>OW443336.2:23465809-28721046 GCA_937001555.2 Hypsopygia costalis | reverse complement strand
CAACCTAACCTAACTTTTTTTTTTTTTTTTTTTTTTTTTTTTTTTTACGTGGGGAAATCCGTTAAGGATACCACGCTGCCCAAGCGTGGTTATGTCGGACTCTGCTGCCATGACCAGTGGCAGCCATACCGACTAAAACCCCACGATCTCCTCCTCTCCGCCATTGGCGAGGCCACGGGAACTGCGATAGCATAACCTCCGCGACCCCGCCGACGGTTGTCCCTAAGGACCCTCCTCCTGGGGAACCCGAGTTTCTCCCCCTCCTCGATTAGTGGCGCACCGGGAGACATGCGGCACGCCGACACCAAGGGTTATTTTTTAACGAGGTTTTCTTCCTCGACTGCTTGGGGCTGGTGAAACCGGCTCTCCGGGCGGCGTCAGACGCTCCCGGCCTCGGTTTCACCTCCCCCCTCCTCTGTAATTTTTTAACGAGGTTTTCTTCCTCGACTGCTTGGGGCTGGTGAAACCGGCTCTCCGGGCGGCGTCAGACGCTCCCGGCCTCGGTTTCACCTCCCCCCTCCTCTGTAATTTTTTAACGAGGTTTTCTTCCTCGACTGTTTGGGGCTGGTGAAACCGGCTCTCCGGGCGACGTCAGACGCACCCGGCCTCGGTTTCACCTCCCCCCTCCTCTGTAATTTTTTAACGAGGTTTTCTTCCTCGACGATTCGCAACCCAGTGCACCATCGCTACACTGGGGAGCGCTCCTCCACTGTGCGCCTCACCGTGACCTCTGCTAGCTCAGAGGGACGGGAGGCGCAGACGTCCAAAAGCGCAGTAATTACTGCGCTTTCCTTCTCTGCCAGAACATTGGCCAACGGTCAGCAAGATCTCCGCGAGGAGAAGTTACTGACCGTTGTTGCCCAGGGTGCACCAGGCTCAGGCTGTTGCTGACAAGTCGTTTTCACCGGACGTATCCAGCAAGAAAAACGAGCCAACAACAGTCCCGAGCACACGAGGAGGTTTTCCGGCCTTAGCACCCCAACCTAACCTAACCTAACCTAACCGGACTAATTATTTTAGTACCCGTCGCCGTAAACGCCAAGATTTTGACCCGCTCCGTAGCAAAAAAAAAAAAAAAAAAAAAAAATAATTGTAAAATCGGCATATTTTGAGCTAGGAACACAGAAAAAGTGCCCAGTATATTCTTTTCGCCAGTGCTACAAAATACTTTTGTGAAAAATAGCGGGAAAGTGAAAACAAAGTGAAAAGTAGAAAATTTAACCTTCTACACCGTGTGTCTGTGTACAAAAGTGCGTGCGCTGCCGAAACCAGAGCGGTAACCCCTTGTTTTTGGAGTGCCAAATGTTGCGCGCAGACGAGGCCTACATTGTGAAAATTTTCCGGAATTTTCCGGGGAGGATCCTGGGAGATGAAGCGCGTTTTCCAAAAACCACGTGGACACGAGGTGCGCGTTCCCGGGTCTTCCCGAAAAATCCAAGGCAACAGCGGCCGGGAGCACATCGAAGACAGCCAGTAGGGAAAAGAAAATTTTTGGAAAAGTTAAAGGCAAAGGAAATAGTAGTCTCTAAAAAAATGACTTTTTGTGACAGCCCTGGCGAGTGAAAGAGATCGATAACATGTACTTTTTATTTCATATATATTAACTAGGATAAGGTCTCTTTCACCTCCGTAAAAATTAGAATTTTACGACTACTAGTTTTTATTATATAGATATCTAAAGTTGACAAGTGCGCCATACAAAAATTGAATATTTAGTATTAAGTACTTTTCATTAGTGATAGTTATCCAAAAAAATATTTTTTTTATATTCCTAGATAGGGGAGGAAACCCCCTATCCTACGGTGTAAACAGATCTCACGCGAAATCAGTGGGTCCCAAGATACGGGCCCCCCTTTTCCGAACAAAATCCACATACCACACTACTTGGAAATATTTATTATTTACTTTATTTTTATTAGCGTAGCTTTTATTATATTATTATTGACGGGCCTTTTTACAGCCAAATTTTATTGTATTGTTATATTTGGCCCTATACACCCTATAATTGACACGGCCCCTTTACAGCCTATATTTGAATATTAATTATTGTAGTGATTGATAACGCGCGCACCCCTGCAAAATGTATAGGACGCCGACGAAAGAATTAGACAACCGGTCCTCTGCCCTCCATGCCTTAACAGGGGCTAATGCCACCACGCCCCCTGTTATGAATGTTAGGAGGAGTATAGGGGCATGGGAGGCAGGGGCACCGGGGTGTAACACCCCCACTCAAAGCGATGGACCCACCTTGACATCAACTACGATAACAAAGGCACCCCGCGCTCCCAAAGTGGCGGTCAAAACGGCCAGAAGTCGAGTAGAGGAGGCCAGGGCCTGCAATAACACGGTTAAATCTGCGCTCTCCGCCTCCAGGAACCTGAAGGTAGAGATCAAGACGAGTGTGTTGCAGGCCGTGGATCGCCTCTACAAGTTGGTAAAGGAGGCGGAGGCCGAAATGGCCGCCAGGACGAAAGAAGAAGGTCCGGTCGGAGGTGCCGGGGTACACGCCACGACATCTCCGACCAGACATGTGGATAATGTTGAAAGGGAGCTTGAGGTGCCGGGGATCGACATACGGAAGAAAGTGGAGGAAAATACGGAGCTCCTCGTCCAAAACGCGCGGCTCCTACAAGAAATAAAAGAGAAGTTAGAGAAGCAGGGGCCATCGGTCGGGAGGACGACGTACGCGGGTGTAGTGGCGGTGAGCCCGACCACCACTAAGTTGGTGGCCGGGCGCGCCACGCTGCACTCGGTGGTCGTCTCCTCGACCGCAGATGAAGAAACGGGGGACGAGGTGCTTCAAAAAGTAAGGGAAGTGGTTGATGCGAAGGAGGGCTGGGTGAAGGTAGAGCGTGTGCGCAAAGTGAAGGACAGGAGAGTGGTGATAGGCTGTGCCGACGAGGTGGAGAAGGAGAAAATCAGGAAGCGGCTCTCGACGTCAGGGAGGGGCTTGGTCGTCGAAGACGCGAAAAACAAAGACCCGCTGCTGGTTGTGAGGGATGTCCTGAAGGTTCACTCGGATGAGGAACTTATCCGGGCCCTTCGCAACCAGAACCGGGACGTTTTTTGCGGACTCGACGCCCACGAGAGCCGCGTTATGGTTCGGCACAGCAGGCGAGCGCGAAACCCGCACAACCGCCACGTCGTATTGAGCGTCTCCCCAGTGGTCTGGAGGAGGTCAATAGCAGAGCGGAAGCTGCGTATCGACCTCCAGAGGTGCGTCGTTGAAGATCAGACGCCCCTCGTCCAGTGCACCCGTTGCTTGGGATACGGACACGGGCGGCGATTCTGTAAGGAAACCGTCGACGTGTGTAGCCACTGCGGTGGCCCGCACCGCAAGTCGGAGTGCGCGGACGCAGCCATTGGGAAGCCGCCGGCGTGCATTAATTGCCGCCGGGCGAAGCAGTCGAACGCGAAGCATAACGCGTTCGACGGCGAATGCCCGGTGAGATCGAAGTGGGACCGGTTGGCGCGGGACGCCGTAGCTTATTGTTGAGGTTGCCTCGGGGACCATTCGCCGTCCGTACCGAATGGCTCAGGTCAATCTCCAGAGGAGTCAATTAGCAACTCAAGAGTTGCTATTGGCCGCAGGCAAACGCAACATATCCGTTGCACTGCTGCAGGAGCACGTGGGTCGGGTTGGAAGCGTTAGGAGTTATCAGGGAGTGAGGGTCTTTCAGGCGCAGGAGAACGGGCTGGGTACTGTGAAGGCGGCCATAGTCGTCTTCGATAATGACTTAGATGTCATACAGTACCCGCAACTCACCACGAATAACATCACAGTGGTGGGGATCCGGACCAGCGCCTGGAAGATCACACTCGTCTCCTACTACTTCGAACCCGACAAACCCATTGGACCATACCTGGAGCAGTTGCGGCGGATTGAGCGCGATGCCGGAGCAGGTGGGTTGATCCTGGGCGGGGACGCCAACGCGAAGAGTGTCTGGTGGGGCAGCTCTCATGAGGATTCCAAAGGAGAGGAGATGGTTGGAACCTTAGGGGAGCTGGGCCTCCAGATTCTTAACTGTGGTGACGTCCCAACATTCGATACTGTCAGAGGTGGAAAGAGGTACAGTAGCCATGTCGACGTGACGGCATGCTCGGAGGATATGTTGAGCTTGGTGGATGGATGGCACGTCGAGGAAGCACTCACGTCCTCGGACCACAACGGCATCATATTTGACGTCCGCATGGCCAAGGCCAAGGGGGTATCGATCGCGAGAACCACCAGGATCTTTAACACCAAAAAGGCTGATTGGGGTAAGTTTCGTGAGAAACTCGCCTCAATCATGCTGAGAGACAGTCTCACCGCTGCACGCGTGGAGGCTGTCGAAGGATGTGAGGAACTGGAGGTGATCGTGGATGGATACACCCGGGCGATAGGCGAGGCTTGCGAGGCCTCGATGCCTAAAAAGAGCAGTGCGGGGTCATTTAGGCTGCCGTGGTGGTCGGAGGAATTGGAGGAGCTGAGACGACAGACCAACACCAGGCGACGCAGGATCCGAAACGCTGCGCCGTCGCGTAGACAAATGGTGGTCCAACTGTACCTCGAACAGAAGGGCAAGTACGAGGCAGCGGTGCGAGAAGCACAAACCCGCAGTTGGAGGGAGTTTTGTGGGAGGCAGGACAAAGAAGGTGTCTGGGAAGGTATCTACAGGGTCATCGGCAGGGTAACCGAGCGGAAGGAGGACACGCTCCTCGAAGTCGACGGGAGGGCGTTGGACGCCAGGGAGTCAGCAGAGCTGTTGGCGGACACTTTTTATCCCGTCGACAGCGGGTTGGACGACAATACAGATCACCGCCAAATGAGAGAACAAGCCCGTACGGTAAACGAACGGGCCAATGATGATCATGACCCGCCGTTTACCGAGAGGGAACTCATGGCGGCTGTATTGTCCTTCAACCCAAAAAAGGCCCCTGGCGCCGACGGCCTCACGGCTGACGTTTGCGCTCGGGCCATTGACGATGGCTCGGGTTTCTTCCTGGCCCTTCTTAACAAGTGTCGAGCTTCCGAGTCGAGACCAGAGATAGATGTGGATGTCGAGTCGAGCGATTTTATTCTTCTTAGACCAGTACAATACTCATGATTTTCTGTCTTTGTTTATTTACCGGTGCCTGTCCACTAGTCCCATATCGCTGTACTTCCGTTTGATCTGCAGACCGACCTTACTACCGATCTGCCAAACTCCAGGAATGGTCCTCTGGACTTTTTCCCATGAAGCAGATCGGCCAGGTTATCCTTACTCAGTCTGCAGTTCAAGCGGTGCTCAAGGTCTAACCTCTTTACCGCGAATCGTGGACACTCCAAGAGAACGTGCATCGTGTCTTCCACTACACCCACCTGGCAGGCGCACCACGGCGCATCCCTCAATTTAAAGCGATGGAGATAATGTCCAAATCCTCCGTGACCTGTCAACATTTGGGTCACTAGGTTGTCCGGGACAATACTCCTCGCAAATTCATACGCCCGGCTGCCATCCGGCAGGAAAACCCCTATGGTTTTATCATTGGTTTTTTCCGCGTAAAGGGTCTCCCATTCCTGTAAGGTCTCCTGCCTGATGACCCCTTTGGCATATGACAGAGGGAATGCATCGTAGTCCGCCGCCGTCTTCTTCTTAAGTGCCGCATATTTGGCTAGTTCATCTGCCCTCTCGTTCCCCGGAGTGCTCACGTGCGCTCGCAGCCAATAGAGCTTTACATCCACTCCAGACGCCAGCAAGGCGGCGAGGTTCCGTCTTATCCTGAAAGCGACGGGGTTCATTGAGCTCGGGTTCTGCAGTAACTCTAGCGATGACATACTATCACTTAGTATGCTGACCCCGGAATACCCACCCGCCCTCGCCACTTCCGTCGCCCGCAGTATCGCCAGCATCTCCGCCTGGAATACAGAGCAGAAGCTCTCCAACCGATAGGTTTTAGACGCTATCTCATTCCCGTCCATCCACACGGTCAGAGCCGCTCCTACCCTGCCCTCGATCTTGCTGCCGTCTGTGTAGATGCAGATGCCCCTCGGGAGGTTTTCAGCATTCGCGGTCTCGTATCTGAGAGCCCCGCTATATGCTGGATGTGGACTTTCGCTATATGGCACCGGCCGTTCCATTTTTCTATCTTTACATGCCGGCAGGTACCTTCCCCTTTTCGCTTCGAAAAGGCGAGCCTGTTCGGCAACCCTCATGTCTAGGGGCAGTATCCCTGCGATGGCCAGGGCCGCTACCAGAGGAACCGTACGGTATGCCTTACTGATTTGGAGGGCGAAAGACCTCTGGAGCGACCGGAGCTGCTTTTGGACCTTCAGTAGGGACACTGCCCCCGCCCATACGCTCGCCCCGTATAAAACTATTGGTTCGACGACAGACACGTAGATTGTTCTAAGAATCTCTGGGTTCAGGCCCCATGTGACTTTGGCAGCTCGCGCTAGCTGCTTGTGTATCTGAGTTGCCTTTTTGCACACCGCTGTCACATGAGGCCCGAACCTCAGGTGCTCGTCAATTGTGATGCCTAAAATTTTAATTTCTTTGACTATTTCCACGTGTCTGCCGCCCATCCGCAGTAGAGGCGAGCGGTCCAATTTACGTTTTGTCATGAGCATTGCCCTGGTCTTTTGGTGCCCAAATCTCAGCTTGTTCCTCGATCCCCAAGCCTGGACGTAGTCCAGCATTTTGTTGGCTTTTAACCCCAGCTCCTCGATCGTATCGGCCGAAACAACGATAAAAACGTCATCAGCAAAAGCTTGACAGTGTTCACCAAGGCTCTCGAGTTCGTTTAGAAGGTCGTCAATTATGATATTCCACAGGGTGGGTCCAGCGATTGAACCCTAAACACAGCCTCGCGTGCATACCTTCATCACCTTCTCTCCAGCATAGCACAACGAGACTCTGCGTCCCTGAAGGTAAGATGGCGCAGATGGATGCAGCGTGGCGCGCCCGGCCACCAACTTAGTGTTGGTCGGGCTCGCCGCCACTACACCCGCGTACGTCGTCCTCCCGACCGATGGCCCCTGCTTCTCTAACTTCTCTTTTATTTCTTGTAGGAGCCGCGCGTTTTGGACGAGGAGCTCCGTATTTTCCTCCACTTTCTTCCGTATGTCGATCCCCGGCACCTCAAGCTCCCTTTCAACATTATCCACATGTCTGGTCGGAGATGTCGTGGCGTGTACCCCGGCACCTCCGACCGGACCTTCTTCTTTCGTCCTGGCGGCCATTTCGGCCTCCGCCTCCTTTACCAACTTGTAGAGGCGATCCACGGCCTGCAACACACTCGTCTTGATCTCTACCTTCAGGTTCCTGGAGGCGGAGAGCGCAGATTTAACCGTGTTATTGCAGGCCCTGGCCTCCTCTACTCGACTTCTGGCCGTTTTGACCGCCACTTTGGGAGCGCGGGGTGCCTTTGTTATCGTAGTTGATGTCAAGGTGGGTCCATCGCTTTGAGTGGGGGTGTTACACCCCGGTGCCCCTGCCTCCCATGCCCCTATACTCCTCCTAACATTCATAACAGGGGGCGTGGTGGCATTAGCCCCTGTTAAGGCATGGAGGGCAGAGGACCGGTTGTCTAATTCTTTCGTCGGCGTCCTATACATTTTGCAGGGGTGCGCGCGTTATCAATCACTACAATAATTAATATTCAAATATAGGCTGTAAAGGGGCCGTGTCAATTATAGGGTGTATAGGGCCAAATATAACAATACAATAAAATTTGGCTGTAAAAAGGCCCGTCAATAATAATATAATAAAAGCTACGCTAATAAAAATAAAGTAAATAATAAATATTTCCAAGTAGTGTGGTATGTGGATTTTGTTCGGAAAAGGGGGGCCCGTATCTTGGGACCCACTGATTTCGCGTGAGATCTGTTTACACCGTTGGATAGGGGGTTTCCTCCCCTATCTAGGAATATAAAAAAAATATTTTTTTGGATAACTATCACTAATGAAAAGTACTTAATACTAAATATTCAATTTTTGTATGGCGCACTTGTCAACTTTAGATATCTATATAATAAAAACTAGTAGTCGTAAAATTCTAATTTTTCCGGAGGTGAAAGAGACCTTATCCTAGTTAATATATATGAAATAAAAAGTACATGTTATCGATCTCTTTCACTCGCCAGGGCTGTCACAAAAAGTCACTTTTTTAGAGACTACTATTTCCTTCGCCTTTAACTTTTCCAAAAATTTTCTTTTCCCTACTGGCTGTCTTCGATGTGCTCCCGGCCGCTGTTGCCTTGGATTTTTCGGGAAGACCCGGGAACGCGCACCTCGTGTCCACGTGGTTTTTGGAAAACGCGCTTCATCTCCCAGGATCCTCCCCGGAAAATTCCGGAAAATTTTCACAATGTAGGCCTCGTCTGCGCGCAACATTTGGCACTCCAAAAACAAGGGGTTACCGCTCTGGTTTCGGCAGCGCACGCACTTTTGTACACAGACACACGGTGTAGAAGGTTAAATTTTCTACTTTTCACTTTGTTTTCACTTTCCCGCTATTTTTCACAAAAGTATTTTGTAGCACTGGCGAAAAGAATATACTGGGCACTTTTTCTGTGTTCCTAGCTCAAAATATGCCGATTTTACAATTTTTTTTTTTTTTTTTTTTTTTTTGCTACGGAGCGGGTCAAAATCTTGGCGTTTACGGCGACGGGTACTAAAATAATTAGTCCGGTTAGGTTAGGTTAGGTTAGGTTGGGGTGCTAAGGCCGGAAAACCTCCTCGTGTGCTCGGGACTGTTGTTGGCTCGTTTTTCTTGCTGGATACGTCCGGTGAAAACGACTTGTCAGCAACAGCCTGAGCCTGGTGCACCCTGGGCAACAACGGTCAGTAACTTCTCCTCGCGGAGATCTTGCTGACCGTTGGCCAATGTTCTGGCAGAGAAGGAAAGCGCAGTAATTACTGCGCTTTTGGACGTCTGCGCCTCCCGTCCCTCTGAGCTAGCAGAGGTCACGGTGAGGCGCACAGTGGAGGAGCGCTCCCCAGTGTAGCGATGGTGCACTGGGTTGCGAATCGTCGAGGAAGAAAACTTCGTTAAAAAATTACAGAGGAGGGGGGAGGTGAAACCGAGGCCGGGTGCGTCTGACGTCGCCCGGAGAGCCGGTTTCACCAGCCCCAAACAGTCGAGGAAGAAAACCTCGTTAAAAAATTACAGAGGAGGGGGGAGGTGAAACCGAGGCCGGGAGCGTCTGACGCCGCCCGGAGAGCCGGTTTCCCCAGCCCCAAGCAGTCGAGGAAGAAAACCTCGTTAAAAAATTACAGAGGAGGGGGGAGGTGAAACCGAGGCCGGGAGCGTCTGACGCCGCCTGGAGAGCCGGTTTCACCAGCCCCAAGCAGTCGAGGAAGAAAACCTCGTTAAAAAATAACCCTTGGTGTCGGCGTGCCGCATGTCTCCCGGTGCGCCACTAATCGAGGAGGGGGAGAAACTCGGGTTCCCCAGGAGGAGGGTCCTTAGGGACAACCGTCGGCGGGGTCGCGGAGGTTATGCTATCGCAGTTCCCGTGGCCTCGCCAATGGCGGAGAGGAGGAGATCGTGGGGTTTTAGTCGGTATGGCTGCCACTGGTCATGGCAGCAGAGTCCGACATAACCACGCTTGGGCAGCGTGGTATCCTTAACGGATTTCCCCACGTAAAAAAAAAAAAAAAAAAAAAAAAAAAAAAGGTTAGGTTAAGTTGGGGTGCTAAGGCCGGAAAACCTCCTTGTGTGCTCGGGACTGTTGTTGACCCGTCTTTGTTGCTGGATACGTCCGGTGAGAACGACGTGTTAGCAACAGCCTGAGCCTGGTGCACCCTGGGCAACAACGGTCAGTAACTTCTCTTCGCGGAGATCTTGCTGACCGTTGGCCAATGTTCTGGCAGTGGAGGAAAGCGCAGTACTCGTACTGCGCTTTTGGGCGTCTGCGCCTCCCGTCCCTCTGAGCTAGCAGAGGTCACGGTGAGGCGCACAGTGGAGGAGCGCTCCCCAGTGTAGGTAGCGAGGGGTACACTGGGATGCGATTTGTCGAGGAAGAAAACCTCGTTAAAAAATTACAGAGGCGGGGGGAGGTGAAACCGAGGCCGGGAATGTCTTATGACGCCCGGAGAGCCGGTTTCATCATACCCAAACAGACGAGGAAGAAAACCTCGTTAAAAAATAACCCTTGGTGTCGGCGTGCCGTATGTCTCCCGGTGCGCCACTGATCGAGGAGGGGGAGAAACTCGGGTTCCCCAGGAGGAGGGTCCTCACGGACAACCGCCGGCGGGGTCGCGGAGGTAATGCTTTCGCAGTTCCCGTGTCCCCGCCAATCGGCGGAGGGAAGGAGATCGTGGGGTTTTAGTCGGTATGGCTGCCACTGGTCATGGCAGCAGAGTCCGACATAACCACGCTTGGGCAGCGTGGTATCCTTAACGGATTTCCCCACGTAAAAAAAAAAAAAAAAAAAAAAAAAGGTTAGGTTAGGTTAGGTTAGGTTAGGTTAGGTTAGGTTAGGTTAGGTTAGGTTAGGTTAGGTTAGGTTAGGTTAGGTTAGGTTAGGTTAGGTTAGGTTAGGTTAGGTTAGGTTCTGTTGTTGACGGGGTGCTAAGGCCGGAAAACCTCCTCGTGTGCTCGGGACTGTTGCTGACCCGTCTTTGTTGCTGGATACGTCCGGTGAGAACGACGTGTTAGCAACAGCCTGAGCCTGGTGCACCCTGGGCAACAACGGTCAGTAACTTCTCTTCGCGGAGATCTTGCTGACCGTTGGCCAATGTTCTGGCAGTGGAGGAAAGCGCAGTACTCGTACTGCGCTTTTGGGCGTCTGCGTCTCCCGTCCCTCTGAGCTAGCAGAGGTCACGGTGAGGCGCACAGTGGAGGAGCGCTCCCCAGTGTAGGTAGCGAGGGGTACACTGGGGTGCGATTTGTCGAGGAAGAAAACCTCGTTAAAAAATTACAGAGGCGGGGGGAGGTGAAACCGAGGCCGGGAATGTCTTTTGACGCCCGGAGAGCCGGTTTCATCATACCCAAACAGACGAGGAAGAAAACCTCGTTAAAAAATAACCCTTGGTGTCGGCGTGCCGTATGTCTCCCGGTGCGCCACTGATCGAGGAGGGGGAGAAACTCGGGTTCCCCAGGAGGAGGGTCCTCACGGACAACCGCCGGCGGGGTCGCGGAGGTAATGCTTTCGCAGTTCCCGTGTCCCCGCCAATCGGCGGAGGGAAGGAGATCGTGGGGTTTTAGTCGGTATGGCTGCCACTGGTCATGGCAGCAGAGTCCGACATAACCACGCTTGGGCAGCGTGGTATCCTTAACGGATTTCCCCACGTATAAAAAAAAAAAAAAAAAAAAAAAAAAAAAGGTTCTGTTGTTGACCCGTCTTTGTTGCTGGATACGTCCGGTGAGAACGACGTGTTAGCAACAGCCTGAGCCTGGTGCACCCTGGGCAACAACGGTCAGTAACTTCTCTTCGCGGAGATCTTGCTGACCGTTGGCCAATGTTCTGGCAGTGGAGGAAAGCGCAGTACGAGTACTGCGCTTTTGGGCGTCTGCGCCTCCCGTCCCTCTGAGCTAGCAGAGGTCACGGTGAGGCGCACAGTGGAGGAGCGCTCCCCAGTATAGGTAGCGAGGGGTACACTGGGGTGCGATTTGTCGAGGAAGAAAACCTCGTTAAAAAATTACAGAGGCGGGGGGAGGTGAAACCGAGGCCGGGAATGTCTTATGACGCCCGGAGAGCCGGTTTCATCATACCCAAACAGACGAGGAAGAAAACCTCGTTAAAAAATAACCCTTGGTGTCGGCGTGCCGTATGTCTCCCGGTGCGCCACTGATCGAGGAGGGGGAGAAACTCGGGTTCCCCAGGAGGAGGGTCCTCACGGACAACCGCCGGCGGGGTCGCGGAGGTAATGCTTTCGCAGTTCCCGTGTCCCCGCCAATCGGCGGAGGGAAGGAGATCGTGGGGTTTTAGTCGGTATGGCTGCCACTGGTCATGGCAGCAGAGTCCGACATAACCACGCTTGGGCAGCGTGGTATCCTTAACGGATTTCCCCACGTAAAAAAAAAAAAAAAAAAAAAAAAAAAAAAAAAAAAAAAAAAGGTTAGGTTAGGTTAGGTTAGGTTAGGTTAGGTTAGGTTAGGTTAGGTTAGGTTAGGTTAGGTTTTTTTTTTTTTTTTTTTTTTTTTTTTTTTTTTTTTAACGAAGCCAATCGCAATATGCGCACACTCAGCGGTATAAATTGCTGCTGAGTGTGCGCAGATCGGCTTACTTCGTAAATTGCTACTTTCCCCTAACATAATCAGGGACCTTGTCTACTGTTTCTCATTCATACTTGTCTCTCTTTTATGCCTCTCGTACTTTTATTCTTCATGCTATTTCTTTCTTTCATACTTCATCATTTTTACCATAGGTCTGGGTTTGACCTATATCTACTGACTGTCTACTTATCTTTTCTTTATTGTTTTTACGGAAGGGTAATTATTACACACTCTTTTCTTTTTATTTCTAACAATATACTTCTTATTCTATCTTACTCTATTTAATTTTTATTATCTTACTTACTATTTTTAAAATTTTTCTTACTCTAACATTATGTCATTTTTATCTAATATATCTAACATGTATACCTTTTATATATACTGTATAAGCTTACATTTTCTTTATAAGATTTTACATATTAGTAGTTTAACATCTTATTCTGTAGTGACATTCTTATACTATTTACAGTTTCGATCTTATTATTATTACATTTTGTCTTGAGGGTTTAGCCTATTTAGATGAGTATGCGCTTATGTCTTATGTCTTTAGTATTGTCTGTTTTATGTATCATGCTTCATTGTTATTTGTTTCTGTCTATCACAACCTTTGCAATTTCCATACAATATTCTATGATTTCGTTTCTGTTATCTGTTGATATTAGCTCCGTTATTGTTTCTTTTGTTAGGTTTATATCTAGTCTTTGTTCGAAGTTAAATCTTTTATAAGTGAATATTGGGCAATCAAATAGAATGTGTTGTATAGTCTCATTTGTTTCTTGGTCGCAGGGGCACGACGGGTTCTCTTTACACTTAAACCGATGTAAGTATTCAGAGAACCCTCCGTGTCCCGTCATTACTTGGGTAAGGATATTTGTCGGCGTTAGTTTTCTTATTGTTTTGTATGCCATGAGTGCGTCTGGGAAAAAAAGTTTTGTACCGGCTGCAGTTTCCCCGTTTGTGTACCTTTGGTTCCATTCCTCAAGCGTAGTCTTGCGTAAACTACGCTTGATGAATGAGACCGGACACATGTTATAATCGGGTTTTCGTTTAGAACCTATTGCCGCCTCTTTTGTCAGGGTGTCTGCTCTTTCATTGCCTTCTAGTCCTGCATGTGCTTTAACCCAATGCAGTACTAGATGCTTGCCCTGGAGAGAAATTTTCTTTAAATTGTTTCTTGTTTCTATTGCTAACGGATGGAGGCAATCATGATTTGTAATTGTTTGGAGAGCAGCCGTGGAGTCGCTGTAAATTCCGATAGATCTTGCTTTGTTGTTGTAGAGCTCTCTTGTTGCACAGCAAAGCGCCAGCAGTTCAGCTTGGTATACTGTGCAGTACGGGGAGAGAGCAAGTTTGCGGGTTTTTGTTTCGGTTGCACCATTCCAGAAGGATAGTGCAGCACCCACTTTACCCTCAATCTTGCTCCCATCCGTATACACCCGAACTTCGTAGCTGCTGTTGTTGTCCACGTCCTGTTGGTTTTCCAAGCTAATGTAGTGTAGGTCGCTTCTTTCCGCGGGGTGAGGCATCTCCACAAAGGGTGCTCTTGTCTCAACTTCCCAGTCCTTAAATTCTGGGATGGATACCCCTTTTCTTGCCTCGTATAATGAGGCTGCTTCTTGCACTCGTAGGTCTAGGGGAAGCATTCCGGCCAGAATCAGAGCTGAGTTTAGGGATACTGTGCGGTATGATTTGCACACTTTCTGGGCAATACCTCGTTGCAGTACCGCCAGTTGTTTTCTAATCCCTAGTTTTTTAGCCGCTGGCGCCCATACACTGGCCGCATAGAGTACTATGGGTTCAATGGTTGCAGTGTATATTGTTTTTATGACTTCGGGGTGAAGTCCCCATGTTGATTTCGCCGCTCTACCTAGTTGTTTATAGATACCGATTGCCTTCGCACAGACATTCGAGACATGTGTGTTAAAGGTCAGTTTGTCATCGATGGTCACTCCCAATATCTTGATCTCTTTAGACATTGCCACGTCAACCCCATCCATGCTCAGACGCGGGGTGTCGTATTTTATTCTTTTTGTAATGACCATAGCGTTGGTTTTGTGTGGCGCAAATTTAAGTTTGTTGTTGACTCCCCACCTCTGAACACGCACGAGGGTCGCGTTGGCCTGTCTCTCTATGTCCATTGCTGTGTTTCCATCGACAACAAGCACCACATCGTCTGCGAACGCCCAGCAGTGTATACCCTCAGAGTCTAATTCTTTAAGTAATGGGTCCAGCAACAGGTTCCAGAGTGTTGGACTACCAATTGAACCTTGTACACAGCCTTTGTGGGTGTTTGTCGCATATTCTTCGCCAGCATATCTGACGCGAACCCGCCTATCCCGAAGATAGCTGTCCATTGTCCGTCTGAGGTTCAACGGGCAGCCCTCCTCGGCCAAACGAACCTTGATCGCTGGCCACCATGCGGAGTCGAAGGCTCCCTCTATATCCAGTGATATTAGTGTTATCAGTTTCTTTTCGTTCAGTTTTGAACGAATGTGCATCATCATGGTATAGAGGGAGTCCTCGGTACTTCTTTGGGGCATAAAACCAAATTGATGGCTGCTTGTTTTCGGAATAAGATGATACTTGAGTCTAGACATTATAAGTTTTTCATATATTTTTCCCAGGATTGAGAGAAGGCCGATTGGTCTGTGTGCCTTCGGGTTTGTGTACGATTTTTTATTGGGTTTCTTTAGCACTACCACAATGGCTTCTTTCCAGTCCATGGGGAAGTAGTGGCATTCAAAACATTTGTTTAGTAGTGCCAAGAATACTTCAGGATCACTCTCTATAGCATTGTGGCATATATCGGCCGTGAACCCATCTGCTCCGGGCGCCTTTTTAGGGTTAAAGGTGTTGATTGCCCATTTTAGTTCCGACATTGTGAACGGTGGTTCCAGAATATTACTCTCTTTGTCATTATTTATCATTTCTGCTTCTTTTCTGATTCGACTATGGTGTTCGTTATCTTTTTCAGTTGGGTCTTCTGGAAAGAAGGTTTCAGCTAATGTCTTTACAGATTCTTTTGCATCCAACACTTTTCCATCTTTTTCCAACATTTGGTCCTCCTCCCTCTTTGTTACTCTGCCTATTACTCTATATATTCCATCCCATAAAGATTCTTTATCCTGCTTTTGGCAAAAGTCTTTCCAGCTTTGGATTTGTGCGCTGGCAGTTTTTTCTTCATATTCTTTTTTGCTGTTTAGGTATTCTTCCACTACTTTTGGCCTTCGCTCAGGTGCCGCACAACGTATCCTGCGCTTCCGGGTAGCAACCTTCTGTTTTAGTTCGGCAAGTTCTTCGGACCACCATGGCATTGTAATTTTTTCTTCGGATCTCTTTTTAGGAATTGCTGTATCGCAAGCGCATTCTATTGCTTCAGTGTATTTATTGATTATGTTTTCAATTTGGCTGTTTGATTTAATTTGTTTAATGTTTTGTGTTGTAATATTATTTTCTTTTAACAGTTGTTGCATTTTTTCTTGAAACATCTGCCAGTTGGCTTTTCTAGTATTAAATTTTCTTGTTGTTCTATTTATTGTTATTCCTGAAGATTTTATCATTTGAAGATCAAAGAGAATTCCATTGTGGTCCGAACTCGTAAGCCCCTCATCAACTGTCCATTCGCCCACTAGGTCAATCAGGTTTGTTGAACATGCCGTGATATCTACGTGACTGCTGTATCGTTTGCCGCCTCTGATCGTGTCGAAAGTCGGTATATCCCCTTTGTTCAGCAAATGGAGGTCTAACTCCTCGATTGTCCCTAGAAGGGCTTCCCCCCTGTTATCAGTATTGGGGCTTCCCCACCAGGCGTTTTTGGCATTGGCGTCGCCACCAATAATCATGTTTGTTGTACCTATCTCCTTTTTTATTTTTTCTAGGTGTTCTTATGGTTTGAGCCATTTCGAGGATTCTATCGTCCAGCATTACCCTGGTGCACTTGGCGACCACCACTATCGGGTCCTCCGGAGGTGTGTTGAAGATGACTCTCCCTTCTCTGTCCGTTCTTGTTTCGTCCAGGGTTACAAAGCCGTCGGTGGCACTGTAAGCTGCCATGTATGACCCCGACATATTACCCTGGATTACTAGGTTTCTGTCGTTGTCATAGATCGCTGCTTCAGCTTCGCTTAGTCTCATTCTTAGCAGTTCCCGCGACACCTGAGAGTCGCGCCTGTGATACGCCTGCAGGATGGTCTTGCAGGTGTCTTCGTTGAACTTACGCGTCGCTCTGGTCACTGCTACAAACTCGATAAATGCGTTTACCATATGGTCTTGTGGGCCCTGGGCTGGTCTGAGTTTAGGGGGGGTCACTTGTCCCATTTCTGCCTTTGTGCGAGGACTCGTGGGCGGTTCCGACGAGTGGCGAGGGGGTATCTCCGTGGGTTTAACGGTCGCCGCTTCCATCGACAGAGCCCTTCCTAACGCTTTTTGTTTTTTGTTGGTGGGTGTGAGGACTGATTGGATGCACCTGTTGAAGGTCGTCATCATAGAGGAGAGAATGTGTCCAGTCGGTTTGTCCTTCTGCTTCGCGTTGCATTTCTCCTGCATCATCCGTTGTTGGAGGCGTTCCGACCCACTGATGTTGGGGTTTACAATCGGATGATCCCAGCAGTCTTTGGGTATCTGTATGGTGCCAGGGTCCCGGGGTTGGGCCTTAAGGTAACTCAGGTTTTGTCCCCTGTCCTCGTATACCACGATTTCGTGGTGCTGCGAGGCCAGGAGAGCTCCTTCATAATCCTTAGTTCTCCCACTGAGGTACCCCACGACCATGGCATCGATACTGATGATCGTAGCAGGATCGACTCTTTGTCCTAAATTCTTCAGCACTGCACACATTTGCTCGAATTCGGTGACGTCGTCATCCGTGCAGAAGAGCGCGATAGTTTTGTTGTTCTTTCGCACTATTCTACACGTCTGATTTTCGATTGTCACCTTTGGCAATTCTTCGAACAACTTGCGCCGCATGGTGGTCTTGCTGGTGCTTCCGTTTAATAGGACTCCGAGTCCCGGCGAGATCGTCACCGTTTTTCTTGCTGCCATAGCGTTGCAGAAGGCAATCCCTACTCTCTCGGCGTTGTCGTCCATGAACAAAGCGACTCCTCTCAAGCGCAGTCCTGGTTGTCCTCTTTCTCCACAGAGTAGAATGTCGAAATTGTATTTTGTTGTGTCAGTGTGTGATGTGCCGATGTCTTGTGTTGTGTGTGGGGTGTTTGTCATTTCCGGGGTTTGCGTCGTCATGTCCGAGGTGGGGGGAGGGGGGGCTGGGTAGGTGCTGTTTCGCCGCGATGCGACTGAGGCCACCCTGTCCATGTAGGCCAGAAGCTTTGGGCGGGACGCCTTGCACTCCATCAGCCTTGGGAGGTTGTTTGTTGTGAGCTCCAGTTGAACAGAGCACTGTAGGTTGAATCTCTCGAGCTGGAAACGAGGGCACTCGAGCAGGATGTGCCACACTGACTCGCTGATTTGTGGATCGCACTCGCATCCTGGGCTGTTCTTCAGATTGAACCTGTGAAGGTACTCTCCGAAGCCGCCGTGTCCTGTCAGGATTTGGGTCTGGTGTTGGGTCAGTTTCGTTCCTCTCACGATGCGGTAAGCTGTGCTCACATCTGGGAGGAGCGCTTTAGTGACCGAGCCCGTCTCGGAGGAGTCGTAGCGTGCTTGCCATTTCTGGACCGACTCCTCTCTGATTTTCCTCCTGACATATGAGAGTGGGACCTCTGCGTAGTCGGGGTTTGCGTTCGTACTTGCAGCTGTTTTGGCAAGTTCGTCCGCCCTCTCGTTTCCTGCTGTTCCCACATGTGCTCTGAGCCAGAAAAGTCGCACTTTTCTGCCCTGCTTTCCGATCCGAGCGATGTTCTCCTTCATGGCCCCAGCCAGGGGGTGTAGCAGCTTCGGGTTCGCCAATAATTCCAGAGACGATCTTGAGTCGCTCAGAATATTGACCATCTCCCTTCCGCTGTCCCTTGCCCTGACTATGGCCCTGTGGAGTGCAAACATTTCGGATTGGAAAACAGTGCAGCTCGAGTCGAGGCCGAAGGTCTCATGGGCTGTTTCTCGTCCGCCCTCCCACCATGTTAGTGCCGCCCCGACTCTGCCCTCCATCTTGCTGCCGTCAGTGTATATCTGAGGGCCGACAATCTGGTGGGCTTTCTGGGTCGGGGGGTCCATGTCCTCGAGGAGCTCGTACTCAGTTGTAATTTGAGTTGCTGGGTGCGGGAAGTCTTGAAACTTCACTCTTCCTTCGAGCTTTCTTCCGGGAGATAGGAATGCGGTCGAGATGCCTTTCTTGGCTTCGTACAGTGCGGCGTTTTCTTGGATTCTTAGGTCCAGCGGAAGCGTACCAGATAGAACCAGTGCTGATGTTAGTGACGTGGTTCTGTAGGATTTGCATATTTTCTGGGCAAATCCTCTCTGAAGCGCTTCCAGCCGTTTCCTATTCATCTGGAGCAGTGTGGCTTGCGACCAGGCGCTTGCTGCGTACGTGACGATCGGCTCGATGACCGCGACGTAGATTGTTCTGACTATTTCTCCGTTCAATCCCCAGGTAACCCTAGCTGCGCACGCTAGCTGTTTATAAATGTCGGCTGACTTCTTACAAACGGCCGACACGTGCGACTTAAAGTTAAGGTTCCTGTCTATTATGAGCCCTAGGAGTTTGATCTCATCAACCAAGGCCAGCTGTGTATTGGACATGCAGATGTTTGGGGGACTGTACTTCAGTTTTTTGGTTAGCAGCATTGCTTGCGTCTTATGTGCTGCGAAGTTCAGTTTGTTTTTGTACCCCCATGTCACAATTTTGCTTAGCACTTGGTTGATGTTATCCTCCATGCTGGCTATGGATTTCCCGGAGAATACCAGAACGCCGTCGTCTGCGAACGCCTGACAGTAAACTTCCTCACTCGACAGTTCCTGTAGCAGTGGGTCCAGAATGAGGTTCCAGAAGGTAGGTCCTCCGATAGATCCTTGGACACATCCCTTCGTTGTTTCCCTTTCGCTAGACGCCCCTGCATAGTGTACTGTTATCTTCCTTCCTGTGAGGTATGAGTCCACCATCTTGTACAAATTACGTGGGCATTTCCTGGTCGCAAGTTGTTGTTTTAGAGCCGGCCACCACGCGTTATCGAAGGCCCCCTCTATGTCCAATGAAACAATAATGACGGATTTCCTCTCCTCTAATCCTGTCCTTACGTGTCTCATGAGGTCATATAGGGCGTCCTCGGTTCCGCGCTGTGGCATGAAACCGTACTGTTTTGGACTGATAGTTGGAAGAAGGTGCCACTGCAGCCTGCCCACCAAGAGTTTCTCTAGGGTCTTACCCAGCACCGATAACAGGCCGATGGGTCTATAAGACTTTGGGTGGGTATAGTCATCCTTACCTGGTTTTCTGAGAATGACTACATGAGCTGTTTTCCAGAGTTTGGGGAAGTAAGATAAGGCTAGGCATTTGTTTGCGATTGCCATAAATACTTCACTTTCACTCCGGATTGCTCTGGCGCAGATGTCGGCTGTGAATCCGTCCGAGCCGGGGGCTTTTTTCGGGTTTTGTGCTTTTAGCACAGCCTCCACTTCTGCCTCAGTGAAAGGTGGGTCTGCGGGCGGAAGGTACTCGTCCGGATTCCTGCTCTCAACAAGTTGTCTGAGCTGCGTATGGTGTGGTTTGTCTGTGGATACAGCGTCCTCGGGGTAGAACGTTTCAGCTAGAAGATTCGCCGATTGTTCGGGACTTAGCGTTTTACCGTCCGAACCTCTCAGGAGCATATCGTCCTCCCTCCTGGCCGTTCTTCTGAGGACTCTGTATATTCCATCCCACACGCTTTCTCTGTCCTGTGTTGAGCAGAATTCTTTCCAACTATCAGTCTGGGCCTCTGCGGTCTTTTGAGTGTATTCCGCTTTTGCCTCGCGATAGTCTTTTAGTACGGTTTCTATTCTGGTTGGGGCAGCGTTTCGGATCCGGCGCTTCTTGCGAAGCACGTCATTTTTCAGATCCTGAAGCTCTTGCGTCCACCAGGGTGGCGTTGGCTTGCTTCTTCCTCTACCTACTTTGGGAATGGCGGATTCGCACGCTTCCTCAATTGATGCTGAGTAGGCTTCGATTAGGGTTTCCAGGTCCTCCACACCTTTCACCGCCTCGATTGTACCGACATTGATGTTTTTCCTCTCTAGGGAGTCGTGTAATTGTCGACCGAATTCCGCCCAATTTGCCTTTTTTGTGTTATACTTCCTGGTGGTGGGTGGGGGGCGCTGTTGCAGCCTCTCTCCCAACACCAGTGTATATGTAATGGCATTATGGTCTGAAGTGATGAGGGTTCGGTCAACTTTCCACTCTTTAATTCTCCCTAGGAGTGGTGCAGAACACGCTGTTACGTCTACTACGCTTGAGTAGAGTCTGCCCTGTCGGTATTCTTCGAAGGTTGGTGTGTTGCCGGTGTTTAGGATCTGGAAATCCATTTCGTTGAGGAAGGAGTTGTACTCTTCGCCTCTCTGGTTTTCAGACGAGCTTCCCCACCAATGGCTCCATGCGTTCACGTCTCCCCCTAGGATGATGTTTGGTGTGTGTAATTGGTCGCATACCGCTTTTGTACGCGCAATGTACGGGTCGATATCTTGGTCTCCCTCGTAGTAGACGGACACTACTCCAAGTCTCATTGTTCCGGCCTCCAGTATGACCGCTGCCTCGGTTTCGGTGACCAGTTGAGGGTCATGAATGACCCTCAAGCGGTCCCCGAACACGAATATCGCAGCCTTTACTGGTTTTTGCCTGTTGAGGGTGCACTGGATGACTTTAGTGCCTGGGAATTGCTTCACTATGCCTGTTGAACCCACGTAAGGCTCTTGGACAAGTGCTACAGCTATTCCCTTATCCTCGGCTACTTTTAGTAGCTCGGCTGTGGCCTGCTTGGAGCGCCTCAAGTTTGCTTGGATGAAGCGCAACCTTGTGTGTCCTGTACTCGGGAGAACATCACCCGCATCATCTTCTGCGTCAGCAGTAGGCGATCTTGGACCGCGCTATATTGTCCCATATTTGTCGCTGGGGGCATATATCGCTATATGCCATATGGGGTGGGGCGCCTTCTTCTTGCTTGGCCTTTTTGCAGTTCCGGCATCTGGGGGGGCGGTTCTCTTTTCTGGCCGGGCAGTCCTGCCAGGAGTGAGCACCGCTGCAGTAGTTGCAGTGCTGCTCAGCCTCCTTACAGAGTGCCTTTGTGTGGCCGTAGCCCAGGCACCTCGTGCATTGAATGAGAGGCGATTGGTCCTCGACTCGGTTCCTGCCGAGACCGATATGGACCGTTTCAACCTCTGTTATGCGCCGGTGCAATTTTGGCGAGACCTCCAGAACTGGGTGGCATTGTAGCCCGTTTCGGGCGCGTCTCCTATAGCGCAGGCGGACAACGTCTTCCTCACCTGTGAGGCCTTCGAACAATTTCTTGTTCTGGGCCCTCAGGTTCTCCAGGATCTCGTCGTCCTTGTAGTAGTCCATTACATTCACCAAACGGACTAGGGGGTTGGACGTTTTTGCTGTTGTGACTGTTAGTGATTGGTTCTTTTTAATTTGGGTGCGAAGGCGGTTTACGCCCTCCTCCGTTTCGCAACTTAGAACCACCTTATGATTTTTGGCCTTTCGGACCCTGTCCACAGTTACTCCTGACTTAAAGTCTAGAGTGTTTCTGATCGTCTCTATGACCTTGTCCCCGGTATTGGTGGGGTCCGTCGAGGAGACGATCAGGCTGTGGTTAGGTTTGCACCTAGGGGTCTTTCTGGCGGCCGCTGCGTACGTTTGCGGCTGTGGTTTTTGGTGTATTTGTTGCTGAGGTGGGGGCGCATCTTTTTTGAGAGAGGAGTTAATCCATACCAAGGTTGAGTTGAGCGCCCTGGATTGGTTGGCTGCCTCCGCGACGTCTGCTCTTAGTGGAGTTATAAGCTCCTCTAACTGCGTCGCGGTATCGGTTATTGCCAATTCCGCTCCAAGACCCCCAACACCCAAGGACGGGCCGCCGCTGGCGAGGGTCAGGTCTTTGACCTCTTCGAGCTCCTTCTGTATGTTGACGGTTTTACTGATTACGGACGCCGTTGCCTCTCGGACCTCTTCTCGCACCTCTTCCCTGGTTGCGGGCTTCGAGTGGAGGAGGCTGTTCTTCATGCCTTCCATCTCTTCTCGAAGCCTTTTCATCTCCTCGCGCATGGTTTCGAGGGATTCATTAGCCAGTTCCGTGGTTTCTGATTTTTCGGGAGTCCGAGGCGGGCTGATATGTTTGTGGGCTGTACATTTGGCGTCCATTTTAAGGTAATGCACCTCTGTCTGCAAACTGCCAAGCATATCTTTTATTTCTTTCAGAGCTGGTGTGTAGTCTGTTCTCGTGGTGGGCTGACGAGGGAGTTCGGGCTGCGTGGCCTTTTCTGCAGCGAGTTCCTTCACCTCGAGGTGGATGGACTTGATTGTCTTGTTCAAGTCCTCCATCTCGAAGTTTAGGTTCCTTTGCAATGCTTCTAAGGCTTTCTGGTTTTCAGCCAGAGAGTCTTTGATGTTGGTTAGACTCTCTTTATCTTGCTCCCTCTGGGTGATGTGAGCCTTTTGTTCTTTGACCATTTCCCTGGCCGCTCTCGTCCGCTCGATCTCGAGGTTGACTCTGTGTCTATTACGTGAGTCAGCCAGGGAGAGCACCAGCTCGTAAAGGTTGCTCATTTGCTCTACGGCGGTTACTCTTAACTCCCTCTTTAGTGTTCTAGACTGTTCCAGTGCCTCTTTACCTTGCAGGAAGCACTCCCTCGCCTTCTCCGTAACCAGGTCTTTACTGACGCCTGTGCGAGACCCAATAGGCGGTAGTAGACTTGGTCTACCGGTGGTCTCACTTTCGGTGTCAGTCCACTCACTTTCGGACTCTCCACAGTCGTCCCTTTGGACTCCTAGGTCGCGCAACTCCTTATCGATGGCGGCCAGTGAGTCCTCTAGGACTTTGTCACTAATCTCCACGAGCTCTTTAGTTGGGGTGGTGGAGATGACCACGCTGTAATGGTCCTTTTTTGGTACAGCGTGGGCGACTTGTGTGGGAGTCCCGCCGGTGGATTCCGGTTCGGGAGCAGGCCCTGCGCTTCCGGTTTGGTCTTGTGGTGTGGCCTCAATGCTTCTACCCTGGTCGAGGGCAATTTTGCGCGCTGCCGCTCTGGCGTTCTTAACGGATACTGCCCTTCTCATGCCCCCCGTTGCGGTTTTCTGAGACAGCACCTTCTTAGCGGCAATCTTGCGGCACAGTTCGGGTGTTCCCTTATGTGCGCCGCTCGACTTTCTTATTGCTGCCGTGCTTTGTCTGTACCGCTTCGGCGAGACAACGAGTCTTGCCCCTGGCAGGTCTTTCTGCTGTGTTGTTTCGGTTTGTTTGTGTGTGCTATCGGAAGGGCCGTCTGCTCCTTCCGACGTCTTTTTAGGGGATGGGGATGGTTGTGTGGATTTTGGCGATGAAGTCGAATCACTTACCTGACCAGGTTTGACCTGTGTCGGTTCATTCTCCTCCCCTCCAGCGTTCGCAACGAAGGAGGTGCTAGGGTTGCTCGCCGGTGATGCCATCTCTACTTTACTCTATTGTATTACTTAGTTTCTCTAGTTTAGCGCTGTGGTGGTGTGCGTTGCTGCTGAAACCGTTGCAGACTAGAGTTTCTTCAAGTCTAGTAGTATTTTCCTTTTCTGGTGTTTTTTTCTTTTATATTTTTTTTTTCCTCCTGTTCCCGTCCTTTTTTGGGAAAACCCCCGGGGCCAATCGACAGGTCTTTTTAAGACGATTCGAATGAGCCCAAACACGGCTCTGTAGCGTCAAGATTGACGGAAATGGGACCCGGGGGGGTGAGGTACTCAGAGAGGGGGAAGGGGGGGGGGGGGAGATTTCGTGGGGAGGTTAAAAGTGGGGGTCAACGTGGGGTCAACTTGGGGGTCAACGTGGGGGTCAACGTGGGGTCAACGGGTGTGGTGGGGGTCAACGGGTGTGGTGGGGGTCAACGGGTGTGGTGGGGGTCAATGGGTGTGGTGGGGGTCAACGGGTGTGGTGGGGGGTCAACGGGTATGGTGGGGGTCAACGGGTGCGGTGGGGGTCAACAGCTCTGGTGGGGGTCAAAGGGATACGGGTGGAGGCCGGGAGTGGGTACAGAAGCCGTCCTAGGCTGGTCTAGAGAGGCTTAGGGGGTTCCCGGTGGGGGTCACAGATTGGGGATAAGGGAATTTAGTATGGGATTGGGGTCCTAGAGAAGCGTCCTGGTGTCCCCTTATATTGGGTCCAAGAACCAGCTCTCTACGTGGAACGGTTTAGGAGTTCCCTGAGTACCTTCCGGTCTTCGTAGTTTTGGAGTCAGCGTCGATGATCCGAACTCCTCGGGGCGTCAGAGGTGTCTTCAGTTGCGTCCGCGGTCGCTGTGACGTCGGGTCGGCGGCGCCGGTCTGGCGGCACGTGTCGCGGACACGCGGTGACCCAGATTTTATGGGGCAAAAAGGGGTACCTTTAGACACCTCTATCTCCTTTGGTCTTCGACGTAGCAGCTTGTGTGGCACCTCGTTGGACAGCTAGGATGGTCGGCTGCACGTTGGTAATTATTAAAAATTGGGGTGTCTCACCACTTAGCCGCTATTCGTCCTGGGAATTTGGTGGTGAATAACTCCGTAGTCCTTCGGGATACAGCGTTGCCTCCAATGTCCCTTGTGACGAAGGTTAGGAACTATCACTTTTTCCACTTTTCACTTTTGTATGAGCACTTGACGATTTTTACGGGATTTTTTTTTGCGGAGCGACGTGGTCTTAGTGTCGTGATCGAACGAGTACTGGGTTAGGTTAGGTTAGGTTAGGTTAGGTTAGGTTAGGTTAGGTTGGGGTGCTAAGGCCGGAAAACCTCCTCGTGTGCTTGGGACTGTTGTTGACCCGTCTTTGTTGCTGGATACGTCCGGTGAGAACGACGTGTTAGCAACAGCCTGAGCCTGGTGCACCCTGGGCAACAACGGTCAGTAACTTCTCTTCGCGGAGATCTTGCTGACCGTTGGCCAATGTTCTGGCAGTGGAGGAAAGCGCAGTACTCGTACTGCGCTTTAGGGAGTCTGCGCCTCCCGTCTCTCTGAGCTAGCAGAAGTCACGGTGAGGCGCACAGTGGAGGAGCGCTCCCCAGTGTAGGTAGCGAGGGGTACACTGGGGTGCGATTTGTCGAGGAAGAAAACCTCGTTAAAAAATTACAGAGGCGGGGGGAGGTGAAACCGAGGCCGGGAATGTCTTATGACGCCCGGAGGGCCGGTTTCATCATACCCAAACAGACGAGGAAGAAAACCTCGTTAAAAAATAACCCTTGGTGTCGGCGTGCCGTATGTCTCCCGGTGCGCCACTGATCGAGGAGGGGGAGAAACTCGGGTTCCCCAGGAGGAGGGTCCTCACGGACAACCGCCGGCGGGGTCGCGGAGGTAATGCTTTCGCAGTTCCCGTGTCCCCGCCAATCGGCGGAGGGAAGGAGATCGTGGGGTTTTAGTCGGTATGGCTGCCACTGGTCATGGCAGCAGAGTCCGACATAACCACGCTTGGGCAGCGTGGTATCCTTAACGGATTTCCCCACGTAAAAAAAAAAAAAAAAAAAAAAAGGTTAGGTTAGGTTAGGTTAGGTTCCCCCGGTCCAGATGGAATTCCCGGTCGCGTCTGGGTGCTAGCCTTAAAAGAATTGGGGCCGCAAATGAGGGGACTGTTAACCGCTTGCATGATAAAAAGGTGGTTTCTCCGCGTCGATGGAAGCCTGGCCGACTCGTGCTACTGCTAAAGGACGGACGGCCAGCTGGATCGCCATCGGCCTACCGGCCCATCGTTCTGCTCGACGAGGCGGGCAAGCTTTTTGAGCGTGTCATCGCCGACCGCCTCGTTGAGCATCTCGAGGAGATGGGTCCTGATCTAAGTAATGCCCAGTATGGATTTCGCCATGGCCGGTCGACCATCGATGCGATTGCGCGATTGAGAGTCCTCGCTGAAGAAGCAACTACCCAGGGTGAGGTATTGTTGGCGATATCTCTTGACATCAAGAACGCCTTCAATACCATCCCCTGGAAATGTATTGGAGAAGCACTCAGGTATCACAGAGTTCCTCGGTATCTTCGGGAGTTGGTAAATCACTATCTCTTACCTAATATTCGTGTCAGTATATCCCATCCTGGTCGGCTCCAATTCTTGGACAGATTACCAAGTGGCTATCTGTCGATTAGTTCGAGCCGACTTTCATGGGCTCAAAGGTCTATCTGGACATATTTCCTCCAGTCGAAGGCATACGAACCTTTTATTTGTAACAATGCTCATCTACTTTTGCTATTTATAAGTACATCTAGATGTAAGTATACCTGTTATGTGATCATTTCTTTATTATGTTAAATTGAAAAACTGTTAGATTACATACTTTTATCATAACACCGGGTGGAGACCTGGTGACCCGTGATACAGGTTCTTCGGATACCTAGTACGGGCGCCAGTTCTTCACAACAAAGCTGTTTCACAATTATTTCATGAGACTTGCTAACTATTTTTGTCATTGTAGTAATGAGAGGAATTTTATGTAATGCGAATTTGTCTCGTTACTACATGACACTATGATAGTATTATTTAAGGTACTATTGTTTTTTGTAATTACCAAATTACTGTACTAATATTGTTGTGGAGAAAAATAAACGATTATTATTATTATTATTATCTCTCAGAAAGAGAGGTGATATTCCCCATACATGGTGGCGGGTTTGGTCGCAAGTTGGTGTCATGTGGTGTCCCGCAAGGATCGGTTCTCGGACCACTTTTATGGAACATTGGTTTCGATTGGGTGCTGCGGGGACCATTGTTGCTAGGTACTAGTGTCATAGCTTATGCTGACGATACCTTGGTGACAGCTCGCGGTAAGTCTCATCGGCAGGCTACCATTCTTGCCACCGCTGGTGTCGCACAAGTGGTCGGGCGGATGAAAAGACTGGGACTAGAGGTAGCCCTTCGGAAGACCGAGGCTCTGTGCTTTCACGGGCCTCGGAACAAGCCACCAACGGGAACGCAGCTAGTTGTCGGTGGTGTTCCGATCGCTGTAGGGTCGACGATGCGATACCTAGGTATCGTCCTCGACAGTCGATGGAATTTCCGAGAGCACTTCCGGCGACTGGCTCCAAAACTGATCAAAACAGCCGCTGCCTTGAGCGCTTTGCTCCCGAATTTGGGCGGGCCGGGTGTTTCCTGCCGACGCCTATACTTAGGTGTGGTGCGGTCGATGGCTTTATACGGAGCACCCATATGGGTAGATGCTCTGACTGCCCGCAATAAGCCACATCTGCGAAGACCGCAACGAGCCATGGCGGTAAGAGTTATAAGGGGGTATCGCACCATCTCCTTTGAGGCGGCGTGTCTAGTTGCAGGGTCCCCGCCCTGGGATCTCGAGGCAGAAGTATTGGCAGCAGCTTACTACCACAAGGTGGCAGCAATAATGGCACGTAATCCCCCATTTCCGCAGGGGATTAATCGATGGCGAGAGGAAGCTCGAAGAGATCTACTCCGAAAATGGGCCGAAGTTTTAGAAATGCCAAGCGCTGGTCAGCGTACCGTTGAGGCTATTCGGCCGGTCCTACAGAAATGGGTGGACAGGAGGTTCGGCGTGTTGACCTTCCACGTTTCGCAGGTCTTAACAAATCATGGATGCTTTGGAAGGTACCTGTGCAACGTGGCAAGAAGGGAGGTTTCGGCGATGTGCCATCAGTGCAACTGCGCTGAAGACACGGCGCAGCACACTTTGGCTGAGTGCTCTGCGTGGACGACAGAGAGAGAGGCGTTGACCGCGGAAGTGGGGACCGACCTCTCGCTTTCGGCTGTTATACAAGCCATGGTCGGAGGCGAGAGCTGCTGGCAAGCCATGGTGGCCTTTTGTGAAACGGTCATGTCACAGAAGGAGACTGCGGAGCGAGTTAGAGAGGACGACATTCTCTCCCACCCGATCCGCCGTAAAAGAGTCGGGCGGAGGCGGCGGGCCGAGGACCGCCTCCTTCCCCCTTGACGAGGGCCTATGGACGATGGGTAGGGGAACCCGTCGTCCGTCAGAAACAGGTCCTCAGATGGGTGGCGTGTTCAATGTTCCAACACGCCACTAAAAGACAAGCCCGGACACTAGCCGGGATAAAGAAGAGTCCGCAAGTATGCAGACAACCGCCGATGGAGCCCCGGAGGAAATACGAAAGTCGTACCCGGGACTTCATCACAAAAGCGGCGATAAGGAACACGGTGGGGTTTTAGTCGGTAGGTTTGCTCCGTAGGGTTCATTCTTCTTCGAGCAAAAGTCCGACATAACCAAGCCGCTGCCCCCTCGGCGCCTTGGTATGCATGAGCATTTCCCCATCGAAAACAAAAAAAAAAAAAAAAAAAAAAAGGTTAGGTTAGGTTTTTTTTTTTTTTTTTTTTTAATTATTGTATTTTGGCTCCCCCGTTTGCCAGGGACGTTAATAATCACTTTTAGAATCTAATTATTTATTTATTTCTTTACTTTCTGGGACAGAGTCCCATGTCCTTGAGGACCATTGTCCTCGCGTCATATCTGTTTCTTTTCTTCGGCTGTAAAAAGGCCCAGTATCATTATTGCTAAATATGTTTTATCTTATTGTATAAGTTGTAAATTTGTAAATATTAATTGTAAAAGTTTTAAGGAAATGTACATCTACAAAAATCGCGTTGTCTCATCAGAAGACACCCCGGAGCAGGCTGAATTAAGAAAGACGGCATGGACAGAAGAGGCAAAAGTGATAGATGACCCGCCCTTCACGGTCGAAGAAATTTGGGAAGCAGCTAATAGCTTCTCCCCAAAAAAGGCGCCCGGCGGAGATGCAATTGGAGCGGATATAGTTATGAAGGCCCTTGAAGCGGACGGGGGAATCTTCGTAGGGATAGCTAACGACTGTCTCAGGGTAGGACACTTTCCGTCAGCGTTCACTGATGCAGTCATTAAATTGGCCAGGAAGGGTGGAAAAGATCCGGAACTCCCTAGGTCGTATCGGCCGATAGGACTGCTGTCAGTGTTGGGCAAGGTTCTCGAGAAAGCAATAGTGAGACGGATAAGGTGGCACATCCTGGGCGGCCTAAAGCCGCGGCAGTATGGATTCATGCCGCAGCGCGGGACCGAGGACTCCCTCTATGACGCCATAACACAAATTAAGAACTTCCAAAAAGGAAATAAAATTGTGTTATTAATATCGCTGGACATAGAGGGGGCCTTCGACAACGCCTGGTGGCCGGCCATGCTGCACGGACTGGTGCGGAGGGGCTGCCCGGGTAACCTTCACAGGGTGGTCAGATCTTACCTTCAGGGACGCAGAGTCTCGTTGTGCTATGCTGGAGAGAAGGTGATGAAGGTATGCACGCGAGGCTGTGTTTAGGGTTCAATCGCTGGACCCACCCTGTGGAATATCATAATTGACGACCTTCTAAACGAACTCGAGAGCCTTGGTGAACACTGTCAAGCTTTTGCTGATGACGTTTTTATCGTTGTTTCGGCCGATACGATCGAGGAAAACGCCTCCGCATCCACATCTATCTCTGTTGGGTCACCAGGTGAAGAGACCCAGGCCGCCACAATTGCGGCTTCTTTTAACCGTTCCTGGTCGAGTCGCCGCAATACCCAGCGCGGACCCTCTTCGGCAGGTGATGGGTTAGTTGGGCCGTTTATAGGTCGGAGGAGTGTAGAGACGTCAAACCGGATGTAAAGGTGATCTAACAGCTTCTCTACACCCTCGCACACTCTCCAATCGCAGATGCGACGTGCTATGGCAGGGCTCGCGAAGGTGACGTCTACTATTGAACCTCCCTGCTGCCGTACGCACGTGTTTACTCTTCCCCGATTTATGACCGTCAGACCAGTAGATACCACCCATTCCTCAAGGGTCTCGCCGCGCACGTCAGTCGCCAGAGATCCCCATGCCGTACTTTTGGCATTGAGATCACTGGCACTGACCTCTCCGAGGAAGGCTTCGAATTCAGCCAATCCACGGTTTGGTGAGAAGTAGACTCCAACAACCGAGACTGTTCCAACTGCGGCCGAGACGCATCCCCGACCCTTCGCTACTTTATCGAAGGGCGGGGAGCCACCGCCCGCGTGGGAAATGAGGGCTACCGAGCCCTCTAAGTCCCCAACCCAGTTGTCTCGGTCAGGGACATTGTAGGGCTCAGAAACTACGGCTACGTTTATCAACGACTCCGCCATGCTCTGGAGCAGAAGGTCTTGGGTTCTGGCGCAGTGGTTGATATTCGCCTGTAGAAAGTGGGTAGTGTTGTGGTCCATTATTGGGCGACATCCATACCTTCTTCTTGTGTGCGCTCTTGAGAGCTGTTTAACCGAGAGGCTCCAGTGCCAGCGCCAAGCTTCCTCATCTTTTTGCCGGGTGGAGCAGAACAGGATTTGCTACCAATTCCGTGATCCGCCGCCTTGTTAGACGAAGCGCATAGCACGCAGTGTGGTTTTTCAGCGCTACAACGGGCTGCCATGTGTCCTGGCTTGCTGCAGCGGTAACACAAGGAGCTTCGGTCCACCTCAGCGGTGCATACACTACCAACGTGCCCGGTACTCAAACAGCGATAACACCGTAAAGGTCTCTGGTCCAACAATTTAACCTGTGCCGACATCCATCCGACAATTAGGCGCCCTGTATCCGCAAGTATCTTAGCCGCAACGACCGGGCAGCTCAACCAGATCGATCCTACGCCGGAGACTCCACGATTTATTTCCCCGGTTTTTATTGCCTGAGCCTGGCACCCGCTGGCTGCGGCCACAGCGGCTACCACATCTTCTTTCGTGGTAGCGTCATTCCAGGCCCCAAATACGGACTTCGGCTGTTTTGGTAGGCCGAGAAACACGTATCGTATCCTGGCTAGCGATTTCCCTGATTTTCTCCGCTAGAATATCAGCCTTTTCTGCGTTGCCTTCGCCCTTGATAACCAGCATACGAGCACCCGTAATCGCCGTTCTACACTGCATATTTGTTATGCCGAGTGCCGGGAGGTCAATCTTTGCTCTTGCTTCTTTTAATAGATTAGCATAGGAAGCGCCTTTCTCTTCACCACCCGGCTGCAGAGTAAGAATAACTGCTGCCGTTCGCGGAGGGGTGAGTTTGAGTTTCCGAACCTGCTTCGACGCTTGCTTTTGCTCTTTTGACTCCTTATTTCGCGCGTTTCTAGCCTTTTTCCGCCCTTTTACTTCTGTCCAGCCTTCCGCAGAGGAGCGGCAAGGTTGAGATGACTCCGTTGTTTGCTGTTTTTCCTGTGTAGGCTGCTCTGGCAATGGTGCTGATTCAGACACGGAAGTCGGCGGCACCTCCAGGCTTCGTTTACCTCTACCTTTTCCTTTTCCAATTATTGTTCCTTTTCTCCTGTGGCATTGGGGCTGCCCGGGTGAATTTCGGACAATCAATCACCGTGGCTGGTTTGTTACCAGTTACTTTTGTGGATGCTGGGGTCGGACTCGGCCCAGCAGCAACAGAAGCATATGTCTCTCCTTTGGAGGAGTTCCTCTTATCAGCTGCCAGCGGCGGCCGAATGGGCTTCTCCGGCAACAGCCTGTCATTAATCCCAGCTAGTTTTGCATCGATCATTGTCCCAACTGCGAGCATCACCGTCTGGAGAAATGCATCTGTGTGTTGAGGACTGCTTGACTCTTTCTGATTCCCCTGGCAGGATTGAACCCCGGATGATTGAGGAGGCGTCTGTTTCGCAGCCAGACTTGTCCGAAGCTCTGCTAGCTCCTTTCGGAGTTCTGCCATTTCCGCTTCTAAGCGTCTGTTATTCGCCTGCAGTTGGCGAGTCTCATCAGTGACTGTCTTCTTTTGCAGTATATTGGTCGCTGCTTTGATGGCACTCACAGCCTCTTTTAAGCTTTTTTGATATGTGCCTTTAAGATGACTAGATTTAGCAGCAACCATTAACACTGTCTCCAAATTTGTGTCTACAACCTCACACAGTTGATCAGCTCCAAATTCGCTCTCACTTTCGTCAGTTGACACGGACAGACGAGATAGCTTGAGTAGACGGGCTTTTCGTGCATGCTCCGTTATTTCCTTCTCTGCTTGAAGCTTTAAGTGTTCCCTCTTCGCCGCGTTGGCTGTAGCTTTTGCTGCGAATAGGCTAACATAGTCATCTGCAGTGGGCAGTCTGCCTCCGCCTCGGCGTGGTGTCTTTGCCGATGGAACAGCAGGCTTTCTTATCAACTCCGTTCCCAATTCTGCTTCAGAAAGACTGCGTTTCCGTTTCCAAAGACTAGAGCCTGTCTCCTCCAGCTCCATGTTGTCATCAGACGGGACCGACACCAAACTGGCAGTCGAGACCGAGTTCGATTTATCCCCCATGTTTTCCATCCTCGCTATCACCACCACGGGGTTCAGCGACAACTTCTCCTCTGATAAGGCTGGGCTCAACGTCTGTATCTCGCCTTGTTCTTCGCCAATATCTACACTCCCACTAACATTTTTTGTAATAGTTCCCATTTTTTTTTTTGGTCCCACGAGAATGAGACGCTCACAATCGTTCCCCAAAGTATTGTTGCTCAGGGTTTAGTCACCAATCCACCGGCCACTGCGTTACCGCGCACCGGTGGAAATGGGTCCAGGGCAGACGACGAGGACGTACCTGAACAACACTTGTGGGGCATTTTTTTTTTTTTTTTTTTTTTTTTTTTTTTTTTTTTTTTTTACGTGGGGAAATCCGTTAAGGATACCACGCTGCCCAAGCGTGGTTATGTCGGACTCTGCTGCCATGACCAGTGGCAGCCATACCGACTAAAACCCCACGATCTCCTTCCCTCCGCCGATTGGCGGGGACACGGGAACTGCGAAAGCATTACCTCCGCGACCCCGCCGGCGGTTGTCCGTGAGGACCCTCCTCCTGGGGAACCCGAGTTTCTCCCCCTTCTCGATCAGTGGCGCACCGGGAGACATACGGCACGCCGACACCAAGGGTTATTTTTTAACGAGGTTTTCTTCCTCGTCTGTTTGGGTATGATAAAACCGGCTCTCCGGGCGTCATAAGACATTCCCGGCCTCGGTTTCACCTCCCCCCGCCTCTGTAATTTTTTAACGAGGTTTTCTTCCTCGACAAATCGCACCTCAGTGTACCCCTCGCTACCTACACTGGGGAGCGCTCCTCCACTGTGCGCCTCACCGTGACCTCTGCTAGCTCAGAGGGACGGGAGGCGCAGACGCCCAAAAGCGCAGTACGAGTACTGCGCTTTCCTCCAGTGCCGGAACATTGGCCAACGGTCAGCAAGATCTCCGCGAAGAGAAGTTACTGACCGTTGTTGCCCAGGGTGCACCAGGCTCAGGCTGTTGCTAACACGTCGTTCTCACCGGACGTATCCAGCAACAAAGACGGGTCAACAACAGTCCCGAGCACACGAGGAGGTTTTCCGGCCTTAGCACCCCTACCTAACCTTTTTTTTTTTTTTTTTTTTTTTACGTGGGGAAATCCGTTAAGGATACCACGCTGCCCAAGCGTGGTTATGTCGGACTCTGCTGCTATGACCAGTGGCAGCCATACCGACTAAAACCCCACGATCTCCTTCCCTCCGCCGATTGGCGGGGACACGGGAACTGCGAAAGCATTACCTCCGCGACCCCGCCGGCGGTTGTCCGTGAGGACCCTCCTCCTGGGGAACCCGAGTTTCTCCCCCTTCTCGATCAGTGGCGCACCGGGAGACATACGGCACGCCGACACCAAGGGTTATTTTTTAACGAGGTTTTCTTCCTCGTCTGTTTGGGTATGATGAAACCGGCTCTCCGGGCGTCATAAGACATTCCCGGCCTCGGTTTCACCTCCCCCTGCCTCTGTAATTTTTTAACGAGGTTTTCTTCCTCGACAAATCGCACCTCAGTGTACCCCTCGCTACCTACACTGGGGAGCGCTCCTCCACTGTGCGCCTCACCGTGACCTCTGCTAGCTCAGAGGGACGGGAGGCGCAGACGCCCAAAAGCGCAGTACGAGTACTGCGCTTTCCTCCAGTGCCGGAACATTGGCCAACGGTCAGCAAGATCTCCGCGAAGAGAAGTTACTGACCGTTGTTGCCCAGGGTGCACCAGGCTCAGGCTGTTGCTAACACGTCGTTCTCACCGGACGTATCCAGCAACAAAGACGGGTCAACAACAGTCCCGAGCACACGAGGAGTCCGGCCTTAGCACCACCACCTAACCTTTTTTTTTTTTTTTTTTTTTTTTTTATTTACGTGGGGAAATCCGTTAAGGATACCACGCTGCCCAAGCGTGGTTATGTCGGACTCTGCTGCCATGACCAGTGGCAGCCATACCGACTAAAACCCCACGATCTCCTTCCCTCCGCCGATTGGCGGGGACACGGGAACTGCGAAAGCATTACCTCCGCGACCCCGCCGGCGGTTGTCCGTGAGGACCCTCCTCCTGGGGAACCCGAGTTTCTCCCCCTCCTCGATCAGTGGCGCACCGGGAGACATACGGCATGCCGACACCAAGGGTTATTTTTTAACGAGGTTTTCTTCCTCGTCTGTTTGGGTATGATGAAACCGGCTCTCCGGACGTCATAAGACATTCCCGGCCTCGGTTTCACCTCCCCCCGCCTCTGTAATTTTTTAATGAGGTTTTCTTCCTCGACAAATCGCACCCCAGTGTACCCCTCGCTACCTACACTGGGGAGCGCTCCTCCACTGTGCGCCTCACCGTGACCTCTGCTAGCTCAGAGGGACGGGAGGCGCAGACGCCCAAAAGCGCAGTACGAGTACTGCGCTTTCCTCCACTGCCAGAACATTGGCCAACGGTCAGCAAGATCTCCGCGAAGAGAAGTTACTGACCGTTGTTGCCCAGGGTGCACCAGGCTCAGGCTGTTGCTAACACGTCGTTCTCACCGGACGTATCCAGCAACAAAGACGGGTCAACAGCAGTCCCGAGCACACGAGGAGGTTTTCCGGCCTTAGCACCCCAACCTAACCTAACCTAACCTTTTTTTTTTTTTTTTTTTTTTTTTTTTTTTTTTTTTTTTTACGTGGGGAAATCCGTTAAGGATACCACGCTGCCCAAGCGTGGTTATGTCGGACTCTGCTGCCATGACCAGTGGCAGCCATACCGACTAAAACCCCACGATCTCCTTCCCTCCGCCGATTGGCGGGGACACGGGAACTGCGAATGCATTACCTCCGCGACCCCGCCGGCGGTTGTCCGTGAGGACCCTCCTCCTGGGGAACCCGAGTTTCTCCCCCTCCTCGATCAGTGGCGCACCGGGAGACATACGGCACGCCGACACCAAGGGTTATTTTTTAACGAGGTTTTCTTCCTCGTCTGTTTGGGTATGATGAAACCGGCTCTCCGGGCGTCATAAGACATTCCTGGCCTCGGTTTCACCTCCCCCCGCCTCTGTAATTTTTTAACGAGGTTTTCTTCCTCGACAAATCGCACCCCAGTGTACCCCTCGCTACCTACACTGGGGAGCGCTCCTCCACTGTGCGCCTCACCGTGACCTCTGCTAGCTCAGAGGGACGGGAGGCGCAGACGCCCAAAAGCGCAGTACGAGTACTGCGCTTTCCTCCACTGCCAGAACATTGGCCAACGGTCAGCAAGATCTCCGCGAAGAGAAGTTACTGACCGTTGTTGCCCAGGGTGCACCAGGCTCAGGCTGTTGCTGACAAGTCGTTTTCACCGGACGTATCCAGCAAGAAAAACGAGCCAACAACAATCCCGAGCACACGAGGAGGTTTTCCGGCCTTAGCACCCCAACCTAACCTAACCTAACCTAACCTAACCTACTGGAGAGCAGCACAAAGACTGGCATACTTGTTTTGGCAACGGTGTTTGGAGCTGCGTGGTGCGTCTGGGCGCGCTCGTCCGTAGCTCCCTCCGCACGTTGATGCGTCCCGCCATACCCCCCGTGGAGCAGCCTGTGGTGGTAGTAAGTGCAGCCAGGAGCCGCACACTTTTGACCCTTACATCGGTGTTGCCACGTTCTCTTCTTTAAACACCTGAAACATAATTTATTTTTTCGTGCTATGTCCCACCTTTCACTCACCGGCACAGTGGTGAATGTGGGACACGCTGTAATTATATGCCCTTTTGTGCCACATGCGGCACATGCACTCGTCTGTGAATCGCCATTAGATTTTGTAGTATGCACTCTGGGCCCGGGGTGACTTCGGTGCCTCACGTCAACCATTATCTCCGTTCTAGCGTGTCGAGCATTTAAGTCTGCTTCGCGTTTTAAGAACTGTCCTAATCTGCTGCTGCTAAATCTGCTGCGCAGAATCGGTGTCAATCTGTCGACTACCCCATTTAAAAGCTCTGGACTGTATAAATATTCCGGCCTCTCTAATGCCCGTACGGCGGCTATAATATTTGTTACTTTTAACGCAAACATACAAATTTCCCTTGGTGAGTCGGTTAACTTAGGTAAGTGCCTTAACTTATCTAATTCATACATGATAAGGGCGTGTGGTCGCCCAAAACGTGCATCTAGACTGTCAATTATTTCTTTCGCTGTAGAGCCTAGAAATAACACCCGGACGGCGTCCATAGCTGTGCCCTTCAACGATTTTCTTAAACGGGCTATATTTTCGGTATCAGTGTAATCGGAATAAGATTCCGTGAACGCTTTTTTATAAAAAAGCCAATCAGAAGGTGACCCGTTAAACAGTGGTAAATCGTATACATACCTTCTAGGCGTGGGGTTTGTCCCACGTACTACCTCTAAGAACGCTGTTGCGAATTCTCTAAACGACGGCTCGTCGCCGCCTTGATGTCGCTGAGGCGCCGCTTGGTTTGCACGCTCGGCCGACGTCGATGCGGCTCCACCCGTGGACCGCGTTGTTGCCGGCGTGCCCCGTTGTCCCGCTTCCCATGCGTCTTCTGTCCCGCTGCTGGCGTGGTTGCCCGGTGCGTACGCCTCCGACGCGCCGGGCATACCGGTGTCGTAATCGAGCTGTGGTGCTCCCTCCCCTGTCGCCAAATGACTAGGGAACACAGGGCCCGATGTTGTCGCCGCCGCTTCGCAGCCGTCGTATTTCACATTACACTCAAGTTCTAACACTGCTAACCGCGACGCCGCGAGTTCCAACCTAGCTTTTGCCAACGCTCGTCTATCTGCCCAGTCGCACCCTTAACTGCCTGTCCCATCGTGGTCGGTGTCACGTCGACTGCTACGCCGAGAAGCGGTGTCTGTAGGGGCGGTGTATCCGACGCCGTGCCTGACGCCGGCTGCCCAGCCTCCGCTTCTGTTGCCGACTGTGCGGCCGCTGCGTCTGTAGCCGCCGGCAGCCCTCTCGTGTCCTTGTCAGCCTCTGCTCCTTCTTGCACCATACTTCTCGTGAGCACCATTTACACCGACCACCACTATGTAAGTAACTAGGTACGCGATATCTCCCGGCTCAATACGCGATCCGGCTCGAAGTGACCAACGTTGTTGAGAATGCGTAATAGCTTACGAGTCAAGGGTGCGATATTCGAGCGTTGGAGCCAAAAGATAGACCGTTTACTAGATTGGAATTTTATTCAGATACCAAAGTTAAACTAGTAGAGATATTTACAAGTACTAACTTAACACTAGGTACTATATATACGCGTCGACGGCGGGCGGTTGCGGAGAGCGTGCGCGCGGGCGCGCTCTAGTAATGTTTACGGACGACTGCGCTCCACAGATTCTAATGCCACCCTCCGGTTGTCGGGGCGCGGGGAAAACGCCGCTCCGCGTTGTACGGTGGCAACGCCGCCTGTAACGCCAACACCTATCTTATATGGTAATAACAGACCACTGGATTCGTCTTGGAGCGACCTCTCCAACACATTTCCTTATATGGTAATGACAGACCACTGGAGTCGTCTTGGAGCGACCTCTCCAACACATTTCCTTATATGGTAATGACAGACCACTGGAGTCGTCTTGGAGCGACCTCTATGCGCAACATGATTGGCTACGAAAGCTACGAGGCTCCAGATCGGCGTGACCGAGCGGGCCTTAGCGTTTCCGTAGTTGCTGGTGGCGGCATCAATTCTGTTTGCTGGCGCTCGACGACTGTGGCGGTGCTGGCGGCGGGTGTTGCTTTGATACCAGACGTGTCTGGTGGCCTCGCCGTGCCGGTGGATGAGGCCGTTGCGCCGGTGTTTGTGGTTGTTCCGGTGCCGGCCGTAGTTTCCGTAGTACCCGTGCGTGACGAGGTCGCCGTGGTGCCAGTGCCTGACGTGGTCGCTGTTGCGTCTGTGCCTGACGTGGTCGCTGTAGCTTCTGTTTCAGGTGACGTTTTAGTGTCGCCGCTGCCTGACGTTGCTGAAGCTGAAGTCTTCTTTCCGTGTTCGCTTCTAGTGACGGCCATCTTGTAATTTACTTTCTTCTAGTTCAGTGTTCCGGCTTCCAGAAGGACCAAACAATGTTGTGGTTGAAGCGTGGGCCTTCGATGTTGACGAGTGGACTGTATAAATGATGTTGATGAGGTAAGCCGTTACGGTGTCAGAAACAAAACACCGATTCGGTGAGGAGGTGTCAGAAACAAAACACCGTTTGACTTGTTAGCGCCGCTTTGAGCTGAGGAATGCAGACTGTAGCCTTGTTTTCTTGATTCTTGATTCCTTTTTTCTTCCAGTAGTCTGTTTCGCTCGGAGTCTCGATCGGTTGTGTTTGTACGGCGACCCGATCCTATATTTATACCGGGCGGAGGCGTACCTCCGCCCCCGCCTGCATTTCTCACCCCTCAGCGAATCTTTTATTTATTCGTCTATATTTTCTTACAAACTAATACATTTCCTAATTCTAACTTATCCTATGTTATTAATTACAATTTATTTTCTATATTTATGTATTAATTATTACCCTAAGGCGGTCGGCCTGTGCGCGAGGGCTCGTAGTCTCTTTTGCTTGCATCCGAGGTTATAAATATAACCTGACGCGAGTTCCTCGCTGCCAGTGTTACGCGGCCGCCGCGCTGTTCACATCTCTATGGGGTAATAATTTACACGATACTCGAATATCTTTATTTCTTAAGTTAAGCATTTTACATTTATACTTATGCTATAACATTTACATACATTTTAATACACACTTATATCTACACGAAAACGAAACACTTATTCCTATCTTAGGTACTCAGCTATATTTTTACATAGTTTGCGCTACATTTACTACGTGTACATGATCGTATTAGTTAATCTATTCTGTCGTGCATAAAAATTATTTTATCCTTTTCAAGTACGTTTTAACCGTCGTGGGCTATTCCAAAACTTTTAATTTTGTATTTATTAGTAATTAGTGTTCAAATTGTGTACACGTACGTAGTATTATACGTCTATGTGAATTTTTATACAACCCGCGTGGTGCGACGCGGTTACGCTATTATCCACCCCGCTGCTAACGGAGTATCTCCTTCATTTCTGGTGACCTCACTCACCCGCAAGAACATAACAACCCTGAAGGGAATTGTTATTTAACTGCGGTATTCTGTGAGGTGGAGGTACCTTCCACTCGGGCACCTTACCACCTTTGGCCGTGTGGTTTCTGGCAGACTAGAATAGAATCACTCCGTCTCTTCCCGTGGATGTCGTACAAGGCGACTAAGGGAAATACATCACCATACATCGATCAGGCCACCCCAACCCGTCTGGCCAGCGTGGGAAGTGTAGGCAAAATCCTCCTTCTGTCTGGGACGGACGAGAGAGAGTCGTGCTCCTGTAGTGGTGACTAAAATGACCCGAGGATGATGATGATGATGATGATTCTGTGAGGTGGAGGTACTTCTCCACTCGGGCACCTTACAATTACTCTCCCTACTTCTCTTTTCGCCAGAGCCTCGTTAGTCAGCAGGGTGCACCACGTGCAGGTTGGCTTTGGTTCAAAGATTTTGATGACCCACTTACACCCCAAAATTATTCAATCGGTTAAAATCTGTTTTGCTGTTGACTTTAAAGAAACTAGTTAATTCCTGACGATATTTTTCGGTATTTCCTTGAAGTCAGGACGGATACATGCGAAGCAGGTTATTACCGATTTTAACCATGCGGTTAAATATGCATTTTTCGGTTAATTAACCGCATTTTATTATACTGTACTGTATTACATTCACAATTAAAGATGCAATATAACTTAACGATGTATCGATAACGATATATATCGATTGAGCTTGATGTCGGCATAGAACGTCCATATAATTATCAATAAAATATCGACATTTTTAGGGTTCCGTACTCAAAGGGTAAAACGGACCCTATTACTGACACTCCGCTGTCTGACCGTCCGTCTGTCACCAGGCTGTATCTCATGAACCGTGATAGTTAGATAGCTGAAATTTTCACACATGATGTATTTCTATTGTCGCTATAGCAACAAGTAGTAAAAATATTTTATAAACATAAAAAACATTTAAGTGGGCTCCCATACAACAAACGTGTTTTTTTTGTTTGTTTTTGCTTGATATTGATAACGGCAACAGGTAGATGCTTGAAATATTCACAGAATAGTTAGTTACATATTCACTTTAAAAATAAATTATTAAATTAAAATAAAACAAATATTTAAGAGGGCTCCCATACAACAAATGTGATTTTTTTTGCCGTTTTTATAGATAACTCTACGGAACCCTTGGTGCGCGAGTCCGACTCGCACTTGGCCGGTTTTTATTCCCTTTCTTTTTTTAAAAAAAAACCGGACAAGTGCGAGTCTGACTCGCCCACCGAGGGTTCCGTAGGTACGTAGTATCATTATTAAATTTTATATTTTTCATTATATAAGAAATAATGCGTCGAAAAAAATAAATAAAATATATTTTGCAATGTGTACATCAAGCCCTTTCATATGATACCCCATTTGAACTAGTAGTTTCAATTTGAAATTTCGACACCCTATAAAAAATATAGACCCCCTATTTTTTAAGATCTATTTACAAATGTATAGTTTTGAGATTTATTACTGTACTTGTAGTCTATAACGATGTTACTTGCCAAATTTCATAGTTCTAGGTCAACGGGAAGTACCCTATAGGTTTTGATTCCCTTGAGTGTGTCGAAATATGCATTTTTTGCTGAATAAACGGCCGTAACTTTTTTCTACGTAAACTTAGCAGTTTGATTATTTTACAACTTCATGGGACCGTAGACCTGAGTATACAGTTCAAATTTCAGCTTGATACCTCCACGCATTCTCAACATAGAAATTCTTGACAGACAGACAGACAGACAGACAGACAGACAGACAGACAGACAGACAGACAGACAGACAGACAGACAGACAGACAGACAGACAGACAGACAGACAGACAGACAGACAGACAGACAGACAGACAGACAGACAGACAGACAGACAGACAGACGGACAACAAAGTGATCTTATAAGGGTTCCGTTTTTCCTTTTGAGGTACGGTACCCTAAAAATACCCTATCTCAATCAATTAATCAGTGAAATTAAATTTATAAAACAGAAATAGCGTTTAATATTTTTAAATAGAAGTATGTAATAAAAAATAATTTATAAATAAGTTGGTGTCTTGAAACTCCAAAAAAAAAAACTGTTTTTTATCATTAAAACGTGTAAAAGTGATTCAAGCCAGTATACAAAAGCGAGTGGCATTTTATTTCATCTTTATAATACAATTTTTATAAGAAAAAATACAGGGTGGTTATTATCTCTACACTACTGTAAAATTTCTTGCGTTTTATTTATCAATCAAAATCCGATTACCGTAATGTTCAACTGTTATGGCCCCTCTTCACAATGGCCCATGATGGACGATTACAGACAAGCACGATTGTGTAGAGGGCGTGATCGTGAGTGTTTGTCTGTGATCGGGCGTTATCGTCGGTAATCGGTAAGTTGTCGGCTTGTCGGTACATCAAAGGAATGCTGGCCCATGATTGTGTGCGCGTCCACACATCGCCGTTTAGTCAGTACGTAGTTGTCTCGGGTACAGTGTAGACGTGTAGACGTCTCGGTAAAAAAATAAAGAGGGACATATTCTTAGTGTTCTGTACTTATGTATCTAATTCTTTCTGTCGATTTACAAACACAATATGGTGACGTGAACGAATGAAAAACCTTTTCGGTTCATAGAACTATATCAAAATTTTGGGGTGTACCTAAGTGGTTCATCAAGATCTTTGAACCAAAGCCAACATCACCTGCACGCGGTGCACCCTGCTGACTGACAAACGAAGCTCTGACGAAAAGAGAGGTAGGGAGCGTAATTGTAAGCTACCCGACTGGGGAACGTACCTCCACCCCACAGAATACCGCAGCCAAATAACGGTTCCCTTGAGGGCTGTTGTGTTCCTGCGAGTGAGTGAGGTCACCAGAAAGGAAGGAGATGCTGCGATGGCAGCTGGGGTGGCGGCGCGCGATCGATATTTTATGTTGCGAGCGTTAATATGGCTACGGTAACCGCTTCAGATCAGGCGGGCCGTATGCTTGTCTGCTACCCGACGTAGTATAAAAAAAAAAATGAGAATTGCATTTTACAATTCACAAGTCTGTTTTCGCGCACATTAAGTAAATGATTATAAGAGCTAAGAAATATTGCCGCAGCCGCGATCACTTTGATATCCATCTTCGATAGACGTCTTATCATAACAGTAGACAGTCAGTAAATGAATAGACACGATTGTGTGGAGAGCTGCTCGATCATGGCGGCGATTATGGACGATCATTTGATGGGCCATCATGTTCCATTGTGAAGGGAGCCATTAAGTTAACATAGCGACTAAATCGTTTAAGCATTTCACTGCGTTCACACAACGACTTTTAGAATCGAATTTTTCACATAATTATACTATTTTCCTCAACACTCATTCACATGAGTACCATTCCATACTTTGAGTATTAAGCCACGCTGGCTTAATACTCAAAGTATGGAAGTGGCTTATTATTCAAAGATTACATACGTTATAAATGTATGTTACCATTGAAAGGAAAAGTTCTTGTGTAAATACAGGTAAATAGTACTGTACGATTCTTGAGGAGTTTTCTACATCGAATTCTTAAGCTGTGAAATGAACTCCCTGCCAAGGTTTTCCCAGGGGAATACATTATGGGGTCCTTCAAGAAAGACGAAAAGAGGTTTTTCCGTTTTTACAGGGTCAGCAACGCGAGAGTGATGCTTCTTGTATTGCAAGCGTCTATAGGCTGCAGAGTGAACAGATTATGGATACAATTTAATAGCGATGTTTGAAACAAACTCTTTCGATATTTGGTTTCCATATTTTAAGTATTTACATCGATATCGGCAGCTCTCGATATCGATAAATATCAATATTTGGATGTGTTACTGTTGACTTTTACTGTTTTACTATTTACGTTGAACAAGAGGATTCCTGACGATATTTTTCCTTTCCCTGCATGCCCCTGAAACCGGGAATAAGATAAAGAAAAAATATAAACACGGGCTCTAAAGAACATCGGTTCCAGAGCCGTAAAGCAGTTTCATAAATAAAAACATTCTAAATCTAAATAAAGAAGTTCAATTCAAGTGAAAATTAATTGAAAATAAATTGAGTAAAACTCTTTATTTTATCTATTTCTACGAAAAGTAAAATTACGTTCTTTAATTACTTTAAAAATAAAACGAGTTGCCGGCGAATTAAAAGTTAACCAAAAAATACAAATTTTATGTCATGATGTTATAGTATTTGTAACATTGTTTTACTTAATGTTCAATCGCAATCTGCCACCCCAGACTGATTTTGTAACTGTTCAGCTAGTATACATTTCTAGTATTACAAAAAATTGAACCGTTTGATGTAAGGTTGTCAAGTTGTGCTATAAGTGATCCGTCTAGCAGCCAGATGGTGATGGCAGCTGGCGTGGACCCGTCGCCTGAGGTGAGTCTCTGTGTTTACTTCTCACAATACCTAGATAGTTTTAAAATATTCACATTTCACACGCAACAAGTGGGAAAGCCGCCAGTACATGTTCATCTAATTTGCTGAGCCGATGCATCAGTCCAGTCTACTATGCCACCCTATAAGGATACCTTTTGCGCGTTGGTGCCATATTCAGTTTGAATTTGCCATTTCATGATGATAGGGAAGGGGGAAATCCCTTTCTTAGTGCGCCTGTAATAGTGCCGTTGTAGAAATGTATGATATACAGGTGTAAAATAATAATTTGGTCTAGAACTGAATAATAAATAATAATTTTGTCAGACAAGTCTTTTGACGGTTAGGTATTTCATTTAGTTTTGTTTATTTAACTTTAGTTTCATTCAAGTTGACTGGTAATTTCACACTAATAAATCTTATTACTCATTTGAAATGCTGTATCATTTAATTATTGCATACAGGGGCGCCGACTCCGTGGGTGCTCAAGGGCTCGAGCACCCACGAGAAATAAACAGTGGGTGCCGAGCACCCCTGAGAATAGACATCAAGGAACAGATCAGTAATCGACTTTTAGGGATGGGCGTTTTTTCATTGCCCGATGACCCATTTTATATTTTTATCAACCATAATTAGTAATTAAGTACATAGTATGTAAGTAGGACATTAATTTATTTGTCGGTCATTTCTCTTCTCACACTTCGCCACTTTTTGGAGTCATCAAATGAGCATGAGCACCCATGAGGTTTTCTAAAAGCCGGCGTCCCTGATTGTACATATGATACTGTTATTACATAATGCCCTCCACCAGCTTGCAGCCGCTTAACAGATTTCTTCAAATAAAAGAAACAAGAAAAACTATTAAAAATTACAATTTTGATCTTGACAATGTATGAATCATAATACTACAGATTGAACCATAATATATGAATAATGCAATTTCAGGAATTATTTGCAAATTTGCTCCTAAGAACCATGTCAAATTTAACAAACACAAACTTAATAAGTGTAACTTGTCTGAGGTCAGTTTTTTTTCAATATATTGGCAAAGTCAGTATCAGAAATAACTTTTTGTTTCGCTATTACCATAAAATACAGAGAGTATAGAAGTAAAGGTACATACAAAACGCTCATGGATATTTTTCAAGGGATGGTTGGGCTTCTAGATCATTGAGAGTCGAGATTGGTGCAAAAAAAATTCCTAGGTGGTCGGCTTTTTTCTTTGCAGTATCAACCAGCGAAACATCCATCCGTTGCAATGGTGGCAGTGTACTAGTCTTACACTTACAGCCCTTCAACGATCTTGAGGCAGCATTGTAACTTTTTTTAAGTACGCCGGTATCTGCATCTTCAGCTGCCTGAGTATTGGTCCCGGCATGGTGAGAAGTTGCTTATGACACAATGCAGCTCTGCAAGACCCATCGAGGTCATCCACCAAGGTCGAGATTTGCCACCAATGAATACCGCAGAATTGGGAATAAAAAGTTACATGCCCTATAAGCTCCAGCTTCAGCGAGAAGATAACAAATTGGCACACATAGCCCATCCCAATCTGCTGATCTGAAATATCACACACAAACAGATATCTGCTGTTTTTGGTGTATGGGGGCACTGCGCATCTTATTAGGCAATGATTTGAGGATCCAAGAGGGGCGCCAACAGACACGCGATAGTAATCAGGGTGGGAGGTCAGCAGAACATTCAAAAGGGATGCTACATGGTTTTTCACATCCGGTACCTGTGTAGATGAGGAGACCGGCTGTGTTATAGCATATGCCAAGGCACTACCCTCCACCTCCCATGGTTCCACCGACCTCGCGGTCACATGAGCCGAATCGCGAGAGATGCGCGCAGCACCGTTGCTCTAAGGCTCTTTTGTGCCGCGGGCAATTCTTGACTCTCTACAAATTATTTAATCTATATCCTAGTTCCTTGTGTGCCCTCTCCCCCTTCTGGGGCGGCGACGATCACACCTACGCCTTCGCTGCCGTCCAAGAGCGCCCCAAGCCGTATATGCCAAGGCAGTCATGAAAAAATCTTCCGGCATGTAACGATGCGGGAGATGCGCGCAGCATCGTCGCTCTAAGGTTTTTTTTTAATTTCTGTGCTGCTGGCAATTATCAATTTCCTACAAGTTTTTATTCTCTGTCCTTTGTTCCTTTTGCGCCCTCTTCTTTCCCTTCTGGGGCTGCAACATTTATATTTACGCCTTCACTGCCGTCCGAACGTGTCCTTCTTTCTTTCCTTTGCGTTCCTGAGAGCGCCGTCTGAGGGCGAACCTGCGCAAAGCGGCGAAATTCGTCCCCGACGACGCGAGATCGGGGCGGCACGGCGGGCCCCGTCTAACGATTCCGGCCTCACGTCCGCGGGCCTGCTGCGGGACCACGAAACGTGGGCTCCGTCCTCGTCCTCCTCCTCGCACGAGCGAGTCTCTGTCACCTCACACGGCCCGAGGTCGCGTACTCGCTCCGATAATTCGGCTCGACTTCGGGACTTCGGTCGAGACGAGATCGTATATTAACGGTGTCGCGCGATCGGTTCCGCGTTCGACTCGCGAGTCGAGTCGAAGAGTGAGCGAGCGGGAGGAGCGGCGGCGTCGGATAGGAAGCGGCCGATAACGTCCCCCGTGTGTGGCAGGAGGCGGCCGCGCTGCACGAGCGGCTGGCGGCGCTGGTGCGGCGCGCGGGCGGGCCGCGGGCGGCGCGCGAGCCCGTGTGGGCCGAGCACTCGTACGCGCGCGCGCGCGACCCGCCCGCCGCCGCGCGCGACCGCCGCGAGCTGCTGGCCGCGCGCCTCCCCCGCGCCGCGCCCGACCGGGAGCCCCTCGACGTGGAGCGGTGCGAGCCCGCGCCGCCCGCGCCGCCCGCCCACGACGACGACGACGAGGACGACGAGGACGACGGCGACGAGTGGGAGGAGCGCGTGGCGGGCGCGGCGCCGAGCGCGGCGCACGCGCGCCTGGCGGCCGCCGCCGTGGACGCGCTGCGCCGGCTGCGGCTGGCGCGGCTGGCGGGCGGCGGCGGCGCGGCGGGCGCGGCGCGCGAGGCGGCGCGCCGGCTGCGGCTGGCGCTGGCGGCGGCGGCGGGCGCGGGCGGCGCGGCCGCGGGCCCGTGGCTGCTGGCGACGCTGCGCGCGCACGCGCCCCGCCGCCGGCTGCGGCGCGTGCTGGCCGAGCTGCGCCGCGCGGCGCCGCACGTGGCGGAGCGGCTCGGCGTGCGCGAGCCGCCCGCGCCCGACCCTCTCGCTCTCGTCGGTGAGTCCGCTCCGACGGACGGAGCGAATCGCCCGCTTTTCCATCTCACATTTTTTTATCCGTCGGTTGTATTGAAAAAGCAATGAAAAACTTGAATACGAATATTTGGCTACATACATCGCGATAATCCGAAATTTGCGTTATCGCGATGAGTGCGCTCTAAGCAATTAATCCTCATTTCAGTCAAAGTTTCGACCGGCAATAATTTAAGGGCTTAAAATAATTTCATCGACAAAAAGACCCCCGTATGGGGGTCTTTTTGTCGATGAAATATCGTTTCGACAAAAAGACCCCCACACGGGGGTCTTTTTGTCGAAACTATGAAAATACTATGAAACTATGAAAATGAAATGATATTATATTCATGTATCAAACTATTCAAAGAACCAATAACTTTTAAGGTATCATACCCATAGCATTAATTTTGATATCGTTTTGTACATAATCTCAATATGTAGTATCCTTGAGATACAAAAAACAAGGAAATTTTGATAATTTTAAGAAAGCTTTTCATACTTTAATTTTTTCTTTGCTTTTGAGTCAATATTTTGAAATTAATGTTTGTATTATTTGATAGGCGATGTCATCACCTTTTAAATGTATCCTTTTTCATATCTGTAGGATCTCCAAATCCATAAAAATATTTTTGCCGACGCTACCGAAAATAAAAAAAAAATAATTGGTTATCATTTCACGAAAAGGGGAGTCAAACCCTCACATGGGTGGTTTTTTGTCGATAAAATTTGATGATGGTGTTCTGTTGGTTTGGTGTAATTCTTATTTAAGCGATAGATCTCAGAAAGTTGTAATTTACGGTTATAGATCGAATGCTTTTCATATTTCCTCGGGAGTTCCTCGAGGTTCTCATTTAGACCCTACTTACTAGACGATGTCCGCGATTTCTTTCGCGTGGAAATTTTGACTCGGCTCGATCAAACTGTGATTAATGTGGGCGATGATTAAATAAAAAAGCTTCCTTTGGGCTGCTGCAATTCTGGGTTGAATTGAAGTCTGAAACAAAATTAATAGCGACCGTGGTTTAAAACTTAAAAACGACAATCGCGAGAGAAAGGTTTACAGTGGAGGCCGTTCGTGGGGCGACGAAGTATCGGACGATCTCCTTCTAGACGGATCCGTGATCTCAAAACACCGGTTAGAAGGGACCGGACGGGGAAATCGGAGGATCGCTTTTCCCTGAAAGCGCATTCGGGGAATTCAACAGCGGGTACGGAGCGGGGGCGACGATCGCGACGATGGCTTAAAAATCGAAATATTACGGCAGTATACAGTAGGTACTTTTTTCTCAAGGAGAGAGATCGCACAATCTCTTGCATTTGTGCATTTCTGAGCCGGAGGGAGAGAGGGCGTAGTGTCGCCGAGTGACGCGGGTCCGTGTGCGGCAGGGCCGGCGGCGGGCGCGGGCGCGGGCGGCGGCGGCGAGGGCGCGCCGTGGCTGCTGTGGGTGACGGCGGGCGGCGCGCGCGGCGAGCGGCGCTGGACGCGGCGGCTGCGGGCGCTGCTGCCGCTGCGCGAGCTGCGCGCCGCCGCGCCCGCAGCGCCGCCCGCCGCCTGGGCGCAGGCCGCCGCCGCCGCCGCGCGCGCCGCGCTGCACGACGCGCTGCGGGCGGCGGCCGGCCGGCCCGCCGTGCTGGGCGGCGCGGGCGGCGGCGCCGCGCTGGCCGCCTGGCTGGCGGCCGCCGCGCCCGCCGACGCGCTGCGCGGCCTCGTGCTGCTGGCGCCGCCGGCGCGCGCGCTGGCCGCCCGCCTGCCGCCGCGCACGCTGGTGGTGGCGGGCGAGCGCGGGCGCGCGGGGGCGGGCGCGGGCGCGGGCGGCGCGCGCCTGCTGCTGCTGGCGGGCTGCGACGGCGCGCTGCGGCTGCCGGCGGGCGCGCGCCGCCGCCTCGGCCTGCCGCAGCACGCGCTCGACGCCTGCGTGGCCGACGAGGTGGCGCGCTGGGCGCTCGACGCCGCCGACGCCGCCGACCGCGCCGCGCCGCCCGACGGTACGTGCCCGCCCTCACACCTTCGGGTCTCTCCTCTTTCTTTACCCGCCGCCTGCCAAATATCAGACGAGGCTCCGGCGAAAGAGAGGTACACTCCTCGAAGTACCTCCGTCTCGCCGAGTACCGCAGTCGAACGACAGTTCGGTAGAGACGCGCCCCATTTTTTTCCCTCGAGTGAGGGAACGCGGCAGGCCTCCCGGTACCGTCCCTCGGCCGGCCGCTCGAAGCTGTGCGCCGACTTATATTGTTCGTGTGATACGCGAGTGTCGAGCGACTTCGTGTAGTAATGAGTATGTGTTCCGCAGCGGCGCCGGCGGACGACACGGAGCAGGCGGCGCCGGCGGCGGGGTGAGTGACGTCACCACACCACACACCCACGCACACACGCACACCACACAGGCACACGCACACACACGTACGTACACACACGCACGCACACACGCATACACTCTCTCTCTCACACACACACACACACGCACGCATTCATAATACTGAAGGCGATCTTTTCAAAACGATCTTGTAAGGTTACATATTTGAATGTCTAAACCGAAATCCAAATATGCACAAATCACTCGGTTGGCCGGGCCGCGCGGTGTTTTTGTTGCTCCGAAGCATCGTGCAGGACCGTCGTCGTCGAGCGGCACCATAAAGTTAATATGTTTACTGCGGATTAGAGGAACAAACACGAGCTGTCCGATGTAAGGAATCCGAATTTGAATTACATTTATGTGTGCGAATTTATTTACGTGTTCGTGTCAGAGATGTGTTAGCGCTATCGATATTAATATTGCCAGGGATAGTTGTAGATAACAGAATCAGTTTAGATGGGAATGTGCACGATTATAATTTGAAAACCGTAAAAAAGTAGAAATTAAATAAGGGCGCCATAAATAAAAAAAGGGGTTTATTCATTTTCATATAGGTAATATATTATTTATGAAGTAAATTATCTGTAATTTATATTACTAATTTAGACTGAGCACGCTGGTAACAAAATCAAAAAAATTAAATAAAAAAAAAAAAAAAAAGAAATGTGTATGTGACCAGTACGCAAGGTAACCCAATTACAACAGGAGATATTAAACCTTTTTTTTGTGTTCCTCTAAATTTATCCATGAGTGTATTTTACTATGTCGATATTTCTAAGATTATTCTGTCGATATTTCTAGAGCTTTTGTATGCCAGAAAAAATGTATACGAGCATTAAGAGCGCGCATAAAGCTAGAAAAATATCAGATTTCACCCGCGCGCTTCATACGTCCCGCACACGTCCGTCGCTCGGAATGAAAAGGTCTCCCCGCACCGCCCCGCGTTTTTTTGCACAGTATACCTAAAATAATCAGATAAATACTGGCTAAGTGCGAGTCGGTTCATCTATTATGTAGATTTTTAGTGGAATTGATGTGCCAAACTTTCATAGTCATTAGTTGCCGAAATATTCTTTAAATTAGAAGCTGATCTGAAAAACAAATTGGTTGCCTGTAAAGTCGGTATACGGGCGAAAGTTTTACGTGACAACGACTTTGAGTGGTAAAATGTTTTCGAGTGGAAGGGACGCATGCCTTTCACTTTTTATGTCTGTCTCTCTCGCTCTTAGGCGGGCTAACCATGCCCGAGTGAAAGGGACGCGTGCCTCTCACTCGCTCTCATTGTGAGCGCATAACGTGAGCGCGTTTCTTGAAGTGTCACCCGGCTAACCAATTTATAAGACGTTGTCACGTCAAAAAAGAACAATAAAATAATATAAGCACCTAATTTGACGAGCTCGGTGGTCGAATGGTTCGCAATGGCCACGTTGACTCCGAGGTCGCGGGTTCGATTCCCGCACAAATCAAGCATTTGTGTGAAGAACAAGAGTCTTGGTCTGGGTGTTTTCTACTTAAATACATATATTACTAGCTGACCCGGCAAACGTTGTTTTGCCATATAAATAGTATGTTGTATTATAAAAAAATAGAAATTAAAAATTTTGTCTAAAAAATAAAAAAATAATTTAGGGGTTTTAATTTACCCCTAACATTTAGGGGGATGAAAAATAGATGTTGGCCGATTCTCATAGATACCGGATAAGCACAAAAAATTTCATGAAAATCGGTCAAGCCGTTTCGGAGGAGTATGGCAACGAAAACTGTGACACGAGAATTTTATATATCGACGCAGGAAAGCAATCTTGTCGTATCTCGAAAAAATGCGAATATGACTTTTATACATCATTCGATTCAGAAAAAAATACCGCATCAAATGGTCTCGGTTTCATTTTTCTACGACTATTTTTTTTTTAGATACGACGTTGATTTTTACGTAAATATTTCGAAATCAATACGAAAATATGTTGTAACTAAACCAAATTTCGCTATTTTATTATGTATAGTACATACAACAAAATTGCTGTGTATACTTCACAGATTACGACATATACCTCGGCTGAGATGCATTACTTGCAATGAGTTACGCCCTTCACAGCGCATCATTATATAAATTTATTTAGTTACAGCAAAATTGCCGCTTGGGATTTATACGGCGACTTGATATATTACCAAGTTCGCATTCAGCAATTTACATAATTTCTACAATTACACCATTTTAAAGTGCATATTTCTATAAAAAAATTATACTTATCCCATTTTAAAGGATTTAATAATCTAGCTAATGGAATATACACGGCATTCGTTCCCCTCTCCCTCGCGATCGCTCGCAGATGCAGCGCGTACGGCTTATTTGTCAGTCGGCGCTCGACCGACTAAGAGTGAATGCAATTACGTAGTGTAAAGACGACGCATTATTTTCGTGTTTATAGTGATAATATTTAAAAATACTGGTGAGTACCTACTGTTTACAATTAAGCTTACCAATATACCTACATAAAAGCCTACCTACCTATAAGAGTTTTTTCTCTATTCCAGACACATTGGAGACCTGATATTATTGACGTTATTACAAGGTAATTATTCATCATCATCATCAGCCTGTATCTACCCACTGCTGGATATAAGCCTTCCCCAATGCTTTCCACCAGATACGATCCTCCGCCTTCCGCATCCAGCCGCTCCCAGCCGCTTTCTTAAGGTCATCGGACCATCTAGTAGGAGGGCGTCCAACACTTCGTCGTCCTATGCGCGGCCTCCACTCTAATAACTTCCTCCCCCATCTGCCATCACTTACTCGGCAGATGTGACCGGCCCATTGCCACTTCAGCTTGCAAACTCTGAAGGCTATGTCGACCACTTTAGTTCTCCGTCGAATTTCTTCATTTCGGATTCGATCCCGCAGAGAAACCCCGAGCATAGCCCTCTCCATCGCTCGCTGCGCGATCTTTAGCCTGTGGACCAGTCCGATGGTCAGTGTCCAAGTCTCTGCACCATATGTCATTGCAGGGAGGACGCACTGGTTGAAGACTTTAGTCTTCAAGCATTGGGGTATCTGTGCGGCGAATATGTGCCGAAGCTTTCCAAAAGCTGCCCAGCTCAGTCGAATGCGTCTATCGATCTCTTTGTTGAAATTACCCCGGCCAAGCTGTATGGAATGTCCGAGGTAGACATAGTCTTTAACTACTTCAATAGCTGCATTCTCTACGATAACCGGGCTAGGGATGACAAAATCGTTGTACATGACTTTCGTCTTGTCGAAATTCATCCCCAGCCCCACACGTCGAGATGCAGCATTGAGATCGACCAACATACGACCGAGATCCTCCAGCGATTCAGCCATTATGACCACGTCGTCGGCAAACCGAAGGTGTGAGATGTACTCGCCATTCACGCTGACGCCCCGTTTTTTCCAGTCCAGCGTCTTAAATACGTCTTCCAGAGCAGCGGTGAATAGTTTCGGGGAAATGACATTTCCTTGACGTACTCCCCGCTGCAGCTGGATAGGCTTAGACTGCTGGTCCTGGACTCGGACTGTCATTGTCGCAGCGCTATACAACCATCTCAGCACCTCGATATAGCGGTGGTCAACTTGGCACCGCTGTAAGGATTCCAGAACAGACCAAGTTTCGATGGAGTCGAAGGCTTTCTCGTAATCCACAAAAGCCACACAGAACGGCAAATTGTACTCTGTGGTTTTCTGCACAATCTGCCGCAATGTATATATGTGGTCCACGCCGTCCACGGTACTATAGCCTTTACGAAACCCAGCCTGTTCCGGTGGCTGGTAGTCATCAAGCCTTCGGGCGAGAGGTAATTATTACTACTTAAATATTTAATCTCAGAGTTTCGCCTTTTGTGTTATGTTGTTTGTCGTTTGTTTTTTTTTTTTTTATGTGAGAGGGGGGCAAACCAGCATGTGGGTCACCTGGTGGAAAGCAATCGCCACCGCCCATGGAGACCAGCGACACAAAAGGTGTCACCGATCCGTTGCCAGCCTTTAAAAATTCATTGTATAACAAACTACCTACAAACATAACTAATAATGAAAAGCATTTTTAAATACCTATAAGTTAGTTTTAGGTACACTGTGAATTTGTATTTGTTTTGTACCCAAAAAAAAAAATTACTGCCGCTGCATCTATTCAAATAATAAATCAACTGTCTTCATAGCGCAGCGTTAGTGAATGTGACTACTGTGCATGAGGTTTCGGGCTCGAATCCCGGTCGGGCCAACCAAAAGTTATTGGGTTTTAAAGGTACAGACAATTGACCATAACACTGCAACATCTACAATTTACTCTGAAAAGATTCTAGTACCACGAAGTCCTGAACAGCCAAAAGATGTTGAAATAAATGAGGATTATTGTAGTGCCAAAAATCTCACTCCCACCTTTCGAAAGCCCGAGTCGTATATATCCGAAATAAATAAAATGGTTCAAAATATTTCATCACCCTGTACACACGGAACTAAATACAAATAATTCTGATATAAACATTTTGTATTTTGTTTGATTACATTTGTTTGATTACATAAAATTGTTTAAAGAATAACCAAATACCAATTAAGTTTTTTTATTTTATCGTTTGCATTTTATTTTTGTTTAAAGGGCTGAAATTCTGTTTTTACATTTTTGTTTACATTAAATAAATACATTGTCTAATTTACAGCATTTTATTTGTGTTCCGCCAATTATGTAATACTACTTACATCAAATAGTATGAACATGAAAAAGAAATATATTCATTTAAAACAAACTAGCTGTCATCATATAAAACTTATATTTAGATACAGCAAGTTTGATACCAGTCATTTTGAACAAGTTGCTGATGGTCCAAACATTTGTCTTTTGATATACAGCATATTCAATGTTTATACTTTGAAAATCAAATGTTGTATCTAGTATTAAATCCAATTACACCAATCTTAGAATGATCCTAAGAATTTCAAATGGAAAGTTTTATTTTAAAATGATATCACTGAAAATATGGTATTTTTATATCTACTAGTTTACATATTATGAATTTTTGAAATCGTTTTTTAGCTTTGGTGTAAAGTTGCATTTTTCGAGATACCACAAGATTGCTTTCTACCGTCGATATTAAGATAATATATAATACATATATTATAAGTATGTACTTACGAAAAAAAATGTATTTAAGTACATTTATCAGTTGTCTAGAACCCACAATCTTTGCGCTTAATTTGGGTCTAGATGGCGCTGTGTAAATTGTCCAGAAATATTTATTTATTTACTAGACCACGCGGGCGAAGCCGCGGGTAACACCGCGGCTTCGCCCGCGTGGTCTAGGGGGACTACCATTGTGTGTATATTTTTTCTTGTTGTAATTTTTTTACTTCGCGGGATAAAAAGAAGTACCAATATGTACGAATTTTAATGATATTCGGCTGCATAGTTAAGGCGTGAAGAAATAACAAACAAACGAATTTACTTACTTTAACACTAATAATATTAGTATGGATGGAACGACCACACTCAAGACATAGAAATTGTTCACCACATAAATGTTTGCCATCTGCGGGGATCAAACCCACGCCCTCTGACGACGAAGGATTTAAAATCAAACACAAAACATAGTAAGTATGTATGTATGTAAACGTGAAAGAAGGACAAATTATTATACACTATATTTTTTTCCGTGGGAATAAAATGTTTTTCCTGGATGAAAATTAGCCTAAGTCACTCTCCACACCGTAAACTATCCTCATTAAAAAAATCATATTCCGTACTTCGGTTCCTTTTGACGTGAAAGGACAAATTTTTATGTAAAAAAAATCCCATGGGAATAAGATGTTTTTCCAGGATAAATATTAGCTTATGTCACTCACCAGATCGACGTAAAAAAAGGACAAATGATTACCAAGTTTATTTTTTCCCACGGGAATTAGATATTTTTCCGGGATAAAAAGTAGCCTATATTACTCTCCTGACCGTAAGCTATCCCCATTTAAAAAAATCATGTCCGCACTTAAGTTTCTTTTGATGTGAAAGAATGACAAATATTTATAAAAAAAATATTTTTTCCTGTGGTGTTTTTCTGAGATAAAGAGTAGCTTATGTCACTTTCCAGGCCGTAACCTATCCCTGTTAAAAAAAATATGTAGGTACATGGGTTCCTTTCGACGTAATGGAAGGACAAATGATTATAAACTTTATTTTTTCCGGGATAAAGAGTAGCCTATGTCACTCTCCAGGTCACTATCTCAAAAAATAATCATGTCAATCCGTTTGTTACTTTCGACGTGAAAGAAGGACAAACAAACAAACACACTTTCACATTTATAATATTAGTTTGGATTTATTTATAATTACTGAAATTACTTCTATTATTTTATTTTAAATCACGATATTCTTAAAGGTTTTTATTTACGTGTTGAAGAATTTATATGTAAACAACTTTTACTCTGAAAACGTCTCCTCAAGTCGCAACAGAGAGTGATCCTTTAATAACATATATGACTGTAAGAGTTCTATCGCTCCATTGGTCGTACGTAGCATTAACAGCGTCGTGCACTTCTTGGGATGGGTAAAAAATATTAAACTTGCGTCAGGACACGTGACCTGATCGAAAATTCGTAAGACGAGGGGAGGGTAGGCCGCCGGCGCGGCGTAGGAGAAGAGGAATATTGAGGTATTATAAAGCTGAAGAGTTTGTTTGTTTGTTTGAACGCGCTAATCTCAGGAACTACTTATTCGAATTGAAAAAATCTTTTAGCGTTAGATAGCCTATTTTTCGAAGAAAGGTGTGGGCTATAAGTCTATAAAAGATAACATCACGCTATCACCAATAGGAGCGGAGCACCAATGAAAAATGTTGCAAAAATGGGAAAAGATATTCCTTTTGAGAGCTGCCGTTGCGTGCGCTGCGTAAACAGTTCAAGTTTCGCAACAATTATATCATCATCATCATCATCATCAGGTCCATTTTAGTCTCCACTACTGTCTAACAATTATATACGACGGAATTATTCACCTTAAAAAGATCTAAAAAAAAGTCCGTGATAGAATGTGTCCATCTTTTAAAATTGGCTCACCATAACCTTTCAAGTGGTAAGCTTACGCTTCACTCTCAACGCACAGAGCGTTGAGAGACGCAGCTCAAGCAGACGAAGTTGCGCGAGTCAGCTAGTGTAATATAAATTGTCATGTTTGTGTACGATAGTGTTTTACCACATAAATGATAGTCCATACTTTTATACTGATAAATAAAGCAATTCGTGAGACATTCCGTAACCATTCCTAAATATTCAAAAATGCGCAACGTTAATATTTTCGCTTCTGCCTGTACTACCGGAATGCAACCCGTTTTTCTTTTTTAAATTATGTACTGTATAAGTTACTGTAAAAATCGTGACTACATACGGGCACCAGCACTCGAGTGGTCAAAAGTATCGTTTTGTTTTGCATATACTACTCGTACCGACATTAGTCCACCGTTTGTGCATTGTATTGTGAGCTCTAAAGCGAACGCGCAAGGGTATCGACCCTTGCGCGTTCGCTTTAGAGCTCACAACACTTTCAAGGTTAATCTTCTCATCAACGAAACAATAATCAATCTCACATTCAATATTAATTATTTGCAAGAATAATTATTTATTAATTTACAATTTCTCTCAATATTTCAATTATTAGTTGGGGTCTTGGTAACCGCCTGTGCTTACGCCGTATGCTTCCCGAGGTAGTATAAAAAAAAATTTTTTTTGTTTGCCATATTTTCAACGAAGTATATTCTCGGTCCGGAGCACAGAAACACAGTCTTCTCGTCTCAACGGAGTGATCACAACTGATAGATGAAATAAAACATGCCTGTCACCGTAGGTCGGGTGCGACAGACGTGAGTTGACGTGACGTGCGTTCTGAGCCAAATAAGAACGTAGTAAGCGCCGAATTCGTTTTATTTTAATTGCGCGTAAAATATACATCTTTTAAAAAAAATCGCTAGTAAAATCGCTTAGTAATATAATTTTATACTACGTATTAAAATATGGGCTCGCTAGTATGAACCATATTGAAGAAAACTTAGGTTTAGTTGAAAATTTGACGTAACTTCGTGATTTATTTTTATCGATAAAACATTCATATTTTATGTTTTCAGTCAGACCAATCCCTTTTAAGTATATTGTAATATCTGTATTTTTTTTTCGGGTAATTAATGGCCTATGTTTTACGGTATACATCTAATCAAAAATTGTCAATTTGCCTTTATACCCCCTCTTAAGAGCCCTATTACATTTGCACGCTGACGAGCTCTCGCGCAGTACTAAACCCGCGAAGGCCGCCGGTGCATCGTTTTTTGTAGTAATTTTGAAGTTATATTTATCGTTTTTATTGAAATAAGATAAAAAATTCATGCTACAAAGTTTATTCATCATGAAGTAACAATTATTCTCGTATAAATTTTGCTCAATAATATTATCGTTTATTCGAGAAATTATCGAAGTTTTTCAAAATTCCGAGGCCGCTATGTACTATACGACTATATAACAAATAACATTCTATTTTTTTTATTTCATTTGTTTGGAACAGTAGTACAATCGAGGAGCTCAAAATAGTGAATGCGCGCATTTTATGAAAATCTTTCTCTGCAATTTTGGGTTTATTTAAAAAGTTAAGCAAAATTTACAAAAAGCGAGGCCGCTACGTACTATGCCAATAGCTATTCTGTACTATTCAATAAGTCAACATTGTTAATGTATGTTTGTTTCCGAGATCGAGAACGCCAAAATTGGCTATTTTACGCAAAAATCACAGTCAAAATGTAATATGGCTCTTAAGTAATGCGGATAGAACAGACACTTGTAAACCTTTATTCATAAAATATTCAATTTTACCACTTCCATGTCTGTACATTTATGAATTATGTGTTTTTGTTAAAAAAAATCTAAATCTTTTTACTAAACATGGAGAAATTGAAACTTCTAAAACAAGACATAAAAATCGACTGATTACACCCAAACAACGTCTGACGCAATTTAAAAGAAACGTTTATTGCATGTCAATAAAAATTTACAATCATCTTCCTGACAATCATAACGAGCTGAAATTAATGACATTTAAGAAAAAATTGCATGACATTTTATTAAATAAATGTTTTTATTCTATTGACGATTATTTGCGACATAAATTGTAATTAATTTCAACAATAATGATTTGTATATTGGCGACTTAAACTGTATTAATTTCAGTAATTATGCTAGTTATCAACGATTAGTTCACACGCCCAAAATCGGGCAGAATAAGTGAACCTCAGCTTATGAATCTGACATCACTGTATCACCTTATTTTTGTGAATAAATGAATTTTATCTATTTTATCTATTTATGTCTGTAATACCCATTTGGAATTCTGTAAAACAAATTAGTAAGATATTTTGGAAATGTTTGTTAATGATATTGTGTCTTATTTTCAGAAACAACCGGGCGATCGAAATAGTAGGTGAGTGCTCAAAATCACTTTAATATAATAGGTCGGGGAAAAAGTCATTTCGCATTATAGTATGTATGAACTTGTAATAAAATCTCTTTGGTTATACCATTTGTATCTGAAAGGTTTTGATATCTTTAAAAAGTTTAAATTTTAAAAAAGATAATTCCAAATTCAAATTAGGTAAATGTGTGATTTTCATTTGTTTTTTTTACTGTCAAGATGAGTGAATCTAATGAAGAAATTCGATTCATTTTAAAATTTTACTACAAAAAAGGTAAAAATGCAACGCAAGCTGCGAAAAAAATTTGTGTCGTTTATGGACCTAGTGCAGTGTCTGTGAGAGTAGCACAAATTTGGTTTAAGCGTTTTCAATCAGGAAATTTTGATGTGAAAGATGCACGTCGCTCTGGTCGCCCTGTTACGGATAAAATGGATGCCATTTTTGAAAAAGTGGAGCAAGATCGGCATATCAGTAGTTACGACGTAGCTGAAGAATTAGGAATTGACCACAAAACAGTTTTGGCGCATTTGAAAAAAGCTGGGTACACTAAAAAGCTCTATATTTGGGTGCCTCACGATCTCACTGAAAGAAACCTAATGAACCGTGTACTCATTTGCGATTCTTTACTACGACGTAATGAAAGCGAACCGTTTTTGAAGAAGCTTATAACTGGTGATGAAAAGTGGATCACGTACGACAAGAACGTGCGAAAAAGGTCGTGGTCAAAGGCCGGTCAGGCTTCACAGACTCTGGCAAAACCCGGGTTAACCCGCAACAAGGTGATGCTGTGTGTATGGTGGGATTGGAAGGGCATTATTCATTATGAGCTGTTACCGCCAGGCAGGACTATCGATTCTGAACTCTACTGTGAACAACTGATGAGATTAAAGCAAAAAGTTAGAGAAAGCGGTCGGAATTAATTAACAGAAGGGGTGTGATTTTTCATCATGATAACGCTAGACCTCACACATCTTCAGCCACTCAGCAAAAATTAAGAGAGTTTGACTGGGAGGTGTTAATGCATCCGCCGTATAGTCCTGACCTTGCACCTTCTGATTTCCACCTGTTTCGGTCTCTTCAGAATTCTTTAGGCAATGTCAGGTTAACATCACGAGAAGACTGCCAAAACCACTTGTCGTGGTTTTTTGAACAGAAGTCCCAAAATTTCTATAGTAATGGGATCATGTCTCTACCTACAAGATGGCAAAAAGTTATCGAACAAAATGGCACCTACATACTTTAGTTAAATGTAAATAAACTTTATTAAAAAATGTTTTGAATTTTCATATAAAATACGAAAAGACTTTTTCCCCAACCTAATATGAGTCGCTTTTTTCGTCTGTCTGTCTGTTTATAGGTTAACTTTTACTTTGGGAAACAAAACGGTTTTTATAAACGCCTGACGCCGCCCTAAGTTCGTGTTTATTTGGGCTAATCTCAGAAAGTGTACAGCTGTTAATACGGTAATTTCTTAGGGTTTCATATGTTACGATCTGAATATTCCGGCTGAGGTACAGAAAAATCAAATTGTCAAGGCATCGATACACGCTGCACTTGTTTGCTGGGTAAATAGCCAAAAAAATTACTGTTGGAAATTCCAACGAAGAGAGAAAACAATTCCCGCTGTTATGTTGGTTGTCGGCAGTAAAGTGGTAGAGCCGGCGCGGAGGCATTGGAGAACCTGCCTTCTATCTCGGCCTCCTACAAGTCCGTCCCCAGGCTGATCTTCTGCCCTAAATAGATATACTCGTTCACTTTCTCTACCACTACGCTTGACTTAGGACGTATCGTCGGCGAAGCGAAGATGACTAAAATATTATCTATCTACATTTAAACTCATACCCTCCCAATTGAAGGTTTTGAAATCGTCTTCTTAGGTGGGTCTGTGGTGCTCCTTAGGTGGACGCTCATCGAGCCGGTTCGTAAGACGTGTTGTGACGACACGTGCGTAGACTTTACATATTTGGTTCAGTAGTGTAATCGTGCAGTAACTCTTAATGTTGGTTTTTGCGCCTTTCTTGTGGCACAAGATCACAACACTGTTTTTCCATGTGGCTGGTAATAGTACTTCATTGAAGATCCCTTGGAGCTTTTTCTGTATAGGTCGTCCACCTGCTTTTAGCAGTTCGGTAGTTATGCCATCCTATCCGGGTGCTTTATACTGCTTCAGTTGTGTAAGGGCTTTTTTGACCTCATAGATACTGATCTCAGTGATATCTTCGGTGTAATGTTGTACCAGATGTGTTCTTTTGTCTTGAGTATCCAAAGTGTCTGGTTTACTGCCGTGTGACTTATATAATTCACCATAGAAGGTGGGCATAACATCAGGCAACTTCGAAGTTTCTGTAACTTTTTCCCCTTGACCGTTCTTCAGCTTATTAAGCTGAGTGCTGCCATTATTTGTGTTCCATTTTAAGATCTCAGATACACGATGTTTCAGATTTCCGAAGTTTAGCTTTAGAATGTCTTCTCCATTTCGCATCACCTCGCTCGGTCCTGTCACATGCTACTTTATGTCCGTCGGGTTTTTTTCTAGTTCTTACAGTCTCGCATGCGTTCTGATCGTTTTCGTATTATACGTAGCCAAGTCGCGTGCAACGGTCGGATCGTACCCGTAGATCGTATCGTAGTATTCTTCACCCCCCCGCTACACCGTGACCATATGCTGTCGTAGGAAAAGAGTGAAGACAACTAGCTAATTTTGACGTGACAACGTCTTATAAATTGGTTAGCCGGGTGACACTTCAAGAAACTGGGTCACGTTATGCGCTTACAATGAGAGCGAGTGAAAGGCGCGTGCCTTTCACTCGCTCTCATTGTAAGCGTGTCGTGGACGCGTGTCCCTTCTAAGAGCGAGAGAGACAGACATAAAAAGTGAAAGGCATGCGTCCCTTCCACTCGAAAACATTTTACCACTCAAAGTCGTTGTCACGTAAAACTTTCGCCCGTATACCGACTTTACAGGCAACCAATTTTTTTTACAGAAGATTACTTAGAATGCAGCGCGAAAATTATATTTTGACGTGACTCATTACGTGTGCGCCGAATCGATCCCGGCGATCGGAACCGTCACCGGACCGATCGTGAGTTATCGAATCGGTATCTATCGATAATTTTTATAAACCACGATTCGTAAACGGGTCCCGATACGTCTCGTAACCGGCCAGAGCATCAGAAAAGTCTGTGGTCGTCCGCAGAAGGCCGCGTGGTGACGCGCGCGGCGGGCGGCACGCCGCTGGCGCTGCTGCCGCCGCGGCGCCTCGAGCCGGCCCCCGCCGCCGCCCCCGCCCCCGCCCCCGCCGCCGTCGACATCATGCACATGCCCATCGTGTTCGCGGACGACTCGCCGCTGACGGTGCGCGCGGGCGCCGCCCCGCCCGCCGCACGGCGCCGCCCCCGCGGCCGCCCGCCCGCGCCGCTCGTGCTGCGGCGCCTGGCGCCCTGACGCCCGCGGCCGCCCCCCGCGCCGCCCTGACGCCCGCGGCCGCCCCCCGCGCCGCCCTGACGCCCGCGGCCGCCCCCCGCGCCGCCCTGACGCCCGCGGCCGCCCCCCGCGCCCTGACGTTGTCAGAGTTGACTCCGTTCATGTCAGAGGCGAGGTCCCCGCGAGTCCCGGCGCGGCGCCCGCTCGGTGTCGACGGCCCGGATTAAATTTAAACGACAATATACGCTTTCTTTAATTGGTATTTTATTTACATCTCCTGTGGCGGTGCGCTCCCTCGACGTATTGACGACGTTACTTAAGTAGACGCTACTATTTATTCTGCGTCGTCGACGTCTATAAAGATGCTCCACGATAAATTGAAATTTCCGACGTCATAAATTATAATTCGTGAATATAATTACAATTACTTTTAATGTGATCGCCGACCGTACTTCGAAAGGCAGTCGTTAAGTCGAGACAGGGACCTTTTGGTGGATTGAAAACATTTGAACGGTGATGATATACACTTTAAACGCTTTCAATTAAGGGGAGACTCGTACTGACTGACCGACACTAACTTTTTGACATAATGGGTACAAAAAAATACTTTCGCAAACAGTTCTGATAATTTCGACGAAAATCTATAGTTTCCTTGCTCTTAAAATCGATTTGTTAAGACTAGAGATGTAAAGCGTGTATTGTACCAGTGATAGTGATCGGTATGATACTAAAATATGCGGTATAATAATACGGTAGCATACCATAACTCAATTAACTCTGGTGGCTTAGTAATAAATTCAAGAATTGATCAGATATCATTGGGTCACCGACGATTCGAACAGCTCTTCGTTGTATGCGGTCAAATGGAGCAAGTAAGTAGTGGGTCGCACCACCCAAAGATAAGAACAGTACTCCATATGAGGCCTAACTTGGGCTTTATACAGTTGAAGACGATGCTGTGGTGTAAAATACCGTCTGGCTTTACAGATGATGCCAATTTTCCTAGAGGCCAATTGCCTTGCACTCCAAGTGACCACGGAACTGAACATCACTCGATATCTCAACACTCAAGACACCAATGCTGGAGCTAATAGTAAGGGGAGTACCTTCCAATCTGGGAGGTACGACAAATGGGGACTTTTTTATTTTTATTTTATTTATTTTTATTTATTTATTAAATAGAAACAAACAGTCATTTAAGTACTTTTACATAATTATATAGCTTTTTGAGGTAAACGCACAAACTTGTGTCTTTGAGGAATTCAGATGGACTAAGTCTACACCAGTCAGATGGTGGGGATATCTGTGTCTCAGTTAAAAAGAGCAAGGCTGGCTTAGCCGTCTCAAGATGCTGGTGGACGGCTTTCAGGTTGGAATGAAGCCCCCTTATGTTACATAGCTCGATATAGAGCTCAGGGGAACATGCTGTCCTCTTCTTACACTTGCTCCCGGCAGAGATACAGAGCGGCACAGTGCCCGCCTCAGAATACGTCGGGTGGCCTGAGTAGCGGAACTCAGGGAGGGATTCTCCTTCACCAACGGTGACGGTACCCTCCTGGGAATTCTTCTTCCTAATGCCACTGCCATATCCAGAGTTGAGGTTTGTGGTTTGGGCTCCGGGTTCAACACTCACTGTACGAAACGCAATAGCAAGCTACTACTTCACGTCGGTTTTCTGTGAGAGAGTGTTACTGCCCCGGACGAGCCGGCGTCCAATTACGAGCTACAGTCACTCAATGTCCATAACTTGACCGCGACCATGTCATGGCCAAATGACTCCAGCTTAGCTCTAACACTTTAGAAAAAGCTACTCGATTAGCACCACCCAGGGGTCACGTGCAGGGAAACTAGGGTAAAGCCTGCGGACGTGAGTAGCATCAACCCCCAAATTGAACGGAAGATCCGGTTTTTAGATTTTCTTTGCTATAGCAACGACGCCATATTTTTTTTTTGACATGGCTTATTGATTGTGTCAGAGATTTTCTCTAAAAACAAGCGTTGGAAGTAAAATATTGTGTCATTATTATATTTTTATTTCGCTGCGATATTTCTGATCCAAAACTCTGAAATTAAATAATACAATAGTACCTACCTATTTATTTACCGACAAAAAAATTTTTTTAAGGAAGTTTCAGAAGAAGCCGTTCTTCTGTAACAATATACTTATAGTAGGTATTATTAATATTGTTTTAGGCATGGCCGCCCTTGGCTAACAAAGTAAGAAAATACTGCCTACGAGCTAGGGTTCTGGATTTGGATGTAAAACGCCAATGACAACTTGCAAGGATTTATTCACGCAGGGTCTGGTCTGCAGGTCTTCACAACACGAAGTCCACACGAAGATTCCAAATCGCGGGTCAAATCGAAGTCAAATAGTATCGCTGAGGTCGTAGGTTATCACTTGTCTCGCAGGTAGATTCGCTCCAAGTTCTCTCTTCGGAAGTCCAAACTGAACTGCCTATGCGCCGCGGCGATCGCTATTTATATGTTCTCGAATATTCTCGTACGTACTTCCCTTCGGTAAGTCATCGTAATGTCTCGAGACCATGGAAGTAATAAGTACGTAGTACTTATTACTTCCATGCTCGAGACACATCTCGAACATTTTCATGTCATAGTGTTATGAACCTTATGCCAGTAGACATACGGGTCATTATTGCTTGCAGCGAAGTATGCGGCGACTATTCTAGAAGGTTCCATTCTAGATCGTTCGAGACAGGACCGCGACAATACTTTTATTGGTGGTAATGCCACAGGTTGACTAAACTAGCTACTCGCAGTAACTAAACGTTTCTGTATAAATTTTGTGAGATCCAAGACAGTCGCAGTCTCGCCCCTGGGACGGCGCACCGGCTACCTATGAATTATTCCACACTCTGGGACTGCGATCCATTTCATTGTTTATTGTCACTTTGGTACTTGCAGCTGTTACCCCTACAAGGCAGACCTAATATACTTAAATATAACTATCGTCTGCCGGGAGTGCCGGGACACAGCACCGCCATAAAAATCCTATATGTTAATGAAGAACATATTCTATACTAGCTTGCGCCCGCCACTTCGTACCAATCTCGGTGTCCCGTGGGAATTTCCAATAATAGCTACCATTGTGGCAAATTCCAATTTGATCCAGTATCAAAGATAAAAACGACGATTTTTCGTCGTTCGCATATAACGGTTATTTAGATATTTCTGAATAATCGTTTGAGGTGTGTTTAGGAGATTTGGCGGACATACTTATATGTGAAATAGTTTCATTAAAGATCGTCTTAAAAAAGAAATATAGGTACGTACTTGTAATATTTTAAAAGGTACGATAACCGATCTGATGAAGATTCATGTAAATTGAGGGATCGCACTAAGCGGCTGGAATTGATGTGCTATCAAAGTTTTAATGTCTGGCTGGACAGGTAGCTAAATAGTCTATTACAATATAACGTTTTCATCCAGTCTATCATGGTGTCGTCTCGCTTACACCTCACTAATATGAGCGAGATGATACCACGTAGAGAGCCTCAATACCGCGATCTGGGCTCTCTACAATGCATGGAATGCCACGATAGAAAAAAAAAACGAGTGGTGTCGTGGGACACCAGTTAGGAACGAAGTTCCTTATTATATTGGTGTCCCAAAATTAACGCAAGATTCATTTAAATAGAAAACACAGTTTTTAGTCTATAGTTTGTGATATTTTTATTGAATCATAAAATACATAGGATAGGGTAATTTATGGAATAACACATCAGGCAAATGTGGCTCCACGACTAATAGATTATTGAGCATCAACAAGTGGATACTGATTATTCCAGCAAAATCATCCTAAGCGATGAAGCATTTTCACTTTGATGGCTTTGTTAATCGCCATAATTGTAACATTTGGGATCCGGAGAACCTACCGATTGTCGAAAAAAATTGGTTGCCTGTAAAGTCGGTATACGGGCGAAAGTTTTACGTGACAACGACTTTGAGTGGTAAAATGTTTTCGAGTGGAAGGGAAGAGCGAGAGATACAGACATAAAAAGTGAAAGGCATGCCTTTCACTTTTTATGTCTGTCTCTCTCGCTCTTAGAAGGGACGCGTGCCTTTCACTCGCTCTCATTGTAAGCGCATAACGTGAGCCAGTTTCTTGAAGTGTCACCCGGCTAACCAATTTATAAGACGTTGTCACGTCAAAAACAAATGCATCCACAGCTGTCACTGTTTGGTACGGATTTTGGGGTGTAGGTACCTACGCATCATTGGACCTTACTTTTTTGAAAATGGGCCTTGTAAACAGGGACTGTTACTGGTGCTCGATATCGCGAATGACCACACACTTCTTCCGGCCTCAGTTTCATGTTGCATGATATAGACGACATGTGCTTTCAACAAGATGGTGCCACATGCCATACAGCGGCTGTACGGCATGTGGCACCATCTTGTTGAAAGTTGTTAGTTCAGTTCAGAGAAACTGTTCAACTACAATACATTTCCTAGTCGTGTACTCTCTCGTTTCGGTGATCAGAATTGGCCGTCTAGATCTTGTGATTCAACACCATTACATTTCTTTTTATGGGGTTATTTAAAGTGAAAGGTCAACAAGCACCTACCACCACCACCCGTGCATTACAGTAGGAAATTTAACGCTGCGTCAACGAAATTCAGCCACATTTATGCAAAATGGTCGTGCAAAATTTCGATAATAAAGTGCGAATGTGCCAGCAAAGCCGTGAAGATGAAGACCATTTGCCCGATGTGCTATGCCATAAATAACCCTATTCTATGTATTTGATGAAACTGAAGACTAAAATATGGTAGTGCGAATTACGGCCACTGAAGTAGAAACAGCAATAAAATCCATGACTGGTGGCAAGTCGCCTGGTCACGATGGTCTCAGTGTGGAGCACCTTCGTTACTCTGGCTGTCATGTAAATAGGGTGTTGGCGATGTTTTATTCGCTTTGTATGAGTCACACGTACTTGCCTCTCGATTTGATGCGGACGATTGTAGTTCCTGTGATGAAAAATAAAACAGCAGACCTGTCTAATAAATGTAACTACAGACCTATTTCACTTGCAACTATCATTGCAAAAGTGCTTGACAGTGTGCTTAACGCACGGTTAAATGAATGTCTACGCCTTCACGATAATCAATTTGGATTTAGGCCGGGAGTATCTACTGAAAGTGCTGTTCTGTGTCTTAAGCACCCAGTCAGGTACTACCGAGACAGGAAGACTCCGGTTTATGCTTGTTTCCTTGACCTTTCTAAAGCCTTCGACCTGGTTTCCTACGACATCTTGTGGCAAAAACTTGAGCAAAGTAAGCTACCTTCCGAACTATGTAGCATTTTTAGATACTGGTATGGAAACCAGGTTAATAACGTCAGGTGGGCAGGCGTATTATCGGAGTCGTATGGGTTGGAGTGTGGGGTTCGGCAGGGCGGGTTGACATCCCCATCACTCTTCAATCTGTATATTAATGAGTTGATAGTCACATTGAGCAGCACACGTGTAGGTTGTCATATTGACGGCATAAATGTAAACAACATTAGTTATGCCGAGAATATGGCGCTATTGAGCGCATCCGTATGTGGTCTTAGGAAGCTACATAAATATATGTGAAAGCTATGCGATCAGTCATGGATTAATATATAATGTAGATAAAAGTAAATACATGATCTTTGAGAGTGGTTCCAAACGTATAGACGAAGTACTATATGGTTGAACTCTGCACCTCTGGCAAGGGTCCATGAGTTTAAGTATCTAGGCCACATTGTGGAACACTCATCTCAAGGATGATGTGGACATCGAACGAGAACGGAGGGCCCTGTGCGTCCGAGCGAATATGATCATCCGTAGATTCGCACGTTGCTCACAAGATGTAAAATTAACACTTTTCAGAGCACGATTTTATTGTACGAATTTTTATACGTGTTGCTTGTGGATTAGTTTTACGCAAAGGGCGTACAGGACTCTTCGAGTTCAATATAATAACGCTTTTAGGATGCTGATGGGACTGCCGCGCTATTGTAGCGCTTCGGGAATGTTCGCGGAGGCGAGAGTCAACTGTTTCCAAACGCTGATGCGTGCGCGAGCCGCCTCTCTGTTGCGGCGGGTTCGCGGCAGTTCCAACACCATTCTGAAAATGATAGCAAATAAGCTTGATTGTCCCTACTTAAACTACTGTTGTGGTTTGTGGTCTACATGGTACTACTAGTAATTGCTAAGTAGAGGTGTGGGGAGAATCGGGCTCTAAACAGATACATAATGATTGGATGGATTCGTGTATGTATGTGTATGTGTATGTATGTACATGTGTATGCATCAGTCCATTGTATGTGTTTGTATACATATGTTGTGTGTGTTTATGTCTATGTAATTATTACTCTGTGTGTTTTGTAATGTTCAATTAATTAATGTTCAAATTCAATTTTAATGTATGCAAATGAGTCATGTTACTTGAAATAAATGAATTAATAAAATAAAAACTCTGTTTTCTATTTAATTCAAATTTTGCGTTAATTTTGGGACACCTTTAATAATATTAATTTCAAGTTCTATTCGCGGTATAAAGAAAATAATTATTCGGGTACCTACACATTTTTTATGTTTTTTTAAGATAAAAAATAAAAAGAATAAAAAATAAAAGAAAATTAATAAAATAAAATGAATAAAATAATAATAATAATCATTAAGCGTGTCTTCATCGGTCGAAGTGCAAACACAAGAAGGCCCGCAGGACTCTCAGCTCTGGCTTGCCTTCATTGGCCGTCCAGAGAGGAGCCGCTAGAGCTATATGCTCCAGGGGTGTCCATTTAGTGAGTGGCAAGCCACCGCCTGCCGCAAACAACTAGCAACAGAAGCAGTTATGGCAGGCGTCCGTCCCTCTTCTGTAATAGCCCGGTATTTAGTTCTCCTCGATAACTCATCTCATCTCCATAACCCATTTATTTTCCAACACACTTCGCAATAGTCTCAACGCCTGCCGAGACCTGCTCATTGGTATGTCGTTCCATTGACTTACAACATTACATTAAACTTCTCAAAGAGGCCTCTACGCGTTGGATCTATATCCCCTCGCACGCCTATCAAATGACCGGGCTTGACCAGTGATTAGAAAGAGATACATAATGATAAAAGAAATAAAAATAATAATGTTTATCAGATGGTTCCACTGTTGACCACCAGATGGTGTAATTATCGAATGATATAATAACAATAGCAAACTGCAATAATAATAACAGTCATCACGTAGACTATACATTAGACACTGTATAGCCATCATACATCGACTATACATAAAAATCTTACGGTTTTTTCAACGTTACGGACGTTTTTTGCCGGCTAGGGTACCTACCTACCCCTCAGCAATGTCCCGGAACTTCGTTCCAAAAAATCGGTATGATCTTCCCGTGACGACAACGTCACGAGTTTGGTTGTCAAATTCCATACAAAATATAACTGACGGACGACGAGAGTTCAAATTTACTTACGTGACCTCATTCATATGGCGTCGTCGATGACTATTGATTTAACTATTGCATTCTTGTTAACTCATTATTTTATTATTAGACTAGCTGTTGCCCGCGACTTCGTCCGCGTGAACGATAAGTTGTCGTGGTAAGACCATAGGAAGTACCTACTTAACATAACCGTATAATTAATCAGCGGCAAAGATTTCTGCTTTACAAAGCTCAAGTAGGGCCGCATCTGGAGTAAGTACTGTTGCCATCTATGGGTGGGAGCGCCTAGATACCAGCTTGGACCTTGTGAGTCGATTCAAAGGCGTGCCGTGAGGATTGTCGACGATCCCAAACTGACAGACGATTTAGAACCTTTAAGTCTGAGAAGAGATTTTGCGTCTCTTTGTGTGTTCTATCGATTGTACAATGAGGTGTGTTCAGAGGAGTTGTTTGACATGATGCCCACGGCCTCCTTCTACAGTCGCACTGCTCGCCATCGACAGGGAATTCAACCTTACACATTGGAGCCTAAGTGGTGGCGTACTGTGCGGTTCCAGAGAAATTGTCTCCCGCGTACTGTCAAGCTGTGGAATGAACTGCCTGTCGAGGTTTTCTCAGGAGACTACAGCATGGGGTTCTTCAAGAAGGGTGTGAAGAGGTTTTTACAGGGTCGGCAACGCGCATGTGATGCCCCTGGTGTTACAGGCGTTCATTGGCTACGGTAACTGCTTTCCATCAGGTGGGCCGTATGCTTGTTTGACACTTTAGTGGTATAAAAAAAAAGTTAATGTACCCAGCGGAAGGTATATTAACATTATGATCGAAGCAGTAGGAGCGATAGTAGGTACCTATACTATAGTGCCCTCACTCACTTATTCGCAGGAGCACAGCAACCCTCCAGCTCTGGGGAAATTGTCATTCGGTTGTTCGACGGAAGATTTCTGTGAAGTGGAGGTTAGTAGGTACTGATTGAATCGACGACTTTTATATAATAAATCCACCACTAAAATATTATAGAAGAAGTGGAATACCGAAAACACTAGACGGAAACTATTATGAATTAATAGGTACCTAAATGGAGAAATATTTAGGTGAACCAGTATAGTTACCATCGTTTTTTTTTGTTCTCTAAATTGGTCTTTTAAACTTTATCCTAAATAAAGTTATTATATTGACAAACATTTTCAACTTAGTCGGTGGAGCTCCAGCGTTTCTATCAGCTGAGTTAAATGGAGTTATCAACAACCTAAGCAGTAGTTTCATTTTCGCATTCAAAAATTCCGATGGTAATCTGCTTCAGCTTGGGCGGCCGGCCCCGGGTCTCTGATGACATTGTACTCGCATGTGAACATCAGTCAGTATCATGTGGACGAGATTGGATCCTCCAAAATGAATATGAATAGGTATCTTCTGGGCTGGCATACGGACGCGACGAGATGACATGCAGCCTATTCCTAGACTCAAGTGTCCTGCGGTGCAGCCCATCAGGCAGGCTCCGGTTGTCACGTGCCGGGCCCCAAAAAAAAAGTCAGTACGTGAAGTAGACTGGTAGCCACAATCCATGCTACCCTAACAAAGAATGTAGAAAATGTAATTTTGCAAAACGTATATAGTACTTAGTATAATAAAATTATAGCGTATGGTCTGGCCATGAACTAAAAAAATCCGGTCAAGTTCGTGTCGGGCCACGCGCAATGGGTTAGGTTAGGTTAGGTTTCGTAGTTGCCCGTTTACGGACACACTTACCTACTTTTGCGTTTATAATGTTCACATCGAGTCGTCGTGGTCAACCCTTACTCGCCCCACAGCCGGGCTACGGGTCGCGTCCCACGTCTCAGTCGTAGCGCGTTTACACCACACTCCACGTCGCCGCAGCGCTGCCCAGCCGCGGGTTGGCAGTGGCCGTGTTTTCAAGCCGCTTAAAGTCCACGGACTTAGCTTAACGACTGTCATCTAATGACTACAGCCGGGACCGACGGCTTAACGTGCCATTCACGGAGCACGGAGGAGCTCACGATAAATAACCCATACATGGACAGGCCTCGGTCGACGTTGCTTCACTTGCGTGTTCGATTACACTTTTACCCGGCCCCAACTCTTCTTGGTGTCAAATCAGGAATCTCTTGACCCAGCGGTTTGGGCTGTGCGTTGATATATAAGTCAGTCACTTTCTTCTTTTATAGATTTAGATATAGACATTTCAACCTCATCGCATCACAATAGAGGATGATAGTCACGTTAGCCACGGTGAATTTTAAAATCGTTGTTGTTTTCGTAATCAGCGACCCAATAAACCATAAAAACAATACCCATGACGATTTTCAGACTTTTTGACCCCATTTTAACTTTTTAGGGGTTGATATTTTCAAATCGATGCCATTTTTGTAATTGACGTTCCAGAAAACCATAGAATCAACACCCATATTGATATTATAACATTTTAACCCCACCGCTCCCCCACAGGGGTGAATTTATGTCACGTCGGCTATGTTAGATCATAAAATAGTTGTTGTTTTCGTAATCAGCAACCCGATAAACCATAAAAACCATGCCCATGACGATTTTCAGACTTTTTCACCCCATTTTACCGTTTTAGGGGTTGAATTTTGAAAAATCCTGAAACACGTGTTTATTCATTTATTTAGAGAAGTTCTCGTGTAAAGTTTCAGATAAAACAGTCCAACTAATCTTGTTTCCCCATACAAACTTTGGACACCCGTTTCTCCTCCTTAGGGGATGAATTAAAAAAAAAAACCTTTATTAGTGCACCCCTAGACGTCATAAGGAAACTACATGCCAAATTTGGAGACCCAGCGGTTTCGGCTGTGCGTTGATATAATTATAAGTCAGTCAGTCAGTCAGTCAGTCAGTCAGTTTCTTCTTTTATATATTTAGATTATTCATTAAATTGCTTGCTGTACTAACAGTTTGACCCAAACCGTACAGCAAGCCACGATTAGATGTACTTACCCTACACTCATCATACACAATAACTAATAACAATAATTAGATCGATTGAATACACATTACATTAATTAGAAATAACTCAAATAATTATATATTTTTACAAATTGAGTAGGTAAGATTGAGACCACATATATCCAGACAGATCAGATTTAGATATTTGTATTTCATTTATCATTGGGGGAGATCCGAACGGTAACGTTTGTGATTGTCGACCATGTGCCGAGAAAGCATCCCCCCCCCGCACCCCGCGCACCCCGCTGCCTACCTTCTGAATTCTGATTTCAGTTTGTTCGCCGCAAGCAGGTGATGGATGAGATTGATTAACACGCGCGAGGGCATGTTCCTACTCAGTGTATTTCTACAATTTAACAGTGTAACCTTAACACTTCGAGCTTTGCACCGTCGTCTTCTTATGTCGTATGTAATAAGAACTATCATCGCATTGTGACTGTCAAGCATAATCTGCTCTTAGGTGTAAGTTTCAGATGGCGATCAATTTACAGATAGGAAATATTTCTACACATTTATGATGCATACATGCTTGCTAGAGAAAAAGTAAGGTAAACCTTGGTTCTCTGATATATCAGGACCATCGCAACCATCTCGGCTCCAATGCGAATTGTACACCTGGCCGTAAATATATAAGAGAAAAGATTATGCGGTTCCAGAGAGGTTTTCTTCCACGAACTCCCAGATTGTGGAATGAATCGCCTGCCGAGGTTTTCCCAAGAGACTAAAGCATGGGGTTCGTCAAGAAAGGCGTCAAGGGGATTTTACAGCGTCGGCAACGCGTCAGTGATACTTCTGGTGTTGCGACCGTCCATAGGCTGCGATGAATGGTTACCATCAGGCGGTCGTATGCAGTTGATTAAAAAAAATGCTCTTCAACCAACATACGAGACAATGCTATTGCACCACGGACGATTTTGCGAACTCGCTCACGCCTAAGGACACGGCAATTTGGAGCGCGTAGTGCAGACGAATATGACAGTATTTTTTTTTGTGTGTACACAACCACTACCTATACACTTCGTTGCGACTGCAGCGTGAGCACAAAAGTGATTAGACCACAGACATAATTGACATTTAAATGAATAATATCTGACTTTAATTACTAAATTAGCTAGTAAAATTAGGTAATGGAACGATTGATTTCTATCTATCGCTAGATGCTATGAGAACGTTGAAGTCATTCGATCGGTTCTAATCTAACTGCCGAAAGCCCAACGACTTTTCATAAGTATATTATAATAATATACCTACTACTACAAAGTGTACGAATGAAAGTTTGACGACCTAATAGACACTCGTTGTGTTGCTAATTCGAAATTGCGTAAAGAAGTTTTACTCCCATAAGGTTCACTCCTTATTTTTCTTCGCACGTCTGGATCGAGGCGATAACGGCTTTCAGCAGTGAGCATCCTGCGGGCGACCGCGGCCGGCGACTCGAGCGGGGGCGAGCGGGACTACGAGCGACGGGACCGTTTACCTGCTGGGATTCAACGCTCACTCGCGCCCGAGCTCTCCAAATAATTAAGTATCGATGCGCACTCGGATGCATATTGATGAGGGGGCGCTTTGAAATGTTAATAGGATGTAGGTACGTAGTATCCGAACGCGTGTTTCCAATTATGTAAACACACGGAGGCTCCGCTGTCGGCCCTCGCGACGCGCCGCGAGCGCGCAGGCGCGGGGCCGCGGCGGCCGAGCGCGCCAGTCCGCGGCCGCAGCGCCCGCCGCCAGCTGTCCGGCCCGCGCACGGCTCCGTCGCGCGCCTCGCACCGCGCGCGTTCTCACGCGTCGAGAGACGGTTCCGCGCTCATCGGAGTTAAACGGGCGCCCCGGCTGCGGTGTCATACGTCGCTCGCTGCGATCGGCGGCATGTGCGGTGGAATGCGGAGGTAGGTCGGGTTCACGAAGGATCTTACATGCCCGAGTTCGGAAAGGGATGACGAGGAACGCCCGCCCGTCCCGTGGCCGTCGAAGCGGCCAGACTGCGCGCCGCCGCGGTGCATCGCCGCTGCTGCAGCTCGCCTCGCGTAAACAATATCGACCGCGAGGCGCTGGCCGCGCCGCTCGCCGTGCTCCGCGCTCCGTGCCGCCGGCCGATACCTATGTTTCTAGTTGGCTCGTCGTCCGGTCGTCTGGTGATCCTTTCATATCGACGTCACTCGGGACGGAGCTAATTAACGAATACACCTCGGCGACCTGCGAGCCGGTTACGCAGATTCATACGATCGTGACCTCGACTCGCCTGCGATGACCTTCGCTTTATAAAAGAAAATATGGTTCAATGAAGTTTAAATGGATGCATCGCAACCGATAATATTAGAAGCCGTACATCGGCCAAGGTATCTCCTCGGCCGAGTCGAAAGTCAAGTTTAATTAGAGACGACGACAAATCACGGCATGTTCAAAGAAAACTCGTCCGCGTTGCGGGCGAGCGAGGTACTATTGTGATGTGACCGATTAGTGTTTCTTTGTTTCTGTTATTTTCCCACGACCTTAATCCGATTGGCGACCGGAGTCGAGTTTCGAGCAGGGTCAATAGCCGCAGATGAAGACCCGTTCGATACTCTTCGCGAGGCGATCATCGCCAGTTTCGCCACACGCCGCTCACGGCCACAGCGATGTTCTGGAAGGTTGCATGACTAACAATATTTAACTAATGGCCACTACAGCCGCCTTCAACATAGATTTTTATTAAGTAGGTCACAGGCTGACTTGCCGTTCAAACGCCGCTATTTCACCTAACTGATATTCCGGTCCATAATATGCTTGTAATATATATTAGGTATTCACAAATACGTGTTCGCTTCCTCTTGACACCGCGGGCACATAGTAATTAGTAACATATCTTACAAATTCTTATAGATATTCTAGAATATCTATAATAATAATAATAATAATTAGTAAGATACGTTACAAACTTATTTAATTATAAATAAGTTTGTGAGAATGTATGTATATATATGAACGGACAGAGCACAGTCGCGGGTATAAACTAGTGACATTGTAAGTAGAATAAACTCTGCAATCGAAGGACTAACTTCATCGGACGAGCTGTGAGCGTGGTAGCACTGCTCCGTTCGTTTGAACCGGTTGTTTATAGACAATCAATATGACAGCAGCTTGACGAAAATAATGACTGTATGTGGGACGTGTGTAAGTATATATTTTGAAAGAAATACGTGCGACTATGAGAAGGGCCGCGGCGCGGCGGTATCTCGAGGGAACCTAATCGAACACGCAACTACAGCAACGTCGACCAAAGCCTGACTGTGGATGGATGGGTTGTTCAACTCGAGCGAACTCCGTACTTCGGAAGTATTCGGTAATGCATTGTTCCTAGCGGTTGTTACTGGATGTCAGTCTTTAAGCCATGTCTTGCGCCGTTTGAGCGGAACGTGCCTCTTGCGGCAAAAGACACGAGTGTACGATTCACATTTGCTCGTAGAGGCAAAGAGGATCCTGGCCTCCGACGACAAAAGACGCCATGTGACTGTCTTGCGTCACTTGGTGGTTTGTTTGTAGGGCGTCAAGGACAGGCATAAACAAAAAGTTGGGATTAAGTGGTTCATAAACATCTTTGAATCAAAGTCAACCTCACCTGCCCGTGGTGCACCCTTGTGACTGACAAAAAATGCTCTGGCGAAACAGGAAGTAGGCAGAACGTATTTTGTAAGCTGCCCGACTGGGGAAGTACCGCAGCCAAAAAACAATTCCTGGAGAGTTGTTGTGTTCCTGCGAGTGAGTGAGGTCACCAGGAAGGAAGGAGTTGCTGCGTTGGTAGCGGGGATAGCGACGCGCGAGCAATATTTTGGGAGCATTTATATGGCCACGGTAACCGCTTCATATCACATTTCAGTTCAAATGGGAACTGAAAAGTGGCTCGAATTTAACTTGCGATTTGATAACAAAAAGCCGTGAAACTAAATAAAAGCTGGTATAAAACAACGATAAATGAATATGTATCCGAGTCAATGAAGTAGAAAAGAAGGAGGTCGAATATGTATTTTTTTTGCAAATATATAGGATAGTACCTACTAAATATATATAACAGTAATACATAGTATATCGAAAAATAGTCAACGCTGTGAGTCTGTTATTTTATGTGTTTTGCGACAGAGCGCTGCGTCGGTGTTTCTGAAACGATTTTCGAAATTATTTTGTGCATTAAAAAGGATACTTTGATAAAATAGTCTTATATAAAATTCATTACGATTTGATAATAGAATCCAAATTATATTCCGATCATAAAATAAAAACTGTAAATATTGTAGGTCTGTCGCGCGATAGCACCTGTGCATACTGTGCATAGTCATATAGTTTATGAACCCACTTCAAAAGTTCTTCGACAATAGGCACAGACAACGGCTTCTAGATCATAATACTTTTTTTTTTTTTTTTTTTTTTTTATACTACGTCGGGTGGCAGACAAGCATACGGCCCGCCTGATGTGTAGCGGTTACCGTAACCGTATTAACGCTCGCAACATATCACTTGCGCACCGCCACCCCCGCTGCCAACGCAGCATCACCTTCCTTTCTGGTGACCTCACTCACTCGCAGGAACACAACGACCCTCAAGGGAATTGTTATTTGGCTGCGGTATTCTGTGAGGTGGAGGTACATTCCCCAGTCGGGTAGCTTACACTTACGCTCCCTACCTCTCTTTTCGCCAGAGCTTCGTTTGTCAGTCAGCAGGGTGCACCACGTGCAGGTGAAGTTGGCTTTAGTTCAAAGGTGTTGATGAACCACTTACACCCCAACTACTATTTCTAGTATGAGACGTACGTAGCATCGTAGCACTACGTACTACGCAGTAGTCGTCAGCGTAGAGCACAGCTACGAATGCTACGCCACGTCCTTCGCTACGCAGTATTATGCTGGAGGTGTGACGGTCTACGAGCTGTAAAGAGGTTGATTTCAAACTTTCTAAATAAAAAAAGTCTTCATTGAAGTGTACGCATGTTCACATCTCTAAAAGAGATAATTATATATACTATACACACGTCATTCTTACTGTACTAGATAACTGTTGAACGATTACTAAGTAACGACAACTTGTTGTTGTTAATTGTAACAATGTTTAAAGTATTTTGAGTGGACTGTATGTACGAGTATCTATTTTTTATGTATGTTTAAATATTTTTCTGCCAATTGTGAACCGATTTTCAAAATTCTTTTTTTATCAGAGAAGTATACTCCGGAGGCCGTGTGGTTTCCGGCAGACTAGAATAGAATCACGGCGTCTCTTCCCGTGGATTTCGTACAAGGCGACTAAGGGAAATACATTATCAAACATCGATCAGGCCTCCCCAACCCGTCTGGCCAGCGTGGGGAGTGTAGGCCAAATCCTCCTGTCTGTGACAGACGAGAGAGGGTCGAGATATTTAACAAACAAAAAGATATTTTTTTTAACAAACACATTCTTTACATATATATAAGATTAATTGTCATAATTTTTTTAATAAAAATTAATAATCAGAGAAGCGCCTAAATCCATCTGCCGTACCTCAAAAACCGCTAACACATCTTTGCAATGCCCAACAGGGTTCAAAGTCAAAGTCAAAGTCAAAGTCAAAATATCTTTATTCCTTGGACTTTATAAAGCACTTAGAAACGTCATACAAACTAAATATAAGAAACATGTGTAAATCATTACTACTCTAAATTCGCAGAGCTTAGATTCACTTTCATCACACTATCTTGAATGTGAAAGTGAATTTAAGTGCCAGTTCCGGCGACGGGGCTTCTTGAGAAGAACTGGCAAGAAACTCAAGGCCGACTCTTTTAATTGCCAATATCGTTACATTAAATACAAATACAATCATTAATATAACATAACAAGAGCAATTCATTTCCAAATACTTTTATCATTTATGTAATCTGAGATACAATAGTAAGCCTTTTGACATAGTCTAGTTTTGATAAATCTTTTAAATTTACCCATGGATAATTTAAACGCGTCATTTGGAAGTTTATTGTAGAAGCGTATACATTGACCTGGGAACGAGTTAGAGATTTTATGGAGCCTAGTAATATGCATAGCGAGTTTGTTTTTATTTCTTAAATTTAATTGATGGAGATCACTGTTTTTCCTAAATTTAGTTTGATTTTTATGAACGTAAATAAGATTTTCATAAATATATTGAGAATGTAATGTCATAATATTTATCTCTTTAAATTTATTTCTCAGTGTCTCCCTGGGACTCATCATATAAATAGCACGGATAGCTCGCTTCTGGAGCACAAAAATTGAGTCTACATCCGCAGCACTACCCCAAAGCAATAAACCATATGACATAATGCTGTGAAAATAGCTAAAATAAACTAAACGCGCAGTGTCAACATCAGTCAGTTGACGTATTTTCCTTACTGCGTAAGCTGCTGAGCTGAGTCTACCTGATAACGTTTCTATATGTGGGCCCCATTGTAATTTAGAGTCTAATGTTATCCCAAGGAAGACAACCTTATTGACCAATTCCAATCTCTCATTGTCCATCACCACACTGGTTTTTACTTGTTTCACATTTTTTGTAAAAAATCTAACATATTTGGTTTTACTACCATTTAAAAGTAGGTTATTAGCACTAAACCAGTTTACTATTTTTGAAAGAGCATTGTTTACATCGTCAATTTCTGATTGTTGTCTATTTACCTTAAAAATTAAAGAAGTGTCATCTGCAAACAATACTATTTCGTGATTATTCTTTACAAGATGAGGTAGATCATTAATGTACACGAGAAACAGGAAAGGGCCCAAAATAGAGCCTTGTGGCACCCCCATCGCTACAGTTGATCCATGTGATCGCTTTCCATTAACATCTACTTTCTGAACCCTATCACTCAGATAAGAAGTAAGAAGATCAAGAGCGATGCCTCTTATACCATAGTGGTGTAGTTTTCTGACTAGAGTTTCATGCTGCACACAATCAAAAGCCTTAGATAAGTCACAAAACACCCCATAGGCGTCCCGTGACTCCTCCCAAGCCTCATATATACATTCTAGTAATTTTACCCCAGCATCACATGTTGACCGTCCATGAGTGAAACCGAATTGTTTAGTGTGCAGCAGATTATTTTCATTAAAGTAATTAAGTAACTGAGCGAGAATTAGTTTTTCAAAAATCTTACTAAATGTAGGTAGTATTGATATTGGTCTGAAGTTTGTGGGGTCTAATGTACTACCTGATTTAAACAAAGGAATAATTTTGCTTAATTTCATCAAGTCAGGAAACACACCACAATCAATACATCTATTAAATATCACAATTAAGGCGGGAGCAACAATGTCAAATAAAGATTTTATAATATGTACGGAAATGCCCCATAGATCAGCCGTTTTCTTAATATTAAGTGATTTAAATGCAACTTTTAAATCAGACCCATTAACATGACGGAAATGAAAATCGTTATAAAATTCAGGCACATTATCTTTAATTAATGACTCTGCAACGGAGGTGGAAGAGCCCAAGGCACTAGTTAAAGTGACAGAGAAAGCAGAAAAAAATCTTTCAAAAGCATTGGCAACTTCTAAATCTGACTTGGTAACATGACCATCGATACTTAATTTAAACTCTGAATCCTTTGTCCTACCCTTCCCAGTCTCTTCATTGATAACCGTCCAAGTGGCTTTAATTTTATTACTACTATGTCTAATTTTTGATTTAATAAATATAGATTTTGCTACTTGACAAACGCGTTTGAAAATTTTCGAATATGATTTTACATGTTCTTTAAATTCTTCACTATTATTGAATTGTCTTTCATAGTATAACATGTACAAAGTTTGCCTACTCTTATAAATACCTACGGTTGCCCAGTCACCAAAGACAAGGCTATTGGTAAAAGTAATTTCCTTGGAAGTAAATATTGATTTAAATTCGTGAAGAAATGCATTAAAAAATGAATTATACATCAAGTTAGGTTCCAAGTCATTATCTAAAAACGGTAAGTTACTAGTTAGGTTTACTCTCATACGTTCTAAGCGACTCACTGTTACTGGCACAAAAGTAATTTTTGTCTTGACAACATTTTTATTATTTATTTTAATACTTATCATTTGCCCAGAATGATCAGAATCCAATTTATTAATAATACTTTTTTGGGTTGGACTAATATCGGTATATATATTATCTAAGCAGGTAGCCGTGGTGGCACTTATTCTAGTAGGCTCCATAAATAAGTTAACTAAATTATGGGATTTAAAAAGACTTAAAATTTTACTTGATGCAGATGTATTAGTAAGTATATTAATATTAAAATCTCCACAGACCAAAATAGTTTTACCTGAGTTACTAACTTTGCATAGGGCTTCATCCATGATTTCTAAAAATAAATTAAGATCCGCGGAAGGAGGTTTATATACACATATAACAATGAACTGCTCTAATTGTACACAGGATAGTTCTATGGAACATTCTACAGAGAGAGACACAATATCTTTCCGTTCTTTAAATTTCAGATTTTTATTTAGCAAAATTAGCGACCCGCCATGTACTGTATTGACCCTGCAGAATGAACTACCGACCTGGTGGTTGCTGAAATTGAACATGAGCTGATGCCCCTTTAACCAATGCTCAGTAATACACATAATACTAATATTATCAGAGTTCATGAATAATTCCAGTTCTAGTTGCTTGCCCTCAGTCATACAATATATATTTTGATGTACCAGGTTAATATTATTATTTGTGTTGTAATTATTACTTTTTTGTGGGCATAGTGACATGTTCATATGTATGTAATAATCTGTATACTGTATAAACATCCTTATAACTATGTACTACATATGAAATGCAATAAAAATATTGAGTATTGAGAAAGCAGCCTTAATAACTTTGGCTTGGCCAACTATTATAATTTAACCGACTTCAAAAAAGGAGGAGGTTCTACGTTCAATTGTATCCTTTTTTTCCATACATTTTTTTTATACTACGTCAAGTGGCAGACAAGCATACGGCCCGCCTGATGTGAAGCGGTTACCGTAGACATATTAACGCTCGCAACATAAAATATCGCTCGCGCGCCGCCACCCCCGCTGCCATCGCAGCATCTTCTTCCTTTCTGGTGACCTCACTCACTCGCAGGAACACAACAGCCCTCAAGGGAATATTTGGCTGCGGTATTCTGTGAGGTGGAGGTACATTCCCCTGTCGGGTAGCTTACAATTACGCTCCCTACCTCTCTTTTCGCCAGAGCTTCGTTTGTCAGTCAGCAGGGTGCACCGCGTGCAGGTGAAGTTGGCTTTGGTTCAAAGATGTTGATGAACCACTTACACCCCAAAATTTACTAAACATTAAAAAGGATCATTCATCGATTTGTTTACATGTTGTTAACCGACTTTCAAAAGTATTTTAGTGTTCGAAAGAACCCTCTTTCAATCCAGCGGTGGGCCCATATACATTTCATTAGGATCTGATTTTACAATCTGGAGATATTTTGATTAGAAACTTGAAAAAGTTTCTTTTTCTAGACATTTTAGGTGATATTGTCGGTGTCTATGAGCCGGTTTTCAAATTCTTTTATATTCAAATGCGGCACCCCATGGCAGTTGTGTGTAAATGTAACTGGGTCTGATTCTGGAATCTAGAGATTAATTTGTGAAATAAAATAATGGCTTACGGATGTAATCTTGGTGGCAACACGCACACCTCTAACATGCTCAAAAATCAAATAAGAATTTCCGTTAAGGAGTTGTACCTTCCGTCATCAGATAACGCATTATGGTATGATAACTAATAGTCAAAGAAATAATAATAAATAAATATTTCTGGACAATTTATGAAATGAAATGAAATGAAATGAAATATATTTATTTACACAGCGCCATGGGACTAGTCTCAAATTAAGCGCAAAGTTTGTGTTATGACAACTGATAAATGTACTTAAATACATTTTTTTTGTTGTAAATACATACTCATAATACACAGAAAACACCCTGACCAAGACAAACAGACATGTTCATGCACACAAATGTTTGTCTTGTGCGGGAATCGAACCCGCAACCTCGAAGTCAAAGTGGCCATTGCTAACCATTCGACCACCGAGCTCGTCTCGAAATGAAAGGGAAATCATTGTCAGTGCCTATAAAACCTGAAAGACTTGATCTTGACAGTTGCCCTCGATTTGCTAAGGGAGCCGTTATCGGAGAGACCAGGTAAAAATAACTAAAAAAAATAACTGGCCGATAATGGTACCACCTCAGGAGTATAAATAAATAAATAATATAAATAAATATAGTCACATAAACTACACAGCGCCACCTAGCCCCAAAGTAAGCGAAGCTCGTGTCATGGGTACTAGACAACTGATAAACATACGTAAATACACATTTTTTTTTGTAAATACACACTTATAATACATAGAAAACACCCAGACCAAGACAAACAGACATGTTCATGCACACAAATGTCGACCAACGAGCTCGTCTTATACTCTTTTGGAATAAAAAATGAATTTTGAAAACTTTTAAAACCAGAATCCCACCATAAAGTGACTTAAGGAAAGTGCAACATGAGTCCAGAAGAACTACATAGTAGAGGTTTTAACTGGAGGACCCGCTCCCGGTGGCCTAGCCTGAATATCGTAGTCTGTTAACAAAAGTTAGCAGACTACAATATTCGATAACTGCATTTCAACAGGCGGGCCGCATGCTTGTTTACCACCGTAGTGGTATTAAAAAAAAGATGCTATCAATCGTGTAGTTTCATGGCACTTTTTGGTCATGCAGACGCTGGCTCTTTCTGACTCTGTGGCCACGAAAATAATTCATTTGTATTCTCTATGTTAAGTCACAAAGGCAGGAAGATGATCGCTTTTCGATTACACCCACCGACCACTTGTGAATCGGCTAACGTTTGTGGCTCTTTTAGATGCATACTTTTGGTACACGTGTCACACGTCGTGTACTCAATGACGTAGATTTGAGTGCGCTGTCGTGTGCGCGGTGTGTGAGCGGCGGGCGTGTTGCGTGTGCAGGCGCAGTGCGCGGCGCAGCTGAGGCATGTAGCGCGGCGCGGCGTCCCGACGCGGCATGCCGGGCGGCCGCCGGGGGCTCGTGGCCCCGCAGAACACCTTCCTCGAGAACATCATCCGCCGCTCGTCCAGCCAGCGTGAGTACTCCTCGCCGCCCGCCCTCGCCCCTCGCCCCTCGCCGATGTACAATAACAATAATGGGCTCTGTTCCCGCAGCAGACAGCAGCTTCCTGCTGGCCAACGCGCAGATCGTCGATTACCCCATCGTGTACTGCAACGAGACCTTCTGCAAGATGAGCGGATACAATCGCGCCGAAGTCATGCAAAAATCATGCAGGTGAACCATGCTTTTTTCTTATTTTGATATCCAAAATGTACTCCCCGCTGTTTGAACCGTTTCTTGTGAAATGTGTACACGGATACGGTTGTATACATGTACAAATTATAGGTTTATGGCAAATATTCATACGCGTCGATTATATCGATATGATGTATATTATAGGTAGGTATAGGAATTATGATTGTAGATTATAGGTACAGTAGACCGTTGTTGTGCCATTGCACCGAACAAAAAGTCATTATTAACACTCGTGTGTAGGTAACTTACGTAATAGCTGAGAGAAGTAGGATTGATAGAGATGGAGCGCCGTATTGTATTATTTATTCCTTATACTTTTCTTTCAACTACTGCAAGAAAGATAACAAAAAATGTTTTAACATATTATAAGGTGACAAAAACAAGCGTACGATGGTAAGCGTACATCTTAGTCCTCCCCCTCACAGATCGCTGGCAAGCGTGGATGTGTACCCAATCTATTACAGTTCAGTAAATTTTTAATATTTATAATTAAAATAAATACTAAAGTTTTTTTTGTTGGTGAGGCGACTGTGGACTCGATATCGGGATCTTTGTCGCTGTGACAGAGACATGTTCGCTGCTGCGCCGTCGTACAAGCGTCGGACCGCGCCGAAATTTTAGTCGATTGCCACAACAGAAAGGAGTAGTGCAAATTAGAGTGCTACGCTATGAAGCCACGCGCGTTATGTATTGGAAGCGGTGGCCGCGACCCGCGACCGGCTACGTGCGTGCGCCTCTGCTACGAGCTCACTTCTAGTGCTACATTATTGCCCTAGGCGTACGCCATTTTTAACAGCTCACGATCACGTGCGTTACGTGCGTAGCTTACGGTGCGGAATGCGGACGTGCATTGTGTACGCAACTGCGCAAGCGCTTACGCATAGTTGCAGCTGAGAAATTTCACAGTTATTATAAACTATGAGTGTCTAGCGAACACCACCTAATATCTTCTCAAGTAGTAGCCCATACGTATAGTCGGACACCGCTGGCACGGACCTGTTAACTAGTATAGGCTGACATGTTAACTAGGTTTAAGAATGATATTAACTTTTTTTTACATTTTTGGTCAGTTAATTCCCGTAAATGTTCAACCGTTAGGAGACCGTAGCGTCTTGTCGTCCAAACCCTTTGGATACGTTCACACGACGACTACTCGTTTCCAGTTTGTCACGTGCGTATACTATTTTCCCCGACACTCGCCGTTCAACACTCAATAGCTTCAATGATTAGATCGCTACAATTACGTAACGGTTGAACATTACTCGGACGGAAATCGCACCCCAGTTGCTGTATCTGTCGTAAAATATACCATCAAATGGGATAATATATGCGATTATAGCCTAAGAATATAAAATTGGTGAGATGCTGCTGGTTAGAACTCTCATATTAATTCATATTTTCAGCACATATTCATGTTCACCGGATGTTTCTTAAGTTTAATTTTTTTTCATGGCATAAAATATTCGTTTATTGCATTTACATGTAGATTTTTTCTTAAAATAAATACGATGAACTATTAAATCGATAGATCGAAAACAATAGTTCTATAGTTCTCGATATTTTTGAATAATCAAATAGTGACATAAATTATCTATATATTTATTCACTGATACTTACTCGGTTCAGTGGTTACCAGTTACTGGTTACATCGGTGATATACCAAATTATTTAAAAAATGCATATTTTTTACAAATGTTATCATTTTATTGTATATATTTTTGAGATTGCATCGACAAGAGTTTAGTAATGACGATAGTCATAGTTTTAGGACGTGTTTAAGGATACTATTATAGTACGTTGCAGATGATTTAAAACGAATTTTAGGGAAGAGAAGCGAAGCGCAGCTTCCATGGCGTGTATCGTGACGTGTCGTGTGCCTCGTGTGCAGGTGCTCGTGGATGTACGGCGAGCTGACGGAGAAGGAGGCGGCGGAGCGCGTGGACCGCGCCCTCGACCACCACCTCGCCGACCAGTTCGAGATCCTGTTGTACAAGAAGAACCGTGCGTATCTACCGAACGGCCAGGGAACCGCCCCTACATACATGCATTTCTATACTTCAACCGTAAAAAAAGAGTCTCTTTGACTTGTGATTGTGCTGTGAAATGTATGTATGTTCGCGTTTTCTCAAAAACTACTAATCGGATTGGCATGGGGAATTATTTTATTACATTTTTTTCTACAAGGTTAGTGTAGTAAATATTGCTCTAGCCTATTATACAGGAGTAAGTCAAAGTATCTATCGTTGTCGGTAAATCGATCTATAATAATAAAAGGCTTTGTCCTCACTGACTGACTGACTGACTGACTGACTGACTCACTAATCAACGCACAGCCCAAACCGCTGGGCCTAGAGATTCCAAATTTGGCAAGTAGGTTCCTTATGACGTCTAGGGGTGCACTAAGAAAGGATTTTTCAAAATTCATCCCCTAAGGGGGTGAAACGGGGTTCAAAGTTTGTATGGGGAAACAAGATTAGTTGGACTATTTTATTCGAAACTTTACACGAGTATTTCTAAAGATGAGTAAACACATGTTTCAGGATTTTTCAAAATTCAACCCCTAGAGAGGTAAAATGGAATGAAAAAGTCTGAAAATCGTCATGGGCATTGTTTTTATGGTTTATCGGGTCGCTGATTACGAAAATAACAACTATTTTATAATCCAACATAGCCGACGTGATATAAAATCACCCCTATGAAGGTGCGATGGGGTTGAAATGTCATAATATCAATATGGGTGTTGATTCTATTGTTTTCTGGGACGTCAATTACGAAAATGGCATCGATTTGAAAATATAACATAGTGAACGCTAAATTACTTAAAAGGATTTTTCAAATTTTACCCCTAAGAGGGTGAAACAGAGGTCCACAGTTTGTGTAGGGAAATGAGATTAGTTAGACTATTCTATCCTAAACTTTACACGAGTACTTCTATAAATAAATGATTGAACACGTGTTTCAGGATTTTTCGAAATTCAACCCAAAGAAAGATGTAAAATGGGGTCTGAAAATCATCAAGGATATTGTTTTTATATTTTATCGGGTCGCTGATTACGAAAACAACAACGATGTTAAAATTCAACGTGGCCATCGTGACCATCATCATGTAATTTTTTTAAACTTTGATTTATCCTTTTTAAGTTGATGGAATAAGACTTGTGTGTTGACTGAAGTGTTATCCTAATAGGTTTTTAAATTTGTATTTGGCGTCAAACAGTGCTTGCATCCGTATTTAGTACAATTAAGGGTACTACTTGAAGGTGGTTGCGTTGCTTGTTATACTTGACTTGGATAATCTAAAATGCGCGAATTTCACGCGAGCGAAGCCGCGGGCTTTGTCCTCACTGACTGACTGACTCACTAATCAACGCACAGCCCAGACCACTGAAGCTAGAAACCTGAAACTCCTTCTCCTGGAAGCCTTGCAATTTTGGCTCCTGGTGCGAATGCCAAAAATATTGTTTACCGGGACGTCTTAACCTAAATGGTGTATGTTTGTAACAATGATCAATACGAAACAGTCCTTTATGGGGAAAAAACGAAATATCTGGAATCTTAACAAAAATAGACACAAATCAGGAGTGTTCCTGTAGCGAAGCACGGGTACTTTGCTAGTTTTTCATAAAAATTGTTTCGACTTAACTTTTTGAGGCTTCGGCCGGTGCCTGAGTATTGACCTCGTCATAGCTCCATCACAACAGCCCACAACGAGCCGAGGTCGCCGAGGCCGAGCGCGGACATGTCCGTGTAATTAGCGACATGTCGTTGGCGTCTCGTAAAATAAAATAAAATCGGCGAAGGGAGCCCGCGGGACCGCCGCCGCCCGCCGCAGACAATTCAATTTGTTCCATACAACCATCCATCCCGCGTGATGTGTTTAGGTCGGGTAGGTACATATCACCTACAGAGGTGACATTATGTCTTAATGTTTCATTCAACTACTATTTTATAGAAACAGTCGTAAGTAGTGTGTGCGCAAATAATTATTCCTTTTTTGCAGCGTTGTAGAATGGTTGCAGTCTGGGTACCTACTTAGAAATTTTCTTTTTGCCAGAAATCGTACGCCTTGATGTTCAAGTTTTGATTCTTCAACATTAATCAAGGGATGAATACGAGCATGCAGCATATAACTAATGGTAATTCATTAGGTGCAAAGATGACAAAAAATTAAATTATGAAATTCGATTTACACATTAAGGAATTAAATATTCTAATTTGGTAGCAACACGAGAATCACCAGGCGTTTAGGCGATGCAGGTGTTGTTGTCTCGCCCGGCGGTCACACACCGCTCGGGGTCAGGTGGCGCCTGTGACGTAGTGATATTTCCCCTCGGCAACCACATCCCCGATTTGATGCACCTTTTGTGCCGTACCACTAATATCTACATTACATATTTCGCCAACCCGCAGATGAGCAGCGTGGTAAAGTACGCTCTAAACCCCTTCGAATGAGATGAGAGGGATGACCCATATCCCAACAGTAGAATGAATAAGGTTTGACGTCGACTAGTACATTAATGTTATGTATTAATAAAAAAAATAATAAAAAAATTAATATTATATGTAAGTGTAGGTATCACACTAACATTCCGTTTTGGCCTCTAAACTAGTTTTAATGCCGTATTTGTCATATTGCTGTCTCTCACCGAGCCCCCCTACCTACCACTAGGGGTTGGGGAATTTATATATTTTTTTTAAATATTTATAATAATGATGAAGTTTCATAAAATAAACGTCATTATTGAGGAGTACACGCCTATGTACGAGTACTTTCAGTGTGTTGACAATAACGTGATATACACGTATCAACCGACGCAGAGTTGAGAGGGTATATATACCTCCTGAAACTGAAGCGAGCGGCGTCCGCGACCTTTATCTGAATTGAATGTCGATATGCAGCCGGTGCGCCAGGTGTCGCGTGACTGTAATTCACTAACTCCTTCCGTGGCCTCCCCGCCCCGGTCTCTGCCGCGCCCCTAATAATCCAGCGCTGACCTCCCGCTGCGCTGTTTGTTTGATAAATACCCTTATTTTGGCGTGCGCGCCTGCCGGCCTCCGCAGCGCCTGCCGGGTGCATATTATGTTCGTATCTTATTACTGCAGCTGTGCTACAATATAAGTTGAAGTTCTGTTTTTTTTTTATGTACTACGTCGAGTGGCAAACAAGCATACGGTTCGCCTGATGTGAAGCGGTTACAGTACCCATATTAACGCTCGCGACATAAAATTTCACTCGCGCGCCGCTACCCCCGCTCCCAACGCAGCATCATCTTCCTTTCTGGTGATCTCACTCATTTGCAGGAACACAACAACCCTCAAGGGAAATGTTATTTGGCTGCCGTATTCTGTGAGGTGGAGGAACATTCCCCCGTCGGGTAGCTTACAATTACGCTCCCTACTAGTGATGTAACGAATGTCAATTTCTAGACATTCGCGAATGCGAATATCTGCCGTCGATATTCGCGAATGCGAATGCGAATACGAATATTCGTTACATCACTACTCCCTACCTCTCTTTTCGCCAGAGCTTCGTTTGCCAGTCAGCAGGGTGCACCGCGTGCAGGTGAAGTTGGCTTTAGAATAGAATAGGATTTGAGAATTTACATCAGTTGATAGTGGTTGATGAGGGTTGATAGTAGTCGATAAAGATTGACAGTTGTTGATAGCGGGCTGATAGTGGTAGATAAAGTTTTATAGTAGTTGATATTGGTTGAAGGTGGTTGATAGTGGGTTGACAGTGGTTGATAGTGTTGGATAGTGGTCGATAGTGGATTTATAGTTTTAGATAGTGGTCGATAGTGGATTGATAGTTTTAGATAGTGGTCGATAGTGGATTGATAGTTTTAGATAGTGGTCGATAGTGAGTTCGTAGTAGTTTATAATGAGTTGATAGTGGTTGATGGTGAGTTGATAGTGGGTTGATAGTGGCTGATAGTGTTGATATCGGGTTATATTGGTCGAAAGTGGTTGGTTCTTTAGTTGGTGGTGGTTTATATTGCGATTTTTTTTCCCTAAACTTTATACTTGCATGTTGTACTTTTCTGATTACTTTTCTTCAAAGTTAATTAAAACTGGATCCTCAGAGTCCAGGCTACGCATCTCAGAGCTAGGCAAATATAACTAAAATTTTACAAAAGTCGAAATTTTACAAAATAAGAGTATATTACAGATTTTCTGAATTCATTGTGAATTCCAAAACAACAACGGTGTACCGTGTAGTACCCCGGGTGTGGCTCCCAGCACATGCCCAATGTGCTGTGGACCCGTCCCAATGAAAAACTTGCCTTTTTAATTTAAGAAGATGCAATGGCTCTTAAAATCAGCTGACGATCAACGAATCCCGCGTTTTTCACTTTGAAAAAAGAAAGTCGTATAGGTAGCGCCATAATGTTCCGGATTTTAAGTCATCGTCGTCGGAGGGGTCTCAACGCCGTTGAATTTTATTTCGCACACACAGAACATCAAAATTTGCAGGCAAACGAAGCCGTGGGCAGCATCTAGTAACATTATATAGTTCCTTGGTTACAACCAAGCGACTTTTAATCACTCGTCCACTGAAATCATGGACGTGCAAGAGGAGTGCAAACTGTTCGTAGTGAACGCTCGATGAAAAACTGATTGAGATGTTTTTTCAGGATATCACATTTCAGTTCGTGCGTAATTCCACTCGTCTCTATTTAGTTCAAAATAAAATTCCCAGTGAAATCTGTCGATAACATCCCACTTACTTTTCAACATGAGAAGACTCCCATTTCTCCGTTTTTTCAGAAATGTTAATTTTGGAAGATTATTCAATGGCTCTAAAGTTACACATTTGTTGACGCAACTATATTCTGTGTTCCACACTACACGGATCGGGACTCTCACAGTCCTCGGGATTTCATGTGGGATGTTCCAGATTCTTTATGATTTGGAGTTTTCAAGTTTAAAAGTACTTCGTGGTTGATTTGAAATTAATTCTTGACATTAAGTAATTAATTTCACACGTTTTTCATTAATTAAATTAAAATTAATGAAAAACCAGTTAATCCAAAGTCTTCCTGGATGAACTGTCTGTTTGTTATTTACTTATTTGTTGTTGTTTTTGTCTCATGATTTTGTCTATGCTATGTTCCGGCTTTTCGATAAGTTTTCTTCGACTCGCTATCACACTCATTGCACGGAGTGCCGTGCAACTACTGTGATAGCGAATCGAAGAAAAACTATATACGTTTTCACAGTAGTGCCGTGCAACTACTGTGATAGCGAATCGAATTTCGATAGTTGCAGTTCTTGTATATATATAAACTATCGAAGTAAGTGTTCTTCGATAGTTGTAGCAGGGATTGTAATTCCCAGTCGTAGTTCTAAGCTTGAAGGACCAAAACGATGTACGGGCCACATATCCTATGAATTCAATACTCCCTTTCAGTGACATCTGTAATGTAGCGTTGCATGCCGCGCCGTCATGCATCTCATCATCAATCCCGTGTCGGGTGGTGTTGAAGCAGTGCGTTGTGTGCAGGCACCCCGCTGTGGCTGCTGGTGCAGGTGGCGCCGATCCGCAACGAGCGCGAGCTGGTGGTGCTGTTCCTGCTCACGTTCCGCGACATCACCGCGCTGAAGCAGCCCATCGACGCGGACGACCCCAAGGGCGGTGAGTGTCCCGCCCGCCCCGCCCGCCCCGCCCGCCCGCCGCGCCGCCCTCGCTCACGCGCCGCCTGTTGCAGGTCTGTCCAAGTTCGCGAAGCTGGCGCGCAGCGTGACGCGCTCGCGCTCGGTGCTGGTGTCGGCGCTGCCGGCGCTCAAGGAGCCGCAGCGGCAGAGCCACCTCGCGCATGTCAGTACACACGCACACCCCCACCCACCCACACATGTAAACATGCACACACTTCTTCTTCTCTTCTCTCTCTGTCGCACCTCTGCTGCTCCTTCCGGCCGGAGCGGGACATCGCGCGAGGGCCGCGCGCTACGCTTCGCTAAAACTCGTAATGTATTAGTTAATGTAGTGTTTTTTAAAATTAAATAAAATAGAATCTAGCCATCTAATTCCAGTCTCTTCGGGAGGCCGTTTCCAGACAAATACGAGGCTCGACGATAAAGATGTAGCCCGCCGTTTAGTTATTATCGTTTTGCATTCCACCTTCTAGTACAGATGTTCTATTTCACGAAGAAGGTTTGCTCTTGGTTGTTGTTAGTAGTGTGTGTGAACTCGGGAGCTCATAGTCACGATCGCGACGCGGTCAGAGTCACTAGTGTTTTTGGGTCCATGCAAGATGTCCGTACAAAGTACCGTTAGCAAAACAACTAAACGCAGAAAAGTCGTCCGCAGTGAGGTAATTTTTTTTTACATTTAATGTAAATAAGAATTTTCCCCTCCCTATAGGATTAACTGCTACATCATAAAAATGGTTAAAAAGTATATACATGACCCATTATTATAAAAAAACTTAAACTTTTCTTACTTCTTTACTAAATGCAATTGAAAATATTTGGGGAATTGTAAAAAAATATATCGCTTGAGTATTGATCAAAATATGATTATTACAGAAAAACTTATACATGAAAGCTTGCTCAAAGTTACTAGCGAAACGTCGCACAAAACGTGTAGTCACGTAGAAAAAATTGAAAAGGAATACTTGAAGTATGTTGACCTGGACTTTGAGTTTGAGATTGATTTAGAAAATGATTCCGACGATAGCGAATCAGAAGAATTTATAACGTTTTTCATTCCCGTCATGTTAATGGGTCTGATCTTAAAGTCGCATTTAAATAACTTAATATTAAGAAAACGGCTGATCTATGGGGCATTTCTGTACATAATTATAAAATCTTTATTTGACATTGTTGCTCCCGCCTTAATTGTGATATTTAATAGATGTATTGATTGTGGTGTGTTTCCTGACTTGAATGAAAACAAAATGAGCAAAATTATTCCTTTGTTTAAATCAGGTAGTACATCAGACCCTACAAACTTCAGACCAATATCAATACTACCTACATTTAGTAAAATTTTTGAATAACTAATTCTCGCACTGTTACTTAAATACTTTAATGAAAATAATCTGCTGCACACTAAACAATTCGGTTTCACTCGTGGACAGTCAACATGTGATGCTGGGGTAAAATTACTAGAATGTATATATGAGGCTTGGGAGGAGTCACGGGACGCCTATGGGGTGTTTTGTGACTTATCTAAGGCTTTTGATTGTATGCAGCATGAAACTCTAGTCAGAAAATTACACTACTATGGTATAAGAGGCTTCGCTCTTGATCTTCTTACTTCTTGTCTGGGTGATAGGGTTCAGAAAGTAGATGTTAATGGTAAGCGATCACATGGATCAGCTGTAGCGATGGGGGTGCCACAAGGCTCTATTTTGGGCCCTTTCCTGTTTCTCGTGTATATTACTAACAACCAAGTAATTGTATACTTATTCAGGCGTTTAATGATCAGTTTTCTTTAGCTTACGACATTGAATTCAGAGGGGAAAATATCAAATTTCACTCAAACGTAACATTCATTGTGTGTATTAACCACTTGGCAACGTAACACTAGTCTGCTGACCCTAAAACATAAATTCTATACTGAATCTGTAAAGTACAATTAACTTATTAGTCAATTTGTGTAGAAGTGTGAATCTACCCTAGCAGAAAAATTTATGAAAGCATACGAAGATATTTTACGTGGAAAAGTTTCGGCGTTTTAGGTTATAGGCCTTTTTTTCAGTTTCTTTCCTTTGAGTGGAATTTTCTGTTTACGATATAATCTTACTTATTTAAATGTCTGCGTGAAAGTTCCGGAGTGTATAATCTAGTGCTGGTAAGAGTGAGGTAGTGACGTTAGACTAAAATTATTAGGATCATTATTTACATAACTTTTTTATTGGTTAATTTTGCTCACATTTTGTATGTTCGGCAAGTTTTCACGTAACCGTAGCGAACCTATTTCAACTTCCTAATTACATACATCAGAGTCTCTTATTTCACTCGAAAAGCAAGTTTGCGCTCGGCCCATGTAACTGAATTACTTCGACTAAGTAATTTTGCGAGGTTGTGTTTGGTAAACATGTACACGACACAACGATGTTCACTATGTTAACATGTCTTAAAAATTATATGAATAAAGTCGGATGTCCATACATCATCATTATGATATGCACGGAAAATATATTACGGACTAATATAATACAATGTACCTACCACTGCATGGAAAACGATGTAAATGCACAATTTGTAAGTAAAATCTTTATTGCATCAAATATTACATAGCACAGTCAAATTATACCTTGTGTACAAGGGCCGAACTACAAGCTATTCAGTTTCATGGGCTGAGCTACAGCGTACAAGGTTCGTGTCAATTTCGATTGACGTAACCCAAAGTGAGGCATCTATCAACCAAACAGAAACATCACTGAATACTTTGCCATTTCTACTATAATCAATTGGTTTCTTTGTATGTTGCATTTCTGGCGATGACGGAGTGTGGTGTGTCATGTGCGATGTGCAATCATGGTACGAGCGTCCGCTGTCGGCAGGTGATGTCGCTGTCGGGCGACGTGCTGCCGCAGTACCGGCAGGAGGCGCCCAAGACGCCGCCCCACATCCTGCTGCACTACTGCGCGTTCAAGGCCATCTGGGACTGGATCATCCTGTGCCTGACCTTCTACACCGCCATAATGGTGCCCTACAACGTCGCCTTCAAGAACAAGACCAGCGAGGACGTCTCGCTCCTCGTCATCGACTCCATAGTGGACGTAGTGTTCTTTATCGACATTGTGCTCAACTTCCACACTACGTTCGTGGGTCCCGGGGGCGAGGTGGTCAGCGACCCCAAGGTTATTCGAAAGAACTACTTCAAATCGTGGTTTCTCATCGATCTGCTGTCGTGCCTACCGTACGACGTCTTCAACGCCTTCGACCACGATGAGGACGTGAGTACAACCAACGAAGCGGAGGGTGGGTGGGTGCGAAAGAGTTAGGAAGTAGCTGATCGCGTGCATATTTCTCTCCAGGGTATCGGCAGTCTGTTCAGCGCGCTGAAGGTGGTCCGGTTGCTGCGGTTGGGGCGCGTGGTGCGCAAGCTGGACCGGTACTTGGAGTACGGCGCCGCCATGCTGATCCTGCTGCTCTGCTTCTACATGCTGGTGGCGCACTGGCTGGCGTGCGTGTGGTATAGCATCGGCCGCTCCGACGCCGACTCGGGCCTTCAGTACTCGTGGCTTTGGAAGCTGGCCAACGTCACCCAGACGCCGTATTCGTACGTGTGGTCCAACGAGTCCGACGGGCCCGAGCTCGTGAACGGGCCCTCGCGCAAGACCATGTACGTGACCGCGCTCTACTTCACCATGACCTGCATGACCTCCGTGGGCTTCGGCAACGTCGCCGCCGAGACCGATAACGAGAAGATCTTCACCATCTGCATGATGATCGTGGCAGGTGCCGAAATTCTTCTGTTATTAGCCGGAGCACGCGGCCCCGCGCCGGCGAGCGGGCCTCGCCCGCGCGGGGCCGCCCCTTCTCCTCCTGCCCAGCGCCTGCCCAGCTCCTGCCCAGCTCCCCTCCTGCCTAGCGCCTGCCCAGCTCCCCTCTTGCCCAGCGCCTGCCCAACGCCCTCCCGGTCTACTGTAGCCGCTAGCTCGTGTGTCGCACTCTGTGTGCCACGTGTGATTTCACGCACTTTTACGTAAAATTTTATTTGTGTTTATTTTTTGTGATATTAAAAAATTTCTTTTATTTCGACACTATTTTATTTGTTTTATTTAGGGTTCCGTATGCTGTGTACATGTCAATCTCATTGTAAAATCTCCACGTGTGTCTGTGTATCTGTACATGCACATTAACGTAGTTTTTGTTCAGTTAAAATACGGCACAAAATGGAGCTTGAAATTTGCAAGTCTACAAATCGACTAAAATGAAATATAGCAGCTTACTGCACTAAATCCGGTGCAATTAATTGTAGGACAAAACAGTCCAAGCATTAAAATGTTAATTTTAGTATTGTCAAATAGGTATATAACATCATAGTAGAAACATTCTGTTTTGCATACCTACCCCATCAAATAAGTACTTACATGTCAAATAAGAGTTAAACCGACTTGATAATTTCAATTGAAAGGGAATAAAGAACAATAAACCGTTCTGCAGCGATATAATTATGAAATGCTGCGGTGCGATATGATGACGTCACCTCTGCCTCTGACTTACAAGCATGGAACCCGCTGCCGAGCCGAGTGAGCTCAGCCCCCTTACCACCATCTCTTATTGCGATTCAATAACTGAATAGAATGCTTATTCATACCAATGAATAAGCGACTCCATTTGCAATAGAGTCCCTTATTCATTGGTATGAATAAGCATTCTATCCAGTTATTGAATCGCAATAAGAGATGGTGGTAAGGGGGCTGGTTATTTGGTTTAATTAATATTTATTTTGAGTCCGACTCCCTTCCCAGCCCGTGCAGCCCACGAAGTGTCACTCTTGGCGCGTCACCTGTATGGTCGTCTGTCTGACCGTGTAAGGGTCTAGTGGTCCGATTCGTTTAACGTTCTACCGCTACGTTGTCGTGGCGACCGTGTCGTTGAAGTCACGTGGCTGTGTTCACGCGACGATTAAATTCAAATTTTTCACGTGAATGTGTTTTCAGTAAGTTTAAGGAAAGATACGTAAAAAATTCGAATCTAATAGTCGTCGTGTGAACACAGCCACGTGGCTGCAGCGAGTAAGTCGCCACGACACGGGGCGACCAGAGGTCCACCGACGTATCTTATTACTATCTTATAGCTATAGCTTTTAAAGGCTCATTATTTTATGAACAGCTTTCAAAATCTCAAATTGTAATGGTCAGTACTCAAAAAAATGTAAAATAATGAACCGATATAAGTAAAGGCGATAGGATTGCTGACTGATCTGCTATGGAATCAGTTTCATACGAGTAAATTATAGCCGACTGGCCAGCCTTACCTTACCCGGACAGGCAAACTTATGACATTTGAAAAAAAAAACATAGAATCGCAATTTGCAGACTGAACTGAAAATAATATTGATTGTTTAATATTAATAAAGCTACGCGGAATTTTACACCCTGACACGGCCTTCAATTATATAAAGCCCAGGTTCGACCTCCCATAATACTGTTCGCATCTCTGGGCCGGTGCGCCCCAGTACTTGCTTGCTCCATCTGACCGCATACAACGAAGAGCAGCTCGAATCGTCGGTGACCCAATGATCTCGAACTGGATTCTTTCTCTACACGTAGAGATGTAGCGTCTCTTTGCGTTTTATACAACTTATATCACGGGGAGTGCTCGGATGAGCTGTTTGATTTGATACTTGCCGCTGAGTTCCAATATCGTACAACTCGACATAAATTAAAATTCCAGCCATATCATCTTGATAATTGGTGATCTACGTACGTTTCCGACATTTTATACCACGAACGGTGAAACTGTGGAATCAACGTTCCTCAGCGGTATTTCCGAACAATTACGTACATATGGTACGTATACGGGAGCCTTCAAGAACAGAGTCTATATTTCTCTTGAAAAGCTGGCAACGGATCGGCGACCCCTTGATGTTGCTGATTTCCTCCAGGTGACCCACACACACACACACACAGGCTCGTTTGCCGCCTCTCATATAAAAAATAGGTAAATAAAATTACAAAAAAAAGCAAAAATCTGTCATTTATTCATTGGTGTCAATAATGACCCGGAGGATGACGGAGGCGCCTTCTGCAGCGGCCGGTCGGCGGCGAGACACCGACCGATGTCTCTATCAACTTTAAGACCTGAAAATAAATGCCCTGGCAGATGACTGTGTCCACATTGAACACAGGGCTAAGGTATTGTTTATAATACGACGAATACTTTTGGCATCCTTCTGTGGAGTCGTGCTTAGTCGCAAGTTTGTTACTTGAATATTTTCTGAAGTGGAATTAAATAATTATATTAAACGGGTCACTCACGTATATTTGTCAGGAAAGACGATTAGTTTCGATTTCAAACGGAGACCTACATCAGGGCGAGTGTCCAGACGCGTCCACCCTCTCTCGATCGCGACGAACATTCCTCATGACAACAAACCCGATATTGTATACGTGAGTGACCCGTTTAATATAATTAATTAATTTATTATAATGTCTAAAGTTTTCTTAAATTAATTTCATTTTCCTTAAGGAGAAAAAGAATCGAAGTAAGATATAAGTAGGTTAAGATATTTGATCAATCAGTTAATAAAAAAATGCTTTTATCGTGTTCCGTGCAACTAGTCAGTCGGTCCTGTCGGTCGGGCGTTAACACAAATTGTCAAAATGATGATAAGCCTAATAAATAATAATTATTTACATAGATAATAAACTGATGATTTACATAGGCACTTAAATTAGTTATAGAGAAAAGGGGTAGGAATGAAAGGAATTTTATAACACATAATTGTTAAGTATTAATAAGTAGCAAGCAGTCGATACCCAGTGAAGTAGCTCACACACTAGAGCTCATTTCATCGCTCCATGTCCTTTGTCCGTGGCGCTCGTGTCGTCGCGGCGGCCGTCGCCGCGACGGGCGTCGCCCGCCGCCGGCGACGTCGCCCGTCGTCGCGACCGGCCGCTCACCCGTCCGCTGCCCACAGCGCTGTTGTACGCGACGATCTTCGGACACGTGACCACCATCATCCAGCAGATGACGTCGGCCACGGCCAAGTATCACGACATGCTGAATAACGTGCGCGAGTTTATGAAGTTGCACGAGGTGCCTAAGGCGCTGAGCGAGCGCGTCATGGACTACGTGGTATCCACGTGGGCCATGACCAAGGGCCTCGACACCGACAAAGTGCTCAACTACTGCCCCAAGGACATGAAGGCCGATATCTGCGTGCACCTCAATCGCAAGGTGTTCAACGAGCACCCCGCCTTCCGGCTGGCCTCCGACGGCTGCCTGCGCGCGCTGGCCATGCACTTCGCCATGTCGCACTCCGCGCCCGGCGACCTGCTCTACCACACGGGCGAGTCCATCGACTCGCTCTGCTTCATCGTCACCGGCAGTCTCGAGGTCATCCAGGACGACGAGGTCGTGGCCATCCTCGGTACGGTGCGCTCTATCCTTCTTCTTCCGCCTCGTCCGCGCCCTCGTTACGTTATCGATTACTATGTCGACAGGCAAAGGTGACGTATTCGGCGACTCGTTCTGGAAGGACAGCGCCGTGGGCCAGTCGGCGGCCAACGTCCGCGCGCTCACCTACTGCGACTTGCACACCATCAAGCGCGACCGCCTGCTCGAGGTGCTCGACTTTTACCAGGCCTTCGCCAACAGTTTCGCGCGCAACCTGACGCTCACCTACAACTTACGGCATCGGCTCATCTTTCGCAAGGTGAGCCCTCCCTTCGCTCGCTCCCTTCTCGGTCTCGAGCGTCGGAGACGGTAACGGTTCGTTAACTCATTTAGGAGGTAAATCTCAACTCGAAGTGGCCGACGGTCGTGTGTCGCAGGTGGCGGACGTGCGTCGCGAACGCGAGCTGATGGAGCGTCGCAAGCGCGAGCCGCAGCTGGAGCAGGCGCAGGACCACCTCGTGCGGAAGTTGTTTTCCCGCTTCCGTCGCGAGCGCAGCGTCGCCGCCGCGCCCACGCCGGCGCCCGCCCGCGCCGCCCCCGCTGCGCTGCCCCCCGCCGCGCCCGCCGCCCCGCCCGCCGCCCCGGCCGACGCCGAGCGCGGCGAGGCGGCCCCGGCGAGCGAGCCCCGGGCCCCCGCCGCCGCCTCCGCCGCCTCCGCCCCGGCGGCGGCGCGCGGCAAGTGGGGGCGGCTGCTGGCCGGGCCGGGCGCGGGGCCGCCGGCGGGGGCGGGGGCGGCGGGGGCGGGCGGGGCGGCGGCGGGCGAGGCGAGCGAGCCGCGCGTGCCGTTCGCCCGCAGCCTGAGCGCGCGCGACCGCCCGCCGCCGGCCGCAGACGCGACTTCTTCCGCCGCACTCACGCTCAAGGCCAGTACCGTCTCATAATCTAATTAATACTTAGTTACTATTTTGTGCACTGGTGTTTTTAAAATCTGCAAATTGCGAGTGTATTAATTGTTTTGATTTAATGATGATCGATCGTGGCCTCCGAGACGGGCAAACAAATAGACGTAGTAAAACTATTTTTTAAGTGAAAACTTCTTCAGGCGCGCTGTGCTCAAATTTTCTAGAATGTTATTAAGAAGTTGAGGTTCTTCTTGTACTAACTTCTGTATCTAAAATTGCAGCGATTTTGTAAACATTTGCTCAAAAAGTTGAACAATTTTTTCAGAAAAAAAGAAAGTACTTCACTGGATTTGAGTATATTATGAAAAACCATTCCAATTCTTCATGGCACAGGCTTCGTTTGCAAAGGCTCGATCGGCGAGTGCGCTGGGAGTCGGCAGCGCGCGACAGGACACGATCGAAGAAGAATTAGAAGAAAAACGACCGGCAGCGAGCGCGGCGAGCACGGCGGCGAGCGCCGCGAGCACGGCGCCGAGCGCGGCGAGCACAGCGGCGAGCGCGGCGAGCACGGCGCCGAGCGCGGGCGGCGCGGCGACCGCGCAGGCCGCCGGCGGGCTGCACGAGGCCGCGCTCGCCGAGCTGCGCCGCGACGTGCGCAACGAAGTACAGCGACTACAACACAAGGTTCTGCCCGGCACGACTTCCGTGACCTATTACGATCACGTTCTTAAATCATATCCATGATTGTTGTACTGTGAAGCCTGCGTTTCTTACCTCGTAGGTAATAAATTTTATCAAAAAAAAAAAATTGGTTGCCTGTAAAGTCGGTATACGGGCGAAAGTTTTACGTGACAACGACTTTGAGTGGTAAAATGTTTTCGAGTGGAAGGGACGCATGCCTTTCACTTTTTATGTCTGTCTCTCTCGCTCTTAGAAGGGACACGCGTCCACGACACGCTTACAATGAGAGCGAGTGAAAGGCACGCGCCTTTCACTCGCTCTCATTGTAAGCGCATAACGTGACCCAGTTTCTTGAAGTGTCACCCGGCTAACCAATTTATAAGACGTTGTCACGTCAAAAAAAATATTCGAGGAAATTCGAGAGATCCAGAGTTGTCGATGTCAGCTCCAGTGTCAGCGAGCTGAAGTGGCGAATGGCCGACCACATCAGTCTTCGAGTTGCGACAGCAGCTGTGTGAGCAAAGTTCTAGGGTAGAGAAGGAATATGGGACTATGAAGCGTCGGGCGCTTCAGCTACAGATTAAAGAATATTATAGCCTGAAAAGGGACAAACATGGTGTAAGTGGTGCGTGATCTGTTGTTGAAGTCTACGGGTGATAGTTATGTATTGCTCGGGAAGACCGCGATTCCTCCAGCAGGTTTCTATTTCAAGAGTGATCTCACAGAACAGTGACGATCATTGAAATCTGCGGATCCTAGAAATTGTCTGCATTAGTATCATTATCAGCGAGGATTTCATCTTGTGATGTGATGTCTACCCTCGCTATCGCTGCATAACCGTACACGAATACGGTTTCGTGTGTATATTTTTCGAAGTTATGGTTATTTAAAAACGTGCGGCGACTAGTGACTCGACGTAATGTACCTGTTGTGTGCAGTTGGGCCGCGTGGAGGATCTGCTGACGATGTTGGCGGCCCGGCTCGGCGCCGACACCGGCGAGCCCGACGCCGATACCCGGCCCGACACTCGGCCTGACACTCGGCCCGACACTCGGCCCGACACTCGGCCCGACACTCGGCCCGACACTCGGCCTGACACTCGGGCCGATCTCCGCGTCGCGCCCCTCGACGCGGCACTCGCCAGAAAGAGACGCTCCAAGGTGATCGCCATACAACAATGCCGTACATAATGCACTCGTCACATCGCCCGTAATATGTGGTATGGAGTGAGCCCGAAAGTGTGGCGGAGTTCAACTTCCAACTTCTTTGTGATTTCATATTCCAGTAAAATTTTGAATTCCTAGGGGATGTTCAAATCATAGGTTAGAATTAGAATCAGAATAAGAATCAGAATCATTTATTTTGCTTAATATGTAGGTACATTAAAAAATTATGTTAAATAATTAGGTTTTCATGTTCCGTATACATTTTATCTTATGGCATGCAAAAATTCAATTCTTGTCCACCACATAATATTTTTTTTTTTATTTATTTATTTTCGGGAAATTAACAGATTCACAAATCACGTAGTATAATATTATTAACATGGAAAGACGCTGATAACAAATTTCCGCAATTCCGCATAAAGCACGTTAACAAAGGATGATGACTACAGAAAAAAGAAAAATGTTTTGATAAAATAAATACTAGACAGAATGAACAAATGTAGTGAAGTTAATAAAACTATCAATATAGTCAATGCTGAAAATAACTCAATGTGAGATAATTTCTGACAGTGTTAATAGACGAGCAGAACAGGTAAACATCAAAGTTTGATAATATCTTATTAAAATTATTGCAGGCTCTTACGAAAAATGAATTTTGCCTATAATTGGTGTTGCTAAAGGCTACATTCAGTAAGGAAGGGTTTCTTATATTTGTACGGTGTATATTACTTTAGCTAATAAATCAGGCGAATCAATACTTCCATTTGCTATCTTCATTAAGTAGCAAATATCACTTTTAATTTGTATAACCACCTTCGTCAAGTGGCAAAAAATGATAGTGTTTACACCTATGATCATAATCAGGTAATCTCACATGCGCTTTATAGTCCAGATATCTAAGAATTTTCTCTGTATTCTCTCCAATCGTAATTTATATATTTCGTATTGGGGATTCCATACCTGAGAGATGTATTCAAGGTGACTTCGTACAATCGAACAGTATAAGATTTTGAGAGTTTTTATATTATTAAAATTAGTAGAGGTTCTCATTAGAAATCCCAAGGCTTTGTTGGCTTTGGAAACCATATTATCAATATGCTTATCGAATATAAGTCGATCGTCATATATTATGCCAAGATCTCGAACAGTATGAACCCGACTTAAGTTTTGATTGCATAGTGAATACCTATAGTCAACAGTTATTTTTTTCTTGTATATATAGCATAGCTACATTTGGCAATATTAAGACCAAGCTTATTGGTCGTACAGTATTGCGCAAACCTGTCTAGAGCAGACTGCAGGTCATACTGATCTGATGCACAACTAATTACTTTTAGGATTTTCATGTCATCGGCAAACAATAGTATTTTCGAATTTAAAAAGCAATTATTTATATCATTAATAAAAATAGTAAATAATAAGGGACCCAGAAGGGAGCCCTGCGGCACTCCAGATGGTATGGACACCCAGTTGGATGTATACCCCTGGAGTACCACAGCTTGTGTACGATTTTGAATATAAGACGTGAACCACCGATATAAGTCTCCGTGAATACCGGCAGCCGCCAACTTAGACAACAGTACGTTGTGATTGATACGATCGAAGCATTTAGAATAATCAGTATAGACTTCGTCAACCTGATTTCTCCTATCCATTCCCTCAGTAATTATTTCAGTAGCTAATATCAAATTGGACGCCGTAGACCGTCCCTTGAGGAAACCATGTTGGTCATCAGAAAATGAACATTTTTGCGCGGCATATACTTGATTATATACCAATATCTCAAGAATTTTTGCAAATAAACATAACTTAGAGATCGATCTGTAGTTTTTCACATCAGATTTATCGCCCTTTTTGTGAACGGGTGTCACAAATGCCGACTTCCACATTGAGGGCTATTATTTCCATGTCACTTCTGAGAAAGTCATATTTGACAACTAACAAATAATAGGTCGTTACCTATGAAATTGCCGTTCTGCAGTACTGGCCATTTCAAATCAAAATAATTTTTGTTTGGCTAAGAATTCTAATTTCAAATTAGTTTTATTTTAAAAACATGGAATTCTTTTTCCAAAGGTAGTCATTTGTTTATTGATTATAGTGTTACATTTTCATCGCATTTCAATCTTTTTCGTCATCATGGATACGTTAAAAATTCGAGTAATTATGGAATATAAGTACCGTCGTGGCAGCAACGCGGCACAAGCGGCACGCAACATCAACGACGTTTACGGAGCTAACACTACAAACCAACACACCATGTTATTGGTTTGCTCGCTTCCGTTCTGGAAATTTCGACCTGAAAAATGAACCTCGCGGTCGTCCGAAGACTTTGGTCGACAATGACGAATTAAAGGAGATTGTGGAAGCTGATGATACGGCTGAATTAGCAGCAGCTTTCGACGTTAGCGGCAAAACAATATTGGTCCATTTGCGTCAAATTGGCAAGGTAAAAAAGCTTGACAAATGGGTGTCCCACGAACTCGATGATCGCCAGCGCGTCGAGACGTGCCTTGCACTGCTCAACAGACACACAAATGAACCGCATTGTTACCTGCGATGAACAATGGATTCTGTTTGACAACCGCAAGCGCTCAGCAAGTTGGTTGGATCCTAGTTCAGCACCTAAACAATGCCCTAAACGAAAACTTACCCCTAGAAAAGTGATGGTCACTGTTTGGTGGTCTAGCGCCGGTGTGATTCATTACAGCTTCTTACCAAACGGGGTGAGCATTACTGCAGATGTGTACTGTGAAGAACTGAACACAATGATGGAGAAGCTGGCACGTCTCCAACCAGCATTGGTCAATCGCTAGTCTCCGCTGCTCCTGCACGACAACGCGCAACCTCATACTGCACAGCAGACGGTCTCCAAGTTGCAAGAACTGGGGTTGGAAGCTCTCCGTCATCCGCCCTACTCGCCAGACCTTGCGCCTACAGACTACTACTTTTTCCAGAATTTGGATAACTTCTTGGCGGGAAAAAAATTCAATACCCAAGAGGCAGTACAAAATGCCTTTGAAGAATTTGTTGCCTCCCGTCCAGCTGATTTCTTTAAGAAGGGCATCAATAAACTGCCACTGCGTTGGCAAAGATGCATTGATTGCATGGGTGATTACTTCGATTAATACAAATAAAAAATACATGAAAAAAAATTGTTTCAATTTTTACATACAAAACGGCAATTAAGTCGGTCCTTTGTGACAATGACACTATTGATAGGTAGGTTAGCCATCTTTGCTGTCATGACATTCGCCTGTAGTAGGAACACTTTGTATGAGAAAATAAAATTGTTGTTTTTTGGTACAGCTCTCGGTACAGAATTAACCGATCGCCGCACGTGAGGGGTTAATTCTGAATAATTGCAAATAAAGGCTGAATAAGTACTGCGACAAAAATAGTTTCCTCTTTTTGTGAAAATAAAATTGAAACTACGTGTTAGTTAGAGGTAATCAAAATACCTGTTTATTATTTTAATCCACTGTTGCCATTTCTCCCTTCCTTAGTTCACGAAACAGGGTGACCATAAATTCTTGTCAAATTTTTTGCTGCTTGCTAAAATATTAAGCATTTGTTCAAAAATGTGTCACTTACCCACTTTGAAACCTTCACTGTGCTCAGTCTTTTATAACGGCTTGCTGTAAAATAAATACATAGAATTATTTTGTTTTTCTTTGATACAATTAAAAAAGTAAGTATAGTTAATAAAACTACATTTGCTTTCCTTAAGCACAAAACGTTTTATCCACAGACATCAATCTAGGTTGATGTCAGTGGTTCTAGTATGATGGACGGTGGTGAACCTATATGTTCGTTTTTAACTAACCCGAAATCGGTGCTGTATTTTTTTATTGGTCCGCAAAAAAATCAAATTTCCATAATACTGAGAAAATAAAGTACACAAGACATTGGCATACCCATTTTAAAGAAATAATCTTGGATAAATTACACACGTAGCATAATCTTTTCTTTTTAAAAATGTGTTATTGATTCTAATGGACCCACTATGTCAATGTGAATTCGTTCGAAGCAATCATTGAGTTAATTATTCCCAAAACGTTAAGTTACAGTCATGTTACAGTTTATCTACTTACCTTAAATAATTATATATTTAACGCGGCTCTATATATTTAACTTAGGCTGCTCGTGACAAGACGCGACGTCGTGTCATGGGTGTGTCGTCATATTTAAGCAGTGTTTCAGCGAGTACTGTAAATGGAGTCCTTGACGGCATTTTTTGACGGACCAGGCGCGGAGCAAAGGAGCGGCGCCGCAGGTGCCCACGCCGACGACTCCGACGGAGGCGGCGGCGGGCCTGGTGCCGGGGGGCGCGGGCCCGGCGGCGGGGGGCGCGGGCCCGGCGGCGGGGGGCGCGGGCCCGGCGGCGGGGGGCGCGGGCCCTAGTGCGGGGGGCGCGGCGGCGCGGCGGCGCGAGTTCGTGTAGCGCGCGGCGGCGCCCGGCGCGCCCGCCGACTAGCGCGCCGGGCGCCCCGCGCCGCCCGCCCCCGCCGCCGGTAGTGCCTGCCGCCCCGCGCCGCCCGCCTGACCGCACAGGTACGGGTTTACATTCATCATTTAATTACCAACACCACATAGCGGCTGCAGGATCACAACAAACGACTCCTCCGCACGGTTGTGCACGGAGGAGATGTAATCGATAGAACACGATAAAAGGCAAAGTTTGTTCTTAAAGGAGAATCGTCAATAATTTTCACAGATTGCCCTTAAGCAGTCTCGAGTACTCTCAGGATCCAAGTTTGAAATAAGTAAGTATACGAATTGCGTTTATTATCGCTCTTGCAAGTTGCAGCCTCTGTTGACGTGACAACGTCTTATAATTCGATGGAGCCGGCTGCACGCATGAAAAAACATGACGTATGAGGCGTTCCATTAAAATTTTCTTTTGAAAAATGCAAACATTCCAGCAGTATTTTCTTAAGACGTTGTCACGTTCAACTATCGTCAGTAAACCTACTTTACAGACAACCGATTTTTTTTTTAATTCATACGCACTTATGTCGATGTGTGTGTGATCAGTCATTTGTAATTTGATTGATTATTTATCTGAACTGAATAGTGGTTGTTTCTGAATACGTGGGGCGTACTAAAAGTTTCCGGAATAATTAAGAAAAAAATACTATCATAGGTCAAAAATGAATTTATTTGAATTTCTTTTTCATTCGATTAAACTTTTTTTTCATTAAATTCTTTTTCATTGAAAACTTTTGTGCCACTCCTCCGTGGTGACCTCCGAAACGTGTTTTTCATACTCTTCGACCGCCTCTTCTGGTGATGAAAATCGTTGACCGCGTATGGTTCTTATTTTTTGGGAACAGAAAAAAGTCACAAGGTGCCAGGTCGGGACTGTATGCAGGAAGGCTCATAAGTTCTACGTATTTCATCTTCAAAAATTCGTTTGTCTGTCTGGCCGTGTGGTAACTAGCATTGTCGTGGTGCAAGATGATACGGCGTTTACGGTTATTTTTACGGAGTTCGTCAATAATTACCGGCATACAAATGGTCGTGTACCTGTCACTATTCACGGTACGACGATTCTATAAAGCAACAGTAGCCACGTGTCCAGTTTTATTAAAAAAAAGAAGCATTCTTCCGGTTAGATGCACTTTTACGCACGCGGTGTGCGGTTTGGTTGGTTTCGGCTCATCTTGAAATACGCTCGATTGCTGCTTTGTTTTGGGATCTTAGCAATTATTCCATGTTTCGTCACCTGTTACTATGTCTCACACCAAATTTGACGCACCTTTGTGGAATCTGGTAAGCATGGCCCTTGGTCAAACGGACCGCGTCACTTGGTGCTGTCACCAAGTGACGCGGTCCATTTTTTGAGCCTCGGTCAAATTGTGTGGGATCCAACGCGAGCACAGCTTTCTCACACCCAAATGTTTGTGTAGGATTGATTGTATTTGACTAATGCCTATGTCTAAGGATGCGCGAATCTCATGGTAGGTGACCTGCCTGTCTGTTTCAATCATACGGCGCACAGCATCGATGTTTTTGTTGTTCACAGCCGTGGACAGGCGACCATCGCAAGATTCGTCACTGAGATTGACCCGCCCGCGCTTAAATTCTGCACACCAGCATATAACCATATTATAGTCGTCTTGATGGTGCTTCATCGCAAAGATCAGGTTGAAGCCGAGCGATGCTCTGTTGAGCTGTCAAATTATATACTTAAAATCGTAGAAAATCGACTACGAAAATTTTCCCGAGTTAAATCCATGTTAATGACACGCAATTTTTAAAATGGCACCACAATGTAAAAACAATTGACAGTCAAATGAAACAAACTGTATTCCACAGTGTTTTTCCCGAGTGCGACCGCCGCGTCAACTATTATGTAATCTGTGGCCGCGTACAGTATCGTCGGCAAAATGGCTCCGTCTGGCATCACCACGCAAGTTTTATCGGGACATGGTGGGTTTGCCGCGTAGGTACTTGTACAGGTTCAAGTGCACGGACGATCCATCGTGTTTCTGTGAAGCTGGTGAGGGTCAGACAGTGCAGCACATTTTGTTTCAGTGTCCCGCATTCTCCAAGCAAAGATGGGAGCTGGAGCAGCGTTTGGGAATGCGGGTCACTGAAGCGAACGTCTCCGAGGTGATGGCTGGAAAAAAAAATAGAATTAAGTTCATTGACTACTGTGTCAATCTAGCCGCGGCTGTCATCAGGCGGAACAAGCAAAATAGCAATGTTGGACTTGGGCGCCTATATTTTCCGATAGGCGCCTCGATCGCGGTGGCTAGGTGGGGTTATTGAGTTAAGTATCTACCGAGGATAGCTGCGGATGGATTGACAATAATTACAATAATTAGATACAAAATTGACCAAGCCATCATCGTCTCAAGCTCGTCGGCGTCCATAAAAGTGGACATTGTATTGTAATTTAGTTTGTTGTATTCTAATAAATTTGTTAATTATTTTAATGCTATTGCTTCATTTGTTAAATTAATTTTATTGATATTTATTGTAATTGCTTCATTTAACTATCTATGCTACAAATATAGTTTTGTTACTTCTATGACTAGAATTAAGGCTTATGAATATTGATCTCTTAAAGAATACAGAAGGCTATATAAAAGTCTTGTCTATGACAGGGGTGTGCGTCATTTACGAAGTAAGCCGATCTGTGCACACTCAGCGGCACTTTACACCGCTGAGTGTGCGCATATTGCGATTAGCTTCGTAAATAATAAAAAAAATATAAAAAAACCTGTATTCCACAGCCAAAAAGTTCCATTTTCAAATGTTGTAAGTAATTACTTTTTAAATAAGTATTGTTTATGTAAGTGGCCAGTTCCGGAAACTTTTAGTGTGACCTTTGTATAATCAGGGGGCCCACGTGAAAATGCGAACTTTCAGTCGAAAATTCAGATTTTTATAATACATTATTGTCTTCGAGAAAACAACCGTCAGTAGTTTGTTAATAAATTAAGCCCGCCGATGATAGGCTCAATAATATTGTAGGCCCCGCTAGTCGAAAAGCCCACAACTAGCGGCCCGATCGAAGGATTTCGTATATGAAAATTTTCGGTCTTTCGCCCGAAACTTCTGATTTTCACTTCGAGCAGGGTGGACAGGCGACATGATCTAGCATGTATACATTCCACGTATGTGAGTGTTGTTCCCGTGTTCCAGCGGGCGGGACGGCGCTGTCTGTACATACTCCGGATCGTCCGCAGCACCGTAGCGCCAGCTTGCCGCACCGAGCGCCGCGCCGGAGGCAGTGGGCGCGGCGCTCTCGCTCTTATCATATCGGCTCAGCGGCGACCGCGTCGCGTCGCCGCTTCACGTTTGAAAGCAATATATCTCTCAGCGGTTTCTTTCACCGTTTCGTCAGACTCGACACGCAAACGACCAAGTATTTTATATGATTGCATCGATTTATTCTATTAGATATCGTCGGTTGTCCGTTTTGTTCGCCCGGCGGACGCCCGCCGGCGGTCGACGCGCGACGCCACGGGACGTCTCGCGATGTCGCGAAACGTCCTCGAATATTGCGAAAAATCACTATATTGCGACACGCACTGAGATATAGCGAGTATCGCGATCCTCAGTATCCCGGGATGTTTCAAGACGTCGCGAATATTTCGATATGTTTCAAAGTGTTGTGAGACATTCAGAGATGTGGTGAAACCTCCCGATATACTGCGATATGTCCCGAGATGTAGTGGAGACGTTCCGATATATTGCGAGACGTTTTGAAACGCCGGGAGACGTCCCGAGTCCCGACATATTGCATGATGTCCCATCACATAGCGAGACGTCCCGAGACGTCGGAGACGCTTTCGGACCCGTGGACCAATTACAGCTGTACCTGCAACATAATTGTAAGAAATCGTCCCCGTGACACTGACAATTGGGTAGTTGACAGCTGTATTATAAATAAGTAAATAATAATGTTCACTTCATTAAAATTAATATTACAAAATACGAATCCTTTATTGTTTTAAGTTTAACTAGACGTTAAGGGCGTAATAAGTTACGTCTCAGTACATTTTGCATATCAAAATTGTTGTTTTGACAAATGGTAAAATGTAACTAATTTGACCAGGATGTCAACTACCCTGTTGAGCCAAGCCGTCAACTGCCCTGTTGTGTTCTTTGTATTTTTTCAATTGTATTTTAGTTTCTGAAACGACTTCTACTGAGAATTAACGAGGATTGTACATTGTTTCATATTCAATTGTTGTTTAATGAAAACAAACAAAAATGTAAGGTGTTTAGCGATCGTTCGGCAAAAACATTTTATCATAAAGTGATAGTGTTAGAGAAAATATTTAAAAATAAGTAATAAATTAAATAAATTACAATGTAATTACTTATAGTTATTCTGTGGCCTAGCGTTGTATCATTGTTTAAAAATGTGCCTTAATAAGTCATCTCTAATTATAAAACTACTGTTTTCCTTTCGCTTGTAAATATTTATCAATTTGTAGTACAATGTTTAATATTGTCATCATTAAATAATTGACCGTTATTTGAAGCTTAATTGGTTTGAGAAAGTCTTCCGTTTTTTCGCCAATTAGCCTCCTTTCCTCCTCCAATTCTACCCGTATATGGCTGTCTCTGTCGCACATCCGGTTCACTCCCACACCATAGCCAGTGTAATCATGGCCAGGACGAGAGCACGTGGGGACTTCCTCGACCCTTCTTAGCTCATTGGCGTCCTGTTTTCCGCCGAGTGTGATCGTCTAAGGACACAAGTAAATTTTTATTAGTAGGTATTTGTTATAAATGTCTGGTCTTGTAAGTAGCATTTTTTATCATTATTATATAACTGCAGTTCTATCTCTATTTAAATAAATCAGGTTTTACCGTTTAAATGTTCAAATTTTGCTACACACGTTTTCAACAGTATCACAGTTTATTGAAACGTTTTATTTTTCAAAATAACGATGTTGCCGTTGGAATTAGTTGGTTTTACCGCTTGAAATTCAGTGAGCTTAATAGTTCAATGTTGAAATTATACATTTTGCTACACATATAAATATTTTAGAAGTAGCAGAATATTACCAGACCCAGGCCACTTCGTACGAAAAAACAACCACAAAACTAAGCATCTGTAGGTATACGTGCAAATTTGTGTGTAGATGCGTTAGGGTTGATGGCATAACGAAGTAGGTACCTCGCGCTGTGAGTGTGACGAAAGACGTTATACTTTAGGTATATTGTAATAATAAATATTAAATGTTTGTGATTCTGGGACTGCATTAAATCCAGTTAAGTCCGTTCCCGTGTTATACTATACTAAATATTTTACACACGGGTTGTAATTGGTTATTATTATACAATCTAATGTCGTAGTTGTCTACTTAATGAAAATGTGGAATAAATATATTGAATAATTGTATTCAACTACCAAAAATTCCAAAAACGTCGAACTGTCGAATCAAATGTCGCATCAACGATTTCGACGGTGCATATTATGCATTGATAAAGCTGGAAAAACTAAATTGATTTTGTTTTACAAAATCATCACAAGTAGGGCATGCAATATTCGCCCGATTTTAGTATTCGATTTTTACGAATATCATGATTCATACTATTCGAGTTTTACGAGTTTTTCGAATATCTTCTTTACATAGTATAAAATAAAGTAGCAACTACTGTCTGTGCGCTTCGATCTTTTAAACTACGCAACGGATTTCAATGCTGTTTTCAGCAATAGATAAACAAATAAATAAATATTTCTTGACAATTTACACCGCGCCATCTGGTCCCAAATTAAAACTATGGGTACTAGATAAGTGATAAATGTAAATAAATACATTTTTTTGTAAATAAATGTATATAATACTTAGAAAACACCCAGACCAACACAAACAAGATGTTTATGCACACAAATGTTTGACTTGAGCTGGGATTGTTGACTGAGTCTGTGCAATCTCTGGTTTTCTATCTGAGTCAGGCCTCCGTCACTCCATGTACTTGCGCGCTATAGTTACCTACAGCCCGGCCGAAGCGGTCTCGGGCTGTTTGCGAATTCAGGCCCTGCGATTGCAGTGGGATCGCGCGGTGCGAAGCAATCACAACTGTACGCTTGAGCATTTAAGCACATTTTAGCAGGCAGCGGTTGCTGACGCGACGGAGTAGGCTATTATAGCAGTAGGTATTGGAAATTTTCTACTGAGTGAAGTATCTGTTACGTAGTAACTATTACGTAATCTGTGTCTGAGTTTTGTGGCATGATAATGTCTTTATTTGTTGGATTTTGTTTAAAATGGCGGATGACGGCTTCAGTCATTCATCCCCGCGCGCGCAACCCCCCGAGGACGATTGGATACACGCACAGATCAAAAAGCTGCGTTCGCAAATTTTGTTGCTATCATTTTGCTATTTAATTAATTTGTAATTTTATACTATTCGCAAAACTCGGAAACCTCGAATACCAAGTTTATAGTACTTATTCGAATATAAAACAAGGGCGAATACTCGAATTGCATGTCCTAATCACAAGGCATCAGATTCCTATGCCACGTTTCTTAATTACATACCAAAGCATTAATTATTCCTACTTTGGGGCCCGGAAAGCGAAGGAACAATAGTTACATTACAAATTTACTTTGAATTGTTCGTACCACTAAAAGTATGTCAGTTGCTAGCACAATCTAGGGTAGCTGCGATTGCGAACGACCATCTGCACGCTATTGCTTATTTTAAGAAATGGAAAGATTCACCTCTCCCACCTAAATGGGACTTGAAGCCAGGCTACAAGGATGGTTTGTGATGGTGACGAATTCTTCTATTTCTATTTACTGTTGTAAAGTCGTAAGTGTAAGTAAGCTATTGCTTATGTTTGATACGAGAAGGGAATGAAATAGACGCTTCAAACTAACATGATGTTCCAAATAATTCGATTAGTATTTTTTTAACATATCCACATACCTAATAAATACGCAGTAAGTCACATAGCCAATATTAGGAGCACGCAGATCATTTATCTTGCTTCCGCTTACCTTGAAAATGTCCGGCTTATCTTTACGTAGATCTGTTGCATCTAGACACGCCTATGACTCGTCAAGTATGCAACACGGACGTCAATCATAAGCATAATATGTCATTTCACTATGGTTTGCCTATCATCTAGGTGAGGGTATGACTTATCTTATGCCAAGGATATTGTGATATGTGAGCCAACCAGATACTTACTATCTTCCTACCGATCTCTACTCCAAAACAGGGCTCGTAATAATTCGTAACCTCATCCAAGGCCTGATAGATCTCAATAGGCTCAGCTCTCAGAATCTACAAATGTAGAACTGAGACTGAAATGAATCAGACTCTTTTCATCGTAACGTAATTACATAAACGACTTATAAATTGATGGTTAGGTTAACAAATTCAACAAAACTGGCTGGCTTATTTGTTCTTGCAACTTATGAAATGCTATTCGAATTTATTTATTAATAATAGGAGCTCGTGCAAGCTTGCATCCCGAACAGTGACCGTGGCTAATTGGCTAAAAACTTTATTGACTGAAGCCGAAACAATGGTATCTTCGGGCAACATTAGAACCACCGTTCCTTCCAAGAGCTGGGCTGACAACGTTCCTGTGGACGATATATTGGCTAGTGCAGTCTGGAGATTTGGCAAAACATCATTATATACTTGATATAATGCTGTCTCTGATTTATAAACGAATTCACAGCAATTTAGCGTTAGTGATAGTTTATTAATATTAGTCACATACGCATATATTATCGAATAATCTAATTGAGAATTACTTCCAACTTCGATTCTTACGTGTGGGCATAATCGCATCTTTTACAACTGCTTCACATTGGCGTACGTATCACCCGAGCTTTAAATAACGGTCAATTATTTAATAACAGCGTTATATTACTTACCTTATTTGAAGAACTTTAGTTTCTGGCTGGCGTGTTCGACCCAACGAGTTAAGAAGGGTCAAACAAGTCCCCATATGCTCTCGCTCTGCATATTGGTGGTGGGAGTGAACCTTGTGTGCGAAAGAGACGGCTGTATATGGGTAGAAAAGGAGGCAAGTAGGCGAAAAACCGGGAGGGCCTTTCTCAAACCAATTAACCTCGAATAAAGAAAGTATTTAATACGCGTTTTATTTCAGGTAAAACGCTATTATTAATAGAAATTTTTTACTAGATAGTCAAAGTTTACTTTATTTATCTAGACCGAGTGGCACGGTTCGGCCAGCTCACGTGCCGTGAAGCTGACCAAAACCAGCCAAAGCTTGTTAACTGCCAGGAATAATCATTTTACATTGTACTTAATATATGAAATATTATCAAGTATAAGCCTTAAGCTTTATCATATAACAGTGTCACAGGGGCAAAACCGGCAAAGTATGTACGGTCAGCGACAAAAGTAGGTCCACAATGTAACATTATCAGAACGCTGGGTACAAGAGATACAGAGATATAAACACGACGTCCACTTCTGTCGCCGGCCGTACCGAGTCACAGTACAAGTATGGTACTTAGTACGTAGTAAGTGCAAGCGTTCGTCCACGCGTCCGCCGGCCGGGAGCCTCCCCGAGCGCGGCGGCGGCCGCCGGAGCGCCCGTTGTTTACTATTAGTTACTCGTTGTTAACGTTTTTAAAGTTTATCTGAGATATTTGATATCTTCGCGCAGTCACCGGGACCGCCACCGACCGTAGACCGATCGCTCCTCGGATACTATTATTATATCTTTTTATCGAAAATATATCGAGATAAGAGGGTGGTCGTTTCATTCAGTCCCCGAGAGGTGCGCCAATGAAACACGGGTTAGTTTAATCCTAACTTTAATATATACAAAAAGGAAATACATCAGAGCGGGTGTGTGTCTCTGTCCGTGTGTGTGTGTGTGTGTCCCCGTGTGTGTGTGTGTACGTGTGTGTGTGTCCCCCGTGTCCCCCGGCGCTAGTGTCTGTGCGCGGCGGGCGCCGAGAGCGCCGAGAGCGCGGAGGCGGCCGACGAACAGATGTCCTGCAACAACGACAACAACAGTCAACAACACACTCGGTCAGCGCTGCCCGCCGCACTGCTCTGCGCTCTGTTCCCGAGACTTGATTAACAAATAAAACAAGGCCCCACCCACCGCAGGTCGCGGCCCAAAATTTACACACGTAAGCGACAGTCGGTATTTTGAGAACTTGTCATAGTATTGACCGACTCTCGGCGAACAGTATCCACTCGAACCGCTACTGTACCAACGACACTTTACTCTTTTCAGTATGATTGAATGCATAACCGAGTTCTAGAAGCGCGCACCTCAAGATCCGATTTTACAATGGTGATATACACAATGTTTTTGAAGTGAAAACTTTAACGGCGTTGTGCACTTATTGGGATGGGTAAAAAAAGTTAAACTCGCGTCAGGACACGTCGACTGATCGAGAATTCGTAAAACGGAGCCGGCGCCACACTACGAAAATGTATGCCTGCTCCTGCTGTTTATTTTTAATATAATATAAATTATCATGTTTGTGTACGTTAGTGTATATAAATAAATAAATGAATACTGTATTTTACCATATAAATGATAGTACTTTTATATTGATAAATATAACAATTCGTGTGAAATTATTCCCTAACCATTCCAAAATATTCAAAAGTGCACAACGTTAATGTTCAAGTTTTCACTTCTGCCGGCACTCCCGGGGTGCAACCCGATTTTTTTTTATATTTCTTTTGCAGAAAATCTTTCTATCTAACTGATCGCTCATAACAACTTAATTGGTATTTATTCTGCGCTGTACCGGTGGAGCTAATAAACTTCAGCGAAGGATTCGTAAGTATCTCGGATACTTTCTGACGTTTGATTACATCACAAAAAGAAATGAAAGAGATGAAGGGACATAAGTATGCGACTGGAGCCTTGTGTTATAGAAACATTCTTGAAATATAAAGGGCCGTTTTGACAGAAGTTCTGCAAAAGATACATTAAACAAATAAAATTTCAGCGACCTGCTGCCGGACATCGAGAAAAAAGATATGACACGGCAAATGTACCGCCGAGCGAGTCGGACGACAAGCATCAATACGTTACGTGTTCACAGATACGAATTTAGTTAACCACACAGTACTGTAATTGTATCGATAAACTATTACATCATCTTTATACTAGAACCACAATATAAGTAATAGTACTAACGTACAGTATGGACACTCTCTGCCGCTCTCACTAGTCGACCTCACCTCCCCTATGGAACCGATTTGGAACCGTTCGTAATGGATGCAACGTCCTACAAATTGACGTCGCTTGTATTTTATTCTCCATTCAGTTAGAATAATATGCGAGTATGTAAAAGATGAGAGTTATTTGTGAAGTAGATGGATGTCTCAACACATGGAAAGTAAAAAAAAAAAACAATTTGGATGGATGGATGGACGGACGGACGGACGGACGGACGGACGGACGGACGGATTGATGGATGGATGGATTGTTGGATGGATTGATGGATGGATGGATGGATGGATTGATGGATGGATGGATGGATGGATGGATGGATGGATGGATGGATGGATGGGTGGGTGGATGGGTGGGTGGATGGATGGATGAATGGATGGATGGATGGATGGATGGATAGATGAATGGATATGGATGGATAGATGAATGGATATGGATGGGTGGATGGATGGATGAACGAGCAAACGAGCATTAGTTGATAAAAAATGCTATGCAATAGCTTTACCGCGGCAGTCCCCGAGTGTCACACGTTTTTTTTTTCTTCACTACGCCCACCTGATGGGAAGCGGTTACCGTAACCATATTAACGCTCGCAACATTAAATATCGCTCGCGCGCTGCCATCCCCGCTGCCAACGCAGCAACTCCATCCTCTCTGGTGACCTCACTCACTCGCAGGAACACAACAACCCTCAAAGAAATCGTTATTTGACTGCGGTATTCCGTGAGGTGGTGGTACTTCGTCAGTCGGGCTGGTTGAAAAATACGCTATGTCCTACTTCTCTTTTCATCAGAGCCTCGTCTGTCAGTCAGCAGGGTGTACCCCGTGCAGGTAAGATTGACTTTGGTTCAAAGATGTTGATGAACCACTCACACCCCCTTACATGTCCGACTAATAATTGTATAATGTCAGCCCTAGAGAACGTCACTCAAACATAGGCACGTGTACAGACGTCATTTGGTTTACTACATGCAAAAGCGCCATTTTTGTATGGAGTGGCCGGGGTTTGCTACAACGAGAACCTACGTTATTTGGTATGTTGGCTCCGAATACGATTCTATTAGAGTTTTCAGACAATGTTTTTACTAAATACAATTTTTAGTATTTATATAATATCAAAACATATGGATTCGATATTAATTAAAGTTTACCAAAAATATCCGAGTCCACGTGAGTCTTGTAGAGAACGTCTCGTAAATACCTCCACAAAGTATAGACGATACGAGGCCTGGTGGCCTGATGGTCAAAAATAATATCCAATATTTTTTTACAATTTGCGATACTTCACGACGCCAATGGCTGAAGGCTGAACGGCAATATTGGCTGCATTGATCGCGGGTCGATCCCCAAGACAAACATTTTTGAACATGAACATGTTTGTATCCCTCGGTCTGATTCAATTTTCTATTATGAAAGCTTTGAAACTCACAAAATCATATTAAAATACATGTTCTACTTTAGACTATCGCGGTATGTACGAGACAACTGTCGAGTCCACCGACTGGCACCGACCTGGTAGGAGAACTGCGGGAACTGCTCCTCCTGTATGCGCGCCAGGCTGGACTCGTGCTCGGGCGGCGTCAGCTCCACCGACTCGCCCGTGAACTCCGAGTCGAAGTAGCGCGTGTCCGTCTCCGACTCCACCTGCGGCTTGAACGGCGGCGGGATCTGGGGGGGGGGGGCGGCCGTTACGTGGGGAGTACAATATCTACGCTTGAGTACTCGCATCGAGCACTCAAGCGGGCCGTATGCTCGTCTATGACCCGACGTTGTATAAAAAAATATTGCAAATATTTCCATAAATCCCAAACAAAAAATTGTATATTTTGCATCCTTAGAGGTTGGTTGAATTTCCCAAAATCCTGTCTTGGTCGTCGAGGTCCTAGGCGAGCGACAGGTCAAGTAATAAAAAAGTTAAAAAAGCGTATTTTTTTTTTAAATCAGGTTATGGGATCATACTCCTAGAGTACGCGGATACTCAGGAATGTTGAAAGCGATCCGTCCAGTAACAAAACAGTTCCCCAGCTTGACAAAACACAAACCATGCTCCGACATGTCCTCACCGCATGGGCGGATATCGATTTCGGAGCAACAAAAAAGTTCGAGGTTTTCAAGCCCCCCACAGAGGGTTCCAAAATAGGAACTGTAAAAAAGGTATTAAGCAAAGACGCATTACATGTGCGGTGGGGGACCTTATCTCCCAGTCTCTTGGCCGGCTCCTTGGTGAGCAGGCCGGCCAGCAGCGGACCTGAACGTAATGAGAGGACACGGCACCTTCTTGGCGAGCAGGTCGGCCCAGTTGATGGAGGCGAAGAAGGGGTGGTGCATGATCTCGCTGGCGTCGTCGGGGCCCGCGCCCAGCCTCTTGGCCGGCTCCTTGGTGAGCAGGCCGGCCAGCAGCGGACCTGAACGTAATGAGAGGACACGGCACCTTCTTGGCGAGCAGGTCGGCCCAGTTGATGGAGGCGAAGAAGGGGTGGTGCATGATCTCGCTGGCGTCGTCGGGGCCCGCGCCCAGCCTCTTGGCCGGCTCCTTGGTGAGCAGGCCGGCCAGCAGCGGACCTGAACGTAATGAGAGGACACGGCACCTTCTTGGCGAGCAGGTCGGCCCAGTTGATGGAGGCGAAGAAGGGGTGGTGCATGATCTCGCTGGCGTCGTCGGGGCCCGCGCCCAGCCTCTTGGCCGGCTCCTTGGTGAGCAGGCCGGCCAGCAGCGCGCGCGCGGGCGCCGACAGCGCGCGCGGGAACCGGACCTGCGCACGGTGGTGTGCTCGTAACACGTATGACACTTAAATTCACTTTCACATTCAAGATAGTGTGATGAAAGTGAATCTAAGCTCTGCGGATTTAGAGTAGTAATGACATAGAATAATATACTCTAACAGAAGACCCGTTTCCGACACAATTGGAATAAAAATTAATAAAATATCAACCTTCGTTACGCGCTAATACGGTCGAAAATAATTCTGCAGCTGTACTCGTACTTATCTGTCAGCGACAGGGACAATCGAAAGTAACCCCTATATCTAGCGCGTTACGAGCGACCGCCGCTGCTTTTACAAAATGGTTTATCACGGCCATGACGAAACCCGACTGCGTGTCGCTCATAGGGTTAAACCACGTTGAACATGAAGCGCTCGCGGTCGAGCCGCGTAGATAGGTAACTACATACGCTTGTTTATTAATGATCAATATAATACATATACTTAAACTACCAAAAATTGTAGTAAGTTTGTTTGTTTGTTTTGTTTGTTTATAAAACTTTATTGTACACATACATAAAACTTCAAGTACAGAATAACATACACAATGGCGGACTTATCCCAGAAGGGATCTCTTCCAGTCAACCAAAGAATGCTTGTAAGTGAATTTTTAGGTCAGGGTGAGGTACACTAAGTACAGTAGATAAAAAAGCAGTTCTTACGAACACACATATAGAAAAATGTAGACAAATACACACAGTAATACACACAACTACAAGCAATAAGACACTTTAGATATAATGAAATCAAACGTCGGAAACATCAGCGAAGTGCGATCTTAGCTGGCTCTTAAAAGAACTAATAGATTGAGCCATCATCACATTAATTGGAAGTGCATTCCAGAGATGAGCAGCTAACACTGCAAAAGATTTAGAATAGGTAAGGGAGCTATGGGGCGGTATTTGAAGAAACGGAGTGTTTCTGGACCGAAGTCGGTCGTCTACAACACGAAACTTGAAACATTCCCTCAGGTAATCCGGCGCTGTTGGGTAGAAAAGGATCTGGTATAGGAAAGAAAGAATGCGGATATTTCGGCGTTGTCGTATTGGCAGCAAACCAAGCTGTTTCCTGTAATGAGAAATGTGATCAAATTTTCGTACTCCAAAGACATACCTAACACACATATTTTGAATGCGATCTAATTTATTAAGGAGTTCTTCAGAAAGGTCTAAATAAGCTATATCGCCGTAGTCCAATAGAGGAAGAAGGAGAGTGCGTGCCAATAATGATTTGGTGTTGACAGGAAGAAAGTTTTGGAGTCGTTTTAAGGAATGTAGAGAGGCAAAAATTTTCCTGCTGACTTCATTAACTTGGGGGGCCCAGGACAGAGTCTGATCCATGATGACACCCAAATTCTTAACAGTAGAGGAGTATTTAATAATATTACCATTTAAAATTACATTTGGGCACATCGAATACGGTAATTTAGAAGTATAATAAGGACTGCCAATTATAATCGCCTGTGATTTAAATGGATTAATATTTAGGCCAAATTTTTCGGACCACTGGGCTATTTTACAGAGATCATTGTTAATAACGCTAATTGCACTATTGAAGTTATCAAATGGAGCTGCAGTATAAATTTGCAGATCATCAGCATATAGGTGATGAGAAGAGGAAAGTAAGGAAGTTAAATTGTTGATAAAAATAGAGAAAAGAATAGGTGATAAAACTCCACCCTGAGGCACACCCGCATCGAGTCGACACCAGTCCGACTTCGTATCATCAATTTTAACCAGTTGGCGCCGATTTGTTAGATAGGATTTAAACCAGAGTAAAGCCGATTGAGAAGGATTTAAGGCCTGAAGCATGCCCAGCAACATATCAAAATCGACCGAATTGAAGGCATTCGTAAAGTCGAGCAGAACTAAAATTGTCAACTTTTTATTTTCAACACTAAGTCGAATATCGTCAGTGACTTTGATAAGGGCCGAGACAGTGCTGTGTCCAGTACGAAATCCCGACTGATGCCGACTCAGTAGGTTATGCTTTCTAAGATAACCAGATAACCGCTGGTGCACAAAGTGCTCTAGCACCTTTGAAAGAAACGGCAAAATGGATATAGGGCGAAAGTCCGAGAAAGAGGAAGGTTTCGAGCTTTTAGGAAGAGGAACTACATGTGCATCTTTCCAAAGAGTTGGAAAGATCCCAGAAGAAAGAGAACAATTAATGATATCAGCAAGAATAGGAGCAATGATCTCCTTTATTGGTTCTATCATATGGAGACCAATTTCATCATTGCCAACAGCCTTAGATTTAATAGTCCCAATCAATTTTACTACTTCGTCCGAAGTTATTTCGCCAAGCTCTAACACTGAATTCAAAAGAGGAGTCGCTGTAGTTAATTCAGACAAAGTTGCCATCTTTGCAGTGGGATCAATTTGAACTGACGATTTCGAAAAATGATTGTTTAAGGCATTAAGATCAATACTTGGATTTACACTTGATTGTACTCTGCCAATACCATTTGCCTTGAGAAATTTCCAGAGTTTACTGGGGGGACAATTTTCAATGTTCTCGTGCATGTATTTACGCCTGGCCTCTCTGCATAACTTATTGCACTGGTTACGCAATGACGTATATTTTTCGCGATTTACAGGAGTGGGGTAATGACGCAATTTAATTTTTGCTCTATCGCGACGAGCCATGAGCTTTTTAATGTCTTCCGTGAGCCAAGGAGCAGGATAGTGTTTAACTCGTACGGGACGAAGAGGCGCGTGTTTATTATAAACATTCAAAATAATTGTGTTAAACGCATCCACCTTTGAATCAACATCAGGTGTCAACAAGACAGTATCCCAATCTGCTTCACGCACATCATTTAATAATTTCTCCTTGTCAATTGCAGCAAAGTTCCGTAAAAGCAGAGTTTTATGTTTTCGTTTAGGAGGACGGATCTTAAAAGAGGCATAGATCAAGTCATGGGCAGAGAATGCCGGCGCGTGAAATTGACCATGTGCTGACACTAACTCCGGACAAGATGTGATGATGAGATCAAGCAAAGAAGGGGGTCCATTATGCGGAAAATGTGTAGGATTAAGGGGAAGGTGATAACAGTTGACAGAACCTAAAATAGAAAGAAGATTTTTAGTACGCGCATCATCCTTTATGAGACAGGTATTAAAGTCTCCCATTATGATGGTGTGATCACACTGTGGAGATAGTTCAGATAAAAGAGTTTCAAAGGAACTAAAATAATTAATATGTAAAGATGGACTATAATAGACACCCAACAACACTTTAGTATGATGGAGGGTTACCTGAAGGAATAGGTGTTCAGGGGAATTAACTTCTGGGGCAGATTGAGACAACAATTCAAAAGGAATATCACTGCGAAGATAGATGCCGACACCACCATATCCCACCATTCTTGACATACCGTCCTGTGTCCGGACACACGTACGATCATTTCTAATTAATCTGAAACCAGGCAACGGGTACAAAGTGGAGGGCAGCGAAGGCTTTAAAAACGTCTCTGAAATTAATATGGCATGTATGTTACTTGATGTAAAGGTATTAAGCAGATCTGCGTAGTGCGCCGCAACACTTTGGGCATTTATATGTATAACATTAAAGTTTTTTACTAATGAAGCAAACACCACGTTAATATTTGTACTTAGAGATGGCTCATCTGAAATATCACTGTTATCTATACTTTCGAAGGAAGAAGACAGAGAAAAATATTCACTATCGGATAATGCCTCCGACATTGTATCAGACAGAAGACTGTAGTAAAACTGTATGTATCAATAAATTTAATTAATTAAATTTAAGAAAATTCAGTAATTAATTCAATTAAATAAGTTACCACTTATAAACCACTTTCAAGCATTCGCCGGCAGCCGAAATATCATAAATAATTTTAACAAAACGAGAAAAATATACAATAAAACAACACTAAACTATTAAACGGACAACTATTATATCCAAGTAAACAATTATGTATCAACTGCATCAACGCAAACAAATAAGCGCATAGAGAACATCAAATTTCCAACATTCAAATTTAATAATACTCATAGACGCAATTTCTGAACGAAACGGAGCAGTTGGCGATATGACATCTGACAGTGATCGAACTAACACATTTCATTCAATACGTCACATGTCATTCTCATTTGTATAGCTAAAAATTTATAATAACAAATTTGTAGGTTAACAGAAAAAAAAAATATTAAAATACGTGTTTTAAATTAAATTGTAACTACCATACAAACGGTAAACGTATTCATATAATAATTAAAATTACCCACACAAAGTAAGATGTACAATAAAAACGCTAACATAAAAAGGAAAATTAGAACAAACTACCTATATGGGCAATCAATAAGTGTTTGGAAAGTAGTTGATATGAAATACGGATACTATGCAAGACGTAACTCATCAGGACGACTACTTATTTGCCTTTGCATGTGCCCTTGCAGACCGTGTTTTGGTTGTTGGTTGCACGGCAGGTTCAGTAGACCTGGTAATAGACGCCGAGACCGGCGCGTCCGGAAGAGCAGCATCAGTTTTGCTATTCGTTACATCCACTTTGAAGGACTCTAACTCAGTCATAGAAGTGATCTTACGCTTTGAACCATCCGGACAGAGTAACACAATCTTCCCGTTACTGGTCCAGCAACCCTTCACGCCCAGAGCCTTGCGGGCCTCGACAAATACGGCATGTCTACTAGCTGTTAAAAATTCAGATACTGTTATTCCACTGCCCTTCAAAAGCCTTTTTGCCAGCCAAACTTCATTACGAGACTGCTGGTCATGGAAGTGTATGAGAATAGGTCGTGGCTTGCCTGCAATACCGTGAGTTCCTAGACGGTGACACGTAGAAATAGACGATTCATTGAAGTCCTTGAGATTCAGATTTTCTTGACAGAGCCTCAATACCATCCCAGCCGGGTCCTCGTTACTGGACTCATCGATGCCATGCAAGAGAAGCATACCTGAACGAAATCTCATCTCAAATCCGTCCAAAGTATCCAGCATCAACTCCAATTGGGTCCTCAGTCCAGAGACAGCCTTCCAGATTAAGTTTTTAAAATTGTTGTAATCACTCGCCAATGTTACAATGTCCTGAGTCTGAGCACGTACACCAAGGGAATCCTCAAAGCCTGCCATCCTTGTAGCAAACATAGCAGCCATCTCATCCAGATTTCTTCTCAGCTGTACCAAGTTGTCCATTCTGTTGGTGTAAATTTAGTGCAGTGTTGTGTTGTATTTTTTTGTTGAAAAATATTTAAGAGAGAATGTTGATATAACGGCTGACAACGAACTATAGCATGTATTAATACATGTAGTGACAATATCAGGTATTTATTTCCACTTATATATTTTTAATTTAAATAAATATTAAAGAGCAAATTTATCACTTGTTAACAGTTGCGCCTACCCTCCAAGAAAAAAGAAAAAATTTTTATTTTGCGTATGTGTACGTTTATTACTCTGCTGTACTTACTTATTACTCTGTGATTATTAAGTACATAGGTAGGTACTTAGTAACAATAATGTTACGTAATGTTGACACTGATAGAATGTATAATTATTTTTATACGTAGATTGACTTTTTATACGTAGTACTTGTACCTACCGTATAATATAACCTAACCTACAACTATAACTGCAATGTATTTGTCTACTTCTTAGTTAAACTAAAGTTATAATTACTACTAGTACTTATTTACTTACCTTTCGGGATTATTCGGAAGTTTGTGTAAGGTTAAATCCTTATCTTTAAAATTTGTGTTCGTGCATCCGAATGCGGAACTGTAACACTTTTGTTTAACCATCTTGGTCACGTTAGTCCGTGAGCCAGATAGTATATTTTGTCAGTCATTTCCTCTTATGCGATAACTCGTGAATTACTTCAGAGAGTTGTATTATGCCGTTTGGTAAACGTCAGCTGCCGCTCCGTTTACCAAATGGCATAATACAACTCTCTGAATTATTTTCCAAGTTATTGCTTCAGAGGAAATTGGTCAGGAAAATCTGTTGGTGGCTCACGGACCAGTCTGTGAGCTAGATAGTATATTTTGTCAGTTATTTCCTTTCAAGCGTTTAACTCATAAAATACTTCAGAGAGTTGTATTATGCCGTATAAACGTCAGCTGCCGCTCCGCGGGTGGGTTAGGCTGCGGCAGCATCACGTAAAAAAATAATTGTCTTCAGTCATTTCCTCCCGACTGAAAATTTGTCAAATGATAGCTAAGGCAATTATTCGAAGATAAAAAAAGTCAGCTGGCCGTACCGTGGTGGATTATACGTCAGCTGGTCACACGAACATACAAAACAAATTTATTTTTTTAGTGATTTCCTTTCACTTCAAAATTTGTCAGATGATAGCGTACATGCAATAAAAACGTCAGCTGCCTCTATGTTGGTGGAAGGGGCGTCAGCTGACGTATTTAAATAAGCATCGGAGCTCACGCCTGGGCCATGCGCCACCTTTCACTGCATCAGCTGTCGCGCTTATAAAGTCCAAGGAATAAAGATATTTTGATTTGATACGATCTAGATTTAACTATAGGGTAATTATATCGAAATGTGACCGAACGTTGCATAAACCAATGTTGGTATTCTGTTCGCAATATGAATTGACATTATGCTGCGTGTGGAATCAAGTACGTATTCTAGTATTAATTTTTACGTCAATTGTGACATTACGATGAGTGATCGAAACTAGATCGAAAGTGGACTGTTAGATTTTAAACTATTTTACGATTTATGCTGTGTACTTGTATATAACCAAATTTCTTTAATTTTTGAGCCTTTGTATGCATCAACTATTAAATATATTTATTAAGTATTCCACCTTTATCTCTAGAGCCAAATCCTAGCTTACTTAAAATATATTTTACTGACATTTTTATCATTCTAATTGCGGCAACCGACGTTCGCTCAAATACGATTTTTGACATTCGGCATCAAACCATATATATAGTACAGCTGGAATATGAGTCGCCCCTCCATCGGAGAGGTTTAAAGTGTACTCTACCACTCTGCTAGTCTGTTTAACTGCGACTTGGTGACGGCCAGTGTGTTCAAGCCCCGCATAGGAGTTCGAGATAGATAAATCCATCCATAGATAGGCTATTAGATTGGCCCGTGTAACGTCGCCATCGGGCCCCTTCTTCGACAATCCAAATTAACCTAATCGCGATTCCCGCCTAAATTCATAAACATAAATTGATGTCAAACTCATTCGCTAAAATTGTTATAATTTTGTAAGCTTTTAAACAAGGCAGCCAAGCTGAAAAACATAAAAGTTAACATTGCGCGGGCGATATGTTATAGTAGCTGCCTGTTTCATCGTATGTCACCAAAGATTTATAATACGGTCGAAACTGGATTTCAAATTGATCGTCATGAGACTGAATCGGAATGAGAAATAAATTCAATCCAAACTACATCGCAATTATTACGAGCAGAAATTGATGTAATTTACCTACCACATTTCAACAATTTATAATTCAATCTTTCATTGATAGTTGTTAAATAATTAGAGAATTGACCTACAGATCATGGAGTACATACAAACAATTACAGGACAAGCGTGTCATGGTGTGACATGCAAATATACTGAACGATTATTTATTACTATATATTTATGTCGCATTACTAATTAAAATAAAATTATATTAAATAGAGAGATGGAGAATGTCCGAACTAGAAATGTCAATGTCATAAAAAAAATATAATTAATGTTTCGATAAATAAAAAGTATATAGGTACAATAATAATAGGAGATAAGATTAAATGGAATATCTGAGAAAATTGTAATTACTTTTAACAAATATTAATCAGTTTTTCATTTTTTAAAATTCTTAGACACATTCTTTTGAAATAAAGAAAGCAGCGTTTTATATACTCTGGTAGCAGTTACAAAGCATTGTAAACATATTGAAGGTATTTTTTTGAAAAAAAAAAAGGTCGTACTACGTGAGGGTATGACCAAGACGTTGGGTCCCTAGTGGGAAAGTTTACAATTTCTTTTTTCGTGGAGTATAAGCCTGAATTTTGCTTCACAAATTAATACAATAATATAACTAGATATACACGGCAGGCAATGTTAGGAGATTTGGAGACAACTCACTATCAAACTTGACTCAATCGAGATTCAATTATCAATTGACTGACGAGTGGTATTCTGCTCGTGATCATTTTGATAGAATTTCGATCTGATTTCGGTTCAGTCTCATGACGATTAATTTGAAATTTAGCATCGACTATATTATAAATATTTTGTAACGTAGAATGAAATAGACAGCTAGTGAAAGAAATCGTCCATGCGAATGTAAACTTTTACATTTTAGTTTGTTATTATTCATTTCTTCACCTCGGCCGCTTAGTTTATAAGTAAAAAAGTGGGTACTATTTGAGAGATCGAGTTTGAAGAGTAATGAATGTTTTAGAATGTAGCGCGGCGTACCTCCTCGCTGACGATGAGCGCGAAGAGCACGTCGTGGTCGCGGTTGTAGAAGGGCAGGCGGCCGCAGGCCATCTCGTACAGCACCACGCCGGCGCCCCACCAGTCCACGGCCGGCCCGTAGTCCGTGTCCTCGATCACCTCGGGCGCCAGGTACTCGGGCGTGCCGCAGAACGTCTTGGTGGTGCGGCCGTACGTGATGTTCACCTGCACACAGCACGCAGCACGCGTCAGCTCCGGGCCCGCTCGCGCGGCGCCGGCCCGGGCGACACCCACCTTGCACAGGCCGAAGTCGGCGATCTTGATGTGGCCGTCCTTGTCCAGCAGCAGGTTCTCCAGCTTGAGGTCGCGGTAGATGATGCCCTCGGAGTGCAGGTAGCCCAGCGCGGACACGATCTCGGCGCCGTAGAAGCGCGTGCGCTCCTCGCTGAAGGCGCGCTCGCGCGACAGGTGGAAGAACAGCTCGCCGCCGTTGGCGTACTCCATCACGAAGCACACGCGGTCGGCCGTCTGGAAGGAGTAGCGCAGCGCCTGCGCCGCGCGCACACACACTCACTCGCACGCTCCGAACATATCGAACGGAGCGGGCGACACGATCAGTCAAGATCGATCAGACAAATCTAAATAACGAGGCGATCAGGTGCTCTCGAAACGTATTATTGAAGTGTGTAAATATGGTATTTTGTAGCATTTTCCATTGCGAAAATTTTTCCACACGTTGTAATTATCGTCATTTCATCGTAAATATTTTTAGTTTTATTGTAACAATAAATTAATATTGAAATACATCCTATATGCATTTTCATAGAATAAATATTTACCATAGTCATAGAATAACAATACCAGCCCCCTTATCACCATCTCTTATTGCGATTCAATAACTGAATAGAATGCTTTTTCATACCAATGAATAAGCGACTCTATTTCAAATGGAATAGAGTCGCTTATCCATTGGTATGAATAAGCATTCTATTCAGTTATTGAATCGCAATAAAAGAAGGTGGTAAGGGAGCAGGCCTGTTTCGCTCTGCACATGCCCTAGTGAACTATTGGCGTAGTAGTGCTATGCACTAGTAGTTTTACATAAAAATGACGTCATAACTACGCACATGCAAAATTTTTATCAGTGTGTCAGTAAGCGAACGTATACAACTACACTTACTGTTTAATTCGGTTTGCAGCATTTTTGGTGTGTGTGTGTGCGTGATTGCGTAGTTATTGTCTACGTATGCAACAACAGTATGGAAACATAATGGCGGCGAGCCGGAGACATGTATTCCCGAGTTTGATTGTTACTCACGACTGCTAGTGCCTTGTTATTTACATTTCTGTGGGTTCGCTCCGACGACTCACTCCAAAAGACTATGAAATTCCAAACGATTTCCTTATTAAAACTGTTGGGAAATCTTGGAAACTTAGGAAATGGAACAATAAATATGGATTTATTGATTATGCAAAAAAGTCTTTGACATTCTGAGATGTATGGGAAAAAAATCAAGAGCACGAAAGATATTATCTGTGTAAGGGGGGCGGGGGGCAGTACCGTGAGGAAAGGGTGTTTAGTTTTCTTGAGCACGTGGTTCTCTGTGATGGTGTGCGTGACCTCGTCCTTCTGGATGATGAGGTGTTTCTTGAGTATCTTCATGGCGTACAGCTTGCCGGTGCCCTTCTCGCGGCTCAGCACCACCTTGCCGAAGGTGCCCTTGCCCAGCACCTTCACGAACTCGAACTTCTCGAGCGTCTGCAAACAAACAGATGGGCCATGTCATGTCACATACGGTACTTTTCAAAGGTCAATCAAAGTGGTTTACCGTCATTTTGTTCCATAGAACTGCTGGGACACTCGTCGTATATCATAAAATTGTACCAATAGTTCTATATAGTGCTACCAGTTTCAGAAAAGTGGCGCTTCTTTCTCTGCCAGTCATTCATTGATATATTAAAGAAAACATTTATTAGGGTTTTTAGGGTTCCGTACCTCAAAAGGAAAAACGGAACCCTTATAACATCACTTCGTTGTCCGTCTGTCTGTCAAGACCCTGTTAAGCTGAAATTTGAACTGTATACTCAGGTCTACGGTACCATGAAGTTGTAAAAAAATCAGACTGCTAAGTTTACGTAAAAAAAAAGATACGGCCGTTTATTCAGCAAAAAAAGGCATATTTCGATACATTCTCAAGGGAATCAAAACCCATAGGGTACTTCCCGTTGACCTAGAACTATGAAATTTGGCAAGTAACATCGTTATAGACTACAAGTACAGGAATAAATCTCAAAACTATACATTTGTCATATTGAAAAATAGGGGGTCTATATTTTTATAGGGGGTGAAATTTGAAATTGAAGCTACTAATTCAAATATGAAAGGGCTTGATGTGCACATTGCAAAATATATTTTATTTATTTTTTCCGACGCATTATTTCTATGAATATGATAGATATATTTATAATGAAAAATATCAAATTTATAATGATCCGACGTACGGAACCCTCGGTGGGCGAGTCCGACTCGCACTTGTCCGGTTTTTTTTGTATATCAATGCAGTCAATTCTATGGAGATGTCGACACACTATGAAAAGAGAATGACAACAGGCGCACTTTTAAACTTTGTGATTACATATTACTTAGTAATGATTTGAATTTCGAATTACTTACCACTCCACATAGCGAGATATATGGAGTGACAGCTAAATCGAAATTCAAACAAAGAAGTGTTTTCTTTTAATAACGAACTGGTTCTAGTATCTAGTCTTCATGTAAAAATAAGTATAAATTTCAAATTTCAAACGTGTCGTTAAAATGTGAGATATTGAATTGAAACCGTATATTTTAGCGGGACACCAGATTGAAACCATTGTCGTCCATTGTTTTAGTGGGATCCTAGGTCGGTGATTATTTTCGGTACATGCCACTATGTCCATGTATCCGTCAGTGGAGATTGTGAGACATTTTTCCCACTATCCCATCAGTTATTTTTCAGAATTACTATTGTATAATATTATTCGTTATGCAAAATGAGTAATGGAGATAGTGGGATAAATTAAATATGTAAACTTATTGTAATTCGATCGCAAGACGGTAAATAAGGCCCGTCTCGTCAAAACGTCTGCTTAAGAGGAAACACAACGGTCGTTTTTTCATACAAACGTAGTCCCCTGTTTACTTCCTGGATAATGCCAGTAGACCAATATTTTTTTTTTCAAAAAATCTATGACCACTATTGGCATGTCCCTATGTTTTCCTTTTTTTCATATTGTAATTATTAAAAGAGATATAAACATTCAAAAACCTAAAAAAATGCCCATATTTTCCGTTGTTTTCAAACACCCAGAAAACAAGTTTTACTAGATTATATAAAAAAAGGAAAACATAGCAACACGGCCAAAGCCTTTCTTTATTTTTGAAAAATAAAAGTAGTTAAATCGGTTAACTTTTGGAGAAGGAATCAGGGGACTACGAATCGTTGATTTTGTGTACTTTTAATAGGTATTTTCGGTCCAAGCTGCAGTTGTCTCTATCGCGCTCTGCAGGGGGAGGCTTGAGGTTGGGAGGGCGCGGACTAATACGTATACACTCGTGACGTGACATGTAGTCGATAATTTTATCGACATCCTAGTGTTGTTCGTCGATATCGATATTTCTAATTAGAATAATTTGCGTGAAGTGTATAATAGCGTATTAAGTAACTAATAACCTTTTTTATCTACTCTCATACTAAAATTTAGAGATTAAAAAACTACACACAGAATATTAATGTCAGTCTTTTACGCACAAGCCCTTAAAATAAATTTAAAAAGTTACTTTTCGGTACAGCTTTTTATGTACAACTGTATTGAAAACTGTCTAACTCACTCTCCAGACCGACTATCCCCATTTAAAAAAATCATGTCCGTACTTAGGTTCCTTTTGACGATGGACAAATGATTATAAACTTTCTTTTTTCCCGTGGGAATAACATATTGTTCCGGGATAAAAAGTAGCCTATGTCACTCTCCGGACCGTAAACTATCCCCGTTAAAAAAACATGTAGGCACTTAGGTTCCTTTCGACGTATAAAAGGGACAAATTATTACAAAGTTTATTTTTTCCCATGGGATTAAGATGTTTTCCGGGATAAAAAGTAGCTTATGTCACTCTCCAGATCTTAAACTATCTCTAAAAAGAAAACCATGTCAATCCGTTCGTTACATTCGACGTGAAAGAAGAACAAACAAACAAACACACTTTCACATCTATAATATTATAGTATATAGTATGGATTGTCATCTATTTCATGAGATTAGATAAGTAGTGTATGAAACTGCACATAATTAGGTCTTAAATACTCGTGTGATGCTATTATAACATTCGCCTTCGGCTCATGTTATAAACTCACACTCGTGTTTTAAGAACCCCTATTATGCAACAGTTTGATAAACTTTTATTTTGACAATTTTTTATTATAGATATGTAATACGAAAAAAAAACTGAACCTGGTTCATTTCAATGCCTCTAAGACACAAGTCTGCGCGTTCACCGCTAAGAAATCCCCTTTTGCTGTGGCTCCTCAATTCCAAAACACACCCCTTACCATCGCTAAAAACATTGGGATTCTTGGAGTTGAAATCTCCAGCGACGTCCAGTTTCGTTGTCAACTGGAGGGAAAGGTCAAGCTGGTGTCGAAGAAACTAGGTGTGCTCAACAGGGCGAAGCAGTACTTCAATCCGCGGCAAAGACTTATGCTTTACAAAGCTTAAGTACGGCCGCATATGGAGTACTGTTGCCATCTATGGGCGGGAGCGCCTAGATACCAGCTTGCACCTTGTGACTCGATTCAAAGGCGTGCTGTAAGGATTATTGACGATCCCAAATTAACAGACGGTTTAGAACCTTTAAGTCTGAGAAGAGATTTTGCGTCCCTTTGTGTGTTCTACCGTCTGTACAATAGGGTGTGTTCAGAGGAGTTGTTTGATATGATGCCAACGGCCTCCTTCTACAGTCGCACCGCTCGCCATCGACAGGGAATTCATCCTCACACATTGAAGCCTAAGAGGTACGTACTGTGCGGTTCCAGAGAAGTTTTCTCCCGCGTACTGTCAAGCTGTGGAATGAACTGCCTGTCGAGGTTTTCTCAGGGGACTATAGCATGGGGTTCGTCAAAAAGGGCATGAAGAGGTTTTTACAGGGTCGGCAACGCGCGTATACCTCGGGAGTTACAGGCGTTCATAGGCTACAGTAACTGCTTTCCGAATTTTTTTTTAATTGAAAATTTTGCGGGCCGAATGCTTGTTTGCCACACGGGTGGTATAAAAAAAATACACTAATATTAATAATATTTTAGGTGAATCTAAAGTTTGGTAGGTACATAAATAGCTATTCCGTGGCCAATTCTTTCCTCTCTCTTACTGCTAAATTAAAGATTATTTCTGATAACAGGCACTCGCAGGCGGGCGCGGGGCGCGGGGCGCGGGGCGCGGGGCGCGGGCGCGGTGTACCACACATTGACAGTCCCACTCACACATTAATAGCTGGTTTGCTCGGGCACTGCGCGACAGCAATAGATTTTACAAATACCTATTTTTCAATTCTCTAGCCCTTAGTGTTTCCTCTTAAATAGGTTGTCGCAGGTCGCAGTGGTGGCAGAAAGTAGATAGTTCACACGTGTCACAGAGGGCGCTATTTACAAATTTATTGATTAATAATTGAGACAATCAAAGAGGGACGCATGTGGTAGCGGGGACCATAATGTATTAAAACAGTATCTCTATGGATCACGACAATGCGATAGTGGGAAGGACAGATTTTTTTTAGTTTTATATAACAAACGTATTGGAGTTGTCAGTATTATAACATGTTTATTGCTAAAGAAATGTATGTGGTTGGCCAATTTCTACGTACTTGTATCTAACAGTTGTATACTTCTGCAGATATTATCGCTTAATGTTAAATGTCACGATTGTCACAAACAACTACTTACTTAGAGAATAATGAGCGGTGGTGTCTGTGGTGCCGTCACCGTGACAGGTCGTTCGTAGTGGTATTAGCCACAACAAATTGTTGCAAGCGTTGTTGGACCCGCTGCGGTCACGTGACATGGTAGTTTGTTAACATGTCCTTTAGGGTGACAGCACGCTACCATTTCAGTGTCAGTGTAATACCACATACACTGGGTATGTGGAGTTCCCCTGTTGTAGAGGGATACTATTAATAAAACACAATCAATTGCATTTAACCACCGGCGTCCGCACGGCTAGGCCGTGCAATCAGTGTCGCCATGTCATTCCAGCGAAAACGGACACTCTGTTTATTCAGACGTCACATCTCTTCCCTTTAAAAAAAAATCAATTTCAACAACAATGTCTTACAATTCCTGATAGGTAATATTCAATATACATTTCGCTAGTATCGCGAGTAGTATTATTCTCGAAGCCTGCCCTTGCCGCCGGGATTTAGGACAGCACGTAATGTTCAGTTGAATTGAACGATGCAGTAAGTGTTCGTCGCTGGTCCCTGTTTTTCACATATACTTTATCTCTTGCTCCTGTTTCATAATCAGATGTTCTTAGTTTCCGGTCTTCATATGTTTTCTCTTTATCGTCCCTGCAAATATTGCCACGATGACTGGGTAGCCTTTATGGGTTGCTTCTAAAGCCTGCTTTCTAAGATTTGCATTAATTACAATTTTCCGATCTTTAAGGAAAATATTATAAATGAATGTATCTAAAGCCAAATTATGTATCTAAATTATATTTACTTTGCCTATATGCATACTATATAGTTTATTGGCGAACCATGCAGCTATTTATTTAGTCGCTACAGACCCACAACCTATCACAACAGTATTAACTAGGTACTATCTATATAATATACACCTTTGCAGTATGTACCTAATTAGGTACATACTGCAAAGGTGTACACGGACAAGTATTTTGTCTACGTAATACGTAATAGGATTTAAAAGTATGTGTAATTTTGGAGTGTACGTACCTACGTACACTTCAAAATTACCCATACTTTTAAACTCTATTTGAAAAAAATCTCTTGTTAACAAATCTTATCAAACTTATTATTACATTCGCCGTGCGTATGTTGTCAGCAAATCGGCAGAGACCCGCGACCATCGCACCGTCGGACACGGGTCTGCCCTCCATCGAAGGGGTACAGAGCAACTCTACGACGCTGCTCAACCGCGGGTTAGCGTATGCCAGTGTTTTGAAGCCGCTCAAAGGCCACTGACTTGGCTTAACGACTGTCATCTAGTGAGAAAAGCCGGGACCGCCGGCTCAACGTGCCCTCCGAAGCACATAGGAGCTCGAGATAAATAATCCCATCCGTGGACTGGCTGCGGTCGACGTTGCTTAACTCGCGTGTACGATTAAACTGACGCGCGCAACGACGCCATCGAGCTCCTCAAGTGTCCACAAATAATGACAATAACTCGATATTCTACACTCGCCGTCACATACATACTTATGAGTACAACAATTTAGTACCTACTCTTCTTCAACTCTACCAACGTACACTGCCGGTTCATGATCAATTCAAATGTTTGTTTGGTGGATTTTTTCGTTAAAAGATGACAGGCACCGTTTGGTTTGGTTATATCTTTCCGATTTATCTTCAATCTTGATACAAGTTTGCCAATCATACAAAAAAAAATGTATAGGTCCCGTTTGGTGGCTCCTAAGGATTATCCAAACTACCTATTAAACATTGCATTAACCTCAAGCTGTAAACGACGTTGTAAGTAATCAACAGTAGGCCGGTCGCAACGAGAATCCTACATGTAACAACAAAAGAGGATTACTTCTAAGGGTAGTACCACGCTAACTAGCACGCCTCTTGAATAAACACAAAGAAAAAGAAGTATTTTTCGTCAATAGGTGGTCACATATCCAATATTTAAATGTAACACGATGGAAGATGACCCATCCTCAGGATGATGTAACACGACGGAAAATGTTATGCAAAATGACCCCTCCACACACCATCACCCCTGCCGGGAACGTATTGTCACGATGAATTCATGTTATTTTCACAATTTATTACCTACTAACTAGTGAACCATAAGTATATATGCATAAGAGTCACTGTAAGTCTTATTCCCGTGATGGGGTCGTCTCCAGGACTGGATCTGCGGTAGATCCGCAGATTCTAGTGTTAACAATCCAAACAAAACCATAGTGTTGCAAATTACCAAGAAATAGGGTAAACTGGTTTTTGATTGTACAAACAAGAAACGCAAGAGTCTGTTTATTAAACTGATATCTGCTCTTGTATTTAGGTATGTATTATTAATTTGTAATGTACTTACGACTATACAATTACAGGTACAACATGTGAACGTGGCCTATGTTTTGCTTCGCTTTGTTTTCTCATATTTTATCAGTTGTACGTATTTTGGGTGTTGTATAAAATTATGTACATATAGGAGTCCCCCACATACCTACTTTAAACTTTATATATTATTTTTGATAGCCAATACAACAGCAGTCGTACTGGCCGCCTTATTTAAAAATTATGAGATTTTTTTTTATGCTTTATGATAAACTCATACTTTTACAAGCTTTTCCAAAACAGTACTAATCTATTTTTATAATTGCTGTTTTTTGGTTTCAACATTACTGTTTTAGACATTAGTTTTTTGGCACACGATTTCTTTTTTGTGTACTTTGTCATCATATGGGTAAACAGTTATGAGGTTCAAAACGTATTTTGAAAACAAGACATTAGTTCGCTTTATAATTATTATGCTTATTTCCAAAGGCCCGCCGCCGCGACTGACATAATGTATATTAGTAAACTAATGTAATGATCGTCAGTAACGCAACAGTTGAAGCTCGCACATGTGTTTGTCGGGCGTCCGTTCCGCGAACGGCTGACTCACGGCGTGCAGTTTTCCTGTTTACGGCGGCGCGCTGCACAAACATACGGACACACGCTCCTAAAATAGCCGCGGCGACTCGTCACCACCGCGGTCACTACAATCGGTGGCCACAGGGAACACCATTGTCACTATTTGCCCGACTGCGGCACAAGGGAGGGTAATGCCTAATACATAATTACAGAGTAATTCGTTCACCACCCTCATCAGTGCAAGCCACTGCATACTGCATGTGGTGCTGTCGACTAGCGAATGAGGCCCTGGCGATAGAGATGGGGCATGTCTCGCCCGACTTGGGAAGTACCCCCACCTTCCAGCCTAAAAACAATACCCTTGAGGATTGTGGTGTTCCTGCGAGTGAGTGAATTTACTAGAAATAAAGAGATGCTGCGTTAGCAGCGGGGGTGGCAACGTGCGAGCCATATCTATTCCTAGTATTGCAAGCGTCTATATGACTACGGTGACCGCTTTAGATCAGGCGGGCCTAAACGGCGTTGCATAAAAAAATCCTTTAGCACGCTTTAAAGTCTAAACCGATTGACGGATTTCAACAATATAGTCTTATTTAGATGATAAACTACAGTTAAATACTTAAAACAACAACCCCGCTTCGCGGGTTCTATTTCTGCTAACGGTTCACAAGTCAACCCTAACCTAACCAAATAATAAAAAATTGTCACCTCAATAAAACACGACAGCTTGAATCATTTTATACATTGCATAAACATACTAAGGCATTCTGTATAGTGCATATACTCGTAGATTACGTGGATAGAACGACTACGAACTCTATTACATTGACCGAATTATGCGTATAGTTTGCCGGTATTATATTTAAAAAAAAAACGATTTAAATGTTTACAATGCCACAGCTAATTTCTCAAAGTGCCCACTATGTTATTTTCTATGTATCCTCCAAATGTGCGTCGAAGGACCGGAATACCAGCAAGGGCCTTGTGATTTAATTCGAAGGCTAGGAGTGAGTGTTCATAGAGAGGAAGTGCGCGTCTGGACTTACCCTGATAAGGATCTCCGTTTGAGGTCGCCACTAGTCGGCTTTGTCGACAACAATATGCGAGTGACCCGTTTCATTTAGTCAATTTTCTAAGGAGAAACCCTCCTCCAGGTAGAAGCAAAGTCTTGCTTCCCTTTGTGTGCTCTACCGGTTATACAATGGGGTGAGTTCGGAGGAATTGTTTGACATGTTGCCTACAGCTTCCTTCTACAGTCGCACCGCTCGTCGTCGGCAAGGAAGTCATCCTCACACTTTGGAGCCAGGTGGTCGCGAACGGTGCGGTCCCAGAGGTTTTCTTTCGTGAACTCTCGGCAGGTAATTCATTCTGAATTATCTGCCGAGGTTTTCCCAAGAAACTACAGAATAGCTCCTTACCTTCAAAATTCCCAATGCGCATATCTTAAGTCGTTATCCTTGTCTGTCTGTCTGTTTAACGGTAACTCCTAAACCACGAGAGGGATTTTGCTGCGGTTTTCAGTGTCAATATAGTTAGATATTTTATTACGGAGAGTTACAATATAGGTAACCTAACTTATTAAGTTAAACGTCTTTTGCAGAATGGCCTTAATAGGCCAGATAAAGACGTACACCAGTCTGTTTGCGGTTAACTTGTGATCTCCCATAGCCTAATATATATATATATATATATATATATATATATATATATATATATATATATATATATATAATAATATATATAAAGTGAAATAAAAATAATAATTATTACGTTAAAATAGCACCTGTAGCACTTGTGGTTTAATATAATAGTTATATAACGTAAGATCACCGTCTTAGAAACCGGAAATACCTGAGGCAACGGTCATCTGCTCCTTACTGTGAAATGATACAAACAAAAATGTGTCTTTCGGTGTCCGAGCGACTTTCGGTCTGCGGCAAAAAAAAAACAAAAACAAAGTACGTTTGTGTAATTTTATCGTAGGATACGTACATGAATACGGTGCAGTCGCGCGCCTGCCCCCTGCAGCCGGCCCATATGAATATTATAGGAAAAAATGGTAAATCCAAAATCCATTGAAAAATAGGAATATTTTTTTGGACAATGTCATCATCATCATCTTCAGGTCATTTTAGTCTCCACTACAGAAGCGCGACGCTCTCTCGTCCGTCACAGACAGGAGGATTTGGCCTACACTCCCCACGCTGGCCAGACGGGTTGGGGAGGCCTGATCGATGTTTTTATAATGTATTTCCCTTAGTCGCCTTGTCGACATCCATGGGGAGAGACGGAGTGATTCTATTCTAGTCTGCCGGAAACGACACGGCCATTGGACAATATATTTATATCCTATTAATTATGAACCATCAAATCAATCATATTTTATGTCGTACAACATACTATTTTCTTTACATCGTGGCGGGTGCTAAACAAGCATATGAGTCACCTAATAGCAATTACCGTAGCAAAAGATTATTTGCACGCTGACATCTTCGTCTCTAGTTCCTCAGATCTGGTCGACCTGACTGACTCACAGGAACACAACAATTTTCAAGGGAATTGTTATTTCCAGTCTTCTGTTTCTGTGAGGTGGAGGTACTGCCCCAGTCAGAGCTAGCATGCTTTATCTTTTTTGGGGTGGAGTGGCTCACCACCACCATTAGAGACAAACCTAACCTCATGTGCACATTGGTGCACCGCCCAAGTAGCGAAAGAGGTTCTGGCCAAAGAGAAGGACACGTCGAACCCGACTGGGGTAGTATTCCATTGGAAGGGTTCACCATGTGTAGGTGAGGTTGTCTTAACATTAGAATGCGAGTCACTTTCATCCAAATAATTGAAACTTCTATAAATATGTAACAAAATAACATGGTTCTAAATAGCGACAGCTTATTCATATAAAACTTACATAAAGTGGTCGGTAAACAAGTATGCAGTTTGCCTAATTTTAAGTAGACTTCCAGTAGCCTATACATGCTTATAAAACTATAACACACCACTAACACAATAATACCAATGCAGAGCTCAGTGAGAGGCACAAAATCACACCGTAGGGAGTTCATGAATTAACATTCAAAAGAAAGCAGTTTCAAAGTTTACTCACGAGACGACTCATCGATTATGAAAACATGTCACCGTTCATGAAATAGTTTTCATAACTGCAATAGTGATCGTGGAGATCGCGTCTAGTGCTATCATATAATCATTTCGCACATCGTTGAAATAACTAGCATGGGACGTAAAACAAAAAACGGTATCCAATCTGACACATTTCCTTACACGACGACGGTGTTAGCGTTCCTAAGAGAATATGGAAACTATAAATGTGTGCGTAGTTGAGTGCGGCGAGGATGAAAGGCGTGCGACTCACGATGCGGCGCGGGTCCCGGAAGCTGGTCCCGAGCTGCGCGATGTCGCGGTCGTCGTCCAGCGGCGCGGCCGCCGCGCCCGCGCCCGCCGCGCTCAGCTGCCCCGCCACCAGCCGGATGGCCGCCACCCACTCCTCCCTGCCGGCACACGTCAACACATCTCTCACACCAGGGGCTCCCCGCCCCGAGACATTGAGCACTACTGTTCGAGATACTCAAGACTAGAGTTAGAAAATTGTGGATTTATATCACAGTCGGAGACCCTGCACGCAAAAAAATCCCCTTATAGTGATCCGTGACCAAAAAAAGATTGGGAACCACCGCTCTAAAGTCTAATTCACATTGGACCGTAACTCCTCCTTGAACCCCATAGAGGCCCTCGTCCGGTCTCTGTTGTGATTCCGATAAAATACCAGCCCTGCGATATCTCCGATACGTCGAGCCGAGCCCGTAACGGTGCTCCACGGGCTATATTAACTTTATTATTGTTTAAATAATAATTTTGAACAATGATACGAATGAAGGAATGGAGTGCTTCCTTTCTCTCGACACACTTTACTAAAATAACTACAAATTCAACAGCTTGAAAGTATAACTTTTTGGTAGACTTAAGAGGACTTTGGACAACTTCATATTAAACGGTAACTGCAGCCAACAGCATAATGGTTCCCATGTTACAAAATACATATATTTGCATTCTCACACATTAAACTCTTGCTATTTCAGATAAATTATAATATATCATTCTAGAGCAGTGTTTCTCAATTAATTATATGCGTACCCGTAGCACAGCAATCTCATCTAAATTATTAAATCCTTAAAAACAATAATGCAATCACAATTGCCAAAAAATTATTTAATTTAATTAAACAATGAATAGGTAAGTCAAACGTATGCATCGAGCACTTTAGTGTGGCATTAGAATGATGATAATAAATATAAAATACACCTGATTTCATTTTTTATTTAACGTTCCTGCAATAATGGGTACGGAAGTTTGAGGTCTTTCTTGAAGTGGTACAAGTGGTATGTAGAAAAAACTAATTGGCAAATGCTGTTCTAGAGTCATCTCTAACCCCTTCCCTCTAGAGACAGTCTTAAAATAATAGTCTTGTGTGAATCATAGCAGGCGTCCACTACAATGACTGTGGCCACATGTGGTGTGGGTGACATGATAAAGTGTTTACGTTATGTCTAACAGCCAATAATTAGTATAGGGACATTAATTTATCTAATTCATAAACCAAAACAAAGAGTATATTACGAGAGATTTTACTCATTTACAGTCCCCAAAGCCTAAATTATGATACTAGGTGAAATATAATAATGACTCACATAAAATTTTTAGAGCCTCAGTTTATAAAAGGAGAAATCTGAATGATTGTTCAATTTCATACACAAACTACAATGTTCTCCACAGGGTACATCGTGCAAACAAAAGATCATCAGTAGACGAGTCATTATTTACATAGGGTCGCATCCCAAGTGTGGTAGATTTATGTGACTAAATAGAATGGTATCAACTTGAAAACTATGGTATCAGTTTTCATAATCTTCATAAATAAACATTTGACAGTTAAATTGGTTATTTTCATTTGTCATTGCGCGACATACCCTTTGAATGTTACACAGAAGGCACTGTTTGTTGACCGTGCACACCGGCCAGGAGCCAACTGGCGACCGCGCCGAACATGAGGAGCATGAGCTCCAGCTGGCACTCACCGCTCGCGCTCCGTGTCCACTGAGAAGTTGCGCTCGATGACGGTGGTCCACTGCAGGCCGCGGATGGTGAAGGTGTAGGGCCGCGGCTTGTCCACGGCCATGATCTGGCAGTCGCGCACCGTGAACTTGTTGAGCGGATCGCGGTAGTTGTTCCGCTCGGGCTGTGTCTTGAACCCGACCAGGTCGCCATTGTCGAACAGGATGAAGTACCGATCGCGCCAGTTACGGATGTGCTCGCCGCGCTTCTGCAGCCAGCCCTCCTTGACGATGGCCCCGGGCGCCGCCTCCGCCATCGCGGAGCCTCGCGCGAGCGCTGTTTGATAACAAACGACACCTACCGCGGCGGAACACACCACGTTTTACTTTGTTTGGCGCCGTACGTGTTTCACCTGAATTCGGTCGCATTGACCGAGGTTTTAGCGATCATTTTCCCGTTTGATGCGATATAAGCACAATTACGAATGTTTAGTTTTATAAAAGGACACGAATTGCAGACATAAAAAGCGACGTAGGTATTCACCCGACGTAGCCTCGCGGTTATATCACTCCAAAACAAATATCATGTCTGGCCAGTGCTGCACATTTTGATTTGATGTGGTCTTACGTGAGGCAGAACGAGAGAAAAAATATAAAACAAGCGCTGAACATGGCAATCTTAATTTAGTAGCATTATAACCTATTTTGACAAATTAGTACCATATGTCTGCCACTAGAGTGTGAAATAGCGCTGTAACTTTTTTTATGGCACGTTCCGTTTTATACTCCTAAAAAATCAAAATATATAAATTTACCCATCACTCTAAAATATATTGTTTAACTTGTATGTACATCGTCGTTTAATAATAATAATTAACATTTTTATTTACCATCATTTCATTATAAAATCTAAATAAGAAAGAGAAATATTATGTCGCTCTTTATTCCCAGAGGTTCTTACCTTAATTTTATCTACATACTATTACTTATAATGTGTTAATAAAACATGCATTTGAGTTAGTATAAATTTCTTTAATTTATTTTATAGTGCTAGACATTCTCTGGAAATAATTTTTGGGAAATTTTAATATAATAATTAATGCGTGTTGCGTGTAAAAAAGTTAGCTGTATGTACTGCGCTTCTTGCTTATCCGTATCCCTTTCAGCTCAGCCCAACACAATTGTGACGTTAAGTTGAAGTAAAATTTTGGCGGTATTTCAAAGCGTACGTGATCGGGCCCACGGCCACACGTTTGTGACGGATATACTCTACCTATTGGTGTGAGTGAAACAGCTAGCAAGCGTCGCGAACTTCAAATTTAAACTCATTCATTTCGCCGTTAGTGTTGGTTGGGGTCTCGCTGCAGGTGAGTAATTAAAATTATTGTAGAATTATGCAATTGTCACGTTATTATTGTGATTTATTGTTAATTATGAACTTTTCTACGTAACAGTGAATACATTTGTTTGTATTTTTAGCACGGATCTCGGTAATTCTCAAAAAGAAGTGGCACTGAAGTTTAGAGTCACAATTGTATCACTTTGGGCCCAAGTATAAATACATTGCAATGGCGAGATCACTATTTAGCCTCAATGATGACGCAATTGGGGAGTTACTGGACCAGTCTGACTTGGAAGATGTTGATGAAGATGATGATGTTGCATATGCGCCAGATGAAGAAGATGCTGACTGATGCGGATGATGTTCCACTTTCATCTTTGAGGGCGGCCCCAAATCAAAATGATGGCAAATGGACAAAAAAAAGATTTCGAGGAAAGACTACTAGTCAAGCTCAAGAGAGTTCCGAGTCATGAACCGCTCAAATCACCTACGGAGTACTTCGAAAATTATTTTGATGCCGAACTGTTTGAAAAGTTTGCAATCTCAATTGCGCAATATTGTATGGCCGAAAAGGGGCAGCAAATGAAACCGCAATGCACACCTAATGAAATATTATTAAATAAATAACTTACTAAACACTTTTCGAGTTATTTTATTGATGTTCACCTTAATATAATAGAAACATTTATTAGTGGCAAGTAGGTAGTATGGCCCACATGGACACAATTGTGACCGTCACAATTGTGACATCTAATGAGTAAGGCCCAAGATGATATAATTGTACGCCCCCTGAAAAGTCATGAAAAAAACATTCTATCACTGAAAATGTTTAGTTTTTGTTTTATGTGATCCCCAACGATCAAGAATATCGATTCTTTTTAACACTGTCTCGTTTAGTTTCATCGTGGGTCTGAAAGGGGTATACATTAATCTCTGCTGAGGTCATAAAGAATATACCTATCATAATATCATATTTCCTCTGAGGTTGAGGTGTTTACGAGTTCTAAAATCTAAAATAAACCATCATAACGATGCAGTGTCTGCAGTATGATTGTTTGTATCCAGGGCCATTAAATTTTAAAATCCTCAGTGTGACCAGAAATAGTAGTATTATAAGATTTTGGTAGATTTTAATTATTACGCATTCATACATAAAAAATATCGGACTAATTTTAGAAAAAAGGTTTTTTCTAAAATATTTTGAGCTACATCTCTTAATCTCTCATAGGAATAATATTCCAATTTTCAAAATAAAAAAAAAAAAGAAAATACAGGCCTTAAGTACAGACAATTCTTTTCAATTACAACATTACGAGTTTAAAAAATAAACGCAGTTATGATGCAGCATACTGTAATTGATCAATTATTATAAACTGTGCGAATACATAATGCAAAAACTACAATTGCGACGTTACGATGAATTTTTTACATACTACGTTAGGTGGCAGACAAGCATACAGCCCGCCTGTTGTGAAGCGGTTACCATAGCCAAATTTGAATTATCCAATGCTAAACGATTTCTTCAATTCGAAGCAGTATGTATTCATTCCTGAGATTAGCACATTCAACATATTTGATCACTGTCAAAAAAAAAATTGGTTGCCTGTAAAGTCGGTATACGGGCGAAAGTTTTACGTGACAACGACTTTGAGTGGTAAAATGTTTTCGAGTGGAAGGGACGCATGCCTTTCACTTTTTATGTCTGTCTCTCTCGCTCTTAGAAGGGACACGCGTCCACGACACGCTTACAATGAGAGCGAGTGAAAGGCACGCGCCTTTCACTCGCTCTCATTGTAAGCGCATAACGTGACCCAGTTTCTTGAAGTGTCACCCGGCTAACCAATTTATAAGACGTTGTCACGTCAAAACATCGTCGGGGACTGCACAAAGGCTTACGGGATGCCAGCATTGATATCCATGCAAAATTGCAACATCATCAACATATTTGGTATGTATTCAAGAAGCCAGCTGCCCATTTGCATAATGCCTTGGTCAGTGCGTATGCTTTATTATATATATAATATGTATGTATATATACTTCGACAAAAACCTGCGGAGTTACAACCAGCCATATAAAGCTCAATTATATATGAGTACAGTATGTAGTTATATACCTACAACTCTTATAATAGAACCCATATAGCTCTGTCAATTTCGTAGATTTTCATTGAATCTCTATTTGGTAGAATTTGGTAGATTTTTAATTCCGGTTATATACAATAGACATCTGTCAGATAAAATCTGTCACTGCCTTTGTGCCTTTGCCTTGCTCCTTTAGAGTTTAGAATAGAATATGAAACGCAATATTGTGCATAATGATAGGGATAATCGTTTAGGTATAAAGTCCTTGGGATAATCTAATTTATAATTATGTTTATTACAGAACACGGTTTTCGAAACTTCCTGCTTTCGACCAAAGAAATCAAAGAGAAGATTTTCGTCTTCGTAGAAAGTTTACCGCAATATTCTGTACAGTGTATAGTTAAATAATTGCACTACCTAAAGTATGGCCACTCCCTGCTGCTCTGTCGCATGGACCTCCCTCCCCTCCTCTTGTGAGACCATTCTGGAACTGCCGTAGTATGATATTATATTTGCTAGAACAGTTTGTATGAGCGTAGATGACGCAGCACATTGACACAGGCATTCACGCTCTGCACAGGCGTGATTGTTTAGATGCGACATTTGTACGAAGTGGTCGGGGTGTGGTACGGACTTTCAGCCATATACATATATATAATAGTTACTGACTGATCTATCAACGTACAGCTTCGATAAAGGCTCTTGTAGCCGCAAAAGTGACGCCTCTTTGGACAGAAAGTGGAGACACGTGACGTAGTAGCATAGAAGATATTAATAAAAAAAAATCAATGCTCAGTTTGTTATCGAGACTATAATACTCTATAACATCTGTAGCTCTAGGTAAATTAGATTTTTATACTAAGTATGTCGGGTGGCGAACAAACGAATGGCCCGCCTGCTGTAACGCGATTACCGTAGATATATAAACGCAAGCAACATGAAATATCCTCGCTCACTCGCGAGCCGCCATCCTCGCTACCAACGTAGCAACTTTTTTCTTTCTGGTGACGGCACTCACTCGCAGGAACACAGCAACGATCGAGGGAATAGTTATTTGTCAGCGGTATTCTGTGAAGTGTACATATACCCCCATTCGGGCAGCTTATAAATACGATACGCTGCACCTACCTCTGTTTTACAAGAGCCTCGTCAATCAGTCCACAGTGCACCACGTGCAGGTGACGTTGGCATTGGTTCAAAAATAACTACGAACCACTTATCTACACCCAAAATTGTAATCTTACTTATATTATAAACTAGCGACCCGCCCCGGCTTCGCACGGGTGCAATGCTGATACTAAATGTACTACAGAAGGTCTTTGCGCTTTGTCCTATCCAGTCCTTCCCCAGTTATAGGCACACGCCGCCGGCTCCGCGGCCGGTACCGCCACAGCCGTTATGTCCTTGCATTTTAAATGTGTAATATCTAAACTGTTCATTTAAATTACATGCTGTGAAGGGCCATATTGATCTATATTAAATGCGCAATGTATTTAAGGTACTTAATTGGATAAGGATTAATTCTGTATTGCTTAAAATCGCTTCGTAAATAAGGCATTATTTCTTGTAAAAAGCAAAGGATAAAATAACGGTTATTGTGTGTTACCACTAAGAGATAGACATATACCATCGCTAACTTTTTTGTAGACCATTTTAAGGTGAACAATACTGTACTACATTATTTTGATCTATCTCGTTGGGTTCAGCCAGCGTTTGCAATGAAAGAGCAAAAAAATGTGTTTATTTACGACATCACATTAGAAACCTCTAAATTATCAGTGTTTTTCTACTATGTTATGCATATATTATACATATAAACTTTCCAGTTGAATCACTCTATCTATTAAAAAAAACCGCATCATAATCCGTTGCGTAGTTTCAAAGATTTAAGCATACAAAGGGACATAGGGACAGAGAAAGCGACTTTGTTTTATACTATGTAGTGATGCGAAAATTTGGATGGATGGATGTTTGCCTCTCAATCACGCCAGAACGGCTGAACGGATATAAATTTTATTGAAATCCCCCTATGTATTTAAAGTTGCCGATTTTCTCCTCCAGCTGTAATGCTATGTTGTATGTAAAGTAAAATGGCAGCCGCCATGTTGGATCAATAATGTTGGAATATTAACGGACGTCCGTCTGTCACCAGGCTGTATCTCATGAACCGTGATAGTTAGACAGTTGAAATTTTCACAGATGATGTATTTCTTCCATTCCATTCCATTTTTTAACCGACTTCAAAAAAGTAGGAGGTTCTCAATTCGATTTTGTATGTATGTTATTCGATATCTTTGCGAATTGTGAACCGATTTTCAAAATTATTTTTTTATTTGAAAGGGTATGATTGCAAAGTGGTCCCATATTCACCAAGTCAGGATCTGATGATGGGATCCCTGGGAAATCAAGGGAAACCCTTAAATTTTATAAGCACGCATGGTCAAATTCTAATTTTTAATTTGAAAGGGTATGATTGCGAGGTTGTCCCATATTCACCAAGTCAGGGTCTGATGATGGGATCCCAAAATCAAGGGGAACCCCTTATATTTGCCCTGTGGTTGCCGGCAGAATAGAATTGCGCCACTCTATTGCTCTGCGCTGGATGTCGTACAAAAGAATCTTGTGTGACGCAATAACTTTTCTCCCGGAAGACGGACAGAAGTATCTCCCGGGGTATTGGTAAGATTATGCTGCGCTCGCCAACTGAAGTCGGTTTTATTTTTTTTTAAAAAAAACGTCTTTATTAGTATTTGTTGTTATAGCGGCAACAGAAATACATCATCTGTGAAAATTTCAACTGTCTAACTATCGCTAACCGCTGTCCGTCCGTCCGTCCGACCGTCCGTCCTGTGGTCCGTCCTTACGGACGGACTGCAGAGCCTTAGTAATAGGGTTCCTTTTTACCCTATGGGTACGGAACGCTAAAAATGAAATAAAATAAATATTTAATCGGGCTCCCTTACAACAAACGCGATTTTTTGTTCGTTTTTGCTCGCAATTGATAACGGCAATAGGTAGACGTTTGAAATACTCACATAATATTTAGTTAAAAATAAATATTTAAATAAAAATAAAATAAATATTTAAAGGGGCTCCCATACAACAAACGTGATTTTTTTTGCCGTTTTTATAGGTAATGGTACGGAACCCTTCGTGCGCGAGTCCGACTGGCACTTGGCCGGTTTTATTTCTTTCTGGTGACCTCACTCACTCGCAGGAACACAACAACTCACAAGCGAATTGTTATTTGGCTGCGGTATTCTGTGAGGTGGAGGTACTTTCCCCAGTCGGGCAGGTTACAAATACGCTGTACCCCTACCTCCCTTATAATAAAATAAATCTAATATATGCAATTCTCGAGTTTTAGTTACCATGCTATTCCGAAACTTGAGCCCTAGCGTTTTCGAATAACCAATTCGCCGATGCCTTCGCGCTGTAAAGTCAAGAACACAAGCGCAAAAATTCTCTACCCACGTGGTAAGCATCAAAGTCAAAGTCAAAGTCAAAATATCTTTATTCCTTGGACTTTATAAAGCACTTAGAAACGTCATACAAATTAAATATAAGACATGTATCTAAATCATTACTATCTACTTAAATCCGCAGAGCTTAGATGCACTTTCATCACACTATCTGTGAAAGTGAATTTAAGTGCCAGTTCCGGCGACGGGGCTTCTTGAGAAGAACTGGCAAGAAACTCAAGGCCGACTCTTTTAATTGCCAATATCGTTACATTAAACACAAATACAATCATTAACACTAACAAGAGCAATTCATTTCCAAATACTTTTATCATTTATGTAATCTGAGATACAATAGTAAGCCTTTTGACATAGTCTAGTTTTGATAAATCTTTTAAATTTACCCATGGATAATTTAAACGCGTCATTTGGAAGTTTATTGTAGAAGCGTATACATTGACCTGGGAACGAGTTAGAGATTTTATGGAGCCTAGTAATATGCACAGCGAGTTTGTTTTTATTTCTTAAATTTAATTGATGGAGATCACTGTTTTTCCTAAATTTAGTTTGATTTTTATGAACGTAAATAAGATTTTCATAAATATATTGAGAATGTAATGTCATAATATTTATCTCTTTAAATTTATTTCTCAGTGTCTCCCTGGGACTCATCATATAAATAGCACGGATAGCTCGCTTCTGGAGCACAAAAATTGAGTCTACATCCGCAGCACTACCCCAAAGCAATAAACCATATGACATAATGCTGTGAAAATAGCTAAAATAAACTAAACGCGCAGTGTCAACATCAGTCAGTTGACGTATTTTCCTTACGGCGTACGCTGCTGAGCTGAGTCTACCTGATAACGTTTCTATATGTGGGCCCCATTGTAATTTAGAGTCTAATGTTATCCCAAGGAAGACAACCTTATTGACCAATTCCAATCTCTCATTGTCCATCACCACACTGGTTTTTACTTGTTTCACATTTTTTGTAAAAAATCTAACATATTTGGTTTTACTACCATTTAAAAGTAGGTTATTAGCACTAAACCAGTTTACTATTTTTGAAAGAGCATTATTTACATCGTCAATTTCTGATTGTTGTCTATTTACTTCAAAAATTAAAGAAGTGTCATCTGCAAACAATACTATTTCGTGATTATTCTTTACAAGATGAGGTAGATCATTAATGTACACGAGAAACAGGAAAGGGCCCAAAATAGAGCCTTGTGGCACCCCCATCGCTACAGTTGATCCATGTGATCGCTTTCCATTAACATCTACTTTCTGAACCCTATCACTCAGATAAGAAGTAAGAAGATCAAGAGCGATGCCTCTTATACCATAGTGGTGTAGTTTTCTGACTAGAGTTTCATGCTGCACACAATCAAAAGCCTTAGATAAGTCACAAAACACCCCATAGGCGTCCCGTGACTCCTCCCAAGCCTCATATATACATTCTAGTAATTTTACCCCAGCATCACATGTTGACCGCCCATGAGTGAAACCGAATTGTTTAGTGTGCAGCAGATTATTTTCATTAAAGTAATTAAGTAACTGAGCGAGAATTAGTTTTTCAAAAATCTTACTAAATGTAGGTAGTATTGATATTGGTCTAAAGTTTGTGGGGTCATCTCCCGTGTCGCAGCTGTGCAGTGCATAGTGCTATATAAACAAAATAACATAACATAAATAACAAATTCCTGGTCAAATTATACACAGCCATCTAGTTCCAAACTAAGCAAAGCTTGTACAATGGGTGCTAGATAACTATAATAATAATAGTTAATTTTCCTCCATAACAAAATAAAAACAGTAATTTGATATGTAATTACAAAAACAATAGTTACCTTAATACTATTATATAGTGTCGTGATGCAACGGGAGAAATTCATAAATACATAAAATTCCTCTTATGACAAATAGTTTTGAAATAGCTTTGTTTGAAGAACTGGTGCCCGCACTAGGTGTCATAAGAACGGTCACCAGGTCTCCACTCGGTGTTATAATAAAAGTATGTTATACTAGCGGCCGCCCGCGACTTCGTACGCGTGGAGTTAGTTATTTGCAAATAATTTTTAATTACATTCGAAAAAGCTAAATACCTAATGAAAGGAAAAAGATGAAAAAGTTAAAAACAATCAATATCTAGACGAATTTTTAGAATCAATGAAGTCGACGGATATTATTTTTTAAAACCTCTTTGTAAAACCTAAAGTACTTTTTATTGTTATAATAATACATTCCTCCTTATAATAGTAAGTATGTAGTTGTTTTCAATATTTTTTATACCTAAATATAATTTAAAATCCTTCTGCCATAATTACTTTAACTCCAATAACATTGGATTTTCATACAAATTTCCAACCCCCGTTTTAACTCCCTTATGGAGTTGATTTCTAAAGATACATTATTAGTACACCTCCATACCATCTATAGAGCATAGATTTTAAATTTCAAGTCTCTTACTTCAAAAACATAGGACTTTCATACAAACTTCCAACCCCCGTTTTAACACCAAAAATAGGTTGATTTCTAAAGATACATTATTAGTACACCTCCACACTATCTATACATTTTAAATTTCAAGTTTCTTACTTCAAAAATATAGAGCTTTCATACAAACTTTCAACCCCCATTTTAACCCCAAAAAGGGGTTGATATCTAAAGATACATTATTAGTACACCTCCACACCATCTATAGAGCATACATTTTAAATTTCAAGTTTCTTACTTTAAAAACATAGAACTTTCATACAAACTTCCAACCCCCGTTTTAACCCCAAAAAGGGGTTGATTTCTAAAAATACATTATTAGTACACCTCCACACCATCTACAGAGCATACATTTTAAATTTCAAGTCTCTTGCGTCAAAAACATAGAACTTTCATACAAACTTCCAACCCCCTTTTTAACCCCAAAAGGGGGTTGATTTCTAAAGATACATTATTAGTACACCTCCACACCATCTATAGAGCATAAATTTTAAAATTCAAGTCTCTTACTTCAAAAACATAGAACTGTGATACAAATTTCCAACCCCCGTTTTAACCCCAAAAAGGCGTTGATTTCTAAAGATGAATTATTAGTACACCTCCACACCATCTATAGAGCATACATTTTAAATTTCAAGTTTCTTACTTTAAAAACATAGAACTTACATACAAACTTCCAACTCCCGTTTTAACCCCAAAAACGTGTTGATTTCTATAGATATATTATTAGTACACCTCCACACCATCTATAGAGCATGCATTTTAAATTTCAAGTCTCTTACTTCAAAAACATAGAACTTTCATACAAACTTCCGACCCCCGTTTTAACCCCAAAAAGGGGTTGATTTCGAAAGATACATTATTAGTACACCTCCACACCATCTATAGAGCATACATTTTAAATTTCAAGTCTCTTACTTCAAAAACGTAGAACTTTCATACAAACTTCCAACCCCCGCTTTAACCCCAAAAAGGTGTTGATTTCCAAAGATACATTATTAGTACACCTCCACACCATCTATAGAGCATACATTTTAAATTTCAAGTCTCTTGCATCAAAAACATAGGACTTTCATACAAACTTCCAACCCCCATTCTACCCCCTTAGGGGTGGAGTATCGTAAAATCCGTTCTTAGCGGATGTCTACACCCTATAAGGAACCTACCTGCCAAATTTCAAGTTTGTAGGTGTTATAGTTTCTGAGATTTCGTTATGAGTGAGTGAGTGATTTTCTCTTTTATATATATAGACTAGCGGCCGCCCGCGACTTCGTACGCGTGGAGTCAGTTATTTGCAAATAATTTTTAATTACATTCGAAAAAGCTAAATAGCTAATGAAAGGAAAAAAAAAAGTTAAAAACAATCAATATCTAGACGAATTTTTCGAATCAATGAAGTCGACGGATATTTTTTTTTAAAACCTAAAGTACTTTTTATTGTTATAATAAAACATCCCTCCTTATAATAGTAAGTATGTAGTTGTTTTCAATATTTTTTATACTTAAATATCATTTAAAATCCATCTGCCATGATTACTTTAACATTGGATTTTCATAAAAATTTCCAACCCCCGTTTTAACCCCAAAAAGGGGTTGATTTCTAAAGATAATTTATTAGTACACCTCCACACCATCTATAGAGCATACATTTTAAATTTCAAGTTTCTTACTTTAAAAACATAGAATTTTCGTACAAACTTCCAAACCCCCGTTTTAACCCCAAAAAGGGGTTGATGTCTAAAGATACATTATTAGTACACCTCCACACCATTTATAGAGCATACATTTTAAAATTCAAGTCCTATTACTTCAAAAACATAGAACTTTGATACAAATTTCCAACCCTCGTTTTAACCCCAAAAAGGGGTGATTTCTAAAGATACATTATTAGTACACCTCCACACCATCTATAGAGCATGCATTTTAAATTTCAAGTCTCTTACTTTAAAAACATAGAACTTTCATACAGACTTCCAACCCCCGTTTTAACTCCAAAAAGGGGTTGAATTCTAAAGATACATTATTAGTACACCTCCACACCATCTATAGAGCATACATTTTAAAATTCAAGTCCTATTACTTTAAAAACATAGAACTTTGTTACAAATTTCCAACCCCCGTTTTAACCCCAAAAAGGGATTGATTTCTAAAGATAAATTATTAGTACACCTCCACACCATCTATAGAGCATACATTTTAAATTTCAAGTTTCTTACTTTAAAAACATAGAACTTTCATACAAACTTCCAACCCCCGTTTTAACCCCAAAAAGGGGTTGATTTCTAAATATACATTATTAGTACACCTCCACACCATCTATAGAGCTTACATTTTAAATTTCAAGTCTCTTGCGTCAAAAACATAGAACTTTCATACAAACTTCCAACCCCCGTTTTAACCCCAAAAAGGGGTGGATTTCCAAAGATACATTATTAGTACACCTCCACACCATCTATAGAGCATACTTTTTAAAATTCAAGTCTCTTACTTCAAAAACATAGAACTTTGATACAAATTTCCAACCCCCGTTTTAACCCCAAAAAGGGGTTGATTTCTAAAGATAAATTATTAGTACACCTCCACACCATCTATAGAGCATACATTTAAAATTTCAAGTTTCTTACTTTAAAAACATAGAACTTTCATACAAACTCCCAACCCCCGTTTTAACCCCAAAAAGGGGTTGATTTCCAAAGATACATTATAAATACACCTCCACACCATCTATAGAGCATGCATTTTAAATTTCAAGTCTCTTGCTTCAAAAACATAGGACTTTCATACAAACTTCCAACCCCCATTCTACCCCCTTAGGGGTGGAGTATTGTAAAATCCGTTCTTAGCGGATGTCTACACCCTATAAGGAACCTACCTGCTAAATTTCAAGTTTGTAGGTGTTATAGTTTCTGAGATTTCGTGATGAGTGAGTGAGTGATTTTCTCTTTTATATATATAGATAGATAGATAACAGTTTTGTAATTGATTGAACATAGTAAAGATATATTTACACAAAAGGTATATACATATATACATCTAGGTGAACTAGTAAATAGCAAAAGTAGATTGAACATTGTTACAACTAATTGGTTCGCATGTCTTCGATTGGAATAAATATGTACGTCCTGAATTACATTTATTTTTCATTTCTGACCCATTGCACGTCGCGGTCGGTTTAAACTAATGAACATATAGCCACCTGGTAATCTGTCCAAGAATTGGAGCCGACCAGACGGGATACACTGAATCGTAACTGATATTACACTTAAAAACATTTTTTAAACATAGGTACGAGTATAATACATAGAAAACACATTACAAGACAAACAGGCATGTTCATGCACACAAATATTTGTTTTGTGCGGGGACCGAACCCGCGACCTTGGAGTCAAAACGGCCATTGCTAGCCATTGGATCACCAGGCTCGTCACATGCAGCCAGACGGTCAGTCTCTTCTTTGAGGAATGTAACGTTGCTCTACAACTCGGGGAAACTCGGCCAAGTAACATTCTGCTTCTTCATCAGACCCTTATCACCATTTATCTGTAACCTTTTGATTGAAACCATTACAATGAGCAGAATCATGATAGTGTGATGTAAATTTGTGAGGAGTTGGATATCCTGCAGATTCCAGATGATGCTGCCAACCAAGGTTTACGACCTATTTTTTTAGGGTTCCGTACCCAAAGGGTAAAAAGGAACCCTATTACTAAGGCTCCGCTGTCCGTCCGTCCGTCCGTCTGTCACCAGGCTGTATCTCATGAACCGTGATAGTTAGACAGTTAAAATTTTCACAGATGATGTATTTCTGTTGCCGCTATAACAACAAATACTAAAAAACAGAATAATATAAATATTTAAGGGGGCTCCCATACAACAAACGTGATTTTTTTTTGCTCGTTTTTGCTCGCAATTGATAACGGCAATTGCAGACGCTTGAAATACTCACATAATATTTAGTTATATGTATATTCACTTTAAAAATAAATAATTAAATAAAAAAAAAACAAATATTTTAGGGGGGCTCCCATACAACAAACGTGATTTTTTTTGCCGTTTTTATAGGTACGGAACCCTTCGTGCGCGAGTCCGACTCGCACTTGGTCGGTTTTTAATTGAATAGGTCAGACTTGTGGAAGATCATATGTACATTTACAAACTATAGCGTATGTTCTTCAAAGGGTTGAACAGATTTTCCTTAATCGTTGTTGAAAATACTCTCGACCTTAGTATTGCAGTTGAGTAACATACTCTCCCCATAGCGGTATAAGAATCTTTTTATTTCTCACAAAGAATTACAGTATTCACTTACGGAGAAATACAAATTTGAACAAATATCTGCTAGATATCTGCTGACACAAACGAAACGCACAATAATTGCTATAATCAATGTAACAGTTATAATAATTGCTTTTATATTATTACCTACGGTAACAAATATTTTCCCCATAGGTACATGTAACATTAACTGCAAATGTTAGTTTGTACGCAAAAGATTGAGATAGTTACCATGTTATTTTAGGGCCACATACTTCTGAAAGATTTTCCTGTAAACTAAAATCAAAATTGCAAGCTCAGTTGTTCCGAGGGCTACTCGTAGGCAGGCGCATGTCAATTTGCGTCCATTTACGTAAATAACTTTCAAACTAATCAGCACAGATGTGTACCAAGTTTCAACTTAATCGATTTAGTAGGTTCGAAGAAAATTGTCTATTACAGCTGGATACCGAGAGTGATCGTAAATGGCTTTATTATATACGGTTAAGGGTAATATAATAAAATAACTATTCTATCTCTATGTAAATATTTTATTTGTAATGCACGAAACCCAAAAAAACTAAAAATCAAATCTTTTCATCTAAGTAGCCAGCTACGATCGCACAAACAGACATACAGATTACTCACAACAGCCAACAGTTGTCGAAGATTAAAAATCTTTAACATTTAATTTACATGCAGGTAGTCAATTGCCATCGACCTAGTTTTCAGTCTCCTTTATTTTCAAGTAATTGAGATATTTTTTTGGCATACGTAAATGTTTGATAGCCGTCTGAACTTTGAGACGGTTTAGTCATTCCGCTATGTTTGCGCATAAACTCATGGCAGCCGCTAATCTTTACATACAAACGCCAACTTACATAACATAATAATGGATGCTTGCCATGCGTCTCACCCGCGCGTTGCTGACACTACTGTATATTTTGCTAGAAGAAATCAATAATGTCATCTTACTAAAAATAGCACTGCGCCGCTAACAAACCTACACGCTCGTTAATATACGGCGTGAAAGCGCCCAGAAAAATATTGCCTATACGATAGGGGGATATCGGACTAAAGTTTGATGTCCAATCTTATGAGCAATCTCATTTATTGTGACTTTTCTGAGGTTGATCATCTGTCGGCACGGCGTAGGACGTGTGCGGTGACATCTGAACTTTGTGGCGGCGGCGGGGGCGGGCGGCGCCGCGGCTGCGCGAGCCCGCGATCGATGGCGGCGCCGCCCGCCGCGCCGCCGCCGCCGCCGCCAGTGCCTGCCAGCGGGCGCCAGCGAGCATAGCCTCCGCTCGAGCTCGCGACCGACCCACCGCCGCGTCCTACCTGTGTTGCGATGAAGGTAGAGAGACCCTTTGCCTGTCCTCCGTAGCGCGGTAGTGTATGAGTTAGCTGTAAGTAGCGGCCGCAGCCGGCCCGGTCCGTGTCGTAGCTAGCCGCCGTGTGCCCGCGCTGCGCCCGATCCCAGCTCCCGACCTCGCCCCGTCACCGCCCCTGCACGGATTCTATAGCCCCCCATCGCTCATAGTCATAGTCTATCGCCCATCATCATGCACTCGTCGCCTCGTTCCGTCCGTCCATTGTCACTGTACGCTTGTCGATCGATTGTTATCACACCATCTACGCCAACAAATCAGTGTCTATTTCTTAAGAATTAATATTCGGGCTGTATGTTAACGACTCACGAAGAAGCTAAATGATCATGACGAGGTATTCCGTGCAGCTGCAAATAATGTCAGGCATCGTTTTAGACGAGTGCGTTACAAAGAACGAGAGGGGCGGCGTCAGCGAGGAAGGCGAGATGAATGATGAAAACCTAGCTTTTAAATCCTATTAGCGAATTCATTCATATTGGGAAATATTCAAAAGTATACTCGACAAACGACAGTTCCTTTTTGCGATTTTCTATATTTTCGGGTTATACAAACCTCTCCTGGCAATACGAATTCAACAAAGAGAAAATCAGTAAAATCGGTGAATTCATTCTCAAGTGATGCTCTGTCATATACGAGTACCTATGTGGTTGATTGATTTTTATATATTACTATATTCGACTTCATCCGCGTGTACTTTCCATCCGATTTGAAAAAAACATCGCGTCTCTCAAGTTGTATGAATTTATATAGTTAAAAATTTTACCAGCTGTAGTCTCGGATTCAATAAAGCCAAAAATATTATAATATAACATTCATATTTGCGCACAATTTGTAGAGAATAGATGATTTCAATATACGTATTAGGTTCCTTATTTATCCAAAATGTCGTCTCGCCATATGATTTAATTTATCGATTACTTGATTGCGCAAGCCTTTTCCTCAATATTTACATATCCCACAGCTCGCGGCCAAACGAAAAAAGAAAAAATACTATATTTCATTTAAAAATAATTTAAAAAACTGGATGAGAAGCTTGAAAGCGTGCGTATTAAATTTTTCAGTCGTACGTCGCTACATATTACCGCCCGTTATAATAAGTAACTTGATTGAGGTACTGTGCGATAAAAGATGATGACCTCCAAGGAAACTAACAGTTCGTCACCTCTACCTGTGACTCATATTTTTGTTATAAGTTATAACGCATGTAATATCGTGTTCCATTTATGCCTTAACACATCGAAAGTGTGTACGAGTATGTATGTAGTCACTGAATTCATATTGAATAATGTTTATTATCTTTGTTTCAGCAACGCAAGAGTCTTCTTATAAAAACGTATAATGCTAAAATTACCCAAAGGCCTTAAAAAGAAGAAAAAAGGGAAAAAATCAAAACGCAAAGGTGAAGACGAGCTTTTTACAGAAGAGGAATTAGAGAAATACAGAAAAGAACATCAGCAGCAACAAACAGATAGTGGAGAGGGATCGGTCAAGGAGAACGAAGAATGGTCTAAGTTCAAAGATTTGACAACTGGCATCGATTCTGTACTTAAAAGAACACAAGGAGATTTAGATCGCATAAAGTCAACTTCATTTTTTCAGCGAGTATCAGTTAAACCTCAAGAGGTCAAAAAAGTGAAAGAAGTACCGCAAAGACCGGTAGTTGAAGTAACAGAGGCTGACTTTCCACAACTTGTTCAGGCAGCGGCGGCGGCGGCTGCTGAGGCTGACGCAGACAGGAGCGAGTACGGAGCTACCGACGACGAGTCGGAAGAAGAGGAGCAGGATGACATATTCGACACTTCCTATGTCGATGCAGTAGAACGCGGTGAAGTAAAGTTAGCATACGTACCTGACTCTCCAGACGAGGTACAGGATGATGATATCTTCGATACTTCACACGTAGATGCTTTAATAAAAGGACAGGAAGCAAAGAGTTCGAAGGGAAAGAAAGCATTAGATATCGGTGTTGCAGTTGAAGTACTTACAGGTAGAATAGACAATGTTACGGTAACTACTAAAAGATCAAAAAGAGTTATACCTGGCGATTTATTGCTAGAAAACACAGATCAAGATATTGGAGCCGTTTCAAAACCTGTGATCAATGAGACCATAGAAAAGAGTATCTTAGATACAGATGCCGATATTCCTATCACGACACCAATAGATCTCAGTGTCTCGCTTCACACGTCGTTAATTCAACAAAATAAAAAGGGTAGTCAAGACAATTTATCTGTACTCGATGCTGATAGCAACGCAATTGTTAAAGAAGAGGAAGACGAAATAGACGAGTTTACGTTATTAGCTGCTGAATCTTTAGAAGTCAGCGCGGAAGTTACCAAATTGCAAGGTACAGAAATTAAACTTGAACCTGTACTACAAGAATCTTGGTCAGCCTTTGAAGCCGATAAAAACGAATCCGTATTTGCAGAATGTATTGTTGAAGATCAGATTGATATTATCGATCCTTACATCGATCAAGACGATCCTTTTGACACAAGTTTTGCAGATGCTGTGGTTCCTCGTACACAAAGTCAAGTAATAAAGAAAGAAGCTGTTATCTTAGAAGACGACGACGATTTTGATCCACGTGCTGAAGAAGTATATTTGCGATTAAATAATAGAAGGAAGTCGTCAGTACGTATTCATTTAACAAATCCTTCTGGACTGAGAGAATCTATAACATCTGACGATGTTGTAGATAAAGAGGAGAGTCAACATTCTCGTGATTTGTTAGGTGGTAGTACAACTGACTTAACCCAACTAGGAGACTCTCTTTTAGATCCAGTGGACTTGAATAACAGTGAAATCGATCCTTTCGATACGACGATTGTCGACCTCATTGTAGCGCCAGGAAAAGTAGAGCTAAAACTTTTGGAACAAGAGCTACTTGGATCAACTTCAGCCCAAATATATAGGGTACCTAGTGACCCTGATTTTGATCCCCGCGCAGAAGAACCCGTAAGGGAAGAAAGAAGGGCATCTCGGCCTGAAAACCTCGTTGTCAGCAAAAGTGTTGTTTTTAACGTAGACACAGTTGACACTCTTGACCTTGATAGTAAGGGAAAAATTGTTAAACCCTTAACACCATACTATACTCGTGAAATTTCCATAACAGAAGATATTAACGAAGAAGCTGAAGCTGCTGATACAGTTTCCGAAACTTTGACTAGAACGAGGTCTGATGAAGATTTAGCACCAAAGTTTCTGTATCATACCAAGCGAAGACACTCAGAGTATCCTCAGACAAATCACACTAAAGTAAGTTTAAAAGCAAGTGATCTATTTCAAAGTCAAAACGAAATACAAGCAAAAGTCTTAACTCCATCAGATTCCGAACAATCTCATAAAACTGAAGCTGATCCATTTGATACATCATTTGCAAGTAATATTGCTCCAAGTAAAACTGAATTGAAACTTTTAGCAAAGGAGTTTTCTTGTGAGGATACTGAACATTTTGAATCAGAAGAAAACCCAGATTTATTAGACCCATCTGATGACATTTTTCAAGTAAAGGCGCTGACACCTGAACCTACTACTAGTACCAAAATTCCAGAAGAAGATTTCGATCCTTTCGATACTTCATTTGCCAGAGATCTAAATCCAGGAAAGACAGAGCTAAAACTCCTAGAATCAGAGTTTCTAGGTTAACTAATATTTTAAATTATTGTATTGTAAATTTGTATTAAATTAAAACCACAATGGCATATAATCCATTTTTAAGTATGAACGAATCAGCTACACCTGCAGGTGCTGATGTGCTAAATCCATTTATGATAACGGATAGTGAACCAACCGAATTCTCCGGTGATAATCCGTTTGCTGCCAGTAATCCTTTCTCCGACTTCGGAGGTGGTTATGAACCTCCCGCAGGTGACACTATGCCCGTTGATATATTTGGGACAGCGGAGCCGATAGGAATGGGAGCTAAACATTTCGACGATTTTGCTATTAATACTACAACATCTTTCGATGTGTTTGCATCTCTACCAGAAAACAATGAGCGACTTGTGAAGCCGACAGAACTTGAACTAGCCTCTACGACTGCTGATGTTACGTATTCTGAGGATGAGGCGAGTGGCCCACAATTGCCACCACGTCCTTTGCCTCCTGAAACTCAAAATCTAATTCTGAGCGTTACAGGACAGATGGAGTTTACGAGCTCACATTTGTTGGATCGTATTCCACCAACGCGAACTCCAAGTCCTGTGTCAGTACGTGATATCCATTCGCCGAGTCCAACCCCTGAGCCGGAGTTAGAAGTGGAGCCATGCATTGATAACTTTGATATCAATCGAAATAAGCCAGCACGACCACCACCAGCGCGACCCCCGCCAGCTTCGCGTCCCCCACCACCACGTCCCGCGCCTCCACCAATACCGCCCGCTGCGCATCCCCAGCCTCAGCAGCCTCAATCGTTTCCAGAAGACATTAACCTTTTTGACGCACCTATTCCAGCGCCAGTAAAGCCAACCAAGGAGGATATTTTAAGTCTATATTCAGCTCCCAAGAAGGAAGAACAACCCATTGATTTTCTAAGTGATGATATTGTTAATGATGTACCCATCGAGACTAACATTAACACTGTTTCAAACCTACCTAATACACCTCCAAAAGATCCAGTTATAGAACACCCTAGTCCCGGTCTACCAGTTGAAGTGGAATCACATCAAGTTGATACACTGTTTTCCGCTCCAGTGAATTCAGTTGATGATACAGTCGCTCCTATGGACTGCTCGGAACCACTACCTGACATCACGCCTGTAACAGTAAATTCATCTCCCTTTGCAGATGTAGTTACTGATAATTTTGAAGACCAACCTTTGAGTGGAGCTGAAAAAAATCCGTTCGAAGATTCAACGATTATCGATACACCTGCATTTAATGCCGGCTCTGCAAACATTTTCGATATGACAACAGAAGATGATAATACGATTATGACGGAAATATCCGATAATAAGATCTTCACATCTTCCCATGAAACAGACGTCAAGGTTTCACAAGATGATGTATTTGGCTCACAGGCCATAGATTCTTTCGTAAACAATGATTTTAGTAATACAGGAGACGCATTCATGGGAGCTCAACCGGTACAACCAGCCGACATCGGCCACGACGGCTGGGGCGACACGTCGGACGCTATGGTGCAAGATGCCTTCCCTGAGTCTCAAGACGCATTTGATGCTTTTTCAGCGAAATTTGATTCGACTGCTTCAAATCACGTGAGCTCAGGTAAGAATTTGAGTGAAAAAGTGTATCAAAATACAGGTATATATATTAAACAATTAATTAAGGTTTAGTCGCATCTAGGCTGTCATATAGCTGATTGTGAATGTTTCATGGAGGTGCCTGGGGCGACGACGGCGCAGCGGAGGAAGCTCCAGCAGGTTTCGAAGCGGAGGCCTTCGATCCTTTCCTTAACATGGGCGCCCCGCCCCCGCCCGCGGCCACTCCGCGCCTCGACCATCAGGGCTCACGGGACTCTAGCGATGACAACTTTTCTGTCTTCATCAGGTACATAATGACTATTTTTAAATATTTTTGCCACAACCAATAATGATTCTCTTTTTGAACTTCATTCTGCATAATTCTGTATATGGGACACATAAACATATAGGTATATTATTACACTCATGAACCAATTTAGAGGAACGCAAAAAAAAAGTGTGCAAAATATCATGGATGTTTGTGATAATTAAATTTATTTATTTGGATTTTGCTTATTATACGACAATTTAAAATTGTAAACGTTGAAAAAAAAAACAATCTAACGGCCAAAATTAAACAAATTAAAAAAAAGATAAATTTTATTGGAAGGAAACAGCTTTAAACATTTTTTTTTTCGGAAATGCTTAGCAAATGCCATAACGTGGGCTTTAATCAGTATTGAGTGTTGCCCCCTCGAGATCTACGAACAGCTTCCAGTCTCCTTGGCATATCAAGTTACCAATAAAATCTTGAGGGATTGCATTCTCTCAGATTAGCGGGGGCCGGATTTCTCTTTTTAATTTGTCTTCCAAGCTTATCCCATACATGCTCTATGGAGTTTAAGCCTGGAGAGCGCGCTGGCCACCCCATAGCATTGATTTCAACGTCTAGAAGGTATTCAACAACTACGGCAGTATGCGGGCGAGCATTATCTTGTATGAGAACGAACCCATTTTCTTAGGAAAGGGGCAAATAGCACTACAATTTCTTCCAAAGTCTCAATTACATATCGTGCCGCTGTTAGTGATCCATTCTCTATGACGCAGAGATAGAGAGCTTGGGTCACTAACAACTTGAGTGGAGTTTAGATTTGGCATTCTCAGTAGACTTGCGCAAAACAGTTCACTGAACTGAAAAGAGAGATGCAGTTCTTTTGACGCAAATGAACTACATCACTCATCTAGTTCATTTAGTTCAATTGCTTCATTTAGTTCAATTACTTCTGTAGTTCTTTTGACTCACTTAGTTCGTTTAGTTCAATGTATCTTTGATTCAATCTACTCAGTAGTTCTGTTGACTGTTTCCTTCTACATTCTTCTCAGTTCTATTGCATCATTTTGATGGCATTGTATTTTTGTATTAAGTAAGTACCTATAACTAATTAAATATTTTATAAATTCCCTTACAAATATTGATTTTCCTTCAAACTTTTCACAGGCTTAGGACTGTCAACCTTGACTAAAAAGAAATTACTTAGTAGTTAAAATAATAATTATTATAAAGATTGAGCCTATTTTCGCTAACAGCTTATGGTTCTTATGTCTTTAGCCTTCGAGTTCTAATTCGGTCAGTCAACCACGCACGAAACTATCTGTCTCGTTTTATCTCGAACAATTTCAGAATCTTCCGTCCTTTTCGCTCTCTATTTGGCATTACAACGTATCTCTCTCATTCTAGCTCGTACGCTTTATGTATTTCCGTTCTTTTTACTCTTTGTCACTCGATTGAACTAAATGACGCAGTGAACTACATGGGACAAGAAAGAGTGAGTGACAAGAACCGGCTTGTATGGTGAACTGGTACAATTGAACTACTCACTCAGGAACTACACAAGTCTAATTCTCAGTTTATTTGCAGTAACAATTCATCCTTTTCACGAGGCACAAAGAACTCGAGGCAAAAATTTAAACAAAACTTAAATTTAAACTTAAATTCAGAAGTTTGCAAAATTTTTCGCAGTATGAAGAGCACAATATTACGCAATAATTACAAAAAAACAAATGAAATTCGAAAAACAAAAGAAAATTCTAAAACTTTCTTTTTTAATAAGATTTACCAATGTATGTGGCCAATACGCAAGATTTCGTTCCTCTAAATTTGTCCATGAGTGTAGTTGACGTTCATGCAACTGATGGAGTTGCTCTTGTTTTTGACGTGAATATGTTGTCTATGTCTATAAAATTGCTTCCATTGAGAGGCAATTCAAAAAACGAATGATAACAAAATCGGGGGATACAGTTTGGTGTTGCAGCTACAAATCTATCATCTCCATCTAAAATTCAATCACACACTGTAATGATGAAGGATCGAAGTAATTATTACGCTAAGTAAGTCTGACCCACTTCCCCAGTGTCTGATTTGGCACACTTGTTTCATTTTGGACACAATGCACGATTACCTCAATATCACTATTTTTAATCCAATATAGCGGCTGATGCAAAATAATGCGTTTTATATTCCGCCCATGTGATGTCAAATGAAGGACTTGATGTGCGAAACATATTAAGTAAACTTTTCTTGTTAGTTAGTTTCTAGTTACCAACTAAGTAAATAAACCTTGTTTAAAAAACTGTTTTTGTTTATTCAACCCCGATTCGATATAATTATATAGATCCCGCTAACCCCGCCGCTCGCTCGGTCGGTTCATGTAGTTTTGCCTCGGGGCAGAAGTTGCCTATTTTATTGACCACGGTGTCGGTTGCGTAGGCCGAAGGAGCTGGACGTGGGCGCGGAGGCGGCCGCCGTGCCGGTGCTGGCGCCGCCGCCGCGGCCGCAGGCGCTGCCCGAGTCGCCGCGATTCAATCCCTTCGACAAGAGCGGCTTCGACGCACAACCCGCTCAAATTACAACTCAAGGTACGCCTTATAAGTAAATCGTACTTTTGAAAACAGCTAAAAGTTTCGTTCGTATTATCATTAGGTTTTTCTCTTACGTGTACGAATACCTACATGAAATAATAAAATGAAACGAGATAAGATGAATTACTGACGTGAGGGGAAATGGGGTGAGTTGAAATGAAATGAAATGAGTTTTTTTTAATTGTTGTTACTTTTTTAGTTTAATTCATTTGTACGCTTGTAAAAACGCTACGTATATTGATAATTCAATAAAATACGTTTAATTCAAAAAGAAATACAAATAAATTAACGAAGAAAGTTGAATTGATATGAAATATTAAGGTTATTATTTTGCCGCTGGGCCTTTACGAGTACTTGGACGTTAATTATGTGGTTTTTATTCTTAATCTCTTTTTTTAAACCTACTAGCAATCAGGAGTTCACCATCGGCGAAGAAGAAACGCTAAAAGAATCTTTCTAAGAATTTAATTTGTTTTTCGAAAAAAATATTAGATAATACAATTATTACAATACAGATTGCATGTAATGTAATGCTCATAATTATGATTATATTAGCTAAGCGCGAGGCCTGGTTTGTTCAGCAGTGGGCCTTTATAATAAACTGCGCCATATGTCATTATATAATATTTTAGGTACTTATTTTTTTTATTTACTAGATATTAAAACTTATAATATATTAGATAGAGTATGAACATTGAGGACCTAAAATAGTGATTTTTTACTAAATTTCAGTAGATTGCAGAATTACTATTACTTAAATACCTATATATTAAACGTTACGATGAAGGGCATTATACAAAATGCAGCAGGACGGCAATCCAGTCAGTCTTATCGGGCACCTGTGGACTTTGCTGAATAAAGCCGTCCATTTGATGAATGGACGCCAGTATCCTTCGATTTTTGAATAGAAACCTTTAGCAAATCTGTAACGCAAGTATTAGTTTAAATAACGCGATTCTACGAATTTTCATTTAGGCTTTTGAATAAAAATACTCGAGTCGATGGTTCAATATAAAAAAAAAGTATTGACCGAATAATTTTAACAAAAAAAAAATTGACTCCAAATAATGCTCTACATTTATGTATGTAGATACAGGCTGATGATGATAATGAAAATAATATGTAACCAATCTGGAAATATACTCTTTCAAATAAAAAAGTTATTTTTTCAAATAGGTTTATACATGACGCAGTAATGAAATAACACACCTAACAGTGGGTAGATACAGGCCGATGATGATGATGAAAAAATATGGGACCAATCTGGATATATACTCTTTCAAATAAAAAAAGTTTTTTTCGAATCGGTTTATAATTACGAGCACGGTGGTCGGATGGCTAGCGATGGCTTTGACTCCGAGGTCGCGTGTTTGATCCCCGCACAAGACATTTGTGTGCATGAACATGTAAGTTTGTCTTGGTCTGGGTGATTTTATGTATTATTGTAGGTATGTATTTACAAAAAAATAATAATTAAGTATTATACCAGTTATCTAGTACCCATAGTACAGGCATTGCTTAGTTTGAGACTAGATGGCCGTGTGTAATTTGTCCAGGAATATTTATATTTACTTATATAAATCACGCAGTAATTCAGTAACAAACAATAAAAAAAAAATACAGCCGAATTCAAAACCTCCTCCTTTTTTGGAGTCGGTTAAAAAGCGAATACAGCGTTTCCAAATCCAATTGCGACGAAATATATTATTGTACGTGTGTGTTAGGGTCGCGATAACCTTTGACTCGGTGACAATGATAATTTTATTAAGAAGAGACAGAGACATTCAACCTCATTACATACATTTTTAAATATTTTATAATATTTTGAACATAATGAGCGAGTGACGTGTGTTGTGCGCATATACTGGTACATATATGTGGACGGCATGAAGCCAACTGCCGCTGTGCCCGCAGCGGGCGAGGAGCCGAGGCCGCGCGCGGGCAGCGGCGCCGAGACGCCGCCGACGCCGCTGTTCGACGACGACGTGTCGGTGCCGCTGGAGGACTTCCCGCGCACCACGTACGCGGGCCCGGGCTGGGAGATGCACCTGCGGCAGCCCAACAAGAAGAAGATAACCGGACAGAGGTAGCCGAACAAACTGTCTACTAATTTATAGTTAATTTTTAAAGCTAAATTTGAGCAGCAGGTGTCGGCTATTTGTGACGTTCACTCGGATATTCGAGCACAAAAGAATAACTGAGCCCGAGCGATGACAGCGACTGGCTCGATGGCCGTTCATTTTGCAAACATAATATTATTTTCACTCTTTATAACTATATATATAGAGTAGGTCCGTACTGTTAGCATTTGGGTAAATACGCAAACGCTAACAGTAGGGACCAACTCTATGTCGTTTCCATAACTAAGTCGAATCTAATCACCTCATATAGGCTGTAGAATGTACTAAAGTAGTACATACTCTCGAAAATCATTGCCATCCTTTATCCGGCAGTATCGTCTACTAAATCCATTTCATTGTCCGACGAACTTAAAAAAATATTAGCATTATACATCGAATTTCATCATAAAAAGAGCCAATTCAAAAGGTATTGCGATTCAAACATACGTACATACAAACACACGAAGAATGTTTTAGGTCCAATTATATTTCTAGAGGTGACAAGAGTATTAAAATTACCCGTATACGAGTACAAGCATTTATTAAGCAGAGATTATATCAGTTATATTTGTTGGATGCAAAATGCCGGTCCGTCGCATGCGCGGCTGTACTTAGTGGGCCCTGTGCCGGCGGCAGGTTCTGGAAGAAGGTGTTCGTGCGGCTGGCCAGCCAGGGCGACAGCCCCGTGGTGCAGCTGTTCACGGCGGCCGGCGACAAGGAGCCGTTCCAGGAGCTGCCGCTGCAGGCCTGCTACTCCGTGTCCGAGGTGGGCGCGCAGCAGTTCGACCAGTTCGGGAAGATCTTCACCGTCAAGCTGCAGTACGTGTTCTACAAGGAGCGGCCTGGGGTCAGGTACGAGTAATACCTAATGCTATAATAAGTAACGTGCCCCTGTTTTTGTCCGGCATAGCTCGGGTAGCAATAGAGTTGAACGACCGGCCGAAAGATTATTTTTGTGACAGACAAACAAACGGCCCGCCTGATGTGAAGAGGATACCGTAAGTCTACATATATAGATATTATATATGTATAGCCAATGCTCCTTCCTTTCTGGCGACCTGACTCACTCACAGGAACACAAGAACCTTCAAGGAAATTGTTATTTGACTGCGGTATTCTGAAAGATGTACTTCTCCAGTCGGGCAGTTTACAAATAAACGCTGCACCGTACCTCTCTTTCGTCTGAACTCTATCGCTAGTCGGCACGGTGTACCACAGGATGTACCACATATAGGTGATGTTGCTTTGCTTCTAAAGATCGTGGAGAGTTACTTACACACCAAATTTTATTTCTAGTGGTGAAAATCTTATGAAAATCCATTTTAAGATTAGCCAGAAGAAGCGCAAACTTTTGATATAAACTACAATAATGCTAGTAATTTTTCTTTCACACATTTTTTGTTCGTGTTGTTGGTACGCGACAGGCCGGGACAGGTGACCAAGGCTGAGAGGATCACTAATAAACTATCCCAGTTCGCCGCGTACGCCATCCAGGGCGACTACCAGGGCGTCAAGGAGTTCGGGAGCGACCTTCGTAAGCTGGGTCTGCCCGTGGAGCACGCCCCCCAGGTGACCTACCACTCACTCGCTATATATCAAAATAAATTCATTTAAATATACGAAACTAAGAGATATAAGAATAATGGTCTTATATTAATTACCGGTTATTTTAATATGCGGAAGGTATACAGAATCGAGTCCCTTCACAAGACAACAATGGTAGTTATTTTGTCGAACTCGGGGTTGAATTCAATAATTATACATGTAACTGATCACGTAAGACGTAGTAGTATGTAATGGTAGTGGTACTGGGCGAGAAGCTTTAACTGAGTACATTTTTTAAAGGATGAGAACGTGTGATAAACGTGTAATGGTTTCCGTGCGGTCGGTGGCAGGTGTCGCAGTTGTTCAAGCTGGGCTCGCTCAGCTACGAGGACGTGAAGCAGTTCTCGTGCTGCGTGGAGGAGGCGCTGTTCCGGCTGCCGGCGCACCGCGACCGCGCGCTCGCCTACAAGATGGAGGAGGTGAGGTCGCCGGCCGCTGGCCCTCGGCCACCGGCCGCTGGCTCCCGCACTGACAGCCGCCGCCTCCCGTCCGCAGGTGCAGATCACGGCCGTCGACGAGCTGTACGTGGAGCAGGACGCGGAGGGCGCCGTGCTCAAGCAGATCGCTCGAGTCAGACTGTTCTTCCTCGGATTTTTGAGCGGTGAGTGTACTCGCCACCTCGTCGTCGTGAGGCGCGAGCGACGCGGTCGTTGAACGAAGTCGGTTCCTTCGGCAGGCATGCCGGACGTGGAGATCGGCGTGAACGACCTGCGGCGGCAGGGCAAGGAGGTGGTGGGGCGGCACGACATCATCCCCGTCGTCACCGAGGAGTGGATCCGCGTCGAGGACCAGCTGTTCCACGCCTGCGTGCAGCCCGAGGACTTCACTAACACGCAGATCATCAAGTAACCCCCGCACCCCCACAGACCCTCACAGGCCCACACCCGTCGACGTGACACTACACTGAATCCTTTATGTATATGCTCGCAGTAAACAAATAAGAGTCTCCTGCGGGTGCTTTTTCGAAAAAATATTCGAAGGAATTCACAATAAGATTTTGCATAAATGTAAAAACATTGTATTTTCATACACAAAATGTCACGCCTAGTCAAGACACGCTTTTATTTTTCTACGCCTAGGCGCCTTTGTGTAATATTTCGGGAAAATCGTGCACGAGATACGCCTCTGTGTAAATAACTAACAGCACGTGTTGCGCGGGCGCAGGTTCAAGCCACCGGACGCGTGCTACATCGAGCTGTTGCGGTTCCGCGTGCGGCCGCCCAAGAACCGCGAGCTGCCGCTGCAGCTGAAGGCCGTCTGGTGCGTCACCGGGAACAAGGTGCGCCGTCTCTCAACGATGTAACGAACGCCGGCCGAGGCCGACGGCGGAGTGTGACGGTGTGTGTGTGGGCAGGTGGAGCTGCGCGCGGACGTGCTGGTGCCGGGGTTCGCGTCCCGCAAGCTGGGCCAGGTGCCGTGCGAGGACGTCTCCATCCGCTTCCCCATCCCCGAGTGCTGGATATACCTGTTCCGCGTCGAGAAGCACTTCCGATACGGCTCCGTCAAGTCTGCACACAGGTACCGCTGCACTACTCTTAGTATATAAAAAACAATTGTCACATGCATGTTTTACCTAAAACTATAGACATACGATTGAAATTTGAAAGAAAAAAATAAATACGGAAGTTAGAATTCAATGAAACTTTTTAATACTTTTTAACACGTCGTGTGACCAACGAGCATCCGGTCCGCCTGATGTGATGTGAAGCGGTTATTGTAGCCATATAAATGCTCGCAACATGAAATATCACTCTCGCGCCGCTACTTCTGCTGCCAGCCCAGGAACTCTTACTTCTTCTCGATGACATCACTTATTCGCAAGAATACAATACGCTTGTGGTATTCTGTGGTGTGTATATTCTGTGAAGTGGAGGTACTTGTTAATTATGCTGCACTGTACTTTACCTCTCTTTCCTAATGCCATTTACATATTCCACCAGAAGACATAATTTAATAGAAACGTAATCCTCAGTTAGTTCGCTAGGAACCAACTAACGTTTTTTTTTATTAATTATATTGGGATAGTAAACAATAAAGCGTGCAAACAAAAGTTAAAAGTGCAGAGTGTGCACGTTGCAGGCGCACCGGCAAGATCAAGGGCATCGAGCGGTTCCTGGGCGCCGTGGACACGCTGCAGGAGTCGCTCATCGAGGTGACCTCGGGCCAGGCCAAGTACGAGCACCAGCACCGCGCCATCGTGTGGCGCATGCCGCGCCTGCCCAAGGAGGGCCAGGGTAACCGTCCTCCGCGTCTTAAGTGTTCAATTAATTTTTTGCTGAATGCATAAGGCATTTATTCAACTCTAGTAAAGTAATCTTGGCTCACCTTCGATCAAATTTAAGTTAAATACCGATACGAATATTAGGATATTTTATTTGAAGAAGTAGAACATAGATTAAACGTTCGAGAGAAACATAGTGACCTCGTCTACTTAGTTTAGAATTTAAGAAGATATAATGCCATGTCATACTGCCGATGTACGCCAAGGAGAGCGAGCCCCCTGCACGGGGTGCAGCGCGCTGACTGGCCGCCGTCCGCAGGCGCGTACACGACGCACAACCTGGTGTGCCGCATGGCGCTGACGTCGTACGACCAGGTGCCGGCCGAGCTGGCGCGGCACGCGTTCGTGGAGTTCACGATGCCGGCCACGCAGGTGTCGCACGTCACCGTGCGCTCCGTCTCGCTGCAGAACCACGACGCCGACCCGCCCGAGAAGTACGTGCGCTACCTGGCGCGCCACGAGTACACGTGAGTCTACCGCACGTTTTATACTACGTCGGTGGCGGACGAACTTACGGCCCGTCAAATGTGAAGCGGTTACCGTAGAAATTTTCGCTACATGCAATATAATTCGCACTCCGCTACCGACCCCGATGCCGTCATTCTTTCATTTCTGGTGACTTCGCTCCCTCGCAGAAACGCAACAATCCTCGAGGGCTTTCGTATTCGGCTGGGGTATTCTGTGAGGTGGAGGTACTTCAATTACACCGTAGTCCGTACCCTATCTGATTCTGATTCCTACCTCTTTTTTTGCCAAAGTCTCTTTCGTTAGTCGATAGGGCGCACCGCGTTCGGGCGAGGAAGGCTTCGGATCTGAAGATCGTGGTGAACAATTTGCACCCCAAATTTCCGAACCATTAAATTTTTAATTTCGAAGTAGCCTCCGGTTATGTGATTCTGTCCGGTGGCCGTGGAGCATGTGCGGTGTATAAGGGTCGTGTTGCGTCGGCAGCGTGGGCATCGAGCGCACGTCGGGGCAGTCGACGCCGGCGTACGCGGCGGCGGCGGCCGTGCCCGCGGCGCCCGCGCCCGCGCCCGCCCCCGCCCCCGCGCCGCCCGCCGCGCCGCAGCCGCCCTCCTCCGACTCCGACTCGGAGTAGGCTGCGCTCCCTCCGCCACTCCGACGAATGTGACAATACAGCCTGAATGTACATAAACTCCCCTCGCGGCCCGACGGACCGGCCGCGAGTCTACGAAGACGTAGGCGCCGGCGCGAGCGCAGCTACCGAGTGAACCTCCCGCCGGTCCTTAGGCGAACGTAGCGTCTCTACGCACACGTACGATGGCTTTGTACCCGATCTCGACGTGTCGTAAATGCGATTATTGTACTAATTATAGGCTCTCCGCGGGCGTTGCGATCGTATTATATCCATAAATATATGAGTAGTAATAATTACTAGCTACGCGAGTATTAATCGCAAATTTGCAGTGAGCTATCATGAACTACTGCTAGCGGTCGCTAGACTGTGTGAATGTCAACAGAGATGTTCATTTGTCTCGCTGACAAACAAAGTAAATCTCACTGACACGTTTCAAATTTCAATGGATTCGATTATATTTTTGTATTGTGACAGAGCCTTCTCTGTAAAAGTGAGTGTAAAAAGATTGGGAAATATACTCGGTAGATACTATGTATTTAGAGTGAGACAGTGCTATATGCGTATAAGAGACGGTGATATTAGTCTCTGTTGTCTCACCTAATAGCGGCATCTCGCTACGCGAGCGTAGAGATTTGACATTCCTGCTCGTAGAAGGTCTACGCCGGCGTAGCAATGTTTACATACGTACACGTAGACGTAAACTGCTACGCACGCGTAGAAGTGCTACGTGCGCGTAGCAATTTTATTGTCATAATTTATATTAGCGAGTACACAGCAATCCCATACGTAGAGACGCTACGAGAAGATAGCACTGTTTTAACCGTTGGGGTTGTCCTCGTGCGCTGCTACGCAGTCTCGAGCCTGCTTCGGTTGCTCGATGTATAGTATACGTAGATATAGTGTTATAAACATTATCGAGTGATCATATTCATATCCAATTAACTCTAAGTGTTGTACGCTTCCGGACGATAACCCACCGCTGCCGAACGATCGGCACGATACTAGTCTGTAGTTGGAAACTGTACTTATGCTTAAAGTGTAGGCAGTTGTTTATCTAGGAAGAATATCCCGAAATGTATATAACAAATTTATCAACTAACTCGACATTGATTCATAATGATTAATCAATATATTATTATACGGCAAACAATAGAATTTAGTTCGCACAAAGTAAAAAAAAATATGTTATTAACATGACCTAGGTTCTGACTGCCGACGGTTGACCAAGTTATTGAGAAGACGAGAGACATCTCGTTTGGCGAAGCTTCCTAGGTTCAAGGGTCCGGTCCTGCACGGGATAAACATTGGTGTGCATGAATCATGAATATTGTCTTCGACTGGGTGTTTTCTATGTATATATTACGTTTATATAATTCTTCACAAAAAATATATAGGTATATAATTTTGTGCGGATCTGTACCGCGTGATTTGTCCAGAAACTACTAATTTATTTAATAAACAAAGGTTAAGGTTGATCTCAGTCTAATGTAATCGTAATGTTCTTAAGCCTGTATATAAAGTAAACGTTATTATTATTTTATCATGTACCTGCTTTTAAATTAGTTATATGCTTATTTACAAGTAAATAAAATATATTTATATAGTAGTTAAAGGAAGAGCTTGGGTATAAAGCGACCATCCAGAAACACATCGTATTAAGTATTATAACCTAGAATATTGAGTGTGACAACGTGTTGCGGGTGAAGTAGAGTAGACGATCAGGTGACGTCCGCACCACTCCGTCGCAGTGTCGCAACTGATACGAACGTGCGTCAGTACACTGTGACCGCCGCGAGCGCCGGCGCGGCGGCGCGGGCGGCGGCGGTGGGCGATCGTGCCGATCTACCCGCGATTGTGATATCATCTCCAGTTAGTTGTCGACATGTATATTGAGTACTAGCAGTCTAAGCAATAATATCATATATATACATAACTATAGACATAGGCAGTACCTCTGTTCCAAATATATTTATATGGGGAAATCGTTATAGATGCGACTGCGCGAGCGCACACTCGCACTTAGGACAATACGCGAACGGATATTCAAATAATGGATTGTATCGTGAATAGTAACTCGGTCAGTGAAGTATCAGAGTGATGTGTATGAAGTCGTCGACTACCGCAACGCTACGAGTGTATCTTGAATTCTGCGATCTCCTAATTATCCATAGGTTGTTAAAATAATATGCGCGGCCCTCGCCGACGTCATACCGCGAGGACGCCGCCTCTGTCGTGGAGCGCGTGCGTCACAACTGCGGGGCCGCGGACACGATATAATGTTACATATAATAATGCGAGAATAAAATATATTTATTTATATAGATACAGTAACCGTTTGTATATGTAAGTGATATCTAGCTCTGTTCGAGATGTGTTGCATGTACCTAGTACTACACAGTGGACCCCATGTTTTGTTGTCAATAAAAATAAAGTTATTATTGCCGACGATCGTTTGTTTTTCCCTCTCTCGCCGCTCGTCGCACAGCTGTACCACCCGCGGCGAGCGGCGAGCGGCGAGGCTCGCGAATGCAGCGAATAATCCGAGGTCTGTCCCTCCAACCGACCGACATAAACAAAATAAACATTTTGGCGAAGATAGAGACACATTTATTTGCAAACTAAATTTATAAATGGTCTACATGCTTGACTGTATTGTATAACAGCGTGCACATACGATTCACTAGCTTACGCACGCGACTTCATATTCGCGTATCCCGATATCCCGTGGGAATTTCCAAAAATCCTTTCTTAACGGATGCCTACATCATAATAACTACATGTACGACCAAATTTCAACCCGATCCGTCCTGTAGTTTGAGCTGTGTGTTGATACTTTTACGGTTGCCTTTTAGAGACACAGAGAAGATGACATACGGTTTGCCAAGGCAAGAAATTTATATGTACTATAGAGTAGTAACAATATTTATCTTGACCAAGGACCATGGGAAACTTATTTTTAGGTCGGTGTCAGAGTGATGCGGAGAGTCCGAGTGGAGCAGAACAACCGTGCTAGCTCGGACACATATTGAAATAGGAGTACCCGAAACTTTGATTTGAAACAACTACGGCCGTAGCCTGTCTAGAAAGGGGTTTATTTATTTCGAGGTCCTCCATGCTTTCGATGGCACACGTCAAGACATCTGTCTTGGTTATTATGATTAGAGCCAAATCAGTGGCCTCTGATCGGCTTGAAAATACTGGCCTTCGCCAACTTACAGTTGAACGGTGCACGCTCTAACCCTTGATTGATCGGAGACCGGTATCCCAGCAGTGGCACGTAAGTATATGGATTGATGTCGATTACAGTTTATTGAAGCAGATAACGCTGCTTCAGCTTATAGTTCGGACGACTGCGTGAGAAACCCGACCTCTGCGATGTAAAGATGAAGCGGGGTTTCAGTTTTTAGTTAGCTACTCGTATGTCTCTTTTTCACGTGTAACAAGAAATAGACAATTCATTTGTTTGAGTTGCAGTAAGGCTCAGTTTCCACCAGATACGAGGGCGACACTGAAAGTTTTTAGAACTGGCCACTTGTAAACAATATAATAAACAAATAAGTTTAAATTTTGAAAATGGAACTCTGCCAATATTATTAAGTATGTATTTCATTCATTTGTCATTTGTTTTACGATTTGGCGGCAAATTGAAAATTGTCTGTGTCACGTCAACATGAATTTAACGCGAGAAAATTTTCGTGCAATAATTTTTTTTATGACTTTCGTTGTCATTTAAGTCAGCAAGAAAGCTATGATAGACTTCGATTGGCCTTTCACGATGAAGCCCCATCTCGTGCGACTATTTACAACTGGTTTAATGAGTTTAAACGTGGTCGCACTAATCTCACTGATGATCTGTGTTGTAAAGAGTTTCGAGTAGTAGACTATGGTCCGTTGGTTGCTACGTTACTTGTTATGTGTCATGTATAACTACAGGACTATTGAATAAAATTTTACAATTTATTTGTGTTACATAATTTCATATTCTATAATCTGCGTCAAGGACGGCCTTCTACGGCGACGACTGAAAATAACATCAGTGTTGTGCGGCGTATGATAGAGACTGATAAAAGAGTGACGTATCAGCAGATTCGGACAAGCTTAGGCATCGGTATGAGTCAAGTGCATAAAATCCTCCATGAACATTTAGCGGTCAGGAAGCTTTGTGCCCGGTGCTCCGTCGGGTTGATTGGTGCCGTGAAATGATTCAAAGATTTAACGGAGGTGACTCAAATGCTGTGTTCGACATACTTACGGGTGACGAAAGCTGGGTTTACTGTTATGATCCAGAAACCAAGAGACAGTCTGCTCAGTGGGTGTTTCCTTTCGAAGAGTTGCCAACTAAAGTGAAGAGAGGTCGAAGTGTGAGAAAAAAGATGGTGGCCTCGTTCTTCGGAAGGACAGGTCACTATGCGACAATTGTTTTGACTTTTATAGGATCAAAAAACAGTTACTGCAGAGTGGTACAGTAACAATTGTTTGCCACTTGTATTGGAAAAAGTTCGGGAGAAACGTCCTCGAAGTAGGATCTTTCTTCACCACGACAACGCCTCGTCGCACACCGCCAGGCGAACGATCGACTATTTAGTGACGTCAGACGTGGAATTACTGGGTCACCCGCCGTATAGCCCCGACCTCGCACCTTGCGATTTTTATTTATTCCCGAAAATAAAAGAAAAACTTCGAGGAAAACTTTTTATGAACACCGAGGAAGCAGTGGGCGCATTTCAAAAGGCCGTCGAAGAGATCCCTAAGGACGAGTGGGCTAAGTGCTTTCCTCAGTGGTTGATGCGAATGGACACTATTTTGAAAAGATTTAATAAAACTAATAACTTGCTAGTTTGCTCAGTATTTGATTTTCTAAGAACTTTCAGTTTGACCCTCGTGTATGTGAGGATGCGCAGAGTGGAACAAATTTAAGAAAATAATTTTTTGACGAGGTATATATTTGTTACGCAGCAATAGAATCTCTTCAATACCTTAGGCTTAGCGGAGTGAATTTTTGGAATTACATACAAAACGAGGGTGTGTGGCGAAGAATATGTGTTGACTTCTTAAATGATGGTGGTAGGCCTCCTGGGCTACGATAACTGCTTGTGCATCTTAGGCTTCCGCACCTCAAAAAAAAAATTGGTTGCCTGTAAAGTCGGTATACGGGCGAAAGTTTTACGTGACAACGACTTTGAGTGGTAAAATGTTTTCGAGTGGAAGGGACGCATGCCTTTCACTTTTTATGTCTGTCTCTCTCGCTCTTAGAAGGGACACGCGTCCACGACACGCTTACAATGAGAGCGAGTGAAAGGCACGCGCCTTTCACTCGCTCTCATTGTAAGCGCATAACGTGACCCAGTTTCTTGAAGTGTCACCCGGCTAACCAATTTATAAGACGTTGTCACGTCAAAAAAAAGAAAGAATACTAGATACGATCAATTGTATCGGTCTCTCCGTCCGTCCGTCCGTCCGTCTGTCTGTCAAGGTATTTTTCTTAGCAATGCGTAAAAGTTTCAAGTCGAAATTAACATCAAAATTTATGTGTGAAATAGATTTCACACATAAATTTTGATGAAATAGATTTCACACATAAATTTTGATGTTAATTTGAAGCTGTAAAAAATGAAGCTCATAAACCAACGCAGTCAAAAGGTTGATATTTTTTAAGAAAAAAAAATGAATTTACGTATTTTTATCAGTTGTCTAGTACCCATAACACAAGCTTCGCTTACTTTTGGGCTAGATGGCGCTGTGTAATTTGTCTGGCAATATATATTTTTTTTTAAGATCGGACACCATAAAGCAAGCTGAGCGAACTTAACCCTAGTTGAGACCTACCTAAATTATAACTAAACTAAATATACCAACCTGAATCAAGTTGATCTAAGTTGGACCAAATAGGGGGCAATCTGTTTTTACATAACACACAAAATGTTTACATTTATTTTATATGAGAGGGACAAACGAACGTGCGGGTCACCCGATGGAATCAGCGCTGCAGCGCCGTGAATGCCAGCCACCGCCAGCTCACCAATCCATCGTGATTGATACGATCAAAATATTTTGAATAGTTAGTATACTTACACTACGTCAACTTAGTTTCGCTTATCCATTTCTTGAGTAATTATTTTTCAGTAGCTAAGATCAAACTAGACGCTGTGACGCTCCCTTGAGGAAACCGTGTTGGTCACCGGAAAATTAACATCGGAGTGCGGCTCACACTTGGCTATATATATTTTTTTTATATACTACATCGGGTGGCAGACAAGCATACGGCCCACCTGATGTGAAGCGATTACTGTAGCCATATTAACGCTCGCAACATAAAATATAGCTCGCGCGCTGCCACCCCCGCTGCCAACGCGGCATCTGCTTTCTTTCTTTCTGGTGACCTCACTCACTCGCAGGAACACAAAACCCTCAAGGGAATTGTTATTTGGCTACGGTATTGTTTGAGTTGGAGGTACACATTCCCCAGTCGGGTAGCTTACGATTACGCTCCCAACCTCTCTTTTCGCCAGAGCTTCGTTTGTTAGTCAGCAGGGTGCACAGCGTGCATGTGAAGTTGGCTTCGGTTCAAAGATCTTGGTGAACCACTTACACCTCAAATATACCAGCTTTTCAAGAGATTTTTTGCAAATAAACATAACTCAGATATCGTTTTATCGTCTTTTACATTTATTATACACTAGCTTTCACCCGCGGCTTCGCTCGCGTGACATTCGGGGCAAACACGTGTTTACTCATTAATCAATAGAAGTACTGGTGTAAAATTTAGGATAAAACCAATCCAACCAATCTCGTTTTTCCATACAAACCAACTAATCTCGTTTTCTCATACAAACTTTGGACCTCCGTTTCACCTTCTTAGAGGTAAAATTTGAAAAATCTTTTTAAGTAATTCGTGTCCAAATCAAATCAAATAATTTATTTGTAGAAGCAGGTACATACAATAGGTTTTACAATTAATGAATTGAACAAACCACTTCTTGCTCTAAAAAGAACATACAAATATTAATAATGTAATAGGTTTAAGTTACAAATTAATCTACAATATTTACAGTAACGCATGTCAAGCTAATATTCATGTCATAATTATTCAAAATTTAGTTATTATAAAAAAAATTGTCATCTATATAATCTTTAATGTCATAATAGCACTTGTCCTTCAATATCCGCGTAACCGTTTGTTTGTATTCATTATAATCCATATACTACGTTATATTTTTAAATCGATGCCATTGTCATAATTAACGTCCCAGAAAACCATAGAATCAACACCCATATTGATATTATGACATTTCAACCCCATTGCACCCCTACAGAGTTGTTACGTCGGCTATGTTGGATTATTAAATAGTTGTCTTTTTTCGTAATCAGCCGTTACCCGATATACCATAAAAACAATACCTATGACGATTTTCAGACTTTTTCACCACATTTTAGACATTTCAATGCCATCGCACCCCAATAGAGGGTGATGGTCACGTTACCGCCCTACGGATACAATAAATAACGATAATAGGTAATTTCTGGGATAAAAACTATCTACGTATGTCTTTTTCCAGGACTCAAGGTATCTCTCAACCAAATTTCATCTAAATCGGTCCAGCGATTTAAGCGTGAAGAGGTAACAGATATTTTGTCGCATTTATAATATTGTTATGGATTGACGTTCCGAAAACCCGTAAAAACTACACATATATTGATATATAGACATTTCAACCTCATCGCAACTCAATATTTATTTATTTATTTATTCTTAAAACATTTATAACACCATTACAGTATGAGTACACCAATACGATGTTATAAGACATTTTTATCTTGCCAATTCATTAAAATATTAAAATAATTAAATAATCATAATAAGTTAAATAATAAATCAAGTATTACAATTATTAAATATGAATAAATTAAATGTCAACAAAATTAAAATAATAATAATAATAATAATCAGTCCGCAGGGCAGCTTGTGTGGCGAGCTGTTGTGTGAGTAGCGACACCACGGCCCCAGAGTCCAGAGAGTCGGTCAGGGCCTTCGTATCTGACGTGTCTTCATCGGTCGGAGTGTAAACACAAGAAGGCCCGCAGGACTCTCAGCTCTGGCTTGCCTTCATTGGCCGTTCAGCTCTGGCTTGCCTTCATTGGCCGTCCAGAGAGGAGCCCCTAGAGCTATATGCTCCAGGGGTGGAAGTGTTAAAGGGCATCACGCCGCGAGTAACTTCGGAGAAAGCGCAGCACACCTCTCGACATCCCTGAGTCACTCACACCGGTGTTGCCTCCGGCCGTTTTCCTGGCATTTCGGGGGCCCATCTAGTGAGTGGCAAGCCACCGCCTGCCGCAAATGACTAGCAATAAAAGCAGTTGTGGCAGGCGTCCGTCCCTCTTCTGTAATAGCCCGGTATTAAGTTCACCCAGATCTCCTCTCCATAGCCCATTTATTTTCCATCACACTTCGCAATAGTCTCAATGCCTGCCGAGACCTGCTCATGGCTATGTCGTTCCATTGACATATCCTGGAGCGGGGCACGGTGGGCGTACAACATTACATCAAACTTCTCAAAGGGGCCTCTACGCGTTGGATCCATATCCCCGCGCACGCCTATCAAGTGACCGGGCATGACCCGTGATTAAAAAGAGATACATAATCACAACAAATTAAATATTACAATTATTGAATATGAATACATTAAATGTCAACAAAATTAAAATAATTACAATAAATTAAACAATAATTGAATTTATTATAGGATATATCACACTACACTTTCAATATATTTCTGTGTCACTTCAATGATTTTCGGCAGACTACAGTGAAAAATGTCAATATAATTTGCAATATTATTTATAATACCAATGGCTCGTAACAAGGGGGCGTACTTAAGTAGATTCGTTCTGGCAAATGGAACTTAAAACGTAGCGGGTTGGCGACGCGCACCCACATACCCATCTGGTACATACAGCTGGATCATGGCTAATACATCGGGGTGATGCAGCCAGCCACGCAATACACTAATTACATATTTGACTAGCGCAACTTCCCTTCTCACCGCCAATTGGCTGTACCCGACCATACCTAGTACGAATAGACTGGGATACATTAGCGGGTAGTAGGGATAGATCCCGTAATCTTTAAAGTATAAAAATCTTGTACATTTATTTTGATTTATATCCACCATGAGACTATATTTAGCCTCATGGGGATTCCAAATTATAGCACTTGTCTCAAGATGACTCCGAACGAGTGCATTGTACAAGATTTTGATAACTGCAGTGTTATCAAAATCCCGACACTGCCTTAATATAAAGCCTAGATTCCTAAAGGATTTGCTATATATCTCTGTTACGTGCTTACGAAATGTTAATTCAGGTACCATTTCGATACCCAAATCTCTCACATGCTTCACTCGAGGTAATACCCTGGAGTCCATTTCATACTCATACTGCAGCGGGGCTCGTGCGCGACTGTACGTCATAATGTGGCACTTTTCGACGTTAAAAAATAATTTGTTTGTCCGACCCCACTGTACTACGTTATCGATATCCCGCTGTAGTCGCCTGCAATCTAAAGTGTCCGTCACCGTCAGGAACAATTTTAGATCGTCCGCAAATAGGAGACACCTGGCCTCTTCCACCACAGAATAGAGGATGATGGTCACGTTAGCCACGTTGAATTTTAAAATTGTTGTTGTTTTCGTAATCAGCGATCCGATAAACCATACAAACAATACCCATGACGATTTATAGACTTTTTGACCACATTTTACCCTTTTAGGGGTTGATATTTTCAAAACGATGCCATTTTTGTGATTGACGTCCCAGAAAACCATAGAATCAACACCCATATTGATATTATGACATTTAACCCCACCGCACTCCCACAGGGGTGATTTTATGTCATGTCGGCTATGTTGAATTATAAAATTTGTGACCCCATTTTACCCCTTTAGGGGTTGAATTTTGAAAAATCCTGAAACACGTGTTTACTCATTTATCTCTAGAAGTACTCATGTAAAGTTTCGGATAAAATTGTCCAACTAATCTTGTTTCCCTATACAAACTTTGGACCCCCGTTTCACCCCCCCTGGGGGATGAATTTTGAAAAATCCTTAGTGCACCCCTAGACATAATAAGGAACCTACCTGCCAAATTTGGAATCTCTAGACCCAGCGGTTTGGGCTGTGCGTTGATATATAAGTCAGTCAGTCAGTTTCTTCTTTTATATATTTAGATTTAGATTAGCTTTATCACCTTTTTTATGAACTGGACAGGATGCGCCACCTTCAACGATGGAGTGCTTCAACAATATACGGAGAGGTAGGTACTGCAAGGTTTTCGGCGCATGTAACAGATGCACCTGCGGATTTGTTTACGTCAAGGGATTCCAGTAGTGTAATCACTTCGCTAATGGTAACATGGATAGATGAGATGTCATGAGAGGATCACTGTTACTTCCATCAACTATCGGTGTGCAAAGGATGACTGAAACTTTGTTGCGAGGACGAAGCTCAACTAGTTTACATCCGCTATTATCATTAGGGAGTATTAGCACAATGATTTGGGTTTTACCTTATTAGATGATTCAATTGTAGACGTGTGACAAGACGCCTATAATTTTATTTATTTCTTGTATTTACGATGGTATTTAAATTTTTCTTTAATAATTTTAATTAGTGACGAGTTATACCACGGAGTATAGTTGATATATTTTCTGAGGCATGTTTATTTACTAGTTCGTTTAATGTATTAGAAAAAATATCAACAGCTAGATCCAAAGCGCCCGACTCAAGTAATGTTTACTCCAAGGTTTTTTCTTCAGTATTCAATCCATTGTAGTCATAACTTTTTCCGCGGCTTATCCTTTAGCATGCATATTTGAGCAAAATCAGCAGTTACACAGAGATCTGTGCGGACTCTCTTCTGGAAGCGGCGGTGAGTCACAGGCTACTATTACTTATACTGTGCTAATACCTCAATTATGTCATTAGATAAAACCACAGACGTAGGATTTTTCGCTACGCTTGGATAAACTAAGTGCAGTATACATCCATTATGATTAAGTACACTACTAAATTATTATATATGTTTTCAGTGTCTACAAATTAAAGAATATTTTCTCCTCTAACATTGCGGGGTTTTAATTTAGAGATATGCAGAAGTAATTAACAAAGTGCGGGACAATATACAGCCTTGTGGTACGCCAGCATGCAAGGTAGTGAATCCGAGCGCGCTCCGTCAACTACAACTTTGATGCATCGCTTTTCGAGAAAGTGAGTACTGGCACTGGTAATCGGCTCCTCAGAGTTGCTATGGGCAGACGGACGCTTTACCTACTTTACTATGGGGCTCTAGAGAGCTTGTCTTCCATGGATTCTCAAGTTGAATAAGGATTTTCAAAAAACGCATAGAGAGATGGTGCCTGTGAATGTAAGCGTTCATAGGTTGCGACGATTAAAATAAATAAAATAAAAAAATACCAGTATGCTAAGGTTTGGAACTATTTGGAATACAAATTTTTCATTTTCAAAAAAAGAAGTACGCAGTACTTATACTGTGATAGGTATGTGATAAACTGTTCACAACAAAAAATACTACAAAATAGTTGTATGGGTGGCCAGGTAATAAATAAATACACACACAAACGGATCACGTTTAGCGAAGACAGAAACGTAAGAAACTAGCCGCCGGCACCGGCACCGGCCCCGGCGCCGTCCGGCGCCGTCGGTCGGTCCGGCGGTCGACGATCGATATGAGCGAGGACCGTCATATCCACGTGCGACTGCTTATATTTTTGATTTTAAGTGATCTCGTTCCACACAATTACATAACCCGGCCGTAATCGATTCAACTCGTCGCATAGTAACTAGGAAGTCGATTCGCGGGCAGCGAACGCTCGCAAGGTCGATAACAGCCGATGAATAAATGGGGAAGGACAGCGTTCGCATCGCGTGCAGTGGTGCAGTGTGGCGGCGGCGGGGCGGGGCGGGGGCGGCGGCGGGGCGGGCGGCGCGCGTGCGCGGCCTCGGCACATGCGCCGGCCGCCGCGTCGATGGCCGAGTGGAGCGGCGCGCGGCGCGACGAGCCCTCCGCCAGCAGGTACGTGGCCGCGGCGCGCCCGCTCCGGACCGCGGCCTCGATCCCGAAGTGACGACTCTTCCGGCTCCCAATATCGCGCGACCGCGTCCCGTGCGGCGAGCGAAGCCGGCCCCGCCAGCGGCGAGCGGAGCCCTCGGCGCGAGGAGCCCGCTGCGGTGCTATTCGATAAATGTGTTGCGGGCGGCCGTCGCTTCGGTGTCGATGTCGCCGACAGGTCATGTCGTAGTTCCCTCGGGTCGGACGGACGTTTCGATAACTAGTCGGACGCGGGCTCCGAACGCTTCGTGTGTTTATATTTATAGACGGAAACTAAATTAAATACATGTTATTTCTTAATCCGTAACTATCAAAATACGGCAGTCCTCCCTGATACTTTCAATTATCGACGATTCGAATAACTCGACTATCGACTAACGGAAGGTCGTCGAGTGAACACCGACATTAACATGTCTGGATGGTTAAATCTATTAATAATGAAACGATATCTAATTATTAATAAGTGCTCGGTTTATAAATATGGAGTGTAGAGTATGTGCGAACAGTATGTGCGGCGTGTGAGGGTGCAGCGTCCTCGGGTACCTGAGCGCGGGTTGTGTTGCAGCGCGCGATGCGGCGGCAGTAGCCCCGCATGGCGGCCAGCGGCCCGCCCGAGCGGCAGCCGCGCCGCGGGCCCGCGCCCATCGCCTCCTTCGACCACGACGTGTCTGACGAGGTGAGACCGCCAGTATGTATCTCTCACGATCTTCTTTCGCTTTGTCGCTCGGAGACCGCTCGACCCGTCGAGCCGTCTCCTCCGGGAACGGTTCCAAACTCGCGTAGCTTTCTTCGCCCTTTCATTACCTCGGTTCGAGGCGCGCTCCGACGGCCTCGTCGACCTTTACGACGTTATCTGTTTTCAGTCGAGCCCGGAAACGAAACAAGCGATCCGCCTACCGGAGATCCGCGAGGACCCATCGAGTTCGGCGTCGGCGAGCGAGGCGCTAGCGCCGCCGCTGGCGCGCGGGCGCTCGGCGTCGACGCCGGCGGTGGCGGCGGCGGCGGCGGCGGGCGCGCTGCACACGCCGGCCGCGCCGCGCATCGACATCTCGCGCGCGTCCAGCTCCAGCCACCACGACTCGCGCGACAGCTCGCCGGAGCTGGCGCTGTTCGCGGGCGGCTCCGGCGACGGCCGCGGCCAGCTCGAGCTGGGCTTCCGCGAGGACGGCGCGCTGGAGCTGCGCTCGAGCACGGAGGAGCTCGCGTTCCTCGAGCCGGCGCCGGGCGAGCCGCGCGCGCCCGCCGCGCCCGCCGCCGAGCGCCGCCACTCGCGCAAGGACAGCCAGGGCTCGGAGGCGGCGCTGCTGGCCGTGTCCGGCCGCACCAGCCGCCTGTCCAGCGTCGGCTCGCAGTGCTCGGCGCACTCGGCGCTGTCGGGCTTCAGCCACGCCAGCCGCGTCTCGCGGCTCTCGGTCGTGTCCGGCGTCTCGCGGTCGCCCTCCCCGCACAAGATGTTGCTCGAGACCTCCTTCTGCGGCCCGAAGCCGATCGAGACCGATCCGGAGATTTGCGCCGCAGCCGTCGAAGAACGTCTTTTAGAGATGGCGAAGTTGAGTTCCGGGCCGGCGCCCGCTCCGACGCCGGTGGACGCGCGCGACCGGCGCGAGGTGCGCACGGAGGCGACGGTGGAGCGGGCCAGCTCGCGGCCGCCCAGCGCCGGCCGCGCGCCCCCGCCCGCCCCCCGCGCCGCCCCCGCCGCCGCCCCCGCCCCCGCCGCCGCCCCCGCCGCGCAGCTGCCCAACCCCGACGAGGACAAGAAACAGAAGGAGACCAAAAACCGGGCACGAGCGGAGGAGAGGCGCGCGAGACCGAGAGATAGACGCGACAACCGCGAGCCCGAAATAAGACAACCAGCAAATCGTTCAAAGGACATCATTCGAATTAGGTTGAAACCCGACTCGGAATACGAGGAGGACGACGAGGACGAGAGCGAGCGCACGCTGGTGGCGAGCGAGGCGGTGCGCAAGCCGGCCAGCCTGTCGCTGAGCGGCGCGGCGCGGCCCGGCGAGGAGCCGGCCAGCCTGTCGCTGAGCGGTGCGGCACGGCCCGGCGAGGAGCCGGCCAGCCTGTCGCTGAGCGGTGCGGCACGGCCCGGCGAGGAGCCGGCCAGCCCGTCGCGCCGACGCAGCGCGCGCGACAGCCGGACGCCGTCGCCGGCCGGCCAGCTCGTCTCCAGGAAGTCCTCGTTTTGCTCCCTGTTCAAGTCGCGTGAAACTATCGCTTCGCCCGATTCTCCTTCGGAAGCTCTCCGACGCAAGAAGAGTTTAACCGAAGGCCGCTCGCGCAGCAGAAGTCGCGACCGCTCCGCGACGCCCACGTCCGCGGCTAAAATTAAGGGTTCCGTATTATCATTGTTCAAAACTCCGCGAAAGAGCGTCACCTCGCCGTCACCGAACTCGCGTGACGGCTCCCCCGTCGTGCAACCGCAGCGACAGATAGTGCCGCCGGCCACTGACAAAACTCGTCGGAACGATCGACTCAAGTACTATGAAGAATCAAAAGATGGAATCATACACATCCCTCTACGTACGCCACCCGATGAACTAAAAAGCGGGGGAGAAGCGAGCGGCTCGAACACTAGCAGTTCGAATACGAGCGGCATGTCCGCCGCGGTGAGTACCTCGAGACACATCGAGGGAGAGAGCGACATTCGCGCGGCGGAGCCCCGCGAGCCGGCCCGGCCCGCGTCCGCGCCGCAGCCCCGCGTCACGCCCGTGGCACGTTTCAATACGAAACCTGTCCAACGTATCGTGTTACCCGATGGAAGCATCATAATTCCGTTACATTCTCCTACAGAAAAAACGGTCGATGAGTTTCCAGGAGTGGCGGCGACCGCGACGGAAATCCCGCAAGAAAAAAAAGAAGATAAGATCGTCGACTCGATCGTGCGGTCGCCGGCTCAGAGCGTCAAGAGCCCCGTCGACGATCGGACGGCGACGAGAGCCGACTCACCGCCGGAGGCCGCTCGCGAGCGGACGAGCGCCGCCGCCCCGGCGGAGCCGCCGGCGGAGCCCGACGAGGTCGACGAGCGGCCGAGAAGGAAAGAACGGATAATGTTTTCGACGCACGTGGGGAGCAGGGACCAGGTGTTCAGTACACAATTTAGTATAACTAAGACCCCGAGCGTAACTAGTGAAATATCGGAATCGTTCGCGACGTTTCCCCCGGAGGAGGCGCGCGGAGCGCTGCGCGACTCTCACATCGCGGGCGGGTCGCCGGGCAGCCCGGGCGCGCGCGACTCGTCCGAGTCGGAGGCCAGCTCGGAGGCGGCGCCGGCGCGCTGCGGCAGCGACGTGGAGCAGCGCGGGCTCGTGGTGCAGGAGTCCTTCGAGGACGAGCTGCCGTACGTGCCCACCACGCTGCCGCTGGAGCGCTCGCTGGCGCTGCCCATGGTGCCGGTGCGCGAGCGGGCCGCGCGCGCGCCGCCCGCCGGCGTACAGCGCCCGCGCGCCGCCGCGCCGCCGCCCGCCCCGCGCGCGCCGCCCGCCCCCGCGCCGCCCGCCCCCGCCGCCGCGCCGCCCGCCCCCGCCCCCGCCGCCGCCGACAAGCTGCGCATCCGGCTGCCGCGCCGCCCGCGCACCGCCTCCGCCTCGGCGCCCGCGCGCGCCGACCGGACGCGCACGCGCAGCGGAAGTGAAGGTTCGTTCGCTTACTATTTTTCTTATTTTAAATATCTCTCCTCCTTTTGATGAGCTCCCGCTTCAATCGTATTACGTACAGTCGTGTATTTAGTACATGCGATAGTTTCTATATTACAGACCTTTAGCTTCCTATATTCTAAAAACATACAACAATTTCCAATCCAGGCACAATTTTAAAATATTTTAAATTAGGTAAAATATTTTGCAAATTATCAAACAATAATTTAAAATTGTGTTTGGATTGGAAATTGTTATAGTATAGATAAAATTTTCTTGACACATAAAAAATGAGTTCGAGCTATATGCGGAGCAGACCCTATGACATCCTGTAGACCACTGTCACAGTATAAGTAATAGTACGTACACTGTTAAAAATACTTAACCTATTAACAGTGACGTCACTTTATATATATGAAATAGGTATTTTTGACAAAAAACACCCAAAATTGTTCAAAAAGCTTGGCGAAAACAGTAAGTACAACTCCAGAGACTCGACAAAGCTTGAAATGCCACTATGCCGAAGCTTTCTACACAAAAGACCAAGCTCAATAAAAACTTATAATTTACTACCTAAACAAGTTAGAGAGCTACCACTGAACCGCTTCAAAATTGAGCTGAAAAAATGGCTTATTACAAATTGTTTTTACTCCCTCAGTGAAGTAGAGCGACAGAAATATACACGTACAGTGCTACAAACTTATTTGACCCGGTGGCCAAATTTAGAACTAAAGCAGCCATCTTGGAATGTAGTATTGCCAGGTACAATTAATTTACTTACCGCGTATGCACATTCCGTTGAGGTGTATTTTTTTTAATACGTGTACAAAAAGATAATATCTTTTTGTACACGTATTTCATTACTTACAATAAAAAAATCGTCAACGAGTTGTTTCTGTGCAATATTATAATTCTCTAATATTATTATAATAGCTATGATCGCGACTTAACGTGATGCATTTTTAAAACTAATCGACAAAAAATAGAAGGCAATTGATATTTAATTGAAACACCACACAACACAATTAATAAGTATATCAATGCTATTATTTTAACAGTGTATATATTTCTTTGATTTTTCTGTTTCCTCTAAAACGGGCGGCATGTCGTTTAACGGCAACACTTAAGTCGATCGCACCGCCCCCGCCATCGGGCCAGATAAGTTTGTGGCACTATAGATGACATTTAATAATTTGATTGCAATTATAATTAATATTTGTCAATTATGGTCATGACATTCGTAGTGATTTTTCTTCTTGACGTTTTAAAATATTACTAATTTTATTGTATTAATATTTCTCAATTATGATTTTGACATTTTCCTTGTATATTTGATATATTAGAATATTATTAATTTTATTATATCCAGATGATGTGTATTTAATCAATGTATTATGACTACTCCAATATATTTTTAGTTTGATAGTTAGTTAACTTAATTTAAAAAGAAATCAATGCCCAATATTTCCATGCCTGTGAGAAAGAGGCGAACATTTTGTACCGTTTTCATATAAACCACTACACCTGTTATTGTAACCTAATGTTCTAGCAAATAAATAAATATTTTAATCTATTCTATTAAGTATATTCTAGTATGTTCTGAAAATATATGGAGTTAACGGTCTGTAATATAAAAACTATATTTTTCTTTATTCCATTTATTCTTTCCATTTCATAAATGAAATAACATATATATCTTTAAGTACATTAGCTGTAAAAGACGACAATGTGTAATTTTTAAATAAATCAATACCAGAAATGTGCTCATTGTAATATTTGCATGCGCGCTTAATAAAATAATTTTCTGCATAACGGGTTCTACTCATTGCAACATGGAACAAACATTTCTTGTGCAGTTCCACTAACACCCGCGAGGTACTCGAAACGAAATATTATGTAGTAATGCGGGGCATCGACGAAGTTGTTCAATATTTAAAATAAATATACGGTATCAAAATAGTTGCGCCTCTGTTCAAACAACAACATAAGTCACAAACATATTGTGTCTTTTTTTTGTTTGTTTGTGAGCGGAGGTTTCACAATCTGTATAATAATTACCAGTTCTGAGAGAGTGAGAGTCGTACCGCCGTACGGCCGCCATACCGTATAAGCAAACTCGATATGACTACGAACAAAACTATTGTACAAAATTGTATAGATCAAAGAGTGTTTAAAGTGTTTGCATATTCTTAAAATTAAACCCAATTGTTTAAATATTTTAACAATTGTATTGTCAATATGAAGAATGAACGTTAATTTAGAATCCATTATGACACGTCTCTTATTTGTGATACCATAGTAAATTTTTTACTGCACAGGTTATAATTATAATTTATATCGTAGGTAGGTATTTAATTTCCTACTATAACTTTTAATGTAACATATATCATGATTTAAGAATATTAAATTTTTTATGCAATATTCTTCAAAAACTTTTAAGGTTGTGAAAGCTCGCAGCCTTGGGAATTATGTACAAGTCATCGACAAATTTTCGGAACTAATGTGGAGATGCTGTACTAATCGCTCGGCTTCCCCTTTAAGTTTTGCTTTGAGAAACTGCATCTTTTGGGAACTTGATAACGATGGGTTGTTGTGAATAGTCTCCGTGAAGACGTTTTTGAATGATTCCCATGGAAAATTGGAACTGAAATAAGGGAGCTCCAGAAGAGGTGTTGATTTATCCCTATGACACACCGACCACATGTTTTTGTTAATGGTCTTCTTAATATCGTTGTACGTTCTTTTAACTAAAAAATACTTGGTTATAATCTTTATTACGACCCGTTTACCGTTCTCTGGAATGCTCTGAAGTTGCTGGACTGTCTCCTCAGCATCTCGTCGGTCTTGCTGTCGGTACCTCTCCGCAGGGATCCTGGTTGGGATTGTTGAGAAAGGAGATCTTCCGTCTTAAGTTATATGATAAAAAAAGGAATGATCTTACTTGATATAGTCTTGCTATTGTCGCGAGCCTTGCTTGCCCACGACTAACACCTTAATAGTTTTGATATGATTCCCGAAGCACAGTCCGCAGTGGAAAGTCTCTACGATGGCTGGTTGGTTTACCTCACTGTACACAGTCCGAAGTTCTGAATGTGCACTCGCGAGGTCCTGATACTCGAAGGACCAAAAAGGATGTACGGTTCGAACACCCTTTAAATTACGTTAGTACTATTACTTATACTGTGCTTTAAATGAAACTTGTTTTTTTTTATACTACGTCGGGTAGCAGACAAGCATACGTAGCATAGATGTGAAGCGGGTACCGTAGCCATATTAACGCTCGCAACATAAAATATCGCTCGCGCGCCGCCACCCCCGCTGCCATCGCAGCATCTCCTTCCTTTCTGGTGACCTCGCTCACTCGCAGGAACACAACAGCCCTCTAGGGAACCGTTATTTGGCTGCGGTATTCTGTGAGGTGAGGTACATTCCCCAGTCGGGTAGCTTACAATTACGCTCCCTACCTCTCTTTTCGCCAGAGCTTCGTTTGTTAGTCAGCAGGGTGCACCGAGTGCAGGTGAAGTTGGCTTTGGTTCAAAGATGTTGATGTGGAGTTGAGGCGTCTGTGAGCACGCGTGGTTAACTCCTACCGAACGCGAACTGCTCTGTGTACTTGTGAATTCATTTATATATTAGGTCCTGCCGCGTAAATTGTTGAGATACACTTGACATAGGTAGAACCGTACAACTCTAAATTTTTTGTGTCGTCAGCGTATAGTAAAGTATTCGAATTTCGTAAAATAGTACTCATATCATTGTAATTAACATATAAATGAAAAAGTAAAGGTCCTTTATGTGAACCTTGAGGGACTCCAGAGCTAACACTTTTGTATCTGGCCTATCCACCAACAACTACAGCTGACTTCTGTTGTTAATATAGGACTTAGTGCAACGAAAAAGATCGCCGTGAATTGCGAATCGTTAATGCTTCATTAATAAAGTATTATGCCACAATTTATCAAAACATTAGGCAAAATCAGCGTACACAGCATAAATTTGACAGTTATTATTCATAGCTTCCAATGTATAATACTTGTGAAAGTTATAAGTACTTGAATTTGGGGGCACGGCAGTGCCCCCGCCAAGTCGAGCGCGAAGCAAACACTGCCGTACCATCCTTTACTGGAACCATTTCGCCGCATTTTCAGGCCCCTATTTGAGAACTTCTGGATAAGACCAGAACGCAGAAATTTTCGTCATCCAGTAAGCTATAATCACATACTTAAAATCCAAAATTTCAAGTCTGTAGGTCATTTAGTTCCGAAGTTAAGCGAAAGCAAAGTTTCGCATTTATGACACTCATTCACTCACTCATGATCATCAAAATAGAACTAGTACTTCCCATAAACTCAGAGAGCTGAAATTTGGTACAGAGTTAGGGTTTAATGGCCACACAAAGGGAAAACTATAAAAACTAGGATAATTGAAGATCTGTAATACCTGGTGACCCTGCTTAGAAAACACAAGAGCCCAACCAAACTATTAGAGATCGAGATACCGCATTTACAAAAAATATTCAACTTGGTGGGCCGCTTCATTTGATGTAAAAAAATCGAAGGTCTGCAGTATCTGATGAAGAACCCTCAGCTGGTCTCAGCTGTTTTAGAGATATGGTAATGCCCCCTTCTACTATTGCAAACACTACTACTGTTGGTACATAAGAAAATCGACTGTCATTGCAAAATCCAGCGTAGTGGGACACATCTTCTAATATACGTAGTATAAAAAAAAAATCTAGCCTATAGCGTCCCACTGTTGAGCGAATGCCTCCCCTTCTGTTTACATACAAATCAAATTAAAGGAAAATTCTGGATAAGACTAGACTGGCTTTTATACTTATACTTACAGGTTTACAAGAAGAAATAGTCGAACGATTAACTTTATTCTACTCGAACATTACACAAATTAAATAAACAAATTACACTAAAATATTAATTAATTTCGCTCAAAATTTGGTCAAAATATAATGCATTGGACTAAGAGTGGCGGTGATACCCGTCGCTAGATGGCGCTGACTGTATTTTAAAACGCGCTTACGTTTGTTTTTCCGATAACCTTATATGGCGAAGTGGCAAGCGGCCGTATGATAGTCGTTTACGACATTCTTCTACTGCGCTTGAAAACGTTTGCTAGGGATTAGGAGGAATTATTTGCATTTCGTTGATTTCGCTTATTATTTCGTGAGGTTTGCTAGGGTTAATAATTAGCAGGTTGTTATTATAACAATTCGAAGATATCTTATAGTAGATTATTGCATCGAGCACAATAGTTATTTGTTATGCAAGGCTGCAAAGTTAATTTTTGGCGCGAGTACCTTGTATTGAAACCTGAGCAAGCGAAGGATTCTAGGATTGAGCCACGAGCGAAGCGAGTGGTTCAAATATAGAATCCTGAGCGTAGCGAGGGTTTCAAAGGTACGAGACGCTAAATAACTTTGCTGCCGAGCGCAACACACAACTTTTCACCTCACTAAAGCGAGGAAAATGTTAGGTGCAAGAAAAACAGTTTTGTTTTAATAAATAATCATCAATGGACTGGCTGCAGAGAATATAAACTATTACGAAACCAATGAGGTTCTATATATATGTAATTTATTGTACGAAACCTTTATTGAATAAAAATATTCGAATTTTAAAAACACTTTCCACGCTAGCGGATAAAGTGCGATTTTCCACGCAGATTTCGAATGATAAACAGAGCTTTTACGAGCTAGTGAGGTGAAAAGTAATTTATTATTGCACCGAGTGCCTGATTTAGAGCCCGAGCGTCAGCGAGGGCTCTAATCTAACAGGCACGAGGGCAATATAAATTACATAAGGCGAGGTGCATAATCTGCTTTTCTTTCAACTAATACCTATAGAAAAAGTAGATAAAAGAAACTCATATCAAACAGTTAAAATAGAAGTTTCTATAACACTGTCGGCTTCATTTAGAATGTTTTCCGGAGTTAATGTGTCGCTAGATGATTCCATTTTAATTCGAAGCCGAAGCACTCAAAATCAGATAGTATCACACTTTTATCGTTTCCAAAAATATTGTCAAGCAAAATTAACAAAGTTCCCGCCAAATCACTTTTTTTAATTTCTTTCATTTTTAACTCAGAGTTAGCAGCAATCATTTTTTAAATTTGGAACAAGTAGGATAGAAACGAATAATACGTACGAAAAAAAAAAAAGTATTGATATCGGCTGGCTGAATAGAGCTAATCCATTGAGATAGGCACCTTTTGGTGCGATTAAAAAAAACTGTGCAATAATGAAATTTCATACATTTTTATTGCTCTAGAGCATTAAAGACTCGTTTTGTACTGAGTTTTTAGTGTGATTGTGATGAAATTAAAGCATAGTTGGAAGAAAAAATATTTTTTATACTATTTGTTTCAGGCTCGCCTATACATAAGTATTATTGAAATACGCAGCTTTATTAAGCCTACAATTGACTGGTTATTGAATCAACGTTTTTCAAGTGACAATTTTCCATCGTCAATGGGTAGCGATTCTGGCGACAGATTGGTGCAATGGTGTCATGGAGCACCTGGTTTTGTACCATTGTGTACCCTTCAACGGCCAAGTCACACAACATTAACTATAATAATAACGAAATCGCAGTAAGGTACTTTAGACTTGGCACGACTTTGTCTAGATTTCATTACTTTTCAGAGATAAACAAGCAGCTCCATCGAGGCTTGGCTAGTTTTTTACAGAATGTTTTTGTTGGGATACTTTATACTGCTTCGACATCACCAAACAAACTGAATGCCCATAGTACGAGGAGCCACGAGTGGCCCGCGAAATACGAATATCTATTCCAAAAACATAATTCATTGAAATTAAATAAATAAATAAATATATTTCTGGACAATTTACACAGCGCTATCTAGTCCCAAATTAAGCGCAAAGCTTGTGTTATGGGTACTAGACAACTGATAAATATACTTAATTTTTTTTTTTTTTTGTAAATACATACTTATCATACATAGAAAACATCCAGACCAAGACAAACAGACATGTTCATGCACACAAATTTTTGTCTTGTGCGGGGATCGAACCCGCAACCTCGGAGTCAAAGTGGCCATTGCTACCATTCGACCACCCACCGGGTTCGTCCCATCCCATCCCATGAAATTGGGCATAATCAATATAAATAGCGCAGTATTTATAATAATAGCCGGTTTACACTTGAAAGTAAGGGTGTTTGATTTCGTTGGGTGGAAGTGTGTGAATGTGGGAAGTAAAAATGTGTGATGGGGTGCTTCTACCCTATTATGAAGTGGAGGACTGTATGATGGAGAAATGGGAACACGTAGAGACAGGTACTGTTAATAGAGCGAGTTTAATACGTTCATACCTATATTAGTACAATCGAGCAGACACATTGACCATAGTAACCGTAACTACCTCTTGAATACTCTCGAATGTACTGAACTGCTATAGAAATATACAAATATAATATATATATTTATATACAACGTACGTGACTACGCTCACTTATGCAGCTGCCATATAGTGCCATCGTATATGTACGTATGTGAGTCGTAGTGTTGTGCTGAGGAGTCAACGACAGCACTGGTGTTGTTGACCGAGGCGTATAGGTCAACCAGTACTGCTGCTCTGTCAATACTGGCTGGGGTTCAAATCTGGGGTTTAATAGGTCTACAATGTTCCAGATTATCCTAAACATCAAAGATTATCACCAGGAAAACTAACAATTTTAAAAATTTTGATGTAGTGCAGAACTTCCCAGATCATTCATGAAATTTTGAGGGCAATTTTTAGCATTTTGAACTAGTGTAGACTATACGTCACACATTTTCGTAGTTCATTTAAATAATTGCAATATATCTTAAAATATTCTAGACCATTCCGAAATAATCGGAAATATTTTAGTTCTCAACATTATCCCTCATAAACGCACTTGACGCTATTCAACACGATTTCGATTATACGAGAAGTAACTACAATGTGTCAGAAGGAAAATTTGGAATATTCTAGAAAACTTCTCGATTTTGTCACTCACAATTCAAAAATGCACATAGCACCATTCAGCACAATGAGACGCATGAAATCATGTATATTATATTGATATACATGATATGTTGGCGACTGGCTGGGTATATTCCTTATAAATTTCATAATGTTTTTCTATTGACATGTCTTCAAATTTGTTTACAAATTTGAAGACATGTCAATAGAAAAACATTATGAAATTGACATGTCTTCAAATTTGTTTAATCTTTGATGTTTAGGATAATCTGGAACATTGTAGACCTATTAAACCCCAGATTTGAACCCCAGCCAGTATTGACAGAGCAGCAGTACTGGTTGACCTATACGCCTCGGTCAACAACACCAGTGCTGTCGTTGACTCCTCAGCACAACACTACGACTCACATACGTACATATACGATGGCACTATATGGCAGCTGCATAAGTGAGCGTAGTCACGTACGTTGTATATAAATATATATAATATATTTGTATATTTCTATAGCAGTTCAGTACATTCGAGAGTATTCAAGAGCATTCTAGAACTTTCCTGAACATTGTGGAACACTGAATAATTTAAACCCTGAACGAAGCTGGGTACACCAGCTAGTATTTGTAAAATACAAAGGGAAAAGACATCAATCATAATTTATTTACTGTCACCGCCAGAGTAAATTGACTCATTATAATTTGTCTGTCACTTGGGATAGGTCACAACAGGTGAATTGTTGCCTATAATTATATCGTCGTCAACCTTATCCTGCTGGGATACGGGTCAATCAATCGAGCAATCGATCAATCACAGGCCTCAATCGAAGGGGCTTAGAGCATACTCCACACGTCCTTCACTAATTATTATTAATGCTCCATTTTTAACATAAAATAACACTCCAATTTTAACATAAGGCTGAGCTGTGAAGATGTACGGAAGGTGTGTCTGAGGTATATTGAGTAAAATTTATATCTCATATATATGAAAATCATAAATATATATGAATTTAACATACCTATTTAAAAAAATAATAAGGGGTCTTTGTTAGAACAACAGTAGCCAAACAATATTTTAAATGAACACTCGGTATTTTGTTTCCATTATAAATAATGGCCGTGTGGTTTCCGGCAGACTAGAATAGAATCATTCCGTCCCTTCCCGTGGATGTCGTACAAGGCGACTAAGGGAAATACATTATCAAATATCGATCAGGCCTCCCCAACCCGTCTGGCCAGCGTGGGGAGTGTAGGTCAAATCCTCCTTCCGTCTAGGACGGACGAGAGAGGGTCGTGCTCCTGTAGTGGAAACTAAAATGGACCTGATGATGATGATGATGATACATAATGCTGGTTATTACTCACAGTTTTCTGATGGTGTTGGTGTGTTCTCCCCAATGCAAGTCAACACTTTTAGTTTTTTATAGAATTTTATACGGTTTTTATACCAGGTAGAGTGTCAATAAACGGCTAATAAACGGGTCGTTTCCATCACCTTTTTATACCACTAAAGTTTTAATTAGTATCAAGCAAGCATACGGCGCGCCAGCATACCGCAGACTATGTACGGCATCACAAGTGCGTTGCGACTCTGTAAAAATCTCTTCTCGCCCTTTTTGAAGAACCCCATGCTGTAGTCACCCGGGATAACCTCGACAGGCATATATAACAACACAAAACCAATAACTCGGCGATTAGAAATAAAGAGATCCCAGAATACACATGTATTTAGCAAATAATCAGACACCCATGTACTTAACAGATAATGTATTTAGCAAATAATCAGACACCCATATACTTAGCAGATAATCTTAGATTTGTTAAAAAGTATATAACTATTCCAAGGTGCGCTTTTGGCATCATGGGTCTGTGGGAACAAATAATCCACTCGAACCCTTAGGGGATTGTAATCTACGGTGGAATAATCGTAGATAACAATAAACATAACCATAATAACGATGAATGTGGTACCGTTCGCGCAGGTTACGAGACGCGGCCGAAGCCCGAGTGGATCGACTTCGAGGAGGTCCCGGAGCGGCGCAAGCAGCCCAAGCGCATCCAGACGCTGCCGGCGGCGGGCGCCGCGCGCGACGTCGTCTTCAGCTACGTGGAGCCCGAGCACTGCCGCTGCGAGTGCCACGCGCACGGGGAGCCCGCCGAGCCCGCCTCGCCCGCGCCGCTCGACCGGCTGGCCGACCTCGACGGCAGGTATTAGCAGTGCCACCAGAGTGATGGTCGAAGAGCATTTTATAGCATAAATGAACGATGTGGCATGACCGCGGCTATCTCCTGAATGTCACTATTAATATGTATCAAGTACATAAAAAAATGTATACGTGAAAATTGTTAATTAAATAATTGACCGTTATTTTGAAGCTTAATTGCTTTGTGAAAAACTTGCACATCCGGTTCACTCCCAGGCAGAATTCATCTTATGTTCCGAAAAATATTTTTGTATTACATATTATTATTTATATAGTTGTCTTGGCCAATTTGCCAAAATATTATAAATATTTTGAAAAAATAGGCAGGGGAATTTTTCAATTTTTCAAACTATTTATAATATTTTTGTATTTTCAAAATATTATAATTTCAGGTTAAACTTTCCTACTGTGTGAGTCCGACTTGCACCTGCCCGGAAAAACCTTCGTTGAACTTAGGGTTCCATTAAGTGGTCATAAACCGGTGCCTTTACGCTATCAGATAATTGAATGTATAGTTATTAAACTTGTTAGTACCGCACAGCGTAAATACCGCAAAATTTAAATACCAAAGTCTTCAGTGCGTTGGACTGTGACCGTTAGGCTGGTCTATAAATTGAAAGTCGCAAACCAAAATTGTCAATATAGCTCAGAGTACAACTACAAGAGACAATAACTTTTGGTCGTAAAAATAACTCGAATTATATGCAAAGAGCCTGTATTTTGGTATTTGTTATTGTCAGTCCTGAAATTTATGAAAGGCTATTATTACCTACCCCTTATCTATATTTATACCTCTGTGAACATAATCGTATCTTTTACAACCGCTTCACATTGGCGTACGTGCCACCAGCCAGGTGATGCTAAACGTCTCAAACCAATTAAACTTCAGGTAACGGTCAAATAATTAATATTGAACAGCGTTTTTTAACCGACTTAAAAAAAGGAGGAGGTTCTCAATTCGACTGATTTTTTTTTTTGTATGTATGTTATTTGATATCTTCGCGAATTGTGAACCGATTTTCAAAATTCTTTTTTTATTTGAAAGGGTATGATTGCGAGGTGGTCCCATATTCACCAAGTCAGGGTCTGGTGAGGGTATCCCAGAAAAATCGATGGAAACCCTTATATTTGCCCTGTGGTTGCCGGCAGAATAGAATTGCGCCACTCTATTGCTCTGCGCTGGATGTCGTACAAAGGAATCTTGTGTGACGCAATAACTTTTCTCCCGGAAGACGGGCAGCCGCGTGTCCCGGGATATTCCACCAATAAGCTGCGCTTGCCAGCTGAAGTCGGTTTTTATTTTTTCTTAAAAATCATTATTATTTACTGACCTTATTTGAAGAACTTTAATTTCTGCCTGGCGTTTTCTACTCAATGAGCTAACAAGGATCGAGTAACTCCCCACTTGCTCTCGCTCTGCGCACTGGTGGTGGGTTGTGAACCGGATGTGCCAGAGAAACAGCTGTATAACGGATATAAGGAACTAAATAGGAGAAAAACCGGAAGGGTCTTTCTCAAATCGATTAAGCTTCAAATAAGGTAAGTATTTAATGAGCGTTTTATTTCAGATAAAACGCTGCTATTATCAAACACTTAATATTGAATAATATAGTTATATTTTTGAAATGTGTTAATAATTAAGTCCTTTAATTTGATCCCGAATACGGTATCATTAAACATTTTTTTTTAGTTCGTGACTTTATGTCCTCTAGAGGGCGTGATATCCAATATAATGTGACGTCACATAACCTATAATAATCAGCGGACGATCAAAACGCTACGACTCGTAGCGTTTTAATTGATGTTTTATACACGTTCCCTACATCATATAATATATACATAAAAACCATATAAAAGTTCTATAACAGTATTTTTATAAGTTTACCAGTAGAAGTTTGAACCACCTATCAAAAGTTAAAAATCTCGATAGCTTCCATAGCCATTTTAGAAGGCTAGACTTTTTTGCAGTTAGTATAGGCTTTTGATAGGCTTATAAAAACCTACAGCCAAGTAATCTAAATAGGCCTGGCCTAAAGGGCTAAAAGGCTTATAGGCTTTTAGTCTGTCAAGGCTAAATGGCTAGGCTAAAAAAAAGGCTAAAAGCCTATAGGCCCCGGGAACACTACGCCTATATCGCTACGAGCGATATTTTTTGCGAAAACAATGTTAAATAATTTTGAAGTTATGAAGAACAGACGAACGTATATACAATAGCCACAAACATACATAGGAGTCAAAATCATAACCCTCCTTTGTGCTTCGCCGTAGTTGGGTCGGTTGAGAAGACAAAAACTTACTTATAAGTTACTAATAAGTATGCTACGTGCAATGCTACGTATACCTCCTCGTACGTAGCCTCGCATGTAGCACACCTTGGAATTTGTGAAAAGAAAAAAAATCCCCATTGCGTGGAGTCCATCCGCGCGGGAGAAGTGAAACTCCATGGTAGCGTTAAACGTTTAACGCGACCGTGTTGGAAGTCGCATTAGAAGTTTCACTTCAATAATCAGCACAAGTAGTGATGCATATTTCTCAATACAATCCGTTAGTCTTCAAAACGATCTGTTCCATTAATTAGAAACTTCCTGTTGCTTTCTAAAAATGAATGGTAATTCTTCTGAACATGTTTGAGCCTCGTAGCTCGCAGCAGTGCCGTGCGTGTGTTGCAGGCCGCAGGCGCCGGCGGCGGGCGCGGCGCTGGCGCGGCCCTTCACCGGCGACCTCGGGCTGCGCGACCAGGTGACACACACGCCTTCCTTTACGATTCCCCAATTATGTGATACTGCCCACAAAAATGTATCCTCTGATTCACATAGAACAGAGTGTCAGGCCTATCTCTGTTTGTCGACGTAGCTCCAGGTATATAGGGCTTGATTTTTTTTATACCTACGACTACGTCGGGTGGTTTTCAGTTACCGTTAGCATATAGACGCTGAAAATAAACAAGTGCAGCAATCCCCGCTGTAAACGTATACTCAGATTTATTAGTCTTTTATCGTGGTCGTAGGTCGTTGCGCATTTACGGCCACCTAGTTTCCTAATTATTCAGACTACAAAACACTGCACTTTTTGAGATGGGTAATGTCTATTACCTATACAAGTTTGAGGTGTGAGAGGCTCTATGAGCTAAAACCAACTTCACCCGCACGTGGTGCACTCTGCGGACTGACGATCGTAATTATAAACTACCCAAGTGGTATGTCCAACTCAAGATTGGCGTGTGTTGCAGGAGGCGCGGCCGCACTGACCGCCGGCCGGCGCCGGGCCCGCCGCGCGTCTGCTCTACGAGTTTAGCGTTTTGTAAACTATATTATCTACTATTGACTCGACGAGATGTTATCATTTTTGAGATGAAAATTTACCCAGTTCGTTAGTTATATATTTATAGCGTCGTTTATATCTCTCCTATTAGCCACCGTTGACCTATGCGTTTTTTGATATTTATTGAATCGTTCGAGGTGTATATTGCGGTTTTATGATAGAGGAGTATTGCATGACGGCGAGGTGGAGCCGGCCTCGTCTCGGGCGCCGGGCGTTTTCCTCCGTTTCGAAAACTATCCGTAGCTTAAATGTCACTCGGCGCTTGGGAGAAAATAAATTTATAAATAATAATGTTATTATCGTTCCTGCAATAGAAATAAAAAAAGGGGGAAAACTATAAATTCGATTCGGAAGCGACATTTTTGTGATATAAGAGTATCTAAGTGTAAAACGGGTCATTATTGCGGAGGCGCACGTGTACCTACATTGAGACATTATTTAAATATTTTATTGTTGTTACAACGGCACGTTATAAATAACTGTATATTTCCTTTGTAGTGTTATCTAGTGTATGTCGTGCCGCCGGCACTAGCGACGGTGTTCAAGTGTACCTTACGTACGCGTCGCGCGTCGTCGCGCGTCGTCGCGCGCCGCAGCAACCGCTGGTCGCAACGCAGCGTCATTCGCACGCAACATGTACGCAACAAACGATGCATTTATAACTTTTATTGTGACTTTAAATCTTGATGTTTTCACTCGTAATATTTTATCGACGTATGTATGCCGCCATAGTACAGTGAACGACTCGTATATAACTCCCGCTTCGTCAGCGGGTGCGCCTGCGTCGTAGCCTGCGCCTGCGTCGCGACGCTCGCCGCCGACGTTTGCTTTAGCGATTCTTGTAATTAGTTGGTTTCATTAACGCAATAATATGTAAGAAAGTATGTACTAATGTTAAAACAAACTCTACCAGTTTAGGCAAAAGTCTGAAACAAAATATATAATTTTTGCTTTCCAGCCGCTGAAGTTTGTATTTGTACAACCACCCGTGCCGTCGGCCAAGGAAGTGGTTTATCAGTTTTTATAAAACATAAAAGATAACAAGTAAATAATGTTGCTAAAACTGACCTACCATCGTCTTTGAGAGCGAATATAAACCTTCTAATTAAGAAAAATACAAACCACCACCTTGGAATACTGCACTGTACCTGCCTTTGAATTGAAATTTACAAGACTGAAGTGTCATGCTGTGACACTATTACAGCAGAAATGTATTGTTATCATGCTTTTCGACAAAATGGCCAGCCATCATTAACATCAACCACACGTAAGCAGATGGTGCGATAGCAACAGGGGTGCCAACACATGAGCGATACTCCTTGTAAGCGTCTTCCAAGTGTCTGTAGGCTACGGTCCTACGGTAACCGCTTTACATCCGGCGAGCAGTAACTTGTTTATCGCCAGGTAAAGTTGGTAATTGTTTTAACATCTGAAATACAAGTCATGTGATGTGAAAGCGGCAACTAAAGCACAGAATATGTAATAAGTATAACTAATCAAAATGCAGAATACCTATGTCGCCCTACCGTGACTCGCCTCAGATGTACCGACCTCGCCATTATTGTATTAACAGGAGACAGTCAGCAAAGAAACTTTGTCTGATCAGCAAGACTTTTGTATTGTGGATTCCTACGTGCAGCAAAAACACTCCCATGATTATTTTATTTATTATTTATTTGGATAGGCAACTGCATATTTTTCCTATATCTCTCTTACGGTCCGCCTGATGGAACGCAGTTACCGTCGCAATTACAATGAACAAAGATACTAGAATTATAAATAAAACCATTTACACAGCCATTTATAAGCAATCGCAGATAGATCATACAATTTGGGGTGTAAGTGACTCACAACGATCTTCACGAGTCAAAGTCAACCTCACCTGCACGTGGTTTATCCAGCCGACTAACGAGGGGCTTTGGCAGGGGAGGTACGGTATAGCGTATTAGTAAGCTGTCCGACTGGAGATACTTCTCCAGTCGGACAGCTTACTAATGGAGGTACTCCTCCACCTCACAGAATACCGCAACCAAATAACAAGTCTTTTGAGGGTTGTTGTGTTCCTGCAAGTGACGTCACCAGAAAGGAAGGAGTTGCTGTGTAAGCAGCGGGGGTATCGACGTTTTCATTCATCATTTCATCGAAGCGTTTCACATCCGACGTAGATACTATAAAAATATATAAATACAACATTCTGCTATTAAGTGTCTGCATCCTGCATCAGAAGGTCCGAAAAAAATATTTAGAATAGTCTTATCGCCGCCGGCTTAGTGTCAGATAAATCTAAATGGTCATGTCTTGGGCACAAGGTGTTAAAGAGTTGGTTACCCTCATAAATAATGAGTTACGATAGTTTGTGGTGGCTGGTGGCATGCCGAGCAGCCAGCGGCTTGTAACGCCTGCCGGCGGGCGCGCTGGGGCTGGTACACCAATATTGATTATGTTTAGTAAAGTAGTACAGTCTAAGTTGCTGGATAAAATTTAAGGAGATACTTAATGTCAGCAATTTCTCATCTTTGGTGAAGTGGCAAGAAAGAAGTGAAAGATCTCCATGTCACAATCGACACACTTTAATTTGATGAAATCCTAAAAACTTCACACACCTCCCAGAATACCGCAGCCAAATAACAATTCCCTTGAGGGTTGTTGTGTTCCTGCGAGAGAGTGAGGTCACCAGAAAGAAAGGAATATAGGCTGACAACGATCGGCGACCCCTTGGTGTTGCTGATCACTGATAGGCGGTGGTGATTGCTTTCCATGAGGTGAGCTGTGGCTCATGTTCATTTGCCTCCCTCTCATAAAAAACACCTGAATAGCCACGACACGGTTCGTGTGTGCGTTCTATTGTAGATTCCATACCGCTGAAGCTTTGAACTTAGTTATGACCAATGTGCTTCAGAAATCTTCACTATAACCAAATTCTTCCTGGCTTTTCTATACCTACCTTTCGTACTAATACCATAAATTCAAAAGTTTGGATGAATTTTGGCACAGAGATGACAGAGATCTGAAGTAGCACATACGAGTAGGCTTTTTATTTCGGAAAAATTGACCGTTCCCGAGGCAGAGGTTTGTTTTAGTTTTCATAGAACAAGAAATTGAATTGATAGAACTTTTTGCATACTGGTAGTTTATTTATAGACAATGCCATAAGCTACTCATTATTCAGAAAAAATGCACGGTTTTTATGGGATAGACCTATAACAAATTGTATTCGCGTTTTTGAAACGAGGTTTGTTAAAGTTAGTGAAATTTTAGCACATTTTTCCTCTAAGGTTTGACCAACAAAATATGGCTAAAACTTGCATGTCCTGACGGAATATAATATATAAGTAATTTAATCCAGCATACAGTATTGGAATAAATAAATTCGATCACTTTGATGGTTCATGGCTACGCTAACTTCATATCAGGCGGGCTGTATGTTTGTCTACCACCCGACGTAGGTAGTAAAAAAAAATATTTCGCCTTTAAATATACTGATGTTTGCCCTGCCATGAAAAGAGAAAATTTTTGAAAATTCTCCGTAGACTTCACCATGGATGAAAGTTAATTTACTGTATCACATCAGACTCGGTTTCACACAGCACCAAGATGATACATACGGTTATTTACACCGGCGCGGCGCCGCGTCATCGCTTATTTTGAAAAAGACGGTCGGTTAGTTGAGTTCTAGTGCTGTTTTTGTGAGCCTATAATTGACAAAAAATCTCTACCGCCTAGAAATCAACGCACACAATGCGTGTGACGTCTCGCTTAATAATAATAATCTTTATTGCAGCTATAAATTGATATTTTAAATACAAAATAAAATAATATAATAAGAAATTAAAATAATAATAATAAAGTCACTTAAAATAATAAAAATGTACCGAATATGTCATTCATACTTAGTAGTACACTTTCGGTTCTCGCACCTATGAACATCCATCCAGTACCTAAATGTAGGGCTGTTCCACCACGCACCGCCTTTAGTATGCTATTATCAGAGCCACACAACCTCTCCTAAAAAGAGGCTATGCGAGCTCTCATAACAGCGAAGAAGTCTGGCACTGTCGCCTCGGCGAACATCTCTGAAGCGCTGCAGCAGCGTGGTAATCGCATGAGAGTGCGAAATGCGTCATTATATTGCATTGTAGGTACGCCTTACGCGTAAAGTTGACCCAGAGTTGGCAAGTGTAGAAACATTGACAATAGGCATTGAATAATGTCAACTTAACAAAAGTGTATAACGCTACAAAATTTCCCTTTATTGCCCTTGGCGCTATCCACGTGAACGAAGTCACGGGCATCTCTTAGTTATAAATACTAAATAATGATAATAAGGCGTGCAGTAGTTATAAATACTAAATAATGATAATAAGGCGTGCAGTATGGTGAGATTAAAAAAAAACCGGACAAGTGCGAGTCGAACTCGCCCACCGAGGGTTCCGTACGTAGAAAATTATAAATAATTCAGGAATCTAACCCCCTATTTTTAAGATTTAATTACAAATGTATAGTTTTGAGATTTATTCCTGAACTTGTAGTCAATAACGGTGTTACTTTTTAAATTTCATAGAAGTACCGTGAGTTTTGATTCTCTTGAGAATGTGTCGAAATATGCGTTTTTTGCTGAATAAACGGTATATTTTTTTTACATAAACTTAGCAGTTTGATTTTTTTACAACTTCATGGAACCGCAGACCTGAGTATACATTTCAAATTTCAGCTTGATGCCTCCACGCATTCTCGACTTAGAGGGTCTTGACAGACAGACAGACAACAAAGTGATTTTATAAGGGTTCCGTTTATCCTTTTGAGGTACGGAACCCTAAAACATTTAGAAAGTCTCGTAGGTATATTCATAGGTACAGCGGTAATACGTAACAAACGTGTTCGGTTTTCATGAACCTTAATGATGGAGGTTTCGAACGATGAATTAAAATTTACCAAGGGCCGGGTTAGGGAGACAAATATTTGTTGCTCGTGCTGGCCCCTATTTATAAAATTTTGTAGAACCACCTAAAAAGGAAAAAGGTCAATAAAAATTCCAGTAAATAAATAAAAAAAACAATTTTATTTATTACAAGCTGTTTTCATACAAACGAGATATTGATACTGTCGATTGGGAGTCGTGTGAAAAAATAAATGCAGTATTGAATAATGTACACGAGAGAGTGGTCGGCGGACGGAGGCATCACTTGAAGATCTTGCCCTGGTTGAACCGGCGGCCGCCCCTGTCGGCGCCGCTCCACGAGAAGTACTGCTGCACCAGCTGCTTCGTCTCCGCGGCGCGAGGGTCCAGCTTCTTCCACTCGTACGACTCGTAGTCGATCTGCAACACACGGACGCACCGCTGTCACTGCGCTCATCTCTTCCTACTCGTATTATAAATGACTAACTTCGTGACGAGATCTACACGTACGCAGTACGTTACCGTTTGACAGATAAACGGTTAACCGTACGAAAACGCATTTTGGTAATAATTTCCATAAGAATATGTTTTAGATCTACCGTACGATCTTTTTTATCCAGGTGTGGTTCATACAGAAATAAACATACAGAAAATTCTTAAACGTTTACAGGCAGCCAGACCCTGCGGTCGGAGACGAGCCGACAGAATATTGACTGGAGCGGTTGTACCTGACGACTATCTGCAATACAAATGCTTTATTTGATTGCAATAGGCTTGTTGACCATGTTACAAAATTATAAATACTCTCTATCAGTAACGTAAAATATATAAAAATAGAACGATCTGCGATCTTAAAATTTTAATAACTTATGTCCGACGTGTTTTATGTTCGGTCAAAGTTTGGTGGGAAAGTCCAGTTTAAAGGTAAGAAATTATAAAATATAAATATTACCATTGTAGAAACAATAAAAAATAGTATAACTTTTGTTACGGCACTGGCTACATAAACGCAATATTTAACATAGCTGTCGTACAAATTTCTGATTTAATGCATATAAAATAGCATGACGTCATAACGTGGTGGACTTTTGTATGGAGCGTTTTCGGGATAGTCCAAAATTGTGATCTTCAAGTTATCATATCTCGAGAAGTTTTTAGGCAATCGAAGTAATTATTTCACCTATATTTATATTATTGTGACGTCTTTAAATAAATCGAAAAAAAAAATGGGATACAAGCCTATTGTTGTTTAAGTACCCAATTATGATAACCGTAATGAAATCTCAAATTTTCTGTACATTATTCTTGAATGAACTACATTGTGTTCACACGGGTCGAAACCATAGGTGTGTACCATGAAAATCGCTCCCGTGTTGACCGAACAACACGGGAGCGATTTTCATTTGTGACACAAAGGCAGCCAAATATATCACATTTGACTGCCTTTGTGTAGTTATCGCGTTGCACTTACCTGCCAGTCTGGCGAGAGGGGGAAGGCCAGCTCCTGGCCCCTCCACACCCAGACGCCCGAGATGGTGGAGTTGTTGTCTTCTCCGAACAGGCACACGGACGCGAACGCCTGCTTGCGCATCTTGTCCAGCCGCTGGAACATGCCTGCGCACAGATCACACCATACAGTCAATTACCATCAAGGAGAATGACCACGAATGAATGGGGAAAAAATCACACTCACACGCGTGATCGGACACGGGACGTAGTTACAATAAATTGTTGTAGAATAGAATAGAATAAACGAATACTTAAAGAACAATTAAATAATAAATAAATAAATATTGTCAGACATATTACACAGCGCCATCTAGCCCCAAAGTAAGCGAAGCTTGTGTTATGGGTACTAGACAACTTATAAACATACGTAAATACATTTTTTTTTGTAAATACATATTTATGATACATAGAAAACATCCAGACATCCTGAACACACCCCATTGTACAATCAGTAGAACACACAAAGGGACGTAAAATCTCTCCTCAGACTTAGGTTCCAAACCGTCTGTCAATTTGGGATCGTCAACAATCCTCACGGCACGCCTTTGAATCGAGTCACAAGGTGCAAGTTGGTATCTAGGCGCTCCTGCCCATAAATGGCAGCAGTACTCCATGTGCGGCCGTACTTGAGCTTTATAAAGCATAAGTCTTTGCCGCGAGTTGAAGTACTGCTTCGCCCTGTTGAGTACACTTAGCTTCTTCGACGCCAGCTTGACCTTTCCCTCCAGGTGACAACGAAACTGGACGTCGCTGGAGATTTTAACTCCGAGAATCCCAATGTTTTTGGCGATGGTAAGGGGTGTGTTCTGGAATTCAGGAGCCACAGCAAAAGGAGCGGTGATCGCGCAGACTTGTGTCTTAGTGGGATTGAAATGAACCAGGTTCTTTCGCCCCCAATCGGACACACTATTCAGTGTGCTTTCGATCTCCGACACAAGCTGTTCGCGGCTCTCCTCCACCAGAGAGCGTGGAATATTAGCGCGGCCCGTGTAATAAGTGTCCCCGGTGCTGTCGTCGGCATAGCAATGAATGCTGTCAATAGATAACAAATCATTGATATGCAGCAAAAACAGCGTCGGGGACAATAGCAAGCCTTGCGGGACGCTAGCATTAATGTCCATGCTATCGGAGCAACTGCCATCCACAACGGCTCTAATGCTTCTGCGCTTCTGCAGGACAAGAAGCTAGCGACCCATTCGCATAAAACCTTGTTGTTATTAAAAACCAATTTCCGAACATGTCCTATATTCATATTCATATCCAATGTCAGACAATCGATTTACTATAGATCAAAGATAGATTTTGAGGCGTGAGAGGTTGTTATTATATATCTTTTTTCAACCGAAGCCAACCTCACCCGCACATGATGCACCCTGCGGACAGACAATCGAGAGTCTGGCAAAAAGAAAGGTAAGGCGGGCAATTTTTAAGCTGCCCGACTGGGGAACGACCTCCACCTTCCAGAATACCGCAGCCGAATAACAATTCGCTTGGCAGCGGGGGTGGCGATGCACGAACGATATTTTATGATTCGAGTGTTAATAGGGCTACGGTAACCGCTTCACATCAGGCGGTCTGCCACGACGTAGTATAAAAAAAACAGTCATGTTCGTGCCCACAAATGTTTCTTATACGGGGTCCAAACCCGCGACCATAAACTGACTGAATAAATTATATTGAAATTATGTTTTCTTTTTCCCAATTAAAATAAAATATACGACGTAGTATAAAAAAAACAGTCATGTTCGTGCCCACAAATGTTTCTTATACGGGGTCCAAACCCGCGACCATAAACTGACTGAATAAATTATATTGAAATTATGTTTTCTTTTTCCCAATTAAAATAAAATATTGACAGTCCCCTAACTATATTGCCAGTTTGGACAATTGATTTTCTTTAAATATTTTATATTTGTAGAGACCCTAGGAATCAAACCCCATACTTTCAAGAGAGACTAGTGCGAGCCTTACCTGTGATGAGATTACAGCTCATGAAAACTTTGGCGAGCTCCTCGGGGTACTTGTACTCGGCGTACCAGATGGAGTAGTTCTCGGGATCGAACTTCTCCCAGAAGTAGGGGATGGACTTGGCCTCGTCCTCGTTCGAGTAACACCTCTTGAAGTTGTCCATGTTGAATGTTCTGGAAATTTGTTCACAACATTTCACTAATGACTCAAATGAGCATTTTGTATGGTTTTTGAAAGTGATGCTAACAAGCAATCGGCTCAACTGATGCAGAGTAGTATCAGTACCTAATAAAGACTTACATATAAACAGTATGTTAAGGCACGGCACCTTGAACACTAACACAGCATTTCATTTTCAATAAATATTTACACCTCTGACGACCTTACTAACCGGCAGGAGCTATGCAATTCTTGTTATATTGTTATTTAGCTACATTCTGTACGATAAGAACACTTTTACACTTTGATCTTTGTACCGTTCTTGTGCCGTACATAATAAGAGCTACATTCGCACTATGACAGTTAAGCATGATCTGCTCTTAGCTGTACTCCCCTCGTAGGAGACGATATGCCCTATATCTCTTCCAATAGTACCCTCGCTTGCATGTTATGCCTGCATATGCCAGCATAATTATTCATAAAAAGCAACAGAGTTGAAAAAAAATATTATTTTTGTAAAACAGATCATTATTTTAAACAAGTGTTTTCTTTTTTTTTGTTTATTATGTTTTATTTTTTATTATTTTAGGCCATTTGTTTCATTCATCAATTAGACCTGTAATATTTTATTTCTAGACTGTTCCAATAAAATAAATACCCATAGTCTATCTACATAATATTTCTTGATATCTTTGTTTTTTTTTATAATAGTAAGGTCAGAAGTGAGTGGTTGCAGCACGCGGCGAGACGTACCCTTTAGGCATGGAGTCGAAGGGGTCCTTGGACTCCTTGGGCTTCTCGTCGAAGTCGTCGGCGGGCTCTTCGGGTTCCTTCTCCTTCTTCTTGGGCGGCTCCTTCTCCTTCTTCTCTGCCTTCTTGTCTTTCTTGCCGCTGTCCTGAAACATAATTAATGTTTGCCTCTAATTTCTGTAACATACCTTGCTTGCTTGGTTTCATAATACTTTACGCTGTGTTTCCATCCGACGCGGACGTAGTAAAAAAACCCACTAAGATTTTTTTTTACTACGTCAGATGGCCCGTCTGATGTGAAACGGTTGCCATAGCCGGGGGTGGCTGCGCACGAGCGATATTTTATGTTGCCAGCGTTAGCAACATAAAATATCGCTCGTGCGCCGCCACCCCCGCAGCCAACGCAGCATCTCCTCCCTTCTGGTGACCTCATTCACTCGCAGGAACACAACAATCCTCAAGGGGATTGTTATTTGGCTGCGGTATTGAGTTGGAGGTACTTCACCAGTCGGGCCGATTACAAATACTATACCTCTCTAATATAGTGTCCGATTTATTGATGCATAGCTTACACCTCCGGATAGAACAGGTTGACATTTGACATATAGGTGACTATTTTGACGTATGCATCCAGTAAGGATTTTTCTAAATCGTAAACTAGTCGTGAATACAGAAGTGAAGCAGAATGGCCTAGTTTTGGTGCAATGCACGTAGCTTAGGCTCATTGTGGACATCACTATAAAAAAACGGGTTGCTGCATTTCACGGTAGTGTGGGAATTAGTTTTGATTTCGACTAAAACATGTATTGAAGATTGGAATAGACGTCCTCGTATATGAAACTTACATTTTTCAGTGAATAAGGACAGGAACTTCCGTCAAAAAACTGATTTTAGGCGCTATTTTTCTACTGTGACAAAGTATAAATTCGGAAAATGGCGTCTGAAAATCTATAAAATTGTCAGTTTTTGATTTTGAATCTTCTACATTTTTTGAGGTAGTAACTTATTTATCGAGCATCAATTACCTGAACAATGAGTTTAAAAAAATCGAGGAACGAGAAGATTCTTGGCGGTATTTTCGGTGTATCCATAACGTAAGGATAAGTAGAGTACGACCAAAGTAGGGTCCCAAAGAACTCGTATCCGGGCCCATAAAATCGTAAATAAGTCGGTGTACCTTCTTGTTGAGGTCGTTGTACTTCTTGGGGTCGTAGACGGGCGGCTGCGCACACAGCGCGACCCCCTGCGGCAGCACGGCGCGGCAGGCGGGCTGCGCCGCCAGCGTCGAGAACCAGCGCGACACGTTCACCAGCGACGCGCGCAGCGCCGGCTCCACCACGTGCTGCGGGGGGGGGACCACGTCACAGCGCGCACTTCTCACACGGGACACAGGACACAGGACACGTCCCCACATAAATAATGCCTACCTCACTATGCTTACGACGGTTTAAGTTTTTACGTGTCTTGTGAAACGAAGTTTTATTAAAAACGAATCATTTATTCAAACGTAGGCCTTCGCAGGCTCCTTCCCGTGTCGACGAATACATTAAACGATTAACAGTCAAAAATAATTGAATTGTATATAACACATTGCATAAAACATAAGAAAATAATAAATCGTAATAAGACATTAATAATTAATTAACATAAACATGTCAGACTATGTTTATGAAATACGTGATATTTATTATTGGAATACGGTTCGGTCACCTTTTGTATACGAGAGAGTCAGGCAAAGTTATCCTTCAAATAAATATATTAGCTATAGTCGACAGTGTATAATGCTTTACTAACTAAAAATGTCTCGACGTAAGATTTAAACTTATGCATAAAAATATGCATATATAAAGAATTTTATTATAATATTACATATTGGGGTAGAGATTGATGTATGAAAGAAGTGTAGCGTAATTTTGCATATAAGAGAATCCCTAAAAAAGTGATCTTATTAATCAATTCCAGGTTCACGAAATTCTAATCAATAGTGCTATAGATTATTCTACATTTGAGAGAGAAAAGTTGATTTTATTAATATTCATTGCAAAATTATATACTGTGAACCATTTAGAACTACATTAATGTATTATTTACAATTGGACAAAAAAGGCCCAGTATTGAGCCTTGCGGAACCCCTAAATTAGTACAACACCCAGGTGACAGCTCATTGTTAATACACTCTTTCTGAATTCTGGATGTGAGATAGGAAGACTCGACAATTATAAATATCTTATTATTCTACCTTTGGCTGCTTACGGACACCTAAACATGAATTATTTTGATAATATTTCAAATTACAAATCCTACTATATCAATAACACTAAAACAGTGATAGCAATTTTGTTTTTCAAAGATAAAAATGAATGAGGAGCTCCATACTGTACACAAGTAGAGATACTGCGGTGCAGGGAGATGATCAACGAAGAGGTGAATACCTGGAAGGCGTGTATGAGCGTGGTGAAGACCACGATGTCGGCGAGCGTGACCCTCTCGGTGACGAGGAAGGTCCTGGACAGCAGGTGCGCGTCCAGCACGCGCAGCGCCGCCAGCAGGTCCGCCTTCGCCCGCTCCACGTTCTGCGGCCGAGCACACGGGTCAACTAATATTTCTTCAAATCAAAACAATTCAAACTGCACACGCACGCGACGGTAGCGATGGTGGCAGTGCGCGAGCTATACATTATATTGCAAGGCTATAGGTTACAGTAACCTATAGCCGATTTTTAAGAGGCAGGTCGTATGCTTGCCTGCTACCCGACATAGTGAAACTACTATATCGGGTATACTTTTAATACAGGATAACTTTAAATTAAATTCCCAAGTAAAGAAAAAAAAATGAAAGGACAAAGAAAAAAAACGGAAATTGTAAGGACTGCTATATAAATATAAACTGTTAGATCTTGTATATTTATATAGCATTATAAATATACAAGATTTAACAGTCTGGTACACTGTCAGGTGAGGCAGTGTGAAGCCACAGCGAGCGGTGTACCTGTTTGTTGAAGTTCATGATGCCGAGGTAGGGGAACACCCAGGCGCAGGCGGCCGGCAGCAGCTCGCAGTCGGCCCACGAGGCCCACTGCCACACGCGCGCCTGCGTCGTACCTGTTTGTTGAAGTTCATGATGCCGAGGTAGGGGAACACCCAGGCGCAGGCGGCCGGCAGCAGCTCGCAGTCGGCCCACGAGGCCCACTGCCACACGCGCGCCTGCGTCGTACCTGTTTGTTGAAGTTCATGATGCCGAGGTAGGGGAACACCCAGGCGCAGGCGGCCGGCAGCAGCTCGCAGTCGGCCCACGAGGCCCACTGCCACACGCGCGCCTGCGTCGTACCTGTTTGTTGAAGTTCATGATGCCGAGGTAGGGGAACACCCAGGCGCAGGCGGCCGGCAGCAGCTCGCAGTCGGCCCACGAGGCCCACTGCCACACGCGCGCCTGCGTCGTACCTGTTTGTTGAAGTTCATGATGCCGAGGTAGGGGAACACCCAGGCGCAGGCGGCCGGCAGCAGCTCGCAGTCGGCCCACGAGGCCCACTGCCACACGCGCGCCTGCGTCGTACCTGTTTGTTGAAGTTCATGATGCCGAGGTAGGGGAACACCCAGGCGCAGGCGGCCGGCAGCAGCTCGCAGTCGGCCCACGAGGCCCACTGCCACACGCGCGCCTGCGTCGTACCTGTTTGTTGAAGTTCATGATGCCGAGGTAGGGGAACACCCAGGCGCAGGCGGCCGGCAGCAGCTCGCAGTCGGCCCACGAGGCCCACTGCCACACGCGCGCCTGCGTCGTACCTGTTTGTTGAAGTTCATGATGCCGAGGTAGGGGAACACCCAGGCGCAGGCGGACGGCAGCAGCTCGCAGTCGGCCCACGAGGCCCACTGCCACACGCGCGCCTGCGTCGTACCTGTTTGTTGAAGTTCATGATGCCGAGGTAGGGGAACACCCAGGCGCAGGCGGCCGGCAGCAGCTCGCAGTCGGCCCACGAGGCCCACTGCCACACGCGCGCCTGCGTCGTACCTGTTTGTTGAAGTTCATGATGCCGAGGTAGGGGAACACCCAGGCGCAGGCGGCCGGCAGCAGCTCGCAGTCGGCCCACGAGGCCCACTGCCACACGCGCGCCTGCGTCGTACCTGTTTGTTGAAGTTCATGATGCCGAGGTAGGGGAACACCCAGGCGCAGGCGGCCGGCAGCAGCTCGCAGTCGGCCCACGAGGCCCACTGCCACACGCGCGCCTGCGTCGTACCTGTTTGTTGAAGTTCATGATGCCGAGGTAGGGGAACACCCAGGCGCAGGCGGCCGGCAGCAGCTCGCAGTCGGCCCACGAGGCCCACTGCCACACGCGCGCCTGCGTCGTACCTGTTTGTTGAAGTTCATGATGCCGAGGTAGGGGAACACCCAGGCGCAGGCGGCCGGCAGCAGCTCGCAGTCGGCCCACGAGGCCCACTGCCACACGCGCGCCTGCGTCGTACCTGTTTGTTGAAGTTCATGATGCCGAGGTAGGGGAACACCCAGGCGCAGGCGGCCGGCAGCAGCTCGCAGTCGGCCCACGAGGCCCACTGCCACACGCGCGCCTGCGTCGTACCTGTTTGTTGAAGTTCATGATGCCGAGGTAGGGGAACACCCAGGCGCAGGCGGCCGGCAGCAGCTCGCAGTCGGCCCACGAGGCCCACTGCCACACGCGCGCCTGCGTCGTACCTGTTTGTTGAAGTTCATGATGCCGAGGTAGGGGAACACCCAGGCGCAGGCGGCCGGCAGCAGCTCGCAGTCGGCCCACGAGGCCCACTGCCACACGCGCGCCTGCGTCGTACCTGTTTGTTGAAGTTCATGATGCCGAGGTAGGGGAACACCCAGGCGCAGGCGGCCGGCAGCAGCTCGCAGTCGGCCCACGAGGCCCACTGCCACACGCGCGCCTGCGTCGTACCTGTTTGTTGAAGTTCATGATGCCGAGGTAGGGGAACACCCAGGCGCAGGCGGCCGGCAGCAGCTCGCAGTCGGCCCACGAGGCCCACTGCCACACGCGCGCCTGCGTCGTACCTGTTTGTTGAAGTTCATGATGCCGAGGTAGGGGAACACCCAGGCGCAGGCGGCCGGCAGCAGCTCGCAGTCGGCCCACGAGGCCCACTGCCACACGCGCGCCTGCGTCGTACCTGTTTGTTGAAGTTCATGATGCCGAGGTAGGGGAACACCCAGGCGCAGGCGGCCGGCAGCAGCTCGCAGTCGGCCCACGAGGCCCACTGCCACACGCGCGCCTGCGTCGTACCTGTTTGTTGAAGTTCATGATGCCGAGGTAGGGGAACACCCAGGCGCAGGCGGCCGGCAGCAGCTCGCAGTCGGCCCACGAGGCCCACTGCCACACGCGCGCCTGCGTCGTACCTGTTTGTTGAAGTTCATGATGCCGAGGTAGGGGAACACCCAGGCGCAGGCGGACGGCAGCAGCTCGCAGTCGGCCCACGAGGCCCACTGCCACACGCGCGCCTGCGTCGTACCTGTTTGTTGAAGTTCATGATGCCGAGGTAGGGGAACACCCAGGCGCAGGCGGCCGGCAGCAGCTCGCAGTCGGCCCACGAGGCCCACTGCCACACGCGCGCCTGCGTCGTACCTGTTTGTTGAAGTTCATGATGCCGAGGTAGGGGAACACCCAGGCGCAGGCGGCCGGCAGCAGCTCGCAGTCGGCCCACGAGGCCCACTGCCACACGCGCGCCTGCGTCGTACCTGTTTGTTGAAGTTCATGATGCCGAGGTAGGGGAACACCCAGGCGCAGGCGGCCGGCAGCAGCTCGCAGTCGGCCCACGAGGCCCACTGCCACACGCGCGCCTGCGTCGTACCTGTTTGTTGAAGTTCATGATGCCGAGGTAGGGGAACACCCAGGCGCAGGCGGCCGGCAGCAGCTCGCAGTCGGCCCACGAGGCCCACTGCCACACGCGCGCCTGCGTCGTACCTGTTTGTTGAAGTTCATGATGCCGAGGTAGGGGAACACCCAGGCGCAGGCGGCCGGCAGCAGCTCGCAGTCGGCCCACGAGGCCCACTGCCACACGCGCGCCTGCGTCGTACCTGTTTGTTGAAGTTCATGATGCCGAGGTAGGGGAACACCCAGGCGCAGGCGGCCGGCAGCAGCTCGCAGTCGGCCCACGAGGCCCACTGCCACACGCGCGCCTGCGTCGTACCTGTTTGTTGAAGTTCATGATGCCGAGGTAGGGGAACACCCAGGCGCAGGCGGCCGGCAGCAGCTCGCAGTCGGCCCACGAGGCCCACTGCCACACGCGCGCCTGCGTCGTACCTGTTTGTTGAAGTTCATGATGCCGAGGTAGGGGAACACCCAGGCGCAGGCGGCCGGCAGCAGCTCGCAGTCGGCCCACGAGGCCCACTGCCACACGCGCGCCTGCGTCGTACCTGTTTGTTGAAGTTCATGATGCCGAGGTAGGGGAACACCCAGGCGCAGGCGGCCGGCAGCAGCTCGCAGTCGGCCCACGAGGCCCACTGCCACACGCGCGCCTGCGTCGTACCTGTTTGTTGAAGTTCATGATGCCGAGGTAGGGGAACACCCAGGCGCAGGCGGCCGGCAGCAGCTCGCAGTCGGCCCACGAGGCCCACTGCCACACGCGCGCCTGCGTCGTACCTGTTTGTTGAAGTTCATGATGCCGAGGTAGGGGAACACCCAGGCGCAGGCGGCCGGCAGCAGCTCGCAGTCGGCCCACGAGGCCCACTGCCACACGCGCGCCTGCGTCGTACCTGTTTGTTGAAGTTCATGATGCCGAGGTAGGGGAACACCCAGGCGCAGGCGGCCGGCAGCAGCTCGCAGTCGGCCCACGAGGCCCACTGCCACACGCGCGCCTGCGTCGTACCTGTTTGTTGAAGTTCATGATGCCGAGGTAGGGGAACACCCAGGCGCAGGCGGCCGGCAGCAGCTCGCAGTCGGCCCACGAGGCCCACTGCCACACGCGCGCCTGCGTCGTACCTGTTTGTTGAAGTTCATGATGCCGAGGTAGGGGAACACCCAGGCGCAGGCGGCCGGCAGCAGCTCGCAGTCGGCCCACGAGGCCCACTGCCACACGCGCGCCTGCGTCGTACCTGTTTGTTGAAGTTCATGATGCCGAGGTAGGGGAACACCCAGGCGCAGGCGGCCGGCAGCAGCTCGCAGTCGGCCCACGAGGCCCACTGCCACACGCGCGCCTGCGTCGTACCTGTTTGTTGAAGTTCATGATGCCGAGGTAGGGGAACACCCAGGCGCAGGCGGCCGGCAGCAGCTCGCAGTCGGCCCACGAGGCCCACTGCCACACGCGCGCCTGCGTCGTACCTGTTTGTTGAAGTTCATGATGCCGAGGTAGGGGAACACCCAGGCGCAGGCGGCCGGCAGCAGCTCGCAGTCGGCCCACGAGGCCCACTGCCACACGCGCGCCTGCGTGGCCGCGTCCGCGCCGCGCAGCGCCGAGCTAGCCACTGACCACCGCCAAACATTACATTATAGTCATAATCACATAGGTACATCGGTTACTTTCTTCAATTTTGTTTACATTCATCTTAATGACAACTTCCGCAATGGCTGGATACCACTACAAATGCATAGAAGGCGGCAAAAATAAGCACTATCGCTAGCGTATAACTCGGTGGCCGGTTAAGATAGTGTTCCAATAATTTGGTGTTTGTTAATTAATGTAATCGATCTGAAAAATGTGCGATGCCACATGTGCTCCCCGTTATATATGACGTGCAATAATTAAGTGATAATACCTATATTAAAAATAAAAGTTACACTAGAGGGCTGACATTTAAAACTATCACCTTATACTTAATTGAGTATTTTTGAATTTTTTTACATATATTATTTTAAAATAATTGAATTTCATTTTCTTTGTGACAGTATTGCGACATATTACTATCAAAAAGCCTTTCTAATCCAAGTTCATAAATTATAAAATAAGTAATGCAAGCTAAATTGTTTTAGCTAAACTTATTTTTTAGAAAATCAATATAAAAATATATGTAGATTAACCATCTGGATTCATGGGAGAGGGGGAGTGAAGGGAAGCCTCGGAGGGGGAAATAAAAGTGCAGAAATGCAATTTTCAAGTATTTTTTTTTTATTTTGAGGTTATATTGCTCTTTGGTTACCAACTCACCAGTGAACAATAAACAAAATCCTTAATATTAAAATGTCTCTAAATATTGAGATGTCATTTATAATTAACGTTGGTTAGTTGTATGTAAACTTATTCTGTGTACCACTTTACTTCCATTATTGACTACATATTTAACATCTCCGTCGCTGCGGGAAAGGCAGACCCTTCGCCCTTCCCTCCGCACCTCCGGGTTTATAAAAACACTCTAGTATTGAACAGACAAGTACCAAGTGGAGTCCGGGTCGGCTAATTTGAATTAAAGAAAATTTCAACTTTACATCTCTCTATAATAATAAAAGGCTTTGTCCTCACTGACTGACTGACTCACTAATAAACGCACAGCCCAAACCGCTGGGTCTAGAGATTCCAAATTTAGCAAGTAGGTTCCTTTTGACGTCTAGGGGTGCACTAAGAAATTATTTTTCAAAATTCATCCCATAAGGGGGTGAAACGGGGGTCCAAAGACCACTGACTTTGGATATGTGTTCCCTATACAATGTAGGCGCGCACTAAGACAATACGAAAGACATAAGAAATTTCACCCCTAAGAGGTTGAAAATACGGTGTTGAAAAAAAACCCACTTTTTGGAAATCGATTCACTTACGATTTTGAGACTTGGTGGAATAGTTGTTCATAAAAAAAGGGTTTATGGGTTACTGATTAACTTTTGACCAAGAAATGTTTAAAAATGTTATATTTATATTTTAATTAACTCATCACTAGATGGCGTTATATCTAGCATTTGTACAGCGCGCTAAGCTTTCGTTATTAAGTAAAAGGTATATACAAGAGATTATTTCAAACCATGGGGTTATCCATGACGGTTTATCTCGCTCACATCATCCCAGTAGTTACCCCCGGAGGTTGTCCATCGCGCACATGGGGCGTAAAAAAAACTGCGTCCTTCAAATGAAGCTACATTTGGTGCAGAAAACTAATTGAAAAACCTATTCTAAGTACTGACTTATGGTGTATACCTACTTAATATAAGAATTTCGGTATTTTAAACAATGACGTCAAGATTGACTAAATTTATACTTGTGGAAGGAAGGAAGGTGATGGAGCTGGCCTGTTCCTCTCCATCTCCTACCACTTCCATGGAACGGAGGTGTAACATCAGGAGGTTCGTGCCACCATTGTTCATGTATTAAACAATTGGAACGATGAGTGGTTGAGTGAGGACAGTAAGGGATGCGCTGTTGAGGAATCACTATTTATACCCTGCCTTCCCATTATTCCATCAGACCACCCCGTTCAATTTAAGAGACTTAAATTTCCCATAAAGGTGTTTTGCTATGACCATTAACAAAGCTCAGGGGGCAGTCTCTAAAGGTCGCTGGTGTTGACTTGAGACAGGACTGTTTCTCTCATGATCAGTTGTATGTAGCTTGCTCAGGAGTAAGTTCTCCTGCAAGCCTTGCAATTTTGGATCCTGGTGCGAATACCAAAAATTTACCGGGACGTCTTAACCTAAATTGTGCATGTTTGTAATAATGGTCAATACGAAACAGTCTGGGATCTTAACATAAATAGATGCAAATCAGGAGTGATCCCATAGCAAAGCACGGGTACTTTGCTAGTGTATAATACGTGGAATATGGATATTCCTCATATTCAGTACTTCCTCTGTGTAGAGATGAACACACTTTGGAACACGACCCACAGAACTTGCTGGTCATCAGATGTAGAAGCAACTACACTAGCACTTCCCAAAGGAGCCAGGAGAGAGGCAGTTTTGACGTTTACAATGCTGTTATCAGAACGTTTTAATAATATATATGAAACATGGTGTTTTTTTCATTTAAAAAAAAATTGCAATTTTCATAATTTCTACTGTAAAAACTGTGACTTTGAAATTTCAGTAAATAATATTTCTTTAGCAAACCTATCTTTAAAAAAAAATATGGTGCTATTTGCAGGTGTTACTTAATCTAAAGCTGAGCCGAATTTGGAATAAAGCCTATTATTATAGGTGTAGCATGTCTGTACATCATATTATTAAAACGGCGAATATCCAGACACGCACTCCCTCTCTACGCGACGAATATTTGCCCTGATGAAGCTTTCCGTATGAGATCGAAACTAGTCAGCTTTCCCGACAAAAATACGTGAGTGACCCCTTTGGTTTAATTAATTTACTATAACGGTACATATTGTTGTCACCGTGTTAGTCTGCGAGTAAATCATTTGTAATTATTACAGCCTCCTACAAAGATGAGGAGCTATTTCAACAAATCGTGTTGAACTAGCTGTGGCATATGTGAATAGTTCTGGTCAATAACCTAAAACCCGGCGTCGTAAATTGGTAATTTATTATGAAAGAAGTATTGATATTGCACTCACCATAGTATGCGATGGCATTGCTTTCAGTCAGCAAAACCTTTCCATCGGCACTTTCAAACGCTGGTACCTAAAATAAACCGCAAATATTACACGTCACCGTCACAAATATATGCCCGCACGATCACAGAGATACTGGAACGATTCTTCAATGACACTCACTTTACCGGCGGGGAATTTCTTCAGAAACTCTTCCGATTTATTTGTTTCACCGAACACAAAGTTGGGGGCTACTTTAACGTCTACCCCGGAGTACTGTGCGGCAATCAGCGCCTTATAAGCGCGGAAGTTTTCCGGATAAGTGTATAGTACCTACGGAAAATTAATATATAATTAATTAGTATAATCGAGGGTGGATTTATGAAAGTATTAGTTTTTAAAATAGTAATTTGATTTCGAAGATTAATTCAAGTTTAATTTAGACCTACCCCGGCCGCCATGGTTGAAATTACGGAAAGAGGGGAAGGAAGGGGGAGCGGGCGACGAAGATACAGATTCTATTTGACAGTGAATTGACAGCACACAGATGACCAGAAATTTTCGTTTTTATGGTGCTGGCACCCACTGTACAGTCGAAGATTATTGTTGTCATTTCCAAGTTTTGTATTATTTCTTTGTCTTATTCCCAGTTAATGAAGAAATAAAGGTTTCAAATTACGTAATAGGAAAATATACATCAACTTGATACATCACGACGACGCCTCGTCCCAAAAGAGAGGATCATTGTTCGAAGGTCTTACCACTAATTCCTTGGTTGTTTGACGACGCTTTTGCCATCCCATTCAGTTCATCGTTATTTACCTTATAATTACATACATAAGGACGAGCTTGGTGATCGAATGGTTAGCAAAATGGCCACTTTGATTCCGAGGTCGCGGGTTCGATTCCGCACAAGACAAACATTTGTGTGCATGAACATGTCTATCTGTCTTGGTCTGGGTGTTTTCTATGTATTGTATGTATGTCTAAGAGTATATAAATTTATCAGTTGTTTATTACCCATATCACAAGCTTTGCGCTCAACTAAATGGCGCTATGTAAATTGTCCAGAAATATTTATTTATTTGTATCTCTTTATAATCACGGGTCAAACCCGGTCATTTGATAGGCGTGCGCGGGGATATGGATCCAACGCGTAGAGGCCCCTTTGAGAAGTTTGATGTAATGTTGTACGCCCGCCGTGACCCGCTCCAGGATATGTCAATGGAACGACATATCCATGAACAGGTCTCGGCAGGCGTTGAGATTATTGCAAAGTATGATGGAAAATAAATGGGCTATGGAGATGACATCTGGGTGAACTTAATACCGGGCTATTACAGAAGAGGGACGGACACCTGCCATAACTGCTTTTATTGCTAGTTATTTGCGGTAGGCGGCGGCTTGCCACTCACTAGATGGGCCCCCGAAATGCCAGGAAAACGGCCGGGGGCAACACCGGTGTGAGTGACTCAGGGGTGTCGAGAGGTGTGCTGCGCTTTCTCCGAAGTTACTCGCGGCGTGATACCCTTTAACATTTCCACCCCTGGAGCCTATAGCTCTAACGGCTCCTCTCTGGACGGCCAATGAAGGCAAGCCAGAGCAGAACCGACGAAGACACGCCGGAGACGAAGGCCCTGACCGACTCTCTGGAGACTCGGGTCCGTTGTGTCGTTACTCACCAACAGCTCGCCACAAGCTGCCCTGCGGGCTTATTTATGGTATATCTTCCTCGGGGATGAATGATGAATGACTATTTTCATCGGATTTTATTCAAAATATCAAAAATTCTAATTAATTTTATTTACATTGCAAGGTAATATTCACGAGCACATTCTGTTTCAAACATCATTTGCTTGTTGTAGTGATCGAACAACGAAATAATAAAAAAAATACTACACTAACAAAAAGCTTCATGTTTTCCAGTAAATTGCTTATAGATTCAATGAATGTTTTTCGTTATTAGCATACAAAAAAAAACCGACAAATGGGTGAATTGCAAAAAAAATGTGGGGTGTACTAGTTAAGAGTTCATCAATCACTTTGAACTGACAACGTTTTAGTGGGATGTTTGAAATCTCAGCCTTAGTACAGCTGTTTCAGCGGTTTTTCTAAGTGTGTTTTTTGGCCACATAATTTTTTGAATAGGTTAAGGTTACGTATGTCTACTTAAAGTGTAATGCTCATTATAGTAATATCTGTGGTGACAACCGACTACTCTGTCCCGACTGAGAACCATGACAATGTCTTTTCATACTTAAAGTGTGTAGTGAATTATGCCTACCATTGTAGTATGGATACATCACTATGTATCATGGTACAACACTAGGTTGTCAATAACGACAGATAGAATATGTGAGTGCGCGCCAAATAAACGTAGTAGCTCTTCATTAAAAAAGTCGTTTTATTTAACTATTATACAACCGTTACGTATTTTGAGATCATATCACCATTTAAAACTTATATGTGTGTAGAAATCACACAGTTAAAAGTATGTATTACATACGTGATAAAAGTCAAAATATCGCAAGTCGGGCTGCAAAAAGAACCAAGTATCCAGAGTAGAGAAACTATATGTATACAAGATTGTACCCGGCTGATCAGTGATGTGACTCGAATTGAAAACAGATTTATCAATTCGAGTCATATCAACTAAATTCCTTTCGTAAGGAATGCTAACGTCATACTAGCTAGCTATCTGCTTGCCAAATTTCAACCCGATCCGCCCAGTGGTTTGAGTTGTGTGTATATAGATCTATCAGTAACGATTGCTGTTTTTATATACAGAATATCGTTTCGAATCCAAACATGATTTATAGACTCATTCAAATCGTCGTTTCTATTCAATGATTCACGTCGACTCGATGTGTCTTGAATTGGAAACACTATGTTTTCAATACATGGGATACTGGAATCCGAATACACGTCTAAGAAGTCGCCGACGAAGTTAGTACTTATCAAACAAAAAAAGTACACTAAAGTATCATATCTATTTTAATAAAGCAATTATGTTAAAAACAAAGTTTATAATAATAATAACATTTTTTAAAAAAAGCAAGTCTATATTTAAATACTTTATTAAATATAAAAAAAAAAAAAATTACAATATAATATATATCATCTACTTTTTAGAGTTCGTTTTTATTATAAGCTTAAAATAAAATATAATTTAGACATTGCTTGAAATAAAAGTTTTATTAATTAAAAACAACTTTTATTTCAAGATATTATATTACGAGCTTCATGCATAATATTGCACTAACACCAAAGATACGCAAGTATAGCAAATTTCAGCTCGATAGCTTCTTAGATGTGGAAAAGTATTGATTGCAAAATGGAAAGGATAAATAAAAAAAAAATTGGTTGCCTGTAAAGTCGGTATACGGGCGAAAGTTTTACGTGACAACGACTTTGAGTGGTAAAATGTTTTCGAGTGGAAGGGACGCATGCCTTTCACTTTTTATGTCTGTCTCTCTCGCTCTTAGAAGGGACACGCGTCCACGACACGCTTACAATGAGAGCGAGTGAAAGGCACGCGCCTTTCACTCGCTCTCATTGTAAGCGCATAACGTGAGCCAGTTTCTTGAAGTGTCACCCGGCTAACCAATTTATAAGACGTTGTCACGTCAAAAAAAAACTAAATTTATGAAAAAAATTGATTAAAAATCTCTATGAAATTTGTCCCTCTCTCTACGCTTTACAGGAACAGAAGCTACGCAGTAAAAGATCCGAATCAAAGAAATCAGTGAGTCGATTCGAATCTACAAATCGAGTTCAGATTGCAAAAATCTAATCATTTGAATCATTGTAATTTGAGTCTGAGTCCCATCTCTACATATTCTATTTAGATCGATGGTGGTGTGGTTTTGTCAATGATTTCTTTCTTTTTGCGAATTTTGCGATTGATTTACTTGAAGGTCTAGGAGGAAATCGCAGTTTGTCAGTGATAAAATTTATTAAAAGACAAAATGGTAAGTCTATCCATTCGAATTTTGGCTTATAGCGAATAGTTTATCTACCTTTGTCATTATCTCATAAAAAATAATATATCTTTTCCCGGGTGAAATGGATCGTTGAAATAATAGCTTTTATCGCAAATTGTTGACCACAAGGTTCAATCATAACATCTATTCTGCATTATTAATAATCTAGTGTCATTTTTAGTTTAAGAAATTTGCATGTAAATTATGTTTCAGGGTAACGAAAATTCAATTCCGATGGAGCTCTGTTCAAATTGTGAGTATCAGAAAAACAATCCTGATTCCATTACTAAAAATTTATAAGCCTGTTTTTCTTTACTAATTTAATTTAAATAAGTTTCTAATTGCTTAGTATTACTTGCCTTGAGATTATACATACCTATATAAGCATTATATTCAGCTTGTTTGAATCTGAATCGTTATCCAAAGCAAGACTATATTGTACCTTAAACTAACATGAGCCAAAGTTGATCTAATGAAATGGTAATAAGTTGCTTTCTGCTGTCCCTATCGCCATGTGTTACCTTGTGTATGCCTATCTGCCTCTTCAGTCGACCCCACTTTGAGAGTATTGCTGCAGTGAGCAGCACAGGTATACACTACACTAGAGTTCCTTTTCACAGTAAGTAAGAGTAGGGGGTGCGAATAAAGCATAACAAAAGGTTTGTTTTCAGCGCGTGTTAACTGCATTGATTTTAAGGTGGAAAACTGTGAGTGTCGTAGTGTCACTCGCCCGCCTCTGATGTTCATCTCCATGTTAGCTGCCGCACGTACACTGTTAGCGTCCAGAACAATTTTTTGCTTGTCACAGATACAATAGACATTCCATTATAATTTGATAGATAGTGTGCTCAAAGATGTGACCAATCAGAAGCTATATCACTGAACACGGCAAAAGGCAACCAAAACTTCCGTGTCCAGCATCCAAGTTTATTTTTAACCATTGGAAGATTATATTACTTTTTATTGTCCCAGATATCATTTTCTAGGGCACATAATTGACATTTCCCTGATATATGGATATATTTTATAATTATTTATACAAAATTATTATTAATATTTTGTTTGAGCTTCTTTATGCCTATAGGCTTACACTGACACTCTTGTTTTGTATATTTCACACGTACCTCTCTTATTTAGTTTCATTGTGTAGCTTTGAGGCCATTGTCACATTGTGCATAATTCCTCCGCCACATTTCAAAATGGTTTGTATACAAAAATTGTTCTGGATGAACATACTGCATTACATTTGTTTGGTTAGTGCATCCTGTGTCACTTTTGGGCATTTAGTGAATATAATGGTATTAGAGAGTCCGCTATGAATGTTCAATACAATAGATTGCTATAACGCTGCCACTCGGGTGTGAGGAATCTATGCAAGGCGGGAAGGTCAGCGGTCGTCGTTACCTATGACTCAGAGAACTGCCGAAGCTGTTCATAGCTACGATAATGGTGCATAAATTTATTTGTGTCCACACCTACATGTAAGCGCACTAACATTGAATTAAATTCAATAGAAAGTTTCTATGCTTTCAAATGCTTACTGTTTATACCGCTGACCTTTCTAGTTGCCCGGAGCTGGGACCGACCTCGGCGTGCGGATGGTTCAAGTCGCTCATTGTGAAGTTTCTGTATGAATATTTTTTTACATGATTATTTAATAGAATAACTTAATTAGCATGTCATTATATATTTAGATATCTTACCAATCTTTATGGTTTTTTTTTAAAACCTAAATTGTGATTAGTTTTACCTGTGGTTTTTACAGTTTCAATGTTAGTCACCCATCCATAATAAATTTTATACACTTGCATTATAAAAATGCATTGTCACCTTGTATAATTATTATAATTTGTTGAGAATTGAAATCTGCTTATTAGTATAATGCTATAGATATATTTTTATACATAATTATTCTTTGACCTTAGCATAATGATATGCTTAAAGCTATTAAAGTCTCATTTTGATACCTGTTACTTGATTTGAAAATATGTAATGAACACTGAGCTACTTGGTGAGAGTTGCGACTTCAGTGGCAGAATCAGTCAGTCAGCTGTAGGTCTGCGCCCCGAGGCGAGCCCTCGTTTCGGGCCGGCGAGGAGCCCGGCGCCCTGGACGCTTCGTGCACTTGAACTATCTGTACATTTGCTTTGTATGTTACTTATAGAACTGTAGGAACGTGGCGATTTATTCAACTATTAATGTTTTTCGTATAATATTGATGTTGTTTCATTGACTTGACGCGGTCTCAGACGGTCAAAGTTGAGGCTCTTTCATAATCTAGTCTAGATGGCATACTCGTCTTTAGATTTATGTTATCATGAGATGGCTTTATACATTGAATATGTACTTATATGTTATTATATATTACGTTTTGCATAACTATCTACTTGTTTGCAGGTTTATGTCTTGTTATTTGTTGTGTGAATTGTATTTATTGTTTATTATATTAAAAGGTGGATAGGTACCTTAAAATTTTACATAATTGCCAACACTATAATTGGTCCTAGAACGAGATCCGTGTCGTGTCAGGCAGTGTAATAGCACAGTATAAGTAATAGTACTAACGTAATAATAGTCTCAACTAGGCGGGGAGGTGATTTTTCCATTTTAAAAATATAATAGTGGTACCATCACCGACATGTTGGCAATTGAGATTAATACGACACAATCATGTCTCAGATTTACTATCATATCGGACCGACTGCCTTTTTTGTTCGATCCTTGTCATCAATTGATGCATAAGATAATAATATCAATTGATAAGCAAGCTTCTCCAGCCATCGAGCTGGTGCTGCTGTTTGACGTGTAAAAAAAGTTTTTGATGGTTTGTTGAAAGAACTAGTTCAGTTTTAGTGTACTTACATGCAGTAGAAAGTTTAAAAAAAAGATCAACCAACTATCGGAAACTGTAATCGTTTTAGGAAGAAACATAGAAATTTGTAGTGTATTAGCTGTACAGCGATTGACCCGCTACAGTGTAAGAACGTGTTGGTACGGTAGAGCTAGTCGCAGGAGTCTCACAAACACAGCTGGCAAGTTCTGTGACAAAGAGCAGCTACCACCGCCGGCGGGAGGTCGTCCTGCAGGTAGTGCACAGCGACGCCTTCCGCCGCGCTCCTTGCATCGTAGTTGGAAGTGTCGACGGGGGCATCGCCGCATTCATGTGACCTTTAAGTTTTCTACAGGGATTTTGTTATCGTGTAAAGAGTTAGGTTAAAAACACATAATCAGCGATGCCTCCGCGACAGCTGCCGCAGTAGGTGGCAGCGGTGTGCGTGTGTGGGTTTTTCATATTGTGTTGTGTGCAGTCGACGCGGATGAGATCCGTCGGCTCGGGAAACGGTTCCGCAAGCTGGACCTGGACAACTCGGGCGCGCTCTCCATCGACGAGTTCATGTCTCTGCCGGAGCTGCAGCAGAACCCGCTAGTGCAGCGCGTCATCGACATATTCGACGCGGACGGCAATGGAGAGGTAATGACGTCCGACAGAGGGAGAATTAGACGACCAGAGAGACTTCCCCCCTCTTGTATGTGCTGATAAATGGTATGACTATGAAAAATAGACAGATAGTGAAAGTAGTAAATCGACGGAGGTCGGTACTGTTAGTCGATGAAACAACTGTCCCGTTAATGGGGCGGGACGACCGGGGTGGATGGTGCTGACTTGACCGATAGTTCAGGAGGGTAATGTTCTAAGATTTGAAAAATCTCTATTCTCTGGTCGTCTGTACATCCGTACATTATTCTTTACTGTTATTACCTGTGAATAGGTTTGATATAATAAAAGTAAAATAGTTTCGAAAGCCCTCTGATCTCGATATGTTTTTGACGGCTTGCCAGAAATCTAAAGTACTTGTTACACATATTAATCTTCTCTTTGGCGGTCCTATGATCCGACCAATGTCAACACTATCGTGATAATTCAGCGCTCCGTCCGGCCGACGGTCAATATTATTCGGGGTCTTTTAGATTTCATGATAAATTGTGTATGCAATCCGGAGAATGAGAAGTAAGTTCGGTCAGAAATAAAATGTGTGCTGTTGACTACTTGACAATGAAATCTAATTTTAAGGTCGCAGCTGTGAACATACACATGGACGTAAAGTTTTTACAATTATAAAATTATGCTGTGTGAACTGTTGTGGTATCTGATGATGAGCCCGTCAGTTACTTGCCGACGCTTTATTCTTCCTCTTAATTAACGAATAATTTTGCTAAAAATACATGTGCAGGTATAGTTTTTTGCCATATAGATGTTACATATTTATATATGGTTAGTATCTACCTACCTACAATGAGTGTTATTTAGCCAACAGGGGGAGACTTACTTCATCGTTTATAATAACTTTAAGAAGAGACATAATCACAACACAATATAAATTCCTTATAGGAATGTAATCAGCTGATGGAAAAATAAAAAAAATATCGATTTCGATCTTTTCGGCTAGATATGTTCGGGCTGATATGCCATTTCCCCGGTGTTTATTGTATAATGACAGACAAACACAGGACTTTCTGCCACTAACTGACGGGTTAATCGCGATATGTTTATGTTGGTGGATTGTCACCGAGATCCTTATCTCGCGGCGGCGGTGGCGGCGGGCGGGTAATGAGGCGGCTGCGTTGTGCTGACGTCACCTATTAGATAAAGAGCGACGACGTTATATTTCCAGATGGAGTTAACGACTATATATCGCACCTAATATAGTTATAGGTTTTAAGTGGCTTCACTATCACCATCCGTAGATCCAAAGCCAACCTCGCCTGCACGTGGTGCACCCCGCTAATAACCAAAAGAGGCTCTGCCGAAAAAGCACTCGCAGGAACACATTCCACGAGGAATCGCGGGTTGTTATTTTGTTCTTGTCTTCTGTAAGATCGCGGTAGTTACGCCCTAACAATATATTGTACTTGTACACGCACTAATAATATATGTACGTGTTTGCAAACCTAGTCACCCCTTTTTTGTTACCCCTATGAGCAATATAAATAAATATTCATGTATAAATTGGGTTGTTTCCAATGTTTAAAAATTGTACAAATAAATTAACAATATCGTAAAATACACAAAACTATAAAGATCTGCAAACTTTCATTCTAATATCTTCAGTCAGACTTTTTTTAGCGTCGATCAAAGTTTGGCGGGAAAGTCCATTTTAAAAGTATAAAATTATTAAAAAATAATATTTCCATTGGAGTAGCAATAAAAAATGCTATAACTTTTATTATGATAATAATTACATAAACGTAATATTTAACATAGCTGTCGTACAAATTTCTGATTTGATGCATATAAAATACAAAACTGTGACGTCATAATTCGGTAGTCTTTTGTATGGAGCGTTTTGGGGCAGTCTAAAAATTGTGATTTTCAAATTAATATATCTCGAGAGATTTTTGTGCTATCGAAGTAATTCTTTCACCTATGGTTATATTATGGAGACGTCCCTACATATCAAACAGAAAAAAATGTTAGTCAAATAGCCAATTATACACGGCCATCCTCTTCACTAACCTTGTACTAACAGTACTATTTGACTGATATTATATTTGTTTGTAAAACTTTATATACAATTTCAAGTAGGTAAAGAACATAAACAATGACGGACTTATCCCAGAAGGGATCTCTTCCAGTAAACCAAAGAATGCTTGTACGTGAACTTTTTAGGTCAGGGTTAGGTACATTAAGTACAGTTGATAAAAATATATTTAATATAGGAAATTATATTAACCTGGTATAGCAAACTGATTTTACCCCCTCCTTAGATTGGATATTATTAGCCTGAACTAATTTGTTATGTCTTATCAGCTTTTTACCCCTACGGTTCCCCTAGATTCGAAATCAGCTCTACCTCTTTATTGTACCCCGTGCAGGTGGGGTTGGTTTGGAGTCGTAAGGTAGGCATTGCCACTTACATCCTAAAAGTTCGTAGCCCAAACGTCTATCATTGATTTTAGAACTAGACGCACAATCAACACGCAAACACCGCCCTCACCGAAACAACACCCAAATGATCTGGGAGCTCTTTCACTTGACCATATTCGAACGCTTCCATGTTTGACATTATTTTCAGGCAAATGAACGATTGTCTTTGTTTTAATCTTGATTTTATATAAATGTCATAAGAATTAGTCTGAATTGTAAATCTTAAACTGAAAGCCTAAGGGCGAATTTACAATGTAGGTATATTATGGAGTTATAGTTTCTTTTAATATATTTAGGTCATATACATATTTAGGTGAGCTTTATGTCAACTTCTGCCTGCTGCGGCCATTATTTTGCTTATATAGTTTTTGTATGTCATTGTGCATCTAGTTGTAGTGTTAATGATCGAAGAGCCCAATATAATAAAGTTCTATGCTCGTAAATACGTCTCGACACGAGCCTATAATCCGACCAGTAGTGTGGAAACTGAATTTATCCATTATTTTATAAATACACATTGTTATCTGCTCCGCACCTCCGCTCGTTAAGGTCATCCTATATTGACTATTTATATACCCAGTAGCTGTTTTTTGCGGACCGTCCAGTTATACCACTATTTTTTATTGTTTTTTTGCCACGTTGGATGTCAGTCGAGCATACGGCCCGCCAAACGTGAAGCGTATTAACGCTTGTAACATTAAGTGGCGCTCGCGGCCCGCCACCCCGACTGCCATCGCAGCAACTCCTGCCTGGTAACTCCAACACTCGCAGGAACAACAAGTAGAAATTGGTATTTGTCTGCGGTCTTGTGTGAGGTAGAGTACTCTCCCAGTCGGGCCGTTTATTTTAAACTGCCCTACCGCTCTTTTGCCAGAGCCTCGTTAGTTAACCAACAGGGTGCACCACGCTCAGGTGAGGTTAATGATGCCATTTACGACTTACGCTGACTTTGCGTGTAAACTGCTCATCATCACCATCTTACCTGCATATGGCGCACCCTGTCAATGAGCATATCAAGTTTGATTTCGTGAAGAATCTAACACAAAAGACTAAACTTCTGTATCGAGAGTGAAGTCACCAGACGTGAACAAAATCCATCACCGTAACCGAAACAAAAACCAGACTGAAAATTATAACATTTTTTTTCCGTGGTCGACATATTGAATGTCTATGTCACTTTCATACCTGAGACAAATCGAATTAGTTCATGAACCTCATATTATTATGTTGAAATCCGCCAAGCGGCTACAGCTTAAACCGCTTGGCGGATTTCAACATATGAGGTTCATGACCAGCGTACCAAAGGAATATACATACAATGGGAGTAGGAGGTCTGGTCTGGATCTTCGTCAGTCGGATAAAAAACGAGGCACGAGCGCTGGCTATGATCTCGCCACATATAACAGAGAGACCGTGGTTATGAAAGAAAAGATCCACTGGTCTCTAGACATTTTAGGAAATTTATATTGGCGATAATATGTTTGTTGGTGATGCCATGTCAGCAGTAACCGTGAGTATAGGCAGTGGCAGTTGCAGTGGCTGGACGGGGAAGTACCTCCATCTCACAGAATATATTTTTTTCTCTTTAAATTACACACGGCCATCTCCCAGTCCAAAACTAAGCAAAGCTTGTACTATGGGTACTAGATAACTGATAATATACTTAAATACATTTTTTTTTGTTGTAAATACATACATATATGTAATACATTGAAAGCACGCAGACCAAGTTAAACAGACATGTTCATGCACTCAAATATTTGTCTTGTGCGGGGATCGAACCCGCGACCTCGGAGTCAAAGTGGCCATTGCTAACCATTCGATCACCGAGGTTGGTAATACTACAGCCAAATAACAATTCCCTCGAGTGAGGTCACCAGAAAGGAAGAAGTTTCTGCGTTGGAAGCTATGGTGACGGTGCGCGGCGATATTTTATGTAAGAGCGATAATATGGCTACTGTAATTGCTTCACTTCATGCGGGCCGTAGGCTCGTCTGCCACTCGACGTAGTATAAAAGTGGTATAGTACAGTAATGGTAAATTGAATAGTCCCAGACTTCTTCAGGAGGGCTCTTCCTCGGTGCGACGGTAATAGGGCGCTGCTCTCTCGTGGCTCGCTTTACCGAAGAATGTACCAGTTGTGTGGAGATGTACTGTGAGGATACAGCGGGGTCGTGTCGGCAGGTGGACTTCAAGGAGTTCATCCAGGGCGTGTCGCAGTTCAGCGTGAAGGGCGACAAGCTGTCCAAGCTGCGGTTCGCCTTCCGCATCTACGACATGGACAACGACGGCTACATCTCCAACGGAGAACTGTTTCAGGTGCGTGGCCAAATATTTATACCAACGAATAATATGTTTCTCGTAATGTTTGATGATACTGCTGGTTGTTGGCACTCGATGGACGTTTTCGGCTCGACGTCATTGCGACGTTTGCAGGCAAGTTACGTATATTTAACATTAGATAATGTACCAATTAAAAAGAAAATATAGTAATACTAGATGACCCGGTGAACTTTGTTTCAACTACATCTACACCTACACCTATATCTACTTAACAAATATATACGATCTAAGATCTGTGAACGAAACTTCGCGCATACTGCGCAGCATATTCAACTCCATGAAAGACAACACCTGTATGTGTCGCTCAAGTATTGACGATTTTTTACTAACTTATAAAATGGTCTAATCTTGGATTTATATATTTGTCCTTTCAACTTGACGAACTTTTGGAGTCACAGATGTCACTGGTTACCTCAAGCCACTTAGTCCAAGCTACTCAAATCTCGCAGTCGTTTCTATCCCGGTCGTGGGATCTGTTGTTTTGCAGCCCAAGTCTTTCCCGTATTCGGATTCAGCCCATAGTTCTCAAGTGACCTCTTCCATTAATTCACTCATCGCATCAACTGCACTCTATCCGCAATCGCCAGTGCAATTATATCAGCATACATGAACACCCGTCGACCCACCGCACAGTGGTCCATGTGGATACATGATACTACTTGACAATTCGTCTAATACCACGAATGTCAAATGAATGAAAAAGCCATACGACAATATCTGGTTTTTTCTTAAATATTTCTTTTCTTGTAGAAGCTTTTTTCTCATTCTTCTTTTAGCTTTAGAGTAGGATTTGTATCAGTAGCAGATGTTTTAGCTATAGGTGTATTTTCCAAGACGTCATCTGCATATATTTCATCGTCTTGAACTACGTTTTTTTCTATAATTTTATTTATTTCTTGGCGTAAGTATTGCAACTTTTCTTGGCATGAAGAATGTATATGTACGATCTGTATTTTTGGTTTCTTCATCGTACTTTTTTGGATTTTGGAAATAAATAAAAATTTACTTAATTTTAGCGCCAAATTCTTTATTTGCGGGATCCGCGGATCCGCCCTTTGAATGTGCGGGATCCCGCAGATTAATTAAAGCATCGTGATCCCGCGGGAATGCGGGATCCCGCTTTGCAGGATTGCAATCCCTAGTCACAGATGACACTGGTTACCTCAAGCCACTTAGTCCAAGCTACTGAAATCTCGCAGTCGATGCTATCCGATGATCGAAGAACAGAACCCAAGTACTTAAACTGTCCGTGCATTCGACCATATCCTTATGTGCACGGTCGTTCGGGGATCTGTTGTTTTGCAGCCCAAGTACTCGATCTTTCCCGTATTCGGATTCAGCCTATGGGCTGAACTATGGTTCTCAAGTGACCTCTTCCATTAATTAACTCATCACACCAACTGCCCTCTATCCACATCCGCCAGTGCAATTATATCAGCATACATGGACACCTACCGGCTAAGCTGAAGACGATCCCCACCGGTGTTTCTGATCACGAAAATCAAACTTCAACTTAGAAGTATGATACTTGTGTTTAGCTTAACTGACAGTAACTCTGGAGCTCTACGGACTAAGCTGAATATGCTTGTCAATAACTTAAACGTAAGACCTATTTTTGGAATCAAAATATTCGATGGTAATCGGCTTCAGCTTCGGCTTTAAGCCCCCTGGTCCATGTGGATCCATGATACTACTTGACAATTCGTCTAATATATAAGAAACCACAAATGTCTAATATATAAGAATATGCCTAATATGAACAAAAACAGACTAAGACTGATCGCTGGAGGATACCGACGTTAATGGGAATTTTGTCAGCCCTTTAGACTTCAGTAAAGAAAGTTCTCGCCAAATAAATTTATGACTAAATGATAAAATATGATTATATTAAAATTACAGATTTAAGTACTTCAGAAAATAATGAGGATTCGTTTTATTTTGTAATAGGTATCACCTTGGTTAACATGACAGACCTATATAATGTGATGTAGGTCTTACCATATGCAAAGTTATACAACTCTATGTGAATCCACAAACCTCGTTCTGCGTTCAGCCCCCATTTTCTGGTCTATTCGCATTGCTGACACTGGTTACATTTTCTGCAATCATTTTTGTAATTTACAATCCGAGTGTTTATGAAATTTACAAATTTCTATTATTTATTCTTAAGTACTGTACAAAGCATGATTTACCATAAACAGTCACTACATATTTCAACTCCTTTCTTGATGTCTATTAGTATTGTGTCATTTCTATGTCACTTCTGAGAAAGTCTTATTTGACAACCAACAAATATGACGTCGATTCTTTGTGACAATGACACTATTGAAAGGTAGGTTCGCCATCTTTGCTGTTATGACATTCGACTATAGTAGGAACACTTTGTATGGGAAATTAAAATTGTTGTTTTCACTATCTTTCTTGAATTTTTTGCAAAATTTCTCACCGTTTAAACCTTCCCTGGGCTACGACAAACATTTCAAAACCAAAATCAGCTAAATCGGCCTGGCGGTTCTCGAGTTTTAGCGAGACTAACAAAAAGCAATTCATTTTTATATATAAGATTACCTAAACCATAGTCATGTTACCGATTTATCAGCATTTCATTTCATCTATTGTCTATGAGCCCGTTTTGTAAGTCAGTTGTAAATATTAAGAGGCGTGATATGTAACGTTTTGTCATTAAGTATTTATTGTAGCAGGGTCTCTTCCGACACATACCACAAACGGAGAATATCTACTGAACGTAAAATGTCAAATTCCGGTAATATCATTTTCGTAAAATGCCAACTTTGCAAAACGAAATAGGTACTTTACGCTTAATACTATCAGTACATTCGAGTCGCCTTTTAGAAGTCCGTGACGGGCGCCTCGACACCCATACATTTATCGGCAAGCCCTCCGATTGGCTCCAATAAACGTATCAGAATATTGAGCAATCTGGCGGTTCGGTTGCAGGTGCTGAAGATGATGGTGGGCAACAACCTGAAGGACACGCAGCTGCAGCAGATCGTGGACAAGACGATCCTGTTCGCGGACAAGGACGAGGACGGCAAGATCTCGTTCGAGGAGTTCTGCAGCGTGGTCGGCAACACCGACATACACAAGAAGATGGTCGTGGACGTGTAGGCGCCGCGCGCGCTCTAGCTAGACACTATTTCAATTGCGCCGCGGCCGCCCGCCGGACCACCCGCCTGCTCGATAGCCGCTCGCGCCGCCGCCTCTGGGGTTCTATTTCAAATTTAAGGCTGACTCTTTTTGAAGTGCTTTAAGCCTTATTTAAAATCGAAAGGCTTAGTGTATTTATTGTCGGAGTTTTAAATAAAAAAACGCAAAGCAATATCGAATTACTAAATTGTACTCTATAGCTTTATTCGTGACTAATGATCGTTTGTGTGTTAGTCGATAGATCGAGGCAATTTAAAGACGGCTTCAGGCATTTTAGGAGACTTGTCCGATTTAGATACGAGTTTGAAAGGCGCTCGGGAAGAACTAGGCTTGTAGACGCTACAAAAAGAGGCCGGCTTTAAAAAGGGCTCAAGTCCTTTGGGACGTTAGATCACGGATTGATATACATTCTTCGGTGTACTTGGCGTGTAAAATTCATTATGTCGACATGTTTATTTAAAAATCAGGTAAATAATGTCGTCGGCTCAGTAACAATGCATGCAGATTAGTCCGGTGACGTGTGTGTGCGGCCGCATTATGTCAGTCTCTCTCCGGTCACGTAGAGCGTGGAAATATTACTTATGTTAATAACAAGTTTACAAGGACGACGACAATATTTTCGTTGCATAACTCTTTAGTAGGAGCGACCTCGCGCGCTGTTTTCCCAAGACGTGGTATATTTTAGAACGAACGTCCTAATATCGCGTGTATGTAGTTCCCGCTGTGTTTTAATACGTAATATCGATGTATAAAGTTGATTACTGTTGATTGTTGGCACTCGGTGGAACATTATTATCATAATGTTATAATAAAACCCTTAATTTTAATGTTCCCTGTTCCACTTAATTTTAATTAATTTTACCGACCGGTTTCGCCGCTAAGGCATTATCAAGGTAAACAGATGGTATTTCCAGGAACAGTACAAGGGTTTTATTATGACATAAGGATATCGATGCAGCACACCTCGCGAGTAGCCCGGCTGTATGCGTCCCAGAGCGGCGTCCGGCGGGCGGCCGGCCGCAGACTATCGTATAATTCGTTAACATATTATTATAACTCTTCTTATAGTATACATTTACAATTATATTCTAGTTATACAACATTAGAGAACTTTTATCGTAGCCAAATCGAACGTAGGTTTTTCTTTTATTATTTTGTTGCGATAATTTTAGTGGATATTGTTATTTAGTATTTTATTTTACACGGTTGGTAGTGGCAATGCGTCTGTGGGCCCTCGCCCTCGCGGCCGGCCGGTCGGTCGTCAAAGACGGTACTCTACGTTCCCTAGAATCTCATCAAAAGGCGTCGGCCGTGGTTGCACTTTCTTGAATATTTTCCCGCGTGTCCCCGATGTCAGCGTCGCGTCGCCGGCGACGTGCTAGAGGAACCGTTTCTAAAAATTATATTGTATTTTTAGTGGCTTTTTGTTTTCGTTTTATTTATCGGATTTTATATTGTTTTTCTAGTTCGTTTACATTGTAGGTGTGCGATGACATCATTATGAAATCTCGACCAGGAAAATTGTCATACTTGTTTTAAAATGAATTTATTCTAAAATATTTATATTTTATTAGTTATCTTGTTGACGTTGGTCGTCGAATAATAAAATATAATAGTTATTATTATATCACATTATTATTTTACATACACAGTTCCATTGAACTGTTGCAATTTTAATCTTAAAATATATTTTTCGTTTCTTTCGTTATGTTGATGAATTTGAGGAGTATGGTTGATAAGAGTGCGAGGGCGGCTGTCTCGGCCGCGGCCGCGGTGCGAGTGTTTTGGAACTACTCGAGACTTATTTCTCGGGTGCAGAATGTTATTTCTTTTAAACCATTTTGGATGCTCCTTGAGAATCCGTCGCCGCACTACGCCATACAAACCGCTGCTCCGGTGTTCATAAGGGTCTATATGACGTTTTTGACAGTCTATTATGGTGTCGTCTCGCTAGTTATACTTACTTATGCGATTACTTAGACATTTGATCGTGGAATCAAAAGTAGAGAATCCGAATAAGGCCGGCCTTATACAGCCGGACTCCGTCACAGAATTTAAATTCTGGGGTCCGTGAGTTCGCTGCATAGAAATGTATGAACACGTGCGTTCTGAATTCAGATTCTTAAATTCTTCATCTTTATGTCAGATTAAAAAAAATCGGAATCTGAAATAATTTGCATGTGTGTGGTGAATAGGCGTTGTTGGAATTTCGTGCGTCCTGAATTAAAATCCTTAATTTAGTTTCTGAATTCCGGGATGGATTACGGCTGTGCAAGGCCGGCCGAGCGAGGCGACACCGCGAGACTACCCGAAAAGGTCATATTGTTATAACAACTATACTTGTACAGTGTATCGTTTGCAGTAATTGTTAATTTGCACATTATAACGAAATCATAGTTTTATCCGAATTCCTAGCGATCGGCCAGCAGCGCTCCGCCGAGGCCCGAGGCCGAGCCCGAGGCCCGAGGCCGAGCCCGAGGCCCGAGGCCGAGCCCGAGGCCCGAGCGCCGCTCGTTGCTACACGACTGCCGATTTTGTACAAATAACTATTCGTAACATAGTCATTTATGGGTGTTGTTTTGTGTAAAATATAATATCTCGTTTTAACGTTCGAAATTAATTTTATCAAGGTAAGTTTAGTTCGCGGAGGGGCCCGCTCGAGGGAGTCCCGCCTTCCGGTTAGTCAAAGTAGTGCTCTGTAGGTTATTATAATTTATACGGTAGTCTCGTTAGGTAGGCTCACTGGTCACTGCGCACCTCTGCCGGGCCGCGCCGCGCCCGCCTCATGGCTGCACGTGGTCACACGGCCCGCGGCATTGGACACGGGCCTGCGAGGGTTAGCTACCTCGACTGTTATGTTATATATACAGAGAAATTATTCAGATTAAAAAATATTATTATGTTTTTTTTTGCTGGCTATATTATTTGTAATATCTAAAAATACCACTCGAAATATATTATAGGTATATATAAAAATAACAAAAGTGGCATTGAGAATAAATTGTACTTTAACTATATAGGTTAAAGTTCACCCTTGCAGTCCCGTTTCAATCTGTACTCCTGCACTATATGTTTGAATAGTCATAAAAGTAACATCGAAGTCTATCACAATGAGTGAAACCTAACGTTGAAAGTTTTATAGGATGAAAATTGCTTGTATAAGTACTTGTAATATAAACTCAGGCAAAAAGGCGCAGGCAATTTTCATCCATACAGAACACAAGCAAAAAGGTTATTTTTATAGACAAGGTTGCGGCGAGTGCAGCGGCGCGGCGGCCCGGCTCGATCACAGCTTTAACTAATTCAGTGTTACTTATAGCAATATACAATATTGAAAGCCTTACTCGGGAACGACGCCCGTCTTCCCTGTATTCTCTAAGAACACTATTTTATACCTTTTGTTTTGTTTAAGAGTGCAACTTGTGTTATCGTATGAGTGTTAGCTCTAAGTACTGTAGGTTGACATTGTTATTTTTCTAAATTTCTCTATAGTGTACTATTTTCTTGGACGGTCTTCTGGAGCTGGTGATCTTCCACTGCTGGATGTGACTAAGGGAATAGGCACAATGCGCATGAACATTTCATGGGATGACTAAAGTAAGATCTCATATCATAGATTTTTTGGAGACAAAGAATATTGCTGTATATCTTCAAACTGTCAACTAATTACCGCAGTGACCTATATTTGTTTGCATTGATTTTAAACTTTAGCAACCTTGTGAAATGTGAGAGCCATTATTGTCATGGAGAAGTCACCATCAGCTCCAGACTGTGTCGTCCATTCAGTCATAACTTCGAGTAACGAAAGCCACAGCGCTGCCTTGTTGGCGCGCCTCCTCGGCCGGTCCGGGCCCGTGTTCTAACACAACAAGGCAGCGGCGTGCCATCTGTTTGTTTCCATCTGTAGGTAGCGTGTCCTAACTAAGTCTAAAGTGAAACTGATAAAATTTATTAAATTTTCAAATTTCAATTTAGTTTTTTTTTCGTAAACCTTGTCTCCGCGAACCGCAGTTGAACAGCGTGGTGGATTATGCTCTAAATCCCTTCGATTGAGGGGGGGCCCTTATTGCAGTGGTATGAATAAGGGTTGACGAAGAATGAAAAGAACTCTTGTGGAGCCAGTACCACCGGACTTAGTGAAAAACCACCTGAGGACATAGTCAATAAATATTTCTGGACAATTTACACAGCGCCATCTAGTCCCAAATTAAGCAAAGCTTGTGTTATGGGTACTAAACAACTGATAAATGTACTTAAATATTTTACTTATTACTTATAATACATAGAAAACACCCAGGCCAAGACAACAGACATGTTCATGCACACAAATGTTTGTCTTGTACGGGAATCGAACCCGCGACCTCGGAGACAAAGTGGCCATTGCTAACCATTCATCCACTGAGCTCGTTGAATAGTGCTTTATCACGTCTCTTTTTGTAATTATTTTACAATGCCATGATAAGAATAACAAGCACATTTCGTGTGTGCTTATTGAGTGAAGTTATTGTTAGTCATGAAAAAATGTGAATGCTGATGATGTTCATGGTGATCTAGGAGAGTGGTTCTCTATCTGATGAAGATGCATGCAGTCATTGCTTGGCTTCCCATAAACGCACCGCCCAGGACTGACTGTAACACAATTGTGTTTATAATATAGACATTTTACAAGTTTTCCATTTGAGCAGCTTGGGAGCAATGACAGATTTGTCCTATTTGATGTATTTACAGCAGAGACATAGACTTGTCCCCTACAAAAATAATTACCAAGCATTTTTGGAGGTGACGAGTCTGTTCCTGTTTAAAAATTTCATTGTTGATACTTATTTTGAATAGGTGAGATCTGGTTTTGATTAATGATATTCCAAAATCTACAGATTTTGGAAACATCCTAAAACGACAACTTCCCAAAACGTCTCTTCCAAAAAAGTCAATTTCCGAAAATTCCGAATGTCTTGAGTAGAGTGGTTAGCAATGGCTACTTTGATTCCGAGGAGCAGATTCGATCCCCGCACAAGACCAAACATTTGTATGCATGAACATGTTTGTCTTGGTCTGGGTGTTATCTATATATTATGTGTGTATTTAAAAAAAAATGTATTTAAGTATAATATCAGTTATCTTGTGCACATAGTACAAGCTTTGCTTAGTTTGGGACTAGATGGCAGTGTGTAATATGTTCAGGAATATTTATTTACTTATAATATTCAATTTGTTGCTGGATAAGTGTGCTTTTCATCAGCTCAACTTACTTGGGGGGCGGCGTCCATAAATTACGTGAGGTGTTTTTTTAAATTTTCTGTCCCTCCCTCCCCCCGTGAGATGTCGTGAGATTTTATTCAACCCCCTCCCCCATCCCCCAATCTCACGTGAAATTTTTCAAAATGTGGGTCTTAGGTAAACGCGTTGGATTGTTATTGTAAAAAAGTTGTGCATGATCATACATAAAAAAGAAAAAAAAATTTGCTTCGTGCTTTTATTTACGACTAGTTAAGACTAGTAATCAATATTGCTGAGACTATAATTATAAGTGTAATAAAAATTTAACAATAGAATACGTAAATCATTACTACTGTGATTAAAAAAAGGATATCTACTCTAATTCAGTCCATGGAGAATCATGCGCGGTCTCAAGAGAGACTATTGGAACCAACATGTCCATATGATTTTCCGTAAAATCATCTGCTCCTTCAACTTCGTTCTGATCTAGCCACTCTAAGCCATTGGCGTTGCGCACAGGAACTCATTAGCTCGTCTTGTGACAATCCGTGAGGGTCGCACTTTGCGGAACATACGCGCTTGCTTAGCTGGTGCAATGCTCGCCTGTGCTCTAGTAGATTCAAAGTAAATACCGTATGTACTGCAGCATCTTTTCTCTAAATCATCACGTACACTTGGGCAATAGAGATCATAAGGCGTGCTGATGAAGGCATTCAGCGGTTGAATCGGTAGTGTATTAGAAATGGAGCAAATGACTTTCCGTCATGGTCTTTAAAGTCCGGAATTGTCAAATGTCCATCAACCTGAGTGATAGGGTGGGTATGGAGGTGGCAGAAAATGGTCGTGAAGAATCATATGCAGATCACTCCGACCTGGGCTGCAGCACTTCTGGTTAAGCATGTACAATCTGTATTAAATGGACCAAAATAGTATAATTTTTTTTTGTTTCAATCAGAAAAAATATTGCGTGATATTTGCCGAGACCCCCCCTCTCTCCAACGTAAGATTAGATGAGATTTGACTAAACCCCCTCCCCCCTTAAACATCTCACGTAATTTATGGACGCCCCCTTAAAGCTGTGGTTGTTGTGCCTCTGTTACCTATAATGATAGTGGAGCAACATAGTGGCCCTGTATGAGGGTATGTTTCTGTAGCTATGTCCATGTCTGTATGAACTTTGTTGTTTACATACTATTTAAAAGATAAACTAACTCAAATAATTGCCATAATTTATTAAAACTACCTAATTACAACTATTAGCTATGAACCTAAACAAATTTTGTAGCTATTGCTAGCAACTTGGTGTAGTCTGCTCCTTTAGCGTGCGTCCTCTCCTTGAGGATGGTGCGCAGTATAGTGGGGATGGGCACGTGGATGCGGGTGCCCAGCGGGGTGCCGTTGTCGTCGATCAGCACTACATTGTTACTGTCAAACTTGGGTACTTTCACTTTCTGTGTCTGCTTCAGGCCCACTAATATGCCTTTCCTTTTTTGTCCTTTGATAGCGACCATCACCCTATCACCAATGTAGCCGATGCCTGCAAAAATATAATATCGTAATTAGCACAATTTAGATGAACTAAAATTAAAATTATTTGCCTTTGGCTCACACAGACACATCTTCCATAAGAATCATATTATAGTTTGTACTAGCATTTTAGAAGTGACCATTGGCAAGAAGAAATGCTAAAAAGATAATTGCCAATATGCTTCTGATAAAGGTTAAAATTAATGCACAATATGGCGGAATGCGTTCAGGTACCCAAAGGTTGCCTGGAAGAGATCGCTAAGCGATAAGGCCGCCTTTTTTTTTTTTTTGTTTTTTATATTGTCAGACAAATTACACAGCGCCAAAGTAAGCGAAGCTTGTGTTATGGGTACTAGACAACTGATAAACATACGTAAATACATTTTTTTTTGTAAATACATACCTACTTAAGATACATATAAAACAACCAGACTAAGACAAACAGACATGTTCATGCACACAAATGTTTGTCCTATGTGGGGATCGAACCCACGAGCGTTGGTGTCGAAGCCGCGTCATTGACCGCTACGCCACTGAGCTCGTCAATTTGTACTTTCTTTTTTTTAAGTGTTTATTTTTAAAACTTTACTGTATTTTTTTTGGTGCAATAAAGAGTATTGTATTGTATTGTAATGTGGGCAGTTACATTGCATGTTACATTTTATTCTTTTTATTTATTAGTAGGCCTAGTATTTGTAATATGTATATGAAACTAAAGGTTTGTTATTATCAGTGATTGGAATCAGGGGCCGTTTTGAACATTATCATAACATGGATATGACAATTTATCGGGTCATCTACCATATATATTTTCTAGATTTTCCATATATTTTTCATTATATTTTTCCATATATTAAGTAATACGATGATTTCAATCATCAACATATCGACGGTCCCTACGTATAAAGCGACATGTCATTTCAGACATGTCTGCTTATACTACGATGAAACAATTAAAGAATATTATTATTGGACAAACAAGTTAATTTTATACTTTTTGATTATATACAATCAATAAAATAAAAAACAAAATGTTTTTTACAGGCAATCTATAGCAATTTATGCAATAAAAAAAATTGCCATTTTTGACATGTCGCTTTATACGTAGGGACCGTCGATATTTAATGCTTTTCAGTCGGCACTATGGCATGTAGGAAATCTAAATTACCACCAACATACAACATGTGAAATAAAAACAAAATTCACATAAAAAGCAAACACAAAGACAAGTGGCCTGCATCTTTGTGTGTGTGTGTCAATATTTTTGCTAAAAAAATAAAGGTAATGTAACTATAAAAAAAGAAAACACAATTATCGCTACAAGTGACATAGTCACATGTGTTTACAAGCATTTCACAGGGTTCTACCGTGGGCTACCTGCTGTCTTGCACGCACGTAAGGTTTAATAGTACTTACTACAAGTAAATTTTTTCATTTTTTATACTACGACGGATGGCAGACAAGCATACGGCCCGTGTGATGTGAAGCGGGTACCAATTACGCTCCCTACCTCTCTTAAATGTTATGTTTAGTCATTATTCATCTTCATCATTTAGTTTTTATTAAAATTTATTAATTAATATTTATCCATGTATTTAATAATATAATCAAGGACTGTTTGTTTCTAAATAAATAAATGTTGTTGATGCGATAGTCCGTCTTGTAGATCCACTGGGAGCATTATTAATACAGAAATCATTTTGTTATTGTTACTGAGGTCTAACTCCAACTATATCTACATAACTACATCCAAGAGGTTGCAGGAGAAAGCCCTTGAGAAATCGCGCAGCCAACATTTATTCATCATGATCAAGAGCCGAATTTAGAGGTGTGAAGGCTACCCTAGGGGGTAACAGGAGTGGAGTAATGTTTGAGTTTACCGATCATTTTTCAATAAATATAATATGTAATACGTATAATTTATATTAAGCCCGGGCAGCCGCCCCAGTTGCCCTCCTTTAAATTGGGCAGTTCATAGATAGCATTTTCATAGATAGAATACACTTGGACGAAGAATCGAAAGCTACCCACTGACCAATCACTCTTGTGTGTTATTCTTCGTCCAAGAAAATACGACGTTTAAACTTACGCTTTTTGTTGTAAACACAGATGACTCTAGGAGGTTTTCCTTCTGCCATAGCCCGCTTTCCGATTTCAGAATTATCCACCACTCGCAACCGAGTAAGCAGCTGCACTTCGTTCAAACAAGCCGTGCTGTGTAAGCCGCATGATGAACTATTTGGAATCAATTTGCTTAAAAGTGATTTAAACATGATTTTATTCAGACAACTGTTTATTTTGTCTAATTGAGAAATCTAGACATTTGAGGTTATATTTTCTGTTCTGACAAAAATTGACAAGTTGAGTTGTAAATGACATTTGCATCTTGCATCTGACAGTGACATATCATTTCGCTTACTGGCAACCATTGTTATAGCTTTTTGTCAATTTCTTGTATAAGGATTTCTATTTAAGGTTAATGTTTTTCGAGCGCAGATCAAAAATAAAGACATGTGATCTCTAAAGACGTGGCGAGAGTGTCAATAGTATGCGTCAGAACCACAGACATTCAATAATTGAAATTGAATGTCTGTGGTCAGAACGCACAACTGTATGTTTTTTTTTTTTAAACTACGTCGCTCGATCGCTTATACTCTCTCTCTACACGCAGAGATGTAGCGTCTCTTTGCGTTGTAGACAAATTATATCACGGGGAGTGTTCGGATGAGCTGTTTGATTTGATACCTGCCGCTGAATTCCACTATCGTACAACTCGACATAAATTAAAATTCCATCCATATCATTTTGATAATTTGCGATCTACTACAGTACGTTTCCTAAGACATTTTATACCACGAACAGTGAAACTGTGGAATCAACTTCCCTCAGCGGTATTTCTGAACAACTAGGTACGACATGGGCGGTGGTGTTGCTTTCCACCAGGTGGCAAGGGCATACGAGCATGTGGGTACGTGCTCGTTTGCCTCTCACATAAAAAAAAAGCTGAAGTGGCAGTGGGCTGGCCACATTTGCCGAGAGTGGAGGCCACGTATGGGGTGACAAAGCGTAGGGCGCCCCTTCACTAATGGTGGCTGGTAGTGGTTGAAAGCATTGGGAAAGGCATATTATCCAGCATAACAGCAGCGGGTAGATACAAGTTGATAATGATTATACTTATATTACAACGGGAGTCTGAAGTAGGTACTGTTACATCTTCTGCGTACACAAGCAGTAGACAACTTGGCACGCTCATAAGCTGGCGGAGTATTGAGTGGAGACGAATAGGGCATAACACCAATGACTCGGCAGCGGGGGTTGGCGGCGCGCAAGCGATATTTTATGTTGCGAGCTGTAATATGGCTACGGTAACCGCTTCACATCAGGCGGGCCGTATGCTTGTCTGCCACCCGACGTATAAAAAAATGCATGCGGCCCGCCTGATTCAAAACGGTTACGGTAGCCATATTAACGCTCACCTACAGCATGGGGTTCTTCAAAAAGGGCGTGAAGAGTTTTGTACAGGGTCGGCAATGAGCATGTCATGCCCTTGTGTACAGCCATTCATAGGCTACGGTAACTGCTTTCCACCAGACGGGCCGTATGCTTGTACCTACCTATAAAATATATTTTAAATAAATAATTATAAACCCTTTTAAGTTCAAATTTCTTCAGTCAAACAGTGTTACTATTAGTTTAACCGTGGGTATTAATGCACTGTAAACACTAAGGCCGACCTTACACAGCCGGCATCCATCACGGAATACAGAAACTGAATTTAAGAATCTGAATTACGGTGCTTGTATTCGCTCCTTAGAAATCTTAGATACTGGGACGGATTTCGCCTGTGTAAAGCCTTTTATTGAAACTTATAAAACGAAAAGTAGAAATAAAATAATTTTATCAAAGAGTTAATATTTAATTAAGGCACCCATGGACCAGGAGAAGCTCGATGGAGTCGATGCACGTGTCAGTCTCGAACACGCAAGTTAAGCAACGTCTACTGTAGCCTGTCCATGGATGGGTTTACTTATCTCGAGTTGCTCCTCGGTTTGGAGGACACGTTAAGTCGTCGGTCCCCGTTGTTGTCGTTAGATTACAGTCAAGGCTTGAAAACACTGGCTGCCGCGGCAAACCACGGCAGCCGAGGGCAGTCGCTTGTTTCATTTTTCAGATGTTGGAGATTTGATTGATTGTGTGGTCTACCTACCGATTGTCTAAAATGGGCTCGGATCGGAGGAGTTGTATGATATGGCGCCCAGATTGTAGAACTGCCTGCCGAGGTTTACCCTTAGACGACAGCATGATCTGCCCGGTCATAAAAAGGAGTCGATGGGCCTAACTGAAACAATTTATTTTTGTGCATTCGATAAAATGACATAGAGAGAACCTATTAGTAAATCATTTCTACTTTAAACTGAAGGGATCGAAGGGGGTCGCGATGAGCTCGCGGATTCGGAATAGGATTCAGTTATTAACTTTTTTTTTCGAATCAAAGACTATTGATTACACAAGCGGTGATTGAGCGGGGCTGCGGCGGGGCGGCAGCGGGGCTGCGGCGGGGCGACAGCGGGGCCGCGGCGTTCGTTAGGGCTCGTGTCGGTTTCTCGCGAGCGATGATTAAAGGCGGTAACTCAATAAGAAGCGGATTGCGACGGTTATCGGAAACAAAACAAAAGAGTTGGTCTCGATTTACGTCATTAGAGGCGCGGGCGACTCGGTGACACCTCAAAGGTTTCGAGGCTCTTTAACACGGCCTCATAATGGTTCGTTTTCGTTTCGTATCCGGCGGCATTGTCTCGCTGTCCAAACAGCGCCCCCGCCCCGCTCCCGCTCCGCCACCACGCGGATCCATTACAATGCTGTCTTTGAGTATCTGGATTAGGGTTGGCATCTGTTTCTTGGATTATATTTACACGTTTACTGAACATTGTCTACTGTTTACGTACCTACTACTTTTCGAAACGTTGAATTTAATTTAAATAAACAATAGTAGGTAACTCGGTTCGCGGCAAACTACTGCTTAACAAAAGTTCATTCTAGGCTGATACTATACCTATACAATAATTACACCTATTAAGTTGGTAAGTAAACATACGGAGCGCCTGATGGAAAACTGTTATCGCAGCCAATTCCAAATATGTACAATATCAGGCGCCTTTTTTAAAGAATAGAATGTTCCATTCCACATCTAAATGACATAATATTTATCTAATCAGTATCGGATTAAAAATTAGTTTTCGATGATGGCAGCCCTGCGCGCGATCCGCGCTATTTGGCGATGGCGCGTCCGTCATCGCGCCGAATGCCGGCCTTACGACAATAAACCTTTTACTGGATTAATGGAGAGTGACATGTTGTGCGTATCAATCGCGAGCTCTATTGTAGAGTCTACGAGCTAGGATCATATCGGGTTTCGGCAGGTTGCTCCTCACAATACTTCGGTGATTTTTGTGCGAACGTTTAAAATAGTGTTAAATTTCTGTTTCATGTGTGTTTCTACAAATGCTATTCTTGCTTTTAGAGATATGCGACCACCATCCATTTTGGATGATGCCATCAAGCACGAGCCTGAGCTGAGCTCCTTGATGTCATTGCTCGCGTCGATCACGCAAGTTGAGCAACGTCTATCTATGGAAGGGTTTATTAGCTCTAACTCCTCCGTGCTTCGGAGGGCAGGTTAAGCCATCGGTCTCGGCTGTTGATATACGATTACAGTCGTAAAGCCAAGATGCACGGGGGCTTGAAAACACTGGCCTCCGTCAACCCGCAGTTTAGCAGCGTAGTACACAAACACGCTCTAAACTCCTCTTGAATTGAAGGGACATCTTTATCCCCGCAGTAGGATGAACATGGTGGATGCAGAACTCCGCCGCCTTTAATTTGGCTGCCTTTACTTGGTATACATTGGAAGATGATATTGCTCGAGTTATACGTTATAAACCATGTTGTTTTAAGCTACCACTTACCAACGACAGCGATTTTCTTGCGTATTATTAAACACAGCTTGTTTATTATTGATAACCATATTTTCCCTGCAAATTCGTTTGCGTCACCACAACATGTTTTTTTTTTATTACGTCAGGTGACAGACAAGCAAACGGACCGCCTAATGTGATGTAGCGGTTACCGTAACCATATTACCGCTCGCAACATGAAATATCGTTCGCGCGCCGCCACCCCCGCTGCCGACGCAGCATCTCCTTCCTTTCTGGTGACCTCATTCACTCGCAGGAACACAATAACCCTCAAGGGAATTGTTATTTGTCTGCGGTATTCTGTGTGTTCAGTCATAAACATTAACATACGAACAACGGCATAACATATACTCGTATGTATACCTGTACTGTGTATACCAGGGGCCCTACCGTCGAAGCTGAAGCCGATTGCCATCGGAATTTTTGAATGCGAAAAGGAAACTACTACTTAGATTGTCGCTAATTATGTTTAGCTCACCTGGTAGACACCCTGGAGCTCTACCGACTAAGCTGAAGATATTTGTTAATAACTTTAACCTAAGACTTTCTGGGGTGTAAGTAGTTCACCAGCCCGCCGGGTAGAGCCCCTGAGCCGAAGCTGAAGCTGATTATCTTCCAATATTTAGATTCGAAATTTAAGTCTCACGTTTTAATTATTGGCAAATATCTTTAGCTTTGTCGGTACAGATCCTGGGCTTCTACCAGCTAAGCCAAAGTCAAGTAAGTACCATAAATCTGAGCTGAAGTTTGATTTTCGGAATTAAAAATCAGATGGTGGCCCCTGTACTATGTACGAGTAACGTCACAATAGTTCACATTAATAATATTAGTGAGATTTGAATCCGAAAAGATGAACATAACAAGAAAGAAAATAAAAAAATATATGAGAAATATGAAATATTTACAAGTCATCTAATTACTTGATTAAGAATTACTAGCAAATAGACACATTGTAGAACAGCATAGATTGTTTAATACGATTAGGATGACAACCAAGGATACGACCTGCCTGCAAAAAATGGGCACGTACTGTACCAGAGGAGATTCCTACCTCGAGCTCTTAGATTGTAAAATGAACTCTTTGCCAAGGTTTTCCCAAGAGGACTACAGTATGTGGTTCTACAAGAAAAGCGTGGGTTTATAAAGGGTTAGCATCGCGTGAGTGATGCCTCTGATGTCGCAAGCGTCCTTAGGCTGCGATGACTGCTTACTCTCGTCATAAACGTCATAAGGTCGTATAATTGTTTTCCACCTTATAGATATAAACTATATTGTTGTTAATCTGTTACATGTCATAAAATCGTAAACGAACGTTTCTGAAAGTTTTCTCCAAAAATACATTTTTTTACTCGTTGTGCTTATGCAAAGAAAATATATTTAAAATTTTTGTTTGTTTGTCTGTGGCTAATTTAATGTAGCTTTCCCTGATGTATCGTGGCAAGCTTCCCGCAAAAAAAATGTGTTTGTTTCATTTTAATCGTTTCATAAATAAAAAAAATTACCGCTTTTACTAAACTAGGCAGCGGCGGCAGAAAGTTTTGAAATAACTAAGTTACCGAGCTCAAGTGTGTTACTAGAAGCTGCAAGATGAGAGCAATATTATGACAACCAGTAGCTGAATACTCAGCATGTAGGTAGTGCCTGGGTTCATAGACGAGACTATGAGGACTATACTTGTCATTTAATTCTTGTCTGTTGTTGTTGACACATAACATACATATGTGTCACCAGGGGCCCTACCGCCATGGCTGGAGCCGATTACCATCGAATATTTTCATCCGAAATATAGTTCTTACGTTTAAGAAATTGACAAACATCTTCAGCTTAGTCGACAGAGCTCCATGGTTATTATCAGCTAATCTAATCACAAGGAGCATCGATCTAAGTTAAAGTTTGATGTTCGCTATCCAATAATCCGACGGTAATCGGCTCCAGCCTCGGCGGTGGGGCCCCTGGTGACACGTATGTATTTATGTGTCAACAACAACAGACAAGAATTAAATGACAAGTATAATCCTCACAGTCTCGTCTCTAAACCCAGGCACTACCTACATGCTGGGTATTCAGCAACTGGTTGTCATAATATTGCTCTCATCTTGCCACAGGAGCCACTTGAATGCCACAGGCACGTTTACACTGGTCCACAGAGACTGAAAACGTTATGGCATATGTGAAAAAGGAGATCACCTTCACACTGAGGGTCAGGCGGTTGATACCCCGCTACAATGTGTGGTTATTAGATAAAAGTAACGAAAAAGATGTATGAGTGAGATTTACGTGTGAGTGGCTAGTGGTGAGGTGCGGGTACTGTCAGCCATCGACTGAATGCGCTGGTGTCACAGCTCTAACGTTTGTTCACATAGGTATTTTTATGAAGTAGTGTCTGTCCCTTTCTGTACTGAGTCACAAATGCTGATTCTCTATGTATTTTGTCACTGAATGCACAAAAAAATCACCAACAAACTGGCGGTGTGGTCGCGGTGTCATCATCGAATTTTGGTAAACAATTAACTAGTTCCGATTCGTTTTCAAAAACGTATTAAAAATGCCTTCTCCGAATAGTAGAGTTTCGTGCGCTTTACAAAAACTATGACACGGAAAGTTATAGAGTTAAATACTTTGGAACATGGCCGGCGTTTAAAATATTACTTGAATTAGTTCAGTAGATACACGTGTACATAATATTTTATATCATATTCGAGTTAACGTGACGTACCATGATACCAATTTTTAGAATGTTTGTGTAAAAGATGAAAAGGACGAAATGACATACATTCAGTTTATAAAGAAAGATAGCTTTAGTTATAAACTGTAAATAAATGCCCAATATAACTTTCTTTTTTTATATGAGGAGACGGCAAGCGAGCATGTGGATCTCCTGATTGAAAGCAATCACCACCGCCCATAGAACCGCCCCAGCAACGTCAAGGAGGTGCCGATCAGTTGCTAACCTTTTAAGGGAAGTAAAGGCTCTATTCCTGAAGGTTCTCATTTCGTATTTGTTTGGGAAAACAGCTGAAGGAAGTTGATTTCACAGTTCGTGGTAGAAAATGTTTAGAAGCGTACTGTGGTAGATCGCTAATTATCAAGATGATAAGTATGGCTACTTAATTAATGTACGATACTGAAACTCAACGGCAGGTATCAAATCAAATAGTTCATCCGAACATCCCCGTGGTATAATTTTGTATAGTGTGCAAAGAGAAGGAACATCTCTACGTGTAGGGAGCGAGTCCAAAACAGTAACGTTGGCTTAGGCGTCTCTAGATGGTGGTGGACAGCAATAAGGTTAGAGTGAATTCCCATAATGTTGCATAGCTCAATGCAGAGCTTAGAGCTAGGTGATGCCGGCCTCTTGTTTCGTTTGCTCACAGCAGAAATACAGGGCGATGTTCCAGAGTCCGTCGGGCGGCCTGAGCAATGGTATTCGGTGAGGGATTCTCCGTCACCAACGGTGATGGTAATAAATATGAAGGTTTTAAATTACCTACGAGTAAGTACACTTAAAAAGAAAAAAAACTCCTGCTACATAGTCACATGTTGATATTCATTTGTGTTAATAAGAGAAAATACAGCGCGTTGTTTTTGGAGAATCTAGATTTTTATGTCATACATTTTGGCTTAATACTGTTAGTTTATGTTGTGGTAAACACTTTCAAGAATATGTACTCTGATCACATTGCATTATCATGCATTGCATTGCACGTAGACTGTCTGTAGCGACGGCCGAGACCCGTAGCCGCGGCCGCTATTCACGCATAAAATTTTTTTGCCGCCATTTTGAAAAAGGTGGCGAATCAAATAATGGGGAAATAATTTAATCAAGTCCAGTTCGCGGCCTTTTCGATTTTAACTCGGTGCGTTTAGGCGCAGAGTCGGCTGGCGGGGCGCGCTAAGGGTGGCGAACATACCGTGTGGTTGTGTCGTGTGTGCAACCGCCTTAATAGGTGCCCCAGTGCCACCCCCCGCGAGCCGCCCCCCCCCCGCGCCCCTCCGAGACTTTGCACCGCAAATTGAAATGAAATTGCATAATTCGCGCACGCAGCGGCGGCGGCCGTCGTCGGGAGAGTCGTTTTTTGCGCCTAACGAAGTCCATTTAAGTCCCATTGCCAGCCGGAGGCAGCGTATTCTGCATGAATTCGTCGAGAAGAAAATAACTTGAACGACGTAATTATTATTGTGCACAATATTTGCTGCGAGAAAATGACCTGGAAGAAGCATTTTATCTAGATTTTCCTTTAAGATTTTCATGTAATATTTAATCAAATATTTTTTTCACTGCAGCTTCTAAACTAGAATAATAGCAATTTATGGCAAATAATTTTAGAGCTATTTAAGATTTCACATTCGTGACGCAATATTGGATAACTGCTCTACATCGTAATAGAAATGGCGATGCTTACTCAGTCACACTACATCTACTCCCAACTAGGATTTGTTCGTCACAGTGATCACCACTTATACTTCACACCCTGACTCGGAGAAATAATATTTATACTACGTCGCCGCGCGTGTCAGTCGAACGGAAGTTAAGCGACGTTGAACGTAGGCTACGTTCTGTAGGGATTTTTATACGGGACTCCCTCTACATGCTACTACATATTTCCACCACTGTGTCTCCTGTGTAGCCAGGATTAACAGCGGCGACTACCAAAGAGGCAATGAACAGTCCCGGGGGTAAAACTATGGAACTCATGACGAATTTAACGACGAGCGGGAAGCTCGGGATGGATCAGTTTCATCAGTTTATTTACCTCGAGCTCGAATTATTGCCTTAAATCGTTTAACACGCCATTCTTCGCCTCTTAGGGTCCGTGGTTCTGATTGAAAGTCAGTGTTACTGGTCTGACAGCAACTTCTACTGAATAAGAATCCCTTTGATTATAGACATTGTCATAATAATAATCTATGACTCATGTGTATGCAACACCATTTTTAGGGTTCCGTACCTCAAAAGGAAAAACGGAACCCTTATAAGATCACTTTGTTGTCCGTCTGTCTAACTGTCGCTCTGTCTGTCAAGACCCTCTATGTCGAGAATACATGGAGCTATCAAGCTGAAATTTGAACTGTATACTCAGGTCGACGGTCCCATGAAGTTGTAAAAAAATCAAACTGCTAAGTTTACGTAAAAAAAAGATACAGCCGATTATTCAGCAAAAAACGCATATTTCGACATTCTCAAATCAAAACTCATAAGGTACTTCCCGTTGACCTAGAACTATGAAATTTCGCAGGTAACATAGTTATAGACTACAAGTACAAGAATAAACTTCAAAACTACACATTTGTAATAAAATCTTAAAAAATAGGGGGTCTATACTTTTTATAGCGAGTCCAAATTTCAAATTGAAGTTACTAGTTCAAATGAGGTATCATATGAAAGGGCTTGATGTGCACATAGCAAAATATATTTTATTTATTTTTTCCGATGCATTATTTCTTATTTATAATGAAAAATATCAAATTTATAATGATCCTACGTACGGAACCCTCGGTGGGCGAGTTCGACTCGCACTTGTCCGGTTTTTTGTTTTTTCATTATTTAATAATAATAGTCAGGCATCGACAGGCAGGCGGGTTGGCGGAGGCTAGTAATAGTAAGTAATGAAAAATAGTAATTTTTGCTATGTACTGAAATGTTGTGGATCGATGAAATAAATATTTTTCTATTCTATTCTAAGTTCCTCCATGATTCGGAGGGCACGTTAAGCCGTCGGTCGGTCCCGGCTGCTGTCATTGGTTATTTTTATTAAATGACAGTTGTTAAGCCAAGTGGCTTCTGCCAACTTGCAGTTGAGCAGCCTGGTGGAGTACGATCTAAATCTCTTCAATTGAAGGGAGACTCGTATCCCCGCAGTGGGATAAATAAGGGTTAACCCTGCATTTGTAAGCTAAAGATACTTGTGACATAAAGTAACGCCTTGTCCCTGACGCTATAACTCGCAACTCCTTGCTTTTGGGTACAATTTGGACTTTAGTAATTTCACTCACTCGCAGGTACACACCGACCAAGGACGTTGAAACCTCACACCAACCCATGAAGGCAAATTGTTATTTGGCTGCGGTCTTCTGGGATGTAGTTACTTCCCCGGTCGGGCAACTTAACATTACGTTAATATTACGGTGTCGATTCTGTCCTGAAGTTATTCTTACCGTCAGGCGGGGCATATGCTTTTTTGTCACCTTAGTGGTATAAAAATACAATAACAGATTTTATTTTTTATCCGTGCAATAAAGTGTACCTACTGCATAATCTCTATAAATTTTCAAACCGATTTAAAAAAAGGAGGTTATCAATTCGATTCGTATGTATATATATTAATATTGTCAATATAATAATTGTCTAAATTTCATAGTTGTATGTAATACCTCAGGTAATACGTTGCTGTTGAGACTTCAAATAGTTTGTCTGTTTGTAATTTATAAAATGTAATTTGTCATAACAACCAATTAGGTACATATTTTTTATTTATGGTAATAAGTCTATAAATAACAAATTACATCACGTTCTTAGAACCTTAATATTAATTGATCGAAGATGACATTGGACTTGTCAGTGTGTAAAATGCGCCTAATGGTCGACTTTGACGTTTTAAAGGATTAGATTATTTGTTATTATTTTCAATCACATAAGTAGGTAATGTCTAGTAACTATTTAACTAATAATTAAAAACATACAATTAAAATAAAAACTAAATATGGCTATATATACAAACTAAAGACAAAAACTAATTAAAATTAATAAAATATAATAATCTAAATAGCGTCATAAAATTCTTCCGCATCGCCGTCAAAGGGTAACGTGGCCAGAAGGCTAGCAGCTTTTAAAGCCTGTATTTTTTTTTTTAATTTAAAGGTAAGATAAAACTAACTAAAATTACCATAGATGGTAATATAAGTGCATTGCATTTGTATTGGTAATCTGCGTTTAGGATTGTGGTTTAGGTGACATCATCTAAGTCATCTATCTGCGGGCTATGGCCCGCTATGTTATGACATAAACATAATCATGTCGATTCGATCCCTTGATTTATGACAAATAAAATCAATTTTATTCCATTTTTATTCCACGTTTTTTAATTTACATCACATATTATCCTACAAGAAACGTACATTTTTCTGTGATAAAAAGTAGCATTATATGCTATTCAAGACTGTTATCTAACTCTATGCTAAATTTAATCCAGATCCGTTCAACTGTTCTGGCGTGACTGAGTAACAAACATGCATCCATCCAAACTTTCGCATCTACAATATTAAGTAAAATAAATAATAATTTCTTACTTATCTTCTAATATATATAAAATTCTCGTGTCACAATGTTAGTCACAATACTCCTCCGAAACGGCTTGACCGATTTTTATGAAATATAAAATTTCAGTAGGTTTGAGAATCGGCTACTATCTATTTCTCATACCCCTAAGTGATAAGGGTTGTCCACCCCTAACATTTTTTTTTAATTTTTTGGACTAAAAAAATATTTTTTAGTATTTTATAATGTGGCATTAAAAATACATATAACTTTAAATTTCCACCCTTCTACCATCAACCCCTAAATTTATATGGCAAAACAACGTTTGCCGGGTCAGATAGTGTTATATTAGTAATTTGATGGATAAAAAAGGAACGGTTCCCGTGGGACAAAATTATTTTAAGTTTTCATAGAACAAACAGTTATTCATTAGTCGTTTATTCCACGAACATTACATTGTGTCGGTAACTAAAAGCTATTACACTATCCTTAATAAAATCTAAATTACTTATAATGAAATACAAAATCAGTAAGTACTTATTAAAATTACAATCAAAATAAAATTAAAAACTGAATTAACATGATTTTTTGCATAAGTAGTGGTAGTTCAGGGTCTACAGAATGATTTAGGCTGCTTTTATTTATAAATATACGGTTCCCATGTAATAGAATTGTTTTTATTTTTCACAAAGCAAAGGATCAAATCAACATAATTTTTTGCATAGTGGTAGTTTTGGGGTAGACAATTCATTGTCCTGATAAAATGCACGGATACTATGGGATAGCATAACAAATTGTATCCTACAGAAACCGAGTATTTAAAACAATATTAAAACAAAAACAAAGCTAAAACTTGCACGTCCTGATGGAATATAATATAGGTCATTTAATGTTGCAAGCAGAACGGAATTCGAATAAATAATGAAATTTTAGACAGAAATGTTAGACGAGCCCGGCGGTCGAATGGTCAGCAATGGCCACTTTGACTCCGAGGTCGTGGGTTCGATCCCCGCACAAGACAAACATTTGTGTGCATGAACATGTCTGTTTGTCTTGATCTGGGTATTTTCTATGTATTATATGTATGTATTTACAAAAAAAAGTATTTATATCAGTTATTTAGTACCCATAGTACAAGCTTTGCTTAGTTTGGGACTAGATGGCAGTGTGTAATTTGTCCAGGAATATTTATTTTATTTTAATGAAATGGACGATTATTAATGATGACGATAAATAATGAGATTCACTTTGAAAAATAACGTTTAAACACAATCAAAACCAAATATATATTTGGCTGTCCAGAAAAGAGAAGTGATTTATAATTTTTCCTTAGACTTTCCATGAGTTAAAGTTCCTTTATTATATCACATCAGACTGAGTTTTGCATGATACATACGGTTAATTAAACCGCCGCGGCGCCTCGTCATCGCAGTTTAATTCATCGCTTACTTTGAAAAAGACGGTTGTATAGTTGCGTTGTGATGCTGTGTTGTCAAACCTTGAATTTACAAAAATCAAAACTTCCGTAATGCGTATGATTAAACAAAAGTTCCATATAAGTAGTAATGGTCAACTAAAAAAGAGTAAGTGGTCAGATTTAGAAACATTAAGTAGGTAGGACATCCACCTTTTAAAAATTAACTCAATAGTTTACTTATTGTTTCGCTCATCAAGCGCTTTCATTTGATACGAGTATCATAGGGGTTACGGGACTCCCACCACACATTCCCAACACTGTATCTCCTATGTGACCAGGCTTAATAGCGGGGACCACCAAAAAATGGCAATGAACAATGAAGTTCATTGCAGTCCCGGGGGTTAACCTATGGCTGCCTTGGAACTCACAACGAATTTAATCAGAAGAAATTAGTAGAGAGCTTTGGAGTTTGTTTTCCCCCCTTGGCAATGTGAGAGACTGGAATATGATGTCATAAGGTTTAATGGGGAAATTATGTTTTGTTAGCATTAAGGTAAGCAGACATTGCCACAAGAATCCAACGTGTATCCCAAATTGTAGTTCAATCGGATAAAGGGAAGTTGGTAAAATTTAACTTGCAAAATTTGATTACATACAATGCTTGTACATATGTTACGTTCATTGCATTCAGTGCAAGTTTCAACAAAACCGGTGCAGTGGCTTGCAAGCTAATGTTCAAATAAATAGCGTAATATTTGTACTAAATCAATTTTGTTGACCAACAAACTTAAAAGTTGCTATAACTTTTCCTACCAAATTTAATTAAATTCGGAGCACCGGGTAGAAAGAAGGACTTGACACAGACATACGTACAGGGGTCATAAGTGTACTACCACTACGTTACATTTAAATTTGAATAAAACATGCATATATTACGACATTAAAAACCCTTAAATTAATTTCTAGAAAACGATTAAGGATACAAAATAAATAAAAAATAATAATACAATAAATGTTTTTAGCACCAACTCGTTTTGAAAGACGATCGCTTCGCTCGTCAGTAATCAATCATCATCATTGATCGTTCGTCATGACCTTTAGAGTCAAAGCAACCCTGTCGTCTAACAAACGATGGTTTGGCGGTAGAGAAGTAGGATTGAATCCGACTGGGGAAGTAACTCTACTCACACTCACACACTCGCAATAACTCACAATAGCAGAAACTACACACAGAGACTTACATACTTACAATACTACTCACTAGTACTCACAGAAAATGTCCAAATAACAATTACATAATAATTATAAAATATCCAAATAACTTTGTTGTCTTCCTGCCAGATCGAGGAGATGGTGGGTTAGCTCCGAGGGTGTCAGGCAGGCGTATGGTATAAAAAAAATCTGTCCATCTCACCGCCGTCGTAGCTCTCACCCGTGAAGTGGGGATAAATAGGGTGTCCCACGGCGATGTCACTAGGAGGGGAAGTACTTTAAATAGTATATACTCGTATATACCGACTAGCTGACCGGCAAACGTTGATTTGCCATATAAATTTAGGTGATGGTAGAAGGGTGAAAATTTGAAGTTTCAATTCAATGCTAAATCATAATAAAAAAAAATAAAAAAAAATTATCACTATAAAAAAAATATTTAGGGGTGGCTCATTCTTATCATTTAGGGGAATGAAATATAGATGTTGACCGATTCTCAGACCTACCCGATATACACACAAAATTTCATAAAAATCGGTCCAGCCGTTTCCGAGGAGATTGGTGACAAACACCACGACATGAGAATTTTATATATTAGACAGGTAAAGAATACTTCATTTTATTTTTAATTCTAGGTATAATTTTGAGTACAGATTGCATTCAACTTGAGCCGGGAATCGAACCTAGACAAATAAGAAAAAAGAAATCTGAAATAAATGATGGAAATGATTTAATTTTTAACCGACTCCAAAAAAGGAGGAGGTTCCCAATTCAGCTGTACTTTTTTTTAATGTTTGTTACTAAATTATTCCGTGATTTATAAACCGATTTGAAAAAAACTTCCTTTATTTGAAAGTGTATACTTCCAGATTGGTCCCAAATTTTTTTATCATCATCATCATCCTGTAACTAAAGTGTTTTTGTAAAAAGTTATGTGCTTTAAAAGTACAGATGCACAGCATTATGTTTTTAGAATAAGCATGGCGTTCTAAATTAAAGGAAATAAATTAAAACTTTCAATTGCAAATAAAAAAAACTAATCTATTTTTTTATACAACGTTGGGTGGTAGATAACCAAATTTCTTAAGGGTGTGTATGTTCGCGCATATCTTAGAAACCATAAGTCGGATTCCAAAAATATTTTTAGTTGGACTATGTTCAACTTAGAGAACTGTGCAAGTTTCATCAAAAATAGTTCAGAATTTGATTTAGAGACTTAAGTATAATTAGTCAAATCTGTCGTTAGCGCCAGAGCTTCGTTTGTCAGTCAGCATCGTGCAGATGAAGTTGGCTTTGGTTCAAAGATGTTGATGAACTACTTACACCCCGAAATAACTTCAATATTGTAATCTATTACATGTTTTATTTAATGTTGAAGGTAAGTACGCTCCTTACGTACGTTGCTCCAGATACGAGTATATGTAGAAATTACGATCACGTATACCGATATACGTTTGCACGTATCGTGAGTTTTGCCGCCCCTTGCTGCTGACGAGTGAGGATCATTTTTCTACCCCTACCTTTTGCCACTCTCTCTCTAAGTACTGAGTATCTTTTTCAATACACTGGCTCAGGTAAATAGTTAATAATAATAATAATAATAACTTTATTTCAGACGTAATAATTTTGTCCATAGTATGGTTTAGTAAAGAGTTAGTAACCTAAAACCTAAAACTTTTTCATTGTCTTTGTATATATTTCTTGTTTGTCTTATTTCAATGGGAGCTAAGAAAAAAACAAAAGAAAGCGGAAAAAGAAGAGAGAAGCAAACGAGAAGAGACTTTGAAAAAAAAAAACGAACAAGAAACACACATTCCCACCACTGTGTCTCCTGTGTAGCCAGGATTAACAGCCGCGACCGCCAAAAAAGGCAATGAACAATGAAGTCCATTGCAGTCCCGGGGGTAAACTACGGCTGCCTTGGAACTCACAACGAATTTAATCAGAAGAAATTAGTAGGAGTAGGAAGCTTTTGGAATTTGACTTCCCCTTTTAGCAATGTGAGAGGCAGCAATATGGCAAATAAGGCATTAAAATCCTAAAGAGATGACTAGTCAAGTGAAGCTCAACTGCCGTGTACCACGGATTTTAAGTTTCTAACACTATTGGGAACCTAAAACATTGAGTTGTTACCTAACACATCGATTCCAATAATATGAATTGCAAAATCGTCTGAACGCTTGGTACTCCCTTGTTGCTACCAAATCTGAATAGTATACTACCCCGGATGCAACTTGCAATGAATTCAACATGTCATCCCGCTCCCGCCGCCAAAGATTGTATGTCATTGATGTACTTGTGGGTAGGTTGACATATAGGTTGTTGGTCACCTACAAATCAGTTAATAAATAACCATCTCTGCATACGGTTGTTTCCTTGTGCTCCCGGAAGGTTCTCGATATTACACTACCAAATCAGAATAGTATACTACCATGGATGGGACATGCAAAGAATTCAACATGTCATCCCGAAGATCACATTCCCAAATGACATGGTGAGCTGTTTGATCGAATTCATGATTTGCAGTAGAACATTCGCATAAGGCCCACGGCACTAATTTAATAGAAAAGAGTTTAGCCTTAAAACTGGCATGCCCAGTTAAAAATTGTGCAACGGGGTGATCGACATTTTTCTTTAAACTATCTCTTACCGATTGAAAGCACAGATACAGGTGTCTTTTGGTAGAAGTTTCCCACCGTTCCTGACAGACATTCAGACAGTAAAGTTTCAAGTTAATCATTAATAGGTTTGAACAGTCTAAGTAATTTCTTACGATCACGCATTTTCATAAAATCAGGGACCATTTCTAGATGTATAGTACATTATAGCGCGGCGTTGTACTTCTGTCTACTGGCAACACACCTGCTAGTACGGGTAGTGCCTGTGTGCTTGTCTGTAGTTCTATATGATTTACATAAAAATATCAGAGCAAGACGCTGGCTTTGGAGCAATTTATGACGTGCTGCACTCATACTAGCCTATCTGCATATGCAGGTGAACCGTATGTAACACAAACTAAACATGTGGCGGTATAAAAAAAAAAATAACGTTTTGAAAGTTAATCCCCACGTAGAGGCAGAAATTCGTGTTAACGCATATAATTATTTTTTGCTTTGTCACCTACTTGCTTGATGTGTTCGATATAATTAAAATTTCTGTCCAAAAGCAACCCACGTAACAAACTGAATTTCTATTTGCTACTGATATACCAATAAAATGAAATCACGGTGAAACCTGTAAATTTCCCTTAAGCAAGAGTTGGTATGTTTTATGTGGTGCAAAATCGGGACGATTACGATAGCCCCAGTCTGAAATTAGGCCTAGGCTAGCGTTGGCTAGTTTCTCTATGCTAGATCTAGAACTAGCATTGATTAATGAGAGACCATCGTCGGCTTAACCAGTTTAACGAGCACCCTTCTGGTAAGGGTAGGCTAAAAAAATCATCAACACCGATATTCCAGAGATACGGTCCCAACACTGAACCCTGAGAGCAGCCCTGCGTGAGCAACTTTGAAGTAGCATAATGGCCAAGTTTTAATTTAGTTGTACCATTCTAAAAGTGTGATCTATTAAGAAATTAGATATTGTTAGGGCAACCTCTCATCTTAAGTATCAGCAACAACATCTAAGAAAATAGTTACAATATACTTGTTCTCCGAGAGTTCAAGAACTTTGTGCACTGCGAGCGCAGCGTCAACAGTAGACTTGCCAATGGTAAAGCCGTACTGATTTTTATTAAATTGTGAGCCACCGGGCGGCCGAGGATTGACAAATGATCACCGATGGGAATCAAGAGATCAAGACGAGTTGGGGCCGAGGAAAATGGGTACTTTTTAGTGATAAACGCACAGGCCTAGGTTTTATCGGCGTTAAAACTGACGTGATTTAGACCACCCCAGCAGCCTCTACATCAAGGGCGTCGCCGAAGGGACGCTAGCATTCACATGCTTGAGCTCAGACGTATAGCCATCGACCATGACATGCTTACTACGCTCAAGCTGGAAGCTAGAAATCGATGCATAGAGGTGGGAGGAGGGGAGCCCATAACACATAGGCTATTTGACAATATTCAAATTGTATAAATATGTAGTCAAAAAGCCTAGGCTCACAGGCAGTTTCTATCATCCTGTTGAACACCTTATAGTTGCTTTGCCATGGATACCTTACTCTCTCACCGAAGAGCAAAAATGCCGTCGTGTTGAATGTTGCACATTTATGTTAGAAAAGTTCGAAGGAGGAACTTTGCTAAACATATCGTACACTCTTACAACTGACTGATCTTGTTTACTACGATCCTCTGACGTAGCAGCAGAGCACGTGTAAGATTTAAAGACACTCGTCAATAAACTAATTTAATTTCACGGCTTTCTTATAGTATAATAGTAGTTTATGAAACTGTTGCATAATAAGGTTCTTAAAATATGAGTGTGAGTTTATCAAATGAGCCAAATGCGAATTTGATAATAGCGTCACACGAGTATTTTAAGACCTAATTATGTGCAGTTTCATACACTACTTTATCTAATCTCATGAAATAGATGATAATAATATTTTAAATAAAACCGTGAAGTTAATTTAACACCTTCATTTCTTAAATATAAATCCATTTGTAAAAAATCCTACGTACAGCCCAGATTTATCTCCATGTGATTATTTTTATTTCCCGCGGTAAAAAAAAAAGCCATTGGCTAAAATTCAACAGTACAGACGAGGCCGACGAAGAATTTTGGTGCATATTTTTCGAGCTATAGCAAGATACCTTTTTTAAATGTTTTGAAAGCTAGTTCAAAGTGCATAGGGATTGGATTAGACTATTTTCAAAAGCTGTAAATAAACTTATTTCATATTCTAACATTTGTTCCAATTGTTGGAATAAAAAGTTAAATAAATAAATATACAGATCTTGAATGGAACGTCATTGATCATTTTTTGTTTTTCTTTTAGACTATTAAGTACACATAATTATGTATATGGATGCTTGCAATACCATAGGCATTACTTAAAAACTTCTTCTACTCTGTTGTCGTCTTCGCCTTCGCCTGCCGACATGCTCACGGGAAATGAAATATCGTCGCTAATCACGACTTATTAGTACGAGTCCTACGACTTATTAGTCTTAGTGTGTGAGCATGAACTCCCTACGTATGATGAGAGGGGTGGTTGTGGAAGACGGTCGCGGTCATCTGAACACAACTGTTCGTGCAATTGGATGCACGGTCTATCTATTCCAGGAGAAACCAACTTGAAGTAACTTTTAATATCAAATCAGCGTAAGTATACCAGTACTTACGTTAAGTAACGTACGTTAAGTTACGTTAAGTATACCAGTACTACAGTATGGCCGTGTGGTTTCCGGCAGACTAGAATAGAATCACTCCGTTTCTTCCCGTGGATGTCGTACAAAGCGACTAAGGGAAATACATTATTAAATATCGATCAGGCCTCCCCAACCCGTTTGGCCAGCGTGGGGAGTGTAGGCCAAATCCTCCTTCCGTCTAGGACGGACGAGAGAGGGTCGTGCTCCTGTAGTATAGACTAAAATGGACCTGATGATGATGATGATACCAGTACTAGCTTGTACTCGCTATTTCGTACGCGCGTATCCCGTGAGAATTTTCAAAAATCCTTTCTTAGCTACTATAACGTCATAATATTTACCTGTGTGCCAATTTTTAACCCAATCCGTACAGCGGCTAGAGCTGTAGGTTGATAGATCAGTCAACAGTTGCAGGATATAATTTATCCGTTCCAGGAGTTTAGTTGGGAAATGGCAATAAAAAGACAAATAAACACAAGAAAATAAAGAGAACTTAAAATAAAAGTTGGAAATGATTCTTTCTAAAGTATTTGAGTGTGTCAGCAGACACATTTTCAGTATTTATTATTGAAAAAAATACCTATATCAATCCAGTAGTTGCATGCATCCAATAACGGTACAGCTCGTCTCCCTTCGGCCCCCTTCTCCTCGATATCAGGTTAGTGCTTCGAGACGATAAACGACAATGAAAGACTAGTTTGGTGTCATGTTTCCTGTTTGTTAAATAAGAACTACTTTAGTTATGTTATTCTAATCCTCTAACTGGTTCTTTAATTATTTATATTACATAATAATATAACATTTGACATCCCTCTCTCACTAAGTTTCCTCTCCTTCCCTCAGGCAGTAGTAAGCTATTATTTTATTTAACAAATTAATTAAATATCTCTAGATTCCATGATATAGTCCCAATAAAATTTACACACAAATGCTATGAGAGCGCTCTCATTCCGCTCATAAACACCGCCACTAAGAGGTATAAACATGAAAACTATTTTGAGTTTCTAATCGAAATATCTCCAAATTGTGGAATCAAATCCTAATGATATTTGTATGGGACCATTTAGATGGTAGGTGTTAGTGATAGGAGAGCGTATATTAAAAATGGACTGTATTTAATAAAATAAAAAAAAGAAGAACTAAGAAAATATATTTACTTTCACACCGTTCGGCACTTGACATTAGAATAAATTTACAATCTATAGCAATATAAAAATGACATAAATTCAAAAAATATTATAAAAAATAATCTAGAAAAGAGGTACATAACAGCTGGCGAGACTGCCAGCAACAGTAGGTATACACTATACATCATACATATGTCGTGGCCATATCGTAGATTTGCTCAGTTCATGAAATGCTCGAGAATTTCATGAAATGGTCGCATTTCATTTTTTTTTTTTTTTTATACTACGTCGGGTGGCAGACAAGCATACGGCCCGCCTGATGTGAAGAGGTTACCGTAGCCATATTAAGGCTCGCAACATAAAATATCGCTCGCGCGCCGCCACCCCCGCTGCCATCGCAGCATCTCTTTCCTTTCTGGTGACCTCACTCACTCGCAGGAACAAGGGAACCGTTATTTGGCTGCGGTATTCTGTGAGGTGGAGGTACATTCCCCAGTCGGGTAGCTTAAAATTATGCTCCCTACCTCTCTTTTCGCCAGAGCTTCGTTTGTCAGTCAGCAGGGTGCACCGCGTGCAGGTGAAGTTGGCTTTGGTTCAAAGATGTTGATGAACCACTTACACCCCATGATGTGGGCAACTCAATTTGACCAGATCATTAAATCGTCAACATTTCACGATTTTGTCATCTACATTTGGCCGGATCGTATAAATAGATGTCCATAAAATATTGAATAAAAGTCCAGAATATGTTAAGAATTTGTTTACTGTCATTTAAGTTTAACTGATACAAAGAAAATGAAACATTTTTTTTTAATTAAATTAAACACTTTTTTTAGCAAATTAATTTACCTAACTGTAACTACCTATTTTACGATATAATCAAAATAATATTGACCATTTCATGAAGTAACCATTTAGTTGGTCATATCGAGAAACGATTTCTTATCCTTGATCTGCCCAAACGACATCATAATGTGGCCAACAGACACTGAAATATTTCATGAAATGCGATCGTTTCAGGAAATAATCGAACATTTCACAAAGTGAACAAATCTACGACATGGCCACGACACATACATACAGGGGCGAGCTTGTTATTTGTAAGTGATGTCTGCGAGCTAACCCTAACGTGTATAATATAACTGAATTCAAAACAAGCTATACATAAAACAATATTTGGCTGTAAAAAATATCCTCCTCCTCATGTCGTGTTCCTCATTACTGAGGGTCGTGATTCCTCCGCTGAATCACTTTGTCTCTGACAATAGTGCGCCATCTATTGCGGTCTTTAGCTGCATGGAGGGCATCATGAAGCTTTGCGACCATCGCTGAGCGGATTTGGTCAGACCATCTGCTTGGACTGCGGCCTCTCGGACGCCTGCCGTCGACCTTGCCAACAACCATTGGCTGTTCCAAGTTGTGGCCATCTTTCGTAGCAATGTGACCGAAAAATTCGAGCACTCTGCGGAGGCAAGCAGTTGATAAGGGTTTTGATGCCGCGTTGGTGCGGAAGGCTGTCCAAGGAATCTGCAGCATCCTCCTCCAACACCACATCTCGAAGGCATCTATACGATCTCGGTCGGCCTTTCTCATGGTCCACGTTTCTGCCCCGTAACCGAATATGCTGAATACCAGTGATTGCATCAGCTTTACTTTGGTCTTCCGTGAGATGTTACGATCTTTCCATATTCGGTACAGCTGAGACGTTGCGCTTTTGGCCATCGCTATTCGTCTTCTGATTTCCTGCTCACACGATCCAGTGTTGCTAATATTGGAGCCTAGGTAGATGAAATCGTTGACTATTTCAAGGTTAAGTGCACCTGTCTTCTGTAGTTTTTTCGGCACGTTCCACTACCATAAGTTTGGTTTTAGTGTGGTTAATTTTTAGTCCCAGGTCTGAGCTGGTTTTCTGTATTCTGTCCAGGAGCTCCAACATTTCAATTAGTGCCACCAATTGTGATGCCACCCTCCCACTCATCGCAGGCTCGTCTTATTATGTATTCTCCATATACGTTAAAGAGAATAGGAGACAGAATACAACCTTGTCTCACTCCTTTACCAAAACTGAAAACCTCCGAGCTGGTCTTGTCGACCCTAACGATACCCTGGTTATGCAGGTAAAGTGATTGTATTAGCGCTATTAGGTGTTGAGGCACGCCCAAGTCTTCCAAAACCCTCCACAGGTCTGGCCATACGACGCAATAAAAGGCTTTGCTGTAGGCTATAAAACACAAGATGACGGGTGTGTTGAACTCGTAGCATTTTTCGATTTAATATATTATTATAATTTTTGTAAAAAATATAATAATTTTTAAATCATTACTATATCATGCATTAGGTATTAATATATGTTTAGAATTAAATATCGCCACGAAGAAGGTAGAGCTATTTGTATAACTAGCTTCAGTACAGATTCCTCTTACATGCGCAGGAGCCATTTTTTTTTATGAGAGGGGGACAAACGAGCATGTGGGTCACCTGGCGGAAAGTAATCACCACCGCCCGTGGAGATCAGCAACACCAAGGGGTCTCCGATCAGTTGCTAGCCTATACTTCTTCCGTTCTTTCCGGTGACTGTTGTGTTCCTGGGAGTGAGTGAGACTCCCAGGAACACAACAACACAGAAGGAAATTGTGATTTGGCTGCGGTATTCTGTGAGGTGGAGGTACGGTAGGTAGGTGTGAGAAAAAATTGTAGCAACAAAGGAACAACAGATTTCTATCTTTTATAGATGTTCCAATCGAAAAAAAATCTAGTTATTAATGTGTGGTTTTTTTAATAGTTAAAACCAATGGTTTAAAGCGACTCTACATTAAGGCTTTGGGGCAGGAGTGAAGAGCAGGAAAGAGGTATACTTAGTCTTATCTCTTTCTGCAATTGGACGAGCTCGGTGGTCGAATGGTTAGCAATGGCCACTTTGACTCCGAGGTCGCGGGTTCGATTCCCGCACAAGACAAATATTCGTGTGCATGAACAAGTCTGTTTGTCTTGGTCTGGGTGTATTCTATGTATTATATGTCTGTATTTACAAAAAAAAAAATGTATTGAAGTATAATATCAGTTATCTAGTACCTATAGTACAAGCTTTGCGTTTAATTTGGGACTAGATGACGCTGTGTAAATTGTCCAGAAATATTTATTTATTTATATTTATTCTTTCTGGAATTAAGAATCAAGTTTTTTTAAAACTGCATTAATGGTATTATTTATTCGATATTTTATATATCAGTAGTTTGTCTACTGTATTTGTGCAGTTGCACAGTTTCTTGCAATAATTTATTATTTTCGTAGGTGTCTTCATTCTAATTTCTCTCATTTTCTCTCTAATTCAATAGAATTCTCTTAAATTATAGGAGACCTGAACATTAAATTCTGATTCGTTCATTATTATTTTCATTAAAACTGAAATTTGCAATGCAATTTATTGAAGCGCATTTGTTTTCCAAAAATACAATTTGCGCGCTGAGAGGGTTTTAATTGTCGTGTATAAAACATTCAATACCTTTGAACGTCATTACGTGTTATGTATTACTTTGTGGAGCTCGCGAATACGAACAAAACACGCGGTTTACACCGCGAGCGGGATATTTCCCCAATGATTAAAGCCGCGGAGTCACTTCACTCCCACTCCATTATGCGAAACTGTAATCATGAAACTATCCGCTGAACCTTACCCCGCAAGGCAGCGATCCACCGAACTGTGAAGTTTGCGTTACGTCCCCATACCGTTAGCAAAGCCGGCCGTAACGGAAACGCGCCCCGCCGCCGTGCCGACTGCCCGTCTCCGAGTTCGCCTACATAATTATTTAAGTTAATGATATACTACACCTTTCTTGCCATAAATGATTTCTTTTTGCAACGCGTGTGAATGCGACGGTGTTATATGATTTGAATTGAGTGCGACGAGGACGGCGCGAGGGGTGGTGCCTCCCTGGTAATGCAGGCTCTTTGGGATTATAATATCGTGGGCGCAGGCTCTCCACTGTGAGAGCAGTGGGCTGCTTTTTAATCTTGCTTACCTATGTACTCTTCGCACTTATGTAACTTTTAATTATAGCGCACAATCAACTGCGTGAGGCGTCGATACACACGACACTGCTATGTACTCGCATACTCAACGAACATATGCAACGAATGGTCGATCAGTTTAACGATATAAACCAGAGATGCTTAGATACTTAGATTGAATCTGATCTGATGGTCCATTGAACCCAAACCATTCATTCCATGTTTTTTATTTAGAAAAAAACATCACCAAAAACAAAGAACGCAAAGCATGACGTTTCTTTTACTATATATCCATATTTTTATTTTTTTGAGAAATCTTGTAGTTCTTTTGAGTATAATATAGGTATGAATGAAGAATAATGTTGACGTGTATGACCTGCTAGAGGATAAGCAGTTATCGCAGCGTATATAGCTGTTATAATAGCTTTGCACCTAATCAACATTTGAAGCTCGCTAAAGAAGTGGACCCGAGTATGTTTGTGTGAAGCTTTCTATTTAGTACATTAATTAGTATTAAGATTGCTAGAGACAAGATAATTTGATAAGGAAATATATGGTCGATGGTGAAGTCCTTCTTCCCCATAGATGACCCCAGAAAAATAACTATTATCCTTGACGATTGTTTTTACTTTTTTAATAATGTGAGTAATGTCACCACACTTGAAGACATGCTGCGTTAGCGTATAACTCGTGCGCTGTAACCCCCCCTGTTACAGCGCAGGAGTTATACCCCTCGTATTGCGAGTGTCTATAGCCTACGACAACAGCTTTACATCAGACGGGCTGAATGCTTGTCCGGCCCCCGTCATGGTTCAAAAATATACCAAATATCCATTTTTAACTAAAACTACCCATCACAATAATATTTAGAATATTAGATTTTTTTGAAAATATGTAGTAATTTCTGAGATTACTTCTTTTGTACGACGCCTGATATAAAAACCATCGTACGGCCCGCCTAATGTAAAGTGGTTAGCGCTGCTTTTTATTTATTTATTTAAACGTTATTCGCCATAAGACCTAACACTTTTTCGCCATAGCGTTGGTTGCTTAACGACTGGATGCACCGTGTGCAGGTAAGGTTGGCTTCAGGTCAGCAGGGTGACTTTTGACGCAATCGAAATAGAATCGAATCGAAATCAGATCGAATAGATGTCAAATGGTACTCTTGACATTGAAATCACCATCAAATCGAAATGAAATCGACTTGAACTCAAATGTCACTTTTGAATGGTACTTTTGAAGTTTGAGATCGCGCCAAAATCGAGAATGAGATCGAATTCATCTGTCAAAATTTTCGATTCCGCGCTTGGTATCGTGTTGTGTGGTTTTCTCATAGTTTTCTCAAAGTTTATTAAGTTTTCGCTTGTTTATTGAGTAAAGTGTATTTATATAGCGTTAAAAATTAAAATGGCAAGATTTGCTAGTATGTATCTTGATTGAAGAAGCTTGTCGTCTCGACAAACGACATCGCAGGAAGGCTATGATTAAAGCTCAATAAGTGAGCGTGTTGGACTGGATGGATGACTGTGAATTTGTGAAGAATTACAGATTAAACAAAAGCCTCTTTTGGACTCTAGTGAGATACTTGACACCTTATTTACAATGACCGAAAATATCAAGTGATCTATCAATTATGTACAAAGTAAGTTAAGTTTTAGCATTTTTGCTATAGGATACGTATTAAAATAGTATCTGTACTTGCATGCTTTTAAGCAAGGAATAGAATAGCTAAATGTCTGTTTTTGTAACTTTCTAGTAATTTACATTATAGTCTCATTTTTGAGCTTCATGTAATCTAGCAGCATTTAGTCAAAACCTCTCATGATATTTCTTGTTTATTTACAGGTATCATTTTAGCCACAGGCAGGCAGCAATGGCACTACAATGTCTCTGCAATCTGTCTCAAAATGCACAAGAGAAGTTACGGTTGCACTAAATCATTCTGATATATTAAAATTATTAAGGTTCCTGGCACTTGAGAAAACAATGCAATTAAATTGAAGTAAGAACATTTTCTTATTATTATTTTATATAGTTGTTTCGGCCAACTGGCCAGGATATTATAAATATTTTTTTAAATGGAAAAATCCCACCTAGACGGGGGAGGTGAATTTTTCTATTTTTTTTTTAATTTATAAGAATATTTTTTTCTACACCTTTTGATTTATTACATATTAGATTTCAGTCTACTAAGTAATTATAATGTTTTCTAAAGAAGTTGGCAAAATTACACTTTATATTAAGTAATTATATTTATTTTTTTCTTATTTTGCTTTATGCCTCAGGTTCTATGAAAAATACCAATTGCCAGAAACTATTAGGTGTATTGATGGAACCCAAGTAGCTATGGTTCGGCCATCAGAAAATGATGAGTGGTATTTCAATAAACAACATTACCAGTCTCGAAATGTTCAAATTGTAAGTAATTATTTTTGTATTGCAACTCCCTTATTGGGCTATAAAATTTATCTTGTGAACTAACAGTCACTAAATTTTATTAAACAAATCTAACTGCATCTGTTATTTGATTGTATATTTTTTCTGTGTGGCTAATAAGATATGTGAAACAGTTTACATGGACAAAGTTAAGCCTTAAACTTAATTCAATAAATTTATATTGCAGCACGAAGAAAAATATCTTACAAACCTATTAAGAGTTTTAAATGGCAATCGCATAGTTGTCTTTGAATTTACTTTTGGATTAGAATTTGTTAAACATCAGTTTTAATTTTTTTTTATTAATAACTTGTTTCTTGTTACAGATGTGATTTTGATTTAAATATAATCAGCATAGGTACATATCATGCTGGTGTCACGCATGATTCATAGTTACCATCAACCATGAAGTGGAAAGTTTATTGCAGTCACAGACAAGACAAAGAGGAAATGGTGTGTTTATTTGGTGAGTTTATGTGTTATATGTATATACTTTTTATCAGTCAATTCTTATTAAATGTGTATTTTGTTTAATAATCTTCATTATAAAATTTTATTTTATTCCTACAACTGAAACTAGAAAGTTTACAATGAATATTTAACTTGACTAACAAAAATAATTTCGTCATTTCAGGTGATTCTGGTTATGCACAAAGAGAGTTTATGATGATCCCAAAAGCATCACACAAAAGCATTACTTGTCTGCTTGTAATAGAGTGAAGGGGACCATCGATCTTCTTAATGCTCGGTGATGTCTATTGAAACAACCGTAATGCATTATAAGCCAGACCGAGTGGAAAAAATTATTAATGCTTGCACTGTGTTGCATAAAAAGAGGTACATAGGCAAGAATTACAGGAGTCGCACACAATATGTCATGCAAGCGGTTTGCGTCAGCAGCAGAGATAAACTGATGAGTTAAGAAGTGGCAATCTTGCTAGAGCACATACATGGACCCGTTATGGCAGACGAAACGGTTTAATACATAAATAAATATTCAAACTACTGTTATGTTTTTATTATTAACTCATTTAATATACCCTTTAACAGAATCAATATTTTTTGTAATAGCATTATTTATTTTCATATTAACAATCATACATCTTAGTTGTTGATAGAATCAATACTATTTAACAAAATTACTATGCTAAAAACTAATTACTATTTCTTATCCTTGTAGTCGCACTATATCATATATGCACTCAAAAGTGCATAACACACTAAGCACATGCGATTATTGTTTTCGCCTCAATATCTACTAGGCGATCCCACTCATCTTGCAGATGTGAGCGGCCACTGATGTACAATGTCTACCAGTCTCACACCCTTGTCTGGCCCTTTCTCTTGACTATGTAGCAGGTCTCTGTGCTCTGTTGGGCTGCTGAAGACGTCGAGTAATATTTGTAGGATGGGATGGTGTCGATGTGTTGCTGAGTAATGGAAGAATTGGTGAACCCAAAGGTCTTGGTAGACAGGTCGACAGTTCATTGTGAACTACCGGGCTGAGAATCTGTTAACAAAATAAATATCAATTAATAGTACCGCTATTACTATAAAGTTGTAAGTATGCTAGTTTACATGTAACATAATCATGCTACCTCCTCCAGGAAGGCTTCCTGGTAACTCACACACTGGGGGAAACGACTATCATTAAAAGAACAGCCGGGATTGACAGCTTAATGTGCCCTACGAAGCACGAAGGAGTTCGCTATCAATATACCCATCCATGGACAGGCTACATTGCTTATTTTTATTTCCACTGTATTAAATAAAAAAAAACTGCCTTCCAAGAGTTCCATCACTTTGTTATCCTCAAAAGGAACTACAGGTGAATAATATCTTCTGTATCTGGGTGCTCTAATAAATAGAAACTTAAATGTATCAAAAGATAAAGAAAGAAGAGAAAAGCATAAAAAAATATTATACCTGAAAAAGTATGAGTTACTTACAACAAGAGGGACAGAAAATCCCATATCACGTAGTGGCAAAGCAACTGCCACACAACAAAGCTAACATCCGCTCCTCGATTGGGCTTATAGTGGGAAGAAAGTCCTTTCCTCGGCCAGTTTACAGCATAATTTTTGTCTGTCCAAAAACTGCAAAGGAAAGCGGTCTTTAACTTAGGATTATGTTCAATAAAAATGAATATATATTAACTATCTTTTGACACTACTGGGATAAAAAGGATCCTTCATGTTAATCCAGAGTATATTCATTCTATGCGCCAAGTTTCATTCAATTATTTTAGTGGATTCATCCATCCTCGCACACTTTTAAAGCTTTTAATAGATTTCATTAAACTTGCAGATTATTTTAACCGAAGTCAGTTAATACAGTTGGTTCCCTAAGACAACGGACCACTTCACCATCCTAGTCACTTATCTTAGGGAACCAACTGTACGATAGACGAAGATATGGTAATTGCATTCTGTATTAGTCTACCATTTGGAATGGAGAGAAATATGATAGTCTACTAAATGAACTTACTTTAGCTCACCTCGCCCCATTTTTCACTGCACATCCTAATGAATTCAAGACCTTGGAGAACTCCTGCCATTCCCTCTTTGCCTCTTACTTTCCCATCGCGGTGCGCAAATGCCCTTTAGAAATTCCAGGATTTGTTTCCAAGCATTCCAGCAAAGATTGCATTTGTATCTGGGTGGGTTGCATTTTCTACAAAAAAACATATGTTTTATTGAAATATTAACATTGAAGATATCCCAATTTAAAAGTTTAATGGAGATCATAACTACAATAACTAAATAATTACCTTTTTACAAAAGCTCACTATACACTTGTACCAAACATTAAACAAACAAGAAATTAAAATTTCGCGGGAAAGAAACTTTATTTTGACATTTCGTAACATGACATTTGTTTGTTTTTAATTCACATTTTCCGTGTGTTGTACATTTTTTTTTCGAATATAAAAGGCTTTTACGTGACTTATGCACTATATGTGAACTTATTTTCTTCGAGTCTAGAGAAATACGTATTAATACAATTTAATTATTATTAATTTCGGTAAATCGATAAAATTATTTTACAAGAAATTGTCAACGAAAACAGTCTAACTTTTGCCCATATGCCGGAAGTTACGTCAGCGTTTGATGCTAATACGATCCTAAATTCGATTTCGATTTGATTTCGATTCCGTTCAAAAGTACAAAACTTGAATCGAATTGAAATCAGATCGAACTCAAATCAAAATCGAAATCAGACTCAAATCAAATTCAAAAGTCAGCCCCCAGGTCTGATGGTGATGATTCTGAGCCACTTATACCCCGCACCCTACTTGATCTTAAGAATCCAAAGTCAACGAAATGAAACGAAATTATTTAATCAGCTATTGCCTGCCCTGTGCCTTGTCGGCAATTAAACACGTCTTGCATTTTTTATAAATAATATTCTTACTTTTTCGTATTTTTTTACATTTAGTAATTAAGATATCATATATATTCTTTACATGTCAGTGCTGATCATTCCATACATACATACATCGTTGTCACTTAGGTATTCATTAATTCTATAGTAAGCTAAGAGTCTTTTTGATATGTTTCTTGAACATATTTTCAGGTAAGGAAAGGACTGTATCGGGGCAATTGATTAAATATTCGAATGAAAGTTACAGAAAAAAATCACCTGATGAAATATCGGTTTTAGCAATTCGTGCATTGGTATACGCAGCTTATGTTTATTTCTAAGATTTGCAGTTGTACAGTGATTGAACTTTTGAAACGTATTAAGATAAGGAATCTTGTGTCACGCAATAACTTTTCTCCCGGAAGACGGGCAGCAGCGTCTGCCGGGATATTACACTAATAAGCTGCGCTCGCCAATTGAATTCGGTTTCAATTTTTTTTAAATCAACTTTATTAAGCTGCCCGACTGGGCAAGTACCTACACCTCACAGAATACCGCAGCCAAATAACAAATCCCTTGAGAGTTGTTGTGTTCCTGCAAGTGAGTAGTACTAGAAAGAAAGAAAGGAAGGAGTATAGGCTGGCAACGGATCGGCGACCACTTGTTGTTTCTGATCGCCATAGGCGGTGGTGATTGCTTTCCATCAGGTGACCTACAGGCTCGTTTGCCCCCCTTGCATATATATAAAAAAAAGCGACAGTGGGGATATTTATTTCTTTGAAAACTTCTCTTAATGATTCTCTGGAGCCCATGTTATAAATGGAACGGATGGCTCTTTTTTGATAAATAAAAATTATTTCAATATCAGCTGCCTTTCCACACAACAATATACCATTCGACATAATATTGTTAAAGTAGCTAAAATAGACTATGCGCGCGGTAGTCAATTGTCTAATTCTTGTAACAGCATGCGGCGGAGCTAAGCTTACCAGCAATTTTTTTTATATGTCATTGTAATTTTGAGTCCACTGTAGTCCAAGAAATAGCGTGTCATTGGTCCTCACAATGAGACAAAAACACTGTAGAGTTTTCTCCCCTCCACTGGGACTCCTATTGCCACGGATCAGTGAGTTTTAGGTGTTGCTGATGCCCATGGACTGTGGTGATTGCTTAGCATCAGGTGACTTGTTTGTCCTTTTTTCTGTAAAAAAAAAATAAACTATGAAATTTAAAATATATGTATGTTATCCTATATTGTGTGTTATCTTGCCAGTTACCTCCGCCAATCCGAGGTACAGCAGCGCGGGAGAGTTTTTTTATATTACGTCGGGTGGAAGACAAGCCCGCTTGATGAAGCGGTTACCTTAGCCATATGGATGTTCGCAACATAAAATATCACTCGTGTGCCGCCTCAATCGCTGCCGACGCGGATATTCCTTTGTTTCTAGTGATCTCACTCACTCGCAGCAACATAACAATCTTCCTCAGTCGAGCAGCATATAAATAAACTATGTCCTACTACCTCTCTTTTGCCAGAGCCTCGTTGACAGGGAGCATCAGGTGCAGGTGACGTTGACTTTAGCTCTAAAGATCGCGGTGAGCCACTTACCAATTGAGTACGCTCTAAATCTCTTCGATTATGAAGATGCCAGCAGTGCAATTATTATTTTTTAAGGTATCGATCTTCCTAGCTTGATTTTTATTTGAAACTCTACAATAATATTTTTGAACTGCTGTCGATGAAATTTTGCATACAATAGAATATCTATGATCAGCTGTATTGACACATACTTTTTGTGACGCGTTCTCGTACTCGGTTCTTGTAGGAAACCGCGGCGAGAAGCTAGTTAATTATAAATAGGAATATGTGTGTTTGTTTGTTCTTGTTTAGTGTCGATGCGCACAGGAATGGATCGATATGATTTTTGCATGGAAACGGAGAAAAGAGTGCATAGTCTTTCACTTTCTGATAGGGGATATATAAGTATATGTATATGGCGATATATATAAGATAGTATATGCATGCTAGAAATATTATGGTGTCATTTGTTGTTACTCGTATGTATCCTTTTAATATTATTTGCATTTGTTTGATTAGTAACCCGTGCAACATTTTCTGCTACTACACCTCTCAGGTCAGCTGGAAGATATCTCTCGTACCTAGAGATAACCTACCTTCCCTTTATGCATTTCTGGTAGGTAATTACATGTAATTATTTCTGTGCAATAATGAGTACATACGTGTATTAATTAAATGATACTTTATAAAACAATGACGACCGTAACACGGACTATACCATAATATGCCTATGGACAGGTTTATTTATTTCTAGTTCTCCATACTTTGGAAGGCACGTTAAACCAGCAGTTGACGGCAACTCAGTGGACTTTGGAAAACCCGAAATCACTGGCCTTTTTCGGTCCCTAATGCAATAGCAAAGAAAATAATTTAAAATGTTGTCTGGGTTGGAAAAAGAAATTGTTGCTTAATGTAGTATATTTAATTCATTTATTTAGTCTTGTCACAAGTTAAGGGCACATAGGCGGTCTTGTTGCTAATCAAGCATTCTCTACCACTCAACCTTTGGGACGAGCAGATCTACACGAATGTGGAATACAAAAATGAATTAATAACAATATTATATAGTACAACAAGTAATACGAGTATACATATATACACATTACATAAATAACAAAATTATAATACATATGAAGTTATATATGAACATACATATGTATAGGTGTTATCCGATCGAAGCTGCCGTTAGTGAGAGTCACAAATATATTGAAACTTGTATTTTAAATATTTAGGGGAGAGATTGGAGGTTTACTAAGAATAGAGTGAAGTAAACAGAGCAACGTCTTCTGCCTGAGCTGACGAATAGGAATCCATTTAATTTGATAGAGGTAAGGAGAGACATGATCAAATTTAAGAAGACAGAAGACAAAACGAATAGCATAAGCCGGTCTAGCTTTTTAAGAAGATCTTTATTTATATCAGGGTAGCAGACTTCAGCATAATCAATGATTGGGAATATAAGAGATGTGAAAACAGCGATCTAAATATTGATGAGGACAAAATTTTAAAACCGATGAAGATATCGCAAGGTATGACCGCATGACTTACCTCTGCGATTTGTGTAGTCCAACTCAATGCGGAATCAATGAATAGCCCAAGGTAACACTACTGAAACGAATGATACATTTTTCAAACATGACAGGTAAGACGAACTGAAATCCACTTTTACGACTTGCCTAGAATTGCCCACAATAATAGCTTGACATTTAGCAGAGTTCACAGAAATTCCAACGTCTTTATACTGATACTGTAATACTGGACAAATAACGATTAAACTGAGTTACTGCTAAGTTCCATCGTCTGCAGTAGTTTGTACACAAATTTGCATGTTATCCGCGTAGAAATAAAGAAAGAAAATTAATAAACAAAGAGAACATTAAAGGCGACAGGATGCCACTCTGCGCCATACCAAAAGATAGATCTCATCGGATGATTCACTACCCAGACGCACTGCTTGCTGTCGACCATGTAGGTATGAGAAGAACTAATATAACGCGATTGAGGAAAAGTTCAGGATTTTAAGTATGGCAAGTAGAATGTTATGGTCAACCATATTAAACGCGTTACAGAAAACAATATGAACGACTACTGTGACTATTTGCTCCTCCATGCACAACCTAATATGTGCTGTAATTTTGAGAACAGCAGTAGTAGTGCCGTACCCTGGGGGAAAGCCAGATTGATGTGGGGCGAGCAGAGCGTTAGAGTACACAAAGGAAGATACTCTTTTGTGTTCAGCTGCTTTTAGGATTTTTGAAAGGAAGGGTAAAATTGAGATAAATCTGTAATTTTTCAACTGGTTAGAAGTAGGAATTACAAAAACTTTTATCCAGAAAAGGGGGATATCTCCTTTTAAGAACGAGAGATTGACGATATGAGCAATGAGCAGTTCTGAAAATATGGGAAGCTAAAGGTCTTAAATTTAAAAGCTATATAGGTATGTAAATGTAGTTAAATGACTGTTTGTTCCTACTTAATAAACAATAAATGAGAAACTTCGTCCTAAACCCCGTTAGGTAGGTCCTCAAGTACTTATCATGTTATCTCGATCTTATCATATTTCTCCGTGCTTCGGAAGGTACGTTAAAGCCCGTCTGTCCCGGCTTTTGTCATTAGATGACAGTCGTTAAGTCAAGTCAGGTCTTTGGCGACTTTAAACCATTGGCCTCCGCTAAACTACAGTTGAGCAGCTTGGTAGAGTATGCTCTAAATAATTTCAATTGAGGGGACGTCCGTACCTCAGCAGCGCCATGAATAAGGGTTGACGACGGCGACGACGACATACATTCACACCGTTAATATTACACTCCTTTTTGGACAGTCGTGTAAAAAAGGAAACTTTAATTTGAATTTAACGTTTGAAAAAAAAAATCGTTTAGTTTGTTAACTTATGTAAGTATTGGTTTGATTTCAAAATATGTGAAATAAAAATGTAATGATATAGGAACATATTTGTCATGTTGATACAAATACCGTTGAGTTGAAATAATAGTAAAGAGAAGTATTTATATTGTATTGGGTTAATATTAACCATACAACCCTACTAATGTGTATATCTGTATATTTACATTTATTTATTTATTTAAACTTTATTTACCACAATTTAAGGGTACAAAGGCGGTCTTAATGCTAAAAGCATTCTCTACCAGACAACCTTGGGGAAGTGCAGATATACACGAATGCGGCATACAAAATAAATTAATAACAATATACATACATACACATTACATAAATACAAAATATATGATACATATAAAATAATATAAACTTACATATACTTAATCAATAGGAGGATGATTCATAGTTTTGACAATTTGTCCAAGAGGTGAGCATGAACTTTATTTTTGAAGTTAAATTTATTCTCGATTCTTCTGATGCTATCGGGTAGCGCATTCCAGAGTCGTGAAGATTGTAAAGTGAAAGAGTTTGACATAAAGCCAGTACGAAAGAGCGGGGTAGAAAGCGCAAGGGAGTTGCCAGATCGAAGCTGTCTTTCATGAGAGTCACAAAGATATTGAAACTTACATTTTAAATATTCAGGGGAGAGAGGGTTATTCAGAATAGAGTGAAGTGAACAGAGCAACCTCTTTTGCCTGCGCTGACGAATAGGAAGCCATTTGAGCTGTGACCGGTAGGAAGAGACATGATCAAATTTACGAAGACAGAATATGAAACGAATAGCATTGTTGATAAGCCGGTCCAGCTTATTAAGAAGATCTTCATTTAGATCAGGGTAGCAGACATCAGCATAATCAATTACATAAGTCTATGTATCATATATAATTTTATGTTTTCATATGTATTTATTCTGTGTATGTTCAATACTGTTACTTTGTGAACCGCATTCGAATTATATCTGAGTTTCCCAAATGACTGGTAGAGAATGCTCTTTGCATTAATTCCGCCTTTTGTACCCTTATTTTATGGTCAATAAAGTTTAAATAAATAAATGTGAAGCGGCTATCGTAACCAAAACTAAATGTAAAGTAAAACTGAAATAATACTGAAACATCAATTAATTATTTATCAATATCTTATTAACAACTGTAATATGCTGAGTCACAATCACCAGAACTTGTTGAGGTGCAGTGTTAACAGCGGAGGTGGCAGCACAGGAGCATTATTTCTTTTACATCATGAGGCTATCTCGCTTGGCTCTAGGGCTCGAGTTAGATACAACATTAAACAAAATTTGTCAACTCTATATAAAACAAACCTGAAAAAGTGAATTCTCTTCAAAATCACTGTGAAATGTATTGAATGTAATGTAATACATAATGATATGTTTTATTTATCTCAAGACCGTGTAACTAAAAAATAAATAAAAGCAGCGACATAGTTGGAAGCTTCAATAGCAACCGCAGAATTAAAATACACGAGAAAAGTATATACCATTATGTAAATGAATACCATAAGGCTTTATACATACATGTTCGTTATGGTAGCATTACATACATGCCACGACGTGTACAACAAAGGGTGGACATGTACACCTACACACGGCAGCGACCGTGCGCCGTGAGCGGGGATACGGAGTGAGGATCCCTTTCATTATGCCACATTATGTGTAATTACAAACATGTTGATAAAAATATTATTGCAGTACATCAATTTTAACAGATTGTTGATTTATGGCACCTGCCTGTCATTGGTACAGAATTTAATATAGATTGGAGAGAACTGCACTCGGAGTATCTCTACGTGATAGAATATCAATTATTAGGCGGCTCATTTGATTCACGCAGACTGACAAGGAGGAACTCGATAGCGTCGTGGCAGTCTAATCGATCAAGCAAGTAACGTCGACCGTAGCCTGTCTTTTGATGGATTTATTTATCTCGAGCATTGGCCGTGTGATTTCCGGCAGACTAGAATAGAATCACTCCGTCTCTTCCCGTGGATGTCGTACAAGGCGACTAAGGGAAATGCGTTATAAAACATCGATCAGGCCTCCCCAACCCGTCTGGCCAGCGTGGGGAGTGTAGGCCAAATCCTCCTTCTGTCTGGGATGGACGAGAGAGGGTCGTGTTCCTGTAGTGGAGACTAAAATGACCTGATGATGATTTATCTTGAGCTTCGGAGAGTACGTTAAGCCGTCGGACCCGGCTGTTGTCGTTAGATGACCGTCGTTAAGCCAAGTCAGTGAAAACATTGAACTCCGCCAACCCGCAGTTGAGCAGCAATCTCTTCGATTGAGGGGAGGCCCGTATCCCAGCAGTGGGATGAATAAGCGTTGACGACGGCGAACTGTCACGTGATGTTGGTATAAAAATTACGATTAATTGGATAGTGTTGAACTTGGAGTATTTGCAAATGAAATGCTCGGAAATGAGTGTATCGGTAGTAGAATTAGAGAGTCGACATTGCCTTTAGAATCAGGTCAGGAACAGGCAACATAGCTCGCAGAACTGACGACCGTTGAGCTAGTAAGACGAAGGACGACTGTGGATAATGCAGTGTACGACGGACCTAATTAGATAGATGGAGAGAGTAGGGAGCCGGTGGGATGCAAACAACACTAAGTCAAAAGCCAAAAGTCTTTTGAATATAAATATTGACGATGATGATTACGACATTTTAGATTTTTTTTGGTCTATCTCTAAGAGGATTGGGATTTGGGATAGATTTTAAAAGTAGTTTTAAAATCTATTACAAAACTTAACCCTCTTGAGTTAGGTGGACTTTGATTCTAGCTCATATTACGTCTAAAAATGTCATCTTAAAATGTATACATTTTATCGTTTATGTTTATTAATAACATTTTTGTAAATAATACTTACAATACGCAAAACATAGCTAGACAAAATCAAACGGGAACAAGTGCCATAATTAACATAATACATTTTGAACTTAGCTAGTCAAAATCAAACGGGAACAAGTGCCATAATTAACATAATACATTTTGAACTTAGCTAGTCAAAATCAAACGGGAACAAGTGCCATAATTAACATAATACATTTTGAACTTAGCTAGACAAAATCAAACGGGAACAAGTGCCATAATTAACATAATACATTTTGAACTTAGCTAGTCAAAATCAAACGGGAACAAGTGCCATAATTAACATAATACATTTTGAACTTAGCTAGACAAAATCAAACGGGAACAAGTGCCATAATTAACATAATACATTTTGAACTTAGCTAGACAAAATCAAACGGGAACAAGTGCCATAATTAACATAATACATTTTGAACTTAGCTAGTCAAAATCAAACGGGAACAAGTGCCATAATTAACATAATACATTTTGAACTTAGCTAGTCAAAATCAAACGGGAACAAGTGCCATAATTAACATAATACATTTTGAACTTAGCTAGACAAAATCAAACGGGAACAAGTGCCATAATTAACATAATACATTTTGAACTTAGCTAGACAAAATCAAACGGGAACAAGTGCCATAATTAACATAATACATTTTGAACTTAGCTAGTCAAAATCAAACGGGAACAAGTGCCATAATTAACATAATACATTTTGAACTTAGCTAGACAAAATCAAACGGGAACAAGTGCCATAATTAACATAATACATTTTGAACTTAGCTAGACAAAATCAAACGGGAACAAGTGCCATAATTAACATAATACATTTTGAACTTAGCTAGTCAAAATCAAACGGGAACAAGTGCCATAATTAACATAATACATTTTGAACCCCTAAACACTTTACTCATATAATGACAAATAACATAAAAAAAAACGTTTGCTGAAAAACTAATGTATAAATAGTAAATCTTATTAGTAATTAACAAAGTATATCGAATAAAGTGATTTAAATATATATATATCATTATCATCATCAGGTCCATTTTAGGCTCCAATACAGTAGCACGACCCTCTCTCGTCCGTCCTAGACGGAAGGAGGATTTGGCCTACACTCCCCACGCTGGCCAGACGGGTTGGGGAGGCCTGATCAATATTTGATAATGTATTTCCCTTAGTCGCCTTGTACGACATCCACGGGAAGAAACGGAGTGATTCTATTCTAGTCTGCCGGAAATCACACGGCCAATATATATATATATGATATTAAATAATAAATTCAAAAATCTAAAGTTTCTTTATATTTTTGACTCGTACATAAAATAATTTAAAATAGTGTTCAGCTTGTGTGGCTGTCGGTACCGGCCGGAGGGCCGGAGGGAGGGGCCTGGAGTGCCCGGGCTGCCTCACAGCCGAGCTATGTAATCATTCTGAACGAATTGTCTTATTGGTATTCAGACTATCGCGAGTTATGTACCCGTCCACTCATTTAATTATTAAAATAAATAAAATGAAATATGTCATCTTTAATTTACTTCTGTATAGATTCAAGATATGTATAACAAATATAGTACAATTTAAAATGTTACCTATGCCCACTAAGGTGGGTTTATCTGTATAAAAAAGGTCTTTTCCAGCCGACCTTTTTTTATACTAGAGGAGGCAAACGAGCGTGTGCCTGATAATAAATAAATATTTCTGGACAATTTACACAGCACCATCTAGTCCCAAATTAAACGTAAAGCTTGTGTTATGGGTACTAGACAACTGATATATGTACTTACATACATTTTTTTTTGTAAATACATACTTATATTACATAGAAAACACCCAGACCAAGACAAACAGACCTGTTCATGCACACAAATGTTTGTCTTGTGCGGGAATCGAACCCGCGAGCTCGGAGTCAAAGTTGGGCCATTGCTAACCATTCGACCACCGAGCTCGCCAAAAGAAAGAAACCTGATGTAAAGCAATCACCACCGCCGCCCAATGGAGATCAGCAACACCAAGGGGTCGCCGATCCGTTGCCAACCTATACTCCTTCCTTCCTTTCTGGTGACCTCACTCACTCGCAGGAACACAACAATCCTCAAGGGAATTGTTATTTGGCTGCGGTATTCCGTGAGGTGGAGTTTTTCCCCAGTCGGGCACTTACAAAATACTTGGGGTGTAAGTGTTTTATCAACATCTTTGAACCAAAGCCAACTTCACCTGCACGCGGTGCACCCTGCTGACTGACAAACGAAGCTCTGGCGAAAAGAGAGGTAGGGAGCGTAATTGTAAGCTACCCGACTGGGGAATGTACCTCCACCTCACAGAATACCGCAGCCAAATAACGGTTCCCTCGAGGGTTGTTGTGTTCCTGCGAGTGAGTGAGGTCACCAGAAAGGAAGGAGATGCTGCGATGGCAGCGGGGGTGGCGGCGCGCGAGTGATATTTTATGTTGCGAGCGTTAATATGGCTACGGTAACCGCTTCACCGCACCGCTTCAGGCGAGCCGTATGCTTGTCTGCCCCCCGACGTAGTATAAAAAAAAAAAAAAAAAAAAAAAAAAAACTATGCCCTACCTCTCTCATAACCTTTACCTTTACTTTACCGTTATATACCTTTGGATATCCCTTTAGGTTACGTTAATTAACATCTTTAGAATAATGAATGAATGAATTAATTAATGAATATTTTTATTGAACTAAGTAACAAAGACTCATGTTGTTAGTAATGATTATAAACTATGTTAGTAAAGATATTAAGTTTATATATTAAATTTTAAAGTGGCCATTCTTGCACCACTCCCCCGAAATGGCACAGGAATGGTTGACATATACGCAGTCTAATCTGGCAGCAATCATATTCAGGATGCTGTTACCACTCGCCCGCACCCTGCGTACAAGGGACGCAGATAATACAGGTCAATTCAATTATTATCTATATTTACAAGCATAGTATCATATATCCTTACTTCCTTACTCCTTACTATATACTATATATACTATTATACTATATATACTATATATACTATATACTATAATATTATAAATGCGAAAGTAACTCTGTCTGTCTGTCTGTCTGTCTGTCTGTCCTGCTTTCACGGCAAAACTACTGAACCGATTTAAATGAAATTTGGTACACAGATAGTTTAGAGCCTGAGGAAGGACATAGGCTACTTTTTAATGCAAAAAAAGGGTTGTAAGGGGTTAAAAGAGGGGGTGAAAGGTTGTATGGAAGTATCGTTATTTTTAGAGCTAGAAGCTTGAAACTTATTTTTTAGGCTGTTGATTCGATATAAATAAATACACTCAAAGTTTGCAAAAGTTTTACCCACACGGGGGTAAAATAACAATAGGGAATAGGGGATCAAAGTTTGTATGGAAATATGCAAGGTTTATGTGAATGTTTTATAAGTTTGCGACAAGAGACAAAATATTAGTGCTATCCTGATGTAGATAACTTTTACGCAGTCATTACAAAATGAGAAACTGAAATTAACGCGAGTAAAAAACTTGCCAAGCATCGCGCCGTACTACGCCTAGAGATGGGCAAAATGCCGGGCATTTACAATAAATGCCCAAAAAATAGTTATAAATTCCCTATTTATGCCCAAAACTAGGCATACCGCAGCCAAATAACGGTTCCCTTGAGGGCTGTTGTGTTCCTGCGAGTGAGTGAGGTCACCAGAAAGGAAGGAGATGCTGCGGTGGCAGCGGGGGTGGCGGCGAGCGAGCGATAGTTTATGTTTTATAAAAAAATAAAAAAAAAAGTAGCGGGCAGCGTTTGGATGCGGAAAGCGGAGGATCACTGGTGATAAGCATTGGGAAAGGCCTATATCTATATATAGTGGGTAGATACAGGCTGATAATGATGATGACTTTAATAAGCTATTTGCAACAAACACTGCAAATAACTCATATAAGTATTAATACGTAAGTGTCTTATTTGTAAAATAATTAGCCGAAATATTTAAAAATGCTGCCCAAAGACACTATTCTACGCGGACGAAGTCGCGGGCACAGCTAGTTTATAATAATAATACTTGCTGATGGACAAACGAGGCTCTGGCGAAAAGAAAGGCAAGGCATCGCGATTGCCGTTATTGAGATAAGATTGAGATTGCCGTTTTATTTTCATAGAATTTGTTTTAAGAGTATAAAATAAGTAATCTGAAACGAGCATCGATAACATTACATCGATGTTTCTATTAAAGTAGCGAAGGGTATCAAAGTACTGCGTTTTAATGTGACATCATATGATTTTGGAAAACATTATATTTGATTGGTTTGGTAAATATGTAATATCTATACATATAATAAAACAGTAAAAATAATGCGTCTGTACATTGAATATATTTACAAAAAAACAATTGGAGGCGATGGAGATATAGTAATAGAGTAAGAATTTAAAAAAAAATGTCTGTCTGTTTGTCTGTTTGTCTGTATGTCTGTATGTCTGTATGTCTGTTTGTCTGTTTGTACACGCTAATCTCTGGAAGTACTGGACGGATTCGAATGAAATTTGTTTTGTTATATAGCTGTTAAGCCTGGGCAAAATATAGGGTATAATTGATTTTGGAAAGTGGAACACCTGATGCGGTACCATAATGGTTCAGGTAAACTATAAGAGATATAAAAATGACGCGTTAGCAAAAGTTGTTCAGCCTGATGAGCATTTTCTGTTGAGGTATAAAAATCCAAGATTTGGAACACCTGATGCAGAACCTTAATGGTTCATGTCAACTATAAGAAATATAAAAATGACGCCTTAGCAAAAGTTGTTCAACCTAATGAGCATTTTTTGTTGAGGTATAAAAATCCAAGATTTGGAACACCTGATGCAGAATCATAATGGTTCAGGTAAACTATAAGAAATATAAAAATGACACCTTAGCAAACGTTGTTCAGCCTGATGAGTATTTTCTGTTGAGGTATAAAAATCCAAGATTTGGAACACCTGATGCAGAACCATAATGGTTCAGGTAAACTATAAGAAATATAAAAATGACGCCTTAGCAAAAGTTGTTCAACTTAATGAGCATTTTTTGTTGAGGTATAAAAATGTAAGATTTGGAACACCTGATGCAGAATCATAATGGTTCAGGTAAACTATAAGAAATATAAAAATGACACCTTAGCAAACGTTGTTCAGCCTGATTAGCATTTTCTGTTGAGGTATAAAAATCCAAGATTTGGAACACCTGACGCAGAACCATAATGGTTCAGGTAAACTATAAGAAATATAAAAATGACGCTTTAGCAAAAGTTGCTCAATCTGATGACCATTTTTTATTGAGGTATAAAAATCCAAGATTTGGAACACCTGATGCAGAACCTTAATGGTTCAGGTAAACTATAAGAAATATAAAAATGACGCCTCAAAAGTTATTCAACCTGAAGAGCATTTTTTGTTGAAGTATAAAAATCCAAGATTTGGAACACCTGATGCAGAACCACAATGGTTCCGGTAAACTATACGAAATATAAAAATGACGCGTTAGCAAAAGTTTTTCAGCCTTATGAGCATTTTCTGTTGAGGTATAAAAATCCAAGATTTGGAACACCTGATGCAGAACCATAATGGTTCAGGTAAACTATAAGAAATATAAAAATGACGCTTTAGCAAAAGTTGTTCAATCTGATGACCATTTTTTAATGAGGTATAAAAATGCAAGATTTGGAACACCTGATGCAGAACAAAGTCAAATTTATTTGCATAAACAACACGTGTTTACAATAAATTATAGTTTAAAAAAAAAGTAAAAAAAATCACGCTATAATAGCAAATAGAACTAAAAAAGTTACTTAAAATAACAATAAATAGATTAACAAAATATTGAATGTATCGTAAAAAAAAAACCGCGGGGTGCTACTTTTATTCTTACCTGCTACAAGTTAGACGCAATCGTTTTATTTTATTTACAAAGGTAACGTGGTCTATTTAGTCAGTTTATTATAGACGTGTGTGTACGCTAAAATTGAAATGGAACGATTGGTATATATTCGCACAAACCAGAAGACTACCTACGTGCATTTGCGGGACGTTATGTAGCAAGATCAGAGTTTATTTGATTTGGTGGTGGAAGGTGTTTTAAGTAACGAGGGGAAACTGTTTTTCTTAGATGCTCAAGGAGGGACTGGAAAACATACCTGACGAGAGCAATCCACGCTGAAATCAGGCGCCAAAATAACATCTCGCAGCAGCATCGCCAGGTATTGCAGCCACATTACTACTAGGCGGAAGGACGCAAATATGATGTTCAATATCCTACTCGATTTAAACAGAATTGAAACACCGACATACTCTGTGACACGAAACTGTGAAGCGAAGGTGTTTCAGGATTGCTGTCTAATAGTTTGTGACCACGTTTGTGACTTCTTGCTTTGCTATGACAATAAAGAAATCACTATGATTCGCTGGTCAAGCTTAGGACTGGTTGTTTTTCGCGTGGCCAACTTTACGTGGCTTTCTCGAGAGTTGTAACGCTTCAGGTCTTTTTATATTAGCTCCCGAAGGAAAGACTTCCTTAATTTTTCTTTTTAACTATGGCTACAATATTAAATAAAAAAAAATATCTTTTAACGTATAACAAGTATTTTCTTATGTATCTACATTAGTTGGTATTTTTATTAATACGCCGGAATCATTAAGTACACGCGAACGAAGTCGCAGGCATCAGCTAGTACTTAAATAAACTTCTATATGCTTCTTCTCCTTTCTTCTAGTAAAAGTCTTAATAAGAAACCACCGGCCAATAGAACGTGTGTTGCATGAAATATTTTACATGATTCAAGGTCGATTTTAAACGCTGCTATCGTGATGACTTGGAGGTTCACACCAAATCGTTGGAGACTGGAACTTGAAAGAGAGTTTCTTCTTAGTAGCCCATAAAAGTAGTTCCTCGATGCAGATTTCGCACACTCCCAAAAGCTAAAGCACCCGAAATATGCTCGTTTCTCGCAAACCGAGATACTCACGGTATTTTTAAAGGGGTATTGATGAAACATGTTTAGTGTAGCTGGTCATGGACCTCCCCTCCCCCTCGGGCTGCTGATGGGCCTCATAACTAATCGAGCATTAATCGAGTAATAAAAAGCAATTGACGCTGCGCGGAGCGAAGGTAAATTTCATTATGGAATATATAGAAAGAGATAGAAAATACAAGAGATGCATATATTTATTTCATTTCTGTGAAATATCTCTCATATGTTGTCTAGCGTGCGCAGTCGCGTTAGTTTTATCGTAACTACCTGCTTATCCCTATGTTAACATTATTTCTCGTGCCGATTGTGTCCAGCCCTCGCTGCCACTTACCGAATTAGTGAGCCCTTGTTGTCAATAATTCGATGATTCGCTCGTCCGGGGCCAACGGCCGCCATTTTGTCCGGACGGCATGCACAGGGGAGCGATGGCTACAGATAATTGCCTAACTATTACCTCAGCTTACCAGCTGGTTAGAGATGCTATATAGGAATGGGATGCTCTATGGGAATTGACACATTATAATACAGAATAAACCTTATCGCCTACTGACTTTTGTATCTACCTACTAACCAAACATTTATGTAGGTCTTACTGGATACAAGATATGCATCTTGTATCCAGTAAGACCTACAGAACACAAGAGATGCAAATACCCTACTTTGTGTATATTAATACATTCATACATATACACATTCATACATATACATAATTTCATTGTAAGTAATTAAAATACCTTCAAAATACAAATTTTGATGTAATTTTTCAGGTCACGTCTGTCATTACTGACTCGGCTGTGGCCGGCCCACTACAACTTGAACTTGCTTTCTCTGAGAGCTGCGTTGACATCTTTGGTTCTCCATCGAATTTCGTCGTTGTATAATTAGTATTATTGACCGAATTGAAATAGTGGAAATGTAAAAATAAATGAGTTGCTATAACCCTTGTATGATTCTTTGTCATTCGGTCCACCACCGTCCACCAACATTCTTTACGGGGCAATACAGTTGGTGTGGGGGTCTTGTGATGGGGAAATTGATGTGAAAGAAAGCAGTTATTTCTGTTCAAAGCAAGATATTAATTTAATAGTTAGGGTTTGAAATAGTTATTATCTATCTATATATATAAAAGAGTAAATCACTCACTCACTCATCACGAAATCTCAGAAACTACAAGTGCTAGGAGTCTCAAACTTTGCAAGGGGGTTCCTTTTAGGACGTAGGTGCTCACTAAGACGGGAATTTGGAAAATTCAACCCCTAAGGGGGTGAAACGGGGGTCCAAAGTTTGTATGGGGAACCAAGATTAGTTGGAATATTTTATACAAAACTTCACATGAGCACTTCTGTAGATAAACTGTCTGAAAATCGTTATGGGTATTGTTTTTATGGTTTATCGGGACGCTGATTCCGAAAACAACAGCTATTTTATAATCTAACATAACCGACGTGACACAAGAGCACTCCTGTGGGGGGTGTGATGGGGTTGAAATGTCATAATATCAATATGGGTGTTGATTCTATGGTTTTCTGAGACGTCAATTACGAAAATGGCATCGATTTGAAAACGTTGACACGAAATTTCCATCTCGGTATAAAAATCCAAGATTTGTAACACCTGATGCAGAACCATAAAGGTTCAGCTAAACTATAGGAAATCTAAAAATGACGCCTTAGCAAAAGTTGTTCAGCCTGATGAGCATTTTTTATTGAGGTATAAAAATCCAATATTTGGAACACCTGATGCAGATCCATAATGGTTCAGCTAAACTATAAGAAATATAAAAATGACGCCGTAGCAAAAGTTGTTCAGCCTGATGAGTATTTTTTGTTGAGGTATAAAATCCAAGATTTAAAACACCTGATGCAGATCTATAATGGTTCCGGTAAACTATAAGAAATATAAAATTGACGCCTTAGCAAAAGTTGTTCAACTTGATCAGCATTTTTTGTTGAGGTATAAAATCCAAGATTTGGAACACCTGATGCAGAACCATAAAGGTTCAGCTAAACTATAAGAAATATAGAAATGACGCCTTAGCAAAAGTTATTCAGCCTAAAGAGTATTTATTGTTGAGATATAAAAATCCAAGATTTGGAACACGTGATGCAGAATCATAATGGTTCAGCTAAACTATAAGAAATATAAAAATGAAGCCTTAGCAAAAGTTGTTCAGCCTGATGAGCATTTTTTGTTGATGTATATAAATCCAAGATTTGGAACATCTGATGCAGAACCATAATGGTTACGGTAAACTATAAGAAATATAAAATTGACGCCTTTGCAAAAGTTGTTCAACTTGATGAGTATTTTTTGTTGAGGTATAAAAATCCTAGATTTGGAACATCTGATGCAGAACCATAATGGTTCAGCTAAACCATAAGAAATATAAAAATAACACCTTAGCCAAAGTTGTTCAGCCTGATGAGCATTTTTTGTTGAGGTATATAAATCCAAGATTTGGAACACGTGATGCAGAATCATAATGGTTCAGCTAAACTATAAGAAATATAAAATTGACGGCTTAGCAAAAGTTGTTCAGCCTGATGAGCATTTTTTGTTGAGGTATATAAATCCAAGATTTGGAACACCTGATGCAGAACCATAATGGTTACGGTAAACTATAAGAAATATAAAATTGACGCCTTTGCAAAAGTTGTTCAACTTGATGAGTATTTTTTGTTGAGGTATAAAAATCCTAGATTTGGAACACCTGATACAGAACCATAATGGTTCAGCTAAACTATAAGAAATATAAAAATGACGTCTTAGCAAAAGTTGTTCAGCCTGATGAGCCTTTTTTGTTGAGGTATATAAATCCAAGATTTGGAACACCTGATGCAGAACCATAATGGTTACGGTAAACTATAAGAAATATAAAATTGACGCCTTTGCAAAAGTTGTTTAACTTGATGAGTATTTTTTGTTGGGGTATAAAAATCCTAGATTTGGAACACCTGATGCAGAACCATAATGGTTCAGCTAAACTATAAGAAATATAAAAATGACGTCTTAGCAAAAGTTGTTCAGCCTGATGAGCCTTTTTTGTTGAGGTATATAAATCCAAGATTTGGAACACCTGATGCAGAACAAAGCTAAATTTATTTGCATAAACAACATGGTGTTTACAATAAATTATAGTTTAAAAAAATAACTAAAAAACACGCTATAATAGCAAATAGAACTAAAAAAGCTACTTAAAAAAACAATAAATAGTTTAACAAAATATTGATTGTATTCTAAAAAAATAACCGCGCAGTGCTACTTTTATTCTTACCTGCTACAAGTTAGACGCAATTGTTTTATTTATTTACAAAGGTAACGTGGTCTATTTAGTCAGTTTATTATAGACGTGTACGCTAAAATTGAAATGGAACGATTGGTATATATTCGCACAAACCAGAAGAATGCGTGCATTTGCGGGACGCTGTGTAGCAAGATTTTGTGATGCAAAGTCTTTTAAACAACGAGGGGAAACTGTTTTTTAGATGCTTCAGGAGGGACTGGAAAAACATACCTGATGAGAGCAATCATCGCTGAAATCAGGCGCCAAAATAATATCTCACTGCAGCATCGCCAGGTATTGCAGCCATATATTACTTCTAGGCGGAAGGACGTAAATACAATGTTCAATATTATACTCGATTTATACAGAACGGAAACACCGACATACTTTGTGACACGAAACTGTGACAAAGCGAAAATGTTTCAGGATTGCTGTCTAATCGTTTCAGATGAATGCGAAAAAAAAAAACAATAAGGCAGTAGAAGCTATAGATTGAACTTTACGTGCCCAAGAGTTTTCAAAAATATTATTAAAATTTGGGGAAGATCTCCTTCCTGAAGTAAAGTCAATGTTTAGCAGCGAAATATGTATAATTGAAGCTGAGATTCTCACTGGGAGTGGTGCCGATGAAACTGTATTTATTCCGCGTATACCACTCTTCCTTCTTACGGCCGTGTGGTTTCCGGCAGACTAGAATAGAATCACTCCGTCTCTGCCCGTGGATATCATACAAGGCGACTATGGGAATAGTTTTTGTCCCAGAAATTACCTATTATTGTTGTTTATTGTACCTGTAGGGCGGTTCTATGTTCGACTGTATGTATTTTTTTTTAATTCAATGATTTCTCCGTCAATTGTACAGCAATTTTAATAATTATTATTCGTTTGAGAGGGTACACTCTCCAGGTGGTCCCATATTAAAATGAATTTTACTAAGCGCAAAACTCGAGAACGGCTCGACCAATTCTGCTAATTTTTATTTTAATATTTTCGTTAAGGTATAAGGAAGATTCTTATGGACATAAAAATTGCGAGGAAAAGAAAACAACACTTTCTACCCGAGCGAAGCCGGGGCGGGCAGCTAGTAGTTTATAAACTATAAACAGAAAGGCGGATTTGAGTAGTTATTAAGCGTTAAGCGTGTAATCATTGTTGAGACGGTCGGCAAAATAAAATGCCATAGCAAAAGTATACACATGAATATAAATGCTTATTTCTCGAAGCTCCGACACGTAATATTCTCTCAAGTCGTCCAACTATATTTAAATTCGATACATACAAAAAGACTCCCCCAGCGCGCTGCCGCCGCCGCCGCCTTCCCAGATTCGTATGAATAATTCATGCGAGCAACGCCGCGAACAAAGTTAGGCTCGTTACACAAATTCGGGCCATTGTGGGCCGAGCCGGGTGTTTACATTGCGATCGCGACGTTACGTCGAGGAAGGATGTTTAATGATACGTTATTAAATTAAGTTAAACTTACGATTATGTACCTAAGTAAAAAAACATTAAGATTATTTTCCAAGTGCATAAGAGAGTTCTGTTCCAAGTGCATAAGAATCATGTGGTGTGAATTCTTCTCAGTTTGCCAGAGTAGAGAGTTTTCGGGTGTGCACCGCATGCAGGTGAAATTGGCTTTGGTTCAAAGATGTTGGTGAACCACTTCACATCAGACGGGCAGTAAGCTTGTCTGCCACCCGACATGGTAAAAAAAAATAAAGAAAAAAAAGAAAACGAAACCTCAAGCAAGCCCAACTGCCAATAGTGAAACAAGAAGATAAGTGAATTCTACGCTACAGAAGCATCGAAGGCGCGTTGTTCTCTGACTACCTTCATTCTACTTAATTCTTTACTTTACTGCTGGACTACTTTCCACGTTCTCGTAGCGTCCTTAACTGGACTGTACGCTATTTTGGCATGTCTTAGGTTCTTCTTCCTGTCATTATCGTTTTCCAATGAATACAAGACGTTGTACCTCTTACGCGTATATTTTCTCAAGATCTAAGCGATTATGTTTGTCTCCTTGTTACCATTGATTGAAATCTACTCAAAATGTTCTAAATAGGTCTTTAACTCAATGATAAAAAATTTGAAATACTTTCTTTGTAATAAATATAATATGTTGTTTGCTACGAATGTCTACGAGAATTCGTAGCACATGATTCGTAAACATTTCCTGTCACGATTTGATTTTAAATACTATAATTTGTTTTCATACAATCGTTGAGTAGGTTTGTCTATTAATAGTACTTATTTTTAATATTTGGGTTTTTAATATTGTATAGGTTTGCACTTTGTTAGCCCGAACTGCTATGTTGACATTCCGTAGCGATGTGTCCACTTTGCTAACTTCTGTTTACAGTTAACAATCGTCACATGTAAATGTAAGATGATATGAAAAAATTACCATTTCATATTAGTTTACCTCAACTAACAAATAATGCCATAAATATGAAAAAGCTGTTTAATAACAGTTTATCTGTTATCAGCTTATCTTATATCTACGGCATTATTTAGTAATAATCTGTACAAAACTCATACCATAATGGCGTCGCACATACTGCCTATGTTTTGCAGTATTCTTGATGTCAAATAAAAACATTTTCTTTTCTACATTACATTTGTTTGTACATTGCATTTGTTTGAGAGCCTTTTTTGATGCATTTGATATGATATGCATAGTCCCCGCCTCACACCTTTCACTGGTTTGTTTTATGTCAACTACGCGACCACCACACGCCTCTGCGAGTCATTTCGTAGGTATAATTTGTGCAAGTGCATGCTGCACTTGGGTATCGCTGTAAGCATATAACGAATGCACAATCCGCATTATGTACTGTGTGCATTGGACGTGAGCGGGGTGGCAGGGGGATGCGTTGATTACTGCGCTCATTATCAAGATGAGGGAGTCGCGTCGCGGGACGTCGTCACACCGTACCGTTGTACCAAACTATCACTTGACACTATTGGAACAAACTATTGGTAAGGACACGCAAAGGAATCAGATAAGTAGTAGAATTAATTGAATTAATGTTATCGACCCGAATACTCGTTTCTTTCATTCGGGGTCGAACCCCTTAGTTCATGGGGTCCAAAAATCTTTGTTAAAAGAATAGGAAAAAGATTGGTCGACGTAACTGGTGACCCTAGATCTGGCACATTCCTTGTCCAAAGTATCAGTTTAGTCATCCAGTGAGGTAATGCTGTTAGCATTTTGGGAATGATGCCACATGGGCCACACTTTTTACATTTATTTTAGTATAATTTAGTTTTAGGTACATACTTTAGTTTTATAGTTGTATTTTATGTATTGTTTTGTGAAAGATAAAATAAACTTTATTCGTTGAAAAAAGAAATAGTAGTTTATGCAACTGTCATATAAGAAGGGGTATTAAAACACGAGGGGTATTAGAGTCTGTTTATCGATAATAGGTTGACTCGAGTGTTTTAATACCTAAGTTATATGCAGTTTCATACACTACTTTATCTTCATTCATAGGAAAAATTGAAATTAAACAAATTTCCAATCTATAAATTCTTGGTACATTTTGTCGTACATTTTTTTTACTTTTCTGGCAGGAGACTTTCAGTTAACGCCGATGCCGCGTCTAGAATATCTGACGGAGTGAAAATCTCGCCGTCACTACTTTTTTCTCCAATCATATTTTAATCACTTACAGGATTTTAGTAAACTTTTTTGGAATCCCGAATACAAAAACGCGATCGGCAAAAAAAATGTATGGGAAACGCGGGAAATTAAGTTCAAACTACGCATGCGTGCGCCATTTTTTTCATATTCAGCCTAAAACCATAGACTAGTTTAATGAATTAATAAAAAAAAGGTAGCGGTACTATAATGAGTTTTATCTAATCTCATACTGAAATTTACACATTAAAAAACTGAACACAGTATCTTAATGACAGTCTTTACGCACAAGCTATCAAAATAAATTTAAAAAGTTATTTTTCGATACAGCTCTTCTATGGACAACTGTATCGTAAAATAACTTTTTTACCATTTCGATACAGCTTCAGCCCTGGATACAGGTATTTTAAACAGGTTTCAATGCAAATACATTGCAAATATGCAAAATTTTTCTACATAATCAGTGAACGCGGCGCCGCGCGGCGCGTCGCGCATGCGCACTACCATAGTAATATATTATGGCACTACGCATGCTCGATCTGCAAATGGATTTATAGGTAAGAATTATAGCTGTTAAATTAACTTCATGGTTGTATTTAAAATATTATTATCATATATTTCATGAGATTAGATAAAGTAGTGTATGAAACTGCACATAATTAGGTATTAAAATACTCGTGTGGTCTATTAAAACACTCGCCTTCGGCTCATGTTTTAAACTCACACTCGTATTTTAATAACCCTTATTATGCAACAGTTTCATAAACTACTATTATGATACAGTTGGCGGTACTATAATGAGTGTTATTTTTAATTTTATGTATATGCGTTTATAAACTGCGTCTTTATAGAACCGTCTTTGAATTCGTAATTCGAATTTTTCGATTTGAGTGTAGATAAAAATCTTTCTTCTTCTGACTTCTATTGTGAAGGATATGTTTTATTACAATATCGGATACCAAAGAATACGACGTACCTGATGTACGTTACCGTATCCCATAAACGTATATCAGTTTTGTTAGTTAATTGTTAGTGCCGTTGTTAACGCAGCGTCTTCTCATGATTTCACTGAGTTTTTAAATGGCAAACGAAAGGCATGGCAGCATCTACGTATGGCATCTATCGGATATGGTCAAACAACATCTTAACGCATGTGCTGACCTGACAACTGGGAGAGGCTTCCAACAGGTCGTCGTAGTGTTTTATAATCTCTAATAAGGTCAAAACGTTAGAGGGTTTCGACTTGAAACCATCAATATCAAATAATCAGCAAGGTAAGACCTGAGCCTCCATATACCTCCATTTAACTCTAACTCTACTGTGTGGTAAGTGATCAAGGGTTAAGAACCAAGCTTGCGAAGTAGCGAGCCATATTAGAGTCCATGCTAAGAAATTAGAGTAGAATCGCCGACATCGAAAAAGTTCATGATTATGCCTGTTATAACTAAACATACATATTTCATCGGCAGAGAACTTATCCTCACGCATTGGAAGCACACGGGTCGTATACAGTGCGCTTCGAGAGAGTTATCTTCCGCAAACTTTCAGGCTGTGGAATGAACTTCCCGTCGACGTTTTCCCAAGAGTCTGCAGTATGGGATTCTTCATAATCGGCGTGAAGACGTATTTAATGAGTCGGTAACGCGCGAGTGATCTCTTGTGTTGTTCGCGTATACATGTGGTAGGCAAATCGTATAATTCGTCTGAGCCAAAATGACTAAAGATATTTGGATGAAATAGACATAAAAAGTTCTTATATTTACCTACTTATAGCCTGAAAAAAAATTGTATTGATTGTTGATTTACTTTGGACGTTGGTTTATTCAAATAATGTGATTGTTTATCGTTGAGCAAATAAGCCTGTTATGTTTTAAGTAATTGATTACGTGATTTATTGATAATTTAGACTGTTGATATTTTGAACCGTTTATGCTGTTCACCTACGCTACTTCGATTCTTTCAAATATGAAATTGTTGATTACACGGTGTTGACATATTAATTTTTGATATTTGGCTTGTTTACATTAAGTGCCCAACCCCTCCGCAAATATTTCAATACAATACAATACAATACAATACATTACTCTTTATTGCACCAAATACAGGATAACAAAGTAGTAACATGATTCTAAAGTACAACGGGCGGCCTTATCGCTATAAGCAATCTCTTCCAGGCAACCTTTGGGTATAGGAAAAAAGAATACATCTAAGAGGTAGGTGGCGCAGTTAACAAAGTAAAGACATAATGAAAGACGTAAAACATACACACATACACATTGGTAGATATATAAACATTAAACTTTACAGATAACATTTAACAATAACGTGGAAGGGGGACAAGGAAACATATATACTGACTATACTGAGACCATTGAAAGGTAATAATCTTTGACTAGCTTCTTAAAGTTCTCAAGTGTTTGAGCTTGTCGTATAGCAAGCGGAAGAGAGTTCCATAGTTGGACTGCCTGAACACAAAAGGATTTGGAAAAGAATTGAGTGGAATGAGAGGGAGTTACAAGACGAAGTTGAAGAGCACTACGAAGATTAACGCCTCGGATGTCAGAGTGATATGTGAAGGAATCTTTAAGATATAAAGGCGTGGAAGGATTAAAAAGGATAGAGTATAACAAGCCGAGAATATGCAATTTCCTGCGAAAACGAATTGGGAGCCACTTGAGCTGAGAACGAAAGTGAGAAACATGGTCATACTTACGAAGCCCATAAATGAAGCGAATACAGAGATTTTGAAGACGCTCAAGTTTACAGAGTTGCTCCTCCGTGACGTCGATATAACACGAATCTGCGTAATCAAGGATCGGGAGGATTATAGACTGTGCAAGCGCAATTCTGGTGTCGATTGGCAGGAAATTTCTAAGCCTCCTGAGTGAGCAGGTCGCAGCAAACATTCTTCTACTAACCTCGGCAACTTGAGGGATCCAAGAAAAGGTGTTATCGAAATAAATTCCCAAATTTTTTACCCGGTCACTGAATGGTATGTGTACCCCATTAAAAATTACAGGCGTAAGGTTATCCCAATCAATTCTGGCGATGAATCGAGGACTGCCAATGATTATAGTTTGAGTCTTAACGGGATTAACAACAAGACCATGTGCTTTGCTCCAATCAGATATAAGAGTCAAGTCATTATTTACAATATCTATCACTTCGGTAAGATTGTCTATATGTGCCTGATGGTAAATCTGAAGATCGTCGGCGTAAAGATGGTAGGAAGAACGAAGTTGCAAGGTGATGGGCAATACCAATATTATTCGGCAGATGTCCGACAAATACTTGCAACCGTGATCCGCGGATAATCAAGCAGACAAGTAATACATAGAAAACATCCAGACCAAGACAAACAGGCATGTTTGACTCGGAGTCCAAGCACCCATTGTTGAGACGAGCTCGGTGGCGTAGCGGTCAATGACGCGGCTTCGACACCAACGCTCGTGGGTTCGATTCCCACGTAGGACAAACATTTGTGTGCATGAACATGTCTGTTTGTCTTAGTCTGGGTGTTTTCTATGTATCATAAGTATGTATTTACAAAAAAAAAATGTATTTACGTATGTTTATCAGTTGTCTAGTACCCATAACACAAGCTTCGCTTACTTTGGGGCTAGATGGCGCTGTGTAATTTGTCTGACAATATTTATATTTATTTATTTATTTATTGTTAGCCATTGAACAATCAAGCTTGTCACTACTCACACTATACATTATACTACTCACACTATACATTTACACAATATCCTATTTTGGTAAGTGAAAAATATCTATCAATATTACAAACCATGTCGGTGTAAATGAGACACTTTTAATATATTTTTAGATTCGCGCATAAAACGCTCATTATGAAATGCATTTACTAACGAACGAGCCACGCCGCCTATGTACCGGCGACGGACAGGCGAGGGGACTCACTCGGAGTGCATTGAATTCATTTTAAACAACTTTACTTTTAAGAATAATTTAGGATAATTTTAATATTACGAAGCTGCAATCTTTATTTTATATGATTATTAAAATAACGAATATCTGGTATATATGTTAACTCTCAAACCTAGTGATACTGTTTTTAAGGGCAAAATAGGTATCATTGATTTACTATAATTCGCGATTTGGACACAGGTAATATTTATTTATTGCATTAATATGTCTAATCATACTTAATTGTTCCTAATGTCCTAAAGGGCATAACCATTTTAATTCTAAAGTAAAACTTAATAAAAGTCTAATTACAAAATCACTAGCTTAGGCGAGCCCTTTGGTCACTTTGACTTCGGGGTCGCGGTTTCGATCCCCGCACATGACAAACATTTGTGACAAAACATGTCTATTTGTCTTGGTCTGGGTGTTTTCTATGTATTATATGCATGTTTAGACAAAAAATGTAAGTATTTAAGTATAATTACAGTTATCTAGTACCCATAGTACAAGCTTTGCTTAGTTTGGGACTAGATGGCACTGTGTAATTTGTCCAGGAATATTTATTTATTCTTATAGCTTGCGCCCGAGACTTTGAATCGTGGGAATTCCTTTCTCAGTGCACCCCTAGACCTCATATAGAACCTAATTCTGAATGTTTAGACCCACGGTTTGGACTGGGCGTTGATATGTTAGTCAACTCAGTCGGATTCTTCTTATATTGATGTAGATTTATAATATTAACTAAGCAATGCCTGGTATTTGCTGAGCTACTGCTTATATAAGAGATGTGGTTAATGAGAGTCACGGTGCTCCGCAGTGGACTGCTAGTATGTACTGAGAATATAATACAGTCCATATTCAGACAGTTGTAGGTCTATGTGCGGTCGGCTCCCGCACTATTCTTTCAAAATGGCCGGGTACATAGCAGCTTTGTCTATAGCTAACGATGCAGTTCCGCCCAGTAATGATGTCCTCCCGGTAATGACTCCTCGCGCCTCGCGCCCTCCTCGTCATCGCTGCGAAAACAATGACATTATGAGAATAGTTGAAATGGTGGCGGCAGAACTAAGGGCGATTGATTATAGTCGATGTTAGTTTTAAAGCGAAGTGGGTGCCTTGCCGGGGCGAGGCTGAAGGGATTGGTAGCTTGGTTGTATAAGTGATTACGTCTGCCAAGTCGGGAATATACTTTTTTTAAATTAATAGGGGGAGCTATCGTGTTTAATGGTTCATATGTTTTGATAAGCATATATATATTATAGGTTGTTGTTGTAATATAATAGTAAAGATCTTTCTATCGCTGGCCATATGTAGGGAATTCATCCTCAGACAGTGAGGTCACCCAGGGAAGTTTTGCGAGCTCTCAGGTTGTGGACTGAGATCCTGCCAAGGTTTTCCCAGGAGACTGCGCCTGCAACGAGTGAGTAATGCCTCCGATGTCTCAAACGACCATAGACTGCAATGACTGCTTACCATCACGTAGGTCGTATGATTGTTGGTCACTAGTATTATAGTCATTTTATTCTACCAACGTGTTTTGATTTCAGTATTGAGTATCACTCAGTAATAGGAAAAGACACGTCGGTAGAGCGGTTTGTTCATTTTAATTGAGATGCTTCTATTTATTTTGAAATTAGTAGTTAGCTATCAATATATTGGTACCTATATATAACAACAGAAGGAATGATTACCAAAGTTCACAAAGAACCTCTGTAACTTCACTCAGAAAAATATGCGAGTAGAGACAGGTTTTGGCTTTAATTCTGTCCTTTTTACCCTAATCTTGTGGTCGACAAATAAAATGAATAAATCAATGTGATATATTTTCATTTATTTATTTGTGTTTATTTTGGTTTGTGTCGAGGCGGTCTTCTTACACGTGAAGTCGGCCGTGGATTATTTTCAACAAATCGTTAGTTGTCCGGTGGGACTTGTCGTCCTGACCCACACTGGAATAAACTTATCGAAAGCGTACTTGCTTTATAATTTGGGATAAACTCTTCTTCCCTGAACTTTGACCTATTTTCAGCAGAGGCGGGCGTGTTGGGTTTTTTTTTCGAAACTATGAGTTATTTATAGATTTTTTATACAGCTAAGGTGGCAAAAAAGAACATTTATTGTTTGTATTCTACATGAAATGCGTGAAAAACTCCTGTGTCCTACCTACAGGGTCGTTTTAACACTGAAATAGCAAAATGTTAATAATTTTTACTACGAATACATTTATTGAGCATGCTCGCGGTTTCGCCCACGTGAGTGAAAAAGACAATTTTATTCAGCCCTCGAGAACAGCTTATATTTTTTTATAAAGGTGTCCTATTATTTATTATGGACTTTTAATATGATGTATGCAACATTTTAAGGTAGTAGGTAATGCGCGTGGCGATGTCGCCATTCCAACCCTCATCTTACCACCGAATTAGATATGTCGCATTAGTAAAATAATGTCTATATTTATATCAAATATATATTTTTACTGTGTAAGTGCTTCATCATCATCTTTGAGCCAAAGCCTACTTCACATGCATTTGGTGAACCCTGGTAATTGACAAACGAGGTTCTGGCAAAGTGGTAGAGCGGTCCAGCGTATTTAGAAGCTGCCCGACTGGGGAAGTTCGTCAAATCGACAGAATAGCGCAGCAAAAATAACAAATCCCTTGAGGGTAGTTGTGTTTCTGCGAGTGAGTGAGATCATCAGGTATAAGTTGCTGCGTTGGCAGCGGGTGCGGCGCGCTACGGTATCCGCTTTACATTAGACGGGCCGTATGCTTTGACCCAAAAGTATAAAATAAACACAAAGTTTTTATCCAAAGAAACCAAATAACCAGCTTTAATTTGCATACGAATAATACATAATAGAAAAGACATCAACGCTCCCGCTTGGTTTCAGTACCTAACAAATACCACAAGTACATATTCTTAGTTGCACGGCATTTATGTTCAAAATTATGTAAATATTCCATTACGGCATTACATAGTACATAAGAAGAATATAAATTATACAACGAAGTAATGACGCCGTCCAATTTTCAAAGAGATCCTCATTTTAATATCAGACGATGGTGGCTTTGATCTGCCTTCGTTAGTCAGAAGGGCGGGCGGGACGAGAACTGGATGCGAGGCGGGGAGGGGGGGGGGGGGCGCAAACAAAATAATATGGAAATGGAAATGGAAATGAGAAAACATCAGAGATCCACTCCAATCACACCACAATTGCTCGCTATAAATATCTGAGAAATATATCGTACACGTCATGACAACGACATGTCTCAATGTTTACCGATTGAAAATATTAAATTTATAATTTGTGTAGCAGGATTTTTTTTTACTATTCAGTGTCAATATTATATTATGTTATATACATGCTTTTTTTCTCGAAACGTAGGATTTAAAGGTATCTTTACATTTGTTATTAATGATTTTATCACTTCTTTCAATTCAATACAAGTACGAGTACGTATTCCGTAACAATTATAAAATTAGTCTATTTTATAATTAACTAGCTGGCCCGGCGAACTTCGTACCGCCTAATTGTCAATGAATGTCGTGGTATACATATTAGTTGAACAAAATTTATGATGTCTTGAATTAATTAATATAATCTATATATATAAAAGAAAGTCGTGTTTGTTACAACACTTATAACTCGAGAACGGCTGGACCGATTGCCATGGTTTTTGATTTGTTGGATTTGTCTCCGTCCAGAATAGCATAATAACTATTAAAAACATTGGAAAATTTACAAAAAAAATAAAATAAAAGAAATCATTTTTCCATACAAAATGTTCGTGGATGTCGGACCTGTCAAACGTGACGTTAACGTGCGTACGTCAAATGTATGCGTGCGTTCAGAAATGTGGGTATAGGATAATAAGTATTAAAACATTGACAAAATTGTCGAAAAATTAAATTTGAAAACGGATTGGGATATTTATTGATTTTCAATTAAATGTCAAATCGCTTGGTCTAACTTTTACGTCGCGAAAGTTGTCCGTTGTTGTTTTGAAAATTGTTTATGAATGAATGAAATGAATTAGAGAGGGTAGATGGCGCTGCCAGCCATAGTGCATCGTCTCTGTATTATCAAGAATTAAAATATATAAAGTATAACAGTGCGACTAAAACTAAATAGATTGGGAAGTACAATATGCAAACTGTGAGTGCTAGTGTTATCTAACTATAAAACTGCTGTTAAAGAAATCCGGGACAGTAAACACTTGCTTTGCGTTCGTAGTACATTTCATATGTTGTGTCTGTGAACTCTGTGAACTATAACAATAACATTGTGACTCCACTTCGTTATTAAAGTGACTGGTAACATTTTGTGCGTGTATATATAATGTGAAAAAATGAACTCAAAATAGTGTTAAATATAATGTTTTTCAAAACAGCTGATCACAATTGACAGTATGTGGGTGGGGTAAAATAACTTTTCTAAAAATAAAAAAGTGATATAACATATATACGCAAATTTCGCCAATATTAATAAGTATTAAGTTGGTGTAATGGTTGGGTATTGGTTGGGTATATATTACCCTTAACTATTGTGTGTTCGATCCCATCAACATGAACTGCTATTATTGGTTTTTATTTTATAAATGAACTTTTTACGTATGGAAATTATGATTTGGACAGTTCTCCACTCGTGAAATTTATTTTGAACTATTTTATTATTTTTACTTTGACATTACTCTTTATGACATCTTTTTGAACTTTTTATTTTTGACATTTTGTGGAATAAAAAATTTAAATTTGACATTGATATTGGTGATATTTTGAACTTTTTATTTGGAACATTTCAAAATGTCAACAAAAACTACTACGGGCGGTCGCCGCAGGAAGACACCCCAACTAGTTACGTGCAAAAAATGCAAGCATAAGGTTGATGTCAACAACACAGTTACATGCTCATTGTGTAAAAACCACTTTGAATATGATTGTGTCGGATACTCGGAGAAACTACATCGTTTAAAGGATCTAGATGACAGGATGAACTGGAAATGTAATACTTGTAAACAAAAATTAAAAGTCCGACCACATACACCTGTTACTGGATCATCACAAGTTTTGTCAAGCCAAAAAAGCTCCTCGCCCAAAACAAATAATAAGGTAACTGATACTTCACCGAGCAAAATTGCACAGTTTACTCCAGTCACTACTACACAATCACAAGATTCCTATATACTTACTAAATCTAATACTACGAATGAGTCTTGTGATACACCGGTTCTTGAACGATTGTTGTCTAGAAGTATGGATCATACGGCCACAGACTTAATAACATTACAAGAGATGCAGGATACCATCAGTCAATTACAATCAGAACTTAGTATATCACAGAATGAACTAGAAAATACGATATTGCATAACAATGATTTACAGCGACAAGTAATCAAGCTAACGAAAGATAACAATATGTTGAAAGTTTTATGTCAATCTCCATTGAGTGATACCCAAATTAGCCGCAGTTGTAATAAAAAGAATAGATACCACAAAGAAATATCGCAATTGCATGCAATTTTCACTCCACCGAGAAAATCTGCAAAATATATTACTGACGACGTCGAAATATCCGAACCTATTGTATTATTACAACAAAAGATCACTGAACTGGAGCAACAGTTGAAACACGCTGATGAGGAGATACTTAGCTTAAACAACCATATTGACAGCTTAAAAAAGAAATTGTCCAATGTGAACTTACAATCTTCTTTTCCAAATAATGCAGACATACAATCATCCTCTTATACGGACTTACAGAACACAAACAAGAAAATATATATCTTCGGAACACAACGGTGCGTCGGGCTATCATCAGCGCTGATACGTTCAAGAGAGAACACATCATATGAAAAATATACCATCACATCCATGACGAAACCGTACTCATTGACTACTGATTTAATAAAAAATTGTCAAAACACCAAAATTACATCCATTCATGACAAAATAGTCATATGTGTCGGTGAAAATGATTACGATGTAAATATATTATCATCCCAATTGAAAAAGTTATTGAATATATTTAATAAGAATGATGTGATTGTCCTTAATGTATTAAAAAATATGTATATTAATGTGCATGAACTAAATAATACAATAAAAACAATTTGTATGGAATATAAAAATTGTCATCTAGTAGACTGTAATTATAGCAATTTATTTAGACTATGTTATTCGTTAAACAATGTAATAGATTATATAGATTACAAAAACAAATACCTTAATGTCAAAGAGTTAAAAAAGCTAGTAATGCGTAATAATCCAATGATAGTACAATCTAGTGCATGTACTACGACTACGAAAAACTTTCCCAAAGGGACAATCCCATATTATTTTGTCTCGCGGCAATCGGTGCCTACGCATAGTCCTGATGCAAACGGCTGTAAATCTAAACAAAAAAGAACAATCGAAGACTATTTCTCAAAAATCAATAAAAAAGATTTTTTTCGTAAATGAAAAACGTGCATCTAATACCACATTTAAAATCTTGCATCAAAATATCGCAGGAATTTTATCTAAACAGGAAATATTGGAATTGACTTTAGATGACTTACGTGAGGCAGATAACGATCCCGATTTGATATGCCTCACTGAAACATTCTTAAAAATTGACCGACAAAAATACTTGAACCTTCACAATTACGAACTAGCCACCTCATTCTGTAGAGACAAGAAAAGAGGAGGGACCTGTATTTTGATTAAAAGGAATATCCTCTATAAGGAACTAACCAAATTGAAAAGTTATGTGGTACAGAATTCATTTGAGGCTTGTGGTATTGAGATACCTATACACAAACTCGTGGTAATATGCCTTTATAGAACTCCCGCATCAGATCCTACCATTTTTCTTGATAAATTGGACAAATTTTTATTTGAAATGTCGCGTCAATACAAATCTAACACGAAAGTTATTTTGGCTGGTGATATTAATATTAATACCCTAAAGAAAGGGAAAATCACCAACTATTTGCAAGATGTATGCTACAATAATAATTTAAAAATACACATTAATGTTCCAACACGAAAGGAGTCTTGCATTGATCATATCATAAGTAATATTAAAGACGCTACTGCTACCGTACTACCATTGCACTTATCTGACCATGATACCGCTCAAATGTTAAGTTTTCCAGTAGTACAAAATAATAGCCAAACCAGAACATACACAATAACTAAAAAAGATTATTGTAATGAGAATATTGCAAAGTTTAGACAGTGTCTGGGCGCTTTATCTTGGTCTGAAATTTACTCAGAATCAGACTTTGATAGGGCGTTTGAGAATTTTCACCAATTACTTTGTCTTTTTTATAATCTTTGCTTCCCAATGATCAAATTAAAAATAAATAGCAGCAAAACATTTAAACAAAACTGGATGACTAAAGGACTTAAATATAGTTGCAAGATCAAAAGATCGCTAAGACAAAATTATTATAAATACAAAACGACATCAAATCAAAATAAATACATTAAATATTCGAATATATTAAAAAAGTGCATTTTTCGATCAAAAAAGATCGCTAACATAAAATTTATAAATAAAAGCAAAAATAAATGCAAAGCGGCATGGTCAGTCATAAAAAATGAGATGGGAAACTCAACATATAATGACAATGTAAATGCAATAAAAGTAAATAATAAAATTATAAGTAATCCTATAGACATAGCTACCACATTTAATGACTATTTTATTAATATGACTAATTCTAATACTTTGACACAAAATAATAAACGTAATATAATGAATAATACACAAAGATTTAACTCCGTGGTATGTAACTCTATCTTCCTAACTCCTGTGACCGAAGAAGAGGTAAAAAAAGAAATTATTAGCCTTAATAATACTACTTCCGAAGGATACGATGGTATTAGTACAAAATTAATTAAAGAATGTATTGCGGAATTGGTTCCTATACTAACTCACCTCGTTAATATGTCATTCGATACGGGAACATTCCCCGATCTATTAAAGTCTTATATAGTCAAGCCGTTATATAAAAAAGGACAAAAAGATGACATTAGCAACTATCGTCCAATTACGCTTATTCCGGTTTTATCTAAAGTTCTAGAAAAATGTATGTATAAAAGAATATTACAATTTTGCAATAAATTTAATATTATAGACGATAATCAGTTTGGCTTTCAAAACCACAAATCGACTACATTGGCCATCTTTACTCTTCTGGACACTATTTTGAGCAATATTAATAATAATAATCTGACTACGGGTTTATTTTTCGATCTATCTAAGGCTTTTGATTTCGTTTCTCATGACCGATTACAGCAGAAGCTTGAATCATTAGGAATAAGAGGTCCTGCATTAAGTTGGATATCATCATATTTATCCAACAGAAGACAATGTGTGATCGTCAACAAAATAAGCAAAAATGAACTTATGTCACATGCCTCCGGCTTTAAAGAGAATAAGTGTGGTGTCCCGCAAGGAAGTGTATTGGGTCCAATCTTATTCTTACTTTATATAAATGACATAACTAAGCTGACAAATCATAAATGTATTTTATTTGCAGATGACATTTCAATAATTGTGACATCAAATAAAAAAATATATTCGATAATGGACCATGAAAATGACATAAATAATACAATTGACAACATTATTAAATGGCTGGAAATAAATAATTTAAAAATTAATTTAGATAAATCAAATTATATACAATTTAATAAATCAAAGCATTCAAAATACAATATTCATCTTAATATTAATAAAATAAAAGAAACAACTCATATAAAATTTTTGGGCATAACCTTAGACCATGAATTAAGTTGGAAACTACACGTTGAACATTTAAGCAATAGAATTAACCAATTCATTTATGCTCTTAATAAAGTTAAAAATACAACTAATATCGAAACGGCTATTACTACTTATCGTGCATACGTGGAATCTATTTTACGCTATGGATTAATTATATGGGGCAATAGCACAGACATCAATAGGGCATTCATTGCACAAAAAAAATGCATCAGGGCTATATGTGGTATACCGCCGGATCAGTCCTGCGAACCTTTATATAAACGTCTCGGCTTATTACCATTACCATCACTATATATATATGAAGCGTGTAATTTTGTCACTAAGCACAGAAACTTATTTATGGAATCATGCGATAGAAATGCTAGATTGCAAAGAGATCCCCATAGACTGGTATTAAGGGACGTACCTAGATCTGCGAAATATCTGAAAAGCTGCATGGTTATGTGTGTTTTCATATATAATAAGATCCCTGAGAAGATCAAAAAGTTAAATAGTTCACAATTTAAAAAGAACCTGTATAAATGGTTGAATGAAAAAAATTTTTATTGTATTCAAGCACTACTAGGGAAAAAAATTTAAAGATTCACTGTTTTAGGTCAAGTTGTAGGCACTATATTTTTGTAAACAATTTGCATGCTAAGTTAATTGGCGAGATGTGAGTACTCAACACAATTGTAACACCTATATACCATATCTTGTGCAAATAAAGATTTATTATTATTATTATTATTAATGAATGCTTGAAAATGAATATTAATTGGTTGTCAAGTGTCATGGTACTTTATTTTGTGACATAGTAAAATACTGAACTTAATATTTACCCGTATTTAATATTACCCACTGCTGGGTAATACTAAATACGGGTCTTCCTTCAACTGAATATGTTTCGAGCATACTCCACCACGCTGCTCAACTGCGAGTTGGCGGACGCCAGTAATTTCAAGCCGCCTAAAGGCCACTTGGCTTAACGACTGCCATCTAATGATAACAACCAGGACCGACGGCTTAACGTGCCTTCCGAAGCACGGAGGAGCTCGAGATAATCTAATGATAACAACCGGGACCGACGGCTTACGTGCCTTCCGAAGCACAGAGGAGCTCGAGATAATCTAATGATAACAACCGGGACCGACGTCTTACGTGCCTTCCGAAGCACGGAGGAGCTCGAGATAATCTAATGATAACAACCGGGACCGACGGATTAACGTGCCCTCCGTAGCACGGAGGACCTCGAGTTAATCTAATGATTACAACCGGGACCGACGGATTAACGTACCTTCCGAAGCACGGAGGAGCTCGAGATAATATAAACTCATCCATGGACAGGCTACGGTTGACGTTGCTTAACTTGCGTGTACAATTAGACTGACACGCGCAATGACGCCATCGTGCTTCTCTATTATTTTCTATTATTCATTATATTAATTTCAAGACATCATAAATTTTGTTCAACTAATATGTATACCACATTCATTGACGATTAGGCGGTACGAAGTTCGCCAGGCCAGCTAGTGAATAATAGAGAAGCACGATGGCGTCATTGCACGTGTCAGTCTAATTGTACACGCAAGTTAAGCAACGTCAACCGTAGCCTGTCCATGGATGAGTTTATATTATCTCGAGCTCCTCCGTGCTTCGGAAGGTACGTTAATCCGTCGGTCCCGGTTGTAATCATTACATTAACTCGAGGTCCTCCGTGCTTCGGAGGGCACGTTAATCCGTCGGTCCCGGTTGTTATCATTAGATTATCTCGAGCTCCTCCGTGCTTCGGAAGGCACGTAAGTCGTCGGTCCCGGTTGTTATCATTAGATTATCTCGAGCTCCTCCGTGCTTCGGAAGGCAGGTAAGACGTCGGTCCCGGTTGTTATCATTAGATTATCTCGAGCTCCTCTGTGCTTCGGAAGGCACGTAAGACGTCGGTCCCGGTTGTTATCATTAGATTATCTCGAGCTCCTCCGTGCTTCGGAAGGCACGTTAAGCCGTCGGTCCTGGTTGTTAACATTAGATGGCAGTCGTTAAGCCAAGTGGCCTTTAGGCGGCTTGAAATTACTGGCGTCCGCCAACTCGCAGTTGAGCAGCGTGGTGGAGTATGCTCGAAACATATTCAGTTGAAGGAAGACCCGTATTTAATATTACCCAGCAGTGGGTAAATATTACCCAGCAGTGGGTAAATATTAAGTTCAGTATTTTACTATGTCACAAAATAAAGTACCATGACACTTGACAACCAATTAATATTCATTTTCAAGCATTCATTCATAAACAATTTTCAAAACAACGACGGACAACTTTCGCGACGTAAAAGTTAGACCAATCGATTTGACATTTAATAGAAAATTAATAAATATCCCAATCCGTTTTCAAATTTAATTTTTCGACAATTTTGTCAATGTTTTAATACTTATTATCCTATACCCACATTTCTGAACGCACGCATACATTTGACGTACGCACTTTAACGTCACGTTTGACAGGTCTGACATCCACGAACATTTTGTATGGAAAAATGATTTTTCTTTTATTTTATTTTTTTCGTAAATTTTCCAATGTTTTTAATAGTTATTCTGCTATTCTGGACGGAGACAAATCCAACAAATCAAAAACAATGGCAATCGATCCAGCCGTTCTCGAGTTATAAGTGTTGTAACAAACACGACTTTCTTTTTTATATTAGGTTGGGGAAAAAGTCTTTTCGTATTTTATATGAAAATTCAAAACATTTTTTAATAAAGTTTATTTACATTTAACTAAAGTATGTAGGTGCCATTATGTTCGATAACTTTTTGTCATCTTGTAGGTAGAGACATGATCCCATTACTATAGAAATTTTGGGACTTCTGTTCAAAAAACCGCGACAAGTGGTTTTGGCAGTCTTCTCGTGATGTTAACCTGACATTGCCTAAATAATTCTTAAGAGACCGAAACAGGTGGAAATCAGAAGGTGCAAGGTCAGGACTATACGGCGGATGCATTAACACCTCCCAGTCAAACTCTCTTAATTTTTGCTGAGTGGCTAAAGATGTGTGAGGTCTAGCGTTATCATGATGAAAAATCACACCCCTTCTGTTAATTAATTCCGGCCGCTTTCTCTCAACTTTTTGCCTTAATCTCATCAGTTGTTCACAGTAGAGTTCAGAATCGATAATCCTGCCTGGCGGTAACAGCTCATAATGAATAATACCCTTCCAATCCCACCATACACACAGCATCACCTTGTTGCGGGTTAACCCGGGTTTTGCCAGAGTCTGTGAAGCCTGACCGGCCTTTGACCACGACCTTTTTCGCACGTTCTTGTCGTACGTGATCCACTTTTCATCACCAGTTATAAGCTTCTTCAAAAACTGTTCGCTTTCATTACGTCGTAGTAAAGAATCGCAAATGAGTACACGGTTCATTAGGTTTCTTTCAGTGAGATCGTGAGGCACCCAAATATCGAGCTTTTTAGTGTACCCAGCTTTTTTCAATTGCGCCAAAACTGTTTTGTGGTCAATTCCTAGTTCTTCAGCTACGTCGTAACTACTGATATGCCGATCTTGCTCCACTTTTTCAGAAATGGCATCCATTTTATCCGTAACAGGGCGACCAGAGCGACGTGCATCTTTGACATCAAAATTTCCGGATTGAAAACGCTTAAACCAAATTTGTGCTACTCTCACAGACACTGCACTAGGTCCATAATAATCACAAATATTTTTCGCAGCTTGCGTTGAATTTTTACCTTTTTTGTAGTAAAATTTTAAAATGTATCGAATTTCTTCATTAGATTCACTCATCTTGACAGTAAAAAAAACAAATGAAAATCACACATTTACCTAATTTGAATTTGGAATTATCTTTTTTAAAATTTAAACTTTTTATAGATAACAAAACCTGCTAGATACAAATGGTATAACCAAAGAGATTTTATTACAAGTTCATACATACTATAATGCGAAAAGACTTTTTCCCCTACCTATTATATAGATTTAAATTTAACTGTATTGTTATGTGCAGTCAACACTTTCTTCTTTACTGTGGTATATAAAGGGTTAACAAATGTTTGTAGAGAGTAGACAAATGTTTGTTTATGTATTATATGTATGTATTGCAAAAATGTATTCAAATATAGTATCAGTTATCTAGTACCCATAGTACAAGCATTGCATAGTTTGTGACTAGATCGCAGCGCGTAATTTGTCCAGGAATATTTATTTATTTAAGTATATTTGTTTGGGAATCTAAGACTGATCTAAAGATGTAAGCGCTCCTCGGTGCCTAAGTAGCCATTACTATCTATTAAACAGCACTTTGACATCTTAACAGTATAAAAAAATATAATTGTTATTATGTACTATTTTATTTTATATTACCCATTGTCTGTAATCGCCAGTGTACTTCTACATTACAGCTCATTGTACGACACTTCTCATCAGGCTTTATCATCCCCTTTGAACTGCCGACTGCTTTCCAATCCCGCATTTGTGCACAAATACACGGATGACCATTTTCCTTGTCAGCTCTGATACACCCGAAGATCTGACGCTCGTTCAGGTTCATTTTGTTGTGCCTTTTGACATTTAGGTTTCTCGAACACGGGCTGATACTTTCAATTTCTATAAAAGAGACTTCTTTTATGAAACTCAATTTGCGTGTTTAAAGTACATTTTTCCTTCAAATTTTTGCTTTTAGTTTGCATATTTACTTGGTTTAAGTGCACACAATAATGACAACATCATCAGGTCATTTTAGTCTCCACTACAGGAGCACGACCCTCTCTTTTCCGTCCCAGACAGAAGGAGGATTTGGCCTACACTCCCCACGCTGGCCAGACGGGATGGGGAGGTACATATCACCATAGTTAAAGTTAATAAAACTTGTTAATGCCGGAATTTTTCACCACATTAAATCAATAATAAATAAAAAGATGCAAAGTAAATATGAGAAAATATATCTTTCGCGTAAGAATTATAAAATTACAATATTGTGGTACAAGAAAAGGAAGATACAAGTACAAAGTCTGATAAGTAAGGTACAAAAAATCACCTAAATGAGAATTAAATTGGATAAAATTAAATTGATCAATGATAAAATTATGTGCTTTGTGATCAAAACATGTCTTTTGTAAAGGTTTATTGTGTTCAGTGTGACATATTAAAGTACGTGATATTTTCTTAGATCAAAGATATATACACCAAAGACATTCTGGTAGAGGAAAGGCCGTCTCGATTGTCGTGACCGGCTTTGACACAAATAAAGGTGTTCGATTTCAACAACAGCTACAAAATTCTGTTAACTGACTGATTTTTTACAGAACTTAGTACATTAATTTAGAAACAGTACAGTCACTTTTTATAAAGTTTGAAAGACCACCAATTTGTAGCATGAAAATTTATGAAAACTCGAATACTCAATTCTGATTGAAGCAGTTGCTAATAATAAATTAAAAATATTAAATCTGCATTGAAATATTATCTCAGCTACAATGAACAGATAGACAGACACATCATTTACTTCGGTAATGTTATAGTATATTTGATCTGCTTGGCGGTGTGGTTTCCGGCAGACTAGAATAGAATCACTCCGTCTCTTCCCGTGGATGTCGTACAAGGCGTACATTATAAAACATCGATCAGGCCTCCCCAACCCGTTTGGCCAGCGTGGGGAGTTTAGGCCAAATCCTCCTTCTGTCTGGGACGGATGAGAGAGGGTCGTGCTCCTGTAGTGGAGACTAAAATGATCTGATGATGATGATGATGATGATGATATTTGATATATAAAAAAATGAATTAAAACAAAAACGTAAATCAATTAATTAGGTATCGGAAAATTTCCTTTTGATGGCAATTCGAGACTGCCTGTACAAAGTTGGTGCTCATCGCTAAAATTATGTCTCTGTTCTGTAGTACCTCTTTATTAAGCAGGCCTAAATGTCTTTTTTCTAATAATTTCTGTAGGTTACGACGAAAAAGTATTTGATGGAACAATATCCTTCCTCCATTTGATAGTAGTATATATAGTATACCTCCTGATTTTTTTCTGGAAAGGGTTTCCTACGCGTTTTGTATTAATATACCCACGCAAGTCTAGCTATTGAACATCTTGCATGTTGATTATAATTCATAAATATTTATTTCAGAAGATTCTTTACGAAGGAAAGCAGTTTACGTCGGCACATTATGAGATGAAAATTTTTTATTCCAATTTGTATCGCATAGCTCAAACCGCTACTGGATGGATTGGAATTGAAATTTGGCATAAAAGTAAGTACTAAGACGTAGGTATTAGTTGCGAAAGGATTTTTAAAAGTATACTTATACTATTATCTCGTAGGAGTTTTTAAAAATCCAATAGATCTTGCAGACACAAGCTAATAGTACATAACTTGTACACTTCTTCAAACTGCAACATAGATTTATACAATATACGTAAATGATGTAAACATACTGACAACAGCTTGCAGACTGTAACACTTCCAGTATACGATGGTCCTGGGTATCCACGGGGCTTAGGTAGCATTCGTAGCACAATGAGGTGCCCTGTTAATTGGAAGTGTTACGATGTACAACAAGTTCTCTGTACATGTAGAAACCGCAGAGATCACGGATCGTACACATTGTGTCTACTGTTAGTTATCTTCATTACATTGTTGGTGGAGTGTTGGGCCAGGCATGGGCCGGCCCTTGTCGTGCAACCAGGGTTGCCGGTGACAGGCTTTGCAACAATGTTTACATGTGTCAGCCCCACACTGCAGTACAAGTAATAGTACTCCGCGCCCGCATCGTGTTTATTTTTAGTCGCTATTATATTATACATCTGAAGTTTTTGCAACATTTTTTTTCATTATTATTTATAATAGAAATGTTACAAACACTTCTTAATAGAACTGTTATCTGATGACGTAGCTTTGGTTTTTAAATTTGTAGAGTTTTTACATTAGCCTATTTTCTTAAACTTTAATTATTTTCATTAAAATTATAGGAAATAAATTTTGCCTTCTTTATACTAATTCAGGCCCAACTTCTTTGTTGAGGTTGATTACGATGCAGTGAGTTAAAAGCTATGAATATATTCAACAACTTTAAGTAAATAGTGTTTACGGAATAAACATGGTCTATGTACTTAGTCGTAAGACAATGTACGTAGGGTATAATATGGTGCGATAAAATGTTATGTACCTAATTAAATTTAATGTCATAACGATAATACTGCACTACTGGAATGTTCAAATTGAAACGGTAGAGTTACACTTTACGTGTATTAGATGGACAATCTCGAATCACAGTTAAGTTACGCTAAGTTAAGTTAAGTTTAAGTTAGTTAGTAATCAATGCACCCACCGTATCGGTAAGTCACAGTCCCTCGATCACAATGGGACGATTTCTCTGCGTTTATCCAATTTTTTGCGTTACCGGCGCGAGACGGACCGACAGACCGCTGCACTGTTCGTACACGCATTGTCTTGTCGCCACAACGATACCATTATTTCCTCCGACGCACTTCGAGTGCAGAATGAATTGCTTCTTCAGTTGGCCTCGATACAAATGAGACTAAACACATTCATTCTCGCTGACTTGCATGTAATTATCTATAATATAAAAATGTACGGTTGAATGTGTTGCTAAGCGCTAATCTCGAGAACAGCTGAACCGATTTCGCTAATTCTTTTTTTAGAATATTCCTTGAAGTACGAGGATGGTTCTTGTGTAGAGAAAAACTTAAAAAAATGGAAGTATAGAAAAACAACACTTTTCTATCATCATCAGGTCATTTTAGTCTCCACTACAGGAGCACGACCCTCTCTCGTCCGTCCAAAAGACAGAAGGAGGTTTTGGCCTACACTCCCCACGCTGGCCAGACGGGTTGGGGAGGTTTCAATTTGAACTTTAATACCATACCGTAAAGGTCAAGTGTTAGTGGAGAGGTTCCGGGAGGGCAAAACAATTGCGTGACGTTAGTATCGTTGGTATCGTATAAATATTATCTCACTAGCTGACCCGGCGTCCCGAATAGCAGAATAAGTAAAGTAAAAAATTAAAAAAACGAAATAATTAAAGAATCGACTGTTAGGCGGTACGAAGTTCGCCGAGTCAGATAGTTAATAAATAAATTATGATGCAAATTGATCATTACACATACTATTTGTGACGCGTCGAAGATAGCATTATTTGTGTTTTTCTTCCAGTGATATCTGCAGTTCAAATTTCATTTATAACTTTCATTATTGTGTGCACTTATTTGTTGTATGTACTGACATTTGTTGCTGTCGAATTTTGAAATCTAATTCGATATTCTGTATTTCGCGCGGCTTACTCTTTTGTATGTATACGACAATGTAACGTGTTATTTGTTAGGTACCTTACGATGCGTGACATGATAACATTGTGTAAGTTGACCTCGCCGTCTATTTAAATCTGGGGGCACGGCAGTGCCCCTACCAAGTCGAGCAAAAAGTGGCACGGCCGTACCATTTTTATTTTTTTTTATACTACGTCGGGTGGCAGACAAGCATTCGGCCCGCCTGATGTGGAGCGGTTACCGTAGCCAAATTAACGCTCGCAACATAAAATATCGCTCGCGCCACCGCCGCTGCCAACGCAGCATCTCCTTCCTTTCCCTCAAGAGAATTGTTATTTGTCGGGTAGCTTACAATTACGCTCCCTACCTCTCTTATCGCCAGAGCTTCGTTTGTCAGTCAGCAGGGTGCACCGCGTGCAGGTGAAGTTGGCTTTGGTTCAAAGATGTTGATGAACCACTTACACCCCAAAATGAACCAATTTCACCCCATCCTTTTCTCGAAGCACTTCAGGCCTTTTTCGACCCCCTATAACTTCGTTGTGGATAAAACTAGGAGCCTGAATTTTTAGTAACCAATCAGGTATTGTATAAACACGGTATGTTTAAAATTTCATTGAATTTGAACTAGTAGTTTTAGAATTATAACTAGTCAAAGTTCCTTAATTTTGTCACTCATTCACTGACTGACCGATCATCAAAATTCTAAGGCACTTCTAGCAGACATAGAAGCTTCAAATTTAGAATACAATTCGTGTTTACTGTATAGATCAAGGAAAAACTAAAATATTGTGCAATTTCCGTCCAGTTTTCTACTCGTAGATACATTATCTGCATAAATAACTTTGTAATGCCATATAAATATATGGGATATTTGATAATGTATTTCCCTTAGTCGCCTTGTACGACATCCACGGGAAGAAACGGAGTGATTCTATTCTAGTCTGCCGGAACCACACGGCCAGATAAATGCCAACTAACAACTAACTAACTAGAAAAAAATACAATGCCAACTAACCGCGAACTAAATTAGCACGGTATTTTTTCATTATTATTTTCTTATGTTTTGGTACTTGGATTCCAAATCGAATCAAATAACCCTTATTAATCCCACTACCGGGACACGGGCTTTCCCTCAACCGAAGGGGTTTAGAGTATACTTCATCACGCTGCTCAATGGACGGAGGTCAGTGTTTACAAGCCGCCAACAAGCCACTGACTTGGCTTGACGACTGTCATCTAATGACAACAGCCGGGAACTTAAAGTACCCTCCGAAGCACGGATGAGCTCAAAATAAATAAACCCATCCATGGACAGACTTTGATTAGAGTGACACGCGAAACGACGCGACGCCATCGAGCTCCTCGATATGTGTCGATAAAATATAATATTCCCGAAATCCAGTTTATCGCATCTGTCCATTTGTGGCTCGGCGTGTCGGAGGCGCATGGTGCCCGGCGATTTGCGATTTTCTAAAGAGTGCTCACCCCTGGAGCACCCTCGACGTAACCGTACTCGCCCGCCCGCCCCGCGCCGCCCCGCGCGCGCCCCCAGCCACTCCTCAGGAGCTGGAGGGCTTCGACGTGAGTTCTTTAATCGGCGCCCGTCTTCGGCACTTGCGAGGAGAGGCGTGTTTAACTTGATTTTTTAGTGCATTGTAGAAAACGATGCAATTATGTGGGAAATTGTCTTTCAACTAACTGGTATATTTAAGACAGTTGTAGATTTTAGGTTAAAGTAGGCATGTAGATACCTTATACGTACTAACGTGACGTTTGACTGTAAGGCATAGAAGATAGTGTTTTCATAATGTAAAAGCTTGTAAGCGTAGATGTTTACAGATGTGTTGCCCTTTTAAGACAACTTGGCGAGTTATATAAAGCACCTATAAGTTATACTATAAATTGTTCCTTGGACACGGCCGTGTGTTGTACGAGAATACGTTATATGCACTAAAACTATCTCAAAATGGCAGCGCTTCCTATTCCCGCACACGCGATGTACCATAGTCCATACTTCATCATCAGGTCATTTTAGTCTCCACTACAGGAGCACGACCCTCTCTCGTCCATCTCGTCAGACAGAAGGAAGATTTGGCCTACTCTCTCCACGCTGGCCAGACGGGTTGGGGAGGCCTGATCGATGTATTATAATGTATTTCCCTTAGTCGCCTTGTACGACATCCACGGGACGAAACGGAGTGATTCTATCCTAGTCTGCCGGAAACCACACGGCAAATAGTCCATACTTAGCGGAATAAATTCTTTTATTCTTCATCTATCCAGTGGTGTGATTGAATTTTGGATGGAGATGATAGATTTGTAGCTGAAACAGTAAACTGTATCTCCCGATTTTGTTATCATTCGTTTTGCCTCCCTGTGGAAGCATCTCAAAGACGGTTTCACGTCAAAAGTAAATGTTTGGAGATCTAATACATACTTTATCTTTGTGATTTTCATTTTGCGGATTATAATACATGTATAAATAGGCTATTTTCCAATGTTTAAATTTTTTATAAATTATTTAACAATATCGTAAAATACACAAAACTATAAAGATCTGCAAACTTTCATTCTAATATCTTCAGTCATACTTCTTTTAGCGTCGATCAAAGTTTGGCGGGAAAGTCCATTTTAAAAGTATGAAATTATTAAAAAATAATATTTCCATTGGAGAAGCAATAAAAAATGCAATAACATATAATATAATCACATAAACGTAATATTTAACATAGCTGTCGTACAAATTTCTGATTTGATGCATACAAAATACAAACCAGTGACGTCATAAATTGGTAGTCTTTTGTATGGAGCGTTTTGGGGCAGTCTAAAAATTGTGATTTTCAAATTAACATATCTCGAGAGATTTGTGTGCTATCGAAGTAATTCTTTCACCTATGGTTATATTATGGAGACGTCCCTATATATCAAACCGAAGAAAATGTTGGTCAAGTAGCCTATTGTATTGGCATAAAAATATTTAACGAAAAATTTTGTTCACTTTAAGCCAATCGATTTAAAACCGTTATGTAACACAATGTCGATACGACTTCATGACCGACTTACGTGAAAATCTTCATAAAAAAAAATATTTTTATGCGAGTAAAAGACTATCAATTCATTTACTGCCAATGAAACCTTTTACACAAATTGGATTGCTTTTTGAAATGTCTGCGAGAATAAGGGTACCTACGTTTGGGCGCGCACACAAAAAATGCGGCGTTGTCAGCGATCGGCAATAGGCAAGCAATACAGCGGAGTAATTGAAATAGGATTTGTGTGGAAATCACCCTCCAGCGCCTCCGCGATCGCTCCATTTAATCCCGCTGCCTGGCATGTGGCTACACGCCCACTGATCACGTTATACTCGACGTATATAAGTAATATACCTACCTACTTTACATAGATTCATTTAAACTTTATTGAACAGAACAATAAACGAAAGAAGGCAGACCTAATGCCAAAAGCATTGTTTACTAATAATGTGAAAGGACATGTAAATGTTCGCGACAACACGATGAAGCATGACATAGTAGTAAACTAGTTGTGAGGTCCACGGCACCCGTAGTATTCTACTTCTCTCACACTGCTAAGTGGGAAAGTCAAATTCCATAAGCTTCTTACTCCTACTAATTTCTTCTGATGAAATTCTTTGTGACTTCCAAGGCAGCCATGGTATTACCCCCGGGACTGAAGTGGACTTCACTGTTCATTGCCTTTTTGGTGGCCGCCGCTGTTAATCCTGGCTACACAGGAGACATAGGGTTGGGAATGTGTGGTGGGCCTCTGCACCGATTCATGTAGAACATAACATGACTCAACACTGGAAAATTTTAGACTTTTATGACTACTACTGAATTATATCTAAAGTCTACTGGATTGATTGAAGCAAATGATAGTAGAATGAAATCTCGGGCCACAAAGAAAGCAACCAAATAGAGCATTTACTACCTAAGTAACGGTAGCAACTTTATTCATGAAAACAGTTTTAACACAATGCACTCTCGAATGGGAAAAAGTATTTTTTATAGCAATTAGCTCAGAAAACTAACGTAACGACGTGAGCGGAAACTGTGTCTATGTCGGTAAAGGTTTAATGTTAATTGAATAACTTTATATTGAAATAAATTGGTGCCTGCGCCATAGTAAAGAAAAATATCTGAAATCGAAAGCGTTCGTTACATTTATAGAATAAGTAAATAATTCGACAAATTGCGTGGTGATGTGCGACGAGACGAGCGACGAGCGACGCGACGGTCCGGAATGAGTGCGTGTAACTCAATAATGTGCCTTATTGCCAATCAACGGCAATCACCCGCCCCTACGCAGCGGCGCAGGCCCGCCTCGACGAAAAACTCTTCTCAGCGGGAAAATATACGATTTTGATTGCATGTAATGGTTATATTGAGGTAACCGAAGACTTGCCAGAAATGGAAGTGACACAAAACAAATGTATTTGATGAGTAGTATTGTCTTCTTCGTACGGCGCCACAACCCTTTGTGAGTTTCGGCCGCCTCAATGATATTCTTCCATTTCTTTGGCCGCCCCTCTCTCAGATGTTTCCTTGCCTATACTCTCTAGATCTTTCTCTACGAACAAGAAGAAGTAAAGGATGAAACAGTCTACTTAACAATGTCCATGTTGTTAAATTATAAAAATATTTAACAGTATCGTTAAGCACATAAAACTAGAACGATCTGCGATCATTGCTTTATGGTCGATAAAATATCGGTGGGAAAGTAATTTAAAAGTTTGAATTTAATTTAGAAAAAAGTACTATTCAAGACACAGTAAAAAAATAATATAACCTTTGTTACGACACTGGCTACGTAAACCAAATATTAACATAGCTGTCGTGCAATGTCATGTCACAAAATAGAAACATGATGTCACAATCTACCAGTCTGCTCTATCTCTACTCTACTAGTATGGAGAGTTTTCGAAACAGACCAAAATTGTGATTTTCAAATTATAGTACCTCGAAAAGTTTTTATTGTATCGAAGTAACTCTTTCACCTAGATAGACAATATTGCGAAGTCCTTATGTAAGGATAAATCGAAAAAAAGAAATTGTCAATTAGCCTATTAGCAATATCATGTGTTGTATAGACAACGACTTGTAGACTGTAACACTTCCAGCACAAGAGGGTCCCGGCTAGTGCTACGAATGTTATGTACAGTTCTTCGGTATGGCAGTCAATCTTATTTGGAATAGTTACGGTCTTATAGCTGTGGTCTGTATCAAAATATTGTGCAAAGTTTAGTGTTTTTATTTATTTTATTTAGTAATAGTGTATACACATAAAAAGAAAAGATGGGGCGTGGCTGTGTTATGGACACGACCGTGGATTGTACATGAATAAGTTATATGCAGTGCATATAACGTATTCATGTAATTATGCACTAAAACTATCTCAAAATGGTAGCGCTGCCCCATCCCCGCACGCGATAATAAAATCTATTCAGTGGTGATTTTGAATGGAGATGATAGATTCGTAGCTGCACCACCAAACTGTACTCGTATACCCGAATTTTGTTATCTTTCGTTTGTTTGAATTGCCTCCCTGTGGAGCACAAACGTATCCACTTCAAAATATAACTCACATTCTTATCTGTAGCATCCTTAGTTTGCCATTTCATTGTCATTTCAATGAGTATATAAAAACCAATGTCTATGAGAGTTAAGAGCCATATTACATTATGACTGTGATTTTTGCGTAAAATGGCCAATTTTGGCGTTCTTGATCTCGGAAACAAAAATACATTAACAATGTTGACTTATTTAATAGTATAGAATAGCTATTGGCATAGTACGTAGCGGCCTCGCTTTTTGTAAATTTTGCTTAACTTTTTAAATAAACTCAAAATTGCAGAGAAAGATTTTCATAAAATGCGCGCATTCACTATTTTGAGCTCCTGGATTGTACTACTGTTCCAAACAAATGAAATAAAAAAAATAGAATATTATTTGTTATATAGTCGTATAGTACATAGCGGCCTCTGAATTTTGAAATATCATTGATTTAATTTATAAAAAAAACATTCTTTTAACCAAAAAAACTTCGAAAATCGCTTTAAGTAAACTGTAAATTTCTCGAATAAACGATAATATTATTGACCAAAATTTATACGAGAATAATTGTTACTTCATCATGAATAAACTTTGTAGCATGAATTTATTATCTTATTTCAATAAAAACGATAAATATAACTTCAAAATTACTACAAAAACGATGCACCGGCGGCCTTCGCGGGGTTAGTACTGCGCGAGAGCTCGTCAGCGTGCAAATGTAATAGGGCTCTTAAACTAGGAAGATGAAAAGGTCCTATTTCAGGGTATCACGTCCCTTACTACATAATTTATCTCTTGTAAAAAGGAAGGTGAAAACCGCAGTTCCAAAAAACAAAATACAGCAATGATCAAGCCATGTCCCAGTGTGGCATAGCAAAGCATCGTAGCAACTTGGAAATATTGTTCTATGCACTTAAATGTATCTGCTGTAAATGAAAAATCAAACAAAACGACTTTTGAAATATAAAATCCCTGCTTTAATAACAATAGGGTCGATTCAAATGTTTCGTACAAATTTTGAAACGATATGTGACGTGCAACCTAATGCAAAACTATATTTTGAGTGTATGAGACGAAACTTTTGTGAATTAACCCTTCAGATGCTTTGTGCTAAACCTTTTACCCTGAACTACCTACTGTCACGTTTGCATGTCACTCGTTTTGAATATTCTATTATATTCAAAGTACCTTTCAAATCCTTCTCAATAGCAATACATTAAACGCTGCACAAGAATTATTCAAAGGCTATTTTTCAAATTATGCTGATAATGCTCATCGTGCATCGCTGAATGTATCTTAATTAAATTTGCCATATTTTTAATTTGAAATATAGTTTCTTGAAAATTATTATAATATTCTCTTTTTATTCATACCAAAAAGTTTAAATAGGTAGTTTACAGTTATTATAATTAATATTAATATGCACACCCAAATAAAACTAACGAGTACAACGAAAAACCAGATAGGTATTTAAATTTAACTTCACCTAAAAATAATATACCTTGTAAAAAAACTAAAAAAGTCGTGTCCGTGTGGCATGGTGGCAGGAACGCTGGCTGCATTTTCTCTATGAATACAATGCTTATTCTTTACGAAGAAAGAGCCAGCCCTCTGGTCCCCAGCGTCGATGATCAAACGCGAAGAGATTTCTTTATGAAACCTCTTCGCAGTCGGAGCCCATGGACTGAAAGTTTCGACTCCAAACTGATCAAATATGTACTCCTGTGTGAGAGATTCTATTTGCGAGGTTTGTTGATCTCGGCGGTCTCGGCTACCGCCCCGGCTCTAGCGACAGACTCTCTAAGATTGCGTTCCACACTAGCGCTGTCCCGCGCTTCCAGGGAATCAATGCCAAATCATCGTCATCACTTTGGTAAGAGACCTGATGGAACGTTAATGGTGGTAAGAGCCCTTCTGATGTCATTTAGAGAGTTATATTCTCTTATTAGTAATTATTGTTATATTATCTGTGCTACAGTGAAAACTACATTGTATTGTCGATACAGGTAACTGTTGGCACTTGGTGGAACTTTTTAAACATTTTAATGTATTAAAATCACTTACTCCACTTAATTACATTTATTTTTAACGACCGGTTTTGCTTTTACAGCATTGTCAGGGTATTTAGATGGTTTTCTCAGGATAGACACGAGAAAACTATCTAAATACCTTGATAATACATCAACAAAGTATAAACTAAACTAAAGTAAACTAAAAACAAGCGAATCTTAAAATTACATAAAATTAAAATCAATAATATACCTTGATAATGCAGAAAAAGCAAATCCGGTCGGTAAATAAAAAAATTGGTTGCCTGTAAAGTCGGTATACGGGCGAAAGTTTTACGTGACAACGACTTTGAGTGGTAAAATGTTTTCGAGTGGAAGGGACGCATGCCTTTCACTTTTTATGTCTGTCTCTCTCGCTCTTAGAAGGGACACGCGTCCACGACACGCTTACAATGAGAGCGAGTGAAAGGCACGTGCCTTTCACTCGCTCTCATTGTAAGCGCATAACGTGACCCAGTTTCTTGAAGTGTCACCCGGCTAACCAATTTATAAGACGTTGTCACGTCAAAATAAATATAATAAGGTGGAAATAGTACAAGTGGTTTTATTGTACAAAAATGATGAAAAGCGCAATTAATTATTTATTAAAAAAAAAAAAAGAAAAAGAGCAGATCGGTCTGTCTTACGGCAATAAAAATAGTGTAATTTTTTTTTTATATTTCTTCTGTGATAAAATCTGTATTGACATTATTTTTTGAGTGAAATTTAACTACAATGCTGTCTGTGTACATGTTTATATTAAAATTATCGGCAATCTTGACACATAACGTGCCGTTCACGACGCGCCCTAATGGGGTGTAAAGTTACCGAGTGTGGGCGGAATAAACAGACGGACACATTTTTGTATTATTATATTACTTGATATGCAGTGACGGGCCCCGCGCCGCCCCACACAAATTATTGTATTTTGTTATTTACATAATAGGGTTGCGACAATGGCTGGCGATAAGCATTTTAATAATGTTATGGGGTACCTTTGTTGTGCTCCCTGAATGACAGAATTATGAAGCTTAATAGTGTACAGGGATTAAATAATTACTAATAATAACAATACAAATGTTTATATAAGTTCTTTAAATGTTTAAATAGGAAAACACACAATGGTTACTAATTATTTAGTTTATAATGATGTAGTCTTATATTTTACTTAAATACAGTCACTGAAAAGTTTATAATAATGTTAAATACAAATAACCTTAATACTAATGCGTCTTAAACAACGTTTTACGTACATGTCATGTACGAGTATGTGTCGTAGTGCTACGCTCGTGCTACGACAGTGCTACGACAGTGCTACGCCGCAACTACGGAACAGATTTGTTCCTATTTGTGTACATTTTGGAAGAATTACTTCCGCTATATACATATTATTTTCAGAGAAATAAAGAAAACGCGATATATTTCGTATCTAAGTAGGTACGTTCTCAAAATTATAATCTTATGTACAAATAGTTCTGTCGATATCATATATGCAATTTGTTTTCAATACTGAATATCGTTATTACATAATGTACATATAAACCCTGTTAGGCATTGCCAAGATGGGTTAGTGTTTTTTTAGGCGCGGCAGGATAGTTATCGCCTTACTCTGTTTATTAATTTATTTTTACCGGTATGTACCTACTGGTCTAGTTTGTTACATGAGTAGGTAATATACAATAATCTTCACTGTTTGTCTCAATATTATGTCATCATCATCAGGTCATTTTAGTCTCCACTACAGGAGCACGACCCCCTCTCGTCCGTCTCAGACAGAAGGTGGATTTGGCCTACACTCCCCACGCTGGCCAAATGGGTTGGGGAGGATATACTATCTATCTAATAGGAGGATATACCTCAATAATATGTAACAAAATTAAATTGATTTCACTCATTATCGCATGATCCGATTAATTCACATAAGGGCCAAAATTAAAGATCTCTACTTGATATGAAAGACACATAAACAAGCGTCTGCAAATTTATATGCCAAGGATTTGTGGTCACAGAGACCAACTAACGTAGAAGACTAGGTTTATACCTGTATCCAAAGCGTCACCAGATGCACAGCTGGTCTATAGAAGGCTCTAGTTGTTAAGCTAACATGCAGAAGGACTATAAAACTGAAGGCCATTTTCGTAATTATTTTAGGATCGCAGAATTAAAGTTGACTGAATCGAGTGGTTGAATTAACTTAAAATTATATACTTAATTTCATTAATTAATTATTATCATTTTTTTATACTACGTCAGATGGCAGACAAGCATACGGCCCGCCTGATGTGAAGCGGTTACCGTAGCCATATTAATAAAATATCGCTCGCGCGCCGCCATCCCCTCTACCAACGCAGCATCTCCTTCCTTTCTTTCTGGTGACCTCACTCACTCGCAGGAACACAACAACCCTCAAGGGAATTGTTATTTGGCTGCGGTATTCTGTGAGGTGGAGTTACATTCCCCAGTCGGGTAGCTTACAATTACGCTCCCTATCTCTCTTTTTGCCAGAGCTTCGATTGTCAGTCAGCAGGGTGCACCGCGTGCAGGTGAAGTTGGCTTTAGTTCAAAGATGTTGATGAAGCACTTATATCCTAACCTTAAAATAACATTTTTTGTTTGTTTAATTTTCGGTGATATTTCGATATAATTTAAGACTTTGAAGTTTTGAGAGCGAGACTAGATCGGAACTGAATTTTGACTACATATGACCTAAGTGAATTGCCCCTCTTCTTTTTATATCACTAAGGTGGCAAACAAGCATGTGGCCTGTCTGACGAGAAGCAGGTTACGACAGCCTATGGACGTCTGCAACACCAGGGGCATCAAATGTACGCTGCCGACCCTGTAAAAGCGTCTTTACGCCCTTTTTGAATCATGTTGTAGTCTCCTGGGAAGACCACGACTGGCATTCATTCATGACGATTGGTTCATTCCACAGTTTGTTAGTACGCGGGAGAACACCTCTCTGGAAGCGCACGGTACGTGACCACTTCGGCTCTAATCTGTGATGAATTCCCTGTCGATGGCGAGCGGTGCGACTATAGAAGAAGGTCGTGTGCATCATGTCAAACAATCTAAATAATTTTAACAAAAAAAAAATCCGACTAATGTTACTCTACATTTATTTATGTAGATACAGGCTGATGATGACAACGATGAAAAAAATATGGGATCAATCTGGAAGCATATCCTTTCAAATACAAAAAGTATTTTTTAAATCGGTTTATAAATGACGGAGTAATTAAGTAACAAACATTTAAAAAAATACAGCCGAATTGAAAACCTTCTCCTTTTTTGGAGTCGGTTAAAAACCCGCGTTGGTTGATTATGAAAGAATGGGCGAGGATGGAGTTGTGTGGTTGATGGCCTTGCCTGGGATGGCAAATTGGTACTTGCCCAATGGGTGTCCGAGGTACCGCTGTGGTGCCGAAGAACCTGCGAAGTATCAGACGAAGCCATTGGCGAGCGCTGACCCACGATTGCACGGCGTTGCGTCATCTGATGACGCAGGGTAAGATCCTTGTAGCTAATTTTACAAATAGATAATATTAATAAATAAAATAATATATGGATAAGCTGAAAAAAATATGGAAGAACAGGAACTTTTCGGCCACGTCTGAAGACGCGAAGGTGACTCCATCGAACGCCTGGTGGTTTAGGGTAGAGTCGAGGGTACAAGACCCCGCGGAAGATCTCCCATGCGAAGGACCGACCAGATAAAATCTGCTGTGGGCGGGCGGGCCACTGCATGAGTACACCAGAAGTGCCTCAAATCGGACGAGATGGCGGGATATTGTGAGGCAAGTAACTACAACCGCGAATCCTCCCCCATGACGACCACGACCTCTCTGTCAAGAGCGTAACGCAGAAGAAAAAAGTAATATATTATTAAACAACAATAAACGATGCTAATAAGTACTAAAAAAAATTACTAACAGTTCAAGTGTACTAAGGTTGTAGCGCCACAGTAGTCTATCAAAATTATATTTTTTATGTGGAAAATGTACTAACACTCGTCGCTGTTTTAGCCTATTCAATCGAAGTTACTTTTTTATTATTCAGTGAATTAAAAATCGCTAGGTGAGTTACATTTGCTAATAGGGGTGCATCACGTGCTGATGTAAGAAAAATATATATTATTACACCTAGAAATAAAACATAATGTTTGAGAAAACAAAACATAGCATACCTATTTCAAATCATAAACTGAATCCAACAAATTCTTATTAATGCGACACAGCAGATTTTCTAAACAAAAATCCAGTCACATTCTTTTTTCATCGATTGATGTTTTTCTTACTGATAATATTAAATAACTGACAAAAAAGAAAGCACATTCAGTTTCAAGATGGGTTAATGACATATCAAAGGATTTTGTTTACCAAAAAAAAAAAAACAAATAAAGAGGTTCCTGTTAAAACAAATTAAACGTACATCCACACCCGGAGACAGGCAGATCAATGGCGGGCAAAAAGTGTATTGCCAGAAATCGATGGATCGATCAAAACAAAGAATCGATTACGGGAAGTATCGAGTGACGCGCGTGAGATTCATTGACGGGACTGTGTGTATTGATGACATATTACCAAACATTACGAATAGGCTATTTGACTAACATTTTTTTCGGTTTGATACGTAGGTACGTCTCGATAGTATAACCATATAAGGTGAAAGAATTACTTCGATAGCACAAAAATGTCTCGAGATGTTAATTTGAAAATCACAATTTTGGACTGTCCCGAAATCACTCCATACAATTAGGCTAGCGAGTTATGACGTCACAGGTTTGTATTTTGTATGCATCAAATCAGAAAATTGTACGACAGCTATGTTAAATATTACGTTTATGTAATTGGTGTCATAATAAAACTTATAGTATTTCTTATTGCTTATTCAATGGAAATATTATTTTTTAATAATATCATACTTTTAAAATGGACTTTCCCGCCAAACTTTGATCGACCATAAAATAAGTCGAACGGAAGATTATAGAATGTACTAAAACTGTAAAGTTTGCAGAGCTTTATAGTTTTGTGTATGTTACGATATTGTTAAATAATTTATACAATTTTTAAACATTGGAAAATAGCCTATTACGACTTTCTACATGTGAATTACTAAATTATATCTTGCTGATGGTCGAAAGTCTCAATCAATCAAAAATATTTTTGTGGAATCTCATCAGAGGTTCCTCAGGAGTTAATTATTTAAGATAATGAATGAATTAATTTATAATTGAGATGCATCTTTGTAAGTAGTGTAATTAGCTAAATAAGATATGTATATCACCTAAATAAGATCTCTATCATACGCTAAGAAAATCCGTAGAATTCTAAAATTATGCCCATTATCAACACAAACCACTTATCAGGTACTCAACTTCGCCCGCCGATGAAAGGCCTGTCAATTAGGGAGCTGTCACAACTGGCAATACAAGACACGTCGTAACAATACACGTCCATTGATAATAAATAGATATAATACAATTAAAGAAATACGCCCGCAGCACTGCGGCGGGCAGCTGCGGCGGCTCAGGTAGATAGGTCCGGTATTGTCCGCGCCTGACGTGGTCAATGGCCGATTCTGTCGACTCATCACAACGCTTTGTTGCCTCCAATATCATCATTATTATATTTGTGTTTGAACCTTTTGTGTAAGACGAGTGTCTTGTGGCAAATTTGAAGTGTAATGTCGACGACATGACAGCATTAGGACATTGTTGGGCCCGAGTTAGGCCATTGTAACAGATGTAAGAAAAAAGGATGTTTACGTAAACGTGTATTGAACGTGTGATAGTAAGGCGATAGAATATTATGGTGAGAATTCTGTAATACGATGTCTGTTTGGACGAGTTTCGATTTGCTCATCACACTAACATTATAAAGGCGAAAGTTTGTGAGTGAGTGTGTGTGTATGTTTGTTACTTCTTCACGTCTAAACGGCTGGAGAGATTTTAATAAAATTTGGTATGGAGTTAGCTGACACCTTGGATTAACACATACGCTACGTTTTACTGGGGGAAAATGTCTTATTCCCGTGGCGAATCACAGTAAAGTTTGTATGGGGAAACAAGATTAGTTGGACTATTTTATTCGAAACTTTACACGAGTTCTTCTATAGATAAATGAGTCAACACATGTTTCAGGATTTTTCAAAATTCAACCCCTAAAGGCTTAAAATGGGATGATAAAATCTAAATATCGTCATGCGTATTGTTTTTATAATCACACTAATATTTGCTTCTAAAAATGTGAATAGTTGTTATTTCACGTCAGTACACAATTTATTTTCCGTAATAAACCGCGGGTAACACCGCGGGGCACAACTAGTACCTAATAGTGATGAAAATGTGACACTAAAAAGTATCCAACATTTAAGTGCTTATGACAATATTAGCCATGATTTTTTTTATATTTATAGCGTCATTTTCTTGTGGTCTGTGCCGGCTGATTGAAGAGAAGAAATTATCTTGAGAAAAGTTGTTTTTCTCTTACTCTCTGGAGTAGGCATTGATCTTATTATCGACGTGAACGTTTTGACGTTGAAGTTCAAATGAGACGACCTTTTGTCCGCAATACGTCATTCTTATTAAACTTTAAGGTTGAACTACGTCTGTTTGTTCATGTGAAGGGTATGTCTATTCTAGAGACGCAACGACGTGGGCAAAAATTTTCCCTGCTGTCTTTCATTAGCGAATTCGATGACATTACAAACTTTTATACATCGGTAGGTACTATTATATATAGCCAACAGCATACTAATAAAATATGTAGATTAGCAAATTGTTCTACGAGAATGGTTGAAGGATTAAAATAAAGTAAGGGGTTGTCTAGGGAGAGCATAGGGTCTTTGAAGTACGTAGGTGCTCCGTTCACTATATCTAATAAAAACGATTTCCGAGCAATTTTATGATTTGATTAACCGTGCGAGTTCCCTCGTCATCGTCGACGACGCCATTTGCAATTGCAATTACAACCACCCTTCTTCTGAATTTTACATTTCATATTTTTTACGTGTCGATGATGGGAATGTGGTACTTATCGATATGAGGGTTAAGGTCTATGGTGGATTGCGGTGATTGTATTTGGAAGTGTGTTGAAAGAAACCGCGACCCAAAGCTCGAGGCTGAAGTGAAAATACGAGTGGTGAATTGAGCCGAGCGTAATTTGGAGTTTCTTTTCTGACGCGACGCGGTGTGATTGGCGGAGGCGGCTGCGGGGCGCGCGCTGATTGGTCGCCGCGGGAAAAAACGCGCCTTTGTGCCGAGCGAGCCGATTTATTCACCACTATTAGTTATGGTCGGGTGAACGGACGGCCGCCGCGATAGTGATGCGATGTTTCGATGATTTACCGATACTCGACAATTGCGAATTAGCACATTTTTTTCGAGTGGCGTCGTTGCGCGTGTAAGTCTAATCGAACACGTAAGTTAAGCAATGACGGTCGTAGCCTGTCCATGGATGGGTTTATTTATCTCGAGCTCCTCGGTGCTTCATTAGATGATAGTTGTTAAGCAAAGTCAGTAGCTTTTAGACAGCTTGAAAACACTGGCCTCCGCCATTCCGCAGTTGAGCAGCGTGTTGGAGTATGCTCTAACTTCATCGATTGAGGGGAGATCCATATCCCAGCAGTGTGGAATAAATAAGTGTTGACAACGACGACATTTTTTTGGTGAATAGACTTATGTCTATTTTTTGGTGAATAGACTACCCTAAGGTAGTCTTAGCAAATGCAGCATGTAACCGATGGCAATAATAATTACCTACTAGATTTTTATTAGAATTAATACATTTTACAAAATGATTTCGTATTCAATTAACCATTTAAAGAAAACTAAATTAAACTAAACGAATCTACAAACCTGTATATTTTATCTATAAGGAAAATATAAATTAATATAAATACAAGTACGAGTATTTAGGAAGTCATTTGTTTACGGTCACAAATACTTATATTAAAAGCTAACTTACACGATATGTAATAAACTAAAATGAATTTGACGTTGAACTGACTGCGCGTATCACGTTACATTAGGTAAAACGGAACTCGGAACATCCGAAATACGCTGCGCTCCAATCAAAACAAAGATTGATAGGTGATAATGATCCGGAGAGAATTTGATTCAGATTAATCATAAAACAATAAAGTCAATGTTGTACACTTATTAAATTTCTTTCTTTTCACTGACATAGGTAACCGTAACCATAACATAATCGTTTAATGTTTTTAGTAGATAGTAGTAGTTTTAAGTACATCTGTAAAACGAACGCGATTGAAATACAAATGGATTAACAAATACTTACCTACGGTTTCGAAAAACAAAATGTTAATTTGAATGAACATTTTATTTTTTGCTTTTATCTTAATAATTGACAAAACTGACAATAGTTTTATCGATATCGACAATCTTGATTCGACATCGATAGTTCCCTAGTCGTGTTTACTATTCTCCAGCTGTAATGGGACCAGTGGCAGTTGGCAGTTACCGTCTCAATCATCCCACCTTTTACTTAACGCCAGAGAGAGACACGAACACATTGCGCCATACAATAGAACGAGACAACGGGCACGCATTCAAATACAACGTGCACTCAAATGTACGAATGATGCGGAGATTGTATTCCTTATTGAACTTTAACCTGTTGCGATAAAGTTGAGATTGAATTGTTAGTAGAGTAGACTTAAAATTGCAGTCACAATATTTAGCATGTATGTTTTCTTTAGATATGAATGCAAATAGTAATGGCGCATTTTTATTCTGAATGTTTATATAGAGGGGTTGTGTGCCGGGGGCGCGGAACGGTAAATACGACGCCATTTTGTCGTAGAGTCAGCAAAAGAAGCGGATTACAGCGGCTCGAGTGTGTGGGGGGCGCGGGGTGGGCCGCTAAGTGAGAGCCACTGGGTGATGAGAAGAGCCCTCGCCTTTGATTGAGCTGGCTCTCGAAGTCACGATGCCGCTCGTCAATCAGGCGGAGTGCGGGCTCCGGCGGAGTCTTCTGTGATCTTTTGCAACCACGGTATTACTAACACGATTACAGCGACGCGGGCACCCGCATAACTATATTATCCTTTTGAAGTTGAAATTTTACAACAATAAGTTACTTTAGAGAAAAAAATATTTTCAAATGTTTCCAAGTAGTACATTTCTAAGCCGTTCCATTATTTCTTTGCCAACCCGCAGTTGAGCAGCGTGGTAGAGTATGTTCTAAACCACTTCGATTGAGGGGAGGCCCGCATCCCAACAGTGGGATGAATAAGGGTTAACGATGATGGCGACATTTCTTAGACGATACTTGTAGGTAAGTACTGTAATGCAGCGAACTAGCCATTATGTAAATAAAGCTTTACAATGGCATGGCCCAAAAATTAAAACTAAAATGTATCAACATAGATTAACAATTGGTCTCCGCTCCGAAGCGGAGCGGAGATCAATTGATAATTTATGTGTATCATCTTACATCTTCGAATAAAAGTGCCTCATCATCGTCTTTTGGCCAAAGCCAACCTTACTAACTCGTGGTGCGCCCTGCTGACAGACGAACGAGGCCCTGAGTAGTGAAGGATGGAGTTGCTACATTGGCAGCGGGAGTGGTGGACCGTGAGCGATATTTTTATGGTACCTTCACCACGTAGAAAACTGCAGCAATTCCCTTGAGGGTTTTCTGTTCCTATGAGTGAGAGAGTGGCAGCGGGGGTGGCGGCGCGCTAGCAATATTTCATGTTACTAGCGTTTAAATGGCCACGTTAACCACTATAGATCAGGCGGGCCATATACTTGTCTGCTCTCCGAGGTAGTATAAATAAATAGTTTGATACTATCAAACTATTACGGTGAAATAAAACTTACAAAGTGTTTCATTCATGTTGATAATGACATTTAATATCAATTATCAATTTGATTTAGTTAAAAATGTATTGTAGGTATAACTCGTAGGTGTATGTAAGTACTGAACGTTTAATTATTGTTTTTTGTTAATTATAATGAAACTTTTACTTTATGTGTTTTATTTCATCGTTTTAGTTTTAAACTACTTATATTATACTACATTTTAGCCATACTGTGTCGCTGAGGTGTATTCGATTACCGTGGTGTGGGTACCGCTTCAAGAATGTTTCGCTTCAGCGTTTCGCGGTAAAATGTATTGGCCACAACATGTGTCGCTACAGCGTCTTTCGAAACTACCTACCGGACCCCATTTGAACTCTTCCTTTTAGCATACAAGCAGAAACCTCGCCTCTCGGAGACCAGCTGCTGCAGCCTATGGGGATTTGTAACATCAGGGACATAAATCGCGCGTTGTCGACTTTGTAACAACTTCTTCACGTCATATAGAAGACCCACTTCACTTAAGGATCAAGCGCTTAGAGTTCGCGTTGTGTGAGAGTGCCAACTCATCATCTGTCGACCTTCATGAGGAAGAAATTTAAGTCACAGGCAGTCTTGATTCGCGAATTCTGAGGTCACGCCAACACACGCGTCGCCGACATAGACAATTACTTTTATAAGGTAAAAAATAATATAAGAAACACAATAATGAAGATTATTCCGGCTCGATAATGTGTGTCATTAAAATTAGAACACGCAAGTTAAGCAACGTCATCCTTAGCCAGTATAAGGATGGATTGATTTGTCTCATGCTCTACTTTTGAGGGCACTAAACCATCAATACCGGGTGTTTATCATTAGATGACAGTCCTCAAGCGCAGTCAACACGCAGTTGCGGTAGAGGCTTGCAACCTCTTGAATTTAATTGGTTAAACTTTAACTTGAACGTGGAACAGGAGTCGACTGAGGAGCAACCCGTATGCCAGTAGTATAATACTAGTATCACGTCATATATGTGAAAGATAATAGTGAGTAAGACACTAGAAGTTTTGAGAAGGCAAATGTATTTTCTCATGACCTGCGGCAACCTCACTTGTCTAGGTATATAAATACCAAATTTTAATATATCTACTTGATTATGTTCGAAGTAACATTCGGGGCGATAAAATAACATATATATTATGGGGTGTAAGTGGTTCATCAAGATGTTTGAACCAAAGCCAACTTCACCTGCATGTGGTGCACCCTGCTAACTGACAAATGAAGCTCTGGCGAAAAGAGAGGTAGGGAGCGTAATTGTAAGCTACCCGACTGGGGAATGTACCTCCACCTCACAGAATACCGCAGCCAAATAACAATTCCCTTGAGGGTTGTTGTGTTCCTGCGAGTGAGTGAGGTCACCAGAAAGAAAGAAAGGAGATGCTGCGTTCGCAGCGGGGGTGGCGGCGCGCGAGCAATATTTTATGTTGCAAGCGTTAATATGGCTACGGTAACCGCTTCACATCAGGCGGGCCGTATGCTTGTGTGCCACCCGACGTAGTATAAAAAAAAGCTGATATCAGATGAGATATATGGAATTACTGTATATTATAAGTTATCTTCTAGTAGGTAAAGGTGCTTGCTTATAAGTAATTGTTTAGTTTAAACTAGAGATGTAGCGACTAGTCGTTAAAGCCGACTATCCGGCCACATTCGTAATCGGCGACTATTACCCGGTTTCTTCCTTTGTTTTTTTTTAATAAATTAAAAAGAAACCTTGATTGTTGGTTTTCATATGGTAGTTCATTTTTGTAGTATCTACGTGCTGTTTCTCCCTGCCCATCATGAAAAAATATCGTTTGACACCGATTACATTTGACTTTTAATGAACATTATTTTTTTTATTTTCATGAATAATTACCACCGTCTATATAAAATAGTCTGTTCGACAAGTTTAAAACTTGCAAAATAGAGATAAACCTCTTAAAAATATGTGCAGTATCGAATAGAAAAATGTATTTTAAGAATTTATGTACAAAGATGAAAACATGTATTTAGTTTTTGCCTATAATTCGAAACTATTCAATAATATTAAGAAATTAAAAAAAAGATTCTTATTGAGGTGGAAATTTTCTAAAGAAAAAGTCGCTACTCCCGGGACTCTACCTGCATATTTACAATTTTTATTTACCTCTGAACATAGGTCTCCGCTCTGTGACTTCAACACGGGCGCGCTACTTCTGATAGTAGTACACTACATAAAGTAAAAAAAAAAACATAGTAGGAATTAAATATCAATTTTAAAATTTAGAAAAAATATGGTGTCATTAGAACACTTCAAAGAATACGTTGGAAAAAAATATCTTAATTTGTCAAAGAGTATGTAACGAAATTGTCAACTTTTGTTTCTGGGTCTCTCTTTTCACAAAAGGCGACACATATGTATAAATAATTGGCCTATGACTAGGTCGGATCCTAGCCCATGGAATCAAGGTTGAGTTCACTCAACCTCGATTCCATGGGCTAGGATCTGAAATGGAAAACATACATTCGCTGAGTGTATGTTTTCCATTGATTTCAATGGAAAATGTATTTGATGATAATTCCTCAAGCACATTATCGATCTAATTTTTTTTTCGACACAAACCTCAAGCATGTTGAGGTCTTTAATTGTGATAAGTTTCACAAAATCGGTTCAGTGGTTTTGGAGGCTGTTCATTTCCAAGAGTGACTGTTCGACGCGCCGCTCGCTCCAAACAATAAATTAAGGACTTTTATCTTTATTACATGTACCTATGCACGAATCAGCTATAATGTAAACAAAGCGCCAATGAAAATTGTAAAATACCCCCGAAACGACTAGACGGCCGATTAGTCGGCCTCTTTACAACCGTCTGATCAGCCAGTCGACCAAAGTCATAATCAGCACATCTCTAGTTTAAACCAAAACTTAAAGTTGCCCCACAAAAATACAAATTCAATTGAGAAGTAGAAAAGCGTATAAACATAACTTATAGTGAGTTTACATACGCAAATATATTATTCTTTTAGTTCTGTTGGGGTTGCCTCCATTTTGCAGCTTCAGCAAACATCCCTGATGATGTTTGCAGCAGCATGAAATTTGAGGGCTGACATTTGGCATACAAATAATGTCTCGTTTAATAATATAAAGCAATGGTTATCAAACTTTTTTTATTTGTTGGGTGTAGAGTCCCCGAGTGTCATAAATCCATTATTCTATAACTTAAAATTTTTGTATTTTGTACAATAGTCCTCAATCTTCTTTATTATGAGTTTGCATCAAGGACCATAATTTACCTCTCATGGACCACTGGTGGTCCGCGAACCACCGGTTGGGAATATAGAGTATAAAATAATTTACGCAAGTTCCATGAACAGACCCGCCGCTACAAGGTTAATGCAATTATTGCCAGTGAAAGAGATTTAACAATATTCTTACAAAAGAATAACAAGCAACAGCGAGCTGGGCAACTTGATAACGAGGCGCGTCCTCTCGGCTACAGCTTCGTTATCAGCAATCGACTCCATTAGTAATTTTTCGTCGTCGATCGCTCGCGGCGGCCGCAGTTCATGACATATTGGCTCCCGCTCCCGTCCCGCCGCCGTCCCGCCGCCGCCCCGCTCATTAGCAACTTGTCCAAACTCGTTATAAGTTGCCGCGTACCGCCCCCGCTCCCGCTCTCGCACCGCTGATTGACTCGCTCGGTAGCGGTGTTAGTAATTTGGCATTACAATTTTGGCAAGAGTATTTAGGGCTGTCGCTACTTTATTGTATTTGCACAAATTAAGAATACGGAGAAAAATAATTAAAATTATTTTTATACAACAACGGATTTATATTATTAGGCATATCTTTCATTTAACCATAGAATTGTGGAACGAATAGGTTACTTAATTGTTAACTTTAATTATAACTACGTTATCTCGTTATTATATAGTTAGGTATCTCTGCAAGAGCAGAGAACGTGATAACTTATGTTCTTGTGTCTTGTACAGTCAATAGCTCTTTTTCTCAACCTGTCGACATATAAAACTGCTTTCGAAAAGGTTTTGAGCGTACTCCACTACGCTACTCTACTGCGAGTTGGTGAAAGCTCGTAAAGGTAACTTTTTTTATAAGGGGTTCAGAGCATACTCTGCCCCGCTGCACAACCGCGGGTGGGCGGAGGCCACTTGGATTAACGACTGATAATCGAATGACAGCAGCCTGGACTGACACTTAACGTGCCCTCCGAAGCACGGAGGAGCTCAAGATAAATAAACCCATCCATGGACAGGCTACGGTGGAAATTGCTTAACTTGCGTGTTCATATAGGTCAAACTAGAAATCATATCAGAATTGCTTGTACTCGTATGCTGCCACCGCGACTGACAACGTAGCAACTCCTTATTTCTTGCTAACCACCCGCACGTAAGACCACGACCGTCATAACCAAATATTATAAATTGTTGTTCCTTGAGCCTCGTTTATAAATCAGCAAAGTGTAATTTTGGTAGAAATACAATTTGTAGTTTAATAACATCGAGATGGTGTGATGTTGAAGCTGAGAGATAACAACGGGAACTCTAATAATTACCTAACTTATCTAGTTTGTACTCGTTTGACAGAAAATTGACAGGTTACAATCGACGTTGCTTAACTTGCGTGTTCGATTAGACTGACTATGATGCTGTTGAGCTCTTCATATAATCCATTAACCTAATAGGCATCTGCAGGAACTAGACCTCTAGAAAATTATTTTATTTCCCTTCCAGGAGGGTTCTAGGTTGTGTTCTGGAAGGTAAAAGTTCCCCAGTCGATACAGTGTCCTATTTACTCTTTTACAAGAGCCTCATTAGGTAATCAGCAATGTGCACCACGTGCACGTGAGATTGGCTTAGGATTAAAAATGTGGGTGAGCTGTTATTACCCCATTTTTTTTTCTTTTACGCTACTTTACTCGTAATATCTATGTTGTATAAATAGGGTTACAACATAATGTACCTACCGGTACTTTCTTGTCACATTACATAAGACATGTATACCTTATCTAGGTATACATAGTATATCACTATGTCGATTTTCTCCTCTATAAGTCTCCTAAACCAAGGGCCGGATTTTGATGGGGTTTTCACTGACAAAAATTGCATTCGTACAAAGCTGGGATGGGTCGCTAGTTTATAATATGCTTCAAATTGTTACAATTAGCTGGAATAACAATTAATTTTTGTTTGTGCCAGCCCTGCCGCGTCCGCGGGCGCGGGCGTCGCCGCGGGGCAAACTGTGCGTGAGATCGTGACTTTCGACCGCGCCGCGCCGCGCCGCCGCCGCCGCCGCCCGCGTCGAGGCGCGTCGCAAATTATTTTATATTATAATGTACCTATTGGAGATTATTCTCTCACCAACCTTTTCATACAGGCTGTTCATTTTATTAACCCCATTTTTTTAAAATTTAGACATTTTATACGACTTCCTCAAAAAAGGAGTATAATGTGTTCCGTATGTTTGTGATTCATTAAAAAATACTCTAATGTTAAAATGACATAATTTTAAAATGCATGAACGGGTTTATTTTTTTATAATTAATTAATGTCGTGTCGTTAGAATTTCTACATTATTTCAGATTTGATTTCGCGTTTAGAAATCCGAAAGAATAACCAACGAACGATTCTTGTAGCCTACTATTTATTTTAAACGGAAATTAAATTGAGTTTAAAGGGAATTATCATTAAATTTTGTATCGTCGGTAAGCAAAATTTTATAAAATTACAGAAGTGTGCATAACAGATACTTAAAGAGCAAAAGTAGATAACTCTTTCTTTTTTTAACGCTCTTAGCTATAGGTAACAATAGTTATCTAAGTCTTAAATCTGTATAGGAAAGAGATCGCAAATTATCTTAGACAATATAACAATAAAAAGTATCATAATATGATATGTGTTATCATCAATGTATTATAAAGTCTAACGTATGGAATGCCACATAGGTACTTAGTTTGGACACTAAATTCTCAAATCAGTCTCGCGAATTAAATATTTATCAAATTTAACCAGTGAATGTGAAAGAAATCAAATCTCTTGACAATATTCGCAATTAAAGGATGTTTCTCGAATAGGAGGTGCAAATTTCGTGGGCATTTTACAGTCGCCACATTGTGTCCAATCTTCGACTGGCAGGGTGACATAAGTTTCAGTATAAATAAGACAGTGGAATTCCTTTTCTTTCTTACTTTTCGATGTTTGTTTGCCCTTTGGTATCCTTATGTGAAAAAGTGTTTTTTATTTTTTTTGTCATATAATTGACGCCATCTTGCTTCATTTTGAGTGCTAGTATTTCAGCTTTATGGGCTTTTCTATGACGTCCTGCCCCCTTACCACCATCTCTTATTGCGATTCAATAACTGAATAGAATGCTTATTCATACCAATGAATAAGAGACTCTATTTCAAATGGTAAGAGATGGTGGTAAGGGGGGTGTTCTATTTTGAGGAACTTTCGGCACTGGCTGTAATTCGATTGGGCTTTTATGAGCGTCGTTATTATTCCTGATTCCATATGTTGCTGAAATCTGTCCAACTTACCCAACTGAGAGTCTCATCCAACGTACCCACGGGCTCTTTCTACATAAAAGTTTCAAACTTTTAGTCTGTGACGAACGAGTTATGAACAAAAATCTAAAAAATACTTTACAAAATTTTTTTTTTTTTTACTAAATATTCAAAGTTTCGTATGTCCGAATTAATAAGAAAAACATACGAAGCACTTAAAGGTCACTCGCGTCTCTGTCTGTCCTCTCGATGACTTCAAATTGATAATTTGAGACTGTACAGTCGAGATTTGGTTCCCACAAATTTTTGGTTTGAAGGAAAAAGTCCCAGTTGAAGATTTGTTTTCCACATTGGGAGAGTTCTTTAATTTTGTATTTTTGTTTGCATACCTATTACTATGAATCATTCTTGCAAGTCGAAAAAAAATACCCGTTGTATATATTTATAAGCAAAAAAAAAAAATGTTATCAATCATCATGCATTTAAGATTTAAACACTATTTACAGATGGCTTCTTAGGAAGTGCTTGACCTGCTGACAAAATACTGGTTGACACGACTCTATGCGATTTACCACAAATATTCCTGACACATTTCTTTTGTGTTCTAAATAATAAATTTGCGTCAGTTGAATATTGTGTACACGGTACACCCTGGTAGCCTAAGATTTAATGGAGAGTCGATCAAAGCAGCCACGGCAGTAGTTTCCATGAACTAACTAGTGGCGGAAGCGCACAAAGTGGTGTAGATCAAATTGCCTGTAAATTTGACTTCCGCAAAATAACACCTGAATCAATTAACTATTTAATGGAGTAAGACAGGTTTCTGGCCCATAATGGAGTTTTTTTTTATACTACATCGGGTAGCAGACAAGCATAGGGCCCGCCTGATGTGAAGCGGTTACCGTAACCGTATTAACGCTCGCAACATAATATATCACTTGCGCGCCGCCACCCCCGCTGCCAACGCAGCATCTCCTTCTTTTCTGGTGACCTCACTCACTCGCAGGAACACAACAACCCTCAAGAGAATTTTTATTTGGCTGCGGTATTCTGTGAGGTGGAGGTACATTCCCCAGTCGGGTAGCTTACAATTACGCTCCCTACCTCTTTTCGCCAGTGCTTCGTTTGTCAGTCAGCAGGGTGCACCACGTGCAGGTGAAGTTGGCTTTGGTTCAAAAATGTTGATAAACCACTTACACCCCGAGTTCGGTGATTGTAACTCTACCTGCAGAAAAGCGCATCCAAATAATTTCACTTAATAGTAGATTATTGCATCGAGCACAAAGTAATTTATTATTGCACCGAGTGCCTGATTTAGAGCCCGAGCGTTAGCGAGGGCTCTAATCTAACAGGCACGAGGGCAACATAAATTACTTAAGGCGAGGTGCATAATCTACTTTTCTTTCAACTAATACCTATAGGAATAGTAGATAAAAGAAACTCATATCAAACAGTTAAAATAGAAGTTTAATTATTGAAATTAAAAGTTATGTTTGAGCAATTATTAAACGTTAAGAGTTTTCTATCTTTCCAATCAATAAATTTCTCATAAGATTTTACGTATTGTACTCGAGATTTTAAGGGTAAAAGATTTTCTATAACACTGTCGGCTTCATTTAGAATGTTTTCCGGAGTTAATGTGTCGTTAGATGATTCCATTTTAATTCGAAGCCGAAGCACTCAAAATCAGATAGTATCACACTTTTATCGTTGCCAAAAATATTGTCAAGCAAAATTAACAAAGTTCCCGCCAAATCACTTTTTTAAATTTCTTTCATTTTTAACTCAGAGTTAGCAGCAATCATTTTTTAAATTTGGAACACGTAGGATAGAAACGAATAATACGTACGAAAAAAAAAGTATTAATATCGGCTGGCTGAATAGAGCTAATGCATTGAGATTGGCACCTTTTGGTGCGATTAAAAAAACTATGCAATAATGAAATTTCATACATTTTTATTGCTCTAGAGCATTAAAGACTCGTTTTGTACTGAGTTTTTAGTGTGATTGTGATGAAATTAAAGCATAGTTGGAAGAAAAAGTAATTTGTTAATTTTGTGCGAGTAGGTAATATTCGGTAATATCATTAGCGTAGAATAATCTAATAGAATAACGTCATAAACACCTAGAACATTTTTTTTAAATGATGATTTTCATTTGTAGTGTCTTGCTTGTTCTAACCATTTAACATCTACAAATCGCCTGACGATGCCTCGCGCAGAGGCGAAACACGTGTCGCAGAGACGACCACGGCAGTCGGGGCGGCCGCGGCGGCAGTCGCACGTTTCTTCTGTTTCAGATGTTGGAGAGTCGTAGATACAACCGCAGCAGCTTGAGCAGAGATGACCAAAGCAGCCACGGCATTCCCATGCATCTAATAACTTTAGTTTGTTGGTGCTAGCCGGCAGTAATTTTCATGAAATAAATAATTGGTGGCGAAAGCACGCAAAGTAGTGTAGATCAAATTACTTGCATTTTATGTAAAGCAAGCATTGCTGACCAAAAATCTGAATTTTTGTCATCACCCCGTATATTCGCAAATTGACGGTATCACGTCGAATTGTTGCGAATCGCTCGTTAGTGACGCGGTAATGAGCGCGTCATGCCCGCGCGACGCTCGCGCCACGCCGCCTCCACGTCGACGTCACGGCACGCGTACGATCAACTTACTTACAACGGCATTCATTGGCTTGTCAAGGATAACGGGCTCGCTCCGTCACAATGTTGTCTTGCCTGCCGTAAACGAAGTAGATTTTAGATCACCTGTGTCACATACAAGTTACTTTTGGAAATGTCTATTAATCTCATGAGACAGGAGAACTAGCTTTTAGTAAATTACAACAATGCGAAGTTCTGACTCATAGAATGGGATATTTCTTTACTATAACGTGATTCGCAGGGCACGCTATATCGGCCTGGCCGTGGTCATAAGATGACGAATCGTTAAGTCAAGTATTTTTTATAGGGACACGGCATGTGATAGCACCCATTGCTTGTTGGGCTGCAGGATACTGTCCAGCAATGGAAGAGACGAAAACACACGCATCATCATCATCATCTTGGCGCGTCCACAATGCCGGCCTAAAAAGCGCCTCTTCACATTCCTGTTGAAGAGTCAATATCGTATACGAGGAGCAGGAAATACATCGCCGGGCAGTCAGGCAGGGCAGGACAAGACAAATATTTGTGTGCATGAACATGTCTGTTTGTCTTGGTCTGGGTGTTTTCTATGCATTATAAGTATGTATTTACAAAAAAAAAATGTATTTAAGTACATTTATCAGTTGTCTAGTAGGTACCCATAACACAAGCTTTGCGCTTAATTTGGAACTAGATGGCGCTGTGTAAATTGTCCAGAAATATTTATTTATCTAATTAATTGGTAAAAAAAATTCGACTTGCTATTTTTACACAAAATTTTCAATTTAAGGGATCACAATAACGCAATCATGTTCTATTGTTAATGAAAGTGCAGCGAACAATAATTTTAATTCTAATCAATACAATTTAAAATAAAGTGCAGTGAAAGAATCGAAAGATCATCCGCCGGGTCTGTTCCGCTGTCGTCCGCCGCGGCGCCGGCGGCGGGCGCTGTGCACCATTGTGCCAATCATTGACTCGAATGCCCAATCAATTTAATTAAACTCGTCGCTCTGTTAATGTTAAAGTCTCGTGCTCGCGCCAATTGGCGCAGCGTGGCGATCGCTCGCGGCCGGGATTGGCCGCGCAGTCCGCCGCCCGCCTAATTATTGGCCTCCGCGGAACAATGGCGCGAATATGGCTGCCTCGTATGAGTCGTGCTTTATTGTTTTAGAATTAAATCGTCAGCAATGGCCGCGGTTTGCAGTGCGTCGTTTTTCAGTGGTGCTGTGATAGTGCGGTTTCAGCTTATTAATGAACTAATGATTAGAGGCAATACGGCTGAAAGGTACGTATTGTTTGTGAATAATTTAAGTCAGCTCTACTTTATATCTAGCTTGGGAGATAACATATATCAAACTAAGTTCAAGATTTAAATAAGTAAGTTAATAATATGTAATAATAAGTTAAATATCTTATTTGCATCAACTTAGTTTTATATTGTCTTAATCTCAATGTAGTATACCTACGCACTTTTAGTTTAAGTACTTTTTTTATACTTACTATGACTATAGCAATGGGTGTGACGGCTCACGATCGGTACTTCATGTTCTTCGGTTCGGTAAAATTAATTATTATTTAAATTTATATTATGTATATAAATAATTTTAACAAAAAAAATCCGACTCCAAAAATTTCTCTACATTATGAAAAAAACCCAATGCTTGAAGACTAAAGTCTTCAACCAACGTCCGCCCTGCAGTGACATATTATGTTGCAAAGACTTGGAGGGATCGAATCTGAAGCGAAGAAATTCGACGGAGAACCAAAGTTGTCGATAAAGCCTTCAAGAGTTTGCAAACTGAAGTGGCAATGAGCCGGTCACATCTGCCGAGTAAGTGATGCCAATGGGGGAGGAAGGCATTAGAGTGCAGGCCGCGCGTAGGATGACGAAGCGTTGGGTGCCCTCCTTCTAGATGGTCCGGCCTTAAGAATGACCTTAAGAAAGTGGCTGGATGCGTAACGCGTAGGATCGTATTTGGTGGAAGGCATTCGGGAAGGTTTATAAACTAACAGTGGGTAGATCCAGGCCGATGATGACGATAATGAAAAAAATATGTTAATCTGGAGATTTTTTCAAATCGATTTATAAATGACGTAGTAAGAAACATTCAAAAAAATACAGCAGAATCTCCTCCTATTTTGGAGTCGGTTAAAAAGAGATTAAATCTAAAATAATAAAAAAATCCATTAATATATCTTTTCAATGGATTTTAGTGGACATAATTATGGTAGAGGCAAGTTGAAACTATTATTTTTATATATTGACAGTGTATATTGTATACATATATTGTATAATAACTACCTAGTAGTAGGGTTGTACCCTACTACTATGTAGTAGTAGGTTGTACCCTACTACTAGGTAGTTATTATAAAATAAATGTGAAACTTTGTAAGCAGGGATGTTTGTACCTTAATCTATGTTATCACTAACCAGCCAATTAATCTGCCTTACTAATATTTAGTAAATGAGGTTCTGGCGAAAGAGAGGTATATACTTGATATATCAATATCAAGTTCGACTGGAAATACCTCCACCTCACAGACTACAGGCCTACGAATGTGATCGTTAATGCAAAATTTGATGCCGTAGGAAGAGGCAGTATTAGGAAGCAGCTTTAAGAGCAGTGTTGTCTAGTTGCTTTCTAAAGTTGCCGACTGGAACATCTCAGGTCAGTCTTTCTAGCACCAACCATCACTTTAATTAGACCGAGAGAAAGCCAAGTTACAGGTAGCGTCTTCCCCTCTATTTTGGATTAAAATGACGGGAGTACCGTGCCACTTACCAGGCAAAACCTTAATTCAACTGCAGGATGTTCAGTGATATTACTTCTTTAGATGTTCAGGATCCGGGTGGGCCAGACGGCATAACGGCAGAGAGAAATTAGTACAATTTGTGCTCCTAAAGACATCTCGGAAGACTTCCCTCTGCTAACCCTTTGCTTCCCAGAACAGGTGTCCTATCGCCTAAGATGAAGTCGATTATCACAGATTTTTTTCTAAACTTTAGCCTAGATTAGTGATAATTGTGTTTGGGCTTATCGACATCAATCCATAACCATCCCACTGTTGGGATACGGGTCTCCCCTCAATCGAAGAGGTTTAGAGCATACTCCAGCACGCTGCTCAAATGCGAGGTGGCGGAGGCCTGCAGTGTTTTCAAGCCGCCCTAAGGCCACTGGCTTGCTTTAACGACTATTATCTAATGACAACAGCAGGGACCGACGGTGCACGAAAGAGCTCGAGATAAGTAAACCCATCCAGAGACAGACTGCGGTCGAAGTTGCTTAACTTGCGTATTCGATTAGACAGACACGCGCAACGACGCGATCGAGCTCCTTAAGTATTTAGTTTAGGTAGTAGGTATAAACCTTAAAACTCTATCGACACATGTGAAGATGTATGTCAATAAATAAATAATTATAAGGTTTATTTTTGTTTATCAAAATATTCGACCGGAATTCTCTTCTGCTTAGGCAGTAGGGTCACGGGCCCATCATACATTCCCACCGCTGTACTTTCCTGTGCATCCAGAACTACCGGCGACCACCAAAAAGGCAATGAGCAGAATCATCTAAATATGGCCATCTTAGAAGATTTGAAAACTTGGTGGTCCTTACGCCACCAAATCAGAATAGGTCTCTACTACGGATACGACATACAACTAGAGCAGAATTGCTTGTTACTGTTTAATGAAAAAGATATACATAGTGTGGATCCTGGACGACCTTGACTTATATAATGCGTACCTATATAAGATCGGACCAGAGCCACGGATCTTAAAATGATCACAAACAAAACAGATACTACTATTTTGAATGGCAACCATTGCAATCATATTTGGAGGAGAATCTTTGAAATTGTTGAAGATTATGTCTATTAGGGCGGAGCTCGATGGCATCGTTGCGCGTGTCAGTCTAATCGATGACGCAAGTCAAGCAAAGTCGACCGTAGGATACGGTCGACTTTGCTTGCCTTGCGTAATCGAAGTTGAGAATATTACATGCGTCTTTCGATGGGTTTATTTATGTCGAGCACCTCCGTGCTACGGAGGGCACGTTAAGCCGTCGGTCCCGGATGTTGTCATTAGATGACAGTCGTTAAACCAAGTCAGTGGCCTTTAGGCAGCTTGAGAACACTGATCTCCGCCAACCCGCAGTTAAGCAGCGTGGTGGAGTATGCTCTAAACACCTTCGATTGAGAGGAGCTCCGTATACCCAGCAGTGGGGTGAACAAGGGTTAATGATGACGATGTCTAGGAACTGCAGTCCAGTTAGGTCGGTCCTTGGAGAAAAAGGTACCTAGTTGAATCCGATACAAATGGGCAGAAATTAAGTAGAGTCGTTTTGAAATACCTCATGTTTCAAGGCGAGAATCTTCGACCAGATTGTATTACCAAAGATGACATAAAGCATAGACAAGTAGGAGGTGTCTTGTTACGGACCTCATTCGCAGTTCAAGATTACTTGCGGCGCACAGAGCTGTGCTTGGTGCATCGTGTCCTACGTGTATGTGTTAGACTCTGACATATCCGTAATAGAACTACCTACAGTTACCAGCATTACCCCATAACTTTAAAAGGTGACTAGGGCACATAGTTTTTTTTAAGGGACGGGCGGACCCAATACACATTCCCACGACTGTGTGACTTGTGTAGCCAGGATTAACAGCGGTGACCGCCAAAAAACGCAATGAATAGTGAAGTCCATTGCAGTCCCGGGGGTAAAACTACGGCTGCCTTGGAACTCTCAATGAATTTAATCAGAAGAAATACCAACACAACACAACAAGGGCCTATTCCATAATATATGTAACGTATATGGTTCTTAAAAGTGAAGGCAATTGGAGCAGAAAGTTTCTGAACTGGCGACCATGGAGCGGGAAATTTCGAAAGAATATTGGTGGATATAACCAGTAGAAAACCAAGGATGTTTGGTCCTTGCATAAAACTAATCGGCGTGGAATTCTAAGCTGAATACGTATGTTCAGAGGGAATTGACTGTCTTTTGGATGAAACAATGAATGAAATAGGTTTTAACTATTGTAATAAACTATTGCGTGACTATGTGATAGGCTGTGTAATACTACTGTTACACGTCATCTGAGTTCTTCGTCTAGTTTAATATTAAGTAATCCAAAGTCTTGTTTAACTCCCAGTTTAGATGATGAATGTCACGGTAGTAAATAATGCCTATATTCAGGGACGCCGGCTTTTAGAAAACCTCATGGGTGCTCATGCTCATTTGATGACTCTAAAATGTGGCGAAGTGTGAGAAGAGAATCGCACACTGACCGACAAATAAATTAATGTCCTACTTAGGTATATACTGCGTACTCTAAACCAGGCATCGTCGGGTAATAAAAAACAGCTATCATCCCTAAAAGGCGATTACTGATCTGTTTCTTGATGCCTATTCTCAGGGGTGCTCGGCACCCACTGTTTATTTCTCATGGGTGTATAATCTAAGAAACTGTTATGGGTTCTAACTCATAAAATACAGGTGTAATTTATCTAATTTGTATGTAGTTTGTAAGAAAAGATGAAAAAATTAGAATAACAATACAGATATCGTCGACAACCCTTATTTGTCCCACTGCTGGGATACGGGTCTCCCCTCAAACGAAGGCGTATAGAGCGTAATCCAGCACGCCGCTCAGCTGCGGGTTGGTAGAGTATAAATAGTGGAATATAGATATGTAGAGCAGAAAACAATCTCATTTACACATGGTGCACCTCTCCGATTATCAACAGAGGCTCTGACTAAAAATAAGAAAGACAACGAGTTAGGGTATAGTATATTGAATGGAAGGAACCGACTTGGGACGTACGACCTTAGAAAAGACCGTAGCCAAACGAATTCTAGAGAGGGTTGGTCTTGCAAGCGAGTGAAGTCACAAAGAAGGTGCTGAAGTGGTGCGGCATTAGCAGTGGGGCTGCAAGACTGCGTTACTTCCATTGCAAGAATTTATATGCTATCGTACGTAACTGCTTCATCCGGGCGTAAGCTTGTTTGCCATTCAACGTAGTATAGAAAAATAGAAACAAACGGTATAAGAATATAGATATGTACTATTAACTAAGGATTCAGTATCGTTTTCTTACAACTTTCCAAAAAAAAAGTGTCCCTACACTTATTTTATGGAACTTTATTTTTCAGGGTGATTATATGAAAAAATGCAGTATAACAGAATATATTACTTTATAGCGCAAGGAATAAAAAAACGTTCATTTTATTACGGCATTCTCGTTTTTGAAACTTTGTTTTGTAACTCGTTCTCTCAATCATGGAGAATATACCTAATAATCTGTTCACATTCACATCACATTCTAACTATATACGTAAAACAAAATTGGAATTGAAATGAAATGAAATGAATGAAATGAAATGTCGTTTTTTGCTAGGGTACATGGTACAACATGACAGACAATTTTATAATTAGTTCAGCATGTTCCGCCGTTTTTGCAAAAGGCATGCAAAAGCTTAATTCTTACAAAAAATATTTATTGATTGCTAATTGATCAGGATCACATATATTTAATGCACAGACTATGATGCTATATAATATTACGAAAATAATAAACACAAATAGTTACGTCAACAAATAAATTCAAATACTAAAAATAAAAAAATAATTATGTCCATAAATTAAAAATTAATTAAGAATGTCGATTTTGTAATTAATTGTCATTACAAAAATTCTTTAATATCATAAAAACATTTCTCTAATAACCATTTAGTCAATTTTGTTTTAAAACGCTTATTGTCTAGTGTTTTAATATCTACAGGTAATTTATTAAATATTTTAATCATCATATTATAACAATTCTTGTCAAATATTGTATTTTTGCATGTTGGTAGTAGCTGTGGTAGTAGCAATCGCGTTGGGTCTCTTGGTCCTAACTTTGGATTAATGGGTTTTAGTTCAAAAAATTCTGGATGTGTTTTAACAAAATTGACCAATGTATATACGCGTACATACGAAATAGATCATCGTTTTTTTTTACATATAATACATAGAAAACACCCAGGCCAAGACATGTACTTGCATTGCAATGTTTGTCTTGTGCGGGGATCGAATCCGCGACCTCGGAGTCAAAGTAGTCATTCGACCACCGAACTTGCCCTTTAAAATCTTATGCATGTTTCATCTTGATAAGTACTCAATATCTTTATTGCATGCCATAGATAATCTAGTACATAGTTATAAGTGTATTTTATACAGTATACAGATTATTACATATAACATGTAGATATTACATATTACCTACATATGAACCATGTTGGGCATTGCAAAGATGTGTTAGTGGTTTTTGTCGCACGGCAGATGGATTCAGGCGTTTCTCTGTTTATTAATTTTTATTTAAAATGTTTTGATGAATTTGTAAATGTACATGTAAATGTACATTTACATGTACATTTACAAATTGTAAATGTACATTTACATTGTAAAAGTACATTTACAACAAAATTAAATGTTTAATTTTGTCGTAAATGTACTTTTTTAATAAGTTTTGATGTCAATCATACGCCAAGTAAAAGCAGGGTCAGTGACAATAATTCTTTATTCTACGACTCGGACAAAGTCACAGGCGGTTGCTAGTTTGAAATAAACGCAAATTTTCAGCAACATCAGACAATGTTTCCAACTTTACGTGATGCATAAACCACACTTAATTATCGCTTAGAACTTAGAACCACGCTTATCGGATTTCTCTACTTTCTGATTATGATTTAATTAATTCGTATATTAATTAAATCATAATCAATTATCCATATCTGTATTATTATGTTTGATGTTATGCAATGTCTTATTTAAACAGGAATTGCAACAGAGCCAGCTACAAGTACATATGCAGATTCATACTGATAAGTAGTCAGTCGATGCATTGTCGGCTTTTAAGGTGTGTTTTTTTATCTAAAACTGAGAATTAGCGAGAATATTTTATAACCCTTCAAAAATTTCTGTCAATGATCAATTGCTTTTCTGATCTTATAACAGGTTAGTATGAAGTAATGACAAATATTTTCAGCCCTATTTCAGCTATTGCCAATGGACTCCGCCTTAATTTAGAACTATCGAAAATTCTAATATTTTAGTTATATGATGTATTATAATTTAAAAAAAAAATAAGAAACTTTAACCGACCAAAATGTTAAACAGTTCTTTGTAAACTGTATATTCCATAATTTATTAGTAGGTACATCAAACTTAAACATATCAGGTGTTGTGTTGAAATCCAAATTCCTATAAAGATGCCACTATTGTTGTATTATATGCAACGGAGCCCAGGGTCTAAAGGTTTCGATCATGATATAATGCAATATCAGGCGAAGAATACAGACTGTTGTTCCTGATATCTGCATCAATCTGATGAATCTGAATATTTTGACAAATTAAGTAATGGTTTGTTTGTTTGTTTTTACTTAATATCTTTATTGTACCCACATGTTAACATTTTTATAAACCACTTACATTATTAAATATTTATAGTACAAAGGCGGGCTTGTCCTTGGGGTCTCTTCCTGCCAACCTTCGAGTATTTGACAGGGTGGCAAAATAAGTGAGAATTCTAATTACACGAACTAAAGAGAAAGGGAATTTAAATACACTAAAGATATCAAATACAAAGATATAAATTAAAAGAATACAAAGAGCGAAAATACATAGCATAACATAACATAAGGCCAGATATTTTGTAAACTGCCGCTGACTGGGGAAGTATCTCCACCTCACAGAATACCGCAGCCAGATAACAATTCGTGTTGCGAGGGTCGATATGGCTACGGCAACCGCATCACATCAGGCGGGCCGTATGCTAGTCTGCCAGCCGGCGTAGTATAAAAAAGTCTAGACTTGAGTGTGTATAGGTACCTACCTTATTCATATGCGTGAACTACGTCACATATCCCCCATATATACGTGGTCCCTCCATACTAAAAAAAATCCCATAACTGTATACGAAGACTACGAAATATCTATACTTACTAATTACATGAATCTGAAGAGTAGGTCTGTTTGTTGCAATCTCTGGAACTACCAATCAAATAAAAAGATACTTTTTATTTGATAGCTCATGTCTTGAAGAAGATTCTAGACTAATTAACATCACATTATAACTAATTATAAACGAAAACTGCGGGGTTCAGTTATATAAAACTACTAGCAGCAACAGTAAACGCTGGCGAAGCTCTAAACCCGCAGCTTCGCCAGCGTTTACTGTTTTTTTATAAAAAGTATCCTATGCCTTCCTAATAGGTCTCTTGAAAATATGTGTACAGAGTTACATGTGGGTCGGTTGAATAGTTTCGGCGGGAAAGCGTAACAAACAAACTCACGTTCACATTTATATGTAGTGAAGTAGAGATTTAGTTTATGTAAAGAAAAATAATCTCTTCATCATCATTTTCAAAACTTTTATGAGCTTTTTTCTTTCTGTTTTTTTTTTATTATTAGGAAAGATGTTCATATAAACTGGATCAAATAAACTGTCATAGTAACTAGTAAAATTTTAACAAATTTTTAAAATTGTTACTGTAAGTTTAAATAAATACTTATTTCTTGACAAACAAATGGCACAACGCCATTCCAATCTCATACTTTGTAATAGACTAGCTTCTTAATAGACTGACTTCGTACTAGCGTATGCCGGTATCCCGTGGGAATTTTCAAAAATCCTTTCTTACTACCTCATAATATTTGTTTGCCAAATTTCAAACCAATCTGTCCAGTGACTTGCGCTATGCATTGACAGATCTGTTAGTGACAGTTACCTTGTATAGATACGGAAGATAACATTTTTTTAGTTAGTATGAACATACACATACGGTGAGCCATCGATATGAGATCGAAGTCGAGTCGTGGTACTCTCACATCACTGTATATTCACGATGCTTGTGTGTGTGTGTGTGTGTGTGTAGCGACCGGCCGCGCTCTCCATTATGCAGAATACTAATGACAGAGGGCGGTTGATTAAAAAACCTAAGTTGGGGCGTGGCAGCCCTGCGCCTCCCCCTCCGGGAGGCAGGGCTGCCCCCACACACACGATAACATCAAACATAATAATACAGATATGGATAATTGATTATGATTTAATTAATATACGAATTAATTAAATCATAATCAGAAAGTAGAGAAATCCGATAAGCGTGGTTCTAAGTTCTAAGCGATAATTAAGTGTGGTTTATGCATCACGTAAAGTTGGAAACATTGTCTGATGTTGCTGAAAATTTGCGTTTATTTCAAACTAGCAACCGCCTGTGACTTTGTCCGAGTCGTAGAATAAAGAATTATTGTCACTGACCCTGCTTTTACTTGGCGTATGATTGACATCAAAACTTATTAAAAAAGTACATTTACGACAAAATTAAACATTTAATTTTGTTGTAAATGTACTTTTACAATGTAAATGTACTTATTAAAAAAGTACATTTACGACAAAATTAAACATTTAATTTTGTTGTAAATGTACTTTTACAATGTAAATGTACTTATTAAAAAAGTACATTTACGACAAAATTAAACATTTAATTTTGTTGTAAATGTACTTTTACAATGTAAATGTACATTTACATTGTAAAAGTACATTTACAATTTGTAAATTTTGTTGTAAATGTACTTTTACAATGTAAATGTACATTTACATTGTAAAAGTACATTTACAAATTGTAAATGTACTTTTACAATGTAAATGTACATTTACATTGTAAAAGTACATTTACAACAAAATTAAATGTTTAATTTTGTCGTAAATGTACTTTTCTAATAAGTACATTTACATTGTAAAAGTACATTTACAACAAAATTAAATGTTTAATTTTGTCGTAAATGTACTTTTTTAATAAGTACATTTACATTGTAAAAGTACATTTACAACAAAATTAAATGTTTAATTTTGTCGTAAATGTACTTTTTTAATAAGTTTTGATGTCAATCATACGCCAAGTAAAAGCAGGGTCAGTGACAATAATTCTTTATTCTACGACTCGGACAAAGTCACAGGCGGTTGCTAGTTTGAAATAAACGCAAATTTTCAGCAACATCAGACAATGTTTCCAACTTTACGTGATGCATAAACCACACTTAATTATCGCTTAGAACTTAGAACCACGCTTATCGGATTTCTCTACTTTCTGATTATGATTTAATTAATTCGTATATTAATTAAATCATAATCAATTATCCATATCTGTATTATTATGTTTGATGTTATCGTGTGTGTGGGGGCAGCCCTGCCTCCCGGAGGGGGAGGCGCAGGGCTGCCACGCCCCAACTTAGGTTTTTTAATCAACCGCCCTCTGTCATTAGTATTCTGCATAATGGAGAGCGCGGCCGGTCGCTACACACACACACACACACACACAAGCATCGTGAATATACAGTGATGTGAGAGTACCACGACTCGACTTCGATCTCATATCGATGGCTCACCGTATGTGTATGTTCATACTAACTAAAAAAATGTTATCTTCCGTATCTATACAAGGTAACTGTCACTAACAGATCTGTCAATGCATAGCGCAAGTCACTGGACAGATTGGTTTGAAATTTGGCAAACAAATATTATGAGGTAGTAAGAAAGGATTTTTGAAAATTCCCACGGGATACCGGCATACGCTAGTACGAAGTCAGTCTATTAAGAAGCTAGTCTATTACAAAGTATGAGATTGGAATGGCGTTGTGCCATTTGTTTGTCAAGAAATAAGTATTTATTTAAACTTACAGTAACAATTTTAAAAATTTGTTAAAATTTTACTAGTTACTATGACAGTTTATTTGATCCAGTTTATATGAACATCTTTCCTAATAATAAAAAAAAAACAGAAAGAAAAAAGCTCATAAAAGTTTTGAAAATGATGATGAAGAGATTATTTTTCTTTACATAAACTAAATCTCTACTTCACTACATATAAATGTGAACGTGAGTTTGTTTGTTACGCTTTCCCGCCGAAACTATTCAACCGACCCACATGTAACTCTGTACACATATTTTCAAGAGACCTATTAGGAAGGCATAGGATACTTTTTATAAAAAAACAGTAAACGCTGGCGAAGCTGCGGGTTTAGAGCTTCGCCAGCGTTTACTGTTGCTGCTAGTAGTTTTATATAACTGAACCCCGCAGTTTTCGTTTATAATTAGTTATAATGTGATGTTAATTAGTCTAGAATCTTCTTCAAGACATGAGCTATCAAATAAAAAGTATCTTTTTATTTGATTGGTAGTTCCAGAGATTGCAACAAACAGACCTACTCTTCAGATTCATGTAATTAGTAAGTATAGATATTTCGTAGTCTTCGTATACAGTTATGGGATTTTTTTTAGTATGGAGGGACCACGTATATATGGGGGATATGTGACGTAGTTCACGCATATGAATAAGGTAGGTACCTATACACACTCAAGTCTAGACTTTTTTATACTACGCCGGCTGGCAGACTAGCATACGGCCCGCCTGATGTGATGCGGTTGCCGTAGCCATATCGACCCTCGCAACACGAATTGTTATTTGGCTGCGGTATTCTGTGAGGTGGAGATACTTCCCCAGTCAGCGGCAGCTTACAAAATATCTGGCCTTATGTTATGTTATGCTATGTGTTTCAGTTATGTTATTTTCGCTCTTTGTATTCTTTTAATTTATATCTTTGTATTTGATATCTTTAGTGTATTTAAATTCCCTTTCTCTTTAGTTCGTGTAATTAGAATTCTCACTTATTTTGCCACCCTGTCAAATACTCGAAGGTTGGCAGGAAGAGACCCCAAGGACAAGCCCGCCTTTGTACTATAAATATTTAATAATGTAAGTGGTTTATAAAAATGTTAACATGTAGGTACAATAAAGATATTAAGTACAAACAAACACACAATTATTTAATTTGTAAAAATATTCGTGCAGATATCAGGAAAAAGAGCCTGTATTCTTCACCTGATATTGTATTATATCATGATCAAAACCTTTAGACCCTTTAGGAATTTGGATTCCAACACAACACGTGATATGTTTAAACTTGATGTACTAATAAATTATCGAATATACAGTTTACAAAGAACTGTTTAACATTTTGGTCGGTTAAAGTTTCTTATTTTTTTTTATTATATTACATCATACAACTTTAGAATTTTCGATAGTTCTAAATTAAGGCGGAGTCCATTGGCAATAGCTGAAATTGGGCTGAAAATATTTGTCATTACTTCATACTAACCTGTTCATGATCAGAAAAAGCAATTGATCATTGACGGAAACTTTTGAAGGGTTTAAAATATTCTCGCAAATTCTCAGTTTAGATAAAAAAACACACCTTAAAAGCCGACAATGCATCGACTGACTACTTATCAGTATGAATCTGCATATGTACTTGTAGCTGGCTCTGTTGCTATTCCTGTTTAAATAAGACATTGCCAGGAGTCTTCATTGAAAGTTATTCAAAGAGCGTCGCTCGCAGGGAGCCCACAAGTAGCCGGGAGAGCGTGTTCGCGACACAAAACGATACCGCGAAGGTGCAAAATGCCTATAACTGAGTTTCCTCGGGCTCATAGGTTGCATAGAGATGCAATGGGCGCGCAATTATGCACCCTCCGGGTAGGAGCGCGAGCGGTGGGGGTGGGAGGTGGGCCCACACTCAATAAAAAGTAGTGTCGCGCGAATTTGTGGCGGCCCTGGCGAACGCGATGTAGGGCTGCCTATTTTATATTTAACTTCTTGCAGTTCTTTATGTTACAATTAGTATAATCATGATCTAACTAAGCTGCACAAATGAGAGAACTGACTGTCTGATAGATCAGCCTATATTGGATAGACCGATGATCATGAAATTTTTCAAAAATGTAGAGATTAAGAAAGGTTTTGTAAAAACGCCCAAACTAGGTGGTCAAAATTTCGCAAGTAGGTAAGTAGGTGTACACATTTATTACATACTAATATATAATAAAATTATATTTGGTCGATGTCTGTACACCGGAGATATTTAAGACAAAATGATATGAGACATCTTTATGCGACTATAGGATTGCTCCTATAAAGACACCACATATTATTTTGGTAATGCTTAAGACAAAACTATTATGTCTGTCTAAACGCGTATCAATATACATTTATACGCGTATCACCTAAAAACTTCTGTACGAAATTTGTTGCGGTTTTCACAGTTATGAAAAATTCTGGTACAAAATTCTGTTCTTACTATGAATAGTAAGAGCAGAATTTTGTACCCAAACCACTAAATTGGAAAACAAACATATGATGATAAATAGTCATGACGTGTAAGAACCATTTTACTCCATTCTTGAAGAAGTATCGGATACCAAGTACCGCGGTGCGTTCAGTGTCAAAGAGGAGATATTTAATCTGGAGCCCTCCGACTGAGGAACTAACTACTTAGTTAACAATTCTTTACAAGGTTCTTGTGCTCCTACAAATAGGACAATTCAGTATTAGCAGCGGGAGGTACACCGTGACCTATTCTTCTCAATGTGTCATCGCTATGCCCTAGAGCTTTCTCGACATGTCCTACCTGTCTTTCTCCAGAGTCAGCCAGTGAATAAGTTACTAGTGCACCACGTGCAGGTGAGGTTAGCTTGGACTCAAAAATATCGGTGAGTGACGTACATCCTAAAATTAAATAAATCGACCTGAATCGGCTTCAGCTTATACGAAAGTCTCTGGATTAAATCATCTAATAGGATTTTGGTGTGAAACTTGCCTGGATGTTTAGTGCCAAAGCCAAGCTCCCCTGCACGTGAAGCACCCTGCCGACTATCGAAAAAGAGAGGTAGGGTACAGCGTATTTGTAAGCTGCTGGACTGAGAAAGTCCCTCCATCTTACAAAATACCGCAGCTAAATAACAATTCCCTTGAGGGTTATTGTGTTCCTGCGACTGAGTGAGGTCACCAGAAACGAAGGAGTTGCTGCGCTGGCAGCGGGGTGGTAATGGTAACCACTTCACATCAGCGGACCGTATGCTTGTCGTAATAAAATAAAAGCAATTATAATTTCAAGCAAATATTTTCATGGCCGTGTGGTTTCCGACAGACTAGAATAGAATCACTCCATCTCTTCCCGTGGATGTCGTACAAGGCGACTAAGGGATATATATATTACCAAACATCGATCAGGAGTGTAGGCCAAATCCTCCTTCCGTCTAGGACGGACGAGAGAGGGTCGTGCTCCTGTAGTGGAGACTAAAATGACCTGATGATCATGATGATGATTTTCATTGCATGTGTACTATAGTTTTATAATTTAGTTATTTACATATTTTATTTATTGCGAATTCCTTTCTTTCATTTATTACTCGATGTTCTACTTGCCAATCGGTGTAATATCCACGCCGCGCAGTTACTCCAAGGTTGACTGGAAGAGATCCCCATGTGGGATAAGTCCGCCTTTGTACCACTTTATTTTTCATGTAGGTACTTTTTCATTATCTAATTTGAACAATAAAGATAATACAAACAAATAAAAATATATTCTTAAAGTAGTGTCTTAAAGTAGTCCCAGTGCAGTCTTTATTCGGGGCGAAGTCGCCGGCAGAAACTAGTGTGTTATATTTTCCGTAACCTACCAATACTCACCTCTAAATTGATTGGTTTGAGACATCAGTCTCAATTTAGTGAGACATCGGTGAGTTACATACATAATAACGTTGTAATTATGTATTTAACGAGTGAATATTATTCATAATAGACCATTACCACACAATACGAAAGTTTTCACGCGATGCGATCGGAGAGCGACGCGCTCCTTGGCTGGTATCGCTTTTGCTAGTCACCCTCACAAATTGTTCGATGGAAGACTTGACACCGATCGCCCCGGCTTCCTTTGGTTATTTAATATTAATACTAAGTGCGGGAAGTGTCTTTGTCTTTCAATTAATCAGTAATTTGAAGATGACAGGACAGGTTGAAATATTTCTGGACAATTTACACAGGGCCATCTAGTCCCAAATTAAGCGCAAAGCTTGTGTTATAGGTACTAGACAACTGATAAACGTACTTAAATACATTATTTTAGTAAATACATACTTATAATACATAAAAAAACACCCAGACCAAGACAAACATACATGTCGCGACCTCGGAGTCAAAGTGACCATTGCTATCCATTCGACCACCGAGCTCTCTCTCGTCACCGATAATAGGTGATCTTAAGATTTTAATCTTCTTACTACTATGTTTGCATCAACCCATATTTATCGCACAGTTGAGATACGGGTCTCCTATCATTCACAGGCGTTTAGAGCGTACTCCATCGCGTTTTCCAACTGCGGGTTGTTGGAGGCCAGTGTTGGCTTACACTGACTTGGCTTGACAACTGTAATCTAATAACAACAGTCGGGACCAGTGGGGATTCCTCAGGCGGGTAGAGGTACTCCTCTATATCACAAAATACCACAACCGAGTAACAATTCCCTTGAGGGTTGTAGTGTTTCTGCGAGTGAATAAGGTGGCTAGAAAGGAAGGATTTACTGTATTGGCAGCGGGGGCGGTAAATGCTACGGTAGCCGCTTCACAGCAGCCATAGGTATGGTTATTTGCCGCACGATGTAGTATATAGGCTACTGTTTATTTCAGTAAAATATCTTATTCCAACGGGAGCTACAAAATGCGGAGTCACAGACGAAACGTGCTATGAAACAGTTCGCTCGTCTGGTGTGTATGGTTGCAAATGTATACTTCTTGTTACTCACGCGCTGATATGGCAGTACCTCCTCCTTCACATGTGGTAACCCCTTTTCTCGGTGGACAATACAATTCGCAAGGGCATGTTTATTTGGGTGTTCTTTCTGCGAGGTGGAGGTACTTACTTTCACCGTTAGGTTCGATATGCCCTCTCTTTCGTAGAGTCGTGCCAGTTGATAATAGTCATGATGATGGTAGATGAGGTTGGCTTTGTTCTAAACATGGTGTTTCACTTTCATCTCTCTTAGATACCTAAATCATGTTGCTGTTATAAAAGTGACCATTTTGAACAATACTGCTGCTACAATATTTTAAGAGTTGGCTAAGTGGCAGCATAATTTATTAGGTACTAGCGGCACGACCACGCTTCGCTATGGTTCAATCTTCCCGTTCGCTCTCATATCAGTGTATTTCCCATACAAACCTTGACCTGACAATAAATAATAGATCAAAAAAAGAATTACCCAATTTCATGCAGCCGTTCGAAAGCCAAGTGGGTACATACATTTCTGAGATTATTTTTTATATATTAGGTGCTTTGACGAGCTCGGTGGCGTAGCGGTCAATGACGCGGCTTCGACACCAACGCTCGTGGGTTCGATTCCCACACAGGACAAACATTTGTGTGCATGAACATGTCTGTTTGTCTTGGTCTGGGTGTTTTCTATGTATCATAAGTATGTATTTACAAAAAAAAATGTATTTACGTATGTTTATCAGTTGTCTAGTAGCCATAACACAAGCTTCGCTTACTTTGGGGCTAGATGGCGCTGTGTAATTTGTCTGACAATATTTATTTATTTATTATTTATATCACGAACTAATATTTCTAATTCGTATTATTTGCGAGCTATGAAATATACAGAGTGGAAACGATAAGTTTTTATTATACTACGTCGGTGGCAAGCAAGTGAGGCGGTACATAAGTGATCCCACACAATTTTAAATTTTAAATAAATTAAATAAATAATTATAAATTAAAAATATAAATTAAATAAAATTATTTCTAAACTTTACAAGACAATATTGGAAAACTGATTAATGATCCTGAAAGTGCTTCACGAGCTCTATAAAATGGTATCAATAACAGTTTATCAAACTAACTGCATAAATCCAAAAATTCGATGTCTCTATCCACCATACATTTAAATCTCACTCAATTATTCCTAAACCATACAAGGTATTGAAAAACTGATTACTGACCCTAAAAATGCTTTGCTCTATCACCCCCCTCCCCGCTGAAAACGCAGATTCTCCTCACGGTTGATAACCTCACCCACTCGTAGGAACACATTTCTTTTATTATTACGTCGGGTGACAAATAATACGGCTGATGTGAATCGGTATTGTAGCCATATAAACGATCCTGAAATGAAATATCACTGGCGCGCTACCACCGCCGCTGACAACGCAGTAACTCGTTCCTTCTCGGTGAGTTCACTCACTCGCAGGAACACAACACCCTGAAAGGAATCGTTAATTGGCTGTAGTATTTCTATGAGGTGGAGGTACTGCGCCAGTCGGGCACTCGGGCAGCTTACGCTGCCCGACTGGCGCATTGACGAGGCGCTATGACGCGATGACGAGGCCGTATTATCTGGCGTAAGCTTATAGGGAAGTGCATATCGGCATATCCAAGGCGATGCGCCGAAGATTGTATTACTTTGCCGAAGATTGCATTACTTTGCCGAAGATTGCATTACTTTGCCGAAGATTGTTTTACTTTGCCGAAGATTGTATTACTTTGCCGAAAAGTGTATTACTTTGCCGAACATTGTATTACTTTGCCGAAGATTGTATTACTTTGCCGAAGATTGTATTACTTTGCGTTGTCAACTTCGCTGCCAATACTATCGTTGGGTGATAATTTCGTACAGCTTTTTTGGCAAAATAAAATTTAGACATATATTTATTAATGTTATACCTAAATGGACTCACCCGTAGAATAAAGTCCGCTGTTGATAGTTCACTTCGTGCGTTTTTATGAAGAGCAACAGTCACACAGAAGGTTGTTCGATTCTAAACGTCGGTAGAGAAATGAGCTAAGAAAATTCTAAAAACGTATGTCTGAATAATTCATATTCCTTAACTAGTATTAGCCATATTCCTTTTTTTATACGAGAGAGGGGCAATCGAGCGTGGGGGTCACCTAGTGGATAGCAATCACCAATGCCCAAGGAGTTGCCAGCCTTTAACTCCTTCCTTCTTTAGCATAATTCGTTTTTGTTCCATGATCAAATAGAACCCTGTTTTACGGATGAGTCGGTATAGAAAAATCTCGTAGTGCTTCTTCTTATTCATCGAGATCTCGTCCGCTAACCGGCAGGGTGCCCCACGTACAAGTGAAATTAGCTTCACCTCTACAAACGACGAGTTCGGTGGTCGAATGACTAGCAATGGCCACTTTTACTCTGAGGTCGCGCGTTCGATTCCCGCATATGACAAACATTTGTGTGCATGAAAATGTGTGTTTGTCTTGGTCTGCGTGTGTTCTATGTATGTATGTATTTAAAAAAAATGTATATGTTATGTATAGTATCAGTTATCTAGTACCCATAGTACAAGCTTTGCTTAGTTTGGGACTAGGTGACAGTGTGTATTTTGTCTAGGAATAAAAAAAAAATCAGTCGCTTGTATTCCGCCATTTAGCAATATACCTACATGCCTGGGTATAAGGTGTATAAGCCTAGTGTAAGTGAATACATACGACGAGTTGTTTTATGCGTGTGCGTGCGTTGGGCGGTGGAGCCGGGCGGCCGCCCGCTCACAGCCCGCCGCGTCTCCGAGACAGGACACGTAACACGATCCGCGACGTCTCACGTTTCGCGCCACAAAGCGTCCGCCGTGTGTTGTGACGCGCGGACGCGCAAACAAGCGGCGATTGTGTGCGGACAATCGCGCATCGCCCGCCCGTCTCTTCCATTGAACTCGCCTTGAGATTCACACGTCTCGTTCGATCGTATTTTTCCTTAGTTCTAATTGTTTAGGCTAGTACCTGCGGATGGGTGCTTTTATTTGTATAGTGCCTATTGTGGCATGTGTCACTCATTATTGTCTGTCTGTCAGTTGTGAATTTGATAGCGAATAGTTTGTTTGTACTAATCTTGTTCAATATATTCTTAAAATTATAAGAGATATATTTTTGAATTATTCTCAGTATTTTCTTTTACGAAAGAAGGTACTATGAATTGTAAATACGAAAACAGATAATCATCTATTTGCATTGATACGGTTCCTACAGATCTTATAAAAGCAGTTATCGTAGCCTATGAACGCCTGTAACACCAGGGGCATCACATGCGCGTTGCCGACCCTGTAAAAACCTCTTCACGTCCATTTTGAAGAACCCCATGCTGTAGTCTCCTGAGAAAACCTCGACAGGCAGTTCATTCCACAGCTTGACAGTACGCGAGAGACAATTTGCCTGGAACCGCACGGTACGCGACCACTTAGGCTCCAATGTGTGAGAATGAATTCCCTGTCGATGGCGAGCGGTGCAACTGTAGAAGGAGGCCGTGGGCATCATGTCAAACAACTTCTCTGAACACACCCCATTGTAGAGACGGTAGAACACACAAAGGGACGCAAAATCTCTCCTCAGACTTAAAGGTTGTAAACCGTCTGTCAGTTTGGGATCGTTGACAATCCTCACAGCGCGCCTTTGAATCGAGTCACAAGGTGCAAGCTGGTATCTAGGCGATCCAGCCCATAGATGGCAACAGTACTCCATGTGTTCTAAAAATATAAAAAGTAAATATAAATATATCTCACATCAGGAAATGGACGTGTCTCGTGTTAGGTGGACTCGAGATGTGACTATCTTTATGGGTATATCTTGTATACTGTATCCCTAATTGCATGGCAGGAGACCCTGGAGCCCTAGCGCCGAAGCTGAAGCCGATTACCATTGGATTTTTTGAATGAGAAAATGACACTACTTCTTAGATTTTTGGTAATTATGTTCAGCTTCATTATCATCAGTTCATACATTTTAGTCTCCACTACAGGAGCACGACCCTCTCTCGTCCGTCCCAGACGGAAGGAGGATTTGGCCTACACTCCCCACGCTGGCCAGACGGGTTGGGGAGGCCTGATCGATATTTGATAATGTATTTCCCTTAGTCGCCTTGTACGACATCCACGGGAAGAGACGGAGTGATTCTATTCTAGTCTGCCGGAAACCACACGGCCAATGTTCAGCTTACCTGGAAGAAACCTCCTCCTACCTGGAAGAAGCTCTACCTGGAAGAAGCTCTACCTGGAAGAAGCTCTACCTGGAAGAAGCTCTACCTGGAAGAAGCTCTACCTGGAAGAAGCTATACCTGGAAGAAGCTGTACCTGGAAGAAGCTCTACCTGGAAGAAGCTCTACCTTGAAGAAGCTCTACCTGGAAGAAGCTCTACCTGGAAGAAGCTCTACCTGGAAGAAGCTCTACCTGGAAGAAGCTCTACCTGGAAGAAGCTCTACCTGGAAGAAGCTGTACCTGGAAGAAGCTTTACCTGGAAGAAGCTCTACCTGGAAGAAGCTGTACCGAATAAGCGGAAGATGTTTGTTAATAACTTTAAACTAAGACCAATTTTTGGAATCAAAAATTCCGTTGGTAATCGGCTTCAGCTTCGGCGGCAGGCCCCCTGGTAAGACCTTGACCTGGTAAGACCACAATTAATTTCTTTCGTTTTTCATATCTTCCCGGGGTACCGCCTACCGCTTAAGCTGAAGCCGATTCAGATTTAGTATTTTCAATCCACAATAGGGTTTAGGTTTAGGTTTTTTAAAAACCGGCCAAGTACGAGTCGGACTCGCGCACGAAGGGGAACCCTTCTATAAAAAAGGAAAAAAAAACACGTTTGTTGTATGGGAGCCCCCCTTATATATTTGATTTATTTAGTTATTTATTTTTAAATTGAATATATAACTAAATATTATGTGAGTATTTCAATGTGAAGCAGTCGCCGTCACCGCTGCCAACGCAGCAACTCTTTTCTTACGATCATTTTTAATTCCCTATCAAAAAGGAGCGTGTTATATGTATAATGTGTGTATGTCTGTCGATCGTAGCTACTAAACATATGAACCGAATTTTGTTTGTTTGTTTTTTTATGACAGGTTTATTTAATAGCTATCATTATAAAAAAATATCCAGCCGTTTGAAGATCATCAGGACTTTTAAATTTTTATGGAAGGACAATTTTTCAAAAAGGAAGGAGATGCAGCGTTGGCAGCGGGGGTCGTGCCACGAAAACGAAATTTCATGTTGCAAGTGTTAATAAGGCTACGTCAACCGCTTCAAATCAGGCGGACCGTATGCTTGTCTGCCACACGACGTAGTATAAAAAGGGAACATGAGCAAGAACCACACGAGGATCTGATCGATTGGAAACTATCAAAAAAGTTTGATTTGATGCTACAAATTTCTTTATCAGTTATCTACAGGACACAGGTGTTTGGACTCAGTACATTGATCTCAAACAAAGAACAGGGGCACTACCACCTAGGTTGAAGGCGAATCCCGTGCTGGATATAATGCTTCTCTAATGCTTTCCACTATATGGGATCCTCTGCATCCATCCGCTTCCAGCCGCTTTTCGAGGCCATTTGAGCTTGGTCGGGGTGTTCTTGGTTTTAAACAACAAAGAGGGCGATAGACATTCGACTGGACTGCTTTCGGAAAGCTCCGGTACATCTTCACCGCACGGATACCCCAATGCTTGAAAACTAAAGTCTTCAACCAGTGCGTCCTCCCCGCTATGACCTACGGTGCAGAACTTGGACGCTGACTGTCGGGCTCGCTCACAAGCAAAAAGTCGCACAGGGAACTATGCTCGGAATCTCTCTCAGGGCTCGAATCCGGAACGAGGAAATCAGACGAAGAACCAAATTTGACACAGCTCTCACAATTAGTGGGCCGGTCACAATTGCCGAGTCGAATCAGTGATGGCAGAAGTCCTGGAGTGGAGGAGATATGTCGCAAGGATGCGTAGCCATATGGACCATTTTTTAAATGCAAGAATTAACCTTTAGTTTAGTTTATAAATAATTGTGTTTAGCTTAGCTGATAGTACTTCTGTTAAACCTAAGACCTATTTATCTAAATCGGTTTCAACTTACTCGGTAGGTGGCATCGGGTTATAGTTAAATTAAACGGTGAACACCTGAACAGTGTCAGGTGATAGAGCAGGAAAAGTATTTATCTAAAGGTTTTTAATTTACACTGTTTCTTGCACATAATTTTAAGAATTAAGATATTATATAATTTCAGTAAACATGTACCGATCAAGAAACTCGATGACGTCGCTGCGTGTGTTAGTCTAATGGTACAAGCAAGTTAGGCAAACGAGACCACAGCCTGTGCATGGATATACGAGTAGGTTTACTTTTCTTAACGTTTTAGGACTGCTTTTTCTACGGCTTCTTATTATTGTCTTTCTGGACGTATGTCTCGGTATCACGGGGGCTATTGACGCTGGTTACCTAGTAGATATTTTGAAATAGAGCATATTTTGAATTTCAAAAGGCATTCGACAGTGTAGATTATGCCGTACTTCTCCGCAAAGTATCAGCTGCCGGATTTTCTCTTGCATAGACTCGACTTTTCTCCAATTATCTTTGTGATCGGAGGCATTATGTGAATTTTAATGGATGTGTTTCCGAATGAATTACACGTTCTCTGGGCTAAGTCAAGTTAGTGACTCGGGTCCTCTGGAGTTCTTAATACTAATTAACGATCATCTGGAGGCTGTTAGTACGGTGCGTTGTCTGTTGTTGGCAGATGATCTGATATTATTCTCTGTAATTAAAAATGCTCTAATTATGAGCTACTTCAAAGAGATATCAAAAATGTGTTCAATTTTTTTTATACCACTAAAGTGGAAAACAAGCATACGGCCCGCCTGATGGAAAGCAGTTACCGTAGCCTATGAACGCCGGTAACACCAGTGTCATCACACGCGTGTTACCGACCCTGTAAAAACCTGTCACGCCCTTTTTGAAGAACTCCATGCTGTAGTCTTCTGAGAATACCTCGACACGCAGTTCATTCCACAGCTTGACCGTACGCGAAACTTCTCCGTAGAAAACTTCTCTGGAACCGTACATTACGCGATCACTTAAGCTCCAATGTGTGAGGATGAATTCCCTGTCGATGGCGAGCGGTGCGACTGTAGAAGGAGGCCGTGGGCATCATGTCAAACAACTCCTCGGAATTCTCAATTATACCAAATACGCAGTAACAATATTAAGTCGCTCTACAAGTATCGGACGAGCCCGGGGTCGAATGTCGAGCAATGTCCACTTCGACCCCGGGATCATTTGTGTACATGAACATGCCTGTTAGTTTTGGTGTAGGTGTTTTGTATGTAATCAATGGTACTAGTCAATGGTACTACTGATCCTAAGGGAATATATGTATGCATTTACACAAAAATATATTTAAGTATATTATCAGTTATCTAGTACCCATAGTACAAGCTTTGATTCGTTCGAGCATATAGTACTATTACTTGTACTATTGCTTGGGACTAGATAGAAGTGTGTAATTTGTTCAGGAATTTATTTATTTACATATAATTTCATTTGCTATAATTATAGCATTAAAATTTTAAATACATTGCTGGCTTGCAATAGACTAAAAATATCAAACTTAACCTAACCTACAATAGACTTGAAATTATAGGAAATGTATACGGTATGCCAAATGTAAATATTATCTAAAGGCAAAATATTTTTTTAGAGAGTAAAATATCATTTAGTTATTTTGTATTGTTAGATTTTTACATATATGCCTATCTATATGTATATATTGCCATATAATTTAATGTAGGTACCTAAGTGTATTATGAATGAGAGAGCATGTCAGTTTGTTTGTCTTTCACAGCTGAACTGCTTATCTGATTTTGATGAAGATAATTTTGAAAGAATATGTATTAATAAAAAAACTGTTAAAAATCAAATCGGACTCATACATGTCGGGATCCATAGCTCTGTATAATATTTTAAACCGCAGTAAAACATAATCGGTGAAATATTCAAGCTATTACGGTTCAAGAGATAAAGTCATGGGACAGACGGACGAACAGACGGACAGACAGTGGAGTCTCAGTAATAGAGTCGCTAAAAACCTTCATTACCAAAAGAACTCGCCTTAATGGAATGTTTTTTTATTTGGTAGTCTAGATAAAAAGTATGTGTTAAAATTTTATCTTTTATGATTTTTTTTAAAGATAATTTATTTTAATGTACCTACTTATTGTAATGTAATTACATTGATATTATATGAAAACATTAACATACTTATTACCCACGTACATTTAAAAAATATAATATAAAAATTGATTATATTATCATATCCTTCGTAATAAACATGTCGTCTTCTATTAGTATCAACATTATTTTTAATTGTGAAGTATGCATTCTATTTGAAAAATATATTCTTAAAACTTTTTATATAGAAAACCAGCTGAGCCGTCACACGTTGCTTTGCTTACCATCAGCCCCTAAATTTATATAAATTTAGATGGTGGATGGTTGATGGTAGAAGGGTGAAAATTTAGGAATGTATGTATTTTTAATGCTACATTATAAAATATTAAAATAAAAATTTTTGTTAAAAAAATAAAAAAAAATGTTAGGGGTGGACAAACCTTATCACTTAGGGATATGTAAAAATAGATAATAGCCGATTTTCAAACCTACTTAATATGCATATAAAATTTCATAAAAATCGGTCAAGCCGTTTCAGAGAAGTATGGTAACTAACATTGTGACACGAGAATTTAATATATATTAGACTAGATAATGTTTAAATAGTGAAAGTTTTGTGATATTTTTATACGTGTTTCTTGTCTAGATCTTTTTTCTATAGTTTTGTTTATGTATATGATATATCTATCATGTACATGATAGTCTATAACTAATATTAAGAAGAAATTTATCATTTTTCTTTGTCTTCGCTTGCTCTTATCTGTGTTCCTGTTTCGTACTATCGATGTTGACTAAATGCCATACTCACTTAATTCACTAATTATTTCATAAGGAAATATCTACTAGCTCTCGTCTAACAGCATGTAGATAGGCATACATGCAGTCTGTCAAGAAAGAATAGAACAGAAGCAGACAGTCATGCATAATTATGTATCTACAATTTTTCAATAATTGTTTTTATTACTGATAACACATACTTACCCGCAGCAAGCAGCGAGGGACTGAGTTCAGCAATTACCTCGCTTTCTTCTTGTCACCATGGAGGCAGGTAGAACGTATCTATAGGTATACACATCTTAGTATAGATATATATATATGTAAAAAAAATATATATCTTTTCAGACTTCAGATTGATAAAAAAGAAGTATAAGATAAAATCAAAAAAAGTAGAAGATAAAATATTTTTTATATATCTAAGATTACATCATATACTTCTATCTTCTACTTTTTTTCATTTTATCTTATCTTTCTTTTTTTGTCAATACTGTATCTGAAGTCTGATAAGATATTTTTTTTAAATAATGAAAACTGAAAACATACAATATAGACAAAAAAGTATAAGACTTTGTCTATACACTATAAGATAAGACTAGCTAATGTAGGTAAATTAAAAAAAAATGGTAAATTTTCAAGTAAAAAAAAATATGGATTCTGCTTTCTGTGTGTGCCGTAACGCGGGCGTGAAAGTTAATGATTTTAATTGTTGTTTATTTATTTCATTATTTAATTGTTACCTAATACAACTGTGTCACTGCAAGGGCAAGTTTGAAGTTTTAGTATGCAAGTGCAAGTTTGCACCAGCACCTATTAAAAAAGATTGCTGCAGCATTGAGTAGGCATCGGCTGTGGAACTAAGTTAATATCCTAAATATATCTATCTTTTTTATATTAATTATCTATTTCACATTTTTATACACATAAATATTTCAATAGTTACCAATATTAAAAACACACGGCATAGTATAGTATCTTTTTATATTTTTGTTTCTATGTTTCTTTTCCTGTAGGTAACATTTTTTCTATAGGTATATATTACATGAGTTCATCAAAACATTTAAACAAAAAAAAAAGCTTGCTATCCAAGTAGAGATTGATTACAGCGCCACCTCTCGATACGATTTGAAATCAATTCTCAATGGAAGTGAACCGCCATGTTTTGTTTTAAAACTTTCAATTGTCCGAAGGGTGTGTGTGTGCGGCCGGCCTTACAGGTGAGCCGCGAACGACCAATGACCTACAATGGCATCGTGCACACGGTGCGTGCACACGGATGTGGTAATGGATATCTGAGGAGGCCATTGAGACGGCATCGGAGCCTCCACAATACTGCTGAAGACAGTTGAGAGCGAAATTACGCGCCAATCCACCTGCCGTAATGTGGCGCGATTACGGCCCGGTCCGAATCGCCGGACGCCCCCTCCCCCCCTCCTCGCCCCCCGCCGGCGCTCCCTCGACCGCGGACCTATTCATTTCTTACAATTAATCAAAATTAAATCAACTCGCGTCGCCACGACTCACTTTAGAATTTAATCCTCGCACTCCACAGTCTTATTTCAACTGGCAAAACGTTGAGTAGGCGTGTCCGCCGCGAAGAAATCTGGCCAATAGAGTGCGGTAACAAAATATCCGTATTGGCTATTAGCAGGCCCCGCCCGCCCGGGCCGCGGCCGGCGCGGCGCCCAAACGACGTAACTCGGCGGCGGGCCGCGCCGCTTGTGACGTTCCACGCGCGAGCACGGACCGCGCGGCCCAGTTCGAAAAGGTCGCGCGCGGCGCGGGCTCGGCGGCGGGTTAGGACGGTTCGGCACTGAGCGGGGCCCGCGACCGTTTCGAGGGGGTCTTCTCGTTTTTACAAGGTGACGGGCGGCGCCGCAGGCAGAAGCGCTCCGGTCGCCGCGGCGAGTGCTTGTGGCGCGACGAACCGTTGCCGACGATTTTCCGCGATTTTTCCACCGCCCGGAAAAATATTAACGACGTTTTCATAATTTTCAAACGGTCGGCCTAGCTACTTCGGACCTAATTTTAAACCTAGGAAAATTAAAATATTCTAATTAAATATAAAAAGTGTTATTTAGAACTTACAAATAAAGTGCATTTCTGAAAAGTAGAGACGTAAGATAAACACGACCTAAGTAACATTGTGATAAACGTAACGTTAAGAAAATTACATACATAATTATATTATTAATAAAAATGGAATGCGAGCTTGAAGCACCGGCGTGGAGTTAAGCTAAGCGCCCACTGGCTACGAAGCTCTCTCACCATGCAAGCGATGAGTGCAAATGCGAGCGCGCCTCGGGCGCCGCAACGTTCGCCGTTCGCCATACAGGAACTACTGGGACTTTCAGATAACCGGGACTCGAGAGATCGCTATTTTGAGAATCGAGACGGGGATAGAGTTCTTAATTTGTCAGAGAGCAGAGAGCCGAGAGCGGCGTACACGCCTCAGTTCCAGCTGCCGGCGTCTGTGGCGAGCCGAGTGGCGTATGCCGCGGCTTTTAACGCACAGGCGGCTGTGGCCGCAGCTTTTCTCCCTGGACCTCCGCTACTGCATCCCCCACATGGTGAGTGCTAAGCTTTATCTTTTTTGCCTATTATTGGTTTTTAAATTTAAAACTACCACAACACAATGAAAAATTTGAGTCAGAAGAATATGCTTGCAACATTTATAAGTTGCCACTTTCCTCCGTTTATTGTAACTACTTAGCGTTCTACATTTGGCAGGGGGCCTGCCAAACTACCATTTCGGTAATTTCATTGGTGCAAATTCAGTTATAAGTTTATAAGCGTAGTTAATTCAGGTCTCCATATCGTTAATCAACATTATAAAACCAAAATCAAGAATACGTTTGTAACTGAACGTCTACCGACATCAATTATTAACTTAACGTCTACTCAGGCCAAGTTAAATCAAATAAAACTATAGGTATGATATGACTGAGACGATACGTAATATCTGCTTAGCTCTACATTTAACATAACTACTTAGGTACCTAATTTTAATGTAATGTAGAGTTGCACTTGAAACGATATAATATCTAACATGGCGCCTAGGAATTTGTTAAATAGTAAATTATTTGACTTTAAATAACCTTTCGCGTTAACATGAATAAAATTTTGCGTTTAACACAAGACTTATCGCAGCTGACTTGAAACAAAGCAGTAAGACGCAAGTTCGGTAAGGCGAGCCGACGGCATCGGCTGAGGCGCGTCGAGGGCCATTGTGTCGTTTAATTAGGCCTTTTTCGCTTATAATTAGCGTCTTTATGAGAGACAATACCGCTTTGTGTGCTGCGCGCGGCGGCGGCCCGGCTCCTCGCCGCGCGGCCGGTGCGACGGCCCGGCTCCGGTTACGGATGAGTGTGCAACTGGCAGAACACGACGTGTGAACACATTAGAATTATCATTCTAAAGCTCTTCATTTGGTATCTACACTTGAACATCAAGTTTTGATCTTATATAGTTTCTATCCGTCGCCCGTAATCTGTTATAGGCAATTGTACTGCACATATCTTTCTTTGCTAGAATTGTTCTTGGTATTAGGTACCTACAATGTACCTATACCTAAGATATTACGTGGTGGTTATTGATTTTTTAATTAATTTTACAAAGTTGAAGTAGTCATTTTGAAATTAGTAAATAAATGGAAAAATTATGTACCTACAATAGATATGGCTAGTATTTGTGGTATGCTTAAATATTTCACATAAGATAATTTCACAGTAGGTAAATTACATAGTAATTATGTAGAGCTAGTTTCCGTCCGTAGTTGCCCTCACGTAGTTAGGTAGGTACAGTTCGTTATAGGTAGTTAGTACATTTCTATCTTCACCAGGGTTCAATCTATCGTCATACCAAATTTCGTTTTTACGGTGCAAGACGAATAGACAAATAAAGTAACATATTACGTATTTATAATATTATGATAAATACAAAATTATACCTAACACAATATGTTTTTCATGCAAATTATTGATATTTGACTAATTGCGTGTTCTAGTCATAATGTAATAATTTCTGCATCTATAAAAGGCAGCCGTTACTGACTGATCTATCAACGCGCAAGTTAAACCACTGGACGGATTGGGTTTTTTGTCATATAGGTAGTTAGATATTATGACGTATGCATCCCCTAAGAAAGGATTTTTGAAAATTCCCATAGGTAATATTCTTTTTTTACTTTCAAATGTTTTTTTTTTAATATAATTAAAAATGTAAAATTTTGGCAAGAAATGATTTGGCACATACCTACAATATGTTCTGGATTAACGTTTATGATACTTTTTATCTAAGTAGGGTATTGTCATTGTGTTCACGAAGGTCAATGCGACATTTAAAAGTAGGATGAGAATCTTTCTAAAAGAATCTAAAGCAGATTCTCGAGACTAGCGAGGTTATATAGATAGACAGACCGAGCGAATTCTTTTTGTACTCGTATTAATGTGTTGATGATGTGCCTAATAATAATTGTCCAATTTGCGTAATATTTTACACTTTCTTAACTTAAATTTAATTAAAATAATGTGAAGTAAAGAATATAAAGACGGGGTTTGTCATTATGTGCATGTCATTTGCCGACGGACGCTATTCGAGCGCAGCTCAACTCGCATTTCAGGAAGTTATGTAACTTTTGCGTGGACTGATTTAATTGTTGTATCTAGTTAAAAGCTCTGTATAAATCAATGGCTTATACATATCACTTGAGGAAATTGATCCACAATTATGTGTAAGTAGATACTGTAGTTTGTTTACAAGCATTTATCAAAAAATAAATAAACATTATGCTCATTGACTACCGCTCCTTTATTTTTAAAACAATTTTGAATTAAGTTTCTTTAAGTTACGTTTGTTTACCACTCAATATCATTTAACAGTTTAGCAAATTATTTTGCTTTCCGTGGAAACATAACGTAAAGAGAAAAGAAATAAAGAACGGAGGGCCTATAGGCTGCCGGCGGATCGGCGACCCCTGTGTTGCTAAGGTCTACATAGGCTCTGGTGATTGCTTTGCATGACACAAAAAAAAAATACAAATAAATATCTCAATCCACAAAACAATTTTCAAAACAAATCACAGGCAACTTTCGCGACGTCAAACTCAGACCAATCGATTTTACATGTTGTTTTTAATTAAGTCACTGTTCATTTGTCATATGTTCTACATATATTTAATATAAATTTCTGAACGCACGCTTAAATATTTGACAACCAATAAACATCTCAATCCTTTTTCAACACTAGGTATGGGAAAATGTATTTACTTTTATTTTATTTATTTTCTTAAATTTTCCAATGTTATTCCCGACGAAGATAAATCCAAAAACACAAAAATCATAAAAATCTGTCGTCTTGAGTTATCAATAGTGTAACTAACACGACTTTGTTTTATATATATAGGTAGATGTGTTGTCTGTACTGATTTTTGTATGCATTTACGGTTAAACATGTCGATTTGTACTTGTTTTAATTTCTGTATGTATGTCACGCATGTTTACCAAAATAAATATCTTGTATCATATAGTGAATAAAAATAGTTAATTGTTATACAAGAGTGCAAAATTGCTTTTTAACCGCGTGCTCAATTTTGATGACCGAGCAAGCGAAGGATTCTAAAATTGAATCACGAGCGCAGCGAGTGATTCATAAACTAGAATCCTGAGCGTTAGGGAGGGAATTAAAAGAGCACGAGGTGTAAAATCTTTGCACTCGAGTGCAACGCGTAACTTTTCATCCCTCCTCAGCGAGGAAATGACTAAATGCAAAAAAAATCATTTACAATTACAAGATTGTTGAGGGTGAAAGCTCATTTGCGCATTATTAACAGTTTCAGTCAATTCTGTTGGCATCAAATAAACTTCTTCGTCGATTTTAAGTTTCTTGTTTTTAACATAGGGTTTTAGCAATATACCGTGAAAAGAAAAATGCGCGCGCGAAGCAAATAAAAAAAAGTACACCAAGGAGGATCCGATTCTGAGTTTTTAACAAATTAAAAAAAGTTGTATGCTAGATTCGGCACCATGGAGGTAGAAGTAAATAGGTTTAATGATGTTTAGAATTCACAAACTTAGTGTACACGATGTTCTAAATTCAAATTTACTTTATCCTCTAGCGGATAAAAACGACTTTTACACTCAGATATTGAAGAGCAAAAATAATCTTTCCGAGATGGAGTGATGAAAAATACATTTGTAGGTCTAGAACATTGATCAGAGTAATAAATAAAATCATAGGGTGTAGTGTAACATGTAATTAGCATTTATAATGATATGAGTAGGTGACTTGTTGATAGAAATTTTGTATCATCATCAGGCTGTATCTAGTATATGTATATCATTCAGCAGTGGGCTGAATGTAAGCCCTCCGCAATGCTTTCCACCAAATACGTCCTAAGCCTTTCGCTTCTAGCCGCTTTCATAAGGTCATCGGCCCATCTAAAATGAGGGCGTCCAACACTCAAATACCTCATCTGCTATCACTTACTCGCCAGATGTGAGGCCCACTTCAGCTTGCAAACTCTGAAGAATACGTTGACAACTTTGACACACACTAATTTTAAATTGCAATCTAAGCAAAGCTTGGTATGTAATGCATGCATGCAATGCATGGGTATTAAACAACTGATATTATCCTTAAATACTATAAATTTTATAAATACATACTTATAATACATAGAACGCCCAAACCAAGATCAACAGACATGTTCGTGCACACAAATATTTGTCTTTTGCGGCGATCGAACCCGCGAACCAGGAGTCAAAGTGGACATTGCACGCCATTCGACCACCGGGGTCGTCCATCATATTTTTTTTTCTCTTCCTTTATATACCTTATCTCCTTCCTTTCTGGTGACCTCACTCACTCGCAGGAACACAACAATCCTCAAGGGAATTGTTATTTGGCTGCGGTATTCTGTGAGGTGGAGGTACATTCCCCAGTCGGGTAGCTTACAATTACGCTCCCTACCTCTCTTTTCGCCTTCTTCACTTGACACAGGGCTTCGTTTGTCAGTCAGCAGGGTGCACCGCGTGCAGGTGAAATTGGCTTTGGTTCACAGATGTTGATGAACCACTTACACCCTAGATCTTATCAGTATCATAGGAACATAGCAAAGTAAAGAAACATATTTTTTTGTTTCATTTAATATATTTTATGTTTCAAGATAACAATTATTTCGATAAGTAAGTATGTTAAATAAAGGTGTATAAAAAATAAAAAGGTACCTATAAATTTACATAGGGTAGTGACTTTAAGCTTATTGTACTAGACAAATGATATTATTATTAAATCCGATTCTATTCGGCGTATAAATCTGATTTTAAGAAGAAAATTAGCAGTAGTTCTTGAGTTTATGATTTTATAAAGACACCTCATAATTTATTAAATATCTCTATATTATCCTGGTGCACCCTGGTGACTGACAAAGGTGGCTCTAGTTTATAAAGTATTTAAGGATATACTTAGTATTTAGCAGTGTCTTTATATTGCTTACTTAGTAAGAGTAATTTGTGGTAAAGTAGAGGCACTCCCCGACAGGGGAAGTGCTTCCAAGGCATAAATCCATAATCATCCCACTGTTGGCATACGGGTCCCCTCTCAATCGATCAGGTTTAAAGCATACTCCACCACGCAGCTCACCTGCGGGTTAGCGGAGACCTCACATAATACCGCAGCCAAATAACATTCTTCTGAGCGTTGTTGTATTTCTGCGAGTGAGTGAGGTATATTTCATGTCAATAGGTCTTTTATAGCTATTTCATGTCAATAGGTCTTTTATAGCTATTTCATGTCAATAGGTCTTTTATAGCTATGGTAACCTCTTCACATCAGGTCAATCGTATGCTTGTTCGCCTCCGAACGAAGTATAAAACCGACAGAGGCCGGATCCAATTTTATTGAGTGGAGCGACCGGAACGCTGAAAACCACTGAACCGATTTTGATGAAACTAGTCACGATTAAAGACCACAATATGCTTGAGGTTAGTGTAGAAAAAAAAATTTTTTTTTTCTTTCAGACAAATTATACAGCTCTATCTAGCCCCAAAGTAAGCGAAGCTTGTGTTATGGGTACTAGACAACTGATAAACATACGTAAATACATTTTTTTTCTGTAAATACATACTTATGATATATAGAAAACACCCAGACCAAGACAAACAGACATGATCATGCACACAAATGTTTGTCCTGTGTGGGAATCGAACCCACGAGCGTTGGTGTCTAAGCCGCGTCATTGACCGCTACGCCACCGAGCTCGTCAGATTCAAATCCGATTCGATCAAATTGAAATCGATCATTGAGGAATTATTATCACATTGTCATTGAAATCAATGAAAACACACACAGCGAGGCTACTCGCTTCACTCAACCTCGATTTCGGCCCCGTGGGCTAGATTCCGGCTTAGTTATACGTAGTTATGGTCTATGTTCTCGTCTACCGAAAGCTCAGTCCCTTCATGCGTTGATGATGGGCATCTTGCAGATAGAGAGATCTCTATGTACGTCACTTTAATCAATTACTAAATTCCAATTATCTATTTACCGAATCAAGTATAACCGAAATGGGAAGAGCTTCTGCCAAAGTTGTGCCCTCGCGGCGGCTGCCATCAGACAAAGCGCGCTCGAACAATGCGCCCGCCCCGCGCGCCGCCCGCCCCGCGCCTGCACTCTGCACTAAGCGCCAATTAATATGCATTATTACTCGCATCTACGCAGGCTGCATCTTGTTTCATGATGATGCTTGATTGGTACACGAAGTTTGTGTTTGGACAAAGTATTTTTTCTTTACGATAATACATAAGTGCGTGTTAAATGAGCTCGATATTAACTTTTTTTACGAACTTATTTTATGGCGAGCCCGGTGGTCGAATGGCAGCAATGGCTACTTTGACGCCAAGGTTGCGGGTTCGATCACCGCACAAGGTAAACATTTGCCTGCATAAACAGGTCTGTTTGTCTTAGTCTGGGTGTTTTCTATGCATTATAAGTATGTATTTAACAAATAAAAAAAATGCATTTAAGTATATTTATCAGTTGTAGTACAAGCTTTGCAACAATATATTAGTTTTATAACTTACAGAAAAATACATTCACTACACGGTTTATTTGCCGATTTATCTTACTAACATTATAAATGCGAAAGTTTGGATGGATGGTTGTTTGTTACTCAATGACGCCAGAACGGCTAAAGGGATCTCAATGAAATTTGGCACAGAGACAGATTCTTATCTGGAATAGCATATAGGCTACTTTTTATCCTGAAACACTGTAAGGTTCCCTTGGGATAGATGCTTTTGTTTTCGACTGAGCCAGGGATCAAATAAGTAGTAATAAGTATTTCAAGGGTCAGAGAAGGACACGTTCGATTACTCAATAAAAAAAAATTAAGCCTTATATATACCTAGTCATTGCCCACATTGATCACATTTTGGTCAAGCCGTCACATATATATTAGAAACGAAGAAAGAAGAAGAGTATATACTGACGCGAACGAAGTCGCGGGCACCATCTAGCATTATATATTTTTATTCAAAATTACATACTCGTACTGGCGAAGTCGCATCTATCAGTACTAAATAAATAAACTAATATGTAATTCTAGATAACAAAGGAGAAGATCAAGCATAAAGACAAAGCGCCACAACAACGCTCTATCTATACCTACTATCATCTGAACTCGTCAGTGTTGTCGGAGGCTGTTTGATTGAACCCTTATGGTTTCTTATCGGATTAACTCGCCGGTGAGCGGTGACCAGGGGGTAGACACAAGTGGCACACTGGGGAGGGAGGACAATGTAGACACACGGTTACTCCTTATTGTATAAATATACAAAAGTACTAGCGGGCATCATCTGCTTAGTGTTTCATATACAAGTTTCATCCCTTATTAAACCCTTCAAGGTTTCATTTTGTATCACATTACACACAATGTCTAAATTTTTATTAAAAACAGTCAGTTAGTTTCAGAGTTTATCTCGGACAAACAACATAACACAAATTTTTATATAGCATACAAGATATCAAAAAAGCAAAACATGTTATTGTATCATTAACGAAACAGTAATATTACGAATTTTAAATAGATAATGTTAAATAACCTTTTAAGGTACCTAAACCTTAGAGAAATAACACCTGAATCAATTAACTATCCTTAGAGCTGTCTGCTCGTGTGTGTGACTAACAAACATCCATACATCATCACTAAAGAGTGCGAAAGTTATTCTTATTAAAAGTATTTTTTTAATAATATTGTGTAACACAATCACAACTAAGCTAGCTAACAAATACCAATACAAGCTCCGATCCTCCATACGTTCAAACTGAACAACATAAGCTAATTTCCCGGGATCTCGACCCTCCTGATCTAATCTTAAAAGCCACAATAGCGACGATCAGCACACGTCAAACAATCTACGACACCTCGGGACAAAACCGGCCAGCGCTGGCAGCCTCGCAGGCCCTTTGTACCTCGACCAGTTTGGAGAACAGCTCACACCTCGCTGCAGACGCATTGTCCGTCACAATGAGAAGCGGAGATAAAGGCTGAATGAGATCCAGCCGATGAAGCCTGGATATCGGAGCGACACGGGGCACAAAGGGAATTAGCGGGCACGCTGTTTTTAGTTGCTCCATCTTTTGAGGCTTTTTGTCAATCTAATGTGGGAGTGTTGAATGAACGGTACACTTTGTTAGGCCTCCGTTGTAAGGTGGTATTCATTAGTTAAATATAATGCCGGAGTAGGAACAAATCTATGGATATTAGAGATTCTCGTGGTTGTTTATCACTAAGATGATCTCTATGGTAAAAATATTTTTAGAGAATGGTTGTGTTCCTGTTAGTGAGTGAGGTGATCACTGTCATCAGCCGTGAGCTAAGGGTGTGCCCGCTCGTGAATTTTACATACTCCTTGTCTTTAGATTATTTTACCAGCGGCCACCCGTCTGACATAAAGTCAGGCGGGCCGTATGTTTCTTTAAGATCAGGCGTGGTGCAAAAAAAAAGTTACAGGTAGTAGGTAGAACCTATAATACTGAAAGGGTCGGTTTCATTAGGAGGACTAGCTTCGTTCGAGCTATATTTTAAGTCGCAAGCGTCTATAGGCGACGGTCACCACTTCACATCAGACGAGCTTGCTTGCCGCCCGACCTAGTATAAAATATTCATAATTTTACGAAAGTAATCACTGACACAGAGTCAATGGTGATCATGACTCAAAAGGCATAGACAAAAAAAGCAATATTGTAAATAATATACATTTGATAATATTTTGTTTCTAAGAGCATAAAGGCTATAAATATTTTTGTTTTACGTTTCTAACGATTCCTAAATAGATTTACATTTGAATGTTATACAATGAATTTAAATGTTGTACAAATGAATTTGGTAATGTAGCTCGTTTACGTGTAATATGGGTCAGGCAGGGCGCGCTGCAGCCGCGGCGGCATGGTATCGATCAGGGCGGCATCCCGGCATCCCGGGCGCGCACAAATTACTGAACATTACCAGGGCTATTAGCAAGCCCACGGAACCCTTTGACCAACACATACTTGCTCGTGCCGTCTCTACATTAGCCAATGATTCCGTGAGCATGTTTCGCGTCGAAAAAGCCGACATTCCGACATCGGGGACAAACAAGGCAGGACGAAATTAGCTGTGATGGCAGCAGAGGTCAGATGGGTGGTATCGTTGCTTGCTATAGATTTTCTTCTATTTATGTGTCCCTTATATAATTAATTTATAGTGCTTCTCACATCGAAGCAAAGAAACACAAACGAGTAGTAAAATTTACTTGGATAATCTTCTGAAAATATCGGGGTATTCCTTTTTAGGCAGTCGTAAATATATACTTAAATAAGTCATTTTAACGGAGCGGGGGCTCACCACACATTCCCACCGCTGGGTTCCCTGTGTAGATGTGTGTAGAACAGGGACGACCACCAAAAAGGCAATGTGGCTACCTTAGAACTCAGAACAAATTTAATCAAATTATTAGAAGAAAGCAGTAGCATAACTTCCCCACTTAGCAGTGTAACAGACAGCAATATGGCAAATAATGCATTAAAAGCTTAAAGAATAGATATGTCAAGTGAAAAGGTGTTTACGTTTGTACATTATTTACTTTTTGTAAAAAAGAAAGAAAAGAAATAAATAGTATTTATTAGGACCTATCAAAACTTAAACAATTAATACAGACTAAGTTGGTACAGTACGCAACTCTTTGGGGAGATTCGTAACACTTTACAGGACCACAGTATAAGTAATAGTTGACAGGACAGTAACGGCGATACCGGTGCTCTGACAAAACAGGAGTTTGACACTACGGGCATCGCAGTAACTACAAAAATAGTGTATAATGCACACCGGTGCTTACCGCGCTATACTCATACTATCATTGTAAAGAACAAGATTTACTGTCTACCTACAAGTACATTTCTTTGTACTGTCAAATCTAAGATCTAAATCATAGAAACTCAAAAAAGTGACTGATACGTAGGTCACACTAAAAGTTTTGCGTAACTTAGAAAAACAACATGTTATAACCAAAGTATTATGTTTATTGCTTTTCAAAATACTCTCCTTTACATTTTAAACATTTTTTCATGCGATCGAACCATTTTTTATAACAGGAGGACCACAGATCTGAAGGCATGTTTTCTACGTGCTGATTGAACGCTATCACTGCCTCTTCGGAGTTGGTAAAAGTGAAACCTCTCATCAAATCTTTGATTTTGGGGAAAATACAGAAATCACAAGGTGCTAGGTTGGGGCTATGTGCAGAATGGGTGACCAGTTGTACTTTTTCGGAAGCTAAAAATGACTTTGTTTTGTTGGCCGTGTGTGACTATAGAGTAGAACTGTTCGGCAGCTTATTGTATATGGATTTACAGAACAACAACTATGCTTCTTTAATTGACTCAAATCGTGACCTGGACTTGGAAATGTTTTCATATTATACGAACAGACTGAATAAGTCTGGAATTAAAACAATTTACCAGCAAGTAGCAAACCTCATGACACATAATTCACAAAAAAATCAGGAAAGAGACAAAAACAAGCAAAAAGCAAGTTATTCGAAACTTTCGGAAAAAACTGATTTTTTTCGTTTATAAACATCTATATATACTACATCAAAACATAGCAGGACTTATAAATAAGAGCGACAGCTTGACAATATGTCTAGAAGAACTTAGAAGCGAAGGAAAAAATGTTGATGTACTATGTATCACGGAACATTTTATGACAACGGATCAAGAAAGTCTTTTAAAAATACCTAATTATAAACTCTCAGCAATTTTTTCTAGAGATAACAATAGAGGTGGCGCTTGTATAATGACAAAAGTTGGACATCAATATAGAGAACTATTAGATATAAAATCCTATTCTGTAAAAAATATTATAGAGTGTTGTGCCATTGAACTAACACAACACTCAATCATTATTATTTGTATGTATAGAATTCCAGGAACAAATTTAGATATTTTTTATGAAAATTTAGATAGAATTCTTCACAAAGCACAAACCAAAAACAAAAAAGTAATTCTATGCAGCGACTTTAACATTGATACAATTAAAAGTAGTAACAGATCTTTGACATTTGAAAATACTCTCTTAAGTTATAATCTTAATCTTGAATTTAAAGTACCAACTAGATTAAAAAGTAATACATGTCTAGACAATTTTGCTCATAGTGTGAGGGGATGTAGGGGTGAGATAATTGAGTTTGGTTTGTCAGATCATACAGCACAATTGCTCAAGTGCCCAGTTAGTAAAACTTGTACCATAGAAAGTTGGCGTATAAGAAAACGAGATTATAATGCAGAAAATCTTAACAAGTTTAAAAATTGTATATTGAGTTTATCATTTTCGGAAATACACGATACACAGGACCCTAATGAGGCATATACCTTATTTTTTGATTTATTTCAATGCTTTTATGACTTATGTTTTCCATTTAAAATAATAAGAAAAACATTTAGAAAAAAACCGAAATGGATATCACGCGGCATAAGACTATGTAGTAAGAAAAAAAGGAAATTATTATGGCAGTTCAGAATTAGTCCATCTATAAAAAATAAATTAACACTTAAGACGTATTCATCGAGACTTAAAAAGATTATTAAACTTACTCAGAAGTCACAAAATGATTATTTTATAAAGACTTCTAAAAACAAGTCAAAAGCCACATGGCAAATGATTCATGAGACTAAACAAAACTGGCCCAAAGAACCAATAACGGAAATCAACGTAGAAAATAGGAAAATAACAAATCCAAGCGATATTGCTAACGCATTTAATGACTTTTATACAAATTATGACGAAAATAAAGACAAAACTCCTAATAATGACATTCAACAGGCGAATAATTTTAATTCTTTAAATCGATCCGTACATTCAATGTTTCTGACACCTGTAATCCCTGACGATGTAATAAAGCAGATAAAATCTTTAAAAAACACTGAAAGTGTAGGTTATGATGGTATATGCACAAGGGTAATAAAATACGTGTCTAGCGCTATCGCGGCTCCCTTATCACATATATATAACTTATGCGCAAGTACAGGAATTTATCCCGATAAATTAAAACCCACTATAGTCATACCCACACATAAAAAAGGAGATAAATTTGATATAAATAACTATAGGCCAATAGCACTTATAACTATATTCGCAAAAACTTTTGAAAAACTAATTTACGAAGCATTGTATACATACCTTGATAAACATAACATCCTGGTCAATGAACAAAAAGGTTTCCGTAGAGGTAAAACAATTAATATGGCGATACGAGATTTAGTCCAACACATTTATCCTAATATGGACAAAAGTAATCCCATATGTGCCGTATTTATGGATATGACCAAGGCATTTGACCGCGTAGATCACACTATATTAATAAAAAAACTTGAGAACTATGGTATTCGAGGTAATGTACTAGATTTGCTGAAATCATACCTCAACAATCGGAAGCAATGCGTAAAAATAACACAAATATGTAAAACCACGGCTAAAGAAATTACAGTTAAATCAAAAAGTAAAAAAATAAAATATGGTGTCCCACAAGGGAGCATCCTGGGTCCACTGCTATTCTTAGTCTACATCAACGACTTACCAAGACACATTAAACAACCAATGGTCATGTACGCTGATGATTGCACCGTGATCATAAAATGCGATGACGACAGGACACATGAACAATATATCTTGGACATTCATGAAACACTCCATAATATCATAAATTGGCTGACATGCAATAATTTAATTATAAATTTAGATAAGACTAAAATAATAAACTTTACACAAAGACCGACACAAACTAATATTAATATTGACTATCAAAGGAAAAACATTGAAACAGTTGACATGACAAAATTTTTGGGTGTTATATTAGACAGCAAATTATCGTGGAAAAATCACACAGAAGAAATTTGCGCTAAATTAAGTAAATTTGCATACGCGCTATTCAAATTATCAAAATGCGTGAACATAGAAGCAGTTCTAACCGCGTATTATGGGTACGTAGCATCCACTTTAAGATACGCTATAATTTTTTGGGGCAATTCAGTAAATAGGGAGATGGTGTTTAAAGCCCAAAAGCGATGTATCAGAGCAATGTGTAATCTAAAGCCCAGAGATAGCTGTCAACCCGTATTCAGAAGTCTCAGAATCTTGACCCTTCCATCGCTTTACATCTACGAAATAAATATATTCGTAAAGATAAATATTGGTACCTATAGCCTTGTATCAGAGAATAGAAACCGGCAAATACGAGAAGCCTACCGTTTGCAACTAAAAATACCTTATGTAAAAACTTCTCTGATGCAAAAAAGTTTTTGCTGCATGGCACAAATTATTTATAACAAATTGCCTAATAGTATTAAAATAATGACCTTAAATAAATTTAAAAATAAATTATATGACATGTTAATTCATAAATGTTATTATTCTATTAATGATTATTTATGTGACAAAAATATTGACTAATGACATAATAGTTTACGTAATACATACAATATTAATTAAACTCGAGAATTATTTTATAGTAAAAGGAATAATGATATGTTAGTTATTAATGAGAGATATTAGTTTCTTGATACAACTGTTTATGTAAAATAATATAGATGACCAATTAATAATAATAATGTAATTGTATTTGCACGCCAACAGGCAAAATGTAGCGATAAACAATAATTACTATGTTAAACATCCCTGTACCTACATTTAGCAAATAAACTAATTTGAATTTGAATTTGAAGAAGCGTTGTCATGATGTAGGAGAACGCGGCTTTTTGGTCGTCTTTCGCGAACTTTTTCTAACACCCTGGGTAAACTAATGGTAGAATATCACTCAGCATTAACACTCGTTTGATCTTCAAGTGAAATTGTGCAGATGGGACCCGTAGCTGAGAAAAAAATCGCGATCATTTTTGTACCGACGTTTCTCGCCTGCCTCACTTTTGTTGGCCTGTTCTCATTTCCAAATACCCGTTCACAAGATTGCTGTTTTTTTTCGGGTTTAAAACAATAAATCCACGTTTCGTCTCCTGTGACAATGTCATAAACAGCATTAGAATGTCCGTGGTCGTACTTCAGTAGCATCTGTGAGCACCATTCCACGCGAGCCCGCTTCTGATCCGCTGTCAGTTCATGAGGGATCCAACGACAACAAAGTTTCCGAACTTTTAATTCTTCGTGTAATTTTTTCTGAATTTGGCTCATACCAATCCCCAATAGTCCTTGAATTATCTCATAGGTAATCCGCGGGTTTGCTTCAATTAGCCGCTTAACAGTAGCCACATTATTTTCGTTGACGGCAGTTGAAGGCCGCCCTTCACGAAATTCGTCATGTAAAGAAACCCGACCTCTCTCAAATTCAGCAAACCATCGCCTCACGGTGCTTAGACAAGGTGCTTCTCTCCCAAAAGCATTTTGAAGACGAGCGGCACAGTCTTGCGGAGAGAGAGAACTTTTAAAATCATAAAAAATCATCGTTCTAAAATCTTTTCGACTTAGTTTCATTTTCGATGCGTACGTAAAACTTTGACGTGTGATAAAAAAACAATTGACAAATGATTTCCCGCCAATTTTTTTTTATTACTAAGAAGGTTCCAAGTCGTTTCAAAAAATATAACATTCCAAATTAAAATAGTTCCGATTAGCTAGAAGTGCAAAACTTTTAGTGTGCCCCATGTATAGTGACACTACGGCTTAGTTTGCCTAGAGAATTCATAGAATCACCAAGTCAGTGTCGCGCCGACTGGAAAAGACCATCTTGACGGCTTAACTTTGCTACATATAATAACAGTGCCGTTGTTCCGTACAGCGGTAATGCCTATGGTTACTTTTATAATTTTGATATATACGGCTATAAATGTAGTGGTTTTTTGTATGGAAAGTTGTAGTGATAACCTCTGAAATTTGAAATCAGCCTTCTGTCCCGTAAAGTGCTAATACATAGGCAGGAGGTATCGACGTACATAAAATAATTACCGAAATGTATTTATGTATGTAGTATGAATTCTTTTATACGACTACGGAGACAAACAAGCGTACGACCTAAAGATGGTAAGCAATTATCGCAGCCTATGCACGCTTCCGACTCCAGAGGCATCACTCAAGCGTTGCCGACCCTGTAATAACCCTTTACGGCTTTCTTGAAGAACCCATACTAGGTAGTCTCCTGGGAAAACCTTGGCAGGGAGTTCATTCCTCAACTTGAGAGTTCGAGGTAGATAACTCCTCTGAAACCGTACAGTACCTACGCACACAATTAGGTTCTAATGTGTGAGGATGAATTGGACACCATTGCCGCTAGTAGATAACGTAAAAACATCCAGACCAAGACAAACAGACACATCCTTGTTGTTATGTCGATTGTAACGGATCCACAAGATGTATCCATCCATATTCGTCAACGCTATCGCAATTAATTAGTCAAACACCATTTGTCTGAACTGATGCAGATTCTGCCCTACAATATCTTCTGGCAGATGATTCTATAACTTTGGTGTCATACACATATTTTTTTATTAAATTGGGTACTTAGTACATTTTTTAAAATACAAACAAGCAAATCGTCTGTCTGATGTTAAACGGTTATGTAATATGATATATCGCTGCCAACGCAGCTACACCTTCCTGCCTGGTAATCTCACTCACTCGCAGGAGCACTACAATCTTCAAGGGAATTGCTATTTGGCTGCGGTATTCGGTTGTTCGGTGTTGAGGTGGATGTATTACTTCCCCAGTCGAGCGGCTTACAAAATACGCTATGCCCTACCTCTCTTTTCGCCAGAGACTCAATTGTCAGGCAGCAGGGTGAATTTAGCTGGTGAGATTGACTTGGGTTCAAAACGTTGACGAACCACTACACCCCAAAGCAATCCAAAGCAATACTTGGAAGAAAATTACTTTTTCTCTGGTGTCTCTTATTGTTTAATCTTTGGTATAAGAGGATGTTATTTCTTACAAACAAAACATATTTATATATAATACGAACAGGGTACCGTTAATATTTTTACTTTTATGTTTTATGCGTTGCCATGATGATTCTGAAAGGTGGAGGTACTTCCTCAGTCAGGCTTATACACTGTGCCCTACCTGTCTTTTGTCGAGTCAGTCAGCAGCAGGATGCACAATATACAGAAGATTAACTTTCGCTCAAATATGATGGTGAGACACTTACACCCCGAACATACATCAATGTATCCAGGCAATTTTAGTTAACGAAGAGTTAAACGATCTAAACGTACCTGCTTAGAAACTTTCGCGTCAATGCCATTGGCAAGTAAGCATTAGAATTAACAACCAATTGTGACGTCAACGAACATAATTAATAGCATAATGTGTAATTTGCACAGCAGCCCGTGTAGCGGCCGGTGGACGCGCGCCCTTACGAAAGGGTTGTCGTTATTGGTTCGCGGCACACACACCACGCACGGCAGCCACACGTGTTCCTAGTTCGTAGTGCGCCTGTGTGAGTTCACCCTTCACCGCGGAACCAGTTTGTTGGGACGTGCCGTAAGGCACACGATATAGCGAATAGCTTTATGCTATAGCTGCGTTTTGTGCATTTTAAATTCCTTTTTCGATATTCGTTAAAGAAAAAAAAGTAAATTCTGACGGTGCGGAAAGATGGACTGCCCATATGACTTAATGGTTAGGTAGACAATGAATGCAGTATAATATATATGGCTGCGAAGTTTATAGCGATAGTTGTGAATAATAGTGCACTGTAGTTGGCACAGCGGGTAGATGGTTTGGGGGAACTTATTTGGGTACTGTAGATGTCCCGTAATAGACAACCCATCGTAGAATCTGTGACATATGAGCATCATGTGTATTATATTCTACTTATAGGTTGTGTTTAGAGGAGTCGTTTGATATGATGACACGACCTCTATCCATAATTATACCGCTCGCCATGGACAATGAAATGATCTTCACACTTTGGAACCAAAAGTAGGCTTCAAAGAAGTTTGCTACTTTGAGGTTTTGGAATGAACTTCCTTCCATGGTTTACCTTGGAGACTACAGTATGAATAATCGATTTTTCAAGAAACACGTAGAGAGGGTTTTACAAGGTCGGCAACGCATGATTGATTTCTGATGATATGATTGATGAGTGATGATGACTGATGCTTCCAGTGTAACAAGCGTCCATAGCCTGCGTTGATTTGTTGCCATCTGGCAGATAGTATGTTTGTCACCATAGTAATATAAAAAAAACATCCGTGTTTGTTCGATATCGCGTCGCTGGTTACTAGTTTTATATCTTTGCTGATGTATGTAACAATGAATGTAGAGATCGCTGAATACAAACGGTCGAACGAAAGTATTAGATGAAATTTGGCAAACATTATAGAACATGATCTGGATTCACACATAGGATAGATTGTATCCTGGTATTCTTTTTACGTGAAGTGAAGCCGCGGGCAGAAACAATTATCGCACCGTGTTGGTATTATATAAAATCAAAACCTGTTGCTGTGATGTTGAAGCGAGTTCCACTTAACATCAAACTTAGTATTTCTATTTACACTATTCTCTTTTCGCCTTCGACTGGAAAAATAATAATATAATATATTATTATTTTATTTAAATATTATTTAATGACGAAACGTTGTTGAAGAATAGCAAGGTTTACTCACTCATTTGTAGCAATCGAAGTATTGTATCTTATTTCGAAATACTTAGTTTATTTGTTAGTTCTGTGAGCAATAAAATATTGAAATAAATACATTAATAACAAAGTTCCAAACTCGCTGTCGCTTGTACTTTGTCGCATAATATTGCAATTTGCCGTAGCGAGGCGCGGTGTGTCGTGGCATGTTTACAGGGAAATGTGAGCGAATGTGTTGGGAATGAACCCAGTACCCACGAGTCTTGCGAATGTTTTTTTTTTATACACTAGAGTAGAAACAATCATATAACCTGCCTGATAATAAGCAGTTGGCATCAACACATTCATCCGATTGCTGGGATAAGGGTCTCTATCTAAGTCTGGAAGGGGTTTAGAACGTACTTCACCACGTTACTCAACTGCAGGTTGCATGATAATAATATCTGAAACCTATATTACATGAACGATTAGAATACTAGTGGCATCTCTCACGCATGTCGACCCTGTGAAACCCTTCGTTGCTTTCTTGAGGAACCCTATTCTGCTGCCTCTTGGAGAAACTTCGCCAGGCAGATTATTTTACAAACTAACAGAGAGTTAGCAGTAGAATTTAACTGTAACGGTACAGTCCGCAACCAAATCGGTTTCATACTTTACTATCATAAAAATCGTGGCTCCGAAACATCAGAGAGTGGAATGGTATTGCCAGCAAAAAAAAAACTATTTCGTCTGGCATGACACAAGAAGAGACATGAGCAGCTGACAGCCAAGAAGAATAATAAGAATTCCCTGCTAAATATGATGATTGTCGTGCTCATTACCTACATGCAGGAGATTCACAAAGTTTGCTTAATTATAATAATTTTCCGGTGAAGTTAGGGTTGATTATATGTGCCAGATTTTATGTTGATTTTGTAAAATTCGAGAGAAACCTTTATTATCTTATCTGGATCCCTTTTTTTCTTAATTCTAATATTTAAAAAAAATCATTACATGTGCCTTTATGACCATTACGTGCGTAATGATTTACCTACTGGCATTAAGTGATGAAGAAATAGGTACTGAAAAATAGTGATCGGTAATATATGCAGCTATCTAATACTGTTATCAATTACTAATTTATCTGCATGTTTTGCAACGAAGTAGATCTTAAAGATCTTCTTCGTTCGTTCAGAAACCGAAGAACAACACGACAGAAACTAAAGGAGTAAGATGACATTCTAAAAGACGATTTAATAGTAGATTATTGCATCGAGCACAAAGTAATTTATTATTGCACCGAGTGCCTGATTTAGAGCCCGAGCGTCAGCGAGGGCTCTAATCTAACAGGCACGAGGGCAATATAAATTACTTAAGGCGAGGTGCATAATCTGCTTTTCTTTCAACTAATACCTATAGGAATAGTAGATAAAAGAAACTCATATCAAACAGTTAAAATATAAGTTTAATTATTGAAATTAAAAGTTATGTTTGAGCAATTATTAAACGTAAGGTTAAGAGTTTTGTTGGGCAAATTTATATTCTATAACACTGTCGGCTTCATTTAGAATGTTTTCCGGAGTTAATGTGTCGCTAGATGATTCCATTTTAATTCGAAGCCGAAGCACTCAAAATCAGATAGTATCACACTTTTATCGTTTCCAAAAATATTGTCAAGCAAAATTAACAAAGTTCCCGCCAAATCACTTTTTTAAATTTCTTTCATTTTTAACTCAGAGTTAGCAGCAATCATTTTTTAAATTTGGAACAAGTAGGATAGAAACGAATAATACGTACGAAAAAAAAAGTATTGATATCGGCTGGCTGAATAGAGCTAATCCATTGAGATTGGCACCTTTTGGTGCGATTAAAAAAAACTGTGCAATAATGAAATTTCATACATTTTTATTGCTCTAGAGCATTAAAGACTCGTTTTGTACTGTTTAGTGTGATTGTGATGAAATTAAAGCATAGTTGGAAGAAAATCAAATTATTGATTAGAAGACCGCTTGCTTGAAGCATATGAGCGTGTTAGTAGATGTAGAATACGACACATGTGCAAATTTCAATACGCAAAATCGTGACTTTTATGCAATTCTACATAGAAGTTTATAAAAAGGACGTGTTACAAATATAATCACATTTCATTGCTTTCTCATTCCTAAATGAATGTAGATGAAATTAAAGCTAAGTTTATTAACAGGAAAAATAATATTAAAAAATATGAATTACATTTCTCTTGGTTTAAAAATGGCTCTGTTTTCATTCACATTTATATGTGTTCTTTATGAGGACTCACACTGTGCAATAATAAAATAGTTGCAAAACATTTAATTATTTTAAAATGTAACAGACACCAAATTAATTATATTATTGGTCAAGTTCTAAGTTATAATATCCTAATGAAAATGCATCTACGAGTAACTAAGAAATTCCATACGTCAGAGCTATATCTGAATTTTTATTTACTACTAATCAATTATACTTATACTAGGTATATATGTAAGATTTTCTCATTGTAAGTGTTTTTTTAAGTTGCCAAAAGACATGGCAGTTGTTTATCAACCTGTGAAGTAGACCGACGGAGGCCGAGGGTGCGGGAGTGCGAGGCGGAGGCGGAGGCGCGAGGGAGCGGAGAGCGCTCGGCTCGACACCTCCGCACAAAGGCCGAGCGAGCTAACAGCTAGTTTCTCACCACTATCAGTTGACGCCAGGGTTCATCTGACTTTATATTGACATCTGACTTTATAGGGATATTTTTTTATAAACAGTATCGAAAATTTTACAAATAAAATGAGATGGGATAAGATGAATTGAAAGGAGATGAGATGTTTTTGGTACGTGCCATTGTGGGCACTTAGACTGTCGCTTTTTTATATAAATTAAAACTTATTTTTTTGTAATCAACTATCTTAGACTACAATAGGCTACTTGACAATGTTATAAATAATAGTTATCAATATCGTAAAATACACAAAACTAAAACTGTCTGCAAATCGTTCATTTAATAACTTACGTCAAAGTGATAAAGTCCGTTTTAATGATGAAATTATTTAAAACAATATTGTTATCGGAAAAACAATAAAAAACGCTACAACTTTTTTTACTACTCATAAACGCAATACTTAACATGGCTATCGTACAAATTTCTGATGCAATGCATAAAAATCGGGACTAAGTGACGTCATAAATAGCCTTATAAAGGGAGCGTTTTCAGGAAAGTCCAAAATTGTGATTTTCAAGTTATCATATCTCGAGAAGTTTTCATGCTATCGAAGCAATTCTTATATCTTTAGAAATTATCAAGTAGTCTATTGGAATAAATTCAAAATGGACAAGAAAACTTTGTAAAATACACGTGTATTTATAATCTGTAGTGATTGTAATCTGAACCTATACCTACAGCGATCAAATATTTATTAAGAGTGGATTCATCTCAACGTCTGGGTAATGTGATTTAGCTACAAGAAAATTCAATTGTTCAATGAATGCACAGACAAACATATCTCAACACATTGTAGATGCAGAAACAAACACTTTTCATTAGAGGCAGGCGCCCTGCTCCGCGACACATTCGGTTAGCGCCGCACCGTCTCTAATTAGCCTGAAAACTAAACTATACACTCTCCGTCATAATTTAAACCTTACACTCATCACTCAAAGTTCATTTTCAATTGTCAAACTCCGTAATCTAAACTATCAACAAAGAGAATGAATTTAAACCATATTTATTAGTGGTTACAGCCTGTTTTTGTTTGTTTGTGAGCAATGGAGGGCACTCGACCTCAGCGTCAGACGCGGGATTTGCCGCGGGTTCTCTTGTAAGTGCCGAATACTCCGCATTAAGAATATTCAAATGTCCAAGTGAGTGTCAGAAAGGTGTGAAAGTGTTCAAGTATTTTATGTATATGAATTTTTTAATCCAACTCTGCTATTGAGGGCCGATTCTTCTCTGCTAACTATTGGTACTTCGTGTACTTGCGGCATTTTGATATGACTTGTCTACATTATTTATTTCATAAAGATCTTTTTCACGTGACTGACTCATCAACGCATAGCCGAAACTGTCGGAGCTTGAACTAAGAAATTTGGATAGCAGATTCCTTGATTGGCCTAGGCATGGAGACTAAGAGGATTTTTAAGAAAGGTTAAAAATTCTAGGAGAAAAAAAAAACATTGTTTTTGAACTTGAAAATTTTATACTTGGACTATAATAAAAATAACAATTATGCACACATAACATTTACGTGAAAAAAAGACGTGCTGAATTTAATGAAACAAAAAATGTTACGAGACGAAATCTAGTACCCATAGTAGTAATTTTTTGACGCCGCCGTTTATAGTTATATATTTTTTTTTCTTTTCAGATATGTCATAATATTAATATTAAGATTAGTTTATTTTCAGTTAAAATAGTCACTACAAAATAGTTTGTAGTGTACATTTATATCATAGTAATGTTTAGTTTTTATTTTAATTCAATAAATGTACTTTAATTAAGTATGTTTAACTAATTAAGTTTTGTGCCACCTACTAGTGAATTTAAATCAATTATTAATTTTCTCCTTATACTAGGGTTGTCTGGACTTTCGCGATATATGTACTTTTTGTTTTCTTTTCTTGTATTTATTTAATTTATTGGTGTAACAAAGACTATTACTATTCAATTCTTTAATTTTCACATACATATACATTACATCGACTCTATTTATATCAAAGTCCATTTCACAGATCCGGAGTTCCTTTTCATACCCATTTTTAATCCCCCCGCTACTATACGTCAAATTGTTTCTGAAAATCCAATAAAAGCCGACTTGGCCGTATTTCAAGCGTTATCGCCGTCCTTATCCAACTCCACGGCAGCACGAAGGGTGTCCCTCTCTAGCGATTATGATAATGATCGGGAGTGCATATAAATTGGGCGCTTATTTACTGGCCGCGCCGCCTGGCGCCGCCCGCCCGCGACCTATTATGGAGATTATATTAACTTTGATGGTATGCTGCCCCATATAGCCTCCATACCTCCTCATTGGTGCTATACGCAATCGCATTATGCAGATGTCGGCCTGTTTGAATAATAACTACGTACTTATGATATTATTAGGTGCCGCTGTGTGATATTGCACAACACACTATGTATAATCATCATCATCATCAGGTCCATTTTAGTCCCCACTACAGGAGCACGACCCTCTCTCGTCCGTCCTAGACGGAAGGAGGATTTGGCCTACACTCCCAACGCTGGCCAACGGGTTGCGGAGGCCTGATCGATATTTGATAATGTATCGCCTTGTACGTCACCCGCGAGAAGAAAAGCCGGTAGGGTAGGTACCTGATGCCTGAGATTCCCGATGTACCTTATCTATTGCAAAACAGCAAACGTTAATATATAATTTCAGTTACCTATCTAGAATACAGCACAAAACCTTTATAAATTGCGTGACACCAAAACAACCAATTTGAACCATAATAATAATTTCTGTCGTAAATTTTTATCGGTGTTGACTTTCCGATATCAAAAAGGCGTCGACTCGCACGGCGACAGTACAGTCAGTGAAATTGATCAGTTTCGTAGTCGTGTGCCGACTGTACCATCGTCCCTAAACGCTTGTTTTGAGATGAAACGGGCCCCGAAAAATCTATACGACCCCTGCCTCCCCCGCCCCCGCCCCGACGCACTCCACTTTTGGACTTTTTAACCCGAGATGGCTTAATTTTCTTCCCAACAACGGTTAAAAAACTCCATTAGGAGCGCGTTTGGCGAACCGTGGCGGAGCGGGGAGCGGTAGACCTGGTAAACGTTTCGGATTAGCATTTAGCGGATTTCTGCGGACAATGCGCGAATGGGAGCCTTATTCTTGGACGGGAGTGGATCGGCGCCCGCTCCCGCCCCCGTGCCCGCCACCGTCCGTGCTTGTGTTCACCCGCGATGTGCTTTTGTTTTCGAGAGCTCGCCAAGTGTTAAATTACTTAGGTAATCCAAATTTTGGTGCGCGCTCATAATTACTACTTGAACTTAGTGCACTGACATGTGGTTCAAATTCATTTGTTTGTAGAATTGACTACATATTTTTTGCATGATTTTTATATTGTACATGTTTGGTTAATGATAAGATGAATCCGATTTTAAAAACGCATTACACTGACAACGTGAGAAGTCTGTAAATATGTCGTACCTACTTTGCTGAAAACTTAAGAAATAAGTATTTATTATTTTTTGTTGTTAAGTAATAATACCTACATATTTCACGAATGCCTTGAATAGGTGATTTGTAAACATCTATTTACCACCTAACCTGACCTATATGTCATGTGTTTTTTGCAAATCTTATGTGAATAAATGAATATGAATATTGGAAACTCATATCCACCTAAATCCCATAACCACCATTTAATCCACCTAATTCCCATAATTATATTGTTTTTCCTAAAGTTTATTATTTACAATCGACACTGCCATTTTGAATTTTAATAGTCGCAAAGGATGTTTTTAACGAACATCATAAATTTTTTATAAACGTGTAATTAATTTCCAAATGCAAAATTAAAGTTAACGGAGATTGTAAGTTGTCCACAAAGCTCTCTGAGTCGACTAAAGCCGCAGTGGACCGGCCGCATCTGCCGAGTCAGTGATGGCTGATGGCAGATGGTCTTAAACAAAGCAGCCTGAATGTAGAGCAACTGTAATACGAAAAGCGGAATGTAGAGCAATGGATAGATAAGTCAATGATGATTAAAGTGAGGAAATGCTCCATTCGTCTAATATATTATATATTGCTTAACATCTGTCATCTTAACCCATCGGCTGCACTGCTGCGGCTTCAAACAGTTTGACTGATGATAGTTTCCTTGACCCTGACAACTGTAGTGGTGGTTTTAAAAGAACGATATTGAAAACAAACATATCCGAGAATAAATGCTTGTTACCCTAGAGTTTTCTTAGCAAAATTACGTACTGGGTGGCTGGCATTGCCTTCCTCAGGCTAGTAGAACAGTAAGTAGTTTCAGAGTTCTGCGCTGGCCGCGAGCCAAATTAAGTGTATCCGCACCGCCGCCAACTAATACGCTGAATAACAAACTCAGAATTAAGTTTGTGGGTTGTTTACTCGTAGAGACACTACACTGACCGAGCTAGATTCTACATTCAAATTAGGCTCTAATAGGAGAACTGTGTCGGTCTTATTGGGTCTAGTGCAGTTTTAGATTCTATACTAGGTATGTCCGAATAATTATCCAAGGGAGCCTTCAAAAACAGAATCTATATTGCCCTTAAAAGGCTGGCAGCGGATAGGCGACCACTTGTGCTGCTGATCTCCATGGGCGGTGGTGATTGCTTTTCACCTGGTGACCCACGTGCTCATTTGCCGCTATATCCATCTAGCTATTTAAAAAAAACACATTATAAGTGAAACAATGCAAATTACAAGATTTCTAATCTCAATTTTGTTGAGAAAAACAACAATGAATAAACTACCCATTATGGAAAGTATTCAAACAATTTCCTACGGGACGTTCAACATACTCACAATATAAATATGTAATAAAAAAAATGGTAATAAAGTTACAATAAATTATAATCAACGAAATACATCATTTCAATCTAATGCAGACTTAATAAAATATATAAAATGATATCTCATTATCATTACTAATATCATTTATTGATCTCTACTCTTGATCGCTATATAATAGAGTTGACCTATATTTAGGGCCTATGAGAACATTTTGCAATGATATAAGGACATAAAAATATATCACAGAAATAACATTCAGCAAAGTATCGAATTTTGCAACTGTTTTCCGATCGAACTTCATTTACAAACTATCGACGAAATTCGTAGTTCCATTCTAGTCGCCGAGACTGTAATGTTTATAACAATGCAATAGTCGAGTAGGCCGCAGCCCCAGACGAGAGCCTCCCGAGGACAAGCTCCAATCGCCGCATTCCACCGACTTAATTAAGAAATAGACGGAATCAATTAACTGATAATTGAGTGCCAATGGCACCCCATTTACTTAATTCATTACAAGCGTCGCGCGGTCGCGCGGCGGGGCGGCGCGGCGGTGCGGCGGCGCGGCGCGGACGCGCGGGCGGCGGCGGTCGCGCGGTAATTAATCTATTTGTAGCACGAAGCGGCGGACTTTTGTATCGGCGTGCTCATTAAACGCCTCGGATTGCCTCACTTTTGCACTTAATAAGAAAATAGCGGCGCATACGGAGGAATGAAGCGATTTTGCTTAAGATGAGGGCACACTCGGTTTAACTTTTTGTTACATATTCTAATTATAGGTTTTTTTTTGTTATTATTTGTAACTATATACAAAGATTACATACCTATTTTATATGTCCTGTAATGTGCATCCCATTGTAGTAGATTAAGTACGCATTATACGCAGTTCTTGCACCGGTGCAACCAGGTTAAACGCTGTAAGAAAAAGTGGTAACTATTATTATGTATGAATTTGACATTGAAAATAGTTTTCATGTAAAAAAGTTAGAGCACACGACTTTAGATTATTTGTCTTCAGTTTTAAAATAAGTTTTAAAAACACGGTTTAATTTTTTTTTACATATATCTTACTAAAATCGGGATATTTTTCAAGAAAGTGGGTCGCGCTGGGTCGCGGTGTATCCTCGCCGTGCGCCCGATTGTGAGCTGCCAGCGTTTGGAGCCAAGTTAATTAACAATGAGCGCGCCGCCTCCGCCGCGGCCGCCCGCCGCCGCCCTCCGCCGCCGCCCGCGGCGCTTCCGCTCCGCGACCTCACTGTGTCACCCACTATTCCAAATAGGGCTGCCTTAACCAAGGGCGATAGTAGGCATCTCGCTACAAAATCCTTCTGAATCTGTAACGACTCTGTTCGTATTGTGACTAGGTTTTGCTATCGACGAGTAATGACTTCGATTCATCAAATCCACCAACATTTTCACATAGTTAACTTATGTCTAAAATATTACATTTTGAATAGAAGTATAGCGTAAAAACAGTAATAGTCAATACTATGTACATAGTAAGATGTGTAAACGAATGTCTTTAAAAAAACGTTTTTAAATAAGTTTATCCATTATCTAATGTCCATAGAACAAGTTATGCCTAGTTTGGGACTAGCTGGCATTGTGTAATTTTTATCTACACCACGTCGAGTATCAAACAAGCATACAACTTGCCTGCTTAATTTATTTTAAAATTCCATTATCCGGTGCAACTTTATGTTACTAGAACTATATAATACATGGTAAATAGAAATTACCTAAATTATCTATAACAATTTAAATAAGAATACAAAATTAAAAAATATAATATTATGTGACGATTGCCGACCCTAACCACTGCACACCCGCGCCGCTCGCCGCCGCCGTCGCTCCGCTATCTGAGCAGCGTTCGTCGCGCGCTACAATACGCCGCGATGTTTAAAAAGCTTATGATGATAATTGCATCGTTTGAACTCACCTTCACTTATCTTTTAATTGAATTTCAGCTCGGCTGCGTCGCCTCGGGTAGGTAACGTGGTCGCTATTAGAATGTAGCAAGGAAGGAACTCAGCGACGTAGACACTACACGACGTACGTAGATACGACACTGTGTCGTTGCGATGATTCATATGGAGACGTTGATAGCTATGCAAACCTTTCTTGGGTAAATGGAAACATCTCTGAAACTTATAGGGGTGACTAAAAATAATCTAGATCGATAAAATAAAGTTATCCTATTGCCTATACTTTAATTCCATTACATTTGACGAGCCCGGTGGTCGAATGGCTAACAATGGCCACTTTGACTCCGAGGTCGCGGGTTCGATCCCCGCACAAGACAAATACTTATGTGCATGAACATGTCTGTTTGTCTTGGTCTGGGTGTTTCTATGTATTATTTGTATGTATTTACAAAAAAAATGTATTTAACTAAAATACATATTATATCCGTTATCCATATACCCATAGTACAACTTTGCTTAGTTTCGGACCGGACTAGATGGCAGTGTGTGACTTGTCCAGGAATATTTATATTTATTTATTTATGATGCATGAATGCATTTATACTATACTTTAATTGCATTAAATAATAGTATTATTGAATAAATTGTCAGTTTTCAATTGAAGTGGTATACATTGTATAAAATTTTATGTTACACCTTAATTTATATTAAAATATTACAATACTAAAAGAACATATTACTCGCATGCTATAGTAGTCCCATTGTGAAAGCTGAACTTATGAATCAAAAATATCTGGATTACATACTTTTTAGGGTTCCGTACCCAAAGGGTAAAAAGGAACCCTATTACTAAGACTCCGCTGTCCGTCCGTCAGACGGACGGACGGACGTCCGTCTGTCACCAGGCTGTATCTCATGAACCGTGATAGTTAGACAGTTGAAATTTTCACAGGTGATGTATTTCTGTTGCCGCTATAACAACAAATACTAAAAAATAGAATAAATTAAATATTTAAGGGGGCTCCCATACAACAAACGTGATTTTTTTTTGCTCGCAATTGATAACGGCAATAGGTAGTTTGAACGCTTGAATTACTCACATAATATTTAGTTTAAAACAAATATTTAAGGGGGGTCCCAATTCCTCTAAACGTGATTTATTTGCCGTTTTTATAGTTTTTATAATGGTACGGAACCCTTCGTGCGCGAGTCCGACTCGCACTTGGCCGGTATTTTTTTTTTAAGAAATATCTTGGTTTTCTATTGGATAACACCTTTTTATTCTAATGTTAAAAGTTGCAATTAATAGACATAAGTAAATAGTGCAATAAACTGCATAGAATACAACGCATTTGAGTTATTTTGGTCTACATATTTGGAATCTTGAAATTTTTTTTTTAACACAAACAGCTATGTGATGATCTATTTAATGTCCTCGTGACTGGATTAACATAATACTATAGTTTTGAGTTATCATAGTATTATATTATCTATGGTTTCGTGCGATGTGTCGGTTACAATACTACCCAAAATTAGTCTCTCATCAGTCCCAACAGCAAACAATCGTGCACCACATCATATCCACTGCCGACCAATAACTCTAGACCTCCTAATCGCTACTATTTTTCAAAAATCCATCCAAGGGCAAGGAACAGGGGAGTCCAAGCTAAACCGGTTATTTTTAAGGCTATTCTCTATGCAAAAACAGTATAGACTGGCCTCCGAGAGCTTGCGTGTTACCCCTTTAGTGGTGTATATTATTGTGAGCGGGGGGAGGCAGGGTAGGTAAAACGCGAGTGGTGGTCGAGGTTGTGGAACCGCGTGCACTAGTGCTCACTTCACACGTACTACAAAGCAGGCTAACTGCCTGCTATTAACACTGCTCGAACCCCCCAGCGCGGACTAGTGATGTGCGTGCTGTCAGGTGCGTGCTGTTTCGGAATCCAGACAATGGAACGCAGGATGTTATTGCAAATAAATTTTAAATAATCTATGCATTCGTTCAATTGCATCCTTCGTTCATCTTTTGCAACGCAAGGTACGCAGGCGAGTCAAAACTTGTGTCAATAATGAAACTCTTTTATGATTCTTATTAAATTATTGTTATATTACAGGCTGATGATGATGATGATAGTCTATACCTACTACACAGGTAGCATATTCTTGAGAGGTAGAAACCGTTGAAATTTCAATGGCATAATATTTAAATGATGATGAATATTTCAATATTTACTGCAAATAACAATAGAAATAATAAGATATTATAAAAAATGAAAAATTCACCTCCACGCTTAGGTGGAATATGTTTGGTAGTGTAATAGTTAATAGGTAGATGGCACTTTAGTCTTTTTTGGTTAATTTTTCAGCCTGCTATAGTCGCTCCTCATTTTGATACAATCGAATGCCAAAACGCGATGGAGCTTTGATGCAATGGCAAAATAGCTGTTCGCCGATGCTCAAAATTCTATTGATGCACTGAGATATAATTTCGCTAATTGAGAAAAGCCAATAACTTATTTAAGTTACCACGGCGGCAGTCAATGGAGATAAAATTCAAATTCGTGGGAATAAATTTATTATTTATTGTATGCCTTTGTTAAACACGACCTTATAAATGTCGTTACAAATTGTCATACAATACAGAGAAATATTTTCTGAAGTGGTATCATATTCTTCGTATTTAGGTATTCATAGACGTTACACAACACGCTACACAAGTTGCAGTCACTAAAGTGACTGCAACTTGTGTGTGATACATATTTCTAACCTTTTAATATAATCTTGGATATAATAAGTACCTATATCTGCAAAAAAAAATACCTCTAAATGCAATTAAGCCAACACATTTCAAGCTATCTCGTTACATAACCTCTTCACATAATTGACGAGCAAATTACACGACACAGAATGCAACAACAACGTCCAAAGTGCATTAAGTTCTGACGCTAATTAATTGACGAGTTAATAACCGCCAACAAATTGAGCTCGGTTCGGATCCGCTCGCTCCCAACACTAGCGTCGCCTGCGGCCTAATCACCCAAAACGAAACCATTGTACCACGTAATAAGATTCCAAATCGTCTGCGTACTTACCATATTATTTTTCTCCGATGTTTACAAATGAATTCTAACTTTATTGGAATGCGCTAAGGTGGAATTTCAAGGTTTCATATAGAGTTATTGGTCACAAACGGAACAAGAGCCGGCACCCCTCAATGGCGCCGATAAATAATCCGCATCGAGCTTGTTTTATAATATCTTAATTCAATAGATATAATCATTGAAATTGAACTCAAGATATAGCAGAGATTATAGCTAAATGGTAAAAGTTTTTATTAAATCATTCCTACGCCAAATTGGTCGATTTTTACCTTGTGCGAGCAGTGTCTTTATAAACATGCCTATGGTACTGCAACTTCGCGTGCATTTTGCATAAATTTCAAGGTTTGCTGCTAGTCTTTTTTTATTTTCCAAGTTTTCTACTACTTTTTATATACTTATCCCTCTCCTTCAAATTCTGCTGATTGTTCTATTTTACCTTTTGACAAAATTACACATCAATTTTTATCAGTATCGGTTTAACATTAATAAGTTTTAAATTTTCTCCACCTTTTCTGTTTTCTGATTACCTACATTTCTCCCCTCTCGCCGAGTCCCTCCTACACGGTTAGGTATTCTCTTTTAATGTTTTCTTTAATTTCTCCTATTTTGCCTTTATTTTTTCTTCTATTTCTTACTATCATTCTATTCAATTTTTTGCATTTCTTCTCTTCAATTTGATATTCAAATTTCATATTTATAATTCAGTTGTTTCCCGTTAATAATGTGTTTATGAAAAACATAATATTTTAATATAAAGGTAATTTGCACCTTTAAGTGAGGATTTTTTCTTAAAGCAGAAATATACACGTGTTTATTTTTCATTGAAGGGTATGTGTGCTAAATGTCAAGTCTATATACCTATATATATAATATATAAGTCTATATCATATTACGTGTGCATTTAATAAAACACAATAGTCAAACTAAACTTTCACGAAACAAACATTTAACCACTATTAATAATCTTATCTGATGAATTTTGATATACTGTGTTTCATTATTTATTTTTATGAACAAGGATACGGCCCGCCTGATGAAAAGCATAACTGCTTTCCATTTCCGTAGCCTATGAACGCCTGTAAAACCAGGGGCATCACACGCGCGTTGCCGACCCTGTAAACTTCATCACGCCTTTTTTAAAGAACCGAGCTTGTCTTGAGCTTGTCGAGGTTTTCTTAGGAGACTACAGCATGAGTCTTCTAAGAAAACCTCGACAAGCAGTTCATTCCACAGCTTGACAGTACGCGGGAGAAAACTTCACTGGAACCGCACAGCACGCGACCACCTATATTACGAAAGAGTCTAAGTACAAAATTCGATTATAGACAATCATCCCAACATATTGGCTGCGTCTCTAATGAAAAGTGATTCTAGATTTAAAAGGTTAAAAAGAAAGTCCCCAATAGATACGGTATATATGAATAAAGGGCGCATGTCACTGGACTGACAGCTCTCCAAGACAACTGACATGTCCTTAACCCTATGCTGAATGCTATCATGGAACAGATTGCATAAATACACAAAAAAAAAGTACAAAATTCCAAATCAATGGACAATGTTTTTTCACTTGTTACTTTTGCTCTTTTCAAATTGTATTTTATTTACCTTAGAGATTGAATTTATATTGTATGCGTCGGCTATACACAATATAAGTAAAGTATGCAACGATCACCGCTTCCCACTAGTCCGACCGTAGCCCACTGTCCATGTTTAACCTCCCGATGTAGAATGAAAACAATCATTGCCTTTTGACTTATGGCTTTGCCTTTTGACTTTGATTGTGCCTAAAGCCACGTAGCACGTAGCTACGACGTTGCTACGAATCTAGCGATACACGGTCTACGTTTGAAGCACAGGCAATGCATAGTACTTTCTTAACAAACAATGTGGGAAAAGGTTGATGATCATTTTAATATATATTTTTATATGCAACGGTGGGTGGCGAAACTTGCAAATAAGAATTCTACGAGTACCTGATGTAAAGGGGTTGCGGTGACAGATAACCTGCTACCATTAATAATAACTTATTGCACCAAATAAAACAGTAAAAATATAGCTGAAATTACTTACAGTATAATGTACGAGTAATTACTTTAAAAAAATAGTTAGCAATGGCCACTTTGACTCTGAGTGCATGTTTGTGTGCATGAACATGTTTGTTTGTCTTGGTTTGGGTGTTTGCTTATGTATGTATTTACAAAAAAAAATGTATTTAAGTGTAATATCAGTTACCTAGTATCCATAGTACATGCTTTGCTTAGTTTGGGACTAGATGGCCGTGTGTATTTTGTCCAGGACTATTTATTTATAAAGTACTGAAGGCGGCTATATAGATTTGATTTGATTTGAACCTGATAAAAATTATACACATATTTCACACAAAAGTGCTATTTTGATTAAGGAATCAAGTACTCTATGTCGACTAGATCTACGATATTTCAACATTTACAAATGATTTTGATTATCCATACACCTTTATATTGAATACAAATATACATACAAAAAAAATATCAATTCTTTGGTTCAAAAGTACATATCGCAGCGAAAGGGTTTAATTATGTTAAGTATAGTAAGTTACCAACAAAGCCCTGGGCGGGAGCCTCGTAACCCTTGCAACTCTTTGCCATTCACAATATTGTGACAGCCACACTTCTCACCTATTATTAGTGAACAATAAGCCTTCAGGATCCTCAGCACATTGTGCCGCTTGGCGACAATGCCACTGTGTCCTATTGAGTCTTTTGGGTCTCATTGTGAGACGGCGACATTTTATTCCTGTTGCTATAAATTACAATGTTTTGATTTGTTCATCAGAGACAGCTTGACAGAAATCCAGCTTTTATATGTCATCTAATGACAAGAGCCAAGACCGAACGGTTTACCGTTTAAGATTCGTACTTCGAATACGAAGTACGAACCATAAACTGTAACTGCATAGCGAATCATAAATAAAGTACATACTTAATAGGTATTGGGGCGTAAATGGCTCACTACCACCTTTAGAGCCAAAGCCAACTCCGCTTGCACGTGATCCACCCTGCCAACTTGCAAAAGAAGCTCTAGCAAAAGAGAGGTAGGGTACAGCATCTTTGTAACCTGCCTGACTGGTGAAGGACCTCAACCTCACGTGGTCAAATAATAATTTGAGGGCTGTTGTGCTCCTGCGAGTAAGTGAGGTCATCAGAAAGGAAGAAGGTGCTGCGTTGAGAGCAGGGGTGACCGCTCCCAAGCAAGGGAATTATTATTTGGTGACGGTCTACTGTGAGGTGAAAGTTCTCCCTCAGTCAGCCAGCTTACAGTTACGCTCCCCTACTTCTCTTTCGCCAGAGCTTCGTTAGTCAGTTAGCAGGACGCACCACGTGCAGGTGAGGTTAGCTTTGGCACAAAGATAGTGGTGAACTGCTTACTCCCCAATACTTATTAAGTACTTTCATTATGAATTTCAGTTGCAGTTTAAGAACGATAAACCGTCGGTTTTGGTTTCTAGCTTCTTTGTGCTCCCCCTCTAGATGGACCGTTGGCCACAAAAAGCAAATGGAAATGGCTGGATGCGGAAAGGGGAGGATCGCATATGGTGGAAAACAAGGAAGGCTTATATCCAGTGGTGGATAAATAGCCTGAATATGATGACGGTGACCTATTTTATGAACCAAAGCTTTTTGTCGTGAGGCCGCTCCAATCAAAATCTATAAATGCATCATTAAAGTGTTGCGCTAGTATTGATATACATTTTCAAGTGGATAATATTACTATTATAATGTTTTTTGTGCGTCATGTTCGCGGAACTGTTATGTTTTCATAGGTCGGCATTGTTCGCCGGCGGGCGGCAGGAAACAAGTGCTATTACATCTCGTGACGATGCAAATAAAGTGTTTATTTTAATTTCTCACTGACCAAAATTAGACTTCTTTTGAACTTTTAAAGTAAGAGAGTTGTTAGTGTATTTTTTTGAAACTCGAAATACAAATTAGTATTCGATTTTAGTTAACAATGATCAACAACGGAGGGATTGCGCAGATCGGAATAGCTCAAAGCATGATCGATGTTAAAATTTAGTTTTGATTTAACGCCACTAATTTATGTTTTATGAATTGTTAAAACTAAACACCTATCTGTTTATATTTTCACCTATAATATGTCATTGTGACCTCCTTACTTAACAAATGCTACTACGAAATTTATGGTTCCGAGAGCTGGACTTTGAGAGCAGCGGATAGGAGGCGGGTCGATGCGTTTGAGATGTGGTGCTGGCGAAAAATGCTTCGCATCCCTTGGACGGCTCGACGCACTAACCTTTCGGTCCTAAGGGAACTCGGGCTCGACACGCAGCAGCGCCTCTCGGCTGTGTGCCTCCACAAGATACTTCAGTACTTCGGACACATAGCGCGCCGGGATACAGATAACCTAGAGAAGCTCATAATAACTGGCAATGTGGATGGCAAGCGACCGAGAGGACGAAGCCCTAAGAGATGGTCCGACCAGGTGTCAGAAGAACTGCAAATGCCGATGTCTCACGCTCTCCATCAGGCAGAAGACCGCAGTAACTGGAGGAAATTGCGGCAACGCTTTCGTCGTCGTCACGATCCTCATCAGTGAGCGACCGACTTAAGGAGGAGGAGGAGGACTACGAAAATTATAGATTTATCGAATAATAGCTGTAACCCGCGGCTTCGCCCGCGTGGTCCAGGGGAGCTGCTATTAATTTGTGTATATATTTTCTTGCTTGCTGCTGTATTCGGTGAGTTGGAGGTACTTTCCCAGTCGGCCAGTTTACAAATACGCTTTACCATACCTTGTTGTGTGGTTTCCGGCAGACTAGAATAGAATCACTCCGTCTCTTCCCGTGGATGTCGTACAAGGCGACTAAGGGAAAACATTATCAAACATCGATCAGGCCTCCCCAACACGTCTTACCAGCGTGGGGAGTGTAGGCCAAATCCTCCTTCTGTCTGGGACGGACGAGAGAGGGTCGTGCTCCTGTAGTGGAGACTAAAATGACCTGATGATGAGATGAGATGGGTACCCTACCACTTTTTCGTCTATTTCGGTACATGGCTCAGCTGCTTGGCTTTGGCTCTAAAAACCATTTGTTTGCTTGGTTGTTTAAAAAATTATATGTTAGCAATTAGGTTCCATTTATCAAAGAAGGACAAATGATTATTAGCTTTATTTTTCCCGTGGGAAGAAAATGTTTTTCCTGGATAAAAAGTAGCCTATGTCACTCTCCAGACCGGAAACTATCCCCGTTAAAAAAACATGTCGGTACTTAGTTTTCTTTTGACGTAAAAGAAGGACAAATGATTGCAAAGTTTATTTTTTCCCATGGGATTACGATATTTTTCCGGGATAAAAAGTAGCCTATGTTATTCTCCAGACCGTAAACTATCCCCATTAAAAAATCATGTCCGTACTTAGGTTCCTTTTGACGTGAAAGAATGACAAATAAATAAAATAAATAAATATTGTCAGACAAATTACACAGCGCCTTCTATCCCCAAAGTAAGCGAAGCTTGTGTTATGGGTACTAGATAACTGATAAACATATGTAAATACATTTTTTTTTGTAAATACATACTTATGATACATAGAAAACACCCAGACCAAGACAAACAGACATGTTCATGCACACAAATGTTTGACCTGTGTGGGAATCGAACCCACGAGCGTTGGTGTCGAAGCCGCGTCATTGACCGCTACGCCACCGAGCTCTTCAGACAAATGATTATAAACTTTATTTTTCCCGTGGGAATAAGATGTTTTTCCGAGATAAAGAGTAGCCTATGTCACTCTCCAGGCCTTAAACTATCTCCAAAAAAAAAAACATGTCAATCCGTTTGTTACTTTCGACGTGAAAGAAGGACAAACAAACAAACACACTTTCACATTTATAATATTAGTATGGAATAGGAAGTATGGATTATAAATAAATCTTAAACTAAACTAAAACTAATCCTAAATCCTATATATTTTATCTATAAACAAAAGAAAAATTAATGCGATAAAAAAAATGAACAGAAATTTACTTACAAATAAAAAATATCTCAAGATTTTTTCTCTTTCTTTCTTGTGTTTCGGCAGTGTCCCCAGAAGACTGGCAGCATTACCTCGCTTTATTGTAACAGGACGTGTCGACCTATTTTTTTAGAAATATCTTAGGTACCTATTTAAAAGATCTATCGAGTATCTCATACCAACAGCTTAATACGCTTTGAACGCCAATTAATAAAGGGTCGTTCGTGTCAAAATCTCAATAAAATTTCAATTGCCTTCAGCCGTCGATTTAGAGTCTCGAATTATTAGAACTCTTTTGTTACCGGATTAGCGAAATGCGGAGGGCAGGCCACCGCACCGCGCCGCACTACAACGCACCGCACAGCGGCTCATCGCCACGGTAATTGAAATACCTCTGCGCATTACATGGCATTACAACCACCGCTTCATCTAGACCCCTCGTCACCCTCTCTCCTATTCGTAACTTAGGTCTCTGGGGGTTAATTGCAGTGAAAACAGCGGGTCTATGTACACTAGTCGGTGGTGCTCGGTGCACATTCTTGCAGGATTACAAGCAAAGTGCGACTGAGCCGGGTTCAATTAACTCGCCCCCCGATTGGATATTAATTTATTGCTGCCATATCGTCTTTATTAACTACTTGTCATAATGGTGCATTATTTTTATTCTTTAATTTAAATCATAATAGTTATCAACTTTTATCTACCCACTGCTGTATAAAGGCTTTCCACCAAATGCGATGTTCCAAACCTCCGCCTTCCGCATCCAGCCACTTCCAGCCGCTTTTTTGGCACTGTACAAATTAATATTTAAAAAAAATAATTTTAACAAAAAAAACCGACTCCAAACTCTACATTTATGTATGTAGATACATGCTGATGATGATGATGAAAAAAAATATGGGACCAATCTGGAAGTATACTCTTTCAAATAAAAAAAGTTTTTTTCAAATCGGTTTATAAATCACGGAGTAAGTAATTAAGTAACAAACATTAAAAAATATACAACTGAATTGAAAACTCCTATTTTTTTGGAGTCGGTTAAAAATGTATGGAGACTCGAATGGCACCGTGGTGCAGACTAACTGAAGTTAACCAATGTCGACCGTGACGTGTTATGGATAGGTTTAGTTATTTCGAGCTCCTCCGTACTTTAGAGGACACGTTGGTCTTTGCAGAAGACAATCGTTAAGCCAAGTCAGTCTTTGGGCGGCTTGAAAAGACTGACTTCCTCCAACCTGCAGTTTAAGAGCGTGGTGGAGCACATTCTAAACGCCGTTCGATTGACGGAAGACTTTGATCCCTACAATGGGTTGAATAGGTTGATATGGTGGTCGCATACTTGTATAGCTCCTGATGTGGTATAAAAACATGTACGCTTACATGGGGACTAGGAAAATGTCAAACGAATAAAGGGAAAAATTATATTCCGTTAGGTATGATTTGTCAAAATTTTTCATAACTTCTGTGTTAAACATAGCCGCTAATTAAAACTGGCAAATTAAAGCAACTCACGGTCTCTAGGAGAGTTGTAGAGCGGAGAGGTGCAGTCGGGCATTGCGACAGGACGATACAGAATGAACTCCACAACTTTGAAACACCTACTTTAAAATATTTCGCGTTATTATAACTGATGTCTGCTGATTATCGTGCTGGCATTGAAACATAAATGTTGTGTATTTACTTTTAAAGCAGACCACAATTTGACGCAATCCTATAATCATAAAATTATTTTAAACTTTCCCCATGACTTCGTCACACACACAAAAGTCGAACAAACAATGTTTGTGAAAGTCGTAAATACGTCTGTGTGCGTGTATGTCGCACAACAGGGTACCGCCGGAGCTGAAACTTCAGTTTAGATTGACGGTAATAATGTTTAGCTTAGCTAGTAGAAACCCTAGAGCTATATCGACTAAGATGAAGAAGTTTGTCACAAACTTTACCCTTAGGGTTTGTTTTATAATCCAAATATTAGATCGTTATCGGCTTCAGCTTAGGCGGTAGCGACCCAGGTCTAAATTCGACACGCAGCCTCTCGCGGGGAAGGTAGAGGCCGAGAGGTCGATTAAGGAGTAACCATAGTGTAGGTACTACGTAAGTACGTACATACGTATTTCGATATTTTTAATTTTCATTATGATTATGATCCATTATGATCGATTTGACAATTTTACAGTAAAATACCGAGAAGGATACAAGAACCTTGTGAGATAGCGATAAGTTATAGATAAATCTAGAAATCTAAATCTTTTCTGCATCTCGTTGTATAAAATGCATGCGTGCACCAACGACACGAGAGGCGCGCGGACGTGCCATGAATTCAAATGCATCGTTTACACAAGATGGCTGCCTCGCCTCGCCGCGCCCGCCGCCGGCCCGCTCGCCTCGCGCGCCTCGCGCCTCGGCCCGCGGCGCCGGCCGTGCTAATGAATTGTGACACGCATTAACGACACATTGCTCCACTAATATACTTGCCGCCTCTGAAGTGAACTTACCTGTTTTAGTTGAGATTGTTTTGTAACGGTGGATGTATTCTTTAAATTATCAGGATAACATTTTATTTTATTGTAATAACTTTATTGTATAACTGACTCGCAACGTCAACGTCTGCGTTTCCATTGGTTCTAATTCTTCCTTATATTTTCATTAAAAAAGTAGTCTAAATTACTTCTTATAACATTACCTAACAATCCCATCCAAAATATCCCGTTAAATATGGTCCTACCGTTTCGAAGATTAGCAGATAGCTAAAAATAAAAAATGTGTTGTTTCTTATAAGTACAACCTTATATTCTTTTGTGTACATTTATTAAAAAAACATTAATATTCTCAGTAATTTCGGAGAGAGAATCGTCAATTTTCATCAATTTTTAAAAATAATTTAAAAACTGTTTGTGTACAAGTTATGTACCTAAACATAAAGACTTCTTTTTCATTCCGACATGCACGATGCTCTAAAAATAATTAGTAGGTCTGTGACAGCCTATAAAGATGTTGAATCAATCAATTAAACAACGTCTTTGTGGAGAACGAGCCAGTCATCGTGTTTCGAGTTAGTTGTCGTTGAGGCGTACTTGCCGCGACTCCGCTCTGTCAGCCAGCCGAATGAATGGCCACAATTAAATCAAACCCAATAACATTTCTATTCATTAAGTCGGTAATTTGATACAAATTCATAATGGGCTGTGTTTCGTAGTATAATTTACTCTTTTGTAATTGCTTTTGTGTGTAAAATGTTTATAATCATCATGTCAATTTTAGTGATTGAAATGAGGATTTATTGAACGGTGTAATCAAGTACTGATGTTGCAGTCATGCTTATGTTGTATAGTGTTTCCGGGTTTAATTATTACAGGTGAATATTGTTAAGGTCATTTATAAAAAAAACCTTATAGTATCACTCGTATATATGTCTGTCTATTTATCATTTTATGGCAATTTCTTCCGAAATAAAAATTTGACATATTCTTTGACTCAAAAACGTGTTGACGCGTCACAATATCTGTCACCAGACCACAAATATTGTTTATTTCACTAGAACAATACTATATAATGTCTATAAGACGTATAAATAATTTAAGTTTTTAATATACATAATATTACGAGTATGGACGGACAGTATGGTCACCATTTTTTATTCTGTGAGGTGAAGGTACTTCCACAATTGACCTCCTTGTGCCCTACCTCTCTTTCGCCAGAGCCTTATATGGTAGTCAGGAGGTAGAGTAGGGTACAACGTGTAGAGGAAGATAAAGAACTTGGAATTAATTGACTGTTGGCTCTTACTTATCTATACTGTGCTTTAGGCCTATTATAAAAAAAACGTCTAGCATATTTTTAAGTGTAAATCATTGTCATTCTTTACAGCAATGCATTTATATCCAAAATTCTTGTTACCTCGATTCAACATCCAAATTGTAGAGAGCAAAAAAACAAACAATAGGAGATTGCTAAACAATAGATAAAGGGGATTACACACTCGACGCACTTCGAGGCGTCCGACAACGGTGTAGGTATATTATCATTGGTACTCGGCGAGTCAACTGTCAACATACTTGACGTTTTTGGGAGAAAGCTACTTAAAATTTTTACGATTTGAAATGGACCTTTTACAAATGTACGTTTTATTAGAATTTGTAAATAATAGGTCATGTTATATTAAATCTAATAGAAACGAATGTAAACTATACACTGTTGCATAGTGACACTAAAGACTGAGACGAAAATTCACCAGATTTCTTGAGTAAAAAAATTTTTATTACTATTCGCTAAGCTTTATATCTACACTAGCTCCACCCGGCTTCCCCCGCGTGAATGTTGGTTATCGCGCCAAATGGACAAATCTTTGGTCATTCCTCGGGAACAGCTCATTTCTTCGAGATAAAAAGTATCCTATTTTTTATTCGGGACTCCTAATATGATGTATGGAATATTTCATGGCTATCCGTTCAATAGCTAAGACGTGAAAGTGAAACAAACAAACTCAATTTCATATTTTCATCATGACATAAGGAAGAAATTTTTGGTCATTCTGAAGGAATAGTTATTTTTTTCTGCATAAAATCTATCCTATTATTAATTCTGGACTTCTGGTGTCATTATGTCATCGGACAATCAGAAGGAATGCAAAATGACATAATTTACCTACAATTCGCAAGACTATTTAATAAGTGTATACGCCACCTTAATAAGATCATTTCGGCCTTGTCAAATCTTTTTTCTACTTAACAAACTTGCCACAAAAGTGGTGACGAGCAAACAACACAATAGGATTAGGTTTCGGCCGCTTGCAGCGTCAACAATGTTTAAGAGGAGTGCACACTCCTTGCCTCGGCCACTTGACACCTCGCCTCGTCGCCTCGTCGCCTCGTCGTCCGACGTCAAGTAACTCTCGTCTCTAGTGAAATCATCCGGGAATAAAAAAAATAGATCGATTGAAGCTAATTTTCTTATCGTCTTTCATATTAATGGTGTAAGTGGTTCATCTACATCTTTGAACCAAAGCCAACTTCACCTTCAGTGCACCCTGCTGACTGACAAACCCTGGCGAAAAGAGACGTAGGGAGCGTAATTGTAAGCTACCCGACTGGGGAATGTACCTCCACCTCACAATACCGCAGCCAAATAACAATTCCCTTGAGGGTTGTTGTGTTCCTGCGAGTGAGCGATGTCACCAGAAAGGAAGGAGATGCTGCGTTGGCAGCGGGGGTGTCGGCGCGTGAGCTATATTTTATGTTGCGAGCGTTAATCTGGCTACGGTAACTGTTTTACATCAGGCGGGCCGTATGCTTGTCTGCCACCCGTCGTAGTATAAAAAAATACTTGCCTGATCGATAGACTGACCCGGCCAACGACGCTATAACATAAATGCTGTTAAAAATTCCACAAAATCAAATCATTTTATTATTTTCCTAAAGTTTGCTGTACTTCCGTATGTGTGTAAAAAAACTATTTGATTGACGATATAATGCAATTCGAATAACGTGAAGTATTTATGGAGTTTTTTTTAATAACCGTTGCTTCAATAGACGGAGTGTGAAGGCAAAAAATGAGGATCGTACGTCGAACCTTTGAATAGCGGCCATTGAAATCCGCAAAACAAAACGAGCCTCGCAGAAAACAAATCAAATTTCACGAACGTTAGACAACGGTCCTAAATAACCACGATGGATGAAATCGAAGACACCAGTCAGTACTACACCCTCATTTTCTATTCTAATAAAAGAAGGCTAACGACTTCCTCAATTACTTGAAGTGTAAGATAAATAAACATGGGAATTGGTCCGTGTAATGGACGCATTGTGGCCGCCCGGTCGCAGCATTGTTGCCTTGGCGGAAGCAGCTCCCTCGACGGGACCGGCCATATGGAGAAAGTCATGTCCGCCTGACAGAATAATACCACGGAAACGTTTGTTGCAATTGCATTGCGATTGACGTTGCAACTGTGTAAATATTAATGTTTCGGTCGGAACGAACGGGTAATTCTATTTATGTAGTTTGTTATAACACGTCAGGTGACAAATAATTATACGACCGGTCTGATGTAAAGCGATGTTATGGTTCAGAGATTCGTTTGTCAGTCAGCAGAGTGCACCGACCGCAGGTAAAATTGGCTTTGGTTCAAAGATGTCGATGAACCACTTACACCCCAAGGTTAAGCAACGTCGAAGGTACCCTGTTTATGTATGTGTTTATTAATCTCGAGCTCCTCCGTGTTTTGCAGGGCAAGATAAGCCGTCGGTTCCGGTTGTTGTGTTTACATGGCAGTCGTTAAGCCAAATCAGTGTCCTTTGGGCGGCTTGAAAACATTGGCCTCGGCCAACCCGCAGTTGAGTGGCGTGGTGGAGTATACTCTAAACCCCTTCAATTGAAGGGAGACCCGTATCCCAGCAGTGGGATGATTACGGGTTGATGCCGTGTCGTAATTTATGTTGTGTGCTATAAAAAAATTACAGATCATGAACGGAAACGAGAAACTAAATTCTCTCTCTGTTATGCTTGAAGAAGGCGTTTTTGACACTTAGTCAGCTCAGTCAGTTAGACATAAGACCACTTCTTTAAACACTTTTTTTTAGACAAGAGTTGGGCATATTAGAATCTGAATTACCTGATGGTATGCTATTTCCACAGCCCCTAAGGTTCCACAGTTGAAGCAACACCAACTGTCATTGATTCGTTGCCAATCTTTTTAGGTAAACATGAACTCTTTTCTTCAAGTGTCACATTTCAAGTCGTATATCCTTAGGTGACACCGTTGATGAAAATTAATTCATTAACTTCAAGATACGTGTTAGAAAATGCTCTAAAAACGTACTTTTGCAACCATACCTACGTACGCGAATAATACGATAGTGGAGCTTAGCTGATGATATTAAACCGAACTGCTCTATCGAGCTCTTTGAGATGTTCGCTTATTTGTTTATTTCGTTTTTTAGGGTCACCAACGAGTGAATGATGCCAATGGTGTTGCTAGTGTGTATAGGCTGCGATAGTTACATGCCAAGGAAATCATGCGCTTGTTACCCACCCGTAGAAAAAAAATGCTTATTTCTACGAAGGTTAATAATTGAACACAAAATTCGCAAATTACGCTAAAAATGTAGAAGTAATTTAAACATCTAATTAAATTGAGTTATCCTAGTACTACTTAATTAAGTTTCGGTAATTTAGTGCCCACAAAGAATACAGTAAAAGGGTGAACTCCTTCGTCGTAGATTGTTCGCTGAAACTGCTGAAACGACCTAATGATAATTCCCGCGCGGGCCAGAGGCGGCCGCTGCGAGCCGAGACAGCACGGGGCCACACTAAAAGGGGTTATAAACAGTAACGTCACTTCATATCAACCCAGCTAGCATGTTCTTGAAGTACAGAATATACAATTATACTTATATAGATATAATACCTATATAGGTATGTAATACAAACGTATATCATATTATATTACTTATAGCCCATTGAACAGTCAATATACAGTTATGATAGTATATATTTTTTTTGCAATTTAGTTTTGATATAATTTGGTTTTGTTATAAATTTTATATCCGTTTGTAGAAATGAAACAGTAGAAATTTTTGCCAAAGGGAGAAGACAAAACGCGAAGCTATTCCTACATTTTTTTTTCTGATTAAATACCCCGTAATAGCCTTCACTGTTTATTGTTTTTATGATGATTGCCACTTTAAATCCTAGTTACATGTGGGAATACGTGATGCGCCTGTTTTTCCTATGAGTGCAAAATATAAAATTATTAATTGCGAGCTTCTGTAAGGCAAGAATTTGTCTCTATTCTTATTGTTCCAAATTGAGACAGAAATCTTTTGCGTCTGGGCTGGTCGATGCTGAGATATGTCATGACATTGTACCACTACGTTTCTCTGCCAAACAAGTCAGAGATACAATAAGTAAAATGACTAAAGGCAAATCGCCTGGTCATGACGGTCTCAGCGTCGAACACCTGAAGAATGCGGGTGTCCACCTACCTAGAGTGTTGGCGATGTTTTACTCATTGTGTATTAGTCACTCATACATGCCTCCGGCGATGCTTAGAACGGTAGTTGTTCCGGTAGTAAAAAACAAGACGGGAGATATATCGGATCCAGCGAATTATAGACCAATATCGCTTGCCACTATAATATCTAAAGTGCTGGATAGTCTGCTTGATAAAGAACTGGATCAATACCTACACCTACATGACGCGCAGTTTGGCTTTAGAGCTGGACTTTCTACAGAAAGCGCGATTTTGGCCCTCAAGCAGACTGCCCAATACTACACTTCGCGAGGTACTCCGGTGTACGCGTGTTTCCTTGATCTCTCCAGGGCTTTTGACCTTGTAGCATATGATGTCCTATGGAAGAAGATGAGGGAAGCAGGCGTGCCGATTGACTTGATACATTTGTTCTGCTACTGGTATAAGAATCAGGAAAATAATGTCAGATGGGGTGATTCACTCTCTGAAGTGTACAGGTTGGACTGTGGGGTTAGGCAAGGAGGCTTGACCTCACCCAGGCTCTTCAATCTGTACATAAATGATCTCATTATTGAACTCAGTGACAAACCTGTTGGATGCGAGATTGACGGCGTCATTGTAAATAACCTCAGCTACGCGGACGATATGGTGTTGCTGGGTCCAACAGCGGGATCGATCAGAGAGCTTTTGCATGTCTGTGAGATGTACGCCGCTAAGCACGGTCTTGTGTACAACACAAAGAAAAGTGAATATCTGATATTTAGGGCCCTCAGAAAACAAGTACCTTATGACGCTATAATCATACTCAATGGCATTCCTCTTAAGCGAGTGTCACACTTCAAATACCTGGGGCACTATGTGACTGAGGACCTGAAAGATCAGATGGACATGGAACGGGAACGCAGGGCATTGGCGGCAAGATGTAATATGTTGGCTCGCAGGTTCGCTCGGTGTAGTAAGGAAGTCAAAATAACTCTATTTAAAAGTTATTGTCAAACCTTCTACACCGGTTGTCTGTGGGTCAACTATACGCAGGCGGCCTACAACTCCCTGCGCGTTCAGTATAATAATTGTTTCAGAGTATTGATGGGGCTGCCACGATTCTGTAGCGCGTCTGGCATGTTCGTGCTAGCACGAACAGATGACTTTTATGCCTTATTAAGGAAAAAGACAGCATCCTTATTAACAAGAACGCGTGGAAGTTCCAACAATATTCTGAAAACATTAATGGGAAAACTGGATTCGCCAATGTTGGAACACTTTATTAGTGTGCTTGTTAGACAGAGGTAACTAGCTGGCTGTACTCGTAATAGGTACCTCTGGAACATAATTTCAAAAACGATTTGTTCAAAATTATTATTATTATAATGTTTACTAATATTAGCGTGTAAGATAAATTGTTACTAACAAATGGGCCCTCGTTGCCAAAATAAACAAATATTTTATATTTTATTATTATTATTTAACTACTTTTGTTTCACCTGAAACGTGTCTGTTAATTCGCACTATTTGCAAATGAGATCTGACATAACATACTTTACTTATCTGACTTTGAGAAATAGAATGAAAAATGACCGAAGTTCATTCGGACCACGCAGAAGACCGTAGCTAAATAACAATACCTTTGTATTGGTTCCTTGTATTCCTGCAAGTGAGTGAGGTATGACATGGCTGATGATAACACAACATCGACATGCTACGTTACTGAAGGAAGTGCCAACATGCAAATTATACTATTCTATCTTAGTCTATAGGTATGCTATTCTACTTAGGCGACCGTATACTTCTTTGGACCCGATCTCCCAGATGGAGAGAAAGTAGTAACTATGAACTACTTTCATAAGAAGTATAGTTACTAGTCTCGGCGCCTGCGTTGTGCCGTGGGTCGTGGGGTACAGGTAAATCACGGCAAGGAGCGGGTGCCGGGGCGCAGTTTTAAATTGGAATTCCAGCGAGCAGTAGAAACGCACGCAATTGTCGCCGCTTAATTAATGTAATTCCTTGTCCGCAGGCTTCCCGCAAATCAAGTCGCCTTACAGCCCCTCCTCGCAGCCGCATCTCACAGGTCAGTTAGCTTATTTTATCATATTTTACTTTAGAGCCTTATAGTAGTTTATTTTTATGTCCCAATGAAACAGACGCAAGAATAATATCATGAAGGTAGAACAATATCATGCAGGGTTATCACCTGCACATAACGCTGTAGCATCACATTGAATCTGCAGCGGAAGTATAGTAGGTTCATTGGATTGGTCTCAATGAATAGGCTTTAGGTAGATGACCAGGGCTTGTTGATGAACCAAGAAATACCTATATGTTTTTTGTCATGTCTGGGAATTTTATTTATCTTCATACTTGTCTATTTGCTTTGTCCTCATTAACCTGCAGTTGAGCACCATGGTGAAGTATGTTCTAAAGCCCTTGAATTGAGGGGAAACCCGTATGCCAACAGTGGGATGATTAAATAAAAGAGTTGATGCCATGCTATGCCATTTCCTTTGTTCCCATAATATCTGTTATTTTCGTAAAATATAATATTCGCAAAACATTACAATCACTTAATCTGTACGTAGTTTATTATTTTGTGATTAGAGTTTGTCTCCACAATAAAGTAGAGTTTCTGGTGTCAAAAACATCCACAGATAATAAAACGAACGCCTAGATAATGTATTTGAATTTTAAGCTGAAGATAAGATGTCCACTGACTTCTAAATGTAAGTGGCCTACTTGGAGAAAAACACGACTAATTAACAATAGGTGAACAAAGGCTAGAGAGAGAATGACCCCTTGTTTTAAGGTGGACATACTCGTACACGAGACGAGTGGTAGAAGAGACCATGCTACCATAACAGCTGAGTAATTTTTATCTTCTGCCCGCAACTTTACCCGTGTGAATTATTTGCCGGGATGATTAGTCTATTATTATCCCGATAGAGAGCCCAAATTATAATCTGTGTATTAAAATTCACCCAAATCGTTCATCTGTTTACGCATAACTGAGTCACAAACACAAACATCGTCCCAAATTTTCACAATTTCTATTATTAGCGAAAGCTGAGATGTTAAATTTAAGTGAAGTGCACACATTGTATATTGCTACACTGTGGTTACCAGTTGAACCAAGGGTTTAAAAACGTTAAAAAAAATTGGAGTTGGTATTTTATGTATTAATTACTTATACTGTGGTACAGTATAAGTAATGCGTCCGTAACTTCGAAACTCATCCACTAGTTACTGTAAATCGTTACACAATTTAATCCAATGTTATCACTTAGTATAAATTACAAAGTAGGTAAATGACAAGTAACTAACGTGTTCTTGAAAATTTTTCTCCTGTTTAGTAGGTACTAATGTATGGTAGGTACAGTATATTAGAAATGAGGTACTAGATGGCTTATTGAACACCACCGAACCGTCTACAACTAGGAGACAATACATTCGCCTGTGATTTAGGAAAGTGGCTGAAGGTGGATGTGGCTCAGGGGATCTCTAGCGTAGTGCGCCACCCCGCCGCCCGACGCCCGCCCCGCGCCCCGCCGCCCCCGCCCGCCTTTGTCTCAGTAATGAATCCGCCAAACAGCAAGCGTCACCGCGCAGCCGCCCGTCCTGCCGACACCATAAATCATAGACCGATCTATTAGCGATCGAAACTTCAACTTTATGCTCACACACGTACGGTGCAAATCTTATTAGCCGCTTTAAAACATGCAACCTTCTCGAATACCGGCTCCGAGGAATTTGCTTAGGACTTGAGGTTTAGAAAATGTCTTGTTAAATGCAAATTATAGAGATCGAGATAAAGATATTGCTCGGGGGCGCTCGAATTACATAATAAAGTGTCGAGTTTTTTCATTGTGGATGTTTCTGGCGCGGAGGACGCGGCGACACGCAGCGTTCAGCGCACACGGCACACGTGATGAAAGTGGCCCGACCCACGAGCCCTAATATGTGTTTCGCAGCCCTAGCGTCGCTATGAAAAGCGCTCTGCAGAAAACAAACCACCTGACTGGCTCCCCGCTCGGCAGCCATTTGTAAAAATTACCTTCGCCGCCATTTCTACGCGGGAATTTCATATTTGGAACGCCGCAGGGAGGTATTCGCGAGTAGATTTGACATTTTACCAACATGGCCGCTGGCTTATTATTTCTAAAACAATGAATTTGCGATGGCCGTTTGCAATCACATTGTTTAGACGCCGCCATTTTTATTTTAAAAATTGGGGTCTTTATTATTCTCTACAGGAGTCAAGTGGAAGAAAGTAGACCACAATGGTGTTTGGCACTATTGGTCGCGCAACTCGCCAATCTTTGGGGCCGATATATAATTGTAGAGGAAGGGGTAGGTGATATAGTCAGTTTAGAATGGAAATTGGTCTGTGACTGTAGTGGAAATTGTGCTAAGTGCATGAGGAAGAAGCAAGCTCTGTGTTAGCTCTACATTATGTATCTAAGTATAAGTGGTTAATTACGTGAAAAAAGGTTCATTAAAGGGAAATTTTATCCTAATATATGAGTTTAATGTAGTAATACGTATACGTCAATGTAATAATGATTGCAATCCATGAAATAAGTATAAGGAAGTGCTCAACCATTCTATATATCACTCAAAGTGACTACGATCTTTGTGGAAAAGAACATAAGTGTTTTAAGTAATGCTGTTCAACATTTATGGTATTTATGGTAAGTGTATAAAGCTGAAGAGTATGTTTGTTTGAACATGCCAATATCTGACTATATCAGACGTATTTGATTTTTGTTTGCATTTGATAGTTCAACTTTTCATGTGCCAGATTAAATTTAAAATTTTAGATATTTCTCGATTTATTTTTAAAAGTAAATGAGTATTTTGATTCTTCTAGGTGACGGTTGAGTACCAGTATATAGCTTTTTGAATCTCTAACATTTACGACAATATCACATATTCATCGGTATCATAAAATATACAAAACTAGAACGATCTGCGATCTTAAAATTTTAATAATGCACTACTTGTTTTATGGTGGATCAAAGTTCGATGGGAATATCCATTTTAAAAGGATGAAATTATCTAAAGCAAAATTACCATTGGAGAAACAATAAAATACTAAACTTTTCTCAAGGCACTTGCTGCGTAAACAAAATAAATATTCTATTTATCCTACCTAGCTGTCATACAAAATTCTGGTTTAACACTTTACGGGACAGAAGGCTGAATTCAAATTTCAGAGGTTGTCACAACGACTTTCCATACAAAAAAAAACCACTACATTTATAGATATCATATTAAACTACGTCAGTAACCACGGGCATTACCGCTGTACGGAACAACGGTACTGTTATTATAAGTAGCAAAGTTAAGCCGTTAAGAAATGTATATATTTTAGATCTTAGATTTGACAGTACAAAGAATTGATTAACTTGTAGGTAGACAGTAAATCTTGATCTTTATAATGATAATATGAGCATAACACGGTAAGCACCGGTGTGCATTACGCACCATTTTTTGTAGTTACTGCGATGCCCGTACTGTTAAACTCCTGTTTTGTCAGAGCACGGGTATCGCCGTTACTGTCCTGTAAAGTGTTAAAAACAAAAAAAGGAACGTGTGACATCATAATTCACTAACCTGTTGTATAAAGCGTTTTTGAGAAAGTTCATGATTATGATTTTCAATTCATCGTAATATATCGAGCAGTTTAAACTTTGATTATTTTACCTTTAATAGTGTTTTTGTAATGTCCTTACAACAAATCCTAAAAAAATTAAAAATTTTGCGGTGTTATCGCAAATGTGAGAAAACCAAGGACTTAAAGAAAACACTTAAAATATGTAAAAAATATTTTGTATCTAAAGATGGTAGTGATAACTTTAGTCAATAACTTTAACTTCACATTTTTTTTTCTTTAATGTATAAGATAAGATAATTTATTTGCGAAAATAAGGTGTTATAGGTGTTATTCAATTACATGTCCAACTTATTCTACCCTCGCAGGGGCGTGCAAATATTTACTTACATTTGTTCGAGTTTATTTCTTAACATCATTTTAATAATAATAATTAGCTTATATATTTTAAAGTTAAAATTACATTTCAATAAATTTGTCATTTAAATATTCCTTAACAGTATAATAACATTTATTCATTGACATAATTTCTTTTTAAACAATGTCATTCTTAAAGTTTTAAAATGGTCAGGTAGATGATTGAAATTTTTTATTGCCATGCAGTGCACATTGTCGGAATACAAAGCTAGCCTCTGTTTAGGAACAACTAATCGGTTCTTATGTCTACTTCTCGACGATACACAGTCACCATGTCTTATAAACAGATATTGGTATATTTGAACAAAAAGACACATTTCATATATACTCGTATATAAACATGGAAGGGGTAATAATAGGTCGGGGAAAAAGTCTTTTCGCATTATAGTATGTATGAACTTGTAATAAAATCTCTTTGGTTATACCATTTGTATCTAGCAGGTTTTGATATCTTTAAAAAGTTTAAATTTTAAAAAAGATAATTCCAAATTCAAATTAGGTAAATGTGTGATTTTCATTTGTTTTTTTTACTGTCAAGATGAGTGAATCTAATGAAGAAATTCGATACATTTTAAAATTTTACTACAAAAAAGGTAAAAATTCAACGCAAGCTGCGAAAAAAATTTGTGACGTTTATGGACCTAGTGCAGTGTCTGTGAGAGTAGCACAAATTTGGTTTAAGCGTTTTCAATCCGGAAATTTTGATGTGAAAGATGCACGTCGCTCTGGTCGCCCTGTTACGGATAAAATGGATGCCATTTTTTAAAAAGTGGAGCAAGATCGGCATATCAGTAGTTACGACGTAGCTGAAGAATTAGGAATTGACCACAAAACAGTTTTGGCGCATTTGAAAAAAGCGGGGTACATTAAAAAGCTCGATATTTGGGTCCCTCACGATCTCACTGAAAGAAACTTAATTAACCGTGTACTCATTTGCGATTCTTTTCTACGACGTAATGAAAGTGAACCGTTTTTGAAGAAGCTTATAACTGGTGATGAAAAGTGGATCACGTACGACAAGAACGTGCGAAAAAGGTCGTGGTCAAAGGCCGGTCAGGCTTCACAGACTCTGGCAAAACCCGGGTTAACCCGCAACAAGGTGATGCTGTGTGTATGGTGGGATTGGAAGGGCATTATTCATTATGAGCTGTTACCGCCAGGCAGGACTATCGATTCTGAACTCTACTGTGAACAACTAATGAGATTAAAGCAAAAAGTTGAGAGAAAGCGGCCGGAATTAATTAACAGAAGGGGTGTGATTTTTCATCATGATAACGCTAGACCTCACACATCTTTAGCTACTCAGCAAAAATTAAGAGAGTTTGACTGGGAGGTGTTAATGCATCCGCCGTATAGTCCTGATCTTGCACCTTCTGATTTCCACCTGTTTCGGTCTCTTCAGAATTCTTTAGGCATTGTCAGGTTAACATCACGAGAAGACTGCCAAAACCACTTGTCGTGGTTTTTTGAACAGAAGTCCCAAATTTTCTATAGTAATGGGATCATGTCTCTACCTACAAGATGGCAAAAAGTTATCGAACAAAATGGCACCTACATACTTTAGTTAAATGTAAATAAACTTTATTAAAAAATGTTTTGAATTTTCATATAAAATACGAAAAGACTTTTTCCCCAACCTAATATATTAGATTTTTTAAATAATGGCCTACAGCTGTCCATCATATCAGCATTATATATGGCACGAATACATTTCTTTTGACATACAAATGCTCTTGTTGTGTCAACGGAGTTACCCCATAAAATTACACCATATCTGAGCAATGATGACACATATCCATGATAAGCCATAATGGCAGCTTGGATTGATGCTACACATCTAATTCTTCCTAGTACATAGACAAATCTATCTAGTTTACGGCAAAGTACATTTATATGCACAGTTATACCAAGAAACACAGTGGATTCTATTTCCTCAATACTTACATTATTATATTTAATATACAGAGGCACATTATTTATGTTATTGTTAGTTTTAAATTGTATTAGTTTTGTTTTAGTCATATTTATATTTAAATTATTCTGATTTAGCCAAATAATTGTATTGTTCAAAGTAGTTTCCATGTCAGTTTTATAATCGATATTATCTTTTTTTTTCTTTTTATGTATTCCGCAAAGAACTTAAGCCAACAACAACGCTTTAGAGCTTAAGCCAACCTTTCTGCACCTGGTGCATCCTGCTGACTACCAAGCGAGACTTTAGCTAAGGACAGATAAGGCATCTCCAGCCCGACTGGGAAAATCCCACAGAACCCGCAATCTAATAACAATACCCTCGAAGTTTGTTGTATTCCTACGAGCGAGTAAAGTCGCCAGACGAAAGGAGCTGTATAAAAAATAAGAAATGAAGCTTAGTTCCTGTAGGTTACACCTACAAAATTAAACGTGACAGCATTTGACAGAGACCAAACGGGCCGCGTGTAGCGACAAATCGCTCGGTCGCGCGACACAACCGTCTCGATTTCCCAAACATTCTGAGGAAGCAACTTTTTTCCAACTGTCACATGTTAACAGTAGCACGGATTTGACACTCGTGAACAGCATCTTACAAAATTACGTTTGCATATTACATAAACTTCATTGTAAAGGCATAGAGTTGATTTTAGCAGCGATGGATGGCTGGATATGGTTGTATTTTGGTGTATATCGGGTGTCACAAGCGCCGCTAAGTGGCGACGAGTTGTAACAACAAGCAGTATATTAACGTTGCGGTTCTGATTGAGTATCGAATTTTGTTTTGTGTCGGTCCGTCGCCTGTGTAATTGTGGTGTACACTTATTTAAACAAATTTTGTAATATGTCATAAAAGTCGGTCACATGGAACGATTCACTGTGGCATGATAGTAATAGTTGTTTGTTAGGTTTAAAAATCCATGAGTAGATTATGAACGCTTGTAATCACTCACTATTTTATCTGGAAAATTATTTCACGTATTTTCTTAAAGAATGGGCTACTTGACATTTTTTCGATTTGTTATGTAAGAACATTATAATAATATCGCTATAGATTAAAGAATTAGGTACTCCGATAGCATATACACTTCTTGAGATAAGTATGTAAATTTCAATTTTGGACTTTCCCGAAAACGCTCCAAACTCAGTACAAAAGGCTTATACAAAAGGATTATAATGTCACACGTTCTTATTTTTATGCATTAAATCAGTTTGTTATGTAAAAATCAGGTACTATTTTTTTTAAATGAGAGGGGGAAACACCCACCAGAGAATTGTTATCTCGCTGCGGCATTCTGTGAGATGGAGGTACTTCCCCAGTCAGGCCGCTTACAAAATATGCCCTATCTCTATTTTCGCTAGAGTCTCGTTTGTCAGTCAGCAGGGTCCACCACGTGCAGGCGAGGTTGGTTCAAAGATGTTTGTGAACCGCTTACACTCAAATTTAGCTAGTTAGTAGTTTATGTACTTAGCTAGTGTTGTAAAAAATAGTTTTTTTAAATTAATTCTATCTTTTTTAAATGGACACCTTGGAATAAAACAAGTTGGAAAAAAGCTATTAAAATTTTAAAATCTCAGATTGTTCTAGTTTTGTGTACTTTACGTCACTGATAAATATTTGTTATATTTTCAGAACAGTGTATATTACCAATTCTATTGCATAATTCTAAAATTCTTTGAGAAAACTGACGGTAGGTTTAAATAGGCGCTACTGTCATGAATAGATATTAATAAATAAATGTAAATGTCATGTGTCATGTCTGTCATGAATAGATATAAATAAAAATAAATTCTTATTAATTTAAAATTAGCTGTTCCTATTTTTTCAAACATTTTTTAAATGCCAAAGCAGGTGGCAGTTCCCAGAAATGTGATCTCCACAGCGGCATCTGTCGGTGCGCGCACGTAACAAATGCGTCGCGTTCCGGCGACAAGTCGCAAGTGTTGTGTCAACACACGACACTAATTGTGTCCGTCTCGGGTTGCCGTCCACACCACACACCACACAAACACACTGCCCACTAAATGCTACTAATGATTTTATTAACTGACATTAGTAAAGATTCATTTTTGTTACCAAAATTTGTGTTATATTTTATTGCCGGTTTGTGAGAAGTAGGATGTTTCTTTGTTATGTGCCGACTTATGATGTCATTATGTACTTTCTATAGTACATAATTATTCATCATCATCATCAACCATACATAATTATTGAGTTTAGTATATTCAGTTTTTTGAAAGTGTTTTCGTAATTAGGGAGATAGTAAACATCGTCTGACTAACTATCATAACTGACTTATGTAAATACTTAAGTAGTAGCCCTAGTGAACTTTTTTTTACACCAGTAAGGTGACAAATAAGTATATAGCATATAGGCCTTCCTGATCGAAAACAGTTACTGTAGCTAATGGATATCTGACCATGAAATAACAGCAGGCGCATCACACGTTGCCGATTCTGTAAAAACCTCTTCACGCCCTTTTTGAAGTATCCCATGCTGTAGTCTCCTGAGAATACCTCGACAGGCAGTTCATGCCACAGCTTGACAGTACACGGGAGAAAACTTCTCTGGAACCGCACAGTACCTACGCGACCACAGGCTCCAATAAAATATAAAACAAAAAACCCTATCTATATAACAAAATTTAGTTATGGACATTTTGTGAGAATGTTATTTCTATGTAGTTCATAGATAGCGCAATATGTAACTAATAGATTTCTGATAATAATTTTAATTCTTGGAAAAAAAATATTAACAGCTATCTACTGCTTGGTTTTTTGCCACGTTTGTGGACAATCAAATGATTATTTTTTATAACTTATTCCATATTACAAATTATATTTTTAGACTTGTTTGACTACCGAAAAAAATCCGAATTTTTTCATTAGTCTAATTTTTTTTTGGTAATTTTTTTTCGGTAGGATACACTTCAACGAGAAAAATCAGTCTTCCAGCCCCCTTACCACCATCTCTTATTGCGACTCATTAATTGAATAGATTGCTTATTTATAGCAATGAATAAGCGACTCTATTGCATTTGAAATAGATTCGCTTATTCATTGGTATGAATAAGCAATCTATTCAGTTATTGAGTCGCAATAAGAGATGGTGGTAAGGGGGCAGGGTAGGACACGGCTCCACTACGATTCCATGCTCTTTGCACAAGGAGTCTCCTATCGTATATTGCGTATATCTAGTTTGACGAGCTCGGTTGTCGAATGGTTAGCAATTGCCTTTGACCCCGAGGTCGCGGGTTCGATTCCCGCACAAGACAAATATTTGTGTGCATGAACATGTCTGTTTATCTTGGTCTGGGTGTTTTCTATGTATTATATTTTATTTATTTATTTTATTTAAAAACTTTATTGACCACAAATTATAAATAAGGGTACAAAAGGCGGACTTAATGCTAAAAGCATTCTCTACCAGTCAACCTTTGGGACAAGCAGAAAATCACGAATGCGGCACTGAAGAAGCAAAGTTAAAAGAGAAACAGATTTAAGTACTAAAATATAATACTACGACTAATAAAATACACATACATAGCATATTTATATATTTAATAAACATACATATACATACATAGAAATACATAAATTCAGCGATGATGATAAAGATGATGATGATTTAGTGCTTAGTTAGATCGTCTAAAAGAATTGCATGGGTTTTCTTTTTGAAACTGAGTTTGTTCGAAATTGCCCTGACAGACTCGGGTAGCGCGTTCCAGAGGCGTGAGGCTTGTAAGGTGAAGGAGTCAGACATAAAGCCAGAGTGGAAGAGTGGAATAGAAAGTAGACATGTATTGTCAGAACGCAGTTGGAGACTATGAGAATCACGAAGATACTGAAATTTGCATTTTAAGTATTCTGGAGAAAGGGGATTAGTTAAAATTGAGTGAAGTACACAAAGCAATCTCTGCTGCCTGCGCTGGCGAATAGGAAGCCATTTAAGTTGAGACCGGTATGAAGAGACATGATCAAATTTTCGAAGGTTAAAGATAAAACGGATAGCGTTGTTGCCGGTCCAACTTATTGAGAAGATCTACATTTAGGTCCGGATAGCAGACATCAGCATAATCAATGATTGGTAGAATAAGTGAATTAACGAGAGTGACCTTAGTGCTAAACGGAAGAAAATTTCTAAACCGATTAAGGGATCTTAATGCCGATATGACTGCTCGACTCACCTCAGTGATTTGCGATGTCCAACTCAGAGTGGAGTCGATATGGAGACCAAGGTTTTTAACGTTACGGCTGAATGGAATGACAGAGTTATCGAATATGACAGGCAACATAGAATTGAAATCAATCCTGGCAATCTGTCTAGAGCTGCCCACCACAATAGCTTGACATTTAGCTGGGTTGACGGGGATACCAAAATCCGTCGACCAAGAACTAATGTTGCCAAGGTTAACATTTAAGTTCGCGATTGCAGTATTTATATTATCAGCTGTGGTCTGCACATATATTTGTAAGTCGTCAGCATAAAAATGGTAAGAACAACTGAGCGAAAAGGAGAGGAAATTTATGAAAATAGAAAAGAGTAAGGGGGATAGGATCCCACCCTGTGGTACGCCAGTACGATAGATAGATCACGACCTAAACGCACAGCTTGTTGGCGTCCACAAAGGTATGATGAAAACCATTTCAGTGCAATAGATGAGAAATTTTGACGTTCCAATATAGCAAGCAGAATATCGTGGTCCACCATATTGAAGGCGTTAGAAAAATCTATAAGTACGAGAATGGTGACCTCCATGCCTAGCCTGATATCTTCAGTAACTTTAAGTAGTGCAGTAGTAGTACTGTGGCCAGGACGAAAACCAGACTGAAGTGGGTTGATAAGGCTGTTAGAATATATATAGGTTGACACCTGTTTGTGTGCGGCGGCTTCTGATATTTTAGAGAGAAATGGTAAGATTGAAATAGGCCTATAGTTGTTTAAAAGCAAAGGCATGGAAATTTTAGGCAGTGGTATTACGAAAGCCTTATGCCAATGAAAAGGAAAGTCACCTACTAAAAAGGAGAAGTTGATGATGTGAGCAATAACAGGAAGAATTTGATCAATAATGCAGATAATCATTTGCCTACTCACATCATCAGAGCCGACCGCTTTAGATTTTATAGAAAATATTATTTTACGTATCTCATCCATTGACACAGGGGAGAAAGAAAAGGAGCCGGAGTTAGAATAAGCCATGGAAGAAATTTTCAAAATAGTTCTAGATTTAATGGAAGGGTCAAGAGAAGGAGTTGAAACGAAATGATTGTTAAAATCATTGGGAGAGAAGGTAGAGACTTGATGTTGAGTGACACATTTACCCACACCAATTGAATGAAGAAACTTCCATATATTGGCTGCTGACGTGTTAATGATATTCGCGTGAAAATATTGCCGTTTAGCTGTCCTTACCATTTGATTGCAACGATTACGTGCTACTTTATATAAATTCCAGTTTTCATCTGACCTGTTACGCTTGAAAGAGCGAAAAGCACGATCCCGCCGAGTCATCGCCATACGAACATCCCTAGTGATCCAGGGTGTAGGTGGCCGCTTTACTTTAACAGCTCTAAGAGGAGCATGCGCATCAAACAGTTCAAGTACACAGTGAATCAATTTAGAGACTTTTTCATTTACCGTCGTGGCTGAAAAAATTGAAGAGAAATCAGTCATAGCAGCATCTTTCACTAATTTGGGGACATCTAATCGCGCAAAATTACGCATCCAAATTATAGTAGGTTTAGGCTTAGGTGGTTTAAGTTTGTACTGGAGAAAAATAAGGTCATGTTTAGAGAAACCGGGGGCAGGGAGTTGACCATGTTTGATGACATGGTCTGGAGAAGATGTAATAATCAAATCAAGCCATGTGTCGTTAGAAGTAGGGTTGTGATGAGTAGCCTCAGAAGGCAAAATAGATAAATTAACTGACTTGATGATATCGTTGAGTTTCAGAGATTGGGAAGTTTTACTAAGAAGATCAGTATTAAAATCACCCATGATTATGTGATGTCTGTAATCCGCACAAAGAGGTTCCAGGATAGATTCAAGATGAGAGAAATAATCAATAGAAGGTGGACAGTACACGACCCCTAGAACGGCTTTAATACCCTTAATTGAAATTTCTAGGAACAGGTACTCTGCAGAACCGGAATACATAGAGGGTGAAGAGGCCAAAACAGTAAAGGGAATATCACTACGTAGATATATAGCTACACCTCCCCCACCCTTCCCAGTGCGATCATTACGTATCAAGACGTACCCTGGAAGTGCGTAAGATGCAGAAGGTAGGCATGGCTTGAGCCAGCTTTCAGATACTAGAATAGTGTGGAAAGAAGAGGATGAGAAAGTTTCAAGTAAGTCAGAGTAATGAGCGGGTATGCTTTGAGCATTGTGATGACAAGTGTTGAAACAGTGAGGTGTATCAATGATAGCATTACCAAGTATATTGCGTAATGTTTCTGGTTCCGAGTCAGTGCTAACACTCGAACTGAGACTAAAATCTAATGCAGACAGGAAAGAGTCATCATCAGACATAAGTACAATAAATAAATTATAATATTAGATAAATAAATATTTAAAATAAATATATATATATATATTAAAAAAAAAATCCATTCACTGCATGTCCTGCCGGTTTGCTAAAATGAAAATAATAACAAAAAAATATATATAAAGTAATCTGTAACAAAACAAGAGTCAATTGACTCTTGTTTTGTTACAGATTATATGTATGTATTTACAAAAAAAAATGTATTTAATTATAATATCAGTCATCTAGTACCCATAGTACAAGCCTTGCGCTTAATTTGGGACTAGATGGCGCTGTGTAAATTGTCCAGAAATATTTATTATTTATTTATTTTATCTTCGCTTATATTTACGTTAGGTAAATTCTCAAACACTATTTGTAAGTGCATAGTGTCCATTACCCTCGATTGATTCAATTTCGATAATGCAGCTGCCACTCGCGTGAAGTGCCGGCTATCTCGGAGGAGGCCACTCGTTCAGAGGTCGCCTCTCGCCTCACATTACAATCTATTAGCTCCACACTAACACATTTATTCTTAATGTTGATGTTAATGTTTTTTATACTACGTCGGAAGGGCAGATAAGCATACAGCCCGCCTACTGTGAAGCGGTTACATATTAATGCTCGCAACATGAAATACCGCTTGCGCGCCGCCAACCCAGCTGCCAGCGCAACGCAGCAACTCCCTTCTTTGATGATTTTATATATCCATAGTCCAAAACCACTGAACCGATTTCGATGAAACTTGTCACAATTAAAGACCTCGACTTGCTTGAGGTTTGTGTCGAAAAAAAATTGAGATCGATCATGTCCTTGAGGAATGATCATCAAATACATTTTCCGTTGAAATTAATGGAAAACGTACACACAGCGAATCAACTCGCTCCACTCAACCTCGATTTCAGCCCCGTGGGCTAGAATCCGGCCTAGTATAAAAAACAGAATCTATAGTCTCATTGAATGGGTATCTAATGAAAGGAATTGATGAGCGAAAAACACAAAATAAACACTCTTTTTCTATTTATAAACAACTGATAAAAATTTGTTTAAAAAAAATATTTTTATTGTCCTTGTCTATTACTTACGAAATCTCAAAATCGTAAGTTACGATTTTGAGATTTACGATATTTTTCTTAAAAAGGTTCGCTAAAAACGAAAATCATCCAACAGTTATATCTGATACGCCAGTGCACTATAGTAATTGCGTACTGTTAGTTAGAGTTTGCACTCTGCAATACAATCAATGTCTACATTTTTTTCCATTCGCGTGCGTCCAACAGCAATTTTAATTATCTATTAGTCTTTGTCAATCTATCGCCAATAACGTAAAGAATTTCACAAAATCTTCAAAGCTGAGCACTAGACGAGCTCAAGTAATGAGCAGGCACTTACAGGACAGTAGCCATTATAATTGCTAATGGGCCCTCACTTTGATATTTCGGAGGACAAGGCAGAATTATTCAAAGGCCTTATTGCCGGGGAATTGGGACGATTCTCGTTAGATCGAGGAGTGAGGACAAATTGGTCGTTCTATCGGTACTTAATTCATTATGCGATCAGTGGCCTCCGGCGGGGGGGAGGGTGGTGTGCCTACAGACTCCGTAGGAGAAGGGGGGAGCCTTCTTGTTCTAATTTCAATTCTTGTTCTATCTAGTAAAATATTATTGTTGCTGTTATGTTGGTATGAGTTAGGTTCGTGGGTGTTGGCAATGTTTCAAGAATCGCTGTGGGCTCTTGGGTTGTGAGTTTTTTTTTAAATAATTTGGCTTCATGTATTCTAGAATTCTACATAAAATTGTTCTCATAAATCAATGTATAAATAAATTAATAGTTGTCTCTACTTTGTGACCTACTTCACAAAGAAGAATTTTTCATCGTGTTCTTACTTAGATATTGTTAATTGACTTGGATTTTTGTTTTTGGAGAAGGTTTTTGATTGATAAGTATAATAAAATCGGTCCCATACAATGCGGAGGCGCCTAAGTAGTACACGTAGGCTTTATTGACGTCGACGCCTTAAATAAAAAAAATACGTAGTTTTGGATAAAATAGAAAAAAGTTTTCGTTTTTTTTTTTTAATTTTTTATCTATAAATTATGTTTTCCTTAACTTTTAACAAATTATATGTTTTCCTAAGATTTTTCGAGTTACAGAACTTAAAATATCTTTCGGAATATCAAGAAACAAGTGGCATTAAAACAGTTTTAGTAATCAGCGCCATATTTAGATCACCGAAGCAGAACGTAAATCATTACATTACTCCATGTCGATTACAGTTACGAATCACAAAAATGACGCAGCCAATTCTGGTCAATAGGCACAACAATTCGGAACGTCAATACGTTTTTGGTCTCGACGTGACGGGCTGATTAATCCATAATGAGAGGGCGTCGAAACCTCCAAAAGCGACTGAGGCCGCAGCCAATACCTGATTACATAAGTGGCAGTTACAGTGACCAACGGAAACCCCGCCCCTCCGGCCCCTGTCCCCACTCCACGTCGCCTCCTCGCGTCTCGAGGAAAGCCGGGGAAAGCGACGATGTTTCTCAACCATTATATTTTCACGCGCCGGTTCCGCCGCGTCGCGCTCACGTCGACTTTAAAAGTCTTTCATTGTTGAGCGTTATTAAAATAAGAGTGTTTGTGTAATACTTTTTATTTAAAATGGGACACCATTGTAATGCACTGACGGAACTGTATAGAGTTGTTATTTAAATTGAAAAAAAAAAACCTCTTAGTTTTCTTTATGTTAACTTGGTTATTACGAAGGTAATCTATTTGTATGATGAAGTTTCGTAAATAGATATTAAAGATTTTTTTTTTAATTAAACCGACTTTAGTTGGCGAGCGCAGCTTATTGGTGGAATACCCCGGCAGACGCTGCTGCCCGTCTTCCGGGAGAAAAGTTATCGCGTGACACAAGATTCCTTAGTCGCCTTGTACGGCATCCAGCGCAGAGCAATGGAGTGGCACAATTTTATTCTTCCTACTACCATTGGGCAAATTTAAGACTTTCCATTTTTTTGCGATCCCATCATCAGACCCTGACTTGGTGAATATGGAACCACCTCGCAATTACCCTTTAAATAAAAAATAATAATTTGACCATACGTGCTTATAAAATTTAAGGGTTTCCCTTGATTTCCCTGGCATCCCATCCTGACTTGGTGAAGATGGGCAATCCTACCCTTTCAAATAAAAAAAAAGAATTATGAAAATCGGTTCACACTTCGCAAAGATATGGAATAACATACATACAAAAAAAATATTCAGTCGAATTGAGAACCTCCTCCTATTTTGAAGTCGGTTAAAAAGTAAACACATGGTTAACGACATCAGTTGTATTATTTTTGGTGGTCTTAGCTACGGTTGCACGGTTGTTGTGTTCCGGGCCAGCAGTCTTGACAATCATATAATCAGTACAAATATCAGCGAGTTAGCTAACAATGTAAATTTTAATAGATATACATGATGTTGCTGATTAAAATAATCCCAATCAGCATGACTTTTTAAATACCTATTTTATGAATGAATGTAATATTTTAATAATGTTATAATAAAGCACTTGTACTATTCCACGTTATTATATTTAATATTACCGACCGGTTTCGCCGCTAAGGCGTTATCAAGGTAAACAGATGGTGTTCACACCATCATGGCAACCATGTTCAAACACCATCTGTTTACCTTGATAATGCCTTAGCGGCGAAACCGGTCGGTAATATTAAATATAATAACGTGGAACTGTACAAGTGCTTTATTATAACATTATGATAATAATGTTCCACCAAGTGCCAACAATCAACAGTATCAACTTTATAATATTTTAATTGTACAAAAATAGTATTGAAACAATTAGAAGAAAACTAAGTATACAAAGTCTGCAGGATCGAATCCGAAACTAAGAAATTCGACGGAGAACCAAAGTTGTCGACATAGCCTTCAGAGTTTGCAGGCTGAAGTGGCAATGGGCCGGTCACATCTGCCGAGTAAGTGATGGCAGATGGGGGAGGAAGGTATTAGATTGGTGGCCGCGCATAGGACGACGAAGTGTTGGACGCCTCCTACTAGATGGTCAGAGCGGCTGGGAGCGGCTGGATGCGGAAGGCGGAGGATCGTGTCTGGTGGAAAGCATTAGGGAAGGCTTATATCCAGCAGTGGGTAGATACAGGTTGATGATGATGATAAGTATACAAATACAGATTTGTATGTGTAAGATATATGTTCTAGTAATCCTTAGAGAAGAAAATTCAGTTAAATATATCAACAAAAGATTTCTCCAAAATATGAATTTTAATATGAAAACATCAATGTTTTTTATTGCGAAAATCTAACTTCAGCCACACCCCGGCCACTCCATACAAATGTCGCGTCGTTTACTACTACATAAACAATGACGTCTGTGCAGAGCGTGAATGAGCGTGTGTGCGTGCGGCGCCATACAAACTGTTCCCTATTTGTCTCAGAGGGGAGGTGAGGTCGACACGAGAGAGCGGCAGCGAGTGTCCATACTGTACGTAGTACTATTACTTACACTGTGCTTCAGCTTAGATTTGTAATGCATAATTGTGTTTAGTTTTATCTGTTAGGACCCTGAAGCTCTACCGCCTGAGCAGAAGATGTATATCAATAACTTAAACCTAAAACCTACTCGTATATCAAACTATTCGATCTGAATCTACATCAGCTGAAGCTGAAGCAATTCACCATCGGATTATTTGATTGCGTAAATCTTCATTAGTTAAAACTGTACTTTAGAACACCACGAACAGTGAAATTGTGGAAGCGACTTCCCTCAGCGGTATTTCCGAACAACTACGACATGGGTGCCTTCAAGAATTTGTTGCCAGCATTTTAAGAAAAATGAATACTCTGATTTTTCTTAAAATGCTGGCAACGGATCGGCGACCCCTCGGTGTCGCTGGTCTCCATGGGCGGTGGTGATTGCTTTCCACCAGGTGACCCACATGCTCGTTTGCCCCCCTCTCACATAAAAAAAAACATTGGCGGTAAATGTGCTTAACATAATTGGTAGAAACCATGGAGCTCAACCGACTAAAATGTTTGTCATTAACTTAAACCTAACCAAATATCTGTTTTTGCTATAAAAAATCCGGTAGGGCCCCAGGGACTCTGCCGTCGAAGCTGAGCCGATTGCCATCAGAACTTTTGAATGCGAAAATGAAACTACTGCTTAGATTGTTGCTAATTATGTTTAGCTCAGCTGGTAGCCACCCTAGAGGTCTACCCACTAAGCTGAAGATGTTTGTCAATAACTTTAAACTAGGACCAATTTTTGGAATCAAAAAATCTAGGGCCCTAGGTTGGGCTTCGTGACTACATACACAAAGTTCTGGCAGGGTCGCCATGTAAAAAGGTGGTGAGCGGGTGATGATGCAAACGTCTGCATAGGTTTAAATTTGGTTTATTAGTCGTTCATATTACAATACGTATATTATACGAACGTATCTTGTATCTTAAATGCTGTACCTATAAATACATATTAGTACATACAGTACAGTCTATTTCTGCTGTTGTAGATAGACTTATAATGTAAATCCGTACTAATATTATAAATCTGAAATTTGTATGTCTTTCTTTCACGTCATAAGGAACTAATGGATTGACAAGATTTTTTTTCCATAGGTATAGTTCTTTATCTATACCAGGCATCAGCCTGGAGAGTCACACAGGCTACTTGTTATCCCGAATATCTTATTCCAATGAGCAAAGATATTTTTTATTAAAATAATAACCACGCGGACAATGTGGAGGGTAATGACTAGTAAAGGATAGACATATAAAGATTAAGAGTGAAAAAGAGAGAAAGAGAGTGTCGCATTTTTCGTAACGCGTCTTATGTTTCTAATCGAATGATCGTATTTAATGAAATGTGTTGGTGCTTTTTAAATTATTCCTCGCGAGCGGCTGCGGGCGCGGGCCGAGGGCTGGCGCGAGGAGCCGGGCGCCGGGTGCTCACTGGAAAAAATAATTGTTCAGGCTTGTTAGACTGCGCGGGACGTGTGCGTTTCATCTTACGTTATTTAGCTTCAATATTATTTACACAGCTCTTCTGTGCCTTTTTGTGTTCATAGTACAAATTTTTATTTTTTTACGTTACTTACTTACCTTGTTTGTTTATAAGGCGGTGGCTTCGTTAGGTAAATAGTTTGTGTTGGTTCACTATTTCTCCTCTCCTTATTTTAGAGATAGGTAGAGTGTTGCAGCGCATACTGTACGCAATTTGCGGCGTTATTTGCTTGCATTTCGTAGCTCAAAGTCAGCTAGCTGACAATCAGCCGTAAAATATTGGTATGCAACAGTTTCAGCTGTCCATCTGGTGAAAAATATCGTAAAATGAAATATTGACACAAATAAATCAAAGTAAACACGGACTATTAGTAACGTAATCTTTCCAATCTCATTCTACCCTATGTTTTCGTAACGTTGTGTAGAGTATAATGTTAAATATTTGGGCAGACATAAACGAGATCGATAAATACATCGCAGTGATGTCACAAAACACGTATATACTGGTAGCTTACTGTGGTCCCAGTAATGATCCCTGTGCAGAGTATTCTTACTTTAATAATGTTTATTTATTTTTTGTTATCACCCGCTTATTAAATTAAAGATGAAAAAATAAAGAATCATCAAATTTCCACGATAGAAATATAATAGAGTTACACTCTCACTGAATGAATTCGAAAGGTACAATAACACTTTACATACATTTTACATAATTATAAAGAAAAACGTATAGTAATTGATCTGCATAGGTAGATATGCAATTGATTTCACATATACCATATTTTCATTTCTCTAGAGAACGGCTGGAAGCGTCTGGATTCGCAAAGCAGAGGATCCTATATAGTGGAATGCATTAGGGAATGCCTTTGTCCAGCAGTGGTTAGATGCAGGCTGATGATAATGACATATTTTCAGCCCAAGTGTAAGGTTACACAATGATACTACCTGTTTACATTCTTAAATCGTATTGAAATCTATATAAAGCTCTAACGAAACCTTAGATAAATTCAAATTTCAAAATAGAATATTACGTAAACGAAAACAAAACGGTAATGGTAACGTTTGCTGAAAATGCACTCAAAGTAGATATTATGTTATCTGAAGACAGAGTATCCGGCGTCGTAATAAAATGATTAAAACTACATTTGCCGCAAATTGGAGTAGGTCTAAGTATATTCTTACATCATTACACTCGCCGGCGCCCCTCGAAACACAACAATATCGTTTTCAAAAATGTCGAAAAGCGTCGTAACGAGCCCCGAGGGGGTTTCGCCCCAAAATTTGTTTCCTGAGCCCCCGGCGTCGAGATCCAACCCCGGACCCCGCGCCGCGTTAACGCGTACAAGATATTCTTTAGATTTATTGGGAAATATTAAAGACTGGCAATACTGAAATAACTAAAACAATTAATGCAAGAACACTATTTTTATATGCATTTTGCATATTTTATTCTAATTCAATTACTGCATGTAGAAAGTGATTAACACCATCATTCACAACTTGACTACACAAGCTATATTGTTCAAGCAAGCTGACAAAACGTTATTGAAGAACTGTAGACCGATCTCACTCCTGAGCCACACATGTATAAACTGTTTTCGAGGAACGTCACGAATTATCTAGCTCATCGAAGGCTCAATGGGTACCAGCGCCACGGGAGCAGGATGGGTTTGTAAAGGATAAAGTACCGTAGACCACATACATACATTGCGGTTCTATACTATTTGCCGTTATTTATGGCTCCTATGGACTACGAAAAAGCCTTCGACTAAACCAAAACTTGGTCTGTTCTGAACTTTCTCCAGCGATGTCAAGTATGGATCAAAGACCACTGCTGTATCGAAGTGTTGGGATATCTCAGGATCAACTTAGTCTATCCATCTGCAGCGGGGAGTACGACAGGGAGATGTAATATTCCCAAAACTGTTCACTGGTGCGCTTGAAGACGTATTCAAGACGTTGGACTGGAAAAAAACACGGGGCATCAATGTCAATAGAGTATATATCTCACACCTTTGATTTGCTGATGACATGGTCATAATGGCTGAATCACTGGAGGACATCTCAGTCGTATGCTAACCGATCTCAATATCGTTACTCGAGCAGTGGAGCTGGGTCTGAATTTGGACAAGACAAATGTCATGTGTAACGAATACGTTATCCCCAGCTCGATGGTTGTTGAAAATGCGGCAACTGAAGTTGTTACAAACTCTGTTTACCTCGGACAAATGATACTGCTTGGACGGGTTAACTTCAACAAAGAGATCGATAAACGTTTGCGACTGGCCTGTCAGCATTCAGGAAACTTTGGCACATATTCAACTTTAAAGACCAAAGACTTCAAACAGTGCTTCCTCCCCATCATGACCACGGTGCAGAAACTTGGACTCTGACCGTTGGGCTGGTCCATAAATTTAAAGTCGCGCAGTGAGCGATATAGAAAGCTATGCTCGGCATTTCTCTAAGGGACCGAATGCGGAACGAAGAAATTCGACAGAGAACCAAAGTCGTCGACATAGCTCTCAGAGCCAGCAAGCTGAAGTGGCAGTGGCCCGGTTATATCCGCCGAGTCAGTGATGGCAGATGGGGGAGGAAAATCCTAGAGTGGAGACCTTCGTCGTCACCCTATTTATATTTGTATTGTACTTATGAAAAATATTAACAGAAAACTTTTTTGAAAATGTTCTTCGCAAATAATTATAAGTCGTAAACATTGCCGCCAGGGACAGACTACATTAGTATCCTTTACACCAGAAGAAACTTTCAGTCACAGACCTCTTGCATAAATGTTCTCTTATTATAATTTATATAAATTGCATTAATCACATTTCGAAATTTACTCCCGGTGCACGAAGTAGACGATTTTGTGAAGCTATGGCTTAAATCAACAAATTGACGATAATAATCTACGCTGCAAAAATCGTGTAAAATTTCGAAACAAACGAGTTACGAAGCACCTCAAACAAGTAAGAAAATTACAAAATGACAACACATTGTTATATTTATGGACATTAATTCGTTCCTAAATGAAACAATTGGTTAGCCACATACCTAATAGTCCAAACACGGCTACGTTACTAGTAATTAATAAAACAATACGTGCAATTACAGACTTTCCGACAGGTTTATTACGCAAACGGCTCTCGGCCGAGATGTGCTCAATACAAATAGTAATTAAGTCACATTGTCGCCATATTGTTTAACAATTTCAATTCTCAAGTGATAATTATCATATTCATGGGTGTTTAACCAATCATAAGCGTTACAAAGTAGGACAATATGAGCAATTATCGATAAAAGGCAATAATTTTCTTCGTCGCAAAATGAGAAAAACAGATTTTTTTAATCAGTAGCGTCTACGGTGCGACTATGTAAACTGTCGACTATTGTCTTTGGAGTTTTTAATCAGTTATTTGTTGCTTTGAATCAGACTTTTACTTTTTTTTGATGAAAGAGGTCTTTGAAAGGCTGTAAGTTACTGACTTTTCATAGTAGTAAGACACTGGCTGTTTTCATGTTGGTGCCGGTTCTGAGATTATCTAACTACATTCGCTTTGGTATTGCTGTAGATATGGCGGTTGATTCTGAGTTTAGAATCTGTTATTAATATAACTCTGAGTGTAATCCTTTCAACCTTAATGACCAACATTAAAGGTAACAAAGACTTAGTCTTCATCGTTAATAACCTTCTCTGAATAAATTTAACTAACTTTATTTTTTTGTTTATCTAAGTATATAAATTAAAAACGATTGTAATTTTATTGACCCTGTAAAGAAAGCAAATTTACTCAATTAACCTGAATGTAATGTTAGAAACATGGACCTTAAAAATATCTCATTCTTGCTATCCCTGCAAAATATCGATGGTATCTTAGCTTATAGCGCAATAGAAGAATAGCTTTATTGTGCGAAAGAAATAGCAGTTGAGACTTATTAATGGAGATGATGTTGCATTAGCTGTAGGCGAATGTTGTACAGAGATTTGAACAGAGCTGAAATTACCACATGTCTCGAGTTGTAAAATTCCAAAAGGGTATTATTCCGCAAAGCTCCAAGGTGAGATCCAGGCCCTTTCGAAGTTATTCCAAGAGATTACAATAAGGGATTAAAAAAAAAATAAACTGGCTATTACACCAAGCGAAGTAGAATAAAACATAGAATAACAGATTGCAAAAGTCAAATGAAGAATGTTCCTCTTTGATGTACACGAAATAGTTTTGTTTATTATATAAGAAATGCCAAATACTTCATTTATTATTTTATTCACGTCTACAACAAGCAACCTGAGTTCTATATTTAGCTCAGACTCTAATTACACGGCCGTGAGACAAAGCCGGAGTTGACCAAAACGGTTCCTCCAAAAATAAAGAAGCGATATCATAATATCTGGCACAAAGCGCTCGCCTCCGTGCCTGGTGTTGTGGCGAGCATCTTTGTTGGTGCTGGCCCATTTTGCTCCATTTTTGTTCACACCTGCGAGTGTGGGAACAAGGGGCTGTAATGTGATCCTCGCGCTTGGCCTTTCACGCCACCACCAGACCTACTTTAGTCCTGCATGCTTGATTATCTTTTTGTTTTAATTATATTTTTATTTGTTTCATGTATTGTAGCGGTTCGCCAGTTGTACTCAGGTAAATTGGCTTAAGTTCACAGTATTTACGATTTACTCCTTCAATGCTTTTTAATATGTATTTTACACTACTAATACTTGTTGCTGTTTTTTTCGATTAGCTTGCATACCTATAGCATGGACTTGCAGTGTAGTGTGCATTATATACATTTATTTAACAATATTTCTTTTTGTTTGACATGTTTCTTTTTGTTATGTTATCAATTTATCATGCACCTACACTTAAAATGTCATTTCAATGCAAATAATGGTATAAAAGGGTATCTAAACTGTATTTTATATTAGGTATCAACAAAGTCTTACCTACGATGTATGCAAATATTAATATTCCTTTATTTAGCAGTTCCTCCCGCCGCGGATGATCGTTCGCCGCAAATCAAATAACGCGAGAAAATTGGCTTGTTGCGCGAAAATTGCCAATTTCGCGCGCGCCCATTCTTAATTTTTGTCATCTCGATTGTTATCAAACAGTAACTCAACTTCTACATACGTTCGATTTTCACATGTATAACGACGACTTACACTAATCTGTGATTAGCAAAATGTATTCTTACACCATTCAATTGTATTTCAAAGTATAGGTTTTGCAACCTGGATAAGGATAAATAAGGATGTGTAGTATTCTACGAACACAATTGTTTATTATTGCCTGGAGAAACTGGACGCAATTATAAAATGTATTCATCACTGCGCTTGACTTGGCTGGTTTTGATGTGAAACTGACTATTGTAGTGCAACTGCAACTATTACAATCTATTGAAATAATAAATAGCCAGAAGGAAGCCTTCTTCTCCAACAGTCAATTCTGAAGTGTTAGTACCGAGATAAAAAAAATCTGGTGGGGCTGTGTCGACACACGGCCGTTGGTTAACGTGAAACGTCTGTATCCGCGAGTCGCTTTTAGTGTTGTTTCCGTTAGGTATTCTACGCAATAACCCTCCCCCGCACGTAAGGTATCTGACAGGAGTCACAGAATCAGAATACCATTTCAAATGAATGTTTTGATATATAAGTATCTTATCATGACCATTAGGGTCAAAGGTCATTTACCGTGAGAAGATTATCAAAAGTAGCTCTAGCATATGAGATATTTGCATCGATCAAAGCGTCTATGGGGTAACATAAATACTTTACTTCGGGAAGGTGTGGTGAAAAAAATAAAGTACTTACAATAATATCTCTCAGACATTTCTTTTGCGTTCTCTCACACTCTCATGTGTTACCTTAAAGTATATAAAAACTACAGAGTTCGCGCATCATCTACCTATAGCTCTTTGTGCCGAGATAGATTGACATTTTTTAATTATTTTAAACAATACAATAATGCCAAAAATATCTAAGTGATAATAACAGTTAATAATAATGTACCTAGGGAAAATTATAATTATTTAAAAGAATAGTAATAATACTCCGTATCGCATTGTTCTTGCTAGTGCCAACGTTCATACTTGATTAGACACACTCTATTGCTTAGGTATAATCTAAGTTACCAATTGAACTAACTGGAACTATGAATGTTAGATACTGTTAACTATATTCTCAACGTACCGTTACGTCGCGAAGAATCTTCGCGGCACTTGCATGGATTTGAGCCTCATTTACACGAATAGATACGCATTTAGCTTTCTGGAATTGCCAATTTTAACTGTTTACCTATTTTCTCCTCCACAAACCGTGCTGATACCAGTGATAAAGAACGAAGACGTTTTCAAAAGTCTTCATTTTTCTGAATCTTGATTTTACTTATTTTCCAAAAATGTCTAACAAATACATTATCTTTATCGGAAAAGACAATTCATAATATAATTTTATCACATATTATTAATGCGTTTATTTTTAGGTATATTTAGTTACATGCTTCTTTATTATAAAGTGTCATCTAAAAATACACTATAAAGTAAAGTACATAAATATAAACGAATCTGAAAATTACTTAAAAATAATAGAATTAAAAAAAGGGATATAAAAAATTCGTTTATGTAGGTATAGGTATTCAGAAAACCATGGGAATTATTCAGTGAATACCTACTATTTAAATATAAATAAAAATTAATGATGCTAAGCGCAAAACTCATGAGCGGCTCGACCAATTCTGTTAATTTTTGTTTTAGTGTTTTCTTTATGGTATAAAGAGGGTTCTTATGGAGAGATAAGACGTAAAAATTGCGAGGAAAATAAAACACCACTTACTACGCGTGCGAAGCAAGGGCGCGCAGCTAGTATTAATTAAAAATAAACACATGGGTTCCTACTTTTAAGGTAGCGGGACATTTAACAAAGCATTTATTTTATGAAAGCTGACATAGATACATAAAATCTTTTAAATCAAAAGATATTGTGTTATTTCGCGGAACCCTGGTAACTTTTCCACTGAACCCACTTTGGGAACCGTTACACCACAGTTAGAAAATAGAGTGTTAACAAAAACAAAGCTCCAAATTCACCCATAGTTATTGGCTACAAAAATTTAGGGTGTAAGTGGTTCATCAACATCTATGAACCAAAGCCAACTTCACCTGCACGCGGTGCACCCTGCTGACTGACAAACGAAGCTCTGGCTAAAAGAGAGGTACGGAGCGTAATTGTAAGCTACCCGACTGGGCAATGTACCTCCACCTCACAGAATACTGCAGCCAAATAACAATTCCCTTGAATATTGTTGTGTTCCTGCGAGTGAGTGAGGTCACCAGAAAGGAAGGAGATGCTGCATTGGCATTGGGGGTGGCGGCGCGGGAGCGATATTTTTAATATTGCGAGCGTTAATATGGCAGCGGTAACCGCTTCACATGAGGCGGGCCGTATGCTTGTCTGCCACCTCACGTAGTATAAAAAAAAATAAGTAAGCACGACAAACTCAAGGATCAATTACTTACAAGAGACGCGTTTTCTTCCGATACAAGGCGAATTTGTCTGTACAAGATGTCGCTTCGAGTATCCACCGACTCACCTGTACGTCTTCGACAAATCTAATCTACGTGCGCTCCGGTCTGATGCCGAGCAAATTGGCCGCCGCGCCGCTCGGCAATCGACGCGCTGCGCCAAATTGCCCCAATGTGCGAAATAAGTCCGCGAGACGCCTCGACGCGCGACACCAAGAATATTCAATATATTATATTTGATACAAATGCTTTGTAAGCCAATTCCGCAGTTTTATATTGATAGGCGTGCATTTTGGTGGCTCAATTTAGACCTATCTATTATAGATTGTTCAGATTTGCCATGAACTTTACGTGCCAATATTTAATACTAGCTTCGACCCGCGGCTTTGCCCGCATTTACTTTTTATTTTAAATAAAAAGTATTATATGTCCTTCCTAATACCTTTGAAAATATATGTATAAAGTTTCATGATGATCGATTGAGTTGTTTCGGCGTGAACAAACGTAACAAACAAATTCACAGTCACATTTATAATATTAAGTAGCGTGCCTGAAACTAGGAATGTGCCTGTGTTTCAGGCTCCATAGATCTTACATATTATTCTGAGATTGTTTCACATTGGAGAAGACTTATAAATGTAACATTAACTCTACATCAGGGCAAATACTAGCAAGTTACCATAGCTAGCACCATAAGCCTCTATCATTATCATTTGACGAGCTCGATGGTCGAAGCAATGGCTATTTTGAGTCCGAGGTCGCGGGTTCGATCCCCGCACGAGACAATTGTGTGAAATATGTGTAAATTCGAAGCTCTACACTACCAAATGCTGTTGTCAAAACCAAAGCATCAGACAAATGTCCACGTGTCTAGGTAATACAACATCTGAGACGTAAGACTGCACGTGACCGCAGGGCTGTGCGACTGTGGACAGCACAGGACGCTCGCAGTGAATAGGTGACCCGCCACCATTCAAAACGGTCTTTCTTGTTGAATGTGACGCTTAAATGTTACATACTGCTGTATTTATACGGTATGACGTACTGGTACTTTCACGCCAGTTTTGCAGGTCTTATCCTTAGAATTACCCAGCGTTCAGACGATTTTGCAATTCATATTATTGGAACCGATGTGTTAGGTAACAACTCAACGTCTTAGGTCATCAAAAGTATTAGATACTTAAAATCCGTGGTGCACAGCAGTCTAGCTCTGGTCTAGAAGTTGTGGACATCTCTGTGCATGTGTAGCATTTAAAACAGAATTCTGGACACGCGCAGAGTTAACTCTGTCAATTTTGTTCCAAGAACCGACAAACACAGCATTTGAGAATGAATATGACTGTTATGTACTTGTAAAATGATACGATTATGGGTGTAAGTGGTTCATCAAGATCTTTGAACCAAAGCCAACTTCACCTGCATGTGGTGCACCCTGCTGACTGACAAACGAAGCTCTGGCGAAAAGAGAGGTAGGGAGCGTATTGTAAGCTACCCGACTGGGGAATATACCTCCACCTCACAGAAAACCGCAGCCAAATAACAATTCCCTTGAGGCTTGGTGTGTTCCTGCGAGTGAGTGAGGTCACCAGAAAGGAAGGAGATGCTGCGTAGGCAGCGGGGGTGGCGGCGCGCGAGCAATATTTTATGTTGCAAGCGTTAATATGGCTACGGTAACCGCTTCACATCAGGCGGGCCGTACGCTTGTTTGCCACCCGACGTAGTATAAGTACGTAAAATACTTACAATTACTACAATCAAGTATGTAACCGATTCAATAAAAATCCCGGATAAGAATCTTATATTCAAGGATCTTATTTTTTTTCTTTTTAATTATGGTTTTCGTGTGTACCTACAAATACTGCTTCATAATGACTATTTCCTCTGTTTTACCATTGCACATTAATTTCAGTGATTGTAAAGCAAAACACCTTAATCGATTCACAAAGCACTGGGCGGGGCTGGTTGTAGTCGTCGTTCGTAAACGAACCCAGGATTTATCGAACCAATCCATTGTGTACTGTACTAAATATGTAGGTACTCTACCTATCTCGTATTTGCATAATATTGTACCATAATACATTTGGGTACAATGTCGGTAAAGTGGCAGAGTTCTCGACTACAAGTAGCTTTCCTTGCGGGCTGGAGCTCCCGGGAAGGGAGGGCTCTTGCCTTTAAATTATCCTTCTCCAACCGTATCGACCACTCAAATGTCGACTCTACATCCTGTGGAGTAGATGCAGAATGCAATGATGGTGAAATTCGTGTTCACGCATACATTATTGGTTGGTAGTATTATGTCGCGTAATGATGGCAGTGCCATGGAATCAATAGCGTGTAGAGACACTTCGCTCTAACCAGTTTAATATCATCAGATATTTCAATCACTTGTATATGAAGACTTGTAAACCTTGTAAGAATGAGTTTAAATAAAGTACCTACTATCACGTAGTATAGCGTGCGTAGCATTATAATAAAAAATTAGGTAACCTACAAACTTAGAATCCTGCCTGAACGGTTAACGCAATTAAGAATAATAAATTAATCACAGTCAATGAAAACTGAATGCTGTATTTTTGTTTTCTTTCTTATTATTTATTTTATAATGTGGCATAATAATATATATATATATATTTTTTTTTTATACAACCAGTGTGGCAAACAAGCATACGGCCCGCCTGATGGAAAGCAGTTACCGTAGCCTATGAACGCCTGTAACACCAGAGGCATCACACGCGCGTTGCCGACAAAATTATATTGCTGGATTCCAACCGATTACGCGAGATGTAAAGCAAGCTTACCTAACTGTTCTTTGCTTATTAATATTTTGGCCATTATCATATTATTTATTTCAAATTATTTTATTTGAACCTGTTGGTTAACTATATTTTAATCACAAGTCTTTGAAGTGGATAACCAAGTAAGTGCTTCAAACTACATTTTATTTGTAGTGTAAAAGGATAAGTTCGATTGAACATACTACTTAGTAAAAATGGCGCCTCTAGCGGTATGCTAAGTTGGCACTACTGGTTAACTTAAGCATTTTAATTGTATATGTGTTATTTTTCCGTGTTTAAAAATTGAACAAAGCCAATAAACTATAATTTCTTCATTCAATAAAATTAATTTATCAAAATGACAGTCGTAACTTCCACTGTACGGGCCATTGTCCCGTGTCACCGCGGCGCGCGGCGGCCGTCCCGCGCTACTGTGTCCAATCGATTGACCGGCCCGATTCGTCTCGCGTGCGCCCGCCCTTCGCCCAACGGCAACGTCCGTGGATAATCGGACACATGTTATTGCAATGCATTATTATTGCACCTGTAATACGAGTTTTATTTGCACAGTGATATAACAGGGAGCCAAAGGCTCCACGAGTGTCTCCTCCCTATAACCTAAGGTTTAGAGGCTTAGACGCTGATCGTCGGTGCTGTCGTGCTGGCCCACAAGGTAACAGACGTATAGCAACCGATGTTGAGCTATGCTGAGGTTTTCTTTAAGTTTAAGGTATCAAATCCGAAAGGAGGGAATTTGTCGAAGAATCAAAGTTGTTGACTTAGCTTTCAATATTAGCTACCAAGGCTGACCGAAAATCAGGAATGGCAAATGGCGGAGGTAAGTTCTGGAGTGAAGGCTACGTACGTAGCAACGAAGCGGTGGGCTCCCCATCTTATTACCGATGACCACAAAAAAGCCACTGGAAGCGATTGGATCTGGAAAGAGAAGGAAAGAAAGTGGTGAAAAGAAACTGGTGGAGAAGAGAAGATGGAGAAGCATTGGGAAAGGCATAAATACAGATGTGGGTGATTAGATACCGGTTGATGATGATGGTGATGATGATAACAGTAGTAAGCAGTAAACAACCAATGCTGCCCTCCTTATGCAACAGCCGCTATAGCTTTTACTGTACAAGGAATATCACTACCCTCATTGCTTTACCATGAACGCAGCACAAGACTGGAGGTTATTTGGTCGTAGACATCTTAAAGGGGTCTTATTTTTCCCAGTCAGATTTTTTTGTACTACGTCGGTTGGTAAATAAGCATACGGCCTAATGTGAACCAAAGCCGTTCAACGTTCGCAACATGAAATATCGCTCGCGTGCCGCCGCCCCGCCCCGCTGTTAATGAAACAACTCCTTCCTTCCTGGTGACGTTACTCACTCGCAGGAACACAACAACCCTCTAGGGAAATGTTATTTGGCTGCGGTATTCTGTGAAGTGGAGGTACTTCCCCAGTCGGGCAGCTTATAATTTCTGGCTTATCTCCCTTGTGCCAGAGGTTGGCTTAAGATTCAAATATGAAGCGAAGCAAGGCTCATCAGTTATCATCATCATTAAAACCAAACTCGCAACCTCAACTACACGTGGTGCACTTTGCCCTCAAGCAAACGAGGCTCTGACGAAATAGAAGTAGCATCATCGCGCCCGATTGGGGAAGTACCTACACTTGACAGAAAACCGGAACCAAACAATTACACCCTTGTAGAATTATTATTTGAATTTGGTCTTCTATTAAGAGGAGAGACCAGTGTGACTCTACACGCTACCTCCCTTTTGCTAAAGCCACATACAGATAAGATTAGCTCTTAAGTTGACAGTGAGCTGCCATGCTGCATGAGCACCTCCAACAAACGACATGATCAAAGAAACATTACCTAATGATAATGTAAATATAGTAAATATGTAAATATAGTAGTACAAAAAAATGATAATTCACAGCCTCAAAAACACTATTTGACCTGCAATTCGTCACACAACAAAATATATATTCGAAATCCGTCACTCTTTCAATAGACAGTAAGCGATATTATTTCAGATACTCGAGAGAAATGTACTAACAGAAACTGTGTTTGGGGAACCGCTCTAAATTTAATAATTCATTGTCGTATTCATTGGCGCCAAATTCAATTACCCGGTGTCCCGGGGGTTATCCCGTCCCGTCCCGCCCGTCCCCGGGGACGCCTCGATCTATTCTATTAACCCGCCACCGCTCGCCTGTTTACTAATTCATTTGGCAATCACATTCGGTAATTATGTGACAAATCCCTGGGCAAGTCGGCGCGATGTCACACTACTTGTTAAGTGGATTTCGGGGGTGAAATTGTTTTGTGCAGGATTATGGGAAGCCGGTCAATGTTGTGAGTCTAATGATTAATTAAGTTGAACGTTCACGGATTGTTTGAACTCTTTACTTTACTAATTAAAAATTGGTGTTAAGTTTATCGCGTGTTTGAGATTAACGTTTTCTATTAATATATAATATATTCTGACACCTATTGCGTACCTATGTAGTAATTGTCGCTTATTTTACAACAAATTATGCCTCCGTCTTGACGTGAAACGACTTTACAATATTTGCAATACATACGGGTATCAGCCCCCTTACCACCGTCTCTTATTGCGATTCAATAATTGAATAGATTGCTTATTCATACCAATGAATAAGCGACTCTATTCCATTTGAAATAGAATTTTGAAATAGAGTCGCTTATTATATATATTTGTATATTATTAAGGGGCTGGTCAGAAAACTGGACTGTAAGGAATTGGTCTATATCGTCTCATCTTAATAATTACAAACTGTAATCAAACATAACATGTATCGCATGTCATTATTTAGTGTATATAGTCAGCTCGCTGCTAAGACCATAGAAACATGTATCGCATGTCATTATTTAGTGTATATAGTCAGCTCGCTGCTAAGACCTTAAGTTTGCATCGGGGCCGGGCGGGGCGGCGGGGGAGGAGCATTTCGTAGTATAACGGAAACGACACTAAAAGCGACTCGCCGATATAAACAATGGCCGTGTGCAGACACAGCATCACCCGATTTTTTTGCCTATATGGCCAACATATCATCGATTTTCTCAGAGATCTAGTAAATTTTACGTGTCTGTCTGTCTCGATGTCTGTAGATATAAACGGATATTTAGCCGTGACAACTTAAAAGACGTAGAAAATAACTTGGCTTTATGTTATTAAATGGAGAAATAGGCATATATTTCTATACCATACCACCATGGCAGATCGTCTTACTTATTTTGCTTATAGACGCTTGCACAAGCAACATTTTTTCTGAAAGTAGCTTATTGTTCCAGGAGTGCCGTGCCTTGATGCAGCGAAGGACTTCACAGTGGACGGCCTCACAGGGTACAACGGCAAGAAGAAGAAGAAAAAACGTAGGCACAGGTAACTATGGAATACAGCCTGTAACCACGAGCCTAACACACAATTTTACTTAAAGTTGCTTTCGAGAGCGACAATACCTTTCTTACGTAAAACTCCCAAAGTTACAATTTTTCATTGGTATATCGCGAAGTAGCGTTTGTTTTTTTCTTGAATAGTTGCAAGTCAAGTATGATATGCACTGCAGTAACTATGTTACTATACCTACAAACCAGAGGTATACCGGTCGATATATTGTCTTATTGCTTTGGTATTTGTTTCTGTCCGAATAACTTTTATTATTAAGATATGTTTCATTGGACGACAAAACATCTGCATGTGTGGTTTAAAACTACTCGAAATAAAAATATTAAATATAATATTGTGAATTTTTTTATTTTTAAATAGTTATAATAGCTATTCTGACAAGTTGGCCGAAATCAACTATTTAAATAATAACAAAAATATTGCCAACAAAAAGGAATAAAAAAGATAAAAAATCTGTAATTTGATCTTTTTTATTCGTGGCAATACATATTCTAGAAATCTGAAAACTTTATAAATGAGACGATAAGAATTATGGATTCTTATCGTCTCATTTATAAAGTTTTAAGAATTGATAGAAAAAATCCAAATTTTAAATTAACGTTTTTGTTGCCGTTGTCGTTAACGTTGCCGACTTTATACAGAGGTGTACTCTGTATAAAGTCGGCAAAAATAGCTAATTATTTAGACTTTTTTGATATTAAATACAAATTTTTAGCTTATCCTTTATCCGCCAATCGTTTCCATTTAAGTATATTCCTACCAAAGTGTCCATCTGTGTTCTGTTCCGCAGCCGGACGATCTTCACTTCGTATCAGCTGGACGAGCTGGAGAAGGCTTTCAAGGACGCGCACTACCCCGACGTGTACGCTCGGGAGATGCTCTCGCTCAAGACAGACCTGCCCGAAGACAGAATACAGGTCAGTGTTAGTAGCATACCTATACGATTGAAGACGAGGGAATAGCAGGTTAAGTCGTCGGCGCGCCTTTTAGATTTTAGAGAATCAACCTACAAGTTTGTTAAATAAAAATAGTGTCACATCGTTGTGCTTGTCTATCTGTACTTATGTGTTACAGATAATGGAATGTGCACTGTTAATCTCGTCCATATTGATATTTTCTCTAGCTTAAATATAAACGATATGTTATCAGCAAATAATTTATGTATGTAAGGATCAAAAACGGACCCAAAATTGATCCCTGGGGCACACCCATTTTTACATCACAGCTACTAGCGATTTAGTGCTGTATATATCAACTATTTGTGTTTAGTAAAAAGTACGTCAATAAAATTGTATAATTTGTTTGAATTATATTCTGTGCAATCTATCGATGGCAACCTGTCTCCTAACATACGGTCATATTTCTCTATGTTACTGCATGTTAAGGGTCTAATAAAAATACCTTCAATTTTGGCTTCAGGTATTTATTAAAGACTACCAATTGACTGCAGTGATCCGAAGACAAGTCACTAACCACAGATTTCTCCACACAGTCAAAATCATAGAAAATATTATCTAGACAAGTAGCAGAGGTATCTGTCATACCCGTGGGTTCTAAAAACATATTACAAAAATTAAAAAATTGAAATAAATTCAACAATTTAAACTAGCGGTTGTGGGAACAAGCAAATCTATAATGAAGTCTCCATAAACTATCAAATATAACAAATATTTGATAGTAGCAAATGTCAACCTTAATACATTCTCCACTACGTATTCAAAACTTTATAATCACTAATTGGCGGCCTGAGTATACAACTACTAAGTATTAAATATTTGCCTAATTCAGGGCATGATATTTCTATGGAGCAGTCAACAGAAAGTCTATTAATGTTCGTTCCTTAACTTTCGTGGTATCTTTGACTAATATTAATGAACTACCTCTAATTGTTGACTTCCTGTTAAAGCAACTTTCTATTCTATATTTGTTAAATTTAAACATCAAGCCAATGTTCTGTCTCTAGCACAGAAGACTCCTTACTCCAGAGCTGAAAATATGTAGGTATATATTCATTTATATTGTTTGGTAGCGCAGGTCTTTGACCCGTTCATAATCGGTAAGTCCAGAACGGTTATTAGTCAGTTCAACATTCTGCATCGCGCATCGCGATGACCGATACCTATATACATACAAATATCTTATTACAAGATGACACAGTTAACGCTTCGCTAGAAACTAACAAACCATCAGTAATTTAACACAAAATTAATGCAACGTAAACAAAAACTCTACATTCTAACAAAAAATGTTCTTTCATAGACGCTATATTGAGGCAATTTCGAGGGCAATTTATCCCCGGAGACTACAAAAAATCTAAAGTGTCTGGTGACGTGCAAAAAAGGCATTATCTGGAGATTATGACGTCAATTGGCGTCGATGGCTCTACCGCGCGGTACAATGGGGAACACGACACCGCGCGACAACGCTAGAAAACGTACGGCCCAGCACCCGCCCTGCTGAGGGAATTTTTTCTAAGACGTTAACAATTGTCTGACGTTGCTTTACAATTTATTGAACAGCCTACGTAATTATTTCTTAGCTCTAAATACGACTTGGGAGTCTTCAAGAAAATATTCTTTTTTTCCCAAAAAAGACAAAGGATTGGTTTTGGAGTTGTTGATGTCTATGACTTACCTTCACTTGACTAGCCATCTCTTTAGGCTTTTAATACCTTATTTGCCAAATAGCTGTCTCTCACATTGCTAAGAGGGGAAGTCCAATTCCAAAAGCTTCTTACTCCTACTAATTTACCCTAGGTACTGCAAGGGACTTCACTGTCCATTGCCTATTTTGGTCACCACTGTTAATCCTGGCTACACAGGAGACAGTGGTGGGACGTTATTTTTAAACTTTCAGGTGATGCACCTGCTCGTTTCCTACGTATAATATTAAAATCTTTCTAAATTGTCATACATTTAGACCTAGTAAAGCGAGGTCTTTTAGAGTATGTGGTAAGATTAGTAGTTTTATGCAGTATTGTAGTGTTTTTGCTCCATTTATTATTTACTTTTTATGCTCTACATTTTAACAGAATAAAAGTATATTAACTTAATATGTCATTAGATATTAGTGTTTCTGGAATGGTTGACGAAAACAGTAATATAGCATATTTCTATTTATTATAAATAGTTTAATATTATTTCTTCCATAAACTGTGCATATATTGAACTTGTATTTATTGATTGTAGTTTACATTGTTGTTATATATTAATAGCAAAATGTACCTACGTGCGCTTTCTCGCCTTAATTGAGCTCCTTTCAATGACTGTAAGGTTGACTGGTAGAGATCTCTATTAGGGATAAGTCCGCCTATGTATTACTATATATTTTTAAGAATTGTATTACATACTGCCTCCTTACCACCATCTCTTATTGCGATTAAATAATTGAATAGATGCTTATTCATACCAATGAATAAGCGACTCTATTCCATTTGAAATAGAGTCGCTTCTTCATTGGTATGAATAAGCATTCTATTCAGTTATTGAATCGCAATAAAAGATGGTAGTAAGGGGGTTGTTATTGCATTAAAGAAGTTACAAACAGTAGTTTTCGACAATCATTCCAAAATTGCTAATGTCTAATGACATGTAGAGTTCATTTAAGAAAAGTATGTCGCCTACTTACGTACATATACTTTAAGAAAACTGGGGTGCGCCTGTGTCATTGACACGGATACGTTATATGCACTAAAATTATCTCAACATGGTAGCATTTCCCCCTCCCCGCACGCGATTTTCCATAGTCCTTACTTAGCGTAATAAATTCGTTGATCCTTCGTCTATCCAGTGGTGTGATTGAATTTTGGATGGAGATGATAGATTTGTAGCTGCGACACTGAAACTGTATCCCCCGATTTTGTTATCATTCGTTTTTTTTGAATTGCCTCCTCCTTGGAAATAATTTTAAAGACGTAGGTATTCTTGTCAAATGTCAAGTATAAAATACTTAAGATACTTTTCAGTTCAATTCTCCAGAATTACAATATTATAATACATAAAGTCATTTTAAGAAAAAAACATCCAGCCCTATTTGTGGACACCACCACAACACGAAAATTTTCTGCTTAAAAAGTTCACCAATCGATCAATCAAGTATCGTTCCCAAAATAATCTCTTGTTCAACCGATAGGTCCTATTTTTATGGCTGCATATGCGATCTAAATCGTCTATTTTCAAATCATAGTTCATTATTAGTTGTCGAGCAACGGTCGTGTGGCTGTCAGTCGGCATCTCGTCAACGCAGCCCCGAACCCGACCCGCCTGGAACCCGATATTTTGCACAACCACTGTCGACAATACTTCGAGGAAGGAAGCTGTTTTTTTTAATTGAGCTGTCGAACACTCAATATTGTACGTAGGATTTTGTTTGCGTGCAAAATGTAGACAAAAACCGATTGTTATGCTATTTTCCGCTTTTATTTTATATATTGTTGGACATCCCAACCGGGTGCCAAACAAGCACAAAACCGCCTGATATAAAGCGGTTACCGTAGCTACTAGTAACACTCGCGTTGGTGACGCAGTATCTCCTCATGACATTGGTCGCAGGAACACAACAATACCTCCTCAGTAGGGCGCACCCTGCCGTAGATACTACCTCTCTTTCGCCAGAGTTTCGTTAGCTAGCCGACAGGGTACACCACGTGCAGCTGAGATAAGCTTAGTCTCTAGAGATGACGTTGAGCTTACAGTCTATCTTAGGGTGGGTGGTACTTTTATCACGGCAGCAGTTTGAATGTTTATACCGAGTTCAACTGACTCTACGTTAGTTATCTTCCAACTTATTTACCCATAATACAAGAATACCAGGTATATTCTTCCCGTGACAGACCCAGGATTACGTCACGAGTTTAGTTGTCGAAATTGACTCAAAATACAGCTGATGACGCAAGCAAGTTCAAATCACGTCATCACATCTGTCACTAAAGAACATACCCGGTGTTTCTGTACAATGATATTATCTACTTGACGAGCTCGGTGGCGTAGCGGCCAATGACGCGGCTTCGACACCAACGCTCGTGGGTTCGATTCCCACATAGGACAAACATTTGTGTACATGAACATGTCTGTTTGTCTTGGTCTGGGTGTTTTCTATGTATCATAAGTATGTATTTACAAAAAAAAATGTATTTACGTATGTTTATCAGTTGTCTAGCACCCATAACACAAGCTTCGCTTACTTTGGGGCTAGATGGCGCTGTGTACTTTGTCTGAGAATATTTATTTATTATCTATGTTAGAAATAAATAGTAGCTGTGTCTGTATGTGTACACGCGTGTCATTAGAGCTCGTTCTGTTGCTGCAAGCCATAAACCGGCTTCCGTCCTCGCTTGTCATAATTTGTAGAGTCGTAATTACTATAAATAGTTTTTCCGTCCGCCGGTTACACACAACGGGTGCTCAAGTGGCGCGCCTTCCCTCCGCCCGGGGAAAACACAAATACACCCCTCTCACCGCCTCCCCTCCCCCACGCCGCCCCCCGCCGTCGCCCCCGCGCACCCTGCGGCCACCACACATTTATGAAAATTTCATTTCCAAACTCACAAACCGTCCTCAAACTAAAATAAACCTAAATAGCACCGCATAAAGTCGATAGCCACTCAATTTGCTCTAAGAGGAAAACTTTCATTTTCCATTGCAAATTGAAATCTACGACTGTTATTTTAAAGTGCGTTTTGTAGTTGGCCGGCGGCGTTATGAGTGATGGTAGTTGAATTTTCGGTATAATGGCTTACTGGGGATTAGGTTTCCCCAATTCTGGCGCAGTTTGTGAGACGTTGCAATAAATGGATTATTATGCAATCAAACCTCTCCTTCTAACTATATCCAGTTTGTTTACAATGTGTACAAACATTTTACTTTTTTTTTAAACCACTAAAGCGACAAACAAGCATACGGCCCGCCTGATGGAAACCAGTTACCGTAGCCTATGAACATCAAGGACATCACACGCGCGTTGCCGCCCCTGTAAAAACATCTACACAGCCTTTTTGAAGAACCCCATGCTGTAGTCTCCTGAGAAAACCTCGACAGGCAGTTCATTCCACAGCCTGACAGTACGCGGGAGAAAACTTCTCAGGAACCGCACAGTACGCGACCACTTGGCTCTTGGCTCCAATGTGTGAAGATGAATTCCCTGTCGATGGCGAGCGGTGCGACTGTGGAAGGAGGCCGTGGGCATTATGTCAAACAACTCCTTCGAACACAACCCAGTTACTTCCAATTTTCATACAAATTTATAATTACTTCTTTAAAAGTACACATAGAGTCTTATCAGATTTACGTATCAGCTTTGTTCGTGACTTTGTACGCGCCTATTCTGGAGTCCCGCGAAAATATTCAAAAACCCTTCTTCAGCAAACGCCTACGTCATACCTAATAGCTACCTGACTTGGACACTGACCATCGGACTGGTTCACAGGCTAAAGGCATCGAGCGATGGAGAGGGCTATGCTCGGGGTTTCTCTGAGGAATCGAATCCGGAACGAAGAAATTTGACGGAGAACCAAAGTTGTCGACATAGCCTACAGAGTTTGCAAGCTGAAGTGGCAATGGGCCACTTCAGCTTGCAAACTCTGCCGAGTAAGTGATGGCAGATGGGGAGGAAGGTAATGGAATGGATGGAGGACGCGCGTAGGACGACGAAGCGTTGGACGCCCTCCTTCTAGATGGTCCGATGACCTTAAGAAAACGGCAGAATGGGGAAAGCGGAAGTTCGTATTGGGTAGAAAGCATTCGGAAAGGCTTATATCCAGCAGTGGGTAGATACAGGCTGATGATGATGATGCCCATTTTCATTCCCCTGTAGTAATTAGAATAGGTACCTATGTGTTTATTACCAATTTCTAAACAAGCGAATATTGTTTTATTTTTATATTTTTCAATTTTTTTGACCGAAATAAAAGTCCTTTTCTAACACGCTTTTATTTATTACCTTCATCTGACTTCTTTAATTTAAACTTTGTATACCTACTTACTTATCAAGGACCGATGACAATAGGTAGGTACAATAATTTGATAAGATTATTTAATTATCGCCAGAATTAATTAATTTCCTCTCATATCACATCGAACTAAAAAGTGGCAAATAAATATAGTTTAAAAAACTAAAAAAACACGCTTTAATGATCAATCGAATTAAAAAACGTAAAATAATTTTTAATATAAGTAGGTAACCTATATCTCCATAAAAGATAGCTTGATCTCTGTGACAGCTGTCAGTAAAATCACGCCTATGAAGTACTGAATTTATTATGTAGTAAGACAGTACCTGTCAATTTCATACTTTAAGGACATGCCGACCTAATTAGTGATGGACGATGAATCATCGTGACCACCGACTATAAATTATCGATCTTTATTAAATAAAATTTAATTTTAAAATAATTTGTCATTTAATTTTACTGTATATTTTAATATCGTAATCATAACATAATTTACATGACGTGCTTAATTGATCTAAAATAATAGTGAGTAAATAAAATCCAATTTCACACCTCATGTAACATTCCGACATCCGACAACTTTGGGTTTCGAGAGAAGACACGCCTAGTTTGGCTGAAAGGTCATGAATGTTTGTAATTTAAATTAAACCCAATTTTATATTACATTAGTTAGATAATAGTAAGAAACGTCGATAATTACTATCGACATTTTTTTATATCCTGACAACCCTAAAATTGTCAGTCTGACATATGTCACAGAGATCAAGCTATCTTTTATGGAGTATAGGTAGATTACCCTGATTACCTATTAGGTAGGTACCTAGGCAGAAAATTTAAATGAACGAAAAAGATTAGTATTATTGTAAAATAAGCGTGGGGTGCTCGATAAATAAAAAATATGGCACAAGCACTGTTCCTTTATGCGTTTATATGGCTACGGTAACCGCTTCACTTCAGGCGGGCCATAATTGTTTCTCACTCGACGTTAAAAATAAACATTACCTGCCTCGGACAAATAAATTAACTGTTCAATTTATAATACTGTATATTCCTAGATAAAATCATCTAAAAGATTAAAATTTAGTGTTATTACACGAACCACACATGCAGATTACACGTTTCACAAATTGAAATTTCAATGCGTGCCTTGTAAAGGCCGCGTAGACTGTATACTGACAACGCCATCTGTCGGCCGAGCTCGGCAACCGTACGACTAGCGTAACTATGGCAACCGCGCGCTGATTGGCCACTTCTCTGTAAACTACTCGACGAAAAACGACATAACCGCCACTAATATTTACTGTAAAGTATATCTTATGGTTATAGGTTTAAAGTTTATTTTTAATTAAGTAATGGAAGGTCAGTTGAGATGTTAATTTCCATCGCGTGAGTTTTATTAGGCCCGCCCTTCGGAGCGGCATGGCGGCGTGGTTTTGTCTCGGTCGTCTTTTTACGTCTTGTTTGTGTAATGTACCGGCTGTGCTTATATAGATGTCCGTATTGGATTTGTAATGAGAACTTACGAATTTAGAAAGTGGATTACGACTTTTATAATAATCATTTTAAGTTATTGTGTTAATGTACTGATAACTAAGTATAAATAGAAACAAATTACTTATACTTACGTAACATGTTAAAAGAGACATTCGAGATATTGAGAACCGCTCTTGGGAAATAAGTCGTTGTCGTCGACCCTTACATCCCACTGTTGGGATATGGATATCCCCTCATTCGAAGGGGTTTAGAGCGTACTCCACCACGCTGCTCAACTGCGGGTTGGCGCAGCTACTGTACCTAAGTAGGTACTATTAATTAATTATACTCGTATCTACCGACAATACGGATATTGATGAGCTCAGTGGTCATGGGTTCGATTCCCGCACGAGACAAACATTTCTGTGCAAGAACACATCTGTTTGTCTTGATTTGGATGTTTTCTATATTAATATGCGTATGTACCTATTGTCTTTACAAAATAAAATTTGATATCTAGTAACCGTAGTTCAAGTTTTGCTTAGTTTGGGACTAGATGGCGCTGCGTGAGTTGTGCAGAAATATTTATTTATTTGCAGAACGATTATCTCAGCATATAAAATAAAACAAAGTCGGGTCAGTTACACTATTCATATCTAACTCAAGAACGAGTGAACCGATTTTTATGATTTTTGATTTGTCTCCGCTTCGAATAGCAGAATGACTGTGAAACATTCGAAAAAATAATAAAAAAAATATATAGAACATTCATTTTCCCATATATTTTGTAAGGAACGGCTTTTTGATATGACGAGAACAGACTGACTGATTCTGATGCGATATGAAACTGCCGTGAACTACGGATTATTAAGTAACAACTCAATGTCTTAGGTCTCCGATAGCGTTGGATACTTAAAACGCTATCGGTTACCTAAAACATTGAGTTGTTACCTAACACATCGGTTCCAATAATATGAACTGCAAAATCGTCTGAACGCTTGGTAATGCTCCCTTGTTGCTAGCAAATCTAAATAGTAGATAGATATACCTACCACCCCGGATAGCGGCGGCGTATCAACCGACGGAAGCAGATGCCCAAAGACGTTTCAGCAAACTGTCAGTGATTTTATTATAGCTGGATATAAAAGTGCACACTGTGTGTGTGTGTCTTCTTTATCCTTTACGGCTCCGAGTCGTGAACGACCCGAGCCGGAGAGAGACAGAAAATAAAGTAATAATATTACTTTATTACTTTATTTTCTGTCTGTAACTTAAATCGGTACATATATGAGAATGTTTTGGTAGTAAACTGTGGACAATCTAGTTAGTCAGTTTACTACCAAAACATTCTCATATATGTACCTATTTAAGTTACGTAGCAGGAAAGTAGAGTTTGCATTATTCGCATAATAATGGTGTGGATTATTTTATTTGTTTTTGAGATATAAAGGACTCGCTAACTTCTTTAGAGCTTAAGCCAACCTTACCTGCACGAAGGGCACTAGCGAAAGACGCTCTGGCGAAAAAGGTTAGGGCACCATAGCCATATTAACGCATGAAATGAAACTTTCTGGTGGAAATTGGAAATTGTTATTAGGCTGCGGTCTTCTGTGAGGTGGAGGTACCTACTTCTCCAGTCAGACAAGCTGACAATTACGCTCGCCCTACCTCTCCTTCGCCAGAGCCCCGTTAGTGACTCAACATGCACCACATGCAGTATAAAGAAATTAAAACCTGTACATACCTATATCAGACCTCGTGTTATAGGTAATAATCTGAGTGCAGTGTCGTTTGTAGCAGTAATAGGTACGGTAGCAGTGCAACGAGCTCAATAACCGGAAGCGACACCGGCGAGCGGTAATGTAACCGGTGCGCCGGGCGGGCGTCGGGCCGCGCCGCTCGCGGACGATCGCATTTCTCGCCAATTACTCGCCGATAAATGGATACCTCCGCACGATACGGCGGCTGCCTGCAACTATGTATATTATACGAGTAGGTATAAAACATTCGGGTCCAGTCCCAACAAAAGCTCGTGGTTAATTCGACTAGCCGATTTCCTACTTTAAACCGTTCGATTCTTGGCGGAGGGTGGCGGCAAGATTCGTATTATATTAGAAGAATTCCATATTGTTGTGAGGTGAGGGGTTCCATGGCGTTGTGCGCGTGCGACTCTACTCGAACACGCAAGTTAAACAACGTCGGCCGTAGCCTGTCGATGGATAGGTTTATTTATCTCCAACTCCTCCATGCTTCGTAGGGCATGTTAAGCCGTCGGTCATAAGGCCCTACCGGCGAAGCTGAAACCGATTACTATTGAATATTTTATTCTAAAAATAAGTCTTACGTTATAGTTATTGCCAAACATTATCAGTGTACTCGATAGAGTTCCAGTATTTCTACCAGCTAAGCTAAACATCGTTGGCCGTGTGGTTTCCGGCAGACTAGAATAGAATCACTCCGTCTCCGTGGATGTCGTACAAGGCGACTAAGGGAAATACATTATCAAACATCGATCAGGCCTCCCCAACCCGTCTGGCCAGCGTGGGGAGTGTAGGCCAAATCCTCCTTCTGTCTGGGACGGTCGACAGAGGGTCGTGCTCCTGTAGTGGAGACTAAAATGACCTGATGATGATGATGATGAAGCTAAACACAGGTACCATAAACCTCAGCTGAAGTTTGATTATCTGTTGTTAGTAGATGACAGGCGTTAAGCCAAGTCAGTGGCCTTGAGGCAGCTTGAAAACACTGACCGCCTTCATCTCGCAATTTAGCAGCGTGGTGGAGGAGGTACGCTTTAAACCCCTTCGATTGCGAGGAGACCCGTATCCCAGCAGTGAGATGAAAAAGGTTGATGAAGATATATATTAGACAGTCTTTCGAATCATGGTATAAACACATAAGGTACCTACGTTCTTTAGTGACAAACGTGGTTACGTTTTTTGAACTCGTCTACGTCATCAGCTGTATTTTGGTATGGAAAATGACAGATTTTGACAACCAAATTCGTGGCGTATCCATGGTAACATAAGGGAAGGACATATCGGCCCCCCTAGCCAAGTGTAATTCGTAGCGTAACGAACGTTAGATAGATCATGTGACATTTGTCAAAATCGAACATTTTAGCCAAGTAACACCCAAGTACCCAAGTAACAATCGAACATTTTAGCCAAGTAACACCCAAGTACCCAAGTAACAATCGAACATTTTAGCCAAGTAACACCCAAGTACCCAAGTAACAATCGAACATTTTAGCCAAGTATAACACCCAAGTACCCAAGTAACAATCGAACATTTTACCCAAGAAACACCCAAGTACCCAAGTAACAATCGAACATTTTAGCCAAGTAACACCCAAGTACCCAAGTAACAATCGAACATTTTAGCCAAGTAACACACAAGTACCCAAGTAACAATCGAACATTTTAGCCAAGTAACACCCAAGTACCCAAGTAACAATCGAACATTTTAGCCAAGTATAACACCCAAGTACCCAAGTAACAATCGAACATTTTACCCAAGAAACACCCAAGTACCTAAGTAACAATCGAACATTTTAGCCAAGTAACACCCAAGTACCTAAGTAACAATCGAACATTTTAGCCAAGTAACACCCAAGTACCCAAGTAACAATCGAACATTTTAGCCAAGTAACACCCAAGTACCCAAGTAACAATCGAACATTTTAGCCAAGTAACACCCAAGTACCCAAGTAACAATCGAACATTTTAGCCAAGTAACACCCAAGTACCCAAGTAACAATCGAACATTTTAGCCAAGTAACACCCAAGTACCCAAGTAACAATCGAACATTTTAGCCAAGTAACACCCAAGTACCCAAGTAACAATCGAACATTTTAGCCAAGTATAACACCCAAGTACCCAAGTAACAATCGAACATTTTACCCAAGAAACACCCAAGTACCTAAGTAACAATCGAACATTTTAGCCAAGTAACACCCAAGTACCCAAGTAACAATCGAACATTTTAGCCAAGTAACACCCAAGTACCCAAGTAACAATCGAACATTTTAGCCAAGTGTAATTCGTAGCGTAACGTTCGTTACGCTACGAATTGCACTTGGCTAGGGGGGCTGGTGTCTATTTGTGTGTGTATCGATGTTTGCAATGTAGGTAATGTTTCTACTCCCCTAATGAATTTCTACAATTTGACATAAATAAATAATTATAACAAGAAATATTATTTGAATAACAGGATTTTTTTTTGTAAATACATACTTCTGATACATAAAAAACATCCAGACTAAGACAAACAGACATGTTCATGCACACAAATGTTTGTCCTAAGTGGGAATCGAACCCATGAGCGTTGGTGTTGAAGCCGCGTCATTGACCGCTACGTCACCGAGCTCGTCAAAGATACCTAAGTACTTAGTATTAACTACGCACAGCTTATTACTGTATTGTGACTTAGGTTAGGTTAGGTTAGGTCTTTCTCTTGTTCATTTTGGACGCTGAGAGGCTTAGGTGCCATTCATAAATTACGTCACACGTTAAAGGGGCTGGGAGGGGGTCGACGAAGTGTGATATTGTGTGACAAGGGGGGTGCGAGGGGTCCTAAATTTAAAGAAAAGAAGAAAGAAAGAAAGAAATTTAGTGGACGAATTACACACTGCCATCTAGTCCCAAACTAAGCAAAGCTTGTACTATGGGTACTAGATAACTGATATTAAGTATAATAAAAAAAAATGTATTTAAGTATAAATACATTTTTTTTGTAAATACATACATACATATAATACATAGAAAACCACCCAGACCAAGATAAACAGACATGTTCATGCACACAAATGTTTGTCTTGAGCGGGGATTGAATTTATTTTAATTAAAGTAATTGATTATTATAATCTACGTGTTAAAACACGAACTTTGAACTATTAATGAAAATTCAAAAACATTTGCAAAATAATAGGTAGGGGAAAAAGTCTTTTCGCATTTTAGTATGTATGAACTTGTAATAAAATCTCTTTGGTTATACCATTTGTATCTGGCAGGTTTTTATATCTTTAAAAAGTTTAAATTTTAAAAAAGATAATTCCAAATTCAAATTAGGTAAATGTGTGATTTTCATTTGTTTTTTTTACTGTCAAGATGAGTGAATCTAATGAAGAAATTCGATTCATTTTAAAATTTTACTACAAAAAAAGTAAAAATGCAACGCAAGCTGCGAAAAAAATTTGTGACGTTTATGGATCTAGTGCAGTGTCTGTGAGAGTAGCACAAATTTGGTTTAAGCGTTTTCAATCAGGAAATTTTGATGTGAAAGATGCACGTCGCTCTGGTCGCCCTGTTACGGATAAAATGGATGCCATTTTTGAAAAAGTGGAGCAAGATCAGCATATCAGTAGTTACGACGTAGCTGAAGAATTAGGAATTGACCACAAAACAGTTTTGGCGCATTTGAAAAAAGCTGGGTACACTAAAAAGCTCGATATTTGGGTGCCTCACGATCTCACTGAAAGAAACTTAATGAACCGTGTACTCATTTGCGATTCTTTACTACGACGTAATGAAAGCGAACCGTTTTTGAAAAAGCTTATAACTGGTGATGAAAAGTGGATCACGTACGACAAGAACGTGCGAAAAAGGTCGTGGTCAAAGGCCGGTCAGGCTTCACAGACTCTGGCAAAACCCGGGTTAACCCGCAATAAGGTGATGCTGTGTGTATGGTGGGATTGGAAGGGCATTATTCATTATGAGCTGTTACCGCCAGGCAGGACTATCGATTCTGAACTCTACTGTGAATAACTGATGAGATTAAAGCAAAAAGTTGAGAGAAAGCGGCCGGAATTAATTAACAGAAGGAGTGTGATTTTTCATCATGATAACGCTAGACCTCACACATCTTTAGCCACTCAGCAAAAATTAAGAGAGTTTGATTGGAAGGTGTTAATGCATCCGCCGTATAGTCCTGACCTTGCACCTTATGATTTCCACCTGTTTCGGTCTCTTCAGAATTCTTTAGGCAATGTCAGGTTAACATCACGAGAAGACTGCCAAAACCACTTGTCGTGGTTTTTTGAACAGAAGTCCCAAAATTTCTATAGTAATGGGATCATGTCTCTACCTACAAGATGGCAAAAAGTTATCGAACAAAATGGCACCTACATACTTTAGTTAAATGTAAATAAACTTTAGTAAAAAATGTTTTGAATTTTCATATAAAATACGAAAAGACTTTTTCCCCAACCTAATATGTGACGTCACACTAGAGAGGGATGAGTCTCACAAATGTGACCAGCACGGGGAGGAGGGGTCAAAAAAATATGAAATTCGTGTGACGTAATTTATGGAAGGCCCTGTTATATCTATAGAAACATAACATGATTGGTTAATGTAAAAGAATAATAGTTAGAATTATCTGTGTAAGCAGTTGACAAAGATACTCCGAATGGTCGTAAGTTAAATGCACATAACATTATCAGATGAGGTGTATCAGTGCGCGGCCGGCGCGGCGCCGTGCACAACTTATAATTGAACGGCGCCCAGTTAGAGCGCTCCGGCGCTGAATTACTTGGCACTTGTCACTTGGACTTTTCAATTTCCTCTCGGAGAGAACTGTTAGTTGGTTGTTACTTAACTGGTTTTATACAACTTTGAACGTACAGCATTCATTGTTAGGTACGAATCTTATTATCTTACCTCTCATTTTTAACTATCGCCTAAATAGTCAAAATTGACATTTCTTTTATATTATTATCCTAATATATATAAAATTCTCATGTCACAATGTTAGTTACCATAATCCTCCGAAACAGCTTGATCGATTCTTATGAAATTTGATATATACATATTCAGTAGGTCTGAGAATAGGTTGTTACCTATTTTTTATAGCAAAACAACGTTTGCCGGGTCAACTAGTTTTATATATAATTATGACGAGCTGGGTGGTCGAATGGTTAGCAGTGACTACTTTGAGTCCGAGTTCGCAGGTTCGATCCCCGCACAAGGCAAATATTTGTGTGCATGAACATGTCTGTTTGTCTTGGTCTGGGTGTTTTCTATGTAGGTATGTATGTACAAAAAAAATGTACCTATTTAAGTTATTATATCAGTTCTCTAGTAGGTCTGTATCTGACCCAAAGTACAAGCTTTGCTTAGTTTGGGGTGGTTTGGGACTAGACGGCCGTGTGTAATTTGTCCAGGAATATATTTATTATGTTTGGGTGCTAAACAAACTTACACTTACTACTATGTACTTACAAAAATACAAAGCCTCACTTGATGTAAAGCAGTTATCGTAGCATATATTATAGCTGCTTGCAATGTAAGAAGCATTGTTTGCATTGCTTGCGCGTGGTAATGTTGGAATCCCCGCAGTATCTCTTCACGTCACGTCTTGTAACCACATTTAATACAATTCTTAAAGGCAAATGCAATGGAAGTACGTACAGACTCTACACACAACCGCTTGTAACGACGCTAGCATGTGATGGTACCTACTGCATGCCTAAGAGACGTACAATTATTTGCAAAAGTGCATAGGTATAAAATTTGCGAGTTCACCCTCTATTTCTTTCTTTGCCCACTACATGCACAGGTATAGAGTAAGTGCTTTGTAGCTAATTTTTAATTTTATTTATTTTATTTTATTTATTTATTAGCATACATAACAGATTACAATCATGATATCATTTATAACAAAGATTTTTACAGTATTGATCTAGATTATAATCCAAATGGACGTATGCCTAGAAAGGTTACATAATTAGTAAATTGTAATGAAAATTTAATTCGCTAGAATTGTCTAATTAATATGCATTTTAGAGAAATAATAATTTACAATGAGTTTTATATCAATAGTAATAATGAAATAAAAGCAATACATATCTACCACAAAAATGCTATTATTTAAGATGAGTCATTATTTGCCTCCCAAACTAGGACACTAGGATTTCACTGTACTGGCGACACATTCTGACCATAGGATTATAATATGAGGTGTTGTTGGAGTAAACATGTAGAGCAAATGCATTATAATTACGATTGCGAGACCTAAATCGAGTGTTAAATGCCGTGTTTTATTAAATTTAATGCCGTGATGTTCGCCTATGGTCCTTCGGTATCAATAAAATGTCATAGATATTTATCAGTTAATTAGTGCCCATAGTACAGTATAAGTAATAGTACTATATAGTACGGCCACTCCCTGCCGCTCTCTCGTGTCGACCTCACCTCCCCCTGAGACAAATCTGGAACAATTTGTATGACGCCGCACGCACACACGCTCTATCACGCTCTGCACAGACGCCATTGTTTATGTACTAGTTACCGGCGCGACATTAATTGTATGGAGTGGCTAGTGTGTGGTACAAGCGTTGCTTAGTCTGCAACTAGAAGGCAGTGTGTAGGTAGGTAATCTGTCCAGGAATAATTAACTAAGTATTTATTTATATTAAAAATTGGTTGCCTGTAAAGTCGGTATACGGGCGAAAGTTTTACGTGACAACGACTTTGAGTGGTAAAATGTTTTCGAGTGGAAGGGACGCATGCCTTTCACTTTTTATGTCTGTCTCTCTCGCTCTTAGAAGGGACGCGTGCCTTTCACTCGCTCTCATTGTAAGCGCATAACGTGAGCCAGTTTCTTGAAGTGTCACCCGGCTAACCAATTTATAAGACGTTGTCACGTCAAAATATAACGTAGATGTCTGTTGGTTAATATTATCCACGGACATTAATCTAATCCAAATCATTGTAACACAAAATCACATAAAACGTAAAGTAATAGAGCACGTTTCCGATACAATAGGTTAACACACAATCACTTAAAGTGTATTAAGGGTAAACTTGATTCGATACCCACCGAGCGAATGGGAACGGACTCGGTAAATCGACCAATCTGTACGCCCAAATCGAATGAAATGACACACAAACTGAAATGAATGGCTCTCTGCGACGCATTAGCGAACTAGCCAAGACGTGGAACTACTGACCGAGGGTGTAAGCCATGAGCGGATAGCGAGAAATTGTAATTGTCTGCTTTATTATTTTATACCATGTCAATAAGCGTAAGGTCCGCTTGATGTAAAGCGGTTTCGCGTAGCGTAATTAACGCTAGTAAGAACAGAGGGGCTAGCCAAATGGCACTTTGCGAAGTAGAAAAGCGTAGCGATCGTTATTTTGAACTGTGGAGCTATCTAACGTTCGTTACGTTACGTTACGAATTACACTTGGCTAGGGGGGCTAATGTGTCTCTCGTGCGTTGACACGCCGGCTGTTAAAGCAGCAACCCGTCTGGTGACCTCACTCATTGGCAGGAACCCAACAATACTCAAGGGAAGTGTTATTTGGCTGCAGTCTTCTGCGAGGTGGAGGTAATACTGGGCTAATATATCCACCTCGCAGAAGACGAGCTTGAGCTTCGGGCTTGATATGTGATATGTATGCTGTGCCGAAGAGGTTGCCAGCGCCTGGTAACCTCTGCGACTCAGTATATCACATGCAGGTGAGTTTGACTTTGGCTTTAAAAATGTTGACAAAACCACTAACATCACTATTTATATATTATTACATATTATCACTATTTACTTATTAATATAACTATTATAAATTTACTTTAACATAAAAAATAAAAGCAGATAGATCATCATCTCCGCTACCGCTCTTAACATGAACCACACACATAGTCCATTCATGTGGTCTTTATTATGGTGACCACGATGTTGGCAACTATCGGACAAGTCTCCATTTCTATCCATTGTGCTTCTTCGGCAAACTCAGTTAGAGATCATAAAATTAAATGTCGTTACCGGGAGTGAGTCGCATTGTGTCGTAAGGCCGACTTCTGGGCGGGGACTTGCGTGATTCAATTTAATTTCGCTTTCGATGTAAGTGCTTTCCGAAATTAAAGTGAAATGATTAAACTTTTGTTAAATGGAAATGCTGGTTAAACATAATGTTTGTAAAATAATAACAAAAAAATAAAATAGTAGAAATCTTTTGTTACACTTTAATATTTTTACAATAGGACTTATTTTTATTTTGTGATTTTTGTAATTTAATCTCTTTATTTATACGTCAAAAATTTCAGCAGAATACTGAATAAGTATAACTTAAACACTCTTAGTTATGGTGTCATAAGATCTTTCACAGATTTTGTCTTTCAGAAGTGTTTTTTTTTATATCACTAAGTTGGCAAACAAGCATACGACTTGCCTGAAGGTAAGCATTCACCGTGATGTTTATGGAGTCTTGCATATCCAGAGACTCACAGGATTCCGATCCTAATATCATACACAGTAAGTACACAATTCATGTAACTATGTAATTGTGTTTAGAGAGGTGAAGGGCTCACTACCAACTTTAGGGCCTAAGCCAAAACCATCGGCACGTGGTGCACCCATAAAATGTGGAAGAAAGTTGTCAATATGGGACTTGTAAATATAACACACAACTCAAATGCAGGTTGATTGAGGACACTGTTTTCAAGCCGCCTAAAGGCCACAGACTTGGCTTAACGACTGTCATCTAATGTCAATAGCCGAGACGACTTAACGTGCCTTCCGAAGCACGAAGGAGCAAGAGATAAATATACCCATCCATGTACAGGATACGGTCGTGTTCAATTAGATTGACACGCACAACAACGCCATCGAGCTCCTCCTACATAAATTTAAGCACTAACTTCGTTAAATAAAATACATTATGAAAATATATCATAATCAAACCACAACGAGCCATTTCCCACAACAATACTAAGAACACAAACTGAATAATAAAAATGCAACAAAATCAAAGCGCGCGCCTCACAGCGGGCGTCCGGGAACCGCGTTCGTTAGTCGTCTGCCAGTCGTAACACGCAGCTAGCCCGCTGTCCGGGCCGGACGCACGCCGGACACGTGTCGCGCCCGTAATCAGCAATTATAGCAAATGAGCGTGTTTTAAACCTCGCACTGTCACGTACGTAACCGCCTGAGGCAATAAAGATACATTGATTGCAAAAAAAATCAATTGTAAAAGAGATACGTCCGGTATAGATACGATACCGGACAGGTACAACTGATAAATGTACTTAAATACATTTTTTTTTGTAAATACATACCTTCTTATAGGTAATAAATAGAAAATATCAATACCAAGACTAACAGACATGTTCATGCACACAAATGTTTGTCTTGTGCGGGAATCGAACCCACGACCTCGGAGTCCAAGTAGCCATTGATAGCCATTCGACCACCGGGCTCGTCAATATAATAGCCTATATTTCCTTTAGAGTATTACAATTAATCGTCGATATAAACAACTTTTATTATGAGGACACCTGTAAATAAAATGCCAGCTGTTCCGTAGTAGTTCAAGTATTTCTAGTTCTGTAAACCATCTCAGTAGTTCATCATTTCCCTTTTTTTATACTATGTCAGGTGGCAGGCAAGCATACGGCCCACCTGATGTGAAGCGGTTACCGTAGCCATATTAACGTATGTACGCAACATTAAAAATATATCTCGCGCGCCACCACCCCCGCTGCCAACGCATGCTGCGATCCTTCCTTCTGCCTTTCTGCCTTCCTTGAATTGTTATTTGGCTGCGGTATTCTGTGAGGTGGTGGATTCCCCAGGTCGGGTAGCTGACAATTACGCTCCCTACCTCTCATTTCGCCAGAGCTTCGTTTGTTAGTCAGCAGGGTGCGCCGCGTGCAGGTGAATTGGCTTTGGTTCAAAGATGTGGATGAACTACTTACACCCCAAAACTTTCCCTAAACCAGTTTAGGGATTTGACACAAAATAACAATACATTTTTAGAAGACATAACAAACAAGAATATTCGACATCTAGGTACCGTGATTCCGTGTCCGTGAAATCCCTATTTACCTTTGACATAATAAAACGATTCTATTGAAATTGAACCAAGGCCCTAACGATATTGATGAAATTTACAATATAGAGTAACAAGTTTACGGCGGTTGACAAAATTCATCTAGCTGGTTCTTAATTCTAGGAAAGATACAGTTTGGTGTTGCAGCTAGATATCTATCATCGCCATTCAAAATTAAATTACACCACTAGATAGATCAAGGATCAAAGATTTTTTTACGCTACGTAAGGACTATGGAAGTTCGCGTGCGGGGAGGGGGAAGCGCTGCCATTTTGAGATAATTTTAGTGCATATAACGTATTCACGTACAACACAGGGCCGTGTGCGACACATCATTTTTTTTTACATGTTTTTAGTAAGAAATAATTTAAAGTATATTTTCTGGTTCAAGTAACTTGAATAAAGAATAAACCCAGTAACAAGCTATTCAGCAGCTATTATCCCGTGTTTACTCACACTAATCTCTTTGTGCGGTTAAAAAAAACATTATAATCACTTGCCTGACGCCGCCGGCGGATTAGTGACCGGCGAGGCGCACGCGCATGGCCATTGTTACAAGCCACGAAAAACACACATTAGTTAGGTTATGGGGAATATATTTTTAAAACTAATTCAAGTAGTATTCGTTCCCGTACAATAGAACAACTTATTTTACATCAATGATGGAGATAGATACGTGGCCGTCGTCAACCCTTACTCATCCCACTGCTGGGATAGGAGTCTCAATTCAAGGATTTTAGAGCAGCCCCCTTACCACCAACTCTTATTGCGATTCAATAACTGAATAGAATGCTTATTCATACCAATGAATAAGCGACTCTATTTCAAATTGGATAGAGTCGCTTATTCATTGGTATGAATAAGCATTCTATTCTGTTATTGAATCGCAATAAGAGTTAAATAAATAAATAAATATTTCTGGACAATTTTACACAGCGCCATCTAGTCCCAAATTAAGCGCAAAGCTTGTGTTATGGGTACTAGACAACTGATAAATGTACTTAAATACATATTTTTTTTTGTAAATACATACATATAATACATAGAAAACACGACAAGAGTTGGTAGTAAGGGGGCAGTGGCGTTTAGGCGGCTTGAAAACACTGGCTTCCGCTTCCGCTAACCCACAGTAGAGCAGCGTGGTGGAGAGACTCGTATCCCAACAGTGGGATTATTATAGGTTGTTGTTGATGATTATATACGAGTATGAATAAATATTTGGCACAAACACAAGTTACAAGTAAGTTACCTAGAACAAGTAAGAGCGCGTTAAGTTCGATTATTTCATATGTAGATATTTTATATGTTATTTTTTTAAACCTCACAGTAGTACATTATAGGACGTAAATTCTTGGTTCAATGTGGAGCATGAGTTGCTCCTTAGCTGTAAATGGCACAGCCGCATTAAGCAATTAAACCTTTTATCTCGCCACTGTGCTAATGTTTTTAAATCAAACTATTTTTTCTTAAAAATCTTTTAAAACGTTTCATTTAATTTGTATTGTAATTTGTAATCATCACCCGTCCAATGGCGAGCGTCGAAGCGAGCACACTCTACATTATAATAAATATTAATGGTGACTATCATGTCAGCGGTGCGAGGGACAAGTGCACGACTGCACACTGGGACGCAAGGGGCCGGTGGACTGCCCATAGTAATAATAAATTATTTAATTGATAATTGAACTGTGCAAAACTGTATTTTACTTTCTTTTCAAACGATCAAATTAAAAACAATGAAAATGGCCTTCTTTTAGAAGATGCTTTAAATGAAGTCGATATATTTTTGGCATATGGATTCATTATATTATCTATTTTATTAGACTAGGGTAACAAACAAGCGTACCACCAGCCTGACGGTAAGCAGTCATCGCTGTCTATGAACAAATGGTAGTGCATTCAAACTGTAAAAAAATTACATCGCTTTAAATCAACAAAACTACATTTTGTTTTGACAGCAGCCTCTCCAACCCGTTAGGCCAGCGTGGGGAGTGTAGGCCAAATCCTGCATGATGAAACGTGAGAGGGTCGTGCTCCTGTAGTGGAGACTAAAATGACCAGATGATGTTGATGATGATATTTATATTGTTTTAATGCTTACAAATTTAATAGTGATTTATACTCTTTATTAAATAAAATGCATTATAGCTAATCGAATTGCATACAAAATCTCACATGAATATTATACGAGGGAACCGCTCCAACCCGAGTCCCCAGCGACCGTTTAATATCAATAATGTGGCACACTGACGAGATAATGATCCGCGTTACAAGACCGCCAAACACGAGGGGTGCCCGACACTCGAATAGGTCAGTCAATACAACATAATCTAATAGGAAACTATGAGATAATGATAAACATTTGTAACACAATCAATATATACATATGATATTATGACTTTAAGTTCGCGCGGTATTTTATGAGCGCTGAATGCGCAGAAGAGCAATTTTAGGGTTCCGTACCCACCGGGTAAAAAGGAACCCTATTACTAAGGCTCCGCTGTCCATCCGTCCGTCCGTCCGTCCATCCGTCCGTCCGTCCGTCCGTCCGTCTGTCACCAGGCTGTATCTCATGAACCGTGATAGTTAGACAGTTGAAATTTTCACAGATAATATATTTCTGTTGCCACTATAACAACAAATACTAAAAAACAGAATAAAATAAATATTTAAGGGGGCTCCCATACAACAAACGTCATTTATTTGCCGTTTTTATAGATAATGGTACGGAACCCATCGTGCGCGAGTCCTACTCGCACTTGACCGGTTTTATTAATAGTCAGTGCGTATGCGCGGAACTACCCCCACCACAACGTCCAGCGCTCAAAAATACTGCGCGACCTTATACCTCGTGGTCGTCAACCCTTATTCATCCCACTGTTGGGATACGGGCTTCCCCTCAATCGAAGGGTTTAAAGCATATGTACTCCATCACACGTAGAAGTAATACGACCATGAGAGAAGGTATACCTATTTATCGTACAAAAAAATAAACTTTCGAAAATCATAGGTTCCGATGACTGCTTTATCATCAGGCGAGTTGTATGCTTTTTTACCACTCTAGTGGTATAAAAAAGTCATTCACTGGCATTTTTTATTTCTATTCACTTTAGAAAAGGTTCTATAGTTAATATGGGAATATCTCGTCATCGTTCCTTAGCAATAGGCTATTTTCCAATGTTTAAAAATTGTATAAATAATTTAACAATATCGTAAAATACACAAAACTATAAAGATCTGCAAACTTTCATTCTAATATCTTCAGTCAGAATTTTTTTAGCGTCGATCAAAGTTTGGCGGGAAAGTCCATTTTAAAAGTATGAAATTATTAAAAAATAATATTTCCATTGGAGAAGCAATAAAAAATGCTATAACTTTTATTATAATACTAATCACATAAACGTAATATTTAACATAGCTGTCGTACAAATTTCTGATTTGATGCATACAAAATACAAACCTGTGACGTCATAATTCGATAGTTTTTTGTATGGAGCGTTTTGGGGCAGTCTAAAAATTGTGATTTTCAAATTACCATATCTCGAGAGATTTTTGTGCTATCGAAGTAGTTCTTTCACCTATGGTTATATTATGGAGACGTCCCTACATATCAAACCGAAAAAAATGTTAGTCAAATAGCCTATTCTTTATAAAAATTGACAAACATCACGACCGCCTTACCTCTCAAACAGCTATACGTAGTAATCAGCCAGTGATATAACGATTGAATTAGTAGAAACATATCAATCTTATAAATAAACTGTGTTTCTTCGAATAGCCTATGCTCTATAATCTAAATGATGAAAAAAAAAACTTTTACTAAACTATTCTGCAATGAAGAAGAAAACGATTAGGGAGTCCTAAATCTTCATTGCCAACCTTCTTTTAAATCAAATTATCGCAATTGTAATAGCCAATAAGATAGAGACTTGACAACAATAATATGCAATGGCCCTTTGCGTATTATTGTTGACAAGTCTGCCTTATTTGCTGGTGATAAGAGTCATTAGTAATGCATCAAAAACAAGCGATATAATTTGAAACAATTAAATTAATAATAACCACTGCAAAGCGTTGGTATCTCGTTTACCATTTGAAATAAAATTACTACCTAACAGCAGATATACGAGTATACTGCAGTTGAGTAGGTATATCAACTACAGTGTCTTAAATCGGCGCACTAAGTTATCAACATACCACATAAGGTCAAACATTGTATGTTTGAATCGATCTAAGAAGTTTTCATATTTACAGTTATACTTATGTTGGTCCATTATCTCTATCAGGGAATGCTGAAAACCAATTTTGAGGCTTTTCTTCCATCGGGTAATAAACAAGCCAACGGGCCATTTCAACGATCGCAACTTGAAATATAGCTCGCGCACCGCCATCTCCGCTGCCAACGGAACAACTCCTTCCTTTCTAATGACCCCACTCACACGCAGGAACACAAAAACGCTTAAGAAAATTGTTATTTGGGTGCGGTATTCTGTAAGGTGGAGGCACTTTCCCAGTGCGGCAGCTTACACATACGCAGTACTCGACATCTCTTTTGCCAGAGCCTCTTTGGCTAGTCGACAGGACAGGTTGGATTTGGCTCTCAAAATCGTGGTGAGTTATACACTCTATACTTTAACAGTAAACTATAAGCTAACACTAAGCTTTTAAAAATTGATCTTTATGTGTAAGAACTATATAGGTACGAGTATATAGGCTATACCGAAGCGAAGCGAGGGCGGGTCACTAGTGAGTAAATAAATGGCTTAGGATCGTGTAACACCGTGTGTCTTATGTGTCAGTCTATCGACTTCTTGCATTTGTGTATTGTTTTTTTTAAATATAATTGTGTCTGCTGTGCTGCAGGTCACTGTCATCTGTTCTTCTTCTATACACCTATAATATAATTGCAACTATTTTTATATCTTCGCTAAGGTAAGAACAAGACCTATGACTATATTTCAGCAGTGATTAGTCATCGTCAACGGTGAAACTGTGGTATCAATTTCTCTCAGACATATTTACGAACAACTACGGCAAGGGCAGACTTCAATAACAGACTTTGTGGTGATTGCTTTCCATCAGGTGACCGACATGCTCGTTTGCCCCACTCTCATATTAATAAAAATTGTTTATGATCAAAACTTTTTAAAAGCAATGTCTATATTTTTTTTTATTGACATTGCTTTTTAAAAGTAGTGTCGACTAATGTATTTAAAAAAAATATTTATCACTATTACTTATCGAAAAAAAGTTCATAAGCACTTAGTAACGTATCATAATTTTACAAAACAGCCATTAGCAAAGCAAATTCAACTTTTAAGCCAGTGCTCGGTTCATTATAACAAATTAGGGACGACTACCGAGTTGTCCCGGTCGTGTGCCGAGGGCGTGCGCACCCTACATTATCAAATTCAAAGATCATTGTGAAATGTATCTTATTGTATCGTAACAAGGTTGAGGTTTAATAATCTGCATTAGCGGTGGTATAATTTATAGTTTATCTCTTAAATTGATTATTACACATGGACTGGGCGATAGATCATCTAAAATCGGATTAGGTCGAACACTCGTTCCATTGTACGAGAGTTTGCGGTGATTCGATTGTTTTTATACGTTTTTATGGAGGACGCTACGAAGCGTTTGTTGTAATAAAATTAGCGTGTTGTAGCGCAGCCCGGTCCGGAGATAAGAACTCACGAGCAATTTAACACTGTGTTTTGTCTGTGATTGAGTGAGTTGGACGCACTTTGTAACTCACATAAATATTGTTTGTTTTAGAATTGCTTTGGACTATTTGCCCCAATTAAGGCGATCAACAGACATAGGATAATAAATTTGTAGGTTTATACTACGCCAGTTGCAGACAAATTATATATAAATTTGCAAGCAAACTCACTCACTCACTCACAGGAACTCAACAGCCCTTTTGGCCATTTTGACCTGTGGTCTTCTGTGAGACGAAGGGACTTTCGCAGTCGGGCCGCTAGTATCGTGCTTGCCCTACCTGTCTTTTGCCAGAATCTTGCTAGTAAGCAGGATGCTCTATATGCAGATGTATTTGACTTGACTTCATAGATGTTGGTGAGCCAGATACATTCCTAAAAATTGGAAAATTTCTAAGTGCTTCGCTAGCTAACGAGGCTCTGACGAAAGGGAGGGAGTGTCGAGCAAGATTGAGGAAGTATCTCCATCTCACAGAAAACCGCAGCAGAATAACAATACCCTTGAAACAAAAGACCAGAACAACAGTGTGCTGTCAGTTGACACTGCCCTGTTGGCCTACGATATGCTTCTTCACGCTTCATTTGAAAGACCCCAGGAAAGGAGGGAGTGGTAGGTTGTTGTTGGTTGTAGGAAGGAGGAAACTCATGTGTCGCTAAGGAGTTCCGCTTTTTAATGGTTCGCCAGAGGTAGGAGTTGCCGAACTTTTTAGTACGCAAAGAGATGTTCAGTATTAAGGAATAATGAAATCGTAAGCCAGCACGTGTGGTTCGATGACGGAAGGGAAGAAATGTTTTCAAACCTGAAAAAGGCGGGATCACCTTCTCCCAGGGGGAAAATATTTCTTCAGGGTACTCATCGCCATGTTGGCCATATACAAAAAGAAAAGATTGGAATGCGTATTTATTTTTTTCATTTTTCAAACTCTACATGGAAGTCTATTGTACAAAAAATAAACACAACTTTCAAAATTACATTGTTGATACAATTAGTTAATCCCGCTTGTGTGACAAACGCACTTACCGCCAAGTGGCGACATACGGCACTATAATCAATCGACCACTCGACGAGAAGACACCACCCGCTCGGGAAATATGCGCTTTACCGGGGCCGAGCACACCCTACTTATGGGATAAACTCACCCTTAGAGGTATGTCATCTGTTGCAATGTCTGAACACGGAGATTAGCTTGTAGATTAACAATTGTAGGGTTGTAGGGTTGGCCGAGGGTTTGTGCAAATAGGTTGCCAGCTTAGATGTATCCAGGCTGTTGTCTACGGTAGTTGCCCCAACAGCATGGGCATAAATTCTGGCGTCCAGCAAGGTTCTGTGTTGTTTCCCTGCGCTATTTCTACTGCATATCAATAGACGGCATTAATTGCTGATTACAGCACTGGGGACGTTATTAACAGTGGGCGTCTTAATTTCCCTCGGTCTCAAGTGGAGGAGAACCGCGAACAACTTGTTTTAGAGTAGAGAGTACTCTTGCTAGAGTATCCGATTGGGATTGACTGAACCTGGTCCAATATAACCCCACCAAGGTTCAAGTCTACACGTTTACAGCTAAGACAACCCCATTTTCTGTAGCTGCGTAATTTAACAGAACACACCGCTCATTATCGCCAAGAGTATTGAGATCCTTAGCGTCGAGATCTCTAGCGATGTCCAGTTACGGACTCACTTGGAGAAAATGGTCGAATTAGCGTCAAAAAGCTGGGTGTTCTCAATAGAACGAAGCGGTACTTCAGCTCTCGACAAAGACTTTTGGTTTCTAAAGCGCAAGTGTGTTCTCACATAGAGTTACCATCTCTGGGCGGGAACACCAAAATGCCTGCTTGCACACACTGTGACTCGGTTCAGATACGAGCTCTGAGGATTGTTGACAATTCCGAGCTTACGTAGTACATACGTATTGTATGTATTGAGCTCTCTTTGTGTATTCTACCGTCTGTCCAAATTGGTTATGTTATAGATTAGTTATTTGCCATCATGGCAACGGCCTCTTTCTACAGTCGCATCTCACGCCATAGGCAGGGAATTCATCCTCACATGTTACCTTTCACCTCAATGGGCGCGTACTGTAGGTACGATTTCAGAGAAGTTTTTTTACCTCGAGCTGTCAGGTTGTGGAACTCCCTGCCATGGTTTTCCCAGGAGACTACAGTATGGTTCTTTTCAAGAAGGGTGTTAAGAGATTTTTGCAGGTGAGTGAGTGATGCCTCTGGTGTCACAAATGTCCATATGTTACGATGACTGCTTTCCATGAGGCGGGTCGTATGCTTGTTTCCACCCTAGTCCTTTGTCTGTACAATAGAGTTTTATAACAACAACAATAGGATTAAACGATAAACGAACTCAGCCAAACATTTTTACAGATATTCACTTGTATAAGGTAGAGGGAAAAGATGTAAAATAAAAATTCCCTGATCCCAATAATCCAATTCGCAGACATTAGGTTATAATTTTACGCGAGGAATCCACCAAGATACGGAGACAATGAGCTGGGTCCTCCCTGCCTGGGGGAGGCAGCGGTGGGGGGAGGGGAGGTTCGCGCGAATGGGCGAATTTTGCAATTAGCGTGCGTGCGGATTCCGCCCGCTCCGACGTAATAGCCACCTAGCGGAGCAAGTTTATTGTACAGTAAGTAAACATCAATAAATGGCTCTGTCGACGCACGCTTGACACGAATTTTTAATCTCATTGCCTTGTTTCACTGTTCCGCGGAAACCTATACCTTTAGATTTTAGTCCAAAATCATGTTATAATTTAATTGTTGAGCGCAGTTGTTATAGTCTCATCTGCTCTAAGCACGTAATTATCATAACACAACCAAACTTTTTAGTGTCTTACTTACGAAAATACCTTTCGATATTAATTCGATATGCTGAGAACATCGACTAAAATGCTATCAAAACTTGACCTTGCTCACTCGCAGGAACACGGCAAAGCCATTATGGCTGCAGTCTTCTTCAAGGTGGAGGTACTTCCCCAGGCGGATGCTGGCTAAGCTTTGAACGAGAGATCACACTTTGCCCCTCCCCCATCCGATATAATAAGAATAAAAGCGAGGCACAGTAGGACTCCTCATCGCATCCTACCTCTCTTGAAATTAGATTGTGTTTACATAATATTATCACACTATAAAACGCCAAGCTATATTCTCGTATTGAGATCGTTATGACAAGCGACGTCTTTTAAGGAATGTAAGTAGTGCATTTGCAAACCAAAGGATTCTGATGGCTAATATCGAATCAACGTATTAGATTATGTATACGATGATGGATGATACATGTATATGTTTAGGTTTTAGATACTGTTGTTATACTCTATACTATATCTATATATACTCTAGCCACCGAGTGTCGCTCACCGTGGCGTGCTCTGCCGCATGGCTTAGCTGATTCAGCTATTTATATACTGCTCTGTACCTCTAATTGCCTGGTACCCTGATAAGTAATTCATAAAATAATTGCATAATTAAAAGGTATACTACGCTTTTTCTTTCTTAATTTCTAAATTTTATTGTAAACCAAAAAGATATGACTTAACTCTTATCACCTTTAGTCAAATAACTATTATGTAATAACTGAAGCACAAATTATTTTAATTTTAACTTTCGACACTGCAAAAGCTGTGAATGCAAAAAATATGTTTGCGACGCGCGTGAGGTGTTTAGTGGACATATCCCAGTCCCACTTTTAGATAGATAGATATAACGTTTATTTGCATTGTGGAACACGCACATACGGTACATAAAAATGTTACACAGACAATCATAGATATAATTGTAGTACATGTCTACAGATACAGAGATTTGTGCACGTGTGCGCTGCAGTAATACCTTCAGTCATAGACGATATGAGTGATACATGGTGCCACTACCACCCAACGACCGGGTTAGCTACTAGGTGGTACTAGTCACCTGATCGAATATTATAGTGTCTGTATTTGTGATTTTAAAGTCACAATACCTGTGTATTTGTGTAAACCTTGTGCAGTGTGCACACCCAATGACACATTGTGTGTTTGGGTGTATGTATTGTGGAGCTTTACTATTTTGGGCACACCAAGCTCATAACAAAATTTCTTTTATATACTGTGGCTCTAACAAAAGAGCGGAACACTGGTGAAGGACTATAAAAAATATCATAACCATCTACCGTTCAGAAAACAAAATATTCGTTTTGTTACCACAACCCTACAACCGTCATGTTCCTGCGGAGTTAGTAAGCTGTTAAAGTGCTATAGGACCAAGATTCAAATTGCGTTCATAGGCTACGGTAACCGCATCGTATTAAATGGCTTAAATACTTGTATACCACATCCTACGTCGTATAAAAAAATATTCTCAGGACCTATAATAAAATAGCAGACCTTGTGCAGAGCCCTTCTTTCAAATGTAAACATTTTCAAACCTCTCATTCTGCGTATGGGGACTTTTATGACAGTCTTTAAGTATTACGAAATTGCACATACTCGTAACGTTAACTACCCGACGCGGCCGTACCTCCTGATAATTAAACTCAAATACCGCCACTAAACGTATCAAGGGGATGAATAGCGAATTTGTGAACGAAGCGACTTCTGTACTTCACGGGTGTGTGTACCTAATGCAAGGATACTAAACGAAGACAGTGTTACAAACACATCGGCGAGTTTACAACTCTGTTAATGTGGATGTGTGCAATATGTTTGCAAGAGTGTTAGTGAGTGATTTGTGACGTGAATATATCTTTAAATTTGCTACCATACCAATCTAAAAAATCTAATCATAACAAAATCACGGCGTGCGGGGGAGGGGGAAGCGATGCCATTTTGAAATAATTTTATTGCATATAACGTACAACATATCGCCGTGTCCATGACACAGCCACACCCCATTATTTTAAACAACTAAGGTAGTAAAAAAGCATAGGACCTGCCTGATGGTAAGCAGTCTTCATTTTTTTAAGTTCATTTGCTCGTGGAAATAACAAAATCGGTTTACTAGTCTATATATATAAAAATCAATGCCAATTTTCGTTGTAATTTTATAACTCAAGAACGGGCTCACCTATCCAAACCAAATGTTTAGGCTTTGTTCGGACTATTTAGTAGATGGTTTATGTGAAGTTTGCACAAAATCGGTAGAGCGGTTCTTCATTTATCACATTTCTTGTAACAAATCTATCTATATATATAAAAATCAATGCCACTTTTCGTTGTAATTTTATAACTCAAGAACGGGCACACCTATCCAAACCAAATGTTTAGGCTTTGTTCGGACTATTTAGTAGATGGTTTATGTGAAGTTTACACAAAATCGGTAGAGCGGTTCTTCATTTATCACATTTTTTGTAACAAATGAATTCAATAAATGGCGGATCATTTTGTTAATGGGGATTTTGCTGTCAAATTGAAAATTTTTTCAGATGTGGATTGTGCTGTCAAATTGAAACTTTTTTCAGTGTTGACAGTACAAACATGTTGTTATGTCATTCATGCGGTCATTTCATTTTGGACGTGCTTAGACTTAATGTTGCTGAAAATGGAAAAAAAAATTGTTTTGGATTAAGTTTTAAAATAGCTAGGAATTAATAAAATATTTTTTTGTTTGAATAAATGAATTTGATGTTCCAATTTTTTTTTTTAGTATTATTCTTTATACGTAGCGAAGCACGTACCGGGCCGCTAGTAGTTTATATTAATTTTATCATGCTTATATTATTATATTAATTTTATATTAATTTAATCATATCATATATTATCAATATTGCGCAGTTGCTCGCGAACCGCTGATCCAATTACGATAGAACTTTTACATATTCATTTGAAATCAGTTCAAATGTTATTCAAATATTGAATTTGATCTCAAAAATATTCGCGAGGTCAGTTTGCGATACCTAAACCAGCCCCCTTACCACAAACTCTTATTGCGATTCAATAACTGAATAGAAAGCTTATTCATACCAATGAATAAGCGACTCTATTTCAAATTTAATAGAGTCGCTTATTCATTGGTATGAATAAGCATTCTATTCAGTTATTGAATGGCAATAAGAGATGGGGGTAAGGGGGCTAATCTTAAATAGAACCTTCGGCTTAAATACTGTATTTTTTATACCACGTCGTGAGCTAAAAAAACATACGACCCGTTTGCTGGTAATAAACATATTGTTCGCGTGCTGGCACCGCCGCTGGTAACGCAGCATCTCTTCACATCTGGTGATCCCATTCACTCGCAGGAACAAAACAATCCTCACGATTCACGAAAAAACAAATGGCAGTACGAAGCAGGTCAGCTGGTATTTATTACAATTGTAGAATATAATTAATCTATTACTACACAGATTTACATCCAAAATAATTCTGTCAGCTCTGTGCCGTAAAAGGATCTCACAGCTTCCCAATATCCCGGTATTAGTCTCTGAAGGCAGGTAATTGGCGAGAAATGCGATCCGCGCTGAACACCGCCGATATCTCCGGGCGACTAGATCTCCCGTAGAGATACCTATATCCTTATTATACCTTCTAGTCTCAACTATGTTGCTAGTTCCCACCTAGACTTAGCAACCAATTTAACAGTCATAGAAGATTTGAAATGCTTTCAAAGAATTGACATGTATTTTTTTGCGTGAAGTGAAGCAGTAACCGCAATTTATAGACGCCAACGACACAAATTATTGCTTGAACGCCGCCACTCCTGCTGCAAACGCAGCAACTCCTTTCTTCCTAGTAACTCTAAGTACTCATTTACATGAACACATTAACGCTCTAGACCTCTGCGATTATTGATTGTTTTTTGTAGTTTTCACCGTTGCATGAACTCTACCTCTGCCTGCCAGAGCCTCGTTAGTCAATCAACAGGGTGCACCACGTAGAGTGAGGTTGACTTTAGCTCTAAAATGAACCACTAATAAGGATATAAAATAAAGTAAGTATACTTTTAAAGGTCACAAGGTACTATTAGCGCCACCACCTTGGCTGCCAGCGCAGCATTTCCTTCCTTTCTGGTGACCTCACTCACTCACAGGTAAACAACAACAACCCTGAAGGGAATTGTTATTTGGCTGCAGTTTTCTGAGAGGTGGAGGCACTTCCCCAGTCGGGCAGCTTACAAATACGCTGTACTCCACCTCTTCTTCGCATGAGCCTCTTTCATTAGTCGGCAGTGTGCACCATGTGCTGGCGAGGTTTGACTGTAAAGATCGTGGCGATCCACTTACACCCCAAAAATTCCTCAGGATACCTCAGGACAGAATCTATGTCGATGCCAAATACTCAAATTCGTTCAGCCGCCTAGACGTAAAAAGGTAACAAACAGACAACCTGTCAGATACCTTCGCATTTGTCATAGTTATGAATTTAGTGATTAGACATTAAAAAAAATCAAAAGCTCTTGTCAGCGAACATTAAAATAATAAAAATATTAAACAATGTAATTTATCACATCACAAGCATGAAGCATTTTAAACCGTCGTAGTATCATCCCTTATTGAATCATTTATGTAAAGCAGCGGCAAATGGCCCGGCAGTAACTTGATAACAGCCCCCCCCCCCGTCCTCCGCCTCCGCCGCCGGTCCCGCCGACCGCCCTTGCCCTCCCCTCCCAGGGCAGATTTGTTGGGTACTTTGCGAGACAAATGATCCTCAGGACTGGAGCGGACGGCTGCGGCACTCGGGCTTCTGTTGTTTTAACTCATCATTGATATTTTTATGACGTGCTTTTAACTGACAACGGAAAAAAGAGGAGTGTTGAGTTTAACTTGTGTGTTAGAAACTTAAAATCCGTGGTGCACGGCAGTTGAGCTTCACTTGACTAGCCATCTCTTTAGGCTTTTAATGCCTTATTTGCCATATTGCTGTCTCTCACATTGCTAAGAGGGGAAGTCAAATTCCAAAAGCTTCCTACTCCTACTAATTTCTTCTGATTAAATTCGTTGTGAGTTCCAAGGCAGCCGTAGTTTTACCCCTGGGACTGCAATGGACTTCATTGTTCATTGCCTTTTTTGGCGGTCGCCGCTGTTAATCCTGGCTACACAGGAGATACAGTGGTGGGAATGTGTGGTGGGCCCAAAAATCTTGTGTCTGTCTGCATGTTACTTCGTGGTAGTAGCGAAATGGTTGAACCATATTTTTGTTTGAATGGAAACTTGATCGCGTTGTTATTAGCTAACCTAACCTAACCTAACCCATCCCACTGCTGGGATACGAGTCTCTCATCAAATGAAGCGGTTTGCGAACATACTCCACCGCGCTGCCTAACTGCGGGTTAGAAGGCCAGTGTTTTCAAGCCGCTTAAAAGCCACTGGATTTGCAAGTCGAGTAAAATCACGAAGGAGCTCGAAATAAATAAACCAGTCCTTGAACAGTCTACGGTTGCCGTTGCTTAACTTGCATGTTCATTTAGACTGGCACGTGCAAAGATGATATCGAGTTCCTCCTATACTAACTTACTTGATAATTTATTTAACAAAATCTATTTAGCCGTGTAAAGACCATCAGCTCTTTTCTGGAATATGAATGGTCAAAGGTGTGACCTATTCGAAATTGGAATAAGTACATGGTAGCCCTGATCTGATGCTGCAGCATCACTTGAAATCAGCAGGTCACCGGACTGCTGAGCAATTTGTAAATAGCTGCAGCAAAGACATCGTACTTGAGCTAGTCGATACTGGCGAAGGGGTGACAGAAGCTCTGAGAAAAAATACTTCTATTACTATGAGTTATTTTCTCAAAATGAGAAAATATATTATTGAAAAAATTATTGACAATAATAAAATAAATAATTTTAACGAATTTATTGAAACTTAGTATATATAGTAGTATGTAGTAGTTATTTAGTGGTGCTATTTCCAAAATTATTTGACGGCATGTTTGTGGCCTTGTTTAACATTTCTTTAAAATAAATGGGATGTTTAAACATAAAGGTTCGCCACCCCTAGTATATAGTCTACAGTTATTATACTAATACTTCCTGTTGGACTAATTAATTTGTCTACCCAGATTGGCGAAGAGACCTAATGTAGGACATGTTACAAGTAAATCAGTTTAAGTATGATGTACCCCCTACCTCATATTCCAATACAAAACTGCCATTTAACATACCTATAACTTTCCATAATACACGTAACATAAAACGTACTGAAGTAATTTTAATGCATAAAATGTTCACAATAAAGATTGGAAATTAATTGAATCAATTGCATTACAAACCCAAATAACGCAATTAAACGTCGATCAATCTTAATTAGTGAATTAACAGGTCCATTAGGAGCACAATGAACAGACGGACAGACAGGCGTGTCACGACGCAACTACAATGGATAGATGGAAAATTTATTATAGTGCTGTGGGGCTGGCACGGGCTGGCTGGGCCATTTGCTAATGCCACCGGATTGCCCTCGTGGGACCACGGTTTTTATACTACTAAGGTAACAAACAATCGTACCACCTGATACTTACAATCTTGATGGTACAATCATCGCAGCCTACGGACGGTTGCAAATCCAGATTCAACACTTAAACGTTGAATGTATATAAACCTCTTTCTTGATGAATCTCATTCTGTAGTCTCCTGGGAAAATTTTGGCATCTAATTTAAAAGAGATAGCTCATAGTATATTTCTTTAAGCGGCCCGACTGGGGGAATACCTCCACCTCACAGAATACCGCAGCCAAATAACAATTTCCTTGAGGGTTGTTGTGTCTTGCGAGTGAGTGAGGTCACCAGAAAGGAACGAGAATAGGCTGGCAACGGATCGGCGTCTCCTTGATGTTGCTAATATCCATGGGAGGTGGGTGATTGCGTTTCATCAGGTGACCCACATGCCCGTTTGCCTCCCTCTCATAAATAGAAATCTAGCGTTTAGTCGGTACATATTTCATTCACTCACTCGTAGAATAACAACAATCCACAAAAGTATTGCTATTTGGCTGCGGTTTTCTGTGAGGTGGAGTTACTTCGCCAATCGGGCGTGGCGTGTCCTACTTCTCTTTCGCCAGAACCTCATGATCTAATCGGCAGGGTACACCACGTGTAGGTGAAGTTGACTTAGGGTCTAAAGAAAGTGGCAAGCCGTTCATAATCCAAATATTATATTATACATTTTATATACTACGACGGGTGGCAGACAAGCATCGGCCCGCCTGATGTGAAGCGGTTACCGTAGCCATGTTAACGCTCGCACCATAAAATATTGCTCGCGCGCCGCCACACCCGCTGCCAACGCAGCATCTCCTTCCTTTCTGGTTACTTCACTCACTCGCAAGAACCCAACAACCCTCAAGGGAATTGTTATTTGGCTGCGGTATTCTGTGATTTAAAGGTACATTCCTCAGTCAGTGAAACTTCACCCGCACGCGGTGGCTTTGGTTCAAAGATGTTGATGAACCACTTACACCCCAAAATGATTAGACACGTTCCGTTTGTGAATATCCCTTTCAAACACAAAGCCAGCATTTGCGTGCCAATACTGGAAATTAATTCCGCAACTCCACAGTATCCATATTCAATTCGACCAGGTATTCTGTGTCCAAACACCGTTCAATGGTGTTGACCGGGGTGGCACCCTCGGCGCAGTGGACGCAGTTCACCCCTTTGGCCGGTGCGCGTTCGATCTCCGGAATTAATGACGCTGTTACATTTAATGCCTTATGCTTTTATTACTTCATTTTGTTGACTGTTTACTATTGTCATAGTATTTTTGGGGTGCAAGTGGTTCATCAACATCTTTGAACCAAAGCCAACTTCACCTGCACGTGGTGCACCATGCTGACTGACAAACGAAGCTCTGGCGAAAAGAGAGGTAGGAAGCGTTATTGTAAGCTACCGCCTGGGATATGTACCTCCACCTTACAGACTGCCGCAGCCAAATAACAATTCCCTTGAGGGTTGTTGTGTTCCTGCGAGTGAGTGAGGTCACCAGAAAGGAAGGAGTTGCTGCGGTGGCGTCGCACGAGCAATATGTTATGTTGCGAGCGTTAATATGTCTATGGTAACTGCTTCACATCGGGCGGGCCGTATGCTTGTCTGCAAACCGACGTAGTATATAAAAAAAAAATTGACGTGATAACGTCTTATTAATCGATTAACGCCGGCTGCACGCACGGAAAAATATGACTGATTGTCACGTTCCGCCTGAGCCGAGCGTACAAGCGAGAGCGCGGAACCAGCGATAGAGACGCACGATCAGCCTAAGCGTTCGGTATGTGACCCATCTCTCTTCCACTCCAACGGCCAATGTTTTCATAGGACGTTATCAAGTTAAATAATCGTCCGTAAACCGACTTTACAGATAACCATTTTTTTTTTTCGGATAAAGTTCAAATAAATGTACTCACTGGCTCAGAGACTCAAAGAAAATAGGTTTATGGTACCCAAAGATGCAAACTATTTATTTACTTAAACTTTATTGACTGCAATATAACATAATCAAATCGAATCAAATCAAAATATCTTTATTCCTTGGACTTTATAAAGCACTTAGAAACAAAAAAGAAATTGCCAATATCGTTACATTAAATACAAATACAATCATTAACATTCATAAGACAGACTTTAAACATTTGTGCTATTATATTTTTGTAATCGCTTCTAAAATCTCTTTAATTTTCCATCGGTTTGGAAGAAAAAAAATTGTAAAAAATACTAGTAATTTGGAGTGTAAGTGGTTTATCAACAAACTTTGAACCAAAGCCACACCTGCACTAGCTAATAGTGAGGTAAGGCATAGCGTATTTTTTATGCTCTCCGACTTTGGAAGTACCTCCACCTCACAGAATACCGCAGCCAAATAACATTTCCCTTGAGGGTTATTTTGTTCCTGCGAGTGAGTGTGGTCACCAGAAAGAAACGAAGGAGTATAGGCTGGCAACGGATCGGCGATCCCTTGGTGTTGCTGACATCCATGGACGGTGGTTATTGCTATCCGCCAGGTTACCCACATGCTCGTTCGCCACCCCTATCATATAAGAAAAACCGGACAAGTGCGAGTCGGACTCGCCCACCGAGGGTTCCGTACGTAGTATCAATATTAAATTTGATATTTTTAAGTAATTAAAATAAGAAATAATGCGTCGAAAAAAATAAATAAAATATATTTTGCAATGAGTACATTAAGCCCTTTCATATGATACCCCATTTGAACTAGTAGTTTCAATTTGAAATTTCGACAGCCTATAAAAAATATAGACCCCCTATTTTTTAAGATCTATTTAGAAATGTATAGTTTTGAGATTTATTCCTGTACTTGTAGTCCATAACGATGTTACTTGCCAAATTTCATAGTTCTAGGTCAACGGGAAGTGCAACAGAATAAACGGCCGTAACTTTTTTCTACGTAAACTTAGCAGTTTGATTTTTTTACAACTTCATGGGACCGTAGACCTGAGTATATAGTTCAAATTTCAGCTTGATAACTCCACGCATTCTCGACATAGAAATTCTTGACAGACAGACAGACAGACAGACAGACAGACAGACGGACAACAAAGTGATCTTATAAGGGTTCCGTTTTTCCTTTTGAGGTACGGAACCCTAAAAATATAGAGTTTAAGAATAAATACATGAAAATAAATAGTGTACTTATATTATAATTTATTTGTCACTTGCATGGATCGATAATTGCAGACACTATACGTGTCAAGCATTGAGCAAGCGGGTGTCCATAATTGATTACACGCCGGCCAGCTGCACAAACATACAAACAGACATACTACTATACTAGCGAGCCTCCTCTGACTCATGCCGAATTAATTACTTAAGTCTGAAACGCACGGCCTGCGCCTGTGTGACTGTAACGCCTCTAGGCTTAGCTTAGACATTACCATTACCTAGAAATAGATACGTGTATCGATATGTTTACGCTAGCTTACGTGTAGGTATTATTTTACAAACTTTTATTTACATACTACTTCATTGGCGAGCTCGGTGATCGAATGGTTAGCAGTGGCCACTTTGACTCCGAGGTTGCGGGTTCGATCCCCGCACAAGACAAATATTTGTGTGCATGAACATGTCTGTTTGTCTTGGTCTGGGTATTTTCTATGTATTATAAGTGCGTATTTACAAAAAAAAATGTATTTAAGTACTTTTATCAGTTGTCTAGTACCCATAACACAAGCTTTGCGCTTAATTTGAGACTAGATGGCCTTCTGTTATTTTTCCAGGAATATTTATTTATTTATAGTTCATTGCCTTTCGCTGCTAAATCAAAACTATTTGTATAAGGCGCTCGTCCCAATAAAAATAGCTTTGATTTCATTTCAACCCGGAGTCTGTAATCAAATTTGGCAAGTTAAATTTGACCCATTTCCAAATGTCCAATTGAGCGGAAATTTGATACATTCATTTTGATCTTATGACAATGCACGATTATTTAAATGCTGCCATTTTTAATCCATATGGCAGCCGGCACAACAAAACGGTTTAAATTAATTAAAACCTGTCCACAGATAAGTATATTTTGAAAGATATTACCCCTTTTCTAAATTTCCCTGGTTTTAATGGATAACAAACAACGCTTACAATCCGCCTGATATGAATCTGTAAACACAGCATACTCGTATAGATGCTTGCGAACTAAAATATCATTCGGATGCCAACACTACCGCTGCTAATGCGACGCCTCATTTCTTACTTTATACTTAGCAGTATGTGCTTTAAGCACAAGGGGTGGTAAAATAAGGGCAATTCTTTGTGATGTAATTCATCACTAAATCCTCTAGAACTCTAGATTGACGGTAATCAAATATGGTTCCTTATGCATCATGGCTTTACTTCTTTGCCACAACGCGTTGTCGTTTTTGTCAGCTACCCACTAGGGTATGACTGACAAACACGATCTACCTGATGGTTAATTGTAATTACAGCCTATGAATGATTATGATACCAGCAGCATCACTCACGGTGACTCTGTAAAAACTCGTTTAAACATTTCTTAACGAACACCATATACCTTGGCAGGGAGTTCATACCACAACTTGAGAGCTCGAGGGAGGGAGAGGAAACTCCTATGGAATTGCAGCTTCTCTTTTTATCACAACATTATGTTCATTTAACTGAATAATACGTTTGTACGTCTAGGAAGTGGGCAAATCGACGGAAAGCTAACGGCTCTGTTGAGGTAAATAAGACGACACCGATCCTCCGCCGGAGACGGGCCGGATTGCCGGGTAATGCCGCAAATAGACCGTGTCAATGTCGGACCGGTAAATACGACTATTGAATATTATCTTACTACGAATCTCGTAGTATTCAATGCTATATATCGAAAGTTGTCTCTACAATTACAAGTTTTCGTATTTGCATGTAGGGCATAGGCTACGGTTTCTGCTTTTCAACAGAAGGGCCGTCAGCTTGTTTGCCACATGACTGAAATAAAAATCAATTATTTATGGCTGACTAGCTTCCGCTGTACATTCTATTAATATAAATTAAACATTTATGGATGTTAAGTTATATTGTACATACGAACGTACCGTAAAAATATCTTACAGTGAAAATCGCATCAAAATCCATCTCGTTTAGTAGGAATTAGTTAGATATACAGACGGACAGACGTGCGAAAAACGACTTTGTTGTATTTTAACAGTTTGATACATTATTTTCCGTGTTATTTGTAAGCTAGGCGTCTGTAATAAATGGTCATCTTCCTAAAAACGAAAACAATATCTTTGTTCTTTCGAAAACTATCAATTTTGTAGTAATGTACTTACTGCGCTACAGAAAGGTTCTATGCTATTTCCTAACGACATTACGAGAGACTGAGCCTCGCCAGACGGCATTAGATCTCGTACCACGAAACAAACAACCTCCAAGATACACAAATCTCGCCCCGGGGCGTCTCCACTGCCGCCATAAAACACCGTAACTAGATTACGAGCAATACTAAGACCGCCATGGATGCCCATAAACGATGCACGTACGATACACAAATTGTACATAAGTTAGAATAGTACGATGTACTTTAATTAAAGTGGATGAGCTTTAGAAAATTGTGTGCGAAGAAAGCGCGCGTAACTAGTACATTACAAGAAATAAGGCCTTCGAACATAGATTGGATTTTTTATATGTACCCTAATTTTGCTTAGTTTGGGACTTAGAATGCAGACAAAGACAGGCAGTGTGTAATTTGGCCTGGAGTATTTATTTATTTGATACATACATACTTATTAAACACGCGTACATAAATACTTATATAAATACGTGCATAATTTTAATTCCTCTAAAATTGAAAATAATTGTATGCCCACACAGTTGGGAAACAGTTACTTATGCCTATGGACACCTATGGAATCTCTTCACTAGTCTTCATGTTCCATTTGAAGATGGGATTAAGTATGAAGTCTTTGGGAATAACAAATACATTGTTACATAGAGCTCAAAGTTCAAGATTTATCAAAATAACTATCTATGTAATATACAGAGTTACTTTAATGTATTAATTATCTGTCAATAAAGAGAAATGTTACTTACTTCACTTGACGTTAACCTTGTTCTATAAACTGATCGGAGAATATAAATCAATGGAACAAATCATGTAAATCGGATAAGCGATCGAATGGAAAACGTCGTAAACGGACAGACAGACTGAGAGGCGTTGAGTTTTATAATATGTACGAGCTTTCGCCCGTGACTTCGTACGTATCCCGATATCCCGTGAGAATTTTAAAAACCCTTTCTTAGCGGACGCCTTCGTCATAAAAGCTAGTATGACAAATTGCAGCCCGATCCGTGCAGTGGTTTGAGCTATGCGGTGACCGGGCAGTCAGCCAGTCAGTTTCCAACTGCTATCGTCTGCAAAATAAAATTAAATAAGTTAACAACAAGAAAAAATACTCAATACTCAATCATTTATTGCAACCTTAATGTATACATATAGGTTGGGGAAAAAGTCTTTTCGTATTTTATATGAAAATTCAAAACATTTTTTAATAAAGTTTATTTACATTTAACTAAAGTATGTAGGTGCCATTTTGTTCGATAACTTTTGGCCATCTTGTAGGTAGAGACATGATCCCATTACTATAGAAATTTTGGGACTTCTGTTCAAAAAACCACGACAAGTGGTTTTGGCAGTCTTCTCGTGATGGTAACCTGACATTGCCTAAAGAATTCTGAAGAGACCGAAACAGGTGGAAATCAGAAGGTGCAAGGTCAGGACTATACGGCGGATGCATTAACACCTCCCAGTCAAACTCTCTTAATTTTTGCTGAGTGGCTAAAGATGTGTGAGGTCTAGCGTTATCATGATGAAAAATCACACCCCTTCTGTTAATTAATTCCGGCCGCTTTCTCTCAACTTTTTGCTTTAATCTCATCAGTTGTTCACAGTAGAGTTCAGAATCGATAGTCCTGCCTGGCGGTAACAGCTCATAATGAATAATACCCTTCCAATCCCACCATACACACAGCATCACCTTGTTGCGGGTTAACCCGGGTTTTGCCAGAGCCTGTGAAGCCTGACCGGCCTTTGACCACGACCTTTTTCGCACGTTCTTGTCGTACGTGATCCACTTTTCATCACCAGTTATAAGCTTCTTCAAAAACTGTTCGCTTTCATTACGTCGTAGTAAAGAATCGCAAATGAGTACACGGTTCATTAGGTTTCTTTCAGTGAGATTGTGAGGCACCCAAATATCGAGCTTTTTAGTGTACCCAGCTTTTTTCAATTGCGCCAAAACTGTTTTGTGGTCAATTCCTAATTCTTCAGCTACGTCGTAACTACTGATGTGCCGCTCTTGCTCCACTTTTTCAAAAATGGCATCCATTTTATCCGTAACAGGGCGACCAGAGCGACGTGCATCTTTCACATCAAAATTTCCTGATTGAAAACTCTTAAACCAAATTTGTGCTACTCTCACAGACACTGCACTAGGTCCATAAACGTCACAAATTTTATTCGCAGCTTGCGTTGCATTTTTACCTTTTTTGTAGTAAAATTTTAAAATGAATCGAATTTCTTCATTAGTTTCACTCATCTTGACAGTAAAAAAAACAAATGAAAATCACACATTTACCTAATTTGAATTTGGAATTATCTTTTTTAAAATATAAACTTTTTAAAGATATCAAAACCTGCCAGACACAAATGGTATAACCAAAGAGATTTTATTACAAGTTCATACATACTATAATGCGAAAAGACTTTTTCCCCTACCTATTAGATCTTGTCTTAAATAAAAAAAAAGTTTTAGACAAGCTATCATTAGTTTTTATTAGTTAAAAAAGAACTAAAAACTTACTTAGCAAAACACTGTACGTGTTTTGCTCATCAAGCTCAAACTCAAGAGCAAGCCCAAACATTGCATTGTCACGAGAACCTAATGAGTATGCCAATTTTCAGCTCAATCCAACACTGGAAAGTGGGTCAAATTTAACTTGCATCTGATTAATAGACACCGTAGTGAAACTAAATTGAAAGTTAAAAACTAAACATTATTAACAAATCAATAAAAAATCGCCATGTAATAGACTCTACTTAGTTTATTTACAGATTTCATCCTCAGAAACCTGTTTACACAAAAACAGACAGCAAGCAAACTATCACCCCCTCGGCGCTAGCCTTTCCGACCATCTCGGAAAACTTGTCAAGTGGCAAATAACCCGTTAGTGCCGTGCAAACTAGAGGCTCTTACCTGTATTGCGACCGCGACCACGGCTGCGACCGCAAAGGGTCGCTCTCGAGCTGTTTGCTTGGCCGCGAACGGCTATCCGTACCTATCTAACCAACTCCCCTATTCAACTTGGTACAGAACGAAGTTAAAGAAAGCACACTTGGTATTTAACTAAGTGTTTTTATTTATCTTATCGACAGATAAGAATCGTAATCTGCTTTATATTATAAAATAATGTAATATTCCCTTCTCAAATTTGATAATTAATTGATTCAGATGTTATTTTACGGTAAGTCAAATTTCCAAGCAATTTAATCTACAATACTTTGCGTGCTTCCGCCATCAGTGAACTCATGTAAATTACTGCCAATCAGGCGACACCCATCCACTACCGTTAGTAGATGCATGCGACTGCCGTGGCTGCATTGGTCGTCTCTGCTTCAACTACTGCTGCTGATTTGTTGTTTATGACATTATTACTGTCGTTATGTTTTGTCAATACGAGTATTGGTATAAGTGCTTTGAAAATGCTTTTTCGTTATCATTCAAGATAGGGGGCCAGCCCCCCTAGCCAAGTGTAATTCGTAGCGTAACGAACGTTAGATAGATCACGTGACATTTGTCAATTCTCATACTAAAATGTTCGATTTTGACAAATGTCACGTGATCTATCTAACGTTCGTTACACTACGAATTACACTTGGCTAGGGGGGCTGGAGCCCAACCGGCTAAGCTAAAGCCAATTCCCATTGAATATTTTGATTTTGAAAACTAGGTCTTATGTTTGGTCTACGTCAAACATCTTCAGCCTAGTCGCTTATAAACACAATCACCGCCAATTTAAGCAGAAGATAGATTTTCGCAATCAAAAAATCCGATGGCAATCGACTTGAGTTTCAGCGGCAGGTGCTCAGGACTTATATAGCCTTTTAGAATACAACTTGAAATAATAATTATTGAGAAACATAAGTGAGAAAAATAAATTAAATCTTTCTAAACTTATTAAACAGATTTCGTATGTGTGATTAATTTTCCTGTGAAATTAATTTTCTCAGATTTTGAGACCTACCTTGAACTTTCCCTCGTAACTACGTTTGTAAATTTAATAGAAATGTTAGAGTTGTTTGCGAGAACATCGTGGCAATATACAAGAATATACACTTGATAGTACAGAATTAATTAAATTATCATAGTGTGAATTCCCGTAAAATTATTAGATTTCAAAACGTTTAGAAATTTATAATCAAGTCTTTTAAGTGGCATGTAAGAGTTAATCACAAAAAGCAGTGAAATTGAAGAAAAACATCATTCTTAGTTGGCATCATGTCTGTTTGAGGGTACAGTAAGGGTATAGGTACTCAAATAGACAAGAGCCACGTTTGAAAATTTACCAAAAAGGTCGGCCGTCCAATTTGTAGGAACTTGTCAAATTGGACGGTGAGTTGTTTACGAGTGTGGGCCCACAAACTATCCGAGTCGATTGGACCCCTCGGCCCTCAACCCTTGCCTCTGCCTCTCATTATTCTATTTTCCCGCCTTTTCAAGTTTTACATACTGGTGACAATGGGCTGGGAATCCGCGGTCTCGTCATTGGGCACATTTTTCAATTACGGCCCGTCGTGTTGGCCCGTCGGGTCATGTGGACATGAATAGAAATGAGTTCGCACTGTCTTTTTTAATATGTTTTATGACATTGATGTTGTTGTAGATATCTTGAGAGAATTTCTTGTTTGTTTTAACCCTTTCACCGCCACATCAAAAACAAAAGTATCGGTGAGAAAAATCTATACTCACACGCCAATTTTGACCGTTACTGGCCGTGTAGTTTCCGGCAGACCAGAATAGAATCACTCCATCTCTTCCCGTGGATATCGTACAAGGCGACTAAGGGAAATACATTATAAAACATCGATCAGGCCTCCCCAACCCGTCTGGCCAGCGTGGTGAGTGTAGGCCTAATCCTCTTGTCTGTGACGGACGAGAGAGGGTCGTGCTTCTGTAGTGGAAACTAAAATGACCTGATGCTTATAGGAATAAGTAAGCTGTTTTAGTTAATTAAACAATTTAATACAAAATAATGCTTATACACGACTTACAAATTTACTGTAGCATTGCGTAAAATTTTAGCTTTTATTGAATTTTTATTATTCATTTCTTTGATGGAATGGCGGATTGATCCGTCGTTGTCGGTGAAAATGTTAAAATACACGTGGCATTGTAGACAATTTTCATATTTAGTTTGGTACAACTAAACTGAAACATGTAGATTGTGAAACTACCTATACGAAACTCCATATTAAGGCTTAACTCTTTCAGAGCCAATTTACACTGTTCCATTTTTTTTTCAAATAACGTATTAATAAAACACAAGACATTGAAACAATATCTTTCTCACCCCTGTGAGTACATGACGCTTTGTGAAGAGAGATACGTAACTGGCGAGTTGGTCCAAGCATACTGCGTACTCTTAATATGCTCCAAGCATACTATATGTGTGACTTGTGAAGATGTATGGCATGAATGTTTTATACTTGGTAAATATATTATATTTATATTTGTCAGACAAATTACACAGCGCCATCTAGCCCCAAAGTAAGCGAAGCTTGTGTTATGGGTACTAGATAACTGATAAACATACGTAATAACATTTTTTTTTTGTAAATACATACTTATTAATATGATACATAGAAAACACCCAGACCAAGACAAACAGACATGTTCATGCACACAAATGTTTGTCCTGTGTGGGAATCGAACCCACGAGCGTTGGTGTCGAGGCCGCGTCATTGACCACTACGCCACCGAGCTCGTCAAAAAGTCAGATCAAACTCGTGACCCTCGGCACTATGACTGTAGTACAATCTGTCATCTCCTACCAGTTCGTTTCTGTACCTAGTCATTGATAGTGTATTGCTTTATTTGTAATTCCATAGACAAAATTAGTGTAATATCAATTTGAACCAGAACGAATGTAGTGTTAACGAGATGTCTGTCTGTTTGTCCAAGGCTTCGATACGGGTGGCCAATTACAACAATAGGGTGTTGTTACGGTGCTGCGGTGTACACAGGTGGTGAGGTGGCCGGTAGACCCACCAGTGCAGTGGCGCTGCCGGGGCTAAAGATTATAGCTAGGCTTGAGAACCTACTTTTTAGCATAATTGACCCTAATACTTGTTTTAACTAAATCACATTATAAGTAATACTTAGCATTTTAAATATTTTAAAAATGGAAAAATTCACCTGCCCCGTCTAGGTGGGAACCCACGACCTCTCGATTACCGTTCGAATGTTCTTCCAACTGAGCTACCAGAAAGATTTGTGATGGTGGCGAATTTTTGCATTTTAGGTTTTACTGCTGTGAAGTCGCAGTGTGGCGCCATCTACCTATTAAGTATTACACTAAACAAGGCACTCTACTCTCTACTACATTCGAAACGACCTCAGCTGCCCTCTGAGTAGAATCTCAAACCTTTTATTCAAAGCCTCACGCATACACACTGACGTTACGCACAAACACTATTTGTTTTCATAATGTTATAATAAAGCACTTGTAATATTCCACGTTATTATATTTAATATTACCGACCGGTTTCGCCGCTAAGGCATTATCAAGGTAAACAGATGGTGTTTGTGACTATTTGTTTTATGTAAAATACTGTTACACTAAATCGATGTACGCTGGCTGCACGCATGAAAAAGCATGACTCATTGTCACGTTCCGCCCGAGCCCAGCGTCCAAGCGAGAGCGCGGAACAAGCGATAGAAAGCCACGATCGGCTTGTGACGCATCTATCTCTCTTCCACTCCATTGGCCGTTGTTATCTTATGACGTTATCACGTAAAATTATCGTCCGACTTAACAGACAACCAATATTTTTCTTAATCAAAAGTATGCATCAGATAAAGTCCCATCAAAATAGGTACCCGTTAATTACTACCAAAACAGGCCAATTACACAATTTAGTTACGATTAACGCGTATTTATTGTCGTGACAATGTTATAATATTGTGTGCGCAGGTGGTCCCGCCCGTCCACGTACGACCGCCACAAACGACACGTTATACGCTGTGATAGTATGTGATGCTCCTTGAATAATATAACAGTTTATATATGGAGAGAAACTTAATGTAATTTCAAAATTACTACGTACATGTAATTTTTTTTTCTTTCTTTTTTATCCTACGTCAGGTGGCAGACAAGCATACGGCCCGCCTGATGTGAAGCGATTACCACCGTGCGCCGCCACCCCCGCTGCCAACGCAGCATCTCCATCCTTTCTGGTGACCTCACTCACTCGCAGGAACACAACAACCCGCAAGGGAATCGTTATTTGGCTAAGGTATTCTGTGAGGTGGAGGTACATTCCCCAGTCGGGTAGCTTACAATTACGCTCCCTACCTCTCTTTTCGCCAGAGCTTCGTTTGTCAGTCAGCAGGGTGTACCGCGTGCAGGTGAAGTTGGCTTTGGTTCAAAGATGTTGATGAACCACTTACACCCCAAATGCGGATGAATTTATTGGATGGAGCGAGCGGAACGCTTATACACGCCGAAAAGTAATCCTTGGAAATGAATAGGCTCCAAAACCACTGAACTGATTTTGTTGAAACTTGTCACAATTAAAGACCCCGACATGCTTGAGGTTTGTGTCGGAAAAAAAATGAGATCGATCATGTCCTTTTGGAGTGATCGTCAAATACATTTTCCATTGAAATCAATAGAAAACATACACTCAGCGAATCAACCCGCTCCACTCAATCTCGACTTCGGTCCCGTGGGCTAGATTTTTTCGTTTGCCATAATAGGCTATTTTCCAATGTATAAATTATTTTACAATATCGTAAAATACACAAAACTATAAAGATCTGCAAACTTTCATTCTAATATCTTCCGTCCGACTTGTTTTAGGGTCGAACAAAGTTTGGCGGGAAAGTGCATTTTAAAAGTATGAAATTATTAAAAATGGTAATATCATTGAAGAAGCAATAAAAAATACTATAACTTTTATTATGATACTACATAATTACATAAACGTAATATTTAACATAGCTGTCGTACAAATTTCTGATTTGATGCATACAAAATACAAACCTGTGACGTCATAACTCGGTAGCCTTTTGTATGGAGCGTTTTCGGGAAAGTCTCAAATTGTGATTTTCAAATTAACATATCTCGAGAGATTTTTGTGCTATCGAAGTAATTCTTTCACCTATGATTATATTATTGAGACGTCCCTACATATCAAACCGAAAAAAATGTTACTCAAATAGCCTATTGTGCAGTTTTTCAACGCAAAACGGAAAAGACCTACCGTCGTAAATACCTTGAGTGTCGTTTGTAGGTTTGATAGTTGCTCCAAACAAAAATGAACAGTGGAGTTTACTGCGGGTATAACCGGGGGGTAAAACTACGGCTGCCTTGGAACTCGGAACGAATTTATTCAGAAATTAGCAGGAATACTTTCGAATTGGAATTTAATTTCACTTATTGGCAATGTGAAAGTCAACAATATGACAAATGCTTTGACAATTTATAGCGTCAACTCAATGTCAAGTGAAGTGAAGCTCAAGTTACCTACCGTACACCAAGGATTTTTAATATTATGAACCTAAAACTGTGAGTGTTACCCAATACACCGATTCCAACAATATATTGCAGAAACGTTTAAACGTCAGGTAACTCTCTCTTAATGGCACCAAGTTAGATTATTATACTACTCCGATTGCGATATGCAAGGAATTCAATATGTCGTACTCCCAGAGAACATGGTTGTGTCGTTTGCAATAGAACATTCGTATAAACAAAATAGGTGTAAACAAAATGAATTAGACTTAAAGTTTCCATCCCGAGAAAAGAAAATCTAATAATAAGAGATACATATAATAATAATAAATATTAACGCCTGTCAAATGACAGGGCTTGACCCGTGATTAAAAAGAGATACATAATAAATATTCCTGGACAAATGACACACTGGCATCTAGTCCCAAACTAAGCAAAGCTTGTACTCGGGTCTAGTACCTGTAAAAAAAGTATTTAAGTATAACTGATATTATACTTAAATACTTTTTTTTGTAAATACATAGGTACATATAATATACCTAGGTATAGAAAACACCCAGCACAAGACAAAGAGACATGTTCATGCACACAAATATTTGTCTTGTGCGGGGATCGAACCCGCGACCTCGTAGTCAAAGTGACATTGCTAGCCATTCGACCACCGAGCTCGTCTGCTAATGAAAACCCCTCTCGTGCCACGAATTCCAGGGCTGGACCAACGCTGTAGCTGTACCCTTAATCCACCATGGGACGGCGATACGCGAAAGATTATAAATTGATTTCATTTTACATCCCAATAGAATCAATAGAAATAAATTAAATATTCTCTTTGCAACATACAAGGAAATACCAGGTCTGCCACATTCCCGTACATAGAGAGTTGGTGACTACCACCAAACACGACTGGCACAGTCACCACGGCCGACAGCCCGACACAAAGGCCCTTATTATCATTATATTATTTTAATATTGTTGCAATACCCTCACAATACCCCACTCTATTATTATTTGTACCTACAAGACACTAATGAGCGTGTAGGCACCTCTCACTAATACCAATTTAATTTTACTCCCCGACATCCATCACTCAGACCATTTTGAATCTTAAGCGTATAGGCTTTAGAATAGAGTGTGTTTTTATAACGTTACACTGGGTGGTTTTTGAATACAAAGGAGTGACACGGGATGCATCTCGAAGTGTCAAGCCAAGTTTTGAGAGAAAATAAATGCGTAATTATTATTAGAGGAATATCTTCGAGTGGTTCGGGGAAGGCTCGTGTGGTCCGCGACTTGACGACGAGTGTTATTTTATTAGGCGAAGATCTCGATGATGATCGAGTCTCAGTTATGTAAGTAAAACATGGCCAAATGTCAGGTTATATGGATAATTATTAGGTAACTCGTGACTCGGATACGGTTTTGTTCGCGCAAGTGTTGATGTTTCCTAGTATCGTGCCAATCAATTTAGCGATTACGCACTGTACCCGAATACGAATCCTATCTCCGGGGTGTATGTGGTTGATCAACATCTCTGAACAAAAGTCAACCGCATATGCACGTGGTGCACCCTGCTGACTGACAAACGAGGCTCTGGCGAAAAGAGAGGTAGGGCATAGCGTATTTTTTAAGCTGCCTGACTGGGGAAGTACCTCCACCTCACAGAATACCCCAGCCAAATAACAATTCCCTTGAGGGTTATTGTTTGGCTTTTACACTCAGTGACGGATTAACCCTTAATCAAATTAAGCAATTGCCTAGGGCATCACGTCTGAGGGGGCACCAGACGAAGCACAAAAAAATCCGTCCTTAGGGCATCACGTCCCACTCCCACAAATTCTCATTCTTGAATAAAATACCCGATGCCGATAAAATTATGTGTCCCGATCAAACTGCAGAATACGGTCAGCACAGTACAAATCTAGTAAACACATATCCAGAAAACCATAACACCGAATTAATAACAGAAATTCAACAGTTTCATTCATATGTCATAAGTAAAATAAGTTCCAGACCCAGTGATTCGGCTCGCACAAGTTTACATCAAACTCACGCACAATTGTATAAAATAATACATGATGATAAGATTGAATCGGCTTTCCCTAATGTGGAAACAGCCCTGCGTATATTTTTATCGCTTATGATTACAAATTGCTCAGCGGAACGTTCTTTTTCAAAATTAAAAATATTAAAAAATGAAAAAAGGACAAAGATGATACAAGAAAGGCTCGATAATTTATCGACATTGTACATAGAGTCCGATTTGTTAAAAACGTCAGACGTTAATACTATCTTGCGTGAATTCATTGCTCGGAAAAGCCGCCCTTGCGGCTTCGCATTTCATTAAATAAATAAATTATGCTTTGGTTTTTATTGTTGTCTCCACTACTCCTGTTGTTTGTTTGTTACTCCACTTCTAAAGTACGTTACATCTTATCATCTTATTTTACAAGAAACTAATGTTTTTAGGCGGTAAAGGTTTAAAGACCGATTCTAGTTGACATACGGATAGGGGGGCCCACAGGCATGGATTGCATAGGGCATCAAGTAGTCTTAATCCGTCACTGTTTACACTACGTGAAACCTTCTTAGTATTCGTAGTACTCATAGTACTGGAATAAAATTTATGCTATGTGTTAAACCAGATTTACTTCTATATATTATTGTGCTAAATTTCATCCTAATCCTATCAACAGTTTGCAAATACTCGTAAACTTTTGCAGATTTTCGCATTTATAACGTGTAATGCTCTACATGATGAGTTGACTGGCGTCGTTGCGCGTGTTAGTCTATTGGATAGGTTTGTTTACTTCGAGCTCGTTCATAACTCAGAAGGCACGTTAATCGATCGGTCCTGGCAGTTGTCATTAGGTGATAGTGTCTTGATAACACTGGCTTCTACCAACCCGCAGTTCAACAGCGTTGTGGAGTACGCTCTAAACCCTTTATCCTATCCTAACAATGGGTTGAATATGGATTGATGCGAAACGCTCTGCATGAGGCTGATCGTATATTCCACAGAATCATGTACCGGGCGACATATGCTGAAGTGAAAGTGCCGATTTCGAATGACTTGAAATTAATATACTGCTCGAATTGTCTACTGTGACCTAGACGCCAATGTGGCGTGAACAAATAAGGAACCACAATAATGAACCTGATTATGTAGGCACAAGTGTTCGCCGTGACAATTTGTGTTTGCCCGCATTCCGCCCTTGCGCCCGCTCTGCCCGGCGTGCCAGCCTGTTTGTCCGCGCCCGATTGTCTGCTTGTTTGTCAAATTATCCGCGTGTTTGTCTATCGTTACCCGTGACGCCTTCACTGGCTACTGTTTGTATCCAATAACTGAATTATACATTACGTGTGTGAAATAAATCCTATTTACCCGATTACGGTAAAACAAAAAAAGAGTAATGTTTTCTAAAATACCTTATATTATGGGGTTTATTGTTTTGCTGCTTCATTGTACACTACGCTGGGAACTAACTCTAAATTAAGAACTAAAACAACTAATAACTAATACAAGGAGTTGTGTTTGGCACCCACACATATAATTATTATACCTTTATTTTTACCACTGAGGTAGCAAACAAGCATATGACCCGTCTATCGGTAAGTGATAATTGCTTGGACCTGTGGACGCTTGCAATACCAGGAGCCTTAAATCCGACCGATACAAGTGATTGCCTCGTTATTAAATTTTCTGACAGTATTATATAAAATATCCATAATGTTATACAATACCTTTTATATATCAGTTCTTATATTTGGGTCAAATCTATACTAATAATATAAAGCTGAAGAGTTTGTTTGTTTGTTTGTTTGAACGCGCTAATCTCAGGAACTCTCATGAAAATTTCAATGAAAAATGGAAAAAAAATATTCCTTTTGAGGGCTTACGTTGCGTGCGCTGCAAAAACGGTTGATGTTATAATGCATTAATTGCAAACAAATTTGATTACCATAAAAAAGATGATTTTTGCGTAACTACAACTGTTTACGCAGCGCACGTAACGAAAGCCCTCAAAAGACATATTCTTTTCCCATTTTTCATTGGTGCAACATTTTTCATTGGTGCAACATTTTTCATTGGTGCTCCGCTCCTATTGGTGGTAGCGTGATGTTATATAGGCTCTAGCCTTCCTTGAAATATAGGCTATCTAACGCTAAAATAATTTTTCAACCTACATAAATTATTCACCATAAGTTTTTTTTCTTAATTATACGGTTATGTTAAGTACTTGATTTCCTATGGTCTTAACACGATGACTGATATTCACGCGGACGAAGTCGCGGGCATCAGCTAGATTACAGATTGATGATGCACAGATGACTCTATAAACTATTTTATTACCCTATAAACTAACACGATTTGTGAAAGATAAAACAAATTTCAGAAAATAATTTTCATAGCGAGACCGTAAAAATCGATTAAACGAATAATTACCACAGCAAGACTAGTGAATAAACTAATAAATAAACAAAATAAAACCACAAACTGACTACCTATTTATTTCATCATTAAAATGAAATCGTATTTTCAATTCAGCATTACAAAATCTCATCTCCGCAATCTATATTAATTCCGATATTAAGCTCGCGCGGACACAAGCTCAACTATTGAAATCAATTTGCTATAACGCAAATCCTCACTCAGATATTATAATCGCATGCGAGAATCGGAACCGAATGCAGTACTCGGCTAGCGAGTAATTAAAAAACATATTAGGACGTATCGAGTCTTCGGGCCCCTTTGACGGGCCAAGTAATCCGATTGGCGGAATGTGGTTTCAAGAGCCTTTTAAAAGTGAGATTAGAGAAAATGCGGAGTGGCTTACGACTTGTTTAGACTTGGCCACATGTTGCGGCGATTTGCTGATGTGGAGGAACGTGGATGTTATTAGAATTATATTCAGCTGTGCTAGTTTATTTGGTCGGATGAAGTTTCAGCACTCTAGGTACTTACTTGATAATTTACGGGCGTCGAATAGCTGGCAACGGTTACTTTGACTCCGTTCGATCCCCGCACAAGACAAACATTTGTGTGCATGAACATGTCTTTGTCTGCGAGTTTTCTATGTATTATAAGTATGTATTTACAAAAAAAAATGTATTTAAGTACATTTATTAGTTATCTAGTACTCATACCTAGTACAAGCTTTGCGCTTAATTTGGGACTAGATGGCGCAGTGTAAATTGTCCAGAAATATTTATTTATTATTATTATTGACAATAGGTCTTATGCTTGGTCTCGTACGAAAGCTCAAGGTTACCATGCTCCACTAAATTGAGAGTTACCTATCTCTTTTATGTTTCTTCAGAGTACCTCTTCATGATATAGAATTGAATATATCCATATTCATTCTGGTGGTTTAGGCACTTGGTAAAACTTTGTATACATTTTGTATAAATATAATAAATTCAAGTAACTATTCCACTTTATCAATGTAAACAAATCCAACTAAGCTTTCATTTCGTCACATAAAAAAAAATGGTGCTCTGAAATCAAACGATATAATTAATGAAAATACATTCGACCGAAGATTAATACCGAAATGCTAGTAGATAGTAGATACTAGCTATTGCTAGTAAATATTATTTATTAATTTAATAGTGTAAGACGTGCCTAAGTCCACAAGGGTCCAATGGCTGAGTAAATAATTTCATTTCATTTCATTAATATTATGATTATGTCATTAGGTCCGGTATATATTTTTATAATAATTCCGACGATAATAATTCCGAATTTTTTATAGTAATATGATTGATGTAATTTATTAAATTGGCTTTCGTTAAGAAATTCTTACACTACAAAATAGTTAATAATTTTATAACAAAACAAAAAACTGACAATAATTGTATACCCTTATTCAATAAGTTTGCCAGCCAGCGGGCAGTTAGCTATGATTACATATAATTTGGGAAAACGGAAACAACGCGACCAATCGAATGTGTAACGTCTGAATATCGCAAGTCAGTACGCTAACGATAATAAATAATAGTGGTGTGGCAGTAACCAGACAATGAGCGAGCTCCGACAGCGGCCGCGGCAAAATAAACAAGATGTGTCCCCGCAAATTATACACTGAGTATCGCGGCCGCTGGCCGAGTCACGAGCGGCAGCGGGCGAGTTGGGCAAGCCTTGTGTACAAATTGTGTGGTTAATCAACGCTCACGTTGTCGTTTTTAGTCGAAAGCAATTGGTTCAACGTATCATTATTTATTTATACAACGTCGGATGGGAAACAAGGATGGGGCTTAGCTGTTGCGATTACTGTAGCCAGTAGGCTCGCAAATAATATGCTTATTTCATTAAAACATCTATCATTTAACACCTTCAAATCGTAGCTCATAAAATTTTCTAAAAATGTTATGAATTTTGAAATAATAAACGTAGAGAAGGCATAGTAAAGTGGCTGATGTTACTAAGAGGGTGGCGAAGTTGAAATGGCAGTGGGCAGGACATATAGCCCGAAAGTCAGATTCGTGGTGTAAGGACCTATTAGAATGGAGACCATGGGATCACTAAAGACCTACAGGAAGGCCACAGATGAGGTGGAAAGACGACATAGTTGCTGTAGCGGGGCACAACTGGATGTCAATTGCCCAAAATAGATCAAAATGGAGAGGATTGAAGGAGGCCTACACCAAAAAATTGGTTGAATGAGGCTTAAGTGTTAGTGTGCACTTCATTGTCCATGTTTCAGGGCTTTTTCACATTAGTCATTATTCTTAGGAACGACGAACAGACCATCAACGAGCAGATCGTCAAGATGCCCAAAGGTGTCGAATACCTGTTGTCTTGATATGTCTAGAGAAATTGGAAAAAATAGGATACGAAGAACTACTATTAGCGGCAATAATTTGAGTAGTTGTGAAGTATACTCGTAGTTAGAAAAATATTGCCGTAGACTCACGCGTTCAGTCATTAATACCTAACTGATGACCAAAAATAGAACCTGTAATATGACACGAACTAGAAAAATAACGATTTAATTAACTTATAAATATTGTCGTCAATCCTTATCCATCTCACTGCTGGGATATAGGTATCTCCTCAATTGAAGGGATTTAGAGCATACTCCAACACGCTGCTTAGCTTAACTGCGGGTTAGCGGAGCTGCTTAAACGCCACTGACTTGGCTTAACGACTGCCATCTATAATCACAACAGCCGCGACCGATAGCTTAACTAATAATTATTCGATTAGACTGATATACGCAACGACGCCTCCGTGCTGTTCAGCGTATAATTACCTATGCAGGTAATAAATTTTTGGATACTTAAATTATATCATAGATGTATATGTCGCATATAATATTGTAGCTCTATTTGTATTGTAAGAAATAATTATTGCCTGTAGCATTTTCCGCTCCCGCTACCGCTCCTGACTTGCAGTCTCACGACAGCTGCGCTAACTAGGCAACTAGCGGCCGTGAATAAGCAATTTCGGGCAATCGGCGCACTGTCCGGTCTCGCCAGCCGTCCGGTTGCCAGTCCGGCGATTCGCTCAACCGCCCGTAATTGCTTTAATATCGCTCCGCGTAATTTGCTCGCTGACGAGACATCAAATCGACGACTAATCGACGCCATGTTTGTTTGGATTTAAACGAGAGCCGTTACTGACCAGGAGCCAATGACGCTGCCACAGCGGGCGCGTTACGGCTGGTGACTACAAAACGTGTGCGAACTAAACGTTGCATAGTACCTAAAAAAATTGAACTAAAACTGTAATATATTTACATAATAATATACACATAAAATAGGTTCCTATATCATACTTGAGTGGTATAGTTTGAAAGTATCCGACGCTGTGTAAGTAATTTGTCCAGGAATATTTATAATTACTTATTTATTAATAGATACCATATATTAATAAGTAATTATAATTCATTTCAGAACAAATGACTTACACAGCGGTATATACTTACTTTCAAGCTAAATAAACCTAAAGGGATGCACTAGATACTGAAGTCAGACAAAGATATCTAACTAGTGTAAGTGTATTTATTTCATAGTTTGTCCCTCTTTCCAGTCGAAAGGACCGACTTATTTAGGATAGTAACGTTTGGAGAGTGACATAAGCTACTTTTAATCGTGGAAAAATATCTTATTCCCACGAGTAAAACGAAGTTTTATAAAAATAATTACCACGCGGGCAAAGCCGCGGCTAAGTCAGTAGGTATTTAATATTTTTATATGCGAATTTTTAACTTACACTTAACATATTTTTGCTATTGACTCATCACATTGTACTGATAGTAAATTCACTTAACTTCTCGATAATGTGGTCTCAAATTGATTGCTTGTCCTCGGAGGGCAGGATTATAGGAGGCCGCTGTAGGGGCGGACACAGAGGACCGAGGGAAACAAACTCGGTTATGAGCCGTGTAACTGCCGCCGTATTGATTTCGCGAGTTTCTGCCCCGACCCCGACCCACCTGATTACAAGCACATGTTTACACTCGCACACTTATTTCAAAACTGACACTGTACAAAATAAATAATTTGCTAACTCATATTTAACAATTCATGCACATTGTCGCTTTTCAGCGATATCTAGAGCTTGTTACACACATTACACAGACACTGGGGTGAAAGTGGCTGCCCACCATCTTTACCACCTGACGAGGCTCTGGAAAAAAGAGAGATAGGGAATATCGAGAAGTACCTCCACCTCGCAGAGGACCACAGCCTAATGATACCCTTCAGGACTGTAGACATTGTTGTGTTCCTGCAAGTGAGTAAGACGCGAAGAAATTTTGTGTTGACAGCGGAGGTGCCAACGAGCGAGCAATAATACTTGTATTGCTAATATTTGTTGTATTATACACTTACCTTACATTCCGCACGAAGAGGTAGGGTCATATATATAGATAAATATTACATACAAATTAGATAGCGCCACCTATTCCCAAACTAAGCAAAGCTTGTACCTACTATGGGAACTAGAAAAACTGATATATTTTTATGTAAGTACATAGATGTATATATAAAACACCCAGACTAACACAAACATGTTCATGCATGTTTATCTTGTGCGGGAATCGAACCCGCGACCTAGGAGTCATAGTGGCCATTGCTAGCCATTCGACCACCCAGCTTATGTGTGATTTGTGTCACTTAATCATCATGATATAATATTTATTTATGTTATGTATCTACATAAGATCTCTTTTTCTTTTTATGATCTAAAAGCCGTTGGCCGTGTGATTTCCGGCAGACTAGAATAGAATCACTCCGTCTCTTCCCGTGGATGTCGTACAAGGCGAATAAGGGAAATACATTATGAAACATCGATCAGGCCTCCCCAACCCGTCTGGCCAGCGTGAGGAGTTGTAGGCCAAATCCTCCTTCTGTCTGGGACGGACGAGAGAGGGTCGTGCTCCTGTAGTGGAGACAAAAAGACCTGATGATGATGATCAAAAAGCCAGTCGTGCTCATCTATCACTGTCTTATAAAAGTTTCTAATTAAATTACACCTCTTAACGCCTACAACCACCATACTAATAACTTAACACCGATCAAATCCGCACCAAATTGTTAAATAAGTAGTTACTTTCTCAGCGGATACGACCCAATTACCGATGAAAGGGCACGTTAACCCGTCGCCGCCTCCGTCACCGCTAACCGCGCATTAACTCATCGCCTAATCAAAATGTGTCGTTTGCACAACTCGCCGGCGCGGCTCGGAGGCAGACCGCGGCGGGCGCGCGGCCGACTCACGTCATTGTGCTACAAATTGCCGCTAAATTGGGAACAGACTTGCAATCGCAACTCTATTTAGCGAACGCCTGCACGTGATTGGTCGTCCGCCCCCCTCCTCTCCCAGAAAGCCGTATGAAGAAATGAAATTATGCACTTTTAAGGCTTTTGTGCTCGCCTTATTTAAACTGTCAGGCTTGATGGAAGTTTTAGAGTAATGAAACCGACTGCGCCAATGAATGGTGAGTCGGCAGTTGACTCAAATAGATACCGCAGGTTGTAAATCTGACACATTCTTCTGGAGTGGCTGTAGGTTTTTTGAATAACTACCTAGCTTTCATTCGCGGCTCCACTTGCATGGAGTTCGGAAGAGTATCCTATGACTTTTCTGGGGTCTTTTTTTAATCTACGTCGGATGAGAAATGAGACCCGACTGATGCGAAACAGTTACCGTAGTCATATAAACGCTAGCCCCATAAAATATCCCCCCTGCGGCCACCCCCGCTGTCAACGCAGAAACTGCTTCCTTCTTAGTGACCTTACTCACAAGTCACAACACACTCTCACTGCGGTATTCTATAAGGTGGAGGTAATTCCCCAGTACAGCAGCTTATAAATACGCTTTGCCCTCTCTTTCCTTACATCTACGATCATATTTGCCTACTAGCGAAACAGGCTCTGGCTAGCAAAAGAGAGCCTAGTTCTCTTCTACGATGTCTATGAGCCTCTTTCCTGTCTCTTTCGCTAGTCGGTACAGCGTATTTGTAAGCTTACCGACTGTTAACATTTGTTGCACTGTTCTCGAAGTGATGATTATTTCCTTTTCCAAGATGCCAGAACGCGGCGATGATTTTGTCGCACCACATTGTGCTCCTGGCGTCACTTGGAATCGCGTGTACCAAAACCAACCCTACTCGCCACAAGGTCACTGATATCACGAAGAACCAAATGTTCAAGACTCTGCAGTCTTACAAACTACTCCTTACAACGCTGCTGTTGTAAGGTTATTTTGGTTACGAAGGACACACCAATTCACTGCAATGTAACTATTTTTTATTGTATTAGTTAGCATAGTATACGTAGCATAGAATAGAGTTTATTCACATTAAAAGTGATTCCATTGATGGTGTTCTGAACAATAATAAAGTATTTCACATTTAGTCAAATTAGACATGCAAATATATATTTGTGGATTCATTAATTAACAGCATTGAGCTACTAGGTACTAAGCACTTTTGCCTTTAAAATTATCACAATTATATAAAGTCATTGATAGGTAATAACATTACAAATACATTAAATCAAATTCTTTTTAACATTCATACATAAACACTTGAAACATCACATACAATGAATGGTTGTAGGCTGACGATAATGGCGCAATGTTGTCAAATCTATCTTATACGAGTAATATAAAAATGAATCCCTATTTTATACCGTATTTGTTATTGTCAGGAAAAGGTTCTTATGAAAGAAAAAAATAGGAAGTTGAGCGGAATATTAAAAAAAATATGAAAACTGAACAACTATGTTAACTGTTCAAAACTTGACCGATTGCGCGAAAGCAATTCCAATCATCTAGTATAAAATAGAATTACCTAATAAGTAAAAACTCTGTTAGGTTTCCAACATAGAATACCGCAGCCAAATAAAATCAATTCCCTTAACTGTTCCTGCGAGTGAGTGCGGTCCCCAGAAAGAAAATGCTGCATTGGTGCAGAGTGATAGCGGCGCGGAAGCGGTATCTCATGTTGGGAATGTTATTACGGCTACGGTAGCGGCTTTATATCAAGCGGGTCGTATGCTTGTGTGCTACTCCATCTAGTATAAAAAAATATTATCTATATCTGATTTAGTACAAATGATCTTATTAACAACAACTGTCGACGAGACTGGTGGTCGAATGACTAGCTATTACCACTTTATCTCGGAGGTCGCGGATTCAATTCCCGCACAAGACAAACACTTGTGTGCATGAACATGTCTGTTTGTATTCTGTATATTATACAATGTGTCCCCGGCGCAAGTGACCGGCCGGCGTATTCTGAAAATTCAATTAAAATTATCGAGAAAAAACCTTAAAGGGGGGGGTCTGTCTCTTATAGTTTTTTTTATTATTATTTTTTCTTTTTTTAGACTTGCAGTCCCCGCGCTTCTTTATTATTGCCATAACTTTTAAGCTATGAGATTATTCTCAATTTATTTTTGAAAAGCTGATTGGTGTTTTCATAGGTACAATAAAAAAACGCATGAAAATGTATCGTCATTTTAATGAAAAATTAGTTAGAATTACATTTTTACTTATAAAAAAGCTAATTTTTGTAACAAAAACAACTTTATCTTAGAAAAAAACCCATATTAAACTATCAGTATTGTTAATTATTATTAATCTACAGCATATCCTCTGCAAATCTTCAGAACATTGTCAATGCCTAACACCCAAGGATTTCTAGTAGCAACTCTAAGAAAAAAGAATAAAAAGATAAAATTCACATTCAATTAAGTACGTAGGTAGGTACTAGGTATTTTATTTGGTCTTAAAGTAAAACCGATGAATGTTATGTTTTTAACAATACTGACAGTTTAATAGGGGTTTTTTCTAAGATTTTTTTTACAAAAATTAGCTTTTTTATATGTAAAAATGTAATTCTAATTAATTTTTCATTAAAATGACGATACATTTTCATGCGTTTTTTATTATACCTATGAAAACACCTCTACAGCTGATTTCCATTAAGTGTGGCTCCCTAATCTGCGCGTAAACGATGCAATCATAAACGAGGTCCCAAACAAACAGGCAAGTGTTAAGTGCACACGTAGCGGAGTGTCGGCGGGACACGTCCGGGGGACACCCGTCCCGGGGGACACACGTCCCCGGGGACACTGCCCCGGGACACCGCTACTTTGTATTATTGAGGACGGTACTGATTATAATAAACACCAAATGTAATTTTTTATAAGTCACTTAATCGACTGTGATTCTGGCACTTTTTATGAAGGGTTACATTCAAAAAGAAAATAATAAATAACCTAAGTGTACTCAATGTTCACTCTTTTTATATATGAGAGGCGGGCAAACGAGCATGTGGACCACCTGATGGAAAGCAATCACCACCGACCATGGAGGTCTGCAACACCATGGTCGCTTATCCGTTGCCAGCCTATACTCATTCCTTTCTTTCTGGTGGCCTCTCACTCGCAGGAACACAACAAACCTCAAGGGATTTGTTATTTGAACGTTGGCGATATATGGTTCATCATATAAGTACTTAATGAAAAACTAGATATTAAGTTCAGCGTTTTTTATATACTACGTCAGGTGGAAAACAATCATACGGCCCGCCTGATTTGAAGGTGTTACCGTAGCCATATTAACGCTCGCAACATGAAACACCGCTCGCGCGCCGCCACCCCCGCTGTTAACGCAGCAACTTCCGGTGACTTCACCCGCTCGCAGGAACAGAACAACCCTGAAGGGAATTGTTATTGGCCGCGGCGTTCGGTGAGGTGGAGGCACTGCACCAGCCGGACAACTGTTTTTCCGGAGCCTCTTTCAACTTTATCGTAGTTGTGTGTAAATATTTAATACTAGCAAAGTACCCGTGCTTCGCTACGGGAACACTCCTGATTTGCGTCTGTTTTGCAAGGCTTCCATGAGAACTTACTCCTGAGCAAGCTACATACAATTGATCATCAGAGAAGCAGTCCTGTCTCAAGTCAACCCCAGCGACCTTTAGAGACTGCCCCCTGAGCTTTGTTAATGGTCATCGCAAAACACCTTTATGGGAAATTAAAGTCTCTTAAATTGAACGGGGTGGTCTGATGGAATATTGGGAATGCGGCGTATAAAGAGCGATTCCTCAACAGCGCATCCCTTACTGTCCTCACTCAACAACTTATCGTTCCAGTTGTTTATTACGTGAACAATGGTCCATGCAAGTGGTAGGAGATGGAGCGGAACAGGCCAGCTCCATCACCTTCCACAGCTATAATGGTATAGGGCATCATCACACCTTCCACAAGTATAAATTTAGTCAATCTTGACGTCATTGTTTGAAAAATACCAAAATTCTTATATTAAGTAGGTATAAGTCGGTACTTAGAATAGGTTTTTCAATTTGTTTTCTGCACCAAATGCAGCTTCGTTTAATGGACGCAGTTTTTTTTACGCCCTACGCGCGCGATGGGCAACCTCCGGGGGTAACTACTGGGATGAAGTGAGCGATAAACCGTCATGGATAACCCCATGGTTTGAAATAATCTCTCGTATATACCCTTTCTTTAATAACGAAACCATAGCGCGTGTGAAATTCGCGCATTATACACGCAACGCAACCACCTTCAAGTAGTACCTTTAATTGTACTATATACGGATGCAAGAAAGCCGCGCCGGCCACCCGCGATTGTAAATATATATAAGCACTGATTGATGCCAAATACAAATTTAAAAACCTATTAGGATAACACTTCAGTCAACACACAAGTCTTATTCCATCAGCTTAAAAAGGATAAATCAAAGTTTAAAAAAATTACATGATGTTGGTCACGTTAGCCACTTAGTTAGTTTAGTTTGTTTGTTTTGTAAAAACTTTATTGTACAATAACATAACATACACACAGTGTTTATAACATTTTTGTACAATGGCGGACTTATCCCATCAGGGATCTCTTCCAGTCAACCATAGAATACTCATAGGAAACTGAAAGATTAGCGAGGCAGTTGAAATTAAGCACCATGTCTAAATAATTATAAACTTACATATACCACATACATATATACACAAATACATACATATGTACAATATACTTACATATATATACCTATTCAATATAATACACATATTTAGATATATACAGATAGTTTGTTTAGCTCAACACATTTGTTTCATGAAACCAGAGCTTGTGTAATTTCAATTTGAAAGAGTCAACAGACTGAGACATTTTAACATCAAAGGGGAGTGAGTTCCAGAGTCGTGCCGCTTGTATTGTAAATGATTTTGCATAGGAATGACAACTGTACCAAGGAATTTTCAGCACAGGATTGTTGCTAGACCTGAGGCGGTCATCCACCTCTCGAAACCTAAACTTTTCTAATAGGTAATTTGGAGCTGAGGGATTAAACAGGACTTGATAAAGAAGTGAAAGTATATGGATTTTCCTGCGCTGTCTAATAGGGAGTAAATTTAGTTTCTTGCGGTATTCCGTGATATGGTCAAACTTCCTCACACCAAAGACATATCTAATACACAAATTTTGTATGCGTTCCAATTTGTTAATGAGGTCCTCAGTGGGGTCCAGATAGACCACATCCCCATAGTCTAGTATAGGAAGTAAAAGAGAACGTACTAGTAGACTTTTGGTGTCAATAGGAAGGAAGTGTTGCAGTCGTTTTAACGAGTGAATTGAAGCAAAGATTTTCCGGCTCACTTCAGCGATATGTGGGGCCCACGAAAGAGTTTGATCAATGGTAATGCCTAAGTTTTTAACAGTGGTGGAAAAAGGGATAATGTTACCATCTAGAACAACATTTGGACACTTCGCGCCATGCAGCTTAGTAACAAAATGTGGACTACCGACCACAATGGCTTGAGATTTAGAGGGGTTGATTTTTAATCCAAAGTCTTTGGTCCACTTGGCAATGGCTGATAAATCATTATTTATGATATCTATAGCCTTGTTTATGTTATCAATTGTATCAGATGCATAAATTTGAAGGTCATCAGCATATAAGTGGTATGAGGAGGAGAGGGAGGACACAATGCTATTGATGAAAAACGAGAACAGAATTGGTGAAAGAACTCCCCCCTGTGGTACACCCGCCCTAAGTTCACACCAGTCGGATCTAGTCTCATCAATCTTCACCAACTGATTTCGATCAAAGAGATAGGACATAAACCAAGATAATGTAGTAGGTGAAGGATTGAGAGTGCGTATCATACCAAGTAAGATATCAAAATCTACCGTGTTGAACGCATTGGTGAAGTCAAGTAGAACTAGAACTGTCAACTTTTTGTTGTCAATATTGTTTCTTATATCATCAGTGACCTTCACCAGTGCTGACACCGTGCTATGCCCCGGTCGAAATCCCGACTGATATTCACTCAGGAGATTGTGTCTACGCAGATAGCTGGATAGGCGCTGATGCACAAAGTGCTCCAACACCTTGGAAAGGACAGGTAGGATTGAGATAGGACGAAAATCGGAGAAGGAAGATGGATTAGACTTTTTGGGATGAGGAATAATATGGGCTTTCTTCCAGGCCAAAGGGAAGACTCCCATTGATATGGAGCAGTTCAATATATTAGCCAAATAGGGAGCAATAACACACTTTAATGGATTTATCATGTCAATTCCAATATTATCATCCCCCACAGCTTTGGAATTTATTGACCCTATTATCCTAATAACTTCAGCCGCAGTGATCTCTCCAAGAACAAAAGTATCATCATCAAAATTTGGCAGATTATTGAGGTATGAGAGCGTGGAGAGTTTTTTATGGGGATCAAGATTAACAGGTGGCGAGCTGAAATGCCTATTGAGATTATTTATGTCTATGTTACCTGCAGCAGTTAGTTGCTCCTTTCCAATACCTATTCTTTTTAGATATTTCCATAGTTTATTGGGCGGACAGCTATCAATAGAGGAATGTATGTGCTTACGTTTAGCCTCCCTACACATTTTACTACAAGTATTGCGCAAAGTAACATACCGTTCGCGATTTTCCTCAGTAGGATTCTGACGCATCTTAAGTTTAGCTCTATCCCTACGTTCCATAAACTTTTTGATACTTTCGGTTAGCCAAGGCGCAGGATAATGCTTAATTCGCACTGGTCGAAGAGGTGCATGCTTATCATAGGCACTTATAATGATGTCATTGAACGCTGCTACTTTAGTATCCACATCATTAGCCAACAGGACGGCGTCCCATTTCGCATTTTGCACATCACCTAGTAACATTTCCCTATCTATAGCAGCAAAATTGCGGGCCATAATGACACGTTTCTTCCGCTTGGGTGGGCGCAATTTGAGGGAACCATAAATTAGGTCATGTGCAGAGAAAGCGGGAGCATTGAATTGACCACTATTACAAACTAAATCCGGGGAAGAAGTGATGATTAAATCTAGAAGGGATGGCGGTCCATTGTGCGGGAAATGGGTTGGACCAAGAGGAATCTGATGCAAGTTGAGAGAATTTAGGAGGGTTAAAAGTTTTTTTGACCTATGATCATTCTTAATGATGCAGGTGTTAAAATCGCCCATTACAAGTGTATGATCATATTGTGGACACAAATCTGTCAAAATAGTTTCTAGGGATTCAAAATAATTGATATGTAACGAGGGGCTATAGAAAACACCCAGTAAAATCTTCGAGTGCCGTAGAGATATCTTCAAGAACAAGTACTCTGGAGACTGTAATTCGGAGTGAGATTGCAATGATATTTCATACAATAAATCACTACGCAAATATATTGCTACACCACCACCTCCCACCATACGCATATTGCCACTTTGCCCCACTGTATAAGTGCGATCATTCCTAATTAATTTGTAGCCTGGAAGAGGATAAAGAGTGGAAGGAAGAGTAGGCTTCAAGAAGGTTTCTGACACGAGAATAGCATGCACATTTTTAGATGAGAAAGTATTGAGTAAATCCGAGTAGTGTGCAGGAATGCTCTGCGCATTGATGTGCACCACATTGAAATTTTTTGATAATGATGAGAAAGTAATGTTTAAATTCTCTTCCAGAGTAGGAAGTGTATTCAGTGTATCATTGATGCTGTCAAAACTTTCAGATGAAGAGGACAGGGAAAAATATTCAGAATCTGAGTCAGGAGACATCAAAACATCTGACATCGAGCTAAAAGTAAAATATATATATATACTATGCTAAACAATAAAATATATTTATAAATAAATATGTACACAGATAAATAAATAATACAGACGAACTAATACAAGTACCTTTGAGCATTCTCCGGCAGCTGTACAGAACCCTCTCAGGAATCAAGCTCGGTCCCGTCGATCAGCGTAAAATTTGGATATATCCCAGTGATCAACATACCAATATGATGTTTTAACTCTTTCGCTGACCGACGATACAGAACTCAACTCCGTAGACTATTGAATATATACAATAAAGAAAATTTTCTACCAAAAAATAACAATAACAAAACACTAATATCAGACATAGGCAAAAGCACCAATGATCCACGTAAATCTTTTAACTATGATATTATGTATTCGATTTCGCTAATTACTAAAAAGTAAGCTATATAATGAAAATAATAAAGACAAAACAAAATAATACACATTATTAACATATACACCGGCTAACTTTGCAATACGCGTGACAACATGCAATCAAATACATTATTATAGTAGGGATCTAAATGATATGCATCCAGGGCCGGGAAAAAAAACTGTTTCATCAAGCTGTTAATTCTGTCATTATCATGGCTTGATAAGAAAAAAAAAAAAAAATACATGTCTTTGACGTTTGACAGTAAATACTTTGCAGAAAGACAAGACAAGTAGTTGTAAATAATACATTGTGCTAATTTATAATATTACCTTCAAGCTAAAGAAAATATAATGTAAAAGTTGAATCGACCTTACCTTACCAATAATCAGAATACTTATATAAAGAGTTAGAACATGCTACAATGTCTAGTTGTATTCAATATCAAAGTGCATGAAATTCAACTAATGAATAATTTACTTTGCCTTCGCTTGCTGCCTAGCCGAGCGCATCATCTTACTTGGAGGTTTTGGATGCACCACCGCTTGTTTTACAGCGATAGTCGCGGCCTGGGATTGTGGTGGAGATGCCTGGGATTGTGGTGGAGATGCCTGACCAATGTCAGGGATATTTGTTTGATACGATTCTGGAAACTCAGACTTAAAAGCACGAAGCTCCGCCATTGTTTGTATTTTGCGTTTACTCCCATCTGGACAGACTATGACTATTCTGCCATTGGCCGTCCAACATCCCTTGACTCCTAGAAGTTTCCTGGCTTCCACAAACACGGTATGGCGGCTAGTAGTCAAAAACTCTGACAGTGTGAGTCCACTCCCCTTCAATAGTACTTGTTTGTTGTAACTTAGTTGTTGTTTTCATAATCAGCGACCCGATAAAATATAAAAACAATAATATCCGTGATGATTTTCTGACGTTTTGACCCCATTTTACTCCTTTTTTTTGGGTTCAATTTCGAAAAATCCTGAAACACGTGTTCATTCATTTATATATAGAAGTATTCGTGTAAAGTTTAGGATAAAATAGTCTAACTAATCTCCTTTCCCTACACAAACTGTGGACCTCTGTTTCACCCTCTTAGGGGTAAAATTTGAAAAATCCTTATAAGTAATTTCGTGTCCATTATGTTATATTTTCAAATCGATGCCATTTTCGTAATTGACGTCCCAGAAAACCATAGAATCAACATCCTTATTGATATTATGACATTTCAACCCCATCGCACCCTCATTTTATGTCACGTCGGCTATGTTGGATTATAAAATAGTTGTTGTTTTCGTAATCAGCGACCCGATAAACCATAAAAGCAATACCCATGACGATTTTCAGACTTTTTCGCTCCATTTTACCCCTTTATGGGTTGAATTTAGAAAAATCCTGAAACACGTGTTTACTCATTTATCTATAGAAGTACTCGTGTAAAGTTTCCAATAAAATTGTCCAACTAATCTTGTTTCCCCATACAAACTTTGGACCCCCGTTTCACCCCCTTAGGGGATGAATTTTGAAAAATCCTTTCTTAGTGCACCCCTAGACGTCATAAGGAACCTACTTGCCAAATTTGGAATCTCTAGACCCAGCGGTTTGGGCTGTGCGTTGATTAGTGAGTCAGTCAGTCAGTCAGTCAGTCAGTCAGTGAGGACAAAGCCTTTTATTATTATAGATGAAATGGAGAGGAGATATTTTAATCTCTTACGCGAGATATGCAACGTCAATCGTAGCCTATCTAAGGTAAAATACGCTCTAAACCCCTTCGATTGATTCGATTGAGGGCGACCCGTATCCCAGCAATGGGATGAATATATAGATGGATAATGAATGACTTGTGCGTTTTTTTTATAAACCTCTCATGGCCCAGCAGTGGAATTGATGCCATGTATATTTCTTTATTCAAAAACTTCTCCATGGATCAATAAACTTATGAAATTGAAAGTACTACGTACGGCCTTTTACTTTACACACTATTTTCAAAGGTATTAGGAAAGGCATGGGATACGTTTTCTTTTTTTCTTCTTAATAAAGAAAAGTAAACGTGGGCGAACCCGCTGGTGGATAGTACTTTATATAACACCAAAATTTAGGAAATCACAAGAGGTTTGTTATTTATTAAATTTTGAATGAACGAATAATTTATTTTTGCTGGCTGGCTACAGACATTGCATCTCCCAGTATCTAAGAAATTGCTTGTCTGTAAAGTCGATTTACGGACGATAATTTTACGTGATAACGTCATAAGAAACATAGGCCGATCATGTGCCTCTCAATCGTTTGATCCGCGCTCTCGCTTGCACGCTCGGCTCAGACGGAACGTGACGATGAGTCATGCTTTTTCGTGCGTGCAGCCGGCGCTCATCGATTTCTAAAATTGTTCTCACTTCAAAAAAAGTATACGTGGACGAAGCCGCGGGTGGAAGCTAGTCCTTTATAACCAAAATATGCAGACACAAGAGGTTTGTTATTTATTACATTTTGAACAAACTAATGATTTTTTCTTCTGGCTGGCTACAGTCCTCCTGGGACCTACAGTATATAAAAAGAAAAAAAAATGCGAAAATCTCGTGAAGCTACGTTAGCAGCAAGGGTGGCATCCCGAGCAATACATCTGATTAAAAAAAACAGCTTAATGCATTTCGTTACATCAGTTACACAAGTGCATATCGCCGACGGCCCCTCGCGTACCGGCCGCTGGCCGGTACATTATCGCCTTTGTACCCGCAGAGGATTACTGCCCGGTACCCCCGCCCCTGAGCACCAGAGCCCTCACCCTACCGCCGAAGCTGAAGCCGATTACCATTGGGTTTTTTGATCGCGAAAATAGATCATATGTTTAAGTTAACACACATCTTCAACTTAGTCGATAGAGCTCTATTCTACCAGCTAAGCTAAACACAATTACCGCCGATCTAAGCTATCAAATTTTTTTAGTGTTTTTTTCTGTAGTCGGGTTACAGTAAAAACAACAGGCAATATTTTGAACTATGTTTCTTTTCCTATTGTCTTTATAATCCGAAATTTCATTTAAAATTCAACATCCACCAAAATCGGAACCGGCAGAACATACAAACCTATACTCCCGCACCTAACAAATTGTTTCACCAGCAACATTACAAACGCGACCCTCGAACTAATGCGGCCGGCGCACGCTGAGCCCCGGCCAGGCCCCGCTGCTACGGTGGCTGAGGCCCAGCTACACTGGTAATTGTCACATACGAGTAATATATCGTTGGGTGTCGCAGTTCCCCGGCACGCGTCATTACCGACGCGAATGTGCCAAATTAACAATTACACGGAACCTTTGTGCCCGTATGTTAATTAGTAAATTTCGCACACAACCCTAGAACAGGTCGTAAACTGACGCACACATATTTACTCACTCTGCGATGTAGTGTTGCCAATTCAGAAATTTCCGAACTTATAAAAAATATAAATAATTAAATAATTCATTAATTCATTGTCTCTATATCAAATTTGTACCAAAAGATGAGTTTAAAAACAAATTCATATCTAGAACACATGATTAAAATTTTGAATGAAAAATACGCAAAGTCATTATCACTATTTTACACGCATCGAAACCGCTCCCTACAGCCGCGTGCACCACGTGCAGGTCACGGCAGAGCATTATAAATAATATGTAGCATTATAAATCATTCTCATCTGTAATTTTTTTTTCATACACAAATGACACTTGCCAAAAAGTATAATACGCCTGATGTAAAGCGGTAGCATATTGTTCCTGACGTCTATTGATCTCACTCGCTGGTACGAACACAACAATCCTCAAAAGTATGGTTGCTTAGCTGCCGTAATCTGTGAGATATATATACTTCATCGTGGCATGCTCTACCTCTCTTTCAGAGCCTTGTTTGCTTGACGGCAGGGTACACCACATGCAGTTGAGATGGGTTTGGCTCCCAAGATGGTGAGGAGCCACTTATGTACCAAATATTTTCCCAGTGGTCAAACCAGTTTGACTAGCACACATACCCCTGGGGTCGTGGTCTCACGACCCCAGGGGTCACGAGGAAGAAGGGTTATTTAGAAGCAGACAGATTTGGAGAAAACCTCCGATTTACCGAAACCTCCAAATAAATATCGCCTAATAGTTAGTAGGTACGTATATTGTATTTTTACAAATAAATAAAGCCATAACAAATCTGAGGCGGTGCTGCCTTAGCAACGGATGTGGTAACACGCGATATTTCATATATTGGAGGCGTAACCAATTCATGCAACTTGTTTAGCAAACAACTTATACGATATAATTACAACTACATCCCATTGTCTTTTTTTTATATGTGAGGGGGCCAACGAGCATGCGGGTCATCTGATGGAAAGTAGTCACCACCGCCCAAGGAGATCACCAACACCAATAGGCCGCCGATCCGTTGCCGGCCTATACTCCTTCCTTCCTTTCTTTCTTGTGACCTCACTTACTCGCAGAAACACAACAACCCTCAAAGGAATTGTTATTTGGCTGCGGTATTCTGTGAGGTACTTCCCCAGTCGGGCAGCTTCAAAATACGTTATGCCCCACCTCTCTTTTCCCAACAGTCTCGTTTGTCAGTCAGCACCACGTGCAGGTGAGGTTGGCTTTGGTTCAAAGATGTTGATGAACCACTTACACCCCAATATCGTTTTGCAGCAGCCCTAAAAGATGGCAAACACATATATACTCACACATCACACCCACATCCTCATCCGACACAAACACAGATCTCACGAAGGTAAATTGAGATAGTGGATATCGCAGATGGCTGGCGTAATGTCTCAACGCAGCTTATATTACGGGACGCGGCGTAATTAACTGGCGTAGAGCGAGGAATGCGACCGTCGACCCATCTCGCTCGCGTCTGCTGAGCGCGGGCCAATCATATCTATCAGCTATGTCTATTGTTTAGGTTCGCTTTCGACTTTCAAAGTTCAAATGAATGCATTCATTAATGAATGATCCAATATAGCTCTTTGGCATCGTTGCGAGTGTCAGTCTAATCGAACACGCAAGTTAAGCAACGTCGACCATAGCCTGTTTATGGATGGGTTTATTTATCTCGAGCTTCTCCGTGCCTCGGAGGTCACGTTAAGCCGCCAGCTCCGGCTGTTGTTCTTAGATCACAGTTATTTTTTTACATTAAGCCAAATTTACCCGCAGTTGTGAAGTTCGCTCGAAATCGCTTCAATTGAGAGGACACCCGTATCCCAGCAGTGGGGTTGCCGACGACGATTCGCCTTGTGCACCTACCATGTCTTATCTCTACATCATCGCATTAAGTCCGCCTATGTACATTTTTTTTATACTACGTCGGCTGGCAGACAAGCATACGGCCCGCCTGATGTGAAGCGGTTACCGTAGCCATACTAAGGCTCGCAACATAAAATACCGCTCGCGCGCCGTCACCCCCGCTGCCGACGCAGCATCTCCTTCCTTTCTGGTGACATTTGGGTGTAAGTGGTTCATCAACATCTTTGAACCAAAGCTAACTTCACCTGCACGTGGTGCACCCTGCTGAGTGACAAACGAAGCTCTGGCGAAAAGAATTTAGGGAGCGTAATTGTAAGCTACCCGACTGGGGAATGTACCTCCACCTCACAGAATACCGCAGCCAAATAACAATTCCCTTGAGGATTGTTGTGTTCCTGCGAGTGAGTGAGGTCACCAGAAAGAAAGGAAGGAGATGCTGCGTTGGCAGCGGGGGTGGCGGCGCGCGAGCTATATTTTATGTTGCAAGCGTTAATATGGCTACGGTAACCGCTTCACATCAGGCGGGCCGTATGCTTGTCTGCCACCCAACATAGTATAAAAAAAAAAGACCTCACTCACTCGCAGGAACACAACAACGCTCAAGGGAATAGTTATTTGGCTGTGGTATTCTGTGAGGTGGATGGTACATTCCCCAGGGTAGCTTACAATTACGCTCCCAACCTCTCTTTTCGCCAGAGCTTCGTTTGTCAGTCAGCAGGGTGCACCGCGTGCAGGTGAAGTTTGCTTTGGTTTAAAGAAAGACGTGATGAACCGTTTACACCCCCAAAATTTATTGTTTTATGAGCATGAAGATTATAGAAATAAGTATATATTTTTATATAAGTATGAGGGGGGGGGGGGGGGGGGGGGGGGGGGGGGGGGGGGGGGGGGGGGGGGGGGGGGGGGCAAAGCGAGCACTTCGGTCACCTGATGGAAAGCAATCACCACCGCCCATAGAAATCAGCAACACCAAGGGGTCGCCGATCCGTTGCCAGCATTAATTAAAATTAAATACCTCAAACAATTTAAAGCAATTGCCTACCTCTTTATCGCCAGATATATTTTAAAACCATAGAGGTACCAAACAAACCTACTGGTAAATAGTATTTTTTTTAACGGGACGGGGACCTACCACACATTCCCACCACGGACACCACGGTGTCTCCTGGCAATGAACAGTAAAATCCTTTGCAGTCCCAGGTTTACAACTACGGCTGCCTTGGAACTCACATCGAATTTAGTCAGAAGAAATTAGTAGGAGCAAGAAGCTTTTGGTAAACAGTTATCGTAACATATGGACCCACATATATGACGCCAACTGAGCGCAGTTCGTTACTCAATCAATCAATATGGACTGAATCCCTGGCCTGATCTAAATTGCCACCCAGCCAGGCTCAGAGTCAAAGGGTTTAATCTTCGGAACCCGCCCGGAGCGGCCGTAAGCCGGTAATTCGTTTACCGGGGAACAATTAGAGGGTACGCCGTGATCCCGCCGCAATCACGCTGTCACTACGCCGCACTTACTAATCAATATCACAAATGATTGGAAACTATTGCAAAGATGTGAATGATGCAATCTAGACTTACCAGAGGAGCTATTGCATGCAATCAAAGCATAAATCCGGCAAGGTAATGCTTTTTTGAAACTCTAACCGAAGTTAAGTAAGCGATAGAGTGTAATTGCTCAATATCATCATAAGTTCTCAAGAAGGGGTCAGCAATGGCAGCGGAGGTGGCGGCGTGATAGCTAGCATCTATTTTGGTCGCTACTTCACATCAGGCGGTATGCGTGTTTGTCACTCGAAGTAGTGTAAACAAATCTATTAAGTAGTTTGAATACCTCCTTATAGGTAGATAAAAAAAAATACCGAATTAGGTTCTTTACGACAGCGATTCTCTTGTTTTGTGGGAAAGTCATCAGGGTTCCGCAAATTATCACAATGTCGTTTCCGTTTTATATTAAAACATTTTATACCTAAATTTATTTAATGTGTTCATGAATTAAATCAGTTTTTGTTAGTGTTCCGCCACATTAATAGTTTGAGAGCCGCTGCAGTGCCAAATCACGTACAATCGCTGCCTAATATAATGAAATTCGATTACAGATATAAGCCAATAAGACACTTATCGTAAATCTCCAAATCTTTCGTATTTACCGCAATAAGACGGGAAGAATGCACAAATCTACTAATCCACTTGTTGTGTCTGTTGAGGACGGGCGGCGAGCGAGGCCGCGGGGCGGGACACTGCGGATGTATCGGATTGTAGAGATTGTGAATGAACAGAATATTGTAATAACATAATATTTTCTTTAACATCGGCATAATCATCCCACTGTTGAGATACGGGTCTCCCCTCAATCAAAGGGGCTTAGAGCAGTAGAGTATGCTCAACTGAATCATCACTATCAACTCAAGTTTTCAAAATCTATACAATGTTATACTTTTTAATCCTTTTATTTAAAAAAAATATATTTAATACAGAATTACAATTCTATGAAAGAAAATTCGTAATAAGATAAACTTTAAGCCACAGATCCTTCCCATAGCCTCCACCGAGATAGAGCTGTAAATAAATAGTTCAAGAGCTCCGTCAGGCTGGCTCTACCTGCAAGCCTGCAACATTACACGGAGGTATTAATTTGCGCAGCGCGCGGATCGAGTTTAATTAACAAATTTAATTAGAAATTAACTGTTTTATAGAGCGGCGTGTCTGCTCTGTGAGCCTCTGTGTGGTTGCAGGGTTGCCACGCACTATCCGTTTGTGGCTTATAATATTTAATTAAGCGTATCGGAATGTCAATAAACAATATTATTTAATTAGTAGCGACACAGTACGGCTCTAGATTATATCTACATAAATATGTAGATGGAAGCAAATATCCGCAAATAACTTCTCTAGAAGTAACGTTATTTAATTTACCATCTCATGTCTGTACTATCAATCAAATAACAAGTCAAAAAATTTACTGTAAAATAGATGTCTTATTGCATTCTTTAGAACTGAAACCAACCTCACCTGCGCGTGGGGCATCCAGCAAACTAACGAACATGTTTCTGGCGAAAGCGAGATAGAGTATTTCGCACCCGTCAAGGGAAGTACCTCCACCGCACAAAAGACCGCAGCCAAATAAGAATATCCCTGAGGACTATTGTATTCGAGTTAGTGAGGTTAACATTATTGTTAACCTCACTAACTCGATAAGATTATTCTTAATATCATTGTCTTCCTGTGAGTGCGTGAGTCACCAAACTTTGTGAGATTTTGCTTTAGTAGCGTTGTTGGCAACGCGCGAATAATACAGCGCACATATTAGGCTGTAGATACTTATCAATAAAAGAGTACAAAACAAATTAAGAAAAAAACTTATACAATAAAAATAAATAAATATTTCTGGACAATTTACACAGCGCCATCTAGCCCCAAATTAAGCGTAAAGCTTGTTGTCTTAGTACCCATAAGGTACTAAGACAACTAATAAATGTACTTAAATACCTTTTTTTTGTAAATACATACTTATAAAACACCCAGACCAAGGCAAGGCAAACAGACATGTTCATGCACACAAATGTTTGTCTTGTGCGTGAATCGAACCTGCGACCTCGGAGTCAAGGTGGCCAATGCTAACCATTCGACCACCGAGCTCGTCAAACAATGAACGTATATATACTATAATTTAAATAATACGAACAACTATTCTTCTAAACTTCATACTAATTAAATACCAAATAGCGTTGTCGGCAGCCCTAGTGGCGGGTAAACAGCGGCGCGCTCCGGTGGTGAATTTGAAAATTTAATTTACTTGCGTTTTGTCCCACTAATTGGTTTGTTTTCGGCGTTTAGTTACTAGTTGCAGAGCAGCTCCGCCAGGCGGCGCTGCGGACGACTCCCGCGTTGCCTACCTCACATACTTTCTTTACTTTAAAACATGATTAGTTTCTGTTGGAGTTGTTTTAATGAAATAGTTATTTCTTTTATAATTAAAGGGGATTTATAGTGAGCGACAAATTTAGCGTTGTAAGCGTATTTACGCCTGCCTGATGTGAAGCGGTTATCGTAGCCATATTAACGCTCGCAACATAAAATATCGCTCGCCCGCCGCCAACCCCGCTGCCATCGCAGCATCTCCTTCCTTTCTGGTGACCTCACTCACTCGCAGGAACACAACAGCCCTCAAGGGAACCGTTATTTGGCTGTGGTATTCGGTGAGGTGGAAGTACATTTCCCAGTCGGGTAGCTTACAATTATGCTCCCTACCTCTCTTTTCGCCAGAGCTTCGTTTGTCAGTCAGCAGGGTGCACCGCGTGCAGGTGAAGTTGGATTTGGTTCAAAGATGTTGATGAACCACTTACACCCTGTACGCTTATACTCACGTGACACTAAAATAATAACTAAATGACCGTTAAACGACTAGGATGGATCTCATACAGAGATCTTCATTACTAATTTGAATACTCATCCTACAAACTTACATTGAGTATACATTGATTCTTACATGATGTAAAGAATGGCTTTGTCTCTAAAGATCATGGTGAGCTACTTACACCCCAATGGTATTTTTTAGTCACATTCAAACATTTTTGATTGTTCACAGGTGTGGTTCCAGAACCGTCGAGCGAAATGGCGCAAAACGGAAAAGTGCTGGGGCCGCTCCACCATCATGGCGGAGTACGGCCTCTACGGGGCCATGGTGCGGCATTCGCTGCCTCTCCCGGAGACCATCCTCAAGAGTGCGAAGGAGAACGACTCAGTCGCCCCCTGGTTGCTAGGTGAGTTCAACTATTTTGTAATACAACACGGCCTCTGCGAAGCCTTGAAGGCAATTCTTGTAATTAAAATGTAGTCAAAATTCAGTTTGTAATCTCGATCTCGCGAAAGTTACATTTGGTATCACAATATGAAACTTCATACTTTAACTGTAGTGTCTTTTCTTGGAATACTAGCAGCCCGCTCACGCTCACACAGTGATGTCTCAATCTCCCATTCCCAACTCATTCCTGTGGATTTCCCATAAGTTGTCCTGACAATTTCAAATAACAAAAAAAACGAAATATTTTTGAACATGAATTTTCTTCATATTTTTTTTTTTGTAAATTTTTAAGATATATAAATAGCCATTCAAAAAATCGGTGACTGCTCTTGCTCTTGAGTGAATGAACTTGAATGGTGTAACTAACCCGACTTGTTCTACATATATACTCGTAGATGATCAGAAATTAAAAAAACTTTGATATTCTGCTCGCATTATCAATTGACATGGGCGGTGGTGATTGCTTTCCCCCAGGTGACCCACATGCTCGTTTGCCCACCTCTTAAATATAAAAAAATTAAGTAATTATATAACGATGAAACAAAGTATCAATTTCTTGTCAATTCACAATTGTATCTCGAGACCGTCAAAATCAGTCAAAACTAATTCTACGATATAAAATAATTACAAGAACTGCCTTCTGGATCGCATTAGCTGCCAGTCTTGTAGATCATACCAAGAGTGTGAAGGAGTAATTCCTAGGTAAGTTATAAAGTATTCGTGATGCATCGGCTCTTCAAAGTCGTATTCACTGCATATGCCTAAAACCATCTCACTGAGATCAACTCAAAACCTTCCTAACCCAAGACCTACTACTAGTAACAACTAGGTAAGTAAATAAATAAAATATTCGTGGGAAATCTTACACAACGCCATCTAGTCCCAAACTAAGCAAAGCTTGTACTATGGGTACTAGATAATTGATGAAAATACTTTTTTTTATAATTACATAGAAATAGAACATGGATAAACACCCAGAAAAGACAAACAGACATGTTCATGCACGCAAATGTTTATCCTCCAGATTGACGATTAGCCTTGACTGTTGATGAGTAACATAAACACTATAATAATCGAATTTAAAATTATAGCTCTGAATAGAGTACTGATTAAAATCTTTTTTATGCTACTAAGGTAGCAAGCAACCAATGGCCAATCTGATCGCTATCGACATCAATTTTTTTTCTTTGGAATCGTTTCGTTCCCTAAATCATTAAACACTTCATGGTAATAGAATCGATCGTACATATATTTTCTATTTGAGAGCAAAGTATCCATAATAAACTTTACTTTATCGTTGGTATGTCTAGATACAGAAAAGTATTGCATATTAATGCGTAGATATGAATAAACATATCACTGATACCTAAGGGATCAGATCACCTTATCACTGATAAGGTGAATGGAAGTAAATGGGAAAAGAACAAGCCAGTGATGATAAATATAAAGATAAAGTGGCCATTGCTAACCATTCGACCACCGAGCTCGTCAAAATGATGATGATGATGCATATTAACACGTAAAGATTTCACTATTTTTGTGTATTATTCGGGTGGCAAGCGAGCATACTGATGGTGAGCATTTATCACAGCTTATAAGCGTAAATGACAAACGTAGTTCACCACTATTCATAATAAAGCGAAAGGTAAGTTCGATGTTGTGGTAGTCTTCCATAGAAGTGTTTTATGAACAATTAACTTAGTATGTGTGTAGTTTTTGAAAAATCGCAAAAATTCAATATATATTTTTTCTTTGTCTCTATTCGTATCATGAAATTACGACGAGTTATTAATGTACATACATAATTCTATTGCAAGCAAAGTGACTACCAGCAAATAGTCCACGACGAATAACTCTACCATCACCAGGAACAATAAATCAAGACTTGTATCACAAAATTGTCAAACCTGAACAATTAAATGTTTACTAAGTAGATGTTATAATCAAAATGGCTACTGCCAACTATCCATCGCCACAAAAGATCACAAACTATCAGTGGTAATTGACAAAAAGATAGTAATAAACAGATGTTGAAAGCTGAATGTCTGAACCAACCCCCATCCCCCAGACCAGTGTAAACTATAAACAAAGGCTGGTCTCCAAATGAGGCTGTATTCTTAGGCTAAGACCACACTACACAGAGCCTCGCTTATTGTTAAGAACCAAGCGACAAGCTTAGTGACTGATCCGAAAACAACGCGCCTAGCTAGATGCATATTAAAAAATTAAAAAATATAACACGTTATTGCAGATTTTGTGGTCAATATTATTGTTAAAAAAGAAGTTACTGGTTTGAGTTAATATTAATTTAAATTATCCGCCATATTTGGACGTACAACAACATTGTGCTTGCTCTGATAGTACATAATATCAGTCTCTAAGCTCCTCGCTTATCTCTTAACAATAAGCGAGGCTTTTCGTAGTGTGGCCTTCGCCTTATCGTGCTGATTTTGTTCAAGAGTCGAGTGCAGTGACAGGGGGGCGGCTGTAGCGCCGGCCCGCGCCCGCCCCTGCCCGCCGCCCCGGTGAGTGACAAACACACTAACATACCTACCCTGTCACTGCCAAATAATTAGCCTCTTGAACAAAGTCGCTTATTGCATGAGCCATATAGTATTAGACCCTCCGCCTCAGCTGAAGCCGATATACATTGAAATTTTTGATTAGGAAAATAAACTTGAGCTTAGATTAACTGTAATTGTATTTATCAGAGGTGGTAGAGACCTTGAATATCTACCGACAAATAACTTAAACCTAAGATCTATTTTTTGGAATCAAAATATTCCACGGGAATCGGCTTCAGCTTAGGCGGTACTGGCGGTAAGGACCAGGCAAGAGAATCTCAAACTTATAGCTCCGCATACCCCATAGTAGTTATTGATATATCTTAAAATTATTAATAGTAAAATGTGTCGCATTTTACTTCCAACGACTACAAAGTGTGTAAATTATATAAATTTAATATAATATAAATGATTTTAACATTTATTAATTTCTATTATTTATTAATTAATATGGGGTATACGGAGCTATAAGTTTGAGATTCCCTGGCCTGGTCATTAAAACACCAGTTTTCGAAAATTTTACATTAATATTTACATCGTACTGTTTTATAACACTAGATTATAAAACAAGCTATGGGACTTATTGCACAATCGAGATACACAGGTTTTTGATTCGTCTAGTATTATAATAAATACTTCGAATATGAAACGATAATATTTTTGATGCTAGTTTTGCAGCATGGGCCTCCTTAGAAAGATATTTTTTTAAAGATAATCCTAAATAAAAAAAACAATACCACCCCATGTATTGCACCACCGAACGCGTTATATACGCGATTCCAATATACAGCCGCCATCACGTTACGCAAATTTTGTCGCGTGGGGTACTCGCGCACTACTTCTGGCGTATTTCCACTTTGAGAAACCCTGTACTAGGCTGTGGTATATTGAAACAAGGTATAGTCGTCCCGTGACAGTTAAATTACGAGATTGGAACTAGACTACGTCATTAGCTGTCTTTTATATGGAAGAAAATGTTCACTGCACAGTTCGTGACATAGCCTTAACAATATGGAGAAAAAGTCATGATAGAATACCGTATACGGTATCTATTTAGTGTCTAGTAGTATATCGGTAGGTATCTTATTGTACAGTCAACCGCTTGTAGACCATAACACTTCCAGCATAAGACGGTGCTACCTAGTTCGTCGCAGTGAGGTGGAGTTACATCCCGAGTGTTGCAGTTTCCAATTACGCTGTGCTTTACCTCTCTGGCAGGGCCTCGTTTGTGAATTAGCAGAGTGTACCATGTGCAAGCGAGATACTCTTTGGCTCAAAGTGAGCTACTTACATCTGAAACTTAGTCATTAATCGGTTAAAATCTCTCAAATGGAAAAAGACTATCGCCATTTCTGAAAACGTATTGAAATCATAAATAATGTCACGAAACATACAAACAACGTATACATAATAGTAGAGAAGCTCCGCCCGCCCTACCTCACCGCCGCGCCGCAAAACAAAGCGACGTATAATTTTTAATCCCAACAACAAGAGATGCTCATTTTTCACAGCGAGAAGGCTTCTATCTCGACAAACTCACATTTATAAACGAACAATGGAATATACACTCTATGGCTTTCTATTTAGAGCGTGTAGAGCCGCATTTTCATCGCTGGCTCACACTACGAAAACAAGAATCTGTTGACAGCTTATGAGAAGCTGGTTTATTTGTTACACTTGCGTATGAAAATGTTGGTTGTGAGTGTGTTGTTTTCGAGACGAGTGAGAGATAGCGCCGTTTGCGTAATGTATTTTATGTATAGTGCAAGACTTACATACTGCGGACACTTACGACAGTTGAATAGTTTCTTTTCGAAATATTCAATTATATTAAATTTTAATTTCTATTCAATGATAATCTTGTAAGTCCAGGATAATCACTAATAACCCTAACTAGGCTGGATTCTAGCCCTCGGGGCCAATTTTGAGTGGAGCGAGTAGATTTGCTGAGTATAAGTGTTCCATTGATTTCAACGGAAAATGTATTTGATGATCATTCCACAAGGACATGATCGATCTCAATTTTTATTCGACACAAATCTCAAGCGTATCGAGGTCTATAATTGTGACAAGTTTCATCAAAATCGGTTCAGTGGTTTTGGAGCCTGATCATTTCCAACGACTGAAACGGTGACTGTAGCCTATAGACTATTGCAGCATACAATATTGCATGTGCGTCGCCTCCCATTCTGCTATCGCAGGAAGTCCTTCCTTTCACTCTCTAGGAATTGGATCAAAAAAATCTGATTTTTCTCTACCTAAGATATCTGATTTGACTGATCTACGATAACCGTAGATTTACTTATAAGTAGAAGAGTTCTCTGCTGATTGTGTCTTTTGGGACAGAAGGGCAGTCCTAACTATATACAATACAAAACTATATAATACTCTTTAATGCACCAAAAACAGTAAAGTTTAAACAATAAACACTTAAAAAACAAAGTACAAAAGGCGGCCTTATCGCTTAGCGATCTCTTTCAGGCAATCTTTGGATAGAGGAGACATGGATAATAAAGGTAGATGGAGCTGCATATACTATATACCTACTCAATTATATAAACATGTACACACATAATTATACATACAAACATAAACTGCTTAAATACGTAAATGTACTTGTTACGGAAAAGCAGTCAGTGACAGTTAAAGGAACATAAGTAAAGAAGTTAAATAGACATACAGTGAACTTTAACTAGATTTTTAAAAGTGGAAGAAATAGTTTGCGCGTTACGGATAGTTAACGACAGAGCATTCCAAAGTCTAACACATTGCACAGTGAACGATTTTGTATAATAATGGGAAGAGTGAGATAGTGTTGCAAGTCGACGGGACTCTATCCTTAGCCAAAGAACGCGTTGGTTCTTTTCAATCTGTTCAGGTCATTGAAACTGCCTGTATCACAGGCTTGCTGCAAGAGAATTGAAATGAACTAATAACCGCGCTGCATGTAATTTACTATATCTCACGATCTTCTTAGGAATTTCAGAGTTTTTATATAACATCTGATCTTATTTTTTTATATCGACATGTCGACTTTATGCAACATAACCACATTTTATTTTTCTTTGTGAATTTGTCTTGTGAATGAATAAAAAAGTGTAGGAACAAATTATATCAACCTTCTCGTCATAAGTACATTGCGAGGAGAAAAACGTTTTCAATATGTGTACGACATTATACAATCATTTGCCTGATGACATAAAAAGCTTAAAAGAAAATAGTTTCAATACACAACTGACGGATTGGATTCAGATTCTCAGAATTAATGAAATTTCAATAGTAAAGTAATATCATAATAATATACGGCATTTTTATGCAGCATTCATTGTAATAATTGTGATTAAGTTGTATTATTATTAGTTGATATAAATATTTAGCACGCCTGCTTGCGGGCTGAATACACTGTACCTGACTTTGTACGAGTAACAACTTATGTAACTGTACTCTGGAAATAAAGATGATTTGATTTCAGGATCTGGAATTAATTATGTAATGGCTTATTGGGATTTCAAAAAGTGTACAATATCAGTTAAAAGTCTTTACGTAGGACACTAGCGCCACCATTGGAAAAAACGTAAACTGAGATAGAGTTATGACTTTTGCTCTCTTATATTCTTTGAGAATAATAGAATTAAGATGAGAATTGTGTTTGCAGATGTAAAATTGATTGCAGATGTAGACTGATTTTATATCAACACATACTCGGAAGCGCGCAACGCTCAACTGTCATAGTCACGCGTTGCGCGCTTAGGTACTTAGCACTTAAATTGCACACAATAATAGTTACACTATTGTATTATTATTATTTTTTATACTACGTCGGGTGGTAGACAAGCATACGGCCCGCCTGATGTGAAGCGGTTACCGTAGCCATATTAACTCTCGCAACATAAAATATCGCTCGCGCGCCGCCTCCCCCGCTGCCAACGCAGCATCTCCTTCCTTTCTGGTGACCTCACTCACTCGCAGGAACACAACAACCGTCAAGGGAATTGTTATTTGGCTGCGGTATTCTGTGAGGTGGAGGACATTCCCCAGCTGGGAAGCTTACAATTACGCTCCCTACCTCTCTTTTCGCCAGAGCTTCGTTTGTCAGTCAGTAGGGTGCACCGCGTGCAGGTGAAGTTGGCTTTGGTTCAAAGACCATGATGAACCACTTACACCGCAAGGTTTGACATCTGTTAAAATAGCTGTAATCACTAGCACAGTTAGTGTGGTATTAAAAAGCTATTGAGGTTACAATATTCGGTTTCAGTTTAAGTTAAAGTTTCCGGCCTGTTTAATCGTACTAAAGGTATTTTACGTCCTTTCTCGAAATATAATCTACGCCAGTACCAAATTTCATTCAAATCCATTCAGCCATTTAGTCGTGATAAGGTAACAGACAAACACACTTTCGTATTTATAATATTTAGAACTTTGGATTGATGATAGAAACATTGTTAGGGTTCCGTACCCAAAGGGTAAAACGGGGCCCTATTACTAAGGCTTCGCTGTCCGTCCGTCCGTCCGTCTGTCACCAGGCTGTATCTCATGAACCGTGATAGTTAGACAGTTGAAATTTTCACAGATGATGTATTTCTGTTGCCGCTATCACAACAAATACTACAAAAGAGAATAAAATAAATATTTAAGGGGGCTCCCATACTACAAACGTGTTTTTTTTTTTTTTGCTCGCAATTGATAACGGCAATAGGTAGACGTTTGAAATACTCACATAATATTTAGTTTTATATTCACTTTAAAAATAAGTAATTAAATAAAAATAAAACAAATATTTAAGGGGGGCTCCCATACAACAAACGTAATTTTTTTGCCGTTTTTATAGATAATGGTACGGAACCCTTCATGCGCGAGTCCGACTCGCACTTGGCCGGTTTTTTTTTTAAATCACAAACGTTTTGCTTGTATTCGTTCTGTATATGTTGTAATATATGTGTGTATTGTATGTCCACCATGAATGAATGGTATTCATTGGGCACACAAAGATAACTCGCTCACAGCGGCACGCTCACATACGAGATGGTTTCAACTCACACATCACTTTCGATTAAGGGTAAGCTGTTCTAATGTGAGGGCACGTTAAGCCGTCGGTCCAGCTGATGTCATTAGATGACAGTCATTAAGCCAAGTCAGTGGCCTGTAGGCGGCTTGAAGACACTACCTCCTCCAACCCGCAGTTGAGGTGGAGTATGCTCTAAACCCCTTCGTTTGAAGGGTCACCCGTGTCCCAGCACAGAGATCATTATGGGCTGATGCAGTATATATATATAGTGGTCGTAATTCAAATGTAAACTAATTTATATTTAAATGTACTAAAAATAATATGTAAGGGGTCTAAGTGGTTCATCAATATCGTTGAACCAAAGCCAACTTCACCTGCACGCGGTGCACCCTGCTGACTGACAAACGAAGCTCTGGCGATAAGAGAGGTAGGGAGCGTAATTGTAAGCTTCCCCGGCCGGGGAATGTACCTCCACCTCACAGAATACCGCAGCCAAATAACAATTCCCTTGAGGGTTGTTGTGTTCCTGCGAGTGAGCGAGGTCACCAGAAGGGAAGGAGATGCTGAGCTGGCAGCAGGGGTGGCGGCGCGCGAGCGATATTTTATGTTGCGAGCGTTAATATGGCTACGGTAACCGCTTCACATCAGGCGGGCCGTATGCTTGTCTGCCACCCGACGTAGTATAAAAAAAAAATAAGTACTTGTTGGTTTACTTGCTTGTTACAGCGGTACAGTCTAAATGAGTATTTTAAACATGTTTATTGTTTACTTCCCGTCGTTATGTTCTGATCTCATTTGATTTATTATATTTTGTGAAGATATACATCTTCATAAAAATATTTTTAATATTAACTATGAATTACGATAATTAACTTTAAGTTAAAAAAATATGCCAATGATTGCGACCGCGACTCCCAGGTATTTTTTTCAAAGAATTTTCATAAATCCTTTATTTAGCTTTTGTCATAACAGATACCTGTATGCCAAATTTCAACCCGATTCGTCTAGTGGTTTGAGCTGTGATCAGTTGATAGATCAGTCAGTAATGGTCGCCTTTAATAGATCTTAGATAAGAAGATGACTAGCCCTCCCTCGAATAAACAATATAGAAATAGAATAAGAAATATTTGACTTTTACCTCCTTCTTTAACTTTACTTATTTCTAGAAGTATTGTAGAAAACGGAGCAGGAACTGGATGAACTGCTTATCCTCCTTTATCTTGATCCGTGCCTTCTTGGTTCTTCTTCTTCTAACACTACCAGTATCAAATGTATGTATATGTTAATCAAGAACATATTCTACACCGTATGCTTGATGAACAACTGATACATTATCGTCATCTTTCACACTTTATATACTTCATTGGAGAGTAAATGGTTTGTCGTTATTTAAAATACTTAATTAAAATACATACATAAATGACTGACTGCTATCAATAATAATGTACTACACTACAATTTTCTTTTTTACTAGTTTCATCGTTAACGATTTTTAAAGTAATTTGAAAGTTATACATAAGTATTTCAATTAGTGGCTTATTTGTTTGATTCCCAACAATTTCCGTCTTGCTAAACTATTCGAAATGTGAAGGATTGTGACTAATGATGTGATAACTACTTTATACATCATTGATTCTGACTACGTTTGTATTTTATGACTCAAAGTAGTTAAAACGTTTTAAATAGCCTTTAAAATAATCAATGAATGAATAACTCGTGAATATTATGTTAAAATAAATGAAGCGTAGCACTTTCGTAGCAAGTGTCTACGTGATGCTAACCATAGAATACATTAATAATATAAAGATATTAAACCAAAACCTGCATTGTCATTAAAATTGCATGCATATTTATTCTTTTCTTTAAAATTAATTGAGACAATTATTTATTGTAGTTAGTACTAATAACAAATTAAATCCCAAACAATTTCAACAGCTTTACCAATTACCGAGAAATCTACACAATTTATACTTAAATGTAGTATTACCATTACTACTAATATTTGCGTTATCATTACCATAATCATCATTATTTATGTGCACGCATTAACGTTAAATTTGGCAACACTCACATAACAAGAATAATAACCAGAAAACAACACTCAACCAAGAAAAAGCACCGTCAAAATTAAATCAAAATATCCCTAGTATCAAGTAATACAGCCTAAGTTTTCCCCTTAAACCTGTCGTGTGGTGGCCCCCTCCCTCCCCCCTCCACCACGAGAGGGAGCGAGCGAGCGGTGGAGGGGGGCGGGGCCGGCAAGATGGCGGGCGCATTGTCTCAGCCCTGATTAACGCAGATTTAAGGGCTGCCAGCTTACATATTAATTATGTACTCACCGCTCAGGTAGATTTTTTCACCTAGGTGTTGGCTATACGCGAGTATAGACGTGCACTGCACTTGCATACGGGCGGTGTAGGTATATTATGTGGTGTGCATACATTATGATTAATGATTAAATATTTTTATTAATGATTAAATTTGAGTTATTAATACGTAAATAAATTAATAAAGCATGGTTATTATTTGACTTATTAAATCGTAGATTTATATTTAGAATTAAAGATAGATAAGATAAGATATAAATCAATTGTTTTCACGCTTAATATATTATCATGTTTTAATATTAATGTAATATTCATAATTAAAGTTCAATCAAAAGTCTAATCTAATGTAACACGGTTAAATTTTATAAATTATTTTACAGTTATTTTTCAATGATTGTTACTGAACTGTTATTAAAAGTACAGATTCATTACATTAATGATTACATTAATGATGGTAATAAAAAGATAACTTATTGCAATTAATACTTATTGTTCTAAAGAGATGGAAAGTAATTTCTTTTGGAAACTGATTTAGACATTGAGCGAATAGAAAAAAAATTAAAAATACTTTAAGGTACAGTTTAATTTAGGACTTATAATATCTAACTAACCGGTCAATTACTAAATTAGTTGTTTATTAATTAAATTACAATCCAATATTATTCAAGAACAGCATAAATGGATAGTGATGGCCGTCGAGAGCGCAGAGAGCGTTCCCAGGCGACGCGCCTAGTCTCGCTGTGCACTCGACTCCGATCGGAAAATGGATCGTAATGCATCCTAAGAGCATCTTAGAGAATTATCTGCCTATTACCCACTCGCTTTGTGGCGCACATCTCGCTTTCATCTGCCGAACCACATCTCCGACCATTATCTGGAGTGAAGCGACAAAGGGCACTCGCGATATGTCATTGAATTTTGTACTTCACTACGTTGAAACTCACATTTCGACATACACGGATGCGTTGGAAAACTGTAGTTTGGTGCATTAATGGGTAAAGTAACTCTTTGTTAAGTATCACGACGAGGACGGTGGTTTCACTTTGATATCTGTTAAAAGAACAGTAATTATGTCAGTATCAATGAGGTAATTGCAAGTAAATTTAGTCAGGAATGTTGGAAGTGAGAGTTCTTTGTTGTGTGAGTGGGTGATTAAGTTGCTAGTTAAATGTTACATACAGATCGTGGTAAAAAATAATTGATATTAGAGTTTTGCATTTCATCTAAATGAACAAAATAACTGGCAAATGTGATAGATAGAATTATATATTCAAAAGTGAATAACTAAAATCGAAAATATCTTCATCGTGATGAACGCTATAAAATTTCTTCTACAAATTCTTGATAAAAAAAATATATATAAACCATGGTAGATGCCATGAAAACTTAAGAGATATTGTGGAACAAATACATAAACACATTTGTAAAAGCGTTCTCAACATTTATCTATTCATATTCTTAGTTAGGATATGGTTTTCAGAGGGAAAAAATGAACCTAAGTTCAACTCTGGAAAAACTAACTTTTCAAACTAAAGCTTAATTGGTATGTATATATAATAACTAACCATCTCTTTAAACTTGTGATATTGCTATCTGTCACATTGGCAGGATGGGAAGTCAAATTCCAAAGATTCCTACTCATACTTATTTCTTGTGATTAAATTCGTTGTAAGTCCAAGGCCGCTGTAGTTTTACGCCCCGGAACTGCTGAGGACTTCATTGTTCATTGCCTTATCGCTGATCACCGGTGTTTGGCTACACAGGAGACACAGTTGTGGGAATGTATGGTATGCCAGTCCCGAAAAAAAACCTAGGTTAACAAATCATTTGAAAGACATGCCCTGCAGAAAACAGTAGGTACGAGTATATATATAACACGTTGGTTCACACGCATAGAGAACTCAGTAGCCAACACTAATACGGTATCGTGTAATTATCTCTGTAAGTCGGTCTTACGGCTCCCTAAATCAAGTGGATTTATGCCCGGGCCGCGACTGGCCGCGCGGGCCCGCTAATGGACAAAGTTGCGGGCGGCGGCGGGCCGGGCAGACAAATCAGGCCATTATTGGACGAGTATGGTAATGACCAGTTAGCCCGCTGACCGGCGCCATTAGCGCGAATTAGACCCCGCTTCCGGCTCCGTAATTATGGATCTGTCCGCTAAAGTTACACTAAACTCATTACTTTTAGAGTCATATATAATGAAATATAAGTATAATATCGCTGAAAATATTTAAAATTTTCAGTCAATAAATCAATTAAAAGTTACTTCAGTTGAGCAGACAATAACTGTGATATCATAAACAGAATTTTATCATATAGTTCATACAAAATTTACATTATGACAAATGACGCGCCAAAGCCAACTGCACGTAGTACGCCATGCTAGTTAATAAACGAGGCTCTGTCACAAGAGAGATAGGTCTGACTGGAGCAGCCTCCACCTGATGGCACACGCAGCCACACAATTTCCTAGAGACTAAGAGGGGTGATATGTTCCTACGCGTGAATGAGGTATACACGAAGGAAGGAGTAGCAGGTTATTGGCCACGTTCAGCGCTTCACATCAGGTGGGCGTCAAACTGGTCTACCACCCAACGCAGTTTGAAAGGAATCTAACTATATGTCCAAGTGCTGAACGAACAAGATGTAGAACGAGAAAATTAGTGGTGCCTAAATTTAGAAATCTTCTGAGAGACACAAACGTCAGTCTTAAATTTGTAGCGGATCTTAAAATCCATGAAAATTAGCAATAACATAACATAACAAAACAAAAAATAAAAAGTTTTTCAAATTTATTTTTGAGAATGTATAGAATTGGAAGTGTAATCTATCACTGCCATACCTTGGCAGCAGTGTCGAAATATGTAAACTTTAGTAGAAACTTCTTTTATGTTTCGCTGCACGGCACACAGTACTAAGATTCTGTCAAATAATTTATTTACAAAATAATTAAATACTCTTTATTACATATAAATAATTACATGACATTAGTATTGCCAGAAGTGTACGAAGAAGACCTAAATATTTACAAGAGATCTCTTCCAGCTAACCCTAAGAGGTGGTAGCAGAAAAAATTATGAGACACATCGCTAATCAAGCAGTGCAAATAATATTAAAAGGATACATAACAATAAATCACAACCATGGAAGTAATAAGTAGTACTTAATACTTCCATGATCACAACAGTTTGTCTTAAAAAAATGTTCATATATATATTGTGTACATATATTGCGAAATGTATTGTAATAAAAATATATATTGCGTGATTTCGCACCACAACCAGTACTCCTGCTGGCGAAAGCACGCAATGTGGCACGTGTAGATCCAAATTGCCAATATTATCGAAGTCGAGAGTTATTAAAAAATGGAGAACACAAAGATCCAAAATGTCGGGTATACCACAGGTGCTGGAATTTATCAACCCTGAGAGGAGAAAGGCGTGAACATATGTATGTAAAGATAACTCGACAAGGCTGTTGCTGAATTAAAAGTCAACCCGAGTGGGAGAAACGTTCTCGCCCTGCCACCCTTCAATATCTCGGCTAGTATTTTTACGAGATTTTTAGTGCGCGCCTTCGCAGAATACCTAATCAGGGCGTTATTTACGAGCGAGATGGTGTGGTATTGCCGCTGGGAATACGGTACATACGGACAGACAAACTATGGAAATGAGACATGTTCACTATGACGAACGTCTTCAAAGCTGTTTAGTATTGCGAGTTGTGTTATAAAGTTTAGAAATTTGATTAGTATTCAGCAAGAATCATCGCCTAGAATAATTATAATATGATCATCATCAGGCTGTATCCATCCACAGTTGTACATAGAATATACTACTTTAAAACTATTTAGTACCTTTGTCGTTTTTATATCGTAGACTCCATTCTAGGTTGTACCTTGTACCTAACAATATAATGAACTGTTTTTTTTTTCTATAATTAAAAAGAAGAGTTCCAGTTGACCGATTGGACCTAAAGAGCTGAAACTGTGAAGCAAAGTTTCCTTTTATGATAGAAGTATATAAAAAGTAATATTTTTAGATATTGCGATGGAATACGGTCATAAGAAATCGCAGGAGAAAGTAGTAGATTTAAAAATACCCATACAAGTCACACGCCGTCACCTAGAGATGGATATAAGGTGGTTTATTATAATTTTTAAACTCAATCTTTTTGCTATTAGATAGATAAGAGAATATTCAAACAAACAATTCCATCTTTGTCTTGCTGAGCTTAAACCCGCAACCCTCATTTCGAAAGTCATCACTGCTAGTCAGTAGACCGTAGACAATAGACTTATCGATTACTTGTAAAATTGCAACTGTGATGTGATGTATATCAGAGGGCAATTCTCGTAATTAAAATATAGTAAAAATTCAGTTTCGATCCAGTCTCGATCTCACAAAGGTCACATTTGGTAGGTATTCTCATAACGTATACGTAACTTCAAAATTAAATTTAAGCGGGATTATATCGAAATATGAGTGAAAATTAAACAAACTAAGAATGTTGCTTTACCGACAACAAGAATTGATAATAATTAATTAATGAAATCAAGTATATAATTTTAGTCAATTCACAATTCAATCTCGATTCGGTCAACTTTCAATCTGCGTTCGTAGAAAAATTACGAGAATTGGCCTTTATCAGTGAAAATATATTTGTCGTTAATCTAAAAGGATCGAAAATTTGAACTTGACTTTATTCTATCAATTTTTCTTCTAGTATCTATCAATTTTTCTTCTAGTAGTATCTACTCAACAATATGAGCACTATCTAACTCTACATAAACTAGATTCGTACTTAGATCAAAGCCTTCATCCCCACATATTTCACAATTCTCATCTTCCCCGACTACTAAGTAAATATAGTCATCTCTACCATCCATCAGTCGACGGCGGGCACGTCCGTGTCGTCATCTCATCGCCGCATGCATGCATGCATGCAGACGCATCCACATTACCATTTTATGCGGGGTCGCCGCTTTACGAGCGCGACGCTCCAATTCTACTCACTCCATAATTTAGAGATCTCCACGCGCGTATAATAAAGTTGGGTGTACGAGTAGCTATCTCAGCGAACTTGTCACCGCTAATACATATTTTTTATCAGGGTACAGTTGACGACACAAATTTTAGATATCTGTTATTAACAATTAATTATATTGCTCTATTTTTATAGAAAAATATTAAATTGATCCACAAAAAAAACCTGATTTGCATATCAAATTATTCTGATCGCACATCAAATCCTGCACTTGATGTGCAAAATAGGTTAGGTTGGGTTTGCAATATATTTATTTGATGTTACGTTAAATAGTATCCATTTTTATATAGCACATAACATGCCTACTTAGAACACATAAGTATATATAATTAAATAATATTCCTGGACAAATTACACACAGCCATCTAATAAAACACCCAGACCAAGACAAACAGACATGTTCATGCACATGTTCATGAACGTTGAACAATGAAGTCCATTGCAATCCCGGGGGTAAGACTACGGCTGCCTTGGAACTCACAACGAATTTAATCAGAAATTAGTAGGAGTAAGAAGCTTTTAGAATTTGACTTCCCCTCTTAACAATGTGAGAGACAGCAATATGGCAATTAAGGCATTAAAAGCCTAAAGAGATGACTAGTCAAATGAAGCTCAACGCCGTGCACCACGGATTTTAGTAGTGTTAGATATTCTAACACTATTGGAGAACTAAAACATTTAGTTGTTACCTAAGACATCGTTTCCAATAATAAGAATTGCAAAATCTTCTGAACGATTGGTAATTCTCCTTTATTGCTACCAAACCATAATAGTATACCCCGGATGCGAACAGCAAAGAATTTAACATGTCGTCCCGCTCCCGCCGCCAAAAATCACACTCCCAGAGGACATGGTGTGCTGTTTGATCAAATTCATGATTTGCAGTAGAATATTTTCATAATGGCGACGGTACCACCGAATTTAGTGAGGACACTCACCAGTATGAACGTAATGTTTGTTCCAGGCATGCACCGCAAGTCGATCGAAGCGGCGCAGCACCTGAAGGAGTCGGGCTCGGAGCGGGAGGGGTCCGACCCGGAGCCGGACCGCGCGCCCTCCGCCTCACCACACCACCACGACAACCACGACCATCAGGTATGTGCACAGCACTACTTCGCCAAACGAGCATACAACCAGCCTGATGGAAAGTGGTTACCGTAGCAATATCACAGTCTATAATAGATTTTCTGCTGACACATCACATTCCACTGCGTTCCCGCGCCGCCCTTGTCGTGAATGCTTTTCCAGTTTAGCTTAAAAGTTTATAGGTGTCATACAAAATACTAGGCGGGATTCTAGCCCACGGGGCCGAAATCGAGGTTGTGTGGAGAGAGTAGATTCGCTGAGTATATGTTTTCCATTGATTTCAATGAAAAATGTATTTGATGATAATTTCTCAAGGACATGATCGATCTCAATTTTTTTTCGACACAAACCTCAAGCCTGTCGAGGTCTTTAATGTGACAAGTTTCATCAAAATCGCTTGAGTAGTTTTGGAGCCTATTCAATTCCAAGAATGATTTTTCGCTATATAAAAGCATTCCGCTCCCTCCACTCAAAGATACAAATCATTTAACACTCAACATAATTTCCAGTAATAGCATTAATCAAGTTTTCATCACCATGTGGTTATGAAAACCTAGGTACCCTAGAAAACCCATAGGTGTTACTCGTAAAACAAAGGCTACCGACATAACTCTATGGACCATCGAGCTGAAGTTACGATAAGCAGGTCGACGAAGAACTGACGACCGTCTAGACTAGAGACACTAGATGGATCAAAGATCTGATAAAGATCGCCAATAGCCAATTGATACGTTGCGATTTCGGGGTGTAAGTGGTTCATCAACATCTTTGAACCAAAGCCAACTTCACCTGCACGCGGTGCACCCTGCTGAATGACAAACGAAGCTCTGGCGAAAAGAGAGGTAGGGAGCGTGATTGTAAGCTACCCGACATGGGGAATCTACCTCCACCTAACAGAATACCGCAGCCAAATAACGGTTCCCTTGAAGGCTGTTGTATTCCTGCGAGTGAGTGAGGTCACCAGAAAGGAAAGAGTGGCTGCGATGGTAGCGGGGGTGGCGGCGCGCGAGCGATATTTTATGTTGCGAGCGTTAATATTGCTACGGTAACCGCTTCACATCGGGCGGGCCGTATGTTTGTCTGCCACCCAACGTAGTATAGAAAAATAAAAATGCAAATAACACAAAATGTCTAAGGCGGAGAATTTTGTTCAGCTATGTACGTCCTTCTGCCGGAATAGTGAATGATAATGACTATCATTAAACTAACTTACCTTTACCTTATTTATAATACCGCTCGCCATCCTGACACATTGGAATCAAATTGGGCGAGTACTTTACGGTTCTAGGAGTTTTCTATCTAGAACCTCAGGTTGTGGATTGAACTCCTTACCAAGGTTTTCCCATTAGACTACAGTACTTACCGTTTAGCCTTTGTGTCCGTGTCGCAAGCCTCCATAGGCATATGTGATGACTGCTTACCATCAGGCAGGTTAGACGCTTGTTTGTGACCCTAATCGTATAAAAAACATTAATTTAATAACCACAAATCTAAGTCAAACAAGACAATCCACAAAACAAGAAATGTCAACTGAATCAGCTTCAGATTAGTCGATAGGCCACCAACTTCTTTTTCTTTACCAACTTCTTTTTCTTTACCAACTTCTTTTTCTTTACCAACTTCATTTTCTTCACCAACTTCAAATATTTATGAAAGTCTTATTTACGTTCATAAAAATCAAACTAAATTTAGGAAAAACAGTAATCTCCACCAATTAAATTTATGAAATAAAAACAAACTCGCTGTGCATATTACTAGGCTCCATAAAATCTCTAACTCGATCCCAGGTCAATGTATACGCTTCTACAATAAACTTCCAAACGACGCGATTAAATTTATCCATGGGTAAATTTAACGAATATATTAAAACTAGACTATGTCAAAATGCTTTCTTTTGTATCTCAGATTACATAAATGATACAAGTATTTGGCATAGAATTGCTCTTGTTATGTTATGTTAATGATTGTATTTATTGTAACGAGAGTCGGCCTTGAGTTTCTTGCCAGTTCTTCTCAAGAAGCCCTGTCGTCGGAACTGGCACTTAAATTCACTTTCACATTCAAGATAGTGTGATGAAAGTGAATCTAAGCTCTGCGAATTTAGAGCATTAATGATTTAGATACATGTTCTTATATTTAATTTTTAGGACGTTTCTAAGTGCATTATAAAGTCCAAGGAATAAAGATATTTTGATTTGATTTGATTTGAACTTCTATAAAGAGATGGTATTTGTTTCCGCAGGCGCAGAGTTCCCCAGCCAGCAGTACGACGGCATCCTCGTCGGCGAAGGGTCGCGCGTCCCCGGAGGCGGGCCGCGAGATGTACGACGACCCCGAGGCCTTCCGGAACAACAGCATCGCGTGCCTGCGCGCCAAGGCCCAGGAGCACCAGGCGCGGCTGCTCTCCAATAACCTACTACTGCAGGTACGCGGGCATGCTGCTACTCTTGGCACAGATTAAATAATATACTCTGGCCGTTCTGAAGAATTGCAATTGGGTTCAGTTCCTAATACATATTGAAACTAAATACCTAGTGAAATATGAAATTAAAATAAAATACTAAAAATGGCGAAAATTAAAAGTTTCTTTTTGTAAAAAATTAAAGCCAAAATTTTAAGCCAAAGACAACATCGGCTGTTCGTAGATAGTTACCAAAACACAAACGAGGTTCTGGTGAAAAAGAGAGCAGAGAGAGTAGAGCATATCGACACCAACTAGCGAGGTACATCCACCTCACAGAAGACTACAGAACACGCCCTTAAGTATTGTCGTGTTCCTATGAGTGAGCAGATACTGCGTTAACAGCGGATATATGTTTGGTCGCCATAAATCGGAGAGAACCCTAAAGTCGCTATACTGTCTACTTAGCACGGTGCTCTTTTTTGTATCATAAAGTAGCAAACAAGCATACGAATGACCTGCCTGATGGTACGCTGGCATTATATTAACCTGTTATCTCACGGAGTAAACTCCTCTGGAATCGCACAGTAGGTACTTAAGTTAATGGTGCGAAGAAAAGGGCAGTGGATATCATATCAAACAATTCGTAACTCCTCTGAACACAATCCATTGTACAGTCGATGAAATACATAAAGAGAGGCAACATTTTTATGGCTCAATTCTGTTCATGAGTTGTCATGTTGTCGAGAAATGCGACAAACCTCAAGACTCGTCACCGAACGGAGTCATAACATGTGAGCTGACATTTGGATACTCCCACCCAGACAAGAAAACAGTAGTTCATGCGAGGTCCCAGTAGTGTTTGGTCGCATGTGAGTTTGATGTATACCGTGTTGTGTTCCAGGTCCGCGGGCTGTCCCGCGCGGCGGGCCCGGGCGCGGCGGAGGACGAGGGCCCGGCCGACATCGACGTGGGCACGGAGCCGCCGCCGCTGGCCCCGCACGCTCACCCCGCGCAGCTGTACTGACCCGCCGCGCCCGACCAGTAGCCGGCGCCGGGCCCGCGCGCCCCGCCGAGCCGTGCCGCGCTCATGGACTATTTCTAGAAGTGTAATTATGTACATTGTAGCCGCTAGGCGTATTTAACTGATCCCGTTTTCGTGCAATACCTTCGGTTAAGTATTTATCTCTGTAGCGTTGTGTTAGCGATTGTATAAAGTTCCCCGTACTAATTGTACGATCCGCCGTATTGTTAGCTGTGGCCCGTAGCGTAAGTTTCTGAATGCCCTGTAAATTGAGCTAGTTAAACGGTACTAAACGATGTTACTCGAGAAGCTTCGCTGTTAATTTTATTGTTTTTCGGAAGAAAGTTATGGGCTCTCGAGATATTCATGTACTTACTTAAAATTATTTATGGGAAACGTTACAACGAATATCAGGAAGGATATTCTTTGCAGCCTGCCAAGTCTTTATTAGAGACTTTTCCTGTCAATATCGAAAGCAAACATCGAAACATTCCAGCAAAGACTATTTTTGTTCTCACGTGTATGTTGTGCTGTAAATTCGATTTTAGTTCTAAAAACATAGGATTCTCTTATAAAATGGAGAAGTTTTGTCGAAATTAAAGAGCTTTTTAGATGTTCTATTATATAATTAGGTACCTACTATAATTTCAAGGCATGAATAAAGTCAGTCTCTGTCGAACCAGAAGCCCGACTTTAGCGTGACTGCAGCGTGATGGACGCGCACGGTGCGTGCGGTACATACTTTCATAAGGACCGTACATACTTTCATGTACATATTTAGTAAAAACTCTTCGCACTGTAAGTCATAAAGTAATTGTTTTTTAACACTAAGGTGGAACACAAGCATACAAGGTCCGCCTGATGGAAAGCAGTTATACTTATAATATACAAACTAGCAAAAATATAAGCGCCTATGGACGCTTACCACCACCACCATAAAGTATTTATGGTGTACGAGTATATTCATCAATGTCTTAAACAGCTCTTCAATGGTAACCATTGCTTATACCTCTAGTTCGCGTTTAGTAGATAACTAAAATATAAATAAGTATTTGAAAGAAATGAAATTCATCCTAGATTATTTTTCGATGATAAGAAAATGAGATATTTATTTATGGTTTTATTAAAGTTAAACTTAATTCCACAGTGAGAAATGAAATTGTTTATAGGTATCTTTTTATTTTTTATTAAATTTTTCTACCTTCATTAAAAATATAGTCTATTTTTCGTGATATCTGCGTGTATCCCGGTGTCCTATAGAAATTTCGCATAATAGGTATCAAAATGAATTATAATACTTGTTTTTAGACATCGAAAATCCCAATTATATTTGTTAATAAATACTTACTAATTTATTTACACGCAATTCGTTTTTACAAAACTTCTCCATGCAAATTTACATTCAGTGAATTTACTCAATAATTACAAACAAAACGATAATCTTTTAAATGTTACTTAAACCGTTAAGTCTCTGTCAATCCGTGAGCGCGACTGCAGCGGGACTTCAACGCGATGTGTTTTCGTAAAGAGTTGCAGTCACGCAACGCCGCACTCTGGTAGCTGCCTTTTTGACATCACTTCATCACGCTAACCATCGGCGCTGATAGATGAGTTAATGGTTCATTGAAATTGATTCAAAAAGCAGTCCTGGCTGCACATTAGAAATAGTTTCAAGTTCTTTATTTGCATTTCATGTGATGCTAATGCTACCTAGGCTGCGTTTACGCTGCAGTCGTTCTCCCGGTGTGACAGAGGCTTATCCTGCGAGTACTTACCTAAACCGTACTTAACACATAGAGTTGTAATATATTTATGAATTAACGAATAAGATTGAAACGTCATCGTAATATTTAAGATTATTCCGATGAATAAACAAAACTGTATAAATTATTCAATGTCTTTTATTTCACTGCTTACCACCATGCAGGTTGTATGATTGATTTCCACCTTAGTCGTATATAAAAAACAAACGCAGTCTATCTACACTAACGACTTTGTGTCGGTAGGTATGACAATAGATGATATTTTAGTACCTATGTCATTACAGCGACAAACAAGCATGCTACCTGCCTGACTCGCTCACCAGAAAGAAAGAAAGAAAGGAGTATTCACAAAGCCAGTCTATCGTAAAGTCACCTACTTGGTTACATGTGTTGAAACGGAATAAGAAACATTGACATTGGCGCGAACTTCAAGAACGCGCCACAAAGAAGAATTGAATTGAGGGAAGGTGTACCTAAAGGCTGTCAACGGATCGGCGTCCCCTTGGTGTTGCTGATCTCTATGGGCGATGGTGATTGCTTTCCATTAGGTGACCCACATGTTCGTTTGCCCTCTCAAATTAGAAATAAAATTTCAGACTATAGGCGCTTGCAAAGCTCTTCCTTAGTTTTCCTTTATTCACTAGCATTTAAATAATAGTTATCCGATATTTTGTACCAGATGAAGTCGATAAACAACGAGGCTGTTTATCCCCTCCGGATTACTAGTGGTGATGGTACAAGTGACACAACTTTACCCCGTATTAAGAGCCATATTACATTTTGACTGCGATTTTGGCGATCGGAACGGTCAATTTTGGCGTTTTTGATCTCGGAAACAAAAATACATTAACGATGTTGACTTATTGAATAGTACAGAATAGCTATTGGCATAGTACATAGCGGCCTCGCTTTTTGTAAATTTTGCTTAACTTTTTAAATAAACCCAAAATTGCAGAGAAAGATTTTCATAAAATGCGCGCATTCACTATTTTGAGCTCCTGGATTGTACTACTGTTCCAAACAAATGAAATAAATAAAAGAGGGTGTTATTTGTTATATAGTCGTATAGTACATAGCGGCCTCGGAATTTTGAAATATCATTGATTTAATATAGAAAAAAAACATTCTTTTAACTAAAAAAACTTCGAAAATCGCTTTAAGTAAACTGTTAATTTCTCGAATAAACGATAATAGTATTGAGCAAAATTAATACGAGAATAATTGTTACTTCATCTATACTTATAATAAATCTGTAGAGAGGTCAATTCTGTACATGAAATATATTTTCAAAATAACTATCTGGGGGTGATTAGTGATCGATACTGATACCAAAAATGCAATCAGTAAAATTTTTGTCTGTCTGTCTGTCTGTCTGTCTGTCTGTCTGTCTGTCTGTCTGTATGTTCGTTATAGAAACAAAAACTACTCGACGGATTTTAACGAAACTTGGTACAATTATTCTTCATACTCCTGGGCAGGTTATAGTATACTTTTCATCACGCTACGATCAATAGGAGCAGAGCAGTGAAGGGAAATGTTGGGAAAACGAGACAAGTTACTCCAATTCTTAAGCTTCCGTCGCGTGTTCAGCCTTAATGGTTAAAGCTACACAGAAATCATGTATGACGGAAATGTTCCCCATAATATTATATAAAAATTATCCCACGACAGCATATGTCTATCTTTTATGGTTGAGTCAGAAACTTGCCAAGCACCGCGCCCGTACACAATGAGTTCTGCCGCGCGGAGGGCAGGGAGCGGGCGGGCGTCGTTACGCGGCGTGGTACCACATGAGTAAAAAACGATGGTAGTTAGTACGGCATAGAAAAAATATGCCTAAGTGTGCTTGCCCAAACGTGCAGACACGTGACAATTATTGTTTTTTCGGTTGCAAATGCATTATTATTCACTGCAAATTGTTTACAATTCGATTTGCTTACTTTAATAGATAAGTTATTAAATATTGTTTTCTTTAGTTGGGTCATTGTTTTGTTTATTTCATTCGTTAAAAGTAGATTACTTTCGAATTTAATTAGACGTCATTATTTTTTGTTGCACATTTGGATGGTAGGCAGGTACCTAAGAACGGTAAGTTAATTGCCCTTACCAATAAACAGTACTTTTTTGAGCGTTGTACAAACAAAGCATTTGACCATCTGTGAAATGTAAACAAAAGATAAGAAAGCTTAATAGTTTTATGAATGAGTCTTTATGCCTTTGCATGCCGACTACTCATGTTTTAAGATTTTTCAAAATTCAACCCCTAAAGCGGTAAATCGGGGTTAAAAAGTCTGAAAATCGTCATGGGTATTGATTTTATGGTTTATCGGGTCGCTGATTACGAAAACAACAACTATTTTATAATCTAACATAGCCAACATTACAAAATCACCCCTGTGGGGGTGCGGTGGGGTTAAAATGTCATAATATCAATATGGGTGTTGATTCTAAGGTTTTCTGGGACGTCAATTACAAAAATGGCATCGATTTGAAAATATCAAATGGTCAACCCCTAAAAGGGTAAAATGGGGTCAAAAAGTCTGAAAATCGTCATGGGTATTGTTTTTATCGTTTATCGGGTCGCTGATTACGAAAACAACAACGATTTTAAAATTCAACGTGGTTAACCTTACGATCTACCTCTATTGAGGTATGATGAGGTTGAAATGTCTATATATCGATATATGTGTCGTTTTTGCGGGTTTTCGGAACGCCAATCCATACTAATATTATAAATGCGACAGAATGTCTGTTGGGTCGCTGATTACGAAAAAAACAACTATCTAATAATCCAACATAGCCGACGTGACAACTCTGTAGGGGTGCAATGGGGTTGAAATGTCATAATACCTATCAATATGGGTGTCGATTCTATGGTTTTCTGGGACGTTAGTTAGGACAATGGCATCGATTTGAAAATATAACGTAGTGGACACGAACTACTTAAATAGATTTTACAAATTTTACCTCTAAGAGGCTAAAACGGAGGTCCAAAGTTTGTATGGGAAAATGAGATTAGTTGGTTTATATGGGAAAACGAGATTAGTTGGACTATTTTATCCTAAATTTTACACGAGTACTTCTATTGATTAATGAGTAAACATGTGTTTGCCCCGAATGTCACGCGAGCGAAGCCGCGGGCGAAAGCTAGTGATGAATAAACTTTGTAACATGAATTTATTATCTTATTTCAATAAAAACGATAAATATAACTTCAAAATTACTACAAAAAACGATGCACCGGCGGCCTTCGCGGGTTTAGTACTGCGCGAGAGCTCGTCAGCGTGCAAATGTAATAGGGCTCTTAACCCATATATATGATGGAACTAGTCATGCAATTTTATGTCTCTAATACCATTAAAGACAAGTAAAGATGATGATAATGTTGAGCTTATTAGTTACACTTGTATCAGATGGAGGGCTGACTTCTTGAAATAACTTCAATAATAATGATATTTCAATATAATGATAATTATGTATAGTTCACACGCCCAAAATCGGGCAGAATAAGTGAAACTAACTTTATAAATCTGACATCTGTATCACCTTATTTTTGTGAATAAAGAAATTTTATCTTATCTTTATCTGACTGTGAAACAAATCAGGACAAAAGACTCGTTATAATTTTCAAAATTGGTCAGCATACGGGTTTAAAGGGAAGGGTGTATTATTCTTCGAATGAGGCGCCAGTGCCTCATAGGTGACGAACAGTGTAGCCATTAGATAGGGCAAAGCTGTAAAAATTTGTTTCAGCGTGGTCAGTAGAGCGTGAACTAGTCCACGTGGTGGTGGGTGGATTAAAATCGCCAAGTATCACTGTCTCAACGGAACGGATCTACTGGAGCATACTATCAGTCGTCATTTGTATGTGAGCCACAATGTGCTCAGCTTCAGCATTCCCGCTGAGGGACCAGGGGCCCTACCGGATAAGCTGCAGTTTATATTTATAAGTAGGTAAGTGGGGAAGTCCCCAGTCGGGCAGCTTACAAATAGGCACGCTGTGCCCTACCGCTCTTTGGATACTACTTTATTGTCCATTGTATAGAATGGTTGTCATAATTTAGGTTTTTATTAGACATAACAGTTTGCCCACTTCGGACTTCCTGTATCATCTTCACAGTACAATATACACATAACTCTCGACTCGAATTTCCACAATGTCCTCCAGCTTGCTAAAAATCGCAATAGTTGGAGGAAGATCGTTAGAGAGAATGTGATTCCGCGGGGGAAACTCTACCCTCAATAATGAGATGTGCGATGCGAGGAGCAATAAGACAGAGAGACGTTATTTTCCTGAAACTGTTCACCGCTGCATTGGAAGCTTCTGGACTGGAAAGAATACGGCATTAGCATCAACGGCGAGTATCTTTTTTTTTATACTACGTCGGGTGGCAGACAAGCATACGGCCCGCCTGATGTGAAGCGGTTACCGTAGCACATTAACGCTCGCAACTTAAAATATCGTTCGCGCGCGGCCACCCCCTCTGCCAACGCAGCATGTCCTTCCTTTCTGGTAACCTCACTCACACGCAGGAATTGTTATTTGGCTGCGGTATTCTGTGAGATGGAGGTACATTCCCCAGTCGGGTAGCTTACTATTACGCTCCCTGCCTCTCTTTTCACCAGAGCTTCATTTGTCAGTTAGCAGGGGTGCACCGCGTGCAAGTGAAGTTGGCTTTGGTTCAAAGATGTTGATGAACCACTTACACCGCAAAATCTACATTCGATTAGCCTCCGAATTCGAGGCTAATCGAATGTAGACCAGTGGGTGGATCTTAGGAGTGCCAGACAAATATACCAACGCAACGGCCCGCCTGATGTGAAGCGGTTTCCGTAGCCATATACACGATAAATACGGCGCACGCGGCGTCACACTACTGCCAGCGTAACATCTCCCTCCTTCATGGTATCCTATTCACTAGCAGAAACACAACATTCCTCTAGAAGATTCATATTTGTCTGCGTTATTCCGTGAGGTGGAGATACTTCCCCCGCCGATACACAGATTCACAAAATACAAAATTATAACATCCTCTTTTTTGAGTCGGAGGTTAAGAACAACTATATAAATCAATAAAATCAAAAATTACTATATACCTCAGTATATCATATTTTGCGTATTAGACGAATAAAACAATCCATACATTGCCAAAATATTTATTATATTCATAAATAAATAGAAGCTGAAACTCCAATATACAGCAATAGAGCCATGGCACCTTCATAATTATATACTTACTTTAACAATTTCTTAGAAAAATTCAAATTTTCAAGTTCATAGCCTTGTACCTATATTATTATAAAATAGTTACTTAAATACAAATTTTCAAAAACATAAGAAAATCTTAAAATTGAACACTTTTTGGAGCAGATTTTGAAGAGCGCAGTACGGTTACTTACTACCACAGACATATAAAGAGTAACAGAGCAAACTTTGCTTAGAACGTGAAGCTATTTTTCGCTGGTAACTTATTTTACCTACTCTCATACTAAAATTTTGAGATTAAAAACTAAACACAGAATCTTAATGTCAGTCTTTTACGCACAAGCCATCAAAATAAATTTAAAAAGTTACTTTTCGATACAGCTCTTTATAGACAACTGTATCGAAATATACTTTTCTTCCAACTATGCTTTAATTTCATCACAATCACACTAAAAACTCAGTACAAAACGAGTCTTTAATGCTCTAGAGCAATAAAAATGTATGAAATTTCATTATTGCACAGTTTTTTTTAATCGCACCAAAAGGTGCCAATCTCAATGGATTAGCTCTATTCAGCCAGCCGATATCAATACTTTTTTTTTCGTACGTATTATTCGTTTCTATCCTACTTGTTCCAAATTTAAAAAATGATTGCTGCTAACTCTGAATTAAAAATGAAAGAAATTTAAAAAAGTGATTTGGCGGGAACTTTGTTAATTTTGCTTGACAATATTTTTGGAAACGATAAAAGTGTGATACTATCTGATTTTGATTACTTCGGCTTCGAATTAAAATGGAATCATCTAGCGACACATTAACTCCGGAAAACATTCTAAATGAAGCCGACAGTGTTATAGAAACTTCTATTTTAACTGTTTGATATGAGTTTCTTTTATCTACTATTCCTATAGGTATTAGTTGAAAGAAAAGCAGATTATGCACCTCGCCTTAAGTAATTTATATTGCCCTCGTGCCTGTTAGATTAGAGCCCTCGCTAACGCTCGGGCTCTAAATCAGGCACTCGGTGCAATAATAAATTACTTTGTGCTCGATGCAATAATCTACTAATTTTTCCATTTCGATACAGCAGCAAGCAGGTTGCAATGCAAATGCATTGAACCTTTGCAAAAAAAATCTACATAGTCTGAGAACGCAGCGCCGCGCGGCGCGTCGCTAATGCGCATTTAAGAACCCTTATTATGCAACAGTTTCATAAACATAACTACTATTTAATTGCTGATAATAATGTACTTGTAATCAATACTCGAGTTTTGTGTACTAGATACCATTACACGGTCACATGTATTGTATTAAACCTTTATACTTAGTAATATCTTTATTGTACACCAAATAACAGATAGACAATCAAAAAGAAATAATAATTGTGAATTTTAAGAATGTAAAACTTTTTCAAATATATACCACTAAGTAATATAAAAATTTACGTCTGTAGTTTATTCGTCATTTCACAGCACGCGCCACGCCTTGTATTTGTACAAATTGCGTTGAGTCTGCTTCCATTTATATATCTGTGTATACTACTAACAAACCAATGTCAACATTAAATGTTAAGTTTATTTTGGCAATCTCGAGTTTAATTTAGCAACTTATGTATGCATAATATCAATAGAGTTTTAGTTTACCTGGGTGCCTTACGGCCATAACACCTTGAGGAGAAGTACTTCAAATAATGTGGATAAGGAAGTTTCCTATCTACACCTTGTCCAACCATTTATTTAACTTTAGACATAATCACGCCTATGAAGTACACAATTCGACTCTTGCGCACAACAGAGTCCGATGAGACTATGGAACAAAAACGTGTTAAGCTAGATAGACTTGTCATGGAATATTAATTCTTCAGAAGTACGTTTTTAAAATTGTATTAACTAAACCGCATACAACGAAGAACAGTTCGAGCCGTCGTCGGTGACCCAATGATCTCGGATCGACTGGACTCTACACGTGGAGGTGTCTCTTTACGTTCTATACAAATTACATCACAGGGAGTGTTCGGATGAGCTGTTTGATTGAATGCCTGCCGCTGAGTTCCACTATCGTACAACTCGTGATAAATTAAATTTCATTCATTAAATTCCATCCATATCATCTTGATAATTGACGATCTACCACAGCATGGTTTTTAGGACTTTTGCTACCACAAACTGAAAAATTGTGGAATCAACTTCTTTCAGCGGTATCTCCGAACAATTACGACAATGGAAACCTTCAAAAACTATATTTCCCTTAAAAGGCTGGCAATTGATCGGCCACCCTTTGGTGTTGGAGATCTCCATGGGCGGTGATGATTGCTTTCCATAAGGAGATGCTACCCACAAGTTCGTTTGCCCCACTCGCATATAAAAAAAATCTCTTTTATGTTCCGATATTTAGAATCAAATAACGTTCAATCTGACATTAGCTCCACATAACAATGCACGAAAGGGAACTACCAACAATACAGATGGGACTTTATTCTACGGATGAGGCGAATTATTAACAGGCAATTCTTGGAAATAAAAAATGCCTTCATGGACACTGAATCCATCTACAAAGTATTACATTTTGTAGTCATGGTTGCATGTTAATGATTATGGAAGTTCACAGACGTTAAGGCTTATGAGAAAGTAAATGGTTGGACAAAGTGTAGATTATTTACTGTTGATTTACTGAAAAAAGACTACACTTCATTTTTAATTGTAAGTGAAACTGCATTATTATATAATTATGTAATGTATAAAACTGTTTAAAACTCTTGTATGAGCCGGTATTCGAACCTACATAAATACGAAAATACTACACGCTCTCCTTTTATACCTCAAAATTAACATACTCGTAGTTTCTACTTCTCCTCCGCCACATGAGCGCGGGACACGCTGCAGATCAACAATTTTATTGACACTACAGTCTTGATGATTTAAAAGTTTCATTCCGCTTGATACAAATTGATTTCACAAGTAGAGTAACCCTGGGGCCTTACCACAAGCTCTAAACGCAGGAATGGAACCATCATGGTTGCGAATTTATGAATGAAATTCATTGATAAATACGCAACCATCATAGTTCCATTCCTGCGTTTAGAGCTTGTGGTAAGGCCCCTGATCTTGGACACAAGTTACATGGCACTTTATGGTTACTGGTTACAAATTTATTGTGCAGGCGTTCTTCGTATTGTTCGTTTTATGAAATAAACGTAATTTTTTTATCACAAGTTTCCATGTAGTATCTATAAGTAAAAAAAAATATTTCTGAACAATTTACACAGCGCCATCTAGTTCCAAATTAAGCGCAAAGCTTGTACTATGGGTACTAGACAACAGATAAATATACTTAAATTAAATATATATATAAATAAATAAATAAATAAATAAATAAATAAATATTGTCACACAAATTACACAGCGCCATCTAGCCCCAAAGTAAGCGAAGCTTGTGTTATGGGTACTAGACAACTGATAAACATACGTAAATACACTTTTTTTTTGTAAATACATACTTATGATACATAGAAAACACCCAGACCAAGACAAACAGACATGTTCATGCACACAAATGTTTGTCCCGTGTGGGAATCGAACCCACGAGCGTTGGTGTCGAAGCCGCGTCTTTGACCGCTACGCCACCGAGCTCGTCATATATATATTTTAAATACATACATGTAATACATATAAAACACTCAGACCAAGACAAACAGACATGTTCATGCACACAAATATTTGTCTTGTACGGGGATCGAACCCGCGACCTCGTGGTCAAAATAGCTATTTCTAACTATTCCACAACCGGAATCGTCAGTTCTATATCTACATGTTGTTATATTTTGAAATAAGTAGACAAGAGTAACTAAAATTATATATTAAATAACGAAATCTACAATTCACGTTAAATGAATACTTAAATGTGCGTTGCCTTGTCAAAAGTTATGTTTAAGTTTTGTACATATACAATACATTCATACATATACAAGTTTTTAACTTATACTTAGTTACCATCTCTTTTATACGTATTTTTTGGAAAAGTTATTGTCCTTGGTAAACTAGTAAATAAATAAAAAAATAATATAACACTTTTAGCCAAAGTTACAATATTTTTTGGTTAATTTCAAATTGCGTACATTATATAGGTACCTACTTAAAACTACTTGTGCACTTTTTCTAAAGCTCAAAAATTTCTTTCAAAATAACATAAAAATAATTAATATAATAAAAAATATACAGTTATAAAATGCTTAATTAATATTCTAAACAAATTACCAAAATAGCTCAGTGTGGCAAATGTGCTTATCAACGTTTAATTTATCGATTAACTCCTCACAAACATCGATTCACATCGTCCAAACAACGATTTTAAATATTTCAGCATCTAACATCGATAAGGCATATCAAACACTAGACGACGATAAGCGTTACTATAAACATCATTATCAATTAAACACTTTTAAGCGTTGTACACATAAATGTGATACTAATATATTCAGCCCATTCCCAGTAATTGAAATGAAATATTTATTATTTACTGAAGATTATTACACATTAAACCTAGTGAACCTATAACCCCACACTAGGCTTTGCCTGTATCGTGGGCGTCAATAGCTAATAAATACCAAAGGCCATACCAAAAGAGCGCTGGAAGCCCTCCGTATCCAATACAATAACATTCTCACAATGCTGTTGGGACTGCCTCGCTTCTGTAGTGCGTCAGGGATGTTTGCGCAATATCACACTGATGGTTTCCACGCCGTCATTCGGAAGAAAACAGCATCCCTGATAAACAGGACGCGTGACAGTCACAACAGCATCCTCAAAACGATTGCTGATGACTGGACTTCCCCACTTTGGAAACGTTTAGTGAGGAGAGTAATATGAATTTTTAAACTATACTTGACATGGATTAAATAAGTACACTTGACATCGTATAAATAAATTTCGACATTAAATTCAATTATTAAATTTAATTATATATTATATGTATTTAACATGAATTAACTAGTTACACTTGACATTGCATAAATTATTTTTTGACATTCAATTCCATTATTAAATTAAATTATAGATTTTAATAGAACTGAGCTGGGTACAAAATTTAATTCGTTACAATATTTAAAAAAATATGTAATTATGAATCGGTTATGTATGGATTTTAATTATCTGAAATAAAGTTATTATATAATAATTTAATAATAATTTTACGTATTCTTTCAAAGACGTCTTTAAATTAAATGCAAGAATAAATACACCGAGTGGAACGAAACGACATAACCTTTAAGGCGTAGCGTATAATAATATATTATAGTCAATACGGCGCTATAATCTAGAATCATTCTGGTCTTCTTTGAGGACGTGGGTTCGTATCCCACTTCTGACGCCATGTTAATATGTATATAATAAATGTAATAAATAGTTATTTAGAGGATTAGAAATATATAAAGCAATGAGTATCAGAATAACTAAAGTAGTTCTTATTTAACAAGCAGGTAACATGACAGGCGCTCCTAGGTTAGACTAGCTAAGTGTAAAAGCAAGTCGAGGTTAAGTTAGGGTTAGCTTGTGATCAACAAAAGCCGAGCGAGCGAAGCTCGACTTGCTTTTGGAAAGGGCGATCAAGTACCTTAGGTTAAACTGGTCAAACCTCGGAACGCCTAAATTCGGGTATTGACTGTATTCAATAACGGCAGTATTCAATAATATAAACTGCTATTGCTGTGGAAGAGCACCTGAGGTAGAAACTATCCACATCACAGGTGAATAGAAAATTATATGTACATACTCAAATAACATGTCTTTTGTTTTTCGCGATTTCACGAGTTTCTGAATACGCCACAATTTCAAATCGGCGTACAAAATTATAGCTTAACAATATAATTATATATTTAATAGTTGCTCCGATATAAAAATATAATAAATATAGTCGTACATTCGTAAAGATAAAAACATTACCCAATGTTTGGTTTCCCCGCAGTTAGACAAGAGCACCTCTTAACACCGGCAGTTTGTAAATAATATCTGCCTATATAAAAATACTTATACAAAAATCAGCTGCCACAATTCACAAATGCATTTTTTTTTTAATTCGACAATATAAAAGAAAATTTTGGATAATCGAAACAAAATAAGGGGGCGAAACCAGGTCGGGGCTATTATTATAGACAGAAAGGAATAGTTTCTTAAAATTTGTAATGTTCCGCGCTTTTTCTTTCATAAGAACCTTCTCCTGACAATAACAAACACAACAAAAAAAAGGAGTTAGCGAAATCGATCCGGCCGTTCACGCGTGATGCGAGGATCGAGGGAAATAGAGATTCATTTTTATACATATATGCTATAGTCAATACGCGAAATCTACGCTACTAGGTATGACTATAAAACCTCGGGCACCTCACCTCCCTCTCCAACGGAAAGCCGAGCTCGCTCGCCTCGCTCGCTCGGCTTTTGTTGGTCGCGAGCTTAACCTAGCTTCTACCGTCTACGATCAAAACCACTTTGGACTGCATACATCAGTTACAAGTAGTTTTGACCATCACGAGTCAAAACTATTTTCGATCAATTTTTGAAGACGTTTGGAGGTAAGGTACCCGAAATTTAACTAGTCAAACTTAGGAGCGCCTACATTTCAGATATTGACTCCAACATATAAATTAATTGCAAAATAGATCGGAATACTTTTGGAACTCGCTCACGGGCTGTCTATTTGACATGCTTCACTACTCTTGTATACGAAAAATTGCTCTATTTTTTCACGTTTACGTCACTAATTATACGATAAATAACAACTGTGGCACTCAAAATTCATCAGTTAATATTAAATTCATAGTTTAATTTACATTCGTTCAGTCTATTATCGTTTAACATAAGATCTCAAACCAATGTGTAAGGGCTGCATGTACAATATTTACGAAGTTCTGTAATAGGTAGAAGTTCTGTAATAGCGTTTGGTTTGTCATACCAACGGAATATTACGAATGAAACTTCAGCCGCTGAACCATCGGCGCCGTACGTTCCGCAGATGTGTCACGACACTAGTCAAATTAGTTACTTTAAATCACTATTTCAATCAATCAGTCACTGTTTAGGCTACTCAAGTGAAGACGATTTTTGAATATTACAGTTATATAGAACTTTTTAAAATAATTGAATAATAATTTTCGGTGCTTTCTGTAAAATTTACCCTGCTGCTATTGTAGCGCCATCTACTTTAACGCATTTTCCCGGGCACTTTTACCTCTGTCCTCCATAGTAGAAACGCAAGTACGCTAGTCATTTATGTTTAAATTGAACTGTCATCTGACATATTATCATGTCGGTGACGAGAACTCATGGGTAAATTTCATTTACCCGTAAAAAATTGCTAAAACATTAAAAATCATGACTTTCTCATATATTATTCTTATATTATTTATAGGCACTTATAACTAGAACATTAAGTGACTAACTGGCCATTTAAACGAGTGCGCTTTAGACCACACGACTAAAGTAAAACTTCTTTAGCTCTACAAACTTATAACTTCCGTTCGCCGTTTCATAAGCTTACTCGCCAAGTAAAGCGTATGCGTAAAGAAGTTTAATTTAAAAAAAAAATACCGCGAAACATTCCCAGCGCTACGTCTCCAGTGTAGTCAGGACTAACAACTAAATTGACAGCGACCAATGAAGCTCGTTACAGCAGTAAACCTACGGCCATCTTAGAACTCACAACGATTATAAGCAGAAAAAATAGTTTTCCTTCTTTTACAGGGACATTAATAACGACGTGTTGCTACTCATCTTGCATTGTTATTGTCTTGGTTGTATAATAAATAGTTATACACCCCAGATCTTGGTATATCTTGAGTATAATATACAGAGGGATGTATGAGATGCACCATTATCTTGTGGATCAAAACTTGCGCGACTAGTACTCCCCGTCCGTGTTCCTCCTGGCCCCACTGGCAGCGGCCGGGCCAGCTCAGTAGTCCCCCTTGCCGGGGCCGTCGTCGTCGTCGGGGCCCTCCTGGCTCCTGAGCATCATGTAGTAACTGTTCACCGTCACGATGCAGTACACCACCGCACCTGGAACCACGCATAATCATAGTCAGCAACTAGCATGCGCACAAACTACTCCAAAGGCGAATCCAAAGGCAGCATCATGAGGAGACTGGCGTAAACGATGATGTAGAAACGTGCGTAGTGACGACTACGCACGTTTCTATAGTCTATTCTATAATGTGTCACAGGTTTACATAAAAACTGAGAAATTGAAGCTTATCGAGTGAGAAATAGAAGCTTATCAGAAAAGACAAAGTATTAAATTAATTACCTCAATGCACGACGTGAAACGAGATAAATATTCGATTGCTTAGATACCAGAAAAGCTCTAGTAGTTTCTCGCCATCATTTTTACAAAATTAACAAATGTAAATGACGCTATGGTGGAAAAGAATTAGGTTGTAACGCATCCTACACCCAAGTACTACCAATTCGTAGACAATACCCTCGAGGATTATTGTGCTCCTAAGCCACACACCATAACACCAGGCCCTCGACGAAGGCCAGGAAGATGTGCGAGCCGGTGTCGCTGAAGGAGAGCACGGTGCCTGTGATACTGACCGAAGAACACCAGGCCCTCGACGAAGGCCAGGAAGATGTGCGAGCCGGTGTCGCTGAAGGAGAGCACGGTGCCTGTGATACTGACCGAAGAACACCAGGCCCTCGACGAAGGCCAGGAAGATGTGCGAGCCGGTGTCGCTGAAGGAGAGCACGGTGCCTGTGATACTGACCGAAGAACACCAGGCCCTCGACGAAGGCCAGGAAGATGTGCGAGCCGGTGTCGCTGAAGGAGAGCACGGTGCCTGTGATACTGACCGAAGAACACCAGGCCCTCGACGAAGGCCAGGAAGATGTGCGAGCCGGTGTCGCTGAAGGAGAGCACGGTGCCTGTGATACTGACCGAAGAACACCAGGCCCTCGACGAAGGCCAGGAAGATGTGCGAGCCGGTGTCGCTGAAGGAGAGCACGGTGCCTGTGATACTGACCGAAGAACACCAGGCCCTCGACGAAGGCCAGGAAGATGTGCGAGCCGGTGTCGCTGAAGGAGAGCACGGTGCCTGTGATACTGACCGAAGAACACCAGGCCCTCGACGAAGGCCAGGAAGATGTGCGAGCCGGTGTCGCTGAAGGAGAGCACGGTGCCTGTGATACTGACCGAAGAACACCAGGCCCTCGACGAAGGCCAGGAAGATGTGCGAGCCGGTGTCGCTGAAGGAGAGCACGGTGCCTGTGATACTGACCGAAGAACACCAGGCCCTCGACGAAGGCCAGGAAGATGTGCGAGCCGGTGTCGCTGAAGGAGAGCACGGTGCCTGTGATACTGACCGAAGAACACCAGGCCCTCGACGAAGGCCAGGAAGATGTGCGAGCCGGTGTCGCTGAAGGAGAGCACGGTGCCTGTGATACTGACCGAAGAACACCAGGCCCTCGACGAAGGCCAGGAAGATGTGCGAGCCGGTGTCGCTGAAGGAGAGCACGGTGCCTGTGATACTGACCGAAGAACACCAGGCCCTCGACGAAGGCCAGGAAGATGTGCGAGCCGGTGTCGCTGAAGGAGAGCACGGTGCCTGTGATACTGACCGAAGAACACCAGGCCCTCGACGAAGGCCAGGAAGATGTGCGAGCCGGTGTCGCTGAAGGAGAGCACGGTGCCTGTGATACTGACCGAAGAACACCAGGCCCTCGACGAAGGCCAGGAAGATGTGCGAGCCGGTGTCGCTGAAGGAGAGCACGGTGCCTGTGATACTGACCGAAGAACACCAGGCCCTCGACGAAGGCCAGGAAGATGTGCGAGCCGGTGTCGCTGAAGCCGAGCGCGGCGGTGACCACCACGTACACCAGCGCGGCGGCCGCCAGCACGCACATCACCACCACCCACACGCGGACCAGCACCGCGTTGCGCTGGAAACATTCATTTCATGTTTTCATTTCAACAGGTAAAGTAACTCGGTGGCATCACCGCATGTGTCAGTCATGGCTGTTGCCGATTTAACTCGAGATTGTTACATAAAAATCATTATACCAGATTTGTGACTTGAAAGCGATGTCCTTGTAAATAGTGAAGAGAAAAAACAGGCCAATAGCACGAGCGCTACAGGTGACGGCGAACTCGATGACAACCACAGGTGTGAGCCACGTATTCCATCAAAAATATAATAACAACCTTATAAGTGGCGAAGAGCAGCAGGCAGGCCAGCAGCACGTGCACGACGGAGACGCAGGTGACGGTGAGGCCGATGATGAGCCACGTGGAGTAGAGCCGGTCGCCCGCGTCCTCGGCCGTGCCGGCCAGCTGCGCCGCGCCCGACGTGAACAGCGCGCACACCACCGTCAGGCACAGCGACGTTATCTGGAAACGGTAACAAATCATAATCAAAAACCTTGATGAACTTTTCTGGATTTGATTTAGATACGTGATTAACGGTCAATTCAAAGTTGTACGAAGATATGGGTATCTCATCTTATACTCAACTAGCAACCCGCCCCGGCTTCGCACGGGTGCAATGCTGATACTAAATGTACTACAGAAGGTCTTTGCGCTTTGTCCTATCCAGTCCTTCTCCAGTTATAGGCACACGCCGCCAGCTCCGCGGCCGGTACCGCCACAGCCGTTATGTCCCTGCATTTTAAATGTGTAATATCTTCTAAACTATTCATTTAAATTACATGCTGTGAAGGGCCATATTGATCTATATTAAATGCGCAATGTATTTAAGGTACTTAATTGGATAAGGATTAATTCTGTATTGCTTAAAATCGCTTCGTAAATAAGGCATTATTTCTTGTAAAAAGCAAAGGATAAAATAACGGTTATTGTGTGTTACCACTAAGAGATAGACATATACCATCGCGAATTTTTTTGTAGACCATTTTAAGGTGAACAATACTGTACTACATTATTTTGATCTATCTCGTTGGGTTCAGCCAGCGTTTGCAATGAAAGAGCAAAAAAATGTGTTTATTTACGACATCACATTAGAAACCTCTAAATTATCAGTGTTTTTCTACTATGTTATGCATATATTATACATATAAACTTTCCAGTTGAATCACTCTATCTATTAAAAAAAACCGCATCATAATCCGTTGCGTAGTTTCAAAGATTTAAGCATACAAAGGGACATAGGGACAGAGAAAGCGACTTTGTTTTATACTATGTAGTGATGGTAATGAAACGATAGGTTGGATTGAAACGTGTTTTCAAATGTGATGATAAATTGTTCATACAGGAAAAAAGTGACCGACAGAATTTGAATGTGATGGATACAATGAGAGAGGAAGACCAAAAAAGAGGTTGTTGGATAGTATCAGAGATGATATGGATAAGTAAGAACTGTAGATATGGCTGTTAAAGAATGAATGGCGGAAGGAATGGAAAAAAAGACATCCTAAACCGACTCCAAATAATGGGAAAAGGACAAGCCAACAATGATGTTGACCGGAAGAATGGGCACTTTCTTTCGGCATGAACTTGGCACCTACCTCCAGACTCATACAACAGCAGCAAGAAGTCACACGTACAACTAGTTATCACTACCGATGCATCAGAGCATTAGGATATTAACGTGATAATAAATGGTACATACAAGATGCAAGAACCCGACGCACTTGGCACCTGACTCCAGACCTATTGGTCTATACGTTCTATTAAACGTGACGTACGGCTCGCTCTCATTACCAATATTACGTCCTGAGCATTAGGATTTTATCATAGTAATAAAAGGTAGATACCGATGCACTTGACACCTGGACCGCCGGATCCATGCTCCTGCCAAACGTCGCGTCGCACTTACTACTGACATCGCAGCAGCTGAATGTCGACGAGATAAAGGTACGCACCAGGATCGCTAGGTGAAATTAGCCGACGTACTTGGCACCTGAGGAGCTTGATGGCGTCGTTGCGTGTGAACACGCAAGTTAAGCAACGTCGACCATAGCCTGTACGTGGAAGGGTTTATTTATCACGAGGTCGTCCGTACTTCGGAGGACACGTTTTTTTTTTTTTTTTTTTTTTAATCGCCAATCGAAATATGCGCACACTCAGGGGTGTAAATAGCCGCTGAGTATGCGCAGATCGGCTTACTTTAGAAATGGCGTACGCACATCCCTGTCGTGGACAAGGTTCTTTTTTGATCAAAATAAATTAAATAGTAAATAGTTAAAATATTTCCTAAATATAACCAACCTACTAGCGGCCCGGTACGTGCTTCGCTACGTATAAAATGAAATACTAAAAAATTTAATTGGAACATCAAATTCATTTATTCAAACAAAAAAATATTTTATTAATTGCTAGCTATTTTAAAACTTAATCCAAAACATTTGGATAAACAATATTATTTGTTTTTCCATTTTGAGCATGAATAAACAAACGGCTGGGGGTACCGACTCTGGTACTGATAGTGCCAAGCAGTAGTGCCAAGGGCAATAAAGGGGAACAGGCAACATTAAGTCGAAGCACGTCCAAAATGAAATGACCGCATGAATGACATAGCAACATGCTTATACTGTCAACACTGAAAAAAGTTTCAATTTGACAGCACAATCCCCATCTGAAAAAAGTTTCAATTTGACAGCAAAATCCCCATTAACAAAATGATCCGCCATTTATTGTTACAAAGAATTAATTTGTTACAAAAAATGTGATAAATGAAGAAACGCTCTACCGATTTTGTGCAAACTTCACATAAACCATCTACTAAATAGTTCCGAACGAAGCCTAAACATTTGGTTTGGATAGGTGAGCCCGTTCTTGAGTTATAAAATTACAACGAAAAGTGGCATTGATTTTTATATATATAGATATATAATTTAACTACATTAATATCCATGACGCAATAGCGATAAAATTAAAACTATAATAATAACACAAATGGAGCAGTTAAACTTAAAACACAATTAAAACAAGTAAAAGGAGGACACGTTAAGCCTACAGTCCCGGCTGTTGTCATTAGATGACAGTCGTTAAGCCAAGTCAGTGGCCTGCTTGAAAACACTGACCTCCGCCATCCCGCAGTTGAGCAGCGCGGTGGAGTATGCTCTAAACCCCTTCGATTGACGGGAGACCCGTATCCCAGCAGTGGAATGAATAAGGGCTGTTGACGACGACTTTGCACCTGCCTCCAGACCCAGGTACCAGCAGAAAAATGACACGTAGAGCTGGTCCTCACTATGGAGCAATAGGTAGTTGATGTGATAAATAAATGTTACATACGAGATGCAAGTAGCCGACGGACTTGGCACCTGCCTCCAGACCCAAGCACCAGCAGAAAGACGTCACGTACGGGACGCCCATCTTCAACTCGTTCTCACCACCGACACTGAAACAATAGGATATTACACCTTAAATTATTTGTTTTTTAAAAGCTTTTATTTATTTCACTGAGATGTCTGTAATTAAATCTTGCAAGTTAAATTTGACACACTCGTTTGGTTCCCGAGACAATGCACGTTTACTTAAATGCAAATTATAGATAAAATTATTAATCCAATGTGGGGGACGCTACAAAATGGTGGTACATATATGATTTAAACATTAACTTCTATAATATGGGTATCAAATCCTTCACGGGCCAAACAGTATGTTAACTTTTTACTAACAAAAGCTTGTTTAAAAAACTTTTTTGTTTTGTTTATTCTTGTTACTTGCCAAAGTTTTGTGAACTTAAATGAATGTATCTTTTACCGCTTTTTATCCATCGATATTTTTTATATGCTATGTCGGGTGGCATACAACCTCGCCTGCTGTTAAGCGGTAACCGCAGCATATAAGATGACGCTTAGACACGTGCCGCCACTCCGGCTGTTAATGCAACAGCAACAGCAGACTATGGCGTGCAACATTCATTGATAAAATTATTGTGAATAAAATATGTCAGTATTTAAAACAATATTAATAATCACTACATAGTATAAAACAAAGTCGCTTTCTCTGTCCCATGTCCCTTTGTATGCTTAAATCTTTGAAACTACGCAACGGATTATGATGCGGTTTTTTTTAATAGATAGAGTGATTCAACTGGAAAGTTTATATGTATAATATATGCATAACATAGTAGAAAACGCTGATAATTTAGAGGTTTCTAATGTGATGTCGTAAATAAACACATTTTTTTGCTCTTTCATTGCAAACGCTGGCTGAACCCAACGAGATAGATCAAAATAATGTAGTACAGTATTGTTCATCTTAAAATGGTCTACAAAAAAGTTCGCGATGGTATATGTCTATCTCTTAGTGGTAACACACAATAACCGTTATTTTATTCTTTGCTTTTTACTAGAAATAATGCCTTATTTACGAAGCGATTTTAAGCAATACAGAATTAATCCTTATCCAATTAAGTACCTTAATTACATTGCGCATTTAATATAGATCAATATGGCCCTTCACAGCATGTAATTTAAATGAATAGTTTAGAAGATATTACACATTTAAAATGCTGGGACATAACGGCTGTGGCGGTACCGGCCGCGGAGCCGGCGGCGTGTGCCTATAACTGGGGAAGGACTGGATAGGACAAAGCGCAAAGACCTTCTGTAGTACATTTAGTATCAGCATTGCACCCGTGCGAAGCCGGGGCGGGTCGCTAGTACAATAATAATATTCAAAAGGAAAATAAAATTATAAAAGGAAAATGATGTCATGTCAATATAAAATGCCATTAAAAACAGAACTTGTAAAAAAAACCAAGTCGCGCAACTCAGATCTTCTACCGTAAAAAGTTATGACATCCATGTAATACCAAGTCGGTTAATTTATTCAGTCCCTACTTAAGGCACCTTCTGTATTAAGTTATTACGTAATTAGCTAACACAGAAACTTATAGCGACCATATCAATATAAAAAAAATCTTTTATGTTTTAAATAAACAGAATGACTTGGCCATCGCATGAAAACAATGTATCTCACAAGTGATTATATCAGATTGTTTAGTGCGATTGCCAAGTCAATCTGTTTATTTAAAAAAGTTGATTTTAAAAAAAAATTGAAACCGACTTCAGTTAGCGTGCGCAGTTTATTGGTGGTATACACCCCGGCAGACGCTGCTGCCCGTCTTCCGGGAGAAAAGTTATTGCATGACACAAGATTCCTTAGTCGCCTTGTACGATATCCAGCGCAGAGCAATGGAGTGGTGCAATTCTATTCTGCTGGCAACAGGGCAAATTTAATAGTTTCTCTCGATTTTTCTGGATCCCATCATCAGACCCTGACTTGGTGAATATGGGACCACCTCACAATTACCCTTTCAAATAAAAAAATTGACCATACGTGCTTATAAAATTTAAGAGTTTCCCTTCATTTCCCTGGCATCCCATCATCAGATCCTGACTTGCTGAATATGGGACCACCTTGCAATCATACATTTTCAAATAAAAAAAGAATTATGAAAATCGGTTCACAATTCGCGAAGATATCGAATAACATACATACAAAAAAATATTCAGTCGAATTGAGAACCTCCTTTTTTGAAGTCAGTTAAAAAAGTGTTAATCCTCTGGTATACTTCAATCACACTGTGTAAAGTATGGCACAAGTTGTCTACACCTATATTATATACTGATAGTACGCAGTACTATTACCTATACTGTGCTGATAGCAATAAATGTAACGTTTATCTCCTTGCAATATTTATTTTTATAACATGCTTTGTCACATTATCAACACTCTGCAAGATTGTGAAAAAGATTTTACAAGGTCGGCTCCACACGAGTGATGCTGTGCCTACGGTGTACAAGCCTCGGTGACTGCTTTCCATCCCGCTTGATGGAAAGCAGTTTAGAAGCCGCCTTAGTGGTATGAAAACAAAATTGATGCAGATAAGCGTATAGAAACATTACTCCAAACATTACTCTACATTTATGTATGTAGATACAGGCTGATGATGACGATGATGATGAAAAAAATATGGAACCAATCTGGAAGTATAATCTTTCAATTAAAAAAAGATTTTTTCAAATCGGTTTATAAATGACGGAGTAATGAAATAACAAACCTAACAGTGGATAGATGCAGGCTGATGATGATGATGAAAAAAATTGGGACCAATCTGGAATTATACTCTTTCAAATAAGAAAAGTTTTTTTCAAATCGGTTTATAAATCACGGAGTAATTAAGTAAGACACCACCACTGAAGCTGGTCTTCACTTCGGGTGACCAAAGGGTTGGCCAATATCTAGGCCAAAATATTTCCATCGCTATACAGCGTGGAAATGCGGCCAGCCTTTTGGCCACAATCCCCGAAAATTGTCGGGACAATTAATATGGTAATGATATTTTTTATTTTTTCTGTGTATTTTATTATAATTTTAGTTTTTAATGTAGTTTATTTTATTATAAATGTAATTTTAAGATATTTATAAATAATTTTAGTTTTGTATGTTATGTATGTATGTTGTTGTATTTATAAATAATTAAGTTTTCTATAATTAGATTGTATTTTAGGAGTATTATTGATGTTTAGAAAATCAGGAGTTTTGTATATTTAGGACTTTCGATAGTTAACATTAAGCTATTATATGCATTTATATTTATTTCTAAATAAAAGTTACATGCTTAAAAAAAAAAAAAAAAAAAAAAATTAAGTAAGAAACATTAACCAAAAAAAGTACAGCCGAATTGAGAATCTCCTCCTTTTTTCGTCGAGTCGGTTAAAAATGAGTCTCGTTATTTTTATACCACGTCGGGTGCCAAACGGATACAGCCCGGCTGATGTATAGCGGTTATCGTAGGCTATCTTTAGACGCTTGCAATATAAGAAGTGCTCGCGTGCTAGCTACCGCCATTGCTAACACACTACCTTTTCACGCGTGTTGACCTCTCTCACTCGCAGAAACACAATTTGGCTGCAAAATCCGAGGTAGAAATATTTCCACAATCGCGTTCGACACAACTTACCTCTCTTGAAGAGGTACTGAAGTGGGAATTATTTTTATATAATAAAATCACTTCTACTATTCCATTTAATTATTATTGTTTACCAAACGGTTTCGCTTTCCAAGCTAATAAATTTGTTTTAACTAACAATATTATATCAAAATGTTGAAAAAGTTCCTCCAGGTGCCAAATCACCAGTATCAACAATATGACATTTTCTACCACGAACTGTGAAGTTGTGGAATCAACTTCCCTCAGCAGTATTCCCAAATAACTACGACATAGGAACTTTCAAGAACAGAGCCTTCAATTTTTTCCGTTAAATGTCTGGCAACAGATCGGCGACCCCTTGGTGTTGATGTGATGCTTGCTTTCCATCGGGTGATTTTGGGGTGTAAGTGGTTCATCAACATCTTTGAACCAAAGCCAACTTCACCTGCACGCGGTGCACCCTGCTGACTGACAAACGAAGCTCTGGCGAAAAGAGAGGTAGGAAGCGTAAATGTAAGCTAATTGTAAGCTACCCGACTGGGGAATGCACCTCCACCTCACAGAATACCGCAGCCAAATAACAATTCCCTTGAGGATTGTTGTGTTCCTGCGAGTGGGTGTTGTCACCAGAAAAGAAGGAGATGCTGCATCGGCAGCGGGAGTGGCAGCGCGCGAGCGATATTCTAAGTTGGTAGCGTTAATATGGCTACGGTAACCTCTGCTTCAAATCAGACGGGCCGTATGCTTGTCTGCCACCCGACGTTAGTATAAAACAAAGGTAACCCACATGTTCGCTTGCCCCCCACTCATATAAAAAACGTAAATTATTTTATTAACGCCAATATTTTCATACAACAAAAACAGTTAGGATCGTAGTCTAAATGTTTTCAAAACTTTTCATTTTAAAAATATCGTAAAATTAATTTAGAATCTAATGAAAAAATTGAAAAAATGTCCACTCACGCAACGCCCGCCGCGTCCATCTTCATAGCACCGTTACAGAGACTAACTTGCAGGTTGCATTTTACAATATGCACTTGTCTTGCACAAAAAGAGCACAAAAGCAGGACCGTGGGGTAATTTTTGCTCCAGTAAATTGTTCAGTTATAAACGAAATAAGTTATAAGATGTCAGCGATTCGTAGTTGTATCACGCTACGTGACGATACTAAACTTTTCATAGTTGCTCCATGTGAATCATGATTCATATACCATGGTATTTACAGGACACCCTGTCTAATTAGACAGGTGTCCTGTAAATACCATGGTAAATACAATGAAAATGGCTAAATACTTATTTAGCCATTTCCATTTCACGCTTTTTGGACAAGCGTATTCATTTTCATGTACCGAAGTCCACATTTTGCAGCCCGTGAAATACAGGTACACAGGCAACTGTGCCTACACGAATGGACATCAGGCAGAACCGGCTTTTAACTAATTGAAGAACCTGAGCACTTTAGAAAAACCGGCCAAGTGCGAGTCGGACTCGCGCACGAAGGGTTCCGTACCATTATCTATAAAAACGGCAAAAAAAAATCACGTTTGTTGTATGGGAGCCCCCCTTAAATATTTGTTTTATTTTTATTTAATTATTTATTTATAAAGTGAATATAAAACTAAATATTATGTGAGTATTTCAAGCGTCTACCTATTACCGTTATCAATTGCGAGCAAAAACGAGCAAAAAAATCACGTTTGTTGTATGGGAGCCCCCTTAAATATTAATTTTATTCTGCTTTTTAGTATATTTTGTTATAGCGGCAATAGAAATACATCATCTGTGAAAATTTCAACTGTCTAACTATCACAGTTCATGAGATACAGCCTGGTGACAGACGGACGGACGGACGGACGGACAACGGAGCCTTAGTATAGGGTTCCTTTTCACCCTTTGGGTACGGAACCCTAAAAAAGGTGCCCCGTGGCTATAGCATTGGGAATACTATTACGGAATGAAACTACTCGCTAGTCGCTTCTGACTTGCGTGTAGTAGGAGCCGCTACATGACGACAGAGAACTTGTCAAGGCCGCAAGGTTGATTGACGAGGCGCCGTCGCCGGTACCATCTACTGGTCATTACCATCTTGCTTGCACGGCAATTTTCTTAATGATCCTTACGAGTTAAAACCTGTGTTAAAACACTACTTTAATGTTGGCAATGCGAATCGTCACACCATACAGAAATAAATTAATTTATTGCTTAGTTTTTATCACCGATGAAAACAGCAACTTTGTATGACAAACTAGCTTGCGCTCGCGACTTCACACAATTCGTATTCGTATAAAACTATGTACAAATAATTTGCTTGTATTATGTAGTAAGTTTCTGTTTAGTAGTTTGATATCGAATTTGATTTGTGTGTTACATGCAGCTTTCTGCTATCTACAAAAACAACAGATAACTTCGGTTAGGTTGATGCCTTAGCCTAGTTGACAGCGAGGTGGTGTTGATCCGTTTCCGACTTCGTTTCCGAACCGATTTATGGGCACACCTAAGATTACGCCGGGTTATTGTTTAAACACAAACAACAAGAATGTTTTTTTTTTTAAATGAGAAGGGGCAAACGAGCACGTGGGTCACCTGATCGAAAGCAATCATCCGAGGGGCGCCGATCCGTTGTCAGCCTATACTCCTTCCTTTCTTTCTTTCTAGTGACCTCACTCACTCGCAGGAACACAACAACGATCAAGGTAATTGTTATTTGGTTGCGGTATTCTGTGAGGTGGAGGTACTTCCCCAGTCGGGCAGCTTGAAAAATATGCTATGGCCTAACTCTCTTAAAATATTGTTTCATAACGATCACCATCCTAGTCCAGCGACGAAAGTTACCAGATGGGTACAAATATCTCTTCAAGGGCATGAACGGATCCATTTATTTTGGCGTTACGCCAATTTGAGAATATAATTCAATTGGTGTTTGGTTAAGCTTCATTACAATTCACATATTTTACATTTCCGCACAATGGTGATCCGACGGCGCTGGGATCAGACAAAAGTAGCATCATGGTCACAGATTATTTAATAATTACTTTGTAAGCATGGTCTGCAATGCATCTCATCAAGTCATCATCACACTCCGACCACTTCATATACAAATGTCACGTTCATGACGCTGACGTCACTAACTAGAACATACTATCACCACAATATAATGCTACCACAGTATAAGTAATCGTACTACGTACAGTATGGCCACTCCCTGCTATGATCGCCTTGTGACGCTCTCACAAGGCGACCTCACCTCTGAGTCGAATTTGGAACCGATCGCAAGGGCTGTCACGCGGCGCGAGGTATTACGAAAATTCGTTCGTAGTATATAATCTATTCTTAACTTAATTTTTAAATAGTAAAATGATTTATTTCTTAGTATTTAATTAATCATTATCTTTTCCAGTTTTGACAATGAATTTTACATATTGTATTGTCGAAATCGTTGTTTCGACATTTGATTTGACATTTCAACGTTTTTGGAATTTTTATAAGTTGATGTTAATTCCACTTTTTATCCCGGAAAAACATCTAATTCCCACGGAAAAAAATATATTTAAAAAAAACCGGCCAGGTGCGAGTCGGACTCGCGCACGAAGGGTTCCGTACCATTATCAAGCATAAAACGGTAAAAAAATCACGTTTGTTGTGTGTGTGTGAACCCCACATATCATGTGGGAACCCCACTTAAATATCTGTTTTATTTTATTTTTATTATTATATACAGTCTGGTGACAGACAGACGGACGGACGGACAGTGGAGCCTTAGTATTAGGATCAGTTTTTTTTTACCCTTTGGGTAAGTAACCCTAAAAACGACCATGCAAGCGAAGCCGCGGATAACAGCTAGTGAAACTATAAAGAAACGAAGTATTTATTAGCTTTATAAAACAAAGTAACGATCCCCTAAGGAACGTCCATCATACTGAAGTATCATATACCTACCTACTTTGTTGCATCAATAAAAGATTACAATTGCATACAATTGCAATTAAAGATGCTGTACAATAAAACCGCCTGTTGTTCTCTATAGGTAACAATCGACCTTAGTTTAGGAGTTAGCGGAAAACAGAATTACAGACGCAAAAAGCTATTCCGTTTTATACACATTGTTATATATAAAATATAGATACCTACTTATAATATAGCCTTGATTTTGGGGCGTAAGTAGTTAGTCAACTTCTTTGAACTAATGCCAACCTCAGATGCACGTGGTGCACAATGCTGCCCAACAAACGAGACTCTGGCAAAAAAAGAGTTCCCCAGCACTACCTCACTTCCACTTGAGCCTATTTGTCAGTCCGCAGAGTGTACCCCGTGCATATGAAGGCTGGCTGTGGATAAAGATGCCAATGAAGAATGTTACTAGGTATGCCAAATCGCTTGAAATGTTGTATCTGTAAAGCCTGTATGTATACAAACACACTAGTTTTTGTTGTAGTCAAAAACACCTAGTAGTTTTGATTTTATAGGCATTCAAAGTTTCGAAAAAATCGAATCCCGCTAACAGTCACGTGATCGCGTGTGACGTCATTTCACAACGGGTCGCGCGGGCCACGGCTCGCTTAGTATTAGGGATATGACATTCTAATTATAGTATTTAATTAATTATTATAGTAACTAGCAAAATGCCCGTGCTTCGCTACGGGAACACTCCTGATTTGCATCTATTTTTGTTAAGATTCCAGATATTTCATTTTTCCATGTAAAGGACTGTTTTGCATTGACCATTATTACAAACATACACCATTTAGGTTAAGACTTCCCGGTAAACAATATTTTTGGCATTCGCACCAGGAGTCAAAATTGCAAGGCTTCCATGAGAACTTACTCGTGAGCAAGCTACATACAACTGATCAAGAGAGAAGCAGTCCTGTCTCAAGTCAGCCCCAGCGACCTTTAGAGACTGCCTCTGAGCTTTGTTAATGGTCATAGCGAAACACCTTTATGGGAAATTGAAGTCTCTTAAATTGAACGGGGTGGTCTGATGAAATAATGGGAATGCGAGGTATAAAGAGAGATTCCTCAAGAGCGCATCCCTTACTGTCCTCACTCAACAACTGAAACTCATCGTTCCAGTTGTTTAATACGTAAACAATGGTGGCCCGAACCTCCTGATGATACACCTCCGTTCCATGCAAGTGGTAGGAGATGGAGCGGAACAGGCCAGCTCCATCACCTTCTACAGCTATAATGGTATGGGGCATCATCACACCTTCCACATATATAAATCTAGTCAATCTTGACGTAATTGTTTGAAAAATACGGAAATTCTGATATTAAGTAGGCATACCCCATAAAGTCGGTACTTAGAATAGATTTTTCAATTAGTTTTTGGCACCAGATGTAGCTTCATTTGAAGGACGCAGTTTTTTTTACGCCCTACGCGCGCGATGGACAACCTTCGGGGATAAATACGGGAATGAGGTGAGCGATGAACCGTCATGGATAACCCCATAGTTTGAAATAATCGCTCGTATATACCCTTTCCTTAATAACGAAACCATAGCGCGCTGTACAAATGCTAGGTATAGCGCCACCTATTGGTGAGTTAATTAAAATATAAATATAACATTTTTGGACTTTTCTTGACTGAGCGCTGGTCAAAAGTTAATCAGTTACCCATAAACATGCCCTTTTTTATGAACAACCATTCCACCAAGTCTCAATAACGTAGGTGAATCGATTTCCAAAAAGAGGGTTTTTTTTCAACCCCTATTCAACCTCTTAGAGGTGGAATTTCGGAAAATTCCGTCTTAGTGCGCGCTTACATTGTATAGAGAACACATATCCAAAGGTTCAGGTTGCTAGCTTCAGTGGTCTGGGCAGTGCGTTGATTAGTGAGTCAGTCAGTCGGTCATCAGTGAGGACAAAGCATTTTATTATCTAGCCTTTGCCCGCGGCTTCGCTCGCGTGAAATTCGGGCATTTTAGATTATCCAAGTCAAGTCTAACACGCAACCACCTTCATGCAGCACCTTTAATTGTACTAAATACCGATTCAAAAAACTTTCAGATAAGTACTACGCCCGCGATCGTATAAGCACTGATTAACCGATAAATTTTGAAAAATTATTTTAAGTAATTTCGTGTCCACTATGTTATATTTTCAAATCGATGCTATTTTCGTAATTGACGTCCCAGAAAACCATAAAATTAACACCCATATTGATATTATGACATTTCAACCCCTTCGCACCCCCTTAGGGGTGATTTTATGTACGTCGGCTATGTTGGATTATAAAATAGTTGTTGTTTTCGTAATCAGTGACCCGATAAACCATAAAAACAATACCAATGACAATTTACAAAATTTTTCACTCCATTTTACCCCTTTAGGGGTTGAATTTAAAAAAAATCCTGAAACACGTGTTTACTCATTTATCTATAGAAGTACTCGTGTAAAGTTTCGGATAAAATAGTCCAACTAATATTGTTCCCCCATACAAACTTTGGACCAACGTTTCACCCCCTTAGGGGATGAATTTTGAAAAATCCTTTCTTAGTGTACCCCTAGACGTCATAAGGAACCTACTTGCCAAATTTGGAATCTCTAGACCCAGCGGTTTGGGCTGTGCGTTGATTAGTGAGTCAGTCAGTCAGTCAGTCAGTGAGGACAAAGCCTTTTATTAATATAGACTAAAATTTAAAATAAATTTATAATAAAATTAATTTAAATAAAATTTTTAATAAATTTAATTAATTATTATTATTATAGTCAAAGTCAAAGTCAAAGTCAAAATATCTTTATTCCTTGGACTTTATAAAGCACTTAGAAACGTCATACAAATTAAATATAAGACATGTATCTAAATCATTACTATCTACTTAAATCCGCAGAGCTTAGATGCACTTTCATCACACTATCTGTGAAAGTGAATTTAAGTGCCAGTTCCGGCGACGGGGCTTCTTGAGAAGAACTGGCAAGAAACTCAAGGCCGACTCTTTTAATTGCCAATATCGTTACATTAAACACAAATACAATCATTAACATAACAAGAGCAATTCATTTCCAAATACTTTTATCATTTATGTAATCTGAGATACAATAGTAAGCCTTTTGACATAGTCTAGTTTTGATAAATCTTTTAAATTTACCCATGGATAATTTAAACGCGTCATTTGGAAGTTTATTGTAGAAGCGTATACATTGACCTGGGAACGAGTTTAATTTATTATTTAATTGTAATTAGAGTATTTAGGTATAATTTCAACGGTACGGGCGCGTGACCGCGAGCGGACTGAGTGAGCCAGACTGAGCGTGTTGTGCGATGACGTCACACCGTAACCGGCAGCATGCGTCGTACGGTCACAGAATAATATACGTACGGTTACAACTTGTTTTACTTCTAAATCGGAAACTAATTGACATATCGAAGTAATTCTTTCACTAGTATTTTTTATTTTTGACAGAGAATATGGAGTGCTAATAATCAAAATTAGTTAACATTCTTCATTGGTGGTGGTGGTGAGCCGCTTGTACCCATTATTCTAAGGATCATTACTTTTGCAGTAAACTACACTGGTCTTTTTAGGGTTCCGTACCTCAAAAGGAAAAATGGAACCCTTATAAGATCACTTTGTTGTTCGTCTGTCTGTCTGTCTGTCTGTCAAGGCCCTCTATGTAGAGAATGCCTGGAGGTATCAAGCTGAAATTTGAACTGTATACTCAGGTCTACGGTCCCATGAAGTTGTAAAAAATCAAACTGCTAAGTTTACGAAAAAAAAAGTTACTGCCGTTTATTCAGCAAAAAACGCATATTTCGACACATTCTCAAGGGAATCAAAACCTAGAGGGTACTTCCCGTTGACCTAGAACTAGGAAATTTTGCAAGTAACATCTTTATAGACTACAAGTACAAGAATAAATCTCAAAACTATACATTTGTAATTAAATCTTAAAAAATAGGGGGTCTATTTTTTTTTATAGGAGGTCGAAATTTCAAATTGAAGCTACTAGTTCAAATGGGGTAACATATGAAAGGGCTTGATGTGCACATTGCAAAATATATTTTATTTATTTTTTCCAACGCATTGTTTCTTATTTATAATGAAAATATCAAATTTATAATGATCCTACGTACGGAACCCTCGGTGGGCGAGTTCGACTCGCACTTGGCCGGTTTTTTTTTATTGGCTACTTTCGTTGCCTAAATCAATAGCGTCGTCTACTACAACAAAGTCAATTTCTCTTTTCATTTATGATATTTTTATGACAATTTTTAGTTTATACTTACTGTTGGGGTGTAAGTAGTTCATCAAAATCTTTGAACTAATGCGAACCTCCTCCGCACGTGATGCACCCTACTGACTGACTGAAACTGATGCACGGTGTCAATTCTCCATTTTCTCGTTGTCCCAGGATGTTCTCATTAATGATTCCACGAAGGAGATCCGTGGTGGTCTTTTATTCCCAGGTATCTTGACGGTAGGGGGCGCCCCCGTCTTCTTTCTTCAGGGCTGGTACTCCAAGCCCACACAACACTCAACGACCAGCGCGACTTTATCACGGGACAGATCCACAAGGACTGGCGTCTTCGCCGGTCGAACTTCCGGCGAGACCGAAAGACCCTCGGCGTGATACCGCCCGTTCAACACCAATCAACCGCCTTAACCCGTGAACGAGCCAGGGCGCGGGAATTTCAAACACATTATGATACTTAAATACATTTTATAGTACATAATATACATATCATCATCATCATCAGGTCATTTTAGTCTCCATTACAGGAGCACGACCCTCTCTCGTACGTCACAGACAGGAGGATTTGGCCTACTCTCCCCACGCTGGCCAGACGGGTTGGGGAGGCCTGATCGATGTTTTATAATGTATTTCCCTTAGTCGCCTTGTACGACATCCACGGGAAGAGACGGAGTGATTCTATTCTAGTCTGCCGGAAACCACACGGCCAATATATATACATATATATAATACATAATAATAAAATATACATATAATACATAGAAAACAACCAGACCAAGACAAGCAGACCCTTTCGTATCGTAAAAGACATTTAAATAAAACGCTTATTGAGCACAACAATCAAAAAGCAATAGACTTATAATAAGCAGCTCGTCTTATTAGCAATATGACCGAGTAGCAAATAATCCTAATGGCTGAAGAACATGCACTTAAATATTTGTCTTATGCGGGGCCCGCGACACAGAATAATATCCCGCGACCTCGGATGCTTGCCATTACTAGCCATTCGACCGCCGAACTCGTCCAAGTATGTAAACTTTTATTATCAACTAGCGGCCCGACCACGCTTCGCTGTGGCTCAATGTTTTCGTTTCCATCCATTTCCTTAGAGATGGCGCTGTATGTAAAAAAGATTTTCCCGCTTTTCTTTTCAAATTTTTCCAGAATTTTCTTTGCTATAAACCTCACGAAGCCCGAGACCTTTCCAACGAATGCAAAACCGTGGAAATCGGTTCGTGCGTTCTGGAGTTATAGCGTCAGGAAGGAAAACCCGACTTATTTTTATATAGTAGACAATTAAACGAACTAACTTAATACATTATGAAACATCGATCGCCTCTCCAACCCGTCTGGCCAGCGTGGGAAGTGTGGGCCAAATCTTCCTTCTGTCTGGGTGGGACGGACGAGGGAGGGTAGTGGTCCTGTAGTGGAGACTAAAATGACCTGAAGGCCAATTCTCGTAATTTTTCTACGAACGCAGATTGAAAGTTGACCGAATCGAGATTGAATCGTGAATTGACTAAAATTACATACTTGATTTCATTAATTAATTATTATCAATTCTTGTTGTTGGCAAAGTAACATTCTTAGTTTGTTTAATTTTCACTCATATATCGATATAATCCCGCTTAAATTTAATTTTGAAGTTACGTATTGTGTTACGACGAGAATACCAAATATGACATTTGTGAGATCGAGACTGGATCGAAACTGAATTTTGACTATATTTTAATTACGAGAATTGCCCCTCTGATGATGCTGATGATGATGAAACGAACTAACGTTTAACTACGTAAGTACTACTTATTCTGTGACTTAATTATCTAAAGTGGAATGTGCGCAATTTTCTGTGGGTCTGTTATACCAGTAGATCGTAACGCAGCTAGGAGTGAATACAAAGGGCTAGGTGCGGAATATCGAGGTCAATGCAAAACAAGTCGACGTACACATTAGTAACTATGTAGTTTGACGAGACAAATCGTTACTTAAAGAATTGCATGGCTGACAACGTAGCGTCACTTGAGTAACTAAATGGAACAGAGACAAATCTTCTAAGAAGCGTGCAAAATTGTTACATATTTTAGGTAGGGTTGTAACAGTGGGGCCGCGGAAGGGCGATATTTTATGTTGCAAACATCTGTAGGCAGGCTGATTTCTTGTTTGTTACGCGACTTAGTATAAAAAACATTGGTATAATATTAAAATTGTTCAATTTAATATTTGTTAATAATATAATAAAGATGTGTTTATGTATCATACAATAAATTTAAATAACTTAAAGTTTTAGTAAAATTAGTTTAGTAGATCAATCGCATACATTTGTTACGTTAATTTTACGTGATAACGTCATATGAAAACATCGGCCGATGATGGTGTGGAAGAGAGATTGCTTGTGCCGCGCTCGCGCTTGCACGCTCGTCTCAGGCGGAACGGGACAATGAGGCGTACATTTTCGTGCATGCAGCCGGCGTTCATCGATATAGACATTATCATGTCAAAAACAATATAAGTAAAATTAAAACAAATACGACGTGTGAGAGACTGAGCTTCATACGAGCCACGGAGCTGATTTCTCTCCACCAAAGCTCACGTACACTAACGCCTTTGTACCTCAGTGTACCTAACAAACTCGGATGTAGGAACATTTGTCTCTGTACCGTCTCTTTACTCATGTGGTAGCGACGCGACGTGTCACGGAGTCACGGCGGGCGCCATGTAGTGACGTCATTCCCGAAATAGGATTCGACAGTTTGCAATCATATGCTAAATAAATAGCACAATAGGTAACTACACTGTAAAACAAAAGACGGAAAATTACGAATGAAGTTTTCATAATGGATTATTCGCTCGTGTGGGATTTCTCCCTTTTTATCGACATTTTTCTCTGCTCCTATCGGTCGTAGCGTGATTAGGGTTGCCAACCATACTGTTAAAAACAGTATTATACTGTTTTCTATGCTTTAATACTGTTGAAAAAAACTTCATTTGACCATAGCACTGTTTATTGTACTGCTCCGCATGCACTGGGCCTTACTATACTGTTTGTTTTGCTACGCAGCTTTTAATATACTGTTTTTCTTGTAAATAAATGTTGGCAACCCTAAGCGTGATGTACCCTGTACCTGAAGCACAGAATAACTAAATAGTACTTGCCTGTAGGCTTCCTCAACAAGTAAGCTAACCAACACTACAATATTTTTTCAATACAAACCTGCTGAAGATCCCGGTGGTCGAATGACTAGCGACGGCTACTTTGACTCCGAGGTCGCGGGTTCGATTCCCGCAAAAGACAAACATTTATGTAAACATAACCTATTTACAAAAAAAAATGTATTTAAGTACATTTATCAGTTGTCTAGATTGCTGTGTAAATTGTCCATAAATATTTATTTATTATTCTTATTTATCAGTAATAGGTTACACACCTTCGTCTATACATAATAATGATTTTTTATAACATTACTATACTTCTAATTTTCATTAATTTCTTTTGATCTGCGAATCCTGCCCACTCCATGCACTAATTCGTTACCCTAAGATTACCTTGAAAAGATTGCTTTCAGCAATAAGGCCGCCTTATTGCGTATATCGGTAATAATTTATGGATTCACTGTACTTGAAACTTGTATTATGCAAATAAAGCATACTCGTATTCTATCTTCTATCTACCAAGGTTATCGCGTTCCACGCAACAGACAAACTCTTCAGTTTTATAATATTAGTATAGATTATCATGTAGTTTGGCTACTGTTTTGGTTTTATAGTCTCTGGATGCAGAGACTATAAAACCAAAACAGTAGCCAAACCTACTTTGATTCTAGCTGGGATATATAATCGTGATAAATTGATTTTATATGTTTCAATCTGCTTTATGCCTTTATGACACGATACTATATAAGGTGTTTTTTTTTGTTACCACCAGGATTTAAATGGGAGATAGTATTATGCCTACTTGTTACGTTAGTGAAGAAATATGGTGTCCCAATGTCATTAATAAAGTTCGAAAAAATAAATAACGAAATCTAGTCTGTCTAATCCGTCTAGACTGCGACACTTAGTGTTATTATCATAGGGATGGGTTTCCCACTTGAGTGCGAAAGCTGTATCATCGAATTTTGTTATTTCGAACACCTTTCAACGACATTTCTACACTGCGACAAATTGTTAAATCGATGTCTTGTTACATGTTGCTTAGGAAAATTTTCTTTGAACAATCTTACTTCTTAACAATGTTCTTCTGAACAATCTTATAATCTTGCGGAATCTTCCGTCATCATTTAAGATTAGCTCACTATAACCTTTTTAATGGTATTCCTATGATCCACTATCAACCCTCTCTTTCTCACTACAGCAGACAAGGTTGCGCAGATCAGGTAGATAAAGTATAATAGAATTAACAAAATTATTTAATATTATAATACTCTCATAATCATACACATTAAATACTGTGGCAAATATTCACTCGTAGGACAAACTTCTAGACTATGATGTTACATAAATTTTTCGAAATATTGTTGGAAATGTAGATATAATGAAAATATTATTGTTTTATTACTCTTTTGTGTTATCCAGAGAATACAGATTGCAGAAGTGCTACAGACAAGAACACAGATCTTATGTGACTCTCTTGTACTTGAGAAACTTGCTAGTTATGTAGAAGTGTAATCATACCATAATCAGTTCAGCAGCTATTGAGACATCAAATCTGATTTGAAAAAATAATGCAAGGTGTAATTTCCGAAATAGAACTAGGTACTGCTTATTAAGTCAATGAAATTAAATTATATATTTTGCCACGGGTCCCTTGGGGACACTTTGACACGCCTTACATTTTTATGAACCAAAGTCTTACTAATAGGTACATTTTTGTTATTTGTGTAGTATTTCGACATATCTTTATTTTTCTTCAATACCTTGGATGGAAACTGACACGGTTTGTGGAAAATCTCAGATTACAGAGGTAAAGCATGAAAAAATTAAACAAAAACAGGCTAAAAATAAAAAATAAAATCCAAAGAGAAAAACTTACCAAATATCTGACGTGAATGCAGATATTGTAGGAGATATTTCAACGAGCAGGAATCTTTTAGCAAACAGTACAGGCGCATACAAGATAACAAACAAATCTTTTAGCGCGCTTATCACTCGTAAATATAAGCACAATTATCAGATTTCATGAGTATTGTAATCGCTACAACAATTAATGAAAGTTACCACATTATTTCTACTTTTTTAAGCACGCGAGGCAGTCCGCAAGCAATAAAACTTCACACACTAATTTAAAATTTTCGTTTTATTTTACGCACATAAATGAATTCTATCAAATCGCTCCTGAATAAAATCGAATCGTGCGAAGTGCGAACGCAGGCGACGAAAATAAATACTAGGGTAGGGTTGAAAATATCGATATATCGATATTTTTTGGGATACCTATTCAAGCAATGTATCATTATTATCAAGTCAAAATATCTAGCATTTATGGAAAACGTAACTTAATTGATAGTTTTAAACTTCGAAGTGAAACTTTCATTATGCATACTGTGCACAAATCAACGGCTCCTACGTAAAAAATCTAAACCCATTTTATGTGCTTTACAATATATCGTTTCATAGTTAGATTATGACATAAGGCGATGGTGTGGTGTAAAATGCCTTCTGGCTTTACTGATGTTGCCAATTTTCCTAGAGACCAATTTGACCTTGCACTCCGAGTGACCACGAAACTGAACATCACTCGATATGACACCCATGATACCGATGCTGGAGCTAATATTAACGGGAGTACTTTCCAATCTGGGACATACGACAAATGAGGACTTTTTTGCGGTAAACGCACAAACTTGTGTCTTTGAGGAATTCAGCTGGACTAAGTTCAATTTTTGAGACTTGGACTTTAAAGGCCGCCGACCGGAGCCGAATAGATGCCTTTGAGATGTGGGTTTGGAGACGAATGCTGTGCATTCCTTGGACTGCGCGACGCACCAACGTCTCGATACTGAAGGAACTACGAGTAAAAACAAGGCTAACTACTATATGTCTGCAAAGAATACTGGAGTATTTCGGACACATCGCCAGGAGAGAAGGAGACTGCCTTGAGAAACTCGTAGTCACCGGGAAAATCGAGGGCAAAAGACCCCGTGGCCGTAGTCCGATGCGTTGGACTGACCAGATCCGTACCACTCTGGACACGACGGTGAGCGGTGCCATTCACGCCGCTAAAAACAGAAGTAGATGGCGAAGCGTTGTGCGTCGTTGTGCGGTTCTCCGGAGAGGTCACGACCCTCAGCATTGAGGAAAACGAAACAAGGAGGAGGAAGTTCAATTTACACCAATCAGAGACGTGTCCAAGAGACGTCTTAATCTCAGACACATGTTTTGTTCGATACTCACCGACGCAATCCCGAAAAACATTACATAGACCACTGTATCTTGTGACACACCAGCGTTCAGGGGTAATGGATGGTTATATGTATATATTTATTTATTTAAACTTTATTGACCACAAAATTATTAGGCGGACATAACGCTAAAAGCATTCTCTACCAGTCAATCTTCGGGAATAGCAGAAATTCATAAATGCGGTTTTAAAGCAAATGAACGAAAATAAGATATCCAAAATAGAGATGATAACTATTCAAGTAAAATAATATTATATTCTATACAACTAAAATAATCATAGATATTGTCTTATATCAAAATAATAAACAAAACATACATACATAGCCATATGTAGATGATGATCAGTACACCATTTTATTTGGATGGTTTATTAAACCATCTAAAAGGTGAGTAAATTTTCTTTTTAAAATTAAATTTATTTTCAAGCCTTCTAAGCGATTCAGGCAGCGCGTTCCAGAGACGTGAAGCTTGTAGTGTGAAGGTATCAGACATAAAGCCCCCCTTACCACCATCTCTTATTGCGATTCAATAACTGAATAGAATGCTTATTCATACCAATGAATAAGCGACTCTATCATACTTGAAATAGAGTCGCTTATTCATTGGTATGAATAAGCATTCTATCCAGTTATTGAATCGCAATAAGAGATGATTGTAAGGGAGCTGAGTGGAATAATGGAATGGAAAGTTGACAAGTATTGTCAGAACGAAGTTGAAGGCTACGAGAGTCATAGAGAAATTGAAACTTGCACTGTAAGTATTCAGGGGAGAAAGGAATGAGATTAGTGTAACTATTGAGAATAGTGTGAAGTACGCAGAGCCTCCGTTGATGAATAGGGAGCCATTTAAGTTGAGACCGCTATGTAGAGTAGAGATATGGTCAAATTTACGAAAGCAGAAGATAAAACCTATATCGTTATTGATAAGCCGGTCCAAGTTATTGAGAAGATCTACATTTAGACGTATACATGTTTTTTGGAATGTAGATTATAAGTATAAATGATTTACTAGAAGGGAGGAACTGTCGAAATGTAGCTATATATCGATATTTTTATTTTGATATAACGATAATATTTAAAACTTCCGACATCCCTATAACAAATGACAATGACACTTGCTTGTGTTATCGTCGCTAGTAATTTTACTACTATTGTAGTAGATTTGGACGATGCTAGCAGAGCTTTTAATGTTTTTTTTTTTTTGGATATTTAATTAAATTACAGTAATAAAGTCAAAATATTAGCATCAACTATTGTTTTGAGTACACAACATATGTATTATTACATATTTATTTTCTATCGTTATTCTTATTAACATGTCATTGTCAATATTACATACTTATAATAATCGCAATTTTAAGGTTCATTTCACAGCTTTCATTTGGCATTATTTTTCACGATAGAAAGTAAACCCGTCTACATTTTTAAAGCTCTGTTTCTTAAAATATTTTTTTTATACTACGTCGGGTGGCAGACAAACATACGGCCCGCCTGATGTGAAGCGGTTACCGTAGCCATATTAACGCTCGCAACAAAATGTCGCTCGCGCGCCGTCACCCCCGCTGCCAACGCAGCATCTCCTTCCTTTCTAGTGACCTCACTCACTCGCAGGAACACAACAACCCTCAAGGGAATTGTTATTTGGCTGCGGTATTCTGTGAGCTGGAGGTCCTCTCTCTCTTTACGCCAGAGCTTCGTTTGTCAGTCAGCAGGGTGCACCGCGTGCAGGTGAAGTTGACTTTGGTTCAAAGATGTTGATGAACTACTTACACCCCAAAAATAGTATCGCAATAAAGAATTATGCTTCTTGAAAATACCATTTGTCTATTTTTATATTTATTGGCATCAACCCATAATCATCCCACAGTGGGATGATTATGGATATATATCCGTATCCCAATAGTGGGATTCCCAATATTGGGATACGGATCTCCTCTTAATCGAAGGGGTTTAATGTATACTTCACCATACTGCTCAAATTGCGGGTTGGCGGAGCCCAGTGTTTTCAAGCCGCCCAAATGCCACTAACTTGCCTTAACAACTGTCATTATACTCGTAATGACAATAGCCAGGATCGACTGCTTAACGTGTCCTCCAAAGAAGCGGGGATCTCGAGATAAATAAACCCATCCATAGACAGGCTACGGTTGACGTTGCTTAACTTACGAGTTTGATTAGACTGACAAGCGCGTATATTCTCGTCCTTTTTATTAAATATTACGAATTTAAAATTAATAAAACATGCAAAATATATTTCAATCGAGTAAACACTACCTATTGTGTGATTATGTGATAAACAAGTTTTAGGGCAACTGAATTTCATATATTCCGTTTGTAACATGACAATATTGTCGTTTTGATAGAAAATATTTCACGTTAGTCAGGCGAAACCGATCAGTAAAATAGATTAAATTAAATGGAACTGTTATAAAATGTATAAAAAAAAAGTCACAATCGTTAATGCGGCAACTGAAATTTTAAAATTTCTAACAATGTAAGCTGTAGTGTAAGTGTATTTTACGAAAACATAAAACTTGGTATTTTTTCACAAGGACATTATATTTTTCATAATAGAATTTGGTAATTTGTCTCATAGATTCGACTCATTATGTACGTCTATTTAACGACGGTCCCTACGTATAAAGCGACATGTCAAAAATGGCAACTTTTTTATTGCATAAATTGCTATAGAATTGTCCGTAAAAAAAATATTTTCTTTTTTTTATTGATTGTATATATAATTAAAAAGTAAGAAATTAACTCATTTGTCCAATAATAATATTCTTTAATTACTATATCGTAGTATAAGCAGACATGTGTGAAATGACATGTCGCTTTATACGTAGGGACCGTCGTATAATTATTATTTGTGTCTTGCGTGGAAGTTTCTGTTAGATTAATTTTAGTAGATTACTGGATAGATGGAGCGGTAACATTGGCTTGAAATGGTTGACTAGTTGGCGGGAACGACTTGAGCGCGGTTGTGCTAATTTTAATGTTATTGACTTCATTGTTTCGCTGTGTACCTCCACCTCACAGAATACCGCAGCCAAATAACAATTCCCTTGAGGGTTGTTGTGTTCCTGCGAGTGAGTGAGGTTACCAGAAAGGAAGGAGGGGCTGCGTTGGCCGCGGGGGTGGGCGGCGCGCGGACGATAATATGGCTTGCGGTAACCGCTACTCATCAGGCGGGCCGTATGCTTGTCTGCCACCCAACGTAGTATAAAAAATAGTAAAATAAAAAATTGTGAAAAAAAAAAGAGATTTAAATACTTTCATCAAACCTCCACTAATCAAACTATTATAACCAGTTACTATTTTTGGACAGTTTACCTAATTTGAGTTTTATTAAGAAGCCAACCGGAAAAAATCGTGCATCTTACTTCGGTAATGTACGACATGCAGTAGGATCTTCATAACCTTTATAGCTTTCAGATCATGATACTGTTCAAAATTTAAAACAATTTTGTAATTGACAATAAAAAAACTTTTATAAATTTATGTTTATGTACTAGTCCTTATTAGAAATGTTATTCCCAAGTAAACATTAAAAAATTTAAACATCTTTGAAATCTCTCTATTTCAGAGATATTCGTAAGTACTCGATGAGTTTGATGATCTTTTGTGTTTTGTTTATAAGTAGATTATGTTTCCAACAATGATTTAATATTTCTATAGGCGAAAAAAGAGGTGAGGCATGGCGTATTTATAAGCAGCTGTACTGGAGAAGTACCTCCACCTCACAGAATACCGCAGCAAATAACAATTCTTTTGAGGGTTCGTGTGCTTCTGCGAGTGAGTGAGGTCACCAGGCAGAAAGGACTCGCTGCATAGAAAAATTCACCGCCCAAGCTGAGTGGGACGTGAACGTACAACCTACCTATTATGAATTAACACTATTAGCAGTCCATCGTTATAGATGATATTCTGATATATTTTGATAACATCAAACTTATTATCCGCGCACAGTCCACAATTAGGCAGGCAGAGGAAGTGAATTTTTACATTTTAAAAATATTTAGAGAGATCTTAAGTAATTATAGGTAGTTTTGTGAATCAATACGATGATCCCACGATAGTTTTTCAATACTTTTATAACATTTCAGTCGACATCAAGTCTCAGCAGGCGTTTCTTGGTAGCCATCAAGTAATGAAACAATAATCTGCTGGTTTTATTGCAACAGGCGTTCCAGATATGTTTGTTTGTGCATCCATATAATAAATATATAGAAAACGCTCAGACCAAGACAGATATTATTCTTGCACATAAATGTTTTTGTTGTGCTGCGAATGAACTCGCTACCTTAGAGACAATGTAGCCATTGTTAGCCATTCGAACACTGGACTCTCGTAACAAATTTAAGTACCTACATAATAATGTTTTTTAGAAACTTCTTTTTTCTATTAGCTTCATGGATCTTAAATACACAACACGTTATATTTTTTAAATTGTGAAAACAAAAATAATAGCAATCAAAAATTGGCATAGTCGATAAAAATACATAAAAAGCAATCTTGGGAGTATTTAATTTATTTTTATACACATTTTTGTCCGAAATTTTCCCATATTCACCAAATATCTCATTGAAATAATGTCCAATCAACTTGAATCAACCATAGATTCTTATTATTTACATTGTAATTACCTACCTAGCTTTATAATAATAAAAACCTAATGCATAAACCGTAAAATATAAACATATTGCACTCTGTCGCTCTCACGAGTCGACGTCACCCATAAGTCGAACCTGAAACCTATCGCCAGGGGTGTGTAACGCGGAGCTGCGTATTATGAAACTTCGTTCGTAGTATAGTAGTAGTCGTAAAAAGGTTTCAAATTGTAAAAGAATACTAAAGGCGGGCTTAACGCTAAAAGCATTCTCTGCTAGATTATTTCAGGATCGGCCGAGCGCGAGTAATGCCCCTGAGGGGCAATTCTCGTAATTAAAATATAGTCTAAATTCAGTTTCGATCCAGTCTCGATCTCACAAATGTCACATTTGGTATTCTCGTAACACATGTAACTTCAAAATTAAATTTAAGCGGGATTATATCGAAATATGAGTGAAAATTAAACAAACTAAGAATGTTACTTTGCCAACAACAAGAATTGATAATAATTAATTAATGAAATATACTTGATATATTATTATATAATTATAGTTTTTAATTATACTATACATAATTTTACTATATAATTTTAGTCAATTCACAATTCAATCACGATTCGGTCAACTTTCAATCTGCGATCGTAGAAAAATAGCTCGTCGAAGGCTTGCCAAGAGAAATATTTAGAATCTAATAATATTTATGACGAATTTAATTGTATATTAAAAGATATTAAGGATAATGTTAAAAATTACAAATCAAAGGATTTAGAGAGATTGAATATTTTATCTGATAATATTGAATCATTGTTTTTTAGTATTAAAAAATTGTACGACTCAGAAACTGAAACAATGGAAAAATTTGATTTAAAAACGGCTGTGGCCTTATTGCCGGTCATGAACGGTAAAGAAGAGGTCACAAAACATCTGATCTCGGCAATAGAAATGTATGACTCTATGATAGGAGACGGTGATAAGAAGTTGCTGATCAATTTTATTCTTAAAACAAGACTCTCTGAGACAGCTACATTAAGGATGTCACAAAGTTATAACAATGTTAAGGTGACGTGAGTCCAGGGCTTGGCCGTTTTCGAGGGGGTGAGGTGCGGGGCTTGAGAGGAGCCGGCGCGGGGTTGCCCCCTTACAAGCGCGCGCTCGCTGCCGAGATACCACAATATAGCGACTGTACAGTACAACAACCGTCAATACAATACAAAAGTTAAAAATACTTACTTTGAAATTAAAATGATTGGATATCGGAAATTTGATATTGAAATTAACTAAGTACCTACTTATTGTTTTTCTTATCCTTATTATAAGTGTGAAATTAAGTTTATTTATGAATGTACGTCTGATAATCTACTGAAAACGATGTACGAGTATGTAAATATTATTTATGCGAAGTATTTTCCAAGATTGTTTCATGCTTGAGTATATTTTATTTTAATCCATCTGGAAATATAATTATAATATTTGGGGTGTAAGTGGTTCACTAACATCTTTGAACCAAAGCCAACTTCACCTGCACGTGGTGCACCCTGCTGACTGACAAACGAAGCTCTAACGAAAAGAGAGGTAGGGAGCGTAATTGTAAGCTGCCCGACTGGGGAATGTACCTCCACCTCACAGAATACCGCAGCCAAATAACAATTCCCTTGAGGGTTGTTGTGTTCCTGCGAGTGAGTGAGGTGACCAGAGAAAGGAAGGAGATGCTGCGTTGGCAGCGGGGGTGGCGGCGCGCGAGCGATTTTACATGTTGCAAGCGTTAATATGGCTACGGTAACCGCTTCAAATCAGGCGGGCCGTATGCTTGTCTGCCACCCGACGTAGTATAAAAAAAAAATATATATAATGAAAACAAATAAACTACATATAGAAAGATATTTTTTAAAATAATGTAGTATTTTTTTTATATCACTAATGTGGCAAACAAGCATACGGCCCGCCTGATGGAAAGCAGTTACCGTAGCCTATGAACGCCTGTAACACCAGGGGCATACAAGTGCGTTGCCGACCCTATAAAAACCTCTTCACGCCCTTCTTGAAGAACTTCATGCTGTAGTCTCCTGAGAAAACCTCGTTCATTCAACAGCTTGACAGTACGCGGGAGAATAAAAACGTGTGGCACTCGGGGACTGCCGCAGTAAAGCTATTGCATAGCATTTTTTATCAATTTATGCAATTATAATTATTTATTTATTTCATTGCTCGACATATATATACATATTGAGAATTTAAACTATATGTGTGTGTGTGTGTGTGTCGTACCATATACATACCTACATACATGTTAAGAAAACGCTTGGCACAGCTATATGGTAGGCGGAGTGGGGGGTGTTAAGTTTTATTTTCGTTACGGAATTTCTTGATTCGGTCGCCGCGCTCGAAGCCCGCGATAAAAGCTATGCAATAGCTTAAAAAATCTCTGGAACCGCACTGTACGCGACCACTTAGGCTCCCATGTTAGGATGAATTCACTGTCGATGGCGAGCGATGCGACTGTAGAAGGAGGCCGTGGGCATCATGTAAAATAACTCCTCTGAACACATCCCATGATTAATCTTCAACATGCGAGCAAGTGATGCAACACTGTCAAGTCGATGTTTGGGTATATTATGAAGACGTAAAGAAGAAAGAAAATAAAAAGAAAACTATATTTATTATTTGTCAAATTAAAATAGGTACTTAGACTAACTAACTACCACGCGCCGGCATACACTATGATTTATGGCGCCGCGGCCAGCGAGTCTTAAGAAAACATAAATATATATATATATATATACATTTTATTAATAATAGTTACAATCTACAGACCCCGGGGTCCGTACCTTTTGTTAACAATCATCTTTTTTTTGTCACAATTTTCTTACAATTTATTAATTGCTCGTCGCTGTTGTGCTAATAATCCTCCTATTGTTTGCCTTGAAACCATGACAACCACGGTAGACCAGTCCCCTCGGCAGCACCCATTCACGAGTTGATACATGGGGCAGCCATTGCCGCGTTTAACCACTTTATTGGGAACGCGTCGACCCGCCACACGACACTACCGCCAGTTTGGATACTTTAGTGAGCATGACTACCTGGACTGCCATGGCTGCACAGCAAAACCTCAGTTTATTTCCCTATTGTCCCTCTCCCCCCTCCTACCCCACCTACCAGATACTTATATTGTTTGACCCAGCATATTCCGTTCATCACTGTCACTGCCTGATATTGCACTGGCGACATTCCTGTTTCAATGTTATCAGTTCTTTATGTCAGTTCCATAGTCGCGTTCCTATTGCTTTCCCATAAATAAGCTCGCTACAGTCTGTGTAATATACAGCTACAGGTGTGTCCCGAAACTGTTACCACTGCATGGCGGGGCGCTACTATACATTTGAAGGTTTATCATCGATGTTCTGATGATTACCACTGACTCGTAAGTCAGTTTGCTTCAAGAATGGTCAAAGTATATTGCCGTAACCTTGATCAGTAGCTCTTTCTTGGCCTGAGTGTACCATCAACAGCCAACACCGTGTACCAGGTACAAGGTGTTGGCTTTTGATGTGTCGATTATTATTATCTAGATTCATTTCTGCACAAGCAGTTACGGCATACATTTCAGGTTGAAATACAGTAGCATATTGATCCATACTTTGACTATGTTGTATGTCCTTAAAGAAAATGCCCGCTCCAGTACCTTCAAATGTTTTGGTTCCATATACTCCATATGCGTATGTCTGGTCTGAGTGTAATGTCGATTCCATGTTTCGATCCTGTATAAGGCTTTCAAAGCCTCCGCCTCAATGAATATATGTAATGGTAACAGGTCTAGGACCATTTCCATCGCTGCTGTAGGTATGTGAAATGATCCCGTGGCTGCACAGCAGACTATTCGTTGCTGTTTCGTCAGTGACGTCTTACTTGTCACTTGTCGTACTTTCGACGCATCAACGACGGCGACCTGATTTTTTCTGTGTGTCTGAAATAAAATTTAAAACATTCATATTTCTCCAATAGACTACAAAACGTGGCCAGTTTCACTACTATTATAAAATAAAGTCCCCCTCCGCGTCTGTCTGTCGGGACGCGATAATTCAAGGAAGATTTATAATAAAGTTTTCACACGAAACATCTAGCATGAGAAAAATCCAAGAAACCGGGTCTCAGTAAAAAAAAAATGTAATTTCGCGGCGTCCAGGCCGGCACAAGTACACAAGAATATTCGCTTCTGTATTTACTTATATTATTGTTACGGAATAATCCAATCAATTATATTGTTTCTTTTAAAATTACATAAAATATAATATCAATAATATTATAAATACTTACTCATCTGATGTATTTGAAGAAATAGACAGTAAAAATACAGTACAGGCATTTGCCTGTACTGTATTTTTACTGTACTGTATATTTTTTTTTTGTGTTTTCAATACAAACAAATATGATCACTAATAATAGATATTTATCTATTATTAGACTATAGATATATATGTATGTGTAGACTATAAATAATAATAGATATTTGTTTAGGTGTCTAATAGAAATTAACTTTGTAACCTTACTTGAATACGGAACACTTACTTACCGTAGTGCAGCAGTTTTCCTTCCATTGGCCCTCACTGTCGCGAGACGACGGCGTCTCGCACGTTTAATTTTATTTTTTTTGTTACCCATTATTTTAATTTAATGACGACTTCGACAACGCGTTGAGCGGACGCGCGGCACAGGTCCCACCTCGAACATAGCTCCTAGAGCACTGACGTGACGTTATTGTGAGCGATCGAGACACGGGGAGGGTGCGCGAACGCAAAACGTTATTTGTTTTTATAATTATATTTTTATTTAATAAAGTAATAGCATAACACAATCCTTATTAAAATTATGAAAATTTTGGTATAATTTCCATGTAAAAAGGTGAGTGTATTAAATAGATATATCTTTTAATTAGTGCAATTTAGAGAGAAGTTCGCGATTTTTTTCTATCGAGCCAAAAATGATTGATTGTGTTTTCAATAGCTTTTAACCCTGCAGAAAGGACTCAAGATTTCATATTAAAATTTCTAGAAACCAATTTGAAATAGTTTAAATAAAAAAGTTATTTGAATAAGCGTGTTCTCTGGACTCACTTCACCTTAAATCATTAGTTGATGATATGAAAAAACATTTACTTGTCAAAAAATCATTTACGGCCTTGCAACAACAATTATTGCATGCTAGACAAAATCATAGGAGTATAGATAATTACGGAAAAGAAATAGAATCTTTATTCTCTGAATTGACTATTTCGCAAGCAGATGGCGATAGTAGTAAATTTGATATTTTGAAACCACTGAATGAGCAATTGGCGATTAAAAGGTTCGCCGACGGCCTGCAAAATAGTGTGTGGTGTGTGAACACCTTTATATTTTATATTAGTATATAAGTCAAAACTTCAATGTATTAAAGGAGAGTAGTAATAAATCCGTTGCAATGAACACATCTTATTATTGACAAATTCCATACCTCATATGGCGACCCTGCCAGAATTAGCAGGCGTATGAGGTATGGAATTTGTCAATAATAAGATGTGTTCATTGCAACGGATTTATTACTACTCTCCTTTAATACATTGAAGTTTTGACTTATATACTAATATAAAATATAAAGGTGTTCACACACCACACATCCGTAGCGGGCTGCGGTAACTGTATGCCTTCAGGCGGGCCTATGATTGTTTTTACCTTAATGGAATAAAAATGCTTAGATATTTTACGGACACAAACATATTTATTGTTTCTTACAATTTTACATTTTACAGATATCTCAAGCCAGGCTTGTATTGCATTTTTGGCTTACCTATTTAATATAATGCTGCACCAATGAAACGGCACCTGGGGCTCTACAGCCGAAGCTGAAGCCGATTACCATCGAATATTTTGATTCGGAAAATTGGTCTTAGGTTTAAGTTATTGGCAAACATCTTCAGCTTAGTCGGTAGAGCTCCACGGCTTCCACCAGCTATGCTAAACACAAGTACCTACCCTAAATCTAAGCTGCAGTTTGAGATTTGCAAAAATTCCGATGGGAATAGGCTTCAGCTTAGCCAGTAGGGCTAATTATAATGGCGGGCATTATAATGAGAACAGACATTGTTTTTATTATTAAAAAAAATGCAAAATTTTAATTGATATAAAATTATACAATGTATAAAATTACGTAAAAAAGCATTGTTTTCGTAAAACAAATTTGAAGTTTAAACTTGATTATTACATACGTATATTCAACTACTTCCAGAGAGTACACTTAGAAACTTTAAGATGTCGCCCGTGGAATATCAGTGACAGCGAATGTAAGTATCTGGTGGGTGAAGGAGGAGAGAAAGAGAAAGACCATAGGGAAATAAATAGAGGTTTTACTGTGGCGCCCTGACATGCCCACTAAAGTGTTCAAACTACTCGTGGTGTCGTGTGGCGCATCGCCGCATTCCCAATAAAATGGTTGAATGCGGTGATGGCTGCCCCATACATCAACTTGTGAACGGGTGCTGCCAGCGGGGACTGATCTGCCGTGGCTGTCAGGATTGCAAGATAAACAATAGGAGGATTTAGGTTAAGTAGTATCAGATCAGACAATATCAGGATTATTAGCATAATAGCGACAAAAGGTACGGACCCCGCGGTCGGTAGATTGTAATTATTATGAATAAAAAAACTTCATGATGTTCCTGCAACTGCGTAGTAATGAAAGTAGTAAGTACTGGGGCCTTACCACAAGCTCTAAACGTAGGAATAAAACTATGATGGTTGCGTATTTATCAATGAATTTCATTCATAAATTCGCAACCATGATGGTTCCATTCCTGCGTTTAGAGCTTGTGTTAAGGCCTCTGATGCTGCCCACGTCTCGTAGCTACGCAGCTGCAAGAACATCTTGTAAGCGCTCTGCAAGTAGTTGAATCTTGTAGCATTGGTAGCATCACCACAGACTCCTTTTTACACTATATCATAATAACACTTTATTTCTATACATTATTATTTATCACAGCATGATTTATTCAAGTACTCTTTTATAACTATAAAAGGCGTGGAGTATTTACTATAAATCACAAGTCACAACCAATATTCATTCAGTCACACTGAACCACAGATTATATAAGAATTCAAACAACGATGTATATTAACGAACTATATGAAGCCCTATAAGAAGGGTGGCCTGCTGTCCGGGTTTCCCCGGATTAATCTTAGTTTATAGGGTGTCCAGGGAGCGTCCAGGGAGTAGTCCGAGGCTAAAAGTAATAAATCCGGTGACCTATGGCCGCACTCGCATAAATCCGGGTTTTAAGCTTCAAAATCCGGAGCTATCGTGCTCCTTGTCCTTGTCTTTGCCAGATTTTGAGAAATAGCAACCCTACCTATATGCTACTGAGATAACTCGATACCTGCAATACACTTCATTTCGTAATATCACGAGTCCTTTATTTATTAGGTACTAATAAAATTATTCATGGTCTAATAAACACAACAATTTCCATCCAATAACAGAGAATCATCATATTATGGCAACGCAGAGGCGAAACCATTGTAACGTCTTGACCTGAAGTGCCAAAATTATCTAACGGCATAATTTTTTTTTTTTTTACATCTTGCAAATCTGCGGGCCAACATATTACAGCGAACAGACAGCGACCTCCGCTCCCTTTCAATATCTAAATTATCTTTTAGATCCTCTGTGACCCAGTGGCCTAAATACTTAAAACGTTCTACTTTTTTTAAGCTAATACCACAAAGCTTAATATGCGGTATATTAGTGTAACGCTTGTGATCTGGTCACAAAGTTTGTGAACTGGTTAATAAGCTACGGTAACCGCTATAAGATAATGCCTCTCTCTATTTTCAGGTGCAGCAATTCTCTGAAGAAAATACTTACAAGCCCTGATGAGGAAGACAGCCACAAAGACAGCATCTTCAACGACGATATCGGCTAAGTCTTGCAGCACGAGGCTCATCCCCACCAGGCCCATCATGAACACCACGGCCGTGATGATGCCAGTGATAATCGTCCACGGCAGCGTCATATAGGCCAGCTTCTGGAAGTGATAAAACGATTGCACGGGTTGAGAACAGGGGAAGACGTACTCAGCATAATTTTATACCTATAGCACACCCCGGCCACTCCATACAAAAATGACGCTTTTGCATGTAGTAAACCAAATGACGTCTGTTCACGTATCTATGTTTGTGTGATATTCGCTAGGGCTGACATTATTCAATTATTAGTCGGACATTGTGAATACACTACACTGACTCCAGTCAATATTCACAAAACGCCGTTTAATTGTCATTGCTAACTTACCCAAAATTTTATATATTCTAATCACCACTAAATCGAATGTCCGGCTTTCGAACACTGATTCATAGATGACATGATCATTTTATTTTGAGTTTATTGGTAGCTCAAACACTGCTCAACTCACTTTTTAATTACACATTGGTGGAGTCTTATAATTAGCAATAAGGATGTACATTCAATCATTTATCATGTTTAATCATATAGCTGTTGAACTCCCAAATAAATAAAAAAAAACAAAATTAAGTTAAATCCTGATGAATCAGGATTGCTTTTACTAATTGAAATTGGTAAAAGCAAGAGTAATCTTGTAATGATTAATTGATCAACTCCCTTTTGGAGAAAGGTGGTACCCTGGTGCCGCTGGTACAAGGCCTAGCTGAGTATCCCACGTAGGATACTAAACAAGAGTCGGTAGCATACACGGCTTGTCTGATGTAAATCAGTTATCTATTTAGTGCGGACACTCCCGCTGCTAAAGCATCATCTTCTCACGTTTGGTGACCTCACTCATTCACAATTGTATAATAATCCACAGAAGTAGGTATTGTTATTTGCCTGTGGTATTCTTCTAGAGATACATCACCACTCTAGCTCAACATGCCTATTTCTTTGTTAGACAGCAGTGTGCACCAATGCAGGTGAGGTGAGCTTTGGCTCTAAAGTTGTTGACGTGACGTTTGGCTCATAATCAAATATCTTATACTTTCTTACACAGCTTAACAGATGGCATTGTCGCTAGCCGCTCGTACTTGCGCATCAACATATTCTCGTTGTGGCAGAGTGGAAGAAGCATTATCAATAGAAAATACTATATGTAGATAGGATATCAATGTTTTACTCAATGTGACAGTCATAACATGACAGCCATTAGCCTACTTGGAAAATTACGAGCTTATAAATGAGCGCCGTGGTCGCTTAGCAGGTGACCTTTTGGTCTCTTTGCGTTCTATACAAATTATATCACGGAGTGCTCGGATGAAGCTATTTGATTTGATACCTGCCGCTGAGTTCCACTATCGTACAACTCGACATAAATTAAAATTTCTTCCAAATTATCTTGATAATTAGCGTTCTACTACAGTACGTTTCCTAAGACATTTTATAACAGGAACGGTGAAACTGTGGAATCAACTTCCCTTGCAGTATTTCCGCACAATTACAACATGAACAAGAACCGTCTTTATTTCCCTTAATGGCTGGCAACGGATCGGCGAACCCGCGGCGTTGCTGGTCTTCATGGTGGTGATTGCTTTCCACCTGGTGACCCATATGTTCGTCCCCCCCCCCCCCCCCCCCCTCTCATGTAAACAAAAGAGTCGTACAGTAAATGTGCAGCATGGACTTATGTGCAGTAAGTCAGCGCCGTCGATACTAGATATCAAACGAGATAGACATCAAATCTATCTCGTTTGATATCTAGTATCGAAATATTCTAGTTTTGGTCTAGAGATCAAAGCATCACATCATGTATCAATGTAGTTAATAGTCATCTCATTTGTACACACCTTGATAGTAGCCACAACGAGCAGGAGGGAGAACAGCAGATGTAGGCAGCTGACGACAGCGGCGGTGATGTACAGGACATACTTGTGCATGGACACGTCCCCGTTGTGGCCGAGCGGCCTCAGCGTCACCAACAGGGTGTAGCCGACCAACTCCACCAGCGCCCATAGCTGGAATCGTCAAAATAAAAATATATTATATTTCATTTTTCAAATATAATATTAACCACGTAGCCCCATAATCCTACAGGTGGCTTGTGCACGTTTTAAAAGACACTCAACTGATAACCAAACCGGGTTGGGTTGTCGATCTCCTCTACTAATAAATAAATAAATAAATAAATATTGTCAGACAAATTACACAGCGCCATCTAGCCCCAAAGTAAGCGAAGCTTGTGTTATGGGTACTAGACAACTGATAAACATACGTAAATACATTTTTTTTTGTAAATACATACTTATGATACATAGAAAACACCCAGACCAAGACAAACAGACATGTTCATGCACACAAATGTTTGTCCTGTGTGGGAATCGATCCCACGAGCGTTGGTGTCGAAGCCGCGTCATTGACCGCTACGCCACCGAGCTCGTCAAATACATAATGTAATTAATTATATACTTGGGAGCCGTCCTCAATCCTTATTCATACCACTGCTGAGATACGGTTCTCCACTCAATAAAAGGGATTTAGAGCATACTCCACCACGCTGCTACTTTACTGTATTCGTATTACGTATAATGTCTTTTAAATATGTCGAACTTTGGCTGGCACGTCTGTGGCTTTTAGATGCGGCCAGCACCTGCTCCAAGGCAAAATAACTCTGAAAGTCTCTGAACAAAACATGATTTGAATCTCTAATCGTAAGTAACCAGGGGGCCTACTCAGAAATTAAAATTCATTCAATGAGAAATGAAAATTCTCATTGAATGAATTTTCAATCAACAACTCAGAAATGAAAATTCATTCAATTCTATAAATGTATTATGAATATCTAGACACTAATAAATATATTTAATTTATATCCGACTTTCCTGGGGTCCTACTGCCTAAGCTGAACCCGATCACGATCACATTGCAAAAATCTAACTTCACCTTAAGTTAGTATTAATAGTAATAAGCTTAGCCAGTATGGACAGAGAAGCTCTACCGTTTAAACTGAAGATATTTATCACAAAGTTAAACACGTAGTAACTATTATGTAATCTGTGGTTAAACTTAAGTCTGATTTTCGGCATAGGCGGTAGGCCCGCTAGTTACTTATTTCCTATGCTAACTGTACCTCATGTGTGTATGCTAAATCCCTCGCGGGGAATCCCCCATATCATCAGAATCCCCTGCAGGCATCTTGACGGTAGGTCCGTCCATCAGTTCTGAATAGTATGCCTATGAATTTTTTGTAACATTTGTCCTACTTGTACCTATTTAAAAAAAGTACTAATAAGTCCTCGGGGGATTTCTGTAAACATATGTCGCTTCTAGATAATATAGTATGCAGTCATAGTAAAACTAAAGTTTTAGGACATTTATCGAATATGTCGTATTAGATTGATATGAGATGATTGAGTGTAAATTCATCAATATAATCAGGTACAATCATAACAAAAACATCTTTAATGTATAGTTAAATGCACATACAAACAGTCAAAAAAACCCCCCAGGGGATTTCTGCAGAGGGCCCTGATAGACTCGTCAGTTTTCGCTAGTATGACTATATAAAGATTAAATTAAATTAAATATTTCTGGACTACACAATGCCACGCCATCTAGTCCCAAATTAAGCACACAGCTTGTACTATGGTTACTAGACAACTGATAAATGTACTTAAATGCATTTATTTTTGTACACGTACATACTTATAATACATAGAAAACACCCAGACCACGATAAACCGACATGTTCACGCACACAAATGTTTGTCTTGTGCGGGGATTGAACCCGCGACCTTGCAGTCAAAGTAGCGGTTGCTAGCCATTCGACCACCGGGCTCATATAAATAAAAAAAATAAAAGATTAATATAACACATGTCAAGTAGTTATCTTTTAAAATTAAAGTATCAGAAATAAAAAGCCGGTTAAGTGCGAGTCGGATTCGTACATGAAGGGTTCCGTACCTGTTATAGCGGACCTAGAAATACATAATCACTAATAATCAGTAAAAATATCAAGTATCTAGTTAGTGCTTAATAATTTAAGATCGAATTAAAACGCTGAAAAAATAACACATTTCTTTTATGACGACCCCTTAGATTTTTAACTTTAACTTAATTTGTTGTTATGGTGGCCAAAGTAAGTAATACATAGTCGTTGAACATTACAAGTGTCTAACTACGGTTTAAGAGATGCTCCTGCCCTGATGCAGCCCTGTGACAGACGGACGGACAGACAGAGGAGTCTCAGTAATAGACTCGATCTCAGTATTAACGCTGCTCAATATGCGCGTTGCAGACATCCAGTTGAAATTAATATGAAAAACTTAGACATGCAGTCCCAACTGTCCCAAGATGTGCAAAATTTCAAACTTTTAAGTCGTCCCCTGTGTCTTCCGTCAAAAGATACAACCATTTATGCCTTGTAATTTGACACTCGCAAGGACATCAAAACCTTGCAAAAAAAAAAAAGAAAAAAGAACTTTACAATTTCGAATATCATGTGAAATTATAAGGGACCTTAATCTATGTTTCATACGAAGTGTTATCATTACACAATAAGAGGATTCAAGTAACGTAAGTCAAAGTATGACGAGCTCGGTGGCGTAGCGGTCAATGACGCGGCTTCGACACCAACGCTCGTGGGTTCGATTCCCACACATGACAAACATTTGTGTGCATGAACATGTCTGTTTGTCTTGGTCTGGGTGTTTTCTATGTATCATATGTATGTATTTACAAAAAAAAATGTATTTACGTATGTTTATCAGTTGTCTAGTACCCATAACACAAGCTTCGCTTACTTTGGGGCTAGATAGCGCTGTGTAATTTGTCGGGCAATATTTATTTATTTATTATTATAATGTGGATATTTTTTTTACAACTTCTAATGATAGGATTAACAAGTCGTCCTCGTGCATCGTTTGCGACGTTCGAGTGGTGCGCGAGTTGGACTTGTACTTGGCCGGCCTTTTATAGGTACCATTAAGATGCCAAATAAACATACGTGCCGCCTGATTGAAAGTAAACACCACAGCTTATCGACGCCTGTATAATTTTTCCCATTTGCCGTAGCTTCTAGATTGGAAAGTACTCCCCTTAGCTCTAGCATTGTTATCTTGGGAGTTGACATTGACATATTGCATGATGTTCAGTTCCCTTTTTTAGGCCTTTAGGGAGATTGGCGGCATCAAAACTGGAAGGTATTTTACACAAGAACATCGCCTTCAATTAAAAACCCCAGGTTAGACCACCCTCTAACAGGTTCCGTTTGTTGTAGCTCCTAGTTCGGAAGGTGCTCCCCTTAGTTAGTCCTAGCGTTGGCATCTGGGGTATCAATATATCGAGTGATATTCAGTTTCGTCGCCACTTGGAATGCAATACCAAACTGTCTTTAGGAAGATTGGTGTCATCAATAACGCCAAGCGGTAATTTATATCCCGACATCTCCTCCAACTACTTATATAAAGCCCAGGTTCGACCTCACGTGGAATACTTTTCGCATCTCTGGGCCGGTGCGCCCCAGTACTGCTTGCTCCATTTGACCGCATACAACGAAAAGCAGATCAATGATCTCGGATCGACTGGAAAACGTCGACAGACGCTTCATTCCACAGCTCGATCGTACATGGTCGAAATCTCGGTGGTAGCGCACAGAACATGTTCATTTCGAAACTAATGTGCGAGGTTAACGTGCCCTCCGAAGCACGGAGGAGTTCAAGATAAGTTATCTTATCCAAAGATGGGCAACAGTTGATGTGGCTTAACTTGCGTGATTGATTAGACCAGTGTTTTTCAAAGTGTATGTCGCGACCTTATAGGGGGGGGGGGGGGTCCCTTAGACTCTACAATGATTCACAGAAGGTAGCCAAACGGTAAAAAAGATCGTTCAAAACAGATATTTCATTTCGGTACGTAGTCGTCTATGTTAGAAACTTCATTATTATGAACCGATACTTTGAAAATAAATAAAAATATACGAATTTGATATTTGTAATTTAGTTAAATATACACAGGTTGAGAATCTTGGAGGGCAAAGGGTCGCAAAAGATCTACATACTACGGGGGTCGCATCATGAAAAAGTTTGAAAAACACTGGATTAGACAGTCACGCGTAACGTCGCCATCATACTCCTCAGAGTCACTCTTCAAAATATCACAATAGATTGCCAGTTGAAAAATATATGTAATCTTAATTAAAATAGACATTAAATATCAATTTTAATATTCCGTCACATAAGTACTTAGGTTTAGTTATGTGCATATTATACATTGACGTAGTTGTTCATATCAATGAGTCACGATACCTATACAGGTTACTACGTAGATACTATGAGCAGTTACTAAAATTTGTTACAGTTTAGTGAATTTAATTAGATAGTACTTTTATTGGTTCAAGGGAAAAATATGATGGAAAATTTTGTGTTAAGGTTTGTTTTAGATAACAATTTAGGTATATAGTTATCATTACCCAAGTCAAGTCCAGTAATTGATCATAATACTTAGACAGAAACTTTCAATGAATCATCATCAGGTCCGTTTAAGTCTCCGCTACAGTAGCACGACCCTCTCTTGTCCGTCCTAGACGGAAGGAGGATTTGGCCTACACTCCCCAAACGGGTTGGGGAGGCCTGATCGATATTTGATAATGTATGGAAATACATTATCAAATACAAGGCGACTAAGGGAACTTAGTCGCCTAGTACGACATCCACGGGAAGAAACGGAGTGATTCTATTCTAGTCTGCCGGAAACCACACGGCCATTTTTTTCAATGAATGTGGACCATAAAAATTTAAAAAGTCACTGCAAAATGCTACAAAACACCAACTATGCCATGGGTGCCTGCAAGAATATTAATAAAATTATTTCCCTTAAATGGCTGGCAACGGATCGACGGAGATCAGCAACACCAAGGGATCGACGACCCCTTTGTGTTGCTGATCTCCGTGTGCGGTGATGATTGCTTTCCACCAGGTGACCACATGCTCGCTAGCCTCCCTTTCATATAAAAAAAAAAACTATATTTAAATTCAAATTCAAATATCTTTATTGTTGGACATAGGTATATATAGGTATTACACTTTATCAGTCTCACTATGTCCTGTCCTTGGTTGGACGTACAATAATTAATACAAATATTATATACTTTTGACTTTTAAATTATGAATCTCAAATATAAAATAAAAAAGAAATAAACAACGTCAATTTAAAAAAAAAATAAGTCAAGTTATATTCTACGTTATCAATTATTAATAGTCATTCTATTCCAAAGTGTCTATATATTATTCTGTTATAAATTACGAATTTTAATTATAATAAAAATAAAAAAACAATGTCAAATTAAAAAATACAGTCAAGTTATATTCTACGATAAAAATTATTAATTATGTCATTCTATTTCAAATTATCAATCAAATATTAATTTACAGAATAATAGCATTTGTCCAACAATAATAATTTCAGTTTATTTTTAAAAGTAACAAGATTTAAAGTTTTAAATTCATCTGGTAGCTTATTAAATATAGTTGGACCCATTCCAAAAATGCTTTTCTTAAAAAGAGCTGTCTTATGATTCCCAATTACTAACTTTTGTGTATATTGTTTTCTTACATGCTTTACGTTATTTCTTACATCACACAATTTAATAAAAAGATTTGGATTTGATTTTACAAACACACATGTCTCATAAATGTAAATACATGGAAATGTCAGTAACTTAAGTGATTTAAAATGAGGTAAACAGCTATCTTGCGTTTGCAGACCACACATAGACCTTAAGCATCTTTTCTGTGCTCTAAAAACTTTTTCCCTGTCCCTTGAGTTGCCCCAAAATATAACACCATAATTTAGCGAAGGTGTAACCAATCCATGGTGTGCTACTAAAACTCTGTGCTAAAACCACATTTAATTTAACTTTTTTAGATAGTCGAAACAGCGCATAAGCAGAACTACTTGGTTTTTTACAAACTTTATCTATATGACTACTCCAAGTAAGTTTATTATCAATTGTTAACCCTAGAAATTTATGCTTTTCTACTTTTTCTAGATGCTGTCCATTATGTTCAACATTTATATTTTGAGCTTTCATTTTCTGATAAAAATGCATTATTTTAGTTTTACATATGTTTATTTTTAAATTATTTTTATCTAACCATTCTATTATGTCACGTAATACCTTATTTATGTCAGATTCGTATTCTTTATGATTATTACATTTTACTATCGCAGTGCTGTCATCAGCAAATAGCACCATATGCTGCCGGACATGTTGAGGTAAATCGTTAATGTATATTAGGAATAATAGTGGACCCAGTACGCTACCTTGAGGTACACCATATCTATTAATCCGTGAGTCAGATAAATATTCTTTCTCTTGATTAGTATTCGAACATAAACTGGTTATTTCAACAAATTGAACTTGATTACTCAAAAATGACGATATGTCGTCATCCTCTCGCTCGCGCGCTTTGACAAGTAACACCGTATATTGTGTACTCTCAATTACAGTGATAAAAATAAATAATATACTACAATTAACGAATTGGAACTATAACGTATAAAAAAATAAACGAATAAACTAAATAGTGGAAAGTTTTTAGAGTGGTGCTAGTGACAAAACATTACTTAATCTCAGATTTTTGTGATTTATAAACATTGAAGTGCAAGGTAGCTGAGCGGACATTTATTTGAGTGCAAGCGCATCAGTGTGTCTCATTTCAACACGCAGTGACGTAAATAATCTGTCCCTGTCACCCTATACGTGTCAGGGCGCATAGAAAGGTCGGTATCCGTTATCTACCTATCTGAGTGATTATAATATAGGTATTTTTACGATCAGCTGTTCACTATTTACTACAAATACCTAAACGGTGTTGTACGGCATGGCATCAAAAGAAATTAAATGCAGTGGCTGTTTGAATGCTGTCGTCGATAAACGTTTTATGAAATGTAATGGATGCAACCTATGTTATGATCTCATCTGCGCGAATATTTCTACTCAGATGTATCACGATCTACAAAGTGCGGATCATAAAAACGACTGGAGATGCGTACTATGTACAAGTAAGCTGCCCAGGGATAACAACCCCAACACGCCTGTACGGACTGGTGGGGTGACAATGCACAGAGGCGCTGCGAGGGAAGGCACTGTTCAACACGACTTATCTTTAATAGACCAACCGCTTTCTCTCACGGATGCTCTCAACGAAACTGTGGAGATGACAGACTTTCAAGCCTTTACACTGGAGATGCGGCAGCTTAGGGAGGAGATGCGCATCACCCAGGAACAGATGCGAATGCTCAACGAAACATGGTCAGCCATGACGAGCAGGGTTGTTAACTGCGAGGAACGCATCATCGGTTTGGATGAGCGCCTAAACTCACTGGAGCGACGATTTGACGCCGTGTCGGTGACTGCTAAAACAGAGAGGGCGCTCCTGTCGTCCATCGAAGAACTAAAAATGGAGCTAAATGAGCGCGATCAGGAGCTGCTCCTAAGTGAGGTGGAGATAACTGGTATCCCAGAACAAAAAGGGGAAAATCTTACTCATATTGTTACTTCCGTAGCCAGCAAGCTAGTGGTAGACCTTGTCCCTGAGGACATCGTGTGTGTGTCTCGAGTGGGTCGCGTGATAGACACAGTGGAGGGCGCATCTCGTCCGCGCCCCATCGTGCTGAGGTTGACGCGGCGGGCCGTGCGAGAACAATTGTTGCAGTCGGCCCGTGTTCGGCGAGGTGCCACTACGGAGGGTACGGGACTTCCGGGAATCCCACGCCGCTTCTACATCAACGAGAGGCTCACTAAGGTCAATAGAGTATTGTTTAGACAAGCCCGTACCTTGGCGAGTAATCTGAACTGGCGCTACGTATGGACACGAGACGGTAGAATATTCGCTCGTCAGCATCAAGGGGGCGACTCTCCACGATTTCGGCTGAGGTCGGAGGCCGATCTTGCCCGTGTTTTTGGTGCGGCTGCTGTTAGAACTACAGAAAATTGAGTGTATGATCTCTTCGAAATTTACATACCACTTGCATAATAAGTTATTATCTTATAAAAGTTTTCTTTTCATTATATACATTTTCTACACAAATACATGTCGAGCTTTGATTCAGCAGTTATCATTGAAAAAACAAATACACTTTCATACATACATCCATGCATACACCCAAACATATACACAATCGCTGGAATATACAGTTTCCCAGTTATCGCCTAACAAACAATCACACATACTTACAAATAAGCATAGCAGCATCAATACTTACACTAAGTTGCTTGAATCTACAGCTTTTCAATTACTGTCACACAAAATACTGCACACACTGAAAAATATACAAAGGAACAGCCACATATTATATATGTTTATGGTGTGGCTCCTCTTAGAAATACCCGGTATTTCAATTATAATTGAAATTAAACACACTTCAAAATTCACATATCATTTGCATATTAAGTTATTCACTTTTGGTCGATTATATTTATTATTAAACTACAGATTCCACACAAATTCTGTTCGCTCTTTCTTTCAGCAGTTATCATCGGAAACGCAATTTCACAATTATACAAATAGACTTGCATACATCCACACCTACACACATTCGATAGGATTTACGGTTCCCCAGTTTACGTCTAACAGACAACCATACATACATACAAATAAACCTAGGTACATCCATAATTATACAAAATCGCTTGAATCTACAATTCGTCAGTTACAGTCAGTTACACTTGAAAATATGCAAGTGGAAATACTTATTTATACATATTTGGTACGGCTGCTGTTAAAACTACAGATAATTAAATGTAAGATCACTTCTAAACTCACAAACCAGTTATTTAAGAAGTTATTATCTTTTAGATATTTACTTTTCTTTGTAGAATACATAGTACAATTATATACAATTTCATTTCAATTTTTGTTTCAGCAGGTATCAGACAAACAAACACATTTTCATACATATAGATGCTTACATTTTTTATTAAAATATAGTTTCTACACAAATTCTGTTCTCCCTTTCTTTCAGCAGATATCAACGGACAAACAATCACACACTCATACATATACACATACATACATCCAAACATACACACAATCGCGAGGAGTTAAGGTTATCCAGTTATCGTCAAACAAACTACCACATATTTATACAAATAGGCATATGTGCATACTTGAAACAACAGTTCGTCAGCTATTGTCACACAAACTTCTGCACATACTTAAAAATATACAAAGATACATCTGCATACATAGATATACATATATTGCAATTGCATCATACTGGGACTACCACGTAGTAACTTTATATATAAAAATTTAATAATTTAGATTTAGTAAATATTTGTGACGACATTGAGCACACCACAAATTATACATCAATTTCCTGCGACGTTGAAAATGTACATAGATATACTCCTCGTTCTAAATCTACACTCACTTTAATGACACAAAATATAAGAAGCATTAGTAATAATTTTGACGACCTTGAGGTTTTATTGGAACGCATTAAAACTAACATAGACATCCTGGTCCTCACCGAGGCCTGGATCTTCAGAAGCCAAACGGTACCTAACCTTGAAAACTATCGCTCTTATGTAACAAAAAACAATTTTAAACAAAACGATGGAGTAGTTGTCTATGTGAAAAATACTTTAAATGTACAATCGGAGGAACCTATTTTTGTAGATGCAAACAGTCTAATTTTGAAAATTAATAATCAAACGGCCTTAATAGCTATTTACCGATCACCTTCAATTTCAAATATCACACCATTTCTAACAACACTCAATGATAATCTGTCTAATATCGCTGGCTTTCAAAATATAATACTCATCGGAGACATTAATATATCTATAAATCCTGAAAAAAATAATCTAAATTCGGAAAAATATTTGAACATGACAGCCTATCATGGCCTCTTACCTGCACACACACTGGTAACAAGGGATGAGAGTTCCAGCTGTATTGACCATGTATTAATTAAATCTAAAATGCCAGCTTTCACAATAGTCGCAAATTCTACGATCACTGATCATAAGACCGTCATAACTTTTTTACACAACACGATAAAGCAAGAGCAAGCTATCTGGCAAAAAATTGATAATGAGGGGGTAATAGCAGCAATTGAGAAAATCGATCTAAATCCAATATATAATTCTAGTGATCCGGAGTTTTGCATGAACTACTTAATAAGTAAAATATCAACTGCAATAGACCATAACACCAAAACATATAAAAGAACAGGACGTAAAAAAATTATGAAACCGTGGATTACACAGGGCTTACTACGTTGCATACAAAATCGAGACAAATTACACCACAAATCCAAACGTGAACCACTAAATGAGACACTTGCTCTGACATACAAACGATATAGAAACTTTTGTAATCGTATTTTGAAAATCGCAAAACGAGCTTATGACAAAGAACAGATCGAAAAAGCAGGCAAAAGTAACAAACAAATTTGGGAAGCAATTAAAAGAATCTGTAACTTCAAAAATAAAAGTAACAATAAACCTAAAGACCTAACAACGCTTACTGCAGATCCTAAAGATTCACTAAATTTGGTTAATGATTATTTTACAAGCATTGGTAAAACTTTGGCTGATAAAATACAAAATAATTTAAATAATATAAACACACCCACAAACACGAATCACACAACACTTAATTCATTTGTTCTGTTAGAGACAAATGAAGAAGAAATAGAAAACTTAATAACCGGGTTAAAAACTGAATGTTCTTCAGGTTGGGACAATATATCGAACAAAATTATAAAAGAAGTTAAATCGTTTCTGATTCCACCACTGAATTATATTTTTAATGCATGTCTAAAGAAAGGTGTTTTCCCGTCTGCACTTAAAAGATCAGTAGTCGTACCTATACATAAAGGTGGAGATAGAGACTGTGTCGGAAACTATCGGCCAATTTCACTTTTACCAGCTTTTTCCAAAATTCTCGAAAAGATAATAAATAATCGTCTAATAAACTATCTGGAAATAAATAATATAATATCAAAAAACCAATTTGGCTTTCGGCGGGGCAAGTCAACTTCAGATGCAATACAGGAGCTCACTAATTTCGTTACTCAAAATATTGATGAAGGGAAAAAATGTTTAGGAATATTTCTTGATTTGACCAAGGCTTTCGATACGGTCTCTGTCCCAATCTTATTAAATAAGTTGGAATGTGTGGGAATAAGGGATGTACAATTGCAGTTATTTAAAAGCTACCTCTCTGGTCGCATCCAGTGTGTGCGTGTGAGTTCGTATACAAGTAATGACTTGCCTATTACTTTTGGAGTGCCCCAGGGAAGTATTTTGGGTCCAACCTTGTTTCTGATATACATAAATCTTATATGTGACACAATATTAACGAATGGCAAGCTAATTTCTTACGCAGATGACACAACTTTACTTTTTGCAGCTGATACTTGGAATGAACTATATGACACTGCGCAAAAAGGATTAAATAAGATAACAACTTTACTCAAGCATCATTTTTTATCACTCAATGTTACAAAAACAAAGTATATCCGTTTCTCTATTAGAAATACAGAGCGCAATCTAAATTTCATGTTGAAAGTACACAACTGTACAAATGATATTGCTAATTGTGGCTGCTCCTTGTTAGAGTATTCTACTTCATTGAAGTACTTAGGTGTTATACTAGACAATAACCTAACATTTAAACCACATATCATATTCATGGCCAATAAAATCCGGAAACTTATAGTTATTTTCAAAAATCTTAGACATGTGGTTGAACCGAAATTACTAAAAACTATTTATTATTCACTTTGTCAATCAGTCTGTTCTTATTGTATTATAGTTTGGGGAGGTTCCCATAAAACCACATTAAAAAGCCTCGAAGTTGCTCAAAGAGCCGTACTAAAAGTATCAACCTTTCGTCCATTTCTGTATCCGACTAAATTATTATATGAGGAATGTGGGGTTTTGACGGTACGACAACTTTTCATTCTTACGACCACAATCAAACAGCACACAGATTTAACATTCGATCCCGACCTAATGAACAAACGCAAATATAACGTCTGCAGACAAAAACATATGTATCAAACATCTTTTGCTCATAGGTTCTATGGCTTTCTGGGACCCTTTTTATATAATAGAATTAATAAACTTATATTTATCTACTCAAATAATAAGCATCAATGCAGAAAAAACTTAATAGATTGGTTAAAAACTTTGTCGTATGAGGACACTGAAAAATTATTGGATATAATAACTTGAGTCAATTATGAATAAATAATGTAATAACATTAAATCTTTTATTATGTATATATTCATGCATAAGCGTAAATCCACAAGTAAACGATTACATACACACGCACCCACCCACACACACAAACAAACCCACCCACAGAAACACATATATACTTACATAAGTATGCGAACACACGCACACTCACATATATTTGTTGATAATGTAGTAAAACTAGGTCCATAGTATGTTTAGACTATACAAAATTATAAATGTAACCATCATAAATGATAAATCAATCAGGAGAGAGCCTGGAGATCTGTAAGACAGGTTTCGACCTAGTTCAGACTCCAGACTCTCACAAGGATTTAATTAAAATTGAAAATTGTAACAGTGTCTGTATGTGTACCTTGTGAGAAGTGAATAAATAAATTTATTATTAAAATTTATTAAATTTATTATTATTTTCTCATGGGAACGTCTGTCATTGGGAACGTCTTAAATCTCATAAGATTTAAGACGTTCCCACGTATTCCATAGGCATGTAACTTGTTAAGTAATCTTCCATGTTCAACAAAGTCAAACGCCTGAGTCATATCAGTATACAATGCACATACCGGGATCCTATTATCTACATTGTTCACAATTACGTCTAAAAATTTATAAATTGCCATATTAATAGATCTATTTTTCCTAAATCCCATTTGCTCTTCAGATAGTAAATTATATTTTGATAAATAATTGTATAGAGCTTCATTAATGTATTTTTCAAATATCTTTGTGAAAACAGAACCCAGTGCAATTGGTCTGAAATTAGACATATTAAGCTCACTGTCCTTTTTATGTTGCGGCTTAACAATTGTAGTTTTTAGCGATACAGGATAGAATCCGGCAGATATGCACATATTTATCAAATAACATAAATGAGTAGCAATCTCTTCACTAACATATTTCACAGCCTTTGTAGAGATATCATCATGACCAGTACTATTTTTGTTTTTTATGGACTTGATAATTCGTATTACTTCGTCGGGTGATATCGGTAGTAAAAACATAGACTGCTGCTGTGTCTGTAATTCAACATTACCATTTAATTCAGTTGACGAATTCTCAATTTTATCAATAAAATGCGAATTAAAGGCATTAGCAATTTGTTTAGGGTTTGTAATAATATGTCCGTCTTTCTCTATCTTTGTGATATATGTATTTCCTATGTTTTTTTGTTTTATTAATAATTTGCCACGTAGCTTTAGATTTATTTTCTGATTTGTAAATAAAATATGAGCTTTGAGATTTTTGAGTCAAATTTTGAATTTTTTTAAACTTTTTAGAGTAATTAACTAGATTCATCTTATTCTGATCCGATGGCGATATTCTATACTTCCATAGTGGGGCTCTTTTTTTTCTATAGCAAGCTTTTATGCCTTTCGAGACCCATTTGGGTTTTTTAGTAGTATTAATGGTTATTATTTTATGTGGAAAACAGATTATATATCATTTGAAAACTTTCCAAGAAATATTTAAATGCCATATTAGGATCATCTGTATTGTAGACACCCGAAAAGGCAAAATCTTTTATATATTTTTTAAATATACTTAAATATTCAGACCCTAGGTTGCGTTTTATTATCCGCCAATATTTCAACTTTCTTTCATAATTTACTGGAATTTCTATTATTTGGGTCGTGTGGTCATACAAAGCAAATTCCGTCACATAAGATTTACATACGAACTGCAAATCATGAGCAAAATTGTCTATACAAGTTTTACTAGTTAATCTAGTTGGCTCTTTTAATTGTAACTTTAAGTTGTATCCCAGGAGAAAGTATTCAAAATCTAAAGTGAATTTATTTCGTTCTAAAATATTTATATTAACATCACCACAAACAATTATTTGTTTGTTGGAATAACTACCCAAGATATTTAATATTAAATCTAATTTATCATAAAATGTGACAAAATCAGTTGATGTAGATGGTCTATAAACGCACAAGACTATCAAATTGTGCTGTGTCAACTCTAAAGCACAGCATTCTACAGTTCCATGAACGGAATGCTTTGAATTCTCTATACTGATTACAATATTTGACTAGAATACAAGCACCTCCACGAGAACTACCTGCCCTTGAGTAACATGCAGCAAGACAATAATTCTGAATATACAAGTTAACTTCATTTATTGATTGAATAAAATGCTCAGTTATACATATAACATCAATGTCAATTTTGTAATTTAATAATTCCTCTAAATTTACACACGCACGTTTTAAAAGCATCTGATCGCCATCAAAGCGCGTTCGTTGCGGTATCCTGTGAGGTGGAGGTATTTCCTCAGTCGGGCAGCTTACAAAATTGCATATGCCCTACTCCTCTTTTTGCCAGAGCCTCGTTTGTCAGTCAGCAGGGTACACCACGTTCAGGAGAGGTTGGATTTGGTTCAAAGATGTTGATGAACCGCTTACACCCCAAGAGCTTTTACGTCCCTCTTTGTATTCTACCGATTGTACAATGGGATGTGTTTATAGGAGTCGCTTGACATGATTGGAGGCCGTGGCTTCTTCTACTGTCCCACCGCTCGCTATCGACAGGGAAGTCATCCTCACACATTCGTGTAGTTCCAGAGAAGTTTTCTCCCACGTACTGTCAAGCTGTGGAATGAACTGCCTGTCGAGGTTTATCTAGGAGAATACAGAATGGGTTTCTTTAAAAAAAGCGTGAAAAGGTTTTAACAGATGCCCTATACACCTAGGGCATCTCTTAAAACCTTTTCACGCTCTTTTTGAAGAAACCCAGGCTGTGGTGACTGCTTTCCACCAGACAGATTTTTGAAACAGTAAGATGACACTTCTTGAGTCATAATATATATGAATGCTATAATATATGGAGTCTTTATTTAATTTCTTGATTTCATGGCAAAAAGAGATTTTGCAGGTAATCTAAAGGTAAAGGTAATTTAACAGGTAATCGCAATAAATTTATTATTTACGTTACGATAACGTTTTATCAAACGTACTATTTACATACAACTCGGCATACATAACTTTTTAGAATTATGAATATTTTTTATCAATGTATATAAACTTTATTAATTAACTGGTAGTTTATTAAATAATTATAGAGATAAGAATAGTGAGTACTCATGGTTACGGATATCCGGCTCCGGTTGTCTAGCTAGATAATGCCTGAATAAGTACTAATGCAAATAAATTCATCTTTAGTCCCGAAACCAACCTAACTTTTACGTGATGCACCCTGCCGACTAGTAAACCAGGCTCTGGTGGAAGAGAGGTAGGGATGTCAAGCTTAACTGGAGAAGTAGATTCATCTCAAAGAAGAGCTTAATAACAAAGCCAACAAAAACCGCCAAAAACAACAAACAAAACCTTGTGGATTGCTGAGTTCCTGCGAGTGAGTGAGGTCGTCAGTGGTAAAGAGACGTTACATTTGCAGCGAGTGCATCGCAAACAATTGCAATCGTCTATAGGATTCGTAGCCGTTTTACATCTACCAGGACATATGCCTGTTTGGTACCTTGGGGCAGCTAAAAAATAGATAAACGTTCTAAACGCAGTGATGTTGCTCCAAATTACAATACATCCTTAGTATACAGATTCCAAACTAGAACTTACAAGTAGGTAATTTCGTAATATGACTACTTCTTCTTCTTCGCCAACCCTTATATACCACTGCTAGGATACGGGTCCCCCCTCAATCGAAAGGGTTTTTACTTACTAAATTAGTGAAAGGAATTTGACTACTAAATTCTAAAATTACATACTTATACTAAATTCTTCTGATTATATTTATTGAAACAACTTCCAATGAATCTCATTCGATATGATACGTTGTGTGGCATGCGATGGAGCTAGGCTAGAGTGTCTACCTACCTGACTTAAGATTCTTAGGAATTTTTGTAGCAGAACTAGAGCTCACCGATAGCTCTAAGCAGCAGGCTGAAGTGGCCTCATGTGTGTTCATATTCTCTAACCACTAAAATGTCGCCTATACCACAGAGATACAAGCATACTTTGCTTGCATGTCTACAGCTATGGTTACTTCGTCGTCAACCTTTATTTAACCCACTGCTGGGATACGGATCTCCCCTCAATCTAAGGGGTTTACTGCCTACTCCACCACGTAGTTCAACTGCGGGTTGGCGAAGGCAAGTATTTTGAAACCGCATAAAGGCCACTTGACTTGGCTTAACGACTGTCATCTAATGACAACAGCTGGGACCGGCGGCTTAACATGCCCTCCGAGGCACGGAGGAGCTCGAGATAAATAAACCCATCCATGGTCGACATTTTGCGTGTTCGATTAGACTGACACGCGTAACGACGCCATCGAGATTCTCAATTGTTGCTGGGCATCGACTAATTGTTTATAGTGGGTGCTAGAAGCCTCCAGCACCCACGAAGGTAACGGTCCTGGAAGTATAGTTAACAATCCACGTAGCACGCTAAACTGACCACTGGTGACAGAAAGGTTTTGGTGGCGACCGTGGACCAGAAAACGCAGCGATAGGACGGCGTAATACTACACGAACTGACGCTCTGACAAAGATCGTAGGATAGATGAACATGGCGCAAATACGATCGTTGAGAAATTCTAAGGCCGGCCTTACAAACCTGTCACAGAATTCAGACACTGAATTAAGTATTCTAATTCCAGACTCATGGAATTCCAAAATTTCCAAACAAAACATTTATTCATCACTCACATGTGTAATGGATTCAATCGATCTGAGAAAAAATACTGACGAGTATGAAGGATTCAAGGAAGACTCCAGAAGGACAATTCTCGTAATTATTTTACGATTCCATAATGAAATTGATTACTTGATTGCAATCATAATGTGATGACAGACATTTTTTGGATTGGATGCGATTGGAAAGGATCTTTCATCAATTAAACATTTTTAGTTTAGACAGATGTAAATGAAGTTATTTCGGTAGAAGAATTGTTACTAAACAGTGACATTTGTGAGATTGAAATTGGCTCTGAACTGAATTCGAGAATTGCCCCTCATTGTTCAGCAGTGAACGTTCTTTTCGCTGAGTACTACTTACAAAGAAAGTATTGTAATATGTATAAGACGTTATGCAAAAATAAATATGGTTCGATGATAAATATGTAAGTAAAGCAAATATGTAAGTAAGCGTACCTGATAAGAAGTTTAAAGGAAGATAATAATTTCATTCAATTTATTATAAATATTGTAAAACGTTAGCACTTTGTCCATTACTGCATTGTCTTCCAAAAGATAGGCAAGCAAGGAATCGTTTTTAAAAACACGCTGTAACATAATGACTTGTTGTAGAAAAGCAACTTCGATCTCGTGGCATAATTTGCACTGGCATTTGAGCTGCCGGTAGAATTTAGATACATCCCCGTTGCTCGCATTTTATGTCTTTGTGTACCTAGTATATCTTTGTGTAGTTCTAGCATGTGTATCAAAGGTATTTGATTGACGCCAGAATGGTCGCATGAACTACCTCATAGCCTAATAGGTTTTATAGATTCCACTTACCGAATACAAACAGCCGATCAAGAGCGTTGCAGTACTGAGCTTGATACAGCAACAACACTTATTCACAATTGGCACACTCATTGCAACTCTTCTGAACTAGAGACACAATCTAAAATCGCGTGGCATGAAACCACAGAATCCCTGATCGTTTCGCAAAGGAAATCTGAAGAAAACCCAATGCATTATGAAACCGCGTACGGCGGGTGCGGCTGGCGTCTTATCACTAATAGTCATTTCGTGTTGGTATTGATAAGAACATAACGTCATAATAAATCGGCCTTCAGATTAGTCATATAAGATTAGTTTGTAACAGTCTTAGACAAATTAAGAACACTTTAGTGATAATATGAACTTAAATTATGGTGTCCTGATCTTGATTAAATTTGGTAGGTGTGCAAGACGTAACCCAACTTTCCAACTCCTAACTACTTGATTTTAAATGTGTGACTATCGATAAAGTTTGTTCCATCAAGCGGAACTGTTGATGGAACCAGAAGGTGGATAGCGTATTTCTTCATTGGTTCGTTCAACCGTTTCCTAGTTGGAACTCTTTTGGTTTCTCATAACTAATCCAACACGTGGTGATCAAGGTCTTATGAAGGACCCTGAAGGTGGATAATGGAACTCTTAAATGGTTGCTGGCAAACCACTCGAGCTTGTGTTCATTTGGAAACTACTAATCGTAAGCCCCTAACTGCGAACTTGAGGTTATTAACCGACGAAAAAACGGAGGAAGTTCTCAATTCGACGCGTTTATTTGGGGTGTAAGTGGTTCATCAACACCTTTGAACCAAAGTCAACTTCACCTGCACGCGGTGCACCCTGCTGACTGACAAGCTCTGGCGAAACGAGAGGTAGGGAGCGTAGTTGTAAGCTACCCGACTGGGGAATGTACCTCCACCTCACAGAATACCGCAGCCAAATAACAATTCCCTTGAGGGTTGTTGTGTTCCTGCGAGTGAGTGAGGTCCACAGAAAGGAAGGAGATGCTGCGTTGGCAGCGGGCGTGGCGGCGCGCGAGCGATATTTTGCTAGCGTTAATATGGCTACGGCAACCGCTTCACATCAGGCGGGCCGTATGCTTGTCTGCCACCCGAAGTAGTATAAAATATATATATATATATATATATATATATATATATATATATATATATATATATATATATATATATATATATATATATATATATATATATATATATATATATATATATATATATATATATATATATATATATATATATATATATATATATATATATTTATGTATGATTATGCACAACTTTTTATAGAGTAGTCTGATTTTGATAATTCTTTTTTTATTGGAAAGAGTATACCCCAAAGTTGGTCCCATATAAATTTGGAAAAAAAATTCAAGCCTAAGGGTTGGAAAACAAAGTAGTCCGATTTTGATAATTCTTCTTTTATTGGAAAGGGTATAACCCCGAGGTTGATCCCATATAAATTTCGAAGAAAAAATTCAATTCAAAGGGTAGGAAACCAGGGGATGATTGATTGTTCACTCACTGATTGAGATGTATGACTCATAACTTTTCACAGAGTAGTCCGATTTTGATAATTCTTTTTTTATAGGAAAGGGTTTACTCCGAAGTTAGTCCCAAATAAATATGAAAAAAAAAGTCAATCCTATGGGTAGGAAAACAGGGGATGATTGATTGTTCACTCACTGATTGTGATGTATGACCACGCATAACTTTTCACGGAGTAGTCCGATTTTGATAAATTATTTTTTTATTGCAAAGAGTATACCCCGAAGTTAGTCCCAAATAAATTTGGAAAAAAAATTTCAACCCTAAGGGTAGGAAAACAGGAGTTGATTCACAGATTTTAATGCTGAGTTGTGTATTATAAAAAAAAAACAAGTTCGGGGTGCAACCAAAGCCAACTTCACCTGCACGTGGTGCTCCTCGCGGACTGACAAATGAAGCTCTGGCGAAAAGAGAGGTAGGGAGCGTAATTGTAAGCTACCGGACTGGGATATGTACCTCCACCTCACAGAATACCGCAGCCAAATAACAATTCCCTTGAGGGTTGTTGTGTTCCTGCGAGTGAGTGAGGTCACCAGAAAGAAAGGAGTTGCTGCGGTGGCAGCGAGGATGGCGGCGCACGAGCAATATGTTATGTTGCGAGCGTTAATATGGCTATGGTAACTGCTTCACATCAGGCGGGCCGTATGCTTGTCTGCCACCCGACGTAGTATAAAAAAAAACCTCACCAAGAATGAGCTTCAGTCCATCAATTTTAAAAGTAATCAAAAATTAAGCCTGTAGTAATTAGTACATTACAGCCACAAAAAATTATAAAATAAAAACTTTTTAACAAAAAAATTAAACCGCCGAAAAAAATTAAAAGCAAAAATTAATAAACTTTGTTTTTATTGACCTTAATAACTAAGTTCTTAAAGTAATTTAAGTACACTTATGTAATTTTGTTTTGAAAATTGAATCGATTGGGGTGAATACGCTTGGCCCATGGGGTCCGAGCGCAAGAATCAAATCCGAGGAAACATCAAAAGAAATGACAATTACAAATCACGAAAACGATAAAACCGATTTCAAAACTAAAAAATAAAACAAAAGGTTTTTTTTTATTTTTAGGTTAAACAATAAGGAAATCTTTATTTTTATGAAATTTTCAGTTTTTATAGATACGGATCTTCCCTCAACCGAAGGGGTTTAGAGTTTTAGAGCATACTCCCTGCTCAACTGCGGGTTGGCGGAGGTCAGTGTTTTCGAGCCGCTTAAAGGCCACTAACTTGGCTTAACGACTGTCATTTAATGATAACAACCGGGACCGACGGCTTAACGTGTCTTCCGAAGCACGGAGGAGTTCAAGATAATCTAATGATAACAACCAGGACCGACGGCTTAACGTATCTTTCGAAGCACGGAGGACCTCAATGTAATATAAACCCATCCGTGTACAGGCTACGGTCGACGTTGCTTAACTTGCGTGTTCAATTAGACTGACACGCGCAATGATGCCATCGAGTTTCTCTATTATTTTTTATTATTTATTGTTATAATTCCATAAAATCATGAATTTAGTTCAGCTAAATGATGACATTCATCGATTGTTAGGCGGTACGAAGTTCGGGGACAGCTAGTTATGAATATAGAAATAAATGATGCTGGTAGCCTAGTTAGAGAATCACCAGCTGACAAATGATCGCCAATATAACTTACAATTTAATGACATTCTGGAATATTTCACTCACTGTAAATATTTTTGAATAATGGAAAAATTCACCTGTCCCCCCTAGGTGGGATTTTGGCCAAGATAACTATTTAAATAATAATAATAATTTCACTCCCTATTCTATCCCTATCAAGATGCGAGACAAGAGCGAGGCTTTAACTGCTAGTCTTGGGCGGGATGATAAGTAACTAGCCTAATAAGAAAACACTTAACTTTCCATGATAAAATTAATTTTATTTTCCGACATAGTCTTCGTGAATCTCTACGCACTTATTCCATCTTCGTTCTAAAGCAGTAATGCCTTCCATAAAATGATTTCTTTCGAGGCCTGCAAAATACTCCTCTACAGAGGCTATGACTTCATCATTTGTGGCAAATTTCTATGGTAGGGAATAAGTGGAAGTCTGATGGCGCTAGATCAGGCGAATAAGGTGGGTGGGTAATACTTTTATTCTCTTACCTACTCGTAAACAACGTGCAGGGAACACAAACACCTATACGTGCAGGCCCTGAGCTTGTCCACTGGCGGAGTCAGTTTCAACCAGTTTTTTCCAACCGCGGCGTGTACGCGACGAGCGGCCAGTGGACACGCACACAAGGCCACGCACGCTTGTGTACCTAAACACCGCGGTTGAATGAAGCTTTATCTCTGTTCCGTTTCTTTACTCATGTGCTTTCAGTATACTCGTTTACGTTACAGTTAAAACTCGTTTGTCGTTAGAACGCGTTTTCCCTATTTTAAACTAGTTTTTACAGAACGCCATTGTTAAAACTAGATATAACTAGTAAGAACTGGGTGAATCTCAACAAGACATTTTAATCTGTCATTTCGGTGAGATTTTTTATTCCACGCTATTCTACATATTTTTGGGTGACAAATAAAACTTTAACCTTTTTTGTAACATGTGCGTGAATGGACACCTATTATCATCGAAACTTACTTAAATATTCAAGATTTAATTTTTATGAGTTCACTAAAATTAAAAGTATCCACCGAAATGACAAAAATATCCACCGAAATGATATAACTGTGCACCGGAATGAAATAAGCCCACCGAAATGATGCAGCTAAGAACAACCGTGCTGCGTAGTTAGGGTTTCGTACTGTTTTATGTATTTTTTTTTACAAATATTAGAGGTGATACAGTTATTTGTTATAAGAATATATCTTTCTTTAGAATTATTGTCATTGTTTCTTTATTCAAATACACTTTGTAAGTTTTTTTATTTATTGTATCTAAAGACTGAAAATATTTTTCGTAAATGCTCTAGACCATAAATAAATAAATATTCTTGTATTTTTATTTGTATACAAATTAATTTAGTAGATACATTTTCAAAAGTGAACAAAGCTACATTAGAAAGCTAGATATTTTTAAATTTACGACTACAAATGTTTGTCCTGTGTGGGAAGCGAACCCACGAGCGTTGGTGTCGAAGCCGCGTCATTAACCGCTACGCCACCGAGCTCGTCTCTATGACAAAATTCAACATTCGTGCTAACTCATTTTTTGTGGGCGGACGTCATGTTAAGCTATTCCAGTGACGCACAGTGATGGGAGAAGCGGCTTTTCTGTTTTATAGAAACAGAAGACGTCATCGCAAGAATAGAAAATACTGGACTTATCCATATATTGAAAGAAACATAAATTGTAACTTTTTGTAGCAGCACAAGAACTACAACATGATGATAATATTTTTTTAACTTTCTACCGAATGTTTATAGAGTCCTATCAGCATCTTGTTGCATTATTAAAGCCTGCTATACATCAACAAAATACAATATTTAGACAAGTTTATTTTTGATTTTATTAATATTTTTTGCGCATGTATTCTGGTACTCTGTAGTTATATAAACAAGATTTTTTTTTTCAACTTCTGGTACAAGTTTAATATTCATTTCTTAGTCCGCCGTCATATTGTCGAGACGCGGAAGAGACGCGACGCCCAAGCGACCGACACGGCGAGTCGCGCGATACCAGTCGCAGATGCGTAGGATACCAGTAGCGCAGTGTGCGAGCCTGCATTCAAATGTATGTGAGATACTTGGTAGCGACTAGTCTCCGATACTTGCAAGATACTTGAGTTGCGTGAATCTATATTAATATATACATATATTCACACACAACAAACACATCACCTCTTCATGAAAAAGTATTATGTAGAGGTGATTACTTACTAATCACATCACATCACTCACACACATCAATTGTTTATCAAAAAGTATATACATTTACTAAGTAGGTGTTTTATACAACTACGCATCAAATATACTCGAAAAATCGAACCTATACTCCAAGGTAAAAGTACATTACAAATTTATGATTGAATATTTGAGACAAAGGATTTCTAAAAACTTTTTGGTTTTATCATTTCGGAGATACATTTCATTCCCGTGGACTGTTATCAGTATTACAGTCCACCGAATCCGCTGAAATGATAACACTACACGGTGGTTCACCCATAGGCCAAAACCCCCTAAAAGTCAATGTCAGATATTGACAATCCATATACCACGGCATAGTCACTAATACAGTATCTACCCGTCGGTATAAATAGTTGTGCAGTTTATTTCAATTATCACTTATTAATCGACCTCGGAAGTGAAAGCATCTCATTGTTCTCTAATTATCGGTGACTCATCCGCGCGGTGTTTATCTTTTGTGATTTATAAGTACTACTAATTGTTTTGTTATTTATGTGGCATGGAATTGCAAGAACAGGGTGAGTGTTATTATTATCATCATCAGGTAATTTTAGTCTCCACCACAGGAGTACGACCCTCTCTCGTCCGTCACAGACAGGAGGATTTTTATTAGTAGAGAGGAGTGTTATTATAATTATTTAATTTTATACATCCATAAAATGTACTTTTTTTTATATGTCGGTGCTACGACACCTTAGTTATCTCGCATTATTTTTCTGTTGGTTAGAGTTTATCAAGAGCTACTCAAATGATGCCGCTGATTGCCGCTGTTCTGACTTAATTTATAACGATGATACATCTGTCTATTATACGGGGACAATAATTTTTTTTGCAGCAGGTTGCATGGGTTACCGTAATATGACTGCTACGTCTACGATGCGCGGTGTCGTAGCAGTTCTACGAAACATTGTATTTATTTTATTTTTTGTTTCAGGTATCAAAATCAAATTTTCATTTACAAGGAGGCATGTATTTGAGTTGTGGTCTTCGCAGGAATCTTCAAACAGAAATAAGCACGTTTTAGAGGTGATACTGATGTCTTTTTAAAGTGACCAAAATGTAGACATTTTGCCATTATCGAATCGGATTGGTAATGTATGCAAAAGTCTTGACAAATTCTATGTTAGGTCATCACGTAAAAAAAGGATCTCGGGTAATTTATTCTAATTGGTTATGTAGATGAAATTGAGTATGTAACGTTAACGAGAAATGTTAAAGATCATCCACAACAACATCAGGAACAACCAGGGCTGTCTCGCGCCGCGGCTGTAGGCGGACGGCCGAGAAAACCCTTTTCCGATCTTATTACGCGATCAAAACGTAGACGATTGACAGAGTTATCTGACGTAGATTCTTCTGCTGTAAATACACTGCTTAACACTTCTGATCAGTCTAATATTTTAACAATGGATATTAGTGCGGACGAAGTGTTACCTCTCATTGTTGAAGCTAAGCTCACAAAACATCAATATTTATTAATTAAGAATCTCATTAATAGTAAATTTCTTGTAATATTTTACCATCATACCATAGTATTTTAAAATTCCTAAAAAGTATTTTGATACATGGTTCTGATGTGACAGAATACACTCTTTTATCTATCGGAGAACTTTCCGAGGAATCAGCAGAATCGAAAAATAAACATTTAAATCAATTCAGACGAGATTTCATCCGGAAAATGTCACACGAAATTTTAAATACTGACCTAGTTAATAGATAAGGAAGTCCAAGAATTATTAAAATTTTAAGTCGCATGTTAATTTTAATTTTTTTTTTAGTACGTAACTGTAAATATTTTTATTTGTTTTGATAATTGTAACACAATTTTATATTTAATTATAAGATGTAAATAGTATTTAGTTATTAGGTATATGCATTAAAATGTAATAATTAACTTTTTATTGTATGTATTAACATACATATCAATCAAATTATTATTACAAGACTGTTTACAATTTAAATTATTTTATTAAATTTTCTTTAGCTTGTATACCGTTCAATACAATATACATTTTAATAAATTTGTTATTATTTAATCAAATTCGTCTCTTATAAATATTTTACATCATTTACAATAACAAAATATCACTACAAACAGTTTTAGGAGGTTTTGACCGCACTCCTTTGGACGCTGAACCACCGTGCACTGGGATGATAAAAATAAAGGTTAGTTTTACATTAACTCTGAATTAAAATCAATATCAAAATATGAACAATGCTAAAACAAAATAGTACTTACAACGAATTTAATACAAAACTTTCAAATAAATTAAATGAACCTAACACTAGTTATAACGGGCACCGATATGAAACAAAAATTGTTAAAAGTTGTCCCCATGTCACTGAAATTATAAGCTCACTTTTTTGGTGGGAAACCACGAGACGATGTGACCGGTGCGAACACGACGAGAGCTTGAGCCGGACTGATCCGAAGTAAGTAAAGGTAAGGGTGGCGCAAGAATGCGATGTTGACGGAGATATTTTACTAAAACTTACTGTCCTCTAAAATGATAACTTTTTTCCGGACAAAAATTATCTGCCTGTCAAATGTATAAGAAGGAGGATAATCGTTTTTCTAATAGACTATATTTAATTTAATAAAATGAAAATCGATTTCAATCAATCTAATGAATCGTATTATCATCAGGCCAAGATAATTTTAGAGCGGAATTGGTCACTGGACAGGTCACCGTGATGATAAAATTACACTTTGTAATTTTTTATTTATGTGTAATAGAGGCCGAAACTTAATGATTTTTTTTTGCCAAGGTAGAGAAGTACTTACTTTAAAAACTAAGAAAAAATATAAACCATCATAAAACAGCATTCAGCACTACCATTCTCAGCATTGCCGTGTGTTTTTCTTGCTTGTGCAATTCACCCAACTAGAATTTAACGGTGGTGTACTTGATTTTCCGATAATACTAGTTGTAAATTCGAGTTTTAGTTTGAAACATGTAAAAAAAATGTCACCTAATTCGACTGAGCGGAAGAATCCCTTTCCTGCGCCGTCAACGCTCGTCGCTCCATTCATTCCCGCTTTGTTTTTATTCTGATAAGCATGTATATGTATTGTTTTTATTCTGATGGGAACGCGATGAAACGGGGATGGAAAGAGGAGTTTTAAAACATGTTATTAGCGATTTTCGATAACGAAAAAAAGATCACTTTTATTTATGACAAAAGAAACCTATGACAATTTAGTAGACACAAATGCCCTTGTGGCAAGGATGTCGACCAGTTAGGACACCACGGACTCTCCTGTCAGCTAAGCGCAGGACGTTTTTCGAGGCACGCCGCCGTCAATGACATAATCCGCCGCTCTCTTGCCACCGTCAATGTACCTGCATTACTTGAACCAAACGGTATTTCGAGAGACGATGGTAAGAGACCGGACGGCATGACCCTGATTCCGTGGAGCATGGGACGGGCGTTGGTTTGGGACGCTACTTGCGCCGATACTCTGGCCCCGTCTCATCTCCAGGGAACTACACACAAGGCAGGCGCTGCGGCGGAGGCGGCCGAGAAAAGAAAAATTACGAAATATCGCGGTCTCGGCTCGGAATACACTTTTGTGCCTTTCGGAGTCGAGACCCTGGGTTCGTGGGGTCCTAATGCGCTTAAATTCATGAATGAGCTCTCCAAGCGCCTGGTCGAAGCCACTGGTGACCGAAGAGCTGGCGGCTTTCTTGCACAACGGATTAGTATTGCTATACAACGAGGAAACGCTGCCAGCATCTTCGGTACAATGCCACGGGGGCCTTTTTTAGATAATATGTAGTTTTATTTTTATTTTTAATTTAGTTTTTAATTTAGTTTCTTAGAAATAATTGTATGGGTTAATAAAGATTTAGTAGACGAAACTTGAGGTGTTTGATGACATTAGTCGCTTCTGGCATGCGTTGTGTTTATCTCATTTTCATTGGTCGATAAGTAGGACAAGCACCTTCCTGCGGCACTCCTGTCCTTCCACTATCACTGTAAAGGGCCAGTCGCGAAGAAATGATTAGGCCCTCATGCCACACCCGATCGATGGCTTTCTCTATATCGAGAATATAATAGAGCACGCGCACCAACTGGAGAGTCGTAGAGTGCTGCTTTTGGAACCCGTATTGTTCCGCTCTCGGCACAATGAATGGCCTCAAACGGTGCAGGACTAAATGCTCTACCAGTTTGAACGTGTGCGCGAGGAGAGTTATCGGCCTGTAACTTGATGGATAGCGCCGGTCTTTAATCGGGCTTGGAAAGGACTATAATTCTGCCGGGGCTTGCGCTTACGCAATGTGTGACTTTCTCGTGAAAGTCGCTAGCTTCGGTTGCGATGTTAGGCGGAGTAAGGTTGAGTGTAAAGGTGCCGGCCAGATATTCGGCTAGCAGCCGCTCAGCCCTTTCCGCGACCGAGTATTTTCTGTTGCCCGCAGTGTCATATAGCGGACAACTAGGCGGGCGTGCGTTAATCAGCTGTCGGTTAAGCTGGTAGAGATTAGCGCGATCTTCGGAGACTATCTCTATCAGAGCCACCCAGGCCGCGCCGCGCCAATGTCTCGTGCCTCAATGTCTCGTGTCAAGTGCCTCGTGCGCTTCTTGGACACCAGGGTACCCTCGATGTCGGCTACGGTGACAGTACTTGGTTCCTTCTTTTGGGTAGATGCTGAAGCGACGGCGGACCTAACGACCACGGTATCTTTCGAAACAGGCAAATTTTTCTTCCAAAAATCGGTTTCCGACTTAGCTTTGCTCATTGGCAAGGCGCGAGCGGTGGTTCTGACTCTAATTTGAGGCATAACGGTCAGATTTTGCTTCCCTTTTTGGGGGAGTAGCGATTGAACGACCCTTCCCAGCATAGGGGGGCGAGGGGGTGTCGCGGGGGTTGGGGGTTCCCCTCGCCGGCCTGGACATCCCTTAAAAGGGACAAACGGGACACGCCCATCTAGACTAGTGGCATTGAATTCCCTTTGTTATTCGTAGAATAGCTCGGCGAATTCCTACCACTCCCTAGGAGAGCCTGTGGCCTCAAAACGTGAATCGACTAGTCGATTCACAACGGTACACACAAGCCCGGCTCGGCCGGGGACACAAGGACACACAAACAACTAACACTGACAACATATTTGCACAAAACAAAACACAGTAGTGGACGTACAAACCCAAACGAGGACGGACAAACAAACAAGACGAACAAACCAAGTCCCAGGAAATGTGGTGCTGGAACTGCAGCGGCAGAACAGAAGCGTAGCACATCGTCGTGCCGAGCGAGAACTAACCCACAGCGGCGGCGAACCGCCCATTTTATAGCCCGGCTGCAGATGCCGTGCGTCACTTGTTTACGCCGATCGAACACGTGCAGCATGACGTATTGTTTGTGGAGTAATAATAATAATAAACATATAGATAAGATATATATAATATAGATATATAGATAATAATAATAATAATAATAAGTCCGCAGGGCAGCTTGTGTGGCGAGCTGTTGTGTGAGTAGCGACACCACGGACCCGAGTCTCCAGAGAGTCGGTCAGGGCCTTCGTATCCGACGTGTCTTCATCGGTCGGAGTGTAAACACAAGGAGGCCCGCAGGACTCTCAGCTCTGGCTTGCCTTCATTGGCCGTCCAGAGAGGAGCCGCTAGAGCTATATGCTCCAGGGGTGGAAGTGTTAAAGGGCATCACGCCGCGAGTAACTTCGGAGAAAGCGCAGCACACCTCTCGACATCCCTGAGTCACTCACACCGGTGTTGCCCCCGGCCGATTTCCTGGCATTTCGGGGGCCCATCTAGTGAGTGGCAAGCCACCGCCTGCCGCAAATAACTAGCAATAAAAGCAGTTATGGCAGGCGTCCGTCCCTCTTCTGTAATAGCCCGGTATTAAGTTCACCCAAATCTCATCTCCATAGACCATTTATTTTCCATCACACTTCGCAATAGTCTCAACACCTGCCGAGACCTCCTTATGGGTATGTCGTTCCATTGACATATCCTGGAGCGGGTCACGGCGGGCGTACAACATTACATCAAACTTCTCAAAGGGGCCTCTACGCGTTGGATCCATATCCCCGCGCATGCCTATCAAATGACCGGGCTTGACCCGTGATTAAAAAGAGATACAAATAATAATAATATACACGAATGAATAAATCACGTTTTTTTGGCCGATAATATTATATACCTACAATTATGTCTTCTAATAATAATATTAATTATTGCAATAATTCACGCTGATTGGTTTCAGTATTATCAGTGTCATAGCTGGCTGTATAAATATCCAGGAACATAACATTATTCAGCAGTGTTCATTTCTGTACTTAGACTAATAGTTATTTGTAAAATAAAAATCTAACGCTGAAAAATGTTTGCCGAATTCAAGAGTTTTTGTGGTTGCGCTAGTTTGGCAGTCGGCGCTAAAATTGTCGGATTTTTATTCACAGTATGTCAATTCTTAAAATTTAATTTTATTGTAGTTTAGTTGATTTTGAATCGTTATTTCGCATAGAAGCTTCTCGAAGCATGAAGCAATATTTCTGTAAGGGACGAATTCATAGAATTTCATCGCGTGGTTTTTCATAATGACTCATAGATATCATAAATGGTCGACAACGCTCAAGGCATCATTCAAGCCTTTGAGATTGCTATCGTGTACGGGCTGTGATAATTGCTTTATATCAGGCGAGGCGAGGATAGTTTGCCACCGTAATGGAATAAATTGATGATAATCCTTGTTTTATATTCATAAGATTCCAAAACGAAGTTCTTCTAATTATTGTTTAAATAGTTGATATCGGCCAACTTGCCAGAATATTATAAGTATATGTTTTAATTGAAAAATTTACCTCGCCCGCCTAGGGCATTTGAAGTCAAATGAGCTACCAGGAAGGTTTGTGATGGCGGTTTGTGATTCTATCGCTCCAGGCTTGGCCAGCATCCGACTGGGGAAGTGCCTCCACCTGGCAAAAAACCGCAGCCATAATGGCTATGCTGTGTTCCTGCGAGTGAGCTAGGTCACCAGGGCTTTTTTAAAGAGGAGTTGTTATACTGACGGCAGTGAGACCAGCGGCTGTCGAACCGCCGTTAGCGGTGTAGGCGCGGTGTGTTGGCGCGGCGGTCAGGGAGACCCGGTGAAACGGCTGTCCGCTGGCCGCCCGCAGGTCAGTAGGGTTCCCGAACCCGGGGATCACTTAATCTCCGCCCCGGGAGGCTGAACCGCCAGCCTGTGTAAAGTCCCTGTTGTAGTAGTCGTGACGGAGGAGGAGACCGGAGTGGACCCGGCTGCTACAGCAGGGGGGGACCGGGGGCTCTTCCGCCCGCCGCGCTAGCAAACGGCACAACCTACACTGTACTGCGGGGGTATACACCGCGCTTTTTTATCCCTCGCGTCGTCAGTGAAACAGCTTCTCATAATCCTCTGACACTGAAGAAAAAAAGAAAGAAGTTTACTCCAGCGGCATCCCCTTCCACACTTAACGTGGATTTCTGTAATATTAGGGGTCTTCATTCAAATATAAACGCAGTTCACCACCATCTTGAAACTGCAAAGCCGACCCTACTTTTTTTAACGGAGACGCAGATATCTTGCCCGGCCGATACTTCTTACTTATTATACCCCGGGTACAAACTTGAACATTCTTTTGTACGTCGAGCCGGGGTATGTATGTTCGTCCGGGATGATATTTGCTGTCGACGTCTTCACGGCCTTGAAGACAGGGACCTGTCAGTAATGTGGGTACGCGTGGATCAGGGCGGCCACACCCGTGTCTACGCGTACCTTTACAGGTCTCATAGCGGTGATGCAGACACAACTCGATTGATCGAGCACCTGCAAATGACGTCTGACAAAGTCTTTGAAAAGTACCCCTCCGCGGAGTTAGTGATTTTGGGAGACTTTAATGCCCACCATGCCGAGTGGCTCAGCTCTCGGTCCACTGACTTCGCGGGGAGGTCTGGTCATGATTTTGCTCTGGCATATGGTTTCTCACAGCTGGTTCATTCAACGAGAATACCAGATATAGAGGACCATACCAGCTCTCTACTGGACCTTCTGCTGACCACACACCCGGATGGGTATACAGTCTCGGTGGATGCGCCACTTGGCTCATTGGATCACTGTCTCATCCGGACACAAGTGCCATGCGCTAGCCCTGTCGCACCCCGGTCTACCGGTTGGCGTCGCATGTGGCACTATAAGTCAGCAGACTGAGATGGATTGCGTGAATTTTACGCATCGTACCCGTGGAGGCAGCTCTGTTTCGAGTCGGAACATATAGACATCTGTGCATCTGCTGTAGCTGAAGCCATTTTAGCTAGAATGGAATTATTTATTCCAAACCGGCGGGTAGCTACTTCAGGTGCTAAGAAGCGGCCGTGGTTTAATCGGTCTTGTAGGGAAGCTAAACTCCGCAAGCAAGCTGCTTACGAGGCTTGGACCACGGCACGTATTAACGGAGCTCATAATGTTTCTGACTTGAAACGCGAGTTTAATGCTGCCTCGAGGTTCTGTAAGAGAGTAATTGCCAGGGCAAAATTCGAGTTCATCGGCAGGATTGGTGAGCGCCTAGCTAAGCACCCATCTGGGAGCCGTGCGTTTTGGTCGCTCGCTAAGGCTGCCGAGGGAAATTTTTGTCAGTCGTCCTTTCCACCACTTCGAAAACCGGATGGTAGTCTGGCCCACAGTGCTAAAGAGAAAGCCGATCTGTTGGGGAATCTCTTTGCCTCAAACTCGACTTTGAACGACGGGGGTGCCGCACCGCCCTCCATCCAGCGGTGTGGTGATTTCATGCCGGAAATCTCATTTTCTCAACGAGATGTTCGGCGGGCATTATTATCCCTCGACGTTCATAAGTCGAGTGGGCCAGATGGCATTCCGGCAGTGGTGCTAAAGCTGTGTGCTCCTGAGTTGTGTCCTGTACTTACGCGCCTTTTCGCGCTCTCTTATTCCACCAGGCAAGTTCCATCATCGTGGAAGACTGCGAACGTGCACCCTGTGCCCAAAAAGGGTGACAGATCAGACCAATCGAATTACAGGCCTATCGCTGTTACCTCCCTTCTCTCCAAGGTAATGGAGCGCGTCATTAACATCCGGCTCCTGAAATACCTAGAAGAGCACGATTTAATCAGCGACCATCAATACGGCTTCCGTCATGGTCGCTCGACTGGTGATCTTCTAGTGTACCTTACACATCGCTGGGCTTCAGCCGTGGAGAGTCAAGGTGAGGCATTGGCTGTCAGTCTGGATATGGCGAAGGCGTTCGATCGGGTCTGGCACCGTAGTCTTCTTTTGAAGTTGCCTGCATACGGTCTACCAGAGGGTTTATGCGAATGGGTCGCTAGCTTCTTGTCCAGCAGAAGCATTAGAGCCGTTGTTGATGGCAGTTGCTCCGATAGCATGGACATTAATGCTGACGACCCGCAAGGCTCTGTATTGTCCCCGACGCTGTTTTTGCTGCATATCAATGATATGTTATCTATTGACGGCATTCATTGCTATGCAGATGACAGCACCGGGGACACATTTTATACGGGCCGCGCTAATATTCCCCGCTCTCTGGTGGAGGAGAGCTGTGAACGACTTGTGTCGGAAATCGAGAGCACACTAAGTAAAGTGTCCGATTGGGGGCAACAGAACTTAGTGCGATTCAACCCCTCTAAGACACAAGTCTGCGCGTTCACCGCTAAGAAAACTCCTTTTGCTGTGGCTCCTCACTTCCAGAATACACCCCTTACTGTCGCCAAAAGCATTGGGATTCTAGGAGTTGAAATCTCCAGCGACGTCCAGTTTCGTTGTCACCTGGAGGGGAAGGTCAAGCTGGCGTCGAAGAAACTAGGTGTGCTCAACAGGGCCAAGCAGTACTTCAATCCGCGGCAAAGGCTTCAGCTCTACAAAGCTCAAGTACGGCCGCATATGGAGTACTGTTGCCATATGTGGGCGGGAGCGCCTAGATACCAGCTTGCACCTTGTGACTCGATTCAGAGGCGTGCTGTGAGGATTGTTGACGATCCCAAACTGACAGACGGTTTAGAACCTTTAAGTCTGAGGAGGGATTTTGCGTCCCTTTGTGTGTTCTACCGTTTGTACAATGGGGTGTGTTCAGAGGAGTTGTTTGACATGATGCCCACGGCCTCCTTTTACAGTCGCACCGCTCGCCATCGACAGGGAATTCATCCTCACACATTGGAGCCTAAGTGGTCGCGTACCGTGCGGTTCCAGAGAAGTTTTCTCCCGCGTACGGTTAAGCTGTGGAATGAACTGCCTGTCGAGGTTTTCTCAGGAGACTACAGCATGGGGTTCTTCAAAAAGGGCGTGAAGAGGTTTTTACAGAGTCGGCAACCCGCGTGTGATGCCCCTGGTGTTACAGGCGTTCATAGACTACGGTAACTGCTTTCCATCAGGCGGACCGTATGCTTGTTTGCCACTTTAGTGGTATAAAAAAATAAATAAAAAAAAAAGCGTCACTTTAACTTGTTTGGTACACCTAGAGAACCTATGCGAGTGAGCATAGGTTTCACATTACATCTCACTGCTAACGCTGTACGCTCCCTTTCCAAGTCCTCATCGTCCTTGAGATCGCTCGTCACTACATGACCCAAATATTTAAATTTGTCTACCTGGTTTAGTGGCACACCAGTTAAGCATACAGAAGGCACATTGGTGGGCAGATGTTTGCCTGCCTTGAATATGAGTAATTCACTCTTTTAGTTATATACTCATTTTATTTAAAAACTCAGCACTTCATATTTATATTTACCTACTTATTCATATAGATAATATTGATAGTGGAAGGTTCTCAATTATGATGATGTAGAATGATTATTTGATTGTGCAATCTTTGATTTTAATCATGTATATACGTCAGTATTAATTTTCAAAGCTGTTCGACAACCAAATTAATTATTTAGGGTTACCTAATGATAGGAATTTTCCCGACAATACATGCTATACAAGAAGAAACTAAAACTGTCAGGATATGAACATAAAAGTGGAATCTATAAAAAATAATATATCTAAGCTAGCGCGCCGTGTTATATTATCAATTGACCTGTACTCACTGCTATTATCAACTTAACATCACAGTAATTAATTACTGTGATGTTAAGTTGATAATCTTTTTCAAGAATTAAAATCCGACTTACAGTTCTTGCGGCTTCGTTTGCGGTCATTTTGTAAAAGTTTTGTATTATTTGGCATGTATTTTGCTATTCACCTACTCTACTATGAGCTTCTCCCTCTCCTTCAAGCCTTCCTATTTCTTCTCTGTTATAAGCGGAACAATAAATCTAAATAATCTGATAATGACAAGACATTCGGAATATTACGATTACAACCTAAGAAGTGTCTAACATTATTCACCAACGTCATAAAAATATTATTTCACAGATCTTGGCTGCAGTGACCACCGTCATGTACAGCGTGCCTGCCATCCGCCTCAAGTGCTATTTACCCTCGACCACGCTGGCGTTCTACAAGTCCATGGCCTATACTTCAGCTATCCAGCTCATCACTGGGGTCCTTCTCATCATTGGAGCTTTCAAAGTAATTTTATATATACACGTATACACCAAGGAAGAAGCATAATTCCTCGTAGTCAAACCAGTTGGACAAAATAGTTTGACTACGTGGAAGGACCCCAAAACAGTTAAACTGCGAGTGATCGACATAAATACCCAGTAGCTGAAATAACATAAAATTTCAAAAGTGGCGCCTACAACTACCGGGGCGGCATTGACCGTTCTTATTAGCTATAGTTTTAATTTGACTGCAAACATTATACATAATGTTGAATTTAATAGTTGTAAATGCCCAGTCTCACTAACAGCACTAACAGGGCAGATATTACTTGTTTAGAAGAGCAGGATCTCCTAACACAGGTATTGTCATACATAAAAGGAGATCCCAAACACTTGTCGAATCAATATTATTTATAGAAGAATACGACGCTGATGCGGCTGTGGACAACAGTGTCATGGTGGCAGAGCGTGATCCTGATGGTGGTTATCAACGTAGGCTCCTTCGCGCACGTGATGGCCTCCGCACAGGATGAGGTGGATGATCAAATAGAGACTACGATTGTTATGGCCGCCTATACCATTTATGCACGTGAGTCTACACTTTTTTAGCTCTTTCCTGTAGATCTCTACGAATAGATTCAGTGCTGATGGATTATTATCTCCACAAAGTCAAAACATCAAATTAGACTCTTCTATGGTTTCTTTTAAATCGGAAGATATTTATAGAACGTATTCAGACACGAGATTTGTAAGCTACAGACTTACCGATTATCTACCATTTATGCAGCTGAAACTGATGGGTTTAACATGTCATTTTTCATGTTTTTTACGTTTTCCACGAATTTATATGACGATCGAACATAAATCAAATTTTATTTCTTTATAATTCTCGATAATCAGTGCTTCTGTTTTCAAGTATAACTTATCTAAGAAGTTATACTCTCATATGTTTATAGAAATAATAATAGTACTTACACATTACGTAGCAATCAATCATTTAGCTCTCTTTAAAAAAGATCCATCCTCCCTGTGAACATGAGCTTTACTTGACTAGTACCCATGTCTTTAGGCTCTTAATGTCATATCGCTGTATCTCACATTGCGAAGGGTCGAAGCCAAATTGCAAGGCATCCTTACCCTAGTAATTCCTTATGATTAATAACTAAACCAGCCGTAGGTTTACCCCGTAACTGCAGTGTTCCATTGTTGATCGCCGCTATACATCCTGGCCCTGGCTACGCAGGAGATACAGTGAAGGGAATGTGTATTGGGCCTGTCCTCTGCGAATATCATATTCTTCCCTAGAATTTGCAATTGAAATTCCCTAGAAAGCTTGAAAAACAATTATTTTATTAAGCAAGACGTCCATATCTACCAATCTTCAATCTAATACAACCATTACAACCAATATTAGGTTGAAAATCGGGATCAATGTCTTACCTATATGCTAACCTTGCGATTATCTTTTGCAGTTGTGATCTACTTTGCAGCATCAGTGGTGGATAGCCACTGCACGGAAATTTCTACCGGACGGTCACGAGCTCCTGAAGAAAGTCTAATTATATAACGATATTAACAGGTTTTTTAATCTGCACAATCTAAGGGCGCCTTCTCTAGGCTGAAAATAGACTTTAAAACTGGAGTTGATATATTTGTATTATGGAGAAAAATAGTTCAATAGCTTTATTTAAATTTAATTTAAGATTCTTTACACCTTCCTTCTTATTACAAAATAAGAATTCTTTAGACCGTTAACTGACCAAAGTAATTAGTCAAATATTTACTACGTAAAGTTCATAAATATGCTCTTGTTAATTTGGTCGAGTAGCCCTTTGAAATTGAAACTTTCCTTAGATCATAAATGGAGAAGCTGGTGTTCCATTTCTAGATCACTCAGTAGTTCTCGCAAGACTTAGTTGACCCTTCTTGTGTAGTGGTATTAGAATGGATTCCTGCCAGTCACTGACCCACTCGCCCTTTCGCCATATACAGTCACTTCCGGCCGATTTATTATGTAGCTTCTTCAAAGCGAATTCGATTTCAGATTTTAGGATGTCAGGCTCTAAAGGAATATCAGATATGCTGTGGCGTAGATTTATTGACGTAGCTATAATAAATAATAATAATAAATAATAAATGTTTTATCTATATATATAAAAATCAATGCCACTTTTCGTTGTAATTTTATAACTCAAGAACGGGCTCACCTATGCAAACCAAATGTTTAGGGCTTATTCGGACTATTTAGTAGATAGTTTAGGTGAAGTTTCCACAAAATCGGTGGAGCGGTTCTTCATTTATCACATTTTTTGTAACAATTGAATTCAATAAATGCCGGATCATTTTGTTAATGGGGATTTTGCTGTCAAATTGAAACTTTTTTCAGATGGGGATTGTGCTGTCAAATTGAAACTTTTTTCAGTGTTGACAGTACAAGCATGTTGTTATGTTATTCATACGGTCATTTCATTTTGGACGTGCTTCGACTTTATGTTACCTGTTCCAGAGTCCCTTCCCCCCCAGTCGTTTGTTTATTCATGCCCAAAATGGAAAAACAAAAAATATTGTTTATACTAATGTTTTGGATTAAGTTTTAAAATAGCTAGCAATTAATAAAATATTTTTTTGTTTGAATAAACGAATTTGGTGTTCCAATTTTTTTTTTTATTATATCACTTTATACGTAGCGAAGCACGTACCGGGCCGCTAGTTGTCTATAAAATTTAAGTAACATCATATATGTGGGACCCTCCTTTTAGGTAATCAAATATCTGTGCCAGGAGAGCCCGCTCTTCTATAACAAGCGCACGTTAGGCAAGACAATTAAGCTACACATGTACATCTTAACACAATTCTAAACCAATTGTCAATTACAAGCAGTGTAAGCAGCTATATAATGCTAATATATTATTCTATTTTATGGAAAATAAAAATAACAAACAAGTGAATCCAGCTTCTGTGGGTATGAAGTAAGTGTGGATTATTATATATATTATTTTTGAGTATTAAATAAATAATATATAATATCTATATATATGTATAAATAATATCTTATTATATATACCTACTACCTTTTTGTGTTATTTATGATTATGTATATTATGTGTTGTTTCTAATACTTTCCTTCTTATTTTGTTCTTAATATTATTACGTGTTTATGGTTTATTTATATTACTACCTACCAGTATAATCACAGCTGTCTCGTCAGCATACAGTCTTCACGATAACCTGTCCACCTATCTACTACCTTATCAATCTCTGTAAGAAAATCTTCATTTTCGTCTTCTACGGCCCACGTTTTGGTCGTGATCTTCGATTTCCGTACATATGTTATTAAAGTACTGGTTTTTGTCATCCCTAGATCGACGTTATACTTATTTCGAGAGAGCTTTATATTGTTCACGACTATAGCTAGGAAAGAGCTACTGAAAACCCTCTCAAAGGATGGCACCTTTGAAAGGGTTTTCAGTAGCTCTTTCCTTTTCTTAATTATGTACCATGTCTCCTCTGACAGCCATGAACAATGGGGTGCGTCGCGTGGTTCAACTTGACTTTCTTTATGAGCCGCAAGCACAGTTGTCTTAACTTTCTCCAATTCTCATTCACATCGCAACAGTCATCTGTCTGCACACCCGTTTCCAGTTTCTGCTGGCATCGTGCCTTGAACATTGTCTACTCTCCAGGTGTGAGCCTACGTTTCTGCTTATCAACAATTCGATAACACTTTTTAAGCTTGATGACCATTTTTGATACTAACAAGGAATGGTCACTTCCGCAGTCGGCACCTGGGTAGGTTTTGGTATTTATTACGGTCGATTTCCACCTTTTTGGAACTGCGATATAGTCGATCTGGTTTCTGGTCCAGTCGCCTGGTGATATCCACGTATAAAGTCGTCGAGGATGGTGCTGGAACCAGGTGTTCATAATAGACAATGAGGTATCTGCACAAAATTCTCACCACCGGTCTCCTCTGTCATTTCGTGCTCCTAGTCCAAAACGTCCAGCAACATCTCTCAGGTGGTCATCACGCCCTATACATCCCACTTTGGCATCTAGGTCTCCTATCAGGACATTTACTTCTCTCTTAGGTAACGAGTTATAAGTGTCATCTAACTGATTATAGAATGCTTCGATTTCTTCTTCAGTAGAACCGCTCCTGGGTGCGTACACCTGTATGATGTTCATACGACATGGATTAGTGTTGAGTTTCAACGTAATTATACGGTCGCTAACAGGGTTGTATCCCAGAACACATTTGTCGATCTCGGGTGGAAGTGGTCATCCATAAATTACGTCACACGAATTTCATGATTTTTTGACCCCTCCTCTCCCCCCCCCCCCCCCCGTTTTTGTTACAGCTGGTCACATTTGTGAGACTTCCCGCCTGTGTCCACAGTGTGTGCCTTATTTCGTCACTGTCTCAGACCTTGATTTTAACTAGACAAAAAATTTGTCGTTAGTTTGTCGCCCAAAGGAAAAAAATTGTCGCTCTCCCGTTAAAGAGCTATAAGGTTTTTTTTTTGTGGCAGTACCGAAATAAGCTTATTTCGGCACAGCCCACTCGTGATCTATTAAACTACATAACATAGCGAAGATATGATTTTCCCCAGAATTAGTCGTCAATTTGTCGAATACGGACACCAAGTATCAGCATTAGTCGATCTCCCGTTAAAAAGAGTATTTTTTTGTGGCAGTGCCGAAATAAGCCTTATTTCGGCACTGCCCAAAAAACTACACCACCTAGCGAAAATTTGATTTCACCCTTAAGTTACCTTGAATTTGTCGAAATTTGTCGGAAATAAAACACAACTGGTCGATGCGTAATTAAAAAGTTACACGCATTTTAATAATTCACGTTGTAGTCAGAGAGCCTAATGTAGGCAGAGTAGAATAACACCACCCCATTCACATATGGCTATCGTAAAAAGCAACTAATGTAGTGCTAAAGAACACCTAAAGCATTCGTAGATCGGAAAACAGTTAGTTAGTTAGACTATTTTTTTGTCTAGTTAAAATCAAGATCTGAGACCTGGGCAGTGCCAAAATAAGGCACAAGTCTAGAGTTGCAAATGTTGATTTTTTCGTTAATATGTTCGTGTTCTCACACTTAGTTTATAATAGACTAGCTTTCGCCCGCGGCTTCGCTCGCGTGACATTCGGGGCAAACACGTGTTTACTCATTAATCAATAGAAGTACTCGTGTAAAATTTAGGATAAAATAGTCCAACTAATATTTTGCCATACAAACCAACTATTCTCGTTTTCCCATACAAACTTTGGACCTCCGTTTCATCCTCTTAGAGGTAAAATTTGAAAAATCTTTTTAAGTAATTCGTGTTCACTACGTTATATTTTCAAATCGTTGCCAGTGTAATTAACGTCCCAGAAAACCATAGAATCAACACCCATATTAATATTATGACATTTCAACCCCATTGCACCCCTACAGAGTTTCACGTCGGCTATGTTGGGTTATTAAATAGTTGTTTTTTTCATAATCAGCTACCCGATATACCATAAAAGTAATACCCATGACGATTTTCAGACTTTTTCATCCCGTTTTACCGCTTTAGGGGTTGAATTTGGAAAATCCTGAAACATGTGTTTACTCATTTATCTATAGAAGTACTCGTGTAAAGTTTCGGATAAAATAGCCCAAATAATCTTGTTTCCCCATACAAACTTTGGACCCCCGTTTCACCCCCTTAGGGGATGAATTTTCTAAAATTCTTTCTTAGTGCACCCCGAGACATCATAAGAAACCTACGTGCCAAATTTGGAATCTCTAGACCCAGCAGTTTGGGCTGTGCGTTGATAAATATCAGTCAGTCACTCAGTTTCTTATTTTATATAATTCAACCCCATCGCATCCCCACAGGGGTGATTTTATGTTACCGTCGGCTATGTTAGATCATAAAATAGTTGTTGTTTTCGTAATCAGCGACCCGATAAACCATAAAAACCATGCCCATGACGATTTTCAGACTTTTTCACCCCATTTTACCCTTTTAGGGGTTGAATTTTGAAAAATCCTGAAACACGTGTTTATTCATTTATCTATAGAAGTACTTGTGTAAAGTTTCAGATAAAACAGTCCAACTAATCTTGTTTCCCCATACAAACTTTGGACCCCCGTTTTACCCCCTTAGGGAATGAATTTTGAAAAATTCTTTCTTAGTGCACCCCTAGACGTCATAAGGAACCTATGTGCCAAATTTGGAATCTATAGACCCAGCGGTTTGGGCTGTGCGTTGATATGTCAGTCAGTCAGTTTCTTCTTTTATATATTTAGATTTTGAAATGTTACGTCACAAAATTTATGACCCATCCTACCCCATTGTCACACTATATCACACTTTGTCGACCCCCTCCCTCCCCCTTAACGTGTGACGTAATTTATGGATGATCCCTAACAGATATAGCCACGCCTTTGCTACTACTACTACTTTGCTCGTTATCAGGGCCAGAAAAGTATATGGTGTGCCCTCTGCTCGTTTTGTAGAGTCCTGTGCCACTCATGTGAATTTCGCTTAAGCCTAGAATATCCAACCACAAGGCCAAAGTATATTTTTCATTTTATTTCTTTACTAGCAAAGTACGCTACGGGAACACTCCTGATTTGCGTCTATTTTTGTTAAGATTCTGGATATTTCATTTTTTCCCCATAAAAGACTGTTTCGCATTGACCATTATTACAAACATACACCATTTAGGTTAAAATGTCCCAGTAAACAATATTTTTGGCATTCGCTTCAGGAGCCAAAATTGCAAGGCTTTGAGGAGAACTTACTCGTTAGCAATCTACATACAACTGATCATGAGAGAAGCCGTCCTGTCTTAAGTCAACCCCAGCGACCTTTAGAGACTGCCCCTGAGCTTTGTTAATGGTCATAGCGAAACAACTTTATGGGAAATTGAAGTCTCTTAAATTGAACGGGCTGGTCTGATAGAATAATGGGAACGCGGGGTATAAAAGGAGATACTAGAGCCTCTAGAGCGCATCCCTTACTGTCATCACTCAACAACTATAACTCATCGTTCAAGATGATTAATACGTGAACAATGGTGGCACGAACGTCCTGATGATACACCTCCGTACCATGCAAGTGGTTGGTGATGGAGCAGAACAGGCCAACTCCATCACCTTCCACAGCTATAATGTTATGGGGCATCATCACACCTTCCACAATTATAAATTTACTCAATCCTGACGTCATTGTTTGAAAATACCGAAATTCTGATATTAAGTCGGTATACCCCATAAAGTCTTAACGTATAAGCATTGATTGACTCCCCTAGACCTGACCTCCACGGAAGAGGATTACCCGTAATCCGACACAGCCGGGGTAGTAGTCCCTGTTCGAGCGCCATTGTCGTATATAAAAAGATTTTGAGCTGGAAATTTAATATAAGAATAAAGTAGATTGAAAAAGTTCAAATCTTATATACGAGCAAGTTATGGGTAACAATGAAGAGTGCCTTCGGATAAGACTTTCGAAGAGTACATCGGATCCTTTTCTTTCAAAGGCCGTACTGTATATGCAATTCAAAGCTGCCAGGTTTGTTTCGGGATACTTAGTAAAAGATAGGACATTGAAAGTTACATATTTATTATCATTGATATATGTACACACCAGTGTACATATATATATATATATATTTTAATAAAAAGTAATAATCAGAGAAACGCCTAAATCCATCTGCCGTACCTCAAAAACCGCTAACACATCTTTGCAATGCCCAACAGGGTTCATATGTATGTAATAATCTGTATACTGTATTAACATCCTTATAACTATGTACTACATATGAAATGCAATAAAGATATTGAGTATTGAGTGTCCGACATATTCATTACTACAACGCGGAAACCACGATACGAGCCGCACTGAATCTACTCTTTGGCCATTAGAACAAAACGTGTGTACTCACTTACGTGGAGCTGAAGGAGGAGGAGAAGACGAAACTCCTTGGCGTCGTCACGTGCAGAAACCGCACGCGACCTGATTGGCCTCCCCAAAACCAATCGACCTTCGGAGGAACTAGACGAGGGTCTTCTGAGCGCAGCATGCCTTCGCGCCACGCCGGGATAGGTCAGAACGGAAATAAATCCGCCTCCGACTAATATACCACGATTATATCATCATCCGTATATAAATAAATCATGTCTGCTCAACAGAGCCGGGATGTCAGATCCAGTTCCTCAAAAAATCAGCAATCAATATTTTTTTTTTGTTCTTTAATCTATCCACGTCTAAAGGTCGATCTGACAGTCAATTAATAATGTTGCCAGTCTCTAAATCACAATACTTAAAAAAAAACCATAGACTATGATCGACTATATAAAACGAGATAATCTGTACTTAAATTATTCATACAATTTAATCAGCCACTTTTCAATGTGCAATGACAATCTCAGATCGCTACGTGACTTCAGACCTAGAATAAATCCAGAATATAATTACTTATTACGTCGCTGCCGCACTAAACGCAGTGCGAATCATAGTGACAGATGTCAATGTCATGTGACATCGACAGTACCATCTTGTAAATAAACTTTAATTAGAGCGATGCAATACTAAATAATATGATAAATACAATGTACGCTACACGCCAAATACAAATTTAAAATCCTATTAGGATAACACTTCGTCGACACACAAATCTGAAAAAAATAACACGATGATGGTCATGTTAGCCACATTGAATTTTAAAATCGTTGTAGTTTTCGTAGTCAGCGACCTGATAAAATATATAAACAATAATACCTTTTTCAGACTTTTTGACCCCATATTACTCCTTTTTAAATTTAATTATTTTTCAAAATGCAACCCAAAGGTTGCATTTTGAAAAATACTGAAACGCGTGTTTACTCATTTACCTATAGAAGTACTCGTGTAAAGTTTAGAATAAAATAGTCCAAGTCTTTAGACCTCCGTTTCACCCTCTTATGGGTAAAATTTGAAAAATCCTTTTAAGTAATTTCGTGTCCATTATGTTATATTTTTAAATCGATACCATTTTCGTAATTGACGTCCCTGAAAACATAGAATCAACACCCATATTGATATTATGACATTTCAACCCCATCGCACCCCCCATAGAGGTAATTATGTCACGTCGGCTATGTTGGTTTATAAAATAATTGTTGTTTTCGTAATCAGTGAGCCGATAAATCATGAAAACAATACCCATGACGATTTTCAGACTCTTTCATTCCATTTCACCCCTTTAGGGGTTGAATTTTGAAAAATCCTGAAACACGTCTTTACTCATTTATTTATTGAAGTACTCGTGTAAAGTTTCAGATAAAATAGTCCAACTAATCTTGTTTCCCCACACAAACTTTGGACCTCCGTTTCACCCCCTTAGGGGATAAATTTTGAAAAATCCTTTCTTTGCGTACCCCTAAACGTCATAAGGAAGCTACTTGCCAAATTTGGAATCTCTAGACCCAACGGTTTGGGCTGTGCGTTGATTAGTGAGTCAGTCCGTCAGTAAGGACAAAGCCTTTATTATTATAGAAGACTAGCTTTCGCACGTGGCTTCGCTCGCGTGAAATTAGGGGCAAACACGTGTTTACTCATTTATCTATAGAAGTACTCGTATAAAGTTTTGGATAAAATAGACCAACTAATCTCGTTGGCCCATACAAACATTGGAGCTCAGTTTCACCCTCTTAGAGGTAAAATTAGAAAAATCTTTGAAATAATTTCGTGTCCACTATTTTATATTTCAAATCGATGCCATTTTCGTAATTGACGTACCAGAAAACTATAGAAACTACACCCATATTGATATTATGACATTTCAACTCCATTGCACCCCCATAGGGGTGATTTTATGTCACGTCGGCTATGTTGGATTATAAAATAGTTGTTGTTTTCGTAATCAGTAACCCGATAAACCATGAAAACAATACCCATGACGATTTTTAGACTTTTTCACCCCATTTTACCCCTTTAGGGGGTGAATTTTGAAAAATCCTGAGTTTCGGGTAAAATAATCCAACGAATCTTGTTTTCCCATACAAACTTTGGACCCCCATTTCACCCCCTTAGGGGATGAATATTGAACAATCCTTTCTTAGTGCACCCCTAGACGTCATAAGGAATCTACGTGCCAAATTTGAAATCTCTAAATCTAACGGTTTGGGCTGTGCGTTGATATATCAGTCAGTCAGTCAGTCAGGACTTTGAATTTTATATAATAGGTAGGGGAAAAAGTCTTTTCGCATTATAGTATGTATGAACTTGTAATAAAATCTCTTTGGTTATACCATTTGTATCTAGCAGGTTTTGATATCTATAAAAAGTTAAAATTTTAAAAAAGATAATTCCAAATTCAAATTAGGTAAATGTGTGATTTTCATTTGTTTTTTTTACTGTCAAGATGAGTGAATCTAATGAAGAAATTCGATACATTTTAAAATTTTACTACAAAAAAGGTAAAAATTCAACGCAAGCTGCGAAAAAAATTTGTGATTATTATGGACCTAGTGCAGTGTCTGTGAGAGTAGCACAAATTTGGTTTAAGCGTTTTCAATCCGGAAATTTTGATGTTAAAAATGCACGTCGCTCTGGTCGCCCTGTTACGGATAAAATGGATGCCATTTCTGAAAAAGTGGAGCAAGATCGGCATATCAGTAGTTACGACGTAGCTGAAGAACTAGGAATTGACCACATAACAGTTTTGGCGCATAAAAAGGTCGTGGTCAAAGACCGGCCAGGCTTCAGAGACTCTGGCGAAACCCGGGTTAACCCGCAACAAGGTGATGCTGTGTGTATGGTGGGATTGGAAGGGAAGATATTCATTATGAGCTGTTACCGCCAGGCAGGACTATCGATTCTGAACTCTACTGTGAACAACTGATGAGATTAAAGCAAAAACTTGAGAGAAAGCGGCCGGAATTAATTAATAGAAGGGGTGTGATTTTTCATCATGATAACGCTAAACCTCACACATCTTTAGCCACTCAGCAAAAATTAAGTAAGAGTTTGACTGGGAGGTGTTAATGCATCCGCCGTATAGTCCTGACCTTGCACCCTCTGATTTCCACCTGTTTCGGTCTCTTAAGAATTCTTTAGGCAATGTCAGGTTAACATCACGAGAAGACTGCCAAAACCACTTGTCGCGGTTTTTTGAACAGAAGTCCCAAAATTTCTATAGTAATGGGATCATGTCTCTACCTACAAGATGACAAAAAGTTATCGAACATAATGGCACCTACATACTTTAGTTAAATGTAAATAAACTTTATTAAAAAATGTTTTGAATTTTCATATAAAATACGAAAAGACTTTTTCCCCAACCTAATATATAGAAGATAGATTACCTTTTGACTCTTCGCCAATTTTAGAAGCTTATGTTCCACCCCTAGATCAATGCACGCACATACACTCATACAACGTCTAAACTCACCCGAGGCTCGCGTGTACTGACGTTTATGCAATTACGCGTGAACACACGAGACAATGTATGTATTGTCTTAGTTGGACATACACTACAATAAACATAGTGTTTTTATTATTATTTATTTATTTGGAAAACATAACAATAATGTATATAAACAACATTAGTTACTGGTTACAAAGCAATAGATACACATTTACAAAGTTTTCGCATTTAACATCTAATAAAACTTAAAAAATATTTCCGTCTTGGTTATGATAATAAGGGCTCGACTATATTACAAGTATTTCAACACAAATAAATAGACAATTATTTGTGATGTACATCTTCTGGTACCAGGGGCCTTACCACAAGCTCTAAACGCAGGAATGGAACTATGATGGTTGCGTATTTATCAATGAATTTCATTCATAAATTCGCAACCATGATGGTTCCATTCCTGCGTTTAGAGCTTGTGGTAAGGCCCCAGAGCGTCATCGTCACAAGAAGTAATAGATAACTCTGTGTTAAACAAAACTAAATCCAAGATTCTATTATTAATATTCTGACAATAATTTAATTGATTTAAATTACATTCTAGTAACGTATCAAAAAAGTATATTTGGGTCTCGCCTGCCATTGCATTTGACTGCAGGTAAAATTCATCATTGTGCCATTTTATATTACTCAGATTAAAATATCCCATTACTAAGAAAGTATCATTCGGACAACTATTAATTATGGAAGATAATTTATCGGAAAAATTTTGCAACTGGGCGTTAAACGAGTGGCCATCTTTTTCATTGCAAAGATATAATGTACAAAGATGTACTCGGCTAAGTGAACGGTCCCTTGCCCTATAAGTTATCGTCATATATCCTCGGCAGAAGAGCGCCACTCAGGACGATGCAGCATAGTTAATTCACGTCGTATGGCCAGTAGTACACCACCGCGGTACTTTTCTTTGGTACGTAAATAATCCCTATCACGACGAAAGGTACCTATCGTCAAAGAGTTCGCTATTGCTGATACCATCGGTAAACCATGTTTCAGTAAGCGACACTATATCATGTTGATTTAGAACCAAATTACGTTTAAAAAGGTGTGTTTTAGTACTCGCGTATTTTGATAATATAAATTAATACTAGCCATTTTTAAAAATAATAATATTACACCTCAATCGAAACAATATTATATCACAATAAATTCTTCAAAATTCCAAAACATCCACGATATAACTATGAACCCGGGCAGAATCAATAATATATTTTAATACAATTAAATTAAATATCGCTATAAATATTTTAGATTTACTAAAGCATTCCATTTGCATAATTATGATGTACAAATAATAGATAAATTGCATCTGTATATGATACCAAATAGGCGAGTCTAATAATTCACAGTAATGTAAGGTACAAGCATAACATTTATTTAGTACGAGATGCATGCAGTAAAGTAAGGGGCCGTCCATTAATCACGTGAGGTTTTTTTTTTGCAATTTTAATACCCCCACCCCCTTGGTGATCCTTTGTGAGGTCTTGGAAATCTAAACCCCCCCCCCCCCCCCCTTCCTCAAATCACATTTTTGTAGCTACAAAGAATCTTAAAACATATAGAATATTAATAAGGGTTTTTGTTATATCAATAAGGTGACAAATAAGCATACGGTCCGCCTGATGGAAAGCTGTTACTGTATACCCTATGCACGCCTGTAATACCAGAAACATCACATGCGCGTTGCCGACCCTACACGTACGAGCGTAAAAATGTTTTCACGTCCTTTTTGAAGAACCCCACGTTCACGTTGTAGTCTCCTGAGAAAACCTCCACAGGCAGTTCATTCCACAGCTTGATAGTACGGTGACGTCACATATTTTGCAATTTTACATCTTAAGTTGCAAATGTATTTGAGTTTTTTGTTAATAGTTCAAAGTTCGTGTTTTAACATTTAGATTATAATAGATTTTGAAATTTCACGTCACGAAATTTAGGACCCCTCCCACCCCCTTGTCACACAGTATCACAGTTCGTCGACCCCCTCCTTCCCCCTTAACGTGTGACCTAATTTAGGGATGACCCGGATGACGCTTATCGTGGCATAAAAGTTCTGCCCCCTTACCACCAACTCTTATTGCGATTCAATAACTGAATACGACTCATTTCAAATTGAATAGTCGTTTATTCATTGGTATGAATAAGCATTCTATTCAATTAATGAATTGCAATAAGAGTTGGTGGTAAGGGGGCTGTTCGTGCAAGCGTGAACATGCCAGAGGTGCTACAGAATGGTGGCAGCTCCATCAATACTCTGAAACCATTATTATACTGTATGCGCAGGGAGTTGTAGGCCGCCGTCTTCAACTTCGTTCGTTGCCTAGCATTGGCGAGTCAAGGTCTTCAACACGCCGCTCTTCGGTTTTGAAATCGCGCGTTTGACAAAAAAATAAATACACGTGATATTTTACTACACCCCCCCCCCCTCCCCCTTGTGATATTTCGTGATTTTTACCGAACCCCCTCCCCCCTCTTTTGAGCCTCACGTGATTAATGGACGGCCCCTAACTTGTAAGCGAACATGGCACTATATTGATGCGATCTCGAACGAAATTAACCCGAATGCAGCCGACGATGAATGCGCGGACAAGCGATAACTGTATGAGCGAATAGTAACTTACGTGCATTAATTGGTTGGCAACTCCGATGACGACAGAACATCCAATAGACAATAGACAGGTGAATTTTTGGATGCGGTTCCCAAACTGTACGATATACACTATGACTATAATTATATTAAATAATATAAACTTCCGACAAATAACTAAGTGATTTTTAGTAAATCTTTCTCGCACTTTATATAAAACATGGATCATTTTTCCGACTTCCTGGCCATAATCTTCGAATGTTTGACCAAAAAGTCACATAAGATGCCAATTTTTTCAGCAACTTCATACAAATTTTCGTTTTTCATTAATGGTATCCCCCGGACTTCCACGTTATTATTTCTAGCCCACTGATCTCGATCATGCAGCTGTTGGTTAAGTCTGGCAACCTCGTTTTGGAGAGCTGGAACTGCACCTGCTAGGTTTTCCACTTCAAAGATTCCCGTTTCCAGGCTGTCAACTTTGTCCGACAAAGCTTCCACTGCCGCATGCACCATTTCCAGTGAATCTTTAAGACCGCTGATTTCACTCCTAATTAATTTAACATCTTCCACTATTGACGATAGGGGTGTAAGCTGGGACGTTATTTTCTGAAGCTGCTCCTGAATCTTGTCCAACTGACTGGGCTGCGGCGACACCGCAGCTGGAGACGGGCACGCACTTGTCTTACATGTGGGGCAGCGCCATGAAAATTTTCGGTCTCCTAATTTCCGGTAGCCAGCCTCAGTAATACCCGAACACGGGAAGTCATAGCGCTTTTTACAAGCGCTACAGATTGTTCCCTTGGAGTGTTGAACGCCGCAGCTCGCACAATCAAACATGGTTAGGTAAAAGACTGAGAACCACTGAGATTAAGCAAAAAACAAACAAGCGTCTAATCGATAATGTAGCCGAGCGGCAACTGATATAGGGGGCGCCGGCGAAAGATAGTATATGCTACTAGCTTTCGCCCGCGGCTTCACTCGCGTGAAATTCATGGCAAACACGTGTTTACTCATTTATCTATAGGACTATTCGTGTAAAGTTTAGGATAAAATAGTTCAACTAATCTCGTTGCCCCATACAAACTTTAGACCTTCATTTCACCCTCTTAGAGGTAAAATTTGATAAATCCTTTGAAGTAATTTCATGTCCACTATGTTATATTTTCAGACACTATGTTATATGTCCACTATGTATATGATATACTAGCTTTCGGGGCAAACACGTGTTTACTACTACGAATACGCATGATGGTACAAATGGTTTATCGGGTCTTTAAAAACAACTTCCTACAAACCGCAAAGGTGGCAATTAACTACGCTGTGCTACCAGAAATGTTGAATAATTACGTCCGCCACGAACAATTATAACAATTATTACTTAATCTTAAAAATCTTAAATTAACACTTAATCTAAACTTACCCGATTCCCGACGCGGGTTCACCGTAATCCAGACGAGCTCATGCAGACAGGAATAAGGGTTTAAGGACAGGAATATATATATAATAATAATAGGAATACGTTCACCAGTTGAACAGTTCAGTGTTCGGAGGTCGCCCAGCGATCAATCACTCATTGTTAACACTGTCCAAACTTTCGACGCGTCCCGGCGTCTATCCGCGGTCCAGCGCGGTTCCAGTTATGACGCGAACTCCAGGCCGCGATAATACCCGTATGTGCTGCGAGGCTTTTCCGGAAGCCGTCTTATTATTTCCAGATAACGTTTTCCAGAACGATTCGAGTCTATACGGCTAACACGAGAGACTACAAGAGACTACCGCGCGCGCGTCCCCTGACGGCGCGCACCGGCGAAACGAGTGTTGCCAACCAACAAGCTCGATTACGCCCTAACTAACAATCGATTACTTTCCAGAGTCGATTTTAAATCCAACAATACCCATGACGATTTTCAGACTTTTTAACCCCAGTTTACCCTTTTAGGGGATAAATTTTCAGACATCTTTTTAAATTATTTCGTGTCCTCTATGGTATATTTTCAATTCGATGTTTTGATGATTTTTGTAATTGACGTCCCAGAAAACCATAGAAGCAACACCCATATTGATATTACGACATTTCAACCCTATCGCACCCACACAGAGGTGATTTTTTAAAATAGTTGTTTTTTTCGTAACCAGCGACCCGATAAACTATAAAACAATACCCATAACGATTTTCAGACTTTTTCAGCCCATTTTAGACGTTTCAATCCTATCGCACCCCAATAGGGGATGAAGGTTACGTTAGCCATGTTGAATTTCAAAATCGTTATTGTTTTCGTTATCAGCGACCCGATAAACCATAAAAACAATACCCACGACGATTTTCAGACTTTTTGGCCCCATTTTACCCTTTAAGAGCTTGAATTTTGAAAAATCCTGAAATACGTGTTTACTCATTTATCTATAGAAGTACTCGTGTAAAGTTTCTCCATACAAATTTTGGACCTCCGTTTCACCCTCTTAGGGGTAAAATTTGAAAAGTTCTTTTAAGTACCTAATTTTGTGTCCAATATGTTATATTTTCAAATCGATGCCATTTTCGTAATTGACGTCCCAGAAAACCGCAGAAACGACACCCATATTGGTATTATGACATTTCAACCCCATCGCACCCCCACAGGGGTGATTTTATGTCACGTCGGCTATGTTGGATTATAAAATAGATGTTTTTTTTTGTAATCAGCGACCCGATAAACTATAAAAACAATACGCATGACGATTTTAGATTTTTTCACCCCACTTTAAACATTTCAACCCCATCGCACCTCAATAGGGGATGATGGTCACGTTAGCCACGTTGAATTGAAAAATCGTTGTTGTTTTCGTATTCAGCGACCCTGCAAACCATAAAAACAATACGCATGACGATTTTTAGACTTTTTGGCCCCATTTTACCCTTTTAGAGGTTGAATTTTGAAAAATCCTGAAACACGTATTTACTCATTTATCTATAGAAGTACTCATGTAAAGTTTCGGATAAAATAGTCTAACTAATCTTGATTCCCCATACAAAGTTTGGACCCCCGTTTCACCCCCTTAGGGGATGAATTTTGAAAAATCATTTCTTAGGGTACCCCTAGACGTGATAAGGAACCTACGTGCCAAATTTGGAATCTCCAGACCCAGCGGTTTGGGCTGTGCGTGGATATATCAGTCAGTCAGCCAGTCGGTCAGTCAATCAGGACTTTGAAATTGGACATTACGCAAAATAACGGCTTAATCAATTTACTAGTTTTTATTTACCTGTTATTGTTAGGTGCGTTATTTCGTTAATTAAAATAATTCATAATTCATAATTCATTTATTCACATTATCATTTATAACATTTAGTACATTCACAAAAGTGGTAAAATAGATGGTCAAGTATATGCTATAAATTACCTATTCGAGGCATTCGTGAATTATATTATTTATCTCAGAGTCAACAAGTTAAACTCTTATATATATATATCTAAATTTTTACATGACATAAATCGCATACATTTTATATATTACTATAATAATCAGTTTGTCAACAAGCATTATCAATAATTATGTCAATTGGTATAAATTACATTTAATACATAAAAATAAATACATAATTATAAATATAAGCGTAAATAATAATTTATTATAAGTTAAAATAATTTAAACTTGAATTAGTTTATTTGCGAAAAAACTTAATTCCGTAATTAAACTTAGGATTAATTAAAACTAAATTATCGCGGTCTCTACGAATTATGTAAAGCTAAAATTTTATTCCGTGTCACAAATGGTGATATATGTGATGTGAGATCGAAGTATTACATTTTTCCTGTGTAAAATATTCACATTTAAGTGGTATAGTATGTCGTAGAATCCACCTTAAGTCGTTATTTTCAACCTTACATGTTTAGGGTGGATTCTCGTACGTATGTACGTTATGGTTAGGGTTGCCAACTATACTGTTAAAAACAGTATTTTACTGTTTTTCACTGCATTATACTTTTTACTGTTGAACAAAAATAAAGTATACAAAATACTGTTTTCAGCATCAAAATGCTTAACACTAAACTAACGCATTTTTTGAATATGTGATTAAAAATGAGGTCCTGATTTAATTTTAATTATAATTGTGGTGAGGCGTATGTAATATTTTAAAAAATACGTTAATTAATAAGTTGTGTGAGAAACTCTAAAACATATGTATTTAAAACATTAAATAAATAAAATACTATCCGTTTTTCTAAAATACTGTTTAAAATTTTTCGCACACCTAAATATACTTTATTTCTTGTAAAGAAAGTTGGCAACCCTAGTTATGGTTAATAAACGAAATACGAGTATGACGTGAGATCTAGGTGTAAGGCTCTAGTTATATTTCTCGGCTGAAGTTTAGAATTAACACTGACTGAAAGAACTTTTTGTTTCTTTCTTTTTAGACAATAATATATTTATAGAGTAACTTGTATCACTTATTCCGATTCGTTCTGCTGACGATATTTTTATAATAATATAATAATTTGTATTGTGCATTATAATAAATATTTCTGTTTGTAAAATTTTGTTATGCCTATTTTTATTAAGGTAAATCTCTACTTAACGCCCAGAGATATATTTATATTTCTATTATTTGTAGCTCTGTATATTCATTGTATTTTATTAGATGAAATATATATTATGTACTAAAGTTAAATAAAATAAATATATTTTAAAAATGCACTATAATTGTTTCCTTCTATTTGTAAACTTTGGCAGAGGAGGCATACGTTTGAAGACGGACGCAACAAGGACTGTTATAGATAGATAGATTTTCAAACTCATATTTTTCTACGAATGAATTACATTGTAGCACACCCCGGCCACTCCATACAAAAAACGGCAACACAAACAGACCGCGTCTAAGTATATACGTGAAAATGTGTGTGTAGATGCTAGGTTTGACTGCATAAAAAGTAGGTACCTTGCGCTGTGGCGTAAACCGTCAGTCATTGTTGGAATTACCGTGCCTCACTAAATGTCACGGCATTTGTGTAATTCCGTGCAGTAATAAATGACCGGATTTTGTATGCCGTACAGTAATAAATGACCGGAATATTGCTTCTAAAAATAAAAAAATTGCACTGACTTCCTGCACCACCGCCTTAGTACGGCACTAGGTTTTTTGACATTTATTTTTAATCCTCTATAAACTATAAAAAAGCCGTACATTAATAATTAATCATAATTCCTCACTTGTACCTGAGAAATTCCATTTATCATGTACTCACCTGTACCGCTCAGAAATGACGACATAGTGCTCAGAGTTATTTTCTGATATAGTAACAGCCTTCTAAGCGTTATTCACGATGGTTCATTTCACAGGTAATTTTTTTCCATTTGCTTGTAGTCTATTATAACTGGTTATTATACAATGTAATGTCGCCGTTGCCTATTTAAAACGTGGAATAAATATCAATATTAGAATAGAATAGAATCGTTTATTTGCTTAAATGTGGGTATACAGGTGTAGAAATACCATTAGAAGTTTGATCTATCACATTTGCCAGGAATATGCATGCAAATATATTATAAAATTGGATTAATAATATGTCTAAAATATGTCAATTTAAATAAAAATACATAATAATTTTAACAATTACAATTTTAATATCAATTTTTTTAAAGTACGATCATGATATTAAATGTCAATCAAAACGATAACAGTGTTGTCATGCTTCAAGTAATTCCCCTATTATCGAATAAAACATTTTCCCGTGCAGCCAATTTCAATTGTGCAACCAGTTAACGAGTGCCCGTCCGGTAAGGGTAGACAAAAAATCATCAAAACCGATATTCTCGAGATACGGTCCCAACACGGAACCCTGAGGGCAGCCCTGCGTGAGCACTTTTGAAGTAGTATAATGGCCAAGTTTTAACTTAGTTGTAACAAAAAGTACAATCGAATGAGATAGTAGATATTGCTGGGGTAACCTCTCACCTTAAGTTTCAGCTTTAGTTTCATTATTATGGATGTTATTGGCATGTTTATACCATTATAAAAAAGATAAGCTCGGAGCTCAGAGTTTTATTAAGGAGTCGAATCCGGAACGAAGAAATTCGACGGAGAACCAAAGTTGTAAACATAGTCTACAGAGTTTGCAAGCTGAGGTGGCAAAGAGTCGGTCACATCTGCCGAGTAAGTAATGGCAGATGGGGGAGGAAAATATTAGAGTGGAGGCCGCGCTTAGAACGGCAAAGCGTTGGACGCCCTCCTTGTAGATGATCCGATGACCTTAAGAAAGCGGCTGGATGCTGAAGACGGAGGATCTATTTGGTTTATGATCATTCTGATAAAACACTTTTTCCATAAAGTGTATGATCAGAATGACTATGATATTTCATGGTTTTCTTAGGTCGCTGAAGACATTTTTTGTTTTATTTTATTTTGGTTTATTTTTCAGAAATCCTGCTTGCTATACTTTACATTCAGGGGGAATAAGTGCCACCTTACATTTAATTTTGAATAAAATGAGCATTTATTATGATATGAAAATTCTCTTATATTAATTTGTATAAATGGGTAATTTATTAAAAGTTAAAGGTAAAGTAGGTGCTTCTTTATGATCGTTGGTATAATGGCAGGTGATTCCCCTTCAATAAAATATTGCACTCCAAAATATAGTCATGAGTAATATGAATATTATGATAATGTTAAATTTATTAATTGAATAGTTGTCTGAAAGTAATGTATTGGATTATTCTTGACTTCAGCCCAAAATAAAAACGGCCATTTAATTAAACCCATCCTTCCTAACGGAAACACCATATCGGAACTATCGACAGTTATCATCAAAATTAGATTATTGTAACCTCGTTTCGAAGGAAACAACATTACAAGTAAGGGGCCATCCATTAATCACGTGAGGCTCAAAAGAGGGGGGAGGGGGTTCGGCAAAAATCACGAAACATCACAAGGGGGGAGGGGGGGTGTAGTAAGATATCACGTGTATTTATTTTTTGAAGTGCTTTCCAACAGGCGGACCGTATGCTTGTTTGTCACCTTAGTGGTGTAACAAAAATCCTTATTAATATTCTGAAAATTTTAAGATTCTTTGTAAATACAAAAATACACGTGATTAGAGGGGGGGGGGGGTTAACCTCACACCTCACCAAGTATCACCAAGGGGGTGGGGGGTGTTAAAAATGCAAAAATAAACCTCACGTGATTAATGGAATAATAATAAAAGAAGCCCAGCTGGGGAAGTACCTTCGACTGACAGAAGATCCGCTAATAAATACCAATATTGCGTTAAGTAATTAGAATATAGACACCGCCATAGTAATAGCAAACCCCGGCCACTCCATACAAAAATGGCGCTTTTGCATGTAGTATTTCACCACTTCTAGTAATACATCACTGGCTCAGTGGTAACGTCGTTTTATGTTCGTATTACCCCAAAGGTTTACGGATCGAATCCCAGACCCGTCAGACTTTCTGCGACATAATAAACTTTCTAAAGCAAATGGGCCCAGATTGTCTAGGCGCGACGTCAATTTCGAGCGACCGCAGCGCTACTGTTTACTGAAACAACCGACGGGGCGGGTGAATGACCTAAAGACAGCGCGATTTTCAAAATGTTTTGCGACAAACGTTCCACGTTGAGTTATATTGTTATTGAAGTTGAATATTTACAGCATAACAAAAATATTGAATAATTGGAAATAAACGACGAGTCTAAAATATTCTAAGACTAGTTTTTCGTTATAAAATGATCCTAATTACTAGATTAATAAGAGTAGTTGAGACACTATTTTTATGTTTTTCTATTTATAATAAACAATCAAGAGCAGGTCCGGACTGACCTTTTTGTATTCTACTTACAAAAAATTCCAACTATGTATTTATTTGTAATTTTACTACCAAAGTTTATTCTTATTTCGTAAAATATTCATTCAACAAAATAATTGCAAATTCAGTAGGAAGTACGGTCGAAATAACATCGAGCTTTCCTCGCTTGTGTATATCTCTACGCAAGGAAATGTGCCTATTGCGTAAACTCAAATAGGGTGGTGGCACCAATTATCGGCCATGTCAACTTTTTTTCAACTTTGCTTGCTTGTAATTTTTGAGTTAATAACTTTTGCTACGATAGTATACGAAAGTATAAAAATGATTCATATAATTAAAAGTAAGTAAACAATAACAAATATGAGTCGCCATCTAAAAAGCGTGCTAGGGTTGTACAAAAATAAATGAAACACAAGTTTATAAATTATTTATTAATATACTAATTAAAAGTAAGTAAACAATAACAAAATATGAGTTCAAAATTCTAATGTTTTTTCATTTTAACGATTACTGATCAAATTCTGATTTCTGCTAATTTGATGATAAAATCAATTGCTATTGCAAAACCTATCAGAATGAAAATGTTACCAGCTGCCCGATTCACGTAATAAAAACCGTAGCGTAGGGACTTAAAAATGTCACTTCGTTTTTTGCAAATTAAGCCCTTTTAACCGACATAAAAAAAGAAGAAGATACTCAATTCGCTGTATTTTTGAAACGATTTTGATGATTCTTTACACCAGGTAACTCTTCAAAATCGTATAGGAATTGTATAGTAATTGAGCTATTGAAAGATTTATGACAATCCAAGACTAGATAAGTAAGTGCGTTTAAAACAGAAAACCAAAAGGCGATTTCTAAGTTTCTAAGTTAAAACGACTTTTGGACTGGCGTGTTTACGTGAATCGACCGGCTGGATAGTTAAGTTACCTTAGTCTCTTTCAAAATCATTAGGTGTTCTTCTCTTTCAAAACACGTAAAGCTCTTTCTTTCCTCTCTTTCATAGCCTCTATGATACTGGACGCGTCACGAATGGGCATGCTTCGTGACTGCCGAGGATCAACTAATTCTGGAAGTAGACAATCGTAATAAAACCTAACTAATTTCATCTCCATTTTCTCCTTCCAAAATTTGTCGTCCTTTTCTATAATATAAACTTTCATAGGTACAGTAGCACCAAACCAGATGCCAAGCATGCAAACGTTTCTTTTAGTAATATGTACCTGTCCCTGAATTTGGAAATACCAGTTATGATTTTTATTTATGAAATAACCCTTGGAAGCCTTGTCCTTAACCCAAAAGGTATGTTTGGCCATTGCTTCATCAAGAGTCATGCCAGCTAAAGAATGTGGGCACTTAATTTCAATTAAACCGTTTGCATAAATGCCATCTGGTGTATTACCAAGAAATTCATATTGATCGTCGACGAACAAACCGCAACGTTGTATACTAATATTCTCTTGAATTTCTAACTGTCTAATTGCGGTTTCTTCGTTTTCGATACCGTACCGTACAGCAGGCAAACTGGAGATATTACTACCATAAACGATTTTACCAACAAGAGCAGCACAACTTGTGCTCTCTCGTTTTTTACAAACTTCCCCGAATGATGATGAGGTTAGTAATTTTCTCCTTGTACTCATCCACTCAGCACTACTTCTTTGTAAATGGGTCGACCTTTCAAGCTCCTCTCTTTCAGCACAAGACAACTTTAAATCGGCTAAAAAAGCTGACTTGGCTTTCTCATATAATTCTGGACTCAGATCAGGTTTTTCGCAGTTTGGTTCATAGTGAGCGTCTTTCGATACAGTGTTGTGGCTTTTTTTCAATCTTAATTTAGGTTTAGCAATTAAACGGTTTCTACGATTACAATTTTCCACTTTCGCGATCAAAGGATTCGGACTACATTTAAATATGACTTTATGAGTTTTACTATGAATCGATCCCGTATTAAAAGACACAACAGCAGCTGCGCTCGGCCCGCATAAAAACCACGGGAAGAATAATTTACACGCTTACCCCCAACTAATTTGGCAATTACTCCGTTAAAACTTTCAACTATATTACTTGTGCAATTATGAATTAAACTTCTAGAATGATATGACAATCTTTTACTTAAAATTTCTACCGCGTCCATTAATCCGCATCCAACAATTGCTGGAAGTAATCCAACAAGTTCTATTCGACGAGTATCAGGTCTACAGAAATACTCCTTGCAATGTTGGTGATTACCAAATACGTGTTGTGGACCATTTAGGATATCTTCACTAAGATTTTTTATTTTTTCTTCGAGTGACTGATTTTGATCCGCCCAATATTTAATCGCGCATTTTACACCCGTTCTTAAACGCAAATACCTTTCTTTTAGGAATTTCCGCAATTCCCAAGGATACTTAGTGTCTTTCGACAGTTTCTCCAAGCTATTGCAGTAGTTTCGTAAAAGATGATTTTTGCATTCAATTTTCTCTACTATTAAATTATCGTACGGACGCGAATCTAATATTTTTTTATAAGTACTGGAATCGCCGTCTGCTACAAATTTATTATAAATTACACCGTGATCAACAATGGAACGTTTAAACCCCTCAACTATTATGGTCAATTCCATCCCGGTAGATGATCCTGAATAATTCTTGAAACAATGGTGTTCCGGGGGCTGACTGTTTTTCTTTGCGGCTCGTACACAGACTACGCAGTATTTATTGTTAACTCCAAAAAACAATACTTTATTAGTTTTAATGCCAATTATCGCAGCTGCGGATAAGGCGGAAAAATTCTTACCATAAGATCTCTTGCTCCAACAACCGTCAACAGCAACAGATATTAATGGTGTACCATTTTTATCAACACTACCTATAGACACTGCGTACTCTGCTTCTTCCTTGACAGCTTCTGCCATGGAATGTGCTGCTGTCTTTTCCCACCAATCGCAAACCGTATTATTAATTTCATTGTATAATGAAGGTGACATGATTGGTAGGGCTACTGCGGCAGTTAATGTTTTTAACTGAGAGTAGCTCCCACCAGACGATATGATACCAGATACAATTTGATGATTCACTTCCATGCTATCTTATTTCTTTTCAACCAAACACACAGTAAATTTCATACTACACATACTACATTTCATGATGAGTTTTGAGTCCAGATCAACTTTTACTTCACCTATTATACTGAGGTAACTTAACTTACAATCCATTGGACCGTGGTCCCCTATGGCCTGAAGAGCTTAAAAAAAAAAGAAATATCTATTACTCTACGCCCAACTTCAACTTCATCCACCTTTCCCTCTTGACTGTTTTCAATAACTAGTTCCTGTAAAGAAAGATAATGGCTTTATTTTTTTAATAAAAAATAATTAAAAAAGAATGGGCCAAATTTCTTCAAACATAGCTAAGAACTCCCTTAGAATACATCTTTGAAACACATAACACTAGATCAAAATCTTGAACGTTTTATATAAATAAACGTAATAAAAACTGGTTGTTTGTAAAGTTGGTTTAGGACAATAATTTTATGGGATAACGTCAGGATCTAGTGAACAAAAAAAGCTGTTGTTTCATTTTTAACCTTATTAATATTCCTGTTAACATAAAAAATAGCTAAACATGTTGTTTAGCGTTTTCATGCATTTTCCTAATGTCGGCCGGGTGGCCGATATTGGGATTTATCAATAAATAAAGATCCCTAACCTCGACCCTGCGATTATTTCATAAAAAAGACAAGTAAAAGTAAAAACGTGTGTTTTTCTTGAATAAAAAACAATATAAAATACCATAGGTATGTTTAATTCCATTGAAATACTAACTAACTCAATGCGTTCGCAACCGGTATTTGACTCGCCACTGCCACTAAACGACACAAGTCGGTACCGGCGCGTGCTCTATTGCCAACTGAACGTTCAAATATTGAAGCACCCGCACCAAAATATGGATTATTCGTATATAGAGTCGCTTTTTGAATAAAAACTATTATAATTTTAGGGTTATTTTAATAGTTAGGGTAAGTGCTCCAGTGAATTAACACCCACCAGTGAATGAACAAAACACACATTTTTCAATATAATAAGAAATCTAAGCCTTTCTACTCAAGCCAGTATTTTTTTTCTCAATCGAAACATTATATTACGTCAACTACAGGTCACAGGCAAACAGGTGTTTGCCTGTGACCTGTAGTTTCAAAATCGCGACCGCCTAAAATGAAAGTATTCTGTCGTATTTTTGATTGTATGGAGCAGAATTTAGGGCATTGCTGAGACTTCGTGTTTTGATATTCACTTTGTAGACACTATAAGTGTGATAGTGTTAACAAAATTTGGTAGTAGGATGTAAAAAGGACTGTTTTATCTTTCAAAAAGCAGATTGCAAAAATTTTAATTATCATAAATAAATTATAGGGGTGTACGATAATTGGATCACGAAATTGAAGAAAATCTAGTCAATGAACACACGGTTCATTCATAGGAATTGACTTATTTTATAGTTTTAAGCATTTGGCATCTTAGCCTTAATGCAATTGGCTAATTTTTTGTACACAACTTTTATAAACGGTTGTCAATTTTTTGACCAATATTCGAACGAGGTGTTCTTTTATTATTACCAGTTTATCCTCCATACCTAGCCTGATATCTTCAGTAACTTTTAGAAGTGCAGTAATAGTACTGTGCCCAGGACGAAAACCAGACGGAGTGAACTGATTAAATAAAATAAATAAAGATCTCCACATAGAAGTGCCTTTCAGCTAAAACGACCATGGAAAGACAGCAAAATGCAAGCTAAAAAGAAATTAATAAATAATGATGACATATAGAACCAATCTTCTATTATAGAAATATAATAGTTTAGAAGAGAAAGGAGAATCTAACATAGAAGTGATGAATAACAATATTAAATATTTTATAATAATAATCCAGTATTAATATTATGTTTTAAGCATTTGGCATCTTAGCCTTACGGTCTGCCCGAGGGGCTATGCGAATGGGTTGCTAGCTTCTTGTCCAGCAAAAGCATTAGAGCCGTTGTAGATGGCAGTTGCTCCGATAGCATGGACATCAATACTGGCGTCCCGCAGGGTTCTGTATTGTCCCCGACGCTGTTTCTGCTGCATGTTAATGATATGTTGTATAATGACAGCATTCATTGTTATGCGGACGACAGCACCGGGGACACTTATTACACGGGCCGCGCAAATATCCCTCGTTCTTTGGTGGAGGAGAGCCGCGAACAACTTGTGTCGCAAATTGAGAGCACACTAAGTAGAGTGTCCGACTGGGGGCGACATAACTTAGTGCGATTTAACCCCTCTAAGACACAAGTCTGCGCGTTCACCGCTAAGAAAACCCCATTTGCTGTGGCTCCACACTTCGAAAACACACCCCTCACCATCGCCAATAGTATTGGTATTCTAGGAGTTGACATCTCCAGCGACGTCCAGTTTCGATGTCATCTGGAGGGGAAGGTCAAGCTGGCATCGAAGAAACTAGGTGTGCTCAACAGGGCGAAACATTACTTCAACCCGCGGCAAAGACTTATACAAAGCTCAAGTTCGGCCGCATATGGAGTACTGTTGCCATCTATGGGCGGGAGCGCCTAGATACCAGCTTGCACCCTGTGACTCGATTCAAAGGCGTGCTGTGAGGATTGTTGACGATCCCAAACTGACAGACGGTTTAGAACCTTTAAGTCTGAGAAGAGATTTTGCGTCCCTTTGTGTGTTCTACCGTTTGTACAATGGGGTGTGTTCAGAGGAGTTGTTTGACATGATGCCCACGGCTTCCTTCTACAGTCGCACCGCTCGCCATCGACAGGTAATTCATCCTCACACTTTAGAACCGAAATGGTCACGTACTGTGCGGTTCCAGAGAAGTTTTCTTCCACGTACTATCAAGCTGTGGAATGAATTGCCTGTTGAGGTTTTCCCAGGAGACTACAGCATGGGGTTCTTCAAAAAGGGCTTGAAGAGGTTTTTACAGGGTCGGCAACGCGCATGTGATGCCTCCGGTGTTACAGGCGTCCATAGGCTGCGGTAACTGCTTTCCATCAGGCGGACCGTATGCTTGTTTGCCACCTTAGTGGTATAAAAAAAAATGTTAGATAGTTCTCTTTAGGTTATAAAATATCAAGTAACACGCAATTATAATAGTAATCATATCGTCTATTTAATATAATAAAAAAATATATATATTTACAATAACAATTACCCGAAATAAACTCTTACATAATAATTTATATATAGAACTGATATATAAAAGTGGTAGTTCATTCAATGGGTTTCAAAAGGTTTATTCACTGGATTTTTTGTTCATTCTCTGGTGATTTGTGTGTTCAATGTTATTGAGATAACCTGCATTTTATACAAATATACCCCATATTTGTATAAAATGCAGATTATCTCAATAACTATCAGCATTTTTGCTAAAATATGTATACTGTATCAATCATGAATAAATTGTGAACATAATAAAATAAAATATTTTTTGGTTAGGATCTCATAAGTAGCTGGCTGTAATTTTCAAAGTTTGGAATGCCCTTAAGGGTTCATTCAATGGAGCACTTACCCTATATTCCATTTTCTCGCAAAGGCCGATATTAGGAGGAGGCCGATACTAGAAGACTTCACCCTACTGAGATTTTGTCTTCGTCCATCACTAACTAGGTATTTTTTTTTTTATACTACGTCGGGAAGCAGACAAGCATACGGCCCGCCTGATCTGAAGCGGTTACCGTAGCCATATTAACGCTCGCAACATAAAATATCGCTCGCGCGCCGCCACCCCCGCCACCCCCGCTCGCATCGCCATCGCAGCATCTCCTTCCTTTCTGGTGACCTCACTCACTCGCAGGAAGACAACAGCCCTCAAGGAAACCGTTATTTGGCTGCGGTATTCTGTGAGGTGGAGGTACATTCCCCAGTCGGGTAGCTTACAATTACGCTCCCTACCTCTCTTTTCGCCAGAGCTTCGTTTGTCAGTCAGCAGGGTGTACCGCATGCAGGTGAATTTGGCTTTGGTTTAAAGATCTTGATGAACCACTTACACCCCAAGGTAGTTTGTTTATTTATGTAATAAGTCTACAAGAATTACGTATAACCAAACCCCGGCCACTCCATACAAAAATGGCGCTTTTGCATGTAGTAACCAATTGACGTCTGTACACGTGCCTATGTTTGAGTGACGTTCTCTAGGGCTGACATTATACAATTATTAGTCGGACATGTAAGGGGGTGTAAGTGGTTCATCAACATCTTTGAACCAAAGTCAATCTTATCTGCACGGGGTACACCCTGCTGACTTACAGACGAGGCTCTGACGAAAAGAGAGGTAGGACATAGCGTATTTTTTAAGCAGCCCGACTGACGAAGTACCACCACCTCACAGAATACCGCAGTCAAATAACAATTTCCTTGAGGGTTGTTGTGTTCCTGCGAGTGAGTGAGGTCACCAGAGAGGATGGAGTTGCTGCGTTGGCAGCGGGGATGGCAGCGCGCGAGCGATATTTAATGTTGCGAGCGTTAACCGCTTAACTTTTTTTTCTTCACTACGCCCACCTGATGGGCGTAGTGAAGAAAAAAAAACGTGTGACACTCGGGGACTGCCGCGGTAAAGCTATTGCATAGGATTTTTTATCAACTAATGCTCGTTTGCTCGTTCATCCATCCATCCATCCATATCCATTCATCCATCCATACATCCATCCATCCATTCATCCACCCATCCACCCATCCATCCACCCATCCATCCATCCATCCATTCATCCACCCATCCACCCATCCATCCACCCATCCATCCATCCATCCATCCATCCATCCATCCATCCATATATCCATCCATCCATTCATCCATCCACCCATCCACCCATCCATCCATCCATTCATCCATCCATCCACCCATCCATCCACCCATCCACCCATACATCCATCCATCAATCCATCAATCCATCCATCCATCCATCCATCCATCCATCCATCAATCCATCCATCCATCCATCAATCCATCCAACCATCCATCCATCCATCAATCCGTCCGTCCGTCCGTCCGTCCGTCCATCCATCCATCCATCCATCCATCCATGTTGAGACATCCATCCACTGCACAAATAACTCTCATCTTTTACATACTCGCATAATATTTTAAACTGAATGGAGAATAAAATACAAGCGACGTCAATTCGTACGTTGTGGCATTCCTTGCGAACGGTTCCAAATCGGTTCCATAGGGGAGGTGAGGTCGACTAGTGAGAGCGGCAGAGAGTGTCCATACTGTACGTTAGTACTATTACTTATACTGTGGTATAACAACTTACGTCTATAGTGTGTAGTCTAAGCATAGCAGTGTTGCTTGGAGTCTCGGCCTGAAGGTTTTCTTTATTTTCAATACTGGAAATATTATTCATCATTATTATCCACTTTATAATTATTTTGTAATTTTTGTACAACACCAGAGCCTAGGCGCGTCGCGTCTCTTTGGCGGTAAGTATGTCGACAAAGCCGCGTGCCCGTGCTATTTCTGTTATGAAACATACCTACTTCCACAATCATTTAGACAATAATGATGAACATGGAAAACGAATACTAGGTAGAAATTGACTTTATTACTATATAATACAAACCAATATTTACATGCTATTGTATATGTCTGAATCAAGCGATCTAAATCATATGACATAGGTATTGTATTAGCTTTGTAATGTACCCTGTTCAAATGCAAATAAATTATATTATTATTACTACTTATACAGGATAAGCACACAAATAAAACTAGGATTTTTACATGACACTTTCACAGAAATCTCGTATTTTTTTTCTAGGTAGGTATTTAGGACAAGACGTAGTAAAGTAGGCAGATAAATAAATAAGTAGGAAGGAACTTACATTTTTTCCGAGATCTTTTGGCTTTCATATTTTTATAATGCGTACTAAACTTTCTTTTCCCTGGCAAATTCAAATTCAATCAGTCCTGCGAAAAAAACCCTCGATTACCGACTAGATACGTTTATGATATTGGCTATAGCATGTTGAAATCATGTTTCAAGCCTGAATTGATACATATTTTACAAGGTTCATAAAATAACCTACTCAACAAAGTATCTAATTCATTCTTTGTATTTTTTACGATTTATATACATTCATTATATTGGTAAATTAGTTATACTTACAGTTTTTCACAAAAAACACAAATTCACAACACGTAATTTTGCTGGAGCATCCGACGCGCGTGGTGTCACCTTGACATATAAAAACACACTGGCGATTTAGTGGCGACGCTGAGTACTAATTCGTAATATCGGAATGTGCGTCATTTTTCATACATTTTTCTATGGAGAATTTACGTAAAACATATGTAGATTTTAGGGCTTTAAAAGAGGAAGTCTTTGTTTGTAAAGTTACAAAAAAAAAGTATATGTTATATTTATTGGTTTCTTCAGTGTTCAAAAAGTGTTTCTTTTTATCAATTTGTGTTGATTTATTGGGTTAAATCTGAAAAATACGAAGGCATGTTTTTGCATTTTTTCTCAATTTTGTGCGTTTGTTGACCTTTATTATAAAACAACTATTAGATTTTAAGAGTTTAATATAATCATACCATAATTTTTGGTCTTTGATTGTAACATATACAAATTATCATTGATATCAATCATATCTAAATAGGTTAAATATGAAAAATCGTAACACTCTTTTCACAGTTTTCACGATCTGGCCCCTTAAATAAAGTAAATAAATCAGCATGACATCGAAGCAGAGTACAAAGGGTATTAATAACAACGACGACCGCAAGATGGCAGCACCAGTACAGTGCTATGCATGTAAGCACTCGGTAGATGTAAAGAACACCGTATTATGTATAGTATGCCAAAATAGATACGAGTTTGATTGCGCTGGTTATTCTGAGAAACTACACTTAATGAACCGCGAATCGAAAAACAAATGGAAATGTAAACATTGCATAAACAACCAAGGAATATCAAATACGAAGGTACAAAGCAATATAACATTAAGAAAGGGCCAAAATTCATCGAAAGAAGTAAGATTAATTAAACAAACTCAGAAGTTAAGTAAAGCACAAAATCTTTTATCAGAGTCTTCACCTATAAATACTCAAATCCACAAGTTACAGAATGAGCAGCCTCATTTACCGCAATCCACACCAACAAAACTACATACTAACTCTCAAACATTTTTAGATTCACCAATAATCACAGAGAATGAAGCATCGGATGAATCTTTTTCCTCGCCGTTATTGTCTAAAAGTGTAGATGGCACAACATCCGAAATACTAACAATTCAGGAACTTAAAGAAAAAGTATCGATTCTTACATGTGAACTGGAAAGTACTCAAAATGAGTTGGAAAATACAATATTAGAAAATAATGAGATGCAAAGATTAATTACAAAAATGACTTCGGAAATTAATTTATTAAAAGCATTATGCCAAAAACCTTTAGATGACAGTATGATCTGCAGCAGTGTAAAAAAGAAAACAAGACAGTCTATTTCGTACAACGGCTTGAATTCCGCAACAACATCGCCGAACGTGAATCGAAACAACAATATAAAAATAATTCATATGGAACAGACAATTACAGAACTACACCAAAAAATAAAAAATGCAGACATGGAAATTGGCCAACTTAATAAACAAATAGAAATACTGTCAATGAAATTGAAAAGCAACATAAAACCAATTATTTTACCAACAAATACAAGGCGAAACCAAAAATTTGACGAACCGGATAGGAAAATATTTATCTGCGGAACCCAACAATGCGTGGGATTAGCAGCAACAATCTCACACTCAAGAAGCAACACAAACTATGAAAAATATAAAATATCCGCAGAAACGAAACCTAATGCACCTAGTACGGAAATAACAAAAAGTTGTAGTAATATGTCATTGACAGAAAAAGATAAACTAGTAGTGTGTTTAGGCGAAAATGATTACAATTTTAAAATAATTTTAAGACAATTAAGAATTATATTGAATATGTTTGACAAACAGACTATAGTTGTATTAGGCGTTCCAAAAAACAATAACTTAAATGTAACTAAACATAATAACAGTATTGAAAATTTGTGTAACCAGTACAAAAATTGTAATTTTTTGAATTGTAAATACGACAATGTAATGGACATTTGTAAAAAAATTAATTATGTAATTGACTACAGTGACTATAGAAATAATTACTTAGACGTTTCTCAACTTAAGAAAATAATAAAAACACGTAATAAATCAGGTTCTAAATTGTCTGCCGTTGAATCCAAGCCCAAAAAAGGCACGATACCTTTTTATTTTAGCAACAGTAATATACATGTAGCTCGAGACACTAAAAATAATGACGATCAGTCCGCACAAATTTCAGTTCCCACAAAAAAAGGTACTATCCCGTACTACTTTCCCATGACAAATAGGAAAGAAAAATTTTTTCGAGACTAAAAATACAGAACGACATTTTAGAATCCTTCATCAAAATATAGCTAGTGTCCTATCAAAAAAAGAAATATTAGAATTAACGTTACTTGAGCTTAGAGAAAATTTTATGGATCCAGATGTCTTATGTCTTACTGAAACATTCCTATCAGAAAACTGCGATAAATGTCTTAAATTTAATGACTATGTAATTGCAGCGAGCTTCTGTAGAGAAAATAAGAGGGGCGGGTCTTGTATTCTTATAAAAAAAGGTATAATGTACAAAAGCTTAACATTAACGAAAAAATATGCCACAAAGAAAAATTTCGAAGCCTGTGGCATTGAAATTCCACAACATAATTTAATTATAATTTGTCTCTATAGAACCCCAAACTCAGACGCCAGTATATTATTGACAAAACTTGACGAATTATTAAACAACATTACCCAAAAGTATACATCTAAAAAGCGAATTGTTATAGCAGGAGACATTAACATAAACACACTGAAAAAATATGATATGGCGGATAATTTACAGGATCTATGTAATAATCACAATTTGAAAATCCATATTAATGTTCCTACACGTAAATTATCGTGCATAGACCACATTCTCAGCAATATTTCAGAGGCGAAAAGTAGAGTTCTGCCGCTTCATCTCTCTGACCATGACACAGCACAACTGCTGAGTTTTCCCGTAAAGAATAAATCAATGGGATATACGCATTCTTATTTCATTTATAGAAGAGACTATAGTAAAGAGAACATCCAAAAGTATAAAGAATGTTTACAGAATCTTACTTGGTCAGAAGTATATGATGAAACGGATATAAACAAAGCATTCGATAGTTTTCATAACATGATATGTCTATTGTATAATCTTTGTTTCCCCAAAATTAAAATTAAAATTAATAATTGTAATACAAAGAATAACTGGATAAGCCAAGGGTTAAAAATAAGCTGTAAAACAAAAAGGACACTACGTCATAATTATTATACAAACAAAAATATACACAATAAAAATAAATATATGACATACTCAAAATTATTGAAAAAATGCATTTATAAATCAAAGCAAAATGAAAATATTAAGTTTATGGAAAAAAATGACAATAAATTTAAAAGCAGCATGGTCAATCATCAAAAGAGAAATATCCAAAAATGAAATCAAAGGAACTATAAATGAAATAATAATTGACAACAAAACCATAACTGACCCTACAGAAATAGCGAATACATTTAATGACCATTTTATAGGACTGGTAGACAAACAATCAAAAATATTACATGACAAGCCAACTACCTGTTTAAGAGCTAATTCAATGTATCTCAAACCAGTGTCGGAAGAGGAAGTGAAAACGGTAATAAAATTATTGCATAGCACGAAATCGGAGGGTTATGATGAAATTAATACTAAAATAATAAAAGAATGCACAGAAGAATTAGTAGTTATTTTGACACATCTAATTAATATGTCATTCTCTTTGGGGACTTTTCCAGATGCGTTGAAATTGTCTATTGTGAAGCCTTTATTTAAAAAGGATAGCACAAATGACATTAACAATTATCGTCCAATCACTCTTATACCAATAATATCAAAGATATTTGAAAAATGCATGTTCAACAGAATAATCGACTATTGCAATAAATAAAATATTATCAAAGATGAGCAATATGGTTTCCAGAAGAATAAGTCCACTACTTTGGCTACTTATTCTCTTATCAAAATAATATTGACTAGTCTTAATAAAAACCATTGGACCACAGGGTTATTTTTTGACTTATCTAAGGCGTTTGACTTCGTTTCACATGACCTATTATTACAAAAATTAGAAAAAATAGGGGTCAGAGGAATAGCACTGCAATGGCTGGCATCATATTTGTCAGACAGACAGCAATGTGTTATGATTAATAAAATTAACGAAAATAAAGACATGATATCGTATGCATCTAAATTTAAGACAAACAAATACGGCGTCCCACAAGGGAGTATCTTGGGTCCAATCCTCTTTTTAATTTATATTAACAATATCACAGACATTATAAATCATAAATGTATATTATATGCAGATGACATCTCAATTATTGTGACATGCGAAAAATCTATTAATTCGAAATTGCGACATGAAACAGACATTAATAATACAATTGACAAGGTGATAGAATGGCTTAATCTAAATAATTTACAATTTAATTTAAATAAATCACATTATATTCAATTTAATAAATCATCTAATATAAAATATAATTTGAAAATGAATATATCGAAAATTAAAGAAGTAACACAAACTAAGTTTTTGGGGACATTCATAGATCAACATGTGAATTGGAAAATGCAAATAGAGGACATATGCACGAAGGTAAATAAATTTGTATACGCTCTAAAACAAGTAAAACATGTAACAAATAGACAAACTGCCATAATGACGTATCGAGCATATGTTGAATCTGTATTACGTTATGGAATTGTTGTATGGGGTAATAGTACAGATATCCAAAGAGCCTTTATTGCCCAAAAGAAATGCATTCGGGCAATGTGTGGATTGAAACCTAAGGAATCGTGCAGACCATTTTTCAAGAACCTTGGTTTATTACCTCTTCCATCACTTTATATATATGAAGTTTGTATGTTTGTATCTAAGAACAAAATTTTATTTAAAAAAGCAAGTGATATATATTCTCGTAACACAAGAAACCCTGATAGACTGGTATATGACGAAACGCCTAAACTTGAGAAATATAAGGTTAGTTGTTTAAGTATGTGCGTTAAAATATTTAATAAGATACCAGAGGATATAAAAATGTTAAGTCACGTACGTTTTAAAAAAGCATTATATAAATGGCTCACAGACAAAAACTTTTATAGCTTAAGTGATTTTTGTAACTAATATTTGCATGCTATTTCTTATAGCAAAACATGTATGTTCAGGTACAATTTATGTGTTAACACCCTTGTATACCATGTTTTAAAGCAAATAAAAAATTTATTATTATTATTATTATTATTAGTAACCAAATGACGTCTGTACACGTGCCTATGTTTGAGTGACGTTCTCTAGGGCTGACATTATACAATTATTAGTCGGACATGTAAGGGGGTGTAAGTGGTTCATCAACATCTTTGAACCAAAGTCAATCTCACCTGCACGGGGTACACCCTGCTGACTGACAGACGAGGCACTGACGAAAAGAGAGGTAGGACATAGCATATTTTTTAAGCAGCCTGACTGACGAAGTACCACCACCTCACAGAATACCGCAATCAAATAACAATTTCCTTGAGGGTTGTTGTATTCCTGCGAGTGAGTGAGGTCACCAGAAAGGATGGAGTTGCTGCGTTGGCAGCGGGGATGGCAGCGCGCGAGCGATATTTAATGTTGCGAGCGTTAATATGGTTACGGTAACCGCTTCACATCAGGTGGGCGTAGTGAAGAAAAAAAAAACGTGTGACACTCGGGGACTGCCGCGGTAAAGCTATTGCATAGCATTTTTTATCAACTAATGCTCGTTTGCTCGTTCATCCATCCATCCATATCCATTCATCTATCCATCCATCCATCCATTCATTCATCCACCCATCCACCCATTCACCCATCCACCCATCCATCCACCCATCCATCCACCCATCCATCCATCCACCCATCCATCCACCCACCCATCCATCCATCCACCCATCCATCCATCCATCCACCCATCCACCCACCCATCCATCCATCCATCCACCTATCCAACCATCCACCCACCCTCCCATCCATCCATCCATCCACCCTCCCATCCATCCATCCACCCTCCCATCCATCCATCTATCCACCCACCCATCCATCCACCCATCCATCCACCCATCAATCCACCCATCCATCCATCCATCCACCCATCCACCTATCCACCCACCCTCCCATCCATCCATCCATCCACCCATCCACCCACCCATCCACCCATCCATCCATCCATCCATCCATCAATCCATCCATCAATCCATCCAACCATCCATCCATCCATCAATCCGTCTGTCCGTCCGTCCGTCCATCCATCCATCCATCCAAATTGTTTTTTTTTTTTACTTTCCATGTGTTGAGACATCCATCCACTGCACAAATAACTCTCATCTTTTACATACTCGCATATTATTTTAAACTGAATGGAGAATAAAATACAAGCGACGTCAATTCGTACGTTGTGGCATTCCTTGCGAACGGTTCCAAATCGGTTCCATAGGGGAGGTGAGGTCGACTAGTGAGAGCGGCAGAGAGTGTCCATACTGTACGTTAGTACTATTACTTATACTGTGGTATTAGTAATGTAAGTCATATTTATCAACGAGTGTATTTTGAAATCGATAGAAGATTTAACAAATTCACTAATTATGAATATACAAATAAATGACGCTGGTTGCCTACTTAGAGAATCACCAGCTGACAAATGATCGCCAATATGACTTTCAATATAGTGACATTCTGAATTATTTGACTCACTGTTGGGTGGAGTCTATGAAGAGGCGAGACAAGAGCGAGGCTTTAACTGCTAGTCTGGATATACCAATAGCTTTTGATCGGGTGTGACAAAACGGGCAAAACACTACTTTCCAAACTCCTTTCATTTGGGTTACCCTAGAAATTTTGAGCGTGAAACGCCAGTTTTCTCATTGGGCGGAGCATCAAACTTTTAAGTTGATGGAGCGCAATGCGAGATTGGATCCATTACCTGTGTATACCGGTATGCCACAAGGCTCTGTATTGCACCCCACACTGTGTTTCCTGCATATTGTTAATTAATACCGCCAACCTGCAGTTGAGCAGCGTGATACAGTATGCTTTAAACCTTCGATCGATGGGAGACCCGTATTGGATACCGTACCAGCTGTGGATTGAACAAGGACTGACGACGACGCCGCTTTTCAAGACATTTTCTACACGCTAACAATGTACATAATTGTGAAAGTAGCTCTCCTCAGCCTACCGGTGCTTCTAAACAAATACGACATGGAAACTAGTGATATTTTTAATTCTGAGAGAGCCAAGGCGTGATCCTTTAAGAACAGAGCCCGCATTTATTTAAAAAGGATTTCTATCTACGGTGGTGTTTACTTTCAATCAGATGAATCACGTTTCAAGCTAAAAATCAAGCTAGTTTGCACCCTATTCTATGTATATTTTTTCATGATTTGACAATAGTGTTCAAAGTAAAATGGCTTGTTTTTTTTTTATAACTACTTACTAAACTTGATCTTAAAGAGATCGCACTTATTTCGTACTCATGTAAGCTGTACACTATGAGTATGTCTTCTAATAATACGTAATTAATGATTACAATAATACACGCTGATTGGTTTCGGTATTATCAGTGTGATATCTTGCCGTATAAATATCCGTGTAACGTAATATTATTAAGTAGTGTTCATTTCTGTACTTGAACTAATAATTATTTGTAAAATACAAATTTAACGCTGAAAAATGTTTGCCGAAGTTAAGAGTTTTTGTTGTTGCGCTAGTTTGGCAGTTGGCGCTAAAATTGTTGGATTTTCTTGCACGGTAAGTGAATTATTTAATATTATTATACTTCTTCTCAAAGCATGAAGCAATATTTCTGTAAGGGGCGAATTGTTAGAATTTCATTGCGGGGTTTTTACTAGAGTGATGCCTTTGGTATTGCTATCGTGTACAGGCTGCAGGACAATAGTTTGCCACCTTAGTGTTATAAATAGATCATAATTCTCGTTTTATATACATTCCAAGTAGAAGTTCGTCTGCTTTCAAAGTTAATTGTATTGTTTTGACGAATCTGACGAGTGATTGAAACTAATGAAGGGGGTAATTGATGGTATTTCTTTCACCAGCACACAGTTACACTTCATAGAAGGTCCACTTCTGACGGACATTCCCGGATATCACTTTTTTATTTTCACTGTATATCAGGGATGTTATGGATATGAAATTTCAGATTCGCATACGGATATGGATATGTAAATATGTGTGTATGTATATGTGGTTGGCTATCATCTGTCATAATATTTTTGTAGGTAATTTTAATCTCACAAGAAAGGATGCAGGGTAAGTCGTTGAGCGACATAATTAGTCGTCGGTCGACATAGTCTTGGCCCGCGGAATCCTATAAAAACGTGTCTCATTTAGATTCTGCCCCTATTATAAACTTTTATATCGGTTTTGCATACGGTACGGATTGATTTTTATTTCGGATATCCGATAGTTTCGGTTTCGGTTACGGAGCTCCAAAACATCCCTACTGTAGATGTGGCATAGTGTAAAAGGTTTTATGTTTTACATCTTTGTTCTTGTGTAGGGTTACCAAACAACAGATTTCCTGATATTATGTCGGATAACAAGATATCAAATCTGTCTGTAAAAATATCGAATAACCAAAACTTTTGTCATAAATTTCCAGTTTTTAATTGAAGGGAGGCCTTCACTAAAAATAATAATTAAGGTCGGATTTTTTGATGTTGAAAATCTGACTGACTTCAGCTTAGCTGTGTAAGTCAGGGGTTTTATGCCAGGGAAACATCTCCTCAGCAATACAACAATTTTCAGGGGGGAGCTATACTATAAAAGGTTTCAGTAAAAGCACCATTTTGGAGAGAATGCTAGCCATTCTATGGCTACTTTGACTCCGAGGTCGCGGGTTCGATCCCCGCACACGACAAACATTTGTGTGCATGAACATGTTTGTTTTACTTGGTCTGGGTGTTTTCTATGTACAATAAGTACCTATGTATTTACAAAAAAATGTATTTAAGTACATTTATCAGTTGTCTAGTATCATTATCCATAGTGCAAGCTTTGCCCTTATTTGAGACTAGATGGCGCTGTGTAAATTGTCCGAAAATATTTATTAAAATTTAATTAAATTCTTATTGGATTATTGTATTACCTACTTACTTATATAGATAATATTGATAACGGAAAGGTTCTCAATGATGATGATGTGGAAAGATTATCTTGATTGCGGAATCTTTGATTTTAATCATGTATATACTACGTAGTTGTTCATTTACAACGCTGTTCAGCAGCCAAATTAATAATTTAGGGTTATCTAATGATAGGAATTTTAATAACATTATATTGAACATAAAAGTGGAATCTATAAAAAATAATATATTTAAGCGAGCGTGCCGCGTAAGATATAAAACCGCGATGTACTATGATATGCCAACGGCCTCCTTCTACAGTTGCATCGCTCGCCATCGACAGGGAATTCATCCTCACACATTGGAGCCTAAGTGGTCACGTACTGTGCGGTTCCAGAGAAATATTCTCCCGCGTACTATCAAGCTGTGGAATGAACTGCCTGTCGAGGTTTTCTTAGGGGTCTGTAGCATGGGGTTCTATAAAAAGGTCGTGAAGAGGTTTTTACAGGGTCGGCAACGCGAGTTTGATGTCCCTGGTGTTACAGGCGTTCATAGGCTACGGTAACTGCTTTCCATCAGGCGGGCCGTATGCTTGTTTGCCATTCTAGTGGTATAAAAAAACGTTTTTATCATTATTAGGCTAGATAGAAGGCTTTCTATAATAAGCGATCCTCTCCACTTTCCACCACTTTAGCCACTCTTTTGAGCTCATCAGTCCACATAGACCAGACTGCGTCCAATTTGTCGTCCTATACAAGGTTTCTAGACTACGAATTTCCTCCTCCACTTGATTGCCCACTTCTCCAGGTGGGACATCATCGTGGACTAATGTAATCGACGAAGTAGCATTAGCGAGGCCATTTTCTTTCAAGAGGGATCTATTGCCAAGCCACTTCACGGGTGTCATAATGTTATAATAAAGCACTTGTACTGTTCCACGTTATTATATTTAATATTACCGACCGGTTTCGCCGCTAAGGCATTATCAAGGTAAACAGATGATGTTTGTGTTTTTACCAATATATAACATTATGATAACTTCACGGATGTCCTTTGCCTCTGTCCTTGGCAGAAAATCTTGGTTGGTGTTTGACATAATTTCTTTAGATAAATAATTCATGCTATGAATAGAGGACAAAAATGCTAGTAAAGCAATACTTGAATCTCTGTGAATACCACCCATCCTAATAGGAAGAGAGACCTGATCCCAAATTCTGTCTTCAAAATCAATACTTATTAAATAAAACCGAAAGAGTTTAAATAGATCAAGTTTACCACGCAAATGTGAATTTTTCCGTAGATAAGAACTTCGCAGTACATATATATGCAAAATTTTGTACAAAAATACAGTAAAGAATGATATAGAAAGCAATATATATATTTATATTTTAAAGTCAATCTACAATAATGCCAAAATTTTAATTTTTTTTCTTTAACGAATTCAGTAAAAGCATCATCACATATAGGAGACCGTAAAAGACGGTGACTTGTCTACAATTTTGACGTTGGGAGCTAATTAATATAATATATGTACTAAATTGTTCTATCATTGATTGTTTGTTTGGGAAATTTTCAAAAATAAATAGTTCACACGTATAAGAATGGCGCTAAGTTCAAATACTTAAAATAATGAGATGAAGGGCGGGATATAGTTGGGCCTCTTTGCATGTTCGAACATGTTCGCAGCTCTCACAGGAAGCCTTAATGTTGTTTTCAAATCAGTGACTGAATTCTTTATCAGATTCGTTTTATCAATAAAAGCTGTTATTTTCCTGGTCAATGCAATCTGACCCGTATTCTTTGACTGCAGGCTTTGAGGTCAAATCATCAACGAAAGCGATAATTAGGGTTACCAAAGATCGTAGTGTAAGTTTGTCACTGATTTAGATTTCAATATGTTTATCAAAATTATTTTTTTATTTGAAAGGGTATGATTGCAAGGTGGTCCCATATTCACCAAGTCAGGGTCTGATGATGGGAGAATAATCGAATCCCTGACAATTCGATATTTTTTAGGTTTCTTGAAGTCGGTTTTTTTTAAATCAACTTTAATATCAAAATTTTCAATTTTAATAATGTTTAATTGCAAATTTTCCTCATTTACTAGCTATATAGCTAAAGTCTACGTTCTGGCAAGTCTAGTAAGTGGTAACGGTAACCCTTGACGATCGCTTTGGCGTGTTTGTATAGTATGATCATATCGTATCGCATTTATCGTACATATTTTCATATCGTACATATTTTAACACTATCGTACTCGTGTACTTGTTGTCATAGTTGATTTGAATATCAGCAATTAGTATCAGTACGATTATCGGTGTTTTTAACTTCGGCATCCGCATTAGGTAAATGATGCCGATTAAATTAAGTGCCGGCGTTCAGGTTCTGACATGAACGTTATGGGCGGGGCTATGTGCTCGCGGTGTGTGACTTTTGATCATTATCGGGACTGACCCCTTACCACCATCTCTTATTGCGATTCAATAACTGAATTGAATACATATTCATTGGTATGCCCTTACGGGCGCTCGCCTAGGCAGGCCCACGACGCAGTCCAACCTCTGTGTCTCCTGTGTGGTCGCGGTCGCCAAAATGGCAATAAACAGTAAAATTAACTACGGTCCCGGGTGGTAAAACTACAGCTACCTTGGAACTCACAGCACATTTAATCAGAAGAATTTTGTAGGAGTTTGAAGCGTTGAGAACAATATGACATACCTACAATACATATAAAGCAAAAGCCCAAAGAGATGGCTAGTCAAGTGAAGCTAACCTGGCATGTTTGATCAATTAAAAACGCTTTAAGATCTAAAGTGGTAATTTTATACCACGAGTACATAACGTATATAAAGTACAGTACAAGAATGGTCGATTAGTTTTGACATAACTTCGTGACAAATGTACATATTATTTTAAGAGTAAAATTGACCTTAATCCAAAAAGTACAAACGAATGTAACACTAATGGTGGTACACCACTTATTTGACGCATTGCTGTACAGTTCGCATTCCGACATCGCCTTCGCAGTAATTTCTCTCGTCAGATGAACTCACTTACTTACAAGAGTACAACAATCTTAGAATACAAGACAAGAGTATTTTTATTTTCTTCTATAAAATGGGCGTACTTCGTCAGCCGGATGGACTTCTCATCTCGCATAATGATGAACCACTTACACCTCTTAATATATTTCAAAAGTAATGTTTTATATAAATCGGTGAAAAAACAAATAGAACAAAATCTCATGGTACAAAGTACACAGCTTGTTTATGCCTGAATATTGCATCAACAATATACCACATATTGTCTCGGTTAGTTCGAGTAGCAAAACATTGAATTACCTATCTACTTAAATTACGTGAAATAATATTTTTCCAACACAGACCTTATCTTCTCCCTTGAACATTATATCTACCTAATCAGGTGGGAAATTACGACTTGTCCTCGTTGAGATAACAACAAATAAGCGAATTAATAATTGACACTTATTAATTCTGTACAAGCCTTAACATGCGTCTGCGTTTATATGAAACTAGGGTATCTTGATATCAAATTTAATCAAAATGATTAACTGTACAAACCACGCACAAGTAACAGATAGGTAATTTTTTTATTTTTTATTTTGTATTTTCTTTTATATTATGTTAATAAGCTTCCATGATCTATACTTGTAGAATGTGCTACAGGCTCTTTAGGTTGCAATTAAAAAGGAGACACGAGTTCTTAATCTTTAGATCAATATTTTGGTCAATTATTAGTATTAGTAACATTTTGCTATCTTTTGATTTGCTCTTCGTGAACTCTCAGTGGATTCTGACAAGGGTAATCACAGCACATTTTGGATCTTAGATAAGGAACTTGAGATTACTATTACTCTACTCATGGTATAGGTCGTTATTTTTCATTTCTTGCCACAAAATTTTTATTGTGTCCACCGTTTGGTCCAAAATTCCTAACATACCAGGCAAATTCTAGTCATTGGGTATCTTTAATGGTGACTAATTAAATCTATTCAAATTAAAGCCAGACGCTACCAACTCTGGTATGTGTATAAATTAATAATGATTGATGATTAATGATGATAAAGATAATAATTATATTTACTGCGTATTACTCACTGCCGCTTTTATAATCCTTGTTCCTCGAGTCAGACTGTGTGTCTTACTAGCATGACCACGAAGCAATTTATTTTCTAGTGGTCTACCCCGTCATATTGAAACATCTTGTCCCTTGTACACACAGGATTTCCTTCGTGTTGCGGAGGAAATAGAATGTCTTGAGAATAGTGTTGGGATGTACTAGACCTGGATGTATTAGTGAGAGTTCAGAAATCGTTTTAGAATGTGTAAAAATGGTTTTTGGGTGTGTTAAAGATAATTTTAGGATATTATTAGAGGATGTTGGATAGTTATTTGACAGTGTTAGATGTCATGAGTCGTCATATTCTGAACGCATTTCTGACACACTTCAGAACCACATTATGTTAAGAAGAGTTTCAAACCTAACCTTAACATCCCTGCGCCATATCTAAACTATACCTTATTAGGTATAGATTTACTAGATTTGGGAAAGTATCTTCACATCATTTCTAACAATTTCTAATACATCCTAAAACTAGAGTCTTATCATATAAAATCTTCTTAATCAAGCTAAGCAAATATGTACTTGATGATATAGGTTGTAAAGATAATACGAATTAAAATAATAATTTTCGATAAACATAGATTCTACTTATCGTTCGAGGTGACGTTTATACTGGTTTTGATAAGGCTTATTATTTCCACCAACACCGCTCCACGGCTTCATCTTTGAGTTTAGCTCTTAATTATCGTGCTGTGTCATGTAGTTAATCTTTTTCAAAACTTGGTCTATCAAATATAAACATATTTTTCTATTCACCACCTCTAGTGAATCCTCTCCCTCTTCTTCAAGCCTTCCTCTTCCTTCTCTAACAACAGGAACAATAAATCTAAACAATCTGATAATGACAGGATATTCCGAATGTTGCGATCACCTAAACCTAACCTAAAAAGTATCTGACAATATTGTCTAAAATCATAAAAATATTATTTCACAGATCTTAGCAGCAATAACCACCATCATGTACAGCGTGCCAGCCATCCGTCTCATGTACTATTTACCCGTGACCACGCTGGTGTTCTACGAGCTCATGGCCTTAACTTCAGCTGTCCAGTTCATCACTGGGGTCCTTCTCATTATTGGAGCTTACAGAGTAAGTTTATGTATATACTAAAAGTACTTAAACCTCGGCTGAGAAACCAGTAGGTGAAGTAACATAAAATTTAAAAAATGACTACAACCATAGCCTGGGCGGCACTGGTGGGGGGGTGGCATGCATTTTCTGTTTCAGACGATGACGTTAGCAAGACGACCAGGCAAACATAGCAGCGGCGGCGATGGTAGCAGCGACTCTATGCGTCTACTGATCATCGTGGGTGGGTGACGGTCTGCAATAATTCTGCTTAGTAGTGCACTCTTGACAGAGTGGTCATGGTCACAACTCGGTCGATTCTTGTGTAACCGCTGTTCATGCGATTCGCCTCAATGTAGTTGTATGTTTAGCGGAACTAGAGCAATCGTGATTAGATAGTGGAGTGCGTTACAGATTTAATGAGATCTGTCCATCGTGTAAAATTTTGCAATAATTGGCATCAACTAATTAGTGGTAGCACGCAATGCATTGATTAGATAGATTGCCTTTAAAGACAATGTTATGACTTAATCTGATGAATAACGAGTCTATGCGAACGATGAGCCATGTTCATAATAATATTGCAAATTCGTCGTCAGCCAATGTATGGAAGTTTCTCCTCACTCAATCTCCTAGATTCCTCTTTTCTCTCAATGACTTTAACAATCACTTCTCTTTCTCTCCATCCACTGATCTGTCGATCAAATCTAAAACCATCTCGAAAATTTCTTTCAAGGCTCCATCTCACTCTAGCAGCCCCTCTTATTTTCTCCAGTGTCTTTGGATAATCTTATTAAATCAAAAGCTTTTCCTTTCGAATGCAAGAAGTTTTTGAGGAATGATAGTTAAGTAATAACATAGTAATAATAAGGAGATTAAGTTTAAGTCATCACTTCAAATTAAATTTGTGGTAAACAGTCATAAATATTAGTTTATCAAATTGCAAACACGCATGCACTGATAGAAAATGCCAATTCGTTGCATCAGTTTACCATTTACGCTATTTCATACTTTCCTTTATGAGCTTCATCTTATGAGGGTTTACCTACCAGGTACCGAGTCTGGATGTGATTACAGGATAATATCTGGTCTTCACAGCACCAAGGTGTCTCACGACGTTCTCTTTAGTTTGTGGAACAGCGAAGAGCAAATCGAGCCTGATACTTTCACTGTACCGTTCTTATTAGCTATAGTTTTAATTTGACTGCAAACATCATACATAATGTTGAACTTAATAGTATAAGCGATATTTTGTGTATGGTTGTAATAGTTATGGATATTTTTCTCAAATCTACTCTCCGGTTGGATCCTATTATGGAAACGGCGAGTAACATGTTTTCAATGTATTCAAGGTGACAAGATTTAAGATCAAGAATAGAATGAATATTATTTATAGAAGAATACGAAGCTGATGCGGCCGTGGGCAATAGTGTCATGGTGGCAGAGCGTGAGCCTGGTGGTGGTCACCATTGTGGGCTCCTTCGTGTACGTGATGGCCTCCGTACAGGACGAGGTGGAAGATGATACCGAGACTACGATTGTTGTTGTCGCCTATACCACTTATGCACGTGAGTCTACACTTTGTTTAGCTTTTTCCAGTAGATCTGTACGATTAGATTCAGTGGTGATGGATTATTATCTCCCCAAAGTAACATCAACCTTCTATAGTTTCTTGACAACCGGAAGGTATTTACAGAACGTACTCAGACACGAGATTTGAATGCTACAGACTTAGCGATTAGCTACCATTTTTACAGCTGAAACTGATTGATGGTTTAACGTCCTTCATGTTTTTTACGTTTTCCACGAACTTGTGTGACTATCGAACACTAGTAAATGATACTTCTTTATTATTCTCGATAATCAGCTACTTACATATAATTGGTTTAGCAATCTAAGTGTCATAACATAACAAAGGAATCTATGTAATTCTTAAGTACATCTTATCTAAGAAGTCATACTCTCTTATCGTTTTAATCACAAGTGCAATAGAAATAATATCAGTACTCGTGCAATAGGTAGCACGGCTATGTTTGTCATCGTTGATTCCAGGCGTCAATCGTTTAGTTCTTTTTGAACACAAAATTATAGGATAAAAGATCCATCTCCCCCGTGAATATGAGCTTTACTTGACTAGCCACCTCTTTAGGCTAATGCCATTGCTGTGTCGCGCATTACCAAGGGGCGAAGCGAAATTCCAAAGCAACCTTATCATTCTTTATGATTAAATTCGTCGGAAGTTCCTAGGCAGCCGTAGGTTTACCCCGGGACTGCAGTGAACATCATTGTTTATTGCCGTTTTGTTGGTCGCCGCTATACATCCTGGCCCTGGCTACGCAGGAGACTCAGTGGAGGAAATTCATGTTGGACCCGTCCACCGTGAATATCATTGTCTTCCTAAGAATTTCTGGTGTTTGTGGCATACCTATAGAAATATAACATCTGCAGTAAACTTAAACAATTTTTTAGTATTTTTTTATTGACAAGCTTTTATTGTTTTATTACTTTTTAATAATTAGCAAGACAATATTGAACCTAATACAACCAATGTTAGGTTGCAAATCGGGATCAATGTCTAAACCTATAAATTAACCTTGGGTTTATGTTTTGCAGTTATGATCTACTACGCAGCATCAGTGGTGGACAGCTACTGCACCGAAATTTCCACCGGACGATCACGAGCTCGTGAAGAAACTCTAATTGAAGATGCAGCAGACAGCAAGGACGATATGATCTGATTGCGTTCTCTGCACAATCTCAGGGCGTTGTTACCTTCTCTAGTTTGAAGATAAATTTTAAAACTGGAGTTATAAATTTTTATTATGGAGAACAATAGTTCAATAGCTTTAAATTTAATATAAATTTAATTTAGGTTTCCTTATTACAAAAGAAGAATTATTTTGACGGTTAACTTACCAAAGTAATTAGTATGCTATGCTTTAGTTAATTTGGTCAAGTAAACTTGAATCCTTTGAAATGAATTTAGATTACCTTAGATCATAAATATAGTATATGCTATGTGTTAAATTATATTTTGAAATAAGATGGATTGAATCGAAGCATGAATGAAGTGGAGTGAATTTGATATGAAAAAATATAGATTGCCAAATTGAATATATCAATTTGAGAGTAATTAAAATTTTTATTAGCGAAGAATTTATTAATTGATATAGTTTTAAGAAAATTTTCAACGCAATTGTATTTAATTGTTAAGAAATAAATGAATATGAATATGAATAATTATGAATATAAGAAAAATCTTACTACAGCTGCAGGGAAACTCAAGATTTTTTTTTTTTAGAATTGATCTGATAACTAACATGCGATTTCATCTATAGTAACTGAGCATGCTTCCATCATTTTTATACATCACCTTTGATCATTAATACTAAAACTAGATGCATAATCAGCACCCAAACAAACGTGCTCACCGAAACAGCTCCCAAATGACTATCTGGGAGCCATTTCACTAAACCATGTGAAGATATTCACCTTAAGGTGGGTATTGTATAACGGCTTAAGGTGGATTCTAAGTCCTACTAGGTCTTAGAATCCATCTTAAGCCGTAATTGTCAACCTTACTTGTTTAGGGTGGAATCTCGTACACATATCCACCTTATGATGATTTTTATGGTTAATAAAGAAAATATGACGTGAGATCTAGGGGTGAGGCGACTGAGTCCTATTTCTCCACTAAACTTTAGAATTAATATTGACTAAAAGAATTTTTTCTTTCTTTCATTTTATACAATAATATATAACTATATATATAAAGTAATTTACATCACTTGATTCCGATTCATTCTGCTAACGATATTTTTATAACAATAAAATAATTTCTTTTTGTAAAATTTTATTAAGCCCTTTTTTATTACGATAAATCTGTACTTAACGCCCAGAGACATATTTATATTTCTATTATTTGTAGCTCCGTGTGTTCATTGTATTTTACTATATTAAATATATATTATATACTTAAATTAAATTGAATAAATATATTTTAAAAATGCACCATACTTGTTTCCTTTTATTTGTAAACTTATATACTACGAATTTTTGAATGAATTACGTTGTAGGGAAGAAGAAAAACTAAGAGCAAAACATTTATATTGAAGAAACCGCATATGTAGCACTAGCAGGTACTTTCAATAAGCCCTGACTTCGGAAATAGGTGTGTTTGAACTATTTAAGTAACTAAATTTCTATGAAGACTTACACTTCAATGCTTGAAGACTAAAAATTATAACCATTTAGTAGAGCTATTACAGAAACCTGTAAAATTTGTAGAATAGGAATATAATTACTTGAAGTACGAATGGTACCTACTCTAAAGACTCCTCTATGCCTGAAGACTAAAGTTCTCATGCAGTGTATCCTTGCAATGATAGACTTGTAGAAACTCTAGTCATTCGCTGGTCCAAAGTCGCACAGCAAGCGACAGAGAGAGATATATTTAAGATATCGAATCCAGAACTAGGAAACCATATCTATATACAAAAGTTTTAGCCCGGTTGTAGAGGCGAGAGCTCTCGCGATGAGGACCCATTCAGCAATGGAGCGCAGAACCGTATTTTTTATTTTTATACCACTTAAGTGGCAAACTACCGCCTGATGGAAAGCAGTTACCGTAGCCTATGAACGCCTGTAACACCAGGGGCATCACACGCGCATTGCCGACCCTGTAAAAACCTCTTCACGCCCTTTTTGAAGAACCTCATGCTGTAGTCTCCTGAGAAAGCCTCGACAGGCAGTTCATTCCACAGCTTGACCGTACGCGTGAGAAAACTTCTCTAAAATGTATGGAGGTGTCTCATTACGTCCCCGACATAGATCATAAAACTATGACGATATGATATGTTACAAGTCAGGGTATGAATATGTCATTACAAGATTAAATATGAATGTAACACTATACTAATTATGAAAACGAAATATGAAACATATGCCGAATACTGGCAAGCACTAGCCTGAGGCTCTTAGGCAACTACTCAGGGCGCCTATCATTCACGTTGCCCTGGGTTTCCGGGATGTGCTAGGGGTAGGCATTGTGGGGCAATGCCCAACCTTGAAATCACAATGCCCTACCTAAAAATACTAAAAACTAAGATAATTTATTAATTAAATTGTTTGTTCATAGCTTGAGATAAAAATTATTACCTCACTCGCATTTACAGGTGGATCTTTACATCCAAATCTGGAAGTTCAACCATCTTGTTCACTTGTTCTTCATCATTGAGGATTTAATAGTTCTTAGATCCATGCTTATGCTTAACTCATGCTCTATCACAGAAATTATTTGTCTGCGAATAGCTATTGATGTACACACATCACTGACCTAGATCTCAGTGATATACGTGGGGATTGATTTAGGAGCATCGAGGGCAGATCAATTATGATATTTTTTTTATTTCCGCTCTACCTGTAACGAATGCTGCTCTACCTCAAATTCTACTCTAGCTACAGCCCTGTGGCCACGGCCTTCTATCAGAAGCTTGTTGGTTTTATAGGTGAAAAACCGCAGCCAACTTCCTTCGCACATCTGCTACTGTTACGAAGTATTTGTCGTAATCGTCGCGGTGCCTTACGACGCGGAAAATGTTCATTTTCACCGCGCCAGAACAATGGCGGCACCCGCGGCTGCCTCTCATCGCGACGTCGCAGATATTATAAATATTACACGCGTGCTCATCGGCGCATAGTCTGGAAAACACCTTCTCCAATATGGTAAGTGTAACTAGCAAGTAACTAGTAATAATAGCATTATATATAATAAACCATGGGCGCAGCTAGGTGAGTCCTGCCCGCCCTCAGAATTTCATGGCCCCCCTTCCGCTTTGAAAATTAATCAACTGTAAAATAATGGAAAAAAGCGCACGCTGGCTAATCAATTAGCCATATGTCACCCACTGTGCCCAAACTTAGCGCCCCTAACTACGCTTGTAACAGAAAATTTTTGTCAGAGCTTTTTCGCTTCCGTTTTCTCCGGATATGGAGGACATGTGTGATAGTGCGCAAACACCCTAAAATGTCCAAAACCAATATGATAATAGAATAAACATCAACTATATATGACTTTGGACTGTAGAGTAGAAATTTTTTCTAGCACTATTGTTACATTCTTAATCTAAACCCCTTTCTTCATCTAAATTTCTTTTGATTAAATTCATTGCGAGTTCCAAGGCAACCATAGTAGTACCCCCCGGGGCTGCAGTGAACTTCGGTATTCATAGCTTCTTTGTTGGTAGTCGCTGTTAATCCTAGTTACACCTGAGACAGCGACACAGTCGTGGAAATGTGTAACGAAACGCCATTTCAAGAGGCTGCGACTTCCCTTAACAGTGACAAAGACGTCCAACAAATTCCATGTTTTGCTCAATTTGAAATACAAAATAGTATAGCGTCATAATGTTTCGATTTTTAAGCCATCCACTTAAACACCGTTTAAATATTTTTGGATTTCTGTCGCCTGCCGCCCAGAATTTCCAAAAGGAAGCTTTTTATAGTCATCGTGAACATTTCGATCAGGACGTCAAACACAATATGCATCAAAATTTCATCCACAGACCCAGACGTTAATTTCAGAGAGATTTCCTAGAGATTCTATCTACAAGTGAAAAGCTTCATGAGCTCTAGACTTTACCTACAATTATACTCTTCCATATCAACTTCTATCTCTCTTCCAGATCTGGATCTCAGAACCGGCTCAAAAATTCAATACGTATGTACTCTAGCTGTTGAGTCGCGGCTCAGTCGTAAAATAAAATGCTCATGCTTGAAATAGTAAATGGTGACTGGCCCACATGTTATGTGTGTCGCATTGTTTGACATTTCATATTTGTCAAGGATTCGAATTGAGTCGCCACGAGTTGGACTAAATCGAACCGCTTATGAAGTTATGAGCCGTTGAGCCATATGAGGGATTACCTGTGTCTCTTCACTATTGCTAAGGGCGTGTTGCGTTCGTAGGTATTGAGCTGATCTGTGAGCCGGCTCGCGGATCTGACTCAATTATGTGAGCCACAATCTGATCTACAGGTCAAGTTTGAGTTACCCAAGTCCACATGTGATAGAATCATGGGGTAAGGTCCATAAGAGAATGTGCGTCCATTTTGTTTAGAATTAATGCAATAAACATGACGTCAAAAAAGACAAAAAATGACACTGTCACAATATCTTTTGCATGTAGGCTGCCATAAAAACTTTCGTAATAATCTAGAAAACTGTCATCAAATTGAAACGCTCCTTACGCAATGACAACGAATTAAAGCTATAAAGCAAGTCGAGAATTACACGGTCCGTTAAAGAATGAACGGGCAAGGCATTAGCCTCTGAACGCATCGTGATTACTATTACACGCGTGAAAGAAATGACAGGCATCGCGTCGTCTCGCATTGTGAAATAATGGCAGTATCACAGAGTAACAAATAGTATGACAATATATCCTATAGCCTATCGTTCGATTGCAGCAGTGGTTCTTAGCCTATTGTGGTAGTGGATCCATGTTATAAGTAGTAGTTATAAATATTTTTAAATGGAAAAATTCAACTACTCGAGTGCTCTTTCAACTGTGAACTGACCTACCAAGAAGGTGTGTGATGTGGACGAATTCTATTTCTACTTACTGCTGTAAAATTGCAGTATGGCGCCATCTACCAATTAAGTATTACACTACTAAACAAGGCATAGCAGTCTCTCCTTACAGATGAAATTCATCTATTTTGTGATAACACCAAACTTATTAAATTGTTAGACTTTTTTTTTAGTTGATTTCCGCCAACTTGCTGAAATATTATAAAATTTAAAAATTCACCTTCATTGCCTAGGTGGGACTTGAACTCACAACCAGATCAATTAAAGATCAGAGTAGTGATTGTTTTATTTTACTTAAGGCGTAGCAATGTTTTCCCTGTTCTTTGGTGGTCCATGACATTTGACTCTGACTCGCGTGTTTTTAAGCTCCACAAATGTCACGTACCTACTAGGCTTAGTTTCAAAGAAATAAATATCCTTACCGTTACATCTCAATATATTTATGCACATATCATGTGTTCAATATATCAAACTTCCATAAAGTAAGTGACTGTAGTGCTGGTAGCAATTTGGGAAACTATCACAAATTGATAATACCAAAACAAAAACTCGGTAAGATTAACAATTCTTCGGTAATAATCGTACACGCTTATATAATAAACTAGCGTCACGCCCACGCGTTTCGCTGTGGCTCAATCTTCCCGTTCCCACCTATCTCATTTCAATGGTTTTCTCATACAAACCTTGTCCTGACAATAAGAAACAGAACAAGAAAAAATGTCAAATTTTATGCAGCCGTCCGAAAGTTATGCGCGTACATACTTTTCTGAGATTCATTTCTATATATACTTACTTATAGATTGCCAAAGTCAGTCCTTGATTTGCCGGAAAAGTAATTCAAATCTTTGATAAAAAATACTTCATGTTAAGCGCAGGGTCACAAAATACTCTGCATTTTGTAACAGAGCACAAGCACAGAGTTCTGTACAAACCTAATCGACGTACTGTTTAATGTGCGTCATCCACTTCATAGATAGGGGATTAATGATAATTACATATTAAAAGTAGGCCTCCCCTCCCTAACCCGTCTGGCCAGCGTGGGGAGTGTAGGCCAAATCCTCCTTCTGTCTGGGACGGACGAGAGAGGGCTCCTGTAATGGAGACTAAAATGACCTGATGATGATGATTAAAACTACCCCATCTGAAGAGTCGCAAAAAATACACACGTCTGCAAAATAAACAATAAGTTAAGTTTTATGAAGTAGTCTCGGAGTTTATTTAACTATTTATTTTTATTATACTACTAAGGTATGTCCAAGTATACGCTCAAAGCAATATTATAATTGCAAGTTCTACATTTATCATTATGTCACAATTACATAAAGAAAAGAAAGACGAATGATGAAACACGAAGGCCACTTATTGCGAGCCGTCATCTAACGACCACACAACCCCATTATTCAGGAAACCAAACGACACTCGTCCATTCGCTTTCGTCAGTGATTCATGTAAACACTTTTCCAACTATATTAGTTAGGGTGACGTTTCAAATTATCGTCCAAATGATTGTCCAAATGCCATAGTTTTCGAAGTTGTCAAAGATAAGGGGCAATTACGAATGTTTATACGTTATTTTTACTGTAATCTATGCTATAATGGTGGAGTATTCCCACGGTTCCATAGCTTTCTCTCAGATGATAGATGCACTTGTTAATGGTCCATGGCAGTGTACCTACTTTTGGCAGGTTACTGGCCAGTCTGGGGTGTAAGTAGTTCATCAAGATCTTTGAAACAAAGCCAACTTCACCTGCACGTGGTGCACCCTGCTGACTGACAAACGATGCTCTGGCGAAAAGAGAGGTAGGGAGCGTAATTGTAAGCTACCCGACTGGGGAATGTACCTCCACCTCACAGAATACCGCAGCGAAATAACTTAACTACCAGCATTTCGGAATGACCATTGACGAGAAGAAATGCCGAAAGAAACTCTGTCAATATAGGTCTTTTTTAAATCGCCATACAATATTATCATTACATGCTAAGCCAGTTACAGATTATGATCGCCCTGTATCTAAGTCAAAATATCAGTGTTCACAAATTTATCCATTTACATTAATCACATAACATATATTGCACATACACCCATGCGTTCTCCATGATAACGGATCTCGGGATGACAAAGTAGTTATGTCATAACTTTCGTCTTGTAAAAATTCAACTAACTCTTCGGATTGAGATGATGCAGCATTCGACTGAATTCATGCAGTGAAAATTTTATGTTTTTTATCTGCTATACATTCAATGTGACGACATGGCATTCATAGAGTGAGATATTAAAATTACCCGTGTATTTACTACAATTTTTATTACATCAATGATATTAATGATCGAAGATAAAAATGAATCAAAACGGTGACTATAAGGACAGACGTTGGTTAAAACCATCTTTGCCTGATTTCTGCAGTCAAAAGTGGTTTTGATCGACAATGAGTTTTGACTGTAACATATTTGATATTGTTGTTAATCCTTGTGCACCTGACATATATCTGTATCACCCCAAGGGTCACTGGTAGAGATTGCTTGCTTAGGCATGGTAGGAAGACACATAGGTATGGTATGTTGTCGATGCTGTTGATTGTTAGCACTTGGAGGAACTTTATCAACATTTGTTATTAATAAAGCGCTTGTACTGTTCCATTTAATTAAATTTAATTATGTGGAACAGTACAAGTGCATTATTAATAACAATATGATAGTTTTTCGGACAGGGGCCTACCACACCACACATTCCCACCACTGTGTCTCCTGTGTAGCCAGGATTAACAGCGGCGACCGCTAAAGAAGGCAATGAGCAATAAAGTCCATTACAGTCCCGGGGGTAAAACTACGGTTGCCTTAACTCTCAACGAATTTAATCAGAAGAAATTAGTAGGAGTATGAAATTTGGCTTCCCCTCTTGGCAGTGTGACAGACAGCTATATGGCAAATATGGCATTAAAAGCCTAAAGAGATGGCTAATCAAGTGAAAATCAAATGCCGTGCACCACGGCACTTGATCAAAAGCCATGAGTAGAGTCTTAACTGATACTCTTACAGCTAAATATAGTCAAAACCATATTCTGTGCGTTCCCATACAGTAGCTGCCAGTCTACACAAGCAAACTCTAGGATACACTATTTGAACAATCTACTACATACACTGACATGTCGTCATAGTGATGATATTATATTCTTTGACATAAATAATTTTATTTCTGATTTTTATTTGACGAAAGACCATTTACATCTTTCTAAAAAATCTAGATATAAGATTTCTTCTTTACTTGCCTACAACATTAATTATATAACGGGTTTACACTGTAAACCAAATAATTATAATGTAGGCAACTTGACTGCAGATTTAAACTGCTTCACAGGACAGAGGGAAAGCTTGCTGAATTAAAAATTGTACATCAAAACATACAAAGCTTTCCTGGCAGCGAATTGCTTGTACAATTATTTTTAGAATTGAAAAATGTTGACGTTTTGTGCTTAACTGAACATTGGTTAAACGATAGTCAGATGATCTTTCATATTAATAACTACAAAGTTGCTAGCTGTTTCAACAGGAAGTCGACTACTAGAGGCGGTTCATTAATTTTAGTTAAAGATTGCATGTTAGTCAAAGAGCGTGTGGACATTACTCGGCTTTCTGTTGAATGTACTATCGAGATATCTTGTGCCGAGTTAGACAAACATTTAATTATATGTGTATATAGACCCCCAAATAGTGTGTACAAAATATTCGAGGAAGTCATGGAGGATGTATTAAAGTTAGCATTTAAAAGTAATAAGAACCTAATTGTTTGTGGTGATTTCAACATTGATTTGCTTGTTGATAGTACTGTTAAATCAAATTTTTTAAATTTATTTAAATCTTTTAACTTGCATAACTTATTTCTTGAGCCCACGCGAATTACTCCAACCTCCGCTACCTGTCTGGATAATGTCTTCTGTAATTCGGAGTACTTAAATAAATGTATAATTAATGACTTACCTTCAGATCACTGTGGACAATATGTCGTATTCAATAACGTAGTTGTGGAAAAAACCAAACTTATTTCGTTCAGACCAATTACTGGTAGTAAAATATCAAAATTCAAAAATGTTTTGAAGGATAAGTTGCCACTAATAGTATACACGGAAAATGATCCTAACAAACTATATGGTGATCTTTTTAATGTAATGTCTGAAGAATTTAATAACATATTTGAACAAAAAGTGGTTAAAGTCAGAAACAATATAAAATTTTGTGAATGGGCTACCAAAGGTATTTATAAAAGTCGAAATACACTATATGATTTGTATGCTCAAAAATCGTATAGATGGGATGGCAATTTTACAGAACACGTTAGACAGTATTCCAAAATCTTCAAGAAAGTCTGTAACTACCTTACAGACTTTCTTGAAGATTTTGGAGTCTAACTACATAAATAATAAAATTAAAAATTCTACCAACAAGTGTAAAACTGTTTGGAACATTGTCAACAAAGAGACTGGCAAAATAGAAGTTAAAGAAAACGACTACTCTTTGAAATGTAATAATAATATATTAACTTCAAATCAAGATGTTGCTAATGCATTTGGAAACTTTTTTACTAATGTTCCCATTGATACGACTGCCTCTCTCAATTCATCAGTCTCAGAATCCATAAGATTACTTGAGGATAATGTACAGCCCTGTGAGCATGCATTTAAATTTTGTCACATTACCCCAGATGACATTATTCGAACATTCAAACGTTTAAATATTAAGAAATCTGAGGATCTCTGGGGAATGTCCACTCAAATTGTTCTTCCTATTTTGGATACTGTTGCTGCTCACCTGGCTATAGTTTTTAATGAAAGTATAGAGAGTGGTATTTTCCCCGACTTAATGAAACTTGGCAAACTTATACCTTTATTTAAATCAGGAGATAATCGTGAGCCTGGGAATTACAGACCAATCTCTATTCTGCCAGTATTGAGTAAAGTGTTAGAAAAGATCATGTCAAATCAGCTGCTCGCACATCTTAATAAGTTCCACATTCTACATAAGAAGCAATACGGGTTCACCGCCGGAATGTCCACTACAGACGCAGGAATCGCGCTCGTGAAATACATATTTGAGGCTTGGGAGACGTCTCAGGACGCTATCGGTGTGTTTTGCGACCTCTCCAAAGCATTTGATTGTGTTGATCATCAGACACCGCTGCTCAAATTAAATCATTATGGTATTAAAGAGAAGGCTCTGCAAATGGTAGAATCATACCTTAGTAATAGAACTCAAACGGTGGATGTAAATGGCACAAAATCAAATGCATTTGATGTAAAAATGGGCGTGCCCCAGGGTTCAATTTTGGGTCCTCTCTTATTCTTGGTATACATCAATGATTTGCCTGATTTGGTAGAAAAATTTGCCAACGTAGTACTGTTTGCCGACGATACCTCACTTATTTTTAAAGTTGCTAGGTATAAAGACAAAATTGATGATGTTAATAATGCTCTCTCTGCAATTTTGAACTGGTTTACTACAAATAATCTCCTTCTTAACTCATACAAAACTAAATGTATTAAATTCACGTTACCCAATGTCAGGCAAGTCCATGCTGATGTAGTCATAAAGGATAACACCCTAGTTTATGACAATGATACTGTTTTTCTTGGTATTACCATTGATTCAAAGTTGCAATGGGGCCCTCATATAACGAAACTAGCTCGCAGACTCAGTTCCGCAGCTTATGCGGTTAGGAGAATAAGACAGATAGCGGACGAGACAACTGCTAGGCTCGTTTATTTTAGTTATTTCCATAGCATTATGTCATATGGCATATTGCTTTGGGGTAAAGCAGCTGACATTGATAAAATTTTTGTATTACAAAAGAGAGCCATTAGATCAATTTACAATTTGGGTTCTAGGGATTCACTCCGTGAGTTATTTAAGGAGATAAACATCCTCACTGTCGCTTCTCAATATATTTATGTAAATATTATGTACGTCCGTAAAAATATTTCGAATTTTACAAAAGTATGTGATATAACTAATGTCAACTTGCGGAACAAAAACAAATTGGTTATTCCAAAACATAGACTGGGGAAGGTCAATAATTCGTTTGTCGTAAACTGCATCCGCTACTACAATAAGTTGCCGGAATCGGTCCTGATTTTACCCGACACTAAATTCAAACAGCTTATTAAGACCACTTTATGTAAAAAGGCTTACTACAGGACCGACGATTACCTTAATGATAAAAATGTATGGCAAATTCTCGGCACAGGATGTGAAGCACAGGCGTCTTATCTTTACAAGTAGTATTGTGGATATACATATTTAGACTTTATACAATATGTATATACACTCTATACTATGATTTTTTATATTTTTATTTTTTTTACTATTTTATTTTACTTATTTTTTTATTTTTTATTTTCTCTCTTATTTTGGTTGACATACCATTTTTTTTATTGTACATTGACATTCTTTTTATTGTATTATGATAATATTGTATGGCTATTTAAAAAAAAAGACCTATATTGACAGAGTTTCTTTCGGCATTTCTTCTCGTCAATGGTCATTCCGAAATGCTGGTAGATAAAAAAAATACCTAATTGTAAAAGACGTGTCTAAGTGCCCGCGAGGGCCCACAGAATAAAGAATTTTGACTTTGACTTTGACTTTGACTTTGACTTTGACTTTGACTGGACTAACTCGATGATGATTTTGAAGATCGATCACCATTGATTTAACTCCGCTCGCTAGCTCTTCAACTAACAATATGGTATGTTGTTTATAAATAAATAAATAAAATAAATATTATCAGACAAATTACACAGCACTATCTAGCCCCAAAGTAAGCGAAGCTTGTGTTATGGGTACTAGGCAACTGATAAACATACGTAAATACATTTTTTTTTTTGTAAATACATACTCATGATACATAAAAAACACCCAGACCAAGACAAACAGACATGTTCATGCACACAAATGTTTGTCTTGTGTGGGAATCGAACCCACGAGCGTAGGTGTCGAAGCCGCGTCATTGACCGCTACGCCACCGAGCTCGTCAAAGCTTGTTTAGCGACAAATGAGATGAAGTGATTTAAACTCGCTACGTCATCACCTGTTTTTGCATGGAAAGTGACAGATTTTAACAACCAAATTCGTGACGTAGTCTGAGGAACATACAGGAAGACATACTTTGTGTCTTTGTACCGTGCGCTTGTTATAATGTGCATGAATTTTAAATATATATTTACTTGTATAGAATAGAAAATAGTGTTGAAATAAAAGTTATAAGTTTATCTGTAACGTAACATCTCCCATTCATCAATCAACATCACCGACGTGCGTGTTTATTTACCAATTATAACAATATGCGTGCGAGTGAGCGGTGTTTACCATTATTTATTTAGTGTGGAGGTACCTGTGTGACGACACCGCCCGTGCGGGCAGGTTCTCGTATTGCATAACAGAGAGCGGCACTTTCACCCAAAACAGTAAGTCACTGACCGTCCGCCGCGACGGCGACTCACTGTCCGCTGTCCAGCTCTACCACCTGTTTATCGTACCAGTGTCAACTCAAGAGTTAACTGGGTAAAATTATAAAAAAAACCAGGCATCTAAAATTATAAAACTGGTGAACTATTATAGGAACTTGGCGACTAAAGTGATATCATCATCATCAGGTCATTTTAGTCTCCACTACAGGAGCACCACCCTCTCTCGTCCGTCCCAAAAGAATTTGGCCTACTCTCCCCACGCTGGCCAGACGGGTTAGGGAGGCCTGATCGATGTTTTATAATGTATTTCCCTTAGTCGCCTTGTACGACATCCACGGGAAGAGACGGGGTGATTCTATTCTAGTCTGCCGGAAACCACACGGCCCAACCGATTACCCGATTGATTGAAGCCGATTACTATCGAAAAATAGGTCTCTAAAGTAGTATAAATATACCAAACTTAACCCTATATGCTAGTATTTCAGTCGCTCAATTCAATATTTTTTATAGCTTATGTAATTATTATTTTACATAAAAAAAACCTGCAGCGCCATACAAAAAATTGGAAGCTACCACTAAGCTACCACCCAACAACGCTGCCAACGTAGCAACTCTTTCCTTTCTTGCTGGTTCATTCACTCACAAAAATACTACAACCCTCAACGGAATTGTTATTTGGCTGTAGTTTTCTGAGAAGTGGAAGTACTTCCCCAGTCGGGCAGCTTACAAATACGCTCTACCCTCCTCCTTTCGCCAGGGCCTCTTTTGCTAGTCGACATACGTGCACATGTTGTTATTTATTATTTATTAGTCCAGATTGCCATATCAACTCGTGTGAAGATGGTGTATGATAATAAGATTACATACATACAATACAATATCGAAGCACATTTCTCAATAAAAAAATCGGTTGTCTGTAAAGTCTGTTTACTGACGATAGTTGAACGTGACAACGTCATAAGAAAATACTGATGGAATGTTTGCATTTTTACCAAAAGAAAATTTTAATGGAACGCCTCAGAGCGAGGTAACGCCGCATGAGTCATGTTTTTTCGTGCGTGCAGCCGGCTCCATCGAATAGGCTATTTGACTAACATTTTTTTCGGTTTGATATGTAGGGACGTCTCCATAATATAACCACAGGTGAAAGAATTACTTCGATAGCACAAAAATCTCTCGAGATATGTTAATTTGAAGATCACAATTTTTAAACTGTCCCGAAAACGCTCCATACAAAAGACTACCGAATTATGACGTCACAGGTTTGTATTTTGTATGCATCAAAACAGAAATTTGTACGATAGCTATGTTAAATATTACGTTTATGTGATTAGTATCATAATAAAAGTTATAGCATTTTTTATAGCTTCTCCAATGGGAATATTATTTTTTAATAATATCATAATTTTAAAATGGACTTTCCCGCTAAACTTTGATCGACGCTAAAAAAAGTCTGACTGAAGATATTAGAATGAAAGTTTGCAGATCTTTATAGTTTTGTGTATTTTACGATATTGTTAAATAATTTATACAATTTTTAAACATTGGAAAATAGCCTATTATAAGACGTTGTCACGTCAAAAACAAATCGCAAACAGTCGCAAATTATGTAACTTTGCTAATTAGAATTGCCCGCGGCTTCGCTCGTGTCGGATTAGTATTTTGTCCACGTCGTCACTCTTCGACCGTCGCGAAACAAACAAAGACTCTCGCAATTTCGAATTTTGTAATACTCATTACGATGCTGCAAGAAAACGCATCTGCGATTGACAAATAAGAATTGATGTGACAAAGTTTTAGCATGGTGCAGTGGCGCACTGAGGCTAAAACGGACCCTACAACATTGTTTTTTTTTTTTATACTACGTCGGGTGGCAGAGAAGCATACGGCCCGCCTGATGTGAAGCGGTTACCGTAACCGTATTAACGCTCGCAACATAATATATCACTTGCGCGCCGCCACCCCCGCTGCCAACGCAGCTTCTTTTCTGGTGACCTCACTCACTCGCAGGAACACAACACCCTCAAGGGAATTGTTATTTGGCTGCGGTATTCTGTGAGGTGGAGGTACATTCTCCAGTCGGGTAGCTTACAATTACGCTCCCTACCTCTCTTTTCGCAAGAGCTTCGTTTGTCAGTCAGCAGGGTGCACTACGAGCAGGTGAAGTTGGCTTTGGTTCAAAGATGTTGATAAACCATTTACACCCCATTTTATTTTTGTTGTACCTTATTGTATTTCCGGGCCTACTAAAAAAATTATCACTTCAAAAATAAAAATTAAAAACCTAATTTTCGGGCCCACAATATGTTGCTAGGCCTTAGTCCGTCCCTGGCATGGTGTTTATAAATCTCGATGACTCGATGATGTAAGTTAAGGGCAGGTGAAGTTGGCTTTGGTTCAAAGATGTTGATGAACTTACTTACACCCCAAAATATACACATAGGCACATACTGTTTAATATTAATATTGTAGTTATAAAGCCCCTACTCAAAGTAATAAAACCCAATAATAAATTCTTCGTCATCGTCATTCTTCTTTCATCCTTTGACAAGCCGGCGGTCGAATGGCTAACCATATCCACCTGGACTCTGGAGTAGTGAGTTCGATCTACGCACATGACAAACTTTTTGTGTGCATGAACATGTCTGTTTGTCTTGATCTGGGTATATTGTATATATTCACAAAAAAAATGTCTTTAAGTATAATATAGTAATCTAGTATTCATAGTATAAGCTTTGCTTAGTTTGGGCCTAGATGGCAGTGTGTAATTCGTCCAAGAATATGTAGCTGTGAATATGTATATGTGTAGCTGTGTATATTAAAACATCTACGTTGTCAAGTACCACGTACTTCCAAGCTATCGGAGATGGATATTTTGACGTGACAACGTCTTATAAATTGGTTAGCCGGGTGACACTTCAAGAAACGCGCTCACGTTATGCGCTTACAATGAGAGCGAATGAGAGGCACGCGTCCCGCCTAAGAGCGAGAGAGACAGACATAAAAAGTGAAAGGCATGCGTCCCTTCCACTCGAAAACATTTTACCACTCAAAGTCGTTGTCACGTAAAACTTTCGCCCGTATACCGACTTTACAGGCAACCAATTTTTTTATAATCCATTCTTAAACTCAGGATTATTTACTTAATGAGTAATTATTTTTCGTCGCTTTGAATTTACCCGCTTTCCGTTAATTCCCCTTTTGATGGAGCCGATGTTCCTCAAGCATATTAACTGGGTATCATCCTCATGGTCACTAATACCGGTATGTTTATGCACTTGGCTTTCTTCACTTTGAACTTAGCCGCCTGCCGTTATCAATCGTTTGATAGAGCCGACACAACGCCAGCCGGTTAAACTTTATTTAATTTAATGCTAATCAATTTATTAATCTTCAAAATGGAACAAAGACAGATTACGTTCTGTAAAGAAAGTATTTAATTTTTTTATTACGATGACTCGGGTGCCAAACAATTTGGAGGTATAAACGTTCGCAATCGCATTGCTACTGCTAACGCAACTGTTTTTACATCTGATGACTCGCTCAATGGCTCCATCTGACAGCGTCCGTGTCGGCGCTCTTCTAGCTGTCACTGAAAATCAGCACTGGGTAATTCATATATTACATATCATGTGTTTCGGAACTTCCGTGCTTCGGAGGGCACGTCAAGCCATCGGTCCCGGCTGTTGTCATTAGATGACAGTCGTTAAGCCAAGTCAGTGGTCTTTATGCGGCTTGACAACACATGTATGTGGTGGAGTATGCTCGTAGAGGTGGGATGAATGAAGGTCGACGACGTCATCATGCTGAGGGATGGCCATGGGCATCAGTTTTTTATGTTATTTTATATTATTATGGGAATAGGTATGTAAAAGTTAGGTCGCGGTCGTAGCTCTCCACAATACATGACTTGATTCATAGAATGACTTTGAATTACCACATAAATGGTTTAAGGTCTCTAACACGTGATCATTTTTGATTGTGTCTCTACACTTATATAAATGTGCTATATTAAATTTGAATTATTAGGAAAATACGGTTTTTTCTTTACTTTAACTCAGCTTAATTCATCCTCACACATTGGAGCCTAAGTGGTCGCGTACCGTGCGGTTCCAGAGAAGTTTTCTCCCGCGTACGGTCAAGCTGTGGAATAAACTGCCTGTCGAGGTTTTCTCAGGAGACTACAGCATGGGGTTCTTCAAAAAGGGCGTGAAGAGGTTTTTACTGGGTCGGCAACGCGCGTGTGATGCCCCTGGTGTTACAGGCGTTCATAGGCTACGGTAACTGCTTTCCATCAGGCGGGCCGTATGCTTGTTTACCACTTTACTGGTATAAAAAAAAAAAGCTATTGTCTATCTCGTCGTCAACTCTGATACATCCCGCTGTTGGGATACGGGTCTCCAATCGAAGGGATTTGGAGCATACTCCACCACGCTGATCAACTGCAGGTTGACGGAGTTGTCACTTCGTAAAGTATATTGTCTATCTGGATCCGTGGTTATGGAGAGATGATCTCTACGTTCGTTCAACTGCCCTGCAAACCTACGGCGCAAACAAGGGATGCTATTTACCCTCAAAGAGTGACAGTGACATTTTGAAATGCTAGTGAATAAACAAGAGTAAATTACAAAAAAATAACCAAGCTTTTATCAGTTATTAATAAAAAATAATAAAAAAAACTTACTGTGTTTCGTTCATTAACCATGCCCTATCGTAAGGGTTAAAGTGGAGATTATAAACCGCCATTTTGTAGCGGCAACCATATCGGATTAAAAATGGCAGCATTTAGGTAATCGTGCATTGTCATGAAAATCTACTGAGTGTGTCAAATTTCAGCTCAGTCGGACACTGGGAATTGGGTCAAATTTAATTTAAAAGATTTGGTTACAGACACCGATTGTCCAATGGGGTGTGTTCAAAGATTGTTTGACATAATGCCCACGGTCTCCTTGTACAGTCGCACCGCTCGTCATGGACAGGCACGGACAGGGAATTAATCCTCACACATAGGAGCCTAAGTGGTACTATGCGTTCCAGAGAAGTTTTCTCCCATGTACTTTCAAGCTGTGGAATGACGAGGTTTACTCAGAAGACTACAGCATAAGGTTCTTCAAAAAGTGCGTGAAGTGGCTTTTACAGGGTCGGCAACGCGCGTGTAATGCCTTTGGTGTTACAGGTTATGGTAACTGCTTCCCATCAGGTGGGTCATATGTGATCTTAGTGGTATAAAAAAACCGCGATGAATCTAAATAAATTGTTTGTTAAAAAGCATCTAAAGAATTTTTATTTTCATTTTCGTCTAATTGACAAATAATCAGCCAATAGTTAAATAATAACAAACTAGAATTAAATACAGATTAACATGATAAATTTATTTCTTTGTATTATGAACATTGTAAAGTCGTTCTCAAAATAATTTTATCTTTGTTTTTAATCAACGGCAATTTACGGCGGCCGTTTGTTTATTGTGAGGGTATTCACTCATACCTGTCCATTAAAAAAATCAAACGCGACCTAAATGGCCGATTTACGGTGACCTACAAATCCTATAAACATACTTGACTGTAGTAGTTTAAGACTTGAATGCATCAATTTTATATAGAAACCTCAAAGTCCAAATCTGTCATGCCGCGTGAAAAGACGTGATAGAGGATATAAAAGAGAAAATTAACATATTAGGTTGGGGAAAAAGTCTTTTCGTATTTTATATGAAAATTCAAAACATTTTTTAATAAAGTTTATTTACATTTAACTAAAGTATGTAGGTGCCATTTTGTTCGATAACTTTTTGCCATCTTGTAGGTATAGACATGATCCCATTACTATAGAAATTTTGGGACTTCTGTTCAAAAAACCGCGATAAGTGGTTTTGGCAGTCTTCTCGTGATGTTAACCTGACATTACCTAAAGAATGCTGAAGAGACTGAAACAGGTGGAAATCGGAAGGTGCAAGGTCAGGACTATACGGCGGATGCATTAACACCTCCCAGTCAAACTCTCTTAATTTTTGCTGAGTGGCTAAAGATGTGTGAGGTCTAGCGTTATCATGATGAAAAATCACACCCCTTCTGTTAATTAATTCCGGCAGCTTTCTCTCAAGTTTTTGCTTTAATCTCATCAGTTGTTCACAGTAGAGTTCAGAATCGATAGTCCTGCCTGGCGGTAACAGCTCATAATGAATAATGTCCTTCCAATACCACCATACACACAGCATCACCTTGTTGCGGGTTAACCCGGGTTTCGCCAGAGTCTGTGAAGCCTGGCCGGCCTTTAACCACGACCTTTTTATGCGCCAAAACTGTTTTGTGGTCAATTCCTAGTTCTTCAGCTACGTCGTAACTACTGATATGCCGATCTTGCTCCACTTTTTCAAAAATGGCATCCATTTTATCCGTAACAGGGCGACCAGAGCGACGTGCATCTTTGACATCAAAATTTCCGGATTGAAAACGCCTAAACCAAATTTGTGCTACTCTCACAGACACTGCACTAGGTCCATAAACGTCACAAATTTTTTCGCAGCTTGCGTTGCATTTTTACCTTTTTTGTAGTAAAATTTTAAAATGTATCGAATTTTTTCATTAAATTCACTCATCTTGACAGTAAAAAAAAAACAAATGAAAATCACACATTTATCTAATTTGAATTTGGAATTATCTTTTTTAAAATTTAAACTTTTTAAAGATATCTAAACCTTTCAGATACAAATGGTATAACCAAAGAGATTTTATTACAAGTTCATACATACTATAATGCGAAAAGACTTTTTCCCCTACCTATTATATGTTTACAATATACTTTATGAAAATTTAACTATTATATTGGATGTCATTGATGCATATGCATATATGATGCACCACGAATGTATGTACATACATATATGCATATATTGCAGCCTGTAGACTAGCAAAAGGCTCTGTCAAAAGAGAGGTAGGGTACAGCCTATTTGGACTGACTGGGGAAGTACCTCCATCTCACAGAATACCACAGTCAAATAACAATTCCCTTGTGTTCTTGCGAGTGAGCGAGGTCACCAGAAAGGAAAGAGCTGCCGCGTTAGCAGCGGCGGTGGTGCCACGTGAAGGATATTTCATGTTGCGGGCGCTAATATGGCTAGAGTAACCGCTTCACATCGGGCGAGCTGTAAATGCTTGTCTATCACCCGAGGTAGTATAAAAAATGCATACATACTAGGTACTTTTCTAGACAAATAATATTGATCTTGCTTTATCATGTTTTTTATATGAGAGGGGGGTAAACGACCCTGGGGGTCACCTGATGGAAAGCAATCACAACCGCCCATCAGATCAGAGATCAGCAACACCAGGGAGTCGCTGATCCGTTACCAGCCTATACTCCTTCCTTTTTTTCTTTCTGGTGACCTCACTCACTCGCAGGAACACAACTAACCTCAAAGGAATTGATATTTGGCTGCGATATTCTATGAGGTGCAGGTACTTCCTAAGTCGGGAAGTTTAAAAAATACGCTATGCCCTAACTCTGTTTTCGGCAGAGCCTCGTTTGTCATTCTGACAAACAAGGAAGACAGAGACTGATAAACGAGCGTTTGGCATTGCTTCAAAGATGTTGATAAACAACTTACACCCCAAATTTCTGGAGGGTAAGATCTTTGCCCTGTAAATGTGATATTCTTAACTCGATCGACAAGAAGGCATTTCAAGAACACACTCAACATCATTCACAGCCTGCATTAAAATTCAAAAAATTCAAAATATCTTTATTCCTTAGACTTTATAAAGCACTTAGAAACGTCATGCAAATCTATATATATAAAAGAAAGTCGTGTTTGTTACAACACTTATAACTCGAGAACGGCTGGACCGATTGCCATGGTTTTTGATTTGTTGGATTTGTCTCCGTCCAGAATAGCAGAATAACTATTAAAAACATTGGAAAATTTAATAAAAATAATTAATAAAAATAAAATAAAAGAAAAATCATTTTTCCATACAAAATGTTCGTGGATGTCGGACCTGTCAAACGTGACGTTAACGTGCGTACGTCAAATGTATGCGTGCGTTCAGAAATGTGGGTATATAAGTATTAAAACATTGACAAAATTGTCGAAAAATTTAATTTGAAAACGGATTGGGATATTTATTGATTTTCAATTAAATGTCAAATCGATTGGTCTAACTGTTACGTCGCGAAAGTTGTCCGTTGTTGTTTTGAAAATTGTTTATGAATGAATGCTTGAAAATGAATATTAATTGGTTGTCAAGTGTCATGGTACTTTATTTTGTGACATAGTAAAATACTGAACTTAATATTTACCCACTGCTGGGTAATATTTACCCACTGCTGGGTAATATTAAATACGGGTCTTCCTTCAACTGAATATGTTTCGAGCATACTCCACCACGCTGCTCAACTGCGAGTTGGCGGACGCCAGTAATTTCAAGCCGCCTAAAGGCCACTTGGCTTAACGACTGCCATCTAATGATAACAACCAGGACCGACGGCTTAACGTGCCTTCCGAAGCACGGAGGAGCTCGAGATAATCTAATGATAACAACCGGGACCGACGTCTTACGTGCCTTCCGAAGCACAGAGGAGCTCGAGATAATCTAATGATAACAACCGGGACCGACGTCTTACGTGCCTTCCGAAGCACGGAGGAGCTCGAGATAATCTAATGATAACAACCGGGACCGACGGATTAACGTGCCCTCCGAAGCACGGAGGACCTCGAGTTAATCTAATGATTACAACCGGGACCGACGGATTAACGTACCTTCCGAAGCACGGAGGAGCTCGAGATAATATAAACTCATCCATGGACAGGCTACGGTTGACGTTGCTTAACTTGCGTGTACAATTAGACTGACACGCGCAATGACGCCATCGTGCTTCTCTATTATTTTCTATTATTCATTATATTAATTTCAAGACATCATAAATTTTGTTCAACTAATATGTATACCACGACATTCATTGACAATTAGGCGGTACGAAGTTCGCCGGGCCAGCTAGTTAAATATAAGAACATGTACATAAATCATTACTACTCTAAATCCGCAGAGCTTAGATTCACTTTCATCACACTATCTTGAATGTGAAGTGGCATTTACCCACCGCTTGATAATCCTTCCTCAGTATTTCGTTTCAGCCGTCCACCTTTCGCATGTAGTCACTTTCAGCCTTTTAGATCTAGACCAGGGGTTCCCAATCTTTTGCACGAGCACTATATTGCTTTTGCACTATATTGGGTGAAGCACTCAAAGTTATTCTGATATAATTTTAACAAAAAAACAGACTCCAAAAATGACTGTACTAATAATCGCACAACTAAAAAGTTAAAGACACTATCAGAACTTAATTTTATGATATGAATAAAAAATGGGACCAATCTGGAAGTCTTTCAAATAAAAAAAAGTTTCTTTTTTTTCAAATCGGTTTATAAATCACGAAGTAACAAACATTAAAAAAATACAAACGAATTGAGAACTTCTTCCTTTTTTTTTAAATCGGTTATAAAGTAACATTCACAACTGTTTGTTCTCAGGTAAAATGGCCGTACATATTAGTATGGACCACTCTCATCATCCACATCGCAAGTCACAGAGTAACAGAAAGCTCAGAGAGCGAAGAAGAGGATCCAGCACAAAACACTACAACTCTGTACCCTGTGGTCAACGCTACAGCCGCCACCAAAAATGAAACCAACGAATCTAAGGTTGCGACTAGAATTAAATCTGATGGAACTACCTGGAAATTGGAAACAGCGTTTGCTGAGTCGAAACTGCCAGAAAATTTTAAAGATAATGGAACTGATTTGGAAGAAACCAAAGAGTTGGCTGGCGATAAGAATGCGAATCACATTAAGGAGTTTCGACCAAGTCAACAGCTAGACACATTTCTAGATGACAGCTCAGAAGCTGGGCCAACACGAGCCACCCTTGGCCCTTTTAGGCCTATTAGAAAACCGGCAGCTGGATTTTTAAGGTAGGCACAGAATTGGGGTGTAAGTGTTTCATCAACATCTTTGAACCAAAGCCAGTTTCACCTGCACGCGGTGCACCCTGCCGACTGACAAACGAAGCTCTGGCGAAAAGAGAGGTAGGGAGAGTAATTGTAAGCTACCCGACTTGGGAATGTACCTCCACCTCACCGAATACCGCAGCCAAATAACAATTCCCTTAAAAGTTAATATGGCCACGATAACCACTTCACATCAGGCGGGCCGGGCCGTATGCTTGTCTATGTATATAAAAAAAACAGAATGCACAGATTAGGTACACCACCATCTTTTTTGTTTGTTTTATTGGATGTCACAGTAATGTAACTACCGGGAAAAGAATTACTTCGATAGCATAAACACTTCTCGAGATATGATAATTTAAATTTATAACTTTGGACTTTCCCATTGTATTCGCGATAACTCTTTAAATAAAGTTTACTTTATATTATTTCGTCAATGAATGAATGATTGAATGAATGAATGAGTTTAGTTGCATTGAATGAGGTAACATAGGTGTTAGTATTACACTGTGAGGCATATCATTCGACAGCTGGTGGCAAGTAAAATTATATTATCGTGCAGAATAAAGAATCGAGATATAAAGTCGATATCGTTTTCAATTATATGTCATATAGTAATTAACAATGGTAATATTTTTTTTATAATTACATCATTTGAAGCTGGAGCGTACCTATTGCCAAAATTTTGATCGACCATAAAACAAATCAACATTTTGGGTTGTAAGTGGTTCATCAACATTTTGAACCAAAGCCAACTTCACCTGCACGTGGTTCACCCTGCTGACTGACAAACGAAGCTCTGGCGAAAAGAGAGGTAGGGAGAGTAATTGTAAGCTACCCGACTGGGGAATGTAAATCCACCACACAGAACACCGCAGCCAAATAACAATTTCGTTGAGGTTGTTGTGTTCCTGCGAGTGAGTGAGGTCACCAGAAAAGAAAGAGATGCTACGTTGGCAGCGGGAGTGGCGGCGCGCGAGCGATATTTTATGTTGCGAGCGTTAATATGGCTACGGTAACCGCTTCACATCAGGCGGGCCGTATGCTTGTCTGCCACCCGAGGTCGTATAAAAAAAAAAAAATCGGCCGTAAGATATTAAAATGAAAGATCGCAGATCGTTTTGTTTTGTTCTACGATATTCTAAATATTTATGCAATTATATGATGAGCTCGATCGCGTCGTTCTAGTCTAATCGATCACAAAAATAACCAGTCCATGGATGGGTTCATTTATTTCGAGCTCTTCCGTGCTTCGGAGAGCACATTAAGCCGCCGTTCCCGGCTGTTGTCGTTAAACCAAATCAGTGGTCTTTAGGCGGCTAACACTGACCGCCAACCCACAGTTGAGCAGCGTGGTGTAGTAAGTATGCTCTCTAAACCCCCTCGATTGAGAGGAGACCCGTATCCCAGCAATGAGATGAATAAGCATTGACAACAACGATACAATTATATAAAATTGCCATGCACCATATTAAGAGATAATGCAACGAGGATTAACACTAGTATGTCCATTAATTTGACACAATGACGAAATAATAGAAAAATAGTTAATCGAAGCATTTAGATGTTATTTCTCGAAAGCCAAATTTAGATGTTATTTCTCGAAAGGTTTCATCTATACAATTTTGCGTGCTTCTGCCACCAGTTAGTTCACGCAAACTAGCGCCGCACCCCGGACAATCGATACAAATGTCGCGACGTAAACTACTACATAACCAAAGACAGTGCCGAGCGTGTTTGAGCATGTGTGCGTGACACGCCATATAAAATTGTTCCAGATTCGTCTCAAAGAGGAGGTGTGGTTGATACGAGAGAGGGTCAGGGAGTGGCTATACTGCACATAGTGCTGACTTATACTGTGTTAGTGCTCACCGGCACCCACCAGTTGCCGTAGATGTATGTCTTGGCTGCTTTGGTCGAGTGAGATGATAGTAAATACCAATTTACTATTATTAACCAAACACATTTAATAAAACCATTTAGGAAATACGCAGTGGTCACAGATAGTCCTTTAGTACAATGGGCACAAATAACAACTATGGGCAACATATAAGCCTAGACACATATACAAAACTATATAGAAGCTGTACGGTCTACTGATGCCTATACACACCTTTGAATGATATATATGATAATTTGATATGAAATAAATGATAGGCTGCAGGACTTGTAGGAAACTGTCTGTATTATTTCAACTTATATTATGTAATTGATGATGATGATAATTGATTGATATAATTGATAGTGATAATTGATAGGAGCAAGCACGACGCGTTGCTTTGCCAATTACGAACTAACTTAAAATATGTATAAATGTTGCACATAGCGTAAAGTGCTGATACATCGAATTGTGCGGTTGCATTGCACCGTATAGAAGCTTTGGTAGTAAATCTATATATTTGTCCGCAGCTCTCACCGCGACCCTTTGAAATCATCCCTGTACAATGCACCTCGCGAAATCTTCAGGCAAAACGACTTCCCCTACAAGATTGAGGATACCATCTTTACCAGGACGAAGAGTACCTGGCAACAAGCGAGCCTGGACTCCAAGCCAACCGTGGAGGTGCCCATCAAGGTCTTTGAACAATACTCCTGCAATCTATACTAATACTAGGCCGGATTCTAGCCCACGGGGCCGAAATGAAAGTTGAGTGGAACGAGTAGATTCGCTGAGTGTATATTTTCCATTGATTTCAATGGAAAATGTATTTGATGATCATTCCCCAAGGACATGATCGATCTCAATTTTTTTTCGGCACAAACGTCAAACATATCGAAGGCTTTAATTGTGTCAAGTTCCATCAAAATCGGTTCAGTGGTTTTGGAGTCTATTCATTTCCAAGAATGACTTTACGGCGTATGTAAACGTTCTGCTTGCTCCGCTCGCTCCTCAATAATATGGCTTTGTTTGTTTGAAGGCGCTTCTTTCAGCAATCACCAGTTGGATTAAAAAAATCTTCTTGCATTTGATAGTCCAATTCTCGTGGAAGGTTTTAAACTATTTAACAATACGATACGATCATTAGGAGCCGAAAGAGCGGGTGAAAACGTGGGGCACAACTAGTATTAATACGAATGTGTGTCTTGTTTTGTCATCATCAGGTCCATTTTAATCTTCACTACAGGAGCACGATCCTCTCTCGTCCGTCCTAGACGCATGGAGGATTTGGCCTACACTCCCCACGCTGGCCAAACGGGTTGGGGAGGCCTGTTCGATATTTGATAATGTATTTCCCTTAGTCGCCTTGTACGACATCCACGGGAAGAAATGGAGTGATTCTATTCTAGTCTGCCGGAAACCACACGGCCAATTCCGAAGGCCGATTCTGCATTAATATCGAGGAATTGAGGTATAGTCACATTATATAGTTTAACAAGGACTCAATAGTTTGCAATGCAAATACATATCCTCACATATCTGTCACATTAATTAATAATAACTATTTAGTTTTATTTTAACTAGATAATCATGAATTTATTTATTGTAAAAAATAATTACAGATTATCATTCAACTGCAATTTTCCGACACCCGTGTGAGACACTCAATAATCCACACTAATATATAAATATGGAAATGTGTCTGTCTGGCTGTAGGTTATCTTTGAGAAACCCTTAACCTTAACCCTTCTGTTTTTCCCAAATATCGATTGGTACAGAATGCCTTTAGCATATAAGTACCTACGCCTTTTGTCACGTATGTAATTTGTTGTCAATAAAATTTAAATAAATAAAATAGATAATAATGTCATATTGGCTGTCGTATATATTTACACGCAGGTTCCAGCTGGAGGGTTGTACAAATCACCAGAAGCCTTCAAGGACAAACCAGGAGTAAGCGGTGATGAAGAAGATTTCGGGCTGGACTTCCATGGAGATGTTAAAGAAAACTCCGTCGACATTAAAAAGAGGTAGATAGCACCTTTTTTTTTAAGACGTTGGTTGGCAGATTAGCATACGGCCTGCCTGATGTGAAGCGGTTACCGTAGCTATATGATTGCTCGCAAATCGCAATATGAAATGTTGCAAGAATCTCTCGCGCGCCGCGTCCCCGCTGCCAACGCAGCAGCAACTCTTTCCTGCGTGGTGACCTCACACACTCGCAGGAATTGTTATTTGGCTGCGGTCTTCTGTGAGGTGGAGGTAATTCCCTAGTAGGGCAGCTTACGATTACGCTAGCCCTACCTCTATTTCGTTAACCAGTCAGCGGGCACACCACGTGTAAGTAAGCTTGGCTTTGGCTCAAAGATAATTATGAGCTACTTACACCCCAATAGCCTATGTTTTATGGAACGAAAAACAAACCAGCAGCCACCTTTGATTTATAACAATATCATCAAAGTAGCGCGCTCGACTGAAGTCAGGTAGAATTTTTGGATTACGAAAATCAAATTTCGGTTTAGGGATAGTCGGTAGAGTTCCAAAGTCTCTGCTGATTAAGCTAAATTTTTATTTTTTATACTACGACGGGTGGCAGACAAGAATACGGCCCGCCTGATGTTAAGCGGTTACCGTAACCGTATTAACGCTCGCAACATAATATATCACTTGCGCGCCGCCACCCCCGCTGCCAACGCAGCATCTCCTTCTTTTCTGGTGACCTCACTCACTCGCAGGAACACAACACAACAACAAGGGAACCGTTATTTGGCTGCGGTATTCTGTGAGGTGGAGGTACATTCCCCAGTCGGGTAGCTTACAATTACGCTCCCTAAATCTCTTTTCGACAGAGCTTCGTTTGTCAGTCAGCAGGGTGCACCACGTGCAGGTGAAGTTGGCTTTGGTTCAAAGATAAACCACTTACACCCCAAATATAAATATGTATCGGTTAAATTAAACCCCCTTCTCTCAATATTTTTAATAAAAAAAATGGGATGTATCTGTGTGATGGACACGGCCGTGTGTTGTACGTGAATACATTATATGCACTAAAATTATGTCAAAATGTCAGCGCTTCCCCCTCCCCGCACGCGATGTTCCATAGTCCTTACTTAGCGTAATAAATTCTTTGATCCTTCATCTTTTTAACCGACTTCAAAAAAGTTCGACTGAATTTTTTTTTTAAGTATGTTCTTCGATATCTTCGCGAATTGTGAACCGATTTTCAAATTTATTTTTTTATTTGAAAGGGTATGATTGCAAGGTGATCCCATATTCACCAAGTCAGGATCTGATGATGGGATCTCAGGTAAATCAAGGGAAACCCTTAAACTTTAGAAGCACGTATGGTCAAATTCTATTCTTTATTTGAAAGGGTATGATTGCGAGGTGGTCCCATATGCACCAAGTCAGGGTCTGACGATGGGATTCCAGAACCCTTAAATTTGCCGAGTGGTTGCCGACCGAATAAAATTGCGCCACTCCATTGCTCTGCGCTGGATGTCGTACAAGGTGACTAAGGAATCTTGTGTGACGCAATAACCTTTCTCCCGGAAGACGGGCAGCAGCGTCTCCCGGGGTATTCCACCAATAAGCTGCGCTCGCCAACTGAAGTTGTTTTTTTTTTTAAATCAACTTTATAAAGACGTATTCACGTCCAAGAGAGTATCTTCACTCATGCTGAGATCGACAAACTTCAAGAACGTCTATCGCATTTTCCACTTGATTTAAACATAGACAGACGAGCAAAGACTAAAAAGGTCTAGTCAATGGCAAGAGGTGAAGCGATTACCTGACCTTTGGCCGATCTGAGTCCGAAACGGCCAGATACGGACTTTTACTGCTATCCATCTGTTACGCAAGCCCGTGCGACCGCCACGAGGAAAGTGGCGACGTGCTTTTTGCGAGCGATGTGTGTCGTTGGTCGTAATGGGTACACATCCGTGTGGAATGTGACGATTGATGGGTGGTACCTTGGACCATTCTACGTATTTGAATGGTCGTAGGGATGGTGGTCAATGGGGGTAGGGATTTTTTTTTTTTTTTTTATAGTACGTCGGTTGGCAGACAAGCATACGGCCCGCCTGATGTGAACCGGTTACCGTAGCCATATTAACGCTCGCAATATAAAATTTCGCTCGCGCGCCGCCACCCCCGCTGCCAACGCAGCATCTCCTTCCTTTCTGGTGACCTCACTCACTCGCAGGAACACAACAACCCTCAAGGGAATTGTTATTTAGCTGCGGTATTCTGTGAGGTGGAGGTACATTCCCCAGTCGGGTAGCTTACAATTACGCTCCCTACCTCTCTTTTCGCCAGAGCTTCGTTTGTCAGTCAGCAGGGTGTACCGCGTGCAGGTGAAGTTGGCTTTGGTTCAAAGATGTTGATAAACCACTTACACCCCTAAAATATATATATTATTTCTTTGATTTGTCCTCCATTACGGGTGATTTCCATTTTAACGGGTTTCATACTTCATATTTTATGCAGCTGGGTCGGGGTAATTTTAACAATGAGATCGATAGACACATTTGACTGGGCTGGACAGCTTTTGGTAGGCTTCAGCACATCCTTACGCAGATATACCCCAATGCTTGAAGACTAAAGTCTTCAATCAGTACGTTCTCCACGCTATGGACGCCACGACTTGGAAGTTGACTGTCGGGCTGGTTCACAGACCAAAGGTCGCACAGCGAGAAATGGAGAGGGCTATGTTTGGCGTTTCTCTAAGAGATCGAATCCAGAACGAAGAAAGGCCGGCCACATCTGCCGTGTCAGTAATGACAAATGGGGGGGATATGGATGATGAAGAGTGGGACACCCGCAAGAAAGCGGCTGGATGCGCAAAGCGGAGATGGAAAGCATTGGGGAAGCCCTATATCCAGCAGTGGGTAGATACAGGCTGATGATGATGGAAAAAACAGACGAACCCTACTTCATAGAAGTAGACGCTGACGCTGATTGAACATTGATATGAATATCCGATGACTCCAATGAAGGCGGTTTCTCTTTTTACGTAAAATATTTTATGTGACAATTTGAATTAGGTATAATTGATTATAATAAATATATTGAATATAATGAAGCGGTTACCGTAGCCATATTAACGATTGTAACATAAAATATTGCTCGCGCGCCGCCACCACCGCTGCCAACGCAGCATCTCCTTCCTTTCTTTCTGGTGACCTCACTCACTCGCAGGAACACAACAACCCTCAAGGGAATTGTTATTTGGCTGCGGTATCCTGTGAGGTGGAGGTACATTCCCCAGTCGGGTAGCTTACAATTACGCTCCCTACCTCTCTTTAAACTTTTTTTGACTTGGCCTAATAACGACTACTTAACGTGCCCTCCGAAGAACGGAGGAGCACGAGATAAATAAACCCATCCATAGACAGGCTACGGTGGACGTTGCTGAAATTGCTTATTCGATGTCAGTCTATGACATGGACATCGAGCTCCTCTTCGGAAACTTTTGGTCTAATGAAAGTAAATTCGAGACATGATAAATGACACACGCCTGACTCAATGACACAAAATACAGACCTGTATTTTGTTTGGGAACCCTATGTGGACATAGGGCTGCCACCCGTCCGGGTTTCCCCGAATTTGTCCTAGTTTGGAGGGCGTCCAGGGTGCGTCTGGGCGGGATTTCATTTGTAATCCTGGGTTAAAAGTTTTAAATCACTACCGTCCGCTCCATGCTGCGAATACCCGTCTTGTCACAGATTAAAAAATGATTTAAACGCGTAAAAACTCCAGATTTTAAATCTTTAAACATGTCCAGGTTTAAAGATTTAAAATCTGGAGTTTTTACGCGTCTTGTCCTGCCTCCTTACCACCATCTCTTAATGCGATTCAATAATTGAATAGTTTGCTTATTCATACCAATGAATAAGCTACTCTATTACATTTGAAATAAAATCGCTTATTCATTGGTATGAATAAGCATTATATTCATAGCATTATCATATCAACACAGATGCAAAACAAAATATTATCATGCATAATCAAACCTCGAAATGTACGACCATCGAGGTGGTCGAAGAAAGTGCTCGTTTGGCACCCGGGCGGCTTAAAAACCTCTGATCCTTTCACTGCGGCCGGATATCAATCATGTTAATGTGCACTTCCACGCAGTGTGTTATTATTTCTGTAATGGCTATCGATTTCGATGTTAATTGCGCTACACGGTAGTGAGCCGGTGGCAGATATTTGTGCAGGCGGTCACAAGTAGTGCTGGAAAAGACTTGAGTTCTTACAGTCTTAAAGTCGAGATTTGAGCCATTTTGCATAACTCTAAACCAGTGTTTCTTAACCTTTTCCGGTCCGCGGTCCCCTAAAAAATTAAGCGCAATTTCAAGGACCTCCTTAATAAAATAACACTGTAATAAAATTAGGACAATTTACTGAAAAAAAAATAGATTTTTATAAAAATTATAAAAATACTGTAGGTATTAATGTGAAGGTTGGTGCTGCTTTTTTGCGAGTCTTGCTGGTATTATTTATTAATTCAAATGTTCATAGATAACACGGCGGACCCCCATACTCATACTCACGGACCCCCAGGAGTACGCGGACCACAGGTTAAGAAACACTGCTCTAGACTATTAGTCTCGCGAGGCATGAGTTTTTTCCGTCCTTTGAGTCTTTCGAGTTATTTTTAGTCTTTGAGTCCTCTAAGTTCTTAGAGTTGAACTAAGTCGTGAGCTTTATAGTTAGTGTGTTATGTTAATAAAGTTAATGTAATAAAATTATAGAATTGGCATGCATAATCATTTAAATAAAAACCGGCCAAGTGCAAGTCAGACTCGCGCACAAAGGGTTCCGTACCATTATCTATAAAACGGCAAAAAAATCACGTTTGTTTTATGGGAGCACCCCTTAAATATTTGTTTTATTTTTATTTAATTATTTATTTTTAAAGTACATATATAACTAAAAATTATGTGAGTATTTCAAGCGTTTACCTGTTACCGTTATCAAATGCAAGCAAAAACGAGCCAAACAAAATCACGTTTGTTGTATGGGAGCCCCTTAAAATATTAATTTTATTCTGTTTTTTAGTATTTGTTATTATGAACATATGCAACAATAGAAATACATCATCTGTGAAAATTTCAACTGTCTAACTATCACAGTTCATGAGATACAGCCTGGTGACAGATGGACGGACGGACGGACGGACGGACAGCGGAGCCTTAGTAATAGGGTTCCTTTTTACCCTTTGGGTACAGAACCCTAAAAACGAGCAAAAAAAATCACGTTTGTTGTATGGGAGCCCCCTTAAATATTTATTTTATTCTGTTTTTTAGTATTTGTTGTTATAGCGGCAACAGAAATACATCATCTGTGAAAATTTCAACTGTCTAACTATCACGGTTCATGAGATACAGTCTGGTGACAGACGGACATCTATGAAAACAGGGGAAAACTCAATGAATGCGTACTAAATGTTGAAATAAATTATAGCTACTTATAGAATAAGTTGATTGTATTCCGTCCTTTTCTTACTTTAAAAAACTAATCAGTCCCGAGTTCTTTTGAAAAGACTCAATCATGAATATAGTCATGACTCGAGTCTTCCTTTTAAATTCAACAGTACTTGACTCGGACTCAAAAAAGAACTGAGTCTTCAAAGAGAACTCAAGTCCAATTTCTTAGACATCGATTTAAGGACTAGAGTCTTTTACATCACTATTCTAAAGTGCATAACAGCTACCGCATTCATATCTTTTTCTGACTTCCTTATATATAGTCTCAACAAATCGATTCCAATCAATCATAGGAAAGTTGTTAACTACTCCTACAACATTTCCTTATCAACCAATATGACATGCCACTGCTGGCAAACAGATCTCAGCTCAATCGAACGGATTTAGAGCGTACTCATCACGCTGCTTGTTGCAGTTACTGTCATTAAATGATAGCCATTAAGTCGTGTCAGTAGCGTTTATGCAACTGGGAACACGCAGTTAAGTAGCGTGGAGCAGTCCAAATCTCTTCCATTGAGGCGAAACCCGGGACCCAGAAATGGGATGAATATGAATTGTTGAAGAAAGTGAATCAATCGCGACGATTTCAGCTCCAGGCAAAATCTTCTTGGTACCATACAAAACACGAATTCGTTCCCATCACATGCAAACTCATGGAATACTGTGGTCAACTTTTAAAGCAGCATACAGTCTCGATGTGAGTCAATTCAGAGACGAACTGTGAGAATTGTTGACGATTCTAACCTCGCTTACAAACTGTATTGAACACTTAGGTCGGAGAAAAAGCCACTATCTTTTATATTTTCTATATAGTGTAAATGGTTCTCCAAGATCTTAAGAGCCAAAGCCAACCTTATCTGTAGACTAGTGAAAGAGGCTCTGGCAAAAGAGGCATACGGCAGATATGAGGCAGAGGCATAAAACGGCAAAAGAATCACGTTTGTTGTATGGGAGCGCCCTTAAATATTTATTTTATTCTATTTTTTAGTATTCGTTGTTATAGCGGCAACAGAAATATATCATCTGTGAAAATTTCAACTGTCTAACTATCACGGTTCATGAGATACAGCCTGGACACAGCCTGGTGACAGACGGACGGACAGCGGAGCCTTAGTAATAGGGTTCCTTTTTACCCTTTGGGTTCGGAACCCTAAAAACTGCCTGATTGAAGAAAAGTCTCCATCTAACGCAGCCAAATAACAATTCCCTTGATGGTTGTTGTAATCTACAGATTACAACAATTAAACTGGGGAAGTAGGTAAACGTATCACCACGTTGTAAGGTGGGGATACCACCTTACATCGTGGTGATACTTCCCCAGTCAAACATACAGTCGGCCCTAATTTATGTATGACAGTGCTACACCTGTAATTCCAGGGTGAATCCTTGGAAGAATTTGCTCCGGTTGGTGACGGCGTTCATCCCAGTGGGGATCATCATCTCCGCGCTGACTCCGAGCGTCATCACCATTGAAAACACCGGCAACCTTCCTGACAATAGGTACGTATTCAGAATACCGGAGAATCGGACATACGAGTATATACGAGTACATACTTATCTATGTCTGTGTGATAATTACATAACAAGTAAAATATTATGGCAATTTCATCTACGCTACTTTGCGTGCTTCCGCCACCAATTAGTTCATGCAAACTACCGCTGGCCGGAACCCACCCGCTACCATTAGTATATGCATGCGACTATCGTGGTTGCTTTGGTCGTCTCTACTCCAGCTGCTGCGATCGTCTCGGCCAACCTCCAACATCTGAAACAGAAGAAACGTGCGATTGCCGCCGCCCCGACTGCCGTGGTCGTCTCTGCGACACGTGTTTCGCCTCTACGCGAGGCATCCTCAGGCATACTGTGGATGTTGATGGTTAGAACAACAATCTATAAATGAGTGAATAAAATATAATGCCTGAGATACCACCTCAAGTAGTAAACTCATGTAAAACATGGATTCTTGTTTTAAAGTTTTAAATTTTCTTTTAAAAAGACACCGGTTGTATAACCAGCGTCTTCTTCTTCTTCCATTGCCTCTCCACGATCTCGCAATCAAATCAAATCAAATCATTTTATTGCAAGTAAATACGGTACGAAAGTGGTACAACTATAAAAGTGCAAGCGTGTTGCACCAAATATTGGCATGCAAAAGATAATAAAAAATTAAAATGTCTAAATAAATTAATACAAATAAAATATTAGTTGTCATTACCAAATTAAAAAATATAAACAATAGTCACATGATCTAAATAGTATAACATTACAATAAAAAAATAAAATTATAAAATGTCCTTAATTATATTTAACCTTTTTGAACTCCTCTAAGCTATAGACACTGTTGTCGCAGAGTAATCCAAACAAAGCTTTTTTAAAAACATTTAATGGAAGATTTGTCAACGCTTCAGGCAAGACATTGTAGAGCTTTACGGGCATATGATAGCTATTTCTGGCGTAGCAAGTGGTACTATGGGAGGACCCAACTAGATAGTTTGGAAATCTAGTCAAGAACTTCAAAACGTATAAATTTTAATTTTCCTTTACAAAATGACACATGTCAAAAATATACACATAAGACAATATACGACATAGGACAAAACCTTTAAGGAGAGAATCAATTTTGTCCTCAAAATGCTGGCAATGGATCGGCGACCCCTTGGTTTGTTGATTTCTATGAGGGAGGCGAGAATACTGGTTGCGTTTCCTCGCTGAATCGCAACGCTGACTTTTTGAGCAAAGAAAGAAATCGTTACATGATCTAAAACAGATAGCATTGTAGAATAGTATTTACATTACGAGTGCGGATGTGCCTGCAAGCCGTGGAAGCGTGCGCCCATTGAACAACGCTGTCTGTCCGTCCGTCCGTCTTCGTAACTTTACGCACGCGATCTATTCACGAATTACGGTAGGTATTCGCTTTTCAATCTAAGAGATACCTTTAATACGGCATCAACTCATAATTATCCCACTGTTGGGATACGGGTCTCCCCTCAATCAAAAGTATTAGAGCATACTCCACCACGCTACTCAACTGCGGGTTGGTGGAGGTCAGTGTTTTCAAGCCGCCCAAAGGCTTGTTGACTTGGCTAAACGACTATCGTGTAAACACAACAACCGGGACCGACGGCTTAATGTGCCCTCCGAAGCACGATATCTTTAATACTAACATCGAATCTCGGCCCTGCACGCTTGGAGTTCGAGAAGGTACCCGTGCCTGTGTTCTTACTTAAATATTAAAAATAAAATAAATAAATATTTCTGGACAATTTAGACAGCGCCATCTAGTCCCAAATTAAGCGTAAAGCTTGTGTTTTGGGTACTAGACAACTGATAAATGTACTTAAATACATTTTTTTTTTGTAAATATATATTCTTATAATACATAGAAAACACCCAGACCAAGACAAACAAACATGTTCGGATTCAAAGTAATGCAATGTTTGGAAGTCGGAAGAAATTTCACATCAAACATTATCTAAGTATTCAAAATCAAAATTCGTGAACGAAACCCTAACTGACTTGAACTAAGATACCTATCACGTCCGAGTAGACACAAATACTTGATCACGAATGTAATTATCGAGCCGACGGACCACTATTATCTATTCTATGACGATAGAGAAATTTGGTGGTGCTTCACGGCTTATTATTGTATAATGTTAGGATACAATTGCAGAGTGACATTCACGATATTGACCTATCGCTACCACTTTGCAAATTTTCACATGACATTGAATTCAACAAGTGACCTTTATGATAATTTGGCAATTTCTCTAGAGGCACACCCCGGACAATCCATACAAATATCTCGTCGTTTACTGCTACATAAACAATGGCGTCTGCGCAGAGCGTGAATGAGCGTGTGTGCATGCGGCGCCATACAAACTGTTCCAGATTTGTCTCAGATACAGAGGGGAGGTGAGGTCGACACGAGAGAGCGGCAAGGAGTAGTCATACTGCACGTAGTACTATTAGTTACAGTGTGCTAGAGGTCTATTGTCTTTTGTTTTTGAACTGGTGGTACTTGTCATATCATAGACTTAAGGATTCTTTGCTTCAGAAGACTGGCGATGTAAAAGAGAAAGAAAGAATATACGCGAAAATGAAACTATTTTTCCCCGCCATACGAGCCGACGACGTTCCCGCTTATTTTACAATTTTTTGTAACTTTTGAAACGAAATGTTAGTGCAAATTTAGTTGTGTTTAAACATAAGTAATTTATCATAGATATATGTACCATGTCTAGTTATATGCCATTTAATACAGAAAATTTAGTTGGTTTCAAACCGAATCCCTTAAAAAGTCAGACAGCTCGATCTTGAGCAACCTGCATTCATCGACTCCCTCCAACTTTCTTAAGGTCGTCGCTCCATCTAGTAGGGGGTTCTCACTATGGTTCTCCCTCACTACATCCACTAGTACCTAAATACCGCCACTTCAGAACCTTTCTTCCACACCCATCGTCGATTCTACGGCCTATGTGCCTACTTGCTTATTCTTTGAACTCGTAGGTAAGTCAGACCTACATGTCCGACGACTTTTTCGCCAGAGTTTCCTTTTCCAGCCGATAGATAGGTAGATAGGTGACACAGAATCTTAATGTCAGTCTTTTACGCACAAGACATCAAAAAGAACTCAGAATTTATTATAGTTATAGAATTTTTACATAATAATCTATACAAACTACTTACCAATAATTAAAAATATACAATTAAATTAAAAACTAAATATGGCTAACTATATATACAAATAAAACGGAAATGACAAAAACTAATTAAAAGTAATAAAATATAATAAACTAAATGGCGTCAAAATATTCTTCCGCATCGCCGTCAAAAGGTAAAGTGGCCAGAAGGCTAGCAGCATTGCCACGCTGGATGGCAATGCTTATTCGCTGAGCGAGAAATAGGCCAGCCCTCTGGTCACCGTAAGAGTCGACCAAACGTTTGGAGATATCTCGAAATAAAATTCTTGCGCTCGGACCCCACGGGCCAAGTGTTTCCACCCCAAACGGCTCAAAAACATAATTACCGATGAGGTTTGAATATTTGCGCCGTTTGAGGGTCTCCGCTGATGCTGCAGCAGCCCCCGCAGCACACGACGTATATGGAAGATGGGAAGGCGCGAGGGTGTCGACGCATGTTGCGTCCCACACCAAAGGTCTGCCCATCTTCCATGGCAGCAATGACATACCGTCTGGTCTCTTCCCATCGTCGCGTACCAGACCATTTGGTTCCAAAACTGCTGGGACCCCGGCGGTGGAAAGAGCCCGACGAATAATATCATTAATGCTGCCATGACGTGGGATTCTGCAACATGAGAGGCCATGGTGTCCAAGCCGGTCGACATCTTCACCACATCGACAGCGATGCGGAACAACCCAAGAAATTCCTAAACGGAGGCAGGCTGCTATACGAAAAGTGCCGTCATCCAACATAGTACCAATGTTTGGAGACGGCAACGCTTGCAGCCAAAGGCCCGATTCCCATTCTCCCACAGCCAGTAGACGAGCCCGCTCTGCAGAGTTAGTCGATGTGTCAATAAGCTGTTTCCGGACTAACTCACACAGCGGCCAATCCCACCGTCTCTGGGAGGAAGGGTTGATGGGCATATCATAACTCGGACAGGCCACCTGCCAGGCACACCTAGTGTCGGACAAACACACTACCTCCGAAGTAACCCGTGTAGGAGAAAGAATTTTCCGGGTCAATTCTTCGGTACTGTGGACCGACGACAAGAATGCCGGCAGGCTTACGCTAGAAATTTTGCGGATACCGAGCCCGCCAAAACGTATAGGCAGTGTAGCTTGCAGCCAGGCCCGGTCATCCAGATCTAAATTTAGTAATCTGCATAATGTGTTTCTTAGTGTTACGTCGATCCTTTCCAAGAGTGCCACATGTTTTCACATGTGGCAGGATCGAAGGACATAAGTAAATTTTGGCACGAAACAGCAATACCGAATGATTGTATATATTGAATGAGTACTAATTTTAGAAAATCTTTCCGAAATGTCGTTAAAATTTTGAATTTTTTCTTTTTTTTTTTACTACTTCGGGTGGCACACAAGCATACGGCCCGCCTGATGTGAAGCGGTTACCGTAGCCATATTAACGCTCACAACATAAAATATTGCTCGCGCGCCACCACCCCCGCTGCCAACGCAGCATCTCCTTCCTTTCTGGTGACCCCACTCACTCGGAGGAACACAACAACCCTCAAGGGAATTGTTATTTGGCTGCGGTATTCTGTGAGGTGGAGGTACATTCCCCAGTCGGGTAGCTTACAATTACGCTCCCTACCTCTCTTTTCGCCAGAGCTTCGTTTGTCAGTCAGCAGGGTGCACCGCGTGCAGGTGAAGTTGGCTTTGGTTTAAAGATGTTGATAAACCACTTACACCCCAAAAAAAGGTAAAAAAAGGTTTCTTCAACAAAAGGTAAAAAAGCTTCATCTAAGACGGGAGCTCCAAGGAGACGAAGAGAGTGTCTTTCTGAAATTATGATGCCTGAAGTTATTGCATTAAATTTTTGTATGGTCGAAAATTTGTCTATTTGTTCTGAAAGGAACAACTCGCATTTTGAAGGATTCAATTCTAAACCAATATTCAGAAGTTCATTTTTTAGTAAAATTAAATCCCTCAAAACGGTCTCTACATCGCCACCTAGAGTCCCGTCATCTAGGTACCAAAGATTAAATTTCGAATTTAGTTTGCGAATAATGGGATGTATGGCTAAACTAAATATGGCCGGTCCGAGAGGGTCACCTTGCTGGCATCCGACAGCGGAGTCTAATGGATTGGTTTTGAATAATAATTTTGATGGTTGTCGATAGCATTGCCAAATGAAACTATAAATTTCTGGAATTTCTTTTTGAACTTCTGCCAACAAGGTGTCCCTGTTGACTGAATTAAAAGCGTTTTTAATGTCAACCTTAACGACGACCTCACCTTCATTGCTATTCAAATATGTAGATAATGCATGCACGGCAGCCTCACAGCCCCCCTTTGAACCGAATCCTACTTGAAGGGGCTGGAACAAATTTGATAATTTATCTATATATATAAAAGAGTAAATCACTCACTCATCACGAAATCTCAGAAACTACAAGTGCTAAGAGTGTCAAATTTTTCAAGGGGGTTCCTTTTAGGACGTAGGTGCTCACTAAGACGGGAATTTGGAAAATTCAACCCCTAAGGGGGTGAAACGGGGGTCCAAAGTTTGTATGGGGAACCAAGATTAGTTGGACTATTTTATACGAAACTTTACATGAGCACTTCTGTAGATAAATGAGTAAACACGTGTTTCAGGATTTTTCAAAATTCAACCCCTAAAGGGGTGAAATGAGGTGCAAACGTCTGAAAATCGTTATGGGTATTGTTTTTATGGTTTATCGGGTCGCTGATTCCGAAAACAATAGCTATTTTATAATCTAACATATTCGACGTGACACAAGAGCACTCTTGTGGGGGTGCGATGGGGTTGAAATGTCATAATATCAATATGGGTGTTGATTCTACGGTTTTTTGAGACGTCAATTACGAAAATGGCATCGATTTGAAAACGTGGACACGAAATTTCCATCTCGGTATAAAAATCCAAGATTTGGAACACCTGATGCGGAACCATAATGGTTCCGGTAAACTATAAGAAATATAAAAATGACGCCTTAGCAAAAGTTGTTCAGCCTGATGAGTATTTTTTGTTGAGGTATAAAAATCCAAGATTTAGAACACCTGATGCAAATCCATAATGGTTCCGGTAAACTATAAGAAATATAAAATTGACGCCTTAGCAAAAGTTGTTCAACTTGATCAGCATTTTTTGTTGAGGTATAAAAATCCAAGATTTAGAACACCTGATGCAGATCCATAATGGTTCCGGTAAACTATAAGAAATATAAAATTGACGCCTTAGCAAAAGTTGTTCAACTTAATCAGCATTTTTTGTTGAGGTATAGAAATCCAAGATTTGGAACACCTGATGCAGAACCATTAAGGTTCAGCTAAACTATAAGAAATATAAAAATGACGCCTTAGCAAAAGTTGTTCAGCCTGATGAGTATTTTTTGTTGAGGTATAAAAATCCAAGATTTGGAACACGTGATGCAGAATCATAATGGTTCAGCTAAACTATAAAAAATATAAAAATGACGCCTTAGCAAAAGTTGTTCAGCCTGATGAGCATTTTTTGGTGAGGTATATAAATCCAAGATTTGGAACACCTGATGCAGAACCATAATGGTTACGGTAAACTATAAGAAACATAAAATTGACGCCTTTGCAAAAGTTGTTCAACTTGATGAGTATTTTTTGTTGAGGTATAAAAATCCTAGATTTGGAACACCTGATGCAGAACCATAACGGTTCAGCTAAACAATAAGAAATATAAAAATGACGCCTTAGCAAAAGTTGTTCAGCCTGATGAGTATTTTTTATTGAGGTACAAAAATCCAATATTTGGAACACCTGATGCAGAACAAAGCTAAATTTATTTGCATAAACAACATGGTGTATACAATAAATTATAGTTTAAAAAAATAATTAAAAAACACGCTATAATAGCAAATAGAACTAAAAAAGCTACTTAAAAGAACAATAAATAGTTTAACAAAATATTGATTGTATTGTAAAAAAATAACCGCGCAGTGCTACTTTTATGCTTACCTGCTACAAGTTAGACGCAATCGTTTTATTTATTTACAAAGGTAACGTGGTCTATTTAGTCAGTTTATTATAGACGTGTACGCTAAAATTGAAATGGAACGATTGGTATATATTCGCACAAACCAGAAGAATGCGTGCATTTGTGGGACGCTATGTAGCAAGATTTTGTGATGCAAAGCCTTTTAAACAACGAGGGGAAACTGTTTTTCTTAGATGCTTCAGGAGGGACTGGAAAAACATACCTTACGAGAGCAATCATCGCTGAAATCAGGCGCCAAAATAATACCTCACAGCAGCATCGCCAGATATTGCAGCCATATATTATTTCTAGGCGGAATGACGCAAATACAATGTTCAATATTATACTCGATTTATACAGAACGGAAACACATACATGCTTTGTGACACGAAACTGTGACAAAGCGAAAATGTTTCAGGATTGCTATCTAATCGTTTCAGATGAATGCGAAAAAAAAACAATAAGGCAGTAGAAGCTGTAGATAGAACTTTACGTGCCAAAAATATTATTAAAATTTGGGGAAGATCTCCTTCCTGAAGTAAAGTCAATGTTTAGCAGCGAAATATGTATAATTGAAGCTGAGATTCTCACTGGGAGTGGTGCCGATGAAACTGTATTTATTCCGCGTTTACCACTCTTCCTTCTTACGGCCGTGTGGTTTCCGGCAGACTAGAATAGAATCACTCCGTCTCTTCCCATGGATGTCGTACAAGGCGACTATGGGAATAGTTTTTGTCCCAGAAATTACCTATTATTGTTGTTTATTGTACCTGTAGGGCGGTTCTATGTTCGACTGTATGTATTTTTTTAAATTCAATTATTTCTCCGTCAATTGTACAGCAATTTTAATAATTCTTATTCGTTTGAGAGGGTACACTCTCCAGGTGGTCCCATATTAAAACGAATGTTGCTAAGCGCAAAACTCGAGAACGGCTCGACCAATTCTGCTAATTTTTATTTTAATATTTTCGTTAAGGTATAAGGAAGGTTCTTATGTACATAAAAATTGCGAGGAAAAGAAAACAACACTTTCTACCCGTGCGAAGCCGGGGCGGGCAGCTAGTTAAATATAAAAGTACAACAAATTTTGGCTGCCGTGCGTCTAAACGTACAACCAACAGCGATGGGACGAATGCCGCCATCTTTTTTTTTAAGCGCACAAAGATTAGCACCGTATAGTACGTCGATGACAGCTTCGTTCACACCGCCGCGGAGCATTAAATTGAAAAGAGCCGTTAACTCCGACAGCAGAGCCCCATCAGCTTCCCCGGCGCCCGAGCTCGTCAGATCTTTCAGATGCTGAGGAGTTAGGCCGTCGAGGCCACCGGCGGAACCATTGCGGAAGGAGTTAATGGCTGTGGCCACCTCCTGAGCTGTTGCAGACAGAGCTAGGGGAAAGGGGGGGCTATCGGGAAAGTCAGGGAAGGTAAGGTTATCGTTTGGCGCCGGATGTTTGCTCTTCAGAGCAGCAAGTGTTTCCGGAGAGTTCGGCGCCACCACATCGCTACTGAAAAGAAGTCTGGCAGCACCTGAAATATCGCCGTCTGCCAGCTTCGATTCCACATGATGGAAGGAGCCTCTATTCGGCTGGCCAATCAATTTCGTAATATTTTGAATACTAAGGGACTTGTTAATGCAGTTAGATTTAATTTGAGTAGTAAGGGTTATACTAGGATTAGAGGTTCGTTCCACATGTAGAATTCTGTAGGGAAAAGTAAGCAGGTGCTCCCAGGCTGATACCGTGTTCTCCCGGACAGCACAGCGGACACATTGAGCTAAATTCTGAGCTACTAAAGACCGTGCTCCCCGGGGAACACGTTTTAAAACTGGTACCGAATGTTTCAATTTAGAAAGTCTTTGCCAAAGGGAATTTGAGCCAGTAACTGGAGATGGGGTGGAAGGCGATAGGCTGAGAGGCACATTTTGGACTTTATGAACTTTTCCAAAATGTACCTTCAAACCCCGCTTACCTTTGAAAAATCGAACTTGTGAGCACTGCGGACATTGAACAGGCAAGTTAGACGATGTGGAAGGTTGATCAGCGTTTAGCAGGCTGCCTGCGTTGGATCCATCCATAAACTATTTTTCTCTTACAAACTAAAATTATTTACACAAAATAAATATAAAATTAAATAACGCACAACAATCAAAGATAATATAAAACATTTTCACTGCGCCGACGCGATTGCTGTCGTTCGCCCAGTCATTTTAAATACCAAAGAGATTTGAAAAAAATTGTACTTTTCTTATGCTTTTTCTACTTTCCGTGGTGCCTTCATTAATCTTTCGGCATCCACTATTTGCAGAAGTCGTCTTATTTATTTATTTATTTTTTCACAGGTTTCCTTAGGTACTCGTACAAGTGATTTTATAGACAAAAGCACCATCAATAACTAATTGATATCTATAAAATGTTGATAAATATAGAATACATCCTTTTATCTCAGCCACACGGTTTCACAATTTGTATTTTTTATTTTAGCTGCGCGCAAATATAATCATCACATGAATCGCGCAAAAGATTATTCAAAATATTCTTATGGCGATGTTTATCGTTAAAAATATGAATTGGTTGATATTAAGTGGACGGGAATAAATTTATTTATTTTATTAAAATTGTTTTTATGGTGACACATGTGACACCATTCGCCATTTTTTCATTCATTCAGGGTTGACAGTCGGAACAAGTTGCAATGACGGTTCCGCACTTGTACTAAACAACTATTTTTAATACAGTTGCGAAAGAATTAAGCAATTTAATAAAATAATAAAAACACAATAAACGCAACTAACTAATCGCAAAGAAAATTATTGGAAAACGGCGCCAACCGCAAAATAATTTAAGCAGAGATTTCAAACCAAACCTCACCTTCGGCTGCGCCTCGGCTCGGGTAGACATTTGTCTACCCGAGCCGAACTCTTTGCAATGACAGGCTTTCCGCACTCGTAATGAAATATACTATTTCGCTATAGCTCTTCTAGAGACAACTGTATCGAACAATAACTATGTTACCATTTCGATACAGCTTCAGCCCTGGATACAGGTATTTTAAACAGGTTGCAATACAAATGCATTGCAACGTTGCAAAATTTTTCTATATAATCTGTGAACGCGGCACCGCGCGGCGCGTCGCGCATGCGCACCACGCATGCTCCATCTGCAAATGGATTTATAAGTAAGAAATAAAGCTGTGAAATTAACTTCATGGTTTTCCTTAGAATATTATTGTCATCTATTTCATGAGATTAGATAAAGTAGTGTATGAAACTGTACATAATTAGGTCTTAAAATACTCGTGTGGTCTATTATCACATTCTCCTTCGGCTCATGTGATAAACTCACACTCGTTAAGAACCCTTATTATGCAACAGTTTCATAAACTACTATTAGAGTGTAGTTTTCTTTAATACTGTATATATGTTTTAATTCATGAATTCTCAGATATCCCCAGCCGCTGTTCCGTCGCGCCGACTCGGCCGAGCTGCCGGCGATCAGCGAGCCGTGCCGGCGGCGGCTGCTGTGCGAGCTGCACTCACAGACCAACTACACGCAGTCAGTACTAAATACTAAACGAAATGAAACTAATTAACTACATTTACATAAATGATTCAACCCAGTACCAGACAGAGTTTCGACATCATAGCACTTACACATTAACTGAAATTTCTTCAACCTCTTTATGATCTAACCAGTCGTACAGCCGAAGCTGGAGCCGATTACCATCGAATATTTTGATTCGAAAATCTTACGTTTCAGTTGTTAACAAACATCTTCAGTTCAGTCGGTAGAAGTCCAGTGTTTCTACCAATTAAGCTAAACACAGGTACGTACCATAGATCTAAGCTAAAATTTTAATTACAGAGTAATCAAGAAACCTGATAGAAATCGGCTTCAGCTTAGGCGGTAGGCCCCCAGCTTGCGCTCTGTATCCTGTGGGAACTTTCCAAAATCCTTGTTTAGCGGATGCCTTCGTCATAATATCTACGTTATTACGTAGATATTATGACGAAGGCCTTCATAGTATAAAAAGTGTATTAGAAAAAGTGGCATAGTGGTATGCCAAAATTTGAACCCAACGTCCAAGACTTGAGCTGTGCGTTGATATTGATTCAGTAACGGTTGCCTTTTATAGATACACAAGATGGCATTTAGTTTTTTTATGTTACTTCGTGTGGAAACATACAGCCCACTTCGTAAGAAGCAGTGACCGTTGCCTATAAACGCTTGAAACATCTCTATGTTCATCATCATCAGAAAAGAAGAAAGGTTAGATACTTTCATCAGATCTTCCTTCGTTCCTGATGATCTCGCTGACTCGTAGAAACATTTTTTTATATTTTAGAGGGACTGCTTCGCCCCAGCGCAGGGGCAAGCGGTGCTACAAGCTGAGATGCGAGGAGCCTGAGGCCTTGTCCCGGGCGCTCCACTGGCTGCTCACCTACCACCACGGTGGCAACGCAGAGGATACAGACCACCGCAGCAGGCACTACACCTAGACGTTACTCATATTCAATAAAAGCATTTTTAATCTGTTTTTATTCCTTGTCTTTAATCGAGGTTTCCCCAGGACACTTCAGGAATGTCGTAAAGGGTGTGCAACGTTTAAGTGATGCCTTTAGTTGCGCATGTGTCCATGGGGTATGACGACTGCTAACCTTAAAGCGGGTCTTATACTTGTTTTCCACCTTGTTTTATTTGATAAATATATGACATCTCCATACATCAGGTTTTAATTTTGATACTTGATTTCAGCAAAAGTCAAAATTCTTACATGAGGAAGTCGATTGTGTCGTTACGCGTGTCATTCTTATCAATCTCGCAAGTTAAGTGACATCGAGTGCAGCCCGTCTATGGATGGGTTAATTTGACTCGGCCGTCGGTCCCGGAGTTTGTCATTAGATGAAAATCATTAAACCAATTCAATAAGGCAGCTTGAAAGTAGAAAACAATAACGTGACAAATACCCATCAAACATTCCCTCAACTGTATCTCCTGTGTGGGCTGGATTAACAGCGGCTACCACCAAAAATACAATGAACAATGCAATCCAATGCAGTCTCGAAAACTAAGACTGTCTAAACGAATTTAATGAGAAGAAGTTAGTAGGAATAGGAAGCTTTTGGAATTTAACTTCTCCTCTTGGTTATATGAAAGACTGATAGATAAAGGGGATAGCTAAATAGCAAATAATGTATTAAAAGCTTAAAGAGATGGCTAGTCAAGTGAAGCTCAATTGCCGTGCACCACGTATTTTGAGTATCTAACCGGAATTCTAAAATCTAAATTGGGGACCTAAAACACTGAGTTTGTTACCTAACACATAGATCCCAATAATAAACTTGAAAACAAAAACTTGTTAAAAACAAATAGCAAAGAACGTATATCGACGACACTCAACACTAGCGCCCGTTAACCCGCAATTAATCAGCATGGTGGTGGAGGCTCTTTCGATTGAGGGAAGACCCGCATCTCAACAATCGGATGAATCGGATCGGATGACTTATAAAAATCAATTACTACATATATGAGAGAGGATCATTTGAAAACGTCTACCGATTTAGCAGAGTTTATGGTTTTGGTTGTATTCATAACTTGTTAGACAAGGTTTATATAACAGAAAATTTTGGAAAATCCAGGTTTAACATACCATGCGATACTGGGCCTTGACATCAGTTTAAAATATTTTTTTCGTGCTGATTGTAATCACTACATAGTATAAAACAAAGTCGCTTTCTCTGTCCCTATGTCCCTTTGTATGCTTAAATCTTTGAAACTACGCAACGGATTATGATGCGGTTTTTTTTAATAGATAGAGTGATTCAACTGGAAAGTTTATATGTATAATATATGCATAACATAGTAGAAAAACACTGATAATTTAGAGGTTTCTAATGTGATGTCGTAAATAAACACATTTTTTTGCTCTTTCATTGCAAACGCTGGCTGAACCCAACGAGATAGATCAAAATAATGTAGTACAGTATTGTTCACCTTAAAATGGTCTTCAAAAAAGTTCGCGATGGTATATGTCTATCTCTTAGTGGTAACACACAATAACCGTTATTTTATCTTTGCTTTTTACAAGAAATAATGCCTTATTTACGAAGCGATTTTAAGCAATACAGAATTAATCCTTATCCATTTAAGTACCTTAAATACATTGCGCATTTAATATAGATCAATATGGCCCTTCACAGCATGTAATTTAAATGAATAGTTTAGAAGATATTACACATTTAAAATGCAGGGACATAGCGGCTGTGGCGGTACCGGCCGCGGAGCCGGCGGCGTGTGCCTATAACTGGGGAAGGACTGGATAGGACAAAGCGCAAAGACCTTCTGTAGTACATTTAGTATCAGCATTGCACCCGTGCGAAGCCGGGGCGGGTCGCTAGTAACTTATAAACGGTGATTGATGCTCGGGGGAGTACTAATGAAGTATATTTCTATTACGATGTATAAACCTATAAATAACACAACCATTTTTGTGTAATACCTACAGGGTGGTCGCTGATCGAGCAGTGTATACGTCGCAGTAAACTATAAAGTTTTTTTTTTTTTATTTCTTTATTAAACTCACACATATATTTAAACACATTAATGCCGTACCACGCAAACCTCACAGGGTTTTATCTGGGTAGGCGAAGGTAGGTTGAACATAGAAATTAACCAATATGCTACAAGTACTACAAGATGATCTCTTCTGGTCCTAGCGGCAACTAGTTTTGTTTGCGCAAGCCAATTACCAACTAGCTGGCATGATAATCAGGTCAACGGAAACGAAACCGAACGACACGCACCGCGAACAGTTTCTCCTTTTCTCCGCTTATAATAATATGGATGACTCTTCCAGCGGCGGGTAATTAGCAACGCCGTGGTCAGATGTGCTACACATACGATTGGCAAATATATAACGGCAGAACATATTCTGATACAGCTTCCTTCCTACTCCTATGAGTTTGATGGAAGTTCGATGTTTTGCCCCCGGGACTGCAGTGGACTTCCTTGTACGTTTCCTTTTTGTCGTTCATCGCTGTTAATTATGGCTACATAGGAGACACAGTGGTGGGAATATGAAGTAAGTCTGTCCCGAAAAAGAATGCTGACTCGATTAGCTCATCTGAACCCAAAATAGTGAAGCTCTGTATTTTTTTTTTATCAAATTCTGAACAAAACTTCACCACCAATTTGATCTACATTACTTTGCGTGCATTCACTACCATTTGCATCTGCAATGCATCATCTGCATGCGACTGCCGTGGCTGCTTTTGTTGTATCTGCTAACTGTAGCAGATCAGTTTCAAATGTTGAAGAGTCGCAGAGATCACTGCATCTCTCCAACATTTGAAACAGAAGAAATATATGACTGCAGCCGCCCCAGCTGCCATGGTCGTATCTGCGACACGTGTTTGTCCTGTACACGAGATCATCAGGGGATCTGTTGTTGATCATTAGAATAACAAACCGTTAGGTTGGGAGTTGCTTTTTGGCTGCAGAGGTACTCTGGCATTATTGAATTACAAACATCCATATTCAAACTTTCGCATTTATAGTAAGTAAGATCTTGATATGACCCATGTTTTAGGTATTGCGTACCTGACTGATTGCTCCTGATTGCTCCTAACTGATTGCTCCTGAAGTCGCGATTCAATATAGTTCATCTCTCTGTTCGCCAGATTCTCATGCGCTAGTCTACTGGTGCACTAATTGTAGGTGAAGTTCTCTTTGGATGGTTTCCCTAATAAAACTTAGATACTGCATGATATTGTGGCCAGCTCGGCCGACCGGACGGACGGACGTGCATCGCGAGCCAACCGCGTCCGTTCCTAACTAAATTACTAAGTAAGTGCTTGTCGGTCGCCCGGTCGGTGTGATTCATCTCGCAAAGGGCGCAACATTTGGGTCATTGAGTTGCAACACCGATGTAAGACCCGGCGGCCACTGGAGACACGGCTCTACGAAGGTTACAATGATGACAAAGTAATAAGGTGGATGTACACTGCGGTCTATGTCGCGACATACCCAGTCATCATTAGCCATGGGACCTACCGCTGATAATGGGCCAAACTACATGTCGTCGCGGCGTCTTAGTGGCATACGTTTTATATAACCTGTTCTACATTTCACACCAACAATGAGTTCAGAGGACTTGGTATGCACTATGCCCACGGCCTCTTTACCTACTACACACCGTAAACTCGAAGTTAAGCACCGCGGTGGATTGCGCTCTAAACTCCTTCCATTGAGGGGAGACCCGTAGCTTAGCAGTGGGATGATAAGGCTTGAATTCGGTTTTTGTTTTCAAACGCTTTCAAGAGTTCTAAAATCGGCAATTTATGGTAAAAACCAAATCTTTAAGATTAGCCTATGTGACGTGTATAGGCTACGGTCACTACTTTCATCAAGCGAACTGTATCATAATCACAGGTCCACACATATTCGTCCACTGCTGAATACACTGCATAGTCCTAGAGAGCCACACGCACCAATCCTGACCCGAATTTGGCGGCATCTAGTGGGGAGTCGTGTCGTCCTACACGTACTGCGTTCGCCAGTACGGGGTCGCCACTTGATAACCTTTCTTCCCCAGCGGTTGTCACTTCTACCTGGGACCCTACCGCCTTATTTATCATCAGATTTTTTGAATGCGAAAATGGAATTACTGCTTAGATTGTTGGAAACTATGTTTAGCTCAGCTGGTAGACACCCTAAAGCTCTACCGACAAAGCTGAAGATGTTTGTCGATAAGTTTAACATAAGACCAATATTTGGAATGAAAAAATCCTATGGTAATCTGCTTTAGCTTCAGCGGTAGGGCCCCGTATTTTGTATTTGCATAAAATATAAAAATTCTTTAAAATACGTGTGCTACATAACGACTTCACTATCGCCTTCGAGAGGTTTGGCATTTTCGTTATATAATTTTTAAGTGTTTTAAAGTCATGAATAATAATAAAGAATTAAGTAGGTAGGCAAGTAAAAATTATCACGTAATGTCTAAGTCGAGTTTGATGACGGGTTAATCGTATAAGCAACGGTGAACATAGAATTAATGTTTATTCATCTCGACCTCCTCCGTGCTGTCACATGAGTAAAGAAACGAACAGAGATAAAGCTTCATTCAACCGCGGTGTTTAGGTACACTACTACAAGCATGCGTGGCCTTGTTTGCGTGTCCACTGGCCGCTCGTCGCGTACACGCCGTGGTTAGAAAAAACCGGTTCAAACTGACTCCGCCAGTGGACAAGCTCAGAGCCTGCGCGTTGCACGTGTAGTAGAGTCAAATTAGACAAAATTTTGACCAAACTTGTACATTTTAAATTACTAAGCGGGACCTTTTGGAATATGTTCGGACACCTTCTTGGAATATGTTCGGACACCTTCCAGGATGACGCTCGCGAAAGTCCCAGGCTTTCCCTAGTGGGATAGCCGGGATATCCTGGAAAAACTGGAATTTCAAGAAAATTTCTGGAGCGGGCTTAAAATCGTTCCCCCTCGAACGGGAACGTCGTGAGGGGGGGGGGGGGGGCTCAGTATGTTTCAATACGTTCTGGGATAACGCTCAAAATAATTTTGGAAAAAATCTTGGATAAAATCGTTATAAATAACGCTTTTTATTTTTTCATTTGGTCAAATTTTTTTACACACAAGACATCTGAAACTTTAATTGTATTATCCAGTACATTCCAGTGTCAAAAGACCTGGAAAAACTGGAATTTTCCTGGGACTGGGAGGAAAAAACTGATTGGTTCAGAGCAAAAGTAGGACACCGTTTTTTTAATACGAGTACTAAACGACTTTCTATTTTTCTTAATGATGTTAACGTTAAATATTTTCAGTTCCAGGATTCCAGGTCACCTGGAATTTACCTTGGAGCGAGCGTAAATTAGTAAAGTAGTGCGCTCTACGCAACCATTGCTTCTATTCTATACTACCAACTACTCAGATTCAGGCCCATGCTTATTGCAGTAAAGGATTCCTGGAAATCCTTGTTTGTCATGTTCATTAACTTTTCATATTACAGGATACTTATTATTCGTCTGAAATGAGTGAGGAATATAATGATATGATATTTTATTGCAAGTAAGTAAATTCACCTAATTCTAAATGATAAAAATATTTTTTATCACCGCGAACAGAATTCTTCAGCACGGCTGAGTTCCATATCAGTTTCTGAAAGAAATAAGATAAATATATTACAGAGAAGTATATTAGAATATATCCTCTGTGTTATGGATGTGTTAATTATTTTTTCTAATATATTGGAACATCGCGTGCGGGGAGGGGGAAGCGCTGCCATTTTGAGATAATTTTAGTGCATATACGTATTCACGTACAACACATGGCCACGTGTCCATAACACAGCCATATCCCATTTTTTTTCATAGCGCACTTGTTTAGACAGGTTTAGCCTTCGGTCCCAACTGTTGACATTAGAGGATAGTCGTTAAACTAAGTTGGCCTTTAGGCGGCTTGAAAACACTGGACTACGCCAACCCGCAGTTGAGCAGCGTGCTGGAGTTTGCTATAAACCCCTTCGATGGAGAGGACCCGGGGACCCGTGTCCCCAGTAGTAGGATGAACAAGAGTTGACGACAAGGACTCTCTTTTCGCTAGGCTGAGCTCCCTCTGCGCTCATCCTCCCTTCCCTTTTGCTAGTCCACTTCTGGCTATGAAAAAGCAAAATGCAGTTTGGTTAGTTAACGTTTAAATGCAGCTCTAAGTTGTAGACCATGTAGTGTCAAAGAAGACCTCTTCCTTCTCGTCGAAACCTTCGGAAGGTGCCCGCTTTAGCTTCGGGAGTAAATAATTAAATAAAAATACATACCACGATAAACATAGAGTCGACATTTTAGGACTACCACAGCAGATAGTATTTCTTGAAAATATTGCTATTAGCAATAAGGCCGCCTTGTTGCATATGTATAGTACCACCTACCTTACCCTTAACAAGTTAACATTAAATAAAATATGTATTTATTAATCAAAAAAATCATGTCATTTATTCTGCAGCCCTAATCGTTCTCTAGAAATGTATAATTAAATTAAATATAAAATATTTTTTTATATAATAAGGGGAGAAACGAGCATGTGGGTCACCTAATGGAAAGCAATCACCACCAAGAGACTAAGAAGATCAGCAACACCAAGGGGTCGCCGATCCGTTACCAGCCTATACTTCTTCCTTTCTTTCTTTTTGGTGACCTCACTCTCTCGCAGGAACACAACAACCCTCAAGGCAGGGGTTCCCAATCTTTTTCAGCCCGCGGCACAGTCAGTTACAAATTTAGTATTTTGTCGCGCGGCGCGGCGCGGCGCCATACCCTAGCCTTAGTATTTGAAAAAGATACAGTCAAAAGAAATATGTACCTACAATAATAGTAGTTAGGAGGTTAGGTAGATAGGAACAAAAATTAAAACATCTACGATATGAAATTGAGTTATTATATTATAAAAAAAAAATTGGTTGCCTGTAAAGTCGGTATACGGGCGAAAGTTTTACGTGACAACGACTTTGAGTGGTAAAATGTTTTCGAGTGGAAGGGACGCATGCCTTTCACTTTTTATGTCTGTCTCTCTCGCTCTTAGAAGGGACGCGTGCCTTTCACTCGCTCTCATTGTAAGCGCATAACGTGAGCCAGTTTCTTGAAGTGTCACCCGGCTAACCAATTTATAAGACGTTGTCACGTCAAAAAATTGAAACAGAAAACAAAAAGAAGGTACCTATGTTCTTTACCGATGCGAGCGCTCAAAAAAGGTACCCGCGAATATTTGTAATTAATACGGATAATGATAGAGGATCGACTCACGGCCGGCGCCCCTCTTTACTTTCTACGACGCACCAGGGCGTCGCGCCGCGGCGCACACTTTGGGAACCCCGGCCCCAAGGGAATTTTTATTTGAATTATAAATGCGTGTTTTATACAGACCCTTGACTGTACAAGTCTGCATAAAATGTATTGATTTACTGTACTTTTTACTTTATAGTGTGCAAATAAACCATAAACAAATATATCTTCAATTATTATCTGTCTTCAGTTCTACTTGTTCCAGAGGACGATCGTAGTTTTTATGTGTTGAATTTATCTTTAACTTGTTTTCAGCATAATATCATCAATGAACATACACGTAGTTGTTTTCTTCGGCCTTGACAAGGCCGGCAATAAACCACAATGAAAATAACGTAAATTGTTCATAAACACAAGTAAAATCAGCACCATAAGCTAGAAATAATTTTAGTTCTTGAGTTAATGCATTAAGGAGTAAAATTGAATACAACTCTATATTTACTTTTTCTATTTACCTGATGAACAAACAGTAGTTATTCACAAAACAAACAATTGATATCGCATGTGCTTTCACTCACTCGCATGTAATAGAGTTATTATACTTATGACTTAGGCAATAAACTTGAAAATTGTTTGTCAAATTAAATCCATGTGTTCAAAATGTTGTCATTTAATTTTTAAGTTTACCTAATCATATTTGCTCTATGGATACGGATGCTTATGTTGTTAAGTTTATATCGAGAGGTATTATATTAGCTACTAGCGACTCGCCCCGACTTCGTACGGGTTAAAGTCTAAAGAACAAAAAACACACAGAAGCCGCTTTCCTCGCAACTTTTATGATTTTTCTCTCCCTAAGAACCTCCCTTATACCTTAACAAAAATTAGCCAAATTGGTCGAGCCGTTCACGAATATTGCGCTTAGCAACATTCATTTTTATTTATAGTCATATAGATTTGTATAACTGCTGTGTCATCATCATCATCAGCCTGTGTCTACTCACTGCCACCTTCCCCAATGCTTTCACCATGTCATGTCATATGTGATCCTCCGTTTTCCGCACCCAGCCGGCCGCTTTAGTCGCCGGACATTTGTTGACAGTTGACAAATGGCTGACAGTTCTGTCAAACGCCATAAAGTTACATTAGAAAAGTCTAGTGGCTCAGTTTTTTAAACTTTATTAATATTCCGTTCGACTTCGTTGATTTTTTCTTTCAAAAGAACCTTCTCCTGACAATAATAAACACAACAAAAAAGAATTAGCGGAATTGTTCCATCCGTTCACGCGTGAAGCGATGGCCGAGGGTGATAGAGATTCATTTTTATATTAATAGATGTGTATTGCGTATATATTTTGGGGTGTAAGTGGTTCATCGACATCTTGGAACCAAAGCCAACTTCACCTGCACGCTGTGCGCCCTGCTCAGTGACAAACGAAGCTCTGGCGAAAAGAGAGGTAGAGAGCGTAATAATTGTAAGCTACCCGACTGGGGAATGTACCTCCACCTCACAGAATACCGCAGGCAAATAATAATTCCATTGAGGGCTGTTGTGTTCCTGCGAGTGAGTGAGGTCACCAGAAAGGAGAGAGATGCTGCGATGGCAGCGGGGGTGGCGGCGCGCGAGCGATATTTTATGTTGCGAGCGTTAATATGGCTATGTTAACCGCTTCACATCAGCATACGGCCCATGCTTGTCTGCCACCCGACGTAGTATAAAAAAAAAAATATAGCTTTACATGTAAAATTATGTAGATATATCCGAGTAGCATATGTGACAAAAAATTTGAAAGTCAGTATTTTTTTTCGTTTTTAATTAGTTTTGTATCGATCATCGGCGATGACGTGGATTACTGAAGGATTATAGATTGCCGTGAATGGCACATTCAGTTAATTGATTATAAAGACTGCATGCTATTGAAAGTGATACGGAATGCAGTGGGACTTCTTGTGATCATAATGATACGAAAATATTCGTCACGATCACGTGGTAATCTACGACACTAACCACGTAGATTCCCACCAACCATTGTTAATTTTTATTATATTAGACTTTAGATTGTGAAATCGACTTCCCTCGGCGGTGTTTTATCAATTACGAAATGGGAGCCGCCGAGAACAAAGTTTTTACTTCCCTTTTTTTCCCCAGCCAAAAGGCTGGCAACGAATCAGCGACCCCCTGGTGTAGCTGATCTCCATAGGTGGTGGTGATTGCTTTCCACCAGGTAACCCAATTGCTCGTTTGCTCTTCTCTCTCATATGAAAAAAACAGGAGTACAATCCTCCTTCTTTTATCCATTGTCTTCACCACCAGTGGGATAACTATGGGCTGATGCCGTCACTTTTATGTACCATACTTCTTCGATTAATCGGAGGTTATATTATATGGCCGCGTGGTTTCCGGCAGACTAGAATAGAATCACTCCGTCTCTTCCCATGGATGTCGTACAAGGCGACTAAGGGAAATACATTATAAAACATCGATCAGGCCTCCCCAACCCGTCTGGCCAGCGTGGGGAGTGTAGGCCAAATCCTCCTGTCTGTGACGGACGAGAGAGGGTCGTGCTCCTGTAGTGGAGACTATAATGATGATGATGATATTATATGACTTGTACAAAAAAGAAGTATTTTTTTTTTGAAAAATGTTGGAAGAGCATTTGACCGGTCATCGAGAGGTCGTGGGTTCAAATCCCACCTAGGGGGGGCATTTTTCCATTTTTCAAAAAAAAAAATTATGTGGCAAGTTGACCAAGAAGTATGTTTGTCAGTTATCCAGTTCCCTTAACACAAGCTTGGCTTAGTTTGTGACTAGACGGTACTGAAATCAAATAAAATTGAATTGAATGGAATGGAATGAAATTATTTATTCAGCCATTGGGCCCTTGTGAGCAGTAAACCCGTCTTTAACATTGTATAAATAATATTCTTAGTTTTGTCCTTTATTATTTTATGTCATTTACTATGTAATTTATCCAGTTATTTATTTATTTCATGCGCGTACGAGTAGAACATACCAAAGCGAGTGAGATTCAAGAGTGCCCCGCCCCACCATCGCTCGTGCTGCGGCGGTGAAAAGTGTAAGTGTTGCGAAATGAACGCATCACTGTTAGAGTGTTATTTATTTATATATAAACAAGTTTCTGGTATGCATGTTAACGTGTGACTGCATTATGAAAGTCGACAATTGACGAGTTCAACTTTTCTAACAATTCAAATAGTTTTTTACAATATTTCATTTTAACGGCGATGTCTTTAATAATCATATCTTGCAAGTTAAATTTGTCGTGTTGTCAAAAAAGTGTCGGATTGAACTGAAATTTGGCACATTTTTTTGGGTTCTCGTGACAACGAACGATTACCTAACTAAATGCTAAAACAGCGGTTTATCATTTCTACATTATTCCATATGATATGGCTTGATAAATTTTTTTTTACTACGTTTTATACTACGTCAGCCCGCCTGATTTAACAATAACCTATAGAAGCTTGCAACATAAAAAATCACTCGCACGCCGGCTACCTCAGACGCTCCCAGGAATATAAGAAATTGATTGAATGATTGATCGATAGATATTAAATATTATATTTGAGACTTGGCAGTCTTCAAGAAAAGTAAACTTTATGTACATATCGGTCATTCGCTGCAATATGGTCACAGCGTACATTTATGTCGTTGTTGCACGTAAATTACTTTTATGGTTGTACAACCAAATAACATTTATTAATTGCAACAATAATAAGATAAAAAAAATTTTAGTTACTTCTAAAATGTTATTAGCCTACATTATAAAACATCGATCAGGTCTCCCCAACCCGTCTGGCCAGCGTGGGAAGTGTAGGCCAAATCCTCCTTCTGTCTGGGACGGACGAGAGAGGATCGTGCTCTTGTAGTGGAGACTAAAATGACCTGCTGATGATGATGATGAAGAAGAATCTGAAAGTAGAAATAATATATCAAAATAAATACCAAAAAAACGTACGGAAAATGCATGTTGACTAAAGTCAATTATATATGTTTTTCTTCGGTTTGAATGTATGAGTACATTGCAAATTTTCAGTTGTCAGTTAAGCTCTTATACGAAACCATTACACGAAACATTGAAAAATTAATATATTATTTTATTACAGTATTTTCAATTTAAATTTTGGCTTTTAAATTGTCCTCTCGTCGTCGTTAACATTTCCTTTTGACATCGCTGTAATCGGGTAAAAAGTGATTAAATACATGACTCTGTAAGCAAAAATATTGCATTGCACATATCGCAACGAGCTGCACACCGTGCGCATGCCGCTGCAATAATTGCAACATGCCACCATTGTTTTAAGGGATCGTGTGCAATCGGGTGTGGCAATCAATGGTAAACATTCACATTGTTAGTAAAAAAATATAATCGGCAAACGTGAACAGGATGGCTGTGGCGTATGAGATGACATATCATTTACCTATACTTACTGTATTTTTTTATACCACTAAAGTGGCAAACAAGCATACGGCTCGCCTGTTTGAAAGTAGGTAACTACTTTCAAACAGGCGGGCCGTATGCTTGTAGGCAGTGAACGCCTGTAGCACCAGGGGCATCACACGCGCGTTGCCGCTCTGTAAGAAACCTTTCCAGGCTCTTTTTCAAGAACCCCATGCTGTAGTCTGCTGCGAAAACATAACATGACACATGTAATGTAAATAATTAATTTTTCTTCCAACTATGCTTTAATTTCATCGCAATCACACTAAAAACTCAGTACAAAACGAGTCTTTAAGGGGCCAGATCGTGAAAACTGTGAAAAGAGTGTTACGATTTTTCATATTTAACCTATTTAGATATGATTGATATCAATGATAATTTGTATATATTACAATCAAAGACCAAAAATTATGGTATGATTATATTAAACTCTTAAAATCTAATAGTTGTTTTATAATAAAGGTCAACAAACGCACAAAATTGAGAAAAAATGCAAAAACATGCCTTCGTATTTTTCAGATTTAACCCAATAAATCAACACAAATTGATAAAAAGAAACACTTTTTGAACACTGAAGAAACCAATAAATATAACATATACTTTTTTTTTGTACCTTTACAAACAAAGACTTCCTCTTTTAAAGCCCTAAAATCTACATATGTTTTACGTAAATTCTCCATAGAAAAATGTATGAAAAATGACGCACATTCCGATATTACGAATTAGTACTCAGCGTCGCCACTAAATCGCCAGTGTGTTTTTATATGTCAAGGTGACACCACGCGCGTCGGATGCTCCAGCAAAATTACGTGTTGTGAATTTGTGTTTTTTGTGAAAAACTGTAAGTATAACTAATTTACCAATATAATGAATGTATATAAATCGTAAAAAATACAAAGAATGAATTAGATACTTTGTTGAGTAGGTTATTTTATGAACCTTGTAAAATATGTATCAATTCAGGCTTAAAACATGATTTCAACATGCTATAGCCAATATCATAAACGTATCTAGTCGGTAATCGAGGGTTTTTTTCGCAGGACTGATTGAATTTGAATTTGCCAGGGAAAAGAAAGTTTAGTACGCATTATAAAAATATGAAAGCCAAAAGATCTCGGAAAAAATGTAAGTTCCTTCCTTCCTTCCTACTTATTTATTTATCTGCCTACTTTACTACGTCTTGTCCTAAATACCTACCTAGAAAAAAAATACGAGATTTCTGTGAAAGTGTCATGTAAAAATCCTAGTTTTATTTGTGTGCTTATCCTGTATAAGTAGTAATAATAATATAATTTATTTGCATTTGAACACGGTACATTACAAAGCTAATACAATACCTATGTCATATGATTTAGATCGCTTGATTCAGACATATACAATAGCATGTAAATATTGGTTTGTATTATATAGTAATAAAGTCAATTTCTACCTAGTATTCGTTTTCATGTTCATCATTATTGTCTAAATATCAGATTGTGGAAGTAGGTATGTTTCATAACAGAAATAGCACGGGCACGCGGCTTTGTCGACATACTTACCGCCAAAGAGACGCGACGCGCCTAGGGTCTGGTGTTGTACAAAAATTACAAAATAATTATAAAGTGGATAATAATGATGAATAATATTTCCAGTATTGAAAATAAAGAAAACCTTCAGGCCGAGACTCCAAGCAACACTGCTATGCTTAGACTACACACTATAGACGTAAGTTGTTATACGTAATTCTTGTAGACTTATTACATAAATAAACAAACTACCTTGGGGTGTAAGTGGTTCATCAAGATCTTTAAACCAAAGCCAAATTCACCTGCATGCGGTACACCCTGCTGACTGACAAACGAAGCTCTGGCGAAAAGAGAGGTAGGGAGCGTAATTGTAAGCTACCCGACTGGGGAATGTACCTCCACCTCACAGAATACCGCAGCCAAATAACGGTTTCCTTGAGGGCTGTTGTCTTCCTGCGAGTGAGTGAGGTCACCAGAAAGGAAGGAGATGCTGCGATGGCGATGCGAGCGGGGGTGGCGGGGGTGGCGGCGCGCGAGCGATATTTTATGTTGCGAGCGTTAATATGGCTACGGTAACCGCTTCAGATCAGGCGGGCCGTATGCTTGTCTGCTTCCCGACGTAGTATAAAAAAAAAAAAATACCTAGTTAGTGATGGACGAAGACAAAATCTCAGTAGGGTGAAGTCTTCTAGTATCGGCCTCCTCCTAATATCGGCCTTTGCGAGAAAATGGAATATAGGGTAAGTGCTCAATTGAATGAACCCTTAAGGGCATTCCAAACTTTGAAAATTACAGCCAGCTACTTATGAGATCCTAACCAAAAAATATTTTATTTTATTATGTTCACAATTTATTCATGATTGATACAGTATACATATTTTAGCAAAAATGCTGATAGTTATTGAGATAATCTGCATTTTATACAAATATGGGGTATATTTGTATAAAATGCAGGTTATCTCAATAACTATCAGCATTGAACACACAAATCACCAGAGAATGAACAAAAAATCCAGTGAATAAACCTTTTGAAACCCATTGAATGAACTACCACTTTTATATATCAGTTCTATATATAAATTATTATGTAAGAGTTTATTTCGGGTAATTGTTATTGTAAATATATATATTTTTTTATTATATTAAATAGACGATATGATTACTATTATAATTGCGTGTTACTTGATATTTTATAACCTAAAGAGAACTATCTAACATTTTTTTTTTATACCACTAAGGTGGCAAACAAGCATACGGTCCGCCTGATGGAAAGCAGTTACCGCAGCCTATGGACGCCTGTAACACCGGAGGCATCACATGCGCGTTGCCGACCCTGTAAAAACCTCTTCAAGCCCTTTTTGAAGAACCCCATGCTGTAGTCTCCTGGGAAAACCTCAACAGGCAATTCATTCCACAGCTTGATAGTACGTGGAAGAAAACTTCTCTGGAACCGCACAGTACGTGACCATTTCGGTTCTAAAGTGTGAGGATGAATTCCCTGTCGATGGCGAGCGGTGCGACTGTAGAAGGAAGCCGTGGGCATCATGTCAAACAACTCCTCTGAACACACCCCATTGTACAAACGGTAGAACACACAAAGGGACGCAAAATCTCTTCTCAGACTTAAAGGTTCTAAACCGTCTGTCAGTTTGGGATCGTCAACAATCCTCACAGCACGCCTTTGAATCGAGTCACAGGGTGCAAGCTGGTATCTAGGCGCTCCCGCCCATAGATGGCAACAGTACTCCATATGCGGCCGAACTTGAGCTTTGTATAAGTCTTTGCCGCGGGTTGAAGTAATGTTTCGCCCTGTTGAGCACACCTAGTTTCTTCGATGCCAGCTTGACCTTCCCCTCCAGATGACATCGAAACTGGACGTCGCTGGAGATGTCAACTCCTAGAATACCAATACTATTGGCGATGGTGAGGGGTGTGTTTTCGAAGTGTGGAGCCACAGCAAATGGGGTTTTCTTAGCGGTGAACGCGCAGACTTGTGTCTTAGAGGGGTTAAATCGCACTAAGTTATGTCGCCCCCAGTCGGACACTCTACTTAGTGTGCTCTCAATTTGCGACACAAGTTGTTCGCGGCTCTCCTCCACCAAAGAACGAGGGATATTTGCGCGGCCCGTGTAATAAGTGTCCCCGGTGCTGTCGTCCGCATAACAATGAATGCTGTCATTATACAACATATCATTAACATGCAGCAGAAACAGCGTCGGGGACAATACAGAACCCTGCGGGACGCCAGTATTGATGTCCATGCTATCGGAGCAACTGCCATCTACAACGGCTCTAATGCTTCTGCTGGACAAGAAGCTAGCAACCCATTCGCATAGCCCCTCGGGCAGACCGTAAGGCTAAGATGCCAAATGCTTAAAACATAATATTAATACTGGATTATTATTATAAAATATTTAATATTGTTATTCATCACTTCTATGTTAGATTCTCCTTTCTCTTCTAAACTATTATATTTCTATAATAGAAGATTGGTTCTATATGTCATCATTATTTATTAATTTCTTTTTAGCTTGCATTTTGCTGTCTTTCCATGGTCGTTTTAGCTGAAAGGCACTTCTATGTGGAGATCTTTATTTATTTTATTTAATCAGTTCACTCCGTCTGGTTTTCGTCCTGGGCACAGTACTATTACTGCACTTCTAAAAGTTACTGAAGATATCAGGCTAGGTATGGAGGATAAACTGGTAATAATAAAAGAACACCTCGTTCGAATATTGGTCAAAAAATTGACAACCGTTTATAAAAGTTGTGTACAAAAAATTAGCCAATTGCATTAAGGCTAAGATGCCAAATGCTTAAAACTATAAAATAAGTCAATTCCTATGAATGAACCGTGTGTTCATTGACTAGATTTTCTTCAATTTCGTGATCCAATTATCGTACACCCCTATAATTTATTTATGATAATTAAAATTTTTGCAATCTGCTTTTTGTAAGATAAAACAGTCCTTTTTACATCCTACTACCAAATTTTGTTAACACTATCACACTTATAGTGTCTACAAAGTGAATATCAAAACACGAAGTCTCAGCAATGCCCTAAATTCTGCTCCATACAATCAAAAATACGACAGAATACTTTCATTTTAGGCGGTCGCGATTTTGAAACTACAGGTCACAGGCAAACACCTGTTTGCCTGTGACCTGTAGTTGACGTAATATAATGTTTCGATTGAGAAAAAAAATACTGGCTTGAGTAGAAAGGCTTAGATTTCTTATTATATTGAAAAATGTGTGTTTTGTTCATTCACTGGTGGGTGTTAATTCACTGGAGCACTTACCCTAACTATTAAAATAACCCTAAAATTATAATAGTTTTTATTCAAAAAGCGACTCTATATACGAATAATCCATATTTTGGTGCGGGTGCTTCAATATTTGAACGTTCAGTTGGCAATAGAGCACGCGCCGGTACCGACTTGTGTCGTTTAGTGGCAGTGGCGAGTCAAATACCGGTTGCGAACGCATTGAGTTAGTTAGTATTTCAATGGAATTAAACATACCTATGGTATTTTATATTGTTTTTTATTCAAGAAAAACACACGTTTTTACTTTTACTTGTCTTTTTTATGAAATAATCGCAGGGTCGAGGTTAGGGATCTTTATTTATTGATAAATCCCAATATCGGCCACCCGGCCGACATTAGGAAAATGCATGAAAACGCTAAACAACATGTTTAGCTATTTTTTATGTTAACAGGAATATTAATAAGGTTAAAAATGAAACAACAGCTTTTTTTGTTCACTAGATCCTGACGTTATCCCATAAAATTATTGTCCTAAACCAACTTTACAAACAACCAGTTTTTATTACGTTTATTTATATAAAACGTTCAAGATTTTGATCTAGTGTTATGTGTTTCAAAGATGTATTCTAAGGGAGTTCTTAGCTATGTTTGAAGAAATTTGGCCCATTCTTTTTTAATTATTTTTTATTAAAAAAATAAAGCCATTATCTTTCTTTACAGGAACTAGTTATTGAAAACAGTCAAGAGGGAAAGGTGGATGAAGTTGAAGTTGGGCGTAGAGTAATAGATATTTCTTTTTTTTTTAAGCTCTTCAGGCCATAGGGGACCACGGTCCAATGGATTGTAAGTTAAGTTACCTCAGTATAATAGGTGAAGTAAAAGTTGATCTGGACTCAAAACTCATCATGAAATGTAGTATGTGTAGTATGAAATTTACTGTGTGTTTGGTTGAAAAGAAATAAGATAGCATGGAAGTGAATCATCAAATTGTATCTGGTATCATATCGTCTGGTGGGAGCTACTCTCAGTTAAAAACATTAACTGCCGCAGTAGCCCTACCAATCATGTCACCTTCATTATACAATGAAATTAATAATACGGTTTGCGATTGGTGGGAAAAGACAGCAGCACATTCCATGGCAGAAGCTGTCAAGGAAGAAGCAGAGTACGCAGTGTCTATAGGTAGTGTTGATAAAAATGGTACACCATTAATATCTGTTGCTGTTGACGGTTGTTGGAGCAAGAGATCTTATGGTAAGAATTTTTCCGCCTTATCCGCAGCTGCGATAATTGGCATTAAAACTAATAAAGTATTGTTTTTTGGAGTTAACAATAAATACTGCGTAGTCTGTGTACGAGCCGCAAAGAAAAACAGTCAGCCCCCGGAACACCATTGTTTCAAGAATTATTCAGGATCATCTACCGGGATGGAATTGACCATAATAGTTGAGGGGTTTAAACGTTCCATTGTTGATCACGGTGTAATTTATAATAAATTTGTAGCAGACGGCGATTCCAGTACTTATAAAAAAATATTAGATTCGCGTCCGTACTATAATTTAATAGTAGAGAAAATTGAATGCAAAAATCATCTTTTACGAAACTACTGCAATAGCTTGGAGAAACTGTCGAAAGACACTAAGTATCCTTGCGAATTGCGGAAATTCCTAAAAGAAAGGTATTTGCGTTTAAGAACGGGTGTAAAATGCGCGATTAAATATTGGGCGGATCAAAATCAGTCACTCGAAGAAAAAATAAAAAATCTTAGTGAAGATATCCTAAATGGTCCACAACACGTATTTGGTAATCACCAACATTGCAAGGAGTATTTCTGTAGACCTGATACTCGTCGAATAGAACTTGTTGGATTACTTCCAGCAATTGTTGGATGCGGATTAATGGACGCGGTAGAAATTTTAAGTAAAAGATTGTCATATCATTCTAGAAGTTTAATTCATAATTGCACAAGTAATATAGTTGAAAGTTTTAATTATTCTTCCCGTGGTTTTTATGCGGGCCGAGCGCAGCTGCTGTTGTGTCTTTTAATACGGGATCGATTCATAGTAAAACTCATGAAGTCATATTTAAATGTAGTCCGAATCCTTTGATCGCGAAAGTGGAAAATTGTAATCGTAGAAACCGTTTAATTGCTAAACCTAAATTAAGATTGAAAAAAAGCCACAACACTGTATCGAAAGACGCTCACTATGAACCAAACTGCGAAAAACCTGATCTGAGTCCAGAATTATATGAGAAAGCCAAGTCAGCTTTTTTAGCCGATTTAAAGTTGTCTTGTGCTGAAAGAGAGGAGCTTGAAAGGTCGACCCATTTACAAAGAAGTAGTGCTGAGTGGATGAGTACAAGGAGAAAATTACTAACCTCATCATCATTCGGGGAAGTTTGTAAAAAACGAGAGAGCACAAGTTGTGCTGCTCTTGTTGGTAAAATCGTTTATGGTAGTAATATCTCCAGTTTGCCTGCTGTACGGTACGGTATCGAAAACGAAGAAACCGCAATTAGACAGTTAGAAATTCAAGAGAATATTAGTATACAACGTTGCGGTTTGTTCGTCGACGATCAATATGAATTTCTTGGTAATACACCAGATGGCATTTATGCAAACGGTTTAATTGAAATTAAGTGCCCACATTCTTTAGCTGGCATGACTCTTGATGAAGCAATGGCCAAACATACCTTTTGGGTTAAGGACAAGGCTTCCAAGGGTTATGTCATAAATAAAAATCATAACTGGTATTTCCAAATTCAGGGACAGGTACATATTACTAAAAGAAACGTTTGCATGCTTGGCATCTGGTTTGGTGCTACTGTACCTATGAAAGTTTATATTATAGAAAAGGACGACAAATTTTGGAAGGAGAAAATGGAGATGAAATTAGTTAGGTTTTATTACGATTGTCTACTTCCAGAATTAGTTGATCCTCGGCAGTCACGAAGCATGCCCATTCGTGACGCGTCCAGTATCATAGAGGCTATGAAAGAGAGGAAAGAAAGAGCTTTACGTGTTTTGAAAGAGAAGAACACCTAATGATTTTGAAAGAGACTAAGGTAACTTAACTATCCAGCCGGTCGATTCACGTAAACACGCCAGTTCAAAAGTCGTTTTAACTTAGAAATCGCCTTTCGGTTTTCTGTTTTAAACGCACTTACTTATCTAGTCTTGGATTGTCATAAATCTTTCAATAGTTCAATTACTATACAATTCCTATACGATTTTGAAGAGTTACCTGGTGTAAAGAATCATCAAAATCGTTTCAAAAATACAGCGAATTGAGTGACAATCTGGGCCCTTATCATTATTGCACAGTTTTTTTTAATCGCACCAAAAGGTGCCAATCTCAATGGATTAGCTCTATTCAGCCAGCCGATATCAATACTTTTTTTTTCGTACGTATTATTCGTTTCTGTCCTACTTGTTCCAAATTTAAAAAATGATTGCTGCTAACTCTGAGTTAAAAATGAAAGAAATTTAAAAAAGTGATTTGGCGGGAACTTTGTTAATTTTGCTTGACAATATTTTTGGAAACGATAAAAGTGTGATACTATCTGATTTTGAGTGCTTCGGCTTCGAATTAAAATGGAATCATCTAGCGACACATTAACTCCGGAAAACATTCTAAATGAAGCCGACAGTGTTATAGAAACTTCTATTTTAACTGTTTGATATGAGTTTCTTTTATCTACTATTCCTATAGGTATTAGTTGAAAGAAAAGCAGATTATGCACCTCGCCTTAAGTAATTTATATTGCCCTCGTGCCTGTTAGATTAGAGCCCTCGCTAACGCTCGGGCTCTAAATCAGGCACTCGGTGCAATAATAAATTACTTTGTGCTCGATGCAATAATCTACTATTAATATGATAGTTTGACATATATTCGATATAATGTAATATTTGATAATATTGTAATACTCGTAAAATCTAATAACATTATAATTTAATAATTTCGTATTGGATAATTTGTAAATATATTGTAACATGTTTAGTATAATCTACGAGTTTACTATGATAAATTTGCACACCTAACGGTTAAAATATAGCGATCACACAATGTATAAAATTAACACCAAGTGTAACCTATATTTATGCAAATAAATTGATTGATTGATTGAAAACCTCGACGTGTGTTTTGGTCGATAATACGGATTTTTAAAGTTTTTAAAGTTTTACTTTAAAGATAAAGTATTTTTGAATTTTTTGGAGTGTAAATGGTTCTCTACCATCCTGGAGCCTGCACGCGGTGCACCTGCTGATTTACTAACTAGGCTCTAGCAAAAGAGAGATAAGGCATAGTGTATTTATAAGCTGCCCGACTGGGGAAGTACCTCCACCTCACAGAATACCGCAGCCAAATAACAAATGCCTTGAGGATTGTTGTGTTCCTGCGAGTGAGTAAAGTCACCAGGATGAAAGGAGCTGCTGCGTTGGCAGCGCGCGAGTTTTTTTTATGAGAGGGAGGAGGTTTTATGTTAGATAGTTAATTCATTCAAGTGTTATGTTGCGGAAGTCAAATTTACAGACAATTTGATCTACACTACTTTCGGTGTTATCGCCATCAGTTAGTCCAGACAAATTTGATGAGCTCGGTGGTCGCTTGGTTAGCAATAGTCACTTTGACTCCGAGGTCGCGGGTTCGATTCCCGCACAAGACAAACATTTGTATGCATGCCTGTTTGTCTTGGTCTGGGTGTTTTCTATGTACGAGTATATTATAAATATGTATTTAGAAAATAAAATGTATCTAAGTACATTTATCAGTTGTCTAGTACCCATAACACAAGCTTTGCGCTTAATTTGGGTCTAGATGGCGCTGTGTAAATTGTCGAGAAATATTCATTTATAAATTGTTTTCGTCATAGAAAGACTGTATTCTTTGTACGTAGCAAATAAACACCATAAAGTAGTAATTTAGTCGTTAACAAATTTCATTCAAAATATTTTCTCATCGAACACTATATAAAGTACAATAAATACAAACTCCTCAAGGCTGGGGACTACTGGGGAGACGCCAGCACTGTAGAAGTCCTGATGTCTCCCCAAGGGAGGCCGTCAGGGGAGACAAGAGTCGGAAGCGAACAAAATGATGTGTTTCCATAGTGTATCGTGAAAGAGAAAGCACATCCTGAGTCGCCATTCCGCCGGCACTTGATGACACCGGTTACATCACAAGTAAATACTCTAATACACTTGTGAGTTGCGAATCATGCGAATAGCCAATCACTAGCTAGTTTTTATTACCAACCGTTTGCCGATACAGCTCGTGATTGTTTTTCAAATCGACTTCAATAACTCAAAAACTAGTAGATCGATTACGTTGTCGCGTTCACCGCACTACCATTTCATGTAAATCAAAAAAGACAACAAAGCATGGGGGTCGCCAAGGGGGGCAGGAAGGGCATGTTATAGAGTCCATAAGCTACGGTAACCACTTACAGTAGGTGAGCAGTATGCTTGTTTGGCACCCAGCGTGGAATAAAAAACAGTACCTATGTCAGGTTTTTTGTTATTTTTCATGTAATTTACAAGGTCAATTTCCAATAGCTTCCTACTCCTACTAATTTCTTATGATTGAATTCGTTGTGAGTTCCAAGGCAGCCGTCGTTTTACCCCCGGGTCTGCAGTGGACTTCACTGCTCATTGCCTTTTTATAGTACTCTAACATAGTGTCACGGGTTAGTGACCTTTCACAATTTTTAGAAAATTCTAAAGAATAGTTATCCAGAAAACCTTTTCCAGTTTCTGGGTCAGCCATATTCAACCTTTTTTAGGGTTCCGTACCTCAAAAGGAAAAACGGAACCCTTATAAGATCACTTTGTTGTCCGTCTGTCTGTCTGTCTGTCTGTCTGTCTGTCTGTCTGTCTGTCTGTCTGTCTGTCTGTCAAGAATTTCTATGTCGAGAATGCGTGGAGGTATCAAGCTGAAATTTGAACTGTATACTCAGGTCTACGGTCCCATGAAGTTGTAAAAAAATCAAACTGCTAAGTTTACGTAGAAAAAAGTTACGGCCGTTTATTCAGCAAAAAACGCATATTTCGACACACTCAAGGGAATCAAAACCTATAGGGTACTTCCCGTTGACCTAGAACTATGAAATTTGGCAAGTAACATCGTTATAGACTACAAGTACAGGAATAAATCTCAAAACTATACATTTGTAAATAGATTTTAAAAAATAGGGGGTCTATATTTTTTATAGGGTGTCGAAATTTCAAGTTGAAACTACTAGTTCAAATGGGGTATCATATGAAAGGGCTTGATGTACACATTGCAAAATATATATTATTTATTTTTTTCGACGCATTATTTCTCATTTATAATGAAAAATATAAAATTTAATAATGATACTACGTACGGAACCCTCGGTGTGCGAGTCCGACTCGCACTTGTCGGGTTTTTTTCTCCTGGTCCGCATAGTTGCTGTTACATCTTCCGGGCCGCAATAATCTAGCTATAGCCTTGTTGTTGTTAGCCTAGCACCTTTTCACTACTTAATGAATTGTTGACTGGAAGAGATCCCAAGTTTTGACCTGCTACCGAACTATTTGAGAACTGTTGGATAGTGGGGCAGGTAAAGGTCATCTAGCTGTGTTGGTTTAATAAGCGAGAGACTTGAAATTTTGTGATATAACTGGAAGGTCGGAGCACTGGGCCGCATTAGCCCTAGGACCCTATGCAATTACATTCTTGGGGAACGAACAAAACTATTTAGTTGAGCTGATATTGGTAATGATAATGAGCTTGTACTATAAGGTAACTGATATTATATATAAATATTTTAATATATATACATTTTTATTTGCACACTGAAACACACAAAATACAGAAACTTAAAATACTTCTAATAATTAAAACTAATTAAAATAAACTAAAAACAAAATGAATCTAATAAACCGCTGCCCGTAGGCAAAGTTCCCAATATGCTGGCCCCGTTGCCTCGTTGGATCTTTTAATTGTACATACATAGAAAATACCCAGAGGAAGACAAACAGACATGTTCATGCACAGAAATATTCTTATCCGCGAATCGAACTCGCGACCCCGGGGTCAAAATGGTCATTGCTAACCATTCAACCACCGAACTCGTCTTATATGTTCATTTATGTACTGAACAAATACCAATATTTACTTCCTACTTTCTTTGGTATCGGTATCGGAAATATTCCAATGAGACTAAAACGAGACATTAATCTGTTTATGCAACATAACTGCAAGTCTGAAGTTTGAGACTGGTTTGAAAGTTAAAAAAATGAACAAAACAGCGCGTGCTGCAAATCATAACTTGTACACGTCACAGACTTGTTCACCAGGCGGAACTAAGTAATGTGCTGGAATTATTAAATATATTATCTTTTACATATATCTTCATTTACTTATAAATTAACGACTGTGTTAAAATTGTGTTTGGGGTGTAAATGGTTCATCAACATCTTTGCAGCAAAGACAACTTCACCTGCACGCGGTGCACCCTGCTGACTGACAAACGAAGCTCTGGCAAAAGGGACTGGGGAATGTACCTCCACCTCACAGAATACCGCAGCCAAATAACAATTCCCTTGTGGGTTGTTGTGTTCCTGCGAGTGAGTGAGGTCCCCAGAAAGGTGATGCTGCGTTGGCAGCGGGGGTGGCGGCACGCGAGCGATATTTTATGTTGCGCGCGTTAATATGGCACAAAAAGCAGACTTAATGCTAAGAGCATTCTCTACCAGTCGACCTATAGGTAAATCAGATATACAAGTGTAGCGACAGCAGTAATTACCGTTATTGACTGATCTATCAACGCACAGCTCGAAACACTGAATGGAGCGGGATTTTTGGCATCAATGTAGCTATTATGACGTAGGCATCAGCTAAGAAAGGATTTTCGAAGTTCGGAGAAACGATTTTTAGGAGCACCACTGATTTGATCTGGAGAATTAAAAACCGGTATTTGTTGTTGTTGTTTTAGGCAATAGATATTTAAAATCCGTGGAGCACGGCAGTTGAGCTTCACTTGGTAACATCTCTATAGGCTTTTAATGCCTTATATATCAAATATAAGGCATTAAAAGCCTATAGAGATGTTACCAAATAGCCGTCTCTCACGCCAAGAAGGGAAGTCAAATTCCAAAAATTTAAATTGAAATTCTATCCAATTTAAATTTAAAGTAATTTTGACTGTATAAATAATTTTATTGAGTTTGTGTTTCTACACCATACATCCCTACATCTGTAATTCTTTATGATCTGCTGAGAGATCAGAGACCGATTATATACGAATAGAAATGCATAAAACCTGACAACAGTAGAGGCCGTTTTATTATTTAAAAGCTAAAAGACACCATAAAAACTTCGATTAGACGCTAAAAAGGTAATACGAGTCTTGTAATGATGTTCAATTAACTGTAGATACCTATGTGATCAAAGACACCGTCGGTCTCTCGATGTTAGCTAATATAGCAACGAATTAAAGCTATCACGTGCGTCCGGCGGCGGGTAGCGGCGGACGGCGGCGGACAGCGGTGGACAGACGCGTGCTCTCTTGTGCGGGATTTCTCTCAATAGCTTCGGCCAAGTGTTGCGTCACATAGGCGTGTGCGCAGCGGACTGCATCCATAATAACTATATACATTCAAATATAACATTTTGTATAATCGCGGCGACATTTGACATACTTTTTGTTAGTTGTTTAACAAAATTTCTAACGCCGCCGTTCTTACTTATTTGTTATAATAATCAGGTCGTACGTTTTTTAAAGAAGAAAATAAAGAGGTTATACCTTATGTAGCAGCCAAATGAGGAAGTGCCTCCGCTATTAGAAGACTGCAGGTAAATATAATATAATAAACAAATAAAGTCTCTGTGGAATTTAGATGATCCCGTGAAGTTGCTGCGTTAACAGTAGGGTTAGCGATGCGATACTACTTGTAATTTTATTGTAACTCTTAAGTATAGGTTACGGTGGCTGCTTCACGACAGGCCGTCTTGTTTAAAAAAATAGGGCGCTTTCATTTTATTAATGTTAATATTACTTAAATATTTCTAAGTAAATTAGATAGTTCTCAGTGTCATTTAATTTCAAAGTAACCAAAGCTTGTATCTCACAGTAATCAACTTATACTAAATAACTGATAAAAAAATATTTTTTGTAAATATCTCTTGTTTTTTATGTTTTCTATGTTCAACACATAAACCATCTAAACCAAAATAATAAGCACACAGTAATTTTCACGCACGCAAATTGTTGATGAGCAATCCGACGCGTCGGTAGGACGATCGGTAGGGTCGTCGCGACCCTACCTAGCCTCGAACACCGCGCTTGTCAATAAAGAAACAAACCTATCTATCGTCGTAGAAGTGTTAGCTAATCACACGATGGTCCATATAGTCTAGGCGTAAGACGCAAAATGTTACCCCCATCAGCTTCCTTTCGAACGTTGTGCAACCGGCGCGCTCTCTCCGCAGTCGCACCCGACGCGCCGGCCAACTACACCGTCGACCTCAGACAACAGTTGACATAGAATCGCGTTCGAATTATAAACATTTGAAACCGCGAATTCGAGTGATCTATCCCGGAGTGTAACCGCTCCTTGAGTGAGTGAGTGAGAAAGTGCGGGCATGCACCTGAGCCGCTGATGTTTTCACTTTCTACGAGACGGGACACGCGAACGGTGAGTCGATCCCGCGATAACTTTTGACCGCAGTTTCTCTACGGGATGATTGCCAAGATTTTCTCCATATTGCATGCTGCTATGAAAGTTAGAAATACCTGTCCTATCGTTTCTGTTAATAAAATTATAGCCCTTAGGTCATAAGTAGACTCCAGGGGTCGATTCAGTCGGATTGGCTAAATTGTACGTTCGGTTCTCAACATAACTGACCACTCTTCCATACATTTATGTTTGGCAGAGAGATAATCGTATCGAAAAGTTATCTTATGGAACTTACTGTACATCACTATGTACTTATTATAAAACAAAGTCAGCCCTGTCTGTCTGTCTGTCTGTCTCTATGGCTGAACGCGATAGAGTCAAAAAGTTGGATTTTCATACGGTTTTCATCAATGGACGGTGTAATTTTTATTTTTTTTATACCACGTTGGGTGTCAAACAAGCATACGGTCATCCCAAAGTAAACCGGCTACCGTTGCCTATAGACGCTGGCAATAAACAAGTATTCTCCTCACGTCTCATTCTGTGGCAGTAACACAACAATCCTCATCAGGGGTATTGTTATTTGACTGAAGTCTACGAGGTGAAGGTACTTCCACAGTCGGGCCCTATCCCCCTTTTGGACTCTTTTGTTCTTAGCAGGGTGCACCACGTGCGTATATAATACATAGAAAACACTCAGACCAAGACAAACACACTTGTTCATGCATATTTGTCTTTAACGGTGTTCGAACCCGCGACTGGAAGGCAAGAGGCCATTGCCAACCATTCGACCACAATGACAACTAATACGCCACACCCAAAGTCGGAGAAAATAAATTCTACCATCACAGGCGGAACCAGCCTAGAGTCCCATTTTGTTAGTGAATACACACAACAACGGAAATAATTATATAACAATTTATTTAGATTACTTTTTTTTTTTGATCTTCAAATCTTCCATAGATTATATATAATTATTTAAATACAGAAATAAAAAAAAATACTAGAACAATGAACCCAAAACTAAAAACCTTAAAAAAACATAATATAATAACTAAAACTAAAATAAAAAAAAAACTAAACTTAGATTACTTATATACGAGATATAGTACGTTTGTTATAGTCTATACCCGATATCTAGGCGCTCCTAGGCCTAGGCCTAGGTTTGCCTAGTTAAACCTAATCCTCATACCTCTATACCTTATCTTCGTCTCCAAAAGTAAGTCAACGTCGCTCGCTTCGCTCGATCAACGTTTATTGACCACAAGTTTCATCATCATCTTCATCAGGTCATTGTAGTCTCCACTACAGGAGCACAACCCTCTCTCGTCCGTCCCAGACGGAAGGAGGATTCCTACACTCCCCACGCTGGCCAGACGGGTTGGGGAGGCCTGATCGATGTTTTATAATGTATTTCCCTTAGTCGCCTTGTACGACATCCACGGGAAGAGACGGAGTGATTCTATTCTAGTCTGCCGGAAACCACACGGCAACACCACAACCTTAACCTAACCACAACACAAGCTTAACCTAACCTAAAACCGACTTGATTTCGGAGAGGGAGGTGAGGTAGGTACCTTATGTTTAACTAGTCAAACCTAGGAACGTCTAGATTTTGGGTATTAATAACATCTGGATAAAGCTACTATAAAAAAAACTATTTTTCTCCCGCAACTACATTCACGCGTATTCCCGGTATGCCGTAGGATTCTTTTTTTTTTGTACTACGTCGGGTGGTAGACAAGCATACGGCCCACCTGATGTGAAGCGGTTACCGTAGCCATATTAACGCTCGTAACATGAAATATCGCTCACGCGCTGCCACACCCGCTGCCAACGTAGCAACTCCTTCCTTTATGGTGAATATATATTCCTTTATAGTGACCTCACTCACTCGCAGAAACACAACAACCTTCAAGGGAATTGTTATTTGGCTGCGGTATTCTGTGAGGTGGAGGTACATTCTCCAGTCGGGTAGCTTACAATTAAGCTCCCTACCTCTCTTTTCGCCAGAGCTTCGTTTGTCAGTCAGCAGGGTGCACCGCGTTCAGGTGAAGTTGGCTTTGGTTCAAAGATGTTGATGAACCACTTACACCCCAATGTGTGGTATTATCACAATCATTATGGCATCTCGACTGTTGTTGAATTGCAAAGACAGTCGCGTCACTTTTCAGCATTAGAAATGTTTCAGTTAGGAACACTAAAAATGCCTGTTTTTATTACTTTTCAGTACAATAAGGCATATCTCTACAATAAGGCATTTTGAGTGCAGTACAGGTTTTTTTTATATTTATCTTCTACGCTACGATACGATTTTTTGTCCAAAGCCTTAAAACACAAAGTTTATATCTTTTGTATAAAAACGCATTATTCTCATTTATTATCACACGGTTCGAACTTATCACTGAGCTACAAACTTAATCAGCGTACCCGCATGCGACACTCGCAGAGCCTGCAAACTATTGAAAGCTTTACTCACAGTACTACAAGTAGCAATAGAATTATTTTCTGTATGAATCAATATTATTACTCACTTTCATACCAAAGAAAGTGCTGAACGTAATGTACTCCACTCTTAAGGCCTCTAGGAAAATGTTATCTGCTGTCTTCTGGGAGATAGAGGTGCCTTGGGTTTGTATGCCTGACTTCATTTTAACCAGAGCCTCGTATGTAAATCAGCAGGGTGCATCACATGCATGTGAAATTTCCTTACTGTTGATGGCGAGCCACTTATCCTTTCTTCTTCAACTGACCTAGCGAACAGGGAGGGTAGACCTGACCTAAATCATTTTATTTTTTAAACTCTTCCCAGAGGTTTCGCCTGTGCGTTGATCAATCAGGCGGTCAGTCAATTCTCTTTTATACAAGTAGATTGCCACGATAGTAAAGTATTTTTCATCCCCCCATCTCGGAAAGAATATTTTTGCTCTTCGATATCTGAATGCAAAAGTCGTTTTTATCCGCTAGAGGATAAATTAAATTTGAATTTAGAACATCGTGTGCATAAAGTTTGTAAATTCAAAACATCATTAAACCTATTTACTTCTATCTCCATGGTGCCGAATTCATCATACAACTTTTTTTAATTTGTTAAAAACTCAGACTCGGAACCTCCTTGGTGTACTTTTTTTAAATTTGCTTTGCGCGCGCAATTTTCTTTTCACATTTTAATAGATTTAAAAAAAGAAACTTGAAAACAAGTGACAAACTTAATCAGTAAAGTGATTAGATATGCATAAATCTATTATATAATTTCCTCGCTGAGGTGGGATGAAATGTTACGTGTTGCACTCGAGTGCAAATATTTATCACATCGTGCTCTTTTGATTCCCTCGCTAACGCTCAGAACCCTTCGCTTGCTCAGTCATGAAAATTGAACACGCGGTTAAAAAGCAACTTTGCACTGTTTGCACTCTTGTTTACCAAATAACTATATTTTGTGTCATTCCAAAGATACCCTTCTGGATATTGGACTTATTCTGCAACTCTACCTAGCTCCAAAAGAATATTTAATTACTACAGAGGCTTACTGAGTCTTGGCCTCTGAAATGATTGCCTTCCTCTGTCCTGCACCTCACCACCCAGTTGACTTGAATAGAAAGATCATTTGGGCGGCGTCCACTCCGTCGACTGGAGTACGCTTTTTTCACACTGCAATCCACTTTGATCCTTTTCAGATGACCAAGCCAAAGAATATGGTGAGCTATTGCTATGACGTGAGGCTCCTTTATAAAAATATTACATTTGAACGTTCTTTAGAACTCTCTCGCTTCCATCTTACCGCTGGATTGAACCCATTATTTTACGGAGATTCTTTCTTTTTCGAAGCGGAGATCCTTTGTTACAGCTACCAGCAACTTATTTTCTTCTTTGAATGTTAGTGTCCAGGCTTCGTCAATAGCTTCGTTGCAATATCTAGCTCAAATATACCTTCATTGAGTGGAGCAAGCGGAATGCTTATTATGAACGTTACTTATCATGAAACGGAACGGAAATCAATGAAGAACATACACTCAGCAGAATCTACTCGCTCCACTCAACCACGATTTCGGGCCCCGTGGGCTAGAATGCGGCCTAGTTATGTATATATTAGTTTCCTTGCCTTTACTCGCGTTTTAAAAAATTATAAAAAATAATAATATTTTTTGAAAAATGGAAAAATTCACCTGCCCCCCCTAGGTGGGATTTGAACCCACGACCTCTCGATGACTGGTCAAGTGCTCTTCCAACTGAGCTACCAGGAAGGTATGTGTTGCTGACGAATTTTTGCATCTTATATTTCTACTGTGTGAGTCACAGTGTGACGTCATCAACCTATTAAGTAATTACACTACTAAAGTAGGCATAGCAGTCCAACGTTGCAGATGAAATTCAGCTATTTTTTGATAACACCAAACTAATTAAATTATTATTATTTAAATAGTTGTCTTGGCCAACTTGCCAGATAAATATTTTTTGAAAAATTGAAAAATTCACCTGCCCCCCCTAGGTGGGGATTTGAACCCACGACCTCTCGATGACCGGTCGAGTGCTCTTCCAACTGAGCTACCAGGAAGGTTTGTGTTGCTGACGAATTTTTTTGCATCTTATATTTCTACTGTGTGAGTCACAGTGTGACGTCATCAACCTATTAAGTAATTACACTACTAAAGTAGGCATAGCAGTCCATCGTTGCAGATGAAATTCAGCTATTTTTTGATAACGCCAAACTAATTAAATTATTATTATTTAAATAGTTGTCTTGGCCAACTTGCCAGATAAATATTTTTTGAAAAATGGAAAAATTCACCTGCCCCCCCTAGGTGGGATTTGAACCCACGACCTCTCGATGACCGGTCGAGTGCTCTTCCAACTGAGCTACCAGGAAGGTTTGTGTTGCTGACGAATTTTTGCCTTCCTATCAAAAATCCTACCGCATTCCTTGTCTATATCACAAAGGAAAACATTAATTCAGACCTACCTACCACATTGCCTGGTTCGTGTACTTGTTTGCTATTATGTCGTGTATCTTAAAAATTACAGTGTTGTAATAAGCAATTATCAAAAACGCCACATAAAGCTATGTAATATCCGAAGCACATCTTGAGTCTGTACGAATTATGTAACGAAAGGGAAATTACTTTCACGCGGCGGCGGCGGGTCAGTGATACATAATAGCTATATACAACTCTGCGAGATAAATAAGAACGCGCCGATAATAAGGTGCATTAAAAAAATTAACACCTCTCGGCTGTGATCGAGCTGTGGTAGCTTTGAAACACTTTCAGAAGTTTTCATACCACGTCGAAGGCAGCTAAACATATGCTCCGCTTTATGTGAAGTGGTTGCTGTAACCTATAAATGCTTGCAACATTTACTTTGGGAAGGGGGGGGGGGGCAACGCGCATGCCGCATCATGGAAAGCAATCACCACCGCCCATGGAGATCAGCTAACACCAAGGGGTCGCAGATCCGTTGCCTATACTCCTTCCTTTCTTTCTTTCTGGCGACCTCACTCACTCGCAGGAACACAACAAGCCTCAAGGGGATTGTTATTTGGCTGTGGTATTCTGTGAGGTGGAGGTATTTCTCCAGTCGCTATACGCCCTACTTCTCTTTTCGCCGGGCGGGTAAAGGTCCTCTTTCCTGGTTGGTTTACTGGGCGAGATAATCGTAATCTTGTGATACAACCGAAAGGTTGGTGCATAGGGGAGCATTAAGGCCTATGCCTACTATACTATAGGGTAGTTCTAGTCTTGTAGATTTTTCTCTATATATTTCTAAGTAAACGTTCTACCAATGATAAGATTTTGAATTCAACGAATGGTTTTTAAATGATGCGCGTACACACGCCACGCCATGCTACGGTACATTTAAATAATTCTTTATCCATTAAGAACAAGGTTTTACTGATGTTAAAACAATGGGCATTCTTGAATTGTGGTACTGTGACTACTGTTTGTCTTTAATGTCGTAATAAAACGATTTTTTTAGATCTCGAGTTGAAATCGAGATTGAAAATTGTATACTTGGATTCATTCAATAGTGGTTACTAAAGGAGACTAAAGGGGTAACTTGTCAGTATCTCGTCTGTTGGTTCTCCTGCTACTCACACAACGCAAACGCTCGTCCCCTATTCTCAGTATGTCGTCTCGAGTCGTAAATTTTAGATGATGTTTTAAAGGACGGCGACAGTAATGTCGAAGTATATCTATATATGTCGCCATGTCGCCACACCAACGTACTTATCGACGATGTGCTTGCATGCGGGGCCGGGCCGTGCGTCAGCAGCATTGACCCAAAGATACCTGCATACATTACCACTGCCTACGGAAAACTCCGTAAATACTAGAATTATACATTTTATATTTTAAAGATTATAATTAGAATTGTGTGGTTTCTCTAATAAACTTTTAGAATATTTATCTTTCAGAATATTTTATAGTTATTAGGTGTCCGTGCGGCACAGCTGCCTGTTGGAAGAAACTACCTAAGCATATTAGAGATACTGTCGCTATTTTTAAAAAGAAGCTACAGGAGCTTAATCATGACGAATGATTTGTTTAAATTAGTATTTTATTGTTAAAAAGATACTTAAAATGTTATGCATACCTAGCTTACTTGACTCCCATACGTGTAAAATTTATTTATGCAATTTAGGGTTGACTTGAAGAAATATCTTGAAGAGATAAGCTCACCTTTGTAAACTTGTCTGTTCACTAATTTCTCTATTTGCTGTTATGCAATAAACTGTCGAGTTATATATGTCGAGAAAATGTCGGTTATATCCGGCCAAAAGATAGCCTTGGTCCATTTATCATATTCCTGCGGATATAATCTTAATCTAGGTATGCCCATGTTAAATTTAATTTAAATCAGTTCAGCCGTCTAGGCGCTTTATCACGACTAAACAAACAGACAAACTGACAGACAATTATTCGTATTTAACTCACTTAATTCACGGGTCCAGCCCGGTCATTTGATAGGCGTGCGCGGGGATATGGATCCAACGCGTAGAGGCCCCTTTGAGAAGTTTGATGTAATGTTGTACGCCCGCTGTGACCCGCTCCAGGATATGTCAATGGAACGACATACCCATGAGCAGGTCTCGGCAGGCGTTGAGACTATTGCGAAGTGTGATGGAAAATAAATGGGCTATGGAGATGAGATCTGGGTGAACTTAATACCGGGCTATTACAGAAGAGGGACGGACGCCTGCCATAACTGCTTTTATTGCTAGTTATTTGCGGCAGGCGGTGGCTTGCCACTCACTAGATGGGCCCCCGAAATGCCAGGTATTTATAATATTAGTATGGATTGTTTTATATAAGTAACATATTAAAAGTAGGTATATATAAGCCCACCCGATGCCAGTAAGCTGAACTGAATTTATCAGACATAATATTACACTTTCAATTGTCGAGAAAGGTAAAAAAATATCAGAAGCAAAACAGGTAGAAAACCCAAGTTTCTTTTACATTTTTGTTTACAGTTAAAATTTCCTTAACTAGGTATAATTATATTGTTTACAGAATAAATTACATATTAATTATGTGCATTTACTTGTGAAAGTGCCCGAGAAAGCTTCACTGCAGAATAAAATTGTTGATTTCCACTTCGATATAACATATTACCTCGTAGTTAACCATGTGACCAATTGGGCCGACCAAGTTTCACGGTATGGTCATTATACGAATTTAAATAAGTAATTTAATTTTAAAGAAATTTTGATAAAAATAGGTTTTAACCTATTTTTCATGCTTTATATTATATGTATAGAATAATATAGAGCAAATTAATTGGAGTGTACTGGTTGCTCATCATGTTTGAGCCAAAGCCAATCTCACCAGCACGTGGTGCGCCCTGCTGGTGACAAACGGTGTGTTAACATAAGAAAGGTAGCGCTGGACGTATTTGTAAGCTGCCCTGGGGAACTGCTGATTGGGGAAGTGACTCCACCTCAGAGAATACCGCTACATTTTTATGTTAACTTGCTTTTAGAACTCCTCTTACTTGTACTGATGTGTACAATTTTTACCTTATTTCATATATAATATACAACCTAAAAAGTTATAATACTTAAAAAACAAACGTTCCACAATGAAAATGTCTAGAAAAAAATGTCTATCGATAAATATTTTGGATATACCTATTGCGTTCTAATACCAAAAACTAATACCACTGGTATTTGTTTGAACTCATATATATTTTCTATTCCAAACGGATACCACTTTTTAAATAATTAAATTTTATGTGCGAACGAATACCACCTTCTTGAATTTGGTACAGTCAGTTCAGTAAATCCTAATCAAATTTTTGTTTTCTAATATTTTTATGTGATCGTAATATAATGCTTAAACTTTCCAAAGTTAGATTTTAAGTCAATTATTCATATACATAATATGTTTTTGAAATAAAAAAAGATTTGCTGATTCATTGCCTATGAATGTCGGTGATGACTGGATTATACAAAAAGTTGATTTTGGGTAATATATTGCAATTGTTAGATTGTAAGTGAATTATTATTATACACATAAAGTATTTGAAAAAAAAAAACACTATTTCATTGCTATGTAGGTGATAATTGACTGAATTGATTATACAAAAAGTTGATTTCCTGTGATATTTTACAATCGTTAGATAAAAAGTGATTTATTTTTGTGAAAAATTTACCTGACATAGTTACATAGGTACATATCTAGTAATAACTATGTCATAACTATTTTTTTTATACTACGTCGGGTGGCAGACAAGCATACGGCCCGCCTGATGTAAAGCGGTTACCGTAACCACAATGCAGCATCTCCTTCCTTTCTGGTGACCTCACTCACTCGCAGGAACACAACAACACTCAAGTGAATTGTTATTTGGCTTCGGTATTCTGTGAGGTGGAGGTACATTCCCCAGTCGGGTAGCTTACAATTACGCTCCCTACCTCTCTTTTCGCCAGAGCTTCGTTTGTCAGCCAGCAGGGTGCACCACGTGCAGGTGAAGTTGGCTTTGGTTTGGTTCAAAGATGTTGATGAACAACTCTGTCATTTTAATATAAATTAAGGGCTGATTTTCTGAGATATTTAGTTATTTTTAGATTGTAAGCAAACATTTTATTTATTAGGAATGAATATATGAAATGTTTGCTATCTAAATTTATTTTTTTCGGATTTGACTGGTTTTTCTCTTCAATCAAAGGTCTTAAAATAACATAAAAAATATTTTTACTGACTGTACCTTATATCATTGAACTTGTTTTGGAATTAGTTTGAACAATGGTATCTTAGTTTGGGACTAGATGTCAGTGTGTAATTTGTCCAGGAATATTTATTTATTGTGTTGTAATAAACGATAATTTTTTATCAATTCTAAACATTTAATTTTAACAAAATTGCATATTGACAATAGAATGCAAAAGCGCGCGTTGCGCAAGGCACCGATAGTTTCTCGTGTGAAATAGAACGAATTCACATTTTGTTAGCATTTTTTGTTACATGTGATTTACGGCTGTCCATGTAGAGGAGAATTTGAAACTGTGTGTTTATTGGCACAGTTACGAGATATTATGGGAACAGTTACTACTGCGTAAAAAAAAAATTTTCATTGATCCATTACCGACACTTAAGCACGTCATACAAACAATATCTATATAAATAAAAATGAAATGTATGACGCGCATAACATCCGAACGACTGCCTCAATTTTGATATTTTTTTTTCTGTTTGTTATTGTCACGGCAAGGTTTGTATAAAATAAAATTGAAAAAATCGAACCGTTTTTTTTTTAATCTCATATGGCTGTACGAAGTTTGCCGGGTCAACTAATTTTATATAAATTACTCATCATGTATGTATATATAGAGGATGTCCAACATTTGTTGATGGAGTGTGTCAAGTACAAACAAAACAGAGACTCACTGATGAGAAAATTAAAATTGAACATCAACGATGTAGGACTGGCTCAATGTATATTGACGAGCTCGGTGGTCGAATGGTTAGCAATGGCCACTTTGACTCCGAGGTCGCGGGTTCGATCCCCGCACATGACAAACATTTGTGTGCATGAACATGTCTGTTTGTCTTGGTCTGGGTATTTTCTATGTATTATATGTATGTATTTACAAAAAAATGTATTTAAGTAATCAGTTGTCTAGTACCCATAACACAAGCTTTGCGCTTAATTTGGGACTAGATGGCGCTGTGTAAATTGTCTAGAAATATTTATTTATTATTATTATTATTTATTATTGGCTAATCCTACATCAGTACGGGCAAGAATGTTCTTCGACTTAATTACCGCATCTCATCACTGAGTCTCTTGGATTAGGGTACGATGGGTCTGGCATATCTGGAACAGATATAAGCCCCTATAAAAAAAAATGTATGCATATCTTTTTAATTCCTATTTTTAGCGTCCATGTACAGCACCTGCCAATTGTGTTTCATCGCCCTCAAAACAAAGTATCGAAAAATCCGCTACCCAGTCATATTGCGCATCACTGCCACTGCAATATAAAAAAATCTGAAAGTTAATTTTAATTTTTACATGGACAGCAATTTACAAACAGTGTTACGTCTCAGGACGCTATCGGTGTGTTTTGCGACCTCTCCAAAGCATTTGATTGTGTTGATCATCAGACACTGCTGCTCAAATTAAATCATTATGGTATTAAAGAGAAGGCTCTGCAAATGGTAGAATCATACCTTAGTAATAGAACTCAAACGGTGGATGTAAATGGCACAAAATCAAATGCATTTGATGTAAAAATGGGCGTGCCCCAGGGTTCAATTTTGGGTCCTCTCTTATTCTTGGTATACATCAATGATTTGCCTGATTTGGTAGAAAAATTTGCCAACGTAGTACTGTTTGCCGACGATACCTCACTTATTTTTAAAGTTGCTAGGTATAAAGACAAAATTGATGATGTTAATAATGCTCTCTCTGCAATTTTGAACTGGTTTACTACAAATAATCTCCTTCTTAACTCACACAAAACTAAATGTATTAAATTCACGTTACCCAATGTCAGGCAAGTCCATGCGGATGTAGTCATAAAGGATAACACCCTAGTTTATGACAATGATACTGTTTTTCTTGGTATTACCATTGATTCAAAGTTGCAATGGGGCCCTCATATAACTAAACTAGCTCGCAGACTCAGTTCCGCAGCTTATGCGGTTAGGAGAATAAGACAGATAGCGGACGAGACAACTGCTAGGCTCGTTTATTTTAGTTATTTCCATAGCATTATGTCATATGGCATATTGCTTTGGGGTAAAGCAGCTGACATTGATAAAATTTTTGTATTACAAAAGAGAGCCATTAGATCAATTTACAATTTGGGTTCTAGGGATTCACTCCGTGAGTTATTTAAGGAGATAAACATCCTCACTGTCGCTTCTCAATATATTTATGTAAATATTATGTACGTCCGTAAAAATATTTCGAATTTTACAAAAGTATGTGATATAACTAATGTCAACTTGCGGAACAAAAACAAATTGGTTATTCCAAAACATAGACTGGGGAAGGTCAATAATTCGTTTGTCGTAAACTGCATCCGCTACTACAATAAGTTGCCGGAGTCGGTCCTGATTTTACCCGACACTAAATTCAAACAGCTTATTAAGACCACCTTATGTAAAAAGGCTTACTACAGGACCGACGATTACCTTAATGATAAAAATGTATGGCAAATTCTCGGCACAGGATGTGAAGCACAGGCGTCTTATCTTTACAAGTAGTATTGTGGATATACATATTTAGACTTTATACAATATGTATATACACTCTATACTATGATTTTTTATATTTTTATTTTTTTTTACTATTTTATTTTACTTGTTTTTTTATTTTTTATTATCTCTCTTATTTTGGTTGACATACCATTTTTTTTATTGTACATTGACATTATTTTTATTGTATTATGATAATATTGTATGGCTATTTAAAAAAAAAAAGACCTATATTGACAGAGTTTCTTTCGGCATTTCTTCTCGTCAATGGTCATTCCGAAATGCTGGTAGATAAAAAATATACCTAATTGTAAAAGACGTGTCTAAGTGCCCGCGAGGGCCCACAGAATAAAGAATTTTGACTTTGACTTTGACTTTGACTTTGACTTTGTTGGAGTGCCCTTTTCAAGACAAACAGGATGCCCGTATTAGGAGACTCCGCTCTTCATTTGTATATACATTCTTACTGTCTATTCGATAGGTACATTTCCGTGGTATTATTAAGTAATTTACGTAAACTGGCTGTTGGGTAGGTTTTTAAAAACTTTTATTTTTATAGTAATAATTTATTACTATAAAATTTCATACAAAATAATCTAACAATCGCGATTGATTGACGACGTGTTTTTACTTCCTCGATATTCAGTGGAGCAATACAGGCCATTACAGGCACCTGAACACTTGGGTCCCACGGCACTTCACTCGCGCACTGTCAGCAGTTTCCGAGTATAGATTGCTTCATTGGATGTGAACAATCACCGATGTCGCAAGAAGCCGTGTAAGTGGGTTCGGGGTGTAAGTGGTTCATCAACATCTCTGAACCAAAGCCAACTTCATCTGCAAGCGGTGCACCCTGCTGACTGACCAACAAAGCTCTGGCGAAAAGAGAGGTAGGGAGCGTAATTGTAAGTTACCCGACTGGGGAATGTACTCCCCCTCACAGAATACCGCAGCCAAATAACAATTCCCTTGAGGGTTGTTGTGTTCCTGCGAGTGAGTGAGGTCACCAGAAAGGAAGGAGATGCTGCGTTGGCAGCGAGGGCGACGCGCGAGCAATATTTTATGTTGCTAGCGTTCATATGGCTACGGTGACCGCTTCACATCAAGCAGGCCGTATGCTTATCTGCCACCCGCCGTAGTATAAAAAAAAAGCCCATGGTGTTTGGTATGTGATGGAGGAGTATTAACCTTAAAGTAACATGTATGTAGAATATATACTTTTATTAATACAGTGCAACTCCACACGAAGCAATAATACACGACACGCCCAAACAACAACATTCTAACCATCAAGCCCCCTTCTCCCAACTTGGTATTGCATCTAGTATACATCATAAAACGTACTTGCCCTTTAGACAAATCAGTTTCTGCTATTGTAATGGTCAGAATAAAATGTCAAGTGTGTGGGTTGACGTAGAAATAAAAATATCAAACATTACTTATTCCACTGATTATGACTCTTCCATCATTAGAAGAGATTTAATACGACTCGGGGGCTGTAGAATGATGATGATGATGACAATACGCGTGTACAAAGTCGCAAGTGAAACTTCCATGGTATGTGTGTACGAAATACCAGGCAAAGGGTTATCAGTAATACCAACATGTCCTAATGACAAATCATCGCTCGCATTGTAATAGATCACTATATAATACCAAACTTGCCCATACATTTCAGCCAGTCGGTTTTTCTTCCATAAAAAGGCGGCAAACGAATATTGGCTGAATGTTTGTGGAACTAAATTTCCACTCTACCTAATTTTGTTTGCGATGGGGTAGCCGCTTAACAACATGTGGTCTTATTTTCCACCTGTATGATAGATATGGCCCACCATAGTAACATCTCCCTATGGTATGCCTTTCAACCTTACTAGTTCATCATAAGGTACTCTAAAAATTCAATGGACTTCGTATCATTTAACTAAAGTACTGTCAAACACAGCAAAAGTTGATAGCCTCATCAAGGTTAACTTAAACTATGCCAAATACAACACTGCACTTTGTAATTCCTTTTTTTACACTAAGGTGACGAAGTTTATACGAAGGAAGAAACACCAAGAAAAACATTCGTAAACGTGTGAAACATTTATAAAATACTCCATAAGTTATAAAATATAAAATACTACAAAAGATGTATGTGTAACTTTACGTAGAGCGAGATATATTAGTCTAACTTATATAGTTACTTAGTAGATATAGTCAACCAAAGTCAACAGAGCTATTCTTGCAGTTTATCTGCGGTAGAACCAAAGTTGTTGACATAGCTCTGTAAAACAAACAAGGTGAAGTGGCAGTGGGCCGGCTACAACTGCCGTGTCAACGATGGCAGATGGGGGGAGGAAAGTCCTAGACTACAGACCTCGTACGGGGCGACAAAGGTCGACTCCTCTCTACATACTCGTAGACCGATGAGATCAAAAAAGGGACTGGATACGAAAAACGGAGGATCACGTATGTTGGAAAGCATTGTGGAGGCGTATATCCAGCAGTGGGTTGATACAGGCTGACAAGGATGTATGATGAGTCAACCGCAAGCAAAGTCCGTCTATCAACATCACTGCAAAAACGTAACTACCTCTGAAACTCAAATGTATTTCGTAATCTGTGGGTACAGACAGACATTTTTGTCATAGACTGCAAATTCTGCAGCCGTTAATTACAGCCTCCTACGAATACCTAGCGCCTATTATGTCAAAACCTTCAAACCACACTTACTTGCTCTCTAATTAGTAATTACACACTAATTTTCATCACGTAACGTTCGTGGGAATCACTGTCAGTGTCGATCGCGAACCGTCGTGTTTCTTCGGCGGCGCTCGGGCTCGCTCGGCCGCCAGCCGGCCAATAGTGATGTAACTGCTTTCACCAGCACCCAAACACGTCGATTCCGATTTTGTAATTATAATGGAATGCGATGCTTTCTTATTTTGATTTGATTCGGTTTCCTCGCCTGTTTTGTAACACCGATCAATTGATTATGCATCATAATACTTCCGTTTTTGGGCACGCTTATTATTTATTCGCTTGACACACATACAATCGATCGCCGACAACTCGATTTAGATCGAATGATTGAAGTATAAGATAACTGGGTAGAGACATAAATTGGTCATGTTTTATGCTGTTCGGAATTATCAATAAATTAATATGATTATGTCATTTGTAAGAGATATGCATCAAAGATTTGCTGTGTACGCTGGGCAGGTGTCCGGATATCATCTCGGCGATTAAATTATTATAGGTGTGGAGTTAAGAACTATGGTGTTTTACTGCTTTCATAAATTAGCAATTTCATTTGAATTTTAATAAGAAAGGTTACTCCGAATAACAAACTTTATTATCAACATCAATACTAACTTTCATATAATTATGCGTTTAGATCATCCGCTCTCCTTCCTTTTTCATAAATTCCTTTATCCCTTCGACATTATTAGTGGGGTGTACATGGCTTACCGCCGTCTTTAGAGCCAAATCATACTCACCTATACGTGGTGCACCCCATCTTCTTCTAAACGTGACACTAGCGAGCGTGACATAGGGCGAGTCGAACTTGTTTTTTTTTTCTCAATATGTATTTGTAATAACGAGATTACAACAACAACAAGAACCTGATTGGAGAAGTACTTACACACACCCCACAGAAGACGTCAGCCAAATAACCACCAGACGTAAAGAGATGCTGCGTGTGATACTACGTGTATTTTTCATACTATTTCTATTGTACCCTTTTCACTACAGTCTGTAAAACATAAACCAACCCTACCACACCGCGTTTATCTGTCCTGAATGCGAAAAAATCGAAAACATCGGATCGGAGAGAAAAAATCGATTTTACATATATGCTTCACCATTTTGCAATTCATATTATTAAAATCATTGTGTTAAGTAACAACTCGATGTCTTAGGTCTCCAATACTGTTAGATACTTAAAATCCGTGGTTGTAGTTGAGCTTCACTTGACTAGCCATCTCTTTAGGCTTTTAATGCGTTATTTGCCATATTGCTTTTTGTTTGCTTTTTTGTTTTGCCAATAGACGGAGCGATTTATGAGGTAGGAAGGAATAAATTCATTAATATTTTGTGTAAATTAGTTGTTATAGTCGTTAAATTGAAGATATCGGAAAAATTATACCAGTTGGGAGCTATACCAAAGTGGCATAATCAAAACAAAGTGTAATCCATTATAATTCTATCCGTGCAAAAAATTACCAATAAAATCCATGAAAGAGTTCACCGGAAACGACTGAACGTATAACAAAACTGGATTGATACGATGTACGCAGGGTGAGGTCGAGGCCAGAAGTTGACATCACCGTTCCACATGATGATTTACAGGACTACCCTCCACCTCCCATGGCTCCACCGACCTCGCGGTCATATGAGCCGAATCGCGAGAGATGCGCGCAGCACCATTGCTCTAAGGCTCTTTTGTGCCGCGGGCAATTCTTGACTCTCTACAAATTATTTAATCTATATCCTAGTCCCTTGTGTGCCCTCTCCCCCTTCTGGGGCGGCGACGATCACACCTACGCCTTCGCTGCCGTCCAAGAGCACCCCAAGCCGTCTTCCTTCTCGTTCCTCACGCTCCTCCGCGCTTCTACGCGCTTCCCATGTGTGGGCAAACCCGCGTAATGCCGCGAAGTTCACCGCCGAAGATACAAGATTCGCGAAATACACCGGTCCTATATCGGCCTCGCTGCGCAGCATCCTATCCCGAATGTCCCCGTATTTGGGACACGCCCACAGCACGTGGTCCCTATCTTCCACTGACGCCCCACATGAACACCCACTGTCCTCAGCCAGCCCCATGCTGTGAAGCCTACCCCTGAAACAGCCGTGACCCGTGAGGATCTGTGAAGTAGGATAATCCGGCTCGACCCAAGTTGCCTTGAGCCGAACCAGCACGTCCGGGAAGAATCGACGGAGTTCTTCTCCCTTCGTCTCACTCTCCCATCGGCGTTGCCATTCCCCGACCGTAGCTTCCCAAATACCGCGCTTTCGTCTGCTCAACTCCCTGCCTTGCGCGGATCTACGCGCTCCCTCCAGGCGGCCAGCACGGGCCACCTCCAGATCTGCGGGAAATACACCTGCCAGCACAGGCAGGGCTGCTGTACTGGTGGACCTGTAGGCTTTCGTCAGCAATATCAGTGCCTGTCGCTGACTCCTGAGCACAGCGCTGCGACAAACATACATATATACTCTATGGCACCAAATAGACGCGGCGTACGTCAAAGTAGCCACGTAAGTTCCCTGGTAGAGTATCCTCAAGGCCGGATACCTTATTCCCCATGATGACGCAGATACCCGAGACATCTTTCCAAAGCACGCGGTCGCCCGCTCTCCTATCTTGGTGGCATGGCTACCAAAAGACAGGGCCGAGTCCAGTTCCACCCCGAGGACAGTTGCCGTCGTGACGCTCCTGATCGAGGCCTGGCCGCACTTAATTACTGGGGGCCTCTGGAACTTCCCCTTCACTGTCATGGTTTGCGACTTTGTGGCAGAGAAGCCCAGTCTGTTTCGGTCCACATGATGATTTGTTAAGACCGAAAATGAAAAGCTGATGAAATATAAAAAGTAAGATCCGGAAGGCCGTCGTTCTCGATACAACTCGAATTCTGCGCCGCTCCAGACGGCAGACCTTGCCTGTCTCGGTTTTGTATGCTTTTTTAATATTGTATATAGAATTTTAATAATCTTCATAATTTATTATTATTTAAATAGTTGTCTTGGCCAACTTGCCAGATAAATATTTTTTGAAAAATGGAAAAATTCACCTGCCCCCCTAGGTGGAATTTGGATAATAGCTGAATTTCATCTGCAACGATGGACTGCTATGCCTACTTTAGTAGTGTAATTACTTAATAGGTTGATGACATCACACTGTGACTCACACAGTAGAAATATAAGATGCAAAAATTCGTCAGCAACACAAACCTTCCTGGTAGCTCAGTTGGAAGAGCATTCGACCGGTCATCGAGAGGTCGTGGGTTCAAATCCCACCTATGGGGGGCAGGTGAATTTTTCCAGTTTTAAAAAAATAATCTTCTTAATAATATATATAAAAAATTTGTGTCACGTTGTTTGTCCACGTTGGAATCTGAAACTACTGAACCGATTTAAATCAAATTATGCACACGTTGATCCAACTCGAGATATGGGATAGCTTTTACCTCAATTATAAAACAAAGGCACTTAAATTTCTCTTCAACATAAAATAATTTAGGATTGAGTGTGGCTCAGTAGTATCAAAACCAACCTCACTTGCACTTGGTGCATCCCACCGGCTAGCAAAAAGGGCTTTGGTGAAAGAGAAATAGGACATGTCGAGCCTATACTGGTGTAATCATAAAGATTTGATAGTAATTGATCTTTGATTTGTTGGATTTGTTTCCGCCCCGAATAGCAGAATAACTATTAAAAAATCTGAAAAATTAACGTAAAAATATTTAAAGGCGATACGAAGTTCGCCGGGCCAGCTAGTAACAATATAGATCAAGTTGTAATAAAATTAATGAAAAGAATAGCAATAATAACGATTCTACGTGTTAGATCCACCTATCAAATACAAATAGAATGGATACGCCTATCAAATGACCCGGCTTGACCCGTGTGTTAATTTTATTTAATAGTCATACTCTTACATACGCGGACAATCGATGTTGAAAGATCTACCAAACCCTTATTTAAGGCTCATGCAACAATACCAACATAACAATAGCAAACACACGCGCCATTAAGTCCTCAGCACGATCGTTTCGCAACCGGCCCGTTATTATCAAAGTTCAAACAACCAGTATACAATCTGTGGCTGCCCGTGGCTGTTTACACTTTGTTGTACCACCTGGCGCACAATGCGCCTGCGCAAATGCCAACCTGCTGAGTGGCAAGTGCTTGTGCTGCTTGCGCACACCCTTGACACTGATGTGTGGCTAGAGATTGGAATAGGTTATTTATATAACTGACACATCAATGGTACTATTTTGTTTATCACGTGTCTAAAAAGGGTACGACCCTCCTGATGTAAAGCTGTTGCCGTAGCCTGCAACACAAGGCGTATTGTTCATAAACTGACGTCGCCACTGCTAAGCATCTCCTCGCATCCAGTGACCTCACTCGGTCGCAGAAACACAATCGTCAAAGGTACTGCTATTTCGCTGCTGTCTACTATGGAGGCACTGCCCTAGCCAGACTTGACATGACCTGCCTGTTTTGGTAGAGCCCTATAAGCTGTTGGATTTCGCTCTGCATATGGTGAGCTCACCAACGACTTACACCCCTCAGCAACGACTTACACCCCAATTATTAACCGAAGGTTCAGTGGTTTTGGAGCCTATTCTTTACCAAGAGTGACTTTTCGGCGTATATAAGCTCTTCGCTCACTCTACTCAGTAATACATAGAAAACGCCTAGACCAAGACAGACTAAACAGCACACTTTAAAATTCGAATCTAATTAGTCGTCTAATTAGTAGTCGTCGTCGGTAGGAGTGACACTCCGTGATAAGAAAACCAACAAGTGGCTCCGGATAAGAAGTCTGGTCTTTGATATCGCACGCCGCGTAGCAAAGCTCAAATGGCAATGGGCTCGGCATATAGCCAGAAAGTCGGACTCGTCGTGCAGAACGGTTCTGGAATAGAAACCCTGGGACAGAAAAAGACCTGTCGGGCGACCACAGATGCGATGGAAGGACGTCATCGTGAAGTTGGTGGGCACGAACTGGATAAATGTGGCCCAAAACAGATCAGAGTGGAGAAGACTGAAGGAGGCCTATACCAACACGGTTGAAGAAAGGCTTAGATGATGATTATGAATTAGTCGTCAGCGTCGTGAAAACACAGCCAAATTGCTTTAAACGAGTGAGTCGCTTCGATAACGTAACTATTAAACATTACGGGAATGTCAAGTTGGCTTTAGTATTTGAATGAAGAAATGCGAAAAGACAAAGGAACTGAGTAGTATAGAGCACACAAGCGCCCTTTCCATATACCAAACAAGTTGAAAAACTGGAGCAGCCCACCTTGGTAAGAGTGAGTAGGTCGCCAGACGGAGGCGTGGACGGCTATCTGTGAGTTGCCCCTAATATTGCAGGCACTTAATTATCTTGACATCTAACTTAGCATAACATACAGGCTGTAATTGACGAGCTCGGTGGTCGAATGGTTAGCAATGGCCCCTTTGACTCCGAGGTCGCGGGTTCGATCCCCGCACGAAACAAATATTTGTGTGCACATGTCTATTTATTTTGGTCTGGCTGTTTTCTATATATTACCCGTACTTACAAAAAATGTATTTAAGTATAATATCAGTTATCTAGCACCCATAGTTCATGCTTTGATTAGTTTGGGACTAGATTGCCGTGTGTAATTTATCTAGGAATATCTATTTAATTATATGTTGAGTAAATGTAAGCAATTGAAATTACATGATGACACACGTACGTACAGCCTACAACAACCAGACTTACGTAATTCAAAATTCTTATGGAAATGTATGCAAAAACTCAAGTGTCCGATTTTTGCAAATGAATTGTATAATTAGAAAGTTTAAAATTATAGATACATTTTAAATCGTGTAGCTCAAATAATAAGTTCAAAATACGCTGAAGATTACTATTAGTAATGTAATTAAGGTAAAACATGAGTGAGCTATCGAAAGATTAATGAGTGTAAATGTGATGTGGCTGTCTGTACGAGGAGCGAATGAGAGCCAGCATACCATTGCTCTCGAATCTCGACCCGTTCGGCGAAGTTTGACGGAACTGAGAGGAAAGGTAGATATTGTGCAAGCAAAGAATCGAGTAGTTTACAATTACATATAACAAACCTAAAAATAATAACTAACAATTTGTTTGCTAATGCACGATCACCAGTTTGGGTTAGTATTTAACTAAAGTATTTTTAATTCTGTAGCTCACAGCTTACATCATATCTAATATATAAAATTCTCGTGTCACAGTTTTCGTTGCCATACTCCTCCGAAACGGCTTGACCGATTTTGATGAAATTTTGTGTGCATATCGGGTAGGTCTGAGAATCGGCCAACATCTATTTTTTATACCCCTAAACGATTAATGTATATGGCAAAACAACGTTTGCCGGGTCAGCTAGTAACATATAGAAGTTTGACAAATAAATAGTTCTATTTATACTAATTTGTAATTGGCCGTGTGGTTTCCGGCAGACTAGGATAGAATCACTCCGTCTCTTCCCGTGGATGTCGTACAAGGCGACTAAGGGAAATACATTATAAAACATCGATCAGGCCTCCCCAACCCGTCTGGCAGGCGTGGGGAGTGTAGGCCAAATCCTCCTCCTGTCTGGAACGGACGAGAGAGGGTCGTGCTCCTTTAGTGGAGTCTAAAATGATCTGATGATCGCCCGCGTTTACTTTTTTTAATAAAAAGTATCCTATGTCCTTCTTAATAACATTGAGAATATGTGTTCAACGTTTCATGGTCATCGTTCAAGTAGTTTCGACGTGAAAGCATAACAAACTCACATTCACATTTATAATATTAGTAGGGATTAATCAAAAATAATAAGGAGCTCGATGGCGTCGTTGCACGTGTCAGTATAATCGAACACGCAAGTTAAGCAACGTCGACCGTAGACTCTCTAAGGATGGGTTTATTTATCTTGTGCTCCTCGCACGTTAAGCCGTCGGTCCCGAGCCGCGACCGACGGCAGCTTAGATACCTAGAATAAAAATAGGTCAAGCTAATTGCCATCGGTAAAAAGGCTAAAATTATGATTCAACAACAAATAGATAAGAACAGCTCGGTACTAGCAATCCAAGAGAACTCGTGTCCAGCAGAGCGTGGCAACACTATCTCACAAAGTCCAATTAATTTTATCTAATGAATGTGTGAAATGAATGAGAAGCACGAGCGGCGCAGTGTGCGCACACTTGAACATCTGATAGGGGGTCGACGACCCACCTCGTTGTCCGGCCACCATGGAAAGTGAAATCGCGCCTTGCCTCCATCTACGTGAGCTACGCGGCTCCGCTTCAACCAGTTGGGGCAGGCTTCTACTGGGCATCACACCCATCAAACCGGAGGGGAACCGAGCGAAACCCCATAAATGGTGTTGCTTGAAAACTTGACCATTGCTATGCATCGGTTCATTCCGTTTTTCCTCCACTTGCTTTAATAGAGAGCGCCCTTAAGGTTTGTAGTCGCATTGGAAGACTGCCTTTTTATAGATCAGTGACTAAACCACTTGATGTTGACTTTACAAAGGCTAAAAAATTGCAATGAGTAAAATTAATCACTTTTTTTATACCACTACAGTGCCAAACATGCATACGTCCCGCTTGATGGAAAATAGTTACCGTAGCCTACGAACGCCTGTAACACCAGGGCATCACAGGCGCGTTGCCGACCCGGTAAAAACCTCATCACGACCTTTTTGAAGAACCTTATGCTGTCTCTACTGAGAAAACATTCTGAAAATTTTAAAGTAATAATTTAAAATTATATCTGGTTAGAAAGTGTTGTTGTTTCTTAACGTAGAATATTCTGAAAATATATGAAGCTCTTTAGCTTCATATATTTTCAGAATATTCTACGTTAAGAAACAACAACAATTTATATCTTACAGAATAATTTTTATCTTACAGACCTTTGTCTGTAAGATAAAAATTATATATTATGTAAAAGTACTTAAATGACTATTTGTTTTTATTTCATAAATAAATAAAATAAAAACCTCGACAGGTCATTCAACAGCTTGATAGTACTCTGGAACCGCACTGTACTACAGTACGCGACCACAGAGATAAGTGCGTACATTTACAACCAATAGATTTCATTGGTTAAAAAGTCAAAAGAGACGAAATCGACCGCTTGATCATTGTGTTCTATCACATTACGAAATGCATGTCGAGCGGATGGCTCGCGAGAGCGTTCAAAGAACGGAATGTCCTTTAAATAAAATTAAGCAGAAGCAATTGAAGACAGGTACACATTTAATGTGTTCTTCATTACGCTATACCCGTACCATTATCAAAGAGATTTGACGTGGATACTTCTGAGCCAATTCAGTCTAATGCGAAATCTTCTATGGAAGTATATATTGGGAGACTTCTACAAAAACGTGTAAAAGTAAATATAATGCAACCCATATTTTTAAGACGACGCCGGCGCCGTGATAATTTTGGAAGCAGGCTTTCTGGTCCTTTCTCAGCAATTACAAAACAAACGAATGTAATTTTGGATTATGTGATACGTCATGTAGTAAGCTTCATTTTGACAGTTGCTGTTACACAATTGGTAAATTTTTGTAACAGAAAAGAAATCGCAAAGTAATCCTTTATAATCAGAGATTTGTTCTATATAGGCATACTCGCCAGAGGATTTCTCCATGATTTTCGATGTACAATTTTATTAGTCTTAGTGTACACTATAAAATATCGGTTGGACCTTCTAAAACAGGTTATAGTTTTTATTTCAAAAGAAATAAAAACTGTTTTGGTGTATACGACCTTTTTATTATTACCACGAGAGCGCGTGAATTCAAAGACAATCTATGCAAGAGATATTCTTTTGAGTACCACGAGACCATTGAGGTTGATTGATAAATTGTAAATCGTCAATGTCGTCTCATCATTCATCCTACAAGAACATATAATTTACTAGTCCACGGAAGTGGATCTCTAGGAGACACCTATTCACCTAGATAACATCCGTACAAGTTCTACACTATTAATCGATCCAGTTTCCAGTAGAAATGTAATGTATGACTAAAAAATGTAATGTTGTGGCACCTTATAGCCTACTTACTTTTATAAGGTCGCAGGTGTGATAACAATTAGCACGGTCAAATAAAACAAGGTCTTTTCTTGCAAAAGTGACATTGCCTAAAGCACCAATCTCATAAGTAAATAAGTAGATAATAATGTTCAAGAATAATCTACCTAATTGTAACTGCTTGATTATCATATGAAATAAATAAATCTTTTTTTTTTTTTTTTTTTTTTTTTTTTATGTGAGAGGGGGGCAAACGAGTCATCAAACATCTTATTATATATATAACCAACTAAGAATATTTCGAGGCAGTTATACTTTAACTTGATCAGTATTTCTAAGGGGATAATATCTATGATAAAATTTATCATACCTAGATGCTTATCGTTAATAACATTCTTGTTAACAACAGTAATTGAGATATCTATCCTCAATAAATCCCTGTTAATTAAATAGTATAGCTAACTTCAATCGCCTTAGTAGGCAAGGCAAGCAGTAAGACAGCAAATAAACAAGCAGGCAGACAAACAAAGCAGCCTGATATATCGCTTCAAGTGCAACTATATATATATCAGCCCGGCTAGGTTACAGAAATTACAACCACATGACGAGTCATCGACTTTGACCCAAATATAACTACAAAATACATATAAACCAGACAATAGGAGCGACGGCACAATAGAGAAAAACCGCAGCGACTGGTGGATGAAATTACTGATATTAATCTCGGCATTGAAAAGAATGAAATGGGTCAAAGACACGTTCACATAACCGACGCGGAAAAACACGATAGCGTAATACGTAAGAATAAAGAGGTTTCTAAAGATATCCCGTGCGAAATTGTTAATAATAGGTTTTCCAAACACACAATGAATGAAACTTCGGTTGTGAGGAAGAGAAAAGAGAATAAATAAATAGTCGTGGCACACTTGTGACAGGGAAATTAGATATGACGGTATGCAAACATCCCAAGTACGTACAACATACGAACATCACGGATACGGCCCTTCCTGTTCTCTCAATTTCCACTTCACCGCGACGAAAAACCGCAGGTCATATTTGAACATTTGCGTTTACTATTTAATGTTAAAGAGAAATCATTATGTCTAAAAGTTTAACTAACTCTTTCGATTTTACACATAGAAATGAAAACTGATTGCATAATAAAATATCATTAATTACAATAACAGAACATAGAAGACGTTATTTGTATCGACGAAGTAAATATTGGATGAACAATTGTGCCAGTAAGGCACGAATTCCATGTGAAATTTAGAAAAAAATCACACTGCCCAAATGTGACCTCATAATCACAAGATAACTGATAACAACAGATCCACCAGAGCTATGGAATTTTCCTCTAGCTCCAGCCAATTAAGAGAGAGGTAGGACACTTTCTCCTACCTCATGTGCGTCGTGCTATCATTTTCAATGTATTTGGACAAAGTCATCAGCGCTTCTCATTTCACTGAACGCTCCAGTTCCCGACAGTCATTACTTGCCGCAGTTAATCATCGTGCAGAGAAATTACATGACTCGCACGTGTTATTTACAAGACAAACAATTACACGAATATTAAGCATTCGGAGAACTCAAGCGTGAAGTAATATTTCAATTTTAACACTCATTTTCCAATAGAGTTATTGCGGAGGGGGAATAACGGCATTTTGAAGCAAAATTTCACGGCCTGAATGCCTGATACCATATTTCAGTACCTATTAGTCACACTATTGGTCGTAATCACAGAGGATATAGTCATTAAGACACTACCATGTTGTGTTTCATTGACTTATAGTTTTAGTCCAAGAATGTTTAACAACATTGCAGTTATACACATGACTTGACCTTCCAATGAAACAAAAACTTTTAACAAAACCATATAAGAAAGAATTCGAGCTAAAAATGTTTTTTTGTACCCACGTAAGTATGTAGATATAAAAAAAATATTTTGACCCCAAAGCTGAAAAGCCGGATTTCTTCCGATCCAGTTAAATAGCGCTGACTACTTTTCTCCTTTCCCTTGATTTCTTTTCTTTTTTGAATATTTCATCATTTGATACAATTGTAGCATACGAAGTAAATATAATTTAAAATAATGATATTGTTTTAAAAATATAATGATTGAAATTTACAGGAAAAAGCCTGCGCAGACGAAGGCTTATGCGCACTTTTTGTTCGATGCATTTGTACTTAAGTGATCTATTTTAGCGGACAAAAGTACCGACAGACAAAAGTAAAAACGCGACCCTATGATTGCGTTAATTCGCTTTGTTATTTTCATAAATCATGCAACGCGAAAGTTTAAAAGTTAATGTAACTATTTCTAGATTTCGACGGAAAATATTAATTCGCATTAATCATAATTATCTATCAAGTACGAACAGCGATGTGTCATTTTCTTAAAATTTCCCCTCTGCCAGTGTAGATATTGATTCATTGTACCTAATTATTACATCATAATTGTTTTTCCACTTCGATAGTTAATATCAAAATGAACGGTAAGCAAATAGATCTGACTCAGAACATTACCAACGACTTTTACAACCTTTCTAACATTTCTATATAAATGTTACGTGAGAATGTAATGATAGAAATCTAGAAACAATTATTGCACTAACAACCACACGGCACCATATTAGAAAAATAAATCATATTTCCTTATTTTTTTTATACTACGTCGGGTGGCAGACATGCATACGGCCCACCTGATGTGAAGCGATAACACAACAACACAGCAACTCCTTCCATTCTGGTGACCTCAGACACTCGCTGGAACACATCAATCCTCAAGGGAATTGTTATTTGGATGCGGTATTCTGTGAGGTGGAAGTACTTCCCCAGGCGGGCAGCTTGCAAATACTCTGTACCGTATCTCTTTTGCCAGAGCCTCTTTCACTAGTCATAGACATAAAAAAAATCGGTTGACCTATTTCGGAGGCAGGTATGTGACCACAAACACCGTGGCACAAAAAGTTATAAACAAATAAAAAATATTTAATTGTGACTTTTTTCAACATTCTGCATATATTTAATTAATATATACAAATTATTCTTCTATTCCTGCTATAATTAACATTAAATTTCCACAACCACACTGAAAGTTTCTTCATTGTAGACCCATGATAAATCAATTGGAGCCTGGAGCAAAGTAAAGCACATATATATACATATCATACTACGTATTATATCGTTAGTTAGTTAATTCTTGCCGCACTAATCCTTGCGGAGAATTACTAATGCAATAGATTGCACTATTAAATATTTTATCATTTAATATCTCAACAGTCGAAACCTAATCTCACATCATAACGGAACACTGATTATAAAAGATATTTGTAATACTTATATACTAAACTAAATTATTTATCACACGTTTGTTTGTCAATTAGGGGGTACCGGCGGGGAATGGGGAGTGTTACGTTGTTTTTTTCTTTCATTTTTCATTACACGTTTGCATTGTTGTGTAGACGTGTAATGAAATAAAAACAGGTATAAAAGTATAAGTTTGGTAATTTGTTGAGTTTCTAAATTGATGTTTTTTTTTCTTTTAATATATTCGTGTGAACTATTCCCGTTTTTTGCTTTTTTCCTTCATTTGATATTACAAATATTCGTGGATAACTGTAATTGGCCTAAGATTGAGTAAATTAGGTTAAGTATTTTATGTAATGTGGCTGTTGTTATCCCAAATATAAATAAATAAATAAATAATATTAAATAAATAAAGCATTTGCTTTAGTGTACTAAAAAGTTAATTAATAATACGCACGAATTGTCTTAACCTTCAAGAATTCCCTCATAACAGCAACAATACTTCAATAGTGATGTGCGTATCGATACTAATTAACTCCGCTCCATATCCCTCAAATTGACGCTCGAGTGCGCCAACTGGTTCAACAGCTCAATAACTCCGTTTGCACAAGCTCTTTTGTCTCATGGACACAGGGCCACTCGTTGTATTGGCACCGTACGCTCGTTACTCTAACTTGTAGAAAGTGTTGACACTATTGACACATTGCTGTCATCATTGTTTGTAATTACGCGACATTGTCATCACACTCACGTAACAGCGGTAATGTGTACAACCCAACAGAAAGAGCATAATGAATAGGTACACAACTTAACGAGAAGACATATAAAGCATTCAATACAATAATGGTGCGTAATTTTAAAATTAAATATAGACGCAAACCTCCAATTTTGTATATGTTACAAATAAAAGTAACTCAACTATGGACATCCTAATAACTTTTTAATGGAGGTTTTATGCAGCTTGGCGAGCCTGGTGGTCGAATGGTCAACAATGGCCACTTTGACTCCGAGGTCAAAGCTTTGCTTAGTTTGGGACTAGATGGCTGTGTGTAATTTATTCAGGGGAAAAAAGCTTACTTATTCATCCGTATAGACAGAAAGACGGACATCACTATTGTAAGGATATTTTACGCGATATATCCCATTTTTAAAACTGTAATGTTAACATATCGACTTTTAAGTCTTAGGAAAACAATATAGTACTTACTAGAATTTACTTTTATTCAAATAGCAAAGACTTAGGTTCATAGTTATTTTTAGGCATTATCATCATCTTCATTATCAGAATGTATCTGCCCACTGCTGGATATAGGCCTTCCACACTGCTTTCTACCATATACAATCCTCCGCCTTCCGCATCCAGCCGCTTTCATAAGATCATCAGACCATATAGAAGGAGGGCGTGAAATGCTTCGTAGTCTTACGAGCAGCCTCCAGTACCATGAAAATATGCCTCGTTTCAGTGAAAGTGGAGTAATTGGTGATAGAATCAACACGGTCGTTAAAGGTCGCTGCTCCGCGGAGGTCGCAGTGGCGGATTTCCCATACTTTCATCATGACGTGACGCGGAGACGTCAGACGACGTTTTGGTGTGTAAGCAGTGTAAGGGGTTCTTTAGTTACATACTAAGCGTCAACTACATACCTACGGTGCACCATGTCGATTACCTTAGCTAGTCTGTGAAGCTCTGGCGAAAAAGAGGTAGGGCATGTCGACCCCAACTGGGGAAATACTTCACAAAAGATAGCTGCCAAATAACAGAATCCTTGAGGATTGTTGTGTTCCTGCGAGTGAATGGTTACCAAAAGACTGTGCCAAAAGTAAGGAGATGATGCGGTAACAACGTGGAAGCCAGCGTGCGAGCAGTACTTCTTGTGTTGTAGGTGTCTATAGGGGGATGGGGGGCGCGCAAAGCATCTCAGGCTTAACATCAGGCGATTTATCGTATGATTGTTTGGCAACCGGAGTTGTATGAATAAACATTGAAGTCACGATCATTATCCCTTAAAAAAATTTTAGGAAATAAGACGTAAATATATTGAACTAGTTTGCGCCCTCGACTTCATATTGATGTTCGAGTCTGATTCTGCCTAAGCTGATGCCTACGTCCTACGTTCATTAATTAATGACCGAAGCCTACGTCATAATATCTCATCAGTATGTCAAATTTCAACTTGATCCGTTTTATCTGTGCGTTGATAGATCCGTCAGTAACGGTTGCCTTTTATATACAGATTCCCATTATCGCTATCTTAAGCGTTATAATTATATATATATATATATATATATACATATATATATATATATATATATATATATATATATATATATATACATAACTTATGTTACTAATAATAACTTATTTACATAACATAATATATACAGATATGTCGTATCGAAAACAGAAAGTCGTTTGTCTAAAAGTCTGATCCGCGTCTGATGTGTAAACATAAGTATAACTTAAATGTTAGTGAATCCAAGGTAAACCATCAACAAATAATCAATGTTGGTCAGTAACACGCTCTCATTACATAACATCAGGCCGGACGCCAGCGAGGTCATCCATGTGTAACACACAAATTTTCCATCCAGAACTTTCTCCTGCCATTGAAGTTAGTGTTGGCTGTTAATGTTAATAGAAACATTACGAGTACAGTTTGGTTTTCACAAAATTATATTAAATGTTTATGTTCTCCATCTTAGATGATGACGTGCAATTGAGAGTGAAATTGTTACGAGAGCGTACCTAATTCTAATTCGACTATGACGCAAATGACTTAGTCAAGTTCCAGTTTTCGTTTTATTTTTTCGCTACGAGTAGGACAATACACAATCTATAATGTCTACATGTTGGATTGAACCAATCTTTATTGATTTATCCTACATTAGTGCGGCCAGGTTCTACGAGCTTATTACCGCATTTACCCTGAGTTTCTTAACTTAGGTTACGATTGGACTGGTATATATAAAACAGACAAATCCCTAAAACAAGAATAATAACATCACTACATAGTAACATAGTCACGTTCTAACGTTGTTTATTTGTATTGTTTCAGATGAATCCCGTACACATAATACGGCCATCTACCATACTATGGCTAGTATGCGCCGTAGTGTGCGTAACCGCCGACAACAGCGAGCAAAACTCCACAATCACCACAAAAGCCATACGCACCACGATACTCCCATCAAGAACAACCAGAACAGAACTCAAAGTCTCCAGAAGTCTCAATCCTCAGGACACACAAACAGTCAATGTCAAGACAAGACAGGGTCACATGACACAGCTCATTGTTAAGAAGAAAGACCATAAATCTACCACACTACATGGAAGCACAACGGCAGCACCAACTACTGCTTCCATCAAAACAACTACAACGATACTCAAACCTAACGCCTCCAACGATGAAATTAAAAATAAGACTGAATCAAGGGATCAAAGGAAACTTAATTTCATGGGCACGCTTAACAGCGATTTAGCAGGTTATGATTATTATTTAAACCGGAACAAAAACCCAGAAGAATTTAGTAGCATTAAAGCAGAGTATGGCAACTGGTCCCCGGTTTCTGTATATCCTGAATCTCACATCCAGGAAGATGGCAGAAAACCTGATGCGGATCCCGAAACATCTAGCTACTATCCTACCTACGACAATGAAAAGAGAACAGAGAATAGAAAAGTATACATCACTTCCACGAGCTTTTTGGATTACGGAGGACCAATAAAAAATTATAGATTCGATCCACATAACCCGGTTATAAAAAATGACAGGAATCCAGTTTACATTGAAGTTGTGAGCACTAAAGTTGCTGATGAAAACGAAAGTGAAGGGAAGTCATTTAAAATTCCTGATCCAGTTGTAATAAGTTCTGAGCCTATGTATCTAAAAAGAGCAATTGATAAATATAACAACAAACGAGGAAGATCTATATTGACCCTCGGCGATGACGGCATACCCGAAATACAGGGAGTTCGAATGCCTGATGATGAATCAGACAAGAAGACGTGGCGAAATGCACGTGTCGTTAATGGTGAACTACTGCCTTACCCTGAGGGTTATAAGCCACCTAAGGCGATCCCGGAAGCGGACGTTTATCCAGATGTAGCTGCTGCAGAGCCTGATCAAAACTTTGGACCATTCACCAAAGAAGATAACTTCGAACCCAAAGACGGACCTTTCACTAAACTAGACAATATTAAATACGACTTCGAGGACAACATTGGCCCATACATGACAAGTGACAACCCAATATACTTATACAAACACAAAAAAGACAATCACCTTAAGTCTGGGTATGGTCCTTTCACTAAAGCTGATAATTCGAAAGTTGCCAACTCGAAACTCATTGAATATATTAAACAAATAAACGAACAGGAAGCCAAACGTGATTATTTCAGTGGTCGTAGCTCAAGAGCACATACGGGGGATATGGAATATTCAGAGAGTCATATACAAAGGCGGATGCTTCAACATCCTGGAGAAACTAATTTCCCAAATTCCTTAATGTACATGCCAAATAACGCTAAACCAGATTTCGATGAAAGCGTTCGTAATCCTGTTTTACAGTATGCTCATCCAGAACTGGGAATTCAACCAGCTAAAGCAGACAGCTATGATAATAAAGAACGCAAAGTGAAATATTATACGACAAATGTACCAAAGAGTGCTCACCCTTATCCAATGGAACCAATCAATGGTTTTGGTCAACAACGTTCCTCAAACCCTAACAGGTATTACGAAGATGAACACAAAAAGTTCTCCTATTATGAACGCAACCAGAGCCCCAATTATCCATATCATTATGGTTACATAAAGCGGGTACAAGAACCATCTCTTTGGAAAAAATTCACCGACTCTATGAAAGACACTATTAATACCGCTAGTCAAACAGTTCACCAACTAACGAGGCCTTTAATAGACCCTATTGCTAAGGTAACTCAACCCGTAATCGATCCACTAGTGGAAGCTACTCATAAGATATCGCACAATTTAGGTTTGTACCCGTCTAATTCAATACAAACGCAGAGATACGCTCAGGACAAAATGGGAGTAGCAGCCGCAGCTGCCGGAGCTCCTGCTGTACTGCCAGCGATTGGCCTAATGGCAGGAGGAGCTGCATTAGGACTAGGAGCTGTAGCTATGGGCAGATTATTGGATGTCAATCTAATGCGAAATGGAGCCCTCACTGAAGACGATGACGAAGAAGATGCTTTGGAAAAAGAACACAAAAGGTCATTCGGTGCTGTGCCATACGATATTGATAGACAGATTTTAAGCAGTCAAAAAATTTACGATGATAACTACAAAATGCCAAGTGAAAATGTGTATGTAGTTATGTCGCCTGATGGAAATGATGGTAGCCGTGCGAAGCGGGATGTAGTAGCCTTTTACACGGACCCAAACCAGAGTACTGTGTTAAAAAGAGTGAAAAGAAAACATATGGAAAAGCGATCTTTAAGAGAAGAGATACCTGACGATTTGCAGAATATCGATGGTAATCCGCCAGCGTCATCTCTGAATACAGCGGCTATGGATTTAGTGAAGCAGACTGACTGGAGAGACTCACAGTGCGCGAAGTTAACGTTCTGCAAAGTTTTGACGTCGCAGCCGTCTGATTCGCTCTTCGCGATGGAGAAAAAGATGGAGGCATTACTAAAAATGTAAGTATTTTTTTTTTCTTTATCAATGTCTACCAAAATATGTATATTTTTAGAGAAACTTGCCTCAGTCGTCTAGCGTGATCAATTATAATTATGATGACGACCGTATGTATATGTATATAGAGCATATATACCTACTCCTTGTCGCTACCTTGTTCCTATTAAGGGTTAGGCAGGATAACGTAACAAGTCTACCTTTAACTTGAAAAGGGAAAATCTAAATTATCCAAAAAAATTTTGTAGAAAATGGCTCACTTGTCAAAGTCATATCCAACTTATGATTAAACTCTGCGACTAAAAAAATATTGTCATCAATTATGAAGATATTATAAAGATGACACGTGTTAAAATTTCATGGAAAGTCATCTTTGAATGAGATGGGTGCCATGTGACTGTACAATGTTTCTTACATAATGGAGAAAAATGACCCAACCACAATGGTAACACAAAAAAACTTGATCAACAGCATTCTAACAAACGAAACGCATAGATGACGACCGCGATCCGGGTGCAGTAACCTAACTCACCAGAGGTCACCACACACTGTCTCGGTCAACACCAGTTCGGGGCCAAGTTATGCAACCTGCCACATAACTGCACTTTCGTGTACCGCGATTGCGTATGTTGCATAAACTCGCAAATCTGTTAGGCTGACCGCAAGTCGACAACTATTAAAACGAATAGAAAACTTTCCGTCGGTCCACTAAAACACCAGCTTTATCGCAAACCCAATTTGTTTTGTAAATAAAAAAAATATTTATATAATTTGGTTTACAATTAAAAAAATATTCCTTCTTTGAGTAACTGAACCATTTCTGTTAGAAGATTTATTTATACCCATTTATTTTATGTATAGATACTACTCTTAGGTCAGAATTTAAATGGATTTCTTCGTCTTCCTTGGAGTTGTTGAACATAATTATATTACTACAGTTTATTAACTATCAAGTGATCCTGTGCCCGTTACCGTTTATTTATTAGCGCGTAAATAATCTTAATTATTTTTTTTCCATAATCTTTATAAGTACAAGTCAGGTACAGATATGATTGTTAGAAACCAAAGTTATCTAAATTTTAAACCACAGTTTAATACTGCCGTCGTCGTAGAGTGGGGCCATTCAAGTATTACATAAGCGCTTGAGGGGGCGGGGGTGTCTTTGCTTTGCTTATTTTTGATGACATGGTGGGTGGGGGGGGACGATATCGTGATTACGTCAGCAGTAATTATTTACTTTATTACACAAATGGCAACGCACAAATTGTCTATGCTTGAAAACAAAACACACATGTCGGGGATTCCCACAAATAATGAATACAGTATAGGTACTCGCTTAGAAGCTAGTGAGGGAATTACCGGCGCTACTCACTTGACACTTGTCTAAATTTCTTCCGTCAATCTATTGTTTCGTTTCGATTCGAACGAGGATTTGACTGATTTGACAATTTGAAGACAATGATTACGTAAGCATGGGAGGGGAGGGGGGGGGGGGGGGGAGAAGTTCGCTTACTTTTGCTGACAAGGGGAAAGGGGGGTAAATAATTGTAAAAAATCTGCTTACGTAATACTTCAATGGCCCCAGTACTTACATAAAATACGATTACCTGCTTACGAGCCATATTACATTTCGACTGTGATTTTTGCGTAAAATGGCCAATTTTGGCGTTCTTGAACTCGGAAACAAAAATACATTAACAATGTTGACTTATTGAATAGTACAGAATAGCTATTGGCATAGTACGTAGCGGCCTCGCTTTTTGTAAATTTTGCTTAACTTTTTAAGTAAATCCAAAATTGCAGAAAGATTTTCATAAAATGCCCGTATTCACTATTTTGAGTTCCTGGATTGTACTACTGTTCCAAACAAATGAAATAAAAAAAATAGAATGTTATTTATAATATAGTCGTATAGTACGTAGCGGCCTCGGAATTTTGAAATATCATTGATTTAATATAGAAAAAAAAACATTCTTTTAACCAAAAAAACTTCGAAAATCGCTTTAAGTAAACTGTTAATTTCTCGAATAAATGATAAATATTATTGAGCAAAATTTATACGAGAATAATTGTTACTTCATGATGAATAAACTTTGTAGCATGAATTTATTATCTTATTTCAATACAAACTATTTATATAACTTCAAAATTACTACAAAAAACGATGCACCGGCGGCCTTCGCGGGTTTAGTACTGCGCGAGAGCTCGTCAGCGTGCAAACGTAATAGGGCTCTTAAGGGTAGCCTGTGCGTATGAATTCAATGCAAACTGTACTTTTTTTCATACATCTATTTAATCATACCAAGAGCCGTGACCAGATATGTAAGCACTCGTGCTCTCCACTTGATATCGGGGAATATTAACCATGTCGTCGAACTGCTGAGATACTTAAACCAAATGACAAACACAACATTATGCTGTTTATGTTATAGTCGACCAAATATGCTATTTAGTATCCGATGTGCGGTCAGCTTAAAGTGAGCGGTTACTTTTATATGAGTTTTAGAAACCGGCCGAGTGTGACGGAGAAAGCGATTATGATGACTCCCGTCATTTGATACGCGGTCTGCAACGTAATAATCAGCGATTACCGCCAAATATGTTTATTAATCATTGAACTTTCATCTTTGATGGATTGAACCTAAATCATCGTTCATTTGTCTTCGCAAATTTTTTGCGCGAACATCAATCTAGTATGTAGATATGAAACTTTAAAACAACAAGACAATCATGTCTTGTTAAACGAGCAAATCTTGTCTATCTTAACTGCTGATAATCTAATGTATAGTGTAGATTATATATACTAAATTATAATATTGTCAGACAAATTACACAGCGCCATCTAGCCCCAAAGTAAGAGAAGCTTGTGTTATGGGTACTAGACAACTGATAAACATACGTAAATACATATAATTTTTTTGTAAATACATACTTATGATACATAGAAAACACCCAGACCAAGACAAACAGACATGTTCATGCACACAAATGTTTGTCCTGAGTGGGAATCGAACCCACGAGCATTGGTGTCGAAGCCGCGTCATTGACCGCTACGCCACCGAGCTCGTCAAAACTATAATAAAATTGTAACTGGCTGATGATATCTGCTGCTTTGCTGCAAATCGCTTAGAGGGATTTCAAATAAATTTAATTTCAAAAAGAAAATCCATACTTACCTTTTAAATGGTTTAATAAAGTACTCAATCATCATCTTCTATGTATGTTTATTATTTTGATCATCGTCATCATCATCATCAGGTCATTTTAGTCTCCACTACAGGAGTACGACCCTCTCTCTTCCGTCACAGACAGAAGGAGGATTTGGCCTACACTCCCCACGCTGGCCAGACGGGTAGGGGAGGCCATTTTTTATTTCATTGATTATTTTGATATAATACAATATATGTATTTTATTTGATAGAGTATTATTTTACTTGAACAGTTACATTATTATCTCTATTTTTTAGATATTCTTTTCTTTTCATTTACTTTAGAACCGCATTCATGAATTTTTGTTATTCCCAAAGGTTGACTGGTAGAGATTGCTTTTTAGCGTGATTTCAGTTAAAATCAAGAAATATCAAAACTAATACCGTTAAATTAAGTCTAAGCTTGATATGTTCGTATATTATATTATTATGTAAATTATTTTTCACCTAATCAAACTCAGACTGCAGCCCCCTTACCACCATCTCTTATTGCGATTCAATAACTGGATAGGACTGGTCTTAGTATAATTAATTGTCTTAATATTTAATGTTAATCCACCCGAGTAAAGCCAGGGGCGGCGAGCTAGTAGGAACCACAATCTATTAATACTTTAAATCTAAGTGGACTGGATCATCACGGTTCGTTCTGCGAAAATAGAAACCGTATCAAACAAATCACTGACTCGCTCTTGTTTCTGACTAAATTAATTATCCATTCAAATGTTTATTTTCTCTAGCATTATCATTAATCGACTCTAATTTCATTAATGATTTCCTCCTTAGACCTTTCTATTTAATATATTTGGGTTAAGTAGCTTATAGATGCAACGAAACCAACCTTTTCTCATGTTTTTTTTTTTAATATAAAGTTAGAAATTCTTCTTAGTCAATGATGATTCATTGACTAAAATGGGGTTTTTAGATAGATAATATATGCTTTATTTTCACTATACAAACGACGGAAACAATTTAGTTAGCATACAGAAAAAAATCCACTTTTAGAATATGTATGTGAAACAAGGCACAATAATTTTTAGTAAGTTAGGTAACTGTGAGTCGAACTCGCATAGGACAATCAAATATTTATCTAAACTACATCGAACTTTGAAAAACCGGACAAGTGCGAATCAAACGCACGCAACGGTTCCGTAACTTGCGTATCAATTTCCAAATATTTTAAATAATAAATAGTATTTTTTCTCCGGTATCCGTGGTCAGATTGCATTGTTATATAAAATACCTATATGATTCTTTTATGGAATGTCGTTGGATTGTTTGTTTTGTAACCGCTTAATATGACATTAAAATAAAATACAAAATCTCCTCCATCATCAGTAATCAAATTTATGCAAGCTGCCAACACGCAGTTGAGCAGCGTGATGGAGTATACTCTAAATCCCTTCGATTGAGGGGAGACCCGTATCTTGACAGTGAGATGATGTCTTTTCGTTCGTTACTGTGATTAGTGGGGTGAAATATCCTCAGATTTATATCACTAACTAGCTAGCGCCCGCGATTTCGTACGCTCGTACCCCTGTATTTCGTGGGAATTTTCTAAAACCCTTCCTTAGTGGATGCTGACGTCATAATAGCTACGTGTATGACAAACAACCCGATCAGTCGAGTGGTTTGAGCTGTACATTGATTGATCAATCAGTAACAGTAGCCCTTTATAGATACAAATATATCTATGAGACGAATAATGAGTGAGTAATACTTATTTGAACAACAAACATTAAATCACGCGTTGTTTGCTTTTAGGTGATAATGACCATTTTCCTGAAGTGACCACTTCCCTAAAATGCGTTGTCTCATAGTGATTTGCCCGTAACGTCATACTTTTACGAGTTCTTGTAAGAAAAATCTAACTATACGGCGGCGTCAACCCACAATCATCCCACTGCTGGGATACGGGTCTCCCTTTTCTTTTTCTTCTTTTTTATATGACAGGGGGGCAAACGAGCATGTGGGTCACCTGGTGGAAAGTAATTACCACCGCTCATGGAGATCAGCAACACCAAGGTGTCGCCGATCGGTTGCCAGTCTATACCAGGCCCCTTACCACCAACTCTTATTGCGATTCAATAACTGAATAGAATGCATATTCATGCCAATGAATAAGCGACTATTAAATTTGAAATAGAGGTGCTTATTCGTTGGTATGAATAAGCATTCTATTCAGTTATTGAATCGCAATAAGAGTTGGTGGTAAGGGGGCTGCTCCTCCCTTTCTTTCTTTCTTTTCCTTCAATAAAAGAGGGTTAGAGCATACTCCACCACGCTGCTCAACTGCGGGTTGGCGGAGAAATCCTAATATAACTTCATCATCATCATCAGGTCATTTTAGTCTCCACTACAGGAGCACGACCCTCTCTCGTCCGCCCCTGACAGGAGGATTTGGCCTACACTCCCCACGCTGGCCAGACGGGTTGGGGAGGCCTGATGGATGTTTTATAATGTATTTCCCTTAGTCGCCTTGTACGACATCCACGGGAAGAGACGGAGTGATTCTATTCTAGTCTGCCGGAAACACACTGCCAATATAACTTAACCTAACAAAATATCAAATTAGTTATTAACTTTGTGTATATTTTTTTCTTTTTAATCAGACGTGCACTCTGATGTTGTTAGAAAGAAATTACAAAAGACTACTACCTACATCTTATAATGACAAAATAATTAAAAATAACAAATTTGTAGCCTATAGATGCAAGTAACACAAAGCGCGCGCTGGCGCCTGGCACTGGCACAAGACAGTAGATATGTAAAATATATCAGTCACGCAATATTTGGTGGTGACATCTTTGTTCAGAAGCGAGTTTATAAACGACTCATAAAAAACTGAACACAAAAAGACTTTAGAGTTTTAGATTAGACGATCTCTACGATAACCGCTTTATATCAGACGGGCCGTATGACAACCGACTTGGAATAAACAAAATGGGATGTGGCTGTTTCATGGACATGACTGTGTGTTGTAAGTTGATACGTTATATGCACTAAAATTATCTCAAAATGGCAGCAATCGATCCCGCGATCTCGGAGTCCAAGTGGCCATTGCTAGCTATTCGACCACCGGTCTCGTCTCAGGGGACTTACCGCCGAAGTTAAAGCCGATTACCATCCGGATTTTTGATTCGAAAAATTGATTTCAGGTTAAAGTTATTGACAAACACCTTCAGCTTAGTCGGTAGAGCTCCAGGGCTTCTACCAGCTGAGCTAAATACAAGTACAGTGCCACAAACTTATCTGAACCGGTGGCCAAATTTAGAACTAAAGCCGCCATCTTGAAATGTTAGTATTGCCAGGTAGAATTTATTTATTTACCACGTATACACACTCCATTGAGGTATATTTTTTTAAATATTTAAATATCTTTTTCTATACATAAAATAAAAAAATCATCGTCGTCGTCAACGAGTTGTTTCTGTGCAGTATTATAGTTCTAATATTATATAATAGCTATTATCGAGACTTAACGTGGTGCATTTTTAAAACTAATCAACAAAAATAGAAGGAAATTGATATTTAATTGAAACACCACACATCACGATTAATCAGTATATCAAATGTTATTATTTTAACAGTGTATATATTTCTTTGATTTTAATGTTTCCTCTAAAACGGGCGGCATTTCGTTAAATGGCAACACTTAAGTCGATCGTACCGCCCCCGCCACCGGGCCAGATAAGTTTGTGGCACTATACCATAAATCTAAGTTGAGGTTTGATTTTCGCTATCAAACAATCCAATGGTAATCGGCTTCAGCTTCGGCGGTAGGGCCCCTGATCAGTCAGTAACGGTTGTTTTTTTTTTTGGGATACAGAAGAAAAAGAAAAAGTGAAATATAATTTAGCCTATAAATAATTGAGGGAAAGGCGTACCTACATAAGTATTAAGTTTGCGTGGCGATATGCAGGGAATGCCGGAACCGTAGGCGTAGAGCAATTACGAATTATATAGCTATGAAACGGATACTGGCGATTACTTCACTAATTACCTTTATTTCATGAACACAAATTATATGGCGACCATACTCAATAGAAACCATTTATTTTCACGTGATATTACGACTGGTCGGCCACTGATTCCTCCACTGCGTCTTCCGTGTGTCCAGGATTAGCAGCGGTAACCATCAGAACAGCAATGAACAGCAGCAATTTCATTACAGTTTCGGTTGTAAAACTACAGCTGCCGAACTCAAAACGAATTTAAATAGAAGAAATTAGTAAGAGTAGGAAACTTTGAAATTTTATTTCTCCCTTTGGCCAGAGGCGGGCTAAGGTCTAGTAACCTATTTACAATTTTAGGGGCCCGAAAATTAGATTTTAAATGTTTGCAATTAATTGTTATTCTTGTAGTGAAAACTTCTTTAGTAGGCCCGGAAATACAATCTTGCCTAGGGCCGGCTTTAGCCTTAGCACAGCCTCAGTCCGCCACTGCATATAGTAAATGACCGGAATATTGCAAAGGCTTTTAAAACCTTAAAAAGATCCAAGAAAGAAGCTAGTCAAGTGACGCTCAACTTTCTAACACATAAAACTTTGTGAGTAGGGTAACATATAGATTCCAAATATTCCAAGAAAACGGGACGGGGACCCTCCACACATTTCCACCACTCTGTCTCCTGTGTAGCGAGGATTAACAGCGGCGACTGCCAAAAAGTCAGTGACCAGTGAAGACCATTGCAGTCTCGGAGGTAAGACTACGACTGCCTTGGAACTCACAACGTAAAATAATCAGAAGACATTAGTAGGAGTAAGCTTTTAGCTATCGATTCCAATAATATAAATCCGGCACAGAGTCATCAAAATTCTTAAGCTTGACAATTCTCTCTTGTTCTCGCCAAATCAGTATACCTAGTATACTACCCAGGGCCGCTCCTGTATTCACCAAAGACCACGCTCCCATTTTAAAGATTACGGTGCGCAGAAAACGCATTTGAGCAACACATAGCAGGGTTGAGAATTCTGTGGTTGAGATCCATATCTGCATTAAGTACTAAGCAATTGATTTTCTTGTTAGTATTTTTATGTCACTAAGCCACAAAAGACAGAGAGTAATTAAGCTGACAAATATGCAAGACCTGCCTGATCGGAAGCAATTATAGTAGTTAGTCGGCATTAACCTATAACCATCAGCAGAGCAGAGCAGAGCAGCGTGCTACTGTATGCTTTAAACTTTAAAGCATACAGTACCACGCTGCTCAACTGCGGTTTGGCCAGAGTTTTCAAGCCGTCCAAAGGCCACTGACTTGGCTTAACAACCGGGACCGACGGCTTAACGTGCCCTCTGAAGCTCGGAGAAGCTCGGGATAAATAAACCCATCCATAGACAGGGTCGACGTTGCTTAACTTGCGTGATCGATTAGATTGACCAGCGTAAAGACGCCATCGAGCTCCTCCTCCAGTAATTAGTAACTAGGTATTATTAATCAATGCCATAGTCGTAGATGATATCAGTCACGCAAAATGATTTTTGCGTTCTTATTAAAAGAACGTCATTCAATGATCACCTGGAAAAACCTCGGCAGGCAGTTCCTCATTCCGATTAGGTACAAATGGGTATTCTTCATTATCACCTTGTAAAGTAAAAGTGCGTAATAAAAGTCAATAGTGCGAGGTAAATAAATTGCGAAGAACACACGCGTTAGTATTCGGTAGCCATTGCATTCGTTACCAATAAACACGTGACTTGGAGTAGAAAAGTGTTTCGTCAGTGCAGGGAATTCACAGCGAAATTGCTGCAATAATATACATCAGTATCTAACATTGACAATGTCTATATACATTGCCAGTGAGTGCTGCGAAGGCTACCCCACTCGTTAACTCAAGAATCGCTTCAGACCCACCGTACCCCTGGCCGTACCTCTGGTGGTGAATGGGTGCTGCCGGCGTCGCGCCGGTCTGACTAGTCTTTGTCAGTGCAGAGTCTACTCTACACTATAACTCCCATCTCTAGAATCTATCTCCCATTCTCTAGAATGACAGGAGAGAGTATATTAATTTATATAATAGTATAACGACGTGCACGTCGATTAATTCTAAATAATATTGAATATATTACAAAAAACATAGTTTAATAAAATGTACCTCTGTAGATTGGAATGGTAGTAGATTAAAATAGGTATATTAATTTAAAAAAACATATGCAATATCAGTACATCAGAAAAGTGAGGTCTCACATCGTAATTAGTTCGCGCTATCAGGCCGACGAAACTGACGTTTGTGACAATTGATTGAAATAAGTAATTATTATCTACCTACGTTATGTATTATTCGAACATAGATTATGAATCGTACCTATATCCTATGCCATTTAAGACACTACTAATATATTGTATGGTAACACGCACACGCAATGCACACGGCGCAGCGCGCACTTGACATGCAAATGTTCGATTTATCAGTGACTTGTGTTACGTCGCCGCGTCCCAGAGAAAGTGTCCGGCGCGCCACGTGACACCCAACATGCCGGACATTCATTGTTTCATTCATTTCCATGTAATCGCTATATTATAAATGGTATACACAATTGCAAAGATACAAAACGCAACAGTGACTATTTGACATATAGGTACGGTCGGCGTTATACTTTCAGCTTGAAGCGTTTATTACATTATCCAACACAACCCCGACTCAACTTAGAAATTGTCATGAAATTGAATGGTGTAACTCTCTTATACCACTAAGGTGGAAAACATGCAGCAGTTACCGTAGCCTATGGATGCCTGTAACACTAGAGAGATCACATGCGCGTTGCCTACCCTGAAACGACGTTCTGCTTCCATACAACTACGTTGGGCGGGACGCCCGCCGTCGAATTCCTCAGCTCGCTTAGTTCTGAACCCTGTACACCCGACAATAAATATTTCGGTGGGCATCACAACAGTGGCGGTACAGTACGGTGGTAAAAAAGAAACAGCAAGATAGTAGAGTGTATGTTACTCACCACCTAACATGTCTCTGACGAAAAAGAATTATGGCATAGCGTATTTTGGCAAGCTGTCCTATTGGCGAAGTACCTCCACGTTACAGAATACCACAGTCAAATAAAAATCCCTTGAGGGTTTTTATATTTCTGAGAGTGAGTGAGATCACCAGGAAGGATGTAGTTGTTGCGTTGACAGTAGGGGGCGGCGGCGCCTGATCGATAGTTCATGTTGCAAGCGTTTATATGGCTACGATCGCTTCACATCAGGCGGGTAGTATGTCTGTTTGCCACCAGATAGTTATACTACATAATAAAAAAGATACGACACTAAACAGTTCATCAGAACACCATTTCACAGCCTATAAAAAACAGAGAATTATATTTCTAAAGAAAGGTGTTTGCATTTTAATTGAAACAAAAATACCTTTCGTTTATTTAAGACGGTCATAGGTCCTGCCAGAGTGCTGTCTGTGGCGTTTATCGATATTAAGTCGTGACTACTCGTGACTCTCCTCGAAACTTTCCAATGTATTTCATAACACACGAGAGGCTAGTCAAATCGCAACATTATAATAAATAATTTATATCATATAATCTAAAATGCCGCCCTTTCTGCTCAAGAGCTCTGTCCACAGACATAAGTAAGTACCTATGACTGTTTCATAATAGTGTTGTTGTTGCGTTTGTCGATAATATTTATTTATAATCTGTCTTGTATTTATAATGTACTAGTGGTCGCCCAGTGGTCGAAATTCGACCATCATCATCATCAGGTCCATTTTAATCTCCACTACAGGAGCACGACCCTCTCTCGTCCGTCCTAGACGGAAGGGGGATTTGGCCTACACTCCCCACGCTAGCCAAACGGGTTGGGGGGAATGCGTATAGAAATGCACATCTTTTTGTAAGTCGATCAAGAAGTTCTGAGAATAAGCATTTTGTGCTAAACGTTTATTTCCCTCCAAAAATCGTTTCCTTAACTTCTAATGTCGAACTTACAAATAGGAATCGATGCACACTAATTCTGAAACGTGTGGAATTAAGCCCAGAATCGCCTGCCCTGGAAAGTAGAATATCTAAGGAGTTATTCGATATTATAGTCACGGGCTCCTTTTATAATCGCACCGTTTACCATCGACAGGTAATTCGTTCATACATATTAAAACCGATTTGATAAATAGTAACGTACAGGGCGGTTTCACAGAGGTTTTCTTTCTTCCGCGAACTCTCAAGTTTTGGAATCAACTTTCTGCTAAGGTAAACTGTGAGTACTGTTAGCGTACATATAGGGTAGTCTCCCGGCTCCCGGTTGGTGATAAAGGTGTGACCAAGCTAGCATTTGGGGAGGGATTGTTCCCAACCAGTTAACTTTTTAACGAGCATCTTCTATATTCCTCCAGACAGTCACCAGATATCAATTGGTCCTTCCTTATTTCTCTCAAACAGTTTCGGAACATATCTCATAAATCTCCATCTACAAGGTAATACCTACTGAAAAATATAAAATAATGCAAATTAAAACACAAAACAAAAGTGGGTCGCCTCGTAATATCACATAACAGTTACATCATTGGATTCAAACGCGGAAAAAAAACGAAACCAGTCAATTTTTTGCGACCGAGGCAGACTGCTTGCCGCCAAAGTGAGGCGCATTCGTAACCCCGGTGAGTTGCGCAATGCATGTGTTCGGAGCGTGCCGGTGAAAGTATCCGAACGACATTCCGGCCTCGCACGTTGCTATCCGAACGTCCACTGTCCGGCGCGCGGCGGTCGGCGGTCCGGCAGAGAGCGCGTGTTTGTCTACGAGTCTCCGCACAGTCTATAGCTCTATGTCGAAATAAATACTTACGTAACTTAACAAATGTTTTTTTCTCTGTGACGAGAGCCTTCTTTTTGAATCCATATTTTATTCGAATTAAATTTTGTGGCACAGCATTTTAACTGTCTACACTACACAGTACTGCTATGTGTTTAGGTGGGTGTTGTGGTGTTGTTAGGTTCAGGTGCAGATTGCACGTTGTGCACCTTGAAGACGTTCACGAGGGTTTGATCGATTTCAACATTGGGTCAAAGTAGCTCCAGCATAGTTGGCCGCAGCCAGATAACAACACGCTTGTGGATTCTTATATTCCTGTGACTGAATGAGGTCGCGAGATTTGGGAGATGCTGCATTAGCAGTGGTGGTACCAGCACCCGCGCAGTACTACCTGTAAGCGTATGACGCTGTGATGCGCGCTTTTTTAATCTACCACCCCGCTCCATGCTGCGAATAACCGTCTTGTCACAGAATAAAAAATAGTACTAGTAAGTACTAAAAAATACTGATTACATGTTCGGGTTTTAACATTCAAAATCCAGAGTTTTCACGCATCTTGTCCTGCTCCCTTACCACCATCTCTTATTGCGATTCAATAACTGAATAGATTGCATAATATGCATTATTCATACCAATTGGCTTGAATATTATTCATTGGTATGAATATGCAATCTATTCAGTTATTGAAGTTGCTTATTCATACCAATGAATAAGCGGAATTATTCAAATGGAATAGAGTCGCTTATTCATTGGTATAATAATAAGAATAAGCAATCTATTCAATTATTGAATCGCAATAAGAGATGGTAGTAAGGGGGCTGGTTGCTAGCGTTTAGCGTTTAGTAGAGATGGCAAGACTAAATGAAATCTATGTCACTATTAAAAGTGGAACGCGTTGCCGGGATATGTCTTTCCTCATTCATACAATGTGGGATCCTTCAAGCGAAGCGTGAAGAAGCATCTTGTAGCTGGCCTACTGGTTTGGGTCTAGATGGCATGGCAGCGTCAACTGACAAGCCATCAAGGTCTCTTGCCGATGCGATTGGGGCTCCTGTTTTTGATTAACATCAGGCGAATATGCTGATATTGGCTCCGCTTCGCCTGATGGTAAGCGAAAAGAGGAGCCCCAATCGCATCGGCAAATGACAAGAGATCTTGATGCCTTGTCAGTTGACGCTGCTATCTAGCTCAGCAGCTAATATAAAAAATAAATTAAGAGCTACTTTAGAAATAACTGCTTTCTGATTAATGTTATCGAAAAATACCGATAAACGCTATTGCAAACTAGTTACGTTTTTATAGTCGTTATCGAGCGTAAGCACAATAATTACGTACAGGAAATGCATGTCTCAAAGGATACACTGGCACCACTGCTATTTCCGTTTATTTGCACCCGTTTTTAAGTGCATCACAGTTCTTGGCTTTTTCCATACATTGCAAAATGTCCATGTTTTCCCAATAGTTTCCATCGATCAAACAATACAATATTTACGAATCCCAGTCTCATTGTACTTTTCTCCAAACGGGCTTTTATCCCAAATAGCGATCTCGCAAATAGCTCTATCGATTTCGATGAAATACACATTATAGAGGCTTACAGGGCGATAGATCTATGTAGGTCTCAATTCTGGAAAATAAATAAATACATAATACTACAAGACAAATTACACGCCGCCGCGCCGCCATCTAGTCCCAAACTTAGCAAAGCTTACTAGGTAACTGATTAATATACTTTTTTAATATATTATAATTCATAGAAAAGACTGATACCACGACAAACAGACATGTTCAAGCACACAAAGGTTTATCTTGTGCGGGAATCGAATCCGCGACCTCGGAGTCAAATTAGCTATTGTTAGCTGTTCGACCGCCGAGCTTGTCAGTCATTCAGGAAAATGTCCTTTGCTCCTAAAAAGCTCAATTTCAGTTGATAAAATGAACAAACCTCGTTGTCCAACCATACTATGGTATTATGTATAATAATAATATTGTATAGCTATTAAAAAAGACCTATATGGACAGAGTTTCTTTCGGCATTTCTTCTCGTCAATGGTCATTCCGAAATGCTGGTAGATAAAAAAATATACTTAATTGTAAAAGACGTGTCTAAGTGCCCACAGAATAAAGAATTTTGACTTTGACTTGGACTATTTCTAATCCAGAGTGCTTAGTCCGAGTTTTTTGTTTGGGTTCGAACATTTCAACGTAAACAAACCGATCAAATAGAAAAGAATTCTCATATTGTGAATTTATGAGACCAAAATTATGTGGCTTACTTGCAAACATTCCGAAGTGAGCAACCCGGTTAATTATTTACATATATACCTACTGTGAGGCGAAGGCGTACTTCCCCACTGGGGCAGCTTACAAATTATAACCTATGCCCTAACTTCTCTTTTCGCCAGAGCCTCGTTTGTCAGTCAGCAGGGTACACCACGTGCAAATGGGGTAGCCTTTAGTTCAAAGATATTGATGAACCACTTACACCCCGCAAGTATGTATGCCTACTGACAATTTATCATCTTCAGTTGAGAGACTCTTATATAGAGAGGCGTATTATTAAGATATGGAAACTGATACTCTAGTGGATTTATTTAATATGTCTATTACCATAAAACAACACGTTTCTGCAAACGTGCGTGTGTCAGTTAGAGAGACACGGTACCCCTTCTTCACCGTAGTACTACTGGTACTACCGGTCAGTAATCTTTGTTTACAATCGTTTAAAATAAGAAATTGTTATTCTAAATTGTGAATATCTCTATATATTCTTTATATTTATATTATATAGTATATACTTTATTAGCAGTTTATTAATAAGAAACTGACTGAGTGACTAACTGACTAACCGGTGGGTCTTGAAATGCCAAAGTTGGCACGTCTTGGGGTGTACTTAGAAAGGATTTTTGAAAATTTTCACAAGACACCGGCCGATACATGCGCGTACGAAGTCGCAGGCACAAGTTAGTATTCTTTATATCTGGTGTAGGTAGTAGATAATGTAGATATTAGAGAAGAATTTTTCCCGCAGATTTTTTTAAATTCTACAACATAGGTGAGTAACGTCTGGTAGGACTATGAGCATTTTTTTAATACCACGGGTAAAACAAACTCCCGTGTTTCCACCAGTATAGCCGCCGGCAGACTCTACTCTCTCCCTATTTTTTCTCTTCAAATTTTAAATACTAGATTACATTTATATTAAAGCTTTTTATGCCAAACAAATATACGACCGCTTCACGTGCAACGATTGCCGTAACTTGTAGACGATTCTAATACAAGGAGTTTTGCTCGAGCGCTACCATCCTCGCAGTTAATACAGCATATCCTTTTTTTTATTTTCTCCTTACGGATGTGACTACGGGAAGGAGGTAATGAATTCTCATGGATACCCCCGTAGCATAAGGCTATGTTGGTTATGCCGGACACTTATCGACTAAACACCACCTAGGGATTGCTTTTAGTCTTGCGTTCTTAAAAGTTTCATCTAAGCGATCGCCCCGTGGGGACGGCACGACGCAAATAGCATACCCTTCCATATCACGTCCGGTGACTTCACTCACTCGCACGAATACTGTTAACACAGTACATCGTTTCATCTCGCTCAATCGTAGGGACACTACAATCTTCAAGTATATTGTTATTTGACTGCGTTCTTCTGAGAGGTGGAATTACTTCCCCAATCCGACTCGATGTGCTCTGCCTCTGTCGCCAGAGCTTCTTTTGCTAGTCCGCAAGGTACACCACGGTAAAAGGCAAAACTAACTTCACCTGCAAGTGCATGATGTTGTGCATATGTTGAGCCGTTTAGACTCAAGACACATTGAGGCGGGCTGTGAGGATTATTGACGATTCCAAAGTAACAGAGATATTGAGCCCTTATGTCTGAAAAGTGACTTTGCCTCCCTTTGTGTATTCTACCGAGCGATTGTATGTCAACGGCTTCTTTCTACAATTGCTCTACTCGTCATCGACCGGGCATCAGGGGCGTAGCTACCGCCGTATCAGCCGTATAAATAATACGGGGCCCCGGGCTACAAGGGCCCCCAGGGTGTTTGGTTCGAGTAGACAGCAGAGCCTGCTCAGCCCTGCTCCCCTCAGTGTTACCAACTCTGATTTTGAAAAAGGCGTAGGCCCGATGACAAAATTACGTAGAATTAGTAAAATTTGCATATGAAAAGTTCGTAGATCTACGTACTTTTTTTTCTGACTGAAATAAAGAATATTCAGTTCATTTATTCACATTAAACGAGTATTTTATTATACGATTCATTTTAAAAAGAGACATTTGCCACCTACGTGGTTTAAAAAAAGAATATAAACAGTACTCAATGTTTATTATTTTCAGGCAAATTAAACTTATATACCTATACATCAGGCAAATATTGAATATTTTCCTGCGTAGACTCGCTGTTGTTTTTAAGTGAATTTTGGTAAAAAGTTAGCGTGTCAGTCATAAGTCTGTTTCTGATGTTAGTTTTCATCAAATTGATCGCGGAACGCAGACACTAGCGCCACCGTCGTCGGTGAGACTTCTTAGGACAATGTGGCGCCGTTGATTCTAATACATCGACATGTTTGTTGTTGAGTCCGCGACACTTATTTAGTCAAAATTAGTCCCGCAGACGGGGGCGCCTCTTTCTTTAAGTAAAGTAACGAAAAATATGCTTCTTCAGCTGTTATTTTGCAAATTTGTACAAATTGAAAGAAAATACGTAGATTTTGGGACTGAAGTTCGTAGGTTTACAAGAAAGGCCTAAAATACGTAGATCTACGTAAAAAGACGTAGATCTGGCAACACTGGCTCCCCTAGCCAAGTGTAATTCGTAGCGTAACGAACGTTAGATAGATCACGTGACATTTGTCAAAATCGAACATTTTAGTATGAGAATTGACAAATGTCACGTGATCTATCTAACGTTCGTTACGCTACGAATTACACTTGGCTAGGGGGGCTGAAGTGTTTGTGTAGAAGGGCCCACCACCAAGTTTTGATACGTGGCCCGTCTAGCGTAAGCTACGCCACTGCCGGGCATCCTCACTTTTGTAAAGAATAATTGTCACTTACAATGCGATTTCAGAGCTGATATCTCCTGCGTGACTGGCTATATCATGGTATTGATCAAAAAGGGTGCGTAGCGTGTTTGTCACATTTTTTATGACAAAATTAAACAAAATATATCATTTTCAGGCTTTATTTATTCTTCTAGCTTTTAGAGGCTTCCTACTCCTACTAATTTCTTCTGATTAAAGTCATTGTGAGTTCCAAGGCAGACATAGTTTTAACCCCGAGACTGCAGTGAACTTTGTTGTTCATTGCCTTTCTGATGCTGGCTGCTGTGAATCCTGGCTGCACAGGAGGCACAGTGGTGGGAATGTGCCGTGGCCCCCGTGGTCATTCTGTGATGTAAAGTAAACACGACAATTATCCCTATCACCCTTTTTCATAAAAAAATGTGACAAACACACTAAGCGCCCTTTTTGCTGAACACGATGATAATAACACTGGTCAACAATGGTTTTGTTGCCCTTGATGTGAAAGTGGTTTCGAATAATTTTATGCGTAGAATTTATAAAACTATGAATGATTTTGGAATATTGGCTCTGGTTTTTTTTTTAATTTTAATTTTCATATTAGACTACAAAACACAGAATGAAATAGTTAGTATATTTTTAAATGCCATTAATTTATTACAAAGTTTTACTAATGTTTTGTTTTAGTTTCTAATTAATGTACATAGAAATAAAAAGAGAAAAAAATCTTTAAAGCTTTTGTTATACATCAAAGAAACACCTTTTATAAGCTTTTCGTTTATATTTAATTTGGGGACAATTTCATGTTAAGGACCAGGAGTAATCTGCCATGACGTGACGATTCCATCTACCCTGATACCTTTCTTCCATCACTTTTAGGTCTTGGTGGAAGCGTTCTCCCTGTTCCTCATTGTAATATCCTAGATTATCTGGAAATCTATCCAGGTGACTGTGGAGAAAGTGTAGCTTTATGCTCATATTTGCTCCTAAAGTCTTGAAGCTTTCCAACATCTGTTGCACAAATTCTATATAATTTGGTGGTTTATAGTTAGCTAAAAAATTATTTTCTACCAACACAAAACTTCTCCATGCTTCTCGTTCAGCATCAGTCATAGCTTTTGTGAAATTTACATCTTTTATCAATGTTCGAATTTGACCACCGTCGAATATTCTTTTCCATACTCAGCTTATGAAATGTTTTACAAATATATTTAAAAGCTTCTCCTTCCTTGTCCAACGCTTTGACGAAATGTTTCATCATACCTAACTTGATATGTAGTGGCGGAAGGACGATTTTTTTCTCTAGTTAACAGTGCCTCATTTATTACATTGGCTTTGGCAACTTTATGGATCCTCGCAAAGGCCAAACATTTTGTTTCTAGTGAACTGGCTTTGCTCTGCTGTCCCATAAACAAATAAAGCAAGGTTATTTGATGTATCCACTTTGCTGACCAAATAAAAAGTTCATCAACTTCAAAATCAACACAAACCCACCACTGATGTTCAGAGTAATTAATTTTTTGCAGAAGCAATTCAATATTTTGATATTCTTCATTATATTTTGTTGAATGGGTAATAGGGATTGATGTAAATTGATTTCCTTGTTCAATAAAACGCATTTTAAACTCCTTTTCTAAATAAAAAGTCGCCAATCAGTAGATTTATATTCACTTAAACCTATGTTTAATAATAAACACTTTTTAATAACTCGTGTTCTAAAGAGAGAGGACTACTTAACTGTTTGGTGTTTTAAATTTATAATAAACCAAATTAAAAAAAAAACTAGAGTCAATTAAATAATTTTCATGACTTTATTCGTAAACTGAGTACTTGAGATATATAAATCTGCAGAGATATCCAGGGCAACAAAAAAAAATTGATTTTTTGTTGACCTGTGTAATATAGCCGTGCACTCACGCAGGAGATATCCGCTCTGAAATCGCATTGTAATTGACAATTTTTCTTTATCACAGAATAAGTAATCGTACGATGATCAGCTGTTATTATTATGAAATAAACATGATGCGAATTAAATGAATAGGCATAACGTGGGTCTGCCAGTTTTACGTAGGAAAAGATATCAATATGTAGTAATTGAATATAGCTGTTTGGATTTATATCTTTAAGGAAATTAATAATATGAATTAGTCAATCTATAATGTCGCCGGATCTGTAAATGTTATATTTTGATCGACCTCGACGATTAGATAGGGGGAATCCTTCGAGAAAGTGACGAGTGCGTACGAGCGTACGAGGCGAAAACGGAGCTAGGTACGCTGTATATACCTAATTATTATTACCAGGCTACGGAATATTTCTAGAACTTTCGACAAGATAATATCGAATGTGGATACAATCATACAACGCATACAAAGTAGATACCATAAATTTAATGTGTAACTTTATAACATATTATGTAAGTACAATTTCTAAATGTAGTAAATCTAATTAATAATATGTAATAGGTACCGCTCTGTTTCTCGATCCATGCGATCGACTGTGAAATTTTAATGTTTTCTAGTGTTTCTCAATGTAAGTGAATACTATATTCTGTTTTTGAGAAATAAATGTCTTAAACAATAAACCATATATACATCTATCTAATATCTATACATACAAATAGAATTGAAGTATCCGTTTGTAATGTAAGTTTTTACAAGTTTTTACAAAATACATATGAATGTAATATAACAAAAACGCAATATAAAATATTTTTGTCTGTTTGTCTGTCTGTGCGTCTGTTTGTTGCGGCTAATCTCAGTAACGGCTGAACCTATTTTGACGGGACTTTCATAAAAAGGTCGATCTTGGGCCTAAACCCAAGATCGACCTGTTTCCAATTGTCAACCCCGGTTTGATTTTGTACGGTGACCGATTTGAGAAAAAAATATGTCTGTCTGGTGTTGTCCTAAGAGGGCTCTTTCACAAAATGCCTTCCCCTTGCATCCATATTTTCTGACCGCTTTAAAAAAATTCAGTGACCGATCTGGATCATGAGTCCGAGGCTAAATAATGTATTTTGAAGTGCTTTCCATCTAGAATACAACTGGATGACCAGTTGTATTCTATCTATCATTCCTTTATTTTTATCTGGTCATATTATCCCGTTTTCCTCCCCAACCCGTCTGGCCAGCGTGGGGAGTGTAGGCCAAATCCTCCTGTCTGTGACAGACGAGAGAGGGTCGTGCTCCTGTAGTGGAGACTAAAATGACCTGATGCTAATGATGATGATATCATCTCTTTAGGCTCAAATCCTCCCCGGATTCTATGCTTATACCCCTAGACCAGCATTTTCCCGAACGATACATGTAAAAAATTCACGTTGCTAATAATTTATTCCAGGATCACCCGCGGCGGCAGCGGCAGTGCGGCGGCAGTGGCGCACCACCTCGGCGACGTGATGGCGGCCAGCCGCGACCACGACTGCGGCCGCTTCCACTGCGACGGTCACTGACCACCGCCACCACAGCGGCAGACGGCTGGTGTGAACGCGCCATAAACCTGCTGCTGTAAACTTTGCAACTCAAACTCGGAGAGGAAAATGGATTTTACAGGTCGTAGGAGTGATACCCCTGGTATTCCAACCGCCTAAGCTAATTTACTATCGTGCAAACCGTATGCTGGTTTCATTCATAGTATAAAAAGTCTAGGCTTTGTATAATCTGTGCTCGTTTTCACAATTCAACAAAGTAGAATGCCAAAACGCGCTTCGCTGCTGTTGGCCATACTAAATACATAAGGAAAGCTAGAATTCGAGTTAGTGAGAACTTACCCGAAATAGCCCGCTATAATAGAAACAATGAAGCTGGCAGAATGTGAATTGATCTTAAACCCCTGTCATGTTTTATTAAACAAAAGCCCTTAAATAAATATCAATAAAAAAAATCCTAAATGCATTAGGGATCACCCAACGTTCCTTTGGAGTCTGGAGTGGTGGAGTAAGTAGGCATAGTGTGTTTATGGGTTCATTTTTGGAGACACAGAGCGTCTCACCGTTTATACATTTTGGCTATACGTTTGATATTATTAACTGGCCAAATTTATAACTTACAAACAATTGACCCAGAAAACCACAAAACCATACATTTTCTGTCTTATTGAGTACTGAGTTTGCTGACTCAGCTACTTTTAAACGATACCATAATAGTGAAAACAGTATAAATTATACTCTACTCGTAATTTATTTGCGAAAAGTGACATCATGTTTTGATAATATCAAGATATGATAATTCAATCATGGACATCGCTACAGAGTAGTGAGGGACATTGGTCGATGACGAAATAAATATTCTGTTATCGGAACGAAAGCGTTCTAATTAGAATGCGACGACTCGAATAACGACTAGAACGTAGGCATAAATCTTTGATTAGGGAAAAGTTAGAGGTAGCCTTAAAAAATTAAAGGATAGGTATACAATATACTTCGGCTGCTTGAATTCAAAAATAGCAAAGAATTAAAGATATACTCGTCTAACAAACTTAGAGCTTGACCTTTCAGAAAATATTAATAGAATAATATAAATTTGCAATAGTACAGTAAATATTATAAAGAGATAGATACCCAGATGATTGCATACACCCAATCCGAACATATCCTCCACTTCAAATGTTTAACGCCCATGGATCAAAGAATGACAAACTCAATTCGTAGTCTAGTGAGTTTTGGACTACGGACATGTCAAATCGCTGTATTCGCTGTGTAAACAGTCCGAAAGATGCGCTTGAAAAACTATTAGGTACGAATACACGGCAAGAGTAGTCCACGATAGATGAAGAGTTTCTATTCTCACAATCAAGTATAGTCAAATTATCTAGCAGTATTCCTCAAAGTATCTATTGGCCGCCTACTAGTTGATCACAAGGGGATATTTAATCGGCACAGAGAAGATAAGCAGAAGTCAAAACACCCGGCCAGGCCGTAGATCAACTATTCCTGTGGATACGCCTACAGATTACGCCTTAAGCGTAATCATGCATTACCTATGTTTACAATTAAAATTTATATAAAAATTGTAATATAATAAATGTAAAATAATAAACTATAAACAGGGTTCATGTTTGTGACCATTTATGTAAGAACCTTGTACTATAACAACATGAAATACAGTAAATAAATAAATGAATATGATAAAAATGATCACGGACAATGCGTCAATAAATAAATGATAGTCCATCATTTACTGACGCATTGTCCGTGAAGCATTTTATAAGTCGTAGCATAGTATTTTGCGAAATTATAAACACATGGCGTGTTTGATTTTACATGACTTTACTTTTGTAAGATGTAATAAGCCCTATGTGGAATTTTTAAAAAAGACCATGCTTTCTTCTCGGAAGCTCTATTTAAAGCACAAAACGGGGTTTTGGAGTCACGCCCGTGTGATGGCATCGTCTTTTGCTTCTCTTGTGTTTTAGCAGCCGACAGTATTTAAAGGCCATTTTAGCATATTTTGTAAAATATAAAATGGTCAAGGATTGTCATCCTCCTATCATTCAATATTACTTACTTCTATGAATCATTAAGTACGGTGACTTTGACAATATATGTTATGACAACAATAAAGATATGCGTACGATCGTAAACTGTAATACTACGTTTCATTTATTACTGCGTCTATCTAGGCTTATTAAGATATTGTAATTTTCACGAATTTTGATAACAGATCTGTGATTTAATTTCCGGCATTTTGGTTATTAATTGACTGTTGTATGTGGTTCATCGCGAGCTAATTAATGTTATCTTGTTTTTAACTCGGATCGAAATTAGGTTCAGAAAAGATGCGTAATAACTATATGTATGTTAATATTATACTATTGAGAACATAACAGATAGATTTTGCATATGCGTTGTGCATTGAGATATAAGTATGTACTACGTTTATATCTCAATGGCGTTGTATTATTATATTTTTTAACAATAAGGTGTTAAACAAGCATAAGACCTGCCTGATGTCAAACAGTCATCATATCTTGTGGATGCTATTACCAAAATGATTCAGAAAAAAAGGACACAAATCTGATATCTTAATTCGCACCTAAATATAATTGTCTTAAATTAGATCTTAATAATTATTAACATTTCCTGGTGAAATGTGTGAGTAGTTTCGTCAAGAAATATTATTCTATTGTATTTATTCTTAGTTTAAGTTTAGTTGTTAAAAAGGAATGAGTGAGCGACCCAAAAGTACTGTAATGTTATTAAAACTCACGTGAGACAACACATAAAAGAAATAACGGCTCAGCACAAAGCGGCGATGTGCACGTGCAAACACTCGCCCTGATGATGATCTCCGTTTGAAATCTAAACTAGTCGGTTTTTCTGACGAAAATGCGTGAGTAATCCGTTAATTATAACGAAACTACAGTTTGTAAAATTTTATGGTGGAAACAGTTGCCTGGAGGCAAATTTATAGATTTCTTAATGAAATTAAGGTTGTGAATGCGGAATGACGCAGAATTGGCTATTCTAGTAGTAACCGATGATATAATTATAATGTTGTAATAAAGCACTTGTACTTGTTGTTGATGATATAATTCATACACACAGTACCGACATAAACTACTTACCTATGTACCAACATACTTATATATAGTTTGTGAAAACACATACACACGTCTCCACCCAAACTTCCCTCTATCGTTAAAAATTTAAAACAGCATTCCTTTTGATCAATAATGATTATAGTTTTTATGTAAGCATCATTAATATCTCTTTATAACACGGTTTTCCATTCGACGGAGCACGACCCGGCACCGGACCTCAAAAGAAAAATAAATAAATAAATAAATATTGTCAGACAAACTACACAGCGCCATCTAGCTCCAAAGTAAGCGAAGCTTGTGTTATGGGTACTTGTAAATACATACTTATGATACATAGAAAACACCCAGACTAAGACAAACAGAAATGTTCATACACACAAATGTTTGTCCTATGCGGGAATCGAACCCACACGCGTTGGTGTCGAAGCCGCGTCATTGACCGCTACGCCACCGAGCTCGTCAATAAATACCAGGCTTCGCGCTTAAAATTTTAATGGGAAAGTTTATATAGAAAAGCATATTGATAACCGGGTCAGAATATAAAAAAGCTTAAGAAAGCCTACTATGTCCGTACCTACCTAATTGTTCTGCCTGTAAGCTCATACTACCCAAAACTGGATTTCGGGCACTGTCCAGCCCCCTTACCACCATCTCTTATTGCGATTCAATGATTGAATAGATTGCTTATTCATTGGTATGAATAAGCAATCTATTCAGTTATTGAATCGCAATAAGAGATGGTGGTAAGGGGGCTGTGTTACACATTATATTTTTTTTTTTTTTTGGGACGGGGGCCCACCACACATTCCCACCACTGTGTGTCCTGTGTAGCCAGGATTAACAGCGGCGACCGGTAAAAAAGGCAATGACAATGAAGTCCATTGCAGTCCCGGGGGTAAAACTACGGCTGTCTTGGAACTCACAACGAATTTAATCAGAAGAAATTAGTAGGAGTAGGAAGCTTTTGGAATTTGACTTCCCCTCTTAGCAATGTGAGAGACAGCAATATGGCAAATAAGGCATTAAAAGCCTAAAGAGATGGCTAGTCAAGTGAAGCTCAACTGCCGTGCACCACGGATTTTAAGTTTCTAACACTATTGGGGACCTAAAACATTGAGTTGTTACCTAACACATCGATTCCAATAATATGAATTGCAAAAAAAACACATTATATTTGCTAAATATAATAGAATCAATATGGCATCGTGTAACAACGAATACATGTCTTGAATACATATTGAGATTTCCGTCTTTGTAACCTACGAATAGTTAATCAATCCTATTTCATAACTGCATAATAAATATAATTAAAAATGAAAGTATATTTGCGTCCCAAAGCGTTTACTTTGGCTAAAGCATTACCAATACTGACACCTCTGATCATCTGTTTCCTTCATCAAAACCAGTCGCAACTGTAAATAAATTAAATAATTTATGTAAATTATTAATTTTACAGTAATTATAAATAGCATCTGTATTGAATTTATTAGTCTTATTACTTGCATTAAAACAAATATTATTCTCTCAAAACTTCCACGTCCACCTCTAGTTATATTTATTTATTGTTACCAAATAATTATTTATACAATCATTCGTAATATTACTATATTATATAAGTCTTTTATAAATTTTTACATAAAAGTTTATTATATTTTTAACTCCAAAGTCGTAATGTAAATCATCAAACTATTCCATCATCGATCGTTGCGTAATACTGACAAAACATTATTTATATTAAATTAATATTTATTTAAATTATATAAGGCGGCGCTGATAAAGTGTAAATATGCTTCAAAGTGTAAATTATTTATTTATTTTTACAATTAAAATTATTCTAGTATTTGTTTTGTTTGTTGTTTTGTCCTGTCGAATTCATTCCTATACTCCCTCTGTAAGACTCTGTGCCTCGTGGAGGGAATTAAACTTATGAGCTTCATGTACTAAGAGATATAACTCTAGACCAGGGGTTCCCAACCGGTGGTCCGTGAGAGTTAAATCAAGGTCCGTGATACAGAATTATAATGTAAGAGATTGAGCAATACTAAACCAAATACTGTATTCGCTATACAAAATGTGTATTTGATTTAAAGGACAGTTGAGTCTTTACATTGAACAGGGACCTGGAAGTGGTCCCGGAACAAAAAAAGGTTGGGAACCACTGGCCTAGACGGACAAAGAAAAACCTCCTATTTTTACCCGAGTACGGCTAAACCAAAAGGAACGACCTAATTTTACAATAAGATTTTGTGCAATAAAGAATTTATAAATAAAACAAATTATTGATCCCTGAATCAATTTCTACATGAATAGAGCCGCTTATTCATTGGTATGTGTGCGAGATGCTGGGATTGTTGGAGAGAGTGTGATCGAGTAAAAATCCGATGCCAAATCACTAGGTACACAGCGTGGATTTATTTGCCACAAGTCTTCTTACAGAGTAACTATTTTCTACTCAGGAGCGCTTCAGTGTTTTCTTTCTTCTATTTTCTTATTCAGGAGCGCTTGAGTATTTTTCTTGTTTGCCCGTCGTCTTCAACTGGAGCTGGAACTGGAACTGACGAACGTAGGACATGCTCCGATTAATAAAATGAAATTAAAAGTAGGTCAATCTATAAGGTCGCGAAAAGGGTTGACCAATCAGAGCGATTGAATTATTTATAATCGACTCTATCTCTATCTCTTTCTAAAATTTGCTATCTCTTCCTATCGGCATGTCCTGACATTCGAAAGTTTTACAAATATTGTACAATCTATTTTTCTATAACGAGGGCTTATATAACTAACTTATTATAACAAGAATTATCTCAATACGATCATTATTTACAAAGTTATAAGCATTTTAGTGCAAAGTGCTTACGTCGCGGTAACGCCTCTTCAGGGCACCCTAGCGGGATATTGAAAAACGTCAATTTCTATCCTTTATTGGTTTAAAACTTACAATCTAATGTTAAACACGTAAAATATACATTATCATCTATTAACCAAAACAATAATTACACTTAAGGATCTATTACAAGCAAAGTTATACGACTTTCAAATTTTCATAATAAAAAGTGATTCTTACTATTTCTTACGAACTATCTTATAATTTTATAAACTTATAACTACGTATAACCGTTATCTATACATAATATCTATTAGTAATCGTTGTCCTGCACATTTCTCCCGCCGTGCATCGTAGTCGCCGCCGCTCGACACGATGCAGTAGATGCCTGTGCAGGCTTGCTGGTGTTCACCGGGATGACGATGACTTTCTTAGCTGGCCGTCGGAGCACTCCCCCTCTGGTAGCCACGTCGACTGTTCTGACGACTCCGTCGGGGCCCGGGTATGTGGCGCAGATTCGTCCACGTACCCAGGTGTTGCGTGGATGGTTGCCGTCGACGATGAGGACCAGGTCGCCGTTGTGCAGAGCAGGCCCTCGTCCATGGGGCTCCCGCCGGTTTCGGAGTTCAGGCAGGTACTCCCGGACCCATCGGGCCCAGAAGATGTCGGCAAGGCGCTGTGAGGCGCGCCAGCAGGCGCGCAGGTTCAGGTCGCGCTCGCTAAACTCGCCCGGTGACTGCAGGCGTCCTGGCCCGCCCAGGAGGAAGTGGTTCGGTGTGAGGGCTTCTGGGTCTTCTGTGCTGACGGAGACGTGCGTGAGTGGCCTGCTGTTCACCGTGTGCTCGGCCTCGACGAGCAAGGTCTGCAGGACTTCTTCCGACGGGTGGCGCTCATGCAGTGTGGCAGAGAGCGCTGTCTTTACAGAGCGCACCATACGCTCCCAAGCGCCGCCCATGAATGGAGCGCCCGGGGGTATGAAGCGCCAGTCGATGGTCTTCTTTGATGCTTCCTCTGCCATGGCCGAGTTGATCGCCTGGCGTAGTTCCTTGTCGGCTCCGTGGAAGTTGGTTGCGTTGTCGGACCACAGTTGCGTTGGACGTCCTCGGCGTGCGATCATGCGTCTCAGCGCCATGATGGCGGAGTCGGTGCTGAGGGAGGCGGCCATTTCCAGATGGACAGCGCGCGTGGTGAGACACGTGAATAGAGCCACGTATCGTTTCTGGTGGGTCCGTCCCACGGTGATTGTGAGTGGACCGAAGAAGTCCCACCCGGTGTAGGTGAAGCTTCGCTGATGGTGTGCGAGGCGACATGGAGGGAGGTCACCAGTCGCAGGGTGCGGTGGAGACGCCGTACGCATACGGCACCTGATGCAGCTTCTGATGACCGCCTTCACAGTGGGTCTGAGGCGTATGACCCATCGTTCTTGACGGCACTCGTTGACGGTTGCTTCGACGCCCGCGTGATGGAGCTGCTGATGAATGTGTTCAATCCACAGCCTTGTTGCACGGTGTTCGCCATGCACCACCAGTGGATTCTTCAAGTCTTCAGGTACACCGGTAGCTGCTTCTATTCGTGTTTTCAGCCGTAGTTCGTTGTCGGTGAATTCGACGGTCAGCTGATGCAACTTACTATTTTTCTGTAGTGGTCTTCCGATCTTCATATCGCCGATTTCTTCACCAAAGGAGTCTTCTTGTGATGCTCGGATGATTAAGTTCTCGGCGCGGCGTAACAAGTCAGCTGAGATCGGCCTATAGTGCCTTATTGAAGTTGCAGTGATTTTTTCTGTGTGTTTGACTGCTTGTTTCTTCTTATAAGTTCGGCGCCAATCTGAATCATCCGTAGCATTTTTCTTTGTTCGTTTATAACTCACTATTTGTTTTGGCGGTCGACATAGTTCGATAAATTGAAGTACTCGTGCCGTTGCGCGTAGATAGCGTTCCCATTTTGAAAATCGCTCGACTGTAGGTAGACTGTATACTAGGCTCGGCGACGCTTCTTTGGTTGTTACGGCGTATGTTCTTTCTTCTCCCGTGTCCTTCTGCGTACTTCTTTCTGCTTCCTGTGGCCATAATTCGGGTTCCTCGTACAAAAATTCGGGGCCACGGAACCAACGGTGAAGGCTGGTGAAGTCTGTAGGGACGTCTCTGGTAGCGTCGTCGGCGACGTTGATTTTCGTAGGTAGCCACCTCCATTCGTTCGCCGCGCTGTGTTCTTCGATTGCTGCGATGCGGTGAGCGACGAAAGGTTTGTAAGACCTTGAACCCGTGCGAATCCAAGTGAGCGATGTCCTGCTGTCAGTCCAGTAGTATGTGGCTTCGGGCTTCTGCTCGTGTTCCTTCCTTACAGCTGTTGCCATGCGTGCACCCAACACTGCTGCCTGTAGCTCGAGTCGCGGAATCGAAGTAAGCTTGAGCGGTGCGACTTTAGCTTTGGCCGTGATGAGTGTCACGTTAACGCTGTCGTCTTCAGAAACAGTGCGCCAATATAGCGCGGCGGCGTACGAGGCTTCGCTGGCATCCACGAAGACATGCAGTTGGAGTGATCTTGCCGTACTGTAGCCTGGGTAGCATCTTGGCACGGTGACGTCGCTGAGATTCTTGAGGTGTTGCATCCATCGGCTCCATGCTTCTGCCAGGTCTTGATCCAAGCATTCATCCCAGTCGGTGCCACGCCTCCAGACTTCTTGAAGTATCTGCTTGGCTCTAATGGTGATTGGCGACACCAGGCCGAGCGGGTCGAAGAGTGACATCACTATCTTCAATGCTTCTCTCTTGGTCGGCGTGTTGCTGTTCAGTACCGTTGCTGGGACGCGCACCAGGTCCAAATTGAAACCCAGCTGGTCTTCATTCGGTCGCCATATGAGACCGAGTACTCGTTCGAGCTGGCATCCATCTTCTAAGTTCACCATGGAGTCTTCCGATGCTGCTTCTCCCAGCTGTTGCAGTAGTTGGATGGAATTCGAAGACCATTTCTTGAGTTCGAAGTGTGCGTGTTGATGGATTCTTCGAACTTCTCGGGCGATGTGAACGGCGTCTTCGATGTTTCTGAAACTATCTAGGTAGTCGTCGACGTAATGATTCTTCTTGATGGCTTCTACGGCGTGTGGGCTTTCTTCTATGAACTTCTCAGCGTTGATGTTCTTCACGTAGATTGCAGTCGCAGGCGAGCTTGACGCGCCGAAAATCACGGATTTCATTCTATATTCTTCTGGCGGTTTGCTGTCACGTCGATTTCCACGCCACAAATAACGCAATGCATCTCTATCTTGTTCGCGCAGTTCTATTTGCATAAACATTTCCGCTATATCTGCAGTTACGGCGATCGGATATTGACGGAAACGCATCAGTACACTCGGCAGCGGCTGCAGTAAGTCAGGACCGATGAGTAGTTGATCGTTGAGTGAAGTCCCATTAGTCTTGGCTGCGGCATCATGCACTATTCTCATTTTCTCGGGTTTCTTCGGGTTGAAGACAGGAAAGTGCGGTAGGTACCAACTTCTATTAGCGTTTGTTCTTGTAGGCGGCGCAAGTTCGGCGTAGCCCTTTGCTACGAGTGCCTCCATTTGTTCGCAGTACCTCTTCCTGAACTCTGTGTCACGATCTAATCTTTTCTCAACTGTGTGAAGCCTCCTTAGAGTATTTTCGTAATTATCTGGCATCTTGATTTCTTCACTCTTCCATAATAAGGCGGTCTGGTACTTTCCCTCCGAAGTCCTCTTAGTGTGTTCTTGCAAAATACGAAGTGCCTTTTCCCCTGGGTCGCTGTTTGGTCTTCTTGGATCGATGTAGAGGTTGTCAGCTGTTATGAAGTTCTTCACTACTCGGTCCATGTCTTCATCAGCTGAGTGGTTGATGAAGTTGACTCGATGTCCCAAGGTTCGAGTGTGGCTGCCGTGTAACACCCATCCTAGTTGTGTACGCGATGCAACTGGCTGATTTCTTCTACCTATTCGGGATTCTGTAGACAGCAGAAGGTGCCAGTTATCCTGGCCGATGAGGATCTTTGGCTTCATGATGCCATGCTGTAGCTGATGAGAGATGTCCCGTAGATGTTCGCACTCAGTGATTGCTTCTTGAGGTATCTTCTGAGCTGCCAAGTCCAAGTTCTTCATGGTGCGCGCCTCTATCTGTAGCTTGTTTGCTCCATGTCCTCTTGCGTTGAAGGTTACACGATGAGACTTCTTGTAGGTGGCGGTGTCTCCATCGAAGGTCGAGATGTGCAGCGTTTCCTCCGGGCCGTTGGCTCCTATTCGTTGAGCTAGTTCTTCATCTATAAGGGTGATGGTGGAACCATCATCCAGTAGCGCGAAGGTGTCCGCTTCTCCCGCCGGTCCGGAGATGTGCACTGGTGCAATCTTCAAATACGAGGCTGGTTGCGGCGCCCATGCTGAGTTGATCTTCTCTTCGACTTCGGTCTTCAGGTCTTCCTTCTGTGAATGAAGCATTCGGTGGTGGTAGTGCTTGCAGTCGTTTACTTCGCATCTCTTGGGACGGCAGCTATGTGTACTTTTCCTATATCGCAAACATCGGAAGCAAAGTCGGTGTTTCTTCGCCATATCCCAACGGTCGTGCACTGTTGCGTTCTTGAATTTGTAGCAGTCAGCTGTGGCGTGTCCTTGGCGATCACACAGGTTACATTTCGGCTGCCACTGTTGATTCTGCATATTGTTTACTCGATGACGACGGCGAGTTTCATAACTGTCTGTTGATCCTCCTATGTTCTCTGGCGGTGCATACGGGCTGCATATTTCCGCTTCTCTTCTTATGAAACGGCTAAACTTCAACAGGTCGGGCTCTTCTCTCGGTTGGGTGGCTGCATATTCATACCACTGCCTCTTCATTGTTGGAGTCAATTTCTCAACTATATTCTTCGAGACTTCGGGGTTGTACAGATAATACACACAGTTGAGGGCTTGCATTGTTGCAACGATGTTTTCGACTTTCGTTGCGAAAGTGCAGATATCTCGTGGTGAGTCGGTGAGGCGTGGCAATGCTCGTAGTCGATCCATTTCTGCCATTGCTATTGAGTCTGGCCTCCCGAATCTTGTTTCTAACGTCTTCATAATGCAGTTTGCGTCTGCGTTCGCTATAAATAATCCTTGTACGGCTTCTTTTGCAGCTCCCTTTAAACTTCTTCGTAGTCTCGACAAGTTGTCCGTTGTTGAATATTGATGGGCCGACTCGTAGTACGCTGCTTTGAACGTCAAGTAATCTTGATACGCTCCATTGAAGTTCGGTAGTTCGTGCGTTCTTGATCCTGTGTGTCGGGCTGATAGGACGGCTTGTGAGATGGCTGCTGTTAGTTCTTGCAACTCGGTTCGCCGTTCTTGTTCTTGAGTAGGCGCGGTTGCATGCGGCGTGAAGCTGTTCGGCTGCCAAGAAGCTGCTGTGCTTGCTTGCGGCTGTGACGTCGCTGCGATGTTCACTGGTGACGCAGCGTTGTAGTTCGGATGCCAGGGCGCTGCGATGGCTGCTGGCTGTGACGGCTGCGTCATGTTCGTTGGTGGCAAGGCAGACGACGGAGCGTAGAAGTTCAAGTGCCAGGGAGCTGCAAAGGCTGCTGGCTGGAGTTGCTGCGTCGTCGCAAAGTTCGGTGCCACATTGACAGGCGGTGCGCTGGAGATCGGTGGCCACGGAGCGGCTGTGTCCGTTGGCCTGTAGGGCTGCATCGCTGTCTGGTTCGGTGTAGGTGCAGGCGTAGATCTTCCTGCTGGCGGCGGAGGAGGCGGCATCAGTATTGCGGCGTGTTCGTTCACGGAGAGACGCGGAGCCGACGGGAGTGCGGCGGTGACTCCCGCCGGTGTTGGCGCTGGGGTGCTCCAGGATGCGGCAGTGATCACTGGAGCCGGTTCAATAGTCGCCTCTGGTTCTGGTTCATGCTGTCCCTCTGTGATGGCAAGGTGGCTGGTCTGTAGCCACGTGCGGACGCGTTTTTCTCCTCCCTCGCTGTCGACTGCAGATGCTGCGTCTTCTTCATCACTTGATTGTGCTTCTATTTCTGCTATACGAGCTTTGGCGAGTTCCAGCTTCGCTTTGGCGAGTTCATGAAGGGCTTCGGCAAGACGACGGGTTTTCGCAGACTTATGGCTTGAGCTCTTGACACGCGACGGCACGGCTGAAGGCGCACGGAAGTGATGACCGGTGGCAGCAGGCGGCGCGGTGGGCTGCTCTGGACGCGGCGCGAAAGGTTCGGTGGCAGCCTGCGGAACGGCAGGTTGCTCAAGACGCGGCGCGTGTGAATCCAGGGCGGCCTGTTGCATGACTGGCCGCACGGCGCTGGACTCGTTGGCTGTGGCAGCCCGTGGCGATGATGTCTGCTCGGTCGTGGCGGATGTGGCGCCGGTGACTGTAGACTCCGTCGCGGTGGTGGCTTCAGACGACGTAGTCTTCTCTGCAGATGACCCTGTAGCCGTTGTTCCCGATGGTGTGGATCCTCGTGGTTTTCCACCATGCTGTGACCTGGTAACAGGCATCTTGGAAATTACTCGATGATCTCTCCCCAAAAGATCCGGCTCGAAGGACCACTCGATGTGCGAGATGCTGGGATTGTTGGAGAGAGTGTGATCGAGTAAAAATCCGATGCCAAATCACTAGGTACACAGCGTGGATTTATTTGCCACAAGTCTTCTTACAGAGTAACTATTTTCTACTCAGGAGCGCTTCAGTGTTTTCTTTCTTCTATTTTCTTATTCAGGAGCGCTTGAGTATTTTTCTTGTTTGCCCGTCGTCTTCAACTGGAGCTGGAACTGGAACTGACGAACGTAGGACATGCTCCGATTAATAAAATGAAATTAAAAGTAGGTCAATCTATAAGGTCGCGAAAAGGGTTGACCAATCAGAGCGATTGAATTATTTATAATCGACTCTATCTCTATCTCTTTCTAAAATTTGCTATCTCTTCCTATCGGCATGTCCTGACATTCGAAAGTTTTACAAATATTGTACAATCTATTTTTCTATAACGAGGGCTTATATAACTAACTTATTATAACAAGAATTATCTAAATACGATCATTATTTACAAAGTTATAAGCATTTTAGTGCAAAGTGCTTACGTCGCGGTAACGCCTCTTCAGGGCACCCTAGCGGGATATTGAAAAACGTCAATTTCTATCCTTTATTGGTTTAAAACTTACAATCTAATGTTAAACACGTAAAATATACATTATCATCTATTAACCAAAACAATAATTACACTTAAGGATCTATTACAAGCAAAGTTATACGACTTTCAAATTTTCATAATAAAAAGTGATTCTTACTATTTCTTACGAACTATCTTATAATTTTATAAACTTATAACTACGTATAACCGTTATCTATACATAATATCTATTAGTAATCGTTGTCCTGCACAGTATGAATAAGCTTTCTATTCAGTTATTGAATCGCAATAAGTGCTGGTGGTTACGGGGCTGGTCCCTATTTTGAAAATGTGTTTGAATATAAAAAACAATTTATTTAATAAATTTATTTGAAAATAAGTGCAAATGTAACACTGTCTTTTTGCCCTATTAATTATCTATATCGTTATCCAAATCCAAAGTGTTATCATGCCAGCCAAATCGTTATCATGTCAAAGTCAAACCGTGGTCAATCTTCTCTCGGGTACCATCGTCATTTTTCTATCCGTTTCCGGTGGCGGCATTTCTATCATCGCAGCTGAAAATAAAAGACCATTATCAAAACTACAGATGGGCAAAATGCCAGACATTTTGCCCATCTGCAATCAGTCGGCAAAAAGACGAACTCGGTGGTCGAATGGTTAGAAATGGCTACTTTGACTCCGAGGTCGCGGGTTCGATTCCCGCACAAGACAAATATTTGTGTGCATTTGTATACATGTCTGTTTGTCTTGGTCTGCGTATTTTCTATGTATTATAAGTAACGTAACGAAGCTCTGGCGAAAAGAGAGGTAGGGAGTAATTGTAAGCTACTCGACTGGGGAATCACCTCCACCTCACAGAATACCGCAGCCAAATAATAATTCCCTTGAGGGTTGTTGTGTTCCTGCGATTGAGTGAGGTCACCATAAAGGAAGGAGCTCGCCGCCACCCCCGATATCCACGCAGCATGCGTTGACAGCGGGGATGGCGCCTCGCGAGCGATATTTAAGTTGCGAGCGTTAATATGGCTACGGTAACCGCTTCATATCAGGCGGCACGTATGCTTGTCTGCCACCCGACGTAGTGTAAAAAAAATACTCTACCCATGTCCAAGAGACTTTATAAATCTCACTCGCTTGCTCGATCGGTCAACTATTCATAAGAAATATTGACGTAAATACGTCTTTAAAATTACTCCCCATATTGGGATCCCCCAATCTTCCATATTGGGATGCAATTCAAATAAACGAATGATAACGAAATCGGGGGATACAATTTGGTGTTGCCGCTACAAATCTATCATCTTTATTCAAAATTCATTCACACCACTGGATAGACGAAGGATCAAAGAATTTATTACGCTAAGTAAGGACTATGGAACTTCGCGTGCGGGGGAGGGAGAAGCGCTGCAATTTTGACATAATTTTAGTGCATGTAACGTAGTTAGTTTTCGAAGTTGCACTCATAAAAGATGTTTGTAATTATGGGTAGTAACTCTCATTAAAGTATTGCCAATAACTTCAATTACAGCCTACGGATAGTATGCTAAGTTAGATGTCAAGATAATTAAGTGCCTGCAATATTAGGGATAACTCGCACATAGCCATTTTTATTAGCGCTAGGGGAATATAGAATTTCGAAAGGCTACTTTTACCTCGATCGCCAGCGCCATCTTCCGAGGGCGGCGGTACATCTTTCTTGTCCTCGACTCCATCAGGCAACGCGTTGCATTCCACGCACGGTAGAAGTTCCTCTTCCATCATATACAACTGGAACATAAATATATTGAACAACATTTTGGGGTGCACCATTGTTACAATCCAAGCCAACCTCACTCGCACGTTGCCAACTAGTGAACGTGGCTATGGTAAAAGGGAAGTAGGGGTTATCACCATCTCACAGAAAACTGCAGGCAGGTAACAAAAAAATACCGTTGTGGATTGTTGTGGAGTTATCAGACGTAAGGAGATACTGTGTTAGCAGCGGTGGTATCCGATAGTGGTGTAAGTGGTTCTTTAACAAACCAAAACCAACCTCACCTGCACATGGTGCACCCTGCTGACTGACAAACGAGGCTCCAGCGAAAAGAGAGGTAGGGTATAGCGTATTTTTTTACGCTGCCCGACTGGAGAAGTACCTCCACCTCACAGAATACCGCAGCCAAATAACAATTCCCTTGAGGGTTATTGTGTTCCTGCGAGTGAGTGATGTCACCAGAAAGGAAGAAAGGAACGAGTATAGGCTGGCAACGGATCGGTGAACCCTTGGTGTTGCCGATCTCCATGAACCATGCTAACCGCTTTACATCAACCGCTGCTAATCGCTTCCCATTGTTTATTTGGCACCCTTATTGCATAAAAAAACAAGTGTATTACGCATTTCTAAAAATAGTCTAGCTCTTTATCAGTACACAGTTGGACAATCTTGAAATTACTGATAGCCTGCGCAGTAGATAGGCGCGTTTGAGACTTTTATCTCAACGCAAAGGACGTGAAAAATGTCAAATGTTTTCATCATTTTTTTTTAAGTGAAAATGTCTTTAGCGACGTTGTGTACTTTTTGGGATGGGTAAAAAATGTTAAGCTCGCATCAGGACACGTGGCCTGATCGAAAATTCGTAAGACGGAGGGAGAGTAGACCGTTGGCGCGGCGTAGGAGGGGAAGTAATATCCCCCTCTCTTTCTACCGCGCGGCGAAAATGTATGCCTGCTCCTGCTGTTTATTTTTAATGTAATATAAATTGTCATGTTTGTGTACGATAGCGCAACAAATGAATATTGTATTTTATTCCCTAACCATTCCAAAATATTCAAAAATGCATAACGTTAAAGTTCAAGTTTTCACTTCTGCCCGCGCTCCCGGAGTGCAATCCGTTTTTTTTAAATGAGAGGGAGCAAACGAACATGTGTGTCACCTGATGGAAAGCAATCACCAGTACCCATGGAGATCAGCAACACCAAGGGGCCGCTGAACCGATGCTAGCCTATTCTTCCTTACTTTCTGGCGACTTCACTCACTCGCGGAACCACAATAGCCTCAAGGGAATTGTTATTTGGCTGCGGTATTCTGTGAGGTGGAGGTACTTCCTCAGTCGAGCAGCTTAAGAAATACGCTATGCTCTCCTCTCTTTTGGTTAGAGCCTCGTTTGTCATTCGGCAGGGTACATCACGTGCAGGTGAGGTTGGCTTTAGTTCAAAGATGTTAATGAACCACACCCCAAAATCATCAACTCTTAAGAACCGTCCTCTTGTCGGTGGACCTTCTGACTTCTGCTTTTTTTTATACTACGTCGGGTGGCAGACAAGCACATGGCCTGCCTGATGTGAAGCGGTTACCATAACCGTATTAATGCTCGCAACATAATATATTACTTGCGCGCCGCCACCCCCGCTGCCAACGCAGCATCTCCTTCTTTTCTGGTGACCTCACTCACTCGCAGGAACACAACAACACTCAAGGAAATTGTTATTTGGCTGCGGTATTCTGTGAGGTGGAGGTACATTCCCCAGTCGGGTAGCTTACAATTACGCTCTCTACCTCTCTTTTCGCCAGAGCTTCGTTTGTCAGTCAGCAGGGTGCACCACGATCAGGTGAAGTTGGCTTTGGTTCAAAAATGTTGATAAACCACTTACACCCCAAATGCTTCTATTCTTCGCGAGTCTTTTCGCAAAAAATATAAGCAAAACTTCTAATAGCAGAGTGGAGACTCTAGCAGGGTTATTACGATCCTCAGTTGACATGTCAGTAATTAATTCCAGCGCCTTCTTCAACAGCCGAATACACAAATGAAAAACTTACACCCTAAGTGCCTCACCACGATCAGTAAAGCCAACCACGCCTGCACGTGGTGCACCCTGCTGTCTAGCGAAAGAGGCTCTGGCAAAAGAGAGGTAAGGCAGAGCGTATTTGTAAGCTGCCCGACTGGGGAAGTACCTCCATCTCACAGAAAACCACAGAGAAATAACAATTACCTTGAGGGTTGTTGTGTACCTGCGAGTGAGTGACGTCAATAGAAAGGAAGGAGTTGCTGCGTTGGCAGCTATGGCAACCGCTTTATATCAGACAAGACGCAAAGAAAGGAGTATAGGCTGACAACGGATCGGCGACCCCTTCGTGCTGCTGATCTCCATGGGCGGTGGTGATAGCTTTCCATCAGGTGACCGACATGCTCGTTTGGCCACCATTTTAGAATAATTATTCATTCTCTCTCTCTGACTGATATTTTTCTAATTCATTGGGCTAATTGCATCCAATGTCGCTGTCAGTTACGGAGCTGATCCTTCATCAGCAACCAGTGTCTATCCAGATGATGTTCAGTAAGTTCAGAAACAGTGTTACCCGTCCGTCGTCTCCGTATCCAGAGTACTTGTTGGTGGGCACCGGTGCGCCCTCCATGGGCCCGGCCTGGCGCCGCTTCACCGCCTCCGAGAGCAGCAGGGTGTGCGACCCGCCCACCCAGCGGTGGCACACGTGCCCACTGCACGACAACCAACGTCTCATAATTAAATTGCCGTGACCTATACCGTGGTTATTCTGTAAAGTCTTCCTTTTAACAAGAGGTCCCTAAACATTTAATTTTAAAAGTTAGACAATGTCGACCGCTGCCTGTCTATGGATGGGTTTCTTTATCTCGAGCTCCTGCGAGCTTCGATGCACGTTAAGCCGTCGGTCCCGGCTGTTGTCATTAGTTATTATTCGTTAAGCCAAGTCAGTGGCCTTATGGTCACTTAAAAACACTGGCTTGAAACACTGCCGCCACGCAGCGGTGGAGTATATGCTGGCGACGGATCGGCAACCTCTTGGTGTTGCCGATTTCTATGGGCGGTGGTGATTGCTTTTCATCAGGTGAACCACCTGCTCGTTTGCCCCCTCTCAGAAACAAAAAGCTACGTTTTTTTTAGTAGTACATATATAAATGCAATCGATTCAAGAACCACCTCCCTTTTTAAAATCGGTTTAAAAATTACTAAACGTATCCAACTGCTATATGCTGATCTAATAAAACTCCCGGGAGGCCGATGAATGCAAACGGCACAGGACCGATCGTCTAAGTCTAAGGATGATGGCTAGGATCAGCAACGGACGTCCTTCGGCTGAAATGATGATGATTAAAAGTGGTGACCTGTCGTCCGGCGGGGCGGGCACCCGCCAGTCGGGCGGACACGGCTGTTGGGCGTGCGCGGCGGCGGCGGGCGCGGCGCGGGCGTGCGCGGCGGGCAGCGGCGGCGGGCGGCCGGCGCTCGCGTCCGTGGCCTCCATGAGCGCCGGCGCCCTGCAGGCCCCGCACAGCGCGCCCGCTGACACCTGCCGCGTCAGCACCGCCGCCTGCCGCACGAGACTCGATACATCACTATTAGGCGTATCTCCTCGAAACAGTTAGCCTTCTTTTTTCGTACCACGCCGAGCACCAAAAAAGGCATACAACCTGCCTGTCGTAAAACGGTTACCGTAGTCTATAATGCTTGCAACACGAGAAGAATTGCTCTCGCGTAGGCACCCCGATACTACCGCAGCATCTCCTCACTTTTAATGGTCACACCCACTCCCAGGGTAGGTTACAAAATTCATGGGTATTGTTGTTTAGCTGTGATCTGCTGTGATGTGGAATGAAGTTGCAGATGAAGTTGGCTTTGGCTTTTGAGTTTGGTGAACCACTTACACAGCCCCAGGTATATACTATTCCTCATGGACTCGTGTCACTGCTGGCATGCAGATCTTCCTACAGTTGAATGAGTTTAAAGCCCTGCTGAAACGTTTAATATTAAGTTTAAAATATTTGATCTTTAAGTAAATCGTCGCCGTCTACCGTTACTTATCCCACTACCGGGATACTTAATTGAAGGGGTTTAAAGCATACTCCACCACGCTGCTCAACTGCGGATTGGCGGAGGTACAACATAATATGTCTAATTAAAGTTTTAACTTTTGTACTTAAAGATGCGAACAGAACCCTGCTTTTAAGTATATACCTTGGAAAGCGAAGCCCATGAACCGACAATGTACAGCAGGCGTTAACTCTTGCTGCAGAGCTGTTAAAGTTCATCGCAAAGCCCCACCACTTATATTTCTAATGTATGTATGTAAGTCGTGAATCGTTTCCACCAATAGCGTGTAGCGCATCCAAAAGCATGGCGATCACGTTCAGCAGCTTGTAGGTAATCTGAATGGTCATTCAAATAAACACTCAAGCTTCTGAACCTCAGCTAACATTTTAGTTGAGGTTTGCTGTGTTCCTTCGAGTGCTGTATGATTCTTGCAGAGACATACCGGCCAGATATGCGAGGCTTTGTCGTATATTTTAATCATATCCTTTATTAATTTAAATACACCCTGCGCTGTGCCCTTAGATCTTGCAGCAGATGCTCATAGCAAGACCCGAAGTGGATTCTGCTCGGTGTCAACATCTTTTATACCATTTAGATGCTCTACGACGTACCCTGGGATCTCCGAGTGCCTGGGCCAGCACCGTGCAGCGGTCATTTACTTCCTGCAGCAGTTGCTGGACTTGGTCGCGAAGGCTCATCAGTTGGACCAGTTCCGCCTTGCGCTCTGTTATCTCAGTTAGATCGTTCACAGCATTCTGTGTACACATGTATACTAGGAATTGAGCAAATGTAACATAGCTATGATTTAATCAGAAATTAAAAACATGTTTTTAATTTCTGATCAAATAATCAACCATCAAATTCATTGGGTTGAATTATCTACCTACATCTTAATGTCTCTACGTTTTACTATTTGTTCCGCGCTGATCACCATTTTCTTGCTCCTTTCTGAACAGAGGACTTGTTTGCTTTTTAAGCCTAACACGTCAAAACGTACCATCCAAACGAGCTCTTGCTTATTGAACTTGTCGTGGCAAACGTCGAGCCGGCCCTCCAGTTCGCGACGAGCCACGGCGAACGCCTGCTCTGTCAGCAGCCCAGCTAGGCGAGAGTTGTCTGCCTATACGGACACAAAATATACGCACACAAAGTAATAAAAGTAACAGAAAACAAACACATATTACAAGGTAAAATACGCATCAGAATTCAATACTGATACCGCAGAGAAAATACAGCATATCTCCGAACCTTGTCTCGCAGCCCGTCCAGGACCTCGTCGCGGTCAGCCTTCTCTTCCCGCAGCATTTCCACGCTCTCCATCAAACTCTACAACAACAAAATAAAACATGCAAAAATCTACTTACAACATACCTACAAACTATTCTTATTAGGCAACAAGGGAGAATTACCAAGTGTTCAGACGATTTTGCAATTCATATTATTGGAATCGATGTGTTAGGTAACATCTCAATGTTTTAGGTCCTCAATAATGTTAGATACTTAAAAACCGTGATGCACGGCAGTTGAGCTTCATTTGACTAGCCATCTCTTTAGGCTTTTATTATTCCATTAGCAATATTGCAAATAGAGCATTATTTGCCATATTGCTGTCTCACACATTGCTAAAAGATAGCAATGTGAGAGACGCTCTATGGTATGGCAATGGAAGTCAAATTCCAAAAGCTTCATACTCCTACTAATTTCTTCTGATTAAATTCGTTGTGAGTTCCAAGGTAGCTGTAGTCTTACCCCCGAGACTGCAATGGATTTCATTGTTCATTGCCTTTGGTCCCCGCTGTTAATCCTGGCTACATATGAAACACAGTGGTGAGAATGTGTGGTGGGCCCGTAAAAAATATCTACAAATTCCATTGTTGAGAAGTGGGACTTGCCGTTCAGCTGTTCCACAAACTTAAACTGCACAGTAACAAGATAAATGAAGCAATCTCAAGTAGAATAAAAATAACGAGCTCTGAAAGCCAGGAGCTTGAAGTAACACCTGACTAACTGCAGCAGTCATATGGTGGACGAAAACGATAATAAAGAGGGAACTTTCCTATTGCTATTATAGTATATATATTGCTATTATATACTTTGGTTCATTAGGTATACCTAATGAACTAAAGTATATAATACTCCATTTGCGCTATTCACCCTTAAGATGACCATTGTAAAATAATGAATCTATTTTGGAACACATTGTCCAGATAAAGAACGGACTTACTTCTTCTGTTGGTCATATCTCTTGTCATGTTCAATTCGATGGGTACGTTAAACAGCAACCAGTCCCAACTGTTGTCATCAACAAGTCAGTGTTCTTTAGGCAGATTGAAAAAATTCGCCTCTGCTAATTCCGTTTAGCAGGAGTGATATAAACACTAAACTTCCTGCCAAGGTTTTTCTAAGAGTCTAGAGTATTCTTCTTCAAGAAAGGCATGAAGAGTTTTTACAAGGTCGGCAATGAATGGATGCTCGTCCGCGTAAAAGACCTTGTAAAAACCCTTCATGGTTTCCTTTCCAGAATCATCAGATTCTGGTATCGCTGTCTTCTATACGGCTGCGATAAATGCTTATCAAGTCGTTATGTTTATTTGCCACTTAAGTATATAAAAAAAATAGTTAAACCTCTGGCTTTCCAAGAACTCATGAGGATTTTAATTAGAGGAAAATAGGAGCTATGAAATTAAACTTCGTGATGATAATTTATAAGTAACGTACATGCAGTTCGTCTCCCAGGTGTCTCTGCCGGTTGGTGAGCTCAGAGTGAGATTGCAAGGTATGGTCCAGCTCGGAGACCAGTCCTTCATAACGCTCGGTCAGCTCCATGATCGCTGTGAAAAGGAATGATCATCATACTGGATACATATTACATGGATGACTAAAATTATCGATATATAATACGCCGGGTGGCAGACAAGCATACTGCCCGCCTGATGTAAAGCGTATTAACGCTCGCAACATGAAATATCGCTTGCGTGCAACCCCCGCTGCCATCGCAGCCACTCGTTCCTTCATGGTGACCTCAGTCACTCGCAGGAACACATCAATCCTCAAGGGAGCTCAGCTCGTAAGCTGCCCGATTGCGGAAGTACCTCCATATTTTGTAAAATATGCTATGCGCTAACGCTCTTTTCGCCAAAGCCTCGTTTATCAGTCAGGAACCCTCCTGACTGATAACGTGCAGGTGAGGTTGGCTTTGGTTCATTCCACAACTTGACAGATGTTGATGAACCACTTACACCCCAAATATTTATATTGGTAAGTTTGATATCGACAATTTTTTCTGTTGTTTTTTTTATGTTCCTTTCAGGTACTTAATTGAAATTTGCCTTTTCAGTTTCCTGTCCTATTTTTTTATATTTCGAATTATAGTTGCTCATAAGCATGCGCACCCGCTGTCTCCACGTTGGTGTTGACCAACTCGAGCTGAGTGAGCCCTTGCTTCAAGTCAGACTTCATCTGCCCTATCTGCTCCTGGAAGCCTTGCATCTACAAATAGACAACGATAATTATTAACTTCATACACAAACTTCAAACCATTTTTTGGCACTAAATTAACGTCCTTTTGTGGTTTACTATCAAGTATCCTATTCCTGATCCCAAAGACAACATCTACCTCGAGTTCACGTGACACACATCAACCTATATTTATTCCACTACTGCGATATGAGTCTCTCCTCATTCGATGAAGTTTAGAGCGTACTCCACTGTGCTCATTTGTGGGTTGTATTAGACCAGTGTTTTCAAGTCAACGACAAGCCACTGACTTGACTTATCGATTGTCATCTAATGACCATCGCTAAGATCAACGCCTTGACGTGCTCTCCTAAATACAGAGAAGTTTGACCTAAATGAACTTACCCATAGAGACTACGGTTGATATTGCTTAACTTGCGTGATCGATTAAACTGAAACGCGCAATAACACCAACGAACTCCTCGGAGTTCACTTTAATGCAATTATTTTTAGTTATTCAAGTCAATAGTGCGGTACATGAACTCCAAGGTAACTTAGTTTTAGCTACCATTCGGATGCTATCGATTATTAGTCGTCGTCAACCCTTGTTCATCCCACTGCTGGGATACGGGTCTCCCCTCAATCAGAGGAGTTTAGAGCATACTCCACCACGCTGCTCAACTGCTGGTTGGCAGAGGTCAGTGTTCTCAAGCTGCCTAAAGGCCAGTGACTTGGCTTACCGACTGTCATCTAACGACAACAATCAAACGTACACGTACCCTCCGAAGCACGGAGGAGCTCGAGATAAATAAAACCATCTATGGGCAGGCTGCGATGGACGTTGATTGCCTTGCGTGATCGATTACACTGCCACGAGCAACGACGCAATCGAACTCCACATGGATTATTAGTAAAGCCAAACATTCCCTGCAGCCCAACCTGTGTGCCAAGACCAGCGTCGAGTCCGCTGAGCTGCTCCGCATAGTCGGTCGTCAGAGAATGCAACGCCGAAATACGAGAATCCAACTGCATCACCGTGTCCATTTTCTCAGCTACACAAAAAGTTAATGATTCTGTTAAATCTGCGTACACGTCTGCGAAAAATGATGCTAATCCATTGGTTCCTTGCTAAGTGAAAGAAGGACAAACACACTTACAATAAATTTTATAATATTAGTATGGAGCACGGGTGAAGCTGCATTTAACTCTCTAGTGATCTCTGGTGAAAAAGAAATGCAGTAAAATTTGTCATTATAATATATTATTTTATTTCATCATTTCAGCCAGAGAACGTCCTCTGCTGAACATAGCCTCCCCACTGATATCTTCTACAATGATCGTTTTTTGTATCGTTTAATATCTGAGATCTTTATAAGGATATCAGGCCATCCAGCAGCGAGTGCTTCGCTACGCGTTCCTTGTTTTATAGTAGTTTTCGTTGATTCTCCGATCCTATTGGTCGCAGCGTGATGTTTATACCCTATAACCTTCTTCGATAAATGTACTATACAATATCCAACATTAAAATAATTTTTCAATTCGAACCAGTAGCTCCTAAGATTTAGCGCGTTCAACGAAACAAACTCTTTAGGTTTGTAATATTAATAAAGATGAAAATTAAGAAATAATACACTACAAAAGGTACTGACAGGTGACAGAACGTAGTAACTAAAGCACGAATGAAGACTTAGAACGAATATAGTGTTTGACAAGCATTTAGCAAAGTAAAACAAGATACAACATCCTATCCCATTGCTGGGTAACAGGTTTCGACTCAATCGAAAGTGTTTAGAGGATCTCCACCTCGCTTCGCCAGTTCAACGGTAAGTCCATTGTCTAAAAAAACGGAAAGACAAAATGAACATTATCATACCGACAGACTTGGCCAGGAGTGCTGCGGTGTCAGCAGCACTGGCCGACTTCGCCGTGATGCGCTGCATGTTCTGTTTCAGCTCCTCCCTCAAACTTCGCAGCACATCGCTGGGAACATCAGATAGCAATATGTCTTTTCCCCTATTCTGTTTATTTCTTTATGTGTACGCTAAGCATGAAAAAAATGGGGTGTGCCTGTGTCGTGGACACGGACGTGTGTTATACGTGAATACGTTATATGCACTAAAATTATGTCAAAATGGCAGCGGTTCCCCCTTCATAGTCCTTACTTAGCGTAATAAATTCTGTGATCCTTCGTCTATCCAGTGGTGTGATTGAATTTTCAATGGAGATGATACATTTGTAGCTGCAACACCAAAACCTATCCCTTGATTTTGTTATCGTTTGTTTTTTTTTAATTGCCCCCCTATTGAAACAATTTTAAATATGTATTCAGTATTCACGTTAAAATTGACTCCTTTACGTGCTTCCGCCACCAAATAGTTCTCACAAACTAGGGCAAACCGGCACCCACCCAGTAGTAGTTTTGGGGTGTAAACGGTTTATTAACATCTTTAAACCAAAGCCAACTTCACCTGCACGCGGTGCACCCTGCTGACTAACAAACGAAGCTCTGGCGAAAAGAGAGGTAGGGAGCGTAATTGTAAGCTACCCGACTGGGGAATGTACCTCCACCTCACAGAATACCGCAGCCAAATAACAATTCCCTTGAGGGTTGTTGTGTTCCTGCGAGTGAGTGAGGTCACCAGAAAGGAAGGAGATGCTGCGTTGGCAGCGGGGGTGGTGGCGCGCGAGCAATATTTTATATTGTGAGCGTTAATATGGCTACGGTAACCGCTTCACATCAGGCGGGCCGTATGCTTGTCTGCCACCCGAAGTAGTATAAAAAAAAGTACCCGTTAGCAAGCAATTGCCATTGTTACCATGATTGATGTGGTCTCTATATGGCTATGGTATATACCTCCAAAGATGCGGAAGAATGCAAAGTACGAGTTAAAAATCAAATTGCCTGCAAAATTTACTTCCACAAAAAAACGCTGAAATCAATTAAATATTTCAAATCAGTAATGAAAAAAAATTATTATCAGTAATTAGTTCTGATGATCTGAAAAATAAATGAAGGCACTAGGTGCTATTTTAAAAGAGGTTTATGTAAATACTAACTCCATTTCAGAATGTGTGACTTTGGGCCCAGCAGACACGGTGGAGACATGGGAAGCTACCGATGGCCTGCCCATCACAGAAGGCCGGCTAATGACGGAGGCGGTGGTCGCGACCGATTGCTGACCTATCACTGACTTGGTCACCAGGGGGTCGATTGCCACCAACTTGCGTACTTTCATCTGGCATAGACATTAAACCTTAAGGTCTGTATGGGCGATCCAGCCTATATGGCGATATTTATCGCTAATTTGCTTAATACCAAAACAATTCATAGCAATCATATTTCTTTCAAATACAAGGTTGACTTCACACCGATACAAAGACAGAAAATACTAAGAGGTTTTATTAATTAACGCTCAAAGGCTGTGCTCAAAAATTACGACAATAGCACTATCTTTGTCGAAGCTATGTGCTCTGTCTTATTACACTTAAGCACATTAGTTAAGTGAACATGGATTTCTTAGAAATGCATATGAATGAAGCAGCAAAATTTTGTGACTGCATAAATGTGAGTCGATCAATTCTGATAAGAGCAATTTTACGCAGTTGGCAAATTTTGCTAGTTTCACTATCCACGGGTGTTTCTAAAGTATTATTGGGTATACGCACACATACATTAGTGAGTCGACCAATACTTGAGTTACTTACTACTTGTAAGTTATAACCAGGTCATAAATATTTAAAAATGGAAAAATTCACATCTCCCGCCTAGGTGGGATTTGAACCCACAACATCTCGATGACCGGTCGAGTGCTCTTCCAACTGAGCTACCGAGATAGATAGGGAGGTATGTGATGGTGACGAAAATTTCCACCAAGGCGGGGAGGTGAATTTTTCCATTTTTAATTTTTTTATAATATTCTGGCCAGTTGGCCGAAATCAACTATTTAAATAATAATTAACTATCACGAGGTGTTGGCACGATAACGTCTTGCAGGTTATTGAGTTTTTTTTATGCCTGCAAGAATTTATCGTGCCTAGAATCGATCTGCTTTCATTTTTTATTTTCGATATTGTCGCTTGATTCGTTCTTACTTACGCTGTCCAATTAATATTGTCAATAATAACAATAACATTTGATAGTAATAATAGTTAATGCATTCTATTAGATTACTTAAATGTAAGTTTTCTGGTACCAGGGTTCATGTTTGAAACTAATCATATATTGATAAAAGCGATAAATACACAATATGAAATGCAAATAAATAAAGAACATGAAGGAAGAGAAGGAAATTCACCTTTTCATCTGTTTCGCCTGCAGCAGTCTCCAGCACTTTAGCTGCCTCAGACAGTTCCATGTCCTGTCTGACGTCGTCCACCTTGCTCGCTATGTCCTCGGGCAGGGCTCCGGCGGCTGCCAGCTGTGTCAACAAGTCGCCCATGCGACTGATGGCCTTTTCTGCTGTTTTGATACGAGCACTCACCTGTGACCCAAGTCCGCAAATTTCAATCTTTTCTTCTAATCAGCGTTAGGTATACTTCATTAAAATTTTCTTTTTGCCCGCCACATTTTCCCACCACTATCTCCTGTATGAGCGGGATTAACAGCGGCGACAACAACTCAATTAAGTCCACTGCAGCCCCGAGGGTAAAACTACGGCTGCCTTGGAACTCACAACGAATTTAATCAGAAGAAATGAGTAGGAGTAGGTTACTTTTAGAATTTTACTGTTTGTCTTCCCCTCTTGGCAATGTGAGAGACAGCAATATGGCCAATAAAGCCTAAAGAGATGGCTAGTCTAGTGAAGCTAGGGTTTCCCTTGATATAGGCATAGAGTAAAGGATAGAGTCGTAATCCCATACAAAATATCGTGCAAGAAACAGAAAGTAAAAATTCCGTATTATATCTAGATGGTGCTGGCAATAAGACATGAAAAAATTTAATACCGAATATTTCTCAACGAAATTTGATACATAATCATAAAATAATTTTAAAAATTACACAAAATATTTTTTGTCTGATATTTAACACTAATATTCTCCCTGATATAGGCAAGGAATACCACTAAGGTGGAAAACAAGCATACAACCTGTCTTATATAAATATAGTACTGTATAAAAATAGTACTGTCTTATATAAATATAGTTACCGCAGGCAGCCTATAGATGCCTCTAATACCAGGGACATCATACATGCGTTGCCGACCCTACAAACCTATTCACGCCCTTTTTGAAGTTTCCGAAATCCGAAACCTGGATGCGCTTATACACGAAGTCACAGACACACACCAAAGTTGGTGACCATCATCATTATCATTAGCCTGTATCTACCCACTGCGGGATATAAGGGTCCCCCAATGCTTTCCACCAAATACGATTCTTCGCCTTCCGCATCCAGCCGCTTTCTTAAGGTATCCGACCATCTAGAAGGAGGGCATCCAAGACTTCGTCGTCCTATGCGCGGCATCCACTCTAATACCTCCCTCTCCCATCTGCCATCACTTACTCGGCAGAAGTGACCAGCCCATTGCCACTTCAGCTTGCAAAATCTAAAGGCAATGTCGACAACTTTAGTTCTCCGTGGAATTTCTTCGTTCCGGATTCGATCCCTCAGAGAAACCCCGAGCATAGCCCTCTCCATCGCTCGCTGCGAGACCTTTGGACCAGTGCGATGGTCAGTGTCCAAGTTTGTGAGGTCGATAATGATGAAAAGTTGGTGATGTTCATATAATTAAGATCTGGAAAACTGGGTACCTATTTTGTATTTATTGTATTGCAAACCTGCATAGCTTCCATGGTATCAGTGAGTGAGGCGGTGCCTTTAGCAAGGTCCGAACGCAACTTCTGGTTATCGGGTAGAGCGGGCATCGGCAGCGGCGCAGCCTTCTTGGCCAGCTCCTCCACCATGGCTTCCAGCATGTCGAACTGGGACTGCGTCACCACTTCAATACTAGCGCGACCACGCGCATCTGATCAATTGCCGAATGACGGATGGAATTATTTGTTAACACGTTCACAGTTCCTCATACATAATAATATTGATACTGGTGATTAAATAATAATAAATAAATAAATACTCCAGGACAAATTACACACGGCCATCTAGTCCCAAACTAAGCAAACTACGGGTACTACGGGTACTAGATAACTGATATAATACTTAAATACATTTTTTTTTGTAAATACGTACATATTAAATGTACGTATTTACAAAAAAAAATGTATCCGAGACCAAGACAAATAAACAAGGCAAAACATGTTTATGCACACAAATGTTTGTCTTGTACGGGGATCGAACCCGTGACCCCGGAGTCAAAGTGGACATTACTAGCCATCGAGCCTGGACTCGTCTATTGTCGGCACTTGGTGGAACTTTTTCAACATTTAGATTTTTTTATACTACGTCGGGTTGCAGACAACTATACGGCTTGCTAATGGGAAGAGGATACCACAGCCATATTAACGTTCGCAAATCGCAACATAAACTCCTTCCCGGTGACCTCACTCACTCGCAGGAACACAGCAACCCTCAAGGGAATTGTTATTTGGTTGCAGTCTTCTGGAAGGTAGATATGTATGTGTTCCACGGTCCGGCAGCTTACAATTACGCTCGCCCTACCTCTCTTTCGCCAGAGCCTCATTAGCCAGTCAGCAGGGTGCACCACGTGCAGGTGAGGTTGGCATTCTCACTCGTCGTTTTGTGGTTTCTATTTAATGTTTTATTAAATTGAGACCTGAATGTTTTTTGTAGAAACGAGAAAATCGTCTCTCTTGTCGCTTTCTCGTTTCTACAAACCTGAATGTTTTTCACGTCAGACCGGAATATTTTTGTAGAAACGAGAAAGCCATTTAAATACCTTGATAATGCTGATGAGTTGTGCAGATTCGAAGTTTATCGCGAACAAACATCATGGACAAACATCTGAATATGAGATAAGGATATACCTAAATGCTAGCTTTTACGGAAATTTTTAATATACGTGAGTACTATTTATTACATTATGCTGTGGTAACGGATCGGCTATTTTTAAGATGATAAGATGAATAAACAGTCGTACCGCTGCGTGTGGTGGGTCCCTTCTCCACTGAAAACAAAGGAAGCGTATATAATTTTTATACCGTATACAGAGATTATAAATACAAAAAAAAACGAATGTGCTACTGAAGTAAAACTTCTTTAGCTCCATCTATAAGAAATATAACTGGCTTTGAGCGAAAGAGAGAAAGAAAATGTGTGCTCGCATCTCTTTCTCTTGTCCCTACAGTAATATACGAAACGTAACTTTCTCTCTTCCTATCGTCACTAACTTATATCTCCCACTCAACTTCCGTTCGTCTCGCCCGATCACACTTTTCGTAACGCTCTCGTCACCAGCTTACTTTAATAAAGAAGTTTTACTTCAAAAAAGATGGACGCACATTTATTCGCGCACTATTTACTATGAATTTTAGAATTCTTTATATGAAATCTTATGACATCTCGCACAACTGTCCGCGCCGCATAGTAAAAGGAGAACAATGGATATCAAGATTTACCTACTAAAATCTTCTCCTTGTCACGCTGCTGTTCTGTTGAAGAAAACCAATAATTATCAAATGTGATCAGCCCTACCGCCGAAGCTGAAGCCGATTACCATCGAATATTCTGATTAGAAAAATATGTTTAACGTTTTAGTTATTGACAAACACCTCCAGCTTAGTCGATAGAGATCCAGGGTTTCTACCAGCTAAGATACGCCATAAATATAAATTTAGCAAAAATGAACTTTGACTAAATTAAAACGTTTTTATCAACCAATCTATAAGAGTACTAGGGAGTATAGTGACACTACAAGTGAGATACCTGAGCTTGCATTCTCCCTACAGTGTTTACTTCATATTCTACCTACAGTGTTTACTTCATTAACGCATTGAAATAATTTTTCTATTGAAAACTCAAACGTCTCAAGCCCCCCTTGACATCCCTCTACGCCCCACTAGGGGGGCGCGCCCCCCTGGTTGGGAAACCCTGCCTTAACTAGATACAATTAACAATACATAATAATAGGGAAATTGAAATAGGATGTGGTGTGTCCATAAATCTATGGCCGTTGTGAATTTATGCTGTGTTTATTACGTGTGAATCTTTGAGCTGTGGGTGGCTGCTAAAAACTTACTCGTGACTTTCTGTTAACATGGAATTATGTAGAGTCTGAAAATACAGTTAACATTTAACTATATTTTCAAACTATATTTTAAAAATATAGTTAAATGTTAACTATATTTTCATATATAGTTAACTATATTTTACAAATTTAATAGCAAGTCGCGAATTAAAAAATGTTAACTATATTTTTATCCAGAAAATGGCGAATGAGTTTTTTAGCAGCATATACTATATTTTACAATACAGCTTTTAGTCAAATAATATCCACTCATTACGGTAATCATCTTCATCATTTCAATCGAAGGATATCCATTGCTGAACATGGGCTAATCCTTCAACTTCCGCCCCTAAAATGTGCAACCATCATGTAACTGCTGTTTGCATCCATCGGCTCCATCTTCACCAGACTTCCATCAGAACATCGTAGGTTGTACAATATACGATAACATATTTATTAAAACATAATTTGAGTGCAAACCTTTGATAACGATGCTTGTGGCAGACTCTTTCTTCCATTTCCCCTTGTAAACATAAAGAAAAAAATCTTACATCAGTATACCTACAACTATTGAATTATACATCGTTGCTAAGTAGGTCTGATTAAGTCCAAGGTCTGACTAAGTTTTTGGGACGTACTAGTAATATCCTCCCTAAAGACAGTGTCATTTACTCGTGGTGCACACTACCAGTGAACAGACAAGATCCTGGAGTATGACCTGCAAAGGCAGACACAATTGGTCCAGTCATGTCTCACGGATCCTAGTCAAATTAATTAACTACGAGTAGTATCTCGTCTTGTTCTTCTAGACCTTCTGCAGAAGTGTTGCATTTAAAGTGGGGGTGTTGATGTGTTGATGTGTTTAAGTTCTATTTATAGCGTCTATATGGTACGACTAGGTGCTTCTCATCATGAAATATAATTAAGAAAAGCCAAAGAAGAAATAAAGAAGAGGCCTTCTTTATTACTTCTTTGTGTGTAGTGCTAGTACTGAATAAGAAATTGTAAATGTATATGCTGTTGGTTTTATCAATAAACTAGCTTCCGCTCGCGGCGTCGCCCGCGTATACGTATATGTCTTTTCATTTTTTGGGTTAATATATCACGTATAACACTCGCAAATAAAGTGGCTTTTTATTGATAAAAGAATTTTCAAAATCGTTTAGTAGATCCAGAGATTACCCCGTACCATCTCACAAACTCACAAATTTTACATCTTTATAATAATAGTATAGGTAAGTATATGTGCGACCATTTGACGCCACTTATCTTCATTTTGAGATGAAGGTTGGTTAAGATAAGATAAGATAAAATTTCTTTATTCACGAAAATAAGGTGATACAGATGTCGGATTTACAAGCAGAGTTTCACTTATTCTGCCCGGTTATGGGCGTGTGAACTAAAATTATCATTATTATTAAAATTAAAATTAATACAGTTTGAATAGCCAATATACATAACATTATTATTGAAATAAATTACAATTTATGTCGCAAGTACTCGTCAATAGAATAATTACATTTATTTTAGAATGTCATGCAATTTTTTCTTAAATGTCAATAATTTCAGCTCTATAAGATTGTCAGGAAGATGATTATAAATTTTTATAGACATGCAATATACATTTCTTTTAAATTGCGTCAGACGTTGTTTGGGTGTAATTAGTCTATTTTTGTGTCGTGTTCTACAATTTTCAATTTGTCCATGTTTAGTAAAAATACTTAGATTTCTTTTTACAAAAACACATAACTCATAAATGTACAGGCACGGAAGTGGTAAAATCGAATATTTACCAAACAACGGTTTACAGCTGTCTGTTCTTTCGGCATTACTTAATGCTCATATACATTTTTTCTGTCATGTAAAAGCTCTAGAAATATCGACTGAATTACCCCATAATATTAATCCATATCGTAATACAGATGATACATATCCATGATATGCCATGAGTGCAGCTTGCACTGACGCTATACATCTTACTCTTCCCAACACATAAACAAATCTATCCAATTTGCAACAAAGTGTGTCTATGTGAGCTTTCCAACTGCAGAGGTTATCTACAGTTATGCCCAAGAATACGGTTGATGCCACCTCTTCGAGTTTATTGTTGTTATATGTAACGTTTAGCGGCACTACAGGTTGATTAATTGTAGTTCTAAAATTAATTATTTTCGTTTTAGTCATGTTAATACTTAAATTATTATTATTTAGCCAATTAATTATATATTTTAAATTGTCATTAATGTCACTTTCATAATCAATGTCATTTCTTTTTTCAATTAAGATTGTAGTATCGTCAGCAAATAATATACATTTATGATTTGTAGCAGATGGTAAATCATTTATATATATAAGAAAAAGAAGCCGTCCCAGAATACTACCCTGAGGTACACCGCTACTATTATGACAGTATTGAGATCTATATACACGTTTGTGATGATCTCTCAGTTTAGTGATTTCAATCCCACTATCACACTAATATTATAAAGGCGAAAGTTTGTGAGTGAGTGTGTGTGTTTGTTACTTCTTCACGTCTAAACGGCTGGAGAGATTTTAATAAAATTTGGTATGAAGTTAGCTGACACCCTGGATTAACACATAGGCTACGTTTTACTGCGGGAAAATGTCTTTTTCCCGTGGGAAATCACAGTAAAGTTTGTATGGGGATACAAGATTAGTTGGACTATTTTATTCGGAACTTTACACGAGTACTTCTATAGATAAATGAGTCAACACGTGTTTCAGGATTTTTCAAAATTCAACCCCTAAAGACTTAAGATGGGATGAAAAAGTCTAAAAATCGTCATGCGTATTGTTTTTATAATCACACTATCACACTAATATTATAAAGGCGAAAGATTGTGAGTGAGTGTGTGTGTATGTTTGTACACTTCACGTCTAAACGCCTGGAGAGATTTTAATAAAATTTGGTATGGAGTTAGCTGACACCCTGGATTTGCTTCTAAAAATGTGAATAGTTGTTATTTCACGTCAGTACACAATTTATCCCATAATAAACCGCGGGTAACACCGCGGGGTACAGCTAGTTCTATATAAAACCACAGAATAAGAAATAGTACTAATAGAACAACGTAATTAACGCGATCGATAGTAATGATATTGTATCTTTTTCAATCAGTCGAGAATTTGCAACAGCCGCAGTCACATACCGGCGATGTTGATAAGAATATCTCACCTTGTCTTTCTCTCCTCGTTTTTTCTCACCTGCAACGGCTTGCTCTTGCTCGGTTTCTTCCCGCGCCCCCTTTTCTTTCATAGTTTTTTCTTTGACTTTTTGACCTTGTTTATCGGTTTTCGTTGCCATCTTTTCTTCTCTCTCTTGTTTATTAGACAGTGTTGCTTTATCTTTTTCCTCGCCGAGATCTTTTTCGTCTTTGGTTGCAGTTTTTTCAGCCTTTTCTTTTTCTTTGGCAGCAAGTTTCTTATCTTTTTCCTCGGCGACATCTTTTTCATCTTTTGTTGCAGATTTTTCAGCCTTTTCCTTTCCTTTGGCAGCAAGTTTCTCATCTTTAACTGCAGTCTTTTCGGCCTTAGCCGCCTCTTTAGCAACACCTTTTTCTTCTTTGGATGCAGCTTTGTCCTTATCCTTAGTGGACTTTCCAGCTTCCTTAGCAGAAACTTTATCATCTTTAGCTGCAGCTTTTTCAACTTTTTCTCTTTCTTTTGAAGCAGCTCTGTCTTCCTTATCTCGTTCTTTGTCAGCCGATCTGGCTTCTTTTTCTTTCTTCTTCGATGCGGCCCTATCTTCCCTTTCTCTTTCCGCAGACTTTGCTTCTTTTTCCCTTTCATCTGAAGCAGTTCTCGAGACCCTATCCTGTTCTTTTTGTGCAGCCTTAGCAGCTCGCTCCTTATCCTTTATAGCTGCCCGTTCTGCTTTTTCTGCCAGCCTTCTTGTTGCTTCCTCTTTGCGTTCTTTGGCAGTTAGTGCCGGGCTCTTCCCTGAAGAGCTTTCGGTGGTAGAGGTTTCTACTTTCCGCGGTGATTTCGGAGACTTCTCTCGAGGGGATGCCGGAAGCGGTGGCTGCTCTGAAATTGTAATTTCCACGCGTTGCTGTAGCATACGCATCTGTGCCGCTAATATATGTAACACGGTTTGAATAACTTTATAATTGACTTTATTTTTCTGAAAAAAGAAATCAAAGTGACTTTATTAATTTTTTTAATCTTTATATATAAATAAATGTAACTACAGTCTATTCGACAGCAACGCATAGTAAAATTTTAGATCTTACTGGCTTTAATAATGAAAAATATAATTAAATGACCTTATCAACCCGCTATAATCATATTATATATTATACTTAGGGTATAACTGGATCACCACTACCTAGAGCCAAGCCTAACCTACTCTAGAGCACAGCAATACTTAGAGTAGCCTGACTAGGAAAGTACCTCTAGCCTTGACATTTTTTGTGAGGTCCTCTAGGTACCTCACAAAAAATGTCAAGAAAAAAATAACAATTTAATTGAATTGAATTGCTCCTGCAATCGAGTAATGTTACGAGTAAGATTAAAGTGCCATAGCAATGTTTTTTACAGTATGTCGGGTGTCAGACAGGCATACAACCCCGCTGACGGGAAGCAATTACCGCAGATAGATGCTTGCAATACAAAGTATCGCGGATGCAGTGGAATATGTACAATGGCCCTCCCCTTCTGGCGCAAGACTGAAATACAACTTTGGGTCGAATTTTCAATCCATAAATACAACGGAAAAGTAGATTTTTGAAAGAGATTACATGCTGCCAGCAAAAAATGCTTGCGTGGAGGGGATTAGCCAAAACGTGTACCCTGCGGAAAAATATCCTCAATCCGCGCCTGTTTCTCTGAGGAGGTACTTCCCCAATCGGGGAGTATTTTAAAGTTACGCGGCACTATACCTCGGTAAGAGCCTCATTAGTTATTGGGCAGGGTGAAATGCTCCACGTGCATGTGAGGTTGACTTTAGCTCAAGATGATGGTGAGCCACTTCGTCGCCAACCCTCATTCATCCCACTGCTGGTCTACCAGCTCTCCCTCAATCAAAGGAGTTAAGAGCATACTCTACCACGCTGTTCAACTGCGGGTTGGCGGAGGCCAAAGTTTTCAAGCCGCGGAAAGACCACTGAAGGCGAAATTGACGCTTCCATTCCATTCTGCGGCGGTATAAGTTGAGCCTAATGAATTAGGTATATGCTTAAAACATCCTCATGAATCACACCGTCCATTTGCGAGAATTGTATGAAAACCCGTTCAGTAGTTTTTGAGATTATCGCGTTCAGATAGATAGAAACGGCGGAGAACGTTGTTTTATAATATGTAGTAAGTACGTAATATTCCTTGGCTTCAACCAGAGGGCCTACTGCCTAAGCTGAAGCCTATTCCCATCGGATTTTGTGATAACGATAATAAACTTCAACCATTCAACTTAGAATAGGTAATGGTACTTGTATAGCTTAGCTAATAACAACCGTGGTGCTGTACTGACTAAGCTGAAGATGTTTATCAATAACTTAAAACTAATCTATAATTCACTGTATTTAATTTAATTCTATATTATAGAAAACTTTTAAAATAAAAAGTGTTTATTTGTAAATAGGTACAGTTATAAAAGTGTTTGTATAACTTAAACGTAAGAACTATGTTTCGAATCAAAATGTTCGGTGATAATCGTCTTCAGCTTCGGCGGTAGGGCCCCGGTTCTCATCCTGAAATACACTTTGAGCGAAGCTCCCATGGAGCACCCTTACGTTAGATGGTCCCATGGCTATGCTGATGAGGTCCTCGACGCTCACGAGGAGGGTCTTGTCGCTCATCACCGGCGACTCGAGATGCCGTCCCATTTTGCTTTATACAAATTCTCAGAAATACTCTAAAATCACCAATATTACACTATCAATAACTAAGTATAATAAAATCTTGTTTTCTATAAATATTCAGAAGGTTTTCTGGTGCTATCAAAATGGCCAAATTCCAAATTATTTGACAGCGGAATTTTTTGGCAGTTTTTGGAAGCCAAAATTGCAGATATCATAGACATTACATTCTTCGCTACGCTGCCGACATAGACTTTAATTCACGATTGCTGAGAAAACTATGGCCTGTACGAAAATCTGGAAATTTCTTTGTCGCCTGAATAAAGCAGCTCGTTAGCGTCGTTATGCGCGTGTTATTCTAATTTCTAATCGACCACACAAGTTTAGCCCCTCAGGCTGATAACGACAACTTCCTAAAAGGACAACTTCCTAAAACGACAACTTCCCAAAACGTCTCTTCCAAAAAAGTCAATGTCCGAAAATGCCAAATTCCGAAAATGACAAATTCCGAAAATGACAACTTACACAACTGGCCGCTGTGGTTATGAGATACTTTTGGGACGAGTTTGGTATGTTTTGGGATTATTTTGGAATAGTTTTGAGATGGTTTTGGGAGAGATGAGACAGTCATTGTCATCTCTTGCGTTGGCAAACTTAACTGCCCCACCGTGCTACGGAAGTGGGGAGACACAACGCCTTAAAAAATCCTCTTGGCTCCACTGTGGAGCGTAACAGTGGGGACACGACTCCTGAAAGCATTTTTTATACCACTAAAGTGGCAAACAAGCATATGGCCCACCAGATGGAAATCAATTACTTGTAGCCTATGAACGCCTGTAATACCAGAATCATCACACGCGTGTTGCCGACACTGTAAAAATCTCTTCACGCCCTTCTTGAAGAACCCCATGCTGTAGTCTTTAGTGTATTCGTTCCACAGCTTGTTAGTAGATTGAACCTGTCTGGTGGAATAAGAGAGCGCGAAAAGGCGCGTAAGAACAGAACACAAATCAGGAGCACACAGCTTTAGCACCACTGCCGGAATTCCATCTGGCCTACTCGACTTATGAACGTCGAGGAATAGCAATACCAGCCGACATCTCGTTGAGTAAATAAGATTTCCGGCATGGAATCGCCACACCGCGGGATGGAAGGCGGTGCGGCGTCCCCATCGTTCAATGTCGAGTTTGAGACAAAGAGTTTCCAAGCGAACAACCTCACTATTCTCCTCTCCCATCTGACAAGTAAAAGGGTAGCACAGTGTGATTTTTCGCTGCGTCCTACCTCTCTTTCCATCGCCTCACTAGCTGGTCGACAGGGTGCACCACGTGCAGGAGAGGTTGGCTTTAGCTCGAAGGATGTTGATGAGCTACCTACACCCCATAAATTTATTCGTATTAGGTCGTATGCATATGATAATGGGCGTTTAACCAGTTTTGTTTTGTAACCAGTGTCAGCAATGCGAATAGTACCAGAAATGACAAAGTTGTCATTCTAAGTTGTCATTTTAGGAAGTTGTCGTTTTAGGAAGTTGACGTTTTAGGAAGTTGTCGTTCTCAGCCTGAGGGAGTTTAGCAACGACGCTTCGTAATGTAATGTAAGTTCTTCCGAAACATATTCAGATGATAACTAGAACCCTTAAATAATATTAGAATAATTTATAGTATATATAGTTATTAATAACTCTTCATATAGCTTAAGTATATAATCTTCGTGCCTTGGAGGACATGCTGTCGGTCCTAGCTGTAGTCATGAGTTTTAGACCTTTGGGCAGGTTGAAAACGCTGGCCTCTGCTACCCTGCAGTTAAGCAATATGGTGTAGTAAGCTCTCTTTAACTACACTACTACACAGAAAATTAGTCGTTAATTTGTCGAAATTTGTCGCTCTCCCGTAAAGGGCTATATGGTTTTTTTTTTGTGGCAGTGCCGAAATAAGCACTCGGGATTTATTAAACTACATAACATATCGAAGATATAATTTCCCCCAGGATTAGTCGCCAATTAGTCGAATTCAGACACCAAGTATCAGAATTACTCGACCTCAGGTTAAAAAGTTATAAGCATTTTTTGTGGCATTGCCGAAATAAGCCCTATTTCGGCACAACCCCATAAAACTACACCTAGCGAAAATCTCATTTCATCCAGATGTTGCCTTGAATTTGTAGAAATTTGTATATGTAATAAAATACAACTGGTCGATGCGTAATTAAAAAGTTACACGCATTTTAACCTTTTAAACGCTTTACTTAATATCACTTGGCGTGCCCCCAGCGCCAGGCACAGTAAAACGATAAATAAATACCTACAACTAATAGAGATGTTCAGTATATATATCGATATTGGAAATGCATCTCTTTCGAACGCTTACAGTTTAATTTAAATATCTTAACATATGGAAAGCGTTACTTTGTAATTTAATAATTTTATTTATAACACAGTAGAACCTCTATAAGTCGAAAACCTCTAAATCTCGAAGAAATGTTCAGAGGCCCGATTCTCGTAATGAAATTCCCAACGGCACCGGAACGACTTGGTCTCGTCCCTCTTTGGTTTATCTATTTTACAACGTGCCAGAGAGGGAGCGGGCGAAGTCGTTACGATGCCGTTGAGAATTTTATTACGAGAATTGGGCCTCTGTTCCCTTCCCTTCAAACACCAAAACCTCCATTACTCGAAATCTCAACCCTCTATTAGTCGAAATAATCACTGAGAATTTTGGGGTGTAAGTGGTTTATCAACATCTTTGAACCAAAGCCAACTTCTCCTGCACGTGGTGCACCCTGCTGACTGACAAACGAAGCTCTGGCGAAAAGAGAGGTAGGGAGCGTAATTGTAAGCTACCCGACTGGGGAATGTACCTCCACCTCACAGAATACCGCAGCCAAATAACAATTCCGTTGAGGGTTGTTGTGTTCCTGTGAGTGAGTGAGGTCACCGGAAAAGAAGGAGATGCTGCGTTGGCAGCGGGGGTGGCGGTGCGCAAGTGATATATTATGTTGCGAGCGTTAATACGGTTACGATAACTGCTTCACATCAGGCGGGCCGTATGCTTGTCTGCCACACGACGTATTATAAAAAAAAAAAAAAAAAGAAGTGAGTCCCTCCAAGCCATTTTGGTACCTATTTTCCCTCCATAACTCGAAAAATTACTTGTATTAGTAAGTATTTTGGTAAAACAATGAAACAAAAGCGTATAAAGAAAATTGTATCGATGACACTTATGAAACACGTATAATGCAGCACAACACTAATGGAAAATTCCAGAAGGCGGCACTCTTTTAGGACGTCAGAAGCGAGCGTGTTTCTCCGCTCGTGGCTACAGGAATACTTATAACATTCGTTCAAAAACATGCAGACTAGGGATGGGAATTGTCAATTCAGTTTTGTTCATTCACTGACAGTTTTGGGCTTTATTCATTTAAAACAAAATAAAATAAACTCATTTATTTCTACAGTAACAATTGCTTTATTTGTTTTATAATAAATAAGTCAGTATAAACAGAAATAGTTTGATTTATGTGGATTTTTGTATCTGTCGATCATTGTTTATGCCACATCCCTACTAACGGAATTTTCCGGCCGTGGCGCTAGACATCAATACACTTTTCTAAAAATACTATCAGTAATTTATTTAACTTTAGACATTAATTTTAAGTCCTATAATAAAGAAACTTAAGTGTAATCAATTGTAAATAATAACTTCATTATCTATTTATCAAGTAATGAACACTATTTTTATATAATACAGAGCTATTAAACAAAAAGGCAGATTTACTGAGTAGTGGTATTTGAGCGTAAAAATCCGTCCTTGGCGAAATGGGCACGAAAATATTTGGCGGATTAATCCGCTCGTGGCGGTTAAAGGGTTAATGATTTTCATAATAAGTATAGTCCGAGAGCTTGCATCAAAATTATATCATGCACAAAATACAACAGTAAAGTTTTATTTCCTTCCTTTTTCAGAGTCTGGAAAAGTTTGTCAATGCATGCAACTGTAATCTTAGGTATAGTAGGTACCTAGTATTTTAATGCTAGAAAATTAAAATTTCAGTTAAATAAGGCTTATTACTGCCACAAAAATATATTTATAACTTTTTAACGGAAAGTCGAGTAACTCTGATACTTTACTTGGTGTCTGAATTCGATTAATTGAAGACTAATTCTGCGGGAAATTATATCTTCGGTATGTCGTTTAATAGTGTGGGCTGTACTGAAATAAGCTTATTTCGGCACTGCCACGAAAAAACCTTTTAGCTCTTTGACGGGAGAGCGACAAATTTTCTCCTTTGGCGACTAATTTTCTGTCTGTCAATTTGATCTACACTACTTTGCGTGCTGTAGTGTAGATCAAATTGCCTGTAAATTTTACTTCCGCAAAATAACACCTGAATCAATTAACTATCAAATTTTCTGTCTAGTTAAAATCAAGATCTGAGACCTGGGCTGTGCCGAAACAAGGCACGTCCTGTCAGGTGTGACAAACTTGAGATAGGGAATATGTCTGATTTTATATGGCGCTGTCATATAACTATTTCGCGCATTATTGTGCTTTCCATAGAACATCCACCACATGACACGAAACAAAAAATCGTATCAATCTGCCTCATTTCCGCCCACATGATGATGTCGTAGTTGCTCTTTTTCTAGAGTGAATGCGAAGGAAACTCAATATGTCTACAGCTTTCTCTGTCTACGATGCTGTACGTCTATGTGTACGACAGTATGTATATTAACTCCATGGGTGTTGTATAAAGTCGTATGTGTCACAATCACTTAATCCACTCTTTATTGGTATCCCTGTGATATGAACCGATATTGTCATTTTTGATACATAACTGGCAAACAAACTAGAAGTGAGCCAATTAGATTAGCCTTCAACTTCAGCCAGCAGTGAGATAAAATAATATGCAGATAAAAAACATTCCATATGCATGCCAAATTTCAGACAAATCCATTAACACAACAACAACACTGTGTAGAAGGTGTACAACAAGTCGTACCTACACCTTCACCTAGCAAGACACATTTTGAAGGCACGATCGACACTAGACGAGGGAAATTTCAGTACAAAGATTCCAACAGCGTTAAATATGTTATTTTAATTAACTTAGATGGAAAACATTGTCAATAAAAGTCCACAATTACGATTTAACTTTATATTATTTATAATAACTTTCGTCTCCTCTCAACACTTAACGTCACAGAAATTCAAAACAGCAAGTATATATTTATTGCGTTTGTACACTTATGGAAACCGACTTAACTACGTGTGCACTCGTCTTAATACTGAAAATCATAAAAATAGATTAAAATCGGTCGAGACATAAAAAGCGTTAATCGAATGCTGTAATTTTAATAATACCGTTATCATCTAAACAATAACGTGGAATGCAAGAGGACAATAATATCGACGATCTGACGCAATACTCAATATCAATGGGCGAAATTTCATGTTAGTGTATAAATAGTATATTTAATAATATAAATAACAATTGTTCGCGTCGGGCGGCGGCGGCGGGCGCCATCTGTCGCCCGGAGCGCGAACTGAACTGTATGTACAATGAGGTCCCGCCGCCGGCGGCCGACGCCCGGACTAAGGCTCTGTCAACAGTAGAACCGCGATAACACGAATAATAAACCTATGCACTCTACATAGCTCATAATTACAACTATAAGTGTATTAACAATACGTCGCGACGACCACGGGCTTCTATACGAGTTTCGTGGCGAGTTAGGCCTTATGTTCGTGTGTTACGGTCGACTTCGCCGTGGCCGAGGCGACCGTGGTGATCTTAATGTGAACTTAATCTTCCAGGTTGCGGAAGGCGGCCGACATGTCTTCTAGGATCTGGTCGAAGTCTGCTTTGATCTTTGTCTCGCCGTCTTTCACTGGGTCCTGAAAATAGCATCATTATTAGTACAGCCGATACATAGACTACACCCAAGATGCTGGAAAAAATACTAATTGGTGCAATGGTACAGTCGCCTAGAATTAGTGGTCTATCAATTTTGAGAAAAAATCCTAATAAACGTAAATGTTCCTTAGGTCAATCTTTTAATTTTGAGGGCGAAAATAGACTTCCTTCTTTGAAATGTATAAACGATTGTAAATCTAAAGGTTATGTTTGTGTCTCAAACTATTCGTCTACAGAATAAACCTATCACCAACGAATCGACCTATTTGGTTGATGTAAGTAAACATCGTATTGTAAATTACAAAAACTATTGACAATAGGAAACTTAGTTCCTAAAACGTTCAAACTTACAACTTTATTATAAACAAATGAAATGCTGTGTTATTTTTAAGAACAGCAATTAGGTGCAAGCAGTGCGAGCTACATAGCAAGTTTGTCAGCGACAATAGAGGTTGGCCGCAGAGAGGACGTGCACCACAAGTTTGTGGATTCAAATAGTTGCCCTCCCACCGTATATTGTTTAGAGAAATTAAGTAAGATAAACTATTTATTAAAATAGCTAGCACCTGCGAATCCGTACGCGCATGTCGTGGTATCGCGTGCGAATTTTCGAAAATCGTCAATATAAGCTACCTGTATGACAAATTTCAACCCGATTCGTGCAGAGATTTGAGCTGTGCGACGACACAGCAAGCAGTCAGTAAACGAACCTTGAACTTCATGGAGGAGAGCTGGTAGAGCACGTTGCCCATGGCGTCGCGGATGACGTTCCAGGTGATCTTGTTGTCGGACTGCGCCGTGGACTCGACGGCGTGCCGCGACATGTCGTAGAACGTGATGATGTTCTTGAGCATGCCCACCGTCTTGTAGAACGGACAGAACCGGTCGTACGCCGAGTAGCTGGACACAATACAATACTATATAGCAATATGCAGCAGTTCGTTTCAATCATGCTAGCCGCATGATTGAAACGAATTGTTTTAAAACTCATGTATAAAATAAATTTGAAATAAAACAGTGTTTTTATGGAAAATAATAACATAAGCTGGTAAAAATTACTAAATAGATATAGACTTAATGCTTTTAGTGTTAAGTCCGCCTTTTGTACTCTTATGTAATTTTGTGGTCAATAAATTTTAAATAAAGAAATAAATAGGCCACTGAAATACTAGGTTAGGTTTGGTATGTTTATGTCATGTTTCGTGGCCCGGTTAATAGAATAGCCACACAGTTTTACAATTTTAGATGGTCTGTTTTTAACTACCCTTACGTTATTTAAATATATATATATATATATTAATGTCATCTAATTAAAAATCAGCATTAGAACATACAGGGTGAATTTAAGCATTCAGTATTGATTACTGAACATAAAATGTATATCCATTGATCATTACTTTATCATCCCCCCCCCCCCCCCCGTTCGCCGGCGGCTCCACTGTGTATTAAATTACCTGTTCTGTTGCAGGAAGTCGTCCTTGAGCAGCTTGGCGACCTCGAGAGTGACCTTGTCGGTCTCCGCCAGCGACGCCTTGCCGACCAGCTGCACGATTTCTGATAGATCTTCTTCTTCCTGCATGATCTCCTTAACCTGTACGTAACACCATACACGTCAACTAACCGCTCATTACATAACTTTGCTAGGAATCAAGCGACCTCGACCGTGTGGGAGTACGCTCTAAAACTTCGATTTAGGGGAAACCCGTATCCCAGTGGCATGAAAACAGTGGAAAAAGAAAGATTGATGACGACACATATGACATAATATATTTAGTATGTATCTATATTTAATATTATAATATTTTAGTTCAAATTTCATACATCCATCGCTATTTATCGTCGTTTAGTTTATATATTAATCATCATCTATTTTACCAGACGTATAGAGGTATGCTGCGTTAGTAGCGGAGGTGCCAACGTCTGAGCTACAGTAACCGCTTTATATCAGGTGGATTGAGCTTGTTTGACATCCGACGTGCTTTAACCTTTGAGCCGGCGAAGTGCGAAAAAAAAAAAACCGTTAATCGCCAAGGCCTTTGCGAATTTGAGACGGTTTGTGACCTTGCGAAGTAAAATGATGATTTTGCATAAAAACTCTATTGTTTAGTTATTGTATGTTTCACAGACTGTTGATCATGAATGATTACTTGAAAATGATGTACTTGTATGAATTTACAAATTTCTGTAATAAAATTTTATTTATTATTCATTGTTTTATTTTAAAAACAATATTTATTAGTGTATACACCCACTGATATGAAAGAATAGTAAGTAAAAAATATATTGATATATATTTTTAGTTTGAAAAGTACAACTTTGATACGAAAAATTCGCCATTTTCACTGGTTTGAAACTGAACTTTGAATGTCTCCCACGACGTAATTACTTGGTTTGAGATGCTGGAAAGCACATATTTACGTAACTAGTCTATTGATTTTCACATAAAACAGTCTACAATCCAGAATTTACGAGAAATATATTTTTCAGGAAAAAAAAACGGGAGCTTTTCCCGGAAAAACCCAAGTCGCGGAAAAACTTTTTTTTAGAACAAGTTTGTTGTCTGTGCCCTGCGAAAATAGTGTTGTCTTATAGTAGACAAAATATGCTTCCATTTCGCGATACACACCAACAAAGACTTTATACAAGATATTTTAGAAAAACGAGAAAAACGATGAAAAAAAGTGGATTTTCCAATTGGAATTGGCGTGGAGATTCGCGATAATTGTGAGCATGTGTGCGTGAATGACAAACGCCTCTAGCTGGTTTGTACCGTATACGTGCCTTGCCACCGTATCCTTGACTCATATATAGAGTGTTCACTTTTGGTTCATTCAAAGTACTGGTGTGTTCATTTCTTATCTGTACCGTATCTGAGCTTGTTAATTTTAAATATTAGTATACTAGTTTTTCCCGTGTCTTCACTTGCGCTAAATGTTATTTTAAGATTCGAATTTTTAACAAAATCAAATCATAAAAATAACGTCTAGAGTAATTTCAATCACGAGCAAATTATACTAGTTTTTCCCGTGCCTTCACTTGCGCTAAATGTTATTTTAGGATTCGAATTTTTAACAAAATCAAATCATAAAAATAACTTCTCGAGTAATTTCAATCACGAGCAAATAACGATACGGCCCAGACAAAAAGTTAATTAAAATGATTATAGTAATTGCTATGTATTGTATGCTTCGTTTCAGTCAGCAGGTTGCACCACGTGCAGGTGAAGTTGGCTTTGATTCAAAGATGTTGATCAGCTACTTACACCCCAAACATAAAAGGATCGTTTTTTATACATACGTACAAACATAATATGCATACTTGTCGAATACATAACCTCCTTTTTTGAAGTCGGTAAAAAAATGTGACTCAAAAAAAACTTGCAATTCATATCATTTTTTTATAAAAATTGAATGTACTTTTTTTTATTTATAACTTACTTGTATTGTTACTTATTTACTTAGGATTCGAATTTTAATAAAATCAAATCATAAAAATAACGTCTCGAGTAATTTCAATCACGAGCAAACAACGATACGGCCCAGACACAAAGTTAATTAAAATGATTATAGTACTTGCTATGTATTGTAATGCTTCGTTTGTTAGTCAGCAGGGTGCACCACGAGCAGGTGAAGTTGGCTTTGATTCAAAGATGTTGATCAGCCACTTACACCCCAAACATAAAAGGATCGTTTTTTATACATATGTACAAACATAATATGCATACTTGTCGAATTCATAACCTCCTTTTTTGAAGTCGGTAAAAAAATGTGACTCGCAAAAAAACTTGCAATCCTTATTTTATTTATATAATTTTTTTATAAAAATTGAATGTACTTTTGTTTTATTTATAGTAAATTTTTAAACATCCTATATAACGGCATTTCAAAATTCGCGTCAATTCGCGTAAACACATAAAAAATCCGCCATTTTGTTTACGTATGTGTGCGTGCACTTTCACTACCCGAGTTCAAAAATACAAAATTTTACTAAAATAAACTGTATTTTTGTGAAAAGTGATAGCAAATTCGTAATCTCCATAAAATTTTCTTCAAAATGACAATTACTCCCCATAACCCGTAATCAAAACAATAAAATACGTAATGAAAACAAAATTCCTAATAACGGTTTATTTTTACACGAGTTTTGTTCGTCGAAATATTTGAAATTTAGATTTATTTTACACAGATTATTTGCATAAACACCTTCTACATACATCAAAGAACAATAAAATTGAACATTTACTTCCCTTTTACAAGATTTTACAAAAGAAATATCAATTTTAGTGCACTGACCGCAGCAACACACCGGTGCCTACGTGACGCCATAATGAATGATGAATAATGGCCATAATAGAACGTACTTTGCACATGTGATTGTTTTCTTTTGTGACTGTATACATTCTAATTCGATTGAAGCAACTTTAAACACTATTCATTGACTCCTAAATTTTAAAATCGTGTGAACGTCCGCGACGAAGTCTCAGTACCGGATACGGTACAAGGCATACGAACGGTGAGCACGGATACGTGACTAGCCAGTTGAGAGGTTAAAAGATGCGACATTTCAATTCGCATGCGACATTGCAATGCGATATCGTAACCGTACCTTAGTCCTGAGGGGTACGAAGTCGGTGTAGTTCTTCTCATAGAAGTCATCCAGAGCACGCATGTACTTGCTGCATAGAAAAAAATGTATATTAACGACTGATATGTTAAATTAAAATTAAACTTAGAAACTGCTTAGAAAGACTATTTTAAAAAATAAGCTCTTTTAAAAGATTAATTTACAAGGTAATCTCGAAAAATATATAAAATAAAATACCTTACAGAATATTTCAAAAATTTTGGTTCATTTAGTATAATATATTGACATGTTTGCGTATGTACCTGTATGAAATGAGCCAGTTGATGGAGGGGAAGTGCTTCCTCTGCGCGAGTTTCTTGTCCAAGCCCCAGAACACCTGCACGATACCGAGCGTGGCCGACGTCACGGGGTCCGAGAAGTCTCCTCCGGGCGGGGACACGGCGCCCACGATCGACACCGAGCCTGGGGGGGGGACGTGTTAAACGATCGTATATATTTAAAAAACAATGTACGTAATACTTGTTTTTCTAATTACTATTTCTCAGTTATCTAGTACCCACAGGCTTTGCTTAGTTTGAAACTAGACGACAGCGTGTACTTTTGACCAAATATTTACCTATTTATTTTTAAAATCTAAGAGTCTATTGACTCGTCTCGGACGTAAGACCTACTAGTACTAGTGAGTTTCATTGTGCTTTACTTAATCCTTAATCTAACGGACATTTTTTTAAGATATAAATAAAAGAAATTAGAAATTATAAAAAAAGAAAGATGTACCTATTAAAATAAAAAACTGAGGTGCGGTAGACCGTCAGTCTCGGGTAAGTAACGCGTATCGTTTGGCTCTGTAAAGCTCTTTTTAGGGTAAACAGAGACGGAGCGAGAGATCAAAATTTTACTTCTGTCGTGGGTTTTTTTACTGCCATTATACTACTTATATACTTAATATAAATTTTAAAATAAAATATAATAAATCTCAATAATAGTTTACGAGTTGTAAAGACGCAAAAGTAGGGGCATGGTCACCTTCTCGCTCGGGGTTCCCGAGGCACTTGACCCGGCCGGCGCGCTCGTAGAAGGAGGCCAGGCGCGCGCCCAGGTAGGCGGGGTAGCCCGAGTCGGCCGGCATCTCGGCCAGCCGGCCCGAGATCTCGCGCAGCGCCTCGGCCCAGCGGGACGTCGAGTCCGCCATCATGGACACGTTGTAGCCCATGTCGCGGAAGTACTCCGAGAGGGTGATGCCTGCCGAATAAATACACGCATTAATAATCGGCGTATAAATACTAATCAATTTATACAGCTCAGTAGTTGTTCGCGCGCGGGTATTTATGTTCTTAATTAAAAAAAAACTAAAGTAATATAAATAAAAAATATTTATCACAAAAATATTAATTTTAAACGTTATCGCACACGGTCTTAGACACTTTCCTTCTCTTCCGATTTACCTTTAAAATATTGTTAACGATCGATTGAGAGGTGCAAAGATTCATTGCATAACATAAAATACACGTAGCTATAAGTTTTTCGTCAATATCTAACTTATGGAGCATTATTTAGAACCCATTATTTTTATCGTGCGTCGAACACGTCAGCGAGTGATGTACGTACCGGTGTAGATGGAGGCCTCTCGGGCGGCGACGGGCATGTTGGACGTGTTGGCGACCAGCGCCGTTCTCTTCATGATGGACTCCGTCACTCCGTCGATCTCCACCGACAGCTCGGGGAAGTCACGCAGTACTTCTGACATCTCGTTACCTGGGAACAAATACTCATTACTTGTAACATATTCATTAATTTCTTGCATTGTTATTAGATGATATCATTTAGGGGTATGAAAACTAGATGTTGGCCGATTGTCAGACCTACCCGACCCGCACACAAATTTTCATAAAACTCGGTCCAGCCGTTTCGGAGGAATTTGGTAACAAACACCGCGATATGAGAATTTTATATATTAGAAGATTTTCAAGAATTTATGGATAATAAGAAAGGACAAACTTTTCGTATCTCCCAGTCAGCTGTCTATCAACTTAGTCTGCCATATTTGTCGCTATTGAAGGTTATAGTAGGGTCCACCGTTCTATAACTTACGAAGTTTTTATAACAGATATATAGAACGTTTTAACGCTATAGAAATGGATAGTGATTTTTAGCAGGTTACTTACCACGCTCTCCGCATCCGACGTAGACGATGACGTCCGAGTTGGAGTACTTGGAGAGCGCCTGTGAGATGACAGTCTTGCCGCAACCGAAGGCCCCGGGAATGGCCGTCGTACCTCCCTGGACGCAGCTGGATAACAATAATTATATTCTAATTAATTTCGAAGTAGTTTTGCCTTAAAATCATAAAGATAATTCTTTATATTTCTTTTCATACTCTGTTTGTTTGTCATAAAGACAATTTTCGATTGTTTGCGCAAATTTTTCGAAGTAGCAAGTAGCAGAACTTGCATAGCTAAATTGAAAAAAATATTTGATAGGAGAGCAAGGCGCCTTCAAATTGAGATGTGGAAAGAAGTGCTGCAGACGCGCTAGTCGTGCTGCTACCTATTTTCATATAATATTTAAAAGGGCACCTCGATCACTACCAGCACGTTTTTCTTGAAGAACCCCAAGCTACAGCATTCGAAGACTAAACATAGTCTCGTGGGAAAACCTCAGCAGGTAATTCATTGAATATATTTGATGTTTTTTTATTATTTTGTATTGAATTGCACCATTTCTCATCCATACTAAAACCACCATCGTATATTATAAAAAATTGCGCTTACGCAGATCTCAGTATTACTTGACTGTGCGTGCGTACGTGTATAGTGCCACAAACTTATCTGGCCCGGTGGCGGGGGCGGTACGATCGACTTAAGTGTTGCTATTAAACGAAATGCCGCCCGTTTTAGAGGAAACATAAAAATCAAAGAAATATATACACTGTTAAAATAATAGCATTGATATACTTATTAATTGTGTTGTGTGGTGTTTCAATCAAATATCAATTGCCTTCTATTTTTTGTTGATTAGTTTTAAAAATGCACCACGTTATCGCGATCATAGCTATTATATAATATTAGAGAGTTATAATATTGCACAGAAACAACTCGTTGACGATTTTTTTATTGTAAGAAATGAAATATGTGTAGAAAAAGATAATATGTATTTTAAAAAAATCACCACAATGGAATGTGCATACGCGGTAAGTAAATTAATTGTACCTGGCAATACTACATTTCAAGATGGCGGCTTTAGTTCTAAATTTGGCCGCCAGTCAGTTTAGTTCTAAATTTGGTCAGATAAGTTTGTAGATAGATAAATAGTCATTTATTCCCAAGAACATGGTAGTATACAAGATGTTTCATGTAGTTGTGCATGCATATTCTGCCTTTATTGGCGTAGGAATATTTACAATATTATTAAATTGTTATTTACACATTTATAAGCTTGTAGTTTGAGTACAGACTTTACATTATAGTTACAAATTTATATTTCACCTCTGAATTTTATTATATAATTAATTAATTACTGTATCATTGTGAATGTCATATTTAGATTATATAAAAATTGAATTAATAAATTTAATCATAATAATAATAACAATTTGAATATTGTCAGATAACATCATTACCTACCTATATATATAGTCCAGGATACTTAATAATTTAATTGTCATTTATAGTCTAGGTACTCATTAATATTATAGAAGCATTTGCTTAAGAGCCAGTTAAATAATTTATTTCTGAAGCTGTTGTAAATCTGTGTCTCTCTAATGTCACTTGGTAATTTATTATACAATTTAATTGCCATACAAAATATGTTGTCGCTAAACAACTTCAGCCTTTGATTAGGTATATACAATTTACTAGGATTTCTGCTGTTGATTTTATTTAATACCTTGTCATGCAGGGGGAAGAGATGTGGGTATTTTTTGACAAATATGCATGTCTCAAATATATAAAGACTAGGGAGTGGTAGAATTCTGGATTTTTGGAACAATGGTTTATAATGATCCAGATAGTCCGCTTCGTGAATTGCTCTAATGCATTTTTTTTTGTACTCGGAAAGATTTTTGTATTTCCACAGAACAAACAAATATTTTTTTTATTTTGTAGCACTGTAACGTCGAATGTTCCAGATCCGACTCAGAAGGAGAGGTCGATATAATTATCACACACTTTTATATATTATTATTACACACAGTATAAGTAATAGTCCTTGCTGTTACTTGTACTGTACTCAAGTACCATTTCTTATAATTATGTGGCTTAAGATTCTTAGTAAGTTCAGTGACTCAAGTACTCAATGGGAGCTGGAGTATATTAACAAGTTCGTCACAAATAGAATATACGTACGGGAAGAGCGCGTCGAGCACTCTCTGTCCGGTGAGCAGCGGGTGGTTGGCGGGCAGCTTCTCCGTGCAGGGCCGCGGCTGGCGCACCGGCCACACTTGCAACATGCTGTACTTGGCCTTCTCGCCGTCGAACTCCGTCTCCAGCACCACGTCCTGGCCACACACAAACATACCTTCGTCACAACTTGCCACTGCCGCCGTGACTAACGACTCCACACGACAAATAATTCACACAAATCGACACCTCCAAGGAACACTACGCCAACTAAAATTTAGATAGTTTTCTTTTTTTATCTAAATCGATTCATTACTTCAGTAACATTCATCATCAGGTCATTTTTAGTCTCCACTACAAGAGCACGACCCTCTCTCGTCCGTCACAGACAGGAGGATTTGGCCTACTCTCCCCACGCTGGCCAGACGGGTTGGGGAGGCTCAGTAACATTATGCTATCTGAATTCTATTTATAAAAGACATACAGACACAACAAAATCGACAAATACAAACCGCTAAGTAAATAACTCATTTAGCGGTGTGTATCTGGATGTGATGTTTTGAGTTGGGGTAGTGTTCATTGGAGGTATCGAAATGCCGCGTTAACTATTAAATAAATCCGAGCAAAGGCTAGTGTGCATGCAGCGTCGAACAAACTGAGGGACAATTCTCGTAATTAAAATGTAATCCAAAATTCAGTGCCGACCCAGTCTCGATCTCACAAGTGGTACATTTGGTATTCTCGTATCGCAATATTATACTTCAAAGTCTAATTTAAGCGGAATTATATCGAAATATGACCGAAAATTAAACAAACTAAGAATGTTATGGTGCCAACAATAAGAATTGATAATAATTAATTAATTAAATCATGCATTTAATATTTAGTCAATTGTCAATTCAATCTGGATTCGATCTAATTTCTACTTAAATAATTACGAGAATTGGCTTTGTATTCCAGATTCCATTCAAAACGGAGGTGAGGTCAACACGAGAGAGCTGCATGGTGCGCTCATATTACTGTGCTAAGTAACTAACTAACTAACCTCACAAAAGAGATGAGATGACATAAAACTGCATTGGTTTAAATATATGTACTCACAGTGACTTTGTAGTTGCCTGCGGGAGCAATGTAGGTGACTGTACCCTTGGCCTTGGGCGGCATCATCATCTTGTGCTTCACCAGGGTGTTCTCGTGGACGATACCGTACAGATCACCGCCAGTGATGTGGGAACCCACCTGCACGCAATGAAACACATTTAAAATATCATGTTTATATTAGCCACGCATCGCGTAGTCGTCGTGAACTATGTAATGGACTCGTCTTAATAACAAATAATGCATTTTCATTCTTGAAAACAACATCAAAGTGAGAGGAATTCTCACCGCAATCTTTTCTCACTACATAATCCTCACAAGAAACTACCACCATTTCAAGTTCAAGTTATTTTATTTTATTAATATCAAAACTAATTCTAAGTAGCTATTCTCAAAACACTGTATAAAAAAAAAATATTTGGAACCAAAGTTCAAAATTTTTACTTGCAACCTAGGTTCAAAATTTCTATTTTCCTGTCGAGAACTGCCCAGTTTTATGTTCTTAAACTTAAGTTCAAAATTTTACTTGGACTACACTTTTAAATTTAAACTTATCCAATACAGTACTTAAAAATCTTTAGTGTCACTTACTTTAATGTTAAGAGGGTTGAACTCCCAGGCAGTCTCTCTGGCCAGGCAGGGCACGTTGATACCCTTGGGGATGTAGATGGACTGTGTCAGTTCATTGATGTCCTTCAACGGGCGCTGGATACCGTCAAAGATGGAGCCCAGGATACCAGGCCCGAGCTCCACGGAGAGAGGCTTGCCCGTCCGAAGCACGGGATCGCCTACTGTCACACCTGAGGTCTCCTCGTATACCTGAGAGATTCATAATGAAATGGATAATAAGTTAAATATTGCTGTCAATATATCTTTGTATCTGCCTGTGTACCCTTAATTTACAGAAGATAAAGTTTAAATTAATTAATTTAAAAAAGTTCTATAATAAATGCTTTGAATCAGTGACAATACAAATATGATATTTTGATTAAAACTTTATGTAAATAATAATACCTCTGGATGATAGGGAGAAAATGGGTTAAAAATGATAAGTCTCAAATCTGTTCTGGATATATTTGGTCTCAATTTTATCCAATTCTTAAAAATGTTTTATTATTATTATTTGAATTATTTGTAATTAATGTAATATGTATTTAATGAATTTAATGTCATTATTATAATTATTATTATTGTGTATGAGTGTACTTGTACTGTGGCTTGCTGTACGTTTTGGGTCAAACTGTTAGTACAGCAAGCAGTTGAATGAATAAATAAATAAACAGGCATCACATTTTGGTGGTGGTCGCGTGATCTCACCTGAATGGTGGCGAGGTCTCCCTCCAGACGAATGATCTCTCCTACCAGCTCATTGTAGCCGACACGCACCAGCTCGTACATAGCAGAACCGGACATCTTCTCGGCCGTAACGACTATGAAAAAATACTCCAATAAATACAAGTTTATAATAATAAAACATTTATGAATACCAAAAAATCATCATCTCATCATCAATTGGCCGTGTGGTTTCCGGCAGACTAGAATAGAATCACTCCGTCTCTTCCCGTGGATGTGGTACAAGGCGACTAAGGGAAATACATTAGCAAACATCGATCAGGCCTCCCCAACCCGTCTGGCCAGTGTGGGGAGTGTAGGTCAAATCTTCCTTCTGTGTGGGACAGACGAGAGAGGGTTGTGCTCCTGTAGTGGAGACTAAAATGACCTGATGATGATGAAACAATAATCATCAGTTAGTTTACTAATCTGTTTCACTGCATTAGCAGCTTATAACCAAGCTCAGATTCAAATGAAATTATTTCTTATGTAGATGAACTGTTGCCGCAATCTACATTTGAAATAAGTTAATTTGCATAAAAGCCAAAACTGTTTACTTTATTTAACGAGAGATCCTTCCAAACGTAATGTATGAGCAAGCTTCTGGGATCAATCACCTTATCAACTATTCTCTACCAACTAATACCACTTGCTAATGTCATTTAATCTGGAAATATAAGATAAGAGTAAATCCATGAAGTCAGTGGCTGGACTACGTATAAGACCAATGAAGCCACCATGCTAGTAAAACCCATTCATACAATGCTATAATTATATGCATTATTTTATGATTACAAATATTCATAAATAATAATATGAAAATTCATAACCCGGATGGCTTAGTACAGCCCATGCAAATTCATAACCCGGATAGCTATAGCCGTGCTGGCTTTGCAACACTTTTCTGGTAACAAGACAAACTTATAGTTATCTGAGATATTCATTTATTTGTTTATTAATAAGTTGTTATGAACATTAAATGTGTAACTCTAATAAATATCAATGAACATTATTTGTACGCTTAACAGCAGAGCATAGTGGTACTAGTGCAGGCTTTGTTCCATGAATAAAAATATTTATATTTGTACAAAAACATATACTAACCGGGGCCAGAGACGGCGAAGACATAGCCGAATTTGTCCTCGTTCTCCTCATTGGCTATTGTCTTCAAACTGGCTGTGGTCACCATTTTGAATACTTCTTATATCTGGAAAAATTTGATAACCCTAGGTCAGCCTTTTTCCATCAATTAGCAAAAAAAATTGAATTATAATACAATATTCTTCTTCTCAGACAAATTAAATTACACATTGTCATCTTGTCCCAAACTAAGCAAGGCTTGTACTAGGATGACTGATAAATGTACTTAAATACATTTTTTTATCTTTATACATACAATACATAGAAAACACCCAGGCAAAGACAAACAGCAATGTTCAAACAAATGTTTGTCCGTTGCGGGGATGAACCTGCGACCTCACAGTTATAATAGCCATTGCTAGACATTCAACCACCAAGCGCATCAAATCATGTCATAATGTGCAAAATTTATTATTAGGACAGTTGAATATTGTCATTACTTATTATAATTAATTCATCAATAAATGAAATAAGATAGTGCCTTATTCTGGAAATGTAATAAATTACATAACAACAATTTACATTAAAAAATCAGTCGAATTGATAACCTCCTCCTTTTTTGATGTAGGTTAATAATGGAAATGAATGTCACTGCCTTTTGCTCAGCTCCTTCATATTTCAGTTTTTGGTGACATTACAATGAGTATTTCGAAAACTAAACATAATTCTAGAACAACTAAATAAATTTGTTGGCATGTTATTAAAGTAATAATTAATATTTTTTAAGTTAGTGTATCTCTCCGGACTGACCTTTGAAAACTGAATAAGAGAACTAGTATGAAGGTAGGTTGAACCCGAACACAGGATAACTTTCCAAACTTCACAAGAGCAGAGTTATCAGAGGAATTAATAAAATCCAACAAATTAAATTCTACTACTAGTACGTAAGAGAATAAAATCTAACAAATTAAATTCTACGACTAGAAGGTAAGTTAGCCTTCTATGACAACTCAATGATATAACAATATGCTTCATAGATGTAAAAGGAATAGGGCCTTTTCCAAATAAGTTCAGTCTTCTGGTACTTTTTAATCCACACATTAAATATTACTCTTATTTATGTTAACAATATATTACACAGCAACAAAATCACTTAAAATCAAACTAATCTATAGAATATAACTATTGTAAGTCTAATTACAGCTTACTTAAAAGTCACTTCGTATAATACTATGTAAGAAATGCCACTATACAAGTTTAGTTCAACTTTATGTAGATTTGATTAAAAAGCACTGTAATAGAAACAGAGTGGAAAGATTTACAATTTTATACTTTGTAGCAAAATAAAAAAAGTTAGCCACAATATTGACAGATTTGTGGAAAGATGGAGACTGATCAGCTGACTCTTATCTGACCTAGTTACTGATAACAAGTGTCACCATTAATCAAAATCAAATTTCAGCTACATATTTCGACTGTATATTTTGAATTAGACATTCTAATATTTTTCCACACTCATATTATGAAATCAATGTAGAAAATCAATCAAAACAGATTATAAAATTAATACATAGTTATTATTTTTATTGTAGAAGCGTAGTTTCGGAAACTCTGGTTTGACAGGTATATTTGATGTGGTACAATTCTATTTAAAAATACTTTAGAATTGTTAACCCATTTATGCCCACTGTCCCCATTTGGGGTTTAACTAAAATACTGTTCTTTATTTGTAGGTTAATTGGGACTGCCAAAGAAAAAGTTCCCATAAAAATATTATAATGTTTTTCATATTATTGATTTTTATACAGCATTTTTATAAACTGAATGCAAACATTTATTTGTGAAAGTTAAAGAGAATAGAAGTCTGTTACCTTTTCATGAGTAATGGAATGGCACATATATTTTTTATTCTGAAACTAGAAATAAGTGGGTCAAAACTAATGGTAGATACCAGGTTCTTACAAATTAATGTCCCAATATTCACAATGACATAATAGGTGTATGTCAATTGGCAATGAAAAATATTTATCTTGAATTTTCCATACATACATGGCATGTGACTTGACAACCATTTCGTAATACTTAAGTATGACATTTCTGTGTCATTATAATGCCAATGTGATGAGTAAGTTATTGTGAACTAAGCAAGAAAAACATCTTCTGCAGCCATTTGACAATAAAATTAAATATGACACTATAAAATTTGCTATTTCATATTTCTATCCAGACATACCACTTTATTTCCTTTCCTATCATCGACTACACATTAAGTACAGAAAAAAGATCTTACATTTTTTTTATATATGGTGACAAACAAGCGGCTTGCCTGATGGAAGACTATAGACGCCTTACAAAAAGTACTATTGTTATTTTAGAGGTAATCAATACTAAGAACTGTCTGCTACTTAAAAAATATATATATTTTTTAACATAATTCAAGGAAACCAATTTTAAGATTTTAGTGTGATGGAACAAGACAACTATTTTTAGACAGATTATAGGTTTGGATTAAGCCCAAGTATCTGTTACTGCAAAAAATCAATGTTACCTAATTAATTACCTAGGAATACACAACAGGCACTCCTTGCAATAACTGATTATAGTAATGTATCTACGGAAATGAAGTACTTAATACCTACTTCAATGTTCAATGGGTTACTACAAATATTAATACATAGAGATATGAAATGTTTTCATACAATTCAAAAAAATAATATATTTCAAAGGTTAAATGAGTTGTACAGAATAGGCAAGTAATGTAATTGAGAAATATATTGACATCTTTTTTTATAGGAATCCAATAGGAAAGTTGACTTGGCACTTACTAGAATCGGGTTATAACGTAATAGGTTTATGTTTTAAATTCTGGAACTACTGGGAGCAAGCAATTTAGAATCACAGTTCATGCAGTCACATGATAGACTGCAGAAGACTTCGAACTTTAAAATTAATACCAGAGATTATGTTGAACTTACTATCAAATTATGTACAAACAGTATATGACTTAGAATAGTATATAAGACTAATTATAATGAAAACGTATCCATAAAACTGCATATATGCGTGACATTACACGACGAAGGAAATTTGGACAAACCAGAATAGGCACGATCTTACCAAAATTTTATCGCGTAACAATTATTAAACACTAAAATAACACAAGCACGGTTCAAAAAAGACAAACTTATAGAAAAAATATAATTACTAATATTTAAAATCGCACTCACAGGACGAGAAAGATGGAATAGGCGGACCGAGAATGGCGGAGAACACAACTTATCACAAGACCAATGATAAAAATTAAGTCAGCTGACCTTAAGTCTATGATTCATTGTTTGTGGTACTCATTTCATTGATTTTCGGATAAAATAAAGGTCATTCCAGACGATCTCAAAGAATCTATTCAATTTCTCCATAAATAAGATTTTTTAACTGTTAAAATTTCAATGTCCTGGAGACAATCAATCAAGGCTTTTTTCTGAGAAGTCGTCATGCAGACAACGGGGAGACCAGACAGACAGACGGTGGTTGTCGAACCGCTGCCAGCGGTGTAGGCGCGGCGCGTTGGCGCGGCGATCAGGTAGACCCGGTGAAACGGTTGTCTGCTGGCCGCCCGTAGGTCAGTAGGGTTCCCGAACACGGAGATCACCTAATCTCCGCCCCGGGAGGCTGAACCGCCAACCAACCTAAACCGCCTAACCTAAAGTCCCTGTTGTAGTAGTCGTACCGGAGGAGGAGACAGGAGTGGACCCGGCTACTACAGCAGGGTGGGACCGGGGACCCTTCCGCCCGCCGCGCTAGCAAACCGCACAACCTGCACTGTACTGCGGGGGTAGACACCGCTCTTTTTTCTGTCGTGTTGTCATTGAGACGACTACTCATAAACCACTGAAATCTTTTTATAGCCGTGAAGAAAAATAGAAAGCGTTTTACTCCAGCTGCGTCCTCTTCCACACTCAGTATGGATTTCTGTAACATTAGGGGTCTTCACGCAAACATTAATTCAGTTTACCAACACCTCGAAACTGCACAGCCGACCCTGTTTTTTTTTGACAAAGACTCCAATATCTTGTCCGGCCGAACAAGGTACAAACTCAAATATTCTTTTGTACGTCGAGCTGGGGTATGTATGTACGTTCGGGAGTATATTTGCTGTCGACGCCTTCACGGACTAGAAGACAGGTACCTGTCAATATTATGGGTGCGCGTAGAGCAGGGTGGCTACACCTGCATCTACGCGTGCCTAAACAGGTCTCACAGTGGTGATTCAGACACAACTCGGATGATCGAGCACCTACAACTGGCGACTGACAGAGTAATGGAACAGTATCCCTTTGCGGAGTTACTGATTTTGGGAGACTTCAATGCCCACCACGCCGAGTGGCTTGGCTCTCGGTCCACTGACTTCGCGGGGAGGTCTGTTCACGATTTTGCTCTGGCTTATGGTTTCTCCCAGCTGGTACTCTCTTCAACGAGAATACCGGATATCGAGGACCATACTAGCTCTCTAGTCTCAGTGATCATCATTAAGAGCTGTCATCGGAGATACGTAATAGCACTGCAGGACCTTCTGCTGACCACACGTCCGTATGGGTATAAGGCCACGGTGGACGCTCCGCTTAGATCGTCGGACCACTGCCTCATCCGGATCCAGGTGCCCTGTGCTAACCCTGACGCGCCCCGGCCTACCGGGTGGCGTCGTGTGTGCCACTACAAGTTGGCAGATTGGGATGGATTGCGTGAATTCTATGCATCGAACCCGTGGGGCAGCTCTGCTTCGGGTCAGAAGACATTGACTACTGTGCATCCGCTGTGGCGATTTTGGATGGGATGGAATTATTCATCCCAAATCGACTGGTAACCACCGCGGGTGTTAAAAAACGGCCGTGGTTTAATCGGTCTCGTAGGGAAGCTATACTTCGCAAGCAGGCTGCATTTGAGACTTGGACCGCGGCCGGTATTAATGGGGATCTGAATGTTTCTGACCTGAAACGTGAGTTTAAATGCTCCCTCGAGGTTCAGTAAGAGAGTGATTGCTAGGGCAAAGTATGATTTCGTCGGAAGAGTTGGTGAGCGCCTGGCTAAGCACCCATCTGGGAGCCGTGCTTTTTGGTCGCTCGCTAAGGCTGCCGAGGGAAACTTCTGTCGGTCGTCTTTTCCACCGTTGCAAAAACCGGAAAGTAGTTTGGCCTATAGTGCTAAGGAAAAGACCAACTTATTATCCCTAGTTCTTTGGTGGATGAGAGCCGCTAACAACTTGTATCGCAAATCGAGAGCACCCTAAGTAGAGTGTCCGACTGGGGGCGACAGAACTTTAACCCCTCTAAGACACTGCGCATTCACCGCTAATAAAACCCCATTTGCTGTGGCTCCACACTTCGAAAACACACCCTTCCCAATCGCCAATAGTATTGGTATTCTAGAAGTTGACATCTCCAGCGACGTCCAGTTTCGATGTCATCTGGAGGGGAAGATCAAGCTGGCATCGAAGAAGCTAGGTGTGCTCAACAGGGTGAAACAGTACTTCAACCCTCGGCAAAGACTTATGCTTTACAAAGCTCTAGTACGGCCGCTTAAGGAGTACTGTTGTCATCCATGGGCGGGAGCACCTAAATACCAGCTAGCACCTTGTGACTCGATTCAGAGGTGCGCTGTGATTGATAACGAATCCAAATTGACAGACGGTTTAGAACCCTTGAGTCTGAGAAGAGATTTTGCGTCGCTTTGTGTGTTCTACCGATTGTACAATGGGGTGCGTTCAGAGGAGCTTTTTGACATGATGCCCACAGCCTCCTTCTACAGTCGCACCGCTCGCCATCGACAGGGAATTCATCCTCACACATTAGAACCGAAGTGGTTACGTACTGTGCGGTTCCAGAGAAGTTTTCTTCCACGTACTATCAAGCTGTGGAATGAACTGCCTGTTGTGGTTTTCCCAGGAGACTACAGCATGGGGTTCTTCAAAAAGGGCGTATAAAGGTTTTTACAGGGTCGGCAACACGCATGTAATGCCTCTGGCGTCCATAGGCTACGGTAACTGCTTTCCATCAGGCGAACCGTATGCTTGTTTGTCACCTTAGGTGGTATAAAAAAATCAAATAGGTAGGTACTTTAAAGTCCCGCTTTTGTGGATAAATTCTTCATTTTCGGCTATGAATGCCAAAAATTATTGACAGCAGCATTACAGTCAGAGCCCTGATGGATTTTTGGTGGTGAAAAATGTAAGAAATTTAAAGATAGCAATTACTTGTTATCACTCCTATGCTGAGTCTGTATTACGATACGGACTGTCCTGTGGGGTAACAGTATTGACAGGAAAAGCATCTGTTTAAAAAATATTTAAAAAAGCATTATTTATTTATATGTTCTTCCGCGAGACGATTCTTGTGAACTAATATTTAAAAAGCTTGTTAATTACTTCCATCGTTATACATTTACGAAGTAGACGTAACCCATGTAAACTTGTATTCGACAATTATCCCAGACAAGCAAAACATAATAGAGCTCTTTGCAAAGATCCTAGTAAAATAATAGTAGACCAAATGACATAAAATTGTTAATAAATAAATATAAAATTGTTCAAGCCAAGATTACATGACTAAATTAAAATAGTTTATATAATTTAAAGGATTTCTTTGCGAAGAGAAGGTTTTAAAATTTGTCTATTATTTTTATTGTTGCATGCTATGTCTGTGTTAACAAAATATGAATGTTCTCAAAATTAAATTATGACATAAGTATATCATGTTTTAAGCAATAAAGATTTATTATTATTTTTTTTCAATTTTCTCAGCATTTAACGGCTGTTATATGTTAAATGACATTCGCGGGCCAAAACTAAGTGAATGTCATACGGAGGGATTATTGTAATGTTTAAATCAGTTAGTTTTAATTTTGTATGTTTGAATACGCACAATTTATTCGTGGGACAAAACAAGTGCAACAGTGTTATTTTTTGTTCGATGGGCCATCTTCGTGTCACGCTCTTTTCCAAAATCTGAGTTGGCAACCCTGGATTCAGTCATGTCAACTGTCAATGTCATATTATATCATTTTTTAAATTTGTTGTCTATGTTTATGATACAAAATAGCCAAGTCTTTGTTTGGAACTTTCGTAATTTTTTTGCTTACGAAAACTGACTAAAGTTGAAATCTTCGTAATTTCTGGAACTGCACACGCGTTGTTCTTGTTTTAATTCCCTTGCAGCAGTGACTCGAGCACGTGTCCTCGTTAGCGATTCGATGTAAGTAGATAATGGTATACGTAGTGTATGTAGATAATAGTACCTATTGCTCTCAGTTTCATAATGACTATTTGTGATGTCGTATAGGAATAAAAAGGATATCCAGCTAAGTAAATCTTTATCGTGGCTCCTGCGACACGGGGCGACTAAGGAACAGCTTAGGATACGGTGAGTTTATCCTTCCCAAGACAAATTTGTTAAATTTTAATATTCCCACGAACGTAAATACATGGGGAATTTAACTTTCGTTGGTTTTGATACCTACTGTATTAGTTTAGTTGAACGTATATTTAAATTTAGTTTCGTTTAAATGACATTAACTGCAGCTGTTGCATCGTTGCGTTGCATACCCGTTATCGTCGTCCTTGTCTCTGTGGTAAGGAATGAGCAAGATATCATTACTTTGACATTTGAGTGTGAAATCAACATGGTACTTTTTTTTTTTACCTTTTTCGAAAAATAATTCTGAAATGTTTTTTTTAATCTTCTATTAAATTAATGTTGCTTCTTACCATCTTCTGACTAATATAACCTTTTTTATTATATACAAACAACCATAAGATTTAATAATAAAAATCATTAACAGTAGAATCCTCTTTTATTGACATTGTAGGAATGATCAGGGTCAAGGAAACTATAGTATAAGTAGATATATTATTAAAACATTATTATATGTATGAATCTAATGAAATTTTGGATTTGAAACAGACATATGATGTTACAAGTAGATAACATTGTTTGAGCCTTGTGTGCACTTTGGTATAAGCGAACGCCTCCTACAGTGCTGCCCTTAAGATATAGTCAACTAAAACACAATTTGTCATGCCGCTAAACAATCAGTCTAACTTTGTTAATTTTTTTTTATCTTAACGATCTTGTATTTTTCAATTTCTCAAATTTTTTCATGGGATTTCCTCCTTAAACTCAATCATGGGTACTTAACCATGCAGTTCTATTATGGATATTTAACTACAACCTTTGAATTTGGATTTACACTCTTTCAACATGGATAAACTTACACGTTGAATGGGACCTCAGAAACCTGCGTTTTAGGTTAAGTCAGCTTTAAGGTTAAGTAGGTATACATAAGTGGCCTGATCGTGAGTACATACTTACTTATTATTTTCATCAACAGATGTCTAAGTAACTACAACTTTGGATTAACTTCCCAATGGTTATTAATTAATATAGTTAAACTGTTTGATAACCTTTTAATACACAGAAGAGGCTATTTATAATGTTTCATTCAATATATTTTACTTAATGCTCGCTACCATTAGCTAAGGGGCCGATACTCTCTGTTTTCAGCCGCTCACCTGGTGATCTATATTTAACTCACTGTTGAGCAAAGTCAGTGGAAAGCAATGGTGAGGCTCTGTATGCTAGTCTGGACATAAGAAAAGATTTTGAGTGTGTGTGGCATAAATAATAATATTCTTTTTTTATGCATAAAGCATTACTTTCCAAGCTCCCTTCTTTTGGGTTACCATAGAAACTTTGTATATGGATTGCCAGTTTTCTCACTGAGAGAAGCATCGAAGTTGTAGTTGACGAAGGGTTTTCGGGTTCACTACCCTTAAATGCTGGCGTACCACAAGGCTATGTTTTGTCTCCCACATTGTTTCTTCTCCATATCAATAACTTGCTGCTTATACGCAACATTCATTGTTATGCAGATGACAGTAAAGTGGATGCAAGACCAGATACACTGGCCAAGGTAATGTTTCTCGGGATTGCGATTGAGATTGAGACGAAAATCTTTTCTGTACAATGTTGGGCATTAAAAAAGCTTACCCACCTGTCTGATTTAAAGTGGTCACTGTTACCTATAGACACTTGCAATTCAAGTAGTACAAATCGTCAAGGGTATTGTTTTTTTTCGTACTTCTGCACAACATGTTCCATTTCTAGCTAGTCCCCAGAAGTCATGTGCAGGAAAATGCAGGAGAAATTGCGTTAGGCTGTGTAAATAGTGTTAAGTCCTTTACACCCGGAAGTATTCTGAAAATTTCAATGCTTAATTTCAATCTGAGCAGCTTGATGGCGTCGTTGCGTGTGTCAGTCTAACACACAACTTAAGCAACGTCGACCGTAGCCTGTCCATGGATGGGTTTATGTTACCTCGAGCTTCTCCGTGCTTCGAAGGGCACGTTAAGCTATCAGTCCCGGCTGTTATAATTAGATGACAGTCGTTAAGCTAAAGTCTTTGGCCTTTAGGCAGTTACACTGGCCTCCACCAATCCGCAATTGAGCAGTGTGGCGGAGAATGCTCTAAACCCCTTCAATTGAGGAGACACCCGTATCCCAGCAGTGGGATTAGTAAGGGTTGACGACGAAATTGCATTGAAAATGTATTCAGCTAGCAACAGCAGACATCGACAATAATGATGATGAAGTATGTGTATTTCAGCTCAGATGGATATGCAGAAGTGAATGACATATTAAATCACAAGACATTCAAAGGGAAATACACCAAAGCAGACATAGAGCGAGTGGTTGCCACAAATGACAAGCAACGTTTCAAGATACAAGTGAATCCGCACACAAATCTACTGGAGATCCGGTGTAATCAGGGGCATTCTCTATCTGAAGTCACCGAAGTTGTGCTCACTCCCATATTACAGGTAGATTTCGTCACAGGACAGACTTGATTTGACTTTGACAATTTGACTAACCATGTGCTAACCCCGCACGATATTTATTGTTACCGATAAAATCACAAACTTCTCAGGATCTGTAGATCTTTCTAATCCCGTTTTGAAATTGCAACAATTATTAATCAAAATTTTTTGAACGATACACCTTTAAATATAAAAATTAATGTTGCTAAGCTCAAAATTCGAGAATGGATCGACCAACTTGTCAATTTTTTTTTTCGTATTTTCCTTAAGGCACACGGAAAGTTTAATAAACATAAAATATAAAAATTACGTGGACAATAGTAAAAAAAAACTTAATTTTTGACAGAACGAAGTCTGCCCTGGCAGCTATAAATAAACTTGAAATATCATTCTAGCGATGTAGCATTTTAATAGTTCAAAGAACTCGAATATATTAATAGTTGAGGTATCTTAGTATGCAGTCATTTGTGTCCGAATTGTCTCAAAACTTGAACTTTAAAAATTTTGGTGCAAATGAAGTACAAGTATTGTAAGGATGGTTACCCTTACGTTGACTAGTTACTTGTTTGCTTGCTTGATGTGGAGTGCAGAAAGGAAAGATCACCAAAAATTGAAGTTAATATAATATTCTTAGTTAAGGTGATTGGTGATTACAAGTCAGATACTGGCAATTCCTTTCTCCAATGTGTACTAGTTCAATGTTACGATAGCACTCACCGATATTAGTGAGAATATTTACTTTTATTGCAATCAAATATGAATCGTGCGCGCGGAGTCGCCGCATCAGCAAAATATAAAATTAACATGTGTGGTGCAAACCGTACAAGTATTGTTCCATAGATTCCTTATACTACATATTACATTAAATTGATAATACATATCAATTTAGGGGTGTAAGTGGTTCATCAAGATCTTAGAACCAAAGCCAACTTCACCTGCACACGGTGCACCCTGCTGACTGACAAACGAAGCTCTGGCGAAAAGAGAGGTAGGGAGCGTAATTGTAAGCTACCCGACTGGTGAATGTACCTCCGCCTCACAGAATACCGCAGCCAAATAACAATTCCCTTGAGGGTTGTTGTGTTTCTGCGAGTGAGTGAGGTCACCAGAAAGAAAGGAAGGAGATGTTGCGTTGGCAGCGGGGGTGGCGGCGCGCGAGCAATATTTTATGTTGCAAGCGTTAATATGGCTACGATAACCGCTTCACATCAGGCGGGCCGTATGCTTGTCTGCCACCCGACGTAGTATAAATAATGGGTCTTCTTTTCTCAATCGACTTCAAATGTATTTTGTACATGCCATCACACCACTCCTTTGCTTGTATTTATGACCCGCTCTCGCTTCGCTGTGACTGAATCTTCCCGTTGCTATCTCATCCAGTGGATGTCCCATACAAACCTTGTCCTGACAATTTCATTATAAAACTTTTTTGTCGTAATTTTTTTCTGAGGACAAATCCAACTAAATAAAGATCATAAAAATCTCTCTAGCTGTTCTTGAGTTATAAATAGTGTAACTAACACGTCTTTGTTTTATAATGTTTTCTATTGCTCTATAAAAGAAATTGTTTCTTATATCCATAGATAATAATTTATGTTTTTTTTTTACACAAGCCGTTTTGCAAATATGCATCCGGCCCGCCTGATGTGAAGAGCTTACCGTAGTCATATTCATATAAACGCACGCAATATGAAATGACGCTGGCGCGATCCCACCCCCGCTGTCAACACCACGAAACTCCTTCCTGGTTCATTCAAAATTTCACTGAGTTAGAGGAATACGCCAACCCTCAAGGGTATTGTTATTCGGCTGCGGTATTCCGTGAGGTACTTCCCGCTATACGCTGCCTCACCTCTCTTTGGTCAGAAACTCTTTCGCTAGTTGTCAGGGTGTACCACGAGCAGGCGTGGGTATTGAATTTTTGTTTCGTGCGTTCCCTTAACACCACTAAATCATCAAACATCACGCCACGTTTTAATTATTCATTATTAACTAAATAAATTAAATAAATTTTATTTCTTTCATTAGTTTTATGCCAGTAGGCTAGATGACATTTATTTTTTCATTTTGTTATTTATAGTACGGACGTAGCTGTAATATAACTATAGATAAAAGAATTACTTCCATAACATAAAAACTTCTCGATATATGATAACTTCAAAATTACAATTTTGGACTTTCCCGTAAACGCTCCATACAAAACATTACTGAGTTATGAACTTATGACAACGCACCTAGATATTTTGTACATTAAAGCAGAAATTTGTACGACAGCTATTTAAATATTGCTTTTATGTAGCTAGTGCCTTAACATAGTCCTTAGTAGTACCGTAATCTTTTTGAAATGGGCTTTCCAACTAACCTGTGATCGACCATATAAATTATTAATTTCAAGATCGTAGATCGTTCTAGTTTTGTATATTTTACGATACTGATATATTTTTTAATAATTTTAGAATATAGACATCTAGCCTTTTTGTAAGTCAGCCTCGTATATAAGATGTAGGTACATTCGTTTTATGCGTGGGTATTTTTATTATAGTGTTATTTTTAGTTAGCTTTAGGTTATTTTTTTTACTCTGCTTTTTATTGGTCTCTTTTAGCATTTATTAAAATATTTAGTTTATGTTTTATGTATTTACGTGTATCTAGTGGCCTTATTTGCCATATAGCTTCGATTCGATTCAACCACCGAGGTCGTCTAATTTAATTAATACTATAAATAATCCTTACTGCCCCCTTACCACCATCTCTTATTGGGATTAAATAACTGAATAGAATTCTTATTCATAACAATGAATAAGCGACTCTATTTCAAATGGAATAGAGTCGCTTATTCATTGAATAGAGTCGCTTATCTATTTCAAATGGAATAGAGTTGCTTATTCATTAGTATGAATAAGCAATCTATTCAGTTATTGAATCGCAATAAGAGATGGTGGTAAGGGGACTGATATTATAAATGTGAAAGTGAGTTTATTTGTTTGTTCCGCTTTATTATATACCCGGCCCGGCTTTTCGCTCATCTATATACTTAATTTTACTAAACATAATAATAACAAGAAATTACAATTGTTAAATTACAGCCAAAATACAAAACAGTAATCCACGGCACATATCTCAAGTATTGGCCAAAGATAAAATCGCAGGGGCTGAGTCGTATGAACAGACAGCACATCCATTGCTCAAAAGGCACTCTCGAAGAGTCCTCAGTCGTTAGTGGTGTCCGCAAGAACGTGGAAATATACATCTTTATAGACCTTGAGAGGGCCCTGGCGGATGGTTTAAAATTCTTTGAGTCAGAAAATGGAGTTATTTTGACTGCAGGCGACGAAAAAGGCTTTTTGAGTCCAAAGTACTTCTCAAGAGTAGCTGACGTTAAAACTGGTATGTAGTTGGTTGTACTTTTTTTTTAAATATAATATTCTTAATTCTTAATTCTTAAATTCTTAAATATTGTCAGACAAATTACACAGCGCCATCTAGCTCCAAAGTAAGCGAAGCTTGTGTTATGGATACTAGACAACTGATAAACATACATAAATACATTTTTTTTTGTAAATACATACTTATGATACATAGAAAATACCCAGACCAAGACAAACAGACATGTTCATGCACACAAATGTTTGTCCTCTGTGGGAATCGAACCCACGAGCGTTGGTGTCGAAGCCGCGCCATTGACCGCTACGCCACCGAGCTCGTCATATACCACTAGTACATACATGGCTATAATACAGAATGCCTGGTTTCACTTCAGTGCATTTAAATAAAACTGGCCAAGTGCGAGCGGACCCGCGCACGAAGGGTTCCGTACCATTATCTATAAAAACGGCAAAAAAAAATACCTTTGTTATATGGGAGCTCCCCTTAAATATTTGTTTTATTTTTATTTAATTATTTGTGTTAAAAGTGAATATAAAACTAAATATTATATGAGTATTTCAAGCGTCTACCTATTGCCGTTATCAATTGCGAGCAAAAACGATCAAGAAAATCACGTTTGTTGTATTGGAGCCCCCTTAAATATTTATTTTATTCTGTTTTTTAGTATTTGTTGTTATAGCGGCAACAGATCATCATCTGTGAAAAATTAAACTGTCTAACTATCACGGTTCATGAGATACAGCTTGGTGACAGACGGGCGGACGGACGGACAGCGGAGCCTAAGTAATAGGGCTCCTTTTACCCTTTGGGTACGGAACCCTAAAAACGTCCTGTGAGTCTATTATACGTATTCGACGAAAAAGTCTCTTATGGGGAAATCTCTCCTTTACCTTGAATAAAAGGTTCGGTTTTCGTTAATTTTATATCAATGAATAGCTGTTCTGCTGTTCGAGATGGAGAAACGTCCAACAAATCAAAGATACATAAAATTCGGTCCGGCCGTTCTTGAGTTATAAATAGTGAAACTACCTGATATATAATAAATAGAATAGAATACAGTTTATTGCACCAATATGACAAAGATACATGGAAGAAACTTGCAAAAATTAAAAGTACAAAAGGCGGTCATAAAACTAAAAGCAATCTCTACCAGACAACCTGTAAAAGAGAAACAATATTAAAATTTAGTAAGTGACGCATCGTTAATTTGTTACAAAATTATACAATAGAATAGATGCGTCACCGCATCGTTAATTTGTTACAAAATTATACAATAGAATAGATGCGTCACGGCATCGTTAATTTGTTACAAAATTATACATTAGAATAGATGCGTCACCGCATCGTTAATTTGTTACAAAATTATACAATAGAATAGATGCGTCACCGCGTCGTTAATTTGTTACAAAATTATTTTAAATTGTCACAGATTTTTTTTTTCTTATTTTCTTTATTTTCCTTTTCTCTTCATGAGATCTACTTTTTGTAAGGGTACTGGAGAGGTACTTTTTATACGGTGGGTCTGAAGCGATATAAATTGATACCTAAATCAGAAAAAAAAATTGTCAAGTTAATACATAAATGATTTTCATTTCGATCTGTCCATGCGCTTAGTAAATTCACAAGACTAGCTTTGTGATATTTAAAACCAAAATGGACAACATATTTCGTACAGTAAGCAATACTAATTATTATTTTATTAATGAAGTTTATAACCATGCAACACCGATTCGGGGAAATCCATCGAGGTTAAGTTTGGTGTGATATCGTTAGGGCAGCTACACTTTATCGACTATCGGATTTTTAATTCTAAGTATATCAAAACGTATGGTATAAAAGATATGGTATAATTAGAAAATGGATAAATTGAAAGTTAATAAAGACCAACTTAACTATTATTACACGTACTATAAATACCTCATTATTCGACGATAATAATAGAGACTTGGAATGCCAGGTTGAAATACAAATTTATTTTTATTTTATAAAACAAACAGTTCTAATTGTTATAAACAAGTGTCTTTTTATGATTGTTTTTTCTTTTTTGGTTAGGCCAATAATTTCAAATCAATTAACTCTATAATATATCATGTCTAGACTATTTTCCAATTCGCCATAGTAAATATATAAAAAAATCGTTCAATAGATAAACATTTATGTTATGTTGCGTATCTCTAATCAATACTGACCGCTTTACATTTACTCTGTATTTAGTATAATGTACTCTGTGTTTAGTATATGTACTTCCCGAAATCATCGCTAACACATCCCGAAAGTATTAATAATGCATCCAAAATCCATTCCAAGTGAAATTATGTGTATTCAATAATTTGCAACTATGACATTAAGCGTATGTACTCAGGGAAATTTATCAGTGTTATTTATGCGGTTTATTCAAACCAGTTCATTAATTATAATTGAACTACCCACACTTTCCTTTTCAAGCAGTTCAACTAAAAAAAGTTTAAAAATGTTGAAAAAATAGACAAAAGTTGTCCAATAATGTTCAACTAGTTGAAGAGAAAGTTGAACATATAGGACGATATTGATATCTTTTAAAAAAATATCAACAAAATGTAAAGAAAAGTTAATTACCAATTATTTGGGTGCATTCAGATATTTAAAAAAATGAGTCCCTCGAAGGTCACTGTACGAATGAGGGATTTTACGAATGAGTTTTTACAGAATGAGGTATTATGAGAACAAGTACTTTCAAGAATGAGCCATTCCGAGAACAGATCTTTTTTTCACATATGCCATTCTACGAAGAAATCCTATATCTACTAAACCATCCTGAGACAGTTCGATAAGAAGATTACTAGATGTCATACAATAGGTAATTTTACTCTCCAAATGTTATGATTTATACAAAAATATACCTAGATTCTACTCTCAACATCGACAGTAAGTACTGGGATAGAACTGATGTTTCAATGCAGAATATAATTATCTATTCTTTAGGTATCTCCAATTTTATCTTAATCCGTTTTTCCGTACGTGTGAAAAACTAACAAATATTCACAAATTCATCCAAACATCCTTCCTCACAAACTTTCCCTATTCTCTATAATAAATAACAAACAAGACTTATCGTGCTTAGTTGCCCTTATACTTTATTACGAGTACGTATCAGTCGAATCTTATGTCGTCGGCGACTCGGCGTTGTTTAGTCCGTGTAATCGTGTTCGTTCAGTATTATCAAATAGTGATTGTGTGCAGGGCTAGGCTGTCCATTATTATATTAAAATCATAATTGTTTTTGTCATTATAAACTATTAAAGAAGTTAAAGCGATTAACAAGTGGGTTTACATACAGGTAAAGTAGCGCTGTTTTTATTACGTGTGAAGTTTGCGTTTAGTATAAACGATAAAACGTATCCCGTCTAGTTTAACTTCAGTGTCTAGAAAAAAAAGTAAGAGGGAATTAGGGCGAAGTTTATATTACGTAGTATACTGTCTGGAGAAGTACTTCCACCTTACAGAAGACCATAGCCAAATAACAGCCCCCAAACTTTTAGAGGGTTGCTGTGTTCGTGAGAGTGAGTGTAGTTATACCAGTGAACTCTTATATAGTCTCTGCTTCAGCAGCTGGGTTAGTAACGCGCGAGTGATACTGTTTGTATTGCACGCGTTCATTGGTGACGATGACTGTTATGTACGATAATCTGAGTGGCCGTATGTTTGTTTGCTACTAGATATATCATTAAAAAATGTTGTATAATACAATTAAGAGTATATTATGCTTGGTTTTTGTTGCGTTATAAGTACATATCCCCATCATGCTCAGGCCTAAAGCCAACTTAATGGGCACCCAGCCCGATTAGCAATAGTAGCTATAGCGAGTGGTGTGGCATATCGAGCGCGACTGGCGAAGTGTAACTCCCCCTCACAGAATACTGCAGCCAATAAACAACACCCTCGAGGATTGTCGTGTTCCTGCTAATGAGATCACTAGATTTGAGGAGATGCTGTGTAAGCAGCGGTGGTACTATAATTATAGTGCGTGGTCGATGCTTACGTGGTGCTAAGCTTACGGTACCCGTTTTACATCGGGCGGACCGTATGCCTGTTTTATATGTATAGTAATCCTGAAGATAATGACCCATATGGTGTTTCATAATGATCGCTCTTGAAACTCGTCTAATTTTAACTTTTATTATATCACAAGAGAATAAAGGTCGAATTATCAAGCTTGAATAGCCGCTATAGCTATAGATAGATATCTCTAACTACTTCAGGGTAATGTATGATGACTAAACACATATCATATTATATGAACGATAAGCAAGTAATTATATTATAGGTATCATTTACACTATGTTATCAGACCTATGCTAAACTAAGTCGACAATGACTTTGTCTTTCATATTCTTGTGTCTTTTTTGTTTCTTTTTTACCACTGGGGAAAACAAGCATATGATCCGCGTGATATGTATGATAAACAGTCACCGCCGCCTATGGATGCTTACGACACCAGAGGTATCACTCACGCGTTTGGGCGTTATGACGCCGACCCTGTAAAAACCCCTTTACGCCTTCTTGAAGAACCCCCTATATAAGTACCCCCTGTAGTCTCCTGGGAAACCTTGGCAGGGAGTTCATTCCACAACTTGTGAGTTCGAGGTAGAAAACTCATCTGGAAACGTATATGATTCCCTGCCTATGACGTACGGTGCGACTACGGAAAGAGGTCGTGGACATCATATCAAACTCTTCTGAATCCATTGCTGGTACATACAGTAGAACCCTCAGGCTGAGAACGACAACTTTCTAAAACGTCAACTTCCTAAAACGATTTTTAATTATATAATAATTATATGATAATTTGTCATTTTCGGAAATTGACTTTTTTGGAAAAAACGACAACTTCCCAAAACGTCTCGTTTTGGGAAGTTGTCGTTTTAGGAAGTTGTCCTTTAAGAAGTTGTCGTTCTCAGCCTGACGGCTGTAGAATACCCAAAGAGAGGCAGTCTCTTCTCGGACTCCTCGCAAATGGGATTTTCTTAGCGGTGAACGCACAGACCTATTTTATTTATTTTATCGTTTCCTAAAAGGAATATCGACCACCATACAAATGTTGATTGGTTGTTTGAAATGTTGATAGCAAATAGATACAAGCTGATGATGTTGATGCGTAATCATCATCATTGGCTTGTATTTATTTGCTGTTGGATACAGGCCTTCCCCAATGCTTTCCACTAAATACGATCCTCCGCCTTCCGCATCCAGCCGGTTCCAGCAAGATCATCTTGACATAACGACTTTAGGAGACCTTAGGAGATGACCTCAGGATTTTAAGAAGTACAGGAACGCTTCGTCGTTCGTTCCTACGGCCTCCGATCTAATTCCTTCGTCCCCCATCTGCCATCACTTACTCGGTAGATGTGACCGGCCCATTGCCACTTCAGCTTGCAAACTTTGAAGGCTTTGTCGACAACGTTTGTCTCCGTCGAATTTCTTCGTTCCGGATTCGATCCTTCAAAGAAAGGAGTAACTACATGTGTAATAGATTCCTCCTGCTTACAGAAATCCGCAGCTAGACGAAATTAACCGACGTAGTATTAAAAACATGCCACATTATTCGCCCATTGGCAAACAAGCATAAGGCCTACATGATGTGGGTAACCACGTTGTATGAAAGCTTGTAACACAAGGAGTATATTATTCACGCATAAACATCTTCTCAGCTACCGCAGGCGATACTGTTTGTTACATTGCAATGTATCAGGTGTCGCGCGCGGTTTCCTCTTAAGTCCAAAATCCAAATCCGCCCATGTCCGAGCACACGGTAACGCGAGATACGTTAGCCTTATTTGACGAACTCGGTGGTCGAATGTTTAGCAATGGCCACTTTGACTCCGAGGTCGCGGGTTCGATTCCCGCACAAGACAAACATTTGTGTGTATGAACATATCTGTTTGTCTTGGTCTGGGTATTTTCTATGTATTATAAGTATGTATTTACAAAAAAAAAATGTATTTAAGTACATTTATCAGTTGTCTAGTACCCATAACACAAGCTTTGCGCTTAATTTGGGACTAGATGGCACTGTGTAAATTGTCCAGAATTTTTTATTTATTTGAGTTGAGTTTAATAAATCAGTAAATTAGTATGTTATTCGCTTCGTTTTACAGGTGAAGATATATTTCCATGAGAAATGGCGGCCGCGTGGATGGCGCCTCGCCGTCTCGACCCTCACGCCTGCAAGGTTCAGGTGTTCGGTGAGTTACGACACTTACTTGATTCTTACGTTATTTTGTTCAAGTCACATTTACAGGCAATTCGTTTTATACTACTTTGCCTCCGCCGCCAATTATAGACTACAACCCCATGGAAAAAATTAACCTGTGAAATGAACCAACGTGAATAACGCTTCCATTTACTCACGTACTCACCTGTACCGCTCAGAAATGACGGCATAGTGCTCTGAGTTATTTTCTGATATAGTAACAACAGCCTTCTAAGCGTCATTCACGTGGGTTCATTTCACAGGTTAATTTTTTCCATGGGCTTGTAGGCAATTACCAGTACGTTCGTACTGCTAATTGGCGTCGGAGGACGACAGCCAAGGTGGGAGCAGTTGCATGAATCTTCAGTCTCATACGGTGGCATGTGCAGACGACTTATGGGGTGTAAGTGGTTCATCAACATCTTTGAACCAAAGCCAACTTCACTTACACGCGGTGCACCCTGCTGACTAACAAACGAAGCTCTGGCGAAAAGAGAGGTAGGGAGCGTAATTGTAAGCTACCCGACTGGGGAATGTACCTCCACCTCACAGAATACCGCAGCCAAATAACGGTTCCCTTGAGGGCTGTTGTGTTCCTGCGAGTGAGTGAGGTCACCAGAAAGGAAGGAGATGCGATGGCAGCGGGGGTGGCGGCGCGCGAGCGATATTTTATGTTGCGAGCGTTAATATGGCTACGGTAACCGCTTCACATCAGGCGGGCCGTATGCTTGTCTGCCACCCGACGTAGTATAAAAAAATAAAAAAAAAGACGACTGCAGCAGATGGGACAAAGTCGGAAATGTTTTGTGTTCATGTTGGCGTCGTTAACCCATATTCATCCCACTGCTGAGTTACAGGCCTCCCCTCAATAGAACAGGGTTTAGAGCGTACTCCTCCACGCTCCGGATTGGCGGATGCCAGTGTTTGAAGCTGCCCAAAGGCCATTGACTGGTTAAGTGGTTAAGGACTGTCTTCTAATGACATCCACCGGGACCTACGTGCCCTCCGAAGCACGAAGGATAAATAATAAATTTTCCTGGACAAATTACACGCTGCCATCTAGTTCCAAACTAAGCAAAGCTTGTACTATGGGTACTAGATGTCTGATGTTATCCCGATACTGATATGATTGGCACGTCAATCTGTGGTCGAATGGCTAACAGTGTCCACTTTAATTCCGGGGTCGCGGGTTCCATCCCCGCACGAGGCAAATATTTGTGTGCATGAACATGTCTGTTTGTCTTGGGCTGGGTGTTTTCTATGTATTATATGTATGTATTTAAATTTAAGTATAATATCAGTTGTCTAGTACCCATGGTACAAGCTTTGCTTAATTTGGGACTAGATGGCAATGTGTCCAGTTCAGGAATATTTATTTATTATTATACTTAAATACATTTTTTTACATACATATATAAATAGAAAACACCTATACCAAAACAAACAGATATGTTAATGCACACACATCATATATGTGCGGGGATCGAACCCGCGACGTCGGGAGTCAAAGTGCCCATTGCTAGACATTTGATCACTGGGCGCGTCAAAAGAGCTTACAGTGCGACCAAAAATAATGGAAGAAACTTTTTTTCAATAACTCCATTGCATAATCTAACAAGAAATTATTAATCGAAGCAAAACACGGCTGACAATTTATATATATTTTTGTTTGTAAAAACAAACCAATCGTTGTTTTTTCCGCGGGCGCCGTATGGAAATAATATATACTATGTCACTTTCACAGCTGAGACGAAGCGAAAGAATCGTATGTCGGAAGCATGCCAAAGAAATATACATACATACATACACTTGAAAAACATTACCCACCCTGCTTCGTCAATCGGGTAAAAAATACCAATAACTAATTTTCCATAACTTATCTCATCTGTATCTTTTTTTTTCTTACAATATTTTTTTTTATGTTTTCGCCAGGCTACCCCCCTTACACACAACCCCAAGATCTGTCCCGCGCCTTCATCCACTTCGGCAGTGTGAAAGTTGATAAAATCACCCAGAAGTTCGCATCGCTGGAGTTCTCCAACCCGATAGAGGCGAAGAGCGCCCTGCAGTCGTCCAGGAAAGTGAGCATATATGGCACGCTGCTCACTGTCAAAGCATACAATCCTGAGCTGGCCAGTGGGGGGAAAGGCCAGCAGAACAGCCCCAAGAGAGAATTTACTAAAACCAAGGAATCAGGTAACTTACAATTAATAAATTCTTATTATTTGTGGTTGCTAGCAAATTATTGGAAGACTATTTACAAGGAAAGGTTTTCAGTCAGCAGGAAATTTCGTAATAGGCTATTTGACTATGTTCAAAAATTGTATAAATTATTTAACAATATTGTAAAATACACAAAACTATAAAGATCTGCAAACTTTCATTGTAATATCTTCCGTGCGACTTATTTTAGGGTCGATCAAAGTTTGGCGGGAAAGTCCATTTTAAAAGTATGAAATAATTAAAAAATAATATTTCCATTGGAGAAGCAATAAAAATACTATAACTTTTATTATGATACTTATTACATAAACGTAATATTTAACATAGCTGTCGTACAAATTTCTGATTTGATGCATACAAAATACAAAACTGTGACGTCATAATTCAGTTGCCTTTTGTACGGAGCGTTTTCGGGAAAGTTAAAAATTGTGATTTTCAAATTAACATATCTCGAGAGGTTTTTGTGCTATCGAAGTAATTCTTTCACCTATGGTTATATTATTGAGACGTCCCTACATATCAAGCCAAAAAAAATGTTGGTCAAGTTGTACAGAGCTAATTGTGATCATACCAACTTATTTCTACTAAGTAAATGTCTGTCTTGGTTTGTTGTTTATGAGTTTTGACGATCGCTGACGTCTTTTCCGTTGCAAAATGGGATTTTTCTCGTGGTCAAACCAGTTTGACTGAATAGTTTAAAGAAGGGAAAATTGATGGACCTTTATGATGGGCACACTGAAAGTAGAATTTGGGGTGTATGTGGTTTATCAACATCTTTGAACCAAAGCCAACTTCACCTGCACGTGGTGCACCTTGCTGACTGACAAACAAAGCTCTGGCGAAAAGAGAGGTAGGGAGCGTAATTGTAAGCTACCCTACTGGGGAATGTACCTCCACCTCGCAGAATACCGCAGCCAAATAACAATACCCTTGAGGGTTGTTGTGTTCCTGCGAGTGAGTGAGGTCACTAGAAAAGGAGATGCCGCATTGGCAGCGGGGGTAGCAGCGCGCAAGTGATATATTATGTTGCGAGCGTTAATACGGTTACGGTAACCGCTTCACATCAGGCGGGCCGTATGCTTGTCTGTCACCCGACGTAGTATAAAAAAAATAGAAAATAAAATATACGTAGTTGCATTACTCCCTTTGATGAGTAAACTGTTTTTTTTATTTGCAGAAGAAATAATCAACCCGCAGGACATCGACCTGTCCGGTGACTTCCACCAGCAGCTGGACACCATCCTGGCGGCTGTGCGCCTCACGCAGGAGGAAGTGGCGGCCATCAGCTCGCTGTACTGTGACCTGCAGGCCGCGCTGGAGCCGCTCTGGCCAGGTACTGATACCACTGCCACCAGCAGCTGGACACCATTTTTTGTAATATGATGTAATTTTTACATATGATGTAATTTTATTGAAAATTGTTTGATGTGTCGTATCAATTCAAATTGTATGTTATTAATATTTAATCTGATTGACAATTAACTGTTTAAATTGATGATATTGTGAATTTGTTATATACATTTTATAAATTTGCATGCCTTAAGGTAGAATATGGTAGAGCTAATTTGTTGTACTCCATCTGTATTGTTACCCATGTTCGTAAATAAAATATATGAATATGAACCATCCTGGACGTCGCGCTCTCACGCAGCAACTCGCTGTACACAGACCGGCACTCGTCTCCGCCATGGATGCTTGCTACACCAGAAGCTTCAGAAGCATATGTATATAGAACATTTCTAATAAATGTTCTATCTGTGTTCACTCACTCATACCACACAATACACATATGTTTCCTGAGTCTTTTGGAAGACTATAATTAGTATATAAATTGTCGGCAGGATGTGAGGCGGTGCCCTTCGGTTCGATCCCCACGGGGCTAGGCATCAAGTCCAGCGACGCCGATTGCTTCATCAGCCTGCCGCCGCAGTTCAGGCACCAGCACATCAACCACGTGCAGAAGGTACGTCCAGTATTTTACATTCATGAATAGCTATGACATGATGGGATGGCAGAAAATCCTAGAGTGGAGGCAGCGAGTCACTGATGAATTGAAACTTATTATTTAAAATTACAATATAAAAATGTATCAAAGTTGTAACTTTGTAATGAATTTAATATCTAGTTAGTTTACAGTAACGTTTTATATTTTTAAGGCTGATTAAATTCTTTATAAAATACTGTCATGTTTTAAATAAACATGGCTGCGCCAAATTGTCACGGTTTAAAAAAAACACAAGACCGGACTATTGGGGCGTTTTAAAAAGAGGTTAATGGAAATTAAAGTATGTATGAACAATCAAAGGGGTTTCATTTAAACAAGAGATTATAGTCAGTGGCCAAGGTGATCAGGCTGCCGTCAACCCAAATTTATATAAAGCTGTTAAAAGATAATAAAAGTAAAGAGTAATATACTCACGATTTTCGGGCGCCTAGGTTGTCGGTCGTTGCGTTGGTTATACCCTCCATAACACAGCGGAGATCATTGAACTATTAATCTCAAGTCGGGTTAAATGCCATACGAAATCTGTGGGCAACTGGCCGTGAAAAATATATATATATCAAAGCAGAGCGTATAGTTCAATAATACATCAGAACTTGATTGATCTGTATATTGCAATAAGAAAACAAATTGTTACACAATTATATTATATATAATGAGATACAGCGGTACGCTTATGGGCTAAGATTTGTTTTTGAAACAGTTACAGAGAACATAGCCCTTAACTACAATAGAATTACATTTACGCAACACGCATCAACCAATTCAGAGTCACATCATCAATACAACATTTTGAAGTAAGAATTAAGAAGTAGATTTGGGCAGGGAAAAAGTTAGAAGAGCCGATCCAAATAAATAAGGGTGGAGATAAGGCTGCGTAGAGTAGAATAGAGTGGAGGTAAGATGAAGAGAAGTTGAAGTTAAGGTTGAGGTGAAGGGCTGAAAACAAGTAAGTTTCCATGAGATTCGGACTTTGAACTTTGAAGTGACGCGTCCTAAAAATTAAGAAAAAAATAACTTACCGCATTGAATCATGCGCCCTTCTTTAAAAATCTAATGCGATACACATGTTATGCACTCAAATGTGCATTCTGAAAAGAACAAATTTTCATTTTAATATCCACGCGTGGGGTCGCGATGCGGTTCGACATTTAACCAAAACGAAAAACGCTTACCAGCCTTCCTCAAACGCCAAAGGCGTTTTATGTTTATTTATTCAGGATATTGGGCCATTTCAACCGCAAACACCCAATTTTTAAATATTTCCTTATAAAATTGATTAAAAATCGACTATTGTCAAGCCATGTTCGAACGGAAAAGGAAGAATGACGAAAAAAGTTGCCAGATGCTAGCCACGCAAATCTTCTTCTTCAACTTTTAACATTTTCTCAGTTTTAATTTTAGAATTGTAAATAAATTATATATTTATTAATTTCGGCGACATTTTAATTTTAAAAATAACGTTTTAGTAATATGACACCACATTAGGATCAATATATTATAATTTAGAAAAATGTATTTTTATGCATTGCATACCGTCCTTTTTATTAAAGAAATATATTAGGGATCCGGATACAAGGATTTACGAGTTTATTTTGCAATACACAGTTCACCCAACAAATAAAAAAGGATAACTCTGTAGCGTTTCCTATGAGCACGCTACATTTCACCCGTTCTGGGAAAAAAAAAATTTTAGAAACGGAGTTTCTAAAATTTTTTTAAAAACATCCTTCCCAGAGGTAAATGTAAATAAAAAAATAATGAAATTAAATTCAAATAAACAAAACAAAACGCGTAGGCTACTACACCTATCCTGCACTAGACATGCATCCAGATGCTGGAAGACACCAACCATGGAAACACTCCGTCGAGAAACTACCGGCGCAGCTCAGTCAGTTCAAACACCCTGAACTGGCAACCCAACAAAATGTTCCAACAGAAGGATAACCTACCACGATAACTAATAAGATAAGAATGAAAACTAACCAATAACCAAAAATTAGCGAACGGTGTACAACTGGTATAATACGCTGGGCACACTAGCCGCGCATTAACAAACCAATTCACTAAGGTTATATTATAATTAAAGTATCAATATAAATAACTAACTAACTAGAATTGTGGTCTGGTGTACTACTGGCGTAATAGGATGGGCCCAAAGAGTAGCCTCCTATCAGCGAACCAAGGCCGACAAAACAAAACTCCCACTAACTACAAAAAAATATATGTCGAGAGACATATAAGAAAAAGCATGTTGAAAAACATGAAAAACAAATGTGTGATCGGTATACGACCGGCGTAATAGGATGGGCCCGAAACGTAGCCTCCTATTAGCAAACCAAATCAACACAAATATGTCAAAGGACATATAAAAAAACTCCTACCAACTTCAAAAAGAACATGTCGAAAAGACATGCAAAACAAACGTGTGGTCGATCTGCTACTGGTGAATTCCGGTCAGCACCCTCGCCTCGAAATTTACGAACCGACCAACACAAAAACATGTCGAAAGACACGACAAACAAAACATGTCAAAGGACATGGAAAACAAAAGTGTGGTTAATTTACTACTGGCAAATTCCGGTCAGCACCCTGGCCTCGGAGTTTACGAACTAACCATCACAATTGATATAAAAATCGTCCGAAAAGACGTAAATAACACAAAGTGTGTTAAAAAGTGGGTCCGGAGACACCAGAATAATGTGAGCGAATTTCGCAAATGAAATGCTCAAAGTTAAGTCGAATCCAAATAAGTCCAAATCAAGAGATTGGCTTGCTAGCAAATAAAGTCATGTCCGGGTTCAAACTTACCCTAAAACACAAAACAAAGAAAAACATGTGACACACAACTCACATAAGTAGGTAAGTATGTATGCACAGGACAAAACATCGACTTAACAAAAAAATTCAGATAACAATGATCCGACAAAATTATTGTACAAAATATACAAAAATAAATAATAATAAATGATAGTCCTTTTTGCGCTGGAATATGCACCTCACTATTTTCAGCATTTAATTTTAGAAAAGAAACCGAATCTTGAAGAACATACAGAAGGTACAGAGCATAGCTTAACTGTAATAGTGTATACCAAGGCGTCCTACATTCATCACCTACCAAATGAGCTAGTCCTTTCAGAACACATTCATACATCACCTATCTATAGCTCGAAACCGAGATACCACAAAACGAGCTAACGAGTTGGTAACAATACCTCCGTAACGAAATTTTATATTTTAAGAATATCTTTAACATGATAATTACCAGTGGTATTTTTGACTAAGTCCTTCAATAAATAAACGTTATTAGAAACTTTCTCTACAACTTCACATTTAACAAATTTAGGTGCTAATTTAGCGGAAAAATAGTGCTGAGCATTCGACTGAACGAAGTTCCTCCTCCATACAATATCGCCAGCACAAAAAGAAATGCTTTTCCGTCCAATATTATAATAAGAAGCATTCTTTTTATATGCTTTAATTAAATTTGATACAGTTTTATCAAAAATATTTTCCAAAGTAGATAATAATTCAGAGTAGTCAGACCTACTCCCAATAATTAAATTCTCTGAAGAATCAGAGGAAGAAAATTTATATAAAGAACCATCTAAAATTGTCTCCCTTCCAAACATAAGAAAATTAGGCGTATAGCCTGTAACTAAATTAATAGTGCTATTAATAGCAGACTGGACATGTGGCAAATATTTAGACCAAGTCCTATGATCAGTTTCAACATAACAGGATAAACAAGTTTCAATCGTCTTATTGAACCTTTCAACTGGGTTGTTCTGAGGTGTGTATAAAGAATTGTAGAAAACTTTAGGAATATTGTAACCTTCTATAAAGTCTGTAAATAATTTTGAAGTAAACTGAGTACCATTGTCACAAATTATAGTTTTAGGACATCCAAATTTTAAAAATATTTCTTTTTCTAGTATTTTGACTATAGTTTGTGCCGTAGCAGTGTACATTGGAAAAATCCAACAAAATTTTGTGAAAACATCTACTATTGACAGAATGAAATTATGTCCAGAATAAGAACGCGGCAAAGGTCCTATGATGTCTATCGACAGCATAGTCATAGGTCGATTAACAAGCTTAGGGTTGGTCATCAATCCTAACGGTGCAGAATTAGAATGTTTATACGCTTTACAAACGTCACATCTGACTATATAATCTCTAATATCTTTAAACATCTTAGGCCAAAAATAGTGTACTTTAATCTTCTCAAGAGTTTTATGAATACCAAAATGAGCAGAATTAACATCATCGTGATTATTACGAATTGTTTCTAAAACATGTTCTTTTGGTATAACGATTTTCCAAGCTAAGTCTTGTGATAAAGAATTCTTTGGGCGAATATACTTATATAAAACTTCATTTTCAACTTTAAATGTTCCAAACTTCGATGAATATTTTTGACACTCGACAAACATCTTAGAATACCATGGATCATGAATATCATCGGGGCAAACAACAATAGAAGAGATTTCGACTCGAGATAAAGCATCAGGTACAGTATGTAAACTACCCTTTTTATGTACTACATCAAATTTGTATTGAGACAAACGAGCTGCCCATCTGGCGAGTCTACCAGAAGGATTAGACAAGTTCATCAGCCATTTTAAGCTAGCATGATCTGTAACTACAGTGAAATCTGTTCCTTCAATATAAGGTCTAAAATGTTCAATTGATAATAAAACAGCTAAAAGTTCTCTTTCAGTTACACTATAATTTTGTTCAGCTCTAGATAACATTTTAGAAAAATACGCTATAGGATGAGACTGACCAGAGTCATCTTCCTGCATTAAAACACTACCAACGCCGTTTCCACTAGCGTCGCAATGCACATAGAACTTTTTGTCAAAATTAGGGCACTGTAATACCGGAGCGGTAATTAAAGCAGTTTTCAAACTATTAAATGATTCATCTGCATCTTCATTCCAAGAAAATTTTACTTTAGCATTCCTTTTACCTCCAGTTAATTTGGTTAAAGGGGCAACAAGATTAGAAAAGTTAGCAATAAATCTACGATAATATGAGCACATTCCTATAAAACTTCTAACATTTTTGACTGATTTCGGTGTAGGAAAATTCTTTATAGCTTCTAATTTAGTTGGATCAGTATGTAGTCCATCCTCATCAACAACATATCCCAAGTATCGCAATCTTTCCTTGCAGAATTCTGATTTTGATAAGTTAATGGTAAGTCCAGCATCCTTCAATCTTTTATAAACTTTATGAAGCAAAACTAGGTGACTTTCGAAGTCGCGAGATATCAATATAAGATCATCCAAGAAACAGAATATATTATCGTCGAATTCAGGTCCAAACAAGCGATCAGAGAGTCTCTGCAATTCCGCCGGTGCATTTGTCACACCAAATGGCATCCTAACGAATTCAAAAAGACCTCTGCCGGGAACAACAAAAGCTGTCTTTTCTCGTGACGTTTCTTCCAATAAAATTTGATAAAAAGCTTTAGAAAGATCAATTGAAGATAAAAATCTAGCATCTCTAAGGTTAACAAGTATTCTAGAAATATAAGGAAGTGGATAAGAATCCTTAACAGTAACTGAATTTAATTTACGTGAATCCAAACAAACTCTAAGACTGCCATCTTTCTTTGTTACTAATACAAGTGGACTACTCCAAGGTGATTTTGAAGGTTGTATGATACCTTCCTCTAACATACGATCGATTTCAACATTGAGTGCTTTAGATCTAGCGGGGCTCAAAGGATAATATCTCTGCTTAATAGGTTCACCCGTAGTGACAATTTTATGTTGCACAAGGTCGGTTCTACCTAGTCCCTTGTTTTCATAAGAGATATCTTTAAATAATTCCACAATATGATCTAAACGAGATTTTTCCTCAGGTAACAAGTTATTAGCAGAAGTAATAGGTGATATTTCAAAAGGTTGACCACTAGAGTTCACAAAAGATACTTCTTTAGATAATTTATTAAAGATTCCAAACGATACCCAAAAATCTATACCCAGAATAACATCACTAGTTATAGAAGGTATAACAATAAATTTGATAAGCTTAGTCCGTTTTGCACATTTAACTGGCAATTGCATGTACCCAAAAACTTGTTGACATTTGCCGTCAGCTGTGGTAGCAATAAAAGAAGATTCTTGTAACACAAATCCTAAATCTTGAAAAGTTCGGTGCGAATTATTACCAAGTACACTAATCTGTGCACCGCTATCCAATAATCCTAAAAATTCATGACCTCTAATCGAAAATGAGATGTAAGGTCTACTATCTAAGTTTTTAAATTTCAAAAACGAAGCAATTTGAGAAACTAAATTAATTTGAGAATTACTGACATTATTGACAGATGATGATGATGATGATTTGTTACATGTTTCAATAGAATTATAAATTTCTCCAGCTGTGGTCCGTTCACTTCTTCTAGAAAGAAGTTGGTCACAACTGGCTCTCATGCGTTTTTTGAACCGCAAGATTCACAAGCAGCAACGCCACTATCCAAAACTGAAACATTTTTTGTAACAGGTTTGCACCTAGTACAATTACTAGTCAATACGTTCGGTTGTCCACACCTAAAACACTGAATAGCCGGAAACTTTCTACACTCTTTGTAATTATGACCAGACTTTTTGCACTTTAAACAAATGGCTTCAGTTCGTGGTGAAGACACAACACTCATCCTAATATTGGGCTCTGTCTTAAAAGTGGCAGGCCTCTTTACATTAATATTTTGATTAACAGGACGAAGAGATTCGATCTCCCTACCTAACTGTAAAAGTCGATTAATAGTCGTAACTGACCTACCCACCAGATGATACGAATATTCCGGTAGCATGTTATGTTTTATAATTTGGATCAAGGTAAACTCCGACAATGGACTATTCAATTTAGCAGACATATCCATCAATTCAATAATAAATTCCGACAAAGTTTCAGATGATTTCTGTGTTCTAGTACGAATTTCATATTCCAACTTATAATTCAAATCTATTGGCGCAAACTGTTCAATTACTTCATATCTAAACTGATCCCAATTGAAAATACAGTCCTTCCTTCCTCTATACCATTTCAAGGCAATATCAGAAAGAAGCACAGGTATAGCTAAAAAGCACTGTTCTTTAGTAAAACCTTTAACAGGACCTAATTCATCCAAACGAGTAAAAAATTCCATAGGGCAAGTCCTACCGTTAAAAACTAATCCCAATTTTGTAAAATCAAAACGTTTTTGATAGCAAGAATAAGAATTCATATGTGGAGAAGCACTGTTAATGTTTGTTGAATTGTGGTATGCATTATTTAAGTTCACTGAATTTAAATTCACTTGTTCCGAATGTGGTGCGTTCAATATAACATTAGATTCAATAACATTCTCTAAATCTATCATATTACGAATTTCCGTAGCGGGTGGTAAATCGTCCTGATTCCGCTGCTGGGTCTGAGGTTGTATATTAATATTGTTAAGCGAAGGCATGTTAACATCCATAGCCTGCATATCAGACTTAGTGTTAGAATCATTCGACTTATCATCCATCTTTCAAAGTTAGCAAATTAAATAAATTTAAAATATACACAAGCGTAAGTGTGTATACACCTTTATGAATACAGTATACATTCACATATAAGCCAAGTAAGAAAGCACAGCACAAGCTAATTAGGCTTTGCAAAACTCAAAATATCAGCAATGTTTCAAATCGGTTATGTCCAAGTATTTTTCAATGTTTATAAGTATATTGTTTAGTTAAATTACACTTTCAATATAATTGTTTTGTTATAATGTTCAAATGCAATGAGCAAGCTTTATATTTTTGATAATATTCACAGCAAAGTTGTACAAACATCAACCAACAATGTAACTTTTTCTTTTTAGGTTATGTAATGTGTGAAATTTCAAACTAATTATGAATAAGCAAGTAGCAATATGAAGTCACATCAAATCTATCACTTTTGAAAACAATTTTCTATATTTTTTATCATATTTACTTAATATTTACTTAAATTCACAAAAATGTTCAAGCGTTGAAAATTTTTCATACAAAATGTGTCACTCCTGATGTTAAGCTAGTAATGTGTTTATGTATTCAAGAAAATAGCATTAATTCGCAATAAGCTGTAGCACTGTTAAATAAATTCAGCAATTGAAGTGTTAACAATGTGTAGTAATATGTTTTAACTTTGTTTTATATTTTTTTTCAAATTCAAAATGAAAGTTGTCACATATGAACAAACGTTGTACACATAGGTTACAAGTATAAGTACAAGTCACACTCTTTACCTGTTGAAAAATGGTTCACATAACAAGAAATGTTTATATATATGTCAGTTGAAACAATTGATCAAAAAAATACAAAGTATAAGATAAGGTTGCAAATAAAGATATAAACAATGTTTATTCAATAAATAACTCCATATCTGTCATCTTCATCATATAAAATATAACTCAAATGTTACATTTCAAAAATACTAAATAAAGTTAACCAAATACCATCTGCTCGCTTCACCAAAATAACAAAAGTTTGTCAACGACAAAGTATAAATATGTATTCAAAGGAATACCATATAAAAATAACCAAGTAACTATTTAGAAAACAGTCACGGCTAACAAGAAAGTTAAATATCAAAGTTAAGACCAAGTTGTCCCAGACCTCATATGGATTTCATTGGTTACCCAACCAATATTTTCAGTAAATTCAATTATCAAGTATTAAAGTTTTCATATATTTTTATATAATTATATTCAAAATATCAAGTTTTTAATAAATCAAGTCCCTGTTCGACTGCGTCAATTGTCATGTTTTAAATAAACATGGCTGCGCCAAATTGTCACGGTTTAAAAAAAACACAAGACCGGACTATTGGGGCGTTTTAAAAAGAGGTTAATGGAAATTAAAGTATGTATGAACAATCAAAGGGGTTTCATTTAAACAAGAGATTATAGTCAGTGGCCAAGGTGATCAGGCTGCCGTCAACCCAAATTTATATAAAGCTGTTAAAAGATAATAAAAGTAAAGAGTAATATACTCACGATTTTCGGGCGCCTAGGTTGTCGGTCGTTGCGTTGGTTATACCCTCCATAACACAGCGGAGATCATTGAACTATTAATCTCAAGTCGGGTTAAATGCCATACGAAATCTGTGGGCAACTGGCCGTGAAAAATATATATATATCAAAGCAGAGCGTATAGTTCAATAATACATCAGAACTTGATTGATCTGTATATTGCAATAAGAAAACAAATTGTTACACAATTATATTATATATAATGAGATACAGCGGTACGCTTATGGGCTAAGATTTGTTTTTGAAACAGTTACAGAGAACATAGCCCTTAACTACAATAGAATTACATTTACGCAACACGCATCAACCAATTCAGAGTCACATCATCAATACAACATTTTGAAGTAAGAATTAAGAAGTAGATTTGGGCAGGGAAAAAGTTAGAAGAGCCGATCCAAATAAATAAGGGTGGAGATAAGGCTGCGTAGAGTAGAATAGAGTGGAGGTAAGATGAAGAGAAGTTGAAGTTAAGGTTGAGGTGAAGGGCTGAAAACAAGTAAGTTTCCATGAGATTCGGACTTTGAACTTTGAAGTGACGCGTCCTAAAAATTAAGAAAAAAATAACTTACCGCATTGAATCATGCGCCCTTCTTTAAAAATCTAATGCGATACACATGTTATGCACTCAAATGTGCATTCTGAAAAGAACAAATTTTCATTTTAATATCCACGCGTGGGGTCGCGATGCGGTTCGACATTTAACCAAAACGAAAAACGCTTACCAGCCTTCCTCAAACGCCAAAGGCGTTTTATGTTTATTTATTCAGGATATTGGGCCATTTCAACCGCAAACACCCAATTTTTAAATATTTCCTTATAAAATTGATTAAAAATCGACTATTGTCAAGCCATGTTCGAACGGAAAAGGAAGAATGACGAAAAAAGTTGCCAGATGCTAGCCACGCAAATCTTCTTCTTCAACTTTTAACATTTTCTCAGTTTTAATTTTAGAATTGTAAATAAATTATATATTTATTAATTTCGGCGACATTTTAATTTTAAAAATAACGTTTTAGTAATATGACACCACATTAGGATCAATATATTATAATTTAGAAAAATGTATTTTTATGCATTGCATACCGTCCTTTTTATTAAAGAAATATATTAGGGATCCGGATACAAGGATTTACGAGTTTATTTTGCAATACACAGTTCACCCAACAAATAAAAAAGGATAACTCTGTAGCGTTTCCTATGAGCACGCTACAATACGTATATTTCCCAATATACGTTGGTGAGCCTTTTATAAAATTGATTTCTTCCTTATGAGAGGAAACATTAGATAGTTATTTATGAAAAAACAACTGAAAGAACTTTATACGGGAACCATTATTGGATTTCTGTATCTGATCAAAGCATTTGAATCCTCCATCGCTGAATATCAAATTCTCAAAATACCACATTCGCAAAACATCATATTTTCAAAATATCATGATCTTATAAGACCACATTCGCAAATCACAGCATTCTTCAAACATCATATTTTCAACAAAGGTAAAAAAGGATACTGGGCCTCAAAAAAATAATGCCGACGGCGCCTTGTACCAGTAGGTACAAGTGGTAAGATGTACATACGACACTTCCGATACACTTATTGACTGGCGAATTATTTCCACTTATAAGTAATAATGACAATGTCATTGCTTAGTCATAATTAATGATCGAAATTGAACCATAATTAATTAAATTTATGACTTTAAGAGCCCTATTACATTTGCACGCTGACGAGCTCTCGCGCAGTACTAAACCCGCGAAGGCCGCCAGTGCATCGTTTTTTGTAGTAATTTTGAAGTTATATTTATCGTTTTTATTGAAATGAGATAATAAATTGATGCTACAAAGTTTATTCATCATGAAGTGACAATTATTCTCGTATAAATTTTGCTCAATAATATTATCGTTTATTCGAGAAATTAACAGTTTACTTAAAGCGATTTTCGAAGGTTTTTTGGTTAAAATAATGTTTTTTTTTTTTATATTAAATCAATGATATTTCAAAATTCCGAGGCCGCTATGTACTATACGACTATATAACAAATACCTTTCTATTTTTTTTATTTCATTTGTATGAAAATCTTTCTCTGCAATTTTGGGTTTATTTAAAAAGTTAAGCAAAATTTACAAAAAGCGAGGCCGCTATGTACTATGCCAATAGCTATTCTGTAATATTCAATAAGTCAACGTTGTTAATGTATTTTTGTTTCCGAGATCAAGAACGCTAAAATTGGCCATTTTACGCAAAAATCACAGTCAATATGTAATATGGCTCTTAACAATAAACAAAAGTATGAATACATCTTTAAAATTGCTTCCACAGGGAGGCAATTCAAATATTTTGAGAATATGATGTTTTGCGAATGTCGTGTTTTTCGAATGTGGTCTTTTGAGAATATCGTATTCAGCGAGGGAGGACATTTGAACACACATCCGTAGAATTAAGTCCGATCCGTATTGTATATAGTTAGTTCACTTTCGTGCGTTTTTATGAGGAGCTAAATATCGGAAGATAAATGAAATAGGAAAATTATAAAAACGTATGTCTGAAGAATTCATATTCCTTATTCATTTTAGCTAGCTTAACACGTTTTTGATCCACGATCACATCGGTCTTGTTCTACGGATGCGTGTGTCAGTTGTGTTAGACATGCTCCAAAAACATCAATTAGTGGGTAATTTGCCATTAGCCAGGGCAGTACTCACAAAGCATTTGTCAACAGAAGGGTTGAATTTGCTGGACCATGTTATCTTAAGACGGGACTTGTGTAATATTTTTATAGCAATTTTGTGTCTGCACAATTAATTGATTAAGATATAGTTTCGAAGTTATCTACGGCAGCATTTGAAAGTTTTCGTTCACGACGTGATTATGGTACAAATTGATTAATTCTGATTTCGTTTCAAAGTTTCGTAGAAATTGATTTTAAGCTAGTTCAATACAACCAAATCGAGATTAATAAACGGCGACGGCGATAACTTTACAATCGTATTATCTTCGTAGGCGCATCGCGCCCTGCGGCAGTTGCCGAGCCAGTTCTGCGAGATCCTGTGCATCCCGCGCGCCAATACGCCGCTGGTGAAGTTCCTGCACGTGCGCACGGGCACGCGCTGCGACGTGTCGTTCAAGACGCCGCTGGGCGCGCGCAACTCGGCGCTCGTGGCGTTCCTGCTGCGCGGCGACCCGCGCGTGCTGCCGCTGGCCGTGCTGGTCAAGTACTGGGCGCGCGTGCACCGGCTGTCGGGCTGCGGCCGCCTGTCCAACTACGCGCTGGTGCTGCTGGTGCTGGGCTACCTGCAGCAGCCCGCCGCCGTGCTGCCGGCCGTGCGCTGGCTGCAGCGCGAGCCCGCGCGCGCGCGCCTGGTGGACCACTGGGACACCGGCTTTGACGAGCGCCCGCTGCCGCCCGCCGCGCCCGCCTCGCTGCCCGCGCTGCTCGGCGGCTTCTTCCAGCACTACGCCGCCTTCGACTTCGACCGGCTGGCCGTGTGCCCCTACCTCGGCCGGCCCGTGCCCAAGGACCTGTTCGCCGACCTCGACAACCTGCCCGACGAGTTCCACCGGTACCGGGACAACGTGGTGCGCCAGCTGGCGCCGCCGCTGCGCTTCACGACGCCGATGTGCGTGCAGGACCCGTTCGAGCACTGCCACAACGTGGCCTCCTCGATCGGCGCGCGCCTCGCGGACGAAATCCGCGCCTTCTTCCGGTTCGCGGCGGAGGCCTACGAGACGGAGAAGGACTCCGGCTGCGGGAAGTTCCTCGAGACGATCCTGCTGCAGCGGCCGAAGATCGCGAGGACGAAGGGCAACCCGGAGTTCCGCTCGAACCTCTTCCCGAACGTGGTGAGCTCGATCGTCGCGCCCGACTGGAAGGCGGTCGTGCGGGACGTCGTGTTCGTCGTGTTCGAGCAGATGCTCAAGATCCAGCTCGGCAAGGTCGAGGAGAAGACGAACCCGGACACGCGGAGAGAGAAGGAGAAATACTTGGGCTCGTTGGCGAATCCGATCTGGAGACGGAAGACGTTCAACAGGCTGTACAGCGTGGTCGAGCTCGACCTGCGGGAGAAGCAGAGGCGCATCACCGAGGAGATCCTGAACACGGACAAGGAGCGCATCAACGTCACGTTCCAGACGACGCTGACGTTCTGCCACGAGCCGCGCAGCGCCGTCATCGCCGTCAAGATGGCGAGCGGCGACCTGGTCGCCTTCAAGGAGTTCGGCCGCTTCTTCGTGGCCGTGCTGCACAACTGGTTCCTGCAGCTGCTGCGGCCCGCGCGCCAGCCGACCTCGCGGCCCGACGCGCTGCGCCCCGCGGGGGCCGCGGAGGACGTGGAGGCCGCGCCGCGCCGCGGGGACGACGACGGCGGCGACGACGATGACGACGACGCCGCCGACGCGTGACCCCGCGCCCGCCCGCACGCAGCCGCTCGTGGGACATTAACGACGTTTAATTGATAATTAAGTTGAACAATCAATAATTTTATAAAGTACAATATTTCAAATTTACGACTATTTTTGATTTCACCCCCTGTGAATGAGCTCCCTGCACGATACAGAAACGATATATAAGTTCAGTACTATATATAGCGTATTATACGTCTACAACTATAGGGAGCCTCGCAAGGGCGGATCCACCGTTGTGGGCACGGTGGGCATGCCCACAACCCTTAGGCAATAAGGAATTAAATCAACAGTGCTTCATAAGTCATGATTTTTCATGAGCAAGTTCGTACTCCGACTCCGACTCGTCTTTGGCCGATTTTCGGGTGGCTGTGACCACAACCTGTTTTGAGGGCTGGATCCGCGCCTGGAGCCTCGAAGGTATATGCCACAGTAATCTGTTTCCATAGAAGTCGATCGTTACACTTACAGACTGATATCGACGCAGCTAAAACCGCCGGTCGGTTCCGATGTACGAAGGAGAATTATAGAAATGTTACTAAAAAGTATGGCTCAAAACATTTTTTCTTAGTAATTTTGTGCGCAATTGTACACATGCGCCAATTGCCCCTTCTACTTTTGCCGACCGATTTTAAACCACCGCGCGACCTGCGGCCGAACTTGAGCTTTGTAAAGCATAAGTCTTTGCCGCGCGTTGAAGTACTGCTTTTACATACCTTTGTTTGAAAACCGACCGTATCAAACTAACAACCACAGAGTACTTTGTAATACAACAGCAATATGGTATACTTCTAACTAATGAGTTCGTGTTGTAATTGGTTGTAAGGGTGGTTTCCCTTACGTTACTAGTTACTTGTTTGCTTGATGTGGAGTGCAGAAAGGAAAGTCACCAATAGTTGTAGTTAGTATAATTTCTTAGTTATGGTGATTATAACTCAGATACTGGCAATTCCTTTCTCTCGTGTATTGGTTCGATGTTATGATTGCACTCACCGATATTAGTGACAATATTTACTTTTATAGTAATCAAATATGACGCGTGCGCGCGGAGTCGCCGCATCAGCAAAATATAAAATTTACATGTGTGGTGTAAACCGTACATTTTGGGAACACCAGAAAAGAGATAAAAGTTAAAATGAAAATGCTCAACACAAAGAGATAAGGAAATGCCATTACAAAATAAATTTAAATCATTCGAAGTTAAACGCGAGGTTCTTAATTCCACCGGTGACGTTCTGACGTGACGTCTCTGCTGGCGGGACCTCAATGTGGATGCTCCGTTGCTGGGGCTCGTCCGGTCGCCGTATTACTTGAAGTTCGATATCTTCAGAGTGTCGACGAGCTGGTGCCCGTGGTCGGTTTCTTGCACAGTAGTGACAGCGCTTCCTCCCAACCAGCACCAGCACAGTAAAAATGATTGCTATCAGTAGAGTATAGCAAATGGCGTATTGATGTACGTCATGAGTAGATAGAGTTGGTAATCTGGCTTCTTGTTTCTTTTGATGGGCGATATCCTCTTCAATCTTCGCAAAGTCGGAGTTTGTTGTCTGTAGCAATCGTGGGACATCGTGGTAAGTTGTCAAGTTAACTATCTTGTTGATAGACGTGTTGAAAGCTGGGACCGAAAAATCATAATCCATCTTCATGCGGCTGTTATAGTGGCGGTGAGAGTGGATTGTCAGTCCCTTAGATTGCACCACGCATCCCTGCGGCAGGGTGATTATCCCGGATGACGTTATAGTATACGAGGTAACGTCATTACCACATATAATACGTAGTGGACAAGTTTCACAACATATGATCAACCAGCTGTTCTGTGTATGTAATTCAATCCACGAGTCGTAGCACGCTCGGCGCTCGACTTCACAAGGCTGAATGTTTTGATGCGACAGCAGTTTCGCTTCGCAAGGTGCCTTGTTGTTGTGTAAATCGAATATAGGTGGATTCAATTTGCAGGTAAACTTGTTCGATTTCTGTAGTGAGCAATGTTTGAAGTCATCATCACTCATCAACATGTAGATATTCTTTTCAAAGTTAACAGCTATGTACTTCGAAGTCACTCGTATATAAACCGCTTCTGAGTCTCCTTTTATGGGCAGTGCAGTAGGTTTATAGAGTGTGAAGTCCTCGTTCGATATGAGTGGAATGTTCATTTCGAAAAGAAAGTAGTTTTCAGTTACTCGTGCTTTGACATGTATCTGCTTGTAAATGTCTTGGATTTCTTCCTTATAGTTATCTGCCGGTAAAGATAGTGTTTTCGGGATGATTCCAGATATCTCATTGAGTTGCTGAATGAGATGAGCAGGCGTTATCAAATGAACGTCGACATGTCCTTGATAGACGTTAGTCAGTGTGTCAAAGAGCATCTCTTGAAAAATTTTCAGGCTGTTCATCAGGAGATACAAAGTTAGTGAAGCTGAGTTGATGTAAGTTGTAGCTGACAGGACTTGTATTTCTGTCTCTAGTGCACCAATATTCTGGTTAGTTTGATTCACGAATTGATCGATCATAATGAATTGGCGCTGAATGTTATCTTCACTTTTCTTTAGAATCTTATTCTCAAGTTCCACAATAGTTGTTTGGTTTTTGATAAGTTCCAATAGATAGTTGTCATTGTTTCGAAGAGATTCAATATCTTCTTCGTATTTGTCAGCAAATCGTTGGTCTAAAATGCCAAATAAGCTATTAGCGAGGTATCCCACTCCGTCCACTAATCCTCGTTTCTTTCGGCTTGCAGTTAGATGTTTGTGTGGGTTTATTAAAATGTCGTTATAATGTTGTAAAAGATCCATCTCGTGACTTAATTGTTCCATTGTAGTGTTGCATTGTAGTAAGTTGGAGTTATGACACAAGTTTTTCAAGTTATTGAAATAGTCGTTGATACGGCGAGTTCCTTCCCAATAAGTTGATAGGTTGTAATACATAATAAGCGTCCACTCATTATGCACCGTATGCAGTTTGCCCACCGTGTCATAATAAATAGGTCGGCTGTTTTCTAAGGCCGTAACCCGAGCTCCAGACGACCCGGCGTCGAGGGAGCCATATGATGGCGATAACAATGTAAACATTGTCAGCATTGTTATTAATAGATTGGAAATAAGTTTATTTCCTTTCCTTTTTTTTTGTTCTGAGTTCTTTTTTGGTTTATTTTCAGTTTTCGGTTCCGATTCACTTTCAGAGCTCAATGGGAGAGGCGTATCAGTATTGCAGTTAGCTAAGTGATTCGAAGTTGGAAGTCGTGAAGATGTTGAAGGATGTTGCTCTGATATGTTGATGATAATTTGGTTTATTCGTAAATTGTTTTTTCCAGTTGGGATTGTGCAATAGCGTGTGGTGTTTCAAATTACATTCCTTGCACGTTTTCTGCGACTTGCTTACTTTGTTATGTCGAAATAGACAGTTTTTGCATAGTTTCAGTTTTGCAATTGTGTTATTGCGTTGAGCTATGTCCATGTTAATGAAATTAGGACAATGCATCAGTACATGATTTCCGGTGCAATGTGGGCAATTTCCGTAAGTAGTTTGATAGTTGTATGACTTCTTGAATTCCATTTTTTTTTATGTTTGTTTCGGCGAAGGTTTCCATTGAGATGATTTCTCAGACGGTGTATTTCAATTTTTAGTTGATCTGGCGTTTTCTGTCACATCGTGTTTCCAGAGACAGTAGTCGTTTTGTTAGATAATTCATCGTTTTGCGAGATGAACCATCCTTCTTGTAGTTAGTATTTATAAGTTGATAGATAGTTCCTAAGTTGAGAGTAGTAGAATTAGATGATAGTTGATAGATAGTTCTTGAGTTGTGCTGCAGTCCAGTTTGACTGTAGTGGTCCACTCCTCGTAGTTGACGGAAGAGCTTCCCAGAGTTGTGTTGTAGTCCAGTTAGACTGTTGTTATAAGTTGATAGCTAGTTTAGCTATGAGTTCTGTTGTAGTCCAGTTAGACTGTAGTTATAAGTTGATAGCTAGTTTAGCTATGAGTTATGTTGTAGTCCAGTTAGACTATAGTGGTCCACTCCTCGTAGTTGACGGAAGAGCTTCCCAGAGTTGAGTTGTAGTCAAGTTAGACTATAGCGGTCCACTCCTCGTATAGTTGACGGAAGAGCTTCCCAGAGTTGTGCTGTAGTCCAGTTAGACTATAGCGGTCCACTCCTCGTAGTTGACGGAAGAGCTTCCCAGAGTTTTGTTGTAGTCCAGTTAGACTATAGCGGTCCACTCCTCGTAGTTGACGGAAGAGCTTCCCAGAGTTGTGTTGCAGTCGAAGAGTCCTTGCGATAGTTGACACACAAGGTCTTGTTGATCACAAAACAGGTTTGTTGAAGTTCCAGCTTCTCCATGTTGTTGCGTTTGTGTTGTTATAACTTACAATATCTGGCACGGATTGATGACAGATATAGTGTTGCTTCAGTTAGTTGTGTATCTCGAGATGAAGAATCCTTGCGATGGTTGACACGCACGGTCCTTACGTTCCCCAGACAAGCTTGTTGAAGTTACAGCTCCTCTATGTTGTTGCGTTTGTGTTGTAATAACTTACAATATCTGGCACGGATTAATGACAGATATAGTGTTGCTTCAGTTAGTTGTGTATCTCGAGACGAAGAATCCTTGCGATGGTTGACACGCACGGTCTTTACGTTCCCGAGACAAGCTTGTTGAAGTTATAGCTCCGGATATCTGGCACGTAGTTGACGGTGACAGGCGTAGAGCGTTGCGTTGGTTCGTTGTAGCTCTCAGTGTCCTTGCACTCTATACGCAGTGTGTGCGCCTTCTCAATCCAGCTGGTGATTCTCGCTTGTGAGAGGCCAGCCGAACCGATTCGCCACTGTCGTTTAGAGACACAAAAAAACACCAAGTTCTTGACAGCTTGAAGGACCAAATGTAAGGGTGTTTTCCCTTACGTTGATCAGTGACTTGTTTGCTTGATGTGGAGTGCAGAAAGGAAAGATCACCAAAAGTTGTAGTTAATATAATTAGGTGATTACAAACAAGTCAGATGCTGGCAATTCCTTTCTCCAATGTGTATTGGTTCGATGTTATGATTGCACTCACCGATATTAGTGACAATATTTACTTTTATAGTAATCAAATATGACGCGTGCGCGCGGAGTCGCCGCATCAGCAAAATATAAAATTTACATGTGTGGTGTAAACCGTACATTGGTTGAATTTGGTAACCGTAATGCAAAAGTAGTTGTTTACCAAATTTCTCTAAAACTAAAACAGTAGTCTGCCAGTTCTACTGGCCACGAGAGGTCGTTATACGAATTGCTGTTTCTGTATTGTTCATCTGTGAACTTCCGGAAGCATTTTAAGGACGACGCTCGTAGCTAAAAAGTATATTATTGGATACGAATACGTAAAAAAATCGATACGAATATGTACATAAATAAATTTAAATTTTCTTTAGAGCAATAGATTTAATGAAAATCAATAGATTTAGAGAAAATTTATAGTTTTTTTTATTTTTTTTATTACAAAAATGGCCAATTTCTGAGCGTACAAAACAATCTATGAAGTATTTTCGTACTTTATTGATTATGCATTCAAAAACGGGTACATTAAGCCAATTTGCATGTATTGAGACAACTTAATACGAATTATTAAGTGAGACTGACACAAATCAACATGTGGGTGAAAAACCAGGGACGTAAAATAATCATAATTTTAGTTGCAATCCTTTATTTAAAATCGTCCGAGTTATAATTAGTTTTAAACAAATACCTATATATTATTACTAGCAGTTACCCGCGGCTTCGTCCGCGTGGTAATTAAAACTTTTCCCAATACATAACAATATATTTTTACGGGATAAAAAAATTGCCTAAGTCATATTTCAGATCTCAAACTATCACTAAAATCATGTCAATCGATTGAAAAAAGGACAACCGACAAACAACAACTGTGGCATCGCCCGCGTGGTCATAGTTTTAATGAAACTTTTCCCCGGGGGAATAATGATGGTTCTCCATGGTGAAAAGTAGTGTCACTTTTCAGACCTTATCTTTTGCTGTAAAAAAAAAACTAATCAAAGACAAACAAATGCAATTGTAGCATATAGCCCTCATGTTCATTATAATTTATGATTTTTCCCCGTGGAAACTGTCATGCAAAACAGCAGAAAAATTGCACTATTGGTTTTACTGTTGAGATAATACAAGTAATGGTGGAACAAGAAGACTTCTGACGATATTTTTCGGCATGTCTCTGAACTGAAGCCGGAACTAGGATAACCCCGCTGCCACACTATGCTCCTCGCGCTGCTCATCGCCTTGCTCCTTGCGCTGCCGCGATGTTTCCCTCTCTGCCCACACACTGCTCTACTCGCGCAATTATTGGCGACGCTCCGCACTTGGACATTTACCTTTGTTATACAATGGACGATGACGCTGTGGCAGCGTGCGCGATATGCATTTTTATTAAACGAAGCTTTTGTTATGGACTATCGGTTCAAAAGATGCCATCAAATATTTCTTTTTTGCTTTCAGCTCTTCTATGGAAATGTTCATGACAGACATGATTTTTAAAAAATGATTTAAAAAATATGACGCGTGTTACGCGCCTGAGCGCTCAATGCGGAATGCGTCCGAGGCGATTGTGTGGCCGGCTACTCACGCTCACGTTGCCGGTCCTCTGACTCGCGCCCAAAAAACCGACAAAACAGGGAATGATGGGCAAGACGAGTAGCAAGATGAGCGGCATGACGAGTAACGTGGCCACACTACGTTCCTGCCTAAGTGCCTAATTCCCTCGCCACTCGACGAGTGTGTGGCAGGGCTTTAGCGAAATAATACAAAGAAGGGCTCTAAAGGTCATTAATTCCAGAGCAGTCAAACCATTTCATAAATAAAAAACGTTTCATTCTATTCTATTTCCACAAGAGCAAATAAAACATTTCATTTGTAATTTTGTATTGTGTTGCAAAGAGAATATAATAATATTGTGTTGTATTTCGCAAAGTTTCGTTTGATTATATTCTCTTTGTATCGTTTGGTTTTGGTTCAGTTTATTGTAAATAAATTTACTATACTGATTCACTATAGCTTAAGTTTATGAAATTAACAGCATTAATTTTATAGTTTACAAGTGTTGTGATTTTCATCGTGATGTGAATAATGACAGAATGTTATAAACCTATAATTTAGTTTTGTTATTTCAGTGCCGTTGCATTTATTGTATGTAATTGCAATTTTGCATTTGCAATGGCCACAGGTATGAATGCTATAATAATCTATTTACTAAATCATTGGTACTAAAAATCCAACTCAAAACAGACAGACACACTAATATTTTTTTTTTATACCACTGACTTCGCAAACAATCATACGACCTGCCTGTTGATAAGCAGTTAAGCGCACATGCTCAATCCTATGGACGCTTGCGACACCAGAGACATCACTCGCACATTATCAACCCAGTAAGACTTGAAGAACCCCATAATGTACTCTCGTGGGAGTCCCTTGGCAGCAAGTTCCCGAGATCAACCTGGGAGCTTGAGATAGAAATTAATTTATAAATTAGTTACAAATCAACATTTCAATACATCTAAACAAATTATGATATAAAATAATAATTAATTATATGGAATATATGACAGATGAGATTTTAGACTTTAATTCCTGCATGACGACTTCACATATTTAGGAGAAAAAATTTTTTCTCAAAATCATGTTAACCCGTTCAGTGCCGAGGCCGCATGTTGACATCTGTAAAATCTTTAATCCCATGCCACAACTGCCCATCGGCATCTATGTTTTGTATACAATGTATAGGCAAATATTATGTATAGCAGCATGAGGGTAAAGTTCTTATTAAGTAAGCCGGCAATGAATGGGTTATGGGACATGTATTGTCGTCTATTGCCTAGCAGTTAATATAATTATTTGCAAACATGTGGCATTAATTATGGCATCTTAATTATCTGGGTAAGCAAGTTTTTCTTGTTGTTGGTGAAATTTTCCAATAATTTAGATTGATCTTTCACCCTTAAAAACCTGTATATTGTAAACCTGTACCTGTAACCTGTATGTTGTTTCATCTAGGACTGTTTGCGAGATTATCATGATATAATATTTATTTATATAAATATATACCTAGAAGTATTCCTCCTTTAATGTGCCATGTTAATTATCCTATGCTTACTTTGTTAATTTATACCTACTTGTTACCATCATCAGATCCATTATAGTCTCCACTACAGGAGCACGACACTCTCTCGTCTGTCCTAGAGGAAGGAGGATTTGGCCTACACTCCCCACGCTGGCCAAACAGGTTGGGGAGGCCTGATCGATATTTGTTAATGTATTTCCCTTACTCGCCTTGTACAACATACACGGGAAGAAACGGAGTGATTCTATTCTAGTGTGCAAGAAACCACACGGCAAACTTGTGGTCTTATGTCGAGTGACATTTTTAATGTACACTTTAGTTCCAATTTGTACAAAAATACAACAGAAACAGAAAGACATCTCATATTTTGGACAGTAATTGACAAACAAATTGAATACCTAGAAAGGCTAACCATGATCAAATGGCTGACATAACTTTACTCTCAAGTGCAGGTTAACAGCACCATCTAGTCCACAACTAAGCAAAGCTTTACCTGTACTATGGGTACTAGGCAACTGATAAAATGTACTTGAATGTCTTTTTTTTATCTATACATCTTATACATATATAACACTCATAACAAGACAAAAAGACATGTTCATGCACACAAATATTTGTCTTGTGAGGGGATTGAACCTGCAACCTCGGAGTCAAAGTGGCCATTGCTAGCTATTTATCCACCAAGCTCATGAAATCAAGTCTATTAAGATAACATTATTTCAGATGATGTCCCTGATTTATCTCACCTTCTTGAAGGAGACTTCGACTCGCAAGTAAAGCTAATACTAGAAAATGTGAGGTTGGCAAGAAATGAGGTGGAAAATCTAAGCAGCCTCTTTCAAGATCTGGAACAAACTCTACAAAGTTTCTGGCCTGGTAATGTTTAAATAAAATTTTGTAATTTTGCCACTTGAATGGATAGATACAGAGCCCTTTCATTTGATTGACTCATAGGGGGGTGATGTGAAAATTATAATTCGCCATCTTGTGGCGTCTGCCATCTTGGATTAAAAATGGCGATATTTAGATAATCGTGTGTTTTCACAAAAACCATATGTGTGCCAAATTTTAGCCCAATGAAGCATACGGCGCACCTGATGTGAAGTGGCTACCGCAGCCACGTTTATATGGCTCGCAACACGATGTATAGTTCGCTCGCTGCCACCCCTGCTGTGACCGCAACTACTTTTTTCTGGTAACCTCACTTACAGAAACTCAACATCAAGGGAATTTTGATTTGGCTGGGGTAATTCTAAGAGGCGGTGGTACTACCCCAGCTCAAGACCTTACAAAATTTGTTACCTTACTGTTTGTCAGAGCCTCGTTTGTCAGTCACCAGTGTGCAAGTCCAGGGTCATCAATATCTTTGTAACAAAGCCAACCTCGGCTCAAAGACGTCATTGTTTATGTAATAGTTAACGACGCGACATTTGTATGTTGTGGCTGAGGTGTGGTGTGACGCTACTCAAGAAAACATTGTGATTACGCTTAGTCAAATTGTATTGGCCAAAACCATTACTGTTGAATTTTTCATAATATAAACCAATTTAATATGTTCTATCATGCAGGTGGGATATTTAATAACGTTTTACGAAGCTGGGAGCCGAAACCATATATATAGCCCTCCTGATGCCATAGCGGTTACCATGGCCATATAGACTCTCGCGAGACGGGAAGTAATTGCTCCCGCGCTGGCACCCCCGCTGCTGATGCAGCATCTCCTTCGGTCTAGTGACCTCACTTAACTGGATGTAGCATAATCTACACTAAGCATGCAACATAACATAAAGAACATAATTGTTCACAGGTTGCAAGGTATTACCATTTGGATCCATAATAACAGGCCTAGGAATAACGACCAGCGATGCTGACTGCTACGTTGATCTGCCAGACGAGTACCTACGGCCCGGTGATAAATACGTGATGACAGCAAAACACATACTAATGAGGCATCCATTGAGATTTAGGGAACTGTTCGCAATAACCTCAGCTAAAGTGCCTATTGTAAAATTCTTCCATGCTCCCACACAGCGGCACTGCGATGTTAACTTCTCCAGTTTAGCTGGTGTAAGGAATAGCCAATTAGTAGCAAATTTATTTCAAATGGACAAAAGAGCGTTGCCACTGGCTGTGTTAGTGAAGTATTGGTCAAAAGTTCACCGGTTGACTGGGACGAACCTCGTACCGAACTATACACTCACAATGATGGTGATAAGTTACTTACAGCACGTCAAGATATTACCTGCAGTGAGGCAGCTTCAGAAGTTTCAACAACCAATCATGGTAGACTACTGGGACACCAATTTTAATATAAATTACTCGCACAAAACTACTAATGATCAAGGCCTGTATGATCTTTTGGGAGGTTTCTTCGAGTATTACAGCAGCTATAATTTTAAGGAGGAAATACTTTCACCTTTCTTAGCACAATCCTTTAGTAACAAATTATTTACGAATTTAGATACTGTCCCGAATGAGTTCAAGCTTTACAAACTGAACATAAGGAATAATCTGTGCAGGCACCTGAAGACAGATACGTCCATGTGCGTTCAGGATGTGTTCGACCACAGTAGGAACACCGCAGTCTCCATTTATCCAAGGTTAGCTGTCACGTTTATAACTTATATACAGTATTGTGCCAATCGATACAGGGACACGAGTGCAGATGATTTCCTCAAAGCTATATTGAATGTGAAACTTCCACCGCAGGCGCTACCACAGAAACCAGGCAAGAAACACATGAGAAAGGCAGTTCATAAGAAAATCAAACATAAAGTTGGAGTTCCGAAACGAAGACATGTGCAAATTAGAAATATTCAAAACTATTTTGTTGAATTAAATAGACTGAAAAAGAATAAGAACCGTGGCAACAGAAATGAGTATGTACTGTGGTGATTTAAAAACAAAAATATTTATGTGTGACAAATGTTCGATAGTTTGACCAATGACTCAATTAATTAATTAAATATTATAAAAAAAATATGGATCATGGGTAATCTCAAATATATATTTTTACTATACGTAGGTATAATACAAAATATTCTACATGAAAGTAGAAATTCTGTGGAATGTATAGCTTACATTACATTTAGTTTGGTCAATGAATGCTCACAAGGGGAGTGTGGATGGAAAAGTCGAAAGCAGAAATTTTGACTTAGTAACTTTGTTAGGACTAGTTAGGAGATAAACATACTAAAAGTCCTTACCCCTCCGAGGTGAGCCCGAGGGGGGGGAGCTCAAAGAAGGTCCCGTTTTTTGGTTTTTTGCTTACTTCTCGAAAATGGTGCTTCGTACGAAATTTTGTTGTACTACATAATAAAAGCTAATTAAATTCTCTACAACTTTGTCTTTTGCACTTTGAATCTATCTTCTATCATTGCCAAGCTATGAGCTTCTAAAAGTGGTCGATTTTCAAAAGTGTATTTTTTTTTCTGGAGCACATTGTAACAGTGCAGTACAAATTTACCAAAATCATTTCTTATTTTTACTTGGTAGTTCTGCTTATAGCAAGGACTCCACCTGACCATGATATTATCTTTGTCAAGCCTAGCAGAGGTAAAGTACCTACCACCTATTATTCAAGTTAGAAATTGCAACAGCTAGGCCTGAAAGACATATTAATTCTACACGCCTTCACGGAATGCGATACTACTTCTACTGCAGTTCGGAGAAGCAAAGTTGGTTTTTGTAAACTGTACTTAAAAAAACCTGAGCTCCGTCAAGCCGCAGAGGTGTTTTCGAACCCCACTTCATCGCATGTTGACATAAGAGGAAATGGAAACTTATACTTTTTAAGTTGGTATGGAGCGAAACAGAAGGAGACCTCTCTTAATAACTAAAAGAGTGTAGAACACATTTTTGAAAATCGACCACTTTTAGAAGCTCATAGCTTGGCAATTATAGAAGATAGATTACAAGTGCAAAAGACAAAGTTGTAGAGAATTTAACTAGCTTTTATTATGTAGTACAACAAAATTTCGTACGAAGCACCGTTTTCGAGAAGTAAGCAAAAAACCAAAAAACGGGACCTTCTTTGTGCTCCCCCCCCTCGGGCTCACCTCGGAGGGGTAAGGACTTTTAGTATGTTTATCTCCTAACTAGTCCAAACAAAGTTCCTAAGTCAAAGTTTCTGCTTTCGACTTTTCCATCCACAAATTATTCGTTGACTAGGCTAATTGTGATGGGTCGGGCGTGTGCTATGGTGCATCGTTAACTGACTTTTGAACTTTACCTTTGAAAAGATTTCTGTAAATAAAATTTCTTTTTTCTAAAAAAGATGTTTTTTATTCAATATACATTACTTATCCAATTTCATATAGCATAACTAAAAATTTGGTAAAATTCGTAACTATTAATGTTAAAATTAAGTTTGACACTTGTACAAAAAGGAAACTAATTCTACATGTAAAAAAAAAAGAAATCTCAGAGGATTATTAAACATGTTACATATATTAAAATATATATATATTTGCAAGAAGAGGCCATTAGAATTTCAGCAGATGAAATGTACTGAATCGCACACATAATTTTATTCACTGCTTAATGAGATCGCGTGCACCTTTTGTAATGCTGATCTACATACATAAATTGAGTGAAACTAGAACATTATGATATATGATTTCTATCATATAAGATTTTGATTGATTGAAATTAATATAGTTAATATTTTTTATATATAAATTGTCTGTTGGTGAGTTGCCAACTACATGTAGCTTAAATGTGCATGTGTAGCCATAATCGGGGCCTTGTTTGTTCCAATTTATTCGAATGAGATTTCACTCCCGTCCAATACTCTGTAAGTCATTTATGCTTCTTCGACGGAATGCAGAGCAGCTGCAGCTCTTCAAACAGCAGATGTTACATCCAAATTAAAGTTTGAAGTAGAGATGTTTGTCTTTAACCAGCCAGAACTCGTCTATCGCACGCCCGCCGAGGTCTACAGACGTCTGCAATATGTAAACAGAAAAATTGTAATTTGTTTAACGAGTGAGAAGGGTTTTTGTGTTGAATGCCGTCGATAAACCCCGCTTGCGAAAGCTTGCGAAGTAGTCTTAGAAGTAGGAATGAACTATTGCGCACAGCGAAATATTCTCGTGTGAAACGATAATATACCTCGAAATTTAAGAAGGATTTTAAGTTTCCAGCTTTAAATGTAAAGGTAAAGGTACGAAAATGTAAAGGTAAGAAACACACTGAAGGCAATATAAGATAAATAATAAGTTTATTCGTCATTAATTTGTCACTTTTCTGCACGCGCAGCAACTCCGTCCATTCTTTCTGCTGTCCTCACTCACTCGCAGGAATACAGCAACCCTCAAGGGAATTTGGGGGGTGTAAGTGGTTCATCATCTTTGAACCAAAGCCAACATCACCTGCACGCGGTGCACACTGCTAACTGACAAACGAAGCTCTGGCAAAAAAGAGAGGTAGGGAGCGTAATTGTAAGCTACCCAACTGGGGAATATACCTCCACCTCACAGAATACCGCAGCCAAATAACAATTCCCTTGAGGGTTGTTGTGTTCCTGCGAGTGAGTGAGGTCACCAGAAAGATAGGAGATGCTGCGTTGGCAGCGGGGGTGGCGGCGCGTGAGCGATATTTTATGTTGTGAGCGTTAATATGGCTACGGTGACCGCTTCATATCAAGCGGGCCGTATGCTTGAATGCCGCCCGACGTAGTATAAAAAAAAAAAAAATGTTATTTCGCTGCGGTATTTTGAGGTGGAGGTACTTCCCCAGTCGGGCAGCTTACAAATGTACCCTCTCTTTTGTCAAAGCCGTTTCGCTAGTCGGCATGGTACCACGTACAGGCGACGTTGGCTTTGACTCTATAGATAGAAGAAGAAAAACATTTATTTGTACATTACACAACACTATACAAACAAGTCAAATAGACACAATTATTTTATTTAAAAAAAAAAATAAGTACTGTGCAATAATGTGGCAAAATGGTCCCAACTCAGTCTAAAAACCGAAATTTGTAGCAGACTCGACACTGATTTTCAGTTAGGACCAGTTGCACGGACATACATACTGAAAAAACGACAAGAAAATAACAAACAAATATCGTAGTGAGCCTCTTACACCCGAAACTATAAAATTTTATATAATTTGTAACACTAATTAGCAGAACACGTGTTACAAATTATATAAAATTTAATAGCTTCGATGTGCAGTTTCAATGTTATATATAACTATGTATGTTTTATGGAAATAGAGATTTATCTTAACGACTGCTGCTGCTCCCGGGGCCCAACCGCCGGAGCTGAAGCACATTCACATCGGACTTTTTGATTGCGAAAATCAAGCTTCAGCTTAGATTTATGGTATACTAGCTACCCGCCCCGGCTTCGCACGGTCCATAAGAACCTCCTAATAAAAGAAAATAAAAATTAGCAGAATTGGTCGAGCCGTTCACGAGTTTGCGTAGCAATTGTTTTGGCTTCCCGCAACCTCTCCACTAACACTTGAACTTTATGGTATGGTATTAAAGTTATAATAATAATAATAATAATTATAATAAATTAATAATTATAATTAATAATTATAATAATAATTATAATAAATAATTATAATAAATTATTATAATTCACTGCGTATCGTGACCGGATGCATTCTGTTTTTCAGGCCCTTGAACCAGCTGTCAACGTATCAACCCAACGACTATCGGACCAAGTGAGGGCCATCCATCGCTGTCATCTGTTGGATGATGCCACACTTCAGAGGCTGCGTTTACAAACCCAAAGTAGTCGTGTCACTTCTGGATCGTCCCGGTCTGAGATCCATTCACAATCAATTACAGTGAATAATATTATCCACAATGTTGAAGATGATCATGAAGATGACACGACTAACATGGGAAACAGGTATGATGAATTGAGGAGAACTTTGGAAGATGCGATTGATGAATATCGGTATGTGCCCGCGCATCTTAGACCAGATGTACCACGGTTACCCATGCATAGACAAAATAGTCAGCTAATGGTAGCCCTGGATTCACTGTTGTCAAATTATTTTGATAGCAGTGAAAGTTTGGTAGATACGCACTCAATTTTATATTGCGCTGCGGTTGCAGCATGCCGTGTAGCTCATGTCAAATTTCCAAATTGTGACATGGCTACACGACAAAACCAAAAACCTACCTGGCAATATAGAATTGAGAAGCGTATAGCCGATACCAGGGCTCTCATTGCTAAACTTATTTGTTTCAGGGCGGGTAACACGCGCCCTAGGGTTATGCGTTTTGTGAACCGAGCATTTATTGGTACTAATGTAGCACCAGAAGAATATTTGTCTCGGGCCACAGAACGCATAGACCTATTGAAACAAAAAGTTTATGCATGGGCAAACCGTATACGTAGGTATAAGAGGCGGGTGGACCGATATTTGCAAAATCGCATGTTCCAAAGTAATCAGAGGAAGGTCTATAGAATTTGGGAACGACCTGAACAAAGTGTGGATGACACGCGCCTACCTGATAAAGATACCATGAACACATTCTGGCGGAATATCTGGTCGGCGCCTGTCAGCCACACTGATGATTTGTGGCTTGAAACTGTCAAGCAAGCATGCGAACAAATTACACCAATGACCAATGTCACTATAACCAAGGATGATGTAGCTGATGCGGTCCAGTGCTTAGCTAATTGGAAATCACCAGGACCGGATAAGCTACATAATTTTTGGTTGAAGTGGCTGAGAAGTTCGCATGCTTGTTTGGCGTTTCAATTCCAACAAGCATTAAATGATGGGTCTTTGCCAAATTTTATGACCACTGGTGTCACTCACCTCCTCTACAAATCTGGAAGTACCACGGATCCTAAAAATTATCGACCAATAACATGCTTACCTACCATCTATAAGCTCCTTACATCCATTTTGAGAAGCAAAATCACTCAGCATATTGATATCAATAATGTTATGTGTGCTACTCAAAATGGATGTAGGAAAGGATCTCGTGGTACCAAGGAATTGCTCCTCATTGACATGGCCATTAGCCAACAGGTTCGTAGAAACCGTAAAGATCTATCGGCATGTTGGATAGATTACAAGAAGGCCTATGATTCTGTGCCTCATACGTGGCTTATGAAGGTCTTAGAGTTGTATAAAATAGATACAACTCTATGCACTTTCCTGAAGTCATGTATGGGACAATGGAGAACAGTCCTTCTCTATTCAGGATCCCGATCGATCTGTGGTGATGACGAACCGATTGAGATTAAAAGAGGTATTTTCCAAGGTGACAGTTTGAGTCCCTTATGGTTTTGTTTAGCTTTGAATCCTTTGAGCACGTTGTTAGAGGATTCAAAGCTAGGCTATAGGTTGCGAAGGGGAGGTCAGGCTATATCTCATCTTCTATACATGGATGATTTGAAACTGTTTGCATGTAGCAAAGTTCAATTAATGGCGTTACTAAAGATCACTGAAAACTTTAGTAATTCTATTAAAATGGAATTCGGTACAGACAAATGCGCTGTCATGCATGTAAAGAAGGGAAAGATATTAGTGTCTGAGAGACTCGAACTCTCAGATACTATACACCTGAAATCCCTTTCGGAAACTGAAACCTACAAGTACTTGGGTATGTCAGAAAATTTGGGAGTTGCCGAGACCGACATGAAGCAATCATTGCGAGAACGTTTCCTTGGCCGCCTGAAAAAAGTACTTAATAGTCTTTTATCAGGTGGCAATAAGGTGCGTGCTTATAATGGTTGGGTCATGCCGGTCTTGATATATTCCTTTGGCATACTCAAGTGGACTCAGACTGAACTTGACGCCATTGATCGTAAAGTCCGAACGATATTGACCACACACCGTATGCATCATCCACGGTCATCAGTAATGAGGTTATATATCCCTCGAAAATGTGGCGGTCGAGGCTTTCTAAATGCTAAAACCCTACATAATCGAGAGATATGTAACCTCAGGGAATATTTCCTACAAACTGACGTGGAGATGCATAGGGATGTGGTCAGTATTGATCGTGGATTAACCCCTTTATCTCTGGCTAAAGAGAACTGGCATAAACCTGTAGTATTAAGTATTGATGATCGCAGAACCGTATGGCAAGGCAAAGAACTGCATGGACGGTTTTACCAGGCTCTACATGGACCTGATGTAGATCCTGTTAGCTCCGTAACTTGGCTACGTTTCGGGGACCTCTTTGGGGAAACCGAAGGTTTTGTCTGTGGAATTATGGACGAAGTTATCAAGACGAATAACTACCGGAAATATATCATGAAGGATGGCACGCTTGACATCTGTCGGGCGTGTCATCTACCTGGGGAATCCCTGAGACATGTAATTTCCGGTTGTTCTCATCTTGCTAACGGCGAGTACTTGCACAGACATAATCAAGTAGCCAAGATTATCCATCAGCAGCTTGCCTTGAAATATGGTCTTGTGACCACCGAAATGCCGTACTACAGGTATATGCCAGAAGCGGTTCTTGAAAATGACCATGCCACATTGTACTGGGATCGATCTATTATTACTGACAGGACTATTGTAGCCAATAAACCTGACATTGTGCTAATAGATCGATCAACGCGCCGAGCAAACATTGTAGATATCGCTGTCCCACATGACGTTAATCTTGTGAAAGCTGAAAAAGATAAACTAACTAAGTATCTTGATTTGGCTCACGAGATTACCGACATGTGGGATGTCGATTCTACAATGATTGTCCCGATAGTTGTAACGGTTAACGGTTTAATCGCCAAGAGCTTCGACCAACATCTCAAGAAGCTCGCGTTGGGAAGCTGGATCAAGGGTCAGATACAGAAGGCTGTCCTCCTTAGCACGGCACGTATTGTGAGGAAGTTTCTGTCTCTGTGACCTTGACCACCGGTAGTTTGGACCCTGTTCCCGCTATCGGGGGGATTCTGTTTTTTATATTTTTTAATGTATTTTTTTTATATTATATATTAAAAAATGTATAAAATAAGATTTAAAAATAAATAAATGTGATAATAATAATAATTTATTTCTTTTAACAAGATTCTTTTTACAAATTTCATGGTTGAAGTCTCCTTTTAAGCATGAAAAATGCCTGTATTAGGAGGCCACCCTCTTCCATAGCTACATAACTTTTCCTGCTAAAATTAACAGAACGAGTGTTTATTTACGTGTTTGTGTGTGATACATGTGTGATTGTGTGCACGCGCGTGTGTGAATCGGTGTGTGTTTGAAAGTGCGTATGTGTATACAATGCATGTATGATGGCGCGCGTGTTTTCGTTTGTGGGTGTGAGTGTACTTGTGTGTGTATTGAATTCATCGTCATATGTATGTCTATGTCTGTAGTATATTACAATATAATCATATTTATATATATTTTTATTATAATACAATATATTATATATATACGTACATGTACATATCTATTATAGTTATTTTTTTATTGTTATTTTTTTATAAAATGATTGCATTATGGTTTCCGTCTCCTCATATGTCAGTATCTTTATCCATTCGGTTATCATTCTTTTGCATTCATAGAGTTGTTTCTTGTAAATATTTATCTCTCTATTAACGTTATTGTATAACTGAGCTGACCGTGTGTTGTATTGTGAGCTAGCAAATATGGTTTTCGTTTGAGGAATTTGTGCTACAGTGTGTTTCCTTCTTTTATTTATATTGGCTGTATCATATGGCAGGGACATATGATGCTTCAGTACCGTTCTAGATATATACAGTTTCCTAACAGAGAGCAAATTACTTTCAAGGTAAAGGTTGTGTGTGGGATATCTAATATTTTTAAAATACATCATTTTTATAAGAGATCGTTGTGCTCGTTCTACCTCAATGAATTTCGTCTTAGCTGCACCTCCCCAAATCGGAATACAGTAAGTCAAAATAGACTGTACCAAAGTAATATATATTTCGTTTAAGAGACTTTTAGAAGAGTCCATGTTAGTCCTTGTTGTACATTTTGGAACAATATGTCTCAGAGTTTTAAATATCCAACTCAACTTTCTAATCCTGCTAGAAACCTGTTCCAGATGGCTATACCAAGACAGTCTTTGATCCACTATCATACCCAAGTATTTAGTTTCTTTGACTTTATTAAGCGTTGGGCAACTACAGGTAATATTATTACTATTGTTACAAAAGTGAACCTTAATATTGAACTCTTGACCGGGTTGAGTACGGTTGTTTATGCCGAAACATATATAATTGGTCTTAGCTGTGTTTAGGGTAAGAAGATTATGTTTTAACCAGTTCGCTATTTGTGCCAACCCAATCTCAGCACTATTTTGAACGTCGTGCCAGTACTTCCCAGAAAAGACAACAGCCGTATCATCGGCGTAAGAGAAAATTTTTGTGTTTTTGAGCTTCAATGTACTAAGGTCATTAATGTAGATAAGAAATAGTGTGGGTCCCAATACACTTCCCTGAGGAACACCGTATAATACCTCTGCGTCGCCACTAGTGCACTGACCCAGCTTAACCCTTTGTTTCCTGTTTGAAAGGTAGTCCTTGAATAGATTTAGCGGGATTCCTCTTATTCCTGCTTCATCCAGCTTACGAATCAGAATAGGGACAGAGACGGTATCAAATGCTTTTTTAAGATCCAAAAATACTGTCAAACATTTTTCGCCTATATCAAGTTGGTTCACAATAAGAGAGCTCAAAGCACTAACCGCATCTTCAGTAGACATACCTTGCCTAAAACCAAATTGCCTAGGCGACAGCACATCAAATTGCTCTAGATATTTTAAAAGTCGTGTGTTTAGTAGTTTCTCAAGTATTTTCGACATTATTGGCAATACGGATATAGGTCTATAGTTATTGACATCGTCTCTATCCCCACTCTTATATACTGGGGTAATAACAGCTTGTTTTAGTGGACACGGAAAAATACCTTTTTGGAAACATAGATTAACAAGATGTGTTATGATAGGTACCACTTCTTTTCTTACATACTTTAGGTATGCAGATGAGATATCGTCCCAGCCGGGAGCACTATCCGTTTTTAAACTCATTAGTGTTCTATCCACCTCATCAACATCGGTATCTAAAAGTACAAAAGAGTTCAACTGGGTATGTGGTTTTTGATAAGTAGTTTTAGGATTATTTTTGTCGTCCGGTTGAATTTGTTCAGCTAGTAATTTGCCAATATTCGCAAAATAATTATTAATATAATTAGCTGACTCTACAGGAGATGATTTAATATTACTTAATTCGATATTAACATTATTTGCTTTATTTGAATATGTTATAGCTTTAATATTTTTCCAAAGTGATTTACTGTTATTGGCTGATTTGGCAAGTAGCTCCCGTTCATATTTTCTTTTTAGCTTTTTGATAAGGGTATTACAATAATTTCTGTAACGGGTATAGGTAATTTTCAATATAGTATTATGTGGATCATTTCGTACGTGTTTTTGCAGTTTGTTGCGATTATTTATACATCGAATAATTCCTGGAGTAATCCAGGGCTTAATTACTCGTTTGCTGTTTGGGATTTTGCAAGTATTTGTATTGGCTTTTAGGGAGTCGCTGAGTTTGTGTATGAGAACATTAGTTAATACATTTGGATCATCGCAGGATAGTAACTCATTTAGATTACATTCTTGTAAATATGCTCTAGCCTTTTCAAAATCTATTTTCTTAATAGTTTTATTTTCAATATTATTAGTTTTTAGTTTAGATAAAGAGAGTAGAGTTGTAAAATGGTCAGTGATAGTGGTATGTATAATAGCGATGGATGCTGAAACCTTTTTTCTGTTTATTTTCATCATAAAATGATCTAGGCAATTTTTGTCTCTGGTGGGTAACGTATGGCCCGGAAGAATGCCATATAAAGATAACATTTTTTTTTTTTTTTTTTTTTTTTTTTTTTTTTATACCACTAGAGTGGCAAACAAGCTTACGGCCCGCCTGGTGGAAAGCAGCTACCGCAGCCTATGAACGCCTGTAACACCAGGGGCATCACATGCGCGTTGCCGACCCTGTAAAAACCTCTTCACGCCCTTTTTGAAGAACCCCATGCTGTAGTCTCCTGGGAAAACCTCCACAGGCAGTTCATTCCACAGCTTGACAGTACGCGGGAGAAAGCTTCTCTGGAACCGCACAGTACGCGACCACTTGGGCTCCAATGTGTGAGGATGAATTGCCTGTCGATGGCGAGCGGTGCGACTGTAGAAGGAGGCCGTGGGCATCATGTCAAACAACTCCTCTGAACACACCCCATTGTACAATCGGTAGAACACACAAAGGGACGCAAAATCTCGTCTCAGACTTAACGGTTCTAAACCGTCTGTAAGTTTGGGATCCTCAACAATCCTCACAGCACGCCTTTGGATTGAGTCACAAGGTGCAAGCTGGTATCTAGGCGCTCCCGCCCATAGATGGCAACAGTACTCCATATGCGGCCGAACTTGAGCTTTGTAAAGCATAAGTCTTTGCCGCGGGTTGAAGTACTGCTTTGCCCTGTTGAGCACACCTAGTTTCTTCGACGCCAGCTTGACCTTTCCCTCCAGGTGACAACGAAACTGAACATCGCTGGAGATTTCAACTCCGAGGATCCCAATGTTTTTAGCGACGGTAAGGGGTGTGTTCTGGAATTGAGGAGCCACAGCAAAAGGGGTTTTTTTAACATATTAAGATAGCTTACTCTATTTTTATATTCATGAGGCGGCACCATGGCTTTAGGTTTAATATTAATATTTATGTCTCCCGCTATTATAATATTTTTATATGTATTCAGCGTCTCTAGATGAGCACTAAGAGAATTTATAAAGTTTTCAGTGTTTGTGTTAGATGGGGAGCGGTAGACACATAAAATAATATTGTCAAGTACATCTAGTTCGAGGCATGATGCCTGTATTAAATTTATTTCCTTGACCTTTGGATTTAGTGTATTTTTTATATAGACAACTATACCATCATTTTGGTTTCGTAGATATGCAGTAACATATGGGTTATAATTTTTTATTAGTGGAATAGGTTTGTTAGGGTGGAGCCTACACTCAGTCAAAATTATTATGTCTGTATCGAAGTTAAAGCCTGATAAAGTAAGCACAAAGTCATCAAAGTTGTGATATACGCTTCTTATATTTTGTGAGACAATAGTTAAATCATATTTTTTTATACAGATATGCTTACTAATTTCCGAGGTTTCACATTCGAAAGTTCGGGCAATTTCAAAATTATCTATGTCATTTAAAGCTTGTAGTAAGCTACCCATAAAGATTTATTGAATAATTGAAATGATTTTTACAAGCTAGTTTGCGTTGGCTACAGAGCCCATGTATACGACTACAGCATATATCAATCTGGTTTATAGGCGAGCACAGCCAATTGAATCCATGTAGTATTGAAATAATAATAATTAGAACCCGTGATACTGCATAAATTATGTAAGACCGTGACGTTATAGTTTCGATATTTGTTAGACATAAGTGTGCAGGACAACGATTACTAATAGATATTATGTATAGATAACGGTTATACGTAGTTATAAGTTTATAAAATTATAAGATAGTTCGTAAGAAATAGTAAGAATCACTTTTTATTATGAAAATTTGAAAGTCGTATAACTTTGCTTGTAATAGATCCTTAAGTGTAATTATTGTTTTGGTTAATAGATGATAATGTATATTTTATGTGTTTAACATTAGATTGTAAGTTTTAAACCAATAAAGGATAGAAATTGACGTTTTTCAATATCCCGCTAGGGTGCCCTGAAGAGGCGTTACCGCGACGTAAGCACTTTGCACTAAAATGCTTATAACTTTGTAAATAATGATCGTATTTAGATAATTCTTGTTATAATAAGTTAGTTATATAAGCCCTCGTTATAGAAAAATAGATTGTACAATATTTGTAAAACTTTCGAATGTCAGGACATGCCGATAGAAAGAGATAGCAAATTTTAGAAAGAGATAGAGATAGAGTCGATTATAAATAATTCAATCGCTCTGATTGGTCAACCCTTTTCGCGACCTTATAGATTGACCTACTTTTAATTTCATTTTATTAATCGGAGCATGTCCTACGTTCGTCAGTTCCAGTTCCAGCTCCAGTTGAAGACGACGGGCAAACAAGAAAAATACTCAAGCGCTCCTGAATAAGAAAATAGAAGAAAGAAAACACTGAAGCGCTCCTGAGTAGAAAATAGTTACTCTGTAAGAAGACTTGTGGCAAATAAATCCACGCTGTGTACCTAGTGATTTGGCATCGGATTTTTACTCGATCACACTCTCTCCAACAATCCCAGCATCTCGCACATCGAGTGGTCCTTCGAGCCGGATCTTTTGGGGAGAGATCATCGAGTAATTTCCAAGATGCCTGTTACCAGGTCACAGCATGGTGGAAAACCACGAGGATCCACACCATCGGGAACAACGGCTACAGGGTCATCTGCAGAGAAGACTACGTCGTCTGAAGCCACCACCGCGACGGAGTCTACAGTCACCGGCGCCACATCCGCCACGACCGAGCAGACATCATCGCCACGGGCTGCCACAGCCAACGAGTCCAGCGCCGTGCGGCCAGTCATGCAACAGGCCGCCCTGGATTCACACGCGCCGCGTCTTGAGCAACCTGCCGTTCCGCAGGCTGCCACCGAACCTTTCGCGCCGCGTCCAGAGCAGCCCACCGCGCCGCCTGCTGCCACCGGTCATCACTTCCGTGCGCCTTCAGCCGTGCCGTCGCGTGTCAAGAGCTCAAGCCATAAGTCTGCGAAAACCCGTCGTCTTGCCGAAGCCCTTCATGAACTCGCCAAAGCGAAGCTGGAACTCGCCAAAGCTCGTATAGCAGAAATAGAAGCACAATCAAGTGATGAAGAAGACGCAGCATCTGCAGTCGACAGCGAGGGAGGAGAAAAACGCGTCCGCACGTGGCTACAGACCAGCCACCTTGCCATCACAGAGGGACAGCATGAACCAGAACCAGAGGCGACTATTGAACCGGCTCCAGTGATCACTGCCGCATCCTGGAGCACCCCAGCGCCAACACCGGCGGGAGTCACCGCCGCACTCCCGTCGGCTCCGCGTCTCTCCGTGAACGAACACGCCGCAATACTGATGCCGCCTCCTCCGCCGCCAGCAGGAAGATCTACGCCTGCACCTACACCGAACCAGACAGCGATGCAGCCCTACAGGCCAACGGACACAGCCGCTCCGTGGCCACCGATCTCCAGCGCACCGCCTGTCAATGTGGCACCGAACTTTGCGACGACGCAGCAACTCCAGCCAGCAGCCTTTGCAGCTCCCTGGCACTTGAACTTCTACGCTCCGTCGTCTGCCTTGCCACCAACGAACATGACGCAGCCGTCACAGCCAGCAGCCATCGCAGCGCCCTGGCATCCGAACTACAACGCTGCGTCACCAGTGAACATCGCAGCGACGTCACAGCCGCAAGCAAGCACAGCAGCTTCTTGGCAGCCGAACAGCTTCACGCCGCATGCAACCGCGCCTACTCAAGAACAAGAACGGCGAACCGAGTTGCAAGAACTAACAGCAGCCATCTCACAAGCCGTCCTATCAGCCCGACACACAGGATCAAGAACGCACGAACTACCGAACTTCAATGGAGCGTATCAAGATTACTTGACGTTCAAAGCAGCGTACTACGAGTCGGCCCATCAATATTCAACAACGGACAACTTGTCGAGACTACGAAGAAGTTTAAAGGGAGCTGCAAAAGAAGCCGTACAAGGATTATTTATAGCGAACGCAGACGCAAACTGCATTATGAAGACGTTAGAAACAAGATTCGGGAGGCCAGACTCAATAGCAATGGCAGAAATGGATCGACTACGAGCATTGCCACGCCTCACCGACTCACCACGAGATATCTGCACTTTCGCAACGAAAGTCGAAAACATCGTTGCAACAATGCAAGCCCTCAACTGTGTGTATTATCTGTACAACCCCGAAGTCTCGAAGAATATAGTTGAGAAATTGACTCCAACAATGAAGAGGCAGTGGTATGAATATGCAGCCACCCAACCGAGAGAAGAGCCCGACCTGTTGAAGTTTAGCCGTTTCATAAGAAGAGAAGCGGAAATATGCAGCCCGTATGCACCGCCAGAGAACATAGGAGGATCAACAGACAGTTATGAAACTCGCCGTCGTCATCGAGTAAACAATATGCAGAATCAACAGTGGCAGCCGAAATGTAACCTGTGTGATCGCCAAGGACACGCCACAGCTGACTGCTACAAATTCAAGAACGCAACAGTGCACGACCGTTGGGATATGGCGAAGAAACACCGACTTTGCTTCCGATGTTTGCGATATAGGAAAAGTACACATAGCTGCCGTCCCAAGAGATGCGAAGTAAACGACTGCAAGCACTACCACCACCGAATGCTTCATTCACAGAAGGAAGACCTGAAGACCGAAGTCGAAGAGAAGATCAACTCAGCATGGGCGCCGCAACCAGCCTCGTATTTGAAGATTGCACCGGTGCACATCTCCGGACCGGCGGGAGAAGCGGACACCTTCGCACTACTGGATGATGGTTCCACCATCACCCTTATAGATGAAGAACTAGCTCAACAAATAGGAGCCAACGGCCCGGAGGAAACGCTGCACATCTCGACCTTCGATGGAGACACCGCCACCTACAAGAAGTCTCATCGTGTAACCTTCAACGCAAGAGGACATGGAGCAAACAAGCTACAGATAGAGGCGCGCACCATGAAGAACTTGGACTTGGCAGCTCAGAAGATACCTCAAGAAGCAATCACTGAGTGCGAACATCTACGGGACATCTCTCATCAGCTACAGCATGGCATCATGAAGCCAAAGATCCTCATCGGCCAGGATAACTGGCACCTTCTGCTGTCTACAGAATCCCGAATAGGTAGAAGAAATCAGCCAGTTGCATCGCGTACACAACTAGGATGGGTGTTACACGGCAGCCACACTCGAACCTTGGGACATCGAGTCAACTTCATCAACCACTCAGCTGATGAAGACATGGACCGAGTAGTGAAGAACTTCATAACAGCTGACAACCTCTACATCGATCCAAGAAGACCAAACAGCGACCCAGGGGAAAAGGCACTTCGTATTTTGCAAGAACACACTAAGAGGACTTCGGAGGGAAAGTACCAGACCGCCTTATTATGGAAGAGTGAAGAAATCAAGATGCCAGATAATTACGAAAATACTCTAAGGAGGCTTCACACAGTTGAGAAAAGATTAGATCGTGACACAGAGTTCAGGAAGAGGTACTGCGAACAAATGGAGGCACTCGTAGCAAAGGGCTACGCCGAACTTGCGCCGCCTACAAGAACAAACGCTAATAGAAGTTGGTACCTACCGCACTTTCCTGTCTTCAACCCGAAGAAACCCGAGAAAATGAGAATAGTGCATGATGCCGCAGCCAAGACTAATGGGACTTCACTCAACGATCAACTACTCATCGGTCCTGACTTACTGCAGCCGCTGCCGAGTGTACTGATGCGTTTCCGTCAATATCCGATCGCCGTAACTGCAGATATAGCGGAAATGTTTATGCAAATAGAACTGCGCGAACAAGATAGAGATGCATTGCGTTATTTGTGGCGTGGAAATCGACGTGACAGCAAACCGCCAGAAGAATATAGAATGAAATCCGTGATTTTCGGCGCGTCAAGCTCGCCTGCGACTGCAATCTACGTGAAGAACATCAACGCTGAGAAGTTCATAGAAGAAAGCCCACACGCCGTAGAAGCCATCAAGAAGAATCATTACGTCGACGACTACCTAGATAGTTTCAGAAACATCGAAGACGCCGTTCACATCGCCCGAGAAGTTCGAAGAATCCATCAACACGCACACTTCGAACTCAAGAAATGGTCTTCGAATTCCATCCAACTACTGCAACAGCTGGGAGAAGCAGCATCGGAAGACTCCATGGTGAACTTAGAAGATGGATGCCAGCTCGAACGAGTACTCGGTCTCATATGGCGACCGAATGAAGACCAGCTGGGTTTCAATTTGGACCTGGTGCGCGTCCCAGCAACGGTACTGAACAGCAACACGCCGACCAAGAGAGAAGCATTGAAGATAGTGATGTCACTCTTCGACCCGCTCGGCCTGGTGTCGCCAATCACCATTAGAGCCAAGCAGATACTTCAAGAAGTCTGGAGGCGTGGCACCGACTGGGATGAATGCTTGGATCAAGACCTGGCAGAAGCATGGAGCCGATGGATGCAACACCTCAAGAATCTCAGCGACGTCACCGTGCCAAGATGCTACCCAGGCTACAGTACGGCAAGATCACTCCAACTGCATGTCTTCGTGGATGCCAGCGAAGCCTCGTACGCCGCCGCGCTATATTGGCGCACTGTTTCTGAAGACGACAGCGTTAACGTGACACTCATCACGGCCAAAGCTAAAGTCGCACCGCTCAAGCTTACTTCGATTCCGCGACTCGAGCTACAGGCAGCAGTGTTGGGTGCACGCATGGCAACAGCTGTAAGGAAGGAACACGAGCAGAAGCCCGAAGCCACATACTACTGGACTGACAGCAGGACATCGCTCACTTGGATTCGCACGGGTTCAAGGTCTTACAAACCTTTCGTCGCTCACCGCATCGCAGCAATCGAAGAACACAGCGCGGCGAACGAATGGAGGTGGCTACCTACGAAAATCAACGTCGCCGACGACGCTACCAGAGACGTCCCTACAGACTTCACCAGCCTTCACCGTTGGTTCCGTGGCCCCGAATTTTTGTACGAGGAACCCGAATTATGGCCACAGGAAGCAGAAAGAAGTACGCAGAAGGACACGGGAGAAGAAAGAACATACGCCGTAACAACCAAAGAAGCGTCGCCGAGCCTAGTATACAGTCTACCTACAGTCGAGCGATTTTCAAAATGGGAACGCTATCTACGCGCAACGGCACGAGTACTTCAATTTATCGAACTATGTCGACCGCCAAAACAAATAGTGAGTTATAAACGAACAAAGAAAAATGCTACGGATGATTCAGATTGGCGCCGAACTTATAAGAAGAAACAAGCAGTCAAACACACAGAAAAAATCACTGCAACTTCAATAAGGCACTATAGGCCGATCTCAGCTGACTTGTTACGCCGCGCCGAGAACTTAATCATCCGAGCATCACAAGAAGACTCCTTTGGTGAAGAAATCGGCGATATGAAGATCGGAAGACCACTACAGAAAAATAGTAAGTTGCATCAGCTGACCGTCGAATTCACCGACAACGAACTACGGCTGAAAACACGAATAGAAGCAGCTACCGGTGTACCTGAAGACTTGAAGAATCCACTGGTGGTGCATGGCGAACACCGTGCAACAAGGCTGTGGATTGAACACATTCATCAGCAGCTCCATCACGCGGGCGTCGAAGCAACCGTCAACGAGTGCCGTCAAGAACGATGGGTCATACGCCTCAGACCCACTGTGAAGGCGGTCATCAGAAGCTGCATCAGGTGCCGTATGCGTACGGCGTCTCCACCGCACCCTGCGACTGGTGACCTCCCTCCATGTCGCCTCGCACACCATCAGCGAAGCTTCACCTACACCGGGTGGGACTTCTTCGGTCCACTCACAATCACCGTGGGACGGACCCACCAGAAACGATACGTGGCTCTATTCACGTGTCTCACCACGCGCGCTGTCCATCTGGAAATGGCCGCCTCCCTCAGCACCGACTCCGCCATCATGGCGCTGAGACGCATGATCGCACGCCGAGGACGTCCAACGCAACTGTGGTCCGACAACGCAACCAACTTCCACGGAGCCGACAAGGAACTACGCCAGGCGATCAACTCGGCCATGGCAGAGGAAGCATCAAAGAAGACCATCGACTGGCGCTTCATACCCCCGGGCGCTCCATTCATGGGCGGCGCTTGGGAGCGTATGGTGCGCTCTGTAAAGACAGCGCTCTCTGCCACACTGCATGAGCGCCACCCGTCGGAAGAAGTCCTGCAGACCTTGCTCGTCGAGGCCGAGCACACGGTGAACAGCAGGCCACTCACGCACGTCTCCGTCAGCACAGAAGACCCAGAAGCCCTCACACCGAACCACTTCCTCCTGGGCGGGCCAGGACGCCTGCAGTCACCGGGCGAGTTTAGCGAGCGCGACCTGAACCTGCGCGCCTGCTGGCGCGCCTCACAGCGCCTTGCCGACATCTTCTGGGCCCGATGGGTCCGGGAGTACCTGCCTGAACTCCGAAACCGGCGGGAGCCCCATGGACGAGGGCCTGCTCTGCACAACGGCGACCTGGTCCTCATCGTCGACGGCAACCATCCACGCAACACCTGGGTACGTGGACGAATCTGCGCCACATACCCGGGCCCCGACGGAGTCGTCAGAACAGTCGACGTGGCTACCAGAGGGGGAGTGCTCCGACGGCCAGCTAAGAAAGTCATCGTCATCCCGGTGAACACCAGCAAGCCTGCACAGGCATCTACTGCATCGTGTCGAGCGGCGGCGACTACGATGCACGGCGGGAGAAATGTGCAGGACAACGATTACTAATAGATATTATGTATAGATAACGGTTATACGTAGTTATAAGTTTATAAAATTATAAGATAGTTCGTAAGAAATAGTAAGAATCACTTTTTATTATGAAAATTTGAAAGTCGTATAACTTTGCTTGTAATAGATCCTTAAGTGTAATTATTGTTTTGGTTAATAGATGATAATGTATATTTTATGTGTTTAACATTAGATTGTAAGTTTTAAACCAATAAAGGATAGAAATTGACGTTTTTCAATATCCCGCTAGGGTGCCCTGAAGAGGCGTTACCGCGACGTAAGCACTTTGCACTAAAATGCTTATAACTTTGTAAATAATGATCGTATTTAGATAATTCTTGTTATAATAAGTTAGTTATATAAGCCCTCGTTATAGAAAAATAGATTGTACAATATTTGTAAAACTTTCGAATGTCAGGACATGCCGATAGAAAGAGATAGCAAATTTTAGAAAGAGATAGAGATAGAGTCGATTATAAATAATTCAATCGCTCTGATTGGTCAACCCTTTTCGCGACCTTATAGATTGACCTACTTTTAATTTCATTTTATTAATCGGAGCATGTCCTACGTTCGTCAGTTCCAGTTCCAGCTCCAGTTGAAGACGACGGGCAAACAAGAAAAATACTCAAGCGCTCCTGAATAAGAAAATAGAAGAAAGAAAACACTGAAGCGCTCCTGAGTAGAAAATAGTTACTCTGTAAGAAGACTTGTGGCAAATAAATCCACGCTGTGTACCTAGTGATTTGGCATCGGATTTTTACTCGATCACACTCTCTCCAACAATCCCAGCATCTCGCACAATAAGTAAATTGTTTTTACACTTGCGTTTACTAAAACATATATGTACTTTTTATACTTTTTATATATGTGTAGAATGATAAATTGACAAATGTAATTTTGTTTTATATATATTGTTAGATACAATGAAATTAATAATGATAAATATTTTATTAAAGTATTTGTATTAATTAAATATGTAATTAGATATGTGAGAGAATTTGTGAATGAATATAATATAGTGTAAATGTAATTGTAGCTGCTTATAATTTGTATTTGTGTATGAGAGTATGAATGTATTGTGTAAATGATAAAATTTATGCACAGAATAATCTTGTGTTGTGTGTAGGAAACATATTTTACTTCAAGCATAGTAAATAATATATTATTTCCCAATTTGAGCTTTTTTACATAGCAATATCCTATATATAGCAATATTTGAGCTTTTTTATATAGCAAATCTCCTGAAATAAAAGTTACACCAGATATTAAATTTAGTAATTGCGCATGCGAGTATGGTTGTGCTGTGTGATTTATGAAGAGTGTAATTTTGTATTTTATGTTACATAGATTATTAAATAATAAGAAAGACACATTTGTTTTGTTAACTATTTGGCCATTACCAATATTACGCAAGATTACATGGGATAGTCACATGACATCACCAGCTACACTAAGTCCCTGTACCTGCGATTCGCTTCTAATTAGAATGACTGGAGAATTATCTTCCATTCGGACGTACACCCTCCCATATGCAGTCCAGCAGTATTTAAACTTTTTGGACTTCACGAGCTCACGGGCAAGGAAGTGAAGGCGTGCTGCCCTAGCCGTAAGCTGCTCAGTCACAAAAATAGGAGTGTCCTCAGATATTCGCAATCCTGTGTGCTTCGCGCAGAGCTTTGTTTTTTGTTTCAAGTTATATAGTTTGCAGGATTTCAATATCTCATTTTTTAAGATGGTTGAAGAAGTTTCCACTACGATAGGTGCATTGGTAATTTTTTCATTCTTTCCACGAATCCTATATACATCTCGGATATCGCCCCTATTTATTACACAGCCTACTGTGCTGGAGAGACCCTTGACTATGTCGATCAGATCTTCTTTTGTTTCATCTGGTTTTTTCGGGACATTTTTAATTTCGAAATTCGATTTTCTGCAATCCAGCTGAATATTCTCTAATTTGTCCTCCAGTACCGTTATGTATTTTTTATCCTCCTTAATTTTGACTTCCAATAATTCTATTTTTTTCTTAAACTCCTCGTTTTGAGCAGCTAAAAATACCACAGAGCTTTCAATATTGCTACTTGTTTGCTGGATTTCTTTTAGTGTGGCGGCATTTTTCCCAAATTCCTTTTCCTGTGTAGAAATCATTGTATTAAACATTAATTGCATTTCTTCCTTAAATTTCAAGAATTCAGCAGTAAGATCCTCTTCCCTCTTTCTTTTGAATCGACGCATTGCAAAGTTCGGCGGCGTCACAACTATTTCCGTATCGGTGTAGGATTCCTCTTCTAAGTTATCTTTCATTTTATAGAATTATGGCAATAAAGTAACAATGTTCGATAGTTACTATGCAGTTCGAAATCACCTGAAGTCTTTCTATGACGTTCTGTATATCTTTATAAATCAACTTTGTTGTACCAGGAGATCATGAACTATCAAGGATCGTTTATTTATAGCGTGCAATTTAACTGTAATTATCACAGTACTATTATATTTAGGTATGTATATACTGCAAACACGACGAGCTTATCGAGAACTGCTCTATCGTTCAGAATATTGACGTTATATTAGATATATTATACCAGGAGATTATGAACTCACAGTGGTTAACACGCAGAAGTTTTTGTCTCGCTTGCACCTACAGCTGCGGGCGGGGCTACGCCTTCCAGGTCAAAATGTGATAGTGAGAGAGCCTGCCCGGGTATAGATGCAGTAAGTGTGAGGGTGATGTATAGAATGTTACATACCCGTGCACTAATCTCGAAGTTGCAGTGTAGTATTCTTGTTTCTTGCGCCAGCGCAGCTACGGTACACTTCTTTTTATCTTATGTGGTCCTATTTTTCGCAACAATTTGTTTTTGAATTTAAGATTTATTTATTTCAAAAAATCACTCAATAGCGAGTCTATGCACGTCTTGCTTCAAAGCGATCCGGGGGGGAGGAGGAGTTCAAATTGACTTAAGTATTATTACGAATCGTTTGTATGGGAGTATAAAAAAGTGTTGTTTTTAGACTTTTTCAGGCATTTTTTTTCTACGTATGAACCATCCTTGTACATCAAAGAATATTCTAAAAAAAGAATTAGCGAAATCGGTTCAGCTGTTCTCGAGATTTGCGCTTAGCAACACATTCAGCGATTCATTTTTATATTTATTATAGAGATGTGTTTAGTGGTAGAAACCTTGGAGCTCTACCGACTTAACTGAAGATGTTTGTCAATACATAACTTAAACGTAACACCTATTTTTCGAATCATAAGGCGGTAAGCCCCAGGTTTACTATTGTCACATAACCAAAGTAATAATGTGCATGCGGTCCGAGGCCTGGATGAATGGGCATTCATCGCAATCCTTTGAATCTGTGCTTACTTTTAATGAACATCGTAAAAGGAATGTGCAACTTGGAATCAGATTTTGTGAAAGTCTAGTAAGGTTTTTGCAACGCAACACGCGTGTGATGCCCCTGGCGTTACAGGAGTTCATAGGCTATAGTTGTATAGAAAGGTAACAGCTTTCCATCAGGCGGTTCGTATGCTTGTTTGTCACCTTAGTGGTATAAAAGAAACGCAATTTAGTTTATGTTGCATTCTAGAGTTCAATATGTTTTAAAGACCAAAATAGAACCGATATGTATGTGGCAGAAGTGGGACACACTATGCAAAGTTAAATAATGTTTATTTCACCTGTTCGATGTATATGTGCGTCTTGTTGAACGCCTTGAATTTAGTGTACCCGTAGTCCTGCGACTGGAACGCAGACCACTTGAACGGATTGCCTGCTCAACAATTAGTAGCAGTAATATTAGTACAAAATATTAATCTATACCAATAATAGTAATTACTTAATTATAATAATTATAGAGGTAAAGTTTGTGATGTTGCAGGGGGTAATATCTAGATCTACTAAACCGATTTAGTTTTTTTTACCAATAGAAAGCCACGTTCTTTGCGAGTGTATAGGCTTATATAAACCCGAAATTTGAAAAGACTCGTAAACGCGGTCAAAGCCGCTGGCGGAAACTAGTATTAAATATATCTAAGGACTTTTAATTATCGCAAGTCACGTATGTACTGTATTAATTTAGTGTTATTTTTATCAAATGGAAATATAGAATATGGAATTGTAGAATAGTAAGATAAATAAATCTTTGGGTATTATTTTATGCGGCATATAATAACAAGGTTCGCAAGATTTTATTCACATCAAACTCTGGCAAAACAGTAGGTACGCGAGGTAATGTTACACTTACGCCTGAAGTGGTCCCTGCCTTCTCTACAACCTGCGGAGCCCGTCACCAGGTGCACTGGGGCGCTGCGAACAGACACACAATATTACTATAAATTGCTGGATTCTAAATCATATGAATATATCGGAAAAAATATAGTACTAAGTAAACTATTACCTTTATTTTTAACTTCATTGGAATAGTACAAGGTTTTTCAAATGATAGGTGCCCGGTACCGGTTACCGGGTAAAATCAAATCTGCTATACAATGTATAGTTTAAAATTTTTGGAGTGGGTCACAAATGAGAAATATACCCGGGTCAGGACGTAAAAAATTTGGGAACCTCTTTAATAATGGAAAACTATTTCAGTAAGTTTGATTCAGGGCGTGTAAATAATAAGTATCCCTTCTGGCTTGTCGTGTTGTAATGTTTCTTTTAGAGGCAGAGTCAATAAATAGAAGTAATATTTTTTTAGACTTCAAGCCTCGCGAACCGTAAGCCAAAACTGGGCGTAACCTCGAGGGCTTAAGAGCTATTTAGTCTTCGGAAGCGGCAAGCCTTAAAAAGGCCCAATAGCGATCGATTCGATTACTATATCAAGCTGTTCAAATCCACCGGATACCGTTGTTTTTGTCATATCCTTGACTCCGACATGACTATTGTCGAATAAACATTCGATTTGAGAAATGTGTGTGGCCAGTGAACGCGCCCTGTCAAACATATTGTCGGAACTCGACCGCGTACCTACATCACTTCACGCCACGCCCGGGAACTATTTTATACAATGTACATGCACATTTCTTAACCACTTTTAAATATTTGAAAAGTTCAGATTTAAATATTACCTCAGAACTGGGTGCACGTAAAATATTTTATAGCGGCTGTTTATACCTTCGTCGACGTTCATTGCGTACAGTTGTAAAAATTGGTTTCAGCTTCAACCAGGGCCCGACTCCGACGCACTACTGCCGAAGCTTGAAGCCTTTCGTTTTTTTTTTATTCCAAAAATTGGTCTTAGGATAAAGTTAATGACAAACATCTTTAGCTTAGTCGGTAGAGCTCTCGGGTTTCTCCCAGCTGAACTAAACACAATTAGCAACAATCTAAGCAGTAGTTTCATTTTCGCATTCAAAAATTCCGATGGTAACCGGTTCCAGCTTCGGCGGTAGTCCCTGCTCCGACATCAGACTAGTGTGAACGGGTTCTAAAGCCTATCGTACACGGATAGAGTACATTACGGAGTTACCGACACGCTAAGAATAACAATGAAATCAGTAGTCAATGTAACGCTACTTGTCCGATTTTACTCTACCCGTGTACTTCAGGCTTAATTGTGCGTACTTGACAAAATATTTTATGAAAACAAAGGATATACAATAATTAATTTAATAGGTTTCTTATAAAAGTTACAAGTAAAATTTTTAAGTATAAAAATTTAATTTACAATATATTTGGTAGAAAAATATTTTTTGAACTATAACCTAACAATATTTACCTACTCATTTTTGAGTCCTGAAGCTTTCATACTTCAGTTTTTATTACGTTGTCTATTACAATGGTAACTAAGTTCGACAATCAACAATATCATAGTGCATCGATCTTAGATCGACGTCCTAGTGTCTAGTAGAGAGAGTACAGTACTTCTAAGTTATGTCGTGTGTGGAATAGCGTATGGTTGGTGAAGCTCCTTCACAATCCAGAAGGAATCTATCACGCGACCGTTGCGGCTGTCCACTGGGTTCTCGACATCGATCTAAAAAAAATGGTTATCTGTAAAGTCGGTTTACGGACGATATTTTTACGTGATAACCTCATAGGAAACCATCGGCTGATGGAAGAGAGATAGATGCGTCACTTGTTCCGCGCTCTCGCTTGCACGCTCGGCTCAGGCGGAACGTGACAATGAGTCATGATTTTTCGTGCGTGCAGCCGGTGTTCATCGATTTATAGGATGTTACCACGTCAAAAAGTTATACCATATTGTCAAGAAATATACAAATTATTTGCTCGTACATGATTCATTTACGCATCACCGAAATTATAATGTAAGAAAGCGTTTTGTTGATAAAACCTTCGTTTAAATTCTTTTTGGAATGTTCACTGAAACTTAACATAAAGGGTCATGTGTTCGATCCCGAATAGAATAGATTTTAAAGCCAAAGCCAGCGTCACCTGTAAGTGCTGCCCTCTGCCTGAAAGAGGTAAGGCATGTAGTGTCCGACGGGGGCAATGCTTTCCCACCACTGCTGGACCATAGGCAAATAATAACCTTGAGGATAGTTGTGTTCCTGCGAGTGAGTTCCAGTGACTACTGGTCGTGAGAAGTTACGTCAGCAGCGGCAGCCGCAACATAACGCAGTGACGCAGCTGACGCTGACGATTATTGTAACTGCATTAACATCAGGCGAGCTGTAGGTATGCGTGTCAAATGCGGATTCAGCCTTCGAGTCAATAATTAAGATTTTCATGGCACCATTACCGGCCCAGGCGCGGGTCATGCGCCCCCTTCCCCAGGATACGCCCTCGGTGAAGTACCCAACGCGGTATAACAATATAAGGGTACCTGTTCCATGTGTATGTGCGTGTGGTTGTGCGCCGCGAACCTCGTGTACCCGTACTCCGAGGAGCGGAACGCCGACCACGGCATCGGCGGCACTGGACACGAACAACGGACATTGGAGCGGTTGGGTTTTAACATTATGTAGGTATGTCAAATAAATAATACCAAATAATTACATGTTATGTTGTATATATGTACACACTGCGTATGTACATGCTACACAGCAATACACATTATGTGTGTATTATGTACTTGTGAACAGGGGCGCCGGCTTTTAGAAAACCTCATGGGTGCTAATGCTCATTTGATGACTCGAAAAAGTGTGAGACCCACAAACACCCCAGACCCAACACAAATATCTGTTTCTTCAACAAACATTTGTGTTGGTGCAGGAATCGAACCCGCGACCCTTGCGTCTCAACCGGCGTTCTAAACCACTGCGCTAAACGGTTTGTCGAGTAATGATAAACGCCCATCCCTAAGAGGCGATTACTGATCTGTTTCTTGATGTCTATTCTCAGGGGTGCTCAGCACCCACTGTTTATTTCTCGTGGGTGCTCGAGCACCCACGGAGTCGGTGCCCCTGCTTGTGAACACAAATCGACGCACATTAAGTAAGCAGTACGTTGATTAGGTTGGCGATACAGAACTCTGCGCTTGAATTTGAAAAACAAAAATTATATAACACTCTCTTATTCACATAAAGGTCATGAAGTGTTTTTACATCCGTAAAAAAATTTAAAAATACTGCACGGTCTTTATGAGAATAGGAGAGTGTTATATAATTTTCGTTTTCATAATTTTTACCGATTACGGCAAACATGAGATAGAGAATATGGCAGATTGTATACAGCACTGTCATATAACTGTTTAGCATACTATTTAGCTTCCCATAGAAACAACGAGCACGTGACGCGAAACAAAACATGTCAATCTGTCTCATTTCCCTACATCATGATGGCTTATAGTACTCTTTTTCTAGTGTGAATGCGTTGGAAACTATGAATGTGTCTACAGCTTTCTCAGTCTATGTTGGACAAGGTATAACGACTGACCTTTGAAGCCATCAGTGCCTTCCCTGCAGCCGGCCGAACCGGTTATCACATGTATCGGCGCCCTGAAACATAAATCACGAATATTAACCGTGTTACATTCCTCCTATATCTTTGCCCAATGATTTGGTCACGTCGATGAAATTGATGATGTTCATGCCAGTACGCGACGCGGTGCGGATTCTCTAAGATGCATACTAATCTAACATCTAAGATACATCTATGCATATTGTGTTGCACTAAACAAACTTAGAGAAACTCAATATGCATAGTGAATGTTGTACAAGTAAAACTGCATATTTTCATACACACTAACAGAAGGACGATTCTCGTAAATAAAATGTAGTCAAAATTCAATTCCGATTCAGTCTCGATCTCACAAATGTCAAATTTGGTATTCTCGTATCACAATATGAAACTTCAAAGTCAAATTTAAGTGGGATTATGTCGAAATATAACCGAAATTTAAACAAACTAAGAATGTTACTTAGCCAACAATAAGGAAGGATAATAATTAATAAAAGATATCAAGTATATAATTTTAGTCAACTTAAATCAAACTTTGAAGTTTCATATTGCGATACGAGAATTTGGTATTCTCGTATCAGTATCGGAATACCAAATTTGACATTTGCGTGATCGAGACTGGATTGGAACTGAAGTTTGACTACATTTTAATTACGAGAATTGTTCCTCCCTCTGTTCTTGTTGTTATCAAATTCGCATTGTCAATATTATGTACACGACCAGTATACATCAGGTCAGCGAACATTGAGCAAAAATATCGGATTCTTGCTTAGAATTTCATAATATATTCGTGGCATCATATCATTTTCCGTTGTTATGACACACCACACTAGACAGACAGGTGATTACAGCTTTCCATGATGTTGTTTATCTAATGATATAGGTAGGGTGACCGATCAATGAAATTACATTAGTGAAAAAATAATACGAGATGAAACAATATGATTTTTAAATGGAGATAAAATAATGATTACTTTAAGTTATTTTTAATTATTAGCTTTAGGTGTAGGAAATTCCAAGTTGCAGAACATGCTGATAACATTAAAGGCTTGTTTATTATTAAGTATTCTGTCGGGCATGGAATTCCGTTCAGCACTTTACTTGTGACCATACAAATTATGTTGTTTTGTAAAGCTTGTGGAGAAAGAATATTTATTATTAGTCTGGTTGAGTCACCAATATCATCAAAATGAACACAGAGCAGTAGAAGTATGCATACTAAGCGTAATTGTTAATAGCGGGTTAGCAGCAATTATTAGTAGGGAATGTACAATATAATTATAAAAATGTATAAATAAAATAATGTAACTTACAAGATTTTTTATGTATTATATAGTTATCTTATATGTTATAAGATATACCGACAGAATAATTTATTCACCAAGGGGATGAAATTAGGTACAGATTACATTGTGGGTGCATTTGAGCTTCGAGCCGTCAGGCGAGGTCTTTAATTACACGAGTGATGTAATGTGTGCCGAGCTTCGATCTCAGATATCTTACTTTATACTTCACTTGTGTGAAAAATAAATAAATAAATATTCCATATGAATGACTAACTACATTGGTGAATAAAGTGGATACAAACCTCGTTTCCTCCTTAGAGCGTAAGCACACGGCGTATTTATAACGCGCAGACGACGCGCGTATTAGGAACGCGCGTCTTCGGCGCCGTAGACGCTGATTGTTGCGTTTGCATTGATGATACAAGCGCGCGCATGAAGCGCGTATACGCGCAGTAGAGGCGCGTTTCACGTGTGCTTAGGTTACAAAGTTGCGTTCAAATCTCGTATGAAGCGCGTATACGCGCTTCATCTGCGCGTATAAAATACGCCGTGTGCTATGGGCCTTAGCAGGAGCTGAGAAAACATTCTACAGGTACGAACACGAGGATAGCGATGTGGCATATAAATTGTCAAGTATTGAAGTGTTATATTTACCTTAGTTACTAATGTTAGGCATGCTCCGTAGTTTCTACCACAGTATTCAGCAGACAACACCTCGCTTGCCACTTGGGATAACTTTGAAACATGTGCACGCCGGAAGTTCAATTTTGATCAATACGAATTTTGGAAGTAAAACTTCTTTATGCACTCTTGACTTAGGGAGTAAGCTGGTGAACGCGTGACGAGAGCGTTACGAAAACGGCGAACGGAAGTTGAGAGGGAGATATAAGTTAGTAAAGATAAGGAAGTTTTACTTCAGTAGTGTGGTCTTAAAGCACACGCGTTATTTTTCCGGTAAGTACAAAACGGCATAGGAGCATTTCAAAGTTATATAAAGATACATATGTATATTAGCTATAAGCATGTAAGCAAAATTGTTCACGGCAGCTTGTAATTAATGCTACCGCCATATTCCCTGCCATCGCACAATAATAAAACGTAAAAGAGAAATTTTTCATACTTTGATTACATCCAGTGTTATTTCGTAGAAAATGCAGGCAATTTGATTGACTATTTTCCTTCAGTTACATCAAATAATAGCACCGACCGTTAGTAGACAAACATTTGTGTATAACATGTCTGTTTGTCTTGGTTTGAGTGTATGGTAAAAGTGTTAAAAATATTGAAGTACCTATGCATCAGTTACTTAATACCATAGATAACTCGCAAGAGATGTAGCATGTTGAACATTTTATAGTAAAACTCGAATTCACAAAACCAAACGGAATGCGCGAGCGGTGTGGAGAGGACTCTGCTAATATGATTGACTATTTCAAAGATATTTTTCGATTGATAATTTCGTAAAAGACAACCTCTCGCGATATTCACGGGTCTAACATCTGGTCGACACTGAACACGCGTATCTTTAGTTACACTACTGAATTTTCATCGTTACATGTGCTGGCATTCATGCGGAATCTATTTAGGGGTTATCCGTGTTATTAGTACTCATGAAACAAGCAGCTCTTAGTTCACTAATTAAAACCAACTCCCAACGATTTGGCGCGTGTAATTTACCAGGACCTATTTATTATATATAAAGCAGTCCACCGAAATGTTGGTGACATTTTGGTGGATTGCTGTCTGGTACATGCACAGCGCAGGAGAAAACCAAGTGTGGGGACCGGACCGCCATCACCGATTAGTGATGTGAAAACTTCTTCAGGCGCTCTATGCTTCATTTTGTGGTAGAAAAGTTCAAGAAAAATGCAGCTTGTTATGTAGGTTTTCGACATTTTTTCCCTGTACGTGTAATATAAAACACTATGGATCACTAGGGAGAAAGTGCGATTCCCAACTCGGGTAAACGCTCACTTTCTTCCCTCGGTGAACAATGTACTATTAAATATAATATGAGTTATCTAGTACCACCCTCAATTACACCCTGACATGTAATTTGTCCAGGAATATTTATAATATCGCCTAGTTAGCAGGGGTGTAAGTGGTTATTCAATATCTTTGAACCAAAGCCAACTTCACCTGCACGCGGTGCATGCTGCTAACTGACAAACGAAGCTCTGGCAAAAAGAGAAGTAGGGAGCGTAATTGTAAGCTACCCGACTGGAGAATGTACCTCCATCTCACAGAATACCGCAGCCAAATAACAATTCTCTTGAGGGTTGTTGTGTTCACCGTGAGTGAGGTCGCCTCACATTGAGTGAGGTCACCAAAAAGGAAGGAGATGCTGTGTTGTGCGCTGGCAGCGGGGGTGGCGGCGCCCGAGCGATATTTTATGTTGCGAGCGTTAATATGGATACGGTAACCGCTTCACATCAGGCGGGTTGTATGCTTGTCTGTCACGTGACGTAGTAAAAAAAAAAGTTAGGGTGTGTACGTGGTGCGGCGTGGTCTGACCGGGGGTTGACGTAGGGCGCGTCGTGCGAGCCGTTGTACACGCGGTTGTCGTAGAGCGGCCAGGTGCGCTCGTACGAGTGCTCGTGCGCCCAGATGGCCAGGTCCACGCCGGACTCCGCCAGCAGCGGCTCCAGACCTGGTACACACGGGATGTTTACGATGGCCGTGCTTGAAACTTTATTATTAGTTGCAAATTCCTAGAAACTTGATTGATGTGATGACGAGCTCGGTGGTCGAATGGTTAGCATTGGCCTCTTTGACTCCGAGGTCGCGGGTTCGATTCCCGTACAAGACAAACATTTGTGTGCATGAACATGTCTGTTTGTCTTGGTATGGGTGTTTACTATGTATTATAAGTATGTATTTACAAAAAAAAAATGTATTTAAGTACATTTATCAGTTGTCTAGTACCCATAACACAAGCTTTGTACTTAATTTGGGACTAGATGGCGCTGTGTAAATTGTAAAGAAATATAAATTGTTTCAGGTCTCTGTCACTACGTCATGTGAAGCAATATATATAATTAATACGTAGTGAAGGTATAGTTAAACAACTATACCTTGTTCATTTTATTTGTAGTTTTTTGACAGCTTGACAACTTACAAGTTAGTGATGTCCTAAAGATTCTCGAAAGTGATACCACTCCGATTGTACTATTATCATTAATCGAATTAGGTACGTACGTATATACGTAATTTTCTATTTTCATGCAAATAAAACGATCCATCACGTAACACGTAATTGGATTTTATACGCAGATCGATTATTAGTTATTTTGTAAAACTGATGTGTTTACGATTCTTTTATTTCGTCTTTTAAGTAATAAATTACAAGCTAATATAATAAGATTACTCAGTCAACTTATTTCTATTACGACGCATAATGAACTTAATTAATACGTTATCTGAAACAGCTACGTACCGTGTGAACTGTCAAAACGACAATAATAAAATGGCCAACGTAAGGTTAATACTTTAAATTTTCGTTATTTTTAAATCTACCGATTATTTGTAATCTGTGGTACATTCGTAATAAACGTTATGTTTGGCACATCACTAAGGGGGGCGGTATCCGAACATGAAGTACAATATTATTTGTATGGAATTTTGATAAACAATACGAAACTTCATGGGCGTGAGCTGTCAAAAAATCGTTAATAAAATGGACAAGGTATAATAGCAGTATCAACTTAAGATATATCAGGACTGGCATTTTGAAAAATCCGGTTCTGAGCCCTGTTCGCATCCCACCAGTGGGCTAAATATGTCAAATCAAATCAAGTCAAAATATCTTTACTCCTTGGACGTTATAAAGCACTTAGAAACGTCATACAAATTAAAAATAAGAACATGTATCATTACTACTCTAAATCCGCAGAGCTTAGATTCACTTTCATCACACTATCTTGAATGTGAAAGTGAGTTAAAGTGCCAGTTCTGGCGACGGGGCTTCTTGAGAAAAACTGGCAAGAAACTATGTTGATGCCGTCCAGTATGTATACTGACCGTAGAAGCCGAGCAGGCCGGTCCTGGTGTACTCGAGACTGCAGTCGATGTCGTCCGAGTTGCTGCAGTACATGGGCCGGTGCCCGAACACTATGATCCACGGCCGCTTCTTCCTGTACACAAATATTACGTGGTAGTAAAAGGCTGACTTTCGTCAGGTTGCCTCATTTTCCGTTCCCGCCTTTTTTTTTCTACGTCGAGTGGCAGACAAGCATACGGCCCGCCTGATGTGAAGCGGTTACCGTAGCCATATTAACGCTCGCAACATGAAATATCGCTCGCGCACCGCCACCCCCGCTGCCGACGCAGCATCTCCTTTCCGGTGACCTCACTCAATCGCAGGAACACAACAACCCTCAAGAGAATTGTTATTTGGCTGCGGTATTCTGTGAGGTGGAGGTACATTCCACAGTCGGGTAGCTTACAATTACGCTCCCTACCTCTCTTTTCGCCAGAGCTTCGTTTGTCAGTCAGCAGGGTGTACCGCGTGCAGGTGACCCCTCTTACACCCCAAAGTTATGCAGAACAGATCCAACCGACAACCTATGCCAAATTGAGAGATATACATAGTGAGAAACTTCAAATCGAGTTTTATACATTCATTTATCAAGACGAAGACATAAATATTTTTGAAAATGAATAAATCATCTCCTCCGCCTAGGTGGGATTTGAACCCACGACACCTCGATGACCGGTCGAGTGCTCTTCCAACTGAGCTATCAGGAAGGTTTGTGTTGGTAACGAATTTTTGCATTTTATATTTTTATTGCGTGAGTCGCAGTGCGGCGCCATCTACCTATTAAGTATTTACACTACTAAACAAGGCATAGCAGTCCATCGTTGCAGATGAAATTCGGCTATTTTTTGATAACACCAAACTTATTAAATTATTATTATTTTAAATTAATTTATTTGTCGTGGGCGGCCATCCATAAATTACGTCACACGTTAGGGGGGGGGGGGGGAGGGTCGATGAAGTGTAACATTGTGTGACAAGGGGGTGGTAGGGGTCCTAAATTTCGTGACGTGACATTTCAAAATGTATTATAATATAAATGTTATAACATGAACTTTGAACTATTAACGAAAAACGTTTGCAACTCTAATGTAAATTTGAATTTGTAAAATATGTGACGTCACACTAGGGAAGGGGGGAGTCTCACAAATGTGACCACCTGTGACAAGGACGGGGGGGGGGGGGGGTGTCAAAAAATCATGAAATACGTGTGACGTAATTTATGGATGGCTCCTGGGTTCAAATCCCACCTAGGCGGGAAGGTGAATTTTTCACTTTCAAAAATATTTATAATATTCTGGCAAGTTGGCCAAAACTTTAAAATATTAATAAGACGAAGACATTCGCTTATCAAGCCGTTTCATTTGACACTCATATAATATCGGTTAATGTGGAAATTAAAAATCGCTATTTGCGGTGGCCGCGATGTTGGGTTAAAAGCGTTTTAGGTGAATTTTTCCATGTTTCTAAATATTTATAATATTCTGACAAGTTGGCCATGACAACTATTTAGATAATAATAAAGGAATTTAAATTCCTTTAGTCGAATGACGTCCCTGCAAGGATAGAATTTTATCGCTAAGGTATGTCATACGCAGTATCAAGAACTGGTTGTTATTATTTAGACTGTGAAGTCTCCGCTGAAAGACTCAATATGTTTGTTTGTTTATAAAACTTTATTGCAGTAATAACAATGGAAGTAAGCCATACATAAAATAAATAAATATTATTGGACAAATTACACACGGCTATCTATCTAGTCCCCAACTAAGCAAAGCTTGTATAGTGCCACAAACTTATCTGGCCCGGTGGCGGGGGCGGTACCATCGACTTAAGTGTTGCTATTAAACGAAATGCCGCCCGTTTTAGATGAAACATAAAAATCAAAGAAATATACACTATTAAAATAATAGCATTGATTATTAATTGTGTTGTGTGGTGTTTCAATTAAATATCAATAGCCTTCTATTTTTTGTTGATTAGTTTTAAAAATGCACCACATTAAGTCGCGATCATAGCTATTATATAATATTAGAGAGTTATAATATTGCACAGAAACAACTCGTTGACGATTTTTTTATTGTAAGAAATGAAATATGTGTAGAAAAAGATAATATGTATTTAAAAAAATACACCTCAATGGAATGTGCATACGCGGTAAGTAAATTAATTGTACCTGGCAATACTACAGTTCAAGATGGCGGCTTTAGTTCTAAATTTGGCCACCGGGTCAGTTAAGTTTGTAACACTGTACTATGGGTATTATTCTACAACTGATATTATACGTAAAAACATTTTTTTTGTAAATACGTACTTATAATACATAGAAAACACCCAGACCAAGACAAACAGACATGTTCATGTACACAAATATTTGTCTTGTGTGGGGATCGAACCCGCGACCTCGGAGTTAAAATGGCCATTGCTAACCATTCGACCACCAAGTTCGCCAAAATAGTCGTTTGAGAGGAGTCTGGGAAGTATTCGAAACGAAATATTATGTAGTAGTGCAAGGACATCAACGAAGTTATTCAATATTTGAAATAAATATATGGTATCAAAATAGTTGCGCCTCTGTTCAAGAGACAACATTTAGTTTGCAAGCGGTACGACTTTGGAACGCGCTCCTTCTTGAACTGAGAACTTCATAAACATCTTTGAACCGAAGCCAATATCACCTGCACGCGGTGCACCCTGCTGACTGGCAAACGAAGCTCTGGCGAAAAGAGAGGTAGGGTGCGGAATGGTAAGCTACCTGACTGAGGAATATACCTCTACCTCACAGAACAGACAGGTTAGCAATGGCCACTTTGACTCCGAGGTCGCGGGTTCGAATCCCGCACAAGACAAACATTTGTGTGCATGAACGAACATGTCTGTTAGTCTTGGTCTGGGTGTTTTCAATGTATTATAAGTATGTATTTACGAAAAAAAGAAAAATATTTATGTACGTTTATCAGTTGTCTAGTACCCATAACACAAGCTTAGCGCTTAATTTGGGACTAGATGGCGCTGTGTAAATTGTCCAGAAATATTTATTTATCTATGATGTACTACAGCAGTGATCAAGTAACCCTCACCTATTCTCCTCTTTGGCGGCTTCGGCCAGGTCTTCCTTGAGCCAGTGGTACTGGTTAGCGATCAGCTTGAGGCCGTACTGCGTGAAGTAGTACACCTCTGTGGAGATGGACACGAAGTGGATGGGGCCCACGTCGAAGCTGTAGTACAGGTTCGACTCCGGGCCCGGCATCGAGAACCGGTGCGAGTAGTGAGAGAAGTTACTGAAACATATATCCATACTAATAAATAAATAATAATAATATAAACAAATTGTACAGACATCAAACCATTCCTGATCTAATTTCCTATCTTAAATGTTTCCCTTCCTAATTTAAATTTGCCGCCAAAACGTCCGACGCAAACTATATTCAATGCGTCGGCCAATCAGCGTTTGGTGCGCGCGACACGCGCGCCACCCCGTGTTACTTAATAAAACAGTGAACAGTACGGTTAGTACGGTTCAAAAATTTCGAGAAGAAAAAATGAACTACTGAGCTCCGGCGCGTGTGATGTATTCAAAATCTTTCATGTAATATAATACTTGCTAGAAGTTCACTGACTGTTCGGTCTACGATCAATCTCTGCCTGTATTTTAAAACTAAATATCATTATTCACGTTGTTATATCGTTAGTAAAAAGGAATTAAAGCTGCTGCATTGACTGATGCGGGTTTTTGGAGTTTCTTCTTTAATTAGTTGTGCTCGAAAATATAATAAATAGTCTAGTTGTTCACTTGTACCTGCATACCTACGTACCGGTTACATCGGCTAATACATTTTTTCAAGTTTTATTTAATGTTGGGTACGGCTGTGTACCTAATTATATTTAAATATCTTCTTATTTTGATTGTTGTTACTTACTTGTTACCGATTGCCGTTGGGAGATTAGGTACTTGGCGATATTGACTAATATTTTACTTCAATTATTTACAAAACTAAAACAAGATGACGGAAGCCGGGAAAGTTGAATTGCAGCAATACTTATATAGACGTGAATATCAGTTTAAAAGTATGCAAATTATTTATGATTTATCTATAAATGCCAATAAAGATAAAACCAAAATATCGGCATTTAAGGCTCGATATAAGTCGATTGAGAAAATTAGGGAGAATTTTATCGATTCACATGAAAACTTAAATCGATTACAATTATTAGTGAATCCGAATCATGAATACGATAATAAATCCTTGTTGTCCTTCGACGAGTTATATTACTTAGCCGTCGAGTTTGCCGATTCGCTTGGCACATCGACCGTTTCTAAGTCTAGCGATGGGCCTAGTCATTCGTCTATCGCCCAGGTTCGCTTGCCGAAATTAGATATTCCCAAGTACGATGGAAATATTGAAAATTGGGAATGCTTTAAAGATAGGTACGTCCCGCTTATACATAATAATATCGCACTGTCAGATATTGAAAAATTCCATTATTTACTTTCGTGTTTATCGGGAAGCGCATTAACACTTGCTAAAGGCGTTCCTATAACTTTAGCTAATTACTCTGTAGTCTAGTGCTTTATTAGAAAGATACGACAACAAGCGTATTTTAGCGACAACTTATTTGGATAAATTATTGAAGCTGACGCCGCTCAATAAGCCGTCTTTATCTAACTTATCTGAGTTTACAGATGTACTTTATGAGAGTGTCAACGCCTTGCGCGCATTAAAAATTGATGATTTACTCGAGTTCATTTTGTTCTATATTGCATCAAGGTCACTTGACCATGAAACTAAAAAACGTTTTGAGTTGCAAAATAGTAATGATATTCCTAAATTCAACGACTTAGTTGTTTACTTACAAAATTATATAAAAATTCTAGAAGTTAGTCAGCCCATTTCGACCACTTCACCAGACACGAAAAATAAACAATTTCGTAGTATGAATCAGAAAGTCGATAGTACGCGTAAGGACAGTAGTACACATCCTACAAAGTTTGTACAAAGATCATCATTTGTCGCTTCCAATAATAATAATAAATCAAGTCATTATGTTTGTTTATGTTGTAATGAAAATCATTCAATTTATCGATGTGGTAAACTGCATTCAATGACTATTGAACAGCGTAAAAATTTCGTTCAAAAATCAAATCTGTGTAAAAATTGTTTAAGGTCTGGTCACGACGATATTAGTTGTAGATCCAAAGCCACTTGTTTTATTTGTAACGCGAAACATAATACTCTTTTGCATGTCGAAAACAAAAGTTTATTAGCTCATACGGTTAATTCAAACTTAGTTGACCCTAGCACGAGTACAACACTCGCTAGCGCCACAGAGTCGGAGAATTTAAGTCGTACCTCGGTTAATCGTACAAAAATATTAGGCTCGGCGATAGTGCGCGTCTATCACGCGGATGGCTCACTTCAGTATGCGCGCGCCCTTATTGACAGTGGTTCGATGGATTCTTTTATAACGAGTGCGTGCGCACGGCGATTGGGTTTACGCATTAAAAAATGTAATTTAAGTGTTACCGGTCTTGGACAAAACACTGTTTGTAATATAAAAGGTTACACTTTCGGCTCGATAATACCTCGTACGAGTGAGTCGCCTAAATTTGACCTACCATTAGTAGTTTTACCTAAAATTACTTCTGCTCTGCCTTCGAAAACGTTACCGTTAGCCGTCAGAGATTATTTTATGCACCTTGATCTCGCCGACTGCGAATTTTATAAATCCGGTCCGATCGATCTTTTATTAGGTGTTGAATGTTTTGATCAAATATACACCGGGTCGCGTTTCACTCCCGGTCCCGAATTACCCTGCGCGCTGTCCAGTGTGTTCGGCTGGGTGATAACCGGTCAGTATTTTCATAACATAAAAAATAAAATTCCCAGTGAACCCGTTACGTCACTCCTCGCGTCTTCTTGCTCGCTCGATGAGATCGTTCAACGGTTCTGGGAGTCCGAGGAACCGCCGAAATGTACAATTTCCGTTCCCGAGGATGATATTTGTGAACAAAAATATAAAAGCGGTACTTACCGCACTTCCGAGGGTCGGTATGTAGTACCAATCATGTTAAAGGATGACGCTCCCCCTTTGGGAGACTCATACCGTCACGCTTTTAATCGTTTTCTTAACCTGGAAAAACGTCTTAGTCAACCAACTGAGTTGAAGGACGAGTATAAGGAATTTATGAGACAGTACGAAGACCTAGGACACATGCAGCCTGCAGACTCTTCGTCTACTGATCGATACGTAATTCCTCATCACTGCGTCGTACGCCCTGAAAGTTCTACGACACGTCTTCGAGTAGTCTTCGATGCTAGTAGTAAGACTACTAGTAATTTTTCTTTAAACAATATAGTACATGTTGGACCAAAACTTCAAATCGACATTATCGATTTAGTTACTAGATTCCGACTACATAAAGTTGTATTTACCGCGGACATTTGTGCTTCTAGCGCGAGTACTATCTCACATGCATAACCTTCTAAAAGATAAAATTCATATCAGCTCCGTCCGAGCTTATTCCGATAGCATGACTACCTTGTCGTGGTTAAACACAGCACCACATTTGTTAAAAATGTACGTTGCTAATCGTGTTGTTCAGGCGACGGCCTTGATCAGTCCCGAACTTTGGTATTACGTTGCAACGGAAGACAATCCGGCTGATTGCTGCAGTCGCGGCGTGTCTTGTACGGAACTTGCCAGCCATCCATTATGGTGGACGGGCCCTGCTTGGCTGCAAGCCCTACCTAGTTCTTGGCCTTCCAAGCAAGTGTTGGTAGCTAAAGAAGAGCTGCCTGAATTAAAACCTTTAGTCACCGAGAGTTTTCACATTGTTCAAGTACAAAATAATATACTATCGAATCTCATAGAAAAATGTTCTTCTTTCACGAAACTTCAAAGAGTTTTAGCGTGGTGTTTTCGGTTTATTTCAAACGCAAGAACGGCTAAGGCAGATCGAAAATTCTTTGCACTTACCAGTTCTGAGCTCAATAATTCTGTCAAGGCACTAGTTAAGTTTACTCAAAATCATTATATGACATCGCAAGTCGATCAAGTACGGAATCATAAACAATGTGAAAAATCACTTCAAAAGTTATCTCCCTTCCTTGATGAGGAGAGTTTATTGCGAGTGGGGGGACGTATAGATGAGGCAAAACTATCCTCATCAGCGTTACATCCTCTACTTTTGTCCAAACAATGCCCTCGTTCTCGTTGGCAAATGATTAAGCAGGTCGCTCAAAGTTTTTGGCGTATTTGGCAGCGTGGTTATCTTCACACGCTTCAACAAAAAACTAAATGGTATAAACCTGGTCCGCCTAACCTAAAGGTAGACGATTTGGTAATTGTCAACGAACCTAATCTTCCGCCCTTGTTTTGGAAGTTAGCCCGCGTGGATCAAGTTCATCCTGGCTCCGATGATATCGTCCGGGTGGTTACTCTCCGAACTGTAAGCGGAAAAACTATGCGACGACCTGTAGTCAAGGTCTGTCCGTTACCTTGTAACTAATTTTCTAAGATATAAATATGTGAACAATATTATCTTATTGCGATGGTATTGTTCTTTAAGTTAAGTTAAGTTTATGAATATTAAGTTATATCGAGCACAACTATAAAAATTATTGAAGATTCTTTAACGTGTGAAATCCTAGTGAATTTCAAGTGGGGGGAAATGTACAGACATCAAACCAGTCCTAATCTAATTTCCTATCCTAAATGTTTCCCTTCCTAATTCAAATTTGCCGCCAATACGTCCGACGCAAACTATATTCAATGCGTCGGCCAATCAACGTTTGGTGCGCGCGACACGCGCGCCACCCCGTGTTACTTAGTAAAACAGTACGGTTCAAATATTTCGGGAAAAAATGAACTACTGAGCTCCGGCGCGTGTGATGTATTCAAAATCTTTCATGTAATATAATACTTGCTAGAAGTTCACTGACTGTTCGGTCTACGATCAATCTCTGCCTGGCTTAGTGGAAGTGCAACATATGTGAGCGTTCGTGTATTAGCTGACCGGTCGACAGAACACATGTCCCGTCGTTGGTGAACCCGTCAACGTCCTTCACATTATCCAGGTTAGTGTGTGTGCTTTCTACTACTTGGGGTCACAGGATTTCGTCTAGGCTGGCAACAGGGCAATGCAGTGGCTTCTCCAGCGAGTCCCATCCACAAATGATAAATATTATTGGACAATTCACAGAGCGCCATCTAGTCCCAAACTAAGCGCAAAGCTTGTACTATGGGTACTACACACCTGATAAATGTACTTAAATATATATATTTTTTGTGTATACATACTTAACCGAAACACATAACCGCGTCGCGGTGACGCGCCGCAACGCAACGCACCACCGAGCGTTGCGTTGCGGCGCCGCAAAACAAAGCGTTATGCTGTCATACTGTACGGCAACCATTTTTTTATGATTTTTCAATGTTATCGAATGTATTTTACATTTCGTTAACGTTAAAGTTTGATTAAACGGTTATTTTATGTTACTTTTTGTACACTATGTGCGGCGCAGTGCACACCGCAAAATTCTGCGTAGCGGCGGGCGGCAGCGGCGGCGGCAACGCGGTTATGTGTTTCGGCCCTAAATTATATTACATACAAAACACCCACGTCAAGACAAACAGACATGTTCATGCACACAATTACTAGGGTTAAATTTACCGCATTCAAATAACAATACACTTGAGTACTGTTGTGTTATTGCGAGCGAGTGAAGTCTTTGGACGTGGCGTGATGCCGTATTAGGGTTAATCTTACCGCAGTCAAATAACAATACACTTGAGTACTGTTGTGTTCTTGCGAGTGAGTGAAGTCTCTGGATGTGGCCAGATGTCGCATTAGTAGGTGTGCCAGTGCGCGAGCAATACTCCTCGTATCGCAAGTATCTCCTGGCTCCAGTAAGGAGCACTGTATGTTCGGTACCCGGCGTGACATAATGGACGTACTAGGCGCTCTCGTGGTTCCCGGGGCAGGTCATGTAGGGCAGGCTGGCGGCCAGCGGCTGGATCATGTTCATGAAGCGGTCGCCCACGCGGCCCTGCTCCTCGTTCATGTCGTACGCGAAGTCGCCCACGTGCAGGATCAGGTCGTACTTCTGCTCCGCCACGTCACGCTTCAGGAACGGCAGCGACTGCTCACGGAGACACATTCAATCACATCAAACAGAAAAGGGGAAGGAAAAGGGGGGAGGGGGATTCACATAAGATATTTTTACCTACGTACACGTTAGATACCTGCTTCATTGTGGCAACTTGGAAATGCTGCGTTTGCAGTAGGGGTGAAGAAATTCTATTTTTGTGCCTTCAGTCTGATATTCTGTGTCTTAAATAAAATTTCCGTGGTAGAAACGTACCCTATGTCTACAGCTAATGCGCCCCTGTGCTTGGTGCACAGTTTCCTTCTGGTTATATCACAGGATTGCGTGTCTCGCGCCCGGTAAACCAATCAGGCGAGAGGACTTTTACCCGCACCGCCTTCGTGCCCGGTAAACCAACCAAGCACTCAAGCAGATTGGTAGCAGGTCTTACTTCCGTTTCACCTGCAAGCAGGCTACTTGGGCACTCAGCTTGAGGCGACCGACGCTCAGTTTCCCAAGCATCGTCGTGTTAGTGTTTTTAAATATTTATGCGCATTGTTGGTGTGATGGGACTCTAGCGGCAAAAGTCCTCTAGTCTGGTAAACCAGCCAGGCGAGAGGACTTTTACCCGCACCCAGTAAACCAACCAGGTCATCTAGCAGATTGGTAGCAGGTCTTACTTACTTTCACCTGCAAGCAGCCTGCTTGCAGGTGAACTTGGGTACGCTTCAGTCGAGCAGTTGTTCCGTGGTAGCAGTGGGAGAGAATTATAAATGGAACTGACCATGGAGTTGTTGACGCCCATGTCCCCGTAGATGGCGATGCGCACCACCCAGTCCTCGCCGGCCGGTGGCGTCTTGAACGAGAACTGCTGCGACCAGCCGCGCTCGGAGCCCACTTTGTACACTAGAATGGAACGCCTCCTACCATTTACACTTTTTTTTTATACTACGACGGGTAGCAGACAAGCATATGGCCCACCTGATGTGAAGCGGTTACCGTAGCCATATTATCGCTAGCAACATAAAATATCGCTCGCGCGCAGCCACCCCCGCTGCTAACGCAGCATCTCCTTCCTTTCTGGTGACCTCACTCACGCGCAGGAACACAACCCTCAAGGGGATTGTTATTTGGCTGCGGTATTCTGTGAGGTGGAGGTACATTCCCCAGTCGGGTAGCTTACAATTACGCTCCCTACCTCTCTTTTCGCCAGTGCTTCGTTTGTCAGTCAGCAGGGTGCACCGCGTGCAGGGGAAGTTGGGTTTGGTTCAAAGGTGTTGATGAACCACGTACACCACAACATCAACAGCACTATGTATTTGTTACAAAAGCTGTTTCCCCTGTGTATTAGACGAGACCTCCCTTAACCTTTTGACCGTCCGGCTTCATATCAGTTGTCGTGTACTTAGCGCCCGGTTTATAAATCAACAAATAAATACCTCTGACAAACAAAGATGTTGATGCATGCTTCTCACTATATTAAGTCGTTTTAAAATATTGCAAATGTTTGTTGTATGTTCAGTCTCTATTATATGTACTGTTTTAATATGCTTGGCAGCTGAATTAACCAAAAAACATAAACAAACGAATACAGGTTCGTTGTCGGATAAATACGAAAGAGTCGGGCCCGAAAATATTTGTCGGATATATCAGACTGGGCCGGTCAAAATGTTAAGAAACGTACAATGGATACAGATTTATTTAAAGACATGCACTTGACCACGATCTTTAGAGCCAAAGTCAACCTCACCTGCACGTGATGGACTCTGCCGACTAGCGAAAGAGGCTCTAATAAAAGAGAGGTAGGGTACATGGTACTTGTAAGCTGCCTAACTGGGGAAGTCCCTCCACCTCACAGAATACCGCATCCAGATAACAATTCCCTTAAGGGTTGTTGTGTTCCTGCGAGTGAATGATGTCACCAGAAAAGAAGGTGTAGCTGCGTAGGAAGCGGGGGTGGCGGCGCGCGAGCGATATTTCATGTTGCGAGCGTTATTATGGCTACGGTAATCGTTTCACATCAGGCGGGCTGTATGCTTGTCTGCCACCCGATGTGGTATAAAAAGTGTCTAGTTGAGAGTAGTTCTACTCGTTTGTCGCTCATCGCCGGCGGCGAGACAAATACCTTAATAAACTTCTGTTTTTTTTTCAGCTAAAATAATAGTAGGTACATATTTTAATTTTCATGCAATTGCCTTATTTCTGTGATAAAAATATAACCTATGTGTAGACTGTGTAGTGATAGGCTACGGAAACCCCTTTACATCAGGTGGACAGTATGATGCTTGTTTGGCACCAGGTGTGGTATAAACAATGGAGTTAAGTAAACCAAACAGTCATAATAATTTTTAAAATTTCGCGTTGCGTGATTAAAATTATAATAACCGTATGGGAATTAACGCGATCATGCATGTAAGATAGTTTTACATACCTTTATTATTGCCTGACGTTTCGTAGCGTAGTCTGTCGCACTACGTGGATATTCTACAACACGGGGGTAGTTGAAGATTCATCTACCTAGACAACGGAGACAAAGTGACACCGCTGACACAGTCAGCCTGTGACCACCGCATAATAAGGTATGTAAAACTACCTTACATGCATGATCGCGTTAATTCCCGTGGTTAATATAATTTTAAACCAAACAGTCATCCATACCATATCTGGTGTCATGCTTGAGGTCCTTAAGCAGCACGCGGTGTATCCACTGCCGCCGGTGCCGGTCGCCGCCGTCGACGAACGGCGAGCTGTGCCCGCTCGCGCGCTTGTTGGTCTGGTGCACGCCGAACATCACCTCCGACTTCGTGTCGTTGAACGTCGACCAAGTCACCATTATGTCGTTCGTTTTCTCTGGAATATTCATTAATTTTGGAACAATCCAGCCAGGCAGACTCTGAGCAGCGTTTTATAATGCGAAGATATGTAGTAAGGAGGCCTGAGTAAAGACATGACACATCATCTTGGAGCGACGCGATGCTGTTGCCGTGAAACATTGCTTGTTTTGCCATGGCACGTCGAGACATCGTAAATAAATAAATAAATATTTCTGGACAATTTACACAGCGCCATCTATTCCCAAAATAAGCGCAAAGCTTGTATTATGGCTACTAGACAACTGATAAATGTACTTAAATATTTTTTTTTTCGTAAATCATGTAATACATATAAAACACCTAGGCCAAACAAGCACATTCATGCACACAAATATTTGTCTTGTGCGGGGATCAAACCCGCGACCTCGGGTCAAAGTAAGCAATGTCTACTTTGACCCGAGGTCGCGGGTAGCCATTCCACCACCGGGCTTGTCAATCGTCACTGAATATAGTAGAATATTCAATTCAATTTCTTCTTTATGGCGATCCTGACGTTCTCGCCAAAGTAGAATATTCTTCAATTCACCAATATTAACAACATTACACGTAGGAAACTTATAATTACAAAGCACAAGAGACAGTATCATTGCTAATATAATTGAAATTTCTTTCCGACAACCTTTAAAAAGAGAATCAATTAAATATCAATAGATAGGTGGTGTAGTATCAAGTAAGTAATCAGATTTTTAATTTTTATTACTTTAAATACACAAAATAATATTTATTCAGATGTGCTCATTTGCTACCCTCTTATCTATATATAATTTGAGGCCCTAATAGTTTTAAAATAAATAAATAAATATTGTCAGATAAATTACACAGCGCCATCTAGCCCCAAAGTAAGCGAAGCTTGTGTTATGGGTACTAGACAACTGATAAACATACGTAAATACAGTTTATTTTTTTGTAAATACATACTTATGATACATAGAAAACACAAAATGCTTTCTAGTTAAGCATAACCGAATTAGAATTACATTAACAATTTATATTTTAGAAATAGATTACTTAATCTTTTTAGTTCTTTATTTAATAACAACAAGTAAAGCATATTTAAATTTTTTTTTTGTTATAGAATTATTTAGCACATGTTAACAATAATAGTCATGTACTCTCACAGATAAGCGCTCAGTATTATCCTGTTTGTTATCCAATGTCATGCCTACTGCGGACAGCAGGAGTTGATAAAACAAGTTTTATTAACATCACAAAATTTTATTAATATTTAACAACAGTCAATCAAACAAAATTTAGGAAAAACAGTGATCTCCATCAATTAAATTTAAGAATTAAAAAGAAACTCGCTGTGCATATTACTCCATTATTTTATTAGGCTCCATAAAATCTCTCATTCCCAGGTCAATGTATACGCTTCTACAATAAACTTCCAAACGACGCATTTAAATTATGCATGGGTAAATTTAAGAAATATATCAAAATTAGACTATGTCAAAAGGCTTACTATTGTATCTCAGATTACATAAATCATAAAAGTATTTGGAAATGAATTGCTCTTGTTATGTTATGTTAATGATTGTAGTTGTATTTAATGTAACAATATTGGCAATTAAAAGAGTTGGCCTTGAGTTTCTTGCCAGTTATTCTCAAGAAGGCCCGTCGCCGGAACTGGCACTTAAATTCACTTTCACATTCAAGATAGTGTGATGAAAGTGAATCTAAGCTCTGCGGATTTAGAGTAGTAATAATTTATTTACATGTTCTTATATTTAATTTGTATGACGTTTCTAAGTGCTTTATAAAGTCCAAGGAATAAAGATATTTTGATTTTGATTTTTTTTTTCAACACTAAACAATGTTTTAGGAATGCCTCATAAAGTAACAATATAGTTCAGTATACATAGATTAACAGAGAGAATCATGCGAGATGGTTTTGTACGGTATGAAATGATTTTTAAAGTGAATTCATGAATGAATATCTCCCTCCCTCATTGTTTGGGCATTTCAGTAAAATTATGTAACAAAAAAGCATGGTACTTTTGAAAACTTCATAAGTAAGAAAGTTCATACTTCTTAAATTTAAAAGAACAAAAAGTATACTAAAATATTAAAACCCACTCCCCATTCCTGTCCGTGACCAATCCAACAAGTTTATTGTCTGTAAAAAAATTAGGATAACTAGTAATTTATTTTTTGTAAAATAACATGGACAAAGTTGCAGGAAACAGGTGGTAAAGAGATTTAAAGAAAGAATAATATAAAGCTTCTAAATTGGGCAAGTGCAGGGATATGGCCAGAGAGGGTGTAGTGAGTGAATAGTTCTTAAATGTAAAAGTTAGTATCTATATTGCTATGTAGCTAGAAAGTACGACAGCACACATCGCCTCAGAGAGATTAAATATTTTATCGCATATGTTTGTGAATATCTCATGAATTATCTATTAGGTCAAACTGGTCAAAGTTTAGAGTTCAATGTATGACATAGATAAATTAACTTAATACATTGTCTTCTTTTGTGAGGACAGTTCACATATTATGTGCAGGGAGACAAAATAGCCTGAACATTTAATGTATATTAAGTACCAAGATTCCAAGGTGCCGAATAAGCCTGCCTAATGGAAAACGCTTATGGACACTCCTAACACTAAGAGTATACAATGCTCTCCCTATAAAAACCTATCCACATTTTCATGAAACTACAGTTCATTCCACAATTTGTTATACGTTTATAAGACGAGCTCGGTGGCGTAGCGGTCAATGACGCGGCTTCGACACCAACGCTCGTGGGTTCGATTCCCACATAAGACAAACATTTGTGTGCATGAACATGTCTGTTTGTCTTAGTCTGGGTATTTTCTATGTATCATAAGTATGTATTTACAAAAAAAAAATGTATTTACGTATGTTTATCAGTTGTCCAGTACCCATAACACAAGCTTCGCTTACTTTGGGGCTAGATGGCACTGTGTAATTTGTGTGACAATAATTATATTTATTTATATTTATTGAACGAAACCTATCGGTTGGAGTATACCCTTCGGGGCACTATGGAGCCAGGGACTTCGATTTTTCGATTTTTTAATTTTTTTTTATTTACATATTTTTATATGCGCACATTAAAGATCACATCAGATAGATCATTTCTTGTCATGTACAACTTTTTCGTACAACGCACCGTTTTCGGGAAAAATAGAATAGTTGGTTAATAGACCCACCCCGAAAGCTACCCGCTTTCGGGGCGGGTCTATTAACCAACCTATCTGGAACGGTATGTACGGTACCTACACAACTATTTTGGTTCTAATGTGGGAGAATGCAGTGGTCACCATGTTAAAGAATTGCTCTGAACAGAACCCATCGTACAATCCGTAGGTCATGAACAAAGATTGCAGTTTCTTCTGAATTTCAATTGTGCTAAACCGTGTTTGATGTGGTCAACAAATAGTAGTGACTTACCCCCAAATGCGATATGAACTTGCTCGGGTTGCGAGTATTCGTCATTTTCATCGTAAAAATTAGTAACCCGAGCTCTACTTATTCCAAGGCATAGAAATAAAATAAGTAAATACATCTTCTAACGACACTATGTATGAATTCGGTTACTCAAAACTCGATTTTGCGTAAACTAAAATGTGTTAACTATAACTTTAATAATCGATCTTTAGTCTCCCTAACTTAATATGATATCAAGTTCAATTCAATTGACTGAATGTGGCCGTAGTCTTCAATGTTTTGACTTTTGAAAATGAATGCGGTAAAATTTATAACAAAAAAGCAAAGCAACCACAACTAGAACATACATATAGAGTAAACAACACAGAATGTCAAATCAAATTGTCATTTCAATGTCATACTGGGGGGACACTGACAGCTGCCAATGGGGTGATAAACAGACACGTCTTTTGATGCGGCACATTACAATTCAATCCAGACTTGGTTCCAATGGGACCAACTCGGAAGTGCACTCTTTCGAATAAAAAATAATTTTGAAAATCGGTCTACAATTGACGTAGAATCAGTGAACACACATACAGAAATAAAAACATACAGTCGAACATAGAACCTACTCCTTTTTTGAAGTCGGTTAAAAATACTGTAGTACCCTGGAAAAACTTTAGCTGGGGGTTTATTACATAACCTGAGAGCTCGAGATAAAATAGTTCTCTGAAAAAGTATAAGTTCCTTGACTATAGTGGCTCGACCACTGCCAAATGTCCGTCTGTATTTTACTCTTTCATGATTAAACGGCTAAACCGCCTTGAATGTTGGTATGAAGATACAAGTTCCGAGGATGGACATAGCCTACCATTTGGCGCCTTGCCTTATATCCAGAGAATAGTTTATGTGCCCTCTAAATAACCGACATTCATGAGAGCAGAGCCTCGGGCACAACTACATAGTAGTAAATATATAAATGTGGACGTCTGTTAGTCTTGTTTGTTTGTGAGTGTTTGTTGTCACAAACACGACTAAGTAACAACAGTCGAACTGATGAAAGATGATGATATTTGGCATGGAGATATAAGAACATAAACTACTTTTGAACTCGATAAGCGATATTCATGCGAGCAAAGCCGAGGGCACAGCAAGTATTATTAATACCAAAGTAAAGTGTGTCTGTCTGTTTGTTACCTTTTCGTGAGTAAACGGCTAAACCGATTTGATTGTAATTTGAGATGGGCATAGATTATATTGCGAGATACGAGATGGACATATGCTACCTTTTGGTGCCATAACTGATAATGACGTCGGCGAAACCATAGGTGAAACTTTGAAATATTATTTCGTAGACCTAGTAGGATTCGATTTCACTACTAAATACCCAGTATCGATGTTTGTTTCACATCTGCCAACCAAGAGCGTTCAGACTTCCGCGTCGGCTTAGTTTTTTTTACTAATGGTTTTGCGGCTCTAGATATGAGTCGTTTAAAGACCCACTTTTGTAGTGTAGGATTTCTCGTATTAAAAATTTATTATTATGTATATTGCAATCAAAATTAAAAAATATTTTACATGAGCGCCATAAGTGGTTAGATCTTTGTACTTACTTTACTTTTCGACAGCATTTTGATAATGAAAAACATGCTCAAATCAAATTCTCAATCTTAATCAGATTCTAATGTATACCATAAATATGTATGTATACCAAAGCAATTTAGACGTATTTAAATAATTAACTTTTATTGTTTTTTTTATAAGACCCGCCTGATGTGAAGCGGTTACGGTTGCCATATTACCGCTCGCAACATAAAATATCGCTCGCGCGCCGCCACCCCCACTGCATTGCAGCATCTCCTTCCTTTCTGGTGACCACTCTCACTCGAAGGAACACAACAACCCTCAAGGGAATTGTTATTTGGCTGCGATATTCTGTGAGGTGGAGGTCGGGTAGCTTACAATTACGCTCCCTACCTCTCTTTTCGCCAGAGCTTCGTTTGTCAGTCAGCAGGGTGCACCGCGTGCAGGTGAAGTTGGCTTTGGTTCAAAGATCTTGATGAACCACTTACATCCCCCGATGTAATCAAAAAGTGTATTATTATGACTTATCTATTTTGGCGCCCTGCTGCGGGTACAGTGACGTCATAAATACATATAGCTGATACACGCGTCCATAGATTGCATTAGTTGCCGTATGTTGTAAAACATATGGAACGTAAATAATAACAATGTAGTAAAATTGAGCAACAAATATATGAATAAGGAAAAATGAACGAATTTGCTGACGTAGTTATTTAGGACAACTAACTACCTATACTAAATTGCTAAATATGCAAATACAATGAAGTTTATAGGTACTAAAACTGCTAAAAATAATAATATATAAATTCTTTGTACATGAACTAAAATGCCACTGTTAATGTTACATAGAGCTCATTTGCTTATGCTTAGAAATAGCAAGTAGGTACCTATAGACTGCAAAATATATTCAGAAACCACCCAAGAGGTCATTATATACATATATTGTTATATTTGGGTTGTAAGTCTCACCACCATCTTTAGAGCCAAAGCCAACCCACCTGCACGTGGTGCAGTCTGCCCTTAATCAAACGAGCCTTTACCGAGAGATAGGGACATGGGGTAGTATAATAATACTCATAAGCAGTGCTTTCTTACAAGTGAGTTTACCAGACGTGAGGAAATACTGCGTCAGCAGCGGGGGTGGCAGTGCGAGCAACTGCTTGTATTGCAAGCGTATATAAGGTTACGGTAATTGTTTAATATCTGACGGGCCGTACGCTTGTGTAGTTAGCACCATCGCATAAAAAATACATATGTATACTCTATAAGTATTTGTATATGAGGAGCTCGATGGGGTCGTTGCTCGTGTCAGTCAAATCGATCACGCAAGTCAAGCAACGTCGACCGTAGACTGTCCATGGATGGGTTTATTTATCACGAGCTCCCCTGTGCCTCGGAAGGCACGTTAAGCCGCCGGTCCCGGCTGTTGTCGTTAGATGACAGTCATTAAGCCAAGTCAGTGGCAGTTCAATCGGCTTGAAAACCTGGCCTGACCTCCGCCAACCCGCAGTGGAGCAGCGTGGCGGAGACTGTAGTGGACTTCATCATTAATTGGCACTTCAGCCACGGGGTATTGATCCGGTGGTTCACATTCTCATCCACACGAGTATCTGTAATGAGCATCGAGCCAAGGTATTTTAAGCGTGAGATTCTGGATAATGTTATATGTATGTAATTTCAGTACCTTCTCACTCTTCAATCACTAATACTAAAACTTCACTCCATATATTCGCTCTTAGACCGACTGACACGCAATCTGTCTGTTTGTAATTTTTACATTCTTATTATCTTTAGTTTTGTTCATACATTTATCTTTGTGTTTTTTTTCTTTATTATTTAGTACCTAAGTAATTATATTCGAAATTAATTAAAGATAATACAATAAATTACCAGCGTTGTAGTTACCTTGAGGATAGCTTACGCCACTACACTACCAGGCGGCTTTTTAGTGGGCACACGTTGCGTACTTTTTAAATTTATTTTGTGGTTTTTGTTCTCCGGTCGAGCACCGGAGGGCGGAAAAATCAAGTCTTACCTAGGACGCTCATAAACCTAGCTATAATACTGTAAATTATCTTTACATATAATTATACATACATACATACAATTAACATAAGAACCAAATGCATACATATATAAAACTAAGCTACAACTCAACCAGTGACTCAACGTGGAATTGGCAAAGAATTTCATCAGGCGTATTTTAAAAGAGCTGTTCGACGGAGCCATCCTCAAGAGGAAGGTAGAATTCCACAGCAGCACTGTCAGTATATAGAATGAGTTGAAAAAAACCTTACTAACACAAAGGTTGAACTGCAGAAAAGGATCATTACTACTACGAAGCCGTCGGTTCATATCCCGAAATAACATCCTTTGATGGATAATTTATAGCAGAAGGATTAAAAAGAGAATAGAGATATTACATAGTTCTTGGCGGTATTCGATGATATGATCATATTCAAGTAGTCCAAATGTAAATCTGATGCACAGACTCTGAAACCTGTCAATTTTGTCCTGTAGCTCTTAGGATGAAGCTAAGAAGGCTACGTCGCCATAATGTATCCCGAATAACAATGAATAGAACCAATATCAGCTTGATGGATTGTAAAAGATAATACGGAGACGTCTCAGATGTCGAGAAGCAAAAAGTATGAGACTAATTTCATTTTCAATTTCATGTGAGAACCCCAAGACAAAACTTGAGATGAGAATTCCAAAGTTTCGTACAGTAGAAGAATAAGGTATTGTTGTTGAGGTTTATACAAAAAGTTCCCCTCCCTGAACGAAACCCTGCACGTCACGATAAATCTGCAGCAGGCTGTACTGTAATTGTTTCAGGGAAAAGTAATATTTACCAGAATACCAAACAGTAAATACCAGTTTGGGAGAGCACATGAAAACGACCATTTGACATTCTTACAAATTTCTGTAAGTAGGATCTACCTATAACCAATAAATATATACATATTAGTTCATACTTTTAAAACAAAATAAATTACAACATATTTTTTCTAACTTTATTTCAGTCGCAGTTAACAACATACGCTTACACTTAATTATATATTTATAAACGACAATATAAAATACTTATACCGAACTATTTACACTTAAAACTGTAATATCACAAAATAACATTGCGATAATCTATTTGTACTTTCGGAGAGTAACAACAAACGAAGACAAAACGCACTTGATTTCAAAACGAACAATAAATTCATTTTTAACTTAATATATGAAGGCACATAAACATGGTCGAAACTCATTTAACATCCCAATAAACTTTGTCTAAGAACAGCTCCTTGCTAAGCAGATCGCTATTTAATCAAATTGTGCATTAACCATTTCGCCATCACTTTCACTGCGTTTATTATATTTTTTTCTAATAGCTTGTCCTAAACTAACTTCTCCTTCACTCCTTAAAGACAATATACCAACCGACTGTAAATCAGAACTACACTTAGATAGTATAGATGAAAAACTAGAATCAGATATTGAAGAAATCCTATTCTTTCTTAATCTCCTTTTGAGTTTTAAATTAATCTCTCCTAAGCTACTTATTTCTGATGAGGAATTATCAGCATCTACTGAACTTGAACTACTTGTTGTACATTTCCTGAATACTTTTGATTCCTTAACATGATTATCTTCTTTTTGTATCTCTTTATTTGGAGTTTGACGGGCATCGAGATTTGATAATATTTCACGAGAATTCTGAGGTAAGCGTAAACTGAATCTGGGCGAAGACAAATTTATAGTGATGCCTAGATCCTCACCACCGTTCTCAATTTCAAGCTTTAGTTCCTCCTCGCTTGTCACACATATCATAGGACTTGTCTGTCGGTCTACTGGTAGAGACAAAATTAATGGAGACGTAGTTCTTGTTTCTGTTAGTGTTGGTGAAGTCATGACACATTTAACGTGTGCTGGAGATGTTTGAGTATTCTTTGGAAATGAAGCTACATTTGTATGCGTGTTCTCGAGTTCTTTGTCTTTCGATGTCGACGGCTTTGCAATGTTTTTTTCTAACAAATCGCCGTATTCTTCTAGAATTAGTTTTTTGATAAAATCTTTCTCTAATTTCAACATTTTTTCAACTTCACCTTTTGGATCAACAGTAGACCACAAGTCATTATGTATAGGTTGAATGTTAGTTACATCGTTTCTAGGTGATGTCTGTGTTTCCTTTAAAGATATTTTCTGTGCATTAGTACTCTGTGTAGCAATGTCCTGAGTATCTATCGAATGTACAAATTCGTGGATATCTACTTTATGCTTAAAGGACAAATTAGAGATTTTTGTATATGTTGAATTATGGTCATCATTATTATCTTCTTGATTATTTTTATAATTTCCGAAATTACTACCATTTTCTGATACATCGTCGGAGTCATTGTTTGGATTAGAAACGCTACTTGGGCTTTTTCTAACAGACTGTTCGGCAATATCAGATTTTTCATCTTCAAAATCGTCAGCATAACTTTCAGCATCATCATTCATACTATTCTCGCTTGAAATATTTGGTGATTTTAATTCAGGTTTACTAATTTCTTGTATGTTCTTCGACATTGTTTTGGCAACTGTTCGTTCTAGGTCAATCACTTCTTGAAGCAAATTTTCATCAGATGTAGTAAGAACTTTCGCATTATCATTTTCTTTGTCTTTTCTTGGACTGTCTTTGTTGAAAGAATTTTCCCGACTGCATAAAATTCTTTCTAAAATAGGGCTTAGTGGCAATTCATTTTTATTGGGAATATCCGATATTTCTTTTTCTATATCACTGACTCTGACTCCGCCTAACGTTAATTGAGAATAAGGTATGTAACTTGCATTATTTAAAATAGAGCTCGTAGAATGACTATGTTTGTTCTTTTTCAGAGTTGCTGTTTTAGAGAAGTTATTATTAGGTTTAGATTTAACAGGTAATTTACTTTTTCTTGAAGTCGATGGTTGGCCATACACAACATTTAGTTTATTTTTCCATTCGTCTAGATTGAAGTGCGATTTTTTTTCTACTGGTTTTTTGTTACCTATGAACTTCTGATTCCTTTTATTATCAATACGAGATGAATATTTAGGAGACAATTTTTGAGCAATTTGTTTCCGCGATTTCAACATATGCTGAGTATCTGAACTGATGTTGTTTGTTGATCCACTACTGTCACCGGGAGATATTATGGATATTTTTCTGATAGGATTTTTTTTATGTCCTGTTTGTGATTGAAGATCAAATTGTGGTTCCGAATTCGTATTATGTTTCTTTTCAGTGACAAGAGGTTCGTGTTTTAATGCAACAACGGCAACATTGCTTTTATTATACGATATTTCTTTATTGTTTTGATCTTCGGGTAAAATATCTAAATGTAAAACCCTTTGCTCTGTCAACTCACTTCTTATATTTATACTTGGCATATTCTGTACTTTTAAAAGTTTCTTTGGAATCCTGTTATGTTTCGGCTCATCATATATGTAAGAGAATTCACTATAGTTTACAGCGGGGCCACTATTATTAATTACTTTAGCATTATTCAGTCTCTTTCCTTTTGCCTGTTCTTGATTGAAATCGTTGATTTGCATGACTTTAGTACGTGTAATTGATAATTTTCTATTCGTAGGTTTTTTAAGTATAGGCATTGGGTTTACTTGAACACTGGCATTAACTTTGTGCTTGCTCAAATTATTAGATAAGGACTTGAGTTCTCTTTCATTAATCTCATTTTTATTTAGAAAATTAGGAACATGCGGTGGTGATTTATCAATCATTTTATATCCATGAAATTTAGCGTTGACTATTTCCTCAATATGGACTTTTTCATTAAATTCATCATCCAGAGGCGCAGGCGCCGTTTTTACTTGTACTCCTGGCTCGTGGTACTTGGCTAGTTCTCCAGAGAGCAATTTCAGGTCGTCCGCAGTTGATTGCAGCATTTCATGTAACTTTCTTAGTATGATTTCATCTTCAGGTCTTAATGCGGCCTCTGAATTCCAAATATCGTCATCCATGATGTTAACAATTTCAACGTTTTTGCTGCTTTCAACCTGAAAAATAAATATGAATAAATTTACACAACCTTTTAATTGATTGACACGGGGTTCCATTTTTTTCTCCGTTCCAAGTACTTAAATTGTAGTTCGATTAATGTAACTAGTTGGATAAATTTATTCCAACATCTAATTGTAATAGTTACATTATTCAGAAATTAATATTTATGGACAAATTACACACTCCCATCTAGAACTAAGTGAAGCTTGTGCTATGGGTACTAAATAGCTGACATAATACTTTATTTTATATGTTTGTAAATACATTCATATAGTACATAGAAAATACCCAGACCAAGGTAAACAGACATGTTCATGCACACAAATATTTGTCTTGTGCGGGGATCGAACCCTCGATGTCACGGAGTCGAAGGTTCCATTCGACCACCGAGCTTGTCAATGTAACTAATGGAACTAATGAAATCTTAGTGTAACTAATGAGACATCTTTGTCCAATTAGTTACATTCTTATCAGTGACTCTCGCATCAATATTATGTACAAGTAAATTCATAGTAGAGGATCCGAATAGGAAACGACTGTCACCCATCCGTTTAACAATCGATAAGTATTTTATATGAAATTTATTTATTTTAATTATTCATTATTCTTTGGGAGTCTTCCAGCATCATTGCCTACTAAACTTACCTAATAACTAAAAATAATACTAATTACTTGGCTCATATAAGTTAATATTATGTTAAAAAAACATATCGTGATAGCGTTGTCTAAAAAAATTAAATTAAATCCTTTATTCTGGCACTTAGACACGTTTTACACTTTTTTATCCACATTATATATTTGCTTTATTCTACTAGCATTTCGAACTAGCGATAATAACTTCAAACTGTGATAATAATTTTAATATATGTATTAAATTTTATATAAAGTACTTTTCATTGTATTATGGTTGTATATAGGACTGGTGAAGGTCGTTTCCTACTGGGATCTTAAACGGTTAGAGAAAGTCAATTAGAGTCTAAATCAACTTCATATGTATGAGTCTGGCTCAAAGTGGATTAGCAAACGAAGCTTTGAGGAAAGAGAGGCAGGGCAACACTTCGATTGGGGATGTACCCCCACCGTACAGCAAACTACAACCAATTAACCATTCTCTAGATGGTAATTGTGCTTACGCAAATGAATAACGTAATTAGGAAGCTACTGGGAGATGCTACGTTAGCAGTGAGAGTGGCCAAACACGAGCTCTTATATTTCAAACGTCTATGTAGCAGCCGCTTCATATCAGATAGACCGTATGCTTATTTATGTACTATTCATCGATACGACAAATAAAAAATAATATCCGCTGGTCATTGGATGAAATAATTACCAGACAGATTATTAGAGTGGATTTCCAAGAAACTTTAAATTGAGCCCTCCTGATAATATTTCATGTCACGAGGACGCAGGTATGCTAGGCGTACTTCGTTTTCGTACAGTGCTTGACGGAAACCACCATAACCTTACGTATGGTATGATATCGAGTTGTATGCTTCGTTCTTGTTTAACGTTTTATCGTATGCTTGTTTTCCACCTTAATGATATAAAAAAAACCCGTGGTACTGACCAAATATCGATCGACTGGATAGCGAGGCGGCTCCGGCCTCATCTGTTGGTCAGGCATAGGGGCTCTGGCATTCGATCCGTATTCCCGCTGTTCCGCTCTGTGGACAAGCAATGTTTACCATTGTCATTTATGTCATTGTTAAAAATCTCAGTCAAGCTGTTGTAAACATTTCTATTATTCGTGAAGGCTTTACGAATAACAGAAATGTTTACAACAGCAAAATGCACATTAATATCAGAAAAAATCTCATCCAAACCTAATGTAGCTAATGTAACCTTTGGAGTATTGCCATATACTCCAAATATAGGTTTGGATGTGAGAATTGGAACATCACTAACCAAGACCAACAACGCCTAGAGGCATTTAAAATGTGGTGTTGGCAAAGACAATTAAAAATAAGCTGGACAGAAAGATGTTCCAATGCTGACGTTCTAATAAGAGCCAAGGAAAAAGAGACATTTAATGACCATTATTGAGAAGCGAAGGGTAGGTATTTAGGTCACATTCTCAGACATGTCGAGTTAAACAAAATTATTCTGGAGGGAAAGATCGAAGGAACAGGAAGTAGAGGGCGTCCGAGGAGACAATATATGACCTAGGTTAAGGAATGGTGGTGCAGCCATACATATCATATTGGAGACGAAGACGACAGCTCTGAACAGGGTTAATGTTGCAACGACAGAGAGCTGGGCCCTCTTAACATTACAATGACCAATCTCAGTAATCAGACGACTTTAGATAGACAAGATATTCAGAAAGACTAGGAATTCCAACGGGCGAAAGAAAGTCGTTGGATGAGAAAACGGAGAATCGCAATCAGAGAAAGCATTGGGGAAGGCCTAGATCCAGTCGTGAATAGAACAGCCTGATGATGATTATGATTTATACATAAAATAATACAGTCTAATATCTATTTTTGACGAACTCCTCTCACATATTTCCAAGAGGAAAATTAAATTCAGAATCATCTCACTCACACAATCTTGATTGTAATTAACACTTTGCAGAGGCAATCACCATTAATCCTGGCTGCGCCATGATGAATTTTCCGCCCCTTTAACACTTTCATGTGGGCACATGAAAGGTTCTTGCAACTATAGTTCCAAACTGGGTATGACCTGATTAACAATGCGAAAACATGAGAATCACCTTCTCGGGTTTCCTAAGTACATTGCTTTGTTTGTACTGACTTATTGATTTCTACATTGTGTTAGAACAGCAATGTACACTATATACGCCTTCTTCGTATCGATAAAAATCCATGCTGGTTTGTTCATACCGCCAACTAAAACCAAGTTTCATCAAAATCGAATCGGTTCGAAAGTACTACAATACCAGTATCAACACTAAGGTTTCCACATACAACCGTATCATTCCCTGCCCGTTTCAGCGAGAGGTTTCTGAGTTTAAGATATGTTTTGGAATGGATGCCGAGGACAGTGCTTTGGATACCTATCCACCCTGTTGGTTCAACACCCACCAATCTCAAAAATTGTGATTACCTCGTATAGCTGCTCAATTTTATCAAAATCGGGTCAACGATGTTAAATATGTATGCTCGAGAAAAACTAAGCACACAACCATGTTGTAGGCTGTTTACTGCGGTCTAGACTCTAGACGACCCTGTACTGTCTACTATACTACCACCTGCAAAGCTACCGAGTATTTTATTGTTACCATTAGAATTATTTGAATTAACATTGACATTATGATAGCGTACGTAATTGTACAGACGCGATCACACATAAGAGTTTTTCAGATTCAGTAAATCAAGCGACGTAGTAAATACGGATCTTCTGTGCAAGAAGATCGTTTTAACGAATACGTCGTTACTGGAGGTAATATTCACACCGCCTTTACATGAGGACTGTTTTTAATGGATACATGGCTAAATATAAAATACTTCATCTGAAAGACTGTCGTGTGTGAATTATTTATTTCAATGTCTATTCATTTCACACGAATTATATACGGGCTGCAATCGGCTCGTAGGCCGCAGTTTGATAACACTGCTTTAGAGGATGTTTTATTTAGGTATATTTTAAGGAAGTTTTGTTTTGAAATTGATGCGTAAGCTGTAGGAATGTCGACACCTGAACTTTCTTGTTGCAAGCGTTTACAACCTTTGACTGTAACCGCTTTACATCAGGCGGACGTAATGCGTATTTGCCACAAGACACAACAAATGCTGCTACAATGCTAATATTGTCTTTATACTACATAAAGACAATATTAGCATTGTAGCAGCATCTGTTGTATTGCTCGAAGAATTTTAGGTTAGATTGTGGTTAGATCAAGCTAGTATATTGGCCGATATTCTTTTGTTATTAGGGTTTCTTGTATCTCAATGAAAAAAAAACCGGCCAAGTGCGAGTCGGACTCGCCCACCGAGGGTTCCGTACGTAAGATCATTATAAATTTGATATTTTTCATTATAAATAAGAAATAATGCGTCGGAAAAAATAAAATATATTTTGCAATGTGCACATCAAGCCCTTTCATATGATACCCCATTTGAACTAGTAGCTTCAATTTGAAATTTCGACCCCTATAAAAATATAGACCCCCCTATTTTTTAAGATTTAATTACAAATGTATAGTTTTGAGATTTATTCTTGTACTTGTAGTCTATAATGATGTTACTTGTCAAATTTCATAGTTCTAGGTCAACGCGAAGTACCCTATAGGTTTTGATTCCCTTGAGAATATGTCGAAATATGCGTTTTTTGCTCAATAAACGGCCGTAACTTTTTTTACGTAAACTCAGCACTTTAATTTTTTTACAATCTCATGGGACCGTAGACCTGAGTATACAGTTCAAATTTCAGCTTGATACCTCCACGCATTTTCGACATAGAGGGTCTTGACAGACAGACAGACGGACAACAAAGTGATCTTATAAGGGTTCCGTTTTTCTTTTTGAGGTACGGAACCCTAAAAACGAAGGAAACCCTTGAAGGATCTCTGCCGTGTCAGGCGTAGGTCTTGTATCTTAAGATACATGAGTTACGCGTAACAGGTGTTATTCGTATTTTTTTAGCCTCCTCTATCCAGTCCTATTGATACTTTTTCAAAATCTCTTACCGATTTTGCATACGCAGCTGTCACACAACTCATGTAACTATGATTTTGGCTGCTATTATCATGGGTAAATCTTGTATCATATACTTAACAGACATATTCAGGACAGTTGTGAACTCTTCAGTAAAGCCTAACTCTGGTAACTAGCTAGTAATACATGAGTTAGCCGTGACGGATGCGCGCAGGCAGCTACGTTCGCTCCGTAGAAACACAAGCTGATATCCATTCTTAGCCTCGTAAGCTGTCGTTAATGGTGAAAAACTTTCAAGATCAAGAAGATAAGGCCGCTCATCAATTTCTAAACACTTTTCAATAAAATCAGGAATTAACAGGTCAATAATTTGTTCACTATCTAAAGAAACTACACCAATATTATATACGGTATTGAACAACAATCACCACCAATTGATTTCGAGCAATCGTCACCAAAACAATACACTGAACTTCAGCCTGACCAAATACTTTCAAATACGTTGCCAAAACTTAAGAAAGAAGATTTGGTCGATTTAAATGAAAACGTGGAGTTTTCTGATACCTGATGGCTACGTGCAGTCAGTTTATCTTTTGATTTATCTTGATTTGCTGAAAATGCTGACAAGGCTATCTTACCCAGTCAAGATAATTCTATGTTAAATAAGGTATCAACACCGACTGATCCTTCGAAAACCATATTTGGTCAAGCACAACAATTTGAAGTTGATTCTACCAATCGACATCATCTATCATCATAGATGTATAATGTAAATGCTGCAACAGCTGCCGACAATGAAAAACTCATTCGATAAAAGTGCTGAAGAACTTACGAGTATATAGCAACTTAGTAGTAAAAACACTTTCAGAATTAGTTGTTCATCATCAGCGTAAGAAAATAGCAAGAAGTAGGAAAGGAATCCTGCTAAACGTCTAGAAATGGAGAAAAGGAAATATACTTTAAAGCCACCTTGCAGAAAAGAATGCCGCAAAAAATGCTATAAAAATTTTATAGACGAAGAAAGAGAAGAAATATGGTAAAATTTTAGACGATTCAATAAGTAGGAACAAATAAATTTTATCTCTAGACACGTAAAGAAAACGAAGAAATCTCTACACAACAATACAAAACTCTAAACTATTAGAAAGATTAATTCTAATTTCTAATTTTTATTAATTCTAATAGTCCAAGTGGACTAATAGAAATATTAATTCTAATAGTCCAAGTGGACTAATAGAAATATTAATTCTAATAGTCCAAGTGGACTAATAGAAATATTAATTCTAATAGTCCAAGTCAACGTATTATTTCATCTAGAGTTTTCTTTTGTTGTTTATAGAGTGTGCAAAGTATTTTTTTTTTTTTTCAAATACGCTTGGATTATTAATGATGATATAATAACTGTACTAAAAGCTAATTTTAAAAACAGTATTACTGATGTTGATGAGTTACCAGCAGCTCCTGAATAGCATGGTCGAGTCAGACCATGGAATTCATTTCCAGAAGAATATAAGCAGACCGTTAAAGATTACATAGAGAAGAATCGTCCAACTATATCACATTAGAACTTGTATCATGCTCCAAACTGACGTTATTTGCAATGCGGAGTGTGGTTATATAAGTTATACATAAATTATTGTGATGAAACTGATGTAAAAAAATGCAGCTGCATATTTTCACGCAGTCATTAGAGAAATTAATCTATCGACATCTACACCTAAGCAATATATTTGCACACTATCATATTGATCATAAAGTTTATCAAAGTTGCATGAGTTAAGTTAATTTTACCTAGGCTGAATTTGTTGAAGTTCAAAAATCTTTATGACGAGACGTTTACATTATTAGTGATTAATAACATTAACATAATTAAGTAGAAATAAACGATTCATTGCAAAACTTTTTATTTTTAGGAATGAATTATCTCATAATAGTGTTAAACCAATTTCTGGTAACTAATACTTAACTGAGTTGAGGAAAACACTCCGTGTTAGATTTGTAGCAGCTAACTCACATATCTTAAGATACAGAGCACCTCATAACAAGCATTGTATGGAGAGCTTGTCACGCCTATATCTGTTATTGCGTTTAACTTGTAATATATTAGTATAAAAAGAAATTTGAATATTGTCCGATGTTTGTCACATATTAATATGTCTGATTATGTAAAAACATTTGATTTCAGGCTTCTATATATTCAACAAAACGAGAATATCTGAAAAAATCTTTAGAAGGCGATTTCTCAAAACTATGTTTCGTGAGATAACGGATATAGGTCTGACACGGCAGATCTGTGTGTATGTCTAGTCTGATCGTCACAACCCACGGTTCGCCCACGCGTAGCACGCACGCCGGAGCGAGGAAGAGCAGCTGGAGAAGATAGGAGGTAATGCGCTAACGGACGACAGCGAAGGCGTTGATGTGATCGTCGCCGCCCCAGAAGGGGGAGAGGGCACATAAAGGGGCAAAGGAACAGAATTAAATAATGTGTAGGAAGTGAAGACGTGCCGCGGCACCACGAAGCCAAAGGCAGAATGTCGCGAGCATCTTCCACGAATCGGCGCATATGACCGCGAGGTCGGTGGAGCCATGGGTGGTGGTGGATTTGATTTGACCGTCACAACCAATTTCTCGGAATCCACTGACCCAATTAAGTTGAAATTTGATAGATAAGTTGACCTATAGGTATACATTTGAATTTCTGTTACCCAAACACGGGCGTACAATGCAAATAAATGAATTTTGTCGCAGCAGTCAGTTTTGGAGGTTAGAAATTGTATCATGGCAAGTCTCACAATCAATATTATGCTTACAAACTTAGATTTATAGTTGAAATGTATATGGAACGTAAACTTTGAACTACAACGTTTTTGGGATAATTTATTGTCACACCCGTCCCTCGCTATTTGCATCTATTCATCGCGCGGAACCCCCTCCATGTGTGTTCAAATCTGACCGTATGTGTTAGAGTGATTTTCAAAAGATTTTCAAAATCATTCTAACACATACGGTCAGAAAACTGGACTGTAACGAATTGGTCTATATCGTCCTAAATTACAAAACTATAAGTCATAGAATCATATCATTATTTAGCGTATATAGTCAGCTCGCTGCTAAGACCCTTAAGTTTGCATCGGGGCCGGGCGAGGCGGCGAGGGAGGGGCATGCGTAGAATTATAAAAGTAAAAGCGACTCGATGATTTTTGACGTTTTTTGCGTCTTCCCGTCCCCAGGGGCGATCGCTGAGATGAAGATTTGAAGGCCACCACGTCCTTCCCGTAGTCACCTCCAGAAGGTTGTCCATCGCGGGCGTAGGGCGTAAAAAAATACGTTTCACGTTAACGGCATGACCGTTGGTTAACGTGAAACGTGTAACGTTTGTTAACGCTGCGATTTTCTCAAATTTCTAATCGAATAAAATGCAAAGGTTTGTTCTAGTTTTCTTTTATTTTTTCTACTGTGTTATTTAAATACCTATATTTATTGTAAAGGATGCAGTAAATAAAATGACACAAGTACAAAATCACATCAATTGTATTTCACCAACATGTACATTAACGTCTTAAACGAAGCATTTCACTTGCTGCTTACAATAGAAGAGACGACTCACAAAATTATATATGTATTTATCGTGTCGAGCCACTATCGACATCTACAAACAAGCCTATGGGTAAAGGCGGATTATAACAGTGAGGATGTTACTTGTACACCAGAAAAAAAAGTAAAAATTTAGTGTCCCACATAAATTGCGGTGGACCTAATATAGAACCCTGAGGTACCCCCGTAAATTTACTTTGCTGCTGTATCCTATGCAATCCATTGGATTCAATTAGACCTTTGCAAACATTTGGATTTGAAATTGGGACACTTCTCATATACATAAATAGTGTAATGATGTACAAGTAACATACCCCCTGTATGAAAGTAAAATGCACATTTTGTGCTTATTACAATGTACCTTTGCCACGTGTGGCCAGCACAACCCGACAGCGAGTCCCGTGCTTGGACAGCGGGAGTCAGCTGACGGCTAAAATACTAACGTTCAATTTCGAATCTATCAGAAATATCAGATTGAGTTAGAAATACGGCCGAAAAATCTATGTCATAAAATATTTATATTATAAAATACATTGTGCTTACAATAAAACTGATAAAAATTACATTGATTCAATAACGCACAGCTGACAGTCCGACGATTGAAAATATATCTTTAAATTGTTAATTATTGACAATAATGGTTACAATAAAAATTATTACGAGAAGAAGCACCCGAAAACAGAACAAACATGCGACAATGATTTAAGAACTGTCAGATCATACAAGTGTCTCGATTAAAAATTGATTATAATTATTAGTAGCAACTGAATAAGTATAATAAAATTAAAGTTTTGTATGTAGTCAACGGCTACCTAATGCCGATAGACTTACTAATACTGGATGAAGAACTCTTACAAAGTTCGCTGTTCCATGATATCTAAATTTTTATTTACAAGTAGACAAAGTATGTACAACGAACGTATATGTACACAACAATACTTCTAAAATAAATAATGGACATTTCAATTTAATTGAATGTACTATTTATGCACTGTTTAAAGACAAAGTCTCAACTTACGGATATATAGCTCTATCAAGAATATCGTATTAGTAACAAAAGTTTAATGTAAAGTAAACAACACGCACAATGTCTGCCGACTACAGGCAAACAAGCAAAATTACTGTTAACGATTCCGACGAGAAGTGACAAACCATCGTGCAAACGAAATGCTAAAGCGGTAAAATGCAAAGAAGATCTGAGTCTCCTGATAGCGTTCGAAATTGACGTACACTACGAGCTGTTTAACATTATGAAATATATAATGATATTATATAACGATAATTACTTCACTTTATACAAATATAGCAGCGAGTTTTAAGAGTTCCTATAACGGCCGCGTGTTCGCGGTTCTGACAATTTGACATTTCACAAAATGACTAGGTACGCCCCCAACGTATGCTAAGCGATCTCGCTAATACTGTAGCCTACCCAGCGCCCAGTGCCGAGCTGCCACGGCGCGCCACAGCCGGCGCCGGACGACTCCCGTTTCGAGATAGCTAACACTTTAACTTACCCTTACAAAATAATCAACTCAAATATACGCTCCGCAGAGCTCAAATAGAATTTTGAATGATATCCAATTGAAAAAAATAATAATGTCAACATTTCATAAATAACGCAAATCCATAATCACGCCGAACGATGTCATCGAATGCAAGACAGTAACGGAACTCGAGCCACTCTGAATAAATCGCATCATAGTAAAATAACACTATTTCGCATGCGTCGTATGTAATAAATACAAATATACATCGAGCTAAGGTCTGTACAAGTGTACAGGAAGGAGCATAGATACGCTTCCGATATCAGAACTATGTTTTTACAATCAGTACTTTCGTCTACAATTATAACATGTCATGATCGCATATCGTATAATACTCGTATAGTATATAAGAATCACATAAATAAATGCCAAGTTCACTATGGTTCGGGACCTAAAGGTAACTAAGAAAATGGCATCCGAAGAAACTCCGTCGAAACGGCTTACCATCCTCGACAAGCAACTAGAACTCCCGATGTAAATGATTCAGATCAACAAATCGTTCTCGTAAACGATGCGTCAAAATTAGTCGAAAAATCTCCAAAGGAGGATCACGTGCTCTACTTGGAACGTCGCATCGGTCGGCTCGGCCGCAAATTTCAAAAATCACAAACGTTACAAAACTTCCGCCAATAAATAGATCCTACAAAAATTACAAATCAGATCCAACGCTCCGAATAGAGCACACATCCTCGCGGTCCTCCGTCGCGACAAAAGCTCCCGTATCGTCCGGAGAGCGAACTAAACTTAAAATCGACTATTTACAAAGATATATACAAGTAATCGGTATGTGCGGGCGAGTTGCGCCTCGCCCCGCCGCGGAGCCGCTGCCCGAGGGCCGGCGGCCGCGTGCCGCGGCTGGTCCCTCCCGCGCTCACAGCGAGCCGCGCTCACAGCGAGAGGGACAAGAGGTAGAGTCGGGTCGGCCCCGCGCTGCCCTAGGTCTCCCGCTCCTTCTTCGGCTTGAACTCCTCGCCGAGGATCGTCGCGATCTCACCCTGCATGAACGCCCACGGCACCGTCGAGTTCGCCAGCGGGCACTTCTCTCCGCTCGGACAGTACACCTGCAGGAGGGGAAACGAATATTTGTTGAAAATTATTGTTCTACGACGATAATTCCGAATTAAGCGGACGTCTAAAAGCGACAAACGAACAGTAAACGGGAGACGGTAACTAACCTCCGATCCTTGCTGTCTCTTGATAGAATCCCTCGAGCACGGGAAGCAGAACTTGTGGTGCGGTTGGCTGGGGCACTGCACGAAGTGCGTGTCCTCGAGGCGCTCCTGGCAGAGCGTGCACTTGAGCAGCGGCGCGGGCGCCGGCGCCGCCGCCTCGGCGCCCTCGCCCGCCTCCGTCGACGACACCGACGTCGTCGACGACACGTGCCGGGAGCCCGACGACCGCCGCCCGCCGTTCGACCCTGCCGAACCACAGTGCAAATCGTGAGCTACCGTCCGCTATCACTTCAGTTCGTTTCGCGGGTGACACGCTAGAGACTCGGCGGTAATTATTGACTAAATTTTGCGGGCAGACTGTAGCCGGACGGTATGGGCGCAAGCGGTCGTCGGGCGCCACGCCGCGTTTACGGTCGGCGCGGCGATCGGACGCCCGCCCGGGTTAATCCGTCGTATACCGTAGTGAGCCAATGAATACCCGTTCCGGAACGTTTAATCGGTCAAATACGGAGATGTACAGTATAGATAATAAAGTTCAGTCTCTCATTCTCCGCGAGCGATATCAATCGGGGCAACGTTCGAGGAGCACAGACAGAAGGTCGAGGGCGTACCTGAAGAGTTGGGCGAGTGCTGGCTGGAGCGGCTGGCGGAGCGCGGCGGCGGCGGGTGCGGCGGCGAGCCGCCGGCCGAGCGCGGCGAGCCGGGCGGCAGCGTGTCGGCCACCGACATCAGCGCGGCCATGGGCGACGGGCCCGCCGCGCCCGCCGCGCCCGCCGCCGACACCGGCGGGGAGCCCGCCGCGCGCCCCAGCGGGGACCCGCCGGACCCGTTCGTCAGCGGGGTACTGTTGCCGTACCCTGCGAGAGCTTCCATATCAATACACGGTGCGAACGATTTATCATTCATATTTGGCAAAAACCAGTATTTATATCGAGGAATATGAGAGTGACCATAAAAATACAGATATTGTGCGGGATTTAAATCGTCATTTGCACAAGTAGTAGTATCGTTGTCATTAGTTAACTCTTTGCGACGTGTGACGTTTTAGTTGTCCTAGGATCTGTGAAAAATAAACATAAAATGGGCAGTATAAATATGTAGATACGCTCGCGTTGCGTAGATAGCGATAAAAGTAAAACTGAATTTATTAACTAGGAGTTCGAGAATAGCTTCTGGCGCGAGAGCGTCGACGAGCGTTTTCTACTATGCATTCGAGACGAACGACATCGTTTCGATTTGTCCGAATAACCTCACATTCAATGTTAGATGACACATCGTTTGCGGCGGACCGTCGAATAGTAAACACGCGTTAGGACACGCATATAATGTCTTATAAATAGCATGTGTTACGTAGTGTAGTGAACGTCGATGTGTCACTCTGGGCTCGGTCACAACTCGGTTCTTGCCTTTCGGATTGAGTCGTGCAATAAACGAATGGGAACGTTGTTATAACGAACTAGTAGACTTGTGTCATACTCCAGCGACCGATTGTAGAACGAAATGACGGCAATTTTGCCAAACGATTCCAGATCTAGATCCTGAAAACGTGTTACTAAATGACCCGCTCTAACTTGTTTCTGATAATTTAAAAGATATGCTCCGACTAATATGGAAAATAAAACCTAAATCTTATGAAGGGCAAAAATTGATGCTTACAGTATATTCGATTCATAACATCTGATAAGTAGCACGATGAACCATTTCTCTTAAACTTGACTTTGCTTTTCCAGAGGTTTACACGGAGCAATCTGACACGAGTTAATTAGATACATTAATATGCAATTTCTATATGATACATTACTCATCAGTGGAGTGGTTTCCACAAACATTCTGCCGTTAGTCTGACCAGATTGGTCGAGTAACCTGCCTCATATATCGAAAAACAGATGAAGAGAAAACATCCTGTATTAAATTATTGACTCCATCAACATGCCGTCAACAACTAACGACTTATTGCACGTACATAGGTGCCTGTTGTTTACACGACCTGTTTGCATTTAAGCAATGAATTGTCAGTTGTCACGAATAAATTGGACGTGTAAACATTGTTGATTAGGGCGCATGGTGTAGGGCGGTGGTAGAGCCCGGCCCATATGGCTACGGTGACGTCACGCGCGGTGACCTTTTTGGCCGCAGCTCGTGGCGCGCCGCGCTCCCTACACACACGCCAGCGGAATGTGGTCGGGCGGCTCTGCCAAGCGTAGGTTGGCGCTATATTTTTTCACTCAACGGCCTACCTACATACGTACGCGAGCGAAAATGTCGTCACGCGGCGTTGCCACACCGCTGTGTCGTGCATGCATTCACGGTGCGCGGTGCCGCGTTTACATTACGTGGGTGTTTGTACGTAGCGAGTTTGTGTGCGAGAGGCCACAGGCTCGCTTTCGAGAACGCTCAACCAGTCGGACCGGTTTCGTATTTATGGACTGAGTTAATGCACCTACCTATGAATCCCGTGGCGGACGCTTGCGCAAAACAACCACGATCATCCGTTTGAGCACGTCCACGTTCGCAATCCATGCCTCGAGTTGTAACCCCATGCGTGACTTTCCCGACCATCGGACCGTTTCCACAATATTAACAAAGACCAATGTTGATAAACAACGGATTGCATAATTATGTTGTTACATCATTTGGATATCCTTGTGATTCAGCCTCTACTCAAAAATAACAGTTCAAAGCGAATTAAGTTATAGTTATGTATATCGAAACATGGTCTATTTGACAACATTCTATTACGATTATTTGACTCTATTGATTGACTTGTTGTCATAGTAGCCATTTTTAGCCACTTGAGCACAAAAGAAATGCCTGGAAGAATACATAATTCCTAATTAATTTTAACGTCTTTCAGTTTAAAAGCTGTATTTACTCTTATGGATTTAGCTGATGTAATCTTTTCCATTCAAATCTGTCAAACACTTACCCTGCGATTGTATACCTACTACGACATGACTTCAACCTTGAACTGAACCCTACCACTTCTAATGCGCGCACTTTCGGTCTTTCTGTCTATATTTTATTTGTCAAATTTGGCACGTCACGTAAATGAATTACTTATATTCGGGCTATTGCGTACATTTTGGTACTTTTACTTTCATATCTTCCTTGTTCTTTTGTACCTATATCAATTCTACGAATCCAAGAAATGAATACTTCAACATCGAGAATTTAATTCCCGCACCGAGATTTAATTCCTGCACCGAGATTTTTTCGTTTTTTTTTTTTTTGCTTTCAAATTTTGTTTCTAATCTAAGCGAAGCATATTGGTTGCTATCGCCGTTTTGTCTGATATAGGTAAACTTACGAAAGAATCCCGATTTGGAGCCAGCCTGATTTGACGCCTCTGTGCCAGAGATTTTTGAAAGTTTCGTTTCTCGTTTTTGAAAGTATTACTCGTATGAACAACTTCCTCATGGCGATTTAAACCGCTCCAAATTATCTGAATTTTTATAGCAATAAGGACACAAATTAGACATAAACTGGCCAATATTTTGTTTGTTCCTTTTATCACTTATAAATATTGATTACAGCTACTACTAAATACTTGTTTCAATGGGTTTACATATTACATAGTATCATCTTTGGTGGGCATCAGCTCCATTTGGTCTGTTTTACTAGTGGTCAGAGCTCCAAAGTAAAGATAATAGTTCAAAACGTGTACTGTGTTTAGAAGAATAACTTTCTGCATGTTATTGATCTAATTGCCGGACTGAATAATTTTCAAAATGCATACTCATTTGTCAATTTACGGTATTTTTTTTTTAACAACAATTGTAAATGCTTTACTTCGAGATAAAGCATATGAATAATACTTACAAATATCTTCAAGTGAACACAAGAACAAAGATTAAAGTAAGTCCCATTGTTACAGGGTAAACTTTTAGAATTCTTTTACCGACTTATTTTTTTATTTATACTACGTCTTCTAAATTCTTCAAAACGTTTATAAATTTATAATAAGTACCAAATACAAAGTCTTACAAAAGCATTATATTCTTTACATTTCATCTATTTGTGTACTGTAATACACAATAATGTCTTTTTTGACGGTATTAACATAAAGTATTCGGAAAAGATATTTAAAGTTATATTTATTGTGATCTGTACTCAATAATATTATCCTTGCACGCAGTAAAAGTTTTTCGGAGTAGGTAATTTACGAATTCTGGGGCATTGTGAACAATAATACCTACTTAAATTATGTTACCGAGAAACGCCTTTACGCTCTAAATATGTTTATGACTTTGTATATTAACTTTGAGATAAAATTATATAGGTACAAAAACGTCACACTGCAATCTATCGAATAAATATAAATTTTCGATTAGAGGGTCACCATAATATAAATACTGATTTCTGTTTGCAAGTTTAAAAATTCAAATATTTAACAGTTAATACTAATATCTTACCGTTAGATTTGAACGAGCTCGCATCAAAAGATGGTGTACGAAGTGGATGCTTTTCTTGTTTGAATACTCGATCGGGGCCGAAGGGGGCCGCTAGTGACACCGCTGGCAAGGAGTCGCCACGAGTCAGAGGTGGCCGAGAGTGTTCATCCAGAAGCCTCTTCGTTGGCTCGTGGTGAGTTTGGTGATCATCATCATCCAGTGGTCGCTTCAGTGTTAAACCGGGAACCAGACGAGCCCCACCATGGGCTGGCAAGTGATGTGTGGGCAGATGGGTTAGACGACGATTCTCATGTTCTTCGCGGCGCCCACCATATTCTGCCAAAAGACCAGCGTTTGCCGTCGGTCGTGCGTGATGTAAAGTAAATCCAGTAGTCGGCGCATGATGAGCCGGTGGTGCCGGTTGTCCTCGAGGTGTCGATTCAGCTCCATTTTGATGTGCTTCTAGTGGAGCACGATGTGTCGCTTTTGTGTGAGTCGGGCCCCTACCTTCTTGGAAGCCGTGGGCCCGCTTTAATTGTCTCGCTGTATCGAGAACTACCTCGATGCGATCCGCACCTTCGTAATTCACACACCCACGACACACAGCCTCCGAAAACTCGTGCAACATCGCCCATGGCATGCGGGGCAGATCGCACAAGTAGCAATGTTGTCGCTTCTGCATCACCGACATCTCGCCGCCGGACGTAGTGCGGAGTGCGAGAGATCGGCCGTCTTCGGTTCTCTTGAAAATTGTCACAGATTTTTCCAACTTTTAAAGAAAAACACTATCACCATGGTATACGCACGGAAACACTAAACAAAATCACATTCGGTTCCGAGAACGCTAAACAACGAGATATGAAACGCTTAAGGCACTCGCTCCGGCCGCGGGTCGAGGAGAGACTGAACTCGCGTCGACAATGTCGGCAGTGATGGCGGGGGCGAAGTCGGCGGCGGCCATTATCGAGCGGTGACGTCAGCGCGCGCAGCACGACGACGCGACGAGCCGTTAGCCGCGACGCGCGGATGCGCCGCCGCCCCGCCGCCCGCGCCTCGCCGCAGCACGCCACTTGCGATAACGAACACGACACATGCACCGGCTGCACAGGCACAGCGCGCGGCGCTCGCCCTAACCCTGCTTGCTGAGCCCCGAGCCCCGATAATCAAACTCTAGCAGTCTAGCCCAGCAACTAAAAAATATTACAGTCTAGCGTACTCTGTAAAAATTTTTAGTTGCTGTTTTCTACGCCTTATTTAAATAGCTTTTTGAGTATCCAAGATCTTAGGATTAACATAGTGTATATTGATAATAAACACATGTCGTTTAATAAAGGTAAAACCAATATTCGTAGTTATGATGGGTCAAAAATTGTCTCTAAAATTAGAGATAATTTTGTTATGAGAATAGATAATATAACTAACGATCGTTAGATTCATGTAACGCCTCTGTAAGATCATTAATTATATACCAGAAATAGTTTTATCATAATAAAACACTTTCTGGTAACGTCTTGCATAATATCCAGGCAAGACTAATGACAAATTATGTACTTATTCTATTTCAATGGAGGTGATTAAACAATAGTGACTCACGAACTGATGCTATTGGATCAAGATTATGTGCGATTTTACAAATCGTCTATGTTACTCAACGAAAGTAAACACATTCTGTTAGAGAATGACAATTAACGTGAACACGTACACCCAAATGTATTCAAGGCATTTAATTTGAATCTATCTGTTCTCGCTGGATTTCCCTTCGGCCGGCTGCATTCTAAATTATTATTATTGAACAACATGAAACGGATCCGGTTGAAAGACGGGAGCGGGGAGAGCGACCGGTGTGGCGGCCATCTTGAGACGACGTGACGTCACGTGACGAGTCAGCCGAGCGTGCGGTGTGGCAACAACGCGCGGTCCCCACTCGCTGTGCCATGTTGCCGTTCATTTCTGTTGTGCTTTAATAATAATGAAGGCGGACAGCTCATCGCTTTTTGTATTCGAACGAAGATCAGGAAAAAAACAGTTATGCGGCCAGGTAAACGTGAGTGATGATGAGGCAACAGCGGTTGGATCACAGAACTAATAATAAAGAGGATAGAAGTGTCATCATTCCTATTTCCTTTCGAAACCGATGTCGCCGCTTTGTCCCCACCACGCCTTGTAATAATTAACACATGTAAATGACTAGGATCGTCACTACACAATGACGCACACAATTACATCTACAATAACGTACAAAAAATTATGAACCTTATGCTTAGGGCGACAAAGTTTAAGAAGTACGCACCGCATGTCATACTCCCTCATAAACAATGGCATTGCAGCTGTGCTGTGCAAAAGCAATTAAAATTTACGTTAGTGAGTGACGTACGATAAAATAATATCGATTGTTACGAATTTGCAGTATTGATAATTGGTATTTAGGTGAGGTGTAAGTGGTTCAATACCACCTTGAGAGCCAAGGTCAACCTCACTGCTAGCGGTGCACCCTGCTAATTAACTAAAATGATGGTGGCGCGCATGCGGTGTTTTTTTGCACTGCAAGCGTCTATAGGCGACGGTAACCGCTTTCTATCAGACGGGCCGTATGCTTGTTCACCACCCGGCGTTGTATAAAAAAAAGTGGGGTATTTACTCCATGCAGAGGCTATTCCCTTGAAAGTATAGTATGAGGTTCTTCAAAAAAGGCGTGAAGAGGTTTTTACAGGGTCGGCAATGCGCGAGTATTACAACCGTCCATAGACTTCGGTAATTGCTTACCATCAGGCGGGCCGTATGTTGTTTTTCATCTTAGTGGTATAAAAAAGGTGACATAAATCAAATAAAACACTGTTTCTATATAGGTACATATTTTAATAGAAATAAGCGAAAAATTGTCGATTAACATAAATATAACTAAATTAGAATTTACAAAATCTGTCGTAGTGCTTTGACTTAAGTTCAGAAAAGAACTAATTACAAAAAAATACCCTTATTGCCCTGTAAAGTGAAGGTATTTGTTTAAAAGATTTCTTTTTGGATCTTTTGCTGATGTATTTTTCATCAAATAATGTAGGCGTGTATCTATATACCTCTCCATTATACATTTTATTAATAGAACTACATGGTTATCCATGGGTGCCTGATCATACTGGTGGTAGTCGATATCTTTAAAAATTTTGATACCTACGAAATGACGTAAAGTTTTAATTGATACTTGGTTTTTAAACTGTTCAAAATTTGTAATCATCTGGACATCTATTATAGTATTTTTTAAAACCACTTCAATTTTTTTACAAATGTAAATGACGTCGGCACTTGGTAAAATAAGACCGCCTCTGTCTTTCAAACGTATTAATTTAAATTCGTCTTTTTTTGTATTTGTGTTTAGTAGTGCCGATATACACGTTTCACACTTAATTTTTTTTAGTAGAGCATGTACAACATTCCCTGCTATATAGCTTACCACTTCCGAACTAAATTCTGACATTTCTATATCTAACTGCATAACTTCATCTAAAATGTCGTTGTTTTCGTCAATATCTGTCCCATTTGCGCTTTCTTCTTCCTCACACAACGGTAACAAAGTAGATTTGTTAATTTTTTCCTCAGAGGAAGAGCAACTTAATATTGAAACATTCTCTAGGGCCATACAATTGCCGCTTTCGAAATTTCGTAACTCCAATTTAACTATTATCTTTTTATAAATGGCCATAAACTGCCTAGCAGTAGGATTGTTGTTACAGCCACCATGTGCCCTTATATTGCCAAACATTAACTCCAAGTGGTCTTGTGACAACTTATAAGTAGGCAAATATTTTAACTTTTGTTCTTCTTCGACAAGTTTTAAATACAGATTTTTTACACTGTGTATGCATACGATAAGGCCTAAAAATCCGGTCTTCCTTGAGGATTTTATAATTTCGGTACCATTAGATAATTTTAAACTTTTTAGGTATATTTCCAGTTTGTCTAAAAAACTAAAAACCTTTTCTTTATTCCTAAAATTTAAAGGTTTCTTTAAATATAATTGGTTTATATGTCGGGAGTTCAAAATATCAAAGAGATCATTTAAGTTTTTCAAAAAACTAACTGTTCCCTGTACATCTGAAAAGCCTGGTTGGTTTATTTCCGAACAAAAAGTTAAAGCATTAGCCACGCTGTTGCTCATTAATTGTGTCGCCAATTTCACCTTCATTTTCTGGTTTTTAAAATAAACGTGGCGACTTCTTAATTTATTGGCAAGATGTAAGTGTTCTTTTTCTTGCAGTTGATTGAGTTTCAATAGATACGACCATTCCACAGCTCTGTCAACATCGTCTTTTAAAGTTCCATTTGCCTCGAAAGCATTTCGAACTAATTTTACCATGTGACAAGCGTCTAACATAATGAAGATAGGTTTTTGTGTTATAGGATGCTTAAAGCCGGTCTCCATTTGATCCAAGTCAAATGAGCACCCAAGATGTTTTGCCATCGTAATATTAGCAGGGCAGCCATCAAAGGTTACTGACACTACTTCCACGCCTGTTGTGTTCAGTAGTTCCAGGCACTGTTTTAACAAATTTGCCTTTTGCTCACCAGTTACACCAGCGGTAAGAAAATACCCAACAGGGATTTTCCACGCACCGTTGATTGCTGTTAAAAGAAACACTAAAGCCTCCTTAGCTTCACACAAATGGTCGCCGTCACCATTTATAGCATTTCCAAAATCAACATACCCATGCATACGTTTACCATCCCATTCAACGCGCTGACGTATCGCCATCTCGTCCATGACCAAATTACAAAGCAAATTGTAATTAGTTGATTTTACTTTTAATTTAATGACTCTGTGGTAAATCCTGGTTCCGCATTAATTGACTGATACCATTTTTTTATTGTTCTGATATTAGGTAAGCAGGTTTCGAACTTTTGCCTCACATATTGGTACGCTTTAGGAGAATAAAAATGAAGTGTCAATGCGAAACTTCTCAAGGCAGCTGAGTATTTAGTGCGGATCATTTTTCCTGATTTTAATTTCTGTTCACACCTACTGATTAAGTCTTTAGTGCTAACATTGGTGTTTTCTAAAAAAAAGGCTTGATCACCGTTTAATAAATCTTTTCTCTTCTAAATCCTTCAATACTTCTTGCATTTTTTTTATTTTTTCACGATATCGCCTATTTGTACACTGCAATCTTCTTATCTTTAACCTTTGTGAATGTATAATACCTTCTTTTGTTTGTATAATATGCCGCATTTTCTTTTTTCTAGGAGTTTCTGTAATATCTAGCTCCATCGAACGTTTAACAGGTAAAGAAGAGGATGGTGTTGATAACGGTGTCTGTTGTGTATTATCTGTGGACTAAAATAATTTTATTATTCATATTATCATAGGTACTTGCTTAAATTAATAAATTAAAAAACTACACTGCTAAATATTATAGGTACTACAACAAAGAAAACGCTCACATTTGAATTCAACGATATTATTAACGTATTTCGATCACAGCAATACTTCTTGTATAGCAATCGTCTATAGGATACTTGATACACGACATGGTATAAGAAACTTACTTTTTCAGTAGTGGTCCAGACGTCAATTGTTGGGTAAGCATCTTTCATAAGAATCCGCCTTTTCGTAGTGGGGTTAAAATCAATTTCACGAAAGTGAATGGAGCATAGTCTACTATGACCAGTTGGAAACCATTCTTTTTTACCCGTTGCTAATATCCATTTGTTTTTGACATCTGGATCTTTAGGAAAACTGAAAAAAAGACACGTGCAGAAAATCTTAATTAAAATAACTTTTTTTTATTATACAATTACATAGTTATACATTTTTTTTATTACATTAAATATTAAGTAATTAAATGTCAACATAACAATAAAATAAATAGAGATGTCAGATGTTCATCGGGCGGGTCGTATGCTTATTCACCGCCCGGCGTTGTACAAAAAAAAATATTGATGTCTGTGCTGAATCATCTTTGCAATATTCAACGACAGACAAACACACAGATAAAAAAATTAAAAACATATATTTGGCTTTTTGTAACGTATAAATTAATAATATGAACTTAAGAAAGAGCCTTTGTTTCGAAATCACCGGCCAACACTTCAATTTTATTTATTTGTACGGAACTCAGCATACATGACATGGAAGTAAAAATTTCAACATAAAAATTATGATGGACATCGATAGTGGTAAAATCTTTAGCACAAAAGTACATCACTAACTCACGGTTGCTTATACCAGCGACCGTACCATGGCACATGTTGTTGATACGAAAATATTTAGTTGCATCATATTCCATTGCGGTGTCTCAGTGGAATTGCTACTTATGTATTTAACTTAACTTAAGCAATGTATGTTAAAATAATCTATAATATCAAAATTCCGTGGTATTTATGAATTATCTTCACCATTATTTGTTTTTAGATTAAACTAACAATTATTTAGTTTTTACTAAATTACAGTACTTACCAGTGAAATGTAATCCTTTTAGAAACACAATCACTCTTTCCTGAAGCGTTTCCACAGTTCGATACGCTGCAATAACCCATTTTGTCGAGCAGTTGACTCAGCGGCGAACGGTTTCGAACTGAGCCGGCAAAATCGAATACATGGCTTTTAAGCCGCATAAGCGCCTCGCGCTTTAAGGCGGTAAGGCATTTCTATTCCTCTTTACATCGACCTACCAATAAATGGACGACGGGTTTCATACTAAACTCACGAAAAATGTGTCCGAAGTTAACATGTCAAAGTGTATAGGAATATAAATATTATTGTCATATTAATTTAAGTCGTATTGCTTTATCTTACTGCTTAATTTAGCTTGCAATACCTTATCACCATACGCAGCTTCTACTGTCACCGCGCCATTATCACCTTATGCAGCTTCTAACGAAAATTACGCGACATACGAGTTCAGTGGAGTAGACTTTGTTTATTTATTTTTTTCGTTTCTTTTATTTGTTATTAGAGAATTCATTATTAATAGTGTTAGTAAAAATATAAATGAATGTAAACATTGAAATTATTGCTATTTCTAACAGTATTGGGGCGTCAAATAAAAATCATTTTTTTATAATCTCGCAAGTTACCATTTTTTTTTTTCTGTTTGTATGAAGATTGTTGAAGATACGAACTAGCTTAAATTTAACACATTTATCGAATAAATCATTTTTGGCCAACTGGTAACACTTTACATTTACACACAGAATCAAGAAAAAACGACACCGAAACCAAAATCAAAATACATTTTTATGCAACTAAAGTTTTATTATTTATTAAATTGTAGTACGTAATCCATACTAATATTATAAATGTGAAAGTGTGTTTGTTTGTTTGTTTGTCCTTCTTTCACGTCGAAAGTAAAACGGATTGACATGTTTTTTTTTTTGGAGATGCTTTAAGGCCTGGAGAGTGACATAGGCTACTTTTCATCCCGGAAAAACATCTTATTCCTACGGGAAAAAATAAAGTTAATAATCATTTATCCTTCTTTTACATTGAAAGCAACCTATTATTTTTTAGACGGGGATAGTTTACGGTCTGGAGAGTGACATAGGCTACTTTTTATCCCGGAAAAACCTCTTAATCCCATGGGATTGCAGCTCCCCTAGACCACGCGGGCGAAGTCGCGGGTAACAGCTAGTCACTACATAGTATAAAACAAAGTCGCTTTCTCTGTCCCTATGTCCCTTTGTATGCTTAAATCTTTGAAACTACGCAACGGATTATGATGCGGTTTTTTTTAATAGATAGAGTGATTCAACTGGAAAGTTTATATGTATAATATATGCATAACATAGTAGAAAAACACTGATAATTTAGAGGTTTCTAATGTGATGTCGTAAATAAACACATTTTTTTGCTCTTTCATTGCAAACGCTGGCTGAACCCAACGAGATAGATCAAAATAATGTAGTACAGTATTGTTCACCTTAAAATGGTCTACAAAAAAGTTCGCGATGGTATATGTCTATCTCTTAGTGGTAACACACAATAACCGTTATTTTATCCTTTGCTTTTTACAAGAAATAATGCCTTATTTACGAAGCGATTTTAAGCAATACAGAATTAATCCTTATCCAATTAAGTACCTTAAATACATTGCGCATTTGATATAGATCAATATGGCCCTTCACAGCATGTAATTTAAATGAATAGTTTAGAAGATATTACACATTTAAAATGCAGGGACATAACGGCTGTGGCGGTACCGGCCGCGGAGCCGGCGTCGTGTGCCTATAACTGGGGAAGGACTGGATAGGACAAAGCGCAAAGACCTTCTGTAGTACATTTAGTATCAGCATTGCACCCGTGCGAAGCCGGGGCGGGTCGCTAGTAACCTATAAATAAATTGGAACTTTTTTCCGTAACTACTAACTAATAATTATTAATTTATTACTATTATTATTGATGCTTCCTAAAAACTTAACGAAAAAAAAACTTGCAACTAAAATAAATGTAGGTATTATTCCATGCTATAAAAATAAAATACCTAACCAAATATCTCATAGTTAGATAGAAAAAAAAAACATATCAATGCGACTCTATAGAACCTGTTCTTAATGTTTCGATCGCACATGGTAATCCAAACAATGGCTATTGACGTATAGTTGTCTTCTTTCTATTCATTGCGCATAATTAGTAAGAAAGGGACAGGTATATACGTTAGGTTCATTTTGATTGGTTTACGATAATATTTTTACAATAAATTCAATTTTAAATAAATACTACTGTTTCTAAGCAAATAATACACATAAAATGATAAACACTAGTTTACTTACTGAAAATATGATACACCATCCTCTTTTTTCACTTTACTCAAGTAGTTTTTGCACGTTTTCACAGCACAGTACGGCATATTGGACATGTGCGTCGTATGGCAGCTAAAAAAAGACTGGCGCTCGATTGTATCTCTTTTTACAATTTGTTTCTCTTTTGGTTCGGACACTAATTAGGGCCTGACCCGGCGTCCATTTCTTGGTAGGTCAATGCCTCTTTATTATTAGTTCTGTGGGTTGGATATACATCATCAGTTTGCTACAAAACCTAGGCAGATACAAAGATAAGGGGCCAAGTGAATTACGATAACGTGCTCAATTTAGACAAAAATACTTACTGTAAACATTCTGTGTCATTCTATGTAATGTATGTTTGTTTATAGGTGGATAGCATCACCGGGCGCGATCAATGCGTTCTTGTTATTTTATCATGTAAAATTGGTTCATCGAATTACTAAACAGAGTTTATATAAACTTGTTCGACGAGGCGAGTGGGTGTGGTAAGCTGGAACCCGATCACTACAGGGACGCGCCTCATTCGATGCACCCACCTTGTCACGTCTCCGTTGTGCTGACAAATCGCAACCAACAACGCACACTATTAATAAACATTGTACAAGTACGCAGAAAGTAAGGCAGGTCTTATCGTAGAGATTACATCAAAATACTATTAACAATGATAATAATGAACCTCCACGACGACTCGTCGTCGACGAGCTCGGTGGTCGAATGGATAGCAATGGTCACTTTTGACAAATATTTGTGTGCATGAGCATGTCTGTTTGTCTTGGTCTGGGTGTGTTCTATATATTATATGTACTTATGTATTTATAAAAAAAATGTATTTAAGTATTATATCAGTTATCTAGTACCCATAGTACAAGCTTTGCTTGGTTGGACTAGATGGCGTGCGTAATTTGTCCAGGAATTTATTCTACAACATATATTTATTTATTCTATTTATTCTACAACAGCCATAAGGGGCATTTATTTTCGTAGATACGATTTCTATTTCACTTCACGATGTTGTGCACTATGTGCCATTGTAACTGGTTCATTATTATTTATTACTTAATTAGTACGATGATTTATATAAACAAGTGAAGTAAAAGACGACAATGCCGCTGTTCTTGGCAATCCTTCTCTTGGTATTTCCAAGATACCACTTTCCATTAACGAGTGCATACCAAATGATGATGTTTTCTTACTATCTCTCGGTCATAAACTACTTATTTGTGTAACTAAGTATCACAATGGTACAAAAGCAACTGTATAGTTTTTGTCTGATATAAGTAGATATATGAATATTTTTTTCTCGTTCTAGAGTCTCGCTACTTAGAATGTTATCTTTATATTCATTGGATCTTAATGTCCTAATTATTTCCGATGATCATCAGAAAATATCTTGCAAACTTACAACAGCAGCAAACAAAATGAGTTCACTTTATACGATAATGAACTGAGTTTCAAAGCAAACAGCTCGCTTTTCCTTTTTTTAAATTTGTATGGCGTCGAATTTTGCAATCAAGTAATCTAATTTGCCTTCGCCTCATCACGGCACGGCTGAAGTGTAATTCGATTCAGGTCCAACTCCAAGTAATTTAGAACAAAGTAACTTCCGAATGTTAAAAACAGACAGCCATTGTTTTTGACTCGTTTTACAATTAAATTCTTTCAATTTCAGTTCCATTGAGAGAGGGAGAGAGAAAGAGAAAATCATGTGTTAATTAATTGAAAGGGGGTCGCTGTTAGAGCCTGACTTGGCTATTACGAATATTACGATAACTTACGTAACAATTGGACATAACCGAACCAAAGGAATGTACAGACATAAAAAATGTGACTGTCGCAGAAATGCAGACGGACAGACGCATGAGTGATACTTATGAGGGCATAAAAACCCTAAAATAATGCCTGCTTTTGCTTGATAAATTGAAATTTGGGGGTGTAAGTTGTTCATCAACATTCCAACCAAAGCCAAGCGGCTTTGGTTCAACGATCATGGATGGACGTGGTGACTGACAAATGAGGCTCAGGCGAAAAGAGAGGTAGGGCAAGGCATTTTTTTTAAGCTGCTCGACTGGGGAAATACCTCCACCTCACAGAATACTGCAGCCAAATAGCAATTCCCTTTGAAGGTTATTGTGTTCCTGCGAGCGAGTGAGGTCACCAGAAAGAAAGGAAGGAGTATAGGCTGGCAACGGATCGGCGACCCCTTGGTGTTGCTGATCTCCATGGGCAGTGGTGATTGCTTTCCTTCAGGTGACCCACATACTCGTTTGCCCCCCTCTCATATAAAAAAAAATGTATCTGAAACTTGGTAACCTGAGATTTAATTCAAATCTTTAAAAAGGTGTCAACATTTTAAAGTTCACATAACTAACATACTTGCATCAATGTCGACTGATTACCTCAGCATTTGTCATGAACAAATTTTATCATGATAAAAAGACAAACGATGATAAATATCTACAATGTGAATTAATGTAGTAGACTTTTCCACTTGATAATAATTTGTTCGTTATAATATAAGCTTTAAATGGTACTCGGTATGATATCATAGTTAATACTCCCACATAATCCTGCAGATAGTTATCCTGAAATAAAATAATGGGTATAAATTAATATGAATACACGAAGAACATGTTGTTAAGAGACGTCTATGCTGCTAGAAAAACAATAGAGGCAGAAGCCGCCCTTTGCTAATGTGGTGGTTAAGTAAGACAAAACTTTACAAAAGGAGAATCTGTCCGATACCACAACTGAAGACAGGCTGACTAGGCAGTCGTAGCGTCCCATTCATTAGGCTATTTTCCAATGTTTAAAGATTGTATAAATTATTTAACAATATCGTAAAATACACAAAACTATAAAGATCTGCAAACTTTCATTCTAATATCTTCAGTCAGACTTTTTTTAGCGTCGATCAAAGTTTGGCGGGAAAGTCCATTCTAAAAGTATGAAATTATCAAAAAATAATATTTCCATTGGAGAAGTAATAAAAAATGCTATAACTTTTATTATGATACTAATAACATAAACGTAATATTTAACATAGCTGTCGTACAAATTTCTGATTTGATGCATACAAAATACAAACCTGTGACGTCATAATTCGGTAGTCTTTTGTATGGAGCGTTTTGGGGCAGTCTAAAAATTGTGATTTTCAAATTACCATATCTCGAGAGATTTTTGTGCTATCGAAGTAATTCTTTCACCTATGGTTATATTATGGAGACGTCCCTACATATCAAACAGAAAAAAATGTTAGTCAAATAGCCTATTATGATAAGTGATCCCACCGGAAGTCCTAAAGTACAAAGAGAAAGAAGATTTAAGTGGTCATAAAAATTATAGAAAGAGATTTCATGTTGTATTGTTGTATCATGACATGATTCATGTTGCAAATGGCTGCGCTACAAAAGTAACTCCGAAAAAGGATACACACATAAATGAAACCTTTTTTGAAAAGTGCTAAAACTATCTAATATTTTTTTATTACCCATTTGGTCTACCACTTTGGCTGTCACTCTGCATTTTAGTGCGCAACCGCATCTTTTTGCTAACGTCAAAACCGTAAAATTAACGATTAGTCACCGTAACGAAACGATAGCATAGTAAAAATCTTATACTATATTAGTCATCAAATTAAAAAACAGAAGAAATTTAATCGTGCTAGTAAATTATAAAGCATCTTCACCTTTTAGTAAATCAGTCAGTAAAATGAGTAACGCGGGCCGTGAATCAAAATAAAGATATTTTAGAAAAAAGTATGTATTAAGTATTACGACACTTTGTAATGTATAATACCCCGTGGGAACCCCGTGATTGAAATATAGTGAAAATATATTTATGCAGTTTTAAGAAAATTTGTGTCCCTCGCTGACTGTCATACATATCTCCGCCTGATTCAGGTCATATATAATGTAACTCACATATTCGAAGACAAGAGTGACCAAATAGACTTTTTAGCTGAGTGTAAAAGAAATTTTGGAATCCACAGTAACGGTGAAGCTTCGATTCGATTTCCGAATTATTGTTTCGGTGTGCTAATCGAATCGAAACCGGCGAACAAAAATAAATGGCGAGCAGCAAAAACCAAATGAAGTCCTTTCTAAAAAGTAAAAAAGGCATTGTAAAAGAAAATGACAATTTTCTAGGATACTTCTGGTGTCGCGAGTGTTCGTAACCTGCGACGACTGCTTATTATCAGGCAGTTCGTATGCTTGTTTACACCTAAGTTGTATAAAAAAAATCTATTGCGATGGCCCGTTTTAACTTCCAGTAAATTATTACAAAATTTATGATTCATTGAAAGGGAATCTATGTTTTACTGCAGGCTCTTGTCATTGTCCGTCTCACTAATCCCTACAATTAACCATGAAAGCTAGTGGTCTTGTCCTAATATAAAAAGCACAAAAAAATTAAAATGACGTTCATTTGAGTACAGGTAAAAACAGGACGAACAGGACAGGTAAGAAGAAAAGGTAGACAGTACTACGGATATCTATTAGCGAACCATTGGAAATACACCAACATACCTAATGCTTTTAATTTCTCGGAGGCTAAGCTGCCTCCGTCTAGTGTTCACTACCTAAATCCTATGGAAATACAGTCTCGGTGTTTAATTTATGTTATGTTATGCTTTCCAATACCTTGGCTCATCTCATTCCATCTTTCCCATACGACATAAGAAGAAAGAGTCATGAATGTATGGCTCTACCCATAGAAAAGTTTTATTTGGCCTAACGATGGATTACACGCTGGTTGTCAGAAACGCATTTCGCCACTTACGCATTATGTCACATTACGCCGTTCGCCATAAACGGGATTCGTCATAAACGCTATTCGTCACAAACGCAGTTTGCCACCTACGCAGTTCGCCACAGACGCAAGTCGTCACATACGCAGTTCGTCACACTCGCAATTTTGATGGAGGTTGGTATATCCGTAATTAAAAAGAAATGTAATAATCTTATGACATCGGTTTAAAATAAGTAAGGTAACTATAGTAATTTCTAATAACAAAGTGTGTCACTTCAAGTTGTGCACGAAATATATTTATTGAGAGCTAAACTGCATTTAATTATCTCTACTGATATCCACTATTAATATAAGGATATATTCAACATCAGGTTATGGGCCGTATATGCTAAAAGCTCGATTGATAAATATATCGTAAGTGATCGTAAAATATTGTGGTCGAAAATCTTAGTGTCGGAATTACTTCGCCAAAATTATGGAAGAGAGTTCGTCAATGCAAGGATTGTATGGCATCCCAAAACTAAAAGGTTCGTCTGATTTTGCCAATTGGAAATTTTTTGTGCGGAATTATCTTGAAAATAAGGACTGGTGGAAGGTAATTGAGACTGATACGATAGATAGTAAACTGGTCGATATAGATCGGAAAGCAAGGACCACGTTATGCCTATTATTAGATCCTGAGTGTTTTACGCACGTCTATAATGCAAAAACAGCAAAAGATGTGTGGAATAGTCTCTGTGGAGCCTATGAAGACAAGGGATGGGGGCGACGGATCACGTTACAACGACAATTGTGGCAATGTAAGCTTGACAATTTTGAATCTATGGAGAAGTATATTTCTCGAGTAGTATACCTTGCGCAGCAGTTAGCCGATATTGGTGCTAAGATAGCAGATGATTGGGTGATTTCCATTCTGTTGAGCGGTTTGACTGTGGACTACAACCCACTTATAATGGCTGTGGATAACAGTGGAAATGAGGTTAGTCTAGAACAAATTAAGACTAAGTTGCTGCAGGAGGCAAATAGACAAAAAGATGCAAGCGTAAATGATACACAAGCTTTGTTAACAAAGAAAACACTGAACGTTGCAGCATCATATAGCAAAAACTATGGTCGAAAGCAAACGTTTGTTTACAAGTGTTATAAGTGTCATAAACCAGGACACAAAGCTTCAGAGTGCAAAGAGAAGAAGCAGGTTGCATACGTGAATTCTGCGGAAGTTTGCATGAACACGAATAATGAAAGGTCACACAACGATAATAGTTGGGTTTTAGATAGTGGCTGCTCGAACCATATGACTCACGACAAAAGCAAATTGTCTAATTACAAGAAACAGACAAGTAAGCTAGATATAAAAGTGGCAAATGGAGAGAAATTGGAAATCAAAGGCAATGGAAAAGCGGAGCCAAAAGTATGCGAGAGTGTAAAACTGTCTTTAGACAACGTTTTACTCGTTCCAGGGCTATCCATGAATTTAATTTCTGTAAGTAAATTAGTTAAAAAAAATTATGCGATAAATTTTGACAAAGAAGGTTGTACTATTTTTAAAAATAACCAAAAAGTTGTGACATGTCAAGAAGTTGACGGACTTTATAAAATAAAAGAAAAACCGAATTATTTTGTGAACTTGACTTTTAAAAATAATGTCTTGTCAAACCTTTGGCATAAAAGATTGGCGCATTTAAACAGAAATTATATGGAAAAACTAAAAATTTTGGTGAAAGGAATCCAATTTAAGACGAGCGATATTACTGAACCTTGTGTGCCATGTATTAAAGGAAAAACATGTAAGAGTCCATTTAAAAATAAAGCGACGAGAGCGAGAGAAGTTTTAGGGTTAGTTCATACTGACCTGTGTGGCCCCATTGAAGAGCCTTCATTCGGTGGTGCAAGGTACATGTTATTATTTATAGATGACTTTACACGCAAAACGCATGTATATTTTTTACGTGAGAAAAATCAAACTTTAGAGAAATTCAGAGAATACAAGGCAGAAGTAGAGATAGAGCAAAAAGTTTCGATTAAGTGCCTTCGTTCAGATAACGGAACTGAATTTTGTAATAGAGTTTTTGATAATTTTTTGAAGTCTGCAGGTATAAAGCACCAGAAGACTGTACCTTATACGCCTGAGCAAAATGGCGTGGCTGAAAGGGCGAATAGAACTATCATAGAGAAAGCGAGAACACTTTTGTGTGAAGCGAACTTAAGTAAAAAGTTCTGGGCAGAAGCAGTTAATACTGTTGTATATTTGAAGAATCGTAGTCCTACGAAGGCTGTCACAAATGCAGTACCGGAAGAATTATGGATTTGAAAGTTTTTGGTTGTTTGGCCTATGGACTGACACCAAAACAAAAAAGGCAAAAACTTGACATGACGACATCAGAAGCTATGATTTTCATCGGCTATCCCACAAATACTAAAGGATATCGATTGATGGATACACAGAATAAATGTCATGTTTTTCGCGACGTCAAATTTTTAGAGAACGTGTTTCCTGGTGATAAGGTTACTGATAAAGTGATAAAGAGCACTGTTGTTCCTATAGATTTAGAGGAGGAACTGATAGAACCTGTGCGATGTAATATGCCTGAAGTAGATATTGAAACGATGACAGAACAGCGTGGAAATGTCGAGATCAATACAGAAGTCTGTAATGATAAGGATAATGTAGAGATCGATGTACATGTTGATGCGGAAGAAAGCACCAGGGCTGAAACGGAAAGAAGATATAATCTTCGATGGCGTAAACCTGTAGATTATTGTCACTGTAGCGCCATTTCAGATATTGACGGTGATCCATTAACAATAGAAGAGGCATTAAAAAGACCCGATCGTGATTTGTGGCAGACAGCTATTGACGACGAGTTGCAATCTTTGAAGGAAAATGGAACATGGTCGCTAGTGGATTTACCATGTGATAAAAAGCCGATACAATGTAAATGGATTTTTAAGATAAAAAGAGACAGTGACGGTAAGATTATTAAATATAAAGCTAGACTTGTAGCGAAGGGTTTTACGCAGGTACGTGGTGTAGATTTTAACGAAACGTATTCTCCTGTTGTGAGGAGCTCCACCTTGAGGCTGTTATTTTCTTTGGCTGTTGAATTCGATTGGTTTATTGACCAATGGGATGTTACTACTGCTTTCTTGTATGGCAAATTAAAAGAAGATATTTATATGCTTCAGCCGAGAGGTGCAGTTGTCAAAGGCCAGGAAACTAAAGTATGTAAGTTACATAAATCATTGTATGGCCTTAAGCAAGCTTCGAATGCATGGTTCAATGAACTTGATAGGGAGATGTTAAGTTTAGGTTTTGAACAATCAAAAATAGAACCATGTTTGTATCAGAAAAAGTTAACAAATAACAAAACAATAATTGTTGTAATTTATGTTGACGATATTTTTGTGTTTGGAAATTGTAAAAACGAAAAGCAGAAATTGAAAAAAGGTCTACTGAATAAGTTTAAGGTAAAGGATTTAGGTCCAGCTAGACATGTTTTAGGAATGCGACTAAGGCGAGAAAAGGGTGAAATTTTTCTTGACCAAGAACAATACATTCTGAATGTCTTGAACGAGTTCGAAATGACAGACTGTAAACCGGTAGTCACCCCGATGGAGGTAGGTCTTAGATTAGATAAGTCACCTAACTCTGATTGCAGCCTACCATATCAAAGCTTGATAGGATGTCTTAATTATATAGCGTTAAACACTAGACCGGACATCGCGCATGTTGTTAGTCTTTTGTCGCAATTTAATTCGTGTTATGACGAATTACATTTTAAATGTGCGAAACGAGTGCTTCGATATTTAAAAGGGACGTCGAACTTATGTCTTAATTTTAAAAAGACGGGGAAGCTACAATTGTATGGGTATGTCGATGCAGATTGGGGAGGGTCATTTGATAGAAAATCGTTTACTGGATTTATATTTAAACTAGGACAGAACATGATTTCGTGGGAGAGTAAAAAACAACAATGTGTATCTCTGTCTTCAACTGAAGCTGAGTACGTAGGGTTGGCACAAGCTTCAAAAGAAGCAATATATTTGAACAGTATATTGAGTAATTTGATGTCCGATGTGTGCAGTGGCCCGTTGGTCATTTATAATGACAATCAGTCTGCACACAAGATTGCGAGTAACAAAATGAATCATAATAGAACAAAACATATTGATATAAAATATCATTTTGTTCGCGAGGCAGTAATTACGAATAATATAGACATTAGGTATATGTCAACAGAGAAAATGATAGCGGACATATTAACAAAATGCCTACATGGACCAAAAGTAAAATCTTTTTTACCGAAATTGTGTCTGAAGAAAATGTTCGATTAAGGGGGCTTTTGATTAGAGACACGATGTTTTTGAGGTAGATAAGTTTTTATTTTTATTTTTTGATAGGTCTTTGTTAGATGTAATCAAACATTTTCTTGCTTATTTTTGTTATGAGATGTTTTTGTTACTAATATAACGTATAGGGTTATTGCAGGATGTCCACCGACCAGTTTAACGATTAGGGTTGTCCATGTATGCCGATGTAATAGATTAAGGGGGCATGATGGAGGTTGGTATATCCGTAATTAAAAAGAAATGTAATAATCTTATGACATCGGTTTAAAATAAGTAAGGTAACTATAGTAATTTCTAATAACAAAGTGTGTCACTTCAAGTTGTGCACGAAATATATTTATTGAGAGCTAAACTGCATTTAATTATCTCTACTGATATCCACTATTAATATAAGGATATATTCAACATCAAATTTGTTACATACCCAATTTCGATCCTATTGTACATGTTACATAATTGGCACATCCCCTCTTGGGGGCGAGTTTGGTACACTAAAAAAAAAAACTTTTTGTACAAAACAGCAGTATTTTTTTCGTGATCTGACAATCGTCCTTATAGATAAAGTTACGACGTACCGCGTCTGTGACGAACCGCGTTTATGACGAATCGCGTATATGACCAATCGCATATGTGACGAACTGCTTGTGAGACGAATAGCGAAAGTGACCAATTACGTAAATAAGATCGGCGATGACAAACTGCGTTAATGACGAAATGCGTTTGTGATGACAAGCGTGTAATCCCGACGAACTATAAATAAACAATAAACAGACCTAAAGTGTAGTGTCACTTAGGTCGAAATCCGTCTTTAAAATTTTTGGATAAGAGAAACTTTTAACGAAGAATGCCTCATCAAATTTTTCAGCAAGCTTCCACCACAGATATCTAAAACCTTCTCTAGTATTATCAACGAACACAGAAATAATAAAATGGTCCCCAATCCTATCCCCAAAGAAGGCATGGTATAATAATTCCATCTGAGGTAGTTTATCAATATTCAGTAGTCGTTAATTATGGGAAAAATGCAAGGATATACATACTAAAAGAAGGTACCTTGATTATACTTCGATTTATGAATGAAATCAAAAACGAAGTTTGCGATTGATTTGAGATTGTTAGCGTTAATATTTTTTAGTATAACTACTAAATACACACTAATAACTAACACTATTATATATACTATATATAATAGTGTTAGTATAAATCTTCTTGAGTTATATCATTTATAATTTTGACGTAATATTTTAAAACACTCTTAAGTGCCTTTATAAAAATTGTCTCACGGGAGTAGAAACAGTCACAGTTAAGTCACTTGACAGAATGATGACTTGCAAAAGTAACTTCTCCACAAACAAATCTAGAGTCATACTCAACCTGCAGCCCACGGGCCACTTATGGCCAGGGGGGCTAGGCAAATGTCAGTTTGCGAAGTAGAAAAGCGTAGCGATCGCTAATTTGTGGAGCTCATACTAAAATGTTCGAATTGACAAATGTCACGCGTGATCTATCTAACGTTCGTTACGCTACCAATTACACTTGGCTAGGGGGGCCGCTGTGCTTTTCTGAATGGCCCAGTAAATAAAAATAGTCAATACTGGTACCAGTATTGACGTTTGTACGTTAAATTTTAACGTAAGTGGCCCTCGTGAAATAGCTGTCGTACGGTTTGTGGACCAATAAAGAAAAACGTTGAATCTGGCTGCTCCAGACCCTTGGACCTGGAAATATTCCACAGATTTTCACTTTATGAGGTAGGCAAAGAATAAGGCAGGATGTATCGAAATTTCTAGGATATACCAATATACTCTCGTACTAAAAAGTATAAATTCTCTTAAATAAAGCTCTTCATAGTGAACACGTGAAGAGCATTCTTAACCCTGGGTGATTGCAACGGACGCACGTAACTGGATAATACTTGCATTTTGTATTCAGCACAACGTTTTATTGACGTATTTGCATTTTAATCACTTGGGAACGAGAAAGTTATTACACGATGTCCGTAGAGACGGCTTGTTCATCTACAATCTGGACGTTTCGTATATTTGACTTGACTGTATTTGGTGTCTATTAAGACACAATTCGAGGAGGTCAATTGCGTTGTTGCGCGTGTCAGTTTAATCGAATATGCGAGCTAATCAACGTCGACCGTAGCCTGTCCATGGAAGGGTTTATATTATCTCGAGTTTCTCCGTGCTTCAGAGGGCATGTTAAGCCGTCAGTCCCGCCTGTTGTCATTAGATGACAGTCGTTAAGCCAAGTCAGTGGCCTTTAGGCGGCTTGGAAACATTGGCCAAGCCGCAGTTGAGCAGCGTGGCGGATGCTCTAAACCCCTTCGTTTGATGGGAGGCCCGTATTCCAGCAGTGGGATGAGCAAGGGTTGAAGTCGAATCCATAATTTACAAAAAAAAAATACCTACTGTTGTTTATATTATTTTCTATATGAACATGTCTGTTTGTCTTGGCTGGGTGTTTTCTATGTAGGTATCATAAGTATGTATTTACAAAAAAAAATGTATTTACGTATGTTTATCAGTTGTCTAGTACCCGTAACACAAGCTTCGCTTACTTTGGGGCTGGATGGCGCTGTGTAATTTGTCTGACAATATTTATTATTTATCTCTTTTTAATCACGGGTCAAGCCCGGTCATTTGATAGGCATGCGCGGGGATATGGATCCAACGCGTAGAGGCCCCTTTGAGAAGTTTGATGTAATATTGTATTATTTATCTCTCTTAATTCACGGGTCAAGCCCGGTCATTTGATAGGCATACGCGGGGATATAGATCCAACACGTAGAGGCCCCTTTGAGAAGTTTGATGTAATGTTGTACGCCCGCCGTGACCCGCTCCAGGATATATCAATGGAACGATATATCCATGAGCAGGTCTCGGCAAGCGTTGAGACTATTGCGAAGTGTGATGGAAAATAAATGGCCTATGGAGATGAGATCTGGGTGAACTTAATACCGGGCTATTACAGAAGAGGGACGGACGCCTGCCATAACTGCTTTTATTGCCAGTTATTTGCGGCAGGCGGTGGCTTGCCACTCACTAGATGGGCCTCCAAAATGCCAGGAAATCGGCCGGAGGCAACACCGGTGTGAGTGACTCAGGGGTGTCGAGAGGTGTGCTGCGCTTTCTCCGAAGTTACTCGCGGCGTGATGCCCTTTAACACTACCACCCCTGGAGCATATAGCTCTAGCGGCTCCTCTCTGGACGGCCAATGAAGGCAAGCCAGAGCTGAGAGTCCTGCGGGCCTTCTTGTGTTTACACTCCGACCGATGAAGACACGCCGGAGAAGAAGGCCCTGACCGACTCTCTGGAGACTCGGGTCCGTGGTGTCGCTACTCACACAACAGCTCGCCACACAAGCTGCCCTGCGGACTATTTTATTATTATTATAGCATTTTAGCATTATTTCATAATTTCTTAGGTTTGGTTATTATCTCCGAATTTTCACCTAACCCCGTGAAATCTCTTTCCCTTTTATGATGCCGGTAGGTCATACTTTATTAGATAAGGGCCATTAGAACATTCAACGCAAGCAGCATTTTCAATTGCATTATACGAATCCACATATGCAGGCGACATAATATAAAGAGCATACTGGGAGGAGATATTTTTATTTTATTTATTTAAACTTTATTGACCACAAAATTACATAAGGGTACAAAAGGCGGACTTAACGCTAAAAGCATTCTCTACCAGTCAACCTTCGGGAAAAACAGAAATTCATGAATGCGGTTCTATGCAAATGACAGAAAATAACATCTCACAAATAGAGGTAATAATTATTCAACTAAAATAATATTCTATTCTATTCAATTCTAATTAACAGTAAACATACCTACATATAAAATACATACAATATTGTATTATATCAAATAATAAACATACATACACATACATAGAAAGATGATGATCATTTGTTTATTAAACCATCTAAAAGGTAAGCATGGATTTTCTTTTTAAACGTAAATTTGTTTGAAACACTTCTAAGCGATTCAGGCAGCGCGTTCCAGAGGCGTGAAGCTTGTAGTGTGAAGGAATCAGACATAAAGCCAGAATGGAATAATGGAATGGAAAGTTGACGAGTATTGTCAGAACGAAGTTGAAGGCTGTGAGAGTCACAGAGAAATTGAAACTTGCACTTTAAATATTCCGGAGAGGTAGGACTAGTGAGAATAGTGTGAAGTACGCAAAGCAATCTCTGTTGCCTCCGTTGATGAATAGGGAGCCACTTAAGTTGAGACCGATATGAAGAGATATGGTCAAATTTACGAAGGCAGAAGATGAAACGTATAGCGTTATTGATAAGCCGGTCCAACTTATTGAGAAGATCTGAATTTAGATCTGGATAACAGACATCAGCATAATCAATGATAGGGAAAATAAGCGATCTAACAAGAATGACCTTAGTGCTAATTGGGAGAAAATTCCTAAACCGATTAAGAAAACTCAATGCCGATATGACTGCACGACTCACCTCGGCAATCTGTGAGGTCCAACTAAGAGTTGAATCCATATGAAGACCTAGATTTTTGACAGTACAATTAAACGATATAACACTATTTTCAAACATAACAGGCGACACAGAACTGAAATCAATCTTGGCAATCTGCCTAGAACTACCAATCACAATTGCCTGACATTTTGCTGGATTGACAGGAATGCCGAAATCTTTCGACCAAGAACTGATATTACATAGGTTACCATTTAAATTAGCAATTGCGCTGTTCACATTTTCTGTCGTTGTCTGCACATATATTTGTAGATCATCAGCGTAAAAGTGGTAAGAACAACTGAGCGAAAAGGACAGGAAATTTATGAAGATAGAAAATAGTAACGGAGACAGAATTCCACCCTGTGGTACACCAGCAGATAAAGCTTTCCAATCTGATAATTCGCCACCCAAGCGCACTGCTTGTTGACGACCGCGAAGGTATGATGCGAACCATTCCAGTACTATGGGCGAAAAATTATGATGTTCCAAAATGGCAAGAAGAATATCATGGTCTACCATATTAAAAGCGTTAGAGAAGTCAATGAGTATGAGAATGGTGACCAGTTTATTCTCCATGCCAAATCTAACATCATCAGTGATTTTAATAAGTGCTGTAGTTGTACTGTGTCCAGGGCGGAAGCCGGACTGTAATGGGGTAAGAAGGCAATTCGAGTAAATATATGAAGATACTTGTTTGTGTGCGGATGCTTCTAAAATTTTGGAGAGAAAAGGCAAAATTGAAATTGGCCTGTAATTATTTAATTGCATTGGCGTGGGAATTTTCGGGAGAGGAATAACAAAAGCCTTGTGCCAGAGAAAAGGGAAATCACCTACCAAAAAGGAAAAATTGATGATGTGAGCAATGACCGGAAGAATTTGTTCGATAATACATATTACCATTTCCCTACTCACATCATCACATCCAACTGCTTTAGACCTAATGGAAAGGATTATTTTACGTACCTCATCTACTGAAACCGGGGAAAAAGAAAAGGAGTTAGAATTGGAATTAGCCATGGAAGAAATTTTTGAAATTGTTAATGATTTAATATAAGGATTAAGAGAAGGAGTTGTAGCAAAATGATTATTAAAATCATTAGGAGAAAAGGAAGGAAGTTGAGATTGCGACGTACATTTTCCAACACCAAGTGAATGAAGAAACTTCCATATATTGGCCGAGGACGAATTAACTACATTTTCATGAAAGTATTGTCTTTTGGCTGTTCTTACCACTTGATTGCATCGATTTCGTGCTATTTTATACAGATTCCAGTTTGCATCAGACCTGTCATGCCTGAAGGCGCGAAAAGCGCGGTCGCGCTTTGTCATCGCCATACGGACTGCCTTAGTGATCCAAGGTGAAGGCGGCCGCTTAACCCTAACAGCCTTCATAGGTGCATGATCATCGAATAGTTTTAAAATGCAATGATTGAGTTTGGTTACTTTTTCATTAACTGTCGTGGCTTCAAAAACTGCAGAGTAATCAGTCATAACGGCGTCCTCCCTCAATTTAGTCATATTTAAGCGTGCAAAATTACGCATCCACACCGTAGTAGGTTTAGGCTTTGTCGGTTTAAGTTTGTATTGGGCGAAAATAAGGTCATGCTTGGAGAAGCCGGGGGCAGGTAATTGACCATTTTTGATCACGTGATCTGGAGTGGATGTAATAATCAAATCAAGCCATGTATCATTAGAAATAGGATTGTGATGAGTAGCCTCGGATGGCAAAATAGATAAATTAACTGATTTGATGATATCAACGAGTTTCTGAGATTGAGAGGATTTACTTAGAAGATCAGTATTGAAGTCACCCATAATTATGTGATGTCTGTAATCCACACAAAGAGGTTCTAAGATAGACTCAAGATGTGAGAAATAGTCAATAGTAGGAGGACAATAAACGACCCCTAGAACGGCTTTAGTACCGCTGATGGAAACTTCAAGGAAAAGGTACTCTGCAGAACCGGAATAGATCGAGGGTGATGAGGCCAAAATGGTAAAAGGAATGTCACTACGCAAGTAGATAGCTACACCTCCACCGCCCTTGCCAATACGATCATTTCGAATCAAAACATACCCAGGAAGTGCATATGATGAAGACAGGTGGCATGGCTTAAACCAGCTCTCTGAAACAAGAATACTATGAAAAGAGGAAGGTGAAAAAGTATCTAGTAAATCTGTATAATGGGCGGGTATGCTTTGAGCATTTATGTGGCAGATATTAAAACTGTGAGGTGTAAAAATTATAGCGTTTTCGAGTATGTTGCGTAAAGTTTCGGGTTCGCTTAAGGAGTCAGAGCTAATACTGGAAGAGAGATTGAAATTTAATGCAGAATGAAATGATTCATCATCAGACATAACAAAAATATATAAATTATAACACTAAAAATATAATAAATATAAATAAATTTTGAATATAAATATGAAATAATATAAAAAAAATAAAATAAAACCAATTACTGCAAGTCCTGCCGGTTCACTGCTAACAACAACAATGATTAATACATATATAATACAATCGTAATAAAAATATTAAGTAATAAAAATAAAATAAAAGAATCGTCTGGAGACTCTGCGTAACATCAAATTATAACGACAAAAGAAAAAAAAAAAAAAGAAAATGCGGAGTGGTTGCCATAATTAAAAATAAGATGACATGAGTGACACTACCAATATTGTTTGACATTAACTGACAGTGAAACATGACATGTATTTATGGTGAAACATTAATAATAAGTTTTGTCATCTAATAATGTGATTGTAAAAAGGTACTTTTAGAAAAATTTATATGTTTTATATTAAGAGGTAGAAATTAAATAAAATATAAAAGCACCTACTAATGGATAATACTACAGTTATACCTATAACATCGAAGACAGACTGAATAGAAAGATCACTTTTTCCTGGTGCTCCTTTTTGTCTTCGTAATTACCTCCTGTGGCGCTGCAGTGTCTGAATGGCTCTGCCCCTCCGGCTGAAGTTCGTCTTCCGTCATAGGGATAGCAGAAAGCTCGTCGTCCGTGAAAACTCGCTGTTTAGAGCCATCGTTTAATTTGACTGTGATGTTGCCTTCCATCGTCCAACACCTCTTCATACCAAACCTCTTCCGCGCCCGAACAAAGAGTGCCTGTCGATGGCGAGTGAGAAACTCTGTGACAGTGTGTGAAGTTCCTTTAAATGCGGTCTTTTTACTCCAGACTAAAGACCGCAAAGACAACTCCGCAAATCGAACTAACACCGGTCGACATCTTCCCTCTGTCACCCTGCCGAGACGGTGGCAAGCGGTGAACTCTTCAGGCGAAATGTCTACTCCTAGTTTATCTCGAAACAGGCCTGCAGTACACTTAGGCAGGTCAACTGTGTCCTCTGGGATGCCACTAAGTAGTAGATACTTTCTCCGATGTCTCATTTCCACAGCATCAATGGCCTTAGAGAGCCCAGAGATCTGCTGGCGCAACAGTGACAATATGTTCCATACCTGGGTCTTGAACTCGCATACTTCCGCATGCAAGCGAGTGATGGAATTGGAATCCTGTGGAGTAGTGGTAGCCTTCAACTGAGCCTCGAACTCACTGAACTTCTGTAATAAGGTGGCTTCCAAGGCATGCTGCGTCTCAAGAACCTCAATGTAGTTTGCCATTATAATGTTTTATGCGTGTTGAAAAGTGTATGTAAGTGCCGACAGGACAGTGCAGCAAGAACACTAATTGATCTTCATATAAATAGAAGATAACACTCTTCTGTGTTATTTACACTTATTGGATGTTAACTAAACCGAAAAGAAGTAATGTAAGTTGTTTTAACTATTATAATTAAATTTAATACTGGAGAGTGCACTATTTATTTGTTTTGCTCCTACCGCCGAAAAAAAGATATTCCATTATTTGGAGATGTGACACAATTGAAAATGCAATATTGTGTAATTATTATAAGGCATGTTAATTTATTTTAATTACTAGCTGACCCGGCGGACTTCGTACCGCCTAACAGTCGCCTAATGTCGTGTTACTTATTAGCTGAATTAAATTTATGATTTTATGGAAGTATAAGTAAGTACAATGAATATAAAATAAATACTAAGTTCAGTATTATTTTAAGATAATAAACACATAAAAGGTACAAATAAATATTTTAAACCACAAAACAATTTTCATAACAAATCACGGACAACTTTCGTGACCTAAAAAAGTGACATCAATCGATTTGACATTTTCTTTTTAATTAAGTCATTTGTTAATTTGTCATGTTCTATAATTTAAGGTGCTTGATATAAATTTCTGAAAGCATGCACAAATATTTGACAACCAATCTCAATCCTTTTTCAACTGACACTATTTTATGGGAAAATGTTTTTTCTTTTATTTAATTTTTGACGTGACAACGTCTTATAATTCGATGGAGCACGAAAAAAACATGACGTATGCGGCGTTACCTCGCTCTGAGGCGTTGCATTAAAATTTTCCTTTGAAAAATGCTAACATTCCATCATTATTTTGTTCATTCAGTTTGTTCATCAGTATTTTGTTATGACGTTGTCACGTTCAACTATCGTCCGTCAGTAAACCGATTTAACCGACAACCGATTTTTTTTTCGTCAATATTCTACTATTTTAATACTTATATCCTATTCCCGACCTAGACAAATCTAAAAACACAAAAATCATAAAAATCGGTCCAGCCGTTCTTGAGTTAAAAATAGTGTAACTAACACGACTTTGTTTTATATATATGGGTATATATAGATATATATTAATCACTGTCTCTTAGAGATGGGCAAAATGCCATGTATTTACGACAAGTGCCCAATAAGTACACATGTAGTGCACAAAAGATCCAAGAGGGTCGACGTGCCACCGGTGCTGCGGCGCAAGACCCATTTCAAGATAAGTACACATGTAAATTCCCAATAAATGCCTAGTTTTGGGCATACTTAAAAAGGGAATTTATAAGAATTTTTAGACATTTATCGTAAATGTCCGGGATTTTGCCCATTTCCACTGTCTCTACGTTAAAGTAATCAAAACCAGTGACATATCTGACATATTTTCGAACAATTTTGTAATGCAGACAGTCATTAGTAAAGTAAACACATGACGTACAGTCACGTGGACGGAATTCCAACGCAGCGAATACGAGTACATAATGTTCACAATGTTAAATTTGTAAACAATCGTGACATATAATAAGAGATATTAGCTTAATTACATTTTTAATAATGTAATCTGTATCTAATATATAAAATTCTCGTGTCCCGGTGTTTGTTACCAAACTCCTTGGAAACGGCAGGACCGATTTTTATTAAATTTTGTGTGTATATCGGGTAGGTCTGAGAATCGGCCAATATCTATTTTTCATAACCCCTAAATGATAAGGGTGTATCTCATCATAGTCATAGATGATATATATACACTCATATCATCATAGTTTTGACCCACCCCTAAATTTGATTACATTGTTTGTTTGTTTGTAATATCTCTATTGTACACCAAATAACAGATAGACAATCAAAAGAAATAACAATTGTGAATTTTAAGAATGTACAAAATACAAAAATGTGCGGACGTATCTCTATAAGAGATCTCTAGCAGCCAACCTATATAAATATACCTATATAAATTATTATAACAGATTTCGATTCGATGTTTCTAGTAGTTTCTGCGCCATTGGAGAAGAACGGGAATCTGGAGATGGGTCGAGGGCCCCGTCACGTACTGGGGAGAGCCAGATCGATGAGCCGGTCGGCAGCGCGCATGCGCCCAGGACATTGCCACACGTGTCAATGTTTATTTACGTTCTGAGCACGTATTACAGCGCTTACAGATCGCCGCCACTTACACCGTTATCCATAAACGTAAGTAATTTGATGTAACTTCGGGACGCCAACAAAAATTTATGAGTGTTGAATTGATCCAGATGATAATAATTTAACTACTCAATGGTGCTGATGTATTGTTGTACAGGAGATGTTTTGTTACAAAGCAACAGAAGAAAACATATAATATGTAAGTTAGTACCAGTGTAACGAACTGTTTAATAACAAATAACAGATAGGTACATTTGCCTATATACACACAGAACATACTCGAGTACATTGAGCCACTTTGAGCATGTAGTATGTACATACTACATGCTCAAAGTGGCTCAAAACAGAAGATGGAGGAAGTTGAAGGAGGCCTATACCGATATAGTAGAGAGTGGGCTAAGATGAAGGGAATGAATGATGACATACACACTAGGGAAGACAAGTGTTTTCTTCCAAGAAAAAGTTAAAACTGTCGAAACTCTTTCTTAATTATTATGAGTATCTTTCCTAATTAATTTGGGGTGTAAGTGATTCATCAACTTCCAAAGCCAACTTTACCTGCACGTGGTGCACCCAGCTGGCTGACAAACGAGGCTTTGGCGAACATGTTTTGATGAGCAGGTAATGTATATATTAATACATGAAGCATAAACTTTGAACCTACCACTTTTTACGCAAATTCCGCGGACGAAGGAGTATGAAATTTCGCACACTTATAGTTTATATAGAGGGAGTGCAGAAAGTCAACATGTTTTTTTTTTAATAATGCATAAACAACGGACGCGCAGCATGCGCCACCACAGCGAAATTTATTTATTTATTTTGGTCACTTTCCCGAATTGATATCGGAAAACCAATTGATCTCATCATTACTACTTTTTAATGCTCTATACGAATCCGAAGTCAGAATTTCGAAATTTTGAGTTTCATGGCAACGGACGGACAGACAGAACGACCGGAGGATTTCATGTATTTGACACACACGCGCATATACACTTGTTTATTGTTAAAGAAAATTTTAATTTTAATTTTTATATAATTATGGTTGAATTAGACCACTGGGCGACCACTAGTCATTTGTAAAAATAGCAATTATCCAGTTATCTCCTTCAGTACATTGCACTGTCAGATCAGAAGATATTAGTATTTTATCGTCAATTTCGACTTATTTAGATAACAGGTCGTAAACAAATTATCGCATGGCACATTTTCAACTTTGGCAATCACACCTCACGTCCGAATTATCATTGTCGTACATGTAAATGAAAAGATTATTGTAATAACCTGCGTCAATAATAAAATAAGACACTTATGTGACAGATAGCGTAGCGAAATGTTTATCTATAAAAGTATCTGTTATATTTATCCAAATATTAATACGACATTTCCGGCCAGGTTCAAGCAAATTTATTCTTAAATCATTATATATCTCCATATTTAATCATTTAGTATTAATATCAAACGTTTAATCGACTCTTCCCGCGACCAGAGGGCTGGCTTATTTCTCGTTCAGCGAATAAGCATTGCCATACAGCGTGGCAATGCTGCTAGCCTTCTGGCCACTTCCCTTTGACGGCGATGCGGAAGAATTTGTTGTCGCTATTTAGTTTATTACATTTTAAGTAATAAAATGTATGTAATAAAATGTTAATTAGTTTTTGTTATTATATAGTTAGCCATAATATTTTTTTTATTGTAATTGTATATTTTTAATTCTTACAAAGTAGTCGTTTTATTCGATTAATATTAAATTCATGTAAATTAATTAAATATATACAATAAAAAAATCTCTATATTTGACATGCATCTCTGCTAAACCGTTTGCGACCATCGTCTGAAAGTACAAAGGTTTACTATGTGTACTACTTTAAACTCATTGATTAACAATTGAATTTTGATTTTAGACAATCTGAACAATAAACATCCGTATTGCACTGTGGTATTACATCATCAGCGTGTCCGCTCCAAGGACTATATTGATTTATGACGTCATCACCCTCAATCCTCACTCTTTGAGTGAACACTATCTGCGCAAAACTATCTCTTGAATTTTAACTTGAACGAATTACTTTACGACTTAAGAATCTTGACTTGAACAGTATAGTAAATTACATTTTACACAAACTGGTCCCAACTGGGTCTAACAGAAGACTGCAGCCGAATGTACAACCCTTCTGCATTGTTGTATTCCTGCGAGTAAAGAGCCTATTGACGCTTGCGACACCAGTGGCATTAAGTGGCTGACCCTGTAAATATCCCTTGACGTCTTTCTTGAAGACCCCCATACTATAGTCTCCTGAGAAAACCTTAGCAGGGAGTTCATTCCACAACTTGAGAGTTCGAGGTAGAAAGCTCATCTGGTACCGTACAGTACGCGCCCAATTTGGTTCCAATGTGTGAGGATTCCGTACCTATGGCAAGCGGTGCGACTATAGAAATAGGCCGTGCAGTACTCCATGAGAGGTCGCACTTGCGCCTTGTAAAGTAACAAGTCTCTGACATGGACTGAAGTACTGCCTGATTTAATTTGAAATAGAGTCGCTTATTCATTGGTATGAACAAGCATTCTATTCAGTTATTGAATCGCAATAAGTTAAATAGAGTCGCTTATTCATTGGTATGAATAAGCATTCTATTCAGTTATTGAATCGCAATAAGAGTTGGTGGTAAGGGGGCTGATTTGCTCTATTGGAAACACCCAGTATCAGAAAAAATGAAAATCTATAAAATATAGAACAAAGCTTTTCTCTTCTCGCAAAGACGACGTCAATTTGCTATGAAAAGCGATCGTAGACGGAATTCTAAGAAGGCATTCTGTTAGCAGGGAGAATACCGTTACGGTATGCATGTAGGGTCAGTTATACGTGCACGGAATACGGAAAAGTACCTTCTTCTAAAGAAATCGCAGTCTGATGTTGCAAAAAAGGTAGAGTCAAAAGATTGGTTGATTTTACAGATTTGTAAATAACTATGAAAAGTAAATAGGTATATTATACTAATGTCATTTTTCGTGGTTAAAATTCATGGTTCACCTAACATATTCAGATCAACAACAGTGATAAGATATCGGCTCGGTAGAGAATAGGTACATTATTCCCCAATTTCTGACACTAATCATCATCAGTAAGCTACTATTCGTCAGTTTGTGATATCAGTATGGTACCAACTATAAGTTTTTTTTTTTTTTTTTTTTTTTTTTTTTTTTTTTTTTTTTTATACCACTAGTGTGGCAAACAAGCATACGGCCCGCCTGATGGAAAGCAGTTACCGTAGCCTATGAACGCCTGTAACACCAGAGGCATCACACGCGCGTTGCCGACCCTGTAAAAACCTCTTCACGCCCTTTTTGAAGAACCCCATGCTGTAGTCCCCTGAGAAAACCTCGACAGGCAGTTCATTCCACAGCTTGACAGTACGCGGGAGAAAACTTCTCTGGAACCGCACGGTACGTGACCACTTAGGCTCCAATGTGTGAGGATGAATTCCCTGTCGATGGCGAGCGGTGCGACTGTAGAAGGAGGCCGTTGGCATCATATCAAACAACTCCTCTGAACACACCCCATTGTACAGACGGTAGAATACACAAAGGGACGCAAAATCTCTTCTCAGACTTAAAGGTTCTAAACCGTCTGTTAGTTTGGGATCGTCGACAATCCTCACAGCGCGCCTTTGAATCGAGTCACAAGGTGCAAGCTGGTATCTAGGCGCTCCCGCCCATAGATGGCAACAGTACTCCATATGCGGCCGTACTTGAGCTTTGTAAAGCATAAGTCTCTGCCGCGGAGTGAAGTACTGCTTCGCCCTGTTGAGCACACCTAGTTTCTTCGACGCCAGCTTGACCTTCCCCTCCAGGTGACAACGAAACTGGACGTCGCTGGAGATTTCAACTCCAAGAATCCCAATGTTTTTGGCGATGGTAAGGGGTGTGTTTAGGAATTGAGGAGCCACAGCAAAAGGGGTTTTCTTAGCGGTGAACGCGCAGACTTGTGTCTTAGTGGGATTGAAATGAACCAGGTTCTTTCGCCCCCAATCGGACACACTATCCAGTGTGCTCTCGATCTTCGACACAAGCTGTTCGCGGCTCTCCTCCACCAGAGAGCGGGGAATATTAGCGCGGCCCGTATAATAAGCATCCCCGGTGCTGTCGTCAGCATAGCAATGAATGCTGTCAATGGACAACATATCATTGATATGCAGCAAAAACAGCGTCGGGGACAACACCGAGCCTTGCGGGACGCCAGCATTAATGTCCATGCTGTCGGAGCAACTGCCATCCACAACGGCTCTAATGCTTCTGCAGGACAAGAAACTAGCGACCCATTCGCATAAACCCTCTGGTAGACCGTATGCAGGCAACTTCGAAAGAAGACCACGGTGCCAGACCCGATCGAACGCCTTCGCCATATCAAGACTGACAGCTAATGCCTCACCTTGACTCTCCACGGCTGAAGCCCAGCGATGTGTAAGATACACTAGAAGATCACCAGTCGAGCGACCATGGCGAAAGCCGTATTGATGGTCGCTGATTAAGTCGTGCTCTTCTAGGTATTTCAGGAGCCGGATGTTAATGACGCGCTCCATTACCTTGGAGAGAAGGGAGGTAACAGCGATAGGCCTGTAATTCGATGGGTCTGATCTGTCACCCTTTTTGGGCACAGGGTGCACGTTCGCAGTCTTCCATGACGACGGTACCTGCCCGGTGGAATAAGAGAGCGCAAAAAGGCGCGTAAGAACAGGACACAACTCAGGAGCACACAGCTTTAACACCACTGCCGGAATGCCATCTGGCCCACTCGACTTATGAACGTCAAGGGATAGCAATGCCCGCCGAACATCTCGTTGAGTAAATGAGATTTCCGGCATGGAATTACCACACCGCGGGATGGAAGGCGGTGCGGCGTCCCCGTCGTTCAAAGTCGAGTTTGAGGCAAAGAGATTCCCCAATAGATCGGCTTTCTCTTTAGCACTGTGGGCCAGACTACCATCTGGTTTTCGGAGTGGTGGAAAGGACGACTGACAAAAGTTGCCCTCGGCAGCCTTGGCAAGCGACCAAAAAGCACGGCTCCCAGATGGGTGCTTAGCTAGGCGCTCACCAATCCTGCCGATGAACTCAAACTTTGCCCTGGCAATTACTCTCTTACTGAACCTCGAGGCAGCATTGAACTCCCGTTTCAAGTCGGAAACACCAGGATCTCCATTAATACGAGCCGTGGTCCAAGCCTCATATGCAGTTTGCTTGCGAAGTTTAGCTTCTCTGCAAGACCGATTAAACCACGGCCGCTTCTTAGCACCTGAAGTAGCCACCCGCCGGTTTGGAATAAATAATTCCATCCCGGCCAAAATCGTCTCAGCTACAGCAGATGCACAGGTGTCTATATTTTCCGACCCGAAACAGAGCCGCCTCCACGGGTACGATGCGTAAAATTCACGCAGTCCATCCCAGTCTGCTGACTTATAGTGCCACATACGACGCCATCCGGTATACCGGGGTGGGTCAGGGCTTGCGCATGGCACTTGGGTCCGGATGAGGCAGTGGTCCGACGAGCCAAGAGGCGCATCCACCGAGACTGTATACCCATCCGGATGTGTGGTCAGCAGAAGGTCCAGTAGAGAGCTAGTATGGTCCTCTATATCTGGTATTCTCGTTGGAGAATGCACCAGCTGTGAGAGACCATAGGCCAGAGCAAAATCATGAACAGACCTCCCCGCGAAGTCAGTGGACCGAGAGCTGAGCCACTCGGCATGGTGGGCATTGAAGTCTCCCAAAATCACTAACTCCGCGGAGGGGTACCTCTCAATGACTTTGTCAGTCGCCAATTGCAGGTGCTCGATCAACCGAGTTGTGTCTGCATCACCGCTATGAGACCTGTAAAGGCACGCGTAGATACGGGTGCGGCCGCCCTGATCCACGCGTACCCACAACACTGACAGGTCCCTGTCTTCAAGGCCGTGAAGACGTCGACAGCAAATATCATCCCGGACGTACATACATACCCCGGCTCGACGTACAAAAGAATGTTCAAGTTTGTACCCGGGGTATAATAAGTAAGAAGTATCGGCCGGGCAAGATATTTGCGTCTCCGTTAAAAAAAGGAGGGTCGGCTTTGCAGTTTCGAGGTGCTGGTGAACTGCATTTATGTTTGTGTGAAGTCCTCTGACATTACAAAAGTCCACGTCGAATGTGGATGAGGACGCCGCTGAAGAAACCTTCTTTTTTTTGTTCCTGGCCATTAAAAGGGGGTAAGAGGATTATGAGAGAAGTTGTTTCACTGACGGCGCGAGGGACAAGAAAAGCGCGGTGTCTACCCCCGCAGCACAGTGCAGGTAGTGCGGTTTGCTAGCGCGGCGGGCGGAAGGGCCCCCGGTCCCCCCCTGCTGCAGCAGCCGGGTCCACTCCGGTCTCCTCCTCCGGCACGACTACTACAACAGGGACTTTACACAGGCTGGCGGTTCAGCCTCCCGGGGCGGAGATTAGGTGATCCCCGGGTTCGGGAACCCTACTAACCTGCGGGCGGCCAGCGGACAGCCGTTTCACCGGGTCTCCCTGACCGCCGCGCCAACACGCCGCGCCTACACCGCTAGCGGCGGTTCGACAGCCGCTGGTCCCTCTGCCGTCAGCATAACAACTCCTCTAAAATAGCCCTGGTGACCTAGCTAACTCGCAGGAACACGGCATAGCCATTATGGCTGCGGTTTTTTGCCAGGTGGAGGTACTTCCCCAGTCGGATGCTGGCCAAGCCTGGAGCGAAAGATCACACTATGCCCCTCCCCCATCTGACAAGTAAAAGAGAAGCACAGTGTGATCTTTCACTGCGTCCTACCTCTCTTTCGCCATCGCCTCGTTAGCTGGTCGGCAGGGTGCACCACGTGCAGGTGAGGTTGGCTTTAGCTCGAAAGATGTTGATGAGCTACTTACACAGTTCCTTTAAAAAGCGATTCTTCAGCATTTCAGTGACTAATTAAACCATTATTTATTCACTGTTAGGTACCTATTTTATCTATAGAATTATAGTTAAACTTTGTAATATGTATTTTCTATTTTTTTAATATTAATAATATAGTATTATTCAGTATGTGTCATTAATAAATTAAAAACACTATTAAATTATAATTATTGTTGTACAAACAAATAAATACTCTTAGTAAATAAGTCTGGTTCACTTATTTTATAGATATAGTTTGTCTACCCAGCCCTTAAGTTTTAAGCACTTTATCACAGTATTGGATATCTTAATATGTTGACCCTTTGAAATTAATAAATTTTAAATAATCTATTATTAATAATATTCTATTATAAAAATTTCATTTTAATATTTTGTTTAATTTAATTTTAATCCAAAATTTTTTTTTTTTTCTACAGATGGCTTGGCTTACATCGGTTTGAACTCAGATCATGTAAGATTGACGATCAAAATTTTAAACTTTTGCATTTAAATTTTATCTTAATCGAACCATCCATCCTACTTTCTGAAATCTGAAAAAAGACGCGTATCTATCTACAAAGGAAGGCGTTTATTTTTATTACTTAAGTAGAACTTTAAACCCAAGAATATTGTTTATCCACGTTCTGAAATAAGACGGATTAAGTTAAGCCTCAAGCATGTCTAAGCTAAACCCACCCAAAGTAAACAAACATTGAGGCAAGAAAAAATAACATGAAGCAATGAATTGAGAATGAATATTGCGCAACTATAACCAGGCTTGCACTAAGTAAGCTTGGTTGTAGTATAGTGTCTCAAAATCAGTATCATGTATGACACCAATGATGAGATTTCCAAGGTATATCTTTTCACAATTTTCTACAAGTGGCATAAAGAATCGATATGATAGATGTCTTAGATTCAGTCATTGATATCAAAGCGTACATAGAACATGATAAAGTAATAACTATAATTCCGGCTTAATGCAGCATTGCAGCTGTGTGTAGAATCCAAGACCTATGATAACGCCAGTCGTTTATCTCGCCAAGCTCCGCGGGTGACGTGTACAATCGTACGTTGTATTGTAACAGTCATAGACAGTAGGAACGTATTGAGCGGCAACAAGACTAGAGCGCGCAGGCGCGACCTTATCGATTCGGCTGCTCTACGGTCGATGTTCCCGTCATATCATGAGATGTTGTTACACTATAGCTATTAAGGGTTGCCAACTGTAATATTTTGAAAACATCGCAGCTTTCATTTGAAAATTCGGCTTGTGCTCGTTGGTCCAAGTCAAATTCACATGCTTTTGAAACCTTTGCCTAATAATTTAGAAAAAATATGAACGATATCTCACATTACGGACAGTAATACAATCATGTTTGTTTATAGTGCGACCTCATTGGTATAACAAATGTTAAGTTCAAGATGTACATTTTACATTTTTGTCCATACTTTATTCCAATCTGGGAGATTTAAATTTGTAAATTATTATTGAATCTGCACAAACAAAATTAAACCTTAGCTAATCTGCATTGCCGTTTTCTGATTAGTCAATTCTTTTGTGTAATAATTTCGAAGATGTTTCAAGACTGGGTATAAAAGGGAAACCAAAATAAAGCATATCAAAGGAGAGGGGTACAACCCTAATGTATACGAGAATTACATCATAATATTTCAATGAACATAATGTGGGGTGGAGTCTCAGTTCGCAAACCGACTATCCTTGACTTTTTCATGGCAGTCTAATCACATTCATGAAGTTCCAAGTCCCAACTAGACTCCGACATATTGATTGACTATAAACACTGTGACGTAGCGGTGGGAATTGCAAGAATACTTTTGACACTACAAAAGGCATCTAAACAATTTGATTGTAAGAATAAAGAAAAAAGGCTTTGCATCATTTCGTACATACGCAATATTACTGCAGCTTAATATATAGGTATTTCAAAATGCTTTCAAAGGTGATAATAATTATTTACTTGAGAATTTATTCAAGCAATGATCATCATTGTCCTATTTACTGCTTTTCCTTGTACAATTATGTATATGTGTATGATTATGGATATGTGTATATTTAGCATATTATGTCTATGTATCATATATAATTTTATATTTTCATAGGTATTTATTATGTATATAATCATTACTGTTATTTTGTGAACCGCATTCAAGTTTTATCTGATTTTCCCAAAGGTTGTCTGGTAGAATGCTCTTAGCATTAAGTCCGCCTTTTGTATCCTTAATCTATGGTCAATAAAATTTAAATAAAAATAAACAATAGAGCCTAAAGAGAGCTAGGTAGCGAAAGTGTACCTTGAAATTAGTATTTTGTTGGTCATGAATTGTAATAGTACGCGTATGTACATGAAGTCAGACGTGTTATGCAAGCAAGAGGCGCGGCGTGGCGCGGTGGCGACGCACCACCAGTGCAGAGGAGTGGAAGTAATCGATATAGCAGGGATCATTTACCCCGACACTGCTATGTGAAGTCCAGAAACGTAATCAAAATTGGCACTCCCTTTTTGTTCAAAGACTATTTCTAGAAAGAAACCTAAAGGCGATAAAGTTGATACTGTTGATTATTGGCACTCGGTGGAACATTATTATTATAATGTTATAATGAAATGTTTTGTAGAAACCCAAATACCATCTGTTTACCTTGATAATTCCATAGCGGCGAAACCAGTCGGTAAAAATAAAAATAATTACGTGCAACAGTAATTAAAGGCGATAGTACTGTAGCATCTATAGCGGCTTAATTTTAAATGTAAACGTACCTATTCGTTATTATTGATGAAATTTGGTAGATTATAATCGATAAATAATACATAGAGATAATTTAATGAACTCTACGGGGACGCTGTAGCATATAAAAGCAAGTCATTTAACAAATAATAATTTTAGATTCACCGAGCGATATAATATGGTGTGCAGTTTTATCATAAGTGATAACAATATAGATATAACAACGACGTAAAGAATAATCAATTGATCGACAACGGGGCTTATCGGCTCGCGAATTCGCGACAGAAAGTCTATCTTTAGATTGGAATAAACTTCAACATTTTCCTCAATGGCCGACTGGTCATGAAATATCAACAAGACATTTGTCTTTTTATTTATCTTTATTTAAAGTTATTGCTATTCCATTTTAAATATATGTTGTATACCATACTATTGTTCACATTGTTGACTTTTATATGGCAAGAAGCCAAATAAAGATAAATCTCAATTCTTTCTACTCCGATCCAAGTACATAATATGCTTCTGTACGGCAGACATAGTTTTCTTCCACACTATTCTTGTTATCAATATACATTCTAATCGGATGGATCTCTTGGTATTTTCCATTCATAAAATTCTGTCTCAGTTCATACCACTCACATGATATTATCAAACGGATGATCATCAGAGGGCGTAAATAAAATGTAGTAAAAAATCAGTTAGTCTCGATCTCACAAATGTCACATTGATTTTTCTCCTTTCACTTCAAAGTTTGATTGTATTGCGATATCAAAAATGATCTAAAATGAAACAGACGAAGATGATGAAGAATGATGTTCTGCTGGGAATAAGGGAATAAGAAATGATTAATAAAATATAAACCCCAAGCCCAAGTACACAATTTTCAGTCAATTCATTTTCAATCTCGATGTGGTCAACTTTCATTCTGCCATGTAAAGCCAATGTATGGGAATTAGCCTCGTGGAATTGTGATTTAAATAAATAAATACTCCTAGACATATAACACCGTCATCTAGTTCCAGACTAAGCAAAGCTTATACTATGGATACTAGACAACTGATAATATATATAGTTTTTCTTAATACTTACATATAATGCATAAAAACACGCAATTAAGACAAACAGACATGTTCATGCACACAAAATATTTGTCTCGTGCAGGGATCGAAACCGCGACCTCGTTGTTAAAGTAGCTATTGTTACCCATTTGGCTACCAGGTTTTTAATCTAAAACGACAACATTTGATACGCTTCATTTATATTCGTTTACGTTCTCTAGCTATGAATAGAGTGCAGTTCTGTTATACACTGACTTTGTATTTAAAGTGCAAAGGTAGCACAGGCTGTGTCGCTCATTCCGCGGCGATCCTTGGCCCGCTTTCAGGATAGACGGTGTTTAACCCGTAATTGGGTCAGGACTAGCCCCTACTTAAGGCTGCTTTCTTCTATTATTATTCATAATATTGTCAATTGTAGGTAGATTTGACCATATGACGCAAACATACGACGCATCTTACTTAAACACTAATTGTAAGTAAGATGCAAAGAAGAGATTTATACTAAAGCAGTCTGCAAATTTCAGTTCACCTTAGCCATTAGTATTTATTAGGTTACCGTAGCCATGTAAATGCTCGCAACATGAAAGATTTACAGATTTTTTATTGAGTACTCACTCACTCCAAGAACACCAAAATTCTCAGGCGTACCATCCGAATTAAATGTTCAGTAGGACAAAGCGACAGATTCACATCAAAATGAAACGTTGTGATCAGAGTCTCGGTTTTTTTTTGTTAGCAAGGTTTATAATCATCACATTAGTCCTGCTACGATACGATTTAGTCTGAAGAGTCAAGCTTAAGGTCCTTTTATTACAATCCACAAAACCAAGCACAAAGAACGATTGTTAAATTTTGTAGGCTTCGTGATTGTCTGGACTCTGGAATATGTTTAAAGTTAGTTCTTGAATATGCATTCAGTCTGTTCAATTTCATAGAAATTCCGAATCCTATACTAGATGTACTTTTTTTATGAGAAGGGGGCGAAGCATGTGGGATGTGGATCACCTGGTGGAAAGCATCATCATCGCCCATGGAGATCAGCAACACCAAGGGGTCGCGGATCCGTTGCCAGCCTTTTAAGGGAAATAAAGACCCTGTTCTTAAAGGCCATGTCGTAATTGTTAGGAAATACCGCTGAGGGAAATTGTTTTCACAGTTTCACCGTACGTGGTATAAAATGTCTGAAGAAACGTACTGTAGTAGTAGATCGCCAATTATCAAGATGATATGGATGCAATTTTAATTTATGTCGAGTTGTACGATAGTGGAACTCAGCGGCAGGTATCAAATCAAACAGCTCATCCGAGCACTCCCCTATTACATATTTACTCAAAACTATTATAATAACTGCAAAATACTTCTAGTTATGAGTCACATAACAGGCATACATAAGATTATTACGAATAATGAGGACATCACGTGACTGGCTGATTATGATTACTCAACGGGACTAGTCATTAGAGCTATGGAAGCTTTCGATATTGTAATAAGTATAATAATATATGTACTACTACTATAAAAACTTATGCTATACAAAGAAAAAAGTACCTATTGGGTGAACTTCAGTGGGAACTAGGAAGAATGTAGATGATAGAGCAGCTGCGGTGATGTGCGCTTCGAGAAGAGATAGAAAATGTACTTAAATTATAAAAAAAAATATACCTTCTAGCCCTTCGTGCAAAGCAAGACAGATACCCGTAGTGGGATAAGATTCAAATGCAACGCTAAGAGTTAACACTGTGAAATGTCTAAGTCAGTTCTCCATAGTTCTACACTAGTCATTCTCAGTCATGGGGTGTAAGTGATTCATCAACATCTTTGAACCAAAGCCAACTTACCTGCACGCGGTGTACCCTGCTGACTGACAAACGAAGCTCTGGCGAAAAGAGAGGTAGGGAGCGTAATGGCAAGCTACCCGTCTGGGAAATGTACCTCACAGAATACCGCAGCCAAATAACAATTCCCTTGAGGGTTGTTGTGTTCCTGCGAGTGAGAGGTCACTAGAAGAAGAATCACTAGAAGGAGATGCTGCGTTGGCAGCGGGGGTGGCGGCGCGCGAGCGATATTTTATGTTGCGAGCGTTATTATGCCTATACGGTAACCGCTTCACATCAGGCGGGCCGTATGATTGTCTACCACCTGACGTAGTATAAAAAAAAAGATACCCCTAGTGGGATAAGATTTAAATGCAACGCTAATAGCACAGTTTAAGTCATAGTACTTTAATAGTAGTAACACTGTGAAATGTCAAATTCAGTTCTCCATAGTTCCACACCAGTCATTCTCCATAATCTAACTTAAATGGTGAAAACCCGACACTCCACGAGAAAACTATATTGAGTACCGTAATGTCACTAAGATTACTTAAAAATAATTTCACAACCACCTAACCAGTCCTAACGTCGACAGTACTGTGATGTCAAGAAGCAAGATCATTATGTTCTGAACTCAAGCCTAATGGAGCTCGGCAAAGTAGGACATCTGCGTGGAGGTGCCCAAGGTGAGGCGTGAGGACCGTTGGCCGGGTTTGGGGCTTCGGGCCGCGGATCCTTGGCCCCGTTTCCTATTTCGCGAGGCCTCTTATACCTGTTGATACATTTCTTATGCACGTGACGTTGAGTTTGTGAAAAAAATACTTATCTAGCGCGAACCGGTTATCAGCTGGGACCTTTCCGATATTTCGATTAGTTTTGACATGAGATGCCTGTATACTCAGGAACAAAAAAGATTTCTACGGGGCTATTCGATAAGAATATCAGCACTGCAATAACTGTTACATTGTTGTGTATTGACAGCTAATAGCAGCATGAGGCCTACCATTAATAGTTTAATTCTAAAATAATTGATCGATTTTTTGGCAGATATGGATGGTGCGAGCAGCACGTACTATTGCCAAAGCTATTGTGTTAAAAAGTGCTGTTAAATTAATCCACTCATTAATGGTCTTATAGAGGTTGAGATTGAGATCATTTGAATAATAAATTGCAATAATCTCAAAATATCTACAAATAGAATTCGCCAACAATCAACCCGTTTTTGTTATCATGGTGGTTAATGTGGAAATTGTAAATCGTTATTTTGCGACCGCCGCCATATTTGATGAAAAATGGTGAAATCATCCATTACCTCGAGAATCAAACGAGTATCCAAAATTTTAGCTCAAATTTAACTTGCAAGATGTGATTATAAACATTCCCGTAGAAGCTAAATAAGAGCTTGTAACAAACTTAGTGAATGAGGAGATCTATACATCTCCAGCACCGAAGATAATAAATCACAGAATCTAGATCGCAGAATATATTTATATATTGATTCGGAGATACAGATTTGGACAAGATCAGCGGTAGAAATCGATGAGCCGACCTTGTATAAAAGTTGCAATTCATTGAACAAAATCTTTCACAATCACATTGAACCTCTACTGCACGTGTTATTGATTAACATCTGAGCTCCTGTGCGAAAGAGAAGCAGGATACATGGAGATTTCTTGCTTCCAAGCAGTATGATGTAATCCAACTGGTGTACAACAGTGTCAATTGATTAAATGTCATCTTGTATCAAAATGGCATTGTAAACTTGTGACAGAATAGGTTCAGCGAGGCGATGCGTGGCCGCTGTGGCCAGCATCTGCCCGGGTCAGGGATCAATAACCGTCCGCCCGGGTCGCAGCATCCTTGGCCCGTTTAGCGTCTCTCAGCACGGACTCGTATCGCCCCCGCCTTGCCTGCCCCAACATACCACATATAGTACCTTCTATATACATGACTCCATACAATGTGCGTAATAATATTTATATAAACTTACAGTAATAGTATCTAAGTATAATATCAGTTATCTAGTATCCATAGTAGAAGCTTTGTAGCTTAATTTGGGACTAACTTATTACTTTAAGAAAAGTAATAAATACTAGAGTATGGGGTCCTTCAAGAAAGGGGGTTTTTAAAGGGTGCATAAGCTGCGATGACTGCTTGCTTGATAACTGCAGATGTTATGCTTGTTTGTCACCCTAGTGGTATAAAAAAAACTCTATGGGAGCAAGTGAAATTAAAGTACTAAGGCAAAGGTAGGTATCACAAGAAATTTTACTATGCTATCAGTACGAAATACAGGAAATCTATTCTAGGAGGCTAAAGTGATTCAAATTTGAATACAATTTTTCGAAAATTTGTTGGTGAAGACTCACCAAGAAATTTTCGAAAAATTGTACAGTCTGCAACGAAACACCATTTTTCACAAAGTGTTTTTATGTTTTTCTGTATAACTTTAACGATAGTATTTTATTTATTATAACATAACAAACAGTCTTGTAACTAAAACGGTGTAACTAAGTTTTAGTTATTTAGGTAGCTTGCTACCCTTGCGGCCCCATTACAATCTATCAACCTGATCGACTTAGAAAGTTAATTTGCACGCGTGTGCCTGCACACTGTATGTATATTGTATAAAAGATTACCCTCAGCTGTATGTGTATGTCTGACGAAGCTATTGTATAAATTATTATTTATATCACATAAACACCGTACATACTCTTACATCAGCCATAGAACAGTGTAACTGGGCCAGTATATTTTGTGGTTTGCCTGTTTTGAGTCGAGCGCGGAAACTGACCCGCCTCGTCCTCAGAAACACGATTAATTGAATGACTAAGAGGAAAACTCAACAACTGCGCAATTACTATAGCTTCTACGCAAATAAATAATTTAATTGTGACATTAATTAGTTTTGAAATTTTAATACATAAGCGGAAAAATTATCAAACTGTAGCGGCAATAATACAGCACGTGTAGTCGTCTACTGCAAGTACCGTGTTAGGGTTGCTGAAACCAGAATCTGACATGACACTAGCCGACGAATGGGTCACTTGGACCAGACTACTGTTTTTTTTATACTACGTCGGGTGGCAGCCAAGCATACGGACCGCCTGATGTGAAGCGGTTACCGCAGCCATATTAACGCTCGCAACATAAAATATCGCTCGCGCGTCGCCACCCCCGCTGCCAACGCAGCATCTCTTTCCTTTCTGGTGACCTCACTCACTTGCAGGTACACAACAACCCTCAAGGGAATTGTTATTTGGCTGCGGTATTCTGTGGAATACAGTGAGGTGGAGGTACATTCCCCAGTCGGGTAGCTTACAATTACGCTCCCTATCTCTCTTTTCGCCAGAGCTCCGTTTGTCAGTCAGGAACCACCGCGTGCAGGTATAATGGATTTATACAATCGGAGTGGTGCACATTGGATGGATTGCGAACAGGTACCAATAAATAATATCGTAAAAAAACAACATGGCAAAGATGGTATCCATAGGAGAACAGTGGATGAGCATAATACCTGGTATTCATGGCACGATGTAGACTGTAGATGGAATGAGAACGACGTAAATAAAGCTATTTTTTTAGGTGACTTACAAAGTAAAAGACCGACATTTATGATTATTGATAGTCTCTCACAAGCACTTGATATTGTATGTTAAGTTTCAATGTATAGCATTTACTTGTGAGAGAAAATAAACAATTATATTATTATTTATATTATTATTGATAAACCTATGCTAATTACAATATAAAACTAGAAAAATAACTTGATCGGTGTTTATGTACATACTAAAGGTAAATTATGGTCCGTGATACTAAATTATATACACTAGTATACAAAATATTCAAATCTCGAGTTAAAGAATAATGGATTTATATGACAGTCCCCCACCCTACACGCGTATGGTCCGCGAACAAAAAAAGGTTCGGAATCACCGATTTAGAGGTATACTAATATCGCACGACGCATATTCCATAGGATTATTCCATTTCGAGAATCCCATGTATATTGGTGCAAACAACACCAAACTTGTAGATTATTTGTGGATTGTGGGCAAACAACAGAGTATACAAGATACGACAGACACAGTGGGGCCTTGTGTGCCCGTATCCGCTTACGATATCGACGTTTTAGTGGCGGGTATAATAAACAATGTTTTTTTTGTTTTGGTTCTTTACACGCAATACATGAAATAAATCATGATGACGATGACACAAAACTCGACAATTCAATACATTACCAAGCGTTCAGACGATTTTGCAATTCATATTATTGGAATCGATGTGTTAGGTAACAACTCAATGTTTTAGGTCCCCAATACTGTTAGAAACTAAAAATCCGTGGTGCACGGCAGTTGAGCTTCACTTGATTAGCCATCTCTTTAGGCTTTTAATGCCTTATTTGCCATATTGCTGTCTCTCACATTGCTAAGAGGAGAAGTCAAATTCCAAAAGCTTCCTACTCCTACTAATTTCTTCTGATTAAATTCGTTGTGAGTTCCAAGGCAGCCGTAGTTTTACTCCCGGGACTGCAATGGACTTCATTGTTCGTTGCCTTTTTTGGCGGTAGCCACTGTTAATTCTGGCTACACAGGAGATACTGTGGTGGGAATGTGTGGTGGGCCCCCGTAATTCAATACATTAGATCATAGAAATTACAATATTCAGTCAAGCGAGGCGTTAAAATTATCGGATATACCACAGAACGAATGATGCATGTGTGCGCATAAATAAAAAGTCACATCAACAGTAGTATTGTGCATTCAGCTGTTGAATTCAATTATTGAACCGATACCTTGATATAACAAACTAATATAGTGAAATCAAATAAACGAGTTTAATATGTTATATCCAATGACATTTTGTACATAGGTAAAATATTTAAGGTTATATCTATCGCAGCCAACTGGTTAAATAGCCGTTCAATCAACAGCTAGCCCTTTGACTGAACAACGGCATTCAATCACACGTCTAGCTTTTTAATTGAATATTTGAGTAGCTCAAAACGTTCAACACTACAGCTGATTGAAAAGCCGCCGTCTAATTGAATTAGTTCAGCGCTCACCACCGCGGCGCTAGGTGCGTTTTGTTTTCAATATGGCGTGAACTAGCCGGTCACCTTAGTTAATTTGCCATTTAACCAGTTGGCTAAGAGTCGTCTAGCTGTAGTGTTGAACGTTGCAGTCAAAAAGTAGGCTAAACGACGTATAGCCGTGTGATTAAATGGCGTTGTTCAGTCAAAGGGCTAGCTGTTTGATTGAACGGCTATTTTAACCAGTTGTCTGCGACATATCCACCAAGATTCAGCTTCACATTAACCTTCTACAGAGTGCTTAGGGTGAGTCTTTTGGTCACATTCGAACGTGTACAAGCTGACCAAATTGAGAAAAAATCTCATATTGTGAATTTACCTGACGCGTGTTACATATCCAAGTTAGCCGGGTTGCTCACTTCAAATTGTGCGCAAGTAATCCACATAATTTTGATATGTAACACGCGTGTTATAAATTCACAACATGAGAGTTCTTCTCTATTTGGTCGGTTTGTTTACGTTGACATGATCGAACGCGAACAAAAATCTCGCACTAACAATAACAGTTAGACAAAGTAAGTATACCAACCAAGCACATTTAATTAACAAGATAATGAAATAGATGAACATTTTGCTCCAGCATTTACAACCATGCAAATGATACTATGCTCTTATTTTGATGAATCTTCAACATGTCTTCAACCGATCCAGTAGCGAAACTATACCATAAGGGGCCCGTGGCAAATTCATCAGATGGACCCTCAGAGGACGGGGCCCTATCTAATAAACCATATAAGTAACTAAACCTAAGGAAGTATTTTGTACATTTTTGGTTAATTATCTATCATTTTATTTTTAAGAAATATTATAATGTACCTAGGTACCTATTAAAATGTTTTATGTTGTACCTATATTAATAGCCTAAGTTAAAAAAAAATACTATATTTGTACTAAGCTCTCGAGTCCGGGGCAACCTCGGTCCGGGGGCCCGTGGCTTTTTGCCCGTTCTGGCACCCTGTAGTTACACCACTGGACCGATCAAAAGTAAAATCTATTAATTTTACTTTGAAACACGTTCAACGGTAAAAATAAATCATGGATACAGGAATATTCTAGAACACATTACAAACGCTGAAGTTGTAAATATTGACAACGTATTTTATTTCACATTTCACGCAGCTGTCTACGAAACTCGTGCAAATATTAGTGATAAGTGATAACGAGTGCGCTCGTCCGCTCTGCAAATACGCGCATCCTCTTGGAAACGGAAAGTGTGTTTGGCAAACACTAGATATTCGTTATCGGCTGGTTGCGGGAATTGGCTGGAGACGCCTGTAAGTCTTCATGGCTACAACCTCAAGGCCAACTCAGCAAATGCGTACATTATTCTGATAATATTATACAACGTTCATTTGGGAGACCTATATAGAATCGGTTGAACGGCCGCAACATTGGATTCTCTTCAATAAAAATGAATGCTAGACACAGACTTGACAAAATAAGTGTTAGCGTGCAGTCTTCTCGTGTCCGGATTTTACGAAACTTGCTTCCAATAATATATTCATAGTTACCTGAGGGGCAATTCTCGTAATTAAAATATAGTCAAAATTCAGTTTCGATCCAGTCTCGATCTCACAAATGTAACATTTGGTATTCTCGTAACACAATATGTAACTTCAAAATTAAATTTAAGCAGGACTATATCGAAATATGAGTGAAAATTAAACAAACTAAGAATGTTACTTTGCCAACAGCAAGAATTGATAATAATTAGTTAATGAAATTTAGTATATAATTTTAGTCAATTCACAATTCAATCTCGATTCGGTCAACTTTCAATCTGTGATCGTAGAAAATTTACGAGAATTGGCCTTCAGGCTTCACTTTCAACATAATATATTTATAAGAATATCATAAGTCATAACATAAATGTATTATGTAATGCGAGCATCTCTAATTTGTATTGAATGTCCCTTACAGAATCATCATGATCATTATCAGCCTGTATCTACCTACTGCTGGATATAGGCCTTTCTCAATGCTTTCCAGCATATGCGATCCGCCGCTTTCCGCATCCAACCGCTACCAGCCACTTTTTTGAGATCGTCGGTCCAGTCGGTCCAGGGGGCGCCCTATGATTCGTCGCCCCATACGTGGCCTCTACTCTAGGACTTTCCTCCTCCATCTGCCATTCTTGTTGACTCGGCAGATGTGGCCAGCCCACTGCAACTTCAACTCACTGACTGAGAGCTACGTCGAGTATCTTACAGAATTCTCAAGCTCTTTGAATTTCAAAGTATGCCTGTTACTTTGATATTTTGGATAATAGGAAAATTACAAATTTTGAAATGTCTGAAATCCTGCCTGTTACAACAACATGTGCAACAGTTTAAAAATGATACACAGTTAATAGTATTTATTATTTTTAATAATATAGTAGGAATACGGAAAGATAGGCAACAGAAAAGAATTGAAAACAGGCATATACACGAGATATATTATACAATATTTACATAGTTTCAGTTACTAAATACGTTTGTAATGTAATGCCTACTATTATGCCAAAACCACGAGGGCGTAGGTGCAGACATTTCTCCGAAATATCTTGTTGACTACGTTTGACTTCAGAGAAATTTAAAATTTCCGTGCTACACATCGCATCGCAGTGTGCCTTATTATATTACTTTATCTATTTGTATCCACATTGGATTTAGCACAATCACGTCAACGAACTTGTTTCACGCGGAGTAAACAAAGACTGATTTCCTCGCACGTTGTAATCAAGCATACGGTCCGCCTGATGTGAAGCGGTTACCGTAGCCATATTAACGCTAGCAACATAAAAGCCGCTACCCCGCTGCCAACGCAGCATCTCCTTCCTTTCTGGTGACCTCACTCACTCGCAGGAACACAACAACCCTCAAGGTGATTGTTATTTGGCTGCGGTATTCTGTAAGATGGAGGTACATTCCCCAGTCGGGTAGCTTACAATTACGCTCCCTACCTCTCTTTTCGCCAGAGCTTCTTTTGTCAGTCAGCAGGGTGCACCGCGTGCAGGTGAAGTTGGCTTTGATTCAAAGATGTTGATAAACCACATACACCCCAAATTCTACATTCAGTGTGCCCCCTTTGCCCATCATAAAGGTCCATCAATTTTCCCTTCTTTAAACTATTCAGTCAACTGGTTTGACCACGAGAAAAATCCCATTTTGCAACGGAAGGGTGCACCGCGTGCAGGTGAAGATGACTTTGGTTCAAGATTAAAGATGTTGATGAACTTACACCCCAAACTATTGAGATATCAGAAACCTGGCTTCCAATACTCATGCTTCTTAATGATTCTCAGTCAAAAACTGGTAAAAACATAACCACTTTGTTATTTGAAGTTTATTCAAATATTTTATCAATCATCTCGCACTGAGTTTAGTTTGAAAATATTTGTTGTAAATATTTACAAATATATAGTTAGGTACATATATTCGCCTATCTTGTTATTGATGACTACTATACCTAACTCAGGTGGCAAACCGAATGCTAAAAATAGATACTCGATATTTCCGATATGTGATAGGAGCAAGGAAATTGGCTGTCTTTAACATTTCAATCCTGCAATATCAGCCTTTTCTGCAAGACTATAACCTTGTATATTATTATTGTTATAGTTTATTTTATTGTTATTACTAGGTGAATTTGAACCTTACGGTATGAATTTGAACAGATCTCTGGAGGTGGAGAAAAGCGAAAGATGAACTACTTCTTTCACCTTAAACTGATTACTATATGTCATTAGTTATATTACTGTGGTTATGGGTTGTAATCATTATTCAATTTATTTATATTATTGTTTTTTTTGGTGGGCAATAACGCCATGGGTATTAAATAGTTAGGTACCTTTGTTTATTTTTGGTAGTATAAGTTATTAGTGTTACTATTACACTGTCGCATTGGGTTGTTTACCTGTAATGATAGCTGTAAGTTATGATGAATAAATAAATAAATAAAATAAAGAAACTATATTTTGGACTAGAGTGTTTCTTCCATAAAAACATTGGGCGTAAAGACACCTAAGCTACGCTATATCTTATTTTGTGCCTAAGTTATTTTTTCTTTCGTTTTTAATGTCCTTGATATATAGACACAAGTACGTTACACGTTAAATAGTCATGATATGTGTCGTGTAGTGCGTGACAGTGTACAATCACAGGCACTTACATGGTTATCATTGCGTTGAGGCGCAAATAATGTGTGCAAACAAGCGCGGGTCTTATCAGATATTATGCAATCTATGCTCGCGTTCACAGGGATCGTCTTTACACGGCTCTGTATCTACATTGTATGTACTCTGTCGCACATAAGTGTGTTATCTTTTTTATATTATACCCCCAAGGTAGCGAGCACACGGCTTCTTTGAAGGTAAGCAGTTGGATCGTAACAAGAAGTAACTTGCGGGTTGGAGCAAGGGCGGATCCAGGGGGAGGGTCAAGAGGGTCATGCCCCCCCCCCCCCCCTGGCTGGGTCCACGACCTATATGGACCACTAATAAAAATTGTTAAACTTAATATTTTTATATATTTTTTGTCTCAATATAGATTAAGTACAGTACTTACATATACATTAATAACTCTCCATACAAATGACACGTCGTTTTCTACTACATAAACAATGACGTATGTGCAGGGCGTGAATGGACGTGTGTGCGTGCGGCTTCATACAAATCCAGATTTGTCTCAGAGGGGAGGTGAGGTCGACACGAGAGAGCGGCAGGGAGTAGCTGTACTGTACGTAGTATTATTACTTATACTGTGCTCGTAGTAACAAACTTTTATTCTTAGTGTACCGTCGTCAACCCCTATTCATCCCACTGCTGGGATACGGGTCTCCTCTCAATCGAAGGGGTTCTTCTTATTCGTGTTATTTATATTATTTATTTATTTTCAGTGTATAGTTACACCGAATTAGAATCTAGGATCGTATACAACAGAATCGTTATTTGACTCAGTGGCAACCAGCAGGCTTGTTTAGAGCTCCATATATTAGGAGCGAAAAATTTGAGGATCGAACTGTTTTCTAGAAACGTCTTCCAGAAAGACGTCTACAAGACATCTTTGCGACTTTTCCAATTTCGTGACATTCAATGACATCATAAACCTCTAACGTGCTTCTTCATCAGCATCTTTTTTTTATACTACGTCGGGCGGCAGACAAGCATACGGCCCGCTTGATGTGAAGCGGTTACCGTAGCCATATTAACGCTCACAACATAAAATATCGCTCACGCGCCGCCACCCCCGCTGCCAACGCAGCATCTCCTATCTTTCTGCTGACCTCACTCACTCGCAGGAACACAACAACCCTCAAGGGAATTGTTATTTGGCTGCGGTATTCTGTGAGGTGGAGGTACATTCCCCAGTCGGGTAGCTTACAATTACGCTCCCTACCTCTCTTTTCGCCAGAGCTTCGTTTGTCAGTTAGCAGGGTGCACCGCGTGCAGATGAAGTTGGCTTTGGTTCAAAGATTGCAATGAACCACTTACACCAAAAATCATCTGTAAAAGACAACTAACTGATCTATCAAATCAACGCACAGCTGAAACCACTAGGAGGATCCTGTTCAATTGCATATCTTATTTTTCCGAGGCATACCAACGAATGACCACGGTACACCAGTGTGCCGCGGCACACACTTTGTGGAACACTGATCTAGGCATCTGCTAAGAAAGGATTTTTGTAAATTCCCATTTACAAAATTCCCATTTACAAAAACCCTTTCTTAGCAGATGCCTAGATCAGAGTTCCACAAATTGTGTGCCGCGGCACACTGGTGTACCGAGAACGCGCGTACGAAGTCGCGGACGCAAGCTAGTTCATTATAAAACACAAACACCTCCCTCACTGAAAATTGCAGACGTAAGAAGTAGAACGGCAAATATTTAAACAGCATACACTTACTTCGGAAATCGTTAAAATTGTTTCGTTAATTCGAACCATACGAAACTCTTAGTGAGGCATACAATGAAATCAACACAACAACCACAAAACAAAAAGTGTTTTTATGGACTTTATCTTTCGGTACAAGGTGTTCCTTTGATTAGTACAGCTTCTATCGCAGACTGTAGCTCTGCTGTGGCATATAATTGAACACAAGTTTGTTCCTGCGGCTTCGTACGCGCATATTATACCGATATCTCGTGGTTAACAATAATCCTTTCTTAGCCGATGCCTACGTCATAATAGCTACCTATATCAACCCGATTTGCCTATCAACCCGATCCATCCAATGGTTTCAGCTATGCGTTGATGATCAGTGAGTAACGGTTGCCTTATACAGTCTGTCCCGGGATAAAGTGTAACTCCGAAAGGGGGTGAAAATAGATAAAAATTATCGACAAAAAAATATTTAAAATAATAAAAATATACAATACAATACAATACAATATACTTTATTGCACCAATAATAAAATACAAACAAAAGTACATACAGAATTAGAGTACAAAGGGCGGCCTTATCGCGATGCGATTTCTTCCAGGCAACCAAATATATTACATTAACAATGAACAAAAGCAAAAAAGGTAGGTGGCGCAGCGTAATAAAAGTAAATGATATAATAAGCTATAGTGAGAAAGGTCTCATAAATAAAAAAAATAAAAAATAAATAAATAAATAAATACACGTATTAACATATATAAGATACATATTTATTTATTTAAACTTTATTGACCACAAAATTACATAAGGGTACAAAAGGCGGACTTAACGCTAAAAGCATTCTCTACCAGTCAACCTTTGGGAATAGCAGAAATACACGAATGCGGTTCTAAAGCAGATAAAAAAAAAACAACAATAATATAACAAGTGTCTAGAAGATAGACATATGTAATGACTATTGAACTAAGAAAAATAAAAAAATAAAAATAAAAAAATAAACGATATTACTCATTCAAATAAAATAAACATACATAAGAATATAACACAATTATAAACGTACATACATATACATATATAAATAATATAGGAAGATGATGATTCAGTTCTTCGTTAAACCGTCCAAAAGATAAGCATGGATTTTCTTTTTGAAATTGAATTTATTTGAAATCTTTCTAAGTGATTCAGGCAACGCATTCCATAGACGTGAAGCTTGCAATGTAAAGGAATCAGACATAAAGCCAGAATGGTAAAGGGGAATGGAAAGCTGACGAGTATTGTCAGAACGAAGTGGAAGGTTGTGAGAGTCACAAAGAAATCGAAATTTGCATTTCAAGTATTCGGGAGAGAGAGGACTAGTTAGAATAGTGTGAAGTACGCAGAGTAATCGCTGTTGCCTCCGCTGTCGAATAGGAAGCCATTTAAGTTGAGACCGATATGAAGAGATATGGTCAAATTTGCGAAGACAGTAGATAAAACGGATGGCGGATGGCGTTGTTGATAAGTCGGTCCAACTTATTGAGCAGTTCGGCATTTAGATCTGGATAACAGACATCCGCATAATCAATGAGAGGGAAAATAAGCGATCTAACAAGAATGACCTTAGTGCTAATTGGAAGAAAATTCCTAAACCTATTAAGGAAACTCAATGCCGATATGACCGCACGACTCACCTCTGCTATTTGCGAGGTCCAACTAAGAGTGGAATCTATATAAAGACCTAAGTTTTTGACAGTATTATTGAACGGAATGACAGTATTTTCAAACATAACAGGCGACACAGAGCTGAAATCAATCCTGGCAACTTGCCTAGAGCTACCGATCACAATAGCCTGGCATTTAGCAGGATTTACAGGTATACCGAATTCTTTTGACCAAGAGCTGATTTTACATAGATTACCATTTAAATTTGCAATTGCAGTGTTCACATTCTCTGTCGTTGTCTGCACATATATTTGGAGATCATCAGCATAAAAGTGGTAAGAACAACTGAGCGAAAGGGACAAGAAATTAACGAAAATAGAAAATAGTAACGGAGAGAGAATTCCACCCTGTGGTACACCAGCAGACAAATCTTTCCAATCAGACAATTCCCCACCCAAGCGCACCGCTTGTTGACGACCACGAAGGTATGATGAGAACCATTCTAGTGCATTAGATGAGAAATTGTGATGTTTTAAAATGGCAAGTAGAATATCGTGGTCTACCATATTGAAAGCATTAGAGAAATCAATAAGTATGAGAATGGTGACCAACCTATCCTCCATGCCCAATCTAATGTCATCAGTAACCTTAATTAGTGCGGTAGTAGTACTATGCCCAGGGCGGAAACCGGATTGAAATGAAGAAAGTAGATCGTTCGCGTAAATATATGCAGACACTTGTCTGTGTGCAGCAGCTTCAGAAATTTTGGAGAGAAATGGTAAAATTGAGATTGGCCTGTAATTATTCAATTGCAATGGCGTGGAAATTTTTGGGAGTGGAATAACAAAAGCCTTGTGCCAGAGAAAAGGAAAATCACCTACCAAAAAGGAGAAATTGATGATGTGAGCAATGACTGGAAGAATCTGTTCAACAATACAGATTACCATTTCCCTACTCACATCATCACAACCAACTGCTTTAGATTTAATGGAAAGGATTATTTTACGGACCTCATCCATTGAAACTGGAGAAAAAGAAAAGGAGCTAGAATTGGAATTAGCCATGGAAGAAATATTTGAAATTGTTGTAGACTTAACAGAAGGATCTAAGGAAGGAGTTGAAGCGAAGTGATTATTAAAATCGTTAAGGGAAAAGGAAGTGATATGCGGTTGCGTAGTACATTTTCCAATACCAAGGGAATGAAGGAACTTCCATATATTGGCCGAGGACGAGTTAACTATATTTTCATGGTAGTATTGCCTTTTAGCTGTTCTTACCGCTTGATTGCATCGATTCCGTGCGATTTTGTATATACTCCAGCTTGTATCAGACCTGTCATGCTTGAAAGTTCGAAAAGCACGATCGCGCGAAGTCATCGCCATACGGACTGCCTTAGTGATCCAAGGTGAAGGCGGCCGCTTCACCCTAACAGCTTTCAGAGGGGCGTGATCATCAAACAATTTTAAAATACAGAGATTGAACTTCGCTACTTTTTCACTAACCGTCGTAGCATCAAAAACTTCAGAGAAGTCGGTCATGGCGGCATCCCCTCTCAATTTGGTCATATTTACACGTGCAAAATTACGCATCCACACTGTACTAGGTTTAGGCTTTGTCGGTTTAAGTTTATATTGAAGGAAAATAAGGTCATGCTTTGAAAGCCAGGGGCGGGTAATTGACCATATTTGATGACGTAGTCTGGAGAAGATGTAATGATCAAATCAAGCCATGTATCATTAGAAATAGGATTGTGATGAGTAGCCTCCAAAGGCAAAATAGATAAATTGACCGATTTGATGATATTGGTGAGTTTATGAGATTGGGAAGATCTACTTAGAAGATCTGTATTGAGGTCACCCATGATTATGTGATGTCGGTAATCCACACAAAGAGGTTCTAAGATTGACTCAAGGTGAGAGAAATAGTCAATGGTGGGAGGACAATAGATAACCCCTAGCACGGCTTTAGTGCCGCCAATAGAGATTTCAAGAAATAGGTACTCAGCAGAACCGGAATAGACCGAGGGTGAAGTTGCCAAAATGGTAAAGGGAACATCACTACGCAAGTAGATAGCAACACCACCACCACCCTTGCCAATACGATCATTGCGAATCAGAACATAGCCAGGAACCGCATAAGATGACGAAATTAGACATGGTTTAAGCCAGCTTTCTGAAATGAGAATACTATGAAAACGAGAAGATGAGAAAGTGTCTAATAGATCAGTATAATGAGCTGGTATGCTTTGAGCGTTGAGGTGACAGACATTAAAACAATGAGGTGTAGCAATGGTGGCGTTGTTCAGTAAGTCTTGTAAAGTTTCCGGTTCGCTTAGAGAGTCAGAGGTAATACTAGAAGAAAGACTGAAATCCAATGCAGATTGAAATGATTCATCATCAGACATTACAAAATTATATAGATTATAACACTAAAAATATATTAAATATAAGTTTTTCATATAAATAGGGAATATATAAATGTATTTATGCATTTACTGCACGTCCTGCCGGTTCACCATTAACAATAACTACAAAAAAATTGCATGTATGCAAAAATAATACCATATACATACACAAATATATACATACAAATATATATATATTCATATATACACATATATACATACACATATACATACACATATACATACACACATACATACACACATACATACATATTATTAAAGTTAATGAATATAACGAAATCAGAACAAGGGACATACAAAACAGGCGCTTAAGTTATAGGATTATATACAGTAAACATATACAGACAATTAAACAGAATTCAGTGAAAGGTAATAAGCTTTTACAAGAGTTTTAAAGGAAGTAAGAGTTTGAGCATTCCGAATATTCAATGGCAGAGCATTCCAAAGACGAACCGCTTGAACCGAGAACGACTTTGAGTAAAATTGACTAGAATGAGTAGGCGTTTTAAGGCGAAGGAGAAGGCTACTACGTAACGCACGACCTTGCGTCTCAGTATGGAATACAAAGCGATCTTTTAAGTAGTTAGGTGTAGACGGATTGAAAAGGACAGAATACAGAAGGGAAACTATATGCCAGTTCCGGCGAAGTCTTATAGGGAGCCACTTGAGCCGAGTGCGAAATTCGGAGACATGGTCATATTTGCGAAGTCCAAATATGAATCGGATACAAAGATTTTGAAGACGCTCAAGTTTGTTAAGTTGATCTTCAGTAAGATCAAGATAACAGGAATCGGCATAGTCGAGGATAGGAAGAAGTAACGATTGAGCCAACGCAATTTTGGTATCTAGTGGCAGGAAATTCCTTAACCTCCTTAGAGAAGAGGCGGCACCAAAAAGCTTTTTACTAATACTAGCAATTTGTGGAGACCAGGAAAAGTTACTATCAAATATAACTCCTAGGTTTTTCACTGTGTTACTGTATTTAATAAGAGTTCCATTGAAAATTACAGGACTAAGGCTATCGTAATCGATTTTAGTTATTAAACGTGAACTACCTATAATAATTGTTTGTGTTTTAGATGGATTCACAATTAGGCCATGCGATTGACTCCATTTGGCTATGCGTGAAAGGTCTTCGTTCATGGTTGATATTGCCCTAGGTACCTGAGTCAGGAGCATTTGTATATATTTGAAGGTCATCTGCATAAAGATGGCAGGAGCAGCGAAGATCTTTTGTAATGGAATTAATGAATAAGGCAAATAAAAGAGGAGACAACACGCCACCCTGTGGGACGCCAGCACCAATAGAACACCATGCAGAAAATGTGTTATCAATACGCACGCGCTGGCGACGCCCAAACAGGTAAGAATGAAACCAATCAATTACCATTGGAGATATGTTGAGAGAACGCAGCTGCAACAACAATACATCAAAATCAACAGTGTTGAAAGCATTGCTGAAGTCCAACAACGTCAATACCGTAAGGTGTGAATTGTCCATGTTAGAACGGATATCATCTGTAATATTCACAAGTGCAGTAGTTGTGCTATGACCAGGACGGAAACCAGATTGGAAAGGGCTAAGGATTTGATTTTTATTTACAAAATTACTTAATTGCTGCTGGACCATGCGTTCAAGAACTTTGGATAAAAAGGGGAGAATAGAGATCGGCCGAAAATCAGAAAAAGTTAAAGGATTGGGTTTTTTGGGAACAGGGACAATGTGGGCATTTTTCCAAACAGCAGGAAAAACTCCAGAGGTAATAGAATTGTTAAGGATAAACATGATAACGGGAAGAATAATATCAAGGATGGGTAGTATCATAGCACGACTAACGCTGTCATCCCCCACGGCATTTGAGGCCACCGAACGTATGTTCTTCTCAACATCACAACTGGAAAACTGAGTAAACGAGAAGGGTGGATAATCTGGAGTTGGAAGTGATGAAAGAAAGTTAAGAGTAATAGTTTTTGTGCTGCTATCAAAAGCAGCAGACGAGGAGAAATGACTGTTAAGAGCCTCTATATCGACGTTGACAGGATTATTATGAGGATTATTTCCAACTCCAAGTGATTTCAGAAACTTCCAGACTTTAGCTGGATCTCCATTTTCAACGGATGTATGAATGTGGCGACGTTGTGCTTCCCTACACATCTTGTTGCAGATATTACGAGCACGTACATACAAGTCGCGATACAAGCACGGGTTTGCTTTATATTTTGCCCTCGCCGCGTTTTTCTTAGATATAAGTCTCCTAATTTCTTCTGTCAACCATGGCGCAGGAAGATGTTTTACTCGTACAGGGCGAATAGGTGCGTGGTGGTCATATAGGGAAATTACCATTGCATTAAATTTATCTACTTGTTCATCCACATTTGATGCGGTTTCAATTATCGACCAGTCCATTTTCACTGCGTCTTCACGTAGACGTTCAATGTTCATACCGCCAAAGTTGCGCTGAAGAAGAATTTTAGGACGGGCTTTGGGAGGTCGCACTTTATATGAGAGGTAAAGAAGATCATGGAAGGAAAATGCGTCAGCTGTAAGTTGTCCGTACTTGGCAACATGAGTATCAGATGAAACAAGGATGAGGTCAAGGAGAGAAGGTTTGCAATTGGGAAAGAAATGAGTTGCTTCTAAAGGCATTATGGATAAGTTACAAGCATTAGTAACACTTCTAAGAGAATTTGACCGATGATCCTTTTTTAGTAAGCATGTATTAAAGTCGCCCATAATAATTACATGACTGAATGAAGGGATCATATTTTCGAAGAGGGTTTCAAGAGACGAAAAATAGTTGACAAAAGGTGAAGGACTGTATACAACTCCGAGAAGTACATGAGTGTGAGAAAGAGTGACATCCAAAAAGAGGTACTCAGCCTCGTGAGAAGGGTTAGTCACATGGGAAGAAGAAACAATGCTGAAAGAAATATGGGAACGGAGATAAATTGCCACGCCACCCCCACCCTTACCAATCCGATCATTTCGAATTAATTTGAACCCTGGCAATGAGTAAGATGTAGAAGACAGACAGGGGTTGAGCCAGGATTCAGAAACTAAAATGGCATGAATATTTTTATTATCGAAAGTGTCAAGCATATCGGTGTAGTGCGCTGGAATACTCTGCGCATTGATGTGCACAACATTAAAGTTTTTCGGTACATCCGAAAAGTTTTGCTGCAAAGAATCATTAAGCGGTACCGGTAAGCTATGAAATGTATTACTACTACTGCTGGAAGAAGAAGACAAAGAGAGAAAGCATTCATCCTGTATATCACTCATCAAAAGCTATGTATCCAATTAATAAATATATATATATATATATATATATCTATATATATAAAAGAAAGTCGTGTTTGTTACAACACTTATAACTCGAGAACGGCTGGACCGATTGCCATGGTTTTTGATTTGTTGGATTTGTTTCTGTCCCGAATAGCACAACAACTCTTAAAAACATTGGAAAATTCTCGAAAAAATAAAATAAAAGAAAAAACATTTTCCCATACAAATGAAAGTGTCAGTTGAAAAAGGGATTACGATATTTATTGGTTGTCAAATATCAAAACGTCAAATCGATTGGTGTCACTTTTATGTCGCGAAAGTTGTCTGTGATTTGTTATGAAAATTTAAAAATGTCAAATCGATAGGGGTGAAAACGCTTTTCCCATGGGGTTCGAGCGCAAGAATCAAATCAGAGTAAACATCAAAAGAAATGACAATTACAAAGCACCAAAATGATAAAACCTATTTCAAAACTAAAAAAAAAAAAACAAAACGTTTTTTTTTAAAAAAAATTACAATAAGGAAATCTTTATTTTTATGAAATCTTCAGTTTTTATGGATACGGGTCTTCCCTCAACCGAAGGGGTTTAGAGCGTACTCCAACACGCTGCTCAACTGCGGGTTGGCGGAGGCCAGTGTTTTCGAACCGCCTAAAGGCCACTGACTTCACTTAACGACTGTCATTAAATGATAACAACCGGGACCGACAGCTTAACGTGCCTTCCGAAGCACGGAGGAGCTCAAGATGAGCTAATGATAACAACCGGGACCGACGGCTTAGCGTGCCTTCCGAAGCACGGAGGAGCTCAAGATGAGCTAATGATAACAACCGGGACCGACGGCTTAACGTGCCTTCCGAAGCACGGAGGAGCTCAAGATGAGCTAATGATAACAACCGGGACCGATGGCTTAACGTGCCTTCCGAAGCACGGAGGAGCTCAAGATGAGCTAATGATAGCAACCGGGACCGACAGCTTAACGTGCCTTCCGAAGCACGGAGGAGCTCAAGATGAGCTAATGATAACAACCGGGACCGACGGCTTAACGTGCCTTCCGAAGCACGGAGGAGCTCAAGATGAGCTAATGATAACAACCGGGACCGACGGCTTAACGTGCCTTCCGAAGCACGGAGGAGCTCAAGATGAGCTAATGATAACAACCGGGACCGATGGCTTAACGTGCCTTCCGAAGCACGAAGGAGCTCAAGATGAGCTAATGATAGCAACCGGGACCGACAGCTTAACGTGCCTTCCGAAGCACGGAGGAGCTCAAGATGAGCTAATGATAACAACCGGGACCGACGGCTTAACGTGCCTTCCGAAGCACGGAGGAGCTCAAGATGAGCTAATGATAACAACCGGGACCGACGGCTTAACGTGCCTTCCGAAGCACGGAGGAGCTCAAGTTGAGCTAATGATAACAACCGGGACCGACGGCTTAATTTACCTTCCGAAGCACGGAGGAGCTCAAGATGAGCTAATGATAACAACCGGGACCGATGGCTTAACGTGCCTTCCGAAACACGGAGGAGCTCAAGATGAGCTAATGATAACAACCGGGACCGACGGCTTAACGTGCCTTCCGAAGCACGGAGGAGCTCAAGATGAGCTAATGATAACAACCGGGACCGACGGCTTAACGTGTCTTTCGAATCACGGAGGAGCTCGAGGTAATATAAACCCATCCGTGTACAGGCTACGGTCGACGCTGCTTAACTTGCGTGTTCAATTAGACTGACACGCGCAATGACGCCATCGAGCTTCTCTATTATTTTCTACTATTCATTGTTTTAATTCCATAAAATCATAAATTTAGTTCAGCTAATATGTACCACGACATTCATTGATTGTTAGGCGGTACGAAGTTCGCCGGGACAGCTAGTATATATATATATATATATATATATATATAAATAAACTCGATATAATTTAAATAACTAACGAATAAATACAAAAAATAATAATTATAATAACAAACAATACAACTATACACCTACGATATCCACCCGCCAGCAGTACACGTAAAAACTATTAAAATTATATTACCAAAAAAAATAAAAAAGAAAAAAGAAAAAACATAATTAATCAGAAAACATTACAAATTGATATATAACTATATTGTCATTAACGACAATGGGTGACAGTTGTCCAGCGATAAAAATAAATACACGTCCGAATAAAAATAAACACATGCCAGGGGCGTAACAGTTACAATATTACCAACCAACAAAAATCGAAGAAGAATCAAGAGTGATGTCATGTGACGTCTGTCAATGACATGACTGCTGTCATGAACAGAAATATCAAAACAAAATGTAAAATTCAAGGGGTTGGTTTATGGTTAGAATATTTATAAATAAAAATTTGTTACATACCTTAGTTATTTTTACAAAATAAGTACATAATAATTGGAAGACAGTACGTGCATCTATACAACATACATGAATAGAACTGCATAGACAAATGTATATGTGGAAAACGATACGCATTGTGTGATGGAATATCCATATTAGTACAAATCTTCATAAATTTAGCGAGTTACTTGTTCTTGGCGAAACGCTTAGATCGTGTACTAGGCTTAGCGGCAGCGACAGCATTCGCACTGCCTCCGGATGGGTCACTGGAAGACGCCGCAACGACCGGCAACGACGCAGCTATCAGACTGACATCCGCTACATTAAAGATGCGACACTTCGTTCCATCAGGCTTGCAGACTATCACAAACCCGTCGCGAGTCCAACATTTGTTAACGCCGAAACGCTCACGGGCCGCCAAGAAAGCGTCATGCCGTATTTTCGTCAAAAACTCTGATATTGTGATACCAGTGTCCTTGAGATTGGATTTAGCGAACCAAATAGCTTTCTTAATAGAAATATCCCGTACCTTCACTAATATGGGTCGAGGTTTATCACTATCAGCAGAAGCACGGCCCATCCTATGACAACGATTAATGTCAGTGATATTGAAGTTTATCTGTAACTTCTCAGTTACAATATTTACCACTTCGAGTGCAGTGTCCTCCTTCTTCTCCTCAGCAACACCATGAATTAGCAGAATTTTCCGTCGTCCATGCATCTCAAGTTGATCCAGCTGTTTTACCAACAACTCGACTTGTTGCTGTAAATTAGTGAGTACTCCAGTGACAAACGACTTAAAGTTCATGAATTCCGTTGTGATTGAAGCCACTGTGGGAGAAGGGCTAGCACTCTGAAGTTCTTCCTGGAAAGCTGCCATTTTTCTGTTGAAAACCTCCATCATACTAGTAACACTATTTTGAATATGTTCTTCCATGGTCGTTAGGAAATAGAGAGAGGAAATGTTACTGCTCACAGGTAGATAACAATGTATATTATATTAATACATGTGATATAGCACTAAATACTATAAATATTAATTTTAATTATATTTTTGATATAGAGCACAATTTTTTACTGTTGTCTAAACCACAGCTACCCTCTTTTTTGTAAAATATGTATGTTTTAAATTTTTTTCCATGATTTATTTTTTTTATTTTCAAGTACTCTATGTATATTGAAAAATTCAGTGAAAATAAAACATTTTTATGACTAAAAGCACAGTTTAGGTTAGGTCTTAGGTTAGGGTTTAGGTCACTTTTTTGCTGGCGAAAAAATTTGGTATTGTATTCTCATTGCTAATTAACTGACACGATGTTTTTTTATTTCAATAAATCGATATTACACGTAGAGTCCTTAGTGAAAAATAAAAATCTTAATGCATGAAAAAAGCAACTTATTTTTATATATTTTTTTGACGTGACAACGTCTTATAATTCGATGGAGCCGGCTGCACGCACGAAAATATGACCCATGCGGCGTTACCTCGCTCTGAGGCGTTCCATTAAAATTTTCTTTTGAAAAATGCAAACATTCCATCAGTATTTTCTTATGACGTTGTCACGTTCAAATATCGTCAGTAAACCGACTTTACAGACAATCGAATTTTTGTTGATATTTTTTTATCTATTTTCACTCCTTTTCAGGGGTCCTCTTTATCCCGGGACGCACTGTATAGATACAGAAGACAATAGCAACTCATCGTTTACTCAACTGGTAAACCGATAACTAATGTAATTTACACGTACCTGAGTCTTTGCTCCGGACATGTTTTCAGTTACATAATATTTACCAAGTATGTGATGATGGCATCATTTATTTATACGCCAATTTCGGCAAATACGCCAATACCGATTTAATAGCAGCCGAGGAACACATGACTACAAACCATTTAACTGCATCACCCGATAAACATGTAATTTCGTAACCCGACCCAAGTCTGTTGTGAGACAAACAGGCGCCTTTATTGCTTAGCATTAAAGATGGTATTCGTGTAATTCTGCGTAAAGCCGCAAAGCAGTGAGCTCATCATGTTACTGAATGTTGTGGATATGAACGAGTATGACACGCCTTTTTCGCAGAACTGATATCGGTATGAGCCGTATTGCTGTTTGTTTGTTTAGCCAACTTGATGACTACTACTCTCTGTTGACGTTGTTGCTAGCCTGGCTATTGACACGGTCCTTAATGAAAATGATAAATGATGATTTCATCATCATCATCATATGTGCATGTGTCTACCCACTGCTGGTAGGGTTCCCAACCCTCCCGGGCAATCGCCCGGGAGACTCCGGTAATAATGGTTAATCTCTCAACCTCCCAGGGAATAATAATAATTTCTCCGGTTTTTCTAAAAATTATACGCATCCTTCGCTCGTACGTCACTACTCGTTTTCTCTATTCCTGTCTTTATTTACTTTTGCATCAGCGTGTATAAGGCATAATGGAACAAGCATGAAGCAAGGAAAGAAACCGAATGAGCATTTCTTTAGTAAAAGCAAAGTTACAAGTACAAGCTTCGATTTTCCATGTTTAACATCTATAAAAGTCTCCCGGGTTGGTCCTTTCAAGAGTTGGCAACCCTAACTGCTGGGTATAGGCCTTCTCCAATGCTTTCTACAATATGCGATCCTCCGCTTTCCGCATTCAACCGCTATCAGTCACTCTGTTGAGGTCGTCCGTCCATCTAGAGAGGGGACGCCCTACGCTTCGTCGCCCCATACGTGGCATCTACTCTAGGACTTTCCTCCCCCATCTGCCATCACTGACTCGGCAGATGTGGCCAGCCTACTGCACTTCAACTCGCTGACTCTGAGAGCTATGCCGAACTTTGGTTATCTGTCGAATTTCTTCGTTCCGGATTCGATCCCTTAGAGAAACTCCGAGCATTGCTCTCTCCATCGCTCGCTGTGCGACTTTCAGTCTGTGAACCAGCCCAACGGAGCGAATGCCAGCGCTCAGCGTCCAAGTCTCTGCACCGTAGATCATAGCGTCCTCCCCACTATACCCAACGGAATGATGATTTACGCCTGAGAAATATTAGTTCATTTGCAGGTGACTTTACTCTTTTGAGTAAACAGCTCAAAAGAGTGAAGTTTAAAGATTCTGCGTAAGCAGCAGGGGTGCCTATTCCTTATATTGCCAGCGTGTAGAGAGGCTAGAGGCAATGATAATTGCTTCACATCGGGCTGGTCGTATTCTTGTTGGCACATGGTGTCATCATCATCAACCTGTGTCTATCTACTGTCGGCCTAACTTTCCTTCATGCCTTCCACGATAATTTATGCGTTTCTCCGCTTTCGGCATCCAGCCCCTTCCGGCCGCGTCTCTAAGGCTATCATCAGGTATATCATCCTCGTTTTTTAGGGTTCTGTACAATCAAAGGAAAAAATGGAATCCTTATAAGATCACTTCGTTGTCTATCTGTCAAGACCCTTTTTCTTAGGAACGCGTGGTGGTATCAAGTTAAAATTAATATCACATACTCGGGTCTGCAATCTCTAAAAGCAGTGAAAAAAACCAAGCTTCAAAATAATAAGTCGGCAGGGTGCACCACGTTCAGGTGAGGTTGGTTTTGGCTCTTAAGACCATGGGGAGCCATTTGCATGCGAAAAAACGTTTTGTTGTACAGATTAATGTAATTATTAATAAGCGTCAGATATGAACGTAAGCTGACATGTTTCAGGACGTTCCAAGCTAGCACTCGGCGATAAGGCGCAGCGCGGCCGAGGCGCACGGCGCGCCCGCGTGCTGATAAGCGGTATCACGGCTCGGCTCGCGGCCAGCAGCGAGCTTCACCGGAACTTTCCACTACGACACAATCCTCATTGGAATGTTGTTTTTCATGTTATCATATCAAATTTACTTATTATTAGAACAAATATTATTATATAAAAAAATATACCTTTCGACAAATGTCACAATTTGTAAGTCAGCTAGCGATTCGCGCTGACTTCGCCCGGGCAGGGCAAAACAACGTGGCTATTTATATTGCCCACCACACATTCCCACCACTGTGTCTCCTGTGCAGCCAGTTGCGACAACCAAAAAAGACAATGAACACTTAAGTCTATTGGAGTCCCGGGGCTCAAACTACGAACTCAAAACTGCCTTGGAACTCAAAACGAATTTAATCAGAAGAAATTAGTAGGAGTAAGAAGCTTTTGGAATTTGACCTACTGTGGTGGACAAATGTATAACATGTATTGTATGAGTGAATATTAAGGAGTAATAAACGAACACTTGAGGAATTCAGTCGTATTAATCACTCCCCGAGACTACAATACGATATGGCGACCCGAGCCAGACGAGCCAGTGGAATCCAGGAAGCCAAAGTACATTGTATCTGCCTCTTAGCAATGTAAGAGACAGCAATATGGCAAATAAGGCATTAAAAGCCTATATGAACAAGCAAAGCTGAGTGGTTTTTTTTTAGTGAAATGAATTTTCATAGAATCATGCAAGTGCAATAAAAAAGTGAAATGTAGTGCCATATATGTATTGTCGTAATTGTTAACGTGTTAGTTTACAGATATTGTTAACAGATGGCATTATATTGAATATCGGCAAAACTTTTCGCGGTGTTTTTAGAGAAAACTGTATAATAATGAACATCGGTCTGCCTCCTCATAAAATTGCACTTCCAGGGTAATAAGTGATCCTATTCATTATATATATTATCTATAATAATTACGCATGTGACTGCAATAATTAAATATAATAACTAATATCATGTTTTGGCCCCCGTATACTTTGGACTGGGTGTGTTCTATGTCTAAAAAAAAAAATATTTAAGTATAATATCAGTTATCTAGTAGTAGTGCTTACATGTCCCCCCCCCCCCCCCCCATTATAATAAAAATCAAGAAGAAGCATCTGCGGCGTCGGAAATTCTTATTTGGCAAGCGTCAATCAACAGGTGGGCTTGCCACCACCACCGTCAAATACGTGATGACGGTGGTGAGGTGTGACATGACGGTGGTATATGATACAATGTACTTTTTTCCTATTTTTAACCCAAAACATAAAAAAATCGCAGCCCCTTAGTATAATCATCGTCATCATCATCATCTCAGCCATTGAAAGTCCACTGCTGGACATAGGCCTCCCCTCTTAAAATAAATTACTAAAAATAATGGGTTTAAATTCTCACAGCATAAACACATAATATTTCTTTAACTCATGTGATTTTGCGATGAAATACAATATTGATACGAATATTACGGTAATTTTAGGTAATCCTGGGCAAACGATAGATATGATAGTAACTCCAGATAACAATTTCAATTAATGTAACACTTGCACTTGTTTGTAGTAAATTATCAGTTATATCTCGAATTAGATAAAACATGATATATTTATGAAACTGACAATACATACTTGCCTCTATAATAACGAGCCCAGCCCCCTTACCACCATCTCTTATTGCGATTCAATAACTGAGTAGAATGCTTATTCATACCATTGGTATGAATAAGCATTCTACTCATTTAAAATAGAGTCGCTTATTCATTGGAATAAGCGACTCTATTTTAAATGTAATAGAGTCGCTTATTCATTGGTATGAATAAGCATTCTACTCAATTATTGAATCGCAATAAGAGATGGTGGTAAGGGGGCTGATGGTCTAAGAGCAAAGGATACTATGTCGTTACTATGACGTTATATGTACATATATTGTTTCATGGAATAAATGACTAATGATGCCAAGGATTTAATCCCCACATTTGTTTATTTAAACTTTATTGACCATAGAATAAGGGTACAAAAGACGGACTTAATGCTAAGAGCATTCTCTACCAGTCAACCTTAGGGAAAAGCAGATATGACTCGAATGTGGTACATAAAATAACAGTAATGGTTATACACACTCATCATCATCATCATCAGGTCCATTTTAGTCTCCACTACAGGAGCACGACCCTCTCTCGTCCGTCCTAGACGGAAGGAGGATTTGGCCTACACTCCCCACGCTGGCCAGACGGGTTGTGGAGGCCTGATCGATATTGGATAATGTATGAATACATAAAATTACATACGATACACATATACATAATCATACACAAACACATTCCATGCATACGCACAAACATTTATATGCATGTAAATAAGTTACCTGCCCTAGAGACTATAGTCTCTACACGTCGACTGGTTGAGAATGTTCCTAGCATTAAGTCGGTCTTTTGTATCGTCATATTTTTTTTATGTGAGATGGGGAGCCCACGAGCACGTGGTTTACCTGAAGGAAAGCAATCACTATCGCCTATAGAGACCAGCAACATCATGGGATCCAGCTGATCCGTTGCCAGCCTATACTCCTACCTATCTCTCTTTCTGGTAACCTCACCCACTCGCAAGAACACAACAACGCTCAAGGGAATTGTTATTTTGCTGCGGTATTCTGGGAGGTGGAGGTACTTCCCCAGTCGGGTAGCTTAAAAAATACACTATGCCCTACCTCTCTTTTCGCCAGAGCCTCGTTTGTATACAACATTTTCTGGACAAAACTATATTTTCTCTATATTTCTCTGATGTATATGTTTTAAAATTACGAATTGTCAATAATCCACCATCGCCCATTTAAAACACCTTGTATAACGCCTGATAACACTAACAGACCACAAATAGGTATAATATAAAATACAACGTACGGTATCAGGATTCCTTTAGATTTGATGGCGCGCGCAAATAGGTGTCACCGTGATAAGGCGGATATGCGCTTATCATTTTGTTTGTTGAGCGATGCCACGCTATACCTATACATTATACTTATCTGGCGACATGACACCACTGTCATGTTTAAACGTACATTTTACAAAACAACTCGGATATCTGTCCTACATACATAAAGATCAAATATACTATATAAATATCACACATTATCACTCTGTCATAGTAGACAGCCAGGGTGCATCTAATTCAGCTATCAGAGATGCACGTCGACTGCATCAACTCATAATCATCCTACTGTTGGGATACGAGTCTCCCTCAATTCAAGGGGTTTAGAGTGTGCTCTAAATACTGTATACATAATCCGCTGTCCATCAGTTGAGCAGCGCGGTGGAGTATGCTCCGCACCGCGCTGCTAACGACTGTCATCTAATGACAACAACCGGGAGCGACGGCTTCATGTGCCCTCCGAAGCACGGAGGTGCTCGAGATAAATAAACCCATCCGTAGACAGGCTACGGTCGTCATCATTTCTGGAAAATTGTCAACCAACCTTTTACTGTTCAAATGGCTATACTCAGGATTGCTGTATGTATTTACGATCTTATCAGAATTGCAATATACATATTGGCCATTTGTAAAAATAAGTAAATATAATTTACTTTCACTGTGATTCTAACTATTGTATGTTTACGGGTATTTATATTTTATCTATTGTATTTCGTATTCTTATAAACAAGCTCTCTCTCATAACTTTGCACTTGCATATTTTGCTGTCCAGTAAAAATTTCAAGAAAATCTTTGCCTACATCAGAAATTGTGAATTTGAATTGTGCCAGACGGTCAACGAAAACTTTTCTTTTTCTGTGGTATAATTAGTGATACTAAGTATATGTTATCAATTTATTTCGTCTATCTCTTTCTACGGTAGTATACCTCTAGGTACGGTAGGTAGAAATACCTAACCTCTTTCATACTCTACATTCTACACGCATTAAGGTTGCTTTGAAAATATTGCATACACACAAGTATTCATAAATTCAAGTTTTGTCTTTTAAATAAATAGCATTCTCTATGCTTTGTAATTCTCAAAAAAATTTCTAAGTTGCAAGTTGCCGAAATGAGAAAGCTGAGGTTGTCGGTGCAGGGATCACACTTCTCGATAAAGTGCCAAATCGATTTATTAGAGGTCGTTTCAAGACAACACCCATAACCGAAAAGCTGGAAGAAACACGACTTCGCTGCCATGATCATGTGATGAGACCAGAGAACCACATGACAAGAAATGTGCTCGAACTGAAATCGGAACTATAACGCTACGGTAGACCCCTATTAACATGGATATCCGTCGTAAAAAAGACCTGGAAAAATCCAACATGACCATTGACGAGACAGGGTAGATCACTCTGGAGACAAAGGATTAGGAGAGTCGACCACAAATAGAAATTGGAAAAGGCCGGAGGAAAAAGCAGATTCTCTACGCTTCGTATCGTGTAAATATGTAACGCATATTCAAATTCATATGTAGACAGGATTAGACACAAGAACAAAGAACTGAAAACCATCCAAAAAATCTAGATTGAAAATCAGTTGTTACCGTCGGAGACCGCAGCTCATATTATCTCCACATTGGAAAGGAAGAGCTACCCGGAGCTACGGACGTATCGACATAATCATTTTGATCAGGGGATTTATATGTCGATGATAAGATTGTACTTGCGTCATCAGTACTAATTTTATCTGGCGTTATCGGCGCTCGAGTCACGGACCTTTATTTAGAACGATTTACGCGCTATCGCGATATCGATCCGTGTATGGAATATTTAATGTAATATTGGTACCTACAGTAGTACATTACTGAACGAAAGTTGCTGATCGATAAAATGTAATAGAAGAACGCAATAACAAAAATAGATGTCTAAGTATTTTGATTTGGTTTAGTTAATGCGTATGCAGATGTGATAATTTTAATTAATGCCATTTTTGGTGGAATATACTTTTTAGTATCTTATTGCTAACCATGTTATTTTGCGAATAAATGGTTGAATCATATTTGGACTCTGTTATGCAGAATAGATCCAACCGACATTTTGTTAGTTTTAAATGAAAGCTAAATAAAAGGATGTTTTGAGAATCATATGAACCAAACTGCTAGAATCTGTTGCGAATATATAAAACTCGATTTGAAGTTTCTTACTATGTATATCTTAATTTGGCATAGTTTGTCGGTTGGATCTATTCTGCATCTTCTTCCTAGTCGTTCACTCTTGACAGAGTGGTCGTGGTCACCCATTGTCGCTCCCCATGACTGTTGCTGCTCCCGCAATCCTTCTCCACTGGTCCCTGTTGGTGGCTTGAAGAGCGCATTCTGTCACTGACGTTTCCGTGACAGATTTTATTAAGTCGGTCCATCTGGTTGGCGATCGACCGCGCCCTCGACCAGTCCCTGCACTACCAATCTCTCCATAGCGTCAAGGTTTCTGCTAACGTGTCCAAAGAACTTGAGGATATTATTCATAACAGGATCCAAATTATAATTCAACCATTATCCTGCAGAAGCTATAATAAGCATTGATGATAATAATGAATCAAATATTAAAAAGCTTATGGTGGAATAAATTTCATTAAAGTTTTTGATGAAAACATAATAAGTAATAGTTTCATTTTCCCTATAAAAATGTTTAGCAACAATAACATGATGAATGTTGTAATTTAATTAAAGTTTTACGCATTCCTTTATTTACTTAACAGTATCAATTGTTTATGTTATGTTATTACGCAAATTTTATCGCTTGAACTCATTAATTTCACGTCAACAAAACATATTTTTTAATATATAAGGTGTGTATGCATGCTTGTAGAACGATTAATAACATAAAAGCCTTAGAGCATACTTTAAATCAGTGTTCCGCAAAGTGTGGTGCGGCACACCGGTGTACCGTGGTCATTAGTTGGTGTGCCTCGGAAAAATAAGGTTATCTCATATAGCTAGGATAGACGGACAGAAGGAAAATACTTCCACAAATAAAAGCTGGTTTTACAAAAGTCGCAAGACGAATTAGTTAAATCTCTCCCAAAAGACAAAAATGCCACAGACCTAGAATCTAGACTTCAATTCCACAAACAATTTATGGTAGGTGCACAGGCAAATAGAGCTGGGTTGGGCGCGAGAAAGAAAAGGGAAGACCGAGACATAGTAAAAACCTTTCTACAACAAGACGAAAATGACAGTTACAAAGTGCACGCTATGAATTTAGAAATGCAAAGTGAGTGGTTAACCATAGGCGAGTTTTGCATCCCGTTAGCTCTGAAGTGGCGCACCTTGCTGTATGACTGGTCTCCTGCCTTATTAAAATTCTATCTTAATGCCTTTCAAATGACCCTCCCTGACCAGAGTAACTTAGTTAGGTGGGGAAAAGCCTCTGAAAAATGTTGCTATACCTGTGGAGAGGCGATATGTACAGCAAGGCACCTATTGGTGGGATGCAAGGTGCTCCTTGATAGGGGTCATTACTCACATCGCCATGACAGAGTACTTCAAATCATACGTGAAGCCATAAGCCTTTCAATAGCTAGAGCCCAAAAAGGATTAACGACAAACAAAAGACAAATTAACTTTATAAAAGGAGGCTCAACTTCAAACTCCAAGAACAAGCCTTACTCAATCCTCAGTGCAGCACCTGACTGGACTATTTTAATGGACACGTATGAAAAGCACTATAAAATCCCAGAAGATGTGGTTGTTTCGACATCCAGACCGGACATTTTCCTTTTCTCCAGAGCTACAAAACGTATAGTACTTGTAGAGCTTACCGTACCGTGGGAAACTAACATACCCAAAGACCACGCGATAAAACAAAACAAATATTATGACCTCCTAAACGAATTAACAAAAAGCGGCTATGTAGTTAATCTATACGCTGTAGAAGTAGGAGCGAGAGGTATACCAGCAAAATCTCTCTATAACCTGCTGAAAGACCTTGGCTTGTCCAGAAGTGCAGTAAGTTCTATACTAGAACGAGTATCTAAAGCTGCATTAGCAGGTTAATACCAGATTTGGCAGGGCAGGGAGAGAAACACAAGTAGTGAAGGTGAGTGTTGATGTACGTCGGAAAGGGGCCCCTTAAACCTACACCCGTGTCACAAGTCTCGGGATCTGCTTGGGTTTCTCTCTCTGCCACACGATGGACCCGGCACCCGCACGGTGAATCCATGGAAGCTAAGAAGTTCGTCTCTCTTATGGTGTACCGCCAAAAATTTTCGTTTTCCTTGATGTACCTTAGACACAAAAATTGGGGTGTAAGTGGTTCATCAACGTCTTTGAACCAAAGCCAACTTCACCTGCACGCGGTGCACCCTGCTGTCTGACAAACGAAGCTCTGGCGAAAAGAGAGGTAGGGAGCGTAATTGTAAGCTATCCGACTGGGGAATGTACCTCCACCTCACAGAATACCGCAGCCAAATAACAATTTCGTTGAGGGTTGTTGTGTTCCTGCGAGTGAGTGAGGTCACCAGAAAGGAAGGAGATGCTGCATTGGCAGCGGGAGTGGCGGCGCGCGAGCGATATTTCATGTTGCTAGTGTCAATATGGCTACGATAACCGCTTCACATCAGATGGGCCGTATGCTTGTCTGCCACCCGACGTAGTATAAAAAAAAAAAAAGTCTGCGGAACGCTGACCTAGAAGCAAAGACAAACGTTAGAACAGAAACAAGACTATACGGACAAAAATTGTTATTAAGAAAAGTTTTTGCCAACCAGAAAAGGATCCACCTCAGCATAATGTAGGTGTTGAAACTATAGATGATTAGATGGAACGGATCCTTGATGTTAAGCTTTCATATTTGTACCGATCACAATTATGCACATTATGCATTAACGTTCAACGTAAAATTATCAAAATAGGATATCAGTATAGCATATCACTATAGCTTTTAGTATATAGTTCACATTCACATAGCAGTAATGTCGAGGTGTCGCTTCTCGTAAATTTTTCATAATGCTTCGTAATAAAAAAAATATGGGGGAATTTTATTAAAATGTTAATAGTAAACAGGTAAATTAAAAGAATTGGTTTACCAATTCGTTTAATACGCATTAGTAAATACGCAATAGTAAATTAAACGAATTGGTTTACGAATTCGGTTAATTTGCTTAGTGTTTGCACCGAGTATCCAAATGTGCTAGGTCAAAATAAAACAAAGCTATGTTTGTGCAATAAATAACTAGTTTTTATGTACTTTCCGTAGAATTTGGAACGTTATGTGCATTTGGTGTACTGGTAAACAGATATAACGTCGTTGCGACTTCAAGATCTCCTATGTGTCACTTTTGACGAAATCACTTTTTTATACTGGTTTATTTCAAATTTTGGCGCTTCATCAAAAGCAAAAACTCTCATGTGAATAAGTATTTTCAACTGCTATTTATTTCCCTTATTCCATATCTTCTAAGTGCTCGCTCATTATAAGTTGGCATTTAAAATATCTAACTGCAAAATCACACACAATAAATACACATGGGAGTTATTAATAGTATGAGTAACTTATAGTTTAGAGAAATTAAAATGATAAAATAACTGATGTGTAAAATCGCTAGATATCAAAACCTCTAACGTGATACAAAACGCGCAACCAAAACCTCGTATGTGTCACGTTGAATTGTTTTTTATTTTTTTTATTATAATTACCTTTTTTTTTTAAAACATGAGAATAACAAGGAAAAAAGCATAAAATAATCTGCTTATCTCTTGTATCTTCTGTTATATTAGTTTCCTTATATTTTTTCAGTAGACGGTTTTTATTGATTATCTCGCAAAGATTAATTTTACACATGAGAGGTCTTAAAGTCGCAACGACGATAAGCCCTTTTCAGCTTACATAGTCAATGAATCATTCAGAATTGCCATTAATATTGTATAGTATTGTGAAGGTCCGGCCACGTCACGAGACAGCTTATCGACTTGTTATGACAATGGCGGCAATTAAAATTATCTGTCGCGTAGTTTGTAGGTATATCGAGACTTGTGAGTCGACTGTACCATAGTATGCTTACAACATTGTTTACGAGTGCTCAACGATAGATAATGATAACCTACGACGTACACGTATCTGTTTACGGTTACGTACATATTTTTAGGTTAGGTTCAAGCTGTGTGATTATGGGGTCGTGCGTTATAATCTTGTTTACTGTGATTTATAAATGGGCTATTTATGACAATGCCAGTTAAAACTTTTATTTTAATGTAAAATTAAGAACTCGATTATGTATCTTTAACTATATCTGGAATGCTGCTGGGTTTATTAGTGGGCTGATATCTGAATCAAAATTAGATACCGTCTCGTAATTCAACTACAAGCTGGTCCTATTCTTATGTATTTTAACATAACCGGTTTTGTAAGTTATATACGTATGTTTATAATTTTCTTACAAAAATAAAACGAGTGCGTAGCAAAACACTGTTTCCTTACACGCGTTTAGAATTCCAATTGAGAGGCCGGCTAAAGATCTATACACACCGTTTCTATTAAAGCGTTAAATGCTACGCAAAAAATAAACGAGCGATAAACTTCGCAATAAATGATCCACGAATAGTTCTAATTATGCAATGCGCGTCGCGGATGAGCGACCACCGCGCGGCGACACGTTCGAGAATCAAATTCAAATGTCAAGGTGAAGGCGACGCGAAAGGAAACGCACGGTGACGTCATCGCAGCCGCCATCTTTAGCCGTCGCCATCGCAATGACACTTTAGTGTACGCTGGTGTGTATCAGCCACTAGTTTTATTTAGGACACTAGACAATCGTTGCAAAATTTCATTCATTGCTTTGGTATGCTAAATATAATACATTACGACATATGGATTAAAGCAGAGTTGCTCAACTAATTCTTTGTCCGTCATTAGCCTTTGCCATTTAATTGGACTAAGATTAACACACAATTGCTAACCCAGGAATGACTCCTAATTTATGGACATGTTTGTGTTTTGTCTAGAGTTTAGGGTCTAACATGTTCAACAACCAGGGATTAATAACAATTACAGTTATTAGCTGAATCAAATAACGGTTACGGAATCAATTTGTTACCGAATTATTTCTGTTAAACAGAATCGAAATAATTCGGTTATTTTCGGGTATCTGTGAGCTTATCTTTTAAAATGTAAAGTTACCTACGTATGGTAAAAAAATATCTCATGCATATGCTCTGAAACTCATCTAAATTTAACCTGTTCTCCCAAATCAAATTGACAGTTTATTTCATTTCTTTATTCTTGTTAGACCAATATCCGATTGCATAAGTCTTAAATTTTATAGCAGACTTTAATTTTTTTTTTTCATAAACTCATTGTATAAATTGAATTGAATGGTGCATTTAACTCTATTTATTTAATTAACTAATGAAACATCAAAATGTGACATATGTGCATAAGCATCATAAAGTATATTTAATACATATGTAATGGAACTTTAAAAAAAATATTTAATGACAAAATTTAATGTCACCAACAATAATAAAATTTTAGGGAATCAATTAGGAAGTGTCCATTAAAATGTTATGAGCGTTATTTGAAGGCGATCATTCAGATGCTGAAATTTGAGATAGGTAAGTTAAGAAAAGTACGTCTGCTGTCGAACTGCTACTGCGTTATTTCAATGTCATTTCATAATAAAAATAACAATTATGGCTTTGACTTACATTATGTCTATTTTGTTTATTTGGTGATCCAAAAAACTTTAAAACATTACAAGTAACCTTGAAAAAATTTACACCTTTCTACGATACGGGAAGATACCAGACGGCTTCGAACGAACAAGAAATTGATTAAATTGAATTGAAGTTAAGAAAAGTACGTCTGCTGTCGAACTGCTACTGCGTTATTTCAATGTCATTTCATAATAAAAATAACAATTATGACTTTGACTTACATTGTGTCTATTTTGTTTATTTGGTGATCCAAAAAATAGACCTCGTTTAGCAAGTAGAAGTGGACCGTAAGCTTATTTGCATTTGAATTGTCGTTTGGATTTAGTGTCAATCTATAACAAAGCAACCTTTGATTCCTAGTCTAGATTCTGCTACATCATTTAGTAGACAACAATTTGAACACATGTGATGTAATTACCATTTCAAAATGTAAGTGCCGTGATACGAAACGGATTATTTTAAATATTGAAGTATTGAACAATGGAGTCGTATTCTTGAAACTCACAATTGAATTATAAAGAAAAATAAAATAAGGCAATTGACAATGTTATTTATGTTGTCGCAAAGGTCTTTAGTGCGGCTAATCTATTTGTATTGTTTTTTTTGTTCGGTGCAAAGCTGAATAATAAGAATGGCAATAGAAAAGCAACAAGTTCATTACCTAGTACAGAAAATTCTCAAGAAGGCAATTATGTTATCGATATTTTTCGGAAAATCTTTACTGCGTGCTAATTTATTCGTATTATTTTTATCCTCTATTATTGTTATCATCTTTTAATAGATCCTTGTATTATATCGAATCAGAACTTCTAATTTTTGGTACCAATGTTTTATCTGACACTGGCTGTCAAACTTCTTCTTTAATACATTTAATTTTATAATATTGATGTGACTGTGGGTCCTTTTGTATTAGCACAGGTATTAGGTATATGACTGCCCACAGTTCCGGGTTCCTTACGCACGCACGAGTGAACATGAGGCATGCAAACGTCAGAATAACTAAATTTAACTTTTGCTAGCTGATGTCAATATCTATGACAAGCAACGCCAAACTTGAAGTCCTATTTTAACTTCACGTTGGTCGAAACGTCAGGCAATAATAAAGGTATGTAATATACCCTTATGCATGATCGCGTTAATTCCCGTTCTTATATTTCATAAATCATGCAACGCGAAAGTTTAAAAGTTATTATAGTGAAACTGATTCGTGAAGCGGTTTCATAATTAAAATACTCCTGTCATCATCATAAATATTGTATAAATTGTGTATCATTCATTATTACCATTATTTGATAAAAAATAATGACTCATGTGCATATATATACCTTATTTGATAAAAAATAATGACTCATGTGTCGATAAACCTAAGTAGTTCTCTCAGCGGTGTTTCCAAACAATCTTCAAAAACCGAGTCTATATTTCCCTTAAAAGGATAGCAAGGGATCGGCGACCCCTTGGTGGTGCTGATCTGCATGGCCGGTGGTGATTTCTTTCCATTAGGTGACACACACACCTCTCATATAAAAAGTTATTCTAGTGTTATATTTTTGTTAAGCCTGGTGGGTAGATGTCTGGTTTGAGTTTTTGTTGACATGATTTGATAACTATAAGTCCAAGTTTTTCACAGGTTGGCAACAAGTTCTTAAGCCACTAACGAACAGAATTCACAGAATGCAGTTCCGTGTACGTAGTTACAGTCATTTAGTTGCATTGGCCCTCAAATGATCTAGTATTTCTCACGCGCGGCGCTTGCGTGTCGGCGATTGTGTTAAATGTTAAGTTGTTCCCGAGGCTCCCAGCCTATTGTGCGGAGTGATCCAGCTGGAAAATCTTACTCCACTTACCGGCCGAAATAAGTGAAGTGAATTTTTTGTATCGCCACAATGGCGTCTTAATTACTGTCTTGTTCTCATGAGGTTTACTTCATCATTTCCAAGCCAATTATGTCTAAAATGAAGATCGTAATCAACTTCTAAAAGTAACACTACAGATAGGGACGGGGTCTCACCATACATTCCTACAATGACCGTTGCACTGGTACGCAGACTAAAATGTGCCCAGCGAGCGATGAAGAGAGAAATGCTTGGGGTTTCTTCTAAGGGACTCTCTAAGACCTCGCGGTCATTTGAGACGAATCGCGGGGATCCGGCTCATATGACTGGAGGACGGTGGAGCCATGGATGCTTGGAGGGTTTGCCAATCGGGACCGACGGTTAAACGTGCCTTGTGGAGCACAGATCAAGATAAATAAATTTATCGATAGACATGGTGTGGAGGACGATTCTTAATTTGCGTGATTAGACTGTCACTCACAACGACGCTATCGAGCTCCTCAAATTGCAAAAATATTAAAGGATTATGAACGTGACAGGTCCAGGAGAGCGTTAAATCCCACCGTTGCTGCAGAACTGAATGATAATATAGGGAGTGCCTTTAAAACATTACAAGTAACCTTGAAAAAATTTACGCCTTTCTACGATACAGGTAATACAAGATACCAGACGGCTTCGAACGAACATGAAATTGATATCAACGTTACGTTAGCCCATAAAATAACAAAGTTATATTTTCCTTTAACTACTTTACAAATGGGAAATCCAAGTAGTTACTCCGACATGGATGGTTTCATCGTGTTATTAAAGTTTATGAATGAATAATAGCTAAACAACTAAGGGTGATTTGGTGCGTAAGTTCTCATAAGCAACTGTGTGCAAGGTAAATTTGGTAATGTGATCCTCGATCTTGGAATTGTAGACATTTTAAAGCAGTTATTTTACTTACAATGTCTGCAATTCCAAGAAGTAACTACCTACTTTAAAATATATGTAAAAAGTAACTACTTTAAAATGTCTGCAATTCCAAGAAGATTGTGTCGGTAGGCAACTTTGTACCATTTTATTTTGTTAACTAATTAGTTAACAACATGTTGGTTACAACAACATAAAATACAAAGCTACATACCGACTCTTCTGGGTGGACCGGTGACTTCAAAAAAGCGACTGGAGGTGGCTGAATGCCGAAAGCGAAGGATTTGCTAAAAAACATTGGGGAATGGCTATATCCAGCAGAGGGTAGATGCATACAGCATACATACTAATGATGATGATATTTTTCTGCATTTCTACAGATTTTTCTTACAAAACTAAAATGATAAGGATATGCGTGTGCCAAGGCTTTTAATAGTTTATGTTTAAATATTATTAAGGCATGTTATAGATATGAAAGTTTAGACTTAATCAATCAGAGGATAGTTCTGCCGCAATCGTTTACATCTTTAAGTCAGAAAGAGTAACATAAAGGCTTAGTGAATCTCGATTGATAAACAATTTCTTTAAATTTAACGCTGCACGGTATGGTGGATATTACGGAACCACTGCAGGTCTCGACCCCAGTTTAAGAACGATAATAATAATTATTGTAATGAGCCAGCACCAAAAGGCTATGCCAGTGGGGTGGGCTGGCATAATGAGTTCTCCGAACTGTCTTCGTGTGAAGGTTCCCACAATGGCATGTGGGCTCTACACCTTTCCACAATTCGACAAATTACATTTTAGTTACTCAAGAAAAAATATCTATCTTATCCTACTCTCATTTTAATCTTTTCCGCGATAAAAATGAAAGTAGTAATGGTATCTGCTAATGAAATTTCATATCGAGTTGATAAAATAAAAGCCACTACCAAAATCTATTAGCAATACTTATAAGGACATTAAGGACACAACAACATCCATAGATATTATTATAATACACGTGTAATTTAAATTTGACTCAATACATGATCCATAATAGCTCAGCTCCCATATCGGATCCGTGCAAACAAGTTTGAAAGTACAGTATCCTATTAAAAAGAAACCAGTTTATCTAAAACTGGATTCATGTTCAAAGACTGAAATTTAAAATTCAAAACGCGATGTTACCGAAAGCGTAAATTTGGCAACACAAAAACTTGTTTTTACGGCTGAATTTAGTTAAATATTCAATAGTGTTGTTCTCGTGTGAGTCGGCGACCTTCGGCGGCCCGTTTTGGCCGCCGCGCCGCAAACATCTCCATTTGGCGAAGTGGGGACGTGACCGAAGCGAGACGTGACGTTGCGATTCATACTCGTAACACGAACATTCCAAACGACGATTTTATGTAAATGCCACGAGGTAAATATCATTTTAACGATTATGTACTAACTATTGTTGTAAGACTTCCACAATATAATTTCAGAAAGAACTAATGACTGGCCTTCCTTTATGAAATTACTGATTGCGTATACCTATATACTTTTATAGAAAAAAACTTTTGTTTTGAGGAACAAAAAAATTTGCATCTGCTAGGCAGGCCACGTGATCCCGAATAATAAAAGAAATCTTAATAGGTCGGAGTGGTAAAAACAAACCGTCGAAACGAAGGGGAATCCAAGGATAGGGTGGTTTGCAAAAGGGAAGATTAAAAAACTGTTGAAACAGAGTGGGCGCACAAAGAGCTTCCTCCGGGTTACCTGTAACAAAGGAGACGATGTTAATACTCATATCGTTGACGAATACATAGAACCTACGCCCACATATAATTATCAATTTCTTTTTTAGTTATTTACATTGTCTATATATATAAATTTTGATACAATATTTTTTACAGAATCAAGGGTTTGCCCTAATAAACTCTTGATCCTTTGTATATACCTACTGGAACGAAATGTCTTAAAACGCTAAAGTATCATACGATGTCATTTTTTAGAGTTCCGTACCCAAAGGGTAAAACGGACCCTATCCGTCCGTCCGTCTGTCACCAGGCTGTATCTCTGAACCGTGATAGTAATTAAATTAAAATAAAACAAATATTTAAGGAGGGCTCTCATACAGCAAACGTGATTTTATAGATAATGGTACGAAACCCTTCGTGCGCGAGTCCGACTCGCACTTGGCCTGTTTTTATTTACAGTAGTTCAAATAGGGCAAATAATCCTACTTTTATCAAAAAATAAACAACCAACGGTAAGGGCAATTAAAAAAGCAAAGACTCAAAAGAACCGACTGTAGGCAAGAGTTCGAAGCCATAAGTTGGATGAGATCAATAAAAATGTTGATGAGGTTGTAAAAATTAAAAATAACAAAGTCTGGCGTTAATTCTGGGTGGTCGGACAATCGAAGATACAAAAACTGTAACGGTAAAGTACCGTATGTAACAGTTCTTGGCAGGTAGCAAAACAAAATATTTGAAAAAGGTTTCTTTTCATAACTAATAAAAGAAATTCATCTTTTTTCGTCATATTTCTAATAATATGTGAAATCTTGACATTATTGAAACCATATTATCGAAATATTCGAAAAAAATACTCTATCTTCATTAAAAATTCGTATTTTTTAATGAAGCTTAAAATGAATAAAAAAGAGACAGGCTCCTTCTTGTTTTCAAAATGACACACCTTGAATCTTCATGCCAAATTTTATTATTTTACGTTTCGTCACAGCCTGGCCACTCCATACAAAATACTACTATATAAACAGACCACCTCTGTATAGGTGCAAATGTGTGTGTAAATGCCTTAGGGTTGACTGCATAATAAAGTATGTTACCTACCTCGCGCTGCGACTTATCAAGTTAGACTTTAATTATTGTAGGTAATATTGTAATAATAAATATCATTAAACGTTTTGTATGATTGTGATTATGCGACTGCATTAAATCCAGTTACGTACCGTGGTACACTAATGTTTCATGCGGGTTGTAATTAGTCGTTAAACAATCTAATTCATTACTCATGTGATCTAATGTAGTGTCCGTTTATGTGTAATACATATCAACATTCAACTTCCAAAAAATCCAAAAACGTCGAACTGTCACATCAACGATTTCGATGTTACTTTACATAAAATTCTTTGTTAAAACTGAAAGAAATCAATTGTTTTTCTAATGAAAAAACAAATAGTTCAATGGTAATTATTAGATAATGAGAAATAAATCATTTTACCATTTAAAATTTCATTTGAGAATAGATTATATACTACGAACGAACTTTCGTAATACGTGGCATCCCTCGCCATGTTCCAGATTCGACTCAGGGGCGAGGTGAGGTCGCCTGGTGAGGGCGGCAGGGAGTGGCCATACTAATACTTATACTGTGGTTTTGTCTTTAATATACTCGTATGTTGATGTTATAAGTATTAGTCCGTCAATGTATTCCATTTTACAGTTTGAGCTACTCTCAAATAAGATTTTAACTTTTCATTTTGAATCAAAGGGTCACCATCACCAATAAATTCCTCTACTAATATATTTTATACTTCCTACCCAGGTGATCAACCTACGCAATTTATTTTCCCATCACTTACACCTGACCGCCAGCGTCGCCCGCAGCCTGCCTATTCCAGTGCAAACAATGGAGTTTAATTAAAGCTTCCTGCCTTGTTCATTGTCTAGCATGGTGTGCATGGAAATTCTGATTCGTCATAGTGTTCAATCAGTTTAGGCTGGCAGCAGGGCGAGCGCCGCAGCATCGCGTGCCTTGCGTGTTGCCGCGAGTTGCCAACTCACGCGATCGCTCGGTTTCCGCGGCATCGCGTGACACACGTCACTGTCACATTTCTATCCTTCACCAAAAGCTGCTCCTATTTTTTCCATAAAGATAAGGCGAGACGAATAAATAGAATTGTTTTTATTCTACTCGTAAGTAGTTGCTTTACAGCTGTGTTCGATGTAGAAATTGGATTGTGGTTTATTTTTAAGTCACACGTATATTATTGAAGTAGGTAAAACGTTTATCATTACATCACATACAGTTCTTATTATTATAACTTGAAAGGATAAGACTAACCTCCTCTGTGTGATCGACTTGTACTTTTGAATAACATTATTTAAATTGTTAATAAGTATTTGCACGCCACACTTATTCTGTGCTTATTGTTTAAATCTTTTCCGATCATTTAAATCATTGGTTACTCTTCAATAATAAATAGAGCCAATATTTCGGAGTGCACGTTGAACCGTCATTAAATTTCAATAGCCTTCGGGCGGCGTGAACACACTGGTCTCTGTAGTTGAGTAGCGTGGTGTAGTACAGTCTATTCCTCTTCGATTGAGGGGACACTCAAATCCCAGCTTGGAATGAACATGGGTTGATGCAGAGCTAATAATTAAAAAAAAATGTATTCTGATTAAAAACTTGGAGACCTTTTTGAAATGAACATCCGAAGATTCTATCAAAATTTCGGACTATATGTATTGCCTTTTGGTGTATCTATGACAATAAATATCTTACTTGCTGTTTGTTGTGCCATTTGGACTACATAAGGTAGTACGTGAAATTATCAGTACGAATTTTTCCTATTTCAATAAAACTTTGCAACGAGGAATATAAGAACACTAGTTTTCTTACTTCCATGGCCTGAGGTATCATGAACATCTGCTCATACACAAAGACAATTTTCAACAGTCACTTTGCCCGCATTGCCCTAAGAATTGAACGTGACGAAAACGATTATTTCCTACTACTTCCAACAAGTCTAGTGGGATAGAGGTATCGTGCTGGAGGAACATTAATGGAGGAGTGCGGGTGCGGGCGCACGCAATCCTGAATTAACGCAAATTAACCGACGGCATGGCAGTGGTCACGCGACGCCTGTGTTAGAAAGCGTGGACTGACACGCATCGCGTTCTAAACCCTGATACACCGCAGACACGAAATCCTCAGGAGTTAAACGAATTTTCAACTTGCTATTACTGAGTAAATATTATGTAAGTATACCATACACCATTCCTTTGTCAATAACTCATAGTTTTAAAAAACTCTAAAAGAAAACGGGACAAATTAAGATCAAGGACTTGCTTGAAAGCTTGATTCTAAAAGGAAACAAATCAAAGACGGGTCAAATTGAAGACTGAGGAATTGATCGAAGGCTTGATTTGGTTAAATCAACTAGTAACACGAGTAACTAGTTATTTTTAAGCTTCACGCTAGGGCGGTTTGTAGTTGCTTTTGAAACATAATTAGAATCGATTTGGTCTGAACCATGGTAGCGACACAAGGTATGTTCTTTAGCGACAAATGTGGACATGTGATATGAATTCGCCTACATCATCGTAATTGTATTTTGTATGGAAAAATATAGATTTTGACAACCAAATTCGTGGCGTAGTCTTGGCAATATATTGGAAGAACATACCTTATGTCTTTCTACCATGCTCTGAACAAAAATCCAAACAATATCATTTACGTTAGATTCTAAAAAAAACACTGAAATTGATTGGATTTTTATAGGAGTCGATGTATAATTTGGTACTTAATTCAGGACAACGGTAGATTCGTTTAAAAGATTTAGCAAATGTCTGTAGAACTGTGTGACGGAACTCTGTTTCACGGAGTTCAGGAACGAGTGTGCAATACAGCCCCCTTACCACCATCTCTTATTGCGATTCAATAACTGAGTAGAATGCTTATTCATACCAATGAATAAGCGACTCTATTCCATTTGAAATAGAGTCGCTTATTCATTGGTATGAATAAGTATTCCATTCAGTTATTGAATCGCAATAAGAGATGGTGGTAAGGGGGCAGCTCTGCACTTTGTGAACTATAGCGCCGTTGTTTTGCTACTTGATCGTTTCTGAAATAAAAATTAAAATATGATGGATTTCTAACAAAGGTGAAATATTCAGCATGTTGTCAATGAGTAGCAGATATTTCATAATGTTGACCATACGCTTTACGATATTGACAAATTTTTAATATTTCAGTAAATTATAGATTTTTTTCTAGTTTTTCATGATACAGTTAAATAAACATATACTTAAAATTATATCTAATAGAACTTTATAAATCCCATATGCATATAAGGAGTATTGACTTTTGGAGTATGCACTACAAGGTAGAACGGTGTGAAGTAATGGGAGCGAATGATGAATCGTCGTCGTCACATTTAAAGGTCTAAGTTCAGCTGCCGAGGGTGTGTGATTGATAGTAGCTGTAGTTCACGTAAACCAACGACGTGAAACCGCGACACACGAAATGTCAGCGGATACATCAGTGAACTTGTCAAAATTGGAAAGTAAACACTACAGTCTTCATAAAATTGTATCAATCATCACAAGAATAATAACATCTGCGAAATAACTCAACTCAGAAACAACTAACGTCTTGGCGATACATATGAATTCTATAAACCACCCGAATTATGCGGTGTCAAAAACTTGATTTATAGTAATTTCATTACCAACCCTAGTTGAAATCCTTGACATACATGGCACGTATGTTTAATTTTACATTGTCTGACATTTGTCTAATGGCATATTTAAGACAGCCAAGCTCGATTTGCTCCGACCTATGCCAGGCACGGTAATCTTTGGCATTTCGTGTCTACACTACCTCTGTTACTAGCATGCCGTGATCGAACTACTTACTGTTGAAAATTTTAAAAGAGTCGAGTACTCACGCAACATGGATATGTTATTTCTTTATGTAGACTAACAGATCACGGAACCTTGACAAACTGCTGAAGTAGTATAAAGATATAAAGGCTATTGTAACTAAATTGATTGTCTTCGTTTGGCTTTGCCTCACGCAATAAAATTCTATTTTCGGTCCAGCTTCAAAGGATTTTACACGGTTTTAATGCAAGCTTTTGATATAGAATGATGTTGGAACTAACAGCACTTTTACATTTACCCTTAATAAATTACAGCAAATGTAGCTATTCCATGTCTAACTAAGTGTCCTCGTTAATAATAGTCCTACCATCCTGTATCTTTAAACCGAAGATTGGACGATTTTCACTTTGATAGCTTCGGAGACTTCGGAGATTGCGCCCTTACAGTTTTCAGCAACGCTTCCCATCAGAAGGTGCACATTTTTTGGACACAATAAAAACAATCAAAGCTCAAAGTTGACTTTGGCTTAAGATAAGCATCTTGCACGCATAAAATTTATTAACAATTAGACACAGAAAGGCAAGTGACAATATTGTATCAATTTGCAACGCATACCGAGATCTACATATAGCTCTGGCTACGAATCCACCTTCACGTCCATCGTCTCACAGCTCTGTCTGTACTCATGTATTAATTAGGCCTGTGACCTCGTTAGAATATAAGCACAATAGGTTTATTTATACGCAGCCGACGGTCACGTGCCGAGTTACGCTATATTTGTCGTAATCGTCTACGTCTGGATGACCCAACAGCTGATACTTTGATAAGAGGGCAGGAGGGGTCACTCCGGGAATATTCCGCTGACGGCAAACAACATTACTTGCTATCGTAATATAATGTCGTGTGAGATAAAGAAGAAATAAACAGATCTAAATAAATATTAACATGGGAATGGTTAAGCCAACTACAGAAGATAAACAACCAAATTAATTCCAAATTAATGCTTCCAAATCACAAACTATTGTTATTGGACGTGCATATTTTATCTCCAAGCTGGGGTTTATAGTGGTTTTCAATTATACTATTCTCCTCAGTAGAGTGACAGTAATAACTAACCTAGGAATAGTCATGGATCAAACGTTGCCCTAGGCTCTTCAGATTAATGAAGTCATTCGGAAAATGTATGCGTCGGTCTGAATGCTGTTGCAAAATTTCCACTAAACGGTTACCACTAAAGCGATGATCGCTCGCTCTCTTCTGCTTCCGTTGACTGAATACGGTGATGTTGCTTTCTTAGACTCTGAAATCTGATCCAATTTATACAGCAACTGAAGAAAAATCATTCCATACGGTATGTGTTTGGTCTGAAAATATTCGACCATATCTATATATTCCGTGAGCAACTTGGATAGTATCCAATTAGAATTCGAAGAAATTTCCACATAGTTACATTTTTGTATGATGCACTTTTCAATCCTATTGCACGTGAATAACCGCCTGCATTCATGTGGACGACTCTTCCTGTACATATCTTTCTATAATAATCCCAGTTACGGCAAATCATTTACTATCTTTGTGACTAAGCTTGATACTCATTACCATCTGATGTAAAGATGTTATCTTCTGTAGTTTCTTTCAAACCGGCTTTAAAACCTTTGTTAATTCCTTGAACTGCTAGTATCAACTATATTGTATTTAAATATTACATAGTGTATCTAATATGGTAATTTAATTTGTTCTGCGTTTATAATCTCATTCTACCCTTGGGATATACATATTTACAGAATACTCTCAAATATTTAAATGTTGACTGGAAGAGATCCTTTAAAGGGATAAGTCCGTCTTTTATTCTATATAATCGTATATATGACTATTGTTTTATTTAGTACAATAAAGATATGAAAAACAAACTTTTTGCTGACACATGCGACAAATTGCAAATTGTAGGACCTTTGGTAAGACCACAAAGACGAATGCGTTGAATACACTTCAGATCGCAAGTGACAAATTGCATAATCTAAAGCAGCTTAAAGGAAAATTCTTGCCAATCCCTTAATGGGAGCAATGATCTTAACGTGCTACGACCCGTTAAATGCCTAGGCATTTAACGGGTCGTAGCACGTTAAGATGGCATCTATGACATTTGTTCGGTCATGAAGTGTCGTAAAAATTATCAACTACGTTTGAAGGCACAAATTGTTCATCATGACAGACTAATATGAATAATTAATTTTAAAAATGTGGAGGTGGATGCTCGCAACCCGTACGACTATGTATGGAAACAGATGAAAACCTGTTTGTTTGAAATTGAAATATTTCTTAATAGATGCAACTCGCTCTTGGCAATATTTTTCGATATTAAATCGACTAAAGTCACTCACTGTTTTAATGTGCTATAGACGCCATCTTAAAATGCCCAGTCTGTAATTATTTGAAAGTTCTATTATGACCTCAAAATTATTGTGCAGCGTAAAACAAAATAGAAATGCTTGCCACATTTCTATTTTGATTTACCGGGTAGGGGTTCGGGATTTCTACTTTTACTTTACATAGATAGAGGTATACGTAGTTACTCATCAATGACTATAATGTATTCTGTTACTTTGCCTATAAATAGATAGGTTTAGTTTAGACAAGATTTTACCATTTTTAATATTTCTAAATTTAATAAAACACCGTTCAAAATTTATCGTGACCGTTGCAATCAAAGATTTTATAGTTTTCCTTGACTTCGACTCGGGCAACCTTCTGCTACCTTTCACCTCGATCTTAAAACACCGTTTCGGGGAACTTTTCTTAATATTTTTTTCCAGTTTAGTAATTTGTTTGTCAGATTTAGTAAATTTTTGGTGATACTTCGAGAACAGGTAAAATGCCATTGATACTCGAAACACATGGGGACAAATTGTTGTTTACATTTTATTCGTATACGTTTTTCGATCATTTATCCTTCCTGTTAGATATCTCGAAGTTCTATTGCATACAATATGTAACGAACCATCAGTTCAAAGAGTTCTGAATGATAGATAGGTCACATACACGAAGTTACAACAACGGAATGGATACGCCCATGTAGGCATAACATAATATAAATCACGAAGACGCGATAACGCCCGTACGGGATGGTACGCCGCCTTACCTACGCAATACCACCGAGCAATGGAACACGTATATCTCCTAGAATATGATTACCGTTGATTTATTAAATTTTATGCAATATATTCTCGTATACGTACACACTCGTTTAAGTCGAGTCCCTAGCCTAGACAATAGATACTATGTTTGAAGATCTCAACTCGTTTGAAGACTATAAGCAAAAAAGATTTCTTCATAACTTACTCGTACACGCTGCTCGATTTCTTCCGAGTAGCTATACTTTATTAAACTTTAAGACTCAGATCTATTTTATAACAAATAAAACGCCAAAAAATCTGCAAAATAGAACCAGAAAAATAAAAATTTTGGGGTGTAAGTGGTTCATCAACATCTTTGAACCAAAGCCAACTTCACCTGCACGCGGTGCACCCTGCTGACTGACAAACGAAGCTCTGGCGAAAAGAGAGGTAGGGAGCGTAATTGTAAGCTACCCGACTGGGGAATGTACCTCCACCTTACAGAATACCGCAGCCAAATAACGGTTCCCTTGAGAGCTGTTGTGTTCCTGCGAGTGAGTGAGGTCACCAGAAAGAAAGGAGATGCTGCGATGGCAGTTGGGGTGGCGGCGCGCGAGCGATATTTTATGTTGCGAGCGTTAATATGGCTACGGTAACCGCTTGACATCAGGCGGGCCGTATGCTTGTCTGCCACCCGAAGTAGTATAAAAAAAAAAAAAATACAATCGGCCATGTGCGAGTCGGTCTCGTGCAATAACAGTTCCGTATCATTAGAAGTTACAAAAACCGTGTTGACATTAACTGAATATATGTCATATGTATAATTTCATACCTCTACGCGTTCCTGAGAAAAACGATCTTGATCGACAGCTTTGGACAGACAGACGGAATATGTAGTGAATTTATAAGGGTTCGGTTTTTCTTTTGAGTTACGGAACCCTATAAACAAGAGTCCAAACGCGGAAAAAACATTAATACTAGGTATTGTAATACAAATTGGTACATTGATTGATATTTGATACCGGGCGTCATTAGTTGAACTATGATATTTATAGAGGTCAATACCTCACAAGTATCAGCTCAGAACCAATAAACATTTCTGGACATTACACACTGCCATCTAGTCATAAACTAAGCAGAGCTTGTACCATGGGTACTAGATAAGTGATATTATGCTTAAATAATTTTTAATAGGTACATAGAAAACACCCAGACCAAGACAAACAGACATGTTCATGGACACAAATATTTGTCTGGTGCGGTGTCCGAACCCGCTACCTCAGAGAGAAAGCAGCCATTCGACCACCGAGCTCGTCGTGAATAGTGGTAATATTGGTTTTTGATTCGTTCGTTGATATTCTCTAGTCGAGCTAGCTTAACACCTACGATGCAGAAACTATATAGAACGGCATTATTATGCGCCATCGGACTGGTCCACAGGCTGCACACTCTGGTCGCACTGCGAGCGACAAAGAGCTATGTTCAAGATTTCTCTCAGGCAGTCTAAGGGATCGAATACCGTACGAGAAAATACAATGAAGAACCAAAGTTATACTCTGAGCAAGTTGCTCTGAGCTTCGTAGCTCCGAGAGCAAGCTGAAGTGCCAGTGGGCCGGTCACGTCATACCTGAGGAGTCGATGAAGGATGGCAGGTGGTAAAGGTAAGTTCTAGACTGGAGCCACGAAAGTAACGTTGAAGCGTTGTGAATATTTAAACTGGCTCCCTGTAAACGTCTCATTGAGCAGGTTATAGACAAATAGGTGATTCTGGTGAAGGAGCAAGGACGTTGGTTCAGTGGGTAGCTTTCGGGGCGTTTGTTTTCTCGGTCGGAGTTTAATAATTTTTTAATTACCCTTGAAGTTTTTATAGAAAAAAATACACAATAGCATGGTTAACGTCGTATTCATTATTATTTTGCTTACATACTCTTTGATCTCGCTAACCTCAAGGCTAGCTCCAAGTTGCGAACCTACCTAAAAGATCCAATAATAGATGTAATTGCGGCAAAAACGATTCTGTTGTCTGTTTGCACGTGCTTGACTAATCTCAGTACGTTAAACTTAAGATCCAAAATAATCACAAAAAATACGTCGAATAAAAAGGTGCGCTTCCGAACACGACGACAGCTAAGGCGGTATTACAGAGCAAGTATATTTGTGTACTGTACCGCGAAACCACGCATTATATATTAACTTGAAGATACATCTTATAATAACGTGTCACATTATATTATGAAAAAAAAAAGGAGTTTTTTGCCCATTTAGAAGTAACTTAGTAGCTCTGTACACATAATTAACTTCACAGCATGACCTATCAGCTGGCGGTTGTCACATCAACAATGTTTGTCATTTGTACGACATTTATAAGGAATACGTAGAACAACATAACGTATACATTATACCAAGGTTACAGGCTGTACCTGCTTACAGGTAGACGGGTTCTTTATGCATGCACCTTTATCTTTAGCGTCATGTCGCCGTCAATGTTTTCATTTTAAAATTAACTAAAAATACACTACGTGAATGGGAGTTATTTATTAGAAGATATACGAAAACGTATATCCTTCTATAGTAATTCAGAATAAATAATGGGCATCAGTAAACAGTATACGCAGTTTTATGTCCTAAAATTGTTAGACTTTATTAGAAACATATAAAATCTATGACATTTTTAAAAACAGCCATTACTTGCAAGCAGTGCGAGCTACACAGCAAATGAGTCAGTAGCGACAGAGGTTTAACGCAGAGAGGACGAGCGCCATAGGTTTGTGGATTCATAGAGATAATCGCATATTGTTTATAAATATATAATAAGATCTAGCTCTATATCATAAAATTCGAAATAAGCCAATGTTCACTGTAAAATCTAAATAATAATAATAATAAAATAATAAATATTTCTGGACAATTTACACAGCGCCATCTAGTCCCAAATTAAGCGCAAAGCTTGTGTTATGGGTACTAGACAACTGATAAATGTACTTAAATACATTTTTTTTTTGTAAATACATACTTATAATACATAGAAAACACCCAGACCAAGACAAACAGACATGTTCATGCACACAAATGTTTGTCTCGTGCGGGAATCGAACCCGCGACCTCGGAGTCAAAGTGGCCATTGCTAACCATTCGACCACTGAGCTCGTCAAAATCTGTTGTCTATATGTACACATGAGCTCGGTATTTCACGGTATCTCACCAATAATCGTATTGTGGAAACTGTATTTACGTTCGTTGGTGTTTTTCATGGTGATTCTATAGCCAGTTTATTAAGTGTATTATTAGGTAGTTTACATAAATTATCGTTCACTAAGGGCATCATAATAATAAATAATCTCTATACAAAGCTTAAACATTATAAAAATAGATTATTGATGCCCAAATTTACATACACGTTCAATAAATAACATGGTCAAACCAGATTTATAAATACACTGTAGTATTGAGCAGACAAGTCGGGGTTAGCATTGTTTTTGTGTTGTTAATTTGGTCTAGGCCGAACTTGTTTTTAGAATATACAAGATCAAACCACTTAGTATATACTGATATGCATAGAATAAGTCTTAACAGCCGGTAATATAATCAATTAACAGACAAACCTAACCTCATCAAAACCAACTTATATGTATTGTTTTTTACATTCCCTAGGAATTGTGTAGAATTCCTATATGTAACACATTTCCGGTGACATAATTACATTATATATACACGATTATTAAATAAAAAATATTTTACTTAATTATTTATTATACGCACAGTGCAAAATATACGCAATTAATATCGGCGTTTTTTCTAAAAAAAATATTATTACTTGTAGGCAATTTTTGTTAGCTCATAAAACAAAATAAAACCTGTTTGAGATTTAAAGTACGTTTCCAATAAAACAGTGACTAGCGGATGTGTGGATAGAAATAATTCATGAGACAACCTCCTTTACGTTTCAGTCAATTCAGGCGAGACATGGCATGCTATTAAGAACCGCAAAGAAGCAATTTCGGTTCGGTCGGCGTCGTGTTGATGAGTTTAGTGAAGAGGACAAGAAATAAAGGGGCGACGAATAGGCGAGCTGAGTTTGTTGATGTATTGTACGAAGCAGTACAATACGTATGGACGTTTAGCTGAAAATGCACCTTGATTGATAATGCTTTGGTCAGCAGTGCACCGCTTGAGTAGATGTGATATCGAGAAAATGTATTATTCACTATCCTACATAGCTTGTCAAATTCCAAAAGCTTCCTACTCCTACAAATTTCTTCTGATTAAATTCGTTGTGAGTTCCAAGGCAGCTGTAGTTTTACCCCCCGGGACTGCAGTGGACTTCATTGTCCATTGCCTTTTATGGTAGTCACAGCTGTTAATCCTGGCTACACAGGAGACACAGTGGTAACAATGTGTGGTGGGCCCCCGTCCCGTATGACATAGTTAATGATCATCATCATTATCAGTCTATGTTTACCCAATGCTGGATATAGGTCTTCCCCAATGCTTTCTACCATATGCGATTCTGCATTCAACCGTTTCCAGTCGCTTTTTTTAATTCGTCGGTCCTTCTAGAGATACAGACAAAACCTAGATAATGATTAATGATACATTTATTTCAAAGAACAAAAAAATGGTTAAAACTATCTCCGTGCAAAAGCAGATCAGTCACAAATAAATATAAATACGATGTCGACTTTCTGGAGTCGATCTTAATTTCCGACATGCAAGGGGTCTATGAAATTTATACGCTGGGCAGTGACTCTACAGAAATCAGAAAAGATAAGCTACGAGACAAAAACGTTTAGGGATCTCTGAACTATATCGAAACAAAAAAAAAAAAAAAAAGCATCTCTATCTTTCTAAAAGTTTATTCGAATAGGCCATTGATATACAAAAACCCCTAATATAAAATATAATAATATAAATATACAAAATAAGGATTTTTTTGAATATCAATGGAATAGGCACCAAATGATGTAACATATTTTAATGAATTTGAAAAAAGTATACAAGGGCATATATCAGTTATCTAGTTCCCGTAGAAAAGCTAAGCTTTGCTTAGTTTGGGACTAGATGGCGCTGTGTAATTTGTCCAACGATATTTATATATATTAATTATTTAATTTTCTATTTCGATAACTTAGAGAGTTCGGTGTCAATGGTTTTAAACATAACATGTATTGTCCGCATTGCATTAAGGGCGCAAAGGGTAAATCGCCCACTAATCACGTGAACCACGCCCCACTTTCGAAAATGTTAATGCTGAAGTAATCCTGTTAGTGAGTTTAGCAACCCACGAACTTTGTCACAAATTTCATGACGCCCACGCCATAGAACTTTGACGCTGACGTCAGAGTAAAGGGTACAGATTTAGTTATTTGTTATACAAGAGTGCAAAGTTGCTTTTTAATCGCGTGCTAAATTTTGATGACCGAGCAAGCGAAGGATTCTAAAATTAGAATCCTGAGCGTTAGCGAGGAGATCAAAAGAGCACGAGGTGAAAAATCTTTGCACTCGAGTGCAACACGTAACTTTTCATCCCAGCGATAAATAAAAAAAATCATTTACAATCACAAGATACTGTTATTTCAGTTTAGGTATTAACTACTACATTATAATAGGTAAGTGTTACAGAATAATTTTTAAATTATAACAAATAATACTTGGGTGTATTTAAGAAAAATTTAAAGGAACGTTGCTGAAATTTACTTTATCCTCTAGCGGATAAAAACGACTTTTGCACTCAGATATCGAAGAGCAAAAATACTCTTTCCGGATTGAGGATGAAAATTCTTTTACAGAAGGATCATAGTGTTGGATTTGTATGGAAAATTATGTTTGCACAATATTTCGCTATGGACCGTGATGTTAAAATTTTCGTATCCTGTCAACATAAATAGGAACAGAGTATATAATAACGTAAATCTTTGTGAAGCTTCTCGACAGGACTTATACGAAACTACAAATTATAACGATAATATTGTCGATAAAGATCTGAAGAGGATTTACCGGAAATAAATCGAAGAGCTCGATAGCGTCATTGCGCGACTCTAACGAAAGACTATGACAACGTTATATCGACATGGCGACGCTATTAACGTCTTTTATGAAGCTGAAAACAACGTTACTCAAGAAAACATATAAGATGACAAACAGTTTTATAAAGATTAAGAGATACGTGTATTTAAACGACTTGCAACTGCCATATCTATAAGTAAATATTTCTCCTAGGCCCCAGTTTCGCAATCCCTCGTACGAAGATAAGAATCGAGTGAATTTACGTCATTCTATAGATAAAACAGTAGACAATTGGTGTTACCTGACGTCAGTGGGTACTTAATTACTTATCGTTTTACATTTAATTGGGGTTTTATAAGTGAAAACATTTAAGATTTGTTTTTTAGTGGTAGTTCTATTAATTTCTTCGCGTACTGTGTGTATGCATGCGTAGCTTAGGCTTTTAGGCAAAAATAGTTCCGAGTTAGCGTTTTGTAGCTAGTTTTTAGTGGCGAGATGATCGCCCATGGACCGTCTATAGGCCAAAATGCCTTTAACTAATAAGTATAAAATAAAGTAAAAAATATTAATCCCTCGAACCAAGAAAACATCTCTCTCCTGGTCCATCGGATAAATGGTGTTCTGATCAGACCCTGATCACAACACCATTTATCTATAACCTGATAATTGAGATCATTACAATAATCCCAAACAAGATATCTCTGCTATAAGCTGATGTGAAGTTGGATGTCCTGCAAATTTCTGGTGATGCTGCAGCATCTGACCATGCTTAAGTTCTTTTTACCAATTTTGAATTCATCAGACCCGTGGAATCATATTTCTTCAGAAAATAGAAAAATGCTGATGGTAAACGGCTGGACTGATTTTTTTTTCAACTTGGCTAAGAACCAACTCGATCGCGTTTCCTATTAAACAAAAAGAAAGCCGCAATCAGAATCAGAGAGACTCATCAAACTTATACCACCACCCTTTTTGGTTCCGGGGTTAAAAGGAGTCAAAGCCCGACAAGCCGTTTTTGAGAAAACCTTGAAAACCGTACGGCGTACTCTTCTGGAGTACTTAATGTCTTTTTCCTTAGATGTGTTTTCCCAAAATATTTGCTTTCTCATAACATGCGTTTTCTTTGCTATAATGTGTTCCTCCTAAAATATCTCCTTTCTGACTTGTCGTAGTTTTGAGGTTTTAAAATTAAGAAAACGCTCTTTTGAGTACCACTGCTACAATACTATTACGGGGCCATGGGGCCATGGGGCCACGACTATACTTATTAATGTCGAGGGAGTAATGCTTGCTGAACTTGTCGTTATATAAGTATCATATAACGACAGGTTCGGCAAGCATTACTATTTATCCACAAAAATACACTAACAATATTTTTTGAAAAATGGAAAAATATTTATCTGGCAAGTTGGCCAAGACAACTATTTAAATAATAATAATACACTAACAATTTCATATATGGAAAAAAAATCAACGAGCTCAAATTAAAGAAGCGCACATAAAGTCCACGAAAACCGCCAAGGTAACCATTTAATAAATTTTAGTCCCATAGAAACGTTATTGACTTGTGAGCGTTTGAAGCAGTTTGCAACACTCAGCCTGCGTCCGCGGGCACCGCGCCAAACACGAAAAATAAACGATTCATCTAATTCGCCGTGCTAACTGCTGGCCCATTCAATAACTTACATTATACAAGTTTGACGTCACTTGGCAGTGCCTGGCAGTGGTTGGCAGCTTGGCATACGTTGCAATGGCCACCATATTAAAATTATTAAAACCGCCAGATTTCTTTCAAGACTTCATTTTTGTGTTATTATCACGTGATGTTTCGCAATCTTTGATATTAGTATCTAATATATTCTACGTCGTTTCTTCAAGAGGCCGCTAATTGGTAGAAATGAAAGATATATCGCACGCTGAGAACGAAAATGACCTAATCCAAAATTTACGGAAATCGAGTTTCACACAAAAATTGACTTAAAAAGGAATGCTCTTTTTAAGTCTATTTTTGTGTGAAACTCGATTTCAATCCAAAATCCAAAATTTACGGAAATCGAGTTTCACACAAAAATAGACTTAAAAAGGAATGCTCTTTTTAAGTCTATTTTTGTGTGAAACTCGATTTCCGTAAATTTTGGATTAGGTCATTTTCGTTCTCAGCGTGCGATATTATCGTTTTTTGCGATTTTTAAACTTTATAATATACTTCGAACCTTCACCGAATGAATCTTGATTGAAATGAAATAAAAATATTGTAAAGTCTCTATTTGATATTCTGTAAATGTAAAATCGTTTGAGATGAATAAATATCAATACCTCTATGTTTACCCGCAATATGCTCAAACCCCTTCAATTGAAGAGATACCCATTTCCCAGAAATGGGCTGAATAAGGGATGACGACGACGACCTCTATACCCAATAACAAATGATACAACGCGAAGTACAAATCAGAAATATTTTTAACATTACCAGGAACTGGATGTAAACATACTAAGCAGATAAACATGTAATCATTGGTTTTAAATAACTCGAAACACCTGCAGGTAAACGAGCCGGGCGCGAGGTTCAACGGACACCTCAACTAGTTTAGGCATTCGCTAACGAAATAACCAAGACCACCTAAACCAGTCCCATAATTTTCATAATGGCCAGTAATGGCACATCATTATCTATAAATAGCTATGATTTACGTAAGTTTGATAGTATATTATATTTTACTAAACACAATTTTGATGTTGACTATAAAAATAGGAAACACGCAATACCATACGAGTACAATGGAATTAATCACGAAGAGAAAAATGTTATCACTTTTATTGTTATTAACGCAACTACCTACAAATTTCCTCATTACCAACGAATTGTGGTACACATTAGATAGAATAGAAAGAAAGATATGTTTTTATTTCACATCACATAAAACTATAAAAAGATGAAGGTACATATTCTGTAGTATTTGCGACGCTAAAATGGTTCCAACTCAGCGTAGCTGTGGCGTAACCTCAGCACTTGTTTTCAGCCGGAACCAATACGACTGTACGAGCGCCCCTACGGGGTTCAACCAGAGCGCCAATAAAAAGCGCTATCCCCATGGTTCCATCATACATCTGACACTTGGGAAGAGCAATTTAAAAGCTTATGCTGTTAATAAATAAGTCACCACAAATTTCCAACCGTAACGAAACCATCCAGACAACAAACACCTGAAGGTGAAGCCCCTATAATATATAAAATATATAAAGCCGGTCTTGGTATGTATTAGGGAGTTTGCATACCTTCTTTTGCCAAGAACATTGAAGGCAATGCAGATCACAAATTATAGCAAACTTCGTCGGGTACACAATAATGAGTAGATACTGTCAGAAATCAATTCAACCAATCGTTCCTAAATTTAATGAAGAAGTTTTAGCTTTTAGAATGATACTATTTTAAACTTCCTTGTAGTTCCAAAGCAAACGGACATTCTTTGTGGCACGCACAGAACTTAGTTCTGTGGTGGCACGGTTGTCCTTGTTAGCGATTGAAACCAATTTTAGCGCACGACTACTCAACGAGAACTCGTTCTGAGACAAAAACAACTGTATGCTTGTGTGCTGAGTCGAAGTCGTGTCACTCCACTACCGGTTCTGTCTCTGACAGAATGTTTACAGGTTTTAACGTTCGTTTCGAATCCTGTTCATCTTGTTCATTTTAAGATCTTGTAATTAAGATTATTATAGAATCATGTTATTATCAATGTTAAATTTATGTGAAATGAAATCATTGACGTACAAATTCAATTCAATTCAAGAGGGTTGTTGCGGAACACAAGGGTCACCAGAATGAAAGGAGTATAGGCTGGCAACGGAACGGCGACCCCTTGGTGTTGTTGATCTCCATGGAGGTGATTGCTTTCCATCAGGTGATCCACATGCTCGTATGTCCCCATCAGTCAGAAGTTACCATCAGCATAAAGGCTGAAATAATGGACGTTTCTGAACCTTATGCATAAGTCGTTGAAGAAAAATGGTCTGAATAAGCAGTGATTGACATACCATCTCTCTAACAAACTATAATAAGTGGAAACAGAAGAGGGAACGAATAAGTTGGAACACTTAATGCGATATGACATGAACAATGTTATGAAGGGCAAGAGGGGAAGGAAAAGACTAATAGACTAGTTATTTTACAGAAGTGAAGGAAAAGATGTTTTCCCCGCAATTTCACACCTGCGTATTCGGATATTTGCAAAACGTGGTTCAACATTCTCTTGTGGGAATTTCCAAAAATTACCTCTATTTTGAAATAACTTTCGGACCTGGCTCGTTAATCTGTGCCATAAGACATTGCTTTTCAATACGTATATGTGTTGTTGATAAACATAATTAAATGTTTATCAACAAAATTCACATTTAATATCAAAGCTATATTAAATGTGAAATTTTAATATAGCTCTGATCACATTTCGCTTTATCACGCGCCTGTTCATTTGGTGGAACCATAGAGATAATTAAAGTGCAAACCCACATGTTTGTTTAACTAAAAAATTAAACTTTCAACTAAAATTATAGATATTAAATTTCCATTAACATGTCTAAAATCTTGGCAGGGGTTTAACCACCATGTGAATGTCACGTTTTCACAGCGCACCGGTTACTCAAAAATTTATAAATCTGCCATTTTTTCTTAAAATAAATTAAACCAACAGTACACCAAGTCTAGTTCGGACAAAAAAAAACGCCGTGCCAGATTTTTAAAATTATTTAACAGTCTCCAGATGCACGATAATATGACTAATTAAATATATATTTCTTCCAACTATGCTTTAATTTCATCACAATCACACTAAAAACTCAGTACAAAACGAGTCTTTAATGCTCTAGAGCAATAAAAAAGTATGAAATTTCATTATTGCACAGTTTTTTTTAATCGCACCAAAAGGTGCCAATCTCAATGGATTAGGTCTATTCAGCCAGCCGATATCAATACTTTTTTTTTCGTACGTATTATTCGTTTCTATCCTACTTGTTCCAAATTTAAAAAAATGATTGCTGCTAACTCCGAGTTAAAAATGAAAGAAATTTAAAAAAGTGATTTGGCGGGAACTTTGTTAATTTTGCTTGACAATATTTTTGGAAACGATAAAAGTGTGATACTATCTGATTTTGAGTGCTACGGCTTCGAATTAAAATGGAATCATCTAGCGACACATTAACTCCGGAAAACATTCTAAATGAAGCCGACAGTGTTATAGAAACTTCTATTTTGACTGTTTGATATGAGTTTCTTTTATCTACTATTCCTATAGGTATTAGTTGAAAGAAAAGCAGATTATGCACCTCGCCTTAAGTAATTTATATTGCCCTCGTGCCTGTTAGATTAGAACCCTCGCTAACGCTCGGGCTCTAAATCAGGCACTCGGTGCAATAATAAATTACTTTGTGCTCGATGCAATAATCTACTATTCTTTATCACTCATAAATTATTATACTTATCGTTCATCATAAGTGTACAAAGGTGAGCTTATCTCTACAACAGATCTCTTCCAGCCTACCCTATAGGCAGTAAGAGAATTATTTGACTCGATATGTTAATAATCATAATGATTCATTTTTGCAGCAAAAGTCATCCACGATTTCTATAAAACATAAACGTAATTTTGCATACGCAATGCCATTCATTTTATGATTACTCGTACTTCTAGGATTCTTTATGTAGTGTTTCACACTCGGAATAGATAGAAGACTTTGTTTTAGAATTTAAGATAGATATTCATATTATTCAGAAGAAATTAAATTATGGCAATAAATACGAACATACAAATAACTTGATATCTATGACAGTCCACTCGCTAAGAAATCAATAGAATATATAGAGATCTTCACAAGATTACAAAAGCAAGTGTTATCGTCTATTTACCCGATATTTGACAAAATACATATCTGTCGTGATTTCACGACTGATTGATGGATCATCGATAAGCAAACATTTCAATGAAACCCTAACGGCTGTCACTAAGACGCCTGAGCTATCATATAATAAAGAAGGACCATCCCACAAATTGAAAACTTATTTTGACAAATTTTAAATTTCCAAAAACACTACTGTCTCACCGCCGGCGATGAGCGAGAAACGAGTAGCATCAGTATGTAAAAGTCTCGCCGGTATCGCTCATATATGCATCTCTTTCAATCACGAGTGATCTGTATCTATTGTACGTTTCTTGAGCGAGATTTCTCGCTGGCAGTGAGACAAGTGCTTAAATTAAAAAAGCAGTGCCGCAGTTACCAGGAACATCGTATCTTCGGCAGTGTGTTTAGACTTAGATAAACCGTTCAGTTCTTTTTAATTTCGTAGCTCGTAGTACAGTACGGTACAGCATAGTAATTCTTAGCACAATGTAAATAAATATTGATGTTCGGCCACTCCAGGGAATCGTAATACTAGGAAATACGAATGTATTAGTTGCTCCAGAAATAACGCCGTTTGACGTCACGGGGAGCCACTGTCAAGGACCACACTACGGTACTCGCATCGACCGTTACTCTGGACGTAGAAAAACGCAAAAACGTAGTTCGCAAACGGATAAGCAAACCATCTATCTATCAATCTATCTATCTATCTATATCTTCTATATATATAAAAGAAAGTCGTGTTTGTTACAACACTTATAACTCGAGAACGGCTGGACCGATTGCCATGGTTTTTGATTTGTTGGATTTGTTTCCGTCCCGAATAGCAGAATAACTCTTAAAAACATTGGAAAATTCTCGAAAAAATAAAATAAAAGAAAAAACATTTTCCCATACAAAATGTTCGTGGTTGTCGTCAGCCTGGCGCAACTCAAGGTAAAAAAACGACTCTATGAATCGGAAGCGAATTTGGTACAAATTCTGATTGTTTTCGCTCCCATTTCATACATTTAGAATTTACGCTATTTGTATGGCACATCCGTCTCTTAAAACGTAGTGGTTACATTCTCTTTGGTTGTCGTAGCTGTCAAATGTGACGTTGTCGTACGTGCGTACGCCAAATGTATGCGTGCGTTCAGAAATGTATATTAAGCTCATTATAGAACAAATGTCATAGATTAAAAACAAATGTTAACTCTATTGGTCTCATTTTTACGTCTTGAAAGTTGGCTGTGATTTGTTTTGAAAACAGTTTTGTGGATTTAAATATTTATTGGTTCTAAAATATTTATGCGTGCGTTCAGAAATTTAAATCAAGCTCCATAAATCTATATAATATATAAAATAATGTCGTGTCTTGGTCGGGAAAGTATTAAAAACATTGAAAAATTGACGAAAGAATTAAATAAAAGAAAAAACGTTTTCCCATACAAATAGTGCCAGTTAAAAAGGATTGGAATATTTATTGATTGTTATGTAAATGTCAAATCGATTGGTCTCACTTTTACGTCGCGAATGTTGTCTGTGATTTATTTTGTGGATTGAAATATTTATTGTTGTCAATTGGTACTTTTTTTGTGACTTTGTAAAGTACTGAACTTATTATTTACCCACTGCTGGGATACGGGTCTTCCCTCAACCGAAGATGTTTAGAGCATACTCCAACACGCTGCTCAACTACGGGTTGGGCCACTAACTTGGCTTAAGGACTGCCATCTAATGATAAACACCAGGACCGACGGCTTAACGTGCCTTCCGAAGCACGGACGAGCTCGAGATAACATAAACTCATCCATGAACAGGCTACGGTTGACGTTGCTTAACTTGCGTGTACAATTAGACTGACACGTGCCTCACGCCATCGTGCTTCTCTATTATTTTCTATTATTCATTGTATTAATTTCAAGAAATCATAAATTTTGTTCATATATATATTATTTATATAATAATAATTTGGTTGGGGAAAAAGTCTTTTCGTATTTTATATGAAAATTCAAAACATTTTTTAATAAAGTTTATTTACATTTAACTAAAGTATGTAGGTGCCATTTTGTTCGATAACTTTTTACCATCTTGTAGGTAGAGACATGATCCCATTACTATAGAAATTTTGGGACTTCTGTTCAAAAAACCGCGACAAGTGGTTTTGGCAGTCTTCTCGTGATGTTAACCTGACATTGCCTAAAGAATTCTTAAGAGACCGAAACAGGTGGAAATCAGAAGGTCCAAGGTCAGGACTATACGACGGATGCATTAACACCTCCCAGTCAAACTCTCTTAATTTTTGCTGAGTGGCTAAAGATGTGTGAGGTCTAGCGTTATCATGATGAAAAATCACACCCCTTCTATTAATTAATTCCGGCCGCTTTCTCTCAACTTTTTGCTTTAATCTCATCAGTTGTTCACAGTAGAGTTCAGAATCGATAGTCCTGCCTGGCGGTAACAGCTCATAATGAATATCTTCCCTTCGAATCCCACCATACACACAGCATCACCTTGTTGCGGGTTTACCCGGGTTTCGCCAGAGTCTGTGAAGCCTGGCCGGCCTTTGACCACGACCATTTTATGCGCCAAAACTGTTTTGTGATCAATTCCTAGTTCTTCAGCTACGTCGTAACTACTGATATGCCGATCTTGCTCCACTTTTTCAAAAATGGCATCCATTTTATCCGTACCAGGGCGACCAGAGCGACGTGCATCTTTGACATCAAAATTTCCGGATTGAAAACGCTTAAACCAAATTTGTGCTACTCTCACAGACACTGCACTAGGACCATAAACGTCACAAATTTTTTACGCAGCTTGCGTTGAATTTATACCTTTTTTGTAGTAAAATTTTAAAATGTATTGAATTTCTTCATTAGATTCACTCATCTTGACAGTAAAAAAAACAAATGAAAATCACACATTTACCTAATTTGAATTTGGAATTATCTTTTTTAAAATTTAAACTTTTAAATATGTCAAAACCTGCCAGGTATAACCAAAGAGATTTTATTACAAGTTCATACATACTATAATGCGAAAAGACTTTTTCCCCTACCTATTATGTACATCACGAAATTCATTGACTGTTAGGCGGTACGAAGTTCGCCGGGACAGCTAGTATATATATATATATATATATATATATATAAATGAATGTTTGTGTGTATGTCCTTCATGCATTCGTTTACCGCTCATCCGATTGCAATGAAACTTTGGTGGGATATTCTGGGTATACTGGGTAAGGTTTACAGGACAACGTCTGTAAGGTCAGCTAGTAATACAATAAAGTTGCAGGTAATAACAACAGACCTAGGTCGATGTGTAGATGGTGGTTTAGAATTTAGATATTATTAGATACTTGTATTTATTAAAATTGTTTAGGATTTCGTTAGTGATCCATTCATGTTCTTGACGGAGATGAATTTCCTCAAGACCTAAAAAGCTAAGTTTGATACTAACTACCTTCAGTAGTTTTATCTCTGGTTTTGGTAGGTAAATTAGACCCGAATCACAGTATGAATAATAAGTACTGTGTACAGCATAGCCATTCCCTGCCGCTATCTCGTATCAACATCACCTCGTTTCTGAGACGAATCTGGAACAGGTTCTATGGCGACGCACGCATACACGCTCTACATAGACGTCATTGTTTATGTAGTAGTACGTAGTACGATTACTTATACTGCGGTAGCAATCAACGACGCGATATTTGTATCGAGTGGCCGCGGTGTGTCATGTTAAACGTTAGAAGCTCAAGTTTACACTAGAGGCACACGTGAGTGCGCACCCAACCCAAGTAATAACAACATGGTTTCGTGTTTATATCATATCTGATTTATTCTTCGTTTATATTCTACCGGCTTCTACAACTCATGTGTTTAAAGAGATACATGGCGCGGGTGCGTGCACAGCTGTACAGCATACGTGACATCAGTACACAGTAGAGGAAATATATATTAGTACCTAGTTGGTTACGTCCACATTTTGATTTTTGCACAAAACCAGACACACAGAAAATGTCCAGAGTCCTACAATTAGGACAAATCACGGAAAAGATATAGTAAAAAATGTTAAGGACCAAAATAAATCTGAAAAAAAAATACGAAGAACTACGATGTTTGCGAAAAAAATATTATAATGTTATCTATATAGCACCATCTGTCTACCTTATGCCTTATGCCATATTTATAAACCAGTCGGTAAAAAAAAAAAACGTGGAACAGAACAAATGATTTATTATAACATTATGAAAATAATGTTCCACCAAGCTGTTGGCACTTGGTGGAACAATCAACAGTATCAACTTTAGAAAAAAATATAATATGATTGATTATCTTTGATTCACAATTCTTTATTAAAGTAAACAAGAGTCAAGTTAATGAAATACGGTATTTGACAAAAGACATATCGATCATTGGGTGCAACAACGTCAACGGGCATTTTCCGAGCGTTATTTTGGTATTTATTTTCATATTATATTATTTCTACTCTCACATTCTTCTTAATAGGCTTTTAACATTATAGAAGTACCAAATTATTATTTTTGTCTTATTATTGTTGCAATTATTAAATGTTATTTGGTTGAACAATCATAAAAGTGATCTACGTGCAACAACGACATAAATGTACGCTGTGACCATATTGTAGCGATTGAGCGATATATAATGATGAACAATGAATGGGTATCAATAGAAATGGCACAGTTTTAAAAAGTAATACTGTGGAAATGGGCAAACTGTTCGGCGGTAAGCTGTGGCACGTGGTGACGTCACAGCAGCGTTCAGTGCCAAGGCTCCCGGCAACGTAAACACGATCACTCCCGCTGTGTAAACCAACTGATAACGTCGTCAGCGATTCGATACACTATACACTATAGCTCTATGCGCGGCTTCCCAGAAGAATTTAAATGAGATTGAACAATTTACCAACTGATTAGGTACGCAATAAATTTTTGTTAAAGTTTATATGATTCGGAGAAAAATGTATTAACGTTAAAATTGAATTATTTGTTCATTTGAGCTATGTAATATTCTTGAAACATTGATATGTTTTGGCTTTAAACATTCGAATTTGTATTAAAATATAAATAAATAATAAATATTTCTGGACAATGTCCAGCGCCATCTAGTCCCAAATTAACCGCAAAGCTTGAGACCTAAAAGTATCCGCTTTTGTACACTCACAAGGCCATTCGGTCGCAGAGTCACATACTAAGCAGTCACATACTTAGACTAACTGCTGGTATAAAAGATTTAAAAAGTAAAAATAAACTAAAAAGCATTGTCATTGGTGAGAACATCACGATCGCCATAAAGAAGAAGAATAATAATAAAAGCTTGTGTTATGGGTACTAGACAACTGACAAATGTACTTAAATACATTTTTTTTTGTAAATACATACTTATAATACATAGAAAACACCCAGACCAAGACAAACAGACATGTTCATGCACACAAAGGTTTGTCTTGTGCGGGAATCGAACCCGCGACCTCGGAGTCAAAGTGGCCATTGCTAACCATTCGACCACCGAGCTCGTCAATATTATAATTGAATTGTCAATTAATCTTGAAAACCACAAGGATTTAAAAATTTAAAGGATACGTTAGATACGCCTGGGACGCTGAAAATCTGTAGTACTGTTTTATAAGAACGAATGAATTTAGATTAGTTTTTTTTTGTTATTGCTTTAAATAATTATCCTTCACGAGTCTGTGCCTATTGCCTTTATTTGCGAATTTAATTACGTTACTTATTATTTCGTGCTTCGGAGAGCACGTTAAGCCGTCCGGCCGGGCTGTTCTCATTAGCTGACAATCGTTAAGTCAAGTCAGTGGCCCTTATGCGACATGAAAACACATGACAACGTGCACGTAACGATTAAAACTTTAGGAAGAATGAAATTTAAAAACAAAAAAAATGATTGCCTGTAAAGTCGGTTTACGGACGATAATTTGTACGTGATAACGTCATAAGAAAACATCGGCCGATGGAGTGGAAGAGAGATAGATGCGTCACAAGCCGAACGCTTAGGCCGATCGTACCTCTCTATCGCTTGTTCCGAACTCTCGCTTGCACGCTCGGCTCAGGCGGAACGTGACAATGAGTCATGCTTTTTCTTGCGTGCAGCCGGCGTTTATCGAGTTATAAGACGTTATCACGTGAAAAAATATAGGGGTCGTCGCTGACACCGCCCAGCTTATTTTGGGAGTTTTTATTCCTCATGTATAAAATCATAGGGGTCTTAGCAAATCTTGAAAAACAGGTTCTCTCTCACCACCTCCATGGTATAACCACACACCGGTCACTCCATACAAATGACGTGTCGTTCACTATTACATAAATAATGACGTCTGTACAGAGCGAGAATGAGCGTGTGTGCGTGGGGCGTCATACAAACTGAGGGGCAATTCTCGTAATTAAAATGTAGTTAACACATCTTTGCAATGCCCAACAGGGTTCATATGTATGTAATAATCTGTATACTGTATAAACATCCTTATAACTATGTACTACATATGAAATGCAATAAAAATATTGAGTATTGAGTCAAAATTCAGTTTCGATCCAGTCTCAATCTCACAAATGTCAAATTTGGTACTCTCGTATCACATTATGTAACTTCAAAATTTGATCTAAGTGGGATTATATCGAAATATGACCGAAAATTAAGCAAATTAAGAATGTTACTTTGTCAACAATAAGAATTGCTTATAATGAATTAATGAAATCAAGTGTATAATTTTAGTCAATTCACAATTCGATCTCGATTCGGTCAACTTTCAATCTGCGATCGAAGAATTGGCCTTCTATTCCAAATTTGAGAGCGGCAGGGACTGTTCATACTGTACTTACTTATACTGTGGTATAACTATGGGAGAATCTACAATAGAAGGTTAACAAGGATATTTAGAAACAAAAACTACGTATTTGCAATTTAAACGCTGGCTCAATGTCAGTCATTTATTTATGTAGTATTCACATTTAATTGTGATAATATCTGAGCGTTTGACAGCTCATTTGTACGTTTGAATAGACAAAAGAATACATATCATTTGTAGAAAAACATTTCCTGATATACAATACCAACTTGACAATGACACGATGGAAAATTTGGATACAGGTAACAAAATTAATGAAGTCAAATTTCGTATACTCATACAACTTTTTTTTTCCTCGACTTAAATCATCAGCTATTGTACGATTTCCGAAGAATCCAAGCATATAATTAAAAAATTGGTTGCCTGTAAAGTCGGTATACGGGCGAAAGTTTTACGTGACAACGACTTTGAGTGGTAAAATGTTTTCGAGTGGAAGGGACACATGCCTTTCACTTTTTATGTCTGTCTCTCTCGCTCTTAGAAGGGACGCGTGCCTTTCACTCGCTCTCATTGTAAGCGCATAACGTGAGCCAGTTTCTTGAAGTGTCACCCGGCTAACCAATTTATAAGACGTTGTCACGTCAAAAAAATATATTAAAAGTAATTTCAAAACTCAATTTTCTGGGAACGTTTGACGCAGTAAATTATTTTATTAGGAACAATTTTTACCCAAACAAAAATGAAAGAGTCGCTTAACTTAAGCCATAAAACATAGTTGAAACAAAAATCATTTATTTATATAAATGATTTTTGTTTTATGTTCCTGCAGCAAGACCGGTTTGCATGCAGCAGTTTCGCAAGGGCACCACCCTTCTTTCAACTTCCTCGATGTTTGTCTTCGAAGTACTAGTGCCGTTTATGTGAAAAATAAACCATAAGTGTAATAAAAAAACAAAAAAAAAATCTAATGAATGAAGTTACAGTCAGTCACATAAAGTTCAAATAATAAAGAAATTAAAGAAAGACGTTAACAGACAATGTTCTTTACAAAATTCTCTGAACTATTAACAAAAGATTTCTTAGTTAAAATACGAGTTGCCCGAATACAATAATAAAATAGTAACATCAGAAACAATGTCATCTAACTTTCGCTTTAACACAAAAAAATACTATACAGGAGTTGAGCCCGAGGGACTAGTAAACAGTGAAAGTTCCGAAACTACGGTTATAAACGTAGTCACAGTTCCGAGAAATGAACAAAGGCCAATATAACACTGCCGACGTCGCCTGTCGCATGATAATTAACACCAAGCAGTTCCCCAACTTAAATAATATCTCAAACTTTACAAAGACATGTTCTGTTTTAACATTTTGAGCTGACGTCACCCACAGAATAAATGGGCCTACTGAGTTACATGTTAACAAATATTTACTACATACTAATGCTAATATTTATACTTACCATTAGCTTTAACATAAATTATAAATACCACGAAATGGTTTGACTGCCGTATTCTTTGTTGATAAATTGATAACAAAGAATTTCGTATTCATTCGATTTTGACGAGCTCGGTGGCGTAGCGGTCAATGACGTGGTTTCGACACCAATGCTCGTGGGTTCGATTCCCACATAGGACAAACATTTGTGTGCATGAACATGTCTGTTTGTCTTAGTTTGGGTGTTTTCTATGTATAATAAGTATGTATTTACAAAAAAAAATATGTATTTACGTATGTTTATTAGTTGTCCAGTACCCATAACACAAGCTTCGCTTACTTTGGGGCTAGATGGCGCTGTGTAATTTGTGTGACAATATTTATTTATTTATTTATTCATTAACTTCAAAACACAATATGTACTAGTTATAGACTTGTAGTGACAACTAAAAATGATCGTGAACTTCGATACTTTTAAACGGTCGTTAAGACAGTTAACTTTGATCTCGATAAAAGTACAGTATTAGCATGTATAGTACATACATCAAAAATTTTGAACATACAGTAAATCAAAAATTTATCATGCTAAATGAAAATATTTTACATATAGCACAAATTTTTGATGTAACATGCTAAATCAATTATTTGTACATACAAATAGTACAAATTTTTGATTTAGCACGTTTTTAATTAGTTATTATGTCAAGTTGTACTTTTTGAATATTATATAAATAATAAAGCACTTTAATAATAAAATAGTTTTATTTACTTATATATTCAAAATTATCGATATAATTTGGGGTTACCTGTGACCCCAAGCGGGCAGTTATGTAGGTAATTTTCATCATGCGAGTAACTAAGGGTTAATATATCATAAAACAAAAAGTATGAAAACTGATTTTTTACAAAGTAGTATATTTTTTTTTTGTAGTCAACCAGTTTTGATTTCAGTGAACTATATATTTTGATAATATAATTTGGGGTTACCAATGACCCCATGCGGGCAGTTATGTAATTTTCTTAATGTAAATAACTAAGGGTTAACAAGTCATAAAACAGTAAGAATGAAAACAGATTTATTTCTATAAAGTAGTATATTATACACAGATTCCCACAGTGAGATTATTTTTTCTCATAGTAAGCCAGTTTTGATTTAAGTGAATCAACTTGTTTCAGCAGACTTCGGTTGGAAGCACGAATTTTCTTTATCATCACAGATTTTTGTTTTACCGCAGCTGTTAAATCAATAATTCTTAGGCAGAGACGCTTGCAGATAGGATCGTCGTATGCTGACGGAGAAGTAGCTAGCGGAATACGGTTACGATCAAAGGTTTTCTTATACCCATAAATTTCAGGAAATTGTCCATCCATGTCAGGTAAAGATGACGACGTGTCATCATCCTCTGTCAAAGCTGAAGTTGGGCACGGAATAGCAGGAACTTGAGTCTGGAATTCATAAGATATATATTTTTTAAACTACTTCGGGTGGCAGGCCCGCCTGATGTGAAGCGGTTACCGTAGCCATATTAACGCTCGCAACATAAAATATCGCTCGCGCGCCGCCACCCCCGCTTCCAACGCAGCATCCTTTTCCTTTCTGGTGACCTCACTCACTCGCAAGAACACAACAAGCCTCAAGGGAATAGTTATTTGGCTGCGGTATTCTGTGTGGTGGAGGTACATTCCCCATTTGGGTAGCTTACAATTACGCTCCCAACCTCTCTTTTCGCCAGAGCTTCGTTTGTCAGTCAGCAGAGTGCACCGCGTGCAGGTGAAGTTGGCTTTGGTTCAAAGATGTTGATGAACCACTGACTCCCACCAAAGATATATATACTCGTACATAATTATATTTAGGGTGCAAGTCGTTTAATTATACCTTAGATTCTATTAGTCTTACATTTACCTGGACCCGGGTCTCTCCGCCGCTCAGCAAACGAGACTGTAGTGATATAGACGTTGAGTACAGCGGATCTGTCATTAGCACGTATGATGTCGAGTTATTAATAACATCATTCTCTGTTTTTATTCCTGAATTTTGACTTTGAACATCCGGTACTTGAACCTAAAATTTATAAGATAGATTCATCATCATCATCATCATCATCAGGTCATTGTAGTCTCCACTACAGGAGCACGACCCTCTCTCGTCCGTCCCACACAGAAGGAGGATTTGGCCTACACTCCCCACGCTGGCCAGACGGGTTGGGGAGGCCCGATCGATGTTTTCTAATGTATTTCCCTTAGTCGCCATGTACTACACCCACGGGAAGAGACGGAGTGATTCTATTCTAGTCTGCCGGAAACCACACGCCCAGATATATTGATACGGCCATATTTAAGGAATCGTTATGTGTCGTCATGCATAAAACTACAAAAAAGACAAACGAGGCTCTGGCGAACAGAGAGGTAGCATAGCATATTTTTGAAGCTGCCCGACTGGGGAAGTACCTCCACCTCACATAGTACCGCAGCAAAATAATAATACTCTTGAGGGTTGTTGTGTTCCTTGAGGGTTGTGTGAGTGAGGTCACCAGAAAAAAGGAAGGAAGGATAGGCTAGCCCGGCCGACCCCTTGGTGTTGCCGATTTCCATGGGCAGTGGTGATTGCTTTCCATCAGGTGACCCATATGCTCGTTTGCTCCCATATATAAAAAAAAACTAATTTTACCTCTACGCGACGCTCTCCACCCATTATCAAACGAGGCAAAATGGAGGTAGATAACAGCGAGCTCACGTATTGACGGGATGATAATGTACCATCAATATCAGGCTCTGGTTTTACTTTTACAGTTGTCATAGACAACTGAACTTGAGTCTGAAAATAAGAGAAGTTTTATATGGTTACGTTATGTACGAGTATGTAAGAGTTCGATAGCGTCGTTGCGCGTGTCTGTCTTATCGAATACACAAGTTAAGCAACGTCGACCTCGCCGTAGCCTAACTATGGATGGGTTTATTTATTATTAATGGTGGAAGCCCGCAAAGTAGTGTACATCATATTGCCTTTTTTTATGTATTTATACTATGTTAATAAATTCGATTGCAATCAAAATGGAAGTCAAATTTGCCTGCAAATTTGTCACTTTAGGAAACTTTAGCCTTGCTCGAAAAAAACACAGCTATCTTTACCTGCACGTGGGGCACTCCGGTGCTTAGCGAACTGGGCTGTGGCGTAGAGGTCGCACAGGACAGCGGATCCGTTTCTTGCAGTATTGATAACGTATCAAAATCAACAATCTCTGATTTTATCTCAGAAATTTGACACGGCATTTCCGGATCTTGATTCTGAAATTCATGAGATATATTTACACGCAAATATTTTTTTGTATCTTTGTCGTTTTAAATAATTTTTTTTTTATCTTGTTTGTAATATATATCGCTGTGGAATGACAAATCCAGGCATTCCAGGCATTCGTCATAGCCATCATTACCTGTCCATGGTACACTCCTCTGATGAACAAACGAGGCTGAGGTGATTTAGGCAACATGGGAACCGTAACTTGCAGTGATGGTGACGTACCATCATCAACGTGAACTTCGGATTTAATTTCTGAAATCGGACGTGGCATAACTGGACCTTGATTCTGAAATTTACAATAAATTATACAACATGTAGATTTAATGTGTAATTCATTTATCGTCTTCAACTCAAAAATTTACCTGATAATATGAAACAGCTTAATTTTAACTATGTTTAAGAAGAAATTGCATGACTTTTTATTTAATAATTGTTATTACTCAATTGACGAATATCTACGACATAAAATTGTAATTTAATTTATGACACATTAATAATATATTATATGAATAGACAATGCAATTATATGAATAAACAACGATATATTCACACGCCCATAGTGGGTAGAATAAGTGAAATTAGAAAATGTAACATGTGTACCTATTTATTACATTGTTTTTGTGAATAAACGAATTTTATCTTTAAATATAAATAAATATTTCTAGTCAATTTACACAGCGCCATCTAGTCCCAAATTAAGCGCTAAGCTTGTGTTATGGGTACTAGACAACTGATAAATGTACTTAAATACATTTTTTTTTAAATACATACATTATAATACATAGAAAACACCCAGACCAAGATAAACAGACATGTTCATGCACACAAATGTTTGTCATGTGCGGGAATCGAACCCGCGACCTCGGAGTCAAAGCAATTGCTAACCATTCGACCACCGAGCTCGTCAATTTTATCTTATCTTTAAGGGTAACTTTACCTGTACTTGAGGCACTCTGTCTAAATGAGGCTGTGGCGAAGTAGTGATAGTGGACGGACCACTCTCTTGCAACGATGAGGTCTGATTGATATTATTATGTGACATTTGGCCATGACTCTGAAATTATATATAAATTCTCATTCGAGTGATACGAGTACGTCTGTCTCAAAGAACTCAGCTGTAGATATATGCATTTAACAAGCATACCTGAGTTTTACAGTGGCAATACTGTACTGTGAAAACATTTTTTTTTATACTACGTCGGGTGGCAGACAAGCATACGGCCCGCCTGATGTGAAGCGGTTACCGTAGCCATATTAACGCTCGCAACATAAAATATCGCTCGCGCGCCGCCACCCCCGCTGCCAACGCAGCATCTCCTTCCTTTCTGGTGATCTCACTCACTCGCAAGAACTGTTCGATTCGGTTCGGATTTATAATTTGGTTGCGGTATTCAGTGAGGTGGAGGTACATTCCCAGGTCGGGTAGCTTACGATTAGGCTCCCTACCTCTCTTTTCGCCAGAGCTTCGTTTGTCAGTCAGCACGGTGCACCGCGTGCAGGTGAAGTTGGCTTTGGTTCAAAGATGTAGATGAGCCAATTACACCCTATATTACATATAGTCAAGAGTATATAAATTATATAAAAAATAATCCCTTGGTTACGGCAACACGCGTGAACGGTTGTATTTGTTATTCTCAGGAGAAGGTTCTTATGAAAGAAAGATAACAAGAAAGTTGCGCCGAAAGTAGAAAATTTAAAGAAACTGTACGACGACTCGTTTGACAGAACTGTCAGTCATTTGACAGATGGCGCGATACCATACATAGTTATGTAAATTGGTGAATTTTGATACCCACAGGCAGGGACTCAAAAACACCTTCATAAAGGATACACATTCATAACGGTTACAGATTCAATCTGTTACAGAATTATTCCTGTAACACTTATTGGCGTGTTTTAAACCTGTTTCGCTAGTAACACTTATAAAGTGTAACAGATATAAACGTTTCTGTTACCAATCTGTTATAAAACTGTTTCTACATTTTTCTAGATGTGTGTACCTACGCACCATACTTACCTACGTCCACGTAGGCATTCGACTCGCGGTAATTTTTTTTAGTATAACCACAGTATAAGCACAGTTTTGTATAAGACTGAGTTGCGTCGATTAGCGCGTCTACTAAACCGATTTGGCCGAGTCGAAAGCGATGTAATGACTCGACTTTTTAAACCGATTCAAACCGATTTGAGCATAAACCGAGTTGCGTCGATTAGCGCGTCTATTAAACCGATTTGGCCGAGTCGAAAGCGATGTAACGACTCGACTTTTTAAACCGATTCAAACCCATTTGAACATAAACCGAGTTGCGTCGATTAGCGCGTCAGCGCGTCTTGCGTCTACTAAACCGATTTGGCTAAGTCGAACTTACTTACGCATCTCGCTCGCGTCGCTGTGCGCGCATTCGCCCGTTTGGCCGTTTGCTCGTTTGGCCGTTTGACCGTTTGCTTGTTTGGACGTTTGCCCGTTTGGCCGTTTGCTCGTTTGGCCGTTTGCCCGTTTGGCCGTTTGCCCGTTTGGTCGTTTGCTCGTTTGGCCGTTTACTCGTTTGGCCGTTTGCTTGTTTGGCCGTTTGGCCGTTTGCTCGTTTGGCCGTTTGCCCGTTTAGTCGTTTGGCCGTTTGACTGTTTGGCCGTTTGCCCGTTTGGCTGTTTGCTCGTTTGGCCGTTTGCTCATTTGGCTGTTTGGCTGTTTGCTCGTTTGCCCGTTTGCTTGTTTGGCCGTTTGCAACAAGTAAACGAGCAAACGAGCAAACGGCCAAACGGCCAAACGGTCAAACGGCCAAACGGCCAAACGAGCAAGCGGGCAAACGAGCAAACGGGCAAACGGGCAAACGAGCAAACAGCCAAACAGCCAAATGAGCAAACGGCCAAACGAGCAAACGGCCAAACGGGCAAATGACCAAATGAGCAAACGAGCAAACAGCCAAACGGCCAAACGAGCAAACGGCCAAACGGGCAAACGACCAAACGAGCAAACGGGCAAACGGCCAAACGGCCAACCGGCCAAACGGTCAAACGGCCAAACGGCCAAACGAGCAAGCGGGCAAACGAGCAAACAGCCAAACGGGCAAACGGCCAACCGGCCAAACGGCCAAACGAGCAAACGAGCAAACAGCCAAACGGCCAAATGAGCAAACGAGTAAACAGCCAAACGGCCAAACGAGCAAACGGCCAAACGGGCAAACGACCAAACGAGCAAACGGCCAAACGCCCAAACGAGCAAACGGGCAAACGCGCAAACAGCCAAATGGGCAAACGGCCAAACGAGCAAACAGCCAAACGGCCAAACGAGCAAACGGGCAAACGACCACACGGGCAAATGGCCAAACGAGCAAACGGCCAAACGGCCAAACGAGTAAACGGCCAAACGAGCAAACGACCAAACGGCTAAACGGGCAAACGAGCAAACGGCCAAACGGGCAAACGGCCAAACAAACAAACGGTCAAACGGCCAAACGAGCAAACGGCTAAACGAGCAGAAGGGCAAACGGCCAAACGGGCCAACGGCCAAACGGCTAAACGTGCAAACGGGCAAACGGCCAAACGGGTAAACGGCCAAACGGGCAAACGTGCAAACAAGTTAAATAAATAAATAATTATAATTGCATAAGTTGATATATAATGCAATAACTTTACCGCGGCAGTTCTCGAGTAGACTTGTGTAGTTCCTGAGTGAGTAGTTCAATTGTACCAGTTCACCATACAAGCCGGTTCTTGTCACTCACTCTTTCTTGTCCCATGTAGTTCACTGCGTCATTTAGTTCAATGAGTGACAAAGAGTAAAAAGAACGGAAATACATAAAGCGTACGAGCTAGAATGAGAGAGATACGTTGTAATGCCAAAATTGCTCATAGAGAGCGAAAAGGACGGAAGATTCTGAAATTGTTCGTGATAAAACGAGACAGATAGTTTCGTGCGTGGTTGACTGACCGAATTAGAACTCTAAGGCTAAGGACATAAGAACCATAAGCTGTTAGCGAAAATATGCTATAGTAGTAGTACAAGGCTCAATTTTTATATTAATTATTATTTTAACCACTAAATAATTTCTTTTTACTCAAGCTTGACAGTCCTAAGCCTGTGAAAAGTTTGAAGGAAAATCAATATTTGGAAGGAAATTTATAAAATATTTAATTACTTACTTATTTAATACAAAAATACAATGTCATCAAAATGATGCAATAGAACATAGAAGAATGTAGAAGGAATCAGTCAACAGAACTACTGAGTCGATTGAATCAAAGATACATTGAACTAAACGAACTAAATGAGTCAAAAGAACTACAGAAGCAATTGAACTAAACGAACTAAATGAGTCAAAAGAACTACAGAAGCAATTGAACTAAATGAACTAGATGAGTGATATAGTTCATTTGCGTCAAAAGAACTGCATCTCTCTTTTCAGTTCAGTGAACTGGTTTGCGCAAGTCTATTCTCGAGTGCCACACGTTTTTTTTTTTAAACTAGTTCATCGTCGACGGTAAACGGTCTCGTTGCGTCGACTGTAAAATCGTCGACGACCCACCCATCACTAGTCGACGACGTAAACTAGTCGAAAATTAGACTGTTTTTTAAACTAGTTTAACGTTGTGGATAAACGGTCTCGTTTCGTTGACGGCAAACCCGTCGACGACACATCACTAGTATAAACTCGAATCGACAGGCGCGCGAATGCGCGCAGAGCGACGCGAGCGAGATGCTTAAGAGGGGGTATAAAGGCAAATTGACAATTTTTGATTAGATGTATACCGTAAAACATAAGCCATTAATTACCCGAAAAAAAAATACAGATATTACAATATACTTAAAAGGGATTGGTCTGACTGAAAACATAAAATATGAATGTTTTATCGATAGAAATAAATCACGAAGTTACGTCTAATTTTCAACTAAACCTAACTTTTCATCAATATGGTTCGTACTAGCGAGCCCATATTTTAATACGTAGTATAAAATTATATTACTAAGCGATTTTACTAGCGATTTTTTTTAAAGATGTATATTTTACGCGCAATTAAAATAAAACGAATTCGGCGCTTACTACGTTCTTATTTGGCTCAGAACGCTCACGTCTGTCGCACCCGACCTACGGCGACAGGCATGTTTTATTTCATCTATCAGTTGTGATCACTCCGTTGAGACGAGAAGACTGTGTTTCTGTGCTCCGGACCGAGAATATACTTCGTTGAAAATATGGCAAACAAAAAAAAAAAAATTTATACTACCTCGGGTGGCAGACAAGCATACGGCGTAAGCATAGGCGGTTACCAACACCCCAACTAATAATTGAAATATTGAGAGAAATTGTAAACTAATAAATAATTATTCTTGCAAATAATTAATATTGAATGTGAGATTGATTATTGTTTCGTTGATGAGAAGATTAACCTTGAAATATCGACCCTTGCGCGTCCGCTTTAGAGCTCACAATACAATGCACAAACGGTGGACTAATGTCGGTACGAGTAGTATATGCAAAACAAAACGATACTTTTGACCACTCGAGTGCTGGTGCCCGTATGTAGTCACGATTTTTACAGTAACTTATACAGTACATAATTTAAAAAAGAAAAACGGGTTGCACTTCGGTAGTACAGGCAGAAGCGAAAATATTAACGTTGCGCATTTTTGAATATTTTGGAATGGTTACGGAATGTCTCACGAATTGCTTTATTTATCAGTATGGACTATCATTTATGTGGTAAAACACAATATTCATTTATTGCGCTATCGTACACAAACATGACAATTTATATTACACTAGCTGACTCGCGCAACTTCGTCTGCTTGAGCTGCGTCTCTCAACGCTCTGTGCGTTGAGAGTGAAGCGTAAGCTTACCACTTGAAAGGTTATGGTGAGCCAATTTTAAAAGATGGACACATTCTATCACGGACTTTTTTTTAGATCTTTTTAAGGTGAATAATTCTGTCGTATATAATTGTTAGACAGTAGTGGAGACTAAAATGGACCTGATGATGATGATGATGATATAATTGTTGCGAAACTTGAACTGTTTACGCAGCGCACGCAACGGCAGCTCTCAAAAGGAATATTTTTTCCTATTTTTGCAACATTTTTCATTGGTGCTCCGCTCCTATTGGTGATAGCGTGATGTTATCTGTTATAGACTTATAGCCCACACCTTTCTTCGAAAAATAGGCTATCTAACGCTAAAAGATTTTTTCAATTCGAATAAGTAGTTCCTGAGATTAGCGCGTTCAAACAAACAAACAAACTCTTCAGCTTTATAATACCTCAATATTACCTCTTCTCCTACGCCGCGCCGGCGGCGTACCCTCCCCTCGTCTTACGAATTTTCGATCAGGTCACGTATCCTGACGCAAGTTTAATATTTTTTACCCATCCCAAGAAGTGCACGACGCTGTTAATGCTACGTACGACCAATGGAGCGATAGAACTCTTACAGTCATACATGTTATTAACGGATCACTCTCTGTTGCGACTTGAGGAGACGTTTTCAGAGTAAAAGTTGTTTACATATAAATTCTTCAACACGTAAATAAAAACCTTTAAGAATATCGTGATTTAAAAATAAAATAATAGAAGTAATTTCAGTAATTATAAATAAATCCAAACTAATATTATAAATGTGAAAGTGTGTTTGTTTGTTTGTCCTTCTTTCACGTCAAAAGTAACAAACGGATTGACATGATTATTTTTTGAGATAGTGACCTGGAGAGTGACATAGGCTACTCTTTATCCCGGAAAAACATCTTATTTCCGCGGGAAAAAATAAAATTTATAATCATTTGTCCTTCCATTACGTCGAAAGGAACCCATGTACCTACATATTTTTTTTAACAGGGATAGGTTACGGCCTGGAGAGTGACATAAGCTACTCTTTATCTCAGAAAAACACCACGTGAAAAAATATTTTTTTTATAAATATTTGTCATTCTTTCACATCAAAAGAAACTTAAGTGCGGACATGATTTTTTTAAATGGGGATAGCTTACGGTCAGGAGAGTAATTCAGGCTACTTTTTATCACAGAAAAATATCTTATTCCCGTGGGAAAAAATAAACTTGGTAATCATTTGTCCTTTTTTTACGTCGAAAGAAACCTAAATGCCGATATGATTTTTTTAACAGGGATAGTTTACGATCTGGTGAGTGACATAAGCTAATATTTATCCTGGAAAAACATCTTATTTCCATGGGATTTTTTTACATAAAAATTTGTCCTTTCACGTCAAAAGGAACCGAAGTACGGAATATGATTTTTTTAATTAGGATATTATACGGTGTGGAGAGTGACGTAGGCTATTTTTCATCCAGGAAAAACATTTTATTCCCACGGAAAAAAATATAGTGTATAATAATTTGTCCTTCTTTCACGTTTACATACATACATACTTACTATGTTTTGTGTTTGATTTTAAATCCTTCGTCGTCAGAGGGCGTGGGTTTGATCCCCGCAGAGGGCAAACATTTATGTGGTGAACAATTTTTATGTCTTGAGTGTGGTCGTTCCATCCATACTAATATTATTAGTGTTAAAGTAAGTAAATTCGTTTGTTTGTTATTTCTTCACGCCTTAACTATGCAGCCGAATATCATTAAAATTCGTACATATTGGTACTTCTTTTTATCCCACGAAGTAAAAAAATTACAACAAGAAAAAATATACACACAATGGCAGTCCCCCTAGACCACGCGGGCGAAGCCGCGGGTAACAGCTAGTAAATAAATAAATATTTCTGGACAATTTACACAGCGCCATCTAGACCCAAATTAAGCGCAAAGATTGTGGGTTCTAGACAACTGATAAATGTACTTAAATACATTTTTTTTTGTAAGTACATACTTATAATATTTGTATTATATATTATTATATTATAATATATGTATTTAAGTAGAAAACACCCAGACCAAGACTCTTGTACTTCACACAAATGCTTGATTTGTGCGGGAATTGAACCCGCGACCTCGGAGTCAACGTGGCCATTGCGAACCATTCGACCACCGAGCTCGTCAAATTAGGTGCTTATATTATTTTATTGTTCTTTTTTTTTTCAGATCAGCTTCTAATTTAAAGAATATTTCGGCAACTAATGACTATGAAAGTTTGGCACATATCAATTCCACTAAAAATCGTACATAATAGATGAACCGACTCGCACTTAGCCAGTATTTATCTGATTATTTTAGGTATACTGTGCAAAAAAACGCAGGGCGGTGCGGGGAGACCTTTTCATTCCGAGCGACGGACGTGTGCGGGACGTATGAAGCGCGCGGGTGAAATCTGATATTTTTCTAGCTTTATGCGCGCTCTTAAGTAAGTTCGACTCAGCCAAATCGGTTTAGTAGACGCAACGCAAGACGCGCTGACGCGCTAATCGACGCAACTCGGTTTATGCTCAAATCGGTTTGAATCGGTGTAAAAAGTCGAGTCGTTACATTGCTTTCGACTCGGCCAAATCGGTTTAGTAGACGCGCTAATCGACGCAACTCGGTTTATGCTCAAATTGGTTTAAAAAGTCGAGTCGTTACATTGCTTTCGACTCGGCCAAATCGGTTTAGTAGACGCGCTAATCGACGCAACTCGGTTTATGCTCAAATCGGTTTGAATCGGTTTAAAAAGTCGAGTCGTTACATCGCTAAAAATGATGAATATTTGTCAAAATGGTAATTAAATTTTAATACATTAATCAGATTTTTTTTTAATTCTTCGATGCTGTATATACTTAAATTTTTTTATATATTAAAATGCTATAATACAGAGCCGATGTTGAGGACATCAGCCCTCTTTTTTTTTCTTTTATTCATTACCTTCAAGTCAATCAAAATTAACACAAAATTTGGAATTGATGTCTTCTATTAGTTTTTACCGCGCGTTATTGTTCTATGATTACGTAAATAAACCTCCATTAAAACTCCGCAAAAATTGTATGAAGGCGGTGGCGGAGGCCAAGATACGATTTCTTGCGGAGCTTCCTCAGTAACGGAGGCGGAAGTAGGGTTGCCAACTATACTGTTAAAAACAGTATTATACTGTTTTTCACTACATTATACTGTTTACTGTTGAACAAAAATAAAGTATACAAAATACTGTCTTCAGCATCTGATGCTTAACACTAGGGTTAGACTTAGACGCTATATTTTTTTTAATTTACTTATTAATTATAACTATTATTTTAATAAAAAATGAGCTCCTTGAGATTGAGATGAGATTTAATTTTAGATATAATTGTAGTGAGGTGTATTTAATATTTAAAAAAACCTGTAAATTAAAAAGTAGTGTGAGAAGCTCTAAAAAATATGTATTTAAACCATTAAATAAATAAAATACTGTTCATTTTTCTAAAATACTGTTTAATATTCTTGTCAGACCTAAATATACTTTATTTTTTGGAAAAAAAGTTGGCAACCCTAGGCGGAAGCGAAGTTCCGTTACAACACAACCCTATTTAAAACTGTGGCTATACTATACCATAGCAGTGAGAAAGGGAAATCCCCAATGGCCCCTAAGGAGTCGGCGCGGGCGGCATCGGCATCGACAAAGCTGTACGGGGCACGCGCTGCAGCGCTGTTGCCGTTTGTATCTTGTACTTAACAATACCGCAACGCCGCGTGAGCTGTTGCAATCGGTATAGTTATGCCAATGTAAACCTTATTGGCTGTAACAGTTATTAACACTTATAAACCGGTATTTCGGAAAACAGATTCAAAGTGTAACACTTTCTTTCTGTTTCACTTTAAAAACAGAAATGAAAAACACTGTTCATAACACTCCATTCGGTTACCGTTAAAGTCCCTGCCCACAGGTATGACCAAGGTTGTCAAAGTACGTTTAAAGGGCAAACATAAGGTTTTCGACAAAAACTTATATGCTTTTGGACTTGAGTAATATATATTTAAATAAAATAATTTAAATTATTTCGTATAATTATCTGTTATTTTTAGAATTAGGTTTTAAATTGACCTGTGCTTTGACAATGTTACTTAAATTAGGCAATAACAATTTGTCACATCCGTGTAAAAATTGTTGATGGGTGACGTTGACGTCCTTTGACGTGGCATTTTCCATGTACTTCAATTTTTTAACACACGTTGTCAATTGTTCTCGAAGTTTAGTCTTCCTTGGGGTATAATTTGTTGTAGGAGTCTGTGATGTTTGGGCACTAGTGGATGCTACAGATTCGCCTGCTGTAGTAGTACCGATGTATTGCACCTCCTCTAAAGCACTTCTGCTCTGCAATCCTTTTATAATAATATGTGCTCTTGGTTCCTCAGGTTGCGTATTCACTGGATCTACTGAAGTAGATGGTAAGTTTATTATGGGAATAGCAGCGCTTTTTAATTTAGTTTTCATATACATCCATTGCTCAAAGTGTAAGCTGCATACATGTTTGTTATATAATTGTTCAACACCTACATCTCTCAAGTCAGGTCTACCACAAGCCTCTATCCAATACTTACACCTACAAACAAAAATATGCAGTAAAAATAAAAATTATGATCGGGGCGATAACAACCGGGACAGACGGCTTTCGTGCTCTGTGAAAAATATATATGTAACATTTAAAAATCTCAAGATTGCCCAGGATCGAACCTAAACCTCGCAGACGAGAAGCGGGACCTACCTCGTTTTCACGGCTTAGCAGCACCTGGTTGGTATGTTAACTTTAATAAGTTAGGAGACTTTTTGTCTTCGCCGCAGACGTAATCGTCTGCGGCGAAGACAAAAAGTCCCTATGTTCCTTTGTAACTAATAAACGGCTGAACCAATTTTGATCAGTTGTTAAATTCGTCTTTATTGCGCCAGTGTCACTGAGTATAACAAAATAAAAAATAAAAAGTTGAAGACCTACAAATTTACGATTTAAATTTGATTACGACTTTACTCACTTCATTTTCGCAAGATACTTAATAATAGCAACTAGGTATATCAACACCCTAAATGCAATGACTGGATAGCAAAGTTTACTGTAAATAATAATAACTAAAAAGTGTAAAATAAAAAAGCAAATAAAAATTATCAAAAAATCTGATTGCTAAAAAAAATTAAAAAAAGAAACAAGCCCTGAAACAAAGATATTAACTACTACATATGGATAGGCCATTCTAAGGAGATAATTTGTCACGAACCGATGAGTCATTTGGCTCTTCGACACTACGAGCGAAAATAATAAATATGAGAGTGTAAGTTCAAATTGGTGTCCCATTGGTTTATAAAGTTTATAGTGTACAGTTATAGGTCGCGCAGTATTTTATGATCGCTGGATGTGGTGGTGGGGGTAGTTCGCGCATACGCACTGACTATTAAAAATGCTTTATTGCGCATTCAAGGTCAGCGCTCTTTAAATACTGCGCGACCAACGTGACATAAATAAATAATAATAAATATTCCAGGACAAATTAGACACGGCCATCTAGTCCCAAACTAAGCAAAGATTGTACTATGGGTACTAGTTAACTGATATAATACTTAAATACATTTTTTTTTGTAATTACATACATATTATATACATGCATGAACATGTCTGTTTGTGTTGGTCTGGGTATTTTCTATGGAAAATACCCAAGGCAAACAGACATGTTCATGCACACAAATATTTGTCTTGTGCGGGAATCGAACCCGCGACCTTGGAGTCAAAGTGGCCATTACTAACCATTCGACCACCGAGCTCGTCTCATGAACATACATATAGGTTCGTCCCACACACAGCACGTGCATATAGTCGCAGATACAAATGTTATGTTAGAAATGGCACATCCATACGTAGTAATTAATATCTTTGTCCAGAAACAAACCCTAAAATATAGGTGAATATAGAACCTCGTCTTTTTCTGTCGGTTTAAATAAAATCATAACAGTTGAATATTAGACAAATACCTACTCCTTCTGTGTCCGACATCCCAACTACTCCAATAATAAGTTTAAACATAATAATTACACTTTGGGCAAGAGCATGCGCCGTAAAGAATACATATACCTACCTACTTATACTTGAAAACCGTGCTAGGTTGGACTTAAGAGTTACGAAGTACTTGACTAGTTAATTATCTGTCGTTGGAGCACAAGAACTCCAATAATCCTCCAAAGGTTATAGTTGGAATACCTTGCACTTCACCAACAATATAGCTACATACATTTCAACAAAGACAAAGTAGGTAGGTTATTACGAAATTATAGGAAAAACTTACCTTGTGTCACGGGGAAATCTATGAAATTTCAAATTCTTGTTGTGTTTTGACGTCGAGTTACAACCGTATACAGAACAATTTGTATGCACCATTATATTCAATAGGAATTGCAACGTAAATTCAAAAAAACGTTTAAAACACTCAAAAAAAGTACGTGTACGTGACCGCCTTTCACGGAGGCGTGGCTCCCACTAACTGCGCTTGTTTGTGGGACGCTTACCGCACCGCCCGCTTCTCCGCGGCCTCCGCGGGTTCCCCCCTCCCTTGCAAGTACCTTCGATGCCCAACGTCCAACTGTATGCTTTTAAAACTATGCCGTTGTCATGTGTTTCATTTAGAAAATTTAGATTTACCTCTTTAGTGTTATTTTTTTTAATAGAGTACGCGTATCTACCGTATGGCGTATAAAACATACCAAAATGGGTAAGAACAAAGTAGGCACAGCAGAATTTATTAACCGCCTATGATTTTTCATATCTCGAAAACAGTAATCCATGAAATGTCTGGAGCAAATGACACTATTTTTGGTTGGAAACCACTGGTCGCCGCGACAAGCTGCGTCAATCCACTTAGCTTTCACCTCGGGGCCTTTAGGGAACCTAAAACGTATGACAAAATTTTAGTCAACATCGGCCAATTTTAGCCAAAATACTATTTGCTAATATTAAAAAAAATATGAAACGAAAGAAATAACTCGACAGCAATACATTACATTTAAATATATAAGTTGCATATATGTATATTTAAATGAGATGTTGCCAAAGTCGATTAGAAACGCATACGGATAACTCAAAAACTATTAGGGTCCGTTCACACAGACCGGCTCGGAGAGGAGAGCCGATTTTGGTGGCGTTTAAAACAGAGCTTTAGGTCATTGGTATAAGGTTAATTTTTTAAATTCATTTTTGTTATATGAGAATGGTCGAGAGCCGATGTGGATTTAAAAATTAAACCTTATGCCAATGACATAAAACTCTATTTTACGCCGCCACCCCCGCTGCCAATGCAGCATCTCCTTCATTTCTGGTAACCTCACTCACTCGCAGGAACACAACAACCCTCAAGGGAATTGTTATTTGGCTGCGGTATTCTGTGAGGTGGAGGTACATTCCCCAGTCAGGTAGCTTACAACTACGCTCCCTGCCTCTCTTAATAAATATAAATACCCCAATTCAATTAACGACTTAACGAGTTAGCGAAACGCTTTCTTTGCATTACTAAGTTCGCATCCCTAGTTACACGTGCGGCCTTGTACGAGCGAGACGCTACTCTTACAATGTGATAAACAAAGACAAACTGATTCAGCAGCCAGAATTACTTGAGCTCTGCTGAGACGAACTTCTTAGCTTCCATGGATTCACCGTGCGGGTGCCGGGTCCATCGTGTGGCAAAGAGAGAAACCCAAGCAGATCTCGAGACTTGTGACACGGGTGTAGGTTTAAGGGGCCCCTTTCCGACGTATATCAACACTCACCTTCACTACTTGTGTTTCTCTCCCTGCCCAGCCAAATCTGGTATGAACCTGCTAATGCAGCTTTAGATACTCGTTCTAGTATAGAACTTACTGCGCTTCTGGACAAGCCAAGGTCTTTCAGCAGGTTATAGAGAGATTTTGCCTTGCTGGTATACCTCTCGCTCCTACTTCTACAGCGTATAGATTAACTACATAGCCGCTTTTTGTTAATTAGTTTATGAGGTCATAATATTTGTTTTGTTTTATCGCGTGGTCTTTGGGTATGTTAGTTTCCCATGGTACGGTAAGCTCTACAAGTACTATACATTTTGTAGCCCTGGAGAAAAGGAAAATGTCCGGTCTGGATGTCGAAACACCCACATCTTCTGGGATTTTATAGTGCTTTTCATACGTGTCCATTAAAATAGTCCAGTCAGGTGCTGCACTGAGGATTGAGTAAGGCTTGTTTGTTGTTTGTTTGTTCTTGGAGTTTGAAGTTGAGCCTCCTTTTATAAAGTTAATTTGTCTTTTGTTTGTCGTTAATCCTTTTTGGGCTCTAGCTATTGTAAGGCTTATGGATTCACGTATAATTTGAAGTACTCTGTCATGGCGATGTGAGTAATGACCCCTATCAAGGAGCACCTTGCATCCCACCAATAGGTGCCTTGCTGAACATATCGCCTCTCCACGAGTATAGCAACATTTTTCAGAGGCTTTTCCCCACCTAACTAAGTTACTCTGGTCAGGGAGGGTCATTTGAAAAGCATTAAGATAGAATTTTAATAAGGCAGGAGACCAGTCATACAGCAAGGTGTGCCACTTCAGAGCTAACGAATTGAAGTCTAGATTCAAGGTCTGTGGCATTTTTGTCTTTTGGGAGAGATTTAACTAATTCGTCTTGCGACTTTTGCAAAACATGCGTTTTTGTAACTCTCAGGTGTTTATAGAGTTCAGAAGGTTTCTTTAATTTCAGCTCAAAACTATTGTGATCCCAAAATAGAGTCGAGGGATCAGCCGGATGTGCCAGTCCGAACCATGACTTTAATATCTTTATGACATTAGCATCTAACTTTGCCAAGAGTTAACCAAGTTAACAATTAAATCGGGAAAGTTATACCATTTTAGTGCAAATATCATAAGTTCATGCTGCATCGAACCAAATGCGTTTTCTAGGTCTATCCAGCAGACTGTTATTTGCATCTCATGTGTTCTGGCATCTTTCCGACTTTCTGCTAGTAATGTATTGTGTTCCAGGCATCCAGAAATTCCAGGCAAGAAGCCTTTCTGGTGATTGGGCCTGAAATACCTATTGTTGATCATGAATTTTGTCATTTTTGATTGTAATACACTAAAAAAGATTTTTGAGATTGTATTAGGCTATCGGTCTGGTGTCTTTTGGATGAGTTACTTCATCCTTTTTAGGGATGAGGACAAAAACTGCCTTTCCAAATGCTACTGGGACTTGCTTTCTTGACCAGATCTTACTAAACATATTTAAAATGTGTTTACGAACTGATGGACACTTTTTATACACTATGTAAGGAATGCCATCGGGGCCTTGAGCAGCTTTAGACCTTTTCTTTTTAATATGGTAGTTTATTTCCTCTTCATTGGGTGGGTCACTTTGAAAACTAAATAGAGGATCATTAGGTCTTTGGATTTTTGGATCTACGTATGAGTTCCTGCGTTTAGGCACTTCGTATCTGTTTTTACAGTGTTCGTAAATTTGCGCGTTGGTCAAGAGAAGCTTTCCCTTGCTTTGAAGCTTGGATTAAAAAATATTTTATGAATTTTATATTCACAGGTGAAATGTAATGTTATCCTTTGTGAAGTTGTTTCTACGGCTGTTAGTTCCACACCACTTTACTGCACAGTTTAGCATTGTATCGTATTTTATGTATGCGTTTTGAATTTACAATTAAACATAAATAGATCCTCTCTATTAAATTATTTTATCTACTCTCATACTGAAATTTACACATTAAAAAACTAAACACTACTGTGTTTAGACTGTCATTATGATACTTCATAATGACAGTCTTTACGCACAAGCTATCAAAATAACTTTTTTTCCATTTCGATACTGCTTCAGCCCTGGATGCAGGTATTTTAAACAGGTTGCAATGCAAATATACATTGCAACTTTGCAAAAATTTTCTACATAATCTGTGAACGCGGCGCCGCGCGGCGCGTCGCGTTAAATTAACTTCATGGTTGTATTTAAAATATTATTATCATACATTTCATGAGATTAGATAAAGTAGTGTATGAAACTGCACATAATTAGGTATTAAAATACTCGTGTGGTTTATTATAACACTCGCCTTCGGCTCATGTTATAAACTCACACTCGTATTTTAATAACCCTTATTATGCAACAGTTTCATAAACTACTAATAATTTACTGACAATGTATATATAATTTTTAATTAATTAATCATTTTTAATATTGGAGAATATTAAAAAATATTAATTAATCAAAATCTTTAACTATTTTATAAAAATTTACTTTACCTAACATAAATATTTATAATGTTAATTTACTGCATCAAGTTATTATTATGGGTAATTGGAATATTTAATTACACACAATAGTGTGTGACTAACACAAAAGTCTTAAATTACCCCGATCTGTTGGGGAATCGCCATGAAGTGGTAACACTGGTGGATAAAAGATATGAGAATACCCTTTTAACATTTTTAATTTTGATAATTATTGTCATTGATTGCACGGTATCAAAATGTTTTGTAGAAATTGCATTTACAGTCTACGGATCTGTCCGATTTGATAGACCTCGAGAGACGACCTCTCTACAACTGAATGTATACCTATCATCCCTTCCATTAATTATCATCCCTTGAGTGTTTGTTATTTTTTGTGAACGGACTGTTTACCGTAACTTAATACAAATTGTTAAGAAAAGCTGATCCGAAACGTTTCGTAATACAGCTTTTGTCTGTGATAACTAGAAATACAAAATAATTTTACTTACTTATGAAATGTTATGCCGTCTTTCACAAAACTTGAATTCCTGGATGTTTTTCCGCACCATTTTATAGAGCAACTAGTCATTTTTACGTTGCTACTTTTTTCGTACAGCAAGCCGCACAAGCCACAGCGCACGATGTTCCAGCTCCAGCGCCGGATTGATACTGAAGTTGTTAAATGAAGCTCCCAGTTATTTCTGTGCACTTGCATTGGTCGGCGCATGTGGCGGCCCGCGGGTGGGCGGGGTCGAGGACGCCATCTTAGAATAGCATTTCGGTCCAACACTGTAATATTTACTTGATGGTCCGACACTCAATAACAATTACTTATTTATTTAGACTTAATTATCCCAGTATACAAAAATACATTTGATAACTTATTTATCTTTGGTTTTAAAAGTTTTAGCAAAATTAAATATGAACATATTTAATTTTGGTAAAGCCCAGAACACGTCAGGCTTACTCTTTGACCTTTATACTGTTATTATATCGTAATTATGAGTTACAATCCAACTGTGAATGAGTACCTACCAAAAGCAATATAATGGTAAATGATACATTATATTGCTTTTGGTAGTGCAATATTTTTCACCTCATTTAATTTTCTTGAAACTTATACTTTTCAAGATAATTAGTGAAACACCTATTTCAACATTCGTCAAAATCGTGAAAGAAGATAGGAAGTGGAAAGTGAATATTTCGCACACTTTTGGGGTGTAAGTGGTTCATAAACATCTCTGAACCAAAGCCAATGTCACCTGCATGTGGTGCACCCCGCTGACAAACGAGGCTCTGGCCAAAAGAGAGGGAGAGCATAGCGTATTGTTTAAGCTGCACGACTGGGGAAGTACCTTTACCTCACAATACCGCAGCCAAATAACATTTCCCTTGAAGGTCGTTGTGTTCCTGCGAGTGAATGAGGTAACCAGAAAGAAAGAAATGGAAGAGTATAGTCTGGCAACGGATCGGCGACCCCTTGGTGTTGCTGATCTCCATGGGCGGTGGTGATTGCTTTCCATCAGGTGACCCACAAGCTCGTTTGCCCCCCCCCCCCCCCCCCTCCTAATATAAAAGAAAAAACACTAACTTCAAATAACATTCCGAATAATGGTCGAAAAGACCACCAGTCGCAAGACGTAAATTAGAAATTTGGAGAGTGTGATGAATGTTACCTGCTATTAATGCCTGTGAATATGTTTTTTTTCTGTTAAGGGCGATATTTGTTTACAAAAGCGGCAGTATTTGGCTCATTACAAAGGATTTTTATAGCAAGGAACATTTACGAACCAATTTCACTTGTAATAATTTATTTTTAGCCTGCGTAGGGCGGAAAATCTTTCGTATCTCGGCTCAGGTAAGTACCGCTCCGGGGAACATTCTGCGTCAGCACGTCGAGTGCTTTATCACTATCAGCAATGAGTAGGTGTAACGATGTGGGCGATAAGTGCCTATTAAAAAGGATGCTTTCCAAGTAGGGTGGCCATCTATTCATTCATTAAACGACCTAAATGCCACTTCTCGATCTGTGGGGCTGGGGATTAATTTTGATAAAACGAAAGTCATGTACCTACAATGTACTTCTTTACAAAGTACTTCTCCTTTTTAAGGTTTTTTTTTTATATTTCTGGACAAGCGCCATCTAGTCCCAAATTAAGCGCAAAGCTTGTGCTATGGGTACTAGACAACTGATTTTTTTTTTATAATACATACTTATTATACATAGACACCCAGACCAAGACAAACAGACATGGTTCATGCACACAAATGTTTGTCTTGCACGGGGATCGAACCCGCGAACTCGAAGCTATTGCTAGCCATTTAGAATGAAATGTGCATTTAGAGCCACTTAGAACGCAGCTATTCAAGTACTTAGTTAAAGACTATGCCAACCTAGGACAGGCCATTCAGCTTGGTCGGAGTACTTCAACAAAGAAACCGATAGACGCATTCGACTAGGCTGGAAAGCGCACTGATACCTTGCCACACTAAAGTCTTCAACCAGTGTGGGATTCCCGTTATGACCTACGGTGCAGATTCTTGGGCACTGATCGTCGGCCTGGCTCACAAGCATTCGCACTTCAAGCTATGGCGAGAGCTATGCTAGGAATTTCTACACGGATCGCATTTAGAACGATAAAGTTAGAAGAAGAACCAAAGTTGTCGACATAGTTCTCAAAATCAGCAAGCAGCAGTGGCAATGGCCCGTCCACATCTGCCGAGACAGCGATGGCAAAGTCCTGGAGTGGAGGCTCCGTATGTCGCAACGAAGGTAACCCTCTCTTTTAGATGGACCGATTACCACAAAAAAGCGGCTGGAAGCGGAAGGATCCGGAAAGCGGAGGATCGCAACGGTAGAAAGATTAGGGAAGGCCTACATCCAGCAGTGGATAGATACAGGCTGATAATGATGATGATGATGACCATAGTTATTTCCCGTCCCGATTTTGTCACCACAGAACAGACCGCAGTCCGGTTTTTTCTTACGTTGAAGTCCTGACATTTAGAAAAATCGATTTGGCAAAACACTTAGGCGAGCGCTCCCCTGACACCCTCTACACTAGGACAAATCCATGGAAACCCTATTTCCAAGCAACGTGCACAGACGTAAAAATTCCATTTCATGTTCAAACAAGTTTCAATTGTCCTGTAAGGGATCGAATAGAAATGGATTTTCATCACCTTGAGTTATTTATGACGTTATTATCAAATACAACAATGCTTTTGATCTCTCTAATCTTGAAAAATCTGGTATTATATGTAGAAGACATACTACTATGAGTCAATGTGCTTTTCCATGTTACGACTAAGACATAGATATTACATATGGATGAAATAGACCGCGCTGCTCAGTTTGACAGTACACAGATTTATATGCAATTTATTCAGGCGCATACGAGATCAGGCAAAACGAGACACAGCAGTTACAACTCACAACTCACGCGAAAGTTCCTTCGTAGTATATAATCTATTCTCAAATGGACACGTTATTTATAAGCGCAGGCAGCACAGTTTATACATGTTTTTCAGTCTATTCTTACTTGTCCTCTCTTTCGCTAGTCGCTAGGTGAGGTTGGCTTTGGCTCTAAAGATCGTGGTGAGCCACTTACAGCCCATAATAGTTACGTATGTGACTGATAGAAATCCATACTAAGTTACTTAAGATTTTGTTCAGAGGAGTTGTTTGACATGATGCCCACGGCCTCCTTCTACTGTCGCACCGCTCGCCATCGAGAGGGAATTCGTCCTCTCACATTGGAGACTAAGTGCTCGCGTACTGTGCAGTTCCAGAGAAGTTTTCTTTGTGGAATAAACTGCCCATCGAGGTTTTCTCAGGAGACTAGAGCATGGGGTTCTTCAAAAGAGGCGTGAAGAGGTTTTTACGCAGGGTCGGCAACGCGCGTGTGATGCCCCTGGTGTTACAGGCGTTCATTGGCTACGGTAACTGCTTCCCATCAGGCGGACCGTATGCTTGTTTGCCACTTTAGTGACATAAAAAAGTTACGAGTTCGGACGCTTACTGTTGACACGCGCCACGCATACCCGGGGGTGGCGGCACGCGAACAATATTTTATGTTGCGAGCGTTAATATGGCTACGGTAACCGCTTCACATCAGGCGGGCCGTGTGCTTGTCTGCCACCCGACGTAGTATAAAAAAAAAGAATATCTCTATGTGACAAATACGGTCACGAGATTTGACTAGCCTACGTCATGCGCAGTATTTTGTATGGATAATGACAGATTTTGAGAACCAAGTGACGTAACGTAGTCTTAGCAACAGACGGGACGAACATACCCTGTGATATTTTGCGACATTGCACAGTACTTTAATGTTCTTTTTTTTTATATATTATCTGTTTGTTGATTTGTTTATACTGTGCTGTGTAATGAGCAAATAAATGTTTTTTCTTTCTTCTTTCTTTTCTTAGATAGGTTTGGACTTTAAGGATGATCGCGAGCCAAACCTCATCATTTCCGACCGTGTCATCGGCTGCTGGATAATATGCCCCTCTCATATACAATAAATAGTAGTTTGTACGGAAATTGAAAGATTTTGAGAACCAAATCGTGACGTAGTCATAGCTTGTGTGTTTCTACCGTGAACAAGCTCTGATGATTAACTTGGACTCTAAGGAGGATCGCAAGCCAGTCATACCTCATAGCTCAGTCGTATTGTCTTATTTCCGAGCGTGTCATCGGCTGCTGGATAGAGAATGTGTCGGAGAATCTTTTCTTGTGAGTCATCAGCGTGACAATAACACCGCGTAGCGGGCAACACACGCTTACGTAAATCGCACCTGAGCCAACATCCAACATCCTTGTTTGCACAACCGCAGATCACGTGGCTTCACGTGGCTCCATACATGTATGAACATGACTCAAGAAAGTACACCAACGACATGGCGATATTCATTCGAGATGGTAAAATTCGACACAGTTAGGTTTGAGAACCTGAAAGATATCGTCGATAACCGTTATTCATCCCACTGCTGGGTTACGGATCTCCCCTCAATCGAAGGGGTTTAGAGCATACTCCACCACGCTGCTCAACTGCGGGTTGGCGGAGGATGGTTGGAGAAAGATATGGATACGGAGAAATTTCCCGTTCAATTTAGATCTTATCACCTCAGTCACATATTGAATAATAATTATTTATTACTCATCAGGCTGTGTGGTTTCCGGCAGACTAGAATAGAATCACTCCGTCTCTTCCCGCGGATGTCGTACAAGGCGACTAAGGGAAATATATTATAAAACATCAATCAGGCCTCCCCAACCCGTCTGGCCAGCGTGGGGAGTGTAGGACAAATCCTCCTTCTGTCTGGGACGGACGAGAGAGGGTCGTGCTCCTGTAGTGGAGACTAAAATGACCTGATGATGACGACTCATCAGTGGCGACGAGTGTGGTTTCTTGTATTGCAAGCACCTACCTACATAACTAGTGTAAACAAAAAAGAACTTTATTTATTGTGTTTCGACAATCAAGCAACTTTCATTTGATACCAAAATCATAGGGATTAATGTGGAAAATATAAATATGACCATATTGGATTCAGGTAATAGTGCATTGTGACGGGAACCAAATGAGTGTACCAAATGTCAGCTCCGTCGGTCGGTTGGAAATGGCTCAAATTTAACTTGCAAGATTTGATTACAAATACCTGGACAGGAGAAACTAAATTAAAGCTTGTAAAATAGTTAAAAAGGGGGCGATGAAATATCGCTCGCTCGCTACCACCACCGCTACCAACGCAGCAACTACTTCCTTCCTGGTGACCTCACTCACTCACAGGAACACAACAGCCCTCAAGGGAATAATTATTTGGCTGCGGTATTCTGTGAGGTGGAGGTTACGTCCATAGACAGGCGGCTTACAGAATACGCTATGCCCGTCTTTTCGCCAGGGCGTCGTCTGTGCAAGGTGCACCACGTGCAGGTGAGGTTGGCCTTAAAAGTTCTCCCTCGTTCAAAGATGCAGAAGAGCCACTTACACCCCATAACTAAGACAAAGTACGATAGGGTTGACATGCATTAACTAAACCAATAAAGATAAACATCAAACACAAAGCTGACTGCTGACAACACTGAACTGTTATTGCGGTCTCTAGGTCATTGTTTTGTGTAGATTTTTATGCACCAGATTAATGGCGATAACTTTGTTTATGTGTGATAAATCATTTACGTTCACAGATTACAACAAATCGTTATCACCAAGGTTATGCGACTTTATCATTATTATTTTAGCAATAGTCCTTTGATCGATGACAGTCACGCGCGTTGGGATTTCGTCAAATATGCAATGATGGATGAAGGTTCGCACGCTATGCGTCACCGCCGCTCGTAATGTGTTGACAATTATGACGCTGCAGCGCTGAGACAGGCCTCGATCTTTATAAGGACTTGCTTATTACATATGTACTAGTGGTGGCCCACTCGTCGAAATTAGACCAGAATTGACGATAAATGACGAGCTCGGTGGGCGAATGGTTAGCAACGCCTACTTTGACTCCGAGGTCGCGGGTTCGATTCCCGCACAAGACAAACATTTGTGTGCATGCACATGTCTGTTTGTCTTGGTCTGGGCATTTTCTATGTATTATATGTACATATATATTTACAAAAAAAAAGTGTATTTAAGTATTATACCAGTTATCTAATACCCATAGTACTCGTACAAGCTTTTCGCTTAATTTGGGTCTAGATGGCGCTGTGTAAATTGTCCAGGAATATTTATTAAATAATAAATATTCCTATATATTATTTAAATTAATTTAAATGATGACTTTAACAATAAATACTAATACAGGCATCTTGTTTGCCTAAAAGGAAACTCCAACATTATTTATAATTACTGTCCATGTAAACTGAAATAAACTTTTTGATTTTTTTGAATAAACCAAATAGTATATATGCGTGCGTGTCAAATATTTAATGTATTTTTTATGCATAATTTTAAATATATTATAAGCACTCTACAGTCCTCTAAAGGTACCTACATATAAACTATAAGTGTGATGCATCGACCTACCAAGAGTGTGATGTGATAAACTATAACTCCTCTGACCGCGCAAATTTCGTAAAAAGGGGTACAAAGTTTTTGCTTCACGTATAGATTTTTATCACATTTCATAATCATCATCGGGTCATTTTAGTCTCCACTACAGGAGCACGACCCTCTCTCGTCCGTCCTAGACGGAAGGAGGATTTGGCCTACACTCCCCACGCTGGCCAGACGGGTTGGGGAAGCCTGATCGATGTTTGATAATGTACCCTTAGTCGCCTTGTACGACATCCACGGGAAGAGACGGAGTGATTATATTCTAGTCTGCCGGAAACCACACGGCCAAGTCTAATATCAGTTATCTATTACTCACAGTAGTTTGGCGCTAGATGGCAGTGTATAATTTGTCCAGGAATATTTATTTAATTATTATTACGGATTTCATTTTAATTTTTTGCTTCCATCTGTTTGCTTCCATCGGCCTGCAATCTTTATCAGCCCCCTTACCACCATCTCTTATTGCGATTCAATAATTGAGTCGCTTATTTATTGATACCAATGAATAAGCGACTCTATTCCATTTGAAATAGAGTCGCTTATTCATTGGTATGAATAAGTATTCTATTCAGTTATTGAATCGCAATAAGAGATGGTGGTAAGGAAGCCAATCATCGTGTCGATCCATCTAGTAGGGGGCCATCCTACGCACATTTTTAACACACTCAAATCAATTTTATTAACATTGGAAAAAAGGTACTTTCACTTCATCTCCATTTTGTCACAACTCTAATTTTATCACTGAACCAACCAAAATAGTTCACCTAGTCGTAATACGACCGTTAATTTCGCAACTTCGTAGTTGCTCTTATTTGATTGCTGTAGATAAATCGCACTGTCGTTCAGAACGTTACGCTTATTTAGTTTTACCACTTACTGACTAATAATGTTGACACAGGTCTGTCATATTTGTGGTGATTTCGCCAAGATCCCGACGCCATTGCTACACCTAACACTTCGCAAGCAGTTTTGCAAAAACACTCAAAGTGTAACCTCGTTTATGCATAGCAGAAGGTCGTGTAGCTTAATTTTATGTAGGTATTATTATAGTCGGTTTATTACATCAGGTTTGTCGGAAAACCGGTTTTATTTCCCGTTTTGCCGCTTATTTCCTTTGCTAGATTGGGTCGCGTGAGGTCAAACAATTACTAAAAATAGTGTTATAACACGCTCGGTGACTCGCCTCGACATTATCCAAATATGTTTGGACGTCATGGAATAATTCTGTTCTTGGTCATTTCTGGTTGTAATAAATCAACGTTCAATTGTTTGAGTTGGTTGGTACACTTGGTACACGGGCAGGCGGTCCAACAAGTTGTACATAAAATATACCTATCAGGTAAGACTGTGATAACAGCTAACAGGTGGTCAGGTAGTATTTCCTATTCTGTGGTACAGGTACTAATCGTTATTTTTTTTATTTACGAGGGGGCAAACGAGCATATCATCATCTTCATCATCAGGTCCATTTTAGTCTCCACTATAGGAGCACGACCCTCTCTCATCCGTCCTAGACGGAAGGAGGATTTGGCCTACACTCCCCACGCTAGCCAAACGGGTTGGGGAGGCCTGATCGAAATTTGATAATGTATTTCCCTTAGTCGCCTTGTACGACAACCACGGGAAGAAACGGAGTGATTCTATTCTAGTCTGCCGGAAACCACACGGCCAAACGAGCATGTGGTAATCACCAATTCACAAGGGGTCGCCGATCCGTTGCCAGCCACTCCTTCCTTTATTTCATTCTGGTGACCTCACTCACTCGCAGGAACATCATGCGACCTATTTCTTTCCATCAGGTGACCCACATGCTCGTCCCCCCCCCCCCCCTCATATAAAGAAAATTTAATAAAAAAATAAAAGTATAGATATCGTTAGTATCAACGCGGGACGAAACCGCAGGCAGAAACTAGTATTCATGTAAGTATTCTATTGATTCTAATTTTATTGTCTGCATTCACGTTCTCACGTCACCAGCCGACCCCAAAAATCTGTATAAAGGACTGCTGGTACTTGTCCTTATAATGTGTGACGTCACACGACCATCTGCCGCAGCTGGTCTGCTCACAAGGTTACTCGCTTCAGCCGTCAGCCAATGTTTGTGATTATTGTCGTGTGGAATGGCTAATAATACGAAATTCGCGGTCGTTCAATTTGCTCTTTGTTGAACAGGTGATTTCTGATGGTCTCGGATGTTACGTTTGTAGCATTGATTATTAGCGATAGTGAGAACTTCTACTATAATAAATAATAACAATAAATATTTTTATTAATTTTGTGAGAGAGATTCACAAAACAAATTTATAAGAACTATTAAAATAGGTACACTTTGATTTTAGGCTGGAGTGTATGAGATACTGGTGCCTGAGCTAGGTAACCCTGTGTTACAGGTCACAAGGTTCTCACCCGTGGACAGATGCTCAACTACTCTGTTCCCGTACATGCTAAAAGATATTGTGATTATGATAGGAAATTCATCAGAAGAAGATTTTCATACCCGATTGCAGTCTCAGAATTTAGAGCAAATTTGATTTTTTTATATGAAAGGGGGGCAAATGAGCATGTGGGTCTCCTGATGGAAAGCAATCACCACCGCCCATGGAGAGCAGCAACACCAAGGGATCGCCGATTTGTTGCCAGCCTATACTCCTACTTTTCTTTTTTCTGGTGAGCTCAATTACTCGCAGGAACACAACAACCCTGAAGGGAATTGTTATTTGGCTGCGGTATTCTGTGTGGTAGGTAGGGCAGCCTAAAATAGCCCAGTATGGCAGCTTAAAACATTCCCTATTCCCTACTTCTCTTTTCGCCAGAGCCTCGTTTGTTACTCAGCAGGGTGCACCACGTGCAGGTGCACAACCAGCGACCGAGCTTTATTCGGCGTTTTTAGGAGAAAACGAAATTTCCAACAATTGAGTTAGCAGAGAGAAGCTCGTAGGCATCGTTGCGCGTGGCAGTGTTGATCGCGCAAATTAAACAACGTCGACCGTAGCCTGGCTATGGATGGGTTTATTTATCTCAAGCTCCTTCGTGCTTCGCAGGGCAGGACAGTCGTAAAATGGCCATCGGACGGCTTGAAAAAAATTGCCTCTGCCAATCCGCAGTAGAACAGCGTGGAGGTATGCTCTAAACCCTCCCATATATTACGGGGAGACCAGTATCCCTGCAGTTGTATAAATATGTTTTTTTTTTTGTATTAGAGTTTGACCTACCTTTGGGCAATGAAATACTTGAAAAATAATAACCACATGTCAAATATTGATCGGTCCATAATACGAGCAAATACCTATTGTGTCGGGCTCGGATCAACATCATGTTACGGTCACGAGGTGATGACCGCATGCTCGAACATGCCTCGTCAATTAACACAAGTCAAGGAATGATTCGGACATTAAAATGTTAAACAAATTTGACTATCGGTGTTTTCTTCGTGATCCGTCGTTTACCGCTGCATCAGGCGTACTTAGTATAAAGAAATTGTTGCACAGAAAGCATGGTGCCTCAGTAAGTGTTCAATCACGTAGAGACAGATAAGAGTATGCAAGTTTTTTTTTATAATACGTCGGATGGCAGACAAGCATACGGCCCTCCTAATATGAAGCGGTTACCGTAGTCATATTAACGCTTGCAACATAAAATATCGCTCGCGCACCACCACCTCCGCTGCCAACGCGGCATCTCCTTCCTTTCTGGTGATCTCACTCTCTCGCAGGAACAAAACAATCCTCAAGGGAATTGTTATTTGGCTGCGATATTCTGTGAGGTGGAGGTACATTCCTCAGTCGGGTAGCTTACAATTACGCTCCCTCTCTTTTCGCCAGAGCTTCGTTTGTCAGTTAGCAGGGTGCAACGCATGCAGGTGAAGTTGGCTTTGGTTCAAAGATGTTGATGAATCACTTACACCCCCGTATATGGTTTACAATAGCTATTTTACTCCGAGGTGGCGGTTTCGATCCCCGCACAAGACAAACTTTTGTGTACATGAACATGTATGTTTGGTTTGGGTATTTCTGTGTTCATCGGCAGGGTACCAGGCAGGGCAACCTCGTATGTTGATTGGGAGGACGCACTACGTATAGATAAAATGTTTAATCATGGGTGGAATAACATCCACTTTTCCCCACCGGGGGAAATTGTAAGGATTAATGGAACAGCCGGAAAAAACGTACTTGTAATGGTTGAATTCTAACACAGAGAGTATATTGAGACAAAGAATCCAAATAATGTTAATCATATTAAAGAAAAGCGGCGCACTATTAATCTAAAAACAATATTTTTAATAGCAAATAGCAATTTTGTAATTAACAGTAGTTGAAAGCAATAAATCGGTAGAGCGCATTAAGGGCCACTTTGCACGCAGCGTGCGTCGTCGACGGACCGGTCGGCCGGCGGGCGGTCGCTGCTCGCTGGTACGGCAGCCTGTCACATTCGTATGCAACAAGCGTCGAAGAGAACTTGCCATTCTGAGCACGCAACGCTACTACGTCATGCTCGCACTGAGGTATGTACATAGCATGGGACGGACTCGGGATACTTTACTGCCCAAAGCCTTTTTTATAAAATAATTTTGACAATCTGGGGTAGATGTTTAATGATATGGGGTAGATGTTAAAAGTTCATCCTTTTGTATCCAAAAACAAAGAATACTTATTTCGGTTTTATCTGGCTGTCCGTTTGTCTATCACAAACGAAATTTTATAATTCCTAACTAAATTTATAATACTAAACATTAACATTACAACACAAGAACTTAAAGTTGCGTAAAACGGCTTTATTATCCTATTGAGTGACGATACGGGGAAAATACCTTTTTTTTTTCAATGATATTGCCAGTGTAAGTAGAATAAACGCTCTTAACATAAAACCGGATGTAGACATTTTTTTATTGGCCAACGGACCTGAACTTTATAATCACACAACAAATTATGAAACAAATACGTGACAAACACTGTGATAATTGAATTAGGAGCCGTGCCAACATGGACGAATACATACATACAAATAATATTGGTAACTGTTCGTGCGCCTGTGTGACGTCACGTGTCAAATATGAAAACCACAAATTATTTCCATTTTTATAACAATACATATAAAGATTCTATAGCAGTTAAGAGTGCTTATATCCAACACTGATGCTGCATTGAAAAAAAAAATATACATAACAGGTCTTGAACATAGTTACGTAAATTTATTTTCTATATCCCTAGAATATCGTAATAGACTATTCCCTAGAAGTAAGTATTTTTACATCACTTCCTGTCATTTCACTGAAGGTTCCAAAACTGAACAGGAAAGTCGTTCATTTTGGAACGTGCAAAACAGATTGATGAAAATGACGATGGACCATGGAATTTAACCAGGAAAATGGAATTGTAAAGTGCTATTAATGTGAGAGATTTAAAGAAATCAGAAAACAAAACTTTTTTGTTTTCATGGTTCGAATTTACGAAAAATCTAAAGAAAGAAGTAACCCGTCCTCCCACTCATTCCGATTTTAATAATGTTTAGTAATAAAAACCTATAGAAGCTGGCACAGAGGAAAGCGATAAAATGTGTCAAGAACAGGTTATATTCCAAGAATTGGCATAAATATTGCAAATAATGCAATCGCTAAAAAGAAAAAAACGTGAGCAAACAACCGAAGTAACGCCACTGGTGTTAAATGTATTAATATAGGTGACGCAAAGGTTTCATTCGCAAGAAGTTAAGGCTAGTTCGCGCAGCGCCGCTAAATAACGTACACACAGCTATTGACGCAAATCGGCACTATTTAGAAATATTTTCCTGTCATCGTGTAAACAAACATTGCGGGCGCGGTCTTTACCCGCGCCGGTCGCCACGCGAATAGAGACAGAAAATAATGTTACGCAATTAAACTCTTATGTAACACGACATTCGAATTTTACTACTTGAATACTTGCATAATGATGAGTTATAAGGTAGCCGTGACGTCATTATCTGAAATATGATGCACTACGTAAAAGCATCATATTTTATTTTGCATAATAAACTACACAATGAGAAGATACTTTGCTGATAACGTATAGTATATAACGTATAGTATATAACGTATAGTATACGTATAGTTGATGTCTAAAGATTTAGACATTAAGTCTGCTATAGCTCTATTGACTGATACTATTTGAAAGAAAACGTTCTTGAATAAGATGACCGTTTACTAGTAAAAGTAGTGGAGATGACATTCACTCCTTAAATTTTGAGGGAATGTTGGTTCTAATATGGACTATTGCAAATCTATATATATAAAAGAAAGTCGTGTTTGTTACAACACTTATAACTCGAGAACGGCTGGACCGATTGCCATGGTTTTTGATTTGTTGGATTTGTTTCCGTCCCGAATAGCAGAATAACTCTTAAAAACATTGGAAAATTCTCGAAAAAATAAAATAAAAGAAAAATCATTTTCCCATACAAATGAAAGTGTCAGTTGAAAAAGGGATTACGATATTTATTGGTTGTCAAATATCAAAACGTCAAATCGATTGGTGTCACTTTTATGTCGCGAAAGTTGTCTGTGATTTGTTATGAAAATTTAAAAATGTCAAATCGATGGGGGTGTAAACGCTTTTCCCATGGGGTTCGAGCGCAAGAATCAAATCAGAGTAAACATCAAAAGAAATAACAATTACAAATCACCAAAATGATAAAACCTATTTCAAAACTAAAAAAATAAAACAAAACGTTTTTTTTTTTTAAAAATAACAATAAGGAAATCTTTATTTTTATGAAATCTTCAGTTTTTATGGATACGGGTCTTCCCTCAACTGAAGGGGTTTAGAGCGTACTCCAACACGCTGCTCAACTGCGGGTTGGCGGAGGCCAGTGTTTTCGAACCGCCTAAAGGCCACTGACTTAACTTAACGACTGTCATTAAATGATAACAACCGGGACCGACAGCTTAACGTGCCTTCCGAAGCACGGAGGAGCTCAAGATGAGCTAATGATAACAACCGGGACCGACGGCTTAACGTGCCTTCCGAAGCACGGAGGAGCTCAAGATGAGCTAATGATAACAACCGGGACCGATGGCTTAACGTGCCTTCCGAAGCACGGAGGAGCTCAAGATGAGCTAATGATAACAACCGGGACCGACGGCTTAACGTGCCTTCCGAAGCACGGAGGAGCTCAAGATGAGCTAATGATAACAACCGGGACCGACGGCTTAACGTGCCTTCCGAAGTACGGAGGAGCTCAAGATGAGCTAATGATAACAACCGGGACCGACGGCTTAACGTGCCTTCCGAAGCACGGAGGAGCTCAAGATGAGCTAATGATAACAACCGGGACCGACGGCTTAACGTGCCTTCCGAAGCACGGAGGAGCTCAAGATGAGCTAATGATAACAACCGGGACCGACGGCTTAACGTGCCTTCCGAAGCACGGAGGAGCTCAAGATGAGCTAATGATAACAACCGGGACCGATGGCTTAACGTGCCTTCCGAAGCACGGAGGAGCTCAAGATGAGCTAATGATAACAACCGGGACCGACGGCTTAACGTGCCTTCCGAAGCACGGAGGAGCTCAAGATGAGCTAATGATAACAACCGGGACCGACGGCTTAACGTGTCTTTCGAATCACGGAGGAGCTCGAGGTAATATAAACCCATCCGTGTACAGGCTACGGTCGACGTTGCTTAACTTGCGTGTTCAATTAGACTGACACGCGCAATGACGCCATCGAGCTTCTCTATTATTTTCTACTATTCATTGTTTTAATTCCATAAAATCATAAATTTAGTTCAGCTAATATGTACCACGACATTCATTGATTGTTAGGCGGTACGAAGTTCGCCGGGACAGCTAGTCTATATATATAAAAGAAAGTCGTGTTTGTTACAACACTTATAACTCGAGAACGGCTGGACCGATTGCCATGGTTTTTGATTTGTTGGATTTGTTTCCGTCCCGAATAGCAGAATAACTCTTAAAAACATTGGAAAATTCTCGAAAAAATAAAATAAAAGAAAAAACATTTTCCCATACAAATGAAAGTGTCAGTTGAAAAAGGGATTACGATATTTATTGGTTGTCAAATATCAAAACGTCAAATCGATTGGTGTCACTTTTATGTCGCGAAAGTTGTCTGTGATTTGTTATGAAAATTTAAAAATGTCAAATCGATAGGGGTGAAAACGCTTTTCCCATGGGGTTCGAGCGCAAGAATCAAATCAGAGTAAACATCAAAAGAAATGACAATTACAAATCACCAAAATGATAAAACCTATTTCAAAACTAAAAAAATAAAACAAAACGTTTTTTTTAAAAAAATTTAACAATAAGGAAATCTTTATTTTTATGAAATCTTCAGTTTTTATGGATACGGGTCTTCCCTCAACCGAAGGGGTTTAGAGCGTACTACAACACGCTGCTCAACTGCGGGTTGGCGGAGGCCAGTGTTTTCGAACCGCCTAAAGGCCACTGACTTAACTTAACGACTGTCATTAAATGATAACAACCGGGACCGACGGCTTAACGTGCCTTCCGAAGCACGGAGGAGCTCAAGATGAGCTAATGATAACAACCGGGACCGACGGCTTAACGTGCCTTCCGAAGCACGGAGGAGCTCAAGATGAGCTAATGATAACAACCGGGACCGACGGCTTAACGTGCCTTCCGAAGCACGGAGGAGCTCAAGATGAGCTAATGATAACAACCGGGACCGACGGCTTAACGTGCCTTCCGAAGCACGGAGGAGCTCAAGATGAGCTAATGATAACAACCGGGACCGATGGCTTAACGTGCCTTCCGAAGCACGGAGGAGCTCAAGATGAGCTAATGATAACAACCGGGACCGACGGCTTAACGTGCCTTCCGAAGCACGGAGGAGCTCAAGATGAGCTAATGATAACAACCGGGACCGACGGCTTAACGTGTCTTTCGAATCACGGAGGAGCTCGAGGTGATATAAACCCATCCGTGTACAGGCTACGGTCGACGATGCTTAACTTGCGTGTTCAATTAGACTGACACGCGCAATGACGCCATCGAGCTTCTCTATTATTTTCTACTATTCATTGTTTTAATTCCATAAAATCATAAATTTAGTTCAGCTAATATGTACCACGACATTCATTGATTGTTAGGCGGTACGAAGTTCGCCGGGACAGCTAGTAGTATATATAATAATATATTAGAACCAGGGAATTGAAACCAAAGTATACGCAAGAGAGAGAAATTGAAACCAAAGTATATGTAATAAACGTATCTATCTAAGAGAAGCACATCTCTGATGCGCTGAGTGCATTTCTATGATAGACATGTCCAGTAATGCCGGATAGTGAAGCAATTATAAATTTTGAAAATTACAATATTTTAAATTATCTAATGGTAGTGTCTAATATTAAGTCAAAGTCAAAATTCTTTATTCTGTGGGCCCTCGCGGGCACTTAGACACGTCTTTTACAATTAGGTATATTTTTTATCTACCAGCATTTCGGAATGACCATTGACGAGAAGAAATGCCGAAAGAAACTCTGTCAATATAGGTCTTTTTTTTTTAAATAGCCATACAATATTATCATAATACAATAAAAATAATGTCAATGTACAATAAAAAAAATGGTATGTCAACCAAAATAAGAGAGATAATAAAAAATAAAAAAACAAGTAAAATGAAATAGTAAAAAAATAAAAATATAAAAAATCATAGTATAGAGTGTATATACATATTGTATAAAGTCTAAATATGTATATCCACAATACTACTTGTAAAGATAAGACGCCTGTGCTTCACATCCTGTGCCGAGAATTTGCCATACATTTTTATCATTAAGGTAATCGTCGGTCCTGTAGTAAGCCTTTTTACATAAGGTGGTCTTAATAAGCTGTTTGAATTTAGTGTCGGGTAAAATCAGGACCGACTCCGGCAACTTATTGTAGTAGCGGATGCAGTTTACGACAAACGAATTATTGACCTTCCCCAGTCTATGTTTTGGAATAACCAATTTGTTTTTGTTCCGCAAGTTGACATTAGTTATATCACATACTTTTGTAAAATTCGAAATATTTTTACGGACGTACATAATATTTACATAAATATATTGAGAAGCGACAGTGAGGATGTTTATCTCCTTAAATAACTCACGGAGTGAATCCCTAGAACCCAAATTGTAAATTGATCTAATGGCTCTCTTTTGTAATACAAAAATTTTATCAATGTCAGCTGCTTTACCCCAAAGCAATATGCCATATGACATAATGCTATGGAAATAACTAAAATAAACGAGCCTAGCAGTTGTCTCGTCCGCTATCTGTCTTATTCTCCTAACCGCATAAGCTGCGGAACTGAGTCTGCGAGCTAGTTTAGTTATATGAGGGCCCCATTGCAACTTTGAATCAATGGTAATACCAAGAAAAACAGTATCATTGTCATAAACTAGGGTGTTATCCTTTATGACTACATCAGCATGGACTTGCCTGACATTGAGTAACGTGAATTTAATACATTTAGTTTTGTGTGAGTTAAGAAGGAGATTATTTGTAGTAAACCAGTTCAAAATTGCAGAGAGAGCATTATTAACATCATCAATTTTGTCTTTATACCTAGCAACTTTAAAAATAAGTGAGGTATCGTCGGCAAACAGTACTACGTTGGCAAAATTTTCTACCAAATCAGGCAAATCATTGATGTATACCAAGAATAAGAGAGGACCCAAAATTGAACCCTGGGGCACGCCCATTTTTACATCAAATGCATTTGATTTTGTGCCATTTACATCCACCGTTTGAGTTCTATTACTAAGGTATGATTCTACCATTTGCAGAGCCTTCTCTTTATTGTATTATTGTACGATTGTATTGAATTAGAATCGAACAATAATTACAATATCATGTGTCTGTCGCGATAGAGGACAGGGAGTGCGCGTCTGGACATTCGCCCATTCGCCGACATTATGTAGATTTCCGTATGAGATTGAAACTTTTTGCCGACAAAAATACGTGAGTGTTCCGTTTAATTTAATTAATTGAGTACAATAATTACTTCTGTAATTTCTTCGGATAATTTGTTCGGTTTAACATTTCGGAAATTCTCTGAAATAAATGAATTAAATTTATTTTAAAGCATTGTTGGCACGACAACTTAAATAAAACACTTAAATTAATTTACTTTAGACATCAATCAGTCTGGTCATTAATAAAGTCTTCAGCAATGCAAAGTTAGTTAATTGATTATAAATGTTTCTTTCGTAGTTCTGCATATGCATGTTAAAAATATCATGTGACGATTAATAAGTCAACATTTTAGTTCAACAGAGATTAAGTCATTTCATCACATTCCGCTATTTGCCGGCTCCAACACGGTTGGCAACACACATGACTCGTGTTCCGTGACGCATCTTTGAACAAACTATTTAATACAATGCAATCAGCTGCAAAACGGATTGAATCATGCAAATAGTGAAATACAAATTCATACAATACATACAAGTTTTGACTGACAACAGAATGATTTAATTTCATATGTATCTAATGCAAATTGTGTTATTTGTTTCTTTGTATATTTTATTAGAACAATGACATTTTTAACAATATATAAAATAAAAATTTATTAAACCATTGATAAAAAAAACTTCTCCATCATAAGACTCTGATCACTAATTTATCTAAGATCTGGTTTATTAAGACCAACATAATGAGCCGAAACACGATACTTCTGCTGATGAAGTGTTGATTATCCTGCAGATTCCTTGTGATGCTGTAGCATCAGATGAAGGTTATCATGTTCTTATCTTCTTCTTCTTCTTCGAATGGTTCAGACTCATGAAAACTGTTCATATTCCGTCATAAAATAAAAACGAGCTGATGATGTTCAAACGGCTGCTGGATAGATTTTCTTGAATAATATCATGTTATATACTCATTCAGTAAACATTCATCATCTGGGACAGTCTCGATCAAGTCACGTTTCAAATTTAAAAAAATGTTTTTTTTAGTACCACACGAACCTATTATTGACATCTAAATTTGGTTATTGGAAAATTTTCGTGAGTTGTTTTAATGTTTTCAAAATATCGACACTGTCATGCTGATAAAATTCATAATTTACACAACAATAAGTTCTTTTAAGATTAAGGATTAAGGTTTAAAAGAACTTATTGTTAAATTATTACAACAATAAGTCCTTGTATTATTACAACGCTCACGCGCTGACGCAGCAAATTCTCACGTCGGGTAACCTCGCTCACAGGAACACAATAATCCTCAAAAACGTTGCGATTTGGCTGCAGTCTTCCGTCAGGTGGAGATACTTCAACAGTCGGACCCCGTAAAAGGGCAACTCTGAGAGTAAATTCTACTAAGATATTTATCCAAGTAAATAATGCAGGCTAATAAAACTATTTGGAGAACACGTTGCGATTTGGCTGCAGTCTTCCGTCAGGTGGAGATACTTCAACAGTCGGACACCGTAGAAGAGCAACTCTGAGAGTAAATTCTACCAATATATTTATCCAAGTAAATAAGGCAGGCTAATAAAACTATTTGAAGAACAATGTATCAAGCCTGAAAATAAACAGTCGTATAACCCGTATTACCCGTACCATCATCAACTTAGCCGTAAATCTGCTGGCGTAGGTGCCATTCACGAAAAAAAAACGGCAATAAGAAACATGTCTGTAATTATTCATTGGGAAGATCGGCGGATGGATGTGGGCGCTGATTCGGACGGACTCTGCGTGATGATATATGTCCGTTATAACATCAAGCACAGTCCGTCCGAATGATGTCTTTATCGTCGCATCATTGTATATTTACCTGAATTAACTGTACTGTAAAATGTTTTATAGTTGAAACCACAACAGTAGATACAACTAAAATAACAGCATTTGGAAGCCTTGTCTCTACAATCTATCGTAAAATTTAATAGTTTTAGAAGGCTGCCAGGAATATTTGCAAACATTGCTTATATTGATTTGTCTTCTCATTTAAAGAACAAAAAAATTAAAAAAGCGGAAATGACGAGTTGTAACTAACTTAACCAGAAAAGCAAATTCGCACTTTATTTGCATAAGGACAGATTCTCAAAAAGATAACTTTCGTAAGCGTAAGCAGAAATAGAAGATAAAAGACACAACCAAAGACAATGTTATTTTATTATCAGATTGCGACCTCCTTCTAGATTAACCGTTGACTACCAGGGAACGGCTGGAAGTCTGTCGTGGCTCTCCATTTGTCCATGATTAGAATCGACTAAAACGGCACAATATACTTTCTGGACGTCATCTGAGCCAATGTTATATTAACAGTCATTTAGCACATAATAATAAAAAAAAAATGGTTTCACCTTTATAAGTAGCCCCAAGTCCGTCCCTGCATCGAGGCCTACGTAGTATTCCCACCGCGTCCCCCGAAGGACGCAGGAGCACGACCGAGCAGATGCGCTCGAGTAAATCGTGATACGACCCCCTCGACACCCACACCCCTTCCCCCACATATGCAGACTTCACCAACGTCTAATGTTGTCAGCGGACTGGTAACACATGGGAGACTATATGCTGAATCACAATGAAGCTACCGTCTTCAGCATGTTCTCAATGCTACTTAATTTTGTTTAACAATGAGATATGAATGAAAATCTCATGCCAAGTCTTGAGAGCCATGTCTTACTTTTGTGTTTGGACTAAACAATAAATTCATTTTAGAGCCAAAGCCAATCTCACATGAGGCTCTGGCGAAAGAGAAGTACGTACGCCGTACGCATGATCCCCGACAGGGGAAGTACCTTCAGCTTCACGAAATAGCGCAGTCAAGTAACACCCTTCGGGATTGTTAATTTTGCATGACTGACGAGACGAGGTCACCAGACGTGAGATGCTGCGTTAGCAGAGGGACTACCAGCGCGCAAGTCATAACTCTTTGTACGGGTTTGTTTGACGTAGTATAAAAAAATTCGTTCAGGATACCAACTTGTAGAGAATCGCATGCATATTTTTTTTTGCATCGGTCGTTGTACGACTGTTAACCTGAACCAGCCTGACGCGACAGCAGCGTCCAAGTCTCTGTGGAGAAATTAGTGAACTTTCTAGTATCCTAGTAACTGACGAAAGAGGTCGATTTTTATCAAAACTCGTAATAGATCACGGACGTCATCACCGCTCCAAAGTTAGGGGTTGCCGCGAATAATAGCACCCCTTTATTTCTCACGCTACTCTCAATTGAAATAAATGCTTTATGTATTAAGGAAATCTACTTTATAAACAAGACATTCCTCGAGGCGCATGAAAACCGTCATAAAGACTTTTCCACACTGGTCACGCGCGGTCGGCTGTCCATGTCGGTCAGTGGCGTGCAGTCCCACGTTACGCCACGCTCTGCGAGCCATGCGCAAACTGATGCGCTTTCTAATGCTCTTGGTTTACATTGGCTTTACGTGTGCGTGACGCCAATTAACATTTAACGTTTCGTAAAACAGAACAACGTAAAATTCAAAATTAGATTGCGAAAATATTATTTCGGTATATTCATCTAAGTAAGTGTATAATTTAGTTTTTAAAACAAGTTTATGCTAAAAATTTCATATTTTTAGATAGATTTTCAGATAATGGCAAAATAAAAGATAAAATACGAATGCCAGGCCTTGTTGACTAAGTGGAAATTCAAGAACCAATACACATATAAAAAATGCAGTCTACTAGAATCTTCACATCGATATGAACTGAAATAACTAATATGAGAGTAGACGAGTCGCTCATGCCATCCCGGATCAAACCCATATCTGGTTATCATTACTGAATTTTGTAGTTCATATTGCTACAGACCTGTAGATAAAAAAACGTTCAATGTGTAAATTATAACATAGTACTACACATAACTGTAATTCTGTAAATAAGTAACATATTATTCAGATTACACACAGGAATGTACCATCAACTATAACATACCGTCCATGATCAATTAATCCGCAAGCTTACCGGTTTAAAAAGCGAGTTTCTAACCGCTATACAAAAAGTAATACCTAATAAATAAAACGAATCAAATGCGAGTCATCGTGCCGGCGAACGGAACGGTCACGCGCGGTGGCCAACCGTGGCGTCACGGGATGTGACGCCGTCCAGCGCCCCGTCTCGTCCGGAGAACTCCGTCACGCGCCCGCGCCCGTCACGCTTCGTCACGCCGGTGTGAACGCGCCTTTACATTTGCATAATTCGCAATTACCTATTATAGTAATTGTAAAATTAATAGTTCCAAAGAAACTACTAAAAGGGAAGTAGTTTTGTAAGTTATTGATGCAAACACAACACCTGCGTAATATCGGCAAATAATGTTATAAATCTATAATATTTAATTGTAATTATAATTTAATTTAATAATATTTTACTGCTAGTCTGTTACTGTTGTCATCTAATAAAAATCTTGTTGTGAGTTAAAAGTAGCCTTAACTGCATCTGCATAAAATTTCAGTATTCAATGGCAGGTTTCGCTACATGGAAGACGATAATGAAAATGGCATGGTTCGATACATTAATTGATCACAATAATAACAATAGTATGTACTTAAATACAGTACAGGAATGAAAATAAAGCGATAGAAGTAAATAAGATAGGTAGATGCCGTTAATGGTAGCGGAGCATACGAGTATATACGGCATAAGAGTATAGTGGAATGTAACTGAACTGAAAAACTACTCAAGGCCAGAAGTGCTTAATATATTATACCTTTTGTTTAAAAATCTATTGCTTAAATTTTACAAATGACAATACAATGTAAAATTTAAGCAAAATGTTTTTTAACAAAATTAGATACCTATATGACAGAAAAATGACATAAAAAAAACCGGACAAGTGCGAGTCGGACTCGCCCACCGAGGGTTCCGTATGTACGTAGTATCATTATTAAATTTGATATTTTTCATTATAAATAAGAAATAATGCGTCGAAAAAAATAAATAAAATATATTTTGCAATGTGTACATCAAGCCCTTTCATATGATACCCCATTTGAACTAGTAGTTTTAATTTGAAATTTCGACACCCTATAAAAAATATAGACCCCCTATTTTTTAAGATCTATTTACAAATGTATAGTTTTGAGATTTATTCCTGTACTTGTAGTCTATAACGATGTTACTTGCCAATTTTCATAGTTCTAGGTCAACGGGAAGTACCCTATAGGTTTTGATTCCCTTGAGTGTGTCGAAATATGCGTTTTTTGCTGAATAAACGGCCGTAACTTTTTTCTACGTAAACTTAGCAGTTTGATTTTTTTTTAACATCATGGGACCGTGGACCTGAGTATACAGTTCAAATTTCAGCTTGATACCTCCACGCATTCTCGACATAGAAATTCTTGACAGACAGACAGACAGACAGACAGACAGACAGACAGACAGACAGACAGACAGACAGACAGACAGACAGACAGACAGACAGACAGACAGACAGACAGACAGACAGACAGACAGACAGACAGACAGACAGACAGACAGACAGACAGACAGACAGACAGACAGACAGACAGACAGACAGACAGACAGACAGACAGACAGACAGACAGACAGACAGACAGACAGACAGACAGACAGACAGACAGACAGACAGACAGACAGACAGACAGACAGACAGACAGACAGACAGACAGACAGACAGACAGACAGACAGACAGACAGACAGACAGACGGACAACAAAGTGATCTTATAAGGGTTCCGTTTTTCCTTTTGAGGTTCGGAACCCTAAAAATGATTAAAAAATATCCATACTATTAAAAAATAAACGTGCAAAGTAAGCAAAACGTCCGACGCAGTATATATAATTACTTTAGTGAAAGTGTGTTTGGTTATTTCAAAAGAAACCAACGGATTTACATGATTTTTACAGGGATAATTTAAGTTCTGACATAGGCTACCTTTTATCCCGGAAATACATCTTATTCTCCTGGGATTTAACAAAAACAATGATTACGTAGGCGAAACCGTGGGTAACAGCTAGTTATAAAATATTTACAAAACGACATAACGGCTAGCGAGGCTGTCAACGACAGATGCTTTCAGGCGAAAGGCTCTGTGCCAGTACTTGGTCGGCATGTTCAATTCAAACGGTCGAGTTTCGTTTATGATAGATAAGATACAAGATAGCTGATAGCGGCTTACAACAAACCGTAATAAATTTATTGGTGGTATGCGCGTGCGTCATAGGGGATTAATTTGGGGCATATCTAGCATCAAGTTAGACAACAAAGTGAAATTTGAAAATAAGCTTATGATGGATATTGCAGTTTACGGCCCCAAGATAGGAAACTATCAGAGGGGCAATTCTCGTAATTAAAATATAGTCAAAATTCAGTTTCGATCCAGTCGCGATCTCACAAATGTCACATTTGGTATTATCGTAACACAATATGTAACTTCAAAATTAAATTTAAGCGGGATTATATCGAAATATGAGTGAAAATTAAACAAACTAAGAATGTTACTTTGCCAACAACAAGAATTGATTATCAATTAATTAATTAATGAAATCAAGTATATAATTTTAGTCAATTCACAATTCAATCTCGATTCGATCAACTTTCAATCTTCGTTCGTAGAAAAATTACGAGAATTGACCTTCAGATGCTCTGAATATAAAAACCGAAGAAGAGTCAGAAACCACAACATTCTTCAGGTCTGATTATGGCAGCAATCTTTTCAAATATTTTGTAAACATTTCTGCAAATTTGCGTAAGGCTTAGAAGGTCATCATTACAATTTCAATCGTTCACTAACTTCTGAATATAGTTATCTACAACGATCTGTTTTGTGCTGTTTCCTTTTATCGGTACTTTGTGTTGTGTATCCTATTCGTGTTATCCAATATCTCTGTCTGAACGAAGTCCGTTCTTCGAATTATTCACACAAAGATTATAAATTATAATATGAATAATCGTTCTTCTTAAAATTATTTTTTTATTATGTTGTATTTGGTCTGCCCACAAACAAAAACTGATCCTTTAAATTATGGTATGGTATGGTATTTCTACTTTGCGATTGCTAATGTCCATATTAGAAACTCTGAGAACAGAACTCATCTCGGCCTGCAATTCTATTACAGAAAGGCAGCGTTTCTAAAGTCATCAGATCGAATTTAATTGCCTTTTCCAAGATTTTATATTTTGCGCAAAGGCCTAGATTAAACGATAATACGAAACCTGCATTAGTGATCAAAGATTTGATATGACACTTATTGTTAGATACGCAGCTATACATAATCTAAGATTAACATGAAGGGCACTGATGTTGTATTTATTAAATCAAGGAGGGACAGTCCACCGTTGAAAACTGGAACATGGCAATCAAGTATTTTCCTCAGTTATTATCATTGCTGAATCGCTAACGGGCATCGAAACAGGTTTTAAGACAGCAGACAGCCGTACCTTGTTTAGTTTACCGTGAATACTAACCACAGTCACTATTCCAAGGGAGATGTCATCATAGCTCTTTAAACGTCTCGTGTCATTTAGGGAATTTGCAAAATGCCAAGTCTTCAGATGCACCGATTCCGGATTCCATTTCTAATCAATATAAGACATCTGCTTATAAATACTTCTCAGATGTACCTTCATAAATATCTGTCCTGAGACTTCAGGCCAATTTATGAACCAGTGTAGAAATTGCAGTTCAGTAATGACTACATATAATATTAGTAATTTGTTATGTGGGTAAGGTTTATATAAGTGAGTACAAGTATTATGTTTAATCACATATTTAATTGATTGCGATTTTCTGCGCTCTCCTGGTTGACTGATAGAGAATGCATTTAACATTAGTACCAAACTATTGTGATCAATAAAGATTTAAATAAAATACATACAGAACATCCTAATTAACAAAATATACATCCTAATATCACTCCGCCAATCCGCAGTACAGCAGCGTCGCGGAGTATGCTCTAAACATCTTCAATTGAGAATAGATTGTTGTAAAATTGTCTAAGGACATCTTGCGAAATAAAATATAATAATAATATATTTTATTTCTTATTGTAATTAAAAAAATAAGGTGAATTCCAGAAAATAACAGAAAGTTTAAGTAATAGTAAGCGTTGTTATCAACAATAACTGTGTCAACAATAAATTTTAAATGCTACATTGATAAGCAGTCAGATTGTGCGTTAAGTGTGTGCAGGTGCGTTCTGGTAGCAAATTAAAAAAAAATACTACGTTGCATGATATGAGAATTGATATTATTTATGGATGGACATATCGTAGTAGATACTTCGATTACTACTGACTCATACAACGACGTAAGATTACAGTTCTTTGACTGAAGGGGCGATAAAATGCCACCTATCTTTTAAAAGAGATCCACCACACATTCACATTGACTGCCATCTCCTTTGAAGCCAGGATAGCGGCAACAACCAAAATTAACAACGGACCCTATGCCTACACTAATGAGCCCCTGTGAACCAGCCTTTCGGTTATATCACAGAATTACAAGTCTCACCCAATTAACCAACCAGGCAAGAGGACCTTACCCGCCCCGCTATCGCGCCCAGTAAACCAACCAGGCACTCAACCAGATTGCTAGCAGGTCTTACTACCCATTCGCCTGCAAGCAGGCTACTTACTAGCACATTGAACACTGGAGTTCAACCACAGGAGATACGTGCTACGGGTGCCTTGTCGACATCGCCTCCTATCAACTGAAGGGAGACGACTGGTTTCCTTTGCCATCCTTATGGTAAAGGAAACTAGTTATTTCACGTAGAGCTTTTATTTCATCATCTAATCCACTGCTGGATATAGCCCAACGTTCCGTCACCCCAAACGAGATGTCCACTCTAGAACTTACCCCCTACTCTCTATCTACCATCTCTGACTCGGCAAATGTGGCCGGCTCACTGCAACTACAGCTTGCTGACTCTGAGTGTTATGTCGACAACTTTGATTCTCCGTCGAATTTCTTCGTTCCGGATTCGGTCCCTTAGAGTTTTTATTTACCTACCAGAAATTAGAAATAATACTCTTGAGACGATCGCTGAGTTACTGAGAGTGAGTAAGCGACCAGTAAGTAAACTCATGTGGCGCTGCTTTAGCACTCAGCAGCAGGTGGCAACGTGCCAGTTGTACTTTTGTGCTGCAAGCGTCTATTCTATAGACTATAATTACATCATCAATATGCTGGTCGTTAGCTAGGTATTTGCTAGCTAAATGGTATAAAAAACACCGCATGACGTGAACGGTTCAATTTCGGGAATCCCAAATCGATTTTCAATTTCATTGCGGAGAGTCACGTAGGATGGTCGCCGACACCGGCACTGGTAACACATTGAATAAATCAAATAGTAACTTCAATTTACGAAGCAGCAACGGCTTACTTCGATTCAAGCAAATTTTTAGGACATATTCTCCGGTATATCACTTACAGATCTGAATCTGATTAGTTAGGTTTTAAAACTTTTTTTTGCATCAATCAATATTTAATTCCTTGTTGGGATAATGAGACTTCTTTACAATGGCATTTAGAGCGTACTCAATTATGTTGCTCAACTGCGGGTTGGCAGAAATCAGTGTTTTCAATCGTGTGCCTTATTTCGGCACTGCCCAGGTCTCAGATCTTGATTTTAACTAGACAAAAAATTTGTCGTTAATTTGTCGAAATTTGTCGCCCAAAGCAAAAAATTTGTCGGGGTCCCGTTAAAGAGTTATAAGGTTTTTTTTGTGGCAGTGCCGAAATAAGCTTATTTCGGCACTGCCCACTCGGGATCTATTAAACTACAAAACATAGCGAACATATGATTTTCCCCAGAATTAGTCGTCAATTTGTCGAATTCAGACACCAAGTATCAGAATTAGTCGACCTCCCATTAAAAAGTTATAAGTATTTCTTTGTGGCAGTGCCGAAATAAGCCTTATTTCGGCACTGCCCAAAAAAACTACACCACCTAGCGAAAATCTGATTTCACCCAGATGTTGCCTTGAATTTGTCGAAATTTGTCGGATATAAAACACAACTGGTCGACGCGTAATTAAAAAGTTACACGCATTTTAATAATTCGCGTTGTAGTCAGAGAGCCTAACGTAGGCAGAGTAGAATAACACCACCCCATTCACATATGGCTATCGTAAAAAGCAACTAATGTAGTGCTAAAGAACACCTAAAGCATTCGTAGATCAGAAAACAGTTGCATGCATTGACAAACTTTGCCAGACTCTGAAAACGGAAGGAAATGAAACGTTTACTGTTGCATTTTGTGCATGATATCATTTTGATGCAAGATCTCGGACTATATTTACTATGAGAATTATTAAAATGCGTGTAACTTTTTAATTACGCATCGACCAGTTGTGTTTTATATCCGACAAATTTCGACAAATTCAAGGCAACATCTGGGTGAAATCAGATTTTCGCTAGGTGGTGTAGTTTTTTTGGGCAGTGCCGAAATAAGGCTTATTTCGGCACTGCCACAAAGAAATACTTATAACTTTTTAATGGGAGGTCGACTAATTCTGATACTTGGTGTCTGAATTCGACAAATTGACGACTAATTCTGGGGAAAATCATATGTTCGCTATGTTTTGTAGTTTAATAGATCCCGAGTGGGCAGTGCCGAAATAAGCTTATTTCGGCACTGCCACAAAAAAAACCTTATAACTCTTTAACGGGACCCCGACAAATTTTTTGCTTTGGGCGATAAATTTCGACAAATTAACGACTAATTTTTTGTCTAGTTAAAATCAAGATCTGAGACCTGGGTAGTGCCGAAATAAGGCACACTTTTCAATCCGCCCAAAGGCTTGACTAAAGGTTACCATCAAATAAAAACACCTGACGACTGCTCGACGACTAGCTTGGCACTTTCTAAGGACAACCTCTGCGTTATTGAGCGCTGTATATATACTATATGTAACCTAAGCTATGATAAACATGATCATGTCATCCGTCTCGAAAATTGTTATTTACTTCTGAAAGGTAGAGGCACTTCCCAAATCAGGGTGATTCAATTTTAAGCGAGAATCTATCTATTTGCCTTTAACCATTGCTTCTTTCGTTAATCGGCAGAGTCCATCAAATGCAGGCGAAGTGCTATGTACTGGGATATCTTACTTATCATAGCATTTGGTACAAAGGTTTAGGGAGTATTTTCTATTTCAGTATATTGGTTTCCGTCCTAATAATATACAGAATATATGAATTTCATAGAATGGGTCCCTTGCGTGAATTTTGCAGATTTGCTTCCAACAGTTTGAATTCCTAACATATGTGACATTAAATTAGGTTGATGGTAAAAAAAGTTACCCCAACCACGCGGTTCAATGAAGTTCCGTAAGCCAATGAGATCTACCTATATTTGTCGTCTGCCTGGAGCAATTGGAGAGAAGTAAACATAAATCTGTCAAAGTGTAGTTGCTGTTTAATCCATGCACTATAGCGGTGGTCAGGCACGACCAGCGCGGTCCACTCCATGTGGGTCAACGAACGGTACAATAGACTTTCTTTTTGTTCGTCTCACCGCCGCTTACATACTCGTACGGCTCGCCGGTGACGTCCGTGACTTTGTAAACAAAGCTGTAGGCATAGTAAGGCAACCTAAAAATTATGATTACTCATCCATTACATTACTGACGAATATATTTATGTGGAATTACGACATCGATATTTCAAACACGTTCAAAGGTCAAACATGGCGTCTACTGTATACGCTTAAATTAAATATACATTTACAACAATAATAACATGTTTGACATGTTGGAACATTATACCTACAAATATTCATATACAATTCGATATGAATACATTTAAATTTTAAATAAAATTTCGCAATAAATCGTGTAATTTATGAATATTATGAAGTATGAAGTTTTGATCATTCTAACTCGAAGATTCTAACCGTCGTGGTCTGCTGGATACTGGTCTTGCCCCTTAAATAGCAGGCTTTCCCGTTGGTATCCATTGGCAGGGATGCCATATTTACAACTTAGTGATTCCATTTGGCGAGGACCTGTTCTACACTGCAATTTTCTCTCGTCTGCCCTAACAGCGGTCGCCGTCGGTTCTGAGAACAATGTGGTAACTAAGCTAGAGTTGATGCGGTTGCATCTCTATTAAGACAGAACATCAGCGTAGTGGGTTATGATACTCAAAATTTCTCCGATACCTTAACTTCTTACCAGAGAAGATCGTCTCAAAGTAGAACCATAATCAGATCCAACTTAATTATTGAACAAATTTTATTTCTTTCTCTTTCTTCAGTCAGCAATAGATATAATGAAGTAATCCATGAATTATGAACTGTACATGATGATTATTACACTTCACAGTTATATTTTAAGAACAGATTCATTCAGACATAATGGAAGCCATTAAATCAATGGGAACTGCTCCAATCATACCGTGTCGGTCTGCAATTACTGAACACACCGAAGCGGCGCGGCGACCTCTGGCCACAGATCTTGGGAACTATTTAGCAATTATTTTGCTGGTAAACTATTTATATATATAAAACCTAGATTTATGGTTTGTTTTAGTTCACGGTATTTGGTTCCAAGACGTCCACAAAGAACCTCGCGAAAGACAGCTTTAAGTGCGAGGTCGTGGGCGAGGGGACACTTTGGCCACGCCTACCTACTGGTGCTGTCTGAAACTGAGTTTGCTTCTTTAGACACCGTAGAACAAGTGTGCAATCTCACATTAACTGCTTAGAACTCTATCTGCGTATTAATGTGAGATTGCACACTTGCCTTGGAAATATATGTTTGATATAACTACATATAAACGAAATACCAAAGCCAATACTCAGCCTGTTAAATCCACGCCAGACTCTTCAACAACCAGAATAAACCATACACTGTCGGTGTAAAAATATCGTTGGGTGTCCCAAAAAGCGTAGTTCAACGGCCCTGCGTACTCATGATACTCGTATAAGGTACCTTCCACATGAGTGAAGGTAGACGCCGACCGGCCTTAACCAGAATGCCGGTGCGCTGACGTCGACGCACGCCGCGGTTAGAAAGTTGTCCGTGCTTGCGTCACGGCACATCGGGGTCGACGACCTGCCACACGCGCCATGGCTGCACCTAGGGTTGGCAATGCACACTGCATCGGTATAACATCCTCTTGTAAATGGTTTTTCTGGGGTACAAATTGCTATTCCTATAGATAGACCTAGGGTCGTTTGCATGTGGTGCTACGGGTCGTTAGCGAAAAAGAAATGGGACCCATGTAGGTAGAATTAGGAACAGGCAGATTGCTTCTATAAGATGCACAAAAGCTTGACATACCTACGTATTCTGCCTTACAGTAGACTGCAGCCAAGAAACGATGTTATCTCAACAGTAATGATGCAAATAGACAATCCAAGTGAACATTTGGCGTCGTCAATACAACTTTACTAGCAGTTTTGTGTGCCTCCATAGCCTTTTAATTATTTATGTATTCTAGAAAAACAAGCATACATCCCATCTGATATAAAACAATTACTGGTAAAACGTGCAATACACGAAATATCATTACATCGTTGCCTCCACTGCGAACGTAACGCCTCCATAAGAACGTCTCGGTCATCTCACACACATTCAAGAAAACCTCCGCCAGCCCGCAGTTGAGCAGTATGCGTGGTGGAGAATGCTCAAAACCTCTTCGATTGAAAGGATACTCGTATCCCAATAGTGACATGATAATGAGTTGATGCCGATACATAAACGACATCTACGGTTTCATTGACTATTTCTATCTAATTTCTATATCCTGTCTCTGTTGCTTTATATATATGAGAATAAATACTATACATGGAACGACATATATACTTAAATTTAATGATTTTAATATCAAGTCCGACTTTTGTACCCATATATAATTGTGTCGACAATGATCAATAAATAAATTATAAATAGATGACAGCCTAGTGGTTTTGTTGAGTACTTTGAGATTTGATACCATTTATTTTTCAGATTTGTACCTTGTACTCAGCGGTACCCTGGACCGATGAACGACTTTCTCCTGTAATACAATATATCTCGAGCGCACACAACTCTCTGAGAGCATAGACGCATATGTCTCTGAGAGTCAAGAACTCTACCCCGTAGAGTGAGTGATAGATATAGCGAAAACTAACCGTTTGACAAGTCTTAATTTCGCATTTACGTCCGTTTTATGTAATGCATACTTACTTCCACCCGCGGCTTCGCCCGCTTTTACTTTTCTTTAATAAAAACTATCCTATGTCTTAAGAATATGTGTACAAAGTTTCATGATGATCGGTAGTTTAGGCGTGAAAGCGTAACAAACAAAGTCACATTTATAACATTTATAATATAAGTAGGGATATACAATACTCCCCGACTACTTCTACTAATTAAAAAAATCGGTAATATGACGAAAAAATCGCTGTACAAAGTATTGCAGCGTGTTGCAGCCCTATGCATTAATAGTATAAACGTAGCGACCTCTTTAGCTGGCGCTCCGGCTCCACGTAACATGTGCTGAACACAGACATGCCCACACGACACAACATTCGTGTGTTATTGCTGACACGAATTACCGTATCTAGGTCAACGGTGTATGCTTACGGAGACGTGCTGGAAACGACATCGGGGACATTCTGACTATTAAATTACCCAAAATCGATAAACGCGGCTCTCTTGGGACTCCATAGCTCCTTCTCAAAGTTTGAATAACGCCCCCGTGACAGCGCTGGAGCTCAATAATAAATAAATAAAGTTGATACTGTTGATTGTTGGCACTTGGTGGAACATTATTATCATAATGTTATAATAAAGCACTTATACTGTTCCAAGTTTATTTTTACCGACCGGTTTCTGCTTACCCTACAATGCCTTAGCGGCGAAACCGGTCGGTAAAAATAAATGTAATTACGTGGACCAGTACAAGTGCTTTATTATAACATTATAATAAATAAATATTACCTACTGGACAAATTATACACATGACACTGCCATCTAGTCCCAAACTAAGCAAAGCTTGTATGTACTATGAGTACTAGATAACTGGTAGAATACTTAAATACTTTTTTTGTAAATACATACATAAATTACATAGAAAACACCCAGGCCCAGATAAACAGACATGTTCATGCACACAAATGTTTGTCTTGTGCGGGAACGAACCCGCAACCTCGGAGTCAAAATGACCAATGCCAACCATTCGACCACCGAGCTCGTCATGTCGTAGAATATATTATATATGTTGTAGAATGACTATGATTAATAAAGACAGACAACAAACATTCAACAAAGTCTCTTGCCGATGCGACTGGGGCTCCTCTTTTCGCTTACCATCAGGCGAAGCGGAGCTAATATTCTGAGCTAATGTAAAAAAAACTTGCATTGTTAACATGACACCATGGCACGAATATATCAAGTAATACCTACTTGATATTTGTGACATGGTGCACACTGAATATTAGTGAACGATGCTCTAGGGAAAGATAAGTAAGGCAATAAAAGATATATATAAAGTATCAGTGCGAGGACTTCAGTACCTCCACTCTGGAGAACTGGAGATGTTTTTTTTTATACCACGTCCGGTGCCAAACAAGCATAAGGCCCGACTGATGTAATGCAGTCATCGATGACACTGACAATAAACGAGTATGCTGATACCACCCCCTGCTAATACAGTATCTACTCACATCTGACCTCATTCACTGGAAGGAACTCAACAATCCTCAATTAAGGATCTTATTTGACTGCGGTCTTCTGTGAAGTGGAGGTACTTCCTCAGTCGGGTGCAACATGCCCTGCCACTCTTCTCGCTAGCTAGAGCCTCTTTTGTTTTTTAGCAGAGTGCAAAACGTGCAGACGAACTTTGCTTTGGCCCTAAGGTTATTGTTGGACCGTTATGCCCCTATAATATAAACACTTCCACCTTACAAAAGAATACACCCATCTGCCAAACCTTTGACAATCGTTAAATTCATGTAAGTGGTGCAGCGTTAACAACGGAGGTGTCAGCCAGGGGCTGCCTCGGCATCCTTAGAATCCTTCTGCCGGAGCAACAAGCAGCTTGCCTAAACAACCTAAGGGCTACCAAACTGCGCCGATGCAGTGCCGATAGCGAACGCGCCGGGCCTTGTAGATTATGTGCTTGTACGTTTCTAAGTGCTTTATAAAGTCCAAGGAATAAAGATATTTTGAATTTGAATTTGAATTTGTAGTAATTGATTTCGTGATTATCTCGAGTCCAAAGTACCCAAACGTGTATTGAAGTGCTATGAATTTTAGACTCGATTAATATATTAATAGCAGTATGATTAATGGATAGACATCTCATATCTATATTATTTATAGTGTACTTTAATTTAATCTACTTCCAAAAATGTAAATAGTTAACATATTAGGAAGAGTTCATGTTTGGGACAATTTTATATTTAAGAATTATCAACGTGACAAGCATTAAACAATTTGTCTTTGTCCACGTGCGCTACTTTTTTTATACCACAAAAGGTACGCGCACGTTGTCGGGAAGCAGCGTGTCGGGGCGGAGCGCAAAAATCCGCTCAAATCCGCTTAAATCGCGTGTATGTATTTTATATGCACTATCGCACACTAAATCGGTGCGCAGCGTGTCGGATTTTGAGCGGCAAAAAAAAAGAAAGTTCTTCGTCAGAGCTATTCATAAAGTACCTACAGTCGCACCATCGCACGCAACTTCTGGAAGTACACTGTATTCAAAATCCGTCAATGCGCTGCGACCCGGCCCGTCACTAATGTGCTAAGTGAGTATTTTGCTTTGCGCTGCGGCCCGCTCCGCCCCGCTGCGGCCCGACATAATGTGCGCGTACCTTTGTGGTAATAATGCGGCCCGCTTGATGGAAAGCAGTTTAGATAGAAGAACACCAGGGGAATGACAAGCGCGTTGGCGATCCTGTAAAAACCTCTTCACGCCCTCTTTGAAGAACCCCATCCTGAGAAAACCTCGACAGTCAGTTCATTCCACAGCTTGACAGTACGCAGGAGAAATAGCTCTGGAACCGCACAGTACGCAACCACTTAGGCTTCAATTTATGTATCTACAATATGTGAGGCTCCGAAATGCTACCTGAAACTGAGCCTAATATGGCAAATAAGGCATTAGGTAAAAGCCTAAAGAGATGGCTAGTCAAGTGAACGATCTGTAATTTATAAAAAAAAAATCCCTCGAAAATGCCCTACAACCACTTCTACGATTTGGCAGTCATAGGCCCGAGTCTAATTGGCCTTAAGAAAAACCACCTCTGCCACAGAACAGACATCATGATCATCATCATCATCAGCCTGCATCTCTCCACTGCAGGATATAGGCCTCTCCCAAGGCCATTGTGTTTTATATCATATATGTTTTATACAAGACATCAAGGTCTCTTTGTCCGTTGCCGTTGCGATTGGGGCTCTTCTTTTCGCTTAACATCAGGCGAAGTGGAGCCAATATGCTGAGCTAATATATTAAAAAAAAATATGTACTGACAATTGGGAGGAATTTACCATAATCACCACGCTTGGCAGGCGGGTTGGTGACCGCAGTAGACTGTATCACAGAAAGATGCTGCTGCCCATCTTCTGCTAACCAAGGTTAGTCGCCTCTTATGAGACGCTTCCCGGTAGCGGTGGGGAATAGTATTCATAAGCCGTCCCCACACGGATAACAGAACAGACAGATCTATTGTTATTCATTGTATATATCGTACATTCATTGATAACATAAAGCCATCAACTATTATTTTTATCAGTAATGACACATTATTTATGTGCAAAAATAACTTTCAACAGCTCAAAGCGAAGCACGTTTAGCAGATAGTACATTTACGAGTAATTTGCGATTGCTGTTATCTTGTTCTGTCGATGTGTGGTCCTGGGGCAATTGCGTAAAACGTGTCTAGATTAGATCTACACAGGTCCGTCACCGCGTACGCGGTTTTGTTCGCGAAATGATCTATTACATAATTTTAACAAAAAAAATACCGACTCCAAACATTAGTCTACATTTATGTACGTACTATACACACTGATGATGATGAAAAAATATGGGACCAATCTGGAAGTACTCTATCAAATAAAATTTTTTTTTATCAAATGGGTTTATAAACCACGGAGTAATTAAGTAACAAACATAAAAAAAAATACAGCCGAATTGGGAATCTCCTCCTTTTTTCGAGTCGGTTAATTATAACGTTTTCACATAGTTTATGTATGGTCTCGTCTCGGTTCGGCATAGGCATTTACCCATAATCATCCCAACGTTAAGATAAGCGACTCTCCTCAATCAAAGGGGTTTAGAGCATACTCCAGCACGGTGCTCAACTGCTGTTGAGTTTTGGTTGGCGGGGACCGGTGTTTTGAAGTGGCCAAAACGCACTTCGCGCTTTTGCAAAAACACAAAGGGACAATCTCTTCTCATACTTAAAGGTTCTTAACCATCTGTCAGATTGGAATCGTCAACAATCCTTATAGCACGCCTCTGAATTGAGTCATAAGGTACAAGCTGGCGTCTAAGCGCTCCCGCCCATATATGACATCAGTTATAATCCATATGCGGCCGTACTTGGGCTTTATAAAGGAGAAGTCTTTGCCGCGGGTTGAAGTACTTATTCGCCCTGTTGAACACACCTAGTTTCTTTGACGCCAGCTTGACCTTCCCCTCCAGGCAACAACGAAACTGGACGTGTCGCTGGAGATTTCAACTCCGAGAATCCCCTTGGTAACCTTGGTTTACCCCCTGAGTAACCTCAAAGCATGCTTCTCCTGCGGTATATTCTAGACCTTAGGCTTTTAATCATGTTGCTCGATCAACAACTCTGTAACTTTTTTTTTATATACTACGTCGAGTGGCAGACAAGCATACGGACCCCCTATGTGAAGCGGTTAACCGCTGCTATATTAACGCACGCAACATAAAGTATCGCTAGCGCGCCACCACCCCCGCTGCCAACACAGCATCTCCTTCCTTTCTGGTGACCTCACTCACTCGCAGGAACACAACAACCCTCAAAGGAATTGTTATTTATTTGGATACGGTATTCTGTAAGGTGGAGGTACATTCCCCAGTCGGGTAGCTTACAATTACGCTCCCTACCTCTCTTTTCGCCAGAGCTTCGTTTGTCAGTCAGCAGGGTACCGCTGTCTGTACCGCGTAAAGGTGAAGTTGTCTTTGGTTCAAAGATGTTGATGAGCCTCTTACACCTCAAAATTGGTAAGTAAAATACCAGTTACAAACTCTGTAAACATCCAATTGCAATCTGTAGAGTTTATAGCGCCTAATAAGAGTAAAATTAAAATCTTAATGCATGAGAGACGACACTGATTTATGTAATACTAGTTTACACTAGTCTGTGCACTACTTAACATTTCTGTTTATATTTCAATCATAATAAAGTTGTTAAGTGTTGCTTAAGTTACATTTCCTTATATTGTCCATAATGGTATGTGATTGCCACCTGACCTGACCTGAGAGTCATGTGTCCACAAGGGACACGTACGGGCCTCGAGTTAGATACTCTCTACCCGGGCAGTCTCCGGTGGTGCATGCACCACCGCGTAATATTTGTGGGAGCCGCCCTATTGCGGCTGCGCTTGTGGGAAAGCAGGTCACGGTCAGTATTGGGTGTTATTTGAGCCACTATAGGGCTGAAGGGGTTGTAAGAGAAGGACGCAGCAACATCTACTACCTCTTTTTAACAGAGACAAAGTACAGTGGTGCCTGCCTGGGACCTAAGTCGACATTGACCAGGCGAAACACCACTGCACATGTAAGTGCTATGTGTATGGACGTATACACCCCTTAGAGTGCATACGTCCACACACACCGCACAACAAGTAACAAGAAACGACGAAGACAATACATATATGGACTACATATGTCTGAAAACCCGGGTTGGGCGTTTTCAGACATATGCTCAGACCACTGAAAAAGAAAAATACCTACAAACGTATGCCTGCACCTAGGCGCATGCATACGGTTGCCTCAGTAGTATGTGTATGTGTGCGCATATATAACTATATATATGCGCACACACACACACATATACCTAAGATAATATATGGTTGGTATACAATAAAAGTTTGCTTGCGAACGCATGAATGCACCGCGGTGCACGCATACGCCGCTTCGAGGAGACACAAGCATGAATGCCAGAAAGAGACAACACGATGAGACAGCATATGTTCCGATACCCGGGCTAAGGCATATCAGGACATACGCTGGACCACTAGAGATAATTGTTACACACGTCCGTGCCAACACGCCGTAGCCCATGCACACGGCAGTCCTGTTCCCCTCAGTTGTTGCATGTGGGGATGCAACAACTGAAACGAGCAAGCGCCGAGAAACATTTGCCAGACGATATCTACACAGACGTGTATAACTTACCGGTTGATAACAAGGAAATAATAAGGAAATAAATCTCAGTGACACCGGACCAAATGCGACACTATGACCATATGCGACACTATGACCAAATGCGACACTATGACCAAATGCAACACTAAGACTTTATACAACAAGGACGAGATAGAAACAGATAACATTCACAAAACATATTTGACCGAAAAACCCGACATTTATGTATTTGTTTTAATTTTGGTAAATTTTGACACATAAAAGAAACGTACAGTATTTGAAAAGCAAGGCGTAGCACGCCAAATTTTGATTTGGTAGGTATTTAAGTTATATTTAACTTAGTTTTTTTTTATGATGATTTAAATTTAAATTAAATGAATTTTAAAATTTGGAATAGGTTAGCGTTTGTTTAGTTGATTTAGGTTGTTGCACGGACGTCCCTCCAGAGGGCGCCCGTGCAACAACCCAAAGCTACGATGATTTTACAAAATAATTAATACTAATTTGTTTTTGTTTTTCAGGGCAAACCTTGACTGTGAAGGGTCAAGATCTGCATCAGGGCGTTTGTGGCCGCTGTCCAGACCTCGACCCCTGAGGTAATATCGCGAAGCATTTCCACTAGGATCCCTACAATCGTCGCTATAGGGTCCCTAGTGGAGATGGATTGCGCGCGGGAGGACGCTTGCGAAGGAAGATTGACGTCTTGCGTCGATTGGGGCATAGTAGTGCGACTATGAGCGTCGCGACGGCTCTGACGAGACATTGAAGGCAGCGAGGGCGCGGCGTTAGGCCCTGCGGTGATGTTAACACCGGAGTCGGCGTTGAAATGCACTACCGGCGACGGGTGTCTAGACGCCTGGCGCGATAATGGACGCGACGGAGGACGCGATGTCGGCAACGACGTCGGACGAGAATTTATAATAGGTTTGTTTTTATTTTTCTTACGCGAACGCGGTTTGCGTTTGGGACGCGCGGGGTTCGCGGGCGGCGCAAGGGTGGTTGGCAATTGCCCTTCTTGCGTGATTGGTATGTTTTCAACGCGCTCGACTCCGGGGTGGGCGCGTCGTTCCCCGACTACTTGCCAACCCTCCGCCCTTTCATGTTCCGAGAGTAACATTGAAGGGCGGGTGGCTCGCTGGGAGGGTATTCGCGGCGGCGGAGGGCCCGATAGCTGTATCCCTCTCTTTCTCGCCTCCTTACGAAGAGAGGGACAGCGTCTGTCGTTTGCAGTGTGCGAATTCCCGCAATTCGCACACGTCGGCGTCGCTTCTCTAGCCACCGGGCAGTTAGAAAGTATGTGCTCTCCAGCACAGCGGATGCACTTAATCGGTCGGTGACAGTTAGTAGAGGCATGGCCGAATGCCTGGCACCTGTGGCATTGAGCCAGGCGCCTGGTATTCCTCCATGCCTCTATCTTTATCCCGGGCATAAACAAAAGTTCGTCAACTAAGTATAGCCGCGCGAATTCATCTTTGGAGAGGTGGTCGAGTTGAACGTGAAACAAGCAACCCGACCGCCCCCAGTTGGACGTTACGAGCCGCACTAAACGCACCGAGTAGCCCAGTGACTCGAACGCCGCTTCGACGTCATCTGGGCTAGTGCTCCCTGGGAGCCCGCGAACGGCGATCTTGGTGGGAAGCTCATCCGCTACAGAGTAGCAAAACCAAGATAATCTCGGTTCCCGCTCACCCAAATTACGGAGATAGGATTGGATGCCCCTGTACTCTTCCGGGCTCCTAGGAAGAAAGCGCACGCCCTGCCTATACGGACGCGCGTTGGGTGGGTGGCCCAACTGGACACGCAACGCGGCAAAGTGTTGCGGCCAGTTGGGCAGTGTCTCAACTATAATGGGCGGGTAGCCCTTTGCCCTCTGTTGGGGCTGGGGTTGCGAGCCTGCAGTAGTTGCTGTTGCGAGTGGTGAAGGCGCGGCGCTAGTGCGTCGCGACGCTTGCGAAACGATGTCCGCATAGGACATATTTATTTGCACGTTTTCCCTACGCGGATCGACGTTGCTTTGCAACCTATCGGTGCTAGCGATCTGAGCGTACGACGTAGAGCTCGAACTAGGTGGGATGATATTAGTTCCCTCAGTCGACGGCGACTTAGGCGGCGGGAGACGCTGAGGGGGGAAAAGCAGTTGCGAGGGGTGAGGGGTGCTACACCCTGCGGGTGAATGGCTGGGGTTGGACCCTACTGTTGATGCTACGACCGAGTCTGCGGAGACCGAGTCTGCGGAGACCGAGTCGGAGTCATCAACCGAATCATCATCGGAGTCGCTAACATAGCGACGTTTATCGTCGTGCGTCTGACTCGCGTCAGACGCCGAGGAGGGTGGATTAGCCCGTTTAGTGGGTTTTACACGGGAAGTAGATGCAGACGCACCGTGAGAAGTTGAAGGGCTTGTAGCGCCCTTAAAGTGGATGGTGGTGGTAGTACTAGGAGCCACGCGCTTAGACGGGTCCTCGTAGGAAGCGGGAGGGGAGATAACGGGGGGAGGGGTACGTCCCTTAATACTGGGCCGTGGGGCAGGAATTGGGAAGAATGAGTTGCCGGCAGGGTTACCTTGCACGGCAGTTTTTCCTCCTAGAGGAAGGGTAGAAGGGTTGCCTGAAGGGCAGGAAGGATGGGATGTGTTAGACATCCTTAGAAGGCGAGCTTAGGCCCGCTCGAACAAGGAGCAAAAACAGTGGTCGGATTATTATAATAATAATCCGCCACGAACCAACAACCTCATTCAAACGATACTAAACATAGATTTCTCTTGTATACGGAAAACCGCTTACAAGGAAACCCCGTCGACGTTTGCTGCACCCACTGCTCGCCTATAGCGAACACCGAGTGCAACAACAATCGAAACAAGAACGACTCGAACGACTAACGAACAAGACGAATACAAAAGTAAAATTAAAATTTCCCTTTAGTGAGGGACAAGGACAACAAAACAAAGGTGGTACGAGAGAAAAGGACAACACTATATAGTGGGTACGAGCCAATACGGGGAACGATAAATTTCCTACTGAGGGACGATTTCGACACTACGAAGGGAATGACTAGGAGTTTTTTCTAAGAAAAACCCTAGCCAGACCCACCCCTAACTCGTGAGTACGCCACGAGCCGGGTACGTGTGCCGACACACAACCAATAGGAGTGAGGGAGAGAGAAGACTCAGTACGGGGATGGAATTACTCAGCGACTAGGGGTGCAGCAAGCTGCTGTGGCCCACTTTCCGCCTACCCAGAGCAAGCTCAATGGGTAAGGTACTCGTGGTTCCCTGCCACAAAACCCTCCGAAGAGCCGAGTGATTCCACTACCTAGCTGCCTAGCCCGCACTGAGCAAGGATGGCAAATGATCGACTAAAACGCGTTACCGCTTAGCCGATCAAAGGCGAACCTCGTGATTGCCAGTCCATATGTACACCGAACGTGTTTCAGAGCAGGTCCAAACAAACGAGTTAGACCACGTTATACCTTTCTCTTTTGCGTTTGTTTCCTTTCACGCAAACTAAAAATGGTTGCTGTCCTGCCTGAAACCACTATATCGAGGTATACCACGCCGGTACTGCGCGGAGCGGATCGCAGGCCGTGAGGGGGGGCGGCTTGTTAACCTAGAGGTCTAGAGTAATTTGTGGTGTCGACGTGAGTGGTCGAGGTGCGCACTCAGTTCGACGGCCGGCCTTAGCCCAGTTGAGTGACGTGAAGGGGCCCCAATCGCCCCCACCAAATACCGCACTGGGAACGTTCGCATCGGGCTTGTAGTTCAATGAAATAAGGCCGCGCCGTGAATGCATTTCGCGACACGTGGGAGATTTGATGAAGCAGTATCCCACATGGCATGGGTACCGAGTTATGTGGGAAACAATCGCGAGTGATCTTGTCGGCGTTTTTGTTGAGGGAAACATGAGAAACTGGAACTTTTCATGCTTGCGTTACAGAAATAACACAATTTATCCACCTACATTTTGCTCATTTGCGCCAAGAATGTCATAACTCGAGAAATCTTTTGAGGACGTCTTATCTTTTTCTCATCTTTCATCTTAGCTTTTTCTCCAAGAACGTCATATGTCTAACAAACCAAATACTGCACAGAATACACTTATGTTGCTACGTAAATCAGTATCTCCGTCATATTGGTCATTTGCTTGCAATGGCATTATTTAGATGTAATTCGCCAGCTTGAATGATGACCAGCCCCCCTAGCCAAGCGTAATTCGTAGCGTAACGAACGTTAGATAGATCATGTGACATTTGTCAAAATCGAATATTTTAGTATGAGAATTGAGAAATTTCACGTGATCTATCTAACGTTCGTTACGCTACGAATTGCACTTGGTTATGGGGGCTGTAGATTTCGTCTGATGGTAAGAAGCCATCGCAGCCTATGTACGCTTGCGATACCAGAGGTTTCACTGACGAGTTGCCGACCCTGTAAAAACCCCTTTCACGCCTTTTTCGAAGTACCCCATACTGTAGTCTCCTGGGAAAACCTTGACAGGGAGTTCATTCCACAACTTGAGTTGGAAACAGAAAACTCGTCAGGATCCGCACAGTATCTACGTGAACACTTCGGCTACAATGCGTAAGGATGACTCCGGGGGCCTATGCCAGCTATGCGACTATAGAAAGAGGCCGTGAGTTAGTTGCAAATGAGTAAATTTTTAAGTCTTCTATGTCTTGTGTTTGGCCAGACCGAGTAGAAAGGAATCAAATATTTTTACTGACATCAACCTATAATCATCCCACTATTCCCACTGTTGGGATACAGGTCGCCCTTCAATCGAAGGGATTTAGAGCATACTCCCACCACGCTGCTCAACTGTGGGTTTAGCGGAGGCCAATATTTTCAAGACGCTCTAAGATCACTGACTTGGACTAACGACTGTCATCTAATGACAATAGCCGGGACCGACGGCTTAACGTGGTCTCCGAAGCACGGAGGAGCTCGAGATAAATAAACCCATCCATAGATACGCTGAGGTCGACGTTGCTTAACTTGTGTGTTCGATTAAACTGGCACGCGCAACGACGTCATCAAGCTCCTCTACATGAGCATTAACTAGAGATCCGGTATCCGGCCAAACAACTATCCGTTTCATGTAGCAATGAAATGTGCATGTAGCCGTCTTTGAACTGAAATCAAAGTTCAATTAATGATAAAGAACTGTGATTTGATATGGGACTTTGATTTGAAATCATTTTGACGATCGCAGGCATCAACAAAAATAAGGTAATGATAAGCTGGAAGGAAAAAATTACCAATGAAGACGTGTTAGGACATGAAAGCGAAAAGAAGAACTACTAAACTCTTCCAAAGTATTGCGAACAGAAAAGGGGATAATGCTGGAACATTTGATACGACATGACTTATTTATTTATTGCTCTCATGTTGTATACAATAGGTGGTGTACATATGGTTTGTTACATTTGTTCCAAACATGAACCCAGATAGGGCACTGCAAATATAGGTACATATTTTTATCATTCATATCTTTACAAATTACAAATTCTTAATTACATGACACCTTCTGTAAGACTACTATAGAAGGCCAGATAGAAGGAAAGAGAGAAAGGGAAAGGACCACGATAAAGTTATTTTAAAGAAATGAAGGAAAAGGTGGCAGTCATATCATATCATTAAGAGCTGAAGAGATCGGCGGAGAATAGAAGCGAATGGCAGAAGATTCCCCGGCAAGAGCGCAGTTTTAAGTCATGATGATGACTAACTCGGCGAAGAAACATTTTTTTTTTATACACTACGTCGGGTGGCAGACAAGCATACGGCCCGCCTATGTGAAGCGGTTACCGTAGCCATATTAACGCTCGCAACATAAAATATCGCTCGCGCGCCGCCACCCCCGCTGCCAACGCAGCATCTCCCTCATTTCTGGTGACCTCACTTACTCGCAGGAACACAACAACCCTCAAGGGAATTGTTATTTGGCTGCGGTATTCTGTACGGTGGAGGTACATTCCCCAGTCGGGTAACTTACAATTACGCTCCCTACCTCTCTTTTCGCAAGAGCTTCGTTTGTCAGTCAGCAGGGTGAACCGCGTGCAGGTGAAGTTGGCTTTGGTTCAAAGATGTTGATGAACCACTTACACCCCTAAATTATTACACGATGACACATGCAATGCAACTGACGCAATAACATCAAAGATTATTCTATAATTGCTGCATTATTAAACCGCACCTAGCTACGAGCACAGTATAAGTAATAGTACTAGTATACAAACTCGTTTACATTCCGCGCGACTCGGGGATAATACGCCGGTTTGGCCTTGCACGGGGTCCAACGTTCAATTTTCCTTAACTTATCGATACATAAAAACAGATTGTCAGTACATAATAATATATTTACCAAAAACTAATTAGGGACGATGTAAAATATGACTATCTTTTGTCCATTAGTCTGCATGTCAGTAATTTCGAAGATCACCGTAGGATATCCGAAATTATTGGACACATTTGAATACCACTTTTTGTAATATACATATAGCAGTATAGCTGCAAGGCCTAGCATATAGGCTACAGTTTTGTCAGCTAAACTATAAGAGGCCGGTTTACCTGCAGCTTCAGCCGGCATGAACGCGTTTGAGGTGTTCACTTCTTTTTATGACTACTTCTGCATAAGACTATTTCTGGATTTGACCACTTCTTTATATGACCATTCTTGGTAAGGTTTCCAAATTCTATTTATTCAAAGAAGTTCCATACAGGGTTTAGCAGATTTAGTTATAATAATGGAGCGAAAGTAGTTCTCAAGGCGAATACCTTTAAATCATGGAACTAACCTTTATTCTAATGGTAGAAAGTTACATTATCCATAAGTAACCTAAGCTACATGGTGTTGCCAAGAGAAACTCGATGGTGATGGGTTTATTTAACTCGATCTCCTCCGTGATTCGGAGGGCTCGTAAAGCCGTTGGTCCCGCTTGTTGTAATTAGATGGCAATTGTTAGGCCAAGTCAGTGTCCTTTGGGCGACTTGAAAACACTGGCTTCCGACTACCCGCAGTTGAGCAGCATGGTGGAGTATGCTTTAAACCTCTCTTCGTTTTAGGGTAGACCTACAGGTCTACCCTGGGATACATCCCAGCTGTAAACGAAGACCCTGTGATACATCCCAGCAGTAGGATAAATATCGATTGATGCAGAATGCAACTAGCCAATGGGTGGACATAAGCTAAGTAGGCGAATGATGCCGCTGGCATAGCTAGTCAAGTATAAAAGCAAACATGGCAAAGTCTCACGGCACAGAACTGCAGTTTAAAATGGGAGGAAATTATTTAACCTCATGCAAATTATAGTTTGTCGGCTTGGCACAAAGTAGGTAGTATGGTGTGGTGTGAGTCACGGATGCTGGCCTTGGCAAAGACAAAGAGCCTCTATTGTGCGAACAACAGTATTGTGGTTGCGATAAAAGTCTACCTAAATGGCAGGTAAGCGTGGCTGGAATTTTAATTTTCCACGTGTATGCATGCTAATTTTACGGAAATACTAGCTTTTTAAATAAAATAAATATATGCCTAAATTCCATTGTTGTATAATGTACTGACTTTCACGTTTTTCTAAGGTCAAATCAATAAGAGATATTATAAAAAAAGAACGAGTGTGATTTAGACCACACGACTGAAGTAAAACTTCTTTAGCTCTACTAACTTATATCTCCCTCTCAACTTCCGTTCGCCGTTTCCGTAACGCTTTCGTTACGCATTCACCAGCTTACTTTCCAAGTCAATTGTGTGTAAAGAAGTTTTACTTCAATAAACATCATTGTTTATATATCATTTTGATTGTTGTATTCTTTTGTGGAAATAATATAACAAACAAAACAAATAAAATAATTTAACTAAAACTGTTTTTTTTTTTTTGGAAGTACATAAAAATCACCCAGCTCTTCAAACAACTCGCAAAACATTACAGAGTGTTTATATTTTATACAGGTCTATGTTATGATTCTATTAATAATTTTATTAATATAAATTCTTCTAATGAACTTTCTCGGTCTAACAATAAAGATCTAAACAGAGACCGTTATACTGGAAGTGTTATGGCCTACAAGCGGTAGTCTGTATAAATATGAAATGAAATGAAATGGAATTTTTTATTTGCACATTTACAGTCATGAATACGCAGTACACGAAAAATTGTTATCTGTAAAGTCGGTTTACGGACGATAATTTTACGTGATAACGTCGTAAGAAAACATCGGCCGACGGAGTAGAAGGGAGATAGATGCGTTGCTTGATCCGCGCTCTCGTTTGCACGCTCGGCTCAGGCAGAACGTGACAATGAATCATGCTTTTTCGTGCAGCCGGCGTTCATTGATTTATACCTATACCCATAGACCTTACCACGTCAAAAACCCAGTGGTAACTTCCCTTTTTGACTACCTATGAGCCTATGAGTTTAAAAATTGTATAAATTATTTAACAATATCGTAAAATACACAAAACTATAAAGATCTCCAAACTTTCCGACTTATTTTAGGGTCGATCAAAGTTTGGCGGGAAAGTCCATTTTAAAAGTATGAAATTATTAAAAAATAATATTTCCATTGGAGAAGCAATAAGACATACTATAACTTTTATTATGACATTAATTACATAAACGTAATATTTAAAATAGCTGTCGTACAAATTTCAGATTTGATGCATACAAAATACAAACCTGTGACGTCATAACTCGCTAGCATTGAGATACTCGCTAGCTTATTGTATGGAGCGTTTTCGGGACAGTCCAAAATTGTGATTTTCAAATCAACCTATCTCGAGAGATTTTTGTGCTATCGAAGTAATTCTTTCACCTATAGTTATATTATTGAGACGTCCCTACGTCTCAAACCAAAAAAAATGTTAGTCAAATAGCCTATTACCTCATAATTACGCAACCATTTATATTTTACTATATCAATATACCTACATAAATTATGAGTAACACGATGACATAATAAAACATACAAAGGCGTCTACAATCTACGGTTATAATAAGAAAAAGTCGTGTACAAATACGTAAAACCATAAAAATATTATTTATCTGTGTCTAGAGATGTGCAAAATGCCATACCCAATAATGCCTAGTTTTGGCCATAAGTACGGAATTTGTAAGTACTTTTTGGGCATTTATCGTAAATTCCCGTCATTTTGCTCATCTCTATCTGTGTCACTCCAGTCGGATGACGAGATGACTGCAGGCACGCCGCGCGACCAGTCGTGCCGTGAGTCAGCAGTGTGGCAGCAATATGTCCGTTTGTATGGCACATGCATGACATAATTCATAAGTAATTTGTTTGAATCAATAATAGAGCTACGTAGCTAATCGTAAATAACAACCAAGTCATATCTATATATATAAAAGAAAGTCGGGTTTGTTACAACACTTATAACTCGAGAACGGCTGGACCGATTGCCATGGTTTTTGATTTGTTGGATTTCTTTCCGTCCCGAATAGCAAAATAACTCTTAAAAACATTGGAAAATTCTCGAAAAAATAAAATAAAAGAAAAAACATTTTCCCATACAAATGAAAGTGTCAGTTGAAAAAGGGATTACGATATTTATTGGTTGTCAAATATCAAAACGTCAAATCGATTGGTGTCACTTTTATGTCGCGAAAGTTGTCTGTGATTTGTTATGAAAATTTAAAAATGTCAAATCGATAGGGGTGAAAACGCTTTTCCCATGGGGTTCGAGCGCAAGAATCAAATCAGAGTAAACATCAAAAGAAATGACAATTACAAATCACCAAAATGATAAAACCTATTTCAAAACTAAAAAAAATAAAACAAAACGTTTTTTTTTAAAAAATTTAACAATAAGGAAATCTTTATTTTTATGAAATCTTCAGTTTTTATGGATACGGGTCTTCCCTCAACCGAAGGGGTTTAGAGCGTACTACAACACGCTGCTCAACTGCGGGTTGGCGGAGGCCAGTGTTTTCGAACCGCCTAAAGGCCACTGACTTAACTTAACGACTGTCATTAAATGATAACAACCGGGACCGACGGCTTAACGTGCCTTCCGAAGCACGGAGGAGCTCAAGATGAGCTAATGATAACAACCGGGACCGACGGCTTAACGTGCCTTCCGAAGCACGGAGGAGCTCAAGATGAGCTAATGATAACAACCGGGACCGACGGCTTAACGTGCCTTCCGAAGCACGGAGGAGCTCAAGATGAGCTAATGACAACAACCGGAACCGACGGCTTAACGTGCCTTCCGAAGCACGGAGGAGCTCAAGATGAGCTAATGATAACAACCGGGACCGACGGCTTAACGTGCCTTCCGAAGCACGGAGGAGCTCAAGATGAGCTAATGATAACAACCGGGACCGACGGCTTAACGTGCCTTCCGAAGCACGGAGGAGCTCAAGATGAGCTAATGATAACAACCGGGACCGACGGCTTAACGTGCCTTCCGAAGCACGGAGGAGCTCAAGATGAGCTAATGATAACAACCGGGACCGACGGTTTAACGTGCCTTCCGAAGCACGGAGGAGCTCAAGATGAGCTAATGATAACAACCGGGACCGACGGCTTAACGTGCCTTCCGAAGCACGGAGGAGCTCAAGATGAGCTAATGATAACAACCGGGACCGACGGCTTAACGTGCCTTCCGAAGCACGGAGGAGCTCAAGATGAGCTAATGATAACAACCGGGACCGACGGCTTAACGTGCTTTCCGAAGCACGGAGGAGCTTAAGATGAGCTAATGATAACAACCGGGACCGACGGCTTAACGTGTCTTTCGAATCACGGAGGAGCTCGAGGTAATATAAACCCATCCGTGTACAGGCTACGGTCGACGTTGCTTAACTTGCGTGTTCAATTAGACTGACACGCGCAATGACGCCATCGAGCTTCTCTATTATTTTCTACTATTCATTGTTTTAATTCCATAAAATCATAAATTTAGTTCAGCTAATATGTACCACGACATTCATTGATTGTTAGGCGGTACGAAGTTCGCCGGGACAGCTAGTAGTAAATAAAACGTAGTCTGTGGGAGATATAATATAAAAATATTTTTTAATTTTTAAGATAATTAAAAATAATAATAATCCGATAATTAATAAAAAAGACACATTGACACATTTTAATGGATCTTTTTTTTTATAGAATAGGCTATTTACCTATGTTTAAAAATTGTATGAATAATTTAACAATATCGTAAAATACACAAAACTATAAAGATCTGCAAACTTTCATTCTAATATCTTCAGTCAGACTTTTTTTAACGTCGATGAAAGTTTGGCGGGAAAGTCCATTTTAAAACTATGAAATTATTAAAAAATAATATTTCAATTGGAGAAGAAATAAAAAATGCTATAACATTTATTATGATACTAATCACATAAACGTAATATCTAACATAGCTGTCGTACAAATTTCTCATTTGATGCATACAAAATACAATCCTGTGACGTCATACTTCGGTAGTCTTTTGTATGGAGCGTTTTCGTTACAGTCTTAAAATTGTGATTTTCAATTTACCATATCTCGAGAGATTTTTGTGCTATTGAAGTAATTCTTTCACCTATGGTTATATTATGGAGACGTCCCTACATATCAAACCGAAAAAAATGTTAGTCAAATAGCCTATTATGATAAATTAATTAATTACATACAATTCGCCAGGGATCGAGTCAGCGATGACAGATGGGGGAGGAAAATCCTAGAGTGGAGGACACATATGGGGCGACGAACAGTAGTGCGCCTCCTCTCTAGATGGACCGACGATCTCAAAAAAGTGTCTGGTAGCGGTTGGATGCGGAAAGCGGAGGATCGCATATGGTGGAACGCATTGGAAAAGGCCTATATCCAGCAGTGGATAGATACAGGTTGATAATGTTGATGATGATGAATTCGTCGGGCGTCAGCGTCAGGCTGTTCTGGAACTGAACGGCCTAGCTCGGGACGATGGCAAGAGACCCGATGGAATGACCTGAATACTCTGGAGGTTGCGGCGAGCTCTTGTGTGGGATGCGACTTGTGTCAACACTCTGGCTCCCTCCCACCTCCTGATCACTACGTTATAGCTGGTTCGACGGAAGCGTCGGAGGAGTCTCTCAAACGGCATAAATATGTAAGTCTATCCAATACTTATATATTTGTGCCGTTTGGAGTAGAGACTCTGGGGCTGTGAAATCCGTCAGCGAACTGGCCATTACCTTGCACAAAGGATTAGCATCGCTATCCAGCGGGATAATGCTACCAGCCTTTTCGGAACGTTACCGGCGGGAAACGATTTAGGGAGTATATAGTTTTTTAATGATTGTTATTAGTTTGAGGTTTGTTTAGGTATTTGTTTTATTTATCAATGAACAAATCTAATCTTTTATGTAAGAAAAAAATACATATAAATTAAAAATTTATTAATTCTAAATAAATTATTATAAATTGTGGACTAAAAAATATTTTCTATCACTATCAGACGTACGGAACGCTGTATTATTAAATTTTACAGTATGAAAAATTCTCATTCTAATGAATAATTTTTTCAAGTAAACTATTGGAAAACAGGGGCAACCCACTGCAACGCTGATTTTATTCATTTCTTTATAAATGAATGCAGCTATTTTAAAGTTTACATAATCATGTTGTAAACATTGACAAAAAATTTCGTCCATTTCCTCCACATACTTGACAAATTCATCTGGTGGCACAATTAGTAAACTTTGGTTGGTTTGGTTACTATAATCTCTGTATCTCTGGTAGTCACTGTCTGAGCTAAAGTTGTCAATGGTCTGATCTGGTTTAATATATGATTTCATAATGTGGCAATCGTTGTGACGCTCGGCACATTTTTTCAGGAGATAGATACAAATATAAAAGAGCGAGTCTCTTTCTGGAAGATCTAGTTGATTATATTCTGTGCTCATAATTTTAACACTACGATATTCTTCATCATCTGTATGTGCGCTTTCTTTTTCCTCTTCAATCGAGGTTTTGTCATTCAATTCACTTAACGCGGTGGCTTCAACGAGAAACTTTTCTAAATCCTCTGCCTTACTTACTTCTGTAGGTTTCATGAGGTTTGATAAAAATATTTTTTGAAAAGCTGATATGAACTGCTCACTTGTAGGTTCATTAATTAGATGATTTTTTATTCGCATTTGTTTAAAAAAATTCTCAAAAAAGTCCAGATTGAGCCTTCTTGTAAGTAAAAACATGCATCCTCCTGACTTCAAGTCTTCGAAAAGTAACAATATAGATGCAATTGTTATTTGAAAGCCTTGTATAAACTTTACTTTTGATGTAACAATATTCCCATTTTTCGGATCGATTAATTTCAGATCTTGCAAAAAATTTTGAACCTCATTTAAAAATGTTATTTGTGATTGTTTGCCACAAAACGCTCTTCTATATTCGTAGTTATCTTTAACATTTGAAGAATTTAATGTATCGAACAAGTTATTCATAGTTTTAATAAGTTCCGCGGTGCCTCTTCCGGATTCTTCAATAACATTGAAATCTACGTAAGTTGATATACCGGAGGCAACAGAATTACTTAGTAATTGTGTAGCGTAGGAAACTTCCTTTTTCTCCAGATTTGTGGGATGGATGTGGCTATTGGTCAATTTGTTTGCAAGTTTAAATCTCTTTTGTTGATCATTCTCGTAAAATTGCACTATGTGCTCATATTTAGCCACACGATCCTGGAAGTGGAAGTCATAAGCAATCAAGTTATTGCGGACCAATTTTATAAGGTGGAGTGCATCAAAAATATGATATGTTTTTCTATTTTTGACGAAGAAGTAAGGGCGTTCTATGCTAATAGATCTCTTTATTGCTGCGTTAAATGAATCAGATTCCATGTCCGTGACAAATGCTCTAATATTAAGTCCTATATCAAATAGTTTTTCCAATAGCCTGTCACACCATTTAGATATCTCATCATAGTTTGTACGTTCCGAGAGCAATATGAATCCCACGGGTTGCTTCCAGTTGCTGAATATCCCACGCACCATCATGACCAAAGCATTTCTTGCTGGTTCTGGTGACTGTACTCCATCGATCTCTTGGAAACCGATAATTTTATCTTCTTTTACGTTATAAACCAAATTAGCTTTTAAACTCATGGTGTCAATAGCAACTGAACAATTCTTTTCCATATCAGTCATAGTTTGAACTTTTGTTTTAAATACAGACATTAATCTGTCACTTATTTCAGTTGTTCTTAACTCATGTTTAATTAATGTATTTGGACACGGAAGACATATAGTACTTTGCAGCAACCGGTAAGGTACCGGATTGGTGTAATATAAATTCAAGCAAAACATTTTGTAATTTAGGTCATATTTATTTCCAGTGTTATTATATTTTAAGTGACTATGTGCCTTTACAAATCCAGCTAGTTCTTTAGTCAAAAATTTACCACACAACAAGTCAAATGTATCTCTGTGACATTTTTCGGTTTTGCTATCGGTTTCTTGCAATTTAATATGTTTTTGGCATTTCGAAATATCTGATTTTAATTTTCTTTTTCGTACCGTATCCGATTTGCTAGGTTTAAAAGCATGAGTACTATCATTCTCTAATGCTGTAACAGTTTCTTGTGTCTGTATACATTTGGCAACCAACAACGCCGGAACATTAGTTACGGTTTGCACATTTTTTTGTTCTAGATTTGGTAAAAGACGCGATGGTAAGGCATTTGTTTTCAGCTTATTTCGAAACGGTCCCGGCAGAATATCGGACGTCTCAAAATGTTCGGTACAAACTGTATAGTGCTGCGGCTTCTTGTCCATCAAATCTTCTCGCCATATTAATTTAAGCCATACAGAACGTCTGAAAAAAATAATATAACTTTAGGGTTAATTAGTTGTAGTTGAAGTTGCTGTAAAATTCACAAATACTGTTTTTCTATTATTATATTTGAAATTTGTGTCAATTTTCGATAGTTTCATGAGCTCAGTCAACTTCGATAATCGATGCATAACGAACAAGTACTTAGATATCTTAGTGGTGTAAAAAAGTTTTTTTACGCCACTAAGACGGCACACAAGCTTACGGCGCAACATCATGCCACCAAGCGCATCACTTGCGCGTGGCCGTATATTATATACATGTGGCACACTAAAAGTTTTGCACTTCTAGCTAATCGGAACTATTTTAATTTCGAATGTTATATTTTTGAAACGGCTTGCAACCTTCTTATTAATAAAAAAAAAATTGGCGGGAAATCAACGTCGGGTGGCATACAAGCATACGGCCCGCCTGATGTTAAAATAACAAATATTGCTCGCGCGCCGCCTCCCCCGCTGCCAACGCAGCAACTCCTTTCTTTCTGGTGAACTCACTCAATCGCAGGAACACGATAGCCCTCAAGGGAATTGTTGTATGGCTGCGGTATTCAGTGAGGTGGAAGTACTTCTCCAGTCGAGCAGCTACAAATACGCTGTACCTTACCTCTCTTTTGCCAGAGCCTTTTTCGCTAGTTGGCAGAGTACACCATGTGCAGCTGTGGTTGTCTTTGGCTCTAAATATCGTGGTGAGCCATTTACACTCCAACACTACAATATATTCTTTAGATACAAATAAAATAAAATTGTCTTACCTTTCATTATTTGTAGGTAGTTTAAAAAACGAAAGGTCGGGTCTTGTAATAGAAGAGTTCAAGCAGCCGTACACAACGCAGTACACTCGTGGGCGGGGCATTTTTAAAAATGGCGACCAGTACACAGTAACGTGAAACACGAGCGCTGGTAATGAAACGGCAGTCGCGACTAACTTCAGTGCTATTGCGAAGTTCGCTTAGAATCTTGTTGCACAGTGGGAAATTTTACATTGCGTGAGGATGCTAACATTGCTAACTTCATGTTACTTGTTCTTGAAGATTTTTATTGTTTTTAATTTTATATAATAATTAATTACTTATAAATAATAATGCTTGTATTCTAAAAGTATTTTACAACAATTTTATAGTTTTCATATTAAATAATCATAGAAAAACATTATTTCTAATTTGAGACCAATAACAAAATTACAACCGCAATAAAATAATAAACCTACTTTTGGCTAAAATGTGTATCGGAAAAGACTTTAAGGCGCTTGTACACGAAAACAAATGACTTTGCAAAAAAAAAGGTAAGACACAAATTATTGGAAATTTTCTTTAGTTTAATTTACTACACGACTATTTTCATCATAAAACGATTGGGAAAGAGGTGTCAAAAACCTAGTTTTAGTCTCCATTTAATCAATATGGCGGTGCGAGAGGCAAAACAACGATGTGGTAAAGTAGAAAATCGGAAAGAGCGCGAGCGCGTTGAAATCTATAAAATCACAAATTTTATAAACTTCCACAAAGCTTTCCAGGCAACCTCTTTTTTCAGTACGAAATGGCAGGACTAGAATAATAATTATTTTTCGAGTTACAAGTGTATCATTTTCACAACGATAATGGTGACCGCTGTACATCAAGCGTTTGTTATGCACCAGAAAGGAAGGAGTTGTTGCAATGGTAGCGAGGGTGGCGGCGCGCGAACGTAATTTCATGTTTGCTTGTCTACCCGATGTAGTATAAAATAGTATAAATCTGGTGTAGTATAAAAAAAGAACCTTACCTGCCCATGGTGCACCCAGAAGATGCTACGTTTAATGTGTTTTGTCCAAATTCGCGACAAAAGTCAACTGTATTTCTTTTATAAAATATAGACGACATTATAATTCAAATTGTTAATTTCATCATAACAAAGTAAGCCATATTTTGTACATATTTGTATGAGATATGGACAAAGTATTCTTGATATACAATGGTTACCTTCAAAAGCATGAAGAGATTACCTCTAAGTAGCATTTATTTGTATCGACATACAATGTCGATACAAATAAATAAGTAAATTAATATTTTGAATATCCTTAATTGTATGTATAAATTCCGCGATTTCCCACAGTGCGCAGTCTAAGTGCATGCCTCGCTCTCCGACGCTTGTACGGGTTTGACTTTTACGGCTCTAACGAGCTATACAGACAGGGTGGAAACGATAAGTGATCTCATTCCATTATTTCTAAACTGTACAAGATTTTGAAAAACTGATTACATAATGATCCTGAATGTGTTAGACGAGTTCTCGGGACGGGGGCCCACCACACATTCCCACCACTGTATCTCCCGTGTAGCCAGTATTAACAGCGGCGACCGCCAAAAAAAGGCAATGAACAGTGAAGTATTGCAGTCCCGGGAGTAAAACTATGGCTGCCTTGGAACTCTCTCTGGAATTAGTAGAAGTAGGAGGCTTTTGGAATTTGACTTCCCCTCTTAGCAATGTGAGAGACAGCAATATGGCAAATAAGGCATTAAACAGATGGCTAGTCAATTGAAGCTCAACTGCCGTGCACCACGGATTTTATGTATCTAACACTATTGGGGACCTAAAACCTTGAGTTGTTACCTAACACATCGATTCCAATAATATGAATTTGCAAAATCGTCTGAACGCTTAGTAATTAATTTAATTTGACGAGTTCTATCAAATGGATTCAGTAACAGTGTATAGAATAAAATGGGTCTATCCAAAAATTTGATGTTTCCATTGACCACACATTTAGCCTAACCCGGTGGTCGAATGGCTAGGAATGGCTACTTTGACACCGAAGTCGGGCGTTCGATATCCGCACAAGTGTTATAATCACTACTCTTACTAAGTAGTATATTTAATACCTACTCATAGTACAAGTAGTTAAATTAGCTTGACCATAGTATAGCATTGACATTGTATAAACGGCAGTATCTATTGTAACAGTACCGAGGTACGGCAACTGCTCTCCTGGATGTAACAGACAACATATTAACCGCCCAGGATGAAGGTAAAGGTACTATCCTTGTCCTACTGGATTACTCGAGAGCTTTTGATGCATTGGATATTTCCCTTCTCTTATCCAAGATGACGTACTATGGCTTTGATGTAGGTACAGTGAATTGGTTTCATTCTTACTTAAGCGGTCGGGCTCAGACAGTACATACAATCGCAGATGATGGTTCTACACAATGTTCAGAAGTATCTCCCGTAAATAGAGGTGTCCCTCAAGGATCCATCTTGGGGCCTATCTTATTTACACTATACACTGCAGATATTACCGATGTTATTAAACACTGCAAATTTCATATATATGCAGATGATGTTCAAATATTTTTATAATTTTTGCCAAATAAAGTAGATGAAGCAGTGGAACTAATTAATAAAGACTTGAATAGTATCCTTAACTGGTCACAAAGGAATTCATTGGCGCTTAATGCAACCAAAACGAAATTTATGGTGCTGGGAACAAAATCTCAGATTTCGAAAATAATTAGCCGTGGACCCCAAATAATTATAAATAACGTAGTTATTGAACGGACGCGTGAAGCCCGCAATTTGGGTCTGATAATGGATGATGAATTGCGATTTGAAAAGCACATAACTGATGTAGTACGTAACTGCTTTTACAAACTTAAGTTGTTGTATAAGATACGGGATCATCTCAGCATAGAACTACGCATTCAACTAGTAGATTCTCTTGTTTTATCGAAGTTCAATTATCTAGATGTAGTTTATGGCTCAAGATTACTTAGCAAAACTGCTACATTGGTGCAAAGAGTGCAAAATGCTTGTGCACGTTTTTGTTTTGAAATACCACGTAGAGCTCATGTAACTCCTTTTCTCAACAAGTCGAACATATTAAAGATGAAGTATAGAAGACAGCTGCATTTTGCTTCACTCTTGTTTGGTGTGATTACAACAGGTAAGCCAGAATATTTATATTCGAAACTTACTTGGTTGAGTGATATTAATGAGTACAATACGCGTGCATCAGTAATCGCACTCAAAACTCCATATCACAAAACTGCAGCATTCAGGGGGAGTTATAGGTACACTGCCACTAAGTGTTGGAACAATCTGCCCCCACCGTTAAGATCCTGCAAAACAGTTCAGGCCTTTAAACAAAATTTTAAAGCATACTTAAATCATTGCCAGAATACTGAACCTTAGTGGCAGTTGTTTTTCTCGTTGTGCATATTGTGTTTATAATATGGAACAATCAGGGGTTATAATTGACTTATATTTTTTATAGGGATAATATAATTAAATTAATTCGGCAGCAAAAACAAATTAATTTCAAAATTATTTTTGTAACTGTGGTCGTCCGTGAGTCACTACAGCAGGTTTCAGCTGAAAATCGGCGCTGCACGATAGTGTGGCATATGTCGAGCTGAGGCCTTTTAACCCATATTTTATGTATTGATTAGAATAAGTTTAATTATTGTTATTGTGAATGTGTTTTTTTTGTTTTTACTTTATTGTATGTTATTTATGGGTTAATAAATGTTTCTTCTTCTTCTTCTTCTTCTTCTTCTTCTATTGATCAAGCCTCAGGATTGTACACTTCTGGACACATCTATTGGCCCACCTTAGAGTTTAGATTTCGATGGCCCCTACCGAAATATGATTGCTAGATTGAACAAAAACTATTGATGCAGTTTTAAACCTGATACATTTTACCATCTTTTTCGATCATATTGTTTTAAATTTGAATTCAGAATACCACACGACATGGAGCTACGCCTAACAAGTCGGGTATGCGCCTTGATTAAGGCAGTTGATTTTTGAATAAAAAACATTTTTTATCAAATAAAAGTTTAATTTAATAACGCGTGTTGCCTCCATGGGCATCTACCACAGCTCTCATACGATTAGGCAAAGAGTTTATCAACTGCTCTATGAAATTTTGAGGGATCCTCCCCCATTCCTCTTCTATGGCAGTTTTCAACTCCTGCATCGTCTGGGCAACTGGCTGACGAGCCCTAACACGTCTTTTTAGCTCGTCCCACATGTGCTCAATGGGGTTCATGTCTGGGCTTCTTGCTGTCCATAACTGTGATGTTCACATCCCGAAGATATTCCCTGACGATGCCGGCCGTATGGGCTCTTGCATTATCATGCATAAAAAGGAAATTTGGGCCCACATAGTCCGCGTATGGCATCACGTGAGGTTCTAAGCACTCACGAATGTACCTTTCAGCATTTAATGTTGGCAGCCGTGGTCCCGTAACAACCTCAAGTTGAGTTTTGCCGCTCGCGGATATACCGCCCCAGACAGTCCATGAGCCATCGCCATAAGCAACCCTCTCTTCAAAGCAGCATTGTGCGAAACGCTCTCCCTTACGTCGGTAGACCTTCTTCCTTCCATCGTTGCCATGTAACACAATTTTAGACTCATCAGAAAAGAGTACACGGCTCCAATGCTGCTGAGTCCAATTTAAATGAGTGCGCGCGAAATGAAGGCGCGCTGTTCGGTGGGCTCGCGTTAGTTTGGGGCCATTAGCTGGCTTGTGTGGTACCATATCGCGTTCTTTTAACCTTCTCCGAACAGTTCGAGCGCTTACAGATACTTCGTGGAAGTCACGAAGTTGGTTTTGTATCTCAATGGAGGTAAGGTGACGATTTCTCAAGCTGGTCGTCACGATGAATCGATTCTGCCTTTCAGTTGTGACCCGAAATCGTGGCCTTCCTTGGCGACGAACAAAGCCGCCAGTCTCTAGGTACCTCCGATAAACATTTCGGACCGCAGATCGACTTAAATTAAGTTGAGCACTCACATTTCTTTGGCTGTGTCCGGCATGGATAAGTGCCACAGCTTGGGCGGCGACTTCAGGCGAAGTATCCATAGATTATTGATAGAACCTCACTTTAATGTTAAAAATAAGTAATGTTTGTTGCAAAACCAAAGAGAAAAATCACACTTTCAAGAATTAAATCCAAGTAAACCAATAAAATCAAGTTTTCTTAGTATTCGATTTATATCAACGAACAGGCTCCAAATTGTCTTTTGTTTCTTTAAATTCTGTGAAATGTGTTCGAAATTCAAAAAAAGACTATTGAATGAAATTATGAATGTGCCAGGTTCAAAACTGCATAAAAACTTTTTGCTCGACCTAATATAAAATTTTAGCTAGGTCCAAACGAAACTGAAAATGCAAGGTGGGCCAATAGATGTGTCCAGAAGTGTATAATATTATGTATATCTTTTTGCAAATGTATACTTAATGATAATTAAATATTTACATTTTTGTAATTTTTGCACGCTGTTATATACAGCAGAATATGATGGACTACGTAACTTTAATGTCTCCTGTATATTACCCATATTCTTCGCAAAAAAACTTTTGATTGATTGATTGAAGTTTTGCTTAGTTTGGGACTAGATGGCGTTGTGTACTTAGTACAGGATTTATTTATTTATTCATTTAGTATGACATGGCACTCAACTCAACATACGATATACGTCTCCGCCCGCAGTTGAGCAGCGTGGTGGAGTATGTTCTAAACTCGTTCCATTGAAGGGAGACCCGTATCCCAGCAGTAGGACGAATAAGGGTTAACTATATATGTATATATAAAGCCTATAATTTTAAAAAATAACTTAAAGTACGGCCATGGTTACGGCGGGTCTACAACATTTCTTCATCATCATCATCAGGTCCTTATAGTCTCCACTACAGGAGCACGACCCTCTCTCGTCCGTCCGAGACAGAAGGAGGATTTGGCTACACTCCCCACGCTGGCCAGACGGGTTGGGGAGGCCTGATCGATGTATTTCCCTTAGTCGCCTTGTACGATATCCTCGGGATGAGACGGAGTGATTCTATTCTAGTCTGCCGGAAACCACACGGCCATTTTTTCATACATATCCGTAAAATTATAGCAATCTATGGATCCCCGGTACTCTATACGACGAAAGACTTTTCAAAAATAGGTTCCTTCAACAAAACTTTAAATAAATTCAAACTTGAGGCACAGCATTGAGGTTCATAAATTCCTTTCTAATAACGTAGAAATGTCCGCTAGTTGAGCACACCATTGTGATATTATTCTCAATAAATTTATATAATTCAATTCAATGACCACTTATTATTATAAGTATTATGTAAAATTGTAATCATATTATTATCGTTTCGATGTTCAACACATTCGTATCGCCACCCATAATACAGATTAGTCTAGAGTGGGTAGGTACCACTGTTAATAAAATTAAAAAAAGGTAGTCTAATAAACAACATAATAAGTTATCTAAACACTAACGAGTTTCAGTAATTTTATTCGTATTGGAAAACATGTGTTTTTTGTAAATTTAGATTTTTACAGATCACTCCTTGGCTGTACGTTCGTTCACATTGTATTTCAGGCAAATATGTAACATTTATTTGTTGTTTTTTGTCAATTGCAAGTCCACTGCTGGACATAGGCCTCCCTTCTAGATCTCCAATAAGACCGGTTGGAAGCGGCTTGCATCCAGCGCGATCCTACGGTCTTAATGAGGTCATCTGTCCACCTAGTGGGTGGACGTCCTAAGCTGCGCTTGCCGGTACGTGGTCTCCACTCGAGAATCTTTCGACCCCATCGGACATAAGCTATGTGCCCTGCCCTCTGCCACTTCAACTTGCTAATCCACTGGGCTATGTCGGTGACCTTGGTTCTTCTACGGATCTCCTCATTTCTGATTCGATCTCGCAAAGAGACTCCGAGCATAGCCCTCTCCATAGCTCGTTGGGCTACTTCGAGCTTGTTTAATAAAAAAAAAAATGTTGTAAATTGATGTAACAATTAATGAGACCTCTATTCAATGATTTTGTTGTGGCTGCATTGTGGTATTGTCTCGGTACCCCTAGCTTATTTTATATTAAGATCCGTGTAAATTTTGCTAGTATCATGGTTGTATGTTCCAAAATAAATAAATATAATAGGAAAACCCAATAAAGCACATTCTATGTTAGATCTATCTCTGACTCTACAGATATTTGACTAGTCCATATCACAGGCACGAGCCAGACTAGCAGAGTATTGTCCAACGTCGAATCAGCTCTAATCTGACACTCGACGGACATAATAGGTACTGATAAACGCATTACGTTATGTTCAAGTTGTTTCATTAAACAGCTATCTGTCAGCTCATTATCTTTAGAAATACAATGGATTCTGAGAATTTGTGATGTTTTGATTAGATAATAAAAGGAAATAAGTGTGTAACTCAATGTTTTGCATCAGTTACGATTGCTAATCAGAATGATTATGGTTATTTTCCAGCTTTTTATCGTGGAATTCTCAGGATTTTTTTACAAGTAATGTATTAAGACTGGCTATGTTTAAATGATGCAAGATGTAGTAAGAAATAATAACTGTCAAACGAGTACCAGTCAAGGACTAAATTTGTATTACAATTTAATATAATATGTACATATAATAAATAAATATTCCTGAATAAATTACACACTGCCATCATCTAGTCGCAAACTAAGCAAAGCTCGTACTATGGGTACTAGACAACTTTTACTGTACTTAAATACATTTTATTTATAAATAATACATAAAGAACTCCCAGACCAAGACAAACATACATGTTCATCACACAAATAATTCTCTTGTGCGGAGTTCGAACCCGCGACCTCGGAGTCAAAGTGGCCATTACTAACTATTCTACCACTGAGCTCGTCATTTTTTTTTTCGTCAAATTTGCAATTTATATTAATCTGGTACTCTTAGAAATAAATCTTGTAATGTCATACTAACACATCATACAAGTAGCGCTGTCTGTTAGTGTTTGGTATTATAATACATTATATACCAATTGTTCAATGCGAACGTTCCTATTCCTTTACAAATATTTCCCGCTATTATATTTAATAATTCCGCATACCTTCCTCTGAGCAACTTTTTACTACAACCGTCAATATTGGACGGACTACCCTCGCTTGAAGATATAATGTGCCGGCGCATCGCCTCGCCGACCACCAGACGCCCATAGATCGACTTCAAGCAAGGTCGCGTCAAATCGAGTCGCGAGCAACGACTTTACTGTTGCCTCGGAAGTGTAGTGTTAGCTATAATATTACCGCTTCAATATTGTGATATATAATACAACTTCGAACTATATTTGCGCAAAGACATTTTTAACTATATATGCATATAAAGTGTGATTAGAGACTATTTATTAGCAAGTGAACGTGTGCAACCAAGCCGCCATCTTCGATCGCCAACACGCGAAGAACAAAGGAACGTGTCATCACTCGGTGAGTTGCTCAGAATATTCCATATATCCTTGTTTTCTATATCTATACCAATATCACTTATTTTCTGTGTTCCATTTTCCTAAAGGGGCGTTCGCATCTATAATTTAATTTATTGAATGAATATACTTAACGATATTTCTTGCATACGTAACTTGTAATAAGGGTAGTATCACACATGTTTATTTATCACAGCGTGTCATATTTGATACACTAATTATCAACAATAAAAAATACAGTCCACTAACAAAAGATATAGGTATTAAAGAGCCTTACAACCTCTTAAGAAAATACCGCCGCCAAAGATTCCCACCAGAGGGTGTCCCCGAAGCCTATCGGCATATACCCTCCAAATGGTCCTACGACCCGGATATTTTATTAGTTTTCATTCAATTTAAATTCAATTTAAATATCACAGTGAAACGTAAATCCACAAACCTGCTACATGCTTGCTATAATCATAATTAATATTATTTTTTCTTTACCCGCATCTGCATAATATAACTATAACTATTGCAGTTATTTTTATAATCATATTTTATTATACCGCATCCGCATATAACTATAACTATTGCAGTTATTTTTATAATTTCGTTTTTATTGTACCGCATCCGAATATAATTATAACTATTGCAGTTATTTTTATAATCGCTTTTTATTATACCGCATCCGTATATAATTATAACTATTGCAGTTATTTTTATAATCGTGTTTTTATTATACCGCATCCGTATATAATTATAACTATTGCAGTTATTTTTATAATCGCATTTTTATTCTACCGCATCCGCATATAATTATAACTATTGCAGTTATTTTTATAATTATATTTTATTAAACCGCAACGCATATAAGCATTATAGCATTTTCACATTTGACGCATTAGCATTGTAGGAGTATCCCATTTATTCCGCATTCAACTTTTTTTATATACCGCATATGTTTTTTACTTATTGTGCATAGCTAAACACACGCACCTGACTTGATTTGCTTATCCGCATTATTTTATTACCGCATTATTTTTAAACGTGCATTAATTTAACTCCGCAGTTCTAATATATAGAACTACCCGCATAAATAAATAACTTAATTCGCTCAATCGTATTATTTTATTGCCGCATTATTTTTAAATCCGCAATAATTTAATTCCGCAGTTCTAATATACAGAACTACCCGCATATATCAATAATTTGAATAATACAGTTTTTATACTTTCTTTCATCCGCTTATATCTTGATCTTATATTCCACCATGAATAAAGACAAGAAAGGTATCGATTCGGAATGTGACGATGGCGAACTTCGAGTTTTGGAAGCCAAGCGCGGCGCCTACTTTCAAAGGCTACAAAACATTCATGCTATGGCTCTTATAGCACATGAGGATGACACTCAAAGACAAACATTCGTTAGAAATGCTGTTAATTTAGATCAATTGCGTACTGATTTTGAGCGCGTCATGGATAACTATAATGCACTTTTGATAAAGTCTAAGCCCAAAGTCGCTATGAATTATCAGCCATGGATCGCGTTTGAGGAGCTGTATTGTCAATGTAAACAAATCTATTCTGAACTGAAAGAAAGCATTCGACAACAGTCTCCACAACCGTCTACGTCATCGGGCATTCAACACAGAATCCCAACTCTTGAAATTATTTCCTTTAACGGAGACATACGTAGCTGGCCTTTATTTTACCAGCAATTTAAGAGTGTCATTCATGATCATCCGCATTTAACAGATAGCGACCGCGTTCAATTTTTAGTCAGTAAGTTAACTGACAAGGCAAGGTCTGTTTGTGCAGGACTACCGCCTACCGCAGAAAACTATCCTATAATTTGGCAAGCGCTTATTGACAAATATGATGACGTCCGCGCCCTTGCTGCCGGTTACGTTAATCAGCTGTTGGATTTTAAACCAATTATAAATAATTCCGCTGCAGCTTTGGAATCTTTCCTATGCAATTTCGATGCGTCAGTTAAGGCGTTGAAGCAGTTAAAATTGCAAGACTTAGCTGACTTCTTATTTTTACATATCGGATTACAAAAATTAGATTCCGAGTCAATAAATTTATTTGAAATGTTTTATCGTAAGGAAAAATGTCCATCATACTCTAACTTAATAGAATTTATTAACGAGCAAAGTAAAGCTCTGTCACGATCAAATATCAAACTAAACGTATCTCGTACAAATAACAATAATGCAAAATCTATCAACAAATCAATTCCAATTTCAACAAAGACGTTTGTCAATAAGCCAGTCGTCAACGCTATTTGTTCGTTGTGTAATAATAAACATAAACATTTATATCAGTGTCAAGCATTCCTAGAATTAACTCCGCATGAAAGATTTAATTACGTCAAAACTAATTCTAGTTGTAATAATTGTCTCAGTCGCACACACAAAACTTCTGTGTGTACGTCAACGCGCAGATGTAAAATTTGCTCATCTCGTCATCATTCTCTTTTACATTTTAATCCGCCATCAAATACAAGCCATAACGTTCCATCGTCAGGCAATTGTCAACAACAACCTATAATAAATAAAATTGATAACTCGCCACAATCGAGTTCCACATTAAGTCATTTATCATCAAATAATTCTCAAGATTGCTCACAAGGCTCGGTCAATAAGACCACACTTCTGGGTACCGCAAAATTAAAACTTCGTGATATTTCGGGCAATATTCATTATCTCAGAGCATTAATTGACCCTGGTTCGCAAAGTGATTATATATCAATTTCTTGCTGTAGACGCTTATCTATTCCGCTTTCGAGACAGAATCGTTATACTGAGGTTCAAGGTATTGGAGGTATGTCGCAAAAAATTATAGGAGCAGCTAACATCAAATTTGCTTCTCGTTTCGAAAATAGTGAAATGTATTCTATACAACCACTCGTTGTGGAACAAATCACTTCGCCTCTTCCCGACACACGCTTCGATTTGTCAGGTTTAGAGTATTTCCAAAATCTGCCTTTAGCCGACGACAGTTTTAATGAGCCTGGAGCTATTGATATGCTTCTGGGGGTCAATGTATTTTGTGAAATTTTGCTCTTTGATAAAATTCGTAATGAAGTTCTGCCAACCGCTATAGAAACCACCTTGGGTTACGTAATTATGGGTGACGTCGCTGTGACATCACCTCCGCGCGCCTCTCGCGCTCTTTGTACATTCACAAGTGAACCTCTGAATCAACTTATAGAAAAATTTTGGGAAATTGAGGAAGTGCCCTCGAACAAAATTTTAAGCCCAGAAGAACAAGACTGTGAGCAAATATACGCATCAACGACTACACGTAATAATGATGGTTCATATGCTGTCGATCTGCCATTCAAGGAAAGTCCAGATAATTTAGGTAATTCCTTTATAACCGCAAAAAAGAGATTTTTATTGCTCGAAAACAAACTCGCTAAAACCCCGAATCTTCGGGTTAAATATAATGAGATTATACGCGATTACTTAACTAAAGGAATCATTTCTTTAGTCAAACCTGAAGAGTATTGCACTCCCGGGTTTTATTTGCCGCATCATCCCGTTATCCGCAACGACAAATCTACTACCAAGGTCCGTATCGTCCTTGATGGTAGTGCTAAAACCGATAGTGGTCTGTCGCTTAATGACATTCTTCACACAGGCTGCAACTTGCAAGCCGACATATTTCACATTCTTTTGAATGTCCGCATTTTCCGCATCGCTTTTATTGCCGACGTTCGGCAGATGTATTTATGCATTGAAGTACATAAATCGCACCGCTCCTTCCAGCGATTTTTATATCGCTTTTCATCGGATGCTCCGTTAGACACATATCAGTTTAACCGAGTTACGTTTGGTCTACGGTCATCCCCATTTCTCGCACTTCGGACACTCCATCAGCTCGCGAGTGATGAGCAAGAGAAGTATCCTCTTGCTGCCATCGTTCTCAAAAGAGACGTTTATATGGACGATTTAGCTTCCTCTGCTCCCTCCCAAGAGGAAGCAGCTGATACTGCGACCCAACTTATACAGCTATTCAAAGCTGGTGGGTTTGATTTGGTCAAATGGACTAGTAATTCTGAGCAATTGCTGGAACATATTCCTGACTCTCACCGCCATTCTGAGTCCATATCGCTAGATAACAGCGACTCCCTCAAAATTCTTGGTCTTCGGTGGCTTCCTGATACCGATGATTTTGTCTTCTCAGTCTCACCCCCGCAACTTACTGGCACTAAACGAGCTATTCTCTCGGCCACCGCCCGCTTATATGACGTGCTTGGTCTCGTAGGCCCCGTTATAGTTTTTGCTAAGCTACTAATAAAGGAGCTTTGGCTATTAAAAATGGACTGGGATGATACTCCGCCACCGCATGTTTTAAATTTATGGCATCAATTTGTCAGCGAACTTCCGTTGATTTCAAGGCTTCAGTTTCCGCGCCATTTAGGCGTTGAGAAGGACTCATCATTGACACTTTTAGCATTTGCTGACGCTAGCGAAAAGGCATATGGTTGCGTCATTTATGCACATGTATCAAAAACAAATCAAAGTCCAACCGTACGTCTTATTTGCTCAAAGTCAAGGGTTGCACCAGTCAAAACAGAAACAATTGCGAGACTGGAACTTTGCGCTATTGTCCTGATGTCCAAACTGTTACGTATCGTATATGATACTCTTTCTCAGCGTCACCCAATTGACAATATATTTGCATTTTCGGATTCTGAGGTCGCTTTATGCTGGGTGCATTCCTCGCCCCACCGATTTATGACTTTCATAGCCAACCGCATCGCACAAGTGCAAAATAATTTCCCCCCAGAACATTTCTATCATGTTCCTGGGTCGCAAAATCCCGCTGATTGTTTATCACGAGGGCTCTTGCCTTCTAGCTTAACGGACCATGAGCTTTGGTTCCATGGTCCCTCTTGGGCATCATTGCCGACTATTGATTGGCCCATATCACATTTCGTATCGTCTGCTACGAAATTGCCCGAGGAAAAGACGGTCTCTCATGTTGCGTCAAATGACAGGGAGCACCCTCTTCTAACTTTAAGTATGAAGTTTTCTTCGTGGCACAAATTTCTCAAATCCGCAGTTTATTTTTTGAGATTAATCAAAAAGCTTCCGCTTCGTGGCGAAGTGCACGCCGCAGATTTAAATGAAGCAGAGTTGGCCATCGTGCAGGCTGTTCAGCAAAGTTCATTTTCGGATGACATCTACAAAATAAAAATGGGTAGAATCTGCTCCCCTCAAATCCGCAGATTGTTCCCCTTCATTTCTAACGACGTCTTACGCGTTGGTGGACGTCTTGGAAACTCATCATTAGAATTTTCCAGTAAACATCCCGCATTATTGCCTAAACATGGGCATATAATTAACCTTATAATCGATTTTTATCATCGTGAAAATCTTCACGCAGGCCCCCAGCTCTTGCAATCTATTTTAAATCAAAAATTTTGGATTCTGTCTGCTAGACAAATTATACGACAGCGTATTCACAAATGTAACGCTTGTTTCCGCGCTAATCCAAAAAATACTTTTCCTCCTATGGCAGATTTACCAGAATGTCGTGTAGAGCAGAGTAAAGCTTTTACACACACAGGTACTGATTACGCGGGCCCCTTTCATGTAACTACTACTAGGGGGCGTGGCGTACGAAGCCAGAAGGCCTGGCTATGTATTTTCATCTGCTTAGTGACGAAGGCAGTGCACATTGAGTTGGCTTCGTCATTGAGTTCAGCCGCGTTTCTAGACGCTTTCAAGCGTTTTATATCTAGGCGTGGCACTTGTCAGGTTCTTTATAGCGATAACGGTACTAATTTTGTCGCATCCAAGGCTTACTTCAATGAACTTCATTCATTCTTGCAGACAGAAGACTATTATAAAATGTTCTCAGAAGAACTTATAAAAAACCGCATTAATTGGCGACTCAACCCTCCGAATGCGCCACATTTTGGAGGTATTTGGGAAGCTAATATAAAAAGTATAAAAACGCATCTTCATCGTGTAATAGGTCAACAAATTCTAACCTATGAAGAATTTATTACTGTACTTGCTCAAGTCGAAGCTGTACTTAATAGTCGACCGCTATATGTTTTAAGTTCCGATCCTTCGGAACCATCCGCGTTAACGCCCGCTCATTTTTTGGCCACTGCACCCTTGCAGTGTCTACCCGCAGCAGATTTAAGCCAGGAACGTGTACACCTTTTAACACGTTACTCTTTATTGGATTCGCTTGTCCAATCCTTTTGGAAGTGTTTCAAATCTGAATATCTTCACAGTTTACAGAGTCGGGAAAAGTGGAATACGCCTGCTAATCCTGTTACAGTAGGAACTATCGTCTTAGTAAACGTGGAAAACGCTCCACCCCTACAATGGCCGTTAGGAACAATAACGCGTCTTTTTCCGGGTAAAGATGGGATAGTACGCGTCGCAGAGGTCAAAACTCGTAGCGGAAAGTACGAGCGTCCAATTATACGTCTCTGCCCACTTCCCACTCAATAGATTATATTAATTATGCGATTGCCATTCTACTTAATAAGTTATAATTTATCATTACATATACTTTATCTTATATTTAGTATAGTCGTCGTTTACGTCTATGCAAGCATGTATTTCGGTGTGGTTTAGTTTCATTGTTTGAAACCTATTTAATTTAGTATCTTTTTCTCTCATTATTATTATTATTTTGAAGGAATCCTTCAAGTGCGGGGGGATGTTTGGTATTATAATACATTATATACCAATTGTTCAATGCGAACGTTCCTATTCCTTTACAAATATTTCCCGCTATTATATTTAATAATTCCGCATACCTTCCTCTGAGCAACTTTTTACTACAACCGTCAATATTGTGATATATAATACAACTTCGAACTATATTTGCGCAAAGACATTTTTAACTATATATGCATATAAAGTGTGATTAGAGACTATTTATTAGCAAGTGAACGTGTGCAACCAAGCCGCCATCTTCGATCGCCAACACGCGAAGAACAAAGGAACGTGTCATCACTCGGTGAGTTGCTCAGAATATTCCATATATCCTTGTTTTCTATATCTATACCAATATCACTTATTTTCTGTGTTCCATTTTCCTAAAGGGGCGTTCGCATCTATAATTTAATTTATTGAATGAATATACTTAACGATATTTCTTGCATACGTAACTTGTAATAAGGGTAGTATCACACATGTTTATTTATCACAGCGTGTCATATTTGATACACTAATTATCAACAATAAAAAATACAGTCCACTAACAAAAGATATAGGTATTAAAGAGCCTTACAACCTCTTAAGAAAATACCGCCGCCAAAGATTCCCACCAGAGGGTGTCCCCGAAGCCTATCGGCATATACCCTCCAGTTAGCAAATTGTGTACTTCTCTCCATTTAAATTCACACTGCTCTCCTTATAATATTAGTATAGAGTCTTTGCAAATACTGGGTGTCAAACTAGCGTACGACCCGCCCGATGTAAAATCTACAGACGCTTGCTAAAACAGGAGAATTGCACTAAACGTAAGGACGTTTGGTGACCTCCCTCACCAACCTCACGATTTTTGACTGCGGTCTTCTGAGAAGTGTAGATACTTCCTCAGTCAGATTTACCATTACCTAGCTTGATGTGTCAGAGCCTATTTTGCTGGTCGACAGGAATTACCACGTGCAGGTAAGTTTGGCTTTATCGTGAGCCCATTACACCCCAAAAACGTAGCCTTGTGGAAACTCAGCTTTTCCGATTGTGAACTCACGATTGATTATAAATAACCAGCGTATGACTTCGTCCAAGGCTGTGGTGGCAGTCTGTTCGCGTGCAATGTCATTGCCAAGGTGAACGCGATAACGCGTTCGTCACGGCGACACGTTTAATTGCATTCCGGCGATATCGGCAGCCGCTGGTTGCATCATCGCAACGCGCAACGTGATCTCGCTCGGAGGCACTTATCGCGTCGTTCGTGTTCAGATTACTGCTATTCTTATCAAGTGCAGATGAAGCAACCAATGATTTTCAATGAAATATGAAACGTTCAGAATAATCCTTCTCACAGTGGACGACACGGTCCTCTTGTAGACGTTGAACATCTCCAGGGTGGTGGTAGAAAGGTTGTTATTAAACAGTGGAGTAAATTGAAGCAATGTAGATAAGCGATGGTTCATCTGAACTATACCAGAGTGCAATTCTCGTAATTAAAATATAGTCATAATTCAATTTCGATCCAGTCTCGATTTCACAAATGTCACATTTGGTAGGTATTCTCGTAACACAATTTATACCTTCAAAATTAAATTTAAGCGGGATTATATCGAAATATGAGTGAAAATTAAACAAACTAAGAATGTTACTTTGCCAACAACAAGAATTGATAATAATTAATGAAATCAAGTATATAATTTTAGCCAATTCACAATTCAATCTCGATTCGGTCAACTTTCAATCTGCGTTCGTAGAAAAATTACGAGAATTGGCCTTCCGTTATCGGGATAGGTCACAACACATTCCTACCACTGAGTCTACAGCCGCATGTGCAGCCAGGATTGACAGTGGCGACCAATAAAAAGGCCTTTTTAAAATTAATAATGAGGTTCACTGCAGTCCCGGCGGCAAAACTACGGTAATTAGTAGGCACGGTAGTAGGAGTAAAAAACATTGTAAATTTGACTCCCCTATTGGTAATGTGAGAGAGCGCATACAATATGGCAAACAAGGCATTAGAAGTCTAATGAGACTAGTCACGTGAAACTCAACTGTCGTGCACAACGGAATATAACAGAAAGATTAAAATTATATTTCCATATTAACCCTATACATAAAATAAAATAAGTATTCCTGGACAAATATAGTTGAGACATAGCATGATACCGGCTGACTATAGGAGGTAATGAAGTTGTCTCATACGGATAGACGGTAGCAGAGGTGGACGGATGACGAGGTGAGGTCAAAATATGCCATTTCTCCAACATCAAACCCGAACACATGAATATTACTTAAAGTTTAAGTAGTATTCAAGTCTGCAACTATCTTAAGACCGGCCATACTACGTTGCAAATTAAATTTTAAGTACATAACGTTCCTGGCCACTAATTTGAAATACCCTCAATTTGGAAAAAAATACATAAATATTTTTTTTATTTGCATTGGATAAGTGGTTCTGCCGTGAAAAGGTCAGTTGTATTTAATAACACTATAAAATTTAAATGTAATTATTGATATGACATCATCACTTCCGGCTGCAAGTAATAAGGAGATAATGCAAAATGTGCATGTAATGCATGTAAACGCACGTGATTATGATTGCTTTATGCTGCACTAAAGTTAATAGTCCATATGATAAACCTTTTCTAAAATGATAAGGTTTCTATATCGAACATCGAACCTCGTTCAGGGAAACCCAATGCAAGGTGCAGTCACGTGATATAATGCTTGGAATTCCACTTCGAATATGAATTTCCTATTATTACATAGCAGTATTTCTCAGCTGGTCCCGACCTTTGACCTTTGACCTTAGAAACAGGGGTGTCTAAAATACGTTATAATAACATAAGTTATAATTATTCAAGTAATACAAATTCAATAGCAATAATTTTAACTACATTGCTAGCTTGCAATGGATTTAATAATATCAAACCTAACCTAATATACAATGGATATCAAAAATCAAATATATAGGATATGAAAATTATGCCAAATGAAATTATTCTCGTATTATTTGTTATGATAAATTACGCACCGAAGTAACAGACCGGAAAGATAGTTGAACACAGTTGTCTTCAAAGGCACAATTGTCTTGTTCAGGAATATGTACATATAACATAGAAATGTAAAACATTTAAGGCCAATATTTTCCAGAAGAGCCTGCCCGATTAGAAGGAATTGCTCCAATGGCAATGTGTGACGTGTATAACATTATTAATTAAGAATAATAACTTATAATATTCAGATTGATCATTAAATTAATTTGTTCCTTCCTACCTGGGAAGTGGTGGTAGGGCCCCGATGCTTGGGAAACCGAGCGTCGGTCGCCACGAGCTATTCGACTTAGGAGTGCCTAAGTAGTCTGCACGCGAAAGGGGAGTAAGACCTGTTACCAATCCGCTTAAGTGCAACCTTGGTTTACTGGGCAATAATGTTGGAATGTTTATTAAAAAGTATTTATAAGTAGGTAAACGTACGACCGCTTTCTATATTATCACGTAATCAGCTGTCACGAACAATAACAAAGCCATGCACCATTGAAAGTCACCTTGAAATCAGAGGGTTATGTCACAAATACACAATGCATTCCTGGCTACACGCGCTTCGTTCGCTACGCCTCTTAAGCACGCAGTTAGTGTAATGTAACCTCAATGCTAATGCATATTACGAACATTTTTTATACTAGGTGTATAATTTCATTTAGGCTTTTAATGCATTATTTGCCAAGTCAAATTCCAAAAGCTTCCTACTCCTACTAATTTCTTCTGATTAAATTCGTTGTGAGTTCCAAGGCAGCCGTAGTTTTACTCCCGGGACTGCAATGGACTTCATTGTTCATTGCCTTTTTTGGCGGTCGCCGCTGTTAATCTTGGCTACACTGGATACACAGTGGAGGGAATGAGTGATGGGCCCCTATCACTTCAAAAAAAAAAATACTAGGTGACAGAAAAGCATATGGCTCACGTGATGAAAAGCGATAACTTCAGTATGCAACATCATCATCATCTTCAGCCTGTATCTACCCACTGCTGGATAAAGCTTTCCCAATGCTTTCCACCAGATACGATCCTCCGCCTTCCGCATCCAGCCGCTTTCTTGATGTCATCTATAAGGAGGGCGTCCAACGGTTGGTTGTACTATGCGCGCATCTACTCGAAGGGTATGTCGACAACTTTGGTTGCAATGCAACATACTCATAATGCACGCAATGAAGAAGGTTCAAGGTAACAAGGTACTGGTATGGTGGCGCCACGAACCGAAAAACGTACTAGATGAACCGCTGATCTCACAAGGACCGCAGCAGCATGCAAGCAGTTTAAAACTTTGATTTATTTATATTTTATATTTGTAAATACATACATATACATAGAAAACACTCAGACCAAGACAAACAGACATGTTCATGCACACAAATATTTGTCTTGTGCGGGGATCGAACCCGCGACCTCGAAGTCAAAGTGGCCATTGCTAACCATTTGACCATCGAGCTCGTCATTGAAATAATGACCATGATATCAATTGAAATGAGAAATAATTAATAATAGAGCCTTCTGGACAAGGCGTCTTCAATCACGAGACGTTAAAAGCCACACTTGTCAGATGCATACAAATGAGTTATTATCTGAAATCACAATAGAAATTGAAATCAAAAGTTACGTGCGCTGCATTTTGTAATATTGGGCCGTGAGCGGTGTGTAAAGCGAGATTACGACCATCTCGGAAGTGGGGAAGGACGTAGGCCTGCGACCCGCCCTGACTGACAATGTCGCCTGACGCCTGACGCAGCCTGCCACAGCCACGAGAACAGAATAAATTATTGCGTGTCATTAATTACATTTCTCCATGTCCTAAAAATCTACAGAGTATTTTCATCTGTTGATTAAGCACCCCATCTATGGACATGAAAATGTTTATTTGAATCAAAGCCAACCTCACCTGCACGTGGTGCACCCTGATGACTGACAAACGAGGATCTGGCGAAAAGAGAGGTAGGGCATAGTGTATTTTTTAAGCTGGGGTAGTACCTCCACCTCACAGAATACCGTAGCCAAATAACAATTCCCGTGAGGGTTGTTGTTCCTGCTGGTGAGTGAGGTCACCAGACAGAAAGGAAGGAATAGGCTGGCAACGGATCTGCGACCCCTTGGTGTTGCTGATCTCCATGGGCCATGGTGATTGCTTTCTATCGGGTGACCCACATGCTCGTTTGCCCATAAACAAAAATGTGACACTTTGCATACATATTGCAGTTATTTATGGAGTCGACACCATTTACGTCATGCAATGAGCAGTTTGTATACGCGTTGCATTTTCCTGTTCACTTACTATTCGTTCGTTTTCCTCGACGTCCTAACTTAGCGGTATGGCCGGCCGACTGCTTAAATTAGCACAAAAAATAGGGACGTTGTATTTTATGCATGAACGCATACTTGATGCAGACAATAAAGGGGGAATTTTCTTCCAGTCATCCTCATTACCCTTTAGCAAATTTTGACATTGGCACAACCTCATACAGTGATGCCAATAACGTGAATAATCGAATACTTATTATGAGTAAAACAATGAGTTGGGTTTTGTAGGTTGTAGATCTAACTATCAACATCTACTAATCGCCTGAGGATGGGTCGCGTGGAGGCGAAATACGTGTCGCAGAGACGACCACGTCGGTCGTCTCAGTCGGGGCAGCAGCAGGCGCACGTTTCTTCTGTTTCAGATGTTGGAGTCGCAGAGACGACCGCTGCAGCTGGAGCGGTGATGACCAATGCAGCCACGGCAGTCACATGTATTTACTGACGGTAGTGGGTGGGTTCGGCCGGCAGTAATTTGCATGAACTAATTGGTAGCGGAAGCACGCAAAGAAGTAGTAGCGTAGCTCAAATTGCCTATATTGAGTTCTATTTTTTGGTCTAAAAGCAACCAACCAATCATTTCAATTGCAAATTATAAAAGTACCAAAAGATAAACACCATTTAGTTGTAGAGCGAACTATGAAGTATTGCCAAGACTCCACAACATGCGAGCGTTCAAAAAGGGCGTGAAAGGTTGTTACACGGTCGGCAACGTCCTTTCATTGGCGTTACAGGCCATAGGTTGTGGTAACTACTTTCCATCAGGCGGTCCGTACGCTCGTTTATTTACCACCAAGAGCTAAAACAACCAGTTGCAGGAATGTTAAAGCAATGCAGCAAAAACATTTCAATGACACTTGAACTAATTAAGCTAAATCTGACCTCTTTTCCAACGTTTACAAAATATGCTTTGAAAAAACACAAGCAGAAACAAGAAGTCCATAAAGTAACAGACTAAAACGTATTTAGGTACATTAAAGACTTAGTGCAGGTTTCGTTTCAAGTGGTTACATTACGAGTACATCGGTATTGGCACTGATCCAACTGCCAATGAGCCTCCGCCAATACCGAGAGCCCACAATTGTGAGTCTGGTAGCGCGCTATCGGCTATCGCTTCGTGAAGACATTACAAACTGTTTATTGGTATTCCCTCGCCGGCGTCTGGATCGATTATCATTGTAAATTCAGGCGGACGAACACACGGGATGCATTTGCGTTTAAGTGTGCAGCATATATAGGAACATCATGTAGGAGCTAAATGAAAATGACGCACGTACCCTATGCCTACAGCTAATGCCGCCCTGTGCACCAACCTTCCGGTTATATCACAGGATTGCGAGTCTCTCGTTTAGTAAACCAACCAGACGAGAGGACCTTTACCTGCACCGCTTTCGCGCTCGGTAAACCAACTAAGCACTCGAGCAGATTGGTAGCAGGTCTTACTCCCCGTTCATCTGCAAACAAGCTACATAGGGTACGTTGACGCACGTACAGTTCAGTACATGGCTTAAAAAATTAGAAACTTTTAATCAGCGTATTTGTAAGCTGCCCGACTGGGGAAATACAATCACGTCACAGAATACCGCAACCAAATAACAATTCCCTTAAGGGTTGTGGTCCTGTGAGTGAATGTGGTCACCAGAAAAGAAGGACTTGCTGCGGTGACAGCGGGGGTGGAGCGCGAGCGATATATCATGTTGCGAGCATTAACATGGCTACGGTTATACTACAGATTCATCCGACCGAATTTTATGACGATAGTAATATGTACTTATGCCGCAGAGTGGAGCTGCTTTAGATTATATATTTTATTCCCGATGTTCAATTTAGAAAAATTATAAATTGCTAATATGGCAACTATAGTGTCTTGAATTCTTGATAATGTGATGTTTTGCCAATATGATGTTTAATAGATATGATGATTAATTACACTTATGATATGTTGCAGTTATGATGTTTTGTAAATATCATATATCTGCGACGGAGGGCTAATCCAGACATGTATCGAAAAGGTATGTTGATTGATCGTTCACTTCCTGACCATCAGAAATTTGTCTTACAGAATTTTGTTCCTGTATTATTCAAATTTGCACTAGTATCCCGTCTGCAACAATATACGACGCAGTGCTAAGAATGTAAATGGAGTGGCGGGGCGTCCTCGACTTCGTCCCGTTCCGGCGTCGGAATAACAATTTTGTGAATAAACGTGCTTCGCGTAAAGCCGGCCGTCCAAACAGGATGCGTGGCGAATTCGTAACGTCGTAGTGAACCTACATGACTATGTACAGTCACACGCACATACTGTCGTCATTCTACGCGCGGTGAGGTGAATATTACGAGTGAATTACAGTTTCTGGAATGAGAACAATGATGTCATTAATGTTCTCAGCCTTCTTTGAATTAGGCTCTTCTTGTAAACGATGAACAAATGAACAGTTCGCATGAAGGTAAATACCCCTGAATGACGACTGCAACATTGGGTCAAAACATAGCGGACTGTGATACCATTTTAAGGACTTCATTATTTTCTTTTTTTGAGATTTTTACCTTCTCAGTTGCAATATTCCAGGATTGTATACTACTTAATTGTAATTGAGGTACGAAGTAAACAAGAGATCTAAATAGATTTACGATAAATGAATACGTATTTAATCTTTTTTACGTACTTCCACCTCACAGAATACCGCAGCGAAACAACATTCCCTTAAGGATTGTTGTGTTCCTGCGAGTGAGTGAGGTCACCAGAAAGAAACGAAGGATTATAGGCTGGCAACGGATCGGTGACCCCCTTGCTCGTTTGCCCCCTCTCATATAACAAAAAAAAATTAAAACAATGAACGTAAGCAAATTGCCTTATATATTTTTCGTGAACTTAACGCCTCCCTAGTATTAATGATCGAAGACGCCTCCTCATAGGTATTATATGCTGTAAACATATCAAGCAGATATAATGCATCAATGCACATTTCCCCAGCAGCCGTCGATCACAAGGAAGTTTTATTATTCTTATGACCGATAACTCTGGTATCGTCGACATTGAACTTGAAGTTTTATCGCCCCTTCCGATCACCTCGTTAGCGGAAACATACCTGCCGCCATTTTATTATAGAAAAGTTGCTAGTAGGTACGTAGTTTATTTACTTTTATAACCGCATTGTTCGAACATAATTGTTTAATATTTTAGAACAAACAGCAATATTTTGCATTAATGCATATATTTTTCCAGCTACAAACTTTTACTTTCTGTTCTACATTAATATTTTTTTATTTACACTCCCTAATAAATATGTTGGTCTAATTACTAATACAAAGTTTCAGGATTCAGATAAAGGAGAATTCTATGGCTCTTTAATACGTACCCGGACCCGGTGGGAATGGCTACTTAGAGATCGCGGGCTCGATTCCCGCACAACACAAACATTTGTGTGCATGAACATGTCTGTTTGTCTTGGTCTGGGTGTTTTCTATGTATTATAAGTATTTATTTACTGAATAAAAATGTATTTAAGTACATTTATCAGGTGTCTAGTACTCATAGTACAAGCTTTGCGCTCGATTTGGACTAGATGTGTAAATTGTCCGCAAATAATTATTTACTTCATAAGTTTCAAGGTTCAGGAAACTTCAAAACACAGACCAAGTTCATACATCTCTCACACAATCGATATACGAGCGTAAACGTGCACGATATTTACACCGTGCAGTGGCCTATTTCAATAGGTGTCAGTGGGGTTTTAATAACAGTAATATGTGTGTTCGTGTGTATGTGTGTACGCACTATTAAATATTTCTAGAACTTCAATACATACGGAAACATTAGTCATTACTACTCTAATAATTATTTCGTAGTAAACTGTAAACGATTTTATAATAAATTGCCAAAGGCAGTCCTTGATTTACCTGAAAAGCAATTCAAATCTATGATAAAGAATACTTTAAGTAAAAACCTTTATTACTGACATTTTACTGACGACTACATGAATGACAGAAATGTTTGGCAAATCTTCAATGCAGGATGTCAAGCGCTGAGTTCTGTATCGACAACCTAATCAACACGTATGCTTAATGTGTACATTAAGCAAACGAAGCAAATGTATATATACAAACTAAATCGTATTTGTTGAGATCGAGATATATATATATACAAACTAAGTGAATTGTAGGTAATGATTCATCATCAGGTCATTTTTAGTCTCCACTACAGGAGCACGACCCTCTCTCTTCCGTCTCAGACAGAAGGAGGATTTGGCCTACACTCCCCACGCTGGCCAGACAGGTAATGATTGAGATCTGTTTATTAAAAAAAAAAAAGTTTCTTTCAATCATTTTTTCTTCGCCAATGGTCAATACCGAAATGCTAGTAAATAAGGACAAAAAAATAAGAATATTATTAATAAAAATGGGTAAGACATGTCTAAGTACCAACTAGGGCCCAATATCAGAATAAATAATTTCATTTCATAACCCCAGAGTAATCTTTGGATTACTTCAGTACATACTGTTTGCAGTATGTACTGAAGTCATTACCCGAAAAGAGGTATGATAGCCGCGAGCCGCGACCTTGCCTGCTATGGTTTGCATAACTATGCGATAACGCCACGTGCCGCCGAGCTAGCCACGCGAGACGACCGACGCTATCCGCTGTTTGTGTACGTTATTACGGAAAAAATACTCAAAAATGGCTTTGTGTACCATGGTCGACAATTTCAACTACAAATTCAGTATAATTAGGAGCAAGTCAACCACAATAAGCCAAATGTAGCAAATTAAAGGTAATAATAGAGATGCGAGAATCAAAACAAGTTAACATTTATCCAGTGCTGAACAGTATCGTTTATTTTCTTGTAATTACGCATCGTATTATTTCATAATTACTGCAATACATATGGGAAACAAAATGGAACTTTATTGTATAGTGTGCAGTAATGAGACATACATCACTTTTAGACATAGACATTTTTAGGGTATCGTATACCCACGTGAAAAACTAGAAAAAGCAAATGCAACTCCTTTTTCTCTGAATCTATCGAATTTATTGTTGAAATTTAGTAAATTTTTTGTAGTAAAGCCAGAGACGTGTAAAACAAATAATGAAGTTTGAATACAAGTTAGTTTGGTGGTGGGGGAGGAAATTAGAAAATAAAAAAGAAAGTTTTGCTACCTGCACCATGCGACATATCGAATGAAAGAACTTATAATTGGGTGAAGTGTGAAGGTCTCCGACATATTTTTTTCATAACTTTAAAATAAATAGGTCAATTAAGAAACTGACCATTCCTCTTTCCTTGTCTCCGAAATTACTGAATCTAAAACCAAAAATTAAAATCATCATCATCATCATCATCATCAGGTCATTTTAGTCTCCACTACAGGAACACGACCCTCTCTCGTTGTCTCGTCCCAAAAAGGAGGATTTGGCCTACACGCTGGCCAGGCGGGTTGAGGAGGCCTGATCGATGTTTGGTAATGTATTTCCCTTAGTCGCTTTGTACGACATCCACGGAAGAGACGGAGTGATTCTATTCTAGTCGGCCGGAACCACACGGCCAAAAAAATATTATTACATAATTTCATATATAACATATTTTTTTCATGACTTTAAAATAAATAGTCTTTAGGTCAATTAAGAAACCGACCATTCCTCTTTCCTTGTCTCCGAAATTACTTAATCTAAAACCAAAAATTAGAATGATTAGTAGATTAGCAGGAAAACCTATAAGAATGTCTGTATGGTCTGTAATTACCGTGTATTTTTTTCAATATTGTGCATACTAACTTATATTTGCAGCTGGAATGTGCAGGAGAACATATTTATCAACTACAATGTTTATTCGGAATAAATCATTCAACACAGTCAGTCCTTGTAGAATCGGACGGGCCCGGTTGTAGAATGGCTAGCAATGCCACTTTGACTCCGACGTCGCGGGTTCGATCTCCGCATGAGCCAAACATTTGTGTGCATGAACATGTCCGTTTGTCTTGATATGGGTGTTTTCTGTGTGGTATATATATGCATTTACAAAAAATATATATTTAAGTGTAATATCAGTTATCTAGTAGCCATAGTACAATCTTTGCTTAGTTTAAGACTAGATGGTAGTATGTAATTTGTCCAAGAATATTTATTTATTTATCTTATCGTACAGAACCCTGTAACCAACACTCGAGTTCATCTCGCACTCCCACCCACTTCTTTAAATCACGCGGGTGTGACTAAAAAAATTACACCATTTAACAAACTAGTTAATTAGCCTCCTTAAGACAGGGTATTTAGAGTCCAAGCTAACGGACTGTGAATGCTCTGAAACAGGCTGCTATGAAACCACACATTATTTATCATAAAGATATTGTGGTACTATAATTAAACGTAGTGATTACATGCTCACTGACTATAATTATACCTAATTGAACTGTGTTGCTTCATATATTCAAATAATGTGTGTAAAGAAAAAAGAAACAACATGATAAAAAGGTGGAAACACGAATTGAAAAAGATTTGGGGTAGCTCTCAACGATATTTAGAGCCAAATCCGACCTCACTTTACCTCACGTCATCGTATGAAATAATAGGTATCATCAATATGTATAATTGTTCATCAATGTGTCACTGTAAAAGCGTGTCTGTGGAGTTTCTACCATCTGCTTCTATTCTCCGCAAGTCTCTTCAGCTCTTAATACGCCATGACTTTTTCTTCCCTTCTTTAAAATCTGTATCACCCCATTTCCCTCTTTCCTTCTATCTATTTTGCCTACACAGTACATATACTATAGTTTCGTCGTTAATCAAGATTAGCAATATATAAATCTTAACACGCCTATTTATCACCGTTACTTTCTACGTCACTGCGAAAATATATGTCTGTCAGACCTTGGCACGGTGTGCGCTTACGTTGATATAGCCGGATACAGTGTGCTGACCGCATGCACTAAATACTGAAGGCAGTTAACTACTGGCCAGCCCTTCACGATGTTTTATGGTGTTTAGATTACAAATCTAAACACATGAGAAAAGACTAAACAAGTAAATATTACAGCTAAAATTACCAGTTTTTTAGCAGTGACGCGCAGTGTGGCTACGCTGGCTAGGCAGCGACCGCCATTTTCCCACACACAGACGCCTGATACCTTATACCATACTTAGTAGTCTTGGGTTACCCTGGTGCACAATGAATTCTATTTTTACTGAGGCAGTGCGAGTGCGGATTGAAAAATTAAAAAGAATTTAAGACATGATGAATCATGATGTTCAGAAACTTTTTTTATTGGTAGGGGAGTTCATTCCACAACCTTAGACTCCTAAGAGCTTGAGGTAGACAAACCTCTCTAGAATTGCACAATACGCGCCTACTTTTGATTCCAAAATGTGAGGATGAATTCCCTGTCGACGGCGAGCGGTGCGACTATAGGAGGAGGCCGTGTTCACGGTGGGCATCATGTTAAACAATTTCTCTGAACACAACCTATTTTACATACGGTAGAATACGCAGAGGCAAAATTTCTCTTCAGGCTTATTGGCTCAATACAGACTGTGAGTTTGAAATTAAATGTCATCAATTTCCCAGGTGACTACAGTATGTAATAAAATACTGCTTCAGAAACTTTGGAACGCTATGAAGAAACAGATCCATGGACATATCTCAAACCGAAATATTACCCTTTCTGGTGTATACATCTACGAGGTTTAACTAGTCAAACCTAGGAGCCTAGATTTCGGATATTGACTATAATTTATTTTTATTTTTGTAATAGGTAGGTACCTGCATAGTTTTAAAAACATGTACTCGTGTGTGGTCAATAAAATATTTTTGTTTGTTTGTTTGTCTAACATATATACGATAATATAAGATCGAGATATCTCAGATCAGTTCAGATGGGGGTCATATCATATCCATTAAAACAAAATAGCAAACACTATTATAAACTTTAAAAAATTCAGACATCTTTATATTTCCTCGAGAATGCCCACACAAAATGTGAGTGGTTTGAGTGTCTGAGTACCAATTTGCTCACGTTTCCATGAAAATCCTTTTGGTCACGTTCCCATATTATTCTATTTATAGTTTATGCAGAGGCACGACGTTCGTGAGAGGCGGGCAAATACAACTTTTTATACTTTTTCTCGTTTTGCCCGGGAACGCGATAGAACTTTCCCGACCCGAGGTCACGTTCGCTCACGTGTCCAGAAACTTCGGACTTAACAAAGAAACAACGGACAATCAAGACGTTCGCGCGAGTCGCGTGTTGCAAGACTTCTAGCTTCAAGTTTGCTTTGTACTATTTTAATTTTGTTTTTGCTTTTAAGTAAAAATGTTAACTTAAATTTTCATTTTGTAGCTCGGCCGTTCTTGTGAAATTTATTAAGCTTCTTGGTATAAGTCTTTGTATGGCAGAAGATAATAGATTATTTTAAGATTTATATTCGGGGTGTAAGTGGTTCATCAACATCTTTGCCAAACCAACGCCAACTTCACCTGCACGCGGTGCATCCTGCTGACTGACAAACGAAGCTCTGGCGAAAAGAGAGGTAGGGAGCGTAATAAAATTGTAAGGCTACCCGACTGGGGAATTACCACCACCTCACAGAATACCGCAGCCAAATAACAATTCCCTTGAGGGTTGTTGTGTTCTTGCGTGTGAGTGAGGTCACCAGAAAGGACGGAGATGCTGCGTTGACAGCGGGGGTGGCGGCGCGCAATATTTTATGTTGCGAACGTTAATATAATACCGTTAGTACTATTATTTATACTGTGATAATACGTAATATTAGACGTAATATATATAATAATAATAAGTCCGCAGGGCAGCTTGTGTGGCGAGCTGTTGTGTGAGTAGCGACACCACGGACCCGAGACTCCAGAGAGTCGGTCAGGGCCTTCGTCTTCGACGTGTCTTCATCGGTCGGAGTGTAAACACAAGAAGGCCCGCAGGACTCTCAGCTCTGGCTTGCCTTCATTGGCCGTCCAGAGAGGAGCCGCTAGAGCTATATGCTCCAGGGGTGGAAGTGTTAAAGGGCATCACGCCGCGAGTAACTTCGGAGAAAGCGCAGCACACCTCTCGACATCTCTGAGTCACTCACACCGGTGTTGCCCCCGGCCGTTTTCCTGGCATTTCGGGGGCCCATCTAGTGAGTGGCAAGCCACCGCCTGCCGCAAATAACTAGCAATAAAAGCAGTTATGGCAGACGTCCGTCCCTCTTCTGTAATAGCCCGGTATTAAGTTCACCCAGATCTCATCTCCATAGCCCATTTATTTTCCATCACACTTCGCAATAGTCTCAACGCCTGCCGAGGGTATGCCTGGGTATGTCGTTCCATTGACATATCCTGGAGCGGGTCACGGCGGGCGTACAACATTACATCAAACTTCTCAAAGGGGCCTCTACGCGTTGGATCCATATCCCCGCGCATGCCTATCAAATGACCGGGCTTAACCCGTGATTAAAAAGAGATATAATAATAATAAAAAAATACCAAAATAAAGCAGAAATTATAACCAAATATATGCTATATTTGGTTATAATCTGCTTCTTATTCACAGTAAAAAATATTTTAGACGAACTTTTCTGGCACTGACATGAACGCGTAGGCAAAGCGCTGAAGAAATTGTGACTTATTTCAAATAGGTAGTTCCCGGTGTAAATTAAAGATATAAAACCTACAAGTAAAATCAGTATCTCTGAATTCTAGCACGAAAATTGTTAGTGGAGAGCACTCTAAGATAGTACCATAGCACCTAAGTATAATCTGATGGATTTTGTATAATCAGGGATTTGAAATATGCATTGCACGACTGCTACAAGTAAATTCAAGTAAACATTAACGTTGCTCAAGGTGAGGTGCATTGTGCCGGAGGGCGATGCAAGATAGCAGGGGGGTGGTCGGGAGAGGGGAAGGGAAGCTGCGCTGGCGCAGGGCGTCGACCCGGTCGGTGACCGCAGGGCGAGCCCTTCGCGCCAGACGCCATTATTGTGCTCAGCTTCTTCAATTACCATTAGAAAGTTCTGATTGAAGATGGTAACTTCGGAATGTGATCGATGTTATCGCTTGTAGTCCCGATCCGAATGAAATCTATTAATATCCGACATTTTTTAAAAGAGAGAAAGAAAAGAGTTGGACATTTAGAGACAAGAAATAAAATCTAGATTTCGTAAAAGAAATGGCTAATTATATAATTAGCAGTTAGAAGTCACAAGTGGAAAACAATTGCCTAATAACTGACAATGAACAGCGAAGTAACATGAAAGGTAACTTGCTATGGGTGCCTTGAAACATACAACGAACTAAATCCGAAGAAAGGTATGCCTTATACCATAGTTTATATCCTAGGGAACTTATAACTTTGAGTTGTTTCCTAATGATTGATGCCTTTACTCAGTTTTTACTAATTTACTCAGCTTCGAGTACATACCTCAGTGTTCTTCACCCATCACTAAACACGTGACACATTGATTCGAATGCTAAACGCAGCGATATAGAAAATAAAGAAAATATATTTAAATAACATCACAATATGAGGAAACACGTCTAAAAGCCTGACATTACCCCTTCGTTGCCAGTTGCCGTCCATCTAGTCCATTATAAGAGAGGTAGGGAATAGCGTATTTTTTAAGCTGCCCGACTGGAGAAGTTCCTCCACCTCACAGAATATCGCAAATAACAATCCACATAAGGGTTGTTGTGTTCCTGCGAGTGAGGTCACCAGAAAAAAAGAAAAGAGGAGGAGCAACGGATCGGCGACCCCTCGCTGTTGCTGGTCTCCATGCGCGGTGGTGATTGCTTTCCATCAGATGACCCACATGCTCGTATCTCTCATATTAAAAAAAATATATAAAAAATCTCACGCATAAGACCGCGCCATTAATTTGCCGTAAACACTCGTACTCAGGTCACATCACAGACTTAAACAAAAAGAGTTGCCTACAAATTTCCAGATCTGATAAAAAAATTCGCTATCGAAAGGTCAACTTTCAATGTCTTTATCTTTTATCTATTAAAAGTAGATACAGTATAGTAAAACAAATGACATCCCTTTGTAGAATATACTTTCTAATGCATACGGTGTATGACCAGAAAACGACTAGACCCTATTCTATAACCAATTGTACTGTAATCACAGAGCTGCAAAATTTATGGGAAAACAGGAGTCGGAACTTTTGCCTACAAGATCCACGAACGATCAGTTGTTCCAAGGTATATAATTTCGTTCCACTGCAATAAACGGTCAAGATCGTGACTTGCACGCCGGTGGGGTCCGTGAGTCGTGACGTTACGTAATCGCTCAGGGCGATAACGGTGGCCACATGCCACACCACACGCCACACCACTACACACAAAGAACTTGATCACACGAGTGCTCGGTTGATTAATGGCGTAACAGTAATAGACATCTAAAAATATACTAATTACACACATTAAAAATCTTTATTGACGACTGGAAGTAAAGTAAAGTAAGCAATTAGCCTGATCTCTGTCCATACCGCCTGAGTCTATGATAAAGAAATCAGATGCAAAACTGAAATCACATCGAACTACATGATTAAAAAACTTTCATATGGAAAATATTTATATATAACGAGTTTGGAATTATATGTATAGTACAATACACTCACATTTAATGGTTACAGTTAGAGGAGGAACTGACTACATAAATGTAGATAGACAAAAGATTCGAAAATACAATTTTGGCACCGAATAATAAATAGTTCGATATGGATAAGTTAAAAAAAAAAAAAAAACGATTTTTATATAAAAATTGGCCTACATACAATTCGAGCTCATCCAAGTCCAAAGTGCCTTATTGTCAGTCAGGAAAATTCGCTCTGCGTAAAGAGTTTATGCTTAATATCTCTAAAGCCATGATATCCGTTCAGGTAGGGTAATTTCGGTTGACATCCGAGGGTTTTAAAACATGCCTTCCTTTATTGTTGACATAGCTATTCAAAAAGTCTCCTACATCGACATCAAACATGAATCACGTCAACAAGGCAATTGAAGTATTATTACTGAACAGAAAGTAACATTACTTATTATGGGACAGATCTACAGATCCTTATTAAAATATAAAAACATTGCAAAATGTTTGGTACGATTGGGCATATCAGAATTTGTCACCGTTTGAATATCATCATTTTGTCCGTTCCTAATAGTACAGTATGTATTATATGTATGTTTCAGAAGTCCATTGTTCTACACGACCACAGACGGAACACGAGGCCAATAAAACACAAAAATCCGATCAGCTATATCTCGTATTACACGCGGGAATTGGCTGCATCGCTGAATCATTTCACCACAAATAACTGACTGAACGTGCCAATTTCAAAACGCACGTAATCATCCATCTTCTTCGCACTACATACCCACTGACAGGGAAAGACTATGTGTTAGAACGTGAATTCCTGCAGTTGCATCAAGGGTCGACTGGATGACGTTTGATTTCATTCAGTCTCAAGGAACAACGTCATTGCATCGCAAGTGACCGGGCGTTGTCCTAATACGGTCAGACGAAACTCAGTGGGGCATGCCAAGACCTGTGACATCAGAATTGACGTTCACGGCTGATACGGCCTCGAACTCTAATTATATAGACAACAACATAATAAAAATATTCGCGGTCACCGATCTTTCAATCGATATCTCGTTTATATACGTTCTAAAGATTGAGAACAGTCCTTGAAATATTAATATAAATTTAAATAAAGAGCTTGGTGGCGTCATGATGTCATTATTATGCCAGCCTCACTCCAAGAACTACATACGATCAAAACAACTTCGACCGTGGTCTCTCTGTGGGGACTAAGCATTCCGACTATAACTAAATGATAGTCGCAAGGCTGTCATAAGCCTATGGACAACACTGGCCTCCATATACCCATCGTGAATCTACGTAACAGACGGTCGTCAACCCTTAAACATCTCACTACTGGGAAACGGCATTATAGGTGTCGCCTCAATCGAAGGGATTTAGAGCATACTCTACCACGCTGCTCAACTGCGGTTTAGCAGAGATGTGCGTTAGGACCACGGGTGTACATCACAGAATTGAACTGTTTGTCTACAGAAAGGTGGTACCTACAGTGTACCTTAGTGTACCCTTAATGATATCCAGTGTACCTCTTTTGATAAAAAGATATATAATAAAATATGTACACCCGCCATTCTAACGTTAGAACTGCGGGTGTACATTTTTTTTCGCTAAGGAGATGCTTATTTAAATTTTTTCTTTTACTTATTATGCGTACCTACTGTGTACCTTAGTATACCCTTAATGAAATCCGCTGTACTTTTTCTGATAAAAAGATATGTAATAAAACATGTACACCCGCCATTCTAACGTTAGAACTGCGGGTGTACATTTTTTTTTCGCTAAGGAGATGCTTATTTAAAATTTTTCTTTTAGTTATTATGCGTACCTACTGTGTACCTTAGTATACCCTTAATGAAATCCGCTGTACTTTTTCTGATAAAAAGATATGTAATAAAACATGTACACCCGCCATCCTAACGTTAGAACTGCGGGTGTACATTTTTTTTTTCGCTAAGGAGATGCTTATTTAAATTGATTTTTTTTTGTTATTATGCGTACCTGCTGTGTACCTTTATATAAAAATATAAAATAAGCAAAATGTTGACAAATACGAGTAAAAAACGTCAATATCACAGCGTATTGCAGCTATCACTTTCAGTACCATTTTTATTTCTCCTGGATATATACTTTATACATTTAATTTAAATAAAATGACAAATACTAGTAATTATATATTATGCATAATAATATACATATTATTTGAAAAATTGAAAAATTCACCTGCCCCCCCTAGGTGGGATTTGAACCCACGACCTCTCGATGACCGATAAATATTTATCTGGCAAGTTGGCCAAGACAACTATTTAAATAATAATAATTTAATTAGTTTGGTGTTATCAAAAAATAGCTGAATTTCATCTGCAACGATGGACTGCTATGCCTACTTTAGTAGTGTAATTACTTAATAGGTTGATGACGTCACACTGTGACTCACACAGTATAAGAAATATAATATGCAAAAATTCGTCAGCAACACAAACCTTCCTGGTAGCTCAGTTGGAAGAGCACTCGACCGGTCATCGAGAGGTCGTGGGTTCAAATCCCACCTAGGGGGGGCAGGTGAATTTTTCCATTTTTCAAAAAATATTTATCTGGCAAGTTGGCCAAGACAACTATTTAAATAATAATAATATACATATTAATTAATTAAGTCAATTATATATAGTTAAAATAAAAGCTTCAAAAAACTAAAATTGATTAGGTAGGTAGATTTGGTTTCTGCGATGGCTTTATTTTCATTAATATGTATTTTATTTTATTATTACCTTTAAGATATCTCAGGTATCTCATGCTTCTGGACGAGAAATGTAACTGTAGATGTATACTAAATACTGTAAATGTAATCTGCAATATTGCTGTATGTGTGGAATATATTTGATCAGTCATGTTCTTATGTAATTATCATATAATAAATAAATATCATATAATATAAATATAACTTTTAAATGTAAAAGTGTATAAGTGTATTTTTTTTGGGGTGTAATAGGTTCATCAACATCTTTGAACCAAAGCCAATCTCACCTGCACGCGGTGCACCCTGCTGACTGACAAACGAAGCTCTGGCGAAAAGAGAGGTAGGGAGCGTAATTGTAAGCTACTCGACTGTGGAATGTACCTCCACTTCACAGAATATCGCAGTCAAATAACAATTCCCTTGAGTGATGTTGTGTTTCTGCGAGTGAGTGAGGTCGCCAGAAAGGAAGGAGATGGCTGCATTTACAGCGGGGGTGGAGGGGCGCGAGTGACATTTTATGTTGCGAGCGTTAACCATATTAATATGGCTACGGTAACCGCTTCACATCAGGCGGGCCGTATGCTTGTCTGCCACCCGACGTAATAAAAAAAAATTGTTAAACTTTAGTCTACTAGAAGTAAGCAAATTCGCAAAATCTCGCAAGTATTTTATATGTATATCGTATCTTCGATCGGATCTTGGATACTACTGAACCTATTGCATTTTTTCTGTTCGATTTGAAATCTTCTAATCCAGTTGTCAGTGCAAGTTTCATCAAAATTGTTTACATAGGTACTTTAAAAGATATGTACAACAGAGTACATTGAAGTGTGTTATTTTTTTTTACTTACCGTCATCCAAACATAATATTAACAAAAACGAAATTTGTAATTACAGAGAATGATAAGGAAAGAAGTTCAAATAAAAAAGTAGCTATATTTAATAATAATATTTAAGGGGGGTTAGGCGGTCAGCGAAAATTCAGATTCCGTGCCTGAGGTACGGGGGGACACCCCGCGGCGGCGGCGGTCCGCGGGGGCGCGCGGAGGCAGTGCACCTGCACTTATGCGAGCGTGATAAATAATAAATGACAACAAATAATAAGTAGGTACTTAATGTAAGTACAAAAGATTTTATTTCACTATCGTTTTATATGCATTTACAAAAAGTAAAACATAGTCTACCTACCTACTCGTAATAATTGTTGGTACCTAACTATACAATTAGTATGAAAAAAAGAAGAAAATAGGGTAAACAATCTCTAAAACGGAACGGACAAACGGAACCATTCACACACATGAAACCATCGGTAGTAGTAAAATTATTCCAAGTTAGTCAAAAAATGTAGGGTAAATGACCCAATAATCGAACTCGTCTGCAGTTTCCTATGGTCCATTTTTTAAGCATTAGAAATTGTTTATGAATCAGCAGTAGAACTTTTTCTGCAAACAACGTTTTTTTGACGAATGACGGCAAAGTTATAACCACTTTAAAAAATCACCTATTGTAGTCATTGACCTAGAAGATCTAGACTCGCTATTTCATATGAACAATATGTTCAAATAGTTATTGAGAACTAATAGTTTGCTGCAACGCTTAAACATTAGATGTCTACTTTATACAATTAAAACAGAAAGCGCTAGGTCGAAATGTTCCACTCCGCTCCGCGCGCTCCGTGTGCACGTCCGTGCGCGCCGAATGTCAAATAAAGGCAGACTATTTGACAGATAAGCGAGGTGCACCTGGTCAGGTGCAGTAAAATACTGGAGAAACCTGGTACCTGGTCAAATAAAATACTTGAGAAAGTCTAAGATTTTATTGGAAAAATTCAATCGATGAGTAGTTGTTGGCAGTAGAGATCCGAATCTATGGTTATACGATACAACTAAAGAGATCTTACTTCAATTTTATACATACAAAATACGAAAAGACTTTTTCCCCAACCTGTTATGTAAAGTCGGCTATACATGTTGGCCAAGCATAGGCCAGCGCGAGCGTCGGCAAATGGGTACAAGGCAAGTGCTACTGTCCACACGTTGGACAAGTGCGACAAGCGCCAATGCAAGCGGCCAATGTAGACGAGTGGAGTAGAGGTGCCCACACGTTGGCCACTGTCAGTGTTCATTGTGCACTGAAACACTACGGACGTCGATATTGAAGTTGCTGCAGCTTCGGCTATTTACTTAATGAGCGTATATAACTATTATTCAGGGTGTAAGTGGTTTATACACATCTTTAAACAGTATAAAGTATAATGCAGTGAAAAACAGTATAATACTGTTTTTAACAGTATAGTTGGCAACCCTACAGACGAGCGCCTTTGATTTGTGCACAAAAACCGACAGCGATTCGAAGTGAGGCAAGCGATCACGAGGGCCGGCGAGCGAAGACAAGTGTGCCAAATGACCTCTACACACGTTGGCGCTTGGCTTTACTCGGCCAACTAGGCGAGCGACACCGAGTGATGACAAGGCAAAGCAAATAGGCCGTCTACATGTTGGCGCTAGGCATCACTCGGCAAGGCTCGGCCAACGTGTATACGGGACTTTAGACAATGATTATAATATACACCGCTATTTTTAGGGTTCCGTACCTAAAGGGTAAAAAGGAACCCTATTACTAAGGCTCCGCTGTCCGTCCGTCCGCCCGTTCGTCCGTCCGTCTGTCACCAGGCTATATCTCGTAAACCGTGATAGCTAGACAGTTTAAATTTTCACAGATGATGTATTTCTGTTGCTCGTTTTTGCTTGCAATTGATAACGGCAATAGATAGACACTTAAAATACTCACATAATATTTAGTTATGTATTCACTTTAAAAATAAATAAGTAAATAAAAATAAAACCAGTATTTAAGGGGGGCTGCCATACAACAAACGAGATTTTTTTTGCCAGTTTTAGGGTTTCGTACCTCAAAAGGAAAAACGGAACCCTTATAAGATCACTTTGTTGTCCGTCTGTCTGTCTGTCTGTCTGTCAAGACCCTCTAAGTCAAGAGGTATCAAGCTGAAATTTGAACTGTATACTCAGGTCTACGGTCCCATGAAGTTGTAAAAAAATCAAATTGCTCAGTTCACGTAAAAAAAGTTACGGCTGTTTATTCAGCATAAAACGCATATTTCGACATTCTCAAGGGAATCAAAACCTATAGGGTACTTCCCATTGACCTAGAACAATGAAATTTGGCAAGTAACATCATTATAGACTACACGTACAGGAATAAATCTCAAAACTATACATTTGTAATTAAATCTTAAAAAATAGGGGGTCTATATTTTTTATAGAAGGTCGAAATTTTAAATTGAAGCTACTAGTTCAAATGGGGTATCATATGAAAGGGTTTGATGTGCACATTGCAGAATATATTTTATTTATTTATTTTTTACTTTTAATTAGTCCCGGATAGGCATGTTTCTAGTATGCCGAGGATCGCATAGTTCCGGTAATAAATGATTTTTATAAAATGACAAGAGTTTATCTTTCATTTTTGTTTCCCAAAATGTATCGTCGCGACATATGGTCTCGAGTTTCAGGTTTTGTTCTACTCCAGACCACACTGCAAAGATACATTTTGTTCTACGTGTGACGTGCATCTGACCTTGAATTTGTATAAACCACGGATGATTTTGGTTCACAATTAGACAATCTCCACGTTTAGTTTTTTTCCAAAAATTCACTTTGCCACTGGCAATTGCTTCCCCTAAGCTAGATTTAAACGCTGAAAACGGACATTTTATTTCTACTATGGTGTCGTCCCCTATCAGACCGTCTGGTGTTGCACCCAAAAAAGGAATTTCTGGATCGATAAATAGGCCACAAGGCCTAATTTGTTGTCCAATTTGTCGCTCTAGTTGTTCCAAAGCAATTTTTTCATTGAGGATGCCATGTTGCACTGATGCAACATGGCTAATATCTCGTTGATATATTATTTGCTTTACAAGATTTTTGGAACTCGTAGTCTGTTTCTTTTTGACCACTTTTGCGAAATTAGAAGCAGTGATCAGATTACGGCGGACTTCCAACCACTCGCTTGAGTCGCGCTGCAGTACGGTATTTCGTTCGATTGCCTGTAATTCTTCGTTAGTTTTGTGCAAGTCTTTTAAAAATTGTTCCTTGCATTTTGCAAGAATATCATCAGGCATATCAGGCTGTACGCATGACTCCCCGTAATGCTGATCACTGCTCTTTTGATGAAAAAGACGCCTTTTGTTTTTTTTCTTTTGTGATATTCGGTTTATCCTTCGAGTTTCCAGGCGTTTTAATCTCATAGGACTTTTGCCAAGAATACTTTTGTGCAAAGTGTACAAGGGCTTTTTTGAGTTAAAAGATACAACAGCAGCATCGCAACGTGCTTGGTAACCACGTTTCAGTGAAAAATTGACACGCTTGCCACCCACAAATTTAGCAACGACGCTATTGAAACATTCGACCCTGTTGCTGTCAACGTCGCATATGAGGCTGCGGGATTTTGCTGCCACGGATGTAACAACTGTTTTGATCCTGAACCATATTGTTGAAGTCTTCAAAAGAAGTGTCAAATCTTCGCTCATCCGACTACTTTGGCAGTAGTAATCTTTGCAGAAGCTATGGTTTCCGAATGCGTGAAAAATTGAGTTGGTGATATCCGTGTAAAGGTTAGTGATCTTTGTGTTTAAATCGCAATCTGCAGACTTATGTTTTTTGATTGAACAGCAAATGACTTTCCGTACAGCTAAAATTCTTTCAGTCGTAATCTTTTTTCTTAGCAGGAGGGGGAATTTAACATCTGAAGATACTGCTTTTAGCTTTGAACACATGTTTCTGAAAATATGGTTACGACATTCTATTTTTTCGACGCTAAAATTGGGATAAACCCGGGCTTCGGTTATTTTTTTGAAAGTGCTAGAATCTCCATCAGCCACCATCCGCGCATAAATTAGGTTGTGGGTTTCAAGAGATTGCTTGAAGCCTTCCAATAAAATATCAGATTCCATACTTGTAGACGAACCGGCGTAATTTTTGAAACATGTATGTGTGCCTGGTATCTCATTTTTGTTTTTAGCTCGAGCACAAACCGAACAATATTTGTTCTTCACTCCTATGAAAAGTACTTCACCAAATTTTCTACCTATTATTGCTGCGGCTCCTGAAAGAGCTGAATAATTCGTTTTATATGATCGCTTGGACCAACAGCCATCTGCAATCACATCTATGTAGGGTATACCATCTTTTGTCACGTCGCCTCTTTCTATAGCAGCGTCCCTTTCACGTTTACCAGCTGCTAACATTAGATCAGCAGCAGTTTTCTGCCATTCATCGCAAACTACATTATGTAATCTATCAAAATGTTTTTGATTTAAACTGGGCAAATCCATTGATGTACACAATTCCTCAAACTGCGAGAAACCTATACCAATGGACATAGCCCCACTTATTGCAGCCTCATTTAAATCCAGTTTTACATCCGGTTCATTAGTATCCACGAAAAACTTGCTGTTACACATATTACAAATAAATTTTAGCTTAGATTTAAGTCCCGTTTTTTTTTCGGACACGAGAACTAAATTTTGAAAACCGCAATCAAAACTCTTGCTGTGCATGGAAATAATCTTCAGCTGTTTCAAAAAAAAATTAATAGATACAATTCTTCGCCCATCTATTTGTATCTCAGCTGTCGAGGAGCAGCCACCAGTTTCAATTTCAAATTCAGTTTCTTCAACACTATCTGGCTGTTCTTCACATTGGTCTTCTGTATTAGCTAAGCTAAAAAACAAAAAGATAATAATGAGAACAAAGACATGTCAGGTACTAAATCATCATTCACCTAGCGTTGTCTCGGTTACTCCTGGGAGCCCAGGGTCCGCTTTGACCATGATCCTAGAATTGGCCATTCTGGTTATTACATTGAAGCGACTGCCGTCTGACCTTCACAACCCGATAGGTAAAACAGACCAATTGAACCATGGTTACACATTCAGAAAATAACTGAATGTGTAGGTTTCCTCAAGCATATTTTCCCTCAGCGCCGAGCTAGTGGTATAAATCCGCACATAGATTCAGAAAAACTGAAAATCCATTGGTGTGTGCCTGGACGGATTCGAACCTACGACCTCTTGGTTGTGCCAACGTTCGTACTACTAGGCTACCACTGCTTGATGTCAAGTACTAAATAATATTTGGGGTGTAAGTGGTTCACTAACATCTTTGAACCAAAGCCAACTTCACCAGCACGTGGTGCACCCAGCGTGTGGTTGCTGACTGACAAACAAAGCTCTGGCGAAAAGAGAGGTAGGGAGCGTAATTGTAAGCTACCCGACTGGGGAATGTACCTCCACCTCACAGAATACCGCAGCCAAATAACAATTCCCTTGAGGGTTGTTGTGTTCCTGCGAGTGAGTGAGGTCACCAGAGAAAGGAAGGAGATGCTGCGTTGGCAGCGGGGGTGGCGGCGCGCGAGCGATATTTTATGTTGCAAGCGTTAATATGGCTACGGTAACCGCTTTAAATCAGGCGGGCCGTATGCTTGTCTGCCACCCGACGTAGTATAAAAAAAAAAAAAATTCAAATAGCAGGAAAAGGTCCGACCTCTAGTTATGAACTAGCTAAAAAATTACGAACGTGAAAATGAGAATGATTAAATTAGATTTACTAACATGTTTTGATCACACTGTATTTCATCTGTTTGTAGTGATGATGTTGATGTTCCAGCTACATTCCATAATTCAGTAAAAGTTTTTCTGAAACCAAGCAGTATGAAATTAATTAAATGACCAGTATTAAATTTGTCCTATTTTTAAATAAAAAGAAATCTACCAAGTATTTGTTTATTTTGTATGTAGGTGTACTATGATACTTACGTAGGTTGATCATGTAGCGTGATGCTCTCTGGTATGTCCGTTATTGGTGCATGTACCCTGGGCGTAATAAAAGAAAAAGCTGTTGAATAACTACCCTATATTGGGTCTAATAATTTTGAAGGTGTTGTCTTGTTGTAGTTATGCATTTTCTTTTCAAAATTATTAGACCCAATATAGATTAATTTCCCCTATTTCTAAACCAGAATAAATCTACTTCATTACCTATTTTTAGGTACCTAAGTATGATGACACTTACGTAGTTTGATCGTGTTGCATGGATACCTCTGATATGTCCGTTGATGGTGCATTTACCCTGTTGTAATAAAACAAAAAGCTGATGATTCCATATAGGTACGCAGATAACTAAATACATCTAGCTGTCTTTCTGAATTACTAGACCCAATATAGAGAACTTTACCCTATTTTTAAATCTACCGAAGTATTGAGTTATTATGTAGTAGTAGTCTGTATACTGATACTTAGGTAATTTGCTCGTAAATTGAATATAGCCTATTTTTATAATAAACTGCCTACCATGTCGGTTACTAGGGTATAGACAAGAGAAAACTAAGTACCTACCTATAAGTAGAATCTATAGCGTAGGCACCTATGTACTAACCGTAATATCTCATTAGCTCCCAGTTCTAAATTTTGATCGGTTGTCAATGTCATGCATCGTCGTTTTCTGAAATCATACAAACAATAATTATGTACCTAGCTAATTAGAAAAGTAAAACAGCAATCAATGAACGTAACTTCTAATAGTAAATAAATAAATTATTCAAAGTAGGTACTTACCTCATCACTTCATTCAGAGCTTTACACGACCTTTTTCTGCAACTACTCGATTTCGATAATGAGTTTTTTTTATTTCCCATGATAATAATATAACTAGTGCTTTCGACTCTTTTCGAATTTTCGCGGGTTGAGTGGCAAGCGAAGCGACACAGCCCCTGCGTGCGAATGTCGAAGCGGGACTGGACTCGCGGGTGGTGCGCGGGTCGGGGTCCGCGGTTACTATGGAATCAACGAGTTCGAAACTAAAAGTCGTAAGCGCCATTCACATTTTTTATCAAAAAGTGATTTAAAATGTTTAGTTTCTTAAAATCTAAAACGACCATGACATCAAAAAGGTAAATACCTATGTTTTAGTGATTTTATAAGAATTATTATTGTATAAAACGGTCATAATTTGCCTTTATATGAAATTTTAAACGGAACTTCAGGATTTTTTTCTATCGAGCGAAATTTTTCCAATCATGTTTTGGAAACGACCACCCCATCACACATAAGGTCTGTAATACATAGTAGAAATTTCAGTGGAAAAAACCTTAAATTATTTAAATAAAAGCTAATAGAAAACAGCCAATTTTGCCATTTTCACTTACTAAGAGCCCTTAATAAATATAGTAATAAGCGATATATTTAAGTTTAGATCAAGATGAGCAGTAAAAAAAAATTAAATGAAAAATTACAACAAATTAATTATTTTGATTTTTTCCCATACATAATAATATGAGCTATGATTTGTTTCGAACTTTTTTTTATACACGTGGACATATCATCGTAACAGACCCATTTTTGATTTCTATAACAGTTGGCTCTGTAGTGTCCTATACTATCTATATTGTAGGATCCCGGAGATATAAATTCTACAACCCCTAAAATATCATATGTGATGCCTTCAAGCACAATAATCAAAGGCACTTCATCTATACATATCATTTGTGTTTGACTGAATTCAAATGCTATCATGTTCTTAAGATTATATCTGAATGTTCTTATACCTTTACAATTATTTCGTCTGCAAGTCACTATATTAAAGTCCTCGCATAACATCGCATTTGCTGCTTCGTTTAAAGAAGATATTGAAGTTTCCGGTTCTTTTGCATTTTTCTTATCCTCTATAATTTCCTCCTCCCATGAATCTACCTGTTCTTTTGTAGTCTTCTTCTCCATTCTTTTAACTACCCCCCAATCCAGAGATAAAAATATAATTTTTCTTTGAACATTATTGACTGTGCAATATTCATTTGTACACGATTCTGTCTGATCGGCACTGTATATATCGTCTTTTAATATGGTTTCAAATATATAGGGCGCAGGACAGTTACAATTTATGTAGGTCAATTTGGACTCAACTTTTTTGGTAAAATGTAACCCCAACACCTCGGCTCGATGCTTGTACAAAAATTGTTTAGAGTTTTTTGGATTTATCATTTCTTTAGTATATTTACAGAATACATTTTCACTACATAAGACAGTTGCATTTAAATGGAACTCATCAACACAACCCACAGCAACGATATACGAAACCGTATCAAAGGCACAAGTGTTTTGTACTAACACATTTCTTAAACCGGTTCTTGTTTTATTTTCATTTAATAGTAAAGGTATGGGTTGCAGTTTTTGTGTTTCAGGTTTATGAATGCCAAGTCCTTTCCAATTCTCTACTAAAGACGGGTTTTCCGTAAAAATCGACTCATTTTTAAATTCTTTTTTATGTAGTAAGTTACGTTCCTTTTTTTTCTTTCGGTCTTTTTTTACTTTCACGTGGTCATTTATATTCTTTTCTTGAGCAAGCGCAGTCTTTAACTCACCAGATATATAATCCGTGTGTTTTTGCAAAAACGAGTCGACTCTCAGTCTATGACTTCTTGTAGAAATGTCGCATAAGTACCTTTTTATGGATTTAAAATAGCTTTCAACATTAGAAGAAGAAGGTACACTATTTTCTGATTTGTAAACTCCCATCATTATGTTTGACCATAAAGGTAATTCACTAATTAGTCGGGTCATAGTAGGTAATAATGATGGCATATAATATAAATTTTCATGCGCGGTAAAATCATTGTCACCGTCAGTTAAATCTTGTAATAATTTCTCTTTATTAATTTGTTCACTGAACCATTTTGGTACGTTAGATACTTCAGCTATAAATGATTTTTCTTTTTTTGGTTCAGATGTGCTATGATCACTTAGAATCTCTTTGAAAATAGAATCACCGTCCATTGCAGTTTGAGATTTTATGTCTTCCACTTCTTGTACTTCTTCAGAATCATCCTTTTCCAACATTACTTTTAGTCGTAGTAATGCAGAGTCACACCTTGTTCCAGCACTAACAAATTTGTTAAGGCAAATGGTAATTAAATCTAGGAATACTTCTTTTGAGCGCTCGTAATTAGTCAATGACTTAATATACAGGAAACATTTGCAGTAAAAAAATTTTACGCGTGTGTCCACATTTTTGAAACTAGATAGATTGAATACGATTCTAACAAAGTGACTTGTATCTAGCCGAATGTACGTGTCCTCAGGTGTATGTAAGCCTTCGTTTAGTTTATTGAAAGATGAAACTATATAATCTTTAGTCGATTCATATTTTGTTAAAGCTTTAACAGCAGCTCCAATTAGCGCGGCACTATCATCAACTATAACCTCATTAGGAGGTGACTTTTTATCTATCCAAGTTTTTAGCCAACTGTAAAACGTATTCATACTTTGATTCTCCGAAACCATTTGGGTGATTGGCACACTTCTCTGATTGTTTGAATCATACATAACTCCCGAATATAAGAATATATGTTTTGTGATTATCATATCTGGTGTTGGTCCGAACTCTTTGAATATACTGCCAGTAGCGTCTAAACTCATGATAATCCGTTTACATCTCATATATTGTTGATAGTGTAAGTCTTGAGCTGGAGACCAGTAAAACATGTAAAAAGGAAACATAGAAATATGCTTTATGATGTCTTTATATGGAGTAACCTTCGTCATGATCCACAAAGCCAACATAGGATTATTATGATGATACTGGCTTTTATTGTACTCGTGTTTTATTACCCGTAAACACCCGGTTGTAGGCAAACAGGGTGGCTCAGGATCGCAGTCGGACATAATTTCATTCGTCAGGGTATTACGAACTATAATTGCAGCATCATGTTTCAATTCTTCAGATAGTTCTTTGCGTTTAACTGGTGTCAATTTAACTTTTTTTGATGGACTGTGATGAAAACTTTTGTCATAATTTGTCAAATAACCTTCACAAATTGCAATTTTGTCAGTAGGCCAATTAATGTAAATTTTAATGTCTGCCTTGCACTGTGTACAAGATCCATGACACGTAATGCGATCATTATATTTGACCGAGTGACTTTGAAAACACCAACTGCAGGGAACTTTAGTTTCTTTCCAAATTTCTTCACGCAATATATGTGCCCACTGGTATTTAGGTAGGACTAGTTTCTTTTGGCGGCTTTCAGAGCGGAATTCGGTCTTATTTCTGATAATGCATTTTGTGATCGGTTGTATTTTTTCCCAATGATAAATATCTAATGAAAATTTAAATACCTTATGTTCTTTATCAGGTTCTTCTTGATTTTCTTCTTCATTGTACTCCGATTCTTTTCCGCTTAGAACAATGCTGTCTTCACAATCAGTGGCAGAAGAATCTTCAATATTTTCTTCGTCGCTGAAGAAATAGTCGTGATTTCTTTTTAAAGAAATATAAATGGCCTTTTCTGACATACTGCACTTTAAGTCCTTCGAAATATCACTGAATATTTTATCACAAGGTGAAGGTAAATTATTTTTGTCCTTTAAATAGCGAGCATATTTTTTTAAAACTTGTTTTTGTATCGATAATAGTACGCTACTCTTGTTGCGTCGTTTCATTTTTAATTTTGCTACTATAAAACCACACTGATTAATAATAAACACAATAAGATTGCAATTAGATGTTAACTGAAAGTCAAACGCTTAACTTTTATTATTGGAGGGTAGTCGTATAACTTTCTATTGACGACCACTCACTATTGTAAAATAAATAAGATAACTTTTTTATAAAACTATAGGCACAGTTACAAGATTTTTTCTCTTAAATAGGTAATGATAGGTAAAGTAATAATAAAATAAAATACATATTAATGAGGATAAAGCCATCGCAGAAACCAAATCTACCTACCTAATTAGAATTTTAGTTTCTGGAAGCGCGTTAGCTTTTATTTTAACTATATACAATTGACTTTAATTGATTAATATGTATACGCTTAATATCCTCTCACCTGTCGACCGTAGATCTTACCTACTTAGCGCATCTGTCATTTTTTATACGTTACCCCCAAAATGGCCTCTCGCGATATTGCCGCGTCGCATTAAAAAAAAGATAACAAAAAAAAAATGTATTAAAGATATTTATAAAACTGTATTGTTGAAATTTGTATGGTATATGCTAACAGAATAAATATAGTTTTGCACAATTTTACCTTGTAATATATGTTAATTATAAGGTGAAAGTAGTATGAGCTATGTTTTCACCCGTCCACTCAAACTGTATGTCATGGAGCAAATTCTGTTGCGTTTATTTTAAAAAATAGTTAAATTTAACAATCTCCTGTTATTTACAAACTAAAAAAACGTGAAACAATTGAAGGAATGTAAACAAAAAACTAACAATAACACTACACAATGGGTGGCCGTGACCTTCACGAACACATGTGCGCCATTGAATAAACAAACTGTCGTTAAGTGGATGCCAGTTGAATAGCACTTGAGGATACTGTCTGTCCTTGTCATTTTTTCCTAAACGTTGTTAAAGTTTGAGCTGTACACGTATAGTTTTAAAGATTAATTTCACACTCTCAAAATACGTCCGGACAGATCGACCTCCAGGAGGCGGTCGACAGATGCGCGGTTTTTGAAATCGACCTCCAGGAGGCTGGTCGACAGATGAGAGGATATATAATTACTAGTATTTGTATATTTAATTTAAATTAAATGTATATTTAATTTAAAGTAAGTATCCAGGAGAAATAAAAATGGTACTGAATGTGATAGCTGCAATACGCTGTGGTATTGACGTTTTTTACTCGTATTTGTCAACATTTTGCTTATTTTATATTTTTATATAAAGGTACACAGCAGGTACGCATAATAACAAAAAAAAATCAATTTAAATAAGCATCTCCTTAGCGAAAAAAAAATGTACACCCGCAGTTCTAACGTTAGGATGGCGGGTGTACATGTTTTATTACATATCTTTTTATCAGAAAAAGTACAGCGGATTTCATTAAGGGTATACTAAGGTACACAGTAGGTACGCATAATAACTAAAAGAAAAATTTTAAATAAGCATCTCCTTAGCGAAAAAAAAATGTACACCCGCAGTTCTAACGTTAGAATGGCGGGTGTACATGTTTTATTACATATCTTTTTATCAGAAAAAGTACAGCGGATTTCATTAAGGGTATACTAAGGTACACAGTAGGTACGCATAATAACTAAAAGAAAAAATTTAAATAAGCATCTCCTTAGCGAAAAAAAATGTACACCCGCAGTTCTAACGTTAGAATGGCGGGTGTACATATTTTATTATATATCTTTTTATCAAAAGAGGTACACTGGATATCATTAAGGGTACACTAAGGTACACTGTAGGTACCACCTTTCTGTAGACAAACAGTTCAATTCTGTGATGTACACCCGTGGTCCTAACGCACATTAGCAGAGGTCAGTGTTTTCAAGCCGCCTAAAGGCCACTGACTTGACTTAACGCATCTAAACGACAAAGGCCGAGACCGACGGTTTAAAGTGCCCTCCGAAGTACGGAGGAGCTCGAGATAAATAAACCCATCCATTGACAGGCTATTGTCGATATTTCTTAATTTACGTGTTCGATTATACTGACACGCGCAACTACGTCATCGATCCCCGCGTGGCAGTAAAATCAATAAATCCTCTCTATACCCTTGAATTAAAGGGAGACTGGAATCTAAGCAGTGGGTAAATAAATCTTAAATGATTAATATTTGTGTTTGCATGTCAATCATTGGTTTTCTAATGGCGCTCGTTGTTAATACCATCATAAAACCTACCGCCGATATTAATTACATTTACATTTGCGATTTAATTAGAGCCAGAAACCAACCTCATCTACCGTGTTGTACCATCACTATTAGCACACCTCGGCAACTCCATACAAATGTCGCATCGTTTAGTACTACAAAAACAGTGACGTCTGTGTGAGCGTGAAAACGTAATTGTGTGTGGCGCCATACAAACTGTTCCAGATTTGTCTCAGAGGGGAGGTGAGGAGGACACGAGAGAGCGGCAGGGAGAGGCCATACTGTACGTACTATTACTTATATTGTGCTATTAGCAAACAAGCCTAAATGAAAAGAGAAATAAGGTACAGTTTTATTTAATTAGGAGTAACTCGATTGAGGAAATATATCGGTCTCACAGAAGACCTGTTGGCTGTGAATTGCTGCGGGTAAAGAAGTTACCAGAAAACTTCTGAGATGCTACGTCTGCAACGGTGGAGACAACGCGCGAAATCCTTGCTAACATGCAAGTATATGAATGCTTCTCATTAAGATGTTTGTCGCCCGGTCCTAAACCAAATAACTTGTCAAAAATTCAATACCGATCAATAGACACATTTATGTGCCTGTCTTAACCTCGACATGGGCAATATCATCATCGAATAGAAAAGGATGGAGCCATTTAAATAAGAAGAAGAAGAACTTGTCCAAAATAAGATCTATTTGCTTTTCCACTGCAGAAATGTTTTTTCTATGAAATCGACGCATGGACATTGATTCTACAGATCATCTCATAAATTTTATTGTTTACAAGCTCCCGTAAGTCGTTACACCGGCTGAAGTTAATCCACATTGCCCATGATTCAGTCGCGAACGCATCTGTATGGGTTATTTCAAAACTTTTCATTTTGCAGTCACTATCGTTGCATCTCCTTCTTTAGTTATTGGAAGAACAGGGATAGAACCACCAGTTTAATGTCTACTGGTTCAGTTTGGATGGTTGTAGCGTAGTGGTGTGTAGAGGGTATCAGTTCAGGAATAGATTGGAGCGGTGCCAGCAGGCGCGCGGAAACGGAAATGACGCGCCGGATGGCCGTTTATCAAACAAACCCGATTGATAGCTGTTATGATTTTTTTATTTTACAGTCCTTGTCATTGTTTACATTGGAATCAAGCCCTAGACTGCAATAAGCGTTATGAGGTTAACTGGCTACTCAATTGCACAATATTGGATAGACTTGCTAAGTTTATATTTTGGGATGTTAGTGGTTCAACGTTATATCTAAATCTAAACCCAACCTTCGTACCCAAACCCAACCCAAACGTCGTGCATCACACCGATAAGTAAATGATCCTCTAGTCTTTGGAGTCTAGTGGAAGAAAGACAGGACACATCGATACTGAATCACAAACTTGATTAGGATTAGAATTAAAGACCCAGACCAAGTTGTTTCGGCTTCCGAGATCACTGAAATAGTATTAAACCTTTGTGCGCTAATAAAAACAATCCGGGAGTAAATGGTCTTTGATTTCAACCAACTCCCCTGGCAATCCGCAATGATGCAGCGTAGTTCGCTCTAAATGCCGGCGCCGCAGTGTTTGAAGGAAGACCCGTACTGGTACTTCCAGCAGAGGGATAGGTTAGCCTAGGTGAACTAGCAAATTCATTTCAAAGTAATAATGTCAACTGAACTGAACTTAAAGGGAGTTAGAGAAACTTACCAAAGCTTTAGTACTCTAGTACTAAAGCTTTGGTAAGTTTCTATCTTCTATCTTATACATATACTAGAACAGTAATACCCAAAAATTCTTTAGCCTAATACTAATCAACCAGCAACTTTTCCATAGTTTTGCCTGCGGTAGATTTCCACAAAGAAAACAACCTTGGCACAAAGAAAGCGTATCATTAAGCAGTTTGTGTAAACTCATAATATTCAAGAACAGGAACTTGGCATAACTCTACATTGTTTCGTCACGAGTAATCACGACTTGTACACTTAAGGTAATATTCCGAGCACAGCAACAACGACAGATATCTTCCCGGCGCATAGACTTTAAGTTGTATGTTTCTGTCAACTGTCGTACTGATACCTTCACCTTCAGAAACATCCACTTTTAAGTCTATCGGCTAGAAAGTGGTCTGTCTTTAAGATTGCCTAAAATCTCTGGATTTTTTTAATGCTCCTGTCGACCATACCACTTGTATTTTTACTAATTGCAGAAAATTTTTGTAATGCTTTATCAAATAATAGACAAACATTCCTGACCATTTCAATTTTGTCCTGACAGAGAACCAATATTCCGGACGTGTCGGGAAAATTCAGAAACTTTAAAAGGCGACAGTTTGCCTGGATACCTTACTTATGTTGCTGTCTCTTCTTTCTCATACACTTTAAAGGTAAGCAAGCCAGCGTCTGCGACTGTCGCTGTGATCGGATGGTTCGGAAAGATACCTTTACGCTGCGCTCCCGGCATCACCCGACTCACGACCCGCCGTCACGACTGTCAATAAAAAACTACTAAGTATTACACAAGCGAACGCTTTTGTTTATGATTCCATAATGTGACACAAATTGACGCAATCACTTTTTTCGTATATTTATGAATTCAACTGATTTGAATTACCGTTTATGGTAAAATTTTATGTATTTTAAGGTTGTTGACCTATAGCTCTGCCGTTTAGTATGCGATCCTATGTAGGTAATTTTAGTCTTTCAGATTCCTAATTAACTCGGATAGCAATGAGGTTAGCCAATCAACAGTCCGAATTGGACTCATAAGAAAAAATATATATGCACATATGGACTACATTTAGGAACAAAAGTGGACCAGATGCGAGAAACGAAGCTAATTTAGGTGAAATCTGCAATTGAAATAAATAAATTAATTATTGTTCTAGTAATTTCAGTTTTTAAATTATACTCGTGCATAATCCGATGATGTCGACGTTAGAGCCGAAGTGGTCACGTACAGTGCGGTTCCAAAGAGGTTTTCTCCCACGTACTATCAAACTGTGAATGTGGAATGAACTGCCTGTCGAGATTTTTCCAAAAGACTTGATTTGATTAAGCATGGGGTTCGTCAAAAACGGCGTGAAGAAGTTTTTCAGGGTCGGCAACGCACGTGTGATGCCCATGCTGTTGCAGACGTTCATAGGCTGCGGTAACTGTTTTCCATCAGACGGTCTACCACCTTAGTGGTATAAAAAAAATAACCCGTTTGCGTGCGTTTGCGTTACTTTTTTTATTAGTCCCTTTTTTTACTAACCTACATTTTTGTCAGCATAAAAAACACGCTCGTAAAAATTATAAGAAATCCTTACAAAGGATTCCCAAAGTTACTTGATTTAAACCTGGCGTATACTATAACGATAATTTTAACAATTTCTTTGTATCCTTTTTTGTTGGGGACGTCGAAAAAACGGCATCACAAGGCTTAAAGCCCGGTCTTTTATGGGGCCTATCCCGGTGCGTGGGTAACATAACGGTCCCAACGGAACCGAGACCGTTCGGATAGCTGTTAATGTAGGGAGTTAGGGACACACAAAGATTTATATGTATATGAACTAAAAATATAACAAATTTCACGTCCCACCTAGGCGGAGAGGTAATTTTTTTTATGTTAAAAATATTTAATAATATTCCGGCAAGTTGTCGAAATCAACTGCGAGTGAGTGAGGTCACCAGAAAGAAAGAAAAAAAGGAGTATAAGCTGGCAACGGGTCGGCGACCCCCTTGGTGTTGCTGATCTCCATGGGCGGTGGTCATAATCATCATAATCATAATCATAATCTTTATTTGCATTAAATAGGGTAACAGTAAATGAGGATGTCAGATAGTATAACAAAGTTGCTTAGACCTATTTAGCCATTTTCAATAGCATGCAAATCTTATCTGGTGATGGTGGGCTTCCATCAGGTGACCGACATGCTCGTTTGCTACCCTCTCATATAAAAAAAAAACTAATTAAATAATACTACTATGACTTTTTTCGCCCTTAAGATTCTGATTGAAAATCAGTGTTGCTGGTATGGCAGCAACTTATACTGAATCAAAATCCTTTTTCACTTCCACAGCATTAAGGTGCATAGGTGATTTGATTATAGGTACTGTCATAATTAATAGGTATCTACGACTTATGTGTATGTTACACCATTTTTACCACCTGTTACCAATATGTACTGATATGTTGTGGATCATTGAAATAAATATTTTTCTTCTTCTTTCTAATAATTATGTAATGTATTTGGTCGCGCTACCCTTATATGTGAGATAAACACACGTCCAACACAAAGGATTCGGACTCCAAAGTTGGAATCCTTCTCTTTGATTTAGTTGTTTAACCCAACCCTTCACATTAAAGGGACGGTAGACCGAAATTTGGATTAAAATCGTTTAGAGTATCCTCTCTTTCGAAAAATAACACAAAAGTTCATTTTGTTTCATATTTTACGTTATTAATATTGTATAGGATAAATACTTTCGACAACTAGAAGCTATTTTATGGTACCTATATTTCGTCATCATCATCATCAGCCTGTATCTATTCACTGCTGGAGATGGGCCCTTCCCTAATGCCTTCCACCATGTGCGATCCTCCGCTTTCCGCAACCAGCCGCTTTCGGCCGTTCCCTTGAGGTCATCGGTCCATCTAGAGGGGGGACCTGTGACTCTCACTCTAGGACTTTGCTCCCCGTCTGCCATCACTGATAGATAAGATAAGCCATCACTGATTCGGCAGATGTGGCCGGCCCACTGACTGTTAACTATATATCAAGGAATTTGTAAAAAAAAACCTAGCAAGTATAGATGAAATTACTTATCAACCAAAATACAGTAACCACGCGATTTATAAATTAAAGTATTTTACATCGAATTTTGTGTGAAACGATCAATGATAAAATTTATCTATGAGATCGACCATCGATAAGATGATTTCAAAATTCGATAAAATTAATTATATTTTTAACAATTTACGCAGGCAATACGTAATGGTTTTTTTCATATAAAATTATTTTGGGGGATGGCGTTAGGAACTTCTAATGGGAAGAATTTAATTTTCAATTTTCAGGTCACTAAAAGCCTCGCTAATGGGACTTTAGACCTTTCAGGATACTGGATATTGTAGAACTACATATTAATTACAAAGTCTAAAAAGGTCGACCCAACGGACGCTGAGATTTTATATTTCAAAGAAGAATAATAAATACGTTATCCAGATTTTTCATGAGACCTTCAGGATCAAATTATCATTACCAATCACATAATAAATTATACAGTAATGCAGTCAAATAATTAATGAAAGATAAAACCAAACAATAAAAAATTTTAATGTGATTTATCCTTTTTAGCAAACAAAAATCAAAATTCACTCACAATGTTAAAAATTCCACAAAACGAATAACTTTTGGAGGATGCCTCCTGTGAGGATTGAACTCACGACCCCTGGTTTACGAGACCAGTGCTCTACCACTGAGCTAAAGAGGCGATGCGGGCAGTCGCGAAATACAGCTCCCCCTTCTATGATCGCCTATACATCATAAAAAAACCATACCAGTTTTTGCAACCATTTTTTAAGAACGTCTTACTTAAAAAAATATTAACACACCTACACATTAACTGAGACTATGAGTTTAATATATGGAAATATATGTATGATAATCTTCCTCACTATACCTGACCGACGTATGACTGGATATTTTTTATACTGGGTGGTAAACAAGCATAGGTCGCCCTCGATGTAATGCGATTACCTATGAACGCGTGCAATATAAAGAACACTATAGGCTACGGCCACCGCTTCACATTAAGCGGGTCATAAGCATGTTTTTCATCCGACGCCGTAAAAAATCTACACGCAGAAACGTCACAAACTTCCAGGAAGCCAGCCCCTGTTTACCTTTTCAATATCATTGTGCTCCACTTCTATTTTCTTAGAGCCTTGTTTTTTCTAGTAGCTAGTTAGCGTGTGCTGCATGCAGGTGAGGTTGGCTTTGGATCTATAGATGGACAGTGAGCCACATACACTCCGGATGTATGGATGGAAAAAATAATATATGATAAGAATATATATGATTAAACTTTCACAGACAAACGTCTGTTCGAATAGACGTGGATATAATTTTCGACTCCTGTTACAAGCATCGGACTGTAACATTTACGTCCGATAACTACATACCGCCGACTGCAATATTCCTATTTACGTCCTATTTCTGCTACATGCCTTCGACTGCACTATTTATGGGCGATTTCTGCTGCATGCCTCCGACTGCATTACTCATTACGTTCGATTTCTACCACATGGCTCCGACTGCAATACTCATTACGTCCGATTTCTACTACATGCCTCAGACTGCAATAAACAATACGTCCGACTTCTACCACATGGCTCCGACTGCAATACTCATTACGTCCGATTTTTACTACATGATTTCTGCAACATGCCTCCGACTACAATATTCATATTTACGTCCGATTTCTGCTACATGCTTTCGACTGCACTATTTATGGGTGATTTCTGATACATGTTCCGATTGCAATACTTGTATTTATGTTCGACTTCTGCTACATGCCTCCGACTCCGATACTCTTTACTGTCCGTCGTTATCTTATTTTTTTTTAATATACATTATCACAAAATTCACAAAAGTACATCAAAATTTCATGCATGAAAAAACTTTTGTATTTTGTAGCTAAGGAATCAAGGAGGAGTCCTCTGGTAAGTTATATGTAGATCATGCAAGGCAATTGTCTCTGAGATGATAAGTCTTCATTTAGTAATCAAACTAATCAATATTGCCTAGAAATTTTCAAAATTGAAATCGGACATGTGGTACATGACAAACTCGATGGCATCCTGGTGCACGTCAATTTAATCGATCACGCAAGTAACGCAACGTTGACCGTCGATTGTCTACAGATCGGTTTATTTATCTCGAGTTCCATCGTATTATCCTTCTGTTGTCATGAACATGACTATCGTTAAGCCAAATCAGTGGCCTTTGCTCTTGAAAACACTGGTCCCCGTCAAGCCACAGCTGGCACTATCAGCTACGTACTGGTGAAGTACGCTATAAACCCTGCGATTGAGGAGACCTGTAACCTTTTTCAATGCATTGAATATGCGCTGATGCAGGCAGGTTAAATCGTGATAGCGGACATAAAGGCGAATATTTAATAAATATAACGTTGATTTTAAAAAAAATGAAACCGACTTCAGTTGGCGAGTGCAGCTTATTGGTGGAATACCCTGGCAGACGCTGCTGCCCGTCTTCCGGGAGAAAAGTTATTGCGTCACACAGGATTCCTTAGACGCTTTGTACGACATCCAGCGCAGAGCAATGGAGTGGCGCAATTCTATTCTGCCGGCAACCACAGGGCAAAATTAAGGGTTTCCCTCGATTTTTCTGGGAACCCATCATCGGACCCTGACTTGGTGCATATAGGACCACCTTGCAATCATACCATTTGAAATAAAAAAAGTATTATGAAAATCGGTTCACAATTCGCGAAGATATCGAAGAACATACATACAAAAAAAATATTCAACCTCCACCTTTTTTTGAAGTCGGTTAAAAAAATAAGGGCATAAACAAAATAGTTCAGTGATGATCTACCATGAGTGCTAATATACATATTTGTAAGTGTGTCTGTCCGTCTATACTTTGTTTCTATTATTTATCATGTGCTTTTACCATGAAACTATATCGCTGCGGTGATCTGCAATATAGGATGCATTGACTAGTTTAATATAAATAGTAAAAATGTAAGTGATTCATATTTATCTTTCTAACCAAAACAAGCACTGCCTGCACGTGGTACACCCAGCCGTTAGCAAACGAACCTCTGGTGACGAAAGCGATGTAGGGTATAGCGAATGCTGCTGCTGCCAAATAGGCTATTTGACTAACATTTTTTTCGGTTTGATACGTAGGGACGTCTCCATAATATAACCATAGGTGAAAGAATTACTTCAATAACATAAAAATCTCTCGAGATATGGTAATTTGAAAATCACAATTTTTAGACTGCCCCAAAACGCTCCATACACAAGACTCCCGAATTATGACGTCACAGGTTTGTATTTTGAATGCATCAAATCAAAAATTTGTACGACAGCTTATAATAAAAGTTATAGTATTTTTTATTGCTTCTCCAATGGAAATATTATTTTTTAATAATTTCATACTTTTAAAATGGACTTTCCCTCCAAACTTTGATCGACGCTAAAAAAAGTCTGACTGAAGATATTAGAATGAAAGTTTGCAGATCTTTATAGTTTTGTGTATTTTACAATATTGTTAAATAATTTATACAATTTTTAAACATTGGAAAAAAGCCAATTAGGAACAGTTATTGCATTGGCAGCGGGGGTGGCAGAGCACGAACTATATTTCATGTTGCGAGCGTTAGTAGCGCTATGGTAACCGCTTTACATCAGATGCTTGCCTGCCACCCGACGCAGTATAAAAAAAGTCCAACAGAAAAACAACCATAACGTTATAGAAGACTACAGACAAATAACAGTTCTCTACAAGGTACCTGCGAGTATGAATTTCAGAAAGTTCATGTAGAGGTGCTGTGTCAGCAACGAGGTTCGATATTGTATTGCAAGCCTCTCACCACTAAATCAACATTTAGACAATAAAATAAACTCTGTAAAGTGTCTAATCCGTAAAGACCGACCCAATAGACTGAACTTAATATTAAAAAAAACAAACTACCGAACATTCGGATTTCTGATTCTGCTACGGCCACCATGCGACTTGGAACCTTTCGTTTCACAATATCTGAACCTCTCCGAGCACCTGAACTAAATAACACACACACAAATACACATACGAACACAGAATTGCGCCATGCACAATGTACCTTCTGAATCACTCGCTTTCCAAAATCTTTCTGGCCCTAGCGTTGCCAACCGAATTTGTCCTACTTTGGAGGGCGTCCGGGGATTGTACCGACAGGGTTTAATTTGCAGTCAAGGGTTAAAAGTTTTAAATCACCACCAGGGTCGGACTGGGCCAGAAGGGCCCGGGTGGCCGACCACAAGCCTGAGGCCCGAGACTAGATGATGGTAGATGGGATATTATTATACCTATACAAATTGAGATAAACAAAATATTAAATTTTATTATCAACTTTCTATTTCATTTCTCTCTAACTGTATGAACGAACTATCTGACGCAAGAGCTGGGACCTAGCCTGCGCAGGCCTCCTATGCTACAGCTGCCGCAAGCCCCGCAAGCCAGGCCCGTGGGAGCCCGGTTGGCAAATGCCACCTCGACTATATGGCCAGTCCGACGCTGATCACCACCGCCCGCTCCATGCTGCGAATAACCGTCTTGTCACAGAATAAAAAATAATACTAGTACTAAAAACAATGATGACATATCCGGGTTTTAAGATTCAAAATCCAGTGCATGAGTTTTCAACCTTATCTGGCCTCCAAGATTGAAAAAACTTAGTGTTATACTGTTGATAGTGCTGGCACTTTAACATTCTGTTATTAATAAAGCACTTTATACTGTCCCACGTAATAAAATTATTTTTACCGACCGGTTTCGCCTTATGGTTTTATTAAGGTAAACAGCAAACTACAAAAAGTTTATTTTGATAAAGTACTTACCCAGTTATTCTAAATATTCTAGTCCTGCTGCTGACACTTAAGTATTAATAAGTAGAATCTTTTAAGACCCTTCAATCAATATTACAACAAAATCTCTATTGATTTTGTATTGTATATTTTTATACAACAAGAAAAAATACATTTCAATAACGTTTATTAAACAAGTCACTTTTTAAGTAAAGTACCCAGCTTATAAGCACCAAAATTTCATTATAATTGCAACAATAATTACGTCATGTAAAATAAACGTGAACTGGAAAACTTAAAACATACCTTATTTTTGAAGACGCCGTATCTGAAAATGTAAAAAAATAAAATTATGGAAGAAAATATAAGACAAAAAGATTTGCCGAAACCCGGGATCGAACCAGGGACCTTTAGATCTTCAGTCTAACGCTCTCCCAACTGAGCTATTTCGGCTAGTTGGTAGACTGTCGAAAATTAGCAATAAATTCTCAAACGTCTTTCATAAAACTTTCCATTATTTTTATTTTGATTTTCTACTTCTTTTTTTTAATTTTTTTATATATTTATTATTAAACTGTTAAAATCTAACATCAAATATAAAAATAACAAAGTAAAACTGAATCGATACAAGTAACGCCATCTGTACACTACCTATTGAACTATCAAATTAGCAGCAAGCATAGAAATAGCAGCACACATCTTGAAACCTAAAGAATTTAGATTTTGTAGCGAGATGCCTTTCAAGATCCAGCATGGAACCTTCTTTGTACAGAACTTTTTTTGATTCAAGCCTTTTGTAGGCTTGTGATTCAAAGCAGTTCTATAAAAATATTTTTAAAGCGTTGCAAACTGGATAATGCCCCAGGTTTACAAGTGCATGTACAATTAGTAATTACATGCTATGAGAAAACTCATGAAATCCAATAACAATAATACTTAAATAGTAAAATTATGAGTTGAATGCTGTGAAGAACAAATTGCTGATATATTAGAAATAATATTTTGTACCTATTTAGTAATATTTATGTACCTATTTAGAAAGTGCGAACTGCTCTTTGATAAATGAAGTAAAATTATTTATTCTGCGTCTTCATAGCCACTTAGACACATTTTGTAAGTAATATTACATTGGATTGTCAGTGAATTTACCCAACACTGCAAAGGCAAATAAAGAGCTATCTTAGTAAAATATGTTCTTATTTTATTAAATAAATAAACAACATGTTACCTGGGTCTCGCTCAGCTTGCACCCCCTTGTCCACCGTCACTTGTCCCACATCATCCAGGGTCACACCACAACTCTTGTACAGGCGGCTCCGTAGTTTCATATACTTCTCCGTCTCATGGTACGCTTGGATCTCATTCTAATAAAAAAAAAATTACATAATATAGATATTGCATTAATATTGTAGAAAAACACATACACACTTGGCATTTAGAATTTTCAACTAAGAATTAACTACATCAGCTAACAATGAATATGAAAGATGTAGTATATCAAACCATAACATTTGTTTTTATTTAATTTTTTCATATTCCATGCACTATCATGACATGAAAGAAGAAGAAACTCATTGTGTTTCTCCATGTTGTCTCCTTGTAACAACATAAATATGGATTATAATTAAAGCAAAATAAATGCTACATTAACTTGTAAACAAGAGCCAACAAAATGTACCTCTTTTTATTAGGTACCTCTTTCTACAATTGTTGTTTCTCTACTCATTTTTACCTGCATGTAGCAATACTATAACTAACTACACACTAACACTAGCCTGGTGATTGAATCGCTCTCAATGCCCACTTTGACTCGGGGGGCGCAGGTTCAGTTTTTATTTCTTTATTTGTTGTGTTTCCTAGCAAACTAGCTGTATGGACCCCCATAATAAGTACTTGACTAATGATATCAATACCCTATTGTTACATTTAATTTACTTAATCACACTATACCTTTAGTTCTTTCAAATTAGAATGAGATCTACTAGAATGACACTCCCGAAGATGCACATCAGACCATTTATGAGTACTGCGAGCAAAAACGGATGGAGCAGAGCTCTGTGCTCGCATATGAGAAGACTTGCTACTTTGCGTTTTTAATATCGCTTGCTGTGGTGACTTAGCAGGATTTAACGACTTAATAGTTCTTCTAGGTTTGACTACAAATGTCCGCTCTGCAGGTTTGTTGGGTTCATAATCATTTAAAACAACTGGAAGATCACTAAAAACACTGGATTGAAAGTTTGTATGTTTCGCGCCAACGGTCGCCGACGACAAAACCTGATGGCGCGTAACATTGGAACTAGAACTTAAAATGGACCGTGATCGATCATATACACGCGGCATCACTCTGTCATATTTATGATAACGTTTCTTGTTAGCAAACTCCATTATAAAACATCAACGAAGACACCGACTTTTTACGTTTTCGAAATCGAGTGGCTTTCAGTTTGTTTGTTGTTTTGGTTGGTTTGTTGACAAATAGCCCCAGTGTTAACGTTCTCAAATAAAGTAATTTACCACAATTATTTTGAAAATTTGAAACTACCAGAGAAGGCACAATAAAAGTACATTAGAATCCGCTTATAACGACGGCCTATTCCGCCAAGGGACCTGTAATATTACGTCGTACTAAACTAACAATAAAATAACAATCTACAACAAAAAAATGTGTTGTTGATTGCAATTATAGAAATTGTTGTTTTGTAAAAACACAAATACCATCTATTTCCCAGATAATGCAAAGGATTTAGACATACAAACAAGACTCAGGACAAATACATAAAAATATCGCTACAAGCTACAATTGTAGCATACTAGAAAAGCCTCATTTGTATTCCACATAATAAACTAGCCTCTATTCATGCTACATACTATTGGTGCTCGAAGCGGTAGTCAGCCTAGGCAGGTACGGCAATAAAAATATAGCATGACAAAATGAATGACATCACGCACGCACGAGATAACGCAAGCCCGCTCACGTTCCAAGCCCTAGTAGTACGACTAGATGGCGTTGTGCTATATATGTTCAATTTTAAATCATGCTATTAAGATTTTTCCTCGCAGAATGACTACCTTGAGAAATTTATTCTTCAGTATCGCTTCTCGGCCTTTTGGCTAAGATCAAAGTGTAGTATCTGTTCTTTTCAGCTTAATATCTCAAAGTTCCTCCATTGGAGGACCAGTATATTAAACTGATTTTTGTAAAGCGACGGGATGTTCGGGGCTCGCTCCACTCCCGTCACGGGTCGGCCCGGCATTGCAGTGCCGCCGGGATTGGCCCACATAATATTCAAAAGCACCGTCGTCCCCACACCCTTGCAAATAGCATACATATGCCAACTGCTTCTTACGCTCACGCTTGGTGTATGCTGCAAGCACAAAACACCGCGGTTTGCCAAACAAATACAATATGATTTTTTACGTTGCCGTACCACTTTTAGTTAAGGATGTAAGACAAATTACCCGATTCTATCACGAAAACTCCGTCATTGTGAAAAAAATAATAATGATTATTTATGTTTTCGTAAAATGAAACAGCATACACTCTTACAAAATTGAAAATTTCAGTTGCTGCAATGGTGATTAAAATGAGAAATAAATAATCCTAAAAGTTCAGTTTTGATGCCACAGTCTGTGATTATTAAACTGAAATACATTTTGTTTATGTTCTATTAATTTAAAATTCATAATAATTATAAAATGCTAGATAATTGCAGAGATGTTTTGTATTAGTTGTTTTATCGAAGCATAATTCGTTATTTCAATACTGTTGTCATCTCTACATCACATAAGAGACAGATCAATAAAAATGTAGGTACTTAGGTGGCTGTAATTACTTTCTTTCATAAAAAAAAATGAACTTCAAAATAGTTAGTAGGTAATATTAACGATTAACTAAAATATTGATAGTAAATTATGTCTAGTTGCATGAAATCATTATGTGATCAAACTATATTCAAAATGGTACACAAAGCAAAACTTTTTTTTTTACTAAAATAGTAGTAAAAGTTCTGGAGCGGTAACACTAAATATACCGTTTTTCTTCTTTGTTTTGGTAATCACTCTTCACTATTTTTTTTTCCATTATCAATACATTATACAATTGATCGAAGCAAATTGCTGATAAAATGCCGGTATCGTAGTTGGTGTTGGTTGGGTGGTCCTGGTCCAACGAGTACGGCGCGCGACGGTTGGTTTTTGACTGTAGGTCCTGTAAAGCGGTATCTCGAGCAGAATAAGATCTTGTGGAGCAATAGTGGCGAAGATAGGTTGACGAGTTAAGGCTGTCTCGTTGCGAGTTTCTGTAGAAATTTACTGCTATTATTCGATCCGATCTCAGGAAGTCGTAGTGAATTACACCATGAAGTGACTACTGAACAGTTATGTAAGTATGTCACATACAAACGCGGCCTGTCTTGTCGCATAGTATGGAAACTATTCAAATCCACGCGGCTTGCGATTCCATACTATACAACAGGCCACCGCAGGCCGCGTTTGTCTGTGACTGGTGACATGCTTTACCATCACCTTTCTATGGGTAAGCTTCGCTATAGGGCATTGTTATTGTTGCGGCGTTTGACCTCGAGTCAGCTAATGCGAATCTGAAGTAGCCCAATCGGTGATGAAGTAGCCCAATACATTTCTGTTCTGGTTCGACAAGTTGAGGCAAGCTTAATCTCTCCAGATCAGTAAAATTATGGGTTAATTATTTAAGTTACTATAATGTTCAATATATCTTAGATCTCTTTATTTAGACTTCCGTCTTCGGAGTCAGTTCCGACCGAAAACGAAACATATTATTATTACTATGTGGATATCAAATGAAAGGGCTTAATTAGTGAAACAGTAAAATTATGTACAGTACAAAGTAATATGCCAGTGGCAAACAAACTTTTATTAGAAAATTTTTTTAATACAAGGTGGAAAATTGCCACCTTAGTTGCATTAAAAAAAAATCGTACCACCTTGATAATTGGCGACCACAGTACATTTTTAAGGCATTTTCTAGCACTTGTAAGTTTTTATTAGGTAGATATTTTATTTGGCTTTGAGTCATTATGGTAAATAATAGTGCAAATTTGAAGATGTGACTTGAACCGCTTAGCCTCCAGACTCCAGCCCGTTGTGGAAGAAGGATAGACGGACGGACGGATGAACGAGAATATTCTAAATATGTTTAGGTAAACTTTAATTTGCCTTTCAGCGACGACTTCGCCTTGGACGAATTTTTTGCAGATTTTTGGCCGAAATCGAAACTATTATCGTAACAGGATTTTTTGAACGTAACGTCGGTCGGTCACAAATTTAAACCACACAACAGGTGTAAGACTTATTATTATTCATTATTTTTTATTATGACAATTTTGTATATCAATGATGACAATCATAATAGATAGACACACAAGACAAATATTTGTGTGCAGTGCATGAACAGTCATGTCTGTTTGTATTCTAAGTATGTATTTACAAAAAAAAAATGTATTTAAGTATTAGGTCAGTTATCTAGTACCCATAGTATAAGCTTTGCTTAGTTTGGGACTAAGTAGATGGCTGTGTGTAATTTGTTCGGGAATATTTATTATTTATTATGTTCAACATGCACTAACATACTACCCGCGGTTTCGCTCGCAAAATATCGGGACAAAATGTAGCACATATTACAATGTATTAAGCAGTCCAAGTTTTAAACTCTGCATGCCCAATTTCATCCAAATCTGTTCAGCCATATTGCATAACATAGATCCAACTTTCATATTTATAGTAGGACTTTCACAGGATAGTGCCAATCTGTAATTATGTTAATTTCAAATTGTGATGGTTCTGTACACACAAACTCATAATAGCCACACTCGTAGTAATGTTAATATAGATGTGTCCTGCAGATACAGATGAGAAATCAAATAAAACTAAGCTTTTGAACGTTATTAATTTAACAAAAGAATAATCAACATTTTTTTAACAACTGTCCTTAAGTCTATTCTTAAAATAAAAATTGTAACTCAGCTACAGACTCTGTTGTTAGTAGAGGCAAATTTGCTACACTACCAACATGTTTGTTGATTTATACAGAAACAGCTGCCTTGCCAGTACGTACAGTAGGCTACAGTACCTGTGCATGCAACTTGATTAATATTTAAATGGTTGTAGGAAACACTAATGAATGCGATGTCCTCTTCCCATCATGCTGCAATCAATTGTAGTCAAGCATAATGGCACAATCATGGAGACCAATGAGCCTAATGGCCCGTGATGGACCACCTTTGGTCATAATATACTTTACTAGTTTTCCACTTCGCAGCATTGCTCTCGTGCATTTTGTATTGCAGCAATCTCAGTAATCAATCAGTAGAAACAGACTAATTAGAGCTTGCTGCCTTCTTATATTCCCACTTTGGAATATGAAGTATTTCATAACAATAGAAGAATGCTGGAGTCTCCAGTAATTCCAAATGTAGATTTGTAATTAATATTTTCCTTAGTATATATAGTAAAAGATTAAAATCGCCTCATTATTTTCCTACAAGTTCATTATGCTTAACTTCATAAATGTTTTTGGCAGAGTTCTGGTAATCGTCACACATGGCTATAATCTGCTTTGTCACATTGAAGACTAAATCCTCCGAGACTCCATCTTGTTTCTTGATCTTTTTTATATAGTCATTCTGTACATCCTTTAGTGCATCTCTGCATTTTATGTACAAGGCTTTTGCATTCTTCGCTAAGGCCTCTCTATGCTCTTTAGTAACTTTAGGCACAGGAACGTAAACTGTAGTACCATCCTGCTGTGGGTTTAGATTAAGCCCAGACATTTGAATAGCTTTCAGTGCATTCGGTATGGCCTGAGGGAAAGAACCGAAGTTTATAACAATTGTTTTTGGATTTTTACGTACTATTTGTGCAAGCTCTTGTAATTCGTAATCTTTCCCTTCGAACTTCACCGGTAGGGACTCTATAGATCCTGTTGTTGATCGCAACGATAAGTTCTTTGCGAAGTCCTCCTTCATCTTCTCTATACTGCTATTACAGCGCTCCTTTATTTTGTCTACTGGAACGAGTTCGGACATCATTTGCGGGTTAATTTCTACTTTGGCTCCTTTGCCTTTTTTATCCTTTCCCTTGTCTTTGCCTTTAGCATAGTTTCTGATAACAGTGTATTTAAATATATCAGAACTAGCGACTCCATCATTAACTCGTATAATAAATGGTGGAAGAGGTTTTATAGAAGTCTTCAGGATAGGAATCACTAGCCGCCCTAATATCCTAGTACCCATGATGTGACAAACAAAAAAAATTGGTTAAAATAACGATATTTTCTAATAATTGAAGTATTACATTACAAAATTATAGGTTAAATAACCTAAAAAAAATTGGAATATTTTGTTTTTTTTTCTTTGACATAAATTTTTTTTAATCATTGGTTTTACGTCGCTGATTACTTGGCCTGATTTTTCTCCGTGCCCGTTAAACAACGATACATATCCCACAGAGACTGACATCGACATGTATCTGAAATGAGATGTAATTGAAATTAATTATGGTACCTACCCTATTTAATTTCAATTAAAGAACTACTAAAAAAAGACACTTAGGTCTAAAAGTCTTGCAGTTTATTTAAAGAGTGACTGAAAAGAGTAGGAAATAAATAAGGGCGTAACAAAATTATCAAAATATTTTACTTAATTCATAAATAAATTATTTAATTTAATATTGTCTTTTATTTCCAAAGACATTACAAGATTGTTCAAGAGAATGTCAGTGACAAAAATTGAAATATTTCTTTTAAAAGAAGTCCTAAACAAATTAAACATAGTTTCTATCAATACCCTTTACTCGAACAATAGGCTATTTTCCAATGTTTAAAAATTGTATAAATTATTTAACAATATCGTAAAATAAACAAAACTATAAAGATCTGCAAACTTTCATTCTAATATCTTCAGTCAGACTTTTTTTTAGGGTCGATCAAAGTTTGGCGGGAAAGTCCATTTTAAAAGTATGAAATTATTAAAAAATAACATTTCCATTGGAGAAGCAATTAAAATTGCTATAACTTTCATTATGATACTAATTACATAAACGTAATATTTAACATAGCTATCGTACAAATTTCTGATTTGATGCATACAAAATACAAACCTGTGACGTCACAATTCGGTAGCCTTTTGTATGGAGCGTTTTGGGGCAGTCTAAAAATTGTGATTTTCAAATTAACATATCTCGCGAGATTTTTGTGCTATCGAAGTAATTCTTTCACCTATGGTTATATCATGGAGACGTCCCTACATATCAAACCGAAAAAAATGTTAGTCAAATAGCCTATTAAATAATGTGAGAGTCACAGATCTAGGATTGTACAAATGAACAATGCCCGGATCAGAGACGTTTCTAAAATTGAACTGCATATGAATGAGTTTATAGTGTAGACAGCGTGCAGATTATGTGCTTTATCGATAAACCACACAGCCGTACATAAACCATACATCTATGAAATATCGTATTCTGTAATAGAATGTGTCCCGGGATAAAATGAAAGTGAACCATAAAAGGAGGTGAAAATAGGTTCGACGAAAAACATTTTTTTAATAAATAAAAATATATGTTTTCCATTTTTTTTACGAATAAAGTTTTTTATTTTTACTAAGGACTAGAGATGGGCAAAATGCCGGGCATTTACGATAAATGCCCAAAAATTACTTATAAATTCCCTATTAAAGCCCAAAACTAGGCATTTATTGGGCAATTACAGGTACTTAATGGACACCTATTGTAAATGCTTGGCATTTTGTCCATCTCTACTAAGGACAAAGTAATCGTTCGATTTCGAAAAATAATAGTGTCAGTTAGCAATGAGAATACGATGCCAAGTAGCCAGCAAAAAAGTGAGCGTCATTCATTACAAACCTAAACTGTGCTTTTAGTCATATTTTTGTTTTCTCAGGTATTTTCAATATACATAGAGTCCTCAGAGGAAAATAAAAATCTCAATTCATGGAATAAAAAATTAACACATATTTTTTTGTTTTTCTAAATATTTTTTGTCGGTTAATAAATATAATTTTCACCCACTTTCTGGCTTACCTCGGGACAAACTAAGTAGGGTATTCTTGTTGTCAGTCAGTCAGTACAGTTCTTCCTTGAGTTAGTCTTCTCCGTCTACTATCCATCGTCTCGATCCACATGTTGATCGAATACTTTTTGTTCCTCTTTAAGAGCCCTATCACACATTTGCACTATGCGAGATTCGGTATTGAAGCGTCCCGACGGTCACGTGGGTCACGAGTCCTCATAATTTCTATGTTGAAATTACGAATAAGCGATTTTGATACTTTCTCTCTAGTTTCGTATTTTTTTAGTATTTCTACTTAAGAAGTAATTTGTTATAGTTGTATCTACACATTTTTAGAGTGTCATGGATTTAGTATGGGAAGAAACAGATTATATGTACCATAAATGAGACAGATGATTTTTATTAAAAATAAAATTTATTTTATTACCTAATCCTTTATTTATCTAGGTACTTTTTGGTTTTACATTAAAATTATGGATAAGAATAAAACTAGTAACAATTTACATGGGAGTGTAAAACAACTTTAATCAGAACTACTTATTTGCCAAATTTCTATCAAATCAATCCATGGTTTTGGTGTGAAAAAGCACTAAATGTTCCACCATGATCAAACAACTGTTTAAAAAAGAATGAAAATCAATTATTCTCCGTTCTTGAACTACGTAGTCTGTTACCTGAAACAATTATTATTATTAATAAAATCTGAAATGAATATAACAGCTTCAGCTTCTAAATGATTTTGTTCATACTTACAATCCCAGATTCTGTTTCTATTGTCCACGTATCTATCTCCTCAAGTGCTGGTATTGGTCGTTTCGTCTATATTAATGAATTTTTTCAAACAAAGAAGAACGTCGTGGCCTTTAGGTATCTAAAATAAAAATAAACTAAGTTAAATCACGCCAATTCACCAGTGATTTATGAATTTGACAGTTAGTATATCTATACTTTCATATAAAGAGAGAGTTTGGCTGACTGACTTATCATCGTAGAGTCGAAACCTCAGAACCTCGAATGATAAAATCTTCTATTAACTAAAAAAAGTATCTTTTATTAACTAGGTAAGTAAAAAGTCTTAAATTAAAATAATTAAAAATAACGTTAAGTCAAAAATGAAAATAATAAAAAAAACGTGATTCAGGGTTTTTCAAAATTTAAAACTGGCCTCGACTACACATGGTGCACCCTGCCAATAAGCTAATGAGGCTGCGGCAAAAGTTTTGGGGTGTAAGTGGTTCATCAACATCTTTGAACCAAAGCTAACTTCACCTGCACGTGGTGCACCCTGCTGAGTGACAAACGAAGCTCTGGCGAAAAGAGAGGTAGGGAGCGTAATTGTAAGCTACCCGACTGGGGAATGTACCTCCACCTCACAGAATACCGCAGCCAAATAACAATTCCCTTGAGGATTGTTGTGTTCCTGCGAGTGAATGAGGTCACCAGAAAGAAAGGAAGGAGATGCTGCGTTGGCAGCGGGGGTGGCGGCGCGCGAGCAATATTTTATGTTGCAAGCGTTAATATGGCTACGGTAACCGCTTCACATCAGGCAGGCCGCATGCTTGTCTGCCACCCGACGTAGTATAAAAAAAAAAAAAAAAAAAAAAGTGGCACATCGGATTAGGTTAAGTGGCAATCGTACATCAAAACCCACCCCGGAGTTAAATCACACAAATCAATGAGATATGTGAATCCCAGACTCGAATGCCGAAGCCTGGGATGCAACCAGGATAACTATATAAAGAAAAAAAAAAAATCTGTTTTTCGTCGTGGGATCCCCGACGAAAACAAAGTTCCTTACGCTTTTTCATCAGTCAGAATGTTATTCGAACTATGTAGCACTATTAATACTAATTAGCCACTATTGATTGTAGAAAATGATGATGAGATGAACAGATGTGTTCAAAATCTTGTCATCTCATTACCGAAACGAATTGAGCTCATTCTCGTGATCTGCACCCCAAATTACCTCGAAAACGATTCCCATGTCGATAGATGGTAAGAGAAAAGAAAATCATACCGCACCTCAATCGATGATATCGGAATATTTTCTTTATCCATCGTAATGTTTTCTTGGCTGTGAAGTTATTAATTCTGAAACAGTTCCATTATTGTTATTAATGCCGAATAAAAATATAAATGAGTATTATATTAAATAGGTGTATTGAGGAAAGAAAATGGCTGAATCGCTGGAGGATCTTAGTCGAATGTTAAACGATCTCAATGCGGCTTCTCGATCCGTGGGGTTGAGGATGAATTTTGACAAAACTGTATTTACGTATGTATCAGTTGTCTAGTACCCATAACACAAGCTTCGCTTACTTTGGGGCTAGATGGCGCTGTGTAATTTGTCTGACAATATTTATTTATTATATAATCTTATATTTTATTTAATATAATTTATATTAAATATAATATAAATAGCATCACACGCGCGTTGCGTGTGATGCCTCTTATATTATCTCTGGTGTTACAGGCGTTCATAGACTACGGTAACTGCTTTCCATCAGGCGGGCCTTATGCTTGTTTACCACGCTGGTGGTATAAAAAAAAGCAAGCGAAGCTTGTGTTATGGGTGCTAGGCAACAGATATACATACGGAAATACATTTTTTCTTTTTGTAAATATATACTTATGATACATAGAAAACACCCAGACTTAGACAATATGGTGGAAAGTATTGGGAAAGGCCTATATCCAACAGTGGGTTGATGCAGGCTGATGATGATGATTGAGGAAAGAAGTACCTTGCTTTATTTTATACACATTATGTACATCTTTACTTTCATGCACATTGATACCTACGAGCTTTTCGACCCATGCTGAAAATAATGAAATGAATATTAAGAATAATTCAACAATATGTTGTTGCTAAGCTATGTAGATTCCATAGAAAACAAACACTAGAAAGAATTGTACTTACGTAATCAAAACTTGGTAGTCTTACTATACTCTGACGCCCGGTCGATATTGGCGCGAAGAAATTCGACATAGGTCTCACGCTGACGAGCTCTCGCGCCGTACTAAATTTGAACGGCCGGTGCATCGCATTTTGTAGTAATTTTGAAGTTATATTTATCGTTTGTATATACATAAGATAATAAATTCATGCTCCAAATTTATACATCGTTTATTCCTCATGAAGTAACAATTATTCTGGTATAAATTTTGCTCAATAATTTTATCACGAATTCGATAAATTCACAGTTTACCTAAAGCGATTTTCGAAGTTTTTTGGGTTAAAGGAATGTTTTTTTTCTATATTAAATCAATGATATTTCAAAATTCCGAGGCCGCTATGTACTATACGACTATATAAGAAATAACATTCTATTTTTTTTATTTCATTTGTTTGGAACAGTAGTACAATCCAGGAGCTCAAAAAAGTGATTGCGCGCATTTTATGAAAATCTTTCTCTGCAATTTTGGGTTTATTTAAAAAGTTAAGCAAATTTTACAAAAAGCGAGGCCGCTATGTACTATGCCAATAGCTATTCTGTACTATTCAATAAGTCAACATTGTTAATGTATTTTTGTTTCCGAGATCGAGAACGCCAAAATTGGCCATTTTACGCAAAAATCACAGTCAAAATGTAATATGGCTCTTAATCCACCATTGAGAAGAATCAAGAACAATAATAATTATTTTCTACGCCACTTCGATTCATTAACGCTGTCTAACTAACACCATATCTGTCAAAGGACTGGCATCCAGAGACGGTACTTAGTATGAAATAAAAATACAAAAGTCTTTCATTTGTCAAAACTTCTATATTGTCCAAAAATGTCTGCGATAATTCAAACATTTAAAAATACAAGAAGATTAAATGCAACAAAGAAAAATATTCGTGCTTGTTTACGTTCTTGTAATTGCCTATCAGTGAGAAAGTATTCAGGTACCTTTCGTAATTGCATTTTACAATATTGTTGAAGGTGGTTTCGAGGTTATGACGGGCGATGTAACTTTTCAGATGCTCCAAAAAGATTTCTAACATTCGACGAGGTCGTAGCGCAAAGGAGAAACGAGGCGCGGAGGAGTATAGTTGTTCAGGTCAATTCTGAAGCTTCGTTCAATGAGTTATATGGCTATTGTTCTAAATATGCGTCCATCAACGGTATACATCACTACAAAAATTCTGGAGCAGAAGTATGTATTATGGTCAAAGAATATGTATATCCAAATTCCAACATCTAACTAGGTACAATATATTTAAACTATTTTAAAGTTTTCAATTGATAAGGAAAATATTGAAAAGTTTGTGGCAAAATGCAACGTAACCAGAGCCATAAAAAAAATATTTTTGTTGTTATTTTCAGCATTTCATGCTTATTGAATTCAGTTCAGAAGAAAATGTAAAGGAAGTGCTACAAAACTGTAGTGCACACCAGAAAGACCATGATACTTTGGCGTTACAGTCACCATTCCTGTGGTTCAGAGCGTGTTCGGGCAAGAAAGAGAAGTTTAACATACCATCCACATTGTCACTTGTAACAAAAGATGGGAGTACTGAAATAACTGAGGAGAAATTGGGTGAAGAGCTGACGCACTGTGAGACTGTGTCTGACCAGATACAAGTGTTGTATGATAGAACTATGTTAAATGATTTGGGTGTGAGGTTAAGATACATGGTGGCAAGACAGGTAGGTTTTGCAATTTTTTTTGTTACCTCAATGACTGTCATGTGACAAACAAGCAAATGGCCTGCGTCATGTGAAGCTGTTACCATAGCTATATCAACGCTTGCAACATGAAATATTGCCAACCCAGCAACTCCTTCCTTTCTGGTGACCTCACTCACTCGCAGGAACACAACATCCCTCAAGGGAATTGTTATTTGGATGCGGCAGTCTGTAAGGTGGAAGTACTTTTCCAGTCTGACAGCCTGCAAATATGTTGTACCCTACCTCTCAGTCAGAGCCTCTTTCGCCAGTCAGCAGGGTGCACCAAGTACAGGAGAGGTTGACCCTGGCTCTAAAGATCATGGTAAGCTGTTTATACTCCAAATAAAGTAAGCAAAACTTTCTTATTTGTATAATTTACTATACATAATCATTAGAAAAGCGCTGGTTACAATAACCAAAGGAGGACTTGATTTGTTACTACCATTAGACATTTTACATTTGTACATAGTTTTGTAAAAGGAAGATGTGTAATTTGAAATGTAGATATGGTAAAACACCCTTTTGTTCCATATGAGTAGGTTTTTGTAAAATCATTTAAAGTTGTAAAAGTCAAAATGTCATGTTTCAGTTGGAGATTGCATTTGATAGTTTATACGCTAATATAGCAGTGTGGCCGTTTGGCTCCTCTGTCAATGGCTTCGGAAGGATGGGCTGCGATTTGGATCTCGTGCTCACAAATACCTTGACCGATGAGATGGTATGATACAAGTTTGTATATTGATTTCTAAAAAATAGTAGTAATTTATGTCGTACGATAGAAGTAGTATAGGTGATGTAATGAACGGTCGCAGAGTTCGTCGTCCCGGCGGCTGGTGTTCCAGAGCAAGGCGCTGGGCGGGCAGGGCGTGCGCGCGGGCCCGCAGCACACGGCGCTGGTGGCCGAGCTGGTGGAGCTGCGCGTGGCGGGCTGCGCGCGCGTGCAGCGCATCCTGCACGCGCGCGTGCCCATCGTCAAGTACGCGCACGAGCTGGCCGCGCTCGACATAGACCTCTGCCTCGCCAACATGTCAGTCACACTTTGTTATTGCTTACTGTACGATTGGCCGAAATGGACCGCCACAGGATGGACCACGTTGGTCTGTCTACTTCAATTATAGAATTTATAGCATTCTAATAAATATTTATGCACCAAAAGGGATGCTGAACGAATAGCAGATGATATTATACTCTGAGTTACAAGCTATTTATTTTTTCCTATTACAAAGTTTATATGTGGGTATAAAGCTATAAACTGAAACAAAGTTACTGCTATTATCAGTAAAGTTTTTTTTTATGCATCGACCAGTTGTGTTTTATTTGCGACAAATTTAAGACAACATCAGGTGAAATCAGATTTTCGCTAGGCCGTGTAATTTTATGGGGCTGTGTGTCACAACAAAAATACTTATAACTTTTTAATGGGAGGTCGAGTAAGTCCGATACTCGGTGTCTGAATTTGACAAATTAAGGACTAATTTTCTATCTAGTTAAAATCAAGATCTGAGACCTGGGCTGTGCCGAAATAAACACGAGTTCAGCCGTCGTCATTTTTATTGTTGCACTGTTAGTCGGTGAAGTGTGCGGTGGTGTCCAGGTCGGGCGTGTACATGTCCGAGCTGCTGTGGCTGCTGGGCTCGCTGGACGCGCGCGTGCGGCCGCTGGTGTGCTCCGTGCGGCGCTGGGCGGCGGCGGCCGGGCTGACCAGCGCGCACCCGGGCCGCTGGATCACCAACTTCCCGCTGACGCTGCTGGTGCTGTTCTTCCTGCAGCAGGACACCGCGCACGGCGCCCTGCTGCCCGCGCTCCACGCCTTGGTCAACAGAGCCGGTCAGTCCCACTATTTATATCGCTTCACTACCTTGCGCCCGCGATTTCGTACGCGCTTCTCCCGGTATTGAGAATTTTCAAAAATCCTTTCTAAGCAGATGCTATGTCAAATTTTAACCTGATCCATCCACTTTGAACTGCGTTTATTTATAAATTAAGCCGTAAATAAAAAATAGTTTTATTTTTATTTTCACTGTAACATGTACATTGTAATAGTTTTATTTTTATTTTCACTGTAACATGTACATTGTAATAGTTTTATTTTTATTTTCACTGTAACATGTACATTGTAATAGTTTTATTTTTATTTTCACTGTAACATGTACATTGTAATTGGCGACAAACAACAGTAATTATTTTTTTAAAATATTATACACTCGGCTTCATTTACTGCTTTAAACAATTCACTTATAAAAATGTATCTTACTGGTTTTCCAGGCAAAGAGGACATTCGAATAACAGAAGATAACATTAACTGCACATTCTTGCGCGACATGAACAAACTGCCGCCCACTTGTTACGGACAAAACCAGTCCAACCTCCACATGTTACTGCTGCAATTCTTCGAGTTCTATGCACAGTTCGAGTTCCAAGACAAGGCTATATCGATAAACGAAGGACGCGCCATCAGGAAACCTAACTCATTACCTATGTATATAGTCAACCCTCTAGATCAAACAATGAATGCTAGCAGAAATGTAAGCTTCGAAGAATGTGAACGATTTAAAACTGAGGTTAGAAACGCAGCCTGGCAGCTCGAAGCGGCTTTGGACGGACAGAAATCAGAGGACTGGGGCCTTCTTGGCCTTATAGAAAAGAAAGCATCTAGAGGCTTAAAGAAATTACTAAGAGTAGGCAATTCACATAGACTAGTTTCAGTAAAAGATTTATTCAGTGACAATGAAGAAAACGTACCTGAAAGCGGTTTGAGGAGTAAGTTACAAAGACTGACGCGAAAGAGTGATAGGGACGTGGCGACAAGTGTGAAAGAAATGAAAGAACATATAGATAAAGAGAGAGCTAATGAGAAAAATGAACAGAAAATTAAGTTCAAAAACAGTCAAGTAGCCAGTGAAGTGTTTAGGATACGAAGAAATAAAATGGTATGAGATTGTGTTTTACAAGTGAGGTCCTAACATTTATACATCCAATATAAAGATAAAGAACTGTTTTTTCACAATGTTTGTACTCACTTTCCTACCAGTGAGGATGAAAATTATTTGTCTGGTCCCACTGGTACACTGAGTGGGACATATGATAATTTTATATCTTAACATTTCTATTACCGGTGGAGACTGATATTTTGTTTCGTTTCGTGAGAGCTAATTTTTTTTTTCATCTCCATTAATTTAATTATGTGATACTAGGTACATACAGAGAAAAATTAACTGATGTATACGAGATGCGTTTGGGATAAATGATTAATATGTATACTCGAGTCTTGGTTGGGGCAACTGAACTTGGTCCAATTTAGGACCAAGTTCAGTTGCCCCCAGTCGAATATTCTAGTCAACATGTTTCTGAAGTGGTTTGTGTCTTTCCTCCAAACGTGAATGAGGCACGGCCCATGTAGTGTCACCGGTGCCAGTGCTATCATCCATATAGTAATGAACGCCTTATCCATTGGCGTTCATACCGTAAGTACCATTGTAATTTTATTCGACATTCCTTGGTCTAAGTTTTCGTAAAAATATGTTGTGGTCACTGTGATAATTATTGATTAGTTAGTTAGTTACTTTTTCCAAAAAAATAATTTCGAAAATTGATGATTAAAAGATGGTGATAAAACCTATGAATAATATATTTAATTCATTTATGTGTGTACATACATTATAAAACATCGATCAGGCCTCCCCAACCCGTCTGGCTAGCGTAGGGAGTGTAGGCCAAATCCTCCTGTCTGGAACGGACGAGAGAGGGTCGTGCTCCTGTAGTGGAGTTCTATAATGACCTGAAGATGATGATTTGTGTGTATGCTCTTTCAGTACCTGTGTCACAAGAAATATTTTTATTGGGATGTTGAGATGAGTAATAGGGTAATTGAAAAATATTTTTCCATTTCTTATGAAAGGAAATCACAATATAATTATTGGTGAAAGAATTACATCGATAGTATGAAAACTTCTCGAGATATTTGATAATCACAATTTTGGACTATCCCGAAAACGCTCTATAGTGCAGGTGCCACAGGTAGTTGAGTGTGCAAAATATGAGGACCGCGTTCTATAAACAGTTTTGAATTCAGAAAAGCTTGTAGATTATGATTCTGAATGTTGCCAGGAAGTTTCTTGGCCCAATTTTTTTTTATACCTCATTCCCTTGGATATCGAGTAAATGGACTGAACAAATGCTTTACAACAATTTTAATCATTGTTTTATTGAACATATCCAATTGTTTCTTATGATTAAAGATACTTATAGCTACTAAGTGGAAATAAAAATAACAAAAAAAAAATTTAACAAATATTGCTGAAAAAAAAACAAAGGATTTTTTTACATAAGTAATCAAAAATTTTAATTTATATTTGTACAGTTTGTTTGTTTTTTTATTTGTAAACTTTATACTACATGCATGTAGATTATACAAAAGAAATGTCATATATGTATGTATGTCATGCAAGTAGATTATACAAAAGTAATGTTACGAGCTAGGGTTCTGGATTTGGATGTAAAACGCCAATGACAACTTGCAAGGATTTATTCACGCAGGGTCTGGTCTGCAGGTCTTCACAACACGAAGTCCACACAAAGATTCCAAATCGCAGGTCAATCGAAGTCCAATAGTATCGCTGAGGTCGTAGGTTATCGCTTGTCTCGCAGGTAGATTCGCTCGAAGTTAACTCTTCCGAAGTCCAAACTGAACTCATCTGTGCGCCGCGGCGGTCGCTATTTATATTCGCCGGCAAGGGTTCTCGAATGTTCTCGTATATACATGTATGTACTTCCCTTCGGAACGTGTCTCGAACATTTTCATGTCATAGTGTTATGAACCTTATGTCAGTAGACATACGGGTCATTATTGCTTGCAGCGAAGTATGCGGCGACTATTCTAGACGGTTCCTTTCTAGATCGTTCGAGACAGGACCGCGACAGTAATATCAATGGCGGACTCACCCATGCAGGAATTTCTTCCAGTCAACCATGGAATGCTTGATGGGGAACATTAACATGGGTTTGGTAATTGGTACAGAGCATTTGTACAACAACAAGCTTTAAATAATAAAAATAAAAAAGTATTAAAAAGAAATAATAATAATACTAACAAAACATGCAAATCCTTATTATGCAAAATGTAGATACACATCCTCCTAAAAATTGAAAGTGTATGCCTAGACTTTTGTTAGAAGATAAACCGCTGCAAAACTAAGATAATGATTGTAGACAGAGCCCAAAACATCTTGCAGAATATAAACCAATCGCGAACTACGATGTCGTACAATCCTACATATATCTTGGCGCTTTTATCTCAAATCAAGGGGGCTGTATAGATGAAGTTAATCGACGTATGGCTATTACTAGGAGTGCGATGGAAAACCTCAGGAAAATATGGGCCAATAGAAATATCACAAAAGCCACAAAGATTCGGCTCGTCCAAAATCGTTGGTGTTTCCTATATTCTTATATGCCGCAGAAACATGGACTATACGGCGGACGGAGACAAAGAAAATTGACGCCTTGGAAATGTAGTGTTGGAGCTGGATGCTCCGAGTTTCGTGGACTATATTATTTATTGTGGTGTGGGGAAAGGACCGGCACAACTACCGGCAACATGTGTTCTTTTGTCGTTGAGTCATCATCATCACCAGCCTGTATCTACCCACTGCTGGATATAAGCCTTCCCCAATGCTTTCCACCAGATACGATCCTCCGCCTTCCGCATCCAGCCGCTCCCAGCCGCTTTCTTAAGGTCATCGGACCATCTAGTAGGAGGGCGTCCAACACTTCGTCGTCCTATGCACGGCCTCCACTCTAATACCTTCCTCCCTCATCTGCCATCAGTTACTCGGCAGATGTGACCGGCCCATTGCCACTTCAGCTTGCTAACTCTGAAGGCTATGTCGACAACTTTGGTTCTCCGTCGAATTTCTTCGTTCCGGATGTCGTTGAGTATCTTAGTTAAAAGAATTTGAACATAGTTGCCAGTCCTCACATTTTGCATACTCAAACTCCTTTTGCTTATGCGTTATTGTACATTCAAGTGCATTTTATAAATTACTCCTTTATTTTCCTTATTATAAAAGTGATTGGCATTTACATTTGATCTTTGATTTATTTTCTACATCAGTGTTTCTGGGAAGTCGGCACTGATCCATGTGGAACTCCTACTATTATATTATGGAAGTCCGATAGTTCTCCTTCCTCTCTCACCTGAAATATTCGATTTGCGAGACAGGACTCTACAAGTAGATAATAGCTATGGGGTAGAGATGTCCTTGTCTTGCACAGGAGGCCTTTGTGCCACACCTTATCAAGCAGTATTCTTTTTTATTTTCAAAAGAGGATCATATAGATCGATCGATAAGATTTTTGTAATCATTTTATGTAGGTAATCATTTCTTTTTATAAAAAAATATTACATAAAATATCCTTTTATGTAATATATTTTTTTTTCCACATTTTTTTTTTGTTTTTATTTCCACTAAATAGCTATAAGTATCTTTAATCGTAAGAAACAATTGGATATTTTCAATAAAACAATGATTAAAATTGTTGTAAAGCATTTGTTCAGTCCATTTACTCGATATCTAAGGGAATCGGGTATAAAAAAAAAATTGGACCAAGAAACTTCCTGGCAACATTCAGAATCATAATCTACAAGCTTTTCTGAATTCAAAACTGTTTATAGAATGTGGTCCTCATATTTTGCACACTCAACTCCATACAGCGCCCGCTCTACTATACAAATGCCAACATGTTATAACGTCACACCTGTCTAATTTATATGAATTAAATTTGAAATTTGTCCGACAGCTACGTTTATGTAGCTAGTGCCGTAACAAAAGTTGTAGTATTTTTTATTGTTTTACTAACGTAATTCTTATAAATAATTTTATCTTCTAAAATGGACCTTGCCACCAAACTTGATACATACCATACAACTAGTCGGGCACAAGTTAGTAAAATTTTAATATCGCAGACCGTTGTAGTTTTGTGTATTTTACAAGACTGATAAATGTTTAGAACATCGTCAACTAGCCTATTCTCGTTATCCCCGTTTACATTGGGATTGGAGACAAACAGAAAACAAAATCTCAGCGTCCAATCTCCACCAGAAGAAATGTTAAGAACTAAAAGTTCCATTGATTTTGGCATGTAAGTGATTCACCACGACCATAGAAGCGAAATCCAACCTCGCAAGTACGTGGTACACTCTGCTGACTACCAAAAGAGGCTCTGGCAAAGGAGAGGAGGGGTACAGCGTATTTGTAAATTGCTCCACTGAGTGAAAAGTTCACATTCACCGACCTAATCGAAGGAAATTCGTATCTCAAACGTTTCGTCCGAAGTTTTGGATTTTTAGACCCCTGCATAAATAGGCAGTATTACAATAAAATATTTACTAAATGTAATAGTTAATTTTTGTTATTGTGTCAATGTGTTTTAGAAACTTGTTTTTCAATAAGTAATAATTTTATTACGGTTAATATTTTTTATTACAAATACAAAATGCATAAAGTACAGTTATATTGGTCCCGTAAATATTCTTTGTGTGCGAGCATTTATGTATAATACTCGTTTTTATCACGAGCCGTAACCAGTGTTGCCACTTGAGTAGTTTACAAAAAAAAAGTTGTTAACACATATTCCATAAAGCGAGTTGATAATTATACCTTGTCCAAGAGTCGCTTATTCATTGGTATGAATAAGCATTCTATTCAGTTAATGGATCGCAATAAGAGTTGGTGGTAAGGGTGCTGTTATGCAGAATAAATAGATCCAACGTATCAACTCAAGCGAGTTGTTTGTCAAAAAAGGCGCTGCCCACACTACCGCCCGCAGTGTGGCCTTAATAAAATGAACAAGGTAAGCTGATACGATATGTTTAGATAGAGGCACTGCAATAGAGGAGACAAGATTATATCACAGTCTCTTACATGCATATAGCAGTGTCTCGCTCTAAATATATCAATCAATTAGTGTGTGATGCACTTTATGTGGATGAAGCAGATGATCCGTATTACGTAGAATCTGAATAAATTGTAAGAGACTGTTTGTCAGAAGTTTGTTGATTATACAAGTTTTGTTTATTAAATATGTGGCTAGTGTGTTTGAGAGTTGTAATTATACACATATATATTTACAGAATTTTTTATTTATTTTACCAATAAAATATTAGTTCCTTAATTTATTTACAAATAATTCTATTTTAGGATTTATTACATCTCTGTTGGTCGTTGTGTGACCTTGTAGAATATTTTTAAATATGGTAACATTGCTATTGCACAGTTTGTCTATGGTGTGTCGATACACGTCGTGGTCTATGATATTCTTCACAATGTCAAGCACATCGGCTCCCTGGTGCAGTTGTATGATTATGTTTGCACATTCGGTTGTCCAAATAGTTTCTTCTAGGAATATGTTGTATCTTTCGTTTTGGTCAAAAACACGACACTAGAAAAGAGAAAAATTAAGAGACTATATGGGGTATTTCGTTAAAGATGAAGTTAACCTGAAAGAAAGGATTGCTGCATTGGCGGCGGGGATGGCGGCAACAGAGCGATATTTCATGTTGCGAACGTGAATATGGCTACGGTAACCGTTTCACATGAGGCGGGCCATATGCTTTTTTTTTTTTTTTTTTTTTTTTTTTTTTTTTTTTTTTATACTACGACGGGTGGCAGACAAGCATACGGCCCGCCTGATGTGAAGCGGTTACCGTAGCCATATTAACGCTCGTAACATAAAATATTGCTCTGTTGCCGCCATCCCCGCCGCCAATGCAGCAATCCTTTCTTTCAGGTTAACTTCATCTTTAACGCTGTCTCCCACCCGACGTAGTATAAAATAAACAAAACAAACGTTACGTGCATGTGGTGCACCACGTAGAGTAACAAAGTTCTGGCGAAAGACAGATATGGCTCACAACATATCGGATTAGGAGTATTTGGAATGGGGAAGAGACCTACAGAGGCTGCAACAATATAAATTAACAAATCTCTAGAGTTGTGTTCCTGCGAGTGAGTAAGGTCGCCATGTAGCACCTGCGGAGATGCGACTTAGAGCACAGCTATGTTAATTCGCGAGCGATATTGTATATTTTGTAAGCGTCTATTCAATCCGTAATCGCATTAAATCATCACTGGACGTGGTATGCAAATCAAACGGAGTTGTAGCGGGACTTCCGACTGATGTGAGCCATCGCTGCTTTATATAGAAAATAAGTCTCGGCGAGAAGAGCCATCGCCTGAGCCGAGTTGGAAGAGACGCAGAGTTTTACTTTGCTACACGCACTCCTGGCGCCCGCCACGCACGTGGCGGCCATCTGTAGGTTACTTAACCACTAGCTGGCGAGTTTAAAAGAGGTCGAGTTCTGGTATCATGTACTAGTTAGATAACGAATGCGATTACATTAGACGAGATGACAAATGACAAGCAGACAGTGAATTCGCCGCTAGTACCTACTGAACTTTGTCAAGATCATCAACGCTTATCTTATCGTGATATTGACCTCATCACTAATTTGGTCAGTGACGCAGACTTCCGACTTGAAGTCGAGCAGCGCCAGCAGCACGAGCAGCGCCGGGCCGTGCGGGCCGCGGGCCAGCGCCGCGCGCAGGGGCCCCGCCGCGCGCGCGCCCAGCAGCCGGCCCTGGCCGCGCGACGTCACGTCACACACCCGCTGCCGGACCGCCTCCTCGTCGTCCTCCAGTAGTGTCACCGCTGTCGCCCACAGCGTCGCTTTCAATTCGACTGTGCGCAAAATATAAGAAAACATGCTAGAGATGACGAGACTCATATACATCTACCTACTGGGTACAGGTCTCTGCTGGGTACTCCTTTTAATCGAAGGGTTTTAAAGCGTACTCCACCGCGCTGCGGGTTGCCGAAGGACTGTTTCTAAGCTGCCCGTTGGCCGCTTGACTTGAACGATTGTCATCTAATGACCACGATAGGGGCACACGACCTACCGTGGCCCGCTAAAGCACGAAAGGGGAGATCAATAATAATCGAGCTCTTTGATAAGTAAAATCTCTTTTTTTTAAATGTCTTCATTCAAAGGACTGGTACCGTATTCATACGCGCTTGCTTTTTGACAATCCCTCCCCGTCTTGACTATGTCCATCGTTACAATATGATGGGTATGTGAGTTGAGTCTAAATTCCAATTAGGGGCCATCCATAAATTACGTCACACGAATTTCATGATTTTTTGACCCCTCCCCCCGTCCTTGTCACAGCTGGTCACATTTGTGAGACTCCCCCCTCCCTAGTGCGACGTCACATATTTTGCAAATTTACATCTAGAGTTGCAAATGTTTTTGAATATTTCGTTAATAGTTCAAAGTTCGTGTTAACACTTGGATTATAATAGATTTTGAAATGTCACGTCACGAAATTTAAAACCCCTCCCACCTCCTTGTCACACAATATCACACTTCATCGACCCCCTCCCTCCCCCTTAACGCGTGACGTAATTTATGGATGGCCCCTTATCGCGTAATCTCTATCGCTCCTATTTTGATCTAGTAACAGTATAGACAAGAACTTACATTTGCTTTCCTCACTCAAGTCTCCCAAATCCATCTTCAGCAACTCCTCAAAGTTTTTCTCAAGAAAGCCTACGACAACGTGTCTCGTATTATCCCCGTTATCAGAAGAGCTGCAGGCAAACATCGTCCTTAATACGTCCAAAACTATCCCTTCACTTAAACCCTTCAGTTTCTGCGTAATAAAAGTCGACAAACTCTCCAAATAAATATGAGTCATATTCTCATGCTCAGTTTGTATCAACTCCAACAACTTCTCAATAATAATTTCATCGGAAATTTCATTAATTTCCGATTTAACTTGTACTATGTACTTTTGTGTGTCTTTCTCTAAAGTTAGTACTTTCAGCGCCTTCTGCGTGCATTCCAAATATTTATTATTTTTCACAATATTACATAACATTTCAATGTAGTCAGTGCTTTCGCTAAGTTTGTTTAAAACGTTGTCGTTAGGTAATAGGAGTAAGTGTTTCTGAAATTTATTCTCCACTTCTAAACTTTTGTGTAAAATTAACAAGTAATTTAAAGTGGCGAGAACTACTTCGTATGTGTAGTGCGATAGCCCTTTGTGTACAATTTGTCGAATATCCTCTTTTTTGTCCTTCATTAGTATTATGAGTTGCAAGTACAGAGTGTTAGAGAGACATATTTCCCTTCCGGATGATATAGCTGGTGTTTTGGTTTCAAACAGTAACTGTTTTAGATAACGTTCGACGTTGTTTATGAAATCTTGCGTTATCATTGACGGAAACCTGGAATGTAACAATATTTTATTTCTTATATCTCTATACTAATAAATAAATGTGAAAGACTTGGCTTCCAACATGAACTGAAGTACTGCTTAATATTCAATGTAAATCAAGTTACTAGCTGGCGCCCAACTGAAATAAGTTACTACCTGGTGCTCAACACAAAGTGAATTATTAATTGGCGTCCAACATGAAATAAATTATTAAATGGCGCCCAACATGAAATAAATTATTAATTGGCGTCCAACATGAAATAAATTATTAAATGGCGCCCAACATGAAATAAATTATTAAATGGCGTCCAACATGAAATAAATTATTAAATGGCGCCCAACATGAAATAAATTATTAAATGGCGCCCAACATGAAATAAATTATTAATTGGCGTCCAACATGAAATAAATTATTAAATGGCGCCCAACATGAAATAAATTATTAAATGGCGCCCAACATGAAATAAATTATTAAATGGCGCCCAACATGAAATAAATTATTAAATGGCGCCCAACATGAAATAAATTATTAAATGGCGCCCAACATGAAACAAATTGTTATTTGAAGCCAAACTGAAATCACCGATTATATGGCGCCCAACACGAAGTGAATTATTAATTGGTGCCAACATGAATTTCTTTTTATACCACTAAAGTGACAAACAAGCATACGGCCCGCCTGATGGAAAGCTGTTACCGTAGCCTATGAACGCCTGTAACACCTCTTCACGCCCTTTTGAAGAACCTCATGCTGTAGTCTCCTGGGAAAACCTCGACAGGCAGGTCATTCCACAGTTTGACAGTACGCGGGAGAAAACTTCTCTGGAACCGCACAGTACGCAACCACTTAGGCTCTAATGTGTGAGGATGAATTCCCTGTCGATGGTGAGCGGTGCGACTGTAGAAGGATGACTTGACTGACTTGCATGGCGCCCAATGTGATTAACAAAATAAATGATTACGTGACTTACCACCATAACATTAAATTGATCATCTTGACATATTCATCAGCGATGAGATAGCACGGCCTGTCTCCCACAGCCTGCTCCAGTATCCAGGTGGTCCGCCCGAGGCAAGTCTGGAGGCAGGTGTAGGTGTCGAGGTCGAGGCAGGGGCGTCGTGAGGCCAGCAGGCGAGTCACTTGCAGTAAGATGCCGTGGCAATAGTTACGGCTGATATTGTTATCGCTGATTATGGTCAAAAGGCTTTCGAGATGTGAGCCATATCTGTTGGGATACGAAAGTTTATTTTATTTTAAAAAAATCTGGTAAAAATGACTAGGTACCTATGTATAATGTTAAAGGAAAAATGCCAAGAATTGCTGTTTTCTTTGAAATTATGGGTATTTTTCATCAAGACAAATGGAAAGTATCTCATTGTAGTCTGAAATTACTTTTAGTAGTATGTAAGCTGTCTTATGAAAAGTGTTAGATTAACTTTTTTTATACCACACTGAGTGCGAAACGAGCATATGGTTTGACTGGCGTAAAGCGAGTAGAGTAACTGATAAACTTTTGTAATACAAGAAGTGTTCGGTCACGTGTTAGCATGACTACTGTTGACGCAGAATCTTTTTTTAGGTGACGTTATGTATGCGAGTAGTGAAATTGTAGGTAATGAAATGACAGTATATGTCGAATGCAGTTAGTGTATAAGTTGATATGTCGATGTATACTGAGTTCAGGGATCGATTGAGTCGTAATGACGCGTGGTCTATCGAGTGTGACGGGTGTATTAGTCTATATATGTGTGTGGTGTGTGAGTATAGTGAATGCCGCGTGTATGTGCGGTGTGTGTACTGACTGCAGCGGGTGCACGAGCGGCGCGCAGGCGCGGGCGGCCAGGCGGCGCGCGGTGGTGGCGGGCCCGGCCGCGGCGGCCAGCAGGCGCGGGAGGAAGGCGGCCAGCCGCAGCGAGGACTCCGAGCCCTCCAGCGACGACGGGTACAGCCGCGCCAGCAGCACCAGCACCGGGTACACCGACGGACGGAGCTCGGCGCTCTCGGCGCTAACTTCCTTTAGTTTTTCCTTCCGACAAATAAAGTGTCTTCATCATTTTAAAAACAAACGACCCATTTTTTAAACAGATGTAATATATTTATTACAAGGTAAACATGTTCCGATTTATTATGGAATAAAATATACGACAAATGACCGAGTACCGAGGTTACACGTTTACTTATTTACTTATAAAAAGCAGCGCGGACGATACGAGTCTACGGCAAAAGTATGTAGAAGAAACTAATTTTATTATTTTACAGTGATTACAGGTCTGTACTCTGTTTGTCGGTTATTGATTTTTATTTCTTCTTCTATACCGAGACAAGTTCGCGCACACAAATGTTTGTTTTGTACGGGGATCGAATACCTCGAACCCGCGACCTCGGAGTCATCGTAACCATTGCTAGGTATTCGACCAGCAGGCTCGTCAAATAATAATCAAATGACTGTGATGAATAGTTACCAGCATAAAATCGTAGAGCTGCGGGTATCTCAGGAAGAATATCCGGCCGGTCATCTTGTTCCGCGCGGCCAGCGCGCCGGCCTCGCCCTCCGGCTCGAGCCCCCCGCGGTCGCGGGCGCGCGCCACGCCGAACACGCGCGTCATCAGCGCGCTGAACGCCAGCGTCGACGCGTTGCGCTCCTGAAATATATAATAGCAAAGCTACAGAGTCAGAAAAACGACGACATAGAAGACGTAGCGGCCGAGCCCGCTATTAAAGTCTCCGCTCAATTGGCCATAAACGGGAAATGATCCGTATATCAGAAGAGCATATAATATAATACAGCGGTGGTCCAGAAGAATGGTGTCTTGTCCGTGGAACCACCTAAAGTCCTAAAGGTAAATTGGTAGACGATGCTGTGCATTAAGTTTGCGTGTCGTATACAAACATCATATTGTGTATAAAATGAATAATTTGAACAGATGACCGACCGCCCAGGTGTCTCCCTCGAAGCCGCTGAGCGCCACCAGGATCCCGTCCCCGACGTAGCCCGCCACGCTCTCGTCCAGCGCAGAGTTGCGGAACAGCGCGCGCAGGATGTTCAGGCTGTGGACCCGCGTCTCTACCTCGCTGCTATGGGCTTCGTCATCACTATGAGATTCGCCACAGTTGTCACCTTGACCCGAACTTCTTACATCATCACAACGAGACTGTTGAACATTTCTTGAGTTTTCCTCATTATTACTGTGGGATTCTTGCCCTGCGCCATTTTCTAACGGATAATTCGGTCTTTTGTTTACATTACTCTTTGCACTGTATGATAACTTAGAGCGGTACTTGATGAGCGCCGGAGAGCTGGCGAGGCGGAGCAGCGTGGCCATACACCGGTGGAAGCACTTCGGGTTCCCTTCGACTTGCAGTTCCGTGGTCACCAACGCCTGCAAGCAAATGTTCGAAAATTGTTTCGGTGATATTATATAATGTACTAACTACAAATCTTCAAAATAACTCGTTTGCTGCCCGAGGATATGGCATACATCAGCTGTAATCCACGAAAGTAGATTTGTTTATCCTTCTTTCACGTCGAAAAGAACTAATGGATTGACTCAATTTTTTTTTACGGAGACAGTTTACGTTCTGGAGAGTGCCTTATACTATTTTTATCCCGAAAAAAAAAAATTCACTGAATAAAGGTGTTATTAAACTAATGACGACTGTTATTAAATTTATGAATCGCGGGTCAATCCGCGAGTGCCAGCTATACTATAGTAGCACATTATACCTGTATCATAAAGGGCAGCCCCGCGCTCCGGCGGGTGGCGCACAGCGAGCCTTGCTTGCTGCCGGTGGCGATGGCCATCATCAGCTCGTCCAGCCAGCGCCGCGGGAGGGAGTGCAGCTCGCGGGACCGGGAACGCCACAGCCTAATTTATACAATTGCAATTAACCACATAAAATAATTGCACCATCGAGGATTTATTTATAATTAAATTATTTATAAATAAATCCTCGTAACACCTAAAGATCGACATAATATTATTTTCTTACAAATTAATAAAACCATAACTACTATGATTGTTAATTGAATTAGTCGGAATGTATCAAGGAAACATGTGTTAGTCTGTATATTTAGACCTTAGCAAAGCATTTGATTCGGTCTCTGTCCTCAAACTTGTGCATAATTTGTAGAAAATGGATTGAATTTTAAATTAAAGGAACCCCCATTGTTTATTATTTATAAAATAGTAAAAACAGGCAAAATTTTGACAATAGGTAAGGCAATATGATTACAAAATATAGAGCGTCCTTCAGGGTAGTGTCCTAGGTCCAACTTCGTTCTTAATGTGTATATATGTAACTTTAATAATAACGATGCAAAGATATTTTACGCTAATGATACTGCTATTGTATTTACGGACAAAAGTTAATTACATTACAATCCACATGTGCAGACTGTAATACCCTGTAGAAGAACCCAACGATATTTGTTAATACATTTTACTATCTAATAAAAAATAGTTACCTAGCCAACAGCTTGGTGAAGCCGACGTAGGCCTGTTCGAAGGCGCCTCGGTGCTTGGTCTCTGCCAGCAGCGTGGTGAAGTGTTCTCCGATGCGAGTGAGCTGCTCCACCAGCAGCGAGCCGTCGCCCGCCGCAGACCTGATGGTGAGCCGCGACGACAGCGTGCCCAGGAGCAGGGATACCTAGTGAAAATATATAGGTAAACATAACTGACTCTCGTGTTCCTTCCTTCTAAATTTGTTATTAATTTGATAAATAGACACCTTTATGCTAAAGGGGTATGTAATATATGTTACAATGTTTAATGCGTATAATTACATTTACTATAATTTCAAATAGATTGCTGGCTTGCAATTAAAATATATTTGAAAAATACCTATATAGCCTAACAAATATTTTTTTTTTAACTTAAGTTTAATAAAATAAATATTTCATGCATTTACAGAAAACAAATCTGCATATTAGTTTTAATGAAGCACCGTAATCAGTGACATATCATCAACATGGACATCGGGTTTAATAAAAAAATAGATGAAGAAAATAAATTGTTAAAATCGAGTTAAAATAGTTCCAATTATTGTCAAGAGATGGTATTGTTCAGTGTTTGCTAGTTTTTAAAACGCGCTATAGTGTCGATTTTGACATTAATATAGTATCAGAGCAGTGCTTTGATATAGTATGTGATCCGTCCGTCGTCTAAAGTCTGAAGACTGGATCGCGATTGGACTTCTTTTAAGAAATTGGATTTCTTTTAGTTGGGACGCTTTTAAGTGCAGACCCAAAACCAGGCATATCAATGACTGTAATGGAAAAGTTAGTTTTTAATACAGTTGCTCAAAAAGTGGCGTATTGCAGGGACGTATAGCGTTCGGGATGTGGGCTATTACACACTCGTGCTTTTTCTTTACCTTTTCCGAACACGTGCATTCTCTTTCCCAACTGTCAAAATGATGTCTATTGAAAAAAAAAAAAAAAACAACCACGAAGTTTACACTAAAAAAAAATCATAGAAGTTTTTATGATTCATGCAAATATTTCTAAAAAGAAGCTACTAATTTGTTTCAATAGGTATCAGATTTAATGATTTGATTCAATGAATTAGGTTAGGTTTCATTTCATTTTATCTCATTATATTTCATTTTCATTTCATATCAATAAAAAAATCTACTGAAGACTTGGCTGTATGGGCATAGTTTCCTTTGCCTACCCAGAATGGGAGAAGAAAACAAAAAAAAAATCTCTGCATTATTTTACAGTTGGCGCCATTTTCAAAAATTTTCTTTGCGAGTTTGTTTGTTGCACAAAATGAGTAATTTCGACGATTTTTTTTTTGAATTAACACAAACGGAACTCAGTATAACTGCACAAAATGCTTCGGAGAACATTTTACCGGAAAAGTCAAAAAGTCGCTACATATCTACATACGTCGAATTTATTGCGTGGAGAGAAGAGAAAAAGCCCTCTATTCCCACCTGTTCTGTTAAGTAGTTCTGTTGGCAGAACTACTGGTAATTTTTTTCTCATTAGTTCTGCGACTTATATGACTATGGCTTTATACCGGTGTATAAAGCCATAGTCTTATAAGTCGCAGAACTAATGAGAAAAACTTGTCCTTAATGAGAAAAAATCCGGTGACTTGTCTCAACTATTCCCACCTGTTCTGTTGTTTAGCTCTATTTTTTATTCATTACGTCATATTACTATGTGATGGATTTTTCCATCACGATGAAATTAAGGGATCCTAACGTAGTTAAGAAAAAACAAATTAACATCGGTTATAATCATAAAACAAAAGAAAACCACCCTTTGTGACAATTATCAAAATTATAAAATCATATCAATTTTCGTGTGGTGCTCAATTCAGAGACAATTGATAAAAATTGGTCCCATTGGAAATAAAACAGAAATTAAGTAGAACTTCAGAATACTCGAAGCCATTGTCGAGCAACACGCGACCGCGACCGCGTCTTATTATGTTAAACTCACTCATGAAACTAACAACAACAACCCTTTTCAATATATTATTGCCCTCTTCAAGATACTCTTGAAACAAAAATTTGTAAACGTGACATCTACGTCAGGAAACAAATGAAGAATAAATATCTCAAGTGGCCAGTACTTGATAATTGATTGCATGGAGAAGTAAATAGTTTGAATCACAAGGTTCGTGGCGACCTACGCAACAAAACAGTTCTGTGGACAGATCTAATGGGAAAAAAATTACCAGTAGTTCTGCCAACAGAACTACTCAATAGAACAGGTGGGAATTGCTTAAACATTTCTTCTGTGGACAGAACTAATGGGAAAAAAATACCAGTAGTTCTGCCAACAGAACTACTCAACAGAACAGGTGGGAATAGAGGGAAAAAGCAAATAGCATGAACAATCATACGAAATTAATAATAGTTTGTCTCAAACAGTAAATATGCATCCTAAAACTTCCCCAGTTAGTATAAAAAACTGTACCAATTTCAATGTATATGTGAATTATAACTTTTAAAAGAAATAAACGATTAGTTAGTTACGTTTATTGTGTTTTTAATATTTTATTAAATTGCTTCAATTTTTCGCAACTGTATTAAAAATAGTTGTTCAGTACACGTGCGGAACCGTCATTGCAACTTGTTCCGAACTGTCAACCCTCACCTTCGGCTGCGCCTCGGCTCGGGTAGACATTTGTCGGAACTCTTTGCAATGACAGGCTTTCGCACTCGTAATGAAATATACTATTCATTACCTCCTTGACCGACCTCCAAGCGCACAGCAGCACCATCTGCGACGTGACGGGCCGCCCGTCCTCTAACACCAGCCCGCTGCCAAACAATATCATATACACCTTATAACATACATAGTAAATAGTTCATTGCAGCCTTGCTTGCATTCAAGTTATATATTAACTAGCTTCATATTTTTGATAATTTTTGTTGTTGATTGCACGGTATAAAAATATTTTGTAGAAACACAAATACCATCTGTTTACCTTGATAATGCCTTAGCGGCGAAACCGGTCGGTAAAATTAAATATAATTTCGTGGAACAATATAAGTGTTTTATTACAACATTTTGATAATAATGTTCCACCAAGTGCCAACAATCAACAGTATCAACTTTATTAAGTAGTTGTTACGACAGACGTTTTCTTATCTTCTTAACATTGAATATTGAATTCGAATTGCTTTCGCGCAATCTGTCAAATGACTGACAGTTCTGTCAAACGACATAAATTTACATTGAAAACCAACGAATGTGTGATATTTATTTAAATTATTTGAAACTATATTTAATACAGCTTTTATCACGCATCAAACACAAAATAGAATTTAAAATATTATTTAATTCTTGCTGAATATCTAGATCAATCTTTAGGTCTCAATACTATGTCTGCTACTAATAATATAAAATTTGGGAGGACGTTCGTTGCCCTTTTGCAGACAAACAAAACAAAAGAAGGATTAGGATGAAATTTTGTATATTGAATGACACATAAGACAGTTTTAAGAAAGGTATAGTTCGGGAAACATAACTTGAACCATGCGCAGAACACATTTTCAGGTCCCAAACGTAATGAGGTACGAGGTGCGACGCGAGGGGCCGCGCGTAACTATAGCAACGCGGTGACGCTAACCCCCACGCAGCCGCACTCTGCCCCCCGCCGCCCGCGCAAGCTCCGCGCGGCCCTAGAGTACAATCGCGCACTAAATTTTCAGTTGTTTGACATTTCCTATTCCTGTGAATTGTGTGATCATAATAAGTCAAGACAATTGAAGATTCTTACGTTAAAAGCGACCACGTCATGGATAAAATGACGGAAGAATTTATAATACGAGTTGGAGATTCCGACAGCAGTGATACTGAATTAGATTCCTTAACTGACATAGAAGATGAAAAAGACGCAACTCCTGGCCCAAGTTCTGGTGCCATACCACTCGCAAATTATATAAAAGGTGCATGCCAATGAGTGACAATGATTAAACATGGTACATGTAGTACACAAACATTTTTTGGTATTAAATTTTTATTATTAATCCTTTAACTGATATATTTAATAATAATACCTAGCGACCCGACACTCCAGTTTTGTTTGATTCTTTTTAATGAAATTTGGTTTTCCGTTTAACTTGCGTTTAATTATATGATTTCCCTCAATTTTTACACTTCATAAAAGAAATAATTAAAATACAAGGAAATCACTTTCACACGACAACTCACATTACTATTTCCCAGGAAACCGCGGAGCATTCGTCTAACACTTTTTCTTCTTAATTGTACCTGCGCAGACGGCCGCCATTTTGGTTCAACTTATGTTTCCCGTACTGTACAGCGTGTTTGTAAGCTGCCCGATTGGGGAAATACCACCAGCTCACACAATACCGCAGCCAAATAACAATTCCCTTAAGGTTTGTCGTGTTCCTGGAGGGAGGTCCCCAGAAAGAAAGGAGCATCGGCAGCGCGAGTGGAGGCGCGCGAGCGATATTTTACATTGCAAGCGTTAATACGGTTACGGTTAACCGCTTCAGATTTGACGGGCCGTATGCTCGTCTACCACCCGACGTGGAATAAAAGAAAACGAGTGTGGTTTAGACCACACGACTGAAGTAAAATTTCATTAGTTCTACTAACTCATATAGCCCTCTCAACTTTCGTTCTCCGTTTCCGTAACGCTTATATCACGAATTAAATGGCTCACTTAGCTTCTACCAGAGGCAAAACTTCTTTACGGACGCTCGACTAAAGTCGAGCGTAGCGAGCGAGGTAGAAGCTAAGTATATAATATGGAAAAAAATATAGATAGGTACTCGTCGTTCCCGTGGTCGGAGACCCTGACGCTGGAGCAGTCCATGGGCAGCAGGCCCTCGGGGGAGGCGCTGTTGACTGAGGGCGCGGCGGCCGCGCTGGCCGCGAAGCTCGCGGAGACCAGCTCCGCCACCAGCTCGTGCCACTGCTCGTCCGAGCTGATCGCTCTAATTAAACACACATACATACACTTACTATTCGTCTAGCCCGGACACATCGTATCCATTGTCGCGGTCCTGTCGCGAATCATCTAGAATGAAACCTTCTAGAATAGTCGCCGCATACTTCGCTGCAAGCAATAATGACCCGTATGTCTACCGCCATAAGGTTCATAACACTATGACATGGAAATGTTCTAGACACGTTACGATGTGAAGTACATACATGTACATACGAGAACATTCGGGAACCCTTGCCGGCGGATATAAATAGCGACCGCCGCGGCGCTTAGGAGATTTCAGTTTGGACTTCGGAAGAGTAAACTTCGAGCGAATCTACCTGCGAGACAAGTGATAACCTACGACCTCAGCGATACTATTGGACTTCGATTTAACCTGCGATTTGGAATCTTCGTGTGGACTTCGTGTTGTGAAGACCTGCAGACCAGACCGTGCGTAAATAAATCCTTGGAAGTTGTCTGGCGTTTTACATCCAAATCTAGAACCCTAGCTCGTAACACCACGACACAAACACACCAGGTACGTTCTTTATTTATTTTTGTAGTAGTTGTGGTAGTATATATAGGTATGTATATGTATTTATACATGATATTTTACTGAAGATACATTTAATAATATTGTTCTATTTTCATCGGCGTCACCCACCTGTTTAAATATACATAATATCCTTTTCTTTTGTATTGTCATTAATTGTTTTCTTTTGTATCTGTAATTTATTTAGTGCAATAAAGAGTTATTGTATTGTATTGTTCGTCCCGTATATTGCTAAGATTACGTGACGAATTTAGTTGACAAAATCTTATTTTATATTTTACATACAAAATGCAGCCAATGAAACGTAGTCGAGTTCGAATCACGTGACTACATTTGTCGCAAAATAACATACCTTTGGGGTGTAAGTGGTTCATCAACATCCTTGAACCAAAGCCAACTTCACCTGCACGCGGTACAACCTGCTGACTGACAAACGAAGCTCTGGCGAAAAGAGAGGTAGGGAGCGTAATTGTAAGCTACCCGACTGGGGAATGTACCTCCACACAGAATACCGCAGCCAAATAACAATTCCCTTGAGGGTTGTTGTGTTCCTGCGAGTGAGTGAGGTCACCAGAAAAGGAGATGCTGCGTTGGCAGCGGGCGTGGCGGCGCGCGAGCGATATTTTATGTTGCGAGCGTTAATATGGCTACGGTTACTGCTTCACATCAGGCGGGCCGTATGCTTGTCTGCCATCCGACGTAGTATATATAAAAAAAAAAACCTTCCGTTTTTGTACCGCGGTATCTCCTAGGACCGTAATGGACTTCCCTGTTCACTGCCATTTTGATGTTACATATATTTGTTTCTTAATAATTTAGACGGCTTGTATTAACAATTTATAGATGTAGAGTAACTTACTGCACGTCGAGGTGTTCGAGCAGCTGCCTCAGACAGTGCAGCAGGCCGTACATGGGTCCTTGTCTGGCCGCACACACCAGGCTGCCCTGTGCGATCCTCAGCTGCTCGTGCAGCACCGACAGCAGCCGACGGAACAGCACGAACATCACTGGCTCCGCTGCCGTACTGCGGAGTGAAATTAACATTTTTTTAACATCACTAACATGATGATTCCCCCTCCCGCGCTTGTGCGAGACGGTCGAACTAATCTGTCTGAGCGATTTGATATTGCAAATTAAATAATTCTCTTAATTTGTTTCGTTAAGTGTGTGGGCATTTCGGTGAATTTTGTTCATCTGATCTAAACTTATCATTTCCGCGTTAAATTTTGATCATATTTAGGTTTTATTTGTAAAAAAGTTGATACAGTGATTATTATTCGCAAACTAGTAGGTACAACAACAAAAATTTTTTGTGCTGCTTCGTGACTAACTACGGCTGCATCACTCGTTGTAAAACAGGTTTGGCCCGTAAAAGGTACGTAATAATTTCATATTTTGTTATTATAATACTGGTTTTTATTAGTGTTAATTTTAGTACAACAAAAGAAATACGTAAATCTTTCAGTGTTGTCACTTTATAAATTTACCCCAGAATCGGGGAAAATTTTATTTTGATAGGTAATAGTTTTATTCCTGCTAACTCGTTATAAAAACAAAATGTCAAGTAATACCGATGATCCTGGTGGCACGACACCAATTTTTGGTCGTAGTAATTTGACGCCGCGATCACCGCCGGCAACTAATGCCAAGCGAACATTAGGCGATATATCACCAACCCACTTATCACCTGATGAAAAGCGACTACAGCGGTCAGCAAGCACGGAAAATGTAGACAACTTAAGCCTTAGCACCTCGGCTGAAATTCTTGATTCAAATATTGATTATGTTGAATTTGTTCGCGAATCTTCGGAATGTCTGGAAAAAATTAATGAGATAATTATCGGGCAAACCTCGCGAATTGGTGTAGCAAATAAATCGACAATAATGGGCATGACCCAACGAGTTACCTCACTAATATCGATGCTAGCCATAAAGTCAGCCACAGCGGAAAAATACCTTGCCATTTCTGAAAAAAAGCTCGCGATTGTCGAACGGGATTTATTATCCTTAAAATTAGAGTCCAAAAATAACCCCGTTGCGCCTGTAACTAAGGCTAGCGAGTCGTACGCCGAAAAATTGAAACTTCGCTTGCCAAAGCAAATTAAGCCGGTTCAAACTCGCGAGCCTGTGCCTTGCATAGTAGCTTATCCAACAGAAGAACGATCCGCGGAGTTAACAACATCCGAAGCTACTAAGGAGGCACTTATGAAAGCAATTAAGCCATCCGATGATGGGTTTCAAATTGTAGGAGTCAAGAAAACTGCGAAATCCGGTGTAGTAGTACGCGTTTCTAATGACGCTCAAATTAAAAAGCTGCAATCAATTCAAAGCATAAAATCGGCTGGACTTAAGCTCGAAAAGCCTAAAGGACGCCGCCCGCGTATTATTATAAAAGACATTCCAGATACAATGGACGACACTAAGTTTTTAGCCGCGTTATATAATCAAAATATAAAAGACGAATTAAAAATCACATTTTCGGAATACCTAAAAGACATAAAAATCGTGCGTCGTCGTCCTACTGCCTACGGCAGGAAGTGGGTGGGAGTCGAAATCTCCCCGGAAATACGCAAACACCTTATTTCGACAAAAGATAAGATTTTTATAGATTTTGCCACATGTAGATTCGTGGACGATATAGAAGTCGTGCGTTGCTTGAAATGTCAGCAGTATGGGCATGTCAGCAAATACTGCTCGGCAAATAACTCCACCTGTGCCCACTGTGCCGAAGCACACGACTCCCGGGAATGTCTGAAGAAGTCTGAAGCAGACTTCAAACCTACATGCGCAGCATGTAGGCGTCAAAAAAAGACTGCTGACCACAAGATCGGGTCAGAGTCTTGTCCCACATACGCAGCACGGTTAGAATTCAATATTTTAAACACCACCTATGGATAACGTCGTAATTGGACAACTAAATCTACACAACGATAAAATTGCTACGTCTGAGTTGGATAAGCTCGTTGCGGACTATAAGCTCGATCTTGTTTTAGTTCAGGAGCAGTACCAAAGATCTCAATTAAACAGTAAATTTATACAACTTAATAACAAGTCGCGCGCGGGTATATATGCGCCAAGGGGCGGATTTACTATAACTTCAATCAATCACCTAATGTCCACTCACTGTGCGGTAGCTGAAGTAACATCTCCATATCTAAGAGTATTTGTAGTCAGTTGTTATTTTCAATTTTCTGACCCTGTGGGTTCGCATTTGTATCATCTACGAAGAGTATTGCATGCTCTTACTGGTCATAAGGTTATTATAGGAGCAGACGTAAATGCATCATCACCATTATGGCACGGCAAGTTGAGAGCGACCGATGCCGACAGACGCTCTGCTGTTGAAGAGTTCATTGCTGAAATGCATCTGCATATTCACAATACCCCTGAAGCACCACCTACTTTTAGTAGCCCAATGGGCGAGTCTTTTATTGACGTCACACTTTCTAGTGCAGACGTCCGAATACAAAACTGGCGCGTTCTTCCTGAAGCTTCTTGTAGTGATCACCGTCTGATTGTGTGTGAGTTCTCCCCAGTTGTTGATAACTTAAATCCGCAACAGTTAATAGGTTTTCAATATAAAACTAGGAATGCCGACTGGGCAAGCTTTGCTTCACTTTTCGCTTCCCGCGCCAAAGATTTTACTCGTAGTGAACTTACAGTCACGGAAAGTGTTAAAATTATGTCTGACACATTCGTATATTGCGCTGACGTTGCATTAGGTCGAAAACCTATAGTTAATAACAGACGATGCGACTGGTGGAATGATACCCTTATTAGGTTGCGTAGGCATTTTCGTGCCGCTAGACGTAAAATCTCAAAGTTAAAGAAACGTAACATCGAAGGAGAAATTTATCAAACTGCTCTAAGTGACTTGCGTATTGCTAGATCTCACTATCGCGCTGCTGTTGAAAAATCCAAAGGTAATTTACTAAAACGTATTGTAGAAAGATTAAATAGTGAGGGCCCGTGGTCTCCTCTATATAACGAATTTAAAGCAAATAGGCGGATTGATCAGGCATACGTATCCAATATAAAATTTAATAATTCACATACCCTTGGTGTAGAAGAGACCGCTGAGACAATTCTGCATGCGTTAATTCCTGACGATTGCGCCGATAGTGACAGTGACTACCATCGTGAGGTTAGGAGCGCGGCGGATATGTGCCCTTCCACTCCAATATCAAATGTACCGTCGATGGATGAGTTTATGTCTATTGTTAAAGCTTTGCCTACAAATAAAGCCTCCGGTGATGATAAGATTTCGAATAGAATGATTAAAGAAGCTTGTAAAGTAGCCGCTGAGCCTATCTTAACAATACTTACTCGGTGTATTGTAGAAGGTCATTTCCCTGGCATTTTGCGAAGTGGTGTTATAAAAATAATACCAAAAGGCGGTGATAAACCACCAGACGATCCGAAGTCCTACCGTCCTATTACTCTGCTACCGTCGTTGGGTAAGCTGCTTGAGCGCTTGGTTGTGCCACGGCTGCTGCCCGGAGGCCCACAATTTCATAAAAATCAGTACGGCTTCACCATTGGCAAGTCCACTGTTGATGCTGCGCTCGCAGTGCGCAAAGTTGTTGAGCTCTCGGAGAGCAAGTATGTTGTAGCTATTTTCTTAGATATCTCAGGTGCCTTTGATAATGCTTGGTGGCCAATGTTGTTGCTGAAACTTAAGGTGAGAGGTTGCCCTAGCAACATCTACTCTCTCATTCGATCGTACTTTTTGAATGGTACAACTAAATTAAAACTTGGCCATTATGTTGCTTCAAAGGTGCTCACGCAGGGCTGCCCCCAGGGTTCAGTGTTGGGACCGTATCTCTGGAATATCGGTTTTGATGATTTTTTTAGCCTACCCTTACCGGAAGGGTGCTCGTTAACTGGTTACGCTGACGATGGTCTCTTATTAATCAATGCTAATTCAAGATCTAGCATAGAGAAACTAGCCAACACTAGCCTAGGCTTAATTTCAGATTGGGGTTATCGTAATCGTCTCGATTTTGCGCCACATAAAACATATCAACTCTTGCTTAAGGGAAATTTACAGGTTTCACCGCGATTTCATTTTAATGGAGTATCTGTTGCTAATAGGGGTTCGGTTTGTTACTTAGGTTTGCTTTTGGATAGAAATTTTAATTATATTGAGCACATGAAGCAAGTAGGTGAAAAAGCAAAAAAAAATTTCTATGCCTTAACACGAATTTCTACCTCTACGTGGGGATTAACTTTCAAAACGTTAAAAACTATTTATACCGCCACATACTTAGGTTGTGTTACGTACGGTTCACCTGCGTGGGCAGATAGGGCTACTATAGGTGCAGCACGTCGTAAATTGCTTCAGAGCCAGCGCCTTGCTCTGATATTTTTATGTAAGTCGTATAGAACTGTAAGCACCGAGGCACTACCCGTGCTAGCAGGTGTGTTACCGGTAGACTTAGAAGTACAACGCCGCGCTTCAATGTACTATACATCTAAAAATATGGTCCCTGATTTCTTGAAAACGCGTGATCGTGAAAAAATAGTTAGACTGTTCAAACCTATTAATGAAGTATTTGAAACATTGCTGTCTGAATGGCAGGAAAGGTGGGAAACTTCTACCAAAGGACGCCACTTGTATCTGTTCTTTCAATCGGTAAGAGATAGATTAAAGAAAAAGTGGTTAGAAGTCGACCACCCTGTTGCGCAATTTTTAACTGGACATGGCAATTTTAAAGCTAAACTCTTTTCGTTTAAATTAGTGCCGTCGCCCTTATGCGAATGTTCTACTTCTAATTCTGAATTCGATCAAACAGCACACCATGTTCTCTGGGAGTGTGATCTTTGGCAGCGGGAGCGGGATGACATGTTGAATTCATTGCAAGTTGCATCCGGGGTAGTATACTATTCAGATTTGGTAGCAACAAGGGAGAATTACCAAGCGTTCAGACGATTTTGCAATTCATATTATTGGAATCGATGTGTTAGGTAACAACTCAATGTTTTAGGTCCTTATTAGTGTTAGAAACTTAAAATCCGTGGTGCACGGCAGTTGAGCTTCACTTGACTAGCCATCTCTTTAGGCTTTTAATGCCTTATTTGCCATATTGCTGTCTCTCACATTGCTAAGAGGGGAAGTCAAATTCCAAAAGCTTCCTACTCCTACTAATTTCTTCTGATTAAATTCGTTGTGAGTTCCAAGGCAGCCGTAGTTTTACCCCTGGGACTGCAATGGACTTCATTGTTCATTGCCTTTTTTGGCGGTCGCCGCTGTTAATCCTGGCTACACAGGAGATACAGTGGTGGGAATGTGTGGTGGGCCCCCGTCCCTTTAAAAAAAAAAAAAATCACTAACATGACAAACAAACATAGTGGCCCCCTAAAACAGCTATCGCAGCTTATTAGTGTATGCGACACCATAATATTTCTATTAGTACATTCTCTTTTTCTTAAAATACTTATTTTTTAAGAAAAAGAAAAAGTAAATAGGTATAATGTCTTGTTAATATTAAAAATGTCAAGATTTCCCTAGGAGATTTACAATATGGATTCTTCGAGAAAAGCATAAAGGAGTTTTTACAGAGTCAGCAACACATGCGTAATGGTGCCACAAACGTTCGTAGACCGCTACTACTTACCATCAGGCAGGGTCATATAATCGGTTGGCACCCTACTTATTTAAATGAAATGAAAATAAATTATTAATTCTGTCATCGGGCCCTTATGGGCACTTGGACACGTCTTACACATTTTTATTTTTTGACATTATTTTTATTTTGAGCGTTTCGGTGTTGACCATTGACGAAGAAGAAATGCTTAGTTATTTTTTTATCAATTCGACAGAATTTACATTTAGTTTATTGAGTTTTATTGAGGCATTATTGAGGTAGCGAATAAGGAGACATATCATACATCTAACTAAAGATATTTAGTAAAAGTTTTCAACGTCAACAAATAACAACATGTTGTTATTTGTTGACGTTGAAAAATTTTACTAAATATCTTACTAAAAATTTTACTAAAAATACGAGTACGTTAGTTTGTGTTTTTGACGCCAGAATATAGCATTGTTTCTTCTGCCTTCATATCATGCACTGAAACCCTAGCCGAGACTGTTTTTTTTTATGTGAGAGGGGGCCAAACGAGCATGTGGATCACCTGGTGGAAAGTAATCACCACCGCCCATGGAGATTAGCGACACCACGGGGTCGCCGATACGTTGCCAGCCTATTAAGGGAAATGAAAACTCTGTTCTTGAAGGCACACATGTCTGACATGTCGTAGTTGTTCGGAAATACCGCTGAGGGAAGTTGATTCCACAATTTCACTGTTCGTGGTTCTGATTGGTTACAGTCCTAGCTGCAAAATTGATACTCACCAGACTTTTCCTTGCAGAATATGTTCGGGCAATTTCTTCCTCAGGAAGTTGAGTTTGTACGCAGCCGATATACAGTCTGTGGGCTTCAACGAAGACGCCTCACGCAATATGTCGTCCATTTCAAGACTCACGCTGTATTTCCTGCGCTAAGGATAAATTATTATGTCACCAGAATCCAGTACAAAACGTATTAGAAAGAGGTAAAGTAAGGGCAAATAAACACTGCCTCTAATCAATCATTTGTCACAAAATAAATATTTTTAAATAAATTACACAACATCATCTAGTCCCAACCATAGCATAGCATTGTTTTAACGGGACGGGGCCCACCTCACATTCCAACCACTATAATAATAATAATATAATATAAGCCCGGTATTAAGTTCACCCAGACCTCATCTCCATAGCCCATTTCTTTTCCATCACACTTCGCAATAGTCTCAACGCCTGCCGAGACCTGCTCATGGGTATGTCGTTCCATTGACATATCCTGGAGCGGGTCACGGCGGGCGTACAACATTACATCAAACTTCTCAAAGGGGCCTCTACGCGTTGGATCCATATCCCCGCGCATGCCTATCAAATGACCGGGCTTGACCCGTGATTAAAAAGAGATACATAATATAATAAATAAAACCATTTATTTCAGACGGGGTCCTTTCGTTTGGCAAAATATTTTTCGTCAAATTTTACTTTCCAAAAAACTTATCGCCCTAGTTTCATTTCCCAAAAGAATCTTTAGCAAATTTTTATTTCGCATTTTAATCACTTGGTCAAATATTCATTTAAATAAAATAATTTAGGCTAGATAAGAACTGCAAGAAAACTGGGTTAGGTTAGGTTAGAACTGTGACCCCAACAGAGCGCGAGCCGAGCGTGCCGCGGCAGCGGCCGGAATTGATTTGTTTAATAACTTATTATTACAGATTAATAATTAATTATTATAGAAGTTTTTACCTGTAAATTATTTGTCCAAGGCGAAACAAACATCCATGCAGCAGTGTATTTTCAAAATTGGATGTTAAACTTGAAATACTAGCTTTTTCGAAACCCAAAATGCAGCATTTTGGGAAGAGCATGTTATGCCGAACCACATTTGACTACATAAAACTTGGTAAAATGAAACATTGCCATGTAATTATTTGTTTAACAATCAATTGCCGAAAATAGTATTTCTAACTGTAAAATTGCGAAAAGTTGTTTTGCCATTGACGTGATGACGTCATAAGAAAACATCAGCCGATAGAGTGGAAGAGAGATAGATGCGTCACAAGCCGAACGCTCTCGCTTGCACGCTCGGCTCAGGCGGAACGTGATAATGAGTCATGCTTTTTTGTGTCGGCGTTCATCGATTTATAAAACGTTATCAAGTCATAAACACATATTTAAAAGTATAATATAAAGAAAACACCAATAGCATTGGGCTGGCCACATCTGCCGAGTCAGCGATGGCAGATGGGGGAGGAAAGTCCTAGAGTGGAGGCCACGTATGGGACGACGAAGCGTTGGGCGCCCCCTCTCTAGATGGACCGACGATCTCAAAAAAGTGGCTGGTAGCGGTTGGATGCGGAAAGCGGAGGATCGCATATGGTGGAAAGCATTGGGAAAGGCCTATATCCAGCAGTGGGTAGATACAGGCTGATAATGATGATGATGATGACCCATAGCAAGACAAACAGACATGTTTATGTATACACATGACTCCCCTTTGGTACAGCTTCCTCACCTTGAGTACATCGAGGGGGCAGTGGCCGAGGATGTCCAAGGCGAGCGCCTTGTTGTTCTCGTAGCTGTCCTCGAGGTGCAGGAGAAGCTTCTCCACGTGCTCCTCGGTCCACACGCTGTTCAAAAATACAGATAGGACAAATACTTCGGCAATGTTTATCAATTTGAGTATATGAAGATTTGTTCATCATTTTGAAGTTGCTACTATATTACCACAGTATAAGTAATAGTACTAACGTACAGTATGGACACTCTCTGCCGCTCTCACTAGTCGACCTCACCTCCCCTATGAGACCGATTTGGAACCGTTCGCAATGGATGCAACGTCCTACAAATTGACGTCGCTTGTATTTTATTCTCCATTCAGTTTAAAAGATGGGAGTTACTTGTGCAGTGGATGGATGTCTCAACAGATGGAAAATCAAAAAAAGAAATTTATTCGATCCCTTTGGATGAAATAAAGTACAGTTTTTTTATTAAATAATAAATTTACCTAAAAAGCATGTGGCAGCCATAGTTTCATCATAACTAATTCATGTCTGTCAAAGTAGGATACAAGATACAATTAATACGAGATGAGAAAAGGATAGCAGATTTATATGTCTCAAAGAGCAAGTGAGTGCGCAGACGCGCGGAAATGACATTGCTGTCACTTGAGTTATGGTGGTATATTGTTAAAATTTACAATTTTCTTATTTACATTTCAATGTTTATTGTGCGTGATGTGTGGTATTAGTTTTAAATTACGTTTGTTCCATGTGAATATGAAAATGAATCAAATCATTACGCATGCATTTATATGAATAGTAAAAAGCTACAATTAATGAGAATGAAATGTTTTGACCATTACAATGAACCGGTGTTCGGAAGGCGAATATTCGATTTAGTGGTGATTAGAAAATATAAAATTTTGAGTAAGTTAGCAATGGCAATTATACAAGGCGTTTTGTAAATATTGGCTGAAGTCAGTGTAACGCCCACCTGATGTGAAGCGGTTACCGTAACCATATTAACGCTCGCAATATTAAAAATCGCTCGCGCGCTGCCATCCCCGCTGCCAACGCAGCAACTCCATCCTCTCTGGTGACCTCACTCACTCGCAGGAACACAACAACCCTCAAGGATATAGTTATTTGACGGCCGTATTCTGTGAGGTGATGGTACTTCATCAGTCGCGCTGCTTAAAAGATACGCTATGCCCTACCTCTCTTTTCGTCAGAGCCTCGTCTGTCAGTCAGCAGGGTGTACCCCGTGCAGGTGAGATTGACTTTGGTTTAAAGATGTTGATGAACCACTTACACCCCCTTACATGTCCGACTAATAATTGAATAATGTCAGCCCTAGAGAACGTCACTCAAACATAGGCACGTGTACAGACGTCATTTGGTTACTACATGCAAAAGCGCCATTTTCGTATGGAGTGGCCGGGGTTTGCTTCAAGTTAAGTTTAATAAGAGACAATTACAATGTACATATTATGTATTTTATCTATAATACTCGTATGTGTTCGAGTTAGGAAGCGGTTCCAATTCTACGCCTTTTTTATTTTATTTTTTTATAATGTGGTCGGTCGAAATGTTACACAGCGCCATCTAGTTCCAAACTAAGCAAAACTAAAATATTTGTCATGTGCGGGAATCGAAACCGCGACCTCGGTGTCAAAGTGACCATTGCTAACCACCACCACCGATCTCGTCTTAGTACCTGATATATAAGAAGGAGGAAACACATTTGCTGGCGGCGCGTTAAATTTTTTAATGGTGTAAGTACAGGGGTTCTTAAAGTGGATGTCGCGGCACCCGGCTCCCGGGGTTTAGGGCAGAGTTTAAGAATCTCTGGCGTAGCATACCTGTGCACCCCCTCCATGGAGGTACGCTCGACCCACTGCAGCAGCTGCAGCGCCACAAACCGGCGGCTGTAGTTGGCGCCGCGCAACAAGCTGCCGTAGCAAGTCTCACGCAGCTCCGACACGAACTCCGTGTAATATTGGACTTTATTCGCTGCATCGAGTTCCTTTTGCCTTTTCAATACTTTGAAACTGTCTTCTAGACGTTTTATGAACTGAAACAAGTATTTATTGTTCAATATATTAACACCTTGGCCGTATGGTTTCCGGCAGACTAGAATAGAATCACTCCGTCTCCTCTCGTGGATGTCGTACAAGGCGACTAAGGGAAATATACATTATAAAACATCTATCAGGCCTCCCCAACCCGTCTGGCCAGCGTGGGGAGTGTAGGCCAAATACTCCTTCGGAACGGACGAGAGAGGGTCGTGCTCCTGTATTGAATACTAAAATGACCTGATGATGATATTAACACCTCGCGTGACGCGCTTCGAATCACGCAGAGCCTTATTTGGCGCGGGATTTTAATAGATAGCTAAATGATTCAGGTGTTATTTTGCGGAAGTCGAACTAATCTTGCCCTTTTTAATAATTTTGATGTAAGTTTGAATAGGCTAATATATTAGTCCCATAGCAAGTAGGTATTTTTTCCGCTGTACCCATATCGGAACCTCGGCATAAAGGGTATACTATAAATAAAAATGTGTTTGTTTTGTTTGTTCACACTTCATATTGAAATAATATCATTTTTTGCACACGAATAGTTCAAAGTGAAAATTTGACATTTATTTCCCACGTTTACAAAGTCAAAAAGTTTTACTAATATTTTGCTGAAAAACTAGAACGATTTATGTGTATATAAACGGCCTGTAGGTGAATATAAATAAGACTAAAGTAATGCAATACACCTATTATAATTCGCATACTATGCATGTTTGTATCAGCTACAATAACAAACTGATAGAAATAGTTGAGCAGCGTGGTGGAGTATGCTCTGTACCCCTTCGATTGAGGGGAGACCCGTATCCTACCAGTGGGATGATTATGAGTTGATGTTGACCTACTTTTATTGAATCAATATATTCGATTTGAATAAGCTTCAGTTTAAACGCCAGTGTCCTAGGTTTTCAGTCATAGACCCACCTTTTTCATGAGCGAGAGCGTGAGTTGCCTGAAGTTGGGCGACTGCGCGTTCATGTTGTACTTCAGGTACCACAGCACGTAGTCGAGCTCACCCGCGCTGAACACTTCAGTCGTCTTCGAAGACTCCACTATCAGAGACAGCGATAGGATTCTGGTCTGGAAATTAATATTATTTTTTTACAGCCAACAAACAGACAATAGGCTATTTGACAATGTTCAAAAATTGTATAAATTATTTAACAATACCGTAAAATACACAAAACTATAATGATCTGCAAACTTTCATTCTAATATTTTCCGTCCGGAAAGTCCATTTTAAAAGTATGAAATTATTAAAAAATAATATTTCCATTGGAGAAGCAATAAAGAATACTATAACTTTTATTATGATACTAATTACATAAACGTAATATTTAACATAGCTGTCGTACAAATTTCTGATTTGATGCATACAAAATACAAACCTGTGACGTTATAACTCAGTAGCCTTTTGTATGGAGGCGTTTTCGAGAAAGTACAAAATGGTGATTTTCAAATTAACATATCTCGAGAGATTTTTGTGCTATCGAAGTAATTCTTTCACCTATGGTTATATTATAGCGACGTCCATACATACAAAACCGGATAAAATATTGGTCAAATAGCCTATTATAGGCAGAATATGACGTGCACGGCAGATGAGCTTCATTTGATTAACTCTCTGCAGAGATTTTCACTAGTACCTACATCGTGGGGTGGATACGATGACTGCTAATCAACAGGCAGGTGGTATGATTTAATGGTAGCAAATAAATAAATATTTCTGGACAATTTTCACAGCGCCATCTAGTCCCAAACTAAGTAAAGCTATACATACTATGGATACTAGATAACTGATATAATATATATACTATGGGTACTAGATAACTGATATAATATTTAAATGTATTTTTTTTGTAAATACATACATATAACACATAGAAAACACCCAGATCAAGAAAACCGACTTGTTCATTAACACAAATATTTGTATTGTGCGGAGATCGAATCCGCGACCTCGGAGTCAAAGTGGCCGTTTTAACCATTCGATCACCCAGCTCGTTAAATGTTAAATTAAGTAAATTTGTGGTAGCAAAGGGAGATAAATTACTTTTCCTTTAAAAAATCTGAATATTCCAATTGTTAGTGTATTGCAGTACCTCATCGTTAGCATCGACGGCCGCCCGCTTTAGCACGTCGTACTCAATGATTCCCCTCCACGTGCGCTCACACTCACTCGCGCCGTGCGCGCGCGCCCGCCGCACCACGCTCACCAGCATCAACACACACTTCAGATCGTGCGGGTGACCGTTGTCGCAAGACGCCTTTATGTGAGGCAAGCTGAAATATCATCACATCTATATATATAACAAAGTCGGGTTTGTTTGAACACTTATAACTCGAGAACAGCTGGACCGATTTTCATGACTTTTGATTTGTTGGATTTGTCTCCGTCCCGAATAACAGAATAACTATTAAAAACATAGGAAAATTGTCGAAAAAATTTCATAATAAAAAAATATTTTCGTTAGATTTCTATGGGAAATCTAACGAAAATATTTTTTTATTATGTTTAAATTGATAATATGTATGTGACAATATGATTAAATTTAAAAATTGCATAAAATCTGTTAAATTTTCCGAAATTTATGAAACCGATGATCCAAATGAGGCATATAATATATTCTTTGACTACTTCATTTTATTTTACGATCTGTGTTTCCCGTATAAATCAATAACCGTACAGTTACGCTACAAACCAAAGTGGATATCCCGTGGTATCAAAATTTGTTCGAAAAGGAAACGAGAACTCTTGTGGCGATATCGACGTAAACCAACAAATTCAAATAAAACTGATCTGCTGAATTACTCGCGCAAACTAAAGAAAATTGTATACCTTACGCAACGGGCTCAAAATAATTATAAAATTGGCATATCTACAAACAAGTCGAAAACAACTTGGCAAATAATTAATAATGAAAAAAATACACCAAAAGATGACATACATGTGATAACTAAAGATAATGAAATCCTCACAGGTCCACAGGCCATCTCAAATGCTTTCAATTACTTTTTCGTTGATAAAGTTACACCTCTACTTACTGCAGGCAATAAAGTCACGAAGCTAATTAAAAAAAGGAATTCCTCAATGTTTTTGGCCCCTAGCCTTCCCTGTGATATTTTTGACATAATAAAAAATTTGAAAAATACAACCAGTGTAGGACACGATGGCGTAACAACAAAGGTTATAAAATTTGTAGCAGAATTTATCTGCACTCACCTTTCTCATATTATTAATTTATGCATTCTGAAAGGTATTTATCCGGAAAAATTGAAAATATTAATATTAAAGCCATTATTTAAAAAAGGCGATAAAAAGCAAATGGAAAATTACAGGCCGATAGCGTTACTATCTGTATTTTCAAAAATTTTTGAAAAGTACATCTCTACTCAGCTTAATTGTTATTTTGAAAAAAATACTATACTAGCAACAGAACAAAAAGGTTTTCGGCAAAAAAAAAATATTAACATGGCAATTTATGACTTTCTGAACATAGTTTTCAGTAATATAGATAAAAGATCTCCTGTATGCTCCATCTACTGTGACATGACGCAGGCATTTGATTATGTAGACCATACCATATTGGAGCAGAAACTCGATGCTTACGGTATTCGTGGCAATGTACTAAACTTAATAAAATCGTATCTTGTGGGCAGGAAACAATTTACTAAAGTCATAAAAATCAATCACTCTACAAAAATGGAAGAATGCTTTACATCAAATGAACGCACAGCTTTGTATGGTGTCCCGCAAGGAAGCGTTCTTGGACCGTTGTTGTTCATTATCTACATAAACGACTTGCCTGAGGCAACTGATCAACCTATGTGCCTTTTTGCTGATGACAGCACCGTTACAATTGAATGCAAAAATATTGACAATTATGAAAATGACATTAAGGATGCTATTCACAACATAATTCAATGGTTAAATAATAATAATTTAAAAATTAATCTCAATAAAACCAATATTATGCATTATAATCAAAGAATTCGGAAAGAAAGGGACATCAAAGTATCTTATTTAAATGACGTAATTAAAGAAATAAATAACACTAAATTTCTCGGCTTAGTTATTGACAAACAGCTAAACTGGAAAACTCATACAGATGAGCTTACCAAGAAATTGCACAAAACAGCATACGCACTGTCGAGACTTACACCCGTTTTGGATGCCCATGCGTTACTAACGGCTTATCACGGTATTGCGGCATCAAAATTAAGATACGGTATTATTTTTTGGGGGAACTCTACGAATAAAGATCACATCTTTAGAGCCCAAAAAAGATGCATAAGGGCTATGTTTAATTTAAAATCGACAGACAGCTGTCAACCATATTTTAAAAAATATAATATTCTGACAATGCCCTCTTTATACATACTCGAAGTAGCCATGTTTGTCAAACAGAATCCTCACTTGTTTTCACGACCGTCTGATAAGGTTCAGCGCAACAGACGTGATGATCATAAGATTTGCGTTAAAAAATCTAACACGAAACTTTTACACAGCAGTATATTTTGTATGGCACCAAAAATATATTACAAACTGCCAAAATTAATGAGACAATTGCCAATCAATATATTTAAACAAAAGTTAACCAAATTGTTATTAGATAAATGTTATTATGCGATTTCTGACTTTATGGATGATAAATATTGACTTCTAATTATTTAATATTGACATGACATCATTTTCCTTTTATAATTTTAAATTACTTTTGAATATTATTATTGTATTATTAATATTGTTTTAAATACTGACATATAATATATTCACAACAATTTTATTGTATCAATGAATTTTGCACGCCATACTCTGGCCAAACATGTTGAGACAAAAGTTTTTGTAACACCACCTGCATGTATTTTCTCTATATCACATGTTTAAAGCAAATAAATATATCTTTATCTTTATCATACAAATAGTGTCCGTTGAAAAAGTAAATAGGTAAATAAACTTAATATTTACTTTATATTGAGACGAACTTCTTAGCTTCCATGGATTCACCGTGCGGGTGCCGGGTCCATCGTGTGGCAGAGAGAGAAACACAAGCAGATCCCGAGACTTGTGACACGGGTGTAGGTTTAAGGGGCCCCTTTCCGACGTACATCAACACTCACCTTCACTATTTGTGTTTCTCTCCCTGCCCAGCCAAATCTGGTATGAACCTGCTAATGCAGCTTTAAATACTCGTTCTAGTATAGAACTTACTGCACTTCTGGACAAGGCAAGGTCTTTCAGCAGGTTATAGAGAGATTTTGCTGGTATACCTCTCGCTCCTACTTCTACAGCGTATAGATTAACTACATAGCCGCTTTTTGTTAATTCGTTTAGGAGGTCATAATATTTGTTTTGTTTTATCGCGTGGTCTTTGGGTATGTTAGTTTCCCACGGTACGGTAAGTTTGTAGCTCTGGAGGAAAGGAAAATGTCCGGTCTGGATGTCGAAACACACACATCTTCTGGGATTTTATAGTGCTTTTCATACGTGTCCATTAAAATAGTCCAGTCAGGTGCTGCACTGAGGATTGAGTAAGGCTTGTTCTTGGAGTTTGAAGTTGAGCCTCCTTTTATAAAGTTAATTTGTCTTTTGTTTGTCGTTCATCCTTTTTGGGCTCTAGCTATTGAAAGGCTTATTATGGCTTCACGTATGATTTGAAGTACTCTGTCATGGCGATGTGAGTAATGACCCCTATCAAGGAGCACCTTGCATCCCACCAATAGGTGCCTTGCTGTACATATCGCCTCTCCACAGGTATAGCAACATTTTTCAGAGGCTTTTCCCCACCTAACTAAGTTACTCTGGTCAGGGAGGGTCATTTGAAAGACATTAAGATAGAATTTTAATAAGGCAGGAGACCAGTCATACAGCAAGGTGCGCCACTTCAGAGCTAACGGGATGCAAAACTCGCCTATGGTTAACCACTCACTTTGCATTTCTAAATTCATAGCGTGCACTTTGTAACTGTCATTTTCGTCTTGTTGTAGAAAGGTTTTTACTATGTCTCGGTCTTCCCTTTTCTTTCTCGCGCCCAACCCAGCTCTATTTGCCTGTGCACCTACCATAAATTGTTTGTGGAATTGAAGTCTAGATTCAAGGTCTGTGGCATTTTTGTCTTTTGGGAGAGATTTAACTAATTCGTCTTGCGACTTTTGCAAAACATGCGTTTTTGTAACTCTCAGGTGTTTATAGAGTTCAGAAGGTTTCTTTAATTTCAGCCCAAAACTATTGTGATCCCTAAATAGAGTCGAGGGATCAGCCGGATGTGCCAGTCCGAACCATGACTTTAATATCTTTATGACATTAGCATCTAACTTTGCCAAGAGGGTTTTACCGAAGTCATATACCTACTAGGAAAGGCCAAGTGAGACGTGATGTGAGATAATTGTCGTATATCCATGCTTTTTTAATATTACTGATAGGCTGGTGGTCTACCTTATTGAGGTCGTTAATGAAATTTTCGACAACTTCCCCCAATGATGGTGTGCGTCCTTTGTAATCTATCTTTCTACCAAGAAATTTGAAAGGCACTATTTCTGCAATCGTAGCAACTTTTTGGCCGCTTATGGAGAGTTCCGGGTCGTAAGAAGTGTATTTGGTATTTCGTCTACCCAGACATAAACAATAACATTTACTTGGTTTCGCCCTCAATCCCTCCGTCCATGTACAGAACTCATCGACTTCATTTAACAACTCCTGACACTGTTTGGGATTACGTGTAAGTATTGCAAGGTCGTCAGCAAAGGCTAAGATTGACTCAGTGTACTTGTTGTTGATTTTAAAACGGTAGCCCCATTTCCTTTCATATGATATCAATTTGTCTATTAAAATATTAATAACTAATATATGTTAAATACTATCGGTGATAAGCAGCACCCTTGGAATAGTCCCACACGGAATTGTAGTGGCTTTGTGTATTCCTTGTTTACTGCTATGACGAATTTTAAATGCGAGTAATAAGAGTTAATTATGTTAACAATTAAATCGGGAAAGTTATACCATTTTAGTGCAAATATCATAAGTTCATGCTGCACCGAACCAATTGCGTTTTCTAGGTCTATCCAGCAGACTGATATTTGCCTTGTATTCCTTCCATAAAATCGTAAATTTAGTTCAGCTAGTAAGTAATACATTCTTTGTTAGGCGGTACGAAGTTCGCCGATTCTATATATTAAGTTCAGTAGGTACTTTACGATAACAACGCAAAATGTTCATTTAACTTCTGAACTGTAATTCGTTAGTATATATTTATATGACAACCAATAAATATCTCAATCCTTTTTCAACTAACACTATTTGTATGGGAAAATGTTTTTTCTATTATTTTATTTTTTCGTCAATTTTCCAATGTTTTAACCAAAGACCACATGATAAAACAAAACAAATATTATGACCTCCTAAACGAATTAACAAAAAGCGGCTATGTAGTTAATCTATACGCTGTAGAAGTAGGAACGAGAGGTATACCAGCGAGGCAAAATCTCTCTATAACCTGCTGAAAGACCTTGGCTTGTCCAGAAGTGCAGTAAGTTCTATACTAGAACGAGTATCTAAAGCTGCATTAGCAGGTTCATACCAGATTTGGATGGGCAGGGAGAGAAACACAAGTAGTGAAGGTGAGTGTTGATGTACGTCGGAAAGGGGCCCCTTCCTAGACCCGTGTCACAAGTCTCGGGATCTGCTTGGGTTTCTCTCTCTGCTACACGATGGACCCGGCACCCGCACGGTGAATCCATGGAAGCTAAGAAGTTCGTCTGTCTAATTATTCTATTCAGACAAATCCAAAAACACAAAAATCATAAAAATCGGTCCTGCCGTTCTTGAGTTATAAAAGGTGTAACTAAAATGACTTTGTTTTATACATTATTTAGATAATAATCGGTAAACAATAAATGATGTAAATTTTATTATAAGCACAAGCTCACTCAACGATTTCCCCCCAAAAAGTCCCGACACCGATGTAGTTACTCACATATAGTCCAAGAGCCTGTCGTCCGTCTCCACGGCCCTGGTCATCAGCTGGTCCAGGACGCTGAGCACGGTGGAGTCCACGCGGCCCACCTGGGCCAGTATCGGCAGGATCCACTGCTCGTATATCGTGAGCGGGTTCGACTCCCGCGTGTGTTTCACTAACAACGTCTCTAACGTTGTTGTTGCCTAAAAATGTATTGTACATTTTAAATAATTCAATAAGGGTTGCAAAAGTCCGTAATATTTAGTAACAATGTATTTTAAGGGGCCATCCATAAATTACGTCACACGAATTTCATGATTTTTTGACCCCTCCCCCGTCCTTGTCACAGCTGGTCACATTTGTGAGACTCCCCCCTCCCTAGTGTGACGTCACATATTTTGCAATTTTACATCTAGAGTTGCAAATGTTGAGTTTTTCGTTAATAGTTCAAAGTTCGTGTTTTACACTTTACACGTTTAACACTTAGATTATAATAGATTTTGAAATGTTACGTCACAAAATTTAGGACCCCTCCCACCCCCTTGTCACACAGTGTCACGCTTCGTCGACCCCCTCCCTCCCCATAACGTGTGACGTAATTTATGGATGGCCCCTAACGTGAAAACGTTTTTAAAAAGGCTCCCATACTGAGGTCGCGCCAGAGTTAGCAATCATCATCAGGTCCATTTTAGTCTCCACTACAGGAGCACGACCCTCTCTCGTCCGTCCTAGACGGAAGGAGGATTTAGCGTACACTCCCCACGCTGGCCAAACGGGTTGGGGAGGCAGAGTTAGCAATGAAACGTTTTTATTGTCGCCATAAACGTCGATATATCTTGTGACTCAGGGTTCGTACCGCCAAGTGTTGTATATATTTATCTATGGGGTGTAAGTGATTCATCAACATCTTTGAACCAAAGCCAACTTCACCTGCACGCGGTGCACCCTGCTGACTGACAAACGAAGCTCTGGCGAAAAGAGAGGTAGGGAGCGAAATTGTAAGCTACCCGACTGGGGAATGTACCTCCACCTCACAGAATACCGCAGCCAAATAACGGTTCCCTTGAGTGGTGTTCTGTTCCTGCGAGTGAGTGAGGTCACCAGAAAGGAAGGAGATGCTGCGATGGCAGCGGGGGTGGCGGCGCGCGAGCGATATTTTATGTTGCGAGCGTTAATATGGCTACGGTAACCACTTCAAATCAGGCGGGCCGTATGCTTGTCTGCCACAAGACGTAGTATAAAAAATATATGTACATATACATATATATTTTGAAAATAGACAATATCCTATAGTAGTTAAGATACCTACGAAATCGTGCACGCGCGTATTCGTGCGGGGAGAGGGGGTTGAAAAAGGGCCTTGGAATACACTCATAACTCCGCAACGGAGAGGGTTTTTTTTATACTACGTCGGGTGGCAGACAAGCATACGGTCCACCTGATGTGAAGCGGTTATCGTAGCCATATTAACGCTCGCAACATAAAATATCGCTCGCGAGCCGCCACCCCCGCTGCCAACGCAGCATCTACTTCCTTTCTGGTGACCTCACTCACTCGCAGGAACACAACAACCCTCAAGGGAATTGTTATTTGGCTGCGGTTTTCTGTGAGGTGGAGGTACATTCCCCAGTCGGGTAGCTTACAATTACGCTCCCTACCTCTCTTTTCGCCAGAGCTTCGTTTGTCAGTCAGCAGGGTGCACTGCGTGCAGGTGAAGTTGGCTTTGGTTCAAAGATGTTGATGAACCACTGACACCCCAAACGAACTTACGGGTTAGACGAAATATTTGTACGTTGTCTTGTAGATATAGAAGTGCTCTATAAAGTAGTGGTTTTGGAGCCTATCCATTTCCAAGACTTTTCGGCGTATATAAGTGTTCCCCACGCTTCGCTCAACAAAAGTCAAGTCAACCATTTTTCGCTAACCGTTGGCCGTGTGGTTTCCGGCAGACTAGAATAGAATCACTCCGTTTCTTCCCGTGGATGTGGTACAAGGCGACTAAGTGAAATACATTATCAAACATCGATCAGGCCTCCCCAACACGTTTGGCCAGCGTGGGGAGTGTAGGCCAAATCCTCCTTCCGTCTAGGACGGACGAGAGAGGGTCGTGCTCCTGTAGTGGAGACTAAAATGGACCTGATGATGATGAATGTAACTATATTGACGTCGTGTGATACTCGAGAGGGAAAGGCAGTGCAAACTCGTATACGTGACGATGTATAGTTCAATACATACGCTGGCTTGCACCGCCTGCACTTGCAGCGCCTCCATGACAGCTCCGACCACCCCTGGCACGCGCTCCATCAGGCGGGCCGCGGACATGTTGTTACACAGTGACGTCATCGTCACGTAGAAACTCTTACGGTGCTTATCCAGCGAGGACAGAGCCGCGAATAAGCCGTTCAGAGCTTTGTCGTCGCCTGTGAAAAAATAATGGTAATTAAGAAAATCGACTTTAACCTACGCCTCGATCAAAAAGTCGTGTAATGTAAATTAATTAAAAATAAATGAATGAATAAATTATTATTAAATTATTATTTATAAATGAATTCTATGTAACATTGTACCTCTCCAATAGATCGAGCTGTTTTTGTAATTCTGAAAACTCGGGGATTTTAATATTATTTTTATACTATATCGGGTGGCAAGCATACGGCCCGTCAGATGTGAAGCAGTTACCGTAGCCGTAGTAGAGAAAAAATATTCCTTTTGAGGGCTTACGTAGCGTGCGCTGCGTAAACGGTTGAAGTTACGCAAAAATCATGTATGATGGAATTGTTTCTCTTTAAAAGTTCTAAAAAAAAGTCCGCGACAGCATATGTTTATCTTTTAAGATTAACTCACTATAACCTTTTTTATGGTAATCAAATTTGTTTGCAATTAATCCATTATTTGCAAACAAATTTGAAAGCAGGTATAAAATTAGTAGGTACATACCTACATAAATTATTCACCATAACATTTTTTCTTAATTACCCGGTTATGTTAAGTACTGGATTTCCTATGGCCTTAGCACAATAACTGATATTCACGCGAACGAAGTCGCGGGCAACAGCTAATATATATGTCTGTAGGTATTAAGAACAGGTGTAGACGTACCTTCTCTCTGCAGCCTCGTGCAGTATCTGACGACGTGGTTCAAGAGCTGCGCGGTGAGGTGCCGCACGCTGTCCATGTAGTGGTCCAGCTGGCCCCACACGGACGGCAGCAGGCCGCGGGTGAGGCGGACTCCGACGTCTACGTCCGTCGTCTTGTCGAGGGTCCTGCTGATTTGCAGCAAGGTGCGAGTCGCGCACAGGGTATAAGCGGAGTCCGAACAATTGCTGGAAAATCACTTTATTTTTTTTGACCCACCACGGAATAGTTAAAGGTAATAAGGATACTATGGATATTTTTTCTTTTTTTATACTACGTCGGGTGGCAGACAAGCATACGGCCTGCCTGATGAGAAGCGGTTACAGTAGCCATATTAACGGCCACAACATAAAATATCGTTCGCGCGTCGCCACCCCCGTTGCCAACCAAGCATCTCCTTCCTTTCTGGTGACCTCACTCACTCGCAAGAACACAACCACCCTCAAGCGAATTGTTATTTGGCTGCGATTTCTGTGAGGTGGATGTTCATTCTCCAGTCGGGTAGTTTCTCCCTACCTCTCTTTTCGCCAGAGCTTCGTTGGTAGGTCATCAGGGTGTACCGCGTGCAGGGGAAGTTGACTTAGATTCAAAGATGATGAACTACTTACACTCCAAATTGATTGATTGAATTGGATTGCTGTTATCCTTACTATCCTTACTAATATTATAAATGCGAAAGTAACTCTGTCTGTCTGTCTGTCTGTCTGTCCTGCTTTCACGGCAAAACTACTGAACCGATTTAAATGAAATTTGGTACACAGATAGTTCAGAGCCTGAGGAAGGACATAGGCTACTATTTAATGCAAAAAAGGGTTGTAAGGGGGTTAAAAGGGGGGGTGAAAGGTTGTATGGAAGTATCGTTATTTTTAGAGCTAGAAGCTTGAAACTTATTTTTTAGGCTGTTGATTCGATATAAATAAATATGACATTCAAAGTTTGTAAAAGTTTTAGCCACACGGGGGTAAAATAACAATAGGGAATAGGGGATGAAAGTTTGTATGGAAATATGTAAGGTATAAGTGAATGTTTTATCAGTTTGCGACAAGAGACAAAATATTAGTGCTATCCTGATGTAGATAACTTTTACGCTGTCATTATAAAATGAGAAACTGAAATTAACGCAAGTAGAAAACTTGCCAAGCATCGCGCCGTACTAGAGATGGGCAAAATGCCGGGCATATAAATGCCCAAAAAGTAGTTATAAATTCCCTATTTATGCCCAAAACTAGGCATTTATTGGGCATTTACAGGTACTTAATGGGCACTTATTGTAAATGCCTGGCATTTTGCCTATCTCAACGCCTTACACCACCCGTACACATTGAGTGCTGCCGCGCGGGGGTCAGGGAGCGGGCCGGAGGTCGTTACGCGGCGTGGTACCACATGAGTAAAAAACGGTGGTACGGCACAGAAAAAATATGCCTAAGTGGGCTTGCCCAAACGTGCAGACACGTGACAATTATTATTTTTTCCGCTACAAATGCATTATTATTCACTGCACATTGTTTACAATTCGATTTGCTTACTTTAGTAGATAAGATATTAAATATTTTTTTCTTTAGTTGGGTCATTGTTTTGTTTATTTCATTCGTTAAAAGTACTTTTGAGTTTAATTAGATGTTATTACGTCATTATTTTTTGTTGCACATTTGGATGCTAGGCAGGTACCTAAGAACGGTAAGTTAATTGCCCTCACCAAATAAACAGTACTTTTTTGAGCGTTGTAGAAACAAAGCATTTGACCATCTGTGAATGTAAACAAAAGATAAGAAAGCTTAATAGTTTTATGAATGAGTCTTTATGCCTTTGCATGCCGACTCAGTCAGAAGTCGCAATATCCGAAAGGGATTGCTAGGAATGGGTTACAAATGGTTCATAAAAACAAGTTCTTAAGTACAAGTGTAAAAAGTTATACTTAGTATAGAGATTTTGTTTATTTGGGTCAATAAAATTAGTTAAATTTAATTCATTTGGGTTTATAATATTTTTTTAAATAGGTTTTTATACAATTAAATAAAATACTTAAATAAGTTATTTTCAAAATAAGAAGTTTTGTTTGTCTGTGTTTACGGTTAAAAGCAAAATAAAGTGTAAATAGTTATAGGGGTATAGCGCACTCGGTTCTAAAACTACCATTGAACTTAGCTCATGAGGACATGCCAGTATGTAACATTAGCAAAAGCAGTGAGCGCGGAAGAAAGTTGCAGCAGTGTAAGCTGTTGTTTGGGATGAATGTACAATGTTCCACAAAAGAGCTATATAAGCACTAGATCGCACACTGCAACTCATATAAGTATTAATACGTATGTGTCTTATTTGCAAAATAATTAGCCGAAATATTTAAAAATGCTGCCCAAAGACATTATTCCACGCGGACGAAGTCGCGGGCACAGCTAGTTTATAATATATTACTCTTGTTTACTAATGTGTGGCATGCTGATCCCAAGCCATCAATTCGGTTTCAGACATGGACACAGCACAATCGAACAAATCCATAGGCTAGTTAATGGCATTCACGACTGCTTTGAAAATAAGGAGTATTGTTCTGCTGCCTTTCTAGATGTCTCCCAGGCTTTTGACCGGGTTTGGCATTCTGGTCTCCTCTACAAGATAAAGAAGATGTTACCTTTAAACTACTTTCTGTTCCTGAAATCGTATTTACATCAACGGCGCTTCTTTGTTAGGTCTGGTGTCGATACTTCTAACCTCGAAGAAATAAATGCCGGAGTGCCTCAGGGCAGTGTTCTCGGGCCCACTCTTTACTTGTTGTTCACATCTGATCTACCAATGACTGATGGTGTTACAGTTGCCACATTCGCTGATGATACGGCTCTGCTAGCTGCAGATAAAGTTGCCACAAAAGCGTCTAGTCTACTGCAAAAAAGCCTAGATAATGTATCCTCTTGGCTTAGAAAATGGCGCATAAAAGTTAATGAGACCAAGTCAGTCCATGTGACCTTTACACTGAGAAGAGAAACCTGCCCATCTGTCACATTAAATTGCATCAGCATACCCCAATCCCAGGAGGCTAGGTACCTTGGCTTGTATCTGGATAGAAGACTTACCTGGAGAAAGCACATATTCACCAAACGCAAAGCCCTTGGTTTACAGTTTAGGAAATATTATTATTTGCTGAATAGAAAATCAAAATTATCATTGGAAAATAAACTCCTCATCTATAAGTGTATAATAAAACCTACGTGGACATATGGGATACAACTCTGGGGTACTTCAGCCAATTCAAATCTGGAAATCTTACAAAGATTTCAATCGAAAGTCCTAAGAACTATAGTTGATGCGCCTTGGTACATAACTAACAAGAGTCTACATAGAGATCTAAACATTCCCGACATAAAAGAGGAAATCAAGTATAGAGTGCCAAAGTACAAGGACCGTATTGTACATCATACAAATGAACTGGCAATCAGTCTCATAAAATCAAGAGTGGTACCCTCAAGATTACAAAGGAAGTCACCTTTTGACCTACTAAGCTGAAACCATACACCTGTACCAAAATCTACTGAGGTGGCCAAGACACTGAACTTGGACTACAAGAATTCTATATATTTAACTTATAATGACCGATTGCTTAATGTCCTAAGTGCGACAGATTGCAACGATATTATTATTAAAAAAAAAAAAAAAAAAATATTGGTTGCCTGTAAAGTCGGTATACGGGCGAAAGTTTTACGTGACAACGACTTTGAGTGGTAAAATGTTTTCGAGTGGAAGGGATGCATGCCTTTCACTTTTTATGTCTGTCTCTCTCGCTCTTAGAAGGGACACGCGTCCACGACACGCCTACAATGAGAGCGAGTGAAAGGCACGCGCCTTTCACTCGCTCTCATTGTAAGCGCATAACGTGACCCAGTTTCTTGAAGTGTCACCCGGCTAACCAATTTATAAGACGTTGTCACGTCAAAAAAATGTGTGGCATGTCGGATTATAGAGGGCTCCGGAAAACTAGAGGGTCCCCTGTACTACCCATGGTAGAAAAACATCAAGTACATTCTTCCCGTGACAAATACGACGCGTTTAAATTATCCATGGGTAAATTTAAGAAATATATCAAAACTAGACTATGTCAAAAGGCTTACTATTGTATCTCAGATTACATAAATGACAAAAGTATTTGGAAATGAATTGCTCTTGTTATGTTAATGATTTTAATTGTATTTAATGTAACGATATTGGCAATTAAAAGAGTCGGCCTTGAGTTTCTTGCCAGTTCTTCTCAAGAAGCCCCGTCGCCGGAACTGGCACTTAAATTCACTTTCACATTCAAGATAGTGTGATGAAAGTGAATCTAAGCTCTGCGGATTTAGAGTAGTAATGATTTAGATACATGTTGTTATATTTAATTTGTATGATGACGTTTCAAAGTGCTTTATAAAGTCCAAGGAATAAAGATATTTTGATTTGATTTGAATAGATATGTCGCTAATACTACGTCACGAAATTGGTTGTATAATTCCAAACAAAATACACCCGATGACGTTTGCAAGTCCAAATCACGTGACCACATTTGTCAGCAAAGAACTAACCTGACTCACCTCCCTCACTTACGTGAGCGAAATTTCAAGTAACCGCTCCACATTAGGCAGACCGTACGCTTGTCGGGTAGCAACCCGACGTAGTATATTATAACAAGCTGGTGTTTTTATATGATGGTATTACGTACCTCTGAGCTCCCTGCACGATGTATGCAGTGAGCTCCAGCACGGCGGGCTCCCCACTCGCGGCGCGCGCGACCATTCGCTCTCCGTCGACCACAGTGGCCAACGCCGAGTGGAGACACAGCCGGCCCGCCGCGTTTGACATTACACTATTCAACACCGGGTCGGTTTCGTTCAACACCTACAACAGTTTATTTCAAATTGCATTCAACGACAAATTATGAAACAAAAAATCCGACTGTAAATTAATGTTTTTTTTTTGTTTTAATCCTTCAATTTTTTTGTGCATGCCATGCATGCATGTTGAAATACCCTTTAAAATTCCATCCACATCATCTTGATATTAGGCGATCTACTACAGTACGCTATTTAAGACATTTTCTACCACAAACTGTGAAGTTGTGGAATCAACTTCCTTCAGCGGTATTCCCAAATAAATACGACATGGGGGCCTTCAAGCACAGTAAGAGTCAATATTTCCCATAGAAGGCTGGCAACGGATCGGCGACCCCTTGGTGTTGCTGATTTCTATGGGCGGTGGTGATTACTTTCCATCAGATGACCCACATACTCGCTTGCCCCTTTTCATATAAAAAAAAACCCCTATCTCACTCTCACAGCTGAAACAAATCATATGACGCCTCAAATGTTGGAATCCGTCAACCGGTACTAAGGAGCGTGCCAAAGAAATATACATACATACGCTTGAAAAACTTAACCCTCCTTTTTTCGTTAGTCGGTAAACAACTAAACAGATTTTGATGAAATTGATATACATATGTATTAATACATAGTATACCATTTTATCACGATATACCGTTCGCAGACGTAAACGAAAACAATCACCACCGCCCATGGAGATCAGCAACACCAAGGAGTCGCCGATCCGTTGCCAGCCTATACTCATTCCTTTTTTTCTTTCTGATGACCTCACTCACTCGCAGGAACACAACAACCCTCAAGCAAATTGTTATTCGGCTGCAATATTCTGCGATGTGGAGGTACTTCCCCAATCAGGCAGCTTAAAAAATATGCTATGCCCTACCTCTTTTATAATATGTTATGCCCTACCTGTCTTACCTGTTGCAATGTGTTATAATAAAATAAACATTCTATAAATTATACTCACGTCTAACCAAGAATCTGATCCTTTTTCAATAATGTGCATATACAGAAATAGAATTCCACACACGGATTTTGTATCCATAGGCACATCCTCATCCCTCATCAGCTGGTTGATATAAAACCTTATTTTCAAGAACATTGAGTGCAGTTTCCCGCTGTTCTCGCCACTAGTTTTCTGCACTATGAACAAAAGTAGTCTAAGTGCTAAGTGTGCTAAATTGAATACTTCATTTTTCTCTGTAGGCGATAAAGTTTCACTAGAAATAGGAGATATAAATAAATTAAATTCATGTTCAATATTTAATAATGTTTAAACCAATCATGTAGCTTTGTATTTTGTAATTGTAGCAACAGAAATTTTAAAATTAGTTTTTCAGTACAGACATAGATGAGAATACTGACGTTGTGAAATATATTCATTTCTGACATACCTATATCATATTCTGTAGAAGGTTTCTTTACATATATAACAGTTCAGAAAGTGATAAGGATCTCATCTGCTCGCTGTCAGCTAGGTGTAAATAAATACAAAAAAATGTATTTAAATACATTATGAGTAATCTAGTACCTATAGTACAAGCTCTGCTTAGTTTGGGACTAGATGGCCGTGTGTCCAGGAATATTTATTTAAAGGAATATTTATATTACAAGTATTACCTGTAAGCGTCAATACAACGATCCAAACATTTCACAAGGTAATCAGCTACGTCCACATCCACCTGCTTGACAGCGGCAGCCCCAGCTGGAAAATTTTCTATACACGAAGCCAGTCTGGAGACCACTTTGATGTACGGTGAGTATGTCGTTGGTTTGCTTGCAGTATGAAGCTTTATTTGCCATACCAGGGCTTCTGAGAATGGCTGCTGCAGGCTCTCGGTCTTTGTGATGTGTCTGGAAAGAAAAAAAATAAAGATTTTTTCAAACAAGCTTTCCTTATTATCATGCTAGATGCCAAAATTAATTGCCACTCTTTTGCACGGTTTTATTTCTATGGGCAGTGGTGATTGCTTTCCATTAGGTGATCCACGTGCCTGTTTACCCCCCTTTCATGTAAACAAATAGGGTAGGGCTGTGTCGGTGTAACATGGTAGTTGGTTAATGTGAAACATCTATATCACCGAGTCACTTTTAGTATTGTGTCCGTTATTTCATGCAAAGCCCCTCCCCCGACCCCCTGCCCGGTTTCTGGCTAACGGATCCGGTCAACCTTATAGCCAGATATCCAGCTATCTGGCTATAAGGTTGACCAGATATCTGTTTCCGGGTATCCAGCCAAAATACTCTCCGTTTCATCTCTAGTATGCAAACTTTTTTGTAAATACATACTTTTAAAAAATACAAACGTTTAATTGAACAAATGCTCCACGGTGCCTGATAAAGCTACTTATTAAAAAAATATAAAATATCTTCACCTTGTTATTAAACATTTCACTGGATGTTTTGCTTCAGCAAACATAAAAACCACAGCGAGGAACGTAAACAGACCCGAGTCAACAATTCTTGCTTCATTCAGCAGGTTCTTCAAGACGGCCAACTGTTCGTCAGTATTAGATGCATTAGCAAAAATTTTAAAATATTCACTAGCTCCTAGAACAACAAAAAGTCATCAGACAACTTGGTAACCTCATTTGTAAACGTAGAAAGTCATCAAAACACAGGTTATCTTTTACACCATATAGAACAATTGACTGTTTTATATATTCTGTGGTGACAGTATGTGTTAGAATAAGTAAACACTTTGGAAATATGGTTTTAAAACTGTACCTTCAATGTGATCAAATTGCCATGAATTTGACCATGTAACTGGCGGGAACCCGATTGAATTCTTAGATTTTTTTGTGCCGCCTCGAATAATTCTCAAAGTTAAACCATTCATGTTGATTATTTTGTTATTTTTAATTTAATAAATATATATAAAAGTTTTAGAAAATCACACCACACAATTCATTCAATATTTTGACAATTTTCCCCAATAATATAGGGATGTGAACGAATAAAAATCGATTACAATCGATGTGTACATTGATGTTTTGATGAACGCAGAACGACACAATATATCGATGACAAAACTAACATCGATAAATATGTCTTTCTAAATTACATTACATTTCAAAATTGTTACATTTAAATAAATATATCTGATCAATTGAAAAAAACCTGTTTATTTTAGAATGTATACCAAAAGTGGGCTGGATACGCCCTTGCTATAAAAATTAAAAAAATATATCGATGTGACTGCACTAAAATTTTGTAATTTATAGCTATGTAGGGAATGAGACTGAGAGCCGTATGAAACGCCGCAGTGAGGGAACGACAGAAGTGATTCTGTCGTCGTGGTTCGTGTGGTGTTAAACATATACCTTTTTATCTTCAAATAACTTAGACACCTTAATTGCAAGGGAGTCAGTGTAGTTCCTACACTCTTTATGGCGGCCAATAAACTAGGTGTTTAGATTTCAAAAAACGTAGACATTACAGATTCTAAAACTATTAGTTTTTACTCCAAAAGTCGCCAGTTTTGTCGCCAAAACTATTTTTTAGTCGCTACGACATAAGCAAAAGTCGTAATTTCTAGAGACAAAGTCGTAGATGTAGACAGTAGATGACAAATCATCATTTTAAAAAATAATTTCTTTTCTTTCTTCTTATTTCTTCAATCCTCAGAGGAAGTATGATTACTTCCTCTGAATTTCATCATGCCCTGTCACGGACGGGACGAGCACGGGGCGTGGTGGCACTTGAAAAAAAAATCTACCATAGGACAGTCGGCTTAGGTCGTTATCGACTTGACTTGCTCGCCCCGTAGGAGGTATTTTCTCTTCACTATGTTGAAAGCAAGTGTCAAGGCACCAACCACTTGCTAACTTGCCGGGAGTCCCGTGACCACGGCTATTTGCTATTGCAAACAAACAAACGATGCAGGCTTTTGAGTGAGCTGTAGGTTAGTTTTACTTACATGGTTAAGTGATACGTGTATGAATTAAAATACCTGCCTTAGATTAAGATAAAGTATCCATAAGATTAAGGGATATGTGCTGCGATAGTGGTGCCACTTTTTGTACTACGTTGGGTGGCAAACAAGCATACGGCCCACCTCATAATGATGCGGATAATCGTACCCATATCAACGCCCGCAATATTATATATCGCTCGCGCACTGCCACCCAGCTGTCAGCACAGTAGATTCTTTCATCCTAACATCCTCAGTCACTCTCAGGAACACAACAATCCTGGCTGGCCAAAACAGGCTGCGGTATTCTGTGAGTGAAGGTACTTCGCCAGTAGGACAGTTTAAAATTACGCTGTGCTCAACCTCTCTTGCGCCAGAGCGAATTAGTAAGCAAGGTGCATTACGTCCAGGTGAAGTGGGCTTTGGCTCAAAAATGGTCTTGTGCCATTTAACACCCCAAAATTATATTATATAGTATGTCCACTACGCGACAGGCGACTTTGAATACCTAAATAAAATTATTTTAGCATTTAAAATGGAATTTTGGATAAGTATTCCCTAAATGCTGAGGTTTATATTCAAAATGGCACCATTGTCGCTGCACATACCGTGCCTATATCTATGTATGTATGGCTGCCTACTGTAACACTGTGTCTGGAATATTCGGGAACATTCTAGCTAGATCATTGTGGAACATTCGAAACCTGTGTAATGTTCAGGAACATTGTTGATTATTCAACCCCTGTGCGACACCGGATATCCCAGATAATAGCTATAAACTCTCATAGGAAATACGATCGGTAGTTTCTAGGACAAGGATGTGAAGAGATTTTTGTAGGATTGATTGATGTCTCTGGTGATCTCAGATCACAGCAAACAAGGTTGCTGTTTCTGTGATCTGTTCTGGTGATTCTAGTTTACCATTAGACGGGCCAAATGCTTGTTTTCCACTATATACTTACTTAGTTAAAATATAGGTCATTAATACAGATTCTATTTTATATACTTTCATCTTCGTAACTAAAAAAATAATCAAGAAAAGACGAACATTTTTTTACGAAACAAAGATTTATGTATTTCCAAAATACATTCTCATTTCTCAGTTATTTACATTAAACCTTAAAGTAAAATAAATTATTTATCACACTATAAATCCTATGACTTATTCAGTCTTTACTGTTGCTTCGGGTACTTGAGGCTGTGTTTCTTCTTTTTGGTCTTCTTTCGGTAATTCAGCTTGCTCCGTCTTCTCTGGCGTCTCTTCTTTTGCAGGCTCCACAGTTTCTACACTGCCGATGTCACCGTGTCTAGTATTCCCTGCAAGTTAGAAAAACGTCTTAAGTATTTACGAAAATGCAGCAGGATTGTATCCATTGTTCTTCGGACTGGATTCACTGTGTCCAGTATGTTTGCAGCAGCGACGCGCAGATATAAGAACGCCCGCGTTTCTTTCATAGCAAAATTGCACAGCAAAATTGACATAACTTCTAAGTTTGGCGTGATGTTTTTACTTGATTTTGTTTTAGATTTAACAAGAATTATGTTGTGTATATTAAATAAATAATCAATATAACATATAGATATTAGGTACATATTAAAATTTATTATGCTACATGTCAGTGTACAGCCCCCTTACCACCATCTGTTATTGCGATTCAATAACTGAATAGATTGCTTATTTATACCGATGAATAAGCGACTCTATTTCATTTGAAATAGAGTCGCTTATTCATTGGTATAAGCGATCTATTCAGTTTTTGAATCGCAATAAGAGATGGTGGTAAGGGGGCTGAGGTATAACTGTGGCTGAACTGGGTTGGACAAACTGTTTTTAGTACTTAAGTGCAGTTCTTAAGGAGTACTTAAACAAGAAAAGTAACATGATCGTGACATGAAATTTAATGACAATGCTTATTATGGATCAAATGAAAAGGAATAAATAGAGAAATACAGTGTGTGTCTTCCACATAAATATTAAATATAGGTCTGAGGAGTTAGCGGACAAACAGACAGATTTATTTTATATTGAGTGTATGTAGAGAAAGAAAGTATCATAGGCTACGGTGCAGTGCAGTGTTGCTTTATATCTGTCGAACACTATTTCGTTCTCCATAGTAAAAAAAATACTAGGTAAGTAAAATAAGAACGTACCTATAAAAATTGGACCAGAAAATTGGATGTGCGTGTACTGCGCAATGATTACGCTTGAATAAATGCAACATTATGTAGGCTATCTACTATTACAGTCACTTACGTTACTAGATTGGTAATTTTAACACGAAATACAATAATTTACCGACTTATTAAACTTGAATAATTGAAACTTGTTTATAAAACGAATGATTTAGGTAAATGGGATGGGAGTTTTAGATGTTAGATATCGTAATAGGTTCCTTCGTGAAGTGGTTTCCAAGTCCTTTTATCCTGGTAACCTCATTCACTTTCACACTCACACACATTCACAGGAACACAACAACACTTTTTTGGGGTGTAAGTGGTTCAATATCATCTTTGAACCAAAGCCAACTTCACCTGCACGCGGTGCACCCTGCTAACTGACAAACGAAGCTCTGGCGAAAAGAGAGGTAGGGAGCGTAATTGTAAGCTACCCGACTGGGGAATGTGCCTCCACCTCACAGAATACCGCAGCCAAATAACAATTCCCTTGAGGGTTGATATGTTCCTGCGAGCGAGTGAGGTCACCAGAAAGATAGGAGATGCTGCGTTGGCAGCGGGGGTGGCGGCGCGTGAGCGATATTTTATGTTGTGAGCGTTAATATGGCTACGGTAACCGCTTCACATCAAGCGGGCCGTATGCTTGTCTGCCGCCCGAGGTAGTATAAAAAAAAATCAAAGTAGTGTCTGAGTACAGTATCGAAAAGGGCTTACTTTTCGATACTTTACTCAGACACTACTTTGATTTTTTTTTCAAGGGAATTAATTAATTTACTGCGGTCTTCTGTGAGGTGGAGGTAACAACTCCCCCTGTTGGACAGCTTACAACTACGCTCGTAAGTGACTACCACATTGATGATATACATCGATGTTCCTCATGTCATTCTTACTAATATAATAAATGTGAAAGTTTGTGGGAATGGATGTTTGTTATTATTTCTCGAGTGAAGTACCTGAACAGATTTCAACTTTTGACATACTTATATGATACGGATTGACACGCTTCCTATGAGATCTGTTTATCCCAACGATACTTTGTTCAACCAGCACGACGACGCCGCGGGTAACTAGTTCTCAATGAACACATTAAACATTCAAAACATTAGAAGTTAAGGTTAAATGTGAAAGTACAAGTATGTTTGTTTACATGTTGTCCTTCTTTCACGTAGAAAGAAACTTATGGATGCTTTGGGTAAGAGGTGTGTGAGAGAGTAGTGTAAGAGGTTCATCAATATCTTTGAACGCGGTGCACCCTGATAACTGACAAACGAAGCTCTGGCGAAAAGAGAGGTAGGGAGCGTAATTGTAAGCTACCGGACTGGGGAATGTACTTTCACCTCACAGAATACCGCAGCCAATAACAATTCCCTTGGAGTTGTTTTGTTCCTGCGAGTGAGTGAGGTTACCGAAAGCAAGGAGATGCTGCGTTGGCAGCGGGGGTGGCGGCGCACGAGCGATATTTTATGTTGCGAGCGTTAATATGGCTACGGTAACCGCTTCCCATCAGGCGGCCCGTATGCTTGTCTGCCACGTAACGTAGCATAAAATAAAAAACATTGATTGACTGAAACCTATAGATTGTTTTTTTTACCGGAATTGTTTTAAATCTGGAGTGTGATAATCTGGCTACTTTTAATTTCGAAAAAAACATTTTTTCCCACGGGGAAAACAAAATTTTATTAAAATAATGGGTGAAGTCGCGGATAACAGCCAGTTTTTGATAAACGTAGACAGTCTATCGAGTACCCTGTATGCTTAGTGCGAGGTTTCGATAATGTTAACATCATTTTGTAAGAAATTAATGTAAAATAAAACATCCACAATACGCTAACTACAATAACCTGCCCTACTTCTGCATTGTATTGTAAGCGTCTATAGGCTACGCTAAACTTTACATCAAGCGGGCTGTATGGTTGTTTATTACGCCCGGCGGCCGCACATGTTGCAAACAAATACAACCATAGTTCAACCCCCTTACCACCATCTCTTATTGCGATTCAATAACTGAATAGATTGCTTAATCATACCAATGAAGAAGCGACTTTATTTCAAATGGAATAGAGTCGCTTATTCATTAGTATGAATAAGCAATCTATTCAGTTATTGAATCGCAATAAGAGATGGTGGTAAGGGGGCTGAACTGTGGTTGTATTTGTTTGCGAGATGTGCGGCTGCCGGGCGCAAATGTATGTTGCTAAGAGCAATACCTACCTACTCAAGAACGGTTAAACCAATTCGGCCATATTTTTTTCGTATTTTCCTTAAAGCACACGGAAAGTTTTATTAAAGAGAAAATATAAAAAAAAATCGTGGAAATTGTAAAAAAAAATAATTGACAGAACGAAGTCTGTCCGGGCAGCTAGTATTAAATAAAAACACAGTAGCAACAAAGTTTAAACACAGACTTACACGACTAGAGTTTAGGTCACTGTAGGTTATAAACACACATAAAACGGCACCATCCGACGACGTAGGTTATAAATACCCATCCGTTGGACAGGTGAAACTTAGGACACAAAGGGGCCGAGACCGTACATCTATATGGGCGAAAGCGAATACAAAGCTATGTAATACGAATGCGACACACAACACGTAAAGCACACAACCAGACCGACCTACGGTACCTGTATAGTGCTGCCGACTGAGTCTAGGAGACCGGTTACCGCCGAGGACAGAGAGTCGACGGTACCGGTGACTGTGGACCCGAGAGTACCTATAAGGCTGTTCAGGAATCGGCTCCAAGCATCCACTGTTTTGATTGGAAGATATCACACATACATAAAATATAAATGAAGTTATAATGTTTAGTATAAAGTAATAAATAAGTATAATTATTATTGGGAATAATAAATCGCCATGTCTTAGAAAGAAATAAGTTGAATTCGGGAATTGTATCCGCGAGTCAATAATTAGATTGACACGCGACTTGACGAGCTCGATGGTCGAATGGTTAGCAATGGCCACTGTGACTCCGAGGTGCGGTTTCGATTCCCGCACAAGACACATATTTGTGAACATGTCTGTTAGTCTTGGTCTGGGTATTTTCTATATATTATAATTACAAAAAAAAATGTATTTACGTATAATATTAGTTATCTAGTACCATAGTACAAGATTTACTTAGTTTGGGACTAGATAATCGTGTGTAATTTCTCCAGGAATATTTATTATTTATTTATTTATTATTATTATACTCTTAGTATTAACTAAAAGCCTGCGTTATTGTGGCAATTCATTATTCGCATGCTGAGGTGTATACGACAGTGTTATGTAAATATACATGATAAACTATGAAAAGATATGGGAATGTTGTAAACTTTAAAGGAAGTATGAAGATAATATTGATGGAGTTAGTTACCATATTGTGTTCCCGCGCCGAGGTTGATATTAACATTGGAACCCTGGGATCCGGATCCGGGGCGGTGCGGGCCGTGGTGTCCGTGGCCGCCGTGGCCGCCGTAAATTGGAATGCCGATGAGTCCTTTAACATCAGAACTATTCTTTTCGTCTTTCTCATCTTTTTCATCATTCACGACCTCGAGCGTTTCTCTTGGTTTCTCAGGATTTGAAAACGATTGTAACTTCTGCACAGCGCCTGATATGCCCTTTATGATGGGGCTGTTCTGAATAATCTTCTTGATTGGGCCATCTGTTACTTCTGGCACCTTCTGCTCCGTGTCCTCAGGCTTGGGCACTGCCGGCTCAGCAGGAATTTCGTTGGAGCCTTCTTGCTGGTTGGATTCGCTAGGTTTAACTGCCTGCGCAGTCACTTGCTGCTGAGCTCCATGATGTGGATGCATTAAGTTACCAACCGCTTGAACAATAGGATTGTTTTGGATAGCTTGAGCTATCGGTCCAGGCTGGGCTGGCTGACTACTCTGAGTCTGTACTGTAGAGTGTGCCTGGGTTTGACCAGGATTGAAAATGTTATTGATTGAGTTTTGAATGCCTTGCCAAATTGGCCAGCCGGGTCTGGAAGTGGTCGCGCTTCCCTCGTCTGATTGTGCACCGGACGCTGTTGTACCCTGGCCACCTCCGTTTATGACATTCTGAATGCCATCTCCGATGCTCGTTAAGATGTTGGTAGGTCCCGTGTTATTGCCAGACGTTGCTGGGAAGTTGATTGAACTTTGAATAGTTGACTGGATGTTAGTGAATCCCTGTTGCAGTATATTTTGTAGGTTTTGGATGGCCTGAAGTATAAAGTTGTTATTGGACCCATCCGGTGTTGTCCCTGTACCTCCTCCTGTTCCTGTACCTCCTCCTGTTCCTGTACCTCCTCCTGTTCCTGTACCTCCTCCTGTTCCTGGACCTCCCGTACCTGTACTTCCTGTGCCGGTACTTCCTGTTCCACTACCTCCTGACCCAGCATCAGTGTCACCTCTCTGACTTGCATAGGCCTTCACTTCGTTAGATATAGATTTGACTGCGTTCTGGAAATTATCTTCCAGTGTCCTAATGCTAAGTTGAACATCTTCTATGCCGTCTTTTTGCCCCAATGTCGGAACCGCCGGGCTTCCGCCACCCGAAAGGAAGTTAGTCATTGTTTCGTTAAGTTTGGTAAGTTGGGTCATAAACATTTCAGCGAAACTTTGCAAGTTTTGTTGGATCACCGTTATTTGTTGAACATTTTCAAAACCTTGACCGATGGTTTCGAATCCTTGTTTCAGCGAAGATTGAGTGTCATCGACGATCTTTTTTACATTGATCGGTTCTTCGTAATGTTCAGGATTCTGTGTTTCATGCTGTTGACGTTGGGGTTCTCCTGGGTTTCTGAGATCTATTTCTGCCCTCTTTACGTCAGGGGTTTCGTCATTTTCAACTGTATCATCTTTATTTTCGATTTCTAATTTTAGAGACGGTTTTACGTCTTCGACAACGACCTTCACGGGAATGTCGGTAATTTTAGGGATAACTCGGAGATTGTTTTCTACTTCGTTGACAGCATTGGCCTGATCGACTAGCTCCTGTTCACTGGAAGTGTTTTCTGTTGGCACGACATCTTTTTGGGCAACCTCTTCAGCAACAGAGGCTAGTTTTTTCTCTACCTCCTTCACAGTGATCGCGGGAAGGGTGGCGGCGCGAGCGTGGAGCGCGTATGAAGCGAGTATTAGGAACGCGTACAGCCTCATGGTCGGTGGCGGGTGGACTACGGCGAGCGGGTGGGGCTTCACCTTTATACGAGCCAGCTAACGGTCCGGCCGGCGGGCGGGCTCACACACGTACTGTATTTACGCTGGCCGCGCGCTGCGCTAATGTGGCCGGCTTTATTTGTACTTCTGTTGTCTGCGAGTCGTCTTTTTGCAAATTAACTGTTTCTTCGCGGAAACTATAGCGAATGTGACAGTTTTAATGTAAATTATGACCTTTAGAAGCCTTTAGAAAATTGTGAGCTAGCGGTGAGCGGAGAAAGACCAGTTATTGTTTGCAATTTCTCTTCATTGGTCCCTTTCAATAAGTAAGCCGCAATGTTTTTAAAACTTATCAAACTTATCCTTGTTTGGATAAGTTTTAAAAACATTGCGGCGACCTACAAGCCATTACAAAGTAGGTACGTAATGAAGAGTGGGATGAATAGCAGTAAGTAGCTAATTAGTTATTTTGATCTACATTGTTTATGACATACAAGGGTCCTAAAACTCGTTATAGTTAAAAGTTATTTCCACAACCCGCTGGACTGTAAATATTTGCAACTTGTTTACAATTCGTTCCATCCCAGTTAGAATGTCTCAAGAAATTGATTCTATCTATAATAACAATTCTTATCTATTTTATGTATGTAAAACTGTTGTTAATTGGACACCGATTACAATTAATATTTACCATTCTTCAGTCATAACGGTCTTAGTATTATTTAAACTTTATTAGTACATAACATAAGGGTTGTCGAAGAAGATGAGGTACATAACTTAAAATACAAAAAAAAACGCAAAGTCAATGCTAACGCATTATATGATCATTATCAGGTCATTTTAGTCTCCACTACAGGAGCATGACCCTCTCTCGTCCGTCACAGACAGGAGGATTTGGCCTACACTCCCCACGCTGGCCAGACGGGTTGGAGTGGAGGGCATTATTTGACGCCAGGCATATTTACCCAGTATAAAGTATACAGCCGCCTCGGCATCAACTTATAATCATCCCACTATAGGGGTATGGTCTCCCTTCAAACTAAGAGGGTTTAGAACATACTCCACCACGCTCAACTGCGGGTTGGCGGAGGCCAAGGTTTTCAAACCGCCCAAAGGCCATTAACTTGGCTTAACGACTGTCATCTAAAGACAACAGCCAGGACATATGGCTTAACGTGCCCTCCGAAGCACGGAATAGCACGGAATAATAAACCCATCCATTGACAGGCGACGTTCGACATTGCTTAACTTGCGTGATCGATTAGATTGACTCGTGCAACATCGCCGTCGAGCGCCTCATTAGATTAATAATAACTAGTGGTCGCCCTTTGGTCGAAATTCAACTAAATTTAAATTTTATGCATAATTTTAGAAAAATATTATCATTCTGCACTCCTTCTCTATATAAACTATAAGTGTGCGAAATTTCATACTCCTTCGTCCGCGGAATTTTCGAAAAAAGGTGTACAAAGTTTTTACTTCACGTATTAATATCTATATAGATATGCTTATACTCCGTGTTTCCAAAGGCACTTTAAGCCGTCGGTCCCGGTTGTTATACAGTCGTTAAGCCAAGTTACTGGCCTTTAGGCGGCTCGAAAACACTGGCCTCCGCCAACCCGCAGTTGAGCGTGGTGGAGTACGCTCTAAACCCTCTTATTTTGAAGGGAGACCATATCCCTATAGTGGGATGATTACGGGTTGATGCCGAGGCGGCCGTATATATTATACTGGGTAGTACACATCTACCTAGTTGCTCCCTTGTATCACTATTTTCCTTCTGGTACAGAGAGCAGGGAGCCGATGGCTGCGACGGCACAAAACCAGTCATTGTGAAGTCTAAGCGTGAGGCCTTATGTTAGGTATACAGTGGACGGCGTTCGGCTGAACTGATGATTATGATTTGCTAGCTATTTGCGTTTATCTTTATTAAGAAAAGATTTGTGTGTGGCTGTGTCATGGACACGGGCGTGTGTTGTATGCACTAAAATTATCTCAAAATGGCAGCGCTTCCCCCTCCCGCGCATGCGATATTCCATAATCCAAAGTAATCAATTCTTTAATCCTTCATCTATCCGGTCTTGTGATTGAATTTTGGATGGAAATGGTAGATATGTATCCAAATTGTATTCTCCGATTTTGTTATTATTCGTTTTTTTGAATTGACTCACTATAGAAGCAATTTTAAAGACGTGTAGATATTCACGTCAATAACATCGATAAGAATTATTTTCTTAATTAAAATAAACAGTAAATGTATAATTTTTCAACGGAACCCAAATCTATTTTTAATTTGAACGACTTTTTATTTCTCTATCTAAATGATTAATTAGAGTCAATTTCAACGGGTTCAGTATAACGGGGGTAATATCTCAGGTCGTGCAAATGTGAGGCTCATTCAAATAAACCTAATTTTATGTTAGAGCCGCCGCTACACGATTAATCAGTCTTATCTTAAATAAATGTTTCCTTTTAATCTTTCAAGTTGCCGCAACTTGTATCTATTAGAATATTTTATGTTTTCTTTAATTGGGTGAATTTTCTGCATAGATAATTTACCGTACGCACGGGGGTCCACCACATATTCCCACCACTGTGTCTCCTGTGTAGCCAGGATTAACAGCGGCGACCATCAAAATAGGCAATGAACAGTGAAGTCCATTGCAGTCTCGGGGGTAAAACTACGGCTGCCTTGGAACTCACAACGAATTTAATCAGAAGAAATAAGTAGGAGTAAGAAGCTTTTGGAATTTGACTTCCCCTCTTCGCAATGTGAGAGACAGCTATATGGCAAATAAGGCATTAAAGTGAAAAAGTACGTTGGGTTCTGACCGTACGCACGTACGACCCGCCTGATGCGTATCGTAACCTACAGATGCTTGTAATATAAAATATCCCCCCACAACCGTCACCCTTCGCTTCATTGTAGAAATTTCTTCTTTCCTGGTGCACTCACTCGCAGGAACATAACAATTCCTCAGGACCCTACTTGGCTGTGGTCTGTGAGGCAGAGGTACTTCCCCAGTCGGACAGCTTATAATTCACTGCACCCCAGCTCACTTTAGCCAGATCTTCGTTAGTTAATCAGCAGGGTGTATGAAATTCATACATTCATAAAACATTACCCTCCCATCTTAGACAGTCAGGTAAAAACAAATACCATTTACTTACACGTGTAACGTGAATGAACTTTACAATCTAAAATGTTAAGTATACGTATATAATTTACTATATACATACATAACACCACGCCGCGAGGCCGGCCGTCGCTCGGCGATTTCTGAAAACAAATAATTTCGCCCTCCGTTGACATAACGCTCACTTTCGTTTTCGAGCTTCCGAGATTATCCAGTGGATGCTAATCATTGTCACCCAGGGTCAGGAGTCTCGAAGAAAGTCTATTGTGCGAATGGAAAGTCAGGATGTGGAGGCGGTGTCTTTGAGAAAGTAATCTCAATATCAACTGTCACTTGGCACTATTATTGTAATTAGTAAATAAATATTCCTGTACAAACTGCACACTTCTATATTTGTAAATAAATATATACATGTAATACAAAGAAAACACCCGGTTAAAAATGGCCATTATTAAAAAATAATAATAAAAATGGCCCTCTGACCACCGAGCTCGTCATATCTCCATCTGCATATCCAGGAAGGAAGGAGATGCTGCGTTTGCAGCGGGGGTGGCGGCGCGCGAGCGATATTTTATGTTGCGAGCGTTAATACGGCTACGGTAACCGCTTCACATCAGGCGGGTCGTATGCTTGTCTGCCACCCGTCGTAGTATAAAAAAAAAATCTGTAACTGCATAGGTATACGGTGATTGATTTAAATATACAAGATATCTTTAAATTATTGTATGTAATGTATTGATGAAAAAAAGGAAAAGAAGAAACACTACATAAAAAACAAAAGTGTACTAAGATTTTGTTTCATAAAAATGTAAGACGTGCCAAAGTGGTGTAGTAGTGGCCCACTAGGGCCCAGTGACAAAATAAATAATTTAATTTTATTTCGTTTTGATCCTAGTAGCTTGCTCATACACTATGTTTGGAAGGATCTTTCATTCATTCAATCAATATTTTTTTCATTCGGTTACAATTTAACATTAGTGTTTGAATTTTACATTAGCCATTTTAAACAATAAGTAATAATAAATAAAGACCAGTAGTAAGTTGTTTATACTTGATCGAAGAGTAGTAACAAGTGTATTAATATTTACCTCTATCTCTGGCGAAAGAGAGGGAGAATACAGCGTATTTGTAAGCTGCCCCACTGGAGAAGTACCTCCATCTTACAGAATACCGTAGCCAAAGAAAAATTTCCTTGAGGATTGTTGTGTTGACCAAAGTCGCTGCGAAAATGACTCCATGAAGGATCCACTCCATGAAGGATTTAAGCCGAGTGCTACGGACTGTCCAATACACTTTACATAGTTCCATGTTTGAATATTTAAAACTAATTAGAATAACAAGAGAGTCTAAAAAAGTAAAAGATATATAAGTGAACTGAAAACGCGGTGCTCCGGGGCTCACGTCATACTATCCTATATTTAATAAAAATGTAAAAATCATTTATAAAAACAATAATATATATCTGTTAAATCAAAGTTACATTTTATTTAACAAACAGTATCACAGACGGTACAGTACTCAACACGCACTCGTACGTCTTTTTAAATCATTCGATTTTCACTGAGATACGAATGTACCTATATACAAGAACTGCCCGCTTAACAATATTATGTATTGTCGTTCATAACAAAGAAATATTTCCGTCATCTTTACCGTGTTTTCATTTCATCCGCATGAAACAAGTTCGCTTCCCGTGGGAACCATTTTTATATTTGTGCACATCTGAAATTGTTCACTCGTTGAAATCTTTTCAATGAAAGCTATTTCTTGTCTTTCGCAATAGACTACTGCTGGCACAGTATAAATAATAGTACTACGTATAGTTATACCACAGTATAAGTAATAGTACTACGTATAGTATGGCCTCTCCCTGCCGCTCTCTCGTGTCGACCTCACCTCCCCTCTGAGACAAATCTGGAACAGTTTGTATGGCCCCGCACGCACACACGCCCATTCACGCTCTGCACAGACGTCACTGTTTATGTAGTAGTAAACGACAAGATATTTGTAGGAAGTGGCCGGGGTGTGGTTATACAGTTAAATAATAGTATTACGGCCTGACCTGGCCTTACGGTATGGCATCTCCCTGCCGCTCTCTCGTGTCGACCTCACATCCCTTCTGAGACAAATCTGGAACAGTTTGAATGGCGCCATGACTGTTCGTCTGCTATATATTTAGTCGGATCATTCGCTTGTCGACTCCAATGTTTAATGACAAATATGCGTACGCGCCGCCTCAAGTTACTATATCTTATTGTCGTTCGCATGGTAAGAGACTCATACACTTGCACCCTCGCTGCTAACGCAACATCTCGTCACATCTAGTGACTTCATTTACTAGCAATAACACAACAATTATCAAAGGTATTGTCGTTTGGCTTCGGTCTTATCTGGAAGTACTTCCCCAGTCGGGGTTGACATGCGCTACGTCTCTTTCGGCAGGCCCCCGATTGCTAGATGGCAGAATACACCATTAGGCTTTAAAAATGGTGGTGAACAACTTATACCTCGTGTGTCTACCCACTGCTGTATATAAGCCTTCCCCAAGGCTTTCCAACAAATACGATCCTCCGCCTTCCGCATACAGCCGCTGTCTTAAGGCCATCGGACGATCTAGTAAGAGGGTGTCCACCGCTTCGTCGTCCTGCGCGCGGCCTCCACTCTAATACCTTCCTACCGCATCTTCCATCACTTACTCGGCAGATGTGACCGGTCCATTGCCACTTTCATCATACTATATCAACAGAAAAGTGTACACTGAAGAGTATAGTACAGAGGTAATATACTCCTACTCCTGTAAGGAAGAGTCCTTACAGGTAATTTTCAGGACTAACTGTAATAAGCAAGGACTACTAGAGGCAAACAACGCTGTGGGGAAGGCAACACCTAAGCACTATTTGTATTACAATATCTTGCCAACAGATTGAACCTGAGTGACAGATTGAGAAACGGAGAGAATCCAACCTGTTGCCCCCAAAATTGTCCAATCGTTCCACTTGCGCGTGCGGTCGTTGACTGACACAAACCTGCCGCCGATTTAACGTTTACTCGTTATAAAATTAATTATATATATTCCTACAGATGTATTCAAATGTATGCACGGCCCACGGTGCCAGAAATGCAAATATTTGAGGTAACTGATAGGTATTTCCAACGAACGCGAGGAAGTGGATACGGACCGTTATGAACGATGGTGAGAGACACCATCAAATATATATTGTCAAACTTCGATCAATTATTTATTGTCTTCAAATCAACAAATCCTATTGACTCCCCTGCTATATATATTTAATAGGCAGATGGCATTACACTTCGGCGTGTGCCTTATTTCGACACTGCCCCAGGTCTCAAATCTTGATTTTCACTAGACAAAAAATTTGTCGTTAATTTGTTGAAATTTGTCGCCCAAAGGAAAAAAATTGTCGCTCTCCCGTTAAAGAGCTATAAGGTTTTATTTGTGGCAGTGCCAAAACACAGCCCACTCGGGATCTATTAAACTACATAACATAGCGAAGATATGATTTCCCCTAGAATTAGTCGTCAATTTGTCGAAATCAGACACCAATAATCAGAATTAGTCGACCTCCCGTTAAAAAGTTATAAGTCTTATAATACATAGAAAACACCCAGGCCAAGACAAACAGACATGCTCATGCACACACATGTTTGTCTTGTGCGGGGATCGAACCCGCAACCTCGGAGTTAAAGTAGCCATTGCTAGCCAGTCGACCACCAGGCTAGTCAAAACAAAAGCGGAAAAATATCATAATCACATCTGAAATATTGAAAGTGCACTCGACCTCGGATTAAAGGGCAGGTGAACACAGGCCCCATTGTTTTAGCATAAGAGTAGATTTTCAGCTAATTAAATAACTTGATAGATTTGAAAGGAAATATTTTAAGGGGTGTAAGTAGCTCATCACGATCTTTTGAGCCAAAGCCAACATCACCTGCACATGGTGCACCCTGCCGACTAACGAAAGAGGCTCTGGCGAAAGAGTGGTAGGGTACAGCGTATTTGTAAGCGGCCCGTCTGGGGAAGTACCAAAGCAAAATAACAATTCCCTTGAGGGTTGTTGTGTTCCTGCGAGTGATTGAAGTTACTAGAAAGGAAGGAGTTGCTGCATTAGCAGCGGGGGTGGCGAGAGGCTACGGTAACCGCTTCACATCAGGCGGCACGTATACATGTCTGCCACCCGAAGTAAACTACTCCGGTTGGTGGATGGTGTGAAAAACAAAAACAAATGTGACATTTCTGGAATTAACACTAGATCGGAATTGAATTCTGAATTTACACGAGGATTGAGCCCCTCTGGATTTATAAATTTAGACTGTACATTGATCTATCAGAACTTCTTTTTCTAATATAGTTTTTTATGAACATCAATCAACCGGCGCCGTTCGCGTGAGAAGTAAACAAGGCAATCTCATCAAATTGCACCGAACACTTCAACAACACCGTCCATTTCCTACGCAGTGGTTCGTTGACCTGGTGCAGTTGGTCCCTGCTCCAGCTACTGTACCGTTACGATGGTGCTGCTTCATTTCGGACAAGTTTTTTATTTTTAATTAATCGTTTTTCATGTTTACGAGGCGCCGCCAATGGCGCCAACATCCGATATCGATGATTGAAAATTGAAGCTTTTAGCCGCTGTAGCGCTTTATAGAATTACTTTAATACTTTAATTATGGGGTGTAAGTGGTTCATCAACATCTTTAAACCAAAGCCACCTTCACCTGCACGCGGTCACAGTTTTAAAAGCATACAGTTGGGCATCGAAGGTACTTGTGCAGAGCAAGGGAGGGGTACCCGCGGAGAAGCGGGCGGTGCGGTCAGCGTCCCACAAACAAGCGTAGTTTGTGGGAGCCACCGTGAAAGGCCGTCACGTGCGCGTACTGAGTGTTTTAAACGTTTTTTTTTATTTACGTTCAGTGATTCCTATTTAATATAATGATGCATACAAATTGTTCTGTATACGGTTGTAACTCGATGTCGAAACACATGAATAATTTAAAATTTCATAGATTTCCCCGTGACGCAAGGTAAGTTTTTTCTATAATTTCGTAAAATCCTACCTACTTTGTCTTTGTTGAAATGTATGTAGCTATGTTGTTGGTGAAGTGCAAGGTACTTCAACTATAAGTAATACAACAAATAACCGAATTCTTGTGCTCCAACGACAGATGACTGAATAGTACTTCGTAACTCGAACTCCAACCTAGCGGGGTTTTCAAATGTAAATATGTAGGTATATGTATTCTTTACGGCGCATGCTCTTGCCCAAAGTGTAATTATTATGTTTACAACTTCTTAATAGTTGGGATGTCGGGCACAGAAGGAGTAGGTATTTGTCTAATATCCAACTGTTATGATTTTATTTAAACCGACGACAGAAAAAGACAAGGTTCTATTTTCACCTATATTTAAGATTTCTGGGCAAATATATTAATTACTACGTATGGCTGTGCCATTACTAACATAAAATTTGTCTCTGCGACTATATGCACGTGCTCTGTGTGGGACGAACCTATGTGTATGTTTAATCACGTAAATGTACACTATAAACTTTTTAAACAAATGGGACACCAATTTGAACTTACACTCTCATACTTATTATTTTCGCTGTCAAAAAGCCAAATGACTCATCGGTTCGTTTTTTTTTTTTTTTTTTTTTTTATATACTACGTCGGTGGCAGACAAGCGTACGGCCCGTCTGATGTGAAGCGGTTACCGTAGCCATATTAACGCTCGCAACATAAAATATCGTTCGCGCGCCGCCACCTCCGCTGCCAACGCAGCATCTCCTTGCATTCTGATGACCTCACTCACTCGCAGGAACACAACAACCCTCAAGGGAATTGTTATTTTGCTGCGGTATTCTGTGAGGTGGAGGTACATTCCCCAGTCGGGTAGCTTACAATTACGCTCCCTACCTCTCTTTTCGCCAGAGCTTCATTTGTCAGTTAGCAGGGTGCACCGCGTGCAGGTGAAGTTCGTGACAAATTATCTCCTTATAATGGCATATCCATACCTAGTAGTTAAGATCTTTGTTTCAGAGCTAGTTTCTTTTTTAAAATTTTTTGAAGCAATCACGTTTTTTGATAATTTTTATTTACTTTTTTATTTTACACATTTTAGTTATTTACAGTAAATTTTGCTATCCAGATATTGCATTTTGGGTATTGATATTCCTAGTTTCTATTATTAAGTATCTTGCGAAAATGAAGTGAGTAAAGTCGTAACCAAATTTAAATCGTTAATTGTTTGGTACCTACATCAACTTGGCTGGCACCAGAAATCCGCTATTTTTTTTTAAATTTTGATATACTCCGTGACCGGCGCAATAAAGACGAATTTTACAACTAATCAAAATTGGTTCAGTCGTTTATTAGTTACGAATGAACATAGGGACTTTTTGTTTTCGCCGCAGACTTAATAAGTTAACATACCAACACCAACCAGGTGCTGTAGGAAACAATATTTTTAGATAAATTATAGGTAGGTATTATTAAAACAAGTACAGTTTATATCACAGCCATGCTTATGTTTCCCCCATATTTTCATGATCAAATTGTTTATCCGAATGCGAATTCATTATATTGTTAAATTTAATGTTAGAAAGTTGAAATCTAAAAATAAACATTCACGTAAATATTTAGCAGTGCAACATTTGTAAATATGTATATTATATTCTTGTTGATAAATGATTATAAAAATATTAAAGATTATTTGATTTCGAATTTTGTGACAACCCTTGCATATCGGCGAACTACCGCGTGGATACCTACGCGGGCGGCGGCATCGTGCCACGTCACAGGCGATTCCCTACTGTATGAAAAATTGTAATACTGTGACGCGGTGCACCCTGCTGAATGACTAACGAAGCATTGGCGAAAAGAGAGGTAGGGAGCGTTATTGTAAGCTACCCGACTTGGGTATGTGCCTCCTCACAGAATACCGCAGTCAAACAATTCCCTTGAGGGTTGTGGTGTCCCTGCGAGTGAGTGAAGTCACCAGAAAGGAAGGAGATACTGCGTTTGGAGTGTGGGTGGCGGCGCGCGTGCGATATTTTATGTTGCGAACATTAATATGGCTATGGTAACCGCTTCAGTGTAAAATATGTAACATCTTGTAAAAAAATAACGTATTCTAGTAAATAAATATCTTTATCTCCACATCAGGCGGGTCGATGCTTGTCTGCCACCCAACGTAGTATAAATAAAAATTACAACAATCAAGATGTCTCCTACTCTAAGACGGCTCTGAGGAGGTCTCTCAACAACGTTAAGTTGACTTCAAATTGATGATTTATTTTTGAGTTTTATTTATATATTATTTTATTTATATATTACAGTTAAAACCCGTTTGTCGTTAGAACGCGTTTTCCCTAGTTAAACTAGTTTTTACTAAACGCCGTTGTTAAAACTAGAAATACAACAAAACTTGAGGTGTTTGATTATTTTAGTCGCTTCTGGCATTCGCCGGTCGCTGCCGGGGCACAAACAAGATAAATATTAGGTAGTAAGTACTATTTACTGTGATACTTAACTAATATCACAGTATAAGTAATAATAACTTATTAAACCCTAAAAAATATAATTTAATAACTAAAATATATTATTAAAAGGAGTCCCTTTAGGCAAGGTTCCGAAGATACTGGTAGCGTTCCCCCGTTGAATAGCTAGACTAATTCTTTGTCCGAGGTAGCTGCCAGCTCTTCGGTCTCCTGTGATGTCAACTAACCTTTTTGCTATTTCCTTAAAAAGCCTTATAGCGCTAGGACCCCACGGACCAAGGGTCTCGACACCGAATGGGACAAAATCATATTCGGAGCCTAGACCTCTATATTTGTATGCTTTAACTTTTTCAGCCGCTTCACAGGCCGCACCAGCTCTGTAGTTGGTTCCATGTAGATGGGAAGGGGCCAGCGTGTCTGAACAGGTTGCATCCCATACCAGCACCCGGCCCATTTTCCATGGAATCAAACTCATACCATCCGGTCTCTGCCATCATCTCTTGCAATACCAGTCGGCTCAAGTAGACTTGGCACATTGACGGTGGCAAGGGATTGGCGTATGATATCGTTAAGTGCGGCATGTCTCGAGAAGCGGCCTGCACTTTTTTGGCATGACAGTGCGTGATGTCCTAGCTTGTCGTAATAATAATAACTTATACTGTGATATTAGTTAAGTATCACAAAAAAAAGTCTCAGATGAATGATGCAATGTAAACAAGTACATAGAGGAGCTCGATAGCATCGTAGAGAGTGTCAGACATTCGATCACGCAAGTTAAACAACATCTACCGTGGCCTGTCTATGCATAGGTTAGTGTATCTCCAGCTCCTCCGTGCTTCAGACGGCGCGTTAAGCCGTCGGTCCCGGCTGTTGTCTAAAGGTGACAGTAGTTAATCCAAGTCAGTGGCCTTTGGGCGGCTTGAAAACACTGGCCTCCGCCAACCCGCAGTTGTGCAGCGTAGGGGAGTATGCTCTAAACCTCTTCGTTTGAGGGAAGACCAGTATCTCAACAGTGGGATGATTATCGGTTGATGCCGAAATACCTACCTACAATCAGTAGCAATTATCTATGTTTGTTGAAATAGTTTTTTACTCGGTTTCTGGTGACCTGACTCACTGCAGTAGCACATTTTTTTTTATTTAGCTGCTGTGTTCTATGAGGTGTTCTATGAGGCTAGGCATTTACTCAGTCGGGCTGTTTCTAAATTTCTGTCTTCATATAAAAAAAATTCAATGTGTTGAGCAAATACAGTCACGAGCACGTCAAACACGACAATTGCTTTTTTAGCTCTTTGGTGACGAGCTCGGTGGTCGAATGGTTATCTATGGCCACTTTGACTCCGAGGTCGCGGGTTCGATTCACGCACAAGACAAACATTTGTGTGCATGAACATGTCTGTTTGTCTTGGTCTGGGTGTTTTATATGTATTATAAGTATGTATTTACAAAAAAATGTATTTAAGTACATTTATCAGTTGTCTAGTACCCATAACACAAGCTTTGCGCTTAATTTGGGTCTAGATGGCGCTGTGTAAATTGTCCAGAAATATTTATTTATTTATTTATTATGCTATGAACAATTTCGTTGCAAATAATTCGCTTCCATTCCATTCCACGGCGGTGGAAATTGAGCCAAAGTCATTGCCAGCGACGGAATTCTTGGCTCCACGCCAACACGTGGTTAGCTTAAATTACATACATTTAAATTGCTTACAATGAATAGGCTATTTCTAGGAACGGCCTAATGGTACTGCCTCCGAGTACGAATAACGGAAAGAGTCTTATTCAATCACTAACTTTACAAAGGTAGCTCGAAGATGGTTTGAGGACTTTGAGCAAAGTACATGAAAATTAAAGCCCCTTTTAATTATGGCATTAAAATTACTCAGTTTTGAGTCAATAGCAACCAATTTTATATTTTTTATTACGTAATATTTTTGCTACGTAATATTTTCTAACAGAAGAATATTCTTTTTATAATTAGTAAAAAAATATACCAAATAAAAATGAATAACTGGCCGCGTGGTCTCCGGCAGACTAGAATAGAATCACGCCGTCTCTTCCCGTGGATGTCGTACAAGGCGATTATGGGTAATACATTATAAAACATCGATCAGGCCTCCCCAACCCGTCTGGCCAGCGTGGGGAGTGTAGGTCAAATCCTCCTGTCTATGACGAACGAGAGGGTCATGCTCCTGTAGTGGAGATTAAATGACCTGATGATGATGAAAAATGAATGAAATATTTACCTTCAGCACACACAAATTATGTGAAAGCTGGAGATATAATTCCAGATTTCAGTTTAAATCGTGGCGGTCGTCAACCCTTATTCATCCCGCTGCTGGGATACGGGCCTCCCCTTAATCGAAGACGTTTAGAGCATACTCTACCACTCTGCTCAACTGCAGGTAGAGTCTTATAATTACTCATAATCAATGTAACAACTTAGGAACCAATTCATATGTTCCAATGGCATGGCAATGTCTCTTTTAAAATAATGGAGTACTTACCTACTCACTTTAACTAAATTAATTTGTAATTTTATTCAATATTCGTTTGTCAAATGATTTTATCTACTAGTATCTATCGATAAGTATAAATTGTTTAGCATATTTATCTCGTCATCAATCCTTGTTCATCCCACCGCTGGGATACGGCTCTCCTCAATCGAAGGGGATTAGAACTTTCTCCACCACGCTAATCAACTGCGGGTAGAGTGTTTTCAATGAGTCCAGTGTTTTCAAACTGCATTATGACCGCTGACTTGGCTTAATGAAATGACTGTCATGTAACGTCAGTAGCAGGCTTAATGTACGGTCACGGAACTATTTTATCCTATACGGTAGGGATGACCAGTGTCATCCCTACCGTATAAGATAAAATAGTTCCGTGACCGTAATAAGAGATGGTGGTAAGGGGGCAGTCCCCCTTACCACCATCTCTTATTGCGATTCAATAACTGAATAGAATGCTTATTCATACCAATGAAAAAATGACAAAAAATGTTTAAAATGTAAAGGAGAGTATTTTGAAAGGCAATAAACATAATACTTTGGTTACAACATGTTGTTTTTTTAAGTTACGCAAAACTTTTAGTGTGACCTCCGTATAGTAGACCTTAAATACAAGCATGAACTTGTTGTTCAATAATTTTTATTTGTTTTAATAATAAAAGCGCTTTTTTTAGCTGTTGATGTTAGTGATTGCAGATTTGTAGGTAGTTTTGCATCCACAGATCTATGGTCATGAGCCTATTAATAATAAATTTATAACAATAAATATTTAGTAATTCACTTTTTGTATTCACTGTTTTCCAAATCTATAGGGAGCGGCCGCTTTACATACTTTATCAATGGTGTACAATATGTTGATTTGAGTTGGCAGCGCTAAAGCTGCTGGATAGTAAGTTGGCCGGTCAAATGTGCAGTTCGAACCGGTCACGCAGTGCCGTTACAAGCGAGCTGGGCCACAACATCTATCCCATCGGCGACCGCGGCCGCGGCCGTCATGTTTTGGATTCGTGTCACTCTCTTTATAGAATTCTACGAAACATTTCTGGGGCATCTTCGAAATGACCCTGACAGCGAAAGGCGAGATTGGTTTAGTTTTAACCAACTTCAAACAAAAGAGATTCTCTCTAATTGTATTCATATACATGATGTATGTGTGTATATATTTATGAAAATATGTTTGCAATATTCTCAAAAATTACTGATCAAAGTATGCTGAACATTGTTCTAGATATATAGACTAATAGGCGATCCAATTGTTCTAGATTATTCATCTAAATCAGAGCTATAGACTAATAGGCGATCCACACGGCAGAAACAAATGTAGGATATGTCCGCCTTTGAACAGCTTTATTTTTCATGTAATAAGTACTTAATCATTATGTAATTTGAACAATAAAGATACTACAAAGAAAACAAACAAACTTATGTTGTGCAAACTGTTGTTCAAACAAAAGTTTGTAGAGATATAGTAGGTATAGGATATATTAGTCAATGTTGCTTAAGCTCTTTAGTCTTTTTTGGAGATGTTCCGTTTAGTCGATAAAGCTGACTATCCGGCCACATTCATAGTCGGCAACTAAGTAGTCGGCGATTAGTCTGCAAAAAACGCCGACTATTCGGCTTCTTACTTTTGTCTTTGTCAATAACATGTATTGTGAAGAAATACACTTGTTTCATTATTAAAATTAAATTGAACTTTTACTTTAATGAAAAAAAAACAACATTAGTGTCTTTATTTTTTAAGGAAAAATACCACCCTGATCCTTGTGTAAATTCTATTTTGAAAAAAATATGACCGACTTCAAAAGTACAACATCAAAGTAACGATCAAGAACCAATGTGTAGTAAATAAATGTTCCGACTTGCTCGCAGGCGGCTATTGCGACTTGGGTGCAAATCCGCTGTAAACGAAGCGTCACAGATTTTGTCGAACGCTCGAGACCGTGATTGGTTTGGCCTATTAGCCGGCCGACTCGGCTTCTTTACAATCGACTAATCGGCTAGTTGGCCAAAGTCATAGCCGACACATCTCCTTCGGGTTCGATCCTCACACAAGACAAATATTTGTGTGCATGAACATGTATGTCTGTCTTAGTCTGGGTGTTTCTGGGTATTATATGTATGTATTTACAAAAAAAAAATGTATATTAGTTATCTAGTAGGTACCCATAGTACAAGCTTTGCTTAATTTGGGACTAGATAACCGTGTGTAATTTGTCCAGGAATATATACATATATATTTTATTTATATTATAATATTATTTTGTGATAGAGAAATTAGTGATTACAAAACAGTAAAAATATCTTTATTTAAAAATAATGTCTCTGCCCACTCATTTACACAGTTAAATGATCACGAAAAATTTGTATTTACATTACGTTGTTTATTTTCTGGAATCAAACCCGCTGCTCTTCCTTAACCCTTGGATGAGTAGTGTGAATATTATAGAGGAGGGAAAACATAAAAGATCACCTAATGTTTGGTGTAAGTAACTTGCCGTCAACAATCTACACCAATATTAAAGGTAAAGTTTGTTGAAATTGTGACTGCTTCCTCACCCGACTTCAAAAATCTTTTCACGAATATTTAAAATGGACCTTCAGGCGCTATCGTTACTTTGCCTTCAGATTCAATATGGGATGTGCAGACGAAACCCTTGAACGTCAATACAATATAGTTTAAGTTACTCCCTGCCGAGGTTTTCCCAGGGGGCTACAGTATGGGTCCATACGCACGATGACTGCTTACAATCAGGCAGGACGTATGCGTTTGTCACTGTTGTATAAAAAAGTGTCATGTAGTTTATGCAAAAAAAAGCAAGACTTACAGTTATTCCTTAGACCTTATCCCACCGGCTTACTATATCTGCACCCACGGGTTGATAGAAAAGACTATCTAATTAAATTGTCGTCACATAAAATGTTTTTTTTTTAATTTAAAACATTGGCAAGCACTCTAGATCTTCTTCATCTTCTTGTTGTGTCTACAACCGTTACTGCACGCACAACAACGTTATCAACGCACAGCCCAAACCACTCGATGAATTAGATTGAAATTTGGCACACAGGTAGATATTATGATGTGGGCTTCCGTTAAGAAATGATTTTGACAATTCCCGCGGGATACGGGGATAAAGTAGCCCTACAATATTCGATAAAAATAACAATTAAGAGACATTGAGGCTTGAAGACCATTCGTGACGGTAAACTGAGGAAGGCTCCATGAATGACAAAGGCTCGCCAGTTCGAAATGAGGTTGTTGAGGCGTAAAGCTCTTCGGTACTATTTCTTTGCCGATGCTTTGCCAGGATAGCAACAAACAAATAGACCAAACGCCGCAGCTATTACCTGTAACAATTATAACTACAATATAATATAATGCAATGCAACGCAACACAATGCAATGCAATACAATACAGTAAAATACTCTTTACAACAATTTAAATATTGCAAGGAAAAGAGTAGCATATTAAAGTACCACAGGCGGCCTTATCGCTAAGCAATCTCTTGCAGGCGACCTTTAAATTGGGACTATTATAAATATTGCATTTAGATAGAGGAGAATATATAACATTAGACTAGTTGGTGCAGTAAAGCGCCATCTAGTCCCAAATTAAGCGCATAGTTTGTACTATGGGTACTTGACAACTGATTAATGTACTTAAATACATTTTTTTGTAAATACTTATAATACATAGAAAACACCCAGACTAAGACAAACAGACATGTTCACGCACACAAATGTTTGGTTTGTGCAGGGATCGAATCCGCGAGTCGCGACCTCGGAGTGAAAGTAGCCATTGCGAGCCATTCGACCACCTATAATAATTACTTTGTAATTAAGCAAAGATATTTAGTACAGTCTAGTTTTCAAATTAATTCCGATGTCTTAAAAACTAAAACTAAAGGTTTACTGGAAGAGATTGCTTATAGTGATAAGTACCTACGCCTTTGTACTATAAATATTTACTTATGTAAAGAATCGTATAAATGTTAACACGTACAATAAATATGTGAACATGTACAGCTAATCTCGACATCAGGTCAGTACCAAAAACTGCTAGTAAGTAGATAAAAAAAACCGGCCAAGTGCGAGTCGGACTCGCGCACGAAGGGTTCCGTACCATTATCTATAAAAACGACAAAAAAATCACGTTTGTTGTATGGGAGCTCCCCTTAAATATTTGTTTTATTTTTATTTAATTATTTATTTTTAAAGTGAATATATAACTAAATATTATGTGAGTATTTCAAGCGTCTATCTATTACCGTTATAAAATGCGAGCAAAAACGAGCAAAAAAATCACATTTGTTGTATGGGAGCCCCGTTAAATATTTATTTTATTCAATTTTTTAGTATTTGTTGTTATAGCAGCAACAGAAATACATCATCTGTGAATATTTCAACTATCACGGTTCATGTGATACAGCATGGTGACGGACGGACGGACGGACGGACGGACAGCGGAGCCTTAGTAATAGGGTTCCTTTTTACTCTTTGGGTACGGAACCCCAAAAAATGTCAAAAAGCAATTATATTATTTATAAAAAAGTGTAAGACGTGTCTAAGTGGGCACTTAAGCAAGCAAACAAAGGCCCAATGGCTGAATAAATAATTTCATTTCTAAGAGCAGATCAAGCTTGACAGTCTCAATATGCGATTATAACTTTTAATACGTACGGCATAAGAGCGGTACAAAGGTTCAAGTGACAAGGGTGAAGTGCTCTTAGCTGTACATTATTATCAACCGATATTGATTATTGTACAGCTACTAACACTAGAGATTGTTGGTACTTGGTGGAACGTTCTCAATTTGTTATATCGGATACGCTTTTGGAAAGATTCAGCACGTCTTCGTCGCACAGATACCCCAATGCTTCAAGACTACAAACAGACTAAAGTCTGCAACCAGTGCGTCCTCCCTGCAATTTTTTTTTTATACTACGCCAGTGGCAGACAAGCATACGGCCCGCCTGATGTGAAGCGGTTCCGTAGCCATATTAACGCTCGCAACATAAATATCGCTCGCCCCCCCCCCCCCCCCCCCGCCAACGCAGCATCTCCTTCCTTTCGGGTGACCTCACTCACTCGCAGGAACACAACAGCTCTCAAGGGAACCGTTATTTGGCTGCGGTATTCTGTGAGGAGGCACATTCCCCAGTCGGGTAGCTTACTATCACGCTCCCTACCTCTATTTTCGCCAGAGCTTCGTTTGTCAGTCAGCAAGGTGCACCGCGTACAGGTGAAGTTGGCTTTGTTTCAAAGATGTTGATGAACCACTTACACCCCAAAATGACGCGTAATAACAATTACATGGCACGCCATGATTTTCCAAAAATGGAGGAGGTTCTCAATTCGGCTGTATTGTTTTTTAATCTTTGTTACTTAATTCATCATCATCATCATCATCAGCCTGTATCTACCCACTGCTGGATATAAGCCTTCCCCAATGCTTTCCACCAGATACGATCTTCCGCCTTCCGCATCCAGCCGCTCTCAGCCGCTCTCTTAAGGTCATCGCACCATCTAGCAAGGAGGGCGTCCAACACTTCGTCGTCCTATGTTACTTAATTATTCCGTGATTTATAAACCGATTTGAAAAAAGCTTTTTTATTTGAAAGAGTATACTTCCAGATTGATCCCATGTAAAGTCATGTCGGCTTTTTTTTGTTAAAATTATCATAAATCGTGCAACGCGAAAGTTTTAAAAGTTATTATAGCGATATTTCATGTTGCGAATGTTGTTTCATATCAAGCGAGCCGTACGTTTGTCTGCCACCCGAGACACGTAATATAAATAAATACTCGCCTCGAAGACAATTATTACGATGAGGACGGCGCCTATGGCGTCCCCGAAGGTCTCAAAGTAGGAGCCGAGGCGTTCGACGCAGCCGAGCGGGGTGGCGTCCTGCAGGAGGCACACCGTGGCTTCTTGCTGCAGGTCGGGGCAGCACGAGGTCGGCAGCGTGCCGTTGTTGTAAGACGCAGGCCCGGTGGTCCCGCAGCATCGGAACTGGAGAAAACATCAGGTTAAAACAGAATTAGGAACACAACCGGGACTTTCGCCCCGGGCAAGAAATGTTTCGTTGCATTTGATACAACATTAAAACAAAGTTCCTCGCTGCTAGTGATGGGCAAAATGCCAGGCATTTACGATAAGTGCCCAGTAAGTACATGTAAATGCCCAATAAATTACTAGGTTTGGGCATAAATAGGGAATTTATAAGTATTTTTTGAGCATTTATCGTAAATGCGGCATTTTGCCCATCTCTTTATCTGACCACGATGAATTCAAAAGGCACTAAACACATATTCATGCATTTTCACGTTGTCTCAATCAAAGCTACTTGACAAGTTTTTTGTGAGAGGTATGAATGTGAACTTTCGAAAATACGCAGGTTCCATCACGGTAATGTAAATAAAAACTTTAAAAAAAAATAGCACAGACTTCATGGAACTTTGTCGTTTTGATCTTTATTGGCGTCGACTCGTCGAAATGAAGTCTGTTTTATTTTTTTTCACATTCATAACTTAACAGAAAATTTATCAAAAGGCCTAAAACATCTCTTTGAGATTGAACCGTGTGACGAGTAATTAGATATCAATCAATGAATTAGATGTACAAGGGTTGATAATGATATGTACTCGTACCTACTATGGGTTGATAATGTTTTTGAAGAAGCACTTTGTCTAAGGTGTCTACGGGTGTCGGGATCAAATAATATCAAATAGTGGGGTGTAAGAAGTTCATCAACATCTTTGAACGAAAGCCAATTTCACCTCCACGCGGTGCACCCTGCTGACTGACAAACGAAGCTCTGGTGAAATGAGAGGTAGGGAGTGTAATTGTAAGCTACCCGACTGGGGAATGTACTCCACCTCACAGAATACCGCAGCCAAATAACAATTCCCTTGAAGGTTGTTGTGTTTCTGCGAGTGAGCGAGGTCACCAGAAAGGAAGGAGTTACTGCGTTGGCAGCGGGGGTGGTGGCGCGCAAGCGATATTTTATGTTGCGAGCGTTAATATGGCTTCGGTAATCGCTTCACATCAGGCGGGCCGTATGCCTGTCTGCCACCCAACGTCGTATAAAAAAAAATCTAAGTAGTGTCTGAGTAAAGTGTTAGCGAGTTGATAGGATCACTTATGAATCGCATATAATATTAATAAATTGGTTCCATAATAATAGTAGTAGTACTTCTCTTTTGTTAATTTTATATACAAGATATTTAATATAATAGAGCAACACTTACAGCAATTTCAAGCAAATGGAAGGGCTCGTTGTAAGTGAGATCGAAAGCGTCCATGACCCATCCCTCCACTGTGTCCCGAATGTTGACTAGCCCTCTGAAGATCTCTGTGGCCAAGTATATCTTTATCGCAGCCAATCCAGCCATGCACAACGAGTACTGGAATGAAAAGATATTAATAAATTAAATCCTTGATATACACGCATATAACTAACAATGGTTCTTGTGAACGGGACGTACGGAGGCGTATTGGAATGGCAAAGTCTGCCATGAGACAGCTCAATCGTATATGGACGGACAGGAACATCTCTCGAAACACCAAGATCAGGCTAGTCAAAGCCTTGGTGTTCTCAATCCTGCTATACGGAGCTGAAACATGGACGTTAAGGAAGGCCGACCGTGTGCGCATTGATGCTTTTGAGATGTGGTGTTGGAGGCAAATGCTTCATATACCCTGGACAGCTCACAGGACCAACGCATCAATACTCGAAGAAATTAAAATCCACACGAGACTCTCCACCACATGTCTTCGCAGGGTTTTCGAGTATTTTGGCCACATTGCTAGGAAAAGCGGAGACAACCTTGAAAAACTATTGATAACCGGCAAGGTTAAGGGAAAACGACCTAGGGGGCGGAGTCCGATGCGTTGGTCTGATCAAATTCGATCTACACTCGACACCACCATCTGCGAGGCCATCCATACCGCAACAGACAAACAGACAAATGGCGTAATATTGTCCGTACGAGGATCATGAGAAGTCACGACCCTCAACAATGAGGAACACGACTCGAGAAGGATGATACACGCATGTTGCCTGACTTTGTGTGCTACACGAAATATACCACAGGGTGTGCTCCATAGAGCTGTGCAATTTAATACCAGCCGCTGAATTACACTATACTGTATACCGATATTACCACTCGCCCGAAATTGATGATTGATCTACCACAGTCATAATTTTCTACACTGTCATTTTCTACACTGCTGTCTAGTCTTTTGTAAGTAGCCGCTGCAATTTGATCTCATCTTTTCATTGAGCTTATGGCGACGCGGAGCCACTATGCTGATCTGAATTGGAGGTTGGCGAAGGCCAGTGATTCCAAACTGTCCAAAAGCGACTGACTTAGCTTAACGACTGGTATCTAATGAGTAATGACAACAGCTAAGACCGAAATTAACACCCCGTACGAAGCTGCTCAAAAATCTCTAAAGAACCGACCGTCTTAAATAGTAAAAAGTCCTAAAACCAAAATACGTAAAAAAAAAATTTTTTAGGAACTAAGATTTTGGTGAAAATTTCACTGACTTACTCGTATTATGTACTATTTAAGCTGTGATTTAAGTGTACGAGTAGGTATGGCTTACCATAAGTAAATTCTTATGCAAATCGCACCGGTAGTTTTTGAGGACCGATTTCCTCAAAAGCTACTCGACCGGTACAAATATACTATGTATATAATACGGGTCAAATAGAGATTGTCTTTTTTTGAAGTTGGTTAATTTCATAGAAAATATATATCTCGGTTTGCGGTATGCGGGGTGTTAGTGGTTCATCAACATCTTTGAACCAAAGCTAACTTCACCTGCACGCGGTGCACCCTGCTGACTGATAAACGAAGCTCTAGCGAAAAGAGAGGTAGGGAGCGTCAAAAAATAACAATTTCCTTGAGGGTTGTTGTGTTCCTGCGAGTGAGTGAGGTCACCAGAAAGGAACGAGATGCTGCGTTGGCAGCGGTGGCGGCGCGCGAGCGATATTTTATGTTGCGATCGTTAATAATATTGCTACCGTAACAGCATCAGGCGGACCATAGTATGCTTGTCTGTCACCCGACATAATATAAAAAAAAAAAATGCTGGCGGCCGTATGTTCATATTGGCCACTTTTTTCTTGTGTTTTAGACTTTTTCTGTATTTTAAATCCTACTAATATAATAAATGTGAAAGGAGAATGTATGGATGCTTGTTACTCTTTAACGGGTAAACGGCTGGACGGTTTTGGATGAAAATATATAGAATATATTTAGGATTAATAGTATAAGTATTTCTTCTTCGCCAATGGTCAATACTGAAATGCTAGTAGATAAAAATATTTGACAAAATATAAGAATTCCATTTCGCCAATATATTCGTACATTGAATAAATAAATAATAAATAAATTTCGTCAGACAAATTACACAGCGCTATTGAGCCCCAAAGTAAGCGAAGCTTATGTTATGGATACTATAGACAACTGTTAACATACGTAAATACATTTTTTTTGTAAATACATACTTATGATACATAGAAAACACCCAGATCAAGACAAACAGACATGTTCATGCATGTTATTTATAAAATGTGTAAGACATGTCTAAGTGCCTACAAGGGCCCGATGGCTGAATAAAAAATGCCATTTCATTGCATTCCAGTAGTGTATCATAATATTTCCATCTAATCATAAAGGAGTCCTTTTTAAGCCTGTAATAATGGGCAATAGATAACTGATAATCCTACTTAAATAGGTGATTTCTTTTATCAATACGACTAATATTGTGATGTCACACACATACTTCGTCGACTCAACCCATTCATCCCACTGTTGGGATATGGGTCTCCCCTCATTCGAAGGGATTTAGAACTCCACCACGCTGCTCAATTGCGGATTGACGAATATCGCTGACTTAACTTAACGACTGTCAGCTAAATACTACAGCCAGGACCGACGGCTTAAAGTGCCCTCTGAAGCACGTAGGAGCTCGAGTAAATAAATCCATCCACGGACAGGCTACGGTCGACGTTGCTTAACTTGTATATTCGTGTAGACTGACCCGATTTACTCACTATAAATAGCAGGCATCTGGACCCCTTGATGGCGCCGCAGCAGCCGCAGAAGGAAATCGCAAATACGATGCAGCCCAGCACGATTATGGAGATGGGGATGGCATTGATGTTCACGGGGATGATCTCCAAGATGTCCGACACGTGGACCAGACTCGCCACTCCAACACCCACCAGTGCAGCACCGGCGAGCTACAACACATATTTAAGGTACAATTTCGCAGACAACTAAAGACGGCAGGCGACCGGTCGCCGCAACCATAAATAATAAATAATAAATCTTTATTTGCATAAGATATGGTATACAAAGGTGATACAGTTGTGTTGAGAACTCACATCTCGCCAATAAACTTAGCATGCAATTTTTTTACATAACTATGACTATAGTACCTACAATTAGACCCAGAATAGTGATTATTTAATTTTTTTTTTCAAGGAGTGCTTCGATACAATAAAAATTTTTTTCATTTAGCCATTTATATAGTTTCTTTTTAAATTGAGTACTATTTAACTTTTTGATTTCTGCAGGGATCTTATTAAATATGAAAAGACACATAGCGATGCAGCTTTTGAGATATTTCGCTGATCTGGGTACGTCCTTTAATACTAGTCTATGGGGATCTCTCTGCAGTCTAGCATTCCTATCGCATGATTCCATAAACAAGTGTCTGTGCTTAGTGACAAAATTACACGCCTCATAAATATACAGTGATGGTAATGGTAATAAGCCGAGACGCCTAAATAATGGTTCGCAGGACTGGTCCGGCGGTATACCACATATAGCCCTGATGCATTTTTTTTGTGCAATGAATGCTCTATTGACTTCTGTGCTATTACCCCATATAATTAATCCATAGCGTAAAATAGATTAGCGTATTTTTAACTTTATTAAGAGCATAAATAAATTGATTTATTCTATTGCTTAAATGTTCTACGTGTAGTTTCCAACTTAATTCATGGTCTAAGGTTAAGCCCAAAAATTTTATGTGAGTTGTTTCCTTTATTTTATCAACGTTAAGATGAATATTGTATTTTAAATGTTTTGATTTGTTGAACATAGTCCGCAACCCTACTCGTCTACTACACACTACACATCGTTTATATAGTCAGTAACATTCAGGCGAATTTTGGTCCAATTGATTCCATGGGTTCATAATCAACAGATTGACCATAAAATCAAAATTTACAATATAACAATAATAGTGACTGTAAGACACGGTTATGTATTCGTCGTTGATTTTTACTCAAATACGAGGCAGGGGACGCTACAGTACAATTGATTTCTACTGTAAGAGACTACGGAATCTTACCTTAAAATACTTTAGTCTTTAAAATTGCTTCCATAAGGAGGCAATTCAAAAAAACGAATGATAACAAAATCGGAGGATACAGTTTGGTGTTGCCGCTACAAATCTATCATCTGCATCCAAAATTCAATCACACCAATGGATAGATGAAGGATCAAAGAATTTATTACGCTAAGTAAGGACTATGGAACATCACGTGCGAGGGAGGGGGAAGCGCTGTCATTTTGAGATAATTTTAGTGCATATAACGTATTCACGTACAGCCACACCCCATTTTTTTACTTTAGATCTTTTACTATTACCAGACTTGATATTTCCCATTTTCTATTATAGACACGTAATCAGTCTAAATACGAGTATCTCCAGAGATAACTCTAACAACGTGCCATAGACACTTCGTATGAAGCACAGTCTGTGCACTTGGTTAGACCCCTTAATACATAGGTAATAAGGGGTCTAACCAAGCACATAGTTTTTTTGGCCGTATGATTTCCGGCAGACTAGAATAGAATTACTCCGTCTCTTCCCGTGGATGTCGTACAAGGCGACTAAGGGAAATACATCGATCAGGCCTCGCCAACCCGTCTGGCCAGCGTGGGGAGTGTCAAATCCTCCTTTTGTCTAGGACGCACGAGAGAGGGTCGTGCTCCTGTAGTGGAGACTTTTTTTTTTTTTTTTTTTTTTTTTTTATACTACGTCGGGTGACAGACAAGCATACGGCCCGCCTGATGTGAAGCGGTTACCGTAGCCATATTAACGCTCGCAACATAAAATATCGCTCGCGCGCCTCCACCCCCGCTGCCAACGCAGCATCTCCTTTCTTTCTGGTGACCTCACTTACTCGCAGGAACACAACAACCCTCAAGGGAATTGTTATTTGGCTGCGGTATCCTGTGAGGTGGAGGTACATTCCCCAGCCGGGTAGCTTACAATTACGCTCCCTACCTCTCTTTTCGCCAGAGCTTCGTTTGTCAGTCAGCAGGGTGTACCGCGTGCAGGTGAAGTTGGCTTTGGTTCAAAGATGTTGATGAACTACTTACACCCCTAAACTAAAATGACCTGATGATGATAAAGGGGTCTAGCCAAGCGCACAGAGAAAAAATATAAATGTATAACTATTTATACATTTATATTTTTTTATAAGTATAAATAAATAAATGCGCCCTGCTGACTGACACACGAGGCTCTGGCGAAAAGAAAGGTAGGGAATATCGTATTTTTTAAGCTGCCCGACTGGGGAAGTTCCTCCACCTCACAGAACACCGCAACCAAATGACAATTCCCTTGAGGGTTGTTGTGCGAGTGAGTGAGGTCATCAGAAAGAAAGGACAGAGTATAGGCTTGCAACGGATCGGCGACTCCTTGATGTTGTTGATCTCCTTGGTGATTGCTTTCCATTAGGTGACCCACATTCTCGTTTGCAAATTAAAAAATACGTATACTCCAAGGCTACTTACTACACACCAAAAATGTATACTCCATAGTCATACCAAGTACTGACATAATTAGTATTTATTCACCCATTTTCATTTCATTTTCTGACCTATATTTTGATTTGATTTTGATTTTAAACAATGATTTTAAAAAGAGAATCTATAGCGGGTAATTCTATTTTATACTCTTTAGTACTTTTCACAAAAAAGAAACAATAACAAACTTATGAAGACAATGTAGAATAGGTATAGCACATATCATACCTATATTTCTTCTATAGATTTTGTTTATTGCTCACCAAAAGTATGCCAAAAGGGAATCAATACCTCACTAGGTTTTCATTTGTCAAGTAGGTATTTTAAATTATAAAAAAAGATGAATTAACAGTCAATAGAAAAATGTAAAGATTCATTTTCTCAATCAGTTACAAAAGTGATGTAATAATTCATAATACTTACAACAAATATGAGATTAGTTACAACTAATACAATTTTTATTAGAGTGGATAATAAGCAACAACACATTTTGTCAATAATATTTCGCACTTACTTCCAAAATATACAAGTGACGACTGGTATCACTACGTAGGTAGTTAACGAATATTTATAATTATTATCTCAATATATTGATAAAAAATAGATAGCAATTGATATCAGACAGAAATAATCGGTGGATTACAAGTAATCGTAAATAACTGCACGCATAGACCAGAAAGTAATTGCACGAGTGTTGATTTTTTGGCAAATAAACATACACCTACTCTACGCAAAGCTCTCTAGCCCGGGGCTGTACCGAATTAAGCTTAAGCTGATTACCACCTTAGATTAAAACAAAAAGGGGAAGATACGGTACATAAGCATAAGACATCAAAACTGCGTCTAGCTGACGCACTATTGTCAGTCATTAGCGGAACCTTGTTTCGTGAACACGTCCGGTTTCACTGCGCGTTTGAACACTTTTAATGCGTCTCCAATCGTCAGAATGCCTTCTTGTTCATTTCACAAGTGCATCAACCAGTTCAAAGTCCAGTTCAAAGTCTATTAGAATTACCTTTCATGCGTAAGTATTTAAAAGAATTTAAAATTATAATAAAATCAATTTCTTTAAAAAGTATTATGCACTGGTTTGTGAAAACGAGATAGAATATACGAAAACGCGCGCGAGTGTTACATACATACGTACATGCGTACCAGTGATTGCTATTGTTATTTCGTTCGCACTACAGTTTGAGCACGCATACCTGTCTCTGTCATTGATTACAATATACACGACAGTTAGATTGTATCGGTGGGGGTAAGTTATGGCATGTAGTTGTAATTATCACAGTTGTCGAATAATCGATGTAAGGACATACCGTATCTTCCCCTTTTTGTTTTAATCTAAGATTACCACCGAAAATCTTGATCTTACGTTTAAGTTATTGCCAAACACCTTCAGTTTAGTCGGTAGATCTCCACCATTTCTACCAGCTAAGCTAGATATAAGTACATAGCATAAATCTACGTTGAAGTTTGATTTTCGCAATTAAAATCCGATGGTAATCGGCTTCAGCTTCAGCTGTAGGGTCCCCGGTTTAAACAGCCCTTCACAGTATAGAAAAATCCAACAGACAGACAAAAGTAGCGTCGTTTTCTACTACTTCACTACATATTATAAAACAAAGTCGCTTCCCCTGTCTGTCGGTCCCTATGTATGCTTAGTTCTTTAAAACTACTAAACGGATTTTGATGCGGTTTTTTTTAATAGATAGAGTGTTTATATATTATGGAAGGTTTATATGTATTATACATGCATAACATAATAGAGAAACACTGATAATTTTCGATGTTTCCAATGTGATGTCGTAAATAAACACATATGTTTGCGCTTATATTGCAAACGCTGGCTCAACCCTACGAGATAGATCAAAATAATGTACTACAGTACTGTACACCTTAAAATGGTCTACAAAAAAGTCCGCGATGGTATATGTCTATTTCTTAGGGATAATCCACAATAACCGTTTTTTATACTTTACTTTTTACGAGAAATAATGGCTTAGTTACGATGCGATTTTAAGTAATACAACATTAATCCTTATCCAATTAAGTAATTTAAATACATTGTGCATTTAATATAGATCAATATGACCCTTTACAGCAAGTTTAAATGAATATTTTCGAAGATATTACAGATTTAAAATGTAGGGACATAACACATAACGATTGTGGCGGTACCGGCCGGGACGCCGCGGCGCCGCCGCTGGCGCGTGGCGCGTGCCTATTAACTGTCGACTGGATAGCACAATGCGCAAAGACCTTCTGTTCTGTAGCATATTTAGTATCAGCATTGCACCCGTGCGAAGCCGGGGCGGGTCCCTAGTATACAATAATAGCGTCTGTGCAGAGCGTGCGTGCGTGCGGCGCCATACAAACTTTTCCAAATTCACGACATACAAAGTTTCAGAGTGCAGGACGGACGAAGAGGTCGACACGGCCACTCCATATAAATGTCGCATCGGTAACTACTACATAAACAATGGCGTCTGTGCAGAGCGAGAATGAGTGTGTGTGCGTGCGGCGCCATACAAACTGTTCCAGATTCGTCTCAGCGGGGAGGTGAGGTCGACACGAGAGAGCGGCAGGGAGTGGTAATGAAAAATTTTACCTATACTGTGCTATAACAACACAATTGTCGGTCTTCTTAATATAATAATTGCACGCGCAATGTGACCCCACTGCAGTTTTGCGCCTACAGGATATAACATCGCAAAAATTTATTACAGCGTAAATCTAATTACTAATGAGTAACATGCAGGCTCTTCACAAGCTCGATGGTCGTTGCGCGTGTGAAGTCTGACTTGCGTGTTCGAATAATCAATCAAACACGCAAGTTAAGCAACGTTGACCGTAACCTGTCCACGGATGGGTTTCTTTATCTCGAGTTCTACTGTCCTTCAGAGTGCACGTTAAGCTTAGTTTATATGACCGCTACGCCACCGACGAGCTCGGTGGCGTAGCGGTCAATGACGCGGCTTCGACACCAATGCTCGTGGGTTCGATTCCCACATAGGACAAACATTTGTGTGCATGAACATGTCTGTTTGTCTTAGTCTGGGTGTTTTCTATGTATCATAAGTATATATTTACAAAAAAAAATGTATTTACGTATGTTTATCAGTTATCTAGTACCCATAACACAAGCTTCGCTTACTTTGGGGCTAGATGGCGCTGTGTAATTTGTCTGACAATAATTATATTATATATTAATTATATTATAAAATTATATTAATTATATTATTATATTATAATTATATTATATATGACAGCCGTTAAGACAAGCCAGTGGCCTTTAGGCGGTTTGAGAACACTGGCCTCTGAAAAACGGCAATAGGCTATTTTCCAATGTTTAAAAATTGTATAAATGATTTAACAATATCGTAAAATATACAAAACTATAACGATTTGCAAACTTTCATTCTAATATCTTTCGTCCGACTTATTTTAGGGTCGATCAAAGTTTGGTGGGAAAGCCCATTTCAAAAGTATTAAATTATTAAAAAATAATATTTCCATTGGAGAAGCAATAAGAAATACTATAACTTTTATTATGACACTAATTACATAAACGTAATATTTAACATAGCTGTCGTACAAATTTCAGATTTGGTGCATACAAAATACAAACCTGTGACGTCATAACTCGCTAGCCTATTGTATGGAGCGTTTTCGGGACAGCCCAAAATGGTTATTTTCAAATTATCATATGAGATATTTTTGTGCTATCGAAGTAATTCTTTCACCTATGGTTATATTATTGAGACGTTCCTACGTATCAAACCGAAAAAAATGTTATTCAAATAGCCGCAGAGCAGCGTAGGAGTATGCTCTAAACCCCTACAATTGAGAAGGGAATCGTATTCCAGCAGTGGAATGAATAAAGGGTGGTCGACGATGGCTCTTACATAGATCAACACATAGTAGACATGGGATCTATGCGTGGCGCACGTGTCAACAACAAGCGTTCGAAAGCTTAACTTAGCATGGTTTTCTATCGCATAGGGAGGTAATAATTCGTGGTAAACTGATTTAACGAAAAAAAGAGTCGGCTTTGAGTTTCTTGCCAGTTCTTCTCAAGAAGCCCCGTCGCCGGAACTGGCACTTAAATTCACTTTCATATTCAAGATAGTGTGATGAAAGTGAATCTAAGCTCTGCGTATTTAGAGTAGTAATGATTTAGATACATGTTCTTATATTTAATTTGTATGACGTTTCTAAATAATATCCAAGGAATAAAGATATTTTGAATTTTGTTTTTTTTTTGAATTTTTTTTTAACATGCTTTAATTATGCTTAGCGTAGAGGTATAAGTGGCTTACCAATATTTTTGCCAAAGCCAACATCGCCTGCACGTGGTGCACACTGCCGACTAGCGAAAGGGGCTATGGAAAAAGAGAGGTAGAGCACGGCGTATTTCTAAGCGGCCCGACTAGAGAAGTACGTCCACATCACAGAATACCGCAGCCAAATAACAATTCCCTTGAGAGTTGTTGTGTTCCTGCGAGTGAATGAGGTCACCAGAAAGGAAGGAGTTGCTGCGCAGGCATTTAGGGGGTTGTGGCGCGCTAGCGATAATTCATGTTACGAGCGTAATATGGATATGGTAACCGCTTCACATCAGGCAAGCCGTATGCTTGTCTGCCGCCCGACGTAGTATAGTAGGTAGAGTCATTCGTATGTTTATTTGTAGTTTTATGTTTTGTTATCTTAAGTCGCGCATATAGTATAATAGTCGTCCATGCAGTTTTACAATTTCAGATGGTCGGTTAATCACTAGCTTTATCTATAAGCTGTTCATTCAAAGCATTACAATAAATCCGGCCGATTGACCCTTTTTCATGCTTTAATTTTACACTGCTTCTTGATGGGAGAAAATACCATTTAATCGAAGAATTGGCTTGAAAACTATTATAAGGATTCTGCATGAGAAACATCAATAAAACGTTGGTTTACTGCCTACAAACGTGGTCGTAGAGACACCGATGATGCAGAACACAGTGGACGTCCAAATGAGGCGGTAAAACCAAAAAACATCAAAAAATCCAAAAAATAACTTTGAATGATCGAAAAGTGAAGTTGCGTGAGTTAGCTGACATCGTAAAGATATCAAAAGAACGTGTTAGCTTTATATTGCATGGGCATTTGATTATGAGAAAGCTATGATCAAAGTGGGTGCCGCGGTTGCTCTCTGTTGACCAAAAACATGAACCTGCTGATGATTCTGAGCAGTGTTTGGCCATGTTTAAACGTAACAAATCGGAATTTTTCCGTCGATATGTGACAATGGATGAAACATGGATCCATCACTTCACTCTGGAATCAAAACGAACGTCATCTGAGTGGAGAGCAACTGGCGAACCTCCTCCAAAGGCCCCAAAAGCACAACTGTCAGCTGGAACGGTTATGGCCTCGATATATTGCGATGTGTGTGGTGTAATATTCATCGACTATAATAAGAAGGGAAATACCATCAACAGTGAATACTATGTAGCATTATTGGAGCGTTTGAAGTCCAAAATTGTAAAGAAACGACCGCACATGGCAAAGAAAAAAAAATCGTTTCGGTGCGTTGTCTTAATGGCAACACACCTTGTCACAAGTCAATCAAAAAATTGCGAATTGAACTTCGAATTCCTCTCACATTCATCGTATTCGACAGATTTGGCTCACAGCTCCTACTGGCTGTTCGCAGACCTAAAAAAATACTCACCGGTAAGAAATTTTGCTCGAATGAAGAGGTCCTCGCGGAAACTGAGGCCTATTTTGAGGCAAAATATAAAATGTTCTACAAAAGTCATATTGAAATGTTAGAGCGGCGCTGGAATGATTGTGTGGCTCTTGATGGAGATTACGTTGATGAATAAAGCCAATTTTGAACAAAAAAACCGCGTTTTCTTTGTTAGGCCCGGGACTTTTCAGCCTATGTGTTATTGGCATGGACCCCGTCCACCATACATTCCCATCACTGTGTCTTTCTTTGAACGTTATTTGTCAATTCGTTTTGATTTTGTATTTTTGTACAATAAACAGTTTACATACATACACATAAGTTGTAAACGTGACTTTTAATAATATTACAATCAAGCTGTTACACGCGGCTTCGCTCGTATGGAAATTATTTTAATAAAACTTTTTTTATCCCGTAGGAATGACATGGTTTCCGGAGTATAAAGTAATAGTCACTCTCCAGAATTTAAACTACTCCGTAAAAACATATGTCAATCTATTGGCTCCTTTCGACGTGTAAGAAGGACAAACAAACAAACATATTTTTACGTTTATAATATTAAATATAGAAATATGGATAGTGATGATAATAAATAATAAAATAAATAAATAAATATTTCTGGACAATTTACACAGCGCCATCTAGTGCTAAATTAAGCGCAAGCTTGTGTTATGGGTACTAGCAGTAAATACATACTTATAATAGGTACATAGAAAACACCCAGACCAAGACAAACAGACATGTTCATGCACACAAATGTTTGTTTTGTGCGGAGATCGAACCCGCGACCTTGGAGTCAAAGTGACTATTGTTAACCATTCGACCACCGAGCTCGATAATGTACGTACCTAAAGGAAATTTTGAATGCTGAGAAGACAGGAAGGGAAACTGTGGAACGACAAATAAAAGGCAGAAAAAAAACTAACCTCGTTAACTATTAATACTTAGTACCTATGACAATATATTCCAACTTTATTTTAAGTCATTATCTTGTGTTTGCATTCTCATATTAAGAGAGAGAGCTCCTGCGAGAGTTGCGGGTCACTACGATGTCAGACTAGTATTAACACTGATAATGTTTGAATCTCTAATATCTATCTTTACAGTGGTGTAACTACAGGTTGGCAGAGCGGCCAAAATGCCAACCTGAGGCCCCGGACCAAGGGGGCCCATCTGACGAATTTGCCACGGACCCCTGATAGTATGGTTACGCCACTGTATCTTTACGTCACTTATTTTTTTTTCATTTAGCCATATTTTACACACGTCGACAATGTAGGCCTTGAATCAGACTTAATAGCGCGATCTTCTGGCCTTGTTGCTGGAGTAGATCACGAGACAGACAGACAACACCATTGCCACCAACTGAAAAGAAGAAAAGATCTTGTTCCTAATTGTTCAGTCAACTATTGAGCGATTCATTATAATTATGAGCGACTTTTATTAACAAATGGACATCAAAAACGTCGTCACTGTGCATACAGCTCTGATTTCTTGCAGCATACATTTTTCCAACATAATTAAAACTTTCATTACTAAAATTTTGAATAAAAATCATAAAATAAAAATCATAACACTGAGCCTATACTTAGTGCGAGTTTTTTGTTCGCGTTCGATCGTGTCACCGTAAACAAACCGACCAAATAGAGAAGAACTCTCACGTTGTGAATTTATAAGACGCTTACTTGCTCATATTTTCAAGTGGCTAATTTTGATATGAGATGAGAGAAGAACTCTCACGTTGTGAATTTATAAGACGCTTACTTGCTCATATTTTCAAGTGGCTAATTTTGATATGAGATGAGAGAAGAACTCTCACGTTGTGAATTTATAAGACGCTTACTTGCTCATATTTTCAAGTGGCTAATTTTGATTTGTAACACGCGTCTGGTAATTTCACAATATGAAAGATTTCTCATTTGATCGGCTTGTAAATATTAACACGTTCGAATGTGACCTAAAACTCTTTCTAAGTATTATATTTTAAAAAATTGAAAAATTCACCTCCCCCTAGGTGGGATTTGAACAACACAAACCTTCCTGGTATAGCTCAGTTGGTAGAGCACTCGACTGGACATCGAGAGGTCGTAGGTTCAAATCCCACCTAGGGGAGGAGGTGAATTTTTCCATTAATATTCTGGCACATATAATATTCTGGCAAGTTGGCCAAGACATCTATTTAAATAATAATAATTCACTCTAAGTACACAGTAGTTTGTGAGCAGTAGAAACAAAAAAGTGGCAAAGTTATCACACACAAAAACAAAAAATATCCACGCTCCGTCCACATAATACAACTTTAATTGAAATATAACGTAATTAATATTTACAATTGATTTTATTTTCAATTTGTATTTATAAAACTTTACTACATGATTACAATAATATAATAATAGATAAATTTGTGAAATAAGGAAACATTGAGAAGGACATTACGACATTTCTGCAGTCAACTAAAATATTATCATTAGATTTATACACTAGAGCATGTTTAAATATTATATTAATTGATAATTATATTCAAAAAGTAAAGGAGGAGCTCGTTGACGTAGTTACGCGTGTCAGTCTAATCGAACACGCAAGTTAAGCAACGTCGACCGTAGCCTGTCCATTGATAGATTTATTTATCTCGAGCTCCTCCGTGCTTCGGAGGGCGCGTTAAGACGTCGGTCCCGCCTGTTATCATTAGACGACAGTCGTTAAGCCAAGTCAGTGGCCTTTAGGCGGCTTGAGAACACTGGCCTCCGCCAACCCGTAGTTGAGCAGCGTGGTGGAGTATGCTCTAAACTCCTTCGATTGAGAGGAGGGCCGTATCCCAGCAGTGGGATGAATGGTTGACAACGACGATTCGAAAAGTATTTGCAATTATTTATATAATTTTCATTTAAATATTGCAAGCACCTGTCCAGGGTTAGGGTCTCCTTGCCCTCTATTATCTCACATATTACTTACGAGCAACTTATTATAAGACTTCCCTATACTAAATGATCAACACATCAGTTATGCAGCTGTTCGGACAATTTCTATGGAGACATCAAAATAGAAGGCGGGTTGACTGAAATTATCTTTGACCGAGATTCCAGTTCGGCCGTACCTATTTCGATTTTTTTGCAGAACAGCACATGCACAGGGCGAACGCCAGAGCCACTAGCTGCAACAATAATACAACAATAACATAATATACATTATAAATAGATCAAATTACACAGTCTATATACCTAAAAATAACATAATACAGTACAGTAATGATCACATGATAGGTATGGCTCCTGAGAGGTTTTCTTCCCGCGTATTTCCTGTCGAGGATTTCTTATAATACTTCCTCGTGGTCAAACTACTTAATCAAACTACGAGGTTTACAGGCGCCTGAAGGCATGGGCTCCATTGCTGTCCCCCATGAAAACTACTAGCAGACAGCGGTATGTTTCTTTCCGCTCCTGTTCGCGCTGTCCACAGAAAATGTACCCCTAAGCACTCGACGGTCAAATAGAGATGTCCTAATACTTGCCTCGAAAGCAATGATCACGACGAGGACACCTCCTATAGCATCCCCGAAGGTCTCGAAGTAGGAGCCGAGGCGATCGACGCAGCCATCGCTAAAGGCATCCTGGACGGAGCACGTGGAGCCTTGGGGAACGTCACGGCAGCACGAGACTGGCAGAGTGCCGTTGTATGAGCCAGGTCCAGTTGTCCCGCAGCATTGGAACTACGGAATACAAAAAGTTGTATAGTTTTTAATTTCATGCACAAAGAACAGTGTACAAATCAGAGAACTACGATGTTAAAATATTGTGAGAACTATGCCTTTGAAAGACAGAGTAGGTCATACAGATACATGGTTTTTATGGCCGCCAGTAAATGACCGACTATCCCGTATAGTCGCAACAGCATCCTAGAAACGATAGCGGACCGATACACGTCGCCACTGTGGAGGACCTTGGTGCGTAAGGTGATCATGGAAACTCACACGCTTCTATGATCATCCTCAGTGCCTTGGCTCTTTTTATAATTTAATTTAATTTGACAATGCTGTTTTACAATTTTCAAACGACTAACATATTTCTATGTTTACTAACATTGATATGGATTCCATTTCTCTGAAATAAACAAATTTTATTTAACAGTCAATCATGATACCCGTTAATGATCAATGGTGATGCAAACATATACATTTCAGGTCATATTTTTATCCATGAAAATGATAAACAAGCATACGATTCTCCTAACGGAAGCAGTTCCCGCAGCTTATCGACTCGTGCAAACCTCTTTATTTTCGAAGCCCCACGAAGTGTTGTAGTCTCCTGGGAAGACCCATAGAGGTAGAGAGTCCTTTCTACAAGTTGGTAACGGGATAGTATAGTAGCAATAGAGTAGACTTTACTCTGCTGTATGATCAGACTGACACGTCCATCGTTTTTATACTACGTCGGGTCGCAGACACGCTTACGGCTCGCCTGAGGTGAAGCGATTACTGTAGCCATATTAACGCTCGCAACATAAAATTTCGCTCGCGCGCCCCCACCCCCGCTGCCATCGCAGTATCTCCTTCCTTTCTGGTGACCTCACTCACTCGCAGGAACACAACAGCCCTCGAGGGAACCGTTATTTGGCTGCAGTATTCTGTGAGGTGGAGGTACTTCCCAAATCGAGTATCTTATAAATACGCTGTACTCGTTTCACTCTCTTTTGCCAGAGCCTCTTGTCGATGGACGTGTCAGTCTGATCGATCACGCAAGTTAAGCAATGGACTCTCGAGTTCTGACTTGCTTCAGAAGGCACGTAAAACTGAAGATTGGGGTTAGGTAACAGTTAGCTAAGTCAGTGGAATTTCGACGCTTTGAAAAGATTGGTCTCCACCAACATGCAGTTTGAGCAGCGTGGTAGAGTATGCTTTAAACCATTTCGATTGAGGTGAAACACGTATCCCAGCAGTGGGACACGTACAGTACTCCACAGCAGTGTTCCGCAAAGTTGTGCCGCGGCACACCGGTGTACCGTGGTCATTAGTTGGTGTGCCTCGGAAAAATAAGGTTATCTCATAAAGCTAAATAGATGGACGGAAGGAAAATACTTACACAAATAAAAACTGATTTAACATTTATGGTGTACCTCCTAAAATTTTCATTTTCCTATAAGTCTGCGGAACAGTGCATTGTATTAGTTTTGACTTACTAAGTATCTCACTAGATCTTTAAAACACTTACAGCAACTTCAAGCAAGCGGAAGGGATCGTTGTTAGTGGCGTTGAAAGCGTCGGTCACCCATCTCTGAACTGTCACTTGGATGTCCGATAGACCCCTAAAGATCACTACGGTTAAGTATATCTTCCCTGCAGCCAGTAGTCCCATGCACACCGAGTACTGGAAAGTTAAGAATCAAATTTGTATGAAAAGATTAAACACCAACAGGAAAAAAATAACACAAAGCTCAAGGTAACTAATATTTTTACTTATTTTTTTTTATACTACGTTGGGTAGCAGACAAGCATACGGCCCGCCTGATGTGAAGCGATTGCGGTAGCCATATTAATACTCGCAACATAAAATATTGCTCGCGCGCCGCCAGCCCAGCTGCCAACGCAGCATCTCCTTCCTTTCTGGTGACCTCACTCACACGCAGGAACTCAACAGCCCTCAAGGAAATTGTTATTTGGCTGCGATACTCTGTGAGGTGGAGCTACATTCCCCAGTCAGGTAGATTACAATTACGCTCCCTACCTCCCTTTCCGCCAGAGCTTCGTTTGACAGTCAGCAGGGTGCACCGCGTGCAGGTGAAGTTAACTTTGGTTCAAAGATTTTGATGAACCACTTACACCACTTACCCAAATAATAATATACCTTACTGACACCCACCGACTTCGTCCGTGTGGACTTAATTTCTTTTTATACTACTAATGTGGAAACAGGCGTACAGCCCTCCTAATGGTAAACAGATGCAGGATTTGAGTCAAAATACAACGATATTCCTCAGTGTTGGTATAGAATAAATAGACTACTGCCAAACAGGGGTAAAGCTAACGCCAGACGAGCCATGTATAAAAAAATTGTGGACGGCTGCCCCACCACGTAGGACAGGGGGACTTCTAACCTAATCACAGTATAAGTAAGTATAAGTAATAGTGCTACGTACAGTATGGCCACTCCCTGCCGCTCTCTCATGTCGACCTCACCACCTCTCCTCAGAGACAAATCTGAAATGGTTTGTATGGCACCGCACGCACACATGTTCATACCCGCTTTGCACAGACGTCATTGTTTATGTAGTAGTTACCAATGCTACATTTGTAGGGGAGGGTTGGCCGGGGTGTGCCTGGGGCGCCGCACCAGTGACGGCTGATGCGACGTGGTAGCTATGCCTCTGGTGCCAAACAAGCCTACGATTTGTCTGTATGCAGTCATCGTGTTATAAGTAATATAGAACGTAGAACAAAAGGTTACTTAATTTCGTACTATTTGTGAAGAAATATTTATAAATATTTAATATTATTTGCAATTCGGTAAACATGGCCAAGTCTGCGAAATACTAATAAATACTCTACTAATATTATTTTATTAGTCACTCGGACATGAGAGATATAGAGAGATTTAAGCATTTTTCGGGACCCATAAGTTACGCTTTGCTATTTATCGCTTGCATGACTAAGTATTTAATAAAATCTCACCATAATTAGCAAACATTTGGACTCCTTGATAGCGCCGCAGCAGCCGCAGAAGGAGATGGCGAACACGATGCAGCCCAGCACGATCACGGAGATGGGGATGGCATTGACGTTCACAGGAATGATCTCCAAGATATCCGACAATTGTATTAACACTGCCACTCCGACACCCACCAGAGCTATGCCAGCGAGCTAAAATTTATGTGTCATTTGATGATACGATATCAGAACAAATACAAGACGTGTTGACACGAAATGAAATTCTATTATATCGAAATAGAATTTCATTTCGTGTCGATGGCAATTGAGTACAAAAACCGGCCAAGTCCAAGTCGGATTTTCTTCTGATTTCCGTATTTCTTAGGAATATAATTCAGTTCTACGCTCATACAAAATATTGTGGAATATGTTTTTGCTAAATTAATAGTTGCTAAATATTGGTACTAATAACAGGATAACGTATTTAATACATGCATGAATCGATGACTTTTATATGTGAATCACCAATATATGCATGAAGGTAAGTATATGATTTATATTTTGACTTCAAAGATACTGATACAATAAAATGTTTTTTATACTCACGACAAAGAGAAGGTTTGCTATAAATAGCGTATATTTAACAAAATTAGCTAGTATACAACACATTTTGTCAACTATTAACCGCACTCCCAAGTTATGTCACCGCCAACTGGTTTAGAGATAGTTTGGGATGATTGTTTATGGGCCACGACTCACGATAAAGCATGGTTATCGATTGATAACGGTAGGTACCTGATAAAACCAATGAGTGGCCCACTAATCTAACCAAAGTTAAGCGCCTATTTCCTCGAATTCAATACTAAAAGTGATTCACATAGCACAGCCTCAGCAGTAAAATTAAAATTAACAAAACAATTTCCTGCACGCACAAACTACCTAGCCTTATGTGGTCTGTGCCTACACGAGAGGCAGCCTGACGTTAACAGGTGAAATGCTACGCCAAGTTATTTACTAGAACTTGGTCTTTTACGATTAATTTAGGTTTTAGATCTTTTTTATACTGCATCGGTGGCAAATAAGCATACGGCTGATGCAGCCCGCCGTATGTGGAGCCGTTAACATAGACATATAAACGCTCCCAACAAAGTTCATTTTTTTTTATAAATTATTAAACTAGAAAGATAATATTTACAATAAGAAATTTACAAATAAAATATTTACAAAGAGGTAGAAAAAAAAATGAAGAAAAGAAGTAAAACAAAAATTATATCCCAACATGATATATCGATCGCATGCTGCCCCCCTGCTGATAATGTAATAACTCCTTCCTTCATGGTGACCTGATTCACTATCAGGAACACAACAACCCTCAAGAGAACTGTTATTTATCTGTGGTTTTCTGTGAGGTGAAGGTACTTACCCAGTCGGTCAGCTTATAGGCAGTACCCTATCTCTCATTCGTTAGAGCCTAGTTTAGTTAGTCAATCAGCAAGGGTGCACCATGTGCAGGTGAGGTTGGTTATTCCTCAAAGATGGCGGTGAACCTGTTCCACTTGTGACCTTATTCGACTTATGTTTGATACGAGCAGCATATAAAAAAACTTGCTCTTGCTTGGTGAATGTGCCTTTAGGTGCTACTGCTGTGTGTGCTGTGCTGCCTTTAGAGACGTACTCGTATTTAAATAAGCGATCGGCGCTCACGCCTGGTACAAATTTCCGCAGACCTCGCAACATACTGACGGACCAACCAGACAAACTTTCGCGCGATCTGGAACTCCTCCTGGAGGCCCAGAATCCCGTTGATCCCACTCACAGCAGTTAGAGTGTATGTATTTAAGTAGGGTAGTACACTCGCGTCCCCCAAAGTCCAGGTACCCGCAGCAGGCTACCTCAATCCCCACAATCTCTTGTGGCTCCACCCCGCTTCACGGGGCTGCCACCTTCACAAACGCACGCTCATTCGTGAGCGTGACGTCTGCGTCGCCTCGTTTCCCAACGTAGCGATCGCCTCAGCTGTAGCTTTTAAGGCCCCGCAAGGCTAAAAGCAATTCCCTAGGTGGTGTTTAGTCGGTAGAAGTCCGTCATAACCAATGTAACCTTATGTTACGGGGGTATGAGGATTCACCACCTGCTTCCCGTAGTCACGGAAGGTAGGCCAACGCGCGCGTAGGGCGTCAAAAAAAAAAAAAGCTCACGCCTGGGCCATGCGCCACCTTTCACTGCATCAGCTGACGACCTTTCCACCAACATAGAGGCAGCTGAAGTTTTTGTTTATTCAAAGTTGCATCATCTGACAAATTTTCAAGTGAGAGGAGATCACAGAACGAAAAATTTTTTTTTGCATGTTCGTGTGACTGGATGACGAATCCGCCACGGTATAGCCAGCTGAATTTTTATAATCTTCGAATTGCGTTACCTATCATTTAACAAATTTTCAATCGGGACGAAATGATTGAAAACAATATTTTTTTTTACGTTATTAAGAGGCTGTCGCTGTCCAACCCCCCCACGGAGCGGCAGCTGACGTTTACCATACAGCATAATACAACTGATACAACTCTCTAAAGTATTTCACGAGTTATCGCTTGAGAGGAAATTGGTCAGGAAAATCACCATAAGACGTGATTAAGTGCCCGCAAGGGCCCAATGGAAATTCGTCCTCTACTGAACTCTTAAATCCATCTATTCTCAACTGAACACTTAAAGTTCAACAATAATTTTACGTTTGTGTTGTCGTAATCGTTTATCCGACAGTTCGACGTATTTGGATTTTTTGGAAGTTAACATACATTTTCAATAGACAACCACGACAATAGATTGTATAATAACCAAACACACATATTTGCTCTTATACAGACGCGGTCTGTGTGTATTAAATGTTTTGTAGGGAGTGGTCCTGCCCCCTTACCACCATCTCTTATTGCGATTCAATAATTGAATAGATTGCTTATTCATACCAATGAATAAGCAACTCTATCTATTTGAAATAGAGTCACTTATTCATTGGTATGAATAAGCAATCTGTAATAATAAGGGCTTATTCATTGGTATGAATAAATAAATAAAATTTAACTATTTCAAATAGATATTTCAAATAGTCTCTTTCAAATAGATAGAGTCGCTTATTCATTGGTATGAATAAGCAATCTAGTCAGTTATTGAGTCGCAATAAGAGATGGTGGTAAGGGGGCAGGGTGTGGTATAGTAGAGAATATATGTATAATCTTTTAGCGTTAAATTCGCCTTATGTTGTTTTGTAGTCAATAAAATTTAGACATAAAATATAGCTATGACTCGCCCCATATTATCCACCATTAGAGGTGAATTATTTTGTATCTAAGCGTTAAATTTTATTTATATATAGACTTGCTGCAGTGTGACACAGACAAAATTATTACAAACCATTAACAATGGTAATCGCAGGTTAACGTTCTATAGAAGTCCTTTAAAAGAGGTCTCTGCAGAGCACCGCACATTTTCTGGTCGCCCCCTTACCACCATCTCTTATTGCGATTCAATAACTGAATAGAATGCTTATTCATACCAATGAATAGGCGACTCTATTTCAAATGGAATAGCGTCGCTTATTCATTGCTATGAATAAGCAATCTATTTAATTTTTTTTTAGGAGACCACCACACATTCCCACCACTGTATCTCCTGTGTAGCCAGGATTAACAGCGGCGACCGCCAAAAAAGGCAATGAACAATGAAGTCCATTGCAGTCCCAGGGGTAAAACTACGGCTGCCTTGGAACTCACAACGAATTTAATCAGAAGAAATTAGTAGGAGTAGGAAGCTTTTGGAATTTGACTTCCCCTCTTAGCAATGTGAGAGACAGCAATATGGCAAATAAGGCATTAAAAGCCTAAAGAGATGGCTAGTCAAGTGAAGCTCAACTGCCGTGCACCACGGATTTTAAGTTTAAGTATCTATTCAATTATTGAATCGCAATAAGAGATGGTGTTAAGGGGGCAGGGCCTATCGTCTAAGCTGCAGCCGATTTCCATCGAATATTGTAATTCCCAAAAATAGGTCTTAGGTGTAAGTTAATAACAAACATTTTTAGGTTTATCGGTAAACCTTCAGGGTTTCTACCAGCTATGTTAGATACAATTATCACAAATCTATTCTGGAGTTTGATATTTGGAATCAAAAAATCCTGTGGAAATCGGTTTCAGCTTCGGAGGTAGGCCCCCAGATATCAAATCGTTTTTCTTTCGTAGGATGCTAAGCACGATAAAGGCACTATGACTATGTGCTATTATCCACATAGTTATTATTTTAATAGTTGATTTCGGCTAACTTGCCGGATTATTATTTATCTCTTTTTAAAAATAGTATTAGGCACTACGTGTATAATAAATATATTTTTAAATTGATCTCACTCCATATATTTATAAATTCACCTCCTGCGCCTAGGTTGGAGTTGAACCCACGACCGGATTATCGGTCGAGTGCAGAAAGGTTTTCTTTTTATTTTTTTTATTACAATCTACAGACCCCGAGGTTCTTCTATTTTTATCTTACAATATTCTTAAAATTTATTGGGTGCACGTCGCTATTATGCTAATAATGTGCAGGAAGGTTTGTGATTATGACGATTTTTTTCCATTTCTATTTACTAGTATGGTCTACCAATGTGTGGGTTCAAATTCCACGTAGGCTTGGAGGTGAATTTTTCCATTAAAAAAAGAAAAAAATATTTATATTTATTACTATGCACTATGTGTATTTATACATACACATAGTAATGACGTTATGTCATTTGTTGCACAGTCTGAATTGTACAAAATAAATGAACACATTAAGCGCACCACGTAGAAGATTGGACACAGATACGATTAAATATATCGTTATATAATAGATTATCGTGTTCGATAAACTTTTTATCGTATTTTAAAAGACGACAAGTGCGCGATTATTTTTTAGTAATTACTATGTGAGCAATTGTCGACCCAACGAATTATGTATTGTTATATTGCGATGGGCATCTGCTCAATTAGGAAATCTTTCGAATTGGTATTTTACTTTGGTGGTATTATGCCTCGAAACAAAAGTAAGGACGGTGAACACAAAATGAAACATAAGATTCATTAATTTATAAATTTATTCAATATATAAAGTATTTATCACAAGTAATACTCGCTATCGGTAACCTAGTTATATCTCCTAAATAGCATGATAATTATTGTATAGTTAATTTTGTATCACCTACCTAGTAGTACTTACTTAATAGTTATTTTCCTGGACAAATTACAGAACGCCTTCTAGTGTTAAGCCAAAATACTAATAATAATTCACTTGTTATTATTAGTATTTTGCCTTAATTTAATTAAATTATTAGTAAATTTAATTAAATTATTAGCGGTATTAATATTAATTCAATTAATTTAATTAATTTAATTAACAGATAGATAATATACGAATTATTAATTAATTCTTAATAATTCGTATATTATCTATGTGTAAGTAGGTTTAATACTAAATAAGTAAACAAAATCGACAATACATACTATTGTATACAAATGTCGTATTATTTATATTATGTACGCCCATATACTACGAAATGCAACGGCACCTCATAAGGCAAATATTCACAATAAGAAAGAAGGAAAAGAAAATATGTCTATTAACATCACAATATGAGACAATAATTGAAACAATACTCAATAACATTTCAAACATAATAAACATAATCATGATGTTAATTTGGCCATCGCTCGGCACTAATGCTCTGTAATACACACAGCGCCGGTATTTTGCGACAGCCAATAGTCGGTCGAGATATGTACCTTTCAAAAAACCCTGCATCCAGAGCCGTCAGGCTATCTAGCACGTACAATGGTGACAGTTCCCCATAACACATAAATAAGGACGGTAGAGGTGTGGTAGAGGTAAGGAAAACTAACTATAGTATAGCAAAGTGTCCGCTGGCAAGCAGTAAATTGGTGGCGCCACGGGAAACAAGATGATGAATAAACATAGCGCCAAAAGTCATAAGAGTAAGATTTGGATGCTTTAAATTCAGCACACTTCACTTCGTTTACAACTGCTATATTCACATCACATCTTCATGCTACGCTAGGGCTATATCAATGAGTTTATGAATTGTAATTTGCTGCTCACCACGGGACCTTTTTCAACCTGCTTTCCATATAAGACGGTTCTCCTTACCTCTACCCTCCACACACATATCGAACAGAACGACGGCACAGGATGGTACAGTGTGTGGTACAAACACTAGACGCTACAGGCAATGTCCAATTGACAGCTTGACACATCACCTTCCTACCTCCCATCTCACTGCTTCCCTGACTCACACAGCACTGACAGCATAGCACGGTACGTAAATGTAGGTCCAAATACTGACTGACGTAAAAGTACCTAAGAATACTTAGTATAAAACCGTGTATGCACGTATGAACAAATTTGTTGCCATAATAGGCAACAACTTAATTTGCGTACTACTGAAAATACAACTATAAAAAAACTAAAGTACCTAAAACTAAATAATCCTAAAGTAAAACTAACCTAAAACTCCAATAAATGTAAATAAGTTTGGCCCATGTGGCATCGTTCCCAAGATAATGCGTATGACTAACTTATACTAACTTTGAACGATATTTGATAAAATTTTATGAATAATTATTAGGATGTACATAACTCGCTCATCACTATCTTTGAGTCATAGTCATAGCCAACCTCACCTTGCGGGTTGTTGTGTTCCTGCGAGTGAGCGAGATCACCAGGAACGCTATACTGTCTCATACCATAACAATAACAACATTACCAATTATGTACAATTTTGACAAGATTATGTAATTGATGGGCCCAAAGACCTTGCCCGCATTCTAATATATGAATATCTTTTTTTTTACCTGGAATTGACATTTAAACTGATAGAGTTAATACAAAGGATCCTTTAAATAATTAAAAGGTAAAATTAAAATAATTATATCTAAGCTTTTATATCTTCTCCAGGTGCATGAATTAAATCATCTTTGAGACATTTAGATAATTTTCAAAGTTATACAAAAAAAATATCATATTTGCAATAAGATTTTGTTTTGGCTCAAAGCTTATATAACGTATAGAATTTACACTGTGTGATTAAAATCACGCGAATTTGGTACTTGTCTTTTTATAAGTAAGGTTGACATAGTATAACATAAAATATATAAATTACACAGTTGTAAGTGACAAAAGGCTATATTTTTAATATATATTTCGGTGGTGATTTCGGTGGTGTTGGTATTGACTTCAGTATATATATATATTCCATCGAAAACACCAAAGTCACAATATTAATGGTGGTACTTAGTCGAAGTTTGTTATAAGACGAGAGGTGGCAATCAATGAAACTTTTCCACATCATTCCAGCTATTTAGTGCAGGGCTGTCCGAACCATATACAATACCGGGCCATTACAAATTACTAAACAGATTAGCGGGCCGCAGAAACAAAAACATACTTGACATTTTTACTACGTACTTTGAAAGTAAAATTAGTTATAAAGCTTAGTTAGTTAAGAAACTTAAACTTTTCTAAAAATATATAATATTCATTCATTATGTTAATTTAGACTTAAGTTTTTGTTACTTACGTTTTTTCAATAAAAGATTTATTATTATTTATTATTATTATTATCTCTTTTTAATCACGGGTCAAGCCCGGTCATTTGATAGGCATGCGCGGGGATATGGATCCAACGCGTAGAGACCCCTTTGAGAAGTTTGATGTATTATTATTATTCAGATTTGTTTTAAAAAAACCTGTAGCGGGGAAAAAAAATGTATAAAAGCCGTTGAATGAAAAACACGTCACGGGCCGCACAAATATAACTCGAGGGCCGCATGCAGCCCGCGGGCCGTGCCTCGGACAGCCCTGATTTAGTGTAACTGTGATGTGTTTACGCAGGCGTAGACGGGAGTAGCAAATAGTTTTTAGGGTTCCGTACCCCAAGGGTGTCAACGGGATTCTGTTGTGATTTGATTTGGGTGTTAGCGCAATTGCGAGGCGTAGCGCAGCGTTCCCATGTCCAGGACGCGCCAGCCAATATTTCAGCGATTTGGACCTTTTTTACCAAACTTCTAATTAATTTATCATAAAAAGGAACACAAAGCCTTTTCTTACGTCCTCTAATCGTTACAAAGGAGTTATTTTAGTAGTCTCAAAACAATAATGGCGTTTTACTAATAACCCAGAAGTCTTTTTGTCGCTGCTTATATGTTCTTTTTTTTTATAAACGATCAATTATATCGGTCCTTTCATTTCCAAACAGTAGTTGTGATAAGCAATATGTTTGTCTCGGCAGTAAGGAAAACATAAGGACTTATCCTAGTGTAGTAGCTAGCAGCAACGTTTATGTCCTGATTGATTATTACCAATCCTTCCACTCTCGCTTTTCCGCCTATCTCTACCGCCGACTCATATTTAGTTCTCAACTGCCGTGAGGACACTTGATGCTTTTGCATCTATAAGTTAAAAACTTAATACTGAGATCTTCTCGCCTTGTTGCGGGAGTAGTTGGCGAGGCACAGAGAGAAGACTACTGCTACCAACTGAAAAAAAGTTAAAAAACCTAATAAGCGTAAGTTTTAAAAATACACCTAAGTTTTTAGTCACAGATTTCCTCCCTGATTATCTAGTCAGGGATGACCAACGTACCCTATACCTAACAGCTAATGCGCCCCGTGTGCCAACCTTCCGGTTATATCACGGGTTGCGTCCTCTCGTCCAGTAAACCAACCAGATGAGAGAACCTTTATCTGCACCGCTTTTGCGTTCAGTAAACCAACCGAGCACGCAAGACTAGCAGTAGCAGGTCTTACTCCGCTTTCACCTGCATGCAGGCTACTTACGTACTCTTAAGTCGAGTAGCTCGTGGCTACCAACGCTCGGAGAACCCAAGCATCGGGGCAGTCAGGGATGACCGGTCGGGCAGCTTTAAAATTAAAAAATACGCTATGTATTGAGGAATCATCCTCAATAAATAGCGTATTTTTTTATTTTAATGCTGCCCGACTAGGGAAGTACCTCCACCTCACAGATTAACGCAGTCAAGTAACAATCCCCTTGAGGGTTGTTGTGTTCCTGCGAGTGAGTGAGGCCACCATAAGATCTGAGATACTATGTTGTGTTCACGCAAGATAATCGTTATATTGAAAGCATCTACCGGATAACCGCTTTACATCAGGTGTTACATATGCTAGTATGGCACTCGACGCGGTGCGATAGGTATTGCAGAGATACTAACGGCCGACTAACACAATTCTAAAAGATTGGTTTAGATAACATTGCTTTCAGTAATGGCGCCACATTATAACTTGTATTTCATAAATAACGAATATCATCATTATGATGATCATCAGCCTGTGGCCTGTATCTACCTACTGTTGGATAGACCAAATGCTTTCCACCATATGCGACTCTCCGCTTTCCGCATCCAACCGCTACCCCTTTTTGAGATCGTCGGTCCATCTAGAGAGGGGGCCCCTACGCTTCGTCGCCCCATACATGATCTCCGCTCTAGGACTTTCTTCCCCCATCTGCCATCGCTGACTCGGCATACGTGGCGAGCCCATTGCCACTTCAACTTGCTCACTCTGAGAGCTATTTCGACCACTTTGTTTCTCCGTCGAATTTCTTCGTTCCGGATTCGATCCCTTAGAGGCTTAGAGAAACTCCAAGTATTGTTCCGCTGCTCGCTGTGCGACTTTTAGTCTATGAACCAGCCCAACGCAACGGTCTGTAATACTAATGTAAATAAAGTATATACTATCCATCTATATAAAATGGTAGAAGCTTTTACCTCAACAGAAGCGACAACGATGGCGACTCCTCCGACGGCGAGGCCGTACACGTTGAGGAAGTCTTCCACCTTGCCGTTGCAGCCTTCATACGAGTTGAGCGGGGTGCAGGGCGGCGTGGTGCAGCACGAGTCGGGCACGATGGGTCGGAGATACGAAATTGATCCCACGGGGCCGCAGCATGAGAACTAGAAAATAGTAGGTGGTATTAAAAATCTGTTCATAATGTTTGATAATGTATTTCCACTGTATTGCCACTATAACAACAAGTACTAAAAACACAAAATAAAATAAACATTTAAGGGGGCTCCCATACAACAGACGTGATGTTTTTGCTGGATATTGTCACTCACACACAACACAGGAAAATATTTTCTATACAACTTTTCAAATAACCGCCATCGAGATATAAACAAGTACTAACGTAGTACTTATATGTCGATGATAAGAGCTATCGTCTTGCCGCGACCGTTAATAGCACGGGACTGAGTGAATGCCGGGCAAATTACCTTGCTTTTTTATTGACATAATTAAATTAATCTTATAATTAATGTACTGTTTACTTATATGCATACTAACAGCTCTTTCGATTTCATTGAAGGCATCCACGTTTGTGTTGAAGAGCTGGTTGAGCTGCCTCGTGATTTCTTGCTTCAGCGAGTCCAGATTGGCGAAGATGACACTGGCGAGCGCGATCTTGGCGACCATCATCAGTATCATGAAGATGGCATACTGTAACATATTAGAATAGGGATCTATCAGTTCCTTGTGTAAGAGTATTGTTTAGATTTAGAACTTAACTATATATAAACTAAACTAAACCTATATATAAACTAAAGTTTATTTTAATTATACTATATGACTTGGTCGTGTGGTTTTTCGGCAGACTAGAATTGAATCACTCCATCTCTTCCCGTGGATGTCGCACAAGGTGACTAATGGAAATACATTATAAAAATCGATCAGGCCGTCTGGCCAGCGTGGAGAGTGTAGGCCAAATCCTCCTGTCTGTGACGGACGAGAGAGGGTCGTGCTCCTGTAGAGGAGACTAAAATGACCTGATGATGATGATGATTGTAATACACAAATAAATGATATCAGTAATTTTATATAATTGAAAATATAAAAAGAGAAACTAAATTGATAAATTATTAGTACGGAAATGTACTGTTTATTAATATTTGAGCTCACGCATCGCTTCCGGCAAGGAGCTACTCGTAATTTGACTCCGGAGTATTAAGAATGGACGACGGGGAGCGATACACGCGCCAAATTATATTGCAATCATGAGGGCAGAATAGGCTATTTGACCAAAGTTTTTTTTCGGTTTTATATGTAATGACGTCACAATAATATAAACCACACGTGAAAGAATTACTTTGATAGCACAAAAATCTCTCGAGATGTGTTAATTTGGAAATTTTGAAAATTTGTCAATTTTGGACTTTCCCGAAAACGCTCCATACAACAGGCTACTAGGTTATGACGTCCCAGGTTTGTATTATGTATGGATTAAATCAGACATTTGTACGACAGCTGTGTTAAATATTACGTTTATGTAATTAGTATCATAATAAAAGTTATAGTATACTTTATTGCTTCTCCAATGGAAATATTATTTTTTAATAATTTCATACTTTTAAAATGGACTTTCCCGCCAAACTTTGATCGACCCTAAAATAAGTCGGACGGAAGATATTAGAATGAAAGTTTGCAGATCTTTATAGTTTTGTGTATTTTACGATATTGTTAAATAATTTATACAATTTTTGAGCATTGTCAAATAGGCTATTCAGTAGATTCTGCCCTGGCTGCTGGCGTTGAAGTAAAGCAAAGTTTATACGAAGCCGGTAATGCTGGCGCCAGTCCTGCAGACAAGCCAGCAGCGACCTTAGAAAAATCCGTGAATGAATGCATATAAATAATTTAGATGAGGCCATTCTTTCACGGATTTTTCTAAGTGGCGCATGGCGTGATGCGTCTACACGTGTCCGCAACGCTGGCGCGGCGGTCGAGGGGTATGCGGGCGGAGGTCACTGGCTTGTAAAATAGACGGGCGCTCTATTCTCGCCAGCGTTGGCAGCCAACGCTGGCTTGGCTTGAAAAACTGTTTACACAAGGCAAATACCAAGCCATCGCTGGCTGCCAGTGAGACTGGCAGCCAGCGATGGCCTCGTGTAAACTAGCCAGACGTGTGAAGAAGTAATTAAAAAGTGTCATAGTGTAGATCAGGCAGAACCATAAGTGTTAAAGCTGTTAGTGTAGTTTAGGCTACAGTGAAGATACAAGGAAATTATTAAAGTATTATAAAAATCTAGCAGTGGCTGTTATTTTCCTCAAACCTCAACACTTGTACCGTTTAATCAATGTTTAATCATTATTATCATGTGATAGAATAAATGTCACACGTCATATATGACGATTATAAGCAACTAGCTGGCCCGGCGAACTTCGTATCGCCTTTAAAAATTTCTACGTTAATTTTTCCGATGAGTTATAAACTATCCTATCTCTGAAGTTGGATCAAACTGCACACACTGTGCAAAATTTTATTAAAATCGGTTCAGTAGTTTAGGATTTCATCGCGGACAAACAACGTGACACGAAATTTTTATATATTAAGCTTACTATTATCATGGTCGTATTGTCGTTAAGCTAACCCAGAGCCTGTTGGGCTTTCGACAACTGGCAGCTGAGTAGAAAGGTGGAGTACATTCTAAACCCCTTCAATTGGACGCAGACTCGTATCGTAATAAAAATGGCTTCGGCATAAATCCTTAATCATCCCATTGATGGGATACAGGTCTCCCCTCAATCGAAGGGGTTTAGAGCATACTCCACCACGCTGCTCGACTGCGGGTTGGCGGAGGCCAGTGTTTTCAAGCCGCCCTAAGGCCACCGAATTGGCTTAACGACTGTCGTTTAATGACGACGTTTAACGTGCCCTCCGAAGCACGGAGGAGCTCCAGATAAATAAACCCATCCATAGACAGGCTGCGGTCGATGTTGCTTAACTTGAGTGTTCGATTAAATTGACACATTTTTTATCGGCTGCATTTTGGTGAGTGTGCCATGGAATTGTTTAACCTAATTCCCCCGTCTCCTTTTCACCATCGGACAACCAGACGCACTGAGATGCGCCACCGCTATATGGTTGATATTCCACACATACGCACTAAGCGCTTTGCTTCTACTTTTATTATGCGTACTGCCAAAGAGTGGAAATCCTTGCCTGAGTCTGTGTTTCCGGAGAAGTACAACCTGGGAGTCTTCAAATCAAGAGTGAATAGGTATCTTCTAGGCAAGCGTGTTCCATCGTAGACCACATCATCGCTTAACACCAGGCGAGATAGTGGTCAAACGCAAGCCAAACTCGAATAAAAAAAAAAAAAAAAAAAAAACACGCGCAACAACGCCATCGAGCTATAAAAAAAAATCCTCTATAAAAAAAATGGATTGAATTGAATTGATTTTACATTTATTTACGAGCTCCTCTATAATTTTTTTTTTATGATTGATGACATTTTATTATGTCTCTGTGCCGCCCGCTACAATTTCGTAGGTAACGCATCTCGCAATATTTATTAGAGTGCAGTCACTGGTCACTGATGTCCTAGAGCATTGGTTCCCAACCTTTTTTTGTTCGCGGACCACTACGAGGTTTTCGTTGGGAGTAGGGTCCCCAAGTCGACTTGTTAGTATTTTGTATGATAGTGCTAATTTCTTTCATTATAATTTTGTATCACGGACCATATTTTTACCTCTCACGGACCACTGGTGGTCCGCGGACCACCGGTTGGGAACCCCTGACCTAGAGAGTCAATAATAGTGATTGACTGAATAAGTTTTATCTTCAGTCTTTTGAAGCAGCCTCCGCGAAGATATAACATTCAAAGTATGTAATTTTATATATCAGGGATTCATCATCATCATCCGCCTGTATCTACCCACTGCTGGATATAAGCCTTCCCCAATGCTTTCCACCAGATACGATCCTTCGGCTTCCTCATCCAGCCGCTTCCAGCCGTTTTCTTAAGGTCATCGGACCATTTAGAAGGAGGGCGTCCAACGCTTCGTCGTCCTATGCGCGGCCTCCTCTCCTCCATCCATCTGCCAACACTTACTCGGCAGATGTGACCCGCCCATTGCCACTTCATCTCGCAAACTCAGAAGGCTATGTCGACAACTTTAGTATCAAGGATTAACATAGCTATACTCACCGTGATAAGCATGCAGTGGCTCTCCCTGATGGCGCCGCAGCAGCCGTAGAAGGCGATGAGGAAGATGATGCCACCCACCACCATGGTGGTGATGGGGGCCGCCTGCATGCTCACATCGCTGATGTTGTTCACTATCACATTGATCTGCAGTTGGACCGCTATACCCACACCTAATAATGCCAACCCGGCTAACTGCAAACAGAAATGATGGCAATTTAAATGATGAGACCTTATATTTAGTAGGGGAGATAGCGTTAATTTTTTTATTTTATACCGAATGAATTTTATTTAAAGTAGTTGCTTGAGATTTAATAATCACCAAAAATATGCGTCAGTTCCAAATTATTAAGTAATATGTGAAAGTTGTTAAAAAAAAAATTATACCTTCTACGAGTAATTTTATACCGTATCAAAATTTGTAGGGTGATTCCTGAGATTATATTTAACTAAAAAATAATTCTCAGCTGTAGTGAAGAGAGGTGATTATACGTCAGTCACGTATATGAACCATATTAAAAATGTTCTAGTATAAAGTAATTTTATACCTTATGAAATTTATACAGTTTATTTATCATACTTTATAAACAATAAAAAAAATAGTCAGCTGTATTTATAATGGTGGTAAAACCGTCAGTCAGCGGCGTAAACATGCCGCGCGCATGGTGACTGACAGATGAACTGACGATCTTTACACCCACAAGTAATTTTATACCTTATCAAATTAAAATATAGGGCAATTTCATTGTTAATAATATTAAAAATTACCGTCAGCTGAATGCTTGTATATATGCTATATGGTTGTAATATACAATATCTTGGTACAAACTATTGTGAGTAGATCGCCAACAAACAGTTTACACTATGATAACGCAGTTCCTTATATTGTATACTTAATGCGTACTTTTGTAGTTACACAATACAGGTACTCCAACCTTATCTTGGACACGTCCATGGTATCATCATGTACTATCACCGCCAGACTAGAGAGAAGGCCGGGAACACCAGACAGGTGTTGGTTTTGTAGTGTTATTGACTACCAGCTGTGCGCAACCGTGGTGGTGGTGTGAAACCCGAAACGCCAGGCGGTTTCGCCTGCCGCTTCGGGTCGTAGCGTGATAGATTAACTTTCGTGTATAGACGTTGATAATGTAATATACATGATATGTCCCGGAAGGCCAGATATTATGATATTAAAACGACTCCTTGACGATTTTGAAGCCAGGGATCTAGATGTTTCTCATCAATTACAAAACATGCGAATGTAATTGTTGACTACCTGATACTTCATATAACGAGCTTACGTTTTCAATTGCCGTTGTACGAATTGTTAGCTTTTGTAACAAAAAAATAATGCAAAGTAATCCCTTCTCAAACAGAGTTTATATTTTACAGGAATAAGGAACAGAGGAATTTCTTTTACATAATTATATAATTTTTATATAGACCTTTAGCTTCATATATTTTCGGAATCCTAATTCAGAATTCGAAATTTCTAATTATCGTAGACAAACGCACTTTTTGCAAATTTTAAAATAATAATTTAAAATTGTGTCTGATTTAAAATTATTATTTTAAAATTTGCAAACAGAAGACCACAAAGGTTTAAGGTCTGGAGAGTGATATAGGGAACTTTTTATTCCGGAGAACATTTTATTCTACAGGAAAAAAAATTATAATAATGTTTTTAAAACAATATTTATAAAACATGATTCTCAGAGTTTCCCTATCTATGATAACATACAGAATGATGTCATGAGAGAACAGTTTCCTACGTAGTTCTGAAAAGCAGGATATTGATGTTTAATTCATGAATCATGATGACGAATGTTCCTTTCCATAGAATTATATTACAATGCTATCTACACTGTTTAAACAACTGGTGATTGGTGTGTCCAGGTATACATCGAAATTATCTTCGTTTTGTTCATTCCACGGCCATCTGTTGAGACGCTCGCGCTCTATTGAAGTTCTCGAGCATTGTGCCCATGTTTCGGCTTAAGACGGCAACCTCATTTTCCCGCAATTTTCCATTAGTTGACGAGCCCGGTGGTCGAATGACTCCGAGGTTGCGGGTTCGATCCCCGCTCATGACACATATTTGTGTGCATGAACATGTCTGTTTGTCATGGTCTGGGTGTTTTCTATGTATTATATGTATTTATTTACAATAAAAAATGTATTTATGTACATATATCAGTTATCTAGTACACATTGTACAAGCCTTGCTTAGTTTGTGACTAAAAGGCGCTGTGTAATATGTCAAGGAATATTTATCTTATTATTTATAGTTGGAGAGTTTGAACTGAGAGCTTCTGAGGTTTGCTCATATGGCGAACCTTAAATAATATAGACCCAAGCACATGTACACTTTCTCCAAATTGCTATATTGATCTTTGATGAAGATGCAATCCACCAAGCTTTCAAAGCGAGTCTGAAGTTGAAACTAGAAGCTTTCGGGGTTCTGGTTCGTTCTGTCGAGGGTTGGAGTGCAGATTTCCTCTCCAATCTGACACTGATTAATGCCCCTGTTACTCTATATTACCCTTAGAGAGTCTAGCTTGGTGATTTGTAATTGCTACCCTGATGGACACACGTTCCGATCAAACACCATGTTGCTACAAGCCCGACACTACCCTCGGACTGAAGGTCGCCTACCCAGAAGTAGAACATGTTTCTGGATATCAGAATTATTATGTCCTCTCTCTCTCTCTCTCTCTTCAGACAATCCCACGATATCTTAGTGTAACTTGCCCATTTCTTCTAACAGTTCTGTGATCTTCTCGTTAGCCTTCAGTGGGCTCATATCGTATATTGTCACGTCCAGTCTAGTCGTCGGTGGTAGCTCGATCCCTGCCGGAGATTTCTAGTACCACCTGCCCCGCCGTTATCGCCACTGCTATCATAGAATAGGACAGCGGGGGCGGCCGCCAGGATTGTATGTAATCAGTGCTAATCATTGGGAGGGAGAAGGGGATTGGAAGGGGTTTGCCATATTCACCACGCTTTTGGCAGACGGGTTAATGATCGTGTGTAATCCGGTAGTTCGGCATCGTTGCTGCGAGATGACGCTGCTGCCCACCATCCGGTACTCCTACTTAATCATGCCATCTTCTAGGGCACCCAGCCACTGATGAGATAGGGGTAGTATAATTCTAAGCCAGCAACCACACGACTAATTGTATAATCAGTACCTTGCTAAACGCTGCAAAACACTGGTTTCAACAAATACACAGGGCTTTGTGTTGATAGTCCCTCATTTCTTCGTGTATTCTGTTCCGTTCAGAATGTGTGAAGCTCTTTGGTACAAAAGCCAACTTCACCTTCATACGATGCAACCTGTCATGAGTGGGCTGTGGTGACAGATCTTACCAACCGAGCTCGACTGGAGAAATGCCTCACAGAAGACCGCAGCCAAATAAATGGTGAGGATTGTTGTGTTTCTGGTCACCAAACGTGAGAAGTTGCTGGGTTAGCAGCGACAGTAGCACGCTTGCACACACATAGTTGCGGCGGTTACAGTAATAACTATACGTTAAGAGAGCCGTATGTACGTTTGACACACGACATGTTTGACAACATGAAGGTTATTTAGATACTGATTTCGTGCAGGTATCAATAACCCTAAATGGTGGCGTGTAAGTATCAACATTGCCACATTACTATCATTCTTATCTCTTATCATACAATTTGTAGGAATAGGTGCGACACAGAAATCTTAATAATCGTTTTGGGCCAACAAAATACGTTGCATTTATTCTAATACTAGCTGTCACCCGCGGTATCGCCCGCGTTGTAACTATTTTAATAAAACTTTTTTTCCCGTAAGAACACTATGTTTTTATGGAATAAAAATATACTACAGAAGGTAGAAAGACTGTAGAACATCTCCTCCACTGAACCCACTCCATTGTACAATCGGTAGAGCACACAAAGGAACTCTAAAGCTATTCTCAAACTTAAAGGTTCTAAACCGTCCGTCACTATTGAATCGTCAACAATCCTCACAGCACGTCTCTGAATCTAATCACAAGGCGCAAGCATCTAGGCGCTCCCGCCCATAGCTGATAACATACATAATAATATGCGGCCGTAATTGGGCTTTGTAAAGCAAAAGCCTTCGTCGCGAATTGGAGTACTGTTTCGCCCTGTTGAGCACACCTAGTTTCTTCGACATCAAGTTAACCTTACCCTCCAGATGACAACGAAACTGGACGTCTGGAGATTTCAACTCCTAGAATCCTTTTAGCGATTTCCTAGGAACTTTTGCCGATGATAATCAATGAATGTCGTGAAAAAGAATGAAAGAAACTTGAGTCGTTACTATGACAGATCTCTTAGAAATGCAGAAGGGGACCGTAGGCAGGAGTCAAGAAACATTAGGTGGCTGCTGGTGCCAGCTAGCTCATGGTGGTGTTTTGGATGGGTGGGACGCTAATGTTTTTCTATGTATGAAACGACCGATGAAAGCAATGATTATCTGTGCATGAAACCTCTCAGGTCATCTACCTTCGAGAGCCAAGGAGTGTTGTTTTGTAAAGTGTGTTTGAATATGAGCCATCCGTTACATTTTGAACTTTATTATGGACTTATCTAGAGTGTATCTAATCTGTGAAGTCCGATTTATCTAGAACAAACAAGTACAAGGATGATACTGTAAAAAATACTTGCGAAATTGCCTTCAGTAAACAGAGACGTTATTGTTTTAGTGTTTATGACTAAAACTAGTATTTAGTCATTTATTGCTAGACTAGCTATTGCTCGCGGATTTTTTCATCTCGGTTCAGCTGCTTAAACATTAAGGGAAGAGGAAACAAAAAATAAATCGCATTTATGGTATGGTTCCCATAAATCCGTGTGGGGAAACATCTAACTAAATTCCCAAAGGATTTTAATATGGGATTTAATGGAGCAATATATAAATATACTTGATTTATATATGTACTGGATGAGACTTACACGTATAGTAAAACGCAATGCGATATAATAATCTCATGCCGGCATGTCGCGGCATGAATAAATGCCTGAATAAAGAATATGTCATTATTAGGTTGGTTCGTTGCTTGTGATTATTTTGAAATATAATTTTAAGCGCCACTGCATCGTATATAGGTATATACGTTTTTTTCTCCTAACAATTCTTATGAAATACATATATCAGTCGTTTTGGATAATAAAAACAAGATAACACGCTTAAAGCCAAATTTATCCGCCGTACATTCCTTATCGTTAGATTAAATCGGCGCCAACAATTAAGTATATTTTCCTTAATAATAAAAAAATACTACAAATATATAAATACCAACTTACCGCAAAGAACAAGTTCGTGAAGAACAGAATATATTTCACAAGAAATTCACCGCAACCCATTTTAATAGTTTTTCTTTTTTCTTGAAAAATCAAATTGTACGTACGTGTGTACGATACCGAAGTTTGTTATCAACTGATAATGAACCAGCGTCGTATCGATCGCTTTTATTTTATCTATTCCAATAGCTACTAATAACATCTTTTTTTATCACAAGTGATTAGATTAATGTCTGGTTATTAATGTTGTGCAAAAATTATTAAAATATTATTATTTAATATATATAAAATTAAATCATAAAAAATGGTTATGACAAAACATAATAGGTAGGGGAAAAAGTCTTTTCGCATTTTAGTATGTATGAACTTGTAATAAAATCTCTTTGGTTATACCATTTGTATCTGGCAGGTTTTGATATCTTTAAAAAGTTTAAATTTTAAAAAAGATAATTCCAAATTCAAATTAGGTAAATGTGTGATTTTCATTTGTTTTTTTTACTGTCAAGATGAGTGAATCTAATGAAGAAATTCGATTCATTTTAAAATTTTACTACAAAAAAAGTAAAAATGCAACGCAAGCTGCGAAAAAAATTTGTGACGTTTATGGATCTAGTGCAGTGTCTGTGAGAGTAGCACAAATTTGGTTAAAGCGTTTTCAATCAGGAAATTTTGATGTGAAAGATGCACGTCGCTCTGGTCGCCCTGTTACGGATAAAATGGATGCCATTTTTGAAAAAGTGGAGCAAGATCAGCATATCAGTAGTTACGACGTAGCTGAAGAATTAGGAATTGACCACAAAACAGTTTTGGCGCATTTGAAAAAAGCTGGGTACACTAAAAAGCTCGATATTTGGGTGCCTCACGATCTCACTGAAAGAAACTTAATGAACCGTGTACTCATTTGCGATTCTTTACTACGACGTAATGAAAGCGAACCGTTTTTGAAAAAGCTTATAACTGGTGATGAAAAGTGGATCACGTACGACAAGAACGTGCGAAAAAGGTCGTGGTCAAAGGCCGGTCAGGCTTCACAGACTCTGGCAAAACCCGGGTTAACCCGCAATAAGGTGATGCTGTGTGTATGGTGGGATTGGAAGGGCATTATTCATTATGAGCTATTACCGCCAGGCAGGACTATCAATTCTGAACTCTACTGTGAACAACTGATGAGATTAAATCAAAAAGTTGAGAGAAAGCGGCCGGAATTAATTAACAGAAGGAGTGTGATTTTTCATCATGATAACGCTAGACCTCACACATCTTTAGCCACTCAGCAAAAATTAAGAGAGTTTGACTGGAAGGTGTTAATGCATCCGCCGTATAGTCCTGACCTTGCACCTTCTGATTTCCACCTGTTTCGGTCTCTTCAGAATTCTTTAGGCAATGTCAGGTTAACATCACGAGAAGACTGCCAAAACCACTTGTCGTGGTTTTTTGAACAGAAGTCCCAAAATTTCTATAGTAATGGGATCATGTCTCTACCTACAAGATGGCAAAAAGTTATCGAACAAAATGGCACCTACATACTTTAGTTAAATGTAAATAAACTTTAGTAAAAAATGTTTTGAATTTTCATATAAAATACGAAAAGACTTTTTCCCCAACCTAATATATTTCAACATTCACGTATGCTCAAAAAAAATAATTGGAGAGAACTGGACTCAAGAAAGAAGTCGACAAAGCTTTACAGCGGGGGTGGCGGCGCGCGAGCGATATATTATGTTGCGAGCGTTGCGATTTTCATTAATCGCTGCGTTGGTCGCTGAATCATTTATCTACCCTTACTGACAAAAATATTGCACAAAAATAATCATGCTAGGTATATACCACAGTCCCTAACTAATGGTAACAGGTAGGTACTATATTTAAATATTGTTTTCATCCCCCATCTCGGAAAGAGTATTTTTGTTCTTCGATATCTGAGTGCAAAAGTCGTTTTAATCCGCTAGAGGATAAAGTAAATTTGAATTTAGAACATCGTGTGCACTAAGTTTGTGAATACAAAACATCTTTAAACCTCCTACTAGTGCAGGCGCCACAGGTAGTTGAGTGTGCAAAATATGAGGACCGCATGCTATAAACAGTTTAGAATTCAGAAAAGCTTGTAGAATATGATTCTGAATGTTGCCAGGAAGTTTCTTGGTCCAATTTTTTTTATACCCCATTCCCTTGGATATCGAGTAAATGGACTGAACAAATGCTTTACAACAATTTTAATCATTGTTTTATTGAAAATATCCAATTGTTTCTTATGATTAATGATACTTATAGCTACTAAGTGGAAATAAAAAAACAAAAAAAATAAGAATAATTAAACAAATATTGCTGAAAAAAAAAACATAAAAGGAAATTTTTACATAAGTAATCAAAACTTTTAATTTATATTTGTACAGTTTTTTTTTTACCCTCGACGGAACGGAGACGGTATATGCGTTATTTGGCAGTTTTATAGTAACTTGTATACTTATTTATATTTATGTTGAAATTTTAAATAGAGATGGCAGCCCCCGACGGATTTTCTTGGATTTTTTATTAAGTTCATAGCATAAATTCTTTAAGTCGGGGGTTTCAAAATTATTTTATCCTTTTTCAACTACGTTTTAACCGTCGTGTGTTTTTTCAAAATTTTTAGTTTTGTTTTTATTTCAAACTTTTTAGAGAGCAAGCGTAGGTATTACAATTGAAAACCGCATCAGAATCAGCCTAGTAGTTTTGGTTTTGCACAAACAAATGTTTACTGCAGCGCCCTCTGGTGAGTTGTCACTGTAACACCTATCTAAGAATATGCACCAATCAAACTCGGACCCATCACTGAAAACCGCATCAAAATCGGACTCGTAGTATTGGAGATAAATGGCAACATTGGTTGCACAAACAAATGATTACTGCAACGCCCTCTGGTGAGTTGTCACCGTAATACCTATTTAAGAACATGCACCAATCAAACTCGAACCCATCCCTGAAAACCGCATCAAAATCGGACTCGTAGTTTTGGAGATATTTATTGGCATTTGGCAACATTGGTTTCACAAACAAATGTTTACTGCAGCGCTCCCTGGTGAGTTGTCACTGTAATACCTATCTAAGAACATGCACCAATCAAAACCAAACCCGTCACTGAAAACCACATCTAAATCGGACTCGTAGTTTTGGAGATAAATGGCAACATTGGTTTTGCAAACAAAAGCTTACTGCAGCGCCCCCTGGTGAGTTGTCACCGTAACACCTATCTAAGAACATGCACCAATCAAACCCGAATCCATCACTGAAAACCGCATCTAAATCGGACTCGTAGTTTTGGAGATAAATGACAACATTGATTTGCACAAACATCCTTAGCACCCCAAACGCATGTACCGTCTCCGTTCCGCCGCGGGTAAAAATAAAAAAGTATTAAAAAGAAATAATAATAATAATACTAACAAAACATGCAAATCCTTATTATGCAAAATGTAGATACACATTCCCCTAAAAATGGAAAGTGTATTGCCGGTCCACACATTTTGCATACTCAACTTCCTTTCGCTTATGCGTTATTTATTGTACATTCGAGTGCATTTTATAAATTACTCCTTTGTTTTCCTTATTATAAAAGGGATTGGCATTTACATTTGATCTTTGATTTATTTTCTACATCAGTGTTTCTGGGAAGTCGGCACTGATCCATGTGGAACTCCTACTATTATTATATTATGGAAGTCCGATAGTTCTCCTTCCTCTTTCACCTGAAATATTCGATTTGCGAGACAGGACTCTACAAGTAGATAATAGCTATGGGGTAGAGATGTCCTTGTCTTGCACAGGAGGCCTTTGTGCCACACCTTATCAAAGGCTGTTTGTATGTCCAGAAACACGGCAGAGCAGTATTCTTTTTTTTTTTCAAAAGAGGATTGTATAGGTCGATCGATAAGATTTTTGTAATCATTTTAAGTAATCATTTCTTTTTATAAAAAAATATACATAAAATATCCTTTTATGTAATATATTTTTTTTCAACAATTTTTTTTTGTTTTTTTATTTCCACTTAGTAGCTATAAGTATCTTTAATCATAAGAAACAATTGAAAATTTTCAATAAAACGTTGATTAAAATTGTTGTAAAGCATTTGTTCAGTCCATTTACTCGATATCCAAGGGAATGGGGTATAAAAAAAAATTGGACTAAGAAACTTCCTGGCAACATTCAGAATCATATTCTACAAGCTTTTCTGAATTCAAAACTGTTTATAGAATGCGGTCCTCATATTTTGCACACTCAACTCCATACAGCGCCCGCTCTATACGTTTACCTCCATATGATGCCGAATTTATCATACATTTTTTTTTATTTGTTAAAAACTCAGACTCGGAACCTCCTTGGTGTACTTTTTTTTATTGGCTTTGTGCGCGCAATATTCTTTTCACGTTATATTGTTAAAACATACCTAAACTGAAATAATAGTTATTTGTTATGCAAGGCTGCAAAGTTAATTTTTGGCGCGAGTACCTTGTATTGAAACCTGAGCAAGCGAAGGATTCAAAGGTACGAGACGCTAAATAACTTTGCTGCCGAGCGCAACACACAACTTTTCACCTCGCTAAAGCGAGGAAAATGTTAGGTGCAAGAAAAACAGTTTTAATAAATAATCATCAATGGACTGGCTGCAGAGAATATAAACTATTACGAAACCAATGAGGTTCTATATATATGTAATTTATTGTACGAAACCTTTATTGAATAAAAATATTCGAATTTTAAAAACACTTTCCACGCTAGCGGATAAAGTGCGATTTTCCACGCAGATTTCGAATGATAAACAGAGCTTTTACGAGCTAGTGAGGTGAAAAAGTATCTTGTGATTGTTAATGATTTTTTTGCATTTAGTCATTTCGTCGCTGAGGGGGGATGAAAAGTTACGTGTGAGTGCAAATATTTTTCACCTCGTGCTCTTTCGATTCCTTCGCTTGCTCGGTCATCAAAATTGAGCACGCGGTTAAAAAGCAACTTTGCACTCTTGTATAACAAATAACTAATGCTGGCTTAAATACGTTACCTAATATATACTTATTGTTCCTCACGGGTTATACCTATTGTTTACTGCAATATTAGAAAAAATGTCTTGACAGAATAAGAACTTCTTATCGTGGACGTGAATATAAGGGTTCTTGACACCTTCACGATTTTAAAGGCAGGAATCTGTATTTTTCTCAACAATTACAAAACATACGAATGTAATTTTTGACTACGTGTTACTTACTTCATGTAATGAACTTAATTTTTTCAGTTGCCGTAACACAGTTTATTAACTTTTATTATAGAAAAAAAATCGCAAAGTAAACCCATTTTTAATAGAGATTTATATTTTATATGCATACGGAACACAGGAATTCCTCTAAATTTCATATACTTAGTTATAGGTTAGTCAAAACACAAACTTCAAAATGTTACTTAGATTTTTATATGAAGAAGAAACCAGGAGTTTCATTCATCAATGCACGCAGACTGCAGCGCAAGATATAGAGACAACTTATGGCTTTCCAAAGCACAGCAGTGGATCTGGGTTCGACAGCACCATGGGGGCCTACCGCCGAAGCTGAAGCTGAAGGTGTTTGTCAATAACTTTAACTTTGAATCAAAAATTTGTCTATATTCTTTATTGGCAGATGTGGTTACGTGATTTGAACTTGCCTACGTCATCAGCTGAATTTTATATGGAACTAGCTTTAGCCCGCGGCTTCGCTCGCGTGACATTCGGGACAAACACGTGTTTACTCATTAATCAATAGAAGTACTCGTGTAAAACTTAGGATAAAATAGTCCAACAAATCTCGTTTTCCCATACAAACTTTGGACCTCCGTTTCACCCTCTTAGAGGTAAAATTTGAAAAATCTTTTTAATTAATTCGTGCCCACTACGTTATATTTTGAAATCGATGCCATTGTCGTAATTAACGTCCCAGAAAACCATAGAATCAACACGCATATTGATATTATGACATTTCAACCCCATTGCACCCCTACAGAGTTGTCACGTCGGCTATGTTGGATTATTAAATAGTTATTTTTTTTCGTAATCAGCGACCCGATATACCATAAAAACAATACCTTTGACGATTTTCAGACTTTTTCACCACATTTTAGACATTTCAATGCCATCGCACCCCAATAGGGGATGATGGTCACGTTACCGCCCTACGGGTACAATAAATATCAATAATAAGTAATTTCTGGGATAAAAACTATCTTAGGTATGTCCTTTCCTAGGACTCAATATATCTCACAACAAAATGTCATCTAAATCGGTCCAGCGATGTAAGCGTGAAGAGGTAACAAACATTCTGTCGCATTTATAATATTAGTATGGATTGGCGTTCCGAAAACCAGTAAAAACGACACATATATTGATATATAGACATTTCAACCTCATCGCACCTCAATAGAGGATGATTGAGCCACGTTGAATTTTAAAATCGTTGTTGTTTTCGTAATCAGCAACCTGATAAACCATAAAAACAATACCCATGACGATTTCCAGACTTTTTGACCCCATTTTACCCTTTTAGGGGGTGATATTTTCAAATTGATGCCATTTTTGTAACTGACATCCCAGAAAACCATAGAATCAACACTCATATTGATATTATGACATTTTAACCCCACCGCACCCCCACAGGAGTGATTTTATGTCATGTCGGCTATGTTGAATTATAAAATAGTTGTTGTTTTCGTAATCAGAGACCCGATAAACCATAAAAACAATACCCATGACGATTTTCAGACTTTTTCACCCCATTTTACCGCTTTAGGGATTGAATTTTGAAAAATGCTGAAACATATGTTTACTCATTTATCTATAGAAGTGCTCGTGTAAAGTTTCGGATTAAATAGTCCAACTAATCTTGTTTCACCATACAAAGTTTGGACCCCCGTTTCACCCCCTTAGGGGATGAATTTTGAAAAATCCTTTCTTAGCGCACCTCTAGACATCATAAGGAACCTACGTGCCAAATTTGGAATCTCTAGACCTAGCAGTTTAGGCTGTGCGTTGATATATATCAGTCAGTCACTCAGTTTCTTCTTTTATGTATTTCAACCCCATCGCATCCCCACAGGGGTGATTTTAAGTCACGTCGTCTATGTTAGATCATAAGATCGTTGTTGTTTTCGTAATCAGCGACCCGATAAACCATTAAAACAATACCCATGACGATTTTCAGACTTAATCGCCCCATTTTACCCCTTTAGGGGTTGAATTTTGAAAAATCCTGAAACACGCGTTTACTCATTTCTCTATAGAAGTCCCCATAGAAGTACTCATGTAAAGTTTCGGATAAAATAGTCCAACTAATCTTGTTTCCCCATACAAACTTTGGACCCCCGTTTCACCCCCTTAAGGGATGAATTTTGAAAAATCCTTTCTTAGTGTACCCCTAGACATCATAAGGAATCTACGTGCCAAATTTGGAATCTCTAGACCCAGCCGTTTGGGCTGTACGTTGATATATCAGTCAGTCAGTCAGTCAGTCAGGACTTTGAATTTTATATTTATAGATAGATTTGACAACCAAACTCGTGACGCGGTCTTGGTTATATACCTATCTGCCACGGAAGAACATGCCTGATGTTTTTCCACCATGTAGTTAGCAATGTTTTCTGTGCATACTCATACCAAAGTAAGCTCGTCACGAAGCTTGAAAGAAATTTTCCATACTTTCACGCTCTATTTACTTTTCTAATCTAATCATGAATTTTAATTGTTTTTTTTTTAATGAAAAGGAGGTAGTTTAAATGTTTATGAAAATTATTGTGGTTACCGCCACGCGAACACGACATGTTCGTGAAAACCATGCAAAATGCTGCAATTAAACATAACTAACTGGCTTGACTGAACAGTCGAGTCTGCCTTGCACAATAATTATGTAAAGACTAGCACTCAAAATCAAAATATTTTATTTGCTAGAATACAGTTAAATAGTTGTTACATTCTGATAATATCGGGTCGTGTATCCAATCTGCGTGCAGACATGCAAAATTTATTAATAAAATCAGACAAAATGAAATTTTGTTGCGCCAAATTACGATACAAGTAAATATACAATGCGAATAATTATAATAGTAAAATGTCAATCTATACATTATTTTCGTGATTTGTTATAGTCCAAATAATCTTTAATACTGTAAAAGCAATGGTCCAAGAGCCACTTCGTCAAATTAACTTTAAATTTAGCTCCGTTTAAGATCTTGAGTTCCTCTGGCAAATTATTATATAGTACTATACTCATATTATAGACATTTTTTGTATACATAATCTTATGACAGGTTGGTTGATGTAGTAAGTTTTTATATTGAGCTCTAGTATGCCTTGCTGTAACTTCACCTCGCTTTTTGTAGAAGCTAAAATTTAATTTAACGAAAGTGCAAAGCTCTTTTATATATATGCAAGGCACAGGCAGTATATTAAATTTTTTAAATAGTGGCTTACAGCTATCTAAATACCATGTATTACTTAAAGCGCGTATACATCTCTTCTGAAGTTTAAATACCTTGTCTATTGCAACAGAGTTTCCCCACAGCACAATGCCATAATTGAGTACAGAGGAAACGTAACCGTGGTAGGCTGTAAGGGCTGCGGCCGTAGATACTGTTTGACGCAGTCTTCTAAGAGCGTAAGCAAATCGATCTAGCTTTTTGCATATTACGTCAATATGTTCCTTCCAAGTAAGGTGTGTGTCCAAGGTTATACCTAAAAATTTAAATTTTTCTACTACGTCGATTTTTGTGTTATTGTAGTTTAAGTTTATTAGTATTTGTCTTGAATTGTAAGAAGTAAATGTCATGCCTTTGGTTTTTCCTAAATTAATTTTTAGATTATTATACTTAAGCCATTCAATAACGTCAGCTAACGCCTTATTAACTATTGTTTCCATATTATTTTTATCGTCAGGTTTTATTACTAGGGTCGTATCATCCGCAAAGAGTATACATTTATGTGATATAGCACTCGGGAGGTCATTTATGTAGATTAAAAAAAGTATTGGACCGAGAATACTTCCCTGAGGAACACCTGCTGTTTTTGTGAGTAAATTGGACCTGTATTTTGTTTTGACCAAATTAGTTCTGTTTTTGATTACTTTAGTTATTTCGGTGCATTGCATTCTATTCCTCAAGTAGCTGTCCAACCAATCACATGCTTTGCCTCTAATGCCATATAACTCTAATTTGCGTAAAAGTATTGAGTGGTCTACATAATCGAATGCACTACTCATATCTAGAAAAAGTGTTGCAACTGCTGAATTGTTATTTATGGTTTCCGAGATCGTTTTTATCAGTTCAAAGCAAGCGAGTGTAGTAGAGCTTTTCTCACGGAAACCAAATTGTTGTGGTGCCAGTATATTAAATTTATTTAAAAAGGCACTTAACCTTTTAAGCATTGCTTTTTCTAGTACCTTTGATAATATTGGTGCAATTGTAATCGGCCTATAGCTACTCGGATCCGATTTATCTCCTTTCTTGAATAAAGGCTTAACTATAGATATTTGGAGCTGTTCTGGAAATTTGCCGTCTGTAAACGACAAATTAATAATATGTGTGAGGGGCTTACATATATAATTGGCACATGATTTCAATATTTTCGTAGTTACATCATCAATACCACTCACTTTGCTATTATTTAGAGACATAATGATGTTTAAAGTCTCTTTGTCGTCAATCGGATTCAGAAAGATTGAATGTATATTTTTATATAAATTATTTAATTCAATGTCATTATTTCTTGAATTGTGATTGTCAGGCAAATTTGTAAAATAAAAATTAAATAAATTACATATATCAATGGGATTTGTCAAATAGGTATTATTAGATTTAATCGTGTCAATGTCATTATGGTACAAATTATTGAATAAAGCTGACGTAATAGTATTCCACGTAGCTTTGCCTTTATTTTTACTATTTTGAATATATTTATTGTTATTTATTTTTTGAGATCTAATGATGCACTCTTTCAAAATTTTATTATATTGTTTAAATTTCATCTTATGTAAATATTTATTATTTTTAGCCGATTTGTACAATAGATACAGCTGTCGTTTATTTTTACTAGACTTCTTTAAGCCTCTTGTGAGCCATCTTAAATTTCCCTGTCGATTGTTACTTTTTACCTTAATTACAGGGAAACACAACTCGTGAAACATGAGGAAAATGTCATAAAAATGTTTAAAAGCAATTGTCATCTCGTTAGACTTCATCACTTCTGTGAATGTGAGAGCTGAAATGCATTCACAAAATTTTCAAATGTTGTCCCTGCTATAGTCCCGTCTGTATTCGAACCAAGTAGTGTAACATTTAATTTTGTTGCCCTTGAATGATATGGTTTGAGCTGTTTCATGGTCTGAAAGACCAAGACCGTGTGTCCCTGATTCTACGTGTTTTATATTACTCGCTATTTGGTCTAGACAAGCATTTTGCCTTGTAGGTGACTGTATATGGACTTCTAAGTTAAAACCTCTAAGAATACTCAATAAATCCTTAGTGTGATTATTTTGTTTCAGTATGTCAATATTCCAGTCCCCACATATAATTATCTTCTTTCGTTTAAATTTTAAATCAACCCATAAAAGCCTACGTAGCCTATGTATTTATAACATATAAATACATATCGATAAATACATTTGCTTGCTTGTTTTCCAAAAATGATTTAAACAACCAGAGTTCTTTATTTTTAAACTAAAATTTCCTCCATTAATTTATTAGAATTACCTATGCAATAGCTCAGGTGGAAAAATTTCCGTGTTTATACCTTGCGTTGAATTTTTTTCTACTTTATTAATATTCTGGATTTATTCTATTATGAAATAAAATACCCCAGTGCTTGAAGACTAAAGTTTTCAACCAGTGCGTCCTCCCTGCAATGACATATGGTGCAGAGACTTGGACACTGACCATCGGACTGGTCCACAGGCTAAAGGTCGCGCAGCGATCGATGGAGAGGGCTATGCTCGGGGTTTCTCTGCGGGATCGAATCCGGAACGAAGAAATTCGACGGAGAACCAAAGTTGTCGACATAGCCTTCAGAGTTTGCAAGCTGAAGTGGCAATGGGCCGGTCACATCTGCCGAGTAACTGATGGCAGATGGGGGAGGAAGGTATTATAAGTGGAGGCCGCGCATTGGACGACGAAGTGTTGGACGCCCTCCTACTAGATGGTCTGATGACCTTAAGAAAGCGGCTGGGAGCGGCTGGATGCGGAAGGCGGAGGATCGTATCTGGTGGAAAGCATTGGGGAAGGCTTATATCCAGCAGTGGGTAGATACAGGCTGATGATGATGATGATGATGATGAAATAAAAGGTCACGTCTCATAAATAGGAAGGCACATGCCAGAAATTGTAACTGCGTAAAATTAGATAACTGAAATACCGCAGTAACAATTCTTGCCTGCTAAAACCCAGCAGGCGCTACAATTGTGAACATGACGTGCTCGCAACTTTGTTCACGTGGACGTGAATTGTTTGATGCAGTAGTGTGGCTAGGTGTAGCCAAAGTAGCCCCTCGCACTCAAAATGGCCTAGTACGAGGCCCCCTTGTGGACGTCTGGGAACCAAACGCCGCCGTGAACTAAAAGATCCTACTAAGAATAACGTTATCGAGGCTTTATCACACATGTTATAGTGCTTGGCAATAGATCCCTCTCTGATGATTATTTGCAATAACTGTTTCTTCTTCTTCTGGTGCTACTTCAGCCACGACTATCTGCATTAGTCCACGCTACGCCACTGGTTTTATGAAGTTGTTCCAATTTGGAACAACTTCATAAAACCAGTTAACTTCATAAAAACAACTTATGTTGTTGTTGACTCCATTAATCATTCTGAACCTAAATGATCTTCTAATACACATGTGTATTAGAATACTAATACACATGTGTATTAGAATATCATTGTTTCATTGATTCATTGTTCTGAACATACAGTTTTAGCCATTCTCACTTTTTTGCCTTTTGGTATAACAAGTTTAGCGTAGGCCTAAATAAGTAAGGCGAAAGAAGCCTAAATGAAGATCCGGGTAATGGAGGAAACTTTTTTATACGAAAGGGGAGTAAGCGAGCATGTAGGTCACCTGATGATATAATGTAGCAAGTAATCACAACCGCCCATAGAAATCAGCAACACCAAGGGGCCGTACATTCGTTGCCAGGCTTTTCAAAGAAATATAGACTCTGTTAATAGCAAATCTAATTAAAGTGGCAATCATTGGAGTGAAATCTTTAAACAATATACGTACCTACTTTGCTTCAGGTACATGTATAAAAGGATGGTTACGCCTCATGCCAATGATCATGGCATGCCAAAGATAATATACACTTCATACCTCATGCCAAAGAAGGCGCGAGCGCCAGTGCGAGGTGTATTGTTGCTGAAGTTTTATGGACAGGCGCCGACAATATTTATTTCAACAAAAACACGATTGATATGTATCGTCGAGTAGTTTTCGAGTTTGTTGATTTTTTTTACTTATTTCTCATTATTGAAAATGGCAGGAGCTCCAAAAATCTAAATATATGATAAAAACATATCTTTGCTTCTTAGCTTTGCGGTTATCAAAACGTTGTTTTTAGAGCTATTAATAGCGCCGCGACCAATCTTGATCTTTGGTGCTGTACGCCCCATTTCTAAAGTTCACTGCTCAGTCCGACTCCTTTAAAAAGATGTAGGGCCTTAGAGCAGTGCGTTGTTTAGCTTTCTCTGGGCAAAATAAGTGTTTCTCCAAGATTAAGCTATGTTTTTGCATTAACGGGTCGGGTGCAGTGGCGTCTCTTCGGCTTCGTCGCAGAATCAGCAGGTCGCAGATGTTCCTAACCCCCGTTTCCGTATTTGCCTGTTGGGGCAGCAATGTCTCGTTAGCGCCCTTTCTACGATGCGGAGGTTGATCCTGCCCCAGGTCGTATGCCTTGATCAGGTATTTGTGATGTCTCAGACTTGGTTTGCTATTCCAGTACCTGTATATGCAGTAACAATCATTCCTCGGGGACAAACGAGCCAGGCTTCTAAGAATGTCACATGCAGGCTCTGGACCTACAAAAACATTCCCCGTTCGGGCTGAGTTGCTGAGTGAATAATTCACGACTACGCGATAGGAGTCGCTGGCACAGCAAGTATAATATAGACATAGAAATTACCTCAGCCAAGCAACCATAACCTCGCTTTGTTATGATCAAGAGCAGGTGCAGCTAAATAACAATACTCTTCAGGATTGTGGTTATTACTGCGAGTGAGCAGCGTAACCACACTCGAGAAGAAACTGCTTGAACTTGTAATACTGTTTGCATTAAAATCTCTGTAGATTGCGTAGTGACGTCCGATAAGGGCCATGTGCTTGCTCGGCGCCCGACGTATTAAAACACAGATGAGTAACGATATATTTGTGATCATGATAATTAGGCCTACGCTAAACTGCGGAATGAGAAAACCCCAGAGCCGCTCGGTTAGTTTCAAGAATGCGCACCACATGCTCACGATCACCGAGACACCGACTCACACAACACTGGCTGACAGTGTGAAGTAAGAATTGCGAGAGTGCGCACGCGAATAAACGTTCCTACACGTTTTATTGAAAACTATTTTTTCTTGACATAAAACTTGTGATTTTTAAATTCAGTTAAGGTTATAAAAGTTGAAGTTCATTTAGTGATAATGTCTAGAGAAGTAAAACTGGACTTGGCGAAAGAGGGAAAAGTGGAGAAGCCGATGTTAGACCTAGACGCTGTGGAGATGGTTTTTGGCAAGCCAGACAAGAACACCAAGAGCACAGAGGTTAACGTTGTAAACGAACACAGGCGACCAGGACATGTAAGTTTAAACCCTATACTCTTAGTGATCAAATTTGTGTATATAAATATTATATGCCATGATGATTTCGTGAACTATATCGATGAAATTTACAATATGGAGACGGAAAATTGATGTAGCAGGTATCAATTTTAGGAAAATTTGTTCTTTTCTAAATAAAATAGTTATTAGTTTGCATTTAATTATCTCCCGTCCAATGACTGTTCTTCTCTTGTAGAGATACTCGTAAGCTCACCTTTGTACGCTTCTGATGTAACTAGTTATACTCTGTTTGATTGTTTGTTTGTAATATCTTTTATTTTATACATATAATAAATTTACTAAACAGTAAGATAAAGGAAAAAGTACAAACAGGCTTATCCTTCACACGGATCTTTTCCAGCCAATCTTAGAGTGTTTGAGTTGTGAGACACCATTGTTTTGGTTACCATGTTACAAATATTAGAGTCAAAAATGAAATTAAATCCATAAGTACATTCAATTTCAAAAAGCTTTACGAATTTATGGATGTAGATATAACGGGAGGCATATTACTTAGCAGGGTTAAAAAGTCCGAACGTTCGTGATAATAGTATCTACATTGACCTGAGCGAATAATAACTGTAGTTATAACAACAGTACTAGTCATGGGCACCACCAGGGACTTCGGGCAGCTGAAGGACATATGTGCCAGTTCTCTTCACGATTAAAAAAATTGGAAGCTTTCTTATCCTTCAGCATTAGTCCTCCCCGAGGCCAAAGGTTGGCGACGCTCTTACGATAGATGGACTCTATCGTCTATATATAGGATCTATGGAATAACGAAGACAGATTGAATGCCAGACCTCTGAATCAAAAGATGACTTCAACTAGATAAAGCAATACTTCGTTCGATATTTTTTAAGTTGAACAAGGAGTTGACGACATAGCCTTCATCAGCACTCTATATAAATATACAAATGCGTGAATCATTTATAAGTTAAATTAAACGCGTCATGCTTAGAGTAATTTGTTGTTAAACTTTGAAATATGTAATTCCGGTAATAAATAATGACAGGAAAATGATATAGGCTTATTTAACGAGCAAATTCTTGTATACGTAGACAACAATGGATTCGCATAGTACAGCCACATGTACAGCGATTGCAATGAAATTTACTCATAAATATTTAGGAGTTTACCGAGGCGGAAAATCGGCTTAGCTAGATCTTAATTCTGGGGAAATTTGTTTTTTTCTCCCAAAAAATGCCAAGCATTTTTTTTATACTACGTCGAGTGGCAGACAAGCATACGGCCCGCCTGATGTGAAGCGGTTACCGCAGTCATATAAATGCTTGGAACATAAAATATAGCTTGCGCGCCGCCATCCCTGCTGCCAACGCAGCATCTCCTTCCTCTGTTTCCTTCTCCTTTCTGGTGGCCTCACTCACTCGCAGGAACACAACAACCCTCAAGGGAATTGTTATTTGGCTGCGGTATTCTGGTAAGTGGAGGAACATTCCCCAGTCGGATAGTAGCTTACACTTACGCTCCCTACCGCTCTTTTCGCCAGAGCTTCGTTTGTCAGTCAACAGGGTGTACCGCGTGCAGGTGAAGTTGACTTAGGTTCAAAGATGTTGTTGAATCACTTACACCCCAATCAACCAAAACCAAAAAAGCATCTCTCAGTCTACAAATATAGCCGTCATTAATTGAAGTTTTATCAGTAGGTACTAACAACGAAGCTGGTGTGCGGGTGAGCTTGATTTAATAAAAATACCAGACCAGACCGTGATTCTGCAAGTATTTACTTTAACCAATACCATGTTCTGTAAATTTCAACAGGTTTTTAAAACTGGTTTCGCAGCGTATTTTCGGGTATAATATTTGCGTAGACTTGGTTCGAATACCCTGTAATCAATGCAAAGGAAGTATCTGATCTCGGCAAATCGTGAGTTAAAATCAAAAACAAATTGCCTATATAGAGATTTTTATTAGCCCATAAAACTCGGATTAGCCATTTCGATGAACACCCCGAAAAAACAGCACTCACTGTTCAATTTTATTTATATAATTATATGTATACATTTGGATATTAATAGCTCTAACTATTTTGGTTAGCACTCACTGGGAGCGGAAAGTCTACTTCGGTCTCAGTTCTGGCATAATTCGTTTTCTCCTAATAAACGCTAAGAAAAGATGGGTACTTGGAAGTTTTCAAGAGATAACGAACTTTTTCAGAATTAAGCCCTAGCTAAATTGATTTCTCGTCTCCGTAAACCCCTGTAGTGTAATTTTCATTGAAATTGTTAGAGCCGCTTGTGAGTTCGCCCTGACATCTATATTCACATATACAAATAAAAATAAACAATAAGGTTCCAATAATTAATAACAAATTATAAATAATAAAGATATAAGAATAACATGTTTGATATCTATATAGAATAATATTTGCTTGTCGAGGTTTGCTGTAGACTACAAATCTGTATTTCAGACATCAATTTACAGAGTATTACCTGTGGTATTACTGATAAACTACGAGTAGTTTTGAAACAAGTTTACGTGAATCACCGATTCTCAGTAATTATTATTTAAGAAAATATTTGACTTTCACAACTTTTCAATGTTCATTAGGATTCGGGTAAATCCGTGGTCGTGACGTCGTCATGAGCTCGTCATCGGAAACTGTCGCAAACTTGTTCTTACTGTTTATGGACTTAGCGCGTTAATAATGTGGCGGGAAGTCAAGTGACTGCATTATAATGTGTATCTATGTAATTTATAGTCTATTGAATACGTATACACGGGAATTTTATTCATACAGGTTGGAAATTAAAGGGTGGAATGTCAGATTTCGGTTTTTATGCCGAGTTGGGACCATTTTGCGACATTGCACAGTACCTACTTTATCTTTTTTCTTATATATTATCTGTGTTTGTTTATTAAATACGAATACGGCTCTGTAATGTACAAATAAATGTATTTCTTTCTTTCTTTTTTTTTCTAAATGAAAAGTGTGAGCTCGTGAAACAATTTCAGGATCAATAATCAGTTTTTCAATATCTTGAAATAATCGCTGAGATGCCTTATCGCTTCTACCCTCTGTCTCTGTGTCTACCACAATACATTTTCTATCACAAACTGTGAAATTATGGAATCAACTTCCCTCAGGAGTATTCTCAAAATGTATTTTTCCTCTGAAAGACTGGTAAAAGATCGGCGACCTCTATATGGTATTGCTATTATAGATCTATATGCGGTGATGATCACTTTCTATCAGATGACCCACATGCTCGTTTGCCACCCATTCATTAAAAAAAAAAATTGTCTGCTCGTTTCTTCGCCCCACGTAAATACAATACCGGCCCAAAAAAGTATCATAGTACGTATTAATCCAGGGCATAGATAGCCCCCTGGAACTATGCTCTGGGACTAACTAGCCCTACGACGAACCTCAAGCCGATTAGTAACAGATTTTTAGATTGCGAAAATCTAATTTAAGCTCAAATTGGTGGTGCTTAGGTTAGTTGGCAGATACCCAACCAGTTTTACCGACTAAGCTGAAGATGTTTGTAACTTTAACCTAAGACCTATTTAAGAATCAACATTTTCCATTTATTACTTCAGCTTCGGCGGTAGGGCCCCAGATCATATATATATCAATACATAGTATAAAACAAAGTCGCTTTCGCTGTCTGTCCCTTGTTTGCTTAGATCTTTAAAACTACGCAACGGATTTTGATGCGGTTTTTTTAAATAGATAGACTGATTCTTAAAGAAGGTTTATATGTATAATAGATGTAAGTACCACGGGCGAAGCCGGGGCGGGCAGCTAGTATTAAATAATGGAAAGTAATGTAGAGTGATAACTTAATGATTAAATTAATACAAATTATGCGTAGTTAGTTCTATTTCTTTTCTATTTCTTTATTAAATTAACACAAATTATGCGTAGTTAGTTTACGACATCATTACGTTATATGATTTCATAATTTCAATCCAAATCTGTTCAACCGTTTACGCGTAAAATACTAATAAAAATAATGGGGTTTAACTGTCTCATGGACACGGCCGTGTGTTGTACGTGAATACGTTATATGCACTAAAATTATCTTAAAATGGCAGCGCTTCCCCCTCACCCGCGCGCGGTGTTCCATAGTCCTTACTTAGCTTATAATATAAATAATGATTTAAAATGTATTCGTCGCCGCCTCAGAAAGGGGAGAGGGCACAAATGGGACTAAGGAAATAGATTGAATAATTTGTAGAGAGTCAAGAATTGCCCGCGGCACAAAAGAGCCTTAGAGCAACGGTGCTGCGCGCATCTCTCGCGATTCGGCTCATGTGACCGCGAGGTCGGTTGAGCCATGGGAGATGGTGGGTTAGTCCTTACTTAGCGTAATAAATTCTTTGATCCTTCATTTATCCAGTCATCATCAGGTCATTATAGTCTCCACTACAGGAGCACGACCCTCTCGTCCGTCGCAGACAGAAGGAGGATTTGGCCTACACTCCCCATGCTGGCCAGACGGGTTGGGGAGGCCTGATCGATGTTATATATTTGTAATTTTAGATAGATATGATAGATTTGGAGATGCAACACCAAACTGTATACCCCGATTTTGTTATCATTCGTTTTTTTTAGACTTTTAAAGACGTATTCGTGTCCAAATATCCATTCCATACATTCATCCTCAAAAGCTTGTTCATTTATAACATTAGTAGGAAGTAGGAAACATAATAATTATGTTGTGTAAAATAACTGTTAGAACCTCACATAACAGGATACGAAAACTACAATACTCAATATATTTATTGCATTATATATAGGTTCTCCAGGTACATAGTAGGTATAGATGTATACGTTACATATTATATAGTTTGAATATAATAATAATCATTTATTTCAGACAATTGTAATGTAAACAAAACGACAAGTCCATATAATAAATATCTTATTCTAAAAATACTTATTTATATAAGTATATATAATTAAACGCGCGTAGTTGGCAGCGTTTGTTTGTTTGTATTCATTTTATATTTCAAATGACATAATGAATAGGTACAGGAAAAATGAACCGGTACAAAAGCGGTCTTATCCCACATGGGGATTTTTTCCAGTCAATCATAAAGTAACTGCGTGGAGTGGACATTGGACACTGCATACAGTGATTGGCAAGTAGAACATCGAGTACCTAATAAATAAAAACGGTAATTTAAAAAACTAAAATACCCGACTTCTTTTCTGTGTAATTTGGAAATGAAAAACCCCTAAAACAAGAAAACATGTAGCAGTCGAGACCCAATCTAGAAATGGAGGCTTAGTGAATTTAGAGCACATGTAGGGTCCCGACTGCTACATGTTTTCTTGTTTTAGGGGTTTTTCATTCTCACACAAACTTTGACACCTCTAAAATCTATCCAGCCACTCGGGCTGCAGAGCGTGCCAAACAATTATACATATATACATGCATACATACTCTCGAAAAACATAACCCTCCTTCTGTCGCAGTCGGGTAATGAAAGATGTCGTATTCCGCGCGGTGTCTTGTAAGCTTTAAGTATGCTTTAAGGCACGATAAGTGGCTCTCCTCTGTTTATTAATTTATTTTTACTGGTATATGACAGTCTAGTTTGTCGTAAGTACGAGGTCTATGATTTAAACTGATTGAAAGGAAATTTTCAATGTTTTCAATAAATGATCCTTTTCATAAAGGCCGAGGTTGCGGGTTCGATCCCCGCACAAGGCAAATATTTGTGTGCATGAACATGTCTGTTTGTCTTGGTCTGGGAGTTTTCTATGTATTATATGTATGTACTTACAAAAAAGAATTTTATTTTGTACTACAACTATGTAATACCTTGTGCGCAGTAAAATAAACAATTAATTATTATTATTTAAGTATAATATCAGTTATCTAGTACCCATAGTACAAGCTTTACTTAGTTTGGGACTAGATGGCAGTGTGTAATTTGTCCAGGAATATTTATTTATTATTTATTGTAAACATCTATAGGTCATCGCTTTACTTCAGGCGGTCTATATGCTTGTTTGACATTGTATAAAGAAAAATAACCGCGCACATCGCTGGCCAATGAATAGCGTATGATACAATTGTTTAGCGGAACATAGTCGGTACATATATTATGAGTGGTCATCGACCCATCCCACGCTGTTGACACGGCTGCTTAACATGACGTATCGAACTGAACGGCCTTCTGCTGTACGAAAATACTATACGTAACTATACGTACTATACTATGAACACTTCCTATTCGTGATGTTATAGCGACCTTCGATCATAGAAAAGAAAATGAACAAAGATTGCGACATGTATGGAAAAATGAGGGAAAAATATATATAGTTATATTTTTCACTTGTAATGACTACTGACATTCGTTATAGACAAATTTCAACATCATTTTTTTTAAAGAGCCTGTGTGTCACCTGATGGAAAGCAATCACCACCGCCCATGGAGATCAGCAACACCGAGGGGTCCCCGATCCGTTGCCAGCTTATACTCCTTCCTTTTTTCTTTCTGGTAACCTCACTCACTCGCATGAACACAACAACCCTCAAGAGAATTGTTATTTGGCTGTGGTATTCAGAGGTGTAACGTCAAATTATGATACTTTGGAGTCAAATGAAGGACGTCAGTGTAATTACAAGTTTGGTGGGAGATAACGAGACATATCTCGCGAACAAGATAAAATTGTTGGCTGTCTCGTCTGCCTACGACCACAATAACTGTCTATCATCACCTATCACAGTGTGTCTGTAATTTACCAACCTTATTCAAAATTGGCCGTGTGGTTTCCGGCAGACTAGAATAGAATCACTCCGTCTCTTCCCGTGGATGTCGTACAAAGCGACTAAGGGAAATACATTATAAAACATCGATCAGGCCTCCCCAACCCGTCTGGCCAGCGTGGGGAGTGTAGGCCAAATCCTCCTTCCGTCTAGGACGGACGAGAGAGGGTCGTGCTCCTGTAGTGGAGACAATACAATACAATACACAATACAATATTCTTTATTGCACCAAATAATAGATTTTACAGAGGTATTAAGGTAATAAAAGTACAAAAGGCGGTCTTATCGCTAAGCGATCTCTTCCAGACAACCTTAAGGTAGAGGAAACGAGAATGATAGTAAGCAAGTAGGAGGCGCATAAACTACATAAACGTACCTACATACACACATACATACATATACACGTATACCACATAAACAATACACATATATCATATAAACAATAAATATACAATATATAACTATAGTGTATAAAAATATTACATAAACTAAATAACAAGCAAGATACATGATAAGTACATACAATAAAGCGACAGACCAGAGAATAAAGGAAAATAAGAAAAGTTACACAGAGACAAGTGAGAGATAGTGAGCTTTCACAAGATTTTTAAAAGCGGACAAAGTTTGTGCACTACGAATGGTTAAAGGCAGAGCATTCCAGAGACGCACAGCATGCACCGAAAAGGACTTAGTGTAATATTGGGAAGAGTGTGATGGCGTAATGAGGCGAAGAGATAGAGTATGACGCAAGGCACGACCCTGCACCCCAGTGTGAAATAAGAAGCGCTCTTTTAGATATTCAGGAGTTAAGGGATTAAATAAGATGGAATAAAGAAGGGATAGGATATGACTGTTACGGCGAAGTCTAATAGGAAGCCATTTGAGCTGACAACGAAATTGTGAGACGTGGTCATATTTGCGAAGTCCAAATATGAACCGGATGCAAAGATTTTGAAGGCGCTCAAGTTTATTCAATTGCTCCTCGGTAAGATCGAGGTAACAAGAGTCGGCGTAATCAAGAATAGGGAGAAGCAAGGACTGAGCAAGCGCGATTTTGGTGTCCAGCGGCAGAAAGTACTGCAGTCTTCTAAGAGAACCAATAGACGCGAATATCTTTTTACTAACAGCGGCAAGTTGAGCAGTCCAAGTTAATGATTTGTCAAAAAGGATTCCAAGATTTCTCACGCTATCGCTGTAGCAAACAACAGTCCCATTAAAAACTACAGAAGGGAAATTAGGCCAGTCGATTTTGGATATCAATCGGGAACTACCTATGATAATGGCCTGCGTTTTTAATGGATTGACAACTAGACCGTGGGAATTACTCCATTCAGATATACGAGAAAGATCTTCATTAATAATGGAAATAGTATTTGATAGATCGTCAAAAGAAGCATGTGTGTAAATTTGTAAATCATCTGCATACAGGTGGTAAGAGGAGCGAAGTTTAGCAGTAATTGAGTTAATAAATAGAGCGAATAAAAGTGGAGATAACACGCCACCCTGAGGTACGCCCGCAGCTATGGGACACCAAGAAGATAATGAATCCTCGATACGCACTCGCTGCTGACGCCCATGCAGGTACGAATGAAACCACTCAATTGCCGTTGGAGATATATTGAGAGAACGCAATTGGCCCAACAGTATATCAAAATCAACTGTGTTGAATGCATTACTGAAATCCAGCAGAGTCAAAACCGTCAGATGTGAATGATCCAAAGCAACACGAATGTCATCGGAAATTTTCAATAGAGCAGTAGTCGTGCTATGACCGGGACGGAAACCGGATTGCAATGGATTGAGGATGTTATTATGGTTAAGAAACTTGTTTAACTGTTGATGAACAAGTCGCTCTAGGACTTTTGAAAGGAAAGGAAGAATGGAAATGGGACGATAGTCGGAAAAGGATGAAGGGTGGGATTTTTTAGGTATAGGGATTATAAACGCATTTTTCCAGGACGTAGGAAAAATACCTGTAGCAATAGAATTATTGAGGATTAAGGTGATGGTAGGAAGGATGATATCAAGGATCGGTAAGATCATAGCACGACTAATACTATCATCACCCACGGAATTTGACACAATTGAACGTATGCCCTTCTCAACATCACAATCGGCAAATTGAGTAAAGAAAAATGGGGGATAATCAGGAGTTGGAAGTGATGAAAGATAATCAAGAGTTTTAGTTTTTGTGCTGTCATCAAAAATAGCAGAAGAGGAAAAATGCCTATTTAGGTTATCGATATCAACATTATTAAAATTATTATTAAGTTTCTTCCCAACTCCTATCGACTTAAGAAATTTCCATACCTTTGCGGGATCACCGTTCTCAACCGATTTATGAATGTGGCGTCTTTGTGCGTCCCTACACATCCTGTTGCAGATGTTACGCGCGCGAACATAACTATCTCGATATCTGTCTGGATCCATTTTGTATTTACATTTGGCACGATTTTTCTTGGCAATGAAGCTCCGAATCTCATCTGTCAACCAAGGTGCCGGTAGGTGTTTCATTCGAACTGGATGTACAGGTGCATGCTTGTCATAAAGATTCAGCAGCTTAGCATTAAACCGTTCAACTTGCTCATTAGCGTTCGAGGCCGACTCAATTTCCGACCAATCAATATTAAAAAAAGACTAAAATGACTTGATGATGATGATTCAAAATTAACTAAATTGGGTTGATCAAGGATCAACAAAAAAAAAAGTAATTTTTTACGGTTCTAAACCAATGAGTTTTATTTAAATGTCTACTAAACTGTAACAGTTAAATTTAACTTGGACGTCATTATCATGGTAGAGCGATTTAATGCAAAATAACTAAATATCAAGCTTAGATTTTAACTACTCTGTTGCTAGCTAAATTATTTCTTAATACAAGTAACCATTACCTGTATGTACATCTATATTTTAAGTGTTTTTATGTATATATATTTATGCTCATTAAGTACAATAAAGATAATAAAAACAAACGAACCTGTTTGCCATAAACCCATGTTCTGACTAGGTAACAGGCTATATTTAACCTTCATATTAACTTTACTAGCTACAAACAGAGATTCCGTGAACCAACATCAACATAAACAAACTATTTTTATATGTTTTACCAAGAATAAGATTTGGAGAGGAAAGCTGATGAGATATTGTGAACATGGGACAGACGCAACGAGATTTGGCAGACAACTTCTCTAGCCAATTATAAATAACATGACTAATAGTGTCAAAGTCAAGAAAAATCGTCGCGTAGAACATTTGCAAAATTACAAGGAAAATGTGTGAAAACATTATATCTTTTTTTCGATTATTAGTTGGCACGTTAAGCCAACGATCCAGACTGTTGATATTATAACCATAGTATAGGAATTATAACAGTCGTTGAGCCGAGACAGTGGTATTTTGGGCGACACCGGGGTGTAAGAGGTTCATCAACATCTTTGAACCAAAGCCCATTTCACCTGCACGCGGTACACCCTGCTGACTGACAAGCGAAGCTCTGGCGAAAAGAGTGATAGGAGCGTAATTGTAACCTACCCGACTGGGGAATGTACCTCCACCTCACAGAATACCGCAGCCAAGTAACAATGCCCTTGAGGGCTTCTGTGTTCCTGCGAGTGATTGATGTCACCAGAAAGGAAGGAGATGCTGCGTTGACGGCGGGGGTGGCGGCACGCGAGCGATGTTGCGAGCGTTAATATGGCTACGGGAACAGCTTCACACCAGGCAGGCCGTATGCTTGTCTGCCATCCGACGTAGTATAAAAAAAAACTCTAGCTTCCGTCAATCCGCAGTTGACCAACGTGGTGGACTATGCTTTAAACCCTGAGATTGAGGCCCGTATCAATCAGCGGGATAAAATATGAGTTAGTCCCGGTGACCATAATTCAATTATTATAAGAAAAACAATGTTATTTTCCCTTAGTGCCGTCGCAATTGTAGATAACAGTTTGGTATTCGTTGAGACCTAATTAACTGGCACAGTTCCGAAGTGTGGGTCAATGTCAATGGACGAAGCGATGTCATTAGTAGTTTGCATACTTAGTTACTAATAAACATGCGACCGAACATAATTAGCCTCAATACTGGAAGAGCAGTCTTATCTCTACATTACAACGTCGCGGCGTCTCCGTGCGTTTGTGCAGAGCGTGAATGAGTGTGCATATAAACTGTTCCAGATTCGACTCAGAGAAGAGGTGAGGTTGATACGAGAGAGCAGAAGGGCGTGGCCATATTGAACGTAGTACCATTACTTATATTGCAGCATTACCCTAAGGTCGACGGCGTTGCCCGACATCCGGATAAGGTGGGACGTCCCGCTTTTTGAGGCCAAAATGACCCGCACCAGATATTCCGCTTTTGGCGGTGGACGCCAAAGTTTATGATTTCGTTTCGTCAACTAAAATTACTGGACAGAATGGCTACTTTGGAAAAATATAAGAAATAAAATATTTTTTATATTCTTTACACTACGACATTACGTCGCTCTATAAAGAACCCTATCCTAATTATGTACTTTTCTTGGAGTCCCGCTTTTTTACATTCAGAAGATTAAAATCCCGCTCTGATTTAAAACAAATCAGGCAACGCTAAGCTTGACTTGAGATGAGCAGACACACAATCCGCTTTCTGAACAGTGATACCGCCTCCCGTAAAAAACATAATAATTATGCACTTGCGCAACAAGTTCATTATGTCTTATAAGTGTGAATCACCACGAAGTAGGTTTTTACACTGGAAGGAAGTGCATAGTATTTACCGGCAATGATTAACGCTTGCAGTGATCATTTACGTGTGCATTCAATTATGTAGCTTTATACGAGCTACCTGATTGTTAAACAGTACAGCCCCCTTACCACCAACTCTTATTGCGATTCAATAATTGAATAGATTGCTTATTCATACCAATGAATAAGCGACTCTATTTCAAATAGAGGTATCTCTCTCTATTTCAATAACTGAATAAGCATTCTATTCAGTTATTGAATCGCAATAAGAGTAGGTGGTAAGGGGGCTGCACTCGTTGCTGTTGTTGTATTTCGTAGGTTTTCAGCAAAGATATAATAATAATAATAGTCCGCAGGGCAGCTTGTGTGGCGAGCTGTTGTGTGAGTAGCGACACCACGGACCCGAGTCTCCAGAGAGTCGGTCAGGGCCTTCGTATCCGATGTCTTCATCGGTCGGAGTGTAACACAAGAAGGCCCGCAGGACTCTCAGCTCTGGCTTGCCTTCATTGGCCGTCCAGAGAGGAGCCGCTAGAGCTATATGCTCCAGGGGTGGAAGTGTTAAAGGGCATCACGCCGCGAGTAACTTCGGAGAAAGCGCAGCACACCTCTCGACATCCCTGAGTCACTCACACCGGTGTTGCCCCCGGCCGTTTTCCTGGCATTTCGGGGGCCCATCTAGTGAGTGGCAAGCCACCGCCTGCCGCAAATAACTAGCAATAAAAGCAGTTATGGCAGGCGTCCGTCCCCCTTCTGTAATAGCCCGGTATTAAGTTCACCCAGACCTCATCTCCATAGCCCATTTATTTTCCATCACACTTCGCAATAGTCTCAACGCCTGCCGAGACCTGCTCATGGGTATGTCGTTCCATTGACATATCCTGGAGCGGGTCACGGCGGGCGTACAACATTACATCAAACTTCTCAAAGGGGCCTATACGCGTTGGATCCATATCCCCGCGCATGCCTATCAAATGACCGGGCTTGACCCGTGATTAAAAAGAGATACATAATAATAATATAATAATAAAATGTTTTATTTTCTCACTAATCAATACAAACACAATCTGTACATGCAATTAAACAATCAGGTTATCAATATTATTGAGTTAACCGAGCGGAACGCTTATACTTACACTGCTTATACACCGAAAAGTTACTTTTGGAAATGAATAGGCTACAAAACCACCGAACCGATTGTGATGAAACTTGTCACAATTAAAGACAGACATGCTTGAGGTTTGTGTCGAAAAAAATTGAGATCGATCCTGTCCTTGAGGAATGATCATCAAATACATTTTCCATTGAAATCAATGGAAAACATACACTCAGCGAATCTACTCGCTCCACTGAACCTCGATTTCGGCCCCGTGGGCTAGAATCCGGCCTAGTACTTGTTAAAATTTCTTTGGTTTTCAGTTAAAGCGGAAATACTATGGTATCGTATCATGCGCAGTATACTTACATAGGAAAATAGCGGTTACTCGCGACCATTATTGCAATAAAACTTTTTTCCCATGGGAAGAAGATGTACATACACTGTAGCATACAGTTTATTTAGATGATAATATTGATCACGCCCGTAAAACGTCTACAATAATTGTTTAACATGAAACAAGATGAGTAATATATAGCGGTCAGAAAACCTCAAAAGCGGTGGGTGAGCAATGCGGTGCCCGCACGCGACAGCTTTAGACCCGCGCGTGCTCTCCTTTGTGGTCTTTCCTCTCCAGGTCCTCCAACACTAACCAGTAATTATTCTATTACTCACAGTCATTAAACATGGGGAAACCAATTGAGGTTGAACGGCACACAACATTTAACATTGAGTTAATCATATCAAGGATGAACGGCGCGTCAGTGCACAATTTACTGTAACTGTAATTTTCAGTTTATTGATTTGTTTTCCTGTCAAACTGCAAGAAAAACAGGACGCTATGTTGGATTTTAAGATGATTTCCTTATATAATGACGAGTAGAAACTATACGCCCCGGCCGATGTGAAACGGCCGCGATAGATCAAGAGGTAACCAGAGGAATCCAACTCAATCGGGCAGCATTCGGACAACTACGTCACATCTTCCCATCCAATATGGCTGAAGTCTACGAGTGCGTGTGTGTTGCCAGTGATCACATACGGAACTGAAGCGTGGTCTTTCATAGCGAGCCGTATGGGAATACCCCAGATTGTCCAACGAGCTATGCTCGGGAATTGATACTTTTTTATACCATTATTTCCACTCATCAACCATATGACTTGCCTAATGCTAAACCGTCATTGCAGTCTGACACGCTGGTAATACCAGAGAGATCACGCACGCGATGCTGACCCTAATAATAGTTTATAGATAAATTGCCACCCTATCTAATCGCATTAAAGTACAGTATTCGACATCAACCCATGATTATCCCACTGTTGGGTTACGGATCTCCCTTCTATTGAAAGAGTGCAGAGCGTACTCCACCACGCTCATCATGCTCAACTGCAGGTTGGCGGAGGCCAATGTTTTCAAGCCGCCCAAGGGTCACTGTATGGTAAAGTATAGTATACATAATACGTATTCTGCGATTAGAGCCTGGTGTACACGGGTATAATAAAATCGGGTAGGAATACATTGCGGAGCCACCAGCACGCTAAGAATAGTTCTAATGAAAACAGTGGTCAATGTAACTCTAAGAGACACTGGTAGTATCCGTGTCACAGAATAAGGCGTCGTCGTCAACCCTTATCCATCCCGTTCCTGGGACATGGGTCTCCCCTCAATTGAAGAGGTTTACAGTATACTTCACCGCGCTGCTCAACTGCGGGTTGGCGGAGTACAGAATAAGTAACAGTCCCATATCAGAGTAAAGTCAAACTATTGTGTATTTGTTTCAGAACACCGCTAACAGTAACAACACAAGCCACAAAGAGTCAAATCACACACAGCCTCTCCTTGAGCCTGATAGAGGAAGACAGAAGCCACCTCTAGCTGGTAAGTAACTGTAATGCCTTGTATTGTAAAATAAAAGTAAAATAAAATGCTTTGGTAGTATTTGTCACTGGTCTCGGTCTGGACTGCATGCCATGCAGGATCCAAGAGATGAGGTCCACCTAGGAACCAAATACCGATGTAATGTTGGTATTTAGATCAAACAAGGATGAATAGCGTTTAACGCTTGACCTTTTATACCACGTCGAGAGCCTGAAAGAATACGACCATAATTTAACAAAAAAATTTACCAATGGCTTATATATAATGTAGAATTTCCAAAACGGTAATGTTTTTTTATGAAATTTGACAGTTGTGACTTGTGACGTAAGACAGTATACTTTAGATATTATCACAGTATAAGTAATAGTACTAACGTAATATTATGAAAAAAATAATAATTGCCTGACTGACATCGAAATGATAGGACATTTTATGACTATTATATGACATTTTAGTTAGTTAGTCTTTCTGTTTTATTATATTGTTTTAGTTTATTTTAATTAGTTTTAGTTTAGATTATTAATGTTTTTTTCAAAGTTACATAGTTCTTATGTTATTTAGTAGTGTTGTAAATAGAAGTGTTGTTTTTATGATCTATTTTTTTTTATATATTCTATAGTGCACATAAATATTGTAACTAAAAATATGGGAAACTCTCAGCTGTGATGATTTAAGTCAATATATTTCTTGTTCCTTAGGACCTGAGATGGACGACTTAGATGATGAGAAAACTGTTCACACCGGATCATATCCTGGCATTGACGACGGCCTGCTCGAGCCTGAACCTAAAAAACCAGACGGAGACAATCATGAAGGTAATTAATTTAATTTCATACAAAATATGACAGTGTGAATCGAAACTACAAAATAAAAAATAAATAAGATAGAGCGCCATATCGTCGTTTAAGTTCTATCACCACGTAAGTCATTTTTAGTAACTTTTCAGGAGAGACATAAAACAGATTAGTTTGATATAGACATGGGCTTCCGTGCTGTTACTTTTTCGTAATTTTAAAGGATCTTATTGGTCATATCTTGATTCTGAATGGGCGAAACGACGCGCCTTTCGATTCTCGAGTGGCATCAAAATGTAAAAATCGCCAAAAAATGACTTACGTGGTGATATAACTTAAACGACAATATGTAATCCCACCACATGCTTAAGGCGATGGTGTTCGTCAATCTATGAAGTTTGAAAGCTCTTAAACTTGCCAACAGAAAATTAAAAAAAATATATATTTTAAATAAGGCAGTTTTCAACTTTAAATTGACTTCTCTCCTTCTAAGCCACAATATATATTTTAATGGTTTATAGCAAAAAAAAGTATTATTAGTTTATGTTAAATCTGAACATATTTATTTTGATATCTTAAACAGTTTTGAAAAAAGTAACCTGCCAACGCAGCAATTTCTTCCTTCCGGGTGATCTCACTCACTCGCAGGAGCACAACATCCCTCAAGGGAATTTTTATTTGGCTGCAGTATTAGGGATGAGTATTAGGGAGGTGAGTTATTGTTGCCTCTCACGTTTTAATGTTAAATGATACGACCAAATTTGTTACTCCTCGCAAAAGAAATATATATTTAATGTGTGTATATAATAGGATAGAAATAATCGCCACAAAATTATACTGAATTCAGAAATAAAAATAATTCTAATCTGCATCACCTGCAGTATGCCTGCAGTTTTTTTGTGTTCAATTATTAGCTGGTATTTATATCTCTATTTTTTAGCAGTACCACTATAACAAGTAGCAAACAAGCATACAATTTGCCCTTTGGTAAGCACTGAAAAGTTTCCGAAATAGTCTATTTTTGTTTATATTATATTCTACATATATATGTTTGCGCCTTTGCGGTTGACATAGGCTACAAAGTTATCGTGCACCGCAGAAGGGGGTATTGTTCTGTTTTTTGATAATGACCACGTTAAATGTAGATAGGTCACGTGGAAGTCACGTCCGATAACGTTAATTAATGTTATCTTTACATAAAATATCTTCATTGTGTATACATGCTACTAAACGCAATGGCTTTTTTTTTGCACATTTCAGATGTCGAATACAAAATGAAAATCAATTTCTGTCGATAATTTGGATGTATTTATTTAATTTTCTCTAATTTTAAATTTATTTTTTTTTATTAGTAAATTGATAAAAACAATGGCGACTTTTTACCCTCCTTAAAAATAATACATGCTGATTAAAAAATTACTGTCGTTAAAAATAATTTCAATAGGCATCAACCCTTATTCATTGTTGGCATTCGAAGTTCCCTTATTCACTTTCCGCATTCGAAGTTGGTTAAGAACGTACTCTACCACGTGGACCAGCTGCGGGTTGGTTGGGGCCAGTGTTTTTAAGTCGTCCAAATGCGTCTTGATTTGGTGGTGATCACGATGGCACCGCAACGACTCCATCGAGCTATTTAATTTTCCATATTTATATTGTGTCATTGGAGGGTGGTGTGTCATGGGAGGAATGTAACAGTAAATTGGGCCTTGTAAAATGAAAAGTATCCACCGCATCCACCTCAGCATCCACTGATAAAATCAAATTAAATTCATAATCTGTAAACTTCCGAACCTTTGAATTTTAATATCGGATTAATATCCTGAAGTATGAGGAATTCGATGGTCTCGCCGTTGAACATGCCCGTCTAATCAAACACGCAAATTAAGCAGCGTGGACCGTATCCTGGCTATGGATGGGTTAATTTATCTCGAGCTCCTCCGAGGCACGCGATTAAGCCGTCGGTCCCGACCGGCTCGAAAACACTACCCTCCGCTAATCCACAGTTGAGTAGCATGTTCACATGGAGTATGCTCTAAACCACTTGGATTCAGGGGAGATCCGTATTCCAATAGTGGGATGATTACTGGGTTGATACTGATGCCGATCCTGAAGTATAATGCAATCACTCTCACTTAGTAACAACTTGCTACCTGCATTAGCAGTTTTAACGATGTAGGATTGGCTCAATGTATATTGACTAATCCTATATCAGTGCGGGCAAGATTGTTTTTTGACTTAATTACCGCATCTCATCACTGAGTCTCTTGGATTAGGGTACGATGGGGCTGGCGTATCTGGAACAGATATAAGCCCCTAAACAAAAAATGAAAAAAAAAACCGTTAGACGTGAGTAAATAATTAGCAGTTAGACGACACCCTGACGATTTTGAAGGCAGGGATCTGAATTATGAAGGCCGGAATCTGGATTTTGAAAGCCGGAATCTGGATTTTTCTTATTAGATACAAATAATATGAATGACATTTTTGACTACCTGATAATTCATGTAATGAGCTTCACTTTGTCAGTTGTCGTTACTAGAATTTGTTAATTTTTATAACATAAAAAAATCCCAATGTTTTAAATAAAAACCAAATAAAAACCTTTTAAACAGACATTTGTATTTTATAGGCATTTGTATTATATTTGATATATTTGTATTATATACGGGTCAGAGGAATTTCTCTAAATTTCCTTTTAAGGTTAGTCTAAGCACACACCTCAAAATGACAGTTGGTTTTTTTAAATAGGTTATAGATTTTTTTATGAGAGAAAAAACTAGGCGCGTTTTCGGTTGAAATTAGACCGGATTAGAGAATAGATAATTTAAATTATGACTGTAACCATAAACAAAAGATTATATATATACGTGTGGATATATAATAAAAGTGTGTGTATTTTTAGGGTTCCGAACCTCAAAAGGAAAAACGGAACCCTTATAAGATCACTTTGTTGTCCGTCTGTCTGTCTGTCTGTCTGTCTGTCAAGAATTTCTATGTCGAGAATGCGTGGAGGTATCAAGCTGAAATTTGAACTGTATACTCAGGTCTACGGTCCCATGAAGTTAAAAAAAAATCAAACTGCTAAGTTTACGTAGAAAAAAGTTACAGCCGTTTATTCAGCAAAAAACGCATATTTCGACACACTCAAGGGAATCAAAACCTATAGGGTACTTCCCGTTGACCTAGAACTATGAAATTTGGCATGTAACATCGTTATAGACTACAAGTACAGGAATAAATCTCAAAACTATACATTTGTAAATAGATCTTAAAAAATAGGGGGTCTATATTTTTTATAGGGTGCCTAAATTTCAAATTGAAACTACTAGTTCAAATGGGGTATCATATGAAAGGGCTTGATGTACACATTGCAAAATATATTTTATTTATTTTTTTCGACGCATTATTTCTTATTTATAATGAAAAATATCAAATTTAATAATGATACTACGTACCTACGAGTACGGAACCCTCGGTTCGGTGGGCGAGTCCGACTCGCACTTGTCCGGTTTTTTTTTATTGATTTAATGTATTGTTTATGCATAATTTAAAAAAAAATAGCTTTCTGCACTCCTATAATATAAACTGAAATTTCATACTATTCTGTCGGTGCAATTTTCGTAAAAAAATTTGCGTCACGTATTAATATATACCTATATGTATACATAGATAAACAGTATGGAATATTTCATTCATAAATACGCCGCCTTAAGCAAAGAATATATTGCCTTAAGTAACCGTAATCAGTACACATTATTGGAACACTAGGTAATAAAAATGATCAATCATTGTCGGTGATTGTCGATATTTGATTAGAATCATCTATATGGCTACACGCGACAGTATTAAGAAGATATCACTTCACCTGCCTAGTTTATTATCGCTATTCTCTATCTATTTAACCCAGTCGTGTTGTAATGTAATTACAATTTAGTAGATTATTGCATCGAGCACAAAGTAATTTATTATTGCACCGAGTGCCTGATTTAGAGCCCGAGCGTCAGCGAGGGCTCTAATCTAACAGGCACGAGGGCAATATAAATTACTTAAGGCGAGGTGCATAATCTGCTTTTCTTTCAACTAATACCTATAGGAATAGTAGATAAACGAAACTCATATCAAACAGTTAAAATAGAAGTTTCTATAACACTGTCGGCTTCATTTAGAATTTTCCGGAGTTAATGTGTCGCTAGATGATTCCATTTTAATTCGAAGCCGAAGCACTCAAAATCAGATAGTATCACACTTTTATCGTTTCCAAAAATATTGTCAAGCAAAATTAACAAAGTTCCCGCCAAATCACTTTTTTAAATTTCTTTCATTTTTAACTCAGAGTTAGCAGCAATCATTTTTTAAATTTGGAACAAGTAGGATAGAAACGAATAATACGTACGAAAAAAAAAGTATTGATATCGGCTGGCTGAATAGAGCTAATCCATTGCGATTGGCACCTTCTGGTGCGATTAAAAAAAACTGTGCAATAATGAAATTTCATACATTTTTATTGCTCTAGACTCTAGAGCATTAAAGACTCGTTTTGTACTGAGTTTTTAGTGTGATTGTGATGAAATTAAAGCATAGTTGGAAGAAAAAAATATTATTTACATTGTGAACTTTATGTACCTACATAATTTGTCCAATCAACGTTCGTTGGGAACGAGGACAGTACTCCAAAGAGGGCAATGTTTATCATTTGAGGGAGGGATGTGGCTTGTGGTTTACTGATAAATGCATACAGCAATGATAAATGCAACTGATATCAAATTAACTTGATAAATAATTAGGAAAACTGAGTGGATCGTGTGGTTGTGCCGTGTGGTTTCCGGCAGACTAGAATAGAATCACTCCGTTTCTTCCCGTGGATGTCGTACAAGGCGACTAAGGGAAATACATTATCAAATATCGATCGGGCCTCCCCAACCCGTTTGGCCAGCGTGGGGAGTGTAGGCCAAATCCTCCTTCCTAGACGGAAGTCTAGGACAGACGAGAGAGCGGCGGTATTGCCCTGATCGTAATCAAAATGTTGTTAATTAATAAGATTTTTTATCTCTTAAAAGCTTCCATAAAAGCTGTTGTTATATTACCTGGATAAAATGTATCCTATATATATAAGTATCCTGAGAATTCATTACATATTCTAGATTTACGCCAAATTCCACCCAAATCCGTTCAGCCGTTTACCCGTAATATGGGAACAAATATATATGCACTAGCTTCCACTCGCAGCTTCGTTTTTTTAATAAAAAATATCCTATGTCCTTCCTTTGAGAATACGAGTACGTGTATAAAGTTTCATGATGATTGGTTAAATAATTTCGGCGTGAAAGCGTAACAAACAAACTCTCATTTATAATATTAGCAGGAACATTTGTATATATAAATACATATATACACACAAATTTACACTATATGTAAATCAATTACTCACTTAGCAATTTTTGTCCTATTTATATCCCAACGTTAGTCCATTTCTAAATGTAGAAGTTTTATCGGGAATAAATAAAAATACTTTATTTTGAGGGACGACACAAATAATTTGCATTCTTATTTACGTATATTATGCTTACTAATATTACTAGTAGGTACCTACATTATATTATTATGCTCACAAGTATTTTTATATCAGCGGCGCTCTACTGCTGCCAAGGACGTTACTAATTGAGCAGTAAATCAGTTTTACTTGCGTAAAATAATTAATTTTATTAGAACGTTACCAACATCGACCGTAACCTGTCCATGGATGGGCTTATATTATTTCTCTCCTCCGTACTTCGGAGGGCACATTAAGCCGTCGTTCCCGGCTGTTGTCATTACATAATAGTCGTTAAGTCAACCTTTAGGCTGCTTGAAAACACCGGCCTCCGCCAAGTTGAGCAGCGTGGTGGAGCATGCTCTATAACCCCATCGATTGAGGCGAGAACCATATCCTAGCAGTGGAATTAATAAGGGTTTACGAAGAAGAAGAAGAACCGTACCGCATTTTTCCCTGTTGATATTATAAAATTTAAAGACGAACACATTCTTTAGGCCGGATGTGCACTTTATTTTGTGGGAATGAGACTGAGCGAGCAGTTCTTCTATAAGGGGGAACTACTTCTCTAGTCGGGCAGCTTCTCTTTCCGAGTTAGCCCATCCGATTATGATCGGATTTTTTGATTGCGAAAATCTAAATTTGTGCTTTAAGCTATAAGCACAAATTTAAAGTGAAGTTAGATTATGGTAGGGACGGAGGCGTTCTGCCGATTAAAATGAACATGTTCATCACAACTTTATACAGAAGTTCAATTTTTGCAATCAAATAACCCAATTAGAATCGGCTTCAGCGGTAGGCCCCCGGTGCAGTGGAGATTGGTTTTAGCTCAAAGATGTATCCTTATACGCCTTGAATTCCAAGTACATCCATTAACCTACCGTGTTACGGCAATAAATATAGGTGACATCATAATATTTGGTGCTGCGACCCACGTATCAGAAACATAACAAAAACTTATTCATACGGGCTGATAAACTCTGCACCAACAATGTAATTTGTAATTTTAAAAGCAAACAATTCGACGTAATTTTTAAAACAGTAGGATTCTTTCTTCGACATAATGAAGAAGGATCTTCTTTTTAAAATGTTCGGAAAATCTCGTATTGCTTACTTATACACTAGCGACCTGTCCCAGCTTCGCATGGATGCAATTTTCGGTGCCTTATTATACGGATAATTATTTTTTTCTGCTTACATACAAGCCTAATGACGTTATAATGTACATACAAACCTAAAAAATATCCTTCCCGTGGGTTAGGACTTAGGAGTTAAGGGATAACCAGACAGGCAAACGCAGAAAACGCCTTTGCTTTGTACGATATTATGCTAATTAAATTTTCTAAAAAGTTAATATAGTTTCCTAAATTTTCTGAGCAACTTTCACAAGGGAAATATGGATTCATTATATGTGTATATACATACATAGCGAGTTTATGCTAGCTTATACATATTAAGTACCTTGATTACTTGTATTTGAAAACTATTATAGTACTTATTAGGTTGGGGAAAAAGTCTTTTCGTATTTTATATGAAAATTCAAAACATTTTTTAATAAAGTTTATTTACATTTAACTAAAGTATGTAGGTGCCATTTTGTTCGATAACTTTTTGTCATCTTGTAGGTAGAGACATGATCCCATTACTATAGAAATTTTGGGACTTCTGTTCAAAAAACCACGACAAGTGGTTTTGGCAGTCTTCTCGTGATGTTAACCTGACATTGCCTAAAGAATTCTGAAGAGACCGAAACAGGTGGAAATCAGAAGGTGCAAGGTCAGGACTATACGGCGGATGCATTAACACCTCCCAGTCAAACTCTCTTAATTTTTGCTGAGTGGCTAAAGATGTGTGAGGTCTAGCGTTATCATGATGAAAAATCACACCCCTTCTGTTAATTAATTCCGGCCGCTTTCTCTCAACTTTTTGCTTTAATCTCATCAGTTGTTCACAGTAGAGTTCAGAATCGATAGTCCTGCCTGGCGGTAACAGCTCATAATGAATAATGCCCTTCCAATCCCACCATACACACAGCATCACCTTGTTGCGGGTTAACCCGGGTTTTGCCAGAGTCTGTGAAGCCTGACCGGCCTTTGACCACGACCTTTTTCGCACGTTCTTGTCGTACGTGATCCACTTTTCATCACCAGTTATAAGCTTCTTCAAAAACGGTTCGCTTTCATTACGTCGTAGTAAAGAATCGCAAATGAGTACACGGTTCATTAGGTTTCTTTCAGTGAGATCGTGAGGCACCCAAATATAGAGCTTTTTAGTGTACCCAGCTTTTTTCAAATGCGCCAAAACTGTTTTGTGGTCAATTCCTAATTCTTCAGCTACGTCGTAACTACTGATATGCCGATCTTGCTCCACTTTTTCAAAAATGGCATCCATTTTATCCGTAACAGGGCGACCAGAGCGACGTGCATCTTTCACATCAAAATTTCCTGATTGAAAACGCTTAAACCAAATTTGTGCTACTCTCACAGACACTGCACTAGGTCCATAAACGACACAAATTTTTTTCGCAGCTTGCGTTGCATTTTTACCTTTTTTGTAGTAAAATTTTAAAATGAATCGAATTTCTTCATTAGATTCACTCATCTTGACAGTAAAAAAAACAAATGAAAATCACACATTTACCTAATTTGAATTTGGAATTATCTTTTTTAAAATTTAAACTTTTTAAAGATATCAAAACCTGCCAGATACAAATGGTATAACCAAAGAGATTTTATTACAAGTTCATACATACTATAATGCGAAAAGACTTTTTCCCCTACCTATTATATATGTACTTACTTCTTTTTGAAATAAGCTAGCATAAACTGGCTTAAGTTTTTTGTCAGTAGGTGAGTAGTTACCTACTATGCAAATTCGTGATGTCACGTATTGAACTCACAAATAAAGCGAATTATTCAGTAATTTTAACCAGCGGTGAATTCACAAATATATCTCTGTGGGTGAATTCCCGGGAATATGTTTGCGACTACGCGGATAGTTCACAAAAACCGGTCCTAAAGTCAATTTACTATTTTTTTTATCAAAACGCTAAGTAGAATAGTATGTAGGTAAGTAAATGTATGGGATTTAAATATATCCGTGTTGACTAGTCGTACCTGTAGATGCATAGAAGTTTTTGATGGAATAGGCTATTTGACTAACATTTTTTTCGGTTTGTTAAGTAGGGACGTCTCCATAATATAACCATAGGTGAAAGAATTACTTCGATAGCACAAAAATCTCTCGAGATATGGTAATTTGAAAATCACAATTTTGAGACTGCCCCAAAACGCTCCATACAAAAGACCACCGAATTATGACGTCACAGGTTTGTATTTTGTATGCATCAAATCAGAAATTTGTACGATAGCTATGTTAAATATTACGTTTATGTGATTAGTATCATAATAAAAGTTATAGCATTTTTTACTGCGTCTCCAATGGAAATATTATTTTTTAATAATTTCATACTTTTAAAATGGACTTTCCCGCCAAACTTTGATCGACGCTAAAAAAAAGTCTGACTGAAGATATTAGAATGAAAGTTTGCAGATCTTTATAGTTTTGTGTATTTTACGATATTGTTAAATAATTTATACAATTTTAAAACATTGGAAAATAGCGTATTGGCATGTTACTTCAGATAAAATATATTTGATATTCTACATAACGTTATGAAAACAGAATTACGAGTATCCTGGCTTGGAAATGCAACGATCATTTTATAAGATCCGTATCCCAATATTACACCCCGGCCAATCCATACAAATGACGCGACGTTAACTACTACATAAACAATGGCGTTTATGCAGAGCGTGAATAAGCATGTGTGCGTCCCATACAAACTGTTTCAGATTTGTCTCAGAGGGGAGGTGACGTCGATACGAGAGTGAAGCAGGGAGTAACCATACTGCATTTAGTGCTTTTTAGGATTCCGTACCTCAAAAGGAAAAACGGAACCCTTATAAGATCACTTTGTTGTCCGTCTGTCTGTCAAGAATTTCTACGTCGAGAATGCGTGGAGGTATCAAGCTGAAATTTGAACTGTATACTCAGGTCTACGGTCCCATGAAGTTGTAAAATAATCAAACTGCTAAGTTTACGTAAAAAAAAGTTACGGCCGTTTATTCAGCAAAAAACGCATATTTCGACATTCTCAAGGGAATCAAAACCTATAGGGTACTTCCCGTTGACCTAGAACTATGAAATTTGGCAAGTAACATCGTTATAGACTACAAGTACAGGAATAAATCTCAAAACTATACATTTGTAAATAGATCTTAAAAAATAGGGGGTCTATATTTTTTATAGGGTGTCGAAATTTCAAATTGAAACTACTAGTTCAAATGGGGTATCATATGAAAGGGATTGATGTACACATTGCAAAATATATTTTATTTATTTTTTCGACGCATTATTGCTTATTTACAATGAAATACTACGTACGGAACCCTCGGTGGGCGAGTCCGACTCGCACTTGTCCGGTTTTTTTTTTCATTTACTTATACTGTGTTTAATATTTATTAATTAAGTTTAAGCCACGGACATACATTAAGGGCTTAAGCTGTTCCCGTGGATCTACTGAATGAATCTCATTCTATCTTAGTTTGATTTAATACTACCTGCTACCATATGTGCCATTTTTTGTGATTCACTACTGTATATATACATATTTTAATAATTTATGCAATGTTATTTTTTTATTTTTAATGCTTACGTTTAAAAATTTCTTATTTATATTTTCATTTCTCCTGCATGCAGCACTTCTCAGGTTTAATTACATTATTTTTCAATAATTTTCCTTCTATTTTCCTAAACAATAAATTTCGAGTCTAAAGTATGTGAATGGTAAACATTTACAGTAAAGTCTAGGTAATTACGTTGAGTACACAATCCAGTACCGGTTATCGTCATTATTATGTGCCTGATTGAAGGTTGCGCATGAGCATAGTATTTGTATAACATATGTATGAGCAGCGTGCATTGCCTCGCATTATTATGTCACTATTCATAGCCTGTTTTAGGTATTAATGTCCATATGCCAGCCATCAGGCTAGTCTGGTGTAGACAGAAGGTCATTATTGTCTACCGAGTTCCATCTACTGACAAAGAAATAGTTTGCACTTAAGAGATTTTCAAAAGATTGAAATAATTTTAAGATAATAGAGTTCTATAAGTTTATTTCCTTACTATAAATCAGAGGTTCCCAACCGGTGGCCGCGGGGACCACCAGTGGTCCGTGAGAGGTATATTCGATCCGTGATACAAACATATAAATAAAGATATTGAGCGGTAGGTATTATACAAAATACGAAAATCTTGAGTTATAGCCAACAAAAACCTCGTAGTGGTCCGCGAATAAAAAAAGGCTGGGAACCACTGCTATAATTTATCTATCTAACAGTCGTCTAACGTAGGCTGGCAGACAAACATACACCCCGTCTGATAGGTTATCGTAGTCTAACGAGATACAAATGACGTAGGTACTATGTGTCTACGATTTCATAATTTTTTAAGATATTTTTTTCTACAATTACATTTTTTGTAATATGAGAGAGGGGGGAAAAGAGCATGTGGGTCACCTGATGGGAAGCGATCACCACCACTCATGGAGATCAGCAACACCGGTAACGGTAACTGGTAGTGGTCGCTGCTAGGTTACCAGCCTATACTCCTTCCTTTCATTCTTTCTGATGACCTCATTCACTCGCAGGAACACGCCAACCCTCAAGGGAATTGTTATTTGGCTGCGGCATTTTGTGAGGTGGAGGAACTTCCCCAGTTGGGCAGCTTAAAAAATACGCTATGTCCTACCTGTCTTTTCGTCAGAGCCTCGTTTATCAGTCAGCATGGTGCACCACGCGTAGGTGAGGTTGACTTTGGTTCAAAGATGTTGATAAACCACTTACAACCCAAACATATTTAATAAATATCATATCAATCCATACAATAAACTTATGGACGACAAGCACCATAAATATTCTAATTGCATACAATAAACACATGACTTGAGTTGGTATCCTCAAGATATACTGGACAGCATATTATTACACGGTGGGTATCCCTAACGACCAGTGACGACAAACCGCTCATTTGCAGAAACACCGAGTTATCTCCGAACGTCCTTTTAAGGCGACATGATTCATGCATCATACAACTTATTGGTGAAGTTAAAATCATACATTAATGACGGAATTTAAAGGTAAAGCCATTGCACTTTAATGGGTATTATAAGTAAACGTAAAAATTTAATCAAGTCGCGGTTTTGGGCCTCAAGTCTAAGGAGACACTTTTACCTACAATGGATTGCATATTGCATTTGACATGATGCCCGCGGCTTCCTTCGATAAATCTCCGCTCACCACTCGCCATCGTTAAGTAACTCATCCTCATATCATTGGAGTCACATTTGGCACTGATATTTGTACCAAGCTTCGACATTATTATCACAGCATAGTTATTATGTTGTAAGGCGGTATTGTCAGCAATAAACATAATTATTATTATTATTTTAAAAGTTGCCCGTTTGGTTAAAATATTTATAATAAACCTGATGTCCAGTAAACTGGAACTACTTAGAAGTATAAGATTATGGAAATTGCGTTAAATATTGTAATAATAAACATTAGCACGTCAACGGTGAGGCCCCGCAGCCGCCAAACAGTACTATGTTGGTATAGTTTACTGCAAAAAATAATGCTAAAGTTTATTCATGATTTTTGGTCGGTAACATAAGTATAACGTGATTTTTTTTTATATTTAATGTACAAAACGGCTCGTTTACGATTTTATTACATTTGTCTCTAGTCCTCGCTGCTCCGCTACGTACGTACTATTATTTATTCTGTGGCTCCACTCAGTTCAGTTCGGAGTGCTTTGCGAGTTTTTTCTTCGCGGTCGATCATGTCAACGTAAACAAACCGACCAAATAGAGAAGATCTCTCATGTTGTGAATTTATAAGAAACGTGTTACTTATTAAAATTATGTGGCTTACTTGCACACATTTAGAAGTGAGCAACACGGCTAATTTGGATATGTAACACGCGTCTGGTAAATTCACAATATGAATCTTTTTCTCAATTTAGTCGGCTTGTAAACGTTAACAGGTTCGAATGTGACCAATAAAACTGGCACTAAGCACTCGGTACAGTAGACTAATACATAGAAATTTCTCCAAGGTTCAAGGTAAGAGTATCTTAATTCCAAATTAGAACAAACCCGTGAAAGATTAATTCTGCCAATTCGTAGCGGAGAAGGCAGCAGCGTGACAGTACCTTTGTATTAAAGGTAGATTGGGTTTTGTTTTATTTTTTTGTTTATACTTCTCAATAGTAGTATCACAGTAGTATCAAGGTATCCTATGAATAAAAGTTAAAGCCTCGTTCATGTACGGATGCTGTACCTTGCCCAGTAAATCAACCAGGCGAGAACCTGTTCACGTCATCAGGAAGGAGTTGCTGCGTTGGCAGCGGTGATGGCGGAGCGCGAGAGATGTTTCATGTTGCTACGTTAACCGCTGTACACCAGGCTGGCCGTATGCTTGTTCCACTCGACATAGTATAAAAATATACAGATTATTGTTTACGATGATGATGTTCTGATTACACAAAAAATATCAGTGTTGACTGTACATAGAGTCACCTGCCTGACTCACTGTTTAGCGGCTCAACGCTCGCACCGAGGGCCGAAGTGACCAAAATTAGGCAACGAATAATTTAATTTCCGTCTCGATAAACTGATGTATTGTTTATATAACTTTACATACAAGTATACAGCCCGCCTGATGTGAATTACCTAGCTAGTAGCTTGCAACATACTATTCTGGGGTGTAAGTGGTTCATCAACATCTTTGAACCAAAGCCAACTTCACCTGCACGCGGTGCACCCTGCTGACTGACAAACGAAGCTCTGGCGAAAAGAGAGGTAGGGAGCGTAATTGTAAGCTACCCGACTGGTGAATGTACCTCCACCTCACAGAATGCCGCAGCCAAATAACGGTTCCCTTGGGGGCTGTTGTGTTCCTGCGAGTGAGTGAGGTCACCAGAAAGGAAGGAGATGCTGCAGTGGCAGCGGGGGTGGCGGCGTGCGAGCGATATTTTATGTTGCGAGCGTTAATATGGCTACGGTAACCGCTTCACATCAGGCGGGCCGTATGCTTGTCTGCCACCTGTCTGTCTTCCTCCACCTTATGTCTTCTATCTTTTGGTGTATACACTTACACACCATCATCATTATCTTTAGAGTCAAAGTCAGCTTGCACGTGGTGCGCCCTGAGTAATAGCAAACGAGATTCTGACCAAGTAAGGTAAGGCATGTCGAGCTCAACTGGGGAGGTACGTCACAAAAGACCGAATCTAACATTGCACTTGAAAATTTATGTAAGTATATGCGAGTGAATGAGATTACCATACGTGCAGATGCTGTATTAGAAGCGGGTATGGAGACACGCCTTCAATACTTCTTGTATTGCTAGCGTCTATACGCTATGGTAACCGCTTTGATTCAGATATGTAGTACGTTTGTTTGAGACCCAGCGGGGTTTAATCAAAATATCTTTTCTATAAGTATTTATTTTTTATGAGTTCAATAAGTTGTTGTTGTGGCGTAGAAACGTTACAACAGAAGGCCAATTCTCGTAATTTTTTTACGAACGCAGATTGAAAGTTGACCGAATCGAGATTGAATTGTGAATTGACTTAAATTATATACTGGATTTCATTAATTAATTATTATCAATTCTTTTTGTTGGCAAAGTAACATTCTTAGTTTGTTTAGTTTTCACTCATATTTCGATATAATCCCGCTTAAATTTAATTTTGAAGTTACATATTATGTTACGAGAATACCAAATGTGACATTTGTGAGATCGAGACTGGATCGAAACTGAATTTTGACGATATTTTAATTACGAGAATTGCCCCTCAGGTTCCATCTACATGATGCCATGAACCTACCAGCAGAGCGGGTGCTTACATGATCCAATCACACACACAGTCAAAACAAATACATAGGTTAGGTAGGACGTAGACGCGATAACGTCTTATAAATCGATGAACGCTAGCTGCACGCACGAAAAAGCATGACTCATTGTCACGTTCCACCTGAGCCGAGCATGCAAGCGAGAGCGCGGTACAAGCGATAGAGAGGCACGATCGGCCAATGTTTATTATAACGTTATCACGTAAAATTATCGCCCGAAAACCGACTTTACATACAACCAATTTTTTTTTTCAGATGGTGAGGACAGCGATGGTGAGAAAGTGCATCCCCCAAACCATGACGAGGGCATCGGCACAGACGAGGGTAAATGGTGGCATGCCGAAGGCCACGATGAGCCTGACTATCCTATATATGGTGATTGCACTAATCCGTACACCAACATTCCCTGTCTAGCAGTTTTAACTCGCGCTGAGCTGATTTACTAGTACAGATATTCAATTGAAATACGGAAATTATGTAGTGTAAATTTTACATTTTCAACGTTCCCTACAGTCCTATTTACTTAGAATACCAATCTTGATGTATACTCTCAGGCCCAAGTAGAAGAAACCAAATTCCAAATTTCCTACTGTCGTTTCCTAATAAAATTGCTATTAAAGTCGTGGTGAGTTCCAACGTAGTACTAGTTTTACACCTCGGACTGCAACGAATTTCACTGTTCATGGATGAGGATGAACGATGGTCACTTTTTTTTTAAGTACAATTAAGAGCACATCATGTTCGACAGTCACAATGCGATTTCACTCTTATTATGCACGGCATAATATCGAAACAGAAGTCGAAGTGTCAAGGTTGATATATCAAACGTGACAAGACGTGGTCTACGTTGTACCTGCCTCGATAGAGTTTATTTCCCTCCCCATTACTTTCGCGCCTTTGTTTGGCAAAGGCGCATATCTAATTTTGTCTACTCTGTTTTTTCAAGTTCTTGTCGAACTGTTACATCTATTAATTCCATACTGAATGGAAAATTTGTTCCTCCTATACATTTACTACATACATAGAATACTTATCTAGCTCATATTTATGAGTATATTATTCTGTGTTTATGAGTAGAAATCCCAATTCAGCTCGATTCACCTAAAATTTTATAATAATTTATCTGATACCTAGAGAGGTACCTCTAGGTATCAGATAAATTATTATAAAATACTTAGAAACTTAATATTTTTTAACCAATACCTTCAGTTCTATCGACTGAAAGCGGGCCAAGCAGATAATGACATAATAAATTAAATGTTCACATAGAGTTAAATTATAACAGGTAACGCTGCAAAATTTTATTACTAGTAGTAAAGTAAAATATTTATAAGCTTGATAAACTTTTACATAGCGAAGGCCAGCCGAGGTTGAAAATTGTTAAACAGTGAAGCGGCAATGTACAAATCTGTAGATTTATGATTCAGGAAATTTTGCACATTGGAATTTTTACAATTTCTAAATTCAATCGGAAAATATAAATAAGGAAATATTACTGAGTAATCTATGGGAGTAAATCAAGTGTAGGTATCTATAGGCAAAGATCAGGGAATGTCCTAATGAATAAATTGAGAGAAAAACACAATTAAAAATTCAGAAGCATTACAATTTACATTAAAGTCAGCGTATGTAGCAATTTTTACTTTGCCTTCTTGGCGCCATCTGTACTTGAAAAATGAAAAAATATTTATTTGACTGTAAACACCCATTTACACTTTTTTAAAAAGTTTGGAATTAAAAAATAATCTATCATAGATAGAGATAAATCTTTCTCAAGTAAACTTGCAATAAAAAAAATATAAATAGTGACATTCCCTGTTATTTGCCTGTACCTTTGAAATATTTTATTTGATATACTTACTTTGTTGCATTACGCATAGATTGTGGTATTTACGCCATGTGTTTCACGGTGTACGCACTGAAGTAATTAAATCTAACAGTCAATTTAATTATTGCTTGCATGGCCATGTTGCATGTCTAAGTGTTTATTGTAAATATTACCTTATATAGTTCCCATGTATTCAGTTAATAATAATAGTAGTTTCAATTGTGTGTGGGATGGGATTTAGCATTTAGATCATTGAGCCTGTAACACCTTATATTTAATAAGACACCGAAACGAAATACTTATAAATCAGATTTTTTATTCTTTATTTTGGATATAAAAGTTAGATTTATGGTTCAAATCAGACCTGGGCCTACCGCCGAAGCTGAAGCCATTGGATTTTTTTATTGCGAAAATCAAACTTTTACTTAGATAAATCCTACTTGTATTTAGCTTAACTGGTAAAAACGATGGAGCTCTACCGACTGAACTGAAGGTGTTTGACAATAACTTAAACGTAAGACTTATTTTTTGAATCAAAAAATTCTGTGGTAATCGGCTTCGGCGGTAGGGCTGCAGGGGGCCCTATTACCATCCGATGCCGATTACCATCGGATTTTTTGATTGCGAAAATCAAAGTTTATCTTACACAACGTAGTCACTCACTTAAACCTAAGGTTTTAACCTAAAGTTTAAGTGAGTGACAAGGTTTGGCGATCAAAAAATCAGATGGTAATCAGACTCGGGTATTAAAAATAGATCTTATGATCAAGTTATTGACAAACATCTTTAGCTTCGTTTTATTTCCGCAATCAAAAACTCCGATGGGAATCGGCTTCAACTTAGGCGGTAGGCCCAGGCTGACCAACTTTTGGAATGACCGGAGTTACACGAAAATGATTCCAAAAAGTTGCATGATCATTAGTGTAGTTTTAAGTTAAAATACGACTCTCATCACGCACATACTTTTAAGTTAAAATACGAATCCGTGACGTGGCTGGGTCCAAAGAAGCTGTGATAAACCAGCTAGATTCAAGAAATTGTAAAAAAAAAATATAAATTAAAGTTATGTGATTTTATTTGCAGATGGTTTCGGCCCCAGATTTGGCGTCGACGATCGCCCCATATCGCCTATTCCTGGGGTAAGCATGCTTGTTTTACTACGTTGTACAAACAAACATATGACCCGCCTGATGGGATACGGTTACTGTAGACTAAGAACGCTTTAATAGTAGAAGTATCACTCGCGTGGTGCTGGTGCCCTCTACTGTTAATGCTGTTCTCCTATCCTAACAAGCCTCCAGAATTTAGGGAATCTTATTTAGTTACGGTTTTTGTAAGACAGATGTAGGTACTTCAACCGGATTATATTAAAATATAAGCACGGTGCCACGGTGAGTTAGAAGGATGCATCAGATGCTAATTGGTTCAAATGATGTTGGCAAGCAAGTTATACCCCAAAATTTTGAAAGTTTTCTGACACCAAACTGCTATTGCATCCGTCAGCCTGGATCAGTAATGATGATGCACGAGACGGGCATTTCGTCTGCGAGCTCTCATATTATACAATACTTAAATAATCAGGGGTAATACTGAAACTCTCTACAAATGTGTACTTCTATCAGAACCTTGGGCAGGAGATCTTACGCTAAACTAAGCACTAAGCACCCATCACTAAAATATGACACAATATTTTCTTAGACATCCTATAACTCAACGTATCTGTTACTTCCAGGTGATCCCAGATGTGAACACGTACCAGCAGAAGAAGAACCTGGCGCAGGGCATGATGGACCTGGCGCTGTTCACGGCCAACGTGAACCAGCTGCGCTACGTCATCGAGACCTCTAGCAATCACCGCTACTACTATTTCAGCCTTGGCTCCATCACTCTCAGTCTTCTACTTCAAGTATGTAACCATAGTAAGATAGTTATAATAGGGAATCGATGCACGCAAGGCAGTCAGGATTTAGGGGCGACGGCGGTGACCTTAATAATCATGTCGCATCTTCTCCTAATCTTGACCCTTTGCTTCAATCTACAACGCTTTTAAAAATTACTTCCATGGCTCCTTCTCATTCACAATCGTTGTCTTCTGAAGAAAACTCTTCTGGAACCAGTACGCGCTCAAATAGGTTCCAATGTTTGAGGATGAACTCCCTGCCTATAGCGAGCGGAGTAACTAAAGAAAGAGGCCATGGGTATCATATCAAACAATTCCTCTGAATACTAAGATACTAGATTTAAAGACCTAAGTGAAATATTAAACTGGTACGATACATTTTAGATAGGTTATAAACATAATTGCATTTTAGCCAAAAATATGTTACTCGAAATTAATAGTACTCCTTCGTTCGGAAAAGCGGTCACGTATCTAAGAGTGAAGAAGATGTTACTTATCGGGGACACTGAGTTCTGTTGTTACATTGTCACTCAATGGAAAAAAAATGGCAGTGATGTTACTAATCGATACTTTTTTTCCCAATGTGTAACCAACTATTACTTATACTGTGGTGTAACACAAAATGGTGTAACTCAACGGAAACAAAGGTCCTTTTCTCCAATATCGATACCTAAGCAAAATATTAATTTCAATCACATCAAAGGCTTAAATTATCAGTAACGATGTGAGTAGAGAAATAATTTATGTGTATCCTAGAGCAAATTCTTTCTTTTATTGCTCACATCAGCCTGGCGCAACTCAAGGTAAAAAACGATTCTATGAATCGGAAGCGAATTTGGTACAAATTCTGATTGTTTTCGCTTCCATTTCATACATATTAGAAATTACGCTATTTGTAAGTCACATCCGTCTCTCAAAACGTAGTGGTTACATTCTCTTTGGCTAACATTGTCAACTTCTTTGCCATAATCGTATCATAATTTGACGAGCTCGGTGGCGTAGCGGTCAATGACGCGGCTTCGACACCAACGCTCGTGGGTTCGATTCCCACATAGGACAAACATTTGTGTGCATGAACATGTCTGTTTGTCTTAGTCTGGGTGTTTTCTATGTATCATAAGTATGTATTTACAAAAAAAAATGTATTTACGTATGTTTATCAGTTGTCTAGTACCCATAACACAAGCTTCGCTTACTTTGGGGCTAGTTGGCGCTGTGTAATTTGTCTGACAATATTTATTTATTTATTTATTTATAATCGTTCTTAATTGTTCCCAAAGGTTGACTGGTAGTCAATGCTGTTAGCGTTAATTCCTCCTTTTGTACCCTTATGTAATAAGTTTTTACATGGAAAATCATATTTGTTACTACTTACTTATAATTCTGCATGCTTCTAAAGAAATACCTTGTGTGGCCGTGTGGTTTCCGGCAGACTAGAATAGAAAGAATCATTCCGTCTCTTCCCGTGGATGTCGCACAAGGCGACTTAGGGAAATACATTACCTATAAAACATGGATCAGGCCTTCCCAACCCGTCTGGCCAGCGTGGGGAGTGTAGGCCAAATCCTCCTTCTGTCTGGGACGGACGAGAGAGGGTCGTGCTCGTGTAGTGGAAACTAAAATGGCCTGATGATGGTGATGAAAGAAATACTCATTCGGTTTCGTTCTTGCTCCATGCTTGTTTCATTATGCTGAATTATGCTGCTTGCACCTAATAAAACCCTAATCTTCATCGAGAAGACCGCACCTAAATAACAACCTATGAATATTGTCGTTCCTGGAAATGAGTTAGATCATCATAAAGGGACTGAAACGTACGAAACGGTATATGTATGTATATGTATACAAAAAAAAATGTATTTAGGTATAATATCAGTTAACTAGTACTCATAGTACAAGCTTTGCTTAGTTTGGGACTAGATATATATAGAATATTTATTTAGTAACAGTAACCCAACTACTTCTTCCAGGTGGCGGTGGCTGTAGGCCTCATTATGAACAGCCGCTACGACGTCAAAGACGACAAGGACATCTGCAAAGCGGACAAGATCAACAATCTGACGGTGCTGGGCATCTTCCTGGTGACCATCGTCAACGTGTTCATAGCCTCGTTCAGCGTGGCGCCGACCAACACGCCCGCTCTCATCCTGCCGCTGTTGCAGCAAGCTACTAGTAACATCACTCGAGCGTGAAGTTTTTCTTCGCGGCTTGGCGTCATAGGAGACATAAGTGACTGATCGAGTGGTTTTGCTCTTAAAATTAGACCTCTTTTACGTCGGGTTGCCATGTCTAAACGCTAGCAACCAGGACAAGTACACAGTATCGCTAGATGATGGAGGGAGGAGGTATGTCACCTGGGTTAAATCACCTAGGTACCTTAAGTGTGCTGAGGCCGTGCCTACTGCTACCCTTCTACTGCCTTTTCAGTGTAAATTAAGACAGGACATGAATGTAGACGTGTATTTTTTTTTCGTGTGGATATTCAGTCTGTGGTTCGAACACTGGTTGTCTATACCAGTACTTGAGCCACAGATACGTAAACATTAAGGTTCAAGCTCAAATTAGTAATAGTACTTCCAAGTACAGTGCAACAAGAAGAGTACACAAAAATAGTGGCGCCTTTCTTCGTAAGAATAGTTTTGACATGGCAACCCTCGAGCAGTTTTGTATTGTTCTTAATTTTGTATAGAAAAAGTTAATGTTGCTAATAATTTTACTCTTTTTGCCGGACTGATAGCTGTCTGGACGAATATTGTAAAATCTGTCTCGGCACAACCTGACCTTAATTACATCACTAGTTCTTTATTATTTTCTTTATTTCGACGAGCTCGGTGGCGTAGCGGTCAATGACGCGGCTTCGACACCAACGCTCGTGGGTTCGATTCCCACATAGGACAAACATTGTGTGTGCATGAACATGTCTGTTTGTCTTAGTCTGGGTGTTTTCTATGTATCATAAGTATGTATTTACAAAAAAAAATGTATTTACGTATGTTTACCAGTTGTCTAGTACCCATAACACAAGCTTCGCTTACTTTGGGGCTAGATGGCGCTGTGTAATTTGTTTGACAATATATTTATTTATTATATGAAGAACAGACATGTAGGTGGTCTGTGATATGAAGCTATCTCTACTCTAATGATAAGGAGCTGCACATACTGGTGCTATTTACTCATAATTCAGCCAGACAGGCTTGTTTGACAATGAAAAAAAAAACTATTCTGTAACAGTTGTTTCTTGCGATGTTTTTTTAATTGGGGCTTCTTGAATGTAGTGGCCTTATATTAACTATTTTGTTGTTCTAGTCTTTAAGTAAATTATGTCATTAAAATTAGTTTATAGGCCTACATCGTCGGAACTAGCGCCGCCATTGAGAAAATAAATATGTCGTCCGTGATAAAAAATATCCCAGGATAAATAAAAAAATATTTAGAATTTTTAGACGTTTTTTTTTTCTTGTTAGTTTAATCATTGTAAAGAATTACACGAAATATGTATGCGCAACTTATATAAGGATGCTATAGTTAGGTATATGAAATGTAAAGATAAAAATAATATTCCAGTCCATTTCCACGGCGGCGCTAGTGTCCTGCACTTACCTGCACACCAATACACTTTTACATAATGATACGCATTTACAAATTGTAGATACAAAGTATCGAAAACTCATGGGAATCTCATTGTTCAATTATTGTATAAACTGTGATTTAGATAAGACTGTAAAATAAGTGTTTTGCAATTTGCAATCATGTATTGTGTAAGTTTATTGCATTTATTATTATTACCCAATTGCATATTACACGACATCAATGTTCCAATTCCAGTAATGTTCAGTCGGTACGATATCGTGGCGATATTTGTGGGATCATTCATGAAGCTCTTTGCGAGGATCATTCGTTCAGTATAACGTATGGAATGGTCCTTATGCGATGAATATGTGGGTGTAAGTGGCACTTCAAGATCTTTAGAGGCAAAGCAAACCTCGCTTGCACGTGGTACACCATGCCGACTAGCGAAGGGCTCTGGCGTAAGAGAGATAAGGTACACTGGGGAAGTACCTCAACCTCACAGAATTCCGCAATCAAATAACAATTATCTTGTGGGTTGTTGTTCCTGTGAGCGAGATCATCAGAAAGGAAGTAGTGCTACGTTTGCAGCAGGGGTGGCGCGAGTGATATTTCGTGTTGTGGGTGTTGTTAATATGGCTACGGTAACCACTTCACATCGGGCGGGCCGCATGCTTGTCTGCCTTATTTAATTCATTTCATTTATTTGCAAGAAACATGGTAGTTAGGTGACAATGTAGTTCCGCTTGTTAGAATAGGCATGCAACGTAATTAATTGCGGTTTTAAATTATACTACTACGTCGGATGGCAGACGAGCATACGGCCCGCCTGATGTGAAGCGCTTACCGTAACATGAACTCGACATAGTAAAAAAAAAATACGTGAAAAATTCGAATGTAATACTTACTTAGATGTCGTGTGAGCGCATTCAACGATAACGCGCTTCGATAACGTAACGGTTGGAAATTACGGGAAACGGACCCCAGGGTAATGTTAATTTTACCATCAAAGGAATAAACGGACGGGTTTTACTCCAGTAAGACAACAAATTGAATTTTGCTCTATTTTATTTTAGATATTGTATTTTTTTTTTTTTGTTCAACTCTGTATCCTTGATTTTTATCCCAACTAAAAAAAAGTAATACTGTACATTTGTATAAATTATATGATAGAGATACGATTGATAGTTTTCTTTTGAATATACATATATATTATTGCCCCTACACCTATCCATTAAATTTCAAATAGATCTGACCACAAACAAAAAAGTTACATACAAACGTTGATGCGCCCCTTTAGGGGGTGAACTTCGCAGAATCCCCTACTGGACCTATATGTCACAAAAGGAAGCCACGGTCCAAATATCACGTTTCTAGCTTCAGTAGTTTTGCCTCGGCGTTGATGAATCAGTCAGGCAGGACATGTTACTTAATATAGTAGATTATTCATGTCAATCCTATGGACATACTAGCATTAGCCGACTTTTGTATGGAGCTGAAAAATTCACCTTCCTCAAACACACATCAGTCACAGTGTTACGCCATCTACCTATTAAGTAATTACACTAGTAAACAATTTTGTTTAGTAGTGCAATTACCTAATAGGTAGATCGCGCCAGACTGTGACTTGCGCAGTAAAATATAAAATGCAAAAATTCGTCACCAACACAAACCTTCCTGCTCAGTTGGAAGAGCACTCGACCGGTCATCGAGAGGTCGTGGGCGTGGCTTCAAATCCCACCTAGGGGCGGCAAGTGAATTTTTCATTTTCAATAATATTATGGCAAGTTGGCCGAAACAACTTTAATCATTCAACAATAATAATAATTTTGTATGGAGCGTTTTCGGTATTGTCCAAAATTGTAATTTTCAAGTTATTACACTTATCTCGAGAAGTTTTTACATAGCGTAAGGGGACGTCCGTTTTTTTTGCAATTTTAACACCCCCCCACCCCCTTGGTGATACTTGGTGAGATCAATCTAACCCCCCCCCCCCCCCCCCCTCCCCTCAAATCACGTGTAATTTTTGTAGCTACAAAGAATCTTAAAACTTTTAGAATATTAATAAGGATTTTTGTTATATCACTAAGGTGACAAACAAGCATACGGTCCGCCAGATGGAAAGCTGCTACTGTACCCTATGGACGGCTGCAACACCAGAAACATCTCATGCGCGTTGCCGACCCTACACGTACGAGCGTAAAAATGTTTTCACGTCCTCACGTCCGTCACGAGGATGAATTCCCTGTCGATAGCGAGCGGTGCGACAGTAGGAGGAGGCCGTGGGTATTATGTCAAATAACTCCTCTGAACACACCCCACTGTACAATCGGCAGAACACACAAAGGGACGGAAAATCTCTTCTCAGACTCAAAGGTTCTGAACCATCCGTTCGTCAACAGTCATGAAGAAAAGGATGCTGTCTTTTTCCTTAGCGGCCATCCATAAATTACGTCATACGAATTATATAATTTTTTGACCCCTCCCCGCGTCTTTGTCACAGCTGGTCACATTTGTGAGATCCCCCCTCCCTAGTGTGACGTCACATATTTTGCAATTTTACATCTAGAGTTGCAAATGTATTTGAGTTTTTCGTAAATATGTAGTTCAAAGTTCGTGTTTTAACACTTAGATTATAATAGATTTTGAAATGTCACGAAATTTAGGACCCCTCCCACCCCCTTGTCACACAGTATCACACTTCGTCGACCCCCTCCCTCCCCCTTAACGTGTGACGTAATTTATGGATGACCCCTTATCGTGGCATAAAAGTCCTGCCTTACCAGCGACTCATTTCAAATTGAATAGTCGCTTATTCATTGGCATGAATAAGCATTCTATTCAGTTATTGAATCGCAATAAGAGTTGGTGGTAAGGGGGCTATTCCTGCAAGCGTGAACATGCCAGACGCGCTACAGAATCGTGGCAGCTCCATCAATACTCTGAAACCATTATTATACTGTATGCGCAGGGAGTAGACCGTCATCGTCTTCAACTTCGTTCGTTGCCTACATAGTATCGGCGAGTCTAGGTCTTCAACACGCCGCTTTTCGGTTTAGAAATCGCGCGTTTGACAAAAAAATAAATACACGTGATATTTTACTACACCCCCCTCCCCCCTTGTGATATTTCGTGATTTTTACCGAACCCCTCCCCCCTCTTTTGAGCCTCACGTGATTAATGGACGGCCCCTAAAAACTTCTCGAGATAACTATAATAACTCTCTCGAGATAAGTATAAATATGAGAAGTAATTCTTTTACTTACCTGTTGTTTATACTTGATCGATGACTTACCTATAATTATATTGTTGAAGCGTCCCTAAATAACAAATCGAAAAAAAAATGTAAACTAGCCTATACCGCCCGCCAAGCACATACGACGGCACGCCCCCCATATGGTACAATCAGAGTGTATGTATATTGTTGATTTAATTTCAATAACACTTTACGAATCGAAAGTGCACATTGTAATGGCGATATATTGTTATATGAATTAATTCCTACTGGTAGTAATTTAGGAATACTGTGAACAATCCAGAAAATCTTAGTATTTGTATAGGGTTTTTTTTTAAAATTGATACCCATATTCTCCGTCAGGTTATAAGACACAGTACACGCGAGCAGTGCCGTATATAAAATTAAAATTAGGTGTAAGTGGTTCATAAACATCTTTGAACCAAAGTAGTGTCCGACCGAAAGTTCGGTTTCGGAAAAAAAACGAGTTTCTGTTTAGTATCGGTTTCCGCGGCAAACCTGCCGAAACTACGACCGAAACCGAAACTGCATTCGGGAGTTCGCGCGCTGTGCTCAGTCATTATCGGTGCGGTAAATTCCATACAATTGAAAACATTTTGCCGCGTCCACGTGCCTAATCATGTCGGGGCTTGTTTATAATGACTTATAATTGACTACAATTATTAATTATAATATACTGATTATAATGTTTTCTTTCTTTTTCCCTCAAAACATGATCCTTGGGAGAAAGTTTCGGTTTCGGTTTCGGCCGAAACTGAGACCGTACCGAAATTCGGTTTCGGTCGGACAGTAGGGTTTCAACCTGCTGACTGACAAACGAGGCTCTGGCGAAAAGAGAAGTAAGGCTTAGCGACCTTTTTTAAGCTGCCCGGCTGGAGAACCTACCTCCACCTCACAAAATACCGCAACCAAATAACAATTTCCATGACGATCGTTGTGATCCTGCGAGTGAATGAGGTCACTAGAAGAATCGGCGACCACTTGTTGCTGCTGATCTCCATGGGCGGTGGTGATTGCTTTCCATCAGGTGATCCACATGCTCGTTTGCCCCCTTCATAAAACAATTGGAGTAATCTTGATATAAAAAAATTGACAGATCTCGTGCTCTACACGACTTGAAATATTGATTAGTGTTGTATTAACTGACAAATATTTAAATTGTATCTTACAAATAAAATTATAATATACCTACGGACATACCTGTAATGACAACTAAGTTTTTGCATGCTAGTGTAACCCTGGCGGGACATGTATGAGCATTCTGACATAAATGTAACACCGATGTACTTACCATGTGCCATAGCAAATAAACGATTTCATTTCATTTCATTTCATTTCATTGAAAGGGCATTGAAAATGAATCTATAATTTTTTTTTTTTAAACTAAGTTTTCCAAAATATTTTTACATCATCAAAGCCCTTCGAATTCCGCGTCTTTTGAGCTCTCATACGTCCTCGTTGCCGCACGCGAACCGCCCGCCGCGTTATATCGCACCTCGCGCCGCGCAAATCTCGCGGCTAAGGGCACCTCTACAGCCTCAACCGTCACCAATATCGAAAAAAGTGTAATGACCTAAAATGTTCCTTGGTGCTTTTTTTTTTTTTTCATATTTTTGAAATTCGGTGATATCGGAAATTTTCTATGAAAACACACGAGTTTTCGGTCGAAGTCTTTTTCGATTTCCAAAAAAGTTTTTGACTTTTCCAAAATAAATTTTACATCTTAGAATTCCGCGTCTTTTGAGCCCTCAACCACTCAACCTCAGGGTAACACGGACGAGTCGTACTTTCAGCGAAAATGGGGGCCTACTGGAGCGAACTAAAAAATATTCTTATTTCCCGTAGTCGCGAAATTAATTCATATATAAATATAATTCCGAACGGTGAAGCAGTTTTAAAAGATATTTGCAGCGCGTTAATCGCGTCAATTGTCAAACGACTGACAGTTTTTCAAAGATTACATTATAAAAGTTAATATGGTTTCTTTTTTTTTTCATAACCTCCTGGCAATAATAAACGGAACAAAAAAAAAGTTATAACTGAAATCGGTACAGCCGTTCACGCGTGATGCGGGAAATAGGGATTCATTTTATATACATATAAAGTTATAAAGATAATGAAACAACAATATCTTCAGAATCCAAATGTATTGAATACAAAACAAATGTAGTAAATTGTCAGGTGGCAATTTTAAAATATTCTATTATAATAATAGTTAATATTAAGAGGAAATCGCAATGCGCGGCCCGCCTCCGCGGCCGCTCGGGCGCGCGCAAATAAACTAACCTAAATACATATACATATAAAAGTACGTCCGTACGGAGTCGAGACTAGACACGGTTTATTGCTTCGCGTTGAGAGTACAGAAGCGGATAGAAATTACCTGAATATCGATTTATTCGGAACAATGACAAATATACAGGGTGTTTACGATTTATTCACCTGCAATATAAGGAACTGTATCTGTAAGTGATATACTACTCAAATAATAGAAAAATACAAAGTATTTTTATTTCCAATTGTCCTATATTTTTAAAGGATTAGTGAACACTAGTTAATACTCAGCGCCGGCGCACAGACGAGCGCACTCCCGCTGTCCCCTTGGCGTCGCGCCGCCGCGTTAGAGGCGTTAGGGGGACAATGAGTTTGGTAAATGATAATTACATTAGTTAATTATTTTTTTCAAAATATAATGCTATCACCATTTTTTTACTTATAACACGACTAGCCCTACGTTACCCTCAAATATTGCAGGTGACTAAATCGCCACCCTGTATGTACACGATTTCGACACTCGGATGTAGCTGTGCGCAACTGACTAGAGGCAGATGAGAAATTATCAAATTATCGCCTTTGGCCGTAGACCTGAAAATGACGCTCTTACAAGCGAACCTAGTTCAGCTGCCCTGTTATGCAAATTGGTAGTATAACCCAAGATATTCGACATTATCTTGTACTCGTGAATTGCTCCGACTCCTCGCGCACGCAAAATTTTACAAATTTTATACACTAAATCAATTTCTATTCCATATTAATATTAAATATTTCATACAAACGCATATTGCCTCCGATTACGGCACATCAATTATATTGTAGCATTCTCCGTATTGCTGTCACGTTACATTTTTTGTGACTAAATTCATTCTTGAATCAGAAATGAGATCCCTCAGTGTTCCCAGTGCATACAAAAATGCATCTCAAAATATATAACGGAAAAAATAAAGATAATATTAAAAACTTATATATGAAAAAAAGAACAGTGCTGGGAATAACGAAAAAGAAATAGCTCTTTTACATAGAAGAACTAATGCAAGTTTTTCTATAACGGAAACAGTATCGTAGAAAATATGGGGTACTAAATGTATTGGAGCCAGTTCGAGCCCTTCCTAAACAGATTGAAGCAGTTACAAATCCTATAGCCTATACCCTTCCAGAATAACTTTTACGTTTTCTGCCAGTACCTGTTACAATTCCACGTAACTATAGTAAGCAAGAATCAAACACCAGTTAAGTGCAGCGTTGTTACCGCCAGGGGCGCTACAGAAGTCGATACAGAAGATATAAGGTACCGGTAATAACTTACATTGTTACAAATATATCGAGATAATTTAAAAGATATCGACAAATGTCGACAGAGAGGGCAAGCATTAAATATTGTTTGTAGTATCCATGAAACAGCAGATATCGATTTAGCAACTATTATGATATGCCCTGTGTTTGCGGCAATATGAACAGCAAATCTAACTTTATTGTAATCCACAAAGGGTAGATATTTGTTTAACAAGACCATTAAGTTTTTTTTTTACATATTTGCCTGGTAGCCAACTTGGTTTTGTACAAACATCCAGCAATGTGAATTCAACTGTATGAATTTTATACAAATTACAACTGATAGTGTCACAAAATATTCCTACGAAGCTACATGGAAAATTTTACAATATCTTGTTACATTGCAAACGAAACCGGCGTATCATTTTGTATTAGATAAAAGTTTACATGATTTTCTCCACTTCTACCAAAGAATAAAAAAATTTGTAGACTTTTGCAGAGAAAAAAACAATAGTATTTATTGTGATACATTACTAGATCTGCGTATGTGTGACATTCCATTCCATAGCGTAAATCAAGTTTAGGTTGGTATGGTAAGATAACATGATTGAGAATAGATACTTAAAAACATGTAAGATTTTGATTTGAAAATGTTATATTACAAGGTAAACAAGGAAAACAGTACTATTTTTGAGAAGTAGAACAGTAGAAGCTGTTCTAATGTTTAAATTTCTGTATACAAATAAAGAATATAAAAGACAAATCATGTGTTTTTTTATCGGTATAAACTATTCTCAATGTTGACAGGCATATAGACCATAAAGAAGTTATTACTGTCGCGCATGTAACTGTAACGTCCACAGTGTGTGTGTCACTATCAGTCGTGTGTTGTGTTGTGTTGTGTTGTGTTGTGTGTCTATATGGCGTCGATGTCGAGGTCGAGGTCGTCGTCGTCGCGGGGCCGCGCGCGCGCGTCGCTGGCCACGGCCTTGATGGGCGTCGCCTTGGCGCGGTCGTCGTACTGGATCTGAGGAACACCACCACCACCGCAATTAATATACATCATACATCAAGCACACCCCTACCGCGCCCGTCTAACTTTGATAACATCGGGCAGGGTGAGACTAGGGTTGCCAAAATTTATTCGGCGAAATATAGTATTTTTCAAAATAAGCTATAAAAAAATAATGTATGCTTCTAAAAAATTTAGTATTTTATGGAAATACGCACGCCTCACTAAAAGTTAATGTAAAAGCGTGTTCATAAGAATTTGTTTGTTAGATTTCGGTGTTGAAAATAGAGTATTTTTGCGTACTTCAACAGTATGCAGACCTGAAATATAGTACAATACTATATATTATAGAACGGTTGGCAAATCTAGGTGTAACTCAAATATTGATCGAACTTCAATATTCAAGTGTGTATTTAACAGAGATACTGCGTATTAAACTAACCTATATTGTTAATCTATTTGTCGGAACTGTCTTCATTGGAATGTTCTCGGTTTCAATGATTATGTTACAATTGCCAACACAGAAGAGTAAAAGTACAAAGTTAGCCGGCTCTGTAGTTTAATTTTACTCTAAACGCTTACCTCGGAACGGAACCTTTTGTTAATCTTGGAATCATTATGGCTCGGAATAGAGGTGAACGGTCGTTATTTTTTTATTCCATTAAAATGCACACAACCAAGCATACGGCCCGCCTGATGGAATGCAGTCGTAGTATAGCTACCTCGATGTCCTCCTCGCTGCGGCCGTCGGAGGAGTCCTCCTCGGCGTCGTTGAGCCAGTCGAGGAAGGGCTGCGCGCGCTTGCGCACCTCGCCCACCACCTCCTTGGAGGCGTACTTGCGCGACGGCTTGCTGGCCCACTCCAGGATGGCCTTCTCCTCCACGATGTCCATGTCGTACAGCAGCTGGAATTGTGCTACTCATATATATTTCCATTTATGTGTTATTTAACGTTCTATCACAAAAAAAAAACCGGACAAGTGCGAGTCTGACTCGCCCACCGAGGGTTCCGTACGTAGGATCATTATAAATTTGATATTTTAAAGAAATTATGCGTCGTAAAAAAATATATTTTGCAATGTGCACATCCATCGAGCCCTTACATATGATACCCCATTTGAACTAGTAGCTTCAATTTGAAATTTCGACCTGCTATAAAAAATATAAACGCCCTATTTTTTAAGATTTAATTACAATGTATAGTTTTGAGATTTATTCTTGTACTTGTAGTCTATAACGATGTTACTTGCCAATTTCATAGTTCTAGGTCAACGGGAAATACCCTATGAGTTTTGATTCTCTCGAGAATGTGTCGAAATATACGTTTTTTGCTGAATAAACTTTTTTTGTTTGATTTTTTTACAACTTCATGGGACCGTAGACCTGAGTTTTAAGTTCAAGTTTCAGCTTGATACCTCCACGCATTCTCGACATAGAGGGTCTTGACAGACAGACAGACAGACAACAAAGCGATCTTATAAGGGTTCCTTTTTTCCTTTTAGGTACGGAACCCTAAAAAAGGATAGTTATTGTGTGTTGGTTAAAGGAGGCATGAGAAATGTATTCCATTGAAACAAAATACTCGGGCAGTTGAAAACAATTGAATTCTTAGAGTGGGCTTTTTTTATGTTGATCCCGAAAATGCGCGCTAAGATTTTGGGGTCGTATCTTGTAGCATGGAGAGAGGCGGTTTGACTTTGGATAAGGCGCGCGTAAGGCTCCTCGAGACTACTGCGAAGGTGAACTGAATTTAATTAAAATAGTGTCTAGTGGTACCAGTGAAGAACTTCCCGACGACTTCTCGGCACGTGCACTCCGTGGACGTGGGGCATCCTGCTTCGAGCCCAGTCTCATCATTGCAGCTACGATTTTACACGTTAGCTTTGTAGGTTAAACCCTCTTGGCACTTTGTTGAGAGTCGATGGATTCAAATCTTTTGGATAGCACCGGTATCTTGTGGGTCAATCAAGGTTTGATTTTGGTCAGATCAAAATTGGATTTTGATTGAGTTGCGCAGAGCGTCGCAGGAATTCCAATGTCGATTTGGCTTCGAAAGTTTATCAATTTTGTAGTTCTAGTTCTAGTCACATGGCGTGGACAAGGTACCGTATTTAAAATTATATCTTGTGCTAAAGCTTATTCATTTACTGCCATTAGTGTTTTTAGCGAAAATTGGCAACTAATTCGTAATAATTGGAACTAGGTAAATTTTTTACTCTACAAGAGTACAAAATTGTATTTGTATTCTTGTAACCCTGAATAATATTTATTAACCGAGAAAAAAAAATAGGAGGTGATAGACTAAATTAGATTATTATGAAGAGTGAATTGTACTGCATTTAGAGGTAGTGAGGAGGACGAGCAGGCGTTAATATCACCAGTTACCTTGAGGATGGCGGGCACCTTGGGCAGCAGCGCGGCGTGGTGCTGGCAGAGCGCGGTGAGCGTGCAGCGTGTGCCGTGTGACGTCGTACCTTGAGGATGGCGGGCACCTTGGGCAGCAGCGCGGCGTGGTGCTGGCAGAGCGCGGTGAGCGTGCAGCGTGTGCCGTGTGACGTCGTACCTTGAGGATGGCGGGCACCTTGGGCAGCAGCGCGGCGTGGTGCTGGCAGAGCGCGGTGAGCGTGCAGCGTGTGCCGTGTGACGTCGTACCTTGAGGATGGCGGGCACCTTGGGCAGCAGCGCGGCGTGGTGCTGGCAGAGCGCGGTGAGCGTGCAGCGTGTGCCGTGTGACGTCGTACCTTGAGGATGGCGGGCACCTTGGGCAGCAGCGCGGCGTGGTGCTGGCAGAGCGCGGTGAGCGTGCAGCGTGTGCCGTGTGACGTCGTACCTTGAGGATGGCGGGCACCTTGGGCAGCAGCGCGGCGTGGTGCTGGCAGAGCGCGGTGAGCGTGCAGCGTGTGCCGTGTGACGTCGTACCTTGAGGATGGCGGGCACCTTGGGCAGCAGCGCGGCGTGGTGCTGGCAGAGCGCGGTGAGCGTGCAGCGTGTGCCGTGTGCCGTGTGACGTCGTACCTTGAGGATGGCGGGCACCTTGGGCAGCAGCGCGGCGTGGTGCTGGCAGAGCGCGGTGAGCGTGCAGCGTGTGCCGTGTGACGTCGTACCTTGAGGATGGCGGGCACCTTGGGCAGCAGCGCGGCGTGGTGCTGGCAGAGCGCGGTGAGCGTGCAGCGTGTGCCGTGTGACGTCGTACCTTGAGGATGGCGGGCACCTTGGGCAGCAGCGCGGCGTGGTGCTGGCAGAGCGCGGTGAGCGTGCAGCGTGTGCCGTGTGACGTCGTACCTTGAGGATGGCGGGCACCTTGGGCAGCAGCGCGGCGTGGTGCTGGCAGAGCGCGGTGAGCGTGCAGCGTGTGCCGTGTGCCGTGTGACGTCGTACCTTGAGGATGGCGGGCACCTTGGGCAGCAGCGCGGCGTGGTGCTGGCAGAGCGCGGTGAGCGTGCAGCGTGTGCCGTGTGACGTCGTACCTTGAGGATGGCGGGCACCTTGGGCAGCAGCGCGGCGTGGTGCTGGCAGAGCGCGGTGAGCGTGCAGCGTGTGCCGTGTGCCGTGTGACGTCGTACCTTGAGGATGGCGGGCACCTTGGGCAGCAGCGCGGCGTGGTGCTGGCAGAGCGCGGTGAGCGTGCAGCGTGTGCCGTGTGACGTCGTACCTTGAGGATGGCGGGCACCTTGGGCAGCAGCGCGGCGTGGTGCTGGCAGAGCGCGGTGAGCGTGCAGCGTGTGCCGTGTGACGTCGTACCTTGAGGATGGCGGGCACCTTGGGCAGCAGCGCGGCGTGGTGCTGGCAGAGCGCGGTGAGCGTGCAGCGTGTGCCGTGTGACGTCGTACCTTGAGGATGGCGGGCACCTTGGGCAGCAGCGCGGCGTGGTGCTGGCAGAGCGCGGTGAGCGTGCAGCGTGTGCCGTGTGCCGTGTGACGTCGTACCTTGAGGATGGCGGGCACCTTGGGCAGCAGCGCGGCGTGGTGCTGGCAGAGCGCGGTGAGCGCGTGCAGCGCGGCCCGCTGCGCGCGCGGCTCCCCGCGAGTGAACCGCAGCAGCAGCGCGCGGTGCTTCTTCACGTCGGCCGCCAGCGAGCCCGGCCGCACCAGCACCTCGAACACCACCAGCGGCGCCTTCAGCTTCACCTCCAGCCTGCCGCACGCGCAAACGCACACTCTACATGTCTCCTTCAAAACTACAAACGATGGACGCACCCGACCGTTCGAAGCCGATGCATAACTTGCGGACCGAACGAAACGAACGGCACTTTGTGTTCGACTAATTGTATGTATACGGCATCGACCTCAAACGATATACTTTTGCTTGTAGTATAAACTATACCACATTGTAGAGTATTGGCAAACCCCGGCCACTCCATACAAAAATGGCGCTTTTGCATGTAGTGACCAAATGACGTCTGTACACGTGCCTATGTTTGAGTGACGTTCTCTAGGGCTGACATTATTCAATTATTAGTCAGACATGTAAGGGGGTGTAAGTGGTTCATCAACATCTTTCAACCAAAGTCAATCTTACCTACACGGGGTACACCCTGCTGACTGACAGACGAGGCTCTGACGAAAAGAGAGGTAGAACGTAGCGTATTTTTGAAGCAGCTCGACTGACGAAGTACCACTACCTCACAGAATACCGCAGTCAAATAACAATTTCCTTGAAGGTTGTTGTGTTCCTGCGAGTGAGTGAGGTCACCAGAGAGGATGGAGTTGCTGCGTTGGCAGCGAGGATGGCAGCGCGCGAGCGATATTTAATGTTGCGACCGTTAATATGGTTACGGTAACCGCTTCACATCAGGTGGGCGTAGTGAAGAAAAAAAAAACATAGTAAATACACTACACTGACTTCAGCCAATATTTACAAAACGCCTTGTATAATTGCCGTTGCTAACTTACCCAAAATTTTATATTTTCTAATCACCACTAAATCAAACGTTCGCCTTCCGAACACCGGTTCATTGTAATGATCAAACCATTTCATTCTAATTGTAGCTTTTCACTATTCATATAAATGCATGCGCAATGATTTGATTCATTTTCATATTCACATGGAACAAACGTAATTTAAAACTAATACCACACATGACATCACGCACAATAAACATTGAAATGTAATTATGAAAATTGTAAACATTAACAATAAACCACCATAACTCAAGTGACAGCAATGTCAATTCCGCGTCTGCGCGCTCACTTGCTCTTTGAGACATATAAATCTAATGCTATCCTTTTCTCATCTCGTATTAATTGTATCTTGTATCCTACTTTGACAGACGTGAATTAGTTATGATGAAACTATGGCTGCCGCATGCTTTTTAGGTAATTTATAAAAAATCTGTATTTTATTTCATCCAAAGGGTTCGAATAAATTTCTTTTTTCGACTTTCCATGTGTTAAGACATCCATCCACTGCACAAGTAACTCCCATCTTTTAAACTGAATGGAGAATAAAATACGAGCGACGTCAATTTGTAGGACGTTGCATCCATTGCGAACGGTTCCAAATCGGTCTCATAGGGGAGGTGAGGTCGACTAGTGAGAGCGGCAGAGAGTGTCCATACTGTACGTTAGTACTATTACTTATACTGTGGTATTGGCGTCGCACCTGTCGGCCTCGTGCAGCACGTCGCTGGCGGCGCGCGCGCTGTGCAGGTCCCCGGCGGCGGCGCGCTGCTTCAGGAACGCGTAGAACAGGTCCATGCGCTGCTTCTCGTTCTTCTCGCTGTCCTCCGACACCGTCATCGACTTGGCGCCCTCCGTCAGGTCTGGCACACAAACACGAACACGACCTTACACACCTCGCCAGAGTCACTTGTCAATTGACAGTCCTTATTATAGTAGAGTAGAACGTTCGTTTAACATTTAGCCATACTACGATATAATGATACTACAATAAAACTTTGAAGTTTCATATTGTAATATCAGAAAACCGAATATGATATTTGTGAAATTCATAATCGAACTCAACTTTGACTATATTTTATTTTAATTACGAGAATTGTTTTTCTGTACTCCGACATGGATCGAGTACTTTATACAAACGTTTACGAAATGCTCGATTTCTTCTAAGATCATATAACTAAATCCTACCGATAATACAAATACCAATATTAATAAAAAATAACCCCAAAAACGACAAGACATTTTATACCACAAACAGTAAAACTGTGCGATCGACTTCCCTCTCAGCGGTATTTGTGCGGCCTCGCCGACGTCGACGTCAGGCCCCGCGTCGCGTCGTCACCTTACACCCCGCCGACGTCATACCTTGCATCCTGGCGCGCACGGCGGCCTCGCTGACGTCGACGGTCCAGCCGCCGTCGTCGTCGTCGTCGTCGGCGCGCGCCCGCTCGCGCCGGCTCGTCTTCACGTTGGGCGTCGTCGGCGTCGGCGGCGCCTCGCTCTCCGCCTGCACACACACACCACACCACACACGGTCACTCACAACAACCCTTCATTGTTTACGACACCCCTACTAGGGTTAGTGAACTATTGACGGGGTCTTTCAGGCGTAATAACTTTTAATATTTTAATCTAATATTCTCACAGAGCACACAGAAAACGAATGCCGTTGAAGTGCCATAGAAGAGAAAAAGTTTTTATTTATCACAAATCACCGAGTACATGACACCTTTTTTCGAAAACCGAAAGTTATTTTTCCTCATTTTGGTGACATCCTATAACCCAAAGCTAGTTTAGTTGTTGTATTTTCGTACAATAAAAATAATCCGTTACATTTCACAACGCGGCGGTGACACTCATAAATTGGACTATTACTTATAACGTGTTATAATTACCGGTTTAGCGTCATCGTTGCCGTCGTGGTTCCCGTTGGCGGGCGGTCCCGATCGTTTGGACCGCTTGCCGCGGTTGCCCTCCGTCAGAGATGAACCCTGGACGACCAGAAAAACCATAATGTTATTACTAAATTTCGGCATGACCGTCCGATACTCTCACTCTACTAGCTGCACCTGTGACACCGCTCTCATGGACTGTCTTATAATCTGACCAGAGAACATAACTATCCTTAAAAAAAAACACTAGTAAATCGGTTTAACAGTTCTCCCGTAAACAGATTGTAAACAACAGACACGGCGTGTGTAATATAATGTTATAATATTTAATTCATTGCTGACTTGCAATGTACTAAAAAATAGCAAACCTAACCCTAACTTGCAATCAATAACAAATATACGTTACGCCAAATAAAATTAATAAAATTTTATTTCTGTAACTGATATATTTTAGTAGGCACCGATAGAAACGTGAGCAGTTTTCGAACTCCAGGTTAAGTTTTCGCTAACATAGAGATAAAACTGTACAAAACCTAAAACCAGCAATTTTTAATCGAGTCTTTCTTAAGAATCAAGTGTTGACGTGTACCTGGACGGCGGGGTCCGCGGCGGGCGGGTTCTTGAGTATGAAGGTGTTCAGCTTGTGGTTGAAGTCGAGCTGGCCGTGGTAGCCGCACGCCTTGCAGCCCTGCGAGATGGTGTTCTTCTTGGTGGACACGATCAGCTCCGTCTCGGGGTTGTCGCACTCGGGGCACAGCACGAACTTGCGGATGAAACTGCGCACAATTACACTCCATGACGGATAGCCTACACAATTTACAGTCTATAATATACTAATACTGGCTGACCCGACACACGTCTGCCTTCTAACTATGAATATTGAACTCTCATTAAGAAAATTTAATATTAAGTCGGGCTGATTACTTAAATTTAAAAATTTTTCAAATACGTACTTTCTTATTTTTTTCTTTCTTAAGAACCTTCTCCAAATAATAACAAACACAATATAAAATGAAATAGCAAAATCGGTCTAGCCGTTCACGTGTGATGCCGTGATCAAGGGAAATAGGGTTTGATTTATATATATATATATCATCAGGTCCATTTTAGTCTCCACTACAGGAGCACGACCCTCTCGTCCGTCCCAGACAGAAGTAGGATTTGGCCTACACTCCCCACGCTGGCCAGACGGGTTGGGGAGGTATAATTAGTATTATGAGGGTTAATTATCTATAGGTATATATTATATTATATAATAGGTAGGTAATGCACGATAGATTTTGCATTTGTGAGTTTGGATGTAAGAAATAATCTTCATCAGTATTCGTGTAATTTGGTTGAAATATGATAATGGTACATGATGTCGGAAAGTTATGCCGACTGAGAACTTTACGAGCGTACGTCCGGTAAACCGATAGAGTTATAGAGGTTGCTAGTTTTTAAATTTAAAAAATCTGATTATTTAACTTGGGAATTAAGTAATATCCAATGCTCCCTCCCGTGGGACAAAATGTTCGGACGGCATAAATAATGAGCACAATGTCTTTATTTCCACAGTTAAAATAAACTTCGCTCATAATTTCATACGCGCTTTTACTACGATGGGGAGAGTAATGCTTGCTTAGTTTCTCTAAGGGATCGAATCCGGAACAAAGAAATTCAACAGAGAAGCAAAGCAGTCAACATAGCTCCCAGAGTCAGCAAGTTGAAATGGCAAAGGTATGGCCACATCTGCCGAGTCAGCCATGGGAGATGGGGGAGAAGAGTTCTAGAGTGGAGGCCACATATGGGGCGACGAGGCGTAGGGCGCCCTCTCTCTAGATAACCAGCGACCTCAAAATATTGGCTGGTAGCGGTTGGATGCGGAAAGCGGAGGATCGCATATGGCTGAAAGAATTGCGAAAGGCCTATATCCAGCTGTGGGTACATTATGTGTATGGTAGATGTTCACTACGTTGTAAGAGTTTTAAAAAATCCCTCTAGCGCTCACCTTACGGCATAATAAAGCTAAATTTAAATTTCGATCCATCCAGTGTGGATCCATCCTAGGTGAGCGTTAATAGATCCAGTCAGTCATACAAGCACCCCCTTTCTTCTTTTACACGAATCCAATGATTTTCTACGCACTTGAACACACACGTCGAGAATAATAATTACTACTCTAGGCTACTACCTTACTTCTATACAATATGGCCTCATAATCTTTATGCCACACAACTACGCAGTTCGTACTTTACGTCTCCGCCGCGAGTTCTGCTCGTAAAATTAGTAATGGCCGCGTGAAATTGTGTTTTTGCACACAAAACGTTGTATATCTACCTACTTCGTTTCTAATAAAAGAAATGACCCATCATGACTGTAGAAGTTTCTCATAAAAACCCTAGTTGACTATACCCTTGACGTAGTCGGAAATTCCGGAATATTCCAGCCGGCATTAATCTGCATGAAGTTCTCTCAGCTGTTTCAGTCCTTTATTGTAGTTAGGGTAAGCAATCTAAAAAGGTAACACACGCTGTAAACTTATTATATGGGAAAGAATTCGATAGCATAAAAATCTTTCGAAATATGTTAAATTGAAAATCACAATTTTGGTATTTCCCGAAAACGCTCCATACAAAGGCAAAGAGTTATTACGTCACAGGTTTGTATTGCATCAAATCAGAAATTTGTACGACAGCTATGTTAAATATTACGTTTATGTAATTAGTACCATAATAAAAGTTATAGTAATTTTATTGCTTCTCCAATGAAAATATTATTATTTAATAATTTCATACTTTTAAAATGTACTTTCCCGCCAAACTTTGATCGACCCTAAAAAAAGTAATAAGAATGAAAGTTTGCAGATCTTTATAGGTTTGTGTATTTTACGATATTTTTAAATAATTTATACAATTTTTGACACATGTCAAAATAATTTCTTCTCATTAAATTCGTTGTGAGTTCCAAGGCAGCCGTAGTTTTTACCCCTGGGACTGCAATGGACTTCATTGTTCATTGCCTTTTTGGCGGTCGCCGCTGTTAATCCTGGCTACACAGGAGATACAGTGGTGGGAATGTGTGGTGGGCCCCCGTCCCATTAAAAAAAAAAAACATGTCAAATAGCCTATTATCAAATTTAGGACGACGGAGACGCCGCCGCTTTCACTGCAATTAACGAGGCCCATAACGACAAGGCGATAAAATAACGTTCATTGTGCGTTTTATTTTTGAAGTAATTATTATTCGGGCAAACGACACAAACTTCGCGCTGGAAATGCGTTACGTTGAGCGCGTGACAACCGATTGTTTGGTCCCGTCTACCGGAAATTCTGATACCTACAGTGCGGAGTGAAGCAGGCCTGCTATTATCCAAGCGTCAATGAAAATTCATTGATGTAACTTAGGGCCCGGACGTAATCAGTGTCGTACAGACTCGTGACCCGTGAACATCGTAACCCGTTTATGCAATTGTTTAGACAATATGGGTTCAAATTATACTGGATGTAACTGCCAACAAACGGATACACGTTGGTATCTTTACAAAATCGTTCATTTCCTGAAATAGCCAGTTATTAGACCATCATTTCTCAACCCGTTGGTCGCGACCCTTAGAGGGATCGCCTCCAGTATTAACATCAATGAATCAAATTTATTTCTTATCAAATCAATACATGTATACTGTTTGGTGTATTAAGTAAATAAATAAATAAGTGATCGCAATGTGTACAAATACAAAAACATCATTTTATTTATATATTTAATAATGCAAATATAACGATTATTTCCTAATGAAGTGGTCAGATTTTTTAAGTGAAAACTTCTTAAGTCAGGATCACGTGTCCTGATCGAAAATTAGTAAGACAAAGCTACGAAACTACAAAATTCAACTTTAAACAAAGACGATACGATTTAGAATTCTTTGAATATTTTAATGATTCGAAATGACAGTAAGATAAAGCTGCGAGACAACGAAAACCAACTTTAAGCAAAGACAATACGATTAAGAATTCTTTGAATATTTTAATGATTCTAAATAGTTTCGAAATGACAGTTCATAAGACAAAGCTGCGAGACTACAAAATCCAACTTTAAGCAAAGACGATATGATTGAGATTGCTTTGAATAGTTTATGTTTGTGTACGATAGCGCAATAAATGAATATTGTATTTTACCACATAAATGATAGTATTGTTATACTGATAAATAAAGCAATTCGTGCGAAATTGTTTCCTAACCATTCCAAAATATTCAAAAATGCACAACGTCAATGTTCAAGTTTTCACTTCTACCGGCACTCCCGGAGTGCAACCCGTTGTTTTTTTTTTTCTTTTTTTTTTTTTTTGAGTTTATTTAACGGATCCCGATACAATAAACGTTGCGTTACGTCGGTATAGTCGTATCGCTCCCCACACCACTCGCACATTCCATTTAGGGATCTCGATTGCATTATAATCTTACTCACTTCATCTACTTGGCATAATCAGTGGGAGTCATAAAAAGTTCTCTCACCCATCGAGCAGGTCCTGCAGCTTGGCGGAGTCGTGACTGCCGTTCACGATGAACCGTTCGTTCTTGAAGTCGAACTGGGTTTGAGCGCCCAGCTCGCAGCCGAAGTATTTTGTAGGATCTGAAATTATATGATATTGGGTTTAAATTTGCATGTTGATCTAGATTTTTTCCTCCAATTAGAAGTTGCTACAGTTTTTATTATATTAGTGAGTAGTTTCTTTTTATACCATTAGGGTGACAAAGAAGTGTACAACCCGCTTGATGGGAAGCTGTCATCGCAGTCTATGCATGCTCTCAAAAAACCCTTTAAAGTTGATATTTTATACTAACCACGTCAGGTGGCAAACAAGCTCACACCCAGCGTGACGTTAAAGATTTGCCGTAGCCTAATGCTTCTAATATCGGTCACGTATTGCCATCCCTGCTGGTTGCTTTCTTACTCTTTCTGATTAGCTGGAATTCAATAACCCCTGGTCTTATAAAATGCCTTCGTCTTTTTTGTGTGTACAGTAAGTTATATCATCCACCAAAGTCTCAATGCAAATTAGCATGTAATAACGTAACCGTAACCTCCCCAACCCGTCTGGCCAGCGTGGGGAGTGTAGGCCAAATCCTCCTTCCGTTTAGGACGAACGAGAGAGGGTCGTACTCCAGTAGTGGAGACTACTAGATACTCACAAGTGGCCGGTCGTCCGAGAGCCTTGGCGACCTCCGGCATGTTGACGATGACGGTCTTGATGCCGTTGCCCTTGCCCTCGACCTTCGCGCAGATGCGCGGCATCTTGTACCGGTAGAAGGCGTCCGCCACATTGCGGTTCACGTTCACGGAGCCCATGGCGGCGGTTCCCGGTATCACACTACACTAAACCTAAATACGAGTATCTATATGCTGGGTTTTATTCTTCTCTTTATAATTCTTGACAGTGGATCTGAAAGAAGAATAAAATCGGGATTAGTCCATTGTACTTTATATGTTATAGTCAATATCCTATGGCCGTGTGGTTTCCGGCAGACTAGAATAGAACCACTCCGTTTCTTCCCGTGGATGTCGTACAAGGCGACTAAGGGAAATACATTGTCAAATATCGATCAGGCCTCCCTAACCCGTTTGGCCAGCATGGGGAGTGTAGGCCAAATCCTCCTTTCGTCTAGGACGGACAAGAGAGGGTCGTGCTCCTGTAGTGGAGACTAAAATGGACCTGATGATGAGTCAATATCCAAAATCTTCTAGGTAAACTAGCTTCTAGGTTAAACTAGTTAAATCTAGAAGCAAGTCAAGGTTAGTTTAGGGATAGCTTGTGATCAAGCGAAGCAAACGCGCGAAGTATGCGAGGCTCGACTTGCTTTTTTGCGGGAGGTGAGGTACCATTGGTTTAACTAGTCAAACCTAGGAGCGCCTTGATTCGAGTATTGACTATAACATGTATCCAAACTGATGCCGGTCAAAACAGTTCAGTTTTGACCGTATTATAAGGCATAAATAGTTTTGATCAACGTTTTAAGTCATAAGTGTTTTGTCTGATTCAAAGTACATACTATCTATATATTACATTATAATCAATACCCGAAACCCAGGCGCTTGTAGGTTTTACTGTTTAAACCTCAGGTACGTCATCTTCCTCTCCTAAAGCAAGTTTTGTTGTTAAGAAGTTCAACCTAATCTACCCAATGTTCTAAATCAAAACTAGTTTTGTCTGCATAATCCAATTAAAAATGGTACTAACGTTATTAGTAAAAACTATTTTTTGCAGTCAAAAGTAGTTTTATCTGTAATGTATACACACGTAAGGTTAAATTTCCGCAACAGTAATTTGCTAACTAAATTATCAGAGTTCACAGGAACGGATAGTCATAGTTATTGGATTAATTACCGGCGTCAGTGAACCGAAAATGGATAAGGAATAGATCAAAATAGGTCTCAGTTACACACGACGAGTGAAACGACTCGTTCTATGAAGCCCAGGTGAAATAACAGATAATTTAAACTTTATAAGAATTAAGATGTATTTACTACGTTCGCATTGACTTCAATATTTTGCACATCCGAGCGTCCGAAACGCTCCGTCGTAAAATAACGTTGTTAAAACTTTCCTAACACTTATAGAGGTAAACACGACAGTAAATCATTGTAAAATTCATACTAGTGGTACTTAAATTAATTTGTGCTGTTTCTGTTAAATGAAAATTACAGTGTCTTAGATATTCAGCCACCGTAAGATGAAGGAAGCATGAGTGCAGTTTTTCGCACAAGGCCTCATTGAGCGCTACTTGGGGATCTAACACGCCTTGTCTTTCCTCAGAAGAAATTATAATGATACAGCCAATGCAACTAACTGGCTGACGCTATTCGCATACGGTAACAAAGTTTTGCCTGTACTACGTGAGCACATCGATGCAAGATATATGGATAATTTCTTCCGTTTACATACGTCTGCTGAAACTAAATACGATTTGCGGTGGCGAAAAAATTGTATAGCGAAATGGTTGCTCATATTTCTAAAACAGTTTTCCGTATCCGACGACGGTTTTGACACGGTTATAACGTCAGATGTGAGCTAAGCTTAAAATTGACCATCTGACTTTGACTTGGATTAATAAGATAATTGTGATCAGATGACATCATGCATAGATTACAACAATTAGTAATAAAATCGATGAGCGTATCTGTCTGTCTATTGTAGTTTAAACGGCCATTTACGACAGGTTAAGTAGTGCTGTTCCGGCATTTAAATGAGCAGTTATGTCCTAGAACCTACATGAATTGTACTTTATAAATGTTATCTATACTTATTGTAATAATGGAGTGTGAATAATTTTGAGAGTACTTGGCCGGGGAGGATTGAAATTAATAAAATAATATGTTCATAAATTTATTAGACCTTTTGAGTCTGGCCGGATGATGTTATCATTGCTATAATTCATAGGGTATTGTTTGGGTGGTAAGAGCAGGCGGGAGAGCAATAGCGAGGGTTTCCCTGCCCTGTGTTCGAATTCACCGGGTATAGTTTGGGCGGTAGGACCGGCGGTGGGCGGTGGGCGGGGGGCGGTTGGCGGTAAGCGGGGTGGCATGAGGCGAAGGTGCCTAGTTACGTACTCATCGGGTATAATTTGGGCGGTGCGCGGGGGGCGGCTGGCGGTCAGCGGGGCGGCATGCGGGCGAGGTGACCTGCGTCGTACTCACCGGGTATAGTTTGGGCGGTAGGGGCGGGCGGTGCGCGGGGGGCGGCTGGCGGTCAGCGGGGCGGCATGAGGCGAGTTCCCCGTGTCGTACTCACCGGGTATAGTTTGGGCGGTAGGGGCGGGCGGTGCGCGGGGGGCGGCTGGCGGTCAGCGGGGCGGCATGCGGGCGAAGGCTCCCGCGCGGCGCGCCAGTCACGTCTGCCGCAACGGCAGCAGCTTCCGGTGCCTGTTACTGCAAAATTTTGACGCTCTGCAACAGATATGTCGATAGTCACACCACATATGTGCATCTACACCCTTGGACCACCACCAGGTATTTACAGGCACCACAAGAATAAGGGTATTATGCGGAAAATTCGTGATCTTTACTCGTGTATGTGTAAAAAGGTTTTAGGAGTAAAACTTTCTAATAAGGTCAAGACACTAAGTTGTTTGTTATCATGGCATATTAACTTTCGCCTTGAATAGTATGGATACCGAATCAAAAATTGTTTAAATAGAATACTGAATGACTTAAATGGATAGTGAGCATTTCGATACATATATGGTCTTGAATGATGATGCAATTTTGATAAGGTTTGAGAGAATGTTGCTGTTAGGAAAAATTGCGGTTACTTAATCAACAAAGACGTGACTCTTTAGATTTATATTGGGATCTTACAAAAAAGGATTAGATTAGAGGATAGGAAGGTGTAAGCGTGTCATCGTCACCTTTGAGCCAAAGCCAACCCCACGTGCACGTGATGAATCTTGACTAACAAACGGCAAACAAGTGGTTGAGACACAGCATTATTTATAAGCTGGCTAATTAAGGAAGTACCCCTGTTAGATTTAAAACCGACCTCTGGAGAGAATTAGTTGTGAATGCTCAACTAACTCGACGCGATTCGACATTTATCGATCTTTTTATCGATACGGTCATTCATTAGCTGGCAACACTATCACTCTACCCCAGTCACTCGGAGACAGCGGCGCGGCGCGTAGATATTATTGGATTAACAAACCCCACCTCACATAATACCGTCAAATAACAATTCCTGGCTGCTATATGCTGTAAGGATAATTCCCTTGGCTGTTGTGTTACTCCCAAAGAATGGAATTAACCAAGATGGAAAGAAGAATTGGCAGCGGGGGTTGCGCGTGCGAGTAACATTTCATGTTGCGAACGTTTATAGGGTTACGGTAACCTCAGATTAGACCTAATATGAAGCGGTTACCGTAGAACACATGCTTGTTTGCCACTCATGTAAAAAAATGGGGTTAAAGGGTGCCTTTACACCGCTTTTGTGTTTGCCATGCTTTTGAAGGTTTTATTTTATGTACAGATGCTAGCCACTGGTGGTGAGCGCGAGGCGAGTGCCGCCCGCGTATGTACCTGCGGGCAGTATAGCTAGGTGTGTGCAGCGTCATGCACGCTCGACGGCAGCCGGCCGCTCCTTTTGCCGCGACACACCGACCACTCTCCTCGCGCTGTACTGATGTCTCTGCAACAACAAACGCTTCATTCAAACATTGGCTACTTAACATACAGATCATGTTTATTTATTTATTTATTTATCAAAACATGCATGTATAGACTTACAGCTAATTTTGCCAATGCATCTATACGGTAATTAAATAAATAAATTAGTTTATAGCATTGAGTCCACTTTATTAATAATAAAGTTAATTTACTTTTTGGTCTATATAGATACAGTCTCGATTACATTTTAATATTCGAAGAGCGCGGTGGTCGAGTGACTAGCAATGGCTACTTTGACTCCGAGGTCTCGGGTAAAAAAATCGCCGTAAAAAACAAACATTTGTGTGCATGAACAATTGTACAAATTATTACAGATCAACACAACGAAAAAAATATTAATATTAAATTTTGATACTATGTCTATGCTGAATTATTTCCAGACATCATTGTCAGTTATATAGTTAATGAAACCGTATAAATTTTTTTTTTTATGACTAAGAGTATTTTCGATATGTTTCTAGCTTAAATACTACAATATAACTTAAATTATTGAAAATAACGTTTTAAATTTTTCAATAGTGGAGTCAACCACCAATGGAGCAGCGATGTGGACGTTCTAAAACCCTTGAAATGAAGAGAAAGATCAGTCGTAGGATAGACTATGGGTTGGTTAGGAATCATTATATACACGACGATGATGATCATATTTTTTCCAGTACCCCGATACCCACCAAGTAATTGTAATATATACATAAATTATAAGCCCCTGTCCCACGTAAAAAACAATACAAACAAACCAATGACGCGGTATAACAAATAAATAATAAATATTGTCAGACAAATTACACAGCGCCATCTAGCTCCAAAGTAAGCGAAGCTTGTGTTATGGGTACTAGACAACTGATATACATACGTAAATACATTTTTTTTTTGTAAATACTTACTTATGATACATAGAAAACACCCAGACCAAGACAAACACACATGTTCATGCACACAAATGTTTGTCCTGTGTGGGAATCGAACCCACGAGCGTTGGTGTCGAAGCCGCGTCATTGACCGCTACGCCACCGAGCTCGTCAAACAACAAATAGTTTATCAAACCAACAAAGCCAATAAGCAAACACGGCGATGAACTGAGCATCCATACCAACAGACAACCGGTGTCATCCATGTACCGTACGATCACATTTCGACCTGCACCCAAGCGAAAGGAACCAAGGTTTCGACTGGCACGGTATCGAAAATGTGCAACTTCGACACACGTATACTTGGAATAGAGAGTTCTGATTGGTCAAGTTTACACACGCACGATGTAAATAATATTCAATTTCGTTTAATTGAATCGTTGGCATGTTATAGCACATTTGGACGAAGGAATAGGTAATGCATGTGTTGTTATCGAGTTATGTCGTTAAAGTCACGGTTGCCGGCATCTAATCATGCGCGATTCGCCACGGCTGCGGCTGTACACCGCTGTTTGTTTAAATTTTTTGGTATGACGGACGATCGAATGGATGTAATCAACAAAAAATTTTTTTAACGGTTCCCTTGACTGTTGTGTTTCTGCGAGTGAGTGAGGTCACCAGAAAGGAAGGAGATGCTGCGATGGCAGCGGGGGTGGCGGCGCGCAAGCGATATTTTATATTGCGAGCGTTAATATGGCTATGGTAACCGCTTCACATCAGGCGGGCCGTATGCTTGTCTGCCAACCGACGTAGTATAAAAAAAATATATATAGTAGCTTGTCATATTTGGATTGTTATCTTCGGAGGCAGATTTTTTGCAATTCGAGTGGAAAAGAAGTAGGCACATAGGATATGGTTATAAAGATCAAACGTTAATGCCTTTATATCAGTGATTCCCGACCTTTTTTTATTCATATGCTTCCCAAACCTTATACTGCGTCATATTTTTATTCATATTAAACTTTAAATAGCTTTAACATAAAAGTAACAAAGTGTCGGTTGGATCTGTTCAGCATAACCGTGTCCATTTCTTTACACATTAATGTCAACCATAACCATTTTATGATTTTGTTAAGTGGGTGATGATGATGACTGATGTGATAGAATATGATATGCTCAGTACGTGTACGTCGACTCGCTCTTGACCATTATAGATTTTGGGAACTAGCTCTAACAGCAAGTGGCTAAGACATGGTTCTCGCAGGACACAATAATAATATATCACCTATAATAATAATATTATTATCTCGTTAATTCTGATCTGTATTAGACAAAAAATATTGTCATTAAACATTATATCACTTAATCTATAAATAAAACTATGAAATTATTAAAAATTGGAGAAGCAATAAAGAATACTATAACTTTTATTATGATACTAATTACATAAACAAAATATTTAACATAGCTGTCGTACAAATTTCGGATTTGATCATACAAAATACAAAACATTGACGTCATAGTTCAGTAGCCTTTTGGAGCGTTTTCGGGAAAGTCAAAAATTGTAATTTTCAAATTAACATATCGACGGCGAAGTGCCAATATCTTCTAACTAACACAGACAAAATTTCACAGAAACTAAAAAAAACGTTGTTTCCTTAAAACTTTAAAAATAATAAATTCATTTGTATGGTGAATATACAAATATGGAAAGCTAAAGTATCAATTAAGTATAAATATATTTGAAATATAAAATAGAAATTGATTTTAAAGTGAATGGCATAAAAAAAGGCAATTTCTCGGAAAATGTTACATAGGAGGTATTGGCACTTCACCGTCGATATCTAGAGAGATTTTCGTGCTATCGAAGTAATTCTTTCGCCTATATTTATATTATAATAACGTCCTTACATAACAAATAGAAAAAAAATGTCATATAGTTCATTATTCCAATTAAAAAGTAATGAATACATCAAAATTAATCATCGATTGTTACGTGATTTGCATGATTTAATATCTTAATATATAAAAATTTCGTGTCACGTTGTTTGTCAGCGATGGAATCCAAAACTACTGAACCGATTTAAATCAAATATTGCAAACGTGTGCAGTTTGATCCAACTTGAGATATAGGATAGTTTTTAACTCGATTTATACTAGCATTATTTTTTTATTGCAAATTATTTGTTCATAATTATCTGTGAGTACCATATCTACTATTGTTATATATTACATGGCGGTGTAAAGTAATTTGGTACGGTAATCTTAATCTTAATATATAAAAATTTCGTTTGATAGTTTTTAACTCAATTATGAAACAGAAGCACTTATAATTGTCATCAACATAAAGTTATTTTGGATTGAGTGTGGCTCAGTAGTATCTTTAGAGCCAAAGCCAACCAAACTCACTTGCACATGGTGCATCCTACCGGCTAGCAAAAGGGGCTTTGGTGAAAGAGAAATAGGACATAACGAGCCTATACTGGTGTAATCATAAAGATTTGATATTAATTGATCTTTGATTTGTTAGATTTGTTTCCGCCCCGTATAGCTGAATAACTTTTAAAAAATTGGAAAAATTAACGTAAAAATATTTAAAGGCGATACGAAGTTCGCCGGGCCAGCTAGTACTGTTATATTTGACGAAAATATACCAAAAGAAAATTTTAAAAGAAACCACTTTTTTATACAAATCCTTAAAAGACCCAGGAAAGCAATTTAATTGCAAAAACAAAATAAACACTGCCGGCATCGTTCGCAGTCACAAAATACAATAGGATTTCACGGGGATGTTCGGAATTAGGGACCTTGGCTGCTGTATGTAAATTTTCTTAATATATGTTTTTATACTACCTACGTCGGGTTACAAGGATACGGACCGCCTGATGTGAAGCGGTTACAGCAGCCATATTAACGCTCGCAATATAAAATATCGCTCGCGCGCCGCCACCCCATTGCCAACGCAGCATCTCTTTCCTTTCTGGTGACCTCAATCACTGGCAGGAACACAACAGCCCTCAAGGTAATTGTTATTTAGCTGCAGTATTCTGTGAGGTGGAGGTACATTCCCCAGTCGGGTAGCTTACAATTACGCTACCTACCTCTCTTTTCGCCAGAGCTTCGTTTGTCAGTGAGCAAGGTGCACCGCGTGCAGGTGAAGTTGGCTTTGGTTCAAAGATATTGATGAAGCACTTACACCCCAAAATAACACTCTTTTTATCTTTCCCGCTCATAATACTCATACTAGTGATTGTGGCGTGCGGTCCGCATTGCGACAGTGGAGCGGTGAAGCAATTTTCGAAGCTAATGGAGCTGACTTTAGAGATGCAGCCACTTGCACAATGCACGTACGTACGTGTGAAAACAAAAAGAGACTTATTTACTTTTGAGTTGGAAGATTTTCTTTTACTGTTCAGTGCGTCTTACTTTCTTCGTTGAGGATAGGTACCCATTAACAAAAATAGCGGTATGAATATTAGACCGTCTCTCTATCCACATTCGTAACAAAAATTTGGACTATCTACGTCAGGGCACTTTGTAAAATATATATAATTTGTCTAACGACTCAGTGTTTGTTTTGTCCGCGATCAAATTAATCCATATTAGTATAAATATAAAAAAAGTAATAGTGTGTCTGTCTGTCCGTTTGTTACCATCATATGACTAATCAATTAACAACTGGTCCTAACTGAAAATCAGTGCCGAGTCTACTGCAGATTTCGGTTTTCATACTGAGTTGAGACCATTTTGCGACATTGCTTTACATTTTCATGTTATAATCTTATTGTGTCTGTTGAACTTGTTTGTATAGTTCTGTGTAATGTGTGCAAATAAATGTTTTTCTTTCTTTCTTTCAATTAATCCGATTGGAATGTTTGACATGGACATACGAGGGGAGGTCAATAAGTTCGCGGAATGAGAGAGAAGGAGGTTGAAATTAAACACCAAATTATTTTTCCTTTTCAATATATTCTCCTTTAACCCTAATACATTTTTCGGATCTCTCAAATAGCTTGTTTATACCATCGAAAAAAAATGATTTGTCTTTGGTGTCAAAATAGGCCGAAATTGCCGACTTGACTTCATCATCGTCGTCAAATTTCTTTCCACGCAGCTCTTTCTTCATTTTTGGAAATAAATAATAGTCACTGGGGGCCAAGTCTGGACTGTATGGTGGGTGGTTTAATTGTTCAAAGCCGCATCGGTGAATGGCAGCCGTCGCAACATGGCACGTGTGGACGGGTGCATTGTCGTGCAAAAGGAGCACACCTTTTGACAGTTTTCCTCTTCTTTTTTTCTTAATGGCTTCTTTCAATCTTTCCAGTAAAGAAGCGTAGTACTGTCCCGTTATAGTCGCACCACGTTCTTTATAATCGATCAGTAAAATACCTTCTGTATCCCAAAAGATAGTCGCCATGATCTTTCCGGCCGATTGTGACACTTTGAACTTCTTTGGAGGAGGTGTGCCTTTTTTATGCCACTGCATCGACTCTTGCTTCGACTCAGGTTCATAGTGGTGAACCCAGGTTTCATCTCCAGTAACAATCCGGGCCATAACTTCTTCCTTTCTCTCTCCACAGAGCTCCAGAAACTGGTGAGAGCACTCGACACGCTCGCGTTTTTGAAGTGGCGTGAGCATTCTCGGAACCCATCTTGCACTGACTTTAGTCATCCCAAGATGATGATGTAGGATATTTAAAATACTTGATTCGGATACTCCAACCATTGCTGCAAGTTGCTTCTTCTTCAGTCGGGCATCTTCCAATACAAGTTTTTCTACTTTTTCGACGATTTCCGGTGTGGTGGCCTCAATTGGCCGTCCGGAGCGGGGGTCGTCTTCAATGGACTCCCTTCCTTGTTTGAAAAGACCATGCCACTTGTAAACCATGGTTTTACCAGGGGCAGAGTCCGCGTAAACCGCTAACAGCCCCCTTACCACCATCTCATATTGCGACTCAATAATTGAATAGATTGCTTATTCATAGCAATGAATAAGCGACTCTATTGCATTTGAAATAGAGTCGCTTATTCATTGGTATAAATAAGGAATCTATTCAGTTATTGAGTCGCAATAAGAGATGGTGGTAAGGGGGCAGCTCTTGAAAAATCGTCTGAGCGGATTTTCCTTGCTTGGTAAGAAACTTAATAACGGCACGGTGTTTAATTTTCTCCATACTGGCTGACTTCTTCCCGATTTAGTTGTTTGCAGGTCGATAACTCAAAAGTTAATGACACGATTAGGTTCAAACTTGGTATATATACTCTTAATGAGGTGCTTAACTAGTGCCTACCTGGACGGGTAAATTTATCCCCATCAACCCCTCCATTCCGCGAACTTATTGGCCTCCCCTCGTATATATTATAATATCCCGAGGAAGGACATAAAGCTACTTTTTAGCGCGGTATAACCGATAGTCATGCAGACCTACGCCCGCAAACGGAAACTAACTAGTTTTAAGTATAGTTTTATAAACAAACTAAATTGAGTAGGTACCATAATTTATGAATGAATAAATCAACTTTATTTGCTATAGATGTGGTACAATATAGATGTTACAGTATTTATAAAAGCAACCCCTACATCTAGCTATTACTGACATGCAAAATTTCCCCAGCAAAAGATTATTTATTATTTTGTATTCACCTACCTAGACCTATTATTTTGTATTCAAAGACTTATTATATATTAATGTAAATATATTAGTAATTAATGTCATAATAACTTATATTTAGTACTAATAACTTATATTTATGTGTGCTATCATTTTTTTCGAGTTTGGAATTGATATACTGGATATATGAAGTCTGTGGTGCGAGAAGTCTCCAAATTGTGTGGGCGCGAGCCGCAATGCGCCACTCGCGAGCTGAAGCCGCGCTCTACAGACCTACAAAGGGGCACTTCTATTAGTTTACTGCAGAAAAATCGTTCTAATGATCATGTGTGGATAGCGCGTTCTCTTTGTTAATATTTTGTGGATAAAAAAACAATAATGATATAAATAGAAACAATTAAGTTTTGATAACATTACATAATTTGACCTAAACTAATTTAAAAACCTAATTTAACGAAAAGTTAAATTAGGTTGACCATAATGTAGCGTTGACATTATATAAACAGCAGTATCAACGAGTTACAGTTCTGTAGAAACGAGAAGACCTCTCTAAATACTTTAATAACGCCGTAAAGGAGAAACCGGTTGGGAGAACAAAAAATAGTGGAACTGTACAAATTATTTTATAAATAGCAAAATGTTGACAAAATTCAACTAAATGCCAACAATAACAACTACTCTCAGGAGTTCGTATTGTTTTAGTCGATACAAAATTCTTAAATTTTGCTGCAGCATTTTGTGAAGGCGAAGGCTTCACTGTTCCTGACTCTGAATCGAAACCAAATGTCACTCACTGCGCTTTAGCTCTTGTCAAACCTTCTTCCGATGCAGGGCATAGTGAACAACAAATATTTAAAATTTAAAAAATGGGAAACTACATTTTGTCCGATTTTTGTCTTATGTCCACTTGAAAGGTGGAATAAATATTCTGCCAAGAGGTGTAAAAAATCAATACGGGCAAATCTTAACAGACGGGTAAAATACTATACTAATGACAGGAAATGCCATAAAACTACACTACCCGTGTATCGCTACGAAATCTTTCGATCGATCAGATTAGATATCGAGATGTACGCATATATGTACCTAATCTCTCTAACGCCCAGGTAACAATCTGCAGATAATAAATCGGTCTGACTGAAATAAACGATCGCTGATACAGACTACAGGATTTGCTGCGGTTCGCCGGGGGCGGATTGTTAAAATACTCCACTCCACATTGCGCTATAAATTAACATCATACAGAGAACTGGTGAAAAACATGGCGAGAGGGTTTTTACAATCCATAGCAAAGATAAGCTACCACTTAGCTGACATTTTACTAAATAATTGAGTGGAGCAAGCGGAACGCCGAAAAGTCACTTTGGAAATGAATAGGCTCCAAAACCACTAAACCAATTTTGATGAAATTTATCACAATTAAAGACCTCGGAGTACTTGAGGTTTGTGTCGAAAAAAAATTGAGATCGATCATGTCCGTCAGGAACGATCATCAAATGCATTTTCTATTGAAATCAATGGACAACATATAATCAACGAATCTACTCGCTCCACTCAATTTCGGCCCCGTGGGCTAGACTCCGGCTTAGTAATTCGTTGATTGAAAGCCACGACACACCATCGGAGACAACTACTAAAGTAAGCACATATTTAAGTAATCTGAGCAACCCACAAAATAATATTTCGCTTATTAGTTATACTGCTGCGATATTTTGTGTCATGCTTAAAAGATCCTGGGAGTCTACACCGATATTAATGATACCATCTTAATTCAATTCTGTCCGCAGATACGGACTTTTTATTCGGCACCTGGTTTATTGTCCAGGGGTGCACATAAAGCGACAGATTACTGGTCCCAGCTTTCGGAATGACAAATAAGTGTATGGACAAAGTAGTTTGTTTGGAATTTACACGTGTCACCTGTAAGCAAGTAATCGGGCTCTTTATGTAAGCCACAAAATCTGGAATGTACATTTTGTACTTACACTCTTGTCTAACTACAAAACGTATTAACACCTCTCGTCCCATAAGTCTTATGGTGGGTACAACGTTTGTACAACGCTAAAATTTACGGCATGCGAAATATTAAAAAACCCGATCTCTAGACCGAAACCTGATTTTCATTTAAGAGCAGGCCTCTAATGGTTGATAGGATTATAAAGAAGTAGGAAAAATACAAATTGCAGAACCCAGTTGAATCCAGAATAGGAAGGATAACATAACCGCACTGAAGATCCATGAATCTTTACGGCGCGCCAAAGATTAGTTGTGTAGTTAACACTGGAGTTGAATTCCTGTACAGAACACTCACCAGTTCCCTTGGAGAATGTCTAATTTAGAAATTGACTGCCAACAATTTCCATGGTTCCCTTTGGTCTAGTTTCAAACTTACCGCTTGTTAAAGTTGTATTTAAAACCTACACAGTTTGCAAAAATTCCATACTTGAACTTTAAAAATAACAACTATATAAGCACGGCAGTGAATTAAAGCATGCGCTGATAACTGCGTATACGCGCGGATGCCGTACGATTGACTCTTATCACGTTTACGTAAATGCCAAAATTGTATAGCCGACAGGTAACAATAAAGGTAGACTTAATGACCTTGTGCTTGCTACTCGGTGTTTATCACTACGAATGTGAATGGTACAGAGTACATATTACGATATTCATCTGACCGAGGCACCCACCAACGTGACGCGACAGATAGACGTAACTTCACTTACGTGGCGCATTTTATCAGTGCACCTGTGTTATCAAATGACACCGATCATTAATAAATAAAAAAATACGGGACGCCTAGCAGATGTGCACCACATCAAAAAATACAAATGTCTCAAGATAGAATAGATACACTGAAAATACACAAAAACATAATGACATCGAGAGCAAAATACAATAGCTTATACACACGACGGTCTAACTGGTAGTAAGCGCAATATCTTGATCTGAAACATGAATTTTGATGTCATAGGGGTCTGGAATGAAACCCAGAGGAATATTGGCTTGCTACAAAAGCAAAGACGAGAAGGAGATAAACGACAAGTCAACGATGATATTAATGTCAGAACCTAAAGAAACCACAATGGTAATAATAGCCGAGTGTTCGAACGCATTGTTCAGTCTACAGGAAGCGCTTCTCATAACTATAATTCAGCGGACACTTGCATAATATTATGTCGTTGTGATCGAGGCAAACATCGATAATCCTACAGACCATCAAAAGGCCGCATCATCCCACGGTCCATAAATGAATTTGACTGTTTTTAGATCGTTCAAACAAGCGCACGGCTCGCCTCGTAAACTATCACTTCCGGGCCAGATTGTTACGAATGTATCGCATAGGAATTTTATAAAATCCTAGGGATGTTCTTACTATGACTTTCTACCAGTAGGTTTAGTTAATTGTCCCTTATTATTTCTAGAAGTAGGAATTATGAGATACTAGTTGATTTGCCGAACTTTGTACCGGCATATATGATATTTTAAGAACACTGTACAATTTTCTTTTATTTTTTATATTTATTTTCCCTTGCCCTGATAATAATGAACAACAAAAAAAATAATTATCCATATTGGTGCAGTCGTTCAGAAGTGACGCGCGTGCATACATTGCGGCGAATAATTTTTATTGATATAGATTATGTCCCTACTAGGGCTTGGGTCCCGGGACGTCTCGGGTCTCGAAGTCCCGGGACTTTTCGTAATTTTAGTTGTCTCGAGTCCCGGGACTTGAGACTCGAGACGAGACAAGATTATCGAAATTCATTTTTATTCTCAAATAATTCAAGGAGCATAGCGCCATCTGTAAGTTTATTGAATAACTACGTGGTCTGCTAAGTAACTACCGGTTAACTAATAGGCCTTTTCATCACAATTATTTTTATGCGCATGCGTTAGCATCAGCCATCTTTTTCGTACTGTTTTTTGTAAACAACCATACTAAAGTACCCGCTACCCGTATCAAAAATTAAAATATTAATTAAAACCGATTTATTTTTTGGAAAAAGTAAAAGAAAAAGCATTGTTAGGATAATTGACTTTTTGACTCTGCAAGGTTTGAACTTTCATTGGGTGTGTTTAAGATATTTAGCCATTTCTCCTTGTCAACTGTTTGGTCCACTGGCACATTATTCTTAATTGCATTTTTGACTCTGTAAATATCATAAATCTTTTATATATTATCTCATATTAAACATTTTCTTTATGATAAAAACTACTAAACATATTCAATTCAGCATTTACATTTGTCTATCTAATAACCTCAAATATAGAGTATAGCCCCAAAATATTAATTACTTATTTTATAAATTATTTACTCCCATAAATAATATATTTTCAATTCTTACAAATAAATTAACATTATTAATAAGAATAAAATTGTAAATATTAATTTCGTTTATAAGTTTTAAGTTAGTAAACAACCTGTTGATGCCCAACTACTCAAACAGCTCACTTTTAACGGAATTAGTTTAATAACTTTAAGTAAACATTAAATTTTCTGTATAATAAATGTTGATTTTTTTACAAAGAATTAGCTTTTTTTAATAGGTACAATTTTAAACAAAAAACTAACTTGATTACAATTTTACGAAAGCCCCACTAAAAAAAACAAAAAGTCTCGTTTGACTGTAGGCTGTCTCGTGTCCCGGGACTTTGAACTTGTCGGGAATTCCCAAAGCCTAGTCCCTACCATTTCTATGAATAATGTTAGTGATATTGTGACATGATTCCTAAATTTCATACTAGAATTAAAAGCGGGATAAGAGCTGACCTCGCCGATAAGGGCCCTTGATTTTGCGATAAAGTATTATTCTGGAATACGGCAAGATTAAATGCAGATACATGAGTAAGGGACAATTATTCATGTGAAGCAGCCTAATGAATCCTAATGGTCCACTTACACGGGGCCAATCGTGTGGGCAAATTGTGTGAATCCAAAATTGACATCGTGTAAATACTGAACAAACCGATTGCTGCATAAGTCTATAAAATATCGAACAGATATAAGCGTTGCACTGCTGCGAATCAGTTTGTAATAAACTTGAGCGGTTACGATTACTGCGGCAATGTGCGACCAATGTCATTGTTTACACAACGCCCGCGACACGCCGACCGACTTTTATTGAACACCTTGGATCGCGAATGGTGGAACAAGCAAGCGACGAGCGGCTCTGATGGCGGTCAGATATTTGGAACTAAAAATGTGTACCATCATTGTTTACCAAAAAATGAACTGCAGCTGTATCGTGCCGATCATTGGATCTTAAGTAGAAACTTGCTAATAAAAAAATATATAACTAAATTAACCGAATATCCCTACGAGATAAGATCCGCAATGAGGAAATCCGCAGAAGGACAAGGACGTCGTTGTCGTCATGTCACGGATGTTGGGAACAGAATTTCCAACCTGAAGTGGCAATGGGCAGGACACCTCATGTGATCTACCGATAATAGGTGGAGTCAGAGAGTGACGGAGAGGAGACCCAGAACGGGCGGCCGAAAACCAGGTCGACCAAAAGCACGTTGATCTAATGACATTGCCACAATGGCCAAGAAACAGAGGATGAAAGACACTGGGAGCAGACTCAGTGGAAGCAATTCAGGGGGACATATGTTCGATATTGAACGGAAAGATGCTGACCATGATGATGATGACCTAAAAAACCCACAAAACCTGACTTAAAAAATCTGTTTTAAGTTAGTTTCGCAATATTATACAAAAATTTATACATTTCGAGTGGACGGAATAATATTTTTTGGTGGTAGATGTACGTACGACAACGACGACCATAACACAGTCACAGATAACAGAAACACAGTTCAAATGGACTCTCGGGAATCTAATCTACCTACCGCATAATTATTGCGATTAGTACCAGACAGTCAGCCTGGTAGTAATCGCAAATCCAGAATACCATTCGGAGATCTTAATAGTGATAAAACTCCTTTATATGTACTCTTTTATTAATTGGTGGTGAGTATGATTATGATTAAATAACTAATACAGCAATTTTATTTCTCCTACAATATTGTATGTAATAATACAATTTACATGAGCTATTTATAAATGTAGCAATTAATAACAAACAGTTGTATAATGTTGCACAATATTAAAATTCAAGGGCACCTTAGGTGACTACTGCTGAGGACATTGAACATGCATACTAATTACGAGGCGAATACTATGGTTACAATTAAAACATACAATGTAGTGAATAATTTACCGGTGACAATTAAATGGTTAAAACGACTCTTAAGTTGGAAAGCAAAATAGGTATGTAAAATATCATACAAGCAATAAAAGCATGAGTATCGCTTCCGCCTATGTCTTGATCTGCAATTATGGAGGTGTCGAATGTATACGACATAACGTTGTTGTAACGTTACACGACGGATGCAACCCGATCCGAACAGAACTATGTGGAAGGTGTGACTCGTACGACAATATTAGGTTTATTTATGCACTCATGCTTTTAACTAAAAACCCGCAATACTGTTTAATAATTTTATTCTGTATCACATTCCCGGCATGATTGATGATAATAATAAACCAACTTTGCAGACAAAACTTTAGACAAAGCGGCGCCGTGGTAGCCCGAGAAGGAATCTTGGTCAGATAAATCCTAATAATTAAATAAACATAACAATATAGGCACCAAAATTCATGAAATTGTTATCTTGTACTATAAAAGGGAAATCAGACACTTTAAAACTATTAGAAATACACAAGATGTTTAACAAGGAAGAAAACAAGTCTACATTAGAAATAACAATGTATAGCAAGAAATCGTGAATGCTAAATATGTAGTACAAGGAATATTAGACGAACAGGGGCCTTACCACAAGCTCTAAACGCAGGAATGGAATCATCATGGTTGCGAATTTATGAATGAAATTCATTGATAAATACGCAACCATCATAGTTCTATTCCTGCGTTTAGAGCTTGTGGTAAGGCCGCAGACCCACACAACATGCGTAGGTTCCTCTCATTCATACAAGATCAGCGATCAGCTAGCGTCCACGTCGGTACACACGGTCGCATCACGTTACGTCACCGCACTGATCTACTTACTGATACTGGCAGGTTAAATTTATGTTTGTAATGGAATTAATGACTACTACTGTCATGCGCGTGTACAAATGCGACATAAAAGAGTAAGCAAAACAGTGATTCTACTTTCTTCGTACAAATCTCTTCACGTAGGTAGGTGCTTAAGACATATCACTCTTAAGCACCTCAATTAACAATCTGTGTTGCTATATTGAATAAATTTAGTTCAAAGCTACGTGACAATTTTTCTGTCTCTTCCTGGCACGAGATTTTGGTGGTGGGGTTAGTCCTCGGAATGTTTCTTCTTGACCTTGCTCTACCTTCTTCACTATGCTAGGACAACCATCTTGTACAAGTATTCGCGAGAATGTTGTTTGTTTAATAATAGACAAAAGAAAAATTCAGCCCAGCTGGACACATGATGCACTTAAGACATCTTGACGACTTTGAAGGCAGGAATCTGGCCAATTCTCACCAATCACAAAACATACGAGTGTAATTTTTGAGTATCTGTTACTTCATGTTATTACATTCTTCATGTTACGAAGCTTATTAGCTTCATTTTGACAGTTGTTTTTACACCATTGGTTATCTTTTGTAACAGAAAAAAATAGCAAAGTAATCAATTTTTACACCGTTTTTGCCATTACCATTTCCGTACTGAGCCCATTTAAGATAAGTCTTATTAACTCCTTTTCAGAATAGGTCATTTTCTGAACAAGTCGTTTTGAAAATTCGTCATTTCAGTAATGGGTTCTTTTAGAACTCTGTGTCCATTTTCGGCATAGGGCATTATCGTACTAATTGGTGTATGCGGGGAACGGGGTGCGGTCGCTCTGTTTTATATTAAAGATTTAGATAAATCGTTTACCGCTGCCTCGCCTTAAAGGAAATATACACAAGTGTCTCGCCACCAATGATACGTTGGCACAATGTCACGTGTTGGAAAATTCGTACTCAGTAATACAAATCTTGTCTGATATCGAAGGAAAGTTGTATACTATGTACGCAAAGTAACTTCGTACGAGAAAGTTAAAATTGACCTGGCACCGGGCGGTAATAGTCGTTTCCATAGAAAATTTATAAAGCAATTTCATAAATAATACACGTGGTACTTACTAACACGCTGTATTAAATTGAGTTTTCCGATGTCCTACTAAAAATTAATGAACTAATTGTTACTCGTCAAGTTGAGCAGCGCCAAAGTAACGAGTAACAATTTTTTATTAGCCTTGTATTCTTACATGATGCCGAAATTTTGAAGTGCCGCTAAAAGATATTTGAATTGAGAGTAATAATTATGATAAAATTATATCGATCAATGAGACTCCGGTATGAATACACGACGCGTGCGACAATAGCGCTTTCAAAATGACAGGTTACAAAAAACGGAGCAGTTTATTGCTAACGTATCCTCCCGTGAAATTATCCCAAGTGAACCGCAATTGACGGTATCCTAACGACTGATGCGGCAACACAGGGATAACATCTGTACTGTAACGCCAGGATGATATGAATTCTACCCTCCAGTGGAGCGAGCGCAAACGATGGGTGGACCAAAGTGGTCAGATAAGAACTTGTTGTGTTTATGCCCTTTTCCGTAATTGTGGTCCGGGATTCGCAATTTGTTTGTCCAAGTAGTGTTTTTTTAAAACGCAATTTGTTTTTCCAAGTAGTGTTTTTTTAAAACCCTCCATTTTGTGACGTACAAAATTAAAAAGCATGGCAATATCACAAAATTGTTGTGCTGAAATCCAGTAGACGCAACACAGCAGTATGAATAATCGATAAGAAACGAAAATTGACAGAAATTTTTAGAGATATTGATTCATAAGAGTACTAGTCGTTAAAATGACCGGGGCGTAAATGATGGTAATTTATTATAGATTTTATTTTGTTCTGCTGAATCAGTTAATTTTTATTGAATCTATCTATCTATTCTAGACATTTAGCTTTATAATTAATGAACAGTTGGGAGGTTAAAGGAAACAAAATCATTTCAACTCTATGGAAATGTTTAGGTCTGAATTCACAGATGTAAAGGTAAAAATATAATATCAACATTGTTTCCCGGGAAAACTCGATAAGGAAAATATCGACAGCGAGGCAATTCCATATCCATACATATATGCGAACATTCTCTAGATATTCTCTAGATTCTATTATTATATTATATTATAGATATTATTATATTATAGATTATAGATTCTATTATTATATTATATTCTCTAGATTAGTATTCTCTAGATATAATACATCTGAGGAATACATAAAAAGCTTCTTATAAACTAAAATTTAGTTCAGAGTTTTACAGATTAACTGATCAGTAAACTGGATCAAAACTGTTCTTCACTTAAACCGCAGAGGCCACAAGACTTGCTAGCCCCCGCAAAACCAATATAGCCAGTTGGTGTACAATTTGTCACCGCGTAAATAGCTCAATAAGATTCCATTTCGAGTCCCGTTTTCAACTTTATAGATTCCCTTTTAAATGTAAATACGACAGAGAAGAACTCCGACATGTCATTAGTAGATATCCTTTTGAAGTGTGTCAAAAACGATTTATTTCTATCTCTTGATCATTTTCAAATTTATCAACTCAATTACATTGATGAAAAAAGCAGATGCGAACTTGATGCGACTCTGACCATTAGCAGTGAGTCTGTAGCTGCTCGTAATTCGAAATTGATGTATCACTTTCCACGTAATTGATACTAGAATAGCTAATATTTTGTGATAAAAATATGATTAAACTAAAATTATGAAAAATATCTGAAAGCTGTTTAAAAATTTAGTCATTAAAAATAACTTTATGTATAGTAATAGGTTTTAAGTAGAAATACATTTACTGTTTTTTTACCGTGTCCTTTTCATAGACAAAATATATAGGTACTCAAGGATTTTTGTCAATATAAGAAGCGACATTTAGGTTCTTTTTGTGTAAATGTATTGAAAATCTTTAAAGAAAATAGTAGTGTAGATAGACTATATTCGCGTTTGTAGCATTCAACATTGAGCACATCTGGGAGCTACATCTTTAGCTTTCCCTTTTTTATAGACAGTTTTCCGTTTTACTCGACAGTTCTACAATGTAGCCAATAATTTCCATGATCTAACGCTGAATCACCTGAATCACAAATATGATGAATGAATGAAGTGAATGAGCAAGTTGCGTCAACATAAATTATGTTGTGCAATTTCATTTAACGTACCTATTGTACTTTCTCTGTAGATTTCAAATAACTTTGATACCCCTACGATAAAATTGTTAAATAATAATTTAATTGCGACTTTTGGATGGCTAAAAGTACCACTTAATACATTATTTGTCTATAACAAGCTATATTAAGCTATGCCAAATTTAAAGTATGAAGCATGTTACCTCTGGAAGAATGAGTAGCCGGCAGACTAAACCACATCAATGCAAGGTTGGGGAATAGTCTACGATGCCCCAGCTTTGTTATCTGCCAACGGTAGTCTATGCCGCATAGACATCACAAATTAATACATCGTGTGTTCGCAGGGATCTCACTAACAGTGAACATTATGATAATATTGGTGTATTCACCTGTACAAATACATAGATTTGTTATCATTGTTCCAAGTAGCTTCATAAACGAATCAAGGCCCTTGACTCGAAATCCCATTTTTGCACACGCCTTCACGCAAAAGGTGTAGAATCTCATCAAGTACTTTAACGCTTGACCGTTTAAGTATTGTAATCATTTATAGTTAGTTGTTAAAGAACTTGGTGATATCAAATACCACAGCGATGATGGTGAAGAAGAATAATCTATGTATCTAAGTATAATGACTAAACATTAATCGACAGTTTCGTCAGAATATGGTGCGGAGCAATTCGCCAGACAGGACGTCACTGTCCGATGTTACGAAACAAGTCAAGGCCAATTTTGCTCGCTGGTGTCAATTATGATGCTTATTAGAGAGTGGCACAGTGGACTGTCAGACTAACAATCGTTATATTAAAATCGTGGAAATGTATTCACAAATTTGACGTGATAAGGGAAGTAATGCTAAATCTAAGTATCTCTTCAGCATAAACCGCTTCTAAATCGGCTATGATAGCAGAATATGTTTAAACCACATCAAACCATATTTATGCCACTGCTGCTGCTGTCTAAACACAATGAACTAACTAACTACTGCTTCAACACAATAAACAAGCTGCAAGCTGCACACAGAAGAAAAATAAAACTTTTGTAGGTGATATCGTAGAGCGAAGCGTGTTTCGTTACTTGATTTTACAACCGAAAGCGTGGCTATTTTAATCTCGCATGTTAATTGACACAGCGACGAGGTACCGGTCACTACGGATAAGAGGGCCAATGTCGATCGATAAGGGATAATGATTAAATCATTGGGGGCTTACAGTTATATCATCATATAATTATACTTTGTTGAATCGTGAACACGTGGCAAACTTTTAGCCTACACTTTATATTAATAAACATCTCGATTTAGATTTATATAGAAATTATGAAATATTTAAGTTTAAAGTTGGGGCCTAAATGTACCCATTGGGCAAGACCGTAGTATTTTTTAGATTTAATTTTAATGTCAACTAACAAATGAACCAATATTTGTGAGTGGGGGAATTTATGTTAGTAAAAATCATGAAAACTAAGTTTTCGGAATATCCAATTCCGGACGGCTAAAACATCGAAAACAGGCGTACTGTCGAACATTATTGCCGAAGAACGTGGCTAATTTTATCATTAGGCACACGGATTCTTCGTGTTCTAGTTAAAAAATTAATCTCATCGACGCGTCGTTTTAACGCAAACGGGTTACTGTACATGCAGGCATGTGCAGTTAAAAGAATAGGAAAATTACTAAAAAACATTAATTTGTAATCAGATCAATCTAAAGACCCTATCGTGACATCTGGAGACTTTATATCCAATATACTTCTACGTGACGACAGTAATGTTCCCTGTCGTTACATCGCTCAGCCTGTGCCGCCATTACGGCTGCTAACTAGCGGGAGCGTCATTTCGACAATATTTCCTAATTTATCACTCTACATAAGTGTTATTTCGCATTGCCTAAGGCCTGGAAGACCGCGGAGGACGAGGGGCACGGGAGGATGTACGCATGCGTGTAGCCTTGTATCGATTGTGTAAATTCTCCAGCTGCCTATATACGAGCCTAAAAGCGGCTTTAAAAATTAACATTACAATAAACGCAATGCGACGTCTTTAAATAAACATTCTTTTAGCAACGGCATCTTCCAAATTAATAAACTTTTCCTGGCGTTTAATAAACTTTTACAGGCATCGTACAAGGAGATCTTACAAGTCTCGCTCAAAGTTAAAATTCTTTTTTGTTTGTCTTCAATATTATTATAATTCGTCTTCGTCTCAAGATAATTTGATTTGTTCTTGATTATAGGAAATGCTATTGCTAATGTTAAAAGTTTAAAAGTAACAAATCACTAATAACTAAAACTATGAACGAAGAAATAGCGGCACACCAGTTGGGTCCACATTATAAACCTCCAAACCATATGTCATTAAATCTAAAAGAACAGACAACATAAACTAAACAGGCGTTAACGTAATCTATATATATAAAAGAAAGTCGTGTTTGTTACAACACTTATAACTCGAGAACGGCTGGACCGATTGCCATGGTTTTTGATTTGTTGGATTTGTCTCCGTCCAGAATAGCAGAATAACTATTAAAAACATTGGAAAATTTACGAAAAAAATAAAATAAAAGAAAAATCATTTTTCCATACAAAATGTTCGTGGATGTCGGACCTGTCAAACGTGACGTTAACGTGCGTACGTCAAATGTATGCGTGCGTTCAGAAATGTGGGTATAGGATAATAAGTATTAAAACATTGACAAAATTGTCGAAAAATTAAATTTGAAAACGGATTGGGATATTTATTGATTTTAAATTAAATGTCAAATCGATTGGTCTAACTTTTACGTCGCGAAAGTTGTCCGTTGTTGTTTTGAAAATTGTTTATGAATGAATGCTTGAAAATGAATATTAATTGGTTGTCAAGTGTCATGGTACTTTATTTTGTGACATAGTAAAATACTGAACTTAATATTTACCCACTGCTGGGTAATATTTACCCACTGCTGGGTAATATTAAATACGGGTCTTCCTTCAACTGAATATGTTTCGAGCATACTCCACCACGCTGCCCAACTGCGAGTTGGCGGACGCCAGTAATTTCAAGCCGCCTAAAGGCCACTTGGCTTAACGACTGCCATCTAATGATAACAACCAGGACCGACGGCTTAACGTGCCTTCCGAAGCACGGAGGAGCTCGAGATAATCTAATGATAACAACCGGGACCGACGTCTTACGTGCCTTCCGAAGCACAGAGGAGCTCGAGATAATCTAATGATAACAACCGGGACCGACGTCTTACGTGCCTTCCGAAGCACGGAGGAGCTCGAGATAATCTAATGATAACAACCGGGACCGACGGATTAACGTGCCCTCCGAAGCACGGAGGACCTCGAGTTAATCTAATGATTACAACCGGGACCGACGGATTAACGTACCTTCCGAAGCACGGAGGAGCTCGAGATAATATAAACTCATCCATGGACAGGCTACGGTTGACGTTGCTTAACTTGCGTGTACAATTAGACTGACACGTGCAATGACGCCATCGTGCTTCTCTATTATTTTCTATTATTCATTATATTAATTTCAAGACATCATAAATTTTGTTCAACTAATATGTATACCACGACATTCATTGACAATTAGGCGGTACGAAGTTCGCCGGGCCAGCTAGTTAATAATAGGTGTTGAACTGACAAGAACAAAGATAGCGAAGTCTTCATTAAGAGACAATACGTTTCTAAAGCCCGTCGGACAAAGGCCGACGACAATGAGACAGAATCCCGAATCCCCATCGACGGGGGAAAATATTAAAAATGGAATGGATTGGAAGAACCTCCGCGCTTCGAATCCGCCTTTTCATCGGAACATTTATAGAATTCTTCATTTTCTCTAATAACGTTGGACACTATTTATAGATATCATAGAAATATATATTTTTGGAACTCTAATTATAGATACATCTAAGTATAGGTACAATTTATAAAGTGGTTCAATTTAACAAAAAGAAAAAACATTTCTCGAATCGTGGCCGATCTGCGATCCGTAAACTGTTTCGAGAATAATGAGCCAGCAATCTGTGAACGTTTTTTGCCGAATCTATCCTATTTATCGCAATGAAAAATATTCTGTGGAGTTCCTGGAAAACTGCCTCCGCGTTATTATGTTGAACTACTTCGATCATGTAATTTGCAGCAGTTTTAAAATAGGCCCCAGCTGCGTGTTACGGACACGGGGTTACGATGTATCTTATCGCACCTCTAGGCCGTATTCCTAGTTGTTTTATAGGACGTCTAGTTGCTCGATGGCATCGGACATCGATCGATATGCAGATAACGCACCACGACTGCAACATTGGCGTGGCGGATGCTATGCGGGTCAATGACCCGCGTGCGCAGAATTAAGGTTCTCACAGACTGATGCGATCTCTGCTGTCACTGGTAGCATTCTAAAAATGTGTTGCATTTGTGGAAGTCACATCGTAGCTACACTCGCGCCTGTTTGTGGGAATACTAAGTTACCTGTCGATATTTGACTGAGAAATGCCGAAGCGTTCGCACGGATTAGAGGCAGCCCATTAGGACAAGATTTTTACGAATTACGACATGACATGTATCGCTGACTGATTTTATCATAATGGTCTGTTATCTACTTATATATTCATACGTGAAGCAAAAACTTTGTACCTCTTTTTACGAAAATTGCGCCGACAGAGGAGTATGAAATTTCGCACACTTATAGTTTTATATAGAGAAAGAGTGCAGAATGCAATATTTTTTTTAAAATTAAGCATATAAAACATTACACACACTACCATGCATTATATACTATTTTGTTTATTGTTAAAGTCATAATTTAAATTAATTATGGTCGAATTTGGTCGAAATGAGCGACCAGGGCGACCACTAAGTAGTGGTTATAAATATTATCCATGTATCATTAATAACATCCATGTATTGTGTTCGATTATTTATAATGCAAATAATAAATATAAAATAGTCGATAAAATTCATGAATGATAATCAAATGCTTAGTAATGAAAATAAATATACTCGCAGTAGAAGTTCTAAAAAATGCATTAGTATGCTTCACAGTTACGAATAGCCAACACACCCATATAGATTGCCAAATGCAATTTACGACAAATAGCGACGGAGTGTAACATCTGACTGAAGTTGGATTGACATTAGAAGACCAGGGACATACCGCCTAGAAGAATACCGCCTAAGTAGAATAAAGAGCTGTGTATAAAACTGGCTCGGATGCGATACGTACTAGCGATGTAACGACTCGACTTTTTAAACCGATTCAAACCGATTTGAGCATAAACCGAGTTGAGTCGATTAGCGCGTCTACTAAACCGATTTGGCCGAGTCGAAAGCAATGTAACGACTCGACTTTTTAAACCGATTAAAAAGTCGAGTCGTTGCTCGACTTTTTAAACCGATTAAAAAGTCGAGTCGTTGCTCGACTTTTTAAACCGATTCAAACCGATTTGAACATAAACCGAGTTGCGTCGATTAGCGCGTCTACTAAACCGATTTGGCCGAGTCGAAAGCAATGTAACGACTCGACTTTTTAAACCGATTCAAACCGATTTGAACATAAACCGAGTTGCGTCGATTAGCGCGTCTACTAAACCGATTTGGCCGAGTCGAAAGCAATGTAACGACTCGACTTTTTAAACCGATTTGAGCATAAACCGAGTTGCGTCGATTAGCGCGTCAGCGCGTCTTGCGTCTACTAAACCGATTTGGCTGAGTCGAACTTACTTACGCATCTCGCTCGCGTCGCTCTGCGCGCATTCGCCCGTTTGGCCGTTTGCTCGTTTGGCCGTTTGACCGTTTGCTTGTTTGGCCGTTTGCCCGTTTGGCCGTTTGCCCGTTTGACCGTTTGGCTGTTTGGCCGTTTGCCCGTTTGGCTGTTTGCGCGTTTGCCCGTTTGGCCGTTTGCTCGTTGGCCGTTTGGCCGTTTGGCCGTTTGGTCATTTGCCCGTTTGGCCGTTTGCTCGTTTGCTCGTTTGGCCGTTTGCCCATTTGGCTGTTTGCGCGTTTGGCCGTTTGCCCGTTTGGCCGTTTGCTTGTTTGCCGTTTGGCCGTTTGCTCGTTTGGTCGTTTGCCCGTTTGGCCGTTTGCTCGTTTGGCCGTTTGGCTGTTTGCTAGTTTGCTCATTTGGCCAAACGGGCAAGTTTGCCCGTTTGGCCGTTTGCCTGTTTGGCCGTTTGCCCGTTTGGCTGTTTGCGCGTTTGCCCGTTTGGCCGTTTGCTCGTTGGCTGTTTGGCCGTTTGGTCATTTGCCCGTTTGGCCGTTTGCTCGTTTGGCCGTTTGCCCATTTGGCTGTTTGCGCGTTTGCCCGTTTGGCCGTTTGCTCGTTTGCCGTTTGCTCGTTTGGTCGTTTGCCCGTTTGGCCGTTTGCTCGTTTGGCCGTTTGGCTGTTTGCTAGTTTGCTCATTTGGCCAAACGGGCAAGTTTGGCCGTTTGGCTGTTTGCTCGTTTGCCCGTTTGGCCGTTTGACCGTTTGGCCGGTTGGCCGTTTGGCTGTTTGCTCGTTTGCCCGTTAGCCCGCTTGCTCGTTTGGCCGTTTGACCGTTTGGCCGTTTGACCGTTTGGCCGGTTGGCCGTTTGGCAAACGAGCAAACAGCCAAACGGCCAAACGGGCAAACGGCCAAATGAGCAAACTAGCAAACAGCCAAACGGCGAAACGAGCAAACGGCCAAACGGGCAAACGACCAAACGAGCAAACGGCCAAACGGCAAACGAGCAAACGGCCAAACGGGCAAACGGCCAAACGGGCAAACGCGCAAACAGCCAAATGGGCAAACGGCCAAACGAGCAAACGGCCAAACGGGCAAATGACCAAACGGCCAAACGGCCAACGAGCAAACGGCCAAACGAGCAAACGCGCAAACAGCCAAACGGGCAAACGGCCAAACGAGCAAACAGCCAAACGGTCAAACGGGCAAACGGCCAACCGGGCAAACGGCCAAACAAGCAAACGGTCAAACGGCCAAACGAGCAAACGGCCAAACGGGCGAATGCGCGCAGAGCGACGCGAGCGAGATGCGTAAGTAAGTTCGACTCAGCCAAATCGGTTTAGTAGACGCAAGACGCGCTGACGCGCTAATAGACGCAACTCGGTTTATGCTCAAATCGGTTTAAAAAGTCGAGTCGTTACATCGCTTTCGACTCGGCCAAATCGGTTTAGTAAAGGCGCTAATCGACGCAACTCGGTTTATGCTCAAATCGGTTTGAATCGGTTTAAAAATTCCAGTAACGACTCGACTTTTTAATCGGTTTAAAAAGTCGAGCAACGACTCGACTTTTTAATCGGTTTACAAAGTCAAGTAACGACTCGACTTTTTAATCGGTTTAAAAAGTCGAGTAACGACTCGACTTTTTAATCGGTTTAAAAAGTCGAGTAACGACTCGACTTTTTAATCGGTTTAAAAAGTCGAGTATCGACTCGACTTCAAACCGATTCAAATCGGTTCAAACCGATTCAAATCGCGATTTCGTCGATTCGGTTTGGAATCGACTTGCATGAATTGTCTAACCGATTCAACTCGGTTTGACAAAATTCCAGATCGTAACATCACTAAATACGTACGTCCACAGTACTAAATCTGATTAATAATAGTATACTGGTTTATCAATATAAATCCTGTTTCCGAAATAAACATATATAAAATGTAATTTAATACCGCCTGTACCATAATAATATAATAAATCGTTTTAAAGCAGAAGAAATGCAGATTCTAGCGACAGCGCAAGATTAGCCAATTTAGCTTAAGCTCAAATATACCTGTGCAAAATTTTGTGAGTGGGATATAAATTTGTAACTAAAAAGAAAGAAATATGTAGTTTAAAGCAAATACTACTACTATGTTTTGGAACGCCATGGATGGAGTGTTAACTGGCTAAAAATAACAGAAAGGAATCTGTGGCTGTGATATAATAAAGATACCTAACCAGGTTATTTAAAATGCACCAACTGTGATCTACTTTATAAACACCAAACGTTGCTAGACAACACCTATTTACATGAGCTGCAAAATGTTTACATTAAAAATTTATAGCTATGCATAGCTATAGATACCTGATTCAAATGGCGTTATTTAACTATAGTTTTCTTCAATTAAAATATAGCAAGTCATTGATAAAAAATACATTTTTAGACTTCGGAGATATGACGAAAAACCGAGACAAGCTTATACAAATTCATTTTGGATTCACACAAGACGTCACTGAAATCCCGAGGGGCTAGAAGATCTTCTCAATGTCAACTGTGTAAAACAAGATAAACCTTGTCTACCTAATACACCAGTAAATTATGTTGGAAATAGAATTACATGTAGGATTACTGTGCCTGTGTAACTTGCGTGAACCCATTTCAGGCCGACAGTTCTGAAATGAACGGAAATCGGAAAAGCTTTAGACCAAAGTACCTATTACATTTGGGGCTTATCATCAGAACCTAGAAGAAATTATTAAAATACTTTTTTCCTTCTCCTTGACCTAAAGTCTTCGTGGAGCCAAATAAGATGGGTATAATTCTGGGTATTGTAGACAAAAATAATTCTTTTGTGTATAGATATTAGCCGAATTCGCAGTAGGTCAGATAAGGGGCCCAAACGTGAGTCTAATCTGGGTCAACGTAATGGATGAAGCTGCTCGTTTCATTACTTTCAAATATAGACCTCTGTAAAATATGTTGTGCAGATTTTTATATATTTGATGTTTTAGTTAAACCCCGTAAAACAGTAAGCGTGGAATAGAAGACAAATAAAAACGGTAATTTAAAAAACCCAACTGCTTTTCTGTGTAATTTGGAAATGAAAAACCCCTAAAACAAGAAAACATGTAGCAGTCGGGACCCATTCTAGAAATGGAGGCTTAGTGAATTTAGAGCACATGTAGAGTCCCGACTGCTACATGTTTTCTTGTTTTAGGGGTTTTTCATTTCCAAATTACACAGAAAAGCAGTTGGGTTTTTTAGTTTTTTAAATTACCGTTTTTATTTTACGTTATTTAGTTTTATTTATTTTGATACTAGCTGGCCCGGCGAACTTCGTACCGCCTAATTGTCAATGAATGTCGTGGTATACATATTAGTTGAACAAAATTTATGATGTCTTGAAATTAATATAATGAATAATAGAAAATAATAGAAAATCACGATGGCGTCATTGCGCGTGTCAGTCTAATTGTACACGCGAGTTAAGCAACGTCAACCGTAGCCTGTCCATGGATGAGTTTATATTATCTCGAGCTCCTCTGTGCTTCGGAAGGTACGTTAATCCGTCGGTCCCGGTTGTAATCATTAGATTAACTCGAGGTCCTCCGTGCTTCGGAGGGCACGTTAATCCGTCGGTCCCGGTTGTTATCATTAGATTATCTCGAGCTCCTCCGTGCTTCGGAAGGCACGTAAGACGTCGGTCCCGGTTGTTATCATTAGATTATCTCGAGCTCCCCTGTGCTTCGGAAGGCACGTAAGCCGTCGGTCCCGGTTGTTATCATTAGATTATCTCGAGCTCCTCCGTGCTTCGGAAGGCACATTAAGCCGTCGGTCCTGGTTGTTATCATTAGATGGCAGTCGTTAAGCCAAGTGGCCTTTAGGCGGCTTGAAATTACTGGCGTCCGCCAACTCGCAGTTGAGCAGTGTGGTGGAGTATGCTCGAAACATATTCAGTTGAAGGAAGACCCGTATTTAATATTACCCAGCAGTGGGTAAATATTACCCAGCAGTGGGTAAATATTAAGTTCAGTATTTTACTATGTCACAAAATAAAGTACCATGACACTTGACAACCAAGTAATATTCATTTTCAAGCATTCATTCATAAACAATTTTCAAAACAACAACGGACAACTTTCGCGACGTAAAAGTTAGACCAATCGATTTGACATTTAATTGAAAATCAATAAATATCCCAATCCGTTTTCAAATTTAATTTTTCGACAATTTTGTCAATGTTTTAATACTTATTATCCTATACCCACATTTCTGAACGCACGCATACATTTGACGTACGCACGTTAACGTCACGTTTGACAGGTCCGACATCCACGAACATTTTGTATGGAAAAATGATTTTTCTTTTATTTTATTTTTTTTTCGTAAATTTTCCAATGTTTTTAATAGTTATCTTGCTATTCTGGACGGAGACAAATCCAACAAATCAAAAACCATGGCAATCGGTCCAGCCGTTCTCGAGTTATAAGTGTTGTAACAAACACGACTTTCTTTTATATATATAGATATGCAATGTCACTCTCACAGTAAATACATATCTAATAACACCCCTCAAGCTAAAAGACATCGAGCCGTCCAGACTGCGGCGTGCATTTGCATTTGAACTAGGCGCCAAAAATCCGCCATTTTGATTTTTTTTAATTTGACGTACCCAGTGTCACTCTCACAGCAAATACGAATTAACGACACCTTGCAAGCTAAAATCCATCCAGCCGTTCAGGCTGCAGAGCGTGCCAAACAATTATACATACATACATACATACTCTCGAAAAACATAACCCTTCTGTCGCGTCGCAGTCGGGTAAAAATATAGTGTTCGCTTGTTTAATACGCATCAAGGAGTTATATCAAATGGTGAGTTAGTTTCAACGGAACTTAGAATTCGTTTCACTGACGGGCTCAGGCAGAAACCCCGCAGGATCAGAACTACTACTGAGAAGTAGTACGCTATCTATATGAGTATATTTAGTTTAACCTTTTCAGTAGGTTCACTGATCATATGGAGACCTCCGTGCTATGAGTAAACAAGGCGCGAACTGTGATCGCAAGGGTTCGTTACCAAGACTAGGAAAAGGTTGAAAAAAAAACCGTACCGTCAGAAACCGTGATTTCAGGTACGAAGATAAAAATATTGGTTGGCTAACAAACTTTCTAAGGGATGCAAACAATCTTTCGGTATTTGGAACTAAAACCGATAAACGTCCTACAAACATTATGTACAACCAATTTCTCTAGTATTTCACAGAATCTTTTAGAGATAACACACGTGTTAGCATTCATGATAGATTCGCCAATAGCGGTTACGCTCGGCGCCACGCGATAGCAAATGAGGTCTCTGTGCTAGAAGCTAGACGAGAAAGGCAGGGCATTGACCGCGATGATATAACACGCCGTTTCGGCAACCAGCGAAACGAACAACATGGCGCAAGGCCGCAAAGGCGCATGCGATGCGAGGAAACTCCGGGTACTTCTAGACTTATGAACGACTAACTTACGAACTTACTAACTTAGCCCGCGACTTACGCGCGTATCTTGATATCCCGTCAGAATTTTCAAAAACTCTTTTTTAGTGGATGCCAACGTCATAATAGCTACCTGTATGCCAATTTTTAATTACTTAATGAGATACTTAAGGCCGTATGATTTATACTCAGGAATAAAACATCTCAGTCCATTTCGGCATAATGGCGGTATGCATCTCATTATAGGATGGAACCAAAGGTGGTATATCAAATAAGACAAGAAATTATCAATCAAGAGACAAAACTAGGAATACAAAAACTAGAAAGTTTGCCATTCGTATAGTGCAAAAATAACTAGTTAGAAGCTGTAGGACACGATAGTTTATGAGAAGAGGCTATAGAGACTCGACCTACCAGCTTATTTCTGCAAGTTTTTAGTAGATGCTGAAGTGTACGAAATTTGTACAACTTCAGAAACTACTAAACAATAAAATTCTACACAAATACGAAATATTTGCGACGAATTTTAGCTGGCCAATGGTTGAGACTATGTTTAAGGAACCACTTAGATATATCAACGGGCAGCTTACAAATTGACCCTGTTTCATGTATCCCTACTTACAAATCCCAACCGGTAGGGATACTTGGAATAAATTTTCTTTTGAAAAAACTGTCCAAAGATTCCTACTAATTGGGATTTGTCAGTATGGATACGTAGAACGGGGGACCAATTGTGGATGCCAAGATGTCGTTACCGACGCAGTTTAGGTTCGATCTCAACTAAACCGGCGCGTTTGGATGTCACTTTAAGAACAGACACATAGTCTAGGCTGCTAATTTATTGTAGGTGGTTCATACACCATACATCTAACTGGCTTTCGAAGTTTGAAAGGATGAGGGATTAGGAATGAATACTGCTGCGGTCTTCGCTTTGTTTGCGAACATTTTTATAAGATGGCGGTGAGTATGCTGCGTATGCTTGAAAATGATGAAAGGATATAAATAATATTTATAATTAAAAAGAAATGTATAACTTGTTGCACGGGCCCAGGGGCAGTCTGCCCCTGGCAGATAATGGTTTACAATAGGAGTTGCTTATATTTCTGAACAGTTTACCTATACTTTTCAAAGTGTAGGTAAACTGTTCATCCAAGTTTTTGGTCTCTTGTAAGTGACACATCTATATAAAAAAAGATCAAATCTACATAAACTTATTATATATATTCTATATTCATGTAGAACAACATTATCATCATCAGCGCAGGCCGTATCTACCTACCCATGTGCTTAAAATATTTTGTATTGACACCTCTAAACGCAGACGTGATAACGTCTTATAAATCGATGAACGCCGGCTGCACGCAAGAAAATGCACGACTCATTGTCATGTTCCGCCTGAGCCGAGCGTGAAAGCGAGAGCGCGGAATAAGCGATAGAGAGGCACGATTGGCCTAAGCGTTCGGCTTGTGGCTCATCTACATGGGGCAAAAAGTTTTGCACTTCTAGCCAATCGGAACTATTTTAATTTCGAATGTTATATATTTTAAAACAACTTGCAACCTTCTTAGTAATAAAAAAAAAATGGCGGGAAATCATTTGTCAATTGTTTTTATCACACATCAAAGTTCTACGTGCACAACGAAAATGGAATTAAGTCGAAAAGATTTTAGAGCGATGATTTCTTATAACTTTAAAAGCTCTCTCTCCGCAAGACTGTGCCGCTCGTCTTCAAAATGCTTTTGGGAGAAAAGCACCTTGTTTAAAGCACCGTGAGGCGATGCTTTGCTGAATTTGAGAGAGGTCGGGTTTCTTTACATGAAGAATTTCGTGAAGCGTGAAGCGGCGGTGAAGAATTTCGCGGCCTGCAACTGCCGTCAACGAAAATAATGTGGCTACTGTTAAGCGGCTAATTGAAGAAAACCCGCGGATTACCTATGAGACAATTCGAGGACTATTGGGGATTAGTACGAGCCAAATTCAGAAAATTTTACACGAAGAATTAAAAGTTCGGAAACTTTGTTGTCGTTGGATCCCTCATGAACTAACAGCGGAGCAGAAGCGGGCTCGCGTGGAATGGTGCTCACAGATGCTACTGAAGTACGACCACGGACATTCTAATGCTGTTTATGACATTGTCACAGGAGACGAAACGTGGATTTATTGTTTTGAACCCGAAAAAAAAACAGCAATCTTGTAAATGAGTGTTTGAAAATGAGAACAGGAACAAAAGTGAGGCAGGCGAGAAACGTTGGTAAAAAAATGATCGCGTTTTTTTTTCTCAGCTATGGGTCCGAAAAAGTACAACTCGTCACCCATCCTGCACATAGCCCCTATAGACATAGGCCTAACACCCTGTGATTTCTGTATTTTCCCCAAAATCAAAGATTTGATGAGAGATTTCACTTTTACCAACTCCGAAGAGGCAGTGATAGCGTTCAATCAGCACGTGTAGAAAAGATGCCTTCAGATGTGGTCCTCCTGTTTTAAAAAATGGTTCGATCGCATGAAAACATGTTTAAAATGTAAAGGAGAGTAATTTGAAAAGCAATAAACATAATATTTTGGTTATACATGTTGTTTTTTTAAAGTTGTGCAAAACTTTTAGTGTGACCTACGTATCTCTCTTCCACTCCATCGGCCGATGTTTTAATTATCGTCCGTAAACAGGCTTTACAGACAGACATTTTTTTTTGTTCTTGATAATGTTTTAACGAATGAATATGCTTTATTTATTTAAATATTACTATCCATCTTAACACAAATCCGTCCGTCTGTGTTTGATAAATTGGCGAATCATCTGCTGATTCGATGCGCACGCGGCCGATAATTCATTGATTTCGCAAACTGATATTCGCATATCTGATATGATTTCGATATTTGATCCAGATAGTGACCTTGTACTGTTGGATTAAGTAATAGAATCTAATCTAAGCCAATAACATTTTATTGTTGAGCACATAACAAAATTGATCCTATAACTTCATGGACATATTAATGAATTACAACATTTTCGAGAAACTCTGCACACCATCTAAAGACCCTAAGAATAGCCTCTCAGAATATTGCTTTCACCATAACGACAACAGCCGGAACTGACTTCGAAGCACGAAGGAGTTCGAGATAAATAATCCACGGATAGGCTACGGTCGACGTTGCTTGACTAGCGTCTCATCTATCATGAGACTGCCAGGCGCAACGAACGACGCCATCGAGCCGCTGTTTTGCGCGTCATTTTGGAAGAACTCGACATGCGATTTTAATCAAAGATTCCACTAATTATATGCACTCTTCTATCTTCTATGATCATTTGGCCTATAATACACTATTTTTATTTGGAATCAATTTCTATATACATTAAGAAAATATGTTTAGAAGCACAACCTCGCATTCACAGTACTGGCCAAAAAGTCCAAGTCACAGGCTGAATAATAAACTAACCGCGCACTTGCCATATTATTGTATTTTGTTTAATTTGTATGAAATACATGTCTTGCTTTTTTTCTATATTCTTAATAATCTTCGTTTATTTAGGTACGTACATTTCAAACAATATTTTATCAACGCAATGCAGACCGTTGTATAAATCCTCAACAAACGCACATGACGCACGAGCTCTAAGCAGCAAACCTAATTTCACCGAACATTGACTAGTAGATGTTCGTAAATGTGAAGTTATGGGAAATTGCTCCCAAAATAGATTTTGCAAACTGAAAGAAAACGGTGTATTGTGGCGATACGTCACTGCTGCTCAAGGGTATCGCATACAGTTACGAAGACATCGAACCTTCAACTTATGTACCTACTTATGTTGGTCACATTCGAACGTGTCAACGTATACAAGCCGACCAATTTGAGAAAAAGTTTCATATTGTGAATTTACCAGACGCGTGTTACATATCCAAATTAGCCGGGTTGCTCACTTCAAAATGTGAGCAAGTAAGCTATATAATTTAGATATGTAATACGCGTGTTATAAATTCACAACATGAGACTTCTTCTCTATTTGGTCGGTTTGTTTACGTTGACATGACCGAACGCGAACAAAAAACTCGCACTAAGCCCTCGGACCATATACCGAAAGGTGAATGCTATTATTATCAAGCTCTTGACATGTATTGTAGCTCAGAAATTGGCTGAAGTTAAAGATATTCAATATAGAAGACACAGGCAAGTCTTTGCATAGAAGTCAGAAAACGAATGTTTTAACCTAGGAAAACCACCACTGAGTTGATAGTGCACAGGACAAAGCCTCTATGAAAACGCACATTTCACGACCAAAGAGATTCCTTTCAAACCGGACAAATTAAAACTGCTCAGCCCCCTTACCACCATCTCTTATTGCCATTCAATAACTGAATAGATTGCTTATTCATACCAATGAATAAACGACTCTATTTCAAATGCAATAGAGTCGCTTATTCATTGGTATGAATAAGCAATCTATTCAATTATTGAATCGCAATAAGAGATGGTGGTAAGGGGGCTGGTCCTGATTTCATGGATTCCCTGCCTATAGGGAGCGGACCTTATGCCAGCAGCTAATGATAATTGCTATAGGGAGAGGCGCGATTATAGACGTGGGCATACCAAACACAATATTCCGTTGATGTGTTTGAAGAGCTCAGTGGTTGAATAGATAGCAATGGTCACTTTGACTCCGAGGCTGTCTGCGGCGGATTCGATCCTCGCATAAAACAAATATTTGTGTTCATGAACATGTCTGTTTGTCTTGGGCTGGGTGTTTTCTATGTATTATACGTAGATATTTAAAAAATGTACTTAAGTAATATACAGTTATCTAGTACCCATAGGACAAACGTTGCTTAGTTTGTGACTAGATGGCAGTGTGTGATTTTTCCAGTATTATTTATTAATATCCTAAACACATCTGATTGTACGTACAATCAAAAGGACACAATTTTTTTACAGTGTTGACAATGCGTAATGCCTCTGGTCTTGCGAGCGTCCTTAGGCTACGATGACTGTTTACCGCCAGTAAAGTCGTATTCTTATTTGCCACCTTAGCTGTATAAAGGTCTTCGTAAAGGTATAGTTACTAGGAATCCAGCGGAATCGAGGAAACATGCTATCTATCAAGCGATTATGAAAGATACAGGCCACCACGCTGCGTGCTTTTCAGAAACCATACAACTCTTCTAAACACAACATACTATCGGCAGGACACACAAAGGAGGCAATCTCTCCCCACAAACAATATCGAGTTACCAGGAAACCAGCGCAATAGAGGAAATATCATGCGATCGATCGAGCGGCCATGCAAGGTGCAGGCTGCGCACATGGATTGGACTATTTTCTATAACTACATTTCGCCCGGGCATGGACGGCCTGCAATATTACAACCAGCTTCGTTTCAATTTTGTTTGCATTGTACATTTTTATAATATAAAATTAAAAACTACTTTAATAGTTCAAATAGCGACCTCAAAATATTGTTTTGTCCGTTGTAGGATGCCATAAATGATGATATGTATTGGATGACTATTGTATGATGTTGTATGATATTAGTAATTATAACATCATTTGATTCCAAGCAAATGCAAAAGAACTCTTGCTAATCAAAACCAAAATAATTGTTCCTCAGGGTCCATTCAGATAATTGTACTATTTCCATTTACCATTACCAGTACCAACTCAATGTTTTAGGTCCCCAATAGTGTTAGATATTTAAAATCCCTGGTGCACGGCAGTTGAGCTTCACTCTGCCATCTCTTTTTTAGGCTTTCAATGCATTGTCATATTGTTGTCTCTCACATTGCTAAGAGGGGCAGTAAAATTCCAAAAGCTTGTTACTCCTAATTTCTTCTGATTAAATTAATTGTGAGTTCCAAGGCAGCCGTAGTTATACCCCCGGGACCAGGGACTCAAAAACACCTTCATAAAAGATACACATTCATAACGGTAACATATTCAATCTGTTACAGAATTATTCCTGTAACACTTATTGGCGTGTTTTAAACCTGTTTCGCTAGTAACACTTATAAAGTGTAACAGATATAACGTTTCTGTTACCAATCTGTTAGAAAACTGTTTCTACATTTTTCTAGACTTGTGTACCTACGCACCGTGAGCTGTTGCAATCGGTATAGTTATGCCAATGTAAACCTTATTGGCTGTAACAGTTATTAACACTTATAAACCGGTATTTCGGAAAACAGATTCAAAGTGTAACACTTTCTTTCTGTTTCACTTTAAAAACAGAAATGAAAAACACTGTTCATAACACTCCATTCGGTTACCGTTAAAGTCCCTGCCCGGGACTGCAATGGACTTCTGTTCATTGTCTTTTTTGGTGGTCGCCGCTGTTTATCCTTGCTACACAGGAGACACAGTGGTGGGAATATGTGGTGGGCCCCCGTCTCGTTTACCATTTACCAAGAAGAAATAGTAAATGCTTAGCTCCTTAAACGCTTGAAGGAATAAAACTTTAAGAATGAGTTCGCCGTGCAAGGAATATATTCCGAGTCGTAAAATCAGAAAGCCATGACGAAAGCACGAGACAGTGTGACGCCGAAACCTATGTACTTAACAATCATACGTTTAGTATCTAAACACACGCCGAAGTCCACCGTGATTACGTCTGCAATACGTTTTCAATTATTAACCGACTTCAAAAAAAGAGGAGGTTTCAAAAAAAGAGGAGGTTCTATGTTCGCCTGTATATATTTTTTGTAATACTTACTGTTTTTTCCGAATATTACGTGGCAATTTTTAGATACGATAGAGAGAAGTATGTTCAGGATTTCTCTAAGGTATCGAATTCGGAACGAGTGAAATTCTTGTTATTCTTTTGAAATTGTTGTTTTTCTTTATAGAACATCGGGTGGCAGACAAGCGTACAGCCCGCCTGAAGTGAAGCAGTTACAGACTCTGCGCTTGACATCGTGCACTAAGTTTTGCCAAACATTTTTATCATTTGCTAGCTGACCCGACAGACGTGGTCCTGCCTTCATAAACAATGAATTTTGAATTCGAATTGGTTTCGTGCAATCTGCCAAATGACTGACAGTTCTGTCAATCGTCATAAAGTCAGTTTTTTTTTAACTTTCTAATTTTCCACGCAACTTTCTTATTTTTTAGGGTTCCGAACCTCAAAAGGAAAAACGGAACCCTTATAAGATCACTTTGTTGTCCGTCTGTCTGTCTGTCTGTCTGTCTGTCTGTCTGTCTGTCTGTCTGTCTGTCTGTCTGTCAAGAATTTCTATGTCGAGAATGCGTGGAGGTATCAAGCTGAAATTTGAACTGTATACTCAGGTCTACGGTCCCTTGAGGTAAAAAAAAAATCAAACTGCTAAGTTTACGTAGAAAAAAGTTACGGCCGTTTACTCAGCAAAAAACGCATATTTCGACACACTCAAGGGAATCAAAACCTATAGGGTACTTCCCGTTGACCTAGAACTATGAAATTTGGCAAGTAACATCGTTATAGACTACAAGTACAGGAATAAATCTCAAAACTATACATTTGTAAATAGATCTTAAAAAATAGGGGGTCTATATTTTTTATAGGGTATCGAAAGGAGACAATTTTTTTTGGGCCCACAAAATTCGAGCGTATATCTATCGCATTATATACAAAAAAAGTATTCGTTTTATTATGAAGACAGACGATTAACAAACATAAAGTCTAACCGATTTCTATTCAATTATTAAAAAAGTAATGATTTGATTTATCTCGTTTTCCGATTTATCCGACCATTATTACGCGTTCCATTTTTGTAAATAGGATGTGTAACGTCGAGCTTAGAATATTGTTATTATTTTGAAATGAAACCACCTATGCTACACCTTCTCAGTTGCAAGGAATTTAGAAGATCTTTTTTTGAAGTTACTTGTTATAGAATTAACCAGAGATTACAATTAAAATCTTTTGATATATTCTGCAAACATTAAACCTTTACCACCGGCCGTGAAATGGAACGCAGATTCTTTGGTGCAACTTGGAAGAGTGTTGCCATTCACTAATGTCGCGCAATGCAGATTAGGACCGAATAACATTAATCGAATAATGTTAAAAATCGATAATCGATAATTGGTTTATAAGACAAAAAAAGAAAATTGAAGTAATAATTATGTACAGCATCAACCAACGAAGGTGGCTACCACCAAGTGAGATAGTCGTGTTCGTTCCATCCTGGGATAAGTTGTGATTATTATTTAACGGCATATTGTTCAAAATGTCAAATTGACATCCAAACCATTTGACAGTAAATCCCATAGCCAGAAAGTGTTACTTGGCTTGGATAATCCCATCATGGGAGAAAGACTTACATAACCTTATTATGGGTTGTTCCGAATGTGAAATAAAATCATCTAGATATGATGATTGCAGTAGAACGCGGGAAGTTTAAGATCCGGATAGTTTAAAGCGAATATGACATTGACGCGCGTTTTAACAGACCACGTCAGATTGAAAGCTGTTGTGGATGAAGATTTTTGAAGGCTCACATCCGCAGATGCAGATGTGGATTTAAAGATTTTTTTTAAAGTAACTTTACTAGTACAATATATCTAATAATAATATATATTTTTTAATACTACTATTACGAGTTTACTATTATAACTAGATTACTAGTTGACTCGACACGTTCTCTCCAAGGCATGTGCATAAAAATAGACCGACTTGGCTCATCTTTGTCCAACTTGGCCAAACTTAAACTTGAATGTACTTGGCTTGCCTATGCTACATCTACATCCGCATGAACATGGACATTAATTATTGCGGATATGGATGCAGATATCCAAATCGATGTGGAAGCTCCCCAATTGAGAATGCGGATGTGAATATTCTCAACATTCTTAATGACAAGAGCTCGTCAATGTCAAATTGACATCAATCAGCTAAGTTTTCGGCACAGGTCCAGATATTTTCGTTGATTAACATTATAATTTTAATTGAACATTCACTGAGACAAACTATGACTAACTTACGCGCCGTCGTGTAATGTCAAAATGGGCTCGAGACTATCCATGAAATATTTCACGGTAGGGTTTTAATAATAAATAAAAGCTAAGGTGTACATTTGCTTTAAGATTTATCTACATGTAAAAGTGATTAATATGTTTATATGTGGTATAACATAATTACATCATAAATATCAATGCACTTGATTTTGAAATATAAATCGATAAATGATAATCGATTGTGAAAATCACTTCTGGTAACACTGATACCGATGTCATGGCATCGTATTCATCGTACCCTACGTACACACTATAATTACATAAATCCGTTGCGTTTGTAACTGTGTCTTCTTCCGTAAAAGTGTTTTTTGGTTTTTCTGTAGCGTTGAGATACGATTTTGGTATTCTTTCCACATTCAGATTACTTCAACATCGAGTAATCGTCAAGTTATATTTTACTGGACATTTCTTGCAGAGTGAACTTAGTTTTGAATATTCTCAAAATATGGCATCTGCAATGATTGCTGCGAATGCACATAACCGATGCGTTAATTGTGCAGTAAGATTGCAACGCAATATACGAAAACAATTGTTGTCTGAAATATCTGCGAATATTCGTCAACTTACAAGTTCATGGATAGCTTGTGAGGTGAGTGTTTCCTTTTTGGCATAAGATATCGCAATGTATGTAATAATTATGTAGGTACCTAACTAAAGGAATGCACGATTAATGTCGTAATAGCACCTTAACATGTTCACTTTTTATTTTTCAGTTGATTCCACAAGATTCAATTTGTGGAAATTGTCATTTGATATTGCAAGAGTGTGAGCAAACTGGTCGTTCAATTAGAAGATTTGGATATAACAAATATTTGCATTCCTTGTGGCTGTTCAATATTAAGAGCTCGTCAAACACATGCTGTGCCAAATGACTGCAGAAAGGAGTATTATTTTGGTGTGGATACCTTCACACCAGGCACATCAGGTAATAAAATATAAGTTATATTTGGACCATGTATGTGACAAAAGATAACTAAATGATTGTTTTTATAACAAAAACCTTTTAACCTAATATTATAATGTTTGAGTTTGGATATAGGAGGTAATCTTGAAAATTATTAATTTGATTTAAAAAATTCTTTCATCAGTAAAAGCTACGTTATCACTCAGTGACTTAAGGCTATATTTTAGAGGAGCTTGATGTCATCGCTGTGCGTGTCACTCTAGTAAAGTAACGTCGACCGTAGCCTGTCTTTGGATGGGTTTGTTTGTCTCGAGTTTCTCCGTGCTTTGGAGGGCACGTTAAGCCGTCTGTTCAGGCTGTTTTTATTAGATGACAGTCGTCAAGCCAAGTCAGTGGCCTTTGGGTGGCTTGAAAACACTGGCCTCTGCCAACCTGAAGTTGAGCAGTGTGGTGGGGTATGCTCTTATACCGCTTCGATTGAAAGGGTGACCCGTATCCTGGCAGTGGAATGAATATGGGATGATGTGGTGGTGGAAGCCGAGGAGCGTCACTAGTTTCTAATATTTGTAATCCTGCAAGAAAACTTCATTATTATTTATTACAATTTATTACTTTTGTATATTTTAGGTTCAACATTTGGAACGAGTGTGCATGGCTTGCTGGTTGAAAGCTATCCGAACGGTACAAAGACAAGAACAACAAGATTATAGAAGAGATGTGGAAGAGCCTCCATTAGTTGTTGACAATATCATTAACATCCCCCCACCACCTCCCATGCCAGCGCCTCCAGTGGCGAATACAAAATTGAAGTATATCGAGACCCTATTGAACTTGAGCCAAATTACTATCTCGTTCGGGGTAGGATACAATCACGGCACACAAGTAGAAAAAATACTTATGTAAAAATTAATACAGATCCACCTGTTGCCAATACTCTTGTGGTTCTAGATGAATACTGCTGCAACTGTTTAGTAGACAGATGTACTGTTGGGTGCTGTGCACATGTGATGTGTACATTTTTGAGTTGGGCACGGCATCAGGATAGTGTTGAACCACCTGCATCTTTTTTAGATGATGTTTTATTAATAAGAGACGATTTTGATGATGTTAATGATGAGGATTAAATGTTTATATAAATGATAAATCATGTATTTTTCCTGGCCCTAATCTCCAGCATAGTACACTAAGACCTCATCAAGCTTGACACTGCAGTTTAACTATAGTTCCTACTATGTGTAGCATAAGAATGGTAAAAACATCAACGGGCTTGATCAGTTCTTAGCTGTATTTATCTACCCCTCTTATTTTGCTAATAATTCTAACGCACAAACAAAGAATATGTACACTATGTTGAGTGCTAAGCAAGTATACGGCCCGTTTGATGAAAAGCGATTACCGTAGCCCATAGCATACCATGCAATTTATGCAGTATCGCCCGCGTGCTGGCACTGCCGCTGCTAATGCAGCATGTTTACACCTATATATTTTTACTATGTCGGGTGCTAAGCAAGTATACGGCCCGTTTGATGAAAAGCGATTACCGTAGCCCATAGTGTGCAATATAAGCAGTATCTCCCGCGCGCTGGCACTGTCGCTGCTAATGCAGCATCTTCCTCACGTGCAGGAACAAGCCATTCTCAAGTGTATTGTTATTTGGCTGCGGGCGGTATTATGTGAAGGAAGGTTTTTCCCCAGTCGGGCTCGATTCTCGAATGGCTCGATATGACCTGTCTACTTCGCCAAAGCCTCGTTTGATTATCTGTAAGGCACCACGCACAAGTTACGTTGGCTTTGGCACTGAAAATGAAGATAAAAATAATAGTACTTGAACCCCATTCCCATGGGATTAAAGTACAGACTTAGTTCGTCATTTTTTATTTAGATTAGGTAGGTACATAACCTCAAATATTTTAATTTCGTATTTCACGTAAATCCGGTTAAATAAGTTAAAGATAAGAATACCACTGTAATCTATGAAGTTTAAGGAACAAAATGACGTAAGTTTCATTCGTATACATTAATATTGGGTAGGGGCCCAAGCTCCATACAAAAAAAAATTGTCTCCTTTCAAATTGAAACTACTAGTTCAAATGAGGTATCTTATGAAAGGGCTTGATGTACACATTGCAAAATATATTTTATTTATTTTTTTCCACGCATTATTTCTTATTTATAATGGAAAATATCAAATTTAATAATGATACTACGTACCTACGGAACCCTCGGTGGGCGAGTACGACTCGCACTTGTCCGGTTTTTTTCTTTCATAAGAACCTCACTAACAGTAACAAATACGACATACAAAAGAAATAACGAGATCGGTTCAGCTGTTCACGCGTAATGCCGTGACCAAGGCAAATAGGGATTCATTTTTTATATATAGAAGATGTGATCAAACACTAAAATAGTCTATATTTTTTCAAAATTCAAAATTCAAAATATCTTTATTCCTTGGACTTTATAAAGCACTTAGAAACGTCATACAAATTAAATATAAGAATATGTATAAATCATCACTACTCTAAATCCGCAGAGCTTAGATTCACTTTCATCAAACTATCTTGAATGTGAAAGTGAATTTAAGTGCCAGTTCCGGCGACGGGGCTTCTTGAGAAGAACTGGCAAGAAACTCAAGGCCGACTCTTTTAATTGCCAATATCGTTACATTAAATACAAATACAATCATTAACATAACATAACAAGAGCAATTCATTTCCAAATACTTTTATCATTTATGTAATCCGAGATACAATAGTAAGCCTTTTGACATAGTCTAGTTTTGATATATTTCTTAAATTTACCCATGGATAATTTAAACGCGTCGTTTGGAAGTTTATTGTAGAAGCGTATACATTGACCTGGGAACGAGTTAGAGATTTTATGGAGCCTAGTAATATGCATAGCGAGTTTGTTTTTATTTCTTAAATTTAATTGATGGAGATCACTGGTTTTCCTAAATTTGGTTTGATTTTTATGAACGTAAATAAGATTTTCATAAATATATTGAGAATGTAATGTCATAATATTTATCTCTTTAAATTTATTTCTCAGTGTCTCCCTGGGACTCATCATATAAATAGCACGGATAGCTCGCTTCTGGAGCACAAAAATTGAGTCTACATCCGCGGCACTACCCCAAAGCAATAAACCATATGACATAATGCTGTGAAAATAGCTAAAATAAACTAAACGCGCAGTGTCAACATCAGTTAGTTGACGTATTTTCCTTACGGCGTAAGCTGCTGAGCTGAGTCTAGCTGATAACGTTTCTATATGTGGGCCCCATTGTAATTTAGAGTCTAATGTTATACCAAGGAAAACAACCTTATTGACCAATTCCAATCTCTCATTGTCCATCACCACACTGGTTTTCACTTGTTTAACATTTTTTGTAAAAAATCTAACATATTTGGTTTTATTACCATTTAAAAGCAGGTTATTAGCACTAAACCAGTTTACTATTTTTGAAAGAGCATTGTTTACATCGTCAATTTCTGATTGTTGTCTATTTACCTTAAAAACTAAAGAAGTGTCATCTGCAAACAATACTATTTCATGATTATTCTTTACAAGATGAGGTAGATCATTAATATACACGAGAAACAGGAAAGGGCCCAAAATAGAGCCTTGTGGCACCCCCATCGCTACAGCTGATCCATGTGATCGTTTTCCATTAACATCTACTTTCTGAACCCTATCACCCAGATAAGAAGTAAGAAGATCAAGAGCGATGCCTCTTATACCATAGTGGTGTAATTTTCTGACTAGAGTTTCATGCTACACACAATCAAAAGCCTTAGATAAGTCACAAAACACCCCATAGGCGTCCCGTGACTCCTCCCAAGCCTCATATATACATTCTAGTAGTTTTACCCCAGCATCACATGTTGACCGTCCACGAGTGAAACCGAATTGTTTAGTGTGCAGCAGATTATTTTCGTTAAAGTATTTAAGTAACTGTGCGAGAATTAGTTTTTCAAAAATTTTACTAAATGTAGGTAGTATTGATATTGGTCTGAAGTTTGTGGGGTCTAATGTACTACCTGATTTAAACAAAGGAATAATTTTGCTCAATTTCATCAAGTCAGGAAACACACCACAATCAATACATCTATTAAATATCACAATTAAAGCGGGAGCAACAATGTCAAATAAAGATTTTATAATATGTACAGAAATGCCCCATAGATCAGCCGTTTTCTTAATATTAAGTGATTTAAATGCGACTTTAAGATCAGATCCATTAACATGACGGAAATGAAAATCGTTATAAAATTCAGGCACATTATCTTTAATTAATGACTCTGCAACGGAGGTGGAAGAGCCCAAAGCACTAGTTAAAGTAACAGGGAAAGCAGAAAAAAAACTTTCAAAAGCATTGGCAACTTCTAAATCTGACTTGGTAACATGACCATTGATACTTAATTTAAACTCTGAATCCTTTGTCCTGCCCTTCCCAGTCTCTTCATTGATAACCGTCCAAGTGGCTTTAATTTTATTACTACTATTTCTAATTTTTGATTTAATAAACATAGATTTTGCTACTTGACAAACGCGTTTAAAAATTTTTGAGTATGATTTTACATGTTCTTTAAATTCCTCACTATTATTGAATTGTCTTTCATAGTATAACATGTACAAAGTTTGCCTACTCTTATAAATACCTACGGTTGCCCAGTCACCAAAGACGAGGCTATTAGTAAAAGTAATTTCCTTGGAAGTAAATATTGAATTAAATTCGTGAAGAAATGCATTAAAAAATGAATTATACAACAAGTTAGGTTCCAAGTCATTATCTAAAAAAGGTAAGTTACTAGTTAGGTTTACTCTCATTCGTTCTAAGCGACTAACTGTTACTGGCACAAAAGTATTTTTTGTCTTGACTACATTTTTATTATTTATTTGAATACTTATCATTTGCCCAGAATGATCAGAATCCAATTTATTAATAATACTTTTTTGGGTTGGACTAATATCTGTATATATATTATCTAAGCAGGTAGCCGTGGTGGCACTTATTCTAGTAGGCTCCATAAATAAGTTAACTAAATTATGGGATTTAAAAAGACTTAAAATTTTACATGATGCAGTTGTATTAGTAAGTATATTAATATTAAAATCTCCACAGACCAAAATAGTTTTACCTGAGTTGCTAACTTTGCATAGGGCTTCATCCATGATTTCTAAAAATAAATTAAGATCCGCGGAGGGAGGTTTATATACGCATATAACAATGAACTGCTCTAATTGTACACAAGATAGTTCTATGGAACATTCTACAGAGAGGGACACAATATCTTTCCGTTCTTTAAATTTAAGTTTTTTATTGAGCAAAATTAGCGACCCCCCATGTATTGTGTTGACCCTGCAGAATGAACTACCGACCTGGTGGTTGCTGAAATTGAACATGAGCTGATGCTCCTTTAACCAATGCTCTGTCATACACATAATACTAATATTATCAGAGTTCATGAATAATTCCAGTTCTAGTTGCTTGCCCTCAGTCATACAATATATATTTTGATGTACCAGGTTAATATTATTATTTGTATTGTAATTATTACATTTTTGTGGGCATAGTGACATGTTATAGTTTCTGTTTGATTGTATTGCTAAATCAATTAATTGTGAATGTAATAAATTAGTGCTAGAGGTAGTTACCTCTGTTGTCTCATGAGTCAATTTAAATGATTATAAATGTCATTAATAGAAAATTCCATGTCAACAGTCCGCTCAATAGAAGCGGATTTTGTAGCCAAGTTTTTGGCTAAAATATCAAAAAAATAGGATAGCGAAAGTGCTATCTGTCGCTTAAAACTAGCAGAAAGGTAATACCTACCTTTAGTCACATAATATAATTTGTCGCTAACAAAACTGTTATCCGGTCGATTCCAACCTAAAGGGGTCTATAGAATTAATATAGAAAGACAGGACATCTACGGCGACTACAAAACACATACGCAATGATTCTACGAAACAAATAAGATGAGGGATCTCATCATCTGGGGATCACTGGTTTAGACACTAAAACCTTCGAAATCTTTAAAGTACATACATACTGTAAGAGTGTCATGATGTAATGAACCACTGACATTTGTATAAGAAACATTAGTTGTGTAATGCAGTATGAACATTCAATAATTAGATAATAGGCGAACTTTTCAATAGATTTTGTTGTGCCAATCTAGTACAGGCCTCTAACACTTTCTAGATGCTCAAACTCAAACTGCTACAGTAATAAGACACATTACGCATTCCGCATGGTTCATATATATCACATTAATATATTTTTAGGGTTCCGAACCTCAAAAGGAAAAACGGAACCCTTATAAGATCACTTTGTTGTCCGTCTGTCTGTCTGTCTGTCTGTCTGTCTGTCTGTCTGTCTGTCAAGAATTTCTATGTCGAGAATGCGTGGAGGTATCAAGCTGAAATTTGAACTGTATACTCAGGTCTACGGTCCCATGAAGTTAAAAAAAAATCAAACTGCTAAGTTTACGTAGAAAAAAGTTACGGCCGTTTATTCAGCAAAAAACGCATATTTCGACACACTCAAGGGAATCAAAACCTATAGGGTACTTCCCGTTGACCTAGAACTATGAAATTTGGCAAGTAACATCGTTATAGACTACAAGTACAGGAATAAATCTAAAAACTATACATTTGTAAATAGATCTTAAAAAATAGGGGGTCTATATTTTAAATAGGGTGTCGAAATTTCAAATTGAAACTACTAGTTCAAATGGGGTATCATATGAAAGGGCTTGATGTACACATTGCAAAATATATTTTATTTATTTTTTTCGACGCATTATTTCTTATTTATAATGAAAAATATCAAATTTAATAATGATACTTCGGAACCCTCGGTGGGCGAGTCCGACTCGCACTTGTCCGGTTTTTTTTTATACTACGTCGGGTGGCAGACAAGCATACGGCCCGCCTGATGTGAAGCGGTTACCGTAGCCATATTAATGCTCGCAACATAAAATCGCTCGCGCGCCGCCACCCCCGCTGCCAACGCAGCATATCTCCTTCCTTTCTGGTGACCTCACTCACTCGCAGGAACACAACAACCCTCAAGGGAATTGTTATTTGGCTGCGGTATTCTGTGAGGTGGAGGTACATTCCCCAGTCGGGTAGGTTACAATTACGTTCCCTACCTCTCTTAAAATTAATAAAGCAGGTCATTATTTTATTAAACCTTTTTCGTGGGACTAAGGTGATTTTTCAGGATAAAAGTAGCATCCAGGGCCCTACCGCCTAAGCTGAAGCCGAATCCCAACGAATTATTTGATTGCGAAAATAAAATTTCAGCTTAGATGAGCAATAGGCTATTTGACTAACATTTTTTTCGGTTTGATATGTAGGGACGTCTCCATAATATAACCATAGGTGAAAGAATTACTTCGATAGCACAAAAATCTCTCGAGATATGTTAATTTGAAAATCACAATTATTAGACTGCCCCAAAACGCTCCATACAAAAGACTACCGAGTTATGACGTCACAGGTTTGTATTTTGTATGCATCAAATCAGAAATTTGTACGACAGCTATGTTAAATATTACGTTTATGTGATTATAATAATAATAATAATAAAGCCCTTTATTTCTGAAATTAGTACCTATTACATATAAATTAAAAAACTACATAATTAGTTAGAAACAAACAAACAAGTTACAATATGTCTCTAATTTCAGTGTGCCTTTTGGCATAGGCCTCCTCCAACGACTTCCACTGGCTTCTATCGTTTGCCACCCTTCTCCAGTTTGTACCCACAGTCAACTTTATATCGTGTTCCCATTTCATTTTTTGTCTTCCTCGCTTCCTTTTTCCATCTCTAGGATACCATTCTGTTACGGCCTTACTCCATTTTCCCCGTGTGTCTCGCATCATGTGGCCAGCCCATCGCCACTTTTGTTGGTCTATTTTTGTCAGGATATCAGTCAGTTTTGTTCTCGATCTAAGCTCAGTGTTCCTAACCCGGTCTTGTCTTCGTATGCCTGTCATGCTCCGCTCCATTGCTCTTTGGCAGGTGGCTAGTTTTGTTGCTAAAGATTTTGTTAAAGCCCAAGTTTCGCATCCATAAGTCAAACATGGAAGTATGCAGGTGTTAAAGGTCTTTTCTTTTTATTCCTATTCCTAGGTCTTTTGATTTCATTATTTCTTTATGTGATTAGTATCATAATAAAAGTTATAGCATTTTTTATTGCTTCTCCAATGGAAATATAATTTTTTAATAATTTCATACTTTTAAAATGAACTTTCCCGCCAAACTTTGATCGACGCTAAAAAAAGTCTGACTGAAGATATTAGAATGGAAGTTTGCAGATCTTTATAGTTTTGTGTATTTTACGATATTGTTAATTTATTTGTACAATTTTTAAACATTGGAAAATAGCCTATTGTATTTAGCTTAGCCGGTAGAAACCATGAAGCTCTACCGACAAAATTAAAAGTATTTGTCCATAACGCAAACCTACCACCAGTCAACAGATCTTCGGACTTGTTTTATCAATTTAAAAAAAAGATCCAATAATTGCACACTCACAAAGCCATTTCGTCATCGCAGAGTCACTTACTAAGCATAGTCACCTACTCAGACTCATATGCTGAAATAAAATAAATAGCATGGTCATTGGCGGGAACACCAAGATCGCCATGAAGAAGAATTGAATTACCACCTATTTCCGGAGTAAAAAATTTCGATGGGAATAGTCTGGGATCCTAGACTATAAATTATCCTACCATCCACCCATCCGACCATAAAATCATGCTTCCTTTCAACGTGACAAGAGAACAAACAAACCCACTTTCACATTTATAATATTAGTATAAATGAAATAGAACAATTTCTTTTTGGCTTGTCTATAATTAGTCTCAGATCAATGAATAGATTTTACACAGGTTGATTTTTGCTACATATCGGGTAACAAATGAGAGGCCTGCCTGTTGTAAAGAAGGATGCATTAGCCTTCTTCCCAGTCGGTACACTGTTATTGTACTGTATTTAAAACTTTATTGACCACAAAATTACATAAGGGTACAAAATTGCATTCTCTACCAGTCAACCTTTGGTAATAGCAGAAATTCATACATGCGGTTCTAAAGCAAATGAAAGAAAATAAGATCTCGAAAATAGAGATGATAACTATTCATATTGATTATGAATATATTCATTATGAATCACGATGAGTGATCATTTTGATAATACAGCGTCATTCATCGCGGACTGCAGCTTTCCAGGTGCACTCCAAATCGAGCACTCAGTTGTGGCCTTGATCTGGTCCATCCATCTCATGGATGACTTAGCAAGCGATCTGGTTGCATGGCTGCATGAGGATCCAATCTTTACTTGACCACAATTTATTTTTATTTTTATGTAAAATAAATTAAAAGTCACCTGTATTTTAACAAAAACAAACTGATAACCGTTATAGATAATGCCACTGAGTAAAGGGCGTGGACGTTTCCATTTTACTCACTCACACCTTCAGAGATATGGTGCATCGCTAATAATATTAATCCGATTTTCCAATCTCCACTTCCTAATTAATGGTTAATCTTTGTAGCAAATATTTCAAATAAAGATTACTTTGTTTTTTGGGTATTTGCTATCAGTTTTTACACTTAGTAAAATGTTTGTGGGATGTAGATGGTCCCCACTGATAGCATCTAACTTCTACATCACTAGTCCTCCAAGCCCTCGATATTGAAAATGACGGTGTTGCTGTGTTGACAAAGGGGGTTGCAAATGAGCAATATTTTATGTTGCAAGGGCCGTATGCTTGTCTACCACCCGAAGTAGTATAAAAAAAAATGGTGCCTGATAACATTTTCTTTTCAGTATTATGTTTGAGTCCGCTTCTGGACATATTATATCCCTTGAAGTGCTGTCCATTCATCGGACTGTGCAGCAGTAATACTCCACATTGAATGTAACAATATAATTTAAATAAAGTAGAGTTTTAAAAAAATAAACCGACTTCAATTGGCGAGCGCAGCTTATTGGTGGAATACCCCTTGAGACACTGCTGCCCGTCTTCCGGGAGAAAAGTTATTGCATCACACAAGATTCCATAGTCGCCTTGTACGACATCCAGCGCAGAGCAATGGAGTGGCGCAATTTTATTTTGCCGGTAACCACACGGCAAATTTCCCTCAATTTTTGTGGGATCCCATCATCAGACTGACTTGGTGAATATGGGACCACCTCGCAATCATACCCTTTCAAATAAAAAAAACTGAATTTGACCATACCTGGTAATAAAATTTAAGGGTTTCCCTTGATTTCCCTGGGATCCCATCATCAGATCCTGACTTGAAGAATATGGGACCACCTTGCAATCATACTCTTTCAAATAAAAAAATAATTTTGAAAATCGGTTCACAATTCGCAAAGATATTCAATAACATACATACAAAAAAAAATTCAGTCGAATTGAGAACCTCCTCCTTTTTCGAAGTCGGTTAAAAATAGAATACCAAATTTATTTTTAAATTTATACATAGAAAACACTCGGACCAAGACAAACAGACACGTCATATAAATCTTTCTTTTTTTTTTTATACTACGTCGGGTGGCAGACAAGCATACGGCCCGCCTGATGTGAAGCGGTTACCGTAGCCATATTAACGCTTGCAACATAAAATATTAATCGCGCGCCGCCACCCCCGCTGCCAACGCAGAATCTCCTTCCTTTCTTTCTTGGTCATAAGTTTTTACTTATGATTACTTTTAGATTTATGAAGAATATCTAACTGACCCGGCAAACATTGTTTTGCTATATAAATTTAGGGTTTGATGGTAGAAGAGTGAAAATTTGAGGTAGTATGTATTTTTCAATGCTAAATCATAATAAAATAAAAAAATACAAATTGTCTATAATATAAAATATTTAGGAGTGGGGTCACCCTTATCATTTAGGGTTATGAAAACTTGATGTTGGCCGATTCTCAGTCCTACCCGATATGCAAAAAATCGGTCCAGCCGATTCGGAGGAGTTTGGTAGCCGATTCTCAGTCCTACCCGATATGCAAAAAATCGGTCCAGCCGATTCGGAGGAGTTTGGTAACAAACAAATCGCGACACGAGAATTTTATACATTTGATAACAGAAATACCAAATATACCTACATATAAGGCAACTCTCTGACAAATATCCACTGCTCCTAAGGTGACTCTTCAGGAGCTGACTCTTCGACACATTTTTTTATTTTTAGCATCCAAATATTTTTGTTACCTAGTTTATTTGTTGTGTTTTACCACCATACCCCATTATACATATAGGATCCGAAGTATTCATTTATAGCTAATTCCTATTTGTATTATAAAAACACTGCCAATTATGTAAAAATGTAGGTAGGAGAAGAAAAAAATATTTTATTTTAAAAAATAATTTTAAAGAAAAAAATGCCTTTTTTACAGCAAGTAGGTATGTATGTGGTAATACCACTACAAATATAAAAAATCAGAAAATGATTATGATTTAAGTCCCCCACTAAGCTCTCAAATTGGAAACCACCCCTGCTCTGTACTAACACATGTTCTGTTCAAACATTAAATTTTAGTGTTCACTTACCTGTATATCTTGCTAAAGTCATATAAAACGGTAACGCCCCTATGGACGAGAGCTGGCGAACGGGATGAATTGTTGATCCTGGCTTCCTCGAAGCTGGCTCCAGGGAAACACTGTCTTGCGACACGCCGGGCGCGCCAACCTGCCACAAACGCGATAATACGCCACTATACTACAAATTACTACCATCACTAACCCATAGCAAAAGTTTCTAGGCTATTCCCAACTATTTCCAATGATTCCTACAGCCGTAATGTACGCACCAGCTGGCAAAAACGTGGTGACCACGAACACCTAATAAACGTAGTAAGTAAATATAGTATTGAAGAAGATATTCGATATTACGTCGGTAGGTAGGTTGTTACCTTCCACTGTCTATGACGGAGCGAAGCACCTCGTGAATCCTTTTCCGAAAAAAGGAGGCACACAACTAGAACACTATTTTACAAATACGAAACGAACATAAAATAAACCAAGATTTCATCAAACTCAACACGTTTCCGTGACTAAAAATGACGACAGAAAATAAAGGAAAATGCACACTTTCTTATGTTTCTGGTACTGCGTTCACACCGGAAATGTGCATTTTTTTAAATTAGGAACATAGAATGAATCATATCTTTCAGTACTATTTAATTTTAAAAAATATTTCATTTCTTTATATTTCGATTGATTAATGGACATAAAATTTAAAAAATGGATATAACTTATATAAATATGAAAATATTATCATTTTGAAAATAAAATTGTCAACGGGACATGGTTGTCTATGGATAAAAAAAAACAAAAAAATATGATATGTCACCGTGACATTGACAATCTGAAAGCCAGTGTGACCATAAGAAAAAAGAAATATATGAGTAAGAAAAAAAAATGTGGTACATAGTATTACAAAATTTCTATCTAAAACAAAATTTATAATTAAAAATACAATTAAAATAATAATAAGAGGGTTAACCGAAACATTTTTGTTGTAATTTTTTTAGTATTATTATTATTCTTTAGAGGTACATAAATTGTGTGGTTATTGAATAAACATAAATACAAATTATAAATACTTTTAAAAATGGAAAAATCACATCCTCGCCTAGGTGGGATTTGAAGCCACGATCTTTAGATGACCGGTCGAGTGCTCTTCCAACAGAGCTACCAGGAAGGTTTGTGTTGGTGTCGTATTTTTGCATTTTATTTTTTACTGCGTGAGCCACATTAAAATAATTAATATATTAATCATATTAATTTATATCATCGTACAGTACAACTTTACGTTGTTATTTCCTTTACTTATTCGATGGAACAAATGACATCCATTGAGCTTAACATATGGAGAAATAATGGAGCTGGTAATGAACATGCCGCTTCCTGATTACCTAGAAGAGAACGATGTGATCGGCGACCGTCAATACGGCTTTCGCCGCGTTCGTACGACAGGTAACTTCTTAATGTATTTCACAGAACGTTGAGCCTTAGCGGTTGAGAGTCAAAGTGAAGTGTTGGCACTTGGCTGTAAACTTGGATTGCCATCAAAAACAGAACTTGTAAAAAAACCAAGTCTCGCAACTCAGATCTTCTACCGTAAAAAGTTATGAGATCCATGTAATACCAAGTCGGTTAATTTATTCAGTCCCTTACGTAATTAAGTCTTTTTGCAGCTAGCTAATGCTCCTTTTTTCCTTTCCAGTACTACTTACTCTTGAGCTTCAGCTATAGTTTTTCTCAAAGCCCATTCCCTGTCTCTATGGGTTTTTTTTCACGGAGGCTTTTAATACTTAGGGAGGCACTCGTCAAACGTCAGTTAACGTTAATTAATCCTTATGTGAAATCGTCATCTTTTACTTACTGTAAACTGTCAATGTACCTAATAGAAAATTACAACAATTGAAGCTAAAGAATTAACTTGAACTAATGTACGGCATTCATTCGCTGCCGCACTCAAAGTTTTTTTAATTAATAAATTACTGTACCCATTATTTCTCTATAGATGCGGAAAGAGAAGGATCGCATACGGTTCCACCGTATGCAGCATTGGAAAAGGCTTATAACCAGCAGTGGATAGATACAGGCTGATAATGATCATGATGATTCGTTATATTATACATACAGGTACAGATTCATTCACTGCAAATGTATAACTTTGTAATTCCATACATTTATATGGGATTACAAAGTTATTTATGCAGTTGGTGTATCTAGAAAACAGAACCGAAATTGCAAAATATTTTAGTTTTTTCTTGATTTATACACTAAACACTAACTGTATTCTTAATTTGAAGATCGGTCAGTCAGTGAGTGACAAAATTAAGAAACTTTAACTTTTTTATAACTCATAAACTACTTTCCGGCGGGAGTTCGAGATCCAGGCACGATAGGTGACTATCTACCTGGTTTATCTTACTCGGTAATATTTGCATCGGAGCAAAGGCGTGGACAATTTAGTATTATTTTTATTACCAAATGTGTACTGAATATAACGAAGAAAAATGAAATCAACATAATAACTTCATTAATTATATAAATTAATGATTCAGGTGTGATCAGTATCACATTTAAACATGCGAACATTAGAGCGGTCGCGGCAAGAATGAATCGAGAACGCTGCGCGTTGTCTTATAAAGCCGCCTCGGCCGCCCTCCCCACTCGCACATCGCCTGATTCTTAGATCGATGTTGTAAACAACTCGACATGCTACTGCGCACGTGCTGAGACGATCTGACGTCACTCAATGATACGTGGCGCCGACATACTAATTCAAATTGAATGAAAATTGCAATATACTGTGTCTGTACAATGCCTGCTTGGTTACTAAAAATTCAGGCTTCTAGTTTTATCCACAACGAAGTTATAGGGGGTCGAAAATGGCCTGAATTGCTTGAAGAAAAGGATAGTACGGCTGTGCCGCTTTTTGCTCGACTTGGCGGGGGCACTGCCGTGCCCACAGATATAGCGAAAGAGTTCGTATGGATCTGGCACCGCAATCTTCTACCTAAGTTGCCATCGTACGGACTGCCTACCAAACAAATAAAAGTTGCTTTGGAGCAGCAGTATGGGTATAAAATTCAAATGTCCATCAATCTGCTCGGTTTTAACTGGTGAAGCTACAGCAATCCTCGAGGCTTTGATATACATAGAGGTATACAATAATAATATCATGAAAACAGTTATTTTCATGGACACCAGAAGCTGCATATCGCAGCTATCTCTGCTATCTATTCCGCTATAAATGTAAGGCCCGAACCTTCTTATCCATTACGCATGTATGCTGCATTCATGATGGAATGACCTTAAGCCTCCTGTAAGTGTTTTTTCGAAACATTTTGCTGAACAACGATAGCTAAGCGTGGCGTTATGAAAAAAAAAACAGTTGGAAAAACCACGGCTTTACTCTTTATAGGGGCAAGAAAACCTCGCTGTCAAAAAGACAGCTATCAAAAATTCTTTTGACAGATAGTTGTACGAACGTAAGGAGCGGATTTCACATTATGTCGCTATAAATGTAATAAATTCGATATTTCGAATAAACATTTAAAATTATTTTTTCTTACTCAAAGTGTAAATAGTGAACAAACCCATCGGCTATAGCCTACAAAATATCAAACAAAAATGGTAAATAATTACGTATTTATGATATGATTAATTGTTTATCAGAGGTTATGTAGTGTCCTTGCTTAGAAAATAATTTTATAAATTATTTTGCCAAATTTCAGCACTCGTGTCGACAGTTACTGTACAGCTCTGCGCGATGGAAGTGTGCCCTACCTCTCAACATCAAGTCCACAGTGTTGACCAGATCAGATCAGGTTAGTATATTGGAGCATAGTATTTGGGCTCACAAGGTAAATCAACTATATTAAAAATAATATATTGGCAATATTTTAAAAATAATTACGTAATTATACCAAAGAGTAAAAATTATGCCCATTTTCAGTTTTTATACTAAAGATTAAAAAAATATGTCCCTTTTCAGTTTACAGTGCAAGAATGCCGGCATTACTCAGCACGAAAAGGTTTTTTCTCATCAATTATCGAAAATATCAAAGAGGACATTGCCAAAAATAAAGAGATGAAGGAAAATATTAAGAAGTTCAGGGAGGAGGCACAGAAATTGGAGAACTCGGAAGCATTACAGGTAATATAATAGAAACTATAGCAGTTATATCTATAAGAATAACTAAACATTGCATACGAGCTTCTGCATATGGCTTCGCAATGCAGAAACAGAGTACCATGGTATAATGTATGTATCTAGATCAATATATGCCAAATTTCATCCAAATCTGTTCAGCAGTTTTCCGAATTAAAATATTCTATGGTAATAGGCTTTAGCTTCGGCTGTAGGGCTCCTGTATTATTGATACAGGATTCACTTTGTGTGTTTTTATGGGGAGCTAATGTCACATAGAATGTTATTTGATACACGCACTCTGTCCTACAGACTAGTCAATATGATAATTCTAATTTGTAACGTTATAGTAGTCTAGATAATGTTGGTGATGATGATAAATTAACCTTGCAAGAAATGATGTAATTGGTTTGTGTGTTTTGCAATACATGGAATTTATTTATTTAAACTTTATTTACCACAATTTAAGGGTACATAGGTACTTAATGCTAAAAGCATTCTCTACCAGACAACCTTTGGGAAGTGCAGATATATACGAATGCGGCATACAAAATAAATTAACAACAATTTGGTACAGTACAACAGAAAATATACATACATACACATTACATAAATACAAAATATATAATACATATAAAATAATATAAACATACATATACCTACATATGAAAAGGAGGATGATTCATAGTTTTGGAAAATTGTCCAAGAGATATGCATGAACTTTATTTTTGAAGTTAAATTTATTCGCGATTCTTCTGATGCTATCGGAATGTGACTAATGCAACACATTTGTCTTGAGTTTAGTATATCGATAACTCAATAATGGATCAAAACAATTAAAAATTTACTAGCTAAATAAATACTATATTTTTTACCATATAAAACATTTGATTTTGAATACAAACTCGTTTTTAGGCATATTTTTTTAAATATGAATAATACAAGAATCAAAACAGGCTCTACGCGCGCACACATATAGCACAAATATCAACATGAAAGATATCAGGTAGCGCGGCCTTTGTGTGCGTCACAGTGCAAAGCGATGGAGTGCGGGGATGCTCGCCTTGTGCACCCCTATATACCCCCGCACCACTAACATAGTCCCCAAACTATATATACAATCCGTACCCATTTCTTTTAGCACATGCACTGTCAGAGATGATACTTTAAATAAAATATATATTATTTATGTATACAACTAATCCTTATATTGACATAAGTATAGAGATAATAACTCGGGCGTGGAGTGCGTAGGCGCCTGCCGCGGGATCGCGCCCCTCTCCACGTCTCATGTCTCATACTTCTGCTTAGGAGCATGTACGTCCACAGTGACCTATTTCACCACATAACTGTGAAATATTCGTTTACACTAAATATGATGACATGAAATGCATATGATTGGCGCCACTTCCATTCCTGGACTCCTGCGGTCCTGCGGTCTATCTGGCACCTGCCTGCACCACCAGCACCACAAGCAGGTGCTGGTGGTGGTTATCACATGCCATGTCCCATAAAAAAAATACTTAAAAATGCTTCATTTTGTAATGTCAAAGTCAAAATTCTTTATTCTGTGGGCCCTCGCGGGCACTTAGACACGTCATTTACAATTAGGTATATTTTTTATCTACCAGCATTTCGGAGTGACCATGGACGAGAAGAAATGCCGAAAGAAACTCTGTCAATATAGGTCTTTTTTTTTTTAAATAGCCATACAATATTATCATAATACAATAAAAATAATGTCAATGTACAATAAAAAAAATGGTATGTCAACCAAAATAAGAGAGATAATAAAAAATAAAAAAACAAGTAAAATGAAATAGTAAAAAAAATAAAAATATAAAAAATCATAGTATAGAGTGTATATACATATTGTATAAAGTCTAAATATGTATATCCACAATACTACTTGTAAAGATAAGACGCCTGTGCTTCACATCCTGTGCCGAGAATTTGCCATACATTTTTATCATTAAGGTAATCGTCGGTCCTGTAGTAAGCCTTTTTACATAAGGTGGTCTTAATAAGCTGTTTGAATTTAGTGTCGGGTAAAATCAGGATCGACTCCGGCAACTTATTGTAGTAGCGGATGCAGTTTACGACAAACGAATTATTGACCTTCCCCAGTCTATGTTTTGGAATAACCAATTTGTTTTTGTTCCGCAAGTTGACATTAGTTATATCACATACTTTTGTAAAATTCGAAATATTTTTACGGACGTACATAATATTTACATAAATATATTGAGAAGCGACAGTGAGGATGTTTATCTCCTTAAATAACTCACGGAGTGAATCCCTAGAACCCAAATTGTAAATTGATCTAATGGCTCTCTTTTGTAATACAAAAATTTTATCAATGTCAGCTGCTTTACCCCAAAGCAATATGCCATATGACATAATGCTATGGAAATAACTAAAATAAACGAGCCTAGCAGTTGTCTCGTCCGCTATCTGTCTTATTCTCCTAACCGCATAAGCTGCGGAACTGAGTCTGCGAGCTAGTTTAGTTATATGAGGGCCCCATTGCAACTTTGAATCAATGGTAATACCAAGAAAAACAGTATCATTGTCATAAACTAGGGTGTTATCCTTTATGACTACATCAGCATGGACTTGCCTGACATTGGGTAACGTGAATTTAATACATTTAGTTTTGTGTGAGTTAAGAAGGAGATTATTTGTAGTAAACCAGTTCAAAATTGCAGAGAGAGCATTATTAACATCATCAATTTTGTCTTTATACCTAGCAACTTTAAAAATAAGTGAGGTATCGTCGGCAAACAGTACTACGTTGGCAAATTTTTCTACCAAATCAGGCAAATCATTGATGTATACCAAGAATAAGAGAGGACCCAAAATTGAACCCTGGGGCACGCCCATTTTTACATCAAATGCATTTGATTTTGTGCCATTTACATCCACCGTTTGAGTTCTATTACTAAGGTATGATTCTACCATTTGCAGAGCCTTCTCTTTAATACCATAATGATTTAATTTGAGCAGCAGTGTCTGATGATCAACACAATCAAATGCTTTGGAGAGGTCGCAAAACACACCGATAGCGTCCTGAGACGTCTCCCAAGCCTCAAATATGTATTTCACGAGCGCGATTCCTGCGTCTGTAGTGGACATTCCGGCGGTGAACCCGTATTGCTTCTTATGTAGAATGTGGAACTTATTAAGATGTGCGAGCAGCTGATTTGACATGATCTTTTCAAACACTTTACTCAATACTGGCAGAATAGAGATTGGTCTGTAATTCCCAGGCTCACGATTATCTCCTGATTTAAATAAAGGTATAAGTTTGCCAAGTTTCATTAAGTCTGGGAAAATACCACTCTCTATACTTTCATTAAAAACTATAGCCAGGTGAGCAGCAACAGTATCCAAAATAGGAAGAACAATTTGAGTGGACATTCCCCAGAGATCCTCAGATTTCTTAATATTTAAACGTTTGAATGTTCGAATAATGTCATCTGGGGTAATGTGACAAAATTTAAATGCATGCTCACAGGGCTGTACTGTAATGTGTAGTTATACATTTTTTTCAGGCTGCAAGGAAAAAGTTTCATGCTGTTGAGTCGGAAGCTTCGAAGAGCTCAGAGGTATTTAGAGAGACATTTGAAGGCATCAAGGGAAAGGTGGGACATGTTTTGGAAGAGGCAAGCAAGACTGATATTGCCAAAAAGGCTGGTAAGACTACCATTACGCATATTATATATTACAGAAGACTGCAGGGAAATAACAAGTCCCTAGAGGATTTGTTGCAGAAAGCTCTCGAATAGGTGCATTAGCAGTAGTAATGGCAAGATCTGAGCAATACTTGTGTTGTTAGCGTTTATGGGCTATGGTAACTGCTTCACATTTATTGGCAAAGGCATGTATGCCATGCCACAATTTTTTTTCAATCAAGAAATCAATTTAGAAGAAAAAGACGCCATTTAAAATAAGTAAAATGGAAGAATGAACATTGAAACAGTTTACGTGGAATACACTCTTGTGCAAGAATATCCTATTGTTAGAGTTAGATGATTCTAAGCTAGCGTTACCCGGGGCTGAAATGAACAATTAACTCCACTGCAGTCCCGTGGGTAAAGCTAAGGCTGCCTTGGAACATGAAATTTATCAGAAGAAATTAGTAGGAGTAAGAAACTTTTGGAACTTGACTTCCCCTATTAGCAATGTGTGTGTGTGTGTGTGAGAGAGAGCAATATTTACCGTATTGCTCTCTCTCCCTCTCTCTCACATTGCTAATAGGGGAAGTCAAGTTCCAAATTATATATAATAAGGCATTAAAAAAAATGCATTTGGCCAATGCCTAATTATTTCTTTACAGGGAAGTTCTCTGAGGATATATCGAAAACGGCGAAAGGGGCCGCAGAGAGCATAGCGGACACAAGCCAGAAGCTTGGGCAGACTTCTGCATTCAAAACAATATCCCAGGTTAGTTATCTGGGGGCACGGCAGTGTCCCCGCCAAGTCGAGCAAAAAGCGTCACGACTGTACCATCCTTTTCTCAAATAAAAGTTTTTCAACTTGGCGACCCCCTCCTTCAGTATTATAGGAGGTCGCAATATGTACATTATGTACAAAAAAAAAAACGAGTTGCAGTCTGGGAGTGCCAGCAGAAGTGAAAACTTGAACATTAACGTTGTGTATTTTTGAATAGTTAGGAAATAATTTCACACGAATTGCTTTATTTATCAGTATAAAAGTACTATCATTTATGTGGTAAAATACAATGTTCATTTATTGCGCTATCGTACACAAACATGGCTATTTATTTTACATTAAAAATAAACAGCAGGAGCAGGCATACATTTTCGCCGCGCGGTAGAAAGAGAGGGGGATATTACTTCCTCTCCTACGCCGCGCCGGCGGTCTACTCTCCCTCCGTCTTACGAATTTTCGATCAGGTCACGTGTCCTGACGCGAGTTTAACATTTTTTAACCATCCCAAAAAGTGCACAACGCCGATAAAGAAGTTTTCACTTTAAAAACCCTGCGCATGAAACTTTAATATGTGATAGTTGATAATGTAATGAGGGGGTTGCAATATATTATTTTTTACTTTTTGCGTATTTTGTGGGCAACGACATTAAAAGAGCCTTTTAGAAACGTTGAGAAACGATGCATTCTGCTGATGGAAACTATTTTTATCGTGATAATAATGTATACCTTACATGAGTAAGCGTTAATTTTCCATGCTTGTAAACAATGACGGTTACTTTGACAGATCTTTTTTATAAGAACGCTTTCACATTCGCGACTTAGCTGTGCGGCTAGGGATAGTCGCGCTACCACGTAGAACATAACAACCGTTGCGCTGAAGTCGCACGGAGGATTTCTGATGCGAATAGTCGCGGCGTATTCACGCATACACCACCAGCGTACTTTATCTATAGCATCAACCTATATTGATCCCACTGCTTGTCACACATGTGGGTGTCCCTTCAATCGAAGTGGAAGTGGCAATTAAAAAAACAAATGATAACAAAAGCGGGGGATACAGTTTGGTGTTGCAGCTACATATCTATCATCTCCGTCCAAAATTCAATCACACCACTGAATAGATGAAGGTTCAAAGAATTTATTACGCTAAGTAAGGACAATGGAACATCTCGTGCGGGGGATGGGGAAGCGCTGCCATTTTGAGATAATTGTAGTGCATATAACGTATTCACGTAGTGTTCATATTACAGCAACACCCCATTTTGTTTTTTTTTATGAATATTTTGACATTATATTAATACTTACTTTTTGCTTGTAGGCTACAGAGGTGGTGAAGAACGAAATCTCTCCGAAAGGGCTTGAGGGACGCGTTTACACCTCGCCCTTATCGTTACGGAAACGAGTCGAGGTAAATGATTACCATTTTTTATACCTCTAAAGTGGAAAACTAGCATACGGCCCGCCTGATAGAAAGCAGTTACTGTAGCCTATGAACGCCCGTAACACCAGGGGCATCACATGCGCATTGCCGACCCTGCAAAAACCTCTTCACGCCCTTTTTGAAGAACCCCATGCTGTAGTCTCCTGAGATAAAACCTCGGCAGGCAGTTCAATCTACACATTGACAATACGCGGGAGAAAACTCGTCTGGAACCTTTTTAGAATGCTCTCACACTGCTGTTGAAGATAGTCGTCAACCCTCATTCACCCCACTGTTTGCATACGGGGTCTCCCCTCAAACGAAGGGGTTTAGAGCATACTCCTCTACTTTGCTTAACTGCGGGTTGACGGAGCCCAGTGTTTTCAAGCCACCTAAAGGCCACTGACTTGGCTTAACGACTGTCCTCTAATGACAACAGTCGGGACCGACGGCTTATCATGTCCTCCGAAGCACGCGAAGTCATTGTTCGCAAAACGATAATAATAGTCGAATAAAATTAAATATCTAACTAAAGAAATAAAATTAAATATAATGATAAAATTGTAACTAGCTAATGTTTGTACATATGAGATATCATTTAACAAACCTAATGAGAAGGGTATTTTTAAGGTATTTTTTGTAAGGCCAAAACAATATGTTTTAGAATTTTTGTCTGTCTCGTAATGGCAAGTTTCTTTCTAGCATTTCTTCGCGGCTGGTCGTTTTCGAAATTTTTGTAGAGAGATGGAAAAATAAATAAAGAAAAGACAAGTATATGATCTTTAAAAACAGTGTAATCACGTATCTAAGTGCCCACAAGGGCCTTATCATTTTCTTGACTACTGACTTCAATTATAATCACTTTATTGCTGTTTTCAACTATCAGCTCTATATTCAAGCAACATAAAAAAAATATCAGCAACTATATTCTTATCGCTGTCAAATTGTATTAATTTTGGGGTGTAAGTGGTTTATCAACATCTTAGAACCAAAGCCAACTTCACCTGCACGTGGTGCACCCTGCTGACTGACAAACGAAGCTCTGGCGAAAAGAGAGGTAGGGAGCGTAATTGTAAGCTACCTGACTGTGGAATGTACCTCCACCTCACAGAATACCGCAGCCAAATAACGGTTCCCTTGAGGTTGTTGTTGTGTTCCTGCGAGTGAGTGAGGTCACCAGAAAGGAAGGAGATGCTGCGACGGCAGCGGAGGTGGCGGCGCGCGAGCGATATTTTATGTTGCGAGCGTTAATATGGCTACGGTAACCGCTTCACATCAGGCGGGCCGTATGCTTCTCTGCCACCCGACGTAGTATATAAAAAAAAACAGCTCCATTCTTATCGCTGTCAAATTGTATGAATGACGTGTATGTGTCCAGGTGGCGTCGGACGACCGTACGTTCGCTCCTGACACGGAGACCGTGGGCGTGGAGCTGCACAGAGACTCCAAGTTCTACCAGCAGTGGGAGGACTTCAAGAATAACAACCAGTACATCAACAAAGTATGTATTATATCGTGTTTCTCTATCGACTCGGTTGTAACGCAGTCGACGTGCAATCGCCTTTGTTATCATACTGTGGTGTCGACGCGTATACTACGTGTGTTCTTTTGTAACGTTTTGGGTTATTTCTTTTGTTTTATGAATATCTGGGGGCACGGAAGTGCCTCCGCCAAGTCGAGCAATACTAACTGACCCCGCAGACGTTGGCCTGTCTTCTATCAATGAATATTAAATTCGAATTGGTTCCGTGCAATCTGGCAAATGACTGTCAGTTATGGCAATTAACAAAAGTTATGACCGTTCAGTTTTCTGTTTTTTAATTTTAATTTTTGACGCAAATTTCTTATTCCTTTCTTTCATAAGAAGCTGCTGACAATAACAAACTGAGCTGTTCATGCACGGTGTCGTGACCAAGGGAAACAGAGAATCATATATATATTAACAACCATAATGATTGTTTGGCACCCACTGTAGTATAAAAAAGCATAACATATGGCCCTTATTTATCTAGTGGAATTCGAGAAATCATGTAGTAGTTATTATCATGGTAACCTATGTAATTAAACAAAATGTCAAGTCAGTTCAGTTTTTGAGGTTAGCACATTAACACAGTAATCTTGTGACAGGTGTTAGATTGGAAGATAAAGTACGAAGAATCAGACAACCCTGTAGTGAGAGCATCTCGGTTCATCACAGAAAAAATGGGCAGTTTATTTGGCAACATGTTCGAGAAGACCGAGCTCTCCAAGACACTGACAGAGATCTGCAAAGTGGACCCCAACTTTACCTCCCAGAGGTTCCTAGAAGACTGCGCGAACGATATCATACCGAATATTTTAGAAGCCATGGTCCGAGGGGACCTGGACATACTGAAAGACTGGTGCTACGAAGGTGTGTACAACATCCTAGCGACTCCCATCAAGCAGTGCAAGCAGTTAGGTTACCGCCTCGATTCCAAGATCTTGGACATCGAGCAGATCGAACTAGTCATGGGCAAGATGATGGACCAGGGGCCAGTGCTAGTCATAACATTCCAATCTCAGCAGATCATGTGCGTGAGAGACTCAAAAAACAATGTGATAGAAGGTAGCCCTGACAAAGTCATGAGGGTGAACTACGTGTGGGTCCTGTGCAGAGATCCCCAGGAGTTGAACCCCAAAGCTGCTTGGAGACTGCTCGAGTTGTCTGCGAATAGTGTAGAACAGTTAATTTAGGCGTAGTTGTGTATATATACATAGTACAATTAAATCGTTGACGATTCCCAATGGTTTCAGTAGAATTCTGCCTTCCAAGCTTCCTTTGCAGACCTCAGAACTTTTGTGAGAGATTTCCGTCCGATATGCAGCGAGAATTATTGGCGATTAACTTTAAGGACTATTAACACCGATAGATAGCTCAAACTTGTCCTAAAATCATATCGCCGTTGTTAAACGCATCCCATACTAATCAGATATGATATTTAGAGCAGTGGTTCTTAACCTTTTGGTAATGGCGGACCATGTTATCGGATTTTTATTACGTCCCGGACCACCAAAAGTTTGATAAGTAGGTTGAGGGACGATGACAGTGGAAGGTGGGTGTATTTTTGATGACTTTCTCATTGTCATCATCAGGTGTTCTCGCGGACCACTAGTGGTATGCGGACCACAGGTTAAGAAACATTGATTTAGAGCGAGACACAGCTATATGCGTGTAAGAGACGGTGATATAGCTTCTCTTGTCTAACGTATTGGAGTGTCTCGCTCTAAATATAATCTGTTTAGTATATAATGCGCATTACGAAATCGCTGCAAATCGGAGTTACCTAAATGTTACGATCTCGTAGTGATTTATGACGTAATTGTACTGTACTCAATTTGAACACTGTCGTTGAAGGCATCAGAACTACAGTGCATTTAATTAAGCATGAATTGAATGATGTCTAAATACAAAAATATTAAATCAATCGAGTAGAGTTTAAAAGTAATTTATGTCATAAAGTTTGTCAACTCTAAAGTAAGGATCGTCACGTATACGAGTACCATAGTTTCGCAGTTTACATGGAAGTGTTTGCATTTTCGTTGGAATGTCGTTTTTTTGCAAGAAGTTTTTTTTTTGCTCGTGGATCTCTGTAGTGAGACGTGTACTTACTTGCATTATATTCATTATTACAGTAATAGAATAGTTTTTATGCAATATTTCAACATCGACGAAGTTCTAACAATGTGTTAGTGACAATTTTTGTCTACGATAAGTGTCTCAAAATAGGATTTTTTATTTTTATAGTTAAATAAAATTAATGAAAAGTTGGCAACAACAGGAATATTTCATGTGAAATATTTACTGTAAAAATAATTAAGCATTTAAATAAACTTGAAGAAATGGCTTTCACATTGTTAGAATTGCATTGATGTAATGAACTACATTTTATAAAGAGATTTGTCCCATTGCAGGGTTCCCCGAGCTTAGTTATGTTTTGAGCAGTAATTTATGTTTATTTTTTAACTATATTAGTTTGTTTTTTTTATTATTTATTAATTGTTTAATAAATGTTTTATTTATTGTGATGTCTTGGCTTTATCGGCATAATTATGATAAAATAAGAGTAAAAATAGGAGCAGCCAAATAAGAATTCCTTTGTTATGTTCCTGCGTGTGAGTGAGATTACCAGAAGGAAGGAGATTATACATTGGCAGCAAGGGTGGCGATGAGTGATATTTAATGTTGCGAGTGTTTATATGGATATGGTAACTTAGCTTTATATCAAGCGGGTCGTATGCTTGTTTGCCACCTGTATAAAAAAGATATAAGCGTCAAATGCAAAATTTACGAAACTAATAACGTAATCAAATTACAAAGTAACGCGTGTCGAAATGCAAAAAATTTGTAGACATGTGTTAAAAGTATATGTTAATATTTTAAGAATTTTATTTTTATTACTCACTTAAAGTTGACTTGACCCAAGAAATAGTAATATTTTCCTTTTGAATTGCTTAAAATCTTTCTTGTACCGGTTTTTTTTTCAGAACAAAACGATTGTCGAGATGTCATTTTCATACTGTTACGAGCTAGGGTTCTGGATTTGGATGTAAAACGCCAATGACAACTTGCAAGGATTTATTCACGCAGGGTCTGGTCTGCAAGTCTTCACAACACGAAGTTCACACTAAGATTCCAAATCGCAGGTCAAATCGAAGTCCAATAGTATCGCTGAGGTCGTAGGTTATCGCTTGTCTCGCCGGTAGATTCGCTCGAAGTTCTCTCTTCCGAAGTCTAAACTGAACTCCACTATGCGCCGCGGCGGTCGCTATTTATATCCGCCGGTAAGGATTCCCGATTGTTCTCGAATATACATGTATGTACTTCACATCGTAACATTTCTCGAACATTTTCATGTCATAGTGTTATGAACCTTATGATCGTAGACATACGGGTCATTATTGCTTGCAGCGAAGTATGCGGCGACTATTCTAGAAGGTTCCATTCTAGATGGTTCGAGACAGGACCGCGACAATACCATCTCGACAATAGTTTTGTTCTGAAAAAAAAAAATCAGCCTTCGAGTTGCTGCAATAACAGCGGGGAGGGTGGCGCACGAGCGATTCATTATGTTACAAGCGTCTGTAGAGTACGTTCACCGCTTCACGTTATATGTACAAGTCTGATCCACAGATCTGGGAAAATGCTGGTCTGTGGTAATCAAATTAATGAATTACAACCGTTAGCTTCAAAATGGCGAGACCAAACTCTCTTTGTCTGGTGACATACAAGACACGCGGCCCGACTGATTGAAGCGATTATCGTAGCTATATAAACGCTCGAAACATGAGATATCGTTCCCGCGCTACCAATGCAAACCCCTTCCTCCTTTGTGACATCAATCACATGAACACAACGACCCTCATGGGAATTGTTATTTGGCTGCGGTATCTGTGAGCTGGAAATACTTCCCCAATCAGGCAGTTTACAAAATACGCTATGCCCTATCTCTCTTTTTCGCCAGAGCCTCGTTTGTCAGCCAGCAGGGTGCACAACTTGCAGGTGAGGTTTGCTTTGGTTCAAAGATGAACCACTTAAAATGAACTGACGAGCTCGGTGGTCGAATGGTTAGCAATGGCCACTTTGACTCATAGGTCGCGGGTTCGATTCACAAGACAAACATTCGTCTGCATGAACATGTCTGCTTTTCTTGGTCTGGGTGTTTTCTATGTATTATAAGTATGTATTTACAAAAAAAAATGTATTTTAGTACATTTATCAGTTGTCTAGTACCTCAGAGCTGTGATCTGAGCACAGTATAAGTAATAGTACTAACGTACAGTATGGACACTCTCTGCCGCTCTCACTAGTCGACCTCACCTCCCCTATGAGACCGATTTGGAACCGTTCGCAAGGAATGCCACAACGTGCGAATTGACGTCGCTTGTATTTTATTCTCCATTCAGTTTAACATAATATGCGAGTATGTAAAAGATGAGAGTTACTTGTGCAGTGGATGGATGTCTCAACACATGGAAAGTAAAAAACAAACAATTTGGATGGATGGATGGACGGACGGACGGACGGATTGATGGATGGATGGATAGATGGATGGATGGATTGATGGATGGATTAATGGATGGATGGATGGATGGATGAATGGATGGAACACAACAACCCTCAAGGAAATTGTTATTTGACTGTGGTATTCTGTGAGGTGGTGGTACTTCGTCAGTCGGGCTGCTTAAAAAATACGCTATGTCCTACCTCTCTTTTCGTCAGAGCCTCGTCTATCAGTCAGCAGGGTGTACCCCGTGCAGGTGAGACTGACTTTGGTTCAAAGATGTTGATGAACTTCTTACACCCCCTTACATGTCCGACTAATAATTGAATAATGTCAGCCCTAGAGAACGCTATGTCCTACCTCTCTTTTCGTCAGAGCCTCGTCTCTCAGTCAGCAGAGTGTATCCCGTGCAGGTGAGATTGACTTTGGTTCAAAGATGTTGATGAACCACTTACACCCCCTTACATGTCCGACTAATAATTGAATAATGTCAGCCCTAGAGAACGTCACTCAAACATAGGCACGTGTACAGACGTCATTTGGTTACTACATGCAAAAGCGCCATTTTTGTATGGAGTGGCCGGGGTTTGATCTGAGTCTAGTACCCATAACACAAGCTTTGCGCTTCATTTGGGACTAGATGGCGCTGTGTAAATTTTCCAGAAATATTTATTTATTTATTAAACCATATAAAACTAACTTAAAACCTCGAATTGACAGACTACTGAATTGATACTATTTGACTGACATATTGAGCTGACTGTGGTGGGTAAGATTTTCTTGGATGGTAGAAAGGAGTCTATATGAACCATGTCGACGCCCGGTGTATCGCTATCGACGTACAGGTATCGCTGGACGACTGCAGTGGAGAAGATCTTGAGCATGGAGCCAACGACTTAAAAAAAAAACACGCATTTATTATGTTGTTTAAATTTTCCTAATTTATAAAATGTTTAAGGCTACAAACCTACATAACCAACTTATAAGCAGCTAGCAGTTGTATACTATGACATTTTATATATAGACGAGCCATAGGTAAACATCACCGCAGTAAAAATTGGCTACAAAGCGCAGACGTAGTATAAAAAAAAAGTACGTAAAGAACAGTTTAAACAATTTATTGATAAAATAACAACAAATACATACAACACATTTAAATTGAAATGTATGTTGTTTACTAATAAACAACATATATTTCAAACGTTCACATGAATAACACTAAACTCACACTCACATGAATAAGTCTAAACTTATCTTTATGTGCAGAGCTTAATGAGAGTGTGTGCGTGCGGCGCCATACAAACTGTTCCAGATTTGTCTCAGAGCGGAGGTTAGGTCGACACGAGAGAGCGGCAGGGAGTCGCCATACTGAATGTAGTACCATTTATACTGCGGTGGTATAAGAAAAATAAAAACAACAATTCAATAAACATTTTTTATTAGAGGCACATTGATAAAGACGGACAGACGCCATCGTACATTATATATTTACAGAGACCTACATTAGTGCTACACTACGGATGTGAGTGTTAAATAAACGAGATGAAAGCCTGCCGGTGACTAGGTTACGAACGAAACAAGGAATGTGTCTACATAACTCGATACTTAACGTTACGACGTGGCTTGTGAACATAAATATTTTTGGATATCCTTACATATATTTTGGATGGACTTTAATACATTTAGTTTGGATTTTAATACAGATTGGATGGACTTTCATATGAAACGTATGTAAATTGATGCATAAATTCTATTCATCTGACTTCTATGATTGACGATCTATCATGGTACGCTTTTTATAGACATTTTCTACCGCGAAAGGTAAAATTGTGAAACCAACCGTGTTACTGAACAAATACGAATTGGGATCTTTCAAGAGTCTGTGTTCCTTTAAAAAACCTTTGTGATCTACCATCAGGTGACCTGCTTACACGTTAACCTCTCAATTTATCAAAATAAAAATCTGAATAATTACTTAGATTAAAAAAAAAACAAGCTTGGACTGTTTGTTAGTTAGAAGTACGTTGTTTAATTATATTTTTGTTTCAGGTGCCACAAAGTTGGGCTAGACTCATGTTTAGAACCAAATTGTATCTTTTTAAGACCAAATAGTATTTTTTTTATACATGGGCCTTTCATTGAATCCAAGATAAGAGCGAGTACAGCTCTATTTTCCTACACATTGCACTATAATAATCCCAAAATAGTTATTTTCACAAACCAACAAACTACCTATATAAAACTTACATTAAAACAATCTAATTTGCGAATTGATCATCATGGCTTAAATAATTAAAATACAGATTAAAAGTGCCACAAAAATAATTATTATACTTAAAATAGCTTAAAATTCTTAATGCTTAACAAGCTCAATCACATACCGATAATATTCGCAGTGTTACCAGTGTAAAAACCATCAAAACATCAGTGTTGCAATATGCGTCCTACGCTACTTACGTGTACTAATAATTGAAATCAATTATTTAATAATTCTACTATTCACGAGAACTGATAGTATATACGTATCTTTTAAGTGAAATCTTCTTTAGGCGCATTGGGCATTTTTTGAGATGGGAAAAAACCATTAAGCTCGCGACACTGTTACCGTAACCGACACCGGTGTTTTAGGTGAGGTAGGCTTTGCTCTCCGCGTTGGGCCCACGCTCCAAATACACGTACTATCTCCACTCTCGTTCCCGAAATACACGTACGATAGTTAGAAAAAGGGAATGCTTTCAGAAGTGCAAAATATTTCCTAACGATTAAAAAAAATACACACGTTTCAAATTTTTACTTCTGTCGGCACTCCCGAAGAGTTACTGAGCTACTGTTTTTTTTGTTAAATAAGTATATTGAATTCCCGTAAAATCGTGCTGATATTATTTTAAACTTACAGTTCTCGTAGAATAGTTACGCGCCATATTTTATAGAATGAAGAATAAAAAATCTCCAAGAAAATTAGTAATATTCTCGTTCCATAAAATATGACTTAAAACTTCGTCTTTTCACAACCCGTGCTGCATACAAATTATAAGTAGATTGATTCACAACTTGCAAAAATAATAATTGCAATGCTTAATTGAATAACTAAAACAAATTGTACTTTATTATTTTGCACAGCGCGAGATGGATGCGCGTTTTCAGATTTTTTCAATCATAATAAATAATCGTCTAATAATAAAATCCTTAGATTGTATCAAAAGCAAAAAATAATGAAATATATTTTCATTTCTCTCGACCCTGCCGTAAAATTACTATTAGAAAAGTGGGCGTCATCAATTTAGGCTTTAATTACATACAATACTGCGTTAATTGATAAAATCACCATTAATTGTTCCATTGGTTACAATATAGTCACTCAATCTCAGTTATTAGCTAAAATTAGGACACATATATAGACCGTTTGAAGTTTTAATTGCCGCTCGGCTAAAAGACCATGGCATATAATTTGAAACAAAATAGCGCCTTTATGAAAATAGTGTTGGTTTCAAATTATCATATATTATTGTTTACAAGGTTACATTAAAAATCTTAGGATTTGCCGATACCCAATTCGACCCTGTTATGCAAAATACATCTAACCGACATTTTGTTACTTTTAGGTTAAACTATTTTAAGTTTAAATAGGAATAAAAATATCACGCAGTATAAGTTTTGTGAAGCATGTATCATCAAACTGCTAGAATCTTGTATAAAACTCGATTTGCAGTTTCTCGCTATGTGTAACTCTCATTTTGGTAAAGTTTGTCGGATATAGATCCAATGCAGAATAGTCTGCATAATAGATTCCAATTTATGTTTGATCGTCACTCACACACATTGTTTTTGCTTAATCGAATGTGTACTTATGCAGTAGGTGCTATATTGTATCAATTTGAATACCACAGTCTATAATAATTTGACTTGCTAGTAAATGCGCCTTATTTTGAACAAGGCTAGAACGGCCATACCGAATTAGACCGAATTAACCTTTCGCATGGCGCGAATTTTAGCGCTGTACAAACGCTGTACCCAACATGGAACCGTGGCACGCTAGAGCCTAATGAGTCGTATTCACAAAATCGAAGGATATTATCCCAAGGGTATGATTTTTAAGTAAAAGTCCTTTATTACGAACATAAGCAAGTATTATCACATTCGTTCCTTTATGAATATGACTCAATTATATTCATAACGGATTTCGCTTCCGAAGATCTTTCTGCATCACATATTTTTTTTTCACAAGTTCTTGTGGTGGCAATGCGATTTTAATTTATTTATACTTAGATGTTGCTAGCTGTGGTATAATGGTCACATATCCGCAGCTAGACATGCCTTTATTCTGTGGTAAACAAGGGGAATGGCTCGAGTTCGAATGAATAATTATAACATTGGCCTCTGCCAACAGAATTAATATTCTGATAGAACGGGCGTGCAATATGCTTTCATGGTTTTACAGCTTTATTTGCCTTGGTTTTCTTTTTATGTGTTTAGGGCTGTCAAAATTCATTACGTAAGTTATTATCCATAATAATACTAATGTAATATGTGTATATTTATTTATCATGTGAAGCTGAATAATTGGTAAATTTGACCACATTAATCTCTATACAACTATTTTTGTTTTATATATTCGTTTATTGAGGAAGGTCAGTCCCGATTGCCCATCGAATATTTTGATTTCCTATAATAGATCGTCATCGTCAATCCTAATTTATCCCACTGTTGGGAGATGGGTCTCGCCTCATTCGAAGGGGGTTTAGAGCGTACTCCACCACGCTGCGGTTAGCCATAATATGTCTTAGGTTTGAATTATTTACTAATATTTTTAGCTTTCTCGGCAGACCTTCACAGTTCCTGCCAACTTCAGCGTGTATTAGATCAAGTGTGTTTACCTGAAGTTTAGTTTTCGTAATAAAAACATCCGATGGGAAGCGGCTTCAGCTTAGGCGGTAGAACCGCAGATCTGCTTCATAAATGATTGAAATAAATAATGACAATCTTTGACTTTTTTCATAACATTAGAAAAACCAATGGGTATACAGTCGACCGTATATACGAGTCGTACATCTGTGGTCGATCCTATAAATGATTGCACGCACATCACCCCCGCTGCCACCGCAGCATTTACCACAGACGGGCCATGTGCAGCTACCGGCGCGCCGTGGTTTAGTCGACGAGCCACTGCATGACGCTGGTGTCGAGGCCGCCGGCGGTGACGAGGCGCGAGTCGTCGGGCAGGAAGCGGACGCACGTCACGTGCGACGAGTGCCCGCCGTACTGGTGGCACAGGGACTGGAATAACCAACGGAACGTATGTTTAACCGAGTTCCATTCTTTGATCTATACCTCTAGTGGTTCTATATAAATAAATATAAATATTGTCAGACAAATTACACAGCGCCATCTAGCCCCAAAGTAAGCAAAGCTTGTTTTATGGGTACTAGACAACTGATAAACATACGTAAATACATTTTTTTTTTTTGTAAATACATACTTTAGAAAACACCCAGACCAAGACAAACAGACATGTTCAGGGAATCGAACCCACGAGCGTTGATGTCGAAGCCGCGTCATTGACCGCTACGCCACCGAGCTCGTCAAATAATATAAAGCAGGACTGTCCAAACAATATACAATACCGAGAAACAAATAGCTACTTGACATTTTTACTACCTACTTTGAAAGTATAAGCTTAGTTATATATCTAGTTAGTTATAAAACTTACTTTTCTAAAAATATATAATTTTCAGTCAGATTTGTTGTAAAAAACCTTAGCGGTAAAAAACTGTATAAAAACCGGTAAATGAAAAACACGTCACGGGCCGACAAATTAAACATTCCCCGCCCGGCATTTCAACACAAATCAAACACCGTCAATATTTGTCATCGACCCGTGCCCCATTTTGCTGGTGTTAACACATCACTAGTCCCGAACGTAGGCAGAGATGGCGCCCCTATTGGCAGTCGCAGAAACTTATCTATGGTTTGTCGGCCATTACGTTACTATACTAGTTCATTGCAATTAACTACATATTATAAATTATAATTACATACTCATGTGTAAGTCAATAAATAGAAATACGATACGAACATTTATTATTTAATTATTTATAGTACATACACAATAGCTGGGATAATAGTCTCTCCTAGATAGAGAACGACACTAGCGACTGATATAACTGTATGAAGATATGTATGAAGTTCTCACCTTGGGCTGTGTGACGGGGTACGCGAACAGTTTCACTTTGCCGAAATCATCCCCGGTGGCTGCCAGTCGACTGTCGTGCGATCTGGAAACATTCATCTTATATATTAAAAGCTGAATTGTTATAAATACTATTAAACGAGCTATTCTTGTATATAAGCCTTGACGATCTCTCAAATAGCTCTAACGATTTCAGTGAAATTTTCAATACGGGCATTGTAAATCTACTTAGGCACTATTATAAGTATAAGAACTATTAGTAGATAGGCCAACGCTTTTGATGGTTCGCGAAATGCCGCTTTCATCTAGACAGTCGCCATTAAAACGTATTAAAACATCGTAAATATTAAAAAAATGAAAGAATTCACCTCCTCCGCCTTGGTGGAATTTGAACCCACGACCTCTCGATGACCGGTCGAGTGCTCTTCCAATTGAGCTACCAGGTAGGCTTGTGATGGAGACGAATTTTGGCATTTTATATTTTACTGCTATGAAGTCGCCTAGCCGGCGGGGGAGGTGGATTTTTCCATTTTTTAAATATTTATAATATTCTGGCAAGTTGGCCGAAATCAACTATTTAAATAATAATTATTAAAACATAATTTAAAAATTAAAACATTGAAACAAAATTAAATGAAATAAAGTTGAAACTGTTGATTGTTGCCACTTGGTGGAACATTATTATCATAATGTTATAATAAAGCACTTGTACTGTTCCACGTTATTATATTTAATATTACCGACCGGTTTCGCCGCTAAAGTATTATCAAGGTAAACAGATGGTGTATATTAAATATAATAACGTGGAATTTTCATTATAACATTACTAAATGAAATACATAAAATGTGTCAGCTTTTTAAACGACTATATAAGAGTAATGGACTGGTCCACAGGCTAAACGTCGCGCAGCGAGCGATGGAGAGTGCTATGCTCGGGGTTTCTCTGCGGGATCGAATCCGGAACGAAGAAATTCGACGGAGAACCAAAGTTGTCGACATAGCGTTCAGAGTTTGCAAGCTGAAGTGGCAATGGGCCGGTCACATCTGCCGAGTAAATGATGGCAGATGGGGGAGGAAGGTATTAGAGTGGAGGCCGCGCATAGGACGACGAAGTGTTGGACGCCCTCCTACTAGATGGTCTGATGACCTTAAGAAAGCGGCTGGGAGCGGCTGGATGCGTAAGGCGGAGGATCGTATCTGGTGGAAAGCATTGGGGAAGGCTTATATCCAGCAGTGGTAGATACAGGCTGATGATGATGATGATAAGAGTAAACCATATTGCGACGACTGTAAGGGACGCGCCCGCTCCTCTCTTACCCCGCACGTCCCGTACAATTGTTCTGTCTACACGTCTCCGTTGGACGACCGGTAGGGTCAGGAACAGCGACCGTTCGCTAGGCTATGTTCCACTGATTGTGGACTTGTGTTAAAATGATGATATCAAAGTCCAAACCTGGTGCAGGAGTTGATGTCAGTGCCGTCCGCGTTCTCGGGCCACACGCCGATGGTGGTGAAGGTGATGGGGCACGTGTTGGTGGCCCACGACACGTCGCGCATCGTCGTCGGCGACGGGACTTGGCGACACGTGGTCGCGTTCCCTGCAACGACAGTAGTTCCATTATGATGATGGTAAACATTGGTTAGAAAAGAACATATGTTTATTAACATCATACACTTATAACATTTCAAATACAATGTATATTATCATGATGTTATTTTTTTTATACTACGTCGGATGGCAGACAAGCATACGACTCGCCTGATGTGAAGCAGTTACCGTAGCCATATTAACGCTCGCAACATATTATATAATATCGCTCGCGCGCCGCCACCCCCGCTGCCAACGCAACATCTCCTTTTCTGGTAACCTCACTCACTCGCAGGAACACAACAACTCTCAAGGGAATTGTTATTTGGCTGCGGTATTCTGTGAGGTGGAGGTACATTCCCCAGTCGGGTAGCTTACAATTACGCTCCCTACCTCTCTTTTCGCCAGAGCTTCGTGTGTCAGTCAGCAGGGTATACCGCGTGCAGGTGAAGTTGGCTTTGGTTCAAGGATGTTGATGAACCACTTACACCCCAAATTTGGCCATCGCTCGGCATTAATGCTATATAATACACACAGCGCCGGTATACTGCGACAGCCGACAGGTGTCGACATGGACATCGTCGGACGAGTTATACCTCACAAAAATCCCCTTTATTTTACTTTGAATTAGTTTACTTTATTTCACTATGGTATATAATATCATAGAGTACTTACAGAACAAAAGTTCATAATCCCCGGAGTTACTTCTTATGTACTGACTGTCCTCAGACCAATCCAGATGCGTAATATAACTCGAGTGGCCCTGTGAACACAAACAGACACCTTAGAATAACATTCTGCACATATTGAATACCTATTTCACTACAATATACAGCACATTCACAATATACAAGCAACGACTAAGGAAATCTACATTTCCGGCAAAATCATCTACCACGAATTTAGCGAATATTTTATTGACGGAGATTCTATTAACCATAAAAAAATTGGATGTGGCTGTGTCATGAACATGGCATATGTTGTACGTGAATACGTTATATGCACTAAAATTATCTCAAAATGGCAGCACCTCCCACTCCCCCGGACGCGATGTTCAATAGTCCTCACTTAGCGTAATAAATTCTTTGATTCTTCATCTATCCAGTGCTGTGATTGAATTTTGAATGTAGCATAGATTCGAAACTACAACGCAAAACACTTCATGCTCACTTAATTTGTACTTATATATGATTACTGGAGAGCACTGGTGCTATAAATACAGGTACAAACCTAGTTATGGCATCAGCATCCAAATTTGTATGCTTATTGTGCGGCTCTAACGGTTCTACTTAAGAACTAAGAATAATATTGTTATTTAGTTGTCAACTATTTTCAACAGTTATGTGCACACACAATGTATTCTTGATTTTGTAATGCATGCTTATTTATTAAATAAAGATTATTAAAAAAAAAACTATATCTCCCGATTTTGTTATCATTACTTTTTTAAAAAAAGCAAAAATTTACACATATTCATGTCAATTAGGGCATAAAGACTTCATGCTAAGATCACTCGCTACCAGCCAACCTTTGGGAAAAGCAAACATACACGAATGCGGTATTCAAAAGAATACTAAGGAGTTAAATAATAAATACATACTTAGGTAATGAGTAACAAATGGTAAAAACAACAACAAATTTGGGACAACTAGGATTATTATATGGAGGAATTGTTCAGCAGGCGAGCTGTATTATTCTTTTTGAAAATGAACCGATATGACGTATGGTTTTTCTTTCTGCATGTCGTATGGACGTTAGCCGTCTTAGTGTCATAAGAAAAAAAAAACCGGACAAGTGCGAGTCGGACTCGCCCACCGAGGGTTCCGTAGGTACGTAGTATCATTATTAAATTTGATATTTTTCATTATAAATAAGAAATAATGCGTCGAAAAAAATAATTAAAATATATTTTGCAATGTGTACATCAAGCCCTTTCATATGATACCCCATTTGAACTAGTAGTTTCAATTTGAAATTTCGACACCCTATAAAAAATATAGACCCCCTATTTTTTAAGATCTATTTACAAATGTACAGTTTTGAGATTTATTCCTGTACTTGTAGTCTATAACGATATTACTTGCCAAATTTCATAGTTCTAGGTCAACGGGAAGTACCCTATAGGTTTTGATTCCCTTGAGTGTGTCGAAATATGCGTTTTATGCTGAATAAACGGCCGTAACTTTTTTCTACGTAAACTTAGCAGTTTGATTATTTTACAACTTCATGGGACCGTAGACCTGAGTATACAGTTCAAATTTCAGCTTGATACCTCCACGCATTCTCGACACAGAAATTCTTGACAGACAGACAGACAGACAGACGGACAACAAAGTGATCTTATAAGGGTTCCGTTTTTCCTTTTGAGGTACGGAACCCTAAAAATTACAACATATACGTAAGTCATTCATAACATTCAAGTACCTAACAGTTAATAGATTTAAACTAGTATAATCGACAATCCATAATTATGTATGATTAAAAATAATAACGATTTATTACTTGGGATGAATGATTTATGAATAGGGTTGCCATCATCTATAAATGTTAGAACCTAGAAGATTTTGATTTTTAAAACCCGGACATGTCATCAGTGTTTTTTAGTACTAGTATGTACTATTTTTTATTCTGTGACAAGACGGTTATTCTCAGCATGGAGTGGGCGGTAGTGATTTAAAACTTTTAACTCTGGACCATAATTGAAACCCCGCCCTGACGCTCCCCGGACGCCCTCCAAACTAGGACAAATCCGGGGAACCCAGACGGATGGCAACCCTAAGTAAAGCGTTCCATAACTTATGGTTTTTCTACCGTTCGGCATGTCGTAGGATTGTTTGCCGCCTTAGTGAAAAAAGAAAGAAGAACAACGTATACCTAAGTCATTCATAATATACAAGAACCTAACAGGTTTAAAGTTCTTGGATAGTCGACAGTTCATAATTATGTGTCTAAAAATTAATACTTAGTCCTTACTCTCCAACTCATAATGAGTAATAAATAATAACGATTTATAACTTGGGATGAATGATTTATGAACGAATAATGAAATATGTGAAAACGATGTAAACATGCGTTAACCCCTTGCGTGCCGCAATCCCATGGCGGTTATGGCGGCGTTGGTACGTCGCTTGGCATAGCACTAAAATTCGCGGCAAGCGAAAGGTTAATGAAGAGCGTGCATAATGACTAATGACATTTTTGTAGCGAATTAAATTAAAAATGGTTATAAATTATAATTCATTATAATTCACTAGGGGTCCTTACATAACATAAAATAGCACCTTTCTAGGTCATGTTATAAAACAGGGCCGGATTATCCAACGAGGCATTGTTTTTTACTTTATAAAATTCACAAATTTTGTTTGTACGATAAATTGCAAACAATTAGTCACTGTAAATAAGGAAGAGCAGGGTTTCTTTTGTTGACACAAGTATATGATATTGTTGACGATACTCGGGTCATAGTTGATATTTTTGCAAAAAACATTTGATCAAGGACAGGCAAGACAAGTTTGGGCAACTCAGACCAATCAATGACACAACTCGAACAAAACAGTACACCGTGCATGAATTATATAAGCTGAAACAAGGTTGTAGATCAGACCGGGCTGTTGGATTGATATGCCAATATCGATCTTTTTGGCAATACCTTTAGCAAGTAAAATGTCTACATGTCCAGGATCTTCCAGGTCCCACTGCTTGTGAGAAAATTAAAATAGAGTAAACATATTTGATATCAGACATTTTAACACAAATTTTATTTTTGGCTGACAGTTTTATACTGTTTACTACGTTATATATTTTTTTGTTTTTGTTTTGTACAAGTATAATTTTACATGCATACATATTTATCAATTTGCCTGCAATAAAGTCATTTTATTATTTTATTTATACTAGCTACTTACCTAGAGACACTTGCCTAAATATCTTTGTTTAGTTTAATCCGGCTCTGTTATATTTATATAATAAATAATAGCAATGATGCAGTTAATGTCTACGATATTCTAAACTACGCAATGTATGAATCTATTTTATCCAGAGAGATTACAAAATGGTTATGCTTCGAGACTCCAAGTATATAGTCTAGTCAGTTTACGCAAGTCTCCCGAATAAGGGCTAAAATTGGATCACGTTTTGAAACATTGGCTTCTGCCAATCCGCGCTTGAGCAGAGTGGTAGAGTATGGTCTGAACCCCTACGATTGAGGAGAGACACGTATGATACGGGCTGTATACCAGCAGTGGAATGAAGACATGTAAAATATTTCTAGATAAGTTTTACACAACTGACTGTACTATTATTATTTAGTTAGCAAGCAAACACGCAAGTATTTGTAATAAGTTCTGAGACAAAAGTTCCTTTTTTAGGCGTTACTCTTCACGTGGCAATCTCTCGAGATAAATTTTAATGTAACGTTGTTTTACCCGTCTACGTTTTTTCTCCGTACACTTGTAATGCGTGAAATTGATCACATAGTTGATTAAAAACATAAACACAATTAAATGTTCATATTAAATGATGTGTGGTGAATGTGTTTAAGCTGTGTGGTATGCACAGAATGTATCAGAAAGGGACAGCTTCAAATCAACAGCGCGACGGAAATCAGCTGATAGATATTTGCGTGGGGAAGGTGATTCTTTTTTTAATATTTAGATTTGTCCCTATTGATGTATCAATTGGTTAAATATATAAAAAAAACGGCACTCCCTGAGTGCCGGCAGAAGTGAAAACTAGAACATTAACGTTGTGCATTTTTGAATATTTTGGAATATAAATTGTTATATTTATCAGTATAAAAGTACTATCATTTATGTGGTAAAATACAATATTAATTTATTGCTCTATCGTACACAAACGTGACAATTTATATTACATTAAAAATAAACAGCAGGAGCAGGCATACATTTTCACAGCGCGGTAGAAAGAGAGGGGTATATTACTTCCTCTCCTACGCCGCGCCGGCGGTCTACTCTCCCTCCGTCTTACGAATTTTCGATCAGGTCACGTGTCCTGACGCGAGTTTAACATTTTTTACCCATTTCAAAAAGTGCACAACGCCGCTAAAGAAGTTTTCACTTGAAAAAATATTGATTACTTCTTAATTATTTGTCATATTGACGTATCATCACTTCCTGCGGCCCTTTCTGATGCATTCTGTATATGTATATACATATATATTATTAGTGTTGTGACCAATTATGACGCGGACGCCGCCAATAAAAAAAATATATGAATTTGAATGTGTGTGTGTATGCAAGATCATCCCCAATAGATTCTGCATGTAGGGCAGCGCAATTCGACGTCCAGATCGACAGTATTTAGTGTCGACTTCGCACGTGAACATTACGAGCGATTCCTATACCCGGGGCTCAATAGTCTACGCTGAAGCTGATCGGATTTTTTCATTGCAAAAATCTAACTTCACCTTATATTAATGCTAATAATAATGCTTCCGGCAGAATAGAATAGAATCACTCCGTCTCTTCCCGTGGATGTCTTACAAGGCGACTAAGGGAAATATATTAAAAAATATCGATCAGGCCTCCCCAACCCGTCTGGCCAGCGTGGGGAGTGTAGGCCAAATCCTTCTGTCTGGGACGGATGAGAGAGGGTCGTGCTCCTGTAGTGGAGACTAAAATGACCTGATGATGATGATGATGATGAATAATGCTTACCGTGTAGGCACGGCGACGCTCTACCGATTAAACTGAAGATGTTTATCACAAATTTAAACAGAAGTCCGATTTTCGCAATCAAAAATCTCAATGAAATCGGCTTCAGTTTAGGCGGTAGGCCTGTTTAATTACAAAGAAATAGAAATACTTTGTAGTCTTTTACAAAATTCACAATCTCGAAATAACCAATCACATCATTCCATGACGAGCTCGGTGGTCGAATGGTTAGCAATGGCCACTTTGACTCCGAGTTCGCGGGTTCGATCCCCGCACAAGTCAAACATTTGAGTGCATGAACATGTCTGTTTGTCTTGGTCTGGGTGTTTTCTATGTATTGTAAGTATGTATTTATAAAAAAAAATGTATTTAAGTACATTTATCAGTTATCTGGTACTCATAACACAAGCTTTGCGCTTAATTTGGGACTAGATGGCGCTGTGTAAATTGTCCAGAAATATTTATTTATTTATTATGGACAGGACACGCGTATTTTGTTTGGTTGCCTGATTAGCAGTACAAAATATTCAACATACAGTATCTATTGGGGGCTATCTATGCGTGTGATATAAAGGTGAATATGTTTAGAACGTTTGTTGTGAAATGAGACCATAAGATCAATTATTGGCCGTGTGGTTTCCGGTAGACTAGAATAGAATCACTCCGTTTCTTCCCGTGGATGTCGTACAAGGCGACTAAGGGAAATACATTATCAAATATCGATCAGGCCTCCCCAACCCGTTTGGCCAGCGTGAGGAGTGTAGGCCAAATCCTCCTTCCGTCTAGGACGGACGAGAGGGGGTCGTGCTCCTGTAGTGGAGACTAAAATGGACCTGATGATGATGAAGACCCTTTAAGAACAGCTTCATATTTCCCTTGAAAGGCTGACAATGGGTCGGCGGTCACATTGTTGTTGCTGGTTTCTATGGTGGTGATTGCTTTCTATAAGATGATCCACATATCCCCACTCTCTTCTTTTATAAAAGAGATCTATTGACTGTTGAAAACAAGGAATATCGTCTGTGTGTGGCCATTCGAAACACTGTAATACCACATAAATAATAGTACTACGTATGGCGACTCCGTGCCGCTCTCTCGTGTCGACTTCACCTCCCCTCTGAGATAAGTCTGGAACAGTTTATATGGCGCCGCACGCACACACGCTCATTCACGCTGTGCACAGACGTCATTGTTTATGTAGTAGTAAACGACGTGTCATTTGTATGGAGTGGCCGGGGTGTGGTATTACAATAATTTAAAGAGATACATTAGGAACACTTGTGAAGTGGCCCTGTTATAGTAAGTGAGATATAAGTAAGTTGGTTCATTCGAATTTCCCTTTCATTCCCGGTTTCCATGAGTGTGAATTAGTTAAAGTGGCATGCCCAGGTGATAAAGGTCCAGTATATTTTATGTAATCTTAATGTCATATGAATAAAAAATATATAAAATATAATATTATAGGTATTGTAACAAAGTTCAATTTGCAGCAGTCATATACATAATATAGTAGGTAAACATTTTAACTGTTAACTTATCAACCTAAAATGCATAATAGGTTAGTAAGTTAAAATACAGTTAAAATATTTAACTCTTGACTTATTTTTTTTTTCTTTTATGCTGTAGCATACAAAAAAAAAACCGGACAAGTGCGAGTCGGACTCGCCCACCGAGGGTTCCGTAGGTACGTAGTATCATTATTAAATTTGATATTTTTCATTATAAATAAGAAATAATGCGTCGAAAAAAATAAATAAAATATATTTTGCAATGTGTACATCAAGCCCTTTCATATGATACCCCATTTGAACTAGTAGTTTCAATTTGAAATTTCGACACCCTATAAAAAATATAGACACCCTATTTTTTTAGATCTATTTACAAATGTATAGTTTTGAGATTTATTCCTGTACTTGTAGTCTATAACGATGTTACTTGCCAAATTTCATAGTTCTAGGTCAACGGGAAGTACCCTATAGGTTTTGATTCCTTTGAGTGTGTCGAAATATGCGTTTTTTGCTGAATAAACGGCCGTAACTTTTTTCTACGTAAACTTAGCAGTTTGATTTTTTTTTAACTTCATGGGACCGTAGACCTGTGTATACAGTTCAAATTTCAGCTTGATACCTCCACGCATTCTCGACATAGAAATGTTTGACAGACAGACAGACAGACAGACAGACAGACAGACAGACAGACAGACAGACAGACAGACAGACAGACAGACAGACGGACAACAAAGTGATCTTATAAGGGTTCCGTTTTTCCTTTTGAGGTTCGGAACCCTAAAAAATACTGTTTTCTCGCGAAATAACCGCGTTAGGGTGCTGCATAATAGTAGATTATTGCATCGAGCACAAAGTAATTTATTATTGCACCGAGTGCCTGATTTAGAGCCCGAGCGTTAGCGAGGGCTCTAATCTAACAGGCACGAGGGCAATATAAATTACTTAAGGCGAGGTGCATAATCTGCTTTTCTTTCAACTAATACCTATAGGAATAGTAGATAAAAGAAACTCATATCAAACAGTTAAAATAGAAGTTTCTATAACACTGTCGGCTTCATTTAGAATGTTTTCCGGAGTTAATGTGTCGCTAGATGATTCCATTTTAATTCGAAGCCGAAGCACTCAAAATCAGATAGTATCACACTTTTATCGTTTCCAAAAATATTGTCAAGCAAAATTAACAAAGTTCCCGCCAAATCACTTTTTTTAAATTTCTTTCATTTTTAACTCAGAGTTAGCAGCAATCATTTTTTAAATTTGGAACAAGTAGGATAGAAACGAATAATACGTACGAAAAAAAAAGTATTGATATCGGCTGGCTGAATAGAGCTAATCCATTGAGATTGGCACCTTTTGGTGCGATTAAAAAAAACTGTGCAATAATGAAATTTCATACGTTTTTATTGCTCTAGAGCATTAAAGACTCGTTTTGTACTGAGTTTTTAGTGTGATTGTGATGAAATTAAAGCATAGTTGGAAGAAAACACTTTTAAGCACCGGGGACAAAGCTCGTTACTCTTCTTCGTCACCGGTTAGTGGAGTAGAAGTCGAGGCAAATATATATTTTGAAAAATGGAAAAATCCTCCTGCCTCCCCTAGGAGGGGGGGTCAAAATATATTTATCTGGTAAGTTGGCCAAGACAACTATTTAAATAATAATAATCGAGTCAAATATATTCAACATTTAAGTGCACACATAATGTATTCTTGATTTTGTAATGCATGTTTATGTATTATTAAATAAATAGATAAATAAAGAGTGGTGCATATGTAGTGTACTCACCAGGCACTTCCCGAGGCGCGTGTACCTGGCGCCGTTGTCGTCGACGCGGTACACGTACAGGAAGTTGTCCCGCGAGCCCAGCGCCACCATCGAGTTGTCCGGCGAGTACTGGATCGTCTGGATCGGCTCCGACCTGACATTTAAATTCAGCTAATTATATAAAAATACAATGACGAGTATAATGAGAATAATCCTGCCCCCTTACCACCATCTCTTATTGCGATTCAATAACTGAATAGAATACTTATTCATACCAATGAAAAAGAGACTCTATTTCAAATGGAATAGAGTCGCTTATTCATGTAGATGAATGATGATGTTGAATGCTTATTCAAAAAGCGACTCTTTTTCAAATGGAATAGAGTCGCTTATTCATTGGTATGAATAAACAATCTATTCAATTATTGAATCGCAATAATAGATGGTGGTAAGAGGGCTGGACAATTACACATGACCACAGTATCTAGTACAGCATAGTTACAGCAAAGCTTGTACTATGGGTACTAGATACTGATATTATATTTTAAATACATTTTTTTGTAAATACATACATATAATACATAGAAAACATCCAGACCAAGACAAATTAATGGTTTTGTTAGAATACGTGTGTAAATTTAATCGAAAATTTTGTATGGAGAGACTACATTCTGTCCTTAATTCCCAAATCGATCTAAATAATCAATTATTTACATAAATTTTGAGTTACTTTCGGTTCTGTATTTATAGAACTACTCTATACACCCGGTATGCTCCATCGATGAGTTTTTGACCATATTTTCATTCTGCTGATGATAGCAGTCATAGATAGCAAATTCAGCAAAACCTCATTAGTTTAATAAATAAATTATTCCTGGACAAATTACACACTGCCATCTAGTCCCAAACTAAACAACGCTTGTAATATGGGTACTATATAACTGATATATATTCCATAAATACTTTTTTTTTATTACATACCTACATACATAGACAACATGTAGACCAAGACAAACAGACTTGTTCATGTACACAAATGTTTATCTTGTGCGGGAATCGAACCCGTGACCTCGGAGTCAAAGTGACCATTTTTAGCCATTCGACTACCGAGCTCGTCTTAACACACGTACGCATGTTAGCACTTTAGTACGCACGTTAGCACGTTAACGTACAACAGTATATTTGACGCCTCGTTAGAGACGTAAATAATTACCCATCGTGGTGCTGCGTGAGCAGCTGGCGGGAGACGGGGTCGAAGACCAGCCACTTCCCGCTGAGACAGCCCACGGCCAGCACGCCGCCGTCGGTGGACCACGCCACGCACTGCGCGCGCTCCTGGACAAGTTACATCACGTTAAAAACCACTTCTGTAGCACCGTTCAAAAGTGCAACGCCTTGACGGCATATGTGTTTCCACCTTCCTACAACATGGGATCCTTTAAGCGACCCTCGAAGAAGAAGTACCTCGTGGGCCAGCATGGCAGTTTCAACGGCCAAGTAACAACAAAAAAACTGACAGAACATCGTTGTCTAGTCTTATACCAGTTTCGGCTGTAATTTCGGCTCTTCTTTTCGCTTGCCATCAGGCGAAGCTGAGCCACTATGTTGAGCTAAAGTAAAAAAAAATAATATAGAAAGGGAGCCAAGTTTAACATTCACACATATGATGCACAAAAGACCTAACTTCGTACACATGTATACACATGGTATCACATGTGATACAGTGGTGTGCATAACAATTTATTACTGCTAGGATGTATACAAAGTAAGATAAGTATAAGATATGTGAGATAGTAATCTTGTCGACTTCGCGGACAAAATCTTTGAGACCTAAATGGGTGCTAAGTTCTGTAGTTAGCCTTGACATACATTTAGTGTTGTTACCAGATCTTGCAGTACAAACGTAAAGACAAGTAACATTTTAAAATTTCTGGTTTTTTCTGCTAGGTGCCGTCTTCGCTAGCAAATAAATTATTTATATCTGTATTTTTAAGTATACATACGTCGATGTCCTTGCTCCACACGGTGGAGTGGCTGAGTCCGTCCCACAGCTGCAGCAGCCGGTCCCAGCCGGCCGACGCGAACTGAACTTGAAGTATACATACGTCGATGTCCTTGCTCCACACGGTGGAGTGGCTGAGTCCGTCCCACAGCTGCAGCAGCCGGTCCCAGCCGGCCGACGCGAACTGAACTTGAAGTATACATACGTCGATGTCCTTGCTCCACACGGTGGAGTGGCTGAGTCCGTCCCACAGCTGCAGCAGCCGGTCCCAGCCGGCCGACGCGAACTGAACTTGAAGTATACATACGTCGATGTCCTTGCTCCACACGGTGGAGTGGCTGAGTCCGTCCCACAGCTGCAGCAGCCGGTCCCAGCCGGCCGACGCGAACTGAACTTGAAGTATACATACGTCGATGTCCTTGCTCCACACGGTGGAGTGGCTGAGTCCGTCCCACAGCTGCAGCAGCCGGTCCCAGCCGGCCGACGCGAACTGAACTTGAAGTATACATACGTCGATGTCCTTGCTCCACACGGTGGAGTGGCTGAGTCCGTCCCACAGCTGCAGCAGCCGGTCCCAGCCGGCCGACGCGAACTGAACTTGAAGTATACATACGTCGATGTCCTTGCTCCACACGGTGGAGTGGCTGAGTCCGTCCCACAGCTGCAGCAGCCGGTCCCAGCCGGCCGACGCGAACTGAACTTGAAGTATACATACGTCGATGTCCTTGCTCCACACGGTGGAGTGGCTGAGTCCGTCCCACAGCTGCAGCAGCCGGTCCCAGCCGGCCGACGCGAACTGAACTTGAAGTATACATACGTCGATGTCCTTGCTCCACACGGTGGAGTGGCTGAGTCCGTCCCACAGCTGCAGCAGCCGGTCCCAGCCGGCCGACGCGAACTGAACTTGAAGTATACATACGTCGATGTCCTTGCTCCACACGGTGGAGTGGCTGAGTCCGTCCCACAGCTGCAGCAGCCGGTCCCAGCCGGCCGACGCGAACTGAACTTGAAGTATACATACGTCGATGTCCTTGCTCCACACGGTGGAGTGGCTGAGTCCGTCCCACAGCTGCAGCAGCCGGTCCCAGCCGGCCGACGCGAACTGCGCCAGCGTCGGGTGCGCCGCTAGTCCCCACAGCTCGTCCACGTGTCCTGCGAATACGTACCATTCATATTACAATATCTACAATATGAAGAGCTCTGCTGCGGAATGCAAGTACCTCAACAGTCAACACGGTCTTTAGTGCCCAAGCCAACCTGACCTACACGTGCACCCTGGCGACTAACGAAAGAGCTCCGGCGAAAGAAAGGTAAGGTACAGCGTATTTGTAAAGAACAAAATATAGATGCCTACGTGTAATAGCATACAAGTATTACACGTAGGCATCCGCCAATAAATATTTTTTGAAATCCAAACGGGATACCTGGATATGCGTGTATGAATTCGCCGACACGATTATAGAATTTAAATAATGTCGACTGTTGCCTGTCTATGCCTTTATTTATCTCTAGTTGAATGAGTTGGTCCCGGTCCCGGCTATTGTCAATGGATGACAGTTTTGGAAGCAGTAGCGTTTGGGTGGCTTGAAAACACTGCCCTACAAATACATACTAAAAATCATTCAGATACGGGGTCATCCCCGCCGTCCGCTGTCTTCTCATTCTGTTGTCCTTTGCAGAATAATTCTCTTTCATTTAATTAAATTAAATTTGTAAACATTGCAAGTTTTGTAGGCTAGGTGTTCTGTGACTACAACTTACCAAGAACAGCAGGCGAGAATCCCAGCTCCAAATCTCCATGCAGTATACAATTCCTCGTGGTACCAATGAACAGCTGACTGCCTCGACCTTCAGCTACCACCCTGACACCTCCATAGTGACCTTCAATCACGCTTTCAACCCCTGTAGGGTTCGCTTCAGCATCTAGCAGGACAATTCTGCCGTCTTTTCCTCCAGCAGAGACTAAAGTTCCGTCTTTTCGACAGCAGAGTGAGAACACAGGACCCTCGTGAGTAGATCTGACTAATTTTGCTACTGTGTTGGTCCCTCGGGCCCAAACTATTATGTTGCCACTTGAGTCGCCTGATAGAACATCGCCTAGAAATGATGGATTACATTCAGAATAAGAACTATTGAGGAACATGCTGCAAATATAATTATTAAGGAGATGAAAACTTAAGGCTTTTCCTGAAGTCTGTAGTATATGGCTATATATATTAGGGCTTATGACATTGGCTATCACACACTTTGTCTAACTTATTTTCTGCACAATGTACAACAAATCATTTACATATACAAAGTACAGAACAGGCTCCAAAATAGAACCCTGGTCAACCCCAATGCAGAAATTGGGGTTGACAAACACAATTAGGGAAATGAAATGAAATCATTTATTCTGACATTGAGCCTTTGTGTGCACTTAGCTACGTCTTACACATTTTATAAATAATATTCTTATTGTTATTTACCAAATGTGTAACAACGCAGAACGCATAAGCATTGTCATTCAGCGTGGCAATGTTGCCAGCTTTCTGGGCACGATGGCATTTGACGGTGATGAGGAGGAATATTTTGACTGTTTAATTATTTATATTAATAATGTTAAATTGTAAGTTTTATTATTTAGTTATTTTAATTTGAATAAATAAATACAAAAAAAAAAACTTATAATTTTGTATTTTTTAGGGGTTAAACCCAATGACAAATAAAAATTTATTAGGTGTTGTTTACAATACTTTTGTAGGAACATGAAATAGTAGTTTATGAAACAGTTGCATAATAAGGGTTATTAAAATACGAGTGTGAGTTTATAACATGAGCCGAAGGCGAATGTTATAATAGACCACACGAGTATTTTAATACCTAATTATGTATGTGCAGTTTCATACACTACTTTATCTAATCTCATTTAATATATGATAATAATATTTTAAATACAACCATGAAGTTAATTTAACAGCTATAATTCTTACTTATAAATCCATTTGCAGATCGAGCATGCGTAGTGCGCATGCGCGACGCGCCGCGCGGCGCCGCGTTCACAGATTATGTAGAAAAAATTTGCAAAGTTGCAATGTATTTGCATTGCAACCTGTTTAAAATACCTGTATCCAGGGCTGAAGCTGTATCGAAATGGTAAAAAAGTTATTTTACGATACAGTTGTCCATACAAGAGCTGTATCGAAAAATAACTTTTTAAATTTATTTTAATAGCTTGTGTGTAAAGACTGTCATTAAGATACTGTGTTTAGTTTTTTTAATGTGTAAATTTCAGTATGAGATTAGATAATAGTAGTTTATGCAACTGTCATATAAGAAGGGGTCGAGGGGAATACACGAGAGTCTGTTTATCGCATGAGGCGAAGCCGAATGCGATAATACGTTGACTCGAGCGTTTTAATACCTAAGTTATATGCAGTTTCATACACTACTTTATCTTCACTCATAGGAAAAATTTAAATTAAACATATTTCCAATGTATAAATTCTTGGTACATTTTGTCGTACAATTTTTTTGACTTTTCTGGCAGGAGTTTTTCAGTTAACGCCGATGCCGATGCCGATGCGAAAATCTCGCCGTCACTACTCTCTTCTCCAATCATATTTTAATCACTTACAGGATTTTAGTAAACTTTTTTGGAATCCCAAATACAAAACCACGATCGGCAAAAAAATGTATGGAAAGCGCGGGAAATTAAGTTCAAACAATGCATGCGAGCGCCATTTTTTCATATTCAACTTATAACAAAAGAAGAGCGGTACTATAATGAGTTTTATTTTTAATTTTATGTACATGCGTTTATAAACTGCGTCTTTATAGAACCGCCTTTGAATTCGTAATGCGAATTTTTCGATTTGAGTGTAGATAAAGAACTTTATTAAGCAATATTGGGCCCTTGCGAGCATTTAAATCAGAGTATTGTACTATGTCAAAAAATCTTGTCTGGACCACTACTTCTCACCGTTATGGTTGAAGCCGAGGCACGTGACGTATTTGGGTTTGTCCCGTCCGTCGAAGACGCCCATCCGTTTGTAGAGCATGTTGGTGTGGTCCAGGGTCCAGAAGGCGATGTGGTTCTTGCCGCACGTCACGATCTGGTTGCGGTCGAGGGGGTGGAACTCGGCCGCTATCACCGTGTCTACAGAGCACTGGAAAAAAATACCATATTTCTAAAACTTATACAAAAATATAGATAAGAAGCTTGCAATACAAGAAGTATTTATTACTCGCGCGCTGAAGTAGTCCCACTACTGACTGATCCAGCATCTCCTGATATCACATTACTTGCAGGAACACTTGCAGTAACAACTTACCTGAGGATAATATTTAATAATAATAAATATTTATTTTAAAGCTTGTACTATGGATACTAGACAACTGATAAATGTACCTAATTTTTTTTTGTAAATACATACTTATAAGACACCCAGATCAAGACAAACAGATATGTTCATGCACACAAATATTTGTCTTGTGCGGGGATCGAACCCGCGTCCCCGGAGTCAAAGTGATCATTAAATAAATAAATATCAGACAAATTACACAGCGCCATCTAGCCCCAAAGTAAGCGAAGCTTGTGTTATGGGTACTAGACAACTGATAACATTTTTTTTGTAAATACATACTTATGATACATAGAAAACACCCAGAACAAGACAAACAGACATGTTCATGCACACAAATATTTGTCTTGTGCGGGGATCGAACCCGCGTCCCCGGAGTCAAAGTGATCATTGGTAGCCATTCGACCACCGAGCTCGTCAAATATTACGTGTCTGTAGTATTCTGGGAAGTGCAAGTAACTTGCGTAGACGGGCTCGATAAGTTCCACCTCTCTTTGAAGCTTGCAGCATCTACCAGCGAGAATGTGAGGTAGGTTGATCATTCCATCAGAATAACGCCGACGACGGCCGTGGTTTCACGGTTGACGCTGTGAAATTCTTCGACATGCCTCCTTCTAAGCGATGGCGTGGCGCTAGCGACTCCCAATCATAGATAATGTGGACATTCATAGCCATTGGGTATTACGATCCGTTCGGGAGAAAACATAGCAGGTCACGACTCATTCATTTTGACGAGCTCGGTGGTCGAATGGTTAGCAATGGCCACTTTGACTCCGAGGTCCCGGGTTCAATCCCCGCACATGGCAAACATTTGTGTGCATGAACATGTTTGTTTGTCATCAACATGTCTGGATGTTTTCTATGTATTATATGTATTTATTTACAAACAAAAAATGTATTTAAGTATAATAACAGTTATCTAATACCTATAGCACAAGCTTTGCTTAGTTTGGGACTAGATGGCGCTGTGTAATTCGTTAAGGAATTTTTATTTATATTCTTCCTTCCCAACGACGGCTAAATTTGTGAGGGAAATTAAGTTTCATACACGAGGTTCTAAATTCTTGACTTACCTTCGTCTCAGCGATGCAGTGGCCCTTATCAGGCCTCTGCCACTCCCAGACGGAGATGGTGTGGTCAGGTCCTTCGTCGACGCAGGCCAGGAGCGTGCCGCCGTCGGCTCTGGAGAACGTCACGCAGGCCACGGCCCGCTCCATCTGCCCGACGCCGATGACGGCCAGGGTCGAGAGGGATACTGAGTTCCACACGCGGACGTGAGGCTGTGAAACAGAAAAAGATAATGAAATTAGGGGGTGAAAAGGAGAGTAAAAAATTCTGTAATCCAATCTTCAAATCAAATAATTTATAGCCATTTAATTGGGACACCCATATCAAAGCAGTGAGATGAATTGTATCGATGCAGCACATGGATACTTGGTGTTATTTAGGAAAAACAGATTTTTCCAGAATCATGGAAAGGGACATGTAATGCCATCTATTGTGAGTAGCAAACATATTTGGTAACTGATATTTTTGATAGATGGCGTTATAATGACTATCGGCTTGACATGCCCTACTTTCGCCAGGTTCTGGTTAGCTAGATGGCAAGGTGCACCACATGCAGCCGATGCGATGTAGGTTTAGGCTCTAATGATGATGCAGGTCGTCATTAAGTACTTAATAAATTGTAGTTTTACCAAAATTTTAATTTCCCTAACTTGAAGTCATTATGCTCATAAAAGAATAGTGCGAATGCTCATTTATGCAACCAAGTAAAAGTTGACCTACCCTGGCATCCAGCCGGTCATGACCAGCGCACTGTCCACTGGCTATGACCAGTTTATTGGGGTGCACGGCCAGGCACTTGACGTCGTCCGTATGACCTGTGTAGTGCCTCTGGCATCTCTCCTCCACGTTGAACAGCACCACGACGGCCGCGACGAAGTACACTATCTCGCCAGTCGGTAGAAGGTAGAGGTTGCTTCGGCAGTCTTTGCCCCTGTAACAACAAGTCATAAATTAAAAATCCATTCATATCATCTTGATAATTGTCCATCTTCGACGAGCTCGGTGGTCGAATGGTTAGCAATGGCCACTTTGACTCCGAGGTCGCGGGTTCGATTCCCGCACAAGACAAATATTTGTGTGCATGAACATGTCTGTTTGTCTTGGTCTGGGTATTTTCTATGTATTATATGTATGTATTTACAGTTTTTTTTTTGTAAGTTATATTTAAGTAGGTATTTTATTTATAAGTTATTTGTATATTATTAAATGTTTAGACTAGATTTTTAAATAATAAAAATCTGTGTATATATACTTGAATATAATGATATGTATTTACAAAAAAAAATGTATTTAAGTATTATATCAGTTATCTAGTACCCATAGTACAACCTGTGCTTAGTTTGGGACTAGATGGCCGTGTGTAATTTGTCCTGGAATATTTATTTATTTATTTATCTACGACAGATCGTTTTTTAAAGACATTTTATACCACGAACAACGTAATTGTGGATCAACTTTCCACAGCTCTGTTTCCAAATATATACGACATGGGAGTTCTAAAGAACAGAGGCTGGATTTCTCTTAAAAAGCTGGCAACGGATCGGTGATCTCTTGCTGATTTCTATGAGCCGTGGTTGCTTTCCATTAATGCCCGTTTGCCCTCCTCTTACATAAAAATAAGCATACAGTCCGCCTTAAATGTCTTTGTGGGTTAAACTTTGCCTTAAAAGTCTTATTGGGCCTAACTTTGCCCAAAATGACTGACGATTTTATTTACGATGTCTAACTCATCGTAATGCCAAAGGCTCGCAAAGACACAGACCACATTGGCTCTTCTTTTACATTATCGTGTAAGTAGTTATTTTGTCATAATAATACTTTTCCATACATACCGATGACTGTGCGAACCCGGACTAACAAAATAGACTCTTCACTTAGGTGTATATGGATTTACTTTCACATAATTGATTTAATGGCTAATCCAGAACAGATCCCAGCTCAAGATCCAGATCAAGCGTTTTCTGCTTCCTAAACGCTAGGGAAACTACAATTTTAGGTATATACACGCAGTTAACGTATTTCCAAACTATACAAGATATTGAAAAAGTTGTTACTGGTACTGAAAGTCCTTCACGAGCTCTATCAAATGGCAACAATAATCCAAATACAAACATACTTTCAATTATAAATGTGAAAGTGCATTTGTCTGTGTATTTGACGAGCTCGGTGGCATAGTGGCGTAGCGGTCAATGACGCGGCTTCGACACCAACGCTCGTGGGTTCGATTCCCACACAGGACAAACATTTGTGTGCATGAACATGTCTGTTTGTCTTGGTCTGGGTGTTTTCTATGTATCATAAGTATGTATTTACAAAAAAAAAATGTATTTACGTATGTTTATCAGTTGTCTAGTACCCATAACACAAGCTTCGCTTACTTTGGGACTAGATGGCGCTGTGTAATTTGTATGACAATATTTATTATTTATTTATTTATTAATATTTATTTATTTGTTAGCCCTTCTTTCACATCAAAAGGAAGCAATGGATTGACATGATTTTTACGTGGATAGTTTACGGTCTAGACTGGTGAGTAGACTACATTTTATCCCGGAAAAAACATTTTAATCCCACGGAAAAAAACATTTTAGTAAAATTTGACGAGCTCGGTGGCGTAGCGGTCAAGGACGCGGCTTCGACACCAACGCTCGTGGGTTCGATTCCCACACGGGACAAACATTTGTGTGCATGAACATGTCTGTTTGTCTTGGTCTGGGTGTTTTCTATGTATCATAAGTATGTATTTACAAAAAAAAATGTATTTACGTATGTTTATCAGTTGTCTAGTACCTATAACACAAGCTTCGCTTACTTTGGGGCTAGATGGCGCTGTGTAATTTGTCTGACGATATTTATTTATATTTATTTATTAAATTGAAAACGTCCGCTATCACTGTAACTCAAAGTGCTTCACGGGGTCTATCAAAAAGTGTCAATATCGTTTCCACCGTGTACAGATGAAGTTCTTTGACATTTCGACGTTACTGTTCTTATACCACATGCAATAGGAGCTAAAATCGAACTGCAGTGTAAAGAGTGACGTGTTTCAGCCTTCAGCGGCACTTATCTGCCGTCCCATTATGGTTGGGTCATCAGTAATGATGGGCGGCGATCCGCGAACAACCTTGGGACAACGGATTCGAACGGATTTCGTCTCAGAGGGGAGGTGAGGTAGGGAGTGGCCGTACTGCACGCAGTCACAGTATTACTGCAGTTAGGGCATGCAATATTCGCCCGATATTAGTATTCGTTTTTTACGCATATCATGATTCATACTATTCGAGTTATTCGAGTTTTACGAATTTTTCGAATATCTTCTTTACATAGTATAAAATAAAGTCGCAACCGCAGTCTATGCGCTTTTAAACTACGCAACGGATTTTAATGCTGTTTTCAGCAATAAATAAACAAATAAATAAATATTTCAATTTACACCGCGCCATCTAGTCCCAAATTAAAACTGTAGGTACTAGATAAGTGATAAATGTAAATAAATACATATAATACTTAGAAAACACCCAGACCAAGACAAACAAGACATGTTTATGCACACAAATGTTTGACTTGAGCTGAGATTGTTGGCTGAGTCTGTGCAATCTCTGGTTTTCTATTTGGTATCAGAGAGTTTTGTGGCATGTTAATGTCTTTATTTGTTGGATTTTGTTTAAAATGGCGGATGACGGCGTCAGTCATTCTTCCCGCGCGCAACCCCCCGAGGACGATTTTATACACGTATTAATGTGCATTTACTAAGTTTATAGTATTCGAATATAAAACAAGGGCGAATACTCGAATACTCTAATTGCATGCCCTAACTGCAGTGCAGTACGGTCACTCCCTGTGTAATAGCATATACTATGCCTCTGGTGTTGCGATCGTCCACAGGCTTCTTGCGTTGCGACCTCAGTTGTATATAAAAAATTGGTTGTGTGTAACGTTGGTTTACGGATGATAATTTTACGTGATAACGTCATAAGAAAACATCGGCCGATGGAGTGGAAGAGAGCTATCACTCTTGTTCAGCTTGTGACGCATCTATATGCGTCACAAGCCGCGCTCTCGCTTGCACGCTCGGCTCAGGCGGAACGTGACAATGAGTCATCAGAGTCATGCTTTTTCGTGCGTGCAGCCGGCGTTAATCGATTTATAAGACGTTACCACGTCAAGATATATGTTTGAAAGTAATTTGTGATTGATAAATGCAACTGAAATTGACTAAATAGCTAAATTATTATTAAAAATATTAACTTTTCAGTACTTATAGATAACTAATATTGTTATGTACTACGAGTTTTTTACGTTAAAAATTGCGGAATTTTTTTTCTTTAACTGTTAGCAAAAACGTACGTTTCCTTTTATGTGTGGGTAACCCGTAGCAGTGTTTACAATGACCATCATTACAGATGAGCAGTGGACCGCGAACCGCGGCCTTGGACGTCGCCGCATCTGATTGCTACGTGACAGTCTACAGTCCGGAGTCAATGGACTGAACGAGGTTTGGTTCATTTTTTACCATTATTGTGGTTAATCTGGGACTCTACCATTCTATCGCCGAAGCTGAAGTCGATTACCATCTGAATTTTTGGATGCGGAAATGATGCTATTGCTTAGATTGATGGTAATTATGTTCAGCTCACCTAGTAGAAACCCTAGAGCTCTACCGACTAAGCTGAAGATGTTTGTCAATAACTTTATCCTAAGACCAATTTTTGAAATAAAAAAAACCGATGGTAATCGGCCTTAACTTCGGCGGTAAGCCCCCTGCCCCCCTAGCCAAGTGCAATTCGTAGCGTAACGAACGTTAGATAGATCACGTGACATTTGTCAACATCGAACATTTTAGTATGAGAATTGACAAATGTCACGTAACGTTCGTTACGCTACGAATTACACTTGGCTAGGGCGGCTGGTCAGTGGATGCTAGCTACCGTGTACACTTGGCAACAGATTATGTAAATTTGGTGTGTACGTAGTTCATCATTTCTCTTTGTGCCATACCCAACCCCACCTACACGTCATGCACCCTGCTGACTGACAAACGAAACTCTGTCGAAGAGTAGAGCACAGCATATATTTATAAGTCGCCCGACAGGGAAATCCCAATTCCCTTGAAACCCTCACGGGCTGGGCTAGTATTGTGTTGTGGGCAGTGAGTAATGCCATTAGGAAGGACTTGCTGCGTTAGCAGTGACGGTGGCAACGCGCAAGCTATTTTGCATGTTCCTTGCGGTTATACAGCTACGTTAACCTCTTCACCCGTATGGCCGCGGGCCGTATGCTTGTTTCTTACCAGAGATAACGACAGTGTAGTGGTAGAAGATAACAAACGATCGATACTTCCAAGGCGGGGCGTGCAATACAGTGTTACCTAGTATAACCACAGTTTTGTTTATACTACGTTGGATGGCAGAGAAGCATACGGCCCGCCTGATGTGGAGCGGTTACCGCAGCCATATTAAAGCAACAGGAAATATCCACCTACTTTGCCGACGCAGCAGCTCCTTCCTTTCTTGTGACCTTACACACCCGCAAGAACACAACAACCCTCAAGGGAATTTTACTTGGCTGCGGTATTCTGTGAAGTGGAGGTAAACGCGTACAAAATCGCGGATGCAAGCAGTATAGTTTGAAATAATACCATTTATAGCAATGGGGTTGTAAGCGGCTACACATCAGACGGGCCGTATGCTTCTCTGCTACCTGTCGTAGTATAAAAAAGATACAGCCATTGGTAATAAAAAAAATGGAAGGTAATCATCATAATATCATAATAAAATAAAATCGAGTTAGAGTAGCATCACCAACTGCAAATCCCCTCAAATTAAACTAACTAAGTAGGTCCAATGTAAGGCAAAATTCCTTTTCATCCTTTTTTTTTACTTTCAAAGATTTAATTGGCTTCTTAATTATATTATTCATTTTAATCATTACTTACTTTAGTCAACCCGATACTATGTTAATCGCTCTAGTTCTGTGGGTCTACAAGTATATAGGAGGATACCGTGGTCCCACCAGTAGGACAAACCGATAACACAACGAACTGAATTTTGGTTATTTTCATGTATCTCTTTGTGCCCTACCTATTTCATGCTAGAGCCTTTTAGTAAGCCTAGTTGCCAAGATACACATCTAATGAATACGAGTACTAATGTATTCATTAGATTTAGATATACGCTCAAAGATTAAACATTTGAACCACTGTGCTAACCCCATTTTCGTATACAAATGTATTAAAAGAAAATAACAACATGAGCCAAAAAATATTACAAAATGAGCCACAGAAAATAGGTTAGGTTAGGTTCGGTATGTTTTATATCAACTTTAGTCGCCAAGTCAGTAAAACAGTCGCCCAGTTTCACAATTTTAGATGCTCGGTTTATTACTATCCATTATTAAATGTTTTGTGTTAAATTGATAATTAAAACGCTAACCTAACAAGAGAAAAACTAGTTCATTTCCGGCAACGGTATAGCGGTTAAGCACAGAGAACAAAAGGCAACCTTGAATGTAGGTAAAATACAAGACGAAACAAAAGATTTTCCAGTGTGTATAATTATGTAATATACTGTACTTAATTAAATATTGTTTTTTTTTTAATTCCGCTAAAACAAAGACATACAAAGTATTTAGATAACAGATAGAATGAGATTTCAAATAAATTCAATTTCAAAAAAGAAAATTAATTTTGGACCGTTTAACGAAGAACTGAACCATCATCTCCGTATATTATATTAATTTATGTACTTATTATAGTGCTATATTCTTATGTATGTTTAATTTATTTCAATGTACTCATTGAAATAAAATAGAGAGATAGTTGTAGTCTAAGTTGAATAGTCATTACATATATCTATTTTCTAGACACTGTTCTAATTTTTTTTATCTGCTTTAGAACCGCATTCGTGTATTTCTGCTATTCTCAAAGGTTGACTGGTAGAGAATGCTTTTAGCGTTAAGTCTGCCTTTTGTACCCTTATGTAATTTTGTGGTTTATGGACCACAAAATTACGTTTACACAAAAATAAGTTTAAATAAATAAATAGCTGTTTATTGTTTTTATAGCACACCCAGTGCTAAATAATTGACCCGTCAGGTATAAAGCGGTTACCGTAGTCTACAAACGCTTTTTATACGACTAGGGTGACAAACAAGCATACGACCTGGCAACCCCGGTGCAAATGCAACATCACCAGACATATGTCTGGCTCAATGACTCCCACGAGCAAGATTCTTAGGATATTGTTATTTAGCTGCGGCCTTCAGTTATGTGAAGGTACTTCCACAGTCCAATTGGGGTCCACTTACACCCCATCAACATCTTTGAACCAAAGCCAAACTCACCTGCACGTGGTGCGCCCTATTGGCTGACAATCGAGGCTCTGGCGGAAAGAGAGGTAGGGCATAGCGTATTTTTTAAGCTGCCCGATTAGGGAGGTACCTCCACCACACTATTCTGTGAGGTGGAGATACCTCCCTTTCTCTTTTGTCAGAGCCACGTCAGTTAGTTCACTAACTACATGGACATGGGTGCATCACGTGCAGATGTGGATCAGGTTCGAAGTAAGCTGCTTACACCCCAAAATATAGTCAAAAGTCAAAATAATTAGAAGTAAATGAATACAAAAATACTGTAAATTGGCCTCTATACGATATGACATTGAGTAATGTCCCAGGTGACCTATGTTTAAAGAAATTAACCATTAATGTCACTTAGGTATTATGTTATTAAGTGAAAATTTTATGGCTGGGTGTGTTCAATGACGATATAAGGTTGAATGTATCACTATGTCCCTACGACATCACAAACGGGTTTACTTTCGACGAAAATCTAAGCTTTTTTTGAGTCTAGATATTGATCTATGGATTAATATTGGAATCCATATGGAGTAATTTTTGACTCTCTTTATAAATATAATAAAATTTAATAAATATAATATATATAAATAAATAAAATAAAATTTATGTGAACAGACTCCATTTATGACTCGATTATATAAATTAAATGTGTAAAATTGAAGTAATTAACTTATTTTAATATAGAATCTTTGGTGGAGAGATCGCTCTTTATGAAAGGGAAATGGGTCAAGAGATGTGTTTCCATACATTTTACACCTCGCTATACACGGACCTGATCAAAGTCTAAGTATATCATTCATTCAAAGATCTCCCGAATAAGTGTCACTGGTAAAGGAACTGACGATCGGCGGACATCGTTTCACCAGTGCGACGATATCCTTATCGTTCAGGAACGGTTTCATTTTGGCCAAGTCGCAATTGTATTTACGTTGCGCGGTAGGCCTCCAGATATGGTACACTCCTATATTGGTGTCAATCATTTTAAACTTTTAAATCCAACAATACAAAAAATCCGCTACTCTGATATCGGTTAGCCGGCATGTCAGGAAAAATCCTGTTATCTAGATATGTCAAGGGGACCTACGAAACATTTGACAATAAAAAAACTAGTTCGAAGACTGTGTAGGTGGCAATTGGTCCCATTTTGGTGTTACTCCAGTAATTGTTAAATTGGCGGACGTATTGGGTCTAATAAAAAACGACTGTAATAGGGGTCATTAAATTATAGTAGTATTACTAAAACATGCGATACGTCTTGCCCCAAAATTTATTAGGATATATATTATACTATACGGTATGTAAATGAATACATCCACCACCGCAGTGTCGGGCGTCCCCCTACTAGATGGTTTGAAGACCTTAAAAAAGCGGCTGGAAGCGGATATGTGCAAAGTAGTGGACCATACACGATGGAAAGCTTCGGAGAAGGCCGATATCCAGCAGGTACAGGCTGATGAAATGAACTTCTCGGGTTGTTTTCTGTTATTACATACTAGAGGTCCACTCTGGCTTTCCACTGGCAGAATTTTATTGGTTTACGCGACACACCCCAGTGAAGCTCCTTGTGGGCTTGATTACGACACGACGATTACGACATCTTCAACATCATCATCAGGTCCATTTTAGTCTCCACTACAGGAGCACGACCCTCTCTCGTCCGTCCTAGACGGAAGGAGGATTTGGCCTACACTCCCCACGCTGGCCAAACGGGTTGGGGAGGGTTCAACATAATACGTAATATTCTCTCTCAGAAAGTTATATTGCTTGATAAATGTCATTTGCTGTGCTAATCCGTGATATCTCAATATACTTAACCCCCTTCATCCCCGCTAATTCAAATATACGGTTCTGCATTAACTTTTAATTTGTTAAAATTTTATTATTCTTATTTTCTAAAAAAATATTATCAATATTTTTTGCAACCCATATTCATTCCATTGTTGCAATATGGGTTTCTCTTTAATCGATGGGGGTTTAGAGCGTACTCCATCACGCTACCACAGAATAATATACACTAACGCTAACCACGTTTACACACTGTATTACAATTTACAATATATAATTTGGGAACCCTACCAGTAAATCGATTATAAATGTGTACTATAAGTACCTAAATACTTATTTCATAGAGACACGCTCTATGAAATAAGTATTTAGGTACTTATAAATATGTCACAAAAATAAGGACCAATTATGGACAATCAGCCACGGCGACCTTCGCGTGGCATTGGCGGGCACACAATCGATAAGGGTGGACCGTGGACACTTATTTAATAAATAATAACCCATTAACCATAGTGTGTACAGTTTAACAACTATTATATTCAGTCATTATTAACCATTTATGTGTGTCCATTAGAACAACAATGCAGTGATAAAATCAGTCGTGTTCGTTTGAGTTATTTGTTTTTATATTATAGGCTAGTGACAGGGGTGCAATAGGCTATTTTCCAATGTTTAAAAATTGTATAAATTATTTAACAATATCGTAAAATACCCAAAACTATATAGATCTGCAAACTTTCATTCTAATATCTTCCGTCTTGTTTTAGAGTCGATCAAAGTTTGGCGGGAAAGTCCATTTTAAAAGTATGAAATTATTAAAAAAAAACAATATTACCATTGAAGAAGCAATAAAAAATACTATAACTTTTATTATGATACTAATTACATAAACGTAATATTTAACATAGCTGTCGTACAAATTTGTGATTTGATGCATACAAAATACAAACCTGTGACGTCATAACTCGGTAGCCTTTTGTATGGAGCGTTTTCGGGAGTCTCAAATTAAGATTTTCAAATTAACATATCTCGAGAGATTTTTGTGCTATCGAATTAATTCTTTCACCTATGTTTATATTATTGAGACGTCCCTACATATCAAACCGAAAAAAATGTTAGTCAAATAGCCTATTTGGAGATATATTTATCGTGATTTTTTTCGAAATTTCACCTAATTGGACTGATTTAATCTACAAATATAAAAATACTAGCGACCCGCCCCGGCTTCGCACGGGTGCAATGCTGATACTAAATGTACTACAGAAGGTCTTTGCGCTTTGTCCTATCCAGTTCTTCCCCAGTTATAGGCACACGCCGCCGGCTCCGCGGCCGGTACCGCCACAGCCGTTATGTCCCTGCATTTTAAATGTGTAATATCTTCTAAACTATTCATTTAAATTACATGCTGTGAAGGGCCATATTGATCTATATTAAATGCGCAATGTATTTAATTTACTTAATTGGTTAAGGATTAATTCTGTATTGCTTAAAATCGCTTCGTAAATAAGGCATTATTTCTTGTAAAAAGCAAAGGATAAAATAACGGTTATTGTGTGTTACCACTAAGAGATAGACATATACCATCGCGAACTTTTTTGTAGACCATTTTAAGGTGAACAATACTGTACTACATTATTTTGATCTATCTCGTTGGGTTCAGCCAGCGTTTGCAATGAAAGAGCAAAAAAATGTGTTTATTTACGACATCACATTAGAAACCTCTAAATTATCAGTGTTTTTCTACTATGTTATGCATATATTATACATATAAACTTTCCAGTTGAATCACTCTATCTATTAAAAAAAACCGCATCATAATCCGTTGCGTAGTTTCAAAGATTTAAGCATACAAAGGGACATAGGGACAGAGAAAGCGACTTTGTTTTATACTATGTAGTGATAGTGATGTTACGAGAAATAAAAGAAATATTTCGATGAAAAATCTGTTAATGATGGTATTTAGTAGAAAAGCAGAAACTGTGAAGCTCCTCGAATTCCATGATTCAGATTGGTTACGGACGGGGACGTTGGATACGGGACGGGGGCCCACCACACATTCCCACCGCTGTGTCTCCTGTGTAGCCTGGGTTAACATCGGCTACCACCAAAAAAAGCAATGGACAGCGAAGTCCATTGCAGTCCCAGGGGTAAAACTACGGTTGTCTTGGAACTCACAGATTAAATTAATAATAAATAAATAATAATAATAAATATTTCTGGACAATTTATACAGCGCCATCTAGGTAGGTACTGGACAACTGATAACTGTACTTAAATACATACTTATAATACATAGAAAACACCCAGACCAAGACAAACAGACATGTTCATATGCACACAAATGTTTGTCTTGTGCGGGAATCGAACCCGCGACCTCGGAGTCAAAGTGGCCATTGATAACCATTCGAGAATAGGAGTAAGAAACTTTTGGATTCAGCTAGGTTAAATTGAAACGGCAAAAATTGTCATGGGTCTTCGTTCTGGACACATGTCCATTATTGGGTCATCGTCAATCTGTGTGACAAAAGACCCCAAAATACTTTGATAAAAAAACCTTGATTATTAAATTTAGACGGGCAAGGATCTTTCGATTAGACCTGTGTTTTGATAGAATAATTTGCACAAAAAACGGTTGTTGTAGTAACTTTATTTACACGTGTAGCCTCGCGGACATTATGTTTTTTGTGGGTAATGATGAGTACTATGGTAATGATGAGTATTATTATGTATAATTAATAATTTTCGCAGTGCACGCCAAACATTGAATGACTTTAATACTTAAATTATCCTATAAAATATTGTTTTTTCCTATGAGAATAAGATGTATTTCCAGGATAAACAATATGTCACTATCCATACCTTTAACCTGTAAAAAACGTTCAATCCATTGGTTACTTTCGACGTGGAAGAAGGACAAACAAACAAACACTAATACACTTTCACATTTATAATATTAACATGGAATACGTCTCTGAAAATTTGTGTGGCCCGTATGATTAATAACTAGTTCTAATTAATAGCTAGTTCTAAAAGTACATGAGCTTGGCGACGTGTCACCACGTAAAAAACGGGCTTACCCGCCGCATTTTTTTTTTAAACTACGTCGGGTGGCAGACAAGCATACGGCTCGCCTGATGTGAAGCGGTTACCCTAGCCATATTAACGCTCGCAACATAAAATATCGCTCGCGCGCCGCCACCCCCGCTGCCATCGCTCACTCGCAGGAACACAACAACCCTCAAGGGAACCGTTATTTGGCTGCGGTATTCTGTGAGGTGGAGGTACATTCCCCAGTCGGGTAGCTTACAATTACGCTCCCTACCTCTCTTTTCGCCAGAGCTTCGTTTGTCAGTCAGCAGGGTGCACCGCGTGCAGGTGAAGTTGGCTTTGGTTCAAAGATGTTGATGAACCACTTATACCCCAAAATTTGCATTAGATGTTTAACATCAAAAATGCCTGACAACTTGATATTGCTAAATATTACCTGTATCCATACACCCACTCCAACTTGAGCTTGCTCTGAGGAGGAGGCGCGACCTTGGCAGGGTCCAGGGAGTCGTGGTCGCTTGGTCCATACAGCACCACCGGCCGCCCTCTCAGGAACATCCGCATGGAGCCGTCCTCTTCATTGTATTGACAAGTGTGAGTGCTACGGACATTATGGAACCATTTAGATACAAGGCTTTTAAATTACGGGTCGTGACCCACCGGTGGGTCACCCGCAAATACTGGGATGGATAAAATGAATTAAATTCTTGATATTTATTTTTTGTATTTAAGAGGATCGTCAGCTTTGGATAAAAAAAGTTAGAAATATATATTATAGTCAGCATGCCATTTTTATTATTTTTTTATATTTAATTATTTTACAAACTTTTGTTTAGTTTCACCGCGGTAGTTAAATTTTGCAAGTTAAATTTGATCACTGAGGCAGCATCGAATTTTTGCACAGTCATTTGGTTCTCGTGATAATGCATGAATTACCTGAATGCCGCCATTTAATATGGTGGCCGCCACAATATGGAGATTTATAATTTTTACTTTACCCCTTATGGTATATCAAATGTACGAGTGAGTGAGACCTCACTCACTCGCAGCTACACAACATTCAACACACATTCAACATTCCTGGTGACCACCAGGAAGGATGACGTTGCTGCATCGGCCGCAAGCGATATTTGAGTTGAGTTTATATGCCTACGGTGACGCTTTACATCAAGTGAGCCGTATGCTTGTTTGCGACGTTGTATAAAAGAAAAAAACAAGTGATGTAAAAAAATACCTCATTCGTCTCTATAATCGTTTGGAACTATGATTAATAGGCGGAGCTAGTTACCACCTATTCTCCCCTTCAGTTGGTTCAATAACCTGTTCAGGGGCTTATACCTGCATGGTCCCACTCGGTTAAACTCTCACTGGGAGCATATGAAACTTGTCACTTTCATATGAAACTTGTCACTTTCATATGAAACTTGTCACTTTCATATGAAACTTGTCACTTTCATATGCTAACAATAAAACTAGAAGTCAGTATAACGCTTCTCTACCCAATGCTTAGTAAGAGTTTTAAATTCGCTTTCGATCATGTCAACGTAAACATACCGACCAAATAGAGAAGAACTCTCATGTTGTGAATTTATAAGGCGCGTTACATACCAAAATTATGTGGCTTACTTGTTCACATTTTGAAGTGAACATCCCGGCTAATTTGGATATGTAACACGCGTCTGGTAAATTCACAATATGCACCTTTTTCTTAATTTGGTCGACTTGGAAATGTATGTGTACAAAGTTTAATGATGATCGGTCGAGTAGTTTCGGGGTAAAACCGTAAAAACAAACACACATTCACATATATTAGTAGGAAAGTAGGGATTTTATGCAACTGGGGTGCTCTGCTCATCGAAATATCTTGAAATAACATAGACAATTTGTCAATAGACTGTTTTCGCCAGAACCGTTAATATTGCCAAGAAATAACAAATATAGCTAAGTACATACTTAGGTACTTTTAAAAGGACATAATCCACGAATTTTGCAGTATTTGCAATTTAAATGTAGGTACATTATATTATGAGCACACACCACAGTTTATGCCTGTTCCAGTGTAATGTAGATTTTTATTACACATTTCCCCGAATGTACTATATAAAGGATATTGTCCAAGTCCATTTTTAAAGCATTGAAAACGTAAACATGCATTATATTCTTGTGAAAAAACTGACGTTAAATTACGTGTAAACGTTGGGCCTTTTCAGATACAAGTTTCCTAAAAAGACATGTACTGAGTCATGAAGCGTCTTCCGAAAAGAGTTTGACCGTGAAGGTATTGTGAAATAATTAAAATATTTGTATGAATTGCATTATCCTTTGAATGTATTGGCTAACTCGTATTTCTTCATGAGGGTGCTGCAAGCGGGTTTGCTACGGATCTCACGTATGAAGGGCAGGAACACAATAACCCTTCATGGACTAGATATTTGCTAAAGAAAAAAAAAATGTATTTAAGTATAACATTCGATTATCTAATACCCATTGCACAAGCTTTTCTTAGTTTGCGTCTAGATGACAGTGTGTAATTCGTTCAGAAAGAATATTTATTTAATTAAATAAGCTGTGGCCTTATATTTCTCTCGACAAACTCGTTTGGTAATTCAGTGAGATGCACCACGTGCCAATGGTTTTATATTATACGGTCGTAAACCGCTTAAATCTATTGTTTTTTATTGAGGTGAAAGTTTATTTGTCAAATATTTCTTATATTATGTGTTATAATAAGGACATACTCAGGTTAGTCATGCTAATAATACACAATAATAAGGTACCTAAGCCAAGTTATTTAAATTTAATACCATATCATCCAATATTAAACAATCTCTTTGGCAGAGAAAAATAAATGAAGGCCTATGATCCTATTATCACTCTCAATGTATATGTCTATGATTGATTTTCAAGGTAAAGTCGTATATTATTTCATACTTTATTCTTTAAAAAATAATAAATATGTTAGCTGTGTAGGTTAGTAAATAAAATACAAGTATTAGTTTATTGCATATTTATTTGTCAATTTTTGTAAAAACGCGTTAGTCATACATAAGTTAAAAATAGCATTATTTTCTGACATAAACAGGTTAATAAGTAAAAGCGACACAACCCATGCAGTTAGTGAATCAATTAACGTATAACAAGAAAATATAACCGCAAAATGCAAACTTTTACGTATTCAAGCGACTTACATAGAGGTGAATGACATTTTGCCGCAATTTTTATTGCTATGCTAAATGCGTTTCGCCCACAGGACTTTTAACGATAATAAATACACGACCACCCGCGCAGCGTCCCAAAAGGCTAGTCGATATGTAATAATCTAAAAACAAATGTAATCCTTTACATAAAATATTCATAATCACGCTAATGCGATCATAGACAAGATAAACTTTTTCATGGTACCAACTTCACAAAAATAATTTTATAATACCTGTCATCCATGGCGCCAAAATCCACGCGTTCCGATTTGAATCCCAAGTATGGTAAAGAAATCGAACACACGTATTTACTTTTTAAGAACTGGTTTTCAAACAGCCGGTCGCCCGGTCACGATGAAAAACACAGCAAGACTGTGAAGAGAACGGAACGGAACGCGATGAAATTTTTGAACTTTGTTCGAAGACTTATAAACAAACGCTGGTTTAGTTCCATTGCGAGTTTTAAATAGAACCGCTTCTCAATAGCTCAAAGTAACGAAGAAATGTACATATTGTTGTATGTATATTCAAACTTGAATTGAAATTATAGTAACGGATTGTAATAATGTTTGATGATCTTACCTCGGACACACAGTTTGTGAGTCATTCATAATCTCAAAAGAATGATATTACGTGTTTAATTCTATATACGGAAAATTGCACGATTTGCACGTCTGCAGTTGGAAGTAGATATGTAGGTTATGTGAAATCGGCCTTGAAGATGTCAATGTCGACTGGATGGCGGCAAAACACTTTAAATGGGCGGATTTAGCGGATTATGGTAATCTACTTCAATGTCGTTTCTGCGTGCTTTTTATAGTCAAAATTTTGGACTTTCTATAGGACGTCAACATCTGATGTTGAAGCCACAGAGTCAAAATATTCAAATACTGAGGCTTAGTTCGTTTTCGATGTTGTTGTATCTTTTAACATAAGTATATTATTACATACAAATATATATTATACTATCTGCCCAGACAGACTTTGTTCTGTAAAAAGTTTTCATATTTTCACTTCATTAAAACTTTCAGTGTGCCTTAAGGAAAATACGACAAAAAACAAAATGCGGAATTGCTCGATCCTTTATATAGATTTTAATATGTTTTAGAATAAATAGACCTAATTAGTAAAAAATGTACTTTTGATATTTTTGTACATGAACCATAAGTACTACGTTACATTTTCCTGTAATGTTAGTTGCGATACAAATATAACCTTGACTCGCCTCTATAATTACGTAATACTGGCTGTAGATAAGAACCAAACATAGACAAACATTAGGGGTTAACACTGTATAAATATATTAGCGGTCGCCCGCGGTTTCGTCCGTTAGGGCTCCCATGCAAACTTTCATCCCATATTTTAAATCCTATTGTAAGATGAATTACATAAAAACTATCCGTCTCCAGCTGGGTTGACAAAAGCTATCTCTAAATTACAACTACATAAGAAAAATAGTTTCGGATTTTATTAGACAAACGTAGCTCGTAACACAGGATTTTTATATTTAACTATGTTATAGTAAATACCCAAAATCTAGGGGCTCCTATGTTTAGACTAGTTACCTACAGAATACCGAAGCCAAATACCCTTGCTACAATTTCTGGACAATTTAAACAAATTTAGGGGTGTAAGTGGTTCATCAACATCTTTGAACCAAAGCCAACTTCACCTGCATGCGGTACACCTTGCTGAGGGTCAAACGAAGCTCTGGCGAAAAGAGAAGTAGGGCGCCTAATTGTAAGCTACCCGACTGGAGAATGTACCTCCACCTTACAGAATACCGCAGCCAAATAACAATTCCCTTGAGAGTTGTTGTGTTCCTGCAAGTGAGTGAGGTCACCAGAAAGAAAGGAGATGCTGTGTTGGCAGCGCGCGATATTTTATGTTGCGAGCGTTAATATGGCTACAGTAACCACGTCACATAAGGCCGTACGTATGCTTGTCTGCCACCCGACGTAGTATGAAAAAAAAAACAAAAATATGTTTGCGCTGAATTTGGCACTACATCTACTCGCTGAATTTGGTTCAGCGCAAACATACTCGTATGGGTATTAGCATAGAGATTCGTTGGTATTAGGTACCTGATAAATGCACTTACATTTTTTTTGGTAAATACATACTTATAATACATAGAAAACATCCAAGCCAAGTCAAACAGACAGGCTCATGCACACAAATATTTGTCTTGTGCGGGGATCGAACCCGCGACCTCGGAAACAAAGTAGCCATTGCTTCGACCACCGGGCTCGTGTCGTCATATTTGGCACAAATAAAAAAAAATTGGCAAAAATCATGATCTGAAATTACTAGGGAGGGGCAAATCTCGTACCATTAGGTATATTGACTTGACTCTCAGACAGTCAACTCAACCGTGACGGAGTGGCACTAATGACCAGATAATCAGATGATACCGGGTAACTAATGCAATCACTGGCGTGGGTACACCGTACAATATACAATGGAAGTTTTTTTATCTGTATTGTATGCATATGTACTGGAGAATTAGCAGGAACGACTATGACCTATGCTGTGCAAGGAGGGCAAATTTATGAAGAAAAAAGAAGACCTATGAAGGTCTACTGAATGTAAATGTATTTTGTGGTGTAAGTGGTTTATCAACATCATTGAACCAAAACCAACTTCATCTGCACGCGGTGCACCCTGCTGACTGACAAACGAAGCTCTGGTGAAAAAAGAGGTAGGGAGCGTAATTGTAAGCTACCCGACAGGGGAATGTACCTCCACCTCACAAAATACCGTAGCCAAATAACAATAGGCTATTTTCCAATGTTTAAAAATTGTATAAATTATTTAACAATATCGTAAAATACACAAAACTATAAAGATCTGCAAACTTTCATTATAAAATCTTCAGTCAGACTTTTTTTTAGCGTCGATCAAAGTTTAGCGAGAAAGTCCATTTTAAAAGTATGAAATTATTAAAAAATAATATTTCCATTGGAGAAGCAATAAAAAATGCTTTAACTTTTATTATGATACTGATCACATAAACGTAATATTTAACATAGCTATCGTACAAATTTCTGATTTGATGCATACAAAATACAAACCTGTGACGTCATAATTCGTTAGTCTTTTGTATGGAGCGTTTTGGGGCAGTCTAAAAATTGTGATTTTCAAATTACCATATCTCGAGAGATTTTTGTGCTATCGAAGTAATTCTTTCACCTATGGTTATATTATGGAGACGTTCCTACATATCAAACCGAAAAAAATGTTAGTCAAATAGCCTATTCCCTTGAGGGTTGTTGTGTTCTTGCGAGTGAGTGAGGTCACCAGAAAGAAAGGAAGTATAGGTTGGCAACGTAACAGCGACTCCTTGATGTCGGCGGTGATTGCTTCCCATCAGGTGACCCACATGCTCGATTGCCCCCCGCTCATATAAAAAAAATGTAGCTTATTATCAACATTTCACTACAGTGTCACTTTTAGTTACGAATTCGAACGAACTCCACGCATTGTGGGTGGAAGTCAGCTTTCAAGTCGCCAGAAGATCTGATCTAGCCAGTAAAGTGTAACTACGTGTAGGTTAGGCTAGCTTTGGCACTAAATGTGGTGATGAGCCACTGCTGGGATACGGGTTTCCCCTCAATAGACGGGATATACAGCATACTCCACCACGCTGCTCAACTGCGGGTTGGCGGAGGCCAGTGTTTTCAAGCCGCCTAAATGCCACTGACTTGGCTTAATGAATGGCAACAGCCAGGACCGACAGCTTAACCTGCCCTCCGAAGTACGGAGGAGCTCGAGATAATATAAACCCATCCGTGGACAGGGTACAGTCGACGTTGCTTAACCTGCGTGTTCGATTGGTCTGACATGCGCAACGACGCTATTGAGCTCCTTAATATGAATAGATGCACAATGGCATATAAAAACCGGCCAAGTGCGAGTTGGACTCGCGCACGACGGGTTCTTTACCATCTTAATATATAAAATTTCGTGTCACGTTGTTTTTCCGCGATGGAATCATAAACTACTGAAGCGATTTTAATAAAATTTTGCACAGTGTGTGCAGTTTGATCCAACTTGAGAGATAGGATAGTTTATAACTCATAGAAAAAATTTACGTAAAAATATTTAAAAGCGATATGAAGTTCGCCGGGCCAGCTAGTTATCTATAAAAACGGCAAAAAAATCATGTCTGTTGTATCCTTAAATATTCGTTTTATTTTAATTATCTATTTTATTTATTTTTAAAGTGAATATATAACTAAATATTCTGTGAATATATCAAGCGTCTACCTGTTGCCGTTATCAATATTGAGCAAAACGAGCAAAAAAAAAATCACGTTTGTAGTATGGGCGCCCCCTTAAATATTTATTTTATGGTTTCTTTATGTATTTGTTGTTATAGCGGCAATAGAAATACATCATCTGTGAAAGGTCCCATTTTACCCTTTGGGTACGGAACCCTAAAATAAAGCAAAACAATGTCCGCAGTAAGCAGAAGATGACATAAATCGTACTTAGTAGTATTTACGATCGAAGTAAGATAGATATAGGTCGCGCAGTATTTTATGAGCGACCTTGGATGCGCAGAAGACCATTTTTATTAGTCAGTGCGTATGCGTGAAACTACCCCCACCACTACGTCCAGTGCTCAGTAAATATAAAGTTTTGGCAAGTGTCCATATACTTACTCTCATGCAATATATCTTACTAGCGACCCGCCCCGGCTTCGCACGGGTGCAATGCTGATACTAAATGTACTACAGAAGGTCTTTGCGCTCTGTCCTATCCAGTCCTTCCCCAGTTATAGGCACACGCCGCCGGCCCCGCGGCCGGTACCGCCACAGCCGTTATGTCCCTGCATTTTAAATGTGTAATATCTTCTAAACTATTCATTTAAATTACATGCTGTGAAGGGCCATATTGATCTATATTAAATGCGCAATGTATTTAAGGTACTTAATTGGATAAGGATTAATTCTGTATTGCTTAAAATCGCTTCGTAAATAAGGCATTATTTTTTTGTAAAAAGCAAAGGATAAAATAACGGTTATTGTGTGTTACCACTAAGAGATAGACATATACCATCGCGAACTTTTTTGTAGACCATTTTAAGGTGAACAATACTGTACTACATTATTTTGATCTATCTCGTTGGGTTCAGCCAGCGTTTGCAATGAAAGAGCAAAAAAATGTGTTTATTTACGACATCACATTAGAAACCTCTAAATTATCAGTGTTTTTCTACTATGTTATGCATATATTATACATATAAACTTTCCAGTTGAATCACTCTATCTATTAAAAAAAACCGCATCATAATCCGTTGCGTAGTTTCAAAGATTTAAGCATACATGGGGACATAGGGACAGAGAAAGCGACTTTGTTTTATACTATGTAGTGATACGCTTGTCTATAGGGTTCCCAGCCCTCCCAGATTGCCCGGGAGACTACGGTAATATTGCTTAGTCTCCCGACCTCGCGGGAACAATAATTTCTCCGGTTTTTACAAAAAAATATACTCTTCGGACTACATCTCGTTGAAGAAGATACAGTGGATTTACGCTGGCTGACTTACTAAATCGAAACATCCATTAGAAATCCATGTTCCGAATTGAAAAAAAAAACTGGTCACGTTTGTTCTTTCTATTCCTGTCTTTTAATTTTTCTTACGAGGGTGTATTTATGATTTTGTGATGAAACAACTAAATATTAAACTTAAATTTATTCTCCCCACATTTTACATCCTTAAAAGTTCCCGGGTTGGTCCTTTCAATAGTTGGCAACCCTACTTGTATAGTAGAAATCAGTGGAGCCAACCTTCAAGTATTTGGGCTTTTCCCATTATAATTATTATTTAAATATGTAGTTGATTTTGGCCAACTTGCTAGAATATTATAAATATTAAAAAAAATTGAACAATTCACCTTCCCCGCCTTGGTGGGATTTGAACCCTTTCGATGACCGGTCGAGTTTCCAACTGAGCTACCGGGAAGGTTTGTGATGGTGACAAATTTTTGCATATTATATTTTACTGCTGTGAAGTCGCAGTGTGGCGCCATCTACCTATTAAGTATTACACTAAACTAAACAAGGCATAGCAGTCCATCGTTGCAGTTTTCATATACTATCGCAGTATAAGTAATAGTACTACAAACAGTATGACCACTCCCTGCCGTTCTCTCGTGTCGACCTCACCTTCCTTCAAATCTGGAACAGTTTGTATGGCGCCACACGCACACACGCTCAATCATGCTCAGCACAGACGTCATTGTTTATGTAGTAGTAAGCGACGCGACATTTATTAAGAGTGGCCAGGGTTTAGTATTGGAAATAGACAGCAGAAAACTTGTACACAATACGCGCAATTTGAGGAAAATCCACAATGTCGCAGTGTCGTTAAAGTTTTCAATAGCCCCGTTTACAAGCATCTGTCGGTGTGACCGCATCGCTTTAACTGCCTCCGAAGGTCAACGGAGATAATCTGTCTGTATTTGACTACAGTTTGTGATGTTTTGTTAAGAAATCCGTCAATTACTACAGTAGATTTATAATAATAATATAATATAATATGTATTTTCATTTATTTGTATACAATTACAATAATATATAATATAGGTACACTTATAACATCTTGGCAATATTTGTCTTATAGCTTCTGTGTCTGAACTAGGCTAGGAGCCTGTATCTCAGACATCAGTCACTTCCTACAAACAATAAACACTAATGCAGAAACAACACTTGTATCAGTTAACCATCGATAATATAAATCAATAATTATTCAATCTGCATTAGTAAAATACATAGCAAGAATTTAATATCTGAATGGTAGATGTCTCCAGCGAGTTATTCATTTGTATAACCCCATAACTAACGTTAAAATAAATGTGCTAATGTGATATGATTATTCACATCTATGTTTCTTATAATATACTAGCTGACCCTACAGACATTGTCCTGCCTTCTTGAAGAATGAATTCGAATTAGTTTTGCGCAATCTGTCAAAGAACTGATAGTTCAGCCAAACGCCATAAAGTTACATTAATAATGATTTTTAAGAAAAAATAAAAACCAACTTCAGCTGGCAACAGGGCAAATTTAAGGGTTTACATCGATTTTTCTGGGATCCCCTCACCAGACCCTGACTTGGTGAATATGGGACCACCTCGCAATCATACCGTTTCAAATTAAAAAAAAAGAATTTGACCATACGTGCCTTAAAATTTAAGAGTTTCCCTTGATTTCCCTGGGATCCCATCATCAGATCCTGACTTAGTGAATATGGGACCACCTTGCAATCATACCCTTTCAAATAAAAAAAGAATTTTGAAAATCGGTTCACAATTCGCGAAGTATCAAATAACATACATACAAAAAAAAAAAATCAGTCGAATTGAGAACCTCCTCCATTTTTGAAGTCGGTTAAAAAGACAATCTGGTCGTTTCGTCGGTGTTTGTGTTTCTAATTTTTAGGGTTCCGTACCCAAAGGGTAAAAAGGAACCCTATTACTAAGGCTCCGCTGTCGGTCCGTCCGTCCGTTCGTCCGTCTGTCACCAGGCTGTATCTCGTGAACCGTGATAGTTAGACAGTTGACATTTTCACAGATGATGTATTTCCGTTGCCGCTATATCAACAAATACTAAAAAACAGAAGAAAATAAATATTTAAGGGGGCTCCCATACAACAAACGTGATTTTTATGCTCGTTTTTACTCGCAATTGATAACGGCAATAGGTAGACGCTTGAAATACTCACATAATATTTAGTTATATATTCACTTTAAAAATAAATAATTAAATAAAAATAAAACAAATATTTAAGGAGGGCTCCCATAAAACAACAACGTGGAACAGTACAAGTGCTTTATTATAACATTATTATATTTTTATTGTTGTCGTGTAAAAAGCATATTAATTAGGTATGTCAGGTTATTTACATTTCACTTTGTATTATTTGTTATAATAATCTTCCATACACAATATTCACAATTAGCCATTAATACTATTATTATTTAAATAGTTGTCTTGGCCAACTTGCCAGATAAATATATTTAGAAAAATAGAAAAATTCACCTGCCTAGGTGGGATCCTACCAAGGGGGGGCAGGTGAATTTTTCCATTTTTCAAAATACATTAATACTATATTGTTAACATATTATTTCTCTTAAATTCACGGGATTAAACCCGGTCCTTCAAAAGGCGTGGGATATGGATCCAACGCGTAGAGGCCGTTAGAGAATTTTAATGTCATGGTAAGTATACGCCTGCTGTGACCTGTTCCAGGATATATCAATGGAACAATATACCCATGAGCAGATCTCGGCCGGTATTGTAACTATTGCAAAGTGTTTTAATTAAAGAATAAATGGCTTATGAGGATGATTTTGGTGGATTTAAAACTGGGTTATTGCAGAAGAAGGACGGTCGCCTGCCATGACTGATTCTAATACTCGTTATTTGTGGCAGGCGGTGGCTCGCCACTCACAAGATGGGCTCCCAAATTTTGTTGTTAACATTATTATTATATTGTTTACAATTTGACATATATGATTTGTACATATTATAACAGTAAATAATATGTACTTTTGACAACTTGTACAGTAGCTCATTACTTAGGAGCTTATATGAAAGCCAGTGTGGAGACCAAGGAATTACTATAGGTACATATCCTTTATGGTGGAAACTACCTAGCAGTAGACGTTCAGTAAAACAAAGATAATTGGTTGGCATTCCTCTTTTAGATTGAAATAAAAAAAAAAAAAATAAGTAGGAATATTAGTCACATAACTTCGACGCTAAAGTCAAAGTACTTACCATGAAATTAGACATAATTACTTATGTGTGAATAGGTAAAAAGTAGTAAAAAGTACATATTTATAAAATATCGTTATAATTATTAATCATATACATAATACATATAAAAATTAATCACCATGTTAAAATCAATATTACACTAAAAGATACGTTATTACGACATCTTACCGTGTTTAGTACTTATAACTACGTGAAACCATCACCACGAAAGCCTGAAAAAGCAAACGTGACGTGAAACAACACCCAAGAAACAAACGTGAAGAACAACCAATGAAGAAGAGTTAGTGCGAAGACCAAATACACAGTAAATGTATGTTACAGTAGCACAACGTTCGACGACTAAATATCATAGAAATCTACCTAATTTGCATGTCCTTTTAAAAGGACACTGCCGCGAGTACACTTTAGAATTTTAAGTTCATTGTATTTGTATGTGGTAAGATGTACATCGTCAGTAGAATTATACTGAGTTTCGATTGGCATTTCTGAGCACGATTTTAACCCCCTTTTAAATCCCGTAGGGTTTGAGGGTTTGAGAACTGATGAATAAGAATATAGTTAAGCTTAGAACGGCAATAATTTATGTCTAATGTAAAGTAGTGTATGCTTTGTATGTCTTTTGAATTGTATTAAATTTGTTTTCATTTAAAAAAACTATGTATATATGAGGTATTGCACCAAACTGATTATACATTCATGATTATATATACCTATTTCTTACAAACAATCTTATGGTTGATTGGAAGATATTCCTATTGGGATATGTCCTTTATTGTATAAGTTCTCTGTATTTTCAATTTGTAGTATTAATTGTATATTAAGTTCCACAAACAAGACGAATGCTGGAAAGTACTACATCGGTTCTTTCCTACTAATTTACTATTATTATTTAACAAATATATTTTAAGTTATTTTATATAAAACTACTGTACCTAATTACCTAGTTTATAGGTTCTACTAGAACATTTTACCGTAGAAATGATCTTTGTCCTGATATTAAATGCCAACTCGAACGGGCTCGAAAGATGCACTACTATAACATATTTTTACTATTACCAAAAGCACCAAAAAACCAACGCCCTCTCCCTACCAAAAGTCGACTTACCCGTGTTTCAGAATCGATCCGTTCTGTGATGACTTAGAGTACAAATTAAGCAACGACTTTGCGGTTGTGAATCTAGGAAAAACCAACAGAAACATTAGAAAGTCATAGAAATATTCGACAACACAGATAGACATGGAATATTTTCTATGATACCCAATTTCTGAAAGCGTGTAACATCTGTAATCAAGTTTTTCCGATATGTCAGTGCCGTTCTATGTGAACCAGATAAGGTCCCATTGAGTTGACGTAAGAGTCCGGGCAAAGTATCTTTAGGCTCGAAGCGACTATTTGCAAAGAAATTGTACATAGCATAAATAATTTTATGTCAATTGAATAACATATAAACTTAAATACGATCAGTAGCTATGGAAATTTTCGAGAATGCGCGAGGAGTCCCGAGAAGACGCGCGGCATTTTATGCCTGGTATTTAAGTTTATATGTTATACAATTGACATAAGAACTTTATGTCAATTATGCTATGAACTATTTCGTTGCAAAAAGTCGCTTTCATTCAATTCCGTAGCGGTGTAAATTGAGACTTAGGTTCTTGCCCGCAGCTTACTAACTTAGAAGCGAAGAACGGACGATACAAATGTCTTAGCATTCACAGCATATTTTTAAAAATGCTTTGAGTAGAGATTAGTATACGAATATCTAATCCAAACAAATTACGGACATTACTTTAACTTTTTATTGCTATACAACTCACTAGGCGTGCAAACTTGTATCATGGTCCACACGATACAGGCTTGCACGTGTGTGGATCCATAGTGTATATAACTCGATGTATGTGTTTACTGTCAAATAAATATTTTTGTATTTTTCATTTCAACTAGATCGGCAATAACATTTCGGTAAAGAGTAATAACTAAAATCTAATTTATGTGCATCTAAAAGTGACATAATATTGTATGACGGCCGCGTGCTTAGTGCTATGACTTCGTGTTTACGGCAATGACAACCCGGCATCGGCCTGTAGATCAACAAGCGTGCATAGTTTATAACCAAAAATATTACGAACCAAAAATTGGAATCAAATACGTCTGGAAATCTGCGCAATTATCTACTAAAAAAGACCTAATCTTCTCAGGTTAGGCATATGTCTTGTTTATGCATATAACTTGTAGTGCACATATGCTCTGAGATAAATTTCGAAAGTGGGTAGATTGAATACATACACGACCCTAGTGCGATATAGAATCGATAATATGAGAATCAATAAACAAATGATTAATTGTATTTTCATTAGTTATTAGGTCTGTGATTAATAAAGAACAAGAATTTTGTTTTAAAACAAAATTCTGATAGCATCTAGCGATCACTAAATGTTGCCAAAAATTTCAAGATGTTTGAACAAGACTAGACGAAGTGTATATTTTGTGCCATTAAAGACTTGGTCGACTTACCTGCTATTAGACAGGAGCCCCTGCGCCCCAAAGTCGCCCGTGGAGTTCCACCGCTTAGTGAGGCTGTTGGCAGCAGGCGACGGACTCTGGTTGCTCGATGTCGAGTTGTTGCGCGATCTAAGCACATGCACATCTATAATTTACTTATCTACTGACTAGTTTATAGTGAACTAGCGCCAAAATTACTCTACGTGTGTTTGATAATTTTGTCATTTTTGAAAAACGGAACGCTCTTTAGAGAAGTTTTATCATCTACAGGAACTCTGTAAATAATGATAAAGTACATAACTAATTGTTTAATCTGTGCCTAATGACAAAAACTGCACGCGGTCCAAGTCCGGTCCCAGTTCGGTGCAAGTTTACTTTGATTAGACGCCGCAATAGACCAAATAATTGGACATCAACATCCAAGTGCAGTTAACACTATGTCTACTACTGATTTATTTAAGTTAATCTGTGATTGCTACGATCAAAGTGGCGCCCAAGCTGTTTTCAAAAATTGCTTGTCTGAAAAGTCTGTTTACGGACGATAATTTTTCGTGATAACGTCATAAGAAAACATCGGCCGATGGAGTGCAAATAGAGATAGATGCGTCACAAGCCGAATGCTTACGCCGATCGTACCTCTCTATCACTTATTCCGCGCTCTCGCTCAGGCGGATCGTGACAATGAGTCACGCTTTTTCGTGCGTGCAGCCGGCGTTCATAGATTTATAAGACGTTATCGCGTCAAAAACTTTGTCGAAGCGAAGTTTCTTGTACCAACACATTATCGAAATCTTTGCGCAATGATAGCAGATTCATTAATCTACGTACAAGCATTATAAGCATATTTTCGTATATAAATTAGATATTTAATAAGCACGTGTTTTTATACTTACCAGTGACGATTTTGGGAGTATTTATCAAAGACTCGATCGTCCCAAAAAAGCTGGCTTCAAGGAACAAAACCTGCCTGGGATATCTCTGGCTTACTGCTACTACATAATATAATAACTATAACATTTGGAAGTACCTTACCTATTCTGCCTCACAAAACTAAATACAAAAAAGTTTCAAATACTTACCATATTCTGGCGACTCCATATAGACGTAACGTTATTTATGATACAATCCCTAAATAATACACAAATAATATGTGTATGCGGTGCCAAACAAGATACTTATTGGTTACCGAGAGGTGGTACAATCGGCATGTAGGAGCAATATTTCCATTTAATTTATGATTTATGTATGTAAAATTGACATTATGCATTTTCAACACAATATTGTATTGTTACGAAATAAATGAATATGAAAATATGAATATGAATATTGTTTCGCCAATAATATTTCAGAATTTTATTTAGATCCAATGATGTTATAAATATTTACGAACATTATTGTTTCTATCTTATGTAAGAGGCTTCGCAATACAAGATTGAATATATTGGAATATAGCAGTGTTATGTTTTAATCTGAAATTAATAAATAATCTTTTGTTTAATATCACCATTCCTTAAGACAGCGATTACAAAATTAATGTCTAGTATAAATTAAATCAATGATACAGGACCATGTCATAGATGGATCTGGCTACTTCGGCGTTCGGTTCTGATAGAATGTTCAAGAAATTAATGTAATTTTTTATTGGCAACTGATGCGAATGCGATGGAGACACAAGCCGTTAAGACAATTGTGCAAAGGGAAACCATAGTGAATCACCTGCGTAAATCGCAAAACTGTCACATAATTCAATAATGTTAGCAAAGAAAAATAAAACAACTTTCCGAGGTCTTGTGCGAAGATCGATCTTTCTTTCCTCGATACCAAAGTATCATTTTTTCTCATAATTATATATTGTTTCAATATATTATTCATGTTATATTATTAATCTGTAGTAACTAATAAAGGTCGGTAAGACATATCAAATTTATATTTTTAGGCTTAAATTACATGTCCTTTATAAATACCTTATTCCTCAGATTCAGAAAATAGATTAAAATAAATAAATAAATTCTTTAATAATAAAGCCAACAATCAAATTGTTAAAAACAAGCAATAAGTTGTTTACAACCACGTTCTTTGAGTATATTATATAGGCAAGTACATAACAGTGTAATCGACTTACAAATTACTTGTCTGTGGAAGCTAGTGTACCGTGTTAGGTAAAAATACCTGTGTCATGAACCACCAGGCTCCACCTCTGGATGCAAAAAAGATACAATTTTGTAAGTGATCACATGTTAAAATTAAGGATGGCGTATGATGCCATCCCATTGTCTTCAACAGACCGTGGACCGTAAACAATACGGTAAATGACTACGTGAATATTAAATCTGCCTCACGCCTGTAACTACGATAAAATATACTTCAAACTGTATACAACTCAAAATAATTTAATACAGTTAGTTGACCTGACATCTTTATGAATTTCTACTGAGTGAGCACATTGCAATCTTATATATCTTCTAAATTAGCAATGTAGTTTTTATTTAAATGTAGTTATTAACGCTACACTCCAGACAATTGGCAATTGAGAGTTAAGCTTTAAAAAGTGCAAGATATTGATTTCTACACTTTTCTTGCTGTAATAGTAGTTTATGAAACTGTTGCATAATAAGGGTTATTAAAATACGAGTGTGAGTTTAAAACATGAGCCAAAGGCGAATGTTTTAATAGACCACACGAGTATTTTAATACCTAATTATGTGCAGTTTCATACACTACTTTATCTAATCTCATGAAATATATGATAATAATATTTTAAATACTACTATGAAGTTAATTTAACAGCTATAATTCTTACATAAAAATCCATTTGCAGATCGAGCATGCGTAGTGCGCATGCGCGACGCGCCGCGCGGCGCCGCGTTCACAGATTATGTAGAAAAATTTTGCATAGTTGCAATGTATTTGCATTGCAACCTGTTTAAAATACCTGTATCTAGGGCTGAAGCTGTATCGTAATGGTAAAAAAGTTATTTTACGATACAGTTGTCCATAGAAGAGCTGTATCGAAAAATAACTTTTTAAATTCATTTTGATAGCTTGTGTGTAAAGACTGTCATTAAGATACTGTGTTTAGTTTTTTAATGTGTAATTTTCAGTATGAGATTAGATAAAAGATATTACAATCTACGGACTCCAGAACTGTACTTTTTAAATCTTAATTTGCTGTACTATACATATTAACAACATATGTTGGCAATTCATTTCAATATGGCTGTTATTTTTTTTTTCATCCAAATCAAATAAGCCGTAGCATAGAAGGCCTAAGCTGAAGGTGATCTACGGATAAGCATATAATTATGTCTTATTTGAAAACAATTGAACATTTCAACATATGAAACTTGTAGGGTGCACTTATGTTTTGAGATATTTTCGAAATTGGGTAGATTGAATACATACACGAGCCTAGTATGTTTTGGATATCGATGCTCAGAATCGATAATATGAAAATCAGTAAACAATAGATACAACAAACAGAAGGTGATATAAGGCACGATACATGCAAAGAATAAATTCGTAAGCATGACAAAAAGTTAAATATTATACATTTATTAAGTTGCCGTCCTTTTGAACTTGCGGACGTTTGAAATAGGAGCATAGAGGAGTACAACGAACAGGGGATATCTTGCCTTACTACTACGAGCATGCTTCTCCGAGGAGTACGCTGCGCTGCTTGAACCGGTGATGCAAGTAATATGCCTCTCCGAAAAGTACGCAGCGCTGATTGCAGTATTAAGAATGAAACGGCCTTGATATAGCCCTTGAACAGTTGATGAAATTTTAATGAAACTTGGTAAAGTAGATAATGCCCACAATTCACATGTTCAAGGGTTTCCATAATCCGTCCAAATAGTTTCTGATATCGAAATTGTTTTGAATGAAGAATAAAGAGGTTTCACGATGAACGACTGCTTAAATATATCCTGAAAATATTTGCTCCCAGTCTGGACGTGGTATGCACAGGAGAAAATCTTAAACGAAGTGTGATGTTTAAAACTTATGTGACTGATGGCGGCAAGAAGGGCTGTGGTCCATGAACTGGCACTGCCTTAGAGCGTGGAGTTGCCAGTGATTGCAGTGAGAATAAAAGAAAGAACTTTATTGAACCTCTTGCAGAACCGTTCAAAGTTGTGATAAAACGTCGACGTCTTTGACGGTGATCTGTAGGACTGTGATGGATGACATATGAATAGCACTGGCGTAGAGAGTGCATTCCAATAGCCTTTGAACTTGTTGTAGTGAGCCATGGAGGAAATTGGTCCATTTCCCTAACAACAAACAGACTAATAGTGATGGCTACGACCCTCAGTCATGAGGAATCGACGAAGAAGAGTGTGAAGTTGCGACAACACTAAAGACTGCGATAATACAGAAGAGAAATCTGCCTAAAATGTACTTTTTTGCAGGACCGTCTAGTTCCGCCAAAATATAAACGTTTTGACTTCATGACCGACACTAGTGTATAGCATAGAGATGGCTGCGATACTGAAGACAGCAATAGATGTTGCTGAAGCATCTGTGAAGCAGTGCATATTAAACCTCTACAAATTCTTCCAAACTTCTGACAAAACATCCATGAGTTTGATGCCTGTTGAATTGTAGTGGATGTGGGGTGTGCACGTGGAGATTACGATGATATTGGAGATAGTAGAAGTGAAGTTGCTGAGAGATCAGTAAATGTCTGCTAATCCAAACTTCCGACTAAATGTTGATATCTTTAACGGTAATACCTGTAGGGTTGTGGTGGATGAGATATGTGTAGCACGTGGAGATGACGATGATATTGAAGCTGTTAGGTGAGAAGTTCCTAAGACATCAGTAATATCTGCAAACGCAAAGTTCCGACTAATAGTTGATATCTATGACGGTGGTACCTGTAGAGCTTTGGTGGATGAGGTGTGTGCACGTGGAGATGACGATGATATTCAAGATAATAGACCACAAGATGCTAAGTCATCAGTAAATATCTGCAAATCCAAATTTCTGACTAAATGCTGTTGATGTCTTTGACGGTGATACCTGTAGGGCTGTGGTGGATGAGGTGTGTGTAGTGGCGCTGGTGTAGCACGCGGGGACGGTGATGGCGCTGGAGATAATGAGGAGGAAGATGCTGGGGAATCTGACTGTAGCGACCCTGTCGACTGATGCTGAGGACCGCGCCTGGAAATAGATATTTATTTATTTAAACTTTATTGACTACAAAATTACATAAGGGTACAAAAGTCGGTCTTAACGCCAAAAGCATCCTCTACCGAGCTCGTCATCAATGGAGACGGATAAACGGGCTTTCCCCAACAAGAAAACATAAAGATGTGCCTGTGGATGGGTGTATTTATTTCGAATTCTCCGTGCTTCGGAGAATTCGAAATTATTAAATTGTCGATCCCAGCTGTTTTCATTAGATGACATTAACTTCCCTTTGGGCGGATTGAACACTGGCTTCCGCCAATAGACAAGCAACGTGGGGAATACACTCTAAACCTCTTCAATTAAGGAGAGTGGGATGAATTAAGGTTATGGCCGCGTGTGTCATGGGAAAGCGTTGGACTGGGCCGTTGACCTTAAAAACGACTAATAGTGACTGGATTCGGATGCCAGAAGATCGCTTTTGCTGAAAAGCGTTGGGGAAGGCAATTTGCCAGAATCCAGCAGCGGGTAGATACAGGCTAATAACGATGATGATGATATTTTTGATACTGACCTTTGTGGAAGTGAAGATGCACTGGAGCCATAACTGGACGTCCGTTTAGCAGTCTCCCGGTAAGAAGGCTGCCTCAGCCGCATCTCCCGCGTTGGAGTGCCTGAAGACCCTGGAACGAGGAAAGACAGGAATTATCATCTAATATCTACGGTAATTACTTCTATATCTGCTAATGTGTTAATACAATACAATTAATATACCTAATAACCTAGCACAAGATAGCATTATCATCACAGACTCATGATACACTGCGTTTTTAGACGCCTGGTTCTCATCACAAACATGAGAAAGACTCCACCACACTGCTCAACTGCGGGCTGGCGGAGGCCAGTGTATTCAAGTTACCCAATACTGACACTGTCTCGGCTAATCAACTGTCATCTAATGACAACACTCGAGACTCATCAAAGCATTAACAAATATAATTTGAAGCCTCATACTACGTAAGTTTCTCCGCTAAGATGCTGTTGAACAGCGTGGTGGGGAACGCTCTACATCCCTTCAATTGAGGGGAGATCCATATCCTAACAGTGGTATGAAGAAGGGTTGACAAAGACGACGACTATGTAAATTTTATGTGTATCGGTACTTATAAAATGCAATCGTTTCTGACTGGTCTATCAACGCATAGCGCAAAGCCTTAAATCAGTTACTGGATAGATCTGCCCCCTTACCATCTCTTATTGCGATTAATAATTGAATAGATTGCTTATTCATACCAATGAATAAGCATTTTATTCAGTTATTGAATCGCAATAAGAGATGGTTGTAAGGGTACTGGTTGTAATTTGGCAGTTCATGGCAGCTTTTATGACGTAGGCATCCGTTAAGAATTTTGGAAAATTCCCATGCGATACCGGGAAGCGTCAGCGTTACCATTATCTACTAGGCCCGATTCTAGCCCACGGGGCCGAAATTGAGTGGAGCGAGTAGATTCGCTGAGTGTATGTTTTCCATTGATTTCAATGGAAAATGTATTTGATGATCATTCCTCAAGAACATGATCGATATCATGGATACAGCATAGGGTTCTTCAAGAAGGGTGTGAAGAGGTTTTTACTGGGTCGGCAACGCGCGTGTGATGCCCCTGGTGTTACAGGCGTTCATAGGCTACGGTGACTGCTTTCCATCAGGCCGGCCGTATGCTTGTTTACCACTTTGGTGGTATAAAAAAATATCAATTTTTTTCGACACAAACCTCAAGCATTACGAGGTCTTTAATTGTGGCAAGTTTCATCAAAATCGTTTCAGTGGTTTTGGAGCCTATTCATTTCCATTTCCATCCTATACATTTCGGCGCATATATAAAAGCGTTACGCTCGTTCCACTGATTTACTACTTATTTATACATCATCATCATCATCAGCCTGTATCTATCCACTGCTGGATATAAGCCTTCCCCAATGCTTTCCACCAAATACGATCCTCCGCCTTCCGCATCCAGCCGCTTTCTAGGTCATCGGACCAACTAGAAGGAGGGCGTCCAACGCTTCACTCTAATACCTTTCTCCCCCATCTGCCATCATTTACTCGGCAGATGTGACCGGCCCATTGCCACTTCAGCTTGCAAACTCTGAAGGCTATATCATTGTTTACTTATTTATACAGTGGTTCCGTATAAAGACGTAATTATAATTCCATATTATCAAACTTGTTATTCTGGTCCAAATCGATTACCACGCCTATGTCGAATTACATAATTTTAGTTCAAAAAATTGTCCTAAATTTTGACATTTAAATACTTTCAAAAACACTTCCTTTTGGCCCGTTTGTTTTGCAATCAATTTCGACACGGAATCGAACCAATTTGGATATGTAACTTATAATTTCATATTAATCAAGTTCGGTTAGTTTTTGTCATTTTTTTGTCGGTATAACGTTAATTATATAATGTAACAGCGTCGAGAGAAGTATGTTAAAATATATAATTTTGGGGTGTAAGTGGTTCATCAACATCTTTGAACCAAAGCCAACTTCATCTGCACGCGGTGCACCATGCTGACTGACAAACGAAGCTCTGGCGAAAAGAGAGGTAGGGAGCGAAATTGTAAGCTACGCGACTGGGGAATGTACCTCCGCATCACAGAATACCGCAGCCAAATAACAATTCCCTTGTTGATGATGTGGGATGTTGTGTTTCTGCGCGTGAGTGAGATCATCAGAAAGGAAGGAGATGCTGCGTTGGCAGCGGGGGTGACGGCGCGCGAGCGATATTTTAAGTTACGAGCGTTAATATGGCTACGGTAACCGCTTCATATCAGGCGGGCCGTATGCTTGTCTGCCATCCGACGTCGTATAAAAATATATATATTACATTTATGTATAATTTAGTTTGTTTGAGAAAAATCTTTCAAAACGTGGGGTTGCTTGAGAACAGTGACAAATAAGGAAATCTAAAAGAAAAGCATCTGTATTTTATATCACTAAAGTGTCATACAAGCATACGGCCCGCCTGATGGAAAGATCATGCGTCCGAGGGCAACACTCGTACCTGTAAACACTTCTCCACACCCACTTTTTCGTAGGTAAATAACAGGTCATCCTACAAATTGATAGTACGCGGGAGTAATTCCTTCTGGTACCACCCTGTACTTGACCATTTCTTGAAGTTTTTCCGGAGACTATAACAACGGGTTCTTCAAATAAGGAGTGAAGAGGTCGGACGTACGTTTATTTGTCACCTTAAAAAGAAGCCGTCTTGCCCAAAGTCTTGCCAAATAATACTATATTACATAGCAAACACCCAGACTAATACAGACAGACATGTTCATGCACAGAAATATTAGCCTTGTGCGGGGATCGAACCCGCGACCTCGGAGATAAAGTAGCCATTGCTAGCCATTCGACCACCGGGCTCAGATGATGATGTGTTTTACCTGTGTAAGCACCATTCCTCTGTCCGCTGACAGCAGTCGCGTGTGCCCTGCCCTCGAGAGCGTTGAGCCTCCGCAACGCATCCGCCAGGGTGCTCCGCAGGCACAGCAGCTCCTCCGCCTGCCGCCCGCACCGGACTTCCAGCTCGGCCACCCGAGCTGCCAGCCCGGCGCCTTCGCCTTCTAGCATTTCATCTGGAATAGCAGAAAAAGGCCGTTTTTTATATATTCTGGTAACTTCGTTATAGTTGTGTTTGTCAACTATCAATTAAGAAATAAAGTGTGATATATTTCTATAAATGTTTATTCAAGCTAATATAATATTTTTGATTCTGCCGTTTTGTTTGTTTATAGTTAGCCATATTTAGTTTTTATTTTAATAGGCTATTTTCCAATGTTTAAAAATTGTATAAATTATTTAACAATATCGTAAAATATACAAAACTATAAAGATCTGCAAACTTTCATTCTAATATCTTCAGTCAGACTTTTTTTAGCGTCGATCAAAGTTTGGCGGGAAAGCCCATTTTAAAAGTATGAAATTATAAAAAAATAATATTTCCATTGGAGAAGTAATAAAAAATGCTATAACTTTTATTATGATACTAATCACATAAACGTAATATTTAACATAGCTGTCGTACAAATTTCTGATTTGATGCATACAAAATACAAACCTGTGACGTCATAATTCGGTAGTCCTTTGTATGGAGCGTTTTGGGGCAGTCTAAAAATTGTGATTTTCAAATTACCATATCTCGAGAGATTTTTGTGCTATCGAAGTAATTCTTTCACCTGTGGTTATATTATGGAGACGTCCCTACATATCAAACCGAAAAAAATGTTAGTCAAATAGCCTATTGTATATTTTTAATTATCGGTAAGTAGTTTATACAGATTATTATGTATAATTAATTAATTACTAATAAACATAATTATACCCTTCAAAAAATTACTATAATATTAAAATAGCTTAAAAATAACACTAAAAAAAGCAATGGTTTAAAAATATCGGCCCGATGTAGCAGGAAGGCAAGTAATTATAAGATTAGTTTATTTTTAGTTACTTTAGTTTAGTTTGTAATGTATTTGCATATGCTAATAATGTTTTCCTTATCGTAAATTATTATATTAATACGTGAAGCAAAAACTTTGTACCCTTTTTTTTACGAAAATTGCGCGAATGGATGAGTATGAAATTTCGCACACTTATAGTTTATATACAGGAGTGCAGAATGCTAATATTTTTTTTTAATTTATGCATAAAAATACATTAAATCAATAAAAAAAAACATTACACACACTATCATGTATTTAACACACACACGCATATACACTCTTTTGTTTATTGTTAAAGTCATAATTTAAATGAATTATGGTTGAACTTCGACCACTGGCCAACCACTAATAAACTTTTATATCTAATATTCAAACACGCAGCGACAGTCATTTCGATAAACAAAACCAAATGACAGATATAAACGAGCTACAAGGAAACAAGACATTTCAAAAAATATTCAAAGGTTGCAACAACAGTTTCTGACCATATTAAATAAATAAATAAATATTACTGGACAAATAATATAAAAGTTTTCTATATAATATTTGAACAAATATATTGTTGTTGTTTGTGCAATCTCACCTCTTCACTGGCCGTTGTTTTTAAAAACAACACTCAAAACAATTACACTGTTTAGTACACCAGACGATCTGACCAGAACATGGCGTAATGCCATTGTCACTTCAGTTTCGGGTCACGCGTAAAGAATCGTTTGCAAATTCAACGCCTTACATGTGTTGACACACTATTGTGTCCCATACAATGCTTGTGTCGAATCAAATATGCACACATGTGCAATAAACTTGCGCTGACTTTTCGCGTCACCAAAACATACATCACATTACTTAATAGTTTTAAACTTTATTCTTAAGGTGTAGAGTTGAATATCTTTTGGGAAACGTTGTTAGGAAAAGTCAGTCAGTCGTGAAGGACTTGGAATTATTTATTTAAAGGTGCTAATAGATTAAGGGGTTTGTATAGATTTGTTTAATTGAACGGAAATTGGAGAACGAACACCGAACCATATGCTACGAGAACGTTAGCATGTTTCAGACTCTTTAAAAGCTAACGCGACGTCAGCAGGGAGCAGAAAACTGCTCGAGTTCATGTGCCAACAGTGTCTTTCCTACTCATCGTACCTAAAGCAGCTCTAAGTTACGATAGGACACATATATATTTAAAAATAAAAGTCCTCAAATAAATGCAAAACAATGGAAAAAGGAGTAAAGGATTTGTCATACTCAATGTGTCTTGGGGATTAGTTCAAGCGATAGCCAACCCAACATCATTTGCGAACGTTACTCGCCGGTAATCAATTGGAACGATGTGAACTGGACATTTTTTTTTATACCACGTCGGGTGGTAGACAAGCGTACGGCCCGCCTGATGTGAAGCGGTTACCGTAGCCATATAACGCTTGCGACATGAAACATCGCTCCCGCTGCCAACACAGCAACTCCTTCCTTTCTCACTCACCTCATTCACTCGCAGGAACACAACAATCCTCAAGCGAATTGTTATTTGGCTAAGGTATTCAGTGAGGTGGAGGTACTTCCTCAGTCGGACAGCATACAAATACTAGGTACAGTGTATTTGTAAGCTATCCGACCTCTCTTAAAAATAATAGATCATCATCATCATCATCATCATCAGGTCATTTTAGTGTCCACTACAGGAGCACGACCCGCTCTCGTCCGTCCCTGACAGAAGGAGGATTTGGCCTACACTCCCCACGCTGGCCAGACGGGTTGGGGAGGCCTGATCGATGTTTTATAATGTATTTCCCTTAGTCGCTTTGTACGACATCCACGGGAAGAGACGGAGTGATTCTATTCTAGTCTACCGGAAACCACACGGCCAAAACACACACAAAAATAATAGATACAGGCTGATAATTATGATGATGATGATAAATGAACATTATAGTGAAGATTCAATCACGGTTACATTGTTTTTTACAATCTGTCTATTAGCAACATTGCAGTTTTTTATTGATATAGTAATTACATGCAAACTTTCCGGAAGGTAATTATTACAATGAGAAAGTCGACTCAATCTGGATGGTAATGTATCTGGTTGTAATAATACGGTAGCTTGTAAGGTGGTTGTAAGGTACGGTAGCGTTACGACAATCATGCAACACGTTCCATTTAATTCAATACAAATTTTAAATACAGTATGCTCGAGCAAAACAACAGGCACAGTACTTCACATTATACACAATTTGATTTTTTTAAATGTCTATGTTATGCTAAGAATGTAATTATTAACGCAGATTAAATAATGCTCCGTTTATTATCATTGGTTGTAGGAAGTGTCTGATGTCAGACAGGTCTAGTTCATGCAGACACAGATGCTAATGCAAGGCTGCTCAATTATTTTTGAACTTGGCATAAATTCGATTTCTTGTCAGCTGTAGGGCTACTTACTTTAAAGGATAGAATAGAATAGAAAAATTATTTGCAAGAACATTAAGGTTACAATAACAGATCGTTTTGTTTTTATGTACATTGTATTGTTCGCTTCTTTCTCACAGGCATGCAAATATTGGGCATTGGTTTTTTTAAAGTTTACTTTACTAACAAGATTTCTTACAATATATAGAAACAGTCATAATAAAAAAAAAAAAAAAAAAATGGGACGGGGGCCCACCACACATTCCCACCACTGTATCTCCTGTGTAGCCAGGATTAACAGCGGCGACCGCCAAAAAAGGCAATGAACAATGAAGTCCATTGCAGTCCCAGGGGTAAAACTACGGCTGCCTTGGAACTCACAACGAATTTAATCAGAAGAAATTAGAAGGAGTAGGAAGCTTTTGGAATTTGACTTCCCCTCTTAGCAATGTGAGAGACAGCAATATGGCAAATAAGGCATTAAAAGCCTAAAGAGATGGCTAGTCAAGTGAAGCTCAACTGCCGTGCACCACGGATTTTAAGTTTCTAACACTATTAGGGACCTAAAACATTGAGTTGTTACCTAACACATCGATTCCAATAATATGAATTGCAAAATCGTCTGAACGCTTGGTAATTCTCCCTTGTTGCTACCAAATCTGAATAGTATACTACCCCGGATGCAACTTGCAATGAATTCAACATGTCATCCCGCTCCCGCTGCCAAAGATCACACTCCCAGAGAACATGGTGTGCTGTTTGATCGAATTCAGAATTAGCAGTAGAACATTCGCATAAGGGCGACGGCACTAATTTAAACGAAAAGAGTTTAGCTTTAAAATTGCCATGTCCAGTTAAAAATTGCGCAACGGGGTGGTCTACTTCTAACCACTTTTTCTTTAATCTATCTCTTACCGATTGAAAGAACAGATACAAGTGGCGTCCTTTGGTAGAAGTTTCCCACCTTTCCTGCCATTCAGACAGCAATGTTTCAAATACTTCATTAATAGGTTTGAACAGTCTAACTATTTTTTCACGATCACGCGTTTTCAAGAAATCAGGGACCATATTTTTAGATGTATAGTACATTGAAGCGCGGCGTTGTACTTCTAAGTCTACCGGTAACACACCTGCTAGCACGGGTAGTGCCTCGGTGCTTACAGTTCTATACGACTTACATAAAAATATCAGAGCAAGGCGCTGGCTTTGTAGCAATTTACGACGTGCTGCACCTATAGTAGCCCTATCTGCCCACGCAGGTGAACCGTACGTAACACAACCTAAGTATGTGGCGGTATAAATAGTTTTTAACGTTTTGAAAGTTAATCCCCACGTAGAGGTAGAAATTCGTGTTAAGGCATAGAAATTCTTTTTTGCTTTTTCACCTACTTGCTTCATGTGCTCAATATAATTAAAATTTCTGTCCAAAAGCAAACCTAAGTAACAAACCGAACCCCTATTAGCAACAGATACTCCATTAAAATGAAATCGCGGTGAAACCTGTAAATTTCCCTTAAGCAAGAGTTGATATGTTTTATGTGGCGCAAAATCGAGACGATTACGATAACCCCAATCTGAAATTAGGCCTAGGCTAGTGTTGGCTAGTTTCTCTATGCTAGATCTTGAATTAGCATTGATTAATAAGAGACCATCGTCAGCGTAACCAGTTAACGAGCACCCTTCCGGTAAGGGTAGGCTAAAAAAATCATCAAAACCGATATTCCAGAGATACGGTCCCAACACTGAGCCCTGGGGGCAGCCCTGCGTGAGCACCTTTGAAGCAACATAATGGCCAAGTTTTAATTTAGTTGTACCATTCAAAAAGTACGATCGAATGAGAGAGTAGATATTGCTAGGGCAACCTCTCACCTTAAGTTTCAGCAACAACATTGGCCACCAAGCATTATCAAAGGCACCTGAGATATCTAAGAAAATAGCTACAACATACTTGCTCTCCGAGAGTTCAACAACTTTGCGCACTGCGAGCGCAGCATCAACAGTAGACTTGCCAATGGTGAAGCCGTACTGATTTTTATGAAATTGCGGGCCACCGGGCAGCAACCGTGGCACAACCAAGCGCTCAAGCAGCTTACCCAACGACGGTAGCAGAGTAATAGGACGGTAGGACTTCGGATCGTCCGGTGGTTTATCACCGCCTTTTGGTATTATTTTTATAACACCACTTCGCAAAATGCCAGGGAAATGACCTTCTACAATACACCGAGTAAGTATTGTTAAGATAGGTTCAGCGGCTACTTTACAAGCTTCTTTAATCATTCTATTCGAAATCTTATCATCACCGGAGGCTTTATTTGTAGGCAAAGCTTTAACAATAGACATAAATTCATCCATCGACGGTACATTTGATATTGGAGTGGAAGGGCACATATCCGCCGCGCTCCTAACCTCACGATGGTAGTCACTGTCACTATCGGCACAATCATCAGGAATTAACGCATGCAGAATTGTCTCAGCGGTCTCTTCTACACCAAGGGTATGTGAATTATTAAATTTTATATTGGATACGTATGCCTGATCAATACGCCTATTTGCTTTAAATTCGTTATATAGGGGAGACCACGGGCCCTCACTATTTAATCTTTCTACAATACGTTTTAATAAATTACCTTTGGATTTTTCAACAGCAGCGCGATAATGAGATCTAGCAATACGCAAGTCACTTAGAGCTGTTTGATAAATTTCTCCCTCGATGTTACGTCTCTTTAATTTTGAAATCTTACGTCTAGCGGCACGGAAATTCCTACGCAACCTAACAAGGGTATCATTCCACCAATCGCATCGTCTGTTATTAACTATAGGTTTTCGGCCTAATGCAACGTCAGCGCAATACACGAATGTGTCAGACATAATTTCAACACTTTCTGTGACTGTAAGTTCACTACGAGTAAAATCTTTAGCGCGGGAAGCGAAAAGTGAAGCAAAGCTTGCCCAGTCGGCATTCTTAGTTTTATATTGAAAACCTATTAACTGTTGCCGATGTAAGCTTTCAACAACTGGGGAGAATTCACATACGATCAGACGGTGATCACTACAAGAAGCTTCAGGAAGAACGCGCCAGTTTTGTATTCGGACGTCTGCACTAGAAAGTGTGACGTCAATAAAAGACTCGCCCATAGGGCTACTAAAAGTAGGTGGTGCTTCAGGGGTATTGTGAATATGAAGATGCATTTCAGCAATGAACTCTTCAACAGCAGAGCGTCTGTCGGCATCGGTCGCTCTCAACTTGCCGTGCCATAATGGTGATGATGCATTTACGTCTGCCGCTATAATAACCTTATGACCGGTAAGAGCATGCAACACTCTTCGTAGGTGATACAAATGCGAATCCACAGGGTCAGAAAATTGAAAATAACAACTGACTACAAATACTCTCAAATATGGAGATGTTACTTCAGCTACCGCACAGTGAGTGGACATTAGGTGATTGATTGATGTTATAGTAAATCCGCCTCTTGGCGCATATATACCCGCGCGCGACTTGTTATTAAGTTGTATAAATTTACTGTTTAATTGCGATCTTTGGTACTGCTCTTGAACTAAAACAAGGTCGAGCTTATAGTCCGCAACGAGCTTATCTAACTCGGACGTTGCAATTTTGTCGTTGTGTAGATTTAGTTGTGCAATTACGACGTTATCCATAGGTAGTATTTAAAATATTGAACTCTAACCGAGCTGCGTATGTGGGACAAGACTCTGACCCGATCTTGTGGTCAGCAGTCTTTTTTTTGACGCCTACAAGCTGCGCATGTAGGTTTGAAGTCTGCTTCAGACTTCTTCAGACATTCCCGTGAGTCGTGTGCTTCGGCGCAATGAGCGCAGGTGGGGTTATTCGCAGAGCAGTATTTACTGACATGCCCATATTGCTGGCATTTTAAGCAACGCACGACTTCTATATCGTCCACGAATCTACATGTGGCAAAATCTATAAAAATCTTATCTTTTGTCGAAATAAGGTGTTTGCGTATTTCCGGGGAGATTTCGACTCCCATCCACTTCCTGCCGTAGGCAGTAGGACGACGACGCACGATTTTTATGTCTTTTAGGTAATCCGAAAATGTAATTTTTAATTCGTCCTTTATATTCTGATTATATAACGCGGCTAAAAATTTTGTGTCGTCCATTGTGTCCGGAATATCTTTTATAATAATACGCGGGCGGCGTCCTTTGGGCTTTTCGAGCTTAAGTCCAACCGATTTAATGCTTTCAATTGACTGCAGCTTTTTAATTTGAGCGTCATTGGAAACGCGTACTACTACACCGGATTTCGCAGTTTTCTTGACCCCTACAATTTGAAAGCCATCATCGGATGGCTTAATGGCTTTCATAAGTGCCTCCTTAGTCGCTTCGGATGTTGTGAATTCCGCCGATCGTTCTTCAGTTGGATAGGCTACGACGCAGGGCACTGGCTCGCGAGTTTGAACCGGCTTAATTTGTTTTGGCAAGCGAAGTTTCAGTTTTTCGGCGTACGACTCGCTAGCCTTAGTTATAGGCGCAACGGGGTTATTTTTTGCATCTAATTTTAGTGCTAATAAATCTCGTTCGACAAGAGCGAGCTTTTTTTCCGAAATAGCGAGGTGTTTTTCCGCCGTGGCTGACTTTATGGCTAGCATAGATATCAGTGAGGTAACTCGTTGGGTCATGCCCATTATTGTCGATTTATTTGCAACGCCAATTCGCGAGGTCTGCCCGATAATTATTTCATTAATTTTTGCCAGACATTCAGAGGATTCGCGAACAAATTCTACATAATCAATATTTGGATCAACAATTTCAGCTGAGGTGCTAAGGCTTAAATTGTGTAAGTTGTCTATATTATCTGTGCTTGCTGACCGCTGTAATCGCTTTTCATCGGGTGATAAATGGCTTGGCGATATATCACCTAATGTTCTCTTAGCATTAGTTGCCGGCGGAGATCGCGGTGTCAAATTACTACGGCCAAAAATTGGTGTCGTGCCACCAGGATCATCGGTATTACTAGACATTTTATTTATGTTACGAGTTAGCAGGAATAAAACTATTACCTATCAAAATAAAATTTTCCCCGATTCAGGGGTAAATTTATAAAGTGACAACACTGAGAGACTTTGTTGTACTAATATTAATACCAATAAAAAACACTAATAGAATAATAAAATATGAAATTATTACGTACCTTTAACGGGCCAAACCTGTTTTACAATTGATGCAGCTGCAGTCAAGAAGCACAAAAATATTTTTTTTTTAGTATACCTACTAGTTTGCGAATAATAATCACTGTATTTACTTATTTACAAATAAAACCTAAATAAGATCGAAATTTAAAGCGAAAATGATAAATTCAGATGAGATCACCAAAATTCACCGAAATGTCCACACACTTTACGAAACAAATTAATAAAATTATTTAATTTGCAATATTAAATCGCACAGACAGTTTAGTTCGACCGTCTCGCAGAAGCGCGGGAGGGGGAAGTCATAATAAATTAATTGAATACACATGTCATATTGGATATAACGAAATTAATAATAAAAGGAGCTCGATGGCGTCGTTGCGCGCGTCAGTCTAATCGAACACGCAAGCTAAGCAACGTCGACCGCAGCCTGTCTATGGATGGGTTTATTTATCTCGAGCTCCTACGTGCTTCGGAGGGCACGTTAAGCCGTCGGTCCCGGCTGTTGTCATTAGATCGCAGTCGTTAAGCTAAGTCAGTGGCCTTAGGGCGGCTTGAAAACACTGGCCTCCGCCAACCCGCAGTTGAGCAGCGTGGTGGAGTATGCTCTAAACCCCTTCGATTGAGGGGAGACCCGTATCCCAACAGTGGGATGATTATGGGTTGATGCCGAAGAAGGTGCCGAATAATATTTTAAAATGTCAATAAGATAGAATATAACAATAATGTCAAAATCACAATTGAGGGATATTAATTAAATTCAGTGCTTATTATATAATTTCAATCAAAAATATGAACACTAGTTTAAAATCACATCGAAAAGATCAATCGCGTGTCGACAGCCGGTCGACCAATGGGCATAGATAAAGTTGTCTGTCCTGGATTCCCCGGATCTGTCCTAATTTAGAGGGCGTCCGGGGAGTGTCCGGGCGGGGAGTCATTTGTAGTCCAGGGTAAAAAAAAAATCACTACCGCCCCCTGCTCCATGCTGCGAATAACCGACTTGTCACACAAAAAAAAAACAACGAATTTCCACGTGTCCTGACGCGAGTTTAACAGTTTTTACCCATCTCAAAAAGTGCACAACACCGCTAAAGAAGTTTTCACTTCAAAAAATAGTAGGGCCCCAGATCAATCAACAAAGGCTGCCTTTTGTATACAGACAGATTGAATGATTGATGAAAATTCATATATTTTCTAAGGGACATCAGACATTTGTAAAAACGTTACAAAGAAGCATCACTCGTTCACTCGCATTCGGTTTGACTACTTAATATAATGATATGATAACTCACGCCAAGCTGCATAAACGTCGTTCATGGTGTCTCCAGGAGAATCACTTGCTCTCGAACTCCTCGAATCCCTGTCCCCGTGACTATCCATGGCTTTATCACTATCTTTGGCACTTTATACTTCTATCTCAATTTTTTTTAACACTTCATAGTTCACTAATAATTTTTCATTATTTTTAATTACAATTTTAAATCTTGTCCGCAACAGAATAGTGCAAGTCTATTGAATAAAGTTAAATGTTTTGTTGCCTCCCCAACCCGTCTGGCCAGCGTGGGGAGTGTAGGCCAAATCCTCCTGTCTGACGGACGAGAGAGGGTCGTGCTCCTGTAGTGGAGACTAAAATGACCTGATGATGATGATGATGATGATGAAATGTTTTAAGTAATAGTGTTATTGTGTTAATGCTAATTAGGTAATAGCATTGTTTTTCCAAATTCTGTTTGAATAGTTAGTCGTTAACAAAAATAACTATCTGTTTGATACCGTAAGTCAGCCATTCCTAAGTATGTTCCGCGGAACCCTAGGGTTCTGCGATATCTCTGTAGGGGTTCCGTAAGAATTTAGAATAAAAAATCAAAACACCTCTCTCTGGTCGAACGTTCCCTACAATAAAACGTTCGACCAGAGAGAGGTGTTCAAATGAGTCAAGTGAATCATGTAAAATAAAGTCAGTCAAGTAAGTCACTAAAAAGTTTGAGAACCGCTGCCGTAAGTACAGTATTTAATAACCAAAATATAATGGATAGGACTGTATTTAGAGGCAGGAAGCAGGAGACACGTTGGTTATATGGGTTTTAGAGTGTATATTATGAGAGGCTAGAACATCACTCTTCTTCGCTGTACTGTAGTCCGGACAACTAACACTCTTTACCAACTCGTTAAAATGTACAAAAGGCAGTTTCTAGTGACAGATGTTAATTACAAAAGTGCAATTTACTATAATAACTAAGAACATAATAACATAAGCAGTAATACAAGTCAAGATTCATGGCCGGGAGTTAATTTTAAATCGCATCAAGATGTCGTTAAGATCATGTTGAAGATATATATATATATATATATATATATATATATATATATATAAATGTATGTAAGAAATCTTCTGTCATACAACACTGACCGGTCAGTCAGGTTGTCTGACATACAAATTTTGGGTGGGATCGGATGATCTTTAAACATTGTAAGTTAAAATTACGTTAAAATTTAATCTAAGAAATAAACAAATAAATATTTCTGTACAATTTACACAGCGCCACATCCAGTCTCAAACTAAACGAAGCTTGTACTATTGGTACTAGATAACTGATATTATATATAAATATATTTTATAAAATACATAGAAAACACCCAGACCAAGAGAATAGGCTTGTGAACCACTTATTTTATCAGAAACGAGATGGTCGCCCATGCAATATCAGTGACAATGACAGACGGAATATGCTGGGTCAAAGAACGTAAGTATCTGGTGGGTGAGAGGGAGAGAAGGAGAAAGACCATAGGGAAATAAATAGAGGTTTTACTGTGCAGCCCTGACAGCCCAGGTAGTCATGCTCACTAAAGTGTTCAAACTGGTGGTGGTGTCGTGTGGCGGGTCGCCGCATTCCCAATAAAATGGTTGAATGCGGTGATGGCTGCCCCATGCATCAACTCGTGAACGGGTGCTGCCAGAGGGGACTGGTCTGCCCTGGCTGTCATGGTTGCAAGGTAAACAATAGGAGCAATAGACAATAACATATAGTAGTAATAGACAATAATATAATTATTAGCATAATAGCGACGTGCAATTTATATTGTAAATTTGTAAGAATATTGTAAGATAAAAAAATAGAACATTGTTAATAAAAGGTACGGACCCCGGGTCTGTAGATTGTGATATAAATCAATAAAAAAAAATAAAAAAAAAGAACCACTTATTTTCGATTTGTGATGCAAGCACGTCAATATAATGTAACTATAGCTGAAATAATTATTTCGATAGCATGAAAACTTCTCGAGATTTCATCACTTGAAACTCACAATTTTGGACTATCCCGAAAACGCTTCATACAAAAGGCCACCACGTTCTGACGTCACACCTGGCTATTTTATATGCATTAAAACAGATATTTGTACGTCAGCTATGTAATTTACGTTTATATATGCGGTAACATATATAAACGTAAAGTAGGTAGTTATAGTGTTTTTTATTGTTTTTCTAACGGTTATGATTTTTTAAATAATTTCATCTATTTAAAATGGAATTTCACACCAAACTTTGATCGACCATAAAATAACTCGGACATTAGTTATTAAAATTTTAATATCGCAAATCTTCTAGTTTTGTGTATTTCAACGGTACTGATAAATAGTTTTAGAACATTGGTAGCTAGCCTATTTAGTGCGACTACTGCGATTTTAAATTAACACACCACAGTAAGGAGGAGCAGATTCTAGTTTTCATTTCAGTGTTGGCTAGCCAGCTCGAGAGCCATCTCTTTAGATTTTTAATGCCTTATTTGTCATATTGCTGTCTCTCACATTGATAAAAGGGGAAGTCAAATTACGAAAGCTACTCCTACTAATTTCTTCTGGTTAAATTCGTTGTGAGTTCCAAGGCAGCCGTAGTTTTACCCCCGGGACTGCAATGGACTTCACTGTTCATTGCCTTTTGGCGGTCGCCGCTGTTAATCCTGGCTACACAGTAGACACAGTGGTGAGAACGTGTGGTGGCCTTTTTTTTAAATTCAGTGTTGGCTAGTGCCAAGGCCATTAAACCCGATGCATATTCTTTAAGTTACTGTGATATATAAAGGCATGTTTGTATAGATCGAAAACATTTTTATGTAGCCTGCTTACACTATTGAATCGTCGCCAAACCTCACTCATCCCACTACTGCGGGACCAACGGTTTGCCCACGCACATAGAACTCGAGATAATATAAACGTTCCTTAAGCCAGGGTTTCCCGAAAGGTGGTCCGCGGAACGCAGGGGTTCCGTGGAAAGGCCACAAGGGTTCCGCGATCCGTCCAAAAATTAACAAAACATTTATCGAAAAAAAATGACTAGTTAGAGAAAATAATTAATAGTTATAATATTAATAATTATAGCTGCTAGGGTTCCGCTAGGAAAAGTATAATCAATTAGGGTTCCGTGGCAAAAAAAAATTGGGAACCTCTGCCTTAAGGTGAAGTGAGTCCAGGAAACACGCTTATTGAAAGAATAGTTCTATTAAACTATTTCAATTTGGTTCCTAGAAATTTAACTATGAAATCTTAAGTCCTTTCTGCAGGGCACAAAGCTATTGAAAACACAATTAATAATTTTTGGCTCGATAGAAAAAAATCGCGAACTTACTCTCTAAATTTGCACTAAGTAAAAATTATAACTATTTAATACAATTTTTTTATAAGGAAATTATACCAAAATTTTCATAATTTTAATTACGAGAGCACTATGCTATTACTTTTAAAAATAAAATAATTTAAATAAAATTATTAAAAGAATAACGATTTGCGGTCGCGCACCCTCCCCGATTCTCGATCGCTCTCAACGTCAGTGCTCTAGGAGCTGCGTTCGAGGTAGGACCTGTGCCGCGCGTCCGTTCAACGCGTTGTCAATAAACACGTTGAAATAAACACAGTGTAGGAATATCAGTAAGACAACAAAACAACGATGATGATGATACATTTATTTTTTTACTGAGACCCGGTTTTCTTTTCTCATGCTAGATGTTTCTTTGGAAAACTTTATTATAAATCTTTCTTGGAATATCTGTAAACCCACATTGAAATTCGTTCAGTAACGATTGAGTTTATCGCATACATGTAGGTACGCGATCATCGAAATCGGTTTGGCCGTTTAGGCGTCATAATTTTTATTTTTTATACTTCGTCGGGCCGTAAAAACATACGGCCCGCCTGATGTGAAATGGTTACCGTAGTTATAATAACGCTCGCAACTTAAAATATTGCTCGCGCACCGCCACTCCCGCTACCAACACACCAACTCCTTCCTTTCTGGTGACCTCACTCACTCGCAGGAACACAACAACTCTCAAGGGAATTGTTATTTGGCTGCGGTATTCTGTGAGGTGGAGGTAAATTCCCCAGTCGGGTAGCTTACAATTACACTCCCTACCTCCCTTTGCCAGCGCTTCGTTTGTCAGTCAGCAGGGTGCACGGCGTGCAGGTAAAATTGGCTTTGGTTCAAAGATGTTGATGAACCACTTACAGCCCAGATATAGTGATAACCCCAAAGATAGTGGAACAAACAGACATCCATACTTTCGCATTTATAATATTAGTAGGTAGATAGTTAATTGATTCAGGTGTTATTTTGCGGAAGTCAAATTTACAGGCAATTTGATCTACACTACTTTGCGTGCTTCCGCCACCAACGTTTTTGGTGTAGGACACGACTTACGCTTAATATTTTTTTGGTGTAGGAGCTAAGACGTTGGATCATCAACATCTTTAAACAAAAGCCAACTTCACCTGCGCGCTGTGTACCCTGCTGACTGACAAACGAAGTAATTGTAAGCTACCCGACTGGGGAATTACATCCACCTCACAGAATACCGCAGCCAAATAACAATTCTCTCAATCAATCATGAAATCAAATCAATATATTTTTTTGTAAATACATACATACTAACTGTTACCCGTGGCTTCGCCCGCGTGGTCCAGGGAAGCTGCCATTAATTTGTGTATATTTTTTTTCTTGTTGTCATTTTTTTACTTGATGGGATAAAAAGTAGCTTATGACACTCTCCAGACCGTAAACTATCCCCGTTAACAAAAATCATGTCGGTACTTAGGTTACTTTCGATGTAAAAGAAGGACAAATGATTACAAAGTTTATTTTTCCCATTGGATTAAGATGTTTTTCTGTGATAAAAAGTAGCTTATGTCACTCTCCAGATCGTAAACTATCCATTAAAAAAATCACGTCCGTACTTAGGTTCGTGTTTGACGTGAAAGAAGGACAAATGAATAACTTTATTTTTTCCCGTGGGAATAAAATGTTTTTCCGGTATAAAGAGTAGCCTATGTCGCTCTCCAGGCCTTAAACTATATCAAAAAAAAAAACATGTAAATCCGTTTGTTACTTTTGACGTGAAAGAAGGACAAACAACCTTTTACCTATATTATGCTATAGTGATTTAATCTTAAAAGATAGGCATATGCGCAAATTTACGCAGCGCACGCAACGTAAGCCCTCAAAAGGAATATTTTTTTCCCGTTTTTTATCGGTGTTCCGCTCCTATTGGTGTTAGCGTGATGTTATATAGCCTATATATAGCCTCCTTGAAATATAGGCTAACACTAAAATATTTTTTCAATTCGAACAAAGAAACAAACAAACTCTTCAGCTTTATAATATTAGTATAGATAATACATAGAAAACACCCAGACCAAGATAAACAGACATGTTCATGCACACAAATATTTACTCGTATCTTGTGCGGGGATCGAACCCACGACCTCGGAATCAAACTGGACATGGTTAGCCATTGGACCACCGGGGTTGTCAAATATAAATACTGTTAATATCAATACCGCTGTATGCTCGGGCATAGTAGCTAGGGACAGACGCGTGCTGTACGGCACATATCGATTCCTAGAAGGATGAAGAATAGTGTATGCTGGCGCGTGATAGTTAGTTAGTCTAAGTATGTACCTATTTTAGTTTGACCAATAATAAATATAATTGAATATAAAAGAATTATTGAATAGTATTCTTTTTATTTTGAATTCTTTACTTTTTCATAATATACCAAAACATCACTTGTTTGCATGTTGAATATAATATACTTCATTAATAAAAAAAATGTATTTTTACATGTGGTTTATTTATTTTCATATAATTATATTTCCAGTAAGTACTTTTAACTATTGTATTGACGGGTGTAGGTGTAATACTACACGGGTGTAGATAGTCGCTTCGCTATACTGTGGCGTCTCGGCAGCGATCGCGCGCTTGTAAGCGAGTACCCCGCGCCGGCTCCTCTCAAGCCCCGCACCTCACCCCCTCGAAAACGGCCAAGCCCTGGACTCACGTCACCTTAAGCACAGAGGAATTCGAGATAATATAAACCCATCGATGAACAGGCTACGGTCGACGTTGCTTAACTTGCGTGTTTGATTAGACTGACACGCGCAACGACGCCATCGAGCTTCTCGTATTGAATACTGAGGCAAAATTTAACCGTTTACGTTTTGTACCGCACCGTACAGTTAATTTAATTAGTGTGTACGACTACATTAACAATGTTATTTTGTTGAATCCAAATGATAAGCGGTGTAAGTAGTTCATCAACATCTTTGAACCAAAGACAACCTCACCTGCACGTGGTGCACCCTGCTAACAGACAAACGAGGCTCTGGCGAAAAGAGAGTTAGGGCCTAGCCTATTTTTTAAGCTGCCCGACTGGGGAAGTGCCTCCACGTCACAGAATACCGCAGCTAAAATTAAATAATAATTGCCTTGAGGGTTATTGTGTTCCTGCGAGTGAGTGAGGTCACCAGAAGGAAGGAAATGAAGGAGAATAAGCTGGCAAGTGATCGGCAACCCGTTGGTGTTGCTGATCTCCATGGGCGGTGGTGATTGCTTTCCATCAGGTTACCCACATGCTAGTTTTCCACCCTCTCATATATAAAAAAAACCTTGTAATTTAAGATAGTTTACGTTTTGTACCGCACCGTACAGTTAAATTAAATGTTGTGTACATTGTACAATGTTATTTTGTTAAATCCAAACGACATTCCGTACCAATCTGTTCGCGAGCAGGATGTGTACCAGCGTACCGTTACCAATAGATCTGATCAAATCGTTTATGTAAATGAATGTACCGTTAGTGGATTCCAGCTTCCACCAGCCATGGGAAAGTGCCGTTGGGAACCCTATGCGCGACGGTATTGTTATTGCAGTGTAAGTGTTCGACCTACTGGTAGGTTTGTGTTCGACCTACTTGGATGTGGTTGTTGTATTTACATTTTGAAGTAAAACTTCTTTACGTTTATCTTGGGAAGTAAGCTGGTGAATGTGTGACGAGAGCGTTACGAAAACGGCGAACGGAAATTGAGACGAAGATATAAGTTAGTAGAGTCGCAATTGGTCCTAACTGGAAATCAGTACCGAGTCTACTGCAGATCTCGGTTTTCATACAGAGTTGGGACCATTTTGCGACATTGCACAGTGCTTTAAATTTTCTTATGTTTTAATCTTATTGTGTCTATTGAACTTGTTTGTATAGTACTGTGTAATGTGTGCAAATAAATGTTTTTCTTCTTCTTCTTCTTCTAGAGCTAAAGAAGTTTTACTTCAGTCGTGTGGTGTAAAGCACACACGTTTATTTTTGTTGTGAAAGAGTTAAAATTTAAAGTAGGCTTTTAAGGTGTAAGTGTAGCTCACCATCACCTTCAGACCCTTTCTTTTCGACGAAATTCATTGAGCTTATGAAATCGTCCGGTCGTTCTGTCTGTCCGTTGCAAAGAAACTCAAAATTCAGAAATTCTGACTTCGGGTTCGTGTAGGTAGAGCATCAAAAAGTAGTAATGTAAAGTGACCTTGGTTTTCCGATATCAATTCGAAAAAAAATAAAAAAATTCGCTATGGTGGCGCATGCTGCGCGTCCGATGTATTTTTTTTGTTTTAGGTGGAAAAATGCTCATGCATCCCACGCCATCTAGGGGAAAATGGCGTGGGTATGTCGGACTCCTGCTCGGTAGAAGACCCCTAATGGGCCCCACTGGGCAGACCTACCGACTAAAAAACCACCGTGTTCTTCGCATTGCCTTTCTAGCGGTGCCCCGGGAACGATTTTAACATCACCTCCGGGACCATCACCTTCAGACCCTGCGCCAACCTTACCTGCAGGTGGCTGCTGACGAGGCTCTGGCAAAAAGAGAGGTAGGGCAGCGTAATTATAAGCTGACTGACTGGGGAAGTACCTCCACCTCATATAATACGACAGTCAAATAGCAATTCGTAGAAGCCTATAGCGTTGTCGTGTTGCCGCAAATGAGTTACTAGGAAGGAGGGAGTTGCTGCAATGGTAGCGAAGGTGGCTACTAGCGAGCGATACTCTTATGTTGCAACCGTATATAAGCTACGGTAACTAATTGGTATCAGGCGGGCCGTATGCTTGTCTGCGACCCGACGTACTATAAGAAAAGACTTCATCTGTTTAGAGAATAAAAGTAAATATTATACGAGTAACTTAAAAAAAAAAAGGAACTTAGACCAATTCATAATTACTTAAATTAATGATGCTCCAATGATAGCCCCCAGTTACAGGAAAGGCGGTGAAATATGCATTTATTTGATTTTTCAATGAACTTAGCTTTTTTAAATGACATGAATCTAATTGGAGGTGGTATAATGTTCCAACATTTCGTTGCCTATTAGCGTAAGATGCACCTGAAAGCGACAAACACATACACACTCGGCACTATCTGAATTTGGTTCCGAATTTGTTAATCTTTACTTCGCAATTAATTAAACTTTCCAAATACTGTACGTGGTCGTAATCCACGTTCACCTTCGTCAGCTGTCATCGCTGACACACATAAGTATCTAACAGGCGTATTATGTCACCAAATGAAAAGGTCACCTCGTTCGGAAGTGTTTAAGGTGCAATTACGACTGTTTATTTAAACAAGCAGTCACTGCCACTGTATTTATGTCCGCGGGAGCTGTTCATACAAATACAGTTGGGTAATACGGATTTTTAACATGCAGATTAAGTACAGTTGGTGGAGTATTTTATTAAACTGGCTAGCTTGGGAAGTCTCGACAAAATGATCGATAATGTCATTTATTAATACGATATTATCATCAATTTATTTCCAAACAAAAAAAAATGCTTGTCGCCATAAATGACGAGAACTGATAAATGTACTTAAATACATTTTTTTTTGTAAAGACCAACTAATAATACATAGAAAACACCCAGACCAAGACAAACAGACATGTTCATGCACACAAATGTTTGTCATGTGCGGGGATCGAACCCACGACCTCGGAGTCAAAGTGGCCATTGCTAACCATTCGACCACCGAGCTCGTCAAGGTATGTATTCAAGTACATTTATCAGTTCTCTAGTACCCATAGTACAGGCCTTGCGCTTAATTTGGGACTAAATGGCGCTGTGTAAATTGGCCAGAAATATTTATTTATTATGAATACTAGTATAGAATAAACGCCTTTGAGCATTTAATATACAATCATAATTATATAGTAAATCACTTTCGTAGCCGACAGTTATTCGCGGGCGAGTGTACAAAGCGGCCATAATGTAATTGGTAGGTTTGAGGTGAATTATAGTTTTTGCGAGTAAGTGTAATGACGTTATGTAACCGGTCACAATGGACGGTCAAGCCGATTATTATTATGTATGCGTATAATAAATTGAACACGCGAGAATGTTGTTCTGAAGCGATGTACCAGAAACTGAGTATTTCTTCTTGCCAATGGTCAGTTCCGAAACGGTAGTAGATAAAAAAAATAAAAAGTTTATATTCTATATATATATAAACCAGCTAACCCGACAAAATTTGTTTTGCCATAAAAAATAGATAAAAACCTATTCTCATACCTACTGAATAATTATACATATAAAATTTCTTAAGAATAGGCTATTTTCCAATGTTTAAAAATCGTATAAATTATTTAAAAATATCGTAAAATACACAAAACTATAAAGATCTGCAAACTTTCATTCTAATATCTTCAGTCAGACTTTTTTTAGCGTCGATCAAAGTTTGGCGGGAAAGTCCATAATTTTTTTTAAATTTAAAATAAACCTGTGACGTCATAATTCGGTAGTCTTTAGTATGGAGCGTTTTGGGGCAGTCTAAAAATTGTGATTTTCAAATTACCATATCTCGAGAGATTTTTGTGCTATCGAAGTAATTCTTTCCCGTATGGTTATATTATGGAGACGTCCCTACATATCAAACCGAAAAAAATGTTAGTCAAATAGCCTAATTGGTCAAGCCGTTTAGTCGGAGGAGTATGGTAACTAACATTGTGACTCGAGAATTTCATATATCTTAGATTAAGAAAGATTAATTCCTATTGACGAGCTCGGTGGCGTAGCGGTCAATGACGCGGCTTCGACACCAACGCTCGTGGGTTCGATTCCCACACAGGACAAACATTTGTGTGCATGAACATGTCTGTTTGTCTTGGTCTGGGTGTTTTCTATGTATCATAAGTATGTATTTACAAAAAAAATGTATATACGTATGTTTATCAGTTGCCTAGTAGTTAGTACCCATAACACAAGCTTCGCTTACTTTGGGGCTAGATGGCGTTGTGTAATTTGTCTGATAATATTTATTTATTTCCCTTGGTCACGGCATCACGCATGACCGGCTGGACCGATTTCGCTATTTCTTTTTATATTGTATTTATTATTGTCAGGAGAAGGTTCTTATGAAAGAAAAAATAAGAAAGTTGCACGGAAATGTAGAAAATTTACGAAAACGAACGACCATAAACTTTTCTTATGTAACTTTATGTCGTTTGAGAAGGTCATGAGAAGGAGTTGCGGCGCGCGTGAGATATTACATGTTGCGAACGTTAGTATGGCCACGGTACTCGTTTCTCATCAGGCGGGTCGTAAGCTTATCTAGCACCTGACGTCGTATAAAAAAACTAATAATGGTGTTCTGCTCGAAATAACAATTAACAGCACATTGTCAAGTAATGAATAAAATCACGTCTACAATGCTCAGTCAATTCATAATTCAATTTCGTTCGCTCGACTTTCATTCTGTGATAAAAAAATAAAAATAAGTAAAACTTGCTAGCTTATATTATTTACTAGCTGTTACCCGCGGCTTCGCCCGCGTGGTTCAGGGAAGTCTGCTGCCGTTGATTTGTGTATATTTTTCTTTTGTTGTATTTTTTTTTACTTCGTGGGATAAAAAGTAGTACAAATTTTAATGATGATTGGCTGCATAGTTAAGGTATGAAGAAATAACAAACAAACGAATTTACTTTAACACTTATAATATATGTATGGATGGAACGCCCACACTCAAGAGAAAATAATTGTTCACCACATAAATGTTTGCCCTTCGAATAAAATATTTTTCCTGGATAAAAAGTGACCTATGTCACTCTCCAGACCGGAAAATATCCCCTGTTAAAACATCACATAAGTACTTACTTTCCTTTCGACGTGATAGAAGGACAAATGATTACAAAGTTTATTTTTTCTCATGGGATTAAATTGTTTTTCCGGGATAAAAAGTAGCTTATGTCACTCTCTAGATTACCCTATTAAAAATTCATGTCTGTACTTAGGTTTCTTTTGACGTGAAAGAAGGACAAATGAACTTTATTTTTTAATAACGTACGTTAACGGTATGGAGAGTGGCATAGGCTACTTTTTATCCAGGAAAAACATCTTATTTCTACGGGTAAATACTTTGTAATCATTTGGTCTTCTTTTAAGTCGAAAGGAACCTAAGTACCGACATGATTTTTTTTAACGGGATAGTTACGTAGTAGAGTACGGACATGACTTTTTAAAATGGGGATAGTTTACTGTTTGGAAAGTGACATAGGCTACCTTTTATCCCGCAAAAACATCTTAATCTCATGGGAAAAAATAAACTTTGTAATCATTTGGCATTCTATCATGTCGAAAGGAACGTAAGTACCGACATGATTTTTTTAACAGGTGATAGTTTCCGATCTGGATAGTAACATAGGTTACTTTTTATCCAGGAAAAAACATTTTATTCCCACGGAAAAAATAATTCGATATAATCGAATTCGAAAAAATAGAGGGCAATCATTTACGTGGTGAACAATTTTTTTGTCTTGATCCATACTAATACTATAAGTGTTAAAAGTAAGTAAATTCGTTTGTTTGTTATTTCTTAACGCTCTATGTAGCGGATCATCATTAAACTTTGTACCTATTTTTCTTTTGTTGTATTTTTTTTTTACTTCGTGAGATATCAACATTTATATAATATTGATAATACTATTTAAGGAACGTTTGTTATTACGATTTATATCTCACGAAGTAAAAAAAATACAACAAAGGAAATATAGGTAAATAAAAATACAACAAAGGTATGGTAAAATGTTTTTTCCTGGATAAAAAGTAGCCTATGTTACTATCCAGATCGGAAACTATCCCCTGTTAAAAAAATCATGTCGGTACTTACGTTCCTTTCGACATGATAGAATGCCAAATGATTACAAAGTTTATTTTTTCCCATGAGATTAAGATGTTTTTGCGGGATAAAAGGTAGCCTATGTCACTTTCCAAACAGTAAACTATCCCCATTTTAAAAAGTCATGTCCGTACTCTACTACGTAACTATCCCGTTAAAAAAATCATGTCGGTACTTAGGTTCCTTTCGACTTAAAAGAAGACCAAATGATTACAAAGTATGTATTTACCCGTAGAAATAAGATGTTTTTCCTGGATAAAAAGTAGCCTATGCCACTCACCATACCGTTAACGTACGTTATTAAAAAATAAAGTTCATTTGTCCTTCTTTCACGTCAAAAGAAACCTAAGTACAGACATGAATTTTTAATAGGGTAATCCAGAGAGTGACATAAGCTACTTTTTATCCCGGAAAAACAATTTAATCCCATGGGAAAAAATAAACTTTGTAATCATTTGTCCTTCTATCACGTCGAAAGGAACGTAAGTACTGATGTGATGTTTTAACAGGGGATAGTTTCCGGTCTGGAGAGTGACATAGGTCACTTTTTATCCAGGAAAAATATTTTATTCGACGGAAAAATAAAGAGGGCAAACATTTATGTGGTGAACAATTATTTTCTCTTGAATGTGGGCGTTCCATCCATACAAATATTATAAGTGTTAAAGTAAATTCGTTTGTTTGTTATTTCTTCATGCCTTAACTATGCAGCCAATCATCATTAAAATTTGTACATACTGGTACTACTTTTTATTCCACGAAGTAAAAAAAAATACAACAAAAGAAAAATATACACAAATCAATGGCAGCAGGCTTCCCTGGACCACGCGGGCGAAGCCGCGGGTAACAGCTAGTTTTATATATAAAATTAATCTATACTATCTAATTCTATACTAATATTATAAAGCTGAAGAGTGTGTTTGGTTGAACGCGCTAATCTCAGGAACTACTCTTGAAAAAATATTTTAGTGTTAGATACTTAGCCTATATTTTAAGGAAGGCTATAGGCTATATAACATCACGCTACGACCAATAGGAGCGGAGCACCGGTGAAAAATAGGAAAAAAATATTCCTTTTGAGGGCTTATGTCGCGTGCGCTGCGTAAACGGTTGAAGTTACGCATAAATCATGTATGACGGAATTGTTCCTCTTTAAAAGTTCTAAAAAAAAGTCCGCGACAGTATATGTCTATCTTTTAAGATTGACACACTATAACGTTTTTTCATGGTAATCAATAGGAGAAAGTAGGTAAAAAAAGGTTATAGTGAGTTAATCTTAAAAGATAGACATATGCTGTCGCGGACTTTTTTTTAGAACTTTTAAAGAGGAACAATTCCGTCATACATGATTTTTGCGTAACTTCAACCGTTTACGCAGCGCACGCGACGTAAGCCCTCAAAAGGAATATTTTTTTCCTATTTTTCACTGGTGCTCCGCTCCTATGAGTCGTAGCGTGATGCTATATAGCCTATAGCCTTCCTTGAAATATAGGCTACCTAACACAAAAAGATTTTTTCAATTCGAACCAGTAGTTCCTGAGATTAGCGCGTTCAAACAAACAAACAAACAAACAAACAAACAAACTCTTCAGCTTTATAATATTAGTATAGATTAATAATCAAACATACAACAAAAGAAGACACGAAGCAATGGAACAAGTTAATTTAATTTCTTGCTACATTTATTTTAATATCGTTCATTTAATGGGAAGCATGAAATTATTTTAAATAAAATAATAATAAAATATGCTTGCTTATATTATTGATTAATAATCATTCAAAAAAATAATCACAATAAGCAGCAGACAAAATTAAATTTAACGGGAGGCGCCAAATTATTTTCTTGTCGATTTTTTACCCTGAGAATTAATAAATATATTTTAATAAATGTTCCTTGATTACACACTGCCATCTAGTCCCAAACTAAGCAAAGCTTTTACTATGGGTACTGGTTAACGGATATTATACATAAATACATTTTTTTTGTATACATACATATTATCATCATCAGGTCATTTTAGTCTCCACTACAGGAGCACGACCCTCTCTCTTCCGTCCCAGACAGAAGGAGGATTTGGCCTATACTCCCCACGCTGGCCAGACGGGTTGGGGAGGCTTGATCGATGTTTTATAATGTATTTCCCTTAGTCGCCTTGTACGACATCCACGGGAAGACCAAGACAAACAGACATGTTCATGCACATACATGTTTGTCTTGTGTCCTGGGATCGAAACCGCGACCTCGGAGTCAAAGTAGCAATTACTAGTCATTCCACCACCGGGCTCGTCAATAAAAATTAATGAATAAAATCAAAATGAATGAAATAAAAATCTATAAAAGGGTAAAGAATAAAATTGAACGATGTGTTCTCTAGAAAGAAGCTGAGAATAAGGCGGCCTGGAAATAGCTGCATCTAGAAGAACTCAACTTTTATGTTTGCAATAGATACTTATCAATTACAATTGGAGCTAAGAGAATGGTGGGTTAACCTAACAAGAGGTCAAATGTGAACGACCATACAATACGTATTGTTATCTTAACCTATCTGAAGAACTTCAAAAGCGAAAACCTATCGTTAAACATCACCTTAGGCAACCACTCCAAACCTGGTTAAACACTTTCTTCTTATGTAAGTATTGTAACGGTAAATCACGCAAAAGATGAATCTAAGAGTAATCGCAAAGATCAAACAAACAAAAAAGTGCGCGGGCGGGGATTCTCACGCACTGAGAAAGTTATGTCGTGGGAATAAGAAAATTTAATGCACGGCAGTGCACCGGCCAAATACTAGTAAAATTATTTTAAATCTTCTGCTTTAAATGTAGTAAGTACTAGCATTTGTTCATGAAATGCTCGTTTCTATCAAACGAGCATTTCATTTCGTTACGAACTTCAATTCATTTTAAATTCACATGTATGAGGATCCGATGTGAAATGATATTTTGCCACTGGGCCTTAGCGATAGTAGAGACGTTTAACATTTTGTATGAATCGAAATCTTAAATTTATATTTCTTTTACCGACGTCAACGATTAGAAATATAATTGACTCGATTTCCATAATCCAATATTATTGATCACAGCAACTTGCTTGCACTTGCATTGAAGTAGTGAGGTATAGACTATAAATGTATCTAAATTACATAATAGCTGCAACGATCCTGGCCGGACCAAGAATTTAGAGTTAAAAGACGTTTTATTTCTTTCTAAATCTATATAGGTGTGAAATAGAAAGATTTTTGAAAATTCTCACAAGATATACATGTACGGTTTTTTTACAACTTTTTTATTACAATTTCCGATAGGGTTGAATTCTCGTATTAAGTATTATAAATACTTGTGTCAGAAGACTTCACTCCTCCATAACAAACTACAGTTCATATAATTTATCGACAGTCACTTATATCTATATTTATATCTAAGAGTTTACAAAATGTTCTTTACAAACTACCTACACGGTTTTCAGAGTTCGTGCGTTGGAATGGGGGCATGCAGTGTGAGTGCAATGTACAGAATTGCGGGTGGATCCTAGTTATAATTTATAGTTTACATTTATAATTTTATCTTTCTATTTTGTAACATCAGGATATTTATTTTCATCGATAATAGTAATGGAGCTTGGCAACATTTATCAATTAATGTTGTTAAGAGATCACTTTGAAAATAAACACATTCTCTTATGTATTTGGTGGTAATAAAGTAAAAATAACCAATTTGTATAATTGGTGATTGAGTGAATAGTTTTAATGTTTCGTTCTACTTATGGAGATTGGTCGTGGCGATACACAAGTGCTAAAAGCTTTGCGTAATTGCTGCAAATAGTAAAATAACGGTTAAGTGTTAGTCGTGACGATGGGATGGGATGGCGCTGCGATTTCTGTTTGCTGAGAAATCGTACTCATTTCTTATTCCTTTCATGGGAATTGTTAACATTTTCTCATCAGTTATATAGTGCTGGACATTTTTTTGTAAACAGTTTCTTATTTTTAAATGTTTAATTTTTAATATTGATGATGATTTCTCAGAGATCTTTGAACCAAGCCCAACCACACCTGTATGTGATGCACACTGCTGACTGACAAACGAGGCTCTGGCGAAAAGAGAGTTAGGGCATAGCGTATTTTTATGCTGCCCGACCGGGGAAGTACCTCCACCTCACAGAATACCATAGCCAAGTAACAATTCCCTTGAGAGAATTGTTGTGTTCCTGCGAGTGAGTGGGGTTACCAAAAAGAAAGGAAGCCCATATATACTGGGCTGGTAACGGATCGGCGACCCCTTGGTGTTGCTAATCTCCATGGACGGTGGTGATTGCCTTCCAACAGGTGAACCACATGCTCGTTTGCCCCCCTCTCATATGTATATAAAAAAAGATAAAATGGCAAAGATATATTTTTTTGTTTTACTCAAGCGTTAAACAAATACGTTGAAAGATAAAAATGTGGAGCGGTTACAACAATATGTGTATAGAGCAAGTAGGAATATAAAACTATCGTTGCTTCTTTCGTTGCACCAGAAAACCATTCACATTCTATACGTCATCATTCATCGTAATAATAATTATTTTACGATCGCTGAACGAAAGTTGACCGAATCGAGAATGAACTGTGAATTGAAAAAAGTTATTATATGCTTGATTTCTTTAATTAATGATTAATTGAATTTTCCTTGCTAGTAAAATAACATTCTTAGTTTAATATAATATAATATATAATATTGTTAGACAAATTACACAGCGCCATCTAGCCCCAAAGTAAGCGAAGCTTGTGTTATGGGTACTAGACAACTGATAAACATACGTAAATAAATAATTTTTTTTTGTAAATACATAATTATGATACATAGAAAACACCCAGACCAAGACAAACAGACATGTTCATGCACACAAATGTTTGTCCTGTGTGGGAATCGAACCCACGAGCGTTGGTGTCGAAGCCGCGTCATTGACCGCTACGCCACCGAGCTCGTCAGTTGTGTCAGTAGACTTTTTAGTTTGTTTAATTTTCGATCATATAACCACCATTCGACATAATCGCACTTAAATTTGAAGTTTGGAGTTTCATACACAAGAATACCAAATTTGACATTTGTGAGATTGGGACTGGATCGGAACTGAAATTTGACTACATTATAATTACGAGAATTGCTCCTCTTATGTTAGGCATTGTCAGGGGACTGCCACCATATGTCCAAGACTTCAGTATTCCGGTACACCATAGGAATTTTCAAGTCTTTTAGCCTTTGACAATCGACCTTTGCGTCGTCAGCTAATTTGGCCGAATAAGAGAAAAGATTTTCGAGAGTATAGTACCTATGCCTAATTCTTCGGCAGACCAAACATGAAATGAGTACATGAAACCGATATAAGCCCCACAAAAAAAATTGAGGAATAATTAAAAAACATTTTGTCCTTTTTAGCCAGTATTCTTGTTTCTTCTAAACAGAAAACAATTGGTGGAAATACCACACCTCGCAATAGAGAGAAATCCGATGGGAAAATGTCTCACGATGACATTTCTCATATATACTCAAGTCAAACATTTTCGTCAGGCAATTGTTCCCAAACTATTTCATTCAGGAATTGGCGTCTGGAAAAAATGTCGCAATAAATATTTTTTAGCGAAGCTTAGTTTTAGTCGGTCGATTTAGGTGTGAAGTCAATTCGTGGTTTTCTCTTGAGTATTTTTCTAGTATAATAAATAATCAGTCTTGAATTTTCTCAGTGTTTTGTTTGATAAAATATTATATTCATTAGACACCTGCACACCTGTCGGGCCTGCGAGTGCACAGCGGCAAATAAATAATGTGAAATTTAAAATTCTTTTTTTTAGATACAATATTAAATAAGCGTGCTTTACGTAATACTAAAAACATACTTATGAAACTACTTACACCCCTAGCCTAATGTTTGAGACACATATAACTGAAAATCTCACATGTATGCATAGTCTCATCTCTATAGTTACGAAAACGATATACCACGAGCGTGTTCGAAGCGACAATGCGCATCGCAGCGAAAGCGACACATTCTAAGTTATGACCGCCAATTACCGTTAACGATTGCGGCAGTTTGAGCATCGCTGGACTAAATGTCATTATATTATTTCACCGATTCCCACGGCTGTTATGCAAGCGTATCGAATGTTAGAGAACGTTCATGATACTCTAGTTAAATTCTGACATAACGTATCGATAATACTAACTGTGTCAGTAATGAGAGATCTGCAGTAAGATTAAAGACTTCGGCACCTTTGATGAGGTCTGTTATCTAGAGATCTGCAACGCTAAGAGTTAACTTGATTTAAGGCGACGTTGGAAGCTAAAATGGATTAAAATTTTAAATTGTCGTATTTTTTTTTCGTGAAATAAAAGGTACTTTGTTTTATCCTTTAGTAGTTGATATAAAATTGCTTGTTGTTGCTACCCCACTATATGCCTACAACCCTCCTACAAAGTTCAAGCAATGAGTTGACAGAGTAAACAGTATGGCAGCAATGACAGCGCGTAAGAGCTAAGAGACTCATATCGAGGTAATTTTTTTAGAATATTTCGTGTTACTCTATTTTATTTTTCCAAAGGTCTAATTAGCATCGAAAACCCAGTTGCAGGAATCATCGCAAATTGATGTATAACATCTTATATTGTCTTTAATAAAGCATCTGTGGCATAATCAAAAGATTTTTTTTAATTAAAAAAAGCTAATTAATTATGATTTATGAGTATTTTTTCAATTCGACGAGTCTGCTTGTGTTTCCTTGAGGCCTAAACATATGCCAACGCCACCGTTGAATAAATAATTATAGTTCGTAAACGATTAAATTATTAGGTAATCAATCATAAAAATAATGGGGTATTTTACTTCACTTAAACAACATTTCAACGACAGGAAAAAGAACAAGCGAAAGTAGTAAAATCGGCTGTTATGACTTTTTCTGTTACATTTGAATTGTTAGATAAGTCAAATTCCCCATTGTCTTTGTGATAAAGTTAATGTTTCGTGGCAGGTGAATTTTTCCATTTTTCAAAAAATATTTATCTGGCAAGTTGGCCAAGACAACTATTTAAAAAAATATAATTACAGATTTTGGCTATCTTGCTTTTCTACTTTTGAAGTCGTTTGTATTAAAAAAATCAACTTATAATACATATCGACGAGCTCGGTGGCGTAGCGATCAATGACGCGGCTTCGACACCAACGCTCGTGGGTTCGATTCCCACATAAGACAAACATTTGTGTGCATGAACATGTCTGTTTGTCTTAGTCTGGGTATTTTCTATGTACCATAAGTATGTATTTACAAAAAAAAAAATGTATTTACGTATGTTTATCAGTTGTCTAGCTTACCATAACACAAGCTTCGCTTACTTTGGGGCTAGATGGCACTGTGTAATTTGTGTGACAATATTTATTTATATATTAAGATTTAAGATAAGAACTCAATGTACGTAAGTAGCCTATACACTATCAATACTTAAGGCCTATCAGACATTCTAGACAGGCGCGATTTATCGAGTCACGTCATACGAATTCGATATGTCGTGCGCGCGCGCAGATTTTCAATGCCGTGCTAGCGTCGGATGTCAATTAGAAATTGTAATGGCGATGACGTCACGTCCGGTGGCTACACTTGATAAACAATATTTCGCAAGGTAAGTCTATGGTGCTTTGTTGTACGACAGCGTGAAGGTTGCGCGAGATGAGCAATTGGGAAACCCTGAAGAAAAAAGATGAACTTTTTTTATGCGCGCCGCCTCGGTTGGCAGACAAACATACGGCCCCGCCCATGGAAATATCGCTCGCGTGCCGCCACCTCCACTACCAATACTGCTACTCCTTCCATTCTGGTGACCTCACTCACTCCCAGGAACTCGACAACCCTAAAGGGAATTGTTATTTGGCTGCGGTATTCTGTAAGATGGAGGTACTTCCCCAGTTGGGCAGCTTACAAATACGCTGTACCCTACCATTCTTATGCCAGAGCCATTTTCGCTAGTCGGTAGAGTTTCAAGGCAGCTGTAGTTTTACCCCCGGGACTGCAATGGACTTCACTGTTCATTTACTTTTTAAATGGTCGCCGCTGTTAATCCTGACTACACAGGAGACAGTGGTTTGAATGTGTGGTGGGCCCCCGTCCCGTTAGTTAGCAGGGTGCACCATGTGCAGTCGAAAGCAGAAGGGGTCAATCCGTTGCCAGCCTTTTACAGACTCTGTTCTTGAAGGCTCTTATGTAGTATATTATTTTTATGCGAGCTGATAATCAGTTCAATGAGACGGCACATTCCTCTCTTGCGACAATAGCTGTCATCAGGCGGGGCACACGACCACACATCAAGGTATACTATACGCGTTGTAATGTGATCACGGCTTACAAAGTTGCCCGTCATGTCACGCCTCGGCGGCTTTGAAAACGATCGCCATTGTCATCGACGGACGGACAGACGGACGGCCTGATAGTTAGGGAGTATATTAGATACATAGTAGAGGATATAATTAATTGTATGATCAACAGGAATCACGTTAGCGGATTTATTCTACTAATAGTTTTCCGCAAATTGAGACTAGGTTATATTAAATCTCAACGACTGCTGTACCGTAATATTGTTCTAACGCCTAAAACTCATCCTCACACATTAGAGCCTAAGTGGTCGCGGACTGTGCGGTTCCAGAGAAGTTTTCTCCCGCGTACTGTCAAGCTGTGGAATGAACTGCCTGTCGAGGTTTTCTCAGGAGACTACAGCATGGGGTTCTTCAAGAAGGGTGTGAAGAGGTTTTTACAGGGTCGGCAACGCCCGTGTGATGCCCCTGGTGTTACAGGCTTTCATAGGCTACGGTATTGCTTTTCATCAGGCGGGCCGTATGCTTGTTTGCCACTTTAGTGATATAAAAAAAAACTCACGTGAGATATTATTAGAGATGAAACGGATATCCGGCAACTGTCTCGTATCCGGCATATGCGGTCGGATACCGGATAACAAGTTATATAAATAAACTAGCGTTTGGGTGATTGCTCGGGGTGCGAACTGCCCGTGAGTTGTCGTTGTGTTTGTTTGTTTGTGTGTTTGCACCTATAATTTCAGAAACAATAATAATAAAACGTTTGCGGATAGTGGCTCTGGTAATAGCTTACTAAATGCTACAACTTTAGTTTTGGAAGTATGGGTCTATCTGATACCGTTTAGCCAGGCAGGTGACCAACTTCTATGGAGCTCATGACCTTCAAGGTTTCTGACGTTTGCTATGATAACTCAAAACATCCCTATACGATCTCTAAGTTTGAACGTTTCATTCACGCAGGAAGGTAGAATGACAAGAGATGTCAAAAATCTAAAATAATGTTATATGGCGGCCATCTTGAAAAATTATATATTTAGATATAGTTTACGGACGATAATTTTACGTGATAACGTCATAAGAAACATAGGCCGATCGTGCCTCTCTATCGCTTGTTCCGCGCTCTCGCTTGCACGCTGGGCTCAGGCGTAACGTGACAATAAGTCATGCTTTTTCATGTGTGCAATTGGCGTTCATCGATCGATGACCCGCAAACACTCAAATCAAGACATACATTTGGACTACGACCCTTGGTGCTAAACATTGCAAGCGATTTGACCACCGGTAATTAAATCAACATAATTAATAAACCTAACATAAATACATATTAAAAACAGATAACATACGAAATTAGCGAACAAATTCTATTTGAAATAGATTCCAATCTGCTTCGAAACAGATACCGTGCTAAATTCCTAGCAAACTCATTTAAAACAGATTATTGCTAATTACTTAAATGCCTGATAAACTTTGTTTAAAGTTCATATTGCAACGATTAGTGGACTAGAAATAGATAAGTTTTCACTTTGAATGTTTAATAAACAGTTATTTGAATCTGCCATTAACTTTAATATCGTCACGCATTAGAAAATAATAGAGTTGTTAATAGTACGTCTATTGGACTGCTAACGATTACAGTAATTAAATATGTTTTCTCTTGAAAGTAAATGACAATGTACTATCACAGCATAGTAATACAACCAGTACTTTAACTTGATACTAGCGCCCAAATCGGCTCACGCACACAGCCAAGCGTCATTTTCACGACCGCTCAGGAAGTTTTGCGCCGATTTGGGCGCTAGTATGAAGTCAAAGTACTGGTTGTATTACCATGCTGTGGTACTATGGTAGACAGATATGGTCATGCCGGTCTCTCGTGCTCACGAAGTGCAGGTAGAATAGGCTATTTGACCAGTTTTTTTCAGTTTTATATGTAAGGACATCACAATAATAAAACCACACGTGAAATAATTACTTTGATAGCACAAAAATCTCTCGAGATATGTTAATTTGAAAATTACAATTTTGGACTTTCCCGTAAAAGCTCCATACAACAGGCTACTATTTAATTAAGATTAAATCAAAAATTTGTACGACAGCTATGTTAAATATTACGTGTATGTAATTAGTATTATAATAAAAGTGATGACTTTGGTCGCGATGATGGCAAACGGCCCGATGACTTTGGTTCCTTGGACGATGGGAAGACCTCTCGTATGTTATGTATATGTAATCTGTGTTGATACTTTAGTGGCCTCTCATCTCCAAGGAACCAGCTTTGAGGCTGGCTCACCTACACGCGGTGCCGAGCGCTTAAAGCATGTGAAGTACTCAGTTCTGAGTAAAACAAATATTAATAAAATATGTTATATTATAAAAAATACCAAATATTCACAAACAGGTTTTCTTCCATGTACTAAGTACCAAGCTGTGGAATGAACTGCCTGTTGAGGTTTTCCCAGGAGACTACAGCATGGGGTTCTTCAAAAAGGGCGTAAAGAGGTTTTTACAGGGTCGGCAACGCAGATGATGCCTCTGGTGTTACAGGCGTCCATAGGCGGTAACTGCTTTCTATCAGGTGGACCATATGATTGTTTTTCACCTTAGTAGTATAAAATAAAAATAATCCTCAGAAGGCTAACACTTTACCTCATCAGGGATTAAGGTATCAATGTGGCTGTGGCACTATGTATGAAGCATTTTGACCATTCAACCGGCCTCCTTGGTAACCTCTAAGCTTCCCCCCTTCAGTATGACCCTAGCTTTAAGACTTCCACATATTATATACCATTTGCATCCAAAACGACTTACATTGTTGGAATAAGTATACAAAAATAAATCTATCTCGCTCTGTTTAATAGACATCTGTCTTAGTCACACAATATTGTTTATAATATCTTTAAACAAAGGGCTACATTGTTAAATGCTCTGTATGCCTTAGTCAGCTAACCAAGCTCTGTGGTTCAGTAGAAATCATATTCCAGTTCAGTGTATCGTACGACTCCTTTGTAGTAGAACACACCTTTCTAAGAGTGCATAAAATAAATTTAATTATTATAATTTGCACTGAACGAATCTTTTATTTTTGGCTTCCTAACCTAACAGGTTATGGGCCCAGTGTACAGTACAAAGTGGACTTTTAAGTGATTGAAAGAAACAGACTCTTTTTTTAAATACGATAAAAAACGCTTTAAGTGGCAACGTTTAAGACTTGTGATTTTTGTAGTTTTGGTAGAGAAACTATTTACGTATTCTAAGTGACTTTTTGTGTTATTTTCTAACTGTAACGATGGACGGTTCAAAAGTAAAAAGAAATATTAGACTGTTTGACGGCGAAAAGTATTCTTTATGGAAACTTAGAATACGCAGTTTATTAAACGAACTTGAAGTGCTGCAAGTAATTGACGAAGAGCCTCCTGTACGCATCAACAGTGATTGGACGAAGAAAGAAAAGATAGCGAAAAATACCATCATCGAATATTTATCAGATTCTTTGCTGGGGTTTGCTAATGAAGAAACAGCAAAACAGATTTTCATAAAACTCGACGCAGTGTATGAAAGAAAAAGTATCGCATCCCAATTGGCATTGAGAAAAAGGTTATTGAATTTGAAATTAGAAGACAGAGAAAAATCGAATATCTCAGGGTTTGCTTTCATGGTTGGAAACGAATGCTATTCTGAAGAAGGCAACAGCACCAATAAAATTACATTCATATTAGACTCTGGTGCCTCAGATCATTTAATTAACAGAGAAGATCTAACACGTGGGTTCATAGAACTTCAGTCTCCAGTAAATATTTCTGTAGCTAAAAACGGAACGTTCATTAGTGCGACAAAAAGAGGCACTCTATCTATTACCACTGATACGGGAATGAGTGGATTGCTACAGGTGTTCTTTTCTGCTCAGAAATTTCATATAATTTGTTATCGGTCAAAAGAATGCAACAGGCTGGAATGACCGTAATTTTTGGTCAAAATGGTGTACAAATACTCAACAAAGAGGGTAAGATGGTAACAAAGGGTGAGTCTTTGAATAATTTAATTGGTATTAATTTCATGCTTAATAAATGTGCTTTGAATTGCTCATCAAATAGGGTCATGAATAGTAACTATGATTTGTGGCATCAAAGATTGGGTCACATAGGCAAATCTAAGTTCTTGCAAATTAAAACCAAACAAATGTTTTCTGATATTGATCGATTACATAATATTACACCCAGTGAAAGTTTATGTGAAGCTTGCATATATGGAAAACAAGCACGTCTGTCATTTCATAAAAGTAAATCTAAAATTATTAAACGACCTCTATTTAATGTGCATTCCGACGTGTGTGGTATGATCACTCCTTCGACACTTGACGGCAAAAACTATTTTGTGATATTTGTAGACGAATACACTCACTACTGTGCGACATACTTAATAGCTCATAAATCAGACGTTTTTGCTGCTTTTCGAGATTGTTGCTAAGTGCGAAGCTCATTTTAGTTTGAGACTTGTCAATTTATATTGTGACAATGGTGGCGAATATTTATCGAGTGAAATGAAAGAATACTGTATGCAAAAAGGTATAACCTACCATTTAACAGTGCCGCATACCCCTGCTTTGAATGGTATTGCCGAACGTATGATAAGAACGTTAACAGAACGAAGTCGAACTTTAATAGCAGGCGCTAAGTTAGACAAGTCGTTCTGGGGTGAGGCTGTGTTAACTGCTACTTATCTTATCAATGTCAGCCCCACAAAAGCACTGAAAGTAGATAACACACCGTTTGAATTGTGCCATAATAAGAAGCCGCAACCTAAGTATTTAAAGGTTTTCGGTTCAACTGTGTACTTTCTTAACAAAAGTAGAAAAGCAAAATTCGATGAGAAATCCTTGAAAGGGATATTGGTTGGTTATGAACCGAATGGTTATAAGGTGTGGAATGTGGTAGAAGAAAAGTTTGTAAGAGTCAGAGATGTAATTGTTGATGAGATTAATTTCTTGTCAAGTAGGCCAGTGAAGCCTGAAGGTATTGTATCTGAAAATACCAGTAACTCTGACGAGCACATGTGTAGCAGGTTGTGCGCATCTGATAATATAAGATCAGATGATGTGAAACAAACGGGCAGTGTACCCTGCGCATTAGGTCCACCACCTAATAAATCTGTACGCAGTGCAGATGGGCATACATGCTATGATTCATTTCAAGATAAATTGACTGGATCTCGGAATGAAGTAGCTTCTAGTAGTTCGAGTGTTATTAGAAGAAGTGATCGAATTAAAAATTTGCCTACAGTGTCTTATGATGAAAACAGTAATGATATTTCTGTGAACTATTTATTATACGCAAAGTCTTTAATATGTACAATTCCTACATCGTATACCGAAATTCAAACCAGGCATGATAGGCTTTTGTGGCAAAAAGCTGTTGATGAGGAAATTAAATCACTTATTGAAAATGACACTTGGACGCTTGTTCCGAAACCTGAAAACAGAAATATTGTTGACTGTAAATGGATATTTAATATTAAAAATGATGAGTTTGGCAAACCTTTGAAATATAAAGCGCGTTTGGTCGCTCGCGGTTTTAGTCAAGAATATTTAATTGACTATGACGAAACTTTTGCGCCAGTTGCAAGAATTTCAAGTTTTAGATTTATATTAGCATTTGCAAATCAATTCAATTTGCTCGTTCACCATATGGACGTCAAAACGGCATTTTTGAACGGCAAACTAAAAGAGGAAATTTACATGAAAATTCCTGAAGGAATTCCAAACGCAAACAACTTAGTTTGTAGATTGAATAAAGCTTTATATGGTTTAAAACAATCTGCACGTTGTTGGTTTCAAATGTTCGAACAAACTTTGATTGAAAAGGGTTTTCAATACTCATCAGCTGATCGTTGTATTTATTTCCTAGATGCCGGTGACATTTCAAAAAATATTTATGTTGTACTTTATGTCGATGATCTTGTTATTTCGACTGCTGATATAAATACCATTAATAGTTTCAAAACTTATTTAATAAAAAAGTTTAAAATGTTAGACATGATGGAGATCAAGTGTTTCTTAGGAATTAAAGTGGAAAGATCACATGATACAGTTACATTAGACCAAGCAATGTACATAAAAACGGTCTTAGAAAAGTTTAACATGAATGACTGTAATTCTGTCAGTACACCTTTGGAAAACAAAGTAGACTTTGACGCTTTGAGTGCAATTGAAACAACAAAAGCTCCATGTAAAAGTCTTATCGGGTGTTTGATGTATGTTATGTTATGTACTCGTCCCGATTTAAGCTTTGCTGTAAACATTCTAAGTAGATTTGGTAACAGAAATAATAACTCACTTTGGTCACATTTAAAACGAGTGTTACGTTATTTAAAGGGAACTACTGACTTGAAACTAACTTATAAGCGGAATCCAAATGTTTATAATAACATTCTCAGTGGCTTTGTTGATTCCGATTGGGGAAGTGATGAAGTTGATCGTAAAAGCACAACAGGATACTTGTTCAAATTGTTTGAACAATGCACAATTTGTTGGCAAACAAAGCGTCAGTCAACAGTGGCAGCGTCATCTACTGAAGCAGAGTATATGGCTTTGTTTGAAGCCGTGAGAGAAGCTCTGTGGTTAAAGTCATTAGTGACTAGTATTCATGTAGAAATTTCAAATCCGATTCCTATTTTTGAGGATAATAACGGATGCATAAGCATTGCAAGTAATCCGACAAGTCATAAACGGTCAAAACATATTGACATAAAATATCATTTTTCTAGGGAACAAGTTGAGAAAAATATAATTAAAATGATTTATGTGTCCACAGGTAATCAACTGGCAGATATGTTTACAAAGGCATTACCAGCCGCTCGTTTTTCGGCACTGAGAGAAAAACTCGGTGTATTATAATTTAATGTTAAAGTTCTGTCTAATGAAAAGTGTGTAGTGTAAATATATACTGCAAATGAGATTACATAAGAGCATAATTAAGTTGACTTGGTCTGATTAGGTTTTACTGGGGTTTCCCTAATCCTGCGCAACGAATGTTGGACCAAGATATTGATGATTGTTTCCCCAGACAAAGAATGGTGTGTTCATAAGTTTGATATTGTAAATAGCTTGTGGTAGATTTTTTTTTTTATTATTATTATTTATTTTTGAGGGGGCGTGTTGGAATAAGTATACAAAAATAAATCTATCTCGCTCTGTTTAATAGACATCTGTCTTAGTCACACAATATTGTTTATAATATCTTTAAACAAAGGGCTACATTGTTAAATGCTCTGTATGCCTTAGTCAGCTAACCAAGCTCTGTGGTTCAGTAGAAATCATATTCCAGTTCAGTGTATCGTACGACTCCTTTGTAGTAGAACACACCTTTCTAAGAGTGCATAAAATAAATTTAATTATTATAATTTGCACTGAACGAATCTTTTATTTTTGGCTTCCTAACCTAACAATAACAATTTTACCAGGAAAAACTAAAACATGTTCTAACATCTCCATAACTACAAGTTGGTAATGACATTGAAATATACATTTTATTAACATCTCACGAAGATCACATCAGGCACGCTCGTTACATGGACAAACTCGGGCGTGTCCATCCGTATATACTGCGATTTAGGTACACTGTGATGTCATGCGCGCGAGATTGGAATCATAATATTTACTTTAAATATTTGCATAATGTTGGTACTAGATAAGTGTGTCCTACTTGAGAAGAGATGTTTTTGTCAGACTTGATATACGAGATTGGTATTGACGTATGAAATTGCACTGGAAATTGCATTCAATAACGAGCACGAGCACGAGTCGTATGGAAATAAAGACAACGAAATGTGAACATGACAGGATATTATATAAATAATAAATATTGTCACACAAATTACACAGCGCAAACTAGCCCCAAAGTAAGCGAAGCTTGTGTTATGGGTACTAGACACTTTTTGTAAATATACACTTATTATACATAGAAAACACCCAGACTAACACAAACAGACATGTTCATGCACACAAATGTTTGTCCTATGTAGGAATCGAACCCACGATATTGAAAAAAACATTGCAGCTTCGGAGTTCTGAAAGTACGTTACGTAGGTTGGCGGAGGCCAGTGTTTTTAAGCCGCCGCCTAAAGACCACTGACTTGGCTGTAATCTAACGACAACAGCCGAAACCGACGGCTTAACGTACCCTCTGACGGACAGAGGACCTCGAGATAAATAAACCCATCCATGGACAGGCTACAGTCGACGTTGTTTGACTTGCGTGATGGAGTCACTCAGGTCAGTGCGATGATTAGTTCTATAGAAAATTGCGATGCCAAACCCAATCGAGCAATGGTACTCCTTGACTCTCAACAGTGGAGCCCCAACGATAGGCAGTGTATCATACACTAGAACCTGGGTTCAGAATCTGGATAAATTACACCTGAAGTGTAAAACGATTCTGTCAACGGTAATAAACCTAATTTGTAAATAAATAAAATCGAATTTAGAATTGTAGTTCGTTTCATCATGCTTTGTCTATCATGCGTTTCAAAGCAATTTTATCTTAGCAATTTTACTGTATTCATTAAAAGCATTTTGATGTAAGACAAACAAAACTGGTCTTAAAAGGCAAAATTTTAATAAATATGCGATAGTCAATACAAGAAATCCTCCTTAAGGAGCGCCTCGATTTCGGGTATTGACTTATTTTTATCTATATTTCTATTTATGGTTAGACTAGTTAAATCTAAAAGCAAGTCGAGGTTAGGTTATGGTTAGCTCGTGATCAACAACAGCCGAGCGAGCGAGGCTCGACTTGCTTTCGGAGAGGTGAGGTACCTTACGTTTAACTAGTCAAACTTAGGAGCACCTAGATTCGGGTATTGCTATAACATATACATAGTTTCGTAGGGACATAGCAACATTGAAAATATTAAACACAGCTGCAGAAGATCGCCAGTCGAAACCATATTGTCGGTCGTCGATGATTATGTCGTAATTAAATAATAATAATAAATATTCCAGGACAAGTCACACACCGCCATCTAGTCCCAAACTAAGCAAAGCTTGTACTATGGGTACTAGGTAACTGCAATCGGATATTATACTTAGATATTTTTTTTGTAAATGCATACATAGAAAACACCCAGACCAGGACAAACAGACATATGACATGACAATCATGCACACAAATGTTTGTCATGTACGGGGATCGAACCCGCGAACTTGGAGTCAAAGTTGACATTGCTAGCCATTCGACCACCACCACCAGGCTCGGCATTAATCTAGGTATCTAAATACCTTGAAAATGGCTAACAATAGAAATTAACTTCTAACGAACTGTACTAATAAATATCTATTATTCTTTGCCATAGCTATTTGCTATAATCCGAAAAATAACAATCCTCGTGACACAAATGGGTGATTTAACCGTGGCCCATATAGCCGGCCTTTGGTAAATATTGCCCAAACGCGAAACTATAATGTGGAGGCCACCGATACCGATAACTGCTGCCATAAACTTGACGAGATGGCATTAGTAGAAAATTATCTTACAACGTGGTAATCAGGGTTTAAGTGGGCTAAAATTAAAAATACTGAAGGATTTTTTGACTAGACCATAAATATAGAGTATCCAGTGTGTTGTCAGTGTAATACACCCATGGGCCCCCCGATGTACGGAAGTGTCAACTTATCAACGATATTTTATAATACTTGATAACAGATAATAATCACATCATATAGTTGGAATTTATATGGCTCATAGGTTAGTTCTGAATTTATTGAATGAATGAATGAATATTTTTATTGAATTAAGTAACAAAGACTCATGTTGTTAGTAATGCTTATAAACTATGTTAGTATAGTAATTATGATTAGACAATTTTCCAAGATAAGTACATTGATTGAATGAAAAAATTTAAAGATAAATATTTCTAAATTCGAAGTTTGTAGGGGTTTTTGGAACAATTATGTTGCAGGTCCATACGGACCATAATGTTAAGTCATATCACGACTGAGAAACGGGTACAAGAAGCACCCACACATTAGGCTTTTGGTACCACAGCAAATAATAAAATATTAGCGATGGTCATTGGCGCGTATTTGAGAATTTTGCAAAGTGCAAAATTCTCAGTTAGCCTCCGAAAAGTATATTTGCAAAGTTTACTGTTAATTTGATATTATAGCTTGCCGGTACTCTAAGTACGTAAATTACAAAATAGAGAATAGACGAGGGCGCTCGCGGCAATTTCCTACTCTGTGGTAAACACAGAGTAAGAAACGCCCGCTTTTACTCTACCCGTGTAACCTGGCGTACACGGGTAGAGTAAAAGCGGGCGCGTAGAGTACATAGTGTTGTTGTTGTTGTAGTCTTTATTGTACAAAAGAAATTATATAAACATGATGATAAAAGAGTTACATGTACAATGGCGGACTTATCCCATAAGGGATCTCTTTCAGTCAACCATTCAATGAGTAGTTAAAAAGATAACAATTTTGGCGAGAACTTAGGTACAATCTGATTATACAAATTCTTGGTAATAAAATAAAAATAATTATAATGATGATAATGCAAAGATGTTATAAATGCTAGTACAAGTATTTATAACATCATTGGGATGGTCTATATCCAACAGTGGGTAGATACAGGCTGATGATGATGATGAAGTAAGATTGGATATAACACAATGATTATGTTGTGTCATAAAAATAACCTTAACTTATATAAATATACATCCAAATACTGTATCAGTCGTGATAATTTAAAACAAAGAGAAAGATATTTTTAGAACGAAAACTAACGCTTTTTTACACCACTATAAGCGCGGACTAGTATGACAGCATTTTACCTCTAGAACAGGTTCTGAGCAGGACGTTACTGTGACGAGATGGCCCTGAGGTCACTTCTAGACAGATGTAACATTGCGTAAGTGGAAATTGACATGCTTTTAATAAATACTAAGTAGAGGGTCCCTGCGGACCATAATAACTGATTAGAAGGGCCGATGAGAGGCAACCCGGCTTATTAGGAGAAATGTATAGGTTTAAAAACAACTGAAACAGTGTATCTATATATAGCTGTGTTTATAAGAACCAGAGTTGAAGCCGGTAGATGTAAACAGAAGACGGTAGGCAGAAGTAAATGTGTTGAACTGCAAAGGTAATAAAAACAAATTCTAACGTCGGAATTGCAGTTAAACGTCTACTTTTTGTACCAGGCATGTACCAGGTATCTGCATAACCGACTCTACTAAGCAAAAAATACACAGCGATGCTTTAGTCTACATGGTTAGAGAAATATTGAAAATATAGGGTATATTTTTTACAAAATGTGTTTAAACCACTTATACGGTGAATTAAATTCTGGCCATTTGATCTACACTATTTTGCGTGCTTCCGCCACCAATTAGTTCATGCAAACTACTGCCGGCCGGCACCCACCCACTACCTGCATTTATATCCACCCACCCACTACGTAGATGCATGCGACTGCCGTGGCTGCTTTGGTCGGCTTAAATTATAGTGAATTAAATTCTTTTTGGTAAAAAAGTTAAATGTATGTATGAAAGATACTTTATGAATAAAATTATTATTCTGTAACTTATTTTTGCAAAGATAATGTTATAGCAAAAATATGGAAAGCTAACATACCTGTTCCAATTAGATGTAATAAGACTTATGATACTATGTTTTAAGAATTCAACGCTGATATATCCGATTTCCGCACACCGATTTTACTGAATTTCATATATAAGCAATTTAAAACGTAACGTGATCGCTCCGTGGGAACTCAGGCAACCAGGCACACGCCCGAGGGATACACTATCACTAATCATCGATTTATCAGCCCATCAGTTCAATATAAATAAAGCTTTAAACCTTCCGCTATCTGTTGACAATAGCAGCCATTGACGCATCTAACAAATTAGATTAAGACATGTAACGAAATGACATCTAATCTCGACGAATTAACCTAAAAAATAATAAACAAATAAACTAACAAAACAGTTGATAAACATTAGATCACAATAGACGCACAAAATTCCGTTGCGTTGACAACGACAAATAACCTATTTTTTTTTCAAACATAACCTCACTTTCACTTTTTAAACACAATCACAGATTTTAGCACCGATTAACGAAATTGCATTTATTGATATTTTCAATATAAAAAACAAGGCTCAGGTACGAAGCCGGCAGTCTGAGGACTAACTAAATTATCAATTGGGGCCAGCTGATTAAACACCGGAACAGTTCAAGTACAAATATGTCTAGAATGAAACCTTAAAGTCTTTGGTGGAAAGTAGAAAGTTATAGATTGTATGCTGAGGACCTTGTCGAAGTGGCGGAGGGATAACACGCATGCGTGGGGCGTCACAATGGGGCTTCGAAACTAGGACATGCTGTTTGAATATAAACCTCACAACCATGGCAATAGAATATAATCTTCCTTGCATGAAGGCTTAGCGCCTGCGTGGTCTGTGTCGCAACGCAAGTAGTAAATATTTGAATTTTTTGTTTAAAGATTTACAAATGCCAAGTAAATGAACAAGCAGTTGTGTACACGTACTTAGAAGTGTCACACGAGCCTTAAAAACAATGGCTCCATTAAAAGAAAGACTCGAATTCAAACAATGCTGTCTCTATTTGCCTTCCTTGGCATGCCATATGTTAGAGGAGAAAATGTCACTTGTACGATTAGTAACGCCAGGGTTTTGGTAAAACCCAAAAACAACAGTGGCATTCGCCATGTGACCACGACGGATTCGGTACTTTAACACAATTGTCATCATACTGTAATGATTTCATCAAGTATATTATTTTAACGTCAAATAATTCAGGCTAAGATAATGACAAGTAAATTAACATCAAAATTGTCAATCTAATAATGATAACAAAAGCTGGTAATTGACGATCTACAGTACGTTTCCTAAGACATTTTATACCACGAATGGTGAAACTGTGGAATCAACTTCCCTCAGCGGTATTTCCGAACAATAATGACATGGGACCCTTCGAGAAGAGAGTTTTTATTTCCCTTAAAAGACGGACAACGGATAGACGACCCCTTGGTGTTGATGATCTCCATGGGCGGTGGTGATTGCGTTCCACCAAGTGACCCATATTCTCGTATGCCCCCCTCTTATATAAAAAAGTATCTCCTCGTTACATGAAGGCGAATTATACAATCAAAGAGTTTGAAATGAAGTTGCTAATTGCAAGTTCCCATTAGCTAATGAACAGCTTCGTAACTAGTCGGAATCAATCATTGGAAGAATCTTACTAAATTTAGTTCAAACTCAATTTAGTCTAGAAGATACCACAACAAGATGAAGGCACGGCTTCACTTGCTTGCATCACTTCAAAAAACAAACAGTGTAATGAACACAATCAGAGTGCAAATGCAAATCTCGAGGACATGCATATCTCTCGATATACTTGCACTATCTGATATATCGACTATCACATCAAGATGCGACAGCGAAGGTCGTGGGGCCAATGATTATCGAATGATGTCAATATTAGATCATCACTGACCTTGTTGACCGATTTGTTGGAAGTCTAATAGGATTTGCTAGTTTGTAATGGATAAATTATGTAGCTTAATGCGCTTGACATCTATCATTCAATTTAAAAACGTTTGTCACATCGATACAAGCATGTATCGATGTGACAAACGTCTAACAAGTAGCCTTTGTTGTATTACATAGTAACTAATGGGCGTTTGCATCATCAGGGGTTTTGAATAATTTTATATGACGAAGAAACGAGCATTTGGGTCACCCGATGGATAGCACTCACCACCGCCCATGGAGATCAGCAACACCAAAGGGTCGTTGTATCGTTGCCAGCCTACATCTACTCCTTCCTTTCTTTATTTTTTTCTGGTGACCCCACTCACTCGCAGGAACACAACAACCCTCATTTATATATATATTAAATCTCAAACAATAAAGATAATGTGCATATTTACACAAATTCCCGGACATAATACCTCATCAAAATACCAAATATTCCAAGTACACAGCAAACAATATGCAAATGTTATATTTGCTATGTAAATATTTATTTAAATATCGCAGTTTATCATGTTGGCGACGTAAACGACTTGCCGAAGACGGTCGGTTCAAGGGCAGCTTGGAGGTTTTATCTGGGTGGTCAGCGGTCAACCGATATGGTAACCACCATATGGAGCACGCTGGCATTTCAATATGTTTATATAAGGCTGTATTTGTCATGATAATTCTGGGCATCACAGCAAAACAGGTCAGGACTGATGTTCAGAAATGTGAGTAAGTTTTACTCGTAATATACTAGGTCAAGTAATATGTTACTTGCTCAGAATTTAGAATTACAACAGAGTTTTATTTATCTATATTCTTTGTATTACATAATAACAACACAATTTAGTGCTGTTCTAAAATTAACGAGTAACGATCCTTGATCTATTATTTTAGAATCGATTTATATTCGAGTATTTGTGGTATGGAGACCTTCAGAACTTTTCATTTCAATTCTTAGTGACTAGACTAGTGAGTAGACTTCCAGACCCTCTATTGCACCCTGTTATATGTGGATTTTCAGCTACAGAACGTCTGCTTCTGCTGAACTATGGCCGGGAGGCCATAGGTATTTCAGAATCGGGCGTTCTCGGGTCAAACTTAGGACGTTCTGAGATGGATTAGCAAAGAGGGATATTAGATAATGATAAATTTTGTGCCGTTTGCATCCTTCGTCTCTTAGAGACTTTTGTCAGTTCTCCTGACCCATCTAATAGGCAGCCAATCTACTCTACGTTTTTAGATATTCTTAAACTGTTCTGCCCCAATTGCCCGTCAGTTCTGCGTGCAACGTGGCCAGCACACTGTCGTTATTTCAGCCTGCTGGTCCTTAGACCTGAGGCGTTTCAATTCCTGAGTTTATCATATAGAAGGACTCCGAGCATATGTTTCTTCATTGCATCTTATGTCGCACATATCTAGAAATTAATCCTATCACATATATCTAAAAATTAATCCCTATTTCCCTTGATACCGGCATCACGTCTGAACGGCGGGATCTATGTCGCTAATTCTTTTTTTGTTGTATTTGTTATTATCAAATTCAAATTCAAATTCAAATTCAAATTCAAATTCAAATTCAAATTCAAATTCAAATTCAAATTCAAATTCAAATTCAAATTCAAATTCAAATTCAAATTCAAATGATTTATTTTGCTAAAAACATATGTACAGAATATAGGTGTTGATATGAATAGAAGATCCATTATGTTCTGCCTTTTGTAACAATTTAGGCATGCAAAATGTCAAAAGGAATAGCAAAACTAATTAAATTCATTATCAATATCATGTCAAGTAGTTCTCAGTTTTTATATAGATCATAGAAAGAATATTTATTGTTTACATAATATGTCAAATTTATAAATAATTTTAATATCAAATTTACATTCAGTTTATGTCAAATTGTATAAATTCATTAAGGGAGTAGAAACATTTCTCAATTAGCCAGTTATGCAATTTAGTTTTGAATTGTGCGATATCAGAAGGTTCTTACGAAAAAAAAAATAAGAAAATTGCGTGGAAAATTAAAGAAAACTGAACGACCATATTAACTATTCTAATGTAACTTTATGTCGTTTGACAGAAAGTTGACAGTCATTTGACAGATTGCGCGAAACCAATTCGAATTCAATGACAACGTCTGTCGGGACAGCTAGTTATTAATTCATTCATCATCAGGTGACTTTAGTCTCAACTACAGGAGCACGATCCTCTCTCTTCCGTCTCAGACAGAAGGAGGATTTGGCCTACACTCCCCACGCTGGCCAGACGGGTTGGGGAGGCCTGATCGATGTTTTACATGTATTTCCCTTAGTCGCCTTGTATGACATTCACAGGAAGAGACGGAGTGATTCTATTCTAGTCTGCCGGAAACCACACGGTCAGTAGTTATTAATAATAACACTTAATAATGTGTCGCGAACACAGACATGTAAATGTCTGTGGTCACTGTGGCGGTCACGAAGAGGCGATAGGTAGCAGATGGCAACAAGACGCAACTTACAGACTGATCTTGATTTTGCAAATGGCGAGAGTTACCAATAAGAATTATATTTACCTGATAAGATTCCATTAAAACTGCAATCAAAAACCCACTTTTAATTTCTTTACAATGGGTGGCCTAATAATAGATAAGCCTTTTACTTTCAATCAGCAGCCAAGGTTTGTAATTAGAGTTTTTATTGATGTTGCAGCCAATGGTGAAATGTTTGACGATGCGATAAGAGAAGTGAAGCGACCTTGCCAGTCGCATGATGGGGAGAGAGCATGCAAACAGGATTAACACGCGAGCTGTGCATCGTGCGATAGCGAACAAATAAGTACACATTGCTTTTATACGTATGTTTATCAGTTAGTTAGCTTACTTTGGGGCTAGATGGCGCTGTGTAGTTTGTCTGACAATATTTATTTATTTATTGTTAAATATTGTTAATTTAGCTATTTGTTATGTCAGTCTTGAGCCTCTATCAAATCTACATATTTTAAACAATGGAAAACTACATTAATTTACAATCAATTTGGGGTGTAAGAGGTTCATCAACATCTTTGAACGAAAACCAACCTTACCTGCATATGGTGCACCCTGCTGACTGACAATCGAGGCTCTGGCGAAAAGAGAGGTAAGACATAGCGTAATTTTAAGCTGCCCGACTGGGAATAGCACTGCCAAATAACAATTCCTTTGAAGGTTGTTGTGTTCCTGCAAGTGAGTGAGATCACCAGAAAGAAAGGAAGAAGTATAAGCTGGCATCAGATCGGCGACCCCTTGATGTTTGCTGACCTCCATGGGCGGTCGTGATTGCTTTCCATCAGGTGACCCGCATGCTCGTTTGCCTAAAAAAAAACCTAAAGGCTTGACGACTGTCATCTATAATGACAACAGGTACTTTGGCTACGGTAACCGCTTCACATCGGGCGGGCCGTATGCTTGTCTGCCTCCGACGTAGTATAAAAAAAAACCGAGCCCCTCAGTTCTAAATTTACTTGTGTGAGTTTTATTCAGTTGTAATTTTTTTATCTGTTAGGAGTCTGTTGGCCAACATCGTGTACCATTGTTACCGCTACGTTACACGGTAATAGGTAACAATTATGTGAACCAAATTCATTACCATTCAATGACTCGAAGCTAGGGCTGACACTCACACAATAATATACAAATTTGCACGCCATCAAAATATGAGAACTGTATTTAAATAGAAAAGAATACACTAACTTGGACCAATATAACAAAGATACATACAAGTTGCAAAGATTTAAAGTACAAAAGGCGGTCTTTTATCGCTCAAAGCAATCTCTTCCAGACAACCCTTAGAAGAGAAATAAGATCTGAGTAACCAAATTATATGCAAATAAATTATCTGTATCTAACAATGGTCGTTAGGTCGACGTTAATCCTCATTCATCCCACTGCTGGAATACAAGGCTCAATAGGCTTGTTGCCCATGTCACAAAATTATAAAAACTCTCTATCAGTAACGTAAAATACATAAAACTAGAACGATCTGCGATCTTAAAAATTTAATAACTTATGTACGACGTGTTTTATGTTCGGTCAAAGTTTGGTGGGAAAGTCCATTTTAAAGGTATGAAATTATAAAAAATAAATATTACCATTGTAGAAACAATAAAAAATACTATAACTTTTGTTACGGCACTGGCTACATAAACGCAATATTTAACATAGCTGTCGTACAAATTTTTGATTTAATGCATATTAAATAGCACGGTGTGACGTCATAACGTGGTGGCCTTTTGTATGGAGCGTTTTCAGGATAGTCCAAAATTGTGATCTTCAAGTTATCATATCTCGAGAAGTTTTTATGCAATCGAAGTAATTATTTCACCAATATTTATATTATTGTGACGTCTTTAAATAACAAATCGAAAAAAAAATGGGATACAAGCCTATTGAAGGATTTAAAGCATACTCCACCACGCCGCTCAGTTAGCGGAGGCCAGTATTTCTTTCAAAGCTGCCTAAAGGCCAGAAAAAAAAGCGAAAGGACTTGGCTTAACAACTGTCACCTAACAACAACAGTCGGGACCGATGGCTTAACGTACCCTCCGCAGACGGAAGAGCTCGAGATAAAAAAAAAACCATCCTTCGATAGGCTACAGCCGACGTTACTTAACTTGCATGATCGATACGACGATTAGACTGACAAGTGCATCGAGCTCCTCAATATAAATAAATGTGACTCCAGTTTGACGAAACCGCCATTAACAAAATGCTCCATCAATTTTCCAAAACCCACAAATATTGATTTAAATGAGATAATGATGAGTATACTTTATGTTATCTTAACATCATGGAGTCATTAAACTGTGGAGGCTGTTATTAGCATAGAGCTAGGCTAAAACAATTAACGTGATTACATGTAGGAGTAGTTGACGCCGGCGCATGGCGGGCGTCATAAAAGTTTATGGCGCACAATGGCACTGAACATTAGGCCGGGTTTACACTGTCAATATATTGTAAATCAAAATGGTTATATTTCTATGAGCATGGAAAATAGAAAACCATATAATACGTTTCTTTATCAGCAGTTATTTGAACAACCATTTCCCTATGTCTCCAAGATTTCTCAGGTTAATATAGACAAAATATTCAAAGACACATGTCTCACACGTACAATGTTGCCTCGGCGTCAAATAGACTGTCACATGCTACGTCATACCGCAGATATACCCCAATGCTTGAAGATCAAAGTCTTCAATCAATGCTCCCTCCCCGCTATGACCTACGGTGTAGAGACTTGTACGCTGACCGTTGGGCTGGTTCACAGACTAAAATTCCCACAGCGAGCGATGGAGAAAGCAATGGTTAGAGTTTCTCAAGGGATCGAATCCGGAATGAAGAAATTCGACGCAGAACCAAGGTGGTCGACATAGCTCTCAGAGTCAGCGAGTTGTGAGTGGTGGGCTGACCACATCTGCCGAGTCAGCGATGGCAAATGGTAGCGTAGGACGCCACCTCTCTAGATGGATCGACGGCCGCCTCACAGTAACTGAATTAGCACAGCCTAAGAACAGGAACTATCTAGGGCTGCCACCTCACCAGTTTTGTCATGGACTTTTCGAGTTTATATGACACATACGACCTATCAGTCAAGCGTTGTATCAGGCTGGCAAAGTAGCTAATCGACCACCAGGCTCAGTTGTCACTTAACATATTGATATAGACTGTAAATCTCCCTTGCAACCAAATCAGAATAGAACAACCCTGGATACTGTGAATATCGAATTTAACATACCATCCCGCTCCCGGCATCAAAAACTGCACTCCTAGAGAATGTGATGTGCAGGCTGTTTGCTTGAATTCAAGATTTGCCGTTGAACACGCTCCCAAAAGGTACGGTACGTGTTTGAAAGTTAAGTAAGTAGTTATACTTTAATATTCTAACGGAAATAAAATTATATACGTATAATTAATTTATATGACCACTTAATTTATATGGCAGTTATAGAATGGCAGTACATGTATGTACTAGGAAATCAAAGACACGCAGCCGGTAGGTGGGCGCCAAGTGGCAAATATGGCGGCCAGGGTCGCGCCCGTATCGTTACCTAGCACCTAGCATTCTCATGGTGTAAATAAATTTATACAGTGCTGGAATATTCTATGATACAGTATATAAAAAGACAATCCAGCCCAGCAATCATTGGTAAACTAGCAATTGTCGCTAGGTAGATTATTCATCCCACTTCTGGAATACAACGCTCTCCTCAAACGAAGAGGTTTCGAGTTTACTCTGCTACGCTGCTTATCTGCGAGTTGGCTAAGACCGGTACTTTCAACGCTTGCAAACACTGACCTCCGCCAATCCGCAGTTGAGCAGCGCAGCGTGGTGAAGTGTGCTCTTAACCCCTTCGAATGAGGGGAGGCCCGTATCTCAGCAGTGTCATGAATAAGGATTGACGACAGCTATGACCAATACGTGTTCCTAATGCGGTCTTCGCCGTCTTATGCGCCTTTCTGCCGTATGAAGTTTTATGGCTCCTTTTGGTAGCTCAACATTCAAATCCATACCTATAGGTATAATGTTACCTCGCTAATGTAATGATGTAATTTTTTATTGCGATTTCAAAACTAAGCGACGGTAGTATCCTTGAAGTGATGTTATGTTTCGAATAGCGGCCATGCCGGCCATAATGTCCACACGATCGCAAGAACAGTGAACGGATCCCAAATATTTGTACTGCGGCAGATTGCAACATACTGTTTAATGCCATCGTCGTAGAATTCGACCAACCGCATTTTGGTTCAATGGTTAATTCAACTCGAGTTGAATAGTCAGGGTTTCCCAAACTTTTTATGCCTTGACGTTGTGCTTTCCTATTGTAAAGGTTATACTCGACCTGTATATAACTGCTGATAATGGTGACTGGAAGAAAAAGATACACTGCGCCGTACTCCAAATAATAAAAAAAAAATGATGTCTGTAAAGTCATCGTTTGCTATGATAACTCAAAACATCCCTATACGATCTCTAAGTTTGAACGTTTCATTCACGCAGGAAAGTAGACCACAAGAGATGTCAAAAATCTAAAATAATATTGTTATATGGCGGCCCTCTTGAAAAATGGCGAAAAATTTGGTTTTCTGTAAAGTCAGTTTACGGACGATAATTTTACGTGATAACGTCATAAGAAAACATCGGCCGATGGAGTGGAAGAGAGATAGATGCGTCACAAGCCGAACGCATCGATCGTGCCTCTAAGCCTCTATATCGCTTGTTCCGCGCTCTCAGGCTCAGGCGGAACGTGACAATGAGTCATGCTATTACGTGCGTGCAGCCGGCGTTCATCGACTAAGATTTTATGAAGTCAAAAACATGTCCAAATCCGTATTCATTTCAGATGCACACTCGGAACGCCGAGGCGGACTAACGGAATACCGTTAATATGTCATTCATAATGCACTGTATCCACATTTCGTATATTTTCCATCCGGGGTCGACGACCTTGCCTGCTTATCGGTCACGGGCACGGCAAGCACGGTGACACTATGCCACTAACTTTATGGTGGGCGGAGGTTTCCGCACAAGTTTATTTAACTCGAATACTAAATAGATTGTGACTAATTGCAGTTTAATTTATTACGAGGAATGTTGACCATTGTATTATTCTGAAGTTTCTTGTAATCTGGACCACAGATTAAAAAGATAGATAGATAGATAGATAGATAGACGTTTTTGAACAATACAAATTAAATTCAGCGCGGAACAGAAGGTGTCTGTGTTATGGGTACCCTGCTTAGGTAACCAAGTTTTTTTTATACAATGTCCGATGGCAAACAAGCATGCGACCCGCCTGATCTGAAGCGGTTACCGTTGCCATATAAGCGCTGGCAACATGAAATATCGCACGCTATCCGCCACCCCCGCTGCCAGCGCAACAACTCTATCCTTGCTGTATTTAGTTTTTAGGGTCTGTACTACCAATCTAAGCAGAAGATTTATTTTTAACTGACGCCAAAAAAGGAGGTTCTCAATTCGGCTGTGTTTTTTTTAGGATTGTTAGTTAATTACTCCGTGATTTATAAACCGATTTGAAAAAAACTTTTATTATTTGATCTTTCAAAAAACATGGGACCAATCTGGAAGTATACTCTTGTATACTTCCAGATCCTTCTTCGGCGGTAGCTCCCCTGGAAGTTTGCATGGCGCCGCACGCACACATGCTCAATTACCCTCTGCACAGACGTCATTGTTTATGTAACAGTTAGCGTCGAGTCATTTTCTTTGGAGTGAACGGGATGTGGCTATACTATTTAGGCAAATCAAGTCGTAATAGCGAGTTCATTGGATAATTCCAGAAATATGAAGGTAATTGAGCAATTTTGGGTATTTGAACTTCAACTCGTGTAGAGGTCAAAAATATGAGATGTTAAATTTGGGGAGGAAGTGGTTCATTAACATCTTTAAAATAATAATAAGAGGGAGATAGGGCGTATTTTGTATGCTGTCCGACTGGGGAAGTACCTCCACCTCACAGAATACCGCAGCCAAATAACAATTTCCTTGAGGATTGTTGTGTTCCAGCGAGTGAGTGAGGTCACCAGATGACTATAGGCTGGCAACGGATCGGCGATTCCTTGGTGTTACTGATCTCCATGGGCGGTGGTGATTGCTTTCCATCAGGTTACCCAAATGCTCGTTTGCCCCTCCTTTCATATAAAAAAATGGCTACGACAATGATCCACAGTATCCGGCGTCGTATATACAAAAGTATAAAAAATACATATTTTTGTTATTGATTTGCACTAACGATGTTATATGAGTGTCTATTGCAGGCGAGTCGTACACTGAGTCAGCGGACCGTGACGCGTCAGGTTCGATTCCCGCGCACAATGAGCAGGAAACGTGGCAGGAAGTCAGGTGTTTGGATAGTGGGTTCGAAACGTGGGGTTGGTAAATTACACATTGTGCTGTTTTATTGGATTTCAACCTGACCCCACGAACGATTGCGGCCTTTTTTTATTCCGCTCAGGTAGCAAACAAGCTTAGGACCTGTCGTAGGGAGCGTGCATAATGAATACGGTAACCGCTGCACATAATGCGGATGCTTGTCTGCCATCCTGTGCTCCTGACCGCCTGATGTGAAGCGATTACCGCAGCCGTATAAATGCTCATATCATAAGCATCGCTACCCACACTAACAACGCATGAGCTACTTCCTTCCTGGTGACCTGTGACATTCGCAGGAACACAACAACCCTCAAGAGACTTGGCTGCAGTATTCTATAAGGTGGAGGTACTTCCCCAGCCAGAAAGTTTACAAATACGCTATGCTCTACACCAGTGTTCCGCAAACTTTTTGTGTTTAACACGTCGCGTGCCGCGAGCGCGACCTGTCAATTCCGCTGTACCAACGCTCTACCCACCATGGGACCGCGGCACACGAAAGGTTAAGGTACATCTAGGTAAAAGAAAATTTTTGGAGGTACACCATAAATGAAAGATCAGTTTTTATTTGTGTAAAAATTTTTCTTCCGTTCGTCTATTTAGCTTTATGAGATAACTTTATTTTTATTTTTCTTTTATTTTTTTTATAGTACGTTGGGTGGCAGACAAGCATACGGCCCGCCTGATGTGAAGCGGTTACCGTATATTAACGCGCGCAACATGAAATATCACTCGCGCGCCGCCTGCCAACGCAGCATCTTATTCCTCTCTGGGTGACCTCACTCACTCGCAGGAACACAACAACCCTCAAGGGAATTGTTATTTGGCTGCGGTATTCTGTGACATTACCCAGTCGGGAAGCTTACAATTACGCTGTACCTCTCTTTTCGCCAGAGCTTCGTTTGAGTGCACCGCGTGCAGGTGAAGTTGGCTTTGGTTCAAAGATGTTGATGAATCACTTACACCCCATTGCTAAATGACATAGCTTATTCAAAAATTAGTTCTGTTCACTCTTTGAACTATTCAAACTGTGCATCACCTTCATAAAATTCAAAGTACAATTTTTAGTATGCATTCCCGGCCCTATAATTTACCTTTCCGACAGTAAGCTATTGTCCCCGTGTACCGAGGTAATTACATGGGAATCAAATAACAATTAAATCAATTTTCTTGTACTTAAGTACCTCGCTTTGAGGTCATGGTACTGCGTGGCTTTAGAACCCGATGTCTTCGTAGTAATAAAGCAATTAAACCGACTTCGAAAAGAGCTATAAAGAACAGAGAAACAATTAATAAGGTAAATTGAATCGCTTCAGAGAATCGGCGAACATTCGACATTCCTACAACACAGGATCCTTCAAACGATTTAGGGTGTAAGTGGTTCATCAACATCATTGAACCAAAGCCAACTTCACCTGCACGCGGTGCACCTTGCTGACTGACAAACGAATCTCTGGCGAAAAGAGAGGTAGGGAGCGTAATTGTAAGCTACGCGACTGGAGAATGTACCTCCATCTCACAGAATCCCGCAGCCAAATAACAATTCCCTTGAGGGTTGTTGTGTTCCTACGAGTGAGTGAGGTCACCAGAAGTGAAGGAGATGCTGCGTTTGCAGCGGCGCATGAGCGATATTTTATGTTGGGAGCGTTAATGTGGTTACGGTAACCGCTTCACATCAGGCGAGCCGTATGCTTATCTGCCACCCGACGTAGTATAATAAAAAAAAAATACGAAGCGTGAAGAAACACCACCACCTACAGTTTGAGACGTATATTATCTATGTATATGTGTTTCTTCAAACTACACGCGATGGTATAAATTTCTATACTTATTTTTACAATATAAAACATAGTCTAAAGTAGGTACATATAGAAGCGCCGACCCCTTATTACATATTATCATTATTACCCGGAAGCCAGTAACGAAAGATCCCAACATTTCATTCATTTAATTGCAAAAAAATCATATACCTAAGTAGTTAAATATACCTACTCCTTTTTTCGTGTAATAAAAGGCATAAAATCAGTGGTAGTATATTATTATAAAGTCATTGCATAAAATGATACAAACATTCGTGGCGATTAGCAATATAAATTCGCGTGCACACGCGAGTCGCGAATGTAATAACGTATTCGTGCATGAATGCGATCAGCTGATCGATCAAGGTTAGTGAAATGAATGAGGAATAATAAAAAACGTGTTGAAATTGTATCTATCGAAAATACTAAGTGGTCTATGGGCTCTATGGCTGCATCTAGGGTTGCCACTTTGAAATTTAAGGGAGGCGCCGACTACTGACGATTCGAATAGGATTTTTTATTCCAAACATCGCCTTTCGTTTCGTTTATTGGTAATCTTCTTCCTTTGTAATAGATAGATACGTTTATTACAAATTACAGTCACACACATACATACAAAATTAAATTAAAAAATAACAAGGAGAGAACTTATACACTAGGAAACAGAACGCAGAATAAAAGATGCATGTGTGTGCTGCAGCAAGCAAATGGCCACAGCTCAGTGTTAATTTTTTGCACATTGTGTAAAAAACAATAATTTTCAGCTGTCGCCTGTTGGACGCACGCGCGAGACCAATTAATAATAGAGAAAAATAATGTTTAGCCAGTAGGGATTCTGACGCTGTATCTACTGAAGTGAAGACGTTTGCTGTTATTAGGAATCGAGAAAACCGATCAGGGTCCCATCGGCTTCAGCTTAGGCGGTAGACCCCGGTATCGGTGACAGAACCAGAGATTTTGTTCGATATTATACGTGCTGAAGTGCCGAAAAATAAACATGTCATACTCATAAATTGTCATAACATAAATGAACATCAACTCTACACCGAGAAATCACTGGTATGCAAAAAAATAGTTTCTTTCCTTCTTATTTATTGGTAAAATACAATTTCGCTTCTGTTGGGCATAACCGGATGCCGAATGTTTTTTAACATAGCTTTTATTTTTATAACTTTTAATAAAGGTATGGCAAAAAGATGTCTTTGATTATTTGTAATATTCAAATAAATAAATATTTCTGGACAATTTACACAGCGCCATCTAGTCCCAAGTTAAGCACAAACCTTGTACAAATATGGGTACTAGACAACTGATAAATGTACCTACTTAAATACTTTTTTTTTGTAAATACATACTTAAAATACATAGAAAACACCCAGACCAAGACAAACAGACATGTTCATGCACACAAAAAATTGTCTTATGCGGGGATCGAACCCGCGACCTCGGAATCAAAGTAGCCATTGCTAGCCATTCGACCACCGGGTTCGTCATCAAAGACAGAGGTATGCACTCACTGGCATGGTCGTCGTCCAGCAGGTTGTGGTACCGGTGTTGTTTCTCGGGCGCGTCGAGCCTCATCATCACGGCGTAGTCACCACGACATCGCAAATACCTGCAAATAAACATACAGATGTTAGGTACCATTATTACAATGATTAATTAATTAACGAATATGCCTAGAATAAAAAAATATAAATAATAATAAATAAATAAATAAATTTTCCAAGACAAATTACACACGGCCATCTAGTCCCAAACTAAGCAAAGCTTGTACTATGCGTATGGGTACTAGATAACTGATATAATACTTAAATACATAGAAAATACCCAGACCGAGACAATCAGACATGTTCATATGATGCCATTGAAGCTAGTCTTGCCCACTATTTCCCCTGAAGGGGGGATATGCCGTTTCTAAGACCCGGAGAGAGCTTAGTGAGCATTCGGGAGGCTAAATATTCTGCTTTTTTTTGCTGCGAGTATGAAAAACGAATAGTAAATATTTATAAGAAAAAACAATACAATAGCGGTGGTTGGTGCTCACATTTTGCAAGTATACGGTCGTTTATAATAAAATCATTAAAAATTCAAGAAAAATAAAAAGTACTATCACAAACCGTATGGAAAATTCAAAATCCGGAAAATCCTTACCTTTTACTTCCTACTAATAAATATAACGAAATGAAATGGAAACGAGTAAGTTGTAATGATGGATGGATGTTTGTCTCTTTCACGCATAAAGAGCTGAACGAAATACATACAGAACATCTAGATTGACACATAGAATTATTTTGATCTCGATACTGTGTTTACGAATGGCAAGCTGCAGGCAGAAGCTAGTCCTATATACAAAAGGAAATCTGAACAAAATAGGAAGGTAAGTTGTTTATCATACTAAATATACTAGAATATTTATTACATAGTGTACACGTACAACGTCGCCATTACTATGTTAATAGGAGGCGAGTAATAAATAGATAATATTATCTACAACGCCACGCTTGGCAGGTGTGACAATGGGGCAAAATATGGAGGACATCTGCCTAATTAATATTGATATTGTATGAGCGAAACTCATAAGTATTAGCAGGTATAGTCATTGTTCAGAGTAATTTATTATGGCAAGCAAGTGTGGAAAGTTTACATTAGTTGCGTAAGGGATGGTATAAATATTGAAAAAAAAAACTTCCAATAAGTTTATATTTATGTAGGAATAATAGAAAACGAAGATCACTAAAGAACACGCTTTTGTCAATATGCCGGATTTTTTCACTGGAGAAGTATTTAAACAACCGGACGGTCCGGTCCGTATTCTGACAACCCTACTAAGTATATTTTGCCAGGGAATTAGGATAGAGTTTTCATGCAATTTTGCTTCCTTGAAACCTTTGGCCGTGGAAATCCGAGTATTAGTAATAGATCCTATCAAAAACAGACCAACAAATGGGAACCAAAGAGAGTAGTCATACTGAATATACAAGTTATACAACTATACAAGATGAAAGTCGTAGTGTAGTAGCGTAGTCGTAGTGTTTTGTAGTCAGGATTGCCTACGTAGTTTTCCGGACATATTTATTTGAAATTTAAATGAAATATTTAAATAAAAGTACGTCTGAGCAGACGTGCGAATTTTACAAAAAAAAAAAACATATTTGCTTTGATTTTTCAACGTTAAAATTAGAAGCTTTTCTGAACTGTCTGGTGCTTTTAAGCAAATGCCTCGATTTATATTAAAACTTTTCTTTTATAACTACAGGGACTGCGGTCGTGGCGGACGCAATGAATGCGGCTAGTACGGTGCGTTCGTCTCGAATGCAATAAATATATCGATAAACCAATAGTTACATTACAGGGACTACGGTCGGGGCGGACGCAATGAATGCGGCTAGTACGGTGCGTTCGTCTCGAATGCAATAAATATATCGATAAACCAATAGAGGATCAGAACAATAAAATATTTGCTTAATTATATACCTACATTGTTTTTTTAGTATATTTTGCGCTTGACTTTGAATATAATCACGTTTTTAAGACATATTTTTTTAGTAAAAAATATGAACAATAGAATCAAAGGCTGAACGCACGCATACGTGTATATCAATATCAACATAAAAGATAACCAGAAAACTAATTATAGTTCCGTATTAACCGATACAGATAACGATAGCGCGGTACTAGTGCTAGTCCCCCTTCATACCCGACCGCTACGAACGTAGTCCCTAACAATCGATACACATAATAAAATCGTAACTAGCCGTTGTCTGTACATGGAAGATATATAAGAAAAACTATTATGAGGGGGTTTTATGAACACAAACAATGATTTTTAGAATTTTTGCCTGTTTGTCAGTACGTTTGTGCACGCTAATCTCAGAAACAGCTTAACCTATTTGAATGCGGTTTTCACTTATTTGCTTCACATATCATTTAGCGTTTGTTTCATGTTTATAATTAAAAAAGTTCTATCAATCTAAAGAATTACTTATCTATATATATAAAAGAGTAAATCACTCACTCATCACGAAATCTCAGAAACTACAAGTGCTAGGAGTGTCAAATTTTTCAAGGGGGTTCCTTTTAGGACGTAGGTGCTCACTAAGACGGGAATTTGGAAAATTCAACCCCTAAGGGGGTGAAACGGGGGCCCAAAGTTTGTATGGGGAACCAAGATTAGTTGGACTATTTTATACGAAACTTAACTTGAGCACTTCTGTAGATAAATGAGTAAACACGTGTTTCAGGATTTTTCAAAATTCAACCCCTAAAGGGGTGAAATGAGGTGCAAACGTCTGAAAATCGTTATGGGTATTGTTTTTATGGTTTATCGGGTCGCTGATTCCGAAAACAACAGCTATTTTATAATCTAACATAACCGACGTGACACAAGAGCACTCCTGTGGGGGTGCGATGGGGTTGAAATGTCATAATATCAATATGGGTGTTGATTCTATGGTTTTCTGAGACGTCAATTACGAAAATGGCATCGATTTGAAAACGTTGACACGAAATTTCCATCTCGGTATAAAAATCCAAGATTTGGAACACCCTGATGCAGAACCATAAAGGTTCAGCTAAACTATAAGAAATGAAAAAAGACGCCTTAGCAAAAGTTGTTCAGCCTGATGAGTATTTTTTATTGAGGTATAAAAATCCAATATTTGGAACACCTGATGCAGATCCATAATGGTTCAGCTAAACTATAAGAAATATAAAAATGACGCCTTAGCAAAAGTTATTCAGCCTGATGAGTATTTTTTGTTGAGGTATAAAAATCCAAGATTTAGAACACCTGATGCAGGTCCATAATGGTTCATCTAAACTATAAGAAATACAAAAATGACGCCTTAGCAAAAGTTATTCAGCCTGATGAGTATTTTTTGTCGAGGTATAAAAATCCAAGATTTGGAACACGTGATGCAGAATCATAATGGTTCAGCTAAACTATAAGAAATATAAAAATGACGCCTTAGCAAAAGTTGTTCAGCCTGATGAGTATTTTTATTGAGGTATAAAAATCCAATATTTGGAACACCTGATGCAGATCCATAATGGTTCATCTAAACTATAAGAAATACAAAAATGACGCCTTAGCAAAAGTTATTCAGCCTGATGAGTATTTTTTGTCGAGGTATAAAAATCCAAGATTTGGAACACGTGATGCAGAATCATAATGGTTCAGCTAAACTATAAGAAATATAAAAATGACGCCTTAGCAAAAGTTGTTCAGCCTGATGAGTATTTTTTGTTGAGGTATAAAAATCCAAGATGCAGATCCATAATGGTTCCGGTAAACTATAAGAAATATAAAATTGACGCCTTAGCAAAAGTTGTTCAACTTGATCAGCATTTTTTGTTGAGGTATAAAAATCCAAGATTTGGAACACCTGATGCAGAACCATAAAGGTTCAGCTAAACTATAAGAAATATAAAAATGACGCCTTAGCAAAAGTTGTTCAGCCTGATGAGTATTTTTTGTTGAGGTATAAAAATCCAAGATTTGAAACACGTTATGCAGAATCATAATGGTTCAGCTAAACTATAAGAAATGTAAAAATGACGCCTTAGCAAAAGTTGTTCAACTTGATCAGCATTTTTTGTTGAGGTATATAAATCCAAGATTTGGAACACCTGATGCAGAACCATAATGGTTACGGTAAACTATAAGAAATATAAAATTGACGCCTTTGCAAAAGTTGTTCAACTTGATGAGTATTTTTTGTTGAGGTATAAAAATTCTAGATTTGGAACACCTGATGCAGAACCATGATGGTTCAGCTAAACTATAAGAAATATAAAAATGACGCCTTAGCAAAAGTTGTTCAGCCTGATGAGTATTTTTTAATTGAGGTACAAAAATCCAATATTTGGAACACCTGATGCAGAACAAAGCTAAATTTATTTGCATAAACAACTTGGTGTATACAATAAATTATACTTTAAAAAAATAACTAAAAAACACGCTATAATAGTTAATACAACACAATAAATAGTTTCACAAAATATTGATTGTATTGTAAAAAAAATAACCGCGCAGTGCTACTTTTATGCTTACCTGCTACAAGTTAGACGCAATCGTTTTATTTATTTACAAAGGTAACGTGGTCTATTTAGTCAGTTTATTATAGACGTGTACGCTAAAATTGAAATAGAACGATTGGTATATATTCGCACAAACCAGAAGAATGCGTGCATTTGTGGGACGCTATGTAGCAAGATTTTGTGATGCAAAGTCTTTTAAACAACGAGGAGAAACTGTTTTTCTTAGATGCTTCAGGAGGGACTGGAAAAACATACTTGACGAGAGCAATCATCGCTGAAATCAGGCGCCAAAATAATATCTCACAGCAGCATTGCCAGGTATTGCAGCCATATATTACTTCTAGGCGGAATGACGCAAATACAATGTTCAATATTATACTCGATTTATACAGAACGGAAACACCGACATGCTTTGTGACACGAAACTGTGACAAAGCGAAAATGTTTCAGGATTGCTGTCTAATCGTTTCAGACGAATGCGAAAAAAAAACAATAAGGCAGTAGAAGCTGTAGATAGAACTTTACGTGCCCAAGAGTTTTCAAAAATATTATTAAAATTTGGGGAAGATCTCCTTCCTGAAGTAAAGTCAATGTTTAGCAGCGAAATTTGTATAATTGAAGCTGAGATTCTCACTGGGAGTGGTGCCGATGAAACTGTATTTATTCCGCGTATACCACTCTTCCTTCTTACGGCCGTGTGGTTTCCGGCAGACTAGAATAGAATCACTCCGTCTCTTCCCGTGGATGTTGTACAAGGCGACTATGAGAATAGTTTTTGTCCCAGAAACTACCAATTATTGTTGTTTATTGTACCTGTAGGGCGGTTCTATTTTCGACTGTGTGTATTTTTTTAAATTCAATCATTTCTTCGTCAATTGTACAGCAATTTTAATAATTCTTATTCGTTTGAGAGGGTACACTCTCCAGGTGGCCCCATATTAAAATGAATGTTGCTAAGCGCAACACTCGAGAACGGCTCGACCAATTCTGCTAATTTTTATTTTAATATTTTCGTTAAGGTATAAGGAAGGTTCTTATGTACATAAAAATTGCGAGGAAAAGAAAACAACACTTTCTACCCGTGCGAAGCCGGGGCGGGCAGCTAGTAAAATGTTATAAAATAATCGATCAGTAGAATTGGATGCAACTTTATGAAGGTATTATGTTATTGTCATTAAAGTAAATAATACAATGAGTGAGATGCTTAGAAGTCGTAGCACTAACGCACGTTAAGCACCCCTGTCGTGGTTCCAACTAAGACGGGTGACCACAAATTCTCACCCACGACCAAGCGGACGAAGTCGTGGGCCCAGCTAGTAGTTAATAAAATTGTTGTTGCCAAATAGCATCATCATCAAGTCAAATAAGTGGCATATAATATGTTATAAGTTGTTTTTACACACTATTTTAAACTCCAATCTTAATACGTGATTGTGAGCAAAAAGTACATGACTATGGTAAACACCTAGGAGTATTGTTTATCGGAGCTCATCGTCGTCACCTTGGCCTTCGCCTGTTTTTCCTCTTATTACTACCTATTTAATTTACATATGGTTGGCTTATTCATCACGTGAAGTAATTACCTTTCTTGGACAAAATAATCTGTATAGAATTTTAGCTCGAATGTGCCATTTAAATTAACAATACAAAGTCGCAGACTTCATTCCGAAGTAACTGAAGTGTTTAGCAAAACAAACAACAATTTGATTGTACACAATCTTATAATATAAAGTAATGTAAAAGACTTATTACTTATAGTGTGGAAAAAGTTTGTACAATCTCGCCTTTCGGATCTCGGATTTTCGGATTTGCATTTACAATGCAAAAAAAAATAACGTCAAATTAATTAACTTATTTTTTATTAATAGGCTTTTTCGGTTTGATATGTAGGGACGTCTCAATAATATAACCATAGGTGAAACAATTACTTCGATAGCACAAAAATCTCTCGAGATATGTTAATTTGAAAATCACAATTTTGGACTTTCCCTAAAACGCTCCAATACAAAAGGCTACTGCTTTATGTTTTTGCTTTAAGTTATAGTATTTTTTATTGCTTCTCCAATGGAAATAATATTTTTTAATAATTTCATACTTTTAAAATGGACTTTCCCGCCAAACTTTGATCGACCCTAAAATAAGTCGGACGGAAGATATTAGAATGAAAGTTTGCAGATCTTTAAAGTTTTGTGTATTTCACGATATTGTTAAATAATTTATACAATTTTTGAACACGTTGTCAAATAGCCTATCAGTAATATTACTATTGACATACGAAACTTAATTATCTTGACAATGTAATATTCTTATTGACTTTATTATTTCAGATCGGCAATTGTAATTTAATAGTAACTTCATTTTATATACTGTTTGTTTATCAGATAAACAAACAGTAATGCAATGTACCCTATAACATTGTATTCAGCCTGTCTGTAACATGTATTATTCCATAAATAATTGATTCTGATTCTTTCCATGAGGATTCTTCAAATCAGAGACATAGAATACCGAAAGGAAATCTTGCTTTGACGATGGTGTAATTATTATGAGTAGAATATCGGAAACATTATACTCCTTTCTACGGCAGTTGGGTAAAAATGACTAAATTCTTACATTCACACGCTATCATTGCCATGAAAATAACCCATTTTGTTAATACCACTAAGGCAACAAACAAGTATACGACTCGCCTAATAGAGAGCAGTTACGGCAGCCTGTGACGTCATTGGCATAACATGCGCATTGTCGACCCTGTAAAAATATTTTCACACACTTTTTGAAGAACCCCATTCTGTAATCTCCTGGGAAAACTTCGACAGGCAGCAGAAGTTCTTCAAAAGTACCTATCTGTATGTCTGTGTTTATCAATATCCCTAACCTCGAAAGTTATTCATAATGACTACTGTACTTGCTAAATAAACTGTCATTACATAATAATAATAAGTATACAACATTACATCAAACTTCTCAAAAGGGGCCTCTACACGTTGGATCCAACGGACTTGACCGGGTTTATATTATTTATATTATAGAGAGATAATTAAAATAATTTATTTATTTTCATCTAAAAGTTTTATATAGATTAGTTTGAGGCTGGGTCCATCTTGTAAGCAAATAATATGCTTGCTAATAAATATACATTCACCAAATGTAGGAAATGACAAAACAGGTTTCGGGTACACGGTTATAGCTATTTCATTATGGCGGACAGGTCACGATTTTGAAACCAGACTTGTTTTTTTTTATTTAAATTACTGCTTAAAATTTTAGATTATTTGTTGTATAACTAGTAATACCGCAGTATAAGTAATACTACTACGTACAGTATGGCCACTCCCTGCCGTTCTCTCGTGTCGACCTCACCTCCCCTCTGAAACGGATCTGGAACAGTTTGTATGGCGCCGCACGCACACACGCTCATTCACGCTCTGCACAGACATTGTTGTTTATGTAGTAGCTACCGACGCGACATTTGTATGGAATTGGCCGGGGTGCGGCAATACTTGCAACACTGGGTCTTCATGAACAGACATGTTCATGCATACAAATGTTTGTCTTGGTCTGGGTGTTTTCTATGTATGAAATTACAAAAAAAAAATGTATGTAAGTACATTTATCAGTTGTCTAGTGCCCATAGTACAGGCTTTGCCAGTCCAGAAATATTTATTTATTTTATTTTAACGACAATTAAAATTTGATCATTTTTGTTACTGCAACGTAAAGTTAAATTATTACGAGAATTGATCATTTAGGTACAAATTCTAGTCGAGACGTTTGGAGAGTGCCCGATGCTGACTCACAGACTGGACGACGCATAGCATGAGCTATGTCATAACTTGAATGCAACCCAGCGCTCTGTAACGCAGCTCCTTCAACCTCATAATTTATGTCCCGTCACAAATTACAAGGTACGACAACAATAACTCATTAAACACCAACGCTACCGCGTTACGAAACGACCCATAAACCACTTCAAAGGTCGTTAAAACACTTGCAAAATATTTCATAATACGGGGCTTTGACCGCGCCGAAGTCGAGTCATCGCATTTTTATTGAGCAATTGAATTAATCGAATAAGCATTCAATTGGTCGAATTAATGTGAAAACATTCATTGTACGGGTCATTGGATGTCTGATGGACAACATTTTGATGGGATTAGTGGTAATGATTTTTAGGGTTCTGTACGTTTGAATTAAAACTGAACCATTATTGGAATCTTTTTTAAATCAAAATGTTTTTTTTGGGTATTTGAATATTTTCTTTCGTAATAGGTACCTAAATGGAAATAATATAAAAGGTATAAAAAATATCATCGTTATCATTTTTTGTTTATAGTTAAAAAAATAAATATTGGCCGTGTGTTGCACGCGAATACGTTATATGCACTAAAATTATCTTAAAATGGCAGCACTTCCGCCCCGCACGCGATATTCAATAGTCCTTAGGTTAATAAATTATTTGATCCTTCATTTACCCAGTGGTGATTGAATTTTGGATGGAGATAATAGATTTGTAGTTGCAACACCAAACTGTATCCCGCGATTTTATTATCTCCCTACAAGTCCCTACGGAAGCAATTATTAGTTTAAAGACGTATTCACGCAAAATGATTGTTGGGTAAACTACCATTGTGACGTCGTCCTTACGGGGACCTTTCACGTGGCCTCATTTTCAATTTAATAAAAATAATGGATTTTATTTACAAAGTAACATAATAGTTACTTTGTAAATCTGTGGTTTTATTAAATAACTTATAAGTACTCATAATAACGTTACCATTTATTTACAAATAATATTCAATAACCTAAACAAATAAAACAAACAAGATCTCTTGAAGTTCATAAAATAAAATTCTAAAAAAATTATCGACTGGTTGTTCTTTTTATTTCCTTGTAGTAAATATATCAAGCAGTCTACGAAAAAAATGCGGGAATCTCTGTTTAGAACAGAACTTGTACCGAAGTCATTTTTTTGGAATTAAAATTGCATATTGTCTTACAGCTTACAGGAGCCCCTAGCTAGTTACTTAATATCACCCTGCTGACTGTACTTACGTCCTAATTTTAACTTCCAAGGTAATAATTTGGTACGTGGACATATCTTAAAGGCCCTTCTATAAAATTTCCCCATTCTTGCTAAAAACACGAATTATTACACAAAATATAGTCGTGTAACATTGCACTCTAGTCGGTTACAATACAATCCTTGCAGTGTACGACTATTGTCCAGTTTTCCGCCAATGAAACGAATTGTACAATTGCATCCATTATTTTGTAATGTATAACAAATCGATATAGTTCTAACACAATTTCTGGTCGATATGTTCGAAGGTCGCAGGTCCATTGGCTTTTTGTTGAACAATCATAATTATAACTTCACGCTGAATTATGCAATCTTTAAATATGCCGGCTGGTAGTTATCAAGGCTGATGATAAGAATTCCTGACAATATAATCTCCTGACATTTGATGAGTAAACTACGCGACATTTAACATTTGATGAGCTGGGTAGACGAATGGTGGTCGAAACTAGCATGGTCGCTCGGAATCCGAGTTCGCGGGTTCGATTTATCTTGTGCGGGATCACATGACAAATATTTCGACGGTCTCTACGTATAAAGCGACATGTCAAAAATAGCAATTTTTTTTATTGCATTAATTGCTATAGATTGCCCCTAAAAAACATTTTCTTTTTATTTTATTGATTGTATATAATCAAAAAGTAAGAAATGAACTCATTTGTCCAATAATAATATTCTTTAATTACTATATTTGACGAGCTCGGTGGTCGAATGGTTAGCAATGGTCACTTTGACTCCGAGGTCGTGGGTTCGATTCCCGCACAAGTCAAACATTTGTATGCATGAATATGTTTGTTTGTCTCGGTCTGGGTGTTTTCTATGTATTATATGTATGTATTAAAAAAAATGTATTTAAGTACATGTATCAGTTGTCTAGTACCCATAACACAAGCTTTACGCTTAATTTGGGACTAGATGGCGCTGTGTAAATTGTCCAGAAATATTTATTTATTTATATCGTAGTATAAGCAGACATGTCTGAAATGACATGTCGCTTTATACGTAGGGACCGTCGATTTGTGTGCATGAATATGTCTAATTTTTTTTTATGTGAGAGGGGGGCATACGAGCATGTGGGTCACCTGGTGGAAACCAATTACCACCGCCCATGTAGATCAGCGACACCAAGGGGTCGCCGAACCGTTGCCAGCCTTTTAAGGGAAATGAAAACTATGTTATTGAAGGCACCCATGTCGTAGTTGTTCGGAAATACCGCTGAGGGAAGTTGATTCCACAGTTTCACTGTCTATTATGTATATATGTGTCTATTATGTAATACATGGCCATACATTGTTAACTTATTTCAATGTATTTCAATGTACAGTACACTCTGTTCTATACCGGTCACATTGCTTTTATTATTTGTTCTGTAGATTAAATAATAATAAATAAATAAATATTTCTAGACAATGTAACTTGAACCGTTTACGCAGCGCACGCAACGGAAGCTCTCAAATTAAATATTTTTTGCAACAGTTTTCATTGGTGCTCCGCTCTATTGGTGGTAGCATGAAGTTATATAGCCTTCCTCGAAAAATAGGCTATCTAACACTAAAAGATTTCAATTCGAATGAGTAGTTCTTGAGATTAGCGCGCTCAACCAAACAAACAAACTCTTCAGCTTTATAATATTTACTATATACTATTTCAATATCAAACATCGGACGCGCAGCATGCGCCACCATAGCGAAATTTATTTATTTATTTATTTTGGCCACTTTCCCGAATTGATATCGGAAAACCAAGGTCACTTTACATTACTACTTTTTGATGCTCTACAGTTCTACATGAATCGAGTTTCAGGACGGAGAGACAGAACGACCAGACGATTCTAAAAGCTCAATAAATTTCGCTGAAAATTCCTTTTAATTTCTTATCATCGTAATCAAAGCTTAGCTGTACGCTAACTATACAAAACATTCATCAGCAGATTCCGTTCATCATTCTGCCACATGGCACCCGCGAGACTAACCCAGTTTCAGGGTTACGCCCAACAAGACATGCGTCTTTGAACAGGAATCAATCCACAATAGGTGATTACAAGATAGCCATGAGACGCCTGCGTAGGAGTTGCAATTACGAAGGCACGGCGCCTCCTAATTGTACATTGTTGTATTTTTTTCTTAAACGACAAAAAAGGACAAACGTTTTTTGAGGCACCGCAAACACAATCAATTTTGGGGTGTAAGTGGTTCATCAACATCTTTGAACCTTTGGTGCACCCTGCTGACTGACAAAAGAGGCTCTGGCGAAAAGAGAGGTAGGGCATAACACATTTTCTAAGCTGCCCGACTGGGGAAGTACATCCACCTCACAGAATACCGCAACCAAATAACAATTCCCTTGAGGCTTGTCGTGTTCCTGCCAGTGAGTGAGGTCACCAGAAAGAAAGGAAGGAGTATAAGCTGGCAACGGATCGGCGACCCATTGGTGTTGCCGATCTCCATGGGTGGTGATTGTTTTCCATCAGATGACATGCTGGTTTGCCCCCTCATATATTAAAAAAAAAAACACAAAATGGCAGAGAGTAGTTACTACATCCTTAACTAGAATAACTGTATTCAGTTCCCGAATCCAGCCAGGTTTTTTTTAACTGTTCGGGACATCACTAGCGGCGATGGGCGTTTTATAAAAAAGCAAGGGGTGTCTTGACTGTTTTTTGTCTTTGCCATGGCGTCGACTTAACCGAACGTATCTTTTAATTTTAGTGCAGCATTTATATTTTTATATTTCCACTTTATTTACTTACTTATCTATTTATGTAGGTTCTTCTTGGTGTCGTAAACGCACAAATTACATTATGAAATAAGTATGAAGGGACCTTACACAAGAGATTGAATTCACTGTTTAGTTAAAAACTAAGGTTAACTTGAAGATTAAAGTTTTTATTGAATTTAGCAATGATTATAATTAAAAAAGAAATTAATTAATTTGTACAACCAACGTCATTATGCTTAGATAATAAAAAAAAAAAAACTATGTCACCACTGTGATTTCGTGATATAAATTAATCAATATTAGTAATTCTTATATCACGTATTCGTGTTTCGTCGATTTGAATACTTTTCGTGGGAATGGTGTTAGTGGTAACCGGGTTACATCAATCGCAAGTCGCAACCCAAACGAGTGATAGTATTATGGACTCTGTTATGCAGAATAGAATAAATAAATAAATATTTCTGGACAATTTACACAGCGCTATCTAGTCCCAAATTAAGCGCAAAGCTTGTGTTATGGGTACTAGACAAGTGATAAATGTTAAGTACATTTTTTTTTGTAAATAGATACTTACAATACATAGAAAACACCCAGACCAAGACAAACACACATGTTCATGCACACAAATGTTTGTCTTGTGCGGGAATCGAACCTGCGACCTCGGAGTCAAAGTGGCCATTGCTAACCATTCGACCACCGAGCTCGTCAAAATGATAGATATAACCTTCGATCAAGATATAACCGATAAACCATGCCGAATTGAGAGGTATAATAGCGAGAAACTTCAAATCGAGTTTTATATATACATATTCACAACAGATGATGATGAAGTTTGATGACATATGCGTCCCAAAACTTATACTGCGTGATATTTTTATTCATATTAAACTTTAAATAAATAAAATAGGATTCCATTAGGATCGCGCTTGATGCAAGCCGCTTCCAACCGGCCTTATTGGAGATCTAGAGGGGAGGCTTATATCCAGCAGTGGACTTTCAATGGCTGAGATGATGATGATGATGATGATGATGAAATAAAATAAATTAATATTCGTAGACAAATTACACACGGCCATCTCGTTCCAAACTAAGCAAAGTTTGTACTAGATAATTGATATTATACTTAAATACATTTTTTTTTGTACATACATACACATAATACACAGAAAACACCCAGACCAAGACAAATAGGCATGTTTATACACACAAATATTTGTCTTATGCGGGGATCGAGCCCGCAACTTCTTAATCAAAGTGGACATTGCTAATTCATTTCCATTCGACCACCGAGCTCGTCCCTGTGCGAATAGCTTTAACTTAAAAGTAACAAAATGTCGGCTGGATCTATTCTGCATAACATGATCCTATTTATATTTTATCTGTCAACATTATCAATAATATTGTGACGTTTAGATCGAAGTATGTTTGTTATCGCAGTGTTGAAAACGTGACTGTTGGAAGGTAGCTTCCAACCTATGCCGCGGACGAAGAGTACGAGCTTTGGTGACCTCACTCACTCACAGGAATACAGCGATCTTCAAGGGCATTGTTATTTAGCTGCGGTATACTGTGAGGTTGGCTGTGTGGTTTCCGGCAGACTAGAATAGATTCACTCCGTTTGTTTGATCCTTCATATATCCAGAGTGGTGTGGTTGAATTTTGGATGGAGATGATAGATATGTAGCTGTGGTGTTGACCAAACTGTATCCCCCGATTTTGTTATCATTAGTTTTTTTTAATTTAACCGTGTGGTTTCCGGCAGACTAGAATAGAATCACTCCGTTTCTTCCCGTGGATGTCGTACAAGGCGACTAAGGGAAATACATTATCAAATACATATCAAGCCTCCCCAACCCGTTTGGCCAGCGTGGGGAGTGTAGCCCAAATCCTCCTTCTGTCTAGCACGGACAAGAGAGGGTCGTGCTCCTGTAGTGGAGACTAAAATGGACCTGATGATGATGATTCTGTGAGGTGGATGTACATACACTTCCCCAGTCCATACCCAATGGAGTAACAAATATTAAAAATAGACATTATCTCAGTATAAATGTTATGGTTAAAGTAATAAATTAGTTATTATTCATACTGACCAATACTTGGTCAATGTGATAAATCATGTTTTGGTTAGATTTGAGTTGATTTTTGGTTAGGTTAGGGTTTTCTTGTGTTCCGTAAACCTAGATGATGAATGATATGGTGTCAAGTAAGCTTAATTATTAATAATTGACAATTTATTACATTAACGGTAACATAAATACTTTTAATCTGTCAGACCAATTCACTTGGTGCATTTAGCCTTGATAAACGATAATAAAAGTATTATGCAAGTTTTAATGACAAAATTATTCCGATAAATGTTGCTAATGTTGCCACTAAAGAGTTTTAAAAACATACTTAAAAAAAATATTGTATGTCAGTGAGTCTGATTTCGTTCTTAGTTTCTTTTCGCATTGATTTTACATGATAAAGGGGCCCGACCGCCGAACCTGAAGACGAATCCCAATAGATATTTTGATTGCAGAAATCAAACTCCAGGATAGATTAGTAGCAATTGTGGTTAACTTATCTGACAGAAACCATGCAGGTTTATCGATAAAGCTAAAAATGTTTGTTAAAATGTTTTGGGGTGTAAGTAGTTCATCAACATCTTTGAACCAAAGCCAACTTCACCTGCACGCAGTGCACCCTGCTGACTGACAAACGAAGCTCTGGCGAAAAGAGCATTCATAATATTAGTAGGGATGTGTTTGAGGATCGAATCCATTTAAAATTTAATATTTAGTTACCTACTTGAAGTTTCACAGAAAATGTACATTTCAATAACATTAGATAACATGTCAGTTGCAAGGACGATTGTAAAAATGATTGACATCTAATACAATTTATCTTTAAGTTTTATCAAGTATTCTTGAGAAAGTAACACTTTCTCTTTCCTTGAAGTATTTTTTTTATCGAAGATAATACTAAAATTAGCATAGTATTTAATGATGAAATCTTTCGTAAAACAAAGAGTTCTTGAGGTTGCACTGAAAGGGGGTATATATGTATATATATATATATCCAATAAGCCCAAAGACGTTGGCCAAAACCACTTTTAACTCGTTTATGCAGACAAAAGTAGTTTTGACCAATGATGATGCGTAGGTCGATTTGCTTTTGGAGAGGAGAGGTACCTGAAATTTGACTAGCCAAACATAGGAGCGCCTAAACTTCGAGTATTGATTATAATACAGACTTAGCTTTAATTCAGCCAAAGCCACTGGTGACACACCACGTTTTTAACGTTACTTATAATCACTTCTGCACACAAAATGACTAAGAACGTTGGTCAAAACCATATTTGCCTGATTTTTCAATCAAAAGGGGCCATCCATAAATTACGTCACACTAATTTTATGATTTTTTGACCCCTCCCCCGTCCTTGTCACAGCTGGTCACATTTGTGAGACTCCCCCCTCTCACAAATGTGACGTGACATATTTTGCAATTTTACATCTATAGTTGCAAATGTTTTTAAGATTTTCGTTAATAGTTCAAAGTTCGTGTTTTAACACTTGGATTATAATAGATTTTGAAATGTCACGTCACGAAATTTAGGACTCCTCCCAGCCCCCTTGTCACACAATATCACACTTCGTCGCCCCCTCCCTCCCCCTTAACGTGTAACGTAATTTATGGATGGCCCCAAAGTGGTTTTGAGTTATCGAGTTTTGATTGTTACATTATATATTTTAATAGTGAGTTATCAGAACGAACTAGTGAACGGGACGCATGGCCGTGACTGTAATCGAATCTGCATGGCAATCAAAATCAAAATATCTTTATTCCTTGGACTTTATAAAACAAGCACTTAGAAACGTCATACAAATTAAATATAAAAAAATCGGTTGTCTGCAAAGTCGGTTTACTGACGATAGTTGAACGTGACAACGTCATAAGAAAATACTGATGGAATGTTTGCATTTTTCAAAAGAAAATTTTAATGGAACGCCTCAGAGCGAGGTAACGCCGCATGAGTCATGTTTTTTCGTGCGTGCAGCCGGCTCCATCGGATTATAAGACGTTGTCACGTAAAAACATGTATAAATCATTACTACTCTAAATCCGCAGAGCTAAGATTCACTTTCATCACACTATCTTGAATGTGAAAGTGAATTTAAGTGCCAGTTCCGGCGACGGGGCTTCTTGAGAAGAACTGGCAAGAAACTCAAGACCGACTCTTTTAATTGACTAAATTAATCAAGTCGAGGGTTGATCAGTAACATAAAATATTTACTCTCACCTAACCAAATACAGTAACACAATAGCCCGGTAAGCCTTGTAGCATTTATAACAGACACGGATTTATATATAAACGGCAGTGGTGCTAAAGCTGTGTGCTCCAGAGTTGTGTCCTGTACTTACGCGCCTTTTCGCGCTCTCTTATTCCACCAGGCAAGTTCCATCATCGTGGAAGACTGCGAACGTGCACCCTGTGCCCAAAAAGGGTGACAGATCAGACCCATCGAATTACAGGCCTATCGCTGTTACCTCCCTTCTCTCCAAGGTAATGGAGCGCATCATTAACATCCGGCTCCTGAAATACCTAGAAGAGCACGATTTAATCAGCGACCATCAATACGGCTTCCGTCATGGTCGCTCGACTGGTGATCTTCTAGTGTATCTTACACATCGCTGGGCTTCAGCCGTGGAGAGTCAAGGTGAGGCATTGGCTGTCAGTCTGGATATGGCGAAGGCGTTCGATCGGGTCTGGCACCGTAGTCTTCTTTCGAAGTTGCCTGCATACGGTCTACCAGAGGGTTTATGCGAATGGGTCGCTAGCTTCTTGTCCAGCAGAAGCATTAGAGCCGTTGTTGATGGCAGTTGCTCCGATAGCATGGACATTAATGCTGGCGTCCCGCAAGGCTCTGTATTGTCCCCGACGCTGTTTTTGCTGCATATCAATGATATGTTGTCTATTGACAGCATTCATTGCTTTGCGGATGATAGCACCGGGGACACATTTTATACGGGCCGCGCTAATATTCCCCGCTCTCTGGTGGAGGAGAGCCGCGAACGACTTGTGTCGGAAATCGAGAGCACACTAAGTAAAGTGTCCGATTGGGGGCAACAGAACTTAGTGCGATTCAACCCCCCTAAGACACAAGTCTGCGCGTTCACCGCTAAGAAAACCCCTTTTGCTGTGGCTCCTCACTTCCAGAATACACCCCTTACTGTCGCTAAAAGTATTGGGATTCTAGGCGTTGAAATCTCCAGCGACGTCCAGTTTCGATGTCACCTGGAGGGGAAGGTCAAGCTAGCGTCGAAGAAACTAGGCGTGCTCAACAGGGCCAAACAGTACTTCAATCCGCGGCAAAGGCTTCTGCTCTACAAAGCTCAAGTACGGCCGCATATGGAGTACTGTTGCCATCTGTGGGCGGGAGCGCCTAGATACCAGCTTGCACCTTGTGACTCGATTCAGAGGCGTGCTGTGAGGATTGTTGACGATCCCAAACTGACAGACGGTTTAGAACCTTTAAGTCTGAGGAGAGATTTTGCGTCCCTTTGTGTGTTCTACCGTTTGTACAATGGGGTGTGTTCAGAGGAGTTGTTTGACATGATGCCCACGGCCTCCTTTTACAGTCGCACCGCTCGCCATCGACAGGGAATTCATCCTCACACATTGGAGCCGAAGTGGTCGCGTACCGTGCGGTTCCAGAGAAGTTTTCTCCCGCGTACGGTTAAGCTGTGGAATGAACTGCCTGTCGAGGTTTTCTCAGGAGACTACAGCATGGGGTTCTTCAAAAAGGGCGTGAAGAGGTTTTTACAGGGTCGGCAACGCGCGTGTGATGCCCCTGGTGTTACAGGCGTTCATAGGCTACGGTAACTGCTTTCCATCAGGCGGGCCGTATGCTTGTTTGCCACTTTAGTGGTATAAAAAAAAAAAAAAAAAAAAAAAAAAAAAAAAACAGTACAAGGGTTGACAAGGGCAATCAACGTATTATAAAGCGGAGTCATTTCAGGAAATGCAAATGTCGATGCAAATAGCCAACATAACTACAATAATGTGACTGGTATGTTGACAACCCTACCAAATTAGCTGTGCGCGTAGGCTGGATCCGTGCGTCGGCGCATGCATTTAGGAATTAAAAAAAAAAGCATGCGCGAGTCGTATTTGCGTAAGTGTTCCGTATTTAAGATGCATTCTCCCTACTACGATTTTACAATCTGGCAAGCATGAAACATTAACTCGTTGCCTAAGGGCAGGTTTCATTTCTGACTGACTCCCCAGCTCAGATTCTCTGTTTAATATGGAATATTTAATTGTAAATATGGGCACGTGCAATACCAGAGGCATTACTCGCGCGTTACCGATCCTATGAAAAGCTCTTCGCGCTCTTATGTAGGGAGTTCATTGTCCAAGAACAAGATACCATAAAATATGTATTTTTTTCAATTTGAAAAGGGCATTTTTCAATATTTAAGTTAAGAAGTTTAATTTTGGTTGGATTCGATTTATTATTGGAATATATGTCGAATTATTATTGGAATATATGGCGCGTACCGGTAGTGCGGTGCGCGGTTGCCGGTTTTTTGTAAGTCTCTCGTCTTACAATTAAAAAAAATGGTTGAAAAGTCTAAGATAATTTTACGTGATAACGTCATAAGAAAACATCGGCCGATGGAGTGGAAGGGAGATAGATGCTATTGTTTCGCGCTCTCGCTCGCACACTCGGCCCAGGCGGAATGTGACAATGAGTCATGCTTTTTCGCGCGTGCAGCCGGCGATCATCGATTTATAAGCTGTCAAAATATTTTTTCGAGGAACTGGAAGAAATGCATTTGTCTTTGGAAACACTCATCTGTGACTTGCTGCAGGTTTTGTAAATCGTTGTTTGCTGATCACTTCTTATGGCAAAAGAGGATTACATCATTTGATGGTCGTTATCGTGGCTATCAATCTCAACAATTCCAAAAACGAAAACCAAACTAATCAAAACATTTATGTTTCCTAATTTGAAAAAGGAATTCTAAAATAAAAAATGATGGCGCCAACTTTTTGTATAATCCAAGATACCTGTTACATCACTAGATGTATTTCTATCCTTTTCTCTCTAAGTTACAGCCGTATCAGTCTGTCCCGTTCTACATGCGCCACGCACAAAAAAAACTATTAATGTATGGACAGGTAAAGATTATAAAAACTAGTGTATTGTATCATCGATATGCACGGCTGATAAAAATAATACAGTTTGAAATGAAATCGATGAGCCAAGAGATTTGTATTCGAAAGATTTGGGATGTAAGTGGTTCATCAACATCTTTGAAGCAAAGCCAACTTCACCTGCACGCGGTGCACCCTGCTGACTGACAAACGAAGCTCTGGCGAAAAGAGAGGTAGGGAGCGTACTTGTAAGCTACCTGACTGGGGAATGTACCTCCACCTCACAGAATACCGCAGCCAAATAACGGTTCCCTTGAGGGCTGTTGTGTTCCTGCGAGTGAGTGAGGTCACCAGAAAGGAAGGAGATGCTGCGATGGCAGCGGGGGTGGCGGCGCGCGAGCGATATTTTATGTTGCAAGCGTTAATATGGCTACGGTAACCGCTTCACATCAGGCGGGCCGTATGCTTGTCTGCCACCGGACGTAGTATAAAAAAAAAAGAGTAGAATCGTGAATACAATATAGGTATATACTCGTAGGTACTAGGTTTCGCAATGTAAATAAATAAATGTGATATACTATAAATTTTGATGATCTTCTTATTTTTAGGTAATGACAATTGATGCTAATAACTAAAAATATAATAAGAAGACTAGGTAGAGAATGCTTTTAGCGTTAAGTCCGTCTCTTGTACATGTAATTTGTGATCAATAAGGTTTAAACAAATAAAAGGAGTTAAAGAAGGCTTAGCTTAGAGGAAAAAATTAGTTAGATCCGGCAGCTATAATACTGCAATATTCTGCAAGCATCATTCTTCTTAACAAAAGTTAATATAATATAAATAAACGATTAATAAATGTAATGCATTGCTGTCGAGTTACCTGTACATAATCAACCGCCCATTATATTGAATTAAATATTATGTATATTGATGTGTATATAATAAATTATTTAAAAAAATATATAGATGCAAACGTCAAAAAATTATTAATTAATAACGGCTAATTGTTTATCGGCAACTTTTTATACAACAAAAATTTGCGTTACATTTTCATTAATCATTCATTTACGTCAGTACTATTACTTTACTGTGGTCAGACGTCAATGACGAAGTGAAGGGTTTAGTCATAAGTCGTAACCATTTTTTTCGTAACAACAAAATAATTTATTAATCTACAGGATAACAGTTTGTCTAATTTTCGCAGTTTTGTAGAATATTTCATAAAATTAAAAAAGCGACTAAAATACAATTGTACTTACGGGTTACGGGATTTGTAAATTACTGTCCATTTTATTATCATAAGTTCCGAAATAGAATTAGCTATAATTTACGAATTACGCACCGCTTTACCCCTTACGTCAATATACCCTTTACTCATACAAAACTGTGATAATGTTGGGCGTAAAAAGACAGTTACTTGTAGAATATAACTGCCGGATCTTAGGCTATATCATATATCTATTCCACAGATATTAAAATCCTTAGGTTGCGATGCCTGCTTTACCTTAGTTGTATAAAAAAATCCCATAGTAGCTCCTCAGTATCTACATATGGCTGACTGTTTTAATTTGTCCTTATCAATAAGTAATACTAGACTTCGCACGAGTTGCACAAGTGCCGTGGTATTCAGCTATTGAAGTACCACTTGGCGCCTCACATCATCACATGGCGACATGTTGATTATCAAATGTATGCAACATATTTACATACGTAGGTGGCAAGTACAGAGTGGGTTAGAGCATATTGCATACACACTACACACGAGTACTGTGGCCAAGTCTCTACATATATTTAAAACAATATACATATAATTTACAGCAACTTATACTTAAAACATGGGAACCGCAGCATGTGCAACTATAGCGAAATTTTTTTTTTCGAAATCCCGAATTGTTATCGGAAAACCAAGGTCACTTTTTTTGATGCTCTACACGAATCCGAAGTCAGAATTTCTAAATTTTGAGTTTCATGGCAACGGTCGGACAGACAGAACGACTTTTTTTCGGAAAACCAAGGTCACTTTACATTACTACTTTTTGATGCTCTATACGAATCCGAAGTCAGAATTTCTAAATTTTGAGTTTCATGGCAACGGACAGACAGAACGACTTTTTTTTCGAAATCCCGAATTGATATCGAAAAACCAAGGTCACTTTACATTAACTACTTTTTGATGCTCTACACGAATCCGAAGTCAGAATTTCTTAATTTTGAGTTTCATGGCAACGAACAGACAGAAAGACCGGACGATTTCATAAGCTCAATGAATTTCGCTGAAAATCTACATGACTTTTTTTATATGAGATTTGTTTCATATGGCAAACGAGTATGTGGATCACCTAACGGAAAGCAATCACCGCCGCCCATGGAGATCAGCAACACCAAGGGGTCGCCGATCCGTTGCTAGCCTATACTCCTTCCATTTCTTTCAGGTGACCTCATTCACTCGCAGGAACACAACCCTCCTACCCAGGGAATTGTTATTTGGCTGCGGTATTATGTGACGTGGAAACACTTCCTCAACCATAATAAATAATTTAAATTAATTTCGACCACTAGTAAAAATAAATGTACAATTATTATATTTTCTAAGAAACCTGAGAGTTACATGAGGCTCGTCAAGAACCAGAGAGTGAACATAATCTCACGACTTACGACACAACTGTATCATTAAAGTGCATGAACTGCCGCTCAAACAATGACAAGACAACCATCGGGTCCACCCATTGCATCATTTGATCAATGACAATGGGAGCGAGCTGATTAATCAATTGAGCGAAATCGAGCAAACCTGTTGAATGGTCAATAGATCATTGACACAGTTTGTATTTGTAATGTACGAGTACAATCTGTTTTTTTTTTATACTACGTCGGGTGGCAGACAAGCATACGGCCCGCCTGATATGAAGCGGTTACCGTACCGTAGCCATATTAACGCTCGCAACATAAAATATCGGTCGCGCGCCGCCACCCCCGATGCCAACGCAGTATCCCCTTCCTTTCTGGTGACCTCACTCACTCGCAGGAACACAACAACCCTTAAGGGACTTGTTATTTGGCTGCGATATTCTGTGAGGTGGAGGTACATTCCCAGGTCGGGCAGCTTACAATTTCGCTCCCTACCTCTCTTTTCGCTAGAGCTTCGTTTGTCATTCAGCAGGGTGCACCGCGTGCAGGTATAGTTGGCTTTGGTTCAAAGCAAAGATATTGATGTACCACTTACACCCCTATCTGTTTGCTTCTTCTTCTCAATACTCAACATTCCCAGTAAGCCATTATTCAAACTAGTGCCGTCGCCCTTATGCGAATGTTCTACTACAAATCATGAATTCGATCAGCACATCATGTTCTCTGGGAGTGTGATCTTTGGCGGCGGGAGCGGGCAGATATGTTGAATTCCTTGCATGTTTCATCTGGGGTAGTATTCTATTCTGATTTGGTAGCAACAAGGGAGAGTTACTAAGCCTGCAGACGATTTTGCAACTCATATTATTTCTCATCTGTGGAATGGAATCGATGTGTTAGGTAACAACTCCATGTTTTAGGTCCCCAATAGTGTTAGATATTTAAAATCCGTGGTGCACGTCAGATGAACCTTCACTTGACTAGGCATCTCTTTGGGCTTTTAACACCATATTTGCCTGTCTCTCACATTCCTAAGAGGGGAAGTCAAATTTCAAAGCATCTTACTCCTACTAATTTCTTCTGATTAAATTCATTGTGAGCTCCAAGGCAGCCGTAGTCTTACCCCCGGGACTGCAATGGACTTTACTGTTCATTGCCTTTTTAGGTGGTCGCCGCTGTTAATCCTGGCTACACAGGAGACACAGTGGTGGGAATGTGTAGTGAGCCCCCGTCCCGTTTAGCTCGAAAGTTAGCTTCATTTACCATGTAAGGGCAACATTGGTCCAGTATCGAGTACAGTACATCATCAGTTACAAATTACCACACACACACACACTGGCGTAAGTAACTAGCAAGTAACCGTCCAATCACCATACCTTTTATGACATTGTTCCCAATTGTGGGCAGGCTCAATTTAATCGATAGAGCGAGATCTCCATTCAACCTGTACTTATGAATGACGGTTAGTGTAGCTCGGTTTCTCTGCTCTGAGAAACGATCAGGTGGGGCCAGGAGAATCGGATTAACTGACTAACATAATAAAAGAGGTAAACTTAGCTGTAATTGAGGTAGTAATATAGAAAATTCACACCCCATTTCAATAAATCTTTGGCCAATATAAAGTGGAATCATAGTTAAATCCTTGGGAGTCGGAACTCGGAATACACTCTGAATCATCTTGCAGCTTAGGTAACGAAATGTTCTGTGATGGTCACCGTGAAAGCACGGTTCGAAGTTTTTATTTATGCATTATTTTATTAGTACCTTTTAGTGCTACTAATCTCTAGAATCATGGCTTCCTTAGAATTATCTAAGTAATTACTTCAAATTGCGGTCGTCACTAATGGTAATGGACACTAATAAAATAATGAATTAGTGCATGGTATCGTGAAGTGTTTGGGTGAAAAATCATCATACAATGTTTCGTTAAACCATGTATCAAAAACCACTGACTTGGTTTTCTAAAACATATAACATATTACAGCGAAAGGAATTTAGTTTTAATTTAGTGTTCCCCGGTCCTTCTTAAATTTTTGTTTTATTTCTCGAAAAGATAAAAAAAATCTCGATTCCCTTTATCAGGTGAAGTTCAACTATTCCGCTGTACCTTCCACCTATGAAATCGCTGTTTTCAAAGCCACAGATGAGAAATAACAGTCATTGTATGCAGATACGACAGATGGCGAAAGTAGATCCCCGGGGCCCGGCCGACGCGGGAATCGAACCGGCAAGCCTTTCTACCAGTGTGGTAACACACTCCTCTCTAATTGGAAGATTCACAACTAATTCATTAGTACATTGCATTTATTTGGTAGTGAAATTTTGAGCGTTTTATTGTTATTGCACTTGTTCTTACATTAGACTTTTTTTATAACACTATAAGGTGTATCCACAAACGTAAAGAACTGCCTGATGGTAGCAGTTCTATGTACATTACCTAATTGAGCTAGATTTCTTTTTGGTATTAAAGTTAGATGTCACAGTGTGGTGTAAGTGGCTCACCACTATGTTTAGACTAGAGCCTAAGTAAACCTCACCTACAATGGTGTGTGGTGGTGGTGCGCACTGCCGACTAGGTAACGAATCTCTGGCGAAAAATTGTAGATGACAATATTACCATATTGTAGGCATTTTGCCTACCTGTGTGTTCACGTTCTTTTCTTTGCGCACTGCATACATGCGTAGATATTAAGCAAGCGCTTTGTAACCACTTTTTACTGCCGTGATGTTCGCTTATGACCCGTCTATAGAGTAAAATGTCATAGACTGCACCCGATAATTCCCAATGAGCACATAAACACAATACATATTTACAGGTCATAATTACGAGGTCAATATCTGACGTAAGCAATTAAGCATCGATGACCACTATTTTTAACTTAATAGCTCCACAACATTAATAAATTAAGACAGGGGACTGATAAAGTTAAAAATAACAATAAATTAATCGTGTCATGTTAAGATAACGAGGCCTGGTAAATTGTTTTTAAAAGTCGGCCATTTTGGATTAAGAAAAGAACATGTTAAATTGGTGATAACATAAGTTCATGATCTGCTCTTTCATCAGACGTAAGTCTGTCGGCTACCCGACAAGACCCGACAAGGGGTGTGAGTAGCTCACCAATCTTTCGACCCAAAGCCAACGGCACGTGGTACACCCTACCGACTAGCAACAGAGGTTCTGGCAAGAGAGGTCGGGCACAGCGGAACACAACAACTCTTAAGGTTAATAACAATTCCCTTGAGAGTTGTTGTGTTCCTGCGAGTGAGTGAGGTCACCAGAAAGGAAGGAGTTGCTGCATTGGCACCCCCGCGCCGGTGAGCAAACGATATAATTAATGTTGCGAAAATTGATATGGCTACCGTAACACATCAGACGGATCTTATGGTTGTCTGCCACCCAATGTAGTACAGAAAGAAATAATATAATATTCCTGGACAATGTAACTTGATAATGTAACTACATACACTGCCATCTAGTCTCAAACTAAGCAAAGCTTGTACTATGGGTACTAGATAACTGATGACATACTTAAATACATTTTTTTTTGTAAATACTACATATACCTATATATAATACATAGAAAACACCCAGACCAACACAAACTGACATGTTCATGCACACAAATATTTGTATTGGGGATCGAACCCGCGACATTGGAGTCAAAGTGACCATTGCTAACCACTCGTCCACCGAGCTCGTCATAATATATATAAGAAAATATTACGTGGCATGGAATGAATGCGTGTTACACAAACCGCGTCGTGTTTCGGACCATGTCAACTACTTTCGTATTTTCATAATTGATAGTCAGTCCCCAGTCGGCACAGATTTAATTATGTAAAGAGATTGATCGCCTTTGTATTACATTATTGATGTTATAATACGAGTAATGATTCCATCACGATTTTGGTTTGAGGTTACGCGCTTCAGACCCACCATACCCCTGGCCGTAGCTCTGGTGGTACGGTGGGTCTTTAAATATTAAACCATACCACTAGCTAATAGTGTTGTAAACATCACTAAGCCATTTCAAATAATAAAAGTTTAATATAATAGTATCAGTAGAGGATGTATTTTAATTGTTTTTATTTATTTATTACGTTTGTCGTAAGAAAATGTTTAAACAAATTTCATGGCGGTCGCTGTCTTGGTCTGGGTGTTTTCTTTCTATTATATGTATGCATTTACAACAAAAAAAAAACGGGTTTCACTCCGGGAGTGCCGCCAGAAGTGAAAACTTGAACATTAACGCTGTGCATTCTTGAATATTTTGGAATAGTTAGGGAATAATTTCGCTCGAATTGCTTTATTTATCAGTATAAAATTACTATCATTTATGTGGTAAAATACAATATTCATTTATTGCGCTATCATATACAAACATGACAATTTATATTAACATTCAAAAATAAACAGCAGGAGCAGGCATACATTTTGGAGGGGGATATTACTTCCTCTCCTACGCCGCGCCGGCGGTCTACACTCCCCCCCCTCCCCCCCCGTCTTACGAATTTTCGATCAGGCCACGTGTCCTGGCGCGAGTTTAACATTTTTTTACCCATCCCGAAAAGTGCACAACGCCGCTATAGAAGTTACGCATCAATTTTTTTTAAGTATATCAGTTATGATCTAGTACACATAGTAAGTACAAGCTTTGCTTAGTTTGGGACTAGATGGCGGTGTGTAATTAGTCTAGGAATTTATTCATAGGAATATTGTCATTTTCACTAGCTAATTAATATTTAACAATTAACACACACCGTGGTGACCGCAGTGTACTTAAAATCTTGCAAGTAAAATTTTATCCATTTTCCAGTGTCGAATTGAGCTAAAATCGGACACATTTATTAGGTTCTCGTAACAATACATGATTATCTAAATGCCGCATTGGCAATCGTTTTTTTTTATACTACGTCGGGTTGTAGACAAGCATACGGCCCGCCTGATGTGAAGCGGTTACCGTAGCCATATAAACGCTTGCAACATAAAATATTGCGCGCCGCCACCCCCGCTGCCAACGCAGCATCTCCTTCCTTTCTGGTGACCTCACTCACTCGCATGAACACAACAACCCTCAAGGGAATTGTTATTTGGCTGCGGTATTCTGTGAGGTGGAGGTACATTCCCCATTCGGGTAGCTTACAATTACGCTCTCTACCTCTCTTTTCGCCAGAGCTTTGTTTGTCAGTCAGCAGGGTACACCACGTGCAGGTGAAGTTGGCTTTGGTTCAAAGATCTTGATGAACTACTTACACCCAAAATATGGCGGCCGCCACAAAATAGCGATTTAAAATTTCCCCATTAATCCCTATGGTACGAGTATCTATGGGTACAAAATGAAAGGGTTTGATGAGCATAACACATTAAGTAAACTGTAACTTCTATTTTTGTTAACAATTTAAAAGATCGTTTGAAAATAAAAAAATACTCTCAAGCCCTCAGTAATATCAATAATCCTTGACAATTTCAAATTTTCCATGTTTCTCGAACAGAGGACCAAAATTCCGGACAAAACGTCAGGAAAATTCATGTTTTCTGGTACGTTGTCTGGACGACATGAATTTTCCTGACGTGTCCGGACATCCATTATATCATACATTTCAATAATACTCACGGAATCTATTGGAATTGTATGATATAGGTACATTTTTTTTTGTAGATTATAAATAATTTCGTAAACAGACTCTTTGTCACCTACCCGCGGGCGTTATCAACATGCCCGATAAGATAAATTGGCAAATGATAACACGAAAACTATTTGCGTCATGTACTTCCTTATTAAATAGCGCGGAATTTAATGTTATAAATAACTTTACAATTTGATTGATAAAAGGTTGATTAACCGTTCAATTTGACACATTATTTAATCAGAGACATTAGCTGGCTAAACTTATTAATTTTCTTTCACACCGAATTCAGCCGTAGCATAAAAAATAACCGGACAAGTGCGAGTCGGACTCGCCCACCGAGGGTTCCGTAGGTACGTAGTATCATTATTAAATTTGATATTTTTCATTATAAATAAGAAATAATGCGTCGAAAAAAACAAATAAAATATATTTTGCAATGTGTTCATCAAGCCCTTTCATATGATACCCGATTTGAACTAGTAGTTTCAATTTGAAATTTCGACACCCTATAAAAAATATAGACCCCCTATTTTTTAAGATCTATTTACAAATGTATAGTTTTGAGATTTATTCCTGTACTTGTAGTCTATAACGATGTTACTTGCCAAATTTCATAGTTCTAGGTCAACGGGAAGTACCCTATAGGTTTTGATTCCCTTGAGTGTGCCGAAATATGCGTTTTTTGCTGAATAAACGGCCGTAACTTTTTTCTACGTAAACTTAGCAGTTTGATTTTTTTTTAACTTCATGGGACCGTAGACCTGAGTATACAGTTCAAATTTCAGCTTGATACCTCCACGCATTCTCGACATAGAAATTCTTGACAGACAGACAGACAGACAGACAGACAGACAGACAGACAGACGGACAACAAAGTGATCTTATAAGGGTTCCGTTTTTCCTTTTGAGGTTCGGAACCCTAAAAATACTTGGGGGCCATCCATAAATTACGTCACACGAATTTCATGATTTTTGACCCCTCCCCCCGTCCTTATCACAGCTGGTCACATTTGTGAGACTCCCCCCCTCCCTAGTGTGACGTCACATATTTTGCAATTTTACATCTAGAGTTGTAAATGTTGAGTTTTTCGTTAATAGTTCAATGTTCGTGTTTTAACACTTAGATTGAAATAGATTTTGAAATGTTACGTCACAAAATTTAGGACCCATCCCACCCCCTTGTCACACAATATCACACTTCGTCGACCCCCTCCCTCCCCCTTAACGTGTGACGTAATTAATGAATGGCCCCTTGTAATCATTTCAATAATTTTGGGGTGTCGTTGGTTTATTTTATTTAGTTATCTTTGAACCAAATTCAACGTCGCCTGCACGTGGTGTATCCTGCTGACTGACAAATGAGGTTTTGGCGAAAAGAGAGGTAGGGCATAACGTATTTTTTAAGCTGGCCGACTGGAGTAGTACCTCCACCGCACAGAATTATAATAATTAAATAAATATTCCTGGACAAGTTACAAAGGCCATCTAGTCCCAAACTAAGCAACTATGGGAACTAGATAACTGATATTATACTTAAATACATTTTTTTTTTTGTAAATACATAGGTACATATAATACAAAGAAAACACCCAGATTAAGACAAACATACATGTTCATGCACACAAATTATTGTCTTGTGCGGGGATCGAAGCCACGAACTTGGAGTCAAAGTGGCCATTGCTAACCATTTGACCATCGAGCTCATATTAAAAAAAACTGTATGTGACTAACCGTTACTGCTAAGCCGTTAGTTACTTTTGAAGCCCGGACCTGACCGCAGTTTTTTTAATATGAGCTCGAGAAACATAATATGTTTCTCTACCATATTTTGCCAGTTTAGCCATATTATGGCATAACGAACATATCTTAAAAATGTGGTCACGTGATTTGACTAGCCTACGTCATCAGCTGTATTTTGTATGGAAAATGACAGATTTTGATAACCAAATTTATGGCGTAGTCTTGACTACATAACGGAATGGGAATGGGAAAGAACTTTGTGTCTTTCTAGCATGGTTGAGATGTAATTATTATTTTTCAAATAAACAAAATAAAGGTTAAACGCACGTTCAACCCTAGGATACTTACGTATTCCACCCAACCTAACGAGCGTGAGAACTGAGAACGGTTTACCTGCCGAATATCTAGCTATGCACTATCTTCTCATACCATCGTGCTGTGGGATGACTAGTGAAATTAAATAAATCTAATTAGAGTTACAGTTAGCTGTACACTTTCGTCATCGACCGTTATTCATCCTATTGCTGGGATACTACGCCTCCCCTCAATCGAAGAGGTTTAGAGAATGCTCCACCACGCTACTCAACTGCGGGCTGGCGGAGTCCAGTATTTTCAAGCTGCCTAAATGCCACTGACTTGGCTTAATGACTGGCATCTAATGACAACAGGCGGGACCGACGGTTTAACATGCCCACCGAAGCACGGATGACCTCGAAATAAATAAACCCATCCATGGACAGGCTATGGTCGACGTTGCTTAACTTGCGTGATCGATTACACTGACACGCGCAATACACATTAAAAAAAAATATAACTAAAGTTAAAAAAAGTGTTGTTATTTAGAAACTAATAAATAACTATTAAATGTCTATGAATATGAATTTGTGTGCGTCCATTCATTCATTTTCATACATTCGATGTATGTCAACCCTGTTCCATTGCCGCGTTTGTATGACTAAATTACAGATAATAAATACCTACTAGTAAATAAATGTTTAAACGCTCACGCGCGTGTTGTGTGTTTTATTTGTAATGTTATTTAAGTATGGGCTATAAAGATTAAATCTATACTAATATTATAAAGCTGAAGAATTTGTTTGTTTGTTTGAACGCACTAATCTCAGGAACTACTGGTTCGAATTGAAAAATTCTTTTAGTGTTAGATAGCCTATATTTCAAGGAAGGCTGTATAAAATTACGCTACCAGCAATAGGAACGGAGAACCAATGAAAAATGGGAAAAAATATTCCTTTTGAGGGCTTACGTTGCGTGCGCTGTGTAAACGCTTGAAGTTACGCAAAAATCATGTATAATGGAAGATATTCACGCGGACGAAATCGCGGTTAGCCAGTATATATATATATATATATATATATATATATATCTGGGGTAGGTATATTATTCTGATTTGGTAGCAACAAGGGAGAATTACCAAGCGTTCAGACGATTGTGCAATTCATATTATTGGAATCGATATGCTAGGTAACAAACTCACTGGTTTTGGTCTAGTTTAGTCCCCAATAGTGTTAGATATTTAAAAGCCGTGGTGCACGGCAGTTGAGCTTCACTTGACTAGCCATCTCTTTGGACCTTTAATGCCTTATTGTCATATAGCTGTCTCTCACATTGCTAAGAGGGGAAGTCAAATTCCAAAAGCTTCCTACTCCTACCGATTTCTTCTGATTAAATTCGTTGTGAGGTAAGGCCCGTAGTCTTACCCTCGGGACTGCAATGGGCTTCATTGTTTATTGCCTATTTTGGTGGTCGGCGCTGTTAATCCTGGCTACACAGGAGTCACAGTGGTGAGAATGTGTGGTGGGCAAACGTCAGAAATAAATGTTACAGTGATAAGTCGGACTTTGTATATTTCTTGATACCCGACTGAGCCAGGTGTTTTTTATGTTTTATATACAATAATTTACGTTATTCAAAGGTCCATTATTTAGTTAGTAATATGTCTAAATGATAGACTTTTTAAAAAGAGGGCAATACTTTCTTTGGCTGGAATTTGCCTGAACTGATGATGGTGTATTTCATCAATTTTTTTAAGTATTAGTTAAGTAACAAATCACCCACACGAGTGAGGCTGCAAATTACATACATTGTATAATTACTACACATGTATTTATTAACATGAGCATGACGTTGCGTGGCCGTTAGGTAACGCGCCCAGATTCGCCCGTGCACCCAGCTGCATTCCTTTCACTGCAAGATTATCATCTTGCAAGATTATTATATTGCTGTCTTCCAGTTTCAAGGACAACAAGGACATTCAAATAAGAAATTATTAAGTGAAACAAAAAATCCGACTGAAATTGGCGCAGAGACGTATATAGCACCTGTATGCACGTGTATATAGCACCTGGGGATCCACAACAATCTGTGGATCCCCAGGTGCTATATATTATATACAAATGTCAAACAAAAAAAATGCAACATATCACAACTTCGGTAGAACAAGGGCGCGATTGCACTATCAGTGATTTTACAGGAAAGCCTTTATAAGGTTTTATTTATTAATAGTGGACGCGCAGAGGTCGAAATTCGACCATAATCAATTTAAATTATGACTTTAACAATAAATAAAAGAGGTATATATATACGTGGGTGTGTCAAATACAATATGGTAGTGTGTGTAATGTTTACATACAAAAAAAATATATTAGCTTATATAGAGAAGGCGTGCAGAATCTCCTTCCCTATAAACTATAAGTGTGGGAAATTTCATACTTCTCCGTCCGCGCAATAGGCTATTTGACTAACATTTTTTTCGGTTTGATATGTAGGGAGGTCTCCATAATATAACCATAGGTGAAAGAATTACTTCGATAGCACAAAAATCTCTCGAGATATGATAATTTTAAACTGTCCCGAAAACGCTCCATACAAAAGACTACCGAATTATGACGTCACAGGTTTGTATTTTGTATGCATGAAATCAGAAATTTATACGATAGCTATGTTAAATATTACGTTTATATGATTAGTGTCATAATAAAAGTTATATAATTTTTTATAGCTTCTCCAATGTGAATATTATTTTATAATATTTACATCCTTTTAAAATGGACTTTCCCGCCAAACTTTGATCGACGCTAAAAAAAAGTCTGACTGAAGATATTAGAATGAAAGTTTGCAGATATAGTTTTGTGTATTTTACGATATTGTTAAATAATTTATACAATTTTTAAAGATTGGAAAATAGCCTATTTTGGTTAAAAAGGGGTACAAAGTTTTTGCTTCACGTATTAATATATAGATGTACAAACGACTTTAATAATCTACATTTGTTCGACATAAAAGAGTCTTCTAAAGTATTTTTTCTACTTAATCTACTTCCCCAATTTTCGACAATTATGCCCTTATTCCACAGACGAAGCGAATGTTAGCATGTCAACACTGTTATGAGTACTAGATGTTATCGCATCGTGTTGTAAGATCATCAATTAGCGGACACGGGTTGGGAAACCGCGGATGTTTCGACAAAGACTGCGTGGCAGTAGTGGTAGCATGAAGTCATATGCGTATACCTCCTTACTACTTTATAATTATAACTCTAGTTGCATTACATTTTACAGAACAGAATCACAGTATAAGTAATAGTACTGCGTACAGTATGGCCCTAACCGCCGCCTGACTCCCTGCCGCTATAGGGTTGCCAACACTTCTTCGGCCAAATATAGTATTTTTCAAAATAAGCTATAAAACATCGGACGCGCAGCATGCGCCACCATAGCCAATTTTTTTTTTCGATGTCCCGAATTGATATCCGAAAACTAAGATCACTTTACATTACTACTTTTTGATGCTCTACACGAATCCGAAGTCAGAATTTCTAAATTTTGAGTTTCATGGCAACGGACAGACAGAACGACCGGACGATTTCATAATGCTCAATGAATTTCGCTGAAAATATAGTATGCTTCTGAAAAATATAGTATTTTATGGAAAAACGCACGCCTCACTCAAAAGTTATTGTAAAAGTAAAAGCGCGTTCATAAATTTTGAAACATAAGGATTTGTTTGTTAGACTTCAGTGTTGAAATATATGAAATATTGTATTTTTGCGTACTATATGTATATTACTTCAACAGTATATATAGTACGCAGACCCGAAATATAGTACAATACTATATATTATAGGACTGTTGGCAATGGCAACCCTATGCCGCTCTCTTGTGTCGAATTCACCTCCCCTCTGAGACAAATCTGGAACAGCTTGAATGAGGTGGCACACACATACGCTCATTCACGCTCTGCACAGACGTCATTGATTATGTAGTAGTAAACGACACGGCATTTGTATGGAGTGGCCGGGGTGTGACAGGATGTACGCAAGATGTTGCACTCAATTTAATTATCGAAACGCAAAAGAATAATTTTGACTAACACGAGACGCAATAAATCGCAATACGTCTACAGGAAGTTCTGACGAATACGTAAATATGATAAGAAAATTCGAGAACATTCGAAGTCAATCGATTATCAATTGGTTTTAAGAATTCACGAACGTTCCCGAAATTTTTCTCGTTGTACGGGTGCTACATAAAGCGGCATGTTAGTGGTCCCGGCTCTCGGTATATTTTTTTTTAACTACGTCGGGTGGTACACAAGCATACCGCCTGATGAGAAGCGGTTACCGAAGCCATATTAACGCTCGCAACATAAAATATCGATCGCGCGTCGCCACCCCCGCTGCCAACGCAGCATCTCCTTCCTTTCTGGTGACCTCACTCACTCGCAGGAACACAACACCCGTAAGGGAATTGTTATTTGGCTGCGGTATTCTGTGAGGTGGAGGTACATTCCCCAGTCGGGTAGCTTATAATTACGCTCCCTACCTCTCTTCCCACCCCTTGTCACACAATATCACACTTCATCGACCCCGTCCCTCTCGCTTAACGTGTGACGTAATTTATGGGTGGCCTCTTATATATAACACAATTTTAAGAGAAGTTAGATTATCGCAATCGGCTTAAGCTTAGGCGGTAAGGCCTCAGATCATTGCGGCACCAATAATATACCAATCTCTTTAGCAATTGAACAGAACAAGTAAATGTTATTTACTTAAATCAGAGCCAGTAACTGTATAGTTGCCTACACGTTACACCAAAACGGTGTGAAGATAAGATCGTTTGTGAATGTGATAAAATAAGGAGCAAATCAATTTGCAACCGGCAATTCTCCCACTCTTTCGCCCACTATTTACCTAAACAAACGACTGTAATTTTATAAAATTAAAAAAGAATTACTGCTCGTTGAGTGTCATCGTTTTTACCCGACTGCCGAAGAAGGGTTATGTTTTTCGAGCGTATGTATGTCTGTATATGTCTTATTATTTGGCACGTTCTACAGCCTAAACCGTTTGACAGATTTCAACATAAGAGGTGTCGTTAGATTAGTCTTAATCACGCGAGTGACATAGGCTATATCTAATATATAAAATTCTCGTGTCACAGTTTTCGTTGCCATACTCCTCCGAAACGGCTTGACCGATTTTGATGAAATTTTGTGTGCATATCGGGTAGGTCTGAGAATCGGCCAACATCTATTTTTTATACCCCTAAACGATTAATGTATATGGCAAAACAACGTTTGCCGGGTCAGCTAGTCAAATATAAAAAAATCTATATGGCGGCTGTGAGCCGCAAGTGAGTAGTTTTGTCTTCTAAATATATCGATATGGGTATTAAAATAAAGGTCTCGATGACCTGATTTCAAATATAATATTAGATATAATAGTTTTTGCCTGCGGCTTTGCTTGTGTGGAATTATATTATTGTTGCGCTGATTAATAAATCTGTTGTAGTTGCAGTGGGGATTTTTGATTTTATTAATTAACTTAACTTATTAATACAAAATATACAAATGTTAGAGTACATTTGTATATTTTGTATTAATTAAACCAGGGGTTCCCAACCGGTGGCCCGTGAGAGGTAAAAATATGGTCTCCGTGATACAAATTTATAATGAAAGAGATTAGCACTACCATGCATACAATACTAACAAGTCGAGTTATGAAATAATGGATAATAATTTATATGACACTTGGGGAACCTACTTCCTACAAAAACCTCGTAGTGGTCCGCGAATAAAATCCGTCGTTTGTCTAAATTTACCACAAATTATAATATCGAGGTTTCTATGTGTTTTATAAAATTAACTTTTCGGATTAAAGAGACGATTTTTTGCCAATTGGTTTAGTCTTCTAATGTACATTTGAAACGTTTAGTAGTAAACATTTTAAAATTGAAAACAAGCGCTCGTTGTGTTTAAAATTGAGACTTCTTGAGAATTACCAGTTTTTAGTCAAGACTTTTTTGTGGTAGAAAAATAAATGAAGTGCGATGGACATAGCTGTGTGTTGTATGCGAATACGTTGTATAATAAAAACAGGCCAAGTGTGAGTCGGACTCGCGCACCAAGGGTTCCGTACCATTATCTATAAAAACGGCAAAAAATCACGTTTATTGTATGGGAGCCCCCTTTAAATATTTGTTTTATTTTTGTTTAACTATATATTTTTAAAGTGAACCCTAAAAAACAAATCGTAACAAATTCGAGGGATACAATTTGGTGTTGCATCTTCATAATTATCTATCAACTCCATCCAAAATTTAATCACACAGCGCTGGGTAGATGAAGGATCAAAGAATTTAATAAAGTAAGGAATATCGCGTGCGGGGGAGGAGGAAGTGGTGCCATTTTGAGATAATTTCTAGGGTTTCTTACCCAAAGGGTACAAAGGAACCCTATTACTAAGGCTCCGCTGCCCGTCCGTCCGTCCGTCTGTCACCAGGCTGTATCTCATGAACCGTGATAGTTAGACAGTTGAAATTTTCACAGATGATGTATTTCTGTTGCCGCTATAACAACAAAAACATAGAATAAAATAAATATTTAAGGGGGCTTCCATACAACAAACGTGATTTTTTTGCTCGTTTTTGCTCGCAATTGATAACGGCAATAGGTTGACGCTTGAAATACTCACATAGTATTTAGTTATATATTCACTTTAAAAAAAAAAATCAAATATTTAAGGGGAGCTCCCATACAATAAACGTGATTTTTGTGCCGTTTTTAATAATGGTACGGAACCCTTAGTGCGCGAGTCCGACTCGCACTTAGCCGGTTTATTGGTATTGCCTCAGTTATGGAAGCACTTTTAAAGACTTATTCTTGTCAAAAACTCAACTAATAAATTTAACTTCTAACTTTAAGATTGGTCGACGTAACTGGTGACCCAAGATCTGTCACATTCCTCGCCCAAAGGATCAGTTTAGCCATCCAGCGAGGTAATGCTGCTAGCATCTTGGGAACGATGCCGCAAGGGCTAAACTTTTTACATTTATTTTCGTTTTAGGTTTTAAGTTTTATTTAGTTTTAGGAACTTTAGTTTTATAGTTCTATTTTATGTATTGTGTTATTAATTTAAAGAAATAAATATAAATTTAGTCTAGTAAATGCAGGAATTATTGCTCTTAACCTTTATTTGTCAACAAAAAAGGACAATGTAAAGGAGAGGCTCTAGTGGCTTGTTTCGAGATGGCAACAGGCGAGTGACCTCCACAAACAGGTATGGTCCCTCCCGACCGCCACTCGCAACTCCACAAGTCTGTCTGACGTGCACCATACTGTTCAAAACAGTATTATACTGTTTTTTTTATGCTTTAATACTGAAGAAAACTTCACGTATTCAAAATACCTCAATATTCAATAAATGCCTGGCTTCTTAGGGAATTTATATGCAAGTACTTTTTTTTATACTACGTCGGGTGGCAGTCATACGGCCCGCTTGATTTGAAGCGGTTACCGTAGCCATATTAACGCTCGTAACATAAAATATCGATCGCGCGCCGCCACCCCTGCTGCCAACGCATGCTGCGTTGGCGGAGGGGTGGCTGCGCTCCTTCCTTTCTGGTGACCTCACTCATTCGCAGGAACACAACAACATTCAAGAGAATTGTTATTTGGCTGCGGTATTCTGTGAGGTGGAGGTACATTCCCCAGTCGGGTAGCTTACAATTACGCTCCCTACCTCTCTTTTCGCCAGAGCTTCGTTTGTCAGTCAGCAGGGTGCACCGCGTGCAGGTGAAGTCGGCTTTAGTTCAAAAATGTTGATGAACCACTTACACCCCAAGAAATTTATCGTAAATGTCGGGCATTTATCCCATCCCTAGGCCGACCCCATCTAATTCAATGAGGTATTTAAATTTTAGGGCATGTACAGAGCAGGTGCCACGCAAATACGTCGAAGTTGGTGTCAGCTTGGGCCTGACGATTCGCTTTCTTCATTGTAATGTTAATAAGTGGCAGACACCGTATTGGGTGGCACTTAGGGTTGCCAACTATGCTAAAAAAAATAGTGGTAATATGTCATTTGCTTGATTTGCCTCTTTTTTTAGAAATAGCTCTAACTTGCAAAGCTTTAAGTGTGAAGATGTATCGAAAGCTATATCGATAGCATTTTTTTTAAAAGAAAATACTTTTTTTTGTATCTTTTGTTTGTTTTTTTTTGCTTGAAAATAGTTATTAACCACTTAACTACCTATCTATTTACACATTTAAAAAAAAAACCGGACAAGTGCGAGTCGGACTCGCCCACCGAGGGTTCCGTACGTAGTATCATTATTAAATTTGATATTTTTCATTATAAATTAGAAATAATGCGTCGAAAAAAACAAATAATAGTAGATTATTGCATCGAGCACAAAGTAATTTATTATTGCACCGAGTGCCTGATTTAGAGCCCGAGCGTCAGCGAGGGCTCTAATCTAACAGGCACGAGGGCAATATAAATTACTTAAGGCGAGGTGCATAATCTGCTTTTCTTTCAACTAATACCTATAGGAATAGTAGATAAAAGAAACTCATATCAAACAGTTAATATAGAAGTTTCTATAACACTGTCGGCTTCATTTAGAATGTTTCCCGGAGTTAATGTGTCGCTAGATGATTCCATTTTAATTCGAAGCCGAAGCACTCAAAATCAGATATTATCACACTTTTATCGTGTCCAAAAATATTGTCAAGCAAAATTAACAAAGTTCCCGCCAAATCACTTTTTTAAATTTCTTTCATTTTTAACTCAGAGTTAGCAGCAATATTTTTTTAAATTTGGAACAAGTAGGATAGAAACGAATAATACGTACGAAAAAAAAGTATTGATATCGGCTGGCTGAATAGAGCTAATCCATTGAGATTGGCACGTTTTGGTGCGATTAAAAAAAACTGTGCAATAATGAAATTTCATACATTTTTATTGCTCTAGAGCATTAAAGACTCGTTTTGTACTGAGTTTTTAGTGTGATTGTGATGAAATTAAAGCATAGTTGGAAGAAAAATATATTTTGCAATGTGTACATCAAACCCTTTCATATGATACCCCATTTGAACTAGTAGTTTCAATTTGAAATTTCGACATCCTATAAAAAATTTATACCCCCTATTTTTTAAGATCTATTTACAAATGTATAGTTTTGAGATTTATTCCTGTACTTGTAGTCTATAACGATGTTACTTGCCAAATTTCATAGTTCTAGGTCAACGGGAAGTACCCTATAGGTTTTGATTCCCTTGAGTGTGTCGAAATATGCGTTTTTTGCTGAATAAACGGCCGTAACTTTTTTCTACGTAAACTTAGCAGTTTGATTTTTTTTTAACTTCATGGGACCGTAGACCTGAGTATACAGTTCAAATTTCAGCTTGATACCTCCACGCATTCTCGACATAGAAATTCTTGACAGACAGACAGACAGACAGACAGACAGACAGACAGACAGACGGACAACAAAGTGATCTTATAAGGGTTCCGTTTTTCCTTTTGAGGTTCGGAACCCTAAAAATCACCTCTAGTACTGACCATTTCTTCAGCATTATTAGGGTGTAAGCGGCCTATTTCCGTCTTTACTAGTTCAGAGCCTAAACCAACCTCATCTGCACGTGGTGCGGCCTGCTCATTAACTAGCGAAATTTTGTCATAAGAAAGGTAGGGCACAACGTAATTATAAGCTACCCGCCTGTGTGACTGAGTGGAAGTAGATACGTCCACTTCACAGAAGACAGAAGAAGAGGAACCAAATTATAATTGTTGTGTTCCTACGAGTGAGTGAAAAGTGCTTCTCCGCCGCACGATGCAGAAGTAGTAGAAATTTTTTTTCGATATCGTATTGAGAAACGAATGGTTAGGTGTTTAGGTCACATCCTCAGACATGAAGTTAAACAAATAAAATTTGGAGGGAAAAGGCGGGTATCCATTAATTACGTTACACGAATTTCATGATTTTTTGACCCCTTCCTCCGTCCTTGTCACAGCTGGTCACATTTGTGAGACCCCCCACCCCCCAGCCCTGGTGTGACGTCACATATTTTACTAATTTACATCTAGTTGCAAAAAATTTTTGAGTTTCTCGTTAATAGTTCAAAGTTCGTGTTTGACACTTAGATTATAATAGATTTTGAAATGTCACGTCACGAAATTTAGGACCCCTCCCACCCCCTTGTCACACAATATCACACTTCATCGACCCCCTACCTCCCCTTAACGTGTGACGTAATTTATGGATGGTCCCAAAGATCGAAGGAATAAGAAGCAGAGGACGTCCGAGGAGACAATACCCATGACTCTGGTTAAAGGTGCTGTAGATGGTTACAGCACCTTATATACATATTATAGGTATGGGCCTACCAGGAGATGAAGACGACAGTGTAGTCTACTGTGACGACAGTTCAAGACAGACAGAAATGAAGAATGCTGTAACGATAGAAGGCTAGGCCCTCTAATTTATTGTTGATGAGAAAATAGTGTCAACCCTGCATGTCTGACAACCACAGAACACTTTTAAAGACAGAAGTCAGAACGCACTAATACATATTCTTATTTCTTGCATTGTATTGCACCTACACTAGTTGTACCACGCGACCTCGCTCGTGTTTCTTAACTAGTCAATCTTGTATTAGGCGATCACTAATTAGTTTTTTGATATCTCTGTCTCTTACGTTTATACCAAGAGTGGAAGTTAAATTATAAATAAATATTTTTTCCTGGACAAATTACACACGGCTATCTAGTACCAAACGAAGCAAAGCTTGTACTGTTAATACTATTACTTATACTGTGCTTGTACTATAGGTAGGTACTAGAAGATTGATATACATTTTTTTTGTAATTACATACATACATAGGTATATAATACATAGTAAACACCCAGATCAAGACAAACAACATGTTCATGCACAAAAATATTTGTCTGGTGCGGGAATCGGACCCCCAACCTCGGGGTCAAAGTGGCTATTGCTAACCTTCGACCACCGAGCTCGTCGAAATTCTAGATTGCTATTCCAATTTGTTCTAAATAAATTGCGAGTTCCAAGGGCAGAATAACTCGGTGACGTCAATGGTCGTGTCAGTTTAAACGATCATGCGAGGTAAGCAATGTCAACCGTAGCCTGTCTAGTGATGGGTTTATTTATATCGAGATCGTCAGAGCACGGCATGGTGTGTTGCCTACATATACGTAGGTACGTATATGTAGTATGTAGGTTAGGTACATAAAGTAGGTACCTAATAGGTATAAAAAACAACAGAATAAGTAAATAGGTACCTATCTACCTACCTGTCCAGCTACCTACAGAATACTACACACATTATTAGACTTCTTGGTAATAAACAAGGTAGGTAATCAATCAATTCAATCATTCCATCCATCGATAGATGATAGGGGTTGGATTTCGAAACAAGTCGCCTGAATTTGAGAAAACTGGAACTGAGGAGAGGTTAAGGGGGTTCGTCAAACACATCTTAAAACATTTTTAGCTGCCGGAACAACGCCGAAATATTTTAAATTATTTTTAAAAAAAATTGAAAATCTTAATGACAACACTCGAAATGAGGGAGGAGTGGATGGCGGGGGGTGGGGTGAGGGGGGGACCCCTTCGGTACCCTTCCCGGCTCTCGGAGATGCTTAGTTTTGGAATAATATATTTTTTTTTTATAAAAATAACCTCAAAACTAAGGCATAATTTTTTATACATAATCATTTATTTTAACCCTAATTTGAGAAACGCCATAGAGTCGCTTCTGGTTTTTTGTTATAGCTGTCAATGTCAAGTACACAGGTACTACATAAAACTCCCTTAGGTTAGCGAGGAGCGAAGCGACGAGCGGGTTAGGTTGATGTAAACACAGCGCACGAGCCGAGCGAGCGAAGCGAGCGTGCCGCGGCAGCGGCCGGCGAGTGCCAGAAGCGACTTTAGGGCGTTTCTCACATTAGGGTTAAAAAAATATATGATTTTAACATAGTCTTAGTTTTGAGGTTATTTTTATAAAAAAAAATATTATTCCAAAACTAAGCATCTCCGAGAGCCGGGAAGGGTACCGAGGGGGTCCCCACCCCTCCATCCACTCCCCCCACCCTCAAAATCGTGGGTGACTACTGACTAATCAAAATTTCTTACAAATTTTTTAAATTAAAAATTCAATAAAAAAAAAACTACGCGTTTCCGGCAAGTGGAAATGGTAGGGGGGGGTTCCCTCCCCTCCCCCTGCCCCTCCCCCCTTACCCCCACCCCCCTATTGAGGCGACTCGATTCGAAATTTTTACCGATGATAGAATTGATATAAGCAAGGAATCATTCAAGAGATACGAAATGCCTACGTACTCACAGTCTGGTCATTAAAAAAAACCTAATAACAATAGGTATTCCTCATTTTCATTCGTTCTGCTGCCAACTTCTGGTCAACCTTCCTACCGTTATGGTTTACTATAAACTAAACACCATAGCAAAATGCTACTCACCGAATAACCCAATATAACCGAGACGATGTTCCGTTAAAATACGAGTTTTAGACGCGATTTTTAGTTTCAAAATCGCGTGAAACCCGTACAAAACTGACACAGAACGTTCACAAGTATCACTGATCACAAATAATTCACAATCACAAGCTAGTATATGAGCATTTTTCGTCAAAAACAACCGTACATATGCGTAAAGAGTTTTGACGTGAAACAAGAGTACGTACAGAACGTGTAAACAACGCGGCGGCTAAAACGATACTAGCGCTGGAGCGGCGACGGCTGAGCGATTTCAAGGTGAAACTAGTTGGTGATCGCCGCGATCGCGGAGAAGTAAAAGTTTATTAGAAATATTTCTTAGTAATTTAATTTGAAATAACCCAATAAAACTGCTTTTTAAAGTTATTGCCTCATAAAAAGTCGCTTTTGAAATCTGTGTTTGCACATAGGTGTCTATGCATCAATCTATTGTCGCAGCGCCTGCAAAAATCTGCTGTTTTTTTTTTCATATCGGTTCATGATGATGCTTTTCGAGGCATCAAAGAGACGCGTCTGTCTGGAAAATCCGTTTTTTAGCATTTTCGTTAGTTTAGGAACATTTTCAGCTAAGTATGTGTTTGTAAATCAAATACGGTAAAACAAATTGCACGACAGGTGCAAGTAACATAATATTACTTATAGTCCAATGATGTTATAAGTAAATATGTACCTACTTACCATAGATATGTGTATAAATCAAACGATTTCATTGGGAGTTTTAGTTCGTTTCTTTACTCATGTGTTTTAGGTATGCGTCCTACCTATCAGAAATGTCTCGAACAAAGTACACAGAAACTATAATAGGTATTTATGAAAACTCACATTAGACTACATTAAATTAATCTATAATTAATTACATTAAACGTGTCACTCATAAACTAAATATTTAACAAATAGAAACTAGGTAAGTATTCCCAAATACTGAGCTTGCCGCGTATCTATAAATTTATCTATCTGATAGCGATGCGTGAAATTTATCTTTTAATTTACTTTATAGTTCAAATATTTTGAAATATTCATTTTGTCTATTAGGCCTTTTTTAGGGTTCCGAACCTCAAAAGGAAAAACGGAACCCTTATAAGATCACTTTGTTGTCCGTCTGTCTGTCTGTCTGTCTGTCTGTCTGTCTGTCTGTCTGTCAAACATTTCTATGTCGAGAATGCGTGGAGGTATCAAGCTGAAATTTGAACTGTATACACAGGTCTACGGTCCCATGAAGTTAAAAAAAAATCAAACTGCTAAGTTTACGTAGAAAAAAGTTACGGCCGTTTATTCAGCAAAAAACGCATATTTCGACACACTCAAAGGAATCAAAACCTATAGGGTACTTCCCGTTGACCTAGAACTATGAAATTTGGCAAGTAACATCGTTATAGACTACAAGTACAGGAATAAATCTCAAAACTATACATTTGTAAATAGATCTAAAAAAATAGGGGGTCTATATTTTTTATAGGGTGTCGAAATTTCAAATTGAAACTACTAGTTCAAATGGGGTATCATATGAAAGGGCTTGATGTACACATTGCAAAATATATTTTATTTATTTTTTTCGACGCATTATTTCTTATTTATAATGAAAAATATCAAATTTAATAATGATACTACGTACCTACGGAACCCTCGGTGGGCGAGTCCGACTCGCACTTGTCCGGTTTTTTTTCTTACCTTTACCCGCTACGGTGACACGGCGACATACGTGTATAGTATATATAGTTTTATTGCCTCATTTGTGAAGCCCTTAGTAATCTGCTTTCCTCCAAATATGATTCCGTAATCTGCTCTTATGCTCTACAGTAATGTTTTGAAACTATAGGGATTCAATCCCTATAGTATAATAATAAGTGCCTACAATAAATCGCAAACCAAAATTGACACACTTTGTTATTTGCATTGTCATTCCGCATTGGCGTGCTTTTGACAGCTCTCGTGTAATATTTCTATAAACTGCCCAAAGGTCGGCGTGTCAGGTAATGAAACGTACCTACCGCCTCTATTCTATCAGAGGTAATAAAATATTTTGAACTACACAGGTATACGGGTACGCCATCAGTTAATTCATGTAAACCAGCGGTGGTCGACACCCAGCTACTGCCGTTAGTAGAGACGCTGCTACATCAACCATGGTATGATACATCAACCGACGCCATTGGCTGCTGTAAGATGTGGGGTGCAAGATAAAGCTGCTTTTGGATCTAAAGATGGTGCCAAAGCCAACAACATCTGTATGTGGCGCACCACATTGCACCCTCGATACTAATAGTTGATAAAAGGTAAATATCAAGTAAATACTTACCTTACACGTAATTACAAACTTTATCTCTTTATTATTATAAACAGATAAGTTTTGTAAGTTTACGGGCATGTGCAGAAAAAAAAAGAACTAGTACAGAATTTACACTGTTAAAGTCAAACAGACAAAACTCTAAAAGTAATATTGTTTTTTTAAACGATACCTCACATAATTTTATTATATATCTATAACTATGTTTTGCCTTCGTGCATAGTCATCTAGAACATGCCTCACAGGTTTGGAATCCACAGTACCAGGTATACAAATCTCGTAGTTAGGGCATGCAAAAACGATTTATTAACTAGACTATAAAGCCCATCAAATATCTGCAGTTTATGCAACATAACAATATACATATTTTCACTGAAATGCTCCTAAAAACTTTTTTTTATACTACGTCGGGTGGCAGACATTAAATATCCTTCCTTTCTGGCATTACCTAGAAACGCATCTTTGTGCAACATATCGGTCGCCAATGTCAGGCCACGATCTCACGAGTAGCAACAATGTATGTGTCATTGGCGATCCGTTTCACTTTCGCGGTTTTGCAACAGAGTCATCATCACCTTGAAATCAGAAAAGGAACGGTGAAAAATAGAGCGCGAGTCTTTTTACTATTTGATAGGCTATTATTTAAAATTACTCCTTTGGCGCAGCGATCCAAAGTGAGTCTTAGCCTCCGTTATAAGAACCCTCCACTTGTCCCGGTCTTGGCCTGCTACCAATCCACTTGCGTGCTCGGTTGGTTTTCTGAGCGCAAGAGCGGTGCGGGTAAAGGTCCTCTCGTCTGGTTGGTTTACTGGACGAGAGACTCGCAATCCTGTGATATAACCGGAAGATTGGCACATAGGGACATTAGCAGTTAGGTATAGGGTACGTGTCCCGGTCTTGGGCGAGTTCTTGGCAGTTGTTAACATCAAGCTAGCACAGATCAGCCTCCACTCTATCACTCCAGCGTTATTTTTTGGTCGACCCATAGGACGCCGCCCTACAAGTCGACAACTATAATGCTCTCCTGACGCTCGGATCACATCCTATCCATTCGACATGGCCAAACCAGCGGAGACGTTGGGCTTTAATTTCTCCAATAATATTGGGCTCGGCTACTAGGTCTTCTATTTCCACGTTCTTTCTGACTTAGCTCCCGTCGTCTGTTGTTATAGGTGCCAGGATAATACGGAGGACTTTTTCTCTGCTACCAGAAGCTTGTTCTCTGCCTTTAGTGTTAAATTGTTAATGTTCAGGCTACACAACCGTGCATTAAAATAGGTCTTACTATGGTTTTTAAATTAGAATTTTTGATTTTCTACTGAAAAGCCTGGACACCAACACTTTATGTAGTGCTGCACTGCATCTCAAAGCATTCTGAATACGAATGTCCAAAGGCGGATTTCTATTCTTGGCCGCCCTAGGCCGTGTCACCGCCACCCTAGGTCGTATCGTGGCGGCCTTAGGCAGTATCTTGGTTCTTATTAGCTACCTCCTTATTACTTATTATATAGTATCTTGGTTCTTATGTATCAGCTTTATACCTATTTGTATAATACTATTCCGTAAAACTATATGTAAATAATTTGTAAGAATTACTGCTCCGACCGCCCTTAACATTTGGCTGCCCTAGGAAAATTCGCCATTGTGAATGTCTATTTCTTTCTCCCCATATTCCCCCGTATGGGTGATACTGCAACCTAGATATTTAAATTTGGTCACTCCTTTGTACCGAGCATCTTCAATTCAATCGGTCTTGACACTGGACACGAGTATTTTTATAGCGCTTTATGTGGATATCCGTAGCATAAAATCCGTACCTTCAACCACAGTATAAGTAACTTAAACACAAAAAGTTTGCCGAACAGTATTCCGCAAACATTTTCTTTCTGGAGTCTAGAATATTCTAGCTAGTAGTCTAAGGGGGAGACTATTCAGCAGTAGACGTCTTTTGGTTGAAATGAATTTCGTTCTGAATATACGACTAATGATGATGATCATCATTACTCGTATATTCAGAACGAAATTTAAGAAAATATTGACTTGCAGAGGAACTCGGTTGCGTCGTTGCGCGTTTTAGTCTAATCGAACACGCAAGTTAAGCAACGTCGACCGTAGCCTGTCCAAATCGAAGCAGTCCGTGCTTCGGAGGGCACGGTAAGCCATCGGTCCCGGCTGTTATGATTAGAGGACAGTCGTTGCCAAGCCAAGCCAAGTCAGTGGCCTTTAGGCGGCTTCAAAACACTGGCCTGCGCCAACTCGCAGTTGATCAGCATGGTGGAGTACGCTTTAAACTCCTTCGATTGAGGGGAGACTCGTATTTCAGGAGTGTAATGAATAAGGGTTGACGACTGACTGACTTGCAGTTTTGCAATCGCCAAAAAGTAGGATTTCCTGCAAAACCTAAAAAGATGGTATCCTTGACCGAATATTTGGTAATGATCTACAAAATCAGACAACATCCAACTACTAAAAATGAACTAAACCCTATTCCTATCGCAAAAGAAGTTATTAACGCAAAATGTAACGGCAAATGATTGGTGTTGACGTTTAGTCGCGGTCAACGATGACGAATGATGGAAGGCGTTGTTCCTGTGCTTTGTTATGGTAAAGGCGTGTCAAGGCTGGCCCCTGTTAGGCCTTTATATAGGCTATTAGTTAAGGGAAATGATGTCAGTCGACTAACGTTAGGATAAATTAGGATTTATTGTTGGTAACAGATAGTTATGGCTACTATCCTGCTACTATGTAGACTAACTTTCGTCTGTGTCTTCTGATCGTCTCTTCATACGCGCGTAATCAAAATTTATTTCTCTCCGAAACAAGTGTTACATAATAAGATCTGATCTGAAAGATCTATCTCTCTCGTGTCGACCTCACCTCTCCTCTGAGACTAATCTGGAACAGTTGGTATTGCGACGCACGCACACACACTCATTCACGCTCTGCAGACGTCATTATCTATGTAATAATAAATGAGTCGACATTTGTATGGAGTGGCCGAGGTGTGGTAAGAGTAAAGCCTCTGCCTCACTGGGACGCCATGTCGACGACGTTGCGGCTATGGTATTCAAACAGTTGTCCCGGTCTTAGGCAAGTTCTTGCCAGTCGCCATATTGAAATATTTATTTATTTAAACTTTATTGACCACAAAATTATATAAGGGTACAAAAGGCGGACTTAACGCTAAAAGCATTCTCTACCATTCAACCTTTGAGAATAGCAGAAATACACGAATGCGGTTCTAAAGCAGATAAAATAAAAATAGAACAGTGTCTAGAAAATAGATATTATGTAGTGACAGTTCAACTAAGAAAAAGAGAAAAATAATAATAAACGACATTACTCCTTCGAATAAAATAAACATACTTACATAATAATAATATATCACAATCATAAACGTACATACAAATACATAAATAAATAATATACAAATTCATAAATAGATAAATATAGGAAGATGATGTTTCAGTTCTTCGTTAAACCGTCCAAAAGATAAGCGTGGATTTTCTTTTTGAAATTGTATTTATTTGATATCCTTCTGAGTGATTCAGGCAGCGCGTTCCATAGACGTGAAGCTTGCAGTGTGAAGGAATCAGACATGAAGTCAGAATGGTAAAGGGGAATGGAAAGCTGACGAGTATTGTCAGAACGAAGTGGAAGGCTGTGTGAGTCACAGAGAAATTGAAATTTGCTTTTCAAGTATTCCGGGGAGAGAGGACTAGTTAGTATAGTGTGAAGTACGCAGAGTAATCTCTGCTGATGAAAAACATATGGCGGCTCTCTTTGCGACGATGAGGCAATGTAGCCAATTTGGACCTATCAATATAAATTGTTTAGATACGTGGTCGGCGACGTCGCCGCAATGAGGTTTCTAAGAGCTCAGAGCTGCCGAGGCATTCTTCCTTTTCCCAAGTCTTTAGAATATGTACAAGATTGATCATACTCATAGACACATGTTTTCGGGTGTAAGTGGCTCACCTTCATTTTGGAGTTAATACTTCACCTACGCGTGGCGTACCCTGTTGAATACTGCGAATTAACTCTAGCTCAGTCAAAAGAGATGCAGTTCGTAATTATATTTTCTGTACACTGTATCGTGCATAATAAAGCATATTCTATCTATCTCTCTTTCGCAGGTGCCTCGTTAGTTTGTCTCCAGGGTGCACCACGTGCAGTTGAGGTCGGCTTAGGTTCTAAAGATAGTTGTGAGCCCGAGCGCAAGTTGTGTTTTATTAGCTGTTGGATTTAAAAAAAGGCAGCTGTAGGTTACAGGTGGTCTGGAAACCAGTTCGTCAAGTCATAAACTAGGCATCGGTATAAATATCTAGTGTTTGAATGGTTGTACTAGGTACAGGGCTTGTTCATATGCGTAGCCATAAATCATGTACATTATATTCTCTTATAAAACCAATTCGCAAAAATCAAGCAACAGATATAGGTAGGCGTTTGCTTTACAGAATTGGCCACAAAGCTATGAATATTTTTATATTTAGTTTATCATCGTATGATAATCATCATCTGCCTGTACCTACCCACTGCTGGATATAAGCCTTCCCCAACGCTTTCCACCAAATACGATCCTCCGCCTTCCGCATCCAGCCGGTCATCGGACCATCTAGCAGGATCCAACGCTTCGTCGTCCTGCGCGCGGCTTTCAATCTAATATTCTTCCTCCCCCAAATGCCGTCACTTACTCGGCAGATATGTGACCGGCCCATTGGCACTGCAGCTTGCAAACTCTGAAGGCTATGTCGACAACTTTGGTTCTCCGTCGAATTTCTTCGTTCCGGATTGGATTCGAGAGAAATCCCGAACAAAGCCCTCTCCATCGCTCGCTGCGCGTGTGATAATATTATTTATATATTTGTTAAGCGAAAGGAATGTTCTAAAACTTGTACATAGACAAGATATTACGCTACGTTTTCCCCTTATTGATTTCCACTGCTAATTATACAAATCCCTAAGAAAAAAAATAGGTATCATCTTTTGATACCTATTTTTTTCAAAATAGCAATCATAAAAAAAAATCGTGAAGGAGACGAATTGGACACTTGCCTATAGACTAGTTCATTGAACTAGTTGCCAGATGCTCGCAAGCCGAGGTATATGATTGTCTTACTGACGTTTAAATCTCGACTTTCATCCTTACACATATTCTGGCGAGCATTTTGAGACGATATTACATGATGGCCTAGTTGCTAATAGATCAGAAGTAGCCCAATCGGCGACAAAACGCCCAATCTGGCAACCTTGTGGTTCTTTAGGACGAGTCACTAAGCCTCTATCCACTAAGCAAACGCCAGCGGTATGGCCTCTGCCTTATACCACAGTATAAGTAATAGTAGGTACTAACGTACTTATACGCTGTTTTGCAACTTAAATATTTCTTTCTTATCAAATGAATAGCAATATAACAGCATTCCAACGAAATGCACTTTATCTGCCACATGGCCGAAACAAAACGGCACTATCTCAATAATGAGTGTTCTGTTACATTGCGTCCAGCAACGAAGCTTATCTTAATTATTACTTGTTGGACATCATTAATGTAGCCTTTTGTATTGATCTGTACTTTTAATTAAAGGTTATGTACAAGGTTCTTCAAGGAACTTTGATCGATGCAGACATCGACTCGTTTTTATCAATTATCTTAAAATTAAAAGAATAATTGAAACTTTTAAAATTTCTGAAAGCCTGTCAGTTTCAATTAAAAATTATCGGAGGGGCAGGTAAGCCACTTTAAATACTACGTGAAGATCAAAGTGTTCAATCAGTGCGTCATCCCCGCTATGACTGTACAGAGACTCTGAAACCTGACCGTTGGGCTGGTTCACAAACTGAAAGCGAGCGATGGAGAGAGCAATGCTTGGAGTTTCTCTAAGGGATCGAATCCGGAACGAAAAAATTCTACGAAGAACCAAAGTGGTCGACATAGCTCTGAGTCAGCGAGTTGAAGTGGCACTGGGCTGGCCACATTCAGCGATGGCAGTTGGGGGAGGAAAGTGGAGGCCACTGACGACCTCAAAAAAGTGTCTGGTAGCGGTTGGATGCGGAAAACGGAGGATCGCATATGGTGGAAAGCATTGGGAAAGGTATCGACCCACTGCTGGATATAGTCCAGCATTGGGTAGATACAAGCTGATAATTATGATGATGATGATGAGGTAAGCCACTTATTTGCCATCTTCTTTAAAGCCAAAGAATGACTTGAGCGATGTTGTCCTTGTATGTATGGCGCCAGTTTGTATGGCGCCGCACGCACATACGCTCATTCACGTCATTGTTTATGTGGTAGTAGGTAAACGACGCGGCATTTGTATGGAGTGGCCGGTGTGTGCTACGTAGTAGGGTTGCCAACTTTTTTTTACAAGAAAAACAGTAGGTATATTAAAAGCTTCGTAGCAAAACAAACAGTATAGTAAGGCCCAGTGCATGCGGAGCAGTACAATAAACAGTGCTATGGTCAAATGAAGTTTTTTTCAACAGTATTAAAGCATAGAAAACAGTATAATACTGTTTTAACAGTATGGTTGGCAACCCTATACGTAGGTCATACTAAAAGTTTTGCGTAACTTAAAAAAACAACATGTTATAACCAAAATATTATGTTTATTGCTTTTCAAAATACTCTCCTTTACATTTTAAACATTTTTTCATGCGATCGAACCATTTTTTAAAACAGGAGGACCACAGATCTGAAGGCATGTTTTCTACGTGCTGATTGAACGCTATCACTGCCTCTTCGGAGTTGGTAAAAGTGAAACCTCTCATCAAATCTTTGATTTTGGGGAAAATACAGAAATCACAGGGTGCTAGGTCGGGGCTATGTGCAGGATGGGTGACGAGTTATACTTTTTCGGAAGCTAAAAATGACTTTGTTTTGTTGGCCGTGTCACAGAATAATTGGCCGTGTGTGAAGAAGCGTTGTCATGATGTAAGAGAACGTGGCTTTTTAGTCGTCTATCGCGAACTTTTTCTAACACCCTGGGTAAACAAATGGTAGAATACCACTCGGCATTAACACTCTTATGATCTTCAACTGGTTGTGCAGATGGGATCTGTAGCTGAGAAAAAAAACGCGATCATTTTTTTACCAACATTTCTCGCCTGCGTCACTTTTGTTGGCCTGTTCTCATTTTCAAACACCCATTCACAAGATTGCTGTTTTTTTTCGGGTTCAAAACAATAAATCCACGTTTCGTCTCCTGTGACAATGTCATAAACAGCATTAGAATGTCCGTGGTCGTACTTCAGTAGCATCTGTGAGCACCATTCCACGCGAGCCCGCTTCTGCTCCGCTGTCAGTTCATGAGGGATCCAACGATAACAAAGTTTCCAAACTTTTAATCCTTCGTGTAAAATTTTCTGAATTTGGCTCGTACTAATCCCCAATAGTCCTCGAATTGTCTCATAGGTAATCCGCGGGTTTTCTTCAATTAGCCGCATAACAGTAGCCACATTATTTTCGTTGACGGCAGTAGAAGTCCGCCCTTCACGAAATTCGTCATGTAAAGAATCCGACCTCTCTCAAATTCAGCAAACCATCGCCTCACGGTGCTTAAACAAGGTGATTCTCTCCCAAAAGCATTTTAAAGACGAGCGGCACAGTCTTGCGGAGAGAGAGAACTTTTAAAATCATAAAAAATCATCTTAATTACTTAATTCCATTTTCGTTGCGTACGTAGAACTTTGATGTGTGATAAAAAACAATTGACAAATGATTTCCCGCCATTTATTTTTTTTATTAGTAAGAAGGTTGCAAGTCGTTTCAAAAAATATAACATTCGAAATTAAAATAAGTAGTTCCGATTAGCTAGAAGTGCAAAACTTTTAGTGTGCCCCATGTATAACTAGAATTAGATGCGATGATAAACAATAGTTCTACCAAGATTGCCTCTAATTGTCTAGAAGAAACAAATGGCCCGTCCATCGTTGGTACAACAAAACGTGATGATCACCGACGCGAGTGTCTCTGTAACGCGAGACGTCGCACATAAACAGATAATTGAAACAATTTGTGTTGCTTCTCTTGGAAAGTTCATCCATCTTCACTGACATGGAGCCTCACGATAAGCGTTTAAAAGTTTTGTTCATATAAAAGTTTGTAGTACATAATAACTTTTTTTTACCCGACTGATGAAGAAGGTGGGAGATGTTTTTGGAATGTATTTACGAGTAAGTATATATGATATTTCTTTGGCGCGCTCTACAACTTAAACCACTTGACGGATTTCAATATATGAAGTGTTATTAGATTCGCCTTGATGGTGGGAGTGACTGTATATATCAAAATATAAACGGCGGAGTTTTGGGACTAATTATTTATTGAAAAAATTAATTTCAACTATCAATGGAGTATCAAAATGATTGATCGAATCTTTTTTTTTTTGATCGATTTGATCGCAAACTGCTTTTTTTATTTGTTTTTAAAAAAATACTCTCTTTCTTATTTGTATTAAAAAAATCCTTGGGATTTAACGACCGGGAATTTTTAATTATAACAAAAATTTTGGAATAAAGGGTTTTAAAAAAGCTCACGAAAACATACGTAACTTACATTTATAAATGTAATTTGGAATAAGAAATGCTATAAATATTTTAATTAGTACTTCTAAAAGGTTTTACGCAAGATCACTCTGAAAGGAGATGATTTCACCTTCTTATAATTTTGTTACAATTAGAATTACATTATACATATATATTCCTTCACGCTATCACTGTGCCCCCACCCACACGTTCATTCAATTACCATTTCGATTAATCAAACTCGGAGTTAACCTTTCTATTATTTTACTTTCCAACCGTGGTAAGTATATATTTATATTTCCGAGATAATGACAACGGACAGACAAACGCGCGTTGCCGCGGGCAGGGAATGGCTGTTTAAGTTCCAAATAGGCATAATAGTGAGGTTTTGTTCAATTTGCGGCCTGTTTACTAAGGATGGACGAATGAGAAATTTGTATCGATATTTCGATTTTTGCTTATCACGAAAATTGATAAAAGCTCAATTATTTTTGGCGGAAATTCGTTGAATTGTCTTGACAATTCAACGAATTTCCGCCAAAAAAAACCTAGCTCCATTGTGCCTATAGACTGTAGACTGTCGGCACACTATGGCCACTCCATACAAATGTTCCATCGTCCACTATAACATAAACAATGACGTCTGTGCAGAGCGTAAATCAGTGTGTATGTGAACGACGCCATATAAACTGTTCCAGTTTCATCTCAGAGGCGAGATGAGATCGATACGAAAGAGCGGCAGGGAGTGGCCATACTGTACCTGGTACTAAGTTACCTGGTACAGTATGGCCTGGTACAGTATATCTGGTAGTAAGTTTTTTTTATATTAGAGGAGGGTAAACGAATATGCGAGTCACCTCATGGAAAGCAATCATCACCGTCCATGGAGAGGACACCAAGGGGTCGCCGATCCGTTGCCAGCCTATACTCGTTCCTTTCTTTCTTTCTACTAAAAAGTACTGCCCCCTTACCACCATCTCTTATTCCGATTCAATAACTGAATAGATTGCTTATTCATACCAATGAATAAGCGACTCTATGTCAAATGGAATAGAGTCGCTTATTCATTGGCATGAATAAGCAATCTATTCAGTTATTGAATCGCAATAAGAGATGGTGGTAAGGGGGCTGTGCTGTCGAAGTGGTTGGTCGGATACTTCATGAGTAGAGCTTAATAAATAATAATAATAATAAATATTTCTAGACAATTTACACAGCGCCATCTAGTCCCAAATTAAGCGCAAAGCTTGTACTATGAGTTAGTAGGTACCCAAGTAGTCTGTCAATTCGAGGTTTTAAGTTAGTTTTATATGGTTAAATAAATAAATATTTGTGGACAATTTACACAGCGCCATCTAGTCCCAAATTAAGCGCAAAGCTTGTACTATGAGTTAGTAGGTACCCAAGTAGTCTGTCAATTCGTGGTTTTAAGTTAGTTTTATATGGTTAAATAAATAAACAAATATTTCTGGACAATTTACACAGCGCCATCCAGTACCAAATTAAGCGCAAAGTATTATGGGTACTAGACAACTGATAAATGTACTTAAATACATTTTTTTTTGTAAATACATACATCTATACATGTTCATGCACACAAATGTTTGTCATGTGCGGGGATCGAACCCGCAACCTCGGAGTCAAAGTGGCCATTGCTAACCATTCGACACCGAACTCTTCATAAATATAGAATTTGAGAAATATATACAATAAATACAGAAAATCGATATACCTAAATGAAAAATATCATGTTATATAGTGATTGTTTTCATAAATATCGATATTTTGACATATCGATATTCTTACCCATGTTGGAATAAGTATACAAAAATAAATCTATCTCGCTCTGTTTAATAGACATCTGTCTTAGTCACACAGTATTGTTTATAATATCTTTAAACAAAGGGCTGCATTGTTAAATGCTCTGTATGCCTTAGTCAGCTAACCAAGCTGTGTGGTCCAGTAGAAATTATATTCCAGTTTAGTATCGTACGACTCCTTTGTAGTAGAACACACCTTTCTAAGAGTGCATAAAATAAATTTAATTATTATAATTTGCACTGAACGAATCTTTTATTTTTGGCTTCCTAACCTAACAGGTTATGGGCCCAGTGTACAGTACAAAGTGGACTTTTAAGTGATTGAAAGAAACAGACTCTTTTTTTAAATACGATAAAAAACGCTTTAAGTGGCAACGTTTAAGACTTGTGATTTTTGTAGTTTTGGTAGAGAAACTATTTACGTATTCTAAGTGACTTTTTGTGTTATTTTCTAACTGTAACGATGGACGGTTCAAAAGTAAAAAGAAATATTAGACTGTTTGACGGCGAAAAGTATTCTTTATGGAAACTTAGAATACGCAGTTTATTAAACGAACTTGAAGTGCTGCAAGTAATTGACGAAGAGCCTCCTGTACGCATCAACAGTGATTGGACGAAGAAAGAAAAGATAGCGAAAAATACCATCATCGAATATTTATCAGATTCTTTGCTGGGGTTTGCTAATGAAGAAACAGCAAAACAGATTTTCATAAAACTCGACGCAGTGTATGAAAGAAAAAGTATCGCATCCCAATTGGCATTGAGAAAAAGGTTATTGAATTTGAAATTAGAAGACAGAGAAAAATCGAATATCTCAGGGTTTGCTTTCATGGTTGGAAACGAATGCTATTCTGAAGAAGGCAACAGCACCAATAAAATTACATTCATATTAGACTCTGGTGCCTCAGATCATTTAATTAACAGAGAAGATCTAACACGTGGGTTCATAGAACTTCAGTCTCCAGTAAATATTTCTGTAGCTAAAAACGGAACGTTCATTAGTGCGACAAAAAGAGGCACTCTATCTATTACCACTGATACGGGAATGAGTGGATTGCTACAGGTGTTCTTTTCTGCTCAGAAATTTCATATAATTTGTTATCGGTCAAAAGAATGCAACAGGCTGGAATGACCGTAATTTTTGGTCAAAATGGTGTACAAATACTCAACAAAGAGGGTAAGATGGTAACAAAGGGTGAGTCTTTGAATAATTTAATTGGTATTAATTTCATGCTTAATAAATGTGCTTTGAATTGCTCATCAAATAGGGTCATGAATAGTAACTATGATTTGTGGCATCAAAGATTGGGTCACATAGGCAAATCTAAGTTCTTGCAAATTAAAACCAAACAAATGTTTTCTGATATTGATCGATTACATAATATTACACCCAGTGAAAGTTTATGTGAAGCTTGCATATATGGAAAACAAGCACGTCTGTCATTTCATAAAAGTAAATCTAAAATTATTAAACGACCTCTATTTAATGTGCATTCCGACGTGTGTGGTATGATCACTCCTTCGACACTTGACGGCAAAAACTATTTTGTGATATTTGTAGACGAATACACTCACTACTGTGCGACATACTTAATAGCTCATAAATCAGACGTTTTTGCTGCTTTTCGAGATTGTTGCTAAGTGCGAAGCTCATTTTAGTTTGAGACTTGTCAATTTATATTGTGACAATGGTGGCGAATATTTATCGAGTGAAATGAAAGAATACTGTATGCAAAAAGGTATAACCTACCATTTAACAGTGCCGCATACCCCTGCTTTGAATGGTATTGCCGAACGTATGATAAGAACGTTAACAGAACGAAGTCGAACTTTAATAGCAGGCGCTAAGTTAGACAAGTCGTTCTGGGGTGAGGCTGTGTTAACTGCTACTTATCTTATCAATGTCAGCCCCACAAAAGCACTGAAAGTAGATAACACACCGTTTGAATTGTGCCATAATAAGAAGCCGCAACCTAAGTATTTAAAGGTTTTCGGTTCAACTGTGTATTTTCTTAACAAAAGTAGAAAAGCAAAATTCGATGACAAATCCTTGAAAGGGATATTGGTTGGTTATGAACCGAATGGTTATAAGGTGTGGAATGTGGTAGAAGAAAAGTTTGTAAGAGTCAGAGATGTAATTGTTGATGAGATTAATTTCTTGTCAAGTAGGCCAGTGAAGCCTGAAGGTATTGTATCTGAAAATACCAATAACTCTGACGAGCACATGTGTAGCAGGTTGTGCGCATCTGATAATATAAGATCAGATGATGTGAAACAAACGGGCAGTGTACCCTGCGCATTAGGTCCACCACCTAATAAATCTGTACGCAGTGCAGATGGGCATACATGCTATGATTCATTTCAAGATAAATTGACTGGATCTCGGAATGAAGTAGCTTCTAGTAGTTCGAGTGTTATTATAAGAAGTGATCGAATTAAAAAATTTGCCTACAGTGTCTTATGATGAAAACAGTAATGATATTTCTGTGAACTATTTATTATACGCAAAGTCTTTAATATGTACAATTCCTACATCGTATACCGAAATTCAAACCAGGCATGATAGGCTTTTGTGGCAAAAAGCTGTTGATGAGGAAATTAAATCACTTATTGAAAATGACACTTGGACGCTTGTTCCGAAACCTGAAAACAGAAATATTGTTGACTGTAAATGGATATTTAATATTAAAAATGATGAGTTTGGCAAACCTTTGAAATATAAAGCGCGTTTGGTCGCTCGCGGTTTTAGTCAAGAATATTTAATTGACTATGACGAAACTTTTGCGCCAGTTGCAAGAATTTCAAGTTTTAGATTTATATTAGCATTTGCAAATCAATTCAATTTGCTCGTTCACCATATGGACGTCAAAACTGCATTTTTGAACGACAAACTAAAAGAGGAAATTTACATGAAAATTCCTGAAGGAATTCCAAACGCAAACAACTTAGTTTGTGATTGAATAAAGCTTTATATGGTTTAAAACAATCTGCACGTTGTTGGTTTCAAATGTTCGAACAAACTTTGATTGAAAAGGGTTTTCAATACTCATCAGCTGATCGTTGTATTTATTTCCTAGATGCCGGTGACATTTCAAAAAATATTTATGTTGTACTTAATGTCGATGATCTTGTTATTTCGACTGCTGATATAAATACCATGAATAGTTTCAAAACTTATTTAATGAAAAAGTTTAAAATGTTAGACTTGATGGAGATCAAATGTTTCTTAGGAATTAAAGTGGAAAGATCACATGATACAGTTACATTAGACCAAGCAATGTACATAAAAACGGTCTTAGAAAAATTTAACATGAATGACTGTAATTCTGTCAGTACACCTTTGGAAAACAAAGTAGACTTTGACGCTTTGAGTGCAATTGAAACAACAAAAGCTCCATGTAAAAATCTTATCGGGTGTTTGATGTATGTTATGTTATGTACTCGTCCCGATTTAAGCTTTGCTGTAAACATTCTAAGTAGATTTGGTAACAGAAATAATAACTCACTTTGGTCACATTTAAAACGAGTGTTACGTTATTTAAAGGGAACTACTGACTTGAAACTAACTTATAAGCGGAATCCAAATGTTTATAATAACATTCTCAGTGGCTTTGTTGATTCCGATTGGGGAAGTGATGAAGTTGATCGTAAAAGCACAACAGGATACTTGTTCAAATTGTTTGAACAATGCACAATTTGTTGGCAAACAAAGCGTCAGTCAACAGTGGCAGCGTCATCTACTGAAGCAGAGTATATGGCTTTGTTTGAAGCCGTGAGAGAAGCTCTGTGGTTAAAGTCATTAGTGACTAGTATTCATGTAGAAATTTCAAATCCGATTCCTATTTTTGAGGATAATAACGGATGCATAAGCATTGCAAGTAATCCGACAAGTCATAAACGGTCAAAACATATTGACATAAAATATCATTTTTCTAGGGAACAAGTTGAGAAAAATATAATTAAAATGATTTATGTGTCCACAGGTAATCAACTGGCAGATATGTTTACAAAGGCATTACCAGCCGCTCGTTTTTCGGCACTGAGAGAAAAACTCGGTGTATTATAATTTAATGTTAAAGTTCTGTCTAATGAAAAGTGTGTAGTGTAAATATATACTGCAAATGAGATTACATAAGAGCATAATTAAGTTGACTTGGTCTGATTAGGTTTTACTGGGGTTTCCCTAATCCTGCGCAACGAATGTTGGACCAAGATATTGATGATTGTTTCCCCAGACAAAGAATGGTGTGTTCATAAGTTTGATATTGTAAATAGCTTGTGATAGATATTTTTTTATTATTATTTATTTTTGAGGGGGCGTGTTGGAATAAGTATACAAAAATAAATCTATCTCGCTCTGTTTAATAGACATCTGTCTTAGTCACACAGTATTGTTTATAATATCTTTAAACAAAGGGCTGCATTGTTAAATGCTCTGTATGCCTTAGTCAGCTAACCAAGCTGTGTGGTCCAGTAGAAATTATATTCCAGTTTAGTATCGTACGACTCCTTTGTAGTAGAACACACCTTTCTAAGAGTGCATAAAATAAATTTAATTATTATAATTTGCACTGAACGAATCTTTTATTTTTGGCTTCCTAACCTAACAACCCAAGCTTACTGTTTGCTTTCTCGGCAATCTCTACAATCCGTGAGAATCGTTTAGGTTTGATTGTAGATAATCGTGTTTCTAGTTATAGTCCTCGGAATATCTGGGTCTGTATTTCTTGAAAACATTCTTGCTGATAGATCTTAGTAAGTAGTGGAAATGAAGCTGATATTGTATATGGAATAATTGTGCTGATATATATCTGACGAGTCGGTCGGTGGCAATGGCACAGAATAATTGGCAATGGTTAGCAATGGCCACTTTGACTCCTCGCTCGATCCCAGCACAAGATAAATATTTGTGTGCATGAACATTGTCTTGGCATGGGCGTTTTCTATGTATTAGATGTATGTATACTCGTATATATTTTTTTATACTACGTCAGACAAGCATACGGTCCGCCTGATGTGAAGCGGTTGCCGTAGCCATATTAACGCTCGCAACATAAAATATCGCTCGCGCGCCGTCACCCCCGCTGCCAACGCAGCATCTTCCTTTCTGGTGACCTCACTCACTCGCAGGAACACAACAACCCTCAAGGGAATTGTTATTTGGCTGCGGTATTCTGTGAGGTGGAGGTACATTCCCCAGTCGGGTAGCTTACAATTACGCTCCCTACCTCTCTTATCACCAGAGCTTCGTTTGCCAGTCAGCACCGCTGCACCGCGTGCAGGTGAAGTTGGCTTTGGTTCAAAGGGGTTGATGAACCACTTACACCCCAAAAATATGTATGTATTTACACAAAAAATTGTATTTCAGTAGGTATTACATCAGTTATCTAGTACCCATAGTACCTACAAGCTTTGCTTACTTTGGCTCTATATAGCCGTGTGTCTTGTGTGTCGTGTAACTTGTCCAGGAATATTCATTTATTTATATATTTTAGTTTTTGATTGTCCTGCCTGGGGGGCTAGCCAAATGGCAGTTTGCGAAGAATAGCGTAGCGATCGCTAATTTGAACTGTGGAGCTCATACTAAAATGTTCGAATTGACAAATGTCACGTGATCTACCTAACGTTTTTTACGCTACGAATTACACCTGGCTAGGGGGGCTGAGATGTCTGAAGCTGTAAAATGGGTTTAATTCTGCAGTGTAAAATAATTAGGAGAGGAGAGGCCCTCTTGTCTTCCATCGAATTCCGGGCACGAGCACCCAAGGTTAAGGAACAAGAGCACCCATACAATTAATTGACGAGGCCAGTACTGAAATGGCTTAGTAATGTCTACTTTAACTCCGAGGTCGCGGGTTCAATCCCCGCGCATGAGAAATATTTGTGGTCCTGAACATTTCTGTTTGTCTTGGTCTGAGTGTTGTCTATTAGATAGCGCTATTTATATGCGATATATAGTCTCAAACTAATGATAGTGAATATTTATTTATTTTATATATGGCTGACATGGGTGGACTGTCTACCACAAATTATAATGCGCAAATTATTAACTCACTAACTCAATGATCAGGACCCCGCTCATATCGACCACTAATGTATTTTTTTTTAAGAAAGATGGTCTAACTTCACTGAATATATCACTGACATACTCCTTTATTTTAGTCCATAGCTCTGGTTTCTTACTGTCTAGAACAATGTTTTATAGACAAAAATTTTCGCAGAAAAATATGCAATCGAATAGCGAAAACTTCATTCAAATCGAATCAGTAGTTTTTGAGAAAACCCCGAACATACATACAATGCAAATAGAGAAAATAGTTTGGATTTGGATTATTAGTTCCGGAAATTCATTCAATGTGAAACGTGAATTTCTCATGATCGTATCTAATTTCTCAATTAAACACACGAAATGAGAAGAAAGGGAATCGCGTAACCATGAAATAGTCATCAAGTTGAGTAGCTCGCCCACTGGGCTCACGCTGGGCGCGACTAACTCGCGACTAACGATTAAAGGTACGCGCACATTATGCCGGGCTGCAGCGGGGCGGAGCAGGCCGCAGCGCAAAGCAAAATGCTCACTTAGCACATTAGAGACGGACCGGGTCGCAGCGCATTGACGGATTTTAAATACAGTTGTACTGTACTTCCAAAAGTTGCGTGCAATTGTACTTTATGAATAGCTCTGACGAAGAACTTTTTTTTTCCTGTTGTTATAAGAAGAAGTTATGACCAGCATTGACAAGAGTACCAAAATACCAAAAAACGCAAATATCGTAAAGTTAACACGTACGTGCGCGCTCAAAAATCCGCTTGCCATAGCACACTCCGACGGGGCGCAACAGGGCGGGGCGGGCCGCATCGCAGGCGCTATAAATCCGCCGCTCAAAATCCGACACGCATTTAAAATACATACAAGCGATTTGAGCGCATTTTTGAGCTCTGCCCCGACACGCTGCGGCCCGACACAATGTGCGCGTACCTTTAATGGTGATCTCTTTGACAAACGGCGGAAAGTAGATTGTAAGGGTCGACGTAAAATTTCTTATTGTTAGAAATCTACACGATCTAGGTACACTAATATTAAATATATTTGCTTTTGTAGACCTGTAACTCAACGTAAAATTTATAAGCGGTTTTAATCGAGAAGCATTTAGTCGTAACGATTTTTTTTTATAAAATAAATAATAAATGACTTATTCTGTTTTATTTTTTATATTGATCTATAGAAACAGCTTTTGATTTATCGAAGCTATCATAGAATATATATTTCATGAGATTAAAAAAAGTCAAAAATATTACTATTTAACGCCAATTTTAGGGTTCCGTACCTCAAAAGGAAAAACGGAGGGATGAAAGACATAGTGACAAAGAAAACGATGAATTTGAATGTGAATGGATATAATGAGAGAGGAGGACCAAAAAAAGATTTTGGGGTGTAAGTGGTTCGTCAACATCTTTGAACCAAAGTTAACTTCACCTGCATGCGGTGCACCCTGCTGACTGACAAACGAAGTTTGGGCGAAAAGAGAGGTAGGGTGCGTAATTGTAAGCTACGACTAGGGAATGGATCTCCACCTCACAGAATACCGCAGCCAAATAACAATTCCCTTGAGGATTGTTGTGTTCCTGCGAGTGAGTGAGGTCACCAGAAGGAAGATGTTGCATATGCAGCGGGGGTAGCGGCGCGCGAGCGATATTTTATGTTGCGTGCGTTAATATGGCTACGGTAACCGCTTCACATCAGGCGGGCCGAATGCTTGACTGCCACCCGACGAAGTATAAAAAATAAAATAAAAAAAATAACAATATAAAAAAAAGGGGTGATTGGATTGTGTGAGAGAGGATATGGGTAGAGGGTCGGGGTGACTAGATATAACGGCTGATATGGGTGAATGGAAGAAGAAGACATACTGCGCCGACTCCATATAGTGGGTGTACGCGATTAAACTAAAATAATACGAAATGGTCGATCTTGTATATTACATTTTCTTTATTGAGTGAGTGACAAGTAAAAATATTGACGTACAGTTAGAATAGTAAAAAAGTAAAATTTATAAAAATAATGTGATAAGGAGTTCTGCACAGTGGGAAAGAACCAGGTATGATGAATGTAGCTACTTATTGCACAACATTGTAGATATTCCGTAATGGTATTCAGTATTTGACACATAAACTAATGTAATCTATCTCTAATCCATAATACGTCATCCAAACTTGCTCCGAATTCTTTACACAACACCGACACGACCAGACCGAAAATACCGCTTTGTCTAGCACCCATTGTTGATTGGTATCACGCACAGATTTGGAGCACGGTAGATACCGTATAGTACACAGAGGAAAGCGAAATATTTGGTCTGTGGGAAACCTCTATAATGTGATACGGTATAGATCGACTAATCTAAAACTGAACTGAACTGCCCCCTTACCACCATCTCTTATTGCGATTCAATAACTGAATAGAATGCTTATTCGTACCAATGAATAAGCGACTCTATTTCAAATGGAATAGAGTCGCATATTCATTGGTATGAATAAGCAATCTATCCAATTATTGAATCGCAATAAGAGATGGTGGTAGGGGGCTGAGAGTATTTTAGCACAATTTTTTGTAACAAACTAAGACAGGAAAGCAAATTTCTGTTTTCTGAGGTAACAAAATAACTTATGTACAGACACATGTTCTTGGATTTTTTTATACTACGCGCCGGGTCGCAGATAAGCATACGGCCGCCTGATGTAAAGTAGTTACCGTAACCATATTAACGTAACGTCTCGTAACATGAAATACTGCTTGCGCGCAAACACCCTCGCTGCCAACGCAGCAACTCCTTTCTTTCTTTCTGGTGACCTCACTCAACCGTAGGAACACAACAACCCTTATGAGCATTGTTATTTCGCTACAGTATGTGTGGTTTCGAAATCAATTGAATTGAAGTTGACACGAATAGACCACTTGCGGTCTCTACTATACTCAGAATCTATGTTATCACCAAACGTTACGACATTTCATTCTCGTGTCTATGCTAAACAGCTCACCTCACAGCTCACTAGCTCGCCTTGGCCCCGAGATACAGCACAAGTGACGTAGGTAGGTTACTGTTCTAAATCTAGACATATCATAGTAGGAAGCACAGATTGAAGTCTATTATGATTTAGATTTAGCTATTGTTCTGGTGTGATTATAGGTTTTTTGACATTCTTCACTACGTACGTACGTTTTTTTTTTCTTTTTTGAGTGGAGTGAAATATTCTTTTTTGATATATGCCGAAAAGTCAAAACCACTGAACTGATTTTGATGAAACTTGTCACAATTGGGTTGTTTCCAATGTTTAAAAATTGTACAAATAAATTAACAATATCGTAAAATACACAAAACTATAAAGATCTGCAAACTTTCATTCTAATATCTTCAGTCAGACTTTTTTTAGCGTCGATCAAAGTTTGGCGGGAAAGTCCATTTTAAAAGTATGAAATTATTAAAAAATAATATTTCCATTGGAGAAGCAATAAAAAATGCTATAACTTTTATTATGATACTAATCACATAAACGTAATATTTAACATAGCTGTCGTACAAATTTCTGATTTGATGCATACAAAATACAGATCTGTGACGTCATAATTCAGTAGTCTTTTGTATGGAGCGTTTTGGGGCAGTCTAAAAATTGTGATTTTCAAATTACCATATCTCGAGAGATTTTTGTGCTATCGAAGTAATTCTTTCACCTATGGTTATATTATGGAGACGTCCCTACATATCAAACAGAAAAAAATGTTAGTCAAATACCCAATTATAGGTCTCGTATGCTTGAGGTGTGTGGATAATTGAGATTGATCATGTCTTTGAGGAATGATCATCAAATACATATTCCATTGGAATCAATGGAAAGCGAATCTACTCGCTGCAATCAATTCAACCTCGATTTCTAAAATGGTAACCTTTTTTTGGTGGTAATATCCAGTATAGTGGAAAGGGACGAGCGACACAGCGAAAAATTACACCTCAAACAACATTTTGACGTGACAACGTCTTATAAATTGGTTAGCCGGGTGACACTTCAAGAAACTGGCTCACGTTATGCGCTTACAATGAGAGCGAGTGAAAGGCACGCGTCCCTTCTAAGAGCGAGAGAGACAGACATAAAAAGTGAAAGGCATGCGTCCCTTCCACTCGAAAATATTTTACCACTCAAAGTCGTTGTCACGTAAAACTTTCGCCCGTATACCGACTTTACAGGCAACCAATTTTTTTTCAAAAGAACTAATATTATTAACAGTTTTCGAGTTATAGCTCATCAAATTTTAATGCAGAAAAGATCGATGTTCATCTCTAAACCATCTTTGATTGATCAGACTTTGTCATCTCAATCTCAATGGAGGCCATAGGGAGAGAGGGCTTTGGCGGCGGTGCGAAGCACTCACTCGTAGGTTCACTCGATGTACAAGTGAAGTGAAGGTTACGCCTTTCAAAGCGTACTGTCAATCTTTTTACTCGAGCGGAGAACTCCTTCCTTTCTGGTAACGTCTCTCACTCTCAGGAACACAATAACCTTCTAGGGAATTGTTATTTGGCTGCGGTATTCTGTGAGGTTTGATTGAGGCTTGTCCAGCCGGGAAACTTAGAAACTCCATCGACGCAGCTGTATGTTACGAACACGCTGAACACCTCTGCTTTGCCAGTCTCTTTCTCTAGTCGGCAGGGTGCATAACGTGTAGGTTGGCTTTGGCTGTAAAGATCGTAGTGAGCTACTTATACCCCAAAAAATGCAGACCTTCCATGCCAAATGTGTGGAACCGTGATGAACTCTTTCGCGCGAGTTCAACTCCCTCTTGTCCGTTTATTTAGAATTCTAGTCCTAAGTACTTGCACCTTTTGACTCAGTACGTTTGTATAACAGCTTAGCTGGAGATCGAACTATGAACTCTCACGTCGCACTGTTTACACTGCACGTTCTGAACGAATAGCTACTCGTTTATTTTACACTATGGTATGAGGTATCTATCTGATGTTTAGTTCATAGGCATTTCTTTTACTGGCAATTTGAGATATAATACTTTGCGTGCTTCCGTCACCAGTTAGTTTTTGCAAATTACTGACGGCCGGCACCACTACCGTCAATAGATGCATGCGACTGCCATGGCTGCTTTAGTCGTCTCTGCTCCAGCTGCTGCGGTTGTCTCTGCATCTCTCCAACATCTAAAACAGAAGAACAGGCGATTGCCGCCGCCTCGGCTGCCGCCTAGTCGCCTCTGCGACACGTGTTTCCTTTCTACGCGAGGCATCATCAGGCGATCTACAGCTATTGATCATTAAAACAACTAGATAGGGTCTTGTAGGTAGTTGTAAAGTACTATATTTCTTTCACTTTCATCACTGATGCGTCAGAGATATCAAAAAATTGAGTGAACTCAGGAATGGGTATCAGGAGTGTAACTAGAGTTCCCTACGTAGCTCTTAAGATTAGCACGTTGAAATAGCAGTGGGCCACGACCCTAAGTCTACAGCTAATGGCCCCCTGAGCACCGACCTTACTTGCGAGGTTGTCATGGCATATACGTAATACATACGTTTGCCGTGTGGTTTCCGGCAGACTAGAATAGAATCACTCGGTCTCTTCCCGTGGATGTCGTACAAGGCTACTAAGGGAAAAACATTTGCCAACATCGATCAGGCCTCCCCAACCCGTCTGGCCAGCGTGGGGAGTGTAGGCTAAATCCTCCTTCTGTCTGTGACGGACGAGAGGGGATCGTGCTCCTGTAGTGGAGACTAAAATGACCCGATGATGATACGTAATACAAGTATACATTTAATAGTATAGGATAACTAAATAAAACATTGTGACAGGCAAAATCAGTAAATTGAAAATGTATAAGTCTACCAAATTATATTTAATACTTAATTAAATAGAAAATAGCTGACTTTCTTCAAATGGATGAACAGATTTTTTTTTAATCAAAATTGAAAGAAAGAAGGGAAGGAGAAGGCTGGCGACGGATCGGCGATCCCTTGTTGTTGCTGATCTTTATGGGCGGTGGTGATTGCTCTCCATCAGGCAACCAATATGCACGTTTGCCCCCTCTCATATATAAAAAAAAAATCGGTTGTCTGTAAAGTCGGTTTACTGACGATAGTTGAACGTGACAACGTCATAAGAAAGTACTGTGGAATGTTTGCATTTTTCAAAAGTAAATTTGAATGGAACGCCTCAGAGCGAGGTAACGCCGCATGAGTCATGGTTTTTCGTGCGTGCAGCCGGCTCCATCGAATTATAAGACGTTGTCACGTCAAAAATCTAAGCGAATACTCTCACTCAACCTTATCACTTTTCAAACAAAATAATAAACTAAATCAAAAAAGGTTCATTCATTTGGCAGCTACGATTGGACGCCATCTTCACGAGCAAGACATATACATACACCACTCTTTTTGGTCGGGGGTTCAAAATTATAGACATTCCAAATCTTTGGGGTGTAAGTGGTTCATTAAGATCTTTGAACCAAAGCCAACTTCACCTGCACGTGGTGCAACTGCCGACTGACAAACGAAGCTCTGGCGAAAAGAGAGGTAGGGAGCGTAATTGTAAGCTGCCCGACTGGGGAATGTACCTCCACCTCACAGAATACCGCAGCCAAATAACAATTCCCCTGAGGGTTGTTGTGTTCCTGCGAGTGAGTGAGGTCACCAGAAAGAAAGGAAGGAGATGCTGCGTTGGCAGCGGGGGTGGCGGCGCGCGAGCAATATTTTATGTTGCAGGCGTTAATATGGCTACGGTAACCGCTTCACATCAGGCGGGCCGTATGCTTGTCTGCCACCCGACGTAGAATAAAAAAAAACAATTAAATTCAACAAGAAAAGTGTAAAATGTTGTGTGTTGGCGTGGACCGTACAGCCGACCTAGCTAACAGGGTCATGGTTTGGACCATATGGCACGCTTGATAAGGCATACGACCACATCTGATACTGCCTTCACGTTGATATAACTGATTGTTGGCAGATTATATCTACAAGTTACCACTTTAAGCCACAATATTAATGTTTTTTTATACCGTTAAAGTGGAAAGCATCAGCTGGCCTGATAGAAAACAGTTACTGCTGTCAACGCGCGTGTGTTACCCCGTGCAGTGGCAGGCCTCTTGTACACGCTAAGAAAAGTCGCCGGGCAACTTCCTATCCTATTCGTGTCGTGTAGTTTCTATACACGAACTGTGTACACTGCTTCCGCGCTGACCAAGAAAAAAATCTTGTCTGCGCTAGACATGACGCGCGACGTTTTGCTGCGGTGCAGTGGGGTTTTCGTGCCTAGATCCGACAAAATTCTTGTTGTGTACATTTCTTAGCGTGTACAAGAGGCCTGTCCTGGTAAGACCTGCTACCAATCTGTTTGAGTGCCTGATTGGTTTATTGGGCGCGATAGCGGGGCTGGTAACTCCTGGGGCTGGTCCTCTTGCCTGGGGCCCTACCGTCGAAGCTGAAGCCGATTAGCCATCGGAATTTTTGGGTACGAAAATGAAACTACTGCTTAGATTGATGCTAATTATGTTTTGCTCAGCTGGTAGAAATCCTTGAGCTCTACCGAGTACCGACTAAGCTGAAGATGTGTGTTAATAACTTTAACCTAAAACCAATTTTTGCAATAAAAAAACCAATGGTAATTGGCTTCAGCTTCGTCGGTAGGGCTTCTGGTTGGTTTACTGGGCGAGAGACTCGCAATCCTGTGATATACTCGTAATCGTAAGGTTAGTGCATAGGCACAGTATAAGTAATAGTACTACGTACAGTATGGCCTCTCCCTGCCGCTCTCTCGTGTCGACCTCACCTCCCCTCTTGAGCAGGGATCGAAAAGGTTTGTAAAATACCGGTAAAGAACCGGTACTTAGGGGTTCTGATACCAGAACCCGAACCGGAACCGAAACCTAAATGTAGAACCTGGACCGAAACCTGTATTTTACAGGTTCCTCTTTAAATCCTGTCCGAACTTGAATTAAACGTAGATCACGTACACGCGGCGCGTTACGCCGTCACGACATAATCATTTTGGCACATTGCCGACCACACACGCGTTGCGTCAACATTTTTTAATTAAAATATTTAATAAATATTTTTATTTTTATTAAATATTTTAATAAAAAAAATGCCGTACCTATTCAATTCAGGTAGGTATAGTAATTAATTACAAATTATAGTTATAAACTTTACAACTACTCGACTCATGAGTGTGAATGAATGAATAATGATGTGAAAGAGTGTAGGTTAGAGAAAAACATCGCTGGCGCGGCCACACCCGCTACCATCGCATCATCTCCTTCCTTTCTGGTTACCTCACTCACTCGCAGGAAAATAACAACCCTCAGGGGAATTGTTATTTGGCTGCGGTATTCTGTGAGGTGGAGGTATATTCGACGAGTTCGGTGGTCGAATGGTTAGCAATGGCCACTTTGACTCCGAGGTCGCGGGTTCGATTCCCGCACAAGACAAACATTTGTGTGCATGAACATGTCTGTTTGTCTTGGTCTGGGTGTTTTCTATGTATTGTAAGTATGTATTCAAGTACATTTTCAGTTGTTTAGTACACAAGCTTTGCGCTTAATTTGGGACTAGATGGCGCTGTGTAAATTGTCCAAATATATATATTTATTTATTCCTCAGTCGGGTAGCCCTGATCCCTGATTCGATCCCTGATCGAAGGCTAACTGTCAGCTGTAAGAACGAAGAAATATGCCAGACACGGTCGAACGTATCCCTCCTTCTTAAGGAACCTTTAATTCGGTACCGGTATATTAGAACCTTTATTCAGAACCGGTTCCGGTGGAACCGGAACCCAACCGGAACCGAAACCGGAACCGTACCGAAAAGAGGAACCTTTTTACGAACCGAGGAACCGGAACCCAAATTTGTACCGGTTTTCAATCCCTGCTCTTGAGACAAATCTGGAACCGTTTGTATGGCGCCGCACGCCCACACGCATATTCACGCTCTGCACAGGCACAGACGTCATTATTTATGTAGTAGTAAACGTTGCGACATTTGTATGGTGTGACCAGGGTGTCGCATAGGGGAGCGTTAGCTGTAGGCATCCTTTATTGCCCTTGGCACTACTGCTTGGCACTATCAGTAGGTAGGCATCATACGGTCGTCGTAGCTAATAGTTGTAATTCCTGTGGCTGTACGACGGTTTAACAGTAGTAGTACCTGATAGAGACCATTATGTTATGTAGGATTATGCATATTCATAAAACTGTTTATATTCATGGTTGCTAGTGATAATCTCAAAAAATATAACTTTCTAGATAAATGTGAAACGATAAAACAAAAATTTCAGAAACAGAGAGCTAGATTTAATGTGATTTTTTATTATTATGAATGTTCCCATGATCTTCTTATACGTGTAATGTCTTTGTCTAATTATTACATATTTCAGTTTATTTCCTTGTCGACGATTCTACATACGTTCACCGCGGTGTAAATCAATTGCAACTTTTTTCTCCACTGCTCACCTCCACTGTACGATTGAGCTGAAGTCTGGCACACTTGTTTAGTTTTCGTGACAACTTCAGATTTTATAAATGTCGCCATTTTGTTCGGTCCAATGTACCCGCCGCCACAATATGGCGATTCATTTCCACATTAACCCCTACGAACGATACACAAACGAAAAGGCTTGCTTAGTGAAATCACAGTGGAATAAAATAAGTAAACTTTTTAGCTTGTTTAAAATATACTTGGTTATTCTTGCTTGTATTTAAAGTATTCAAACTACAAAATGAAATAACATTCATATTGATTTTAGAAACAAGTGGTTATTCCCACATCTGTACAATGGGGTGTGTTCAGAGGAGTTGTTTGACATGATGCCCACGGCCTCCTTCTACAGTCGCACCGCTCGCCATCGCCAGGGAATTCATCCCCACACATTGGAGCCTAAGTGGTCGCGTACCGTGCGGTTCCAGAGAAGTTTTCTCCCGCGTACGGTCAAGCTGTGGAATGAACTGCCTGTCGAGGTTTTCTCAGGAGACTACAGCATGGGGTTCTTCAAAAAGGGCGTGAAGAGGTTTTTACAGGGTCGGCAACGCGCGTGTGATGACCCTGGTGTTACAGGCGTTCATAGGCTACGGTAACTGCTTTCAGGCGGACCGTATGCTTGTTTGCCACTTTAGTGGTATAAAAAAAAAACATCTTTCTCTATACCTACGTTATTCTAAATCAGTCTATTAGACAAAAGTAACTCATAACATCAAAATTCCACTAAAATTAACGAAACGAGTTTTGTAGGTGTGACGAGATAATAAAACTGCGATAAATATTATCTAACGATCTCATAAATATTATCTATTTTGGCAATTTATACATTTTTCATTAAAAAAACACTCATTATATTCAATGAATAAAGATAGCCGAGAGCCTTCAACCTGTTACCTATTCGATTATTCAAATAACAGTCTTTATAGATAATAATGTAAATTCCAAATAAATATCGAATGTATCAAGTGAATGAAAAGTCCATTCTAGAGCACCTAGCTGACCTTAGGTCTCCTTTTGTGTGTCATTTAATGTGTGTGACCAAACCAGACTACTGTGACTCACGGTTAGATACCTGACTGGTATCATTCTCTTGTGAACAAAATATTATACGCCACTTTGTATATACAATTTTAGGATATATTGTACAGTTGTCGTTTGGTCAAATGTTCCATAAATTATTCATCATATCGCCATCGATAATAGCGTGCAAATATAAAAATCATAGTATGTAATTGAATTGTATAAATCACTGATAAATTATGGTGGTACTTTTCAAATATTTTATTGTGGCTTAAATGATATCATACACCCGAATAACATTCTATGGGTATGTACATAAATTATACAAATATAAAATACTTATATATATCGACGCACCCGGTGGCCGAATGGCTAGCAATGGCCACTTTAACTCCGAGGTTGCGGTTTCTATCCCCGCACAAGGCAAACGTTTGTGGGCATGAACATCTTGTCATCTTGACATGTGTCTTGAATCGTCTTGGTCAGGATGGTTTCCTTAAGAGTTATAGCCAAAAAACCATTTTTATGAAACTCCAAATTACTTGAGAATGTAGGTACTACCTCACAAAACATATGGTCAAGTCGCAAATAGTACCACAATTTTGGTTCTGGAATTATTAAGAAGAAGAAGAGATGGTGAAAATAGACATTTTGTCTATTTTCACCATCTTCACAATTTCCAAATCGGTAACAAATTTAAGATAATCATATCATACATGACTGTGACGATAAACCAAAAATTATTATTACTATTAAGGTAAATTAATGCCTTATTTTTGCTAATTCTATTCCACTTATAAATTTTAACTAGGCCGGTTTCTAGCCCACGGGGCCGAAGTCGAGGTTGCGTGGAGAGAGTAGATTCGCTGAAAAAAATATTGTTTTTCAAATAAAATAATTCGCCACAAATGAAGCTTGCACGGCGATTGAATTGTTTTGATTTCATCAATATATTTTGTACTAGCAAAGTACCCGTGCTTCGCTACGGGATCACTCCTGATTTGCGTCTATTTTTGTTAAGATTCCAGATATTTCATTTTTTCCCCTTAAAGGACTGTTTCATATTGAGCATTATTACAAACATGCACCATTTAGGTTAAGACGTCTCGGTAAACAATATTTTTGGCATTCGCACCAGGAACCAAAATTGCAAGGCTTCCAGGAGAACTTACTCCTGAGCAAGCTACATACAACTGATCATGAGAGAAACAGGCTTGTCTCAAGTCAACCCCAGCGACCATTATAGACTGCCCCCTGACCTTTGTTAATGGTCATAGCAAAACATCTTTATGCGAAATTTAAGTCTCTTAAATTAAACGGGGTGGTCTGATGGAATAATGGGAAGGCGGGGTATAAAGAGAGATTCCTCAACACCGCATCCCTTACTGTCCTTACTCAACAACTCATCGTTCCAGTTGTTTACGTATACGTGAACAATGATGGCACGAACCTCCTGATGACACACCTCCGTTCCATGCATATGGTAGGAGATGGAGCGGAACAGGCCAACTCCATCACCTAACCTCAATATGAAAACAATAATATCCTTGATGATTTTCAGACTTTTTGACGCCATAATTTTTTTTTTTTTTTTGGGTTGAATTTCGAAAAGTCCTGAAACACGTGTTCACTCATTTATCTATAGAAGTATAGTCTCCTCGTGTAAAGTTTAGGATAAAATAGTCTAACTAATCTCATTTCCCTACACAAACTGTGGACCTCTGTTTCACCCTCTTAGGGGTAAAATTTGAAAAATCCTTTTAAGTAATTATTCGTGTCCACTATGTTATATTTTCAAATCGATTCCATTTTCGTAAATGACTTCCCAGAAAACCATAGGCTCAACACCCATATTGATATTATGACATTTCAACCCCATCGCACCCCCATAGGGGTGATTTTATGTCACGTCGGCTATGTTGGATTATAAAATAGTTGTTGTTTTCGTAATCAGCGACCCGATAAACCATAAAAACAATACCCATGACGATTTTCAGACTTTTTTACTCCATTTTACCCCTTTAGGGGTTGAATTTTTTAAAATCCTGAAACACGTGTTTACTCATTTATCTATAGAAGTACCTTTGTAAAGTTTCGAATAAAATAGTCCAACTAATCTTGTTTCCCCATACAAACTTTGGACCCCCGTTTCATCCCCTTAGGGGATGAATTTTGAAAAATCCTTTCTTAGTGCACCCCTAGACGTCATAAGGAACCTACTTGCCAAATTTGGAATCTCTAGACCCAGCGGTTTGGGCTGTGTGTTGATTAGTGAGTCAGTGAGGACAAAGCCTTTTATTAATATAGATTTGATGATCATTCCTCAAGGACATGATCGATCTCAATTTGTATTCGACACAAACCTCAAGCATGTCGAGGTCTTTAAGTGTGACAAGTTTCATAAAATTTGGTTCAGTGGTTTTTGAGCATATTCATTTCTAAGGGTGACTTTTCGGCGTATGTTATGAGCGTTCCGGTCGCTCCGCATGCCCTATTACTCGTATTTTTTATTATAATTTTTTATTGAATTTAATTATTTAACATTAACAAAATAAAGAAACTACGAACTCATTCGCGAGTATACGCTAGTCAAACAATAATAACAAGATGTTATAACGATTAAACATACACCTGCAATTTAGAAAGTGTAATTATCGATTGACAATAGTTTCTATCGATTGTTGTCCATGGCAGGCCATTAGATGGACCGACGCCAGAGACAATCTAGATGGAATTAAGATTGGCTATAGTCATTGACGGCTGGATCGATCAATCTATGCTATTATTTGATCAGCCTAATGATTGGTGTAACGAGTTGAATAGCTGGTTATTTGTACTCTGTACATTTATGTTGTATGGACTTCTTTGTTGAAATGGTATACTTGGTACATCTATCATTATCGTCAGCCTGGATCTAGGTACTTAAAGCTGGAAATAGGTCTTCCCCCTCGCTGTTCAATGCTGTCATCCACTTCCAGCCGCCTTTTTGGAGATCATTGGTCCATTTAGGTTGGGGGGGCGTCCAACGCCTCGTCGAACCCACAGGTGACCTCCACTCTAGAACCTAACTCCCCCTCATCTGCCATTACTGACTCGTTAGATGCGACCACCGCCACTTCAGCTTGTGTGTTTGTAATCTGGGATAGTATATTATGTTTATTTGGTAGCAACAAGGTGGGAATTACGAAGCGTTCAGACGATTTTGTAATTCATTTATTGATGTCTTAGGCACACATATTTGTTTTATTTTTGTTTTTAGAATGTTTGTCTCTGTGTGGAAAATTTGTATGACTCAGAAATGCTACGGATTTTAATGATTGAAAAGCGATTTTAATCTCTATGAAATCTAGACAACAAAGTCGCTTTCCGCTTCTAACTAATTCCTCCTAAACCACGCGACGGATTTTGATATGACTTTCATTAGGTAGCTATCATTTTAACTATGTGTTTCGGAGGGTTACTATGTTGCATATTCCCCCACACGAGCGAAGCCAGGGCGGGTCGATAGTCTTTTAAATATTGCGCTGTGCATAAAATAATTCCTTTAACGCGATCAGTAACAGATCCAGTTTCTAAGCTGCAATGCAGACTGCATTGGATATTGCATGTAATCTCGATCACTAAACGAGATTATCAGGTACTATTTTAATTTCCTTCGCGGCTTTGAGGTTGTTGATATCGAAATTATAGTTAGCTCTCGATAGCTTTAACAAGTATTTGTTTTCGATCATTAATAGGTATTTGTGCAATTTTTTAGTATTACTTCGTATTATGTAGGTACTTATACTGTGGTATTAGTTCTGCTTTCCGCACTAGAGATCGCAGTGATAATGACTTCAAATATTTGTTTCTAGTTGGGCCCTTGTAGGCACTTAGACACGTTATTATTATATTTTATTGCCGTGTCTATTATTAAATTGCGCTCGACAATCAAGCGATAAAATGTGAAGTAGGTAAACAACGTGCAGAGAGCGGCGCTTACGCGTCATTGACGCGATGCTCGCTCTTTAATATTAATATTTGCCTATCGTAGCCACTAGCGCGACTTTTTGATAAGAAAGCGCCACAGAGCTCAGAAACTATTAGAATTATTAGGAAAACAAAAAAAGGTTTCATATCTCCGAGAATTTTAAGATAAATTAGTTATTATTCATAATAACGAATACTTGGTTAAAGTAATAAATCATGTTTTGGTTAGATTTGAGTTGATTAGATTTTGTTTAGGTTAGGGTTTTCTTGTGTCCTGTCACCGGAAATAGAAAATGTCCGTCAACCTAGACGATGAATGACGTCGTGCCACGTAAGCTTCATTGTTAATAATTGACATTTATTACTTTGCCCAGCCATTATTTATAATGACAAATTTATCATAGCTGTAACATATATATAAAACAGTACATTCGATTAATTAAAGATCCGTTCGATCCAATAATTTACATTTACATAATTGAACCAATATTTATTTTCACCTCACTAGACGTGATTATGAACTGCATTAAGCCAATCCAAAAGCATTGTAATTGGGATGCGTAATGCGAGAGAGAGCTCGCGAATTAACAAACAGACGGACTGTGAAAGTGATATGGTTTGTATAGTACGTAGTGATGGTAACGAAGTATTTGATGAGTGAATGGTGCGAATGAAATGTTGGTCAATCGGTTCGGATAGGCGGTCAGTAGTGGCGGTCACATCACTAGTATCGTTTTTTTTTTTATACCACCAGTGTGGCAAACAAGCATACAGCCCGCCTGATGGAAAGCAGTTACCGTAGCCTATGAACGCCTGTTTGACAACAACCGGGAACGACTTAACGTGCTCTCCTAAGAACGAAGGAGTTCGAGACAAATAAACCCATCCGTGGACAGGCTACAATTGTCATTGCTTAACTTGCGTGCGATTAGACTGACATGCGCTACGACGCCATCAATCTCCTCACTAGTATCGGGAAGAAGTGTACGTGCGATCTGGGGGAGGGGGCAGATACTCCCGCCTGCAAGTTCGACTAACACTAAGCCAGCACCAGAGCCAAGTGCCAACTAGCACCTTCTGACTCGGTCCAGAGACGTGCTCTATGATAGTGTCCGATTCCAAGTTCACAAACGGTATCGAATCATTAAGTGTGAGGAGAAACTTTGCCTCTCTTTACGTATTCTACCGACTGCACAATGGGTTGTGTTCAGAGGAGTTGTTTGATATATCGCCCACGTTTCATGGTACCACCGCTTGCCATAGGCTGGGATTTTGGATTGAAGACTTTTTTATGCATGAATGTGGGTCACCTGATGGAAAGCAATCACCATCATGGGGTGTAAGTGGTTCATCAACATCTTTGAACCAAAGCCAACTTCACCTGCACGCGGTGCACCCTGCTGACTGACAAACGAAGCTCTGGCGAAAAGAGAGGTAGGGAGCGTAATTGTAAGCTACCCGACTGGTGAATGTACCTCCACCTCACAGAATACCGCAGCCAAATAACGGTTCCCTTGAGGGCTGTTGTGTTCCTGCGAGTGAGTGAGGTCACCAGAAAGGAAGGAGATGCTGCGGTGGCAGTGGGGGTGGCGGCGCGCGAGCGATATTTTATGTTGCGAGCGTTAATATGGCTACGGTAACCGCTTCACATCAGGCGGGCCGTATGCTTGTCTGCCACCCGACGTAGTATAAAAAAAAAATATCGCCCATGTAGGGGTCGCCGATTCGTTGCCAGTCGATACTATAGCCTTCCTTCTTTTCTTTCTGGTGAACTCACTCGCAGGAAACACAACAACCCTCAAAAGATTTGTCAGTCAGCAGGGTGCACCATGTGCAGGTGGGGTTGGCTTTGATTCAAAGATGTTGACGAACCACTTACACCCAAACATTTAAATCTTTGCTTACACCCAAAATTGTAAAATACAGATTGTAGGTTCATTTGTGTTTTCTATGTATTATAAGTATGTATTTACAAAAAAAAATATTTATTTAGGTACATTTATGAGTTGTCTAGTAGGTACCCATAACACAAACTTTGCGCTTAATTTGGGACTAGATGGCGCTGCGGAAATTGTCCAGAAATATTTATTATTTATTATTATTTAGTATTCTGCGCTGAGATTTTCAATATGTGTGTAAAAGTTAGTATTCTACATTTGTTAGCATCGAATTCTTAACATGTTCATGCAAATTATTACCGTTAGTCGATCTACAGTCTAGACTGATAGTTAGTATTCCCACCAATATTGACTATCAAATTAGGTAAATTATGGAACTATGGAACATCGCGTGCGGGGGCGGGGGTAGCGCTGCCATTTTGAGATAATTTTAGTGCATATAACGTATTCACATACAACACACAGCCGCACCCCATTTTTTTATACTACGTCGGGTCGGGTGGCACATAAGCATACGGCCCGCCTGTTGTGAAGCGGTTACTGTATCCATATTAACGCGCGCAACATAAAATATCGCTCGAGCGCCGCCACCCCCGCTGCTAACGCAGCAACTCCTTCCTTTCTGATGACCTCATTCAAATATGAAATCGCTATATAAAAAGTTATACTTTTTGTCGACTTAAATTTTTTGCTTGGGTTGATACTTGATAACTATCAAGTACCACTTAGGGTGCCAAACAAGCTTGCGGCCGGCTGATATAGACGCTTACATTACATGTAGTGTATATATTGTATATATGTAGACGAAAGTAAACTTAAACATCAAACCACACATTAAATTTAGTTTAAAAAACGGAGCACGCACTGACCGTGAACAAAAAACTGCACTGAATTAATTTAAAAGAAAGCGCTGCCAAAACATACGTTCGTAAATGTCTGTCAATGTTAGGAGTGTACCGACTAGGGTTGCCAGGCGTCCGGATAAAGCCGGACATAGTTAGGCTTTTTGATTGCGTGTCCGGCCAAAATGAACGGTGTCCAGGTTGTCCGGCTTTTGTTAGGTTTTTTTACATTTTGCAAACGAGCGAGATCGCCGTGCGTGGCCGAGCGCAGAGCGAGTCGAGCGTTAATTTTATATACAACATACATACACCTATTACCACTCAGACACAAAATCTTCAATAATGTAGGGTGTCCGGCTTGTTTTCCCCAAATGTCCGGCCAAATTTGCTGGTCTGTCCGGCTATTAGGTTTGGCGACCTAGTAACCCTAGTACCGACCGACATACACACGCGTAGCTACGGTACTTTAGCGAATCATGATCATGACATGACTCTAAAAAAGTTATATATAAAGTTAAATTTGAAAGATACCATACTACTTAAATGAACTACCAAAAGAATTACAAAATCTATACTCGAACTCTATACATTACTAGCTTTCACCCGCGGCTTCGCCCGCGTTTACTTTTTTTAGTATCCTATGTCCTTCCTAATACCTTAAAAAATATGTGTACAAAGTTTCATGATGATGCATACACCCACCAGGTATACCACCTTCATGTAGTACTTTTAATTGTACTAAATACGGATGCAGGAACTTTCCCGATAACTACTACACCTCGCTCCCGCACCCCCCGCGATCGCGTAAGCATTGATTGACGCCAAATACAAGTTTAAAATACTATTAGGATTACACAAGTCTTAATCCATCAGCTTAAAAAGGATAAATCCAACTTAAAAAAAAAAACACCTACTTCAAAAATCTCAGAAGGTAGGTAGTAGTTTAGTTATTTTTGGCTTTTTCTTGTCAGGATTTTGTAGTTAGTTTGTTTTTTTTTAAGTTTATTTCTTTTTAGTGAATATTTTTTTATCTATTTATTATAATAATGGGTAAGTAGTAGTGACATGGTGCCTTCTAGACAAAAATACATTAATTTATTTAATTAAGAAGCACTCAACTCTATTGCCTAATCGTTCCTCATCAGCGCAGCAGTGTCACACGATGACTTCCAAATGCAAATTATGTAACCTAATAACATCAGAAAACTCGTCAATTACTGTATCCATGTCCATGCCTATAAATTTCAAACCCTTTCTCACGAATTCCCAGGGAGTCCATCATCAGATCTTGATTTGTTTAATATGGGACCACTTGAATAGTGTGCCCTTTCAAACAAATAAGAATGATTAAAATTGCTGTTCAATTAACGGAGAAATCATTGAAACTATATTTAAAAAATACATACCGTCGAACATAGAACCGCCCTACAGGTACAATAAATAACAATAACAGGTAATTTCTGGGATAAAAACTATCATAGTTATGTCCTTTTCCAGGACTCAAGGTATCTCTCAACCAAATTTCATCTAAATCGGTCCAGCGATTTAAGCGTGAAGAGTTGACAGACATTCTGTCGCATTTATAATATTAGTATGGATTGGCATTCCGTAAACCCTCAAAAACGACACATATATATATATAGACATTTCAACCTCATCGCACCTCAATAGAGGATGATGGTCATGTTAGCCACGTTGAATTTTAAAATCGTTGTTGTTTTCGTAATCAGCGACCCGATATACCATAAAAACAATATCCATGACGATTTTCAGACTTTTTGACCCCATTTTACTCTTTTACGGGTTGATATTTTCAATTCGATGCCATTTTTGTAATTGACGTCCCAGAAATCCATAGAATCAACACCTATATTGATATTATGACATTTTAACCCCACCGCACCCCACAGGGGTGATTTTATGTCATGTTGGCTATGTTGGATTATAAAATATTTGTTGTTTTCGTAATCAGCGACCCGATATACCATAAAAACAATACCCATGACGATTTTCAGACTTTTCACCCCGTTTTACCGCTTTAGGGGTTGAATTTAGAAAAATCCTGAAACACTTGTTTACTCATTTATCCATAGAAGTACTCATGTAAAGTTTCGAAAAAAATAGTCCAACTAATCTTCTTTCCCCATACAAACTTTGGACCCCCGTTTCACCCCCTTAGGGTTTGAATTTTGAAAAAATCTTTCTTAGTGCGCCCCTAGACATCATAATGAACTTACGTGCCAAATTTGGAATCTCTAGACCCAGCGGTTTAGGCTGTGCATTGATATATATATCAGTCAGTCAGTCAGTTTCTTCTTTTATATATTTCAACCCTATCAGACCCCCTCAGGGGTGATTTTATGATACGTCGGCTATGTTGGATTATAAAATAGTTGTTGTTTTCGTAATCAGCGACTCGATAAACCATAAAAACAATACCTATGACGATTGTCAGACTTTTTCGCCCCATTTTACCCCTTTAGGGGTTGAATTTTGAAAAATCCTCACGTGTTTATTCATTTATCTATAGAAGTACTCATGTAAAGTTTCGGATAAAATAGTCCAACTAATCTTGTTTCCCCATACAAACTTTGGACCCCCATTTTACCCCCTTAGGGGATGAATTTTGAAAAATCCTTTCTTAGTGCACCCCTAGACGTCATAAGGAACCTACGTGCCAAATTTGGAATATCTAGACCAAGTAGTTTGGGCTGTGCGTTGATATGTCAGTCAGTCAGTTTCTCCTTTTATATATTTAGATAAAGGCAAATAAAAAAAAAAATACTTAATAAATCCTAATCTTTTAAAACAAGATAATTAAATAATAATGTTTTAGTTACACATAGCGACTCCCCACAAAACGGGTAAACCCTGCGAGGTTTTTGTTTTGTGGCTTATAATATGATGTTAATGTATGAAGTGAGGTGTGTTGTACAATAAATAAAAATAAATAAATATATACCTAGATTAAATAAATAAAATAAAGTTTTATATATATAGACGAGCTTGGTGGTCGAATAGACAAATTGTCTGTCAAACATGTCTGTTTGTCTTGTTATAGGTTTTTTCTATGTATTATATATATATATACAGGGACGAGATATATATATATATATTTTTATGTAAGCTCAGCATATTGGCTCCGCGTCGCCTGATGGTAAGCGAAAAGAGCCCCAATCGCATCGGCAACGAACAAGAGACGCATTTACAAAGAATGCATAATTATATGTATGCATTTACAAAAAAAAATGTCTAGGTATCTACCCAAGGTCGCTCGGATTTTGTTGATCACATGCATAACCTGACCTAACCTCGACTTGCTTTTGGAGAGGGTGGTGAGACCACCTCCAAAAGCAAGTCGATTCTCTTCCCCGAAATCTAGTTACCTAGCTAGAGTTCGGGAATTGACTGTAACATTATACCAATTACAAGACGATTGGGGTAAGCGGTTCACCGCCAACTTTAGAGCCTAATCCCATCTCACCTGCACGTGATGTACCCTGCTGATTCACTGACGAATTTCTGGCACAAAGAGATTCGTCTTCTTAGTCGTATTGCATTGCTGAAGGTCGTGTCTAGTTTGAAGTCTTGGTCGTTCTGTGCACTATACTCCTCCACGATTTCCAGTCCTCGGCGGTCTTAAAAGCTTCGGCTATTGGCAGGCCAGTTAGCGTTTTGACTAGGTCTGACCAACGGGTAGGTGAGCGACCGCGTGATCTTTTCCCGTCCTTGCCAACCACCATAAGCTTCTCAAGGCTGTCAGGGTTTCTACGAGCGACATGTCCGAAATACTTAAGTATTCGCTGGAAGCAAAGAGATTAGGGCAGCGTAATCACAAGCTGCCCGACTGGGGCATAACCTTACAGAATATCTCAGCCAAATAATAAATCCCTTCAGGGTTGTCCTGCCTGTAAGTTCACCAGGAAGGAACGAGTTGCTGCGTTGACAGCGGTGGTGGCGACACGCGAGCCTTATTCCATATTGCGAGACTGTGGTAGCCGCTTCACATCAGGCGGACCGTATGCTTGTCTGTCATCCATCGTAGTATAAAAAAAAATGAGTGTGCTTTAGACCACACGATTGAAGTAAAACTTCTTTAGCTCTACTAACTTATATCTGCACCTCACCTTCCGTTCGCCTCGCCCGATCACAATTTTCGTAACACTATCGTCATGCATTCACCAGCTTACGCCCCAAGTCAAGCGTACGTGAAGAAAGTTTACTTCAAAAAATAAAAAAAAATTCTGGATAATTTATACAGCGCCATCTAGTCCCAAATTAAGCGCAGAGCTTGTATTATGGGTACTAGACCACTGATAAATGTTTTTTTTTAAATACATACTTATAATACATAGAAAACACCCAGACCAAGACAAACAGACATGTTCATGCACACAAATGCTTGTCTTGTGCGGGAATCGAACCCGCGACCTCGGAGTTAAAGTGGCTATTGCTAACCATTCGACCACCGAGCTCGTCGTTCAAAAAAGATTATATCCCAAAATACACGTGACAACTTTCGATGTCGTTATTCTTAATTTAGCGGAGCGCGAGTGAGGCGAGTCGTGAAAGCCCTGAGCGGTGCACCTAGGGCACCTGCGGACGTTGGCCCCGCATTCCTCGGATACCTGAGTGGACCCGTGTTCTCCTTAAAGCTACGAACCCGGCCTCTGAACGCTATATGACCATATAGCTTTAAAATGTTTGCATCGGAAACATACGCGAGACTCCTTGTATTACTAGCGTCTATAGGGCAGGCCGTATACTTGTTTGACACCCGGCGTCGTATAAAAACATAACATCTATTTCAAGTTAGATTTCATAGAATGATCTTTTTATGTTATGCTTTTTTAGGGTTCCGTACCTCAATAGGAAAAAACGGAACCCTTATAAGATCACTTTGTTGTCCGTCTGTCTGTCTGTCTGTCTGTCAAGACCCTTTATCTCGAGAATGCATGGAGGTATCAAGCTGAAATTTGAACTGTATACTCAGGTCTACAGCCCCATGAAGTTGTAAAAAAATCAAACTGCTAAGTTTACCTAAAAAAAAGTTACGGCCTTTATTAAGCAAAAAACGCATATTTCGACACACTCAAAGGAATCAAAACCTATAGGGTACTTCCCGTTGACCTAGAACTATGAAATTTGGCAAGCAACATTGTTATAGACTACAAGTATAGGAATAGATCCCAAAACTATAAATTTGTAATTAAATCTTAAAAAACAGGGGGTCTATATTTTTTTATATAAGATATCGAAATTTCAAATTGAAGTTACTAGTTCAAATGGGGTATCATATGAAAGGGATTGATGTGCACATTGCAAAATATATTTTATTTATTTAAAAAAATAAAAACGTCCACTGGATGTGAAGCGGTTACCGTAGCGGTAAGATATAAGCGTTCGCAATACCCCCGCTGCCGATGCAGGAACTCCTTCCTTCCTGCCCCCCTAGCCAAGTGTAATTAGTAGCGTAACGAACGTTAGATAGATCACGTGACATGACATGTCACGTGATCTATCTAACGTTCCGTGATCTATCTAACGTTCGTTACGCAACGAATTACACTTGGCTAGGGGGGCTGGTTACCATACTCCACACAACAACATTTTTGATTGACAAACATCCTCAGCTCAGTCGGTAGAGCTCTAGAGTTTCCACCAGCTAAGCTAAACACAAGCATCATAAATTTAAATTGAAGTTTGATTTACGGTTTTCGATAGGGCTCAGGGGCCCTACCGCCGAAGCTGTATCCGATTACCATCGTATATTTTTTACTATTTTATTTTACTTATTTTTTTTTTTTGTCCTCTCTTATTTCGGTTGATATACCATTTTTTTTTTATTGTTCATTGACATTCTTTTTATTGTATTATGATAATATTGTATGGCTATTTAAAAAAAAAGACCTATATTGACAGAGTTTCTTTCGGCATTTCTTCTCGTCAATGGTCATTCCGAAATGCTGGTAGATAAAAAAATATACCTAATTGTAAAATACGTGTCTAAGTGCCCGCGAGGGCCCACAGAATAAAGAATTTTTGACTTTGACTTTGACTTTGATTTTAAATCGAAGAAAAAGTCTTACGTTTTAGTTATTGACAAACATCTTCAGCTCAGTCGGTAGAGCTTGCAGGGTTTTTACCAGCTAAGCTAAACACAATTATCACAAATTTAAGGCCAAATTTGATCTTTGTTATCAAAAAATTTGATTTGATGAATCGGCTGATCCCTGAATGGCACGAAGAATGTCCTGCGGAAATGGATTCTCCGAGCCTATTTCTAGCCACTTGAAGGGCAAAAGAATATAGAATGAATGAAGAATATAGAACTCAGAAGCAAATGGAGGAATGCAGATCAGATATCACGTTTCTTCTAGACGCCATTTTAAGATTATTTATTACTAGCTGTTACCCGCGGCTTCGCCCGCGTGGTCCTGGGGAGCTGCCGTTGATTTGTGTATATTTTTCTTTTGTTGTATTTTTAAGCTATTGCATAGCTTCTATCGCGGGCCTTGAGCGCGGGGACCGAATCCAGAAATTCCGTAACGAAAAAACCTCACGCTCCCCACTCCGACGGGCAAGGAGGTGTGGCTTGAAGGCCGTGCATCGTCTAACGTCGTTTCAGTTCGGCAGTCTTCGACACGGCGTTGTGTGCGTGCGATTAGACGTATTGTACGACTCTACGAAACTCGTTTTATTTATTTAATAATAGAAAAATTTGTTTTCTTATCGGTCACCACGCTCAAAAAGTGTAACTTGAATTAATATCAAAGAAAAAGCAATACTGCATGAATAAAATAAATAAATAAAATTATAATTGCATAAGTTGATACAAAATGCTATGCAATAGCTTTACCGCGGCAGTCCCCGAGTGCCACACGTCTTTTTTTTTTTTACTTCGTGAGATATTACTATCTATATAATATTGATAATACTATTTAAGGAACGTTTGTTATTACTATTTATATCTCACGAAGTAAAAAAAATACAACAAAAGAAAAATAGGTACAAAGTTTAATGATGATCGGCTACATAGAGCGTTAAGAAATAACAAACAAACGAATTTACTTACTTTAACACTTATAGTATTAGTATGGATCAAGACAAAAAAAATGTTCACCACGTAAATGATTGCCCTATGCGGGGATCGAATTATTTTTTCCGTGGGAATAAAATGTTTTTTCCTGGATAAAAAGTAGCCTATGTCTATACTATCTATACTATCCAGGCCGGAAACTATCCCCTGTTAAAAAAATCATGTCGGTACTTTCGTTCCTTTCGACATGATAGAAAGCCAAATGATTACAAAGTTTATTTTTTCCCATGGGATTAAGAAGTTTTTGCGGGATAAAAGGTAGCCTATGTCACTTTCCAAACAGTAAACTATCCCCATTTTAAAAAGTCATGCCCGTACTCTACTACGTAACTATCCCGTTAAAAAAAATCATGTCGGTACTTTCGTTCCTTTCGACTTGATAGAATGCCAAATGATTACAAAGTTTATTTTTTTCCATGGGATTAAGATATTTTTGCGGGATAAAAGGTAGCCTATGTCACTTTCCAAACAGTAAACTATCCCCATTTAACAAACCTAAGTACAGACATGAATTTTTAATAGGGTAATCTAGAGAGTGACATAAGCTACTTTTTATCCCGGAAAAACAATTTAATCCCATGGGAAAAAATAAACTTTGTAATCATTTGTCCTTCTATCACGTCGAAAGGAACGAAAGTACTGACGTGATGTTTTAACAGGGGATACTTTCCGGTCTGGAGAGTGACATAGGCTACTTTTTATCCAGGAAAAATATTTTATTCGAAGGAAAAATAAAGAGGGCAAACATTTATGTGGTGAACAATTATTTTCTCTTGAGTGTGGGCGTTCCATCCATACAAATATTATAAGTGTTATAAGTGTTAAATTAAATTCGATTGTTTGTTATTTCTTCATGCCTTAACTATGCAGCCAATCATCATTAAAATTTGTACATACTGGTACTACTTTTTATCCCACGAAGTAAAAAAAAATACAACAAAAGAAAAATATACACAAATCAATGGCAGCTCCCCAGGACCACGCGGGCGAAGCCGCGGGTAACAGCTAGTTAATATATATTAGCTATATCTATACTAATATTATAAAGCTGAAGAGTGTGTTTGGTTGAACGCGCTAATCTCAGGAACTACTCTTGAAAAAATATTTTAGTGTTAGATACTTAGCCTATATTTCAAGGAAGGCTATAGGCTATATAACATCACGCTACGACCAATAGGAGCGGAGCACCGGTGAAAAATAGGCAAAAAATAATCCTTTTCAGGGCTTATGTCGCGTGCGCTGCGTAAACGGTTGAAGTTACGCATAAAACATGTATGACGGAATTATTCCTCTTTAAAAGTTCTAAAAAAAAGTCCGCAACAGTATATGTCTATCTTTTAAGATTGACTCACTATAACGTTTTTTCATGGTAATCAATAGGAGAAAGTAGGTAAAAAAAGGTTATAGTGAGTTAATCTTAAATGATAGACATATGCTGTCGCGGACTTTTTTTAGAACTTTTAAAGAGTTACAATTCCGTCATACATGATTTTTGCGTTACTTCAACCGTTTACGCAGCGCACGCGACGTAAGCCCTCAAAAGGAATATTTTTTTCCTATTTTTCACTGGTGCTCCGCTCCTATTAGTCGTAGCGTGATGCTATATAGCCTATAGCCTTCCTTGAAATATAGGCTACCTAACACAAAAAGAATTTTTCAATTCGAACCAGTAGTTCCTGAGATTAGCGCGTTCAAACAAACAAACAAACAAACTCTTCAGCTTTATAATATTAGTATAGATTTTAAATTACATTGATTATTTTAAATTACGCTTTCCCAGACCAAATTAATTAAAATGATGGCTCCAGAGAGGAAGTCTAGCGAGATAACATAATGAGTGATAAAGCCTTTGACTGACGTTTCCGTTCATAATAATGGCACAAGTGAGAAAAGTCGTGTTTCCACTAGCCTGCAGGTCAAATTGAACTTTATATATCTGACAATAAATAAATTTATTATTATATGTTTTTGGGGTATTTTTAGAGTACAAGTGGCTCATCTTCTCTGGACTTTAGAGGCGAATGCTCTCGTGGTGCACCCTGGCGATTTGCAGACAGGTGAAAGAAAGAGTATTTTGATCTCGACAGGGCAATTAACTCCACTCACAGATGAAGTCAAATTACATTGCTAACTAATATCTTGTAGCTTAGTCCGTAGAGTTCCAGGGTTTTTACCATCTAAGCTTAACACAACACCAACCCGCAATAGAGCACCGTGGTGGACTATGCTCTAAACCCCTTCGATTGAGGGGAGGCCCGTATGCCAACAGTGGAATGAATAAGGGTTGACGTCGAAACTAAACACAAGTACCATTAATCTAAGCTGAAGTTTGATTTTCACAAGCAAAATATCCGACGTGAATTTGTTACCGGGCTACTAATGCAGTACTTCAAGAGTTTCTAGATTTTACTCACTCAACTCAAGGAACAATCTTTCTCAAGCTAGTGAATTGTCGTTTAGTAGTCGCTTCTCTAAGGTGGAGGTTTTTTATGCAGGACTAAATTGATAGTCAGTGCTTACTGTCGCTGTCAGTTTACTTTGATTTCACTAGTACCTTCTCAATCGGCGAGGAGTACCATCTGTAGATGAATATGGCTTTGTCTCCAAATATCGATGTCAATTGCACCTAGCTCAGACTTTCGAAGAAAAAAAAAGAGAATATAATCCGAATGCAAGAAAAAAATATACAAATGAAAAAAAAAATGCGTAATTTACTACTTAGCTGACAGAAACACCCACTTAATCGGATATGACGTGCGTGTCGCACGGCTCGGTAAGAAATACCATTCACGCGATGCAAAATATATACCTCTGTAACAAGCTAGTTAGACTAAGGTGTAAATGGCTCATTACCAACTTTAGAGCCAAAGCCGATCTCACCTGCACGTGGTACACCCTACCGTTAAGTAAACGAGGCTCTGGCATACTGAGAGATAATGGCAGAGCATATCGAGCCGACTACTGGGGAAATACCTCTACTACTTTGTGAGAGAGACTTAGGTATTTGATATTCATTTAGAAACTTCATGAAATATTAGCTTGCGCCCGCGACTTCGTACGCGTGTATTCCGGTATCTCGTGGGATTTTTTTAAAACCCATTCTTTACTACACTACGCCATCGGAAAGAGGATGCATAATATTCGGGATTCAATTTTTGACATGATAATGATAACGTTGTATAAATCGATGAACGCCGGAAGCACGCACGAAAAAGCATGACTCATTGTCACGATCCGTCTGAGTCGAACATGCAAGCGAAAGCGCGGAACAAGCGATAGAGAGGCACGATCTGCCTAAGCGTTCGGCTTGTGACGCATCTGTGTCTCTTCCACTCCATCGGCCGATGTTTTCTTGTAACTTTATCATGTAAAATTATCGTCCGTAAACCGACTTTACAAACAACCAATTTTTCATGTCTTATTGCCAGCGCCATTTAGAAATAATACGGAATTTAGACTTTCTTCAGGTACACGAAATTTTGTATGGGATTAACACTCTATATTATGCACTCTCTTTGGCCATAGCTACCTCTATCATCATCATCATCAACATCAGGTCATTTTAGTCTCCACTACAGGAGCACGACCCTCTCTCGTCCGTCCCAGACGGAAGGAGGATTTGGCCTACACTCCCCACGCTGGCCAAACGGGTTGGGGAGGCCTGATCGATGTTTGATAATATATTTCCCTTAGTCGCCTTGTACGACATCCACGGGAAGAGACGGAGTGATTCTATTCTAGTCTGCCTGAAACCACACGGCTACCTCTATGCTAAATTTTAAACACGCTCCATCCAGCGGTTTGAGCTATGCTTAGATGTATCTATTAGTAACTGTTACCTACCTTTTTATATTCTGGAAGATTCTGGAAAAAGCTTATACTTCTTCAAAGATATAAATTATGGTGGTCATATGTTTTGGCATCTGCTGACAAAATGAAATATGGCGTCCCTCGCGACACTTCAAGCTAAAATGTCCCGCCAAAAGCTGGACATCTGGCAACACTGTGATATACATACACTTTCCTAATCCATCGAGTAGGTACCTAGATTTTAGATAGATGACCTAGATAGATGATTGCGGAACAACATTACCTACTCTTATGTACCTACGCTTAATTTCCCTCAAGCTATAAATCTTATATTAAACGTCGTTACTTGAAGATGTTTCCTAGACGCACACGTAAGAGTGAACATGAGGAAGGAGTGCGCAATCCAACCCGGAGATAGTGATAAGTTACACAAGGTTGCGAGCAGTGAAAGGGCAGGTGTGGCTTGGACATACGACACTATATATAGACATACTATAATATACTTAGCAGTATGTGCGATTTCTTAACTACCTTATAGATTTATAAATAAACAAAGATTCTGATCGACGACAGACCTCGCAGAAGTTATTGCATTGTTAAGAGGGGAAGTCAAATTCCAAAAGCTTCTTACTCCTACTAATTTCTTCAGATTAAATTCGTTGTGAGTTTCAAGGCAGCCGTAGTGTTACCCCCGGGCCTGCAATGGACTTCACTGTTCATTGCCTTGTTTGGCGGTCGCCGCTGTTAATCCTGGCTACACAGGAGATACAGTGGTGGGAATATGTGGGGGATAATTGTTACTTTTTTCATTATTAGACAATGATCCAAGAAATACAGACATAGTAAACACATTTGGTTTCGTTTACTGAACTCCTAGAATATGTTACGTTACGTCTTATGTACCAAATTACCAATATATGTAAAAACATAAATAAATACATGTGGTCGAATGGATAGCAATCGCCACCATGACTCCGAGTTCTGATCCCCGCACAAGACAAATGTTTGTGTGCATGAACACTTATGTTTGTCTTGTTCTGGGTGTTTCCGATGTATGATCCCAACAATCTACTTATACCGTGCCCAAACTAAACATAGCTTGTGGGTAGATAACTGATATTATACTTAAATACATTTTTTTTGTAAATACGAGTACACACATATAAAACAAAGAGATATGTTCATGCACACAAATACTTGTCTTGTGCGGGAATGAACCCGCAACCTATTATTAATTAGTTATCTAATACATGGGTATCATGGAGCACAAGATTTGCCTAGTTTGGGACGAGATGGCAGTACAAATTTAAATTATATTTATGTATGTCTGCACAGCGTTGTTAGATTATATATATTTTCCAGAGTACTAATCCACCGGACGGCTGCAATAGTCGACAAAACGGACCCGGACGGCGGCGGAGGCCGGTTTGTCGGGCTTCAATGATTTATGAGGGCATTGCCTGTAATGCAATGGGCCCCTACGTCACAGCAGGCCTGCCTCACTTCGTTCTGGACTTCGACATGGTCAAAGAGATAAGGCAAATATTCGTTGAAGTACTCCGTCTCTACTGCCGGGCCTCCGTGGGTTTCTAAAGCGATGCTTTTTGTTCAGGTTTATATTCATAGTTATCTTTTTCTTTACACATTTTATTCCTTGCAACTCTATTTAGAAACACATATTACAGAAATATTGGAGAAGAATAAATCCTACGATAAAAAAATATAATATTGACAACTGCAAAATTAGACAAACTGTATTTAAATAAACTTTAGTTAATATATATATTACGGCTGTGCCGAAACTCGAGTGTTTGTAAATTATCGTGCGTCATTTGACGAACTTAACGGCTAATTGGTGCTCGCAGTTCGCCGTCGTCCATCGTTATACCGAGTTGAGGTTATGTTTGGCGTACCTACGAGTAATCAGAATTAGCTTATATACCTAGACTTATTATTGCGATAACTAGGTAATACAAAAGTGGCAAATAAAAATTAATTAAAATAATTATTACTTTAATCTTTAAAAAATGAAGAATACAATATTTATTGTATAATATGTATATGTTTAAATAAGTTTCTGTTTCGGGTTCAGCCGAAACTGAGAGCAAGGCCGAAAATTTCGGTTTCGGATTTGGTGTCGGCTGTTCCAGCCAGCCAGTTCAAAAACCTGTTTCAGTCGAACACTAAAACCACTCAAACGGAAGTAGCAGCAACCGGAAAGGAAGTCTCAGAAAGCAAACAAAACTTCGGTACTTTATTTAACTCTTTCACGGGCATCCCCATCTGTGCCACACGTGGACATAATAAGCATTAAAAGAGAATAAAAATAAGTTGACGACATTGTTTATGGACGAATAAAAAAATAATAAAATTTTCAAGATACATGTTCCAAACATGGCAAAATATTCGCCTATTTGATCCTTATTTGTGTCGAAAAAATCGACTGGCGACTATTTTGACTAAACCATTAAAAGGATACTATAGGATGGTATAGGCAAAATAGTCGCCAGTCGCCAAACATTTTATTGCCATTGTACATGGCGCAATAAAATTTTGTAAAAGGATTCCGGCTATTAAAAGGTGTTCATCAGATTCATCATCAGGTCCATTTTAGTCTCCACTACAGGAGCACGACCCTCTCTTGTCCGTCCTAGACTGAAGGAGGATTTGGCCTACACTCCCCACGCTGGCCAAACGGGTTGGGGAGGCCTGATCGATATTTGATAATGTATTTCCCTTAGTCGCCTTGTACGACATCCACGGGATGAAACGGAGTGATTCTATTCTAGTCTTCCGGAAACTACACGACCATCAGATTAAGATAGGATAATTATAATTAAGATAGGATAGTCCACGACTATAAAAAAAATCGGTTGTCTGTAAAGTCGGTTTACGGATGATAATTTTACGTGGTAACGACATGAGAAAACATCGGCCGATGGAGTGGAAAAGAGATTCGTCACCAGCCGAACGCTTAGGCCGATCATGCCTCTCTATCGCTTGTTCCGCTCTTGCTTGCACAATGGGCTCATGTGGAACGTGACAATGAGTCATGCTTTTTCGTGCGTGCAGATGGCGTTCATCGATTTATTAAACGTTAAAAGTTTAAAAGACACTTTCCTCCGCTCTATCGTATGCTAATTTAAACCAACGAAAATAACTATAATTTCAAGAGAAAATTGCTTCTATTAACCTAATTCTTTACGGACATAAAGTGACATTAACCAATAATGACTTTTCTTTTTGGTCACAAACCAATCTAGCCCATATCAGTGTATGATAGTTCCATTAACCAGTGGTTAATTACTGATCGGCGATAAGAAATGACGCGGCCATTGTGTGCTGATGACGGCTGCAAAAGGAAATGAAAGTTGAGGAGTACCTGTCTTATTAGGATGGCCTCTCTATCAGATCGGTACAGATATTTAGCAAAGGTGTGCTTCTGTCGGCTAGGAGATTGTTGTGTTGGTAGATAGATAGATAATATTTTTATTGGTTTGCTGTTACACTTTTTACTTATACTAAAGAAAATACATATAATTGAACAAATGCAAACAAAGATTGACAGATATGGAAATGTCTAAAGATGCGCATGTGCACCAGCAACACCAAGGTAGGTGTAGGTAGGTTAGTAGTGTTGTAGGTGGTCGAACGGATATCAATGGCTACATTGACTCGGACGTCGCGGGTTCAATCCCCGCGCAAGAGAAATATTATTGTGTGAAACATGAACGTGTCTGTTTGTCATTATATGTATTTACAAAAAAAAAGAAGTACAATCAATGATCCAGTATCAATAGCTAGCTAGTAAAATAGCTTTACTTAGTTTAAGCCTAGATAGTGCTGCGTAATTTGTCTAAAAAAAATTGGTTGTTTGTAAAGTCAGTTTATGGATGATAATTTTACGTGATAACGTCATAAGACGGCTGCTGGAGTGGAAGAGAGATTGATGCGTCACAAGCCGAATGCTTAGGCCGATCGTGCCTCTCTATCGCTTGTACGCGCTCTCTCTTGCACGCTTTGTGCAGGCGGAACGTGACAATGAGTCATGCTTTTTTGATGCGTGCAGCCGGCGTTCAACGATTTATAAGACGTTACCAAAAAGACAAAAAAAATGATCTAGTGAATAATTGTATATCGGGATATTTCATATTCACTTGATTTAGATGAAGGAGACGGATACGATTTCATACAATTCTGGGCCTGAGTGTAATAAGATGAAAGTGGTGTCATTTAGTAGCCTTAATAATATCACAACCTTAGTAAAAATTCTGCCAATTTTGGCAATCAGGGAGCCGAGTTATTAGTACATAAATATCTTATAACTTAGATTAAACACCACCATACAATTTATTATTTTTAAAGTTTTCAGGAAACTAAACGTTTTTTTTACTCTCTGTGAAATTTTGTCTGTGTTAGTTAAAAGATATTGGCACTTCGCCGTCGATATGATACTTTTTATTCTGATAATTAATGAGATCATTCAGGCAAAGACGCTGATAAGAGCTAGTGCCAAGTAAGGATATAACATGTTATATCCCGTCATGACATGATAGACGTTACCTTTATGAATTTTTTGTTATGGAATAAAGGATCATATTAAAATCATTACTGAATAGTGCTTTCATAATTTAAGAAAAATAATAGTCAATTTAAAGTGACGTTTCATTCTTTGGAAAAGTGTTTGGCAAAATTGGAAATCAATTTAATTGGTACCTACATATAAGAGCTGATGAAAACAAAGCTTTAGGTGTAAGTACTCAGTCGTAGTACTTACCAATAAAAAAGGTATAAATGTTGTACCTATATAGTTGTTAATTTATTGTATTTTTTAAAGGCTTAATGCTTTTTAATTTTATTAGATAATTTTTTTAGATAATTACATTGGTAGTATGATAAGTTGTATGGAGAGAATGATAGGCACATTTGGCATATTTACATGAAGCCTTGGGGTCTACCGCCGAATCTGAAGCCGATTACCACCGGAGTTTTTATTCCAAAAATTGGTCTTGGGTTACAGTTATTGACTAACATCTCCAGCTTAGTCGATAGAGCTCTAGGGTTTCTTCCAGCTGAGCTAAACATAATTGTCAACAATCTAAGCAGTAATGTCATTTTTGGATTCAAATAATTCGATGATAATCGGCTTCAGCTTCGGCGGTAGTGTCCTTGGGCCAGCCCCCTTACAACCATCTCTTATTGCGATTCAATAACTGAATAGAATGCTTATTCATACCAATGAATAAGCGACTCTATTTCAAATGGAATAAAGGGGCTGCTCCTCAATACTTACCAATACTTATGAAATACCTTTTTACTCGTAGACAGAGAAAGCTGTAGACAAATTCATATTTTCCATCACATTCACACTAGAAAAAGAGCAACTTACGTCATCATCATTATTATTATTTATCTCTTTTTAATCACGGGTTCAGCCCGGTCATTTAATAGGCGTGCGCGAGGATATAGATCCAACGCGTAGAGGCCCCTTTGTGAAGTTTAATGTAATTCTGTATGTATTATTATTATATTAATACGTGAAGCAAAAACTTTGTACCCCTTTCAACGAAAATTGCGCGAACGGAGGAATACGAAATTTCACACACTTGTAGTTGATATAGAGAAGGAGTGCAGAATCTTAAATTTTATTTTAATTATTCATAAAAAATACATTAAATAAATAAAAAAAAAACATTACACACACTACCATGTATTTGACACACACACGCATTATATACTCTTTTGTTTATTGTTACAGTAATAATTTAAAACAATTTTGGTCGAATTTCGACCACTGTTCCTTACCACCATCTCTTATTGCGATTCAATAACTGAACAGATTGCTTATTCATACAAATGAATAAGCGGCTCTATTTCAAATGGAATAGAGTCGCTTATTCATTGGTATGAATAAGCAATCTACTCAATTATTGAATCGCAATAAGAGATGGTGGTAAGGGGGCTGGGCGACCATTAGTTGCCATTAGTTGTACTACAAAAAGCTAAATAAATATAAACAAAATAATAAAGCTAAATAGTTATATGAAAGCGCTATATGAAATCTGAATGTAGGTACTTTATCTTTTATTTTTGAAGTGAAAACTTCTTTAGTCATCCTGGAAATGCAATGTTGGCTAGGGCCCGCTTTAGCCTGATAGTCGTCTACAAAACGTAGGGAATTTTGAAGGAACCCATGCTGTTCTTCAAGTCTCACTCGAAAACCTCATTATGATGATAAATTACTAACTTGTATTGTATGAAAAACTAGCTTCCATCCGCGGCTTGGCATGCGTTTCCTTTTTTTTATATAAAGTATACTATGTCCTTCGTAACACCTTTGAGAATATGTGTACAAAGTTTCAATATGATCGGTTGAATAGTTTCGACGTGAAAGCGTAACAAACAAACTCACATTCACATTATAATATTAGTCCAAAACATGTATAAATCAATAGAATTTGCACTAAAAAATGAAATATTCCGATTTCCCAAAGTTCTATTGAAATGTTTTTTCTACCTTACCTATTGAATTTGAACTAGTTTTGGTTATTTTACTTTTATATTAGAAAAAAATCTTAAGTTGGAGTGCCTACAACAAAAAACCAATTTATCAATCTTATTCAACAGTATCATTATTAATATGGTTGATGTGATACAGTAACTGCAGTTCGAACTAATAATTGATCATGATGATGATGATACATGCCTTGTTTCGTAAAGGCTACAGTACCGTGGACCACATTCATTCACTGCAGCAGATTGTGCAGAAAACTACAGAGTTGGTACAATCTGTCGACTTTTGTGTGGATGTCTTCACCCACACAAAAGCCATACAAAACGGCAGATTGTACTCTGTAGTTTTCTGCCTATCGAAACTTGTTCTATTCTAGAATCCTTACCAGGGTCGGACTGGGTCGGAAGGGTCCGGGTGGCTGACAAACCCGGGGCCCGAGACTAGATGATGGTAGATGGTATATTATCCTACGGTTGCCGCAAGCCCCGCAAGCCAGGCCCGTGGGGGGCCCGCGCAGGCTGGTGCCCGGCTGGCAAATGCCACCCCGACTATATGATCAGTCCGACGCTGATCCTTACAGCGATGTGACGTTGACCATCGCTATATTGAGGTACTGAGATGTCTGTATAATGCAGCGACAACGACTGTCCACGTCCTGAACCAACAGTCTAATCCTATTCAACTGCAGCGGGGGGCACGTCAAGGGATGTAATCTCCCCGAAACTATTTACCGCTGCACTGGAAGATGTATTTAAGACGCTGAACTGGAAGACACGAGCATTAATGTGAATGGCGAGTACATCTCACACTTGCGATTTTCCGATAACCTGGTCATAATGGCTGAATCGCTTGAGGATCTCAGACGAACGTTAAACGATCGATCTCAATGCTACTTCTCGATCCATGGGGTTGGAGATGAATTTTGACAAAACGATAGTTATCTACAATGACTTCATCATCCCTAGCCTGGTTATCATACAGAATGCAGTGGTTAAAGATACGTCTACCTCGGACAGGCCATACAGCTGGGCCGGAGTAATTTCAACAAAGAGATCGATAGACGCATTCGACTGGGCTGGGCAGCTTTTGGGATGCTTCGGCACATCCTTACCGCAGATATACCTCAATACTTGAAGACCAAAGTGTTATATCAGCGAATCCTCTCCGCTATGACTTATGGTGCAGGGACTTTGACGTGACCGTTGGGCTGGTTCACAGACTAGAAGTCGCATAGCAAACTAGAGAGAGAGCAATGCTTGGGATTTTTCTGAGGGATCACAGTAGTTCTGTGATCCCTCAGAAATTACATTTCTGTGGATGCGATCAAGAAAACAGCCTAAAATTTAATAAAAATATATCGTGACCTTTTCTACTACAATATTAACTTACTAATGTTTAAATAAAGGGATTCATTAAAATATTATATTATAGCCGTGTGGTTTCCGGCAGACTAGAATCACTCCGTCTCTTCCCGTGGATGTTGTACAAGGCGACTAAGGGTAATACATTATAAAACATCGATCAGGCCTCCCCAACCCGTCTGGCCAGCGTGAAGAGTGTAGGCCAAAGCCTCCTTCTGTCTGGGACGGACGAGAGAAGGTCATGCTCCTGTAGTGGAGACTAAAATAACCTGATTACGATGATTCAATAAAAACCTCCTTAATGCGGAGAGCCACTCACCTCCACTCCGCCTCTCTTCCCAGGTTCAGAAGCGATGCTCTAGGCTAGGTAGTCGTTAGTTTTTATATACGACTACGACATACGACCAAGCAATACAAGCATACGACCTGCCTTATGGTAAGCATTTATTGAAGTCTAACCTGGACGCTTGCGAAACCAGAGGCTTCCCTCACGCGTTGCTGGCCCTGCAAAAGTCTCGTTACGCCTTTCTTGAAGAACCGCATACTGTAGTCTCCCAGGAAAACCTTGGCAGGGACATCGTTGTACAACTTGAGAGATCGAGGTAGAAAACTCCTCTGAAATCGTACTGTACTCGCCCAATTAGGTTCTAATGTGTGAGGTTGAATACCCTGCCTCTGGCGCGAGGTGTTATAGGCCGTGGGCGTCATATCAAACAACTCCTTTAAACACAACCCATTGTACAGTCGATAGAATACTTAAAAAGAGGCAAAGTCTCTCAGAATATATTTTTTTCTTGATATAATTACGCAGAATGAATTTTGAGTTATATTAGCATCCTGTGATGCATCATCTTGTAATTAATTTATGTGTCGTTTAGATGAGATTATTGAATTGAGGCTATTCTATTTCTTTTCAGTCTGAATATAGACTTGTCACTCTTCAATAGTGTCGAAGCTAGTTGGTTTTTGTGTCGCTGGAGTCTAAGTTTATAGTCGTTGCAGGCTCTCTAGATCAATGGTTCCCAGCCTTTTTTATTCGCGGACCACTAAGAGGCTTTTGATGGGCCTCCGAGTGTCATATAAATCCATTATTCTATAACTCGAGATTTTAGTATTTTGTATAATAGTGCTCAATCTATTTCATTATAAGTTTGTACCACGGACTATAATCTACCTCTCACGGACCACTGGTGGTCCACGGACCACCGGTTGGCAACCCCTGGTCTAAATCCTCCCTAATTGTTAGCATTTGTAGGTACTCGTGTACTTCGGTGATCTTTGTAAATAGTCTCCTTTACCTAAAGCTAAAATACAGCTGTTAATATACAACTGAGATACTGTTTCATTTATCCCAGTAGATCAGCAGTACATAACTCTATTGTGTCGGCGCGTTCACCCCGTGAGCACAAGAGTACCCGTTCGATTCCGTGACCTTTGTATGGGAAAGAAAGTGAGCGGTCACTTCGTCGCCTGACACCGGAAAATTGCGGAAACACGAGTTACGAGTACTTATTAATAAACTTTATAAGACTATAAAGTTATGTTATGTTTATGAGAAGACTATCAATTAGACAGACTTATGATACAACTTATAATAGTACCTGCTACGTAATTTAAGAGAGCTATAGTTACAGAAAATTGATTTTGATAATTATCTATTATAACTGAAAGTAGTACTAGTTAAATTAATAATGTTACGTTAAATGTCACTAGGCTGATTTGATATCTGAAATATTATTTTCTCCCAGTATTACATATTAATAATTAATTGATTTTAATACATAAAAGACATGTGCCATTATTAAATCCAAAGAAATTTGTACTAAGTTTTATTAAATTCCATTCTAATTCTTATGAAATTGTGTATTTTATCAGTACTATGTTACCCACGTTAGTCCTCTGGCAGTCAAATTATGAAATTTTGAAATATCTCACAATCTACTTAAAAAAGTGACTGGCCCGATTGGGAACAATATATTCATTATACTAGCTGGCCCGGCGAACTTCGTACCGCCTAATTGTCAATGAATGTCGTGGTATACATATTAGTTGAACAAAATTTATGATGTCTTGAAATTAATATAATGAATAATAGAAAATAATAGAGAAGCACGATGGCGTCATTGCACGTGTCAGTCTAATTGTACACGCAAGTTAAGCAACGTCAACCGTAGCCTGTCCATGGATGAGTTTATATTATCTCGAGCTCCTCCGTGCTTCGGAAGGTACGTTAATCCGTCGGTCCCGGTTGTAATCATTAGATTAACTCGAGGTCCTCCGTGCTTCGGAGGGCACGTTAATTCGTCGGTCCCGGTTGTTATCATTAGATTATCTCGAGCTCCTCCGTGCTTCGGAAGGCACGTAAGACGTCGGTCCCGGTTGTTATCATTAGATTATCTCGAGCTCCTCTGTGCTTCGGAAGGCACGTAAGACGTCGGTCCCGGTTGTTATCATTAGATTATCTCGAGCTCCTCCGTGCTTCGGAAGGCACGTAAGACGTCGGTCCCGGTTGTTATCATTAGATTATCTCGAGCTCCTCCGTGCTTCGGAAGGCACGTAAGACGTCGGTCCCGGTTGTTATCATTAGATTATCTCGAGCTCCTCCGTGCTTCGGAAGGCACGTAAGACGTCAGTCCCGGTTGTTATCATTAGATTATCTCGAGCTCCTCCGTGCTTCGGAAGGCACGTAAGACGTCGGTCCCGGTTGTTATCATTAGATTATCTCGAGCTCCTCCGTGCTTCGGAAGGCACGTAAGACGTCGGTCCCGGTTGTTATCATTAGATTATCTCGAGCTCCTCCGTGCTTCGGAAGGCATGTAAGACGTCGGTCCCGGTTGTTATCATTAGATTATCTCGAGCTCCTCTGTGCTTCGGAAGGCACGTAAGACGTCGGTCCCGGTTGTTATCATTAGATTATCTCGAGCTCCTCCGTGCTTCGGAAGGCACGTAAGACGTCGGTCCCGGTTGTTATCATTCGATTATCTCGAGCTCCTCCGTGCTTCGGAAGGCACGTAAGACGTCGGTCCCGGTTGTTATCATTAGATTATCTCGAGCTCCTCTGTGCTTCGGAAGGCACGTAAGCCGTCGGTCCCGGTTGTTATCATTAGATTATCTCGAGCTCCTCCGTGCTTCGGAAGGCACGTTAAGCCGTCGGTCCTGGTTGTTATCATTAGATGGCAGTCGTTAAGCCAAGTGGCCTTTAGGCGGCTTGAAATTACTGGCGTCCGCCAACTCGCAGTTGAGCAGTGTGGTGGAGTATGCTCGAAACATATTCAGTTGAAGGAAGACCCGTATTTAATATTACCCAGCAGTGGGTAAATATTACCCAGCAGTGGGTAAATATTAAGTTCAGTATTTTACTATGTCACAAAATAAAGTACCATGACACTTGACAACCAATTAATATTCATTTTCAAGCATTCATTCATAAACAATTTTCAAAACAACAACGGACAACTTTCGCGACGTAAAAGTTAGACCAATCGATTTGACATTTAATTGAAAATCTATAAATATCCCAATCCGTTTTCAAATTTAATTTTTCGACAATTTTGTCAATGTTTTAATACTTATTATCCTATACCCACATTTCTGAACGCACGCATACATTTGACGTACGCACGTTAACGTCACGTATGACAGGTCCGACATCCACGAACATTTTGTATGGAAAAATGATTTTTCTTTTATTTTATTTTTTTCGTAAATTTTCCAATGTTTTTAATAGTTATTTTGCTATTCTGGACGGAGACAAATCTAACAAATCAAAAACCATGGCAATCGGTCCAGCCGTTCTCGAGTTATAAGTGTTGTAACAAACACGACTTTCTTTTATATATATAGATTATCTATCTTAAACACCCGAATTTGTAGAAATTTGATTAAATAACTATAGTAAACAAAATATCCTCAAAAGTTACCCAACTTTTGTATAATCACCCATATATATGTATGTATACTGTAAATAAATCTAAATAATTTTGGTAAAATAAGATTTAAAGCTTACCAATACTATTGCGCCTGAAAAGCGCCTTCTTACATCCCATTTTTATTGGCTTCTTATATTTTTGCAGGCGTTTATTTCCTGCACAATATTCATATAGGGGGTGTCAGGCTTCTAATTACAAAAACCGGCACACTAGAGTCGGCAAAGTGGCAAATATATTAAACTTTCAAGCAAAGAGATGTAACAATAGGCGATATATTGATTGTCTTTGCCTTCAAGTAAACATTTCATCTATAAATACATCTAACGTCTTGTGCTTTTATGTAAAATCTTTTACGACTTTAACATCGAACTGAAACATACTCGTACATACTCGTACCATGTAAGAAAAGTGGACCGTATCAAAAAGGTCTATGTCATCTTACCAGTGACGGTCTGGGGTGGAAATGGTTCATCAACACCGAGGCAGATACAATTTAAAGTCGTCAGCAAACTATATAGAAACTATATATAATGCTAGTTCTTGTGATCTGTCAGAAATAGAAGCGTGGTTCCGTCGACTGAGGGTAATGAATGAATAGGAACTTGCATAAGTCAAACTAAATTAAAGTCAAGTTTTCAAACACACAACTTACTGCTTTAATATTATAGTAGGTATAAAAGATATAATTTCGAACAAATTTATTAGAAAAACATTAACTCATATTTCGATTTGTTATTCGATCGATACCAAAATGTAGAAGCGTTAATAGTGATAATATTTTTCTTGATTCTGCTCATAATTTACTTCTTGACTTTGACGTTGAAAGTGAAACAGCATGTCTCTGGACTATCGTATGTACTATTTTTGTTCCAAAACTTTACCATAACCGGAAACTTGCCCTGAAACAAGAATGAACATTTTGTAAGAAGGTGTTAATATTAAAAAAGTAAAAAAAAATACTTACTGTATTTCGCCCATCAAGCTCTTTTCATGTTTAAGTGGAAATTCACATCAGCCTTCAGAAGGCCAATTCTCGTAATTTTTCTACGAACGCAGATTGAAAGTTGACCGAATCGAGATTGAATTGTGAATTGACTAAAATGATATACTTGAATTAATTAATTAATTATTATCAATTCTTGTTGTTGGCAAAGTAACATTCTTAGTTTGTTTAATTTTCACTCATATTTCGATATAATCCCGCTTAAATTTAATTTTGAAGTTACATATTGTGTTACGAGAATACCAAATGTGACATTTGTGAGATCGAGACTGGATCGAAACTGAATTTTGACTATATTTTATAATTACGAGAATTGCCCCTCAGGTCTTTCTGGCAACCAACGTAGTATGAAAAAAAAACCTTTTTTGCCTAGGCACTACTGCGTAGCACTACCAGTAGTGTCATGGGAGAATTTTTTTCCTCGAGACTCTACTATTCTCATTGGCTGATCAAACTCTCATACCAAAATTCCCCGTGGATTAACTCATTATCCTTGACACTACTATCGTTTTCTTCCCAGTTTATACTGGCTTATGATGATGTTGATTCATGTCACAAACTCGTAAGAGCAGCCATAAGAGCCATATTACATATCGACTGTGATTTTTGCGTAAAATGGCCAATTTTGACGTTCTTGATCTCGGAAACAAAAATACATCACCAATGTTGACTTATTGAATAGTACAGAATAGCTATTGGCTTAGTTCATAGCGGCCTCGCTTTTTATAAATTTTGCTTAATTTTTTAATTAAACCCAAAATTGCAGACAAAGATTTTCAATGCGCTTTTTTGAGATCCTGGGTTGTACTACTGTTCCAAACAAATGAAATAAAAAAATAGAATATTATTTCATATATAGTCGTATAGTACATAGCGGCCTCAGAATTTTGAAATATCATTGATTTAATATAGAAAAAATCTTCGAAAATCGCTTTAAGTAAACTGTTAATTTCTCGAATAAACGATAATATTATTGAGCAAAATTTATACGAGAATAATTGTTACTTCATGATGAATAAACTTTGTAGCATGAATTTATTATCTTATTCCAGTAAAAACTATAAATATAACTTCAAAATTACTACAAAAAACGATGCACCGGCGGCCTTCGCGGGTTTAGTACTGCGCGAGAACTCGTCAGCGTGCAAATGTAATAGGAGCCCTATTAAGTACTATTGTTTGTACTATGCTACAATATTTTTTTTATTATACATGGTATGAATATTTTTTATTATATAGTTTTATAAAAAATGGAAAAAACATTGGAGGCATTGAAACGATGACGTTTATTCAGCAATACTACTTATGTGACTGGAAGGAACTTATGTAAGTATCTATACTTTATTATAAGTGCCAGCACTTTACAGTTACAGTATCATAAAATGATCGGGTACCTATACTTATTACTTGATAGTGCAACGGGAGATTAAACTACTGGCATCAAAGTAGTGTCAACGGTACATACAATTTTCCCCATGACTCTACCAGTAGAGTCTCGGGAAAGAAAAATCTCCCATGGCACTACTGATAGTCGCGTAGTAGCGCGTACATGCCATAAAAATATTTTTTTTTCTCTACTAGAATCTATACTGCTTATCATCTAGATTTTAAAAGGATAAAGTACACTCACATCGGTTGCTTTGGTAATCATGAGAGGAATATGTCCATCGACTGTCATGTCAGGGTATATCGGGCATTTAAACCCAGCGCATCCGTCGCCATAATCAGCGTACATCGCGTTAAAATGACCAATGTTCTCAGCATCCCCATAAATGGAGTACGTCAGCTCGTCTACACCGAAATCTGAAATATTGGTGAAGAATTCAGTGTTAATATTAATACAAATTCCATCCATGTCATGTTCATAATTAGCGATCTACCACAGTACATTTCTTATAGGTGTATTGTGCCACGAACCGTGAAATTCTGGAATTATCTTCCCTCAGTTTCCAAACATTTACGACACGGGAGCCTTCAAGAACAGCCCGCTTACCACCAACTCTTATTGCGATTAAATACTCGTAACTGAATAGAATGCTTATTCATACCAATGAATAAGCGACTCTATTTTATGGTAAGGGGGCAGAGCCTTATGGTAAGGCTAGCAACGGATCGGCGACCCCTTGGTGTTGTGGATGTGTGGAGGAGCTCGATGGCGGCGTTGCGTCTGTCAGTCTAATCGAACACGCAAGTTAAGCAACGTTGACCGTAGCCTGTCCATGGATAGGTTTATTTATCTCGAGCTCCTCCGTTCTTCGGTGCCATATCCCAGCAGTGGGATGAATAATGGATGCCGACGAGAACGTTAGTGAAAATTATAGATATTAGAGAAATATTATAGTCTTTATTTGATCTGTGTCTAGGGCTGCCAACTCACTGAGTTTCACCCGGAGTTTTCGGGATTACATGATACGTATCCGGCTATGAGTCAACATCATTTATCAAGCATATCCGATCCATTTAAGTTTTTAAAACTAGAACAAGAACAATTGATGGGTACAGGCAAAGATTAGGGAATGTCCTAACTAATGAATAGCTTTTGAACACAGTAAAAAGTTCAGAAGTATTACAGTTTACATTGAAATCAGCGTAATGCGTATGTAATAACTTTTACTTTGCCTTTTTGGGGCCATCTGTTTAGTTTTTTAGAAAGTTAGGGATTGGAAATTAAACTACCGCAGATAAAGATTGACTTCCAATAAAAAATAAAAATTGTGATATTCCCTGTTCTTTGCCTGTACCGTTCAGTTGCTAGCGAATGTTTTTATTCAATCTTACCACCTGCACAAACGAGACTCTAGCCAAAGAGAGGTAGGGCATAGCGACTTTGTAACACTGGGGAAGTACCTACTTCCACGTCACAAAATACCGCAGCTAAATAAAAATTCCCTGGAGGGTTATTGTGTTCCTGCGAGTAAGTGAGGTCACCGGAAAGGAGGATTGCTGCGTTAGCAGCGGGATGACAGTGCGCGAGCGATATTTCGTGTTGCAAGCGTTTTACCCTACGTAGTATTAGTATAAGAAAGTCGCCTGATGGCCAACCCTGAATAAAAGTAAGTAAAAAAATTGTGATTCTCAAAATAATGTGTACCGTTTTTAGAACGTGGTAGCCCTATACAGATATGGCTACCACGTTCTAAAAACGGTACACGTTATTTTGAGAATCACATTTCTTTTAACATATACAGATTAGGGATGTGTCGTCGACGGGTTTGCCGTCAACGAAACGAGACCGTTTATCCACAACGATAAACTGGTTTAAAAAACAGTCTAATTTTCGACTAGTTTACGTCGTCGACGATTTTACAGTCGACGCAACGAGACCGTTTACCGTCGACGATGAACTAGTTTAAAAAAAAACAATCTAATTTCGACTAGTTTACGTCGTCGACGTGGTGGGTGGGTCGTCGACGATTTTCCAGTCGACGCAACGAGACCGTTTACCGTCGACGATGAACTAGTTTAAAAAAAAAACAGTCTAATTTCGACTAGTTTACGTCGTCGACGTGGTGGGTGGGTCGTCGACGATTTTTTTGTTTGTTTATTTGTTTGGTTTTGGTTTTGGTCTTGGTTTTAGTTTTAGTTTTGGTTTTGGTTTTGGTTTTGATTTTGGTTTTGGTTTTGGTTTTGGTTTTGGTTTTTGTTTGTTTGTTTGTTTAGTTTTGGTTTTGGTTTTGGTTTTGGTTTCGTTACGGAATTTCTTCATTCGGTCGCCGCGCTCAAAGCCCGCGATAAAAGCTATGCAATAAAAACAGTCTAATTTTCGACTAGTTTACGTCGTCATCGATAAGACTATTTCTTGACATAAACGATTGGTAAACGTAAACGAACGAAAATCGTCACTAAACGAGACGAGACGATCGCGACGCGACGCAACGGTCGACCAGCAACCAGTCGACGAATAAACTAGTTTATCTGTGAACTGTAAACTAGTTTAATCGTTCACGCACAAAAAACAGTCTAAAAAAACGGTTCGTTCATTCAACGCCCATCCCTAATACAGATATGTCATACATATAATAGCAGGTAAGCGATGCCAGAGGAAACTAGTATTTCCCATTGTATTTCGTACTTACGAGGCGTGAACTTAACAGCGATGTCATACTTTTTGCCGGTCTTCACGGGACAGTAGTTGATACCCTTGGGACACGGCTCCACCTCCACTGAGTGTACGTCACACATCGATCTGTCTACTGCAAAACGAGCGAACTATGAAGTACATATTACAAATATGGGGTATATTATGACGAGCTCGGTGTTCGAATGGCCAGCAATAGCTACTTTGACTCTGAGGTCGCGGGTTCGTTCCCGCCAGACAGACATATTTTGTGTTGATGACCATGTCTTTTCGTCTTGGTCTGCGTGTTTTCTACACCCAGACAAATACAGTAGGTATGCAAATATTATATGTACGTATTTAATATTATTAGATGACGGAGAATCAAAATGATATGAAAAAATCAACCTACAACTATTGTAAGCTTGAACTATCATCATCATCAGCCTGTATCTACCCAATGTTGGATATAGGCCATTCCCAATGCCTTCCACCATATGCGATCCTCCGCTTTCCGCATCCAACTGCTTCCAGTCACTTTTTTGAGGTCGTCGGTCCATCTAGACCAGGGGTCACCAATTAGTTTCATTGCGGGTCCGTTTGTAACAAATATAACTCTATCGCGGTCCGTTTGGATTATGATAATAACTAGCAACCAAGATTTAAAATGTCAATCCTACTAATATTCTAAATGGGGAAATTTGTCAGTTTGTTCGTTTATTTGTTACTCTTTCACACAAAACTACTGAACCAATTTGAATGAAATTTGGCTCACAGGAAACGTAGGCTACTTTTTATCCCGTCATTCCCATGGGAACGGGAACCACACGGATGAAACCGCGGGCAGCCGCTAGTGAATAAATAAAAGCAAAAACAAATTAGAATACTTTTTTATTTTCAATGATACACATTTTGATACTGACATTCTCAGACTATTCTGGGTCCACACAAAATAGGTCGGCGGTCCGGACGCGGACCGCGGTCCGCCATTTGGTGACCCCTGATCTAGACCATAGAGGTATAGTATCTTTCGTTATGGTTAAAAATAGTTAAAATAGACTCTACCATTAGAAAATCGTGTATTATATATACTATATATACATACCGTTTGCGCATTCTTTCTTCGTGACATATGTACTGGTACATATGACCACAAAAATTGAAAACAGAAAGAAAGAACGAAGCGACATCTTGCTAGTGAGTACTGATAACTACTAATATGGATAAATTGTTAAATAAACTGTGTTATTTTTTTAAATTGGGTATGTTGTAGGCATTGTGGTAAATCAGTTTTATTAAGAGTAACGTTACATCCACAATATTGTCGAATGACTCGATTCCTATACGAGACAGCGATTCTATGTATCTCCAGATCTCTAAATATTTATGTACAAAACTATATTTAAATACAGTAGTACAACACCGCGGCCACTTCAGACAAATGTGGCGTCGTCATACTACAAACATAATAACCGACGAGCTCGGTGGCGTAGCGGTCAATGACGCGGCTTCGACACCGACGCTCGTGGGTTGGATTCCCACATAGGACAAACATTTGTGTGCATGAACATGTATGTTTGTCTAAGTCTGGGTATTTTCTATGTATCATAAGTATGTATTTACAATAAAAATGTATTTACGTATGTTTATCAGTTGTCTAGTACCCATAACACAAGCTTCGCTTACTTTGGGGCTAGATGGCGCTGTGTAATTTGTCTGACAATATTATTATATATTAATAATGACGTCTATGCAGAGGGTGTGTGTGCGTCGCCATACAAACTGTTCCCACCTCGCCTCAGAGACGAGGGAGGCCGATATTGTACGTAATTCCATACCGTATGTAATATTATTACTCAAGCTACTATTTATGCTTCAATAAATGTTGTATTATGTTTCGAGAGATGTTGTTAGAGAATCAACGTTGTAGACTTGACATAGCTCTTAGAGTCAACGAGCTGAAGAGGCAGACTGGCCACATGTGCCAGGTAAGCGATCGCAGACGGGAAAAGAAAGTGTTAGAGTGGAGACGGCGACGACGACGCGTCGTAGCATTGGGCGCCTTCTAGACTGTCTCATTTTCTCACAAAACTGGATGCAAAAAGCATTGACAAGGCCATCCAGCAACGGACAGTTACACGCTACCCACTGCTGGATATAGACCTACTGATGTGAGTAGCTAAACCGCTAAACCAAATATAATCATCATCACCCTGTTATCTGTAGTCAATGCAACATGCCTTGGTGTAAGTGACGATATAAAATGACTAATTTTAATATAGAACCGCAACATGACTAGGAGTGTTACTATATCAATAATTCGATAACAGAGACACATCTGGCTCGTAAATTATACTTTTATATTGTGCCAGTGATATTAATGTACATGTGGTTGTATTGCCGTCATCATGTTATGGTATGGTGAATTGGTACACCCAGTGATTAAGACTACTTGATGCCCTAAGCAATCCATGCCTGTGGGCCCCCCTATCAGTATGTCAACTAGAATCGGCCTTTAAACCTTTACCGCCTAAATAAAAACATTAGTTTTTTGTAAAATAAGATGATGAGATGTATCGTACTTTAGAAGTGGAGTAGGTGCGACAACAATAAAAACCAAAGCATAATTTATTTATTTATTGAAATGCGCCTTGCGGCTTTTCCGACCGTCGAATTCACGCAAGATAGTATTAACGTGTAACGTTTTTAATATATCGGACTCTATGTACAATATCGATAAAGGCTTGGGGCCCGCAGGGAAGGAGTGGTTTGTGATTGGCTGATAGTGGGGCTATGACTCTAGGTCGGACTCTATGTCAACTTAAAACGCGCGAATTTTCATATTAGCCCTAGAAACTTTTTTTGGTGTGGTTTTTGGTGACGCGAGAGTGAGACGTGTTGCCCTAAGGACGGATTTTTTTTGTGCTTCTTCTGGCGCCCCCTCAGACGTGATGCCCTAGGCAATTGCTTAATTTGATTAAGGGTTAATCTGTCACTGGGTACACCTTATCTTATGTATCCTGTTATGCAGAATAGGTCAAACTATGCCAAATTGTCAAAGAGTCAGCGATGGCAGATGGGGGAGGAAAGTTCTAGAGTGGAGGTCACGTATGGGGCGACGAAGCGCAGGGCGCCCCCTCTCTAGATGGACCGACGATCTCAAAAATGTGGCTGGTAGCGGTTGGATGCGGAAAGCGGAGGGTCGCATATGGTGGAAAGAAATGGCAAAGGCCTATATCCAGCAGTGTGTAGACACAGGCTGATGATGATGCCAAATTGAGAGATATACATAGCGAGAAACTTCATATAGAGTTTTATATATTCGCAACAGATTCTAGCAATTTGATGACATATGCTTCTCAAAACTTATACTGCGTGATATTTTTATTCATATTAAACTTTAAACAACTCTAACTTAAAATTAACAAAATGTCGGTTGGAATTATTATGCATAACAGGGTCCATAATATGTCTATGTTGTTTACTTCACTTATTTACGATCCTGGTAGTCGACGAGCCTGGTATTCGAATGGCTAGCAAAGGCTACTATAGCATGGCATCATCACGAATGAAAAAGCAATTCGCATCAGATTTGTGCCAGTAGAATAGATTGGTTTACACGGAGGTGCACCGCGGTGAAGCTTCCAGTTATCATGATTTCTTTCCCACATCTTCAACAGCAATACCATTCTACCTGGTAACCTAACTCACTCGCCGGAACACAACCACACTCTAGGAATTGTTATTTGGCTGCGGGCTTCTGTGAGATGGAGGTACTACCACAGTCTAGCCCTATCTGTCTTTCGCCAGATCTTCGTTTGCTATACTGAAGTGTGCACCAGGTCATTTAAAGGACTGGAGCCCATCACACATTCCCACTACTGTATCTACTGTGTAGCCAGGATTAACAGCGGCGACCGCCAAAAAAGGCAATGAACAGTGAAGTCCATTGCACTCCCGAGGTAAAACTGCGCTGCCTTGGAACTCACAATGAATTTAATAAGTAGAAATTAGTAGGAGTAAGAGCCCTCTACAACATACACATCATACAACATCACGTCTGTCTTCCGCTGAAGTAGGTAGAGACTATGGAACGACAGATACACCGGTCCTAACTCTTTTATAACATTTTATTAGCTTCTTCATGCAAGCTCGTCGGTTCTAGGTGTTTTTAATTTGGCCCTGAACCAGGACATCGCCTGTTTGGTCAGTAAAGGAATCTATAATGAGAGAGAAGTAGGGAACATCAGTCAGTCAGCCAGCATTTTATATTGTAACATATATGGGGCTCGCACCCGCTCCTTGCCCTGGACGAGTTCCGGTGCCTTCAACGCTCGGGTATCAGTCGGTTCAGAATTGCGCATATATTTCATCGTCATCATCATCGTCAGCCTGTATCTGTCCACTGCTGGACCTATGTCCAGCATGCAGCATGACCTAAGGCCTATGCCTTCCCTAATGCCTTACACCGTATGTGATCCTCCGCTCTCCGCTCTCCGCATCCAGCCGCTTCAGGCCGTTCCCTCGAGTTCATCCATTTTGAGTCCGTTTTGAGAGCGTAACGTCGGACGCCCCCTCTCTAAATGGACCCATTTAGAGAGGGGGCGTCCGACGTTACGCTTACTTCGCTCCGGACTCGGTGCCATAGAGAAATGCCGGGCATAGCTCTCTCCAGCGCTCGCTGCTCGACTTTCAATTTATATACCATCTCAACGGTCATAGTCCAAGTTTCTGCACCGTAGGTCATGTCGGGGCGGATGCACTGGTTGAAAATTTTGATTTTGAAAGTTTTGCTGAATTTGTGCTGTGAGGGTATTCATGGATGGGTTTGTGATAAATAAACCCATCCATGCTCCTCCCAAGCTCCTCCGTGATTCGAGGGCACGTTAAGCCGTCGGTCCCGGCCGTTGTCATTAGATAACAGTCGTCAAGCCAAGTCAGTGGCCTTAAAGCAACTTAAAAACACTGGCCTCCGCTAACCCGCAGTTGAGCTGCGTGGTGGAGTATGCTCTATACCCCTTCGAATGGAGACCCGTACGTATCCCAACAATGGGGTGATTATGAGTTGATGCCTGCATGAACCAATAAAATTTGGTAAAATTATACAGTCGGGTTTTTGTTTTGGTATTAACCAATATATTTAAAGCTATTATTGATAACAGCTTGTTTGCCACTTTTGTACGGTTAGAGTTATATGTGTTTCATAGCGAGCCGGTTGTCCCAGAAAAAGATTGTTTATGATTCAACTTGTTTTATTATTACTACATATATAATTACTTCCTAATTCTAACGGTAGTCTTGAAGCAGCACATCTGCTTCTCGTCCTCCTCGTTATACAGCACCCACTTGAATATGTATGTCCCCTGAAAATAGAATAAAAATAGGTTGATAAAGGTATGGTCGTGGACTTATACATATGTAGGATTTTTTTAAATGAGAGGGGGGCAAACGAGAATGGGGTGGGTCACCTGATAGATGATTGATGAGATATCAAAAATTACTAAATGGGTGACTCAAATACTGGGTTATTCTAGGAGGCCTTTATTAACGACTTTTATGAACGCCTTTATGACGAGCTCGGTGGCGTAGCGGTCAATAACGCGGCTTCGACGCCAACGCTCGTGGGTTCGATACCCACATAGGACAAACATTTGTGTGCATGAACATGTCTGTTTGTCTTAGTCTGGGTGTTTTCTATGTATCATAAGTATGTATTTACAAAAAAAAATGTATTTACGTATGTTTATCAGTTGTCTAGTACACATAACACAAGCTTCGCTTACTTTGGGGCTAGATGGCGCTGTGTAATTTGTCTGACAATAATTATTTATTTATTATTATTAAGTAGCCAAGTTAGTGGAATAGTTTAGATAGGCGGCCGGTTTATTACTACCTACTCAAACTCTAAATATGAAGTAGATACCTTCATATTTTATCAAGGAATAGAGTTTGTGTAGGAGTAGTTGTGTCAACAAATTTTTTCTTCAAGTCCAAGTAGATACGCTACATTTATTAGCATAGGCGATCGAAGATTTAGTGTTCTGTTAGTTGACACTGGCGTGCTGGCCCGCGTGGTGGTTCTACACGCTTCGTTTGGAGAACCCCATGTTGCAGGAAGGATGAAATAGTACGTAGTTTTTGGTTTTGTCTTTAAAATCACTCCAATACATACGGGTACCAGGTCAGAAAATTGGACTGTAACGAATTGGTCTATATCCTCTTACCTTAATAATTACAAAACTATAAGTCATAGAAACATGAATCGCAAGTCATTATTTAGCGTATATAGTCAGCTCGCTGCTAAGACCTTAAGTTTGCATCGGGGCCGGGATGGGTGGCGGGGGAGGGGCATGCGGAGAATAACGGAAACAACACTAAAAGTGACTCGCTGATATAAACACAGCCCCACTCGATTTTTACAGAAAAAATGTTAGGCGAGACAGTACTTACGTCAGGCAGAAGTTTACTAATATGAAGAGTGTAATCGAAGGTCTGCTCATGGCCATTCTCAACTGGACACTTGGTGTACTGGCACCCGTCAGCCAAGCCTAGCTCTTGGAACATCGCCCCGGTCTCGTCCCAGTACACGGCTGTCTTTAATTTGGTCGCTTCGAATTCTGAAATGAAATTGTATAATTTTTATATTCCAAGACCGACACCGCGACCATTGTTATTAGTATATTAGAGTCAAAGCCAACTTCCCCTGCACATTGCGCACCCTGCTCTTTGACAAACAAGTTTCTGGAGGAAGAGAGGTAGGGTATTATATTCCACTACAGTCCCGGGGGTAAAACTATGGCTGCCTTCAAACTCCAGTAAAATCGGAAGAAATTAGTAGGAGTACCTTTGGGGTTCTCCTTGCCCGACTGGGGAATCTCACAGAAAACTGCAGCCAAATAAAAAAAATCTAAGTGTTATAGGGTTGTTGTGTTCCTCGGAGTGAATAAGCAAGAAAGAAGTAGCTGAGTTGGCAACGAAATTAGTAGCGCGCGAGCGATGTTTTATATCGCAAGCGTCTAAGTCGGCTGCAGTTACCGCTTCATGTCAGGCGGGACGTATGTTTTTATACCGAAAAAAACGAGTGTGTAGTGTAGACCACATGACTGAAGTAAAACTTCTTTACGAGAGCGTTACGAAAAGTGTGCTCGGGCGAGACGAACGGAAGATGAGAGGGTGATATATCTTTAGCTCTACTAACTTATAAGTTAGTAGAGCTAAAGATATATCACCCTCGCATTCATGTCACGTCAGTTGTCAGTTCGTCACGCATTCACCAGCTTAGTCCCCAAGTCAAGCGTGCGTAAAGAAGTTTTACTTCAAAAAAACCTGTCAAAGATATACTTACTTGGTGTGAAATCAAAAGACATAGAAGTATTGTGTAATTTCTTTAAAATGCATCTTGAAGAGGCTCGACATGGCGTGATTCTGAGCTGGTTGACCGTGCATATATCTGGGTTGTCTGAAATGAATGCAACAAATGATTTAATAAGACACGTATATTACATTACAAAATACAAATAAATAAGAAGAAAGAACACTTCAATATGTAAAACTATAGAAATTATCCATATCCCTACTTCTAATATATAAAATTATCGTGTCACAGTTTTACCTATTGAATATACATATAAAATTTGATCAAAATCGGTCATGCCGTTTTGGAGGAGTATGGTAACTTTTATTACCATACTCCTCCAAAAAGGCATGACCGATTTTGATCAAACTTTATATGTATATTCAGTAGGTCTGAGAATGGGTTATAATCTTAACTTTTATTATGATACCAATTACATAAACCTAATAACATAGCTATCGTACAAATCTCTGATTTGATGCATACAAAATACAAACCTGTGATGTCATACATCATACAGTAGCCTTTTGTATGGAGCGTTTTCGGGAAAGTCCCAAATTGTGATTTATTATTGAGACGTCCCTCTATATCAAACCGAAAAAAGTGTTAGTCAAATAGGTTTTTACGTTATACTATGTATTACTTATACTGTGCTATTGCGGATATATTTCATCCTCATCATCATTGCCAGCCTGTCTCTGTTCAATGGAAAATATATTTATGATATATATCTCTCATAAATATATTTATAAATGATATATAATGTATACTGTATGAATGTATTGTAGTTTTATTTTTAATTTTAATTTAGTTTCTTAGAAATAATTGTATTTTGTAGTTATACTTTAGATTAGTTCAAATACTGATTTACATAGGTATATGCGATTTCACGATATATACAAAAACCATTTATATTGATGATTATTGAAACTATCATGCTCTATGTATAAATAAATCATAAATAACGGCTAACTGTTTTATAAAATGGCCAAGCCATTATTTCAAACCGCCCTTTTATCATATTAGTGAATTGTCACCACATAGGTATGCGGCCAGCTATCTGGTGACAATTCACTTGGGTATCCACCAAGTTTGTGGAACCTCGTTTTTCTAATTAATCACAAGACAAACCTAGCCGAAAGATTATTTAAAGACAATCCGCCTTTAACTAGTCATTATGTAATGTGGCGGTTCTACGAGTTGGCTGCGACATAATCACCATAACCGCACTAATTTGACCGCTTATCAAAGACGTTAGTTTGTGAGTACAGTTTGAGTGCAAGCTGACATACAACCTCTGATAGCAGTGCTGTTAGAACATTTGGTACATATTACGAAATTAGTGTATTGACCGTGATGTCGTACGGACGCATGAATGTCATGCTCGGGAACACACTACCACAGCGGACACGATTATAACAGACTCCGAAAAAGGAGGAAGTTCTCAATTCGGCTGTATTTTTTTTAAATGTTTGTTACTTAATTACTCGGTGATTTATAAACCGATTTGAAAAAGACTTTTTGACGTGACAACGTCTTATAATTAGATGGAGCCGGCTGCACGCACGAAAAAACATGACTCATGCGGCGTTACCTCGCTCTGAGGCGTTCCATTAAAATTTTCTTTTGAAAAATGCAAACATTCCATCAGTATTTTCTTATGGCGTTGTCACGTTCAACTATCGTCAGTAAACCGACTTTATAGACAACCGATTTTTTTTTATTTGATAGAGTATACGTCCAGATTGGTCCTATATTTTTTTCATCATCATCATCATCATTAGCCTGTATCTACCCACTGCTAGTCGATTTGAAAAAAATTTTTTATATGATACAGTATACTTCCAGATTGGTCCAACATTTTTTTCATCATTATCATCATCATCATCAGCCTGTATCTATTACATACATAAATGTAGAGTAATGTTTGGAGTCGGTTTTTTTTTTGTTAAAATTATATACTTTAAACTTCGCTTTTGACTTAATACGTCTTTAAATTTGCTACGAAGGAGGGGGGGGGGGGGATCCAAAGAACAAAATCGGGGGATACAGTTTGGGGTTGTAGTTTCGAATCTATGCTTTACATCCAAAATTCAATCACACCACTGGATAGATGAAGGATCTAAGAATTTATTATGCTAAGTAAGGATTATTGAACATCGCGTACGAGGGGGAAGCGCGGCCTTTTTGAGATAATTTTGGTACATATAACATATTCAGGCACAACACACAGCAACACCCCATTATTTACTACAGCTTTATAGCACTCCATATAATAGCATATAACTCCAGCCTGTGTTATATACATTTAATACTCATGTATAATAAATACCTATAAACATACATATATGCCAGCTGTAAGCACACCCCAGCCACTCCGCCATATTTGTATCGCGTCGTTTACTACTACATAAACAAAGACGTCTGTGTAGACCGCGAATGAACATGTGTGCGTGCGGTGCCATACAAATTGTTCCAGATTTGTTTCAGAGAGCTGTAGCCTACCTCTCTTTGGCTAGAGCCTCGCTGGTCAGTCAATAGGGTGCACCATGTGCAGGTGATGTTGGCTTTGTCTCAAATATCATCTTCAGGTCTCACAAGGAGGATTTGGCCTATACTCCTCACGCTGGCCAAACGGGTTGGGGAGGCTTGATCGATATTTGATAATGTATTTCCCTTAGTCGCCTTGTACGACATCCACGGGAAGAAGCGGAGTGATTCTATTCTAGTCTACCGGAAACCACACGGCCTCAATATAGTTGTCTCAAATATAGCGGTCCCATATTGAGAACATTCAGAAGTTCAGTTTTAACGTTCTCATTCTTTTTTTAGGGTTTCGTACCTCAAAAGGAAAAACCGAACCCTTATAAGATCACTTTGTTGTCCGTCTGTCTGTCTGTCTGTCTGTCAAGAATTTCTATGTCGAGAATGCGTGGAGGTATCAAGCTGAAATTTGAACTGTATACTCAGGTCTACGGTCCCATGAAGTTGTAAAAAAATCAAACTGCTAAGTTTACGTAAAACAAAGTTATTCAGCAAAAAACGCATATTTCGACACATTCTCTAGGGAATCAAAACCTATAGGGTACTTCCCGCTGACCTAGAACTATGAAATTTGGCAAGTAACATCGTTATAGACTACAAGTACAGGAATAAATCTCAAAACTATACATTTGTAAATAGATCTTAAAAAATAGGGGGTCTATATTTTTATAGGGTGTCGAAATTTCAAATTGAAGCTACATGGGGTATCATATGAAAGGGCTTAATGTACACATGGCAAAATATATTTAATTTATTTTTTTCGACGATTATTTCTTATTTAGGTATAATGAAAAACATAAAATTTAATAATGATCCTACGTACGGAACCCTCGGTGGGCGAGTCCGACTCGCACTTGTCCGGTTTTTTTTATATGAGAGGGGGACACGTACCCTATACCTAACAGCTAGTGCGCCCCGTGTGCCAACCTTCCAATTGTCAGGATCACGGGATTGCGAGTCTCCCGTCCCGTAAACCAACCAGACGGAAGGACCTTTACCTGCTCCGTTCTTGCGCTCGGTAAACCAACCGAGCACGCAAGCGGAACATTAGCAGGTCTTACTCCGCTTTCACCTGCATGCAGGCTACTTGCGTACTCTTAAGTCGAGTAGCTCGTGGCGAACGGACCCTCGGCGAACCAAGCATCGGGGCCCTACCACCGCTCCCCAATCTCCATGATGGGTACCGGAGCTGTTGCTGATGAGAGGGGGACAAACGAACATGTGGGTCACTAGATGGAAAGCAATCACCACCGCCCATGGAGATCAGCAACACCAAGAGGTCGCCGATCCGTTGCCAGCCTACACCACTTCCTTTCTTTCATTCTTAAAAGGAATAAAACGTTTGCTCACAGAGATATCACAAATTATTATTGATTCTGCTGGCGTAAACTTGGACCTTGTGACTTGTCGGTTATCAAATACGTGCAAAGACCTCAGAGTTGACCTTAGATTGTGGGCCGATGTCGTTGATACTGTCGTGACGCGAATATCTCAAAATAGCCTAGGCACTTCAGTTTTGAGTAGACTTGAGCCTCATTTACGCCAGAGCAACATTGTACTATATTGTTGCATGTTACAAATTAAAGCATGCGTCTCCTTGTTGAATGCTCCATTCGCCGATAGCCATAGCTACTGCTGAATATAGGCCTTACCCAATGCTTTCCACCATATGGGATCCTTCGGTTCCGTATCCAACCCTATTTTTGAAAACCATAAATAAATCTGTTTCGAAGTTTTAAATATTAAACATGTACAAACAGACATACCTACAGATATATTCTTGAAGGTTCCCGCATGTCGTATTATGTGGGAATACCATTGGCTTAACAATTTCATCGCTCGTGCGTACTGTGATAGATCGTCAAATATGGTAGTAGGGCCCAATAGATCTCACCGTAGGCCTGGGGTAGGTAGGCGTTCTCCGGGCGTCGGCAAGTGAGCGTGCCTTACAACTCCGGTACCTGTCATAGACATCAGGTAGCCAGATATCTGGCGCCCAAGAGTGGATACAACTACACAGGGCGTACAGAGTGTGTCGAGAAGTGAGCGAGCGATCCTCTTAAAGGGAGCACACCTTACAAGTCTAGTACCCATCATGAACATTGGGGAGTGGTGGTAGGGCCCCGATGCTTGGGAAACCGAGCGTCGGTCGCCACCTGTTCCTGGATTTAAGAGTGCCTAAGTAGTCTGCTTGCAGGCGAAAGGGGAGCAAGACCTGTTATCAATCCGCGGTTGGTTTATTGGGCGCGATAGCGGGGCGGGTAAAGGTACTCTTGCCTGGTCGGTTTGCCGGGCGAGAGACTTGCAATCCTGTGATATAACCGTAAGGTGCACAGGGGACAATTAGCTGTAGGCATAGGGTCGTTGTCCAAAATGAACTTATTTATCGTCTCATCATAACATACTCTTATACATATAGACACCTCTGTATAATTATATTTTCAAGTGTTAGTCTTCGTTTAGCTTTTTGTCTGGCGCTGTTTTATGCCCACTCGGCTACTCTGTGATTTTCCTAAAGCTGGGAACTGAAAATCAGTGCTTTGCTTCTAGGGGCAATAATTGTCACCAAGTCACCAAAACATTGGTGTTGCTGGAGCATATTATCATCAGGTCCATTTTAGTTTCCACTACAGGAGCACGACCCTCTCTCGTCAGTCCCTGACGGAAGGAGGATTTGGCCTACTCTCCCCACGCTGGCCAAACGGGTTGGGGAGGCCTGATCGATATTTGATAATGTATTTCCCTTTGTCGCCTTGTACGACATCCACGGGAAGAGACGGAGTAATTCTATTCTAGTCTGCCGGAAACCACACGGCCAGCCAACACATTGGTGTTGCTGGAGCACATGACCATTTTTAAACATGTTCCTTATTCGTGAATCTTTGTTTGCATTTATTTAAGTATGTGTCTTTAGATTAAGTAAAATGTGGAAAAGCGACCCAAGAAATGTTATATCTACCTAAATGCGTCACGTTAATTAAAATCGCATGAAGAAACTCACCATCATTGCAAGCAAGAAGTTTTGCTATTTCCGCGCTGGCTGTTCCTAGCACAACCAGAATTACTATAACTATCTTCTGTTCCATAACTACGCGACCGCTCTCCTTCCTCGATAGACTCGTAGTGGAGCTGTAACAGAGTCCTAACAATGGCGCCTCGTTATCGAGTTGACTCGGCGACCCGGACTGGCTGATAGAAGCAATTACTAAGGCCATTCGCACACGCGGCGACTCGGGTTTATATACCCACTGGACCCATACTGGTATACTACTCCAGTAGCTTGGTGTCCGCACACGCGACTATCCACTAGACTTGTGTAGTTCCTGAGTGAGTAGTTCAATTACCAGATCACCATACAAGCCGGTTCTTGTCACTCACTCTTTCTTGTCCCATATAGTTCACTGCGTCATTTAGTTCAATCGAGTGACAAAGATTAAAAAGAACATAAAACGTACGAGCTAGAATGAGAGAGATACGTTGTAATGCCAAAATTGCTAGCGATAAAGAGCGAAAAGGACGGAAGATTCTGAAATTGTTCGAGATAAAACGAGACAGATAGTTTTGTGCGTGGTTGACTGACAGAATTAGAACTCGAAGGCTAAGGACATAAGAACCATAAGCTGTTAGCGAAAATATGCTATAGTAGTAAAGGCTCAATTTTTATTTTTATTATTATTTTAACGACTAAATAATTTCTTTTTACTCAAGGTTGACAGTCCTAAGCCTGTGAAAAGTTTGAAGGAAAATCAATATTTATATTAAGGGAATTCATAAAATATTTAATTAGTTATACTTATTTAATACAAAAATACAATATCACCAAAATGATGCAATAGAACTGAGAAAAATGTAGAAGGAATCAGTCAATAGAACTACTGAGTCGATTGAATCAAAGATACATTGAACTAAACTGAAATAGTGAGTCAAAAGAACTACAGAAGTAATTGAACTAAATGAACTAAGTAAACTAAATTAACTAGATGAGTGATATATTTCATTTGCGTCAAAACAACTGCATCACTCTTTTCAGTTCAGTGAACTGTTTTGCGCAAGTCTACTATCCACGCGTGCCATCAGTGTTGTAAGTCGCATGCGACTTACAACACCGTGTGCGGACAAGAACGAAATTGTATGGCGGCGACTCATGAGCGACGCGTAGGGCATGCGTATCAAAACCGAGTCGCCGCGTGTGCGAATGGCCTAAATGTCTGCAATTCATTAATAGCTGTGTTTGTGCATACAAATTTCTCGCTACTGTCATGTATGTTATTGATTTGTCTGTCTTAGATGTAGTGTATATTTGTAAACAAGTCATTATTTTAATGTAACAAAGAAACACGTTTCTCTAGTGAACTCTCTGTTATCTTTCTCTTATTATAATGAGTAAGCTTGTATTGAATAAATATATATAACTTTATCTATATGTACAGCGAAGATATTCTTTACAAATTCTTTTCTCATGTTTATATTCCAATCTCACCAAATCTATGTGTACGTTATTAGTGTGCAGTACTGTTGCAGGTAGCTTGTGTTATTGAAGACAATCTTCGATCAGCTCTAATTGCACTCTGTGACGACCAATAGAGGACGCAACAGGATTAGCCGTTATGGGGTCATAACTATTATGGTCTCTTGTTTCAGCAATTGGAAGTCATAACTAACTGCCTGTTTAGATGAACAATTATTATCATCGAGGAGCTCGATGGCGTGTAACCATACACGCAAGTTCAGCAACGATTTTTTTATTTTTTTTTATTATACTACGTCGGGTGGCAGACTAGCATACGGCCCGCCTGATGTGAAGCGGTTACCGTAGCCATATTAACGCTCGCAACATAAAATATCGCTCGCGCGCCGCCACCCCCGCTGCCATCGCAGCATCTCCTTCCTTTCTGGTGACCTCACTCATTCGCAGGAACACAACAACCCTCAAGGGAACCGTGATTTGGCTGCGGTATTCTGTGAGGTGGAGGTACATTCCCCAGTCGGGTAGCTTACAATTACGCACCCTACCTCTGTTTGCGCCAGAGCTTCGTTTGTCACGCAGTGCACCGCGTGCAGGTGAAGTCGGCTTTGGTTCAAAGATGTTGATGAACCACTTACACCCCAAACGATGACCGTAGCCTATTCTTGGATAGATTTATTTATCTCGAGCTCTCCTAGCTTTGGACTACTCTTACCTGTTTAGACGATTATAACATCATTATCGAGGTGCTGGCATGTAATCAAACAAGTTAAGCAACATCGACCGTAGCCTGTCCATGGATGAATCTATTTAGCTTGCTTTTTATTTATCTCGAGCTCTCCTTGTTTTGGAGGTCACGTTAAGCAGCCGTTTTCGGCTGTTGTCATTGCATGACAGTAGTTAAGCTAAGTCAGGAGCTTTTACGCGGTTTGAAAACACTGGCCTCCGCCAATCCGCAGTTGAGCAGCTTGGTGGAGTATGCTCTAAACCAGTGTTTCCCAAACATTGTTCTGCCATGGCCCGGTAATTTTCACACTGCCCCTTCGTGACCCACTTTATACTTTTAAAACCCGAGCTGGTTCCATTAAGTAAAATAATACAAATTTATGAATAGTAAAAATGTTTTGTTGAGTGTAGGCCAAATCCTCCTTCCGTCTAGGACGGACGACAGAGGGCCGTGCTCCTGTAGTGGAGACTAAAATGGACCTGATGATGATGATGAAAAATGTTTTATTCAATACTACATATTTTGGTATCGTACGAATATTCACGATGCACCCATCGATAGTACGTATTATTTTCAAAACAAGGCTGTAATGTTGCGAGCCGGTATTTTATTTTGATGGACCGGTACCGGGTCGCGACCCGGCAAATAGGAAACACTGCTCTAAACCACTTTTATTGATAGGAGACCCGCATTTCAGCAGTGAGGTGAATGTGTTGATGCGGAATATCATCATTAACATCAGGCTGTATCCATCTAATGCTGAATATATTATAATAGTTATACATTACTACATGTATATTACATTAGCCTAACATAGTGAATCCACTTCGTATGATGGTAAGCGAATAGAGAAGCCCAATAATTTCTCTATTTCTTTTAATCGTTGTGCATTTCCTCACGCAATACGCCGGTTGCCACAACAGTGCGTTGCAGCAACCAAATCTACCTTTTAGCACACCCCGGTCACTCCATACAAATGTCTCGTCGAGCACTACTACATAAACAATGGCGTCTGTGCAGAGCGTGACGAGCGTGTATGCGTCCGGCGCCATACAAACTGTTCCAGATTAGTCTCAGAGAGGAAGTGACGTCGATACGAGTGAGCAGCAGGGAGTGGCCATATTATACGTAGTACTATTACTCATAGTACTCATACTGTGCTTTTAGTTACTTCCACCAACGTTGCTATGTTGGTACAACACTTACACAGTCCTAGGAACGCATAAAAATAAAATAAAAAGATAATTTTGTAAAAATTTATTCTTTACAAAAATCCCTTAAATATAAAAAGGGTACAAAAATAATACGAGTACGTTGCATTAACTTCGTTGTTCATTCAATTGAGTAGTACATAATGTAATAATAAGTAAAATGGACTCCGTCAATACCTATAAATGAATTTTGAAAGCAGCTACATGTTGCTCAATATGAAAAAAAAAATGCAGAAGGTTTTTGCATCATTTGCCGTATACGTTAAACAAATGACACCTGTGTATTGAACATTTTTATTGTATTTTGCAGATTTAATTATTGTATGTACGGTCACGTGCAAATGCATATATAGAATTTGCGAAGAATCGGCTAATAAAAATATTAAATAGTAGTAATGAAAGTTGTTTTAAACCTTACGATGTTGCATTACGGTATTGTTAGCTTAGAAATTACGAACACGCGGTTTTGGAACTTATGCTATCCTATCTTATCTTGAAATGGGTCCAGCGCTGCAGCACCGGTTGGCACGTCGACCCTCATGGATCTTTTGTGCACTCCCTATTCTTAAGTAACTCTCCCCTTCCCCTGACTGTCTGAAGACATGTTACATGTACTTCAGTACGCATCTATTTGGGAAGAGCCTGAAGTCATTCAGGACTGGGTAATGCCCAGTCAGTGCCACAAGGATGAGACGTATCCGTTTATGACCTTATGCTATATATGGAGTTCTGCACGTGACCGTTCCCTGTCTATGTATCTTTTAAACATTTCTCGATATCCATTTAGCAAGATGTAAAAATGTATTTACAAATATATTTTAAACTATTTATTTACATTTTTAATACAAAATTTCACACACGCCGAACATTCTCTTTGGCATACCATGCAGAGTGCGGAAACTGTACATAATGCTCCTTATTACAATTAATACAATTTTGGAGTATTTTTTAATAAAAAAAAATTTTGAACTCAAAAATTTATACAATAGCACTTATAACAGTTATATTCTAGCTAAGTTATTAAGTACGAATTACATAAGTTTTTATGTCTAACTTTATTCATATTGAGAAGACAGTCTAATTAATATAACAAACTTATACCTTATATAATAACGAAACAGGAAGATCTTTTTTAAAATAGACTATAGTATCTTATTTAAACATATTAAATAAGTATAATTTTGTAATACAAAGAAATATTTCTCGTTACAATAATTTTGGAATGTTACTGTTTAGGAAATATCCATTTGTTATTTATTACTTACTTTTAAGTAATTGTTTAAATCGAAGTTTGATTTGCATGAGAACGAAAATGAAATAAATGAGACAAAAATATAGTGAGCGTATTTTACTTAATAGCGTCCAGGGATGGGCATAAAACTCTAAGCTTACATATATCTATGCAATAACTACGTATATTTACTATTGAATAAAAACTAATCATTTACAGTAAACGTTTACGTAATAATCGTGTGTAATTAAGTAAGTATTTCAGTCAATAATTTTCCATCACAGTTAAACTAGACAGAGCATTTAAAATTCGTTGTTATGTGAGGTAAGTATGCAATTGACATTTAATTTATAACAAAGTTAAAAGTAATAATCTCTTATATACAAACTGGGTATTAAGTTACGTTATATTGGAAATAAAGAAACTTACTCATTTGTTGAGGAAAATTTGGGCATGTCATAGAATACCATATAAATGATTTGTAAATTCTTTGACAAAATAGATTTACTATACTGTCCGATAATAATCATTGTATCAGAATGGATGTTATAATATCTAATTTGTGATAAATTAACTAAGCCTGATTGCAATGTTTCCCAGCTTGTTTTTAATCTCAAAGAAAGCGAGCAATGGATACTCTAACGCTACTCTAAGGTGTTAATGAACAATAAAAAATAGTAAATGAGGAATAAACCATTTAGGATATTTAGAATGAGATCACATTATTGTCCGGCATTTGAAGACATGTAAAAATGCAACTAAACACATTGAGGAGAAATAAGCACAATAATTGACGATGAGTTGAAAAAAATACTGTTAATAATTCATATCTACAAATTATGATAGCTTAATTAACATTAGAGAATGGCTGGGAGTGGTGAAAGTAACTGAGTTATTCCAGTCGGTAAATATGGGAAGATTACAAAAATTCAATGGCGATAATATTAAAACATAATAATTAGCTTATTAAAGTCGTTCTTGAGGAGAAGGGACATGTGTGTGATCATGATAAATAAAAATAGATACAATTGGCATAGGTAAAATTGGTGGCTGAGATTGAGTGTCTTATCTATAGACAATCAGTCTCAGCTACCAATTTTTAGAGACGATTAACTAAGAGAACGGCGACGCGCATGTGATGCCTCTGGTGTTACAGGCGTCCATAGGGAGCCTGTAACTCCTTTTCATCAGGCGGGCCATATGCTTGTTTTCCACCTTAGTGGTATGAAAAAAAAGAAAACAAGGAAAAACTGACTACCGTGATACACTTCATGCCAATACCAAACGAAAAGTTAAAAACAGAAACGTACCAGCAGTGTTGGATTATTTTCTCGATTGATTAGCAGAAAATACGATTGAAATGTTAAACGATAGCCAACGTGGTGGTGGTATTATGAGGATCCTCTCTAGAATGGTGGTGCAGATCTTGATGAATACCAGCCTCCTTCAAGATCCTCATCCTTGGTCCTAGAGGTACTCCTAAGGCTCGCAGTCTATCTTCTCCTACGTAAGGAAGTTCTGCTGCTCCAACTTTTTCCTTTTCGAGTAAGGCTGCATATTTCTGTGAAAGTATAATTAATTGATTCAGCTGTCATTTTGCGGAATTCAAATTTTCAGGCAATTTGATCTACACTACTTTGCGTGCTTTCAATTACCCACCATAGCTATTTCTTTAAGATAGGAATTGCAGACATAACATGTTTCCAAATGGATTTATATGTTATGTTCAGATGATGAAAACAAAATACAATAAACAAACACATAAAACAACAAAACAAAATTTCTGTGAAGTTTAACTCTTATCCAAGCTTACTAATACTCACCTCGTATCCAAGCTTCTTGAGGAAAAGTCTCATGAGGGGAGGCTCGTCTCCGAAGAACTTGGTCAGTCGCTTCACTCGGTCAGGATTGCTGAACGAGAACGGGTCTGTGTGACGGGAGTGGCCTGTTCGGAGGTACTGTTGGGATCTGTAAGGTAATGATAGATTAGCTTTGTTTCTAAAACACACACACATTTAACTTACAGGAAACGAAGGGTTTGGGGTGTAAGTAGCTCACAACGTACTTTAGATCCAAAGCCTACCTCACCTGCATATGGTGTCGACTGCTGACCCTGCCGACTAGGGAAATAGGCTTTGACGTTTCTTCTGGTAAGGTGGAAAGTGTTTATCTAGATTAATATCCGTAACTCGATAATCCGGAGCTCGATGGCGTCGTTGCGCATGGCAGTCTAATCGATCACGCAAGTCAAGCAACGTCACGTTAAGCCATCGGTCCCTGTTGTCGTTAGATAACTGTCGTTAAGTCAAGTCAGCGGCCTTTAGGCGGCTTAAAAACACTGACCACCGCCAAACCGAAGTTGAGCAGCGTGGTGGAGTATGCTAAACCCCTTAGAATGAGGGGAGGCCCGTATCCCAGCAATGGGATGAATAAAGGTTGACGATGACGAAAAATATCGATAACTGCCACATGCTTAGAAGAAAATAATAATGTGTGAATGATAACACATTAAATTAAACTAAACACAAAGATATGGAACGTGTATATTATCGAACTTATCGCTAAGAAATAACATATACACAAATTACATACATTAGAGATAAATAATTATAGTAAACATGATAATATTATTTACTTAATATACTATAGTCAATAAGTGGTGCTTCTTTGCACAAACATCGTATCTCAGAAGATAAATAAAAAAAAAAAACCTATGCTCATTTTATTACCAAGACTGATACGTCTAAAGTCTGATACGTCATTATATCAGCATTAGTTTTAAAAGTACTATTGAGTGTGGGGTAAGTAAGTGTAAGTGGTTCATGGGGTTCATCAACGTCTTTGAATCGAAGCCATCCTCACCTGCACGTGGTGCACTCTGCTGCCTGACAAAAGAGGCTCTGGCGAAAAGAGAGATGGGGCATAGCGTATTTTTTAAGCTGCTCGACTGTGGAAGTCACAGAATACTGAAGCCAAATAACAATTCCCTTTGAGGGTTGTTGTGTTCCTGTGAGTGAGTGAGTGAGGTCACCAGAAAGAAAAAAAGGAAGATAGAAGAAGATAGGCTGGCAACGGATCGACGACTCCTTGGTATTGCTGATCTCCATGGGTGGTGGTGATTGATTTCCCAACGAGCATGTGGGTAACAGGTAACCCAGATACTCGTTTGCCCCCACTCATATAAAAAAATAGCGAAAAGTGCTAAAGTCGGCCGTGTTCTCTTAATAACTTATTCCCTATATTCAGAAACTATAATAAAAACAAAATTAAAAATTTTGAAAAAACCCACGATGGTTAAAACGTAGTTGAAAAAGGATTTTGTACCGCGGATGCACATACTTGTGGCTTGAATAATTGCGATTATGTTTTTTTGATCTGAACCGGGTTGGTTCAGATCAAAAAAACCTAATCGCAATTATTCAAGGTGCTGAGGGAGGTCCAAGAGGTCAGCAATGGCCTCACTCAGCTGTTTGACAAATGAGGACGTCTGAGGTGGGAAGACTCCGTAAACATAGGGGTGAGTATAAAAGTTAATCTCTATTTCCCTTAGTCACGGCGGCATCGCGCGTGAACGTCTGGACTAATTTCGCTATTTCTTTGTATATTGTATTAAATTTGTTATTGTCAGGAGAAGGTTCTTATGAGAGAGAAAAATAAGAAAGTATATGGAAAATTAGGTAAATTTTAGAAAACTGAACGACCATGGTAACTTTTCTACAGTCACTTTGTCGTTTGACATATGACAGTCATATGACAGATCGCGCGAAACCAATGAGGGTCTTTTGGCAGCACTGTAGCCTAGGGTCCAATCATTTCTCAATTCATAGCATCTTGTCAAATGTCTTGTTGACGTCTTGTGTTGTCTTGTCGTCTTAAAGTTTCACTGTCAAAAAAATCAGTACATTTGGGCAATCTGGACCCGACGCCTACCTAGCGACATCTAATAAAAAAAATATAAAACATCCCCATTAGAAAAGGAGACAGGACAATCCTGTCAGTCGGGCCAGCTAGTAATACTCGTATAATATAAATATTCATCATCAGGTCATTTTAGTCTCCATTACAGGAGCATGAGCCTCTCCCATCCGTCCCAGGCAGAAGGATTTGGCCTACACTCCCCACGCTGGCCAAACGGGTTGGGAAGGCCTGATCGATGTTTGATAACGTTTTTCCTTAGTCGCCTTGTACGACATCCACGGGAAGAGACGGAGTGCTTCTATTCTAGTCTGCCGGAAACCACACGGCCAATAATATAAATATTACAATCTCTTAATAATAAGTTTGTACTTACTTGTACATGTGCCTTAGTGCGGCGATCTCTGCCCGAATGTTGTCCATCTCCTGCATCACCAGATGTTGGGTCCTCATCTCACTGGAGAGATGCGCCACTGACCTCGCCAGCGTCACCACATGCGACTCCAGCCGCTGGAAACGCTTGTTGATACCCTGAATAATGAGAATGTGTTTAGGAAAATGATGAACGTTAGGAGATGACCGAGATTATTTGAGAGGTTTCTATGATCAAATGAGCTAGAGTAGCTCTTATATATATGGACGATGACTTACGCCACGCGTCACGTCACGTCCCCTCACGTCAGCTGTACCATTTACCAGGTCCAGTGGTTGATCGTTTTTTTAAATGAAGGGGGGGGGGGGCAACGAGCATGTGGGTCACCTGATGTAAAGCACCACCGCCCATGGAGATCAGCAACATCAAGGGGTCGCGGAGCCAGCCCATACTCCTTCCTTTCTTTCTGCTGACCTCACTCACTCTCAGGAACACAACAACCTTCAAGGGAATTATTATTTGGCTGCGGTATTCTGTGAGGTGGAGGTACTTCCCCAGCCTTCCGCCTATGGCTCATTCTATTGACCTTATTCATATAACTCTGAGAACAATTGCTACTAAGTACGTACGCATAACGTGTGTATGTTTAACAGCGGTGACCACCAAAAATGGTAAAGAACAATGAAGTCCACTGCAGTCCCGGGGGCAAAACTACAGCCGTAGCCTAGCCTTGGAACTCACAACGAATTTAATCTGACGAAATTAGTAGGAGTAGGAAGCTTTCGGAATTTGACGTCCTCTCTTGGCAATGTGAGAGACAGCTACATGGCAAATAAGGCATTAAAAGCCTAGAGAGATGGCTAATCAAGTGAAGCTCAACTGCAGTGCACCACGGGTTTTAAATATCTAACAGTATTGGGCACCTAAAACATTGAATTGTTACCTAACAAATCGATCCCAATAATATGAGTTGCAAAATCGTCTGAACGCTTGGTAATTCTCCCTTGTTGCTACCAAATCAGAACCGTATACTACCCCGGATGCGATATTGGGTACCTTCTGTAAGATGAAACTATTTTTCTTGTTCGGGCTGCTTCTTGTTGAATATATGTTTTGACTCTGTGGATTTAAACCTCTTTCTCCAGCGCAGCCAAGAGATCGCAAAAGCCCGTGCCCATGGCGATCAGCAATACTAAATGGTTGTCGATCCCTTGCCAGCTTTTTAAGGGAAATATAGACTCTGTTCTTGAAGGCTCCCATGTCGTATTTGTTTGGAAATACTGCTGAGGGTAGTTGATTCCACAGTTTCACCGTTCGGGCTATAAAAGTACTTAAAATATCTCGTTTGTAAGCAATATAGTTACCTTATAGTCATGTTTTTTCCTATGTTCGTTGGAGCTACGTCGCTTGTCACGGACGGGTCGGCTGCTCACCGAGCTGGACGGTAAGGACGACATGCTGCCGTAGCGACGTTTTGACGACAATCTGAAATTTAAATTTAAAGTTTATTATATAACGTTCTCTACTGAGGTTAGACATTCGGATTCTAGAACCCAGTGGATTATTGTCAGGAAAACTCTAAGTCCAAATTTTAAATTTTTTATTTACAATTGGACCCTTGCGGGCTCTTAGATAAGTGAAGACGAGATGAGAAAATGACGAGATGCGAAAATGACGACATGCGAAAATGACGAGATGAGAAAATGACGATTATTTATAGTTCTTAGTAAAAACTGAAACAGAAGAGATTTTTTCCTTGTCCTAACAAATATAGTAAAGCAAACTTTTTTAAGAGAAAGTGACGTATTACTGACTCTTTGCGAAAAAAACAACTTACCTGGACTCCCAAGTCGGCTGTTTAGCCAAATTAGCTGGCTTCCTGACTCCCAGAAGCTGCAGTACCTCAGCATACATGTTTTCCAAGCCTCTCAGCTGTCGTCTGATGGCCCTCGCGTCTCCAGTGGAGGCGTCACTGTCAGTTCTACCATCGAGGAGTGACGAGAGGTCTAGGCTTCGAGTGGTTGTTGATGTCATGTCGGTGGTGTCCAGACCAAATACTGGAAATTGATGAGAAATCGTCCTCAATTTACAAGATCTTTGTAAATTTTTGGATAATCAAATGTTTCGTTTCACTTAGTAAATTTTATATGTATGATTAAATATTGGTGAGATCAATGGCGTCGGAGCGCGTGCCAGTCTAACCGAAAGCACAAGTTAAGTAACGTCGTAGCCTGTCCATAGTTGGGTTTATTTGTCTCGAGCTCCTCCGTGCTTCGAAGGGCACGATGACGGTCGTTAAGCCAAGTCAGTGGCTTTTAGACTACTTGAAAATGCTGACCTCCGCCAACCGCATTTGTGCAGCGTGATGGAGTATGCTCTATACCATTAGATTGAGGAGAGATCCGTATCCGTATCTCAGCAGTGTGAGATGGATGAGTAAGGGTTGATGACGAATAGATTATGTTTTTAGTTAAATATTTCATTGTTAATGATTATGTATATGTCGCAATTCGCAGCCAAATAACTAGCAGTTTTAGAAATGGCTTCGTTTTGTAATGCGGTGGAATTAACGTTTAGGCGGACTGTCTTAATTACCATTTTGAAATAAAATATGTAGGTGGACACTTGAAGAGAAGGAAATCTTCTCCTCATACTCCAGACCTTCATCAAACTTATTTATTCAGCGCCGAATGAGGTTGAATTGAAGGTCCATTTTTTACTTTCCATTAGGTCTCTTTTCGGGTGATCACCCACATACTTAGAGTACTACCACAGTATAAGTAATAGTACTACGTACAGTACCCCATCTCATCTGAGTCTATTCTCTACAACTATCGATGTCAATATGAATATCGATAGCGCTAAGTTACATCTCTGACACAAACACGTACATTGACACACATAGATGTAATTCAATTTCGATTTTATTTGACAGCGTATATTTGTTCCTTTTATTCCACTAGGTATATTAATTTTATGTGTAAGCACATTATAAATAATAGTACTACGTACAGTATGCCCACTCCCTGCCGCTCTCTCGTGTCAAAATCACCTCATTTGAGACAAATGTGGAATAGTTTCTAAGGGGCCGCATGCATAAACGCTCATTCACGCTCTGCACAGACGTCATTGTTTATGACTAGATACATAGTTTACGACGTGACATTTGTATGGAGTGACCGGGGTCGGGTACTACTGCACAAGTTATATCATTGTTTTTAATAATACATACAATGCTTTTTGTAGTGGTGGTCTCGTTTGGAAGAATGTTTTTTGTGGCCATGCCAACGTGGTGACTCTCGTCCCCGTCTCCGCTCTTCGGGATATTCCGACGATCTTCCTGGAAGACTGCAAACAGAATATTATTAACCCTCAATTACTCGCATGGGGTCAATGTATGCCTGCATTAAGAAATGATACACTTGGAGCGGCCTAAATTTCCCTGCGCCCTTGCAAGCTTCATTACTCGCAGTCATATTTACCTAACCCTTAATTACTAGAATTTTGTATTCTTGTAGCAACCAAGTCACGGGAGTCGAAGAATCTTTTTTCTTTTTTTTATACTACGTCGGGTGGCAGACAAGCATACGACCCGCCTAATGTGAAGCGGTTCGCGCGCCGCCACCCCCGCTGCAAACGCAGCATATTCTTCCTTTTTGGTGACCTCACTCACTCGCAGGAACACAACAACCCTCAAGGGAATGTTATTTGGCTGCGGTATTCTGTGAGGTGGAGGTACTTCCCCAGTCGCGCAGCTTGAAAAATACGCTATGCCCTATCCCGCTTTTCGCCAGAGCCTCTTCTGTCAGTCAGCAGGGTGAACAACGTGCAGGTGACGTTGACTTTGGTTCAAAGATGTTGATGAACTACTAACACCCTTTTAAGAATGCGTCGTGCCTTTGAGCGGTGACCCCGTGAGAGTAATTACGTTACTTTTTTTTAAATGTGCGCAGCGACGCGTCCTCCCACTTCTGTGACTTGGTTGCTACTACATTTCAGTATAATAAAAAGTACTCTGTGCTACTACAATACAAAGTACGAGTAATTAAGGGACTTTATTGACTAATATGACTTTATTGACTACACAATGACTACACAAATATATTACAGCTGTAGTATTTTCGGTACCGAAAACTGATGAATTACTACTTATATCCAATATGAGAGAGACAGAGATGATGAGATGATGACCTCTCTTTCGTTAGAATCACGTTTGTCAAGGGCAGGGTGCACAGAAGGCCGATTCTCATAATTATTTTACGATTACGGAATAAAAGTTGACCGAGTCGAGATTGAATTGTGGATTAACTGAAAATTATATACCTACTTGATTTAATTAATCAATTGTTATTGTTGGCATAATAACATTCTTAGTTTGTTTAATTTTCGGTCGTATTTCGTTAATAATCCCACTTAAATTAGACTTTGAAGTTTAATTTTAATTAAACTTTGAAGTTCCATATTGTGATACGTGAACACATACCAAAATGGACATTTGTGAGATCGAGACTGGGTCGAAACTGAACTTTGACTACATACATACAAGACGAGCTCGGTGGTCGAATGGTTAGTAATGGCCACTTTGACTCCGAGGTCGAGGGTTCGATCCCCGCACAAGACAAATATTGTTCTGCATGAACATGTCTGTTTGTCTTTGTATGTATTTACAAAAAAAATGTAATTAAGTATCATATCAGTTATCTAGTGTAGTACCCACAGTACAAGCTTTGCTTAGTTTGGGACCAGATGACAGTGTGTAATTCGTCCAGGAATATTTATTTATTTATTATTTACATTGTAATTAGAATTGATGAAGTTGGCTTTGGCACAAAGGTGAGAATCATTTACACCATAAAAGCTCAGTTATGATGGGGTTAAAACTGACTATTTGTTAATATTGCAATTATGTGGTTGAAGTCTCATAGAAAACTTGATGATGACGGTTCATAAAAAGTCATATAATATTAAGACTCAATATAAATCAAGATATTAATTACAGAAGGAAGAACATCTGCATCGGTCAAAGAAGATTGACCACGGGCAGTACTCTTAGAATATTTACTATCGACACTTTTATTCTTCTGCTTTCCAATTAATCATACAGTTCATTAATCATACATATCTAAAATACAAAGGGTTCACATTTTTTAGTTTTGATTTGAACACAGCATTTAGACTGCTAATTCGCTGAATATATGTTTCAGCGTTGCCAGACGACCCGATTTTGGCGGGACGTCCCGATTTTTAAATCAAAATTTAATGTCCCGCGCGGGACAGGTTCAGTCCCGCTTTTCGGGTATAACTCGACCGTGCGTGCAGCGTGCTGAGAAATCTACAGCTATCCTGTGAAGAGTTCTTCATTTTTATTAAAGAAAAAAAGGAAACTCTAGAAGAAGTTACATCTTCATAGAAATATCATGAATAAGTAATTCTTATAAATAATTATTCTCTTAATGTAGGTTGCAATCTGTAACACTCACTCCTCAGAGTAGGTACTGTTGGAAACGCCATATTTTTCTAATGAATAAAACTTTCTTGATTTTGATTTCTATTTTTTTTATTCAGAAGACGAATCAGACTCAACTATTTAACGATAGGGCAAATCTGATTTAAAATATCATATTTTTATTAAAATTCGTTTTCTATTACTGTTTTTGCTATCTATTGTCAGGTAATCGTAATTTGAACTCAAATAAAAATAAAAATATTTAAAAACTTCTGATTGTATACGTTTTATTTACTATGTCCCGCTTTCGACGAAAAAATCCCGCTTTTTTCACTCAAAAAGTTCCAAAATCCCGACTTGGCAAAAAAAAAATTCTGGCAACGCTGATATGTTTATAGTACTAATAAGTACTGTGAATGTATGTGTAATGAATGACCTGACACCATTTTACACATATTTATACCGAAGTGTAATAAAATTACGTAAGTAAAATGAAAAGATAATTAACAAAACAAGTTCATGTGCTCCCAAGTGCGTTATGCAAGAGCAACCACGCGGAACCTAGATTACATAAATTTATTATTATAGATGTTTATGCAGACAACAGAAATTTATGGTTATGCTCACATTTTTACACCATCGCCAGACCAAGTCTGTGATGTCGGTATTCTATGGTTGATTGGAAGAGATCTCATGAGGGATAAATCCGCCATTGCATAAACTTAATTCTACAGTTTTGTTTTATATATTCGTGTGAAATAAACAAACAAACAGAATATTGTAGGCTGTAGACATTACAAAAATATTTCTAAGAGAACAGACATAGGCAACGTTGATAAGGCAGGTAAAAAAATATAGCAGGACAATTCTGAGTTTAACACATAAAGGTTTCGTATGATGAATGTACGTGAAGTAATGGAATCTACACTAGAATTTCGGGCACCCGAAAGGATATTGACCATTCGTGTATGGATAAATGTACTGATAATAAAAAGTGCATGCCCTAGTATGACAATAGTTCACTAGGTCATTTATAGTTATAATAAAAGAAGTGGCTGCATAGGCAGCGGGGTAGGCAGCGCAAGCGATATTTCATGTTGCGAGTGTTATTATGGCTACGGTAACCGCTTTATATCAAGCGGACCGGACGCTTGTCTGCCATCTGGGGTGTCAATTTTTTTTTTTTGAGTTTTATATTCAACATTGATGCGAACTCAAAGTTTACATCCTTATACCACAGTATACATAAGTACATAATTATGTGTATCGTGCTCACAATGATCCGTGGTTTATGAGGTTTTTTTGAATGAAGTCTAAAAAAATTAACCAGAATTAAGTAACACTTAATACTATTGGTTAATTTAATCGATTCGTATGCTTGCTTGCTGTCTGATCAGTAGCTTACGTTAGACAGGCCCTGTATCCTGTATCGTATATGTATTTGATGGGAATTCTACTCAAAAACCTCAGGGCCAGGGGAGTATGCTGTTTCTGTTTCTGTCCGAATAGACATTCAGACTAAACTCGCCAGGGCAAGAGCACAAGAGTAGACCTGGCGTCCCATATCATTGATATCATACGGCGATAGCTATGCCCTGATGTGTATCTATGTATCTGATATGGTATCTTAGCTAGAGATGAGAAGATCTAACTTACCTGTTGCGTTTGTGCATATCAGAAGACGGCGAGAGAGGCGGGAGTGGAGGCGTGACGGAACTATCTGAACTGCCAGAAGACTCCAGCCGCATGCCAGCCAGTTTAGGCTCCAAGATTTGGCGTAGCTCACATTCTACCAAGTCCGCCCATTCGTTCTCACCGGCTGGAAGATAGTTTTATATAATTTTAGTGCTTCTTGTTTTTTCTTAACTGACTGAGAAGCTAGGTTGCATAAATGTGGATGCGTGGGCGCGCTACAATATAAGTATGAATAAAAAAAAGCAACTTCAAATCGGACAGAATCGGTGGATTAGGGAAAATTGATGGTATCTTCAACAAAACATTCATTCCACTGTCGGGTTTCGGATATGTCCTGAATCGAAGAAATTTAGGACCACCTTCAAGCTGCTCAAATGCGGGTTGGCGGAGGATTTCATGTGATAGAAATATGAAAGAATCAGGAAATGTGAAGAAAAAAAATGAACGATGTTATCCAGAGATTAATAAAATATACCTACACAAGTTTTTCAATTCAGCTCACTCACTTTTGTGACTGTATAAAAGAAAGTTTGAAAAACGCACCTGTGATGGAAACTATATGAAGAACTTGCCTTCCCTGGTATGAGCATGTCATGCAGAAGGATAATATAATAGGTATGTGACAAAAAGAACGATTTGTGAATGTATATACATACTAGCAGTTCAATTATTTGTTTTTGCATAGTGAGAGATGAAGTTTGGAAAACTGTAGATGGATTATGTGAAAGAAAGATGCAAGAAAGCATAACAAAGAGGTAATTGTAGAAATTACGGTTAATAAAAATGAATGGGAGAAAAATACATATTGCGCTGATCCCAAACAATGGAAAAAGGATAAGTGAATGACGATGACTCACTTTGTGCCGGTTGTTGCTGACTAGTTCCAGGTTGTGGTTGAACTCTCGAAGGTCCAACAGCATCGGAGTCTGCCGACGTGTCGTGTAGACTAGCCTCGGGTCTCCGCCCGCTGGAGTATGCCACGCTGCCCCGACCTGAGTCCACATTGGAGGATTGACCGCCATTTTTATCGTAGTCTGAAAATATTGTAAAACCATATGGATCGCAAGTCTACTATCCATAAAATGCGTTTTGACATCATCATAATATTTTTTTGATTGTCTAGATGTCTAGATGATGTAGGTTTATATGACGTTGTGTTTGTATACAGTTTAGAATTAAGTTTTAAATGATTTATTAATAAAAAAAAATAGATAAGCAATCTTTCATAGTTTTCTTTTGTCTTCTATTTATCGTTGATCTTTCTATAGCTTTCATCTAAAGTTTTTAGCTCTATCTGGTGTAGATTATTTATTTATTATATTCTCACGAGATATCGTAACTACAGCGGTGCTTAAGCATGAGAACCACTATTAAGAACAAGATAGATCGTATATCGAATCGATTGAGGTATGGTTTATCTTGTTAAAGCATTTTCTTTATTAGCTGATTAGTGTTTATTTGCATACGAAGTCTACGTCGTTGGAAATAAGCTTTGATCGTATCTTAATGACCGTACTTAGTGACTCGATAAAATATAGGATTCGAAAGACGATCGGATGTAGTTTTATTATTACCATTTTTTTTATTATAATTACGATTATAAAATTAAACAATTTAACCATCTTTCTTTGCATTAAGGACAAACTTGAATTTAGTGACAGGACAAGCTTACAACATTTTTAAGTTCTATAAAAAGATACACACCTGAACTAGCACCAGAACCTGCTCCTTTCTTCCCATGAGCCTTTAAATCTTCTATCCTGCTCGGCGTTTGTCTTGATGAAGATGGTGGAGGGTTATAAGCATCAGCTTTTACACTAGAATTATATACACTATCAGCTGACTTTTGGCTTGCACTCTCATCATTCCTTTCTACTATATGACCAGATGTAGACGCTTCTTCTTTTTGTTTCTGAGCGATCGAATCTGGTGTTCTTCTTTCTTTGTGTATTTCAGGCGTTCTTCTATATACATTTTCTTGTATTCTCTCCTGTCTGTGGGATTCTATTGATCTACCGCTAGTACGGATTCGTTCTTCGAAACTAGATCTGCCTTGTGCAACTAATCTCGATCGGAAACCACCATCGTCTGATTCTCTTTCTTCACGTATATTTCTGGGAGAACAGTTTTCATTTGACACTCCATCTAAAAGATTCCCATGCGAATTTCTTCTGGATCTGTCGTGTATTTGAGGTGTTGTGACTTCAGGTCTATGCGGTGGTTCATCTAAAAGGTGAGGATGTGATGCTGCCCTCCTACCTTCCACTAACCCCCTCTGCCTTATGATTTCACGTTCTAGTTGTTGTGGACTTCGAAGATCTGGTCTTGAATGCGAATTATCAAACTGTAATTTAAATATTGATTCACATGAGATTATGATAGTAGATAACTTTAAATTGCGGACGTTATAAATATAATAATTATGTTGATTACATCTACGTCTAAGTTATTGGGACAAATAAGAAAAACCGTGAAGCGTGAAATTAATAGGAAGCAATAAAATTTAGTCGTCGTTTAGGCTTTTGAATATAAATCGTTATAATAATTGAATTTATGTTTTTATTAACACTCTAGTAAACAAAATCCATTAACGGCAAACCAAATGTTTGTGCTTATATATACACTTATGGACATTTTAGGAATTTGTAAATTTTATTATGTTGTTAATTTTTCCAGTTGGACATAAGTCTTGGGATAATTAGATGTTCTAAAGTGTTCGTCAAGTTGTGCAACATAAAAGAAACTACAAGACTGTCCGTATTGTGAATAAGGTAATTAAAGTTAGACGCCTTAAGAACGAAATCACATAATGGGAAGAAAAATAGGTTTACGTACTTCGATTATTCAACGGAGAAAGTTTGAATAATGAGGTACAAAAGACTGATGAGAATGTTAGGAAGCCAGAGCCATAAGAAACGTTTTGATTGGCTCGAGACTCGATCGGTTTTACAGAACAGAAAACAATGATCCAATAAAGTATGTTCTTGTTACGAAGGTAAAAATGGCTTCCATGAACGATCGTTTCGGCGTCGCAGAGATCCAAGCACTTGTTAATATAATTGCAGCATACCCCGTGGGAAGAGTTTGTTAATTGTTGGGAGCCATTGTTCTTTGTTTCAAAGTTGCCAGTGAGAAATAAATACGGGGTCGCGTAAGAAAGGCGTTGCAGTGATTGCTGCAGCAATTTTTTGACGCTGTTAATAGTTTTTTTTGAATGAATATTACGAGCATTGTTTACAATACCATGAGTACTTTGGTCTAAGAATAGTAGTACTCAAATTACTTTTGTTTCCCAATTCGACTCGCTATGCCACTGTGTCAGATAATCTGAATATCTGACACAGTAGCTTAGTCTTATATTTATTGATAGGTACATGTATGTGTGTATTGATTAACTTGGAATTAATTTTTGGAATGTTCATACTGAACATAAGGCATCATCAAAATCTATGCCTAAAATATTACCTGACTTTGAGGTCCAGTTTTTAAAGAAGTGAAATTCGACATAGATCTAACATCGATATCTCTGTGATAGAGAGCACTTCTTCTGCCCGGTGGTCCATACTGTTGATACAAGGCATCAGCGCCTAATGCTTGCGGTTGTGGCCGAGCATGAGGCGTAGAAGCTAGCATTTCTTGTGACCTGGCCTGCTGGTTTAACATCATATGCTGCTGGACTATTTGCTGCTGCATTAGCTGCCTGTAATGATAAAATATACTTGATTAATGATAACTTTGTTCTTGATAATAATAATCTATTTTTTATTTGACAAGACTGATGAGAAAGCATGCAGCAATCATATCGAAGTCATTTTCGATAATATAGCTAGTTATAAAGTAACGAAAAAAGGATTATATCAATTACCTGTGCGGTGAAGGACTTTGGTAGGCCATGTTATTAGCCATTCCATGACTATACTGCATATCAGGCCTGTTCTGTGGCATAGGTCGTCCATAAATACCCTGCTCCATCTTTCTACTACCAGAATCCCTAGGCGTCGCCTGTTCTGGTTCTGGCCTTTTTCTTTCCTCACTGTTATTTAACCCTGGTTCCTGTTGACTATCTTTCTCACTATCATTATTATCTTTACTCTTGAATCTACTTGATATCATATCTTTCAGAGTGTGATACGTTTTACTGACAGATTTATTACTTTTTGGTGCATCTCTTGTATTGTCTTTGCCAGTTTCAACGGTGACTGTTATTAGTTGTGAATTATTAGGAGTATCAGTTTTTGATCCGTAGTTTTTAGCGGGTATTGGTGGTTTGGGAGAGTCGTAACCTTGGACATTTCTTGAGATCGCTCCTTGGTTTTGGTTCTGATGGATGGCGTAGTTGTAATTGTCGTGGTACTGCCTGAAGTTGTCGCTTGAGGTACCAGCTTGGTTCTGAAAAGCATACGGTATACGATGCATTGTGCGTACCATGGGAATCAGAGAAACAATGGCCTATTGCGATAGAATTTAAAACGCCCCTAATGTGTAGCTGTAAATTTTCTCTAATACATTTATGTGAAAGCCGTATTGTTGGCTAACTTGAGAAGAAATATTAGTTTTTATGTGTTGTAAAAGCTCAGTTTAATTACTGATATAAATTTGCTTAATTAACTATGATGTGAATCTATTAATATATCAAAGTCAGTAGGTAAGTAAATGTCGAGCACTTTTAGAAATTTTTGGGGTACTTAATCTTTGTTAATGTTTATAGCCATAAGATGTAGATAAGCCAGTAATGATGATAATGATAGTTGTACAAATAGATACGATTTCCAGGAGTTACTGGAACTTTACCGCATAAGCTGTAGCCGATTCCGATAGAATATTTTGATTCCAAAAATAGATCTTAGGCGAAAGTTAACGGACATCTTTGGCTTAGTTGGTAGAGCTCTAGGAGGTGTATTATCTAAGCTAAACACCATTCTCATCAATCTAAGCGGAAGTTTGATATTGGCAACAAAAAATCCGATGATTATCGGCTCCAGCTTCGGCGGTAGGCGCCCAGGAGCCCTACCGCCGAAGCCGATTACTACCGGAATTTTTGATTGAGAAAATAAAACTACTGCTTAAATTGTTGCTAATTATGTTTAGCTCAGCTAGTAGAAACCCAAAAGCTCTACTGACTGAGCTGAAGATGTTTGTCAATAACTTTAACATAAGACCTATTTTTGGAATAAAAAAAATCGATGGTAATAGGCTTCAGCTTCGGCGGTAGGGCCTCTGCCCCCTTACCACTCTTACTCTTATTGCGATTCAATAACTGAATAGAATGCTTATTCATACCAATGAATAAGCGACGCTATTTCAAATTTAGTGGTCCGAGCTCAGCCCCCTTACCACCATCTCTTATTGTCATTCAATAATTGAATAGATTGCTTATTCATACCAATGAATAAGCGACTCTATTCCATTTGAAGTAGAGTCGTTTATTCATTGGTATAAATAAGCATTCTATTCAGTTATTGAATCGCAATAAGAGATGGTGGTAAGGGGGCTGGGTATGATAAAAAAAGCATAGGAATAAAAAACAGTTTTAGTTTGTTACCGGCTAACTGTAAGCAGGTAATCGGGTTCTTTATGTACCCTATCACTTGTAAGTTATAAGTTTCATTGGTGGACTGTTTAATTTTTCTTTCAACCACTAGAGTGATCAAGAAGAATACGTGGTGCGTGTCAGTGAGGGCTGTTATAAGTTCAAATCTGGTGTTATGTTACATGATTTGAAATTACTACAGCTTATTATGTTGATACGCCAAGTAGAAGTGAAGTTATTAATAATTATATATATATATATATATATATATATATATATATATATATATATATATATATATATATATATATATATATATATATATCCACTTGGAGCATAAGGAATTCACCACGTCTTTAGTGCCAAAGCCAACCTCACCATATGGTGCACCTTACCGAATAGCGAGAGGCTCTAATAAAAGAGAGGTAGGCGCATTTGTAAGCTGTCTGACTTGGGAAGCACCTCCACCTCACAGAATACCGTAGTCACATAACAATTCCCTTGAGGGTTGTTGTGTTTCTGCAAGTGAGTGAGGTCTCTCGAAAGGAAGTTAATGCGTTGCGCAGCGGGGGTCGCCGCGCGCTACTGTAACTACTTCATCCATCCGAAGTAGTATAAAAATATATTAGATGTATTTATTTAATGTTATCTATTTTAAGTTTACAATAAGTTTAATTTTTTAATAACTTCTGCAATAAAAATATTCAAATTGGAAATAAAAATATTTATGACTAGTGAAGCTAAATTCGTCATTGGTAAGCATTTGCGACCATTTAATGTACCCAGAGTACATATTTTAATTAATAGTAATTTTCACTCGTAACTGAATACTGAATTTCTTATTTGTATTTATGTTGCCTGGTCGCCAAACCTAATAGCCGGACAGACCAGCAAGTTTGGGCGGACATTTGGGTAAAAAAGCCGGACACCCTACATTATTGAGGATTTTGTGTCTCAGTATTAATAGGTGTATGTATGTTGTATACAAAATTAACGCTCGACTCGCTCTACGCTCGGCGCTCTCGCTCGTTTGCGTAATGTTAAAAAGCATAACAAAAGCCGGACAAGCCGGACACCGTTAATTTTGGCCGGACACGCAATCAAAAAGTCTAACTATGTCCGGCTTTATCCGAACGCCTGGCAACCCTATTTGTATTCATTACCTATATTTGTTGATTTTAATTTTAATTACTTTAATAAATGAAACGCAATAACTATTACGCGCTAACAAGAGTAAAATAATTAATAGATTCACTTTTTAATTACAGGTAATCTCGAGATTTATGCGTCAATGAAATTACTTAGTATAATTTATAACAGTATATAATTAATTGGCGAAGTGATATAATAATGATTGATTTTATTATTTTAATCAGAACTCGGGGTTATATATTCAGTACTAGTATACAATGAAATATAAATTCAAAGAAAAATGTTACATATTTTGATTTCAGATAAGAATTTAGGAACAAAAATATTTTTTTTAATGAGAGGGGGTAAGCGAGCATGTGGGTCACCTGATGGTAAATAATCACCACCGCCCATAGAAATCAACAACACCATGGGATCACCGATCCGTTGCCAGCCTTTTAAGGGAAAAAAATATTCTGTTCTTGTAAGCTCCCATGTCTTATATTGCCTCGTGTCATTTTTACTAATAAAAATGGGTAAATTTTTATTATTAAAAATATTATTATATGGGTTAATTTATTATTATAATTTGCTATTTAAAAATAATTAAAAATATACGAGAAGAAACCGTTTTAATTAATTTATATTTAATTGTAACAACACAAAATATTTAATATTCGTTTAAGATTTTTTTTTTCATTCCTTTCTTGAATTTGCAAATACAGGGAATATTATAAAAACTTATTAAACGTCCTAAGACTTCTATAAATTACAAAATAAAGTTTTTTTATAACATTTGTATACGAACATTTTCCAACGCGAACTCGACCATTTTAAGGGTTGCCACCGAAATCCATCACTCACAAACACAACACATCACAAACCAACTAACATGACCGCCAGACGTCAACTATTGAGTATACTAAATATAGACTAGTGATTGTCCCGCGGGTCTACGCTAGGTGGCGAGCGCGTCTATACGACCGGATGCGCCCGCGCTTGTGATCCAAACACTCGCGCCTTGGTTGTTGTGACGAGGTGCGGGTTATCTACGACGAATTGTGTTAGAACACGCGATAGGAAAATTTTCAACAGTTCCTTGTTCTAAAGTTTAAGAGTATTCGTTTGAAGTGTTTTCTCTCAATTTGAATGTTACATCTATATGCGTGAATAATTGCAAATTTAGTCAGATACGTGAATCTACTAATAACGCAGTTATAATTTCAAAATAAGTAAATAATTAGTAGCTCCTCGTTTTGCTGTTGTTCTGTGTTTACGTTTTGAATTAAGACGCTACTAACTCATGAATAAGGGCTTAATTATTAAACATTAGGATCGTAATTTGGTATTTTTTTATACTACATATGGAAATGCAAACAAGCAGACGGTTGACGTAAAGTACTTACCGTAGCCATATAAACGCTCGCGTTTTTTCTTCGTGGTGAATTCACTCTCTCAAAGAAACACTTTACGGGAATTTGACTTTGACGAGCTCGGTGGTCGAATGGTTAGCAATGGCCACTTTGACTCCGACGTCGCGGGTTCGATTCCCGCACATGATAAACATTTGTATGCATGAACATGTCAGTTTATCTTGGTCTGGGTGTTTTTCTATGTATTATAAGTATGTATTTACAAAAAAAATGTATTTAAGTACATTTATAAGTTGTCTAGTACCCATAACACAAGCTTTGCGCTTAATTTGGGACTAGATGGCGCTGTGTAAATTGTCCAGAAATATTTATTTATTTTAATTGTTATTTGGCTGCGGTATTCTGTGAGGTGGAGGAGGTACTTCCGCAGCCAGGCAGCATATAAATACGCTATGCTCTACCCCTTCTTCGCCAGAGCCTCGTTAGTCTATCAGCAGAATGTACTACGTGCACGTGAGGTAGAATTGGATCAGAGATGATGGTGATTAACTTACACTCCACATACATTATTCGTGATTGTACCCAGGTTATATGGTAATTAAATAAAAAATGCCCCCAAGAAATGTTACATCGTACGTAATATTTGAACTTTTATATTTGAGAGGCACGCAAAAATATCGTTAAGAATAACTATCTCTGAGATTATAGGTACCTACATCCGCATAGATGTGTGCCCTATTGTTATGCAATTTCATATTGAATTTAAACCAATAAATATAAATTGGTTGTCTGTAAAGTCGGTTTACAGACGATATTTCTATAATTTTACGCGATAACGTCATAAGATAAGATCGGCCGATGGAGAGGAAGAGTGATAGATGCGTTACAAACCGAACCGATCGAACTAGGCCGATCGTACCTCTCTATCTTTTGTTGCGCGATCGTCTCAGGCGAAACGTGACAATGAGCTATGCTTTTTCGTGCGTGCAGCCGGTGTTCAACGATTTATAAGACGTTATCCCGTCAAAACTATACTTCCTAATTAAGCATACGTACTCATGCACACCTGTACCTACATTGAAACCTTCGTCAGTTAAGAATTTCCTTTCAAAATATCAAAGCTCATTAAATGGTGGAAAAAGTTATTGAAAAGTTTTAGATAAAATACCTTCCTGTGTGTTCACATTGAGTAAACTTATTGTAGCCAATCATTAGGAAAAATATATCTCGCTAAGTTTCTAAAATAACAGGACTTTTTGGCGCGATCTTTGGTAAGCGCGATTGTGCTTCTAAACAAATTTTCATACTCTAACTAATGTACAATGATATTGATTCATAATAGAGATAGTGTATATAATGGTGCAAGTAATTATTTGAGTGCATAAAATTTGTAGAATCTTTGATTAAAAGTGTTTGATTCGGGGCTGCCGAGTCAATCCAAGAAGTTGTGCAAAACAGCAGAAAATTGCACCATCGGTTTTACTGTTGACTTATTGCAAGTAATGAAGGAGCAAGAAGATTTCTTAGGAAAATTTTCTATCCAAGCTGGGAAGAAGATAAAGAAATAATACAAAGATGGGCTCAAAAGAAGATTGATCCCAGAGCCGTAAAGCTAATTGATAAATAAAAAAAATTTTAAATAAAATTAATGTTTATGAGTCAATTTTATAATAGTTAAAATGCTAGTCGTTGAACAGTACAATGGTGCACTTGTACAGTCTCAAATTTCCAATCGTCCATAATTCGCTACGTCAAATCAAAGTCATCGGTTCTACTTTCGCTAGCGTGTAATGGCTGGCTCGTGTCATACCTACAATGTTTTATAATGGCTATTATGTTTATTATATCTTTCAATTCTCAGTCGATCTAACAGGTTTTTTTCTCATTATTGCAATAGTGTACGTGATACGTAATGTAAAGTTTCGATTATTTATTAACGAAAGTGTTATTGCAATAAACGTAAATTTGGGGTGTAAGTGGTTCTTCAACATCTTTGAACCAAAGCCAACCTCGCTTGCACGTGGTGCGCCCTGCTGACTGACAAACGAGGCTCTGGCAAAAAGAGAGGTAGGGTGGGGAAGTACCTCCACCTCATTAATTCCGCAGCCAAATATCAATTCCCTTGAAGGTTGTTGTGTTCCTGAGAGTGAGTGTGGTCACCGCAAAGAAAGATAGTAAGGAGTCATTGGTTATTTATATATATTCTACATATATATGCTTAGCAATGGATCGGCGACCCCATGGTATTGCTGATCTCCATTAGCGGTGGTGATTGTTTTCCATCAGGTGACCCACGTACTCGTTTGGGTATATTTATAGCCTCACTTAAAAAAGCTACTATTTTTGTACTATCTCAAGCCTGGCGCCGCTTTGGTTCGGGAGCCTGTGGCATTTTGTCCGGTCTGCCACCCGGTAGTAACGCCACTGTATTGACTATAACATTCATATTTCATATTCGTCATAACAAACCCGGCCATAAGTCCCAGCGTACACGACAGCACCGTTCGTTTCCACGTACCGCGTTAACTACCGCCGAGGTTGCACCATGAATTTTTATGGTGTTATAAATGGGCTACGAGCCCTGTTGGTATCAACTGATATTGAAACAGAATTATTTTATAAATTATATAATTTGTTGGTCTACGGGTTATTTCTTTTATGAGTTTATTTGTATTGAATATATTGCGAATAATTTTGATACAGAATTTTTGGTAGCGATTTGGTAAACGGTTTGATGTTAATACGTCAATATTAAGAAATATAGTCATTCTGTTTTTTTTCACAGCGGTGTTCCTGTACATTAATATGAAAAATAAAACGAAATAATTTATAGTTATATTACGAAAAATAAAATGGTTACCACTTCTAGTGAAGGGCGCTACAATACTCGTTAGATTCGCGTGACAACGTATGTTCACCTAATTAAAACACATGGCGGCCGTTACAAAATTGCGATTTATAATTTCCTCAATAACCCGTAAGATATGGATATCAAAAGGGTCTGATGAACGAAATACAGTAACTAAAGTTTTTAGTTTTTATTATGAATGTCTAATAAAAGCTTGCTTCTAAAAACATTTTTTTTTTATTATACTCGTTTACCGCATCTTTACATTTAGGTTTTTTTTCAAAGCAACGCTAGTGTAGCACATAAACTGAGATCCTAAGTCAATGGCATAAACCCTCTTAAGGTTCCCTGAGTGCTGAGAAAAAAAAATTTGTTAACACAGCAAAATTTTCGAAGTCATCGCTTTTGCACCAACTTTTCGATTTTTCAAATTTTGGCTATGATAACTATTTTTTTTTTCTTATCAAATTTATATGAAACGAATAAAAATTAACAAGTTTATTCAGTTAAAGACTTTTTAAACGATGTTCAGTATTTCTTTCGAAGTGTTTACTTAACAATGTCTATATAATGTTGTTTGGGAATTCTAAAATCCTCCTAATACCTCCAAAGTCTTATTACCATTCCTTTAAGAAAGAGTTTGTGTGATGATTGCTTTTTTAATTTTCTTAGTTTCTAGTCAAAAATCTGCACTTTTCCCGACCGCCGAAGTATGAAGAGTAATGTTTTTCAAGCGTGTGTATGTTTATCTCTTTACTTTTAGTACGTCTTACCAACGACGATCTTACTAAGTCTTTAGTACGTCTTTGGCACGTATAAAGAGAGGAAGGGCAAAGCCCTACCTCTCTTTATACGTGCCAAAGGCGTACTACTACGTAAGTACGTTTGGGGTGTAAGTGGTTTATCAACATCTTTGAACCAAAGCTAACTTCACCTGCACGTGGTGTACCCTGCTGAGTGACAAACGAAGCTCTGGCGAAGAGAGAGGTAGGGAGCGTAATTGTAAGCTACCCGACTGGGGAATGTACCTCCACCTCACAGAATACCGCAGCCAAATAACAATTCCATTGAGGATTGTTGTGTTCCTGCGAGTGAGTGAGGTCATCAGAAAGAAAGGAAGCAGATGCTGCGTTGGCAGCGGGGGTGGCGGCGCGCGAGCAATATTTTATGTTGCAAGCGTTAATATGGCTACGGTAACCGCTTCACATCAGGCGGGCCGTATGCTTATCTGCCACCCGACGGAGTATAAAAAAAAAAGCGTATTTTGTTAAATTGCGCGACTGGGGAAGTACCTCCACCTCACAGAATACCAATGATTGCTTTCCATCTTTCCATCACGTAAGCCACATGTTCGTCTGCCCCCCGTCTAATATATAATATATAAAAAAACACTCTATGGCCTTAACCGTTTACGGATTTTAATGAGGTCAATTCTTCTGGTGTTGCGAGCCTTTACAGGTTGCAATGGTTATATGCCACCAGGCAGGCAGTATGCTTGTTTCCCACCTTAGTTGTATAAGATAACACTACAACCGTACCCGTTATGGAAGTAACATACAGTATGTTATTTCTATATGGCGTCCCTGAAAAAATCCCAGAAAACGCCTATGTCCTAAAATTATAAAAATAAATATCAGTAACGTACACAAAACTAGAGCCATCTGCGATCTTAAAACTTTAATAACATATGATCGACTTGGTTTATGATCCATCAAATTTTGGAGGGAAAGTCCTTTTTAAAAGGACGAAATTATTAACTCAAAAAATGTTAACTTTGGAAAAACAATAAAAAATATTATAACTTTTGTTAAGGCATTAGCTATATAAAGGCAAAATTTAACAGAGCTGTCGTACAAATTTCTGTTATAATGCATACAAAATACCAAGGTGTGACGTCATAACTCAGTAGCTGTTTTCGGGAAAGTTCAAAATTGTGATTTCATATCATATCTCGAGAAGTTTTTATGCTATCGAAGTAATTCTCTCACCTATAGCTATAATATAATGACGTTCTTACATAAAAAATCGAAAGAAAAAAATGTTGTGTACATGTCGCAGCCAATTCGTAAAATCCGCCGCATTACATAACGTCTAGCTGTTTAAAAAAATGGCGGAGCCATTATTTCAACCCGCCTTTTTATCATATAATATGATTACACGACCGAATTGTTACCTGATGGTGCATCACCAAGAATACTATAATAATAGAATCAAATAGCTTGGCTATTTCTAATTACGGTTATAATAACACAAACCTAACCAAAAGATAATTTAAATGCAATCTGCCTAAAGTTTGCCGTTTTGTAATGTGGCGGTTCTACCGATTGGCTGCGACATACGTACCCTATTTTGCAGTCGGGTTTTTTGTTTCAGGTCAATAACGTCTAGTAGTCCAAGTCCCTCCATTATGGTTTACGACACAACATATTTCAAAATTCTGTAGACGACCTTGTGGAAAACAATACAAATAAAACAATGCATTATGTATTGCTTCTAAGGATGTCCACGCACGACTCACGTATTCACGACTGTTTTTCGTATGAATCTAATGATTGGCTCGTGCCGGTGACCGGACAAGAATTCCCTTATAAATATCGATCCATCGAGAAATAACAAGGAAAATACGTAATAATAGGTGTGAATTCCTTTGAGTAACACAGAGGTATGCATAACTACTCGTAAGATACAAAGTCACAAGCAGAGGACATGGTTGTCATAAAAATCTCATTATTCTACAAAACACTAATAAACAAAATACTCAAGATTTGAGTATTTGGTCCAATAGTGGTCAATCTCTTTCCTTATAAGTTTGTAATACGGACCATAATTTACCTCTCAAGAAACACTGGTAGTTCGCGGACCCCCGGTTGGGAACCGCTGTTTCAAACTATTTTTCGCCCAGGACTTTGTGTACACGTGTTGACTGTATCCTGTGTACGTAATAATAGCTACCAGTAAGCCAAAATATAAAAATAAACCAATCTATTTATACAAAATGTTAATATATTTTTTTATATATATCCCGTCAATATATTTTTTTTATGGTGGAATTCTATGAATACTCTTCTACGCTAAGAACATAAGTTGTAACTGTTTTTAATTTTATAACTGTTTATAATTATTAAGTTGTCTGGAAGAGATTGCTTAGAGCGATAAGACCGCCTATTGTATTATCTTTTGTTTAATTTTGTGTCTGTATTTTATTTGGTGCAATAAAGCGTTATTGTATTGTATTGTATTATTGTATTGGATTGTATTGTATTGTATTGTATTGTATTGTATTGTATTGTATTGTATTGTATTGTATTGTATTGTATTGTATTGTATTGTATTGTATTGTATTGTATTGTATTGTATTGTATTGTATTGTATTGTATTGTATTGTATTGTATTGTATTGTATTGTATTGTATTGTATTGTATTGTATTGTATAATTATAAAACATTTTTTTATTGCACTAAGAAGGTAAACAAGGATACGGCCTATCTGATGGGAAGCAGTTACCGCAGCCCATGGACGCCTGTAACACCAAGGGCATCACACGCTCGTGTCCGACCCTGTATAAACCTCGTCACGCCCTTTTTGACGAACCCCATGCTGTAGGTTCCACGGAAAACCTCAACAGGCTCATTCCACGGTTTGACAGTACGTGAAAGAAAGCTTCTCTGGAACCGCACACTTGGGTTTCTCCTGGGTTCTAATGTGTGAGGATGTGTTCGCTGTCGATGGCCAGCGGTTAATACCTCTTTTTATTATTATTTTATAACGTCACTATTCGTAAGAATAATATTACTCAATATGTTTACTGTTTATCTAATTAGGTACCAAGAAATGCATTCACTAAGCCACTAATTAATTTATTTAACTATCACTAAGTAAGTTCTAGAAAGTTAAATCTGTAAGCTAGACTTGTCAACACTGAAACGTCTAGACAAGTAGATTAATTAAATTTGATAAGTGGTAGGTATATATGGAAGATCTATTGATTCGATAAAAATAAACGAAATGTTTATTTCGCCAGTTTTGAAATAGAAGTAGTTTAAAGTGATAGTTTTTTTTTATAGCGTATCCTTATTAATATTATACAGGGGGAAGTGAGTTTGTTTGTTTGTTCGCTTTCACGCCTTGACTACTAATTCTATTGCCATGCACTTTTGCATACATCATGTTAAATGTCCAGACAAAATAATAGGATACGTTTTACCTCGAAAAAAAAAATGGAGTTCGGCTGTGTCATGGACACGGCAGACAAGCAAACGGCCCGCCTGATGTGAAGCGGTTACCGTAGCCATATTAACGCTTGCAACATAAAATATTGCTCGCGCGCCGCCACCTCCGCTGCCAACGCAGCATCTCCTTCGTTTCTTTCTGGTGACCTCACTCACTCGCAGGAACACAACAACCCTCAAGGGAATTGTTATTTGGCTGCGGTATTCTGTTAGGTAGAGGTACATTCCCCATTCGGGTAGCTTACAATTACGCTCCCATACCTCTCTTTTCGCCAGAGCTTCGTTTGTCAGTCAGCAGGGTGCACCACGTGCAGGTGAAGTTGGCTTTGGTTCAAAGATCTTGATGAATCACTTACACCCCCGTGTTGTACGTGAATACGTTATATGCACTAAAATTATTCAAAATGGCAGCGCTTCCCCCTCCTCCGCACGCGATGTTCCATAGTCCTTACTTAGCGTAATAAATTCTTTGATCCTTCATCTATCCAGTGGTGTGATTGAAGTTAGATGGGAAATGATAGATTTGAAGCAGCAACACCAAACTGTATTTCCCGATTTTGTTATCATCCGTTTTTTGAATTGCCTCCCGCCCTGTGGAAGCAATTTTGAAGACGTATTCACGTGAAAATAAGCTATCCAAGAGGGAAGAAAAAAAGTTCGGCTGAATTAGTGACAACATAAAAATAATTAGATTATACACTAGAGATAGCAAAAGGCCCAACGTCTCCGCTGGCTTGGCCATGTCGAACGGATTGGAAGTAAACGGAGCGTCAGGAAAGCATATAATGGTTGACATGCAGGGCGGTGTCCTACCGGTCGACTAAAATATCGCTACAGCGACAGAGTGGAGGCTGATCTGTGCGAGCTTGATGTCAACAGGGACAGGAACAGTGGAGGGTTCCTATAGAGAGGGTTGGCCCTCGGCCAAGACTCAATTTGTGTCGCTACGTCAAAGGAGTAAGTACAAAAATATCTCTATTTTTTCCTTTCAAAATTCAAAATTCAAAATTCAAAATATCTTTATTCCTTGGACTTTATAAAGCACTTAGAAACGTCATACAAATTAAATATAAGAATATGTATAAATCATCACTACTCTAAATCCGCAGAGCTTAGATTCACTTTCATCAAACTATCTTGAATGTGAAAGTGAATTTAAGTGCCAGTTCCGGCGACGGGGCTTCTTGAGAAGAACTGGCAAGAAACTCAAGGCCGACTCTTTTAATTGCCAATATCGTTACATTAAATACAAATACAATCATTAACATAACATAACAAGAGCAATTCATTTCCAAATACTTTTATCATTTATGTAATCCGAGATACAATAGTAAGCCTTTTGACATAGTCTAGTTTTGATATATTTCTTAAATTTACCCATGGATAATTTAAACGCGTCGTTTGGAAGTTTATTGTAGAAGCGTATACATTGACCTGGGAACGAGTTAGAGATTTTATGGAGAACTTTCTAAGACGTAATTCAGTTCTGCACAGAGACATTGGTAAAGATGATATCCATATACAAAATTTAAATTACAAAGCACAATATTCTTTGCACGTTAATACCGCCGCTGCTAATACAGCTTCTACTCACTTCTGGTGACCTCCCTCACTCGCAGGAACATAACCATCATCAAGAGTATTTGGCTGCGGTCTTCTGTCATGTAGTGGTATTTCTCTAGTTCGATGCGCCCTACCTTTTGCCAGAGCCACATTTGGTCTGCAGGATGCACTATATGCACTGGTGAGGTTGGCTTTGGCTCTTAAGATGGTGATGAGACTATACGCCCTAAATATATTAAGATATATAGTTATATATAAGAAATATGTATTATTATTATCTATCTACATGTCTTGTACATGTAGATAGATAATAATAATAAATATTTCTGGACAATTTACACAGCGCCATCTAGTCCCAAATTAAGCGTAAAGCTTGTACTATGGGTACCTACTAGACAACTGATAAATGTACTTAAATTATATTTTTTTTTTGTAAATACATACTTAAAATATATAGAAAACACCCAGACCAAGATAAACATGTTTATGCACACAAATGTTTGTCTTGTGCGGGGATCGAACCCGCGACATCTGATTCAAAGTAACCATTACAAGCCATTCGACCAAGGGGCTCGTCAGTTACATGTATTGATATATGTAAAAAGTCCAGTTAAAATATACGAGGCGTGAATATGGGGTGTATTGAATTACTCATACTTATCCCTTACTTATTGTACGAGTTGGCCCGACAATAACCAAGTGTCAACAAGGTAAATGTTTATTCAATTCAGTAACTAAAATAAGGCTAACAGTCGATTCGGCATATGCAGTGGATATATAGAAAGCGTAATTTAGGTATCACAACTCGAAGGAGAATCAAGGCTCAGTTTGTTTAGTCAATAACTTGAAGGATACACGGCATGCGCGAACTCTCCGGGAGCGGATTAGCATCTAGTGAAAACGTACTCCACATTTCTCAGGACATAAAGCATTCGGGTGTTCTCCGCGAGCCTGCAAGCCCAATGTCCCGCATCTTACATGAAGGTTTTATCGACTAATGAAAACGGTTCCCACATGCGTGTCGTATGGCATGTATAAATAGATAAAGTTGATTTAAAAAAAAAAATTAACCGACTTCAGTTGGCGAGCGCAGCTTATTGGTGGAATACACCGGCAGACGCTGCTGCCCGTCTTCCGGGAGAAAAGTTATCGCGTGACACAAGATTCCTTAGTCGCCTTGTACGACATCCAGCGCAGAGCATATTTATTCTGCCAGCTACCATAGGGCAAATTTAAGGGTTTCCCTCGATTTTTCTGGGATCCCATCATCAGACCCTGACTTGGTGAATTTGGAACCACGTCGCAATCATACTCTTTCAAATAAAAAAATAATTATGAATATCGGTTCACAATTCGCAAAGATATCGAATAACATACATACAAAAAAAAAATATTCAGTCGAATTGAGAACCTCCTCCTTTTTTGAAGTCGGTTAAAAATCAACAGCATCCTGCATCCTATTCTAGAAGGTTTCATTCTAGATGATTCGCGACAGGACCGCGACAATACTATGTGCCTTTATGCGGGCCCCAACCCTGGCTACTTAGGAGAGCTTATCCCAACTTTGATTGCTACAAGCCTCCTAACAATATACTTTAAGATGTAACATTGAAAATAACGCTTATTTGTGGAGTAAATTCCATCGTTCGCATGTCTTGAGGTAGAAGTACTCTAGGCATTTAACTCTTAATTAATTAATCTCTTTTTTAACATTTTTCCAAAGACATGGCTTTTGACTTGTTTCAAATAGCGGGCGTTTTGCTAGCTATTTGATGAGGTCACCCCCTCTAGCGCAGTCTATGGTTTTTATAATCATGGTGGTTAACTATGGCTAAACAGTGTTTCAATGTACGACAACCACAAAATGTGGTCGCTGCGACTTCGCACAGTTCCGTTGTGGTAACTGCAAATGGTCTATGTGGTTGCTCTGTGGCTAGTGTTTGCTGACAGTAGTATTATACACAGATCTAGGATTTTTCGGTATTATATGTATGTATTTCCATAATAAAATGTAATTAAGTATCATCACCACGTCATTTTAGTCTACACTACAGGAGCACGACCCTCTATCGTCCGTCCCAGACAGAAGGAGGCTTTGGCCTACTCTCCCCACGGTGGCCAGACGGGTTGGGGAGGCCTGATCGATGTTTTATAATGTATTTCCCTTAGTCGCCTTGTACGACATCCACGGGAAGAGACTGAGTCTACTCTAGTCTGCCGGAAACCACACGACCAATAATTAAGTATATTTATCAATTACCTAGTACCCATAGCTTTGCTTAGCATAAGCTTTGCTTAGTTTGGGACTAAATGGTGCTGTGTAAGTTGTCCCAGAATATTTCTTTATTTATTTATTTTTAGTGATCGATTCCGGACTTCGTAGAGGAGGGACGCCTTTGTTTCAATGAAGTCTTGGACATTGAAGACAGATGTTTTTCTAATAAATATTATTCTATATTGTAGTGCAGTGTCGTTGCATCAACGCAACGTTCTTTTTGCGAGGTGGTCGACCGCTAACTACCTCGGTGTCGCCGGTGGTTGCGTTGAGGTTGCGTTTTGGTTGCGATGTGCTCGGTATCATTCAAGCGGTTAAATTTAACGACAAAATGTAGTCCGTGTGAATTAAACTATTCAATTCAGGGTTAGCAATCTTAGATTTCTAGACGTGTGAAGGAGGAATTGACTTGACATACTGTTATAATAATTAATGGCGTATCCAGCAGGGGCAAGGAACTCAATCGTTATGCCTGGCCCGTCGCACAGTCATTAGCTAGCAGGAAATCGTCACAGGCGGACAACTACCCGCCGTGCTTAGGAACTTGTAAGATATTATTACACCTTCACTGGGAATTAAGTGAATTAGCTTTAGATTTATTTTTGGACTGCGCTACGATAGATGCAGGTCATGTTTTTTTTTGCGGTGTAAGTGTTTCATCAACATCTTTGAACCAAAGCCAACTTCACCTGCACGCTGTACACCCTGCTGACAAACGAAGTTCTGGCGAAAAGAGCTTGAAGGTACGGAGCGTAATTTCAAGCTACCCAGCTGGGGAATGTACCTCCACCGCTTTGGCACCGACTTTTCGAAAATTTGACAGTTTTAACATTTTTTTTTCTGAAAATTTATATGATACGAATATAAACGTACTAGTTTATTCACTCAAAGGATTTTTAAACAATGTCTGATATTTTTATCGAAGTGTTTCCTTAACAATATCTATAGAAATGAGGCCATTGCTTGAACCCTGGTCATTAAATTCGAGAGATGTCGAATCGAGATTGATTTCAATCCAAATTAATACATATGAACAAATAAACAATATAATTAGTTTCTTTCGTCCGAATTGAAATGGTATTTCATAATATATAATTAAATTACAAATACAATGTATTATGTATAACTTTCTGAAAAACGAAAGGAAAAGTTAAGCTATTTTTTTTACGCAATCTGCGTAATTTCAGATGCATCACTATAGTAACTTGAATCTCTGGCTGCAGTTGATTATTTGGACAAAACTCAGAAAGTAACAGATTCTCATACCGTTCTACACAGAAAGATTGTCTATGACGTTTATAGCCTATAATTGTGCAGTTATTTCTAAAATTGTTTTTCTATTCGAGTAAGAGTAATTTAAAGAGGCTGTAACGGACCCGCATCGTTCATTACACGTTATGCCCAGCAGTGGACTCTTCAGTAGGTAACTGTACTGTTAATGGTGGGATATTACACATAATATTTATGGAGTCGCTCTTGACTTGAATGTCTCGGAGCGTTGATTACTGGTTTTACTATTCGTAATGTCACGGCGCAGTCATTTGTAATCAACAAATGACTTGTATCAACAATGTTGTTTGTTTATGTTTAGTGGGATACGCTGTGTACCGACCTAATGTTATTGACCTGAATACATCTTAAAAATAGCTTGCTTAGGGAGGCAATTCAAAGAAATGAAGAGGGGTGTAAGTGATCCATCATCATTTTTGAATCAAAGCCAACTTCACCTGCACGCGGTGCACCCTGCTGACTGACAAACGAAGCTCTGGCGAAAAGAGAGGTAGGAAGCGTAATTGTAAGCTACCCGACTGGGGAATGTAACTCCACCTCACAGAATACTGCAGCCAAATAACAATTCCCTTGAGGGTTGTTGTGTTCCTGCGAGTGAGTGAGGTTACTAGAAAGAAAGGAAGGCGTTGCTGCGTTGGCAGCGTGGGTGGCGACGCGCGAGCGATATTTTATGTTGCGAGCGTTAATATGGCTAAGGGAACCGCTTCACATAAGGCTATGCTTGTCTGCCACCCAAGGTAGTATAAAAAAAAAGATAACAAAATCGGGGGATACAATAGTCTGGTGTTGCAGTTACATATCTATCATCTCCATCCAAAATTCAATAACACCACTGGATTAAAGGGTCAAAGAGTTTATTACGCTAAGTAAGGACTATGGAACATTTAAAATTTCTTCCATAGGGAGGCAATTCAAAGAAATTATAACAAAATCGGAGGATACAGTTTGGTGTTGCAGCTACAAATCTATCATCTCCATCCAAAATTCAATCACACCATTGGATAGATGAAGGATCAAATAATTTATTATGCTAAGTAAGGACTATGAAACATCGATCGTGGGGGAAGGAGAGCATGAATTACCTGCCGAGGTTTTCCTTCAAGACTACAGTATGGATACAGTATAAGTAATTTACAGTGTGGCCACTCCATGCCGCTCTCTCGGGTCGACCTCACCTCCCCTCTGAGACAAATATGGAACAGATTGTATAGCGCCGCATGCACACACGCCCCATCATACTCTGCACAGACGTCTTTGTTTATGTAGTAGTAAATGTAGCGACATTTGTATGGAGTGGCCGAGGTGTGGTATGGGGCTCTTCAAGAAAGGCGTAAAGGGGTTTTTACAAGGTCAGCAACGCGTGAGTGATGCTCACTGAAATCTAAAAAGGACCTTGTTAATTAGATTTCTATGGTGATGCCGCTGGTGTCCATGCGATGACTGCTTACCATCAGGCAGATCGTATGCTTGTTTGTCACTCTAATCGTATAAAAAATATCTTACCTCTGTGTGTGTCCAAGCCGACAGAGCCTTGGGTGGAGTGTCAGGAGCGACAGCTCCCAGTCTCCCTCGTTTCCTGGCTTCCTGGAGAATGGGTACTTTGGAGTTCTTATCGCCTGATGAGAGGATCACTTCTCGTTCTATCTGTTGGCAAGGAAACACAGATGTCATTAATGGCATATATTTTTTTATTTCAAATGAGAGGGGCAAACGAGCATGTGGGTCACCTGATGGATAGAAATCACCTCCGTCGATCTATTAGGTAGGGCTATACTTCTTCCTTTCTTTCTGGTGACCTCACTCACTCGCAGGAACACAACAACTCTCAAGGGAATTGTCATTTGGCTGCCGTATTCTGTGAGATGGTAATTCCCCAGTCGGGCAGCTTAGAAAATACGCTATGCCCTTTTCGCCAGAGCCTCGTTTGTCAGTCAGCAAGGCGCACCACGTGCAGGTGAGGTTGGCTTTGGTTCAAAGATGTTGATGAACCGCTACACCCCAAAATTCAACACGTAGAGGCCCCTTAGAGAAGTTTAATGTCATGGCATACGCCCGCCGTGACCTGCTCCAGGATATATCAATGGAACAATAATATACCCTTATGTAGGTCTCGGCAGGCATTATAACTATTCGAAAGTGTTTTAAAGAATAAATAGGCTATAAGGTCAATTTTGGGTGCACTTAATACTCGGCTATTGCAGAAGAGGGACGTACGCCTGCTATAACTGTTTCTATTGCTAGTTATTTGCGGCTGGTGGCGGCTTGCCACTCAGTAGATGGGCCCCCAAAATGCCAAGAAATTGGCCGGGGGCAACACCAGTGTGAGTGAGAAGTTCATCATCAGGTAATTTTAGTCTCCACTACAGGAGCACGACTCTCTCTCGTCCGTCCCAGACGGAAGGAGGATTTGGCCTACACTCCCCACGCTGGCCAGACGGGTTGGAAAGGCCTGATCGATGTTTGCTCATGTCCTGCCTTGTACGACATCCACGGGAAGAGACGGAGTGATTCTATTCTAGTTTGCCGGAAACCACACGGCCGAATTCCCCGAAGTTACTCGCTGGTTATTATTTTTGACGTGATAACATCTTATAAATCGATGAACGCCGGCTGCACGCACGAAAAAGCATAACTCATTGTCACGTTCCGCCTGAGCCGAGCGTGCTAGCGAGAGCGCGGAACAAGCGATAGAGAGGCATGATCGGCCTAAATATTCGGCTTGTGACGCATCTATCTCTCTTCCACTCCATCGGCCGATGTTTTCCTATGACGTTATCAAATAAAATTATCCTCCGTAAACCGACATTACAGGCATCCAATTTTTTATAATGAACATTAGGGGCAATCCATAAATTACGTCACACGAATTTCATGATTTTTGACCCCTACCCCCGTCCTTGTCACAGCTGGTCTCATTTGTGAGACTCCCCCCCTCCCTAGTGTGACGTCACATATTTTGCAAATTTACATCTAGAGTTGCAAATGTTTTTGAGTTTTTCGTGAATAGTTCAAAGTTCGTGTTAACGCTTAAATTATAATAGACTTTGAAATGTTAAGTCACGAAATTTAGGACCCCTCCCTCCCCCTTGTCACACAATGTCACATTTCATCGACCCCCTCCCTCCCCTTTAACGTGTGACGTAATTTATGGATGGCCCCTTACTTACAGCTAACTTTTTAATCCTTCTTCGTTATCACTTCACAAAATACGAACATTAACCTACCTGATTAATACACTTTATATATTAAAGCTCACAACAGCACACACGCGCCACAGAGTACGCAGACGTCAAACATGCCCAATATACTGCAGACAGTACACCAACACACGCCAAGGCGATTGCATTGACAATGATCACTTTCACTTCATCTCGGTTCAGGCGTAATTGGTCACAATAAAAACCTATAAGCTACGGAGAAATCGCGGATGTTGCCGTTTAACACATGTCGGCAGATTATAAACAAGTATAAGGTATCGAAGCCTATGAACGCTGCAACATTCGGGGTGTTAAAGTGTGAAGTCAAATTCCAAAAGCTGTTTACTCCTACTAATTTCTTCTGATGAAATTCGTTGTGAGTTCCAAGGTAGCCGAAGTTTTTCGCCCGGGACTGCAATGTACTTCATTGTTCATTGCATTTTTTAGTGATCGCCGCTGTTAATCCTGGCTACACAGTAGATACAGTGGTGGGAATGAGTGGTGACTCCACCCCACAGTCCCCTTTCGTTAGGTTCGGGGTGTAAGCGACTCTTTACCATCCTCAGAACTAAAGCCAACGCCATCTGCACGTGATGCACGCTGCCGACTAACGAAAGAGGCTATAGTAAAAGAGAGGTAGGGCACAGCTTATTTGTAAGCTGCTGGATTGGGGAAGTACCTACACCTCACAGAATACCGCAGCCAAATAACAATTTCCTTGAGAGTGGTTATGTTCCTGCGAGTGAGTGAGGTCACCAGGAAGGGGGGAAGAAGTTTTGCGTTGGCAGCGGGGTTGGGTGGCGGTGCGCGAGCGATATTTCATGTTGCGAGCGGTTATATGGCTAATAGTAACCGCTTCACATCAGCCGTATCCTTGTCTTAAACGCAACAAATCCTTCCTCTCTGGTGACCTTAATCACTCGCAGGAAAACTACAAGAATACCTCAAGGGAATTGCGGTATTCTGTGACGTGGAGGTACTTCCCCAGTCCGGCAGCTTACAAATACGCTATACCCTACCTCTCTTTTGCCAGAGCCTCTTTCGTTAGTCTGTAGGGTGCACCAGGTGCAGATGAGGTTGGCTTTGGCACTAACTATGGTGGTGAGCTACATACACCCAAAAAAAATATAAAAAAAAAATTTTTGCCCAACCAAAACTGTTCAGGGGCCTGCCAACTAACCTAAAAGCCCATTCCCATCGAATATTTTGATCCCCAAAAATAAATGTGAGGTTTGAGTTATTTAAATATTTATAGCTTTGTCGGTAAAGTTTCTTCAAGGGTTTCTACCAGATAAGCTAAACACAGTCGCCGCTAATGTAATCCCTGATTCGATGTTTTAGTAAGAACATTAATTTATGTCGCTATCATTTTATCTGGTCCACGCGCAAGGAATCTGCATTCCTGCATCTGAATTATTATGAGACATTATCTGTGGCCATTAACCCGCGACTAGTCATACCTGTCTGCCCGTCTGTGCCTGTTAACTCGTGAACTGGTAGACTTTGACTTTGATGTATTATTAGCGATGGCCGAAAAGTTACAAAATGACACCTTTGAGACATTTAACGATCACAATATACAATTGAATTATTACTCTAAGATTGAAAGTGAACCATATTGTGACAATATTTGGAAAAAGGTTTTTTTATAAGCTTTTATATTGGGTGTAAATGGTTCATCATCATCTTTGAACCAAAGTAAACCTCATCTGTACATGGTGCACCCTGCTGACTGACAAACGAGGCTCTGGCGAAAAGAGAGGTAGAGCATAGCGTATTTTTTAAGCTGCCCGACTGGGGAAGTACCTCCACCTTACAGAATACCGCAGCCATTTGGCTGTTATTTACCAATTCCCTTGAGGGTGGTTGTGTTTCTGCGAGTGAGTGAGCTCACCAGAAAGAAAAAAAGGAGTATAGGCTAGGAATGTATCGACGACCCCTTGGAGTTGCTGATCTCTATGGGCGGTGGTGATTACTTTCCAGCAGGTGACCCACATGATCGTTTGCCCCCCATCTCATATAAAAAAAAAAGTTGTCTATGAATGTGCTTACGTATGTGGATGTTAATTAGCTAATTTCAGTCAATTATTTTTTGAAAAATGGAAAAATTCACCTAGGGGGGAGGGGGGCCTAGGTGAGATTTGAACCCACGACCTCTCGATGACCGGTCGAGTGCTCTTCCAACTGAGCTACCAGGAAGGTTTGTGATGCTGACGAATTTTTGCATCTTATATTTCTACTGTGTGAGTCACAGTGTGACGTCATCAACCTATTAAGTAATTACACTACTAAAGTAGGCATTTTTTCATTTTTCAAAAAATATTTATCTGGCAAGTTGGCCAAGACAGTTATTTAAATATTAATAATTCAGTCAATTAGTCAATTTATCCAACTACACGGAGAGGTGATTTTTATATTTTTTGCCAATTAAAATATTTGGCTAGTGTTAATTAAATTAATTAATTAATCAATCACACATGACTGAGTGAATGTAAGGTATTTTTTTTTTATTATGTCACAGGTCGCAGCAGCAGCTCGATTTCATCATAGTCTAAACGAAACTTGTTATATATTCGGTAATAATAATTTTGCAATTATGATAAGTTTACTGTTAATTTATTATATAACGAGACGAGCTCGGTGGCGTAGCGGTCAATGACGAGGCTTCGACACAAACGCTTGTGGATTCGATTGCCACATAGAACAAACATTTGTGTGCATGAACATTCTGTTTGTCTTAGTTTACCGAGGGAGCGGGAGGCACGGAAGATGATCTAGACAGTCCAGCGCAAGAGGAAAGAAGCGAAGGCGTTGCTGTGGTCGTCGCCGCCCCAGAAGGGGGAGAGGGCCAAGAAGGGACACAGATGTAGATTAAATAATTTGTAGAAAGTCAAGAATTGCCCGCTTCACAAAAGAGCCTTAGAGCAACGGTGCTGCATCTCTCGCGATTCGGCTCATATGACCGCGAGGTCGGAGGAGCCATGGGAGGTGGTGGGATTTATGTTTGTCTTTTTATACTACTACGTCGGGTGGCAGACAAGCATACGGCCCGCCTGATGTGAAGCGGTTACCGTAGCCATATTAACGCTCGCAACATAAAATATCGCTCGCGCGCCGCCACCCCTGCTGCCATGGCAGCATCACCTTCCTTTCTGGTGACCTCACTCACTCGCAGGAACAATACAGCCCTCAAAACCGTTATTGTAAAAAATAAATAAAAAAAGTTTTAGTCTGGGTGTTTTCTATGTATCATAAGTATCATCATCTCATCGGAAGGAGGATTTGGCCTACACTCACCACGCTGGCCAAACGGGTTGGGGAGATCATAAGTATGTATTTAAAAAAAAAATCGGTTGTCTGTAAAGTCGGTTTACTGACGATAGTTGAATGTGTCAACGTCATAAGAAAATACTGATGGAATGTTTGCATTTTTCAAAAGAAAATTTTAATGGAACGCCTCAGAGCGAGGTAACGCTGCATGAGTCATGTTTTTTCGTGCGTGCAGCCGGCTCCATCGAATTATAAGACGTTGTCACGTCAAAAAGTATTTACGTATGTTTATCAATTGTCTAGTACCCATAACACAAGCTTCGCTTACTTTGGGGCTAGATGGCGCTGTAAAATTTGTCTGACAATATTTATTTATTGATATTATTTATTTATAATATGGGGGTGTAAGTCGCTCACCTCCACATATGGACCGATCGGACTCTCTCTTTACATGCAGACTACATCTCTATGTAGCGTCTCTTTGCGTTCTATACAAATTATATCACGGGGAGTGCTCGGATGAGCTGTTTGATTTGATACCTGCCGCTGACTTCAAAGAAATAGAACGGTGAAATTGTGGAATCAACTTCCCTCAGCGGTATTTCCGAATAATTACGACATGACATGGGAGCCTTCAAGAACTTTATTTCCCCTAAAAGGCTGGCAAACAACTCCTTGGTGTTGCTGATCTCCATGGCCATTGCGAGCATAAGCTGTGATGACTGATTACCATCAGGTCGTATGTTTACCACCTTAGTTGCATAAAAAAATGCACACGTATTTCGTCTTACGTCTTTTTTTTTACGGGACAAGGGCCCACCTTCCTGTGTAGCCAGGATTAACAACGGCGACCACCAAAAAAGGCAATGAACAGTGAAGTCCATTGCAGTCCCGGCGGTAAGATTACAACTGCCTTGGACCTCACGACGAATTTAATCAGAATAATCAAAAGAATTAATAAAATTAAGGCTGGCAACTTTGGTGTTGCTGATCTCCATGGGCGGTTGTGATTGCTTTCCACCAGGTCAGGTGACCCACAGGCTCGTTTGCCCACCTCTCATGTAAAAAAACGATGCTAACTAGCGAAAGAGGCTCTGGTATTACAGAGGTAAGGTACAGCGTATTTGTAAGCTTTTCTACTTGGAGGTACTTCCAAGGATTAAAAAAAACCTTTCTTAAACTTAAACATTTTTTTATCAACTTCAAATCGGTAAAAAAATGTAAATACTCACTGGAAACTTGGCAGAGTGCGTGTGTAGTGCTGCGGGGGCGGAGGGGGCAGGCGCTCCGGGGAGGGCCGCCTCGGGCGCCGGTGGCATCCTGTACGGCGGCACCGACTCGTGCGCACCTGCAACCATGCGCTGCGGTTATGTGGTTGAATACACTATCAAGAACCTTAATATAGCCTACGGTGAAGTTAAAGTATACCATTTACATGCGTTCTACGTGCTATGTAAAAAGGAGTGAGGTTAAACTAAATACAGCATTTGGATGTTTTTTTATGAGAAACTGTAAGTTCGGGGTGTAAGTGGTTCATCAAGATCTTTGAACAAAAGCCAACTTCACCTGCACGCGGTGCACCCTGCTGACTGACAAACGAAGCTCTGGCGAAAAGAGAGGTAGGGAGCGTAACTGTAAGCTACCCGACTGGGGAATGTACCTCCACCTCACAGAATACCGCAGCCAAATAACAATTCCCTTGAGGGTTGTTGTGTTCCTGCGAGTGAGTCAGGTCACAAGAAAGAACGGAAGGAGATGCTGCGTTGGCAGCGGGGGTGGCGGCGCGCGAGCAATATTTTATGTTGCAAGCGTTACTATGGCTACGGTAACGGCTTCACATCAGGCGGGCCGTATGCTTGTCTGCCACCAGACGTAGTATAAAAAAAAAACTGATTTTCCCAGAATCATAAGTAAGTAAAAACGGGACGGGGTGGGGACTGTAGTCTCCCATGTGTAGCCACGATTAACAGAGTCGACCACCAAAAACGGCAATAAACGACGAAGTCCATTGCAGTCCCGGGGGTAAGACTTCTTTAGATTACAGAGAGTCTCCTCTGTATTAAATAAACTTAAAATAACCAATCCTTAGAATAACGGTTAGAACATCGAATCATGAAAACTGTATTATGTTGTAGTCAAAATTAATAATCAGGGAAATTCACCTTTTTGACAATCAGTCAAAAGTGGTAACTGGAATCGTTAACTAAATAATAGTTGATTATAAAGTGTTAACTGTAGTAATTAAATAAGAATGACAATTTTATCGCAAGCATACCATTTCCCACGAAGAATAACTTAATGTCGGAATAAACGACTTTTCTCAGGGTTGCGACGTGGTTTAAGTATCAAGAGATAGGATTAATTTTAATTAACTAAGATAGCTGTCATATTAAGACGAGTTGTCACGACGTTGGTTAGACGGGATTGTCAACTTTCTTAGAAGAAAGTTGTCCAGATCCTAGTTGTTGTATAGACCGCTCATTAATCATATGTATCGCAAGTCGTGATAGTTTGGTCTTACTTATTAAGATATTAGTGCCATTGGAATTATGAAAAATTTAATTTATTTATTCGCAGTCATCAGTTATCAATTAATAGTAAAAGAGAGAGAGAGAGAGAAAAAGAATAGGGTCCGGTTGTGTCATGGCCCCGGCTTCCCCCGCACGCGATGTTCCATAGTTCATACCTAGCGTAATAAATTCTTTGATCCTTCATCTATCCAGTGGTGTGATTGTGGGTGCGTTTGAATTTTGGGTGGAGAGGTTGGGTGGTATCTATCAGATATGTAGCTGCAACAGGGAACTGCATCTCACGGTTTTGTTACGATTCGTTTTTTTGAATCCCTATTGTAGCAAATTTCACGTCAAAAAAAAAAAAAAAAAAAAAAGAGACGAAAAAATAGAAAAGAAAGAAGAGAAACTAAACAAAATTATAAATAAAAAAAAATCCCCCTAAATCGTTGCCCATTGGTAGCGTACCAAGAATTCTGTCAACATTACAGCGCTGAATAGCAATGCTAATCTTATGAGCAAGGTTATGACCAGCCATCAGTTCGCATGAAGCCCCGACCAACCTCCCGCATATCTCTTTAAAAAGATTGCGACCAGATGAACCCAATGGCCCTGAGGTACCTACCCCAAACGGTTCAAATAAGTAAGTGTTAAGGGAGACCAGCATATTTGCGCCGTTTGAGTGACTCTTTGAGAAATTAGTGTAATAAAATATAAATCATCATCAGGTCCATTTTAGTCTCCACTACAGGAGCACGACCCTCTCTCGTCCGTCCTAGACGGAAGGAGGATTTGGCCTACACTCCCCACGCTGGCCAAACGGGTTGGGGTGTAATAAAATATATTTTTTTTAATAAAGAAGGAAATTAAAAAGTTTAGTTACATAATATAGAGGTTAATGTGAACATTTATAATAGTATTATCGTGACAACCGCCATTTGGTTTAGAAATTGTGGCATTTAGGTAATCATGCATCATCACGAGAACTCTAGGAGTTGCAACGAAATGTATTATTTCGTCGAAAATGTTGGTCACTGATCCAATTTTGTACTTTTTTGAACATTATTTGATAAAAGTTACGTAATTTCGATGTTCGAAGTAACACTGACACGCTTCAGCGTTTGGTTTGTACCACAGAACGATGATGCTATGAAGAAGATATTTGCCCATTTCCTGCAATCGCATGAGTAACAACAATTCCTTATTGCGTCCACATAGAGTTCAAAATACACATGGGAGCAAATTATATACTTATACGTATTATTGCATTAGTGAACCGCAAGACAAGTTAAGTAAATTACAGTACCGTTCTTTAAACTGATAGCATTAAGTTTTTATTCTATAATAATTATGTTAGTGGAATACTCAGAAACTATTAGTTATCTGGAACGGGTGCCCACTACACATTCCCACCATTCAAGGAGATGCGGTTTTCTGATATGGAGGTACTTCCCCAGTCGGGTCCGATATGACCTTTCTCTAATAAAGTTGATACTGTTCATTGTTGGCACTTGATGGAACATTATTATCATAATGTTATACTAAAGCACTTGTACTGTTCCACTTAATTAATATGGGTTTCTACCATTGGTAGAAACTCATATACCATCAGTTTACCTTGATAATGCCTTAGCGGCGATACCGGTCGGTAAAATTAAATATAATTAAGTGGAACAGTACAAGTGTTTTATTATAACATTATGATCTTTCTCTCTTTCGGCACAGCCCTATCCATTACTAGGCAGGGTGCACCATGTGCAGACGAGGTTGGCCGAGGCTCTAGAAAGGTGGTGAGCTGCTTACACCCCAAGTTAGATTTTACACAGCAATTCATGCTAAAAGAAACATCTGATGCCTATTCTCACAATTTCACAATTCCTCACAATAGAATTAGCATATAATACCGTACGCAGTCAAGATAACGACTTGACGGGTCGTATCGACCTGACTTTCCTTGACAACATGTCAAGGACTGTCAAGCCATGATTGACAGATAAAAAATATGTTGTAATCGCGTAGACAGAGAAAACTATAGACAGATTGATAGCTTTCCATAGCATTCACACAAGAAAAAAGTAAGTTAGATCACACCCCGGCCACTCCATACAAATGTCGCGTCGTGAACTACCTACATGAACAACGACGTCTGTGCAGAGCGTGAATGAGCGTGTGTGCGTGCAGCGCCATACTAACTGTTCCATTCCAGATTAGTGTCAGAGGGGAGGTGAGGTCGACACGAGAAAGCGCCAGGGAGCGGCAATGCTGTACGTAGTATATCTAGACACGCGGCAGCGTGTCAAGCCAAGTTCAAGCAAAGGAACTGGCTAGCCAGCGCCGAGTGTAATATTACACGAACCACTTGGTGCCACTTTTGACCCTTCTATAACTCAAAACCTCTTTAACGTAAACACATAAAACTACGTGTGTTTAATTATATCCACAAGTACATCTAGAAGCCCAAATTTCACGAAGCTAGCTCAAACGGTTATAAAGATATGAAAGTCAAAAAGTCGTAAATTTTAGCACTGACTGACTGACTGATTTATAGTACCTAAATTTAACCTACTTCCAGATGACCTAGAAGGATGAAATTTGGAATCCAGCTCGGTAATTGTGTGTAAGCGTAGGAAAAAATCTAAAAATAAAAAAAAAGTTAAAAAATAGGGTGGTATACATTTTTTTATTGTAGCGTTGGAACCGTTACAACGTTACAAGCAGATATTTGAAACTATCCCAATATATGTATTATTATATTTGCTATATAACAGAAATATAAAAATAAAGTTAAGTCAAAAAATAAGTGGTGTCCTCATACAAAAAACTTGTAATACGCGCTAAACAACCGGCCAACAACGGTGTGTCTTCGGTGGCGAGCGGCACCACATATTTATACACAGAACAGAAGTAAATCTACATAAAAGCGCTCCCGACCTATTAAAAAGGTAGCATATAGTGAATGGGCAATGCGCACTATTATCTCTAACATTCAAGAGAATGTAGACAATAGCATAAAAAAGAAAACCATGCAGCGGAAACGCAAGAAAAAACATTAAATCTCAATACCTGCCTAGTTTTCTTTACAAAAAGTAATGATATCCCACCAAAAACATAAATGTAAAAAAGGAGAGCCAAGTTCAATACAAAAATTATTTTATAAAGTTATTCAGCATATAATATATATATTTTAATTCTGATAAAAACTGGCCAAGTCAAATCTAACCTACTTAAGATCTCACATTTTTTTTAAATAACAGCAATTGTTATAGGTATCCAATAAAGCAAAGACATAGAGTTTAATAGTTGTTCATAATATTATTTTGTTCCTATAAATACATATTTGGATTTTGCATAGAACTTGGCACTCATTTAGATCTCCATTCTTTTTGTGGCAAAGCCAAGCATAATTTTTGTATTGAACTTGGCTCTCCTTTTTTACATTTATGTTTTTGGTGGGATTACTTATACTGTATTTACACTTTTAATTGACAGATATTGGTCAGACAAATTGCACAGCGCCATCTAGCCCCAAAGTAAGCGAAGCTTGTGTTATGGGTACTAGACAACTGTTGAACATACCTAAATACATTTTTTTTTTAAATACATAATTATGACACATAGAAAATAGCCAGACTAAGACAAACAGACATGTTCATGCACACAAATTTAATGCACACACTTTTAATTCTAACTTAGAATCTGTAACATTAATGTTTGCATGCCATTGAATATGGCTAGATAGGTTAAACCACATTATAACAACACGAACATCAACATGAAATGTATCTACCCTATTTAAGTGCAAATAAAGAATTACTTACTTGCTTATTAATACACATAAAATTAATATACCTAGCTGAATAGGGGAATAAATATAAACTGTCAAATGAAAGCGAAATTGAATTACATCTATGTGTGTCAATGTACGTGTTTGTGTCAGAGATGTATCTGAGCGCTATCGATATTCATATTAACATCGATAGTTGTAGATAATAGACTCAGATGAGAAGGAACTGGATGCACTGGTATAATTATAAAATTGAAATTCTAAAATGATTAATAAAAATAAAATCGATAGATATTTTATTAAATATTTATTTTAATTGCACATGACTTTGTTGTAGTTGTAAAGCATTTGGGACCATTTTTTTTTTCTCAAAATGTATATATGCATTTTATTTTATTGTGAGTTGAATTCGGATGGTCGATTGACTTAAGCTCATGAATTCCTATTATCAATATTAACGAGGAATCTGTAAGACGACGTAAAATTACATAGGATTGCATACTAAAGGGCAGAATTTATTAGATCAATTAAACTGTCACCTTAGGGAATTAGGTATATACCTAAAGATTCACTTTATTGGAATATGTATGTATTTCACTACTTATGATTCATGCATAACTGAAGGTCACATACAACAGTGAAACATATTCATTAATTGTGTGTTAGGTAATGACAATCGACAAAAATATCGATAGCTTATTCAACCCTAGTGTAAAATTAAAATTATTTTCTGATACTTCGTAAATTCTTTATTTGGCTATTATAACTTTTACTTTTCACATAATTAAACTCTTATAGAAGGAAACAATCATACTCAATGCAAGAAATTTGTTACGCATTGGCAAAAATAAACGAAAAGTAAGGCGTCGTCGACATGGAATTTATAAGTAAAAATAGGCATATTCCAATTTCAAATTTCCTCTCCACATTTTTTGCAAGCTAATTTAAATTATCGTGTCTTAGTGAAAAATGGATCTGCACCAGGAACATTATCGCGCTATGATTTTAAACGATTTCAAGTGCCGCCTGAAACCGGAAGAATCGTACGAGAGACTTCAAATGGCTTTCATGGATGAAGGCCCTTCTAAGGCAACCGTGTATCGTTGGTATAATGAATTTAGGCGCGGTCGACTAACTTCGGGGGATGAAGAAAGAAGTGGTCGCCCTTCGACGGCTATTATGGAAGAAAACGTGCTAGCAGTGAAAAATTTAATCCAAGACAATAGGCGAGTTACATACCAAGAGATTCAGCACATTGTCCAGATTGGATCGGGAAGCCTTCACAAGATTCTGCACGTGCATCTTCGCGTGAGGAGGATAGTTTCACGCTGGGTGCCGCACAACCTCACCGATGCTCAGAAACAGGCCCGGGTGGAATGGTGCCGTGATATGCTTAACAAATTTGAAGCAGGTTCGTCTCGGCGTGTTTATGACATCATTACAGGTGACGAGTCCTGGATATATTAATACGATCCAGAAACGAAGCGCCAGTCGACAGTTTGGGTGTTTCAAAACGAAGCAACGCCTACTAAAGTGAAACGATCTAGAAGCGGGGGAAAATTTTGATCGCGAGCTTTTTCAATTAAACTGGCTACTTGGTGTCAATTCCTTTACAAAACCAAAGAAGCATCAACGCCGAATGGTATATTAATAAATGCTTGCCAGAAGTTTTCTCTGTTGTGAGCAACAAGCGACCAAACACAGGCCTCCGTGGGCTACTGCTCCACCATGACAACGCGCCCGCGCACACCGCGCTCAAAACCAGGGACTTCCTGGACAGCACGCCGGTGAAACTCCTGGGTCACCCTCCTTACAGCCCGGACCTAGCACCGTGTGACTTCTTTTTATTCCTAAAAATTAAAAATCTGCTCAAAGGGATACAATTTTCGTCGCCGGAAGATGCGCTGTCAGCGTTCGAGCAGGCCGTAAACGAGGTGTCTGCGGCAGACTGGAAAAAGTGTTTCGAAAATTGTTCGGGCGCATGAAACTTTGTATAGATGCTAGTGGAGAGCACTTTGAAAAGATTTAATAAAAATATATTTGCCCATAGAACAATTTCTTTCTGTTTCGCAAAACTTTCTGAGTGTCCCACGTATTGCACAAAGTTATCCATGATTTCACCTTAGATTCCCGTTTTTTTTTCAAAAGCTCCAGTTTTTGTCGTCCCGCTAAGTGCAGACATGTCAATCATGAAACTCGGTTTTGTTAGGATGTGTCGAGTATCTCTTTCAACCATACAATGAGACTGCTAGTGGCATCTCGCTCTCTCAGCTGCTTGTTCCTCTATTCCGCCAGGTATATTAACTTTATGAACTTACATCATCATCATAACAAGGGAATGAGATAGATAGATAAGATGTTTCGTTTCGTGGTACGTGATAACGTCTAATAAATCGATGAACGCCGAACGAAAAATCATGACTCATTGTCACGTTCCGCCTGAGCCGAGCGTGCAAACGAGAGCGATTCCACTCCATCGTCCTATATGTTTCTTATGACGTTATCACGTAAAATTATCGTCCGTAAACCGACTTTACAGACAACCAACTTTTTTTTAAATAATTTGCGATTTCGTTATATGACAGCGCTGTTTATAATGTCGACTTTCTCTATCTCAGTTTGCGATGATGTCAAACTGGCATCTATAAAACGTAGTGTAAACAGAGACATAAACCATTACTTTGCTGTGTCTATAAAAGGTAACCGTTACCACAGTATAACTAACAGTATAGTAACTCTTTTCGGTCAAAATATGTCTACAAATGTTGGATTTCGACGTCCTTTTAAATGCATGCTGCTAACTTATAACGTGTTCAACCGACTCGATGTATTTGCTTCAAATCAACAAAAAAATAAAGAGAAGGTACCCTGTAGTAGTAGAGGAGCTGGGCGCCTACCGCCGAAGCTGAAGCCGACTACGATTGGATTTTTTGATTGCAAAAATCTAACTTCACCTTTAAATTAGCGCTAATAGTAATAAGCTTAGCCGGTAGGGACGGAGACGCTTTACCGATTAAACTGAAGATGTTTATCGCAAACTTTAAGAGAATTCCGATTTTCGCAATCAAAACTCCTGATGGTAATCGGCGGTAGGGTTGACGTTGTTGCGCGTGTCATGTCAGTCTAATCAAACACGTAACTTAAGCAACGTGGACCGTAACCTCTCCATGGATGGATTTATTTATTTCGATCGTGCTTCGGAGAGCACGTTAAGCCGTCAGCTATGGCTGCTGTCATTAGATGACAGTCGTTAAGCGAAGTTAGTGGTCTTTAGGCAGCTTAAAAACACTGGCCTCCACCAACCCACAGTTAAGCAGCGTGGAGGAGTATGCTCTAAACCCCTTCAATTAGTATCTGGTGGGTGAGGGGGAGAGCAGAAAGACCATAGGGAAATAAATAGAGGTTTCACTTTGCAGCTCTGACAGCCCAGGTAGTAATGCTCACAAAAGTGTTCAAACTGGTGGTGGTGTCGTGTGGCGGGTCGCTGCATGCCCAATAAAATGGTTGAATGCGGATCACCGCATCAGCCTGCCCCAGGCTGCCCCATGCATCAACTCGTGAACGGGTGCTGCCAGAGGGGACTGGTCTGCCCTGGCTGTCATGGTTGCAAGGTAAACAATAGGAGCATTTAGGTTAAGTAGTAATAGACAATAATATAATTATTACCGTAATAGCGACGTGCAATTTATAAATTGTAAGAATATTGTAAGATAAAAATAGAACATTGTTAATAAAAGGTACGGACCCCGGGTCTGTAGATTGTAATAATTATCAATAATGTCCGCAGGGCAGCTTGTGTGGCGAGCTGTTGTGTGAGTAGCGACACCACGGACCCGAGTCTCCAGAGAGTCGGTCAGGGCCTTCGTCTCCGGCGTGTCTTCATCGGTCGGAGTGTAAACACAAGAAGGCCCGCATGACTCTCAGCTCTGGCTTGCCTTCATTGGCCGTCCAGAGAGGAGCCGCTAGAGCTATATGCTCCAGGGGTGGAAGTGTTAAAGGGCATCACGCCGCGAGTAACTTCGGAGAAAGCGCAGCACACCTCTCGACATCCCTGAGTCACTCACACCGGTGTTGCCCCCGGCCGATTTCCTGGCATTTTGGGGGCCCATCTAGTGAGTGGCAAGCCACCGCCTGCCGGAAATAACTAGCAATAAAAGCAGTTATGGCAGGCGTCCGTCCCTCTTCTGTAATAGCCCGGTATTAATTTCACCCAGATCTCATCTCCATAGCCCATTTATTTTCCATCACACTTCGCAATAGTCTCAACGCCTGCCGAGACCTGCTCATGGATATATCGTTCCATTGACATATCCTGGAGCTGGTCACGGCGGGCGTACAACATTACATCAAACTTCTCAAAGGGGCCTCTGCGCTTTGGATTCATATCCCCGCGCATGCCTATCAAATGACCGGGCTTGACCCGTGATTAAAAAGAGATTAAAAAAAAACCCTTCGATTGAGGAGAGGCTCGTATCCCAGCTGTGGGATGAAAAAGTGTTGACGACGACTCTGTAGTACCTAAAAACCCACGCGGGCAGGTATAATTTTTAATAATAATATTATTAAAAATTATACCTTAGTTGCTTCTTTGCCCGCGTGGATTTTTAGGTCCACGCGGGCACTTAGGTTGCACGTTGGGACGTGCCCTCTTGTATGATCGAATGTTTTAGTCTTTTCTCCTTGTTTAGTATTTACTCTTATGATAACTGTGTAAATTAAGTAGTACAAGCATGTGCTAACTATGTTTCTTTACCATATATAAATGAAATTATTTGTTTTGTCATATAACTGATCACAGTTTTCATTCTACATTACCATCATTATAAATTAATAGGAAATAATTTATCGAGCGACTAAAAAATACTAAATGGGCGACCAAAATACTGGGTTAGGTTAGGTTTGGTATAAAATTAGTTGCCAAGTTAGTATAAAAGTTGCCTATTTCTACAATTTTAGTTGCTCCGTTAATTACTAGCCTAAATTAATTAACATATCCATATTTGACGAGCTCGGTGGCGTAGCGGTCAATGACGCGGCTTCGACACCAACGCTCGTGGGTTCGATTCCCACACAGGACAAACATTTGTGTGCATGAACATGTCTGTTTGTCTTGGTCTGGGTATTTTCTATGTATCATAAGTATGTATTTACAAAAAAAAAATGTATTCACGTATGTTTATCAGTTGTCTAGTACCCATAACACAAGCTTCGCTTACTTTGGGGCTAGATGGCGCTGTGTAATTTGTCTGACAAATATTATTAAAAAATATTATTATATTATATCCTGTTATTGATGACAGATATAAGAGAAGTGTAAGCAATATTGTATGCAACATCTGGAACATATCTTGTGCATATAACGTATTCAACGTTATATGCACTAAAATTATATCAAAATGGCAATGCTCCCCCCCTTTCCCTTAGCGATGTTCTTACTTAGCGTAATAAAGTCTTTGGTCCTTCATCTATCCAGTGGTGTTATTGAATTTTGGATGGAGATGATAGATTTGTAGTTGCAACACCAAACTGTATCCCCCGATTTTATTATCATTCGTTTTTAGGGTTCCGTACCCCAAAACGAAAAACGGAACCCTTATAAGATCACTTTGTTGTCCGTCTGTCTGTTTGTCTGTCAGTCTGTCTGTCAAGACCCTCTAACTCGAGGAGGATGCGTGGAGGTATCTAGCTGAAATTTGAACTGTATATTCAGGTCTACGGTCACATGAAGTTGTAAAAAGATCAAACTGCTAAGTTTACGTAAAAAAAGATACGGCCATTTAGTCAGCAAAAAAACGCAATTTTCGACACATTCACAAGGGAATCAAAACTCATAGGGTACTCGTTGACCTAGAACTATGAAATTTGGCAAGTAACATCGTTATAGACTACAAATACAAGAATAAATCTCAAACTATACATTTGTCATTAAATCTTGAAAAATAGGGGGTCTATATTTTTATAGCGGGTGAAATTTCAAATTGAACCTACTAGTTCAAATGGGGTATCATATGAAAGGGCTTGATGTGCACATTGCAAAATATATTTTATTAATTTTTTCCGACGCATTATTTCTTATTTATAATGAAAAATATCAAATTTATAATGATCGTACGTACGGAACCCTCGGTGGGCGAGTCCGACTCGCACTTGTCCGGTTTTTTTTTTACTTGCCTCCCTATGGAAGCAATTTTAAAGACATATTCACGTCAAAAGAGTAATGCAAAGTTGCGCCTTTATCCATCTCATTGGGTAATATAAAATTTACAATATTCGAGGAAATCTTTAGCATACCTATACAACACTAGCTTTTGCCCGCGGCTTCGCTCGCAAAAGTAAAAAAAATCTGTTTAAAAGCCGCGTAAAGCACGTAGATAGAACTAGTCTAAATACGCCATATTAATCATAACTCGATGACATACTAATTAATACGCTAACAGAACAAATCTAATTATAATCTACAACAATAATTATACAACCACGGAACTACGCAGCTCGTAAATTATTTTTTTCAACTTTGTATCGATTATGAAATATCTTAATGATCTTATTCGATTGTGTCGGATGCATGTTGCACAAGATTGCGAAATAATCGTTATACAAGCTATGATTATATTGTAACAATAGGGAAAGTATGGTTAGGTAGCCTTATGTATCGGGCGCTTCCGCGGAAATATCAAGGCGCAACGCTTAGACTATTTTCCAATGTTTAAAAATTTTATAAATTATTTAACAATATCGTAAAATACACAAAACTTGAAAAAGTTTGCAGATTTATATCTGCAAACTTTCATTCTAATATCTTCAGTCAGACTTATTTTAGGGTCTATCAAAGTTTGGCGGGAAAGTCCATTTTAAAAGTATGAAATTATTGAATAATAATATTTCCATTGGAGAAGTAGTTAAAAATGCTATAACTTTTATTATGATACTAATTACATAAACGCAATATTTAACATAGCTATCATACAAATTTCTGATTTGATGCATACAAAATACAAACCTGTGACGTCATAATTCGGTAGCCTTTTGTGTGGAGCGTTTTCGGGACAGTCTAAAAATTGTGATTTTCAAATTAACATATCTCGAGAGATTTTTGTGCTATCGAAGTAATTCTTTCACCTATGGTTATATCATCGAGACGTCCCTACATATCAAACCGAAAAAAATGTTAGTCAAATAGCCTATTACCATAGTATATGGTGGTGTTAAGGTTCTGATTGACAAATTAGTGTTGCTGGTCTGTACTACTAATGAATTAGAATCCCTTTTCATTTCCACAGCATTAAGGTGCATAAGGGTACGTAAGGGGATGTCATCTCCCCGAAACTATTTACCGCTGCACTAGAAGATGTATTTAAGACGCTGGATTGGAAGACGCGGTGTATCAACGTGAACGGCGAGTACATCTCACAATTACGATTTGCCGATGACGTGGTCATGATCGCTGGAGGAATCATCTCAGTCGAATGTTAAATGATCTCAACGCTGCTTCTCGATCCGTGGGGTTGGGGATGAATTTTGCCAAACGAAAGTTTTCAGCTTTGGTGGCCCTGGGCAGCAGAGCCTTTCCAAGAAATTCTAACTGTCAAATTGTGTCGTATACCAAAACGGGTACAAACAGACATACAGGTTGTCCTTACACACACAAGCCTCTCACGTCAGACATTCGACCCAGATCGCTGACCACTGGAGCGTGTCGACGTCAGAATGCATATCACATGTTGCAAGTTTAATGATTAATTGATCGGTTTTTATGTTTGTCTGTGGTTTTAGATGCCAATTTGTAGATGATGATAATATATGTCATAGTATTTATTTGTATTTGTATATATAAGAGTCCGCTATGACAGGTTGCAGCAAATTAAAATGTTGCCACTTAAATGAAATATAAGGATAGACGAGCAACTTAAATTAGGTATGAAGCTTGAAAAATCAAGTTGTGTAGATAATTCCATCCATTTTAGTCTCCACTACAGGAGCACGACCCTCTCTCGTCCGTCCTAGACGGAAGGAGGATTTGGCTTACACTCCCCACGGTGGCTCAACGGGTTGGGGAGGGCTGATCGATATTTGATAATGTATTTCCCTTAGTCGCCTGGTACGACATCCACGGGAAGAATCGGAGTGATTACGGAACTATTCTAGTTTGCCGGAAACCACACGGTGTAGATAATTACGATCTATTATATACTAGAATGACCACCTTCACCAAACCGTAGTTGAGCAGCGTGATGGATGGAGTATACTATAAACCCCTACGATTGAGGGGAGACCCGCATCCCAGCAGTGGGATGAATAAGGATTGACTTTGGAACAATTGAATGCAATTTTACAGTCAAATGGGGCAAATGGCATCTATTTACTGAGATCTGCCATTTTGTTTTTATTTTGACGCCATGTGTATTCCCAGCTTTAGGAGGCCATTTACAATTTATAATTGAATTCGATTACATCTCGTGTAATAAATTTTAGTGGAACAATGAAAGATTTGCTGCAATTATGTTAAACTCGTCGTGTGAAAACTATTTTAAATGCATTGTTTTTTTTTATGTTCATTGCCGCTTTTGGGCGTACGATTGGAATCTCTGGTAAAGACCGGAACATGTCATTTTTTAGATAGAGCTAAGTCGGGTGTTTAGCGTACGCAAAACGTAAGACGTATTCCAAAAGCTTCTTACTCCTACTAATTTCTACCCCGAAGGGTAAAAAGGAACCCTATTACTAAGGCTCCGCTGTCCGTCCGTCCGTCCCTCTGTCACCAGGCTGTATCTCATGAACCGTGATAGTTAGACAATTCTTCTTGTTTTACCGGTATCGTAACCACAATTCTCAACCGTTTTGGCTCTACCTTTAAATCAAAACGATATCGTAATTTTATACCAGTACCATACCTTTACCGCTTTCAATCCCTGCTCTGAACTGCATAGCATTGCTGTCGCCGCTACTAAAGAGGCTCCTCCTAATTTGACATTAGCTCCGCATAAAAACGCACGAAAGTAAACTATCAACAATACAGATCGAACTTTATTTTACGGATGAGTCGAAATATTTTATTGTTGAGACATTTGTGTCAGTTTTTCACCAGTAACAGCTAGATACCTAGATAGCTAGATATTGGATCCCGTGTAGTGATATGGATGTTACCTAAATACCTGCGTCTTATGGCTACAAGGGACTATCTTACGAGTGTACTGGAGATTTAACACGTTACGTATAATAGCCAGTGAGCGGCCCCCTTACCACCATCTCTTATTGCGATTCAATAACTGAAGAGATTGATAACAACAACCCTCGGGACAGGTTTTTTCGTGAACAGTCAGTGTAGTACACTTTCTAGTATTGATTTGAATATTTATCATCAAAATCTGTGTGGTATAAGTAATAAAAAGAATGATTTGGAATTATATCTGGATTCTCTTAAAAGGGATATTCATTACATATGCATTACTGAACATTTTCTTAATAACAGTACTGCCCAATTATTTAATATGGATCTCTATGATTTAGCATCTTTCAATGTAAGATCTAAAAAAATTAAGGGTGGTTCCTTAATACTAGGATTAGCTAACAGACCAAAAGTAGACATATCCATATGTAAAAATATGTATAAGAGTGAAGTATTTGAAATTTGTGGTGTTAGAGATATTGAAACCAATCTCAATATATTTTGTATTTACAGAAATCCTATTAGGGAAAATTTTGAAGAATTTATGTGTAAGTTAGAAAAATTATTGGACTTAAATTTTGATAAAAAATGTATCATTTGCGGAGACTTCAATGTAAATTTACTCGTAGATGATAATAGAAAAAAAGAATTCCTAAATCTGTTAACAAGGTTCAATTTTAGAGCGCTTATACAAGACGAGTACACATTCTCTCGTGGTCTTTCTTGTATCGATAACTTCCTCACTAACATATCAGAAGAACAAGTTACAAGTACAAAAGTGGACCATAACAATATAGCCGACGGCCATGCAGCTATTCTCTGTAATCTTGTGCTTGACAGTAACAGTAAATATAGAAAGGAAGCACAATATTATTACGTAAACAGGAGAATATTTAATGATAAGAATAATAATCTTTTCCGAAAAAAAATTATGCAGCGTGACTGGACGAAAATGGGAATAAACGGGTTCCTAAAAACGTTTAGGGAAATTTTCAACTCATGTTTCAAAAGGAAAAGGATACGGGTAAACCGCATGCAAAAAAGAACATCTTGGACTACAGCAGGCATTAGGGTTGCTAGTAAAATGAAGCGGTTTTTGTGTAATTTTAACAAAACTGAATGTCACTTATCAGTACAAGAATATAAATCAAAATATATTACGATTTACAGAAGGGTAATAAAACATGCAAAAAAAATTGCTGTTAGTGCAGAAATAGAAAAAGAAAAAAACTTGACGAAGGGCATCTGGAAAATTATTAACAAACATAGACAGAAAAAGAGTAAAAGTACTAACAAAGACATCATTCTACAAATTGATAATAAAAGAATATATGAACAACAAGAAGTGGCAGATATATTGTGCAACCATTTCATTGAACAATCTGCTGTACCTACTGCAACCAGAAATCCAATAGACATATTGAAGGAAAATGTCACAAAAACTCAGAATGACATGCAGTGGAAATTGGTCACACCATTTGAAATAAAAATGATATTAAAAACAATGGATTACAAGAAATCATGTGGCTATGACGAAATACCCATTAAATTGATAAAAGATAACATTGACATTCTATTATTACCTTTGACTCATTTTTTCAATATGTGTGTAACACAAAATATTTTTCCGGACCAAATAAAAGTTGCTAGAGTTGTTCCCATACATAAAAAAGGCTCGAGAAATGATCCCAATAACTATAGACCTATTTCAGTACTATCAACATTTTCGAAAATTTTTGAAACGATAATAAAAACACGACTATTGAAACATCTAGAAGATAATGGTATTTTACAAGATGAACAGTATGGATATCGTAAAAACATCGGAACCAGGGAAGCCATAGATGCATTAATAGACGAAATAGTAAAAAAGCTAAATGAAAAAAAGAAGGTATCATGCCTTTTTCTTGACCTTAGCTCTGCGTTTGACTTAGTTGACCACAACATCCTACTGCAAAAGCTAGAGCACTATGGCGTACGTGGTAATATACTTCTATTATTTAAATCCTACTTAGAAGGTAGAAAACAGTATGTGGAACTCAATACGAACACTAATAACGAACATGTGGTCAAATCCAGACTGCAACCTATAAAAAAGGGAGTACCGCAGGGATCTATTTTAGGACCTATCCTGTTTCTTATATCTATAAATGACTTGGTTAAACATATCTTAAACGTACAAAATGACATAAAATTGATACTATATGCGGACGATACTAATGCTGTTATATCTGATAAAAACATTGTAAATTTAGAACACAACATTAATACATTATTAAAGGCATTTAATGACTGGTTTGTTGCCAATAAACTTAAATTAAATCACAATAAGACTAAGGTCATACTCTTCAAATCAACTGTTAAAAATTCGGAAACACTGGAGATCAAACTTAACGGCAACAAAGTTGACATTGTACCAGATATTAAATTTCTGGGATTACACATAGATGAATTTCTGAATTGGAAAAAAGAACTAGCATCACTAGAGAATTCTGTCTCGTCGGCTTGCTATGTTATCAGGACATTAAGGAATGAAATATCATTGACACATTTAAAAAAAGTATACTATGCGCTAGTCGAGTCAAAAATACGATATAGTATTAAATTATGGGGAATCAGCTACCATTACAATCAAGAAAGAGCCTTTGTGATACAGAAAAGCGCCATACGTGCAATGATAGGAATCCCACCCTGGGAGTCTTGTGAAACATATTTTATTACTTTAGGCATACTAACCGTTCCATGTCTATACTTATTTGTAATTTTAACAGATCTCAAAAAACGATTATCGTCAATGGAGACAAATGAAGATAGGCAAACACGCGTAAAAACTCGCAGGCAGGCTCTCAAACACAACATAGTACCGCATTTAAAAATAATGGAGCACAGTGTACAATACCAAGCTTTCAAGGCTTATAATAAATTGCCAGACGAGATAAAGAATGTAGAAAGTCATAGGCTCTTTAAAGTAAAATTGAAAGCATATTTGTTGAATAAAAACTTTTACTCTGTTAGTGAATATTTTAAATGATCTTCGTTTCTTTATGCATTTTTTATCAAATTATTATGTTAATAATGATTGACATGGTTATTATTATTGTTATCAGGTTTGATAATCCTGATTTGACTTGTTATCAGGACTATTATTGTTATTATTATTATTTTTATTTTTTGACATTTAATTCGTTGATGACTTGATTTTAATTTATAATTACTGATTTTATTTTAAAATATAATTTCTACTACTAAGTTAATTCAATTCTTATATTACTTATGATGATTTTAAATATCCAGTAAATTAATATTATATAAAATTTATCTATTAGTACCAACATTTATATTTGACTATTGATATCAAACACAATGTAAAAATTGTTTATGATTAAATAAATAAATAAAAATCGCAATAAGAGATGGTGGTTAGGGGGCTGTTATTAGTTATTACTACGTAATAGTTCAATGATAATAGCAATCTTAACTTGGTTTCGTGGTCAACTCTCATTCATCCCACTGCTGCTTGCCTTATACAGGTCTCTCCTTGATCGAAAGGATTTAGAGCATATTTCACCTTGTTGCTGAACTGCGGGTTGGCTGAGGCCAGTGTTTTCAACCCGCATTGACTTGGTTGAACGATTGTCATCCAATGACAACAGCCTAGACCTACGGCTTAACGTGCCCTCCGAAGCACGGAGGAGCTGAAGATAAATAAACCCATCCGTGGACAGGCTACGGCCGACGTTGCTTAACTTGCATGTTTGATTAGACTGACACGCGCAACGACGCCATCGATCTCCTTACACGCACAACGACTTACTTTGTTTCATCATCATCATCATCAGGTCATTTTAGTCTCCACTGCAGAAGCACGACCCTCTCTCGTCCGTCCCAGACAGAAGGAGGATTTGGCCTACACTCCCCACGCTGGCCAAACGGGTTGGGGAGGCCTGATCGATGTTTGCTAATGTATTTCCCGTAGTCGCCTTGTATGACATCCACGGGAAGAGACGGAGTGATTCTATTCTAGTCTGCCGGAAACCACACGGACAACTTACTTTGTTTACATGTTGTAAATTGTAAGAAAAGATTAACCAGCCAGCCATATGTTTGCTTGCATAAAAACCAAACAGAAAAAGATAAAATAAGGGTCTAAAAGTTTGCCATATTATTTTGAACCATTACTACTAAGCGTTACGGAAGAATTTCGTATAATTTAAATTAAAAGAGGGCGGAAGGACTTAATATGAACAGGTGCATTTGACCTGCGGTTTTGTATCACACTGCGACTGTTTTGTTTTGAAATACTTAAGTGTTTGGGGTATCCAATGTCGCAGCTAGGTCGTAGTACCGCCGCATTTTATAATGGTTTAACTTCACTTGCACGCGGTGCACCCTACTGACTGATAAACGGAGCTCTGGCGAAAAGAGAGGTAGGGAGCGTAATTGTAAGCTACCCGACTGGAGAATGTACAACCTCAAGCTCTCAGAATACCGCAGCCAAATAACAATTCCCTTGAGGGTTGTTGTGTTCCTGCGAGTGAGTGAGGTCCAGAAAAGGAGATGCTGCGTTGGCAGCGGGGGTGGCCGCGCGCACGAGCGATATTTTATGTTGCGAGCGTTGTTAATATGGCTACGGTAACCGTTTCACATCAGGCGGGCCGTATGCTAGTCTGCCACCCGTCGTAGTATAAAAAAAGTTTTTTTTAATAATTACAATCTACAGACCCCGGGATCGTACCTTTTATTAACAATCTTCTATTTTTATGTCAGAATTTTCAAACAAATTATTAATTGCTTGTCGCTATTATGCCAATAATGATACTATTGTCTACTACTTAATCTGAATCTCCTATTGTTTACCTTGCCACTATGATAGCCAGGGCAAACCTGTCCCCTCTGGCAGCACCCGTTCACGAGTTGATGCATGGGGCAGCCATTGCCCCATTCAATCATTTTTTTGGGAGTTTTATTTAGGTTACTTTAGGGTTATCATGTGAATACTTGTAATTAATTAGAAATAGGAGCCTAGCGAAGTAGGGCGGCGAACACCAACATAAATTATAATTTGTTTTATAAACGGGTGGTTGACTGTACTTCTTCTTTGCAGTCTCACTGTGTTACATTACAGTATGTATTACATGGAACATGTCTCCAGGCAGTCAAGGGAGAGTGACTAAAGGATTAGGGAGAGCACAAAAGATCCATGAGGGTCGACGTGCCACCGGTGCTGCAGCACTGGACCCACTCTAAGGTAAGATGATAGTATGTATAATAACGACAGCCCCTTACCACCATCTTTTATTGCGATTCAATAACTGAATAGAATGCTTATACCAATGAATAAGAGACTCTATTTCAAATGGAATAGAGTCGCTTATTCATTGGTATGAATAAGCAATCTATTCAATTATTGAATTGCAATAACAGATGGTGGTAAAGGGGCTGATCCATAAAATAATCCTATATGTAGGGTTGATAGCTTACTTCGTGCGTTTTCATGGGGAACTAATGTCAGATTGAAAGTTACTCTATTCTAAACATCTAAAAATAGATGAGATAAGAATATTCTAAAAACGTACAACTGTAGAGTTCATAATTCCTTATCTCGTCTAGCTATTTAATTCGATTTTTACCCCTGATCACAACGGACTCTGTTCTAGGACTAGGCTTCTAGGCTATGAGCTGATAAGTTGATTATTCTTAAATTTACATCATTAATTATAGTTCGTACGTTACGTTCAAAGAAACTTTCCATCTTTAAAAACTGTCGTTTAGGTTAACAAATGAATTTTGTAGGTTGTTGTTCTAACCATCAACATCTACAGATCGCCTGAGGATGCCTCGCGTAGAGGCAAAACACGTGTCGCAGAGACGACCACGGCAGTCGGGGCAGCGGCGGTCGCATATATCTTCTGTTTCAGATGTTGGAGATTCGCCGATACGACCACAGCAGCTGGAGCAGAGACGACCAAAGCCACGGCAGTCGTATGCAACCACTAACGGTAGTGGGTGGGTGCCGGCCGGCAATAGTTTGCATGAACTAATTGGTGAAACACGCAAAGTAGAGTAGATAAAATTGCCAACAAATGAATTGTCTATTTGTTCTAAGTCAACCGTTCATTGTCAATCTTAACCTTCAAGCACAACCTTGCATTGAATACTCCAATACATTGGTACAAGTCTTGACCTGCTCACCATGGCGCCGTACTGTTGAGGTCACTCATTGTCCAACCACTGTCCGCCGACCACCGTTACATGACAAGGCAGAATGGTCTCCGCTATTTCGGGGATAAAAAACAAAATGGTAGCTAACCAGCTCTCTCACCACCATCTCTTATTGCGATTCAATAACTGGATAGAATGCTTATTCATACCAATGAATAAGCGATTCTATTTCAAAATAGAATCGCGTACCACCCCCTTACCACCATCTCTTATTGCGGTTCAATAACTGGATAGAATGCTTATTCATACCAATACATACCAATGAATAAGCGATTCTATTTCAAAGTAGAATCGCGTATTCATTGGTATGAATAAGCATTCTATCCAGTTATTGAACCGCAATAAGAGATGGTGGTAAGGGGGTTGCTCTACCTAGGAGATAATATCTACCTACCTATTTAAACCACTTGGGTGATTAGTTAATGCACTGTCTGTCTGTCATAAAACCTATTTTGTGGTAGAGCAGCTACCGTGCTTAACATCAGGCCTGTATATTTACCGTAGATAGGATAATAATAGTGCATATGATTGTAGGGATTAGAATTAGAGGCAACTTTTACTAGTAACATTTCGTTTTAATAAACGTCTTTTAACGGGACGGTGGACCACCATACATTCCCACCACTGTGTCTCCATTGTAGCCAGGATAAACAGTGACGACCAACAAAAAAAGGTAATGAACAACGAAGTCAATTGCACTCCCGGGGATAAGTTTACGGCTGTCTTGGAACTCACAATGAATTTAATCAGAAGAAATTAGTAGGAGTAGGAAGCTTTTGGAATTTGACTTCCCCTCTTAGCAATGTGTGAGACAGCAATATGGCAAATAAGGCATTAAAAATGAACATCTATATTAAAATTACACAAAATTATGGGAGGTAAAAGCCATCTTCACCTGCACGCGGTGCACCCTGCTGACTTACAAACGAAGCTCTGGCGAAAAGAGAGGTAGGGAGCGTAATTGTAAGCTACCCGACTGGGGAATGTACCTCCACCTCACAGAATACCGCAGCCAAATAACGGTTCCCTTGAGGGCTGTTGTGTTCCTGCGAGTGAGTGAGGTCACCAGAAAGGAAGGAGATGCTGCGATGGCAGCGGGGGTGGCGGCGCGCGAGCGATATTTTATGTTGCGAGCGTTAATATGGCTACGGTAACCGCTTCACATCAGGCGGGCCGTATGCTTGTCTGCCACCCGACGTAGTATTGAAAAAAAAAAAAAAAATGATAACGGATAAAGATATCTTTTCAAATAAAAATCTTACAGTAAAATGAATAGAAATAGCGCCATTATTGTGCATTTTTCGAAATAGTGAACAAATTATTGAGCACTTTTCGAAATGGTGATAAGATGCCGTTACTTAAAAAGATTTCAATGATTCTTCATCGTTTATTGACTTAGTGACCTGTTTGATCTAGTTGTCGGTTTAGGCAATACTAGAATTGCAACGTTTAACCACATTGATTCACTTTGGTTAAAAGTTCAGAAATATTTAGCAGAATGGTACTTTCTGTAAATAGTGGTATTATTAACTTAACATTTATTCGTTTATTAATTAGTTACTGTGAACATTAAATGTATAACTTTAATATCAATGAATATTATTTTTTACGCTTATCAGTTGGGCATAGTGGTACTAGTTAATGCACGCTTTGTTACATCATTTTTACTTATGTTTCATGAATACAGAATATTTGAATTTAATATTTGTATGATTCAATTTAGTTCCTTCATCCAAGTTGAGCGGTAGAAACAAATCGTGTAATTTCAGTATAAGAACAATTCAATTCTATGTTTAATACGCTTTTATTAGGTCGACTTGTATGTAACTAACTTTGTAATGGAATCTAAGGTAAGTAATTTAACCATCTTCCAAGGATCGTAGCGTCATGAAAATTGGCAGCTGTATGTAGTTCTGATGACAATACAATAATATGGTACTGTCGAACTGATCTGATGATGGAGCCGGAAGATATGAACTGGAACTTCATGATGGATTTTTTGTTTTTACGTGCATTTATAAAAGCGTTTTTTTTTAAACTATTAATAATATTTTAATTTTTATTATTGTAAGATATATACTTGTACGTAGCAAAGTACATAAAGGGCTGGAATTATGTACATATTAAAGTACAAGCGCTAGATATATATAACTCTTTGCTTGCAGAGTGCTATACTAAATTGTAAATAAAGTAGCTAAAGACAAATCTTTGAAATTATCTTCCATTGGATTTAAGCGGAAGAAGGAAAACCATACAGTAAATCAAATAAAACTTTTAACATAACATAGTCGAGCTCGGTGGTTGAATGGTTAGCAATGGCCACTTTGACTCCAAGGTCGCGGGTTCGATTCCCGCACATGACAAACATTTGTGTGCATGAACATATCTGTCTGTTTTGGTCTGGGTATTTTCTATGTATTATAAGTATGTATTTTCGAAAAAAAAAATGTATTTAAGTACTTTTATCAGTTGTCAGCTGTGAAAATTGTCCAGATATATTTATTTATTTAAATAAATATTGTCAGACAAATTACACAGCGCCATCTAGCCCCAAAGTAAGCGAAGCTTGTGTTATGGGTACTAGACAACTGATAAACATACGTAAATACATTTTTTTTATAAATATATACTTATGATACATATAAAACACCCAGATCAAGACAAACAGACATGTTCATGCACACAAATGTTTGTCCTATGTGGAAATCGAACCCATGAGCGTTGATGTCGAAGCCGCGTCATTGACCGCTACGCCACCGAGCTCGTCAATTTATTATTTATTTATTAACATTCGCATTTTTTTTTACACTTCAGCAATACCAATGTTCAGCAACACTAAGTTTCGTTGATCACTGAAAATATCAAAATTAGCCAATAGCTCTCTTGTATTAATACTCCCTTCCCTACTATTTCAATTTGATAGTTTGGAAAAGTCTGACTAACCCAATTATTTCCAAAGTGATCTATGTCGAGCTCTAGAGGTCGCAATCGACCTGAAGTCCATGAAATTCATATAAAATTAATTAGATATTCGTTGAACAGAGGAGTCTACTGAAATTAGAAATTAAATAGGCAAAAAATGTTTTGAGATTTATGATAACTCTTATATTAAACCTTTAATTACACCCTTTTTAACTGGAAAGAGATTGCAACTGAGCAGATATATACTTTGTATATTAAAATGACTTTGTAATTTTTCAAGACTTTTGTCTCATAAACTCTATATTAGTAGAATTACGAAAGAATTACAGGATAACAACAGACGAATATTTGAAATTATTTGTATTGGAACTAACAAGATATTGTTTTAACCAGAATCTGCTTTATTAAGTGAAAATAAATCCAATATCTCTATGGTGTCAATTTTAGTATGATCAAAATTAGTTAACGGTTTACTCAACTGACTTATTTTTGCATCACGTCTAAAAAACTTGCAAATTCACGTGATATATAGCATGTGATTAGCATATAACGGACATTTGTTAATGCTTCATTGCAAGTACCAGACAAGTTGACATTTTAGAGTCTTAAAATTATCATGGTGGCGATACGAGGTCAATGGATTTCCTTTATGAGCAAAAAATATTGACACAAAACTATGCAAAATTCATGAGATGAATTTTGCATGAGAACCGATAATGCTATGTAAAAAAAAATATTGAGTGTAATATTAATACCTCATATTAATGTCGCACTCTTATCTACTACTATTACTAAACAAAACCGGTTCAGTTTTCGGGAATGTACTTAGGAGTGATCACTTTTAAACATGTCTGTTCATTAACATGTTACCAAACAATGAACTACATTTACATCTTTGAAATAAATACATTTTGTTCACTTAATCTTTAACTTTGTTGCCTAAGGAAAACATAATATAACTTATGTAACTCTATCAAAATTCACGGTATCGAAACACGTTTGACTTTTTTAGTATTCATTACCGATTTTGCGTGACTAAGTGTCACGCAAAATATCACCGTAAATAAGAGTCAAGTGCGAATTAAACACAAGAAGAATAGAGCAAGGACGTACGTACGTACCGGATCCGAGGTGCACAATGAACCACTTGATGAAATAACGGTTATGGACACAATACTCCAGTCATCGGCATCTCAAGATACACGAGCTTTCGACTTTCGCCCATTCACACGACACAGGTATTAAGACATTAACTGATATTGCAAGCAACGTATAGTAAAAACTTCAAAAGGTTTGGCCAAAATATTCACACGTGAACGCGACAATAGTAATAAAAAAGATTTACACACAAGAATGAACTAATTGGACGCGTTCAGAAAAGAATGAATTTGAATTTGACAACGGAACAAGACATTCACCTCTTGACGAAGCGGCGCGCGCACTGGCAGCCGGGCGACTTGCGGCAGAACCCGTTTCGTAGGAAAAAACACCTCTTCCCGCGTCCACCGCCGACGCGCCGACCCTTTGCATATTTCCCTGGTCGCTATTTATCATTGCTCCCGCATTATCCACGGGGAACTGCGCGGAAATTTCTTGTAGCTTCTCTGGTACTAGTTGTGTGTCGCCAAGTTGATTGTCCGCACGGCGTACGTCGTCGGCCTTCAAAGCGACGGCCATATTTGCAATAGGCAGGTTTTGGCGCAAAATGTCCAACTTGTTGCAATCTACTTGGTTGGATAGGACAGTATTTACCACTTGCGGTACTGTGCTATGATTTCTCGCCATTACCACTGGTATTCTGCCGTATACTGGTTTGTTGTTACTGTATTTTTGCGTGCTATCAATAATGCGTGGTTCCGGTACAGGTTGGGAATTTGCGAAGGCATTTACTTTCAATATCTCGTTTGCTTGTTGAAATAGCTTCCTTTGTATATGTTCTATTTCGCCTTTGGAGGCTCGTGAGTTTTCTGATAGTTCTGCAATCAATTGATTAACGCTGAATTCTGCCATTTTGCTGTGTATTGGTTGATTTGAAGTTGTAGGATTGTTTTCTTCTGGTGGGACTCTGGGGATACTTTTGTCATAAGGTTTCCTTATTATTTTGATTTTCATATCTTTGTCGGGAGGGGTGACAACTATTGTAGGTAATTGCTCGCAGGGAGCAGTAATGGTGCAGGATTCTTTACTTTTGCCTCGCTTCACTTTCCTCACAGTCCTGCTGGCCATTACATTGTTACAGCTGCTTAATGATGATTGCGTCCGCTTAAGTGGTTCTTGCATACATTCTCTGTTTCCACTTTTAACTGGTTTGCTATAAAAATCTCAATTAGTCTGTGAACCATTTAAAAGAAAGAATTTAAGTCGTCAATTAGAGAAGTGTTGTACAGAGACTTGGTACTTTATTTTCTCATGTTTTTACGTCTAGGTGTAAATGTTTTATTTTATCGTTATTGCTGCAGTGAACGTGTTAGTTTCTTTATTGGTTTCTTTAAATTAATAAATTTTATTGCCTACTTTGTACTCTGCTTAATGTTTTGTTATTTATTTTCAAAACGAGTCATAACTCAATCGGGTTTTATGTACCTATTACTTAGAATCGAATTAAAATTCGCCTAGTAGGTCTGTCGTAAAAAGTTTGTTGGGAGCTTTTCAAGTTTTATAGTCCCCGAGCATTGGTTTCCAACAGTTGTTAATTAATATAATCCATACTTCAAAGTCAAAGTCAAAGTCAAAATTCTTTATTCTGTGGGCCCTCGCGGGCACTTAGACACGTCTTTTACAATTAGGTATATTTTTTATCTACCAGCATTTCGGAATGACCATTGACGAGAAGAAATGCCGAAAGAAACTCTGTCAATATAGGTCTTTTTTTTTAAATATGGCTATTTGTACAATATTATCATAATACAATAAAAAGAATGTCAATGTACAATATACAATGTACAATATACAATACTAACTAACATAATAAATGCGAAAGTGTGTCTGTCTGTTTGTTTGTGATCTGTTAACGACTAAACGGCTGAACCGATCTGAATTAAACCTAGTGTGTGGGGCATAGATTATATCCTGAAGGAGGACATAGGCTAGTACCTCTATATATATAATATCACATTGTATTACGTAAGTTTTCATGCCTTTTCTTATTATTAACACCGAGAAGAATCGTAAAATTGATTAGAAATCGTAATAACCGTGTAACAGCACAATAACGCTGAACGCTCGCTAATTAATTACTCATCATTCATTTGGCAGGTCAAAGAGTTATAACGATTTGTGTCATCAATTCTCGTTTTTTAATCGAATTAAATGTAAAATACGGACAGCAACAAAATAATTTCATCATTATCATCATGATTTTTTAAATTGCTTTTAACAGTAACAGTGTCTGTAGGAATGATTGTCAAAAGGAAATTATTTTATTATCAACTAATAATATTATTAGTTGATAATAAAATAACTGGGTTAGTATCAGAAGACTAAGATATCAGAACGACCAAGTAGACATATAGTTCACATATCAGAAAGACTATGCACCCAGAACGTCTTTATATCAGAATTAAAACATTAACGTACTATATTTCGCTCATCAAGCCCTTTCATTTAATACCCATTTCATTGGGGTTAATGGGGAAATTTCCGATGAATTTAAGAAAGCGGTTGAAGTAATTTGGTGTCATCATCATCATCAGGTCCATTTTAGTCTCCACTACAGGAGCACCACCCTCTCTCGTCCGTCCTAGACGGAAGGAGGATTTGGCCTACACTCACCACGCTGGCCAAACGGGTTGGGGAGGCGTAATTTGGTGTAATTTGGTGGAAAGCATTGGGGAAGGCTTATATCCAGCAGTGGGTAGACACAGAAGGATGATGATGATGAATGGGGAAATTATAAATCGATATTTTGTGGCGACCGTCACATTGAATTAAAAATGGCGCCATTTTGTCAAAACAGTGAGTCAAATTTCAGCACAATTGGACACTGGAAAGTGGGTCAAATTTAACTTGCAAAATATGATTATAGACACCGCGGTGAAACTAAATAAAAGCTTTTAAAAACTTCGCTAAGTACCATAATTTTTAAATGTACACAAATTGTACTGAGAACCTTACTCCATAACCTGAGAAGACTTATTAAGTTATCAAAATACAAACTTTACAACATTATAACGTAACATCGTAACGTAGTTTTTACCTGGAAGACGTATTTCAAGACATTGGACTGGAAGACGCGGGACATCAATGTCAACGGAGAGTACAATCTCACAGTTTCGATTTGCCGATGACATGGTCATAATGGCTGAATCGCTGGGCGATCTCAGTGCCGCTTCTCGAGCACGCAGGGGATGAATTTGGACAAGACAAATATAAATTGTAATGAAAAGGTGATTTAAAAAAAAAACCGACTTCAGTTGGCGAGCGCAGCTTATTGGTGGAATACCCCGGGAGACGCTGCTGCCCGTCTTCCGGGAGAAAAGTTATTGCGTCACACAAGATTCCTTAGTCGCCTTGTACAACATCCAGCGCAGAGCAATGGAGTGGCGCAATTTTATTTTGCCGGCAACCACACGGCAAATTTAAGGGTTTCCCTCAATTTTTCTGTGATCCCATCGTCAGACCCTGACTTAATAAATATGGGACAACCTCGCAATCATACCCTTTCAAATAACAATATAGAATTTTACCATAAGGGATTGAAAAAATTATGGGTTTCCCTTGATTTTCCTGGGATCCCATCATCAGATCCTGACTTAGTGATTATGGGACCACCTTGCAATCATACCCCTTTCAAGTAAAAAAATAATTTTGACAATCAGTTCACAATTCGCGAAGATATCAAATAAAAAGGTAAAAAAAAAAGTCGAATTGAGAATGTTCAGAACGAACATACAACCACTATGCCGCTATACGCAATAGTGGCAAAAACGTCAGGTCAGCGCAACAAAAAATAAACTTCGACCACGAGCAATGACCTGACTGCAAATCACTGTGTCGACAAATAACACACACGACACACTAGTTAATAATTACGTTAGTGTATAGTAATTAACATTAGTATTTAAGAACATTTATTTGTAAATATATTTTAGTCATTATCCAGAAACCGTGTTTGACTCAAGCAACACCTGAAGTACCCAACAAGCCGTTGGAAGAGCCGGAGGAGGCTATACCTGTCCAGTACAACTCTGGACGGAAGACTCTCACGGTTTCAACATCCTCTCACTGTGGCCAAGACACCCTTAGCCGTCAGTACGATCGGTCTTGTGAGTCTGCTCGACCGGCAGTGAGAAAACCATTTCCTGTGTACATTGCACGACGTACACACACCCAATTCCTACCCAAGTTCCGTCTGTTACTATAGGTCTCTAGTAACAGATATCCCGTACATATTTATATACGTATTATATACAACGTTATATTCTAACGTTGCACACTACCGAGTTCGCCGTCACATATATGGTTAGGATAGGGTGGTAGGGATAATAGGGGAAGTCGGGAGAGTTAGGAGGTAGATAGGATTACACACAGCGTTACACCTTGACGTACATACTACTTACTCTTGCCATCTCATGTATGGTTAGGATAGGGTGGTAGGGACGTTAAGGCATAGTAGGGAAGAGTTAGGAGTACAGTAGGCTACATTTGTGTGTGTGTACACACACACACACGAATAGAGGTGTGGGCAGAGAGGTAGGGAGTGCAGCTAGGTAGGTTAGCTGTTCTTTTCTGTACAGTTGGTGGTTGCGTTCATGTATGTTGGCCGCCGACTGTACATTTGGTCCTTCGAGCTATTGTGTTGTGTTTACCACGCGGTCCTCTTACCCCATAAGGCATTGACAAGAACAGACTGACAGTTCATATAGTTAAGCACTGGGGCTTGCTACACAGCGTCAGTGTGTCAGCTATTTGAAAGACATTGTACGGTGTGCCCTGTTAGAGAAGTCTCTCGTTGCGGATCGGCCGCTGGCCTCCCAGAAGCGGGTCTCACCAGCCGGTTGAGAAGTTGCACAATAAAAGCGAGGGTACAGGTGTACTCTGTACAGACATATCAGGGTTAGAATAGGTTAGGGGTGAAGAGCGAAAACAGCGACAAGATGGAGATACAAGAAATTAACGAGTTAATCAAAAGACAGGAAGCCAATTACAATGAAATTAGTCAATTATTGACTAATATTAAAAAAGATTCAGCCACACGGAAAACATTGAAGTACATTGCGGAAAAGAGATCCCGGTTAACAGATGTATTTACAAGAACAAGTAATAATCATAGACGTCTAGAAGACCAGGAGGTGTTGTTTGAACACACATACATAACCGGTAACTACTACGAAACCATAATAAAGACATACACACAAGCCATGGAATACCTTCTTAAATGCGAGGAGAAGATACAACAGGTACATAAACTTTATGTACCAAAAGACATAGAGCCAGAGAAAGACAATGAGACCAGCTCACCCAAAATATTTATTCAGTTATATCGCATCAATCAGTTACAAAAAAAGTTAGAGCTTGCAAAGATGTCACTCAACAAACCAGTTTGGTATTTAGAGTCACTGCTATTGGCGCTACAGAAGCTGTGGCAGGAAATAGAAGAAACACATCTACAAATATTGGTAGAGGAGAATATATTGGAACATACCTACTTTGAAGAGCATATGTTTGAAAGTACACAAATAGAGTTTGAGTTAGGTACTGAACAGCTGTTAGCTCACATCGCTGAAAAAAGACCATCAGACGTGAGCCACAGTAGAGCATCAGTGAATTTGCCGAAAATTATAATTCCTATCTTCACCGGTAGCTATGAGTCATGGGATTCTTTTTATGACTTATTTTTGAAGATAATACATGAAGACCAGTCACTAACGGCCACGGAAAAAATGCAATATTTAAAGACGCACGTGCAAGGAGACGCCGCTAAGCTGGTTAGGCATTTGACGGTATGTGATGCTAATTACTCGACGGCATGGACACTGTTAGTAAAAAGATACAAAAATGAGAGAATTATTGTATCCAGATACGTCGACAATATATTAAACCTACGACAGGTCGTTAGAGGTAATGCTGAAAATTTAAGAAGTCTGCACGATACAATCAATGAGAATTTAGAGGCACTAAAATGTCAGAACATTGACGTGTCTACTTGGGATCCGATGTTAACTCGGATATTGAGTAGAGCATGGGACTCAGAAACAAATGAAAGCTATGAACAACAGGTACAGGAACCAAACAAACTTCAGCATTTTTCTGATATGATGTTATTTTTGGAGAAGAGATTTAAATGTTTAGAAACACTGTACAGTTCTCATAAACTAAACCGTACAACTTACGTACCACTACATAAATCCCAGTTAGGACAGAAGCAGTTAAGCAAAGGCAATTGTTGGTTTTGCCTTAAGGATGAACACGTGGTGTATCAGTGTTCTATGTTCAGAGCATTATCTGCCGAAGAACGCAATAAAGCAGTAATTGAAAAGAAGACGTGTAGAAATTGCCTAATGCACCCAGCAACGATAAAATGTCATAGTACGGGGGTATGTGGTTTCTGTGGAGTATCTGGACATCATAGTTTGCTGCACCAGTTTGCGACACGGTATAGAAAGGAAAGAACAAGTGAAGTGAAGTATGATGATTCGTCGTCATCGTCGGCAAAAATATCAGCTGTTGCCCTCGACGTGTCTACCACAGCTAATGGTGACTGTACTAAAACTACATTGTTAGCTACAGCGCTTGTAAAGGTGAATGATAGAGACGGAACGCCACAACTGCTAAGAGCCTTGTGCGATCAAGGCTCGGAAGCATCGTTTTGTACAGAAGAGGTAGCCCAGTTGCTAGGACATCCTCGCAACAGGATACACACCGAAGTAGTCGGTATTGCTGACGAGAAGTCGAAAAAGTCCACTAATGCCATCAATGTCGTAATACAACCAAGATTTACTAGTAACTATAAGTTAGAGGTCATGTTGATCGTACTACCGAAACTAACCGGAGCATTGCCAAAAAGAAACATTGCACAAATAGAACCGAGCGAGCTACAGAACAAATTAATTGCTGATCCAACATATTACAAAAAAGGGCCAATAGATATCATACTGGGGGCCCAAGAATATTGTCGGCTGTTACAAAATGGACTATACAAAACTCAGGATGGAATTGTTGCCCAGGACACGGAGTTAGGTTGGATTTTATCTGGAATGAGTAATGATGATAACATCGGTAATATAAAAATTGTTAGCATGGTAACACGGTCGACAGAAATACAACGATTACACAAGTTTTGGGAATTAGAAGAAGTTACCGAAAGATATCAGTCATCACAGGAGGATCAGACCTGTGAAAAGTATTACCAAGAAACAACAGTAAGAAATCCAGATGGGTCATATGTTGTAAGACTCCCATTCAAGGATCCTAATTTAGAGTATGGTATTTCCCGACAAAAAGCGGCGGCGAGGCTTCTGCAACTAGAGCGTAAATTTGTAAAAAACAACGAATTAGAAATAAACTACAAGAAATTTCTTAACGAATATCTAGAAATGGGTCACATGAGGAGAGTGACTCGAGCAGAGTATCATCAAGGCAAGTACTACATACCACATCAGCCCGTAGTTAAAGAAGAATCACTAACTACGAAGTTAAGGGTGGTATTCGACGCATCAAGCAAGTCCAGTAAGAGTTTAAGTCTCAACGACAATATGTTCACAGGTCCAAGACTTCAACAAGATTTAGTAGCAATTTTATTGCGATGGCGTAAACATAAAATAGTATTCATGGCAGATATAGAAAAAATGTATAGATTCATACATGTAAATGAAGAGGACTTAAAATACCAACGTATTCTTTGGAGGAATTCCCCACAGCAAGCAATCGATGAATACGAGCTAACTACAGTCACCTATGGAACTGCGTCAGCTCCATTTTTGGCCATCAGAACGCTCCAACAGCTGGCAATGGATGAGCAGATGAACTATCCTACAGCTAGTAGAGTGACCTTAAAAGATTTTTATGTGGATGATGTTTTATCTGGAGAAGATACTATTAACTCAGCAAAACAGTTACAGATTGAGCTGATAAACATGTTACGAGCAGGAAATTTTAACCTTAGAAAGTGGTCCTCAAACACCACAGAGCTATTAGCGAACATACCAGAAGAAAACAAAGATAACAACGCCATGCGAATACCGTTAGATGAAACTAGAAAGTCACTCGGAGTTTTATGGCTACCAACAGAAGATAACTTCGGGTTTCATATTAATGTCAATCACAACAAGACCCCAACAAAGCGATTCATTATGTCAGAGGTAGCAAAACTATTTGATCCACTAGGGTGGTTGGCACCTGTCATCGTAAACATGAAGTTAATCATCCAGGAGCTGTGGATCAATGGATCAGACTGGGATCAACCAGTAGATGACGACACGAAAAATAAATGGGTCGAGATACAAGAACAATTAAGTGCAATAGAAAAGATTAGCATTCCAAGATGGTGTAAATTTACTTCAAACGTGACAGTGGAATTACATGGCTTTAGCGATGCGTCCGAGAAAGCATACGGTGCTGTCGTATACTGTAAAATACGAGATAACAATAACGAACACCATGTCACACTACTACAAGCTAAATCAAAAGTAGCTCCCAAAAAGCTAAAAACAACCCTACCAAAATTAGAGTTATGTGCAGCGCTATTGCTGGCGCAGTTGATGAAAAAGGTGATAGATACTATGGAATTTCCAAATGTGAAGGTTTATTGTTGGACAGATTCAATGATAACCCTAGGATGGATAAAAGGAGAAGCTGAACGGTGGAAGACTTTCATAGCTAACAGAGTATCGGAAATACAGAAGTTACTACCTCAAGGGCAGTGGAATCACGTGATATCTAATCAAAATCCAGCTGACGTAATTTCAAGAGGAATTGGCCCAAATAAACTTAAAGAATTTTCATTGTGGTGGAATGGTCCAGAATGGCTAAAAGAGAAGGAAATTCCCATAACAAAAACAATACCAGAAATATGTGAAGAGATTAAACGTTGTTACCACGTGAATATCAAGTCACAATCAATTATCAAAATATGACATACGTTTTCAAGTTTCCAACGAATGATACGTATACTCTCTTATTGCTATCGGTTTATGCAAGCTAATAGTGGTCCCTTAAGATACGAGGAAATGTCGAAAACTACTAAACGGGTTCTCTTGTTGGTTCAACAAGAAGTATTCGTAGAAGAATACAGAGCAGTTAAAAATGGGACGCAGTTAAGAAAAGGGTCAACATTTTCAACCTTAGATCCATTTATCGATGCAGATGGGTTGTTGAGGGTTGGAGGAAGATTACAAAACTCAAAACTCCCATACGACCAGAAACATCTAATTTTGCTACCTCATGGCCATCACGTTACATCAATCATTATCCATGACGCTCATGTTACAACATTACATGGAGGAAACAATTTGACTTTGGCATACATACGGCAGAAGTATTGGATACTTGGAGGAAAACGAGCAGTAAAAGGTTACGTTAGAAGTTGTGTAAGATGCATAAGACACAGAGCTACCACAGCAGTACAGAAAATGGGGGCCTTACCAGAAGCAAGAGTGACAATGTCATTCCCATTTAGTAATACAGGGGTCGATTATGCCGGTCCAATTCAAGTAAGAGCAATGAAAGGTAGGGGGCATAAATCATACAAAGGGTACATAGCAATTTTTGTATGTTTATCTACAAAAGCAATTCACTTAGAGCTAGTGGGGGATCTGACAACAGAATCGTTCATAGCAGCATTGCGAAGATTTATGGCACGCAGAGGTCCAGTAGCACACATGTATAGCGACAATGCAACCAACTTTGTAGGAGCTGCAAATTTCCTGTATCAAGAGATATTGGAAATAACTCAATCAGACCAATTCCAAAATACCATAACCAATATAGGAGTCCAATGGCACTTTATTCCTCCTTCATCCCCACATTTCGGTGGAATTTGGGAAGCAGGAGTAAAGTCAATGAAACACCACCTGAGACGAGTGATAGGAGAGCAAACGTTGACATATGAAGAAATGACAACATTTCTACACCAAACAGAAGCATGTCTCAATTCTAGGCCGTTATGTGCACTGAGCGAGGATATAAATGATAACGTGGTACTCACCCCAAGTCATTTTCTCATAGGGCGAGAAGCAGTAGGGATACCAGACCCGATATCAAATATTAATAGTGATCACGTAAACAGATGGAAACAGATTCAGAAGATGAAGAAAGATTTCTGGAACAGCTGGACAAAAGACTATCTACAACAATTACAACAAAGATATAAGTGGAAAACTAATCATGGCAATTTAAAGGTTGGAACTTTAGTAATTATTAAAGACGAGAATATCAGCCCTAACAAATGGCCACTTGCAAAAGTAAAAGAGATACATACAGGCAACGATGATTTAACTAGAGTGGTGACTCTTCAAAAGTCATCAGGGGCAACTCAAAAAAGGTCAATACACACACTTATTCCACTCCCGATAACATCGAATACAGATGGTAGTAGGGAACAAGTTACCAACACTGTACATACAAACGTAGCTACCATTAAAAGAAACCATGAAAGAAGATCTAATAAAGCCTACGTCAGATACTGGCCATGGTACATCATTTTCATAATGTTGTTCCTAGGGCATGGTACATTAGCTTCATCTTATACAATGAAAAGTGTACAAGCTGGATTTTATGTAGAGCAAATAGGGACAACAAGCATTGACCGAGGAATATTCAGGATAGAGACGAGTTTTGAAAGGCAACATCTTGAAGATGACTTTAATAAAATAAAAACCGTAACAGAACAGTTCAATCAACTATGCAGGAAAGCTGAAGCCTCATTAAAAGAGACCAACTGTAAGCAGTTATATCACCATTTAGCAGAAGAGGAAGTAAAGTTTGAAAGAACCAAAGACTATTTAAATTTCCCTTAGCCGTCAGTACGATCGGTCTTGTGAGTCTGCTCGACTGGCAGTGAGAAAACCATTTCCTGTGTACATTGCACGACGTACACACACCCAATTCCTACCCAAGTTCCGTCTGTTACTATAGGTCTCTAGTAACAGATATCCCGTACATATTTATATACGTATTATATACAACGTTATATTCTAACGTTGCACACTACCGAGTTCGCCGTCACATATATGGTTAGGATAGGGTGGTAGGGGAAAGGTGGTAATAGGGGAAGTCGGGAGAGTTAGGAGGTAGATAGGATTACACACAGCGTTACACCTTGACGTACATACTACTTACTCTTGCCATCTCATGTATGGTTAGGATAGGGTGGTAGGGACGTTAAGGCATAGTAGGGAAGAGTTAGGAGTACAGTAGGCTACATTTGTGTGTGTGTACACACACACACACGAATAGAGGTGTGGGCAGAGAGGTAGGGAGTGCAGCTAGGTAGGTTAGCTGTTCTTTTCTGTACACAGTTGGTGGTTGCGTTCATGTATGTTGGCCGCCGACTGTACAGAGAACTTCCTCCTTTTTTGAAGTCGGTTAAAAACGACATGTTGACTGCATGTGACGGTCATAATGTTACAATTAAAATTAAGTCAAAATAATATGTGATTTTAATTGTAACGAAATAAAACTATTATTTCGTTACAATTAAAATTAAATCAAAATGATCGGTATTTTTTATTTTCTCCATTTATCACATACTTATTAAATAAATTGCTGCCAGCCTTTTGGGCACTTTTCAAGTGGGTAACGATTTGGCGGGGCTTATTTATAGTTATTTATTTCTAAGTTATATTTAAGTAGGTATTTTATTTATAAGTTTTTTATTATTTGCATAAATTTATATATTATTTATCTTCTAATATTAATATGATATTTATGTAATAAACTTTATGCAAGCAGTCGTAAATGCACAAAATTGCATAGCGTGGGGTGCAGAAGGTGACGTGGTATCACGTTTCTGTGACACACTTTTCCCCATGTCGCAACTTCTTTGTTACAAGTTCTCTAAGTGTAACAAGTTTCACATGATTGTACTTAAATGATACTTGAACATGTCTATATAACTTTTTACAATATGTTCTATTTTTGCACTATTTTAAGTGTGATTTGGTATTTTATTGAGGGTTCCGTGTTTATTATCTTCTATGTACAGAACAGTCGGCCTGCGGATTACATCTTGCGTGTGTAAAAAAAAGTTGAGTTAAATTCTCGACTAATCAGTGGTCTGGCGACAATGAAATTTATAGGAGCCTTGTGGCTAGAGTTCTGGCTAGCAATGTCTTCGCAACTTTGACTCCGCAGTCGCGGGTTCGTTCCCCGTACAAGATAAACATTTGAGTGCATGAACATGTCTGTTTGTCTTAGTCTAGGTGTTTTCTATGTATTTAAATTTGTATGTTTTTATAAAAAAAAGATGGATTTAAGTACATTTATCTAGTATCCATAGTACAAACTTTGCGCTTAATTTGGCACTAGATGGCGCTGTGTAAATTTTCCAGAAATATTTATTTATTTGTTTAGAAATATGAGATTGCCGTGTGGTTTCCGGCAGACTAGAATAGAAGATAGTGGATGTACAAGGCGACTAAGGGAAATACATTATCTATCAGGCCTCCCCAACCCGTTTGGCCAGCGTGGTGAGAGTAGGCCAAATCCTCCTTCCGTCTAGGACGGACAAGAGAGGGTTGTGCTCCTGTAGTGGAGACTAAAATGGACCTGATGATGAAATATGAGATTATAAAAATAACGTGTCAGGGTGTTTGTGGCCGCATTCCTCCGAAACGTGTCAACCGATATTATGAGATTTATTAATAACTAGCAGATCCGGCGAACTTCGTACCGATATAATTGTCACGTCAACGTCTCTCAATTGTTTTGCCTGCCCGGAACCTCTCCACTAACACTTGAACTTTATGGTAAGCTATTAAAGTTCAAATTGACTTTTAAGTATTATTACAAATCGTCTGTATGGGAGATAGAAAAGTGTTGTTTTTAGACTTTTTTAGGCAATTTAAAAAAAAAATCTCTGCGTTGGAACCATCCTCGTACTTCAAGGAATATTCTAAAAAAAGAATTAGCGAAATCGGTTGAGCTGTTCTCGAGAATTGCGCTTAGCAACACATTCAGCGATTCATTTTTGTATTATAGATAGATAGGTCGTAATATATTTCATTAATAACTTGGGTAGCTTGTTGTAAATTTAGATATGTATACATAAAAGTTGTGGGGTGACAGTGGCTTTCCACGATCTTTAGAGCCAACCTCACCTGCACATCGTGCATCCTGCCGACTGGCGAGAAAGTTCTGGCGAAAGAGGCGGAGGGCAGCGTATTTTTAAGCTGTTCGCTGGGAAAGTACCTTCTTCCACCTCACAAAATTTCGCAGTCAAATAACAATTCCCTTGAGGGTTTTTGTGTTCCTGTGAATGAGTGAGGTCACCAAGAAAGAGGGAGTTAGCTCGGTGCTAACGTAGTAACTCGCGCCTCCACGCGTAAGAGAATTTTCATTGCGAACGTTTGTATGGCTACGACAACCGCTTTCCACCAGGCGGGCCGTGTGTTAAATGTATAAAATGTTCATTCTATAAAAAAGTCACATTATGACTATTCTAAGACTAATGACATAATCATAAATTGTCCTTGATCTGACACCAAATAAGCATAAGTTATAAAAAAAACCGGTCAAGTGCGAGTCGGACTCGCACGAAGGGTTCCGTACCATTATCTATAAAAATGGCAAAAAAAATCACGATTGTTGTAAGATAGCCCCCCTTAAATATTTGTTTTATTTTTATTTAGTTATTTATTTTTAAAGTAAATATATAACTAAATATTATGTGAGTATTTCAAGCCAAGTTTACAAAAAATCACGTTTGCTGTATGGGAAGCCCCTTAAATATTTATTTAATTCAGTTTTTTAGTATATGTTGTTGTAGCGGCAACAGATATACATCATCTGCGAAAATTTCAACTGTCTAGCTATCACGGTTCATGAGTTATAGCCTGGTGACAGACGGACGGACGGACAGACGGACGGACGGACGGACGGACAGCTTAGTAATAGGGTTCCTTTTTACCCTTTGGGTACGGAACCCTAAAAATGACAAAATCTAAATACATATAAGTTGGTTTTCTTCACCAAGTTCTTTACCAACTAACATAGCCTTACCTTACCACCAAAGGTACCTAAAGTACATAAAAAATTACAGGTCATGTACTCGTCTAGGTTTTTACAAAATTGCGGATCCCTAAATTCTGCGGTTAGTGGCAATTTGTCAGTGGTTGTGACATCCTTATAATACAGTTACCTACATAAAGATCGCGTGATTTGTCGCAAGATTCACTAAAGTTTGATCGTGTGAAATAAAACGGTCACTTATTTTTTGTTACACTTCTATACACGTATTTGTATTACGACAGATACGTCTGAAGGTTGCGAGAATCAATTTATCAATCATAATATTTTCATGAATATCTTTTTAGAGTTTTATGTGAAGGCAAAACACTGAACTTAACTATTTGTTGCTTTGTTGGAAACAAGTTAACATTGCGAAGGGAACATTTTTTTACGGTACGGTACGAACAAGCATAAGACTCGCCTGATATTAAGCGGTTACTGTACCCATATAAGCACTTACAACATGAAATATATCGCAATCGCAATATTTTTTACTAAAAAAAATAACAAAACAATCAATTTTCTCAAATGAGTTTTAACAATATTCCCAAATCAATTTATAAACTTTCTAACACTTTAAATTCGTACAGTGAATGTGTAGTTTTTAAATTCTTTTATTTTTATTTTTGGAATAAATTTTCTTTTTAATTCTGACATATTTTTTATCTGTGTCAAACATTAACGGAAATGACGGAATAAATCACAGATAAGGCCACAACAGTGGCAACACTGTTGTGGCCTGACAAGACGTATATCTGTGATTCCCTGTAATTTTATTTTTTAAAAATGGAAAAGAAGATTATTGAGCAAGTGACAAAAGTCATCCAAGGATTTGTTCTTCCTTTAGAGTTAAAAATAAACTCCCTTGTTGATTTGGTGCAGTGTTTGGAAGCAAAAATTGATAGCCTGCGATCACCTCAACAACTTTCATCTGAGGGTAAGCAAATATCTACAACTGCAACGGTTCATTCAACTGCAATTTGCCCCCCGCTTCACCAGTCTACAACACCGCAAGGCTCTGCTAAAATACAGACTCGAAGGCAGCGAGCGGCCAACGCCCCCCGCACTACCCCGTTGGATCATCGTCGTACAAATGTCAAAGTTGACATTGACGTTCCGCCAAATTTCTCTCAACCCGCACCGCGTACTTCATCGCCCGGGCCGTCTACGATAAGTGACGACACGCGTGTAGAAACAATACAAAATGTGGCCTCAGTCATAAGAGACAGCGGAAATGAAGCAAATGAATGGACGACGGTAAGGTCTAAGAAACACCGACGGCCGATTATACGTGGGACTGGACAAGTCGATGATGACTTGGCTGGCGTTGAAAAACAGAAAAGGATTCATTTATGGTCATTAAGAAATGATATTACGCCTGAACAGGTAAAGGCTTACATGGCAAAGAAGAAGCCAGAGTATGCACCATACAATGTCGAAAAATTAGTTCTCAACCACCAACACTATGCTTCATTCATCGTTACAGTACCAGAAAGTGCATTTGACTTCTTCATGACCTCAGCAAATTGGCCACCAAACACAGAATTCAACGAGTGGTTTCGTAGAAGAAATTTTCAAAGGAGGGACAGGATTGAGAATCAATAAAAAAAAACGATGTCACAATAGTAGAAGATCATTACAGATTTATTATCAAAATGTTCGTGGGCTTCGTACTAAACTTCAGCAATTTCAATCAGCTGTAGTATCTTCAGCAGCTCAAATATTCTGTATTACCGAAACCTGGCTGCAAACAGGTATCAATGATGCTGAAGTGGTACCACCCGGATATTCCATACTTAGGTGTGATAGATCAGGAACAAGACGTGGAGGCGGAGTTGCTATAGCGGCCGCGCCCGCTTATGAATTGCGTCCTATTGATATTGAACATTGGACAATGCGTTGCCATGAAACTAGTTGTGAGTTAATATGCAGTGGTTTATATCTTCACAATAATTTGTTGTTAGTTGTATTATGTGTGTATATTCCGCCTAGTACATGTGACCATGAATACACTATGATTTTTGATGCTATTGAACAAATTGGTGTTCAATATGAAAAGATGTTGGTATGTGGCGATTTCAATTTGAATTCGTCTTCGGTAAGTGTAAATGCGAAATTTGAATGTGTGTTGTCGCTCTGTGATCTCGTCCAGATAAATAACATATGTAACAGTAGTGGAGGTACGTTGGATCTTATTTTAGCTAGTAGATCATTAGGGCATATTTCTGTGAGACGTGAGATCGATAGCCTGGTGCCGGCGGACGCGTATCACCCACCTTTAAGCATATATATTGACAATGAATTCGATAACACGTATGTTTATCATCAAGATGTCAATCCTGGGAAGAATCTTACTCACCAGGAGTGGAATTTTAAAAAGGCAAACTTTTTATCATTATATTCGCGATTACAATGTATTGATTGGGAACCGTTGTATACTATTGCAGACCCAAATGAAGCTATAGTGTTATTTTATAATATGATCAACTCTTGCATTGACATTTGTGTTCCAAAAAAGATACGCCGTCCAGTACGACCTCGGTATGTATATCCTGAGTGGTATTCTAGTGAGACAAGGCGCAATATTAGAGCTAAACACTATTATCATACTCGTTACAAAAGAACTAAATCGGTACAGGATCGCATGTCTTTTTCTCGGTACAGAGCTATGGTTAAATTAAACATCAAGAAGGATTTTCATGTATATAAGAAAAATATGGAGCGCGAAATAAAAAAAGAACCATCATCTTTTTGGCGCTACATTCATTCACAAACTAAAAGTAAATATAATAAACGAATAGAAAGTGACGGTCAAATTATACCTATTGATAAGTGTGCTCAGTCGTTTGCTGACTATTTCTCTTCTGTGTATGCTAAAGAACCACCAAAATTAAATGTGAATGAAAATATGGCATTTTCAGAGTCTGGTAGTAGCTGGGTGCATATTTCTCAGATATATTCCCAGGATGTCGAGCTCGCACTCAGTTCACTGAAGCCGAAAACATCAGCTGGACCCGATGGTATTCCGCCTTACGTAGTGAAAGATTGCAGGTCAGTTTTTAAATTGCCCTTGCTATATATTTATAATTTGTGCCTTAAAAATAATTTCTATCCAGAGCAATGGAAAATATCACGGGTAGTGCCTGTCCAAAAACACGGTTCTGCCACAGATGTTAAAGAACATAGGCCGATAGCTGTGTTGTCTGTATTTGGTAAGCTGTTTGAGTCAATTTTGCATGCTCGAATTAATCGACAGATTGAAGCAAGGCTAACGGATTCGCAACATGGTTTCCGTGTTGGCCGCTCCACTACTACTAACCTTATGTCCTTTTGGGCCTATGTAAACAATGAGGTTAACTCGGGCTGTCAAGTTGACACAATATATTTTGATTTTCGAAAAGCATTTGATTTGGTTGATAATGACGTCTTATTAAAAAAGTTCGCCGCAATAGGATTTACGCCCGCACTACTAAACTTTTTTGCTTCGTACTTGAGTAATCGTAAACAATATGTGCAACACTATGGATACGTCTCGGACCCTTATTATACATTTTCTGGCGTTAGTCAGGGTTCGAACTTAGGGCCACTGGAGTTCCTCATTTTAATAAATGATTTGCCGGATGCAATTAGCTCGTCAAATTGTCTGTTATTTGCAGACGACCTTAAATTATTTTTAAAAATACGTAGTGAATCTGATTGCGAGGTCCTTCAAAGGGATATAGATAATATTCTAAAATGGTGTAGAGAAAATGGTTTACAGTTTAACACTGATAAATGTGCTATTATGTCATTTAATAGGTTACAAGATCCCATTTGCGCCAATTACTGTTTAGGTAGTAATCCTCTTCCTCGAGTATCATCAATGACGGACTTGGGAATATTAATTAAGGAGGACTTATCATTTCACGACCATATCATTAAAATTTGTAAAGAAGCATACAGGGCTCTTGGATTCGTGTGGAGGCAAGCACGTCACTTAGACTCGATTACGGCCATTAAAATACTTTACAACGCCTATGTGCGAAGCAAATTGGAATGTAATGCTATCATCTGGAATCCACATGAAGCGAAATACATCCTCATGATAGAAAAGCTCCAAAGAAAATTTGTCAGGTGGCTGTACCACAAGCAATATGGGTACTTCGTGGGCTTCCCAACCATATACCCTAGCGACTTCTTGTTAGGCATGGTTGGATATAATACCTTAGAAACAAGGCGAGCTCTGTCTCTGATGGAGTATATATTTAAGCTCTTTCGTGGTTTGACTAATAACCCTGCGGTTCTAGAACAGATATCGTTATATGTCCCGGACAACTTTCGGCGTGCTCGTTACCATAAGTTATTCGCGCTCCCGCTGTGTAGAACTGCATCTGCAAGTCAGGCTCCTCTCACACGAGCGCTGCGCCTGCTCAATGATATGGTGGTAAATGATTTTGTTGACATATTTAGCTGTTCTTTGACTGAGTTTCGCAGAGCGACATTGTTATATTGTGAAAATAATTAAATAATACTATTATTATAATAATGAAATATTTGAATTACTTAATGAAATTGAATTAATGAATAGCAAATTTAATTATTATTATGTATTATGTCGTTATGTCTTATTTTTATTATTATTATGTTTTATATTGTTATGTATTAATTAATGTTTTTAATTATTGGCATTTGTTGAGTGTATTGGGCGACTGTAATGCTCACAAATTGTATGTCTTTTATAAATAAATAAATAAATAAATAAATAAATAAATAAATAATCTGAAAGTCATTGAACATAATTATTTTGAAGTTACGTTACCTATGATTAAAGTATGGTGAATGGATAATAATTAGGTGAACGTGTTACTTGTTTGTGCATGTCTTTGTCTTTATTAATATACCTATAGGTTTTTTTATATGAGAGGGTGGCAAGCGAGCATGTGGGTCACCTGATGGAAAGCAATCATCACCGCCCATAGAAATCCATAGAAAAGGTAGATTATATTTATATTTTTATCCGATATATGCCCATAAAATATAGTGAAGTCTTATAATTATTTGCGTTAGATAGTAGGGAGATGAACAAAATATTGTGAATGTATTCACTCTTCTTTTGTACGGAAATATCGTGTCGAAACGTTTCCCTAAGTGTCTAAACACACTGTACCTAAGATACGCGACCGAAGTTCGGCGCCATTACGCCTGCAATACTTTTTCAATGACTATCGCACACACATAACACACACAGTACACATTTGACCAAAATTACGTTGCGGTTTTTTACATACCAATCTTAATCACGCGGAATATCGGCCGCGGAATTTCGGCTTAATGTGGTTTGACACTTAGAAGACACTGTAGAGCTAATAAGAGCTAATAAATCATCGAAAACATATATGTATAACGATTAGGGGTACAGGGACGGGGGCTCACCACACATTCCCACCACTGTATCTCCTGTGTAGCTAGGACTATCAGCGGCGACCGCCAAAAAGGCAATGAACAGTGAAGTGATTAGGGGTACAAAATAAATTAAAGAAATGTTTAATATCGTTTTACATACATATTTTATTCAACGGTAAAGGTAAGGCGGTTGGCACTGCATATATGACCCTTGACTGTATGCCAGTTGAAATTATATTACATGTACAGATTTCAGCAAAATAGTTAGGTACTTTTAAAAAATTCAGCAACTTTATGGACATAACCTAATTTGCCTTATTATAGCCTTTCTTGCGAGAAAATGTCTCTCTGACCATACTTTGACTAAATAAAAAAAAATGTTTGTCTGTAAAGTCGGTTTACGGACGATACTTTTACGTGATAACGTCATATGAAAACATCGACCGATGGAGCGGAAGAGAGATAGATGCGTCAGAATGCGTGTTCTCGCTTGCAAGCTCTGCTCAGGCGGAACGTGACAATGAGTAATGTTTTTTCGTGCGTGCAGCATTTATAAGACGTTATCACGACAAAATATTAAATTACGTTACTACCAAAACATCTAATAACATAATATGACATATTTAAACCAATTATTACTGTGCCATTATTTTTATGTATTTTTTATTATTTATGTATTGCGTATTAAATTTTGCACAGACTATACAGATATACTATATTATTACATCATATTTCTTTTATGACCTCTACGTATCAATAAAATGAATACAAAAGCATGTACAAATGAGTTAGCATTATTATAATGACTATAACATGACACACATGTCATGTAATCGTTGCTTCGCATTGTAGAACGAGAGCATTAGTTATTATATAATTAGCGAGGTTACTTTCGCCTCAAGGCGCAGTTTATTTATGAATGCATTAGATTAGGCAAAGTTTGAAAAAGAAGTCTGTTCCTTTTAGATGTTGTGGAAAGAAATAAATTATGCCAACAAGACATCCATAAGTCCACTTAAATTCAATTGTTTGGCAATGGCAATTTTAAAGCTAAACTCTTTTGGTTTAAATTAGTGCCGTCGCCCTTATGCGAATGTTATCGCGCCCTTATGTGATCTTTGGCGGCGGGAGCGGGACGACATGTTGAATTCGTTGCATGTCGCAACCGGGGTAGTATACTATTCTGATTTGTTAGCAACAAGGGAGAATTACTAGTCGCCGCTGTTCATCCTGGCTATACAGGAGACATTGTGGTAGGAATGTGTGGTAGGCCTCCGTCCCGTAAAAAAAAGGATCAATTCAGCGCAGCAGAAATACACGAACGCAGTTCTTCATTATAGTGTAAATCAGAATATTTACGGAATTAATATAACGTACATCGAGAAGTTCGATGGCGATGTTGCGTGTGTCAGTCTAATCGATCATGCAAGTTAAGCAACATCGACATTAGCTTATTAATGCGTTTATTCAAGCTTTGGAGGGCACTTTATGACGTCAGTTCCGTTAGTTGTCATTAGATGACAGTCGTTTAGTCAAGTCAGTGGTATTTAGGCTGCTTGAATACACTAGATCATCCGAACAACTACATCCGCCAAAAATTGAGAGATAAGTACCCAATAAAAAAAGTACTCTTTACTGCGGTGACGTTTTTTGATTAACGTAATAGCTTTTTCACTGACAATATGTATTTCTCTTTTTTTACATAAATTATGAAACTTTTAGTGTCAAGCAATAATTATGTCAAATCGATGTACACACAAACATAAATTATTACATAATAATTCTCGATATATATAGAAATTGAATAACAATCGCACGACTTTCACTTGCCATCTCGAACGTACTCCAATTCTCACAAAATGTTTTGTATTTCTTGATATCCTCATCATTACGTCTTTCACATGCTTTCGCCTATAAAAAATATCTATAAAAAAACTCTGTGTATACATAGGCACACACAATTTCAGTGTATATAACCTGAGACTCTCGAGCCAGCAGCTTTCTTTTTCTTTGAGAGGGAGGAATACGAGCATGTGGGTCACCTGATGGACAGCAGTCACCACCGCCCATGGAGATCAGCAACACCAAGGGGTCCCTGATCCGTTGCCAGCCTATACTCCTTTCTTTTTCATGACCTCACTCACTCGCAGGAACACAACATCCTCAAGGGAATTGTTATTTGGCTGCGGTATTCTGTGACGTGGAGGTACTTCTCTAGTCGGGCAGCTTAAAGAATACGCTTTGCCCTACCTCTCTTTTCGCCAGGGTCTCGTTTGTCAGTCAGTAATGTGCACTACCACCTGCACGTAGTTGAACCTGAAGAAGTTGGCTTTGGTTCAAAGTAAAGTTGATGAACCACTTACACCCCAAAAGCTTGCACATAATGATTTATCATAATTTGATTTCATCAACACCATTGGCGTGTATCTACCCACTGCAGGATATAAGCCTTCCCCAAAGTTTTGTAAATAAATAATTTCGGGGAGAATTGAGGATTTACCAAGACTCTACAATGAGGGTCTTTTGGCAGCACTGTAGCGCAGGGTCCGATCGTCTGTCAATTCATAGCATCTTGTCAAATGTCTTGTTGACGTCTTGTGTTGTCTTGTCGTCTTGAAGTTACACTGTCAAAAAATTCAGTACAATTTGACAATCTACGCCTACCTAGCGACATCTGGTGTCAGAAAAAATATCAAACACCCACATTGGGTTCTTCCAGAAAGACTTAAAGAGGTTTTGACGTGATAACGTCTTATAAATCGATGAACGCCGGCTGCACGCTCGAAAAAGCATAACTCGTTGTCACGTTCCGCCTGAGTCGAGCGTGCAAGCGAGAGGTACGATCTTATGACGCTATCAGGTAAAATTATCGTCCTTAAACAGACTTTAAAGACAACCAATTTTTTTTACAGGGTCGGCAATGCGTGAGTGACAATTCTTGCATTGAGAGCCTCCATAGACTGTGATGACTGCTTAACATCAGGCAGATCGTATGCTTGTTTGCTACCTTAGCTGTATAAAAAAAATGGACACGTGATTCGTCTTACTTTTTTGGAATGAATTACCTGCCGAGGTTTTCCCAAGAGACTACAGTTGGATTCTTTAAGAAAGGTGTTAATGGGTTTTTACAGGGTCGGCAACGCGTGAATCATAATTCTGGTATTCCGAGCGTCTACCGTGACACCATATCATCAGGCAGGTCCTATACTTGTTTGTCTACAAGTTGTATAAAATAATCTGCCTTTTGAACCCTTATATGATGTTGTTGTCAATAAAATTAATATATATATAAAATTATTAAATAAATATATACTAGCTACCACTCGTAACTTCGCCCGCTGTTACTTTTTTTTATTAATAAAAACTATTCTATGCCCTTCCTAGCTTTTACTAACCTTTGAGAACATGTGTACAAAGTTTCATGATGATCGTTTGAGTAGTTTCGGCGTGGAAGTGCAACAAACAAACTCACATTCACATTTTTACTATTAAGTAGGGATAAATAGATCGCGTTGTATGTATTGTATCATGCGAATTTGAATTATGGTATCGAGGCCCGAAGCTTAACACCATAATTCGAGGAGATATTCGCATTGTGAGATGACTCACTCGTGATTTGCAATGCAGATCCGTCCACACCTACCAATTCGATAAAAACATAAATACATACAGATAATCCTTACTTATGTTATGCCCATATATGTATAAGCGATGATCAATATTGTAGACTAGCTGACTCGCGCAACTTCGTCTGCATGTGACAGAACGTTGAGAGTGAAGCATAAGGTTACCATTTGAAAGGTTAAAGTGAGCCAATCTTAAAAGATAGACATATGCTATTACGGACTTTTTTTTCGATCTTTTTAAGATGAATAATTTCGTATTTATAATTGTTCCGTAACTTGAACCGTTTACGCATAGCACGCAACGGAAGTTCTCAAAAGAAATATGTTTTTCCCGCTGCTCCGCTCCTATTGGTGATCGTGATGATCTATACCTTCCTCGAAATATAGGCTATTTAACACCAAAATAATATTTCAATTCGAATGAGTAGTTCCTGAGATTAGCGCGTTCAACCAACCAAACAAACTCTTCAGCTTTATAATATTAGTATAGATATTCAATATTTTATTTCTTTTCTGGAGCAGTTTTTAAGTAATGGTGACAGCGGGCTATAAATAAATGTACCTGGACAAATTACTTTCAAAGTAAAATATGAAATGCAAAAATTTGCCATGATCATAAATAAACCTTTCTGTAGCTCAGCTGGAATAGCACTCGACCGGTCATCGAAAGTCGTGTGTTCAGATCTCACCTAGGCGGAGGAGGTGTTTTTATTTTATTTTTTAATATTTATAATATTCTGGCAAGTTGGCCGAGATCAACTATTTAAATAAAAGTTACTTGGTCCAATCATGTTAAATTTCTATAGATATGGCATAGCCATTGCGTTAGAAAACGGTTCCTGCTATTGCATGAATTACTAGCTTTCTTTTTTTTTTTTTTTTTTTTTAAAGTGGCTTATATCAGTTCCAGATATGCCAGCCCCATCGTACCCTAATCCAAGAGACTCAGTGATGAGATGCGGTAATTAAGTCAAAAATCATTCTTGCCCTCACTGATGTAGGATTAGTCAATATACATTGAGCCAATCCTACATCGTTGATGTTCAATTTTAGTTTTCTCATCAATTACTAGCTATAACTAGTTACGTACGTTGGTGCACAGACTTTCGCTATCCTTATCATATCAGCGATTCAATACACTTGCTATCTCTTTTTCTCACTGAGGGCAAAATGGCGCCAATTCTCCTTGCACAAATATGAAATTAACTAAAGTACGTGTTAAAATCAATTTTTATTACCTATACATTTTCGTGTGATATGTGATCTCTTGAGCTGTAATTACTTTATCACCTTAAATTATACATTTTCGAAATGTAGAAGACGGCTAACTTTACTATCTACTTACTAACTACCTATTTCTAGGGTTGTAACGGAGCTTCGCTTCCGCCTCCGTTACTGCGGAAGTTCCGCAAGAAATCGTATCTTCGCCTCCGCCTCCGCCTCCGTACAATTTTTGCGGAGTTGTAACGGAGGTTTATTTATGTAATTATAGAACAATAACGCGCGGTAAAAACTATTAGAAGACATCAATTCCAGATTTTGTGTTAATTTTGATTGACTAGAAGGTAATGTTTATTTGCGAGTACCTATACGTATGTTTACTTAAGTGATTTGAAATGAAAACTTTGTACTTAGTTTTAATGCACCATAAATGAAATTTATTTCTACATCCACTTTCACCTTCGCCTCCGCATCCGTTAACCTCCGCAACCGCGGAGGTGATACAGGTCGCCTCCGGATCCGCCTCCGCCTCCGCTAAGTAGGCCTCCGTTACAACCCTACCTATTTCAATCAAGTGTCACAAACGTTATACTCGTCGGTTTGCATGTGCAAACTAATTGCGAGGTGCGACCACTGACTTATTTTTCAGGTGATTGTTTTTGACGCTTAGTGGCCCATTTACAGAAATATACATAATTGCTTCGATCAATTTCCACAGTCAGTTACGGATTACCATCTAGTCCCAATCTAACCAAAGCTTGTACCGTAGTACTATTACTTATACTGTGCTTGTACTATGGGTACTAGCTAACTGATAACTATACTTAAACAACTTGGCCGTGTGGTCTCCGGCAGACTAGAATAGAATCACTCCGTCTCTTCCCGTGGAAGTCGTACAAGGCGACTAAGGGTAATACATTATAAAACATCGATCAGGCCTCCCCAACCCGTCTGGCCAGCGTGGGGTGTGTAGGCCAAATCCTCCTGTCTATTACGGACGAGAGGGTCGCGCTCCTGTAGTGGAGACTTAAATGACCTGATGATGATGATACTTAAACATATTTTTTGTTTTAATACATAGAAAACATTGAGAACAAAGACAAACAAATGAGTTAAGCACACAAATATGCCTTGTACAGGGATCGAACTCGCAACCAGCAGAGTCAAAGAAGCCATTGTTAATGCGCCAGAAGCGACTAAAATAATCAAACACCTCAAGTTTTGTTGTATTTCTAGTTTTAACAACGATGTTTAGTTTTAACAAGGGAAAACTCGTACTAACGACAAACGGGTTTTAACTGTAACATATATTTATTACAAAAAAAAAAAAAAACAAATTACGCATAATAAATAAATATTCCTGGACAAATTACACACTGCCATCTAGTCCCAAACTAAGCAAAGCTTGTACTATGGGTACTAGATAACTGATATAATTACGTAAATACATTTTTTTTTTCGTAAATAAATATAGACCAAGACAAACAGACATGTTCATGCCCACAAATATTTGTCTTGTGCGGGGATCGAACCCGCGAACTCGGTTTCAAAGTGGCCATTGCAACCATTCGACCACCGAGCTTATCGAGTATAATATAAGTTATCTAGTACCCATAGTACAAGCTTTGCTTAGTTTGGAACTAGATGGCCGTGTGTAATTTGTCCTGGAATATTTATTTATTTATTGTATACAGTGTTTCACATCAGGCGTATCGCGACTGTATTGTTTTTACACCTAATTATTTTACCAAAGAAATAATTAGCTTGAAAAGTACATAATCACATGCCGTTTTTCCTTTGACTAACCCACTTTATTAACGGTGCGTCAATCCTATTGTTTAATTAAACGGTTGTTTATCTATTCTTTAACCTATTGTTGGCAACCACCCGTCTGTACTTCCGCCATTACGATTTTACTAGAGTTTAGGACGTTGACTTCGCAAATGATCTTAATGATGTCATAGTCACTTGTAGTCATTGGTACAATCGCGAGATTATTGACTTGAGATAGGTGCAATTACAGTATGGCGAGTGGCTTTTCAATGTCAATTTTGAAATCTAAATAAAAATCAAATTTACACATTATAAACAATAACAAAACGTATGTAATGTTGTATTAACAAATTATCTACACAATATTTAATCAGATTTTTAATCTCAATAAAATCATTTTTATGTAATTAAAAATAATGTATAAATTGGGTGCAGATATTTGACGTCTGAAGGTCTTTTATCAGTAACTAGGTAGGTACTTAGACACAAAAAACGCGAATTCTTTGTTCCAATAATTTCTCTACAAATTCATTTTTCATGGCTTGTCCTTTGAAAATGACCTTTTTCGAAAAATGCTAATCTATGACTAATTACATCTTAGCAACCAATGGATCTAGAGTACTCGGATTAGCCTCAATTTGTAACAAATTTACTTTGCTTTACAGTAGTACAACGCTTACAAAGATACTACAAAGATACTAGACAAAAACCTCCATAAGGTAATTCTTGCGAAAAAAAAATGTCAACTTAAAAAAATACTTTCAAGAGATCTAACAACGTGTAAAAATCGTAAATACACGAGCGTATCCGATACTGATGTCGGTATTTACTAATCTAATTTGAGATTATTAAATAATGATAACATGAGGTTTGAGAACATAATAGTTCACATTAATTCAAAATAGAGTATAGTAATACCATAAGGCAAGTTATCTAACATAACGTTTCGAAATAAGACTATTGCAACCAGCTTTTCCCAAGACTAAAGGTATGTATGGTCTTATCTGGTAATCTATCCCAAGAATAGCATTTCATTAAGTCTCTATTTTAGTATCAGGTTAGACAGAGTACACATAACATTTTCATACTACATAGTTACGATTATTCAGATTTCAGTTACGGATTCGCGATAATCTCAATTAACAATAGACAATTTTAGATGCGAAATGAGTTTATTATCAGCAAAAGTAGAAGTAGTCATTAAATCTAAAAATTGTTTTCAGTTTACTTTATATTTCTACTAACTTAGAACTTATGTCTGGGTAAAAGATATATTAATTATTGTTTATCGTGTCATAATAATGCAACAATTATTTTAACCGACTTCAATAAAGGAGAAGGTTTTATGTTCGACTGTATGTATTTTTTATGTATGTTCAACGATTTCTCCGCCAATTGCGAACCGAATTGAATAAATAAGGAATATTTGAATAAATAAGGATAACCCTTCCTTATTTATTCAAATATTCAAAAGAGATTTCTAAGTTAGCCCTATTGTCGCTAAGATAGGATTTGATGATGGAATCCTAGGAATTCAAAAAATTAAAAAAAAAAATCAACTACAGTATAATTTTTTATAGCCTAAAACTTTACAATTAACAAATAAAAATGTAGGTACTCATAAATAGTCTCATATTCATAAAAAGCATTCACGTGAGTGTGACATAATATTATATCTTTATTAAAAACTCAAATGAAAAATCTCTCATAATCTTAATCTGAAGTCCAAATCTTACAATGGGACCTTAACTATATTGAGGGGAAACAAAAAATATCTCCCTCTCACCTGTGAGAAACTATGCACTTTTAAATTAACGTAATAAAATCACGTCGTTTAGTGGTTGAAATGCGGTTAATGCTATCCCATTGTTTCATGGGTGTAAAGGAGATTTTACGATTATTTATTAACTAGCCAATATTATATATATACATATAGCTATAATGTAATGATAAGTCTTCAACTTGCAAGTTCGTGACGTTGGCTTTTTGTTTCGATATTTTAAGATTTTTTTTACATCACGGCGGGTGGCAGACATGCATACAGCACGCCTGATGTGAAGCGGTTACCGTTGCCATCATTGCAACTGAAATATCGCTTGCGCGCCGCCAGCCCCTGCTGCCAATGTACCAACTCCTGCCTTTCTGACTGTGTGACTTCACTCACTCGCAGGAACACAACGACCGTCAAGGTTATAAATGAATGTTAAAATACACATGCAGGAGACCCGGCTTACAATGCAATGATGAAACATCATGACGTGATAAAATCCTTTGGTTTTTAATAAATTTACTGATATTTCATCTGTGGTTAAGTAGTCTGTGAACTGCGAGATTTCACAAAGGTATGCTTAATTTTAAAATAAACGACGTCATACATATTTTCTTTAAATTTCAATATTTTTTTATACCACGTCGGGCGAACAAGCATACAGAGCACCTGATGTGAAGTGGTTGAAGTTAAAATATCGCTCGCGCACCGGCACCAATTTTAATATCCGACAATTTTACATTTTCCCTACTTAATTGACAGCGCGCCAAAACTTTGGACATATCGCGGGAAAATTAGTAACGTGTGGTAGGTAATTCTATTTGCAAATCTCCTGCTTAAAAAATCAGTACAAATTCTTCCCCATATCAACATATATAAATTGTGAAAATATTGTTGTCTATAATATTTTGTTTTGCTATAACTTAGGACGATGTTTTGAAATATTAACTGTCAAAGTTTTTTTTGCCCCTACTACCTAGTAACATTTTGTAAGGTTGAGTATCCATAGATAAACAATAGGTTACTACTAAGTAATATTGAAAATTTTCAATTAATATTTTACGTTCATTGCACAAATATAAAAACTTAGTACAAAACATGAGAAATAAAGCTGAAGCCTCACAATCTGTCAACACAGATAAATTATTTTATGCATATTTATGTACTTTTCACAAGATCACATCACTACACAAAACAACTGTGCATTCATAATTTGTCGAATCGACATTAAAAAATAGTCACTAATTAATTATGTATACGAGAATGCACTTATTTACATATTTGTTTTTCAAATTTATTTTTAATCACACGTTGACATCATTTTTTATACACACGAGAATTCTCATTTCAAATTACGGATTTTCGCGCGCGATTTTTATTTATGATATGTGGTTATGCGGTAATTTACTTTTAAACATGTCGAAGGCAAAGACAGTAGAGCACATAGAGCTTCAAGCGCACGAATTACACTGAACGTCGGCAGCGTACATTGGGCCATCGAGATTCGCTTTCGTAGCCTCAAGACAGTATTGTGACGTAGAGCTGAGAAAAAACAGATGTGTCCTTGTTTGAAAAGCATTGTAGTGCAAATAATAAACGTATGTCAATTCCGCGGGCTTTGTTGGTTTTGACTACTTTGAGGCAAATATTTGGTAAGAAAACTTATACTTAACTGATTTGAGAACATTAACCGCAAAATAGTACTGGAGTATGTACAACCACATAGTATGTTACAGTATGCATATTTTATATGTGCATAATATTATTATGCAAAAATATTAGATGTTGTATACCTATTAGATGTTGTTGTAAGTATAACTTGTCGCGGAATATATAATTTATTATTATGTAATCAATTTTTTTATATTTACCGGTAAGAAATATCTCGTAAAGATAATAGGTACAATTTCAAGTAACATTTTCGTAAAAAATATTTTTGTAACTAAATAGGTAAAACACGTGACGAAAAATTAAGAGCACAAAAAAGTTAAGATTACTAGAAGAGAGAATAAAAATACTAAAATAATTACTAGCTATAAATATAACAAGTATAAATAACAAAAAAAGACATGAAATCTCTCTCTTGCTTTAACATCAGGCTCTGATATTAAACTCTGCTCAAGTGCGTGTTGGCAGAGCCCAGTGCTTTAGAGAGGCCACTGACTTGGCTTAACGACTGTCATCTAATGACAACAGCCAAGTACGATGGTTTATCGTGCGGCCCGCCTGATGTGAAGCGGTTACCGTAACCGTATTAACGCTCGCAACATATTATATCACTTGCGCGCCGCCACCCCCGCTGCCAACGCAGCATCTTCTTCTTTTCTGGTGAACTCACTCACTCGCAGGAACACAACAACCCCCAAGGGAATTGTTATTTGGCTGCGGTATTCTGTGAGGTGGAGGTACATTCCCCAGTCGGGTAGCTTACAATTACGCTCCCTACCTCTCTTTTCGCCAGAGCTTCGTTTGTCAGTCAGCAGCGTGCACCACATGCAGGTGAAGTTGGCTTTGGTTCAAAGATGTTGATAAACCACCTTACACCCCAAAATTACGCTCGACTTTGGTTAAATTGCGTGTAGTATTAGAGTGACAAGGCGCAACGAGGCCATCGAGCTCCTCTCCCCCCCCCCCCCCCCCCAAACTCGTCATCAATCTTAAATAGCTAACAGTCCCTCATTTTCTAACTACCATGTTTACAATTGACTAGAACGAAGACATAAAGGTCAGCAAAATATTAAGAATCAATTCTATAAAGTTATGAAGTCTATCTCAGAGGGTGCACTACCGGCTGTCACACGCGGCTGAACCCGCTAATGTTCTATGGTCGGGCTCTGCTGACCACCAGTCCAAGACGGCAAGTGAAAAATGTATATATGGAGTAGTCGAGTTAAGGAGCTTGAGAAGAAAGACCAAAACTTGATGGTGGTGGTGGATAGAAACAAAATATGGTGGTACTTAGTGTATGCAGTGACATCCCATAATCTACAGTGCGAAATAGAATATCTCACATAAGTTGTAAAGATGAAAAAGAAGAAGAAGCATTTATTAACCCGAAAATAGATATATTAACACTATAAAGATAAAAAACATATTAACAGTATCAAGAAATAAAATTCTTATTCTAATAATTTTACAACACATATGGGTTGAAAGGCCTCAGCTCGACATAAGCCACACCTATCGCGCAACGCCGATTTTCAGCTGAATCCTGCTGAATGTATCCATTTAAAAAAAAAACATTATAAGTACAGAGCAAAAGCCTACAATGTCCGTGATGTGCCCGATAAGTACAGTGCTACAAACTTATCTGACCCGGTGGCCAAATTTAGAACTAAAGCCGCCATCTTGTAATGTAGTATTGCCAGGTACAATTAATTTACTTACCGCGTATGCACATTCCATTGAGGTGAATTTTTTTAAATACATATTATCTTTTTCTACACATATTTCATTTCTTACAATAAAAAAATCATCAACGAGTTGTTTCTGTGCAATATTATAACTCTCTAATATTATATAATAGCTATGATCGCGACTTAACGTGGTGCATTTTTAAAACTAATCAACAAAAAATAGAAGGCAATTGATATTTAATTGAAACACCACACAACACAATTATTATGTATATCAATGCTATTATTTTAAAAGTATATAATATATAATTCTTTGATTTTTATGTTTCCTCTAAAACGGGCGGCAATTCGTTTAATAGCAACACTTAAGTCGATCGTACCGCCCCCTCCACCGGGCCAGATAAGTTTGTGGCACTATAAAGGAGATTCTGTGGAAAGGCAGACATTTATAGACATTGCGACATTTATTGAGACATTTGTCGAGCTCGGTCGAATGGTTAGCAATGGGCAGTTTGACTCCGAGGTCGGGGGTTCGATTCCCGCATAAGACAAATATTTGTGCGCATTAACATGTCTGTTTGTCTTCGTCTGGGTGTTTTCTATGTATTATAATATGTACGTAAAAAAAAATATTGTGTAATATTAGTTAATTAGTACACCTATAATACAAGCTTTGCTTAGTTTGGGACTAGATGGCAGGATGTGTAATTTGTCCAGCAATATTTATTTATTTATATTTATAACTTAAGTAGGAAACCAAGCCCGATGGGTGAAATAGCCTTATTTTACAGAATATACAATTCCTTTAAATCAGACTTTATAGAAGTACATTCACTTTATTTAAGATTGCAGTTTGAAAATGGTTTTATTCATACGAATGAGTGAAATTTCAATATTGAATATAGTCGCTTATACATTGGTATGAATAAGCATTCTATTCAGTTTTTGAATCGCAATAAGAGTTGGTGGTAAGGGGGAAGAAGTGAGTGAGACGCTGGCGATAATATTTAATTGTGTATAAGTCAGTGTTCCGCTAACTTTTTGTGTTTAAGGTACATCTACGAAAACGAAAATTTTAGAGGTATACCATTATATGAAACATCAGTTTTTATTTGTTTAAGAAATTTTCTTCCGTCCACCTATTTAGTGATATGACATGACCATTATTTTTCCGAGGCACACCAACTAATGACCACGGTACACCAGTGTGCCGCGGCACACACTTTGCGGAACACTGGTATAAGTAATACATGTGAAAGCTCCCATCATATATGTATATTCTAATTATGTTTGTACCACGCTGCGTACCAAACCCTCATACACCCCGCTAGATGTAAAGCATTTCTATTGAGATATTTTTACCGTCCCTTCAATCCGAACAAGAAAATACTCCAAATGTTTACAAGAAAAATAGATGGACTTCCTCCTTACTTCACGTGTAAATCACCAGCTCTATCGAGGGTGCCTTACCGGCGGTCACACCTGGATGCCTCAGGTAATGCGCCATGGTCCGCCAACGCCGACCACCGGCCCAAGACGGTCAGGGGAACACGTATCGTTCATTGTATAGTTTACGGGATTGTTCTTAAAGATGTGATTTGCTTGAGTACATTTAATTGTACGTATTCATGGTTTCATGATGGCGTCGTTGCGCGTAGCAGTCTAATCGATCACGCAAGTCAAGCAACGTCGACTGGAGCCTGTCCATGAATGGGTTTATTTATCTGTTGTTCCTCCATGGTTCGGAGGTCACGTTAAGCCGTCGGTCGGCCTTCAAGCGATTTTAAAACACTGGCTTCCGCCAACCCGCTGTTGAGCAATGAGCAGCATGGTGAAGTACCTATGCTCTAAACCTCTTCCATGGAGGGGCGATCCGAACCCCAACAGTGCGATGAATAAAGGTGAACGAAGAAAGTAATGGTTTCATGAAGAAATAATGTTTATGTGAAATGTTGTGATTCTGTTATACATAATTTATTAACATACGATGGTTCAGTTCAGCTGTTTGTGAACTTTTGTTTTACGTATAGAGACATAAATTTTAAGGAGCCAAAGCCAACCTTATCTAAATGTCATGCACCTTGCCTCTTTTTGATATTTAATTTAATTTATATTTTATTGGTGGAAAAATTATTCTTCTGTGACAACTAGTTATCAAACAGCGAAAAATAATTCTTCCCTTGTAACTGGTTATGAAAGTTTAGTTACCTAAGTGGAAGAAGGGAAAAATTTGGAATGTTTTAATTTTCATAGTGTTCCCATAAGCATATGAAAAACATAGAAAAGAAAAAAAAACCCAGTGTTCATTTGGATGGTAACTCAATGCTTGTGTATTAAAAAATGAATGTATTTGTAACACCTACGTTAGTCGTTGCGTTGGTTAGCTAACAAGGAGGTGTAGGAAGCCAGTCAGTTTACGGTCTGCTGGTCCAGGGTTCTGGTCCAGTTGGTCAGCGCGTGTCACGTGACTTGCTAAGATTTATTTCCTACAATTAATGTCCTTATAATACCAGAATTAGTGCTAGTAGTGAAAAAAAAATAGAATTTCTCGTTAAAAGTTATTTTAATTTTTTTACGTATAAGTACGTTAGTACTATTACTTATACTGTGGTATAAGTATGGATTTTGTTTATACTATGTCTAGTGGTAAGTAAGCGTACGATACGACAAGGCTGATGTCAAGCGGTATCACAGAATCACAGCATTTAGTATTACATCCAAAATGTAATACTAAATGCTTTTTTTTATATACTTATACTACGTCGGATGGCAGACAAGCATACGGCCCGCCTGATGTTAAGCGGTTACCGTAGCCATATTAACGCTCGCAACATAAAATATCGCTAGCGCGCCGCTGGTGACCTCACTCACTCGCAGTAACACAACAGCCCTCAAGGGAACCGTTATTTGGCTGCGGTATTCTGTGAGGTGGAGGTACATTCCCCAGTCGGGTAGCTTACAATTACGCTCCCTACCTCTCTTTTCGCCAGAGCTTCGTTTGTCAGTCAGCAGGGTGCACCGCGTGCAGGTGAAGTTGGCTTTGGTTCAAAGATGTTGATGAACCTCTTACACCCCAAAATGCTTCAATGAAACTTGGAGTCCTGAACATGGTGCGGCAGTATTTCACACCCGCACAACTACTATTGCTTTACAAAACGCAAATCAGACCGTGTGTGGAATATTGTTCGCATCTCTGGGAAAGGTCCGCAAAATACTTGACGAGCTCGGTGGCGTAGCGGTCAATGACGCGGCTTCGACACCAACGCTCGTGGGTTCGATTCCCACACAGGACAAACATTTGTGTGCATGAACATGTATGTTTGTCTTGGTCTGGGTGTTTTCTGTGTATCATAAGTATGTATTTACAAAAAAAATATGTATTTAAGTATGTTTATCAGTTGTCTAGTACCTATAACACAAGCTTCGCTTACTTTGGGGCTAGATGGCGCTGTGTAATTTGTCTGACAATATTTATTTATTATTTATTTACCTTACCTGGCCTTAATTCATTACAAAGTCCGGATTATTGATGATCCTTAGCTGCAAGCATCACCTGAGCCGAACTAAAGAGAAGTCGTTGTACTGAGTCACCTTTCTCAATTCGACTGTATTTTTATATAATGTTTGTTACTTAATAACTCCGTGATTTATAAAGCTATTAGAAAAATGCTTTTTTTATTTGAAAGAATATACTTCCAGATTGGTCCCATGTTTCTTTTCATTATCATCAGCCTGTACCTGTATCTACCCGTGACTGTCAGGTTTGTTATTTCATTACTCCGTCATTTATAAACCGATTTGAAAAAAACGTTTTCATTGGAATGAGTATTTTTTCAGATCGGTCCCCTATTTTTTTCATCATCATCATCAGCCTGTATCTACATACATAAATGTAGAGTAATGTTTGAAGTTGGTTTTTTGTTAAAATTATCTACGTGGAGTAGTAGATAATTTTAACAAAAAACCAACTCGAAATGCTCGGTAGGTGAATGCTCGGTAGAGCTCTACAACCTTATTCCTCCTTCTTCGTTTAAGTACCGGAACCACTGTCCTACTCAGCGTGCACATTCTCACGCAGTTGAAAAAGGTTTAGCCAATCTTTTCTCTGGCGAACCGTTATATCGGTGGAATAGACTGCCCAGCCGGCTTTCAAACTGCTCAAAAGTACAGCTACTTGACGTAATGACTGTCATCTAAAGGCAGCAGCCGGGACCGGCGATCCTCGGAAGCACGGAGACGCTCGAGATAAAAAAAACTCATCTATAAACAGGCTACGGCCGACATTACCTCTCAGTTGCCGTCTCAGTGGTGGAAGTGACATAGGACATTAATTTTATTCATTGCATGGAAAAAATGCAGAAGGATAATTTAAAACTATTTTTCGCTTTTTAGGGTTCCGTACCCAAAGGGTAAAAAGGAACCCTATTACTAAGGCTCCGCTGTCCGTCCGTCCGTCCGTCCGTCCGTCTGTCACCAGGCCGTATCTCATGAACCATGATAGTTAGACAGTTGAAATTTTCACAGATGATGTATTTCTATTGCCGCTATAACAACAAATACTAAAATACAGAATTAAATAAAAATTTATGGGGGCTCCCATACAACAAACGTGATTTTTTACTCGTTTTTGCCCGCAATTGATAACGGCAGTACGCTTGAAATACTCACATAATATTTAGTTATATATTCACTTTAAAAATAAATAATTAAATAAAAAAAAAAGTTACCATACAACAAACGTGATTTTTTTTTTGCCGTTTTTATAGATAATGGTACGGAACCCTTCGTGCGCGAGTCAGACTCGCACTTGGCCGGTTTTTTTCGAGTTACGTAGATTTTTTTGGTGCGCCCTACATTCTAATCACATTGATGGATTTCATCCTATGAGATGACACTTCGGTTCGTCTCAGCTGTGAGAGTGACATAGAATATAAACAATTAGAATTTTCAGTCGGGGTTTTTTGTTTGTCTTGAGACAGTATTTTTTAACTCTATCGGACTTCTTCTTCAGTTCAATAATTTCTTGTTTTCACATTTCCATACAAAGAGAAACTTAAAGACAAAACAATCAATGACAACAGTTAAAGATTACTGTGAAGTGTTCCGAGAAACTGTGTCTAGTTACAACACAAACCTAGTTCTCTCTATATGCAAAATAAATTGATACGCCAAGAACACAATATACAACTGCGAAGTCGGTTATTATTTCACAATCACTACAATGAATGAAACCTCGCACGTTCTATATATCTCTGTGATCAGAAATGGAAGGCTTAAGGAGATTGTAGGTACTAAAGATTTATGGGCCTATGGTATAGTGGCTGTGGTTTGGGGTGTAAGTGGTTCATTTCTATACTATCCACAGCTTTTTAATACCACTAAGTGACAAATAAGCGTAATGACGACCCTGCGAGAACTTCTTCACCCTCTTTTTGAAGAACCTCATTTTGGGGTAAAGTTGACTTTGGTTCAAAGTTAGGTTCAAAGTGGTTGATGAACCACATCAACATCTTTGAACCAAAGTCAACTACACCTACACGCGGTGCACCCAGCTGACTGACAAACGAAGCTCTGGCGAAAAAAGAGGTAGGGAGCGTAATTGTAAGCTGCCCGACAGGGAAGTGCCTCACAGAAGACCGTAGCCAAATAATAATTCCCTCCCAAGTTGTGTTCCTGCGAGTGAGTGAGGTCACCAGAAAGGAAGGAGATGCTGCGTTGGCAGCGAGGGGGGGGGGGGGGGGGGGGGGAGCGATATTTTATGTTGCGAGCGTTAACATGGCTACGGTAACTGCTTCAGGCGGGCCGTGCTTGTTTGTCACCCGACTTAGTATAAAAAAAAACTTGTCATACCTGCCCCCTTACCACCATCTCTTATTGCGATTCAATAACTGAATAGAATGCTTATTCATACCGATGAATAAGCGACTCTATTTCAAATGGAATTATTGAACCGCAATAAGAGATGGTGGTAAGGAGGCTGCCTATATATGTCGTACCGTCGTACAATAATGTACACAGAAAAAGGACGTGGCAGTATGTTCTGCCGTCTACATTAAATGAGTATCGTAACACCTTGATTTCAAAGCTGATTGCACTTCAAGGTGTTCAACGTCAAAGACTTGTTAAAGGAACACTACTTAACTGTAACGAACGACTCTTCAAACAGCGGATAAACCGTTTACGGTTCGCGTCGGTTGGTACATATGTTATTTTAATAAGTTAAGAAATTAACATGAATAAAGAATTACTTATAAAAAAAACGGGTTGCACTCCGGGAGTGCCGGCACGCCGGCAGTAGTGAAAACTTGAACATTAACGTTGTGCATTTTTGAATATTTTGGAATGGTATTTTTAAATAATTTCGCACGAATTTCTTTATTTATCAGTATAAAAGTACTATCATCTATGTTGTAAAATACAATATTCTTTTATTGCGCTATCGTACACAAACATGACAATTTACATTACATTAAAAATAAACAGCAAGAGCAGGCTCATTTTCATTTTGGAATATTTGTCCAGGAATATTTATTTTCGCCGCGCGGTAGTAAGAGACGGTGATATTACTTCCTCTCCTACGCCGCGCCGGCCTACTCTTCCTCCGTCTTAAGAATTTTCGATCGGTCACGTGTCCTGACGCGAGTTTAAGGCTGGGTGGGATTCAAATTTGAGTTTTTTAAAACCATCTGAGACTTAGATAATAATATTTTAAATTCTGAAAAAAATATATGTGTTAGGTAAGGATCTTGTCTAGTCAAAATCGCATTCAATGTCACGACCTAATCAACTTCACTCGATAAAAAAAATTCCCAAAATCACCCCTTTGTGTTAATGTTTTTTCAATATTGTGACTATAATACTGAACGAATACATTTAATTTTTGTACTCAATTAAAGCTAACAAATAGTTACAGACAAATTCGCAGAGTACGATTAAATAATATATATATTTTTTTTACTGTGTGCAAATTTCCACTAAATATGAGAGCGCGGGGGTTCGGCAGCCCATCAGTCTAGGGATGTGTCGTCGACGGGTTTGCCGTCAACGAAACGAGACCGTTTATCCACAACGATAAACTGGTTTAAAAAACAGTCTAATTTTCGACTGGTTTACGTCGTCGACTAGTAGTGGATGGGTCGTCGACGATTAGACAGTCGACGCAACGAGACCGTTTACCGTCGACGATGAACTAGTTTAAAAATAAACAGTCTAATTTTCGACTAGTTTACTTACGTCGTCGACTAGTGGTGGGTGTCGTCGACGATTTTACAGTCGACGCAACGAGACCGTTTACCGTCGACGATGAACTAGTTAAAAAAAAAACAGTCTAATTTCGACTAGTTTACGTCGTCGACGTGGTGGGTGGGTCGTCGACGATTTTTTTGTTTGTTTGGTTTTGGTTTTAGTTTTAGTTTTGGTTTTTTTAGTTTTAGTTTTGGTTTTGGTTTTGGTTTTGGTTTCGTTACGGAATTTCTTCATTCGGTCGCCGTGCTCAAAGCCCGCGATAAAAGCTATGCAATAAAAACAGTCTAATTTTCGACTAGTTTACGTCGTCATCGATAAAGACTATTTCTTGACATAAACGATTGGTAAACGTAAACGAACGAAAATCTCATTTGCCAAGTCACTAAACGAGACGAGACGATCGCGACGCGACGCAACGGACTCATCAACCAGTCGACGAATAAACTAGTTTATCTGTGAACTGTAAACTAGTTTAAACGTTCACGCACAAAAAACAGTCTAAAAAAACGGTTCGTTCATTCAACGCCCATCCCTACATCAGTCGCGTGCTGGCGCTTATAGACGACGGACCTGTGCTCGGTGCCTGCGCATCAGTATTTTTTTTGAAAAATTTGTGTGCTTCAAGTGATTCTTAATGGGCAATAAACGACGTAAGCGAAAGAAGTCGTCCAAAGCAATAAAAATAACTAACAGAAAGAATGCACTGCGAAGATATACAAAGAGGTAAGTACCTTTATGTAGATGTTTGATTTTTAATGTAATGTGTTATTTAATATATTAAAATTAGATTGTTTTATATATTTGTGTTTCATCAAAATCTTTGAACCAAAGCCAACTTAGTTAAAGTAGGGAGCGTAATTGTAAGCTACCCGACTGGGAAATGTACCTCCACCTCACAGAATACCGCAGCCAAATAACAATTCCCTTGAGGGTTGTTGTGTTCTTGCGAGTGAGTGAGGTCACCAGAAAGGAAGGAGATGCTGCGTAGGCAGCGGGGGTGGCGGCGCGCGAGCTGTGTTTTATGTTGCGAGCGTAGCCATATTAGGCTACGGTAACCGCTTCACATCAGGCGGGCCGTATGCTTGTCAGCCACCCGACGTAGTATAAAAAAAGTCTGATTGATAATTTACAAAAATATATTATGGCTAAACTTGCGGCCATCATGCCACAGTATAAGAATATCCAGTAAGTACTAAAGAACGATATGATTTTTGATAATTCATGTTTTGTCTTTATCGGTACATATCTGCCTGGCGTTTTATTGTAGGTCAATGCAGCAGTCTTCAATACCAGACATCATCGCCGAAGTAATTAATATGGACAGCGGCGAATAATCAATCTGTTATCTGCGGATTCAACTGAAAATAGGTAAGTAATTACCATAGATCGAGATAGGTACGCAGCGCTTTTTAAACAGTTTTAATATGTCCCGTTTATACATATTTGCTTAGTCATGTCAAGTCAGGAGGCGCAACGTACGTACCCAATACTTACGGACTTCTGACGGACAGACTTATCTATACTTCTATACTAATATTATAAATCTGAAGAGTTTGTTTGGTTGAACGCGCTAATCTCAAGAACTACTTATTCGAATTTGTAAAATTATTTTAGTGTTAGATAGCCTATTTTTCGAGGAAGGCTAATAGGCTATGTAAGATCACACTACCACCAATAGGAGCGGAGCACCAATGAAAAATGTTGCAAAATGGGAAAAAAATATTCCTTTTGAAAGCTTCCGTTGCATGCGCTGTGTAAACGGTTCAAGTTACGCAATAATTATAACAGAATTATTCATCTTAAAAAGTTCTAATAAAAAGTCAGTAATTGCATATATCTACTCGTTCTTCTTTTAATTTTCTTCTTTTTTTTTGCTATCCTTCTTTCAATTAATATCACCCTGCCTTTAGGACTTTTATGTAAAGAGAGGTGTACGACTGAAAATGCGGATTTAATGTTAAACGAAACAACAGCTGCTGAGCTCTTGCTTGGTAACCTCCTTTCAAAGGATTTTTTTTGGTACGATCAATCAATTTCACGCTGACACTATTATAACACTGAACAGTGTTTGTATCATCGTAACCGAAAAATCTGCGTGATTTTGCTGTAATGTATAAAACAATCGTGTAGAAAGACGAATTCTGGATCTATTTCAGCTCTTCGTTGTCATTTCCATCTTTGCTACAAATATTCTTGGTACATACATTCTGCACGGTTAAAAAAATAATTGTGCAATTTTGACATTGCTGTGTTGTGAGAACTTTTAGAGGCTTTGTGATGTATTCTTACATACTGTACAATTTGATTTCTATATTATCAAATTTTTTACATTATTACGCGATAAAATAATTATTTCAAATGCGTCCATTATTTAGTTCGGTAAATGTCCCGTATAACTTATTATATATTATAGACAGTTATAATTAATATAATATGATAAATTTTCAGGCACATTGATGTTCCGACGTGTAGCTACACAGCTGACGTTTCCAAGAATTCTTTTATGAGATTAGATCCAGACGCTCCACTACGAACTAACTTTTACGTAAGAATCATATTTTATTTGATTGCATTTAATATAGTTTTTTTGGGAGTTTATTAATTTAGCATAATAAAAACTATAAAAAAGTTAGATAATGTACATCCAAACAAAATATTATGTTTTATTCCGAAACATGTAATTATTTACCATTATGTTTTAGAAATACTGAGGAGACATCCCTTATCGAGACGAACCCTTGTTTACAAAACGCATCGAAAGGGACGATAACTTCTGGAAAACGCAAATGGAGCAAAAGTTGGTCAAATTTTATATGAAGTGTTTAATGCCAGAAATTGTTGATAGTCGACACGCACGTGGAATAGCATTAAGCACATTGTCCTTACAAGATGACAAGGAAAATGTAAATTATGTAGACTCCCCAGACTTGCCATCACTTGAGCCACACATGCGAAATGTTAATTCTGTAGAGCCTATAGTTCTATCATCTTCTGAACTACAGTCAGATTTGCACCCGGGTACAAGCTTACGAGAAATATATTTTAAACAATTGTAAGAGTAAATAAATATTTTTTATTTAATACTATCTTTTATTTATTTATAATAAAAATGTACAGAAAAACTCTTAAAAGAATCACCATGACATTCATAGTTTTTTAAAAACACCGGGCCTGCCATACGCACATTTATGCCTCCTATATGACAAGAAAGATGAACAATGGATTCTGCTGTAATATTAGTTTCCTTTTCTAATATCTCAAGTCAAATCTAGGAAACGCGAACAGGTTGTTATTTTTTTTTTATATTCTATACCTAACCTACATTACTTATTATTTACGAAACTCTTGTCAATACTATAAAAATATAAAAGTGCATTTCTGAAGTTTTAAAATTAACTAGTTACTGCTTATTCCTATACTGTGTGACCGGGCGGGGTGACGCGAGTTCATCGCGCCGCTGCGTCCGCGTGAATAAGTTCGCGCGGTGCCGGCAACGCTGAATGCCTACTTTTGCACGACTACCTAGCCTTAACATTTTTTACACATCCCAAAAAGTGCCGTTAAAAAAGTTTTCACTGCAAAAAAAATCACATCGCAGAATAATAGTACTAGAATAGTAGTAGTAGACCGAATCGAGACTGAATTGTGGATTGACTAAAAATGATGTATGTATTTGATTTCATTCATTAATTATTATCAAATCTTATTGCTAGCAAAATTCTTAGTTTGTTTATTTTTCGGTCTTATTTCGATATAATCCCAGTTTAATTAAACTTTGAAATTTCATATATTTTTTTGAATATTTTAGAAAATAGCTATTTTAGAAATTTCATTTGACATTTGTGAGATCGAGACTGGATCGGAACTGAATTTTGACTACATTTTTAATTACGAGAATTGCCCCTCTGATTTGTTTCAAAGGGGAGGTGATGTCGACACGAGAGAGTGGAAGGAAGCAGCCACACTGAACGTAGTACTATTATTTATATTGTGGTAGTATGAAAGAATTACTATTAACGCATACCTACTTCGCTGATACATATCATAAACGCCTCGTTCGTTAGAGTAATCGCTCTGTATTATAAAACAGTCTGCAATTATTTCTTCATTAGATCACTTCCATTGATACGTGTACAAAAACTCACTCTTTCCGTATATTGTGCTAGATTAGTCAGGTAAGTACTAGATACGATAGTCTTATGAGAGGGACCATGATTTCATGATTACAGAGAATAAATGCAACAGCATGGTATTCTTCAAAAAGGGCGTGAAGAGGTTTTTCCAGGGGCGGCAACGCGCATGTGATTTTTTTGGTCACCTTTGGTGTTAAAGGCGTGCATAGGCTACGGTAACTGCTTTCCATCAGACGAACCGTATGTTTGTTTGTCACCTTAGTGGTATAAAAAAATAAATCGTAATTATTTTTGGAATATCAAGTTTTTTTTATACTTATGTTGAAATTAAGAAGATTTGCATTTTTTTTGTTGAAATTTTTATTAGTTATTTTTAAGAGAATACAAAATGCGTTTCACGGACAATATTTTTAAACGCATTTGCATAAGTGTTGCATTTTCCCCATTATCTTAAAATCATACTGTTTCCAGTGATAGTATGCAAGCGGTTCTCAACGCGTGGCGGAGCGTGACGTTTCATAATTAGTGAAGTAACCACTGGTTACATATACATTATAATTATATGTGATGTACATACGGCATATTATTCACTGCACTCTTGTATGATGATTTTCGGTTAAGTTATTATGGTAATTGGTGTAATTTTAACGTAATACGTATATCGGTCAAGTTCGAGTGGCCATAATACTGAATCTAGAATTACATTTCAGGAACATAACAACCTGCAGTATTCTGTGAGGTGGAGGTACTTCCTCAGTCGGGCAGCTTAAATAAGCATAAATGCCCTACCTCTCTCTCTCTCTCTCTTTTCGCCAGAGCGTCGTTTGTCAGTCAGCAGGGTGCACCATGTGCAGGTGAGGTTGGCTTTGGTTCAAAGATGTTAATGAACCATTTACACCCCAAAAACACCCATGACAGTGTACAAACTAATGTGTGTAATGAGAATCTTAGCCCGCACTCAAGATATAACCACAGTATAAGTAATAGTACTACTATGTACAGTATGGCCTCTCCCTGCCGCTCTCCCGTGTCGACCTCACCTCCCTTCTTAGACGAATCTGGAACAGTTTGTATGGTACTGCACGCATACACGCTTATTCACGCTCTGCACAGACGCCATTGTTTATGTAGTAGTAAACAACGCGACATTTGTATGGAGTAGCCGGGGTGTGACATAACTTAAGTTTGCGAGATTTCTCGTATAATAGGAGACGTAGAATTTGCATGTTTAAAAAATATTATTTTACAATGAAACAAAGGTGGCTAACAAGTGTTGAATCTCACAACAGATTTCTCTACGATTACGAAACGTTAAAACTGCTGACTGGTTATACTTAATGCCAGTTATCAGATTAACATAGTTTCGCAAGCGAGTTAGCAGTTCACAGGTTCAAGTACTATGATTATTATTTATGAGTTTACGCTTTGCTTAATTTGGGTTAAGTAACTTATGTGCGTTTATTTATAGATAGTTGGCACATCGCTTCGCGTTTGGTGATTATTTTTGTCATAGTATTGAATAATACCTCCCCAACCCGTTTGGCCAGCGTGGGGAGTGTAGGCCAAATCCTCCATCCGTCTAGGACGGACGAGAGAGGGTCGTGCTCCTGTAGTGGAGACTAAAATGGACCTGATGATGATGATGATGATGATTGAATAATAAGATGAATTATGCTATTTGTCGTGCCTAAGACAATAAGGTGTCCTGGGACGAAACCTTTTAGGTACTTCGGTTTAAGTCACTCAGAATAGAACTAAATGTCGTTTGAATACTTTTGTTCAAACAGTTATTGTTTTTGTTTGTTGATTGTTCTCACATTAGTAATAATTATACGTGATATACCTCAATTACATTTTAACTGAGGGGCAATTCTCGTACCTAATTAAAATATAGTCAAAATTCAGTTTCGATCCAGTCTCGATCTCACAAATGTCACATTTGGTATTTTCGTAACACAATAGGTAACTTCAAAATTAAATTTAAGCGGGATTATATCGAAATATGAGTGAAAATTAAACAAACTAAGAATGTTACTTTGCCAACAACACGAATTGATAATAATTAATTAATGAAATCAAGTATATAATTTTAATCAATTCAACAAACAGTCAACTTTCAATCTGCGTTCGTAGAAAAATTACGAGAATTGGCCTTCTGATTTTCCTTTTTCGAGTGAAATTCACTCTATTCCAAGAAGTTTCAGGCCGAGATTTCCGAAATTATTCTCGAATAGATCGAATCTCGATGTGAATTCATAATTGATAAAGATACAATACAATTCTCCCTCCACAGTTTATATCCAAAACTCAAAGGTCGGCTGGTCAGAGATCTCTTATAAGCCCGCCTTTGTACTATTTCTATCTCTAAATCTATATTTTAATGTATATATATTTATGCTCAATATGTACAATGAAGATAATTCAAAGAAACAAATAAACAAACAATTAATATGTTCTCTAGGAATCAAATACTATCATCATATATGTAATAGAATCATATACCCGTTGAAGTAATTTGCCAGATATCTAAACGAAATCGCAAGATCTCCGTATGCATATTAGTTACCTACCCGCGCTTTAATTTTCGTATTCATTAGCCAGTACTTTTCATGAAATTCCAATCTTAACAAAAACATAATAAAAATGATTAATAACAAAACCATTTTACAAAAAATTGCTGGGTCGCACAAAGGTCGGGCAATTAATAAATCAAGTTGCTAACGATAACGAGTGGGTTTAGCGGCCTTGTGCCGTTTGAGGATTGTATCTCGTTTCAGAGATCAAAAGAAAAAAAAAAAACCGGACAAGTGCGAGTCGGACTCGCCCTCTGAGGGTTCCGTACGTATGATCATTATAAATTTGATATTTTTCATTATAAATAACAAATAATGCGTCGGAAAACATAAATAAAATATACTTTTGCAATGTGCACATCAAGCCCTTTCATGTGATACCCCATTTGAACTACTAGCTTCAATTTGAAATTTCGACCTCCTATAAAAAAATAGACCCCCTATTTTTTAAGATTTAATTACAAATGTATAATTTTCAGATTTATTCCTGTACTTGTAGTCTATAACGATGTTACTTGCCAAATTTCATAGTTCTAGGTCAACGGGAAGTACCCTATAGGTTTTGATGCCCTTGAGAATGCGTCGAAATATGCGATTTTTGCTGAATAAACGGCCGCAACTTTTTTTTATGTAAACTTAGCAGTTTGATTTTTTTACAACTTCATGGGACCGTAGACCTGAGTATACAGTTCAAATTTTAGTTTGATACCTCCACGCATTCTCTACATAGAGGATCTTGACAGACAGACAGACAGACGGACAACAAAGTGATCTTATAAGGGTTCCGTTTTTCCTTTTGAGGTACGGAACCCAAAAATGCATTTATAAAGACAGGCATTGTATGATTATTCACTATTGAAAAACAAGTACAATCTCATATTCATCAACAGTTTGTGCGCAAAAAACGACACTTTTGTTTTTTATTGCTAAACGTTTTAATTCTACAGCGACGGAGAAAGCTATGCTCGGGATTTAAGCAAAGACTGAATTCGGAACAAGTATATTCGACGGACTAGTGTGGTCGAGGTGGTTCTTTAAGGTCATGGTTGTTTTGACCACCATTTCGGGATTTCGGCCACCCGCCGCGGGTGACTTTTTTTTCGCCAGAGCCTCGTTTGCTGTCAGCAGGGTGCACTACATGCAGGTGAGGTTGACTTTGGTACAAAGATGGTGATGAACCCCCTTACACCCCAAAATTGTTGTTATAATGTTAAAAAACAAAGGTTTGTTGTATATATAATATATATATATATATAAATGTATAAATAACAAAATATTTTTTTTTAGGGAGTTTAATTGTGGCAGCAGTCATAAATTATTTGATAGATATCTTAATCGTGATGATTACTTACACCTGTCGCACACTCGGACATAATTTTCTTTAGGTTTCTAGAAACGTATAGACTACTCGTAGTTTATAGAAAATATGAAAACAATTTAGCAAGCCAAGTCGAAAACTATCAATTTGTGCCGATACAATGATGGCCCGGCGATGATGTCTTCAATAAGTAGGTTTCTCTTTAACCACACTGGTGCCAAAGGGAGGTTCATAACGATGGCCGCAGGAGACACTTGGTGGTCGATCAACCTTAACGTCTCTTTGTCGATTACTTTCTAAGATGGTGGCCCCTAAACTTGCTTTCATTCCGCTAATACTGTTTTATCACTTGGCCGCAAACATACATACGGTCGGCCTGGGGCCCTACCGCCTATGTTGAAGCCGATTACCATCGGAATTCTTGACTGCAAAAAAGAAACGACTGCTTAAATTGTTGCTAATTTTGTTTAACTCAGCTGGTAGAAACCCTAGAGTAAATTAAAGATGTTTGTCAGTAACTTTAACGTAAGACCAATTTTGGGGATCAAAAAAACCGATGGTAATCGCCTTGAGCTTCGGCGGTAGGCCTCCTGATGTGAAACGGTCAGAATAGTCTATTGCTTTTTTAAACGGGACGGGGGCCCACCACTCATTCCCACCACTGTATCTCCTGTGTAGCCAGGATTAACAGCGGCGACCGCCAAAAAAGGCAATGAACAGTGAAGTCTATTGCAGTCGGGAAAACTACGGCTGCCTTGGAACTCACAACGAATTTAATCATTAGAAATTAGTAGGGCCAAGAAGCTTTTGGAAATTGACTTACTCTGTTAGCAATGTGAGAAACAGCAATATGGCAAATAAAGCATTAAAAGCCTATAGAGATAGCTAGTCAAGTGAAGGTCAAATGCCGTGCACCACGGATTTTATGTAGATACATACTATGATCTAAAGGGGACCTAAAACTTAGTCTATTGCTTGCTTACTTGCTGCAGTATGCTTTGAAACACCTACACGATCGACATATTGGTACTATATTACACGTTAATACTATGCAGGCAATCTTCCACTAGAATCAGATCTCAAAAGCATCAATGCGGTCTCGGTTTGTCATGTTTCTGTGCCGTACAAAAACAGAAAAAACCGTCAATGCAATAAAATAATATTTATAGTTTTTAGAAAGATTATGTCTTTCCAACTGTTTTGTAGCTCAATTTTCCTGTGAGATAGATAAATCTGAGTGAACATATTATTTATACCTTCTCATTTATCATTAATTTACGCGCAATTGTAAAAATATTAAAACGTCCCACCCGCTGCTCTCAGAGCCCCAAGCTAAGCAGGCGGGGTGTACACAGGTGCACCATTTCCGCCGCGTGCACATGGCCTTGGTATTTGCGACCCCTTGCCCATCCCGGAGCAGGTGGGAGGCGGCGGTTAGTGTACTGTTACGTTCAAATCTTCAGTAAAATCCTATACACTTTTCACTATATGTCACTTATCTCTATTTAACTTTTTTATTTATGTTTCTTTGTTTGTCACTAACTGCTTTTTCATTATAAGTACATTTATATATTTATGTAGATTATGCAGTGTATGTATAATTATGTGTGTATATGTTTATGTATGTTTATATTGTATAATTGTGTAGGTGTATAGTATATGCTGCGCCATCTACCTATATTTCAGGTCTCCTCTACCCAAAGGTTGCCTGGAAGAGATCGCTAAGCGATAAGGCCGCCTTTTGTACTTTATTTTTTTTAAGTGTTTATTTTTAAAACTTTACTGTATTTTTGGTGCAATAAAGAGTATTGTATTGTACACTAGGTTAGATTACACAATCGTTGTGTTCCTGTGGGTGAGTGAGGTCACCAGAAAGAAAGGTGAATGTAGCTTTGTTAGAAGCGGGGGTGGCGTTGCGCGAGCGACACTGCATGTTGCGAAGCGGTAATATGGCTACGGTAACCGCTTCATAGCAGGTATATCGTATGCGTATACCGTAAAAGTACATTAAATCAATATTAAAAAAAAAAAAATTACACACACTACCATGCATTTGACACACACGCGCAAATATACTCGTTTGTTTATTGTTAGGCCTGTGAACCATTTTTTTTTTCGATTTGTTATTTAAAGACGTCACAATAATATAAATAAAGGTGAAATAATTACTGCGATTGCATAAACATTTCTCGAGATATGATAACTTGAAGATCACAATTTTGGACTATCCCGAAAACGCTCCATACAAAAGGCCACCACGTTATGACGTCACACCGTGCTATTTTATATGCATTAAATCAGAAATTTGTACGACAGCTATGTTAAATATTGCGTTTATGTAGCCAGTGCCGTAACAAAAGTTATAGTATTTTTTATTGTATCTACAATGGTAATATCTTTTTTTCATAATTTCATACCTTTAAAATGGACTTTCCCACCAAACTTTGCCCGAACATAAAGCACGTCGGACATAAGTTATTGAAATTTTAAGACCGCAAATCGTTCTAGTTTTATGTATTTTACTTTACTGATAGAGAGTTTTTATAATTTTGTAACATGGGCAACAAACCCATTAAATTAATTATGGTCGAATTACGATCACTGGGCGACCACTAGTTCAAATAAATACACAGAAATAAGTGTCTTATTGTAATAATAAAGTACTGTTCCACGTAATTATAAATACAGAAATAAAAACAGAAATAAGTGGCTTCGTTTGGGGTCAGCACCTAATATTCTATTTGAGTTGCTAAGTTAGTAAAGTAAGGAGATAACTACTCAGCTTGGCGCACAAATGATCTATCGCCAAAGCTGCAAGGTTTTTATTCATAGTTAATAGTTTCATTAACCACATATTTTAATGTAATTAGGCCATCATAGTCGTCTAATTTCAAGTCAAGGTGCCGTGTTATAACATTACACACATGCCAATTAAAGTGGCTAATAATACAGTATGTAGTTCGTAACATTTCGCGCACTTTCATTATTTTGCAGTTGCATACGGACGAACAAGATGTTATTAAGATATCTGATGATACGTCTGTGTGTTATAAAATTACTTAACGTTGTTATTTTGTAATATTTTCGACATCAACCATAATCATCCCATGGTTTGGATCAGGGATTGAATAACCGCAAAAATTTGGATATATCGGTTAAAGGTATGACGTCATACCTTTAAATTTCGATACCTTAAAGTAAAGGTATCTTAATAATTTCGGTATTGTAATATTCCGGTATCGTTATTTTTTTAGATATCTAAATTATAAAATAAAGGTTTTCTTTCCACAATGTCGGCCGCATTGGTAGGTAAGTACTTGATCGATACCTACGTCGCGTCGTTGTCGCATCATTTTTTCGGTACCGAAATGGTTTTGGTTAAGGTACTGGTAATATAAAGGTATAATGGTACCGTAAAAAAATAAAGGTATTCTTCTTGTTTTACCGGTATCGTAACCACAATTCTCAACCGTTTTGGCTCTACCTTTAAATCAAAACGATATCGTAATTTTATACCAGTACCATACCCTTATACCTTTACCGCTTTCAATCCCTGGTATGGATACGGGTCTCACTTCAACCGAAGGGGGTTTAGAGCTGTTCCACCACACTCGACTGTGGCGCAGCGGCCAATATTTTCAAGCCGCCCAAAGCAATACAAAAGCTTCCTTCTACAACTAATTTTTTTTTTTAAATTCGTTGTGCCGTTTTGTAGAGATATGTGGTTTCCGGCAGACTAGAATAGAATCACTCCGTCTCTTCCCGTGGATGTCGTACAAGGCGACTAAGGGAAATACATTATCAAACACCGATCAGGACTCCCCAACCCGTTTGGCCAGCGTGGGGAGTGTAGGCCAATTCCTCCTTCTGTCTATGACGGGCGAGAGAGGGTCGTGCTCTTGTAGTGGAGACTAAAATGACCTGATGATGAAATTCGTTGTGAGTTCTAAAGACGCCTTAGTTTTACCCCCGGACTGTAGTGGACTTAATTGTTCATTACCCATTTGGTGGTAGCTGCTGTTAATCCTGGCTACACTGGAGACACAGTGGTAGGAATGTGTGACTGAGAACAACTTACTAAAACGTCTATTGCAAAATAGTCAATTTTTAAAAATGACAATTGGCTATTTGACTAACATTTTTTTCTGTTTGATATGTAGGGACGTCTCCATAATATAACCATAGGTGAAAGAATTACTTCGATAGCACAAAAATCTCTCGAGATATATTAATTTGAAAATCACAATTTTTAGACTGCCCCAAAACGCTCCATACAAAAGACTACCGAATTATGACGTCACAGTTTTGTATTTTATATGCATCAAATCAGAAATTTGTACGACAGCTATGTTAAATATTACGTTTATGTAATTATTATCATAATAAAAGTTATAGCATTTTTTATTGCTACTCCAATGGAAATATTATTTTTTAATAATTTCATACTTTTAAAATGGACTTTCCCGCCAAACTTTGATCGACGCTAAAAAAAGTCTGACTGAAGATATTAGAATGAAAGTTTGCAGATCTTTATAGTTTTGTGTATTTTACGATATTGTTAATTTATTTGTACAATTTTTAAACATTGGAAACAACCCAATTTCCGATCTCTTCCAGTCGATCGTTGTTTAAACCAGTGTTCCGCAAACATTTTGTGTTTAATGTACATCTAGGAAAACTAAATTTTTTGAAGGTACACCCAAGATGAAAAATCAGTTTTGTTTGTGTAAGAATTTTCTTCCGTCAGTCTATTTAGCTTTATGAGATAACCTTATTTTTCCGAGGCACACCAAACTAATGACCACAGTACACCGGTGTGCCACGGGCCACGGCACACACTTCGCGGAACACTGGTTTACTACTGGACTACTTTTGTATGAAGAAGATTTTTTTTTGCGATATCGTCGGTAATATTATATTTGTAGAATTGAATAGGCTTACCTGCGACTGCCAGAAAATCAATTTATGTATTATGTATATCGTACAGTTATTGTGAATGAATGAATGAATGAACTTCCCAGCAAAAACATTCATAGACATATTATATTTATTTATTTCTGGTATAAAAATTTTCATAGAAGTATATAATAGTAAGAAGTGATGATAAACTGGAACCAAAAGGAACGCGCAGTACCTATTACTAAGTAACTTTAATTAAATCCCAGACTAATAGTTTGTTACTTTAACATTTGTACTCCGGAAATAACTTTACATAATTACTAATTCGGGCTTGTACTTGATGTAGTTTTTATAACTGTTATCAAACGATTGATTTACGTGGGTGTTGCCAGATTTAAAAGATTAAAGTGCCCGCAATCAGGAAACCGTCGATTGCGAGTTGTTAATCGCTCGATTTAATGTTTTATTTGATTGTCCGCCCACTTTTTTGCCGACTTGACAAGTGTCGGATTAACAACGAATAGTACACCGGATTTTGAAAAAAAAAAAAAAAGTGAACTGAAGTTTAATGTTTATTTTAAATATTTGGGTGATTTCATAACTCTAAGTTAATAGTAAATAAATGATGTAACCATATCATATCCTTACTAACCACCACCATCAGAAAGGAAAGAGTTGCTGCGTGGACAGACGAGGTAGCGGCGCGCGAGCGATATTTCATGTTCCGAACGTTAATATGGCTACGGTACGGTACCACTGCACATCAGGCGGGCGATAGGCTTGTCTGCCACCCGACGTAGTATAAAAAACATGTTTTTGAAGAAACGAGAAAACCATCTAAATACCTTGACAATGCCGTAAAGCTGCACCCATGCGGAACCGGGACGAGTCACTAGTTAAATTTAATACCTATTTACGAGTAAGTATATTACCAAAAGCGTATCTATCTCCGCACACGCAATCCTACGTAAATGGCGATCGAAATGAACAGTAAGAGGTTTCCGAGAAACAACGCGTAATAAACACCCACACTCTGAATAGCCTTGTGGGAGCCTTGTGGCATAAATTTGTGCGTCCAGTTTACTGAACCAATTTTTTAATAATACTTATTTTTAGTAATACTCTGTTGGTAAACGAGCATATATTGCACTTGCTGTATTGCCTTACACAAAGAATATATCTACTCAAGTTGGGTAAATATTGCTGCCCAGGGCAACACCACATTAGGAAATTAATTATTGAAATAAAATAATTAAATTTGTTGTGTAAAGGGCTTACTACCATCTTTAGAGACGAAGCCAACCTATCTTGCATGTAGCGCAACGTGCCTACTAGATAAGGACGCACTTGCGAAAGAGAGGTAGAGCAGGGAGAATAGCGAAAATGCCATACAAATTGATTCAGCAGTTTATGTGAATATTGCTGACATACTTACATACATAATATACAGGTCAAACAACACCTTTTTTGATGTTGGCCAGTAAGTATTATGTATGTGTTTAATGGGGTAATTTTAACAAGGAGATGGATAGGCGCATTCCATTGGGCTGGGCAGCTTTTGAAAATCCTCGGTACATCCTCGCTGCACAGATACTGCAATGTTTGAAGACAAAAGTCTTTAACCAGTTCGTCCTTTTCACAATAACCTACTGTGTAGAGACTTCAAATTTTAAAATTCAAATTCAAATTCAAATCGTTTATTTTCTCTCTCTATAAAACAGTTTTACAACAAGGGCATAAATAGGTGGTACAATTTTTTAATAGAGAGGTTTTGGCGCCTGAACTATGCCGAGGCCTGTATCTCAGTGCACCAGTTCCCTCCCCGCGAAATGTGGATGAGACTTGGACTCGGACCATTGAGCTGGTCTACAGGTTTGGGGTTTTTTTTACGGATCGAATCCGAAACCAAGAACTAAAGTTGTCCAAAATGTAGCCGTCCAAATCAGCAAGTTAAAGTAATAGTGGGTTGGCCAGATCTGCCGAGTCAGCGGTGGTAGATGGGGGAGGAGTTCTAAAGTAGAGACCTCGTGAAGCGATGCTCCTCTTGATGGATCGATGACCGCGAAAAAAGCGGCTGGATTAGGGAAGAGGCGCTTATAGTAAAAAGCATTATGCACATATCCAGCACTGGGTAGATACAGGCTAAATTATGGTGCATGATAATGATAGAACTATTTCCTCCGCCTTTTGTACATTCGTCTTACTGTGGCCAATAAAGTGTTTAAATAATTATCAAATAAAGTGTTTAAATAAATAAATAAATAATTTCCTTTTCAGTCACAATATAAACAAAAATATTAAGTAGTAGTAAGGCCACTCTCTTTCGCTCTCTCATATCGACCTCATCTCCCCTTTGAGACAACAGTTAGTGTGTAAGTCGTTCATCAACATCTTAGAACCAAAGCCAACCTTTTTCTGGTGATCTCAATCACACGCAGGAACACAACAACCCTCAAGGGAATTGTTATTTGGCTGCGGTATTATGTAAGGCGGAGGTACTTCACCAGTTGAGCAGCTTAAAAAATACGCAATGCCCCACCTCTATTTTCGCCAGAGCATCGTTTGTCAGTCAGTACACCACGTGCAGGTGAGGTTGGCTTTGGTTCAAAGATGTTAACTACTTACACCCCACATTTTGACCATGTATGATAAACGGTTATATCTGAACAGGTGTCACGTAGGCTAAGCTAGATTGAAATGTTACTAGTAATATTTAGAGAGACAAGAGATCGATGAACCAAGCTATATACAAATTTATTGCGCCCTCACGTGACGAAGAAAAAGGAATTAACTAACAAACAACCGTCTCAACGGCGGCCTATTTTAAGATTCTTGTGGGTTGTCTACGGTACAAGAGACGAGTCAGTAGAGGAAATAAGAAATACATATTTAATTAAATAAGAACAAAAAAAAAATATACATATTTTGATACAACTCTTTTTTAAAAAAGAACTAAGACCACAGATTACATAATAGTTACTACGTAACAGATACTTCACTCAGTAGAAAATTTCCAATACCTACTGCTATAATAGCCTACTCCGTCGCGTCAGCAACCGCTGCATGCTAAAATGTGCCTAAATGCTCAAGCGTACAGTTGTGATTGCTTCGCACCGCGCGATCCCACAGCAATCGCAGGACCTGAATTTGGTCCGCAAACGGCCCGAGACCGCTCGGCCGGGCGGTAGGTAACTATAGCGCGCAAGTACATGGAGTGACGGAGGCCTGCTAAGACGTTGCTGTGTTTCTCATTAAGGATTTTCATGACAATGTGATACCCAAATCATAGGAGCTAATTTCATTTGATACCCAAAATATAGGAGTGGAAATTGTAAATCGCCATTTTGTGGCGGTGCCGGTGGCTGTATTGGCAGCATTTAGGAAACCGTGTGTCTTTTTGAGACACATGATTTCCTAAATGCTGTTGGGAAGTGGGTCAAATTTAACTTGCATGATTTGATTACAGACACCGAGAAAGCTTATAACAAGAAAAAAAATAAAATATATTTTTAATTTTAATTCAATTTAATTCTATTTTTTGTTGTTAATTAAAAAAAGAACTAAATAGTTTATCACGCCCATTTAATACCGATATACAGGGGTTAAAGTAGAAATTATAAATCGCCATTTTGTGATGGCTGCTATAATGGATTTAAAATGGCGGCATTTAGATCAGGCATTGTCACAACAACCAAATGATTGTGTCAAATTTCAACTCAATAAGATACTGGAAAGTCTGTCAAATTTGCAACAATTGATTAAAGAGCCGATGTGAAACAAAAAATATCTGGAAAAACTGTGACAGAATCATTGCAATTCGGTTTTATTTGATGAATTTTCATAAAAAGTAGCTTTCTATGTAGTACGGATGTAAGTTGTATGTAAATTATGCTTCGATCAACTAATATCTAGTTATTGAGGATATGTATAGTATGGGACGGGGGCCCGTCCCATTTTAAATAATAATAATATTATATAAGTTAAGTCTCGTATAAAACATCTAGTTTTAATATAACGTTAAGTATAAGTACTCGTAAGTATAAAGTTATTTAAATATATGTGATTTGTCATTTAAAAGCCTTGATATGAATCCTTTTTTGACTGGTTTGGTTTCAGAGATTTGACGCCATATAGACTGTATTACTGGTTACATTGCATAAAAATTCTAGCGATACGTCATACCTACATTTAAATCTCAGTTAAGGTGATTAGAGAAAGAAAGTCGTACACATTCGTACATACATTTACATACATGACATGACCCCTGAAATGTAATATCGATGTAACGATTCGACTTTTTAAACCGATTCAAACCGATTTGAGCATAAACCGAGTTGCGTTGATTAGCGCGTCTACTAAATCGATTTGGCCGAGTCGAAAGCGATGTAACGACTCGACTTTTTAAACCGATTCAAACCGATTTGAGCATAAACCGAGTTGCGTTGATTAGCGCGTCTACTAAACCGATTTGGCCGAGTCGAAAGCGATGTAACGACTTGACTTTTTAAACCGATTCAAACCGATTTGAGCATAAACCGAGTTGCATCGATTAGCGCGTCTACTAAACCGATTTGGCCGAGACGAAAGCGATGTAACGACTCGACTTTTTAAACCGATTCAAACCGATTTGAGCATAAACCGAGTTGCGTCGATTAGCGCGTCAGCGCGTCTTGCGTCTACTTAACCTATTTGGCTGCGTAGAACTTACACGCATCTCGCTCGCGTCGCTCTGCGCGCATGCGAGCGCCTGTCGGTACGAGTTTATACAGTCCCGCTGTCTGACCAATCAGAAAAGCCGGTGCCCGACTGGAGTAGCGGAAACGGTTATTTCGCGTTGTCACTCGTCCGTCCGTAAGTCCGACTGAAACGAATTGAAGTAACCGCTTCACGTCAGGCGGGCCGTACGCTTGTCTGCCACCCGACGTAGTATAAAAAAAATCATTTACCGTAGCCATATTAACGCTCGCAACATAAGTAACATGCGAAGTATACAAAGGTAACGAAATGCCAATCGATACGAATCCCACAGCGGACACGGAGGAGAAGGCACTAATCACAAAAGAGCATTTAATATGGAGCGTCAGGTCATTCCAGCCATACAAGGCAGCAGGACCAGACGAGATCTTCCCGAAAATGTTACAAATAGCTATCAATTACATAAGCGATGATCTCCTGATCCTGTACAACAGCAGCATCAGGAAGAAATACATCCCAAAGAAGTGGAGGAAAATAAGAGCGGTCTTCATACCGAAACCAGGCAAGGCAACATACCAAGAGGCTAAAAGCTTCCGATGTATCAGCCTGTCTTCGTTTCTACTCAAGACCCTAGAGAAAATCTTAGATAGAATAATAAGAGAACAAATAGCTAGCAGCGGATCTCCACTCCATAACAACCAACATGCATACATGGACGGCAAGTCTACAGAGACAGCACTCCATAACTTGGTTAACAGAGTGCAGAGATCAATAAGTAACACAGAGTACGCACTGGGTTGCTTCTTTGACGTCGAGGGCGCCTTCGACAAAGCAACTCCGGCCTCGATAGAGGAAACCCTAAATCGTGAAGGAATAGACAAAGACATATCAGAATGGGTGAAATGTATGCTAAAACACCGGCTGATACAGGCAGAAATAGCAGGGACAAAGCATACGGTGATAGCAAGAAGAGGCTTCCCACAAGGAGGATGTCTATCTCCACTACTATGGTGCCTGCTAATAGACGAACTAGTTAACAAGATCAACAGAATGCACATATACACACAGGTATACTCTGATGATGGGGTGCTTCTGATCACAGGCAAAGTCCTCAGTGTCATGTGTAACATCATGAACAGGGGACTGAAAGTAGCACTAGAATGGTGCAGGAACAAAGGCCTTAACCTGAATCCTGAAAAAACCAAACTAGTTCTTTTTACTAAGAAAAGAAAAATAGGACGGACTGAATCGGTACGACTAGATAACTATGACTTGGAAGTAGTAAAGGAAGTCAAATATCTGGGAGTTACACTGGACAGCAAATTGACCTTCAAGACTCATATAAGTAATGCATGCTCAAAAGCAAAAATAGCCATGATGCAATGCAAAAGAGCAATAGGAAGAAGCTGGGGTATGAAGCCAGCCACAGCACTATGGATCTACAAGGCAATCATTATGCCGAGAATCCTACATGGTGCCCTGGTATGGTGGCATAAAGCCAGTGACATACAGAGGAACAAACAAGAACTAGATAAAGTTCAAAGACTGGCGGCCCTGATAACCACCGGCGCGATGAGAACCACACCCACGGCCGCGCTGGAGACCATACTGGGTCTGAACCCCTTGGACTTAGAAGTTAAAAAGAGAGCCACCGAACAATGGTTCAAACTAAGAAGCACGGGTCTCTGGACTGGCAACACCATGGATGAGGGCCATGCAAAGATTAGCCAAGACTACGAAGGAAAGCTCTCAATGATCCTTTCAAACAACGATTTGATAAGAAAGGAAAGGATCTTTGATAAGAAATATAGAATACACATAGGACCGAGAGACGACTGGAAGATGGACACCAGTGGCACCATCTGCTACACAGACGGCTCCAGAAAGGAAACAAACAAGCTCTCTGGCTCCGGAGTACACATAAAATGTGAAGACGGAACAGAAACAAATAGGTCAATACCCCTAGGAAAGTATGCAAGTGTCTTCCAAGCAGAAATTTTCGCCATAATGTATTGCGCAGAAATGGTAGGCTCCCTAAACAACGCAGGAAAAGTCACCATCTACAGCGACAGCCAGGCAGCGCTGAAGGCACTTGCAAAAACAGAAACAACATCAGCAATTGTCAAAGAGTGCAAAAATGCACTAGAAAGGCTGTCCAGAACGGCTGATGTGACGATTGCCTGGGTACCTGGACATGAGGGTAACACGGGTAACGAAATAGCAGATGAACTGGCCAAAAAAGGGGCTGAGGAAAACCAGGTGGGCCCTGAGCCAAGACTACCAATCGCCCACAAAATAACAAAGGGAGTAATCAGCCGAAGAACAGTAGTAGAGACCAACCAAAGATGGGAATCCTCGACAACCATGAGACAGTCGAAGATCTTCATCAAAGGCCTAGACAAAAGAAGAACCAGCCAACTGATGAAACTCTCCAGAAGCAACATGAGGCTCGTCATAGAAGTGTTAACAGGACACTGCCGACTGAACAGGCACCTGACACTAATAGGCGTGAAAACCAACCCCAAATGCCCAGAGTGCATGGACGACGACGAAACAAGCTTCCACCTGCTTGCCGAGTGCCCCATGTACTCACGGATAAGATGGGAGACCATGGGGGTGGACAAATTAGACAAAGAAGACCTGGAAGACCTGAAGGTGGAACAGATTGTAAGGTTTTGCAAGGAAACAGGTAGGTTCGACGGAACGCCGTGATTGCCGGATAAACCCACATCCTCCCCCAAAAGGGAGGACCAGGGGAAATGGGTGAAATGGCCTCAGGTAAGGCTGATCACCCGCCCGACAGCCGGCGTCCCCGTTGGAAATAATAATACATACACCAGTCGGGCAGCTTACAATTACGCTCTCTACGTCTCTTTTCGCCAGAGCTTCGTTTGTCAGTCAGCAGGGTGCACCGCGTGCAGGTGAAGTTGGCTTTGTTTCAAAGACGTTGATGAACCACTTACACCCCAAAATGGCGTTGAATTGAACCAATGATTGGTAGTTTAGTTTAGTTAAGTACCTACCTCCTACCTAACCTACCTACACACGCGGTCCAGTAAAACAATTACGTATATAGATTAATTATTTATTACCATGCTTGTCTTATATTTTTTTTATAATACGTCTGATGGCAGACAATTATACGGCCCGGCTGATGTGAAGCGGTCACTTTACTTGGTTTCAGTCGGATTTACGGACGGACGAGTGACGACGTGAAATAACCGTTTCCGCTACTCCAGTCGGGCACCGGCTTTTCTGATTGGTCAGACAGCGGGACTGTATAAACTCGTACCGACAGGCGCTCGCATGCGCGCAGAGCGACGCGAGCGAGATGCGTAAGTAAGTTCGACGCAGCCAAATCGGTTTAGTAGAGTAGACGCGCTGACGCGGTAATCGACGCAACTCGGTTTATGTTCAAATCGGTTTGAATCGGTTTTAAAAGTCGAGTCGTTACATCGCTTTCGACTCGGCCAAATCGGTATAGTAGACGCGCTAATCGACGCAACTCGGTTTATGCTCAAATCGGTTTGAATGGGTTTAAAAAGTCGAGTCGGTTCAAACCGATTCAAATCGGTTCAAATCGCGATTTCCTCGATTCGGTTTGGAATCGACTTGCATGAATTGTCTAACCGATTCAACTCGGTTTGACAAAATTCCAGATCGTAACATCTATAAAATGTAACACTCCTTTTTTCCGGCAATCATGTAAAAGTATGAACCTTTGTCTTCAATAAAAAAAAAAACAACGGGTTTCACCCCGGGAGTGCCGGCAGAAGTGAAAACTTGAACATAACGTGAATGGTTAGGAAATAATTTCGCACGAATTGCTATAATTATCAGTATAACAGTACTATATATAATTTATGTGGTAAAATACAATATTCATCTATTGCGCTATCGTAACCAAACATAAACTATTCAAAGCAATCTCAATCATATCGTCTTTGTTTAAATTTGGATTTCATAGTCTTTGTCATAAAACTGTCATTTCGAAACATTGAGATATAAGTACTACGTACGTAGTACTTATATCTCAGTGTTTCGAAACTATTTCGAATCATTAAACTATTCAATGGATTGAGAATCCATCCATATTGATTGGATTGAGAATATATCCATCGTATCGTCTATGCTTAAAGTTGAATTTTGTAGTTTCGCAGCTTTATCTTACGGATTTTCGATCAGGACACGTGATTCTGACGCGAGTTCAACATTTTTTGTCAAAAGTGCACAACGCCGCTAAAGAAGGTTTGGGGTGTAAGTGGTTCCTCAACATCTATGAACCAAAACCAACTTCACCTGCAGGCGGTGCACCCTGCTGACTGACAAACGAAGCTCTGGCGAAAAGAGAGGTAGGGAGCGTAATTGTAAGCTACCCAGCTGGGGAATGTACCTCCACCTCACAGAATACCGCCTCAAGGTAATTGTTATTTGGCTGCCGTATTCTGGGAGATGGAGCGCTACTTCCCCAGTCGCAGCATACAAATACGCTGTGCTCTACCTCTCTTAGACTTGTACACCTCTTATAACTGCACATAAACCGACTACAGAAGTAGTCATACATAAAGCCTGAATTAAACACCACGCTGTACCCGACCTCTCTTTTGCCAGAGCTTTTTTCGCTAGACGGCAGGGTGCACCACGTGCAGGTGAGGTTAACTTTGGGGCAAAAAGATCGTGATGAGTCACTTATTGCCCACTCTACTACTTGAATATCTTTAAAACATATCATCAACGCGCTCTTACCTTGCACCACACCCTCCTCGGACCTATCACAAAGGATCGCATGCGTGGAAGGCAAATCCCACTTAAACGCACGCAATACCTATTATTTCGCAAAACACAGTCTAATATTCTTGATTTTTCTAAAGGGTTTCTTTAATTTTAAATATTGTGATTTTTACTTGCGATATTGTAGATTTTTCCTGTAGTAATCATTTGCAAACTAGAATTATTTGCAACTAATAAGTGGTTAGTAATTTCTGATAATTAAATTCGTTCTGAGTTTCAATGTACTAGTAGTTTTTATTTTAACCTAAACCTTTTAGCGTAACCAGGGGCCCTACCGCCGAAGCTGAAGCCGATTACTATCGAATATTTTGATTCGAAAAATATGTCTTACGTTTTAGTTATTGACAAACATCTTCAGCTCAGTTGGTAGAGCTCTAGGGTTTCTACCAGATAAGCCAACAGGTACCAAAAATCAATGGGAATCGGCTTCAGCTTATCAAGTCAGCTGAATCAAGCTAGATAATTTCATACCTATTTTAACTTCTAATTCGATAAAAGAACTGAACAAGACAAGGTATGTGACCAGAGGGCTGGCCATTACCTTGCTCAGAGGATTAGCATTGCTATTCAGCGAGGTAATGCTGCCAGCATTCTTGGTACGTTACCAACGGGCAACGATTTGGGGGAAATTTTTTATTTATAATTTTTGTTTTATTCCTTTTCTTCCTTTTTTTTCTACCTCTTTGTAAATATTTTATTTGTAAATATTCTTATTATAAATATTATCATATAGATTGTAGATTGAATTGTGAATTGAATAAACTATCACAATTAGACAAGGTATTGTAAATATTGTAATGTTTGTTAGGTAGATTTATAGCTGTAAGTGTCAGTATGCCTTTTTGCTGGCTTCAAAAGTAAACCAAAGCACTAACTTGTAATATTTAATTTGTGGAATTTGTATATAGCTATACCGACAAACTGTGCCAAATTGAGAGATATACATAGCGAGAAACTTCAAATCGAGTTTTATATATTCGCAACAGATAGATGCTAGCAGTTTGATGATATATGCTTCGCAAAACGTATACTGCGGGATATTTTGAAATAATAATGCGAACAGGTTTAACAAAGTCTACTTCAGACAATATTATCAAAACACGAATAAACAATTCAACGACATCTATGCAATAGATCGCGAACCATGACTTAATAGATTAAATTAAGTTTATAGTAATACTAGCTTCCAACCCCGGCTTCGGCCGCGTTAACTTTTTTTAAATTAAAAATATCCTAAGTATGTCCTTCCTGATAGCTTTGAGAATATGTGTACAAAGTTTCATGATGATCGGTTGACTAGTTTCGGCATATGCGTAGAAACAAACTCACATTCACATTAATATACATTAATTATAGCATGGATAGTAGAGAAGTAGGGATGCACAACGTTGTAATAGCTATCTATTCAAAATCCTCTGTACACTTAGTTATGTAATAAAAAGTATTGACTTATAATTATAAATTAATTACCAACTCACCGGCATATATTTCGAAGGCAGGAAAGCCTATTATCCCTTTCCTACGAGGATCCAGCTTGAATATTTTAATGCTAATATTAAACACAACACATGAAGTCACCAAACACATACACAGTTAATGTAATTAGTATTCAAAAATTGCAAAAAACATTTTAGAATCACTCGAAAAAAATTCGCACCTCTCGAGCTGCTGTCTGCTAAACAACATTTCGATGTTCCTTTGTTTTTCCGTTGAGTATATTGAATCATTGAAGCTGAGATTTTAATCTGTTTGGTTTTCTGATCACGCATGCAGGTGCCCACCTTAAACTTATGCCTTAACACAATAAGAATACTGTGTTGCACTGTGCCTTCACAATCCATTAGTTTTACATCAAATGTCCGTCAGTTGGAAACGCGGCTCTACACTGCATTGTCTTCCATCTCGCTTATACTTTGTGTAAATTATGAATGTATTACTTCTGTCTCTGTTCCTCGGAGGTTTTTTGTTTAGCGGGGGTGATCAAATTGCTAAAGAATTAAAGGTAGGCTTATCTGTGGTTAGGGATGATTGATGGGCACCGGTTTCTGGTCGTATATTAATTTTGGTGTTTAAAAAACGTGGCCCAAAGCCCGTTCATAGATTTATGCGCGGTCATAAGGTAGGTTTAAAAAGTTTTGTATTAGAAAAAATAAAATGAGATTACTACTTAGGTACTTTAAACGAAAAAAAATATTTTGGTCCCAATTTGAAGGAGTAAGTATCTAGAGTAAAAAAAATATGAAATTTTGCAAATAGGTACCACCGAGCTCGTCAATGATGACGTCGACCCTTATTCATCCCACTGCTGGGATACGGGTCTCCCCTCAATCGAAAGGGTTCAGAGCATACTCCACCACGCTGATCAGCGGCGGTTGGCGGAGGCCAGTATTTTCAGTAAGGCCACTGACTTGATTTAACGACTGTCATCTAATGACAATAACCGTAACCGTCGGCTAAACGTGCCTTCTGAAGCACGGAGGAGCTCGAGATAAATAAACCCATCATGGACAGGCTACAGTCGACGTTGCTTAACCTGTTCGATTAGACTGACACGCGCAACGAATTCATCGAACTGCTCAATCACTTTCTTCTGAATCTGTCACGTGAAAAGACCATAAAAGGGCAATAGATAGAGAAACAATGTGCTTTTATGTATTTATAGTAATAGTAATTATGTATCTCTCTTAATTCACGGGTCAAGCCCGGTCATTTGATAGGCATACGCGGGGATATAGATCCAACACGTAGAGGCCCCTTTGAGAAGAATGATTGTACGCCCGCCGTAACCCGCTCCAGGATATGTCAATGGAACGACATATCCTGGAGTAATTATAATTATAATTATTATTATTATGTATTTATAGTAATAATAATAATTACTTATACTGTGATAATAGATTATTGTAAACGTGTGTATTAATTTTTTTATAAATTGGAACTACACCTTTCGTACCATAGAATTAAGATTACCTACACAACACAACCTTACCTTAAACTTACATAGTGCTTTTGTGTATAATAAGGGCCTTTGTGACCCCTAGGTCACGTTCCCTGTTGAGAACCAATTACCACTCGGGACGGGGGCCCACCACACATTCCCACCACTATGTCTCCTGTGTAGCCAGGATTAACAGTGGCATCCACCAAAAAAGGCAATGAACAGTGACGTCCATTGCAGTCCCGGGGGTAAGACTACGGGTGCCTTGGCACTTACAACGAATTTAATCAGAAGAAATTAGAGTAAGAAGCTTTTGGAATTTGACTTCCCCTCTTAGCAATGTGAGAGCATTCAAAGCCTAAAGAGATGGCTAGTCAAGTGAAGCTCAACTGCCGTGCACCACGGATTTTTACCTAACACTATGACCATATAACCGAGGGCCACAAATGATGATTCTTTTTATACTACGTCGAGTGACAGACAAACATACGACCCACCTGATGTGAAGCGGTTACCGTAGCCATATTAACGCTCGCAACATAAAATATCGCTTGCGCGCCGCCATCCCTGTTGCCAACGCAGCATCTCCTTTCTGGTGACCTCACACACTCGCAGGCACACAACAACCCTCAAGGGAATTGTACATTCGCCAGTCGGGTAGCTTACAATAACGCTCCGTATCACTCTTTTCGCCAGAGCTTCGTTTGTCAATCAGCAGGGTGCACTGCGCGCAGATGAAGTTGGCTTTGGTTCTTTCTCTCTCTTTTCGCCAGAGCTTCGTTTGTATCTCTATCTATCTAGGCGAACTCTCGATTGAATCGCTATAGTTCCAAGAACCGACACGGCGCGGCCGTGTGAATCGGCCGCTATATTTGAATGTCATTAAATTTTCACAATGCTTACTGACCGAAATACGTGGAACCCACTGCTCTGCCCGTGACTTGGTTCACCAACGACTGGTCAGACATTGACCCCTCGAACAACAACCCTTGCGGTTCCTGGCGGCCCATTTTCTGCGGAACAAAGAAATGTTTCAAGTTGTATTATCAAAATAAATTAAAATAAATTTTATTTATTATTTCTAACATCATAAACAATGTTTAACCGACTTCAAGAAAAGGAGGAGGTTCTCAATTCGACTGTATGTATTTTTTTTATGTATGTTCGCCGATATTTCCGTCAATAATAGACGGATTACAATTTTTTTTTTGTTGGATAGTTACATTGTGTTTGATATCAATAGTCAAATATAAATGTAGTTGGACTATTTTATCCGAAACTTTACACGAGTACTTCTATAGATAAATGAGTAAACACGTGTTTCAGGATTTTTCAATATTGAACCCCTAAAGGGGTGAAATGGGTTGAAAAAGTCTGAAAATCGTCATGGGTATTTATATTATAGTCTCGCTGATTATGAAATTAACAACTATTATTTAATCAAACATAGCCGAAGTGACAAAAAGTCGCCCCTGTGGGGGTGCGATGGGATGGAAATGTCTAAAATGGGGTGAAAAAGTCTGAAAATCATTATGGGTATTGTATTTTATGGTTTATCGGGTCGCTGATTACGAAAATAACAACTATTTTCTAATCAAACGTAGCCGACGTGACATAAAATCGGGGGGATTTTGGAGTGGTGGTTGATTGTGGGGGTACGATGGGGTTGAAATGTCATAATATCAATATGGGTGTTGATTCTATGGTTTTCTAGGACGTCAGTTACGAAAATGGCATCGATTTGAAAATATAACATAGTGGACAAGAAGTTATTTAAAAGAATTTTTCAAATTTTACCCCTAAGAGGGTGGAACGGAGGTTCAAAGTTTATATGGGGAAACGAGTATAGTTGGGCAATTTTATTCTAAATTTTACACTAGTACTTCTATAGATAATTGACTAAACACGTGTTTCACGATTTTCAAAATTCAGTCCTTAAAAGGTTAAAATGGGTCCCAATAGTCTGAAAAACGTCATGGGTATTGTTTTTTTGGTTTATCGGGTCGCTGATTACGAAAACAAAAACGATTTTAAAATTCAACGTGGCTAACGTGACCATCATCTCCTATTGGGGTGCGATGGAGTTGAAATGTCTAAAATGCGGTCAAAAGGTCTGAAAATCGTCATGGGTATTGTTTTATAGTTTATCGGGTCGCTGATTACGGAAAAACAACTATTTTATAATCCAACATAGACGACGTGACATAAAATCACTCTATGTGGGAGTGCGATGAGGTTGAAATGCCATAATACCAATATGGATGTTGATTCTATGGTTTTCTGGAACGTTAATTACGAAAATGGCGTCGATTTATAAATATAACATAGTGGACATAAAATTAGTTAAAAGGACTTTTCATATTTTACCCCTCAGAGGGTGAAACGGAGGTCCAAAAATTTTATGGGGAAACGACATTAATTGACTATCTTATCTTAAACTTTACACGACTACTTCTATAGATAAATGAGTAAACACGTGTTTGCCCCGAATATCACGCGAGCGAAGCCGCGGGCGAAAGCTAGTATTTCATAAAATTCCTAAAAACACACGAGTTTACTACCAAAGAAATTTTAAGGCCAAACTTTATCGGTAAATAAATGTTTCTATGATATCTAAGAGCTTTTGTTTAATTACTATATCATTATATATAAGAACTAATAGTTACTTACTGTAACAAAGAAATTAATGCCTAGGTTCTGGCGAGTTCTAGCGAAGTATGTCAATGAACTATTTTCACATAAACACATATATTATATACTTAGTACATAATTCTTACAATGATAAAAAAACGAGGCTGAAGTTTAAATTTAAATGTAAATGATAAAATTAGATAAACAAAATAGGGAATATAAAAATTAAAAAGAATGTTTTTAATAGGCTTATGTTTAACTTATCACCAGATATAGTAAAATATAACGTCAGAAAAGCATTTTATCCATCCAAAAATAGTAAATGATCACCAAAATTAATATCTGATTTTAATGTGAAACTGTAACCAAAAATTTGCTATCCTATCAAAGCAAATGACTCCAAACTAATAATTGTTATGTAAAACATAGTAAATGACCGGCAAAATTTTAATTTAAATTCATGTCCAAATATTTAACACTTCGTTATCCTATTAAAGTAAATTACTACAGATAAATCATTTTTCATCTAAATATAGCAAATAAACCTTAAAACCTTGCAATATTGTGTAATGTTCGAGCTTTTTATGATACTAAATTAATAACCAAAAAAAGAAAAACAACTCACCATAAGGTTAAAAGATGTCATATAATTTCAATACCTAATAATTTTATTTAAATTTATACCTCAAGGTAATTAATAAAAAATCCTACTGAAGAATCAGTCTCAATATGCAAATACTAATAATAAGTAGGTAGTAAGTAGTTTTTAAATGTAAGAAGAATCAGTCTTCTATTAGATAACTAAAGAATGTTAAAATTTACTGCACAATCAATGCTTTCTTAGTTTTGGGTGATCGTCCTCTTTTTCGCTTCATGCTGATCGGAATAGCTCTTGCCTCGCTAGGTGGCTGTAGGTAAATCTATCTTAGCCGAAGCCGCGAGCTTAACTTAATTTGACGTCATTATACTTTATTCGGTATTATGTCTACAATTTAAGGCAAGTATAGTGGTTTATTTAGGTAGGTATGTATTAATAATGCATTAATTTAGTCGCTAAGATTTGGTGATAATTCACTATATTTGGTGTTTCAGGTGTTTGAATACAATTTAAAGACAATTGCAGTCAGTCTAAAACAGCTAGACACATGGTAATTTTAGACTTTCTTGTTTTGGTATATGTTTCGTTATTTTTAGTGTTTAGTGTATTTTTTTTGGTAATCTAGAGCTTAACGTCTATTATTGGTGGTCATTATATATAATCCCTTTTTAATAATGAGATATTTTAGCAACAACGCCATCTATCTACAGTCGTGGACATTAGAAAGCCCAACATTTCAACTTCCACCACGCATTAAAAGGTGTACGATAAAATATTAGAGGGCACCACTAGTGTTATATTTATTTTTGTGTTTTGTTCGAGGCGCCTGGTTTTTAATAATAAAAATTAAAAAGTGTTACAATATTCTTTAGTATTAATTATTCTAGCATAGAAATATTTTCATCTGTGTCATAGAAAACCAGAGCCAAGAACAATAAAATTATTGTTCTGTTTGTGTGAGTGAGATGCCGAGTTACCAGCGAGAGGCATCAATGCGCGAGTGATAGTCCTTGTGTTGTAAGCTATAAATTCCTTTACTCTATGGCTATATGTATACTACTGAGTACCACAGTACCTGAGACCACAATAACTGAGATCTTTACAATTTACATCAGGTGGGGCCATATTGATGGCATTCGGCGTGGTTAAAAAAATAGATTTTCTATTTTCACTACATATCTTGGTGAATTCAAGGATAGTAAATCTAAGTAATAATATTTACACTTTCACAAGTTTGTATCACTATATGTATAATGTACTGTCTAGGTTCATAAGTGCCTTTAACTTTTTTGTAATAAAAAACATATTTATTAGGATATTTTTGGGGTGAAAGTGGCTCATAACGATCTTTAGAATAGTAGGCTTAAAATAACTTTTCAACTATAATAATAATAATAATAATACAGTCCGCAGGGCAGCTTGTGTGGCGAGCTGTTGTGTGAGTAGCGACACCACGGACCCGAGTCTCCAGAGAGTCGGTCAGGGCCTTCGTCTCCGACGTGTCTTCATCGGTCGGAGTGTAAACACAAGAAGGCCCGCAGGACTCTCAGCTCTGGCTTGCCTTCATTGGCCGTCCAGAGAGGAGCCGCTAGAGCTATATGCTCCAGGGGTGGAAGTGTTAAAGGGCATCACGCCGCGAGTAACTTCGGAGAAAGCGCAGCACACCTCTCGACATCCCTGAGTCACTCACACCGGTGTTGCCCCCGGCCGTTTTCCTGGCATTTCGGGGGCCCATCTAGTGAGTGGCAAGCCACCGCCTGCCGCAAATAACTAGCAATAAAAGCAGTTATGGCAGGCGTCCGTCCCTCTTCTGTAATAGCCCGGTATTAAGTTCAGCCAGATCTCATCTCCATAGCCCATTTATTTTCCATCACACTTCGCAATAGTCTCAACGCCTGCCGAGACCTGCTCATATCGTTCCATATCGTTCCATTGACATATCCTGGAGCGGGTCACGGCGGGCGTACAACATTACATCAAACTTCTCAAAGGGGCCTCTACGCGTTGGATCCATATCCCCGCGCATGCCTATCAAATGACCGGGCTTGACCCGTGATTAAAAAGAGATACATAATAATACATATATATACATATGAGAGATACATAATAATCATTTATTCTCAGACATTCTCGTCCATAAAATGTTAGTAACAAAATTATCTTAAAAATTAATGTTAGTATTATATAATATTTCAAAGTGAATGACATATAAAAGTAACATGCCCCTGAACCGAGTCGCACACAACAAAGCTAGCTACTTGACTGCGTGCAGTCGAATCCAACGAGCCAGCATCGGTGAGTCCCACCGGTCCGCGAACGCGCGTATGATGCTGTTGGGACTACCACCACCGAACACAAAGTTCTGTGACTACCACGTACCCGCCGGAGTAGGGAGGCGCAACGCTTGCGCATGATGGCTGCGAAGCCGTCTGTGTGTGCCTCCGCGAACATGGAGGAGGCGCTGCAGTAACGCGTCAGTCCCATCAGCACCCGGAACGTGTTATTATACTGCACGCGCAAGTCGCTGTATGCCCTCTGCGTATAATCAACCCACAAACTGCATGTGTAGAAGGATTGGCAAAATGCTTTGAAAAGCGTGACCTTAACTTGTTTAGTACATCTTGCAAATCTGCGGGCCAACATATTACAGCGAACAGACAGCGACCTCCGCTCCCTTTCAATATCTAAATTATCTTTTAGATCCTCTGTGACCCAGTGGCCTAAATACTTAAAACGTTCTACTTTTTTTAAGCTAATACCACAAAGCTTAATATGTGGTATATTAGTGTAACGTTTGTGATCTGGTCTGAATATCATGAATTCGCTTTTATCTACGTTGTACTTAAGCCCCTGAGCCGTTGCATAAGATTCACAGATATTAATGAGCCTCTTCAAAGCACCACTTGATGGGCTCAGCAGCACCATATCATCTGCGTAATTAGATATTGTTCATACATACTCCGTCTATGTGGCAGCCGATACCGGTACTGCTAAGCTCATCAATTAGTCTATTTATATACAGGTTGAAAAGAGTATGATGAATGAACAATGAACTATGATGCTCTCCTGGGCCCTGGCCTCTGTTTACCCTATATCTTCTCGTGTATAATGAGTTGAAGAAGTGCATGTTACTGGTTTCTCATTATGTAGCCTAAGTACGTAACTTTTATTAATTTCAGGACCTCGGTATCTTTGCCCATTCTCTGCAGTACTGCTGTGTCTAGTACTTTCTGTACCCAATAAATCTTCAGCATCCTAAGGTACGCCCATATTAGGAACATGTCATAATCATAAATAATTGTAAAGCTATATATCTGATGATATACTTAAAAATACTTACATCAATATCTTTATTATTTTGTTCCTGGTTCAGGTTGATGTTCTTCGTTTGCATTGTACCACCAGGCCGATCTACCACCGAACCTACCTGCAATTAAAAAAAATATATTACAAAAAATATTCTTGTCGTGATAACGTTTTATAAATCGATGAACGCTGCATGCATGACTCATCGTCACGTTCCGCCTGAGTCGACCGTGCAAGCGAGAGCGCGGAACAAGCTATAGAGAGGCACGATCGGCCTAAGCGCTCGGCTTGTGACGCATCTATCTCACTTCTTCCACTCTATCGGCCGATGTTTTCTTATGACGTTATCACGTAAAAGTGTCGTCCGTAAACCGACTTTACAGATAACCAATTTTTTTTAATGAAATGAACAGATTTTAAAAATTCTTCCGCCTATAGAAAGCTACATGAGAAGTTTTTATTTTATCTGTGTCAAGCCAGGTCGTATCGCTAGTATCATAGAGTAAAGAAATTAATAGAAGAAAGATATAAGATACTAAGCACAGTATAAGTAATAGTACTAACGTACTATAAGTCTAATATTTATAGTCCACGAATAAAACGTGGGAAAATTTTGACAACGACCAAAACAAATGACTTCGTTCACATAATTTTGTCCGCTAAATGAATTCATATGGGTACTGGGAGGAAGTCCGTCTTGTCGAGCTTCTCTGGCGAGATTAGAGCCTATATCATAGAATAGTCTCATATTACCATAAACCGGTTGTATGTTGATTGATTTGAGCAATGGATTTGACTAACAAGTTGTTTTTTAGGGTTCCGTACACAAAGGGAGCCAATCCTATTACTGAGACTACGCTGTCGGTCACAGGGTTCTATCTCTTAAACTGTAATAGCTACACACTTGAAATTTTCACCGATTATATATTATTTATTTATTTCAACTTCATGCATAAAATAAGTGTAGGACTACACAGACGGCCTTAATGATATTCATTTTCACCAGCATTCTCCAATCAACCACCATAAGGTGATACAGAGATAAGACATGGCAGGTGCACAGGGAGAGTAGATATAATTGAAAATTAAATCTAAATGTTAATTTAGGTATGTATTGTGTAAATTTAAACTACTATATGATGATATTACTGTGGTCGCTGTAACAAATACTAAAATAAGATGAAATTAAAAAAGAAACCTATGTACCTCCACCTCACAGAATACCGCAGCCAAATAACAATTCCCTTGAGGGTTGTTGTGTTACTGCGAGTGAGTGAGGTCACCAGAAAGGAAGGAGATGCTGCGTTAGCAGCGGGGGTGGCGGTGCGCGAGCGATATTTTATGTTGCGAGCGTTAATATGGCTACGGTAACCGCTTCACATAGGCGGGCCGTATGCTTGTCTGCCACCCTACGTAGTATAAAAAAAAAGAAACGACTTTTTTCAGCGTTTATAACTCGATCTTTATAATGGCATTAACTAGAGATTTGAAATTTTCACCGATTACATATTACTGTAGCTTAAAACATTTTACGGCGGTACGGAACCCCCTTCATGTACGAGTCCGACTTGCACTTGACCGGTTTTATTTTATATCACGTCTGGCGCCAGACAAGCATACGTTCTGCCTAATGTCACAGTATTACTATTTTTCATACAGTAGGGAATCGCCTTTGACGTGGCACGATGCCGCCGCCCGCGTAGGTATCCACGCGGTCGTTCGCCGATATGCAAGGGTTGTCACAAAATTCGAAATCAAATAATCTTTAATATTTTTATAATCATTTATCAACAAGAATATAATATACATATTTACAAATGTTGCACTGCTAAATATTTACGTGAAGGTTTATTTTTAGATTTCAATTTTCTATCATTAAATTTAACAATATAATGAATTCGCATTCGGATAAACAATTTGATCATGAAAATATGGGGGAAACATAAGCATGGCTGTGATATAAACTGTACTTGTTTTAATAATACCTACCTATAATTTATCTAAAAATATTGTTTCCTACAGCACCTGGTTGGTGTTGGTATGTTAACTTATTATGGCGAAGACAAAAGTCCCTATGTTCATTCGTAACTAATAAACGGCTGAACCAATTTTGATTAGTTGTAAAATTTTTCTTTATTACGCCAGTGTCACGGAGTATATCAAAATTTAAAAAAAAATAGCGGATTTCTGGTGCCAGCCAAGTTGATGTAGGTACCAAACAATTAACGATTTAAATTTGATTACGACTTTACTCACTTCATTTTCGCAAGATACTTAATAACAGAAACTAGGAATATCAATACCCAAAATGCAATGACTGGATAGCAAAATTTACTGTATATATATATATATATAACTAAAATGTGTAAAATAAAAAAGTAAATAAAAATTATCAAAAAACGTGATTGCTTAAAAAAATTAAAAAAAAGAAACTAGCCCTGAAACAAAGATCTTAACTACTAGGTATGGATAGGCCATTCTAAGGAGATAATTTGTCACGAACCGATGAGTCATTTGGCTTTTCGACAGCGAAAATAATAAATATGAGAGTGTAAGTTAAAAATTGGTGTCCCATTTGTTTATAAAGTTTATAGTGTACATTTACGTAACATAAACATACACATAGGTTCGTCCCACACACAGCACGTGCATATAGTCGCAGAGACAAATTTTATGTTAGAAATGGCACAGCCATACGTAGTAATTAATATCTTTGCCCAGAAATCTTGAATATAGGTTAATATAGAACCTTGTCTTTTTCTGTCGGTTTAAATAAAATCATAACAGTTGGATATTAGACAAATACCTACTCCTTCTGTGTCCGACTTCCCAACTATTAAGAAGGTGTAAACATAATAATTACACTTTGGGCAAGAGCATGCGCCGTAAAGAATATATATACCTACATATTTACACTTGAAAACCCCGCTAGGTTGGAGTTCGAGTTACGAAGTACTTAACTATTTAGTCATCTGTCGTTGGAGCACAAGAATTCGGTTATTTGTTGTATACTTATAGTTGGAGTACCTTGCACTTCACCAACAATATAGCTACATACATTTCAACAAAGACAAAGTAGGTAGGTTTTTACGAAATTATAGAAAAAACTTACCTTGCGTCACGGGGAAATCTATAAAATTTTAAATTCTTGATGTGTTCCGACATCGAGTTACAACCGTATACAGAACAATTTGTATTCACCATCATAATAAATAGGAATCACTGAACGTAAATTAAAAAAAACGTTTAAAACACTCAGTACGCGCACGTGACTGCCTTTCACGGTGGCTCCCACAAACTACGCTTGTTTGTGGGACGCTGACCGCACCGCCCGCTTCTCCGCGGGTTCCCCTCCCTTGCTCTGCGCAAGTACCTTCGCTTCCCAACTGTATGCTTTTAAAACTGTGCTAATGTAACGCGGTTATCATAGAGACGCTTGCAGTATACCATGTGTAGCCAGGATTAACAGCGGCGATCACCAAAAAAACGAAAGAACAATTTCCGAAGCCCTGAAAGTCCTTTTGCAGCCCCGGGGGTAAGACTACGGCTACCTTGGAACTCACAACTAAGGTAATCAGAAGAAATTAGTTGGAGTATGAAGCTTTTGGAATTCGACTTGGGGAAGTCTTGAAGAAGATAGATTTTAGACAGAAATATGACAAATAAGACATTAAAAGCCTAAAACTAAAATGCTCTCCTTCTCCAACTCCTCTAGTCTCCAAGTCGTCTGCCGACTTTCATCCACTCGCAGAAACACAATAATGGTATCGTTATTTTGGCTGCACTCTTCTATAAGGTGAAGATACTTCACGTACGACGTGCCATAGGCTGTAGAAACAAAGCGAGCTGCATGTTTGTTAGTTACTCAAAGTGGAATTAAAAAAATGGTGTGAATCCTTATGGTGGTAATGGTGTATATCTTGTAACGTCCGTGAAGGAATCCACGGGAAAATCCTGCATTAAAAGCGAATGGTACAGCAACAGGATGGTGTGGTTTGTGGTCATTGCGGCTTGTGACTAATGTAACACAGGTTTAATAGAATCACACCCTTTAGATGAACCAGGACGGCCTCCTCGTCGTTGAGCTCATCTTCCTTTTATATATAGATATATAATCTTCATCATTATCAACCTGTAAGGATACCAAGTCGACTACCGCTATATCGAGGTGCTGGGAAGGCTGTATAGTGCTGCAACCATGACTGTCCGAGTCCACCAGCAGTCTAAGCCTATCCAGCTGCAGTGGAGAGTACGTCAAGGGGATGTCATTTCCCCGAAACTATTTAGCGCTGCTCTGGAAGATGTATTTAAAACGCTTGACAGCAAAAAACGGGGCATTAGTGTGAATGGCTAGGACAGACCAGACCAAGTTTCGATTATGGAATCGAAGGCGTTCTCGTAATCCACAAACGCCATGCAGAACAGCAAATTGTACTCTGTGGTGTATGTGTGTGGTGCAAAATGTATATATATTTATATTTATATAACTTAACCTAACCTACGACTTGCTTTTGGAGAGGGATGTGAGATACGTTAGATTTAACTTGTCAAACCTAGGACAGCTTAGATTTCGTCTATTTCGTGGCTATATTTTACTGAACTTTTATAAATAGTTTGGATTACCCCGACACTAAAAATATATTCTCCAAAACACTCATTTTCTTGCTTAATCATCAAACCCTGATCGCCATCCCAATAAGTCGGTGAGCAGTTGGCATACTATAGTGATAGTCAAATCAAATATTATTATTAAATTATATTTATTGTGGAACACAGGTATTAAGGTATGCAGAACAATTATAACAAGTAGTGTATCACTATGCCCTGTCCTCGTGGACATGCAATAATTTAATTAATGTTTACATAAATAATAAAAAAAATATTTAGAATATCATTGAAATTCCGTCAAATTATCGTCTAAATATTCTTTTACATTATAATAGCATTTATATATTGTCCGTAGTCGTATTACATTCCACCAACAAACAAGTTATGATAAAGTTACAAGGAAGAGGAGGTAATTAGATTCTCCATTCGATACATAGAGGGTCGGGCAGTGGAATACCAGGGAATTATTTAAAACAGAACGTCGCAATTATCTTCACGGCGCCATTAAATTAAAATTAAAGCTGGACCAAAACGAACGCTTTTCAACATGCACGGCTTAGGGAGAGTATACACGATGCGAAATAAACGCCGCGGTAATAAAGTCCACAACGGTTTTGTAGTAAAACTGTTAAACTAGATAATATCTCACTCGTTTCATCTTTGGTTTAACTTTTAATCAATTTATTGTTCGTCTTTCTATCAGTATTTTGCTTTACGTATATGGAATACAAAAAGACTGGAAGAGATCTTTATTAGAGACTAGCGGCCCGGTACGTACTTCGCTACGTATAAAGTGAAATAATTTGTACTGTCAACACTGAAAAAAGTTTCAATTTGACAGCACAATCCCCATCTGAAAAAAGTTTAAATTTGACAGCAAAATCCCCATTAACAAAATGATACGCCATTTATTGAATTCATTTGTTACAAAAAATGTGATAAATTAAAAAACGCTCTACCGATTTTGTGCAAACTTCACATAAACCATCTACTAAATAGTCTGAACAAAGCCTAAACATTTGGTTTGGATAGGTGAGCCCGTTCTTGAGTTATAAAATTACAACGAAAAGTGGCATTGATTTTTATATATATAGATAAAGTCTTTGTTCTATTGCCATTCCTTTATGTTTTTTTTATAAAACAACCTGCTTTATATACACAATAATATACAGGCTGTATCGAATCTGTATCGAATGCTAACAAATAATTTCACAAGACAAAATCTCAATGTACATGTAATGGGATTTGGGGTGTAAATGGTTCATCAAGATCTTTAAACCAAAGCCAACTTCACCTGCACGTGGTGCACCCTGCTGACTGACAAACGAAGCTCTGGCGAAAAGAGAGGTAGGGAGCATAATTGTAAGCTACCCGACTGTGGAATGTACCTCCACCTCACAGAATACCGCAGCCAAATAACAATTCCCTTGAGGGTTGTAGTGTTCCTGCGAGTGAGTGAGGTCACCAGAAGGAAAGGAAGGAGAAGCTGCGTTGGCAGCGGGGGTGGCGGCGCGCGCGCTGCGGTGACTACTTACAAATCTGCTGCAACTATCCATCCATATTAAATATTGGCTAAAGTTTTTTTAATTCAGTCGAGGAAAGTTTACCTTTTATATAAAATCTTACAGACTTTACTACCTCTTGATTTTATAATATTGGTGTAGAAAAATAACAAACAGTTGCACTCATAGATAACACAAACGACGGTTCTGTCGTTTCTGATATATCTATGGTTTCACTACATATTTTCGAATTTCAATCAAATCCTAATGAAATTTAGCCACAGGGGGAAGGATCTTGCAAATAAGATATCCAAATTCCCTTATTTACACATACTTTTATCATACAACCGAGCTCGGTGGTCGAATGGTTAGCAATGGGCAATTTGATTCCGAGGTCGCGGGTTCGATTTCCGCATAATACAAATATTTGTGTGCATGAACATGTTTGTTTGTCTTCGTTTGGGTGTTTTCTATATATTATGTGTATGTATTTACAAAAAAAAATATATTTAAGTATATTATCAGTTACCTAGTACTCATAGTACAGGCTTTGCTTAGTTTGGGACTATATAATAATAATAATAATAAAGCCTTTTATTTCCGAATTTTTTTTTTACAACTTACCACTTTATACAAAAGTTCTATACAAAAATATTTTAGACTTAAATCTAGAAAGTAGAATTTAAAACTACACTTATGTTACAAAATGTCTCTCGTTTCGGTATGCCTTTCGGCAAAGGCCTCCTCCAACTCTTTCCACTGTTTTCTATCTGCCGCCACTCTTGTCCATAGGGGTCCTAAGGTCGTTTTTAGGTCATCCTCCCATCTTTTTGGTTTGCGACCTCTACTCCTTACGCCATCCCTTGGGTACCAAACTGTCACCTGTTTGCTCCATTTTTCCTTTTTGCAACGGAGCATATGCCCCGTCCACCTCCATTTAAGCTGATCAATACGTAACAGTATGTCTGTTAATTTTGTTTTGCGCCTTATATCTTTACTCCTTACTTTGTCCATCAGCTTTAAACCCAGCATGCTCCTTTCCATGCCTTTCTGGCATCTTTCTAGTTTGTCCCTATGGTGTTTCGTCAGCGCCCAAGTTTCACAGCCATATGTGATGCAGGGTAGGACACAGGTCTCAAAAGTCTTCTTCTTGATCTTCATGTTCAGTTCCTTGCTTTTCATGATTTCTTTCAAAGCCCAATATTTTTTCCACCCAGTCGCAATTCTTTTGTCTATTTCCTTGGACATTTGATCATTTGGCGATTTGATCATTTGGCGATATTATCTGGCCTAGGTATACGTATTCCTCTACATAATCTATTTTTTTTCCATTGTTGGTTATATCTGTGGGTATTGAGTTTGTCATCATTTTAGTTTTACTTAGGTTATTTTCTAGACCCACTTCTCTACTTCTGTTTACTAGGGTTTGTATCATGGTTTCCAGTTTCTTTGGGTCCTCTTCCAATATAACCAGGTCATCTGCAAATCTTAAATGACTCAATCGCGCTCCGTTTATGCTTAACCCGAGATGTTCCCATTCCAATTTTCTGAACATTTGTTCAATTGGGACTATATAGCAGTGTGTAATTTCTCCAGGAATATTTATTATTTATTTAATAACTCAATAAAAAATTTGCATTACATTAGAACAGTAGTCAGAGTCCGTACTCCGTATAGATAGAACGAACATTCTCTGCCATGTTCTCAACTCGTTTGTATAGCGTCTCAAAGTCGTCGTTTTGTTAGCTTTATGTGAAAGGGTCTCAGGCACGAGTCGAAGGCGTAATCTTCACTACGAGGTAGTTTTGTGAATGAAACGACCCGTAATTGGCCCCGCGGCTATTATTTTAGGGAACCCTAAAATGTGGTGTGTAAACGGAAATGCTATCTGTGTGAAGGTAATCTCGGGAACTTACTTTAATTTTGTTATTAGGCAGTTATTTTGGGGTGTAAGCGGCTCACTATTATGCCCGGGAAAAAAATAAACTGGCCTGGGTTTGTTGTACCCTGCTGAATAACTAACGAAGGTCTGATAAGTTAAGGCACAGGCCTATTTTCGCCCCATTCGGGCAACTTATAAAAGTTGCCCGAATCATCGTCGTTGAATTTATGTATTTCTATGTATGTATATGTTTGTTTATTAAATATATAATTATGATATGTATGTTTATTATATTTTCTGCAGCAATTATAAATACTATTTTATTAGTTGTAGTATTATATTTTAGTAGTTAAATCTGCTTTTGTTTTGATTCTTCAGAACCGCATTCGTGATTTTCTGCTTGTCCCTTTTAGATAATGCTTTTAGCGTTAAGTCCGCCTTTTGTACCCTTATAAATAATTTGTGATCAATAAAGATTATAAATAAATAAATAAATTTCCAGTCATGTAAGTGATACGTAGCTCCAGGTAATGTCAAGCAGCTAACATTTGTGCTATGTTGAAATAGACTGTAATCTAATTTAACGAATTTCCCAGAAGCATGCCAAATGGCATGCTTCTGGGAAATTCGTGTGCTATTGACAAATAGATTTCGTCATACCAGCCCAGCATTCCTGAATTGTAAAATTGTAGAAAGGCGTTCTTACTTATTGAAGGGATCTCTTTCAGTTAACCTTTGAGTATCTAGTTGGAGCAAGATTGGCAAGCGTATGGCTAGGTAGTACAATAAAATATGTGAATTATAACGATTAGAAAAAAAAAAATGTTATGATCAATGTGATAAATCATGTTTTGGTTAGATTTGAGTTGATTTTTGGTTAGGTTAGAGCTTTCTTGTGTCCTGTCACCGGAAATAGGATCTCCGCAAACCGGAGCTCCGTAAACCTAGATGATGAATGATGTGGTAGTAGTAAGCTTAATCTATATCTATAAATATAAAATTCAAAGTCCTGACTGACTGACTGACTGACTGACTGACTGATATATCAACGTACAGCCCAAACGGCTGGGTCTAGAGATTCCAAATTTGGCACGTAGATTTGTTATGATGTCTAGGGGTACACTAAGAAAGGATTTTTCAAAATTCATCCCTTAAGGGGGTGAAACGGGGGTCCAAAGTTTGTATGGGGAAACAAGATTAGTTGGACTATTTTATCCGAAACTTTACATGAGTACTTCTATAGAGAAATGAGTAAACGCGTGTTTCAGGATTTTTCAAAATTCAACCCCTAAAGGGGTAAAATGGGGCGATTAAGTCTGAAAATCGTCATGGGTATTGTTTTAATGGTTTATCGGGTCGCTGATTACGAAAACAACAACTATTTTATGGTCTAACATAGCCGACGTGACTTAAAATCACCCCTGTGGGGATGCGATGGGGTTGAAATATATAAAAGAAGAAACTGAGTGACTGACTGATATATATCAACGCACAGCCCAAACTGCTGGGTCTAGAGATTCCAAATTTGGCACGTAGGTTCCTTATGATGTCTAGAGGTGCACTAAGGAAGGATTTTTCAAAATTCATCCCCTAAGGGGGTGAAACGGGGGTCTAAGCTTTGTATGGTGAAATAAGATTAGTTGGACTATTTTATCTGAAACTTTACACGAGTACTTCTATAGATAAATGAGTAAACATATGTTTAAGGATTTTTCAAAATTCAATCCCTAAAGCGGTAAAATGGGTTGAAAAAGTCTGAAAATCGTCATGGGTATTGTTTTTATGGTTTATCGGGTCGCTGATTACGAAAATAACAACTATTTTATGATGTAACATAGCCGACGTGACTTAAAATCACCCCTGTGGGGATGCGATGGGGTTGAAATACATAAAAGAAGAAACTGAGTGACTGCGACTGATATATATCAACGCACAGCCCAAATTGCTAGGTCTAGAGATTCCAAATTTGGCACGTAGGTTCCTTATGATGTCTAGAGGTGCGCTAAGAAAGGATTTTTCAAAATTCATCCCCTAAGGGGGTGAAACGGGGGTCCAAACTTTGTATGGTGAAACAAGATTAGTTGGACTATTTTATCCGAAACTTTACACGAGCACTTCTATAGATAAATGAGTAATCATATGTTTCAGCATTTTTCAAAATTCAATCCCTAAAGCGGTAAAATGGGGTGAAAAAGTCTGAAAATCGTCATGGGTATTGTTTTTATGGTTTATCGGGTCTCTGATTACGAAAACAACAACTATTTTATAATTCAACATAGCCGACATGACATAAAATCACTCCTGTGGGGGTGCGGTGGGGTTAAAATGTCATAATATCAATATGAGTGTTGATTCTATGGTTTTCTGGGATGTCAGTTACAAAAATGGCATCGATTTGAAAATATCACCCCCTAAAAGGGTAAAATGGGGTCAAAAAGTCTGGAAATTGTCATGGGTATTGTTTTTATGGTTTATCAGGTTGCTGATTACGAATACAACAACGATTTTAAAATTCAACGTGGCTCAATCATCCTCTATTGAGGTGCGATGAGGTTGAAATGTCTATATATCAATATATGTGTCGTTTTTACGGGTTTCCGGAACGCCAATACATACTAACATTATAAATGCGACAGAATGTTTGTTACCTCTTCACGCTTACATCGCTGGACCGATTTAGATGACATTTTGTTGTGAGATATATTGAGTCCTAGGAAAGGACATACCTAAGATAGTTTTTATCCCAGAAATTACTTATTATTGTTATTTATTGTACCCGTAGGGCGGTAACGTGACCATCATCCCCTATTGGGGTGCGATGGCATTGAAATGTCTAAAATGTGGTGAAAAAGTCTGAAAATCGTCATAGGTATTGTTTTTATGGTATATCGGGTCGCTGATTACGAAAAAAAATAACTATTTAATAATCCAACATAGCCGACGTGACAACTCTGTAGGGGTGCAATGGGGTTGAAATGTCATAATATCAATATGCGTGTTGATTCTATGGTTTTTTGGGACGTTAATTACGACAATGGCATCGATTTGAAAATATAACGTAGTGGGCACGAATTAATTAAAAAGATTTTTCAAATTTTACCTCTAAGGGGGTAAAACGGGGGTCCAAAATTTGTATGGGGAAACGAGATTAGTTGGACTATTTTATCCGAAACTTTACACGAGTACTTCTATAGATAAATGAGTAAACACGTGTTTCGGAATTTTTCAATATTCAACCCCTAAAGATGTGAAATGGGGTGAAAAAGTCTGAAAATCGTCATGGGTATTGTTTTTATAGTTTATCGGGTCGCCGATTACGAAAATAACAACTATTTTCTAATCAAACTTAGCCGACGTGACATAAAATCGCCCCCGTGGGGATGCAATGGGGTGGAAATGTCTAAAATGGGGTGACAAAGTCTGAAAAACGTCATGGGTATTGTTTTTATGGCTTATCGGGTCGCTGATTACGAAAACAACAACTATTTTATAATTAAACGTGGCTAACGTGACCACCGTCTCCTATTGGGGGCCGATGGGGTTGAAATGTCTAAAATGCTGTGAAAAAGTCTGAAAATCGTCATGGGTATTGTATTTATGGCTTATCGGATGGCTGATTACGGAAATAACAACTATTTTCTAATCAAACGTAGTCGACGTGACATAAAATCCCCCCTGTGGGGGTGCGATGGGGATGAAATGTCATAATATCAATATGGGTGTTGATTTTATGGTTTTCTGGGACGTCAATTACGAAAATGGCATCGATTTTAAAATATAACATAGTGGATATAAAATTAGTTAAAAGGACTTTTAAAATTTTACCCCTAAAAGGGTGAAACGGTGGTCCAAAAAATCTATGGAGAAACGAGATTAGTTGACTATTTTATCCCAAATTTTACACGACTACTTCTATAGATAAATGAGTAAACACGTATTTCAGGATTTTTCAAAATTCAAGCCCCAAAAGGGTAAAATATTGCCAAAAAGTATGAAAATCTTTATGGGTATTGTTTTTATGGAGTATCAGGTCGCTGATTACGAAAACAATAACGATTTTGAAATTCAATGTGGCTAACGTGACCATCAAACTCTCAATAGAGTTGTGCGATGTGATTGTGATTGTGATGTGATTGTGATGAATGTGGTGCGATGGGATTGAAATGTTTAAAATGGGGTGAAAAGTCTGAAAATCGTCATGGGTATTGTTTTTATAGTTTATCGGGTCGCTGATTACGAAAACAACAACTATTTTGTAACCCAACACAGCCGACGTGACATAAAATCACCCCTGTGGGGGTGCGATGGGGTTGAAATGTGATAATATCAATATGGGTGTGGATTCTATGGTTTTCTGGAATATCAATTACGAAAATGGCATCGATTTGAAAATATAACATAGTGGACATGAAATTACTTAAAAAGATTTTTCAAATTTTACCCCTAAGAAGGTGAAATGGACGTCCAAAATTGTATGGGGAAACGAGATTAGTTGGACTATTTTATCCTAAACTTTACACGAGTACTTCTATAGATAAATCAGTTAACACGTGTTTGCCCCGAATTTCACGCGAGCAAAGCCGCGGGCGAAAGCTAGTTATTAATATTTGACAATTTATTACTGTGGCCAGCCCCAATATATAATGACTAATTTATTACATTGATCGTAACATATATAATAAAAAAATATACCTATATTGAATGAAAAGAATATAGTATAGTAGGCAATTTGATCTATTAACAGCTGTCGCCGTTATACCGGAAACTCAGCAGTTAAAGTTAACCCGACCCGACACCTCGCGTGATTGAATTCGCAGTAGTAAGTCAGGAGCTGAGAGAGTATTGATTTTCCTCTGAAGCTCTCACAGAGCTCATTACCGAATACCGGAATGTTAGTAAATAGTGAAGGAGCTCGATGGCGTCGTTGCGCTTGTCAGTCTAATCGAACACGCAAGTTAAACAACGCCAACTGCAGCCTATCCATGGATGGGTTTATTTATCTCGAACTTAACGTGCTCTCCGAAGCACGGAGGGTGCTTCGGAGGGCACGTTAAGTTGTCGGTCTCGGTTGTTGTCATTAAATGACAGTCGTTAAGCCAAGTTTGGTCTTTAGGCGGCTTGAAAACACTGGTCTCCGCCAATCCGCAGTTCAGCAGCAGAGGGTAGGGCATAGGGTATTTTTGAAGCTGCCCGACTGGGGAAGTATCTCCACTTCACAGTTGTATGTTGTTCGCCTGATAGAAGATTAGTTAGTAAGAACAATTGTTTATTTTCTGAAGTCCACGCGGACAAAGTCGTGGGCCGTTAGTTAGCGCTAAAAATACTCTATCGATGTGAGCTACTGTAATAATTATGCAGTGGGGTTTATTTTTAATTCCCTCAGTATCCCATGGTAATCAGGGCGTGGTGAAGGGTCGTTCCGAAGCGTTCAAACCAGATTTCTATTGTTTCTTTTTCGTAATAAAAGTAAGTAGCTACTTTATGGCTATTATATTATTATCGTAACGAACTGAACTGGATTACTGCAATATTGTTGCATGACGAGCTCGGCGGTCGAATGGCTAGCAATGGCACTTTGACTCCGAGGTTGCGGGTTCGATTCCCACACAAGACAAATATTTGTGTGCATGAATATGTCTCTTTGTCTTGGTTTGGGTATTTTCTATGTATTATGTATGTATTTACAAAATAAAAATAAAAGTATTTAAGTATAATATCAGTTATCTAGTTCCCATAGTACACAAGCTTTGCTTAATTTGGGACTAGATGGCAGTGTGTCATATGTGAAGGAATATTTATTTATTTATTGTATCTAAAGTATTCTAAAGACGCTCTTGATTTACCAAGCAACGCAGCTTCGCTTGTGCGCAAATTGTAATACCCGTAAATTTTATTAAAAAGTCGAAGTACCAAAAGACAATCTAGACCACAGATCTTAGGTCTGTGATTTAGACTATAAAACAAATTTACGGTTCAAATTTCGTAGATCTAACTTCGGATCTCGGCGCTGTGTTGATGAGTACTAAAACAATTTATAACAACCAAATTATTTAATATTTATTTATTATTCCATACATAACATTTGATATTTAAAAAATCTTGTAGTTACGAGAATTGTAAATTAATGTATTTTTTAGTGTTAATTAGATCTTAAAAATTTTATTAGTATGTATTTGTAGGAAAATTATATATCTTTTTTTTAATATGTTCGGTCAAAATGTCTCCACCTTGTCTGATGGAAAGCACAAGTGAAGACTAAATGAGAGGACCACCGTCACCGCGATTAGCGCAGCGCTGGTGGTCCACTCCTTGACGACCCATGTAAGTATTTCTTCATCTTCATCTAAACAACCGTGGAAGAAAGAAGGCTTTGGTTCAAAGATGTTGATGAACTACTTACACCTCTAATAATATAAGTATTACGTCACGTTTCGTCTAAAATGACCCTGGATTACAGGAAGAGGGAAGTACGTGTGCCGGCAGTGAATTCCACAACATTATGGTTTGGTAGAGAAATGAGAGAACTTTTTGGTGCGTAATGGCAACAACTGTATCCTATGAGGATGGGATTTGAGGCTAGCACGAGTGGCTCTAAGGAGAAATGGAGAATTTTCTTATCTTATCTTCACCTAAGATTAATTTTTGGAATCGAAACAAGCGATGGTAATCGACTTCAGATTCGGCGGTAGGGCCCCTGATTAAAGAGCTCTTCATAAATTCTTCTTCTTTTTATAATAAAAACAAATAGCATATTAGACATTCGGTTTTCCCATATAATAAAATACATTCTTGGTGCATATCGAGGAAAAGTTATGTCACTACTACAAAAATAATGTTTAATTAAATGGTTTTGCACTTAAAAAGTAATTTGTGTGATTTCACGTCGACTGATATTTATAAAGTGATTGCAATTTCGAAATGAGTCACGTATCCTGTCTTTTTTTGTAATAAGAAAACTTATTGCAAGTTTTGTGGGTCAATAAACTAAATTAAATAAATTTATGTTATATATTTTGTAATCTTAAGACATTTTCAGCTAAATTTATTGAGCTTAGAAAATCGTCCGGTCGTTCTGTCTGTCCCTTGCCATGAAACTCAAAATTTCGAAATTCTGAATTCGTGTAGAGCATCAAAAAGTAGTAATGTAAAGTGACCTTGGTTTTCCGATATCAATTCGGAAAAGTGGCCAAAATAAATAATTAAATTTCGCTATGGTGGCGCATGCTGCGCGTCCGATGTTTTAATCATAAACTTGTGTAAATATTTGCGCACCTGTATGCATCATTATCATCATCATCATCAGCCTACCAATGCTTTCCACCAAATACGATCCTCCGCCTTCCGCATCCAGCCGCTTTCTATTTTTAGAATTATAAGAATCAAAAACGTGTCATTGCAATTTGTGTCAAATGGCGAGGGGGGATGAAAATCAGGGCGGGAATATTACGAGCTGTAATATATTACAAGCTATTTATTACGGCGCTGATGAGGAAATTACAAAAAATTGGGAGCGATTTCGTTCGTCGTTGCGAACTTTTTGTTGATTGAATGAAAGAGATATGATTTTTCTGTTTTTGTCATTACTACTTTTTATATTAAATTTAAATATCTTTATTTGCCTCTGGGCCTTTGTGGGCTGTTAGACACGTCTTACACTTTTATAAATCATATTCTTACTATTTGACATTTTTTTACAACCAGTTGAAGTGCACAAGAGGTTTTTACGTAAGGATGTGAGAAGACCATCTTCAAAGCCTATTTTTACGTGGAGAAATCCGTTTAAAGATACCTTTCCTCCCTGCTTGCTGTCATGGAGAAGTGGCAGATAGGGGCGGAAGGTATTAGAGTGGAGGCCGCGCGTAGGACGACGAAGCGTTGGACGCCCTCCTTCTAGCTAAATGGTCCTTAAGAAAGCGGCTGGATGCGGAAAGCGGAGGATCGTATTTGGTGGAAAGCATAATGATGATCATACGGGTTGTATATTATTTTGCCCGGCATTATCTGTGTACTATAGAAATGAATGTCTATTTCCGTATGTCATCGCATCACGCGTGAACGGCTGAACAGATTTCGCTAATTCTTTTTTTGTTGTATTTGTTATTGTCAGGAGAAGGTTCTTGTGAAAGAAAAAAATAAGAAAATTGCGTGGAAAATTTGAAAATTTAAAAAAACTGAACCACTATACTAACTTTTCTAATGTCACTTTATGGCGCTTGACAGAACTGTCAGTCATTTGACTGTTTCGGGAAGACTTTTGGGGTGCAAGTTTTGGTGTAAGTGGCAGGTGAAGTTGGCTTTGGTTCAAAGATGTTGAATCTTTGAACCAAAGCCAACTTCACCTGCACGTGGTGCACCCTGCAGACTGACAAACGAAACTCTGGCGAAAAGTAGGGAGCGTAACTGTAAGCTACCCGACTGGGAAAGGTACCTCCACCTCACAGAATACCGCAGCCAAATAACAATTCCTTTGAGGGTTGTTGTGTTCCTGCGAGTGAGTGAGGTCACCAGAAAGGAAGGATATGCTATGTTGGCAGCGGGGGTGGCGGCGCGCGAGAGATATTTTATGTCGCGAGCGTTAATATGGCTACGGTAACTGCTTCACATCAGGCGGGCTGTAAGCTTGTCTGCCATCCGTCGTAGTATATAAAAAAAAAGACAGGACAACGTATGTCGGGTCAGTTGTATAAAATAAATACCGCGATAATCCAATAGCTAAATACACCATAACACCGTATCACGGATACAGACATCTATGAATCTAAACACATTACCATAATCCTCATTGTCATTCCCGAGGCGTGCGACAGAGACACGTATATAACTTACCGAGGGTGGAAACAGGATGCACGATGGCTGTAATCGTGTGGGAATTTATTACAAGGACGAAATATCTTGTATCACACACAGAGATTATGTAAGGAAGTGTTTACAAGTTCGTGTTAGATACAACTATGCGGTTAAAACTATTAAGCACTTTACACACGCGACACGATTCGGAATTTAGGGAAACTGAGGGATTACATCACTTTCATGTTCTTATTGTTTTAATATAAACGTGGGTATTTTTTATACTACTAGGGTGACAAACGAGCATACGATCTGCCTCACGGTAAGCAGTCTTCGCAGCCTATTGTTTGCGATACCTAAGGCATCTTTCCCGCGATGCCGACTCTGTAAAAACCCCTTTAAGCTTTTCTTGAAAAACCCCATACTATAGTCTCTGTTATATAGAAGTAGCTATAGTAGTGTGCCTGAAATATAATATTATTTATATTTCAGACACACGATGTAATTCAAACTTAGTAGTCAAAGTAAACATTGCTTGCCATTCGACCACCCGGTTCGTTGATCAGGTTATAGATAAATGGTGATGAGAGACTGGTGATGTAGCAGGAGAGAAAATCTTCTTGTTTTATATACTTATTCTGCGTTGGTTGGCAGATACGCTCCGTGGCAAAGCGGCAACAAAAAACATCAAAATATTTTATTGAAATAAAAGGAAAATTATGCTACGATACAGTTACTTAAATATAATAAAAGAGATCTCAGAAGATCTACCAAGAACCAAGGTATGTAGCCTCTGATTTATCAGTGGTCCCACACTAGGCAGAAATGCCTGTCCTGTGGTGACATTGATTATTTTAACAAGAAAGTATTATTAATTACTAATGTAATATAATGGGTGGCGGCGCGCGAGCAATATTTTATGTTGCAAGCGTTAATATGGCTACGGTAACCGCTTCACATCAGGCGGGCCGTATGCTTGTTTGCCACCCGACGTAGTATAAAAAAAAAAAAAAAACTAAGCCGGCTATAAAATTATTTGAACCAACGCATGATTGCAACGGTAGTCTGTATACGCTTGCAAAATAAAATATTCTCGGGCGATTTTACCCCCGCTGCTAACGAAACAAATCCTTTCTTCCTCGTGACCATACTCTCTTGCTGGATTGTTGTGTTCCAGCGAGAGAGTATGGTCACGAGGAAGAAAGGATTTGTTGCGTTAGCAGCGGGGGTAAGCAAGAAATAAATATGCTGTGCCATACCTCTCTTTTGCCTCAACCTCGCTTGTTAGCAGGTTATACTAGAGTGCAGGCAACAAATCGGCGACTCCTTGGCGTTGCTGACTTCCATGTCCGGTGGTGATTGCTTTCCATCAGGTGGCACACATGCTCGTTTGCTCCCCACCCTTCTCATATATAAAAAACCGGACAAGTGCGAGTCGGACTCGCCCACCGAGGGTTCCGTAGGTACGTAGTATCATTATTAAATTTGATATTTTTCATTATAAATAAGAAATAATGCGTCGAAAAAAATAAATAAAATATATTTTGCAATGTGTACATCAAGCCCTTTCATATGATACCCCATTTGAACTAGTAGTTTCAATTTGAAATTTCGACACCCTATAAAAAATATAGACCCCCTATTTTTTAAGATCTATTTACAAATGTATAGTTTTGAGATTTATTCCTGTACTTGTAGTCTATAACGATGTTACTTGCCAAATTTCATAGTTCTAGGTCAACGGGAAGTACCCTATAGGTTTTGATTCCCTTGAGTGTGTCGAAATGTGCGTTTTTTGATGAATAAACGGCCGTAACTTTTTTCTACGTAAACTTAGCAGTTTGATTTTTTTTTAACTTCATGGGATCGTAGACCTGAGTATACAGTTCAAATTTCAGCTTGATACCTCCACGCATTCTCGACATAGAAATTCTTGACAGACAGACAGACAGACAGACAGACAGACAGACAGACAGACAGACAGACAGACAGACAGACAGACAGACAGACAGACAGACAGACAGACAGACAGACAGACAGACAGACGGACAACAAAGTGATCTTATAAGGGTTCCGTTTTTCCTTTTGAGGTTCGGAACCCTAAAAAAGGTTGGCTTTGGTTCAAAGATGATGATGAAGTAGAAAGTCCTGGAGCAGAGGTCGCGTATTGAGCAACGAAGTGATAGGCGTTCCCCATCCAGATGGACCGACAACCTAGACCTCGTAAAACCGCAAAAAAACAAAAATATTACCTCAAAACATGGACCCGGATGGATGGAGGAAGCAGAGGATCGCTTGTGTTTAAAACCATTAGGGAAGGCCTATGTAGATATGATAGATATATTCATAGGTAGATACAGCCTGTAAATCATGACAATGATGGCAGTTAATATACCACAATATTTAAAATACGTTTAAATATATTTATACTAGCTGTCCTTTTTACTATGAATATTGAATTTGAATTGGTTAAGTTTTATTATTATTATTTTTATAAGAACCTTCTCCTGGCAATAACAAATACAACGAAAAAAGAATTATCGAAATCGGTCCAGCCGTTCACGGGTGATACCGTGACCAATGGAAATAGGGATTCATTTTTATATAGATGAACATCCTTGCTCGTCATAGCAGAGTTGAATATAAATAATAATAAATAAATATTGTCAGACAAATTACACAGCGCCATCTAGCCCCAAAGTAAGCGAAGCTTGTGTTATCGGTACTAGGCAACTGATAAACATACGTAAATACATTTTTTTTTGTAAATACATACTTATGATACATAGAAAACACCCAGACTAAGACAAACAGACATGTTCATGCACACAAATGTTTGTCCTATGTGGGAATCGAACCCACGAGCGTTGGTGTCGAAGCCGCGTCATTGACCGCTACGCCACCGAGCTCGTCTATCCGAGATCGTAAAAGTATTTACTATTATTATAGGGCTAACTCTTTTGTTCTGTAATCTAACAAGGTTGATGATGTCTGTTAGCCTCTCGGCTAACAGACATCATCAACCTTGTTATGACCCTGATATAACCATATTTAAAGGCATTTTTAGACTCGGTAATTACTATTGTTGTTTGCTTTATTTATATTTACTTGCTATATTTATTGCTACTTCTTCCCTTTTTTATTTTTTTCTCGTTTTTAGGGTTCCGAACCTCAAAAGGAAAAACGGAACCCTTATAAGATCACTTTGTTGTCCGTCTGTCTGTCTGTCTGTCTGTCTGTCTGTCTGTCTGTCTGTCTGTCAAGAATTTCTATGTCGAGAATGCGTGGAGGTATCAAGCTGAAATTTGAACTGTATACTCAGGTCTACGGTCCCATGAAGTTGTAAAAAAATCAAACTGCTAAGTTTACGTAGAAAAAAGTTACGGCCGTTTATTCAGCAAAAAACGCATATTTCGACACACTCAAGGGAATCAAAACCTGTAGGGTACTTCCCGTTGACCTAGAACTATGAAATTTGGCAAGTAACATCGTTATTGACTACAAGTACAGGAATAAATCTCAAAACTATACATTTGTAAATAGATCTTAAAAAATAGTCATATTTTTTATAGGGTGTCGAAATTTCAAATTGAAACTACAAGTTCAAATGGGGTATGATATGAAAGGGCTTGATGTACACATTGCAAAATATATTTTTTATTTATTATTTCTTATTTATAATGAAAAATATCAAATTTAATATTGATACTACGTACCTACGGAACCCTCGGTGGGCGAGTCCGACTCGCACTTGTCCGGTTTTTTATTCTTTATATCTGAGAGCCCTCGCCACTCCACAGTTTATATCCAATACTGAAAAGGTTGGCTGGTAGAGATCTCTTATAGAGATCAGCCCGCCTTTGTACATCTCTATTTTTATGTATATATTTATGCTCATTATGTACAATAAAAATAATACAAACAAACTGTTACAAGAGTATCCTAACGTAGAAGACAAAATATAAAAAAAAAACCTACCTATACTCAGTTTGAAGTATATGTCATTATGCCAGCGCTCAAAATGATTCGTTTTAAAAACTTCCGTTTTTTTCTACTAATTCTAATTTAACTTTCCAGGGATGTGTATGTACTACCTTCGACCATAATCACAAAAATTAGATGGAATTGATAAATGGCAAAATATATCACAGTATGCTATATCTAAAATACGAGTACGTGTAATGAAAACTTTATGTACCCGTCTAGGTGGGATTCGAATCCACGACCACTTGATTAGCGGTCGAGTGGTCTTTCCATCTGAGCTATATGGAAGATTTGGGATGGTGGCGAATTTTTGTATTTTATATTTACTGTTGTGTAGACAAGTTGGCCGAAATGAACTATTTTATAAGAATTACATATAATACTAATTTCAGTTTATGAAAAAGTCTCTTTGCATAAGAAATCAAAAAGAAATTGATTTAACTACTTCTGTATTAAAAAAAAAAATGTTAACATTGGCGGTTATCTATATTGAAATTATAAAAAAATCATACTTAAAGCATGCTCTGAAAGTATATAGGTATATACATCTCAAGAAAATTTTAAATTCTACTCACATTTATAATTATATTCCAAATAAACGTTTAATTTCACAGCACTGCGCACAAAATCTTCCACCGGTAGCCCATAAATCACACACACAAACCACAATACACACACATAAACGCGTCGCGTAAGAAACAAATCAGTTTTCGGATCACGCAGTGCGCGTGCGCATTCGGGGAACGCGTGCGTTGGTTCTGCGCTCAAGTTGAACACTAAGGAGTGACAGCCCTGGATATTTTGGTAGCAGTTCGATTTTTAAATCATTAAAGGGGCTTTTTAATTGATTAATTACGATACTCTTGTAGTATAAGACCGCCTTAGGACATTTTGTGCTATAGTAATGTTTTTAATACTTTGACTACTCTAGGGTTGACAAGTTTATCTCGTCATAAGGAAAAAGTAGTGAAAATTCGTACTATTATTTTTGTATCGTGTATTGTTACGCATAAGTAAATCAATATGTTTTAAATACATTTAAAAAGTATTCTCTACTAAATATAAAATGATTTGATGTATAAATAATATCTAATTATTTATGAACTAATTATTGTATGAGTAATAATAATAATAAAAAAATTATATAAAAATAAATTATACAATACTTAGACGATATATTCATATAATTTTGATATATTAACGTGAATACGTGTTTAAATTGGTACCATACGGGGGCAATCCAAAAATCTAATATAATAAAATCGGGGGATACTGTTTGACGTAGTACTTTCGAATCTATGCTCTCCATCCAAAATTCAATCACACCACTGGATAGATGAAGGATCAAAGAATTTATTACGTTAAGTAAGGACTATTGAACATGGCGTGCGGGGGAAGGGGAAGCGCTGCCATTTTAAAATAATTTTAGTGCATATTATTATAACGTATTCACATACAGTACATGGCAGTGTCCATGACCATGGCGGACATGACATGAGACAGCCACAAGCCATTTTTTTTTAATACTTTGTGCGCGAAGAAGATAAAACGTAGGATCATTAATTATGTAACATATTTATTGATATTTTATACTAATAAATATAAATTATCTTTATTAAGTTGGGAATTGGCAACCATGTTTCGATTGCGATTTTTTTTATAGCAGTCTTAATTAAGAGATTATTGACTAATTGGAAGTTATGACAGGAATTCGTAGTTGTTTATCGGCACCGGATTGGCGCAAATAAATTTTATCGCAGGGTTGTAAATGTCAACCTAAAAATAGTGCTGTTTGCACTAATTGACGAGAATTTCGAATGTGAGAATTTCAATTGCGAAATCAAAATGTTATAATGACAAAAAATCATAATTTAAAAGTCAATTATTTTGTGGTCTTATACGATCATGATATTTTGATAATAATATTATTAAGACGTTATGAGAATATGATGTTTTGCGAATATCGTGTTTTACGTATGTGGTGGTTTACGAATATGGTCTTTTTTGAATAAGATATTCAGCGACGGAGCAGTAATGACCGGGCTGGACCCGTGAGTCCAAGAGAGATAATAATAATAATAAATAAATATTTCTGGAAAATTTACACAGCGCCATCTAGTCCGCAGTTAAGCGTAAAGCTTGTACTATGGTTACTAGATGGTATCTCCTTCCATATCCTTCCCTCATTGCTGAGGATCGTGACTCCTTTTTATTTTGTCAATGAGCTGTCGCCATGGATTACGGTCGTTCGCCTGATGTAGTGTGGCACTTATTGGGATATCCAGAAAGCCAATTTTCGTAATTTTTCTACGAACACAGATTGAAAGTTGACCGAATCGAGATTGAATTGTGAATTGACTAAAATTATATACTTGATTTCATTAATTAATTATTATCAATTCTTGTTGTTGGCAAAGTAACATTCTTAGTTTGTTTAATTTTCACTCATATTTCGATACAATCCCGCTTAAATTTAATTTTGAAGTTACATATTGTGTTACGAGAATACCAAATGTGACATTTGTGAGAACGAGACTGGATCGAAACTGAATTTTGACTATATTTTAATTACGAGAATTGCCCCTCTGTTGTTCGGATATTTGGTCTGACCATCGAATAGGACTTCGGCCTCTAGGTCATTTTCCTTCTATCTTTCAGGTCACCATCAGGCGTTCTAGATTATCTTCATTCAACAACAACAGAAAACTGATAAATGTACTTAAATACATTTTTTTTTGTAAAGACATATGTTATAATACATATAAAACACCCAGTACAAGAATAACACATATGTTCAAGCACACAACCTTCTATCGAACCCGCGACCTCGAAGTCAAAGTAGCAATTGCTAGCCATTCGGCCACCGTGCTCGTCAAAGTGACATGCGTACATATACTTAAAATACATTACCCTCCATTCTTCCTCTGTCGGGTAAAATAAAGATGAAAGTGTCCAAAACGTTTCTCTTTTCTTTCCCACCCCAAACGGAAGTCACACGAAATGGACATCCTGAATGCACAGTCAGCCGAAACGTGTCCGGTTTTAGACAAAAAACGTTTTTTGTACTTTTCGACGGCTTCACCAGCTTCACTGACCCTACGAGTGAGTGTATCGGTGTCAATAGACAGACAAAACGATTGTTTTTATATTGTATTCGCTTTCTTTTTGCGTGTTTACTGAACGTTTTATTATTTCCTTTATTTGACGAGCCCGATGGTCGAATGACTCCGAGATCGCGGGATCGATCCCCGGGCTCGCTAAACTCTAAAAGGTAAAAATCGACTCTCCTTATTGTTAAAGTCAGTTAAAATGTAGCTTGTAACCGAACCATACTAACAAATCGACTGACATCTTGTTCATCAAAATTGGGTGAATAGTTTAGGCGTTACGGGTAAAAAGTTTGTTTAGAGTATAGTTTTAATATGTGGGGTGTAAGTGGTTCATCAACATCTTTGAAACAAAGCAAACCTCACATTTTCGTGGTGCACCCTGCTGACTGACAAACGAGGTTCTGGCGGAAAGAGAGGTAGCGTAGCGTATTTTTTAAGCTGTCCGACTGGGGAAGAACCTCCACCTCACAGAATACCGCAGCGAAATAACAATCCCCTTCGGAGTATACTCCGACTGCTCCGGCTGGCAACGGATCGGCGACCCCTTGTTGTTGCTGATCTCCATTGGCGGCGGTTATTGCTTTCCATCAGGTGAACCATATGCTCGTTTGCGGAAAGCGGAGGATCGCATATAGTGGAAAGTATTGGGAAAGGCCTATATCCAGCAGGGGGTAGATACAGGCTGATAACGGTGATGATGAACCATTCGCGTTTCGGCAACTGTCAAAATGAAGCTCATTATATGAAGTAGCCAAACGTTACCTTCGTATGTTTTGTAATTGCTGAGAAAAAATCTAATCTAGATTCTTCTTCTTTGTCCTGGCTTTTATCCCAATTTATTTTGGGTTCAGCCCTCCTAATATTGTTGCGCCACACCGTACGGTTGTGGGTTGTCTCTTTATTTAAATTGGCACACTTTATGTCATTATGAATTGTCTGGTCATTGGTGGTCGTCCACGGCCTCTTCACTTCTATATTCATCACTCTCTTAGTCATATGGTTTTTTTTATACTACGTCGGGTGGTATACAAGCATACGGCCCGCCTGATGTGAAGCGGTTACCGTAGCCATATTAACGCTCGCAACAAAAAATTACGCTCGCGCGCAGCCACTTCCGCTGCCAACGCAGAATCTCCTTCCTTTCTGGTGACCTCACTCACTCGCAGGAACACAACAATCCTCAATGGAATTATTATTTGGCTATACCGCAGCCAAATAATAATTCTGTAAGGTGAAGGTACATTCCCCAGTCGGGGGGTAGCTTACAATTACGCTCCCTACCTCTCTTTTCGCCAGAGCTTCGTTTGTTAGTCAGCAGGGTGCACCGCGTGCAGGTGAAGTTGGCTTTGGTTCATAGATGGTGATGAACCACTTACACCCCCATGGTCATCCTCCCTTATCATCACATGTCCAAACCAGCGCAGGCGGTTTTCTCTTAGTTTATCGTGTATTTGGGCGATCCACGGATGTATTCATTCTTTATTTTATCCATTCTTGTAACTCCACCAGACCAGCGAAGCATCTTCATCTCGGTCACGTGGATTTTCTGTTCATCCGATTTTCTCATCGGCCAGCACTCAGATCCATAAAGCAAGGCAAAAATCTAATCTAGATTCTTGCCTTCAAAATTACCAATGCGTCGTCTAAACCAGACCTGTCAGCCACATTAGCTTTAATTACTTCCCATGTCATGAACAATGTGTCATACCGTAGGAAAGCGGGGAAACAATCAAGAAAATGGTTACACGTGCATTAACTTCTGGTTCTTTATTTGTTCATTTCACACAGGCCGTATAAATTACAACTTGCTCTAGATAAATAATATGATAAGAGAAAAAAAATGGAGCACAATTAATTCTCTCAGCTTCGGAAAGTACCGTCGCTACATCAGGAGAACCAGATATTCATCTTTGATCATCTGATATCCATCCAGTGTCCATGCTTTGTGTGTTTTTGTCGTTAATTCTTGGTTAATTCATGTGAAATTTTACCGGCTGGTATCCGCCCATTATAATACATTAAATTAAAAAAGTGACGTGAATCCTTTAGTATGTATACATGGAAACTAATGAACAGCGCCATCTCTTATCACAAATTGGAACTATTTTTTCTATAAGTTTGAACAACTTCTAAGTTCTGTTCTAAGTCTAATCTAGATTGACCGACGACCTCAAAAAAGTTACTGGTAGCAGATGTGGAAAGCGGAGGATCGCATATGGTGGAAAGCATTGGCGAAAGCCTATATCCAGCAGTAGGTGCCTCTAAGTTTGTCTTTAATTTTTAGAAACAAAATTTTCATCAAACATAGCTAAAAACACTCCCGACTAATTAACTATTCAAATAAAAAATAAAATCAAAATCGGTTCATCCATTCGGGAGCTACGACGCCACACACACAAACACACACAGACAGACATGTCAAACTTATCACACCTCGTCATTTTTGCGTCGGGGATGTAACTAGCAAAGTTAACAAATAAGTTAACGTGTACAAACGCGCTGATTAAATTAAACCCGACTTCATTAAATCGAGTGACTGATTCATTGACAGAATCAGCTCTCGAATTCATTCAAAAATAGCAACCGTTCAGGCAACTTATTCAAAAATTCACGTCCGACTGTGAATATGTGAGTAGGAAATAGCAATCTCGTGTGATTGTTTGTGTTACTTTGTATACCTATACATATGTAGTTATCTCGGGTTTACGACCCAGTTCGTAGGGTAGTTTTGTTTGATATATTTCTATATTAATAGTACTGCCGAAGTGGAAGAACTTGTTGCTGATGCTGTTGTGTTCTTCCACTTCGTCAGTCCCGGTCTCGACCGGGACGGACGGCTCAACGTGCCCTCCAAAGCACGGAGAAGCTCGAGGTAAATAAACCTATCCATGGACAGGCTACGGCTGACGTTGCTTAACTTGCGTGTTTGATTAGACCGACACGCGCAATGACGACATCGAGCTCCTAATTTTCTAGAGATTTCTAGAGTAAGTTAGCTAAAAGGAAATCATCATCATCATCATCAGGTCCATTTTAGTCTCCACTACAGGAGCACGACCCTCTCTCGTCCGTCCTAGACGAGAGAGGGAAGGAGGATTTGGCCTACACTCCCCACGCTGGCCAAACGGGTTGGGGATGCCTGATCGATGTATTTCCCCTTAGTCGCCATAAACGATATCCACGGGAAGAAACGGAGTGATTCTATTCTAGTCTGCCGGAAACCACACGGCCAATATAATAAGAAATAATATACGCAAAAGCGTATTTGGGAATAAGGTGTAGTAGAATTATTATTTAATCTGTGATAATGCCTCCAAGACGGGAAATATATTAATCGCATTCAATTCCATGAAGATTCGCGACCACACTGATAATTACTTTAGCCGGATATATTAATGTCCGCTCGCAGCTATTTCAGTTTCAGAGACAGTTTCAGTCAAGCAAAACCTTTATTCACATAGCGACGACTGCGTACTTTATTAGAGGAGGAATTATCTACTCGATTTCTTATGTATCTACGTATAATACATATATATAATCTGCACTAATATTATCTCGATGGCGTCGCGTCGTTGCGCGTGTCAGTCTAATGGAACACTCAAGTTAAGCAACATCGACCGTAGCCTGTTCATGGATGGGTTGATTTATCTCGCGCTCGTATTTCATTCGTAACGTGCTTCGGAGGGCACGTTAAGTCGTCGGTCCTGGCTGTTGTCATTAGATCATATACGCCAGTGACCTTCCTCGATCGGACGTTACCGGTGAAAAAGCCCCGCGCGGGCCCCGCACCCCCTGACAATATTTACGCGCTGCGCTTAGAAATAATAGTGTATTAGAGGCTCAATACACTGAGAACCAGTAGTTTGACTCCGACGTATTTTTGAAATGTTACCTACTGCTCGACGGAGCGTTGGGGTTGGCATCTACAGAAACTAAAGTAAACGCGTCTAGATGTTTATTGTATACTAGCGACCCGCCCCGGCTTCGCACGGGTGCAATGCTGATACTAAATGTACTACAGAAGGTCTTTGCGCTTTATCCTATCCAGTCCTTCCCCAGTTATAGGCACACGCCGCCGGCTCCGCGGCCGGTACCGCCACAGCCGTTATGTACCTGCATTTTAAATGTGTAATATCTTCTAAACTATTCATTTAAATTACATGCTGTGAAGGGCCATATTGATCTATATTAAATGCGCAATGTATTTATGGTACTTAATTGGATAAGGATTAATTCTGTATTGCTTAAAATCGCTTCGTAAATAAGGCATTATTTCTTGTAAAAAGCAAAGGATAAAATAACGGTTATTGTGTGTTACCACTAAGAGATAGACATATACCATCGCGAACTTTTTTGTAGATCATTTTAAGGTGAACAATACTGTACTACATTATTTTGATCTATCTCGTTGGGTTCAGCCAGCGTTTGCAATGAAAGAGCAAAAAAATGTGTTTATTTACGACATCACATTAGAAACCTCTAAATTATCAGTGTTTTTCTACTATGTTATGCATATATTATACATATAAACTTTCCAGTTGAATCACTCTATCTATTAAAAAAAACCGCATCATAATCCGTTGCGTAGTTTCAAAGATTTAAGCATACAAAGGGACATAGGGACAGAGAAAGCGACTTTGTTTTATACTATGTAGTGAAGTGTAGTTTTAGGTTTAGGAATAAAACATGTTAATTTAATGATTATTTATTTATTAATTTATAATCAGTAACAGTAAGTAATTTATAATCAGTGGGATGTAAGAGGCTCACTACCATTTTCGGAGCCAAAGCCAACCTCACCTGCACGTGGTGCACCCTGCCGATAAGCGGACGAGGCTCTAGCGACAGTCGCCAACCCGCCTGCCCAGCGTGGCGACTTAAGGGCATTACTCACCAATGCACACAAACCAAAATATATGGCCCCCAGTACCCGGCAGCCCTGCTATCCCGTGCCAACGTGGCGGTATCGGTTCCGGCAGGGCGGGGGGTGCGAATGATCTCCGGTTGGCAGGCCACCACCAACAACTGACCATTGGTACGTTTAATACAAGGACACTGAGGCGTGAAGAGGATGTAGGAGAGCTGGAAGTAGAAAAGTCGGATTTCCGACAGACCCAGAATCTGGCATTTGACTGACCTAGTCAAATGCCAGATTCTGGGTCTGTCGGAAATCCGACGACAGGGAGAGGATTCCGTGATACTCGAATCTGGCAACCTCTTCTACTACCGTGAAGGAGACCAGCTCTCCCAGGGAGGTGTCGGGTTCCTCGTCCATAAAGCTCTCGTCAATAACGTTGTGGAGGTGTCCAGTGTGTCGTCGAGGGTAGCATATCTTGTACTAAAACTGACGAAGAGATACTCTTTGAAAGTAGTACAGGTATATGCTCCAACGACGACACACCAGGATGAAGAGGTCGAGGCCATATATGAAGACATTTCAAAGGCCATACATAATACCACCAAGACCCACTTCACAGTTGTTGTCGGGGACTTCAACGCCAAGGTGGGAGTACAAAAATGCGATGAATCGGTCGTCAGAGGGTTTGGTTTGGGGTCGAGGAACCAAAGGGGGCAAATGCTGGTAAATTTCCTCCAAATGGAAGGGCTCTTTTTGATGAACTCGTTCTTTAAAAAGAAGCCCCCAGAGGAAATGGACCTGGCATAGCCCCAACAAAGTGACTAGGAATGAGATCGACTTCATCATAAAGGATATAAGGTGGATATTTAGGGATGTCTCGGTGGTTAATAGGTTTGATACCGGTAGCGACCACCGACTTGTACGAGGCACCCTAAATATCAGCTATAAACTCGAAAGAGCCCGTATGATAAAGTCGAATCTATCACTCAAGCTTCGGAAAAGTTCCAACTGGAACTTCAAAACCGATTCAACTCGTTGGAAACCACTGCGGACATGGACGAGGCAGAAGGCTGATACGGTGGGACTATCGCGTCTTCAATGCCAAACGAGTTGAGGACGTGATAGCGCGCAACAAAGGACTGAAAGTCTTTTCTCGGCCTTCTGCTGAAAGAGCTTATCTGTCGAAGCTCAAATTAGAGGATGGTCGAGTCGTGTCTTCTAAACCAGAGATCTTCGCAGAGGTGGAGAGATTTTACGGCAAATTCTATGCTGCACATGCACCTGTCCCTACACCAGCTGCTCGTGTAAGGGATCGCCGAGCCCCGCTAACCCGACACGAAACCGAGGATATTCCAGACATGAGCATGGGTGAGATTAGAATAGCCCTTGAACAGCTGAAAAATGGTAATGCTCCCGGTGAGGAAGAAATTACAACAGAATTGTTGAAAGTTGGAAGAACTCCGGTTCTAAAGGAACTACAACGTCTGTTTGATTCCGTCATTCAAATGGGACCGCACCAGTCGTGGACCAGGAGTTTGGTCTTCTTGTTCTTCAAAAAAGGTGACAAAACCTTATTGAAGAATTATAGACCGATCTCACTCCTGACCCACGTGTACAAGCTGTTTTCAAGCGTTATCACGAATCGTCTCGCCCGAAGGCTTGATGACTACCAGCCACCGGAACAGGCTGGGTTTCGTAAAGGCTATAGTACCGTGGATCACATATATACATTGCGGCAGTTTGTGCAGAAAACCACAGAGTACAATTTGGCATTCTGTGTGGCTTTTGATTACGAGACAGTCTTCGACTCCATCGAAACTTGGTCTGTTCTGGGATCCTTACAGCGGTGCCAAGTTGATCACCGCTATATCGAGATGCTGAGATTGTATAACGCTGCGACAATGACAGTCCGCGTCCAGGACCAGCAGTCTAAGCCTATCCAGCTGCAGCGGGGAGTACGTCAAGGGGATGTCATTTCCCCGAAACTATTCACCGCTGCTCTGGAAGACGTATTTACGACGGGGCGTCAGTGTGAATGGCGAGTACATCTCACACCTTCGGTTTGCCGATGACGTAGTCATATTGGCTGAATCGCTGGAGGATCTCGGTCGTATGTTGGTCGATCTCAATGCTGCATCAATGTAAATGACGCTTGGCTTACGTGCGCCGATTTGGGCGGTAGTATGAAGTCAAATTACTGGTTATAAGTCTATTGTGGTATAGGATAGGTGTACGTTTGTACTGCATAGGATAGATATAATGTATATACTAGTAGCCATAAGTTCGCCTTGACATGCTAAACAGCAGTCCAAGATAAGTCCTTTCTTTTAATGGTATTATTAAAATATTTTATTTATGTAATTTAGGGTTCCGTAGTTATTTTACGATTTTCCACTATCTCGATCTACTCGATAAGTTTACTAGTTTTCCAAGGGCGTACGGACTTGGAAGGATATAGTCAGATGGACAGACATGAACGGGCGGACGGATACATAGAGGGACAAATGGGCGATACCTACCTGTTATACCTAATATCACCCATTTTGTTCCACCTACCAACTAAATTAATTTGATATTGCTGTTTGTCTACTATGTTAGTAAGAAAACAGTAATGACTTTAATATTATGTAGGTTCAACCCTATTACTACACACTAAAAAATAATCATATATTTGCACGCACTAATAAACTCGTCTACTACTAGCAATCAACAAAATATACAATTTCCAAATTGATGATCACTAGCAACGGATAAATATTACAGTTTGCGCCGTTTACGGAAAAAAGTGACACAGGTCCGTTCAGCACAACGTCTCGTCCCACACTGTTGCCAAAGCACGCGATTTGCGAGTATCGATGACGTAAAAAATCTTTTGAAAATAAATAGTAAAGTTATTTGCAAAAATAAGCCGAAGGTTCCCTCGGTGTTCTATTATATAATAGGCTGATGAAATTAGAAAAATCTTATGATTGATAGATTAGGAGAAAAAAGGTAATAACTACGAAAACAGAGGTTACTTTGCATATTTTATTCAGATATTTAAAATATTTTTTTTAGTATTTTGAACCGAAGAGAAAATGCTTTATATGATGTAGATTAAGATATATTTTTTTCGTTTTTAGGGTTCCGAACCTCAAAAGGAAAAACGGAACCCTTATAAGATCACTTTGTTGTCCGTCTGTCTGTCTGTCTGTCTGTCTGTCTGTCGGTCTGTCTGTCAAGAATTTCTATGTCGAGAATGCGTGGAGGTATCAAGCTGAAATTTGAACTGTATACTCAGGTCTACGGTCCCATGAAGTAAAAAAAAAATCAAACTGCTAAGTTTACGTAGAAAAAAGTTACGGCCGTTTATTCAGCAAAAAACGCATATTTCGACACACTCAAGGGAATCAAAACCTATAGGGTACTTCCCGTTGACCTAGAACTATGAAATTTGGCAAGTAACATCGTTATAGACTACAAGTACAGGAATAAATCTCAAAACTATACATTTGTAAATAGATCTTAAAAAATAGGGGGTCTATATTTTTTATAGGGTGTCGCAATTTCAAATTGAAACTACTAGTTCAAATGGGGTATCATATGAAAGGGCTTGATGTACACATTGCAAAATATATTTTATTTATTTTTTTCGACGCATTATTTCTTATTTATAATGAAAAATATCAAATTTAATAATGATACTACGTACCTACGGAACCCTCGGTGGGCGAGTCCGACTCGCACTTGTCCGGTTTTTATTTTTTCTATAAAGATTACGGAGAAAAAAGGTTTTAATGAAGCCCAATTCACATATATCCTCGCCTGCTTAAAACACTGACCTCCGTCAATCCTCAGTTGAGTAACGTGGTGCAGTATGCTCTAAACCCCTTCGTTTTAGGGGAGATCCGTATTCCAGCAGTGGGATGAATGAGGGTTGTTAATAATAATAACTACTGGAGTTACTGAGATTAGCGCGATCAACCAAACAAACAAAGTCTTTGTCTACATCGACAACCCTACGAATTGAAAAATGATTTTAGTGTTGGATACTTGGATAGCCCATTTATTGAGGAAGGGTATGGACTACAAACTATCAATAGGAGCGGAGCATCAATGCAAAAAGCGACGAAGTGGCACGGGTCAGCTACTAAGCCAATATACTCGTAAGCCCATATAAGAATTTAGGAAAGGTCTAGTTTTCTCTCGAAAGGTCTGGATTTCTCTACGACTGTATTTGCTGCAACGAAAAGCAGAGGATTGCATATCCACATAATATGCAATTTTATAAATGGTCAGTTAATTGTAAAATTAATAAATAAATACCTTTTAATTTATAACTACGACATTTTATATATATATAGATGGGCCATAGGCGAATATCACATCAGTTAAAATTGACTACAAAGCGCTTCCTCAATACCTACCTACGCATGGATACATGCAATTTCTACGCAAATCAAACGAAGTAAACATGACCACACAGGAAAGCATTTTATCTACAACTGTTAAATACTTGATTTTGATTAGCGCTAATGTCTGGCCGTGACGATAAACGTCGCGGGAATGCTGGGTAATTACCTTGCTTTCCTCTTGCCATAATGAAGACAGTAGAACGCATCTATAGTTTAACATCTTAGCTTCTCTTATCTTAAAATAATTCATTTTATCTTAAAATAGTAAAACCGACAAAACCACAAAAGCTCAATCAGTTACACATGCAATGCACCCGGCGGAAAAAAAGTCCAGCAAACCGTTGACCTTGTGGTAATCACATGAGTTTTTAAAGCTTAAAATGTGCGATTCTGAACTCTGTTGCTCAGTATTAAGGTTTTGATTTCGTAACGATTGCAGAGTTCCTTCCAGATGTTATAGAAATGTCGGTGAAGATAGTGGATAAAAAATTATGTTTGTATGGGAACTTGTTCCCGGGTTTCGACAACTTTGAAATACTTGTTTTCACTCAGAGGTCTGTCTACGTGGAGCTGAAAATAGTAGTATATTTATATCCTTCTTCATTTCTTGCAATACTAAAGGAATCACTCGCGCGTTACCGATTCTGAAAGAATCTTGCAATTACTCATTGTTTAAACCGGACTGCGGCCCACCACATATTCCCACCACTGTGTCATCATCATCATCATCATCAGGCTGTATCTCCCCACTGCTGGATATAATCCTTCCCCAATGCTTTCCACCAAATACGATCCTCCGCCTTCCGCATCCAGGCACTTTCTTAAGGTAATCGGATCATCTAGAAGGAGGGCGCCCAACGCTTCGTCATCCTACGTCGTCTCCTGAGTAGCCAGGGTTAAATAAATCTACACTAATATTATAAAGAGAGAAGTTTTGTATTTTTTCTAGTTTTTAATTTTGACGTGACAACGTCTTATAAATTGGTTAGCCGGGTGACACTTCAAGAAACTGGGTCACGTTATGCGCTTACAATGAGAGCGAGTGAAAGGCGCGTGCCTTTCACTCGCTCTCATTGTAAGCGTGTCGTGGACGCGTGTCCCTTCTAAGAGCGAGAGAGACAGACATAAAAAGTGAAAGGCATGCGTCCCTTCCACTCGAAAACATTTTACCACTCAAAGTCGTTGTCACGTAAAACTTTCGCCCGTATACCAACTTTACAGGCAACCAATTTTTTTTTTGTTTGTCATGGATACACTAAAAACAACTGCCCCCTTACCGCCATCTCTTATTGCGATTCAATAACTGTACTTATTCACAATAGAGTCGCTTATTCATTGGTATGAATAAGCAATCTATTAGGTTATTGAATCGCAATAAGAGATGGTGGTAAGAGGGCTGAACAGATTTTAAAAATTCTTTTATCATTATATTAATAAGTGAAGCAAAAACTTTGTATCCCTTTTTACGAAAATTGATTACGGATTAGTATGAAATTTCGCACACTTATAGTTAATATAGAGACGGAGTGCAGAATGGTAATATTTTTTTTAAATTATACATAAAAATAGATTAAATCAATAAAAAAAACTTGACACACCATGCATTTGACACACACACACATATATATATATTCTTATGTTTATTGTTAAAGTCATAATGGCCGAATTTCGACCAATCGGCGACCACTAATACCTATATCAAAAACTACATGATTTACTAACTACACTACATCTGTACGCAGTCGGGGCGGATCTATCACTAGTAACATAAAAACAAAATTAAAATTTTTGAAAAAAGCCACGACGGTTAATACGTAGTTGAAAAATGATAAATTAATTATGAATATGACTTAAAGAATTTATGCTATGAACTTAATAAAAAAAACTCAAGAAAATCCGTTGGGGCTGTCATTAAATGAACTAGTTTGGCAGTTTTATAGTAACTTGTATACTTATTTATATTTATGTTGAAAGCAGCCCCCGACGGATTTTCTTGGGGTTTTTATGGATATTTATGGGTTATTTTAAACGTCGTGGGTTTAAAAAAAAAAAAAAATGTTTTTATTTCAAACTTTTTAGAGAGCAAGCATAGGTATTACAATTGAATTACTATTAGACTAGTAGATTTGGTTTTAGTAGCCCTATCTAAGAATATGCACCAATCAAACCCGAACCCATCACTGAAAACCGCATCAAAATCGGACTCGTACTTTTGGAGATAAATGGCAACATTGATTTGCACAAACATCCTAGCACCCCAAACGCATATACCGTCTCCGTCCCGTCGCGGGTAAAAAATAAGAATCGGAATGGTTGTAGTTATATACAATAGACACATGCAAAAATGTATATAAAATAGAAAGAAATCGATTGCACCTGTCAAGTTAATGACAATTATTTCCAACCTTACGATGATGAATTAGGTATGCTTTACATAGCATGCAATGGTGATGGACTTTTACACGTGACTGTATTAACAGCGTATAGTGTAAAGACTGAAGACGCTGGCGGGTTTTTTTTTGAGAACGCATGTGATCTATTTTCGGAACATAAGGGTGGAAAAAAAAAACCACATGCGACACCGTGGGAAAGTAGCCTTAATGGCCATTAGTGTCAACTTTTAAAGAATCATACATCCTTATCGCCAATCATGTACAGAAACATTTATATATTTAATGTATTCATTTGTCTCGAGCACCTCCGTGCTTCGGAGGGCACGTTAACTCGTCGTTTCTGGCCGTTGTCAAGTCAGTTAAAGGCCGCTGACTTGGCTGAACGACTCATCTAATGACGGTTTGAAAATACTAGTCTTTGCCAAACCGCAGTTGAGCTGTACAGACATGTACATGCACACAAATGTTTGTCTTGTGCGGGAATCGAACCCGCGACCTCGGAGTCAAAATGGCCATTGCTAATCATTCGACCACAGCGCTCGTCATTTATAAATGTACTTAACTACATTTTCAATACAGTTGCTCAAAAAGTGACGTATTGCAGGGACGTATAGCGTTCGGGATGTGGGCTATTATATACATACTCGTGCATATACATACACATACTCGTGTGGCATATACATACTCGTGCTTTTTCTTTACCTTTTCCGAACTCGTGCGTTCTCTTTCCCAACTGTCAAAATTATGTCTAATAAAAAGAAAAAACCAACCACGAAGTTTTTACTAAAAAAAATTCATAGAAGTTTTTATGATTTATGCAAATATTTCTAAAAAGAATCTACTAATTTGTTGCAATATCAGATTTAATGATTTGATTCAATGAATTAGGTTAGGTTTCATTTCATTTCATCTCATTAAATTTCATTTTCATTTCATATCAATAAAAAAATTCTACTGAAGACTTGAGTAGGCAAAGGGAACTATGCCCATACAGCCAACTGTATGGGCATAGTTCCCTTTGCCTACCCAGAATGGGTGAAGAAAACAAAAAAAAAATCTCTGCTTATATTATTTTACGGTTGGCGCCATTTTCCAAAAATTTTCTTTGCGATTAGTTAGTTAAGTTTATTGTGTTTTTATTATTTTATTAAATTGCTTCAATTTTTCGCAACTGTATTAAAAATAGTTGTTCAGTACACGTGCGGAACCGTCATTGCAACTTGTTCCGACTGTCAACCCTCACCTTCGGCTGCGCCTCGGCTCGGGTACACATTTGTCGGAACTCTTTGCAATGACAGGCTTTCCGCACTCGTAATGAAATATACTACTTTTAACTACATACATGTAATAATCACTACATAGTATAAAACAAAGTCGCTTTCTCTGTCCCTATGTCCCCATGTATGCTTAAATCTTTGAAACTACGCAACGGATTATGATGCGGTTTTTTTTAATAGATAGAGTGATTCAACTGGAAAGTTTATATGTATAATATATGCATAACATAGTAGAAAAACACTGATAATTTAGAGGTTTCTAATGTGATGTCGTAAATAAACACATTTTTTTGCTCTTTCATTGCAAACGCTGGCTGAACCCAACGAGATAGATCAAAATAATGTAGTACAGTATTGTTCACCTTAAAATGGTCTACAAAAAAGTTCGCGATGGTATATGTCTATCTCTTAGTGGTAACACACAATAACCGTTATTTTATCCTTTGCTTTTTACAAGAAATAATGCCTTATTTACGAAGCGATTTTAAGCAATACAGAATTAATCCTTATCCAATTAAGTACCTTAAATACATTGCGCATTTAATATAGATCAATATGTCCCTTCACAGCATGTAATTTAAATGAATAGTTTAGAAGATATTACACATTTAAAATGCTGGGACATAACGGCTGTGGCGGTACCGGCCGCGGAGCCGGCGGCGTGTGCTTATAACTGGGGAAGGACTGGATAGGACAAAGCGCAAAGACCTTCTGTAGTACATTTAGTATCAGCATTGCACCCGTGCGAAGCCGGGGCGGGTCGCTAGTAACATATAAAACCAAGACAAACATACATGTTATAAATAATTCGACGCAACTGTATGTCTCACGACTGCACTGGGGCCTTACCACCATCTCTTATTGCGATTCAATAATTGAATAGATTGCTTATTCATACCAATGAATAAGCGACTCTATTCCATTTGAAATAGAGTCGCTTATTCATTGATATGAATTCTGTTATTGAATCGCAATAAGAGATGGTGGTAAGGAGGCTGGTCTGCAAAGGTAGAAGAGGTTGTAGAATACGTGCGGATGAAGACCAAGTTCATTCTAAGAGTTGAGCGGTTGGAGCCTCGCCATAAGGTGAACTTCAACTCATTTGTGGTGAGAGTGCCGACCCACCATCTTTCAACATTCTTGAAGGAAGATTTTTGGCCGGAGGGCATCATATTTCGGAAGTTCCGAGGTCGGTTGCCGAATATAATGCGATACACGTCGCCGACTCAACGTGTAATCTAGTTTTAAGTAGAATTACGCAATATAAATATACAGTAGATTATGATATCTATTCTATGGACTTATTGTAAATTTGTATGCATTGCAATGTTGTCTGAAATAAATGGTTTTATTATCGAGATCCCTTCTATATGAAATGATGATTTTATGCCAGATGCGTTGGATGAGGAAAACGGAAGGCTGTATCCACCATTAGATAGATGATAATGATTGATCAATCGCAAGACATTATTATGCTCATTCAACCGGACATCCTTCAAGTCCCCTCAAATCACAATATCTGTTATTCCATATAACATTTATTCAGTTCATTACCCGCGCTCTTGTTCGATGGGAATTTTATTACAATCGTGTAAAGAAAATCACGGAATTCACTTCAGAATTCACTCGTAATCGCTTAAGGTGTATAAGGAATGTTTGTGAATAGAAAGCCAAAGTCAACAAAGTCATAGTCAAAGTCAAAGTCAAAATTCTTTATTCTGTGGGCCCTCGCGGGCACTTAGACACGTCTTTTACAATTAGGTATATTTTTTTATCTACCAGCATTTCGGAATAACCATTGACGAGAAGAAATGCCGAAAGAAACTCTGTCAATATAGGTCTATAGTCAACCTTATCTCTACCTACGAGATAATTATAAAATAGCGATTTTTGGGAGAGTAAGTGATGGTAGATGAGAGAGGAAGGTATTAGCACACGGCCACTCCAAACAAATGTCGCGTAGGGAACTAGTACATAAACAACGTCTGTGCAGACAGCGTGATTGAGTGTGTGTGTGCGCGCGGCGCCATACATACTGTTCCAGATTTGTCTCAGAGACTCACCTCAGGGAGGTGAAGTCGACACGAGAGAGCGGCAGGGAATGGCCTTACTGTACATAGTACTAATAGTTATACTGTGGTATTAGAGTGGAGGCAGCGCATAGGACGACGAAGCGTTGGACGCCTTTCTACTAGATGGTCAGATGACCTTAAGAAAGCGGCTGGATGCGAAAGGCGGCCGATTGCATATGGTGAAAAGCATTGGGGAAGGATTATATCCAGCAGTGGATAGATACAGGCTGATGATGATGAACATTTTTGTAAACCGACTGGGGAAATACCTATCTCTTATTTTCCGTTAATTGATTTAGATGTTATTTGCGGAGGTCAAATATACAGGCAATTTGATCTATACGGAAGAACCCAAAGTAGTCTAGATCAAATTGCCTACATAATATATTTTATACATTTGGAGTGAACGTGGCTCAACACGATTTTTAGAGCCAAAGCCAACATCGCCTGCATGTAGCGTATCTCTCTTTTGCCACAGCCTGTTTCCCTAGTTAGCAGGGTGCACCACGAGCAGGCGAGGTTGGCTTTGGCTTTAAAGATCGTAGTGAGCCACTTACGCCCCAAAATATAACTACTATTAAAAAATACGAACATTCGACCGAATGTTTGAATTTTCGCCTCGGCGTAGGCCCTGAACATTTCATTCAAATGATATACATATATGGGAACCAATTAGAATGGCACGTTTGCAACAGACATGTATCGCATCACTGTGTAACTAAAATACGTTTTTTATATATATTATTATTGGTAAAACATCACAAAATTAATATGGGGGGCGGGATTGAAAGTGTAGAGAATCTACGGCCTTAACCGCCTAACACTATTCATTGGCAATATCACAAAAACTTGTAGATTATGTTCAAGAAATAATGATATTTGTAAAATAATGAGAATCTAAAATCGAAAGCTACGGCAACACTGAACTTAATAGTTTTAAGCGGTAGAAATGCAAAGATAATTGGTTACGTACTACAAAGCCATTCTAATCAATTTTAAAGGAAGGGAAATAGTTTTTGGAAGGGAAACAGTCTTTTAAGTTAGGATTCCGAATTTATAAAATAGGATAGTAGGGAAAGATGGAGCACTTGTGATGGAAAAGAGGAGACGAACAGAGATTAAACATTGCACACAGGCGGCTGCTACTCGTAGATGCTTACTGAGAAGTTAGATTCTACTAAGAGAAATTGTTTTTACATCAAAAGCTGTTCGAGATAATTGGATGGGAATTGAGAGTAAAGGGTAGTAGAGAGATATGATAAAATGAGATAGAAAGGAACGAGAACGTAGACTAAAACAAAAAATGAATGTGACGATTTAGAAGAGAAGGGAAGAGTAAGAGAAATGATGGAGGAGATTGAAAGCTAAAAAAGAAGCGGGAAGATAGAAAGGCGAAAAGGAAAAAAAGTAAGGGGAGAGGAAACAAAAATAAATAATTCGACTGATGATTTGCAGCTTCAAGGTATCCTTGAAGGTGCAAGTGTGTCTCCCTGGGACTCATCATATAAATAGCACGGATAGCTCGCTTCTGGAGTACAAAAATTGAGTCTACATCCGCGGCACTACCCCAAAGCAATAAACCATATGACATAATGCTGTGAAAATAGCTAAAATAAACTAAACGCGCACTGTCAACATCACTCAGTTGACGTATTTTCCTTACGGCGTAAGCTGCTGAGCTAAGTCTACCCGATAACGTTTCTTTAGGTGGACCTCATTGTAATTTATAGTCTAATGTTATACCAAAGAAGACAACCTTATTGACCAATTCCAATCTCTCATTGTCCATCACCACACTGGTTTTTACTTGTTTAACATTTTTTGTAAAAAATGTAACATATTTGGTTTTACTACCTTTTAAAGGTTCAAGGTCCTTCAAGGTATCCTTGAAGCTGCTTCTAAAATATCACAATTTTTTCACAATAGAGAAATCTGCCCAGACGAATTTCAAGCTGATGGATTTATTAAACATATTTTATAACTAAGTTACTCGAACATGGATTAAACTTCCTAACTTTACGTGACCAATCCTTAACACTAATGTTATAAGAAAAAAATATAGAACAAAAGTTTCTTTGGGCTATAATCCTCATCAATCATCTTCGCGAGCCGTCAAGCGTGAAACCACCTGTCGAGGTCATTGACTCCATTAAATGAAGGATTACTTTAGACGAGGGCTGCTCGAGTTTTTAAGCAAATGGGCTTTTTTTAAGAGTCACACTTAGATTTATGAAAAATGCTCCTTTTTCCGTAGAGAAAATATTTGGAGAAAAAATTCGTGATTACTTTGCAAGTACCTACTTAACTTTTTATGGTCAAGAGCGCCTTATGAACTTTATTATTTGCTTTTAGTTCGATTTTAACTCTTATTGCTTTAGACGCTCACAGATATACCTTAATATTAAGGACGTTAATATTAAGGAAATCCGTCCCTCCTTCATTTTTTCTTAGAGCCCCTCATGATGCTATAAAATTCCATCCTTACAAGATGCAGCTGTTGGTTTCCCACACCAAAAATCATAAAGTTGTCGATTTCGCTGCCGTCATACGTTTTTCCCTTTTCCTATAATCCAGGGTCGTTTTAGACGAAACGTGACTATAGGTCATCCTATTATTATTATTTCGGAGTAGACCTATTATTTAGTCTTCATCTGTGCTTTCCAACAGGCAAGATGTAGTCAATTTGGCCGACCATATTAAAAAAAACCGGACAAGTGCGAGTCGGACTCGCCCACCGAGGGTTCCGTACGTAGGATTATTATTAAATTTGATATTTTTCATTATTAATAAGAAATAATGCGTCGAAAAACTAAATAAAATATATTTTGCAATGTGTACATCAAGCCCTTTCATATGATACCCCATTTGAACTAGTAGCTTCAATTTGAAATTTCGACACCCTATAAAAAATATAGACCCCCTATTTTTTAAGATCTATTTACAAATGTATAGTTTTGAGATTTATTCTTGTACTTGTAGTCTATAACGATGTTACTTGCCAAATTTCATAGTTCTAGGTCAACGGGAAGTACCCTATAGGTTTCGATTCCCTTGAGAATGTGTCGAAATACGCGTTTTTTGCTGAATAAACGGCCGTAACTTTTTTTTACGTAAACTTAGCAGTTTGATTTTTTTACAACTTCATGGGACCGTAGACCTGAGTATACAGTTCAAATTTCAGAGATAAGACAGACAGACAGACAGTCAGACAGACAGGCACACAGATGGACAACAAAGTGATCTTATAAGGGTTCCGTTTTTCCTTTTGAGGTACGGAACCCTAAAAACATGAGGACATGTTATTCCTCGTGGCCTACTCGTGTTTAGCAGGAGCACGAAAAACCTTCATTCTATATTCCGGAGCTCACACTCTCACATGACTCATTACGGAGCCTGAAGTACTTTTGAAATTAATCACTTTATATCAGTCAAAAGAATAAAGGCCCTGGAAACTAGCTGTTCACGTACCTACTAAGTTTCATATACTAAAGCCTACTCCTACTAATTTCTTCTGATTAAATTCGTTGTGAGTTCCAAGACAGCCGTAGTTTTACCCCCGGGACTGCAATGGACTTAATTGTTCATTGCCTTTTTTGGCGGTCGCCGCTGTTAATCCTGGCTACACAGGAGACACAGTGGTGGGAATGTGTGGTGGGCCCCCGTCCCATTTAAAAAAAAAATACTAAGCATAATCACTTAGAATTTACTGAGATATCTATGCGATGGAATATTAAGAGCATTGTCATTGGCGAGAACATCCGGATCGCCATAAAGAAGAATTGAATTGTACTAGCTGATCCCTGCGACTTCCTCAAAAATTCTTCAGGCAGAACAAACAACAAAACAAACAAAACATTTTTTTTTCGTAACAAGCTTGTATCTTTATTTGATACTAAAAAAAACTGGACAAGTGCGAGTCGGACTCGCCCACCGAGGGTTCCGTACGTAGTATCATTATTAAATTTGATATTTTTCATTATAAATAAGAAATAGTGCGTCGAAAAAAATGAATAAAATATATTTTGTAATGTGCACATCAAGCCCTTTCATATGATACCCCATTTGAACTAGCAGTTTAAATTTGAAATTTCGACACCCTATAAAAAATATAGACCCCCTATTTTTTAAGATCTATTTACAAATGTATAGTTTTGAGATTTATTCCTGTACTTTTAGTCTATAACGATGTTACTTGCCAAATTTCATAGCTCTTGGTCAACGGGAAGTACCCTATAGGTTTTGATTCCCTTGAGAATGTGTCGAAATATGCGTTTTTTGCTGAATAAACGGCCGTAACTTTTTTTTACGTAAACTTAGCAGTTTGATTTTTTTACAACTTCATGGGACCGTAGACCTGAGTATACAGTTCAAATTTCAGAGATAAGACAGACAGACAGACAGTCAGACAGACAGGCACACAGATGGACAACAAAGTGATCTTATAAGGGTTCCGTTTTTCCTTTTGAGGTACGTAACCCTAAAAAAGAACTAAAAAGTCCTTACCGTGCTTCGTTCATCACTCAAGTCAAGCCCTTTCATTTGATAACCATATCTTTGCTCATATCATAGAGATTAATATAGAAATCATCAGTCGTCATATTGGATTAAAAACGGCGGCATTTAGATATTCATGCATTGTCGTGAGAACCAAACGGGTACCCCAAATTTCATCTCAATCGGACGTTTAACGCGGTTGAACTAAACAAAAGCTTGTAAAAACTCAGTCGCCAAATCACAGTTTCCTTTCAGGGACTCAAAGGTTGATTGGAAGAGATCCCTTAGAGAGATAAGTCCTCTCTTGTACACTATGTATATGTATAGGTATATGTATGTCTTATCACTACAATCTGTGTTATGCAATATTTAATGCAATAAAGATTTTAAAAACAAACAAACAAACGAGTAGTTCGTTCGTTTGACGAGCTCGGTGGCGTAGCGGTCAATGACGCAGGGGACTTCGACACCAACGCTCGTGGGTTCGATTCCCACATAGGATAAACATTTGTGTGCATGAACATGTCTGTTTGTCTTAGTCTGGGTTTTTTCTATGTATCATAAGTAAGTATTTACAAAGAAAATAAAATATTTACGTATGGTTATCAGTTGTCTAGTACCCATAACACAAGCTTTGCTTACTTTGGGGCTAGATGGCGCTGTGTAATTTGTCTGACAATATTTATTTATTTTAATATTACATAACACAGATTCAGATCAAATCTTTTTGTGCCATCTCAATAAACGCATAAAAAAGGTCCGTCCGTTCGAGACAAACATACCTACATGCTCATGTATAGAAATTTTGACAGTTTTTTATATACTTGCAGATAAAACTTAGTTTCAATTTAAATCGAAGAAAGTTCCCCTGCCCCCTTAGCAAATCAAAAGTTACCTAGATACGTGGAAACCAAGTTTGATTGCTTTTCGACTAGGTAAATTACAAATTGGTTGCTCTATGTTTGGAGTGGAAAACTTTGCTGATTATAAAGTTTATATTTTAATTTGTAGTTAAATTAAATATATTGGAATAAGTTAACACATCTGGATTTTCAGCAAAATACATTGAGCTTATGAAATCGTCCGGTCGTTCTGTCTGTCCGTTGCCATGAAACTCAAAATTTAGAATTTCTGACTTCGGATTCGTGTAGAGCATCAAAAAGTAGTAATGTAAAGTGACCTTGGTTTTCGGAAATCAATTCGGGATTTCGAAAAAAAAAATTCGCTATGGTGGCGCATGCTGCGCGTCCGATGTTTTATTCTGAATGGTTGATTTTATTTGTACCAAATAAAACTGAAAGTGACCTTAGATCAGGGACCCTACCGTTTAAGCTGAAGCCGATTCTGATGGAATATTTTAATTGTAAAAATAGGTTTTAGGTTGAAGTTATTGACAAACTTCTTTAGCTTAGTCGGTAGAGCCACAGATTACATAATAGTTACTACGTAACAGATACTTCACTCAGTAGAAAATTTCCAATACCTACTGCTATAATAGCCTACTCCGTCGCATCAGCAACCGCTGCGTGCTAAAATGTGCCTAAATGCTCAAGAGTACAGTTGTGATTGCTTCGTACCGCGCGATCCCACAGCAATCGCAGGGCCTGAATTTGGTCCGCAAACGGCCCGAGACCGCTCGGCCGGGCGGTAGGTAACTATAGCGCGCAAGTACATGGAGTGACGGAGGCCTGGTAGAGCTCTAAGGTTTCTATCAGCTGATCTTAACACAATTACCACCAACCAATCTAGGCTGAAGGTTTATTTTCGCAATCAAAAAATCCAATGATAATCGTCTTCAGTTTCGGCGGTAGGGTTGATTGTACCATTATGAAAATGATACTGCCCATGGTACAATAAAATAAGGTATCCTCTTCATGCATATTACCAAAACTACGTCACGATTTTGGTTGTCAAGTAATTTTTCATATAAAATGCAGCTGATGTCGTAGACAAGTTAGAATCACATGCACTGTCAGTAAGAAAATACCTTATCTTATTGTACCATAATTCCTTATCATATCCGCGAATAACTAATACTATATTTCGGGGTGTAAGTAGTTCATCAACATCTTTGGACCAAAGCCAACTTCACCTGCACGCGGTGCACCCTGCTGACTGACAAACGACTGGAGAATGTACCTCCACCTCACAGAATACCGCAGCCAAATAATAATTCCATTGAGGGTTGTTCCTGCGAGTGAGTGAGGTCACCAGAAAGGAATGAGATGCTGCGTTGGCAGCAGGGGTGGCGGCGCGCGAGGTACATTTTATGATGCCAGCTTTAATATGGCTACGGTAGCCGCTTCACATCAGGCGGGCCGTAGGCTTGTCTGCCACCCGACGTAGTATAACAAAAAAACAAACTATAATAATAATACTTGCTATCTTTTTTCTCACCGCGCGAAATGGCGGCATTTTTTCTTGCAAAAATATGAAATTAACTGAAGTACGTGTGAAAATCAAATATTATTGTGTACTTTAGTGTGATTTGGGCTTTAATTATTTTACTCGTATCGACACACATTTTGGATTTTGGAAATACATAACGGCTGCATATTTACCTATTACAGTCAAGACTCCCCTTCGGGTGTTCGTTTTTAATGCTTAGTGGCATATCTATAGCCTGGAACCCATATTTTCATCCCACTGTTGGGATACGGTCTCCCCTCAATCTAAGGGGTTTAGAGCATTCTCCATCACGCTACTCAACTGAGCGGCGGTCAGTGTTTTAAAGACGCCTAAAGGCTAAACGACTGTCATTTAACGACAACAACCGGGACCGACGACTTAACGTGCCATTTAAAGCACGAAGGATCTCGTGAGATATATAAACCCACCCATGGGCAGGCTACGTTCGACGTTACTTGACTTGCGTGATCGATTAGACTGCCACGCGCAACGACGCCGTCGAGCTCCTCAAAGTTAGTTATCAAAATTATAGTTTCCATTCATTTCTGATTTAACCCGGATATAAACGGGTATAAACATTAACTCGTCCACATAAAGTATCTAATTTAATGTCTAACACCAATTAGGTCCAGACTTCGTCCTGACAGCGTGCCATGCATCAGACCTTGCCCAAATTTACAGCACAATGCCCATTTAGTAAACAAATGGTGCCATGGGTATAATAAACATGCATCAGTACCTAACTAACGACTACTGTTAGATCGTCGTTTTTAGGGTACTCACGACACGGAGAATTTTCGTAGAATGTCCCAGTGGTTACCGGATAAGTGATAAATCGAAGGTTTTCACGTAAATCATCGAAACATAAACTCTAAATTTCCAAAAACTATCCATATGCATATACATGCAAATATGTATAACATAGGTAATCAAAGTGCTTAATTTTTCTTATTGAAGAAGCAGAGTTGTTATTTGAAATGTACTTTTATTTAAATGATGTAAATGGACGGGACACAACTGGATATCAATTGCCCAAAATAAAATAAAATGGAAAGGATTGAAGGAGGCCTTGCATATGATTGCATATCCAAATCAAAGGCCTCTTTTTCTATATATATATGTATGTGCAAATGCCTGTACATAGGCTTTTCGCTTGTAATGTCATTAGGTGGAGCCATTGGCATACACATAATATAAATTTTATTTTACTGATCGTTTCTATGACAGAAGACTACTTGCTCCAAGAGAACTTGTCCATACACCTATAAAATCTCTTCTGAGTTTCAGGCTGACTTTCCAACCCGGAGTTTTTTTTTATACTACGTCGGGTGGCAGACAAGCATACGGCCCGCCTGATGTGAAGCGGTTACCGTAGCCATATTAACGCTTGCAACATAAAATGCAGCATCTTCTTCCTTTCTTTCTGGTGACCTCACTCACTCGCAGGAACACAACAACCCTCAAGGGAATTGTTATTTGGCTGCGGTATTCTGTGAGGTGGAGGTACATTCCCCAGTCGGGTAGCTTACAATTACGCTCCCTACCTCTCTTTTCGCCAGAGCTTCGTTTGTCAGTCAGCAGGGTGCACCACGTGCAGGTGAAGTTGGCTTTGATCCAAAGATGAACCCCTTACACTCCAAAATTAAAACATAAGATTCTTTACCGTAAAGAGTTGGCTTTTGATGTGATGTGTGTGATTGCATAACATCACTGGTGATTGCCCTAGAATTACAAGCCTCCATGAGCAACGCTTGCCATCAGGCAGATCATCCTTTTTTTGACGTCAAAACATCTAATAAATCAATGAACGCCGGCTGCACACACGAATAAGCATGACTCATTGTCACGTTCCGCCTGAGCCAAGCGTGCAAGCGAGAGCACCGAACAAGCGATAGAGAGGCACGATCGGCCTAATTGTTCGGCTTATGACGCATCTATCTCTCTTCCACTCCATCGTCCGATGTTTTCTTACAACGTTACCACGTAAAATTATCATCTGTAAAGCGACTTTACATACAACCAATTTTTTTTGTTTATGTGTTGGGCTTATAAATTGATAACTAATCAAGTTTAGGTACTGCGAGGTATATTTCCCCCGAAACAAATGGCGCTCGAGTTAATTGCGTCTCGTGGCATGCGCGTCACGGATCCGTCGCGATTACGTCGCGTGATTAACGTGCAACGAGCGTGGGTAAATTTTGGCGTAGCTGTATGACAAACTAACGAGAAACTAAGTTTTGACGAAACACCTATAATCCAGACTACAATAAGAAAGATAACATACAATAACAAGCCCCTCATGGGATTGTTGAATTCCCGTTGTGGTTTTCCCATTGGTATAGCGACGCGGCGATTTACCAAGAAACTAGAATATGTTTTGACGTGTAATCTCTTATAAACCGGTGAAAGCTTGACTCATTGTCACGTTCCTCCTGAGCCGAGCATGCAAGTGAGAGCGCGGAACAAGCGATAGAGAGGCACGATAGGCCTATGTTTCTTACGACTACGAATTTTACGTAATAACTCACGTAAAATTATCGTCCATGAACCGACTTTGCAGACAAGCAATTTTTTTTTTCAAGAAAGGTGTGAAGGAGTTTTTACAGGCTTCGCAACGCATATGATGCCTTTGGTGTTGCGAGTGTCCGTAAGCTGCGATGAGTGTTTACCATCAGACAGGTCGTATGCTTACCCGTTTTCTCTGGTAGTAGTAAACAACCCTTGGTCGAAGATGTAATAATTTAAACTAGGTGTTTTAGTTTAAATTTATTTATTTATTTATTGTAATAAATAAATAATTTATTACAATAAATAAATAAATAAATTTAAACTAAAGATGTATCTTCGACCAAGGGTTGTTTACTACTTATTAACATAATCAAACATTTCGTTGCCTCGAAGTAGCGTTTCATGGCCAAATCTGATTAGGGGCCGTCCATATATTACGTCATTCTAAATTAGGGGGGGGGGGGGGGGGTTGGTCTGCGGATGACGGTAAATGATAGATGGGGGGGGGGGGGGTGTTTCGAAATTGACGTCATTCTTATTTATTTATTTATTGTTTATTTTTCACGTACAAAAAGATTATTTCTAAAAAGAAATTTCTTCCAGCACACCTAGTAAAATACTAGCTGCCCGCCCCGGCTTCGCCCGTGGTACTTACATCTATTATACATATAAACCTTCTTTAAGAATCAGTCTATCTATTTAAAAAAACCGCATCAAAATCCGTCCAATTAAAAGAATGGGTGAAAACTCCGTGGGAGTTATCCAAAGAAAAGTAAAAAATAAGTAGTTATATTATATCAATGATTATTGCCAAAGTAAAAATAATAAAAGGTGATTCTATAACCAAGTGTTTTAATCATATAATACCCTATTTTTCTCAAATCTGCAATGTTTTATTTTGTCAAACTAGTAATGACGTCAATTTTGGGAGAAGGGGGGGGGGGTCATTAAGAAATGACGATGGGATGATTATAGGGGGGGGGGGGGGGGAGGGTCTAAAATCTGAAAAAATCGATGACGTAATTTATGGACGGCCCCTTACGTACAAAGTAGACTTTGGGGTGATTGACGTTTGAACGACCTCGATGCTCGAGTCTAGGCCAGGCTTGTTTGACTTCGTTCGGCGCAGCGCAGAATATGTAATTATACTACTAAACTTGTCAATAGACCAGAATGCAGAATATGTAAGGGACCTAACGAGGCCATGATTGTCACTTGATATGTCAATGTTTTTTTATATGACTGGCTAGGGTGACAAACAAGTGTAAGTCTAGTCTGATTTTAAGCAGTCATCGCAGCCTATGGAATAAGGATATTAGCGACACCAGAGGCATCAATCACACGTTGCCGACGCGAGCCTGTAAAAACCCCATTACGCCTTTCGAATCCCCATACTGTGGTCTCTTGGGAAAATCTTGGCAGGGAGATCAATATATAACACTAGTTTACAAAATTTAACTTTTTGTCTGTTGCCGCGAATTTTGTGGTTGATAATGTTCACTTATGACTTGTTTTCGTCAAATCTACCCTCAAAATTTTTTGAGCAGCTCGAGTTACTTTGTTTTTGATTTTTGTCATTTAAGCGTATATATTAAGCGATAACAGGCATATTTTACTGTGTTAAGATTAGTATCCAAAGTTTTTGCGTCATGAGTAGTTCAAGGAGACGTTGTTTAAACAATCCAGATCATTTTTGTTATATATGCGGGGAATATGTGTTTAACGATTGTAGAAAAGTTATATCAGAGTTGGTGAAAAATACCTATTTTGAGTATTTTGGAATGCTCTTGGATAAAAATGAGAAGTCTTGGGCTCCCAATTGTGTTTGTAAATCGTGTGTGGAATATTTAAGATTGTGGAAAAATGGTAAAAGAAGTGCCTTTAAATTTGGAACACCGACTATTTGGCGAGAACCACGAAATCATCTCGAAGACTGTTATTTTTGTAGCGTAAACGTAAACGGTTTAAATACTAAAAAGGTATTTTTGACGGCCCCCAAATTAGACAACTTACGAAAGATACTCAATTTAGAAATTCTATGACTGAGTTACAACTAAAGGCTTGGACAGCTTTCGTCTCTGTGATGCAGAATTTTCTCGGAAATAAAAAATCTGAAAATTATATTGAACTTGTAGAAGACCTTCTGCTACAGTTAAAAAATATGGGGTGCAATATGAGCATAAAACTCCATTTCCTCCATAGTCACCTGGACAGGTTTCCGGAAAATTTAGGAGATATGAGCGAAGAGCAGGGAGAGCGTATGCATCAGGACTTACGTGTCATGGAAGAGCGCTATCAGGGTTTCTGGGATACAAATATGATGTCTGACTATTGTTGGTCGCTAATACGTCATTTTCCAAAGTCTACACATCAGAGAAGAGCTTTAAAACGAAGTTTTTTAGAACTCAATGATTAATTATTTTTTTTAATAAAGTTTTTCTTAGTAAATACATGTTTTTTTCTATTTTATACCTACATAGCTGAAACTCAGAAACTAGAGCTGATAAAAATCTTTTACTTATATTTTTGAAAATAGCATATCATATGTAGTCAGCAACAGCTAAAATTTCTTTGGCAACAGATGTACTGTAAACTAGTGTAATAGATGCCCTTGCTGGCAAACGAATATAAATAAATCCATCCATAGATAAGGCTGCGGTTGACATTGTCGCAACGACGATGGCGATTACGGTTACACAACAACCCTCAACCATCTCTAGAAAATGGTTTTTTGGCTGAGGCTGAGGAACTGCATCAAAAATATCGATTCCTTTGAGGGTTGTTGTGTTCCTGCGAGTGGGTGAGGTGACCAGGAAGGAAGTAGTTGCTGCGTTGGCAGTGAGAGTGAGAGCGCCTGAGCGTTTTTGATGTTGCGAGGGTTAATATGGCTACGGTAGCTGCTTCACATCAGGCAGGCCATATACTTGTTTACTACCCGACGGAGCATAAAAAAAACTCGTTAGTTAATCATCAGGGAGCAGGTGAGATTGGCTTTGACTCAAAGATGACGGTGAGCTGCTTACACCTTAAACACGTTTACGTTACAGCAGTCTGTCTGTTATTGGTAGGCAATACAATAGGCTATTTGACTAACATTTTTTTCTCTTTGTTAAGTAGGGACGTCTCCATAATATAACCATAGGTGAAAGAATTACTTCGATAGCACAAAAATCTCTCGAGATATGGTAATTTGAAAATCACAATTTTTAGACTGCCCCAAAACGCTCCATACAAAAGACTACCGAATTATGACGTCACAGGTTTGTATTTTGTATGCATCAAATCAGAAATTTGTACGACAGCTATGTTAAATATTACGTTTATGTTATTAGTATCATAATAAAAGTTATAGCATTTTTATTGCTTCTCCAATGGAAATATTATTTTTTAATAATTGCATACTTTTAAAATGGATTTTCCCGCCAAACTTTGATCGACGCTAAAAAAAAATCTGATCGAAGATATTAGAATGAAAATTTGCAGATCTTTATAGTTTTGTGTATTTTACGATATTGTTAAATAATTTATACAATTTTTAAACATTGGAAAATTGCCTATTACAAATGCTTTATTCAGTAAATGAAAAGATGGTTACATTATATATTGTGGCCGGTGTCTCCTTTTAAATATATAATAAACTAGCTGTCCCGGCGAACTTCGTACCGCCTAACAATCTATGAATGTAGTGGTACATATTAGCTGAACTAAATTTATGATTTTATGAAATTTAAAACAATGAATAATAGAAAATAATGGATGGCATCATTGCGCGTGTCAGTCTAATTGAACACTCAAGTTAAGCAACGTCAACCGTAGCCTGTACACGGATGGGTTTATATTACCTCGAGCTCCTTCGTGCTTTGAAAGACACGTTAAGCCGTCGGTCCTGGTTGTTATCATTAAATTATCTTGAGCTCGTCCGTGCTTCGTAAGGCACGTTAAGCCGTCGGTCCCGGTTGTTATCATTAGATGACAGTCGTTAAGCCAAATTAGTGGCCTTTAGGCGGCTCGAAAACACTGGCCTCCGCCAACCCGCAGTTGAGCAGCGTGGTTTTTTTTTTTTTTTTTTTATACTACGTCGGGTGGCAGACAAGCATACGGCCCGCCTGATGTGAAGCGGTTACCGCAGCCATATTAACGCTCGCAACATAAAATATCGCTCGCGCGCCGCCACCCCCGCTGCCATCGCAGCATCTCCTTTTTTTCTGGTGACCTCACTCACTCGCAGGAACACAACAGCCCTCAAGGGAACCGTTATTTGGCTGCGGTATTCTGTGAGGTGGAGGTACATTCCCCAGTCGGGTAGCTTACAATTACGCTCCCTACCTCTCTTTTCGCCAGAGCTTCGTTTGTCAGTCAGCAGGGTGCAGCGCGTGCAGGTGAAGTTGGCTTTGGTTCAAAGATGTTGATGAACCACTTACACCCCGTGGTGGAGTATGCTCTAAACCCCTTCGGTTGAGGGAAGACCCGTATCCATAAAAACTGACGATTTCATAAAAATAAAGATTTCTTTATTGTTTAAACAAAAAAAATCAAAAAAACGTTTTGCTTTATTTTTTAGTTTTGAAATCGGTTATATAATTTTACTCTGATTTGATTCTTGCGCTCGGACCCCATAGTTTTCAATTTTCAAAACAAATCACAGACAACTTTCGCGACATAAAAGTGACACCAATCGATTTGACATTTTGATAATTGACAACCAATAAATATCGCAATCCTTTTTCAACTGACACTTTCATATTATGGGAAAATGTTTTTTTCTTTTATTTTATTCTTTTCTTTCGTCATTTTCCAATGTTTTTAGAGACGGACGAGACGAGACGAAGACGAGAGAGAAATCCAACAAATCAAAAACCATGAAAATCGGTCCTGCGTTTCTCGAGTTATAAGTGTTCGAACAAACCCGACTTTGTTGGATTATATATATGTATATATAAATATAGATGTGTTAGGAGATCTCGCTCTTCCTTAGTAGAACAATTTACAATTACTTAGTAAAAAAATACAAATTGTATTATATAAAAAGTAAATTACATATAATTTACTTTTTATAATTACAATACACACACAGTCCAATTTCTATATTTTTTGTTATACTGATAAAAAATTTAATAGACATACAACCTTTTTTTCTCCTTACGATTGCAATGTTTTTATTCACCGCAAAATTGTAGATACTTGTATGAATGAACGCTTGATACATTTTTTTTATATTTCCCTAGTTACCAGCCAGCTATCTTAATTAACCAAGACATCTAGGTCAGCCCAAGTCTTAATACCCTCGTAATTACTAACCCCTAACGACCTTGAATATAAACCCCCTCAATAACTTGGGGACGGTGTAGGTCTCATAATTAAATTGCGACCTTTGTTCAGTGAAGCTTTCGTAGATTGTGTTATGGTGTCTTTTTGGGAGTATTATGAATAAATTTCTTTATAGATTCTATTGTACACCCACCTGGTAGAAAGCGGTTACCACGCCTATAGATGCTCGAGCTCATAAGACCTGAAGGACTACCGCCCAAGCTGATTTTTTCACTGCGAAAATCAAACTTTAGCTTAGATTAGCGATAGCTGTGTTTAGCTTATCTGGTAGAAATGGAGCTCTACCGACTAAGCTGAAGAAGTTTGTCAATAACTTAAACCTAAGAACTATTTTCGTAATGCAAAAGTTCTATGGTAATCGGCTTCAGTTTCGGCGGTCGGGCCCCTGGTTTTTGTGCCGTTTATCCAATGCCTTCCTGGGATTTCTATTAGATCATCCGTCAATCTAATGAGGGGCTATTCTACCCTACGTTTTCCTTGGATACTAATCCAGTACCTTTCTCCCTTAACTGGTACCTATTGCCACTTCAACCTACTGATGCTAAAAGTTATGTCGGTAACTCATCTAGTCCTATTACGGGTATACTCATTTTTGAGTCTTTTACGTAGAGATACTCTTATCGTACTTCTGTGCGCTGTCCAACCTTTTAAGCTTTGCTATCAGACCCATAAGGGACCATGTTTCTATGCTGTAATAACATCTTTACGCCCGTATGTAATCTCCTTTAGAAATATACAACTTCATATTTCGGAGGAGAAAAAGTGTATGCATACCGCAAACCTGTAAACAGCCCTCTTCTTTTGTGGAGATAGCCATGAGCTTAAGTACTGTTTCGCTAGTTTCTTTGACATCAGCTTGACTATCTCTTGTGCACGTGAATCCTATGCTGGACAGCAATGGCTAGGATGACGCCAACAATTCTCTAGGTGTGGGTTAACTGTTTCAAAGAGTTTTAGCATTCTAACGGCAGTCTCGGGAGAGACCTGAAGTTGGCGATTATCATTGAGCAGTCTATGCTAAATGTTTTTCGTATTTGTCTATTATTGTTTCAAATAACTAACTACATTAATTTTATTTATCGTATGCTATTCATGTATGTTACGATGATCAAGCAAACGATTACAGTGAAAACAATAGGGGTTTAAGGAGACATAAAATCGATGTAGGTTTCGTTTATGGGAAATTGACCGTCCGACCCACCTTCACACTGAGCCTTCACACCAGTGTTAAAGTAGGGAAATTACTTTCCCGCTTTTCACACTGTCATATTAAAATTTCAATGTGAAGGTGGTTCAGAACAGTGTTAACGTTAACAATTAGATTAGATAGATTAACGAGTGATTACTTTAAAAAAATTGGTTGTTTGTAAAGTCGGTTTACGGATAGTTTTACATGATAACTTCGTATGAAAACATCGGCCGATAGAATGGAAGAGATAGATGCGTTACAAGCCGAAGGCTTAGGCCGATCGCGCCTATCTATCACTTGTTCCGCGCTCTCGCTTGCAAGCTTGGTTCAGGCGGAACGTGACAATGAGACATGCTTTTTCGTGCGTGCAGCAGGCATTCATCGAATTATAATACGTTATCATGTCAATAAATATCAAGAAGCACCACTGATGGGACTACACATCTTTGTAGCATATATAGTGTTCCCGGGGCCTATAGGCTTTTGGCCTTTTTTTTAGCCAAGCCTATTAATTTAGAGGCTTTACGGGCTAAAAGCGTATAACGCCTTTTAGCCCTTTAGGCCAGGCCTATTTAGACTACTTGGCTGTAGGCTTTTATAAGCCTGTCAAAGGCCTGACCTAAACGAACAGCAAAAAAGTCTAGCCCTCTAAAATGGCTACGGAGGCTATGAAGCTTCTAGTCGTCTAGGCTATAGCTTCTATCAAGATTTTTAACTTTTGACAGGTGATTCAATCTACTACTGGTAAACTTAGAAAATACTATTATAGAATATTTTATATGGTTTTTATGCATTTGTTATGATGTAGTTATGATTATGATTTTGTCGCACCGCTCGCCATCGACAGGGAATTCATCCTCACACTTTAGAACCGAAATGGTCACGTACTGTACGGTTCCAGAGAAGTTTTCTTCCACGTTCTATCAAGCTGTGGAATGAATTGCCTGTTGAGGTTTTCCCAGGAGACTACAGCATGGGGTTCTTCAAAAAGGGCGTGAAGAGGTTTTTACAGGGTCGGCAACGCGCATGTGATGCCTCCGGTGTTACAGACGTCCATAGGCTGCGGTAGCTGCTTTCCATCAGGCGGACCGTATGCTTGTTTGCCACCTTAGTGGTATATAAAAAAAAATGTAGGGACCGTGTATAAAATCGTGTATTAACACAATACACAAACGTTTACCAAGATAAGTCTCGTAAGTATTGATTCACAAATTTGATTTTACAATTAATGAAATAATCTTTATTTTTAAATTCCATGAATGCTCTATACAGGGACATGGTTGATTGCAACTGCTACCCACAGTCTTTCTGTGTATTCATCTTTTTTTTTTTTTTTTTATACTACGTCGGGTGGCAGACAAGCATACGGCCCGCCTGGTGTGAAGCGGTTGCCGTAGCCATATTAACGCTCGCAACATAAAATATCGCTCGCGCGCCGCCACCCCCGCTGCCAACGCAGCATCTCCTTCCTTTCTGGTGACCTCACTCACTCGCAGGAACACAACAACCCTCAAGGGAATTGTTATTTGGCTGCGGTTTTCTGTAAGGTGGAGGTACATTCCCCAGTCGGGTAGCTTACACTTACGCTCCCTACCTCTCTTTTCGCCAGAGCTTCGTTTGTCAGTCAGCAGGGTGCACCGCGTGCAGGTGAAGTTGGCTTTAGTTCAAAGGTGTTGATGAACCACTTACACCCCAAATTCATCGTCCAATTCCGTTAACATTTTCGTGGCTAAATTGTTTTGGCGATACATAATTAAATATTAATTTCATTTTCTTTTGTCTAATATAATAGGTAGGGGAAAAAGTCTTTTCACATTTTAGTATGTATGAACTTGTAATAAAATCTCTTTGGTTATACCATTTGTATCTGGCAGGTTTTGATATCTCTAAAAGGTTTAAATTTTAAAAAAGATAATTCCAAATTCAAATTAGGTAAATGTGTGATTTTCATTTGTTTTTTTTACTGTCAAGATGAGTGAATCTAATGAAGAAATTCGATTCATTTTAAAATTTTACTACAAAAAAAGTAAAAATGCAACGCAAGCTGCGAAAAAAATTTGTGACGTTTATGGATCTAGTGCAGTGTCTGTGAGAGTAGCACAAATTTGGTTTAAGCGTTTTCAATCAGGAAATTTTGATGTGAAAGATGCACGTCGCTCTGGTCGCCCTGTTACGGATAAAATGGATGCCATTTTTGAAAAAGTGGAGCAAGATCAGCATATCAGTAGTTACGACGTAGCTGAAGAATTAGGAATTGACCACAAAACAGTTTTGGCGCATTTGAAAAAAGCTGGGTACACTAAAAAGCTCGATATTTGGGTGCCTCACGATCTCACTGAAAGAAACTTAATGAACCGTGTACTCATTTGCGATTCTTTACTACGACGTAATGAAAGCGAACCGTTTTTGAAAAAGCTTATAACTGGTGATGAAAAGTGGATCACGTACGACAAGAACGTGCGAAAAAGGTCGTGGTCAAAGGCCGGTCAGGCTTCACAGACTCTGGCAAAACCCGGGTTAACCCGCAATAAGGTGATGCTGTGTGTATGGTGGGATTGGAAGGGCATTATTCATTATGAGCTGTTACCGCCAGGCAGGACTATCGATTCTGAACTCTACTGTGAACAACTGATGAGATTAAAGCAAAAATTTGAGAGAAAGAGGCCGGAATTAATTAACAGAAGGAGTGTGATTTTTCATCATGATAACGCTAGACCTCACACATCTTTAGCCACTCAGCAAAAATTAAGAGAGTTTGACTGGAAGGTGTTAATGCATCCGCCGTATAGTCCTGACCTTGCACCTTCTGATTTCCACCTGTTTCAGTCTCTTCAGAATTCTTTAGGCAATGTCAGGTTAACATCACGAGAAGACTGCCAAAACCACTTGTCGTGGTTTTTTGAACAGAAGTCCCAAAATTTCTATAGTAATGGGATCATGTCTCTACCTACAAGATGGCAAAAAGTTATCGAACAAAATGGCACCTACATACTTTAGTTAAATGTAAATAAACTTTAGTAAAAAATGTTTTGAATTTTCATATAAAATACGAAAAGACTTTTTCCCCAACCTAATATATATATATATAAAAATAGTGTTTAATTACTAAATATGATGGTCTACGCAAGGCTGTGTCACAAAAAAAGGCTACAGCCTTAATATAAGTCTATGACTTGAAAAAAAGCCTACAGTCGCAAAAAAGGCCTAAAGGCTTTTTAGATTCATAGGCTTTTTTCTAACGCTGAGTCTTTCAAAGCCCTGCTTTAATAGCGTAGCCCTTAAAAAGACCTAATAGGTTTAAATTTAGGGCTAAAAGCCTATAGGCCCCGGGAACACTAAGCATATAGGTTTGCGATGTGTTCAGGATAGCTTTGGGGATGTGTGGAGATTTGTTCAGGATAGTTTTGATATGTGCCTTCACCCAAAACACGCCGAACATAGCTCCGTCGCCCAAATAATCTATTATTATAATCTGTAAACTAAACATTGTAAAATAACTTGGATATATAAATACATAATAAACGTATACATAATAAAAACTAAAAACCCTACTCTAGTAAACCGCTAACCTAACCTAACCTAACCTAACCGTAGGCAATATGCTGGCCCAGTTGTCTATTTGGATCGCAACACTAATCCTTTGTGAAAAGTAGAGGCCAACATTTTTTATACAACTAAGGAGGCAAACAAGTATACGGGCTGCCTGATTGGTGGTAAGCAGTCATCGCAGCATATGGACCCTCGCAATACCATAGATATCACTCACGCGTTGCCGACCCTGTAAAAACCTCTTATTTTTTTTATACTACGACGGATGGCAGACAAGCATACGGCCCGCCTGATGTGAAGCGGTTACCGTAGCCATATTAATGCTCGCAAGCATCTGCTCAGCATCTGCTTCCTTTCAGGTGACCTCACTCACTCGCAGGAACACAACAACCCTCAAGGGAATTGTTATTTGGCGGTGGTATTCTGTGAGGTGGAGGTACATTCCCCAGTCGGGTAGCTTACAATTACGCTACCCTACCTCTCCTTTCGCCAGAGCTTCATTTGTCAGTCAGCAGGGTGCACCGCGTGCAGGTGAAATTGGGTTTGGTTCAAAGATGTTTATGAACTACTTACACCCCATTTTTATTATTTTAGTCACGGGAAGACGAGACGAAAGTTTATGAAGTTTTTTTGGCACTCGGGACCACGGCTCCAACGTTTCTACTTCTATTAACATTTACCGGATCAATTAGCTCATCTACATACCATTGATCCACAAAGCTAGGACACGTGTTGTCGGCCATTGCTATTCATCGGATGTGTCTGTTTTAAATCACGAGCGATCAAATATGTTCGTCAAATGCTATACGAATGTTGAATAGTTAAGCTTAGTTCATACTTGTGCTACAGTTACTTTATTTATAGGGTAACCCTAAAGGATGTCAATGGAACCCTAGCATTAAAGCTCCGTTATCTCTTTGTCCATCCTTCTGTCACAGAACTGTCATTTTCGAACCATTATTTGAAATTTTAACAGAGTATTTATTGTAATGACAGCTATAGAAACATAAAAATCGGGTAGGGCTACGTAGTACTATTACATATACTGTGGTAGGGCTTTGTCGGTGCACACGACCATTGGTTAACGTGACACGACTATATCAGCGAGTCGAATCTACGCAGGCCCCTCCCCGCCGCCCCGCTCGCCCCCGATGCAAACTTAAGGCACCTTAGGTCTGACATACCAGCGAGCTGACTATGTACGCTAAATAATTGATATACGATTCATGTTTCTAAGATTTATATATTTTATATTTTGTAATTATTAATTCGTTATAGTCCAGTTTTCTGACCTGGTACCTGTGTTTATCTGGATATACGACGACATGTATACCTCTTCTAAAAATATTTTAGTAATTAAGTGATAGTTTGTAGAATAATTAGAGACGATTTTAGAATTCAAATAATAAAAGTATCAATATCTATCAATTGAGTGACTAGCAAATTATTTTATTTATTATTCCTGTTATTCTAAAATCTTCTCTAAACCATAAAAAGCATTCTGTAAAATTGTACTTAAATTATTCGATAGTTTCACAACAATTCGAGGTAATATTAGAATTTAAACATTAATAATAGAAGTAACGATTTATCGCCTAGGAAATCGTTTCAATTATTACAAAACCGTCTATAAAATGTAAAATAATGTTTGCTAAGCTCTCTAAAAATATTACTTTGAATTCTAATATTATCTCATTGTTGAAAACTGTTCAAAACATAAATAAAACGTAAAACTGTACTTTTGTATAAAAAGAAAGGGAAAATGCAAATGGAGGTCTTTTGATGAACAACTGTCGAAGTGAATAGAAGTGTTATCTGGAATTATAGTTATTACAACGTTGCTCTATTTGATTGCTACCCGATTCGTATACCTGTATGTATTGGAGTGATTTTAAAGACGTTTCAATTCAAAAATAGAAAAGCCTAAATGGGAAAGCTAGTGTACTCTCTTTTTAGTTAAAGCAAAAACGGAACCTTCGATATTTGAGTCCAACTGGCACTTGTTTTAATTTATATATTTATTTACAGCAACTTGAATATATATTAATTTATTAAATTTTGCAGGCTCAAATAACGGCGGCCCTGAACACTCCCATTTCCTTACCGTGTTTAATCTTCAAGTGTTTTGACCCAAATTCTTTTTTCGCACTCCACAATTAGTATACTATTAAAAATGGATGAGATTCAGAGAGGTCTCAGCATTTCCTTTTGGAAAAATGAAATGGTTCGTGCTTCATAGGATACTTTGATGAAAGGAAGAAAACTAAGTACCTAAATGAATAAAGCTTTCAAAGAAATTAAAGAAAAAACCGAATACAAATTTGAAACAACTCCAAAGGAGTTGAAGTCGCATGTTGAGAGGGTTGAGGTTGAGAGTCCCATGGTACAAAAGCACTAGGTATGTTCTTTAGCGACAAACGAGTTTTATTCGCCTACATCATCAGCTGTATTTTGCATGGAAAATGACAGATTTTGATTACGTAGTGTTTAGTAATACGGGAAGAACATACCTTGTGTCTTTCTTGACCTAAGAATTACCAAATAGCAGAATTAAGTCGAAAAGTCATTTCCACTTTGCGATATCTGAACCTGTACCTACTGATACTTTCTACCCATTGCCACTAATATCACTTTGGTCCAATCTCTAATATTCCTATTAATCGATTAAGGTGATGTGTGTTATCAGAACATAGATCTTCTAAATAACCTCAGTCGCCTAATAAATAATGCTATTGGATTATTTTTTGTCTACAGAAATTTGACCATAGTTCGTCCTGTCGGTTCAAGCTTGGATTGGAGACTTTCCCGCCTGACAACTCTCATATCCTATTGCAGCTTATCTTATCTTAGAGTGGGTCTAGTGCTGCAGCACCGGTGACACGTCGACCCTCATGGATCTTTTGTGTTCTCCCTGATCCTTTAGTCACTGTCCCCTGACTGTCTGGAGACATGTGCCATGTACTTCAGTATGCCGCTTATAGGGAAGAGCCTGTAGTCCTCCAGGTCCGGGTATGCCTTTCCTAGGGTTTCCATTCGTTTGCCCGCTAGGGCGTCACATTGACACATTAAGTGATTCATGGTCTCGTTAGACTCCTTGCATGTTCTGCACTCTGGGCTCTCAACAAGTCTCATTTTGTATATGTGTCCGTGGCCGTGTCCGTATTGCAGCTTAGAATCCTGTTGTTATTAGTACCAAACATTAGGTCGTGGTTGCCTGTTGATTGTAGATTCTTATCATTCCCACCCCTATCTGAACTGTTACTTTGGCCAGGGTAAATAATGCTGGTACTACATAGTTTAATTCGAATGATTTCGAGATTGAGTCATGGTAGGTACGACGCGAGGGTGTGTTGCAAATTTTCAGTCGGTGACTGCGATGTCTATTATGTTGGAAATATAAGAATTTAGAAAAGAAAATGACATAAGAAATTAATGCTTGTTTTGTGAAGAAGAAGAAACATTTATTTGTAACATAATACAACACTATTACATATTTTAATGCTTAGTATGTCATTCTCAGCCCTAAAGTTAAATTCTATTGACGAATACTTGCGACATAAATTGTAATTTATTTCAATAATAATGATATGTAGGTGTATTGGATTGGCTATTTAAACTGTATTAATTTTAATAATAATGATAATTATGTTTAGCTCACTCACACGCCCAAAACCTGACAGAATAGGTGAAATTCAGTTTATAAATCTGACATCTGTATGACCTTATTTTTGTGAATAAATAAATTTTATCTTATCTTATGTAAAAGATTTAAATTCACTTATATTTAAAGTGTCTGTGATGCATGCACTTTGCCGGTGTACATACTATAAATATTTTGATCCCTAAATTAATAGTGGCGTAACAATCGTACTTTTTTATCCCATTTTTTTTTTAGTACATTTGAACACTCGCTGAAAATCGTCTCAATAAAGCGAAAACTTTGAACTCCTAGAATTCGTGATCAAAAACCAGGCGACGCGAATCGCCTCAAACTCTTTAATTTACTGTCCGGTCTTTCCAAAGTTCCATTATATAAATTCTAGATGAAAACTTTGAAATATATCGCGAGGGAGAACATTGCAAGGAACAGGGAACATATTAATGAAATAACAGATCGCCAGAAAGGATCATTCATTTGAATTCGTAGATAATTATTTTAGCCCTGTTAAGAAAAAAAACGAGTATGTATTAGTGCAGGGCCCGCGGGCCGTGCTTTGGAAGCACGGCCCGCGGGCCGCATGCGGCCTTCAGCTTATTTTTGTGCGGCGCGTGACGTGTTTTCCATTTACCGGTTTTTATACAGATTTTTACCGTACAGGTTTTGTACAACGAATCTGACTGAAAATTTAGAAAAGTTAAAGTTTTTTTTATACGTGACGTGTTTTACCTGCTAAGCACAAATATAAGCTAAGGGCCGCATGCGGCCCGCGGGCCGTGCTTTGGACAGCCCTGAATTCTAAAGTAGGTATGCTTCACATAACGCAGTGCGCAGACCAATAGCTCGCAGAACAAATGGAGGTAGAAAGGTTTCTGAATGTCGACCATGAAAGGCGGACGGTGTAAGGCCCTCACTCCAATATATATGTATAATTTATATAAATAAAAATATATGTTGCTAAGCGCATTACTCGGGAACGGCTCGACCAATTGTGCTAATTTTTATTTTCACATTTTCACTAAGGTATAAGGAAGGTTTTTATGGAGAGAAAAGATAAAAAAATTGCGAGTAAAATAAAACACCATTTTCTACCCGTGCGAAGCCGGAACGGGCAGCTAGTGTATAATTCATTACACATTATATATTTTTTTTTATACTACGTCGGGTGGCAGACAAGCATACGGCCCGCCTGATGTGAATCGGTTATCGTAGCCATATTAACGCTCGCAACTTAAAAATATCGCTCGTGCGCCGCCACTCCCGCTGCCAACGCAGCATCTCCTTCCTCTCTGGTGACCTCACTCACTCACAGAAACACAACAACCCTCAAGGAAATTGTTATTTGGCTGCGGTATTCTGTGAGGTGGAGGTACACCCCCCAGTCGGGTAGCTTACAATTACGCTCGCTACCTCTCTTTTCGCCCGAGCTTCGTTTGTCAGTCAGCAGGGTGCACTGCGTGCAGGTGAAATTGGCTGTGGTTCAAAGATGATGAACCACTAATACCCCAATATTTCGTGTGTACACGGTTTTACAATAGTAATAAACACTTTTGTGAGTGGTCAAAGAACTTGCAGCTATAAATCTATAAGTATCTAAAATCTGGAGTTCTATTTCTGTTTATAACATTACATGTAAATTGAACTACTGCGTGAGAACAATGAATTATTTTCTTTTTTATGTAAAGGCTTCGTTTGGAGATAAAGTTAACTGCAAGAGGTTTTGATGGCCAGTGACCTAGGCCCTATCGCCAAACCATTAGATTTTTTAAAAGCGAATATTGATCTTAGGCTTAAGTTAATGACATGCATATTCAGCTTAGCCGGTAGAGCTGTATGGTTTTTACTAGCTAAACCCAATTACCGCCAATTTAAGCTAAAGTTTCGCAATCAAAAAATCCAATGGTAATCGGCTTCAGCTTCGGCGGTTACCGCCCAAACTTGCCAGAATATTACCATCATCATCATCTGATGATGACCTGATGGTCCATTTTAGTCTCCACTACAGGAGCACGACCCTCTCTCGTTCGTTCTAGACGGAAGGATTTGGCCTACACTCCCCACGCTGGCCAAACGGGTTGGGGAGGCCTGATCGATATTTAATAATGTATTTCCCTTAGTCGCCTTGTACGACATTCACGGGAAGAAACGGAGTGATTCTATTCTAGTCTGCCGGAAACCACGCGGCCCGAATATTATTAATGTTCTTAAAAATGGAAAAATTCACCTCCTCGCCTAAGTGGTTTATTTAGTAGTGTAATTACTTAATAGGTACTGCTTGAGTCACAGTGCGGTGCCATTTATATATTACTTTTTGCATTATTAATTTTTGCATCTTATATATTACTATATATAAGATGCAAAAATTCACCAACACAAAGCTCCCTGGTAGCTCAGTTGAAGAACACTCGTCCGGTCATCGAGAGGTCGTGAGTTCAAATCCCACCTAGGCGTGGTAGGTGACATTTAAAAAATTGGTTGCCTGTAAAGTCGGTATACGGGCGAAAGTTTTACGTGACAACGACTTTGAGTGGTAAAATGTTTTCGAGTGGAAGGGACGCATGCCTTTCACTTTTTATGTCTGTCTCTCTCGCACTTAGAAGGGACGCGTGCCTCTCACTCGCTCTCATTGTGAGCGCATAACGTGAGCGCGTTTCTTGAAGTGTCACCCGGCTAACCAATTTATAAGACGTTGTCACGTCAAAAAATATTTATAATAAGTATGTTTGTTATTAATTACAAGTCCAGCAGCATTACTCGCTGATTTAATATATCTAGATATATACTCAATTATCGTAGACATGTTTGTATCATATTACCATTTAATCAATAGCTTTTACTTATGGTACCTCGACCGTTCCTCACTGATGTCTCACATACATCCTATTATTTCCTAGAATTTTCATTAAAACAGTAACTATCCTTTCTCTTTTAATGATAATAATAAATATTCCTGGACCTATTACACAGCCATCTAGATCCAAACTCAGCAAAGCTTGTACAATGGGTACCTACTGAATAACTGGATCGAGTATCGCATACCGCTGAATAACCTAATCTGCAGTCTAAATCGTATTTTATCGTATTAGGTACGAGTATTTCGATAAGTCTCTAGGTCTCCTGAGTGTTTAGTTTTATGGTCACCATTCGAACTTGTTACAAGCCATCAAACTGAGAAAAAGTTTTATATTGTGAATTTACCTCTTACTACTTACTTATCCAAACTAAAAAAAAATCCCTACTAAAAAGTTTGGGTTGTTGAACTTTTAAAGGCCCTCCTGCAATGAGTTATTATCTAACATTTAAGGATAATAAAGCTGGGAAGGAAAGGTTAATTGTGGAGCGAATAATGTTCGTTTTACCAGTTTTACGTTAGAGGCCGCTGGTGATGTGCTTGCGTTATTTTAAGTGTGTTTGACATGATAACGTCTTATAAATCGTTGAATGCCGACTGCACGCACGAAAAAACATGACACATCGTCACGTTCCGCCTGAGCCGAGCGTGCGATTGAGAGCGTGCCTTGTGACGTGACGCATCTATCTTTCTTCCACTCCATCGGCCGATGTTTTGTTATGACGTTATCACGTAAAATTATCGTCCGTAAACCGACTTTACAGACTAATAATTTTCTTTTATCATCTTTTACATGATTCAACTATTCTGATGTCAACTCGAACCGTTGGATCCGGGTATTGGACGGCTTTTTTTGGCCTTAGTCGATTACTTTAATGTGGATTACATTTGAGCAGCGTGGTAGAGTACGCTCTAAATTGCTTCGGTTGAGACTCATATTTCAGCAATGGGATGAATATGGGTTGAAGTGGTAAATGGTAAATACTGCATCTTACTGCTCGCTATTAGTGATAGCTGACATGTAGTACGTGCATCATTATGAATTCCCTGAGAATGGTGTCGCCAGCCTCTAGGCGCAGACTTGCCGATGCTATCGTTGGCATATCCATGAACACCACTTGCCAGGGACAGAGTCTTACCTTGCGATGCCCTTAACTTTCGGCCAGAGCATGCAGTGTTTCATCATCATCATCATCATTGATACTGTTGATTGTTGGCAACAAGTGTTTTATTATCACATTAAGGAAATAAAATAGCTTAAAAACGCGCTTTAATGATCAATCGAACTAATAAACTAATAATATTTTTCAATATAATCAGAAAATATAAATGAACGAAAAAGATTAATGTTATTATGAAAAAAGCGTGGAGTACTCGATAAATGAAAAATATATCACAAAGCATCACATTTTCCATTTTTTAGTTCGATGTGATATGTCAGGAAATTAATTAATCCTGGCGATTCTTACCAGGATAATTAAATAAACTTATAAAATTATTGTATTGTCATCTGTACTTGATGAGTATACAAAGTTTAAATTAAATCTGACCGTTCAAAGTGTGTCAAAATCATGTTCAAAGAAGTCGGTTACAAACTGACAAACAAGCAAACATACAGGTGAAGATAATAAAGCGTGTTAAAAAAAGAAATAACTGGCACATTTTTCTTTCGGCTACTCGAATTCCTAGGGGGGTATGTACGCAATAGAAGTACCATCAAGAAGCAATTTGATGCATACTATTTAGCAGTGGCGTCACAATACCATCAGGGGCCCGTGGCAAATTCATCAGAGGGGCCCTCAGAGGATGGGGCCCTCTAATAAATCATCGAAGTAACCAACACTAAAGAAGTATTTTGTACATTTTTGGTTAATCTATATATATATAAAAATCAATGCCACTTTTCGTTGTAATTTTATAACTCAAGAACGGGCTCACCTATCCAAACCAAATGTTTTCTTTGTTCGGACTATTTAGTTATGGTTTATGTGAAGTTTGCACAAAATCGGTAGAGCGATTCTTCATTTATCACATTTTTTCTAACGAATGAATTCAATAAATGGCGGATCATTTTGTTAATGGGGATTTTGCTGTCAAATTGAAACTTTTTTCAGTGTTGACAGTACAAGCATGTTGTTATGTCATTCATGCGGTCATTTCATTTCGGACGTGCTTCGACTTTATGTTGCCTGTTCCAGAGTCGGTACCCCCAGCCGTTTGTTTATTCATACTCAAAATGGAAAAACAAAAAATATTGTTTATCCAAATGTTTCAAATTAAGTTTTAAAATAGCTAGCAATTAATAAAATATTTTTTTGTTCGAATAAATGAATTTGGTGTTCCAATTTTTTTTTTATTATTTCACTTTATACGTAGCGAAGCACGTACCGGGCCGCTAGTGATCTATAATTTCCACTCACCGACCGACGCGACGATCTCAAAAAGTGGTTGGTAGCGGTTGGATGCGGAAAGCGGAGGATCGCATATGGTGGAAAGCATTGGGAAAGGCCTATATCCAACAGTGGGTAGATACCGGCTGATAATGAATCTATAATTTTATTTTCAAGAATATGATAGTGTATCTACCTATTTAATATGTTGTATATTTATAGCCTAACTTAAAAAAATACTATTTATGTAGTAAGTTTCGAACATTTTACCAGCTCTGCCACCCTGTAGTTACGCCATTTAGTGTGCTATCAATGCAGAATAATGTGATTAATAAAAATAGTAATAGAAAATCAGTTCGAGTATTCATAGTAACCCTGGATTGTAAACAGTCAGACTTGACGTAATTGAGATTAATGCAACACTAAGTAATTAGTTTACAAATAAATTCCTGCCCGTAGTTATTTTCTTGTTCTTAGAGAATTTATCGCCATATAATTCTTATCCCTTGTTTTGATCAGATTAATGTTTATTTATGAGAGAGCTAGGGCTCAGTGCGGTAAGCTCAATTCGGAACACATCGACTGGGGATATAGATAACCCATCTTATAAGTATTTATAGGAGGGAACTGCCTGACTGACTGATCGATCAGCGCGCAGCCGGAGCCGTTGGGAGCAAGAGTATAAATTGCACAAAAGTTCCGTATTGACGACGTAAGTATTTATACTATGACGTAAGTGAGCACTAAGAAGAACCTTTTGAAATTTGACTTCATATAAAAAAAAGTTGTAATATCTTGATGCAAAGGTGGATATATAAGCTAAATTCATAATCTAGTATGTGGCAAAAGCGTGGTGTATTAAATTTACACGTATATACCTATATAATATTATTATTCTCAATTCTCATTCCTTAATTTGTAAAATGTTGCAGCGCGTAGGAGCATGCTGCAGTCAAACATTGAATTCATTCGTTACACACTCACAGGTGAAGTAATTGTCAAAAACTCAATCCTTTTCGGTGTCACGTACTGTAACTGATAATGTAACTGTAATGATATTGGTAGAGTCGCCGGAAACATACGTATTTTGATGTGGTTTCCGGGAAAACTTATGAGGAAATTTGGTCTGTGTTTTGTCCACGCAAATTTCATCATGCAAATAGTACTAGATCCATGATGTTTTCGAAACCGGTTCGAAAAATAACCTAAACCTAAATTATTATTATTTAAATAGTTGTCTTGGCCAACTTGCCGGATAAATATTTTTTGAAAAACGGAAAAATTCACCTGCCCCCCCTAGGTGGGATTTATTTATCCGGCAAGTTGGCCAAGACAACTATTTAAATAATAATAATTTAATTAGTTTGGTGTTATCAAAAATAGCTGAATTTCATCTGCAACGATGGACTGCTATGCCTACTTTAGTATTGTAATTACTTAATAGGTTGATGACGTCACACTGTGACTCACACAGTAGAAATATAAGATGCAAAAATTCGTCAGCAACACAAACCTTCCTGGTAGCTCAGTTGGAAGAGCACTCGACCGGTCATCGAGAGGTCGTGGGTTCAAATCCCACCTAGGGGGGGCAGGTGAATTTTTCCATTTTTCAAAAAATATCTAAACCTAAATTATCATTCATATTTTCTATTGTACCTTCCCTGTGCCCCTGCCATGTCTTTTCCCTGCATCGCCCTATGGTTGACTGGTAGAGAAAGCTTGTATAGCATTAAGTCCGCCTGTGTACAATTTTGTGCATGGAGTTAAAATTAATAAATATTTAACGTATATATTATATAAGGTATTTTTTTTACAAATTTATCTAGATTCTCCTGGCTGCATCACGCGTAAATACAGTACCGGTACCGGCACGCCACTCCATACCAAAAATGGCAACACAAACAGACTGTGTCGGGTTGGCTACATAATGAAATAGGTGCCTTGCACTGTAACGTACGTCGTTATACTTAAGGTAATATTGTAATAATATATATCTATTTTAAATGATTGTGATTATGATTACTAAATATTCACGCGGCTTGTAATTAATTATTATACAATCTAATGTCGTGGTTGTAAAATATAGAATAAATATCAGAATACCGCAGCCAAATAACAATTACCTTGAGGGTTGTTGTGTTCCTGCGAGTAAGTGAGAAAGAAAAAAACCGGACAAGTGCGAGTCGGACTCGCCCACCGAGGGTTCCGTAGGTACGTAGTATCATTATTAAATTTGATATTTTTCATTATAAATAAGAAATCATGCGTCGAAAAAAATAAATAAAATATATTTTGCAATGTGTACATCAAGCCCTTTCATATACCCCATTTGAACTAGTAGTTTCAATTTGAAATTTCGACATCTTATAAAAAATATAGACCCCCTATTTTTTAAGATCTATTTACAAATGTATAGTTTTGAGATTTATTCCTGTACTTGTAGTCTATAACGATGTTACTTACCAAATTTCATAGTTCTAGGTCAACGGGAAGTACCCTATAGGTTTTGATACCCTTGAGTGTGTCGAAATATGCGTTTTTTGCTGAATAAACGGCCGTAACTTTTTTCTACGTAAACTTAGCAGTTTGATTATTTTACAACTTCATGGGACCGTAGACCTGAGTGTACAGTTCAAATTTCAGCTTGATACCTCCACGCATTCTCGAAATAGAAATTCTTGACAGACAGACAGACAGACAGACAGACGGACAACAAAGTGATCTTATAAGGGTTCCGTTTTTCCTTTTGAGGTACGGAACCCTAAAAAGGAAGGAGTAGAGGCTGGTAACGGATCGGCGACCCTTGCTGATCTCCATGCGCGGTGGTGATTGATTTCCATAAGGCGACCCACATGTTCGTTTGCCCCCCTCTTGTATAAAAAAAAGCTTTTAAATTTATATTATTAGTACGTGGCAAAATGTAATTTTTGCTTAAGCCATTTCGATTATATAATGTATATCGGGTCAACATTTTTTTTAAACCAAATTCTACTTGACTGGCACGTGGTGAACCCTGCCTCTAAGCAAACGAGCTCTGACGAAAGAGGTGTAGGGCAAGTCTAGTATATAGGAGTCGGTGCCAGCGCGCGAGCAATAGTTCTTGTATTGACGCCTGATGACATATAAACGTACGACTTGTTTGATGCAAAGCTGCTACTGTAACCACATGTGCTCTATACGGTTACGATAGTCGCTTTATATCTACCTTAGCCATATAAAGCATCTATATAGTTACGGCAGAGTTCCATATAGAGCATCTATATGGTTGCGGCAGAGTTCCATATTGTGCATCTATATGGTTACGGCAGAGTTCCATATAGAACATCTATATGGTTACGGCAGAGTTCCATATAGAGAATATATATGGTTACGGCAGAGTTCTATATAGAGCATCTATATGGTTACGGTAGAGTTCCATATAGAGCATCTATATGGTTACGGCAGAGTTCCATATAGAGCATCTATATGGTTACGGTAGAGATCCATATAGAGCATCTATATGGTTACGGCAGAGTTCCATATAGAGCATCTATATGGTTACGGTACCTGCTTTACATTTTATTTGAATAAATGAAAATTTCTGGACAATTTACACAGCGCAATCTAGTCCCAAATTAAGCGCAAAGCTTGTGTTATGGGTACTAGATAACTGATAAATGTACTTAAATACATTTTTTTTGTAAATACATACTTATAATACAATGAAAACACCCAGACCAAGACAAATAGACATGTTTGTCTTGTGCGGGATCGAACCCGCGACCTCGGAGTCAAAGTGGCCATTGCTAACCATTCGATCACCGAGCTCGTCTTTTATACAATTAGGGTGACAAACAAGCGTACAACATACGACAAAGCAGTCATCGTCGCCTATGGAACTCAAACTAGTCGTACGCTTGCATGGCACCCGAGGTCGCATTAACAAAAAATTGCGAGAAAGTAAATATTGTGTAAGGCCTCCAAACAATATTATGGCAGTAACTGGCAATAATAGCGCGCGTGCAAAACTGAGCAAACAGCGGTTATAATGAAAGTGCTCCGAGACGTGAAAGGGGCGAATCACGTACTACTGAATTGGGATCGCTATTCTTTAACTTGGAACACAGAATAGATGTTTTATTTAGGTACTAGAGACTAATAGACGGTGGCCGTGGAAGCTGAGCTTATTGCGTGTGCCAGCATATAGAATGCGAAGTCATCATCTAACACAGCCTGTTTATGGACGAATCTTTATCTTCAAATTAAGAGTGTGGCTTTAGTCAGTATACAGTGTCTGGGTTGGAATGGAATTAGCTATAATTTAGGGTCATTTAGTATCGTACATCCACAAAAACAATACAATTTCATCCTCAAAAACACCCCGTTTAGAGTGTCCTTACCTCCTTCTCTTTGGAACGGCAGCCATTTTTATTTTTGACATAATAACGTCTTACGATGAACGCTGGCTGCATGCACGAAAAAGTATGACTCATTGTCACGTTCCGCCTGAACCGAAAGCACGCCGGCCTAAGCATTCGGCTTGTGACGCGTCTATCTCTTTCCACTCAATTCAATTCTTCTTCATGGCGATCTTGGTGTTCCCGCCAATGACAATGCTATTTATTTTATTTCAGCATATGTCTCTGAGTAGGTGACTATGCTTAGTAAGTGACTCTGCGATGACGAAATGGCTTTGTGAGTGTGCAATTATTAGAGAATTTAAAATTTTGCTAAAATAATTCCGAAGATCAGAAGGCCAATTCTCGTCATTTTTCTACGAACGCAGATTGAAAGTTGACCGAATCGAGATTGAATTGTGAATTGACTAAAATTATATACTTGATTTCATTAATTAATTATTATCAATTCTTGTTGTTGGCAAAGTAACATTCTTAGTTTGTTTAATTTTCACTCATATTTCGATATAATCCCGTTTAAATTAAATTTTGAAGTTACATATTGTGTTACGAGAATACCAAATGTGACATTTGTGAGATCGAGACTGGATCGAAACTGAATTTTGACTACATTTTAATTACGAGAATTGCCCCTCTGTTGACATACCTAAAACAAAAGACAAAGACGACATATAAGACAACAAAAAGTGTTAGTTAATTATTTGACAAACAAATTGCAGTTTAATATTGTTAAAATTAATAAAGTCACATAAAACGTATACTACATAAGCTCTTTCCACTCCATCGGCCGATGTTTTCTTATGACGTTATCACGTAAAAATATCTTCCGTAAATCGACTTTATTAGACAACCAATATTTTTGTTAATAATATCTTTGGCAAAAAACAATAATGGTTGTGGACTTAGTAGTCCTATGGTTACAAAAAAAGGGAACAATATTTTCTGTCACCTGAGTTTAGATGTGTCACTAATCTGCAGTACCCTAATAATAATGTCTATCCCCAAGAAATATATTAGTCATCATTTTAATCAAAATTGTCTCTAAATATAAATCATCAGCATAACAAACTATTAGTATCTGGGGGCACGGGAGTGCCCCCGCCAAGACGAGCCAAGCGGAGCGCAAGGGCACTACCTACCTTTTCTCGAAACCTTTCGTCGTTTTTTTGAACTCTCATAACTTTGGTTTAGATGATGCTAAATAGTTAAAAATTTCAAGATATAATGACACCAGTACAATCATTAAACGTACAAAGTTTGAATGTCGTACCTTTTATACTTTAGATTTTATTAATGTCTAAAAACCCCCGATTTCGTCACTGATTCACTCACTGATCATCAAAATTCTTAAGGTACTTCCTGAAGTCCTAGAACGCTGAAATTTGGTATGTAAGCTAATATTTCTACAAAGACAACAAAAAAATTAAAAAACCAAACCTAACTTAACCTATCCCCTCGGAATAGGAGGTGGAAGTTTGTATGAGACTTGCACTAAATTTGCACTAACTACATAATCATGCAGTTATAACTATTGAAAAGCTAGATATATGAAAAAAAAAATACTTATAACAAATAAAAAAATATGAACATCATATTTTTTTGAAAATCATCCCCTAACCCTTAAAAATGGGGCGGTGACATGAGCCGACGTCACTAGATGGCGCTGACTGTATTTTGAAATAACGAAGTGGTCACGGGTAGTTTTCAGTCGTATACGTAATTTTTCTACTGCGAATGATGATCGATTGTTAGGAAATACATATTTGCATTTCATATTCGTAATTTCGTAGTCGTATCGTATCGTCGTAATTATTCTATATTTCGTTCGAATTATTTGTTACTTTAGTTACTGGTCCAAATTATTTTAAGTAGTTCTTTTCTATTCTCTTAGATTTAATTTATTTAATTAACAATTCAAAAAACAACCGGCTGAACCGGCCGGTGTGTTCTGGTTGATTCATCAAAATTCCAGACGAAGGGTAAGGCGAAAGTAAAATCCCGGGGTCAAAATAGGTTATTTTTAAACCCAAAAAAGTACATTAACCAACTTACAAAAATAAATGAAATCCCACCAAAAACATTTTCATGTAAAAATGTTGCCAAGACGAGTCTACATAGCTTACCCTGTGAAAAAGTTATCAGATCTCATGTAGAGCCAAGATTCTTCATCTATGCGCACTTACTTTACCAGGCCTAATTTCACATACTCTACATTTTAGTCAAAACGTGATGCTTGGCCGTTTTGCTACCGTTACGAAGATTTCATAGGCATTCGTTCATCGTGTGTGAAATAAAACGGCCACGCATCACGTTTTGACTAAAATGTATAGTATGTGAAGTTAGGCCTGGTAAAGTAAGTGCGCATAGATGAAGAATCTTGGCTCTACATGAGATCTGATAACTTTTTCACAGGGTAAGCTATGTAGACTCGTCTTGGCAACATTTTTACATGAAAATGTTTTTGGTGGGATCATTTAATTCGTTTAATCATCAAAATAATAGATCTGTCACCAAATAAATAGATCAACTCCTTAATTTAATGAAAAAATGGCTAATGGGGGCGAAGTCAAATTGGCGTCATATTCACTGACGAGTCTTACCAATACTTGGTCAATGTAATAAATAATGTTTTGGTTAGATTTGAGTACATTTTTGGTTAGGTTAGGGTTTTCTTGTGTCTTGTCATCGGAAATAGGAGCTCCGCGAAGCGGAGCTCCGTCAACCTAGATGATGAATGATGTGGTGCCAAGTAAGCTTAATTATTAATAATTGACAATATAATACATACAAACACATTTATTTGGTACTAGACCATAAATCTCCATGATTTTAGGTGATTTATTGTGGAATCGATTTTATATTGTTTGGTGACTATATTTTGGTGACAAATCTATTATTTTGCGGGCAAACACTATTAGTGTAGAAACACAAAACTAATTAAATTGGCGATAGCTTAAATGATATGATACCCCAAAGAAAAGGCCAATTGAAAGCTGACAACATTGTCTATATTACACTTATGAATAGAATTTTGAACAAAAAACAATAGTGTTATGTTGAGTTAGTTTACTTTGGCGATTTTATGCTCAAAATTAGACTAAAAATATATTTTTCACCTCACTAGCTCGCAAAAGCTCTGTTTATCATTCGAAATCTGCGTGGAAAATCGCACTTTATCCGCTAGCGTGGAAAGTGTTTTTAAAATTCGAATATTTTTATTCAATAAAGGTTTCGTACAATAAATTACATATATATAGAACCTCATTGGTTTCGTAATAGTTTATATTCTCTGCAGCCAGTCCATTGATGATTATTTATTAAAACTGTTTTTCTTGCACCTAACATTTTCCTCGCTTTAGTGAGGTGAAAAGTTGTGTGTTGCGCTCGGCAGCAAAGTTATTTAGCGTCTCGTACCTTTGAAACCCTCGCTACGCTCAGGATTCTATATTTGAACCACTCGCTTCGCTCGTGGCTCAATCCTAGAATCCTTCGCTTGCTCAAGTTTCAATACAAGGTACTCGCGCCAAAAATTAACTTTGCAGCCTTGCATAACAAATAACTATTTCAAAAACTACTGAAATGATTTTGTTGCCCAATGAACTTAGAAACTGTGTTTATGTTTCCTACATGCCTATAAGTGGAAAGCGTTAGGGACGGCCTATATTCAGCAGTGGATAGACACAGGCTGATAGTGAGGATGATGATGATGATGATGTCATATCTACAAAATTTCATCATATCAAATCAAATCAGAGTTATCGTAGGTAACACAAACATACAAAAAATTTTTTTTTGCGCTGACTCGGTCAGTTTGTAAGATTGTTAAAATGTGTATAAAAAAAAATTATAAATAAATATTCCTGGACAATTCACACAGAGCCATCTAGTCCCAAATTAAGCGCAAAGCTTGTACTATGGGTATTAGACAACTGATTAATATACTTAAATATATATATTTTTTTGTAAATACATACTTATAATACATAGAAAACACTTGGTCTGGCCAAGACAAACAGACATGTTCATGCACACAAATGTTTGTCTTGTGCGGGAATCGAACCCGCGACCTCGGAGTCAAAGTGGCCATTGCTAACCATGGGACCACCGAGCTCGTCGTGTATACCTATTATAAGTTGTATGACTGACTTCTGCATTTCTGAATCAGTCACTATACATAATCATACATACTCAGTCACTATCACATCATCATCTCATCATCAGGTCATTTTAGTCTCCACTGCAGGAGCACGACCCTCTCTCGTCCGTCCCAGACTGAAGGTGAAGGAGGATTTGGCCTACACTCCCCACGCTGGCCAGACGGGTTGGGGAGGAGGTTGGGGAGGAGGAGGTTTTGGAGTCACTATACATACATACATTCAGAGTGTGTTCATGAACAGATCATTTTGATTTTAGGCCCTAGTTCGCTAAATGCCGCACAAATGTGACTTTGTCGTGAATGACTTCATTAACTATAAACACAATGCCAGAACTGAGCATCCCTTCGTCAAACTATTAGGTACTTATACTAAGCCTTCGTTTTCAAGAACGGATGCTCTAGTTTTAACTATATGAATAGACCTTTATGACAATTAATTAAGATGTTTTTGTATTCTGTATTTACAAAAAAATCCAGAGAAATGACACTGCGAGTAATTGCAAAAATTCCGTCGAACTGTGTGTACAAAGTAGGGGGACTTTGTCCGACAAAATTTCATCTAGTAAATTTGGATTTCGTTTAAGTCGTATAGAATGGAAATCCTAGGAAAGGCATGCCCGAACCTGGAGGACTGCAGACACTTCCCAATAAGCGGCGTAGGTACTGAAGAACATGGAACATGTCTCCAGACAGTCAGGGAAGAGTGACGAAAGGATTAAAGAGTGCACAAAAAATCCACGAGGGTCGACGTATCACCGGTGCTGCAGCACTGGCACCCTCTCACGATGAAAGTCATCAATCCTATAAATGATCAGGGGGCCTACTCTCAAATAGAAATCAGAACATTCGGGGAAATCTTCGTATTTTTAAGATACATTTTGTATCTTCGAGAAAACTATTGACCTTTCTGTCGCACGGCGAGCTATCCAGAGAGCTATGGTCGAAATTGGACGCTATGGCTGGCCACATCTGCCAAGTCAGCAGATAAATAGGCGCCAGAACGTTGCTCCCCCCCCCCCCCCCCCGCGCCTACTGTTAGTAGTGGATAGATACAGGCTGTTAATGATGGTGTTTCATTAATACAAATATCACACAAAACATCTAACAAACTGTAACTTCTTTAGCTTCTTAAAGATATTACGAATTTAAAAACGTTAAAAGGTACCTCGCTTAAGGACTTTAGTGAGCTAAAAGAGTGACGTCACGAATCACTATTTAGAACATTATTGCAAGCGTTAAGAGGCTATGATAACCATCAGGCAACTCATATGCTTTGCTTGTTTGAAAAAAAAAAAAGCATAGTAACCTTATCTGTACCAATACCGTTGAGGATAATTAAGTGTTCAGAACCGAGGCAGCAATCACAACAAAAAGTCATTTACAAAAACCCCACGCCGACTAATTCGATATCACCCCTTTGTGACATTAATCAACATTGATTACTGCTTCTGCCTACTGTTTGGCTTCTATGGATTTGAAACGTAGTCTACGGTCATTAGGAAAGTTCGTGTTCAGCATCATCATCATTTTAGACAAATGAGCTGCTGACATTCACTGCTAAACATCGAAAGAAAGAAAATATTATTATTATTGTTATTTGTATCTCTTTTTTATCACGAGTCAAGCCCGGTTATTTGATAGGCGTGCGCAGTGATATGGATCCAACGCGTAGAGGCCCCTTTGAGAAGTATGATGTAATGTTTTACGCCCGCCGTGACCCGCTCCAGGATATATCAATGGAACGATATACCCATGAGCAGGTCTAGGCAGGCGTTGAGATTATTACAAAGTATGATGGAAAATTAATGGGTTATGGAGATGAGATCTGGGTGAACTAAATAGCGGGCTATTACAGAAGAGGAACGGACGCCGGCCATAACTGCTTCTATTACTAGTTATTTGCAGTAGGCGGTGGCTTGCCACTCACTAGATGGGCCCCCGAAATGCCAGGAAATCGGCCGGGGGAAACACTGGTGGGAGTGACTCAGGGGTGTCGAGAGGTGTGCTGCGCTTTCTCCGAAGGTACTAGCGGCTTTATGCCCTATAACACTTCTATTATTATTTATTATTAAGCCAAACTTACAACTATCTCTACAGGTGAGAACCTAATGTTAATAATATGTTTATTAATATCACAATATGAGAGAATAATTGTAACAATACACAATAACATAAATTATTTCAAATACAATATTCATAATCATAATGTTAATTTGGCCATCGTTCGGCATTATTGCTGTGTATACACACAGCGCCGATATTCTGCGACAGCTAATAGGTACGACACAGACGTGATATGTACATTTCAAAAATCCCTGCATCCAGGGCCGTCGGGCTATCTATCATGTTTAATGGGGACAGTTCCTCATAACACATACCGAACAGACCGACGGCACCAGATGGCACAGTGTGTGGCACAGACGCTACAGACAATGTCCAAGCTTGACATGTCACCTTCCTACTTCCCTGACTCTAATGACCACATATGGCCTCCCTCATTGGCTTCCACCACGATCGGTGAGTCCCTTCGTATGATTTTCGACGGTTCATCTGGTAGGGGGGCCTGTTTTCTGGTCGGCGTTTAAGAACTGTTCTGCCCAATTGGCCATCAATTCTGCGTACTATGTGACTTGCCTACTGCCTATTAAATATGATGTGAACTACTTACACCCCAAATGCTAAACGGTACTTGGCTTGTAGTAAAAAAAAAAACAGATTTTCGTGATAAATGTTCATGAGTTGTTTTGTTTCGACGATATATGAGAAATATTTTTTTCTGAAACAAGTTTTTAAGTTTCTGGCCGTGTGGTTTCCGGCAGACTTGAATAGAATCACTCCGTTTCTTCCCGTGGATGTCGTACAAAGCGACTAAGGGAAATACATTATCAAATATCGATCAGGACTCCCCAACCCGTTTGGCCAGCGTGGGGTGTGTAGGCCAAATCCTCCTTCCGTCTAGGACGGACGAGAGAGGGTCGTGCACCTGTAGTGGAGACTAAAATTGACCTGATGATGATGATGATGATGAATTAAGTAAGTAAAGCCGGTCAAGTGCGAGTCAAACTCGCGCAACGACGGCTCCGTGTACGCAGTTAGGCAAAAAAACGTGCAGCTACATTCACCAAAAAAATTTTTTTTCGGTGAAATGACTACAAATTTCCGGTTTTCGGATTTTAACTTTACTTGTGATACATGATATTGCTTTTTGCCAAATTTCATGATTCTAGGTCAACGGGAAGTACCCTATGTCTATAGGTTTTGATTCCCTTTGCGAATGTCAAAATATGTGATATAAATAAATAAATATTTCTGGACAATTTACACAGCGCCATCTAGTCCCAAATTAAGCGCGCAAAGCTTGTGTTATGGGTTCTAGACAACTGATAAATTTACTTAGATACATTTTTTTTTTTGTAAATACATACTTATAATACATAGAAAACACCCAGACCAAGACAAACAGACATGTTCATGCACACAAATCTTTGTCTTGTGCGGGAATCGAACCCGCGACCTCGGAATCAAAGTGGCCATTGCTAACCATTCGACCACCGAGCTCGTCAAGAAAATCGAAATGTCGAATGTGAAAGTCGAAATGGAACATAAATGGCCGTATCTTTTGATTGCGTCGATTTAGAAGCTAATTTTTTTCACTACTTTAATAGATTGTAGACCTGAGTATGTGATATTAATTTCAACTTGATACCTTTACTCGTTCCTAAGAAAAAGGGTCTTGACAGACGGACGGACAATGAATTGATCCTCCTATAAGGGTTCAGTTTTTTCCTTTGTGGATACGGAACCCTAAAAAACTAAAAGTTTACTTTCTGTGTTTTGCTCATCAAGCCCTTTTATTTGACATCCATATTTAAGGTTTAAAGTGGAAATAACAAATCACCACAACGGATAAAAAATGTCGGAATTTATATTTAAACGTTTACACGTGAACAAAACGATCATGCAAAATTTCTGTTCAATCTGAGAAGTTTGGGGTGTAAGAGGTTCATCAATATCTTTGAACCAAAGCCAACTTCACCTGCACGTGGTGCACCCTGCTGACTGACAATCGAAGCTCTGTCGAAAAGAGAGGTAGGGAGCGTAATTGTATACTACCCCACTGGGGAATGTACCTCCACCTCACAGAATACCGCAGCCAAATAACAATTCCGTTGAGGGTTGTTGTGTTCCTGCGAGTGAGTGAGGTCACCTGAAAGAAAGGAAGAAGATGCTGCGTTGGCGGCGGGGGTGGCGGCGCGCGAGCAATGTTTTATGTTGCAGGCGTTAATATGGCCACGGTAACTGCTTCACATCAGGCGGGCCGTATGCTTGTCTGCCACCCGACGTAGTATAAAAGAAAGTGAATGATCCACTTCTCGAGACTTGCTAGATTTACAGACAATCTTGTAACAACATTACAGTTGAAAACTTTGCTAGGGAGGTTCGAAAAACCTGTGCAATATTGAACCTCGTTGACTCTTTAGCTTCATAATGAAAGTTCATACCTTTTATTACTTTCAGTTGAAAATTATTACTCCACCTTTCCATGAAACTGTTTATTAACTTTTTTATTGGGCTATTTTCTTAAGTTATTCTTCTTTTGTAGTAACTGTTGAGCAATAAACTCGTCTGTTAAAGTTGAGAAAGATCTTGGTATAACGAAGACCTGAATAGTCAAACTTTTTGCAGTGAGAACTTTGTTAGGGGCGCTGTCAGGCGCTTTACACCTTGTTATTTTGTGCTTAGTGCATTAGACTAAGCCAGTGGTTCCCAACCTTTTTTTGTTCGCGGACCACTACGAGGTTTTTGTTGCGTGTAGGGTCCCCAACTGTCATATAAATCCATTATTCTATAACTCGAGATTTGAGTATTTTGTATAATAGTGCTCAATCTCTTTCATTATAAGTTTGTATCACGGACCCTAATTTACCTTTCACGGACCACCGGTTGGGAACCTCTGGACTAAGCCGTCACGCTCAGAGTATGATACACGTCAGGCTCAGCTCTGTAAAGCTCGTTCGGGTAAAGTCGGCGGGGTGAGAGCGAGACAGAGCACACATCGTATTTTTATACAGTGTATCCCGGGATAAAGTGGAACCCTGAAAAGGGGTGAAAATACATAAAAAATTATCGACAAAAAAATATTTAAAAAAATAAAAGTAAATGTTTTAAATTTTTTGACGTGATAACGTCTTATAAATCGATGAAAAAATTGATGATGAAAAAGCATGACTCATTGTCACGTTCCGCCTGAGTCGAGCGTGCAAGTGAGCGCGGAACAAGCGATAGAGAGGCACGATCGGTCTAAGCGTTCGGCTTGTGACGCATTTATCTTTCTTTCGAAACCATCGGCCGATGTTTTCTTATGACGTTTTCACGTAAAATTATCATCAGTAAACCGATTTTACAGTCAAACAATTTTTTTTTTAAATAACAACAACAGCCGGGACCGACACGTGACGGCCTAACGTACCCTCCGAAGTACGGAGAAGCTCAAGATAAATAAACCCATCCATGGACGGGCTACGGTCGACGTTGCTTAACTTGCGTGTTCGATTAGACTGACACGCGCAACGACGCCATCGAGATTAATCACTTATTTCAATAAAAAAAAAGGTTGTCTGGAAGAGATTGCTTTTAGCGATAACACCGCCTTTTTGTACTATTAATTTTATAAATAATAATAATAATTAATAAAAGTTTCTTGTATGTATCTTTGTCATATTGGTGTAAATAAAGTGAATTCTATTCTATTCTAAAAGTTATGATGACATTTTCACCTGTTCGCTTAATCCCCTAAATCCTTCGGATGAAATTTAAACAAGCGTCAATAGGCTTACTGCCTTCGTCCGAAACAAGTTCAAGTTTGTTTCAAAACACAAGTCATTTAGATTTATAACAACTTTCCTGCAACTTTACGTCTTGGAGCGTTAATTTTCAGTTCAATTGAGTTTTTGTTTGAAAGTAACTTCAAAAGGTAACTGGCACAAGGTAAACTTGTTTAATTAGAATGCTAGCGAACAGTGGGTTAATTGTCGTAATTGAAAAGTACTGAAAATTCAGTTCCGATTGGGTCCGCCTGATCTAATCTTCTTATTTGTATATTTCTTAATATCTTTATTTATTATATACATATATCTTATTATTCTTTATTTATAAAACTTTATTGATCACAGTAAATTGATACAAAAGGAGGACTTAATGCTATTGCATTCTCTACCAATCAACCATTGGGAGTGGAGAGTAACACGATTGCTGCAAACAAATAACTTAATACTGTAACATAATACGTAAGTTAATACATAAATAATATAAAAATAACATTAATATACATACTTACACCTGCAGAGTTATATACAAATATACCACACACAACAAATATATCATCATCATCAGGTCATTTTAGTCTCCACTACAGGAGCACGACCCTCTCTCGTCCGTCCCAGACACAAGGAGGATTCGGCCTACACTCCCCACGCTCGCCAGACGGGTTTTTATAATTTATTTCCCTTAGTCGCCTTGTACGACATCCACGGGAGAGACGGAGTGATTCTATTGTAAGCTTTTTTTTTTTTTTTTTTTATACTACGTCGGGTAGCAGACAAGCATACGGCCCGCCTGATGCGAAGCGGTTACCGTAGCCATATTAACGCTCGCAACATAAAATATCGCTCGCGCACCGCCACCCCCGCTGCCATCGCAGCATCTCCTTCCGTTCTGGTGACCTCACTCACTCGCAGGAACACAACAGCCCTCAAGGGAACCGTTATTTGGCTGCGGTATTCTGTGAGGTGGAGGTACTTTCCCCAGTCGGGTAGCTTACAATTACGCTCCCTACCTCTCTTTTCGCCAGAGCTTCGTTTGTCAGTCAGCAGGGTGCACCGCGTGCAGGTGAAGTTGGCTTTGGTTCAAAGATCTTGATGAACCACTTACACCCCAAAATGCTGCCGGAAACCACACAGCCAACTAATATGTACATAAATATAAGGACATATATACATACTAGCTTTCGCCCGCGGCTTCGCTCGCGTGAAATTTGGGGTAATACATGTTTACTCATTTATCTATAGAAGTACTCGTGTAAAGTTTAGGATAAAATAGTCCAACTAATCTCGTTGCCCCATACAAACTTTTGACCTCCGTTTCACCCTCTTAGAGATAAAATTTGAAAAATCATTTGAAGTAATTTCGTGTCCACTGTGTTATATTTTCAAATCGATGCTATTTTCGTAATTGACGTCCCAGGCAACCATAGAATCAACACCCATATTGATATTATGACATTTCAACCCCATCGCATCTCCACAGGGGTGATTTTATGTCACGTCGGCTATGTTAGATTATAAAATATTTGTTCTTTTTCGTAATTAGCGACCCGATAAACTATAAAAACAATACCCATGACGATTTTCAGACCTTTTCACCCCATTTTAGACATGTCGATCCCATCGTACCCCAAAAGGGGATGATGGTTACGTTAGCCACGTTGAATTTTAAAATCGTTGTTGTTTTCGTAATCAGCGACCCGATAAACCATAAAAACTATATCCATGTCAATTTTCAGACTTTTTGGCCCCATTTTACCCTTTTTGGGGTTGAATTTTGGAAAAATACAAAAACACGTGTTTACTCATTTATCTATAGAAGTACTCGTGTAAATTTTAAGGTAAAATAGTCCAACTAATCTCGTTTCCCCATACAAACTTTGGACCTCCGTTTCACCCTCTTAGGAATAAAATTAATAAAAAAACCTTTTAAGTAATTTCGTGTACACTATATTATATTTTCAAATCGATGCTATATTCAGAATTGACGTCCCAGAAAACCATGGCATCAACACCCATATTCATATTATCACGTTGGCTACGTTTGATTATAATTTAGTTGTATCACGTTGGCTACGTTTGATTATAATTTTAAGAGAGGTAGGGAGCGTAATTGTAAGCTACCCGACTGGGGAATGTACCTCCACCTCACAGAATACCGCAGCCAAATAACAATTCCCTTGAGGGTTGTTGTGTTCCTGCGAGTGAGTGAGGTCACCAGAAAGGAAGGAGATGCTGCGTTGACAGCGGGGGTGGCGGCGCGCGAGCGATATTTTATGTTGCGAGCGTTAATGTGGCTACGGCAACCGTTTCACATCAGGCGGACCGGATGCTTGTCTGCCACCCGACGTAGTATAAAAAAAAAAAAAAAAAAAAAAAAAAAAAAAAATAGTTGTTTTTTCGTAACCAGCGACCCAAAAAACCATAAAAATAATACCCATGACGATATTCAGACATTTTCATCCCATTTTAGAAATTTCAACCCCATCGCACTCCAGGGATGATTCTTGACAATCATCCCCTATTGAGATAGTTACCCACGTTGAATTTTAAAATCGTTGTTGTTTTCACTTTCTCACCCCACTTTACCCCTTAAGGGGTTGAATATTGAAAAATCCTGAAACACGTATTTACTCATTTATCTATAGAAGTACTTTTGAAAAGTTGCGGATAAAATAGTCCAACTAATGTTGTCTCCCCATACAAACTTTGAACCCCAGTTTCATCCCCTTAGGGTCAGTCAGTCAGTCAGTCAGGACTTTGAATTTTATGTATATAGATACTTTAGATTGATAGAACTTTTTTATTTATGAACCGATTGAAATGAAACAAACACTAAATGTTATGTAGAACAAACCGTAACGCATTAGTGAAAACTGCGTTCAAATAGGTTAAGACGTTTCTAAGATTAGCGTGCATAAACGTACAGACAAACAGACAAAAATTCTAAAAATCATTGTTTTGGGTTCTATTGCGTTCATAAAGCCCCCTGTAATAGATTTTTTTATGTCTTCCATTTCTGCACACAGAGTTATTACTAAGCCAATTGATATATTTTTGTGCCAATTGTGGTCACCCATCCTAGTTGGAACCACGACAGGGGTTGCTTAACTTGCGTTAGCGCTACGACCTCTAAGCATCTCTCTCATTATATTATTTACTTTAACGATGATAACATAATACCTTCATAAAGTTTCAGTTACTTCAACTGAAAAGTTTTAGTCAATTCAATTGATTGGTTATTTTGTACCATTTTATATGTGATTCTTTAGATTGATATAACTTTTTTATTTATGAACCGATTGAAATGAAACAAACACTAAATGTTAAGTTGAGCAAACCTTAACGCATTAGTGAAAACCGTATTCAAATAGGTTAAGCTGTTTCTGAGATTAGCGTGCACAAACGTACAGACAAACAGACAAACAGACAAACCGACAAACCGACAAACCGACAAACAGACAAAAATTCTAAAAATCATTGTTTTGGGTTCTATTGCGTTCATAAAGCCCCCCTATATTAGTTTTTTTTATATATCTTCAATGTACAGACAGCAGCCAGTTACGATTTTATTATATGTATTGATTAATGTCAGATGACTGACATCAACAGACCCAGTAAGATGCGCGCGCACCTTTTTGTTGAAAGTAAATTTATTGGGAGAGCTCCTAATAGATTCCGGTAATGAATACTAGAGACGTGAAGCTTGTAGTACAGTATGAGTAATTGCTTGTACACTAAAGGAGTTGGACATTTTAAAAAAATAATGGGTGTAAGTGGTTCATCAACATCGTCACGTGGAGCACCCTGCTAACTGACAAACGAGGCACTGGCGAAAAGAGAGGTAGGGCATAGCGTATTTTTTAAAGTTGCCCGACTGGGGAAGTACCTCCCCCTCACAGAATACCGCAGCCAAATAACAATTCCATTGAGGGTTGTTGTGTCCCTGCGAGTAAATGAGGTCACCAGAAAGAAACAAAGAAAAAAAGAAGTATAGGCTGGCAACGGATTGGCGACCCCTTGGTGTTGTTGATCTCCATAGGCGGTGGTGATTGCTTTCCATCAGGTGACCCACATGCTCGTTTGCCCCCCTCTCAATATGAAATAGTTTAAAGGTAGTGTGATTATGAAATATAGAAATATGCCCTAAAATTAAACAAACTACAGCTGAATTTCCACCAGACATGTGCGAAGACGCGACAGATGTTTTTATTGAGCACTCTACATTTATCAAGTTTAGCTCAGCACAGCTCTAGTGGAAACGGCTTAGTGAAACAAGGTTTTTGTATACAGCAACAAACGAGGGATGTGTTGCGAAATATGTAATAACCTCTACACACGTGACGCTTGCCTTCACTCGGCCAACTAGGCGAGCGACACCGAGTGATGACAAGGCAAAGCAAATGGGCTGTCTACATGGTGGCGCTTGCCATCACTCGGCAAGGCTCGGCCAACGTGTATAGGCGACTTTATATGAGTCTGTCCGGGCACCTAGTCTTAATATATAAAATTTTCGTGTCACGTTGTTTGTCCGCAATGGAATCCTAAACTACTGACCCGGGGCCCTACCGCCGAAGTTGAAGCCGATTACCATCGAATATTTTGATTCGAAAAATAGGTCTTACGTTTTAATTATTGACAAACATCTTAAGCTTAGTCGATAGAGCTCTACGGACTAAGCTTAAGAAGTTACTATGAACTAAGCTAAATACAATTACCTGAAATCTAAGTAGAAGTTTGTTTTTCACTATCCTAAAATCCGATCGTAATCTGCTACAGCTTCGGCGGTACGCCCCCTGATTTTAATAGAATTTTGCAAACCGTGTGCAGTTTGATCCAACTTGAGAGATAGGATAGTTTATAACTCATCGGAAAAAATAACGTAAAAATATTTAACTAATCTCATACTTAAAATTAGAGATTAAAAACTAAACACAGAATTTTAATGTCAGTCTTTTACGCACAAGACATCAAAATAAATTTAAAAAGTTACTTTTCGATACAGCTCTTCTAAGGACAACTGTATCGAAAAATAACTTTTTATCCATTTCGATACAACTTCAGCCTTGGTTACAGGTATTTGAAACAGGTTGCAATGCAAATGCATTGCCACGTTGCAAATTTTTTCTACTTAATCTGTGAACGCGGCGCCGCGCGGCGCGTCGCGCATGCGCACCACGCATGCTTCATCTGCAAATGGATTTATAAGTAAGAAATGAAGCTGTTAAATTAACTTCATGGTTTTATTTAAAATATTATTGTCATCTATTTCATGAGATTAGATAAAGTAGTGTATGAAACTGCACATAATTAGGTCTTAAAATACTCGTGTGGTCTATTATCACAAAACTCACACTCGTGTTTTAAGAACCCATATTATGCAACAGTTTCATAAACTACTATTAAAGGCGATACGAAGTTCGCCGGGCCGGCTAGTTTAATATAAATGTAATCTATAAATTTTCACCCTTTGAGATTTGAGAGATTTGCATCATATTAATTATGATGCAAATCTCTCAAAATAAAATAACTGAAATCGAATCACTACGGTATTGCTAATAGAGCAAAAAGAGCGTTTCCTCTCGGCTGTGAGAACGGCACCTGTCCGAGGAGCTGGAAGTTATAAATTATTAAAATTATTGTAATTCATAATATTGGCGCCACGGGTATATGAATGAATGAAATCTGAATGAATGAATATAGATAATGAATTTTATTTATTTTTATTGGCGACCTCCGTGTTCCGCAACATAACTGGTCTTGGTTGTCCTCTCTATTTATGTATTTTGCAATGCGGAAACTGATAAATAAATATGTGTAAATAAATAAATATTTCTGGACAATTTACACAGCGCCATCTAGCCCTAAATTAAGCGCAAGATTGTGTTATAGGTACTACGAGTAGATAACTGATAAATGTAGTTAAATAGTTTTTTTTTGTAAATACATACTTATAATACATAGAGAACACCCAGACCAAGACAAACAGACATGTTTATGCACACAAATGTTTGCCATGTGCGGGAATCGAACCCGCGACCTCACAGTCAAGTGGCCATTGCTATCCATTCATCCACCGTCGTCAATAATAATAAAATATGTAAATATATTTTTTTTTGTCAAATTACACATTGCCATTTAGTACAGACCTAAGCTAAGTAGAGCTTGTACTATGGGTACTAGATATGTGATATTTACTTAAATACATAGCTTTGGCTCAATGATCATAGAGAAGCATCGCATGGAGTATTTTTAGGGTTCCGAACCTCAAAAGGAAAAACGGAGCCCTTATAAGATCACTTTGTTGTCCGTCTGTCTGTCTGTCTGTCTGTCTGTCTGTCAAGAATTTCTATGTTGAGACCGCGTGGAGGTATCAAGCTGAAATTTGAACTGTTTACTCAGGTCTACGGTCCCATGAAGTTAAAAAAAATCAAACTGCTAAGTTTACGTAGAAAAAAGTTACGGCCGTTTATTCAGCAAAAAACGCATATTTCGACACACTCAAGGGAATCAAAACCTATAGGGTACTTCCCGTTGACCTAGAACGATGAAATTTGGCAAGTAACATCGTTATAGACTACAAGTACAGGAATAAATCTTAAAACTATACATTTGTAAATAGATCTTAAAAAATAGGGGGTCTATATTTTTTATAGGTGTCGAAATTTCAAATTGAAACTACTAGTTCAAATGGGGTATCATATGAAAGGGCTTGATGTACACATTGCAAAATATATTTTATTTATTTTTTCGACGCATTATTTCTTATTTATAATGAAAAATATCAAATTTAATAATGATACTACGGAACCCTCGGTGGGCGAGTCCGACTCGCACTTGTCCGGTTTTTTTTTATACCACTAAGCTTGCTCACTACTCCACTTTTTCGCTCAGGTTATATGTCTGATTCCTTCACATTACAGGACTGACCATTGAACTTGGCACCCATTTAGAATTCACTTCTTTTGTCGTTGAAGTCAACAACCAAGGCATATATGAAAATATTGAACTTGGCGTACAGTCAGTCTATTCAAAAACATTAAACTCTTATAGAATTTAATACCCTCTGATAATACCTATATAAATTCAAAGATTCAAAATTAATATTTATAATGGTAATGGAGATTACAAACGAGAGACAGCGTTTAATTAGAATCCAATTAATTAAGATTCAGTAATTAAACATAAATATTACTGAAACGAAATAAATCTTTATTTATTCCGACTCCGTCTGCTGAATAATCAGCGTTTTGTGAACACCCGGGGTTAAAGTTTAATCAGATCGAGGCTGACTAAGTTTTATTGGGAAAATCCCAGGATTCCGCAATCCGGAATAGCTGCTATCCAGGATTTTTGCACCGAGAATAACCAACGAACTGGTTTGTTTTCAGAGATACGAAAAACGAGGAATTTTCTGGCAAACACGGCCCGGTGAACGGGGATTCTTTTTTTATTCTCTCTGGTGGATTTACTAACTAGAAAATGCTAAAAAGTCAAATGAAGATCACGTGGTATTTAAGACCTCGAAATGTATAGGTACATAACATAGAAAAATGTTCATTAATATATTTATTATTTGGAAGATTAATAGGTTATGTAATTATACTACTTTAAACATAAAAACAATTGAAAGTTAATAACAATTCTTCACGTGTAAGAAATAGTTTAGATATACATTTCACGAGCAAAAATAATGCAAAACTTCATAATATTATTTTTTGTTTCTCCATCTAGCGAATATTTCTGTGAGGGGAAGTACTTCCTTCTTCCTCCGTCCGTGCTTCGGAGGACATGTTAAGCCGTCGGTCCCGGTTGTTGTCTCAAGTGAATTGTCAACCCTCAAGGGAATTGTCATGCGGTTGCGGTATTCTGTGAGGTGGAGGCACTTCCCCAGCCGGGCATCTTAAAAAATACGCTATGCCCTACCTCTCTTTTCGCCAGAGCCTCGTTTGCAAGGCAGGGTGCCCTACGTGCAGGTGAATATTTCATCAATAATTACTCGAAGTGTGTTACTGCCATAAAATATGAGGCCGCAAATTGCTTACTGACTTTCGCGCGCCACATTTATTTCAATAAAAACCCCATGACATATCCGATCTCGCGCCATAATGTTGGATATAAAATTAAGACGTGCCCAAACAATATGCCTTCATAAACCAGCTTCCGTCCAAACCGGTCGACTTCCGTTCTTGATTTAGAGTCTGCAGGGATATTTTTATTATTTATAGACTTTTAGACACTTTTATTATTTTGTGATTGCAAAGAATTTTATCAAAATTATTATGACGTTGTTTCCATTTGCTATATGTGTCGTAAAATCCGTCGCATTACATAACGGGTAGCTGTTTTAAAAAACCGGACAAGTGCGAGTCGGACTCGCCCACCGAGGGTTCCGTAGGTACGTAGTATCATTATTAAATTTGATATTTTTCATTATAAATAAGAAATAATGCGTCGAAAAAAATAAATAAAATATATTTTGCAATGTGTACATCAAGCCCTTTCATATGATACCCCATTTGAACTAGTAGTTTCAATTTGAAATTTCGACACCCTATAAAAAATATAGACCCCCTATTTTTTTAGATCTATTTACAAATGTATAGTTTTGAGATTTATTCCTGTACTTGTAGTCTATAACGATGTTACTTGCCAAATTTCATAGTTCTAGGTCAACGGGAAGTACCCTATAGGTTTTGATTCCTTTGAGTGTGTCGAAATATGCGTTTTTTGCTGAATAAACGGCCGTAACTTTTTTCTACGTAAACTTAGCAGTTTGATTTTTTTTTAACTTCATGGGACCGTAGACCTGTGTATACAGTTCAAATTTCAGCTTGATACCTCCACGCATTCTCGACATAGAAATGTTTGACAGACAGACAGACAGACAGACAGACAGACAGACAGACAGACAGACAGACGGACAACAAAGTGATCTTATAAGGGTTCCGTTTTTCCTTTTGAGGTTCGGAACCCTAAAAATGAGAGAGCCGTTATTAAATTCGTCCTTTAGTGAATTATCACTTGATCCTCGCTTCGTGAAACTCCTATTTCTAATTAATTATATAATCATAATATTTAGTACCTACCCTATCCGAAAAAAAAATTAAAGTCAATGCGCTGAAGTTAAACGTTATCTTAGGCAGTGGTTCTACGAGTTGTCTGCGACATATCGATTGACCTACCCTACCATTAAAATGTGATATAGGATGGTAGATTAAGAGGTCTTTTATTACGAAACGCGTTATTTTTATGTAATTTCGCGGTCATTAAATACAATTATTTTAGTGGCTACTAACTCCATACTGCGCGCAGTACAACACAAAAAGTATCGTTCAGGCATTTTCACTCTCATTGAGAATTCTCTACCACCTTCAAAACTTATTGGTAGTTTTACTGACTAGCAGGAATATCGTTCATTAACGGTGGTTACATAAATAACCCAATTCTCTTTAGGTAAGCACGCTAAGACTAGATAGCATCTGAGGGATTCTATGCAACTCCTGATAATATTTTAATAGCAAATAAAAGCAAACTCAAAATTGCTTATTTTTTTCTGTCAGGGGCTTTAAGTGATTTCGAAGCCTTTACTTTACATGACACGGACGGGCCTAAAGAGATTTATAAATAAGGAAAAGCCGCACATTTGTGGTAAAAATCTGTGTTGTTGAAAAATGACTCGAGTCACAAGTAGCCCGCCAAGATTATTGCATCCCTACCAAGGCCCTACCATTTTCACAGCGTTCGTATTAATAAAGATAAATAACTAACCTTTTTCGTAACCTTTGCGAGAATGAATAAAAATCTTTTAATATTTGTCTTTAAATTGTGAGTTTTAAAATGGTATGTAACCTTTATGCATTTGTGTAATTTATTAGTGACTAAAATTTTAGCTACCAGATATTTTTTACCCAACACTGAGGTAGTAAACAAGCATATTGTGAAGCTGTTCTAATGTGTAAGTAGGTAGTATGAATACTTGTTACTTTAATTCCCTTCGAAAAATAGCCTAACTGCATACTTATGCTCAATATACGAGTACATAAGCGATCATGGTAGAAATAGATTTTAACTCTGTACGTACTCTAACTAAACTTTGAATAATTGATCTCTTAACGTACGAACAGGGCCCCTCTACTTACAGCTACAGTAAACCGTGCAACATCATTCGTTAATCACATGGTTGTAAAACTCTCGCCTGGTGAACCAACCAGGCAAGAGGACCTTTACCCTCACCACAAAAAAAAATGGCTAGTGAGCGAGCTCATCGTATTGTGGAGGCGTGCCCAGACACCGATACACTGGGTGTGCAGAGCCGGACACTTCCCCACGCGCTAGGGCTCATAGTCACCCAACTGGGGATCGATATGACGCAGCCAATTCGTAGAACCCGCCGCCTTACATAACGGCTAACTGTTTTATAAAATGGCCAAGCCATTATTTCAAACCGCCTTTTTATCATATTAGTGAATTGTCACCACATATGCGGCCAGCTATCTGGTGACAATTCACTTGGGTATCCACCAAGTTTGTGGAACCTCGTGTTTCTAATTAATCACAAGACAAACCAAAACGAAAGATTATTTAAAGACAATCCGCCTTAAATTTGCCATTATGTAATATGGCGGTTCTACGAGTTGGCTGCGACATATCGATCCCCAGTTGGGTGCCAGACTGTGGGCCCTACCGCCGAAGCTGAAGCCGATTACCCTATGGTTTTTTGATTGCTAAAATAGATCATAGGTTTAAGTTAATGACAAACATCTTCAGCTTCGTCGGTAGAGCTCTATGGTTTGCACCAGCTGAGCTAAAAATAATTACCAACAATCTAAACAGTAGTCTCATTTTAATGTAATCGGCTTCAGCTTCGGCGGTAAGGTCTTATTAGGCTTGGTGTATGGGTAAAGAATATCAATGTTATGCTCATGTAGGTGTTCGTTACATATCAGAGTCAGATCAAATTCTGGACTTTCCGTCAGTTTTTCTGTATAACGGCTCCATGCCTTGGATGATTGAAAGAAAGATTTTTGGGGTGTAAGTGGTTCGTCACCATCTTTGAACCAAAGCCAACTTCACCTGCACGCGGTGCACCCTGCTAACTGACAAACGAAGCTCTGGCGAAAAGAGAGGTAGGGAGCGTAATTGTAAGCTACCCTGACTAAGACTGGGGAATGTACCTCCACCTCACAGAATACCGCAGCCAAATAGCAATTCCCTTGAGGGTTGTTGTGTTCCTGCGAGTGAGTGAGGTCACCAGAAAGGAAGGAGATGCTGCGTTGGCAGCGGGGATGACGGCGCGTAAGCGACATTTTATGTTGTGAGCGTTAATATGGCTACGGTAACCGCTTCACATCAAGCGGGCCGTATGCTTGTCTGCCGCCCGACGTAGTTAGTTATGTTACGAAATCAGGGCATGCCCTTATTATTAACACTTATGGGTCGTCATATAAATCCTTGTTAGGAATCTATATATATAAAAATCAATGCCACTTTTCGTTGTAATTTTATAACTCAAGAACGGGCTCACCTATCCAAACCAAATGTTTACGGTTTATTCGGACTATTTAGTAGATAGTTTAGGTGAAGTTTGCACAAAATCGGTAGAGCGGTTCTTCATTTATCACATTTTTTGTAACAAATCTATCTATCTATATATATAAAAATCAATGCCACTTTTCGTTGTAATTTTATAACTCAAGAACGGGCTCACCTATCCAAACCAAATGTTTAGGGTTTATTCGGACTAAGTTGTTTCTAAAAATTGGTAGAGTGGTTCTTCATTTATCACATTTTTTGTAACAAATGAATTCAATAAATGGCGGATCATTTTGTTAATGGGGATTTTGCTGAAAAATTGAAACTTTTTTCAAATGGGGATTGTGCTGTCAAATTGAAACTTTTTTTCAGTGTTGACAGTACAAGCATGTTGTTAAGTCATTCATTCGGTCATTTCATTTTGGACGTGCTTCGACTTTATGTTGCCTGTTCCAGAGTAGGTACCCCCAGCCGTTTGTTTATTCATGCTCAAAATGGAAAAACAAAAAATATTGTTTATCCACATGTTTTGGATTAAGTTTTAAAATAGCTAGAAATTAATATTTTTTGTTTTTGTTTATTAAATTTTTTTAGTATTTCACTTTATACGTAGCGAAGCACGTACCGGGCCGCTAGTTTGTTATAAAATAGGGAACCCAACTTCGTGTTGGGGATTCAGTTCTGCACCTACCAGGTTATTAAAGAGGCTTAAGTTCATGTCGGAGTATTTTGAATAATAATCGTATCTAATTTGTTAGTCATCGTTCGTCATCCAAATTTAAAAAGACGATATTAATTATCTAGTGAAATAGTAGACACGGGGGGGGGGGGGGGGGGGGGATCACACATCCCCACCACTGAATCTCCTGTGTAGCCAGGATTATCAGCGGCTACCACCAAAAAAGGCAATGGACACTAAAGTCCATTGCAGTCCCAGGGGTAAAATTACGGATGCCTTGGAACTAACAACGAATTTAATCTGAAGAAATTAATTAGGAAGCTTTTGGAATTTGACTTCCCTCTTAACATTGTGGCAAATAAGACATTAAAAGCCTAAAGAGATGGCTAGTCAAGTGAAGCTCAGCTGCCGTGCACCATACATTTGAATTATCTAACACTATTGGTGTGCTATTGGAGACCTAAAACTTTGAGTTGTTACATAATAAGCGTAGAGTAGTTAGTAAATTGTCAATTACTAATTGTATTAAAAAAAAAACCACTGGTTGATTTTTTACTAAACTTTAAGTTGAGTGGAATATTTATGATTTTTTTATATACAACGTCGAGAGGCAGACACACGGCCCGCCTGATGTGAAACGGTTACTGTACAATTAATCCTCGCTCGCCGCTGCCACTTCCTTTCTGGTTACCTCACCACTTACAACCCAAAATCCTAATCTATTGGAGATCTAAAACATTGAGTTGTTACCTAGTTAGCGTAGAGTACTTAGTAAATAGTCAATAATTAGTTGTATTAAAAAAAACACAAGTCGATTTTTTACTAAACTTTGAGAATGAGTGGAAAATTCATGTTGAATTATCTATAAAAAAAAAAACTAATCTCGTGGTCTATGTTCACGGTGAACGACTGGCTGACACGAATTTATTCGTTTATAGCTAAGTAACTCAATTACTGTCTCTTTTACCAGATAAAGTAATTTTCATTATTCTTTCCATTCAACGGAGCTTCGAGAGTGGTTTCATATAAATTTTAAAATTGATATTCGACGCCTAAGGGTAGAAAAATAGGGACGAAAATTCAAAATTTACAAGATTGCCTTCAAAGGCATCGTCTTTGATTAAATCTTTGAATAAATAATGTTTTTTCTCTTCTTTTGTTTATTTTGTAACTTTTTCATCATCATCGTCATCAGCCTGTATCTACCCACTGCTGGATATAGGCCTTTCCAAATGCTTTCCAGTATATGCGATCCCCGTTTCCGCATCCAACCGCTACTAGCCGTCTTTTTTCAGGTCGTCGGTCCATTTAGACCCTGTAACATCTAGTAACTGTTTTATAATAATTTATTTAAACTATCATCATCATCAGGTCCATTTTAATCTCCACTACAGGAGCACGACCGAGATGGTCGCACTGGTTGAACTTTAGTCTTCAAGCATTCGGGTATCTGTGGTTTCCGGCAGACTAAAATAGAATCACTCCGTTTCTTCCCATGGATGTCGTACAAGGCGACTAAGGGAAATACATTATCAAATATCGATTAGGTCTCCCCAACCCGTTTGGCCAGCGTGGGGAGTGTAGGCTAAATCCTCCTTCCGTCTAGGATGGACGAGAGAGGGTCGTGCTCCTGTAGTGGAGATTAAAATGGCCCTGATGATGATGATAGTTTAAATAAATTATTATAAAACAGTTGGTCCGATGACCTTAAGAAAGTGGCCGGAACCGGCTTGATGCGGAAGGCGGAGGATCGTATTTGGTGGAAATCATTGAGGAAGACTTATATCCAGCAGTGGGTAAATACAAGCTGATGATGATGATGGTGATGAACAGGAATGGGTTGCTTCGAAATTAAAATTGGATTAGACTTGGGTTTGATGGCTCTCGATCAGTTTATGTTAGAACATAGCACAACATTGCGGATATTATGATATAACTTTTTTCCGACAGAACGAGCTTTCAGTGAACTTTCATCATACGAAAACAAATAGTACTGGCCGTTTTGACAGACAGATTTTTAAGTTTCCAAGCACGTTTCGGTTCAACGTTAAGTGGCAAGTTTAGATCGGCTTTATTTGTGGAGGCTTACACGTAGCGGCTACCGGCTGTGAGGTACCTCGCAACTTTCTGGGACATTTCACTTAGCAACAGGGGTTTAGAATTGTGTTATTATAAGGAATTTTATGTCAAATATGCATTTTTTTTTATATCACCTAGGCGAGAAATAAGCATACGACCCGAGTCACGGAAAGCAGTTACCGTAGCCTATGAACGCTTGTAATACCACCTAAAAACCTTTTCACGCTCTTTTTGAAGAACCGCATGCTGTAGTACTCTTGAGAAAACCTCGACAGTGTGATTCCAGAGTTGATTTCTGTGCAGGAGAAATTTCGAAGACCAAGTAGACAACGACGCCGATGGAGATTAACAATCTACAAACTAGCGCATTCAAATTATCTCTGCGGATTCATTTCAATCGCCGCTAGAACCTCTAAGTCTAGCCGGCTGGCTCATCACCCTTTTCGTTGCGGAATTGTTCATAATTATAAAACACACTTCAAATGATGGTTTGTGCAGTAAATGAAATAAGTAAGGGCTAAATCATTTACTACCAACAAAAAAATACAAAAATAAGTCGGTTATAGTACTCAAATGCATAGTGTAATATGTGGGGATCCGTGCACGTTACTACTCAGAAGAATATAATCTAATCACTTCGGACTAAGCCTTCGTATAATTATAATAGAACTTCACGCACAGGTAAGTTCGTTTAGTCAATAAGTAAGTACGAGTAACTTCACGCACAGGTAAGTTCGTTTAGTCAATAAGTAAATACGAGTATGTAGTACCGGGGCTGATCTGTGCTAGTACCAACACAATCCTCTACAGTCACATATATCCGAAGGAACTTTAGAGCTGCTAGGTCTTCTAAAAGTTTCGTAAAGTTTCGTAACCTAGGCTAGGTTTTGAACTTCGCTTGTATTGTAGTCCGAAACTTTTGGCTTTGGGAAACTTTTATAACCATCAATAATTCATGAAACTTGGAAGTTTGGCACCGTGTGATATTAAACCGAAAGTAGGGTGGGTGCCTACAAAACTTTAAGGAAACTACTTATTATTTTTTCAATGTCTGTGTCTTATGTCAGAAATAAAAACATATCATAAGTAATAATTAAATATAGATACTTGTATAGTCATATAGGGTCCCGTACTTCAATAGGAAAAACGGAACCCTTATAAGATCACTTTGTTGTCCATCTGTCTGTCTGTCTGTCTGTCTGTCTGTCTATCTGTCAAGACCCTCTATGTCGAGAATGCGTGGAGGTATCAAGCTGAAATTTGAACTGTATACTTAGGTCTACGGTCCCATAAAGTTGTAAAAAAATCAAACTGCTAAGTTTACGTAAAAAAAAGTTACTGCCATTTATTCAGCAAAAAACGCATATTTCGAGACATTCTCAAGGGAATCAAAACCTGGTACCTACTTCCCGTTAACATAGAACTATGAAATTTGGCAACTAACATCGTTATAGACTACAAGTACAGGAATAAATCTCAAAACTATACATTTGTAAATAGATCTTAAAAAATAGGGGGTCTATATTTTTTATAGGGTGTCGAAATTTCAAATTGAAGCTACTAGTTCAAATGGGGTATCATATGAAAGGGCTTAATGTACACATTGCAAAATATATTTTATTTATTTTTTTCGACTCATTATTTCTTATTTATAATGAAAAATATCAAATTTAATAATGATCCTACGTACGGAACCCTCGGTGAGCGAGTCTGACTCGCATTTGTCCCAGTTTTTTTTATTTTTTGTTTTGAAATAAAACTTTGACGCACGCTTGACTTGGGGAGTGTGCTGGTAAATGCTTGACGAGAGCGTTACGGTAACGGCGAACGGAAGTTGAGAGGGAGGTATAAGCTAGTAGAGCTAAAGAAGTCTTACTTCAGTCGTGTGGTCTAAATCACTTTGTTGTCCGTCTGTCTGTCAGTCTGTGTGTCTGTCTGTCAAGACCCTCTATGTCGAGAATACGTGGAGGTATCAAACTGAAATTTGAACTATATACTCAGGTCTACGGTCCCATGAAGTCGGTCGTATTCATCCCACTGCTGGGATACGGGTCTCCCCTCAATGATCCACATGTTCTTCCCCCCCCCCCCCCCCGCCACTCTCACATAAAAAAAGTGAATTATTAATAACATTTTGTCAACAATATTCTTACCAATTTGACAATATTATACCAATTTGATGAACTCGGTGGTCAAATGGCTAGCAATGGCCACGTTGACTCCGAGGTTGCGGGTTCGATCCCCGTAATGCACAAGACAAATATTTGTGTGCGTGAATATGTTCTTGGTCTTTTCTATGTAATACATATACGTATTTACAAAAAAAAATAGGTATATTATCAGTCATCTAGTAGGTACCCATAGTACAAGCTTTGTTTAGTTTAGGACTAGATGGGCATGGCCGTATTTAATTTGTCCAGGAATATTTTATTTTAAGTAACAATAAACTATAACAACAATATTTCGTTTTATACTTTTTTTTATTATTAATAATTACAATCCGTTACGGAATTACCTCCATCTCAAAGAAGATTTCAGCCAAATAACGATACCTTTGAGCAGTGTATCGACCCCCAGGAGTCCTTTCCGGCAAACAAGGGTTTTATGAAATCCATGTAGGTAAATCTACATGTTAATAAAGCCGATGGTTTACGCAAATTATAAAATAATAATAATATTTCTGGTCAATTTACACAGCGCCATCTAGTCCCAAATTAAGCGCAAAGCTTGTACTATGGGTACTAGACAACTGATTGAAATGTACTTAAATACATTTTTTTTTTGTAAATACATACATAATACATAGGACACATCCAGACCAAGACAAACAGACATGTTCATGCACCCAAATATTTGTCTTGTGCGGGAATCGCACACGACCCCGGAGTCAAAGTGGACATAGTTAACCATTCGACCACCCGGGTTGTCTATAAAATATATACCTACATCTGAAAGTTTAGGAGCCTGCTAAACATAAAAGTTTGGGGAGCCCTAGAGGGTTGTTGTGTTCTTTCTTGTTTGTGAGTGAGTTCATCTGAAAGGAAATCTATATAGTAGTTTGTATATTTAAATATCAGAAACTTTCTAAACGGACGCTTTGTCATATGTCACCCTATTTTGAACAGGGTTTCGTCTTCACATTGCCTTGAAATTATTACTTTCAGTAAGTCTACCTTGTTGCACTTGCTGTTTTCACAAACTGTTTTGTTTAGTATTCCCTATACTACATTATCCTGCAAATAAAGCATTTTATATTTATCTACATGAAGTAGGTATGTTAATTTTCAGGTCAATCTCCGATCCTGTGGTTTAGGCTGTGAGTTTAAAGATGACAATAATAATAACAAGCCCTAAGGGCAGGTTGTGGTTTCCGGCGTGTCTTCGTCGGTCGGAGTGAAACACAAGAAAGCCTGCAGAGCTCTCAGCTCTGGCTTGCCTTCATTGGTTGTCCAATGAGGAGCCGTTAGAACTATATGCTCCAGGGGTGGAAGTAAAGGGCATAACGCCACGAGTAACTTCGGAGAAAAGCAGCACTCCTCTCATGACCTCTGTCACTCACAACTCAGTCACCGGTTTTGACCCCGGCCGATTTCCTCTCATTCTAGTGAGTGACGAGCTATTGCTAGCCGGAAATAACGATCAATTACGGTATTTTATGGTCCTCGTCGGTAGTGGAGGAGGCGTCCGTCGCTCTTTTGTAATAACCTAGTATCTAGTCCAGCCAGATCCCATCTCCATAGCCATTTAATTTACACATCATTGCAATAGTCCCAATGCCTGCCGAGACCTGCTTATTGGTATATCGTTCCATTGATATATACTGCAGCGGCACCGCCAACCCGCTGATGATCGGCGTGGTAGAGTATGCTCTAAACCCCTTCGAATTAGGGGAGGCCCGTATCCCAGCAGTGGGATGAATAAGGGTTGATGACGATACTGGAGCCCACCCATATAAGTCAAAGTCAAAGTCAAAGTCAAAATATCTTTATTCCTTGGACTTTATAAAGCACTTAGAAACGTCATACAAACTAAATATAAGAAACATGTGTAAATCATTACTACTCTAAATCCGCAGAGCTTAGATTCACTTTCATCACACTATCTTGAATGTGAAAGTGAATTTAAGTGCCAGTTCCGGCGACGGGGCTTCTTGAGAAGAACTGGCAAGAAACTCAAGGCCGACTCTTTTAATTGCCAATATCGTTACATTAAATACAAATACAATCATTAATATAACATAACAAGAGCAATTCATTTCCAAATACTTTTATCATTTATGTAATCTGAGATACAATAGTAAGCCTTTTGACATAGTCTAGTTTTGATAAATCTTTTAAATTTACCCATGGATAATTTAAACGCGTCATTTGGAAGTTTATTGTAGAAGCGTATACATTGACCTGGGAACGAGTTAGAGATTTTATGGAGCCTAGTAATATGCATAGCGAGTTTGTTTTTATTTCTTAAATTTAATTGATGGAGATCACTGTTTTTCCTAAATTTAGTTTGATTTTTATGAACGTAAATAAGATTTTCATAAATATATTGAGAATGTAATGTCATAATATTTATCTCTTTAAATTTATTTCTCAGTGTCTCCCTGGGACTCATCATATAAATAGCACGGATAGCTCGCTTCTGGAGCACAAAAATTGAGTCTACATCCGCAGCACTACCCCAAAGCAATAAACCATATGACATAATGCTGTGAAAATAGCTAAAATAAACTAAACGCGCAGTGTCAACATCAGTCAGTTGACGTATTTTCCTTACGGCGTAAGCTGCTGAGCTGAGTCTACCTGATAACGTTTCTATATGTGGGCCCCATTGTAATTTAGAGTCTAATGTTATCCCAAGGAAGACAACCTTATTGACCAATTCCAATCTCTCATTGTCCATCACCACACTGGTTTTTACTTGTTTCACATTTTTTGTAAAAAATCTAACATATTTGGTTTTACTACCATTTAAAAGTAGGTTATTAGCACTAAACCAGTTTACTATTTTTGAAAGAGCATTGTTTACATCGTCAATTTCTGATTGTTGTCTATTTACCTTAAAAATTAAAGAAGTGTCATCTGCAAACAATACTATTTCGTGATTATTCTTTACAAGATGAGGTAGATCATTAATGTACACGAGAAACAGGAAAGGGCCCAAAATAGAGCCTTGTGGCACCCCCATCGCTACAGTTGATCCATGTGATCGCTTTCCATTAACATCTACTTTCTGAACCCTATCACTCAGATAAGAAGTAAGAAGATCAAGAGCGATGCCTCTTATACCATAGTGGTGTAGTTTTCTGACTAGAGTTTCATGCTGCACACAATCAAAAGCCTTAGATAAGTCACAAAACACCCCATAGGCGTCCCGTGACTCCTCCCAAGCCTCATATATACATTCTAGTAATTTTACCCCAGCATCACATGTTGACCGTCCATGAGTGAAACCGAATTGTTTAGTGTGCAGCAGATTATTTTCATTAAAGTAATTAAGTAACTGAGCGAGAATTAGTTTTTCAAAAATCTTACTAAATGTAGGTAGTATTGATATTGGTCTGAAGTTTGTGGGGTCTAATGTACTACCTGATTTAAACAAAGGAATAATTTTGCTTAATTTCATCAAGTCAGGAAACACACCACAATCAATACATCTATTAAAGCAACAATGTCAAATAAAGATTTTATAATATGTACGGAAATGCCCCATAGATCAGCCGTTTTCTTAATATTAAGTGATTTAAATGCAACTTTTAAATCAGACCCATTAACATGACGGAAATGAAAATCGTTATAAAATTCAGGCACATTATCTTTAATTAATGACTCTGCAACGGAGGTGGAAGAGCCCAAGGCACTAGTTAAAGTGACAGGGAAAGCAGTAAAAAATCTTTCAAAAGCATTGGCAACTTCTAAATCTGACTTGGTAACATGACCATCGATACTTAATTTAAACTCTGAATCCTTTGTCCTACCCTTCCCAGTCTCTTCATTGATAACCGTCCAAGTGGCTTTAATTTTATTACTACTATGTCTAATTTTTGATTTAATAAATATAGATTTTGCTACTTGACAAACGCGTTTGAAAATTTTCGAATATGATTTTACATGTTCTTTAAATTCTTCACTATTATTGAATTGTCTTTCATAGTATAACATGTACAAAGTTTGCCTACTCTTATAAATACCTACGGTTGCCCAGTCACCAAAGACAAGGCTATTGGTAAAAGTAATTTCCTTGGAAGTAAATATTGATTTAAATTCGTGAAGAAATGCATTAAAAAATGAATTATACATCAAGTTAGGTTCCAAGTCATTATCTAAAAACGGTAAGTTACTAGTTAGGTTTACTCTCATACGTTCTAAGCGACTCACTGTTACTGGCACAAAAGTAATTTTTGTCTTGACAACATTTTTATTATTTATTTTAATACTTATCATTTGCCCAGAATGATCAGAATCCAATTTATTAATAATACTTTTTTGGGTTGGACTAATATCGGTATATATATTATCTAAGCAGGTAGCCGTGGTGGCACTTATTCTAGTAGGCTCCATAAATAAGTTAACTAAATTATGGGATTTAAAAAGACTTAAAATTTTACTTGATGCAGATGTATTAGTAAGTATATTAATATTAAAATCTCCACAGACCAAAATAGTTTTACCTGAGTTACTAACTTTGCATAGGGCTTCATCCATGATTTCTAAAAATAAATTAAGATCCGCGGAAGGAGGTTTATATACACATATAACAATGAACTGCTCTAATTGTACACAGGATAGTTCTATGGAACATTCTACAGAGAGAGACACAATATCTTTCCGTTCTTTAAATTTAAGTTTTTTATTTAGCAAAATTAGCGACCCGCCATGTACTGTATTGACCCTGCAGAATGAACTACCGACCTGGTGGTTGCTGAAATTGAACATATATAATGTTGTACACCCGTCGTGATCAAACTTCTCAAAGAAGCCTCTACGTGTTGGACCCATATCCCTCGCACGCCGATCAAATGATCGGGCTTTATCAGTGATTAAAAGAGATATAAGAATAATAATAATTAATTAAAATAATTTATTTATATCTCAACAACGGTAAAAGGAATATTAATTTCTAAATTAAATCTTAAAAGTGGAGAGAACTTGTGCCTGAGCTTGGTATGCTGAGCCCACCTGTATTACAAGATTTATAAGTCACCAGTCTTCCTCCGCTCTTAAACTATATACAATAAAGAAATCAGACAGGCATCCTTTTGTTTTGTATATTAATACTCAGGCAACTTACCTTAATAGACAGTAGTAGACAATAGGTAGACAGTCTGCCACCAAAGACGTTAGATGAGAAACGTTAAGTACTGTCTTGTGGCGATTATATTGACAGAGTTTCAGATCGTACTAACCACAGTTTTTAATTAAAACTCCTGATAGACTGAATAGCGCCTCTATTTCATAGTACTAATTAATTCCTATCGCTTGTTAAATGAATATCCTTTAAACGTTTACTGTAATTTCGTAATGTTTAATAACTTGTTAGGGCTCGCAAAATCGGGTAAACCGATTTTACATAAAAGATCTTTTCTGTTCCATTATCAGACACATTACCATTTATTTATCATTAATAATTTTAAACAATTTACTCAGCGCCATCTAGTCCCAAATTAAGCAGAAAGCTTGTACTATGGGTACTAGACATCTGATAAATGTATTATGAAATATAAGAACGGGAATTAACGCGATCATGCATAAGGGTATTTACATACCTTTAGCACAGTATTACTATTTTTCATACAGTAGGGAATCGCCTTTGACGTGGCACGATGCCGCCGCCCGCGTAGGTATCCACGCGGTCGTTCGCCGATATGCAAGGGTTGTCACAAAATTCGAAATCAAATAATCTTTAATATTTTTATAATCATTTATCAACAAGAATATAATATACATATTTACAAATGTTGCACTGCTAAATATTTACGTGAAGGTTTATTTTTAGATTTCAATTTTCTATCATTAAATTTAACAATATAATGAATTCGCATTCGGATAAACAATTTGATCATGAAAATATGGGGGAAACATAAGCATGGCTGTGATATAAACTGTACTTGTTTTAATAATACCTACCTATAATTTATCTAAAAATATTGTTTCCTACAGCACCTGGTTGGTGTTGGTATGTTAACTTATTATGGCGAAGACAAAAGTCCCTATGTTCATTCGTAACTAATAAACGGATGAACCAATTTTGATTAGTTGTAAAATTTTTCTTTATTGCGCCAGTGTCACGGAGTATATCAAAATTTAAAAAAAAATAGCGGATTTCTGGTGCCAGCCAAGTTGATGTAGGTACCAAACAATTAACGATTTAAATTTGATTACGACTTTACTCACTTCATTTTCGCAAGATACTTAATAATAGAAACTAGGAATATCAATACCCAAAATGCAATGACTGGATAGCAAAATTTACTGTATATATATATATAACTAAAATGTGTAAAATAAAAAAGTAAATTATCAAAAAACGTGATTGCTTAAAAAAAATTAAAAAAAGAAACTAGCCCTGAAACAAAGATCTTAACTACTAGGTATGGATAGGCCATGATAATTTGTCACGAACCGATGAGTCATTTGGCTTTTCGACAGCGAAAATAATAAATATGAGAGTGTAAGTTAAAAATTGGTGTCCCATTTGTTTAAAAAGTTTATAGTGTACATTTACGTGACATAAACATACACATAGGTTCGTCCCACACACAGCACGTGCATATAGTCGCAGAGACAAATTTTATGTTAGAAATGGCACAGCCATACGTAGTAATTAATATCTTTGCCCAGAAATCTTGAATATAGGTGAATATAGAACCTTGTCTTTTTCTGTCGGTTTAAATAAAATCATAACAGTTGGATATTAGACAAATACCTACTCCTTCTGTGTCCGACTTCCCAACTATTAAGAAGGTGTAAACATAATAATTACACTTTGGGCAAGAGCATGCGCCGTAAAGAATATATATACCTACATATTTACACTTGAAAACCCCGCTAGGTTGGAGTTCGAGTTACGAAGTACTTAACTATTTAGTCATCTGTCGTTGGAGCACAAGAATTCGGTTATTTGTTGTATACTTATAGTTGGAGTACCTTGCACTTCACCAACAATATAGCTACATACATTTCAACAAAGACAAAGTAGGTAGGTTTTTACGAAATTATAGAAAAAACTTACCTTGCGTCACGGGGAAATCTATAAAATTTTAAATTCTTGATGTGTTCCGACATCGAGTTACAACCGTATACAGAACAATTTGTATTCACCATCATAATAAATAGGAATCACTGAACGTAAATTAAAAAAAACGTTTAAAACACTCAGTACGCGCACGTGACTGCCTTTCACGGTGGCTCCCACAAACTACGCTTGTTTGTGGGACGCTGACCGCACCGCCCGCTTCTCCGCGGGTTCCCCTCCCTTGCTCTGCGCAAGTACCTTCGCTTCCCAACTGTATGCTTTTAAAACTGTGCCTTTAGAGTCAGCCTGTGACCACGGCCGGTGCAACCTGGTCGAAACGTCAGGCAATAATAAAGGTATGTAAATACCCTTATATATTAATTCCCGTTCTTATATTTCATAAATCATGCAACGCGAAAGTTTAAAAGTTATTATCTGATAAATGTACTTAAATACTTTTTTTTTTAAATACATACTTATAATACATAAACACCCAGACTAAGGTAAACAGATATGTTCATGCACACAAATGTTTGTACTTGTACGGGGATCGAACCCGCGACCACGGAGTCAAAGTTGCCATTGTTGACCATTCGCCCACCGAGCTCGTTCATAAAGCTTTTCTTTGTATTTTATTTTCTGCTAAAAGTCAAAAATATTACAAAAGTAAAATTCCTTAAAACCCAGCTGTATCTAAAAGAAAACCGAAACCATCGAAATACCAGGGACCAGGTTTTGACGCTAAATCAAACCCGAAAAACCGCTAAACCGGAAGTTGAGGTTTTTATGAATTCTTCACGGGATTTTTATAACTCCGCGAATCCGCAGCTGAGCAGCGTGGTAGAATACGCTCTAAACCCCTTCGATTGAGGGGAGATCCATATTCCAGCAATGGGATGACTAAGGGTTGACGACGATGTCTTTAAAAAGCGAACGACCACGAAAGTGTGTTCTTATTTCGTATAACTTTATTTGTAACAACAGATATAACAATACATAAAATACAACTAAAACTAAATTACCTAAAACTTTGTTCAGACAATAGCCTATTATGATATAAATTTACACTATAAACTAAATTAACTAAAAATAGACTAATCTTAAAATACAAACTTAAGTAATTAAAAATAAATAAGGAAAGAAAAAAAAAAGAAATATATAACTAAACCTAAAACTAAATAATACTAAAATAAAAGTAAACTAAAATAAATGTAAAAAGTTTGGCCCATGTGGCATCGTTCCCAAGATGCTATATTTATTTATATTATAGGTTCTTATTAACGCTTCTACTGCAGAATACAAATTAAATGTAACTTGCAAAATACAATTTCATATACGTATGACCTTTGAGTTTACAATGTTTCTGGTGTTGATAGAGTCTTTTGTTCAAGGTACCAGAACCACAGGAGCCTTTAGAGAACAGTTGCCTGACTGGCAGGCGAATCTGCGATCCCTTTGTGCCGGCCTACGAGACTACAGAATAATACACACTCTACGAGCGCAGAATATTTACGAAGCGTGCACCGAACAGGACAGTTCATTTCGCCCGAAATCCTAAAGCAATTTCGCAAAGTGCCCGTTTATATTCGAATACCTGAAAAGATAATTTGCAGTGAGGATGTCGTACTGAATATTTTTGGAGTGGAAGTAGTTCACTTTTTATACTAATAAGGTGGCAAACAAGTGTGCTATTTGATAGTTAATTGATGCTGGTGTTATTTTGGGGAAGTCAAATTTACAGGCAATTTGATCTACACTACTGTGCGTGCTTCCGCCACCAATTAGTTCATTTAAACTACTACCGGTCGGCACCCACCAACTGGTTCCAGGGGATCTGTTCATGTGATCTGTTTCAGATGATGGAGGTTCGCCGAGACGACCGGAGCAGCTGGAGCAGAGACGACCAACGCAGCCACGACAGTCGTATGCATCTACTAACGGTAGTGGGTGGGTGCCGGCAGGCAGTAGTTTGCTTGAACTAATTGGTGGCGGAAGCACACAAAGTAGTGTAGATCAAATTGCCTGTATACTTAATATTTGTCTGTTTATAAGTAGTCATTGCACCCTATGGACACTCTTAAGACTTCTGTGTCGTCGACCCTGTAAAAAACCCATTACGCCTTTATTGAATAACCCCATGTAGCCACGGCGACGTTGTACGTGGTGCATCCCGTTGATTAGCAAACGAGGGTTTAACGAAAGAGACGTGCATATAGCTATTTAAAATTGGAAGCAACAGGATTAGTGAACAATTCCTACTTTATAGAATACCGTAGGTAGATAATATTTCTATAGAGGATTATTGTTTTGCTGCAAGTGAGGAAGGTCATCTGGAAGTTTCTGGAGAGCTGCAGCAATAGCAGTTGGAGTTGCGCGTGAGAGTTACTGCTTTTGCAAGCGACTATAGGTTGCGATAAGCCGGTAGCCGAGTCACTTCAGATGGGTCGTAGTTTTGTTTGTCACCCATTGGTACGATTTCGCTTTTAAGATGATTATGAGTTACTTATACCTCTGTCTATACAATCTTTGCGTAACTATACATCTTTTTAAAATCTTTCGATATTAATGTAACAAATGTACGTACCTTTATTGAAGTCAGACGAATTGTGAAATTCAATTAACTGTAAAAGTGCCAATAAAACAGGATGGGACTGTTAACCGGAAGTGATACTAAATATTCGAAGTGAAAAGGGCACACCGGGCCGATAATGGTCTTAATGAATTTGTTGGTCTGCTTCCGTTTTCCACATGATCGTTGGGGAAGAACGTGTAGCTTTTGAAACTATTTTATTTAGTAGTTATGGCGCTAGACCCAACTTGTATATTATAGGGAAGTTTATTTAATTATTTCCACCAAGTTTTATCGAAAATATATTTTAAGCAATTTGAGCTAAACTGAAACAGTAGGTAGTAGGTAGGTACCTAATGTTTATTTTTATGTTACTACAAACAAACATTTCAAAAACTATAAAACCGATTTCGTGGTCCAACGAATATCGATACCTAGCAAATTTCATCAAAATTCAAGCACCTACCCGCTCGAGAGTCATTGCGATACAAACAAATATATGTACAAACAAATGGATTTCCATTACAACTTGATTTGAAGACACCATTTGCTTAGCTCACTTGATCAAAAAGCAAGACAAGACACATTTTCAGAGATTTTTTACGACACGTATTAGCAAAATTTCGTCACTAATTGTCGTGTATTTTACCGAAATTATATAAATGATAAAAGCAAAGCTTGTACTATGGGATAACTAATATAATACAATTGACGAGTTCGGTGGCGTAGTGATCAATGACGCGGCTTCGACACCAACGCTCGTAGGTTCGATTCCCACATATGACAAACATTTGTGTGCATGAACATGTCTGTTTGTCTTAGTCTGGGTGTTTTCTATGTATCTTAAGTATGTATTTACAAAAAAAATGTATTTACGTATGTTTATCAGTTGTCTAGTACCCATAACACAAGCTTCGCTTACTTTGGGGCTAGATGGCGCTGTGTAATTTGTAAAAAAAAAAACTTAAATACATATAATACATAGAAAACACCCATGCCAAGACAAACAGATATGTTCATGAACACAAATATTTGTCTTGTGTGGGGATCGAACCCGCGACCTCGGAATCAAAGTTAAATGAATACATACAAAATTATTTTCACTCACAATGCTTAACTTTTAGCTTATTGAAACGTATAAACCAAAATCTGTAACGTAAACATTGTGCCCACGTTGATGTTACCTCATATCCGCGAACCGTTCCATACGCAGCAGATACGAGTATTAAACTCAAACGTGTCTCAATATCCTATGAATACCAAATGGAGGTTCGTCGAAACGGAACAAGTACTTTTTTTCCCTCGAACCTTTTTTGTGAGTAAAACAATCATAATTGAAATTGGAGACGAAGATGAAATTTGAGTAATTGTTCACAAAGATCTGTTATTTTAGGAATTTATTTGCGTTTTCGCATGGAACAGAAATAATATTATGTCCACCATATATAAGTATGCCTGGAATAAGTATTTCTGGACAAAATTACAAACTGCCATCTAATCCCAAACTGAGCAAAGCTTGTACTATGGATACTAGATAACTGATATAAAACTTTTTTTTTGTAAATACATACATATAATACATAGAAAACACACAGATCAAGACAAACAGACTTGTTCATGCACACAAATATTTGTCTTGTACGGGGATCGAACCCGCAACCTCGGAGTCATAGTGCCCTTTGCTAACCATTCGACCACCGAGCTCGTCATATATACGTATATCATATCGATATATGTATGTAATAATAGACAAGTGGTTCAGAACCGGGGGTTTTACCCCGTAGGGGTAAAACATAGATTCTGCAGGGTAATGAAGCTAATAAAACATTATAAGTGAGCTTAAACCAAATGAAATCAAATAGAAATGGTATGCAATTACTACTACTAATAACTTCGTATCGTAATTGGTTGAAGTTGGCTGTTTAATATTGTGTCGTAAAAGCATAAGGCCGGATCCACACTATCAACTCGATCACGGATCGTTCGCGGTCTGATCTTCAATTTAAAAAAAAAACAACTTACCACGATTTATTACATATGCGACTGATAGAAATCTATACCAATAAATATAGTTGAAAAAAACTAAAAAAACACGCTTTTAAAGCACATCAAACTAAAAAGTGAAAAATAATTCTTAATACAAGCTGAAAATAATAATGAGTAAAAATACTAGCATTATTGTGAAAAAACCGTGGGGCGCTTTGTGCCATATTTTACTTTTCTTTTTAAGCACCCCACGCTTTTATTACAATCACAATATTTTGTTAGTTTATTTATTGTTATTTTAAGTTGCTCGATATACGAAAAATATGGCACAAAGCGCCCCACGCTTTTTTAACAATAATGCTAGTATTTTTACTTATTATTATTTTCAGCTTGTATTAAGAATTATTTTTCACTTTTTAGTTTGATATGATTTAAAAGCGTGTTTTTTTAGTTTTTTTTAAACTATATTTATTTTTCACTTTTTAGTTTGATGCGCTATGAAAGCGCCCAAGAGGTCGCCGATCCATTGCCACCCTATACTCCTTCCTTGCTTTCTTTCTGGTGCACCACGTGCAGGTGAGGTTGTATTGTTCCGATAGGTTTGTTATAACCATGAAACCTGATCGTGTTCAAAGTCCATTACGCGGCCTTTCTCACAAGTGCAAACACAACTATGATACGATATTCCATCATGGAATGCCAGTGCCTATCTTCCGGCTTCATCATCAGACCTTGAAACCTAATCGTGGTCAAAGTTGATTACAAGACTTTTCTAAGAAATCTAAAAACAGGTATGATACGATGTTCCATCATGAAGTTCCAGTTCATATCTTTCGGCTCCATCATCAGATCAGTTCGACAGTACCATATTATTGTATTGTCATCAGAACTACATACAGCTGCCAATTTTCATTTCGCTACCATCCTTGGAAGATGGTTAAATTAATTGCCTTAGATTCCATTACATAGTTTTTTTTTTTTTTTATTAAAATAAAGTTACATCTACATCTTAATTAAATATACCGTTGTAGTTTTCATTACAATTTTGTTAATTTGTTTTTATAATTAAATGCTCCGCGCTTGCTTACTCTAGTACTTAGTGCTATGTATGTTATTATTATTATTTATTATTACTTTTTTTTTTTTTTTTTTTTTTGTATGTTATTTTCTCGTCATGCTGATCTTTTAATGCTTGTCATGCTATTGTTTTACTCTTTTCTCTATGGACCCGAAATGGTTCATAAGAGCTTCGTCCACCAACAGGCGTGTGCACTTTACATCCTTATGCAAACCATTTACCAGTAAGGATGCCATAGTCCGCACTCTTTTGTTGTTCATGTTGCCAAATCGCATTGTCAGTCTCTCTTTGATGTCATTTGCGGCCTCGATTGTCGTCGTCACGATGATATCCCCTTTTTGGTCAAACTTAGAGATTACCCATCTAGTCTTGCCGCATCCCGGGACTCCGTTTACCCATATAAATGTGGGGGTCACCCAGTGCACGGGGCTTCCGCCTTCGAACAGGTCGCCGGCTATGGTGTGAGCCATACCGATGATTCTGTCGTCTAGCATGACCTTAGTGCACTTGGCGACTACCACTATTGGGTCTCCTGGTGGTGTTTTAAACGTAATCCTCCCCTCGCTCGTAGTTTTGTCTTCGTCCAGAGGCACAAAGCCATCGGTTGCGCTGTAAGCTGCCATGTACGATCCCGACATGTTGCCCAATATCACTAGGCTACTATCGCTATCATACACCGCTGCCTCAGCTTCGCTCAATTTTGCTCGCAGCAATATTTGTGCCATCGCGGTGTTCCACTTGAACATCTGCAAGATGGAGTGGCAGATGTCTGTGTTCACCTTCTTTGTGGCCCTCGTCACCGCTACGAACTCGATGAAAGCGTTCACCATGTGGTCTCGTGGCCCATGGATTGGCCTAAGTTTGGGAAGTTTCACATGTCCCATGTCGGCTTTTGTGCGGGGACTAGTAGGAGGCTCCGATCTTTGACGGGGGGTTTTCACCGCGAGCCATTGGCCCGCCTTTTCCATCGACTGGGCTCTGCCCATCGCTCCAACTTTTTTACTCACGACGGCCGGGACGCTCCTAACCACTTTGCTAAGGGCCGTCCATAGGGGGAAAAGATGTGTTCTCTGTGCTTTCTTCTTCGCCTGGCATTTTCCTTGTCTCGTCCGCTGCTGCAACCTTTCCGATCCACTGATGTTCGGGTTTACAATCGGATTGTCCCAACAGTCGGTAGAGATCAGCTTGGTGCCATGATCCTGAGATTGGGCCTTAAGGAAACTTAGGTTTTCTCCCCTGTTCTCGTACACCACGACTTCATGGCATCTCGAGATCATGAGTGCTCCTTCGTAATCCTCAGTTCTCCCACTCATGTATCCCACAACCATGGCATCAATACTGAGGATCTTGGGTGGTTCAACTCGTTTCCCCATGTTCAGCAGCATTTTGCACATTTGTTCAAATTCGGTGACCTCGAAGTCTGTGCAGAATAGTGCGATAGTTTTGTTGTTCTTTCGCACTATTCTGCACGTTTGGTTCTCGATTGTCACTCTTGGTAATTCGTTGAACAGTTTCCGTCGCATGGTGGTCTTACGGGTGCTGCCGTTCAATAGGGCTCCGAGTCCCGGTGAGATGTCTATCGTATTTTTGCCCAGCGGGTTGCAGAAAGCAATCCCTATCCTCTCGCTATTATTGTCCATAAACAGAGCAACTCCTCTCAGGCGTAGCTCTGGCTGGCGTAGATCCATTACGTAGTTAGTTACATACAGGTCGACCTAATAAAAGCGTATTAAAAAGCTAAGCGTTCGGACGCGTAGTTGACACGTGCGCTTCGCATACATCCCATGTTTACTACATTACATACTTGGTCTGTGGATCAGACCAATAAGAACTTCATATAGGCATAGAGAAAGAATTAATAAAGAATCATAACGTTCATACAAAATACCGTAAAGCGGAATTTAGTTACAAATTCCGGTTTTTTTTTATACTACGTCGGGTGCCAGACAAGCATACGACCCGCCTGAAGTGAAGCGTTTACCGTAGCCATATTAACGCTCGCAAGATAAAATATCGCTCGCGCGCCGCCACCCCCGCTGCCAACGCAGCATCTCCTTCCTTTCTGGTGACCTCACTCACTCGCAGGAACACAGCAAACCTCAAGGGAATTGTTATTTGGCTGCGATATTCTGTGAGGTGGAGGTACATTTCCCAGTCGGTCAGCTTACAATTACGCTCCCTACCTCTCTTTTCGCCAGAGCTTCGTTTGTCAGTTAGCAGAGTGCACCGCGTGCAGGTGAAGTTGGCTTTAGTTAAAAGATGTTGATGAACCATTTACACCCCAAAAATAAGTTTAATGTTCCCGGTGGTAAAATCAGTTTGTTTTATTGGTCTTATGGGTCATTGAAAAGGTTAACTTAGACTGAGTCTATAAAGTGAGTATCAACGGTCAACGGCAGCCTAGTGCGAGCTTTTCTGGTAATGAAATTCAGGATTGTGGGCGGGTATTTACAAAGCTTCAGCCTACGTAGATACGTGAAAGAAAGAAATCGACTGAAATATTGCAATTACATGCTTTTATTTAGTGTCTCTAAGGGACCGAATCCGGAACGAAGTAATTCGACGAGAATCAAAGTTGTCGACATAGCTCTCAGAGTCATCAAGCTGAAGTGACAATGGGCTGGCCACATCTGCCGAGTCAGTGATGGCAGAAGGGGAAGAAAGTCCTAGAGTGAAGACCTCGTATAGGGGGACGAAACGTTGTTGTCCCCCCCCCCCCATTTTTGGACCGTACTCTACCACGCTTACGAGTTGGCGGAGGCCAGTGTTTTCAAGCCACCCAAAGGCCTTGGCTTAACGACTGCCCGGAACGTGCCCCTTTATTTGTTGTTATGCAATAAAGGATTAATACAAAATCCTAGTAAGTTTATAATACCACGCAAAATGCCTTCATTACGGCAGCTAAAACCTGGATTAAAAGTTAATCAAAACTCCGTAGATGGTCCAACTTAAATAAAATCGGTAAACGAAGTCCTTAATTACTTAATACTCTACCGTATGATATAGGGGTAAGCTTTGTTTTACCTTGCACTTAATAATATTAAGGGAAGGTTAACGATACAATTAGTGCATGTTTTGATTTTAGGGTAGTTTTAAAATTAACGGTAATTGGTGTTGTTAAAATTAATTATTCAAAGAATTGTTCTTACCCGTTTCAACAGACTTTTAGTTTACCGTTTAAGTATTAAATTGGTCATTATTTATAATGGCCTGCCGATGTAATAAATTGTCAATAGACTACACGACATTTGTTATGTAAGGACGTCATTATAATATAACTGTAGGTGAAAGAATTACTTCGAAAGCATAAAATAATTGGGGTGTAAGTGGTTCATCAACATCTTTGAACCAAAGCCAACTTCACCTGCACACGACGACAAACGAAACTCTGGCAAAAAGAGAGGCAGTGAGCGTAATTGTAAGCTACCCGACTGAGGAATGTACCTCCACTTCAATTCCCTTGAGGGTTGCTATGTTCCTAGAAGTGAGTGAGGTCGCCAGAAAGTAAGGAAGGTCGCTGCGTTAGCAGGGGGGTGCCGGCGCGCGAGCGATATATCATGTTGCGAGCGTTAATATGGCTACGGTAACCGCTTCACATCAAGTGGGCTGTATGCTTGTCTGCCACCCGACGTAGTATAAAAAAAAATAACTATAGGTGAAAGAATTACTTTGATAGCATAAAAAATCTCGAGATTTGATAACTTGAAAATCACAATTTTGGATTGTCCCGAAAACACTTCATACAACGGTACTGAGTAATAACGTCACACCTAGGTATCTGGGGGCACGGCAGTGCCCCCGCCAAGTCGAGCAAAAAGCGGCACGGCCGCCGTACCATCCTTTTCTCGAAGCAATTCCGGTTTTGTATACATTAAAACAGCGCAGCGACCCATAGTGAGTCTTGGCCTCCGACTTAAGAACCTTCCATTTGTCCCTTTCTTGTGCAAGCTCTTGCCAGTTGTTGACATGAAGATCGCACAGATCAGCCTGCGTAAGATAAATGAGATAAGAAAATTCTATAAACGTATGTCTTGGCCGTGTGGTTTCCGGTAGACTAGAATAGAATTACTCCGTTTCTTCCCGTGGATGTCGTACAAGGCGACTAAGGGAAATACATTATCAAACATCGATCAGGCCTCCCCAACCCGTCTGGCCAGCGTGGGGAGTGTAAGCCAACTCCTCTTTCCGTCTAGGACGGACGAGAGAGGGTCGTGCTTCTGTAGTGGAGACTAAAATGGACCTGATGATGATGTCTGAAGAGTCTGTGTCTAGTCTAGCTAGCTTAGTTAGGCAAGGCAACAGATTTTTATTCCATGATCACATCGGACTCTGTTCTAACGATGAGTCGAAGTATTTTACTCGCTCAATTTATTATAATAATAAATAATATAATAATAAATAAATATTTCTGGACAATTTACACAGCGCCATCTAGTCCCAAATTAAGCGCAAAGCTTGTGTTATGGGTACTAGATAAATGTACTTAAATACATTTTTTTTTGTAAATACATACTTATAATACATAGAAAACACCCAGACCAAGACAAACAGACATGTTCATGCACACAAATGTTTGTCTTGTACGGGAATCGAACCCGCGATCTCGGAGTCAAAGTGGCCATTGCTAACCATTCGACCACCGAGCTCGTCGATTCATTTCCGTATCTAAATAACGATTTATTTCTTTTACGCTTACAAACTTATTTCAACACGGTTTATGGTTATGAGGACAGAAGGAGTCCGTTTTAATGCAATGCATTTATTTTACGAGGCACTCCACCGAGGTAGGTAATGGCACATTTTACTTCATAGACCATGAAGTAAATGGTCCTGGCAGTGCGTTTTATTTGACGTATACGGTATAGCCTTTTAAACTCAGTTTTCTTTATTAACTAATGACCTCCAAGCGTATCAACAGGTCTATTCCAGAAATATGTTCGTTTGTTATACTACTAAGGTGACAAACAAGTATACGACATGCCTGATCCTGAGGTAATTAAATGGTGTATATAAACCCCGAATTTACTTTATATAAATCAGTCATCATCGACGAATAGGGCACTTTGGCCCCACCATCATCTCTTGAATTGCCGTGTTGAAAGAGCCGTGCATGGCTCCCCCTCCCCCTTATGTCGACCTACTTATTCAGAATCACTCGATAAACATAAGGAAGTACGTAATCGGGCGGATGAAAAGAGGCATTATGGGGTGGAAGTGGTTTATCAACATCTTTGAACCAAAGCCAACTTCACCTGCACGTGGTGCACCCTGCTGACAACCGAAGCTCTGGCGAAAAGAGAGGTAGGGAGCGTAATTGTAAGCTACCCGACTGGGGAATGTACCTCCACCTCACAGAATACCGCGGCCAAATAACAATTCCCTTGAGGGTTGTTATATTCCTGCGAGTGAGTGAGGTCACCAGAAAAGAAGGAGATGCTGCGTTGGCAGCGGGGGTGGCGGCGCGCAAGTGATATATTATGTTGCGAGCGTTAATAAGGTTACGGTAACCGCTTCACATCAGGCGGGCCGTATGCTTGTGTTTCACCCGACGTAGTATAAAAAAAAAAGGCAACATGTGCAAGTGCAACAAACCGCAGCGTTAGCACAAAACCACCCCGTGAGTTACGCCGCTACATCCAGGAAGCCCCAGTAGAGAACTTATTAAAAGTCTATTCCTAGGCATGAAACTATAATCATCCCACTACTGAGATACGGGGCCCCCTTCAATCGTAGAGGTTTAGAGCTTACTCCAACACACTGGTTAACTGCTAAAACCATATTTTTTTTAGGCTAGTAATTAACGGAGCAACTAAAATTGTAGAAATAGGCAACTTTTATACTAACTTGGCAACTAAAGAAGATATAAAATATACCAAACCTAACCTAACCCAGTATTTCGGTCGCCCATTTAGTATTTTTTAGTCGCTCGATAAATTATTTCCTTTTTTTTAGGGTTCCGAACCTCAAAAGGAAAAACGGAACCCTTATAAGATCACTTTGTTGTCCGTCTGTCTGTCTGTCTGTCTGTCTGTCTGTCTGTCTGTCTGTCTGTCTGTCTGTCTGTCTGTCTGTCTGTCTGTCTGTCTGTCTGTCTGTCTGTCTGTCAAGAATTTATATGTCGAGAATGCGTGGAGGTATCAAGCTGAAATTTGAACTGTATACTCAGGTCTACGGTCCCATAAAGTTAAAAAAAAATCAAACTGCTAAGTTTACGTAGAAAAAAGTTACGGCCGTTTATTCAACAAAAAACGCATATTTCGACACACTCAAGGAAATCAAAACCTATAGGGTACTTCCCGTTGACCTAGAACTATGAAATTTGGCAAATAACATCCTTATAGACTACAAGTACAGGAATAAATCTCAAAACTATACATTTGTAAATAGATCTTAAAAAATAGGGGGTCTAAATTTTTTATAGGGTGTCGAAATTTCAAGTTGAAACTACTAGTTCAAATGGGGTATCATATGAAAGGGCTTGATGTACACATTGCAAAATATATTTTATTTGTTTTTTTCGACACATTATTTCTTATTTATAATGAAAAATATCAAATTTAATAATGATACTACGTACGGAACCCTCGGTGGGCGAGTCCGACTCGCACTTGTCCGGTTTTTTATATTAGAGGGTGACAAACGAGCATGTGGGTCACCTGATAGAAAGTAATCACCACCGCCCATGGAGATCAGCAAAACCAAGGGCTCGCCGATCCGATGCCAGCCTATACTCCTTCCTTCCTTTCTTTCTGGTGACCTCTCTCACTCGCTGGAACACAACAGCCCTCAAGGGAGTTGTTATTTGGCTGCGCTATTCTGTGAGGTGGAGGTGCTTCCCCAGTCGAGCAGTTTAAAAAATACGCTATGCCCTATCTCCTCTTTTCGCCAGAACCTCGTTTGTCAGTCAGCAGGGTGCACCATGTGCAGGATAGGTTTTGGTTCAAAGAAATTGAACATGACCAATGTTATTGAAAGCAGCAACAGGGGACCTCGTAACTGTTTCGGGAAATATTTACATTTAAAAAACTCAGCCCTAAATCGATGTCTACGGGTGAATTTATTACGTTTCTGATAACTAAGCACGACGTTGGAAAAGAAATCGAATCTCTTGTTAGTTATCGCCTAAATTCCACTTTGAATGGTATACCTCTGGTATCAGAGACCCGTATCGAGCAATAAATCTACACCAGTGTTTTTCAATCTTTTTGTTTTCGCGACCCCGTTACAGGTTGAAAAATTCTGGCGACCCCCTTGTCCCATAGACAGACAGACAAATAAATAATTTTAAAGACTACGTAAATGGTTTTTTTTAATAAGCCGCGAGAGTTTTGAAAATAAGCACGATGTAAGTCGACAAAGCTAACCGCGACTTAAACAAAGGCGCCAGTTAGCGCGGGCGTCATTAAAACTAATAAGAAATGATTTAAAAAAAAAAATTTAAACCGACTTCATTTGGCGAGCGCAGCTTATTGATGGAATACCCCGGCAGACGCTGCTGCCTGTCTTCCGGGAGAAAAGTTATCGCGTGACACAAGATTCCTTAGTCGCCTTGTACGACATCCAGCGCAGAGCAATGGAGTGGCACAATTTTATTCTGCCGCCTACCATAGGGCAAATTTGAGGGTTTTCCTCGATTTTTCTGGGATCCCATGATCAGATCCTGACTTGGTGAATATGGGACCACCTTGCAATCATACCCTTTCAAATAAAAAAAGAATTATAAGAATCGGTACACAATTCGCAAAGACATCGAATAACATACATACAAAAAAAATATTCAGTCGAATTGAGAACCTCCTCCTTTTTTGAAGTCGGTTAAAAAGAGAATTATACTTCAATTAGAAACTGATTAGATTATTAAACGTTTCAAAAATAGCACCACGATTTGACAAACTTTAGAAAAAATAAACAAGCCCATCCTTCTCACTAAAATTGTGTTTTTATTGTAGTGTCTAAACCTTGCCATTTTCTTATTGCTGGCGACCCCCCCAGTCTGGCTTCGGCACTCCCCTGGGGGTCGCGACCCACAGATTGGAAAACACTGATCTACACGAACAAAGGACTGGATTCTACAGTTCAACCCTTAGACGTCTTTGATTGTATACGACTTCTAAAGAAAAACCGATTTTATTTATAAATTTGGGGTGTAATTGGGTCACCACGGTCTTTGAGCCGAAACCAACCTCACCTGCACGTGGTACACACTGCTGATAGACTGATGAGGCTCTAACGAATGGGATGTAGGACATAGCGTATATATATTTAAGTATCCATTTTCTAGTACCCGTAGTACAAGCATTGCTTAGTTTGGGACTAGATGGCAATGTGTAATTTCTTCAGGAATATTTATTTATTATTATTACTGAACGATTGCAGAAATACCTCCACCTGAAATATCACTTCTCTTAAGGGTTGTTGTGTTCCTGCGACCGGCGGCTTAACGTGCCTTCCGCAGCATGGAGGAGATCGCGATAAATAAACCCATCCATGGACAGGCTACGTTTGACGTTGCTTAACTTTCGTGTTCGTATAGACTTCGTACTGACACGCGTAACGACCCCATCGAGCTCTTCAATTTATTTAATTATGAGGTATTAGTAAATAAAAGAGGGCCCAAGATCGACCCTTGCGGTACAAAGTTATTTGTATATTGCCACTGATGTTTGCGCTGAACACCTGATACTGTCTACTTTCATTATGTGATCGGAAAAGCAGAGTCAATATTAGTCGAACGAAATGGAAATCAAGTCGTGCTTCGGTTTGTACGTTATGTTGAGATACGACAAAATAAATGAGTGCTACGGCCTAGGGACAAGGGGATCTGGTGGCCGGAATGCAAGTATTCTACAGAATTAGTATTCCCAAGCTTTTTGGCTTTGTAGGTATATTACGTATATTCTGTTCCATAGCTGAGGGTCGATAAAGACCACTTTCAGAATCAACCTTCGCGTAGGCCAAAAAAGTCGAAACTTGCACTAGATCACAAGAAAGAAAGAGTTGCTGTGTTGGCAATTAGGGCGAGGCGCGAACGATATTTCACGTTGCGAGCGTTAACATAATTACGATAAACGCTTCAGGCGGGTCGTATGCTTGTTTACCATCCGACGTAAAGTCGGTTTACGGACGATAATTTTACGTGATAATGTCATAAGAAACTGGCCGATCGTGCCTCTCTGTCGCTTGTTCCGCGCTCTCGTTTGCACGCACGGCTCAGGCGGAACGTGACAATGAGTCATGCTTTTTCGTGCGTGCAGCCGGTGTTCATCGATTTATAAGCGTTATCAGGACAAAAGCAAGGAAGACATCCTCTATTCTATCCCTTTCTATGTAGTCTCCATGTTTCTATTAGGAAATTATTGATGATTGTATTGTTTGTATGTGAACATTGTGAACCCTCGCGTGACTAACCTCAATTGTAGAGCCGTGACGTCTTGCGCCGATTGTTGACTGACTACATAATGTTACGTAACTAATAAAATATTCAGAAACTTGTCTTTCTAGTTTTAAGATTGAACAGATATTGGTAATTCATGTCTTATCCTTTCTTAGAATATGTCAAATAAAGTTAGCATGGAATACAAAATAAATTAATAATTTAAAAAACACTAGAAAAACACGCTTTTATGCACCTGAAAGTCCATTACGGGGCCTTTCTCACAAGTGCAAACACGACTATGATACGATATTCCATCATGGAATGCCAGTGCTTATCTTCCCGCTTCATCATCAGACCTTGAATACCTAATCGTGGTCAAAGTTCATTACAAGACGTCTAAGAAATCCAAAAAAAAGCTATGATACGAGGTTCCATCATGAAGTTCCAGTTCATATCTTTCGGCTCCATCATCAGATCAGTTCGACAGTACCATATTATTGTATTGTCATCAGAACTTTAGGATCCTTGGAAGATGGTTAAATCTAAGGTAACTACCTTAGATTCCATTACATAGTTAGTTACATACAGGTCGACCTAATAAAAGTGTGTTAATAATTCTAAATTATGTCCAAATATCTCTATTACATTCAATTTTTTTTTGGACAATCTCTTGTACCCATTAGTACAAGGTTTACGGGACGGAGACCCACCACACAGTGGTGGGAACCACTGTGTCTCCTGTGTGGTGGCAGGATTAACAGCGGCGACCAAATTTACTAAAAAAGGCAATGTACAATAAAGTCCACTGCAGTCCCGGGGGTAAAACTATGACTGCCTTGGAACTGACAACGAATTTAAACAGTAGTAGGAGTAGAAAATTTTTGGAATTTGATTTTCCCTTCTTGGCAATGTAAGAGACAGTAATATAGCAAATAACTCATTAAAAACCTAAGGAGATGGCTAGTCAAGTGAACCGCAACTGCCGTGCACCATAGATTTTAAATGTCTAACACTAGTGCACTACAAGGTTTCCTTGTTTTGAGATTAGATGGCCGTGTGTAATTTATCTAGGAATATCATCTCCATCAACAATCTTTCCCACGATACTTATTACAATAAGTAGCGGGAAGAATTATCGTTAAACGGGTCAATTATTAAAAAAAAAACATTGCCTATTGACGATATGGCCACTTTGACTCCGAGGTCGCGGGTTCGATCCCCGCACAAGAGAAATATTTGGGTGCATGAACATGTCTGTTTCACTTGGTCTGGGTATTTTCTATGTATTATATGTATGTATTTACAAAAAAAAATGTATTTAAGTACTTTTATCAGTTGTCTAGTACCAATAACACAAGCTTGCGCTTAATTTAGGACTAGATGGCGCTGTGTAAATTGTCCAGAAATATTTATTTATTTTATTTATTTATTGACTATTTACAAGTGCTTTATAATAACATTATTGCCTATTTATTCCGACCCTAGGTTATTTAGAAACTTTTTTAAATATCATCTTTCGAAGCTACGGTCAGCGAAGTTTCGGTAATACTTCAACTTAATGCCAAACTTTCTTAATAAAAGGAAAGTATGTGGAGAACTTGGAATCCTGAAACGTGAAAATCCGCTTTAATGTATTAAGAAGAGCCGCCGTATTTCTCAATTTAAAGCTCTTTTCAGTGGAAGCTAGAACGCTAGCGCTAAGCTTAGATTTGTACCGTTTGCCAACAGGTTCCTTGATAAGCTTGTGTGAAAAGTAGCAAACCTTTCTCTTGGTAGATAAAAATAAGTACAACCTATTTTTTGTTTAAACAAGTTTTATAAGATGTTAACAAAAAAAAAGGATGTCTGTACAAGAGTTTCGCTCAGTAGTCCTCCTCCTCCAACCTCACCTGCACGTGGTGCACCCTGCTGACTGACAAACGAGGCTCTGCCTAAAACGGAGGTAGTGCATAGCGTATTTTTTAAGCTGCCCGACTGGGGAAGTACCTTCACCTCACAGAATACCGCAGCCAATTAACAATTCCCTTGAGGGTTGTTGTGTTCCTGCGAGTGAGTGAGGTAATTAGAAAGAAAGCAAGGAGTATAGACTGGCAACAGACCGGCGATCCCTTGGTGTTGTTGATCTCCATGGGCTCTGCATGATTGCTTTCCATCTAGTGATCCACATGCTCGTTTCCCACCACATAAAAAGAAATACTAGTTTAATACATCTAGTGTAATAAAACTCTCTAAGAACTAGGTTAAACTATATATCGCTTAGATTACAGGCATTTTAACCGACTCCTAAAAAGGAGGAGGTTCTCAATTCGGCTGTATTTTTTTTAATGTTTGTTACTTAATTACTCCGTGATTTATAAACCGATTTGTAAAAAAAACTTTTTTTATTTGAAAGTATATTTCCAGATTGGTCCCATTTTTTTTTTCATTATCATCATCATCATCAGCCTGTATTTACATACATAAATGTAGATTAATGTTTGAAGTCGGTTTTCTTTTTGTAAATTTTAATAAGAATAACAAATATATCGTCTCCTTGCACTAGCACGTTTTCTAAGAGTTTAAAGGGAATTCGTTTTTATCTACAACAATCAGTAAACAAGGTTTGTTTAGGGTCGTCAACACGGGGCGTTGAATAAATAAACAGTAAAGTGGCCACGCAACCGACGGACCCCTATTCCAGTTCCAATATATGTACAGGGTGGAAAATATAAGTGATATCCCACGATTATTTCTAAACCATATAATATATCGATTTTTTTTTAATTGATCCTGAAAGAACTTAACGAGCTGAACTCAACTGAACGATATAACTAATAGTTCATGAAGTGGATCTATCAGAAAATTCGATGTTTAAATCTACTAGTCCGTGAGCCAGATAATATTTTTGTCAGTCATTTCCTCTCAAGCGATAACTCGTGAATTACTTCAGAGAGTTGTATTATGCCGTATGGTAAACGTCTCACTTTAAAAATTTGTCAGATGATAGCTTACATGCAACTTTGAATAAATAAAAGCGTCAGCTGCCTCTATGTTGGTGGAAAGCGCGTTTCAAGTGAGAGGAAATCACTGAAAATAAAATTTTTTTTTGCATGTTCGTGTGACGTATAATACACCACGGTACGGCCAGCTGACTTTTTTTATCTACGAATAATTGCGTTAACTATCATTTAACAAATTTTCAGTCGGGAGGAAATGACTGAAAACAAGACCCACGGAGAGGCAGCTGACGTATACCATACGGCATAATAGAACTCTCTGAAGTATTTGCCGAGTTATCGCGTGAGAGGAAATTTGTCATGAAAATCTGTTGCTGGCTCACGGACCATACCATACGTTTAGATTGATTATTTCTCTTGAATACTGTCGAACGTTCTAGCTAGACTATAAATATATAGACGACGAAATTTCCCTCATTTTTATAGAAGGTTCCTATTTTCACTTTTTGGGGTCGAAGTGGTTCATTAACGTGTTTGAAAACCAACCTCACTTACTGTGGTGTATCCTGCTGACGGACAAACGAGACTGGCGAAAATAGAGGTTGGGCATAGCGTACTTTGTAAGGTGTCCGACTAAGGAAGTACCTCCACTTCACAACATACCTCCACCTAACAATTCCTTTGAAGGTTGTTGTGTTCCTGCGAGTGAATGAGATCAGTTGCGAGCTAGCTAATATAGCTAGGGTAAACGCTTCACATCAGGCGAGCCGTATCCATCTGCCATCCGACGTAGTATAAAAAAAGCATTCTGGGATGGATATCCGTCACCGATTGTTTGTCATGTACCGCCGCATTTTTTTATACGTCAATTAATTTGGGGTGTAGGTACACCTTCCTTGACGTAGCTTGATAAATTATTAGGAGAAGTAAAAGTCCAATTCCCTTCCCATGAAGGTACAGCGTGTCCCAAAATAACCGTAATTCACGCCGTGTTTAGATCGGTTGGCGTGCGGCTACTTAACTTTCCGGGGTGTTCGGTCCCCGGAGGGCGAATGTTGTTTGTCACTGTCGAATTATAGAAAAGTACCATTGGCAGAGAAAAAAAGAGGGATATTGTAGCTATAAATTTAAAATCTATATATATTATATAATAAAATTGTAAATGACGGATGTCACAGATTATGTAATGTCTGAAGTGAGTAGAATCTGTATACATTGTTATCACATTCAAAGAGTCACATTTATATCACATTAAATCAGCGAGTCAGCAGGGTTGCTGACTAACAAACGAAGCTCTAGCAAAAAGAGAGGTAAGGAGCGTAATTGTAAGCTACCCGTCTGGGGAATGTACGTCCACCTCACAGAATGTGAATTCGTCGCCATATTAACGCTCGCAACTTAAAATATCGCTCGCGCGCCGCCACCATCGCTGCCAAAGCAGCATCTCCTTCCTTTTTTTCTTTTCTGGCGAACTCACTTACTCGCAGGAACACAACAACCCTCAAGGGAATTGTTATTTGGCTACGGTAGTTTGTGAGGTGGAGGTAGTTCCCCAGTCGAGGAGCTTTTAATTACGCTCCCTACCTCTCTTGTCGCCTTCGTTTGTTAGTCAGCAGTTTGCACCGCGGGCAGGTGAAGTTGGCTTTGGTTCACAGATGTTGATGAACCGCTTACACCCCATTATTATAAAAGAATCCCATTGCAGCGCCCGACAGGGTCCTTTATATGCTTTTACACTAAGGTTAGATCTATGTTAAACTATGGTTGCAATAAAGGGTATTGAGTATTGAAACATCAAAAAAATATATAGGTACGAGATAAATTTACTTTTACACAAAGAAACAAAACTGAAAGCAAAGGCCGTGTACTATTTCATTTAAGGAAAAGTATTATATGCCGTGTATGAAGTGTTTATTTGGGTCATATCGAATATACAACGAGTTGGGACAATACAGGGAAAAATACTATATGGGTCAGTTGTTAGATATTTTAATATTAGAAACAATTTCAGTTCAGTCAGAAAAGTGCGTCATATTAAACTTGCAAGATTTCATTTCAGACACTGCGGTGAATCTAGCAAGAGTATGTCTGTTTATGTGCCCAACAAGGGCCCAATTGTAGGTATACTGAACGCACATCTATCCGAGTCGAACGCGCTTAACGAACCGAATTAGAATTCTTTATAGGTATGTCATTCGGCATACATTCGATACCAAAATAAGTATACGGTCCGTCTGATGTAAAGCGATTACAGTAACAGTAACAATACAAAGAGTATTATCCGAGGCGATGGCACCCCCGCTACTAATTGTTTTGTATTTTTTTTGTTGAAGAGTGTATTCTACACTTTAACCAAACGCATAGAATTAAAGAATTTGCAAATATTTGATGAAGAAGAGTTTTCTAAAATTATTTATACTTATTTATATACATTGATACTTAGGCGAATATGTTCCAAAAAGTATAAAATGTAGGGGATTTTCTTCATTCAAGCTGAGGAAAATCCAAATTCCAGAGAGTCCATCACAAAATACGCCATTACAGTGTAATGCGTGTAAAGGAAATATAAGCAACTAGCTGGCCCGGCGAACTTCGTACCGCCTAATTGTCAATGAATGTCGTGGTATACATATTAGTTGAACAAAATTTATGATGTCTTGAAATTAATATAATGAATAATCTATAAATATAAAAGAAGAAACTGACTGACTGACTGACTGATATTTAAATCAACGCACAGCCCAAACCGCTGGGTCTAGAGTTTCCAAATTTGGCAAGTAGGTTCCTTTTGACGTCTAGGGGTGCACTAAGAAAGGATTTTTCAAAATTCATCCCCTAAAGGGGTCAAACGGGGGTCCAAAGTTTGTATGGGGAAACAAGATTAGTTGGACTATTTTATCCGAAACTTTACATGAGTACTTCTATAGATAAATGAGTAAACATAATATATGTTTCAGGATTTTTCAAAATTCAACCCCTAAAGCATTAAAACGGGTGAAAAAGTCTGAAAATCGTCATGGGTATTGTTTTTACGGTTTATCGGGTCGCTGATTACGAAAACAACATCTATTTTATAATCCAACATAGCCGACATGACATAAAATCACCCCTGTGGGGGTGCGGTGGGGTTAAAATGTCATAATATCAATATGGGTGTTGATTCTATGGTTTTCTGAGACGTCAATTACAAAAATGGCATCGATTTGAAAATATCAACCCCTAAAAGGGTAAAATGGGGTCAAAAAGTCTGAAAATCGTCATGTGTATTGCTATTATGGTTTATCGGGTCGCTGATTACGAAAACAACAACGATTTTAAAATTCAACGTGGCTAACGTGACCATCATCCTCTGTTAGGGTGCGATAGGGTTGAAAGATCTATATATCAATATATGTGTCGTTTTTAGGGGTTTTCGGAACGCCAATCCATACTAATATTATAAATGCGACAGAATGTCAGTTACCTCTTCACGCTTAAATCGCTGGACCGATTTAGATGAAATTTGGTTGAGAGTTACCTTGAGTCCTGGGAAAGGACATACCCATGATAGTTTTTATCCCAGAAATTACCTGTTATTGTTATTTATTGTACCTGTAGGGCGGTTCTATGTTCGACGGTGTGTATTTTTTAAATATAGTTTCAATGATTTCTCCGTTAATTGAACAGCAATTTTAATCATTCTTATTTGTTTGAAAGGGCACACTATTCAAGTGATCCCATATTAATCAAATCAGGATCTGATGATGGACTCCCTGGGAATTCGTGAGAAAGGGTTGAAATTGACAGTTACAGACATTAACAGTAATTGACGAGTTTTCTGATGACATTAGGTTACATAATTTGCATTTGGAAATCATCGTGTGACACTGCTGAGCTGATGAGGAACGGTTAGGCAATAGTGATGAGTGCTTCTTAATTAAATAAATTAATGTATTTTCGTCTAGATGGCATCATGTCACTACTACTTACCCATTATTATAATAAATAGTTAAAAAAAATATTCATTAAAAAGAAATAAACTTAAAAAAAATGAAACAAACTACAAAATCCTGACAAGAAATAGCCAAAAATAACTACGGGAACAATATTTTCTGTCACCTAAGTTTAGATGTGTCACTAATCCGCAGTACACTAATAATAATATCTATCCGCAAGAAATATATTAGTCATCATTTTAATCAAAACTGTCTCTAAATATAAATCATCAGCTTAACAAACTATTAGTATCATTTAATTCGTTTGATCATCAAAATAATAGATCTGTCACCAAATAAATAGATCAACTCCTTAATTTAATGAAAAAATGGCTAATAGGGGCGAAGTCAAATTGGCGTCATATTCACTGACGAGTCTTACCAATAGGTACTTGGTTAATGTAATAAATCATGTTTTGGTTGGATTTGAGTTGTTTTTAGGGTTCCGAACCTCAAAAGGAAAAACGGAACCCTTATAAGATCACTTTGTTGTCCGTCCGTCTGTCTGTCTGTCTGTCTGTCTGTCTGTCTGTCTGTCTGTCTGTCTGTCTGTCTGTCAAGAATTTCTATGTCGAGAATGCGTGGAGGTATCAAGCTGAAATTTGAACTGTATACTCAGGTCTACGGTCCCATGAAGTTAAAAAAAAATCAAACTGCTAAGTTTACGTAGAAAAAAGTTACGGCCGTTTATTCAGCAAAAAACGCATATTTCGACACGCTCAAGGGAATCAAAACCTATAGGGTACTTCCCGTTGACCTAGAACTATGAAATTTGGCAAGTAACATCGTTATAGACTACAAGTACAGGAATAAATCTCAAAACTATACATTTGTAAATAGATCTTAAAAAATAGGGGGTCTATATTTTTTATAGGGTGTCGAAATTTCAAATTGAAACTACTAGTTCAAATGGGGTATCATATGAAAGGGCTTGATGTACACATTGCAAAATATATTTTATTTATTTTTTTCGACGCATTATTTCTTATTTAAAATGAAAAATATCAAATTTAATAATGATACTACGTACCTACGGAACCCTCGGTGGGCGAGTCCGACTCGCACTTGTCCGGTTTTTTAGTTAGGTTAGGGTTTTCTTGCGTCCTGTCATCGGAAATAGGAGCTCCGCTTCGCGGAGCTCCGTCAACCTAGATGATGAATGATGTGGTTTTTTTTTTTTTATATGAGAGGGTGGCAAACGAGCATGTGGGTCACCAGGTGGAAAGCAATCACCACCGCCCATGGAGACCAGCGACACCAAGGGGTCGCCGATCCGTTGCCAGCCTTTTAAGGAAAATGAAAACTCTGTTCTTGAAGGTACCCAAGTCGTAGTTGTTCGGAAATACCGCTGAGGGAAGTTGATTCCACAGTTTCACTTTTCGTGGTATGAAATGTCTTAGGAAACGTACTGTAGTAGATCGTCAATTATCAAGATGATATGGATGGAATTTTAATTTATGGCGAGTTGTACGATAGTGGAATTCAGCGGCAGGTATCAAATCAAACAGCTCATCGGAGCACTCCCCGTGACATAATTTGTATAGAACGCAAAGAGACGCTACATCTCTGCGTGTAGAGAGAGAGTCCAATCGATTCGAGATCATTGGGTCACCGACGATTCGAGCTGCTCTTCGTTGTATGCGGTCAAATGGAGCAAGCAAGTACTGGGGCGCACCTGCCCAGAGATGCGAACAGTACTCCATGTGAGGTCGAACCTGGGCTTTGTATAGTTGAAGGCGGTGTCGGGGTGTGCCAAGTAAGCTTAATTATTAATAATTGACAATATAATACATACAAAAACATTTATTTGGTACTAGACCCTACATCTCCATGATTTTGGGTGATTTATTGTGGAATCGATTTTATATTGTTTGGTGACTACATTTAGGTGACAAATTTATTATTTTGCGGGCAAACCCTATAAGTTAAGAAACACAAAACTAATTAAATTGGCGATAGCTTAAATGTTACCCAATAACTACTACCTACCGTCTGAGATTTTTGACGTCGGTGTCATTTTTATAAAGTTTGATTTATCCTTTTTAACCTGATGGATTAAGAGTTGTGTTATCCTAATAGGATTTTAAATTTGTATTTGGCGTCAATCAGTGCTTATGCGATCGCGGGGCGCGCGGCGGGAGCGAGGTGTAGTAGTTATCGTTAAAGTTCTTACATCCGTATTTAGTACAATTAAAAGTACCTACTACATGAAGGTGGTTGGGTGTATTCATCATCATGAAACTTTGTACACATATTCTTTAAGGTATTAGGAAGGACATAGGATACTAAAAAAAGTAAACGCGGGCGAAGCCGCGGGTGAAAGCTAGTAGAAAATAATAGAGAAGCACGATGGCGTCATTGCACGTGTCAGTCTAATTGTACACGCAAGTTAAGCAACGTCAACCGTAGCCTGTCCATGGATGAGTTTATATTATCTCGAGCTCCTCCGTGCTTCGGAAGGTACGTTAATCCGTCGGTCCCGGTTGTAATCATTAGATTAACTCGAGGTCCTCCGTGCTTCGGAGGGCACGTTAATCCGTCGGTCCCGGTTGTTATCATTAGATTATCTCGAGCTCCTCCGTGCTTCGGAAGGTACGTAAGACGTCGGTCCCGGTTGTTATCATTAGATTATTTCGAGCTCCTCTGTGCTTCGGAAGGCACGTAAGACGTCGGTCCCGGTTGTTATCATTAGATTATCTCGAGCTCCTCCGTGCTTCGGAAGGCACGTAAGACGTCCGTCCCGGTTGTTATCATTAGATTATCTCGAGCTCCTCTGTGCTTCGGAAGGCACGTAAGACGTCGGTCCCGGTTGTTATCATTAGATTATCTCGAGCTCCTCCGTGCTTCGGAAGGCACGTTAAGCCGTCGGTCCTGGTTGTTATCATTAGATGGCAGTCGTTAAGCCAAGTGGCCTTTAGGCGGCTTGAAATTACTGGCGTCCGCCAACTCGCAGTTGAGCAGCGTGGTGGAGTATGCTCGAAACATATTCAGTTGAAGGAAGACCCGTATTTAATATTACCCAGCAGTGGGTAAATATTAAGTTCAGTATTTTACTATGTCACAAAATAAAGTACCATGACACTTGACAACCAATTAATATTCATTTTCAAGCATTCATTCATAAACAATTTTCAAAACAACAACGGACAACTTTCGCGACGTAAAAGTTAGACCAATCGATTTGACATTTAATTGAAAATCAATAAATATCCCAATCCGTTTTCAAATTTAATTTTTCGACAATTTTGTCAATGTTTTAATACTTATTATCCTATACCCACATTTCTGAACGCACGCATACATTTGACGTACGCACGTTAACGTCACGTTTGACAGGTCCGACATCCACGAACATTTTGTATGGAAAAATGATTTTTCTTTTATTTTATTTTTTTCGTAAATTTTCCAATGTTTTTAATAGTTATTCTGCTATTCTGGACGGAGACAAATCCAACAAATCAAAAACCATGGCAATCGGTCCAGCCTTTCTCGAGTTATAAGTGTTGTAACAAACACGACTTTCTTTTATATATATACTCGTAGATTCTTCGGGGCGGTAGGTTCGTTCGGCTCGGTCCTTTCTCGTCCTCGGATGTGTGCGAAGCCTCGTTGACTTCGATTCCTTCGGTGTGTTCGGCTCGGATAAATGTGCGTTCACCATAATAAAGTTTTTTTTATACTACGTCAAATGGCATACAAGCATACGGCCCGCCTGATATAAAGTGGTTACCGTATCCATTAACGCTCGCGACATGAGCTATCGCTCGCGCGCCGCCACACTTGCTGCCAACACATTAACTCTTTCCTTTCTTGTGACCTTACTCACTCGCAGGAATACAACAACCCTCACGAATTTTTCTATTTCGCTGCGGTATTCTGTGAGGCGGAGGTGCTTCGGGCCATTACAAATACGTTGTACATACTTCTCTTTCGCCAAAGCCTCTTTCACTAGTCGGCAGGATGCACCCCGTGTAGGTGAGGTTGGTTTTGGCTTTAAATATCGCGTTGAGCCACTTACACTAATATAAGGTTTATACAATAGTTACTGATGACGCTGCATTTGTATTGAGTGACTGGGCTGTGTTATTACTTAAATAACCCTCAATGTCTAGACCAGACAATGTTAATAGTCTTGTCCCTTCTAGGACAAGTCAATTTGAATCCAGTTAAGCCGTGTGAGCCTTTAAGGTTATTAAATTCAAATTTTACTAAGATTTACGTGACTTAGATATCTAATTTAAATTTGAGACATTTTTATTGAAGAGCTTAAATATCTGTTGGCAATCAACCTATGTCTTCTTCGAGAATGAAGAATAAATACATCTTTGTGAATCTAACTTAACAACAATTGAAAAGCATAAAATAATAAACTTTGTTTTTATAGACCTTAATAACACCTAATTTAAGATTGGTTTATTTTTAGTTAATTTAGTTTGTATTACTTGGGTAAATAAATATACCTTAATAACTAAGTTCTTAAACTAATTTAAGTACACCTAAGTAATTTTGAGTCGGCGCTAAACTCCTCTATTTTCCTACCCTTAGGGTTGAAATTATTTTTTCCAAATTTTTATGGGACCAACTTCGGGATATAAATATAACCCTCTCCAATAAAAAAAGAATTATTAAAATCGGACTACTCTATAAAAAGTTGTGCGTGAAACATAAAAAAAAATATATACGCGTCGACCTCCTCCGTTTTTTCGTCGGTAAAAAAGAAAGGTCTTGATGGGCGAAATGTAGAAAGTAAACTTTTAGTTCTTTTTTTAGCAACAAATAAAAGCTTGGGGTGTAAGTGGTTCATCAAGATCTTTGAACCAAAGCCAACTTCACCTGCACGTGGTGCACCCTGCTGACTGACAAATGAAGCTCTGGCGAAAAGAGAGGTAGGGAGCGTAATTGTAAGCTACCCGACTGGAGAATGTACCTCCACCTCACAGAATACCGCAGCCAAATAACAATTCCCTTGATTTGTTTAACAATTCCCTTGGGTTGTTGTGTTCCTGCGAGTGAGTGAGGTCACCAGAAAGAAAGGAAGGAGATGCTGCGTTGGCAGCGCGGGTGGCGGCGCGCCATCAATATTTTATGTTGCGAGCGTTAATATGGCTACGGTAACCGCTTCACATCAGGCGGGCCGTATGCTTGTCTGCCACCCGACGTAGTATAAAAAAAAAAGAAAAAAAAAAAAGCTTGCTTTAATTTTTTTCTTGATTTTATACCAAGTCTTTAAAAGGCTGCCAAACTCAATCAAACTTCACGACACTTCAGAAATCAATATGCCTAGATTTATCTATTCGCCTGAATTGAGGGAAATCAATTTTACAGCCGAGCAGCACGCGATGGCCATCGATCTAGAATTAGGCTGGAATTGCCCCAAATTGCTATTTTATGGGGACACAGCCATCATGTCAGCCAATTTATTAATGTTTGGCTGTTCGTGTAAGCAGTATATGCGGTTTTAATTGTGAGCGATAGATTTTTATGTACTACTAGCTTTCGCCCGCGGCTTCGCTCGCGTGAAATTTGGGGTAATACATGTTTACTCATTTATCTATAGAAGTACTCGTGTAAAGTTTAGGATAAAATAGTCCAACTAATCTCGTTGCCCCATACAAACTTTTGACCTCCGTTTCACCCTCTTAGAGATAAAATTTGAAAAATCATTTGAAGTAATTTCGTGTCCACTGTGTTATATTTTCAAATCGATGCTATTTTCGTAATTGACGTCCCAGGCAACCATAGAATCAACACCCATATTGATATTATGACATTTCAACCCCATCGCATCTCCACAGGGGTGATTTTATGTCACGTCGGCTATGTTAGATTATAAAATATTTGTTCTTTTTCGTAATTAGCGACCCGATAAACTATAAAAACAATACCCATGACGATTTTCAGACTTTTTCACCCCATTTTAGACATGTCGATCCCATCGTACCCCAAAAGGGGATGATGGTTACGTTAGCCACGTTGAATTTTAAAATCGTTGTTGTTTTCGTAATCAGCGACCCGATAAACCATAAAAACTATATCCATGTCAATTTTCAGACTTTTTGGCCCCATTTTACCCTTTTTGGGGTTGAATTTTGGAAAAATACAAAAACACGTGTTTACTCATTTATCTATAGAAGTACTCGTGTAAATTTTAAGGTAAAATAGTCCAACTAATCTCTTAGGAATAAAATTAATAAAAAAACCTTTTAAGTAATTTCGTGTACACTATATTATATTTTCAAATCGATGCTATATTCAGAATTGACGTCCCAGAATACCATGGCATCAACACCCATATTCATATTATCACGTTGGCTACGTTTGATTATAATTTAGTTGTTTTTTCGTAACCAGCGACCCAAAAAACCATAAAAATAATACCCATGACGATATTCAGACATTTTCATCCCATTTTAGAAATTTCAACCCCATCGCACTCCAGGGATGATTCTTGACAATCATCCCCTATTGAGATAGTTACCCACGTTGAATTTTAAAATCGTTGTTGTTTTCACTTTCTCACCCCACTTTACCCCTTTAGGGGTTGAATATTGAAAAATCCTGAAACACGTATTTACTATAGAAGTACTTTTGAAAAGTTGCGGATAAAATAGTCCAACTAATGTTGTCTCCCCATACAAACTTTGAACCCCAGTTTCATCCCCTTAGGGTCAGTCAGTCAGTCAGTCAGGACTTTGAATTTTATGTATATAGATACTTTAGATTGATAGAACTTTTTTATTTATGAACCGATTGAAATGAAACAAACACTAAATGTTATGTAGAACAAACCGTAACGCATTAGTGAAAACTGCGTTCAAATAGGTTAAGACGTTTCTAAGATTAGCGTGCATAAACGTACAGACAAACAGACAAAAATTCTAAAAATCATTGTTTTGGGTTCTATTGCGTTCATAAAGCCCCCTGTAATAGATTTTCTTATGTCTTCCATTTCTGCACACAGAGTTATTACTAAGCCAATTGATATATTTTTGTGCCAATTGTGGTCACCCATCCTAGTTGGAACCACGACAGGGGTTGCTTAACTTGCGTTAGCGCTACGACCTCTAAGCATCTCTCTCATTATATTATTTACTTTAACGATGATAACATAATACCTTCATAAAGTTTCAGTTACTTCAACTGAAAAGTTTTAGTCAATTCAATTGATTGGTTATTTTGTACCATTTTATATGTGATTCTTTAGATTGATATAACTTTTTTATTTATGAACCGATTGAAATGAAACAAACACTAAATGTTAAGTTGAGCAAACCTTAACGCATTAGTGAAAACCGTATTCAAATAGGTTAAGCTGTTTCTGAGATTAGCGTGCACAAACGTACGGACAAACAGACAAACCGACAAACCGACAAACAGACAAACAGACAAAAATTCTAAAAATCATTGTTTTGGGTTCTATTGCGTTCATAAAGCCCCCCTATATTAGTTTTTTTTATATATCTTCAATGTACAGACAGCAGCCAGTTACGATTTTATTATATGTATTGATTTATGAGGTTAATCAATAATTTTATGTATTGCACCATAACACATGGAACAGATTTATATTTACTCTAATTTCATAAAGTTTGGGGTGTAAGTGGTTCATCAAAATCTTTGAACCAAAGCCAATTTCACCAGCACGCGGTACACCCTGCTGACTGACAAACGAAGCACTGGCGAAAATAGAGGTAGGGAGCGTAATTGTAAGCTACCCCACTAGGGAATGTACCTCCCACCACACCTGGCGAGAGAGTGTCTCGCCAGATGTGGCCAACCCACTACCACTTCAGCTTGTTGACTCTGAGAGCTATATCGACAACTTCGGGTCCTCGTCGAATTTCTTCGTTCTAGATTCGGTCCCATAGAGATGCTCGGCTTCTCTATGGGTACCTATATATATAGATTGAAAGTCGCGCAGCGAGCGATGGAGAGAGCTATACTCGGGTATCGGCGACTTTCAATTTATGGACCTGCCCCCTTACCACCATTATCATTACTTATTGCGATCTTACCATCGCTTATTGCGATTCAATAACTGAATAGAATGCTTATTCATACCAATGAATAAGCGACTCTATTTCAAATGGAATAGAGTCACTTATTCATTGGTATGAATAAGCATTTTTTTTTGGGCTGTAAGTGGTTCATCGACATCTTTGAACCAAAGTCAACTTCACCTGCACGCGGTGCACCCTGCTGACTGACAAACGAAGCTCTGGCGAAAAGAGAGGTAGGGAGCGTAATTGTAAGCTACCCGACTGGGGAATATACCTCCACCTCACAGAATACCGCAGCCAAATAACGGTTCCCTTGAGGGCTGTTGTGTTGTGTTCTGTTCTGTTCCCTTGAGGGCGGCACGCGAGCGATATTTTATGTTGCGAGCGTTAATATGCCTACGGTAACATCCCGGCGGCCCGTATGCTTGTCTGCCACCCGACGTACTATAAAAAAAAATCTATTTAGTTATTGAATCGCATTAAGAGATGGTGGTAAGGGGGCAGCCCAATGGTCAGAGTCCTAGTTTCTGCACCGAAGGTTATAGCTTAACTTACCTTACACTTACTTACTGGGTATTGTTATTATGACTACGGTAGCCATAATACGAGGGCGGGATGATAAGTAACTAGCCTAATAAGAAAACACTTAACTTTCCGTGATAAAATTAATTTTATTTTTCGACATAGTCTCCGTGAACCTCTACGCACTTATTCCATCTTCGTTCTAAAGCAGTAATGCCTTCCATAAAATTATTTCTTTCGAGGCCTGCAAAATACTCCTCTACAGCGGCTATGACTTCATCATTTGTGGCAAATTTCTGTCCGCCCAAAAAAGTTTTGAGCTTAGAATAGAGTCACTTATTCATTGGTATGAATAAGCATTTTTTTTTGGGCTGTAAGTGGTTCATCGACATCTTTGAACCAAAGTCAACTTCACCTGCACGCGGTGCACCCTGCTGACTGACAAACGAAGCTCTGGCGAAAAGAGAGGTAGGGAGCGTAATTGTAAGCTACCCGACTGGGGAATATACCTCCACCTCACAGAATACCGCAGCCAAATAACGGTTCCCTTGAGGGCTGTTGTGTTGTGTTCTGTTCTGTTCCCTTGAGGGCGGCACGCGAGCGATATTTTATGTTGCGAGCGTTAATATGCCTACGGTAACATCCCGGCGGCCCGTATGCTTGTCTGCCACCCGACGTACTATAAAAAAAAAATCTATTTAGTTATTGAATCGCATTAAGAGATGGTGGTAAGGGGGCAGCCCAATGGTCAGAGTCCTAGTTTCTGCACCGAAGGTTATAGCTTAACTTACCTTACACTTACTTACTGGGTATTGTTATTATGACTACGGTAGCCATAATACGATACTATGTAATATACAATATTATACTATTATATATTATACTATATACAATATTATGTAATAGTAGTATACGTAACAATACCCATGAGGATTGTTGTGTTCCTGCGATTTCAGTGAGATCAGTAAGTATGTAATACCTGAGGAGATGCTGCGTTAGCAAAAACAAATATTTAGTTCAAAATCGGTCTGCTAGACATTTTTTTAAACTATCGTTACCCGTTTCTTTTTTTTATTATATACTTTAAATTTATTATATACTTGTACCTATTTTTCTTCTCCAATTGACAATGATCAATTTTTAGCTGTAGGCAATGATATTTTCATGTACATAGCAACAACTTAAGTTTTTGTTTCAATAAACTACATATTAGAAATATTTACAGACATCGCCCAGTTAGAATTTCAGTATATGTATAGATCTTTGCAGTGAATGTAGGTCGTCAAAATATCGTCTTGATGAATATATTCTGTGGTAGATATAATATATCATAGATAATTTATTGTTCAATACACGGACAAACAATGTAGCTATATGTGTAACTAAAGAATACATTTCCTATGATTTATGGTTACATGATAATTGGTGATTTATGGTCCCACGGAACCATCTCTGACTAAATTTAGATTATAAGAAAGAAATTTAGATTTAGAAAAGTTCGCTGTGGATCATGGCATATAATGGCATCTTATGTACTGAGACTGAGGCAAGGTTAGCAATAAAGACCTACTGGCATTACCGTCTTTGCCATATGGGCACACAGGTCCCGTGCCCAGGGCCCCACATCTTCAGGGCCCCCCACAGAACCGACAATATCTCTCATACATTTATTCTCAAAAAATAAAATTATTACAATTTTTTTCACAAGAATGAGTAATTTGTCAATTATTGACATAGAAAGTGATATCCTTGAAAAAATTGACATCATGACGATCGTTTGAGTAGTTTTGGCATGATAGCGTAACAAACAAACTCACATTCACATTTATAATATTAGTAGGGGATTTGATGACCCACAATAAATGATCAGAGTAGAAAAATATTGGACTAATTCGTTTTCTTTTTTTTTTGTAAAAGGGCCCCAAATTCTTAAGTCCCTATGGCCCCACCATAGTTTAAGACGGCCTTGACTACTGCATATGCTTGGTTTACGAGTCCCCGACTATTATGTGTGCCGACGTGTCATATGTACAATTGACATAAAGTTCATTATTCTATGTACAATTTCGTTACCAAAAGTCGCTACCATTCCAATCCGCGGCGCTGTAAATTGAGCCTTATAAACTTCTCTTTTCATTTAAATGATTTTAATGTAGACACAAGTTCAGTGCTAGATTCTCGTAGATCAACAGAACTGTTATGTTACAATGACCGATGACTTACATCGCAGACAGATCGCGTCGTGGGAACCATTGTTACATATTGAGGTAACAATGATTGTTAACTAGTTATGTTCTTCATTTGTTAACTATCTCTTTTTATCTGCAAAAATAAACATGCAATCTTATGTAGTTAACACTTTATGAAATAAATATTTTTCTTTACATAACAATGGCGTGTAAGTCGTTCATCAACATCTTTGAACCAAAGACAACCTCGCCTGCCCGTGGTGCACCCTGCTGACTGACAAAAGAGGCTCTGGCGAAAAGAGAGGTAGCGCACAGAGTATTTCTTAAGCTTCCCGACTGGGGAAGTACCTCCACCTCATAGAATACCGCAGCCAAATAACAATTTCCTTAGGGGTTGGTTCTGTTCCTGCGAGTGAGCAAGACACCAGAAAGAAAGAAGGAGTATAGGCTGGTAATGGATCGGCGACCCCTTGGTGCTGTTGATTTCCATGGGCGGTGGTGATTGCTTTCCATCTGATGACCCACATGTTCGTTTGCCCCACCTCATATAAAAAAAAACAACGGGTTGCACTCCGGGAGTGCCGGCAGAAGTGAAAACTTGAACATTATCGTTGTGCATTTTTGAATATGTTGGAATGGTTAGGAAATAATTTCGCATGAATTGCTTTTTACATTATTAGATGCACTTTGTTCAATTTCCATATTTTAAACACTTTATATACACGAATTTTACAAGTATACAGACGCTCAAGAAATCAGCAGTCACCATCCGTGGATGCGCGTAGCAGACTGTAGTACAAACACACACGCACACTCACGCAAGCGTCCTGCATCGCACTAAAAATTACTTTATGTGTTAAGTATTATGTTCTAATTTCTTTTAAACGCAAACGTCGGTCTCGAACGAGGTGACACTGCGTATTTCATCATTCTATTATAATTCTTATCGTCTTTTCTTAAAGTTGAATTGTGTAGCCTCGCAGCTTTGTCTTACTATTTTAAAAATGTCAAAACAATTTCACTTCAAACCAATCTCAATCGTATCGTCCTTGCTTAAAGTTGAATTTTGTAGTTTCGCAGCTTTATTTTACGGCCAGAGCACGTAACCCTGACGCGAGTTTAACATTTTTCCCAAAAAAGATTTAGGCCTCGTGGGCTAGATCCGGCCTAGTTTGTATCTTGTTTTAAATTAATAAGAGAAAACTATACTTTATCTTCTTGTAACCTTGTCGTCGAGTGGAATTGAAGTACACTTAGATACATACATATAATATATAACATATACAACACTACAAAGATGTGAAGCATAAAATTTCTCTTCATGTAAGAGTTACTGAACGTTCCACGTTATCCTATCATCAGTTACTGTCATACACCTACTAGGTAATCTTGGGGTCCAAAGTTATAAGTGACAGCGTTTTGGATAAAATTTTCTAAATAATCTTGTCGTACCATTAAAAAATGGAACGCTTCGACGGCACATGTATTTCCTCCTTATTACAAATCTTCCACTAAATCAATCAAACTTTGGAAAAGTTTCAACTGGAATTTGAAAATGGATTTAGTTTGCTGGAAACTACTGCGTAAGTGGACAAGGCATCAGCCCCCTTACCACCAACTTATTGCGACTCAATTATACCAATAAGAATAGAATGCTTATTCATACCAATGAATAAGCGACTCTTTTTGAAATAGAGTCGCTTATTCATTGGTATGAATAAGCATTCTATTCAGTTATTGAATCGAGTTGGTGGTAAGGGGGCAGAACGGATAACGGGAGTTGTACGGACTGCTAACTCGTACAACTTTTATATGTTATGTTATGATTAAAATCGTTAGTAACTTTATATATATTTATTGCGTTTATAAAGATAAATGCTGATGATGATGATAATGCTAATTATATGAGTTCGCGTATGTCGCGATGCGGTACAAAACGTGAACTGCTTTATAAATTATAATGAATGATGAAAATGATTGACGCGGCAATTTTTTTTTTTTTTTTTTTTTTTATACTACGACGGGTGGCAGACAAGCATACGGCCCGCCTGATGTGAAGCGGTTACCGTAGCCATATTAACGCTCGCAACATAAAATATCGCCCGCGCGCCGCCACCCCCGCTGCCAACGCAGCATCTCCTTCCTTTCTTTCTGGTGACCTCACTCACTCGCAGGAACACAACAACCCTCAAGGGAATTGTTATTTGGTTGCGGTATTCTGTGAGGTGGAGGTACATTCTCCAGTCGGGTAGCTTACAATTACGCTCTCTACCTCTCTTTTCGCCAGAGCTTCGTTTGTTAGTTAGCAGGGTGCACCACGTGCAGGTGAAGTTGGCTTTGGTTCAAAGATCTTGATGAACCACTTACACCCCTATTAATTAGCTGATACAGTAAATATGTACGGCTGTACCGTACAGGAGTACTGCGCCAAGTAGGCAGAACACTTTGGGTGGCAGCATCGAACTCGAGAAGTTAAGCTCTCTCTCTGAGACTAAGACTCTGGCTCTGATGAACCACAAACAGGTTCACAATCTCAACTTATTTTTAAACCAATATGGCGGGCATTACAAAATGGCATTTGCAACTTCCTGATTGATTATGTTATGGGTATCAAATTCATCATTAACGATGGGGCTTCATGAGCGAAATACAGCAAGTAAATATTTTAGTGTTATATTTTAGTTTAGTGGTATTTATAAAAAAGTTTCTTAAACAAAATTTCTTTTTGTTTTATTATAGTTTTGTAATTAATTTAACATGTATTACTTGGACCACACAACACCCATCACAGTGACGTACCACATTAGTTACCCGATTGTGCCGTTGTCAATCTCAACCTCTTGGAGCAAAAATAGGGCGCACAGCAGATTTGGTTTACGTACCTACCAATAGGGTAGGTCTATTACTTATACGATAGTGTAGATAGATAGATAGTACTATTACTGACGAGCTCGGTGGCGTAGCGGTCAATGACGCGGTTTCGACACCAACGCTCGTGGGTTCGATTCCCACATAGGACAAACATTTGTGTGCATGAACATGTCTGTTTGTCTTAGTCTGGGTGTTTTCTATATATCATAAGCCTTTACAAAAAAAAAATGTATTTACGTATGTTTATCAGTTGCCTAGTACCCATAACACAAGCTTCGCTTACTTTGGGGCTAGATGGCGCTGTGTAATTTGTCTGACAATATTTATTATTTATTATTATACTGTGCTATAGGTATGGAATATCACAGTATAAGCACAGGTATAAGTAATACGTACTTTAACATATAAAATAATATGCTTGTATGTATTTACAAAAAAATATGTATTTAAGTATAATATCGGTTATCTAGTACCCACAGTACAAGCTTTGCTTAGTTTGGGACTAGATGGCAGTGTGTAATTTGTCCAGGAATATCTATTTATATAAACTTATACATCCAAATCCGAGCTTAACTCTGTAAGCAATCTCTACCAGCCTTTGATAGAAGAAAGATTGTGCTGGGTAGAAGAAAGTGAATATGTACAAAGAAACCTAATTGAGTTAATTGAGCGGCAAGTTGCACCAGGTGTAGATGAGGTTGGCTTAGGCATTAAAAACATTAGTGAGATCCTTACATTCCAAGTATTGATTTTTCTTGCATAAAAGCTTATACTAAGCTTCTTCAGTAAAAGAAAAACCGGCCAAGTGCGAGTCGGACTCGCGCACGATGGGTTCCGTACCATTAACTATAATAAAAAATATAGACCCCCTATTTTTTAAGATCTATTTACAAATGTATAGTTTTGAGATTTATTCCTGTACTTGTAGTCTATATCGATGTTACTTGCCAAATTTCATAGTTCTAGGTCAACGGGAAGTACCCTATAGGTTTTGATTCCCTTGAGAATGTGTCGAAATATGCGTTTTTTATTTAAACTTTATTTACCACAATTTAAGGGTACATAGGCGGTCTTAATGCTAAAAGCATTCTCTACCAGACAACCTTTGGGAGTGCAGATATACACGAATGCGGCATAAAAAATAAATTAACAACAATATAGTACAGTACAACAGAAAATATACATACATACACATTACATAAATACAAAATATATGATACATATAACATAATATAAACATACATATACATAATGAATAGAAGGATGATTCATAGTTTTGGCAAATTGTCCAAGAGGTGAGCATGAACTTTATTTTTGAAGTTAAATTTATTCGCGATTCTTCTGATGCTATCGGGTAGCGCCTTCCAGAGTCGTGAAGATTGTAAAGTGAAAGAGTTTGACATAAAGCCAGTACGAAAGAGCGGGGTAGTAAGCGCAAGGGAGTTGTCAGATCGAAGCTGTCTTTCGTGAGAGTCACAAAGATATTGAAACTTACATTTCAAATATTCTGGGGAGAGAGAATTATTCAGAATAGAGTGAAGTGAACAGAGCAACCTCTTATGCCTGCGCTGACGAATAGGAAGCCATTTGAGCTGTGACCGGTAGGAAGAGACATGATCAAATTTACGAAGACAGAAGACAAAACGAATAGCATTGTTGATAAGCCGGTCCAGCTTATTAAGAAGATCTTCATTTAGATCAGGGTAGCAGACATCAGCATAATCAATGATTGGGAATATGAGAGATGTGACAAGAGTGACCTTAATATTGATGGGGAGAAAATTTCGAAACCGATTGAGATATCGTAAAGAAGATATGACCGCGCGACTCACCTCTGCGATTTGTGTAGTCCAACTCAGTGTGGAATCAATGTGTAGCCCAAGGTTCTTCACACTATGATTAAAAGGAATTACACATTTTTCAAACATGACAGGTAAGACAGAACTGGAATCCACTTTTGCGACTTGCTTAGAACTGCCCACAACAATGGCTTGACATTTGGTAGGATTCACAGAAATTCCAAAGTCTTTAGACCAGTTACTAATGCTGCACAAATCACAATTTAGCCGAGCAATTGCTAAGTTTACATCATCTGCAGTAGTTTGTACATAAATCTGGAGATCATCCGCGTAGAAATGGTAAGAACAGCACAACGACAAGGAAAGGAAATTAATAAACAAAGAGAACATTAAAGGCGATAGGATCCCACCCTGCGGCACGCCTGAAGACAGATCTTTCCAATCAGATAACTCTCGACCCAGACGCACTGCTTGCTGGTGACCACATAGGTATGAGGAGAACCAATCCAACGTGATTGATGAGAAGTTCAAGTATTTCAGGATGGCAAGTAGAATGTCATGGTCAACCATATTAAATGCGTTAGAAAAATCAATAAGAACGACTATGGTGACCATTTTCTCCTCCATACCCAACCTAATATCTTCTGTAACTTTGAGAAGAGCAGTAGTAGTGCTATGCCCTGAGCGAAAGCCAGACTGATGAGGGGAGAGCAGAGAGTTAGAATAGACAAAGGAAGATACTTGTTTGTGAGCAGCTGCTTCTAAGATTTTCGAAAGGAAGGGCAAAATTGAGATAGGTCTGTAATTTTTTAGCAGGATAGGAGTGGGGATTTTAGGAACAGGAATAACAAAAGCTTTTAGCCACAAAAGAGGAAAATCACCTTCTAAAAATGAGAAATTAACGATATGAGCAATGATAGGTAGAATTAAGTCTAAAATGCAAACAATCATATCCCTACTCACATCGTCGCAGCCAACTGCCTTTGACTTGATTGACATTACTATTTTACGTATTTCATCCATTGATACTGGAGAAAAAGCAAAAGACTCGGTGTCAGGATGAGCCATGGAAGATATTTTGGAAATAGTAGCAGATTTAAGTAATGGGTCAAAAGAAGGAGAAGATACGAAGTAATTATTGAAGTCGTTAGGAGAAAAAGTAACGTGCGGTTGAGAAGGACATTTACCCATACCTAGAGAGTGCAGAAACTTCCATATATTGGCTGAAGAAGAATTAATTACATTTTTATGGAAATATTGTCGTTTGGCTGCTCTTACCATGCAGTTACAGCTATTACGCGCAGTTTTGTATAGAGTCCAATTATTGTCCGACCTGTCATGTTTGAAGATTCGAAATGCGCGATCACGCTTTGTCATGGCCAAGCGTACATCCCTAGTGATCCAGGGTGCGGGCGGCCTCTTAACCTTAACAGCTTTTAATGGAGCATGAGCATCAAACAGTTTGAGCAAATTGTTATTAAATTGAGAGACTTTCTCATGCACTGTCGACGCTGCAAAAACCGAGGAAAAATCAATCTTAGATGCGTCTTCCTTTAATTTTGTATGAACTACTCGCGCGTAATTTCGCATCCACACGATTGTAGGTTTAAGTTTCGGCGGTCTCAATTTATATTGGAGAAAGATAAGGTCATGTTTGGAGAAGCCAGGTGCAGGGAATTGACCATGTTTTGTAACAAGTTCAGGAGAAGAAGTAATAATTAAGTCAAGCCAAGTGTCATTTGAAGTAGGGTTATGATGAGTAGGCTCAGAAGGCAGAATAGAAAGATTGACTGACTTAATAATATTAAATAGTCTAAGAGAACGCGCAGTATCGCTTATGAGATCAGTATTGAAATCGCCCATGATTATGTGATGCCTGTAATCCGAACAGAGTGGCTCTAAGATAGTTTCAAACTGAGAAAAGTAATCAATAGAAGGTGGACAGTATACGACTCCGAGATCTGCTTTAGTCCCCTTAATAGAGATTTCGAGAAAGAGATACTCTGCAGAACCAGAATATGGTGACGGTGACGAGGTCAAGATCGTGTAAGGTATGTCACTACGTAAATAAACAGCAACACCTCCACCGCCTTTATCAGTACGATCATTACGGATCAAGATAAACCCAGGAAGAGAGTAAGAGAGAGAGGATAGGCATGGCTTAAGCCAGCTTTCCGACACGAGAATAGCATGAAAAGAGGTTGAAGAGAAAGTTTCAAGAAGATCACTAAAGTGAGAGGGTATACTTTGAGCATTAAGGTGGCAGGTGTTGAAGCAGTAGGGAGTATCTAGAATAGCAGTCTCAAGAAGGGTGCCCAGCGTTTCTGGTTCATTTAACGACCCCATGCTATCTCCTGTAGAGAAGCTTAAATTCAAAGCAGAATGGAACGAATCATCATCCGACATAACAATATATAAATAATATCTACAATAATATAATTACAATAAATAAATAAATATCTGAATATTATAACAATATACAAGTAAATATGCGACCTGCAAGTCCTGCCGGTTAACTGCAATCATAACAATTTAAAGAAATAGAACAACTTAAAAACATACAATAATCTCAATGTGCCGTTGTGCAGGAAGCCAGAATCATTTACAATTAAAAAGAAAAGAAAACATTCATTCATTTCCATTAATGGTTGACAGTTGACCGGTTGCCAATAGCGAAAAAGAAAGAGATATTTGACAGTGACATTTGTTAGCTGTGCATGTGTCATTGTCATTACCAATACATTTACATTTACTTACATGAGTTGAATTGTATTGAGTCAAAAACTAATTTTAAACAAACAAAAAAAGGGTATTCAATTTAAAAATGTTGGAGGTACAAGTAAAATACTGTAACCCTCTGATTAAAGTTATAAATATAAGAACTATGTATTATTATCAATAATTATGGAAATGAAGATGCAAATATACGAACAATGATTACTTCCTCGATCTGGCTGTCCTTTTCGACTTAGTAGTTAGGTCTGCGGGAGCCGTCAAACCCGAAGAGGCCGGCTCAGCTGGCTGCGATTCATCTTCCGACGTAGCCACAGCAGAAAGCTCAGTCTCATTATATAGACGCTGCTTAGAACCGTCCTTCATCTTGATGACAATATTACCGTCCATGGTCCAACACCTCCCCATGCCAAACCGCTTACGTGCCTGAAGGAAAAGTGTTTGCCGCTGACGAGTGAGGAACTCGAAGATTGTGTGTGGTGTACCTTTCAGTGCTGTCTTTTTGCTCCACACCGAAGATCGCAGCGCCAGGTCAGCAAATCTCACCAACACAGGACGACATTTTCCCTCCGACGGCCTACCGAGACGATGACAAACCGTGAGCTGCTCCACTGATATATCCAGATCCATTTTGTCATGAAAGAGGCCGGTGGTGAACTTTTTTTGCTGAATAAACGGCCGTAACTTTTTTCTACGTAAATTTAGGAGTTTGATTTTTTTACAACTTCATGGGACCGTAGACCTGAGTATACAGTTCAAATTTCAGCTTGATACCTCCACGCATTCTCGACATAGAAATTCTTGTCAGACAGACAACAAAGTGATATTATATGGGTTCCGTTTTTCCTTTTGAGGTACGGAACCCTAAAAAACAACATGAACCGGATCGAAAACTTAGAAACCTTATATTGCATATTATCAAGAAAATGTATACTGCAATAGGCTAATTAAGAACTGTTAATAGAGCACATGCTCTTATAAACCAGCTCAATTATAACTCAAGTTATCAGAAAAGCATTTCCAAGCAATATTAATTACACGAGTTCCACTGAACGTAATTTCGCGATCACAACATCTCGCCCGTGCTCGCCGTGGGAATCATTTATTTTCAATGTCTGCCTCTCCTTCAATAGAATTCACATTGTTTTTGTTGAGTCTGTGAACTATGCTGTATTCTTAGACTGTTATATTTATTCAATAGAGCTTTTGCCTGAAAATTTTAAACAATTCTTTATAAACCTGGAGGCAACGTTACAATAGTCTATTTGACCAACGTTTTTTTCGGTTTTATATGTAAGAACGTCACTATTATAAAACCACAAGAAAAAGAATTACTTTGATAGCACAATAATCTCTTGAGATATGTTAATTTGAGAATTACAATTTTGGACTTTCCTAAAAATGCTCCTTACAACAGGCTACTAGGTTATGACGTCACAGGTTTGTGTTACGAATGGATTAAATCAGAAATTTGTACGACAGCTATGTTAAATATTACGTTTATGTAATTTGTATCATAATAAAAGTTATAGTATTTTTTATTGCTACTCCAATGAAAATATTTTTTTTTTTATAATTTCTTACTTTTAATATGGACTTTCCCGTCAAACTTTGATCGACCCTAAAATAAGTCGGACGAAAGATATTATAATGAAAGTTTGCAGATCTTTATAGCTTTCTGTATTTTACGATATTGTTAAATAATTTATACAATTTTTGAACATTGTCAAATAGCCTATTAGACTGTTTTTTATACTATGTCGGATGGCAGACAATCACGACTCGTCTGGTGTTAAGCAATTACCAAACATATCTCTAAAAATTCCCACACATATGTCTATCTCTCTTTTTTCAGAACCTATTTAATTGAGCAGCACGTTGCACCAGGTGTAGATGAGGTTGGCTTAGGCATTAAAAATATTAGTGAGATCCTTACATTTCAAGTATTGATTTTTCTTGCATAAAATTTATACTAAGCTTCTTCAGTAAAAAAAAATACAACGGATCGAAAACTTAGCGTGGTTTAAGAGGAGCTAACGATTGACAGGGATAGTATGACCACTCCCTGCCGCTCTCTCGTGTCGACATCGCCTCCTCTCTGAGACGAATCTGGAACAGTTTGTATGGCGCCGCACGCACACACGCTCATTCACGCTTTGCACAGACGCCATTGTTTATGTAGTAGTTGTTTATGTAGTAAACGACGCGACATTTGTATGGCCGGGGTGTAGTACAGGCAAACACGGAAGGCGATTCCGTTTCATACTAATTAGAAGCTTTTATCAAATAATTAGTGAGAGTTACGTACGAGTATAATTTTTAATTCTGATATTATCTCGAATACCGAAGAAAAGATAATTCAAACAGCGATTAGGCCCATTACTTTGTTTAGTCTGTGGTTTAGTTAAATAATCGTGTGAATGCTCTCACAAAATTCATTGAATTCAGTATCCTATTAGACTGCAATCTAAGCTCGGAAAGTAATTTTGAACACTTTCGTGACTAAGCATTGTTAGCAGTGTTCGAAAAATCGTTGGGAAATCATCGTGTTTGATAACTTGTTTGGGGTGTAAGTGGTTCATCAACATCTTTGAACCAAAGCCAAACTCACCTGCACGTGGTGCACAGTGCTGACTGAAAAACAAGGCTCTGGCGAAAAGAAAAGTAAGGCAAAGCGTATTTTTTTAAGCTGCCCGACTGGACAAGTAGCTCCACTTCACAGAATACTGCAGCCAAATAACAATTCTCTTGAGGTTGAAGGTTGAAGGTTGTTGTGTTGTGTTCCTGCGAATGAGTGAGGTCATCAGAAAGAAAGGAAGAGGAGTATAGGCTATCAACGGATCGGCGACCCCTTGGTGATCTGGACGGTGGAGATTACTTTCCATCAGGTGACCCACATGCTAGTTTGCCTTCGTCTCATATATAAAAAAAAGTATCGTATTAGACTGCAGTCTAAGCTCGGAAAGTAATTTTGAACACTTTCGTGACTAAGCATTGTTTGAGGTGTTCAAAAAATCATTGTGAAATCATCGTGTTTGATAACTATCACTGATAAATGAACCTTGTTACGCAGAATAGATACAACCGACATTTTATTACTTTTAAGTTAAAGCAATTTAAAGTTTTTTGTTGTAATGATATTCCCAATACCGGGCAGAATAAATGAAACTCCGCCTAAATCTAACATCTGTATCATCATATTTTTGTGAATAAAGGAATTTTATCTTATCTTTTATCTTACGGTAGCCGCTTTACATCAGGCAGGTCATACGATTGTTTTACAGCCAGCGTCGTAAAAACAATGACACAGATAATAAAGTCTGGTACAGTAGCAATTGAAGATAGTTTAACATAGTATTCGGGATGTAAGTGGTTTATCAACATCTTTGAACCAAAGCCAACCTCACCTGCATGTGGTGCACCCTGCTGACTGACAAACGAGGCTCTGGCGAAAAAAGAGGTAGGTAGGACATAGCGTATATTTTAAACTGTCCGACTGGGGAAGTACCTCTACCTGACAGAATTCAGCCAAATAACAATTCCCTTGAATTGAAGGAAGGTAGATTGCGACCCCTTGGTGTTGCTGATCTCCATGGGCGGTGGTGATTGCTTTCCACAAGGTGACCCACCCGCATGCCCGTTCGCCTCCCCCCTCATATAAAAAAAATAATGATAGAATGCAAATTAATACAAACATCAGAGCTGCATTTGGCTTCAGAATATGTAACCTCTGCAGCGATGTCTGGTACACATACATTAATCATACCGGAATAAAGTAATGACCCGAGTCGCCTCACAGTCTAGCCGATTCACCCCCAACCACCCTTAAACGTTTACACCCTAAAAAGGCACTAGCTGTAACAAATTCCTATTCCGGGTAAAGTGGTGTAGCTTTTCGTTTTACTAAAAGGCTTCATTTCTATTTTGTGAATGTTTTTAACCAACTCCAAAAAAGGAGGAGGTTCTCAATTTGGCTGTATTTTTTTTAATGTTTGTTACTTAATTAATTGAAGATTAAGATTAAGAAGAAGACTAAGATTATTCGATATTTTTTTCATCATCATCAGCCTGTATCTACATACATAAATGTAGAGTAATGTTTGGATTCAGTTTTTTTTTTGTTAAAATTATATATCTATGTATCTTGTAAATTTTTTCATGACGAGCTCGGTGGCGTAGCGGTCAATGACGCGGCTTCGACACCACGTGGGTTCGATTCCCGCACAAAACAAACATTTGTGTGCATGAACATGTCTGTTTGTCTTGGTCTGAGTGTTTTCTATGTATTATAAGTATGTATTTATAAAAAAAAAATGTATTTATGTATGTTTGTCAGTTGTCTAGTACATATAACACAAGCTTCGCTTACTTTGGGGCTAGATGGCGCTGTGTAATTTTTCTGACAATATTTATTTATTATTATTATTATTTATTTTTTGCGGTTTGCTTCATTTGTGTATCTTTTCAATTCTAAACTACTTATTTGTTGCAGCGGAAGATAGCAATGGCTACTTTAGCACTAAGGAATTGGATTCTAGCAAAACACATTTGTGTGTATAAATTACTTGTGTAAGTTTGTGTTTTTTTTTTATACTACATCGGCTGGCAGACAAGCACACGACCCGCCTGATGTGAAGCGGGCAAGCGGGTACCGTAGCCATATTAACGCTCGCAACATAAAATATCGCTCGCGCGCCGGCCGCCACCTCAGCTGCCAATGCAGCATCTCCTTCCTTTCTGGTGATCTCACTCACTCGCAGGAACACAACAACCCTCAAGGGAATTGTTATTTGGCTGCGGTATTCTGTGAGGTGGAGGTACATTCCCCAGTCGGGTAGCTTACAATTACGCTCCCTACCTCTCTTTTCGCCAGAGCTTCGTTTGTCAGTCAGCAGGGTGCACCGCGGGCAGGTGAAGTTGGCTTTGGTTCAAAGATGTTGATGAACTACTTACACCCCAAAACATATGTATATAATATGCATATGTTATAGTCAATACCCTAAATCTAGTCGCTCCTAGGTTTGACTAATTAAACCTCGAGTACCTCACCTCCCTCTCCAATAGCAAGTCGAGCCTAACCTTAGCAAGATTATTGGTCCAAACTACTTCTGTCCAACGTCACGGCGAATCTCCAACACCTGAAACAGAAGAGACGTGCGACTGCTGTCGCCCCGTCTGCCGTGGTCGTCTCTCAAGTATCTACTAACTGGTAGTAGGTGGGTGCCGGCCGGCAGTACTTTGCATATACTAATTGGTGGCGAATGTACGTAAAGTAGTGTAAATCAAATTACCTACAAATAACTTGACTAACAATAAAATATTTTGGATTCAATGGTTCTCATAAAGATATGGAGACTATATACAGCGTGGGGTTCTTCAAAAAGGGCGTGAAAAGGTTTTTACAGGGTCGGCAACGCGCGTGTGATGCCCCTGGTGTTACAGGCGTTCATAGGCTGCGTTAACTGCTTTCCATCGGGCGGGCCGTATGCTTGTTTGCCACTCTGGTGGTATAAAAAAAACTTATATATACAGACATTGCTACAATTTTATTATATGCATAAGATTTTGTATAAATTTAGGCAAAGTTTTACTTTTCATACACAAGGTGGCAAATAACCACACGGCCTGCCTGTTGAAAAGCAGTCCCACAGTCATGGATGCGTGCAATACCAAAAGCAAGCAATGCGTTGCCGACCCTTCAAAAACCTTTTACTTGTAGGCACTCTAGTATGTGGAGCACAAAGGCAAATTTCTATGTTATAATGTAACTTCATGGTTAACTGCGACGTAGACGCATATTGCTTGGTCAGCGACAACCGAGTAGTATAAATAGCATTAGGACTTTAAAATAAACGCTCTGTTTGTATACAACAAGTTTCTACATCATTGGTGCTCATCAATCGGAGCCAGCGACTGATCAAGAGTTCTGACCGCCCTAGGCTAATTATGATGACGAGACCATCGACTGATTCGAGTGACAAGTCAGTATTTATTTTACGCGCGCTTTTTAAAATTTATTGTTAAAATTAGGGGCTCTTTCAACTAGACAGTTGAAATATGTAGGGTAGTTGCAATGATGCTAGATTAATAGTGCATGCGAAAACACGATTTCAGCTCCCCCCCCCCCCCCCCCCCCCCCCCGATCCCCGCGCTCTAGGCTGCGGCCTACTTAGCCTAAGGGTTAATCAGGCCCTGCTCGGAGCACTAGGGTATTGAACACAATAAGGGTTACTACCCTTTCTTTCACGTTATTGCATCCCCCTCATTCATCTTACCGCAGGATTAAATAAATGGACTTTATTTGACTGTGAATTTAGGTAATTCGAAACTATGGTAGAAAGCAGGCATTTGTTAAATCCATCGACAAATATGAACGGTATTTTGAGAGAGAATATTTCAATAATACCACATTCAATGCTTTTATCAGCTCTCAAATTATTTCATAGAAACACGAGTATACAGCTGGTTCACGAGTCAATAAAATAATACTAAACTTTATTATGTATCTGTATGTATCTCTTTACTACCCACTCTCGTAATACCCGCGCTGCTGTAAATTACCAGACTTTACAGGTGAAAACTTTATTAGGTAAACTGAACACTTTATTTCGTGGCAAGTGATTGAGAGTGAGCTGTCCCGCTCCGGTATGTAACGCTCGGTTAGGGTTGCTACACACATAAGCGGCCCGGCATCGGCAAGGCCAGGCGGTAAAATCGAATATGTAGATGAATGTTCGGGAATCATAAACCGCTCGGCTGCCGCACAATATCACTCGGCTTGGTAGTTACTAAATAAAGCGGGCCGGCAAATCGGCAAAGCCGGGCGGTAATCGAATATAATGTATTTGAATGTCCGGGAATCATAAACCGCTCGGCTGCTGCAAATTTTCTCTCGGCTTGGTAACTGCCGACTCATGCCGGTCGGCTTTTAGCGATAAAACTTAGTTAAACGGTAAGATAAGTAATATAAGTGTGATCGATGACGACACGTTGTTTTTCAATTTCCAAAGATTTTGTTGTTATTGCTGGCTTTTTATTTCAACAAAATTTCAAAATCTCTCTTTTTGCCAGAGCTTCGTTTGTCAGTCTGCAGGATGCACCGCGTGCAGGTGAAGTTGGTTTTGATACTAAGTTCTTGCTGAACCACTTACACCCCAATATTGAATGTATTTAAGTATTACATTACTTATCTATTAGTAACAGATAAGTGATGTAATACCTACTTGAATACTTGTACTATGGGTAATAGACCCATAGTACAAACTTTGCTTATTTTCCATACCAATATGGATACTTATTTGGACTTTGAATTTTTTTTTTATATCAGAGGGTGGCAAACGAGCATGTGGGTCACCCGATGGATAGTAATCACCATCGCCCTGGAGATCAGCAAAACCAAGGAGTCGCCGATCCGTTGTCAGCCTATACTTCTTTCCTCTCTTTCTTTCTGGTTACCTCACTCACTCGCGAGAACACAACAACCCCCAAGGGAATTGTTATTTGGCTGCGGTATTCTGTCAGGTGGAGGTACTTCCTCAGTCGAGCAGCTTAAAAAAGGTGAGGCTGGCTTTGGTTCAAAGATATTGATGAACTACTTACACCCCAAATCTCTAAAAAACATCAGTGTTTAGTCTTCAGTTAGTAGTAGTTCAGTTAACCAGCCAAATATGAATGAAATTCAAATATTCCCGTGCCCTCCCCTAAAGGGGTCAACTAGGTACTAATGATGAACATCGCACATGTAACGATTCACTGACCTGCCACTTCACTCCGCCGCTTCGAACCCCTCCGATTTAATTCTGGGGTACAACGAGCGGGTTCTGGAGATAAATAGGACCAAATTTACCACGTGACTTCACTGACCTCGCAGTTCTCGTGATTTACATCACGGAAGATCCGCTTGGATCTAATGCCACAATATAAATAATAATTCTTATTCAAAATAAACTTTTTATTCAAAAAATAGACCTGTCATGTAACTTAGGCCATGGCCCTGCCTCTTTCTCGTATCGACCTCACCTTCCCTCCAAGATTAATTTGAGAAAAAGAGTCTACCCTGATATGAAATTCCTAAGTTTTAGGCGAAAGTTCGTATTTTTTAGCTCCGAATTTAATTCAATTAACCTAATTGATTGTATAATAGCTTTGATGATTATATGCATATAAATAAACAGCCCCCTTACCACCATCTCTTATTGCGATTCAATAACTGAATAAAATGCTTATTCATTGGTATGAATAAGCAATCTATTAAATTATTGAATTGTAATAAGAGATGGTGCTAAGGGGGCAGTTCAAAATGAGACATAATTGAATAGTCAGGGTGTGCTAAAAATGTTCTATCATGCCGTGGGCAATTCTTCGCTCTTAACGATTTTATTACATCGTTAGCCTTGCTCTCCATTATTTCTCTTTCCTAAAAATCATCGGTATTCTTTCTACTACTTGTATGTTTATACCATCTTACTGGTTTTTTTTAATACTACGTACGTACGTGGTAGCAATAATCCTCCAAAATTCACCTGTGAGGTCAATTTTGCAGAATTAAATTTTCAAGTTTAGCACATTCGTGTAACATTGATGATAATAATTATTATAATAATACCTCTTTTTTCTAGGGCTTGGTTCAATATTTAATTGGTGTCGGCTCTCCGAATCATGTTTCGCCAGTCCAACCTATTCAGGGTTGTCAAAGGGTCGATGTTCAACTTTTCCAGGTCTTTGCGAATAACAGTTAGCCTTGTAAGTCACGATCTGCCACGTCGTCTCCGTCCTGAGTCTATACTGGTCATGTGATTTTCAACATCTAATGTGATAAATATAGAAAATTTGTTATTACTAGATCTAACTAATGAAATATAGTTTATTGTTGGTTTATTATTAGCTTAGATGACTGCCTACTTTAATAATTTATAACTTGCTGTTCAAACAATATTATGTAGGTCTTTACATATTAACTGCGATTGCATTCAGTCAGTGTGCCCTTAACTTTATGAGTTATTTTTGTGTTGAGAGCTTTTGTGGATTATGCTTTATGTGCAAAGGTGAGTGCAAAAATGATACAAAACCTTGTGGGATTTTTCTAGGGTAATACGGGAACTGGTGTAATCATGTAAGAGCTTGAATGTAGTGTTTTCGTTGGAATTTTTGCATGACATTTTCATTTTCGACGAGCTCGGTGGCGTAGCGGTCAATGACGCGGCTTCGACACCAACGCTCGTGGGTTCGATTCCCACACGGGACAAACATTTGTGTGCATGAACATGTCTGTTTGTCTTGGTCTGGGTGTTTTCTATGTATCATAAGTATGTATTTACAAAAAAAGTGTATTTACGTATGTTTATCAGTTGTCTAGTACCCATAACACAAGCTTCGCTTACTTTGGGGCTAGATGGCGCTGTGTAATTTGTGTGAAAAAAAATATACTATAAAATGAAACACTTACATATGAAAAATGCGAAGTTTTATTTATAGGTCGTAAACAAATAAATAAATATTCTTGGACGTATTACACACTGCCATCTAGTTTCAAACTAAGCAAAGCTTGTACTGTGGGTATTAAATAACTGATGATATACTTAATTACAATTTTTTCCGTATATATAATATACAGAAAACTCCCAGATCAAGACAAACAGACATGTTCATGCAAATGAATAATTGTCTTGGATCGAACCCGCGACTCCGGAGTCAAAGTGGACATCGTTAGCCATTCGACCACCGGGGTCGTCAAAATCATATTATAAGTAACACACAAAGTTTATAAAGATGTTTCGGTAACTGTACAATGATTCAATTACATGTAAATATTGTAAATGGCGGTATGCTATTGATACTCCTTGTTTTGTCAGCGTCACCAGCCCCCTTACCACCATCTCTTATTGCGATTCAATAATAGAATAGATTGCTTATGCACTGAAAAAGCACAAATTACCAATGAATAAGCGACTCTATTCCATTTGAAATAGAGTCGCGTATTCATTGTTATGAATAAGCATTCTATTCAGTTATTGAATCGCAAGAGATGGTGGTAAGGGGGCTGGTGAGCGGCTGTGTCATGGACACGTACATGAATAGGTTATATGCACTAAATATATATCAAAATGGCAGCGTTTCCCCCTCCCGCGCACGCGATGTGCCATAGTACCACTCAAATGTCAAGGCGCGCGACCCAAAGTACCCCCAAACGTCCGCGGGATATTTTGTGCCCAAAATACGGACGAACGGCCGCGGACGCGAACGAAAATCGTGATAGCTGGCGTAATACTACAGCTATATTGAAATAAAAAATACCTATGGATAGCTTATAATATACAGAATTAGACTACATTGAGACAAATTGCTATAATTGAAGCTAAAGTGAAAAATAAACAAAGTAAAAGTCAAGTACATCAACATTTTGCTCTAATATATTTTTTCGAACAAGTTTTTATCAATAAACTTTTCAATTCTATGCAATGAGACTTATATTGAAATAAACTACACTATTTCAGCTTTAAAATGACATATTAATATCTTTCGTAGGATTACACAGCGTGGAGAAATAAAATAAATAGTATCAGTACTACTCACCAGTCACGGATTCGTCTCCATACAAAAATCACGACGAAACACGGCGACCGCGATGAAATATCAAATCACTAATCACACATCCGACTATATTTCTGTTAAAAAAGGATTTTTATATGTTCACAAGACACCATTACACCTATTTCTTGCTTTTAAATCACTAAAATAGCATATTAATTAATAAAAACAAACAAACACAGCACCGCCATTGTTCCGCGCAAGTACTGCGCAGTACCGCGCCCACTTTTCGTGTTCATAGATAAACATGAGTGTTTCGAAACTCATTTATCTAAACACACACACGAAGTACACATCACAACGATTCTTTTGATATATAATAACCGTAGAAAGAAACACTCTAATCAAAATAAATAGCTAAAATGCCCGTGTCGACCGCTAGTTGACATGGCGGCGCGCAGAAAACTTGACAAAAATAAACAAAACTTTTGTTTTTTAAAATATTTTGTATTGCCACTGTCTGTTTTTAAATTTTTACCACGTAGCCGACTATATTCTTCTTATTTTTACTAAAAGTTCATCTATCCAGTAGTGTGATTGAATTTTTATAGATATCGATTATATAATTTTCATAGAATCGAAACTATGACACCAAACAGTATTACACCAAACTATGAACGCCTGTAACACCAGAGGCATCACACGCGCGTTGCCGACTCTGTAAAAACCTCTTCACGCCCTTTTTGAAGAACCCCATGCTGTAGTCCCCTGAGAAAACCTCGACAGGCAGTTCATTCCACAGCTTGACAGTACGCGGGAGAAAACTTCACGTCAAAATATCCTGCAAAATTTTATCCAAAAGCGTTTAGTCAGTGATTGTTTGAGTCTCGATATCCATGTATACGAACTTTCATACTTTTATTACGATTTGAATTCTGCATCTGCATTTTGCATCAACTCACTCACCCTGCTGCGTCGATACGAGTCTCACAGGGGCTCACCTTAATCGAAGAGAGGTTTAGAGCATACTCCACCACGCTGCTCAACTGCAGGTTGGCAGAGGCCAGAATATTCAAGGCCAAAAACCTTGGCTTGACTTGATGACTGTCATCTAATAACAACAATCAACAATCGAGATCCATGGCTTTACGTGCACTTCGAAGTACAAAGGAGCTATAATCTGTTCGTTGAGAGTTGATAAAAAAATCCAGGGTTTCTCATCATAGATTGCGGCTAATTAATAACAGCTGTGTGCCTCGTACCATAAAATATAGCGAGCGCGCAGCGGACACGTGACCTCGTCATACAGTATGCGACACTTAAGCGACAATCGCTATTTTGAAGACTTCTCGTAATATTTATCAATCAACTATCAGCGAATAAAGTTTGGAGATAAATAAACCCATCCATAGACAGGATATTTTCACCGTTGCTTAACTTTCATAATTGATTGAAACTGACACGCGCACTGATACCATCGAGCTCCTCTTTTCGAATAAGATTAGTAGAACGAAAGTTATACACATCGTTGGAAGTTTTCAGTGTTAAATTTCAACAACTCCAAGTTACAACTTACGCCAGTAACTCAGGTTGCTCGTTAACGTAACTTCCAGTTAAAGCGGAGTCTCTGAAACTCGCAGAAATATCTTTTAGATAAGTTAGAACGTTGTTCAGATTATAGTTACAAGTGTACCAAGAATATCAAAAACTTTATTGCGAAAAGTTAACGGCATTAACCCATAATCATCCCACTGTTGGGATACGGATCTCCCCTCGATCGAAGGGGTTTAGAGCGTACTCTATCACGCTGCTTAACTGCGGTTTTAAGCCGCCCAAAGGACACTGAATTAGCTTATCGACTGCTATCAAATAACAACAATCGCGCAATAATATCACGGTAAGACCAATAGAAGCGGAGCAGCAATGAAAAATATCGCAAAAACGGGGGTTCTTTTTGAGAGCTTCCGTTGCGTGCGCTGCGTAAATGGTTAAAGTTACGCAAAATCTTGTATAACGGAATTGTTCTTCTTAAAAAGTTCTGCAAAAGTCGCGATAGCATATGTCTGTCTGTTAAGATTGACTCACTGTAATCTTTTTAATGCTAATTCTTCACTCTCAACCATCTATCTCACGCAGACGAAGTTGCGCTAGTTGTACATAAAAACAAGAAAATTACATGGATCTCTAAAATGCAGTCAGTAATGCTTGTTACGGCCTGAACTTATCAGCGCACAATCCAAACCATTGGTCTGATCTGTTGTAATTTTTGTGGTATTAATAGATATTTTGTGGTTAAATCTAAGAAAAATACGTCTTCAGTTGAAGATGGTGTATTTGAAAAGTACAATATGTCAAATTTAAAAAATGGTAAAAAACATATAAATAGAATACAGGTGTTTTATGATTAGCCAGTTCCAACACTCCCCCTTAATCTAAAAAACCCCATAAAGAATTTAAAAAAAAAGAGGTAGAAAAAATAAGGATAACAAAATAATAACAAATTAAAATAATTATTTTGTTAACCCTATCCCAGCTATACACCTATTATGTGTGACAGGCCCAAGCGGTTTGGTTAAAACATCAGCAGGCATGTCACAGGTTTTCAAGTATTCTAACAAAATTATCTTATTTGACACTTTCTCTCTAATAAAATGAAAACGAGTATCTATGTGCTTCGTCCTGTTGTGGTGGACGGGGTTATGTACTAAATTTAGAGCACTCTGACTGTCTGACCATATCTTTACAGAGTGTAATTTACCTGTAATTTCAGATATAAAACGCCGCAAATAACTTGCTTCCTTTGAAGCAGCCGTCAGTGCCATGTATTCAGCTTCCGTGGACGAGAGCGCTACCGTAGGTTGTTTCTTCGCCTCCCATGCCACTGGTCCACCAGCTAACTTAAACACGTAGCCCGTGTATGACTTCCTGTCAATTGGACAATTTGCCCAGTCGGCATCAGAATATCCTACTAAGGATTCATCAGTTTTACTATACGTTATGCAATAATCTACTGTTCCTTTAAGATATTGTAGTATCCTTTTTGCTGCTTGCCAATGTTCACGTGTAAAACATGTATTGAATTGGCTTAAGTAGCTCACTGCGTATGCAATATCGGGACGTGAGTTTACTGCTAGATACATGAGACATCCTATCAGATTTTGGTAAGGTAATTCAAGTGACTCACCATCGGTTATCTTTTCTAGCTTTTTCTGAGCTAAAGGAGTACTCGCCGACTTACAGTCGCGCATATTAAATTTATCTAAGACTGACAAAATATAGTTCGACTGACTTACTTTGATAATATCTTCACTACATTTGATTTCTAATCCCAAATATGATTTCAATATACCGAGATCTTTCAAAGTAAAATATTTTTGCAAATCGTTTTTGACAATGTCAAAAGTATAGTCAGATTTACAGTAAATAATTATGTCATCGACATAAATTCCTAGAATGACAAGTTCACTACCAAAAAGTTTTGTATATACACAAGGTTCGGAAGGAGTTCCTATAAAACCTATTTTTAAAAGGGTTTCATCTAACTTCTTGTTCCACTCTCGAGATGCCTGTTTAAGCCCGTAAAGAGATTTACGCAATAGACATACCTTGTTTTCATGTCCTTTCATTGCAAAGCCAGGAGGCTGTTCCATGAAAACTTCTTCGTGTAAATCTCCATTTAAAAATGCGGTATCGACATCTAAGTGCCACATTTTTAAACCCATTTCAGCAGCCAATGCAAATAAAGTGCGTAGGGAAGAATGACGGATGACCGGTGCAAAGGTTTCATGGTAGTCCACGCCTTTCGTCTGCTTAAAGCCTTTCACCACAAGTCTTGCCTTGTACTTAGTACAGCTTCCGTAAGCATCCTTTTTTAATCTGTACACCCATTTGCATGGTATGACCTTCTTATTATTTGGTCTATTCACAAGCTCCCAGGTATGAAGTTTCATTAGTGAGTTATGCTCATCGGTCATTGCTGACATCCACTTATGAGCATCTTCAGTATGAACAGCTTCATAGTAACTCGTTGGTTCATTTGAACATATTAAAGCTTGATAGGTCAGGAAATCTGGAGGTTTCCTACACCTAGAGGGATACCTTGGTTCCTCAGTTGGCTGTTGATCCAAGCCTACGTCTAAATCACGTTCAACTTCTTCGGGGCTCACCGAAGTAGACGGACAATCTGCATTCACGCACCCTGGACTTACAGAAGTAGATGGTTCGATATTAGAACTTGGACAATCGGTACAATCATAAAATTCATCCTTTTCGTCAACAAAATTATCATCAAATATCAGCATCGGTGACGTTTCATTCTGATGATTCGATGACTCCGTTTCTTTTAAAGGTGTAAAATAATTCTCAAAAAATGATGCATCTCTTGACTTTAAAATGTGTCTAGGATTATTACAGTCTCGAAAAATATACGTGTTGGGATTTTCCGAGTAACCAACAAAAATAGCTTCTTCGGCTTTCACGTCGAGCTTTTTCCTTTGACATGAAGGTACATGAACAAAAGCTCTACACCCGAAGACTCTTAGATGACGGAGATCATTTTTTCGTCCACACCACTTATCGAGAGGAATTTGACCGTTTAAATATCGATGAGGGGACCTATTCTTCAAATAAACAGCTGCTTGAAATGCGTCTTCCCAATATGCTTGAGGTAAGGAGCTTTCGGCCAACATCGATCTTGCCTTCTCAACTATCGTTCGATTAGTGCGTTCCGCAACGCCATTTTGTTGAGGACTATACGGTGTTGTAGTCTGATGCTCGATACCTTTTGAAGAAAGATAATCAGCAAACTCTTTATTTACATACTCTTTTCCACCATCAGTTCTAATGGACTTTATACGGGAATCCAATTGATTTTCCACTAAAGCTTGAAAAATACGAAACTTATTCATAACTTCAGTCTTCGAAGATATAAAATAAACAAATATCAAGCGTGTAAAATCATCTATAAAAGTTAAAACATACTTGTTACCCTGAAATGATGTCGTAGACATCGCTCCACAGAGATCGCTATGAATCAATTCTAAAGGAGATGTTGCCTTACTGTACGATGCTAATTTTTTAAACGGTTTTCTAGCCTGTTTTCCTTGAACACAAGCGATGCAACTACTTTTGTTTACCTTGGTATAGTCTACACCTATCCCGTGATTCTTAAGTTGATTCATGCCTATGCGACACAAATGCCCTAACCGCTTATGCCAGAGTTGATACCTGTCTAGACAGTCAGAATGCATAGAGTTCGCAATACAAATATTGTCCACGTTGTGAGGGATATTGACAGTACAGTCAAGCGTGTACAGTCCTCCACAGGGCGAAGCATGAAGTACAGAATCACCTGTAAAACAAAAATTATCATTTTTATAAAAATTACAACCGCTTTTATCAAAAACAACTATAAAACCCTTTTCAACTATTTTTTGAACAGACAATAAATTAGCATTTAAATTAGGTGCAAAAGCAACATTATTTATAGATTTTACTACGTCTTTAGGTGTCGTAATCGAAATAGTTCCAATCCCGCAACATTTAATTTGTTCTCCGTTAGCGACGGTAACTTTACCATTGTCAAACAGAGAAATGTTTGTAAACCAATCCCGTTGTGACGTCATATGCTTAGTAGCACCAGAATCTACGTACCAAACGTTGCTGGAATCGCCAGACGTATTAAGTGCAGTGAAGGAGGCAGCACTGTCCTTCATCTTGCCTTCCGCGGTCTTTTTCTGCCTTATAGGACAGTCAGGCCGTTTGTGTCCCGGGGCTTTGCAATCATAACAAATAATTGCCTTTTTATTCTTCGGTCCACATTTTATCGCTTTGGTTTGTAAAACAGTATTATTTGATGACGTCTCCTTGGATATTTCATTTAAAAGTTTTGTCTTGACTACTGTTGACGTGACATTAACGTTGCAGTTCTCTAGCGCCATAATAAGAGGATCAAACCTTGGTGGAAGACCTCCTAAAAGTATAGCTGCAATTGACGAGTCGTCTATCACCCTATCAATATCCGCCAAGTCTTGTGCGGTAGACAGAACGGCGTTTATATATAACTCTAAGTTTTCGTAGTCAGATAAACACATTCTATAAAGCTTTCGCTCCAACGCTAGTCTGCGTCCCATCCCCTTGTCCTCAAACGCGTTTTGCAAAGATTTCCATGCATCAGCAGCAGTTTTTGCGCATCTTACATGGATGATGGCCTCACCGTCCACTGACAAGCATATCTTTGCAAGTGCCTTGCAATCGTTCTTTTTCTTTACAGATGCTGACGTCTGGTCATCATTTGGATAACCAGCTACTGCTTGCCATAAATCCTCGTGGATTAAATAATTTCTCATTTTAAATTTCCACGTAGGATACCCATCTCTATTTCGAAGGCTGAATGTAGGAATTGACGAGGAATTCGACTTACTTGTACCATCTCCAGTTCCGTGTGCCATGTTGACGGAAAGAAAAATCGTTTTCCAATTGATACAACTTTTTGGTCACAAACACAAACGTTTCTTTTAGAAAACCGCTGAATACCTATTAATAGAGCTTCGTGCTGATAACGTGTTGTAATTTTTGTGGTATTAATAGATATTTTGTGGTTAAATCTAAGAAAAATACGTCTTCAGTTGAAGATGGTGTATTTGAAAAGTACAATATGTCAAATTTAAAAAATGGTAAAAAACATATAAATAGAATACAGGTGTTTTATGATTAGCCAGTTCCAACATGATCGAATTACAATTTGATATACAAATAAATAGATAACTGTCGTAAAGCCAAGTCAGTCAACGTTTTAGGTCCCCAATAGTGGTTACATACTTAACATCCGTGGTGCACGGCAGTTGAGCTTCACTTGACTAGCCATCTCCTTAGGCTTTTAATGCCTTATTTGCCATATTGCTGTGTCTCACATTGCTAATAGGGGAAATCAAATTCCAACAGCTTCTGACTCCTACTAATTTCTTCTGATTTTTTTTATACCATTAGAGTGGCAAACAAGCATACGGCCCGCCTGATGGAAAGCAGTTACCGTAGCCTATGAACGCCTGTAACACCAGGGGCAACACACGCGCGTTGCCGACTCTGTAAAAACCTCTTCACGCCCTTTTTGAAGAACCCCATGCTGTAGTCTCCTGAGAAAACCTCGACAGGCAGTTCATTCCACAGCTTGACCGTACGCGGGAGAAAACTTCTCTGGAACCGCACAGTACGCAACCACTTAGGCCCTAATGTGTGAGGATGAATTCCCTGTCGATGGCGAGCGGTGCGACTGTATATTAGTGGTGAAGGTAAGCCGTGGGCATCATGTCAAACAACTCCTCTGAGCACACCCCATTGAACAATCGGTCGGGATTCAATTCGCTGTGAGTTTCAAGGCAGCTGTAGACTTACCACCGGGACTGCAATGGATTTTATTGTTCATTCCTTTTTTTGATGATCGCCACAGTGCACTAGACATCACACAGTGGTGGGATGTGAAGGGGACCTTAAAAAACTCAATCAGCTCAGTCAGTGGTCTTTGTTTGATGAAAACACTGGTCTCCGCCAACTAACAGTTGAAATTCTTTGACTGAAGGGCGACTCGTATCCTAGCATGATTTTTTAATACTAATAAGGTGCTAAACAAGCATACAGTCTGCCTTATGACAATCAGTTACCGTAGCCCTTGGACAACTATATCACACGCGCAATGGCGACCCCGTAAAAGCTTCTTTACGCCCTTTTTGAAGAACCCCATGCAAATGTGCATGCATTTGCATGGGTATGTTTTGTACCCATTTGTAGTCTCTTGGGATACTTTTAACAGTCAGTTCATTATACAGCTTGATAGTATGTGGAAGAAAACTTCCCTGGAACCGCACAGTACGTGACCACTTCGGTTCTAATGTGTGTTGTTCCCATGGTTGACGACGACTTACATATAATGTATTGCATAACTATAATATTTATTATTAATATTCTGTTTTCTAAATGAACAGATTTTTCTAGTTTGGAAAATAAATAAATATTGTCAGACAAATTACATAGCGCCATCTAGCCCCAAAGTAAGCGAAGCTTGAGTTATGGGTACTAGACAACTGATAAACACACGTAAATACATTTTTTTTTGTAAATGCATACTTATGATACATAGAAAACACCCAGACTAAGACAAACAGACATGTTCATGCACACAAATGTTTGTCCAATGTGGGAATCGAACCCACGAGCGTTGGTGTCTTAGCCGCGTCATTGACCGCTACGCCATCAAGCTCGTCAGACTCACATATATAATTCGAAAACCTTCATCAATCTGGTAAAATCAATCTTCATACGCATGAACAATGAAAATTGTAATAGTTCAAACGTACTGTAAATTCCAGAGTGTTTACAGTCATTACGCATGTACTCCGAGCACATGACCGTATTACAGCAGTAATAAATTACACATGTTACAGCTCATAACTGGGCGGGATGGGAGAGAACAGCGAGTTTACGGCGTGCGAACGTTCTGTTGTGAGTTATATACGAGTAAGTATTGATGGATTTGTTCAACAATCTCATTCTGTTTTCGATCATGTATTACTAAGTAATGTACCATTAATAACGGTTGGTTGCACCACGATGTAGGAATTTAATTGGTCAACATTTTGAATGTACCTATTGGTACTATGTATATCGAACGTGTTACTTTATAAGCACGTTCGCTTATGTATATAAGAGATAGTAATGTTAATACAGTGAGTTATATTGTAGACATCGTTTGATCTGAATAAAAAATAGTGGCAAGTGTATACGATATTTAATTTCTACGGATAACTCCACCAGTAACATCCACCGGATTCAGTAAGCGCAAGTGACCCCAACATATCTATTTATTTATTTATTTAACATTTACAAGATTCACAAAAACATACATATAATTAGCATTATAAAACCACTGAGGTTTGTCTAAATGCTAAGTAATTCCACGTCAACTACATTTTAGGAAAGATAAAGTGTTAAGAACTTATTATTTTACATCCATAAATTTACACAGATACATATAAGTAGGTATCTACCCATCCAACTCACACCGACAAACCATCACGCACGTTTTTATAACGACTTAAAAGAATAATTAATAAAACAAACCTATCGACATTACAACATATCGTCTTACGTCACGATGACGAGCCGTCCATACTGTCCAGAAGATATTTTTTTAATTTAAATTTAATATTGCGTGTAGTTAGTTTATTTTTCAAATCAGAGGGTAGTTCATTTATTAATCGTGGTAAGACACAGCTCGTCATTCGTTCACCGTATGCATTGTTGACTCGTAATATGGGCAACCGGTTTTGTGCAACAGAACGCGTGTAATATACAGGATGATTAACGTTGATACCAGAAACATGTTTAAAATAGTTTTCCTTTAATAAGGCGTGTTTTACCTGGGTATGGATTGGAAGAATTTTACAATGTCTATTACATGGAACAATAAAACAACATATACGATACAATATAAAACTAAAGTACCTAAAGCTAAAGTACCTAAAACTAAATAATACAAACATAAAACTAAAATAAATATAAAATGTTTGCCCATGTGGCACCGTTCCCAAGATGCTAGCAGCATTACCTCGCTGGATGGCTAAACTGATCCTTTGGGCGAGGAATGTGCCAGATCATGGGTCACCAGTTACGTCGACCAATCTTTTTCCTAATTCTCTTATATTTTTTTTATGCTGGGGCCTCATGGGCCAAGGATTTCAACCGAATACTCATTTGTTCCATGCGGAACAAATGAGTATTCGAAGCCGATAACACTATAATATAATATATAACTTTAGGAATTTGTAAAATAGAGGAGGAAATAAAGAATACAATTATTAGATAAAAGGATCGCACACACCACAAAAGCTTGCTTTAACGCTATGAAAACGAAAGCGGCTCTCTCAACATTGAAAACCAGAACTCTCTAAAAGCAATTACAGCACCTATCACGGGACGGGGGCTCACCACACATTGCCACCACTGTGTCTCCTGTGTAGCCAGGATTAACAGCGGTGCCCACCAAAAAAGGCAATGAACAGTGAAGTCCATTGCAGCCCCGGGGGTAAAACTACGGCTGCCTTGGAACTCACAACGAATTTAATCAGAAGAAATTAGTTAGGCTTTTGAATTAACCTCTCTAGTCAATCACATAACAAATTAAATACTAACAGAAAATTTTCTATTTAATTGGGGTGTATGTGACTTAGAACTATCTTTGAGCCAAAGCCAACCTCACTTACACGTGGTGTACCCTGCTGACTGACTAACGATGCTCTAGCGTAAGAGAGCTAGGGCGAGCGTAATTGTAAACTGCCGGACCAGAAGCACCTACACCTTACAAGAAACAGCAACCAAATAACAAATATCTCTTGATGGTTGCAGCGTAGCCAGCAGGAGTGGCGGCTCGCAAGTGACGTACTGCATGCTTGTTCGCCACTCGACGTGGAAAAAAAAATATTTTTAATGTTCACGAACATACTGGAATTTTCTTGTCGACAGCTCCCGTTCAATATTTGTTTATGTCTTCTGTCGGTCTGTCAGTGCACCCATAACACGTGATCTTGTGATGTAGCTAAATATCAGGAAGTTTATTTTAGTTAAATTTAAATTTTAGTGTAGTAATACAGTGGTAATAATTTCTACCTAGGGTTGGCATATTGCTTATTGCCTGTAGATTGGTGAAGTGATAATAGCTTGGTAGTGGAAACAGACTGAGGTATGAAAGTCCAGAAGTGAAGATCTCGTATTGGGCTATGAAGTGTCAGTCACCTAAAAACAAAGCATCTGGAAGTGCCTGAACGTAGAAAGTCAAGTAACACATACGTTAGAAAGCATTGGAGAAGACCTACTTATATCCATTTGGTAGATACAGGTTTATCAAAGAGTTTAACAGTAATAGGTTACATAATCTTCATCTATACATAATAACTAGCTGACCCGGCGAACTTCGTATCGCCTTTAAATATTTTTACGTTAAATTTTTCCAATTTTTTAATAGTTATTCCAAATCCAACAAATCAAAGATCAATTAATATCAAATCTTTATGATTACACCAGTATAGGCTCGTTATGTCCTATTTCTCTTTCACCAAAGCCCCTTTTGCTAGCCGGTGGGATGCACCATGTGCAAGTGAGGTTGGTTTTGGCTCTAAAGATACTACTGAGCCACACTCAATCCAAAATAACTATATGGTGATGACAATAATAAGTGCTTCTGTTTCATAATTGAGTTAAAAACTATCCCATATCTCAAGTTGGATCAAACTGCACACGTGTGCAAAATTTGATTTAAATCGGTTCAGTAGTTTCGGATTCCATCGCGGACAAACAACGTGACACGAAATTTTTATATATTAAGATGATTTCATAATTTATTGATAACAGGATAATATGAACGCTATATAATAACACAGTACAACTAAAGAAAATAAAAATAAATTAATCATAAAATTACTTAAAAATAAAACGAATAAAAAAAATACTATTCCTCAAAAATATCGACCCCCAGCGGCAGGGACGCAAGAACACTGGCTGCATTTGCTGTTTTATCATTATTACTTTACATAGATTAGATAGATACATAGACAGACAGAACATTTATTTTATTGGTCGCTTTACACATTTGACTTAAGTAGGTACTTAAATACACAAGGTAGGTACTCCAAGTAATTAGGTACTCCAAGCACAAATGCAAAGCATTGATTTTCAGCTCCAATCTTTAGAAAAACCGGCCAAGTGCGAGTCGGACTCGCACACGAAGGGTTCCGTACCATTATCTTTAGAAACGGCAAAAAAATCACGTTTGTTGTATGGGAGCCCCCTTAAATATTTGTTTTATTTTTATTTAATTATTTATTTTTAAAGTGAATATAAAACTAAATATTATATGAGTATTTCAAGCCTCTACCTATTGCCGTTATCAATTGCGGGCAAAAACGAGCAGAAATATCACGTTTGTTGTATGGGAGCCCCCTTAAATATTTATTTTATTCTGTTTTTTAGTATTTGTTGTTATAGCGGCAACAAAAATACATCATCTGTGAAAATTTCAACTGTCTAACTATAACGGTTCCTTTTTACCCTTTGGGTACGGAACCCTAAAAATCACTGAATCGCCCAGAGGGCATAAAACAGCGCCAGACAAAGAGTGAAACAAAGAAAAACCTGAAAGTGTGATTAAACAGATAGATTAGATGCATCATCATCCCCTTCATCATTTCAGCTGAAGAATGTCCTTTACTGAACGTACGCCATCCCCTTAGACATTTTGATATAACAAAATCACTTGTAATATTCCACTTAATTTTATTTATTTTTACCAACCGGTTAGGATTTTGAATAGTATTTTTTTCATTATTTATTTATATTAATAAAAATTAATATTTTTTCTAAAATAAAGTAGCCTAACTTACTCCTTATTACATTAACTATCTGCCAGTGAAAGTCCCGTCATAATCGGTCCAGCTGTTTTAGAGATTGACCGGAACAATCAGACAGACAAAAATGGTAAAAAAAAATATTTTAATCCATTGCATTTAGTAAAAAGCGGTTATTTTAACAAACAGACATTCCAACTTTATTTATCTGTTTAGATTATATTAAAATGTTGAGAACGTTTCACCAAGTGCCTGCACCCAGTATTAGACCACCACAACGCTATCTATACCAAATCATCCATCCATCTAGTGGTGCGCTGACCTACACTGAACTTTCCAGGCCTAGATCGACACTTCAGAACCTCTCTGCCTCAGCAGGTGTCAGTTCTGTGAGCTATGTAGTCTACCCACTGCCACTCTAGTCTAAAAGAAAGAAAGAAATTATGTTTAACATCACAATATGAGACAATAATTGAAACAATACACAATAACATATAACAATTCAAACACAATGTATATAATCATGATGTTAATTTGGCCATCTCATTACTACTAAGCTAAAGTAACTGACATGTTGGTTACTCCAGTTTTGGTGTACTCTTCATTGGATGTAAGTTTTGGGATGTAAGTCGTTCATCAACATCTTTAAACCAAAGTCAACTTCACCTGCACGCGGTGCACCCTGCTGATTGACAAACGAAGCTCTGGTGAAAAGAGAGATAGGCGTAGATATATATATATATATATATATATATATATATATATATATATATATATATATATATATATATCTACATAGAGATACATAGAGCGTAATTGTAAGCTACCGACTTGGGAATGTACCTCCACCTCACAGAATACCGCAGCCAAATAACAATTCCCTTGAGGGTTGTTGTGTTCTTGCGAGTGAGTGAGATCACCAGAAAGGAAGGAGATGCTGCGTTGGCAGCGGGGGTAGCGGCACGCGAGCGATATTTTATGTTGCGAGCGTTAATATGGCTACGGTAACCGCTTCACATTAAGCGGGTCGTATGCTTGTCTACCACCCGACCTAGTATAAAAAAAAATGTTAATAATTACGTAACATAGTCAGGCGTGTACAAAGGTGAGCTTATCTCTACAAGAGATCTTTTCCAGCTAACCTTAAGTAGTTCCAGAAAAAGTTATCTACAGGTCGTTATATTTCTCCATTTGGTTGTGTTGGAGGCATTGTGGGAGCATTCGGACATGGAGGATTTTGTGAGAGATTGAATTAAATTTCCCCATCTGGTTGCAGAGCGGCCGCGGGGTCTCTTGCCTTCCACCTTGCCTTGGACTACAAGACGCTCCATAGAATTTTCTTTTCGGGTAACATGCCCGAAGAACTTCACTAAACGTATTTGCACAGTCGACGATACAAAAATATTAATTAAAAATATACCAAACTACTTTTATAAAGTACTAATAAAGCTTTCTGATAGTCTCCAAAATTTGAAACAAGTTTAATAACATTGCCGAACAAAGCTTAATAGCTCAATGAAAATTCACCGAAAACTGAATTACAAGTTGTAATCCCTTCAGCGAAGTTGACGGCCGCTACAATAGTTACGGGACCCGGCAGATGGCGCCGATGTCGCGCTCAGAATTTATCCCTAGCTTCTGGGATGTACTCAACATTTTATAGAAAAAGTTGGTTCTTTTCTATAGGAAAACATATGGCCCGCCAGATGTGACGCGGTAACTATGAATAATTTCAATCCAAAGAGTATACTAGCAGAGATGACATGTAAAATACATGTATCTTTCAAATACATTTTGTGGTGTAAGTGGTTCATCAACATCTTTGAACCAAAGCCAACTTCACCTGCACGCGGTGCACCCTGCTGACTGACAAACGAAGCTCTGGCGAAAAGAGAGGTAGGGAGCGTAATTGTAAGCTACCCGACTGGGGAATGTACCTCCACCTCACAGAATACCGCAGCCAAATAACGGTTCCCTTGAGGGCTGTTGTGTTCCTGCGAGAGAGTGAGGTCACCAGAAAGGAAGGAGATGCTGCGGTGGCAGCGGGGGTGGCGGCGCGCGAGCGATATTTTATGTTGCGAGCGTTAATATGGCTACGGTAACCGCTTCAAATCAGGCGCGCCGTATGCTTGTATGCCACCCGACGTAGTATAAAAAAAAATTAAAAAAAATGGCCTCTGTGTTTTTCAATAATATACTGAAACTTTCCTTGTTAATCTTCGGTGAATCTTTCGCAAGTTTATGTTTCTACACTGGAGGTTTTTATTTTTATCCTTTAATTTAATACTTGCCTGAATTTTAGATTCAAAAACACTCGAAACTCATACATAACATAAATGAATGCCGTTGCTTAAATGTTGACTTTATATGTACAAAAAAATTTAAAATTTTGAAAAAACTTACTACGGTTACAACGTAGTTGAAAATGGATAAAGTAATTTTAAAACCTCCGACTTAAAGAATTTATGCTATGAACTTAATTTAAAAAATGGGGCTGCCAATAAATAAACTAGTTTGGCAGTTATATAGTAACTTGTATACTTATTTATATTTATGTTGAAATTTAAAATAGAAATGGCAGCGCCCGACGGATTTTCTTGGGTTTTTTTTATTAAGTTTATAGCATAAATTCTTTAAGTCGGGAGTTTTAAAATTATTTTATCCATTTTCAACTACGTTTTAACCGTCGTGGGTATTTCAATATTTTTAATTTTGTTTTTATTTCAAACTTTTTAGAGAGCAAGCATAGGAACAAATGAATGCCGCATCAGAATCAGACTAGTAGTTTTGATTTTGCTCAAACAAATGTTTACTGCAGCGTCCTCTGGTGAGTTGTCACTATAACACCTATCTAAAAACATGCTCCAATCAAACCGAAACCCATCACTGAAAACCGCATCAAAATCGGACTAGTCGTTTTGGAGATAAATAGAAACATTAATTTGCACAAACAACCTAGCACCCCAAACGCATATACCGTCTCCTTTCCGTCGTGGATAAAAATACTTATCTGCCTGTCTTAGAAAATGTACCTACCTTATTTTTACCTTTGAATAAAGCAAGGTAGGTCTGCACTTATGCAGGTGGTCACCTGCATAAGTGCAGACCTACCTTGCATTGTACATTCATTACAATTAAAATCAATAGTATTCAATCATTATGATAATTATAATGAAGATTTTTTCACTTTGATTGTTAAATATGAAAAATACACCGTATTATACATTTACGATTGTATTTTTCAGACGAACCTCAAATTTGTTATTTTCGAAAATTAATTAGATAAATTAAACGGGTCACTCACGTCTTTTTGTCGGGAAAGCCGACTAGTGTTCGATCTCAAAAGGAGACCTTCATCAGGGCGAATGTTCAGACACGTCCACCCTTTGCCTCTCGCGCCGGACACTGCGCGCCAATGCGCGCGCCGCCCGACTGGAAAGGCCCACTGGTGGGGGGTTGGTTTGGACTGGAAAGGGGGGTTGGGACATTCGCCCTGATGAAGGTCTCATTTTGAGATCGAACACTAGTCGGCTTTCCCGACAAAAAGACGTGAGTGACCCGTTTAATTAATTTAATTAATTTACTATAATGTCTCACGTGAGTTTTAATAATATTATTTCGAAAATTACATGTATTTTACAAGAAAGATAAAAAGTTTCGAAAGAAACAAAAAGTATCTTTTGCAATTTTCAACGCTAATACTGACTAGATATGAACGGATAGTTGTATGGCCGCATACCGGATAACGTCTAAATAATAATTAAAAGTACATTAAATTAGATAACACACATTATATAATCGCATTTCTAACTATTCTGTTTTATATGGACTATATACAGATGATGATGATGATGCTGATATGATGATATAAAATAAGACATTTTTTTTTCTAAATGAGTATGTACATAGATTATTTCAGAACATTCATTTCGAATTATTAAAAAACGTAAAATAGCAGTAAAAATAAATTTGGAAAACAATATTTTTGGAGTTGTTTACACTCAGCAAAACTCCGCCCCGAGGGGAAGCCGATGTTAAATAATTACCAGCGCTCGCAGGTCCTCTGTATTGTTGAACAAAACGTTATTCATGCGTTTGGTGTAAGTTAAAGGTTAGGCCTTTGCCTTTTTATATATGTCTATATCATGTATATATAGACATATACATAGGCGATCATCGCGGCAGAATAAATTGGCTACGAAGTGATTAATATCATATAATGTATATAATAGATCTTTTACCTATAAATGCGTTCTACCTGCCTACATTTGGGCAAGAAGAAAGAAAGGTAATTTGCCCGACATTCACTCAGCCCCCCACTACTTACCGTCGCGATGGTAGAGACGCGTGGTGATAAAATGTAAGCGCTAATCAAAAACATACACAGGCCAACGAAAAAAATGTTTGTAAAAACTTTTTAAACAAATGTACCTAAATCTTATATATTTTTTAATACTGAACCCGAATCTGTTAGCAGTTTTTAGGGTTCCGTACCCAAAGGGTACAAAGGTACCCTATTACCACAGTATAAGTAATAGTACTAACGTACTATTACTAAGGCTCCGTTGTCCGTCCGTCCGTCCGTCCGTCCGTCTGTCACCGGCTAGACACTTGAAATTTTCACAGATGATGTATTTCTATTGCCGCTATAACAACAAATATTAAAAAACAAAATATTTAAGGGAGCTCCCATACAACAATTAAGAATTTTTTGCTCGTATTTGATAACGGCAATAGGTAGATGCTTGAAATACTCACATAATATTTATCTAAATAAAAATAATAATTAAATAAAAATAAAACAAATATTTAAGGGGGGCTCCCATACAACAAACGTGATTTTTTTGCCGTTTTTATAGATAATAAATAAATATAAATAAATAAATATTTCTGGACAATTTACACAGCGCCATCTAGTCCCAAATTAAACACAAAGCTTGTGTTATGGGTACTAGACAACTGATAAAACTACTTAAATACTTTTTTTTTGTAAAAACATACTTATAATACATAGAAAACACCCAGACCAAGGCAACCAGACATGTTCATGCACACAAATGTTTGCCTTGTGCGGGGATCGAACTCGGAGTCAAAGTGACCATTGCTAACTATTCGACCACCGAGCTCGTCTTCGACCACCGAGCTCGTCAATGGTCTCGTCATGGTACGGAACCCTTCGTGCGCGAGTCCGACTCGCACTTGGCCGGTTTTTTTTTATCACCCACCATTGCGCTCACAATAGGGGCCGTCCATTAATCACGTGAGGTTCAAAAGGGGGGGGAGGGGTTCGGTAAAAATCACGAAACATCACAAGGGGGGAGGGGGGGTGTAGTAAAATATCACGTGTATTTATTTTTTTGTCAAACGCGCGATTTCTAAACCGAAAAGCGGCGTGTTGAAGACATTGACTCGCCGATGCTAGGCAATGAGCGAAGTTGAAGACGATGACGGCCTACAACTCCCTGCGCATTTAGTGATGTAACGAATATTCGTATTCGCATTCGCATTCGCGAATATTCGCATATTTCTCGACATTCGCATTCGCAATTTTATGCGAATGTTTTGCGAATATGAACGTCCTAAAAATAATTAAGATTTTCAATTACAAAAAGGTAAATTAAATAGAGAAATAAGTATCAACTTCTTATATATTTATTTTAAAACCTTATCTTCTGTTAGGATTTTTTGTTAAATAAACAATAAACATCACTCGTAAATCAAACAGCAATCGGCCTTCTTCGGATCGGCTCGACAATGCTCTGAAGTAGATGCAAATAATTACAAATGTGTGCGTGTAACTCGCGCGCCAACTAAGCTGTGAAAATAAAGCCAAAGACCAATGGCGCCAAATACAAAAGTCAATATTCGTTTCGCATTCGCGAATATCGACGGCAGATATTCGCATTCGCATTCGCATTCGCGAATGTCTAGAAATTGACATTCGTTACATCACTACTGCGCATACAGTATATATATACAGCGCATATAGTATGGTTTCAGAGTATTGATGGAGCTGCCACGATTCTGTAGCGCGTCTGCCATGTTCATGCTTGCGCGAACAGGCCCCTTACCACCAACTCTTATTGCGATTCAATGACTGAATAGAATGCTTATTCATACCATCGAATAAGCGACTATTCAATTTGAAATGAGTCGTTTATTCATTGGTATGAATAAGCATTCTAGTCAGTTATTAAATCGCAATAAGAGTTGGTGGTAAGGGGGCAGAACTTTTATGCAACGATAAGGGGTCACCGCATTTGACATAATACCCACGGCCTCCTCCTACTGTTGCACCGCTCGCCATCGACAGGGAATTCATCCTCATATATTAGAACCGAAGAGGTCACGTACTGTGCGGTTCCAGAGAAGTTCCGTACTATCAAGCTGTGGTATGAACTGCCTGTGGAAGTTTTCTCAGGAGACTACAACGTCAACGTGGGGTTCTTCAAAAGGAGGACGTGAAAACATTTTTACGCTCATACGTGTAGGGTCGGCAACGCGCAAGTGATGTTTCTGGTGGTATAGGCATATTTTTTTCTAAAGGGGTAGAGCTAAGCTGGAGTCATTTAGTGTCCATGACATGGTCGCGGTCAAGTTATGGAGATTGAGTGACTGCAGCTCGTAATTGGGCCGGCTCGTCCGGGGCAGTACCACTCTCTCACAGAAAACCGGCGTGAAGTAGTAGCTTGCTATTGCGTTTCGTGCGGTGAGTGTTGAGACCCGGAGCCCAAACCAAAAACCTCGACTCTGGATATGGCAGTGGCATTAGGAAGAAGAATACCCCAGGAGGGTACCGTCACCGTTGGTGAACGAGAATCCCTCCCTGAGTCCCACTCTCACTACTCAGGCCGCCCGACGTATTCTGGGGCGGGCACTATGCCGCTCTGTATCTCTGCCAGGAGCAAGTGTAAGAAGAGGACAGCATGTTCCCCTGAGCTCCATATCGAGCTGTGTAACATAAGTGGGCTTCACTCCAACCTGAATGCCGTCCACCAGCACCTTGACACGGCTAAGCCAGCCTTGCTCTTTTTGACTGAGACACAGATATCCCCACCATCCGACATCTCGTATCTGCGCTACCCAGGGTACATACTGGAACACAATTTTGTGTTCCAGTATGTACCCTTATGTGGCTGCGCGCAGATTTTGACGACCATATTCGTATCTACGCGTGCCTCTACAGGTCCCATAGCGGTAACGCCGAAACGGAGCGCCTTATTGAGCACATCCAAACGACGACTGACAGCCTACTCCAGCAAATGCCTTCTGCCGAGATTGTGGTTATGGGTGATTTCAATGCCCACCACGTCGAACGGCTTGGGTCACGCTCTACTGACCATGCTGGAAGATCTTTTCATGACTTTGCCTTGGCATATGGTCTAACGCAGCTGGTCTCTTCACCTACAAGGGTACCGGATGTGGAGAACCATGTGCCATCCCTTTTGGATCTTCTGCTGACCTCCCACCCGGATAACTATCGCGTGTCTGTTGGCGCCCCTCTTGGTTCCTCAGATCATTGCCTGATAAGATGTGTGGTGCCACTCATACACCAAAAGCGACCGCGTACAGCAGGTATCCGTCGTGTGTGGCATTTTAGGTCAGCAGATTGGGATGGGCTGCGTGACTTCCTAGCTTCCTATCCTTGGGGACCAGTTTGCTTCTCGCTGGATGATCCCAGTGTCTGTGCAAATGCTGTCGCTGATGTGGTTCTGCAGGGTATGGAACTATTTATTCCCAATTCTGCAGTGCCCATTGGCGGCAAATCTCGACCATGGTTCGGTGGGTCTTGCAGAGCCGCGTCGCGTCAGAAGCAAGATTCCTACCGTGCCTGGTCCAATGCTCGGGCAACTGGAGATCCAAATACCGGCGTACTTAAAAAAAATACAACTCTGATTCCAGATCGTTGAAGGGTTGTATCGCGAAGGCAAAGTCCAGATTTATTAGCGAAATTGGCGAGAGACTAGTGCGTTTGCCCTCTGGGTCTCGTGCGTTCTGGTCGCTCACCAAAGCCGTTCAAGGTAACTTTTGTCAGTCGTCGTTTCCACCATTGCAGCGGATGGATGACTCGCTGGCCCATACTGCAAAGGAAAAAGCCGATCTTCTAGGGTTTCTTTTTGCATCTAACTCGACTCTGGATGATCGGGGAGCCACACCACCTACCATCCCTCGGTGTGAGAGCTCTATGCCAGAAGTTAAGTTCAGGCAAAGAGCTGGACATCCATAAGTCGAGTGGGCCGGATGGCATTCCATCCGTTGTTTTGAAAATGTGTGCCGCGGAGTTAGCCCCAATTCTAACCCGCCTATTTCGGTACTCGTACTCGCTTGGCGTGGTCCCCAGCTCGTGGAAGGAGGCTTTGGTTCACCCGATCCCTAAAAAAGGTGTTTGCTCAGATCCGTCCAACTACAGGCCCATTGCTATAACATCCTTGTTTTCCAAAATAATGGAAAATATCATCAACCAACAGTTGATGGCATACTTAGAGGATCACCAGCTGATTAATGATCGCCAATATGGCTTTCGTCAAGGTCGTTCGGCTGGTGATCTTCTGGTATATTTGACTCACCGTTGGGCGGAGACAGTGGAAAGCAAGGGCGAGGCTTTGGCTGCTAGTCTGGATATCGCAAAAGCCTTTGATCGGGTGTGGCATAAGGCACTACTATCCAAGCTTCCTTCTTTTGGGTTACCTGAGAGACTCTGCACATGGATTGCCAGCTTTCTTACTGGGCGGATCATTAAAGTTGTGATTGATGGTGCACGTTCCGATCCATTATCCCTGAACGCTGGTGTGCCACAAGGCTGCGTATTGTCCCCCACATTGTTTCTTCTGCATATCAATGACTTGCTGCATGTATGCAGCATCCATTGCTATGCAGATGACAGTACCTTGGACGCAAGATACAGTGGTCTATGCAATGTTTCTCGGGATAGCGTCGATGAGTACCGAACAAAACTTGTGTCTGAGATTGAGACGTCTCTTGGACACGTCTCTGATTGGTGTAGACTGAACTTAGTCCAACTGAATCCCTCAAAGACACAAGTTTGTGCGTTTACCGCAAAAAAGTCCCCTTTTGTTGTATCTCCCAGATTGGAAGGTACTCCCCTTATTATTAGCTCCAGCATTGGTATCTTTGGTGTTGACATATCGAGCGATGTTCAGTTCCGTGGTCACTTGGAGTGCAAGACCAAATTGGCCTCTAGGAAAATTGGCATCATCTGTAAAGCCAGACGGTATTTTACACCACACCATCGCCTTCAACTGTATAAAGCCCAAATTAGGCCTCATATGGAATACTGTTCACATCTCTGGGCTGGTGCGCCCCAGTACTTACTTGCTCCATTTGACCACATTCAACGAAGAGCTGTTCGAATCGTCGGTGACCCAATGATTTCTCATCGGCTGGAGTCTCTCTCTACACGCAGAGATGTTGCATCTCTTTGCGTTCTATATAAATTATATAACGGGGAGTGCTCGGATGAGCTATTTGATTTGATACCTGCCGCTGAGTTCCACTATCGTACAACTCGCCATAAATTAAAATTCCATCCTCATCATCTCGATATTTGGCGATCTAGCTACTACAGTACGCTTTTTGAGACATTTTCTACCACGAACTGTGAAATTGTGGAATCAACTTCCTCCAGCGGCATTCCCAAATAAATACGACATGGGGGCCTTCAAGAACAGAGTCAATATTTCCCTTAAAAGGCTGGCAACGGATCGGTGACCCTTTGGTGTTGCTGATTTCTATGGGCGGTGGTGATTGCTTTCCATCAGGTGACCCACATGCTCGCTTATATAAAATCCCTCCCTCTCATATAAAAAAAAAAAAAAAAAAAAAAATAGGCGTCCATAGGGTACAGTAACAGCTTTCCATCAGGCGGACCGTATGCTTGTTTGTCACCTTAGTGATATAACAAAAATCCTTTAGTTTTAAGATTCTTTGTAGCTACAAAAAATACACGTGATTTTAGGGGGGGGAGGGGGGGTAGTCCAAAACCTCACCAAGTATCACCAAGGGGGAGGGGGGTGTTAAAATTGCAAAAAAAACCTCACGTGATTAATGGACGGACCCTCACGTCAATAATGTAATTATTACATACTCTAAATCTAAACAATAGGGAAAAATTGATAAAAAATTTAAAGTTTTTTTTTATTTCGTTACAATTTTTTATAACAATAATATGTATTTACTAAAATATTAGACGTATATATTTTTTTGCATTTCCTCTCCCATTTCTCTGTAAAGTTTCTTTAATAGCCTTTTCGCTGTTATGATGCATTTTGTTGTTCTCTGTGAAGTGACCAACAGTAATCGGGATCATTTCTCCATCTATTTTATGTTCTGATTAAACCCTTACACTTGTATAAGAGTCACATCACCTAAGTTCTCAGGAAAAAAGTCAAGATGGTTGGGCAAGAAGGCCAAGAAGGCTTATCAGACAACCAAGTATTTTAAACTTTTCAATCATGTAAGCTACGATAAGTTTATAGTTTGGAGCTGTAACATTGCCCAAAAACTGAGTTACTTCTTTAAATGATATCCAAGCCTCCTTTTCAATGCCAACCTCACTTGCACGTGCACCCTGTTGACAAACGAGGGTCAGGCGAAAAGAGAGGTAGGGCATAGCGTGTTTTTTTAAGCTGCCCGACTGGGGAATTACCTCCACCTCACAGAATACCGCAGCCAAATAACAATTCTTTTGAGTGTTCCTGCGAGTGAGTGAGGTCACCAGAAAGGAAGGTGTTGCTGCGGTATCAGCGGGGGTGGCGGCGCGCAAGCGATATTTCATGTTGCTAGCGTTAATACGACTACGGTAACCGTTTCACATCAGGCGGACCGTATGCTTGTTGCCACCCGGCGTACTATAAAAAAAAACCAATCAAATGCTAATATAACCAATTCTGATAAGCATGTAGGATATATTGCGCAAATTGGCGAATGATAATATCATCAGAATTCGCAAAATGTCCCCGATATTGTTTTTGTCCGGTCGAGGAAAATGATGGACGACGGGAAATTATGACGACAACATATTTTGGCTCTATATATAACTTGACAGATTACGCCACACTATTGCATAGTTTGTTATGGCATTTTATATTTATATGCCCTGACTTACTTTAGACACCAGAATAGAATATAATATATAAATTTTATTGTGTACAAATTCTGATGTTAATGTAAAAATTTGTGTGCGAGAGGGGAAGTACCTCCACCTCACAGAATATCACAGATTCTGTGAGGTACTTCCCCACTCGGACAGCTTACAAAATACGCTATGAAATACCTCTTTTTTCATCAGAGCCTCGTTTGTCAGTCTGCATGGTGCACCACGTGCAGGTGAAGTTGACTTTGATTCAAAGATGTTGATGAACCACTTACTCACAAAGTATTTTAGTGCATACTTGGTAATGAAGAGGGAGGCACCACACCTTCCCACCACTGTGTCTCCTGTGTAGATTAACAGCAATGACCACCAAGAAGGCAATGAAAAATGAAGTCCATTCCAGTACCGGAGGTAAAACTACGGCTGCCTTGGAACTTACAACGAATTTAATCAGAAGAAATTAGTAAGTAAGAAGCTTTTGGAATTTGACTTCCCCACTGAGTAATGTAAAAGACAGCAATATGGCAAATAAGGCATTAAAAGCCTAAAGAGATGACTAGTCAAGAGAAGCTCAACTGCCGTGCACCACGGATTTTAAGTAGGTATCTATTGGGGACCTAATACGAATATATCGACTCTTTCTAATTGCAACAGAATTCGGTATCGGTTATGGTTTAAGACATTTATTTCTCAAAACAGAATACATTATTCACTTACATTGAGAAATATCATATCAATACAATGAGAATACATTAAAAATTTTGCAGTCGATCGCATGGTTCGAGAAACGGAGCGGTAGTACCGAATTATTACATTAATTATAATTACTAATTACATTTAGAAATTGTATATACTTATATAATAATAATAATATCTTCAAAAAATACGCATTGGCTGGCGAGGTAGGTACCACAAACATGTTTGTAACAAGTGAGGGTATTTGTTTTATTACTTCATTATCAAAGTTCAAAAGACTTAATTATTATTTAAATAGTTGATTACGGCCAACTTGCCAGAATATTAAAAATGTTTAGTAGTGTATTACTTAATAGGTAGATGGCGCCACACTGCGACTACACAGCAGAAAATATAAAATGCAAAAATTCGTCGCCATCATAAACCTTCCTGATAGCTCAGTTGGAAAGAGCACTCGATCGGTCATCGAGAGGTCGTGGGTTCAAATCCCACCTAGGCGGGAGAGGTAAATTTTTCCATTTTCACGTGAAAACGTTTTTACAAAGGCTCCCAAGTTGAGGTCGCGCTAGAGTTAGCGATGAAACTCTTTTATTAACGCCATAAACGTCGGTATATCTTGTGACTCAGGGTTTGTACTTCCAAATGTTGTATATATTTTGAAAATAGACAATGTACTATAATTTTTAGGATACCTACGATATCGTGCACGCGCGTATTCGTCCGGGAAGGAAGGTTGAAAAAGGGCCTTGAAATACACTCCGCGCGACCAATGAAATAGTCATAACTCCGCAACGTAGAGGGTTAGACAAAATATTTGTAAGTTGTCGTGTAGATATAGAAGTACTCTAAAAGTATGTTAAACAGAAAATAGTTTTAGAGTAAAAAGCTGTGGCAGGTACAAATTACAAAACCTAATAAAAGCGTTTGTTTTAGGTTATGCCACGCATTAACAAGAGTATTCAGCGGCAGCGGAAAATGATCCGAGCGCTAAGACCTATTCGTGATACATCAATTTATAATACCCGGGACCACGAAAAACGTTTTCGTGCAACAAATGTTACGATAGTGTAGCGATACTATCCATCTCGCTTTTTTTTTAATATTTATAATATTCAAAAGACTTATCGTAAACCAACGTACACCGGTATCCGTTGAAACCAATACCAAAATCGGTAGCTACGAACCCGTCTTTTCGAGTCGGGAATTAAACGTACAAAATACAATTACACTTACCTATGTTATTTCAACATAATTAGCACTAGAACGACTTTGTGACGTGAGAGGGGTGAAAAGGGAATTTTAAAACATCCCCATTTTTACATACCATAATACCACTCGACCACAACAGCTCTCGCTACAAAAGGTAAAGCCTCACATGTGCTTTGTATTTCTGCCTGGATACGTGAAGGTTCTGTGAAAATATAACTTTAAAGTTACGACGGGAATTCACGAGTGGTGAGTATTTTTTCCGGGAAATTCAATCTCTCCATTTAGACGCTAGGTTACTTACTGTCTTTCATTTATTTTTAACCGACTCCAAAAAAGGAGGAGGTTCTCAAAAAAGGAGGAGGTTCTCAAAAAAGGAGGAGGTTCGGCTGTATTTTTTTTTAATGTTTACTTAATTACTCCGTGATTTATAAACCGACTTGAAAAAAAAACTTTTTTTTTATTTGAAAGAGTATACTTCCACATTGGTCCCATTTTTTTTTCATCATCATCATCAGCCTGTATCTACATACATAAATGTAGAGTAATGTTTGGTGTCGGTTCTTTTTTGTTAAAATTATTACCTCTCTCTCTCTCGTCAATCCTTATTCATCCCATTAAAATACGGGTTTCCCCTCAAACGAAGGGGTTTAGAGCATACTCCACCACGGTGCGGGATGGCGGTGGCCAATGTTTTCAAGCCGCCTAAAGGCCACTGACTTGGCCTAATAATTTAGCTAGATGGGCATAAGATGGGCCCCGTGAAATGTCAGGAAATCGGCCGGGGGCAACATCGGTGTGAGTGACTCAGGGGCGTCAGGGGTGTCGAGAGATATGCTGCGCTTTCTCCGAAGTTACCCGCGCATTATGCCCTTTAACACTTCCACTCCTGGAGCATATAGCTTTAACAACTCCTCTGTTATTATTATTATTGTCTTTATTCCTATAAATATCTTATTTTATTACATTTTGAAATATATCTACATGAAAAATAAAGAAATACATTCAAAAATACAAATAAACAAAAGCAACCACCGGTAGCGAAGAGAAGAGCCAAACTACCGGTGGTCAGGGCTCCAGAGTGAGCAACCTTCTCACGATTCATGCCATGTCCAAAAGAACCGCCTTCTCTATCCGGCTCTTGACCCAACTGCCGATTATTTAATCCCAACAAAATTGCAAATTACTGTTTCTAAGAGACGATTAAAAGTATGGCCGGGAGAAACCGCGAACAGTGGAAGCTAGGTAGATATAATAATCATCATCATCAGGCCATTTAAGTCTCCACTACAGGAGCACGACCCTCTCGTCCGTCATAGACAGGAGAAATTGGCCTACACTCCCGACGCTGGCCAGACGGGTTGGGGAGGCCTAATCGATGTTTATAATGTATTTCCCTTAGTTGCCTTGTACGACATCCACAGTAAGAGACTGAGTGATTCTATTCTAATCTGCCGGAGACCACACGGCCAAGTAGATAGGGTAGATATAATAGTAGAACTTAATTTCACCTTCCAGTTATTATACCTACAAACTTGTCCGATAAATGATATTTAACAAGACGAGGCAAGAATGAAATAAAAACGAATTCCCTCGGGATGGAGTGATAAATCCGATTACATCCCCCCGAGAGTGACTCGACACTCGGGAAATGTGTGGCGCGTATTAAAACTTTTATTAGCATCAGATTTTTATGAATACCGACGTGATCGAAGGTGTCCAAGGTGATTTATTTTATGTGAATCAGATATTTTTATCAAATTTTCTTTGCGATTACTTTCTATGGTTTGGAGGACATGGTAAATCGGTATCGGCTGTTACCATTAGATGATAATCATTAATCATAAAAAATAAATGCTGGCGGTGGTGCTTGCTTTCCATCAGGTGTCCCACATGCTCGTTTGCCCCCCTCTCACACTAATCTGCTTGAGTGCCTGGTTGGTTTACGGGGCGCGATAGCAGTGCGGGTAAAAATCCTCTTGCTTGGTTGATTTACTAGGCGAGAGACTCTCAATCATGTGATATAACCGAAAGATTGGTGCACATGCTGCGCATTAGCTGTAGACATAGAGTCCCCGTTTCATAGAAAAAAAATACGCTTGTTTGATCATCATAAAAAAATAAATGATAAAAATTAGTATGTCGTTCGTTAAGGCTTTTGCTTGGCGAAAGTTTCTCACATCCTGTGCTGAATAAACATGAAATGAGCATATTACGATGAGAGCAGCTCGATGCTGTCGTTACGTTTGACAGTCTAAATCAGTGGTTCCTAACCTTTTTTATTCGCGGACCACTGCGAGGTTTTTGTCCTCGTGTGTCGTATACGAGTAAATCCATTATTCTGTAACTCGAGATTTAAGTATTTTGTATAAAAGTACCCAATCTCTTTCATTACAAGTTTGTATCACGGACCATAATTTACCTCTCACGGACGACTGGTGGTCCGCAGACGACCGGTTGGAAACCCCTGATCTAAATGAACAGTGAATTTTAAAGCAATGCTAAGAGTCCCAATCTACGGCTGTCTTGGAAATACTCGGAACTCACGTTTTACGTCATACAGTTTAATCGGGAGAAATTAGTAGAAGGTTTAAATTTTGACTTCCTCCCTTCGCAATGTGAGATATTTAGTACAACGTACATTGTACTTTAATAAAAAAAAAGCTTCTTTTCACCTGGAACTAGTAAGTGGTCGCTGATTGATTGGGCGTCCCAAGAACCGTACAGTAATGATGAGCTGACGGATCTGCGAAGTCTTGGGGTTAGTCATTGGCGAAAGAGATCTTGAGCGACTAACTTGAGCTAACTATTGCTCCTGAAGGATCATTATTTAGCAACACAGTATGTTCTCGGGGGTCCTTGTAGTAGAGTTTTAACAAAAATCCGTTAACTGTAAACACTTTCGCAATACTTACCACTTATATTTTATGAAAATCGAGGTAAAGTTTATTAATTAAATTAATAATTATTCTTTATTAGATGATTAAAAGCAAGTATTGGCCTCTCATACCACAACATAGTAAATTAGCAATTACTTCTAATGAAATAATTTTTCATTAGAGTTAAATTTATAATTCGATGTCGTTGTCGCCATAACTCTCGTACATTAAAAAAAATATATATTACCCCAACTCTATACAATATGATGTCAAAATAAAGTTATATTAAAACTTTGAACTGCAGTTGTTTTAATTAGGTACTTTAATAAAATAAGAAATCTGCAAGTCAGTGTATTTAAAAACTTAGACATTTTACGAATAATAAAAAGTGATTACCTATTAGCAAAATGAACAATGTTCTCGACTCTACTGCGCTCCCAGCATTGCAGAGGTCATTGACACAAAACATCTGATTTTGTATTATCACTATGAATATTCAAGATAGTATCTAATTTGCATGTTAAAAGTTGAATCGCTGGTAGGTTTGGTACACCGTTTGGTAAGTATGTATAAGTGTTCGTGTAAGCATGTAGAAACGAACAAAAAAGTTAATGACTCTACCAAAATATATTTTTTTTTTTCAATCAACCGTACATATTTATTGTGAAATGAAATGTCTTTAATTGCAGTATCACGGTGGATCGAAATAGGTGATATAAGCATATTCAAACACATATAGAACAAGCGTGTCATATCAATACTTGGCATGCAAATGTAATGAACAATTATTAATTTATTACTATGTATTACTCTATAATTATGGCAGTTTACTAATAAAACAAAATAATAGAGAAACTGTTCGAATTAGAAATGTCATAAAAATTCAAATGAATATTCCAATAATATACAAAAAATATGAATATTTGACGAAATGGTAATGATTTTTAATAAATATTAATCAGATTTTTTTTTTAATTCTTCGAGGCTATAGATTCGAGGATATATATTCTTTTAAGAGAATATTTTATAGCCATTTTTTTTAAAGTATTAAATGGCAGTGTCTTTATATGCTCTGGTAGCAAGTTATATAGCACTAAAGACACATTGAAGTTATTTTTGGAAAAACAAGTTATACTACGTAAGGGAATGATGTGGAAACATAAGATTTTTTATGTGATGATTTTTACATGGAAAATACTAAAATGTCACCTATAAAATAAAATGATTGATTGAGACGAGACTTGTCTAGATTGATGCAACTATCAAACAAGTGTTAGGTACTGCATTTTGTATTTAACCTTACTGTTGTTATTTTACCGCAAAAAGTAGCCTTGTCTCTTTTCGTGCAGTTCTGAAAGTAACCGTCTCGCGTTAATTTTTATGGTTATTACCAAACTAAATAATGTAAAATATTATTTTAACTCGTAATCCTAACTATACATCTAACTGGCCGAGGTTTGCACGTAGGCGATATTTAAAATAACAAAAAGTTGAAAAAAATGTATCCCGACTATGGAAAAAACAAATCATCAATAAAAGGAGTATATATGCATATTGTATAATTTTTTACAATTAAAGATACCTACTACTACTAAGCCGTGTGGTTTCGGGCAGACTAGAATAAAATCGCTCCGTTTCTTCCCGTGGATGTCGTACAAAGCGACTAGGGGAAATTCATTAACAAATATCGATCAGGCCTCCCCAACCAGTTTGCCAAACGTGGGGAGTGTAGGCCAAATCCTCTTTCCGTCTAGGACGGACGAGCGAGGGTCGTGCTCCTGTAGTGGAGACTAAAATGAACCTGATGATGATGATGATGAAAGATACCTACTTATATCATTGATTCTCTTTTAAAGGTTGTCTGGAAGAGATCGCTTTCAGTTTAGTAATAATCCAATAAGATCATTTATCATTCCCATCCTGCACATATTTTGATACGAAAGATTGCACGTTTTGCGATATTTTTATATAAATGGGTAGCGTTTTATAAGCTGGCATGTATAGTGAAACATTCAGTGGATTGTTGTATTCGTGTCCAAATTTGATACGCGCAAATAAATCAGACTCGTTCGGTATAAACTCATTCAACTGTAAAAATGTTCTGACTCAATGCACCATATTTTGGTTAAGTGTTTTTGTTATTATGTCAATTCCTAACTAAATTGAGTAATCCACATTGCAAAATTTTTGTTTGTTTTAGGGGTGTAAGTGGTTCATCAACATCTTTGAACTAAAGTCAACTTCACCTGCACGCGGTGCACCCTGCTGACTGACAAACGAAGCTCTGGTGAAAAGAGAGGTAGGGAGCGTAATTGTAAGCTACCCGACTGGGGAATGTACCTCCACCTCACAGAATACTGCAGCCAAATAACGGTTCCCTTGAGGGCTGTTGTGTTTCTGCGAGAGAGTGAGGTCACCAGAAAGGAAGGAGATGCTGCGATGGCAGCGGGGGTGGCGGCGCGCGAGCGATATTTTATGTTGCGAGCGTTAATATGACTACGGTAACCGCTTCACATCAGGCGGGCCGTATGCTTGTCTGCCACCCGACGTAGTATAAAAAAAAAAATGTTGAACAGAAATTTAGTGAAACTACAGAATATTTGTGTGCATGAACATGTCTGTTTGTCTTCGTCTAGGTGTTTTCTATGTACTATATGTATGTATTTAAAAGAATGTATTTATGTATTATATCAGTTATCTAGTACCCATAGTATAGGCTTTGCTTAGTTTTGAACTAGATGGCAGTGTGTAATTTGTCGCAGGAATATTTATTTATTTAATTAAAATATTATATTTACTAGCTCGATAGGTAATTAAATTTAACTAGACTTTCAAAGGAGTATAAAAATAGTGCATTACGGATAGAAGATGGCAAAGCATTCGAGAGAGGTGCAGCCTACATACAAATTACTTAAACATTTGAATAGACATTAGGAACTAAAGAAAACAACAGTATCATGCAATTATGATGACGAGCTCGGTGGTCGAATGACTAGCAATGGCACTTTGACTCCGATGTCACGTGTTCGATCCTCCCACAAGACAAATTTAATATATGTGTGCATGAACATGTCTGCTTGTCTTGGTTTGGGTGTTTTCGTGTATTTATTTACAAAAAAAAATACGTGTAGCACTCGGGGACTGCCGCGCTAAAGCTATTGCATGGCATTTTTTAGTTAGGATTTATTTTCGTTACGGAATTTCTTGATTCGGTCGCCGCGCTCAAAGCCCGCGAGTTTAATAAATAAATAAATAAAGTTGAATTTAATAAAATGGCTTTTACCATTTGACGAGCTCGGTGGCGTAGCGGTCAATGACGCGCCTTCGACACCAACGCTCGTGGGTTCGATTCCCACATAGGACAAACATTTGTGTGCATGAACATGTCTGTTTGTCTTAGTCTGGGCGTTTTCTATGTATCATTAGTATGTATTTACAAAAAAAAAATGTATTTACGTATGTTTATCAGTTGTCTAGTACCCATAACACAAGCTTCGCTTACTTTGGGGCTAGATGGCGATGTGTAATTTGTCTGACAATATTTATTATTTATTTATTTTATTAAATTCAAATTTTATGCCATCGTATGTATTTTTTATTAAATTAAAATTTTATCCCAAAATCAGTAATAATGTCAAAAATAATGATATCAAAATGGAATGTCAAAAATATAATAGCGAAAAAGTTCAAAAAAAGTCTTTAGTCATTCCATCACCAACATCGAATAAAGTTACAAAAAGAGTAATGACCACGTCGAGGCGCGAACGTAGAAACGATAGTTCAAATTGGTCACACATTTACAACTGCGCCATTGACTCGATAATACTCACTGGCGAAATATGAATATGTATTGGGGGGTGTTAGGTTTTATTTTCGTTACGGAATTTCTTGATTCGGTCGCCGCGCTCAAAGCCCGCGATGAAAGCTATGCAATAGCTTAAAAGTATTTAAGTATAATATTAGTTATTTAGTACCCATAGTACAAGCTTTGCTTAATTTGGGACTAAATGGCAGTGTGTAATTCGTCCAAGAATATTTATTAAATATTTAAAACAGTGTAAGTAAACAATATGCATTCATACATACTAAAAACATAATCCATCCTTTTTCGTCAGTCGGGTAGAAACAATAAAATTTGTATTTAATGCACGCGAGCAACACAGCGAGGCATATAGCTAGTGTATAGATATAGGTGATAAGACACTATCATATCGGGAACTTCATTCCCAATAACAATCTTAACGGAGCAGAATCTCAAGGGGATGGGTTTGGTCCAATGAATACCTCTCAGTAGGGCTGCCAACTGATTGAAACTACGAGGGTTATTGCAATATCTGCAGTGAAACTTTTCAGCATAATAACAATACCTGATATAGATTATAGTCTCTCATGGTACCAAGAGGGGAAGTCAAATTCCAAAAGTGCCTCTTCCTACTAATTTCCTTTAATTAAACCAATGATGTTCAGTTTTTCTTCAATTAGTTGATCTGTCTGATCACGACGAGCCCGGTGGTCGAATGGCTAGCGAGGTCGCGGGTTCGATCCCGGCACAAGACAAATATTTGTGTGCATGAACATGTCTATTTGTCGTGGTCTGGATGTGTTCTATGTATTATAAGTATGTATTTACAAAAAAAAATGTATTTAACTACATTTATCAGTTGTCTAGTACCCTACCTTTTCGCTTAATTTGGGACTAGGCGCTGTGTAAATTGTCCAAAAATGTTAAAAAATATATTTAGTCTCATCCTATTAATTTCAGTTATGAAATCAATAATTCTCAGATAGATAAAAAAAAACAGCTCTTTATTCTCGATTGTCGAAGATGGAAATTATGTCTAATAGAAAATTAAATGGCTGCCCATATTTTTTTTCAAATGATCATATTAACATCCCTAATGTTTAAATAACAGTAAATATAAAAACTAATATTAAATAATAAAAAATCAGTTGTAAAAATTATTACTCTTATTAAAAATCAGATGAACCAACATATCAGTCAGTTACACTCTACGATTTCGAGATACTTACGATTTTAATTAATTTACAATTATTTTAAAATTTTCTTACCATACATTTTCTTTACTGAACGTACAACCCTACGCTTAAAACAACATCTACCTTAGAGGTGTTCATTGGCAGCACCCCTAAGCCAGCTGTTACCCCCGTTATTGATTTCAACCCCTAACAAACATCGAATTTGTGATGGACTTTCCACATTGAAACATTTTTTATAGATTTGTAAATGCGTACTTAATCTATTGTTATATCTATAGTATTTATTTTCATCATCAGGTCATTTTAGTCTCCACTACAGGAGCACGACCGTCTCTCGTCCGTCCCTGGCAGAAGGAGGATTTGGCCTACACTCCCCACTGGCCAGACAGGTTGGGGAGGCCTGATCAATGTTTAAAAATGTATTTCCCTTAGTCGCCTTCCACGTCCGACGTCCACGGGAAGAGACGGAGTGATTCTGTTCTAGTCTGCCGGAAACCACATGGCAGTATTTATTTTAATAGTACAGAATAAGTAATAGTACAAAATAAGGAATAGTTAATAAATAAACATTCTTGGACAAATTGTGTAATTTGCCATCTAACCCCAAACCAAACAATGCTTGTGCTATGGGCACTAGACAACTGATAGTTATACTCAAATACATTGAATACACCCAGACCAATTCAAACAGAAATGTTTATGGCCACTAATTAACGTTTGTCTTGAGCGGAGATCGAACCCGCGTCCTCGGAAGTAGCCATTACTAGCCATTCGACCCGGTGGTGGTTCGTCAATCAAAACCGGGTTAAAACGGCGGTCAGAATTAGGATTAAAACCGTATAAATAATTTATGTATTATAAAATATATATATAAAAAAATATTTTACAAATTAATAACCATTGTATAGTTTTTTGTACAGAGTATATTACGAATTTATTAAATAAAATAATTCTTATTCTCATTCATATAAATAGATGTTTTTATACTACGACGGGTGGCAGACAAGCATACGGCCCGCCTGATGTGAAGCGGTTACAGTAGCCATATTAACGCTCGCAACATAAAATATCGCTCACGCGCCGCCATCCCGCTGCCAACGCAGCATCTCCTTCCTGTCTGGTGACCTCACTTACTCGCAGGAACACACCAACCCTCAAGGGAATTGTTATTTGGCTGCGGTATTCTATGAGGTGGAGGTACATACCCCAGTCGGGTAGCTTACAATTTCGCTCCCTACCTCTTTTTTCGCCAGAGTGCACCGCGTGCAGGTGAAGGCTTTGGTTCAAAGATGTTGATGAACCACTTACACCCCGTAAGTGATTCATCAATATCTTTGAACCAAAGCCAACTTCACCTGCACGCGGTGTACCCTGCTGACTGATAAACGAAGCTCTAGCGAAAAGAGAGGTAGGGAGCGTAATTGTAAGCTACCCGACTGGGGAATGTACCGTACAATGTGTATGGAAACACTTCACATAAGATAGAGCATCTGCTTGTCTATCATCCGATGTAGTAAAACTGTTCTAAAGCTAACGTTTCTGAGATTTATGACGATATGGTAAAATAACTCTATATGATTAAGAGTGCAAAGGTGAGGTTTTTTTTATATGAGACGAGGCAAACGACCATGTGGGTCACCTGATGGAAAGTAATCTACCGGCTATGGTGATCATCAACACCAAGGGGTCGCCGATCCGTTGCCAGCCTACACTTTCTTTATTTCTGGTGACCTCAAGTCAACCCTCAAGTGCAAGTGAGATTTTTGGCTATGGATCAAAGATCCAGAGTCCATGAACCACTTACACCCCAAATTTATGACGTTATGGTAAAATAACTCTATCTGTGTAAAAGTTGGCAAAAGTAAGGTTTCCAAGTGGCGACGAGCTCGGTGGCGTAGCGGTCAATGACGCGGCTTCGACACCAACGCTCGTGGATTCGATTCCCACACAGGACAAACATTAGTGTGCATGCATAGACAACATGTCTGTTTGTCTTGGTGTGGGTGTTTTCTATGTATCATAAGTATGTATTTACAAAAAAAAATGTATTTACGTATGTTTACCAGTTAGTCTAGTATCCATAACACAAGCTTCGCTTACTTTGGGGCTAGATGGAGCTGTGTAATTTGTCTGACAATATTTGTTTATTTAAGTAGTTTATTATAGAAATGATAACTTGACAATGGTTACCTCAACATATCCACTCGAACACTAATCATATAACGCTTCAATGACCTTTAGCTACTACATAAGTACCTACAGTATTTATATTAACGTATAATGACGAGAAAAATAAATATTCAACACGGTTCTCATTTTTTTCCCCTCCAAAAACCCGGCCCTTTCATCATTTCCCAGATTTCTCATCGCATGTCTGTCCACTGATTAGTGTTGTGCTAAATGTTAATAACAACATTCCACGTATAAAGTCCGAGCCCGTTTCAGAAAAGCCTTGGACGCCGGGCGCATTTTCACGCATGCCTACGTCACTAGTTTGAGTGTGCGACCGAGGGAGACGGGTGTACTTCGAAGGTTGCGAGTGAAAGGGATGAAGGAAGAAAGCCTTGTCATAGAATATGTAGGTTACAGATGCGTGAGGGCGGTGAGGAAAAGACATCGGTGAGGTTAAAGATATTTTCAATTTAATAAACTTTAAAATTGGCCGTGTGGTTTCCGGCAGACTAGAATAGAATCACTCCGTTTCTTCCCGTGGATGTTGTACAAGGCGACTACGGGAAATACATTATTAAATATCGATCAGGCCTACACTCCCCACGCTGGCCAAACGGGTTGCGTTTGGCCAGCATGGGGAGTGTAGGCCAAATCCTCCTTCCGTCTAGGACAGACGAGAGAGGGTCGTGCTCCTGTAGTGGAGACTAAAATGGACCTGATGATGATACTTTAAAATTACGAGGAGTTCGATGGCGCCATTGCGCGTGTCAGTCTAATCGATCACGCAAGTTAAGCAACGTCGACTGTAGCCCGTCTACGGTTGTATTTATTTATTCGAGCCTTAGTTTTATATTTTCCTTTTATACTTTAGCTGACACGTGCCGCTTGGACGCGCCCAGTATCTATGCATAAGCAACAACAAAATCCAAAATCCAATTCCGAATCCGAAATCCAAATACCAAAGGACAAAAGTGAAAATCCACTATACAAAATCCGAAACCCAAATTAACGTTGCTTCACTTGCACTATTATAAAACCAAGCAAGAAATGATCTGGAACTTGGCTGCGATTGCCGTTGCTTGACTTTCGTTAATCCGACACGCATCGAAAACCAGCATATCGGAGAACCACCGCTATAGCAATAATGCTTTTGAGGTGCTTCTCGCGCACTAGTTTGTTCTTAAGGTTTTACGTCATTTTCACAAAAACTGCGGCAGCTGAAGGCACCGCTATATTTCTCCTGTAACATTTACGTTTACCTTTATCAACTCTAATTATTTCACATTTTTCGCTTTGTAAACTTTGGAGATAAGAGGTTTTTTTTTTTTTTTGCATTGTGTATAAAATGACGGACTGACAAAGTGATCCTATGAGGGTTCCAAAAAAAAATGGGATGTGGTCCATCCATGAGGATCCATGAGGACACGGCCGTGTGTTGTACATGAATACGTTATATGCACTAAAATTATCTCAAAATGGCAACGCTTCCCCCTCCCCTGCACGGGATGTTCAATACTCAGTATAATAAATTCTTTGATTCTTCATTTATCCCGTGGAGTGATTGAATTTTGGATGTAGAGCATACATTCGAAACTGTTTTCCCCGATTGTGTTATTATATTTTTTTTTTTGGATTGTGGCCATACGGCCAGGTAGCAAATTTAAAGACGTATTCAGTCAAAAATATAATGTACGTGGATAAAAGCCTTGAAATTATACCATAAGCATAATTTTAGTCACTGTGACCATGGCCATGTCGTATGCAATGTCGTAGAAATATCTGGAAAATAAGTCACGGTAAAGTTTCACATCTACTATAATATAAAAAAACCGGCCAAGTGCGAATCGGACTGGCGCACGAAGGGTTCCGTACCATTATCTATAAAAACGGCAAAAAAAATCACGTTTGTTGTATGGGAGCCCCCCTTAAATATGTGTTTTATTGACGTGACAACGTCTTATAAATTGGTTAGCCGGGTGACACTTCAAGAAACTGGGTCACGTTATGCGCTTACAATGAGAGCGAGTGAAAGGCGCGTGCCTTTCACTCGCTCTCATTGTAAGCGTGTCGTGGACGCGTGTCCCTTCTAAGAGCGAGAGAGACAGACATAAAAAGTGAAAGGCATGCGTCCCTTCCACTCGAAAACATTTTACCACTCAAAGTCGTTGTCACGTAAAACTTTCGCCCGTATACCGACTTTACAGGCAACCATTTTTTTTTATTTCATTATTTATTTTTAAAGTAAATATATAAGTAAATATTATGTGAGTATTTCAAGCGTCTACCTATTACCGTTATCAATTGTGAGCAAAAACGAGCAAAAAAAAAAATCACGTTTGTTGTATGGAAGCCCCCTTAAATATTTATTTTATTCTATTTTTAGTATTTGTTGTTATAGCAGCAACAGAAATACATCATCTGTGAAAATTTCAACTGTCTAACTATCACGGTGCATGAGATACAGACGGACGGATGGACGGACGGACAGCGGAGCCTTAGTAATAGGGTTCCTTTCTACCCTTGGGTACGGAACCCTAAAAATGAAGCGCTGAATGTGTTGCTAAGCGCATATCTCAAGAACAGCTGAACCGATTTCGGTAATTCTTTTTTTAGAATATTCCTTGAAGCACGAGGATGGTTCTTACGCAGAGAATTTTTTTTAAAATTGCTTGAAAAGTCTAAAAATTACACTTTTCCATACTCCCATAAAAACGATTCGTAATAATACTTAAAAGTCAATTTGAACTTTAACACCATACCATAAAGTTCAAGACTGTTAGGCGGCACGAAGTTCGCCGGGTCAGCTAGTTTACCATAGATGTAGGTACTCGTAAATAAGAGTGTCTTCCTCCAAACAGGTTTGTGTGTTGTACAAAGTAAAACAAGGTATTAATTAGTAAACTAATTACAGTATTTAATTGTCAATTAAACGCGAACAGCTAAAACAATGGGCTGGTAATAGCTCGTAAAATTATTTATAGCCGCCATTGTTTAGGTTTGAGGTTTATTCGATAGTAAATATACAACATTCATGCTGGTGCATGAGTCGTAAAAATAGTGTGTTAGATAATTCGATATATCCTATGGTATAATGTAGAAAACTTATATTTTTGGAATTTTGCCACCATCACAAGCATTCCTGGTAGCTCAGTTGGAAAGAGAACTCGACGATGGGATACTAGTCATCCCTCAAACGAAGGGTTTTAGAGCATACTCCACCACGCTGCTCAACTGCGGGTTGGCGGAGGCCAGTGTTTTCAAGCCGCCTGACTTGGCTTAACGACTGTCATCTAATGATAACAGCCGGGATCGACGGCTTAATGTGCCCTCCGAAGCAAGATTTATTTACTTACTTTTCATAAATAACCTCAATTGCTATGTCAGATATTGTACACATATTGATTGATTATATTGATTAAAGAGTGTGTATAGATCGCGTAGTATTTTATTAGCGCTGGACGTGGAGGAGGGGGGTTTTTTTTTTATATGAGAGGGTAGGAAACGAGCATGTGGGTCACCTGATGGAAAGCAATCACCACCGCCCATGGAGATCAGCAACACCAACGGGTCGCCGATCCGTTGTCAGCCTATTCTCCTTCTTTTCTTTGTTTCTAGGTAGTTCTCTGGGTAGTTTCGCGCTCTCAGGTGCTCTTCTGCGCATTCATTCAAAGTCTCATAAAATACTGCCGCTATATAGGTCGCTATACCTAAGGGAATATGTGGGGTATCTCGAGTATCACTGTCTCTTGAATCACAAGATTATAATAAAACAAAATGCTCAGGTAACTATCGGTCATAAGTGTGCTCAGTGGTTACACCGGTGTAACAAATCAGTGTAACCACGGGTCGGAAGGGTGTCTATCTGTGTGAATATTCTTATCTCAAAAACTACTAAACGGATTTTCAAACAGTTTTCACTAATGATTGGAGGGACCATAAGGAAGGTTTAGGTTTATAATTCATTTCAGTGGCATAAGGTTTTACCTGAATAAAATTCACGATAATTATGACAGAAAAAAGTAATATCGATTGGGTGTTTTAACAAATAGTTTTGCTACACCTCCGATTTCTTATATTGCTAATTGAATGGTAAATTTGTGTGTTTGTTGCGGTTTCACGCCATAACTACTGAACTAATTGCCGTGGCATTTTGCGTACATCGTATTAGAAGTTCAGAATAAATAATAGGATAGTTTTTACCCCGAAAATTTGAGCTGTCCCCGAGGAATAACCAATAGTTTAAAGCTATAACCGATATTCACGCGAGCGAAATCGCCGGCGAAATGTATTAATAATAATATTATGATTTAGAAATCGTTTTTAAATATACAATCATTATTGTTTATTTATCGATTTCATTTGCAATTCGTATACATAATCCGTTAATTAAAATTTAGAAAGTTCAAGGTTATATATGCCGATAACTTTTACTTAGACAATGCCGGTAAAGTCGAATAATATTATTTAATATTTTCTCAATTTTAAAATCAAATACATGACCTTCTAAGTGAACAACATATTATCATTTAAAATATCTATTTTATTATTCCAAAAAAAAAACATTTGCAATACCTGTTTTTCCTCACACAAAAAATTGTACATTACAAAAAGCAAATGGCTAAATTATGTGCAAGGACTCGACTCACTGTAGTTACCTTACAACAGTGGTTCCCAACCTTTATTTGTTCGCGGACCACTACGTGGTTTTTGTTGTGTGTAAAGTCCTCAACCCCAACCCGAATAAAATCTCAAGAATAATGGATTTACATGACTCGAAATGTTGTTTGGTTTGGGGTTTTAGTTTTTTGTATACTAGTGCTCAATCTCTTACATTATAAGTTTGTATCACGGACCATAATTTACCTCTCACGGCCCACTGTTGGTCCGTGAACCACGGTTGGGAACCTCAGCCTTAAAAGAATAATTTAGTTTATGTGCATAATGACCATTCTGCGAGTTTCCCAAGATAACTTAATCTTTGCCCGCGCCGGTAGCTCGCGCCCAGTCGGGCCCAAATCGTCGCGGCGGTAACATCGCTGTGTTTTTTTCCCTGAATACTGTACATCGTGTTGTGTTTGTGTTGTGTTGTGATTTATATATTGGATTGTAATGGCCGATGGTAAGTTGTGATTTCTTGTATAATCTTGTGTATTTTTCTTGAATTTTCAATTGATTTTCTTGTGTATTGCCGTTATTATGAATCGATTGCTTTGCAAGGCTGTTGAAAGGTATGAGAATTTTACAATGAATTAAAAGTTGGTTATTATATACGTATATCTGCGTCTATAAAATTATTAAGTCTTATTACTTTGATGTAATCTATTATACAAAAAATAATCTCAGAAATGACTACTTGAAATTGGATAATTCTTTTTTTTGTTGTGTTCCTTATTGCCAGGACAATATTTGTATGGGAAATCCACTGAAATGAGATGGGAACGGGAAGATTGAACTACAACGAAGCGTAGGTAGGCCGCTTGTGGTTAATTAATTAAATTAATTAAAAAAAATTAAAAAGCCTTTTTATTTCTTACAGATTACTTAAATAAGTTTAAATTTCATGTATATATAGTTTTTATGTTAGTATTTAAGTTTGGTTTCTAAATTTTTGTTGTTAGTTTTTATTTTTACATATCTAAATATTTTTAATACATATTATTATATTACTCTATTACCTAATTTCTGCAAGAACCCCTCTGTAGGTGAAGGCCCAAATTATAAAAAACAGGCCAAAGACAGCCAGTCCTCTCTAGATTTGGCTACCTGAATCTGTGGTTAATAATACAGCTTAAATTATGACATCTACTTATTACATACAAGCGTTAGACGCGGGTGATTAATATAAAATATTTTATTGAATAGGTACATACATACATGTTTTAGAGGAAAAATAACTAATTGGTATACATGTGGAAGGAAGTTACCTATTATGATTATAATAAATAATAGTAATTCATATTAATCCATACAAATATGACTAAATGAATGAATGACCAGCTCGGTGGTCGAATGGTTAGCAATGGACACTTTGACTCCGAGGTTGCGGGTTCGATTCCCGCACAAGTCAAACATTTGTGTGCATGAACATGTCTGCTTGTCTTGGTCTGGGTATTTTCTACGTATTATAAGTATGTATTTACAAAAAAAAATGTATTTAAGTACATTTATCAGTTGTCTAGTACCCATAACACAAGCTTTGCGCTTAATTTGGGACTAGATGGCGCTGTGTAAATTGTCCAGAAATATTTATTTATATAAATACACTAATAAAGTCGATATCTAAATAAATGACTATATATAATAAAGACCGTTGGTCCCGGTTGATGTCTTGTCTATAGACGTCAGTCGTTAAGCCAAGTCAGTGGCTTTTGGGCGGCTTGAAAACACTGACCTCCGCCAACCCGCAATTGAGCAGCGTGGTGGAGTATGCTCTAAACCCCTTAGATTTAGGGGAGACCTGTATCCCAACGGTGGGATAATAATAGGTTGATACCGTGTATAAATACATTTCAACGGCTAAATAGTTAAACCAATTTTCAGTACTTTTCTAGGTAACATTTTGAGATGTAAATGGCTCGATATCCTTGAACCAAAGCCATGAGCCTGATATAGAGCAGGGCTGTCCAAACGGCCCGCGGGCCGCATGTGGCCCTCGGCTTATATTTGTGCGGCCCGTGACGTGTTTTTCATTTACCGGTTTTTATACAGATTTTTACAGGTTTTGTACAACGAATCTGACCGAAAATTATATATTTATATAAAAATTAAAGTTTTATAACTAGCTAGTAATAGCTAAGCTTAAACTTTCAAAGTAGGTAGTAAAAATGTCAAGTAGGTATTTGCTTCTGCGGCCCGCTAATCTATTTAGTAATTTGTAATGGCCCGGTATTGTATATGGTTTGGACAGACCTGCCATAGACCATGTGGTATCTCTGTGGCTCTGAAAATTGTGGTAGCGGTCTTCTGTGATGAGCCAAAGCCTACACATATGGTATACTCTGCTGATTACTAAGAGGCGAGGCTCTGAAAAATAGCGGTCTTCTGTGAGGTGAATGTACATTCCCCAGTCGGGTAGCTCTGGCGAAAAGAGAAGTAGGGAGCGTAATACAATTACGCTCCCTACTTCTCTTTTCGCCAGAGCTTCATTTGTAACTCAGCACGGTGTACCGCGTGCAGGTGAAGTTGGCTTAGGTTCAAAGATGTTGATGAACCACTTACACCCCAAACTTATTACTCTTTATTCGTGAGTTCGTGACTGACTCTACCTTCTCAAATGTAAATGCGATATCTCGTTTGTAAATTGACAAATATATATACATATTATTAAAGTATATATATAAGTCAATGTCAATATTTTATCGATATTGAAATGTTGGTAGGCCTTTTGGGTTTTTAGACAGTGATTTTCAACATAGGTACCTAACCGATTTCACAATTACATCGAAATGTTGGTGTAACATAACTGGGCGAAAATCATGCTCTCATGAAGTCATCATCATCTCAATGAAGTCATCATCGGCAATATTATCTAACATATAAAATTTTCGTGTTACTAAACTCCTCCGAAACAGCTAGACAGATTTTTATGAAATTTTGTGTGCATATCGGGTAGGTCTGAGAATCGGCCAACGTCTATTTTTCATACCCCTAAATAATAAGGATGACCCGACCCACCCCTAAATATTTTTTTTGTAAACAACGTTTGCCGGGTCAGCTAGTCTTATTATATCATTCCACATTATACTACATTAATGAGCAAAGATATTATGCGTGAAATAAAGGTGTAATAATTTTAACAAAAAAAAAACCGACTCCAAACATTACTCTACATTTATGTATGTTGATACAGGCTGATGATGAAAAAAATCTGGAAGTAAGTATACTCTTTCAAATAAAAATAGTATTTTTCAAAACGGTTTATAAATGACGGAGTAATTAAGTAACAAACATTTTAAAAAAAATACAGTCGAATTGAGAACCTCCTTCTTTTTTGCAGTCGGTTAAAAGTATGGAAAAGGTTTTTGTATTGGGCACCCAGTATGAAAGATATTTTTAAATCTTGCCAAGTTGCATGCAGTTTCCGAGTTCTAGTATCATTGATAAGATTTAGCCACCTTAGTGCAATAATGTGCTTTACAAAGATAACCTACAATTGGAATGGTATCCTGGTATCTCTGTGGTGCCAGCCATGCTTCTCGTGATCCCTAGCATGTAGTCCATGATGGGCACGGAGGTCGAGTGGTTAGTAATAGCCACTTTGACTCCGAGCTCGCGGGTTCGATCCCCGCACAAGACAAATATTTATGTGCTTGTACATGTTTGTCTTGGTCTGGTTGTTTTCTATGTATGTATGTACGTATGTATTTACAAAAAAATATGTATAATATTACTACCCATAGTACAAGCTTTACTTAGTGGGACTAGAAATGGCCGTGTGTAATTTGTCCAGGAATTTTTTTTTTATCACGTAGGCGGCCGTCCCACGCTGCATGTACGTAGGCTTCTACTCCCGATTCTTTGCCCCTTCGTCCGTCCGATTTCGCGCTATATAGCCCACCCATAGCCACTACATCTAGCTAATCTTGGCTCTGTCTGCTACCTTAGTCCCTCTATGGATGTCCTTAATGAGCCAAACATGGCATAATTGATATGAAGCCCGTGGAAAGACGAGAAAAAACATTTACATTACGTTTATAATAATATTGTTGGTAGGTATATACTTATCTATCTACATATATAAAAGTGAATCCCTATATCCCTTGGTGACGGCATCAAGCGTGATCGGTTGGACCAATTTCCCTATTTCATTTTATGTTGTATTTTTGTCAGGAGAATTCCCATCGGATTTTGGATTGCGAAAATTCAGCTAAGCTTCACCTTAGATTAGCGATAATTGTGTTTAGCTTAACTAGTAGTTTTGTCATTATCTTAAATCTATTTTTGGAATTTAACTATTCGATCGGAATCAGCATCAGCTTAGGCGTTAGGGCCCCTGGTTGGGTCGTATTATCTTTATCTTATCTTGCAATGGGTCCAGCGCCGTAGCACCGGTGGCACGTCGACCCCGTTGGATCTTTGCACTCCCTATTCTTTAGTAACTCTCCCCTGAGTGTCTAGAGACATGTTCCATGTACTTTAGTACATCTTTAATTGAGAAGAGCCTGTAGTTCTCCAGGTCTGGGTATGCCTTTCCTAGGATTACCATTCGTTTGCTAGCTAGGGCATCACATTGACACATCAAGTGCTTCATGGTCTCATCCTTGCATGTTCTGCATTCTGGGCTATTGACAAGTCTCATCTTGTATATGTACCCATGGCAGGGATAATGCCCAGTCAGTGCTCCAAGGATGACACATATCCGTTTTCTGTCATATTTCTATACATATTTGTACCAATTTATCGTGCTTTCGCCGATGGTTTCTTTGGAGTGAAGTATTCCACCCATCTCCCTCCATTCAGCCAGATGCCTAGACTTCGCCATATTATTTATGGCTGTAATGACTGTCCCATATGAGAGACCTACAAAGGGTTCTGGTCCCATAAAATCTCTGCTTGATCGCTCCCTTTCCTGTAGGCGTTAGGTCGCCACTCCCTGTCGCACTCTTGTATCGTCCTGACCTCCCCTCTGAGACAAATCTGGAACAGTTTGTATGGCGCCGAAGGCACACATGCTCGTTGACGCTCTGTACATAGGTAATTGTTTATGTAATAGTGCACGGCGTGAAATTTATATAGAGTGGCTGGGTTGTGACTATACAATACCATACTATACAAAATAATTCATTCATCTGTCCAAAACAGGTTTCACATTCTCAAAATTAGACAGGTACAATTAACTATTGACGAGCTCGGTGGTCGAATGGTTAGCAATGGCCACTTTGACTCCGAGGTCGCGGGTTCAATCCCCGCACAAGGCAAACATTTGTGTGCATGAACATGTCTGTTTGTCTTGGTCTAGGCGTTTCTATGTATTATAAGTATGTATTTACAAAAAAGAAATGTATTTAAGTACATTTATCAGTTGTATAGTACCCATAACACAAGCTTTGCGCTTAATTTGGGATTAGATAGCGCTGTGTAAATTGTCTAGAAAAAAAAAACGAGGTCTTAGTTGACAGCAAACGTATTATTTGTTTTAACAGGCATGTTTATTTTTGCATACACATTTTCATTTCAAAATTACAAGTAACAAAACCAATTTCATAACCATGTAAATACTCTGAAAATGTCTTCAAAAGTCTATTTAAATTTGAAGGCCCCGATTAGTTCCGTCGAAATCTCGGCCAAACAGACAAAGATGTCTGCTGAATATTCAGAAGTGTTGAATATTAACACAAATTGTTGAATAGTAAGTGTTGTTCAATACCGTGTCAACAAGGCAACTATTGTAATATCAAAATGTTGAAGATGTACTACATATATTTTGTACTAGCTTCCACAAGCGGCTTGGCCCGCGTTTGCCTTTTGAAATGAAATAAATTTATTGCCAAACACACACGTAATACCATAACAATAAAGAATATCACTTAAATTGATGCAGAGAAGTTTGTGTTGCAATAATTTTAACACAAACAAACCGACTCCAAGCATTACTCTACATTTACGTATGTAGATACAGGCTGATGATGATGATGACGAGCTCGGTGGTGGTTAGTATAGTTATACCACAGTATAAGTAATAGTACTACGTATAGTATGGCCTCTCTCGTGTCGACCTCACCTCCCCCCTGAGACAAATCTGGAACAGTTTGTATGGCGCCGCACGGACACACTCTCAATCATGCTCTACAAAGACGTCATTTGTATATATAGTAGTAAACGACGCGACATTTGTATGGAGTGACCGGGGTGTGCCATTAGGGTGGTAAACAAGCGTACGACTTGCTTCATAGTAAGCAGTTTTCGCTGCCTATGGATGTTGTGACACCAGGGGCATAACTCATTGTGATATTTCTTCAACTCGACAGTAGACTATATCTACCTAAGTATGTAGGACAAAATCGGATTAGTTACACTATTTATAACTCAAGCACAGCTGGACCGATTTTATTTGGGCATTTATGAGTACATTAAAGCCCAGCGAGTGAAGCGAGCGAGACTTGCTTTTCGAAGAGAAGTACCCACCCACACCTGTTTATAAAAGAAATTTAAAAATAATTGTCACAAGCCTTTTTTTTGACGTGGGGAAATCCGTCAAGGATTCCACGCCACACAACGGGGCAGCGTGGTTATGTCGGAATCTACAGCCACGAGGAAGTGGCAGCCATACCGACTAAAACTCCATGATCTCCTTCTCTCCGCCGATTGGCGAGGCCTCGGGAACTGCGGAGGCACTACATCCGCGACCAGCCAGCGGAATCTGTCATAGCACTATACACTTTTAATAAGAAGACGTAATAAACAAGAATATTCTGTTTTCGTCATCTTTTCAGCCATTTCCTAGCAGCAATCTGGAGTATGCCTCCTTCAGATTTTTCCATTTCCTTCGATCTTGTGCAACCTGCATCCAATTTCGTCCTGCTACCTTTTTGCCGCCGTTCTTCCACCTCATTTGTGTTTTTTCTCTGGGACGTTTTTCCCCCAGGGCCTCCACTCCAAGATCGTTTTACACCACTCACTTTGTATATTTTGGGGCTATATGACTTGCCCACTGCCACTTGAGCTTCGCCACTCTCTCGATTTCATCAGCGACGTTTTTTAAGCGATATAAATATATCTATATTTAGATAGATTACATCAAACGATGTACGTGCACAAAAATTGCTACAACATTGTTATATTCAAATTGCTTTGTTGTGTGTTATAGTGCTTACAAACGTTTAATATAAACATTTACCATACGGCGGGTTGCTGTTGGCTGGTTAGCATCACGAGCCGTGTACAGCCAAACACATGTCATGGTTATGTACACATATCGTACATCACGCATTGAATTGATTATAACATTTTATTATACTGAACTGGCTGAAGTACATGGCTGCACTTGCAACTTATGCAGTGGTTAACCCATTTATTGCCGGCTTACGTATTATGAACTTCACCCTCATGCCGCCATACATACTAATTAGCCTAGACACTGAATACAAAACCTAGACACCGATGGGCGTCTTTGGCATGTGATTAATGATTTTTGGAACACCGATGGGCGGCCTCGGCACTGAATGGGTTAAAAACCTGGGGCCCTACCGCCGAAGCTGAAGCCGATTGCAAATGGATTTTTTGAACGCGAAAATAGATCTTAGGTTTAAGTTAATGATAAACATCTTCAGCTTAGTCAGTAGAGCACTATAGTATCTACCAGCTAAACAAAATTAGCACCAATCTAAGCTAAAGTTTGATTTTCGCAGTCAAAAATCCGAAGGTAATCGGCGTCAACCTCGTCTGCGGTAGAGCTCCTGATCACCTGATTAAAGTAAGATTGGCCTGGGGCGCTATTCCGAAATGAAAATTCTAAGTCTCAGACGAAAATTCTAATATTTTCAGAAACGATAGATAGATAGAGATTTTCGGGTGTAAGTGTCCTTATTTTGGTACTAACTACATATAAATGAGAAGAACACATACCAAGCTAAACATTTAGCCATAAGCCGTCTCGTAGTTCAAGAATAACTAGATAGTATTTCGATATAACCCTCCCCAACCCGTCTGGCCAGCGTGGGGAGTGTAGGCCAGATCCTCCTTCTTTCTGGGACGGACGAGAGATGGTCGTGCTCCTGTAGTGGAGACTAAACTGACCTGATGATGATTTCGATATAATGAGCTAGTCTGAAATGACAATATGCTACATTAATTTTCAGTACAAGTTAAGACGAAATCCCAATAGATTGAAAAATTAACTGAAAAATAATAAAAAAAAACGGGTTGCACTCCGGGAGTGCCGGCAGAAGTGAAAACTTGAACATTAACGTTGTGCATTTTTGAATATTTTGGACTGGTTAGGGAATAATTTCGCACGAATTGCTTTATTTATCAGTATAAAAGTACTATCATTTATGTGGTAAAATACAATATTCATTTATTGCGCTATCGTACACAAACATGACAATTTATATTACATTATAAATAAACAGCAGGAGCAGGCATACATTTTCGCCGCGCGGTAGAAAGAGAGATGGATATTACTTCCTCTCCTACGCCGCGCCGGCGCCGCGGCGGTCTCCTCTCTCACCGTCTTACGAATCTTCGATAAGGTCACGTGTCCTGACGCGAGTTTAACATTTTTTACCCGTCCCAAAAAGTGCATAACGCCGCTAAAGAAGTTTTCCATCAAAAATGAACACCAAGCCGCCATAGAAAACGCTAGAAGTCAGTATGAGCCAAGCTACACAAGGCCATGAAGGCCAAGTAGGTATTAAAATATTCACACCCAAGGGATACCTAGCCACAGCTGCAAATTTGTTTTATGACTTTTTTACACCGTTTACTAAAATGACATTGCTGTAAAGTTGAGAACGTAGGGACTAGATAGCATTTATCCCATTTGCACGCCATTCAGTATCTAGCAAATCACTTTTATAGCGAGTTGTTATTTTGATAATAATGTTGTACGTATCGGCATTTGTTGGCCAACTATAAGCGTTATTGTGTATGTTTTTTTTAAAGCAATAATAATAATAATAATACAACATTACATCAAACTTCTCAAAGGGGCCTCTACGCGTTGGATCCATATCCCCGCGCACGCCTATCAAATGACCGGGCTTGACCCGTGATTAAAAAGAGATACATAATAATAATAATAATTTATTTGCTTTAACATACATTTTTTAAGCATACAAATGCCTGTATCAGGAAACACCGCTTCTCTTTATCTTATAAAAATTTTAATCATGTTAAATATATATAGTAACTAGCGGCCCGACCACGCTTCGCTGTGGCTCAATCTTTTCGTTTCCATCCATTTCCTTAGAGATGGCGCTGTATGTGAAAAAAGATTTTCCCGCTTTTCTTTTCAAATTTTTCCAGAATTTTCTTTGCTATAAACCTCACGGAGCCCGAGACCTTTCCAACGAATGCAAAACCGTGGAAATCGGTTCGTGCGTTCTGCAGTTATAGCGTCAGGAAGGAAAACCCGACTTATTTTTATATAGTAGACTAGCTGTCCCGGCGAACTTCGTACCGCCTAACAATCAATGAATGTCGTGGTACATATTAGCTGAACTAAATTTATGATTTTATGGAATTAAAACAATGAATAGTAGAAAATAATAGAGAAGCTCGATGGCGTCATTGCGCGTGTCAGTCTAATTGAACACGCAAGTTAAGCAACGTCGACCGTAGCCTGTACACGGATGGGTTTATATTACCTCGAGCTCCTCCGTGATTCGAAAGACACGTTAAGCCGTCGGTCTCGGTTGTTATCATTAGCTCATCTTGAGCTCCTCCGTGCTTCGGAAGGCACGTTAAGCCGTCTGTCCCGGTTGTTATCATTAGCTCATTTTGAGCTCCTCCGTGCTTCGGAAGGCACGTTAAGCCATCGGTCCCGGTTGTTATCATTAGCTCATCTTGAGCTCCTCCGTGCTTCGGAAGGCACGTTAAGCCGTCGGTCCCGGTTGTTATCATTAGCTCATCTTGAGCTCCTCCGTGCTTCGGAAGGCACGTTAAGCCGTCGGTCCCGGTTGTTATCATTAGCTCATCTTGAGCTCCTCCGTGCTTCGGAAGGCACGTTAAGCCGTCGGTCCCGGTTGTTATCATTAGCTCATCTTGAGCTCCTCCGTGCTTCGGAAGGCACGTTAAGCTGTCGGTCTCGGTTGTTATCATTTAATGACAGTCGTTAAGTTAAGTCAGTGGCCTTTAGGCGGTTCGAAAACACTGGCCTCCGCCAACCCGCAGTTGAGCAGCGTGTTGGAGTACGCTCTAAACCCCTTCGGTTGAGGGAAGACCCATATCCATAAAAACTGAAGATTTCATAAAAATAAAGATTTCCTTATTGTTAATTTTTAAAAAAAAAAACGTTTTATTTTATTTTTTTTAGTTTTGAAATAGGTTTTATAATTTTGGTGATTTGTAATTGTCATTTCTTTTGATGTTTACTCTGATTTGAATCTTGCGCTCGAACCCCATGGGAAAAGCGTTTTCACCCCTATCGATTTGACATTTTTAAATTTTCATAACAAACTAGCGGCCCGACCACGCTTCGCTGTGGCTCAATCTTTTCGTTTCCATCCATTTCCTTAGAGATGGCGCTGTATGTGAAAAAAGATTTTCCCGCTTTTCTTTTCAAATTTTTCCAGAATTTTCTTTGCTATAAACCTCACGGAGCCCGAGACCTTTCCAACGAATGCAAAACCGTGGAAATCGGTTCGTGCGTTCTGGAGTTATAGCGTCAGGAAGGAAAACCCGACTTATTTTTATATAGTAGATCACAGACAACTTTCGCGACATAAAAGTGACACCAATCGATTTGACGTTTTGATATTTGACAACCAATAAATATCGTAATCCCTTTTTCAACTGACACTTTCATTTGTATGGGAAAATGTTTTTTCTTTTATTTTATTTTTTCGAGAATTTTCCAATGTTTTTAAGAGTTATTCTGCTATTCGGGACGGAAACAAATCCAACAAATCAAAAACCATGGCAATCGGTCCAGCCGTTCTCGAGTTATAAGTGTTGTAACAAACACGACTTTCTTTTATATATATAGATTATTAACAATTTTAGAATACTTCAATACATGCATGTAAGTGTGTGTGTGTGTATATGCGCGCGCGCGTGTGTGTGTGTGTGTGTGTGTGTGTGTGTGTGTCTGTGTGTGTGTGTGAGGGCAATGCAATGGCAAAGCAATGATCTCGGATCGACTGGATCTCTTTACACGTAGAGACGTAGCGTCTCTTTGCGTTCTACACAAATTATAATTATCACGGGAAGTGCTCGGATGAGCTGTTTGATTTGATAGCTGCCCCTGAATTCCATTATCGTGCAACTCGTCATAAATTAAAATTCCATCCATATCATCTTGATACTTGGCGATCTACTACATGTACGTTTCTAAAACATTTTATACCACTAACGATGAAACTGTGGAATCACCTTCTCTCAGCGGTCTTTTCGAACAATTACGACATCGGAACCTTCAAGAACAAAGTGTTTATTTCCCTTAAAAGGCTGGCAATGGATCGGCGCGAACCCTTTGGATCAGTAGTACCATTGACTAGTACCATTGACGGCTCCTTGGTGTTGCTGATGTGAAAGTAGTAAGGAGTCGATGTATGCAATTCGCTTAGGATCGATATTCAGCAGTGTGTGTTTTTTTTTATACTACGTCGGGTGGTAGACAAGCATTCGGCCCGCCTGAAGTAAAGCGGTTACCGTAGCCATATTAACGCTCGCAACATAAAATATCGCTCGCGCGCCGCTCCCCCGCTGCCAACGCAGCATCTCCTTCCTTTCTGGTGACCTCACTAACTCCTAGGAACACAACAACCCTGAAGGAAATTGTTGTTTGGCTGCGGTATTCTGTGAGGTGGAGGTACATTCCCCAGTCGGGTAACTTACAATTACGCTCCCTACCTCTCTTTTCGCCAGAGTTTCGTTTGTCAGTCAGCAGGGTGTACCGCGTGCAGGTGAAGTTGGCTTTGGTTCAAAGATGTTGAAGTATCACTTACACCCCAAGTCTCGAATTAGTACGGGCTATCATGTAGATGATAACAATTTAACAAATTTGAAGTACGTATAATTAATGTGGACCTAACTAAACAGCTTCTAGCATTATGCTGAATAGTTGAAACCCCGTTGACTTTCGATTCACATCTGTACTGTTTTTGTCATGTTATTTAACTGTAGGTTAATTGTTCAACTAGACAAGAGTACTTTAGAAGGGCTAGTTCGGAAAAACAGAATGCAGATAGCCGTTCGGCTGTTTTTTATTATTTTATGTTTGTTGCTTAATTACTCCGTGATTTATAAACCGATTTGAAAAAACCTTTTTTATTTGAAAGAGTATACTTCCAGATTGGTCCCATATTATTTTAATCATCATCATCATCATCATTATCAGCCTGTATCTACCCACTGTTAGGTTTGTAATTTCATTACTCCGTCATTTATAAACCTATTTTATAAAAACTTTTTTTATTTGAAAAAATATACTTCCAGATTGGTCCCATATTTTTTTCATCATCATCAGCCTGTATCTACATACATAAATGTAGAGTAATGTTTGGAATCGGTTTTTCTTTTTGTTAAAATTTACAGTTACAGCTATTACAGTTACAGCTATTCAGTGATATCGTTGACTGGCTAGCTGGCCAGGTCACTCGCACGTTACTGACGCTATAAATCCTATTTACTACACCAAGGCGCTTTATTTTCTAGCATTTACACATATTTCGGGGTTTTAGTACTAAAGTAATTGTTTTATGTCGACAGTTTTTGAGATGAGCCGTCTACTACATTCGGAATGATCTGTTCTATTTTAAGTTCAGTAATCGTTTTTACCCTACTGATGAAGACGGGAGGGTTCTGTTTTTCGTGTGTATGTATGTGGCACGCTCTATAGCCTAAACTTGTTGTCGGATTTCAACATTTGAGTTGTTATTAGATTTGTTTAAGCTCTGACAGTAACATAAAGTTATTTAGTAATGTTATATGATATATTATTTATTGCCACTGAGTCAAAAACGAACACCCGCAAAGTGAGCGAACTGTCTTATCTCGCAATTGTTTGCTCAAGCAAGCAAGTTCGAGTAAACGTTTGTGACATTGATTGAAATAGATAAAAATACCGGGTTTTTTAAAAAAATGCATAATTTATGTTGATAAATTAGTTAAAGCTTAAGAGATCATACATCACACGAAAGCACACAATAGTAATTGATTTTAAAGCATACTTTAGTCAATTTCATATTTTTGCAACGAGAATTGGCACCATTTTGTGCTAGGCGAGGAAAAGAGATAGCAAATATATTAAATTGCTGATATTATAAGGATGGCGATCGTTTATGCCCCAATCAAATCGAATGCCCCATCTATCCTGTGGTGTGATTGAATTTTGGATGGCGATGATATTCATCAAGATCTTTGAACCAAAGCCAACTTCACCTGCACGCGGTGCACCCTGCTGATTGACAAACGAAGCTCTGGCGAAAAGAGAGGTAGGGAGCGTAATTGTAAGCTACCCGACTGGGGAATGTACCTCCACATCACAGAATACTGCAGCCAAATAACAATTCCCTTGAGGGTTGTTGTGTTCCTGCGAGTGAGTGAGGTCGCCAGGCGCGAGAGCGATATTTAATGTTGCGAGCGTTAATATGGCTACGGTATCCGCTTCACATCAGGCGGGCCGTATGCTTGTCTGCCACCCGACGTAGTAAAAAAAAAAAATGTATTCCCCGATTATGTTATCATTCTTTTTTCTTTTTTTTTCACGTCAAAAAAATGTATTGAATTTGATAAATTGAGTTACATATACGAACGGCCTTACCCTCCTAAAGCCGTTCATATGTGAACGCACTCATCTTAGAGAAACTCATACTCGCCATTCATATTTCATGTGTTTAGCACCGGTGTCTCATTTCCAAGGCTCCGTGTGCGAGTTAAAAGCACATTCTGGGCTCGTTCCATATTCCCATCTCACGGTTTATTATTCGTAGGTATTCATACGAAATTTCAATTTTCCATGTCGACGGTTACAGATCATCATCATCATCAGGTCCATTTTAGTCTCCACTACAGGAGCACGACCCTCTCTCGTCCGTCCTAGACGGAAGGAGGATTTGGCCTACACTCCCCACGCTGGCCAAACGGGTTGGAAGGCCTGATCGATGTTTGGTAATGTATTTCCCTTAGTCGCCTTGTACGACATCCACGGGAAGAGACGGAGTGATTCTATTCTAGTCTGCCGGAAACCACACGACCAAGATTTGATTTTAACGTCTTATAAATCGATGAACGCCGGCTGCACGCACGAAAAAGCATGACTCATTGTCACGTTCCGCTTGAGCCGAGCGTGCGCGCAACCGCGGAGCGATAGTGAGGCACGATCGGCCTAAGCGTTCGGCTTGTGACGCATCTATCTCTCTTCCACTCCATCGGCCGATGTTTTCTTATGACGTTATCACGTAAAGTCGTCCGTAAACCGACTTTGCAGACAACCAATTTTGTAAAGGGATAAATAGTTCCTAACTTTACTAAAAAGTAGATCTATGTTCTATGGGGAGAACTGTTCGGTAGTAGAGGTACTTCCAGTAAATTATAAGGTAAAATATAAGTATAATAGTTAATAAAAAGTAGTAAGTATATTTATTTTGAACTTTGGAAAATATGCTTAGTATCCCTAATCTTTGTTTACAAAATTTCTACCTTCTCGTGGCGCAGACTAACTTCCTACAGATTAGCTAAATGAAAAAAGCATAGTTTAAGTAATAGTACTGCGTATAGTATGGCTACTCCCTGCCGCTCTCTCTATGAACCTCACGTCACCTTTGAGATGAATATAGAACAGTTTGTATGGCACTGCATGCACAGACTCTATACATTAATGATATTTGAGATACCCAACGACACTTCAGATGGTAGAACAAGAATTCCAATAGTACACTTCAAAATCGGTTCAAGCATTGAAATGTTACAAAGTAATAAACAAAGAACAGGCATATGTACATAGCTATTTCATTTATATGTGTCATCTGAACTTGAAAACTTTACATTCATTTTTATGGGTAGTTTATGTAAATATAATAAATGCATTCAAACTAAAGCTCCAAACTAAAGCTCCATAGAAATGTTAGAGCCATGTTGTCCATTTAGATCAGCTGGCTTCAAAAATTGTGTACACACCAAAATAGAATATTTTACAACGCCATTTCAGCTGCAGGATAGACGTTCCTGAAATTGTATAGATTCAGTAGATGTAGACATCGCGAGCGGTCATCGAACTAGACTTGCATGTACATTTTGGAGATGAAATATTGGAATGGAATATTTTGACGGTAAAGCATTTGTACATATCCACAACATCTTGATAATTGATGATCTACTACAGTACGTTTCCTAAGACATTTTGTACCATGAACGGTGAAACTGTGGAATTAACTTCCCTCAGCGGTATTTCCGAACAATTACGACATGGCAGGCTTCAAGAACAGAATCTATATTTCCTTTAAAAGGCTGGCAAAGGATCGGGGCCCCCTTGATGTTGCTGCTCCATGGGCGGTGGTGATTGCTTTCCAGCCCCCTTACCACCAACTCTTATTGCGATTCCATAACTGAATAGAATGCTAAATTCATACCAATGAATAAGCGTCTCTATTTCAAATTGAATGGAGTCGCTTATTCATTGGTATGAATAAGCATTCTATTCAGTTATTGAATCGCAATAAGAGTTGGCGGTAAGGGGGCAGGTGACCCACATGCTCGTTTGCCCCCCTCTTATATATTACTAGCGACCCGCCCCGGCTTCGCACGGGTGCAATGCTGATACTAAATGTACTACAGAAGGTCTTTGCGCTTTGTCCTATCCAGTCCTTCCCCAGTTATAGGCACACGCCGCCGGCTCCGCGGCCGGTACCGCCACAGCCGTTATGTCCCTGCATTTTAAATGTGTAATATCTTCTAAACTATTCATTTAAATTACATGCTGTGAAGGGCCATATTGATCTATATTAAATGCGCAATGTATTTAAGGTACTTAATTGGATAAGAATTAATTCTGTATTGCTTAAAATCGCTTCGTAAATAAGGCATTATTTCTTGTAAAAAGCAAAGGATAAAATAACGGTTATTGTGTGTTACCACTAAGAGATAGACATATACCATCGGGAACTTTTTTGTAGACCATTTTAAGGTGAACAATACTGTACTACATTATTTTGATCTATCTCGTTGGGTTCAGCCAGCGTTTGCAATGAAAGAGCAAAAAAATGTGTTTATTTACGACATCACATTAGAAACCTCTAAATTATCAGTGTTTTTCTACTATGTTATGCATATATTATACATATAAACTTTCCAGTTGAATCACTCTATCTATTAAAAAAAACCGCATCATAATCCGTTGCGTAGTTTCAAAGATTTAAGCATACAAAGGGACATAGGGACAGAGAAAGCGACTTTGTTTTATACTATGTAGTGATAAATAAAATCTAAACAAAAAATGCATTAGATTTAAATGCATCTGATTACAATGATCGTAATAGAAATGCATTGCCTGATTCTAAAGTCTGGCGCCTGAAACCATGGGGTGGATCTGAAACCAGATGTCCTAATATATTATTTTTCATTTTATTCTATTTATCATCTCAAAATTAATACAAAAGGTGAATGAAACAGCATTGATAAAAACCACAGAGGATTGTCGACCATACCAGTAGCAATCTTCATCGATAAACATGCTACAAATTTGTAAACTTACTTATCTACTAGGTACTTATTCCTATTAGGAAAAATATGTATTACAGCGGATTACACTAAAACGGTTTATAAAAAAAGGGACATGGTCACGGCTGTGTGTTGTACGTGAATACGTTATATGCACTAAAATTAACTCAGAATGGCAGCGTCTCCCCCTCCCCCGCACGCGATGTTCAATAATCCTTACTTAGCATAATAAAATCTTTGATCCTTCATCTATCCAGTGGTGTAATTAAATTTTGGATGTAGAGCATAGATTGAAACTAATACGCCAAACTGTATCCCTCGATTTTGTTGTCATTAGATTTTTTTTTTGATTTTTTTTTATTGATTAGCCCCCGTATGGTAGCAAATTTAAATACCTATTCAAATCCATATATAAATAATCTTAACGAAAACTAAGTAGCCAAAAGAAAATAAAGATTACATATAAATAAAACACCAATATATAAAATGGTAATAAACTTGTCATCAATGCTATCGAACCCATAGAGACTAAAGAACACTTGCTTTGCTCTCTCGCTGAATCGCAATTTTTATTTTTCGAGCAAAGAAAGAAGCAGCCTTCTTATTTCAAGTATTCAGAAATAGTAATAGATGAGCTAGGTGCAGAAGTACACTATAAAAGTGTACCGTTGCCACAGAATAAATAATAGTACTTACATTCCGTTGCTTTACGGCACACGGTATTTACATGCTAATGTCATTTTTTTTGCCATTGTGACAATGTGGCGGCAACTCGACTAGGAATCATGTCTGCATCTAGTGATATGGCGATGCTCTGCAGTTAGTTAGTTAGATGATTATTCTATTTTTTATATACATATTCACATGCCATTTTGGTGGAATATACTGAGGACCATACAATTTATAACGCCTTATTGTTAACCATATGCTGTGAATAAAGTATCATTCATTCATTCATTCGTAGTTCGGTAAATATCTTTTGGACATTAATACGTCTATTTTGCTACCATACGGGCAATTAAAAAAATGTAATGATTACAAAATCGGGGGATACTGGATAGCTGAAGGATCTAAGAATTTGTTACGCTAAGTAAGGACTATTATATTTGGGGTGTAAGTGGTTCCTCAACATCTATGAACCAAAGCCAACTTCACCTGCACGCGGTGCACCCTGCTGACTGACAAACGAAGCTCTGGCGAAAAGAGAGGTAGGGAGCGTAATTGTAAGCTACCCGACTGGGGAATGTACCTCCACCTCACAGAATACCGCAGCCAAATAACAATTCCCTTGAGGGTTGTTGTGTTCCTGCGAGTGAGTGAGGTCACCAGAAATGAAGGAAATGAAGGAGATGCTGCGTTGGCAGCGGGGGTGGCGGCGCGCGAGCGGTATGTTATGTTGCGAGCGTTAATATGGCTACGGTAACCGCTTCACATCAGGCGGGCCGTATGCTTGTCTGCCACCCGACGTAGTATTAAAAAAAAAAAAAAAAAAAAAAAAAATTGAACATCGCATGCGGGGAAGGGGGAAGTGCTAGCATTTTGAGATAATTTTAGTGCATATAACGTATATTCACGTACAAGACACGGCCGTGTCCATGACTCCATGACACAGCAACAACCTATATTACTGTTTAGATTTATAATCATTCTAAAGGTAGTTCACTCGTCAGTTTAGCATTCAGTTTGATCAGAGTGACGGCCATGGTCGCAGAATTTATTGAATCGAAGGACGTGTTTTTTTTTTTATTGAGAAGTAATAACCTATAGGATAGGCAATTTGATTTACACTACTTACTTGATAATTGCCCGGTTCGATTGTTCCGGTCTTTGTCGACCACTTAACCCGTGAGAAGGCGCGCTATGAGCATTTTGCTCACGCGTAGAAAGATAAAAAAATATTACCATCATGTTGTAGTTCTTGTGCTGCTACAAAAAGTCTACAATTTATGTTTCTTTCAATATATTGATGAGTTCAGTATTTTCTACTCTTGCGATGACGTCTTCTGTTTCTATAAAACAGAAAAGCCGCTAGTGCTTCTTCGTCACTGGAATCGCTTGACATAACGTCCGTCCACAAAAAACGTGTTAGCACAAATGTTGAATTTAGTAATTTTTCAGTAGCCTAATATGCGAACGTCGAGTGGCGAACTAGTATCCAACCAGTATTCTACTCGAGTGCCGTATCCTACAAGTATCATAATGGGAGAAGGGCCTAAGCGTTCAATCATGAGTTTGACATTTTACCTTTTTAAAATATTAAACAACTTATAAGACAGATTTTAAACGTACATATGTCTTCATATGAAACCGTAATTTTAGTTTAAAAACTTCATTAATCTTTTAGTAAAATATTTTCAATTTGAATTCGCCCTCCAGACTAACATTTTATTAACTTATTTTCAGCGTTTTCTTTATTCTTAAATTATATTCCCCGAACACCACTTAATTCACTTACTCAACAAATACACTGTGCAAGTTGGAATGTTCATTTTGTCCAGTCCATGTAAGAGCGTTGAACCTTCTTCATCAGATTATATTTTTCTCTTAAATTCAATATTGTCTAGGTGAAATGGTCCGAGATGGGCGTCGTTCAGATAAACAGCTAATATTGTAGCTGGAGAAGTGATAACATTATGCAAATGTACATACTTATTTATAAAGACAGTCATTTGCCTCGACCGAGACTGTTTGCCACTTTTAATGCTTTGTTGGCATTTCTTTCATTTTCGTTATAATCTATGGTGAAATCACTGTTGTTTATCATAATAAGTTCACATTTGACAATTCTACTTTATCATTCTTTGCACAGGAACGAGCAAATTACGTATAGTGCCATCCTCAGATCAAGCTTTGTCTGAGTCTGGGACCAGACTGTTCAATAATATTTTATTAGTTTTTGACATGAATGTGTTTTTAAATTTGCCACCATACGGGGTGATCCCAAAATTGTAATAATAACAAAAATGGGGGGTACAGTTTGGCGTTGTAGTTTCGAATCTATGTTCTACTACATCCAAAATTCAATCACACCACTGGATAGATGAAGGATCAAAGAATTTATTACGCTAAGTAAGGACTATTGAAATCCGTGCGGGGGAGGGGGGAAGCACTGCCATTTTGATATAATTTTAGTGCATATAACGTATCCACGTTCAACACACGGCCGTGTCCATGTCATAAAGTTAACGCTAGTATAGTTTATGGTCCATGGCATAGCTACATCCATTTTTTCAATGGGGATGTTTGATATTTTGTCTGACACCAGATGTCGCTAGGTAGGCGTCGGGTCCAAATTGTCAAATTGTACTGAATTTTTGACAGTGAAACCAAATAGATAAGTACTCTCATGTTGTGAATTTATATGACGCGTGTTACAAATCCAATTTAGCCGGGTTGTTCACTTCGAAATGTGAGCGGGTAAGCTATATAATTTTGATATGTACTAGTATCACGCGTCATTATTCACAACATGAGAGTACTTCTCTATTTGGTCGGTTTGTTTACGTTGACATTATCGAACGTGAATAAAAAACTCGTACTCAGCACTCTGATGCAGCGTGGAATGAATTTGTATAACCGTTGCAGTTATGGATTATATGATGTTGAGTATATCCAGAATGCTTGTTCTATAATAATGAAGAAGTCATAGACTAACAATTGGTCGCCGCTCCGCTTCGACTAGATGCGACACTATCTAAAAACAACAGCTCCGTGAATGCGGCAACTCAATATTGTAGTGTGCGTAAAACAATGTGCAGAGATGCTAATGTGCGTGAAGAATTATATTGCAACTGATGTGCAGAGATGCTAGTGTGCGTGAAGAATTGTATTGCAACAGGCTCGGGTACGCCGAGTTCGGCGTAGTATTTGTTGCCGCATTTTACAAGTGCGCTAGCTATCTAGTCGAAGCGGAGCAGAGACCAATTGATAATCTAAGGAAGAAGTGATCGATGCATGCAAATCATTCTCGAAGATACAGAGTGCTGAGTGCGAGTTTTTTATTCACGTTCGTTAGTGTCAACGTAAATAAACCGACCAAATAGAGAAGTACTCTCATGTTGTGAATTTACCAGACGCGTGTTACAAATCCAATTTAGCCGGGTTGCTCACTTCGAAATGTGAGCGGGTAAGCTATATAATTTTGATATGTAACACGCGTCATATAAATTCACAACATGATAGTACTTATCTATTTGGTCGGTTTGTTTACGTTGACATTATCGAACGTGAATAAAAAACTCGCACTCGGCACTCAGAATAGCGGAGAGCATATTCGCTCATTCACTGCAATATGGTCACAACTTACATTTATGTCGTGGTTGCACTTATATCAATTTTATGATTGTTCAGCCATACGACATTTATTAACTGCAATAATACTAAAATATAAAAATAACTCTTTACATCTAAAATGTTACGCCCCTGTTAAGAAGAATCGGAAAGTAGAATTATCATGTTAAAATAAATACCAAAATGACATTCGAGTTGACTTTAATTATGTCGTTGTTGCACCAAATGAGCTATTTAAATAAAATAAATAAATATTTCTTGACAATTTACACAGCGCCATCTAGTCTCAAATTAAGCGCATGTTATGGGTACTAGACAACTGATAAATGTACTTTAAATACATATATTTTTTTGTAAATACATACTTATAAATTTATAAAACATAGAAAACACCCAGACCAAGACAAACAGACACGTTCATGCACACAAATGTTTGTCTTGTGCGGGAATCGAACCCGCGACCTCGGAGTCAAAGTGACCATTGCTAACCATTCGACCACCGAGCTCGTCAAATCTATATATATAAAAGAAAGTCGTGTTTGTTACAACACTTATAACTCGAGAACGGCTAGACCGATTGCAATGGTTTTTGATTTGTTGGATTTGTCTCCGTCCAGAATAGCAGAATAACTATTAAAAACATTGGAAAATTTACGAAAAAAATAAAATAAAAGAAAAATCATTTTTCCATACAAAATGTTCGTGGATGTCGGACCTGTCAAACGTGACGTTAACGTGCGTACGTCAAATGTATGCGTGCGTTCAGAAATGTGGGTATAGGATAATAAGTATTAAAACATTGACAAAATTGTCGAAAAATTAAATTTGAAAACGGATTGGGATATTTATTGATTTTCAATTAAATGTCAAATCGATTGGTCTAACTTTTACGTCGCGAAAGTTGTCCCACTGCTGGGTAATATTAAATACGCGTCTTCCTTCAACTGAATATGTTTCGAGCATACTCCACCACGCTGCTCAACTGCGAGTTGGCGGACGCCAGTAATTGCAAGCCGCCTAAAGACCACTTGGCTTAACGACTGCCATCTAATGATAACAACCAGGACCGACGGCTTAACGTGCTTTCCGAAGCACGGAGGAGCTCGAGATAATCTAATGATAACAACCGGGACCGACGTCTTACGTGCCTTCCGAAGCACAGAGGAGCTCGAGATAATCTAATGATAACAACCGGGACCGACGTCTTACGTGCCTTCCGAAGCACGGAGGAGCTCGAGATAATCTAATGATAACAACCGGGACCGACGTCTTACGTGCCTTCCGAAACACAGAGGAGCTCGAGATAATCTAATGATAACAACCGGGACCGACGTCTTACGTGCCTTCCGAAGCACGGAGGAGCTCGAGATAATCTAATGATAACAACCGGGACCGACGGATTAACGTGCCCTCCGAAGCACGGAGGACCTCGAGTTAATCTAATGATTACAACCGGGACCGACGGATTAACGTACCTTCCGAAGCACGGAGGAGCTCGAGATAATATAAACTCATCCATGGACAGGCTACGGTTGACGTTGCTTAACTTGCGTGTACAATTAGACTGACACGTGCAATGACGCCATCGTGCTTCTCTATTATTTTCTATTATTCATTATATTAATTTCAAGACATCATAAATTTTGTTCAACTACTATGTATACCACGACATTCATTGACAATTAGGCGGTACGAAGTTCGCCGGGCCAGCTAGTATATAATATGTTAGTATGCGTAAGTCTCTGATATCCGACACCCGAGCCACAGCAGAGTATATTATTCTGTGCCACAGCGTAGTAATACAACCAGTATTTTAACTTGATACTAGCGCCCAAATCGGCGCACGCAAACAGCCAAGCGTCATTTACACGACCGCTCAGGAAGTCGACGCACCAAAACTTCCTGCCCCCTTACCACTCGACGACGAGCGACTCTATTCCATTTGAAATAGAGTCGCTTATTCATTGGTATGAATAAGCATTCTATTCAGTTATTGAATCGCAATAAGAGATGGTGGTAAGGGAGCTGAGCGGTCGTGTAAATGACACTTGGCTATGTGCGTGCGCCGATTTGGGCGCTAGTATGAAGTTAAAGTACTGGTTGTATTACTATGCTGTGCCCGAGCTGTCTACCAAATTTAGCATTTCAAACATACTCTCACTAGATGACACAACTTTCCCCAACATTTATGACTAGGCTCTAAGTATATATATAATATTCACTGTTTGTGTAGACAATGACGACATCTAACGATGTTTGTACTCCCGGCGTGCTGTTGCGGATAACGAATCTGCAAACACTTGTGTGCCCGAATGTTAGAAATATATGGCTTTGGCAGCGAAAATTGTGGCTTGCTGCATATATGATTCGCTTCTGTTTTCAAAGCGAAAACTTCTTCAGGAAATGAAAATTGGCAGCTGTATGTAGTTCTGATGACAATACAATAATTTGGTACTGTCGAACTGATCTGATGATGGAGCCGGAAGATATGAACTGGAACTTCATGATGGAACACCGTATCATAGCTGTTTTTGGATTTCTTAGAAAAGTCTTGTAATTAACATTGACCACGATTAGGTTTCAAGGTCTGATGATGAAGCCCAAAGATAGGCACTGGCATTCCATGATGGAATATCGTATCATAGTCGTATTTGCACTAGTGAGAAAGGCCACGGAATGGACTTTAAACACGATCAGGTTTCAAGGTTATAAACAAACCTATCGGAACAATACAACCTCACCTGCACGTGGTGCACCAGAAAGAATGCAAGGAAGGAGTATAGGCTGGCAATGGATCGGCGACCTCTTGGGCGCTTTCATAACACATCAAACTAAAAGGGAACTTTGGTTATTGTGTCGGGTTTTTTTTTTAATTTTTAATTTAATATTTTATAGAAATATAATAAAAGAAACTGCCTTACTTACAATTAAATTGTCATTTATGAATCGAGATATCTCACGATTTTCATTGAACTTATTATTTTGTAATATGCACGTGATGCGCTTTCATTTGAGACCCTACTCGAGTATATTTGCAGACATTCGGTTATTCTTCCCCACTTTTACCCCCCACAACTTTTAAACGGCTCAACCGATTTTCATCACACATATCTAAGAACACTCGCACATAAGTCACCTTTAATACAAAATAAACTAAATTGAAATCGCTTCATCCGTTCCGGAGCTACGATGCCACGGACAGACAGCCACACACACACACACAGAGAGAGAGAGAGAGAGAGACACGTCAAACTTATAACACCCCTCTTTTTGCGTCGGGGGTTAAAAAATGGAAAAATTCACCTACCCGGGATGCTACCCTATACCGGGATGTGACGTGGGCCGGCGGGGGAGGTGATTTTTTTCCATTTAAAAAAATATAATATTCTAGCAAGTTGGCCAAGACAACTATTTAAATAATAATAAGGCAGTTTCTATTAAGTAGGTCCTTGACGTCTTGGCAGTAAGTACCTCATTATTTTTTTGCCCACCGTCGGCGCTGGCCGGTGTGTTAGATGCAGATATGTGTTTTCGGCAATCTGTATAATATGTATTATGCTGATAGAATATCTCGGCATTCTATATGTACTGACTGACAGTTCTGACTGGGGAAGTACAGCTAACACACAAAAGAATGCACAAAAACTTGGAAAGCAAACATTTAACCACATTTAACCAATTCTTTGCGCGGTTTGGTCTGGACAAACATTATATATATGGCAAACGAGCATGTGGGTCACCTGACAGCAATCAATCATCACCCCTGATGGAGAACAGCAACACCATTTATTTATTTGGCTGCGGTATTCAGTGAGGTGGAGGTACGTCCCAGTCGAGCAGAAAAGTACGCCATGCCCTACCTCTCTTTTCGCCAGAGCCTCGTTTGTCAGTCAGCAGGGTGCACTACGTGCAGATGTGTTGCCTTTGTTTCAAAGATGTTGATGAACCGCTTACACCCCAACGGCCTCTTTCCAATCGCACTGTTCGCCATTGGCAGGAAATTCTTCCTCATTCTTTAAAACCGTATATAATTTTAAATGTGATATATACTTCGTTGTTTATGTAATGTGTCATCATCATCATCAGGTCATTTTAGTCTCCACTACAGGAGCACCATCCTCTCTCGTCCGTCCTAGACAGAAGGAGGATTTGGCCTACACTCCCCACGCTGGCCAGACGGGTTGGGGAGGCCTGATCGATGTTTTATAATGTATTTCCCTTAGTCGCCTTATACGACATCCACGGGAAGAGACGGAGTGATTCTATTCTAGTCTGCCGGAAACCACACGGCACGGCATATGTAATGTGTATGTATGTATATTTTCTGTTGTACTGTATAATATTGTCATTAATGTATTTTTGAATGCCGCATTCTAATTATTTCTAATATATCTGCTCTTCCCAAAGGTTGTCTGGTAGAGAATGCTATTAGCATTAAGACCGCTTATATACCTTCAAATTATGGTAAATAAAGTTTAAATATATAAATAAACATGGGGGTCAAAATGGACGTGAAGATGTTTACAACATCGGTAACGCGTGAGGTGTCCCCACTGCGTTAACTGCTTTCCATCACTTGGACCGTATGCTTGTTTGTAGTATAAAAATGGAAATTTAGACTGTCCGGTCCACAATCGGTCTGGCAACCTTATATCATAAAAAAAGTATTATTTTGCATAAAAACTGTCATAACTTTTACATGAGCAAATAAAACTGGGCTAGCTGCTGACGCAATGGTCCTTATTCAAGTGGAATAAAGTTGCAAATTGTATGAATAAAATATCCAATAATGGAGTTTTCACACAATAGAACTATGGCGGCCGCCCTTGGGAAATGTAGATCCAACAGTGTTAAAATATTTATAAAATAACACGTACTTGTGACCAACTTGTGTGATATTTTTATAAGTCAAAGAAGGAGAATGAATTTTCTACTTTTTGTCAAACTTTATAGCTCATAATAATATCGCACGCCGCGTAGCAAAGCTCAAATGGCAATGGGCTGGGCATATTATCATTTAGCATGAAATTCAAACTCGTGGTGCAAAACTTTTTTTTTTTATACTACGTCGGGTGGCAGACAAGCATACGGCCCGCCTGATGTGAAGCGGTTACCGTAACCGTATTAACGCTCGCAACATAGTATATCACTTGCGCGCCGCCACCCCCGCTGCCAACGCAACGCATCTTCTTCTTTTCTTGTGACCTCACTCACTCGCAGGAACACAACAACCCTCAAGAGAATTGTTATTTGGCTGCGGTATTCTGTGCGGTGGAGGTACATTCCCCAGACGGTTAGCTTATAATTACGCTCCCTACCTCTCTTTTCGCCAGAGCTTCGTTTGTCAGTCAGCAGGGTGCACCACGTGCAGGTGAAGTTGGTTTTGGTTCAAAGATGTTGATAAACCACTTACACCCCATCTCAAAACGGTTCTGGAATGGAGACCCTGGGACAGAAAAAGACCTGTCGGGCGACCACAGATGCGACGGAAGGACGACATCGTGAAGTTGGTGGGCACGAACTGGAGGAACGTGGCCCAAAACAGATCAGAGTGGAGAACACTGTAGGAGACCAATACCAGCACGGTTGAAGAAAGGCTTAGATGATATAGCTCATGTTGAGTAATGCGTACTCAACCCTAATAACTATAATTTGAACTTACATCTAAACTTACCCGATTCCCGACGCTGGTTAACCGTAATCCAGACGGGCTCACGCAGACAGGAATAAGGGTTTAAGGACAGGAAAACATATAATAATAGGGAATACGTTCACCACAATAATCCAGAGTTCCAAGGTCGCCCAGCGATCAATCACTCATTGTTAACACTGTCCAAACTTTGGACGCGTCCCGGCGTCGATCCGCGGTCCAGCGCGGTTCCAGAAGTTATGACACGAACTCCAGGTCGCGAGAATTCCCGTATGTGCTGTAGCTTATCCGAAAGCTAAGCACAGCAATGCAACCGGCGTCCCAGAAGCGCCCCGCGCACCGCCACGTTGTTATTTCCAGATAACGTTTTCCAGAACGATTCGAGTCTATACAGCGAGAGACTACCGACTGCTACGCGAACTCCAGGTCGCGAGACTCCCGTATGTGCTGCGAGGCCTATCCCGAAGCCAAGCAAAGCAACTCGACACAACAACCGCTTTCCAGAACGGTTCGAGTCTACACAGCGGCTACCAGAGCCTACTAGGTTATATTTATTTGTCAGCCCCGCGAGTCCATCCAGCGAACTACGGGCGACTATGAGAGACTGCTCGCGCGCGCCCCCTGACGGCGCGCACCGGCGAAAACGAGTGTTGCCAACCAACAAGCTCGATTACGCCCTAACTAACAATCGATTGATTTCCAGAGTCGATTTTAAATCCAACAGCTCATAAATTATCATCAACATTTTAGATAAAGAACGGCCATGCTGAACATAGGCCCCCGTGTTTTCGTGGTCCTTCTAATTTGTCCTATTAGTAGGACCATGAGGGAGACTTATTTCTGTCTATTCTATTATATGTAGAATCAAAAAATCGACCTCTATAGCTACAGATACAGGCTGATGATGATGATGATTCCTAATAAAAATCTACATAGCATTAGTATGTAATCTCTTTTTAATCACGGGTCAAGATCGGCCATTTGATAGGCGTGCGCACGGTGGGTATATGGTTCTAACGCGTAGACGCCTCTTGAGAATGTTAATGTAATGTTATAATTATTAGGTATCTCACTTAATTCACGGGTCCAACCCGGTCATTTGATAGGCGTGCGCGGGAATATGGATCCAACGCGTAGAGGCCCCTTTGAGAAGTTTGATGACATGTTGTACGCCCGCCGTGACCCGCTCCAGGATATGTCAATGGAAAGATATACCCATGATCAGGTCTCGGTAGGCGTTGAGACTATTGCGAAGTGTGATGGAAAATAAATGGGCTATGGAGATGAGATCTGGTTGAACTTAATATCGGGCTATTACAGGAAGAGGGACGGACGCCTGCCATAACTGCTTTTATTGCTAGTTATTTGCGGCAGGCGGTGGCTTGCCACTCACTAAATGGACCCCCGAAATGCCAGGAAAACACCGGGGGCAACACCGGTGTGAGTGACTCAGGGATGTCGAGAGGTGTGCTGCGCTTTCTCCGAAGTTACTCGCGGCGTGATGCCCTTTAACACTTCCACCCCTGGAGCATATAGCTCTAGCGGCTCCTCTCTGGACGGCCAATGAAGGCAAGCCAGAGCTGAGAGTCCTGCGGGCCTTCTTGTGTTTACACTCCGACCGATGAAGACACGTCGGAGACGAAGAATATTATTATTATTGATAAGCAGTTGTCATTGAGAGCATATAATTAGGTACCTTGATAATAAATACAGTAAAGTCGAAGTCGGTCGGTAAAAAAAAAAATATTAAATTAAGTGATTACATTAATTAATATTGAAATGCAAGTGATTTTATTAATAACGAAATACACATAAAAAAAATCATTTGGTCACTATTTTTGGGAAAAATAAATCTGCAATTTCACCATAAAACAGTAGTAATTAATCCCTGAGAAGGAAACTTTTTTAATTTGCGAACTGAATAATAATTTACACGGAATTCGTTATGAACAATGGGGTATCGGATTAACAACTAAACTTGGCAGGATTAAGTCTTATGTAAGTTCAGTATAAATTTTACCAAGTTTAATTTATTTTAATTAATTAATATTTATGTTTTGTAAAGTAATAATAACTTTCACTTGATGTACGCTGCTTACTAAAGGATCGAATCCGTAACGGAGAAATTCAACGGAGAACCAAAGTTGTTTTTTTTTTTTTTATACTACGTCGGGTGGCAGACAAGCATACGGCCCGCCTGATCTGATTACCGTAGCCATATTAACGCTCACAACATAAAATATTGCTCGCGCGCCACCACCCCCGCTGCCAACGCAGCATCTCCTTCATTTATGTCGTCATAGCTCTGAAAATCAAAAGTGCCAGTACGTCACATAGATCTGCCGAGTCAGCGATGAACCTACCGCCGAAGCTGAAGCTTACCGTAGATTGTTGCTAATTATGAGCAGCCCCCCTAGCCAAGTGTAATTCGTAGCGTAACGAACGTTAGATAGATCACGTGACATTTGTCAATTCGAACATTTTAGTATGAGAATTGACAAATGTCACGTGATCTATCTAACGTTCGTTACGCGACGAATTACACTTGGCTAGGGGGGCTGGTAAACACCCTAGAGCTTTACCGACTAGACTGAAGATGTTTGTCAATAACTTTAACCTAAGTTCAATTTTTGAAATCAAAAAAATCTATGGTAATATAGACTTCAGCTTCGGCGGTAGGGCCCCTGAGTGCTTAGTGCAGTAGTTTTTTGTCACATTCTAACGTGTTAAGGTTTACAAGTCGATCAAATTGAGAAAAAGTTACATATTGTGCATTTATCAGAGTGCTTAGTGAGAATTTTTTGTTCGCGTTCGATCATGTCTACGTAAACAAACCGATCAAATATATAATCAGATTTATTTCTATATGCCCCCATCTCACTGCTGGAATACGTATCTCCTCTCAATCGAAGGGGTTGCGCTCGACGCATGTCGCCTCCACTCTAGGACTTTCTTCCCCCATTTCTGCAATATTCACTACCATAGTACACTTTTAAAGACAACTCTTATCGGGAAAAGCAAAAGGATATTTTGGCCTATGGTGGTAGTCCCACAGAATAATAGTATAGTGCCACAAACTTATCTGACCCGGTGGCCAAATTAAGAACTAAAGCCTCCATTGTATTACCAGGTACAATTAATTTATTTACCACGTATACACATTCCATTGAGGTGTATTTTTTTTAAATACATATATATCTTTTTTTATACATACAATAAAAAAATCGTCAGCGAGTTGTTTCTGTGCAATATTGTAACTCTCTAATATTATATAATAGTTATGATCGCGACTTAACGTGGTGCATTTTTAAAACTAATCAACAAAAAATTTAAGGCAATTGATATTTAATTGAAACACCACACAACAGAAATAATCAGTATATCAATGCTATTATTTTAACAGTGTTTATATTTCTTTGATTTTAATGTTTCCTCTAAAACGGGCGGAATTTCGTTTAATAGCAACACTTAAGTCGATCGTACCGCCCCCGCCACCGGGCCAGATAAGTTTGTGGCACTGTACACGTAAAAGTGGTTACTATCTACTACAATCAATAAATAGTAAGCTAATAAGACGTGTTTGTGTAAACCAAATAAATGAAGGACATAAATCAACTGTTTTAACTCTTGATATTCAGTGTGCCTTATTTCGGCACTGCCCAGGTCTCAGATCTTGATTTTAACTAGACAAAAAATTAGTCGTTAATTTGTCGAAATTTGTCGCCCAAAGCAAAAAATTTGTCGGTCTCCCGTTAAAGAGTTATAAGGTTTTATTTGTGGCAGTGCCGAAATAAGCTTATTTCGGCACTGCCCACTCGGGATCTATTAAACAACAAAACATAGCGAAGATATGATTTTCTCCAGAATTAGTCGTCAATTTGTCGAATTCAGACACCAAGTATCAGAATTAGTCGACGTCCCGTTAAAAAGTTATAAGTACTTCTTTGTGGCAGTGCCGAAATAAGCCTTATTTCGGCACTGCCCAAAAAAACTACACCACCTAGCGAAAATCTGATTTCACCCAGATGTTGCCTTGAATTTGTCGAAATTTGTCGGATATAAAACACAACTAGTCGATGCGTAATTAAAAAGTTACACGCATTTTAATAATTCACGTTGTAGTCAGAGAGCCTAACGTAGGCAGAGTAGAATAACACCACCCCATTCACATATGGCTATCGTAAAAAGCAACTAATGTAGTGCTAAAGAACACTTAAAGCATTCGTAGATCAGAAAACAGTATCATGCATTGACAAGCTTTGCCAGACTCTGAAAAAGGAAGGAAATAAAACGTTTACTGTTACATTTTGTGCATGATATAATTTTGATGCAAGATCTCGGACTATACTTATTATGAGAATTATTAAAATGCGTGTAACTTTTTAATTACGCATCGACCAGTTGTGTTTTATATCCGACAAATTCAAGGCAACATCTGGGTGAAATCAGATTTTCGCTAGGTGGTGTAGTTTTTTTGGGCAGTGCCGAAATAAGGCTTATTTCGGCACTGCCACAAAGAAGTACTTATAACTTTTTAACGGGACGTCGACTAATTCTGATACTTGGTGTCTGAATTCGACAAATTGACGCCTAATTCTGGAGAAAATCATATCTTCGCTATGTTTTGTAGTTTAATAGATCCCGAGTGGGCAGTGCCGAAATAAGCTTATTTCGGCACTGCCACAAATAAAACCTTATAACTCTTTAACGGGAGACCGACAAATTTTTTGCTTTGGGCGACAAATTTCGACAAATTAACGACAAATTTTTTGTCTAATTAAAATCAAGATCTGAGACCTGGGCAGTGCCGAAATAAGGCACACTGATATTCATTCAGTTCGGATAATAAATGACACACTTATTTCTGGTGCCTGCACTGCCGGGGTGATTTATTCGACGAAAACAATAATTTGAATAATATAATCCAAATGTCTCTGTTATGATGATAACCATTTTAATTCTGCTGCTTTATTTTTGCCTTCATTCTGTAGTTTTTACGATTATAATTTTTTTTCTACTAGCGAGCCAAAGCCATATTCACCTGCACGTGGTTCACCCAGCTGACTGACAAACTATACCTCACTTTCGCCAAAGCCTAGTTTTCTAATGAAAACGAGGCTTTGGCGAAAGTGAGGTATAGTTTGTACTACTAGAGTACGTCGTAATTGTATCCTAGTACGTCGTAATTGTAAGCTGCCCGACTGGGGAAGTACCTCCACCTCACATAAGAACGCAGCCAAATAACAATTCCATTGAGGATTATTGTGTTCCTGAGTAACATGAGTGAGTGAGGTCACCAGAAAGGAAAGAGTTGTTGCGTTAGCAGCGGGAGTGGCGGCGCGGGAGCGATATTTCATTTCGCGAGTGTTAATATGGCTACGGTAACCTCTTCACATGAACGTATGCTTGTCTGCCACCCGACGTAGTATAAAAAAATATATATACCTACTCTTCAGAAAGTTATTAATTTTGTTTGTAATACCCATGAAATAACTTTTTTGAAATATTACATCTCCTTCAAATTGAATTCAAATCAAACCATCTGCGGGTTTAGGCGGGAACGTTGAATATTTTATTTTAATTTGTATTATGAAATATGTGCGTTTCCATGGATAAATTATTTAACTGACTTAAATTCTTATAAGTAAATTACATTAAGAAATCTAATCAAGGTGATTAATTCTAGTAACTTGTTCATACATGTGTGGATGGATTTTTTATACACACATTTTTTGAAGTGAAAACTTCTTTAGCGGTGTTGTGCACTTTTTGGTAAAAAAATGTTTAACTCGCGTCAGAGGGTCTAGCCAAATGGCAGTTTGCGAAGTAGAAAAGCGTAGCGATCGCTAATTTGAACTGTTGAGCTCATACTAAAATGTTCAAATTGACAAATGTCACGTGATCTATCTAACGTTCGTTACGCTACGAATTACATTGGCTAGGGGGGCAGGATACGTGGCCTGATAGAAAATTCGTAAGACGGAGGGAGAGTAGAGTAGTATTACTATATGCTTTTAAAACTGTGCCCTTACCACCAACTCTTATTGTGATTCAATAACTGAATAGAATGCTTATTCATACCAATGAATAAGCGACTCTATTTCAAATTGAATATAGTGCGTTTTTTATGAGGAACTAATGTCATATTGAAAATATCCGATTTTTAATAACCGAAAATATATGAGATAAGAAAAATCAATTATTTTCGGTTATTAAAAATTTGAATACTGTACGTCTGTAGAGTTCATATTCCTATTCTCTTATTGTAAGGGGGCTGATATTAAAATCCGAAATTACGATGTCCCTGCTGAATTACGAAGCCGAAATTACGAACGAATGCGACCCTGGATACGAATACTTTACCATAGATAGCTATTATGAGAGCGCGAAATATTTTTTTATTAAAAATAGAAATCGACTTCAATGGGGGTGTTTGATATTTTTTCTGACAGCAGATGTCCCTGTCCCTAGGTAGGCGTCGGGTCCAGATTGTCAAATTGTACTGAATTTTTTGAAAGTGAAACTTCAAGACGACAAGACAACACAAGACGTCAACAAGACATTTGACAAGATGCTATGAATTGACAGACGATTGGACCCTGCGCTACAGTGCTGCCAAAAGACCCTCATTGATTGATCCTAGTAGCCTAGCTATGTTTGGAAGGCTCTTTCATTAAATAAACAATTTTGGAGTAAAGGCAAATACTCGTAAAATTATTTCTTATGTAGATGAATAGTTGTCGTAAAATAACAATAGGCTAGATGCCAATTTTTTCTTTTTATTTCTTATGTAGATGAATTGTTGTCGTAAAATAACAATACGCTAGATGACATTTTATTCTTTCTATTTGTTATGTAAGGACGTTCTTATAATAATAATTATCATTACAGTTCTTATAATATAATCAACCATAGGTGAAAAGCCTTGATAGCACAAAAATCTCCCGAGATATGTTAATTTGAAAATCACAATTTTTGACTTTCCCGAAAACGCTCCTTACAAAAGGCTACTGCATTATGACGTCACAGTTTTGTATTTTGTATGCATCAAATCCGAAATTTGTACGACAGCTATGTGAAATATTATGTTTATGTAATTAGTATCATAATAAAAGTTCTATAGTATGAAAAATAGTAATACTGTGGTAAGGGGGCTGATCTATACGTACTGAAGCACTGAAAATAATGTGCGTAACAACGCGTGATGCTTGAGTTAAAATTATACGTGCAAATGGAGTATTAAATCATACAAAAAAACATACATAACATATATTTTACATATGCTTTGGTGTATTATGATTCTAATTCACGCATCACGCATTGTCGTCATTTGACGAAAATAATAAATTATATGGAAGTATGGATATTTATCCATACTTCCATATTATTTATTATTTAATATTATAAATAGATCGTGTTTGTTTGTTTGTGCTTATATCACGTCGCGTCGGAAGGAATCAACGGATTGATATGTTCCGGGAAAAAACGTTTTATTAAAATGATGACCACACGTGCGAAGCCATGGATAACAGCTAGTAATTAATAAAATTGTCTCGTCCATGGAATAAAGTCAGATCTGTAGGATTGATAGTAAAAAGCGCACGAAATACGTGCGTTTTTATGAGGAACTAATGTCATATTGAAAATATTCGATTTTTAATGACCGAAAATATATGAGATAAGAAAATTCAATTATTTTCGGTAATTAATAATTTAAAAACTGTACGTAGAGTTCATATTCCTATTCTCGTATATACATATATATCCTCCATAATCACATCTGTTCTACGGATGAGTCAAATTAAGTCCCACATTCTTGCTAGCTCTTACTAAATAAATAGGAAGTACACACTTTCATAATCAACAAACTGTTTATTTCATCTCAATCGCAAGGCGGAAAATCAACAATCGAGTTTCGAGCGGCAATTCTCTTTGTGGCTTATCACTTTTCCGTAAAATAAACTAATTTTAAACAGCGTTCTAAGCATTCCGTAAAGGTTTCTAATAATAACAACAGAATATTTAAAGAAGGTGTATAAAAAATTGCGCTGGCCTTGCGTAGATTGTGAATAATTCATAGCGGCCTAGATATTATACTGTCAACAGTTCGGTTCCTTTTCGACCGCCAATGTAAACGAAGGGTTAGAAAAACAATTTGTGAGAAATGTTACGGTGAGGTATTTTAGCACAATTGCGCAGGTAGTCTCAGAATTACATAGACGTAGATGTGTGGTAGATACGAAGTTATAGCTTCAAATATGAAGTACGGCATGGAAAACAAGCGTGTCATTTTCGACGTGAAAACTTCTATAGGTGCGACGTGCACTTTAATTTGAGGCTTTTGCAAATGAAACTGATTCGTCACGGTCGAGTAAGTAACGCGTCACGCCTATGTAACGTTCTTTTGGGTACTAGTCGACAGGAAGAGAACGAGACGGAGCGAGAGTGAAGTTTTTACTTTTGTCGTGTGGTCAAACACACTGTTTTTTTACGTGATTAAGGTGATGTCATAGCCGTTTTTGTGATGTTTTAAATCTTTTGACTACGTTGCGTCTCATGGAATTTTAGCAGCTCTGCACACGACTTGTCGCGTCACCGTACTCATACGCCGCTCGTATGCAAGCAGTTCGAGAGCATGCCGAGCGCATACAACTGTTAACAACTCAGCAAACTCGTCGCTTCATCGTCGCAATGCGACATGGCGAGCTGTATGCGGAGTTGTTGAGAATTCTATGTGCCCGGTGCAAGCAGCATACGAGCGGCGTACATTTTGATTACGCGACAAAGTATTCTTTTTTTTTTTTTTTTGGATGTTAAGATGTCAAGTCATATTTCTTCCTTTGTGTTATATATTCGTTTATAATATCCTCTCTGTTATACCTATTATTATAATTTATCATGAATTATGTCATTTTTTTTTATCGTTCGTGATGTATACAATGCACATATAAATTGTTTATTAGTAATTATTAAACTGGTATCAACCAATAACACTTGCCTCGGCGCATTTGAACCAACTTATATTGGAATTAGCTTTCGCACGCGGCTTCGCTCGCGTGACATTCGGGGCAAACACGTGTTTATAGTCCAACTAGTCTTCTTTCCCCATACAAACTTTAGACCCCTATTTCACCCCCTTAGGAGATAAATATTGAAAAATCCTTTCTTAGTGCACCCTTAGACGTCATAAGGAACCTACGTTCCAAATTTGGACTCTCTAGACCCAACACTTTGGGCTGTGCGTTGATATATCAGTCAGTCAGTCAGGACTTTGAATTTTATATATATAGATAGATGGACCAATTTTGTCCGTTTTGGTAAGTACGATATCTAGTATACTTCTAAATCTAAGGAGAATTCGGATGAGCAACATTTTAGGTACGCTGCGGTTAAAGCATTTGCTTTTAAATTAGTTTACGTTTCTGCTCGTACATCGCGATTTTTTTAAAGTGCTTTACTTTGAAGTGTGAAGTGTGTTAACGTGAAAATGATTATATAAATCGACTCATCCGTAGAAAAACTCCGATCTGTATTATTGGTAGTCTGTCACTGTTGTGCGTTTTTATAAGGAGCTAATGTCAGATTGAACGGTACGTTATTCTAAATATCGGTAGATAAATGACACAAAAAAAATCTGAAAACGTATGTCTGAAGAATTTATATCTTATCTAGTGTAACTAGTTTAACACGACTAAACAAACGAGAGGTCGTGGGTTCAAATCTCACCTAGGGAAAGCAGGAGAATTTTTCCATTTAAAAAAAATATATAAAAAAAAAATTGTTTAACACGTGTTTGTTCTATGATCACATCGGACTCTGTTCCACGGAGAGTCGAAATGGGATTTATACATGTTGAGTGTGACGCACATCTTACATTTTGTACATTATCGTCGTCGTCGCCCCTTATTCAACCCACTGCTGGGATACGACGTAGTCCACGAAGAGCACCCGTCTGAATAGCACCTATGCGAATAGCACCTAGCCTAGTCCACGAAGGGCACCTATCAATATTTTTGGCAGGTGCTCTTCGTGGATTCAAATTTATTTTTACATTTTTGTCCACGAAGAGCACCTACGACTCAGCAGCCTAGTGCTGGGGTGTATATGTTTTACAGGACGTTACTAAATGAAAAATATCGATAAAATAAGGTAAGGTAAACAGATTTTTTTTGCGTTTCTACAAAAAATATGTTATTAAACGTGGTTATTTATCATTTTTACCCACGACGGAACTGAGACGGTACGAGTATATGCGTTTGAGGTACTAGGATGTTTGTGCAAATCAATGTTGCCATTTATCTCCAAAAGTACGAGTCCGATTTTGATGTGGTTTTCAGTGATGGGTTCGGGTTTGATTGGAGCATGTTCTTAGATAGGTGTTAGTAGTAACAACTCACCAGAGGGTGCTGCAGTAAACATTTGTTTGTGTAAAACCAAAACTACTAGTTTGATTCTGATGCGGTTTGATTTGTAATACATATGCTTGCTCTCTAAATAGTTTGAAATAAAAACAAAATTAAAAAATTTGAAAACATCCACGACGGTTAAAACGTAGTTGAAAAAGGATAAAATAATTTTGAAACTCCCGACTTAAAGAACTTATGCTATGAATTTAATTAAAAAAACCCGACTAGTGCGAGGCGGACTCGCCCACCGAGGGTTCCGTACGTAGGATCATTATAAATAGTTCAAGAATCAAACCACCTTTTTTAAGATTTAATTACAAATGTACAGTTATGAGATTTATTCTTGTAGGTACTTGTAGTCTATAACGATTTTACTTGCCAAATTTCATAGTTCTAGGTCAACGGGAAGTACCCTATGAATTTTGATTCCCTTGAGAATGTGTCCAAATATGCGTTTTTTGCTGAATAAACGACCGTATCTTTTTTTTTACGTAAACTTAGCAGTTTGATTTTTTTACAACTGCATGGGACCGCAGTCCTGAGTATACAGTTCAAATTTCAGCTTGATACCTTCACGCATTCTCGACTTAGAGGGTCTTGACAGACAGACAGACGGACAACACAGGTATCTTATAGCGCGGCAACCAACACCCCCCACTCCACCTACCATGTAGATCGCCCGAGCGTTCGCTTGACGTGTATGTATATGGTACGACAAACACACATATAGTTTAAATTCTTAATATGTATGTATGTATATATAAATTCATTCTTCATTGTATATATAATAGAAACCATTAAACCAAGCACGTGTACTATTTACTGCCCCCCCCCCCCCCCCCCCCATCATGTGAATTTTTGCATTGCAATGCAGCTATAAAGTTTACAATTCTATGTAAAATTCTCTGGAAGGAACCGCACAGTACGTGACAGTAGGCTCGATGGCGAGCGGTGCAACAGTAGAAGGAGGCCATTATGTCAAATAACTCCACTGAACAACCACAAAAAATATATAATGGACGGCCCCTTTTTTGTGTATAGGTATAATACGTTCAAAATTTTTGAATGAATAATTTTTTTGGTGTGTAATTACACTATTTATACCTAATTATTTATACCTAGCTATTTTCGTTTTATAGAGTAGAAAAACTTAAAGAGCTAAAAAGAAAAAGAAATTGTGAACGTCATATTATCAGCGTCAGAAATATTAAAAGAAAATGAAAAAAATAAGTTTATAATTTTTTTTTGTTGCCTAATAACCACGTTTACTGACATGGTTTTTGTAGAAACACAAAAACAATCTGATTACTTTGATAATCGACGATTTTTATCGATATTTTTCATTTAGTAACGTCCTGTAAAACATATACACCCCAGCACTAGGCTGCTGAGTCGTAGGTGCTCTTCGTGGACAAAAATGTAAAAATAAATTTGAATCCACGAAGAGCACCTGCCAAAAATATTGATAGGTGCCCTTCGTGGACTAGGCTAGGTGCTATTCGCATAGGTGCTATTCAGACGGGTGCTCTTCGTGGACTACGTCTGGGATACGGATCTCCCATTAATCGAAGGGGTTAAGGGCATACTCTATCACGCTGCTCAACTGCGAGTTGGCAAAGGCCAGTGTTTTCAAGCCGCTTAAAGGCCACTAACTTGGCTTAACGACTACCATCTAATGACAACAGCTGGGACCGGCGGCTTAACGTGCCCTCCGAAGCAATGAGGAGCTCGAGATAAATAAACCCACAGTTTTGCTATTGCTAAACTTGTGCGTACGATTATACTGACACACGCAATGACGCTATTGAGCTTATCGTAGTGATGATGGAGCATAATGTACAAAATGCAAAATGAGCACCACACTCAAAACGTATAAATCGCACTTCAACTCATCCGCGGAACAGAGTCCGATGTGATTCTGAAACAAAAACGTGTTAAACTAGCTAGAATAGATAACGAATATGAATTCTTCAGACATAATATGATTTTACAGTTAATTGATTCAGGTGTTATTTTGCGGAAGTCAAATTTACAGGCAATTTGATCTACACTACTTTGCGTGCTTCCGCCACCAATTAGTTCATGTAAATTACTGCCGGCCGGCACCCACCCACTACCGTTAGTTGTTGCATGCGACTGCCATGGCTGCTTTGGTCGTCTCTGCTCCAGCTGCTGTTGTCGTCTCGGCGAATCTCCAACATCTGAGCAGAGACGACCAAAGCACCCACGGCAGTCGCATGCAACTACTAACGGTAGTGGGTGGGTGCCGGCCGGCAGTAGTTTGCATGAACTAATTGGTGGCGGAAGCACGCAAAGTAGTGTAGATCAAATTGCCTATATGATTTTACATTTTTCTTATCTAATTTCTCTTCCAATTTTTAGAATCAAATAACGTTCAAACTGACATTAGTTCCCCATAAAAACGTACGAAAATGAACTATCAACAATACATATAGGACTTTATTCTAGGGATGAGTCGATATACGCCGTCTAATACTCACAGCAAGACATTGAGCTTTGTTTGATATAACAATAGATCTGTTTCGCCCCGACCTGAATGTTTACTTGTTAACATGTTTATTGGATAGTTTCAGATAGCTTCAGGTCGTTTATTTTCATTGTACAAATAATTCATGACCGATTTGTTTCGTGTAAACAAATCTAATTGCTTCTCGGAACGATATGTACACGCGTGTTTCGATTCAGTATGCTTCGATAAAAAAATATTTGGGAATCTAAGTAGCTCACCACCATCCTCAGTAAATTATCAGGATGCACCACGTGTAGGACGTGGTGCATCCTGATAATTTACTAACGAGGTCTGGCGAAAGAGTGAAGGGCACAGCGTGATCTTAAGCTGCCTGACTGGTGAAGTATCTCCACCTTACAGAATTCTGCAGCCAAAACACAATTTCATTGAGGGTTGTTGTGTTCCTGCGAGTGAGTAAAGTCACCAGGATGGAAGGAATATTATTAAATATATATCTGAAATAATTATTATTGTGAAAGATACGTAATAGTAATACCAATGATCTCTCTGTCCGTCTTCTGTAATATCCCGGTATTTAGTTCACCCAGATCTCATTTCCATAGCTCATTTATTTTCCATCAAAATTTGAAATAATCTCAACGCCTACCGAGACCACCTCATGGGTATATCGTTGCATTGATATATCATGGAGCGGGTCACGGCGGGCGTACAACATTATAAAAAACTTCTCAAACCCCTACGCGTTGGGTCCATATCCCCGCGCACGCCTATCAAATGACCGGGCTTGACTCGTAAATCAAGAGAGATACCAATAACCACTTGCAATATCTAAAAATCATTCACACTATCCGCCTCTTAATTAAACGTAAAGAACTTTTTGAGACGAAATCTTTTTAAGAAGAAGACTCAGAAAATAATAATCGTTTAATGATATGGCACAGAATTAACATGGCTAATAAACGAAAGTGTCTTGAACTGGTGGTGATCATTTTTTTTTTGCGTCACTGACGAATGCGGGCCATTAAACAAGCGGCAGAATACATAAAGATAAGCTAAGCCTCTGCGGGGTTCAATAGCTTTTATAAATATGAGATCATCAACAATGCTCGCTGCTAGAGATGGCAAAATATTTGTAAATTTCTCCACCATTGATTTCTTTCGAGGATATATGGAAAAAGTCATCATCATCATCATCATCAGGTCCATTTTAATCTCCACTATAGGAGCACGACCCTCTCTTGTCCGTCCTAGACAGAAGGAGGATTTGGCCTACACTCCCCACACTGGCCAGACGGGTTGGGGAGGCCTGATTGATATTTGATAATGTATTTCCCTTAGTCGCCTTGCACGACATCCACGGGAAGAGACGGAGTGATTCTATGCTAGTCTGACGGAAACCACACGGCCATGAATTCGAGGATATATGGAAAAAGTATTTGAATCATTTGACTTACAGTCATCATCATCATCTTATTATTATTCAACCAATGTTTTGGTGTAGGCCTCCTTCAATCCTCTCCATGTTGTTCTACTTTGGGAAGTTGACATTCAGTTGTGCCCACAGTTGTCGGGGTCTAAGGTACCCCTTAGACATGCAATACAAGAATTCTACAAGAGAGTTCTCTAGCTTCTGATACTCAACTCCACTCTCACCTACACGAGGTAGAGTTCGTGTTCAATCAATCAGTGCGTCCTCCCCGCTATGACCTACGGTGCAGAGACTTGGACGCTGACCGTTGGGCTGGTTCACAGACTAAAAGTCGCACAGCGAGCGATGGAGAGAGCAATGCTTGGAGTTTCTCTAAGGGATCGAATCCGGAACGAAGAAATTCGACGGAGACCCAAAGTGGTCGACATAGTTCTCAAAGTCAGCGAGTTGAAGTGCAGGTAGGCTGGCCACATCTGCCGAGTCAGCGATGGCAGAAGGGGGAGGAAAGTCCTAGAGTGGAGGCCACGTATGGGGCGACGAAGCGTAGGACGCCCCCTCTCTAGATGGACCGATGATTTCAAAAAAGTGGCTGGTAGCTGTTGGATGCGGAAAGCGGAGGATCGCATGTGGTGGAAAGCATTGAGAAAGGCCTATATCCAACGGTGAGTAGATACAGGCTGATAATGATGATGATGATGACTCAGGTCTACGGTCCCATGAAGTTGTAAAAAAATCAAACTGCTAAGTTTACGTAAAAAAAAGATACGGCCGTTTATTCAGCAAAAAAACGCATATTTCGACACATTCTCAAAGGAATCAAAACCCATAGGGTACTTCCCATTGACCCAGAACTATGAAATTTGCCAAGTAACATCATTATATATATATATATAGACTAATCTCAAAACTACACATTTGTAATTAAATCTTAAGAAATACTAGTTCAAATGGGGTATCATATGAAAGGGCTTGATGTGCACATTGCAAAATATATTTTATTTATTTTTTCCGACGGATTATTTCTTATTTATAATGAAAATATCAAATTTATAATAATCCTACGTACGGAACCCTCGTGTGGGCGAGTCGGACGCGCACTTGTCCGGTTTTTTTTTTAATAATAATAATAATAATAAGTTCACCCAGATCTCATCTCCATAGCCCATTTATTTTCCATCACACTTCGCAATAGTCTCAACGCCTGCCGAGACCTGCTCATGGGTATGTCGTTCCATTGACATATCCTGGAGCGGGTCACGGCGGGCGTACAACATTACATCAAACTTCTCAAAGGGGCCTCTACGCGTTGGATCCATATCCCCGCGCACGCCTATCAAATGACCGGGCTTGACCCGTGATTAAAAAGAGATACATAATAATAATAATAATAATCTTTATTGCTTAAAACATGGTATACATAGGTCTTAAATTTAGTCTGAGAACATTCATGTTTTGCTAACGGAGAGATAGCATGCAACGATACAAATAATAAGCAAATTACCTACTTCTCATATCTTAAAAACTTCTCATGTCAAGAAAATCCTTTAAATTGTAAAAATTTTTTTCATTTAGCCATCCTTGTAATTTTGTCTTGAACAATTTTATATTTAACATTTTTATGTCATTTGGTATGTTGTTATAAATCTTTACACACATAGCTATACAATTTTTATTATATTTTGATAGTCTGGGATTATCGTCAAGTACAAGTTTACATGGGTTACGTCTACTTCTTGAGTGCACATTATCAGAAACATTTCTGAACAAATGTTTATGCTTGTGTACAAACATACAAACTTCGAAAATGTATAACGATGGAAGTGGTAATAAACCAAGCTTTTTAAATATTGGTTCACAAGAATCGTCTGGCTGAAGACCACATAATGCTCTTATACATTTTTTTTGAGAAACAAATGCTCTTTTCCTGTCAGTACTGTTACCCCACAGGATGAGTCCGTACCGTAATACAGACTCAGCATAGGCGTGATAACAAGTAATAGCTGTCTTAAGATTTGTTACATTTCTCACTCTTCTTAAAGCATACACAAATTTGTTAATTTTGTTAACTACAATTTCAACATGCGATTTCCAATCTAAATTTTGGTCTATGTTCACTCCCAAGAATTTAATTTGGGTTGTATTTTGAATTTTTTGGACATTTAGCTCCCTATGACAAGATTCAAAGACGTATTCAATTTTAAAGAAGGTCGAATCTGCTTTGAAAAATAAATACATATATCTATATAAATTTTGGTAGCCAACGAATGTTGTCCCCATTCGTAATATGCCTGATAACAGCGATAATGACACTTTTATCAGTCGTGCAGTGACAATTACTTGGGTTAAGCTTCGGAGATTACACTCCGTAATATGACACGAAATGTTTGTCACTTGATTAATATTATCAGATAATAATGGTGCCTGTTACTTCTATGTATTTTTAGTATATTTTTTTATACCACGTCGAGTGGCCAACAGGCATACAGCCCACCGGATGTGAAGCGGTTATTGTAGCCATATTAACGCTCGCAACATGAAAATATCGCTCGCAAGCCGCCATCCCCGCTGCTAACGCAGCAACTCCTTCATTCCGCAACACCAAGGGGTCGCCGATCCGTTGCCAGCCTATGCTCCTTCCGTTCTTTCTGGTCACCTCAATCACTTGCAGGAACACAACAATCCTCAAGGAAATTGTTATTTAGCTGCTTTATTCTGTGAGATGGAGGTACTTCCCCAGTCAGGCAGCTTACAAATACGCTGTACTTTACCTTTCTTTCGCTAGAACCTCTTTAGCCCGCCGGCAGGGTGCATCACTAGTACTAGTAGGTGAGATTGAGGTTTTTAAAGGGTCGGCAACGCGTGAGTGATCACTCTTGTATCACAAGTCTGCGATGACTAGTTATCATCAGGCAGGTCATATGCTTATTTACCACTCTACAGATGATATTACATGTCACTTTGCACATAAAAAAACACCATAATTCGGCTACACAGATTTTTAAAATATCTGTTCCTCTCATACAAACCTATTGAAATAAAATGTAGTTTTCAAATCTAAAATGCCAAGTTGAGACTTTTTCCGTCACGTTAATCCGGGTAATCCTACCTATTTTTAATATAAAATTTACAATATTCGAGGAATTCTTTAGTATAAATATACAACATTATCTCGAGCAATGGAGATATTTGATCCTTAATATTTATTAAAAATTTATAAAGGTTAAATTATTTTTAGTAGGCAATACAGACTGCCTGAATAAAAAACGTCCACGAGCTGCTTTGTCATTTATTTGGATGGTAGCAGTTGGATGCGGACAGTGAGGATCGTATTTGGTGGAAAGCGTTGGGAAAGGCCTATATTTTGACGAGCTCGGTGGCATAGCGGTCAATGACGCGGCTTCGACACCAACGCTCGTGGGTTTGATTCCCACATAGGACATACATTTGTGTGCATGAACATGTCTGTTTGTCTTAGTCTGGGTGTTTTCTGTGTATCATATGTATGTATTTACAAAAAAAAAATGTATTTACGTATGTTTATCAGTTGTCTAGTACCCATAACACAAGCTTCGCTTACTTTGGGGCTAGATGGCGCTGTGTAATTTGTCTGACAATATTTATTATTTATTTAAATCAGCAGTGGGTAGATACAGGCTGATAATGATGATGATACTGATTTATTTAGCTTTGATAATTTATTTATATTATTAACTGAGTTAATAGATAGTATCCTGTGTGAATAATATAGGAAAAAGTACATTTCCATTCTTCATTAATTTTTAAATTTCGGGCAACTTTTCCATTTTTTGCGTTCCATAAAAACCTTAATCGGATTATTGCTTTATCGGATTATTTATATTACATTATTACCGAACAAAATGTAATTTTAACACAGGCGACCGAGCTTCGAGTGGCTTTTTGTTGATAGAAAACCCATTCGTAAAACCCCTAGCCAAGTGTAATTCATAGCGTAGGTAACGAACGTTAGATAGATCACGTGACGTTTGTCAATTCGAACATTTTAGTATGAGCTCCACGGTTGAAATTAGCGATCGCTACGCTTTTCTACTTCGCAAACTGCCATTTGGCTAGCCAGGGTAGTCTATGGGTTTTACGAATGCGTTTTCTATAAGACGTAAAATAGTAGGGCGTCGTTTTCTGTAAATCATAGGCGCAAATGCATAAGGGTGGAAGCGACAACACGCGCTTTTAGTAAGTAGGTACTAGGTAACGGCTAACCTACCCTAAAACAATAGATATCAATTAACAAAAAAACACGAAATCTGGAAAAGTGGTACTCCGTAATAAATCCAAAAATGGACAGGCAGACAGAAACACGATGAATTTTTAATATGTATAAGTCATATTAAAAAGATTTAGGTTACATAATCAGTCTGGTGTCAGTCATCATTAGCCCCAGTCTGATGCTGACTTTAATGACCATAAAAAATGTAGCAGCGTTTTCAACCCTTTTTAACAAATTCACTGTTTCTATTAAGAAATACGGCAGAAAGAATCAAATAAAGCTTACAAATAATAATCCACAAAAATTAAATTACTCCAAATACCGCAAACGAAAGTAAATGAAGTGGAAGAGATAGCAACTCCTCGGACGGTGCAGATCGTTAAATTTTATCATTTAAGCCTTTCCACGCGACACTTCAGTCACGCTCCACTTGAAAACTTTGCAAATGAAAATAAAAGAAAAGATATAAACGATGAAGGCGACGAACCAGACGGTGGAAAAGTTAACATAGTTGTAAAGACAGAAACAATAAATAAGATTTGTGAAATAGACGATACGTGATGTGGGTTTAGTTAAGAAGCGAAAAAAAAAGAAGCTAAGACCAGTTAGAAAGGTTGAAAACGTACACCAATGAACTTCAGGGAATAAAGGTTACGTGAGAAGATTTTCAGATAAAGTTAAATTAAAGATCGTTAAAAGAAGTGTCTAGAAAATAAAATTTATGATTGTTGCAAAGGTGTAGAAGGTGGGATGAGGAGTAATTCGATAATATAAATAAAACGTAAGCATTTAAGCATATATCAAATAACTTCTCCAAAATTGATAATTATTTTGGAGAAGTTATTTGATATATACTTAATACTCCTGTTATTTGAGTAATTACAAATAAACAAATGAATATTCCTGGCCAAATTACACAGTGGTATCTAATCCCAAACAAACAGACATGTTCATGCAGACAAATGTTTATATTGTGTGGAGATCGAATATGTGACGTCGAAGTCTAAGTGGCCATTGTTAACCATTCGACCACCAGCCTCGTAAGTTGTCCTATAAAAATATTATAGAAAAAGCCTGCTCGGAAAGTTTCGGTATCAGTTTCAGAAAAGAAACTAAAAGTAAATTAGGTACAAAGTTATCGCATTAACTCGGTTGCCTAAAGTAGTATTCAAAGTTTGTAACATTTCTTCATAATTACGTTATTACTTCTAACTGCGGTGACTCGAGGACGCGTATATACGTGACTGACTAATTACTTGATTATTATTTATTCTTTGACGATAACTACGATGTTATTTTACGTTTCATTGCCATAATCAGTCTAAATTTAATGATTATAGATCACGTCATGTAATAGGTTTTTTTTTTTTTTTTTTTTTTTTTATACTACGTCGGATGGCAGACAAGCATACGGCCCGCCTGATTTGAAGCGGTTACCGTAGCCATATTAACGCTCGCAACATAAAATATCGCTCGCGCGCCGCCACCCCTGCTGCCAACGCAGCATCTCCTTCCTTTCTTTCTGGTGACCTCACTCACTCGCAGGAACACAACAGCCCTCAAGGGAATTGTTATTTGGCTGCGGTATTCCGTGAGGTGGAGGTACATTCCCCAGTCGGGTAGCTTACAATTACGCTCCCTACGTCTCTTAATATGACCCGCCTGATGAAATTTGTAAGTGTCTCACACTTAACTACGATATTTTCTGAGATAGAGTTACTTTCCCATTCGAGCCCGATATACCTTAGCTCTTTTTACGGTCCGTTAGTCGAACACCATGTGCAGGTGATGTTGGCTTTGGTTCTAATGGAGATGAAGGCACTTACTCCCCATGTAACATCACTAGACATTAAATGATGACACTAGACAGACGTGGTATAATTAAAACAATAACCTTGTGGACGAATATTAACACAGAAACCTACAAAAATATCAGTTATTTTGTGATTCTCTCCGTCATAACGTAAATAAAAGTATTTTTATAACTTCGAGTTAAAATAGGAGACATTAATATAGAAATAAATGCTTGAGACGTGATGAGCCCGGCCTACGTTCCGTTTTATACGCTGACAGATTACGACCACTATAACGTGTTTGTATATTTTTTATGTGATTATAACCGTCTATCATATATAACTATCTAGATTTATGACTTACAGTTACTAATAATTTTATTAGACTCCGTTTACTGAGTACTTAGTGCGTATTTTTGGTTGGCTCGATCAAGTCAACGTAAACAAACCGACCAAATAGAGAAGAACGCATGTTGTGAATTTATAAGATGATATCAAAATGGGTATCATTTTAGCTATCGCCAATTTAATTAGTTTTGTGTTACTTAACTAGTAGATTCCACAATAAATCACCTAAAATCATGGAGATATAGGGTCTAGTACCAAATAAATGTTTTTGTATGTATTAGGTATATTGTCAATAATTAATAATTAAGCTTACTTGGCACCACATCATTCATCATCTAGGTTGACGGAGCTCCGCTTCGTGGAGCTCCTATTTCCGATGACAGGACACAAGAAAACCCTAACCTAACCAAAAATCAACTCAAATCTAACCAAAACATGATTTATTACATTGACCAAGTATTGGTAAGACTCGTCAGTGAATATGACGCCAATTTGACTTCGCCCCTATTAGCCATTTTTTCATTAAATTAAGGAGCTGATCTATTTATTTGGTGACAGAGATCTATTATTTTGATGATGAAACGAATTAAATGACACTAATAGTTTGTTAAGCTGATGATTTATATTTGGAGACAGTTTTGATTAAAATTATGACTAATATATTTCTTGGGGATAGATATTATTACTAAGGTACTGCAGATTAGTGACACATCTAAACTTAGGTGACAGAAAATATTGTTCCCTATCAAAATTATGTGGCTTACTTGCTCACATTTTGAAGTGAGCAACCCGGCTAATTTTGATATGTGTGTTACATATCAAAATTAGCCGGGTTTTGGATTTGGTCGGGTTGTAAACGTTAACACATTCGAATGTGACCAAAAATCTCGCACTCAGCACTCTGAGTTAAATTAGAGCACAGAACACTTAATAGAGGTTAGAAAGACCATCGTTGCTCTTTTCCTACGAAACCGATGTCTGCAATTTAGACTTCACTATTTTACTACTACACATGCAAAGTAATATGCTCAAACTTACGCACATACACGCCAGGTTAAATCGACTACTGTGATATGACTACACAGTCTATACATTGGCAGTATATTCTTTTACGGTAACAAAAAAAAATTAAGTCGCGCGGGACGCATAGCAGGTGAGAAACATCGACACGATTTCGTATACAAATATGCTAGTTAATATGGATAGTTAATTATCTCATTCATCGGAAGGTTTAGAATCTTTTGTAAATAATAAGCAATACGTATGGTAACTTCTTATGACAGCATGAAAACCTATTGAAAACAAAATAAGGTTCGCTAAAACAAATAGCATAAAACATTTGTTAGCATTAGTTTTAGTACATTTTTTCCTAAGAAATTGTCATTTTGAGAGACATAACATAGAAAGTAGCTCATTATTTACTTGTTGTCACCAGTCTTTACTCTTGTATCTGTTAGCAAGCCATCTGTCTGCCTATTTCTTCTAAAGTTATTTGGACCGGCCTATCGTAGAGGTGGAAATAAACGGTGGCGACGCGTCACCATGAAAAATTCGGCCTCCCCCGCCTCATTAGATGTTGCACATCAAAATCTATATGTTAGTAAATCTTTATTTATCACCACAAAGCAACGTATCCTTTCCTCTTACGTCGGAAACGCATTAGAGATCTTGTAATACTGTGCCATTAGCGACAAAGACTGTGTTTGGCACATAACATAACATACCTTGGGTCGGAAATTGATTGTAATGCAGGAACGTTATGGTGCCAATAAGTTAAGCCATCAAATTCAATCAATAAGCCATTACTGAAGTGGCAGGCACTTAGTGCCAGAGCCAACAATGCTGAAATGTTATTATAATGGTAAGCGATGTACGTGGATTCCGACATCGATACTTTGATGTTTATTGTGAAAAGAATAACTCTTTGACTGAGTTACAGTCGGTGTCGTCATTCACAGATTCTTATGAAATATTAGCCAGCGCCCGCGACTTCGTACGTACTTATACCGGTATCCTGAACGAAATTTCAAAAATTATTTCTTAGTACACCCCTTAAATCTCCTAAGGAACCTACATTGAGGCTTGTTGTAGTTCCTGCGAGTGAGTGAAGTCACCAGAAAGAAAGTAAAGAGTAACAGGTTTACGGACGATAGTTTTTCGTGATAACGTCATAAAAAAACATCAGCCGATGGAGTGGAAGAGATAGATGCGTCACAAGCAGAACGCTCAGGCCGATCGTGCCTCTCTATTGCTTGTTCCGCGGTCTCGCTTGCACGCTCAGCTCAGGCGGAACGTATCATCGATTTATAATGCGTTATCACGTCAAAAAAACCTTCATAGTGTTGAAGAAAATCCCATCTGACACCGCATACCTACAACAAATTTGAGACACGGCCAATATAAGGGTGAATTCCATTGGGTCGTATGTTCGTCTGAGAATTTAAAAACATTTACATTCCCGAAATACTACGTCGATTCCCGATTCCAGAATGGTCAATTCACGTCAGGTGCAACTTGTCCATCTCAGCGTTAGACACGTTATCTGTTTAGACTCAGCATTTATTTTTAACTACGGATGCGTGCTTCAATAATTTACGTTTTAAAACTATAACATGGATATTTAAAGAAACCAGTAACTACTTCGCCACCAGTTGGGAAGCTTTAGAGAACACGTCGTGTGGTTCTTGAACCCCAATAGTTTTATAAAGAACATACGTTTATTATTATTTAAATAGGCCATTTCGGCCGACTTGCCAGAATATTATAAATATTTAAAAAAAAATTGAAAAGTTCACCTCCACGCCTAGGTAGGATTTGAATCCACGACCTCTCAATGAGCGGTCGAGTGCTCTTCCAATTGAGCTACCAGGAAGGTTTGTGATCGTGACGAATTTTGGCATTTCATATTTTACTGTTGTCAAGTCGCAGTGTGGCTCCATCTACCTATTAACTATTACTATTAAACAATAAACGTACGTTTATGTCTATAGTTTGCCTGATTTATGTGTTCTGTCGATTGTACGATAGATTGCGTTCAAATATTCTTATGTTGCATGCACTCATTCTATATCGCATGCATTGCATCATTTGTCATTGGCTTGAAATTTGCTCATAAATTGGAACCAAAATGCACTTTGCGGTTTCAAAGCGGTTTTTTTTACGTGAATACGTCAAATTGCTTCCATCTGGAGGCAATCCAAAAAAATGATTGATAACAAAATCGGGGGATAAAGTTTGACGTTGCAGCTACAAATCTATCATCTCCATACAAAATTCAATCGCACCACTGGATAGATGAAGGATCAAAGAATTTATTACGATAAGTAAAGACTATGGAACATCGCGTGCACGGATGGGGAAGCGCTGACATTTTGTCAGTCAATTTTAAGTCAATTTTAGTGCATATAACGTATTTACATACGTACAACACAGGGATTTTGCAGACACTCGTCAATAGCTTGATTGGTCAAACCCTTAACTCGTCAAATACGTGATTCGTCAAATCAGAAACTCGTCAAAACCTTAACTGGTCAAATACGTGATTCGTCAACACCTTAACTGGTCAAATACGTGATTCGTCAACACCTTAACTGGTCAAATACGTGATTTGTCAAATTAGAAACTCGTCAAAACCAAATTTCTTATACCAAAACCAAATTTCTTATATCAAATTTCAAACCATACCAATAGCGAATTTGTTGGGTTTAAGGTTTTGACGAGTTTCTAATTTGACAAATCACGTATTTGACCAGTTAAGGTGTTGACGAATCACGTATTTGACCAGTTAAGGTTTTGACGAGTTTCTGATTTGACGAATCACGTATTTGACGAGTTAAGGGTTTGACCAATCAAGCTTTTGACGAGTGTCTGCAAAATCAACACAGGTCCGTGTCCATGGCACAGCCACAACTTATTATTTTTTATATGAGGGGGGGCCAAATGAACATATGGGTGAACCTGATGGAAAGCAATCACCACCGCCCATGGAGATCAACAACACCAACGGGTCGCCGATCCGTTGCCAGCCTATACTCCTTCCTTTTCTTTTCTGCGAAGTCTCAATTTGTAGAATGAAATTCGTGACAAAGTTTTTCTTTGAGGTTGCAATTGTAAAATGCGGTTCTAGCGGGGCGATGTTAATGTGAAAGTCAATTCTCTGTATCAATATTTTATTACTCATATTTTATAATAGCATAATCTTAAAGCGAAATACTATCCTCGAAGACGTTCAGCCATAAAGTGAGCTCTCGGTTGTGAATTCGTTACTTTTCGAGTCGGATATTTCCGTTCTTCTTCGCTTAAAGCGAGACATTGGCGCGGATGCGTAACGATTTCAAGTACTTGTTTTAATTAAATGATCTAGAACATGAGTTAAAAATTCGTTTTATAATTTAATAAAATTATTTTAGCATATTTGGCTAATAACTGTTCCTATACCTGTTACTAACATCATATCAAGTATTATAGTACATTAAATTATGGTAACAAATTACAAATAAAATGAAACTAATTTACAATAATAAAATAGGATTTGAGATTGTCGGCATTGCGTTAATGATGCTTTTGATGTCGCAAGGTCGGCAGGGTGCACAATGTGCAGGGGAGGTTGGCTTAGACTCTCTTTCTTCTTCTTAGTCGTGCACTCTTGACAGAGTGGTCGTGGTCCCAACTCGGTCGATTCATGCGATTCGCCGCCATGCAGTTCTATGTTTAGCGGAACTAGAGCAATCGTTGACAGTGGATTGCGTCAGAGATTTAATGAGATCGGTCCATCGTGTTGGAAAACGCCCACGTGATCTCCTGCACTCCACTTTCGCCTGCACCACCAATCGTTCCATTGAGTCCTCGTTGTGGGTTATGTGTCCAAAGAACTTGAAGATTCGTAATTGCACAGTCGACGATAATCTCTCATTGATGTTGAGTACTTTCAGGATGGAAACGTTGGTTCGGTGCGCGGTCCATGGGATTCTAAGCATGCGTCTCCAACACCACATTTCCAGTGCGTCAATCTTACGACGGTCCTGCATCGTGGACGCACGGTCCTGCACGTCTCGGCTCCGTATAGGAAGATAGGAAAGACCAGGCATCGCATCAGACGAACCTTTGTGTTTCTGGTTATTCGGCGGTCCTTCCAAATTTTTGCGAGTTTTTCTACTGAGGATCTAGTCATGGCGCAACGTCTTCGAATTTCATCCTCGCAGCCCCCAGCATTGGTGATAGTGGAGCCCAAATATACGTAGCTCTCGACTACTCGACTACTCGGCTTAGACTCTATATGACTGTGAACACAGGATGACTCTAGGTAATGGTAAGCCATCTGCACCCCGAAACCTTGTTGTTTAACACACTAGTGTCGTAAAAAATCTCCTGAATACTAACGAATACTATCTTACTCAGTAGATATCTTTTATGGCATAAAGTATAAAGTTTATATTTAGTATCTAAAATTAGATAAATAACACTATGACCCAGTTCAGGAGTTACAATAGTTTCACTGTATATTACTCCCTTTCATTATCCCTTTGTGTGGCCGACCCTCATGCTGACAATAGAGCCCACGCGCGAATTTAACAGACATTACGACCTAACATTAATCAGGAATTTAACTGTTCCCTGGAGGAAAGATAAGTTTTAGGGGTGTAAGAGGCTCACTATCACCTTTTTTTTATACTACGTCGGGTGGCATACAAGCAGGCCCGCCTGTTGTGAAGCGGTTACCGTAGCCATATTAACGCTCGCAACATAAAATATTGGTCATGCGCCGCCGCCCCCGCTGCCAACGCAGCATCTCCTTCCTTTATGGTGACCACACTCACTCGCAGGAACACAACAACCCTCAAGAGAATTATTATTTGGCTGCGGTATTCTGCGAGGTGGATGTACATTCCCCAGTCGGGTAGCTTACAATTACGCTCCCTACCTCTCTTTTCGCCAGAACTTCGTTTGTCAGCCAGCAGGGTGCACCGCGTGCAGATGAAGTTGGCTTTGGTTCAAAGTCGTTGATGAAGCACTTACACCCCATCATTTGAGGCTAAGTTGTCCTCAGCTAGTGTTGCGCCCTGCTGATTAACTAACGAGGCTATGTACATAACTTGACATACATAATAATGTAATATATATACAAACTAAATTGTAATTGTTGTATTAGCAGCCCTCTTACCACCATCTCATAATTCGATTCAATAATTGAATAGATTGCTTATTCATACCAATGAATAAGCGACTCTGTTCCATTTGAAATAGAGTCGCTTATTCATTGGTATGAATAAGCATTGTATTCAGTTATTGAATCGCAATAAGAGATGGTGATAAGGGGGCTGATTATTAAAAAAAACATATAGATAAGTTTCTTTCGAGCATTTCTTCTACGCCAATGGTCAGTACCTAATTGCTAGTAGATAAAATATTGACAAAAAAAAATTGTGCTCTGTAAAGTCGGTTTACGGACGATAATTTTACGTGATAACGTCATAAGAAACATAGGCCGATCGTACCTCTCTATCGCTTGTTCCGCGCTCTCGATTGCCCGCTCGGCTCAGGTGGAACGTGACAATGACAATTTAATGACTTACACAACACACTTAAAAACACCGATTTCTCATCTGTGCTAAACTCCACTGACCCGGAAATTGCCACAAATAATTTGATTAATATAATTCAAACCGCTATTGCGTCACATTCCACCTTAATTACTCTTCCCAGAAGACGCAGAACAATTAAGCCATGGATAACTCCTGGACTCCTTAAATGCATAAGGATCAGAAATAATATGCACAAAAAGCTAAAAAAAGACCCGAATAATGACATCCTTCGCACAACATACACGAGGTACCGTAACTACTGTAACTCAATTCTCAAAGCGGCTAGGCGCAATTATGACAGAGAACTTATAGAAAAAGCTACCTCTAATCCGAAGCACCTTTGGAATGCCATAAAAGAAGTTACAAACACAACTAAGTCCTCATCCCCTTCTCATGATCTTCTTCATTGTAAACCCACACCAAGAGAATCCATTGAATATGTCAAGTCCTTCTTCGCTGGTATCGGGAAATCGCTTGCTCAAGACATTCTTGCACAAAACTCGGGCTCCCTCCCACACTCAAACTTAGACCCTTCTGTGACAACACTCCATCCGTCACCTACGCAATCTTTGGTACTTCTACCTACTTCAGAAGAGGAAATCTTAGAAATGATTAATTCACTTAAAGAACATTGTGCTGTAGGCTGGGACAATATTTCGACCTCCTTTGTAAAACGCTACAAGTTCCTTCTACTCCCCTCAATCACTCACATATGTAACATATGCATATCTACCGGCGTGTTTCCATCTGCATTTAAAAAAGCCATCATTCACCCTATCCTCAAGGCAGGGGACCGAGACCGACCAAGCAACTACCGCCCCATCGCAATTCTTCCAGCTCTGTCTAAAATTCTCGAGCGACTAATAAACAAGCGGCTGATGAGATTCCTAGAACTGCAAAACGTACTATCTCCTAACCAATTTGGTTTCAGAACTGACAGATCTACGGCTGTTCATGAGCTAACAGACCATATTGCCAGGAACCTCGACCAGGGACGAAAATGCTTGTCGATTTTCCTGGACGTGGCTAAAGCTTTTGACACGATCTCGGTCCCACTCCTTTTGGGGAAGATGGAATCACTGGGCATCAGAGGTGTTCCTCTCTCATTTTTTATCAGCTATCTCACTGGTCGCACCCAGTGTGTGGCTATCGATGGTAATATCAGTAAGGAACTCTCTATTGAATATGGTACCCCACAGGGAAGTATATTAGGTCCTACTCTCTTCCTGCTTTATATTAATGACCTCAGCTGTCTCAAAATCCCTAACTGTAGAATAATTTCTTATGCCGACGACACTGCCTTAGTTTTCACGGCAGATACTTGGGAAGCCACATACTCGTACGCTCAAAACGGCTATAACACTGTTGCGTCATGGCTTCGCTACAATCTCCTTACCCTCAACTTACAGAAAACCCATTATTTATCTTTCTCCATGAATAACACATCCCATCCCAGAATATTAGACCATTCTATAATAGCTCACTCCCATCCCACTCATACTCAAATTCCTTGTTCCTGTCCATCCTTAACACGATCTGACACTATTAAATACTTAGGAGTTACACTTGATAATCGCTTAAACTTTCAACCCCATCTAAGCAGTATGGCAGGTAGGTTGCGAAAACTCATGTTCGTGTTTAAAAATCTTCGTCTTGTAGCTGATTCGAAGGTTGTGAAAATGGTATACCTGGCCCTTTGCCAGTCCATATTATGCTACTGTATCACCTCAAAGGGGTCACCTCAAAAAAAAAAAGGGGGGGCGGCTAAAACATCCCTCTTAAAACTTGAAAGAGCCCAGAGAGCTGTTCTGAAAGTCTGTCACTCCAAGCCCATACTGTTCCCTACCTACGATCTTTACCAACTTTCACAAGTGCTTACAGTGCGTCAGCTTTTCATTTTACAAAGTACCCTTAAACAACATCGTGTGACTCCATTTGACCCCAACCTTTACTCATCCCGACGTTCTCGCCTTGTCGTTAACGCAACCGTCTTCGGGTCATCCTTCTGCCATCGATTTTTCTGTTTCCTCGGCCCGTCTCTTTACAACAAGCTCCATCGTAAGCTAGACATCCTCCCTTTATCGAAATACCAATGTAAAAGAAAACTCAATACTTTTTTGCAAACCCTAAACTATTCGGATACTGAAAAACTCCTTCACTCAGACTCATAAAATAGCACCCTACAATACACACCTAATACCTACACCTTCCCAACCTAAACAATACCTTCAGTTTCATTTATAATTTCCTTATTTATATATACATGTTACTGTATTCATTGCTACATTTCTCCTTGCCTTATGTGTTTCAATGTTATGAAATTCATGTACTTCTCATCGCGAGGGGTGAGTCCTGGTGCCTTGAGATACAGGCTCTCCGCCTAGTTCAATGGCTCCAGTCTCACCCAATTTTACGCCCTACTATGTTACTTAACCATTAGTTAATAAGGCATCAGTGTAAAATTGGTTTGAGACAATAAATTATTTTTATTATTATTTATTATTAATGAGTCAAGCTTTTTCGTGCGTGCAGCCGGCGTTCATCGATTTGTAAGACGTTATCACGTCAAGAAATCATAATGTTAATTATAAAAATGTGTAAGACATATCTAAGTGCCCACAAGCGCCCAATGACAGAATAAATAATTTCATTTCATTTTAAATTTTCACGGTTGTTCACATCACTATTGTGAATACGGAACTGAACGCGATTGATCTTTATGAGTCGTCCCATGACCATGGCGTCTGCAACGTCGTCGTGGAAATATTGAGAAAACATAAAAATCTATCGCGGTAAATCCCATGTTTACAATAGTAACGAGGTTCTGTCAAAAGAGATTATGGCGCAACGTAATTGCTTCCGACTGGGGAACAATTTCCTGTAATATAAAGTGCGTACAAATATAAATTTGTACCTATTTTTAATTTGTGTTATATATATATATTATACAACAAGTTATACAAACAAACAAATGTCAAAAAATCGGTCCAGCCGTTCTCAACTTCTGTGGTTAGTACCGAACATTTGATTACTATTTATATACATAAGGGTCAATTTGACCCTCTTCAAGGCGACTCGGACATTTTATCCACACCCTCATCGGGTTAACTCATAATAGTTCATATCATTTATTAAAGTTGGAGTGAACTCTCGTCGATCAGCAATAAACAGCAAAATTACATTAAGTCCAACCAGTAGAACGCAAAAGTATAACTAAGTATTAACACGCATCAAGTATCGATTACACGTGACCTACATAATCCATTCTCGACATTAAAGAAAGCTTTCTTAAAGCCTAACTAGTAGTAAATGTCTTTTAGACGTGAATAAAATGGCTTCCATAGGGAGGCAATTAAAAAAAAAAACCGGACAAGTGCGAGTCGGACTCGCCCACCGAGGGTTCCGTAGGTACGTACGAGTAGTATCATTATTAAATTTGATATTTTTCATTATAAATAAGAAATAATGCGTCGAAAAAAATAAATAAAATATATTTTGCAATGTGTACATCAAGCCCTTTCATATTATACCCCATTTGAACTAGTAGTTTCAATTTGAAATTTCGACACCCTATAAAAAATATAGACCCCCTATTTTTTAAGATCTATTTACAAATGTATAGTTTTGAGATTTATTCCTGTACTTGTAGTCTATAACGATGTTACTTGCCAAATTTCATAGTTCTAGGTCAACGGGAAGTACCCTATAGGTTTTGATACCCTTGAGTGTGTCGAAATATGCGTTTTTTGCTGAATAAACGGCCGTAACTTTTTTCTACGTAAACTTAGCAGTTTGATTTTTTTTTAACTTCATGGGACCGTAGACCTGAGTATACAGTTCAAATTTCAGCTTGATACCTCCACGCATTCTCGACATAGAAATTCTTGACAGACAGACAGACAGACAGACAGACAGACAGACAGACAGACAGACAGACAGACAGACAGACAGACAGACAGACAGACAGACAGACAGACAGACAGACAGACAGACAGACAGACAGACAGACAGACAGACAGACGGACAACAAAGTGATCTTATAAGGGTTCCGTTTTTTCTTTTGAGGTTCGGAACCCTAAAAACGAATGATAACAAAATCGGAGGCATACATTTTCGTTGCAGCTACATATATATCATCTAGAAACTAGGTGTGCTCAACAGGGCGAAGCAGTACTTCAATCCGCGGCAGAGACTTATGCTTTACAAAGCTCAAGTACGGCCGCATATGGAGTACTGTTGCCATCTATGGGCGGGAGCGCCTAGATACCAGCTTGCACCTTGTGACTCGATTCAAAGGCGCGCTGTGAGAATTGTCGACGATCCCAAACTAACAGACGGTTTAGAACCGTTAAGTCTGAGAAGAGATTTTGCGTCCCTTTGTGTGTTCTACCGTCTGTACAATGGGGTGTGTTCAGAGGAGTTGTTTGATATGATGCCAACGGCCTCCTTCTACAGTCGCACCGCTCGCCATCGACAGGGAATTCATCCTCACACATTGGAGCCTAAGTGGTCACGTACTGTGCGGTTCCAGATAAGTTTTCTCCCGCGTACTGTCAAGCTGTGGAATGAACTGCCTGTCGAGGTTTTCTCAGGGGACTACAGCATGGGGTTCTTCAAAAAAGGCGTGAAGAGGTTTTTACAGGGTCGGCAACGCGCGTGTGATGCCTCTGGTGTTACAGGCGTTCATAGGCTACGGTAACTGCTTTTCATCAGGCGGGCCGTATGCTTGTTTGCCACACTGGTGGTATAAAAAAAAAATCTCCATCCAAAATTCAATCACGCCACTGGTTAGATAAAGGATCAAAGAATTTATTACGCTTGGTAAGGATTATGGAACATCGCATGCGGGGGAGAGAGAAGCGCTGCTATTTTGAGATAATTTTAGTGCATATAACGTACAACACACGTCCGTGGCCATGACCCACCACACACTATTTTATAAAGCTCTGCGAGTGCCTTGTAAAGCATTCATCACCCTCCACCTGTATCTACCCTGTATCAATACTTCAAAGCATTGAAGTATAGTAAGGCTGTATCCGAGTACAGGACCTGACGCCCCACCGTCGAAGCTGAAGACGATTAACATAGAATATATTGATTCGAGAAATAGGTCCTATGTTTTAGCTATTGACAAACATCTTCAATTCAGTCGGTAGTACTCCAGGATTTCTACCAGCTATGCTAAACGCTAAACGGATGGGACGACGAAGCGTAGGGCGCCCCCTGTCTAGATGGACCGACGATCTCAAAAAAGTGGCTGGTAGCGGTTGGATGTGGAAAGCGGAGGATCGCATATGGTGGAAAGCATTGGGAAAGGCCTATATACAACAGTGGATAGATACAGGCAGGTAGATACAGGGATCCAACAGTGGGTAGATGAAGCTAAACGCAGGTACCATAAATCTAAGCTTAAGTTTGTTATTCGCAAGCAAAAAACCAGATGGGAATCTGTTTCAGCTTAGCCAGTACCTATGGGCCCCTGGAGCCCTACCGCCGAAGTTGAACCCATCGGATTATTTCATTGCGAAAATCACTGAATTTATTATACCTGTCAGTCTGTTCAGCTTAGCTGGTTGTAACTCTGGGGCTCTGCCGACTAAGCAGAAGATGTTCGCCAATAACTAAAACGTAAGACCTATTTTTCAGAGCAAAATATTGATGATGAGATGGTAATCGGCTTCAGTTTCGGCGGTAGGGCCTCAATGGACTGATCCAACTGAAGAAAGGTATAAGACAAGGTGATGTTATATCCCCGAAACTCTTCACCGCAGCATCGAAAGATGTCTTGAAACTCTTGGACTGAAAAGAATACGATATTAACATTAATGGGGGAATACATCAATCACCTCTGGTTTTCCGACGATATAGTCATCGACCAAATCACTGGAAAACCTTAGCGCCATGCTCAATGACCAACAATAGTGTTTCCAACCAGTTAGGTGAAATGAAATGAACTTTCCACAATATTTAAGGCATCATCTTTGTCCAAAACCAGTCTATGTAATCCAGATACTTCATTGCTAATAAAATAAATGGGCATAACCGTGATATGCCTGAGTGTTCTCTGGGGAATGTTCTGAAGAGCTCTGTAATCTTGTCCCTTCTTCTCCATTCCTCTTGGAACCACGCGTGCTGGTATAAAATCTCATCCTCATAGGATATTTTGTATTTAATATAATGTTATCTTCACACATCGAAAAGGTCGGCGCAGCGTTTCGGACGCTCATAAGCTGCAGAATCCTCAGCCTCCATCCGGGACTCTCGGGTATAAATAGTAGATACTAGCAATCAAACATTAACTTCAATCAAACTTCGGTCAACGAGAAATTCCCTAGCGGGTTGTTGTATACCTCCGCATTCGAGAGTAACATCACTATTAAGGAAATATTGCTAGTTACGGCGCTGATAAAGTTCCATATATAACTGTATCAAAATTACACGACCCAAATGCTTTGCTATCCGAGGAGGTATAAAAAGGGGATTTATTTCGAGTAAACACCACCCTAAAAGTCGGACAAAAAAATAAAAAAATATAATAAAACCAGTTAAAACTCGTATTCTGTTCATTAAAGCACTTGGAACCATTGAAGCTGTGTCGTTACGATAAGCTCTTAGTCATTTGGACTATAACGACAGGTTTCATAAACAAAGCCTTTATTGCGTATATTTCGACGCCATTTTGGTTCGAATGTAGCCAGATCGTAACATTTTTTACTCATATCGTATTGTTTATTTCTTGAATTTTATTTGTTTACTAGATTGAGCCTGCGAATTCGTACATGCGAATCTCCAGGTCAAGGTCCACTACTGCAGCTCCGGTTGCACGTCGACCCTCTTGGATCTTTTGTGCACTCCCACCGTCCTTCAATAACACTCCCCTGAGTGCCTGACTCTCCGAAGTGACACGTTCCATGTACTCCAATTCGCCTTCAATTGGAGAGCCTATAGTCTTTCAGGTCTGAGTACGCCTTTAGGATTTCCATTCGTAAAGTGGAATATTTTTAATCTGTAGTGTTATCATTAGCAAAGCACGTTACATCAAAGTTTTAATAGCCGCTGTTTGCAGCTTAATCGCGTGGGTAAATGTAATTTAACTTAATTGTTCCTGAAGGGCGGGCGGGTGCTTCGCCTAAATATGATATCGACGGTTTAACTTAAACCGCTCTTGCGATGTCTTGAAGTTCTGTGGGAATATTTACATATCAAGAAATGAAGCAACGTCGACCGTAGGCTGTCAATAGACGGGTTTATTTATCCCGAGCTCTTTCGTGCTTCGGAGGGCATGTTAAGCCGTCGGTCCCGGTTGTTGTCTTTAGACGACAGTCGTTAGTCAGCCTCCGCAAATCCGCAGTTAAGCATCATGGTGGAGTATGCTCTAAACCTCCCTTCGATTAAGTTAAGACCCTGTGAAACTCTTATCGACGCAGCAGTGCAGCTTGGCATCAGCCGGACTTGTCCTATTTTTCACCCGACAAGTTTAAAACCAGGGTCAAACTATGTTTGTATTAAACACACCTGAAAGACCGTAAAGACCTTTATGTTTTTAAAGGATTAGTCTCCTTTAAAAAATAAAGGTCTTTACGTGCAATCAAAACACATGCTCGTCGAGTAATTCAATTAAATGTCTCGGACAAGCACCACGTAGTCCATGCATTAGAAATTCTCTCCTCAACCACGGCCACAGTAGAAATAAAAGGAGTACGCAAGCTTCTTATGAACTTCTAAACTCGACGTACTCACATAGACACGCGCTGCTATGTAGTTTTGCAGATTGATTGACGGCTGGCTAACTATGAGCTGTAATCATCAATCAGAAAAAAGTAGATACACAAATACCATCTGTTTACCTGCCTTAGCAGCGAAACTGGTCGGTAAAATTAAATATAATTAAGTGGAACAGTACAAGTGTTATATTATAACATTATAATAAAAAAGTTGCACTTATTGCTTGTCAAAATGAGTTTCAAAGTAACCTCTTTTATATTTGTTAGCGACTGGCTGGTTGTAATATAGATTTTTTGTATATTTTTTATATATGACGTTCTGTTTTTGATATCTCTTGTATTTGCCTAATCGTTCTTGTCTTCTCGTACATCATAAGCAGTGATCGGCGTTGGTAGTGCCATATCGGGATTTGTGACCGTTGTTTTAATATGGATATGCCTCCCAAATTCCGGCATTTTCATTAAACAATTTTATTTAACTTTGAATTATTTTAGTATTATTTGTATTTTACGTACCTATTTATATGATTTACCATGCATATTATTTATCGTAACTTAACTTTAATTTTATTGATTTTATTGACTGTTCGTCTGGAGAATTTCTTTTTCTAATTTCTATATAATCGTATTTTTACGTATTACACACGTAACGATACAGCGTCAACTGGAAAAATATAATATACTACTAAACTAGACTAAACGTAATCCCGGAATCCCGTGGTTGTATCCATATTAACATCAACATTCAAGTCTATTGACCCCAAATGGCACTACTAACGCCGATCACAGATCATAAGGTAATCTCAGTAATTATAATTCCTATCATTTTTACTAAGCGTTTTCTTCATATTCCTTCATTTATATAGTCCACTGGCTTCACATAATCTCCAGTAGTCGTCGTGAGGTTTCCCATAATATTTAATTTAGTTATCTTGTTGGCTTTCAGTTGAAGTACTGCTTTGTCTGTCTACTATGACACCACCCGAGTTACCCCGGTAATTTTCGTGTTTCGCAAACACGAAATTTTACCTGGCCACCTTCCTTGCGGAATTGTCGAATACAATTACTCTACGTGCATAATTATGGCTTTCGTTGAATATTTCAGCAGTGTAGTGAATCTTCTTTGGAATTAACTTTAAACTTCGCTTTGAAATGGAGCTATAGGATGTACTGCCACAGACTACTTGTGCTCATTTACGTGCATGTGGCCAGTTTATGGCGATATACGGGTACTAAAAATATAATTTTAAAACTAAGTTCGGATGTGTCCCCAGCAAGTCCTGATGTCTCGAGGCCGTCAGGGGAGACTGGAGTTCGAAGGGGTGATATTCGGCGGTATCTTTGAGAATGATTTTAAAAAAATATTCCTTATGGCAGAGCTATACAGTAGTACTATTTATTGCCTATACTGTGGTTGTGCGTACATAGTTGGTCCATGGATGAGCTTAACGGGGTACTATTAGGTAAATTTCTTGGAATATTGTCATAGGTAACGAGTTTTCCATCTGTATAGTATTCACTAGCGGCCGCCCACGACTTCGTCCGCTTGGGCTATATAAAATAAACAACTCCTCTTCTGTTAGGCGTATCAAGATAAAAAAGAAAATTTTAATATATAAAAATTACGTGTCACGTTGTTTGTCCGCGATGGAATCCGAAACTACTGAACCGATTTAAATCAAATTTTGCACACGCGTGCAGTTTGATCCAACTTGAGATTTATGATAGTTTTTAACTCGATTTATTGTATCATTATGTTTTTATTGCAAATTATTTGTTCATAATTATCTGTGAGTACCATATCTACTATTGTAACAAATGGCGATGTAAAGTAATTTGATACGGTAATCTTAATCTTAATATATAAAAATTACGTGTCACGTTGTTTGTCCGCGATGAAATCCGAAGCCGTGTGTTTTCCGGCAGACTAGATTAGAATTATTCCGTCTCTTCCCGTGGATGTCGTACGAGGCGACTAATGGAAATATGTACATTATAACACATCGATCAGGCCTCCCCAACCCGTTTGGCCAGCGTGGGGAGTGTAAGCCAAATCCTCCTTCTGTCTGGGACGGACGAGAGAGGGTCGTGCTCCTGTAGTGGAGACTAAAATCACCTGATGATGATGATGATGTGGCTCAGTAGTATCTTTATAGCCAAAACCAAACTCACTTGCACATGGTGCATCCTACCGGCTAGCAAAAGGGGCTTTGGTGAAAGAGAAATAGGACATGTCGAGCCTATACTGGTGTAATCATAAAGATTTGATAATAATTGATCTTTGATTTGTTGAATTTGTTTCCGCCACGTATAGCAGAATAACTATTAAAAATCGGAAAAATTAACGTAAAAATATTTAAAGGCGATACGAAGTTCGCCGGGCCAGCTAGTAAACTATAAATCTAGATTGTACTAGATCAATAACTTTAACAAAAAAAAACCGACTCCAAAATTTACTATACATTTATGACGAGCTCGGTGGCGTAGCGGTCAATGACGCGGCTTCGACACCAACGCTCGTGGGTTCGATTCCCACATAGGACAAACATTTGTGTGCATGAACATGTCTGTTTGTCTTAGTATGGGTGTTTTATATGTATCATAAGTATGTATTTACAAAAAAAAAAAAAATGTATTTACGTATGTTTATCAGTTGTCTAGTACCCATAACACAAGCTTCGCTTACTTTGGGGCTAAATGGCGCTGTGTAATTTGTCTGACAATATTTATTTATTTATTTATTATTTATGTAGGTATGTAGCCACATGCTGATGATGATGATGAAAAAAATATGGGACTAATCTGGAAGTATACTCTTTCAAATAAAAAAAGTTTTTTCATATTGGTTTATAAATCACGGAGTAATAAAGTAGTAAAGTAGTGTACAGACATTTAAAAAAAATACACACAAATTGAGAACCTCCTCCTTTTTCGGAGTCGGTTAAAAAGATAAAACTATTATATTTTTATATAGCCGTGTGGTTTCCGGCAGACTAGAATAGAATCACTCCATCTCTTCCCGTGGATGTCGTACAAGGCGACTAAGGGAAATACATTATAAAACATCGATCAGGCCTCCCCAACCCGTATGGCCAGCGTGGAGAGTGTAGGCCAAATCCTCCTTCTGTCTGGGACAGTCGAGAGAGGGTCGTGCTCCTGCAGTGGAGACTAAAATGACCTGATGATGATGATGATTATATTTTTGATATTTCTCTACGCTTAAAATATAACACATATACACCAATATCCTATCATAACATTACGAATCCTCTTCAAACTAGTACTGCCCGCCCGCCCACGTTCAGACGAGATCTATTTATTCAGCAAAATTGAAACATTTCAGAACAACATTCATTTCCACTAAAGGACAATATTGACTCCACAGAACAGAGTATGATTATGGAGCAAAAACGAGTTAAATATCTAGACGAGATAAGGAATTTGAACTCTACAGACGTACACTTTTAGAATTTTTATTATCTCACTAGCTGATCCGGCAGATGTTGTTGTCCTGTCATAGCTATGAATATAGAATTGGTTTCGTGCAACCTGTGAAATGACTGACAGTTCTGTCAAACGACATAAAGTTACATTAGAAAAGTTAATATGGTCGTTTAGTTTTCTTAAATTTTCAAATTTTCCGCATAACTTTTTTATTTTTTTCTTTCATAAAAACCTTCTCGTGACAATAACATACGGAACAAAAAAAGAATTAGCGAAATCCGTCCAGCGGTTCACGCGTGATGCTGTGAAATGAAACCAAGGGAAATGAGGATTTATTTATATAATACTAGCTTTTACCCGCAGCTTCGCTCGCGTGAAATTCTATTTCGTATTTTTTTTTTTAATAAAAAGTATCCTATGTTACTTCTGATACCTCCAAGAATATGTGTACAAAGTTTCATGATGATCGGTTGAGTAGTTTTCGCGTGAAAGCGTAACAAACAAACGGACATTCACATTTTATTATATTAAGTAGGGATAGATTTATTTTCGAATATTTAGAATCAGATTCGTTCAATCTGACATTAACTCCACATAAAAACGCACGAAGTGTCTATCAACCTTACAGATAGGACTTCCTTCTTCGGACCACGTTGAATGCTCACTATTTCGTAGTGCACGTACAGTTATAAACGATCTATGTACATCTAGTACGTTATAAGTAAATCATTTGTACATATAACTGGTAATAGATGAAATGATCAGTATACATGGTGGTGTACCCACATATGCCGCCGGCATTGCCGCTGGCTTGCAGACTACCTTGGCGCTGGCTTGCCGTGCGTGCCGCGTAAAGCCGCGAGTGCCGGCGGCAGCCAGCCCCCTTACAACCAACTCTTATTGCGATTCAATAACTGAATAGAATGCTTAATCATACCAATGAATAAGCGACTTAAGTCGCTTATTCATAACTAATATTATTTCATTGGTATGATTAAGCATTCTATTCAGTTATTGAATCGCAATAATAGTTGGTGGTAAGGGGGCAGGTTCCCGGCTTGGCCGCCGGCCGTGTCGCCGGGCATGTGTGGATACACCTTGATGGTAGCTCCACGGCAGAGAAGAAACTGTTAATTAACATAGCATGTTATTTACACAGGCACGTTCAAATTAACTCTTAATTTCCTTCGTGCGCGAATCCGACTCGCACTTGGCCGGTTTTTTTTATACAACCAAGGTGGAAACAAGCATACGGCCTGCCTGATGGTAAGCAGTCATCGCAGCTTATACTCGCAAGACCACAGGTATCGCTCCCGCGTTGCCAACCCTGTAAAAACCTCACGGTTAATCAGTTAGCAACTGTAAAATAATCCTTTATCTGTGCAACAACAGTCAGTTGCGAGCGACAGGTTTAACGCTTCGATTTACTTGTGAACAAAGGCCTAGTTATTTTTAACTGGTTTTGGAAATAATACTTTTAAACTCCAATAACAATATCATCATCAGGTCATTTTAGTCTCCACTACAGGAGCACGACCCTCTCTCGTCCGACCCAGTCAGGAGGATTTGGCCTACACTCCCCACGCTGGCCAGACGGGTTGGGGAGGCCTGATCGATGTTTTATAATGTATTTCCCTTAGTCGCCTTGTACGACATCCACGGGAAGAGACGGAGTGATTCTCTTCTAGTCTGCCACACGGCCAATAACAATATAATGAATGAATGAATGAATTATTTATTTGCTATGAATGTGGTTGAATAGTCATATATGCTTAGAGCCTTGACATTCAGCCAATAATGGCATGCAAAATTTACATAATATGCACGTGTAACAAATTAAAACAAAATTTTTAACTAATTTCTATAGAACAGTAATAATATAATAGTCATTTTATGTCAATTTTATAATTTAAATATTCATTTAATGAGTAAAAACACTTGTCATTAAGCCATGCTGATAATTTTATTTTGAATAGTTTTAAGCGAAGGTCAGTTAAGGATGTGGGTAATCTACTATATAAAAATAAGTCGGGTTTTCCTTCCTGACGCTATAACTCCAGAACGCACGAACCGATTTCCACGGTTTTGCATTCGTTGGAAAGGTCTCGGGCTCCGTGAGGTTTATAGCAAAGAAAATTCTGGAAAAATTTGAAAAGAAAAGCGGGAAAATCTTTTTTCACATACAGCATAAAACGAAGCCATCTGGCGGCGAAACGGAGTTCGCCGGGTTTGCTAGTTTATTATAAATTTTGATGCAGTTAATATGACAATTAGAATGAAAGTATGTTGTCCGTATTGTAGGAAACATTAGTCTACCCGGATGTCTTTTATATATACACAAAATACATTATTTTCTCTTCTGTTGCTAACTAAGATTTACTCACGACGACGATTGCCGAGCCCGGTGGTCGAATGGCTAGCAATGGCCTCTTAGACTCCGAGGTCGCGGGTTCGATCCCCGCACATGACAAATATTTGTGTGCATGAACATGTCTGTTTGTCTTGGTCTGGGCGTTTTCTGTGTAATAAATGTATTTACTTATAAAAATAAAAAGTATTTATGTATATATATATATCAGTTATTTAGTACCCATAGCACAAGCTTTGCTTAATTTGGGACTAGATGGCGCTGTGTAATTTTTCAAGTAATATTTATATATTTACCTATTTTATTTACTCACTCTAACATTCACTCAGTCCCACGCAGACAGTAATATAGTACAGAGGGAAGTCCCGTGCCACCTACCGTGGCGGAAGACATTAATGCTAATCAAAATAAATACCATCTGTAATATTTACACATATGAATGCATTAAATAAGATTTTCCGGTGAAATAGATATATCGAGACCTTCCACAGAAGAACGCGCAGTTCTTAAAAACTATTCATCAAGCGGACTAGAGGTGGTGTTAAATGTTTCAATGAGTTAAAAGTTGATGCTAAAAAATAACATGTCAAGGAAACTGTTAATTAAAATAACATGTTATTTATTCAGGCACGTTGAAATAACCCTTAATTTCGTTGTGTTGTCTACTAACTTTCCAACGAAAATAGTTAATTTTAACCGTATTAACGCTATGTTAAAATAAACAAATCGTAAAGTTGGATTAGTAACAAACTAAACAAAGCTAGTCCCAAACTAAATAAAGCTTGTACTATGGGTAATAGATAACTGATTTTATACTCAAATACATTTTTTTTTGTAAATACATACATATAATAACGCCTAGACCAAGACAAACATATATGTTCATGCACACAAATATTTGTCTTATGCGGGGATCGAAACCGCGACCCCGGAATCAAAGTGAGCATGGTTAGCCATTCGTCCACCGGAGTCATCTGTAATGTATGTAAAATTTACAGAACGCTAAAAATAACAGTATCGTGTAGTATGTTTAAACAGTGTTATACGTTAAAATTAATTAACTGAATTAACATATTAATTTAGTTGTTATAAGTTTTATCACCCACCTTTAAAGCGGATCGTATGCTTGTTACCCAACAACAGCAAAGCCAAAAGGGTTATGATTCTCTGTGTATGTGTGTAGGTATGTATATTTCTTTTTAAGTGTTTTTTTCCATAGTCGGGTTACAGGTTTTAAAACGTTTTCTTGTTTGTTTGCATATATGTATTCATTGACATCTTTAAATAACTTAACAATAGCTCTCGTCAATCTCACAATTTACATAACAAACATACATACACGTCAATAAGTTTCACATTAGAGGTCGCCGTGAAAAACGACTCTTACCACATCGCGACATGCTAAATGGTGAGTTATGTTCACAAAAGTAATTTATTCTCGACTAGCTGTGCGCGCGGCTTCATTTAAATTTTTATTTGATATTAACTTTACTCACTTTTTTGTAATACATACCACGTCGGGTGCCAGACAAACATACGGCCCACCTGATGTGAACCGGTTACCGTAGCCATATTAATGATCGCAACTAGAAATATCGCTCGCGCGCCGCCACCCCTGCTGCCAACGCAGCAACTTCTTGTGGTGACTCACTCACCCGCAGGAACACAACAACTCTTAAGGGAAATAAATAAATTAGATAAATTAAACGGGTCACTCACGTCTTTTTGTCGGGAAAGCCGACTAGTTTCGATCTCAAAAGGAGACCTTCTTCAGGGCGAATGTCCAGAAAAAGACGTGAGTGACCCGTTTAATTTATCTAATTAATTTAGTATAATGTCTCACGTGAGTTTTAATAATCTTAAGGGATTTGTTATTTGGCTGCGGTATTCTGTGAGGTGGAGGTACTTCCCCAGTTAGGCAGCTTACAAAAACGCTGTGCCCCACGAGCCAATCATGACACATATAAACCGTTGTTCAAAGTAATGAAACTCTTGCTGTTGCTTGGTATTCACTTTATTTCAAGGAGTACCTTAACTGTAATACTTAATTTAATTCAGTTTACTCAGTTGAGATAGTTTATTTCACACACGTGTTGTCGAACGCTCGATATCGACTTAAGTTCCGCCGAGGTCGAGGAGCGTTTTTATAAAATACAATTAAAATTTTGAAAGTACTTTTACCCTACGAGAGTTCTATACAGACTAACTTACATTGCATAAATGCTGAGCCGACAAAATGCATCGTATGATAATGCGTTGGCTGTACGAAAAATCATGCACTAGCCTTGATAAGTTTTTTTTTTTTATACTACGTCGGGTGGCAGACAAACATACGGCCTGCCTGATGTGAAGCGGTTGCCGTAGCCATATTAACGCTCGCAACATAAAATAACGCTCGCGCGCCGCCACCCCCGCTGCCACCGCAGCATCTCCTTCCTTTCTGGTGACCTCACTCACTCGCAGGAACACAACAGCCCTCAAGGGAACCGTTATTTGGCTGCGGTATTCTGTGAGGTGGAGGTACATTCACCAGTCGGGTAGCTTACAATTATGCTCCCTACCTCTCTTTTCGCCAGAGCTTCGTTTGTCAGTCAGCAGGGTGCACCGCGTGCAGGTGAAGTTGGCTTTGGTTCAAAGATGTTGATGAACCACTTACACCCCATCATAGTACGGTACCAACGGGAAGTGCGCCGTGCATAACTATCGAATGCCTGATGCTTGCCTCGCTTGAAATGAAGTTGACGCCTGCCCTTCCACTCCCATCACTCTTCAAACTGGCGTGCTTCAACGTGATTGGAGTGCAGGCGCAAGCAATTACAAGCGTGGCGTCAAATCAAAGCTTTTATACAATGTGGAATCATGACTTTGTGGCAATCATACGCATAAGTACATGCAAAATAATTATAAATTGTGCTTTAAATTTTTCACGTGCGGGTGAGGTTGGCTTCGGCTCTAAAATCGTATTGAGTCATTTACACCCCAAATATAATTATTAATCTTATTTTTTTTATATAGAACTATGGTAACTAACAAGCATACGATCCGCCTAATGGTAAGCAGTCATAGCAGCCTATGAATGCTCGCTATACCATCACACACGCATTACTGGATAACCCCATGCTGTAGTATCTTGAGAAAACCTCGGCAGGTAATTCATTTCACAAACTGAGAGTCTGTGTAAGAAAACTTCTCTGAAACCGCACAATTCGCGACCATCTTTGCTTCAATGTGTGAAGATGAATTTTCTGCCGATGGCAAGCGGTGCGACTGTAGAAGGAGGCTGTAGACATCATATCGAACAACTCTTCCGAACACAACCCATTGTATAATCGGTAGAACACACAAAGGAGGGGAAATTCTCTGCTTTTCAAGTTTATTTTCAGTCCGTACATGATATTCTGTTGACCCAACTAAGTAATTCTCGTCACGATTATCGAGAAATTACATGAACCCATTACTTTAACTGTGCTTTAACATTTAGAAGAACGTACTCACTCACACTCGCATATTTATATATGTATGTGTATGTATGTATGTGATGTGTAGATATATATATGATACATGGTTGTAAATATATGTATTATACATGTTGTGCGTAATATTTTGCTTACCCAGTTCCTAGTAGGAATTAGTAGTAAGTATCGATGCAGATTGCTACTGGCATTGTCGACAAACCTTTGTGGTTTTTATAAATGCTGTTTCATTAAACTTGTAATTATTTTTAAGATGATAAATAAATAATAAAAAAATAATAATAAAAAAATTCATTTTATTTTTGTTACACTCAAAGGTTGCCTGGAAGAAAAGATGACAACCCGCAATTGAGCAGCGTGGTTGAGTATGCTCTTAAATCCCTTCGATAGAAGGGAGTCCCGTATCCCAGTTGTGGGATGAAGAAGAAGAAGTAACCTTGGAGCTCTACAATAAGCTGAAAATATCTGCCATTAACTTAAACCTAAGATCTATCTGGAACTGGCTTCTTTTTAGGCGGTAGCGCCCTAAGTTTTTTTAAACCGCTCACCAGTGGGGCAATTCTCGTAATTAAAATATAGTCAAAATTCAGTTTCGATCCAGTCTTGATCTCACAAATGTCACATTTGGTATTCTCGTAACGCAATATGTAACTTCAAAATTAAATTTAAGCGGGATTATATCGAAATATGAGTGAAAATTAAACAAACTAAGAATGTTACTTTGCCAAAAACAAGAATTGATAATAATTAATTAATGAAATCAAGTATATAATTTTAGTCAATTCACAATTCAATCTAGATTCGGTCAACTTTCAATCTGCGTTCGTAGAAAAAATACGAAAATTGGCCTTCAGGTCATTGACTTAGCTTAACTACTGTCATCTAACCATAATTTACTTTGTCCCTAGGCTGTAATTTAAATAGGAAACATGGCAGGAATTATGATTAATTTGTTTGCTCGCCACATGGTCAACAACACGCGATACAGACACAAACAAACACCGCAAACCGGACGAAATTGGTATGGACCGCTAATATCCGGCTATTCAGTTTCACCTGCACCTACCCTCAACACTATTGCTTTCAATGTTGTTATAGCTTTCGATTTGTATTACTACTACAGTCAATACAATACATGTAGTTGCTATTATTTTTGAGAATGGCAAAGGAAACCAGGTATTCCGTGTTGACTGTTTCTTATATTTTTCTGACTGATAAAATACAATTGTTTGGAATGTAAAATAAGAAAATAATACTGAGAATTTAAATATATTGGCCTAAAAGGATATATGCGCTGTAAGTCGCCAACAATTATAGTTTAAACGAGCTCAGTGGTCGAATAACTTACAATGACCACTTTGACGCGTTTGTTCGCAGGTTCGATCCACGCACGAGACAAACATTTCTGTTTGTCTTGGTCTGGGTTTTTTTCTATGTATGTATGTATTTACAAAAAAAAAGTATTTAAGTAATTCTTCAGTTATCTAGTACCCATACAGGCTATGCTTAATTTAGGCACAGTATAAGCACAGTATAAGTAATAGTACTAACGTACAGTATGGACACTCTCTGCCGCTCTCACTAGTCGACCTCACCTCCCCTATGGAACCGATTTGGAACCGTTCGCAAGGAATGCCACAACGTACGAATTGACGTCGCTTGTATTTTATTCTCCATTCATTTGGGGTGTAAGTAGTTCATCAACATCTTTGAACCAAAGCCAACTTCAGCTGCACGCGGTGCACCCTGCTGACTGACAAACGAAGCTCTGGCGAAAAGAGAGGTAGGGAGCGTAAAGCCAAATAACGGTTCCCTTGAGGGTTGTTGTGTTCCTGCGAGTGAGTGAGGTCACCAGAAAGGAAGGAGATGCTGCGATGGCAGCGGGGGTGGCGCCGCGCGAACGATATTTTATGTTGTGAGCGTTAATATGGCACGGTAACCGCTTCACATCAGGCGGGCCGTATGCTTGTCTGCCACCCGACGTAGTATAAAAAAAAAATAAGTTTAAAATAATATGCGAGTATGTAAAAGATGAGAGTTATTTGTGCAGTGGATGGATGTCTCAACACATGGAAAGTAAAAAAAAAACAATTTGGATGGATGTATGGATGGATGGTTGGATGGATTGATGGATGGATGGATGGATGGATGGATTGATGGATGGATGGATGGATGGATGGGTGGGTGGATGGGTGGATGGATGGATTTTGGATGGATGGATGGATGGATGGGTGGATGGATGGATGGATGGATGGGTGGTTGGATGGATGGGTGGATGGATAGATGAGTGGTTGGATGGATGGGTGGATGGATAGATGGGTGGATGGATGGCTGGATGGATGGATGGATGGATGGATGGATGGATGGATGGATGGGTGGATGGGTGGATGGGTGGATGGGTGGATGGGTGGATGAATGGATGAATGGATGGATGGATGGATGGATAGATGAATGGATATGGATGGATGGATGGATGGATGAACGAGCAAACGAGCATTAGTTGATAAAAAATGCTATGCAATAGCTTTACCGCGGCAGTCCCCGAGTGACACACTTTTTTTTTTCTTCACTACGCCCACTTGATGTGAAGCGGTTACCGTAACCATATTAACGCTCGCAACATTAAATATCGCTGGCGCGCTGCCATCCCCGCTGCCAACGCAGCAACTCCATCCTCTCTGGTGACCTCACTCACTCGCAGGAACACAACAACCCTCAAGGAGATTGTTATTTGACTGCGGTATTCTGTGAGGTGGTGGTACTTCGTCAGTCAGGCTGCTTAAAAAATACGCTATGTCCTACCTCTCTTTTCGTCAGAGCCTCGTCTGTCAGTCAGCAGGGTGTACCCCGTGCAGGTAAGATTGACTTTGGTTCAAAGATGTTGATGAACCACTTACACCCCCTTACATGTCCGACTAATAATTGTATAATGTCAGCCCTAGAGAACGTCACTCAAACATAGTCACGTGTACAGACGTCATTTGGTTACTACATGCAAAAGCGCCATTTTTGTATGGAGTGGCCGGGGTTTGGTATAAGTATGGCCTCTTCGAACTATAAGTATGGCCAGTATATCTGCCTCCCCAACCCGTCTGGCCAGCGTGGGGAGTGTAGGCCAAATCCTCCTTCTGTCTGAGACGGAAGAGAGAGGGTCGTGCTCCTGTAGTGGAGACTAAAATCACCTGATGATGATGATGATGATAAGTATGGCCAATGGGCCATTCCTCTCTCTGAGACAAATCTGGAACAGTTTGTATAGCGACGAAGAGGGCTTCACCAAGGTGGAGAAAAAGAAGAAGAAGAAGAAGCCCGCCAGCCGCAACCTTTGCGGTACCGCCCAGACCGGACCATGCCACCTGCGTGTAGAAACACCATCGACGCAGCTGTATGTGTCCCGATTGCACTGGACTACAAAGGTGGAAGATCTTGTGGAATACGTGCGCGGGAAGACAAAGTTCACCCTTAGGGTTGAGCGGTTGGAGTCTCGCCATAACGTGAATTTTAATTCATTTGTGGTGAGAGTTCCAACCCACCAGCTATCAACCTTTTTAAGGGAGGAATTTTGGCCGGAGGGCGTCGTATTTCGCAAGTTCCGAGGTCGGTTGTCGAACGCAATGCGATACACGTCGCTGACTGAACGTCTAAATAAATTAGTTTAGTATATTATTTTATATGTATGTTAGTTTTAAGGTATTTATCTATGGACTTATGTTTATTATTAATAATTGTAAACAGGTCTGAAATAAATGATTTTATTTTATTTATTATTATTATTATAGCACCGCACGCAAACACACGCATTCACGCTCTACATAAACGTCATTGTTTATGTAGTAGCGACATTTGTAGATATGAGTTGCCGGCGTGTGGTTTGGGACTAGATGTCATTATTTTTTTAAATTACACAGCACCTGTGTAATTTAAAAAAAAAAATGACAAAAAATAATCCTATTATGAACATAACTACACATAACACTCCCTCGTATAAAGTACTCTCTACAGAACACATGTAGCGATTCAGGAAAAAATATCACAAAAAACCTGCTATCTCTGAAAAAATAAACACGAAATACGTCTTTAATGGCCGACTTTTTCTACAAAAAGGTACTTCCAACTTCAATGTCATTATTATAACACGATTTCTCTTTTCAGGTACAGACGAGAACGCCTGCAGATTAGATTAGATAAGGAGATGTAACTCCACAGCCGGGGAACCGTCGCCAACATAATAAAACGGTGCTCCCAAGACACTCGAAATGTGGAGATAACGATATGATTTACTAACACAAATCTAGTCAAATATCATTAGAAATAGTCAAAAAATTATGATTACGTGATACACCAGTGCAATAACCATGTTAATAGTGAAGTGACTTAAATGGTTAAATAAAATAGTGATGATACATTAGTGAAAATGGGTTGCAAGTTGGGGAAGCTTGCGGCTTCGGAACGCCAGAGAGGACCCGCTCCAGCGTTGTCTGATGGACCGCCTCCGAGCACTGACCCTCGTTTGCCGCTGACGGCCAAGCAGAAATACTCCATGCTGGCGTCATGGAAAGGCATATCGAGGGCTATGGAGAAGACTGGAATTTGTATGTTTATAAAGTAAGTACATTACACTATTGATTTAAAATTCTTTTTCTTTCTCGTATTCATTCATTCTTCGTCGTGTCCTTGAACCTTGAAGTTATATCTGTATTATCTTGATATTATATCTATATATACGAATTGCTAGCTAGACTAGAGAGTATGTTCAGCAAAAAACTTTGGACATGGGGTGTAAATGCCTCACCACGATCTTTAGAGCCAAAATCTCGCCTGCATGTGGTGCACCCTGCTGACTAACGAAAGATGCTCTGCCAAAAGAGAGGTACATAAGTTAATGGCGTATTTGTAAGCGGCCCGACTGGAGAAGTACCTCCGCCTAATGAACCGCAGCCAAGTGACAATTCAATTAAGGATTCCTGGGAGTGAGTGAGATCACCAGGATAGAAGTAGTTGCTGTGTTGGCAGCGAGGGTGGCTGCACGCGAACGATATTTCATATTGCTACTATCACCGCTTCACACCAGGTATGCTTGTGTGCCACCCGACGTAGTATATAAAAAAACATTTGAAATTGAAATCTAGATAAAATATGTTCTCAGTAACTTCCCCCATGCAATAATAAAAAAGTAAGAAAAAAAGCTAATCAAAGTTACATAACTTGAGACGACTGTTTGTAACAAAGTTAAGGCTCGGAGACATCTTTTTATTCGAATTTTTATACAAATACGCCACTTAAAAAGTTAAGTCAAGTTATTTGGGGCAATTTGTGTGTTGGCAATATTTCCTGGATGTATTAAACTTTTACAGATAACTAGCGAATCCGCATTGCTTCACATGTATTCCCAATATTGCCTTTCTCAGTCCTTTTTACCCGCGACGGAACGGAGACGGTATATGCGTTTGGGGTGCTAGGATGTTTGTGCAAATCAATGTTTCCAATTATCTCCAAAACTACGAGTCCGATTTAAATGCGATTTTCAGTGATGGGTTCGGATTTGATTGGTGCATGTTCTAAGATAGGTGTTACAGTGACAACTCACCAGAGGGCGCTGCAGTAAACGTTTGTTTGTGCAACCAATGTTGCCATATATCTCCAAAACTACTAGTCCGATTTTGATGCGGTTTTCAGTGATGGGTTCGGGTTTGATTGATGCATGTTCTAAGATAGGTGTTACGGTGACAACTCACCAGGGGGCACTGCAGTAAACATTTGTTTGTGCAACCAATGTTGCCATTTATCTCCAAAACTACTAGTCCGATTTTGATGCGGATTTCAGTGATGGGTTCGGGTTTGATTGGAGCATGTTCTTAGATAGGTGTTACAGTGACAACTCACCAGAGGGCGCTGCAGTAAACATATGTTTGTGCAACCAATGTTGCCATATATCTCCAAAACTACTAGTCCGATTTTGATGCGGATTTCAGTGATGGGTTCGGATTTGATTGGAGCATGTTCTTAGATAGGTGTTACAGTGACAACTCACCACAGGGCGCTGCAGTAAACAATTATTTGTGCAAAACCAAAACTACTAGTCTGATTCTGATGCGGGTTTCAATTGTAATACCTATGCTTGCTCTCTAAAAAGTTTGAAATAAAAACAAAATTAAAAATTTTGAAATTGAAATTATTAATTTGGTTTTTTGCGCTAGGCACTACTGCCACATGAGTAAAGAATACTCATGTGATACTGCGTTGCACTACCAGTAGTGTCATGGAAATTATAACGTGAATACCTACGTCTTTAAAATTGCTTCGATAGAGAGGAAATTTAAAAAAAAACGAATGTTAACAAAATCGACGGATACAGTTTGGTGTTGCAGCTATATATCTATCATCTCCATCCAAAATTTAATCACACCACTGGATAGACGTAGATAGAATTTATTACGCTAAGTAAGGACTATGGAACATCGCGTACGAGTGAGGGAGAAGCGCTGCCATTTTGAGATAATTTTAGTGCATATAACATATTCACGTACAACACACGGACGGACCATGACGCAGCCACATCCCATTTTATAAAGGTATCGCATGTGAAGAATCTAATAAATCACATTTGTTCAGTTCAATTTTGACGAGCTCGGTGGCGTAGCGGTCAATGACGCGGCTTCGTCACCAACGCTCGTGGGTTCGATTCCCACACAGGACAAACATTTGTGTGCATGAACATGTCTGTTTGTCTTGGTCTCGGTGTTACCTATGTATCATAAGTATGTATTTACAAAAAAAAATGTATTTACGTATGTTTATCTGTTGTCTAGTACCCATAACACAAGCTTCGCTTACTTTGGGGCTAGATGGCGCTGTATAATTTGTCTGACAATATTTATTTATTTATTTAATTCTTCTTTGTGGCGATCATCATTATCTCGCCAATGACACTACTTTTACTCCTTTATTTCAGCATGTATAATAGTCCTAAAAATAGTACATCTATCCAATCACTTAAAATGAATCAAGTAATATCAAAACGCTAACCTAAATATTAATTAAGAATTACTGGAAAACAATATCAATAATCAATTAATTGTATGGGGCGTCCAAATAAAGAAATATCAGTTCAACTAAGAAGTGTCACCACAATCGAATCACTAAAAGTTTACCAAAAAAATTATTTATTAAACACTGAAAAATAATATTAGATATCAAAATATATAATTAATGTGGGATTAAGATAATTTCGCAAGAAAAAAAATAAATTTCATTCAAATTCATCAGAACATCCATCCATCTAAACTTTCGCATTTATTATAATAAATAATAAGCAAAGTCTAACTCATCGAAAAAGTAATTTCAATCAAAAATCCCATCAATAAAATAAGCCCTGAAAAGAAAATGAAACCTTTCACGTATACATCTTATTATGTTAGACGAGGGAGGCTTTTTATCTCTCGCCATCTCCCCCGGAAGTGACGTCACCCGATCTTGACCCACTTCCGGGGGATGACAGACCATGAAAATACGTTTTAATGATGTCAGCCCACCCTCACCGAGCGTTACTTTGTACTCGTAAAAGATTGGCTTAGGATGGCGATGAAAAAATTTTAAGAAAGCTGAAGTATTTAATCCGTTTTTAGATTTTTACAGTTTCTAGAACGCTAGCTTCCGTCTATGGCTTCACCCGTGTGCAGGGATTGAAAGCGGTAAAGGTATAAGGGTATGGTACTGGTATAAAATTACGATATCGTTTTGATTTAAAGGTAGAGCCAAAACGGTTGAGAATTGTGGTTACGATACCGGTAAAACAAGAAGAATACCTTTATTTTTTTACGGTACCATTATACCTTTATATTACCAGTACCTTAACCAAAACCATTTCGGTACCGAAAAAATGATGCGACTACGACGCGACGTAGGTAGCATTGGCGTGTAAAGAAGTACTTACCTACCAATGCGGCCGACATTGTGGAAAGAAAACCTTTATTTTATAATATCTAAATTATAAAATAAAGGTTTTCTTACTGAATGACTAAAAAAATAACGATACCGGAATATTACAATACCGAAATTATTAAGATACCTTTACTTTAAGGTATCGAAATTTAAAACCTTTATTTTTTATTTTAGATATCTAAAAAAATAACGATACCGGAATATTACAATACCGAAATGATTAAGATACCTTTACTTTAAGGTATCGAAATTTAAAGGTATGACGTCATACCTTTAACCGATATATCCAAATTTTTTCGGTTATTCAATCCCTGCCCGTGTGATTGTTGGTTATAAAGCACCAAAATGTAGCGTCAATTCTTCCTCGGCATGTAATTTATGTGGGTGGAGAACGCTCTAAACCCCTTCGATTGAGGAGAGACCTTTATCCAAGCAGTGAGATGATTTTGGGTTGATGCCGAACGTAATCTATGTCCATGGCAATTTTTATTCAAATCGGTACAGCCGTTTAGTCGTGATCAGGAACAACCAGACAGACGGGCAGACAAACACTCTCGCATTTATAATATTGGTATGGATTTTTGAAGCTACATTGTATTTTCCAATAGTTCATGTGTAGTATTGATGAACCTTTATGGACCCTGGATGGAAGGTAGTCAACATAGTCAACAAGGATCAGCAGCCAATCCTATGCCTTCCTCATGAGTCACTCCGTCCATTGGTGGAAATCGTATGAAAATCCATTCCATTTTTTTTCTTCATCGCGTGACAGACAAACAGATGAAGTTGAGGGCCTTATTTTATAATATTATGGTGATAATTGACGAGCTCGGTGGCGTAGCGGTCAATGACGCGGCTTCGTCACCAACGCTCGTGGGTTCGATTCCCACATAGGACAAACATTTGTGTGCATGAACATGTCTGTTTGTCTTAGTCTGGGTGTTTTCTATGTATCATAAGTATGTATTTACAAAAAGAAAATGTATTTACGTATGTTTATCAGTTGTCTAGTACCCATAACACAAGCTTCGCTTACTTTGGGGCTAGATGGCGCTGTGTAATTTGTCTGACAATATTTATATTTACTATATTTATTTATTTATAATTCATAAGTCTATTGAACTATTTAGTAGGTTTTTGTATGTGTATCTGTCAACCAATCAACCGCCAACTGGTTAAAATAGCTATTCACGGCTACCTCTTTCATTGAATAATGCCATTCTATCAAACGTCTAAACGTTGTTTATCGATTTTGTTGACATTTGGTAAGTATATGTGTAGCAAGATTAAGTGTTAAAATAATGCCTCGGTATCTCTGTATGCAGTTGGGGTGTCAGTGGTTCATCAACATCTTTGAACCAAAGCCAACTTCACCTGCACGCGGTGCACCCTGCTGACTGACAAACGAAGCTCTGGCGAAAAGAGAGGTAGGGAGCGTAATTGTAAGCTACCCGACTGGGGAATGTACCTCCACCTCACATAATACCGCAGCCAAATAACCCTTGAGGGTTGTTGTGTTCCTGCGAGTGAGTGAGGTCACCAGAAAGGAAGGAACGAGATGCTGCGTTGGCAGCGGGGGTGGCGGCGCGCGAGCGATATTTTATGTTGCGAGCGTTAATATGGCTACGGTAACCGCTTCACATCAGGCGGACCGTATACTTGTCTGCCACCCGACGTAGTATATAAAAAAAAAAAAGTATATTTATACTACTGTGAACTACTGTGTAAATGCTTGGTTTAATTTCTTTTTACCATCGACTTCGTCAACCCTTATACATCCCACTACTTGGATACGGGTCTCCCCTTAATCGAAGGGGTTTAGAGCGTGCTCAACTGCGGGTCAATGTTTTCAAGCCGCCTAAAGGCCTCTAACGACCACAGCCGGGATATACGGCTAAACGGGCACGTTATGTTATTACCATGTTTTATTATTATTATGTATGTACTTATCAATATCATCAACATCATCTTTTTTTTTCTATACTACGTCGGGTGGCAGACAAGCATACGGCCCGCCTGATGTGAAGCGGTTACCGTAGCCATATTAACGCTCGCAACATAAAATATTGCTCGCGCGCCGCCACCCCCGCTGCCAACGCAGCATCTCCTTCCTTCCTTTCTGGTGACCTCACTCACTCGCAGGAATACAACAACCCTCAAGGGAATTGTTATTTGGCTGCGGTATTCTGTGAGGTGGAGGTATGTACATTCCCCAGTCGGGTAGCTTACAATTACGCTCCCTACCTCTCTTTTCGCCAGAGCTTCGTTTGTCAGTCAGCAGGGTGCAACGCGTGCAGGTGAAGTTGGCTTTGGTTCAAAGATGTTGGTGAGCCACTTACGCCCCAAAATCATAAATCCAACGTTAGTCCCAGTTACATTCGATGCCGATATATGCCAATAGATAGCAGAATCTACGAAGCCCGGTGTCTGGTTTCCTACTTTTTATTCTCCATTTCTCACAGTCTTCGGCATCCTTTAGCGTAAGACCATTATTCATCTATGTGTTTATTTTATTTCCATTACCCAACTTATTACTAGTGTTATTTTGTTAGCCGCATTCGAGTATGTCTCCTTTACCCAAAAAAATATTGACTAGACTTTTAGGCTTTTAGCCTAAAGTTCGCCTTTTGTACCGTGTTTAATTTGTCAATAAAAATAAATAATGTTATTACTTCAAATACATTTGTACGCCATGACGCGGCGTCGACGACCTCCCTGGCCTCTAATATTTCTTTTCATATATGAATACTAAAGCAACGCGCGGGGAAAATAATGCTATAAAAATTTGTAAAGGCGTTTCAGTTTCTAATACGATGTTGTAGGTAGCGTGATCTTTTAAAAAAAAATATATCTAACAATACATACTTTAGACAACAGCACAAATTTTATATATATATTTATTTATATTATTTATTTATCCACTTACATCTATCTTAACAGGTTAACAACCCAATGCGATAGTGCAGGCAAAAATTACATAACAAACATTCATGTAAACAAAGTGACAATACAATTTATAGCATAACTAGCTGGCCCGGCGAACTTCGTACAAAATAATAATTAATTGTGAAGTTAAGGTAATAAATTTGTGTTAGTTAATTAATTAAGGTTTATTTTTATGTGACAAAAATAATGCATGACAATTATCAATTAACACAAAAGAGTAGAATGAGAACTAAATTTATTAACTATAGCAACGTTGTCCTTTTTAACCGACTTCAAAAAAGGAGGAGGTTCTCAATTCGACTGAATTTTTTTTGTATGTATGTTACTCGATATCTTCGCGAATTGTGAACCGATTTTCATATTTTTTTTTATTATTTGAACGGGTATGATTGGAAGGTGGTCCCATATTCACCAAGTCAGGATCTGATGATGGGATGCCAGGGAAATCAAGGGAAACCCTTAAATTTTATAAGCACGTATGGTCAAATTCTATTTTTTTATTTGAAAGGGTAATTGCGAGGTGGTTCCATATTCACCAAGTCAGGGTCTGATGATGGGATCCCAGAAAAATTGAGGGAAACCCTTAAATTTGACCTATGGTAGCCGGCAGAATAAAATTGTGCCACTCCATTGCTCTGCGCTGGATGTCGTACAAGGCGACTAAGGAATCTTGTGTCACGCGATAACTTTTCTCCCGGAAGACGGGCAGCAGCGTCTGCCGGGGTATTCCACCAATAAGCTACGCTCGCCAACTGAAGTCGGTTTCAATTTTTTTTTAAATCAACTTTATTCATACAAAATTGCTCAAGGGTTACCATGTGAGAATTGTTCTTGCGAAGAAAGTGGCGCCTCTATTTTTGTCTACACTCAAAGGAATTTGTTATTTGGTTGCGGTATTGTGTGATGTGGAGGTACTTCCCCAGTCGGGCAACTTAAAAAAGACGCTATGCCCTACCTTTCTTTTCGCCAGAGCATCTTTTGTCAGTCAGCAGGGTGCACCACGTGCAGGTGAGGTTGGTTTTGATTCAAAGATGTTGATAAACCACTTACACCCCATGAAAGTTTGTATGAACTTCCACGCGGACGAAGAGATTACATTAACCTTAAACGTTCTAAACATAATTCTAATGATTTCATACTCATTTGTTATGCCGGCTCCACATTTGTGCCGCGAAGCTCCGCAACAAGCGTGAACGTGAATGTAAGATGGTTTTCGGTAGGTTCACGGGCATTCGCGCCTGTTCCCCGATCGTAGTCGGTATTTTGTCCCGCGACAAAGGGCACAGAATAATATACTCCAAAGGGCTCGCGTTTTGTTCGCGCGGTGTTCACGCGTACTCATTCACATTCACGGAACGCCGCGCCGCCACTTTACATGTGACTACCGAGGAGTACGACATTACAAGTCATTACAATTTCAGTCATCCACTTCTCCAACGATTTCTAATTATTTTCTTATTTTGTAGGTACCAATAGTTATACGTTGCTACAGCAAAGTTACTACAGCCGCAGCTCCCACGTCCATTTTGCGGCAGGTTTCATTCACGAATGTGTGAACCGTGAATTTAGAGGGGTACAAGTTCTGCCGTGAAATCACGGCGCGAATTCACGTCATAATTTCGCGGGCACTAATGTAGACCCGCCATTAGATTTTAATAATACATAAGTTACCGTAAGTTCTGAAGGATTCCTTGTAATGCTCAGCCTCCGCCCGTTTCAAAAGCCTCCTTTAATCTTGTAAGAGAGCATAAAGGGAAACGAGCTGTGAGAAAACACTTCATCCGCATAATAGATAACTTGAGCTTAAATGGATTCTAGGAATAATTAAGTAAGTACTTTGGGGCGTAAGTGGCTCGGTTAGAGCATATAAAAACTGTAGAGTGCGCGCTTCGCTTATATCGGACGAGCTGGCGTAGCGGTCAATGACGCGACTTCGACACCAACGCTCGTGGGTTCGATTCCCACATAGGACAAACATTTGTGTGCATGAACATGTCTGTTTGTCTTAGTCTGGGTGTTTTCTATGTATTATAAGTATGTATTTACAAAAAAAATGTTTATACGTATGTTTATCAATTGTCTAGTACCCATAACACAAGCTTCGCTTACTTTGGGGCTGGATGTCGCTGTGTAATTTGTCTGACAATATTTATTTATTTATTTTTATATCTCATTGCGCCGACAGTAAGATGCTTCATTTTGATCCTTTGAAATTTGTTTAAACAATATGTGTGTGTTTTTTTTTTATAATACGTCGGATGGCAGACAATCATACGGCCCGCCTGATGTTAAGCGGTTACTATAGCAATATTAACGGCGACATTTTTCGGCTTTTCCGTGAAGCCGGGAATAAATATATTTTTTTATACTACGTCGGGTGGCAGACAAGCATACGGCCCGCCTGATGTGAAGCGGTTGCAATAGCCATATTAAGGCTCGCAACAAAGTATCCTTCGCGCGGCTCCACCCCCGCTTCCAACGCAACATCTCCTTCTTTCCAGGTGACTTCACTCACTCGTAGGAACACAACAACCTCAAGGGAATTGTTACTTGACTGCGGTATTCTGTTAGGTGGATGTATATTCCCCAGTATGAAAATAGAGGTAGGGAGCGTAATTGTAAGCTACCCCCTCTATTTTCACCAGAGCTTCGTTTGTCAGTCAGCAGGGTGCACCGCGTGAGGGTGAAGTTGGGTTTGGTTCAAAGATGTTAACGCTTAACAGTCAGTAGCATTTTTGTTATATTAGCTGAGCATAATGACTCCATTTCGCCTGGTGGTAAGCGAGATAAGCGAGGCAAGTAAGATGTCGTAGAAAGCCTTGGGCGTTCCTTCCGAAGCTTGAGTGAACGAATGAATGGACGAACGAACGAATTAATGAACGAACAAATGGGCGAATGAACGAACGAATGGGTGAACGAACAAACGAATGAATGAACGAATATATTTATTTGCCAGAAGAAGGTTTTTGTACAGTTGTCATTTTGTCAATATGTTCCATATTATTCTGCAATCGAAAATGGCGTGCAAATATTAAAATCATAGTAATTGAAATGTATAATCACTGATAAATAAATGTCAAATTATATGTATGTCAAGGTGAATGAAACATTATTTCACAAAAAAAATATATGTCAAAATATACTAATAATTGTCATGCATTATTTTTGTCACATAAAAATAAACCCATACATAGACTACGGTCGACGGTGCTTAACTTGCGTGATCGACAAGACTGACACGCGCAACGACTCATCGAGCTCTTCATCATACTTATAATAAAACAGTAGCGTGTCTGTACATTTGATAAAATTAACAAAAAATGGGTGTGGGCGGTAAAAAAGGAATAACAGGCTTGGCTATGAAAATACGGACTTTCTGATCTTGCTTTGTGGATTGGTTAGATATATACTTACATAAATTATTCACCATAAGTTTTTTTTTTCTTAATTATACGATTAATTATATTAAGTACTTGATTTCCTATGGTCTTACCACGATAACTACTGATAATCTGATATTCACGCGGGCGAAGTCGCGGGCAACAGCTAGTGTTAATATAAAATAAATTTCAATTTCAGTAAAGTGTAGGAGCGGAGTTTCTTTAAGACTTCTTAAAAGCACTCAGAAACAACATTCTTTTGTAAACCGACGGATGCGATAGTACGGTCGTTTGGACTCAACGGGACTTAAGTAAATTAGGTTTATTTGTCGTGTCACTTCGTGTTATTGTACCTACTTTGTATTTGGAAAAAACTTATTAAGTTGCTTCATATAGCTATCGTCATCAGTCTGTATCAAATACAAAAACTAATCTATATATATAAAAGAGTAAATCACTCACTCATCACAAAATCTCAGAAACTACAGGTGCTAGGAGTCTCAAATTTTGCAAGGGGGTTCCTTTTAGGACGTAGGTGCTCACTAAGACGGGAATTTGGAAAATTCAACCCCTAAGGGGGTGAAACGGGGGTCCAAAGTTTGTATGGGGAACCAAGATTAGTTGGACTATTTTATACGAAACTTTACACGAGCACTTCTGTAGATAAATGAGTAAACACGTGTTTCAGGATTTTTCAAAATTCAACCCCCTAAAGGGGTGAAATGAGGTGCAAACGTCTGAAAATCGTTATGGGTATTGTTTTTATGGTTTATCGGGTCGCTGATTCCGAAAACAACAGCTATTTTATAATCTAACATAACCGACGTGACACAAGAGCACTCCTGTGGGGGTGCCATGTGGTTGAAATGTCATAATATCAATATGGGTGTTGATTCTATGGTTTTCTGAGACGTCAATTACGAAAATGGCATCGATTTGAAAATGTTGACACGAAATTTCCATCTCGGTATAAAAATCCAAGATTTGGAACACCCTGATGCAGAACCATAAAGGTTCAGCTAAACTATAAGAAATATAAAAATGACGCTTTATCAAAAGTTGTTCAGCCTGATGAGTATTTTTTGTTGAGGTATAAAAATCCAAGATTTAGTACACCTGATGCAGAATCATAATGGTTCCGGTAAACTATAAGAAATATAAAATTGACGCCTTAGCAAAAGTTGTTCAGCCTGATGAGTATTTTTTGTTGAGGTATAAAAATCCTAGATTTGGAACACCTGATGCAGAACCATAATGGTTCAGCTAAACTATAAGAATTAAAAAATTGACGTCTTTGCAAAAGTTGTTCAACCTGATGAGTATTTTTTGTTGAGGTATAAAAATCCTAGATTTGGAACACCTGATGCAGAACCATAATGGTTCAGCTAAACTATAAGAATTAAAAAATTGACGCCTTTGCAAAAGTTGTTCAACTTGATGAATATCTTTTGTTGAGGTATAAAAAACCTAGATTTGGAACACCTGATGCAGAACCATAATGGTTCAGCTAAACTATAAGAAATATAAAATTGACGCCTTAGCAAAAGTTGTTCAACTTGATCAGCATTTTTTGTTGAGGTATAAAAATCCAAGATTTGGAACACCTGATGCAGAACCATAAAGGTTCAGCTAAACTATAAGAAATATAACAATGACGCCTTAGCAAAAGTTGTTCAGCCTGACGAGTATTTTTTGTTGAGGTATAAAAATCCAAGATTTGGAACACGTGATGCAGAATCATAATGGTTCAGCTAAACTATAAGAAATATAACAATGACGCCTTAGCAAAAGTTGTTCAGCCTGACGAGTATTTTTTGTTGAGGTATAAAAATCGAAGATTTGGAACACCTGATGCAGAATAATAATGGTTCAGCTAAACTATAAGAAATATAAAAATGACGCCTTAGTAAAAGTTGTTCAGCCTGATGAGCATTTTTTGTTGAGGTATATAAATCCAAGATTTGGAACACCTGATGCAGAACCATAATGGTTCAGCTAAACTATAAGGAATATAAAAATGACGCCTTAGCAAAAGTTGTTCAGCCTGATGAGCATTTTTTGTTGAGGTATATAAATCCAAGATTTGGAACATCTGAACAGAACAAAGCTAAATTTATTTGCATAAACAACATGGTGTTTACAATAAATTATAGTTTAAAAAAATAACTAAAAAAGCTACTTAAAAAAACAATAAATAGTTTAACAAAACATGGATTGTATTGTAAAAAAAATAACCGCGTATTGCTACTTTTATTCTTACCTGCTACAAGTTAGACTTTTTTTTTAATAGAAAGAAGAAATAATTAGAGGCAATTGTTTTATTTATTTACAGAGGTAACGTGGTCTATTTAGTCAGTTTATTATAGACGTGTACGCTAAAATTGAAATAGAACGATTGGTATATATTCGCACAAACCAGAAGAATGCGTGCATTTGCGGGACGCTATGTAGCAAGATTTTGTGATGCAAAGTCTTTTAAACAACGAGAGGAAACTGTTTTTCTTAGATGCTTCAGGAGGGACTGGAAAAACATACCTAAATCAGGCGCCAAAATAATATCTCACAGCAGCATCGCCAGGTATTGCTTCTAGGCGGAAGGACGCAAATACAATGTTCAATATTATACTCGAATTGAACGGAAACACCGACATGCTTTGTGACACGAAACTGTGACAAAGCGAAAATGTTTCAGGATTGCTGTTTAATCGTTTCAGATGAATGCGAAAAAAAAAACAATAAGGCAGTAGAAGCTGTAGATAGAACTTTACGTGCCCAAGAGTTTTCAAAAATATTATTAAAATTTGGGGAAGATCTCCTTCCTGAAGTAAAGTCAATGTTTAGCAGCGAAATATGTATAATTGAAGCTGAGATTCTCACTGGAAGTGGTGCCGATGAAACTGTATTTATTTCGCGTATACCACTCTTCCTTCTTACGGCCGTGTGGTTTCCGGCAGACTAGAATAGAATCACTCCGTCTCTTCCCGTGGATGTCGTACAAGGCGACTATGCGAATAGTTTTTGTGCCAGAAATTACCTATTATTGTTGTTTATTGTACCTGTCGGGCGGTTCTATGTTCGACTTCTAAGCTCAAAACTCGAGAACGGCTCGACCAATTCTGCAAATTTTTATTTTAATATTTTCGTTAAGGTATAAGGAAGGTTCTTATGGACATAAAAATTACGAGGAAAAGAAAACAACACTTTCTACCCGTGCGAAGCCGGGGCGGGCAGCTAGTAAATACATATGATTTATTTGCAATAAATAGAGTGGGTAGGTACAACAAAAGCAGGTAGATCTTAAAAGTAAAGTTGCATATTATATAATTGCATGCAAATTTTTACAATCACAATTTTAAGAAATTACTCCACGCAGATCGACAAATCTGATCTTTTTTTAGGGTTCCTGTCCGTCCGTCCGTCTGTCACCAGGCTGTATCTCATGAACCGTGATAGTTAGACAGTTGAAATTTTCACAGATGATGTATTTCTGTTGCCGCTATAACAACAAATACTAAAAAACAGAATAAAATAAACATTTAAGAGGGCTCCCATACAACAAACGTGGTTTTTTGCTCATTTTGCTAGATATTGATAACGGCAACAGACGCTTGAAATATTCACAGAATGTTTAGTTATAGTGGGTGAGGTCACCAACTTGGCTTTGGTTCAAAGATGTTGATGAACCACTTAGATGTTGGTGACCTCACCCACTATAACTAAACATTCTGTGAATATTTCAAGCGTCTGTTGCCGTTATCAATATCTACCTGCGCGCGGTACACCATGCTGACTGACAGATAAAGCTCTGGCGAACAGAGAGGTAGTGAGCGTAATTGTAACTGGACAATGTACCTCCACCTCACAGAATACCGCAGGCAAATAACAATTCCCTTGATAGTTGTTGTGTTCCTGCGAGTGAATGAGGTCACAAGAAAGGAAAGAGATACTGTAGCAGCGGGGGTGGCGGCGCGCTAGCGATATTTTATATTGCGAGCGTTAATATGGTTACGGTAACCGCTTCACATCAGGCGGGTCTCACGCTTGTCTGCCACCCGACGTAAAGTATAAAAATAATCCTTGTTCATCCCACTGCTGGAATAAGCTTCTCTCTCTCTCCCCCTTAATAAAAGCTTAATCAGAGCGTCGCCAAACAAAGACAACGTTTAAATCTCATATTATATTAAAGAAATAAGTGAATCTGTCTTAAGCCTTGTGGAAAAGAGACAGAAGACCAATTAATGTAATTATGTAGAAAGACATGAAACAAGTTAAACTCACCACAGACCCACAAAGTCCCAAGAGTGGGGTATTGTGTTTAACGAGTTAGCCGTTAATTACTTTTGGGGAAAGTGATGTGGAAGCAGTTTGGGAGGTTCTCGAAAGACGTAATACAAGAGAAAGATACACGCGTAAGGAAATCTAAAGTTTACAAGTGGGAATTAACTTGATCTCAAATACATTAAGTAACACGAAGATACATTTAAAAGTAAATAAGTAATTAATTCTAAAACATCAAAATAATTTCGGCGTACAAACTTAACAAAATGTATGAGCAATTACAAAAATCATAAAATAAATCATCATCAGGTCATTTTAGTCTCCACTACAGTACACATACATTTTAAAAAAAACATACATCGATCAGGCTTCCCCAACCCGTCTGGCCAGTGTGGGGAGTGTAGGCCAAATCCTCCTGTCTAGGACGGACGAGAGAGGGTCGTGCTCATGTATAATATAATATAATATAAATATTTCTGACCAATTTACACAGCACCATCTAGTCCTAAATTAAGCTCAAAGCTTGTGTTATGGGTACTAGACAACTGATAAATGTACTTAAATACATTTTTTTTTGTAAATACGTATACTTAAATACTATACAGGCCTATCGCTGTTACCTCCCTTCTCTCCAAGGTAATGGAGCGCGTCATTAACAACCGGCTCCTGAAATACCTAGAAGAACACGATTTAATCAGCGACCATCAATACGGCTTCCGTTATGGTCGCTCGACTGGTGATCTTCTAGTGTATCTTACACATCGCTGGGCTTCCGCCGTGGAGAGTCAAGGTGAGGCATTAGCTGTCAGTCTAGATATGGCGAAGGCGTTCGATCGGGTCTGGCACCGTAGTCTTCTTTCGAAGTTGCCTGTATACGGTCTACCAGAGGGTTTATGCGAATGGGTCGCTAGCTTCTTGTCCAGCAGAAGCATTAGAGCCGTTGTTGTTCGCAGTTGCTCCGATAGCATGGACATTAATACTGGCAAGGCTCTGTATTGTCCCCGACGCTGTTTTTGCTGCATATCAATGATATGTTATCTATTGACAGCATTCATTGCTATGCGAATGACAGCACCGGGGACACATTTTATACGGGCCGCGCTAATATTCCCCGCTCTCTGGTGGAGAAGAGCCGCGAACGACTTGTGTCGGAAATCGAGAGCACACTAAGTAAAGTGTCCGATTGGGGACAACAGAACTTAGTGCGATTCAACCCCTCTAAGACACAAGTCTGCGCGTTCACCGCTAAGAAAACCCCTTTTGCTGTGGCTCCTCAATTCCAAAACACACCCCCTACCATCGCCAAAAACATTGGGATTCTTGGAGTTGAAATCTCCAGCGACGTCCAGTTTCGTTGTCACCTGGAGGGGAAGGTCAAGCTGGCGTCGAAGAAACTAGGTGTGCTCAATAGGGCCAAGCAGTACTTCAATCCGCAGCAAAGGCTTCTGCTCTACAAAGCTCAAGTACGGCCTCATATGGAGTACTGTTGCCATCTGTGGGCGGGAGCGCCTAGATACCAGCTTGCACCTTGTGACTCGATTCAGTGGCGAGCTGTGAGTATTGTTGACGATCCCAAACTGACAGACGGTTTAGAACCCTTAAGTCTGAGGAGAGATTTTGCGTCCCTTTGTGTGTTCATACCGTCTATACAATGGGGTGTGTTCAGAGGAGTTGTTTGACATGATGCCCAAGGCCTCCTTCTACAGTCGCACCGCTGGCCATCGACAGGGAATTCATCCTCACACATTGGAGCCTAAGTGGTCGCGTACCGTGCGGTTCCAGAGAAGTTTTCTCCCGCGTACGGTCAAGAAGAGGTTTTTACAGGGTGGCAACGCGCGTGTGATGCCCCTGGTGTTACAGGCGTTCATAGGCTACGGTAACTGCTTTCCATCAGACGGGCCGTATGCTTGTTTGCCACTTTAGTGGTATAAAAAAAATACTTATATATAATACATAGAAAACACCCAGACCAAGACAAACAGACATGTTCATGCACACAAATGTTTGTCTTGTGCGGGAAACGAACCCGCGACCTCGGAGTCAAAGTAGCCATTGCTAACCATTCGACCACCGGGCTCGTCTACATAATTCTCGTACATACATTACGTCTCGTATAATAATAATACAATATATAAATCAACGCTCAACTTCCCCGACTTTTGTGTTGTCGTTGGAAAGCCGAAGGAATACTGGTGTGACTCATTTAATAAAGCTGGATTGTCTATCCATTGTGTCAATCCCTAAGAAACAATCAAAAGATGTAGTGTTTTCCTAATCTAAGATGATGGTTAAAACTATTCTTCCCGGTTCATTTGTTTGTGGATGAAAAGAAAGGTAGAATCTAGAACTAAAAGTGGACCCCTAGAAACACACCAACGTAACTCTCGCTTTTATTGTTTCTGGGAAGAAGCTAGTGTCCGTTTCGGGATCCAATAGCAATGAAGCTTTTGTAATCAATATCTACAACATTCCTATAATTTCATCACACATAATTGAATCTCTTCCCATTACAAAAGGAAAATTCTACTAAAATAATCGTTGAGAGGAATGTCAGTCTATTAAAATAAAATAGGTTGTCAGTATCTACGAGTCCATTGTCATGGAAATAAAATATTTAAAAATGAAATTTTAAACGAAAATTATGAAATGAAGATGATGTTCATGAAATCGACTTGATATAATTATTCGACGAGCTCGGTGGTTGAATGGTTAGCAATGGCGCAGGTTCGATTCGATTCCCGCACAAGACAAATATTTGTGTGCATGAAAATGTTTGTTTTGGTCTGGGTATATATACCCAGACCAAAACAAACAGACATGTTCATGCACACAAATATTTATATATATAAAATACATTGTATTTTAAAAAAGTGTATTTAAGTACAGTATCAGTTAACTAGTACCCATAGTACAGCTTTGCGCTTAATTTGGGACTATATGGCCGGGTGTAAATTGTCCAGAAATATTTTTTATTCATAATTATTCCGGATTCGACTCAAAAACGAAAGGCGAGGTCCCGGTCGGCTCGAGAGAGCGGCAGAGAGTATCCATACCCTACGTAAGCACTTACTACTAATAATACTATACTCATTACACTAATATTTACTCGTATTATCCCAAAAACCTTCATGTCATTTATGTAATGGCATATATTCCACGGCATAGCTTCGATTTGTTTCAGCATTCGTTCACGACCATTACCTTATATTACGACGTTATATTCACACAGGGATTATGAGAGAACAAACTAGCGCTTTCAATCATTTATTCTAATTTTAAAATGATTTATTAAGTGTCCCCTACTTTCCCCAAGTTAAATCAATATTGAGCTATTGTTTTTTTTTTTAAAGTATACCTCGGCCGACGAGGTCCGTGTCACCTGATGGCTGTCGCATAATACCGGCGCTGTGTGTATTACACAGCATGAATGCCGAGCGATGGCCAATTAACATCATAATGATGTACATGGTGTTCGAAATGTAATAATTGTTATTGTGTATTGTAATCTATTGTGTCATGTTGTGATGTTAATAAACATATTTTCTTTCTTTCTTTCTTCTATGGTGCTGTATACCTCGATCAGGACTATTATTAAAAAGTTCTTATTGATGAAAGTGCCATTGCTTTTATTGAATACTAACTATTACAGCGTCTTCGTCCATCATCATCATCATCATCATCACTATCAGTCTGTATAAATCCGCTGCTGGATATAGGCTTTCCCTAATGCTTTTCACTTATTAATTACAAAAAACTAGATATACTCGTATTTTATAGATTTTCAAGAAGATTGACAATAAGATTTCTGGTGATATTTTTCGGCATGTCGTCGAAGCCGGGAATAACATATGGAAATAAAAAACAAGTCGGTCTCTAAAGGACTCGTATCCAGGGCCGTAAAACTATTAAAAATATAATTATCACGGTATAAATAGCTACAAATAGAAATGCAAATAACTTTTAATTAATATCTTCTACACCCCTGTTTCAAAGGGACTGAAAAAAAACCATGTCCATTATCAAATTAAAATCTATTTTGATAAAAAATATAATTATTGGGGTTTAAGTGATTCATCAACATCTTTGAACCAAAGCCAGCTTCACCTGCCCGCGGTGCACCCTGCTGACTGACAAACGAAGCTCTGGCGAAAAGAGAGGTAGGGAGCGTAATAGTTAGCTACCCGACTGGGTAATGTACCTCCACCACACAAAATACCGCAGCCAAATAACAATTCCCTAGAGGGTTGTTGTGTTCCTGCAAGTGAGTGAGGTCACCAGATAGAAAGGAGATTCTGTATTGGCAGCGGGGGTGGTGGCGCGCGAGCGAAATTTTATGTTGCGAGCGTTAATATGGCCACGGTAACTGCTTCATCATCAGGCGGGCCGTAAGCTTGTCTGCCACCCGATGACCTGATCGATGTTTTGTAATGTATTTCCCTTAGTCGCCTTGTACGACATCCACGGGAAGAGACGGAGTGATTCTATTCTAGTCTGCCGGAAACCACACGGCCTTTTGTACCCTTATCAATAATTAAAATATAATTTGTGGTCAATAAAGTTCTTAAATAAATAAAATACTTTTTATCCATGTACTGTTTAAGCGGGGCGAAGCCGCGAGTAGAAGATAGTTATACAAAAAAGCTACATACAATAGCATTTGCAACTCAATTAATTACTCAGTAATAACGATCTTGAGCGTATAAAAATAAAACAAATTTATTCTGCCTCACTAAAACAAATAGAATGAAACATCTCTTAAAATGTAATTCCTTTATGAATTTTATATCAATGTAAAGGTCTACGTTATCTAAATTGGCTAAAACTGACGTCGAGTATTATTTTGACGAGCTCGGTGGTTGAATGGTTAGCAATGGCCACTTTGACTCTGAGGTCGCGGGTTCGATTCCCGCACAAGACAAACATTTGTGTGCATGAACACGTCTGTTTGTCTTGGTCTGGGTGTTTTCTATGTATTATAAGTATGTATTTACAAAAAAAAATGTATTTAAGTACATTTATCAGTTTTCTAGAAACCATAACACAAGCTTTGTGCTTAATTTGAGACTCGATGGCGCTGTGTAAAATTGTCCAGAAATATTTATAAATTATTTATTTATTATTTATTAATATTATACATTTTTCATAGAAAATTGGAGTTTTGGCAAATGTTAAAAGTACCTAACTTGTCAAATATAATTTAACTGTTAATTTGTAAAGTCACTGTAACGAGGAGCTCGATGGCGTCGTTACGCGTGTCAGTCTAACCAAACACGCAAGTTAAACAACGTCGGCCGTAGCCTGCCCATGGATGGGTTTATTTATATTTATACGACCATAACGACACTGCTGAAAAGTTGGAATTATGAAGAAACTGACAGATTATTAGAATATTAAAATAAACATTATTAAAAGTAAAAATATTCTATTATAAACACATCAAAACACACACACACACATGTACCCACAAAAGTTAGTCTTCTAAGTGTCTACTAAGTATCACCACAGAATAATATATACAGTATCTCTGGATCTAAAATATTGTTATGGAGAGGCAGGATTTCTAACACAAATATATTTTTATTTAAAAGAAATCCTAAATCGCTACACGGAAATGTAATCTGACACTGAATAAATAATTTTGTATTTTGTATTGTATTTATATCGAGCTCCTACGTACTTCGGAAGGCACGTTAAGCCGTCGGTTTCGGCTATTGTCATTGAATGACAGTTGTTAAGCCAAGTCAGTGGCCTTTAGGCGGCTTGGAAACGCTGGCCTCCGCCAAACCACAGTTGACCAGCGTGATGGAGTACGCTCTAAACCCCTTCGATTGAGGGGCGAGCGGTTCCCAGCAGCGGGATATATAAAGGTTGACGAAGATGATGACAAAACTAAACTGTTTAGTTGATTGAAGTGCGTGCGCTCGTCAATATGCTGCTATCATATACCTATATCTATAGTGGTTGGGTTTTTTAACTAAACAATATTCCATCGATGTGGATTTTCGATTTTTTACTCGAACCACAATCGAGTCGGTTCTTAAGAAGGCTGCCCTTAAAATGTTTCCATTGAAATCAATTAAACTTTAATACGGAATAAATAATAAATAAACTAATAGAAAAAACCGCTTAAAACGTAACAAAATAGAAAAAGAAAACCACATAATTAATTTTCCTTTAGAAGAATATGGTAAGTATAATACCCATCATTCTGGGCCAATAAAACCCCTACTATAAACTAAGTGATAAATCAACCGACTACCTAATAGCAAATTCAGCTTAAAACGACTCCTTTAATCTAACTCTACATCTCAGAAAAACCTACGTAACAAAGTAAAAAAACCGGACAAGTGCGAGTCGGACTCGCCCACCGAGGGTTCCGTAGGTACGTAATATCATTATTAAATTTGATATTTTTCATTATAAATAAGAAATAATGCGTCGAAAAAAATAAATAAAATATATTTTGCAATATGTACATCAAGCCCTTTCATATGATACCCCATTTGAACTAGTAGTTTCAATTTGAAATTTCGACACCCTATAAAAAATATAGACCCCTATTTTTTTAAAATCTATTCACAAATGTATAGTTTTGAGATTTATTCCTGTACTTGTAGTCTATAACGATGTTACATGCCAAATTTCATAGTTCTAGGTCAACGGGAAGTACCCTATAGGTTTTGATTCCCTTGAGTGTGTCGAAATATGCGTTTTTTGATGAATAAACGGCCGTAACTTTTTTCTACGTAAACTTAGCAGTTTGATTTTTTTTTAACTTCATGGGACCGTAGACCTGAGTATACAGTTCAAATTTCAGCTTGATACCTCCACGCATTCTCGACATAGAAATTCTTGACAGACAGACAGACAGACAGACAGACGGACAACAAAGTGATCTTATAAGGGTTCCATTTTTCCTTTTGAGGTTCGGAACCCTAAAAAGGAAAACCCAAACAATTAATTTTTCTTCAGAAGTTAATAATGTCTACCCTCCATTCTATGTCAATAAAACCCTAATAAGTAAATATTAAATAAACAAACTAATAGAGAATTCCTTTCTACCTAACTCTACATCTCAGAAAAAACGACGTAACAAAATAGAAATGGAAAACCCACACAATTCATTTTCTTTAGAAGACTACGTTTACTCTCCATTCTATGTCAACAAAACCCTAATCCGAAGTAAATATTACATAAACTAACTCATAGAAAATTCCTATCTACCTAACTCTACATCTCAGAAAAAACGACGTAACAAAATAGAAAAGGAAAACCCAAACAATTCATTTTCCTTAAGAAGACTATGTGTACCGACCATTCCGGGCCAATAAAATCCTAATCCGAAGTAAATATTAAACAAACTAACTAATAGAAAATTCCTTTTTACCTAACTCTACATCTCAGAAAAAACGACGTAACAAAATAGAAAAGGAAAACCCAAACAATTCATTTTCCTTAAGAAGACTATGTCTACCCTCCATTCCGGGCCAATAAAACCCTAATCCGGACTAAATAGAGGATTACGACCACGTGCAGTTTATGTGGCCGCCAGTGTAATTTCATTAGTGTACCCGCCACTACACGCGTGTTCATTGCTCGGCAGTGTATATTGTCTATGTATACACTATCGTTAGGGAGAGCTAGATTCCAGAACACTAGAGTAAGTGACAATATAATCTCATAGACTATGATAATACATCACTTTACTAGCAGAGATTAGTGGATGTCAAATGGTAGGAGATCTTCTGTCGATTGAGAAGGGTTTTATCATTTTTTACACTAGGTTGCGTAGCAACCAAGCATAGCAAGCTTGCATGCTGTGAAGCGGTTACCGTAACCATATAAACTCTACCAATTGTAACCTCCCCCCCCCCCCTTTTTAACTCCCTCTCTCCTCTACTCTATTATATACATTTTTTTTCGACCTACCTAATTGCGTATGTATACCTCTCTCTCATCTTACATCTTCCTATTCATCTTACATCATCATCATCATCATCATTTCCTTACTACTATTTTCTCACTACCTTTCTTCTTCTTTCGCTCACATTAGTACGTCAAATCTATCACACCACATATACCTAATTAAACGACATAAACCCGATATACATCTCCCTATAATTTACACTCTTACACCTTAAATTTAAACCAAAACTTATGTTGTTGTTGTCGGAATAGGATGAATCAACCTGATGGTAAGCTATATTACTACATAATGGCCACGTGATCGCGTCTAGTGTCCTACATTGTACCGTAATTTCCCCAAATTCTTTTACACGCAGAATAATGACTGATTAAACTCCTATCACCCCTACGACTTATATATACTCATTGAATTAGTTGTATTACCTAATATCCACTATAAGATAAAACTATGTGGTTGAAATTATATTAACTAATGACCTGAATATTAATTAGTATCTCTTATAATGATAATGAAACTTTTAGTTATTATTTCCAGTATTAACTTTGTTAAGATAGTAAATCAATATTGAACTTAAATTAATGAGAAACACTTTGCCATAATGGTAAGACTTTAGACATTATGTTTTAGTGGTAAAAACAATATGACATTAGACACTTATGTTAACTAATTAACATACTCAAGGTTAAAGCTTTTAAACATTATTTCCTTTGTGGAAAATGGATAATATGATATGAAACTAAATAAGGCATTTTATTGGATTATGGAAATGTATACTTTCAAACATTATTTCTTTGTGGTAAAGACAATATGATGATATTAAATTACATAAGGCATTTTATAGGATTATGGCAATATATAGAGCCCCATAGCCTCCGCTCGTATATCATGAAGCCACCCAAGTTCACGCTTCTCTGGCCATAGTCTGAGCAGATTCTACTTTAAGAGGCATCTCTTCCTCATAAAATTCAAAAACCAAAGGACGTTCCTTCCTTTAGCCTGCCTTAACTACAAAACTCAATAACTATTTGAGATGTTCCTATCCTTAAATTATCTCTAAATGCTCAGACTTATTTACTGATTCTACGTATTTACTACCTTATATTATTTACTTGGAACGTTTATAAATATTTCTCAAAAGAAATTTAGGAAACTTATAAATTCCTTCGGCAATTAAATTCATTAACTGGCAAGATTAATTTCTGCATTGATTCTAGATATGAAACCAATAACTCTCTTTAGTCTATCTTTCAAACTAAATTAATTCATTCTTATTTAAACTCAAATCATTTGAATTTAGATTATCTACTGTAATCACTGAATCCTTACAAACAATCCTAATCTAGTGTGCGACTGTTCAGTAACTTTGTTACTTCATAAATCACAACACTCATATATTTATACACATATATCTATAATCAAACTTTGTATGTCTTGATAAAAGTAACACATGCAAATTATTTAGCAATAATCTTTTCTAGATATAGATTCTCATCTATTGGAATATACTCTAATTTCAACATTCTTTGCTCAGCTGAAATTTCAAGGAATCTATTTCCTGTAATGTATCACAATTCACTATTTTGAAATATGAGAAGTCATTATAATACAGTCAATAAAAGATGTTTTGATCACTCACCGAGAAAATCTTCAAATTTACTGGATAGAAGACCTTACCTTTCAACTCTGCTAATTCACACAAATTAATCACTTTCGCGATAAGTTACTATGAGATTCTTACAAATCAGTGAAACGCCCAATTAGTCTAATAAAAGTAATTTCATTCCTTATTTATAGGAAACGAAAGAGTTAGGTTATGTTGTAACTTTAACATTTTGAAGATTGGATGTACAACGCTTTTTATTCACATTGAAATCATCCATAAGTACGTATTGTTACTTTTGATGTCAAGTTTCAACATTCGCCTTGTAATTTCGAAGTGATTTTAAATATGATTGTTCAAATTGGGCACTTCTACTTTTCAATCTAACAATCTCACAAACCTTTTTGTATAATTAAGGCATCTATCAACCGTAAATCAATTTGTTTACTCAAATAAATAATATCTCTCAAACCTTTCTCAGCAATATTTAAACAAGTGAAAATCTAATTTTAAAATACTAAAATAAATTTAACACTGTCCCGGTATTATAATACATATTTACGGAAATATGCTAATTATTATCTCCTTACTCGCGAATGCTAATAAATCGAATCATCCCGCTTAAAACTCGCGTTTTTCCTTTTATAGTCACAAGCCCCGCCCACTTTTGAATTAGTGAAGTGACATAAGTAATTTTTAACCATAAAATCTAATTCTCCTAGTTTAATCGAGTGATCTATTTGTATCAATTTATCTAACTAATTTTTACCCTATTAATTGTTTCATGTTTAATCTTAAGTACATCGAAAATACTCGATTCTTACTAAAATTATTCGAATCTTTCTAAAAAGATAATTAAATCATTTTAGTTTCACATTTTTACCTTTATTTCACATAATTTTTATCTTCAAACCTCAAATTAATCTAATCTTGTATCTATATTGATCACACTACAACTTCCATTCACTAATTTTAATAGTTATAAAGAAAATATAAGATTTTCAATCTTAAACTTTATCCGTGTTTTTCTTACAATTCACTCCTTGAATCAATTCACCCGATTAATTATGAACGCCATTAATATCAACCAACGATTATTATATCTAAATTCCCTTAAATATTGGATACGATATCATTACATACTAATATATTATCAAATTAATCGATATTAGTACAATCGATTCCCCATTTATTTATCAGAATTTTCCCGCCATTTTTGCCTAGCAACATAACCTCTTGCGTCTATCCCTATCAATGCTATTTTACTCAACCAATCAGAAATCCCCATTTGTCCAATTTTGTCCACGGCTTTTTCTGAGAATTACTATGCACACCTGCGCATAAGGTCGCCCTATAGACTTTTATTTGATGAATTAGGTCACTCACAAACTGATCTTAGATATTTTGTCTAAATTTCAAAGTTCTCATGTTAACTAACGCTATTACTCGTATGGGTTAGTTACAATTCGCCTCCAGATTAAATTATAGAGTAATCCTACATTACGGTGAATTTAATCTCACCAATTACCTAACTTATTATATAATTCTAACATCCTAATCATAGATCAAAAAAAAAAAATAATGACTCAATTATGTTCCGATTTATCGATTCAAATATCCAATGATGTCCCTTCACTAGTACCTTCGCATTAAACATCTTCCGAATGACAATTCGTCTTTATGGCTTCGTAAAACCTTTCTTATATATATCCTTTTAAAAAGACACAACAAAAAAAACATATATTTAACCCCAATCATTCAAGTGATTAGTGTCTATTGTTTTATTCAACAACCCAATTGGTATGCAAATAAGTACTAAAACAAAAGTGATCAAATTATACTCAAGTTCCCTATCTTATAATCATTTTCATCACCTATTCAACTTAAATATTCAACGTGAATCCGCTTAAATAATGCTTTCATTATAATAATCATCTGTTTATTAAGGTGCAACCTAGCTATGTAATTTCTATACCCTCAAAATCCCTCTACTTAATAACAAACCTCATTATACTGCAAAATTTCGATTTCCTTTTAAAAGTTGGCATTTCTGTACATATTTCAATTATATGTCATTGCAATGACTTTTTGTTCTACTAATACCCTTACAAAATTAAATATAAAGATTGTCTTTTACACATATAGCCAAGTTATAATTCATTGTCAAATTTCCCCAAAGATCTGATCTTGTAATTAACTATCGTTTAATACAACTAAATTAATGAACTCTATCACTATAGGTAGACGCTCCCTAAAACTACAAAACAACGCTAGCTATATAAAATATATAAAGTGGTTTTTTAGAGAAAAAACACCTAGGCATTTGCGTATACCCTACCCGTAAGCTAAATTAGTAAATAAGTTCACCTAACCTAACCCTAAATCGAGCTGGAAGATCAATCATAAAAATCTGAGTGCATCGTATCCTTCAGAGTATGATAATTTTGCAATCTTGGTAGGCGAATCTACGTTTCTTCGATTACATGACGGTAGCTACCATTTATATGTATAGACTACTTGGTCTTGCAACCAACATTGAAGTTATTATATCCGACAGAATACCATATTCACAGATTCTTAAGTCAATTCCGCCACCTGTTCCAGATTCTTATCCATCTGCGGTTGACTTCAATTTTAATGTGTGCGAAATCATTCGAACCCAGATCTCCGGATACAAACTTGGAACTTCTCATGTGTAACAATTTAAAATTACATCCTCCCCTCTGTTTCCTAAATTATACGAACATCCCTGTTTATTAGCAATGTCCTAGGATTTAGTCACATTAAACACCACTAATACGAGTAAAACTTTTGACAGATTTACTCAATTAATGTATATCATTTAATTAATGTTCCAAATTTGACCACAATTGAAGCCGATTTCCGGTTTTTCGGTCCCAATTGCATTGGATCAACCTTGGAACTATTCAACAGGATTCAATCCCTTTAACAACTAAACTAATAAGTGTTAAATTAATATTTTTAAATAGTTAACCTTGCTGATACGCGATCAGCTGAACAAATGGAGCGTCTTCCTCTAAACAATTTCCCCTTACTACTTAATTCATGTTAAACTCAAAACTGAACCTTTATTAATGTTTTCTTATCCTTTCTACTTCATATCTATGAATCAGATCAACATTACATCATAAGAATCTTTTCAATACTGTAAATATCTCTTTGTAATCTTATCCTTATTCTCATTACAGATACTGCCTACCTAACATTTAACAACTCATTCACCATTCTACTAACAAAATTCTGAAGCCAACTGTCTGCAGTTTGTTAGCAATAAACAATCTTAATGTAGGTAGTAACCTACAGATTTAAGAAAATATTTGCTACTTACTATCTTAAAGTACTTCATCATAGTCCTTGTCAACTACTTGTTAATCCGTCTAACCTCTTATTACCTAATAAACTATTGTTAATACGTTACCTTGCCTACACAAATACCTCCCACCAGTCCTCATACATCATGACATGATAATAAACTTCCACTCACTAAGTACTTATTGTAAATAGCCTGTCTAAATTATAATAAAGTTAAGAAATTCTTAAATTTCACGTAACATAAAATCAAACTCACTCTTCAAAGAATATTTGAAAATTATTAACAAAATTGGTCCATCCATATATGAAATTCACCCTTCGCAATCTTTCTTTCTTAACTATGAACTTATGCCCCGAAATTTCTCAATTAATAATCTTTACTAAACTATGTTACCATGCCCCAGAATTTACTCTTAATTTTCTTTATACTAACAATTTGTTTACTCGCTTTCAGTTCCGTGGTTCTAAATAAACATCCACTGCTCAATGGTTTCCTCCCATGCATCAGTACAGACCCTCGCCCCAACTACTTAAGACATTATCACTGTTAAAGATCTCTATAGACTACGCGTGAATTTTATATAAAAATTACTTTTAAAAAAAAACTTATTTTCCTAATATCCTCACAATTTAAATATCACTACAAAATCACCCTTATTAAACAATTCGTTGTTCAACATTAGCTGCTTGTACTTATGTAAAAGATTTTCTTAATAAGTATATACTAAAAAGACAGATCACATTCATTTGAAATTTATATCCAAAACTTAAATTCCTACATATATAGAACTGTAATATATGTCAAAATATAATATTTCATATTTTCTCCACATAAAACCACTCTTTACCTACCTTAACTTAAATAAAGTGCTCTGAATTTTCTAAACCATATATTTTTCCTTCTAACCTTCTATTAATAATAATATAATAATCTTAATTAACAATGTCAGCCAACTCACACATCGTCAACCAGTTCCACTACACTCGAAATCTGTGTTTTATACGCCAATCTAATTACACATCTCGGCCGGTACACACTAATGTCTCGTCCTACACCACTACATAAACAAAGATGTCTATATGAAATGCAACTTAGCATGTGTGCATGCAACGCCACACAAACCATTCCAGACCTTTCCCAAAGATCAGCTGGATCGACACGAATGAACGGCGGGTAGTGAGTACACTGTACTAAGTACTACTAATTTTACTATGTTCCTAATAACATAACATACATAAATAAGTTCCTTCCTGTTTCACAAATATTCACACTCACAGGAAATACCCCGACCCATTCAAACAGCCACGTCCATGCAAAAATCCGCCCATGTAGGAATCGAACCCACGAACGTCGATAATAGCTTCGCATCTCCGACCGCTGTCCCACTGAGCTTAACTTATTTTTCTAAAATCTATCTATCTCACCTTATCTCCTCAATTTATTTCATTGCTTACTAAAATTATTTTTAAACTAATTTCAGTGTTTCTGTACTTCAGCTCCATGCAGCCGTATGCTCACTCTTAAATCAACAACCCGCTTCCAATCTGGATCTAAATCTCCGCTCATCTTTCTACTCATCTATCGTTACGGAAAATGAAGATCGATCTTAATTTTAATTTAATATTACTACACAATATACTCATCACCCCCCCTCAATTAGTCACTCCTTCTACCAATATACTGGTCATTTATTTCTTCTATCCATCCTACACTCATCAACATAGCCCAGTATTTCATCAAGTAATACCTCTAACTAGGTCACTTTCCCTACCACTTAAGAATGTTATAGAATGTTACATCTCTTTGTCGCTAAATCTAGGTTTTCCTATTTTCCTTATTGGTTACTTATAAAATCCTCTAATCACATTATTGCCAAAAATTCCTCTCATCATTCTATAATTAATATATATATTTATATATATTTATATTCGCCTCCCAATGTCTAGCATAGCTGACGACCTTTCGTACTCACTTATCTACTATTTACAATTCTCTTGTAATTACTACCTTCGAACATAAACGAAGCCACATTATAAAAATAAGTTGCATCCGCCTCCAGTTTTCTTGCAAGACAATCACCTAACAAAATGTTGACAACCAACAAGGTCATTAGTGAGCCTATAAACCACTCAACCAACATCTCCACTCACTTCACAGAATTAAATCAATTATATTACAATAAGAGCTGTTGTGTTCCCGCGAGTGAACGAATTCACTAACCAAATGGACCACCATACCAGCAATGCGATCGACCACACGCAAAGACTGTAATGGGAGAGCCCAATATACTCGTAAACGCTAAACACAGCCATCATAATTGATTCCCATCAGGCGGGCTCCACGCTAGTCTGCCACCCTACATAGTATATATACTACATAGTATGTATATTTCTTATAAGAAATATACATAAACCTTTTCATGCTTAGACCCTATGAATTGTTATTACCTAAATCTAATTACGAGAGAAAATACGAAACATAAATATTCTCATTTCAAATAAAAATTATACGTTAAACTTAATTAGTGTCCTTTGTGTCATCGTAATAAATGAATTCTAGAATTAAACTCAGTATAAAACATTAGTAATATTCATCATTAATAAGTAAATCGAATTTAAATTTTAACTCATAGTTTATTATTTACTTCTAAAATATTTTGTATCTGACTGTACTTGTATCATGTAAAACTATTTCTTAAAAAAAAGTAATACTTCCTAAATCTCATTAGTCAATAACCAACCTATTTATACGTATAACAGTATTGAAGTCTTATCAATATATATATAAAAAAAATTGCATATTTTAATATATTTATAAAGTCCTATTTCCCAAACGATCCCTAATTAATATGACAAATGTCCCATACTACCCTATAACCATCTAGTTATATTAAACTATTAATGTTTCATCTTCTCGTAAAATCTTAAAATTCAAATAAAATTTACCTTTCACCTTAATGAACTTATTACGTATCTATTTTATATTTCCTTCCAATAAAATTGATTGCTATCTCCAAATCACTATACCCTACAACGTTTTCTAATATACATATATTTATTTTCATTATTTCTTTTAAGCTGACTGTAAATTAAATAGAAATTAATAAAAACGAATTAAGTGTCATAATAAATTTTAATTAATAATAATAATGATGAATATACTCAGGAAAAGACTATAATGAAACTCTAGTAAAAAATAAAATCGCAAAAACAAATGTTGGTCTTGAGATTCGAACCAGGAATCTTAGATGCAATAGCTCTATTTTCTACCGACGCGCCACTGACTTGATAATGTAAGCGACAAAATTCGCATATGTATTTTAGAGTACCACGACTTTGTCAACATCAATTATTCATTACTAATTATGTAACTATCTTTTTGTTAAATAATAATTGTTACTAACATTTTTATTCGCATTTTCTATCGCATTACACTAGTTTAGTTCAAAGTTTCACCAATGCTTCTACATGAAAATTTTAATTAATTGAATATTTAGACGCCTCCCCATTCATAAAATTTAAGAACCATTCAAATAAAGAAAGCAACTATATAAATGTAATTTTTAGGCTACTATTGAATTCAAATATCGATTCTCAATAAAACTTGTACACCCGCGCCATCTGTGACCCAAACCCCGAACTAATTCCTCTTTCGTCCATCATGCTATTTTGATCGAACCATTTTTTTTTTATAATTATCGATAACTTTACACGGACAATATATTACAATATGGAAATATGAATATATATATTAAATGAAATAATCATATTGGTTCACGTTCAAAGATCAATACATCTCTTCGCAATTAAAATCTCATTGATGCCAATTGTACGCGCTCTTACCGCCCTCCCACGATATTTGCATAAACTATTTCCATTCGAGTTAGACATACACCTAAAATATAGGTAATTTTTTCGTCTCTAATTTTGCACAAAATAAATACTGCTACATTAAATAAATATGTTAACATTATTGAGAAAATTCCTACATGTTGTGTACCAAATTGTAAAGAAACTGGAGGCCACCAGTTTCCTCGAGATGAGAAACTTAAAAAATTGTGGTTCAAAGCGATAAATATTATTAACCATTTTATTTATTATTATTAACCATCTTAATTATTTACTCGCATATTTTCCAATTGAAATACATGTTTTAAATCGTGAAATTGTCAAGAAATCAACGCAACAAACAAATCCGAAACGTTTATTGATAAATGACAAAGGTTCGTACAGTGGTGGCGCCATCTGAGATCAGCTTTAACTTGCCAACCCCATTCTAACCGTAAACCCCATGTAAACGTCTTTATTTTGTCCTTTCCTTTCTTTTTAAAGTATGTAATTGAAATAAAGTTATCTTATTAATCTATAACACAAATTTCATTTACTTTAACTATTCATAATGTAATTCTATATCGAATTTAGGTTCTTATTTTCGACAAAAGAACTGAATCTCTTAGCAATTCTTAGTGTTGCCACTTCTTTGCAAATTTACCATATAGAGGTATTTCAAACTTTCAGGGATTACTAAAACTCAATTATCAATATGACAACTTCATAACCTCTCAATTATTCTAGTCGCCTCCACAACTTTTCGTACGAAAATCTCACACATAATTTAATCTTAATTTACCTATTACCCCATATTTGCGTCAGATACCCGGAAATAGTCATTTAAATGTATTTATTACTACGTTATCGTTTATTTTATGAAATTAAAGTATTATTTTATATACAATTATGTTAATAGCTCATCGTTATTTTGCCCCCTTTTTTTTTTCATATTAATCCTTCCTTTTTCCTAACAGAACTATATCTAGATATTTTCATATTTTATTATTAATATGAATGAACCAATTAAGTTATTCTTGCTTAAATTATTAATGATGTTATGATTAATAATGTAACGTAAAGTCAAAAATGCTTATTTTATATCAAGATTCCTAAAACTTTCCTTTCAAAATTTTGAACTTATATTTTATGGGAATGTTGGTAAGCCAACGACGGCAACCCTATTTTTGTTCAGGCTCATGTCAATAATAACAACAACGCGTAAAAAACATAACAATAAATCCTATTCGTATTAAAATTCCAATTGCTTGTCATAAACCCCAATTTCATCACAAAAAAAGAAATTATAAATACTAAATTACTTGGAGTTTATAAAATGTCACCAAGCTAACCTAATTGTTTCTAAAACAAATTTGTAAGTATAACTTTTCATTATATGGCTGCTAATTATTCTACCTAAACCACGTATCTCAAAATTAATCTTTAATTTATTTGTTTCAGTAGATTTTTCTTCATGAGGTTATATGTAAAATGCACTAACACAAATTCCTGAACAGAGGTTATCAAACGTTATCATTTACCATTAAATATTGAAAGTCTACAAGTAATCTCATGTAAGTATGATGTATCATATTACATTTCTTAATTACTTTCCCTTTTTATCATAAATTTTCCTAATACATGCCTACTAGGCAAGCTTTCCTATTAAAAGGAAAGTCTGATATGTGATTTTATTAATGTAATTACATATTACTTTCAGATTCCTGTTAAATTAACATCAACTGTGAATGGGCATATCACACCCCAAATGGACTAATTAGTTCTATCTGTCAACGCTGAAATACTATATTTGATGTTACTCAAAGAAGTAAAAGTGAATTTTTCAATACTTAGTAAGTATAACCTAAAATTCTTATGTTTTTAATTATATATCTCTCTTTAGTACTGGCAAAATCTCTATGAATGTTTTATTTATAGTGAACTATAAGTTTTTGAAATCAATTATTACATTTACCCCGCTCTCAAGTGCATATGGCTAACTAAACTAATTTATACCCTTTTTACTTTGTTTTCATACCAAATTTATACTCGGTAACATTACAAATGTATATATTTTCAATTATAATCCTACTTTTAATTAACTTTAGATAATTCTAATATTCTGTTATCCCATAATTATGTATTCACCATTTGTAACTTTGTTTTAATTTTAATTTTTAACTTATTTTTCAGGATCATGACTCATCGTAGATACTAACTGAAGCCCATCCATGAAAAATAATTGAAGAATTTTATAACTCAAGTCCTGTGTTATTTAATTATATTTAGACCTTAGTTGTAAATATGTGAAATTAATTATATACTATTACTCTGCTTTAGGAATCCAGGAGGATTCCTTCTTCTGAGTTAATTTACTTACAAATCCTATCTGAGTTAAAACAGTCATATATCCTTTGTGTTCCATTTCACGTACAGCAATTGTGGGTTCCTAAAAAGAAAACCCAGACAACTAATTTATACCACAACTGAATTCACTCCATTCCAACAACATTTGTATATTTATAAAATTACTAATACATATACATATATTTTAGCTTATATATAATCCTGGTCATGCGCTACCTAATTGTAACCTCCCCCCCCCCCCTTTTTAACTCCCTCTCTCCTCTACTCTATTATATACATTTTTTTTCGACCTACCTAATTGCGTATGTATACCTCTCTCTCATCTTACATCTTCCTATTCATCTTACATCATCATCATCATCATCATTTCCTTACTACTATTTTCTCACTACCTTTCTTCTTCTTTCGCTCACATTAGTACGTCAAATCTATCACACCACATATACCTAATTAAACGACATAAACCCGATATACATCTCCCTATAATTTACACTCTTACACCTTAAATTTAAACCAAAACTTATGTTGTTGTTGTCGGAATAGGATGAATCAACCTGATGGTAAGCTATATTACTACATAATGGCCACGTGATCGCGTCTAGTGTCCTACATTGTACCGTAATTTCCCCAAATTCTTTTACACGCAGAATAATGACTGATTAAACTCCTATCACCCCTACGACTTATATATACTCATTGAATTAGTTGTATTACCTAATATCCACTATAAGATAAAACTATGTGGTTGAAATTATATTAACTAATGACCTGAATATTAATTAGTATCTCTTATAATGATAATGAAACTTTTAGTTATTATTTCCAGTATTAACTTTGTTAAGATAGTAAATCAATATTGAACTTAAATTAATGAGAAACACTTTGCCATAATGGTAAGACTTTAGACATTATGTTTTAGTGGTAAAAACAATATGACATTAGACACTTATGTTAACTAATTAACATACTCAAGGTTAAAGCTTTTAAACATTATTTCCTTTGTGGAAAATGGATAATATGATATGAAACTAAATAAGGCATTTTATTGGATTATGGAAATGTATACTTTCAAACATTATTTCTTTGTGGTAAAGACAATATGATGATATTAAATTACATAAGGCATTTTATAGGATTATGGCAATATATAGAGCCCCATAGCCTCCGCTCGTATATCATGAAGCCACCCAAGTTCACGCTTCTCTGGCCATAGTCTGAGCAGATTCTACTTTAAGAGGCATCTCTTCCTCATAAAATTCAAAAACCAAAGGACGTTCCTTCCTTTAGCCTGCCTTAACTACAAAACTCAATAACTATTTGAGATGTTCCTATCCTTAAATTATCTCTAAATGCTCAGACTTATTTACTGATTCTACGTATTTACTACCTTATATTATTTACTTGGAACGTTTATAAATATTTCTCAAAAGAAATTTAGGAAACTTATAAATTCCTTCGGCAATTAAATTCATTAACTGGCAAGATTAATTTCTGCATTGATTCTAGATATGAAACCAATAACTCTCTTTAGTCTATCTTTCAAACTAAATTAATTCATTCTTATTTAAACTCAAATCATTTGAATTTAGATTATCTACTGTAATCACTGAATCCTTACAAACAATCCTAATCTAGTGTGCGACTGTTCAGTAACTTTGTTACTTCATAAATCACAACACTCATATATTTATACACATATATCTATAATCAAACTTTGTATGTCTTGATAAAAGTAACACATGCAAATTATTTAGCAATAATCTTTTCTAGATATAGATTCTCATCTATTGGAATATACTCTAATTTCAACATTCTTTGCTCAGCTGAAATTTCAAGGAATCTATTTCCTGTAATGTATCACAATTCACTATTTTGAAATATGAGAAGTCATTATAATACAGTCAATAAAAGATGTTTTGATCACTCACCGAGAAAATCTTCAAATTTACTGGATAGAAGACCTTACCTTTCAACTCTGCTAATTCACACAAATTAATCACTTTCGCGATAAGTTACTATGAGATTCTTACAAATCAGTGAAACGCCCAATTAGTCTAATAAAAGTAATTTCATTCCTTATTTATAGGAAACGAAAGAGTTAGGTTATGTTGTAACTTTAACATTTTGAAGATTGGATGTACAACGCTTTTTATTCACATTGAAATCATCCATAAGTACGTATTGTTACTTTTGATGTCAAGTTTCAACATTCGCCTTGTAATTTCGAAGTGATTTTAAATATGATTGTTCAAATTGGGCACTTCTACTTTTCAATCTAACAATCTCACAAACCTTTTTGTATAATTAAGGCATCTATCAACCGTAAATCAATTTGTTTACTCAAATAAATAATATCTCTCAAACCTTTCTCAGCAATATTTAAACAAGTGAAAATCTAATTTTAAAATACTAAAATAAATTTAACACTGTCCCGGTATTATAATACATATTTACGGAAATATGCTAATTATTATCTCCTTACTCGCGAATGCTAATAAATCGAATCATCCCGCTTAAAACTCGCGTTTTTCCTTTTATAGTCACAAGCCCCGCCCACTTTTGAATTAGTGAAGTGACATAAGTAATTTTTAACCATAAAATCTAATTCTCCTAGTTTAATCGAGTGATCTATTTGTATCAATTTATCTAACTAATTTTTACCCTATTAATTGTTTCATGTTTAATCTTAAGTACATCGAAAATACTCGATTCTTACTAAAATTATTCGAATCTTTCTAAAAAGATAATTAAATCATTTTAGTTTCACATTTTTACCTTTATTTCACATAATTTTTATCTTCAAACCTCAAATTAATCTAATCTTGTATCTATATTGATCACACTACAACTTCCATTCACTAATTTTAATAGTTATAAAGAAAATATAAGATTTTCAATCTTAAACTTTATCCGTGTTTTTCTTACAATTCACTCCTTGAATCAATTCACCCGATTAATTATGAACGCCATTAATATCAACCAACGATTATTATATCTAAATTCCCTTAAATATTGGATACGATATCATTACATACTAATATATTATCAAATTAATCGATATTAGTACAATCGATTCCCCATTTATTTATCAGAATTTTCCCGCCATTTTTGCCTAGCAACATAACCTCTTGCGTCTATCCCTATCAATGCTATTTTACTCAACCAATCAGAAATCCCCATTTGTCCAATTTTGTCCACGGCTTTTTCTGAGAATTACTATGCACACCTGCGCATAAGGTCGCCCTATAGACTTTTATTTGATGAATTAGGTCACTCACAAACTGATCTTAGATATTTTGTCTAAATTTCAAAGTTCTCATGTTAACTAACGCTATTACTCGTATGGGTTAGTTACACAATACAAAATATCACTCGCGCGCCGCTACCACCGGTGCCAACACAGCAACGTCCTTCTCGAAGGAATGAGTGGTTTCTGCGAGTTAATATATCAAGGTTTATAAAGTTGATACAGTTACACAAGCATCAATTCGTTGTTGTTTTTGGGTTGACTGTGAGCTCACGCGGCACCCACTTTGCACAAAGCTTTCGCATGCCCAAATGTTCGTGTAAAATGGTAATAACACTACCATCTAATATCTTTACAATGTCAGCTAGCTCGTGCACCTTCAATTTGCGATCGTTCATAACCAATTTGTGGATTGTTTTGATGTTTTCTGGAATAACGGCCTCATTTGGGCGTCCACTGCGTTCTGCATCATTTGTGCTGGTACGACCACGTTTAAATTCAGGAATCCACTTCTCTACCATTTGCCTCGATGGAGCAGAGTTCGGATAATGTTTATTAAGTCATTGTTTGGTTCCCACTGTATTTTTTTCATCAAAAAGCAATGCTTTATAAAAACTCGAAATTTACTTTTTTCCATTTTTTTTTTCAATAACAAAAGTTGCTTCACACAAAATTATAAAACTCACGAATCAATATCAATGTCAGATTGCTGTCAAATTTACACCCGTATCGTTTGAAGGTCAGTACTAAATAAAAAACATTTGGAAAAATTTCTCGCAACGCCATCTATGTGTCATCCTATGGACTTTTTGAATGGACTAATATTATATAATACAATTTTCGCACGCATATATCCTGTGGGATTTTTCAAATCCTTTCTTAGCGGATGCCTACATCATAATAGCTACCTGTATGCGAAATTTAACCCACTCTGTCCAGTGGTTTGAGCTCTGCGTTGGTAGATCAGTCAGTGACGGTTACTTTCTACAGAGACAAATTAACAACGATTCTGTACTTCATATTATTGTAATTTGTAATCGATGTGTTAGGTAACAACTCAATATTTAGGTTCCCAATAGTGTTAGATACTTAAAATCTTCTAATTCTTGCTGTCACTCGCGTTGGTAAGAGAGGAAGTCAAATTCCAAAAGCTTCTTACTCCTACTAATTTCTTCTGATTACGATTGTGAGTTCCAAGGCAGCTGTAGTTTTACCCCCGGGACTGCAATGGACTTCACTGTTCATTGCCTTGTATATAATGAGATATTCATATGATATGAGATAATCCTGGCTACACAGGAGACACAGTAGTGAGAATATGTGGTGGGCCCTCGTCCCTTTAAAAGATACAAAATAACTAATATTTACTCAACCATTTTCACTTCGTCATAATAACACCAATACCATTCTTAGTCATAGAAAGGCACAAACAACGTGGCCATAAGAATTCACAGTCTGTAACAAATAGTGCAATGAAAGAACATTTTCTAGTTCATTAATTCCATCGGATTGTAAAAATAATCAAGTGGAAACATTTACAGTAATTGGCAAATAAATTGTATTGTGCCAGCCACAAGGAAAAGTCCACTATGATTTGGACCCTCTTATGCAGAACAGATCCAACCGACATTTTGATACTTGTACGTTAAAGCTATTTAAAGTTTAATAGGAATAAACATATCACGCAGTGTAAGTTTTGGGAAGCATTATGTCATCAAACTGCTTGAATTTTATTGAAATGTTATTTCAAAAATTAATGTAATTTCATGGAAATGTTTATGAAATTTACTGCATCAGTTTATTATTATGGGTGATTGCTTGGAATATTTAACTACAAACAATAGTCTGTTTACCACAACAATCTTGAATTACCCCGATATGTTGAAGTGGTAACACAGGTGGATAAAAAAAATACGGAATACTCTTTTAATATTTTTAATTTTGAGCAGTATTATCATTGATTGCACAGTATCAAAATCTTTTGTTCAAACACCGTCTGTTTACCTTGAAGATGTCTTAAGGCGAAACCGGTCCGTAAAATAAATTTTATTACCTGGAAATGTTAATATTGTGCCAACAATCAGCAGCATCAACAAGTCTATATATAGTTAGGGGTTACCTATACTTTTTCCGCGTGCGTCAATTAAATTTTCACGTACTGTACAGCGAGTAGGAAGGGAATGTCGCTACGGGGGAAATTATGAGGTGCTCACGGAAATATACTTTATCGGGTCGATAGAACGAGTTATTAGATCGAGTAAATAAGATTAGACTCGACTCGAATTGGTTATGCGACGGCATTTTATACAAAGAAGTAGAAACATTCTGTGACTGGCGAATCGTGAGCTGGATGCCCACAGAAGATAAAAATCATGTCTGTTTATCATTGTTTCAGTGTTTTATATATATTTTCCATGTACTTACTTTTATAGACAAAATCAACTACGCAATACAAAAGCAAAACAAAACAGCTCCGTCACAAAAATGTTTTGTTTTTATATTGCTCTACAAACTCACATATGATTATTTTTTATTCTATCGTACTCAATAAATCTACACCTTATATTAATAATATTTAACACCTTAAAGTCACCATATAATTCATATTGGTAATAAAAACAATATTAGTAATTCCACCATAATACCACTTCGTCATGGACAAGTTTTGACGTTGAGACATTGTCCATAAAAAAAGAACATTCCATTTATGAAAAAATGTACTTACGTAAGTTTATCAGACATCTAGTATGGGTACTGGATAAGTGATAAACATCATAAATTTACATATGCATTTAGTACCATACTACAAGCAGGAGTGCTGTCAATGAGTCTAAAGAGCCTTAGTAGCTTCTAAAAAGGTACAAGAAGGGTTCTGTACGATTAAAGAGGCTTTATATCGAAACCAGAGGCCGTACCGCCTAAGGTAAAGCCGATTCCCATCTGATTTTTCGATTACGAAAATCAAACTTCAACTTAGATTTGTGGTATTTGTGTTAAACTTGGCTGGTAGAAACCTTGGAGCTCTATCGACAAAGCAAATCAAATCAAATCAAAATATCTTTATTCCTTGGACTTTATAAAGCAGTTAGCTGCAAAAAACCTGCTGCTTAAACCCAAGAAGCTTCTTTTAGGATCAAAATTTCCCTGGGAATCGGTTTCGGCTTAGGCGGTATGGCCCTTAATGGTAATTAATGCCGTACCCAACGAATAATGTAGTGCGAGCTTGCAGCTAAAAATAATAATGGCTTCGATCAATAATTACGGCAAATCGAACGAGGTAACCTACTGACCCCTTGTTACGTGTTAGTCGTTACAGCATAAAGCATTTTTAGGGGTTCGTACGTCCTAATGAAAAAATGCAACTCTATCTGTCTGTATCACTGTCTGTCTGACGCAGCCGCAGTAAATTTTCTCCGCGTCTGAAATTTTCTATGTATCGTAAGTATATATTTACAAAAAAAATGTATTTACGTATGTCTATCAGTTGTCTAGTACCCATAACACAAGCTTCGCTTACTTTGGGGCTAGATGGCGCTGTGTAATTTGTCTGACAATGTAAAAAAAAATGTAGCAATTTGATTTATATATGAACTAAGGTAACTCAAAGACGAAAGGGCAACTTACAGAATTTAAAAAAATCTTTTGAAATCTGTATGAAAAAGGAAGTACAAATATATATTCAGCGAAATTTATTGAGCTTATAAAATCGTCCGGTCGTTCTGTCTGTCCGTCCGTTGCCATGAAACTCAAAATTTCGAAATTCTGACTTCGGATTCGTGTAGAGCATCAAAAAGTAGTAATGTAAAGTGATCTTGGTTTTCCGATATCACCGATATCAATTAGGGAAAGTGGCCAAAATAAATAAATAAATAAAATAAATAAATTTCGCTATGGTGATGCATGCTGCGCGTCCGATGTTTTTGTTTTAAATTTGAAAATAGATAAAAATTGGCCATCACCCCCACGTCACGCTCGGCTCTGTCCTTCTCGTTTGGGTGAAGTCAGCAGCCTGACAAACGAAGTTCTGGCGAAACGAGAGATAGGGCATAGCGTATTTTTAACCTGCCCGACTGGAGAAGTACCTCCACCTCACAGAATACCGCAGCCAAAGAACAATTCCTTTGAGGGTTGTTATGTCCTTGCGTATAAGCTGGCAACGGATCGGCGACTTCTTGGTGTTGCTGACCTCCATGGGCGGTGGTGATTGCGTTCCATCGGGTGACCCACATACTCGTTTGCAGGGGGCAAACTCGTGGGTCACCCGATGGAAAGCAATCTAAGTAACTAATATATATAAAAAAGGGGGATGTGGCTGTGTCATGGACACGGTTGTTAGTTGTACGTGAATACGTTACATGCACTAAAATTATCTCAAAATGGCAGTACTTCCCCTCCCCCTACGCGATGTCCAATACTCCTTACTTAGCGTAATAAATTCTTTGATCCTTCATCTATCTCAGTTTGACGAGCTCGGTGGCGTAGCGGTCAATGACGTAGCTTCGACACCAACGCTCGTGGGTTCGATTCCCACATAAGACAAACATTTGTGTGCATGAACATGTCTGTTTGTATTAGTCTGGGTGTTTTCTATGTATCATAAGTATGTATTTACAAAAAAAAATGTATTACGTATGTTTATCAGTTGTCTAGTACCCATAACACAAGCTTCGCTTACTTTGGGGCTAGATGGCACTGTAATTTGTCTAACAATATTTATTTATTATTTATTTATATCCAGCGCGGTGTGATTGAATTTTAGATGGAGATGATAGATATAGCTGCAACACAAATTATCAAAATATCTTTATTCCTTGGACTTAATAAAGTTTTTTTGAATCGCCTCCCAATGGAAGCAATTTTATCTACTCTCATACTGAAATTTAGAGATTAAAAAACTAAACACAGAATCTTAATTTCATTCTTTTACGCACAAGCAATCAATATAAATTTAAAAAGTTACTTTTCGATACAGCTCTTTAAAGGACAACTGTATCGAAAAATAACTTTTTTCCATTTCGATACATCTTCAGCCCTGGATACAGGTATTTTAAACAGGTTGCAATGCAAATGCATTGCGACTTTGCAAAATTTTTCTACATAATCTGTGAACGCGGCGCCGTGCGGCGCGTCGCGCATGCGCACCACGCATGCTTCATCTGCAAATGGATTTATAAGTAAGAAATAAAGCTATTAAATTACTTTCATGGTATTATTTAAAATATTATTATCATCTATTTCATGAGATTAGATAAAGTAGTGTATGAAACTGCACATAATTAGGTCTTAAAAACTCGTGTGGTCTATTATCACATTCGCCTTCGGCTCATGTGATAAACTCACGCTCGTATTTTCAGAACCCATATTATGCAACAGTTTCATAAACTACTATTAAAGATATATTCACGTTAAAAAAAAGTCAAAGTGTCGCGTAAAACCAAGCGTCTAATAAATTATTGTGCAGGAAATTGTCGTTAAAGGCACAAATACTTCGTAAGAATATCGAAACGGCAGGGGGCGTGATCGTCATTTGTAATAATGTATAGCCTGAGGTCGGAAACACCCGGTTCTCCCCTCTATTACTCATAATCGATGTCATCCTCCGTGAGGAATGGACTGACTTGAGGTAAATCTACTACCGAATTATTATTACTAGTGTTATAATGTGAAATTATTGAATTTATACGACCGATAGTTAAATTGTACTAAAAACTATTTGAGTATATTTTTCAGAATTTCACCTTGAAACTTTTTCATCATCATCAGGTCATTTTAGTCTCCACTACAGGAGCATGACCCTCTCTCGTCTGTCTCAGACAGAAGGAGAATTTGGCCTACACTCCCCACGCTGGCCAGACGGGTTGAAACTTTTTATTTAGTTAAAAATTACAGGTACCATAGTATTTACTTTTATTTTGATCGTGGATAAAATAAAGTGTTGTCACTATTACTTTTGTCATAGTACGATGTCCAGTATGGCCACTCTCTGCCGCCCTTTCGTATCGACCTCACCTCCCCTCTGAGACAAATCTGGGGGGCTAGCCAAATGGCAGTTTGCGAAGTAGAAAAGCGTAGCGATCGCTAATTTGAACTGTTGAGCTCATACTAAAATGTTCGAATTGACAAATGTCACGTGATCTATCTAACGTTCGTTACGCTACGAATTACACTTGGCTACAAATAGATATACAAATAAAATTCATATATTAGAAGCGCAGGGGTGTCCGAATATCAGAAAATAAACAGTTTTGGGGACCTACGATGTATTAGACGCCTTATGCGAAGCGCATCGATGCAAGGACGCAAGCTTTTACCGACCCACCGCACCCACCGGGGGGCTGGAACAGTTTGTATGGCGTCGCACGCACTCACGCTCATTCACGCTCCGTACAGACGTCGTTGTTTATACAGTAGTTCACGATGCGACATTTATATAGTGTGGCCGGAGTGTGGTGGTAGTTCACGGCGCTACATTTGTATGGATTGACTGGGATATGGTGTTGCCATGCGGCATTTATACCGCAAGAAAGAATACAACTACCAAATTATATATTTTTAATAGATAATATAAATAGCGCGATCAGGAGGCTAAGATGATGTTTGTACAGTTCTTATTCCACATGCAATATGATCTAAAATTATAGTACAGCTAGAATGACCATACATGAAGCTCTGCAACGTTGGTAAAGAACGTAGGTACTACAAATACAATGTAGTACCACAGTATAAGTAATAGTACTACGTCCAGTACGGCCACTCCCTGCCGCTCTCTCGTGTCAACCTCACCTCCCCTCTGAGACGAATCTGGAACAAATTTGTATAGCGCCCGCACACACGTTCATTCACGCTCTGTACAGCCGTCATTGTTCATGTAATAGTTACCGACGCGACATTTATATGGAGTGGCCGAGGTTTGGTAGTACCTAACAGAAGTAAGACAATTGGCTCACTTTTCGGGTGTTCGTGTTTAACACTCAGTAGCATATCCATAGAAACTAGTGATTGCCAAGGTGTCGAAATTCGGCCATAATAAGTTTAACAATAAACACAAGAGTATGCATTTGTGTGTGAAATACATGGTAGTGTGTGTAATGATTTTTATGCATAATAAAAAAATATATATTTATATTCTGCACTCCTTTTTTAACCGACTTCAAAAAAGGAGGAGGTTCTCAATTCGACTGAATATTTTTTTTGTATGTATGTTATTCGATATCTTTGCGAATTGTGAAACGATTTTCATAATTCTTTTTTTATTTGAAAGGGTATGATTGCAAGGTGGTCCCATATTAACCAAATCAGGATCTGATGATGGAATGCCAGGGAAATCAAGGGAAACCCGTAAATTTTATAAGCACGTATGGTCAAATTCATTTTTTTTATTTGATAAGGTAATTGCGAGGTGGTTCCATATTCACCAAGTCAGGCTCCGATGATGGGATCCCAGAAAAATCGAGGGAAACCCTTAAATTTGTCCTATGGTAGCTGGCAGAATAAAATTGTGCCACTCCATTGCTCTGCGCTGGATGTCGTACAAGGCGACTAAGGAATCTTGTGTCACGCGATAACTTTTCTCCCGGAAGACGGGCAGCAGCGTCTGTCGGGGTATTCCACCAATAAGCTGCGCTCGCCAACTGAAGTCTGTTTCATTTTTTTTTTTAAATCATCTTTATTATAAATTTTAAGTGTGTGAAATTTCATACTCCTTCAACCGCGTACTTTTCATAAAAAGGGGTACAAAGTTTTTGTTTCACGTATTAATATAATTATGATTGCTTTTATACTATTATTACAAAAGGTATTATTTTGTTTATCTGGTGTCTCTAACACCATACCAACGAGTTCATCATAGGCTACGGTAACTGCTTTCCATCAGGCGGGCCGTATGCTTGTTTTCCACTCTAGTTGTATAAAAAAAATGTTGAACAAAGATATTCATATTTAGTATGTTACTAACCACTTTGCTTTTATATGACTTCCTGAGATAACCAACGAACAATATTCCAGTTATTTTCTGACTTTTACTAAAGCGGTTTTGCGGGAAACCTCGGACCTGCGGGTCGTAGCCCGGAGGGACCCCTAATGACGTCGGTACCTACCGTACTATACATGTATATTGTGACATGAAAATCAGAGATTTCATGTGAAAAGTGGTCGAGATTTAGCATTATAAGCGTTAATGAATGATCTACTTATATTCTAATAGTAGTTTATGAAACTGTTGCATAATAAGGGTTATTAAAATACGAGTGTGAGTTTAAAACATGAGCCAAAGGCGAATGTTTTAATAGACCACACGAGTATTTTAATACCTAATTATGTGCAGTTTCATACACTACTTTATCTAATCTCATGAAATATATGATAATAATATTTTAAATACAACTATGAAGTTAATTTAACAGCTATAATTCTTACTTATAAATCCATTTGCAGATCGAGCATGCGTAGTGCGCATGCGCGACGCGCCGCGCAGCGCCGCGTTCACAGATTATGTAGAAAAAATTTGCATAGTTGCAATGTATTTGCATTGCAACTTGTTTAAAATACCTGTATCCAGGGCTGAAGCTGTATCGTAATGGTAAAAAAGTTATTTTACGATACAGTTGTCCATATAAGAGCTGTATCGAAAAATAACTTTTTAAATTCATTTTGATAGCTTGTGCGTAAAGACTGTCATTAAGATACTGTGTTTAGTTTTTTAATGTGTAATTTTCAGTATGAGATTAGATAAAGTATTTTACATCTTAGGGTGGTTGGTTAATTTTTGAAACATATTTAGATCGATTTAGATTATACTTCGTATGATAGTAGCAATAGAAGCCACAAGCCACAATTATTATTAGTCATACCTGGTCATACACAAGTATTATTAGTCATTTCCCTAAAAAAGAAATCCTTTTTTCTTGTTATTATAAGAAAATGAACTTTTTAATCCAGTGTCTGTTAGATTTATTTCTCTAGTTGTTCTCAAAATACAAAATAATAAAATTGTAATGTATAAATGTATCCATTTTCTAGTAGCCATAGTACAAGCTTTGCTCTTAATTTGGGACTAGATGCCGCTGTGTAAATTGTCAAAAAATATTTATTTATTTTATTTCTCTTAATTTAATATGTATGTTATAAGATTTATTCATATTAATAATGTTTAATATTTAAGCAATAAAACTATTTATGCAAACAAACAAACAAAATTCCGAGTACCTGCAGATTTTTTTTTTATATACTACGTCGGGTGGCAGACAAGCATACGGCCCGCCTATGTGAAGTGGTTACCGTAGCCATATTAACGCTCGCAACATTAAATCGCTCGCGTGCCGCCACCCCCGCTGCCAACGCAGCATCTCCTTCGTTTCTGGTGACCTCACTCACTCGCAGGAACACAACAACCCTCAAGGGAATTGTTATTTGGCTGCGGTATTCTGTGAGGTGGAGGTACATTCCCCAGTCGGGTAACTTACAATTTCGCCAGAACTTCGTTTGTCAGTCAGCAGGGTGCACCGCGTGCAGGTGAAGTTGGCTTTGGTTCAAAGATGTTGATGAACCACTTACACCCCAAAAAAGTTAGTACATGGGATACTTTTTTGGACCCATTCTTTCATGAAATTCCATTTGATTAAAAAAAATCTTCAGCAAAGATCTAAGATTTTTCTAATTCGGGACGAGACAAAAAATTTACCAGTCCTGCAACAAATTAATACAGACGTTAAGTTGGTAGAAGCAGTCAGCACCCAAACAATCATGAAATCCATCAGCCTCACTTGATCCCCAGGCCGCCCCCAGAGAGACCACATCAAAGTAATCGCCTACATGCATACATAACAAATGCGGCGAAGGGAAAACAAAGCCTTCGTTCTGTGAGATAATGTAACAAGCCCTACCCCTGCTAATTGGCAATTTGACAATGCCAAAATAAATTATACCCATGTATTTCGGTCTCTTAGAGCATGAAATATCAGTGTGTGAGCTTTGGGCTTTTTTTATATACCACTTTGGGCGTCTGCACATCCGAGTGTAAGAAGTATGAGCTTTTATAAATATTTTTTTAAAAAACCGGCCAAGTGCGAATCGAATTCGCGCACGAAGGGTTCCGTACCATTATCTAAAAAACGGCAAAAAAAAATCACGTTTGTGGTAACCATACAACAAACGTGATTTTGCCCCCCCTTAAATATTTGTTTTATTTATATTTAATTATTTATTTTTAAAGTGAATATATAACTAAATATTATGTGAGTATTTCAAGCGTTTACCTATTACCGTTATCAATTGCGAGCAAAAACGAGCAAAAAAATCACGTTTGTTGTAAACGTTGTAAATATTTATGGTGACTCCCAAGTCACTATAAATATTTATTTTATCCATTTTTTAGTATTTGTTGTAATATATTATGTATAGCGGCAATTTAAATATATCATCTGCGAAAATTTCAACTGTCTAACTATCACGGTTAATGAGATACAGCCTGGTGACAGACGGACGGACGGATGGACGGACGGACGGACGGACGGACACCGGAGCCTTAGTAATAGGGTTCCTTTTTACCCCTTGGATACTGAACCCTAAAAATGGAACCCCACCTAGGTGGGATTTGAACCCACGACCTCTCGATGACCGGTCGAGTACTCTTCCAATTGAGCTACCAGAAAGGATTGTGTTGGTGACGAATTTTTGCATTTTATATTTTACTGCGTGAGTCACTGTGTGGCGCCATCTACCTAAGTAATTACACTACTAAACAAGGCATAGCAATCCATCGTTGCAGATGAAATTCGACTATTGAGAACACCAAACTTATAAAAATACTAGCAAACCCGGCGAACTCCGTTTCGCCACCAGATGGCGCTGTATGTGAAAAAAGATTTTCCCGCTTTTCTTTTCAAATTTTTCCAGAATTTTCTTTGCTATAAACCTCACGGAGCCCGAGACCTTTCCAACGAATGCAAAACCGTGGAAATCGGTTGGTGCGTTCTGGAGTTATAGCGTCAGGAAGGAAAACTCGACTTATTTTTATATAGTAGATTATTATATATAAATAGTTGTATCGGCCAATTTGCCAGAATATTATAAATAGAAAAAAAATAGAAAAATTAATTTCCCCGCTTGTGGGATTTGAACCCAAGACCTCTCTATGACCGGTCGAGTGCTCTTCCAACTGATTCCAACTATTTAAATAATAATAACTATGATCTTTTTGTGTCTATAGGCGCCAAGCAAGCGTATAGTCTGCTTGATAAAGGGTTCGATATATATTTTAGGAATAACTGTACGTATAAATAATTTATGCTAACAACTAAAGTCTCCAACTACCTTCTGACAATTCATATCTACTTTCTATTTTATTTTTCCAATCTGGTTTTATGTTGACTCCTTCACACTACAAGTTTCCCGTCTCTGGAACGCGCTACCTGAGTAAATTTAATTTCAAAAAGAAAACCCATGCAATTATTTTGGAAACCAAAAGACATTTTTTTAATTAATAATTGAAAAAAACGTGGACAAATACTTGGCAATGTCGTTGTATCTTAATTTTTTCACATTCATTAACACAAAGTCTTACAAAATTAAAAAAAAATGCAAATCGACTAAATTTAACTTATATAATAGTAAATACTTTTATATAATAGTAAATGCCAAAAGCCTGGGGCGCACCAGCTCTGGGCTGGTGCGCCCCAGTACTTACTCCCTCCATTTGACCGCATACAACGAAGAGCTGTTCGAATTGTCGGTGACCCAATGATTTCTGATCGGCTGGAGTCTCTCTCTACACGCAGAGATGTTGCATCTCTTTGCGTTCTATATAAATTATACCACGGGGAGTGCTCGGATGAGCTATTTGATTTGATACCTGCCGCTGAGTTCCACTATCGTACAACTCGCCAAAAATTAAAATTCCATCCACATCACCTTGATATTTGGCGATCTACTACAGTACGCTTTTTAAGGCATTTTCTACCACGTACCTACTGTAAAGTTGTGGAATCAACTTCCCTCAGCGGTATTCCCAAATAAGAACGACATGGGGGCCTTCAAGAACAGAGTCAATAATTCCCTTAAAAGGCTGGCAACGGATCGGCGACCCCTTGGTGTTGCTGATTTCTATGGGCGGTGGTGATTGCTTTCCATCAGGTGACCCACATGCTCGCTTGCCACCCTCTGTTATAAAAAAAAAACAATTCCCTAGGGTTATTGTGTTCCTGCGAGTGAGTGAGGTCACCAGAAAGAAAGAAAGAAATGAGAGAGAGCTGGCAACGGATCGGCGGCCACTTGATGTTGCTGCCCCCTTACCTCCAACTCTTATTGCGATTCAATAACTGAATAGAATGCTTATTCATACCAATGAATAAGCGACTCTATTTCAAATGGAGGCTGATCTCCATGGGAGGTGGTGATTGCTTTCCATCAAGTATCCCACCCAATTGCTCATTGCTCCCTTCTCATATTAAAAAAACATTTTTAATAATTCCTCCTCCATGTTTCGTTATCCTCAGATTTGAGGGTCGTGACCTCCACCAGGGAGCACCTTTTCTCTGATGATGTTGCGCCATTTATGTCGATCTCCGGCAGTCTTTAAAGCATCGTGGACTGACATGGTGAGGGAACCTCTAATTTGATCGGACCAACGAGTCGGGCTGCGGCCTCGTTCTCTCTTACCCTCCACCTTGCCAGTGACTATGAGTCTCTCGAGATTGTCCGCAGGTTTCCTGGCAATGTGACCAAAGTACTCGAGAATCTTGCGCAGGCAGATGGTGGAAAGTCTGGTAGTAACTTTTCATTCCTTCAGAATTGACTCATTAGTCCGATGTGCCGTCCACGGTATGGCGAGCATCTTCCGCCAACACCACATTTCAAAGGCGTCTATACGCTTACGATCGGCCGATTTCACTGTCCAGGTTTCCGAGGCATACAGGAAGACTGAGTACACAAGGGTGCGAACGAGATTAATCTTTGTTTTACGTGAGATGTTTCTGTCCTTCCAAATTCGCTGTAATTGTGTCATAGCATTTTTGGCCATTCCAATACGTCTGCGGATTTCAATCTCCGAGGAGCCGTCGTTGCTAATGTTGGAACCCAGGTAGATGTAATTGCTAACAGTTTCGAGTCCAAGTCCTCCAGTAAGTTGCAATCCATTGGCTCGATCTACCACCAAGACCTTGGTTTTCAACCTATTTATAGCAAGACCCATGCTGGCGCTAATTGTTTCTATCCTGTTCAGCAGGGCTATCATTTCTGGTTCGTTTGCGGCTAGGAGTGTTGTGTGTGTGTATTTTAATAAATAAATAATAATAAATAAATAAATATTTCTGGATAATTTACACAACGCCATTCAGTCCCAAATTAAGCGCAAAGCTTGTGTTATGGGTACCCATAACACAAGCTTTGCTTTCATAGACAACTGATAAATGTACTTAAATACATTTTTTTTGTATACATACTTATAATACACAGAAAACACCCAGACCAAGACAAACAGACATGTTCATGCACACAAATGTTTGTCCCGTGTGGGAACCGAACCCACGAGCGTTGGTGTCGAAGACGCGTCATTGACCGTCACCACCGAGCTCGTCTCTATATAATAAACACTTATAACTCGAAAACGTCTAAACCGAATTCACACCCGGCCATATAGTCCCAAATTAAGCGCAAAGCTGTACTATGGGTACTAGATGTGATACTGTACTTAATTTTCTTTTTTTAAATACATACCTATAATATATAGAAGACACTCAGACCAAATCCAACAGATATGTTCATGCACACAAATATTTGTCTTGTGCGGGAATCGAACCCGCGACGTCGGAGTCAAAGTGGCCATTGCTAACCATTCGACCACCGAGCTCGTCAATTTTTAATGTTTTTAAAGTTACAAATAAAACAGGTTTTTCAACTCTAAAGCATACTAGCTTTGTCATTTATCTATTCTACCAAGTTTTATTATAATAACTAGCTCTCCCGGCGAACTTCGTACCGCCTACTATACTAGAGTCACTTAATTGTTTTGCCTTCCCGGAACCTCTCCACTAACACTTGAACTTTATGGTATGGTATTAAAGTTCAAATTTACTTCTAAGTATTATTACGAATCGTTTGTATGGGAGTATAGAAAAGTGTTATTTTTAGACTTTCTTAGGCAATTTTTTTTTTCTATGCGTAAGAACCATCCTCGTACTTCAAGGAATATTAAAAAAAAAAAGAATGAACGAAATCGGTTCAGCTGTTCTCGAGATTTGTGCTTAGCAACACATTCAGCAATTCATTTTTATATTAAACGAGCTCGGTGGCGTAGCGGTCAATGACGCGGCTTCGAAACGCTCGCGGGTTCGATTCCCACACAAGACAAACATTTGTGTGCATGAACATGTCTGTTTGTCTTGGTTTGGGTGTTTTCTATGTATCATAAGTATGTATTTACAAAAAAAGAAGTATTTACGTATGTTTATCAGTTGTCTAGTACCCATAACACAAGCTTTGCTTACTTTGGGGCTAGATGGCGCTGAGTAATTTGTCTGACAATATTAAAGAATAGTGATGACCACTTCCGTTTTTTTTCTTATAAGTGACTGAAGTTCTTTGGTTTACTCCCAAATCTTGACCTAATAGAAGCTTGTACAACTGTACAAACTTAAAACATTTCAAGTCTCAAAAATAGTAACGTCAAGAAAGTTAGAGTGGAGCTATTTACCTCGCGAGGGTTAGTGTGAGTGCCTGAAACAGGTCGAGTGTGCGCGCTCGATACGGGCACCTCGGCCGAGGGTTATTGCTTTGTTACAGGGGTACCGTTGACAGAAAAACCTGCCTTATTTGAAAGATCGATGCTTCAGCCGGAATAAAAGCGAGATAATAACAGCTATGTATCATTTTCCTTTACTCGCATCTACATCTCCGTCTTTATCCTCGGGGTGAATATCTAAGTAATGGCATCTATTACAAGAAATAAAGCTGTTAAATTAACTTCATAGTTTTATTTTAAATATTATTATCATCTATTTCATGAGACTGCACATGATTACGTTTTAAAATACTCGTGTATTGCTATTACCACATTCGCCTTCGGCTCATGTAATAAACTCACACTCGTATTTTAAGAACCCTTATTATGCAACAGTTTCATAAACTATTAGTAAAGTTACATTAGATATATGGACGATCAGTTTTCTTAAATTTTCTAATTTTCCGCGCAACTTTCTTAGTTTCTTATCTAACTATAACAAACACAACAAAAAAATAATTGTCGAAATCGATCCAGCCGTTCACGCGTGATGCGCGTGATGAAACCAAGGGAAATAAATTAAATTTTATATTTATAGGATAATATTTACAGTATTATGGCATGTATACATACCTATGTGTATTCTTAACGAATCATTAAAGTTTCGCCTATAACTGGATAACTTAGGGCCAACTTCTAAAAGCGTGTACTCGTTCAATAAAAACAACATAAAACCTTTTAGGGCCCGGCCCGCTGTTTGGTTAAAACGCTAAGGGCCAGAGTACGATCGTTATTACGACAATAAAGAGATCATTTAATTTGGATTTTAATACCCACTGTTATTCCATTTTGTTTTTATGGCATCCGCTGGTAGGTCGCACTTGATGGTGATTGACCTACTTGATCAAAAACTATGAGATTTAATCCACAGCTTATGCTGAGTGAGTTCCTTTTGAATTGATTGAATGGTGAATGAATGAATTAAGGATGTGTTAGCTATCATTAAATTTAAAAGCATAATTTATAATTATTTAGAATTTATTTATGGCATACATTCATGATTTCACATTTATATAAAAGATTTGATTTGACTCCAAGCTTCGTTGCGCCAGCACACCACTCACGATGCAGCACGCCAGTTTGAAGAGTGGGGGGGTGGAGGAAGCAGGCGTCAACTTCATTCCAAGCGAGCTGTTTATGTTGGCATTAGTGCTGACTACACATATCCTCCGAGCTTGCTAAGCAATCTCTCTCTTTAGCCTGTCTGGGAGCAAGCTCGGCGGCCAGTTCGTCTTCACCTTTCTTTCCGAACGGTTGCTAAGGATATATTCCTTATAATACATACTCTATGTTCTATTGTGTTGAAGTAATTAATTGTAATCCCAAAATAAATCCGTTGCGCGAAATCAAATAGTCTTTTTTAAAAAGATCCTTAAGCTCCGTCGCGTAACAGAGCGAAGCAAGCATCAGGCATTCGATATCGAGCGCTCGTACAGACAACACGTGTGTGAAATAAACAATCTCAACTATCAGTATTACTATGATAAAATTTAATATTTTTAACTTTTGATTATGTTGACAGATGACAATTTACGTTTTGTTTATTTTTACTTTTCAGTTGCCAAACCATAGATTTCTTAAAATATTTATTTATTTAAACTTTACTTACCACAATTTAAGGGTACATAGGCGGTCTTAATGCTAATAGCATTCTCTACCAGACAACCTTCGGGAAGAGTAGATATACTCGAATGCGGCATTCAAAAATAAATTAACAACGATATTATATGTATAGTACAACAGAAAATATACATACATACACATTACATAAATAACAAAATATATCTTATATATAAAAATGAATTGCTTTTTGTTAGTCTCGCTAAAACTCGAGAATGGCCAGGCCGATTTAGCTGATTTTGGTTTTGAAATGTTTGTCTTAGCCCAGGGAAGGTTTAAACGGTGAGAAATTTTGGAAAAAATTCAAGAAAGATAGTGAAAATAACAATTTTAATTTCCCCTACAAAGTGTTCCTACTATAGTCGAATGTCATAACAGCAAAGATGGCGAACCTACCTATCAATAGTGTCATTGTCACAAAGATTCGACGTCATATTTGTTTGTTGTCAAATATGACTTTCTCAGAAGTGACATACACATGACACAAAACTAATAGACAACAAGAATAGAGTTGAAATATGTAGCGACTGTTTATGGTAAATTATACTTTGTACGGTACTTTAGAATAAATAATGGAAATCTGCAAATTACATAAACACTCGCATTGGAAATTACAAAAATGATTGCAATTTTAATTAGCGTCCGCAGTGCGAATAGTACCAGATAATGTGGGTTGAAAGCAGAACGGGGTTTGGATTCACATAGAGTTGTATAACTTCGCATATGGTAAGACCAAAATCATATAGGTCTGTCATGTTCCAAAGACCAAGATTATATCATATATTACAAAATAAAACAGATTCCTCATTATTTAATCTAAATTACTTAAATCTGTAATTCACATTTGTCGTTTAGTCACAAATTTATTGGGCGAGAACTTTCTTTACTGAGGTTAAAGGGCTACCAGGTGCTTTTATCGACATCATCAGAGACATGTACCAAAATTCCAATTCCATAGTTTAGACCTCTGTCGGAGAGACAAAATTCCCATTAACGTCGGAGTCCACCAAGGATCAGTCTGATACAGTTTGTACATATTAGACATATTCTCACATATTAGACATTCGTGATATTAGACGAATTGTCAAGTAGTATCATGGATCCACATGGACCACCTCTGCGGTGGGTTCATGGGTGTTCATGTATGCTGATGATATTGCACTGGCGGATGCGGATAGGGGGCAGTTGGTGCGACGGGTGAAATAATGGAAGAAATCACTTCAGAACTATGGCCTGAATCTGAATGCAGTCAAGTTCGAGTACTTGGGCTGCAAAACAACAGATCGCACGACCGTGCACATAAGGATATGGTCGAATGCACGGACAGTGTAAGTACTTGGGATCTGTTCTTCGATCATCGGATAGCATCGACTGCGAGATTTCAGTAGCTTGGACTAAGTGGCTTGAGGTAACCAGTGTCATCTGTGACTCCAAAATTCCGCCAAGTTGAAAGTACAAATCTATAAATTCAAGATTAGACCATTTTCTACCCATAACACAAGCTTCGCTTACTTTGGGGCTAGATGGCGCTGTGTGTAATTTTATAAGTTAGTAAAGGATCGCCAATACTTGAGCGACATGTACAGGTATTATCTTTCATGGAGTTGAATATGCTGCGCAGTATGTGCGAGGTTTCGTAGAAGAACCGCGTCAGGAATTCTCGGATATGGCAAGTAAACTGCAACAGAGTCATTTAAGCTGGTATTGTCAAATTTTATGGAAAGCGGCAAGTTAGGAAACAAAGCCTTGCAATGGCACATCCTCCAGGTTCGGGCACACAGGGTAGGCTCTTCTTAAAGAGACACAGATCTTAGATCGTATATATTTATCAAGTAGATAAATGTAGGTGAAACGAAGTTCACCGGGTCATCTAGTAATATATATAAAATTACATACATACATATACATATGAATATGAGGATGATTCATAGTTTTGGCAAATTGTCCAAGAGGTACGCATGAACTTTTTTTTTTAAATTAAATTTATTCGCGATTCTTCTGAGGCTATCAGGTAGTGCATTCCAGAGTCGTGGAGCTTGTAAGGTGAAGGAGTTTGACATAAAGCCAGTACGAAAAAGTGGGGTAGAGAGCGCAAGAGAGTTGGCAGATCGAAGCTGTCTTTCATGAGAGTCACAGAGATATTGAAACTTGCATTTTAAATATTCAGGGGAGAGAGGATTATTAAAAATAGTGTGAAGTGAACAAAGCAACCTCTTTTGTCTGCGCTGACGAATGGGAAGCCATTTGAGCTGTGACCGGTAGGAAGAGACATGATCAAATTTACGAAGACAGAAGACAAAACGAATAGCATTGTTGATAAGCCGGTCCAGCTTATTAAGAAGATCTTCATTTAGATCAGGATAGCAGACATCAGCATAATCAATGATTGGGAATATGAGAGATGTGACAAGAGTGACCTTAATATTAATGGGGAGAAAATTCCGAAACCGATTAAGATATCGCAAAGAAGATATGACCGCACGACTTACCTCTGCGATTTGTGTAGTCCAACTCAATGTGGAATCAACGTGTAGTCCAAGGTTCTTCACACAATGACTAAAAGGAATCACACAGTTTTCAAACATGACAGGTAAGACGGATCTGGTATCCACTTTTGCGACTTACTTAGACTGCCCACAACAATAGCTTGGCATTTAGCAGGATTCACAGAAATGACAAAGTCTTTAGACCAATTGCTAATTCTGTACAAATCACAATTTAGCTGAGTAATTGCCATGTTTACATCGTCTGCAGTAGTTTGTACATAGATCTGCAGGTCATCCGCATAGAAATGGTAAGAACAGCACAACGACAAGGAAAGGAAATTAATAAATAAAGAGAACATTAAAGGCGACAGGATCCCGCCCTGCGGCACACCCGAAGACACATCTTTCCAATCAGAAAATTCTCGACTCAGACGCACTGCTTGCTGGCGACCACGCATCTGCGTGGTCGCCAGCAAGCAGTGCGCGTTGGATTGGTTTTCCTCATATCTATGAGGAAAACTAATCCAACGCGATAGATGAGAAGTTCAGATTTTTAAGGATGGCAAGTAGAATGTCATGGTCAACCATATTAAATGCGTTTGAAAAATCAATAAGACGACTAGACGACTATGGTGACCATTTTCTCCTCCATACCCAACCTAATATCTTCTGTAACTTTGAGAAGAGCAGTAGTAGTGCTGTGCCCTGAGCGAAAGTCAGACTGATGAAGGGTGAGCAGAGCGTTAGAGAAGACAAAGGAAGATACTTGCCCTTCCTTTCGAAAATCTTAGGAGCAGCTGCTTCTAAGATTTTCGAAAGGAAGGGTAAAATTGAGATAGGTCTGTAATTTTTCAGCTGGGTAAATATCATTCCAATCTATGGATTTTCATCCTTTAAACACTGGCATCTGAAAAACAAATTATTAGTAGATTATTGCATCGAGCACAAAGTAATTTATTATTGCACCGAGTGCCTGATTTAGAGCCCGAGCGTTAGCGAGGGCTCTAATCTAACAGGCACGAGGGCAATATAAATTACTTAAGGCGAGGTGCATAATCTGCTTTTCTTTCAACTAATACCTATAGGAATAGTAGATAAAAGAAACTCATATCAAACAGTTAAAATAAAAGTTTCTATAACACTGTCGGCGTCATTTAGAACGTTTTCCGGAGTTAATGTGTCGCTAGATGATTCCATTTTCCACTCAAAATCAGATAGTATCACACTTTTATCGTTTCCAAAAATATTGTCAAGCAAAATTAACAAAGTTCCCGCCAAATCACTTTTTTAAATTTCTTTCATTTTTAATTTAACTCAGAGTTAGCAGCAATCATTTTTTAAATTTGGAACAAGTAGGATAGAAACGAATAATACGTACCCCCCCCCCCCCCCCCCCGTGACAGATGAATTTTTCCATTTTTCAAAATATAGTCAAAATTCAGTCGTCAACCAGCCTACAGATAATCTAAGCCTCTCTAGGGGTGGCACCCCAACCGACTTGGTGGAGAGCTCTGCCCGAGGGGTCTTCTATACCCCGAGGGCCCAAGAAACTTAACTCCTCACTCTTCATTCTACATCATCACTATTTGGGTCATTCTCTACGTGCCCTGGTCGGGCTTATGAAAACTCCGAACCTACGCTAGTCCAGTCCAGCTGGGCAGGCTGCCCGCTGGATAACTGAGTGGAACTATTATTCGGACAACTCAGTCGGTGATCCTGAAACCTCATACTTCCCGTTTTCTGAATCTTTGAAGAATATAGACGACTGAAACCTAACAGACTGTATTTTCATATTTTTTTATTTTGATGTTTTCATATTCTTATAAATTCCTAATAAATGTATTAATTTAAACGACTTTTCCTTGTAACGTTACAGTTTTCTAGTTTAAATCAGTGTTACCGCTTGTCATTAACTCTAATCGCCTTAACAATAGTCATAAAACTATTTGCGACCGTTGAATAATTCTATGGGTCTAATTGTTCAAGTTCAAGCATTCGGCAATTAAGGGAAAATACCCCGTTTTGGAGTATATATATTACTGTAAGTGAGATTCACGGCCATTTATGCAGGGCACACCCCAAGGGAAAAGATTCGTTTAGGGATAAACTGTATTCTATGCTAATTCCGTAAACAAACCGTTTGCCTAGACATATATTTAGCATGATCGGTGTTCAGGGTCTTTTGATATAAATTCTTGTCTAGGTATATAAATAAACATACATACTTACAGCATGTCAGATTGGTCACATTACAAGTAATTGTACTTTTAAAGAGGAAATATTGCTAGTCGCCTGTGTAAATTGCTAAAAACATCAGCAGACACAATAATAAACATAATTTCCTGACAATATGTTGGCTTAACAAGCTCACACTTTCCACTTATCTTGTATCAGCATTATACTAATTAGTACATCTCTTTACATCAGGCGGATCGGTTGCTTGTCTGCCACTGTAGCACAGTATTGTAGTATAAATAACAGTACTATTGTAGTAACAAAGACTTCCATAATGATTTCATTCGGCATACTATTACATAACATGTAAAAAAGAGATCTGTCCATCGTGAAGTTTGGTAACGAAGGACATTAAGAAGAACCGTAGTGGATGGGTGCACGCAAAGCAGTGTAAAACAAATTGCCTGCAAATTTCACTTCCGCAAAATAACACCTAAATCAATTAACTATCTAAGGAAGAACATTGCCTTGTTGTTTTATAGAGAAAATTCCTAACAAAGGTACACAATAACAAAGCCTTATCATTAATAAATTACGGCCTTTCGTTAATTATAATTTGCAATGAGAGTTAATTAAACTCATAATAGGAATAATGATTGGATATTATGAAACATGAATAATGAGCCGGGCTAACAGCGCCTGATATTTTGCTACAAATTGTATCGCATTGATAAAATTGCTATTAGAAATTATTAGGCGCTTCAGACAATAGAACGAACCCGTTTATTTTCATGTGGAAAACCTTGATTTGAAATAGAAATATCTTTCATAAAACTGTTTTTATGTAATGTATGAACATTTACGTGGTTTTTAAACATTACTTGTGAAACTAAAAAAGATACTTTTAATTTTTTAGGTTGACAAGTAATCGCTTAGCAATAACAACATATGCGCAAAGATGAAGAAAAAGTATGTTAAAGTGCTCTGGTGACAAAGATAGCAATAGGCTATCTCCTAGGCGACATAACTTTAGTACATGTGGGTACACCCTATGTAGCATACAAAAAAAATATGTATATGTATAAAACATAATTACTTATAGTTATAGCCAACTCTAAAATAACACAGAGCAAGTTTTACCAAAACCTTTTGGCAACGAAATAACCCCAATCGCGCCTCGCAGCTGACACACACCTTTTTTATGTCCCAGTATGCACATAGACAACATAAACACATCCGAATCACCAATCTCGCCCAAACGTTCGTAAATCACATCCAAAATGGGCGAGAGTGGCAAAAAGTCCAAAATTTACACCGCTCGCAGTGTTTGCGTAAACGTACCAATTTGTTACAAAATTGTGAGTCCCGCGGCGGGTGTGGAAATATGCGATGACTCGGTCTGCCCCCGCGGGGGTAGTTTCACACTGGTGTGTTTTAGTCAGCACTTCTCGGATGTTTTCAAGGGTCACAAAATTCGGGTTGGATGGATGAAAAAATGGCTGATAACATCTGCTAAATGAATCTTTAAATTCAAATAATCGCATTCTTAAATGTTGATGTCTTATTAATTAACTAGATATAAGTAATGGCTAGAAAAAAAAATTGAGGACACGTTATATGAGAATGATTTACTTTTCCTTATCTATCCTATGGTGTGCGGTATAATATGATTTGGATATATTTGGTCTTAATATAACCCAATTTGTAAAAATATATAATCATTATTTGAGCTATTTATAATTAATGTAATGTGTATGCAACTATTCTTTCTAATGTTATTATTATTTTTTGTGACTATATTTGTACTATGGTTTGCAGTACGTTTGACTAGTTAAACCTAAGGTACCTCACCTCCTTCTACAAAACCAAAGTCGAGCCTCGCCCGCTCCGCTCGCTCGGTTTTTGTTAATCACAAGCTAACCCCAACCTAATCTCGACTTGCTTTTAGAGTTAACTAGTTAAAAAACAAATGGACCTTTGTAGATCTTTTGAGTAAAAGTTCTTTAACTTGACCCATTGAATTTGTGTGTGTGACACCTGTAACACCAGAGGCATCACATCTGCGTTGCCGACCCTGTAAAAACCTCTTTACGCACTTTTTGAAGAACCCCATCCTGTAGTCTCCTGGAAAATCCTCAACAGGCCGTTCATTCCGCAGCTTGGTAGTACGTAGAAGAAAACTTTTCTGGAACTGCACAGTACGTGACCACTTTGATTCCAATGTGTGAGGATCAATTCCCTGTCGATGGCGAGCGGTGCGACTGTAGAAGGAGGCCGTGGGCATCATGTCAAATTACTCTGAACACACCCTATTGTACAATCTGTTAGTTATCGACAGCTGACAACTGACTTTCTTTTCTTTGTTGCTTCTGCAGAACCGATCCCTGGTCTGTAGTTATTTCGATCCGTAATGACGTGACAATGATGTGGGTATAGTTATTGTCCATTTGAAACAATAAGACCAAAATAGAATCACTTAGGCCACGAGGTGTAACTACGTATATGTAAATACATACAATTATATCCCTGAAATGTAGGAGATAATTGCAAGCCTCGAAATGGCGGAAATGTGGTGTTGGAGGATTTCAGTACAGGAAATCCGCACAAACTCCTCCATCCTTGCTGAATTTGACATTAAAGGCTATCCACCTTCGTGCAGAATCGTATTTTGCAGTTCTTTGGACATGTTAGTCGCCGCGGAAATGACTCCATAGGGAGCGTTGGGGGAAGGTTGACGGCACAAGACCATGGGGCAGATTCCCCATGCGTTGGACCGATCAGGTAAAGACAGCGGTGGGCGCCCCGGTACACGAATGTACCCGATTGACGACCAGCAGGCAGAGGTGGCGAGACGTCGTGAGGCGAGTGCTGTCTGCTGCCTCATCATGATAACCACGACCACTCTGGCAAGAGTGAAGCGACAAAGAAGAAGAAATGGCGGTTTTTGCATTACATAAACAAATCAATACATGCTCTTGATCAATTTCCCAAAAATATCAGACATGTCTTCTTACAATATAAATAGAAATAGTTTTTTTTTTAATTGTTTTTACAAGGTTATATTAATTACCTATGGTCCCCAACATGGGCCGAACCCGTCCCTGGGGTACAAAAAATTAAATTAACTTAACTACTTAATTATATAGATACGTTCGATGCTAAGTTGCTAATATTGTATTTATATACATAATATATTATAATTTATATATTATTTAAGAGAAATCACTTGTTATATGGAATAATTAAACTAAAAACAATCTAAAAGCCTACCTAATTTATCTATAAACCAAAGATAAAGTTACTTAAGGGATAAAAAAAATATATAAAAAAATAAATTTATACAAATTTACTTACAAATAAAAAATATAAATTGGAATAATTTTTAAGGCTAAAAAAAAATAAGTAAGGCGCGATGTATTGTGACAGCCCTATGGCAAAACCTTTCAAGCCTTAGTGCATAATATTTGGTATAAATCAGTTTGTAGCTGTAATATTTTCTATTATATTATATTCTACATGTTTTTTTATTTAAGTCAACAAGTGTTGTGGAGTAGAAATTAAAACAACTTCCGTCTTTGTAAACTTTCAAAAGCCACTCTGCGAACAAAAGCTCTAACAAAATCCGTTTTATCCTTCTTATAGCAACGTTTCTATATCCCGGAACTCTTCTAAAGGCAGTATATTAAAAGTTGGATATCCATTGAATTTTGTTCATCCCTGAACAACAAAGGTAGGTATGGCTTCCATGCCATAACGTAAGCCTGGCTTTTATGTAAAATTATTTCCTTAAAACATTGTATAATTTCACGCCGATATATTTTAGAAATGGGAACATTATTATTGTTTTCCACTAAGGCCATAAAGAAGCGACCTGCCTGATGGTAAGCAACTTTTAAACCTACGTCCTTGCACTAAAGGCATCAATCACACGTTACCGAACCTACAAAAACTTAACTTTCCCTCCACAGTGTAGCCTTCTGAGAAAATTTTGGCAAGAAGTTCATTCCACAGTTTGCGGTAGAAAACCTTTGTGAAATAATACTCTTTGGCTGAAATATGTGAATTATTTGACAATAACACACAATGTTATTGTCAAAAAAAAATGGGTGGGACTGTGCACACGGCCGTTGTTTAACATAAAACGTCTATATCAGTGAGTCGAATCTACGCAATGTCCCTCCCCCGCCGCCCCGCCCGGCCCCGATGCAAACTTAAGGTCTTAGCAGCGAGCTGACTATATACGCTAAAAATTGACATGTGATTCCTGTTTCTATGACATAAAGTTTTGTAATTATTAAGATATATACCAATTCGTTACAATCCAGTGTTGTGACCGGGACCCTACCGCCAAAACTGGCAGACAAGCATACGGCCCGCCTGATGTGAAGCGGTTACCGTAGCCATATTAACGCTTGCAACATAAAATATTGCTCGCGCGCCGCCACCCCCGCTGCCAACGCAGCGTCTCCTTCCTTTCTTTCTGGTGACCTCACTCACTAGCAGGAACACAACAACCCTCAAGGGAATTGTTATTTGGCTGCAGTATTCTGTGAGGTGGAGGTACATTCCCCAGTCGGGTAGCTTCCAATTACGCTCCCTACCTCTCTTTTCGCCAGAGCTTCGTTTGTTAGTCAGCAGGGTGCACCACGTGCAGGTGAAGTTGGCCTTGGTTCAAAGATCTTGATGAACCCCTTACACCCCGAAAGAGGGTTGAGGGTTTTCTATGGATACATATTATACCATATCGATTCCGCGAAATACAATTTCCTAAAAGCTATTTAAAGGTTTGGCAAACATAGAAATAAATGCGTCCTCTTGGAGCGCTAATTAATTATTCATCGTTTACGTTATGTTTGTTGTTCACCCTGTGACCTCCGGTAGGGCTGGCAGTGGGCAAATTTTGTTCGAATTTAAAATTAAAACATAATTATTGATCGATCGATTCACTTATAGACTTTGGGAAGATTTAGTAACAAGATTAACATAATACAAAACAATTAACTGCAAATCGTGTAGGATCAAGTTTAATACGTCGAGCCCGGTGGCCCCATGGCCAGCGATAGCCACTTTGACTCCGAGATCGCGTGTTCGATCCCCGCGCAAGACAAACATTTGTGTGCATGAACATGTATTTTTGTCTTGGTCTGGCTATTTTATATGTATTATACGCATCTATCAGTTGTCTAGTACAATACATATGCATAGTACAAGCTTTGCACTTAATTTGGGACTATGGCGCTGTGTAAATTGTCCAAAAATATTTATTTATTATTATTTAATACACGAAAAGTAATAAATCTTTGAAATACCGGAATCACAAACAACTAAGTATTTTTTTTTTAATGTTGTTTTTGCTTCTACAACGCTGTACATGTTGACCTTGATACGGCAAGGACTAGCTAAACGGGGATAGTGGGGAAGGATAAATATTTTCACTATTATCGATACTTTCTTGTCCCTGTCGATACCAACAGAGTAAAACTTTTTTTGTTAACACGTACATTTTTTGCTTAATGAAATATCTTTGCATGACGATAAATATAAATCTATTTACTGAAAAATATATATAATCAACAACTTTTCTAATTGTTCGTTTCGACCGATCGAAGGCGTGTGAGAATGAATGTATGAAATTTATTTGCTATAGATGTGGTACAATCATGTTACAGTATTTATAAAAGCTCTCCATCTATCGCATCTAGCCATTACTGGCATACAAAATTTTCCCAGCAAAAAGATTCATAGACATATTATATTACTTGTATGTACATAGATTACTAATTTATGTCCAAATAACATATATTTAGGAGAATGTCTCCGTTTACTTGATGAACCTTACTGCTATGGCGAATGGTTCTTGGGGCTTCTCAACAGAAACATGTGACGAATGGGACTTCCAAACTTTTATATTCCAAATAATTTTATGAGACAACCCTACGTCCGTACCTCAACTTCACATGAACTCGATTACCAAAACCGCATGATCGATTATACACACGTGTTAATATCAAATTGCTCTTCAACAGTTAGCTTTTCAATTCCATGAATATTTAATGGTCTTCACCCTTCAGTTCAAGGGCGTCGCCAAGGGGGCAGGGAGGGGCAGCTGCATTCGATCAAACAGCACACCATGTTCTCTGGGAGTGTGATCTTTGGCGGCGAGAGCGGAATGACATGTTGAATGATTCAATTGAGTTTCTATTGACTGGTCCGGACTTCTTCTTCTTCTATTGCCTTCTACAGAACCATATTATTATGGAGATACTTAACTAGAGCCGCCATTCGTAATGTCCTGCCGATGATCTCAACCACTCTGCCAAGACTATAGGATATTCTTCTCAGTCGAACACTGAGAAGAATAATAATTATTTATTGGGGTGCAAGTGGTTTAATACTATCTTTGAGCCAAAGCCAACCTCACCTGCACGTGGTGCACCCTGCTGATTGACAAACGAGGCTCTGGTGAAAGAGAGGTAGGGCTAGCGTAACTGTAAGCTGCCTGACTGGGGAAGTACCTCCACCTCACAGAAGACCGCAGCCAAATAACAATTCATTTGAGGTTTGCTGTGTTCCTACGAGTGAGTGAGTTCACCAGAACGAAGTTGCTGAGTTGGCAGCAGGGGCGGCTCCACGCGAGCGATATTTCATGTCGCGAGCGTTAATATGTCTACGCTAGTCGTTTTACATCAGGCGGGCCGTATGCTTGACTGCCTCTCGACGTAGTATAAAAAAAAAAAAAAATTCAGCATATGGATAGCTCATATTATTAACTGCCCTAGAAAACTGTAAATAAAATCTTATTAGGTAGATTTATATTTGATACTAAAAATAAGTTCGTAAAAATTTTTGCAACTAATAAAGTAGAGTAGCCATAAAAGAATTAATGAAATCATTAACCACAGCAAAGGTCAAAAGCAAAGTAAAAGGGAATTAACTTCACAAAAAATGTTATCATGAACATTCATTTACATTTTCTTTCACTTAGTGTACTCTTATTTTATTTAAAACTAGCTGTCCCGGCGAACTTAGTACCGCCTAACAGTCAATGAATGTCGTGATGTACATACTCGTATATATATATGAACAAAATTTATGATTTCTTGAAATTAATACAATGAATAATAGAAAATAATAGAGAAGCACGATGGCGTGAGGCACGTGTCAGTCTAATTGTACACGCAAGTTAAGCAACGTCAACCGTAGCCTGTTCATGGATGAGTTTATGTTATCTCGAGCTCGTCCGTGCTTCGGAAGGCACGTTAAGCCGTCGGTCCTGGTGTTTATCATTAGATGGCAGTCCTTAAGCCAAGTTAGTGGCCCAACCCGTAGTTGAGCAGCGTGTTGGAGTATGCTCTAAACATCTTCGGTTGAGGGACAACAATAAATATTTCAATCCACAAAACAAATCACAGACAACATTCGCGACGTAAAAGTGAGACCAATCGATTTGACATTTACATAACAATCAATAAATATTCCAATCCTTTTTAACTGGCACTATTTGTATGGGAAAACGTTTTTTCTTTTATTTAATTCTTTCGTCAATTTTTCAATGTTTTTAATACTTTCCCGACCAAGACACGACATTATTTTATATATTATATAGATTTATGGAGCTTGATTTAAATTTCTGAACGCACGCATAAATATTTTAGAACCAATAAATATTTAAATCCACAAAACTGTTTTCAAAACAAATCACAGCCAACTTTCAAGACGTAAAAATGAGACCAATAGAGTTAACATTTGTTTTTAATCTATGACAATTGTTCTATAATGAGCTTAATATACATTTCTGAACGCACGCATACATTTGGCGTACGCACGTACGACAACGTCACATTTGACAGCTACGACAACCAAAGAGAATGTAACCACTACGTTTTAAGAGACGGATGTGCCATACAAATAGCGTAAATTCTAAATGTATGAAATGGCAGCGAAAACAATCAGAATTTGTACCAAATTCGCTTCCGATTCATAGAGTCGTTTTTTTACCTTGAGTTGCGCCAGGCTGACGACAACCACGAACATTTTGTATGGGTATGGTGTTTTTGGTTGAAGGAAACGCAATATCAATGCAACTCGTTTATTGCTCGACAACAGACTGACTGACAATCGAATAAAATACAACTACCTTACAGTCAACAATATAAATATACCACAAATCCCTCCACCACTATTTAAACAAATACATAACAATAACAACTTTAAGATAAAAAAACTTATAAATAGTAACATTTTCAATCAGCGTTCTTTCTTTCACTCCGTATAGCGTATCGTTGAATTCTCCTTTCCTTGCAATTCACAACACCAGTGAGCTGACCATCAGAGTGTACTGGAGTTTCAGTTAATGTAGTTGGCTGTGGAGGTCGCAGACCTACGTCTGAACCACACCCCTCCTCTAAATCACTGTTCTCCCCCTCTTGAGCAATCTGTTCCGAATCATTAAGACTAACCGTTACACTACCTGGCGGTGAACTCACTGACCTACCCAAATCTGTATTACAATGTACATTGTTTTTGCAATCCTCCTTAAAAGACGTAATATTAGTATTATGAAATTCGTTACCTTTATATGCCAATAATTGATCTACATGTTTACGTAAACAGGTGTTCTCATTACATAGGGAAACAGAATACATCCGTGAGCCAATTTTCTCCTTAATTATACCTAGTTTCCAAATGTGCTTAGTGCCATTTTTATATAAACATTTAACAAGAACTTTATCGCCCACTGTAAAAGATACATTTCTTGAGCCCCGGTACTGCTTATGCTGTGAGATCTGTTTAGAACAAACATTTTCATTAGCTACTTTCGCCTCTGGCAACAATTGTTCAGATTGCACACCAGGCAACCGCAACAGATCGAGACGTGAACGCAACGGACGCCCTAACATCAGCTGGGCAGGCGAGAAACCAGTGGTACAATGGGTCGAGTTCCTATAATCGAATAAGAATCTATTTATTTTTCTATTTATAACACATTGATTATGATTTTGACTAATAATAATTTTAATTCTTCTTTTAATAGTCTTAACACTATTCTCTGCCTGACCGTTCGAACATGGGTGGTAGGGTGAAATAGTTACATGCTGTATACCATTAGCAGCACAAAATTCTTCCATTGCGGTTGAACAAAAATTTGAAGCATTATCTGTAACCAGAACGCGAACTAAACCAAACCGGCTAAACATTTCACACAATTTAGCTATAACCGCTTCACTATGAGTGTTGTTCATACCAAAACACTCCACCCATTTGGAATGTGCATCTATTGCCACAAGAAAATTTTTCCCGTCTAAAGAAAACATATCAAGGTGCACCCGTTCCCAAGGTCGCTTAGGGTAGGGCCATGAAGCCAGCGGTGCGCGCGGCGGGTCGTGACGTAACGCGTTGCACTCATTACATGACCCTATCTTTTCCTCGATATGTCTATCTATATTTGGCCACCACATACGAGCTCGTGCTTCTGATTTGGTTTTAACTACGCCGAAATGTGAATTATGCAGTTCATCTAGCAAACGCTCTCTGCAACTAAACGGTATTATTAATTTATGCCCACGTAAAACACACCCGTTTTCTATACATAATTCGCGCCGACACATATGATAGGGTTTTATATGCATATCTCTTATAGTTTTTGGCCAGCCCGCAGTGATATACCGTATTACACTCTGTAAAACTACATCTTTTGACGTTTCCGATCTAATAACATCTATCGACAAAGGTTTAAATGCAGAATCCGTAATAAAATGTATATATGACGCTCGGTCCGGTTCACTCAATCCGGCCTTATATTCATTTCCTACTGCCGATACCGACCGCGACAAAAAATCGGCCACATTATTTTCACTTTTAACATATTCTATATTAAAATTATACGCAGAGAGGAATAAAGCATATCTCTGCAATCGATTTGCAGCTAACTCAGGAATACCCTTCTTACTACCGAAAATAGTTAAGAGAGGTTTATGATCGGTGCGTAGAATAAAAGGAACCATACGGCCATATAGATAATGATGAAACTGCTTAATAGAAAAAATTATTGCCGCAGCTTCCTTTTGTATCTGGGCATAATTACGTTCGGCTTTAGATAACGAGCGCGAGGCGTACGCGATGACGCGCTCCAAGCCGTCGGGCTGCCGCTGTGAGAGCACCGCGCCCAGTCCGTCGGGCCCGGCGTCCGCCGTCACTATGGTCTCGTACTCGGGATTATAATGGGCCAACACCCGTTCTGAAGCCAGTTCTTTCTTAATTCTTTCGAAAGCATTACACTGGGCTTCCGACCATTCCCATTCCTGCTCCTTCTTTAATAACGCGTAGAGAGGATTTAACAAACTAGATATTTGTGGAACAAAACATCTGTAATAATTTATAACGCCCAAGAATGACTTAAGTTCCTTAACATTCTTAGGGGGACTGCACATTAACATTGCTTCCACTTTCTGTTTTGATTTGTGTAGACCGTCCTTATCAATAACGAACCCTAAGTACTCGACGGAGTCTTTTAGTAATTCACACTTACTTAATTTTAAACGCAGACCCGCGTCCTCTAGTCTACTTAAAACTTGCTCCAATCTTTCCATATGCAGTCCTATTTGGAGCTGTTATTAGAATGTCATCTAAAAAAATACAGACTCCATGAATACCTGCGAGTAATTGTTCTATGGTGCGTTGGAAAATAAACGGGGCGCTTGACAAACCAAACACCAGACGGTTGTAACGGTACAGTCCTTCATGTGTATTTATACATGTCAGGTCTTTAGAATCATCTAATTCTAATTGCGAGTAGGCCCGCGACAAATCGAGCTTAGAAAATTCTTCGCCGCCATGTAATTTCGCGAACAGTTCCTCTATACGCGGAAGCAAATAATTGTCAGTATACAAGTATTTATTCAAGGTCACTGAAAAATCGCCACATATTCTAACGTTCCCGTCAGCGCGCAATACTGGCACGATAGGGGTCGCGACTTCGGCGTAATCCACTTTCTCTAAAATACCCAATTCCACTAAGCGTTTTAATTCAGCTGATACCTTTGGTTTCAATGCTAACGGTACCGGTCGGGGCTTAAAAAACTTCAACGGCGCATCAGGTTTAATTTTTAAATTAATTTTATGTTTATTAAACCTGCCCAATTCGTCCGAAAACAGATTAAAAAATTTCTTTTGTAACGATTCTCTCAGTATGCTCACCGTCAAATTATTACAGCTGTTACTATTGCGTGCACTGCATAACTGTAAATCAAAAATGCTAATAAAATCCCGTCCTAAGAGTGTCGGTTGACTATTAATGGTATCGATTATTAGTATTTTTAAATATTCCATACGACCATTGTACGTCACCGGTACTCGTATATAACCAATAGGAGATATTTTACTACCATTGTAGCAATTTAAAATAATATTACATTTCTGTAGCGGAATACTTTTAAAACGCGTTCGGTACGTCTCGGATGACATAACAGAGACAGCACTACCGCTGTCTACCTCGCATTCAATATGGACGCTGCCTAACGAAACGATTTGTCGCATCGGTTGCCCGTTACTGCATTTCAAATTAAACAAGTCATAAATACCTTCCAAAAAGTCGTCATCAGCATTATTAGTATCAGTACACAAAAAGTTATTATTCTTTATCACATTTTTACACACACGTTTCAAATGACCTTTTTGATTACATTTCTGACACGTATAATTGACAAATCTACACTTTTCTTTATTATGGTTTTTATATCCACACACTGTACAAAACTTTTTGTCCTTCGAATCACCACCGCCCGATGCCGCACCACTACGGCCCGCTCGCATCGCGAACATCGGCGCCGCCGCCGTCCCGCCGCCCGTTGCTGTCTCGCCGTGCGACCACTGCACTGCTACCCGCGCACAATGTACACTCTGCGCTAGCTCCAATGCTTCGGCGAAACTCAAATTATCGACACTCTCGGCAAATATTTTTTCCTTCTCTTTGCCGTTTTCGAGCCCCAGCACGAATCTATCACGTAATGCGGTATCAAGCTCTGTCTTAAACCCGCAGTACTGTGCCAAGCTGCGCACTCTCGCGGCCCATTCCGCCAGGTCTTCTCCAGGTCGCTGTTCCGCTTTATAAAATTTAAATCTCTCCGCGAATGAACTTTTTTTCGAAAGGAAGTGAGCATTCAATTTTTCTAACAGCGATCGAAACTCTAAATCTTCAAGGTCGACGGGAAAAGCCAGATCTCGTGCCACGCGATACGTGTCCTCTGCCAAACCAGTCAATAACAGAGCACGCCGCTTCACTCCAGCTTTGTCTGAGCTGTCGTTTATATCATTTGCTAAACAAAATTGTTTGAATCGGCTTACAAAAATGCTCCATTCTTGTGAGCGGTGATCGAAACTCAGCGTGCTGCCGATCGTTATATTGCTTTGTTTCTTGCTGATCCGTGAGTCACTATCCATTATTATTTATTAATAACTGAACACCACACGCGTGAATACAACTCGTCGCCAATTTATGGTGTTTTTGGTTGAAGGAAACGCAATATCAATGCAACTCGTTTATTGCTCGACAACAGACTGACTGACAATCGAATAAAATACAACTACCTTACAGTCAACAATATAAATATACCACAATGGGAAAATGTTTTTTCTTTTATTTTATTTTTTCGAGAATTTTCCAATGTTTTTAAGAGTTATTCTGCTATTCGGGACGGAAACAAATCCAACAAATCAAAAACCGTGGCAATCGGTCCAGCCGTTCTCGAGTTATAAGTGTTGTAACAAACACGACTTTCTTTTATATATATAGATATTTGTAATCGGCCGTGTGTTTTCCGGCAGACTAGAATAGAATCACTCCGTCTCTTCCCGTGGATGTCGTACAAAACGACTAAGGGAGATACATTATCAAATCTCGATCAGGCCTCCCCAACCCGTTTGGCCAGCGTGGGGAGTGTAGGCCAAATCCTCCTTCTGTCTGGGACGGACGAGAGAGGATCGTGCTCCTGTAGTGGAGACTAAAATGACCTGATTATGATGATTTGTAATTTGCATAATTGGCATTAAGTATTGCTGAAAGCATTGACATAATGTGAGCTATCTGAAGAGGCTATTTGACAATGTTCAAAAATTGTATAAATTATTTAACAATATCGTAAAATACACAAACCTATAAAGATCTGCAAACTTTCATTCTAATATCTTCCGTCCGACTTATTTTAGGGTCGATCATAATTTGGCGGGGAAGTCCAATTTAAAAGTATGAAATTATTAAAAAATAATATCTCCATTGGAGAAGCAATAAAAAATGCTATAACTTTTATTATGATACTAATTACATAAACGTAATATACACAGCTGTCGTACAAATTTCTGATTTAATCCATACATAATACAAACCTGTGACATCATAACGTAGTAAGCCTGTTATATGGAGCATTTTCGGGAAAGTCCAAAATTGTAATTTTCAAATTAATATATCTCTAGAGATTTTTGTACTACCAAAGTAATTGTTTCACATGTCGTTTTATTATTGTGACGTCCTTACATAATATATCATCATCATCATCATCAGGTCCACTTTAGTCTCCACTACAGGAGCACGACCCTCTCTCGTCCGTCCTAGACGAAAGGAGGATTTGGCCTACACTTCCCACGCTGGCCAAACGGGTTGGGGAGGTCTGATCTGTGATAATGTATTTCCCTTAGTCGCCTTGTACGACATCACGGGAAGAGACGGAGTGATTCTATTCTAGTCTGCCGGAAACCACACGGCCATATAAAAAGTCCTTACTTATAAAACCGAAAACAACGTTGGTCAAATAGGCTATTGTTTTCCGCACCCATCATTCATCCCACTACTGATATACGGGTCTCCCCTGAAGGCACTTTTGCGGACATCACGATGCTGAACAACTGCGGGTCGGCAGAGGACAATGCTTTCATGTGACAGTGTTAGTTAGGGTAGTTACCCTCTTTCCACTTGGTTCCACAACTCCGATTCACATGTGGATTACAGAATACTTTTGTTGTCTCTTCAATCCTGGTAAACAAGCATACGGCCTGCCCGATGGAAAGCAGTTACCGTAGCCCATGAACGCCTGTAATACCAGAAGGCCAATTCTCGTAATTTTTCTACGATCGCAGATTGAAAGTTGACCGAATCGAGATTGAATTGTGAATTGACTAAAATTTTAAACTTGATTTCATTGATTAATTATTATCAATTCTTTTAGTTGGCAAAGTAACATTCTTAGTTTGTTTAATTCTCAGTCATATTCCGATATAATCCCACTTAAATTAAACTTTGAAGTGACATAATGTGATACGAGAATACCAAATTTGACATTTGTGAGATCGAGACCGGATCGGAACTGAATTTTGACTACATTTTAATTACGAGAATTGCCCCTCAGGGATATCACACGCGCTTTGCCGACCCAGTAAAAACCTCTTCACGCCCTTTTTGAAGAACCCCATGCTGTAGTCTCCTGAGAAAACCTCGACAGACAGTTCATTCCACAGCTTGACAGTACGCGGGAGAAAACTTCTTTGGAACCACACAGTACGCGACCACTTAGGCTCCAATATGTGAGGATGAATTCCCTGTCGATGGCGAGCGGTGCGACTGTAGAAGTAGGTCGTGGGCATCATGTCAAACAACTCCTCTGAACACACCCCATTGTCTACTATAACCCAACCATTTTAATTTTTCATCTCCACTCAAACTGCGATTCTAAGTTGACTACTACGATGTTCTTTTATCATAAAAATCCGTCTTCTCACAAATAGACGGCTGAAATTCATAAGATCCAATATATTGTAGTTGACAAATGAAGGTGGCCATAAATCGTAGAATGCCATCATGTAGTATTCAAATATACGGTATTCAATAAATAAACTTATTGGGATCTTTGAGAATAGGTGACATTATGTTTTATTCTATAAACTATTATACTTTATTCGAAGTAACCTTAGATTCATTAGTGCGATCATTGAATTTATTATTTCTGATGGAACAATTTTTTAGTTAGTTTTGAAATCAAATATCATAATATTCACCTTCCGTGACCATCGTCTAGGCGTAGTTCCAAATATTTTATGCATACACCGCCAACCTCCTGTCCCCGAGGTCAAAGGTATAATGATGAAAAATCCTATCATTACAAACTCGTCAGCTCACACTACTTTTAAATAAAATACGATCTTTAAAACATCTATTTCTTCCACAGGTTATTCGAAGAGAACCAGGACCTTCTGAATATGTTCGAGAAGTTTCGCCAGTACAGGACGAAAGAGGAGCAGATCAACTCGATGGAGCTGGCGGAGCACGCGAACAACGTTATGAACACTCTCGACGAAGGCATCAAGGGTTTAGATGACCTGGACAACTTCTTCGAGTACATACACCAAGTTGGAGCTAGTCATCGGAAGATACCTGGCTTCAAAGTGGAATATTTTTGGGTGAGTGGCTCAGTTACGAGAGGGTGGTCGCATGTTTAGCAATGGCCACTTTGACTCCCACAGGTTCGATCCCCACACTAGACATATGTGTACATGAACATGTGTGTTTGTTTTGGTCTGGGTGTTTTCTATGTATAGAAATAATTGTACCGGCTATTATAATACAATAGCCGGTACAATTATTATTGTGATTTAATTAATTACACATTACTAGTGTGATTTGATTAATAATGAAATGTGTAATAAAAATAAAATAAATATTGTCAGACAAATTACACAGTTTCCAGCCCCAAAGTAAGCGAAGCTTGTGTTATGGGTACTAGACAACTGATAAACATACGTAAATACATTTTTTTTATTGTAAATATATACCTATTTATGATACATAGAAAACACCCAGACTGAGACAAACAGACATGTTCATGCACACAAATGTTTGTCTTGTGCGGAAATCGAACCCACGAGCGTTGGTTGACCACTACGCCACCGAGCTCGTCTATGATAATGATGTAATCATCTCCTTAATTTTCAATCTGTTAAATTTATTCTAAAAATAGAGTTACAAAACTTGGAAAGGGCGCTTTCATCAGCTTGTTACGCAATAAGAAGCTTGCGAGATGAAGTTGACATACAGCAATTAAAAACTTCATCATCATCATCATCAGCCTGTATCTACCCACTGCTGGATATAAGCCTTCCCTAATGCCTTCCACCAGATACGATCCTCCGCCTTCCGCATCCAGCCGCTCCCAGCCGCTTTCTTAAGGTCGTCGGACCATCTAGAAGGAGGGCGCCCAACACTTCGTCGTCCTATGCGCGGCCTCCACTCTAATACCTTCCTCCCCCATCTGCCATCACTTACTCGGCAGATGTGACCGGCCCATTGCCACTTCAGCTTACAAACTCTGAAGGCTATGTCGACAACTTTGGTTCTCCGTCGAATTTCTTCGTTTCGGATTCGATCCCGCAGAGAAACCCCGAGCATAGCCCTCTCCATCGCTCGCTGCGCGACCTTTAGCCTGTGGACCAGTCCGATGGTCAGTGTCCAAGTCTCTGCACCATATGTCATTGCAGGGAGGACGCACTGGTTGAAGACTTTTGTCTTCAAGCACTGGGGTATCTGCACGGCGAAGATGTGACGAAGCTTTCCAAAAGCTGCCCAGCCCAGTCGAATGCGTCTATCGATCTCTTTGTTGAAATTACCCCGGCCAAGCTGTATAGAATGACCGAGGTAGACATAGTCATTAACCACTTCAATAGCTGCATTCTCTACGATAACCGGGCTAGGGATGACAAAATCGTTGTACATGACTTTCGTCTTGTCGAAATTCATCCCCAGCCCCACACGTCGAGATGCAGCATTGAGATCGACCAACATACGACCGAGATCCTCCAGCGATTCAGCCATTATGACCACGTCGTCGGCGAACCGAAGGTGTGAGATATACTCGCCATTCACATTGACGCCCCGTTTTTTCCAGTCCAGCGTCTTAAATACGTCTTCCAGAGCAGCGGTGAATAGTTTTGGGGAAATGACATCTCCTTGACGTACTCCCCGCTGCAGCTGGATAGGCTTAGACTGCTGGTCCTGGACGCGGACAGTCATTGTCGCAGACCTATATAGCCATCTCAGCACCTCGATATAGCGGTGGTCGACTTGGCATCGCTGTAAGGATTCCAGAACAGACCAAGTTTCGATGGAGTCGAAGGCTTTCTCGTAGTCCACAAAAGCTACACAGAACGACAAACTGTACTCTGTGGTTTTCTGCACAATCTGCCGCAATGTATATATGTGGTCCACGGTACTGTAGCCTTTACGAAACCCAGCCTGTTCCGGTGGCTGGTAGTCATCAAGCCTTCGAGCGAGACGATTCGTGATAACCCTTGAAAACAGCTTATACACGTGGGTCAGGAGTGAGATCGGTCTATAATTCTTCAATAAGGTTTTGTCACCTTTCTTGAAGAATATGACGACCAAACTCCTGGTCCACGCGACTGGTGCGGTCCCGTTGTGAATGACGGAATCAAAAAGACGTTGTAGTTCCTTTAGAACCGGAATTCCTCCAGCTTTCAACAGTTCTGTTGTGATTCCGTCCTCACCGGGAGCCTTACCATTTTTCAGCTGTTCAAGGGCTATCCTAATCTCACCCATGCTGATGTCTGGAATGTCTTCGGTTTCGTGTCGGGTTAGCGGGGCTCGGCGATCACTTACACGAGCAGCTGATGTAGGGACAGGTGCATGTGCAGCATAGAGTTTGCCATAGAATCTCTCCACCTCTGCGAAGATCTCTGACTTAGAAGACACGACTCGGCCATCCTCTAGCTTGAGCTTCGACAGATAAGCCCTTTCAGAAGGCCGAGAAAAGACTTTCAGCCCTTTGTTGCGCGCTATCACGTCCTCAACTTGTTTAGCACTGAAGACGCGATAGTCCCGCCGTATCAGCCTTCTGATCCGCTTATTTAAAGCAACATATTCTGTCGAAGCTCTAACAGATGCTGTCGCCTCTCGTCTCTTCTGCATAAGAGCCAGAGTTTCGCTAGAAAGCTTGGCGTCTCGAACTCTATGCTGCCGCCCAAAGTGTTTGCTGCCGACTTCGTGTAGTGTTGCCCCTATTCTGTCTGATGCCTCGTCCATGTCCGCAGTGGTTTCCAACGAATTGAATCGGTTTTGAAGTTCCAGTTGGAACTTCTCCGAAGTTTCAGTGATTTGGGGAAGAGTTGGACGCAGATTCGACTTCATCATACGGGCTCTTTCGAGTTTGTAGCTGATATTTAGGGTGCCTCGTACAAGTCGGTGGTCGCTACCGGTACCAAACCTGTTAACCACCGAGACATCCCTAAATATCCGCTTTTTATCCGTTAAAATTAAAAACTTAACTTTTTAATATTCCTTGGTGGAGTCAAGACTTAGGTGCATTATAATTACGTACTACTATTACTTATACTGTGGTATAATGCTATGGGGTCAGAGCTATCAATCATCATCATTATCATCATCAGGCCATTTTAGTCTCCACTACAGGAGCACGACCCTCTCTCGTCCGTCCCTGACAGAAGGAGGATTTGTCCTACACTCCCCACGCTAGCTAGGGTTGGGGCGGACTGATCGATGTTTTATAATGTTGCTTAGTTGCCTTAGTCGCCTTGTACGACATCCACGGGAAGAGACGGAGTGATTCTATTCTAGTCTGCCGGAAACCACACGGTCAAGGCAATAATATACAAAAGGCATTTATATCTAAAAATTCATGATGCGAGTGTTAATATGGTTACGGTAACCGATTCACAATTTCTGACAACCAATGTGGTAAATATAAAAAAAAAATTGCTATTTAAATATTTTACTTAAATTTTAATATTATTACCTTACTTCTTAAAATACTATGTTTTAACACAATGTACTAAAACTCAGTTTTCATAGAATTAAACTCCCAGCAATTTCCTTTGCAAAATAAATTTCTAGAACAATCTCGGTGTTAATTCCTTCATTATTGAATTACCTTCTCTTGTTAGCAGTAAAGTGCCTAATAGCCTAGTTATTCAATTCTGGGTTATTTCTAGCATCTGAATTTATAGAATATTGGTAGGTACAGTATTTGTAAATAATGAGCTCGGTGGTCTAATGGTTAACAATGGCCACTTTGACTCCGAGGTTGCGGGTTGGATTCCCGCACAAGGCAAACATTTGTGTGCATGAACATGTCTGTTTGTCTTGGTCTGGGTGTTTTCTATGTATTATAAGTATGTATTTACAAAAAAAATGTATTTAAGTACATTTATCAGTTGTCTAGTACCCATAACACAGCTTTGCGCTTAATTTGGAACTAGATGCCGCTGTGTAAATTGTCTAGAAATATTTATTTATTTATTATTTATTTGTAAAGCTTTATTCACCCCGACATTTAGGTATTGGTCATTTACGAAATGAGTTTATACAGGGAGCTTTTGATTTATCTGCCAGGATTGAAAAGGGTAGTAGTATTACATATGCCGATTTCGATAGTAAATGAAATTTGTGCCCCACGTGTTATTTTTTTTCTCTTAGGAAATAAAATTGCATCATGAAAAGATTAGTTTACTTTGTATGAACCATCCCTCTGTGTCGCAGTCTAGACGGCGTGGTCAATGCGCTCGGGTATGACCCGTGCCGAAAGGCTACGTCACGAGCTGCCAAACGCTTTCCGAACACGGTGATAACCGCGGTAAAGTCAAAGTTTACTCAAACGTTGGGCCGCCCTTTGTAAACGCCGCCGCTTCGCAGCGATGTCTGTCGCTTGATCTCCTGCCGCCCGCCCCCGCACGGGCGGCGCGGCAACAGCGCTCGCGCCGCGAGAAAGAAGGAAGAAAGGATCCAAGGAAACGAAAACAGTGTTAACCGTGATTCGTCCGTGTGTTGACCTAATCATGCCTATACGCCGCAGTTTTACGAAATGTACAAATTTCTCGAAATGGTATGGTATGGTTTCTTGTCGCGAGTGTAAATGCGCACGCAGAATATCTGTACGAAATTCAGTACAGATAGACCTCGATCAGTTACAGAAAGCGGTAGTGGACTTTTTCCGCAGACATTCCATGGCAAAAAAGTGGTAAAACATGTATGTAGACGTGGATAAATTTGTGGCTAATTGTGATTTTGTGTAAATAATTTGAATGAGCTTTTAAACACGCCAAGTTATTGTAGAACATGTTATGTGACTGCGTTATTTTTGAAAACTAACATCGTAACTAAGTGTTTTTATGATGTTTCCATAAACAAACACATACATTATTCGACGAGCTCGGTGGCGTAGCGGTCAATGACGCGGCTTCGACACCAACGCTCGTGGGGTTGATTCCCACATAGGACAAACATTTCTGTGCATGAACATGTCTGTTTGTCTTGGTCTGGGTATTTTCTATGTATCATAAGTATGTATTTACAAAAAAAAACTGTATTTACGTATGTTTATCAGTTGTCTAGTACCCATAACACAAGCTTCGCTTACTTTGGGGCTAGATGGCGCTGTGTAATTTGTCTGACAATATTTATTATTTATTTATTATGATATTAATTTGACAGTTCAAAACCTGTGATAATAAGTGTGATGAAAAGTTCAATGACCTTGATAAGGACAATCATCTGCCCTCCTGTAAGTGTATGTTATTATTACCTATCAGTTTTACATTTGATTACATTTTTTTTTTACCTATCCTATTTTGATTACAACGCATTTTAAAGGAAATATGCAATTGGGACGACGCTACCTACGTACAGCTGTTATTGTTATTATCGACTTCATCTGATAGCGCGGAATGTATTAAGCACTATGAAACCAGTTCATTGACTACGTTATTTATTTTTTCAAAGCTTATTAATGATATTGGGACACCATATTTCTTCACTAACGTAACAAGTAGGCTTAATACTATCTGCCATTAAATTCCTGGCTAATACAAAAAAAGCACCTTATATATAAGAATTTTATATTTATAGCATTATTTCTTTTCCTTCCTTATTCTTATTTTCTACAATAGTAAATAAAAGTAGGATCTAGATATTCGTTTATCTTCTTTTCGGGATTTTGCTCTCATATTAGTTTCTAACAAACTGTCAGTATTTTGAAAGTCATCTCGCTTAGGCGACCCTTACCTTGTGAAAGTCACAGTTAAGTGAATTGTTTTTAATTCATTTTCCGTATGGACCCCGGGTATTGCATGAACAGGCAATATTATAAGATAGCTTTGAAGGTGAGTCACAGATGGCGGACTAGTACCACAGTATAATTAATAGTACTACGTACAGTAAGGCCACACCCTGGCGCTCTTTCGTATCGACCTCACCTCCCCTCTTAGACAAATTTGGAAAAGTTTGTATGGCACGCACACACGCTCAATATACGTGCTGCACCTACGTCACCATTTATATTGTAGTTAGTAACGCGTCATTTGTATGCAGTGGCCGGGGTGTTGAAATCATTTTTAGAGTTTCACTATAATGTTACATAAATTTATTTGAAAAAAATTGTATTCGAATATGCTTGGAAAAACTTTATTGAAAAAAAAGTTTGGAAACTCACTCGTACGTGAGTAGCGTAATTCGCGTCTGTTTCATACAAATGACGAATTCATTTTATATCGTCACTGTACATTTATATGAAACCGGAGTTGGTTACGCGACTCACAAGTCACAAAATTACACTTGTTTGGCCTCACCCTTACGGCCTTTTTAAAGTCATGCGTTTTTCGCCCCGCATGCGGGATCTGTCATAGTAAATTTCCCGCATGCGTGTTTTTTACTATAATAAACCCGCACGCGGGACAATAAACGGATGAATCTAAAAAGATCCTTAAGCCAAGATGATATTTTTTTCTTTCTATTTTTCATGTAAGGACGTTATTATAATATAATTATAGGTGAAAGAATTACTTCGATAGCACAAAAATCTCTCGAGATATGGTAATTTGAAAATCACAATTTTTTACTTTCCCGAAAACGCTCAATACAAAAGGCTACTGAATTATGACGGCACAGTTTTGTATTTTGTATGCATCAAATCCGAAATTTGTACGACAGCTATGTAAAATAATACGTTTATGTAATTAGTATAATAATAAAAGTTATAGTATTTTTTATTGATTCTCCAATGGAAATATTATTTTTTAATAATTTCATACTTTTAAAATGGACTTTCCCGCCAAACTTTGTTCGACCGTAAAATAAGACGGGCCGAAAATATTTTTTTTTTTTTTTTTTTTTTATACCACTAGAGTGGCAAACAAGCTTACGGCCCGCCTGATGGAAAGCAGCTACCGCAGCCTATTAACGTCTGTAACACCAGGGGCATCACACGCGCGTTGCCGACCCTGTAAAAACCTCTTCACGCCCTTTTTGAAGAACCCCATGCTGTAGTCTCCTGGGAAAACCTCGACAGGCAGTTCATTCCACAGCTTGACAGTACGCGGGAGAAAACTTCTCTGGAACCGCACAGTACGTGACCACTTAGGCTCCAATGTGTGAGGATGAATTCCCTGTCGATGGCGAGCGGTGCGACTGTAGAAGGAGGCCGTGGGCATCATGTCAAACAACTCCTCTGAACACACCCCATTATACAATCGGTAGAACACACAAAGGGACGCAAACGCATATTACAATGAAAGTTTGCAGATCTTTATAGTTTTGTGTATTTACGGTTTTTTTAAATAATTTATACAATTTTTGAACATTATCAAGTAGCCTATTCTAAAGATAAGAGAACAATGATTACAGCCAGTAGAAAAACAAATAAGCGAACATTTGGGGTGTAAGTGGTTCATCAACATCCTTGAACCAAAGCCAACTTCACCTGCACGCGGTGCACCCTGCTGACTGACAAACGAATCTCTGGCGAAAAGAGGTAGGGAGCGAAATTGTAAGCTTCCCGACTGGGGAATGTACCTCCACCTCACAGAATACCGCAGCCAAATAACAATTCCCTTGAGGGTTGTTGTATTCCTGCGAGTGATTGAGGTCGTGGCGGCGCGCGAGCGATATTTTATGTTGCGAGCGTTAATATGGCTACGGCAACCGCTTCACATCATTCACGTATGCTTGTCTACCACCCGACGTAGTATAAAAATAAAAACGAACATTATTAAGCAGATCTAGTAAATGATGATGTAGATATGATTGATACAGATAACAGATAGATATTTGAAATATACCTCGCACATCAGCGGTAATATAACGATAATGTTCACAAATAACTTTTCCGTAACTATTGGAGCGTCGATATCAAATGACGTATTGCTTTGCGAGTCCTGTGATAGATCTTTGTTCCTGTGAATGTATCTTAACCGCCATTACCGGAATGTGTTTCCATACATTTTGGGATATCAAATATATACGTTTTGGGGTAGAAAATGTTATCTTGATAGAATTTATGGTTAATGGATTTAAAACTGGGCAGGACTACGTCTACCTACGTAGTGCAGTGAGAAGCTCGCTGGCGTTGTTGTGTCATCATCATCATCATCATCAGGTCATTTTAGTCTCCACTACAGGAGCACGACCCTCTCTTTTCCGTCCCAGACAGAAGGAGGATTTGGCCTACACTCCCCACGCTGGCCAGACGGGTTGGGGAGGCCTGATCGATGTTTTATAATGTATTTCCCTTAGTCGACTTGTACGACATCCACGGGAAGAGACGGAGTGATTCTTTTGTAGTCTGCCGGAAACCACACGGCCTAGCGTTAGTCTAATTGAACGTTGTTGTGTGTGTCAGTCTAATTGAACACGCAAGTTAGGCAACGTCGACCGTAGCCTGTCCTGTGGATGGGTTTATTTATCACGAGCTCCTCCGTGCTTCGGAGGACATGTTAAGCCGGCTGTCCCGGTTGTTTTCATTAGATGACAGTCGTTAAGCTAAGTCAGTGGCCTTTACGCGGCTTGAAAACACTGGCCTCCGCCAACCCGCTCCCGAAGCAGTTGAGCAGCGTGGTGGAGTACGCTCTATAGCCCTTAGAATGAGGGGAGACCCATATCCCAACAGTGGAAAGAATAAGGTTTGACGATGTCAGTAGTGTACGTGTCTTCGCCAACCCACAGTGAACTTAGACGAGCTCGGTGGTCGAATGGTTAGCAATGGCCACTTTGACTCCGAGGTCGCGGGTTCGATTCCCGCACAAGACAAATATTTGTGTGCATGAACATGTCTGTTTGTCTTGGTCTGGGTGTTTTCTATGTATTATAAGTATTAATTTACAAAAAAAAAATGTATTTAAGTACATTTATCAGTTGTCTAGTATCCATACCAAAAACTTTGCGCTTAATTTGGGACTAGATGGCGCTGTGTAAATTGTCCAGAAACATGTATGTATGTATATGTATAAGCGGCGTGGCGGAATATGCTCTGATTTCCTTCGATTGAGGGGAGACCCGTCTCCCAGCAGTGGGGTGAATAAAGGTTGAAGACGACTCGTGCAGGCAGGATTAATAGCAATCACCAAAATGGCAATGAACAGCGAAGTTTATTCTAACCCCAAGGGTAAAACTACGGCTGTGTTGGAATTTAATTAGAAGAAATTAGTAGGTAGGAAGCTTTGGAATTTGACTTTGTTTGGAAGTTGAATGTTGTAGCTATACCACAGTATAAGTAGTAGTTCTACGTAGCTATAATCTATTATAGCTGTAATCTATACTAGGCCAATAGTTGAAATAGTCTACCATGTGACACTAGTTATTAGAATCCTTAAATATTCAAATTAAAATTTATTGGTACTAGCTGACCCGGCAAATCAAATCAAATCAAAATATCTTTATTCCTTGGACTATATAAAGCACTTATAATCGTCATACAAATTAAATATAAGAACATATATCTAAAACAATACTAATCTAAATCCGCAGAGCTTAGATTCACTTTCATCACACTATCTTGAATGTGAAAGTGAATTTAAGTGCCAGTTCCGACGACGGGGCTTCTTGAGAAGAACTGGCAAGAAATTCAAGGCCGACTCTTTTAATTGCCAATATCGTTACATTTTGACAAGCTCGGTGGCGCGTAGCGATCAATGACGCGGCTTCGACATCAACGCTCGTGGGTTCGATTCCCACATAGGACGAAAATTTGTGTGCATGAACATGTCTGTTTGTCTTAGTCTGGGTGTTTTCTATGTATCATAAGTATGTATTTACAAAAAAAAAAAATTTACGTATATTTATCTGTTGTCTAGTACCCATACCACAAGCTTCGCTTACTTTGGGGCTGGATGGCACTGTGTAATTTGTCTGACAATATATTAAATACAAATACAATCATTAACATAACATAACAAGAGCAATTCATTTCCAAACGTTGTTTTTCCTAAATTTCCTAAATTTATATGGCAAACGTTGTTTTGCCATATATATATATATTTAGGAGTTGATGGTAGAAATGTGAAAATTTGCAGTTGTATATATTTTTAAATCATAATGAAATAAAAATAAAAAAATTGATCAATAAAAAAATAAAAAAATTTAGGGGTGGGTCACCCTTATCATTAAGGGGTATGAAAAATAGATGCTGGTCGATTCTCAGACCTACCAGATATGCACACAAAATTACATAAAAATCGGTCATGCCGATTCGGCGGAGGTTGGTAACAAACTTTTTGGGGTGTAAGTGGTTCATCAAGATCTTTGAACCAAAGCCAACTTCACCTGCACGTGGTGCACCCTGCTGACTGACAAACGAAGCTCTGGCGAAAAGAGAGGTAGGGAGCGTAATCGTAAGCTGCCCGACTGGTGAATGTACCTGCACCTCACAGAATACCGCAGCCAAATAGCAATTCCCTTGAGGTTGGTTGTGTTCCTGCGAGTGAGTGAGGTCAACAGAAAGAAAGGAAGGAGATGCTGCGTTGGCGGTGGGGGTGGCGGCGCGCGGGCAATATTTTATGTTGCAAGCGTTAATATGGCTACGGTAACCGCTTCACATCAGGCGGGCCGTATGCTTGTCTGCCACCCGACGTAGAATAAAAAAAATAAAACAAAACAGACACAGCGACACGAGAATTTTATAATATTGTAGGTACACATTTTGTACACAAAATACCCGAGCGGGTCGATATGCCACTGGTGCAATCCACTGATAAACAATAAAAGTAAAATAACTAAAACCCGACTACGGAAAATAAAAAATACTGGCTAGGGATTCACTATGAGGTTTCTGTCACTGAATTATAAGGCCGTAGGCGGCCGGCGTTCAGTTGTGAGCCGTGTCAGAGAATCGGATTTTGATATTTTACAGCTTGTTTTTTTCTTTTCCGTAGTCGGGTTTTAGTTTTTTTTTAATATTTATTTAAATCTTTTTGTGATTAATGATTATTCGGATTCAGTAACTCAAATCGCGTTTACGCGATAACTATTTTCATCGCCGGTGTCTCTGAGACCAAAGCTGAACTGGTTTATTCGTGGCATCACACAGCACACTATTCCAAGAAATTTTTACAAGTATTCCGTAACTTTGGTACTATCGTTATTATTTTGTAAAATGATTTTTGTTCTGTTTTATTATTTCGTATATTTTCCAGTGATTTTAATAGTTATTCTGCTATTCGGTATAGAGACTAATCCAACAAATCAAAAGCCATGAAAATCTGTTTAGCCGTTTTCGAGTTATATGTGTTTATTATATGCATATACATACATAGATTGGGATACACCGCAAGCGGAAGGTACTGTGCTAGGATCCACAATACATGTTTTTCTTCTTCTTTGTAGTATTAATTTTGCAAAGTAATCCTACCCAAAAAAATGTCTAAACCTCCAGAAATAAATATGTCAAAGTATAGTAACATAACATCAAAGGATTAGCGTTACTTAGTGGCATATAATTTCAGTTGATAAAGTTGGAAGCAAGTGCCTGTTAGGGTCACTGCTAAGTCGCTGGTGTCACTTGCAGAGATGAGGTCAAAGGATTGCTTAAGCTAAGTATAAACTTAGCGGATTATGTTTTGGGAGTGTATCAATCTAAATAAAACATAGAGGTGCTTGAGTGGCTGATGCATCAACGAACAGCATAACAGAACTCTCAAGTCACTCAACAAATCAACTCGAAATTTTGCATTTACTATATCTAGGTATATTATAATGTAGAAATAGCTATAAAAGTTTTTTGTGAAAATTCTTAAAGTATGTTGGGATACGCGTTGTGGATTTTGAAATAGCGTTTGACATGGTGAATTGGGCGAGCACGATGAAAACATAATGAGTGTTAGATTGTATTATATGATATCTATATATATAAAAATCAATGCCAATTTTCGTTGTAATTTTATAACTCAAGAACGGGCTCACCTATCCAAACCAAATATTTAGGCTTTGTTCGGACTATTTAGTAGATGGTTTATGTGAAGTTTGCACAAAATCGGTAGAGCGGTTCTTTATTTATCACATTTTTTGTAACAAATGAATTCAATAAATGGCGGATCATTTTGTTAATGGGGATTTTGCTGTCAAATTTAAACTTTTTTCAGTGTTGACAGTACAATCATGTTGTTATGTCATTCATGCGGTCATTTCATTTTGGACGTGCTTCGACTTTACGTTGCCTGTTCCAGAGTCGGTACCCCCAGCCGTTTGTTTATTCATGCTCAAAACATTGAGATATAAGTACGTAGTACTTACGTAGTAAGTACGTAGTACTTATATCTCAATGGCTCAAAATGGAAAAACAAAAAATATTGTTTATCCAAATGTTTTGGATTAAATTTTAAAATAGCTAGCAATTAATAAGATATTTTTTTGTTTGAATAAATGAATTTGATGTACCAATTAAATTTTTTTAGTATTTCACTTTATACGTAGCGAAGCACGTACCGGGCCGCTAGTATATTATAGACAGAAGATAATATATGAGTTATATAAACAAATTATGTAGAAACAGATGCTACAATTGCCTAAATTTCATTGTCTCATTTTACGCTTTTTTAATTAGTATAATATAATACCATTAGTTCACACTATATCTCAGTACCATACAAAGTTCATGAAAGTCCCGTTTCATAATTCATGAATAGGTAACATTATGTTTTATTCTATAAACTATTTATTATTTATTCGATGCAACCTTAGATTCATTACAACGATAAATGAATCTATTATTTCTGATATAACTAACAACTTCATAATTTTGAAATCAGATATCATAATATTCACCTTCCGTGACCATCGTCAAGGCGTAGTTCCAAATATTTTATGCATACACGGCCAACTTCATGTCCCCGAGGTCAAAGGTATGGACCCTTTGATGGCCGGAAATGAGAAGTGGTCCATTTCCGTGATCCGAGGCCGAATCGACGTCGCCTGACTTCATAACTCTTGTCGATGTATCTTAGAAAAAAAAATATGGGGGTGTAAGTGGTTCATCTACATCTTTGAACCAAAGCCAACTTCACCTGCACGCGGTGCACCCTGCTGACTGACAAACGAAGCTCTGGCGATAAGTGAGGTAGGGAGCGTAATTGTAAGCTACCCGACTGGGGAATGTACCTCCACCTCACAGAATACCGCAGCCAAATAACAATTCCCTTGAGGGTTGTTATGTTCCTGCGAGTGAGTGAGGTCACCAGAAAGGAAGGAGATGCTGCGTTGGCAGCGGGGTGGCGGCGCGCGAGCGATATTTTATGTTGTGAGCGGGCCGTATGCTTGTCTGCCACTGTCTTGTTTTTATTTTTTTATAATACAGCATATAAAAATACATACAACCCCAAATTTTCACCCCTCTACGATCAACCCCTAAATTTATATAGCAAAACAACGTATGCGGGGTCAGCTAGTTATAATATGTATATAATTGAGTAAATAATAATAACAAATAAAATGACGAGCTCGGTGGCGTATCGGTCAATGACGCGGGTTCGACACCAACGCACGTGGGTTTGATTCCCACATAAGACAAACATTTGTGTGCATGAGCATGTCTGTTTGTCTTGGTCTGGGTGTTTTCTATGTATCATAAGTATGTATTTACAAAAAAAATGTATTTACGTATGTTTATCAGTTGTCTAGTACCCATAACACAAGCTTCGCTTACTTTGGGGCAAGATGGCGCTGTGTAATTTGTCTGACAATATTTATTATTATTATTAAATATGTACATAATTATAATTGTAAGGGGTGAAGACGACGCATTCTTGGCTAGTCCTTCTCGTTTACAAACTATATTCTGTAAGTGCATTACTCCCTATAATTTTATTATCACGTTCACGTGGTCATGATACGACTATTAAGTGCATTCGCTATTGATTTTCTATCAGTGCAGCGACCTAAATGTTAAGTGGCATCGGCTAAATTGTACTACGGTTTTACACGTTAGCATAATTCCAAATCTGCATATTTTCTAGCGATTGTAGAGAATTTTCTAATGGGAAATACATACATACCTACCTGAATCTATTAGACTCACCCAACAAATTCACTTTCAAAAAGATATTTCGTACTTTTCTGCTATAGAACTGTCCTAGTAGGTAGTAATCATTTGATATAACTATATTATACGTGTATGTATGTAGGTTTTGTCAATGTTATCAAATATATGTACATCTTGTAAAATAATATTTAGTTTATTTACGACGAGCTCGGTGGTCGAATGGTTAGCAATGGCCACTTTGACTCCGAGGTCGTGGGTTCGATCCCCGCACATTACAAACATTTGTGTGCATGAACATGTCTGTTTGTTTTGGTCTGGGTATTTTCTCTGTATTATTTGTATGTATTTACAAAAAAAAAATGTATTTAAGTACATTTATCAGTTATCTAGTACCCATAGTACAAGCTTTGCGCTTAATTTGGGATTAGATGGCGCTGTGTAAATTGTCTAGAAATATTTATTACTAGCTGATGCCTGCGACTTCGTTCGCGTGGTCTTAATGATTCCGGCTTATTAATAAAAATACGAACTAATGTAGATACATAAGAAAATACTTGTTATATGTTAAAATATTTTTTTTATTATTTAACATTGTTACCATAGTTTAAAAAAAATAAAAATTAAGGGAGTCTTTCCTTCGGGAGCTAATATAAAAAGACCTGAAGCGTTACAACTCTCGAGAAAGCCACGTAAAGTTGGCCATGCGAAAAACAACCAGTCCTAAGCTTGACCAACGAATTTTAGTGATTTCTTTATTGTCATAGCAAAGCAAGTGGTCGCAGAGAACTGTGTACGTTTAAAATTAAAATGGTTTTTTTTTTTTAGAAGAGTGGTATACGCGGAATTAATACAGTTTCACCGGCATCACTCCCAGTGAAAATCTCAGCTTCAATTATATTTCGCTGCCAAGCATTGACTTTACTTCAGGAAGGAGATCTTCCCCAAATTTATTAATATTCTTGAAAACTCTTGGGCACGTAAAATTCTATCTACAGCTTCTAGTGCCTTAATGTTGGCCATTTCGCATTCATCTCAAACGATTAGACAGCAATCCTGAAACACCTTCGCTTTGTCACAGTTTCGTGTCACAGAGCATGTCGGTTTTTCAATTATGTTTAAATCGAGTAGGATATTGAACATTGTATTTGCGTCCTTCCGCCTAGTAGTAATGTGGCTGCAATACCTGGCGATGCTGCTGCGAGATCTTATTTTGGCGATTGATACTCAGCGTGGATTGCTCTCGTCAGGTATGTTTTCCAGTCCTTCCTGGAGCATCTAAGAAAAACAGTTTCCCCTCGTTACTTAAAACACTTTCCACCACCAAATCAAATAAACTCTGATCTTGCTACATAGCGTCCCGCAAATGCACGTAGGTAGTCTTCTAGTTTGTGCGAATATATACCAATCGTTCCATTTCAATTTTAGCGTACACACACGTCTATAATAAACTGACTAAATAGACCACGTTACCTTTGTAAATAAAATAAAACGATTGCGTCTAACTTGTAGCAGGTAAGAACAAAAGTAGCACCCCGCGGTTTTTTTTACGATACATTCAATATTTTGTTAATCTATTTATTGATATTTTAAGTAACTTTTTTAGTTCTATTTGCTATTATAGCGTGTTTTTTTTTACATTTTTTTAAAACTATAATTTATTGTAAACACGTGTTGTTTATGCAAATAAATTTAACTTTGTTCTGCATCAGGTGTTCCAAATCTTTGATTTTTATACCTCAACAAAAAATCCTCATCAGGCTGAACAACTTTTGCTAAGGAGTCATTTTTAAATTTCTTATAGTTTACCTGAACCATTATGGTTCTGCATCAGGTGTTCCAAATCTTGGATTTTTATACCTCAATAAAAAATGGTCATCAGATTGAACAACTTTTGCTAAAGCGTCATTTTTATATTTCTTATAGTTTACCTGAACCATTATTGTTCTGCATCAGGTGTTCGAAATCTTCGATTTTTATACCTCAACAAAAAATGCTCATCAGGTTGAACAACTTTTGCTAAGGCGTCATTTTTATATTTCTTATAGTTTACCTGAACCATTAAGGTTCTGCATCAGGTGTTCTAAATCTTGGATTTTTATACCTCAACAGAAAATGCTCATCAGGCTGAACAACTTTTGCTAAGGCGTCATTTTTATATCTCTTATAGTTTACCTGAACCATTATTGTTCTGCATCAGGTGTTCGAAATCTTCGATTTTTATACCTCAACAAAAAATGCTCGTCAGGTTGAACAACTTTTGCTAAGGCGTCATTTTTATATTTCTTATAGTTTATCTGAACCATTAAGGTTCTGCATCAGGTGTTCCAAATCTTGGATTTTTATACCTCAACAGAAAAAGCTCTTCAGGCTGAACAACTTTTGCTAAGGCGTCATTTTTATATTTCTTATAGTTTACCTGAACCATTATGGTTCTGCATCAGGTGTTCCAAATCTTGGATTTTTATACCTCAACAGAAAATGCTCATCAGGCTGAACAACTTTTACTAAGGTGTCATTTTTATATTTCTTATAGTTTACCTGAACCATTATGGTTCTGCATCAGGTGTTCCAAATCTTGGATTTTTATACCTCAACAAAAAATGCTCATCAGGTTGAACAACTTTTGCTAAGGCGTCATTTTTATATTTCTTATAGTTTACCTGAACCATTAAGGTTCTGCATCAGGTGTTCTAAATCTTGGATTTTTATACCTCAACAGAAAATGCTCATCAGGCTGAACAACTTTTGCTAAGGCGTCATTTTTATATCTCTTATAGTTTACCTGAACCATTATGGTGCTGCATCAGGTGTTCCACTTTCCAAAATCAATTATAGCCTATATTTTGCCCAGGCTTAACAGCTATATAACAAAAAAAGTTTCATTCGAATCCGTCCAGTACTTCCAGAGATTAGCGTGTACAAACAGACAAACAGACATACAGACATACAGACATACAGACATACAGACAAACAGACAAACAGACAGACATTTTTTTTTAAATTCTTACTCTATTACTATATCTCCATCGCCTCCATTTGTTTTTTTGTAAATATATTCAATGTACAGACACATTATTTTTACTGTTTTATTATAAGTATAGATATAGATATAGATTATCATACTAACTAAGTACTACTAGTACTATTTAAAAAAAGACCCATATTGGCAAGTTTATTTCAAGCATTACTTCTTCGCTAACGGTCAATACCGAAATGCTAATAGATAAAAATAATGACAAAAAATAAGAATATTATTAATAAACATCGGACGCGCAGCATGCGCCAACATAGCGAAATTTTTTTTTTTCGAAATCCCGTATTTGTATCGGAAAGCCAAGGTCACTTTACATTACTACTTTTTGATGCTCTACACGAATCCGAAGTCAGAATTTCTAAATTTTGAGTTTCATGGCAACGGACAGACAGAACAACCGGACGATTTCATAAGCTCAATGAATTTCGCTGAAAATGTGTAAGACGTGTCTAAGTGCCCACAAGTGCCCAATGACATAATAAATACATGTTAATATAATGAAATGCAATTATATACTTATGTACATATAATTTCATTTCATTATATGTACATAATTTATTATTATCATTTACATTGGTACCTATTGTTAGATTCTGTAAAAATTGTAATGGTTAATTTATTATAAGCTTCTTTATTATAAGCTCTGCCAGAGCCTACTGACGCCTACTGTTTAAAATATTTCTGACATGGTATTAAATTGGTATTTTTCTTTTCAGAAAATCGAGGCTCCGTTCCTAGCAGCCGTCGAGTCAACACTAGGTGACAGATATACCCCTAACGTTGAAAATATATACAAAATAACAATAAAATTTATACTAGAGACACTCATCGAAGGTTATGAGAAGGCCGGCAAACAGAACGCTACGTGAGCAAGTCAATAACATTTTATATAAAAGATATATCAGATGTCAAAGGAATATATTTCTGAAAATGACATTGAATTAATGGGGATACTAGAAAAAATATAATGTGAGTAGAAACAACCTTTCTAAAATGTTTTGTGAAGAACAAAAATGAATTCTAAGTGAAATATTCGAACTACAAACACAGGCAAAGTCGTTCAGAATGTTTATACATCGCGGCAAAGTGGGTTCAAAATTGTCAATTTAAAAATGAACTGTATACAGTTTTTATTATCGACTCTATTATAAATGTGTATAATGTGAATAATTTTAATGCTATAAAATATATTTTCTTTTTGCGCATTACTTAGCAAAATTATAGTCATAAGGCCTGAGTACAATATTTTATTAATTTGAATATGTTCATTTCATACGTTATATGAATTTATTAGAACGCTTTTTAATAGTTTTATTTGGTAAATAGAAACATGTAGATAATTAGGTTAATGTGTGTATTAATAAAGGACTTAAAATCATATTGTAAATCTTTAAAAGTATATTTATGTCACAAAATGCTTGCGAAATGCTAATTATTAATTTTATTGTTGTTATTATGATGTTGTTCTAAAATTATTATGGCTGGTCCAATAATTATGAGGTTTAATTAATTTTATATTTAATTATTTGGCGTTGTATAATTCAAATTATAAATTGCGTCTTCCGGTATGAATGTTTTGGACGTGTTAATTAATTGTCTTTTAAATTTATTTCAAAATCTCAGCGCATGAAATTTCCTATTTCATTAGCGGTCGCCCGCGACTTCATCTGCGTGAACTTTTAATATAAACTTTCATTTCTTATTTTAATTTCTTTGAATATGAATCAAATAAAAACTATTCTACTTCTCAAGTAGTACCGAATTAAAGATAATATGCAAGATTTCATTAAGATCGGTTAAATTGTATCGGAGTTTATTGCGAACAAACATATGATGTTTATATTATAAAGTTATATTTGGAAAAGTGAATTTAGTACTCGTAAAGTGAATAAAACCCGAGGGAAAACTCTATACTCTATTCAAAATGGTGTGGTGTGAGACAAAGTTCAAACAAAAAGTAAGTAATTGTTACTGTTACATATTAAAGTATAATTAAATTACCTACAACCATTTCGTCTAAGTTGCCAAACAAAGATTGATTACCTGGTGATCATGGTTAGGTTGAAATTAATTTGGGTGACATTTAACTGTTAATAACATTGACCTCCTCTGATGTTTGTTTACATATTGTGTTACCCTATTTTGAATAAAGTATAGAATGATGGCATGCTAGTAACACAGTATAGACGCAACAGCAGTATATTAACTCCATAGACGATCAAGTACTCATTACACACGCCTTTACACGGTATTCAATGAGTTTCGCAATGCGTCACAAATATGATACATAGCGCTTGATCGTGCAGAGGAGAGTGCGATGTATTTGTGTTCTACTCGTAATCGTACTGCGTTATACGTTTACTGTGAATGAAACGAGGCGATCATAGTTAATAGCTTAAATAATATGGATTGCAATGCAACTCGGGGTTTTTGTAAGGGAAGAAATTAGGTATGTCCTGAATTAGATGAATGGGAACAAAAGAGAGGTGGCTCACTTTTGTAGAGCGATAGATAAATATGATGATACAATATCAAAATTATTTTGTACGCCAGTGTTATTTTAGATACTACTATTGTCACAAAATGATCTATCAACGCGCAAATTGTAGCACAAGAATCTTTATTTTTAATCAATAGACTATGTACACTCTTTAACTATTTATTTTTGAAAACAAAATGAGACTTTTGTAATATATTATCATGTACAAATATATTTTTAGATGTTGTTTGATGCCCCCAAAACCAGTAAATAATAATTTTATTTTCAGAATATGGTAAAATTGTTGTAATAGCCTGTGTACTGTTTTTACTTCTATTTTAAATATTATTTTATAAAAATAACGGCATTTCGCCTCTGGTACTAGATGGAAATATTGAAGTGATGTTATTATGATTGGTTACCTTTTCGCCTATGTAAGTACATACTATAAAACATATATGTTTGACTAATCTGTATGAATGTAATTCATATTTCAAATAACAATTTGTAAGTAAACATCTGTTTACATATTTCATATAGGCACATATTCAACGTTGATACTGTTGTTGGATACGAAAAACAAATGAAATGCCGTTTTAATCCAATTTGAGTACCTAGTACATACAGTTCGATAGGGTTTATTGATTCTATATCGAACTCTATAATAATCAATTTCGATTCAAATTTCATTCGTTCTTTGTTTGCATCATTATATGATCAAAAAGAGCTCATTAAGAACTCCTTCGTTATAGAAACCAATACTGTAAACATTGACGAGTTATTTTGAGAAGCGTATTTGAAGTCAAAATTTTCATTTTCCGTAATATTATCCTTTCATTCCGACTGTTTTATTAGTGTAAGTTCATTGCTGGATATCAGTTCAGAAATGTAAATGAAATGAATATCATTCAATTTGATTCTACGTATAACAATTACTTTGGATTCAGTCTCGGATATCAATATGACGAGCTCGGTAGTCGAATGGTTAACAATAGCCACTTTTGACTCCGAGGTCGCAGGTTCGAGCCCTGCACAAGACAAATATTTGTGTGCATGAACATGTCTATTTGTCTTGGTCTGGTTGTTTTCTATGTATTACATATAATACAGACCAAGACAAATAAGTAAGTAAGTGTTAAATTTGTCCAGGATTATTTATTTAATAATATTCAAATAACAGAACGCAAATATTTATCACATTTTTTTTTATGAATACAGAATAAACAGTGTTCTCAGCCCTGATACAAAACAATGATCGATCCAATAGTAGGACGCTTTCACAATAGTTTACATCACTCGATCTACGAGTTTAGAAACCCTTTTAGACATTGACAGGCGAAACCCCAAGAAACTCGAACTTGTGTTGTGTCTAAAATATAGCGAAACAAAGTTAACCCAACACTGGAGTCTCAAGATATACATTATAGTGAAATAGTTAAAAATAATGGTTGTATGTAAAGTCAGTTTACGGAAGATAATTTTATGTGATAACGTCATAAGAAAACATCGGCCGATGGAGTGGAAGAGAGATTGATGCATCACAAGGGCTTAGGCCGATCGTGCCTCTCTATCGCTTGTTCCGCGCTTTCGCTTGCACGTTCGTCTCAGGCGGAACGTGACAATGAGTCATACATGAAGACGGTATCATGTCAAAATATGCTTGTTAAAATGGAAATAAGAATACGAGTACTCCATAAGGAAACGAAAGAGTGTCCATAAGGAAACGAAAGAGTCTCCATAAGGAAACGAAAGAGTCTCCATAAAGAAACGAAAGAGTCTCCATATGGAAATGAAATAACATCAAGTAACATTGCATGGTTTTATTACATTTTCTGTCAAATTTATTGATAGTGACGTACCTCAACCGCGGAAAGCAACCATTTTTCAGAAACAAAATGTAAATTATATTCAGATATGCATGCAAATCTTCTTATTTACCTTCATGGAATTTGTAAACAAATATACAGCGTCTGGCTTTTCGGAAATTTCTATAACATCTCACGAGAAGACAAATTTAGCAGTTCATTGAGCACGAATTTGGTGCGCGTGAAAAGTGATTTATTCTCGCACATTATAATAAATTGCGTTACTTTGCTCTATGTGTGAGATTCATTAGGAAGCAGAATATAAATGAATTTAATTTATGTCGCCGCTGTACAGTGAAAAAGTTGTAAAGGCAAAAGAGGTTTTCAGGAGGAAAAATATGCGACGTGTAAAAATTTTATACCACATTTACCACAGTTTTAAGTTCAATTTCAATTCGTTTTTATATCTCTCTAAGAAAGAGTTAAAGAGCCTAGAACCAATGATGTTATATTTCTATAGATATGTCACTAACGTTTATGACAATTGATTGAAATAGGTAAAAATGCAGTCTTTAATATTCCAAAAATACATAATTTATGTTAATTAAGTAATTAAAGTCCAATAGATCACGTATCACACAAAAGTGCACATTAATAACTGATTTTAACATGTGCTTTTGTTAATTTTATGAGAAATATTAGTCCCAACCAAGGAAAATTGGTGCCATTTTGCGCTCGGTGTGGAAAAGAGATAACAAGCTTATTAAATCGCTGATACGACAAGGATGGCTACAGTTTGTGTAACTATTTATAGTTAGCTATCCATGCAACAGCAGGAACCGTTTTCGGTCTATCTATATAGGAATATAAAATCATTCCCTAAAAACACTACTGAGTTGTGTCGCGTCAGAAGCATATCATAATTGAAGTACCGATACCTGAAGTACCTACCTTAACCTTCATTTTGAATAAAACACGCATTTATTATGATGTTAAAATTTTAATACCAAATACCAAATGTCTTATTGAAATCTAGATAACTTGACAGACATCGTCCTGTCTTCTGAACAATGAATATTGAAATCGAATTGGTTGCGCAATCTGTCAAATGACTGACATTTCTGCCAAGCGCCATAGAGTTACATTAAAAAGTCAATATGGTCGTTCAATTTTCTTAAATATTATACCTTCTGAAAATAACAAACAAACAAAAATCAGTCCCGCCGTTCACGCGTGATGCCGTGACCAAGGAAATAGTGATTCATTTTTATATTATGTATATAGATTAAACATAGACACTTATGGCCATACTGAAAATAGGATAATTATAGTAGTATAAAGCAATAATACCTACTATTTAACTATTGTATATTGACTTCACATTCTGAACAATGCAATAGCTCGTTCCGTTTAATTTACATTAAGTAGGTATTATAAATGCTATTAATAGGCTTGTTGCCCATGTTACAAAATTATAAAAACTCTCTATCAGTAACGTAAAATACATAAAACTAGAACGATCTGCGATCTTAAAATTTTCATAACTTATGTCCGACGTGTTTTATGTGCGGTCAAAGTTTGGTGGGAAAGTCCATTTTAAAGGTATGAAATTATAAAAAATAAATATTACCATTGTAGAAACAATAAAAAATACTATAACTTTTGTTACGGCACTGGCTACATATACGCAATATTTAACATAGCTGTCGTACAAATTTCTGATTTAATGCATATAAAATAACACGGTGTGACGTCATAACGTGGTGGCCTTTTGTATGGAGCGTTTTCAGGATAGTCCAAAATTGTGATCTTCAAGTTATCATATCTCGAGAAGTTTTTATGCAATCGAAGTAATTATTTCACCTATATTTACATTATTGTGACGTCTTTCAATCACAAATCGAAAAAAAAAATGGGATACAAGCCTATTGTTCCACATTCTCACGCCAAATTCACATAACACAATACTGACGCCGCCATTGCGGTAAAAGAAAAACAAAAAAAGATTTATTGTCTCTGGGAAAGGTGTGTTTCCACCAAGTTCCATAAATAGCAGGGCCGAACTTCAGACTACATTTTATAAGTCTTACCCGAAGGATTTGATAAAGTTCTAAATCTGTTTTGCGCATTCTTAGTCAAAGTTCTGGAATGGAAGGATAATATCAAATTTTATTTATTCCCATAGTTAAATGTGTAATGTATGTATGATTATAAAATTGTAATTAATAGTTAAGATGTATTTATGAGTGAAGTATATACTTGAATGGGCAGGCTATCAAATACCTGTTGTATGTAGCGTGGAGAGACAGAATTTCCATCTTACTTTCTTTAACTTTTGACTGCAAAAGAGAACAATGGATATAGATTTAATACTGTAAGTGCACGTCAAGCGGCTCTTTGACGATTCTACAGTTCTTATGCCCTACGGAATAGGAGCTGAGATTGGACTGCAGGAAAAGTGATATAGGTATATACCTATATATACATACACCTACATATTGTAGAGATGTTCTCGTGTATTATATCTCGTAGTATGTATGCATATATACACGAGAGCGTTTAGCTCCATATTTTGTATGGGAATATAAAACTTTCTAAAGAAACCGATTATGATGGCCATGCAAACTATGTATGAGCTTAACTCATTCATTGCCGGCTTACGTATTAACTACTTTTCCTTATACCACCACACTTACTATTTAGCCTAGACATAAACAAAACCTAGACGACGATAGGCGTATTTGGCATGTGGCTAATGTTTTTTGGGAGCGCCGATGGGCGGCCTCGGTACTGAATGGATTAAACACAAAACGTATTATAAACTTTTTTTTATAAAACTCGCACTGGAGACACAAATACTTATAAGTTAACCCTTGCTTTAAAAAGTGGTACTTGTGGTCAGTTGATAGAACCTCTGTTAATGTCAAAGTTAAAAATAGTATAAACGAAATTCTTGGTAACTCTCCAAGGATACTTAGGCGTGAATTTACATAATAATGTATTAAATAATGTGTAAGCGATGGATGTGTTGTAATAAAATGTCGTTTAAGATCTGTGTAATAAAGTGTTACTTTGGTTTTAAAATAAATTATTTAAATTGCTGTTTGTCCTTTATCCCCTTTACGTATAATAATATACTTAACTACTTTTAAACTTTCGCGTTGTATGATTTTTAAACGGTACGAGGGCCCACAACACATTCCCACCACTGTGTCTCCTGTGTAGCCAGGATTAACAGTGGCGACCGCCAAAAAAGACAATGAACAATGAAGTCCATTGCAGTCCCGGGGGTAAAACTACGGCTGCTTTGGTACTCACAACGAATTTAATCAGAAGAAATTAGTAGGAGTGGGAAACTTTTGGAATTTGACTCCCCCTCTTAGCAATGTGAGACAGCATTATGGCAAATAAGGCATTAAAAGCCTAAATCGATGGCTAGTCAAGTGAAGCTCAACTGCCGCGCACCACGGGTTTTAAGTATCTAACACTATTGGGGGCACTATTGGTTACATGATTTATGAAAAATATCCTTTTGGGTAAGCAAGTTTAAGTAAGGTAAGATTACCCTTATGGGTAAGGTTGACATACCCTTATGGGTAAGGTTGACACATGTTTGACCTCAATGAGACAGTCTAGTTACTAGGCTGTCTCAGTGATGAGCAGAGACACATCGCTGAGCGTCAGCATGTGACCACGGTCGGTGCAACCTGGGGCCCTACAGGCTAATCTGAAACCGATTACCATTGCATTTTTTAGTTGCGAATATCAAACTCCAGCTTAGATTTATGCTACTTGTGTTTAGCTTATCCGGTTGCAACCCTGTAGCTCTACAGACTGAGCTGAAAGATGTTTGACAATAATTTATACGTAAGGCCTATACTTTGAATCAAAATAACCGATGGTAATCGGCTTCAGCTTCGGCTGTAGGGCCCCTGGTCGAAACGTCACGTCAGTCCATAAAAAGGTATGTAAATACCCTTATGCAAGATCGGGTTAATTCCCGTCGTTATTTTCATAAATACACTTAACTGCAAGAGGATTATGTTTGTACGTAAGTATTTTACACAGTTCTTAATAATAAATAATAACTACGACTAAATCTCCACGATCTTCTTCTCTTCGCCGATTGGCGGGGTTACGGGAACTGCGGAGGCATGACATCCAGTCCAGAACTACCAGTGCGGTCAATAGGTACGTATATCGTGCGGCAGTAGGTTCCAAAAGTAGCGATAATTGAGAAAAAAAACTCCAAGTATCCCTGTAGTTGAAACATGTGGGTTTTAGCACTTTTAGCGAATTGCTGCATTCGGTCGCGGTATCGGAAACATACGTTTTTGTGACAATATCGATGTTGCATCTCGGTTTAGGGACTGTTTGTGTTTCTTTTTTAATTTGGTCTGTCAAACCTTGCCTATTGGAAAGCACAATGAAGACAAAATGTGAGGACAACCATCACTGCGATTAGCGCCACACTGGCGGTCCAGCTCTTGACGACCCAAGTCAGTATTTCTTCACGCTTCAGATAAACGACCCTGGGTATAAGAAGAAGAAAATACATGTGCCCGCAGTGAATTCCAGAACATTATGATTCGACAGGGCGTTTACAAATTCTGGCCTCTTGAGTTGCTACGATCGGTATTCAAATGTATGCGGGCGGGGTGCAGCGCGATCAGTCGCAGTATTTAGTTAGCATCTCAATTACCGCAATCAGCAATTCAGTCGCTGTATCTAACGTCCATCATCAGGTCATTTTAGTCCCCACTACAGGAGCACGACCCTCTCTCGTCCGTCCCAGAGAGAAGGAGAATTTGGCCTACACTCCTCACGCTGGCCAGACGGGTTGGGGAGGCCTGATCGATGTTTGATAATGTATTTCCCTTAGTCGCCTTGTACGACATCCACGGGAAGACACGGAGTGATTCTATTCTAGTCTGCCGGAAACCACACGGCCATGGGCAAAAAAAAATGACCTGATGATGATGATCTAACTTCCAAAAAGCAACTAAGACGTCTATCGTCGATGCTAAAATGTCTGCTAAGTCCCTTAGGGCGACATAACCTACCAACTCTCAAATCCTGTACTGGAAAAAAACAAATAACAAGTGTATTTTATTATGAGGCCGTTTACAGAGTCGACTACAAGTATTCCAAGACCTGGGGCTCTAGCGCCGAAGCTAAAGCCGATTACCAATGGATTTTTTGAATGCAAATATCAAACTTCAGCTTAGATTGGTGGTAATTGTGTTTAGCTGGTTTAGCTTAGCTAGTATAAACCCTGGAGCTCTACCGACTGAGCTGAAGATGTTTGTCAATAACTAAAACGTAAGACATATTTTTCGAATCAATAAACCGGAGGTAATCGTCTTCAGTGTCGGCGGTAGGCTCCTGATTTTAATATTATTGGTGTCGTATATATTTCAGTATAAGTACTAATAAAATGTAATAGATATAAATTTTCCATTCAGGTATCCTCGTTCCCATATATATATGTCCTTTCGTCTCGTCTCCTCTCTCCTTTAGAAAAGACCAGACCTGGCTTGCTTTGTAGACTCTAGTCAACTTCTCAGTCACGTACTGCACCGTAGATTAGTCACTATCAGACATCGCCTTATCAAGCTTATGAACCCTACACACATAATGTCCTGCGATAAAGATCTTCAACCGAGGTCTAGAACTCTATAATAAGAACAGTAAAGGCGAATCTTGTGTAGCTAATGTTAGAAATAATGACGTACCGTGACCATAGTGTCTGAAAAGGACACATCATTATCATACAATTGCAACGCGCGTCATATTATGATGCGATTGACTAGTGATGGGGCGTAGATTTTTACATTTAAACATTTGTTTAAAAAAATGGTAATTTTCCTGGGCAAATTACAAAGATATAATTAAAAATCTACTATATTATTAAGGTACAAATTAACAACAATAAATTCACAGTTATTAAAATAATAACGATCAAGCAGAAAAATGTAAAAATACACTGACAGTATGAAAAGAAACTATAGAAAATATGGAGTATTTTTTATTATTCTTTATTAAAATAATAAAATATACTCCACTAAAACAAGTATGCAATATAAAACAATACTGAAAATGTGACTCATATATATTCATACTACAGATTTACAGGAATTTAAAATCAATGAAACATAAAAAGAACATTTTAAGACTTAGCTGAATTAGCTAACGCAGTGAGATTTTGTATTATATTTATAGATTATTAATATTAGATATAATTATGACCTCAGTTATAATTATATCTAATATTAATAAATCAATTTAGGTTTTTAGAATTTACATTTTTACTACAAAATCGCTTGGACAAATGATATTATAAATAGAAAACTCTCTCTCCGCAGTCGACGGGTAATCGAGAGGTCGTGGGTTCAAATCCCACATAGGCGGAGGGAAGTGATTTTTTCCATTTTAAAATACTTATTATATTCTGGCAAGTTGGCCGAAATCATTTATTTCAATAATAAAAATTACATAATAAAATATTAATTAGAAATAGAATAAAAAGTAGATACTCGTAGATGTTCTTTGAGTAAAGTAAGGTATATAAATTATTAAAATAATTCTTACAAGTATTTATTATTTTACCCAAAAAATACAATACGTGTATTTTTGGCCAAAGTAATAAATTTACTAGACTATAATAATTGAGTAACTTTCAACATTCTCTTATGCCTAAACAAATCCCAAAAAATTTTTGTGAAATAAAATTGACAACAATACAAGTGATTTTATTGCGTTACTCACAATATACCAAGGAAGCTCTACTAAAAGCTTTTTCTTATTCTCCAGAATGAATCCAATAACGGGTGTATACATAATTCCCTGTTCGTGACAAGATCTAAACATACGTTACCTTTTAGCTAAAATAATTTTAACGGAATCAAAAGGCCACATTTTATCATCACATTTTGGGGTGTAAGTGGTCATCAACACCTTTGAACCAAAGCCAACTTCACCTGCACGCGGTGCACCGTGCTGACTGACAAACGAAGCTCTGGCGAAAAGAGAGGTAGGGAGCGTAATTGTAAGCTACCCGACTGGGGAATGTACCTCCACCTTACAGAATACCGCAGCCAAATAACAATTCCCTTGAGGGTTTTTGTGTTCCTGCGAGTGAGTGAGGTCACCAGCAAGGAAGGAGATGCTGCGTTGGCAGCGGGGGTGGTGGCGCGCGAGCGATATTTTATGTTGCGAGCGTTAATATGGCTACGGTAACCGCTTCACATCAGGCGGGCCGTATGCTTGTCTGTCACCCGAAGTAGTATAAAAAAATAAAAAAAAACCACATTCTGTTCAAAACGAGCTAATTACAATCTACAGACGGCAGGGTCCGTACCTTTTGTTAAATATTGTCTATTTATTCGGTCATTTCTTCCATCCATAACAGCCTTTATTTTATCCATAATAGGACATAGGCCTCCTCCATATCCTTCCATTTTGTCTCTCCCGTGCCACTTGCATCCAGTAGCGGCCTGCGTGACCCTTGATGTCGTCCACCCAACGCATTGCGGGGTGCCCTCTACCTCGCGTGTTGGCCCACGGTCACCACTCCAGACTCTTCTGGTCCACCGACTTGAGTCCATCCTTGCTATGTGTCCTGCCCACTTCCATTTCTGCTTTTTTATTGTGTGTATACTGTATAACGTCCCTGACTTTGGTCCTCTTTCGAATAGTGTCATTTCTTACAATTTATTAATTGGCTGTTATACCTACTAATAATTATAATGTTGTCTAAAACTACTTAATGTAAAAATATAGTCGAATGATTAGCAATGGCCACTTTGATCCCGAGGTTGCGGGTTTGATCCCCGCACAAGACAAATATTTATTGTCTTGTGTGCATGAACATGTCTGTTATTTGTTCAGGAATATTTACTTATTGAAATGGCCCAGCTGACTGATAAACGAGGCTCTGGCGAAAAGAAAGGTAGGTACTGCCCGACTGGGGAAGTATTTCCGCCTCAAAGAATACCCCAGCCAAAAAATTCCCTTGAGGGTTGCTGTGCTCCTGCGAGTAAGTGAGGTCACAAGAAAGAAAGAAAGGAAGTAGTATGGGCTGGCTGTTGCTGTGATCGGCGAACCCTTGGTGTTGCTGATCTTCATGGGCGATAGTAATTGATTTCCATCAGGTGACACACGTACTCGTTTTCTCCCCTCTCATGCTTTTCCAAGCCGAATATTCAGAAGTCTCACATTGCCTCCCCTATTATTCATTTTTATTCGATTTATATAAAGTACCCCACATGCATATTGCCCCTACGTACATAAATAAAATAAAAAACTATAGTGATACGGATTCCTGTACTGTCCTCATCTCATCATTCATACAATTTGTACCTTTATGTTCGCCGCTAATCAATCACGTACCACTTCTATAGTCAGTTCGCATCCGTCGAGTCCCACAACTTGTAATGTAGGCCATCTTTTATTCCTGACATGAATCCGTCACTCAAGACAATTTCTTCTTCCCAGGGTTGTCGGTTTTACTAGCTGTAATAAAGATTAAATAACTATGCGAACAGCACGTTGTCGGTTATACCCTTAGATTAAAACAAAAAAGGGAAGATACGGTATGTCCTTACATCGATTATTCGACAACTGTGCTAATTACAACTACATGCAAAAACTTACAGATACATTCAAATTGATTGTAATCAATGACAGACAGGAATGCGTGCTCAAACTTGTAGTGCGAACGAAATAACAATATCAATCACTGGTACGCACCCACATGTAACACTCACGCGCGTTTTCGTATACTCTATCTCATTTTCACAAACCATTGCATAATATAAAAAAAAAAGATTTTAATATTAAATTTTAAATTCTTACGCATGAAAGGTAATTCCAGTAGACATTTTTTGTTTCCCTGAATGGTTGAGGCACTTGTCAAATGAACAAGAAGGCATTCTGACGATTGGAGACACATTAAAAGTGTTCACGCACACGCGCAGTGAAACGGGACGTGTTGACGAAACAAGGTTCCGCTAATGACTGACGATAGTGCGTCAGCTAGACGCAGTTTTGTTGTCTCATGCGCTGTGACTAGGTACCGTATCTTCCCCTTTTTGTTTTAATCTAAGGTTATACCTTGATTATACATCGAATTTTATCTGCTCTAACTCTACATACTGAAAACGAAACAGTAAGTAAAAAATCGGTGTCCGTAAAGTCGGTTTACGGACGATTTTTAAATGATAACGTCATAAGAAAACATCGGCCGATGGAGTGGAAGAGAGATAGATGCGTCACAAGCCAAACGCTTAGGCCGATCGTGACTATCTATCGCTTGTTCCGCGCTCTCGCTTGCATGCTCGGGTCAGGCTGAATGTGACAATGAGTCATGCTTTTTCATGCATGCAACCGGCGTTCTTCGATTTATAATAAAACGTTACGATTTATAATACTTAAGCCATTTCCAGAATTAAAGTTCTTAAGTTGGGTTATTATATTCTAAAGTAGGCTAGCCCTATACATTTTATACGTAGCAATGAATCGACTTATAAAATTTTGAATATACATAAAACTTCACTCCATTCAGATAGGGCTAGTATAGTAATAAAATTATTTTTAAAAACGACAGAGATGCGTACTGTTGATAGCCGCCATAGCAAAGATTAGACAAACAAATCAGTTAAGTTAGGTCCCTAATAATATTTAAACTCTGTGGTGCACGGCAGTTGAGCTTCACTTGACTAACCACCTCTTTAGGCTTTTAATGCCTTATTTGCACAGTCTCTCACATTGCCAACAGGGGTAAGTCAAATTCCAAAGCTTCCTGCTCCTACTAATTTCTTCTGATCAATTTTGTTGTAAGTTCCGAGGTAGCCGTAGTTTCAGCTCTGCACTGGACTTCATTATTCATTGCCTTTTTTGGTGGTCACCGCTGTTAGTTCTAGCTACACAGCAGACATAGTGGAGAGAATGTATGGTGGACCCCCATCTCGTTAAAAAAACTAATCAGAAATAATCAAACTATTATCAATTAAACATCACAGTTCTATAGTGCAGATGTCAATGCGAATAACTATTTACTGATATCAACGACGATATAGGAATAAGACTATTCATGTTCATACAAAATACCGTATATCGGAATTTAGTAACTCTAAAGAAAAACAGAGGTCGCTAAGAGTGTCAAATTAGATATAGGTAATTTGATTAGTAACAAAATCAGTACACGAAGGTTCAATTTGTTCAACTATGCTTTTCTGTTTTAATCAAAAATAGCTAGATGGCGCGCGAACTATTATCACCCTACCACTACCTAGGTTTAGGTATGTACCACTGTTTAGCAAAATACGATGGCCGATGAGAGTTTCTTAAAACCACACGTTCCGTTTTACGTACCGATCGCATGACACAAGAATTCTTATGTTATAAATAGAATGAATTATTGAAATGAAAAAAGCTTCATACAAAAATTACTGTTATCAATTTTTGCACAAAATTTTAATATGCATTATCAATTACAATCGTAGCATGATGATTGATAAATTAATAATAACAACGATCTTTCGTTTAAAATTCTGTTGCGTAAATTGGACTTTATTGACAAGGCGCGTGAAAGTTTTCAACTTTTTCTCTCATCTAATGGCAGTACAATCTAATGTCCTGGTTATCTATTGAAAATGTACAATAAATATCTATATTCCAAAACTCCACACAACTTTCAAAAACTCCAAAAACTACTTTAGTAGTGTAATTACTTAATAGGTTGATAACGTCACACTGTGACTCACACAGTAGAAATATAAGATGCAAAAATTCGTCAGCAACACAAACCTTCGTGATAGCTAAGTTGGAAGAGCACTCGACCGGTCATCGGGAGGTCGTGGGTTCAAATCCCACCGGCCGGTGAATTTTTCCATTTTTCAAAAAATATTTATCTGGCAAGTTGGCCAAGACAACTATTTAAATAACAATAACTCCAAAAAGATCGAACTGTCGAATCGACGATTTCGATGATACAATATTCATTGGAAAAAAAAAGTTTATTTTATAATGAAAAAACAAATAGCTTAATGATTAAATACTAAGAAATCATTTTACCAATGCACGTGGTGCACCCCGCTGACTAATAAACGAGACTGGCAAAACACACGTAGGGCACAGTTTAGTAATTAGCTACCCCGGCTAGGTTGTATCTCAACCTTACAGATTACGGCAGCCAAACATCCCTATGTTCCAGCGAATGAGTAAGGTCACAAACAAAAAAATCCAGGAGTTGCAGCGTTGACAGCGAAGGTGGCCGTGGGCTACAATATTTCATGTTGCGAGCATTTATACAGCTACGGTAACCGATCCACAACAGGCGGGTAGTATGCTTGTTTTCACCCAACAGTTTTGCATACGACCCTCCTGATAGAAAGCAGTTACCGTAGCCTATGAACGCCTGTAACACCAGGAGCATCACACACACGTTGCCGACCCTGTAAAAACTTCTTCACACCCTTCTTGAAGAACCCCATGCTGTTAGTCTCCTGAGAAAACCTCGACAGGTAGTTCAATCCACAGCTTGACAGTACGTGGGAGAAAACTTCTCTGGAACCTGCGGTTACACACAGTACGCAACCACTTAGGCTCTAATGTGTGAGGATGAATTCCCTGTCGATGGCGAGCGGTGCGACTGTAGAAGGAGGCCGTGGGCATCACGTCAAACAACTCCTCTGAACACACCCCCTTTTATACAATCGGTAGAACACATTGTATAAAAATGCAAATTACGGTTTTTTAGGAATGTTTCTACTACATTGCTATGTAGTCTACTACAAAACATTCATAAAAAACCTTAATTTGTTATAAATAATTTTAAAATGTCAAAATTGGAGGATAATGGTGGTGGACTCGAACTCAGGAACTATGTATTACGAGTAGAGTGTTTTAACAAATGAGCTATAAGACAGGTTTATGTTAGTGGCGAAATTTTATATTTTATATTGCTGTGAATTCGCATTCATTGTATATGTTTTTTAAAAGCAAATTTTAATTTGATTTTTAAAAAATATTTTTATAACATATGCACGAAATTAGAGAACAATGATATTAAATATAACGTCCCTCGAGAAAAAAGTTAAAAATCTTAAGTTCCATCATTCACTGCAATTACAATATTGTGCAATATAGGTATCTAAAAAAATATGGTGACTGTATGAAAAAAAAAATTGTTATCATCCCTTAGGCTGACAATAAGTCAGCCTGAGATATGATAAAATTACATAATGTTTACTTTCCTAGGAGCAAAGATTTCGTTCACAAGTTGCTTTTTTTCTTCGACCGCGGCGCTAGTATGTACGTTGCACAAAAAATCTGCCGCTACTAGCGCCAGAACTAAATAAAAAGAAAAGCATCACCATAAAAGCTCTGATGAGCGACATCTATTGGTAAGGGTAAAATTGAAGAATTTTTTTTAGTGAAAATCATCATTTGTTAACTTTATTATTAGTGTTATATATCAGACAAAAACTATTTTGCGTAATTTTTAAAATTATTTTATGATTATGTATCAAATTTCGTTGAGAAATATTCGGTATTAAATTTTTTCATGTCTTATTGCCAGCACCATCTAGAAATAATACGGAATTTTGACTTTTTTCCGGGGCACGATATTTTGTATGGGACGGTTTCTCTATATTATCCTTTCTCTATGCTGATATATTATCAAGATATAGTGTATTGAAAAATCACGAATTTATTCTAGCGTATCAATGTCAACTGATAACGCACCAATTGTCGAAAATATATGTTAATCATGCTTAGATGTAAAATGTAACATGTTGTAATAAAAAAAATACGTATGACCGTTAAAATTTCCCATCACTAGTCTTCATACGTTCATCGCGCTAACGCATCAGTTATGAAAAGCACTCTGGTCAACAAACTAGTCGAAATATTTAATCAACAACGGAAAATAACTAGTTTTAAATAGCGTAACTAGTTTTAATCACATTAGTTAATAGCGAGAACTATTAACCCAAATAATTTTAAATATCTCTGTAGCATTCCACAAGGCATAATTTTAGTCCCGTCTTGAATTGCTTTATGAAAAACGGTGAGAGATGGCTCTCGTCTCGTAGAACAAATATATCTAATAATAGATTATACAATTTACTGGATCAACTGTGCTATAACTTACCAGAGACTCAATACTGCCGGACTGAAAGATTGCAAGTGATATATTACGTGCCAAACTAAACAGTTAAAAGAAATAGAGATTCTATAAGTTTCAGTGAGTGTAGTTTAGAAAATGGGCTGTGAGTTAACTAAATTGGCAGCTTCTGAAGTGAATGATGACCACATAGATCGACCACCTCCGCCTGCAGATCCTCGGTCACCGTTGACAACAAAACAGCAGTACTGCATGCTGGCATCGTGGAAGGGAATCTTTAGGCAGATTGAGAAAACTGGCATCATATTATTTGTAAAGTAAGTACCTTTTCTGTTACTGGATGATGACAATTACATATAATGGAAAGCATTGGGCAAAGCCTATATCCAGTAGTATTTAGATACAGGCTGATTGATAATGATGATGATTAAATTTTAAAAGCCGAACGATTTTTATAACCTTGAAAAAACAAAAAGAAACCTAGGAGTGAAGTTAGAGGGTACTACTTTGAAAATATCAAAGGATCTGAAATCCATATAATATTGCCGAGCCCGGTATTCGAATGGTTAGCAATGGCCACTTTGACTCCGAGGTCGCGGGTTCGATTCCCGCACAAGACAAACATTTGTGTGCATGAACATGTCTGTTTGTCTTGGTCTGGGTGTTTTCTATGTATTATAAGTATGTATTTACAAAAAAAATGTATTTAAGTACATTTATCAGTTATCTAGTACCCATAACACAAGCTTTGCGCTTAATTTGGGACTAGATGGCGCTGTGTAAATTATCCAAAAATATTTATTTATTATTATGTATCTCTTTTTAATCACGGGTCAAGCCCGGTCATTTGATAGGCATGCGCGGGAATATGGATCCAACGCGTAGAGGCCCCTTTGAGAAGTTTGATGTAATGTTGTTATTATTATAATGTATTATATATTATTAATACTAATATTAATTAATAATATTAAAATTAATAATAATATTATTATAATGTGTATTATTATTATAATGGAAAGCATTGGGCAAGCCCATATATCCAGTAGTATGTAGATACAGGCTGATAATGATGATAATTATTTTTTAAAAGCCGAACGATTTTTATAACCTAGAAAAAACAAAAAGAAACCTAGGAGTCAAGTTAGAGGGTACTTTTGTCATATCAAAAGAACTGAAATCCATATTATTTTGACGAACCCGGCAATGGCATACTTTGACTCCGAGGTCGCGGGTTCGATCCCCACACTTTATGACACATACAAATACAAATGATTTATTTGCAATAAATAGGGCGGGTACAAAAAATGTGGTTGGATCTTAAAAGTAAAGTAGCTTATACCTATTTAACCATATTGATAGCATGCAAATATTTATAGTCACAATTTTAGGGAATTACTCCATGAACCGACAAGCTTGAGCTAACATTTTTTTTAAATAATTTAATAATTCGTCAACTGTATAGAACGTTTTTTCCAGTAACCATTTATTGAATGTTTTTTTTTAAATTTGTTAAATGGGAGCTCTTTTATCTCATTTGGTATGTTATTATAAATTTTTTGACACATCTTAAAAGATTTTTTTAGCAGGCGACTAGTTCGTGGTACTAAATTTGGAACTAATTTGTTTGGATTTCGCATACTTCTTTGAGATTGGTCTTTAGCTTGTTGGAATATGTATATATTTTGTTTAACAAACTTGCCAATTCGCATATACAAAGACATATTTGTATGCATGAACATATCTTGGTCTGTGTGTTTTCTACGTATGTATATAATAATAAATATGAATCTCAATTTCCCTTTGGCACGGCATCACGCGTGAACGGCTGAATCGATTTCGCTTATTCTTTTTGTGTTGTGTTTGTTATTGTCAGGAGAACGTTCATATGAATGAAAAAAATAAGGAAGCTGAGCTGAATATTAGAAAATTTAAGAAAACTGAACTACTATATTAACTTTTCTAATGTGACTTTATGGCGTTTGACAGAACTGTCAGTCATTTGACAGCGTACGCGTAACCAATTCAATATTTATATAGTCTGTAAATGCCAACACCAAAACCCCCGCTGCCGACGCAGCAACTCCTTCCTTCCTGGTGACCCCAGTCACTCGTAGAAACACAACATCCTTCAAAGGAATTGTTATTTGGCTGCGGTATTCTGTGAGGTGGATGTACTTCCCCAGTCAAAACGCTTACAAATATACTGTGCCACACCTGTCTTTTGTGCGCCGAGCCCGGTGGTCGAATGGCTAACAATATCCACTTTGACTCCGGGGTCGCGGGTTCGATATCCGCACAAGACAAATATTTGTGTGCATGAACATATCTGTTTGACTTGGTCTATGTGTTTTCTACGTATCTATATATTGTTATTGTTATTTGGCTGCGGTATATGAGGTGGATGTACTTCCCCAGTCAGGTCGCTACAAATATGCTGTGTCATACCACAGTATAAGTATTAGTACTACGTACAGTATGGCCACTCCCTGCCGCTCTCTCGTATCGACCTCACCTCCCCTCTGAGACAAATCGGGTACAGTTTGTATACCGCACACACACACGCTCGTTAGCGGTATGCACAGACGTCATTGGTTATGTAGTAGTAAGCGATGACACATTTGTATGGAGTGGCATGGCATACCTCTCTTATGGCAGAGTTTCGTCCTGTTAGTCAGCAGGGTACACCACTCACAGCCCCATCATTGAATCATCAACATTAAGAGCAGATACTGTCAGTACGTGTGAGAGCAATAATATTTTTATTGTATATAAATTGACCGGATTTAAAAGTCTACCAAAACCCAGCATAATGAGGTAGTTAATATAATTTATAGCGAGTAATAAAAAGTTACAACTTACCCTAGTATTTCGGCATACAAGATAATTTACTATTTTAACAAGCATAGGGCATTAATGTCTTAGTCCAATCATAACATTGTCTTGTTTATTTGATTTTGGGTAATTTAGAACCAATAAACCAAAGTTTACGATGCCCGCTTCACTACATAGTATAAAACAAAGTCGCTTTCTCTGTCCCTATGTCCCTTTGTATGCTTAAAACTTTGAAACTAGGCAACGGATTATGATGCGGTTTTTTTTAATAGATAGAGTGATTCAACTGGAAAGTTTATATGTATAATATATGCATAACATAGTAGAAAAACACTGATAATTTAGAGGTTTCTAATGTGATGTCGTAAATAAACACATTTTTTTGCTCTTTCATTGCAAACGCTGGCTGAACCCAACGAGATAGATCAAAATAATGTAGTACAGTATTGTTCACCTTAAAATGGTCTACAAAAAAGTTCGCGATGGTATATGTCTATCTCTTAGTGGTAACACACAATAACCGTTATTTTATCCTTTGCTTTTTACAAGAAATAATGCCTTATTTACGAAGCGATTTTAAGCAATACAGAATTAATCCTTATCCAATTAAGTACCTTAAATACATTGCGCATTTAATATAGATCATTATGGCCCTTCACAGCATGTAATTTAAATGAATAGTTTAGAAGATATTACACATTTAAAATGCAGGGACATAACGGCTGTGGCGGTACCGGCCGCGGAGCCGGCGGCGTGTGCCTATAACTGGGGAAGGACTGGATAGGACAAAGCGCAAAGACCTTCTGTAGTACATTTAGTATCAGCATTGCACCCGAGCGAAGCCGGGGCGGGTCGCTAGTATTAAATAAAGTGATAGAAAACAGAACTTCTCACTTTTAATACGGTTGAAAGACACGCTGTAAATCTTTTAAAATAGCCTTTTAATATTATTAATTTTGTTATTATTGTTATTTGTAGGACGATATCAAAACGTTTTTTAGAAACACAACACCATCTGTTTACCTTGATAATGCCTTAAGGCGCAAACGTTCAAATACAAATACAAATAATTTATTTGCTAGCAAACACGGTATATAACATGTGGTATAAATAAATAACAAAAGTACAAGCGTGCCGCACCAAAAATTGGCATGCAAAATCAGGAAATGGTTACATTTTTAATCTAATCTCAAAAAATCCTAGTTATAATGTCAATGTTAATATAATGTCAAAATATCGTAATCATAATGTCAATATCAATTCAATTAATTCCAGTGGTAAAAATAACTGCAAATTCAAATACACATAATAATTCATAAAATCGATATAATAATATAATTTCAAAAGGAAAATTTATTGATATTTATGTCAAGTTATGTCAAATTTAGGAAATAGTAAAGTGATTTAATTATCTAATATTTCAATCTTTTAAATTCGTCAATATTGTACACACAGTTGTCACAAAGCAAACGAAACAAACGGGACTTAAAAATGTTTATAGGCAAGTCTTTAATAGTCTCAGGTAATAAGTTATACAAGAAAATTGACATATTGTAACAATTTTTAGCAAAACAAGTGGTACTATGGGAGGGACCGGCCAGGCGATTTGGATATCTCGTCAGAAAGTTTACCACATCATGTTTTTTAAACGGTTTTATTTAGCTCACCCCGTTTGTTTTATATTTATTATTATTTATTCTTGGGTCAAATCTAGTAATTGAAATTTGACCCCCTTCCTGTTGACAGATTGATCTGAAATTTGGTATACACCTTTAGTTCTGGTGACAATACAATTAAATAAATTCTGTTTCATTGTAAATCCAAGATGGCCGCCGCTACAAAATGGCGGTATACAAATTTTGTCACGACTACCTCAATATGGGTATCAAATGAAAAGGCTTGACTAGAAGAATACAGTTCACATGAAAAAAAATGAAAATCCAAGATGGCCGCCTCTACAAAATGGCGATTTACAAATTTTGTCACGACTACCTCAATATGGGTATCAAATGAAAGGGCTTAACTAGTAGAACACAGTTCACGATGAATATTATAATATCCAAGATGGCCGTCAACAAAATGGCCGGTTGGCGCGGTTACATATCGTCTCAATTTTCAATATGGGTATCATTTGATACCCATTTTTTCAATATGGGTATTCATTTGAATACAAGACAAATTTAAAAGTAAAAAAAAATAATGCCAAAGTCAAATCTAAACTTAATAGAACGAGAAGTACTATGTAATGAAATTAGAAACTAAAAACTTGAAAATAAAAATTATGTAAAAAAAACTTTTAATTTAAACGGTTTTATTGAAAATAGTGTACTAAAAGCTAAAAAATAATTCGGTAGGTCGGAGGTTTCAGTCATCACACCCCTCTCCCTCATCAGTCTAAGGCATTGATCAGACAAAATAATAAAATCGTTGGGTGTAGCGTAAACTGAGTTGACTGGATGGAAACACGGGCCCAACGATTGAAACCTCCGACCTACCGAATTATTTTTTAGCTTTTAGTACACTATTTTCAATAAAACCGTTTAAATTAAAAGTTTTTTTTACATAATTTTTATTTGTATACAAATTTAGGTTCTTCCTAACGAAAATGCAAATGTCAAAAATATACATCGCTGGTAGTGTTAGTAGTTTTAACTTTTTGAATAACGGTCGGCAGGACTCTAAAGGGCCCACACCACACATTGCTCTTATGCATTTTTTTTGAATAAGAAAAGCTCGATTTATGTCGGCTGAGTTGCCCCACATAATGAGACCATATCTTAAGATAGAGCATACGAAGCCATGATAAGCCATCAGCGCAATTTGTTGACTGCATATTTTTGTTAAACGATATAGTGCATAGACAAATCTGTTTATTTTTTTGCATACGGAATCTACATGTTCTTTCCATGTTAACTTGGAAGCCAACATTATGCCCAAGAATTTAGCTGTGATGAATTCGTTAACGGGAACTCCAGAGTAGGATACAGATATATCGAGAGGTTAAATTTAATTTAATTACGTAGATCAGTATCAATATCAATAATCAGTACAAGTACTTTGGGGCCATTAATTTATTACGTAAGACAATTTAGGGGGGGGGGGGGGGGGTCGGCCATGTCTTATTTTTTCATACAAGGGGGTGGGAGGGTGTCTTGATAGTTCTTACGTAAGATCACTAATGCGCAATGTTAAAATTATAGATGAATGATTAAAACCAAAGTTTATTACTTGTTAAATACAAATAAACATTTCTAAAAATTGTTACTTAGAAAAATTGGTTTTTTCCTTTAGATTCTTACGTAATAAATTTTTTACTGGGGTAGGGGGTCGGCCGATTCTTATTTTTTCTTATAATAGGAGGGGAAGGGGTCAAAAACTAGCGAAAATAGTCTTACGTAATAAATGAATGGCCCCTTTATTAATAACAGAATAATTTTATGTATTTAAGAAATCCAATTATTTATTTATCTTTACTACTTACTTCCACATTGAAAATATAATCTGACATCTAATTGTATGTATTCTCACTTGTATGTTTTTTAAATGAAATCTTGAAGTTCAAATTTGATCCGCTTCTTAATGTTTGATTGACCTAAAATTTGGCGCACTCGTTTGCTTCTCGTGACAATAAACGATTACCTAAATGTCGCCATTTTTAATACGGCGGCCGACGCAAACTGGCGATTCATAATTTCCACATTAACCCTTGTGATATTATAAGTATCAAATGAAAGTTCTTGATAAACGAAACACACAGTAACTAAACTTTTTAGTGTTTTAAATAAATTTTCATCGTCAACTCTCACTTATCCCACTGCTGGTATACACGTCTCACATCACAGACTTTAGAGATACTCGGAGGATCTCGATGGCGTCTTTCGTCAGTCAGCCTAATCGAACACGCAAGTTAAGCAACGTCGACCCTGGCCTGTCCATGGATCGGTTTATACCAATAATGTGGTTGACCTCAATTCTTTCAATCTTGAAACAAATAAATTCCAAATAGTCCATAAAATAGTTACTCATATCTGTCTGTCTATTATAAAAATTCCAAAGTCTATTCGTTAACCAAAAAAATTTAGTTGGCTAAATATTAATTCAACACAAGACATAACGTAGAAAATAGATAAGCTCCATAGACTTATATACACTATGTTTTATAGATAGAGAAAGTATTAATTTTGATATAACGCTGTCATATAACTGTTTCCCATAACATTGTGATTTCCATTGAAAAAACAGCACGTGACTCGAAACAAAAACCGTATCAGTCTGTCTCATTTTCTCACATCACAATGGCCTAAGATGCTTTTTTACAATCTTTTATTTAGTTTCACTGCGCTGTCAGGAATCAAATGTTGCGAGTTAAATTTGATCCACTTTCCAGGGTGCACTTCCACTTAAGCTGAAATTTGGTATACTTCTTGGGTTTCCGTGACAATGCATGATTTACCTAAATGCTGCCAGTTTAATCCAAAATGGGAGTCTCCACAAGATGGCGATTTCAAATTTCCACATTAACACCTATGGTATCAAAAGTGAACGAAACAAAGTTTTCTTTAATAATAAAAAAGTTGATTCATAACTTTTTTTATTTTTGTTTCTAGTGGGAATGCAATGGAAATAAATATTCCTGGACAAGTTACACTTTGCCATCTAGTCCCAAACTAAGCAAATCTTGTACTATGTGTACTAGATGAGATGACTGAAATACAAATACATTTGTTTTTCTTTTTAAATACATACATACATATAATACACCCAGAACGAGACAAACACACATGTTCATGTTTGTCAAGTGCGGTGATCGAACCCGCGACCTCGGAGTCAAATTGGCCAGCTAACCATTCGACCACCGGGTTCTTCTCGGGGATTTCTCTGTCTACAGTAAACTATCGGTACCTATAGCGATATATTGAGGTGCCAATATATGACAGATTTATTACAAGCTTTGTGAATGATTGATCTAATTTTAAACTCACCTGGCGAACTTGGCTGATTGAGCTGGAAGTTTTTATTGGATCGACTCGTACGACCTCTAGTATTGTGACTTATTCTGTATTTTTTATATATATATATAAGTGTGGGGCAAACGAGCATGTGGGTCACCTGGTGGTAAGCAATCACCACCGCTCATGGAGACTAGCAACACCAACTGGTCGCCGATCCGTTGCCAGCCTTTTAAGGGAAATATTATAGACTCTGTTCTTGAAGACTCCCATGTCGTAATTGTTCGGAAATACCGCTGAAAAACTGTGGAAGTTGATTCCACAGTTTCACCGTCCGTGGTATAAAATGACTTATTCTGTAATATTATTTATATCTGTAATATTAATATTAGATCTTACTAGATTACTCGTCTTGGACTACTGCTATTCCTCTAGCCTTGCCTGCCCAATTACCACCAACTCTTATTGCGATTCAATAACTGAATGGAATGCTTATTCATACCAATGAATAAGCGACTCTATTCAATTTGAATAGAGTACCAATTTACCAAAGTTCATACCAAGTAATAAGCGACTCTATTCAATTTTAATAGAGTCGCTTATTAATTGGTTAATTTTAATAGAGTCGCTTATTAAATTGGTTATAATTAATGTATGAATAAGCATTCTATTCAGTTATTGAATCGCAATAAGAGTTGGTGGTGGGGCTGTTTTGTGTGTACTATTATATTCTTCAGTTTCATTATAAGGCACAGTGTTGTAGTTTTTACTTTACTCCCGCTGCCAATAGAGCAACTTCCTTTTTGGTCACCTTATTCACTCGCAGGATCACAACAACAGTCAAGGGAATTGTTATTTGGCTGCAGTATTCTGTAAGGTTGAGGAGGTACTTCCCCGGTCGGGTAGCTTACAAATACGCTATACCCTGATTCTCTTCTTGTGCAGATGAGGTTGACTTTGACCACAGTATAAGTACTACGTACAGTACGGCCCCTCCCTGCCGCTCTCTCGTGTCGACCTCACCTCCCCTTTGAGACAAATCTGGAACAGTTTGTATGCCGCCGCACGCACACACGCTTATTCACGCTCTGCACAGACGTCATTGCTTATGTAATAGTATAGAAAGACGCGACATTCATATGGAGTGGCTGGGGTGTGATTTGATTCTAAAGATCGTGGTGAGCGCCTTACATCCAGTCTTTGTAAAAACTTTGCACAAGATATACAGCATAGAATAACCTACACGTACCCATGTGTTTATTAGCACAAGTAGGTTTGGTCTGTACCTACAGACCGAACCAACTTGTGCTAATAAAAACAATACGTACTTGTAATATATTTTATATTTTTAATAGAGAATATTTTGTTAACGTTTGGAAGATTACGATAGTCCAAGGCTGAAAGAGTTATTCACGTAACTAAATAAGATTTATGAATACTACAATAAAACAAGGCAATGTCTTCCCACATATTGCTACTGACGTCATGAGAATGATTGTCATAATCCGTCATTTTCCATACAAATGCAGCTGATGACGTGGGCAAGTTCAAATCATATGACCTATTTGTTACGGGAAGAACATGCCGTGTTTTACAGCCTTTTTTACCAGACTGACGAAGAAGGGAGAGCATTGTTTTTCGAGTGGATGTAATATAATTGTGTATTTCTTTGGCACGCTTTATAGCAGTCATACTAAACCTGAGGCCCACGGGCCAGTTTATGATCCGCTGCGCTTTTCTGAATGACCCGGTAAATAAATACTAGTCAACACTGGTACGTTGTCTGGTGTTCAGCGGAGGAAGGAGAGTGTTGATGTGGTATAAATGTAATGCAATATGATTATTAACCAGTGAATAAACGGAGTTCGAACTAAATGAACGTGTAGTTTGTTATCAACACTCCTTCCTCCTCCACCGAACACCAGAGTTGGCCGTGTGGTTTCCAGCAGACTAGAATAGAATCACTCCGTCTCTTCCCGTGGATGCCGTACAAGGCGACTAAGGGAAATACATTACCAAACATCGATCAGGCCTCCCCAACCCGTCTGGCCAGCGTGGGGAGTGTAGGCCAAATCCTCCTTCTGTCTGGGACGGACGAGAGAGGGTCGTGCTCCTGTAGTGGAGACTAAAATGGACCTGATGATGATGACTGGTACTGGTAGCATCATCATTAAAGTTTGCCATATCAAAAAAAAAACTAAAATTGTTTTGTTGTTATTATCCAGTCGGATTTTTTTATTACAGTTCAAATCTTTTATTTTAATTATTTACGTCCGACTTGTTTTATGGTCGATCAAAGTTTAGTGGAAAAGTCCTTTTCTATAGTCTTATCTAAGTCGTTATACAGAAAAAAACATTGGTTGTCTGTAAAGTCTGTTTACGGACGATAATTTTACGTGATAACGTCATAAGAAAACATCGACCGATGGAGTGGAAGGAAAATATGCTTAGGCTGATCGTGCCTCTCTATCGCTTGTTCCGCACTTTCGTTTGCACGCTCGGCTCAGGCGGAACGTGACAATGAGTCATGCTTTTTCGTGCGTGCAGGTTGCGTTCATCGATTTATAAGATGTCATCACGTCAAAAATTTTGGCCTATATGGGGTACTTTTTTTGGCTCATTGTATATATATCTACCGCAATCGGTTTTTTTTAGATATTATAATGAATGATGACGAGTTCGGTGGCGTAGCGGTCAATGACGCGGCTTCGATACCAACGCTCGTGGGTTCGATTCCCACACAGGACAAACATTTGTGTGCATGAACATGTCTGTTGGTCTTGGTCTGGGTGTTTTCTATGTATCATAAGTATGTACGTACAAAAATAAAATGTATTTACGTTGTTTATCAGTTAGTCTAGTACCCATAACACAAGCTTCGCTTACTTTGGGGCTAGATGGCGCTGTGTAATTTGTCTGACAATATTTATTTATTTATTAATTTATAATATAAACTTCTTTAAGTTTTATACATATACACTTTTAACTGATAAACTTAACTGCGATGCTTTAGTTAAAAGCAACATTAATATTCCCAGCGGCGTCCTTTTGACTCCGCTCCGTCTGTATTATATTATTGAGACATTTAATTTGAGACTAGTCTGGACTCGCCGGTAGCATACTAATATCAGCTTAAACAGCAACCTTTTGATGGTTCCTTCAGGTAGAAAATTATAGTAACTTGTTTTATGAAATATAAGAAAGGGAATTAACGCGATCATGCATAAGGGTATTTACATACCTTTATTAGTGCCTGACGTTTCGAGCAGGTTGCACCGGCCGTGGTCACAGGCTGACTGTCTCAGCGGCAGTGTTGCAAAAGTGAAAAATTTTAAATCGGTAAATTTGCCTGCTAAAAATCGGGAGAAATCGGGAAATTTTTACTCAGAATAAAACTAAAGTTAAAAAGGCAGATTTATTATTATATAGTACAGTAATTAATAATATTAATGATTTTCATCTTCATACCACTTCTTACTGGCTATTTTTGTGAACATTTTTTCATCAATATTAAAATTAAAGCAACTTTGGTTATTTTCTCCGATACATCTTTTTGTATGCAGAAGACCTATCGGTGCAATTTGTTTTGCGTATGCTGCGGTATTGAAGGGCCTTTCAAGGAAGGAAGGGGTATCTGCGGGGGGGAGGGGGGGGGGGGTCCCCGGTATCCTTGATATTAATTTATTTTTTATTAAAGCATAGCAGGGAATCCCCATGCATTGATTTAGTTTTACTGGTTTTACCATGTTACCTTTGGTGTTGCCCTGTATAGAATAATATTTTTAATTGCCACTTTAGTGAAAAAAATGTGAAATCGCGAGATGGGGTCACACGGGAGAGAAGAAATCAGAAATCGGGAGATATGGTCACTAAATCGTGTTATCGGGAGAGAATAGTCGAAATCGGTAGATTTCCCGATAAATCGGGAACTTTTGCAACACTGCTCAGCGGTGTTACTCTGTCTCCGTTGTCGAGGTCGATGAATCTACATCTACCCCCGTGTTGTTCGATATCCATGTACCGCCACATACTACACTCACGACATCCCTATTCTGCGAGCTAACCGACGCGTCCATATTCTGTCCTTTAAAAGTTATTATAGTAACTTGTTTAATTTAATTAAGTCGTTTATCTAATAAATATATAATAGGTTTCCTTTTCAGTAGGTATAGGCCAGTGTCTCTCACATTGCTACGAGGGGAAGTCAAATTCCAAAAGCTTCTTACTCCTACTAATTTCTTCTGATTAAATTCGTTGTGAGTTCCAAGTCAGCCGTAGTTTTACCCCCGGGACTGCAATGGACTTCCCTGTTCATTGCTTTTTTGGCGGTCGCCGCTGTTAATCCTGGCTACGCAGGAGACACAGTGGTCGGAATGTGAGGTGGGCCATGCCGTATAGTACTCATATACAGCAGTGGTTTGCAGAGGCGGGCTTATTCCTTTAAGGAATCTCTTCCAGCCAACGACAAAAAAGGTATAGGTTCATTTTTAAGACATTTTTTTTATTTTTACAATACTAATTCTTGTAGTTAAAATTGAGTTCCGATTCAATCTCGCAAATGTCACATTTGCCCTTCTCATATTATGAAACTATAGTGAGATTATGTGTATAGAATGGGGTGTAGGTGGCTCACCACGATCTTTAGAGCCAAAGCCAACCTCACCTGCATGTGGTGCATCCTGCCAACTAGGGAAAGAGGCTCTGGCAAATAATAATAATAATTCTTTATTGTGGTACATAGGTATGTAAATGTTGTCATTTATACAAAAAAAATTCGATCGGCTATGACCTGCCACTGGGCTTACAATATGCATAGACATAAATACGTATTTAAGTCTCTGAAATATGTGAAACATTAAATTTTATTATATATTATTAGAATCATGTCATGTTATAAATATTATTGAAAATTTGTCTGAATATAAATATAAGATGTCACAAAATTAATATAAATCTTCTCAATGAATAATCATATGTCAGAAATCTTTATCCTTCAAAAAATTATCGACACGATAGTAGACCTTATCAATCAACATTGCTTTCAATCATTTTTTAAACTTTATTAACGGTAGCTCCTTTATATAATTTGGTAGATGGTTATAGACTATTACAGACATTTGGAACACACTCTTGTTAAGAAGCGTTGTGTGAGACTGACCTAGACATAGCTTCATCGGATTCCTCAAACTTCGAGTTTGCATTTGTGAAGATAGCGTATATAGGTTTGAATTAGTTTTTGCAAAGATCGCTACTTCATATATATGGGTCAATCAACTTTTAAATGTCCCAATCCTGAAAATTTAGATTTTTATTTTGTTGTTTCAATGTTCACTTTTAAATATTTTATTTAAAAGACAATTATCTAATTTTTATGATTCCAGAAAGAGCAGAGCTGTTTTATTATGTAATTAACTAAATTTTATGCGAAACCTCTGACAACCAGTGATAAAACTGTCCCCTGGACCACTAAACTCTATAGGATTTTACAACAATACTAATTTGAATTATAATAAAAAATAAATATTTGCTGAATTAATTAAAGCATATATTTTTATTCCTCGTCGTTGAATACATGAAATTTCTTATAATTTAAGAAGTATATGCACTAATACTGTCCCATGGACAACGATTGTACTTCCCACAACCAAAACTTTTCATAATAATGGAAAATATTTGAATTATAAATAGAAATAACTTCGTGAAAACTTTCTTTTCTGTTGTATTACTGATCTCATAAATTTTAATGAATTAGAATTAAATTTAAAAAGAAATGTTTATCCTTTTGCCTTTATTTATCTGGGGACAATTTAGTTGTTCAATGGACAACGTGGTTGTCCCTAGGAAATACTAGAACGATTAAGTCAATATATTTTTTTATGTATAGTGTTATTTTTACATTTAAATAGAGTACTAAATAAAAAAGATGATTAAGAAAGTATCAAAATATATATTTTAAAGATTTTGCATGCCAAAAACAATTATCAAAAGTTGTCAACATTCTCTCCGACAATCAACGTCCTAACAAAATAATAACAGTCTTTGTAATAGATCAATTAGTTAACTTTCTTTCTTACACTTAATGCAGTCTATAACAGTCTCATTGTCGTATTATTTTGAGATCACAATATAATAATTTTAACATTAGTATTCTAAACATTAAACAATAATATTTTAATAAACTTAATAAGAAACAACAGACAACAGTTAAATCACTTCTCAAAAACATTAATGTCAATTGAAAACTTATAATAATTAACACCTCGTTTGTGATGAACTTCTGGATTTGGAAGTTTCTGAACTATATCTTCGTACGCTACATACGAGACATCTTTCTCATCGAGTACAAATAGGTTTCCTCCTCTGACACATTTCAGAAACGTGACTTTAATTTCGCCATCATCCTCGACGTTAGTTTGAGCAATGCATGCGTACGTATGGTATGATTTTCGTTTGGCGTCATAAACCTTTACCAAAAGGTAATCGCCCATTCCGGGTAATGCTTGGTTTTGCCCTGATACAGAAGGGCGTGGTTCTGTAATATTATTTTCAATATTTTCATCATCGGAATCATCAGAAGATCCATATATGCTCTTGTAAATCGTTTTGTATCTAGCCTCATGTAAATCGGTAAATGAAATATCATCTTTATTTAAAGACGCCAAGTTACTCAAAGGAACGTTGTCATCGTCACTGGAATCATAATTTGTTTTTGAAACTGGGCTAAGACTTATTATCAAGTCGTCTTCTACACGTAAGTCATTTATAGGTATATTATCTCCAAGTTCTACCTCTCCAAGTCCAAATATATCTCCTGGTAAGTCTTTATATGTACTGAAAACTCCAGGTAAATTATCTCTAGGTAAGTCATCACCGGGTAAGTCATCTCTAGGTAAGTCATCTCTAGGTAAGTCATCTCCAGGTAAGTCATTTCTAGGTAAGTCATCTCCAGGTATGTCCTTTTCAGGTGTGTCATCACAAGTACAGGTAAGGTTCGACATGTTTCTTGATGCTGGTGCAGCTGAGTACACCTTTGGATGCAAGCAGCTACAAAATCCTCTTGAGCAGAAGCAACTTAAATTTCTGTACATTAGTTGGCCAGAAATCCTTGAAAAAATTTGATGAACCTGTTTGGTTCCAGGCAAAGGGACAAGATTCTTTGGAATACATTTCTGAATATTGTCGATTTTTTCTTTACTTATATAAAACAATTTCACTTTACTTGTTTCTCGGAGAACCTGGTAAAACTCAAATGCATCGGTAATATCTTTTCCAGTTGCCACCTTATTATCCGCTTCTCTTTTCAGGTATCCCCCAATTCCATCAGCTGGTCCCTTTCCATGGCCAGCTTCGAAGAATGACCAGCTGAATGCCTTGAATCCATATTCGAATGTTTTTGTGCAAGCCAAGAAAAAATTACCTTTCTGGCGATATTGAGAGAATGGCCCATCTGAGAAAAAGTGAATTGTGTCAATGTCTGGGTAAACTTCAATGATGTTTGTTAATATTGGATGTAAGTGCGCCCATATTGCAGCTGGTTGATGGTTGTTGCAAGGACTGACAGAACAAAAGGATAAAACTTTATTATTGTTGTCTTTGTCGTTCACGTATACGACAACTGTGTGAAGAGTTATTTGATTCCGAGATCCACCAAAATGGTGGGCTTGGATTTCTTCACTACATTTTGCGTTATAATTTTCACTAAAATCGAGCACAATTACAGTTTCGTTTGATTTGATCTTATTAACACTTTGACGAAAGTTTCTGTACTGCGTTCTCATGTTAAAAATGTGTTTCTTTACAGTTTTCAGTTCCTGTTTAAAATTCTCTATCATGTTTTGTATTGTATCTTCTTTCAGTTTTTTTATATTCTTTATAGCTTTCATTTTCTTTCCTTCTTTCAGGTAGATTTCCTCTTCCCTCACCCATTCAAACCATTGTATTATGCCTATGATTTGATCTCTCTTAATTTTGATTTCTTTATCCTGACATCGGACACAAATCCCAAACATACAATCCATGTTATTAGTATCGCAAACTGTTTCCAGAATCAATTGACTTATATCCATCGCATTAAGAACTCCTTTCTGTTTTAAAGCCTTCATCTTAGCTTCAGCATTTGTGTGTATTTTACACAGGCACATATCCCTTCCATCTACTGTTGGTTTGAGTATGTAAAAGGGTCGATGTTTGGTAAAATTAAAATAAGAACATTTTGTACCTGGATTCTCAGACTTGAAAGCTTTAAACAAATTTTTCATCGAGTCCATGAGAAACCGTTTTTGTACTTTTTCTTTGCCTTTACTTACAGTTTCTTTTTTACCGGCCGTGTTTCTTGACACATCGTCTCTTAAGAAAAATATTTTTATTTTATTGGTTAACTCTGTATCACCACTGTGTGGATTTATTCTTGCCCTGATTTTTCCTTTTATACCTAAACTGTCTTTGACGATTTCTTTCTTTTGAGATGCGTCTATGTTCTCAAATATATTTTTCAACATGTTTTTCTCCTTTCGAGCCTTTATTTTCTTGTAACTTTCTTTGACAGCATTGCTTAAAGTTTTGTATTTATTGTGGACTATCCTTTCTGTGATCAATTCTTTTTCTTTCATCATAACTATTTCTTTTTCCTTGCGATGAGCTCTTTTCTTATATTTTTCATATTTTTTCTTCCACATCTTGACTTCGTTTTATAGTTTAATATTTTCTTTATACATTTTAGTTCTATCCCTCCTGATTTTTTTTCTTCCTCTTATTTTATATTCAGCTACTATAGATGATGCAGGAGACGCAGGTGGAGTAATTTCATGTTGATCTTGAGGTATATTGATTTCCTGCAAAACGGACGGAGAACTTGGAGGTGTGTCGTTAAGCATATTATGAACTGCTTTTATTCGTCTTCTTTGTTCCTGTTTACGTAATTTCCAGATAGCTCTGCAATGTTTTTGTTCCTCTGGCTGCATACTTGAAATCAACTTTTTATTTTTGTGATAGCTTTCTCTTTTCTTTCTTTTTCGTTCCGCCAATTTTTCCGGGTCCGCTTTAAGTCTTTCTCTATAGCGTCTTGACTTTTCTTTCGCCGATAATCCCATTCTAAAAATAAAAACGAAAAGGATTGCATGCAGTAGAGATGTGAATGTATGGAAGTGTGTATCGAAAACAACGCATAAAAATAAGGTGACTTGAAAGATAAAAAGCCGTGAGCTGGGTGCAACATTTAAGTAAAAGTGTTTGTGGTGTAGTCTCAGTTAGGGTTGCCAACCATACTGTTAAAAACAGTATTATACTGTTTTCTATGCTTTAATACTGTTGAAAAAAACTTCATTTGACCATAGCACTGTTTATTGTACTGCTCCGCATGCACTGGGCCTTAGTATACTGTTTGTTTTACAACGCAGCTTTTAATATACTGTTTTCCTTGAAAAAAAAGTTGGCAACCCTAGTCTCAGTCTACACCCTGGGATCAAGATGTTAAGTTATGATTTAAACCTAGTAACAATCTAATTACATTATTGTCGTCCTAGGGACAACCAAATTGTCCCAGGGACAACCACTTCGTTGTCCAAGTGACAGGGTTGTCCGTGTGACATTTCTGAAATATTGAGCTGCCAAATAAATACAAATGTATTTTTTTGTTTTGTTTCACATTTACAGAAACATACATATGAAATAGCATTTGGTGCACTAGAATTTTTTGTAATATTTTAAGTACTTACGTATTTTTTCCGGTGATCCGATGGACTGACAATAAAGCCACCCACTCTTACAAGCACAACGCGGCCGACTGACGCAGCGGTTGTCGTGAATTCGAAATGGCGGTTACGGCTATCTGTTTACTAATAATTTAGTTTTGTTGTCTACTGTCTTACAATGCCATCTATATTTTGATTCCACAGTTAATTTATGGTTGTCCGAAAGACCTACGTCTTATAGAATGATTACGGGGACAAAAGTAAAATAAAAAAATAATAATAATTGTTTAAAGTGAATATGCAACAGGCATGTTTTCTTCACTATACATATCCTTTTAAATGAATTTCAGTAATCAGTATTAATTTTATTATAGTGATTTTTTTCGTGTTGCATAGTTTTGTGGTGCCATAATACTTAGGGACAATCTCTGATAGTACTGAAAACTAACTTTTGTCTTTTGGACAACCATTAAACAACGGATAAATTACCAAAAAAATAAAAATGTTTTATAAGGATTGGTTACTAAATAATATTAGAAAAACAACGCATACAAATAAAATACGTCATTATTATTATAAATTATAATTATCGAATAGGGACAGGGTGCGAACCTCATCGGACATATAAAAGTTGATTGACCCATATACATACACGGAAGAGTAAGCAAACTAAAAGATTTAAAATAAGGCTCACAGGAACTAGTTTTACTCAATCCAAATATCGCTCTTACACATCGTTTTTGCGCCGTGAACACCATATTTATATTGGTAGAATTTCCCCAGAAAATAATTCCATAGCGCAGAATAGAAGCGATGTAACCATTATAAGCAGTAACTGCTGTATCTACACTTGATACTTTAGGTAGGGTTTTAAGCGCATATGTATACTGACTTATTATTTTTTTTTTTGCAAAAGACAGGTACAGCGTATTTGTAAGCTACTCGACTGGGGAAGCCCACCACATCACAGAATACCGCCAAGCCCATTAGTTGTTGTGTTCATGCGAGTGAGTGAGGTCTCCAGAAAGGAAGGAGTTGCTGCATTAGCAGCAGGGATGGCGCTAGCGATATTTCATGTTACGAGCGTTAATATGGCTATGGTAACCGCTTCCGATCAGACGGGCCGTATGCTTGTCTGCCATCAGACGTCGTATAAAAATATATATCGAAATTTGACCAAAAGTTAAACTAACTAAGAATAATATTATTCTGCTCGAAATCAGAATTATCTTTAATTAGTTAATGAAATTCAGTATACAATTTTCAGTCAACTTTCATTATATGTAAAATAATTACGATAGAATTTTCCTTCAGCATTCAGCGTTGCTCTAGGTAAGACGGCGACATTTTGCTTGCCAACTCATTCAGCGGCGATTGGCTCCTTTATTTGGACTTGGCTTAACGACTGTCATCTATATTGACAACAGCCGGGACCGACGACTTGCCGTACCCTCCGAAGCATGGAGAAGCTCGAGATAAATAAGGTCATCCATGGACAGGCTACTGTCGACATTTTTGGGGTGTAAGTGGTTCATCAACATCTTTGAACCAAAGCCAACTTCACCTGCACGCGGTGCACCCTGCTAACTGACAAACGAAGCTCTGGCGAAAAGAGAGGTAGGGAGCGTAATTGTAAGCTACCCGACTGGGGAATGTACCTCCACCTCACAGAATACCGCAGCCAAATAACAATTCCCTTGTTGTGTTCCTGCGAGTGAGTGAGGTCACCAGAAAGATAGGAGCCACCGCCCCACCACTGCCAACGCAGCATGCGTTGGCAGCGGGGGTGGCGGCGCGTGAGCGATATATTTTAACCGCTTCACATCAAGCGGTATGCTTGTCTACCGCCCGACGTAGTATAAAAAAAAAAACATTCCTTAACTTGCGTGGTCGACACACGCAATGACGAACCGAGCTCCTCACACACTGTCTGCTAAATAAGCAGAATATCGCCTAAATTAATGTATAATGAAGCTAATATAAGTGAACTCTGAGTCTTGTAAATTTGATCTTACCCAAACCCAGTCAGTGAATTATGGAATTCTCCAAACCTAGTATCATTAAGTGCTTAGTAAACAATTGTAATTTGTATATAACAACTACTAATTTACATTCGTCTTGTTAATTTAACAAGGTGTAGAGAACAATGAGAGTGTCTAATGAAATTGATTTAGTGAACCTGTCAGAAATAAGATGGTGGGGTATGTATAAAGTGACCATACGTCCCGTTTTGAACGGGACTGCCCCTTTTCTCGGTCACCTGTCCCGTTGTCCCCAAACAAAGCGCCGCCGCGCCGTGAATGTGGATGTGTACGCGTGAACACCGCGCGAACGTTCGCGTCGCCTTTGTATTCGTATACTGTTACCCTGGTGAAATAAGAAACAACTTCCGTTATATAAGGTGCTTTTTTTGTATTAGCCAGGAATTTAATGGCAGATAGTATTAAGCCTACTTGTTACGTTAGTGAAGAAATATGGCGTCCCAATATCATTAATAAGCTTTGAAAAAATAAATAACGTAGTCAATGAACTGGTTTCATAGTGCTTAATACATTCCGCGCTATCAGATGAAGTCGATAATAACAATAACAGCTGTACGTAGGTAGCGTCGTCCCAATTGCATATTTCCTTTAAAATGCGTTGTAATCAAAATAGGATAGGTAAAAAAAATGTAATCAAATGTAAAACTGATAGGTAATAATAACATACACTTACAGGAGGGCAGATGATTGTCCTTATCAAGGTCATTGAACTTTTCATCACACTTATTATCACAGATTTTGAACTGTCAAATTAATATCATAATAAATAAATAATAAATATTGTCAGACAAATTACACAGCGCCATCTAGCCCCAAAGTAAGCGAAGCTTGTGTTATGGGTACTAGACAACTGATAAACATACGTAAATACAGTTTTTTTTTTGTAAATACATACTTATGATACATAGAAAATACCCAGACCAAGACAAACAGACATGTTCATGCACACAAATGTTTGTCCTATGTGGGAATCAACCCCACGAGCGTTGGTGTCGAAGCCGCGTCATTGACCGCTACGCCACCGAGCTCGTCGAATAATGTATGTGTTTGTTTATGGAAACATCATAAAAACACTTAGTTACGATGTTAGTTTTCAAAAATAACGCAGTCACATAACATGTTCTACAAAAACTTGGCGTGTTTAAAAGCTCATTCAAATTATTTACACAAAATCACAATTAGTCACTAATTTATCCACGTCTACATACATGTTTTACCACTTTTTTGCCATGGAATGTCTGCGGAAAAAGTCCACTACCGCTTTCTGGAACTGATCGAGGTCTATCTGTACTGAATTTCGTACAGATATTCTGCGTGCGCATTTACACTCGCGACAAGAAACCATACCATACCATTTCGAGAAATTTGTACATTTCGTAAAACTGCGGCGTATAGGCATGATTAGGTCAACACACGGACGAATCACGGTTAACACTGTTTTCGTTTCCTTGGATCCTTTCTTCCTTCTTTCTCGCGGCGCGAGCGCTGTTGCCGTGCCGCCCGTGCGGGGGCGGGCGGCAGGAGATCAAGCGACAGACATCGCTGCGAAGCGGCGGCGTTTACAAAGGGCGGCCCAACATTTGAGTAAACTTTGACTTTACCGCGGTTATCACCGTGTTCGGAAAGCGTTTGGCAGCTCGTGACGTAGCCTTTCGGCACGGGTCATACCCGAGCGCATTGACCACGCCGTCTAGACTGCGACACAGAGGGATGGATCATACAAAGTAAACTAATCTTTTCATGATGCGATTTTATTTCCTAAGAGAAAAAAAATAACACGTGGGGCACAAATTTCATTTACTATCGAAATCGGCATATGTAATACTACTACCCTTTTCAATCCTGGCAGATAAATCAAAAGCTCCCTGTATATTGTCTGTCGTCCGTAGACCTTATATATCTTACTAATATATGAAAATTTATGAGTTTTAGAGACCCAATCCAGGTCGGAACCGACCCCTGGGGGCCGACATAGATCACTTTGGGAATGAAGACCAATTTTATTTTTATACGCAGTAATACATTCATCTACTGAGCAGCCCTACTCCCGAAGCTGAAGCCGATTACCGTCGGATTTTTTGATAGCGCAAATAGATTATAAATTAACTAGCGACCCGCCCCGGCTTCGCACGGGTGCAATGCTGATACTAAATGTACTACAGAAGGTCTTTGCGCTTTGTCCTATCCAGTCCTTCCCCAGTTATAGGCACACGCCGCCGGCTCCGCGGCCGGTACCGCCACAGCCGTTATGTCCCTGCATTTTAAATGTGTAATATCTTCTAAACTATTCATTTAAATTACATGCTGTGAAGGGCCATATTGATCTATATTAAATGCGCAATGTATTTAAGGTACTTAATTGGATAAGGATTAATTCTGTATTGCTTAAAATCGCTTCGTAAATAAGGCATTATTTCTTGTAAAAAGCAAAGGATAAAATAACGGTTATTGTGTGTTACCACTAAGAGATAGACATATACCATCGCGAACTTTTTTGTAGACCATTTTAAGGTGAACAATACTGTACTACATTATTTTGATCTATCTCGTTGGGTTCAGCCAGCGTTTGCAATGAAAGAGCAAAAAAATGTGTTTATTTACGACATCACATTAGAAACCTCTAAATTATCAGTGTTTTTCTACTATGTTATGCATATATTATACATATAAACTTTCCAGTTGAATCACTCTATCTATTAAAAAAAACCGCATCATAATCCGTTGCGTAGTTTCAAAGATTTAAGCATACATGGGGACATAGGGACACGCACCCTATACCTAACAGCTAATGCGCCCCGTGTGCCAACCTTCCGGTTATATCACGGGGGATGCGAGTCTCTCGTCTAGTAAATCAACCAGACGAGAGGACCTTTTCCTGCACCGCTTTTTGCGCTCGGTAAACCAACCGAGCACGCAAGCGTAGCAGTAGCAGGTCTTACTCCGCTTTCACCTGCATGCAGGCTACTTACGTACTCTTAAGTCGAGTAGCTCGTGGCGACCGACGCTCGGAGAACCCAAGCATCGGGGCCCTACTACCACTCCCCATTCTCCATGATGGGTAGCCGGAGCTGTATGGCACGCTCACATCCCGGCGCACAAGTACAAGTACAAGCGCGCCTAGTGTTTCTGCACCCACACTGGGGCGCCGGATAGCCGGCTCCCTGATTTCCTTGACAGGTACCGGAGCTGTATAAGGCGCGCTCACTTCCCGACGTCCTTCAAAGAAGAAACGCCTACCCCGAGCCTACGGTAGGGTGACCGGGGTGACGGAAGCGATCGCCCGTCAACCTCCTTGCTCAGCAGGCAAGTACCCGAGCCGCGGCGTCAGCTGGGAAGCCGACGACCGCTATAAGGGCCGCTCCAAGCCCCGTTGAGAACCACTGTGGCGGCCCTTCGCCTTAGGCCAGTGATAACCAACTCGCTACGCGCGAGGCCGAGCGCCCGGCCGACAATATGGCCAGGCAGACGAACATGCCCGACCTCTGTAGCTAAACCACATGCGCGTGAGTGTTTACACGCACATAAAGCCACCTCGAATCCGAACCCATGACTGGCAAATTGGGCTGCCGCCAGTCCCCGAGGTACCCTGATCCAAACAGGGGGACCCGTAGTTCCCCCTGCGAACTCTCCACAGTCGGGTACTCCGTGGGGACATAGGGACACGCACCCTATACCTAGCAGCTAATGCGCCCCGTGTGCCAACCTTCCGGTTATATCACGGGGGATGCGAGTCTCTCGTCCAGTAAATCAACCAGACGAGAGGACCTTTTCCTGCACCGCTTTTGCGCTCGGTAAACCAACCGAGCACGCAAGCGTAGCAGTAGCAGGTCTTACTCCGCTTTCACCTGCATGCAGGCTACTTACGTACTCTTAAGTCGAGTAGCTCGTGGCGACCGACGCTCGGAGAACCCAAGCATCGGGGCCCTACTACCACTCCCCATTCTCCATGATGGGTAGCCGGAGCTGTATGGCACGCTCACATCCCGGCGCACAAGTACAAGTACAAGCGCGCCTAGTGTTTCTGCACCCACACTGGGGCGCCGGATAGCCGGCTCCCTGATTTCCTTGACAGGTACCGGAGCTGTATAAGGCACGCTCACTTCCCGACGTCCTTCAAAGAAGAAACGCCTACCCCGAGCCTACGGTAGGGTGGCCGGGGTGACGGAAGCGATCGCCCGTCAACCTCCTTGCTCAGCAGGCAAGTACCCGAGCCGCGGCGTCAGCTGGGAAGCCGACGACCGCTATAAGGGCCGCTCCAAGCCCCGTTGAGAACCACTGTGGCGGCCCTTCGCCTTAGGCCAGTGATAACCAACTCGCTACGCGCGAGGCCGAGCGCCCGGCCGACAATATGGCCAGGCAGACGAACATGCCCGACCTCTGTAGCTAAACCACATGCGCGTGAGTGTTTACACGCACATAAAGCCACCTCGAATCCGAACCCATGACTGGCAAATTGGGCTGCCGCCAGTCCCCGAGGTACCCTGATCCAAACAGGGGGACCCGTAGTTCCCCCTGCGAACTCTCCACAGTCGGGTACTCCGTGGAGAGTAGTAGAGAGTGGGGACATAGGGACAGAGAAAGCGACTTTGTTTTATACTATGTAGTGATGTCAAACATCTTTAGCTTGGTCGGCAGAGCTCAATGGTTTCTACCATCTTAGCCAAACACAATAACCGCCAATCTAAGCTAAAGTTTGATTTTAGCAATCAAAAATTCGATGGTAATCGGCTTCAGATAGAGTTGGTAGGTTATAGCCGCCCTAGGGACGTTGGAAATCTCCCCGCAAGTATTGCTAAAAAAGGAGGTGTCAACGTAAATAAGGTAAACTTTAAATGTACTTCTCGTGAAGTTAAATTGGAACAACTTCCTAGTACGGTATCCTCAATTCCTCTATGCCGGAAAGACACCCTGTTGATTCATAATAACACCACATAACACATAATGCGAGTAGCCAAACATTGCTTTCAAACACAGTAATAAAAATAAATGGGTTATATGATATATGAATATATCTTCGGCGCTATAATCGCTAGCAGCAAATACTCGTATACGCAATATAACAATCGATTCTTCAAGATTTAGTGTACATTCACAGATTAACTAGCAAGCTGGATATGGCTTCTTAATTGGCATCTATATAATTATAAGAGTAAATCACTCACTCTTCACGAAATCTCAGAAACTACAAGTGCTAGGAGTCTCAAATTTTGCATGGGGGTTCCTTTTAGGACATAGGTGCTCACTAAGACGGGAATTTGGAAAATTCAATCCCTAAGAGGGTGAAACGGGGGTCCAAAGTTTATATGGGGAACCAAGATTAGTTGGACTATTTTATAAGAAACTTTACATGAGCACTTCTGTAGATAAATGAGTAAACACGTGTTTCAGGATTTTTCAAAATTCAACCCCTAAAGGGGTGAAATGAGGTGCAAACGTCTGAAAAACGTTATGGGTATTGTTTTTATGGTTTATCGGGTCGCTGATTCCGAAAACAACAGCTATTTTATAATCTAACATAACCGACGTGACACAAGAGCACTCCTGAGGGGATGCGATGGGGTTGAAATGTCATAATCAATATGGGTGTTGATTCTATGGTTTTCTGAGACGTCAATTACGAAAATGGCATCGATTTGAAAACGTTGACATGAAGTTTCCATATCGGTATAAAAATCCAAGATTTGGAACACCTGATGCAGATCCATGATGGTTCAGCTAAACTATAAGAAATATAAAATTGACGCCTTAGCAAAAGTTGTTCAACTTGATCAGCATTTTTTGTTGAGGTATAAAAATCCAAGTTTTGGAACACCTGATGTAGAACCATAAAGGTTCAGCTAAACTATAACAAATATAAAATTGACGCCTTAGCAAAAGTTGTTCAGCCTGATGAGTATTTTTTGTTGAGGTATAAAAATCCAAGATTTGGAACACGTGATGCAGAACCATAATGGTTACGGTAAGCTATAAGAAATATAAAATTGACGCCTTTGCAAAAGTTGTTCAACTTGATGAATATCTTTTGTTGAGGTATAAAAATCCTAGATTTGGAACACCTGATGAAGAACCATAATGGTTCAGCTAAACTATAAGAAATATAAAATTGACGCCTTAGCAAAAGTTGTTCAACTTGATCAGCATTTTTTGTTGAGGTATAAAAATCCTAGATTTGGAACACCTGATGCAGAACCATAATGGTTCAGCTAAACTATAAGGAATATAAAAATGACGCCTTAGCAAAAGTTGTTCAGCCTGACGAGCATTTTTTGTTGAGGTATATAAATCCAAGATGCAGAACAAAGCTAAATTTATTTGCATAAACAACATAGTGTTTACAATAAATTATAGTTTAAAAAAATAACTAAAAAACTAAAAAAGCTACTTAAAAAAACAATAAATAGTTTAACAAAATATGGATTGAATACAATCCATTTTTTTACAATAGTAAAAAAATAACCGCGTAGCGTAGTGCTACTTTTATTCTTACCTGCTACAAGTTACACGCAATTGTTTTATTTATTTACAAAGGTAACGTGGGCTATTTAGTCAGTTTATTATAGACGTGTACGCTAAAATTGAAATGGAACGATTGGAATATATTCTCACAAACCAGAAGAATGAGTGCATTTGCGGGACGCTATGTAGCAAGATTTTGTGATGCAAAGTCTTTTAAACAACGAGGGGAAACTGTTTTTCTTAGATGCTTTAGGAGACAAAAACATACCTGACAAAAGCAATCCTCGCTGAAATCAGGCGTCAAAATAATATCTCACAGCAGCATCCATCAATCCAGGTATTGCAGCCATATATTACTTCTAGGCGGAAGGACGCAAATACAATGTTCAATATTATACTCGATTTGAATGGAAACACCGACATGCTTTGTGACACGAAACTGTGACAAAGCGAAAATGGTTCAGGATTGCTGTCTCAGATGAATGCGAAATGGCCAATAATAAGGCAGTAGAAGCTGTAGATAGAACTTTACGTGCCCAAGAGTTTTCAAAAATATTATTAAAATTTGGGGAAGATCTCCTTCCTGAAGTAAAGTCAATGTTTAGCAGCGAAATATGTATAATTGAAGCTGAGATTCTCACTGGAAGTGGTGCCGATGAAACTGTATTTATTCCGCGTATACCACTCTCTTCCTTCTTACGGCCGTGTGGTACAGATTAGAATAGAATCACTTCGTCTCTTCCCGTGGATGTCGTACAAGGCGACGTCTGATTTCTCCGTCAATTGTACAGCAATTTTAATAATTCTTATTCGTTTGAGAGGGTACACTCTCCAGGTGGTCCCATATTAAAATGAATGTTGCTAAGCCCATAACTCGAGAACGGCTCGACCAATTCTGCTAATTTTTATTTTAATATTTTTGTTAAGGTATAAGGAAGGTTCTTATGGACATTAAAATTTCGAGGAAAAGAAAACAACACTTTCTACCCGTGCGAAGCCGGGGCGGGCAGCAAGTTATAATATAAAACTGTAAGAATATTTTTTTTTTAATCATATTACGAAGAACTCTTACTATTTATTAATTAATTTACGGGGGGCGAAACATCGATCTAGCTAGGTTTCGGAGATAGTTCTTAATCGTTAATATAAATATAATAACGTTTCATTTAATGGAGGAACATTAAATAATAAATTGTTCTTTAAAACTATTAGAGTAATGTTTTCTTCATTTTCATGAGATCATAATATTTTCTACTTAGAGATAATTTTCAGCATAAATAGAATCTTTGCTAACGAATTTTAATCTTTCAACGCTATTATTTTTCAGTCTGAAGGGGAAATGCGCCATAATTTTTTATAGAACAAATTTCTGGAAATATAGAAAATAGTAATCTATTAACACATACGAAGCTATTAAACAGTAGCAAAGCGAGGACCAATCGCGTTTTTTTTTTATAAATTAATAATTTCTTATGAAGAAAGTGAGTAAAATTAATTTATTATTTTACATTTCAAAACCCATGACTAAGGCATTTTGTATACCAAAAACTAAAACCTAAATAACAGACTCATTCATTCAATCATCCTATGCAGCATTGCCCCATGGCAACTACACGGCTTTACAGTTTGGCAATTTTGCCAACTGCGGTGTCTAATGTTTCTAAATCTATGTGTACGAGTACTCTCGTCTCGATTAGATCCGATGCTCTTAAAGGCTGACCCAGAAACGGGGTAATCAAGTATAGAAACGATGGAAGGTCTTATTTTATTGGGATCGTATGTTTGATTTTTTATTGGGAAACATCTGAATAAGATTGAGAATTATTTTTTAACGAGTTACAAAAACAGAGATGAATCCTTCAGTACTTATATATTTTTCTGTGTTTACTTAACCTTTTATAAAAATTTCAATCTATTAGAGGAATATCGAACAAATTTTACTTCAAAAAGAAAATATTTTCCTTTTACGCAAATTGTATTTTACCTCTTTTGTACCGCATTCGGTAATAGGTACAATCAGATATAGCACCGTCGCTGCTAACGCAGCATCTCGTCCGAAGGCAATACTCACTAATACCAAGATAACAACCTTTGGGACTAATTGCTGGCTCTGTATGCCTTTCAACAGAGCCTGGTTTGCGTAAATAGTTTTTAAATTTCATTCTTCAATTTCAAGTAGCCACGTCTTAGTAGACGTAGTTCGTGAGGATGGCATCGTTGCGCGAGGGCGTCCCCTCAATCGAAGGAGTTTAGAGCGTACTCCACCACGCTGGTCAACTGCGGGTTGGTTTAACTCGAGATAAATAAACCCATCCATGGACAGACTACAGTCGCGGTTGCTTAACTTGCGTGTTCGATTACACTGACACGCGTAACGACGCCATTGAGCATACTTATAATACATAGAAAAACACCCAGACCAAGAGAAACAGACATGTTCGTGCACACAAATGTTTTTCTTGTACCCGTACAATCGAATCCGCGACCTAGGAGTCAAAGTGGCCATTGCTAACCATTCGACCACCGAGCTCGTCATTAATATAGTTAAATGAAAACTTAAGTTAACATTTAACTATGAAATGAGATATGAAAACTTAAGTTAACATTTAACTTAAGTTTTCATATCTCATTAGTAAACTCACATCCAGCTCTCAAAGGCATATCGTCCTTCCCGAGGTCTAGCTCCTCAAATAGTTAACATCTGTGTCAATTAATATCCCATTTGAGTATCGCATTAACTCAAATCTGAATACATTTGATTAATGGGACAGTAATGATATTCCTCGTTAAATATCACCGAAGGCGATCCCTGCTCCGCTTGGGAGCTGATATGTAACATATACTAATAGTCTCGGCATTACCAAAATATGCTGATAGTTTATTCATGTTATCATCATCATCATCATCAGGTCAATTTAGTCTCCACTACAGGAGCACGTCTCTCGTCCGTCCTAGACAGAAGGAGGATTTGGCCTACACTCCCCACGCTGGCCTGACGGGTTGGGGAGGCCTGATCGATATTTTATAATGTATTTCCCTTAGTCGCCTTGTACGACATCCACGGGAAGAGACGGAGTGATTCTATTCTAGTCTACCGGAAACTACACAGACTTATTCAATGTATACTTGAGGTTGTTTGACGTGAATGCGTCCTTAAAATTGCTCCCATAGGACGGCAATTCAAAAAGACGAATGATAACAAAATCGGGATATACAGTTTGATGTTATACCTACATCTATCATTTCGAATTCAAAACATACGCTATGCCCTACCTCTCTTTTAACCAGAGCCTCGTTTGCAGCAGGGTACATCACGCGCAGGTGAAGCTAGCTTTGGTTCAAAGAGATGATTTTTTTTTATACAACTAATTGGTAAACAAACGTACCACCTGCCGGTTGGTAAGCCGTTATCGTAGCCTATGGACGCTCACAATATTCTAATGTTTGACAACGCACAAGTTATGTCTAACTATGCGCATAACTCGCACATTGTCTAACCTACTACCGTACCTGCTACCATCTATGTAATATTTAGTTACTTTGTATATTATATAAAATAACATGTCCTGACTGACTGATTCATTAACGCCAAGGCAAAACTACTGAAGCTAGAAACGTGATATTTCGACCGTGGCTTCCTTTTGTGACGTAAAGGTCCACTAAGAAGGGATTTTGCGAAATTAACCCCCTAAAGAGGTAAAAAGGGGTAAAAACGTTTGTATGTAATTTTTTTGTTTGTGGCCAGATTTGTTTGGAATTACGTGATATTGCTCTTTGATTTAATTTAATAAAACTCTAATTCAATATTTTCTAAGATTCAATCTCTTAAGAGCCCTATTACATTTGCACGCTGACGAGCTCTCGAGCAGTACTAAACCCGCGAAGGCCGCCGGCGCATCGTTTTTTGTAGTAATTTTGAAGTTATATTTATCGTTTTTATTGAAATAAGACTAAAGTCATGCTACAAAGTTTATTCATCATGAAGTAACAATTATTCTCGTATAAATTTTGCTCAATAATATTATCGTATATTCGATAAATTCACAGTTTACTATTTTATTTTCGAAGTTTTTTTGGTTAAAATAATGTTTTTTTTTCTATATTAAATCAATGATATTTCAAAATTCCGAGGCCGCTATGTACTATACGACTATATAACAAATAACATTTTATTTTTTATTACATTTGTTTGGAACAGTAGTACAATCCAGGAGCTCAAAATAGTGCATGCGCGCATTTTATGAAAATCTTTCTCTGCAATTTTATGTTTATTTAAAAAGTTAAGCAAAATTTACAAAAAGCGAGGCCGCTACGTACTATGCCAATAGCTATTCTATACTATTCAATAAGTCAACATTGTTAATGTATTTTTGTTTCCGAGATCAAAAACGCCAAAATTGGCCATTTTACGCAAAAATCACAGTCAAAATGTAATATGGCTCTTAAGGGGTAAAATGAGGTATTAAACTTTGTATGGGAAAAAAATATTAAATGGGCATTTCGGCTAGAAACTTTGTAAATGTACTCCTAAAAGAAAATAAGTAAACACGTATTTATTTATTTATTTATTTTATCCAATAACTTTTTCTTTGGTTTATACATAAAATATTTTAAATTAGTTTTTAGATTAGTTTTAGTTTAATGTACATTTTAGAATTATAAGAATATTTATTATACTATCAGTATATAAATAAATATGTAAATAAAAAAATTACTATGTCGAAAAAAGTAAACACATATTTCAGGATTTTTCGATATTCAACCCTTACTCGTAAGTGTGTGAACAGGGATATGAATGATTTCATACATCAGAAATGAAGGAGATTCTGCGTTGGCAGCGGGGGTGGCGGCGTGCAAGTGATATATTATGTTGCGAGCGTTAATACGGTTACGGTAACCGCTTCACATCAGGCGGGCCGTATGCTTGTCTGCCACCCGACGTAGTATAAAAAAAATCTACGCGTACGCAGTCGCGGGCAAAAGCTAGTCGTAGTATAAAAAAGAATATCACTGAACCACTAATATTTCGTCTTCTGCTATCAGCTGTAACATAAAAACCAATGACAACCAAATCCACAAAATAAACGCTCAAAAGGAATCCGTCGAATCTGAATTCCGTAAGATTAATTCCTATTGTAATCGGCGTTTCGATGTTTTCATTCCTCTTTTGTCGTATATTTTGTAAAGGAACCCAATTCTATCCCTGCCTATGATATTATATATTTATAGCGGGTTCGATATCCGCACAAAACAAATATTTGTATGCATGAACATGCATGCCGGTTTGTCTTGGTCACTCTCAGATTAATATATTTTTTTAGATTTATATTAATACAGATTTGTTACAAACCTATGAGTCCATTCGTTCCATTTCTGTTCAATTTAATAACCCAATTGTACGTTGAACGTATCTAAATATAAAATGTCATATCCCCAGCCATAACAATCAGTACGCCGTTTTGCGTCCACAATGGCGGTCCCTGAAACATATAATTTGGAAGATAATTTGTCATGACCTTTTTTGAAATTAATAACATGTCCCATATTCCATTTCGTAAAAGCAGTAAAAACTCAATTATATTTTGTTTCGCTCCGTCCGATCTCTTTATAAAAACCTCGCAGCCTATGATACATGTCTTCGTAGTCGTAAACCCATTCATCCCACTATTTACGGATACGGGTGTCCCCTCAATTGAAGGGGCTTAGAGTAACTCCACCACGCTGCTCAACTGCGGGTTGGTGGAGATCGATGTTTTCAAGCCGCCTAAAGGCCACTGACTTGGCTTAAGGCGGGGTGGTACCAGTGGTACTGCAAAATCCACAATTTAGAATTCATATTTGAAGTAATAAACAGAGAATTAAAATCTAGGATAATAATTCCAAGATTAGACTAGAATCTAGAATAATAATTCCAATGTTTAAAAATTGTATAAATTGTTTAACAATATCGTAAAATACACAAAACTATAAAGATCTGCAAACTTTCAGTCAGACTTTTTTTAGCGTCGATAAAAGTTTGGCGGGAAAGTCCATTTTAAAAGTATGAAATTATTAAAAAATAATATTTCCATTGGAGAAGCAATAAAAAATGCTATACTTTTATTATGATACTAATCACATAATAGTAGTTTATGAAACTGTTGCATATTAGGGGTTATTAAAATACGAGTGTGAGTTTATAACATGAGCCGAAGGCGAATGTTATAATAGACCACACGAGTATTTTAATGCCTAATTATGTGTAGTTTCATACACTACTTTATCTAATCTCATGAAATATATGATAATAATATTTTAAATCCATTTGCAGATCGAGCATGCGTAGTGCGCATGCGCGACGCGCCGCGCGGCGCCGCGTTCACAGATTATGTAGAAAAATTTTGCAAAGTTGCAATGTATTTGCATTGCAACCTGTTTAAAATACCTGTATCCAGGGCTGAAGCTGTATTGAAATGGTAAAAAAGTTAAAAGTTACGATATAGTTGTCCATATAAGAGCTGTATCGAAAAATAACTTTTTAAATTCTGTCATCTGCAGAATACGTTTAGGACATACATGCAGTCCTGCTCACTTATTCAAATTAAATATAGCTGCCAATCCTTTGTGCTCTTGTGGAGAGTATGGTGATTTAAACCACATACTCTTTTCTTGCCTTCTATATGATCGCTCCGTTTTTATTTCAGAACTCATAGCAATCCGTGTACCTTTTCCTACTTCTATTAAATGTTTATAATATTTAAATAGTGTCCTTGTATATAATTCCATTGCAATATTTATAGAACGTAATAATATCAAGCTTTGAATGATATGTATATATTAGAAATTAGTAGTAACATGTATTAAAACCAATCCTGGATGTTATAAATTACAGTTCGAATACCATTTAATGTTTTTATATAATTTCGTAATTGTATTGTGTTAACTTTGTTATTGGCTAATCAACGTATAGCCATTAAAAAAAAAAAAACTTTTTAAATTTATTTTACATCTCTCGTATTCGGTAAGTAGGTCCTTATTACCCCCAAATGGGGATTGTAGGTGACCAATTAGCGCTCTAGGGTAATAATGTAGCTATAAAAGGCTCTAGGGCGGTAAGTAATAAAAAAAAAAACACTTCACTCTTTCAAAAAGTTCGCGTACATCTAACCATCATACTGGCAATAGACATCATGCATTCAGCCCAATGACAAAAGAGGTCGCTTCGCTATTCAGCCTTGTCTTCGTATGAGTAGTCATCAATTTAAATATCGAACGACGAAGCTCAATTTCCTTCTAGAAAAAAAAAAAAAAAAAAAAAAAAGAGATGAAAAAAGGCGGGAATAGAAACTTTTACTTTTAATATTGTTTGTTTTCGGGATTTTTTTATAATTACGTGCTAATTAGGAAAAAAACATGAGTTCTGCAAGCGATGAAGATATAAGCTGCACTCCCGATTCAATGAAAATGGAAGCTGAAGCAGCAATTAACAATATTTTGCCTGAAAGTTCTAAAGAGAGATATTTGAAAACTTACGACGAGTTCAAGAAGTGGCGAAAAGAAAAACAAGTAAAGTCTTTTATTTTTGTAGTCCCGGTTTTTTTCTACTTACCTCACAATCGAGATGTAAAGCAGAGTAGTTAGCTCGGGTGTAAGCATCAATTGCACCCTCGAACTATAGGCGCCCTCGCTGCGCTCGTGCGCCTAAATATCTCGGGCTGCAATTGATGCCTTACAGCCCTTGGCTACTAATCTACTATTGATAGCTTGTGCGTAAAGAATGTCATTAGGATACTGTGTTTAGTTTTTTAATATGTAAATTTTAGTATGCGATTAGATAAACGTAATATTTAACATACCTGTCGTACAAATTTCTGATTTGATGCATACAAAATACAAACCTGTGACGTCATAATTCGGTAGTCTTTTGTATGGAGCGTTTTGGGGCAGTCTAAAAATTGTGATTTTCAAATTACCTTATCTCGAGAGATTTTTGTGCTATCGAAGTAATTCTTTCACCTATGGTTATATTATGGAGACGTCCCTACATATTATACCGAAAAAAATGTTAGTCAAATAGCCTAATGTCATATTGTTTCTAGCGCTGGCTCACCTCGCCTTAACGACTGTCATCTAAATACAACAGCCGGGACCGATGGCTTATCGTACCCAAAGCATAAAGTCGAGTTTTTTTTTATACTACGTCGGGTGACATACAAGCATACGGCCCGCCTGATGTGAAGCGGTTACCGTAGCTATATTAACGCTCGCAACTTAAAATATCGCTCGCTCTCCTCTCCTTCCTTTCACCACTTCTCCTTCCTTTTCCACCAAGGGGTCGCCAATCCGTTGCCAGCCTATACTCCTTCCTTCCTTTTTTTCTGGTGACCTTACTCACTCGCAGGAACACAACAACCCTCAAGGGAATTGTTATTTGCCTGCGGTATTCTGTGAGGTGGAGGTACATTCCCCAGTCGGGTAGCTTACAATTACGCTCCCTACCTCTCTTTTCACCAGAGCTTCGTTTGTCAGTCAGCAGGGTGCACCCCGTGCAGGTGAAGTTGGCTTTGGTTCAAAGATGTTGATGAACCACTTACACCCCAAAAGATTAAGAGGTAAAAAAACCCATCCATGGATAGGCTATGGTCGACGTTGTATAACTTGCGTGATGGATTAGGCTACCACGAGCCACAACGCCATCGAGCTCCTCTGCTCCAGCTGATACATGTCATCATCATCATCAGGTCATTTTAGTCTCCACTACAGGAGCACGACCCTCTCTCGTCCGTCCCTGACAGAAGGAGAATTTGGCCTACACTCCCCACGCTGGCCAGACGGGTTGAGGAGGCTTGATCTATGTTTTATAATGTACTAGCGGCCCGGTACGTGCTTCGCTACGTATAAAGTGAAATACTAAAAAAAATTCATTGGAACATCAAATTCATTTATTCAAACAAAAAATATTTTATTAATTGCTAGCTATTTTAAAACTTAATCCGAAACATTTGGATAAACAATATATTTTGTTTTTCTGTTTTGAGCATGAATAAACAAACGGCTGGGGGTACCGACTCTGGACAGGCAACATAAAGTCGAAGCACGTCCAAAATGAAATGACTGCATGACTGACATAAAAACATGCTTGTACTGTCAACACTGAAAAAAGTTTCAATTTGACAGCAAAATCCCCATTAACAAAATGATCCGCCATTTATTGAATTCATTTGTTACAAAAAATGTGATAAATGAAGAACCGCTGTACCGATTTTGTGCAAACTTCACATAAACCATCTACTAAATAGTCCGAACAAAGCGCAAACATTTGGTTTGGATAGGTGAGCCCGTTCTTGAGTTATAAAATTACAACGAAAATTGGCAAAAAAATGTGATAAATGAAGAACCGCTCTAACGATTTTGTGCAAACTTCACATAAACCTTCTACTAAATAGTCCGAACAAAGCCTAAACATTTGGTTTGGCTAAGTGAGCCCGTTCTTGAGTTATAAAATTACAACGAAAATTGGCATTGATTTTTATATATATAGATTTTCCCTAGTCGCCTTATACGACATCCACGAGAAGAGACGGAGTGATTCTATTCTAGTCTGCCGGAAACCACACGGCAAATTGCTATTTTTGGCAGGATACTTGTGACAATAGGTGTGACAACGAGTGCATCACACTTGAGCTTCATAACATCCCTTCCAGCCACCGTTTGGGCACACCCCAAATATTTTGGCATATTGGCAATCGAACCATATAAATCCGAATAATTCTGAATGTCAGGCCGCATAGAAAAAATAAACGTTTTACTTAATTTTTAACCGACTTCAAAAAAGGAGGAGGTTCTCAATTCGACTGAATATTTTTTTGTATGTATGTTATTCGATATCTTTGCGAATTGTGAACCGATTTTCATAATTCTTTTTTTATTTGAAAGGGTATGATTGCAAGTCAGGATTTGATGAGGGGATGCCAGGGAAATTAAGGGAAACCCTTAAATTTTATAAGCATGTATGGTCATATTCATTTTTTTATTTGAAAGGGTAATTGCGATATGGTTCCATATTCACCAAGTCAGGGTCTGATGATGGGATCCCAGAAAAATCGAGGGAAACCCTTAAATTTGCCCTATGGTAGCCGGCAGAATAAAATTGTGCCACTCCATTGCTCTGCGCTGGATGTCGTACAAGGCGACTAAGGAATCTTGAGTCACGCGATAACTTTTCTCCCGGAAGATGGGCAGCAGCGTCTGCCGGGGTATTCCACCAATAAGCTGCGCTCGCCAATTGAAGTCGGTTTAAATTTTTTCATTAAATCAACTTTATTGTTAGCAGGTACAGTGATAGTGCAAATAACGGAACGGCAAAAAAGTTTATTTTTTTAATACATAATGACAAACTTTCATATTTCACGGAAACTTACTTTGCCGCCAGTCGCATCAATTAGTGTCGACTGCAAGTCCCCCGCACGGAACAAAGGCGTTTTGTTCCGCGGCTTGTGCCGTGCACAATGCCTCAGTAATGACACAGACTTAAATACTTTCTAGACTTGGACAGTTATATTTGTAAGCATAGCAGATATTATGAGCAGTAACTTAAGTCTATATTTTTGTAATCTACGTACTTTAACTACTCTTCTCAACATATTTGCGTCTACTACTGAACGTTTCGCTCTTCCATCCCCTGATGGTCCGTCTAGAATCTAGACGGAGAGTCATGGAAGAGTCTCAGAATCGTCATGGAAGAGACCATCGTCACCTGAACTTGTAATGGATCTAGAGTCTTGGATCTAGACTCTAGAGTCTAGATCCTAGACTCTAGATCCACTTCTTGTCCAGGGGCCGTATCACATTTTTGGGGTGGAAGTCATCAACATCTTTGAACTAAAGCCATCCTTACCTGCACGTGGTGCACCTGCTGACTGCAATCGAGGCTCTGGCAAAAAGAGAGGTAGGGCATAGAGTATTTTTTAAGCTGGTCGACTGGGGAAGTTCAGAATATCGCAACCAAATAACAATTCCCTTGAGGGTTATTGTGTTCCTGCGAGTAAGTGAGGTCACCAGAAAAAAAGGAAGGAAGGAGTATAGGATGGCAACGGATTGGCGACCCCTTGGTGACCATTTGCCCCCCCCCCCCCCCCTTCCTCATCTCTCATATAAAAAGAACCTAATTAAGTCATACTCAATCGTTTTTCCCCTGGTCCACATAGTCGCTAGTAGTTTAGAAGTTCTGGCAGAATAAAAAATCTTATTCATATACATACCTACACGAACCCTGAAAACTTCCTTCTGCTCCTCACGTCGTGTTCCTCATTACTGAGGGTTGTGATTCCCCCATGTAATAATCTTGTGCCTGACAATACTTCGACATCGTTTGCGATCCCTAGCTGCATGGAGGGCATCGTGCAGCTTGGTGTCCAATGCATTACTAATTCGATAATAGGACTGCGGTCTCTCGGCCGTCACCATCGATTTGAACCCTGAAAATATAACTTTTCTTATCGTGTACAATGAAACATTTGTCGGCACCTATTGGCTGTCGCAGAATATCGGCGCTGTGTTTAGTACCCAGCATTAATGCCGAGCGATGGTCAAATTGGCATCAAGAGTATGTACGAGTAAGTACGTTATGTTTAAAATGTTATATGTTATTGTGTATCGTTTCCTCATATTGTGGTGTTAATAAACATTACTTTTTTCTTTCTTACTTTATTTCCTTCTTTCTTTCTCTCTCTCTCTCTTTTTTTTTATCTGTCTTTTCTATTATATGTATCTTTTTCATGTGGTTGAAATTTGGCATCCAGGTAGCTATTATGTCGTAAGGATCCGCTCAGATAAGATTTTGGAAAATTCTCAAGGGGTACCGATCCCGGAGTCCCTCATCACGATCACGGGCGCTACCTAGTCCATATCTATAAAAGGCAACCGTTATTGGCTGACTAATTTATCAAAGCACAGCTCAAACATATGGACGTATCAGGTTGAATTTTGCCGTATGCCACAGCGGATGTCTATACCTATTTCGGAAGTTGTCATTTTCGAAAATTGACTTTTTTGGAAGAGACGTTTTGGGAAGTTGTCATTTTTGGAAGTTGTCAAAGTCAAAGTCAAAGTCAAAATTCTTTATTCTGTGGGCCCTCGCGGGCACTTAGACACGTCTTTTACAATTAGGTATATTTTTTATCTACCAGCATTTCGGAATGACCATTGACGAGAAGAAATGCCGAAAGAAACTCTGTCAATATAGGTCTTTTTTTTTTAAATAGCCATACAATATTATCATAATACAATAAAAATAATGTCAATGTACAATAAAAAAAATGGTATGTCAACCAAAATAAGAGAGATAATAAAAAATAAAAAAACAAGTAAAATAAAATAGTAAAAAAATATAAAAATATAAAAATATAAAAAATCATAGTATAGAGTGTATATACATATTGTATAAAGTCTAAATATGTATATCCACAATACTACTTGTAAAGATAAGACGCCTGTGCTTCACATCCTGTGCCGAGAATTTGCCATACATTTTTATCATTAAGGTAATCGTCGGTCCTGTAGTAAGCCTTTTTGTCTGTCCTTTTAGGAAGTTGTCGTTCTCAGCCTGAGGGCTATGATGCCATGGGCATCCGTTAAGAATAAATATTTAATATTTTTTTTTTATTAAAAAGTATCAAATGTCCTTTCTAATTAATACCTTTGAAAATATGTGTACAAAGTTTCAGGACTCAACCGAGTTGTTTCGGCGTGAAAGTGTAACAAACAAATTCACATTCATATTCATTATATTAGTAGGGATGTCTAGCTTTCAGCCAACTTGTAGAATTTATCAAAATATTCATAAAATGGTTTTTATCTGTACCACACTTGATAAAAACCACAGAACATATAATAACAACCCTACACGGGATGCTGTAATTGTAGACAACAGCTTAATTCCACCCCACCGCAGAAAGGGGGCAGAGGGGGCCAATGGGGACCTCTGCTATGTTACATCGTTACATTATGTTTGGTTATCATATGAGTGTTTATTAACATTTGAGATGAGGGTTTAAATTTGATAAACACTAACGAGGATTAGGCAATGGCAATTCAGATTCAATTACATCATGAAATAAATTAAGTACTATTTATATAAAAATGCCGTGTCACTAGATTTGTCCGTTATAAACTCCGAGACTACAGACATTTGGACATTTTGTTATTAGGTCCAACTTTAGAAATAGGATAGTTTTTATCCAATTTATCTCCTAAGGGAGGAGCTCGATAGCATCGTTGTCGTGTCAGTCTAATCGAACACGCAAGTTAAGCACCGTCGACCGCAGCCTGTCTCTATAGACAGGCTGCGGTCGATATGTTTGTGACAAACATCTGGTAGAGCTCCACGGTTCATATCAGTTAAGCTAAACACAATTACCCCAGGCCCTGCCCAGGGGCCCTACCGCCTAAGCTGAAGCCAATTACCATTGAATTTATTGATTCGAAAAATAGATCTTACTTTTAAGTTAGTAACAAACCCATCTATATGGGTTTATTTATCTCGAGCTCCTCCGTGCTTCGGAGGGCACGTTAAGCCGTCGGACCTGGCTGTTTTTATATTAATAAGACGGCATTCTTTAACAGGTTCGCAGTCCTAGGTGCAGTCGCAGGTGACTTCACTGGTATGTCCATGAGGCATATGTACTTCATGGCCAGTCATGTAGATTATTATTTCAATCACACATAAATTATCATAAAATAGTTGAAGAGAATGACGTAACTTAATACGAAACTTCATGAGCGTTAGGTGTCATTATTACTATGGGGACGTATACAAAGAAGAGCCGGAGTTAGTTGCCGGAGTCGGTCCTGATTTTACCCGACACTAAATTCAAACAGCTTATTAAGACCACCTTATGTAAAAAGGCTTACTACAGGACCGACGATTACCTTAATGATAAAAATGTATGGCAAATTCTCGGCACAGGATGTGAAGCACAGGCGTCTTATCTTTACAAGTAGTATTGTGGATATACATATTTAGACTTTTATACAATATGTATATACACTCTATACTATGATTTTTTATATTTTAATTTTTTTTACTATTTTATTTTACTTCAATTTTTTTTTTCTCTTATTTTGGTTGAATACCATTTTTCTTTTTATTGTATTATGATAATATTGTATGGCTATTTAAAAAAAAAGACCTATATTGATAGAGTTTCTTTCGGCATTTCTTCTCGTCAATGGTCATTCCGAAATGCTGGTAGATAAAAAAATATACCTAATTGTAAAAGACGTGTCTAAGTGCCCGCGAGGGCCAGAATAAAGAATTTTGACTTTGACTTTGAAGATCGCAACTTGCTTCGGGACTAGTCAGTTGCTTTAGGGCGACCTGAAAACACTGGACTCCGCCAACCCGCAGCTGAGCAGCGGGGTGGAGAATGTTGTATACCCCTTCGACTGAAGGGGAACCCGTAGACCAGCAGTCGGATGGCTATGGATTGATGCCGATCTCATTAGGTATTAGTATAATAGAGGATGGATGTTTGTATGAAAGACCAGGCAGATGTAGTCGAGGGTTACCTCTAGTCATCACCATCATCATGAGCCTGTATCCACCCACTGCTGGATATAGGCTAGAAGCGGTATAAGTTGTTCAACATCATCTTTAGAATCAAAGATAACCCAGCTTGCACCTGGTACACCTTGCGGTCTTGCAAACAAGGCTCTTGTAAAACAGAGGTAGTGCATGTCGAATCAAGTACCTCCATCTTACAGAATACCGCAGCCAAATAACAATACCCTTGAGGATTGTAGTGTTCCTGCGAATGTGTGAGGTCACCATATGTTAGGAGATGCTGCGTTATCAATGGGATGTCAGCACGTTACCGGTACTCGTGTGTTTCAGGAGCGTCTATACTCTATTTATAGCCTACAACTACGCCTACATCGGTAACCGCTTAACATCCGGTGAATCGTATGCGTGCTTGGCAGTTGACGTTGTATAAAAATATAATAGTTACAAGCATCCATGGGCTGCGGTAACCGCTTACACTTAGGCGGAGCGTACGCTTGTTTCCCCTTAGTGGTTTTTTTTTTTGATAATGCGTATGCGTTTTTAAATATGTACTTTTTTTATATGACGTCAACTAGCAGGCAAGAATACGGCCCGCCTGAAGCGGTTACTGTAGCTATATTAACGCAAAGAGAAATATCATTCACGCTCTGCCACCTCAGCTGCCAACGCAGCAACTCCTAACCTCATTTACTCGAAGGAACACAACAACGCTCAAGGCATTTATAATTTGGCTGCGGTATTTTGTGAGTTTAGTAGGAAAGTCGGGCAGCTTTTTTTTTATATACCACCTGAGTGGCAAACAAGCATACGGCCCGCCTGATGGAAAGCAGTTACCGTAGCCTATGAACGCCTGTAACACCAGGGGCATCACACGCGCGTTGCCGACCCTGTAAAAACCTCTTCACGCCCTTTTTGAAGAATCCCATGCTATACATAGTCCCCTGAGAAAACCTCGACAGGCAGTTCATTCCACAGCTAGACAGTACGCGGGAGAAAGCTTCTCTGGAACCGCACAGTACGTGACCACTTAGGCTCCAATGTGTGAGGATGAATTCTCTGTCGATGGCGAGCGGTGCGACTGTAGAAAGAGGCCGTTGGCATCATGTCAAACAACTCCTCTGAACACACCCCATTGTACAGACGGTAGAACACACAAAGGGACGCAAAATCTCTTCTCAGACTTAAAGGTTCTAAACTGTCTGTTAGTTTGGGATCGTCGACAATCCTCACAGCACGCCTTTGAATCGAGTCACAAGGTGCAAGCTGGTATCTAGGCGCTCCCGCCCATAGATGGCAACAGTACTCCTTATGCGGCCGTATTTGAGCTTTGTAAAGCTTACAAATGCGATATACCTCTTAGTAGTACACTTTGATTACATTATTATAAAGATTTAATTCAGGTTCGTTATTTCTCGTTTCATTTAATTTACGTAAAGAAACCGTGCCGGCTTTGTGACTTACACAGCTCGCTCTGCATTTCTTAATGAGAAACGTCAAAGAAATAATGCGGCTGCAGGAAGGAGTGCAGCCGGAGGCGTGTCGTACGGTTTATTATCATCTCGAGACTGGCTAGCAATCCCTTTAATGCTGTAATAATCTTTGATGCTGTGGAAAGTAATTCAGATTGCAAACTCGATGTCGAACTGATTCATAGTTACCACATACATTCTTTGGGATGTATGTCATTCACAACATCTGTGACCCAAAGCACACCCCGGCCACTCCATACAAATGTCGCATCGTTAACTGCTACATAAACAATGACGTCTGTGCAGAGCAAAAATGAACATGTGTGCGTGCGGAGTCATACAAATAGTTCCACATTTGACACAGAGGGGAGATGAGATCGATACGAGAGAGAGGCAGAGAGTGGCTATACTATCATCATCAGGTCCATTTTAGTCTCCACTACGGGAGCACGCAGCACGACCCTATCTCGTCCGTCCTAGACGGAAGGATGATTTGGCCTACACTCCCCACGCTGGCCAAACGGGTTGGGGAGGCCTGATCGATATTTGATAATTTATTTCCCTTAGTCGCCTTGTACGACATCCACGGGAAGAAACGGAGTGATTCTATTCTAGTCTGCCAGAAACCACACGGCCAATATATACAATTAATAGCTTTGAACAAAGTAATAGTACTACGTATAGGCTATACTAAACGTAGTACTATTACTTTGTTCAAAGTCAACGTCACTTGTATGTGGTGCACCCTACTGACTGACAAACGAGGTTCTGGCGTAAGAGGGTATAGCGAATTTTGTAACTTGCTCATACTGAAGAAGTGACTGCACCTCACAGAATACCGCAGGCAAAAGCAGGGTTATTGTGTAGCGAGTGAGTGAGGTCACCATGAAGCGAGGCTCTGGCGTAAGAGGGTATAGCGCATTTTGTAACTTGCCCATACTGAAGAAGTGACTGCACCTCACAGAATACCGCAGGCAAAAGCAGGGTTATTGTGTTGCGAGTGAGTGAGGTCACCATGAAGGAAGGAGTTGCTGCGTTGGCAGAGCTGGTGGCGGCGCGTGAGCTATATTTCACGTTTATATGGCTGAAGTATCAGTTTCACATCAAGCAGGCCGTATGCTTGTTTGGCACCTTGGTATTCAAATCATAATGTTGTGATACACTATCACATCATATCGTAGCGGTAGCGGGACATAGAATGAAGGTTTGCGTGACCGAACTGTATAATGTCTTCGTGGTCCTACCAGTATAAGAACGTAGTAGGAACTGGAGCAAAAGCTGAATATTATCGAACAAAGTTCAGCTGCTCTGGTTAAGCGTCGGCGTCTAGGACTTAGGCTTTTTAATTAACAATTAAAATCTTATTAAACAAGTTAGCGAGTCATCGACATCAACCCATGAATATCCCACTGCTGGGATACGGGTCTCCCCTCAATTGAAGGGGTTTAGAGCGTACTCCACCAAGGTTGGCGGAGGCCAGTGTTTTCAAGCCACAGAATAGGCTTAACGACTGTCATCTAATGACAACAGCCGGGACCGACGGGGCTTAACGGGCCCTGCGAAACACGGAGGAGCCCAGCCCAGATATAAATAAACCCATCCGTAGATTGTCTACAGTCGACGTTGCTTAACCTGCTTGTTCCATTAGACTGACACGCGCTACAACGCGGTCGAGCTCCTCTGACGGTTCATATGCAAAATAATTCGGCAGTTTGCCATTATATAACGAATTGTTTGCCCAATATGGCATGGCCATACAGAACGTCAATGGGGGCCGCCATTGTACACCGCTATGTTTATTACAGGTGCTTTAATGAATGATTGATATTGTTTCCTAAAACGATTTGTAGACCTACATAGAACGACTACCTCGTACGCCATTTTATCATTGAGTCGGCATCACTACGGGGTTACTTTGAGGGATCGAATCCGGAACTAAGAAATTCGACGGAGAACCAAAGTTGTCGACATAGCCTTCAGAGTTTGCAAGCTGAAGTGGCAATGGGCCGGTCATATCTGCCGAGAAAGTGTTGGTAGATGGGTCAAGAAGGTATTAGAGTGGAAGCCGAGCGTTGGACGCCCTCCTTCTAGATGGACTTCTAGAAGGCCGATGATCGTATTTGGTGGAAAGCATTGGGGAAGGTTTATATCCAGCAGAAGGTAGATACTGATGATGATGATACATATTTACATAAAATAGGCAATATTTTAACCAGACATTTGCTGAAAATAGTATTTGTCACAACAAATAAAATGCCAGATTAGTTTAAGCTCCTTCAAATGTAAGTTCACTTAATTATGCACGCAGCTCCGTCTTCTGCGAACCACAATTCAAGCTTAGCAAAACAGACTGCGAATCGAAAGGGAGCGGGGGAATATACTCACTTACTGTTTGTTGGTTTGGCAAACATTATCACTAAGTTTGTATATACTTACAACGAGCTCGGTGGTTGAATGGTTAGCAATGGCTTTGACTCCGAAGTCGCGGGTTCGATGCCCACATAAGACAAATATCTGTGTGCATGAACATGTCTGCCCCCTTACCACCATCTCTTATTGCGACTCAATAACTGAATAGATTGATTATTCATACCAATGAATAAGCGACTCTATTTCAAATGCTATAGAGTCGCTTATTCATTGCTATGAATAAGCAATCTATTCAATTATTGAATCGCAATAAGAGATGGTGGTAAGGGGGCTGTTTGTCTTCGTCTGTGTGTTTTCTATATATTTACAAAAAAATTTTTTTTAATATAAAATGAATTACCTAGTACCCATCGTACAAGCTTTGCTTAGTTTGGAACGAGGTGGCTATGTGTAATTTGGCCAGAATATTTATTTATATTGTATTGATATGTTCAATCATTCTATTTGTTGAATAATATATGTATATATATGTATTAAAAGAAAGACTTCGCCTCTCTTTGTGTGATCTACCGCTTATACAATGGGTTGTTTACAGGGCCGGCAACACCTGAGTCATTCTGGTGTTGCAAGCGTCCATAGACTGCGATGACAGCTTACCATCACGCAGATCCTATGCGTGTTTGTAACCTTAGTTGTATAATAAATCGATAACAATATGATAACATTTTCTGTTATGTCAGTGATTTATTAGAGGAGGAATAGACACAAAATTTAGAACTTTAAAGATAAGAGTAGTAATGCTTTCAGAACCAGCAACCTGAAATCTAAACTCATAATCCTCCTTTTTCGCTGTTGTCTGATAAATAAAGAGTATAAAAATATAACAAAACTCCACTTCGTTACCTCAAAGGCAGAGGTCGCTAGTAGAGCGAACTACCACGAGCTTCCGCGATACATTATTCAGAGTTGTAGGATCGCGGCACTGGCTTTTAGACATCGGGACATGCGATATGGCACACTCGCACGAATTATTTATACCGTCGCTTTGATGTGCTATCAGGAAAGAGATGCTTAGCTGCCGGTAGAAAACTATAACATATTTATGTTACAAACTTTATTGAGTCGAGCGACCGGACCGGAACCGGAACTGAAAAGACACTCTTGGAATTGAATAGGCTGCAAAATCACTGAACCGATTTTGACGAAACTTTATAAAAAGTTGGTTTTTTTTTTAAACCGACTTCATTTGGCGAGCGCAGCTTATTGATGGAATACCCCGGGAGACGCTACTGTTGGTCTTCCTGAAGAAAAGTTTTTGCGTCACACAAGATTCATTTGTACGACATCCAGGGCAGAGCAATAGAGTGGCGCAATTCTATTCGGCCGGCAACCACAGGGTAAATTTAAGGGTTTCCCCTCGATTTTTCTGGATCCCATCATCAGACTCTGACTTGGTGAATATGGGACAACCTCGCAATCATACCCTTTCAAATAAAAAATAGAATTTGACCATATGTGCTTATAAAATTTAAGGGTTTCCCTTGATTTCCCTGGGATCCCATCATCAGATCCTGACTTGGTGATTATGGGGCCACATTGCAATCATATCATTTCAAATCAAAGAAGAATTTTGAAAATCGGTTCACAATTCGCAAAGATAAGAACATACATACAAAAAAAAAATCAGTCGAATTGAGAACCTCCTCCTTTTTGAAGTCGGTTAAAAATTAAAGACTCGACATGTTTGAGATTTGTATGGAAAAAAAATCGCTGCCAACGCAGCAACTCCTCCTTTGAGGTCAAAATTTTTTGAGATTAATCATGTCCTTGAGGAATAATCATGAAATACATTTTCAATTGAAATAAATGGAACACTGCGAATCTACTCGCTTTATTTCGGCCCCGTGGGCTAGAATCCGGCTTAGTTCTACTACTTTTTTCTGGTTGTTACAATTATTTGGCACACTTGTTTGGTTCTCGACACGATGTACGATCACCATAAATGTCTAGTATGGCAGCCGCCGCAAAATAGCGATGTATAATTTCCACATTACCCCTTACTATATGGACATTAAATGAAAGGGGTTGATTGACACATAGTATACTTATTATATATGTATCCAAGTACTCTATTCAAGCGGGGTGAAACCACAGGTATATTATTAAAAATGTATTTTTTTCAGCGTAAAATTGCTGGGCAAATACCACAGCGCCATCTAGTCACAGACTAAGCAAAGCATGTACCGTAGCCATATAAGTAAGTGCTCGCAAAATGGAAATCCGCCGCCACCCTCGCTGCTAACGGAGCAATTCCTTCCTTCCTAGTGACTTCACTCACTCGCAGATACACAACAACCCACCAAGGGAATTGTTATTTAGCTGCGGTATTCTGTGAGGTGTAGGTACTTTCCCAGTCAAGCAGCTACGCTGAGCCGCTGTGCCTCTACAAGAATATATATAGTTAAGATCTTTAGGCTTTTAATGCCTTATTTGCTATATTGCTGCCTCTCACATTGCTAAGAGCGGAAGTCAAATTCCAAAAGCTTGTTACTCCTACTAACTTCTTCTGATGAAATTCGTTGTGAGTTCCAAGTCAGCCGTAGTTTTACCCCCGGGACTGCAATGGACTTCACTGTTCATTGCCCTATTTTGGCGGTCGCCGCTGTTAATCCTGGTTACACAGTAACAGACTCAGTAGTGGGAATGTGTGGTGGGCTTCCGTCCCTATTTAAAAAAGATCACAGATCTAGCATTAATGTTTTGTCTCTTTCTGAATTATTTGTCTTTAAGCGTAGCTAAAAATCCTAAGAAGCCTTTGGGTAGTATATTACTGCCCCCAAAAGATCTTTCCAGAGTTGAATAAAGAAGGAAATTTATTGCCGTATAATGAATAATTCATGTAGTTGCAAAAATATTCTCGGATATTAATTTTCTGAATCAATCTCCAGACAGACTGCCGCCAACGTTTACAGCTGCGGTTTATATGTCATCAGCAAGTGAGAGCGAGATCGTAGGCGTGCCAAACATCGTTTATATACCCATTAGAAAATTAACACTTACTTTCATAAGGCTTTCTTTTTAGGGTTCAGTAGTCCTCAATATACAGTGTGTCCTGGAGTAAAGTATAAACCTGAAAGGGTGTGAAAATAGATAAAAAAGTATGGACATAAAATATTTGAAAAAATAAAAATATATGTTGATTGATCTACACTACTTTGCGTGTAGATCAAATTGCCTGTAAATTTGACTTCCGCAAAATAACACCTGAATCAATTAACTATATATATGTTGTTATTGTTGTATATTGAAAAAATCTATGACAAAAAAACATTTTTATGACTGAAAGCACAGTTTAAGTAATGACAGTCATTTCTTTTGCTACTTTGCAGGCTATTTGGTATCATATTCTCATTGCTCTGACTCGACTTTTTATTATTTCAACTAAATCGACCTTGAAAGAAATCGATATTTCACATAGAGGCCATAAATTCTGTGACCATAGTGACATAAAAAATAAAAATCTTAATTCAAAAAAATAGAAAACATACATTTTTTTGTACAAGTAAAAAAAATAGAAAACATAAATTTTTTTGTCGATAATACAGCTAGCCGTTCAATTAATAGAGATTTTAGCCAGTTGACTGCTACTACGACATACTTTTTATTTTTATTTTTTATTATTATTCAAAATTTATCTTATATGGACTCTTTGATTGTATTGCCGAACTATTTTCTAAATTGGAAATGCTAAATACTGCTCATTTTATGTGAACTGTAACTTGTTCCTATCAGTATTAAAGATCTTTAAACCGATATAATTGCGATTGATTAATGATCAAAGATTACAGTAATTTATATGTCTCATATCCCAGGTTATTCCAAGAAAACGAAGACCTTCTATACCTATTTGAGAAATTCGAAGAGCTACGAACAATCGAGGCTCAGGCGAGTTCTGAAGAACTGAAAGAACATGCTACGAAGGTCATGCACACCTTGGACGAGGGCATTAAGGGGCTGGGTGATATTGACACCTTCTTCGCGTACATAAGGCACGTGGGAGCGACACACCATCAGGTCCCTGGATTCAAAGCTGAGAATTTCTGGGTAAGTTCATTTTTATTAGACCACCGTCCATTGCCTATAAGAGCATTACTCATTATAACTACTAGTATACTATTATAATTGTCTGTGCCATAGCCTGAAGATGCTTGGGATATAAATTATCGCTCGCGGCTATTGATGTACAAAAAACCCTGCTACCACTGCTACTACTGCTGGGTTTTTTGTACATCAATGCTCGCGGTCCGTCAACCCTGCTACCATCGCCGCTACATCTTCCTTCCTGGTAACCTAGTTCACTCAAAGGAACTCAACAAACCTAGGCCTTAATTGCTATTTGGCTCCGTCTTAATTCTCCCGTGAGGTACTCAGTCCTGCATAAAAATAAAAATAAAAAGAGAGGTAGGGAGCGTAATTGTAAGCTACCCGACTGGGGAATGTACCTCCACCTCACAGAATACCGCAGCCAAATAACAATTCCATTGAGGGTTGTTGTGTTCCTGCGAGTGAGTGAGGTCACCAGAAAGGAAGGAGATGCTGCGTTGGCAGCGGGGGTGGCAGCGCGCGAGCGATATTTTATGTTGCGAGTGTTAATATGGCTACGGTAATCGCTTTACATCAGGCGGGCCGTACGCTTGTACGACGAAGTATAAAAAAAAACAATAAAACATTTTTTCAACTGAAAAAATACAATTTTGTTTAAACCATGCGGATATAAATAAAATTGTAACAACTAGTAAATAAAATGTTTACGGTCATCTTTAACAACATAATTATTGAATTATGATATTTTTACTTTTAAAATATCGGCATCAAACGATAATCTACCCGCTGTTAGGATTCGGGTCTCCTCTCATATCAAGAAGGAGTTTAGAGCATACTCCACCACTCTGCTTAAGAGCCCTATTACATTTGCACGCTGACGAGCTCTCGCGCAGTACTAAACCCGCGAAGGCCGCCGGTGCATCGTTTTTTGTAGTAATTTTGAAGTTATATTTATCGTTTTTATTGAAATAAGATAATAAATTCATGCTACAAAGTTTATTCATCATTAAGTAACAATTATTCTCGTATAAATTTTGCTCAATAATATTATCGTTTATTCTTATTACTTACTTAAAGCGATTTTCGAAGTTTTTTTGGTTAAAAGAATGTTTTTTTTTCTATATTAAATCAATGATATTTCAAAATTCCGAGGCCGCTATGTACTATATGACTATATAACAAATAACATTATATTTTTTTTATTTCATTTGTTTGCAACAGTAGTACAATCCAGGAGCTCAAAAAAATGAATGCGCGCATTTTATGAAAATCTTTCTCTGCAATTTTGGGTTTTTTTTAAAAGTTAAGCAAAATTTACAAAAAGCGAGGCCGCTACGTACTATGCCAATAGCTATTCTGTACTATTCAATAAGTCAACATTGTTAATGTATTTTTGTTTCCGAGATCAAGAACGCCGAAATTGGCCATTTTACGCAAAAATCACAGTCAAAATGTAATATGGCTCTTAACTGCGGGTTGGCGGAGGCCAGTGTTTTCAGGCCGCCTAAAGGCAACTGACCTAACGACTGTCATCTAATGACAAACATGAAGCACGGAGGAGCTCGAGATAAATAATAATAAATAATATTTTGTCAGACAAATTACACAGCGCCATCTAGCCCCAAAGTAAGCGAAGCTTGTGTTATGGGTACTAGACAACTGATAAACATACGTAAATACATTTTTTTTTTGTAAATACACACTTTGATACATAGAAAACACCCAGACCAAGACAAACAGACATGTTCATGCACACAAATGTTTGTCCTGTATGGGAATCGAACCCACGAGCGTTGGTGTCGAAGCCGCGTCATTGACCGCTACGCCAACGAGCTCGTCGAAATATATATAATAAATAAACCCATGCATAGGCAAGCTACGCTCGACGTTGCTTAACTCCACCGAGTTCATCCTTTAAAAATATAAAACTACTAAAAGGATCTAATGATATGAGCATATAATATCACTATATACTGAGACGCTGCTCAAAATATTTTTAGCAAAATAATTACATAATATGAGTCACTAAAAATTTCAAAATGAGCGACTGAAATAGTAGGTTAAGTTACTTTGGTATGTTTAAAATAATCATATTTAGGCGCCCAGTTAGTATAATAGTCACCCAGTTTTATAATCTTAGATCATAATCATCATCATCATCATCAGCCTGTATCTACCCACTGCTGGATATAAGCCTTCCCCAATGCTTTCCACCAGATACGATCCTCCGCCTTCCGCATCCAGCCGCTCCCAGCCGCTCTCTTTAGGTCATCGGACCATCTAGAGGGAGGGCGCCCAACACTTCGTCGTCCTACGCGCGGCCTCCACTCTAATAACTTCCTCCCCCATCTGCCATTACTTACTCGGCAGATGTGACCCGCTCATTGCCACTTCAGCTTGCAAACTCTGAAGGCTATGTCGACAACTTTAGTTCTCCGTCGAATTTCTTCGTTCCGGATTCGATCCCGCAGAGAAACCCCGACCATAGCCCTCTCCATCGCTCTCTGCGCGACCTTTAGCCTGTGGACCAGTCCGATGGTCAGTGTCCAAGTCTCTGCACCATATGTCATTGCAGGGAGGACGCACTGGTTGAAGACTTTAGTCTTCAAGCATTGGGGTATCTGAATCTTAGATAGGTACCCGGTTTATTAGTACCCTTTATTTTGCAGTAATAACATGTAATGGTTACTAGCATTGTAATTTTTCATTACTTACTAAATATTATTTTTCTTACTTATTACTATGAATTATCGTTCTTTGCCTTTAAATATCGTTCTTAGTAGAATATGCGTACCAAAGAATTAGACATACTCGATATTACCCTTTTTTAGTAGTCGGGTAAAAATTATATACCATTAAAATTGGGGAGTAGTTTGAAGTGTGATATTTCGTTGTAACTCCGTAGAATGCCTTCATTGTTTTATGCAGATGAGCTAAACAGGAGAAAGCTTTGACATTAAAAGCCACAGTAAAAAGCCATTATCATATTCATAAACATGCTCATAATAAACATATTTCAAAGTTCTTGCTAAAAATAAACGGGCCCTCGTGTTTGCCCGTAAAATTCAATTTGGATTTATAATTTTGTGCAAATTTATTTTACCTGCTAATTGAAAATCTAATTTTGCATGTCGTAAGCGGGTATTCTAAAAATAACGAAGCATTTTATGTTGTGCCTCAGAATTTTGGCAAGGAAATTAGCATTTTCTATAAATACTTATAAAAGAGGGAACTGACTGGCTGACTGATCGATCAATGCACGCCTAGGCCTTACGTAGGTTCACCCACGCATGGCACGCGCGAAGGTGTGCCGAAGAAAGGATGGAGAAGAGTGGAGGTGGTGCGCCAACGGCCGTAAACATATTCGTCGCCGCCCCAGAAGGGGGAGAGGGCACAAATGGGACTAAGGAAATAGATTAAATAATTTGTAGAGAGTCAAAAATTGCCCGCGGCACAAAAGAGCCTTAGAGCAACGGTGCTGCACGCATATCTCGCGATTCGGCTCATATGACCGCGACGTCGGTGGAGCCATGGGAAGTGGTGGGTTGATCGATCAATGCACGGCTGAAGCCGATGGGACTAGAGATATAAAGTTTTACACGTAAGTGAGTGCCAACACAATTCTGTATGGGGAATGTGACGCGAGTCGGATCATAAGGATCGCAATGTTGGGCCGTGCAAAGCAAGTATGAAAGAAGAATGCATGTAGCTGAGATGGATGTGCGGCGTGACTAGAATATATATGGAATGAATGACATCTAAGATATATAGTCTTATATATGTATATGAGTTACGAACTTACGAGACATCTCCAAACGTTTCGTCGACTCTTCCCGCGATCTGCCGAACGTTAGATAGATCACGTGACATTTGTCAATTCTCATACTAAAATGTTCGATTATGACAAATGTCACGTGATCTATCTAACGTTCGTTACGCTACGAATTACACTTGGCTAGGGGGGCTGGCCTATTTCCCGCTCAGCGAATAAGCATTGCCATACAACGTGGCAATGCTGCTAGCCTTCTGGCCACTTTACCCTTTAACGGCGATGCAGGAGAATTTTTTGACGCTATTTAGATTATTACATTTTAATTAGTTTTTGATATTTCCGTTTTTTTTTTCTTGTATATAGTTAGCCATATTATTCAGTATTTATTTTAATTGTATGTTGTTAATTATTAGTAACTTACGATTAATATTAAACTTAAGGAATAATATGAGGGGAAGTTTGAAAGTAGCACCTGTGACGGAAATAATGAGCGGAAATCGCCTTTCTTGGTTGGGGCATGTAATACGGAGGGATAAAAGACGAAGTATGTGACGAAGAGAACGTTGTATTTGATATAATGAGAGAGGAAGGCCAAAAAGAGGTAGATGGATTGTGTGAGAGATGATATGGGTAAGAAGGGGGTGACTGTAGATATGACTGCTTATAAAGATGAATGGAAGGAAAGGACATACTGCGCCGACAACAAATAATTGTAAAATACAAGCCAATGATGATAAAAGCGACACGAGTCGTCTGTGGGAATTGCAAGAAACGTTTCATAATTCGTAAACTTTAGCGAATTAAAAAGAATTCATATTATGGCTTCTTAGATAATTGTTGCATACATTTATTCCGGGATATCCAATATGTTTTTTTTTTAATGAGAGGGGGCAAACGAGCACGCTGATTACTTAATGGAAAGCAATCACCGATGGAGATCAGCAATACCAAGGGGTCGCAGATCCGTTGCCAGCCTATACTCCTTCCTTAATTTCTTTCTTTCTTACAAATCGCTTGGTTACAACTGGATTTTTGGTGCTAAGAAGAACTTCTCTTCTCTCTGTTTTTTTTTTTTTTTTTGAGGATTTTTTATGAAATCTTCAAAGAAGCATGGTATATCGCAAGCAAGTTATCATCTTGTAAATTAGAAAAGAAAACATAATGATTTATGTATTATATTAATACGATACAAATGTTTACGAATCTGGGGGCACGGCAGTGCCCCCGCCAAGTCGAGCAAAAAGCGGCTAAACTTTTCACGTCGATATTGACCACTGTTGTTTATACGGCTATACGGTACGGTAAATGTTTGTTTGCCCCTAAAAACAATTAAAACATTGACGTTTGACGTCCCGGTAAGAGGGTAAAATAGTGGATGAAAATAATAACTATGTATATGTATGTTACGTGTAAATTTATAAAAAAAATATTACACTAATAATATATCGGCCATATAATAAACCTTTTTGATATCTACAATACCTATCTAAAATTAACGTATGGTACTTTGAGACAACGGTTCATTTGATTGCAACGTCTTGTGTTGTCTAAGTCAAGCGTAATGGTCGTCAACAACCCTTATTCATCCCACTGCTGAGATACGGGTCTCCCCTTAATCGAAGATGTTTAGAACATACTCCACCACGCTGCTCAACTGCGAGTTGGCGGAGGGAGGCCAGTTCAAATGACAACAGCCGGGACCGACGGCTTAACGTGCCCTCCGAAGCACGGAGGAACTCGAGATAAATAAACCCATCCATGGACAGGCTACAGTCGACGTTGCTTAACTTGTTTTATAGTATTTTTCCCAAATATTTGAAATGGTAAAAATGATTATTATTATTTAAATAGTTGTCTTGGCCAACTTGCCTGATAAATATTTTTTGAAAAATGGAAAAAATCACCTGCGCCTCTAGGTGGGATTTGAACCCACGTCCTCTCGATGACCGGTCGAGTGCTCTTCCAACTGAGTTACCAGGAAGGTTTGTGTTGCCGACGAATTTTTGCATCTTTTATTGTACTACGTGAGTCATAGTGTGGCATCATCAACTTATTAAGTAATTACACTACTAAACAAGGCATAGCAGTCCATCGTTGCAGATGAAATTCAGCTATTTTTTTATAACACCAAACTAATTAAATTATTATTATTTAAATAATTGTCTTGGCCAACTTGCCTTGCATAAATATTTTTTGAAAAATGGAAAAAATCACCTGCGCCCCTAGGTGGGATTTCAACCCACGACCTCGCGATGACCGGTCGAGTGCTCTTCCAACTGAGCTACCATGAAGGTTTGTGTTGCCGACGAATTTTTGCATCTTTTATTGTACTGCGTGAGTCACAGTGTGACGTCATCAACCTATTAAGTAATTACACTACTAAACAAGGCATAGCAGTCCATCGTTGCAGATGCAGCTATTTTTTGATAACACCAAACTAATTAAATGATTATTATTTAAATAGTTGTCTTGGCCAACTTGCCTGATAAGGCCTCAGTTGGAAGAGCACTCGACCGGTCATCAAGAGGTCGTGGGTTCATATCCCACCTAGGGGGCGCAGGTGAATTTTTCCATTTTTAAAAAAATATTTATCAGGTAAAAAAGATGTTTGAACAGTTTTTTATTTGGGAAAGTATTTTGTATTTTTATATAAATTACCCAATACTAATTCTAGTTTGCAGCTGACGCATATGCGTATAACTAATTCAAGTTTTTCTGCCAACCTTATTTTCGATCTACCTTATCGAAAAAATAAACATCTCTTGAAAAACATCTACGTCGTAATATCTCAGTCCTGTTACCTATTACGAAGCAAAGACGAACAAAAGGCCTAATTAATTTGCAACAATTCACCTTTTTCCGTCGTTCGAGAAAGGGGTCGCCATTATTGAGGGCTGCTGGTGTAGACACGGGTAATTGAATAAAATTCCATACGTCAGCTCAATAACTCAGCTTACTGCACCGGCTCATTGAGTTAACTCAAAATTTATCCGGGGCATATCAAAACCTAACGCGCTGTCGCGTCGCTTTGCCACTGAGTGAGCTGCGTAGTACGCACAGTCTGCTTGCTACTCGCAATTGCTTTTAGCACAAACAACGAACAGCACGCGAAATTATATTACGACATCTTCAGACAGTATTATGGCGGCTCGCCTGACGAGTATTATTGAGGTGGCAAGACGACACTATTAAATACTGCCTGAAAACCTGGTCGCCTAATAGGCACAGAACTGTGTTAGTTCAATGACTCAGCGAGAGAGATAATGAATGACAGCGAGAGGCATTAGTGGTGTTAATCCTTGTGCTAGCATATTAAAAAAGTGAGTTGAGTCACTGGCGCATTGAACTGAGTTAGCGCAATTGCGAGGCGAAACGCAGTGTTACCCATGTCTAGACCGGTGAGCTAAGAAACGGGCCCCAAGTGGTCCTTTTGAAGTCGTTGCAATGGAGTTACCTTACAAATGGCGTCTTTTGAATTGAAATATTGCTGCTTTAGAATGAAACTTGAAAGGCAATACACCTTTCGTCAGGATATTTGATTTACACTGTATCATTTCTTTGTAGTGATATCGGAATTCGATTTCAAGCGCCATTTGCTTTTCGTATTGTATTTTTTCCGGGCTGAATGTTTTTAGAACCTAGTGTCCGCTAGACCTAATTGCCCTTGTCAGATTACCTGCATTGTTTCTTGAGGGTATACATTTACGAGGGTTATATTATGTCGTAGTTGTTTAATAATAATCGTAAAAACTATATTAAACAAAAACGTAGCTGGCGAAATAATAACTCCATTTTACGGTCGACAGTTTGGACGGTTCTTAATAAGTTTTATTGTACGAGTATCTACCTATGTCAAGTAATAAGTTATTTTTTTAATAAGTTTTTTAGTAGGTACTTAATAAAAAACAACTGAGAGTTTATTTATTGTTTTTAGGGTTCCGAACCTCAAAAGGAAAGACGGAACCCTTATAAGATCACTTTGTTGTCCGTCTGTCTGTCTGTCTGTCTGTCTGTCTGTCTGTCTGTCTGTCTGTCTGTCTGTCTGTCTGTCTATCTGTCTGTCTGTCTGTCTGTCTGTCTGTCAAGAATTTCTATGTCGAGAATGCGTGGAGGTATCAAGCTGAAATTTGAACTGTATACTCAGGTCTACGGTCCCATGAAGTTAAAAAAAAATCAAACTGCTAAGTTTACGTAGAAAAAAGTTACGGCCGCTTATTTAGCAAAAAACGCATATTTCGACACACTCAAGGGAATCAAAACCTATAGGGTACTTCCCGTTGACCTAGAACTATGAAATTTGGCAAGTAATATCGTTATAGACTACAAGTACAGGAATAAATCTCAAAACTATACATTTGTAAATAGATCTTAAAAAATAGGGGGTCTATATTTTTTATAGGGTGTCGAAATTTCAAATTGAAACTACTAGTTCAAATGGGGTATCATATGAAAGGGCTTGATGTACACATTGCAAAATATATTTTATTTATTTTTTTCGACGCATTATTTCTTATTTATAATGAAAAATATCAAATTTAATAATGATACTACGTACCTACGGAACCCTCGGTGGGCGAGTCCGACTCGCACTTGTCCGGTTTTTTTTTTACATGAGACGGGGGCAAAAAAGCATGTGGGTATCCTGATGGAAAGCAATCACCACCGTCCATGGAAATCAGCTACACCAAAGGGTCGTTGCCAGCCTTTTAAGGGAAATATAGATGTATAATTTCCATAAACCCTCTATATATTTATATAAATTTCGTAGAAATTTTACACACAAGTATTTGTCTTGTGCGGGAATCGAATCCGCGACCTCGATGTCAAAGTGACCATTCCTAACCCTTCGAAAACCGAGCTCGTCATCGTCAGATATTTTTACATTTAACTATACTGTCTATGTAAAGTCGGGGTGGGTCACTAGTGTATAGATAATTTACTAATATCATATCTACTGAATAGCAGATAATACATAAACGAATATCATACTACCCAGTAACTGAATACAGTCTCGTACATGCCTTTGTTATTTCTCATTTCGCCAAACTTTGCTATATTAAAGATTCCATCCCGCAACATTGCTTTTTGTATTATTATTTTATCGTGTACCTACTACTATAATAATGTCGTTACAGTCCGTCTATTACCAATTTTTATAGTCATGTTGTTATTCAAATTCCACTGGTTGTACTAATTTTGCGCCATATTGCTATGTCACTTAGGCTATGTGGCCTAAGAGCTCGTGATTGTCAGACTTTAGTCATTTTATAAAATCTGAAAGTGTATCTGTGCATGCACTTCATCATTAGGTCATTTTAGTCTCCACTACAGGAGCACGACCCCAACGACGTCAACATGCATTGCCAGGCGAATCCAATCTGTATGTATACCAAATTTCAACCCAATCGGATACTGGGAAGTGGGTGAAATTTACCTTCCAAGACTTGATTACAGACACCGCGCTGAAACTAGATAAAAGCTTGCAAAAATAATCTGTTTTGTTTTTCTTTTTACAGAAAGTGGAGCAACCTTTCCTTCAAGCAGCGAAGATAACTTTAGGAGAACGATACACGCCAAACATAGAAAATATATACAAACTGACTATCAGATTCATATTAGAGAATCTAGTGAAAGGATACGAAGATGCGGCGGTTGACAAAGTTGATGGCCAAACTTGACATGACCACTGATTAACCTTATAAAATATAAATTTATGTGCTTAAAGGTACAGTTTCGAGATGGATTGCAACAGCAGTCCGCGACTGCAAGACTGCAGACTGCAAGAGACACTACTGGTCTATATATGACGAGCTCGGTGGTCGAATCGTTAGCAATGGCCACTTTGACTTCGAGGTTGCGGGTTCGATCCCCGCACATGACAAACATTTGTGTGCATGAACATGTCTGTTTGTCTTGGTCTGGGCGTTTTATATGTGTTATATGTATATATTTACAAAAAAAAAAATTAAGTATTATACCAGTTATCAAGTACCCATAGTACAAGCTTTTCGCTTAATTTGGGACTAGATGGCGCTGTGTAAATTGTCCAGGAATATTTATTTATTTATTTATTATTATTTATATAAATCTTGAAATTGAAAGTAAGAAATAAAAACATTTACTTATACATTACACCGTACCTTTTGTATAAGCAAGTCAAACAGACACAAAAAATATATAAGAAAAAAATTAAGTACTGTGCAAGGTAGCGAAAATTAATTATCATGCAGACCTAGGTCTACATAAGACAACCGCAGACGGCATAGATCTGCAAATCGCAAGTGACACTAGTGTCACTTGCGATGTTTGTCGTCCGTCTCGGAATTGTACCTTAAGACTCCTTAAAAAAAATAGCGGTTATGGTTTAAATTTTTGGGATGTTACGCAACTTCACATACTAAATTACTGATTATTGTCGATTGAAGCCAAATCTCGAAACGTTTTCGTATAGATGGATAACCCTAGAATTTATTACGCTAAGTAAGGATGGAACATCGCTTGCGGGGGAGGGGGAAGCGCTGCCATTTTCAGATAATTTTAATGTATAATACGTATTCACGCAAAACACACCGCGGTGTCCATGAATCAGCCACACCCGAAGAAACTTGAAGAGATTATTTGTAACTTATATCTCAGTAGTGATGGAAAAGATCAAAATGTTTTGAAGCGGACGACACTGAATACCGAAATCGGATATCCAAACACAGCACCTGAACCAACCGATGCAAGTATGTCTTATGTGCAAGCTTAGTTTAAGATAGGGTTGTCATAACCAAATTTCAAAATCAAGAATTTGAAATTAGAAAAGCCAGGACATTTCATTAATAAACAGGACGCAGTAATAGTGTAGCAATAGTTAAATATTCATTATCATCATCCTGGGATATAGGCATTCCCCAATGTTGGAAAAACAAATACGATCCTCCGCTTTCCGCATCCAGCTGCCCATCCAGAAGTCTAATAATAATAGGTACAATGAAAATCAAAACATTTTTGTTTGGATACCTTTAAAGTTTTCTATGAATTTCCCAGCTAATGTGAACGTGAATGTGATTAAAAAAACAGACTTTAGGTGTACCTAGTTGTTTATTTTTATTGTCGTTAATAATTAAACTTAGGTGTAAAATATAACAATTTTTATCATTTAGGACGCATTAAAACCCAGGACGTCTGTTAAAACTATACAGTACAACGCAAAACCAGTACATGTTCTAAAAACACATATGGTTAATTCTCGTAATTATAATGAAAGTTTTTCAGAAAATTTTCACCTGCCCCCTAGGTGGGATTTGAACCCACGACCTATCGATGACCGGTCGAGTGCTCGTCCACCTGAGCTACCAGGAAGGTTTGTGTTGCCGACGAATTTTTGCATCTTATATTTCTACTGTGTGAGTCACAGTGTGGCGTCATCAACCTATTAAGTAATTACAATACTAAAGTAGGCATAGCAGTCAATCGTTGCAGATGAAATTCAGCTATTTTTTGATAACTATCAAGAAATATTTATCTGGCAAGTTGGCCAAGACAACTATTTAAATAATAATAATACAATGAAAGTTAACCGAGATTTTTTTTTTTATACTACGTCGGGTGTCAGACAAGCATACGGCCCGCCTGATGAGAAGCGATTAGGTTATTAACGCTCGCAACATAATATATCACTTGCGCGCCGCCACCCCCGCTGCCAACGCAGCATCCCATCCTTCTTTTCTGGTGACCTTACTCACTCGCAGGAACAAAACAACCCTCAAGGGTATTGTTATTTGGCTGCGGTATTCTGTGAGGTGGAGGTACATTCCCCAGTCGGGTAGCTTATAATTACGCTCCCTACCTCTCTTTTCGCCAGAGCTTCGTTTGTCAGTCAGCAGGGTGCACCATGTGCAGGTGAAGTTGGCTTTGGTTCAAAGATGTTGATAAACCTCTTACACCTCAAACTATTACACTAAGATTAAATTGTAAATTGACTGAAAATGATATACTTCATTTCATTCGTTAATTATTATCACTTATCACACATTCGAAAATACCAAATGTGACATTTGTGAGATCGAGACCGGATCGAAACTGAATTTTGACTAGATTTTAAATTACGAAAATTGCCTATCAGGATGATTGGCAACCTTAGTTTAAGACACCAGTCTCTCCGGCGCGCCCTGTAGTGTTTTATTCATGCCTTTGACACTCTTCTATATTCCATCTCCGGTTCGGTGTCGATAAATTAGATTTAAAACCGACTCCGCAGCGTCGAAGGCACCTTCGGAACGTCTACAATTTTAACATTGTTTATTTTAAATTTTACTGTTAAAAATGATCGTCTCAGTCACGGACAGCTCAGCACACATAAAACGCTATTGTTTAAAAAATACAGTGTTTGAAATTTGTGACTTGGATGGCCAGCGTACTCCAAAATCACACGTATTTATTATATTTGTATTTCGCATGAATCTGTCACGACGCGACAGCAAAAAGCAAATCTAAGTGATAAACAAATCAACAAATGGCTGCGGCAACAAAGCACAGCCCCCTTAACACCATCACATATTGCGATTCAATAACTGAATAGAATGCTTATTCATACCAATGAATAAGCGACTCTATTCCATTTGAAATACCAATGCATACCAATGAATAAGCGACTCTATTCCATTTGAAATGGAGTCGCTTATTCATTGGTATTAATAAGCAATCTATTCAATAATTGAATCGCAATAAGAGTTGGTGGTAAGGGGGCTGTTATGCAGAATAGATCCAACCGACAAACTATGCCAAATTGAGAGATATACTCGTACATAGCGAGAAACTTCAAATCGAGTTTTATATATTCACAACAGATTTTAACAGTTCGATGACATAATGCTTCCCAAAACTTATCCCGCGAGATATTTTTATTCGTATTAAACTTTAAAATACCAAATTTTATCATGATTTCTCTGTTCTTAAGGTTGTTTGGAAGAGATTGCTTTTAGCGATAAAACCGCCTTTTGTACTATTTAATTTGCAACTTTCTTGCGTGTATGTGTCATATTGGTACATCAAAGTGTATTCTATTCTATTCTCTTTTATTCTAAAATAGCTTTAACTTAAAAGTAACAAAATGTTGGTTGAATTGCATTGATGCGTGATTGATACAGAATAGAGGAATACAGGGAGATACAGGGTCCAATTATCAAATAAATGCATTATCTTTAACTTAAAAGTAACAAAATGTCGGTTGAATTGCATTGATGCGTGATTGATGCAGAATAGAGGAATACAGGGAGATACAGGGTCCAATTATCAAATAAATGCATTATCTTTAACTTAAAAGTAACAAAATGTCGGTTGAATTGCATTGATGCGTGATTGATGCAGAATAGAGGAATACAGGGAGATACAGGGTCCAATTATCAAATAAATGCATTATCTTTAACTTAAAAGTAACAAAATGTCGGTTGAATTGCATTGATGCGTGATTGATGCAGAATAGAGGAATACAGGGAGATACAGGGTCCAATTATCAAATAAATGCATTATCTTTAACTTAAAAGTAACAAAATGTCGGTTGAATTGCATTGATGCGTGATTGATGCAGAATAGAGGAATACAGGGAGATACAGGGTCCAATTATCAAATAAATGCATTATCTTTAACTTAAAAGTAACAAAATGTCGGTTGAATTGCATTGATGCGTGATTGATGCAGAATAGAGGAATACAGGGAGATACAGGGTCCAATTATCAAATAAATGCATTATCTTTAACTTAAAAGTAACAAAATGTCGGTTGAATTGCATTGATGCGTGATTGATGCAGAATAGAGGAATACAGGGAGATACAGGGTCCAATTATCAAATAAATGCATTATCTTTAACTTAAAAGTAACAAAATGTCGGTTGAATTGCATTGATGCGTGATTGATGCAGAATAGAGGAATACAGGGAGATACAGGGTCCAATTATCAAATAAATGCATTATCTTTAACTTAAAAGTAACAAAATGTCGGTTGAATTGCATTGATGCGTGATTGATGCAGAATAGAGGAATACAGGGAGATACAGGGTCCAATTATCAAATAAATGCATTATCTTTAACTTAAAAGTAACAAAATGTCGGTTGAATTGCATTGATGCGTGATTGATGCAGAATAGAGGAATACAGGGAGATACAGGGTCCAATTATCAAATAAATGCATTATCTTTAACTTAAAAGTAACAAAATGTCGGTTGAATTGCATTGATGCGTGATTGATGCAGAATAGAGGAATACAGGGAGATACAGGGTCCAATTATCAAATAAATGCATTATCTTTAACTTAAAAGTAACAAAATGTCGGTTGAATTGCATTGATGCGTGATTGATGCAGAATAGAGGAATACAGGGAGATACAGGGTCCAATTATCAAATAAATGCATTATCTTTAACTTAAAAGTAACAAAATGTCGGTTGAATTGCATTGATGCGTGATTGATGCAGAATAGAGGAATACAGGGAGATACAGGGTCCAATTATCAAATAAATGCATTATCTTTAACTTAAAAGTAACAAAATGTCGGTTGAATTGCATTGATGCGTGATTGATGCAGAATAGAGGAATACAGGGAGATACAGGGTCCAATTATCAAATAAATGCATTATCTTTAACTTAAAAGTAACAAAATGTCGGTTGAATTGCATTGATGCGTGATTGATGCAGAATAGAGGAATACAGGGAGATACAGGGTCCAATTATCAAATAAATGCATTATCTATCTCTACCTTTTCTAATTAACCGGAATGAACCAAAATATATTTGCGAAAATACGTAGGTATGTAAAAAAAACACAGAAGAATTCACGATAATTATATCTATTAAAAGCCTTTGATTAAAGTAAATAAGCTTTGACAAAGTAAATAAGCGGAAGACGCGTGACAGTCTTACATTACATACTTCAACAATCTCGGAAATTGGATCTCGCTCGCTAAGACCGCGACATACGAGTGAAAAGTAATGCCTTGTGATTTACTTTTTTGATGGTGGTAAGGTACCACCATTCCACCTAAAAGTATTTCAATTATGGGCACGTGTTTTCCACTCTGGCAGAGATAACCTGGAGAAACTGGTTGTGGTGGGGAAAGTGGAAGGAAAAAGTCCTCGTGGGCGGTCACCTACCCGATGGTCCGACCAGATGAAGAACCTCACTGGTCTTCCTATTATCAGCGCCTTGAGACGGGCGGAAGATCGGGTAGCATGGAAAGAGCTAGTTATCCGCTCCACAGACTCTCCACAGACTTATCAGGATGGGCACGACCTTCAATAATGAAGTACGCGATGAAGAAGAAGTATTCCACTCAAATTGCGACCGGACTATATTCGAACGTGCAAGCGAGAGCGATACGCGATAGAGAGGCACAATCGGCCTATGCTTCTTATGACGTTATCACGTAAAATTATCGTTCGTAAACCGACATCACAGACAACCAATTTTTTTTAAGACTTATTTCACGTTTTGTTCAGACACTTGAACGCAGACCCGATGGGGGTGTAAGTGGTTTACCAACATCTTTGAACCAAAGACAACTTCACCTGCTCTTGGTGCACCCTGCTGACTGACAAACGAAGCTCTGGCGAAAAGAGAGGTAGGGAGCGTAATTGTAAGCTACCCGACTGGGGAATGTACCTCCTCACAGAATCCCGCAGCCAAATAACAATTCCCTTGAGGGTTGTTGCGTTCCTGCGAGTGAGTGAGGTCTCCAGAAAAGAAGGAGATGCTGCGTTGGCAGCGGGGGTAGCGGCGCGCAAGTGATATGTTATGTTGCGAGCGTTAATACGGTTGCGGTAACCGCTTCACATCACGCGGACCGTATGGTTGTCTGCCACCCGACGTGGTATAGAATAAATAAAATAAAAAAAAACGTCCGTACGACGGGTAGGTCAATGTTCCTTAACCTGAAGGGTTAGTACCTTTTTGCTTAATTACTTTTAGTGGTGCTTACAAAAACAGACAGGTTACCAGTCTGAACTCTCTGTATGATAAAATAAACGAATGAAATAAAGTACCGTTTGTTTTGTATTACACTGCTACGTGTAAGCAGGTAATCGAGTTCTCTATGTATGCACCCTAACACATACATATTTTAACAAAAGACTAGGTACCTACTGCAATTCCCGTAAATGTTCAACCCGTACGATATCGTGACGACTTTACGTAACGACTTAGTCGTTGAAGCCTCTTGGATACGTTCACACCACGACTAAACAGATTCGAATCTTACACGTTTACTATTTTCCTGCCCCCTTACCACCAACTCTTATTGCGATTCAATAACTGAATATAATGCTTATTCATACCAATGAATAAGCGTCTCTATTTCATTTGAAATAGAGTCGCTTATTCATTGGTATGATTAAACAATCTATTCAATTATTGAATCGCAATAAGAGATGATGGTAAGGGGGCTGATCTCCATGGCGTCGTTGCGCGTGTCAGTCTAATCAAACACGCAAGGTAAGCAACGTCGACGGTAGTCGGTCTATGGATGAGTTTACTTATTTCGAGGCCGTTGGTTCCGGCTGCTGTGATTAGACGACAGTCCTTAAGCTAAGTGAGAGCCTTTAAGCGGCTTGAAACACTTGCCTCCACCAACCCGCAGTTGTTGAGCAGCATGGTGAAGAGTGGTCTAAACCGTTTCGAATGAGGAGATACATAGATATAGTAGGTATTTATAACATCATTTGATGCGAGTTTTTATCAATAATGTTTTAATAAATAATAAATGTTCTGGACAATAGGCTTGTTGCCCATGTTACAAAATTATAAAAACTATATATAGAGAGTGTCCAAAATTATTGTAACATAAAATACATAAAACTACAACGATCTTTTAATAACTTATGTCCGACGTGTTTTATGTTCGGTCAAAGTTTGGTGGGAAAGTCCATTTTAAAGGTATGAAATTATAAAAAATAAATATTACCATTGAAGAAACAATAAAAAATACTATAAATTTTGTTACGGCACTGGCTACATAAACGCAATATTTAACATAGCTGTCGTACAAATTTCTGATTTAATGCATATAAAATAGCACGGTGTGACGTCATAACGTGGTGGCCTTTTGTATGGAGCGTTTTCGGGATAGTCCAAATATGTGATCTTCATGTTATCATATCTCGAGAACTTTTTATGCAATCGTAGTAATTATTTCACCGATATTTATATTATTGTGATGTCTTTAAATAACAAATGGAAAAAAAAACTGGGATACAAGCCTATTTACACTATCCAGTCCCAAATTAAGTTCAAAGCTTGTGTTATGTGTACTAGACAACTGATAAATGTAAGTAAATACTTTTTTTAGTAAATATATACATAAAACACATAGAAAACGCCCAGACCAAGACAAACAGACATGTTCATGCACAGAAATGTTTGTCTTGTGCGGGGATCGAACCCGCGACCTTGGAGTCAAAGTGGCCATTGCTAACCATTCAACCCCAAGCTCGTCTATTACTATTAATGCATTTTTAATACTATTTCTAGACAAGTTGGAAACTAAATTAATAAAAAAATAAAATAGAAAGGTCTGCTATATTTTATTAGGTATTATATTATATAGTTTACGATACACTTTTTTTTTTTTTTTGCAGAAATACATATACTGAGTAGTAATTTTATAAATTCATACAAATACGAATTGTAATTTCAAATTTGTATATGATGAGTTGTGTGTTTAATTTTAAATTTGTATAATTATAATGAGTTTTGATTATGACAATTTGTTACGAAAGTAATTTTTATTTATTAATTAAAGCACATTTCATTGTATTATTCGTTTGTCAATTTATGTTCAATTATGTCGACTCGGCAAATGGACGTCAATTACGTTTAAAAATATATTTTGTAATTTGAAAAATTTTGTCGTATTTTTGCGGTTTAAAGCTAAAAGCTGCTATTCATTACCAGACATGTTAGACGTGTTAATCACCTCTCGTTGCTGAACATTTTTATTAAAAATTAACGGATCCAGGGGCCTACCACCTAACCTGAAACTATCGGGTCACCAGAAAGAACAGATGGAGTATAAGCTGGCAACCGATCGGTGTTACTGATCTCCATAGGCGGTGGTGATTGCTCTCCATCAGGTAACACACATACTCGTTTGCCTCCCATCTCATGTAAAAAAAAAACTAATTTAAGGTGAAGTTAGAATTGCGCATTCAAGAATAGAATAGAATTGCGTATTTAAAAGAGTCGGCCTTGAGTTTCTTGCCAGTTCTTCTCAAGGAGCCCTGTCGCCGGAACTGGCACTTAAATTCACTTTCACATTCAAGACAGTGTGATGAAAGTGAATCTAAGCTCTGCGGATTTAGAGTAGTAATGATTTAGATACATGTTCTTATATTTAATTTGTATGACGTTTCTAAGTGCTTTTTAAAGTCCAAGGAATAAAGATATTTTGAATTGATTTGAAAAAAAAATCCTTCGTAATCGGCTTCACCTGAAGCGGCATGGCCCACGGCCTCATACTTTAAAACTGCCATACATTCACCAACATGTTAGCAGTGTTGGTCATGTTGTCTATCAATATATGGTGTATGGATGTATTGTCAATTATGTTGGCAGATATTTTAATTGACAACACGTCTATACACAGCTAAATTGTTATGCCGGTGCCACACATTGGGTATATTGGCTCCAAGTTATAAGTCTTGGATCCAATACACCAATGTGTAGATCGGTGTTGGCCAGCTATTGGACATAAACGTTACACTGCGTCCAATAGCCAATGTCGACCCGTGATGTGTCGGATTTTTGTACACCAACAAAGGCGAGGGGGAGTGAAAGGGGTAGGCGGGCGGGAAACTTGGGTCCAACATCGCTTCTTCAATAATTGGCCATAAATTCGTAGCCAAGTTTGGACCCAATTTGAATCCATCGCGATACACGTCTGACATGTTTGATATTGAAAGGCAGCCTTAAAACTTTGTAAAAATATTGTTATAAAGTTATAAATTAATATATTATATTTTAATACATTCTATTGTTTTTTTTTTTTCACTATTTAAAATGTGTTCTTTATATAAACTAGCAGATGCTTACTGCTTCGCTCGCGTAGTTCATTATCCAAGTCTTACATAGAAGTTCTAAAAAATATAGGGCGTGTATCGGTTCATTAGCATTTTTAAGCCAAAGTCAACCTCACCTGCATGTGGTACCTACACCCTGCCGGCTATTAAACAAGGCTCTGTCAAAAGAGAGGTAGACCATAGAGTATAAGCTGCCAAATTGGGAAAGTACCCCGACCTAACAGAATACCGCAGCCCAATAACAATTCCTTTGAGGATTGTTGTATTCCTACGAGTGAATGAGGTTACCAAGATTGAATTCCTTGACCTTGCTTCCCACGACGATGTACTATAAAAAGAAATTACAAGACAAAGATGGAACCGGTTACAATACCTTAGAAGCGAAATAAAGATGGCGGCCTGTGGTACTTGGTGTACTGCGATGAGATGCGACGAGAACCCTCGACTGAGCATTTACAATAGACTCAAGCATGTGCTCGAACATGACGGGTTCTACAGATAGTCTCCGTAGGATGTTATATACAGGATGTATACAACTGAGAAAATTTCTTATTTAATCATAACTTTGACAAATATGTATTTATATATATTTTTATATGAGAGGGAGGCAAACGAGCATGTGGGTCACTTGATGGAAAGCAATCACTACCGCCCATGGAGATCAGCAATACCAAGGGGTCGCTAATCCGTTCCCAGCCTATACTCCTTCCTTTCTTTCTTTCTTGTGACCTCACTCACTCGCAGGAACACAACAACCCTTAAGGGAATTGTTATTTGGATGCGGTATTCTGTGAGGTGGAGGTACTTCCCCAGTCGGACAGATTGAAAAAATCGCAATGCCCTACCTCTCTTTTCACCAGAGCCTAGTTTGTCAGTCAGCAGGATACACGTTCAGGTGAGGTTGGCTTTGGTTCAAAGATGTTGATGAACCACTCACACCCCATTATTTTGTTTTTATACCCGTAAGATGGCAAACAAACATATGACACGCCCAGTGGTAAGTATTTATAGTACCGTATGGGCGTTTGTAACCGCAGAGGCATCACTCACGTGTTGCCGGTCCTGTACCTATAAAAGCCTCTGAAATTGCCTTTTTTTTATAATACGTCGGGTGGAAGACAAGCATACGGCCCGCCTGATGTGTAGTGGTTACCATAGCCATATTAACGCTTGCAACATAAAATGTCATGAATGTGTATGATCTTTGCAATGACCTACGAGTATGGTCCATGATAAATAAATGATTATAATGACCATAGGTCATTGCAAACAACTGTAGCCTTATTGGCTTCGTAATTTTAATCTACTGAAAGATTTTACGTCAAAATTTTACTTTTCGTAAAAATAAGCCCCATTACTTGAGCCTTAAAAAATTTAATCGGCTTAATAAAGTTCTGCGAAAAACATCTTTATTAGAGAATAAAATTTAAATTACTTTCTTTTAGCTAATATAAATTATGTTACATTTATTTTAGTTTTATTTTAGTGTTATTTAATTTTAGATACTTTAGTTTTATAGTTTAATTATATGTATTGTTTAGAGCTTAAGTTTATTTGAATAAAGATAATTAAATAATAAAAAAAAAAATATGTTAAAAAATATTTTTTGAATTGTATATTAGAACTTGGCCTTGTGGTTTCCGGCATGGCCGTGTGACTAGAATAGAATCACTCCGTCTCTTCCCGTGGATGTCGTACAAGGCGACTAAGAGAAATACATAATCAAACATCTATCAGGCCTCCCCAACCCGTCTGGCCAGCGTGGGGAGTGCAGGCCAAATCCTCCTTCTGTCTGGGGCGGATGAGAGAGGGTCGTGCTCCTGTAGTGGAGACTAAAATGACCTGATGATGATGATGATATTAGAACTGCTAGACGATATTATACTATTATTGTTATTTATTATATAAAACCATATTAAAACAGTGATGGATTGGGAGTTCTGCAAATTGCAGGTGATGCTGTATAACGTCAAACCAGGGTTATCAGGGTTCGACCCGTGGAAGTTGCTCATATCCCTTTGTTTTTTTTTTTTTTTATACTACTAGGGTGGCAGACAAGCATACGGCCCACCTGGTGTGAAGCGGTTACCGTAGCCATATTAACGCTCGCAACAAACCGCTGGGTCTAGAGATTCCAAATTTGGCAAGTAGGTTCCTTATGACGTCTAGGGGTGCACTAAGAAAGAATTTTTCAAAATTCATCCCCTAAGGGGGTGAAACGGGGGTCCAAAGTTTGTATGGGGAAACAAGATTAGTTGGACTATTTTATCCGAAACTTTACACGAGTACTTCTATAGATAAATGGGTAAAGACGTGTTTCAGGATTTTTTCAAAATTCAACCCCTAAAGGGGTCAAATGGAGTGAAAAAGTCTGAAAATCGTCATGGGTATTGTTTTTATGGTTTATCGGGTCGCTAATTACGAAAACAACAACTATTTTATAATCCAACATAGCCGACGTGACATAAAATCACCCCTATGGGGGTGCAATGGGGTTGTAATGTCATAATATCAATATGGGTGTTAATTCTATGGTTTTCTGGGACGTCAATTACGAAAATGGCATCGCTTTGAAAATATATCATAGTGGACACGAAATTATTTAAAAGGATTTTTCAAATTTTACCCCTAAGAGGGTGAAACGGAGGTCCAAAGTTTGTGTAAGGAAACGAGATTAGTTGGACTATTTTATACTAAACTTTACACGAGTACTTCTATAGACAAATGAGTAAACGAGTAAACACGTGTTTCAGGATTTTTCAAAATTCAACCCGAAAAAAGGAGTAAAATTAAAAAAAAAAACGATTTTAAACTTCAACGTGGCTAACGTGACCATCATCGTGTAATATTTTTTAAGTTTTGGTTTATCCTTTTTAAGCTGATGGAATAAGACTTCTTTCTGTGTTGACTGAAGTGTTATCCCTATAAGTTTTTAAATTTGTATTTGGCATCAATCAGTGCTTATACGATCGCGGGCGGCGCGGCGAGGGCGGTACGGGTGTAGTAATTATCCGGCAAGATCTTAAATCCGTATTCAGTACAATTAAAGGTGCTACATGGAGGTGGTTGCTTTGCGTATTAAACTTGACTTAGATAATCTAAAATGCCCGAATTTCACGCGAGTGAAGCTGTAGGCAAAAGCTAGATAATAAAAGGCTTTGTCCTCACTGACTGACTGACTGACTCACTAATCAATGCACAGCCCAGACCACTGAAGCTAGAAACCTAAAACTAACTTTGGATATGTGTTCCCTATACAATGTAGGCGCGCACTAAGACGGGATTTTCCGAAATCCCACCCCTAAGAGGTTGAAAAAAAACCCTCTTTTTAGAATTCGATTCACCTACTATTTTGAGACTTGGTGGAATGGTTGTTCATAAAAAAGGGGATGTTTATGGGTAACTGATTAACTTTTGACCAGCGCCCAGACAAGAAATGTCTAAAAATGTTATATTTATATTTGAATTAACTCATCACTAAATGGCGCTATACCTAGCATTTGTACAGCGAGCTATCAAAGTCAAAGTCAAAGTCAAAATTCTTTATTCTGTGGGCCCTCGCGGGCACTTAGACACGTCTTTTACAATAGGTATATTTTTTTATCTACCAGCATTTCGGAATTACCATTGACCAGAAGAAATGCCGAAAGAAACTCTGTCAATATAGGTCTTTATTTTTTTAAATAGCTGTACAATATTATCATAATACAATAAAAAGAAAAATGGTATGTCAACCAAAATAAGAGAGAAAAAAAAAATAAGTAAAATAAAATAGTAAAAAAAATATAAATATAAAAAAATCATAGTATAGAGTGTATATACATATTGTATAAAGTCTAAATATGTATATCCACAATACTACTTGTAACGATAAGACGCCTGTGCTTCACATCCTGTGCCGAGAAACTATGGTTTCGTTATTAAGGAAAGGGTATATACGAGAGATTATTTCAAACCATGGGGTTATCCATGAGAGTTCATCGCTCACCTCATCCCCGTAGTTACCACCGGAGGTTGTCCATCGCGCGCGTGGAGCGTAAAAAAACTGTTTCCCTCAAATGAAGTTAAGTAACGACTTTATGGGATACTAGCAAAGTACCCGTGCTTCGCTACGGGAACACTCCTGACTTGCGTCTATTTTTGTTAAGATTCCAGATATTTCATTTTTCCCCCATAAAGGAAGAATGCGAAACGCATTGACCATTATTACAAACATACACCATTTAGGTTACGACGTCCCGGTAAACAATATTTTAGGCATATGCACCAGGAGCCAAAATTGCAAGGCTTCCAGGAGAACTTACTCGTGAGCAAACTACATATAACTGATCATGAGAGAAGCAGTCCTGTCTCAAGTCAACCCCAGCGACCTTTAGAAACTGCCCCTGAGCTTGGTTAATGGTTATAGCAAAACACCTTTATGGTCAATTGAAGTCTTTCAAATTGAACGGGGTGGTCTGATGCAATAATGGGAATGCGGGGTATAAAGAGACATTCCTCAAGACCGCATCCCTTACCGTCTTCACTCAACAACTGTAACTCATTGTTCATTGTTGTAGTTGTTTAATAAGTGAACAATGGTGGCACGAACCTCCTGATGAAGTGTCATCAGGAGGTTCGTGCATCATCAGAGGTGTACCTCTGTTCCATGCAAGCGGGGTAGGAGATGAAGCGGAACAGGTCAGCTCCATCACCTTCTACAGCTATAATGGTATGGGGCATCATCACATCTTCCACAAGTATAAATTTAGCCAATATTGATGTCATTGTTTGAAAAATACCGAAATTCTGATTTTAAGTAGGCATATCCCTTAAAGTCGTTACTAAACTTCATTTGAGGGAAACAGTTTTTTTTACGCTCCACGCGCGCGATGGACAACCTCCGGTGGTAACTACGGGGATGAGGTGAGCGATGAACTCTCACGGATAACCCCATGGTTTGAAATAATCTCTCGTATATACCCTTTCCTTAATAACGAAACCACAGCTCGCTGTACAAATGCTAGGTATAGCGCCATTTAGTGATGAGTTAATTAAAATATAAATATAACATTTTTAGACATTTCTTGTCTGGGCGCTGGTCAAAAGTTAATCAGTTACCCATAAACATCCCCTTTTTTATGAACAACCATTCCACCAAGTCTCAAAATAGTAGGTGAATCGAATTCTAAAAAGAGGGTTTTTTTTCAACCTCTTAGGGGTGGGATTTCGGAAAATCCCGTCTTAGTGCGCGCCTACATTGTATAGGGAACACATATCCAAAGTTAGTTTTAGGTTTCTAGCTTCAGTGGTCTGGGCTGTGCATTGATTAGTGAGTCAGTCAGTCAGTGAGGACAAAGCCTTTTATTATCTAGCTTTTGCCTACAGCTTCGCTCGCGTGAAATTCGGGCATTTTAGATTATCTAAGTCAAGTCTAATACGCAAAGCAACCACCTCCATGTAGCACCTTTAATTGTACTGAATACGGATTTAAGATCTTGCCGGATAATTACTACACCCGTACCGCCCTCGCCGCGCCGCCCGCGATCGTATAAGCACTGATTGATGCCAAATACAAATTTAAAAACTTATAGGGATAACACTTCAGTCAACACAGAAAGAAGTCTTATTCCATCAGCTTAAAAAGGATAAACCAAAACTTAAAAAATATTACACGATGATGGTCACGTTAGCCACGTTGAAGTTTAAAATCGTTTTTTTTTAATTTTACTCCTTTTTTCGGGTTGAATTTTGAAAAATCCTGAAACACGTGTTTACTCGTTTACTCATTTGTCTATAGAAGTACTCGTGTAAAGTTTAGTATAAAATAGTCCAACTAATCTCGTTTCCTTACACAAACTTTGGACCTCCGTTTCACCCTCTTAGGGGTAAAATTTGAAAAATCCTTTTAAATAATTTCGTGTCCACTATGATATATTTTCAAAGCGATGCCATTTTCGTAATTGACGTCCCAGAAAACCATAGAATTAACACCCATATTGATATTATTACATTACAACCCCATTGCACCCCCATAGGGGTGATTTTATGTCACGTCGGCTATGTTGGATTATAAAATAGTTGTTGTTTTCGTAATTAGCGACCCGATAAACCATAAAAACAATACCCATGACGATTTTCAGACTTTTTCACTCCATTTGACCCCTTTAGGGGTTGAATTTTGAAAAAATCCTGAAACACGTCTTTACCCATTTATCTATAGAAGTACTCGTGTAAAGTTTCGGATAAAATAGTCCAACTAATCTTGTTTCCCCATACAAACTTTGGACCCCCGTTTCACCCCCTTAGGGGATGAATTTTGAAAAATTCTTTCTTAGTGCACCCCTAGACGTCATAAGGAACCTACTTGCCAAATTTGGAATCTCTAGACCCAGCGGTTTGGGCTGTGCGTTGATTAGTGAGTCAGTGAGGACAAAGCCTTTTATTATTATTATTATAGATGCCTACTTAAAATCAGAATTTCGGTATTTTTCAAACAATGACATCAATATTGGCAAAATTTATACTTGTGGAAGATGTGATGATGCCCCATACCATTATAGCTGTAGAAGGTGATGGAGCTGGCCTGTTCCGCTTCATCTCCTACCACTTGCATGGAACAGAGGTACACCTCTGATGATGCACGAACCTCCTGATGACACTTCATCAGGAGGTTCGTGCCACCATTGTTCACTTATTAAACAACTACAACAATGAACAATGAGTTACAGTTGTTGAGTGAAGACGGTAAGGGATGCGGTCTTGAGGAATGTCTCTTTATACCCCGCATTCCCATTATTGCATCAGACCACCCCGTTCAATTTGAAAGACTTCAATTGACCATAAAGGTGTTTTGCTATGACCATTAACCAAGTTCAGGGGCAGTTTCTAAAGGTCGCTGGGGTTGACTTGAGACAGGACTGCTTCTCTCATGATCAGTTATATGTAGTTTGCTCACGAGTAAGTTCTCCTGGAAGCCTTGCAATTTTGGCTCCTGGTGCATATGCCTAAAATATTGTTTACCGGGACGTCGTAACCTAAATGGTGTATGTTTGTAATAATGGTCAATAAGTTTCGCATTCTTCCTTTATGGGGGAAAAATGAAATATCTGGAATCTTAACAAAAATAGACGCAAGTCAGGAGTGTTCCCTGCACGGGTACTTTGCTAGTTTATAATAAATAGTAATACAACCCACGGATTGGCATACACTCCTCATTTTCATCGAGTGTTAAAATTGCATTAAACGGTACTAAAAAGTTAGTAAACGGTACTCCAATCTTTTAGTAAATTCAGCAAATTTCTAACTACAGTTGTTGTTATATTCATTAATTGGCGTGCCTTCCGCAGAGGGCGGTTTTCATGAATAGACGGAATTATTCACTGTCAGATAGAGGCGGCAGTCTGAACGTTTTTTTTTCTTATCTAAAAATAACATTATTATGAAGAGGGGTTTTCAATCTTAGCGTCGCGTATTTAACGTAAACTTTCTTATAACACCAGACAGAAGAATATTTAATGTGAAGGAGTTTCTTTTTTGGAGGACCATTTTTTTTATATATGAGAGGGACGCAAACGAGCATGTCACCTGATGGAAAGCAATCACCACCGCCCATACTCTTGCCTATGCCCATGGAAGTTACGGCATGCAAATGCTTCATTGTAATCTTCGAAAGACGAGCTCGGTGGTCGAATGGTTAGCAATGGCCACTTTGACTCCGAGGTCGCGGGTTCAATTCCCGCACAAGTCAAATATTTGTGTGCATGAACATGTCTGTTTGTCTTGGTCTGGGTGGTTTCTATATATTTACAAAAAAAAAAGTATTTAAGTACATTTATCAGTTGTCTAGTACCCATAACACAAGCTGTGCGCTTAATTTGAGACTAGATGGCGCTGTGTAAATTGTCCAGAAATATTTATTTATTTATATAGCTGCAGTTACCTCTTCACATAAGGCGGGCCGCCTACTTATCTGCTACCCAACGTATTATAAGAAAAAACGAAAACTTTCTCTAATATTATCGAGAAAGGGTCAGGCTTTACTGCTTCAGGGAATACTCGGATTTGCCTTTTGCCGTCCGCTCCTGGATATAGCGGGTTTGATTGAAGTGATTTGTACAAATTCGGAGGGATTTCTATTTGTGGGGTAGGCAAATAGTGAGATATGCTACTGCTTACGTCTGAGACTTCGAACCCATATATCCAGATTTTCCATGTGAGTTTTCCAAAAGCCTTTGTTGGTTCGTTTCTACATGGACAGGAAAACTTTTACCTTTCATGTTTCTAAGATAAGCCGATTAGGTTGGACATATGAGTTAGTCAATAAATCTACACTATTCTTCTGACGTGAATGCGTTTTTTTTTTATACTGCGTCTGGTGGCAGACAAGCATACGGCATACGGCCCGCCTGATGTGAAGCGGTTAACGTAGCCATATTAACGCTCGCAACATAAAATATCGCTCGCGCGCCGCTACCCCCGCTTCCATCGCAGCATCTCCTTCCTTTCTGGTGACCTCACTCACTCGCAGGAACACAACAACCCTCAAGGGAACCGTTATTTGGCTGCGGTATTCTGTGAGGTGGAGGTACATTCCCCAGTCGGGTAGCTTACAATTACGCTCCCTACCTCTCTTTTCGCCAGAGCTTCGTTTGTCAGTCAGCAGCGTGTACCGCGTGCAGGTGAAGTTGGCTTTGATTCAAAGATGTTGATTAACCACTTACACCCCAAAAATAATACGTCTTTAAAATTGCTTCCTTAGGGAGGCAATTCAAAAAAACGAATGATAACAACAGCGGGAGATACAGTTTGGTATTGCAGCTACATATCTAACATCTCCATCCCAAATTCAATCACACCGCTGGATAGATTAAGGATCTAAGAATTTAATACGGTATTTATGGACTATGGAACGCCGCGTGCGGGGGAGGAGGAAGCGCTGCCATTTTGAGATAATTTTAGTGCATATAACGTAACACGGCCGTGTCAATGACACAGGTACACCTGTTTTTTTAGAATATAAAGATGTTTAGATGTTAGTTAAGCACGGTACTGAGCCTTTAAAACTTAGGTTCAAATGTCTTCAAAAAAGGGCATGAAGAGATTTTTACAGGGCGTGAGATGCCCATGGTGTTAAAGGCGTACATGGGTACGGTAACTGCTTTCCATGAGGCGGGCCGTATGATTGTTTGCCACTTTAGTGGTATAAAAAATGTGTTCAAAATATTTTGACCGTAATTAATCACTTCGATGACCGACACACTGGATCTCCTTTACAAAGCAATATTTCATGTAAAAAAAAAAAAACCGGACAAGTGCGAGTCGGACTCGCCCACCGAGGGTTCCGTTGCTACGTAGTATCATTATTAAATTTGATATTTTTCATTATAAATAAGAAATAATGCGTCGAAAAAAATTAATAAAATATATTTTGCAATGTGTACATCAAGCCCTTTCATATGATACCCATTTGAACTAGTAGTTTCAATTTGAAATTTCGACACCCTATAAAAAATATAGACCCCCTATTTTTTAAGATCTATTTACAAATGTATAGTTTTGAGATTTATTCCTATACTTGTAGTCTATAACGATGTTACTTGCCAAATTTCTTAGTTCTAGGTCAACGGGAAGTACCCTATAGGTTTTGATTCCCTTGAGTGTGTCGAAATATGCGTTTTTTGCTGAATAAACGGCCGTAACTTTTTTCTACGTAAACTTAGCAGTTTGATTTTTTTTTAACTTCATGGGACCGTAGACCTGACTATACAGTTCAAATTTCAGCTTGATACCTCCACGCATTCTCGACATAGAAATTCTTGACAGACAGACAGACAGACAGACAGACAGACAGACAGACAGACAGACAGACAGACAGACAGACAGACAGACAGACAGACGGACAACAAAGTGATCTTATAAGGGTTCCGTTTTTCCTTTTGAGGTTCGGAACCCTAATTAACAGAGGTGACTTAAAGGCTATCAAAATTACACTTGACCACAGTGTACTGAAGTACAGCTAAACAACTTTATAAACTCTGCTAAGATCTGACATTGAACATGTACTTATTCCTTTCTTGAATGGTATCAAATATTTCCTCAATTTCATTTTTAGGGTTCCGTAGCCAAATGGCAAAAATCAGAACCCTTATGGATTCGTCATGTCTGTCTGTCTGTCCATCCGTATGTCACAGCCACTTTTTTCCGAAACTATAAGAACTATACTGTTGAAACTTGGTAAGTAGATGTATTCTGTGAACCGCATTAAGATCTTCATACAAAAACAGAAAAAAAAACAAAAACATTTGTGGGATCCCTATACTTAGAACTGAAACTCAATTTTTTTTTTTTTTGTTCAAAAATAATATAATAATATTGAGGTTTCATCGGCTTATTTGTGACAGTTTTGCTTATTCCGTCTAATTGGAAATCGAGCGTGTTCTTCCCCGCCACTGGTCCCAGAGATACCAGTCTCTTCTTAGAGTTAAGGAATTCAAAGAATTTGAGGTTTCGTTGAGTAATAAAATTGCAGAAGCGACGAAACTCACTGTTTCAAGCCAAATTCTATAAGGGAGGGTAAAGGGGTACGTACGGTGGTTCTGAAGGGGGTCTAGTCGCTTTCGCTTCTGTGAACGGACCAACTGATTCTGACAATTCCGTATAAGTGTTACCAAATTTACCTAGTGAAGAGCAAATCACACCACATTTTTGACGTGAAACGTTTTTAGAATCACTCCAATACGGGTACCAGCCCCCTTACCACCATCTCTTATTGCGATTCAATAATTGAATAGATTGCTTATTCATACCAATGAATAAGCGACTCTATTCTATTTGAAATAGAGTCGCTTATTCATTGGTATGAATAAGCATTTTAATTTTCAATTCAATTATTGAATCACAATAAGAGATGGTGGTAAGGGGGCAGGTCAGAAAAAGGGACTGCAACGAATATTCAGTATAAACTCACGGCTCAGACGTAATAGCGCAGTGATCTACACTACTTATAAAGTGGAAAGATTTGTATTTTTGTGTGTGTTTAGGTTTGTAATAGTTAAACTCAAAAACTACTGTGCCGATTTCACAAATTCTTTCACCATTGGGAGGCTACATTCACCCTGAGTAACATAGGCTATATTTATTGCTAGAAAAAGTCTTATGTCCACCCGTGCGAAGTCGGGACAGGCCGCTAGTCGCTGATATAGACATTTCACGTTAGCCAACGGCTGTGTGCACCGCCCCACTAGATTTCTTTTCTTGGAAGTTAGCGTACTGCTTCACCTGTCAGCTGTGGCCGCTGTGGCTCGAGCATATAGAATTTTTCCGTAACATTTTCGAAGATAAATTATAATGGATACGTTTTTTCATAAAACAATGAAATTGGCTGAGTAACGGCCACGTAATAACTCATGTGTTGCTACACAATTTTAGTAGTCAAGGTGCCACAAAATGATGAAAAATGAACTATAAAGTGTTGGTGGCAAACTGTATGCCTAGTAATTAGTGACTGATACTAAAACACGTGATAACGAGCGAATTACTTTCCCTAAGGGCCAATTATTATTCCATTTTTTTAATTAATAAATAATAAATATTCCTGGACAAATTACACAGTGTCCAAACTAAGCACAGCTTGTACTATGGTTACTAGATAACTGATGCACATGATTTTTTTTAATAAATACATATAATACAAAGAAAACATCCAGACCAAGACAAACAGACATGTTCATGCACACAAATGTTTGTCTTGTGCGGGAATCGAACCCACGACCTCGGAGTCAAAGTGGCCATTGCTAACCATTCGACCACCGAGCTCGTCGAAATTGAATTTTAATAATTTAACAGTTTTCTTTTAAATACCCTAGGAGATAAATAAGATATTGTGATCATGAAAGATGTCAAAACTTTAGTTCGTTGCGTTCGCACGATTATATTGCTTACACAATCGATTGAGAGAGGCCTGTGAGCCAGTGAAGATTGGTTCCAAAAATCAGAACGTTAAATATTTTGTTCACTGGGAAGGAACAGACATCGTGACTTTTACTAGGATATTATTACTTATAACAGATTGTGCAAAAATTTGTGCATAAACGCTTAATCTTACGTGAGACCTGTGAAACATCCATTACTTAATGTACCTACCTATTAATTTTATTGGCGCTGCGCTAGGCGTTTGTAGCCCTATGCGAGAAAATTCAATTCAGTTCTTCGTTGTGGCGTTCTTGAAGTTCTCGCCAATTATGTCAATGTTTCATAATTATTCCGTTTAAAAATGAAAATTAACATATAACCAAGTAGGTGACTATGCTTAGTAGGTGACTATACGATAGAATGGCTTTGTGAGTGTACAATAACTAGATTTATATTAAGTAATTATATGATTCCGACGATCTGTTGACATACCTAAACACCTATGCGAGACACAAGCATTTCAATATTTTTTCACAAACGCACAGAATACCGCAGCCAAGTAACAACTTCCTTGAGGATTGTTGTGTTCCTTTGAGTGAGTGTGGTCACCAGAAAAGAAGGAGATGCTGCGTTGGCAGCGGGGGTGGCGGCGCACGAGTGATATTTTAAGTTGCGAGCGTTATTTTACGTTATAATGAGCGTTAATATGGTTACATCAGGCGGGCCGTATGCTTGTCTCCACCCGACGTAGTATATAAAAAAACAAACGTCAGTTTCGACAGCTAATCACGAGGTGAGAGACAGTTGGCTCACATTTCGGTTTTTGACGCTTGTGGCCCATCTGTAGTATTTATTTATAACATCATTGTACCTAGAATGCAAATCATTTGTGCAACTAAGTGTCTATTAAAGTAACTACTTCTGAATAAGCGCAGCCTATCTGGCTAGACAGACTGGTAGGCTTGCGTATAATTTATTCAAGTGCCTGCCTTACATGGTACACAGACTGCAGCAGGAATGGACGGAATGACATGTGAACTCGTATGTTAGTACGTTAAACGTTTTGCATTTTGTGAAGCAATAACTCAAGTCAGAAAATCAAACTTCTGCCCCGAAATCATCAGTCAGTAGGTATATTATCATTATTATTATTTACCAAATAGCTTTACGGCCCTGGAATCTATGTCCTTTAAAGCCCGTCTTCGTGTTATTTCTATTGTCTTAATCCTGGCTAACATATATTTTTAAATAAATTTATAATAAATTTTATGTACTTTAACGAATATTTTCAGGGATATGTCCAAAAATATAGTCCGGAATCTTTTTGTTCCTTAATTACTTGTTTACAGTACAACCGATAGACCAATTTTTCTGCCTTCTTAGATTCTACTAATTTGAGTCCCTGCCTGTTATGGCCTGTCCTGATGTTTGTTGTGCCCCTGCGAGTGAATGATGTCCCCAGAAAGGAAGGAATGTTGCGTTGGCAGCGGGCGTGGCGGCGCGTGAGCGATATTTAATGTTGCGATCGGTTATCGCAGCCATATCAACGGCTGCGATAACCGCTTAACATCAGGCGAACCGTATGTTTGTCTGTCACCCTACGTAGTATAAAATAAAACCGGCCAAGTGCGAGTCGGACTCGCGCACGAAGGGACGGAACCCTTCGTGCGCGAGTCCACGACCACCATTATCTATAAAAACGGCAAAAAAAAAATCACGTTTGTTGTATGGGAGCCCCCCTTAAATATTTGTTTTATTTTTATTTATTTATTTATTTTTAAAGTAAATATATAACTAAATATTATGTGAGTATTTCAAGCGTCTATCTATTACCGTTATCAATTGCAAGCAAAAACGAGCAAAAAAAATCACGTTTGTTGTATGGGAGCCCCCTTAAATATTTATTTTATTCTGTTTTTTAGTATTTGTTGTTATAGCGGCAACAGAAATACATCATCTGTAAAAATTTCAACTGTCTAACTATCACGGTTCATGAGATACAGCCTGGTGACAGACAGACGGACGGACGGACATAGGAGCCTTAGTAATAGGGTTCCTTTTTACCCTTTGGGTATGGAACCCTAAAAAGAAGTGTCTAAGTCCTTGCAAGGGTCTAATGGCCAATAAATTACTAATGCCAGTAGGCATGGACTTGTCAGTCTTCCTACTACAATTTACAACCAGAATAAGCAATTCCAAACAATCTCTACAGCGCTTTCACGTAAAGTCGAACAACAACATTAAAAATGGAAGCAGAATCAATAAACTCACTTATAAGGGTCAAGATGGGCATCTGAAGGTAAACCCCGACGTATTCCTTCGAAGAAGGTCGATTGGTCCCTTTACATAATTCGCGGTGGCTTTAGTAGATTACCGTGTTCTCGGTATCTCCTGAAAATATTATGGAATAATTTATTGCGCTGGAATCTCTATTATTAGAAGGGCGGGCGGCCTCCGAAATTGTAGGGCAAAGTGCGTTTTGATCGAGGCCTAATTTTGTCTATGGATGGTTGAAACGATGCCGGTTTTTAAATAAAAATTATAAAGGTTCTTATTTTTATATCGGGAAAATGTTTTAAGGTCGTCACACACGGTGCTTTGGCCGCCTTATATAATACCTTATGTGCTTATATTGTACTTACTAGTGGTCGCTCATCGGTCCAAAATTAGACCATAAATATATCCTAACAATAAAATAAAAAGGGGTACAAAATTTTGGCTTCACCTATTAATATATATGATACGTCGCGTCGTTTACACTGCATAAACAATGACGTCTGTGCAGATCGTGAATAAGCGCGAGTGCGTGCGGTGCCATACAAACTGGGAAGGTGAGGTCGACACAAGAGAGCGGCAGAGAGTGGCCATCCCATAATAATGACTGAACCTTTCGCTTAAACTTTAAAAGTGAGTCATGAATGTCATGATTAATGTCCAGATCACATGAGTTGTTGATTTTATTATAGCTAGAAAGCATTTGTGGCAAAGGTGCATTTCTACCCAGGTTCGTCCGTGCCTGAGGTATGACGTAGGTTTTTGTGAGCTTCCGCCTTGAGTCGAATCTAGGTACAGCTTCAAAATATTTTGGCAATCAACAGCGCCATGTGTTAACTTGTACAGAAATACCACATCATCATCTTAATAGCACCATATGTCGCCCGCGCTGCCAACCCAGCATCTCCTTACATTCGCATCCTCACGCACTCGCAGGAACACAGCAAGCCTCAAGAGTATTGTTATTTGGCTGCGGTCTTCATAAGGTGGAGTGGAGATGCTTCCACTGTCGGATTCAACATGACCTATTTATCTTTCACCAGAGTTTCTTACGCAAGTCTGCTACTAAAGATGCCTTCTTTAGAGGCAATGTTACCATCGCCTGTAAGTGTACAGGTGATGTTAATTTTGCCTGAACACTTACACGCGATGTTAACATTGCCTTTAAAGATTGTGAGCTGCTTACACCTTAATAAAAGTTGTAGCTAAGTCCCCAAAAAGGCAAACGAGCGAGACCGGGGCGGGTCGCCTAATGGAATGAAAATAAAATACACTCAAAGACATCACAAACGTACAACTAAAATCAATAAAGCAATTCTACATAAACGAAATTGGAATGCGACACACGTCATATATCCCAACGCTGGAGTAAAAATATTCACCGTAAAAATATTTACCCTTTTAATCGTATATTTCGCGGAGAAATGTGCGTACATTTTCCTTGGCCGCGTGTGTAAGGCCGCGTGTAATGGAATATTTATTGCTTTATACGCGGCTATGAGCGAATGGCGAATCTGGGGCTTTTTTTAGATTAATATTTAGGGTTTTTGCAAGGATCTCAAAATTAATCCTTTTTATTTAGAACGTTGGTAATACACAAAATAACTGCGCTTGATAAATATTTGGACATCTAAGCAAGTAACTTATTTTACGCTTGCTGAACGCACAAAAAAGCATGACTCATTGTCACGTTCCGCCTGGGCCAAGCGTGCAAGCGAGAGCGCAGAACAAGCGATAGAGAGGCACGATCTGCCTCAGCGCTCGGCTTGTGACGCATCTATCTCTCTTCCACTAAAAACCTATTATGTTTTCGAATCATTGATTGTTTTGACGGTAACGTCTTATAAATCGCTGAACGCCGGCTGTACGCCCGAAAAAGCATAATTCATTGTCACGTTCCACCTGAGCCGAGCGTGCAAGCGAGAGCGCGGAACAAGCAATCTCTCTTCCACTCCATCGGCCGATATGACGTTATCACGCAAAATTATCGTCCGTAAACAGATTTTATAGACAACCAATATTTTTCTGATTAAATTCGTTGTGAGTTCCAGGTGTTTTATTCCCGGGACTGCAGTGGACTTCATTGTTCACTTATATAACACATTAAGAAAGTGTTTCACCTTAATAGACACTAAGAAAAGTCAATGGACATTATTCTTAGACTATAATATTTAGAAGTTTATGTTAAAGTTAAATTACTTATTAGCCCATAAGCTAAGCTAGATCGTAATATTTTAAAGTATAATACTTTATAAAAAAAAATAAAGAATAAAAATTGTTCACTTGTTCACAGCGATTTTGGTGGTCGCCGTTCGAGGATGTGTAGCGAGGAATGTATTTGTTGTTTTTTATACCACGTAGGGTGGCAGACAAGCTTCCGGTCCGCCTGATGTGAAGCGGTAACCGTAGCCATATTAACGTTCACAAACATGGCGGAGCGTAAGCTATGTGCTTACGCTCCGCCACCGTCGCTACTAACGCAGCAACTCCTTCCTTGCTGATAACCTCACATCTCATCATGTTCAGCACAAAATTAGTAAGTAATAAGTGTAAGCACTGTATAAGTAATAGTTGGTAGTGTTTTTTAGGGTTCCGTATGCAAAGGATAAAAAGGTTCCCTATTACTAGGGCTCCGCTGTCCGTCCGTCCGTCCGTCCGTTCGTCCGTCCATCTGTCACCAGGCTGTATCTCTTGAACCATGATAGTTAGACAGTTGAAATTTTCACAGATGATGTATTTCTGTTGCCGCTATTCTTTAAATACTAAAAAATAGAATAAACTAAATATTTAAGTGGGCTCGCATACAACAAACGTGATTTTTTTATGCACATTTTTGCTCGCAATTAATAACGGTAATAAAACTAAATATTATGTGAGTATTTCAAGCGTCTACCTACGCTTGAAATACTCACATAATATTTAGTTATGTATTCACTTTAAAAGTAAATAATTAAATAAAAATAAAACAAATATTTAAGGGGGGCTCCCATACAACAAACGTGATTTTCTTGCAGTTTTTATAATATAGTTTAGATAATGGCACGGAACCCTTAGTGCGCGAGTCCGACTCGCACTTGACCGGTTATTTCAGTAGACTACAGAATGGGGTTCTTCAAAAAGAGCGTGAAGAGATTTTTACAGGGTCGGCAACGCGCGTGTGATACCCCTGGTGTTACAGGCGTTCATAGGCTTTCCATCAGGCGGGCCGTATGCTTGTTTACCACTTTAGTTTAAAAAATAAAAAAAGTACTTACAGAGAGCGAAGAAGATACTAAAACCATATTACTAAAACCTAAATTACAATAAACATTTTTCAGAAATTAATGTGATGTGGCTAAAGATTAAAAAAGACATGGAAATCCATTAATGTAGTCCGCAAATGTACAAAAACTTGATTCCCGATAATCTTTATCCATGCCGCGGGTTCCTTGTCTGTTTTGCTGACTGAACATAAACCCTCGTCAGAGTCATCCTTTCAAACAGTCTATGGTTGAGTGGAAGAGATCCCTTATGAGTTAAGTCCGCCTTCTTTGACTTTTTCTGCATTGCTATATATGTATATGGAGGATATTTAATATAACGGATATATAATATAAGGGAATTGTTATTTGGCTGCGGTATTCTGTGAGGTGGAGGTACATTCCCCAGTCGGGTAGCTTACAATTACGCTCCCTACCTCTCTTTTCGCCAGAGCTTCGTTTGTCAGTCTGCAGGGTGCACCGCGTGCAGGTGAAGTTGGCTTTGGTTCAAAGATGTTGATGAACCACTTACACCCCTAATTGATAGAAAGTTCTTTAATTCCTCTACGAACTTATTTTATCTAATACAATAGATGTTAATAGATAAAATAAGTTCTTATATGTATATAGCCATAAATTACCGCATACAATGTGAAAATGGTGCACCATTAACATTACCTAGTACAATTAGTGCGGCCATAATTCCCTAACCATACATGTACAGCCGACATGCAACTTCAGAACAATGACATTGAGAGAACAACTGTGATATGCACTGATTTCAGACAAATACAGACGGACCACATCGTTTAAATATAAAATAAATTCTTAGATTGAACTGACAGCAAATAATTGAGGCTAAAAACCGGGTTAGGCAAAAAAATATGTGTTATTGTTGACGAGCTCGGTGGCGTAGCGGTCAATGACGCGGCTTCGACACCAACGCTCGAGGGTTCGATTCCCACATAGGACAAACATTTGTGTGCATGAACATGTCCGTTTGTCTTGGTCTGGGTGTTTTCTATGTATCTTAAGTATGTATTTACAAAAAAAACGTATTTACGTATGTTTATATCAGTTATCTAGTACCCATAAATCAAGCTTTGCTTACTTTGGGGCTAGATGGCGCTGTGTAATTTGTCAAAAAAGAAAAAATATATATATGGTACTAGCTGACCAGGCGAATATTGAGTTCAGTACTTTATTAAAATAATAACACAAAAAAAAATATAAAAGTGCAAATTGATAACCAATACATATCTCAATCCACAAAACAATTTTCAAAACAACTCACACTCTACTTTCGCAAAGTAAAAGTGAGACCAATCGATTTAACTTTTTTTTATCATGAGGTCTCTAGAATGACTAGTCTTCTTTGTCGCTTCACTCTTGCCAGAGTATCAGGACGAGGCAGCAGATAGGACTCGTCTCACGAAGTCTCGTTATACAAATAGTACGCAAAGAAAGGAAAAGAACTTGAAGGCATTTCATCTACAACTTTTCAATAATTGTTTTTGATTAACGCTAACATCTTGCTATGACGGTAAATGGCGAGGGAGTGAGTGAATGGCGGGCAATAACTTTGCTTTCTTCTTACTTAGTAGTAAGAACTTACCTACAGATGTATTCTCTACCTACCTCCATAGTTGGAGGTAGGTAGAGAATACATCTGTAGGTAAGAACATCAGGTTCTTCTGGACCTTCTGGTTTTATTTATGTCGCGTCACTGCTTTGAGCATTATACACAATGCCTACCTATTGTGCTCACAAAGTTAGGCTTATTCCACTACTAACTGTAGGGTTGCATTCTGGGTTTGAATGACAAGTAGAGTTTCTTGTAACTAGGCTATGGATGTCCTGAATCATCATCATCAGGTCATTTTAGTCTCCACTACAGGAGCACGACCCTCTCTCGTCCGTCCCAGACAGAAAGAGGATTTGGCCTACACTCCCCACGTTGGCCAGACGGGTCGGGGAGGCCTGATCGATGTTTGATAATGTAATTCCCTTAGTCGCCTTGAACGACATCCACGGGAAGAGATGGAGTAGTTCTATTCTAGTCTGCAGTAAACCACAGGGGCATTTTTTCAGGACAAAACTAGTAAACGGTAAGCTAATAACTCAGATTTCGTCTATTCAAGTCAGCTTTGGGGTGTAAATGGTTCATCAGCACCTTTAAACTAAAGCCAACCGTCACCTGCACTTGATGCAACCTGCTGACTGACAAAGGAGGCTCTGTCGTAAAGGGAGGTAGGTCAGAGAATTTTGTAAACTGTCCAACTGGGAAAGTATATCCACCTCACAGACTAGCCATATAACAATTCCCTTGAGGGTTGATGTGTTCCTGAGAGTGAGTGAGGTCGCCAGGAGAAAGAAAGGAGTTGCTGCGATGACAGCGGGGGATAGCGGCGACGACGCGCGAGCGATATTTCATGCTGCGACTGTTTATATGTCTTCCGCTTCAATCAAGCGAACCGTATGCTTGTTGCCACCCGACATAGTATCTTATCACGCCTAAACTGCTGAACCAATTTTAATGAAATTTGGTACGGAAATAGATTATATCTCGAGGAAGGCTAAGCTACATATTGATGCAATATAACCGACAGTCATGCGGGCGAAGGCGAAAGCTAGCATTAATATATAAATTAATGTAAAAGCGTGTCTGTCTGTCTGTTTGGGACCTTGACACCACCAAACAGCTGAACCGATTTAAATGAATTTTGCCATGAACATTGATTATTATCCTGAGGAAGGACATAGTCGACATAGGCCACCTTTTGGCGCTATAATTGACTTTCATGCGGACAAAGTCGCGATCATAACTAGTGCAGATATAAATAGACAATTTAGACAATATAACAAAGCTCATTGTATAATTAGGACTAACAAAACTTCAATTACATCCGTGAAATTAAACAGCGCGGCACCGAGATCTAATTAATGAAGATTGCAGAGAAAATATATTTTATTATGCTAGATTTGGAATTTAACTGTGGTAGCTTTGTGAAAGGTAGAAATTTGTCAAAGAAATTCCTCAACAGATGGCGGATTGAACAAGTAAATACTACCTTAAAATTATGATGTTAAGGTTTATTTTTGACAGCATGAAATATAACCAAAATATAACAAGCAATTTTGCCTTCGATTTCCTTTCAAACGCAAATCTGGGTCCTTTCACGGGAGTCTGTTGTAAGCTGATGAGTTTTCTTCGAAATATGTCTTATGATATTTCTATAAATGTGACTTTAATTATACGAGACGATTACGATACGATTTCCTTTACCAATAAATCGTTCGTACAAATTTTTGAAGGCGTTGTGCACTTTTTGGGATGGGTAAAAAAGGTTAAACTCGCGTCAGGACACGTGACCTGATCGTAAATTCGTAAGACATAGGGAGTGTTTACCGCCGGCGCTGCGTAGGAGAGGAAGTGATATCCCCCTCTCTTTCTACCGTGCGGCGAAAATGTATGCCTGCTCCTGCTGTTCATTTTTAATGTAATATAAATTGTCATGTTTGTGTACGATAGCGCAATAAATGAATATTGAATTTTACCACATAATTGATAGTACTTTTATTCTGATAAATAAAGCAATTCGTTCGAAATTATTCCCTGACCATTCCAAAATATTCAAAAATGCACAACTGTTCATGTTTTCACTTCTGCCGGCACTCCCGGAGTGCAATCCGTTTTTTTTTTCATTACCTATATTAATTTAGGCCTAAGCTACGTTTTTGTCACTTTGTTTCTCCATAAAGATTATTAGTAATTTTTTAATAAATTATATTTAAACACAAGTGCACCCGCATGCAGAAGGTAGAGCATATAAATCGATAAGAAACAATGGCGCAGCAGCGGTTCGTTGCACGAGTATTCAATTATCTACCACTTGGATGCGACGTCTCTCGATACAAATTTTGCTGCAAATAAAATGATATTCATTAATTTTCAAGAACATTTGCTGAATATTTTGTGCCGACAGTAATCAACGTTACCTTATTTTGCATACGCCTATGTCATACCTCTCTGGTGAAAACCAGAGCCTCTTCTGTCAGCCCATGACCACTGTATCATCATCAGGTCATTTTAGTCTCCACTACAGGAGCACGACCCTCTCTCGTTTTGCACGACCTTGACGAGCTCGGTGGCGTAGCGGTCAATGACGCGGCTTCGACACCAACGCTCGTGGGTTCGATTCCCAAATAGGACAAACATTTGTGTGCATGAACATGTCTGTTAGTCTGTGTGTTTTCTATGTATCATAAGTATGTATTTACAAAAAAATGTATTTACGTATGGTTATCTGTCTGGTACCCATAACACAAGCTTCGCTTACTTTGGGGCTAGATGGCGCTGTGTAATTTGTCTGACAATATTTATTTATTATTTATCGTTCGTCTTAGACGGCTGGAGGATTTGGCCTACACTCCCCACGCTGGTCAGACGGGTTGGGGAGGCCTTACCACAAGCTCTAAACGCAGGAATGGAACTATGGTGGTTGCGTATTTATCAATGAATTTCATTCTTAATTCGCAACCATGATGGTTCCATTCCTGCGTTTAGAGCTTGTGGTAAGGCCCCAGATCGATGTTTGATAATGTATTTCCCTTAGTCGCCTTGTACGACATCCGCGGGAAGAGACGGAGTGATTCTATTCTAGTCAGACGGAAACCACACGGCCAAACCACGGTATGCACAATCTATAATTTATAGATGTGTCCCCTTTTTCATCCCACTGCTGGGATACGGGCCTCCACTCAATCGGAGAGGTTTAGAACATACGCCACCACGCTGCTCAACTGCGGCTTGCCGGAGGCCAGTGTTTACAAGCCGCCTAGACGCCACTGACTTGGCTTAACGACTGTCATCTAATGGCAACTGCTGGGACCGACGGCTTAACGTGCCCTCCAAAGCACGGAGAAGCTCGAGATAAATAAACCCATCCATGGACAGGCTACGGTCAACATTGCGTAACTTACGCGATCGATTATACTGACACGCGTAACGACGCTATCGAGCTCCTTGCTATAATATACGAGTAATAATATTAAAGAATTATCATACATAGAATACAAGTAGGTAGAACTATAAATTGGAGCCACAGATGCTCCCCCTCCAACGGATATCCGGTGTCCCAGCTGGCTGTAACGTAGTTACCATAACCAATTTTATTATCAACGGGGAGGATATCTTTGAGATGGACCAACTAACTTAGTTTTCACATTAAGACGTTTTAATGGAATGTCCATGTGTCAGACATTCGATTAAGGCGAATGGAATCCTTTCGCGTTGCTTCATCATCATCATCAGGTCATTTTAGTCTCCACTACAGGAGCACGACCCTCTCTCGTCCGTCCCAGACAGAAGGAGGATTTGGCCTACACTCCCCACGCTGGCCAGACGGGTCGGGGAGGCCTGATCGATGTTTTATAATGTATTTATTTCCCTTAGTCGCCTTGTACGAGATCCACGGGAAGAGAAGGAGTGATTCTATTCTAGTCTGTCGGAAACCACACGGCCTTTCGCGTTGCATGATTTATGAAAAACTAGCGGCCCGTCCCGGCTTCGCACGAGTGGACATAAGATTCTTTTTTATATTTTTACCTTTTATTTAGCAATAAATATAGCCTATGTTACTCAGTGTGAATGTAGCTTTCCAATGGTGAAAGAATTTTTGAAATCGGCACAGTAGTTTTTGAGTTTATCATTACAAACATACACACATACACAAAAATACAGATCTTTCCTCTTTATAAGCCACCTTGTTGCATATACATATACAAGTCTGTAATAATTTATTGATTCACTGTACTTTTAAATTGTATTATGCAAATGAAGCATATATTTTTTTTTTTGATGCTGCATTGGCAGCGGTGGTGGGGGGTGGGCGCCGCCACCCCCCACCCCCGCTGCCAACGCAGCATCTCCTTCTTTTCTGGTGACCACACTCACTCGCAGGAACACAACAACCCTCAAGGGAATTGTTATTTGGCTGCGGTATTCTGTGAGGTGGAGGTACATTCCCCAGTCGGGTACCTTACAATTACGCTCCCTACCTCTCTTTTCGCCAGAGCTTCGTTTGTCAGTCAGCAGGGTGCACCACGAGCAGGTGAAGTTGGCTTTGGTTCAAAGATGTTGATAAACCACTTACACCCCAAAATTCTATCTATCTATCTATCTATCTATAATAGTAGTGTAGATAGTGTAGATGTAGATGTAGATAAGAACGGGAATTAACGGATTCACACAGTCAGCCTGTGACCACGGCCGGTTCAACCTGGAGCCCTGCCGCCGAAGCTTTATTATTATTACCATCGAATTTTTTGATTGCAAATATCAAACTTCGGCTTAGATGGGTGGTAATTGTGTTTATCTTAGCTGATAGAAACCCTAGAGCTCTAAATTAATTAGATAAATTAAACGGGTCACTCACGTCTTTTTGTCGGGACAGCCGACTAGTTTCGATCTCAAGGAGACCTTCATCAGGGCGAATGTCCAGAGTCGTCCACCCTTTGTCTCTCGCGCCACCGTCTGCCATTACGTCATCGTCGAAGGCAGCGCGCCACAAATCTTTCCAGTCGTGCGGCGCGCGCATTGGCGCGCAGTGTCCGGTGCGAGAGACAAAGGGTGGACGTGTCTGGACATTCGCCCTGATGAAGGTCTCCTTTTGAGATCGAAACTAGTCGGCTTTCTCGACAAAAAGACGTGAGTGACCCGTTTAATTTATCTAATTAATTTAGTATAATGTCTCACGTGAGTTTTAATAATATTATCCTAGAGATCTACTGACTGAACTGAAGATGATTGTCAATAATTAAAACCATAAAACGTAAGACCTATTTTTCGAATCAAAATATTCGATGGTAATCGGTCCCTAAATAATATTATGAAATACCTAGGGTACAGTCATCGCGGTAAATGTACTGTACCCATGGCCATAGATATGAAAAAATATTCTAAGCGATTCTTAGAGGATTCTCTGCTAATTTCATCATCACTATTAGCCTGTATTTACCCGCTGACGGATATAGCCTTCCTTAATTTTCACTATATACGATCCTCCGATTTCCAGCCGCTTCCAACCGCTTTTCAGAGGTAACTCGGTTGATAACGAGAGCCCTCTCGTTATCAACCGAGTTACCTCTGAAAAGCGGTCCAACTCTTCGTTGCCCCCCCCCCCCCCCCCGGCTTTCCTCCCCCGTCGTCATCGTGGATTCGGTAGATGTGGCAGCCAACTGCCACTTCGATGATTTTAAGAACTGTGTCGACAACTTTGATTCTCCGTCGAATTTCTCCGTTCCAGATTCGATCCATCCCATAGAGAAACTCAGAGCATAGCTCTCTCCATTGCTCGCTGTACGATTTACACATGTGTAGCTTGCGAACGAGGCCCACATAGGACATAGCGGTGAGGACACACTAAATGCTTAGTACGAGATTTTTGCTCACATTCGAACATGTAAACGTTTACAAGCCGACCAAATTGAGAAAAAGTTTCATATTGTGAATTTACCAGGCGCCAGTTACATAGCTAAATTAGCCGGGTTGCTCACTTCCAAATGTGAGCAAGTAAGCCACATAATTTTGATATGTGACATGCGTCTTATAAATTCTTCTCTATTTAGTCAGTTTGTTTACTTTGATATGATCGAACGCGAACAAAAAAACTCACACTAGCACACTGATGACTCTAGCACATGAACTCTAGTCAAACCACACCCCGGCCACTCGACGCAAATGACACATTGTTTACTACTACATAAATAATGACGTTTGTGCAGAGCCTGAATGAGCGTGTGTGCGTGCGCCAGATTTGTCTCACAAGGGAGGTGAGGTTGACACGAGAGAGCGGCAGGGAATGGCCATACTGAACGTAGTACTATTACTTATACTGTGGTCAAAGTTTAAATCATAAATCATTTATTTGCTAATACAGTTTTTTTACAGTCTTTAGTCTTGAAGATTGATGACTTAGTCTACTGCGTTACGGGTGACCAATCCAAAGAGCACCCACGAAGTCAAAGTTGACGCGCTCGTAATAAAACTTACTTAATGACTTAATAAGTAAGCAATAAATATAATCAAACTTTTGTAATGGAGTTTGTATTTTCAATATCACAGAGAAGGTCAGTCCTAAATAAATACTCGAAGTATCGGCGTATCGGTGAGAATTTATAAATAAATTGGATTTTACCAATTACCACTTTCTGACAGACGAAACATTGGAAATAATAAACACGCTTTGATATACGCATACAAATATTAGAAATAAATTTGGAAAATAATATTTGATTTTCTTTTTGTGGAACGTATTTTAATGGTACCTTCTAGATGAATGGATTATATGAATAAAAATGAATGAAATGGAAGTGAATGAGCACCAAACAAATAATTCATGATCATCAGCAGCAGCCTGCATCTACCTACTGTTGGATTTAAGCTTTCCCCAATGCTTTCCACCAAATACGATCCGCCGCCTTCCGCGTCCAGCCGCTTTCTTAAGATTATCGTACCATAACATATCAATGATTATCTATTGACAGCATTCATTGCTATGCCGACGACAGCACTTATTACACGGGCCGCACAAATATTCCCCGCTCTCTAGTGGAGGAGAGCCGCGAACAGCTTGTGTCGGAGATCGAAAGCACACTGAATAGCGTGTCCGATTGATGGCGAAAGAACCTAGTTCAGTTCCATCCCACTAAGACACAAATCTGCGCGTTCACCGCTAAGAAAACCCCTTTTGCTGTGGCTCCTCAATTCCAGAACACACCCCTTACCATCGCCAAAAACATTGGGATTCTCGTAGTTGAAATCTCCAGTCACGTCCAGTTTTGTTGTCACCTGGAGGGGAAGGTCAAGCTGGCGTCGAAGAAACTAGGTGTGCTCAACAGGGCGAAGCAGTACTTCAACTCGCAACAAAGACTCAAGTACGGCCGCACATGGAGTACTGTTGCCATTTAGGGGCGGGAGCGCCTAGATACCAGCTTGCACCTTGTGACTCGATTCAAAGGCATGCTGTGAGGATTGTTGATGATCCCAAATTGACAGATGGTTTAGAACCTTTAAGTCTGAGAAGAGATTTTACGTCATTTTGTGTGTTCTACCGATTGTACAATGGGGCGTGTTCAGAGGAGTTGTTTGACATGATGCCTACGGCCTCCATACAGCACGGCACTCCACTACAGTCGCACCGCTCGCCATCGACAGGGAATTCATCCCCACACATTAGAGCCTAAGTGGTCGCGTACTGTGCGGTTCCAGAGAAGTTTTCTCCCGCGTACTGTCAAGCTGTGGAATGAACTGCCTGTCGAGGTTTTCTCAGGAGACTACAGCATGGGGTTCTTCAAGAAGGGTGTGAACAGGTCACAGGGTCGGCAACGCGCGCGTGATGCCCCTGATGTTACAGACGTTCATAGGCTACGGTAACTGCTTTATGCTTGCCACTTTAGTGGTATAAAAAAAATCGGACCATCTAGAAGGCGGACGTCCCACGCTTCGACTTCCTACGCGCGGCCTCCACTCTAATGCCTTCTTCCCCATCTGCCATCAGTTCCTCGGCAAATGTGACCGGTCCATTGCCGCAACAAATAATTAGTATACCAATAATTACGTACTTGAAACATTTGGGGTGTAAGTGGTTCATCAACATCTTTGAACCAAAGCCAACTTCACCTGCGCGCGGTGCACCCTGCTGACTGACAATCGAAGCTCTGGCGAAAAGAGAGGTATGGAGCGTAGTTGTAAGCTACCCGACTGGGGAATGTACGTCCACCTCATGGAATACCGCAGCCAAATAACCATTCCCTTGAGGGTTGTTGTGTTCCTGCGAGTGAGTGAGGTCGCCAGAAGGGAGAGAGATACTGTAGTTGCGGCGGGGATGGCGGCGCGCGAGCTGTGTTTTATGTTGCGAGCGTTAGTGTGGCTACGGTAACCGCTTCACATCAGTCGGAGACGGTATGCTTGTCTGCCACCCGAGGTAGTATAAAAAAAAAACAAGGCAGGGAGATGCGAGTCGGACTTGCATACGAAGGGCTGTACCCTACCTCTCTTAAGATATACAATATTTATTTGTATTTAATTTCTTTTATATGCATGCACGGTGTAGTTACAAATAAAAATATTTGTAATAAAACTCGTAAAAAGTTTGACAAGGTGTGCATAATGTTATTGTTATACAAATGGTTACATGAGCTAAGCATACGTGCATACGTATGCTTGCAAAATCACACACATCACACAAATCCGTAAAAGCATAATACCATCAGAATACCTATTAGTAAACTAGAAGCATAGGTAATGAAAGTTATCTCCCGTAAACAGACTTGGGAAGTAGGTACATATACATATACATACAAGTAATTTAACACTGCACAACGGTCAGGTGCCGGTGTCGTACTTACGGACTCCTCTTCTTTGATGTAGAATATTGCCCTAAACCACCCTAAACTTTCAAATAATGCGTCTCTTTGTGAAAACTGATATCATAATGAAATTTATTTTTGAAATTTAATTTAATTATTTTTGAAAATTATAAATTTAGCCACTAAAATACTAAACTGGCGACTAGAATACTAGTTTAGGTTAGGTTTGTTTAATGCATATATAAGAGTGTATATAGTAAATAACCGAGCAACTATAAATTAGAAATCAAAACGGCTATATCTTTTATAACTGTTTTCTATGTATCATAAGTACGTATTTACATTCTTATGATATTGTGTTTTCTATGTATAAGTATGTATTTACAAAAAAAAAACATATTTAAGTATATTTATCAGTTGTCTATTACCCATAATACAAGCTTCGCTTACTTTGGGACTAGATAGCGCTGTGTAATTTGTCTGACAATATTTACTTATTATTTTATAACTTTACCTATCATACTTTTTTAGTCGGCCAAATTGCCAAACCCACGTTGACCTATATTTTATGTATGTCGGTTATATGTAGCATATAGTACATATAAAAGTATAATATATCAATAATCTGCAAGCTTGACGACAGTTCGTAGATATTTGTGCAAAAGTGAGTTCAAACAAAACGAGTAACATGATTGGGGGAAATGGGTCGTGAGTGGCATTAGGTTACTGACTAGACGTGCGACAAAAACGTGCGATTTTGCTACTAAAATTCTTTATTGTACTCGCACAATGCGGAACAAATTGTAGTTGAAATGAAGTAAATTGCAGGCCTCAAATTACCAAAATTTAAATTACGACAACCTGTGCGTCAACCCATATTCATGACACTGCCCGTCCTGTGCTATGTGGCCTACTCACTGCTATTTTATTTTCAGTCTGTTGATCTTTAGAAATATGTCAACCTTCATCTCAAAACTTACTTTAGACATTAGTTTCTTATAGCAACACACAGTTCAATCCCAAAATTTTGCAGTTACACTACATTATGAAAACTTTATGAAGAGAAAATTCATGTTTTTTTATACTACATCAGGTGACAAACAATCGTATGATCCGCCTGAAGTGAGACAGAGGCGGTAGCAAATAGATTATTCCAACGTAAAATATCGCTCACGCATCATCATTTCCGCTGGCAACGCAGCAACTACGTCCTTCCTTCCTGGTTACCTCACTCACTCGCAAGAATACAACAACCCTCTAGGTTTTTATAAAATTTGTCTGCAATCTTTTCTGATGTGACGGTCTTCTTCAATCGGGCGGCTTTTAATTACGCTGTGCGCTACCTCTCCTTTGCCAGAACCTCATTAGTTAATCATCGCTCAAGTCTTTAGTGAGCCATTTACAGACCCCAAAATGGTTTATTTATTACTAAGATTAATGATTAACGAAAGTCGCAAGTCTGCCTGAAACGTTAAGCACGTATACAACAATGGAACCAAGAACGGGACCAATCATCCAGAAATACTGCGAAAATATTAAACAAACATTGGGTTTTCTTTGAAATTGATCCTTATGACAATAGGATCGTGCTACTTTCTGTCAGCTGCGTACATAAATTCAGCCAGAACGTGCTAGAATTATAGCTACGAGTACTAGCAATAGGCCTAGAATGATAAAAAATATTTTCTTTTAAGATAAATCCACTTATTTTTAAGGTAGGCGAAAGAGAGGTAGGGTACATCGTATTTGTAAGCTGCCCGACTGGAGAAGTACCTCACAGAATGTCCGAGCCATATAACAATTCCCTTGAGGGTTGTTGTGGTCCTACGATTCACTCGTAGGACCAGAAAGGAAGGAGTTGCTAAGTTGGCAGTGGGCTTGGCGTAGTGTTGCAACAGAACTCTGTTTCCGTTTCCGCAACTGCGGAAGTTCCGCATGATTTTTCACTTCCGTTTCTGCTTCTGGTTCCGCAAACTTTATAACAGAACTCAGAACGGAAGCGGGGAGAGAGCGATGACGAGCGGTGCAGCAGACGCGACGGCGGCACGGCGCGCGGGGGCGGTTGCGGGGTCACGCGTGGACGAAATACGAATGTACACGAATGTGGACGAAATACGAGTGTAGCCAGCGAACAATTATTCAGCGGAGCTGGTTTAATTTATGACGAACATAGAAAGAAATAGGCTTAAAGGCGAAAAAGCGGCCAAGTTACTGTTCATAAAATATAACTTGCCGCTTTTTAATTTTGAATATTAAACTAAGTATTAAAGTACAAATTTAATAAAAAAAATTAAAATGCAAAATTGTGATTTTTTTTCATAGTGTTAACGCTTCCGTTTCCGTTTCCGCTTCCGCTTCCGCTTCTGTTAAGATTTACTTTTGACATCTGTTTCCGTTTCTGCTTCCGTTATGCCAGTTCCGTTGCAACACTAGCTTGGCGGCACACAAACGATATTTCATGTTGTAAGCATTACTATGGCTACGCTAACCGCATCACATCAGGCGGGCCGTATGCTTCTCTACCACCCGACGTTGTATAAAAAAAATACCAGGCATCCCAAGTAAACTATGCTCCTTTGAGAACTGAGAAGATTCAACTGCGTAGTAATATCTGGAACATGAAATGTGAGAGGAATTCGCCGTGTAGGTAAACTCCATATTTCAGACCATGAGCTCGAACGATGCAACATTGATATCACGAGTTAGCGAGACGCATTGGAAGAAAGGCGGCCACCGCAAGTCTATTTCGCAGGAACCGGAAACTCTACTTTGCAGGTGTGGCTATTCCTATATCTAAGTAATAAAGCAGTCGGTCCCGGGCTACAACCATATAAATCCCTAGGTACTCCCTAGATCTCCCACTAGATAGACTGATGATCTGATAAAGACGGCATGGAACCGATGAATGGAAACGACACAAAAACGATCATTTGAAAGTCTATTGGGGAGATCTATGTTCAGCAGTGGACGTACTTTTGCTAAAAAGATGATGACATTTCCACGTGTCTCCTTATGATCTGCCCTCTCTCTCCATCAACATGATGTCCAAATTTTGCATTTCTCACTGCTATTAATATTGTCTCTCATTTGTCATAACTTATTTTTGACCTAGTGTCCAATTTCATATTTAAAGGTCGCCCAGTGGTTTAAATTCGACCATAATTAATTAAAATTATGACTTTAACAATAGGCCAAATCCTCCTTCCGTCTAGGACGGACGATAGAGGGTCGTGCTCCTGTAGTGGAGACTAAAATGAACCTGATGATGATGATGATGACTTTAACAATAAACAAAAGGGAATATATTTTCCGATATTTTTTTTTATTAATTTAATGTATTTTTTATGCATAATTCTAAAAAAAATATTAGCATTCAGCACTCCTTCTCTATATAAACTATAAGTGTGCGAAATTTCATAATCCTGCGTCCACGAAATTTTGTTATAAAGGGATACAAAGTTTTCGCTTCACGTATTAATATATAGATAAAGCCTGGTTTCGGGTTTAAAATTTTTCACCATACAAACTTTAAACCCATATTTTGACACTCTTGAGGTATAAATTTTCATAACAACGGAAATATGTGTTTCATTATGTAACACAAACACCCAGTCGGCGGCTTTCAATCAGTATTAATCAGCCTCTCTGTTGACGTAAGGTACAATTTGGGAAATGTGCAAATCCGCCACTGTTAACAATATAGCTCAGGTTATATTTGTAACAGATAAGAAGGGAATATTTACCTTGTTTTGGAGGAGGAGCTCGATGGCGTCGTTGCGCGTGACATTCTAATCGAACACGCAAGTTAAGCAACGTCGACCGCAGCCTGTCTATGGATGGGTTTATTTATCTCGAGCTTCTCCGTGCTTCGGAGGGCACGTTAAGCCGTCGGTCCCGGCTGTTATCATTAGATCGCAGTCGTTAAGCCAAGTCAGTGGCCTTAGGGCGGCTTGAAAACACTGGCCTCCGCCAACCCGCAATTGAGCAGCGTGATGGAGTATGGTCTAAACCCCTTCGATTGAGGGGAGACCCATATCCCAACAGTGGGATAATTATGAGTTGATGCCGATTGTACCGTGGCATTTCATTCAAAAGCTTCCTACTACTAATTTCGTTGTTAAAATCTCTATGATTAAATTCGTTGTGAACTTGTGAGTTCCAAAGCAGCCGTACCGCCGGGACTGCAATGTACATCATTGTTCATTGCCTTTTTGGTGGTCGCCGCTGTTTATTCTGGCTACACAAGAGACACATGACATACATTTGTGTACACGAACATGTTTGTCTGTCTTGGTCTGTATAACATGTATGTATTTGGGTCAATCAATTTTTAAATATCCCAATCATGAATATTTAGATTTTTATTTTGTTGTTTCAATGTTCACTTTTAAATATTTTATTTAAAAGACAATTATCTATTTTTTGTGATTCCAGAGAGAGCAGAACTGTTTTCTTATGTAATTGACTAAATTTTATACGAAACCTCTGACAACCAAAGGTATATCTGTCCCCTGGACGACTAAACTCTATACGATTTTTAAGTAGTACCAATTTTAATTATAATAAAAAATAAATCTTTGCTGAATTAATTAATGCAGACATTTTAATTCCTCGTCTTTGATTCCATGAAATTTCTTATAATTTCAGAAATATATGCACTAATGCTGTCCTATGGACAACGATTGTAACTTCACACAACCTAAACTTTTCATAATTATGGAAAATATTGTAATTACAATAAAAAAAAACCTCGTGAAAATTTTCTTTTGTATTGTATTACTGATCTTATATTTTTTTATGAATTTAAATTAAATTTAAAAAGAAATATTTATCCTTGTACGTTTCTTAATCTGGGGACAATTTAGTTGTACAGTGGACATTATGGTTGTCCATAGGAAGTACTAGAACGTTAAAGTTATTACATTATTTTGTGTATAGTGTTACTTTTACATCTAAATAGAGTACCGAATAAAAAATATGAATAAGAAAGTTTCAGAATGTATATTTTAAAGGCTTTGCATGCCAAAAACAATTGTCAATAGTTGTCAACATTCTCAGTTCTCGTTTAAAATTCTCAGTCATGTTTTGTACTGTATCTTCTTTCAGTTTTTTTACATTCTTTATTTTCTTTCCTTCTTTCATTTTCTTTCCTTATTTCAGATAGATTTCCTCTTCTCTTCAAACCATTGTATTTTACGTATGATTGGTCTCTCTTAATTTAGATTTCTTCATCCTGACATTGGACACAAGCCCCAAACATACAATCCATTTTATTAGTATCACAGACTGTTTCCAGAATCAATGTACTTATATCCATCGCATTAAGAATAAAGCCTTCTTCTTCTATCTTATCTTCAGCATTTGTATCTATTTTACACAGATACATATCTCTTCCATCTACTGTTGGTTTGAGAATGTAAAAGTCCAAGCATGGTCGATACCATGTTTGGTAAAATTGAAATAAGAATATTTTGTACCCGGATTCTCAGACAATCAGCTTTAAACAAATTTTTCATTGAGTTTATATAAGAAACCCTTATTGCACTTTTTGTAGTAGTAAAGGCAAAGCCTTTACTTACGGTTTCTTTTTTACCGGCCGTGTTAAAAATATTTTTGTTAAGAGATGATGTGTCAAGAATAACCTCATCGTCTCTTAAGAAAAATATATTTTTTGTAAGCTCTGTATCACCACAGTGGGAACTTATTCTTGCACTGATTCTTCCTTTTATATCTAAACTATCCTTGATGATTTCTTTCTTTTGGGATGCGTCTATGTTCTCAAATATATTTTTCAACATGTTTTTTCCGTATCGAGCCTTTATTTTGTAGTAATTTTCTTTGACAGCATTGCTAAAACTTTTGTTTTTAATGTGGAATTTACTTTCTGTCTTCGATTCTTCTTTATTCGTCTTAAGTGAAATACTTAAGACGAATGAAGAAGAATCGATTTTTCCTTGCGATAGCTCTCTTCTTATATTTTTCATATTTTTTCTTCCACATCCTGACCTCGCTTTGTAGTTTAATATTTTCTTTATACATTTTAGTTCTATCCCTTTCAATTTTTTTTCCTCTTATTTTATATCCAGCTACTATAGATGAAGCAGGTGGAATAATTTCATGTTGATCTTGAGGTATATTGATTTCCTGCAAAACGACGGAGAACTTGGAGGTGTGGCGTTAAGCATATTATGAACCGCTTTTATTCGTCTTCTTTGTTCCTGTTTACGTAATTTCTAAATAGCTCTGCAGTGTTTTTGTTCCTCTCGCTGTATACTTGAAATCAACTTTTTATTTTTGTGATAGCTTTCTCTCTTTTTTATTTAAGTCTTTCTCTATAGCGTCCTGATATATTTTTCTTCTTTTTCCTATAATTCCATTCTAAAAATAAAAACAGAAAGTATTGAATATACTGCATTCGATACTGTGAATGCATGGAAGTGTGTAAAGCTATAAGATGATTTGAAAGATGAAAAGCCATGAGCTGGGTGCAACAATTGAGTAAAAGTGTTTGTGGTGATTGTCGCAGAACTGCAGATCCACTGCAGGATCTAAGCCCCCACTAATGTATTCTTTCATTACTTGGGTTTGGATCCTGTAGTGGATCATTACATGCTTTTATTAAGAATAATATGAAGGGACGAAATGAAGAAAGGTATATTTGTTGGGCTTGGGAATGTCGGAAAATTTATTCAAATTGAAGATGGAAGGCTGAAAATATAAGGCTGAAATGCAATTTCAAGAGCTAAATGTAAATTAAGCAACAGATGCTACTAAAAAAATAGGATTAAAATAATGACTCATGGAATACAGCACTTGTATGTCATATTTGTAAGATTGTGCTAAGCAGTGTTATTTAGTTTCTCAGGTTTAAATCAAAACTTCGCATCTTGACCCCAAGGGGTAGCGCCTGGGGTCAAGATGTGAAGTTATGATTTAAATCTGTTTCAAAATTGCAAATTGCAATATTGTTATCCTAGGGACAACCAAAATTGTCCTAGGGACAACCACTTCGTTGTCCAAGTGACTGGTTATCCATAGGACATTTCTGAAATATTGAGCTGTCAAATAAATACAAATGTCTTTTTTTGTTTAGTTTGACATTTACAGAAACATACATATGAAATAGCATTTGGTGCACTAGAATTTGTTGTTATATATTAAGTACTTACGTATTTTTTCCGGTGATCCGATGGACGGACAATAAAGCCACCCACTCTTACAAGCAGAACGCGGCCGACTGACGCGGCGGTTTTTGTGAATTCAAAATCGCGGTTACGCCTATCTGTTTACTAGAAATTTACATTTGATATCTACTTGCTTACAACGCCATCTATACTTTGATTACACAATTAATTTATGGTTGTCCGAAAGACCGACGTCTTATATGATGATTATGGGGACAAAAGTAAAAAGAAAAAAATCTTAAATTATTTAAAGTGAAATATGCAACAGACACGTTTTCTTCACTATACATATCGTTTTAAATGTATTTGTGTAATTGGTATTAATTTTATAATAGTGATTTTTTTCAGGCTGCAAAGTTTTGTGGTGATATAATACTTAGGGACATTCTCCGATAGTACTGAAAACGAACTTTTGTCTTTTGGACAACCATTGAAATACGGATAAAATGCAAAAAAAATTAAAATGTTTTATAGGGATTGGTTTCTAAATAATAATAGAAAAACAACGTATACAAATAAAATACGTCATTATTATTATAAATTATGTTATCGAACAGGGACAGCGTGCGGACCTCATCGGAGGTAAAAAAGTTGATTGACCCATTTACAATAAAACATCGGACGCGCGGCATGCGCCACCAAAGCGAAATTTATTTATTTTATTTATTTTGGCCACTTTCCCGAATTGATATCGGAAAACCAAGGTCACTTTACATTACTACTTTTTGATGCTCTACACGAATCCGAAGTCAGAATTTCGAAATTTTGAGTTTCATGCCAACGGACGGACAGACAGAACGACCGGACGATTTTATAAGCTCAATAAATTTCGCTGAAAATGTATTTAAGTTTAGTATCGGTGGTATCAGTTATCTAGTACCCATAGTACAAGCTTTGCTTAGTTTGGGACTAGACGGCAGTGTGTAATTTGTCCAAAAAATAAAAACGATGGCAGTTGACCGATGAAATCAAAAAAGCGACTAGATGTGGAAAGCGGAGGACCAAATATGATGGAAATTTATATTTAGAAATTTAGAACCTTTATGTCTGAGGAGAGATTTTGCGTCCCTTTGTGTGTTCTACCGATTGTACAATGGGGTGTGTTCAGAGGAGTTGTTTGACATGTTGCGCGTACCGTGCGGTTCCAGAGAAGTTTTCACCCGCGTACGGTCAAGCTGTGGAATGAACTGCCTGTCGAGGTTTTCTCAGGAGACTACAGCATGGGGTTCTTCAAAAAGGGCGTGAAGAGGTTTTTACAGGGTCGGCAACGCGCGTGTGATGCCCCTGGTGTTACAGGCGTTCATTAACTACGGTAACTGCTTTCCATCAGGCGGGCCGTATGCTTGTTTCCACTCTAGTTGTATAAAAAAAAAACCGGACAAGTGCGAGTCGGACTCGCCCACCGAGGGTTCCGTAGGTACGTAGTATCATTATTAAATTTGATATTTTTCATTATAAATAAGAAATAATGCGTCGAAAAAAACAAATAAAATATATTTCGCAATGTGTAATTGTGTACATCAAGCCCTTTCATATGATACCCCATTTGAACTAGTAGTTTCAATTTGAAATTTCGACACCCTATAAAAAATATAGACCCCCTATTTTTTAGGATCTATTTACAAATGTATAGTTTTGAGATTTATTCCTGTACTTGTAGTCTATAACGATGTTACTTGCCAAATTTCATAGTTCTAGGTCAACGGGAAGTACCCTATAGGTTTTGATTCCCTTGAGTGTGTCGAAATATGCGTTTTTTGCTGAATAAACGGCCGTAACTTTTTTCTACGTAAACTTAGCAGTTTGATTTTTTTTTAGCTTCATGGGACCGTAGACCTGAGTATACAGTTCAAATTTCAGCTTGATACCTCCACGCATTCTCAACATAGAAATTCTTGACAGACAGACAGACAGACAGACAGACAGACAGACAGACAGACAGACAGACAGACAGACAGACAGACAGACAGACGGACAACAAAGTGATCTTATAAGGGTTCCGTTTTTCCTTTTGAGGTTCGGAACCCTAAAAATCATTAGAGGAGATCTATATCCAGCAGTGGATAGTTACAGGCTGATAATGGAAGATTCATCTAGCGTTAGCGAATCCCAGCTTTGTGATTTGAAGCTCGGCAAAATAATATGTACTCTAATAATGTTGACATAAGCGAAGCTAATCCAGGCACAAATCGATTGAGCTAAACCAAACTTATAATTGGCAAAGTTAACAGACCGACACCAAGGAGGTTACGAGATATTGGTTAGAACCAACGTACAGCTAACAAAGCAATAGGTTTACAGTTTTGAATCTTATCTTATTGGAAGAAGGTTCAAGTGGATAACTGTTTCCTTTGTTCACTTGTTGTAGATTAGTTGACTAAGTGAGTGCGGTTTTAAACTACGTCATATGGAAACCTGACATGGAAAAAAGAACAGCCCCTTACCACCATTTCTTATTGCGATTCAATAACTGAATAGATTACTTATTCAGGTTTCTAAGAGATGGTGGTAAGGGGGCAGTAAACCAAATACATTTGGAAGTGCATACGTCTTTAAAATTGCTTCCATAGGGAGGCAATTCAAAAAATCGAATGATAACAAAATTGGGGGATACAGTTTAGTGTTGCAGCTACAAATCTTACACCTCCATTCAAAATTCAATCACACCACTGAATAGATGAAGGATCAAATATTTTATTTAGATAGGTTAGGACTATTGAACATCGCGTGCGAGGGAGAGGGATGCGCTGCCATTTTGCGATAATTTTAATTAATTTATTTATTTGTATTTGGGAGTCTTACAGCTCAATAGTTACATACATAGTTACAATAAATATTAATATGCCAATTACAAGTCTAATAACAAGTTATTGCATAACGTATTCACGTTTAACAGACGGCCGTCTCCATGACATAGCCACACCCCATTTTTAGGGTTCCGTACCTCAAAAGGAAAAACGGAACCCTTATAAGATCACTTTGTTGTCCGTCTGTCTGTCTGTCTGTCTGTCTGTCTGTCTGTCTGTCTGTCTGTCTGTCTGTCTGTCTGTCTGTCAAGAATTTCTATGTCGAGAATTCGTGGAGGTATCAAGCTGAAATTTGAACTGTATACTCAGGTCTACGGTTCCATGAAGTTGTAAAATAATCAAACTGCTAAGTTTACGTAGAAAAAAGTTACGGCCGTTTATTCAGCAAAAAACGCATATTTCGACACACTCAAGGGAATCAAAACCTATAGGGTACTTCCCGTTGACCTAGAACTATGAAATTTGGCAAGTAACATCGTTATAGACTACAAGTACAGGAATAAATCTCAAAACTATTCATTTGTAAACAGATCTTAAAAAATAGGGGGTCTATATTTTTTATAGGGTGTCGAATTTTCAAATTGAAACTACTAGTTCAAATGGGGTATCATATGAAAGGGCTTGATGTACACATTGCAAAATATATTTTATTTATTTTTTTCGACGCATTATTTCTTATTTATAATGAAAAATATCAAATTTAATAATGATACTACGTACCTACGGAACCCTCGGTGGGCGAGTCCGACTCGCACTTGTCCGGTTTTTTTATACTATGTCGAGTAGCAGACAAGTGCCATACCATACCATGACAGCCATATGCGATCCTCCATTTTACGCGTCCACCCGCTTTCATGAGGTCGTCGGTGCATCTAGAGAGCCCATTGTTTAGGGCAGTGGCGTAACTATGCCATCAGGGGCCAGTGGCAAATTGATCAGATGGGCCCTCAGAAGACGGGGCCCTCTCTAATAAATCATCTAAGTAACCAACACTAAAGAAGTATTTTGTACATTTTTGGTTAATAGTCTATAATTTTATTTTCAAGATATATGATTCTTACCTATTACAATTTTTGTATGTTGTATGTTTATAGCCAACTTAAAAAATAAAAAAATGTACTAAGCTCTCTCGAGCCTGGGGCCCTTTGGTCGGGGGCCCGTGGCATTTTGCCCGCTCTGCCACACTGTAGTTACCCCGCTGGTTTAGGGAAATATAATCCTTATTACGTTATTAATAAATAAATATATAGACATTCCTGGACAAATTACACACTGCCATCTCGTACTAAGCAAGGCTTTTGCATGAATAGCACAAGCTTGGCTTAGTACTGGATGGCAGTGCTTGTAACTTGCTGCATGCTATCAATATGGACATGGATACTTTGTCGGGTGGCAACGTACCAGCGTTGCCAGACGTCCCGATTTTGGCGGGACGTCCCGATTTTTAAATCAAAATTTAATGTCCCGCGCGGGACAGGCTCAGTCCCGCTTTCGGGTATAACTCGACCGTGCGTGCAGCGTGCTGAGAAAGCGAAAAAAATATAATTTACAGCTATCCTGTGAAGAGTTCTTCATTTTTATTAAAGAAAAAAGGAAACTTTAAAAGAAGTTGACTCCTCACAGAAATGTCATGAATAAGTAATTCTTATAAATAATTATTATCTTATTGTAGGTTGCAATTTGTAACACTCACTCCTCAGAGTACTGTTTGAAACGCCATATTTTTCTAATGAATAAAACTTTCTTGATTTTGATTTCTATTTTTTTTATGTAGAAGACGAATCAGACTCAACTATTTAACGATAGGGTAAATCTGATTTAAAATATCCTATTTTTATTAAAATACATTTTCTATTACTGTTTTTGCTATCTTTTGTCAGGTAAACGAAGGTAATTTGACCTCAAATAAAAATAAAAATATTTAAAAACTTCTGATTGTATACGTTTTTTTACTATGTCCCGCTTTCGACGAAAGAATCCCGCTTTTTTTCACTCAAAAAGTACCAAAACCCCGACTTGGCAAAAAAACAACTGGCAACGCTGCAACGTACCCTATACCTAACGGCTAATGCGCCCCGTGTGCCAACCTTCCAGTTATATCACGGGATGCGAGTCTCTCGTCCAGTAAATCAACCAGACGAGAGGACCTTTACCTGCTCCGCTTTTGCGCTCAGTAAACCGTAGCACGCAAGCGGAACAGTAGCAGGTCTTGTCAGGTGGCAGACAAGCATAAGGCCCGCTTGATGGCAACCCTAGGCTTATTAAACAAGTCTGTTAATTCTATCAAAGGCACCGCTGCTGTCGTTCGCCGTCATTGATTGGAGCCGTAATCAAGATCAAGATCGGAACTGAGCGAAGCGGGGAGAATCACAACTAAAACAACAGACAGTACAGTAACTTTATCATTGACAAACGCTCTGTACCTACGACCTCCTAATACACATTTTTTTTTATATGTATATGAGAGGTGGCAAACGAGTTTATGGGCCACCTGATGAAAAGCAATCACCGCCGCCCATAGAGATCAGCAACACCAAGGGGTCGCTGATCCATTGCCAGCCTTATAGTCATTCCTTTCTTTCTTTCTGGTGACTTCACTCACTCGCAGGAACACAACAACCCATGGGAATTAAATATTTTAAATATCTGGACAATTCACACAGTGTCATCTAGTCCCAAATTAAGCGTAATGCCTGTACTATGGGTACTAGACAACTGATATTATACTTAAATACATTTTTTTTGTTAATACATATAAAACACCCAGACCAAAACAAACAGACATGTTCATGCACACATATATTTGTCTTGCGCGGGAATCGAACCCGCGACCTCGGAGTCAAAATGGCCATCGCCAACCATTCGAACACCGAGCTCGTCATTTGGCTTCGGTATTCTGGTACTTCTCCAGGAGGTGGAGGTATTTCCCCAATCAGCCAGCTTAAAAAATACGCTATGCCCTACCTCTCTTTTCGCCAGGGCCTCGTTTGGCAGTCAGCAGGATGCACTATGTGCAGGTGAGGTGGGCTTTGGTTCAAAGATGTTGATGATCCACTTACATCCTAATATATAATTCATGTTATGTAATAAATAAAATAAATATTATATGTCAACGAATGTAACTTACTGCTCCGCCTTCTGACACTGATTAATTTATACCATCCATTTAAGATAGTATCTCCTTAGTTCGATTACAGACTACTTGGAGTCCTTACAATGGGGATTAACTGCCGATGTCGTTTTAATAATTACTGAATAACTAACATGTAGATGTTATATATTCAGTAATTACTAAAACGACATCAGAGTAAAGCGACATAAGTAGAGGACAGCTTTATGATTTGGAAGAATATCTAATTGACAAATACAGATTTGATGCTGTCGCTTTCAATCATCATCATCATCATCAGCCTGTATCTACCCACTGCTGGATATAAGCCTTCCCCAATACTTTCCACCAAATATGATCCTCCGCCTTCCGCATCCCTTCCCCTCATCATGCCTCACCCAACTTCCATCACTTACTCGGCAGATAAGACCAGCCCATCGCCACTTCATCTTGCAAACTCTGAAGGCTGTGCACTGTTTTCACCTGGAAAGCCGTATGTTTATTTGGCTTCGGGCAATCAAGAATCGAGGAATTCACTAAATAATTGTTTCCATAGACGATAATGTACGCCATAACGCCTTTGAATTGTGCCATTCCCATGCGAAATGGTGAAATATAAACCAGCTTAACAAAATAAATTATGTAGATAGCTGCGCTTTCATTAAAGTTGTGAAATCAAGTTCTTGGAAAAAATTTCCAACTTAATTTGAGGCTGGAATGTAATTGAGAATTTATATTGAAACAATGGTAATATAAATTGGTTACCTTTCCAGATTCATTCGAAATGAATAAGTATTTTTTTTATTCATCATCATCATCATCAGGTCATTCTAGTCTCCACTACAGGAGCACGACCCTCTCTCGTCCGTCCCAGACAGAAGGAGGATTTGGCATACACTCCCCACGCTGGCCAGACGGGTTGGCGAGGCAAGTTTTTTTTTGAAAATATTAAATTGATCCATAAAAAGAACTGATTTGCACATCAAATTGAATCAAATTTGCACATCAAATCATCAACCTGAACGCACACCTACTCCTGCATTTGATGTGCACTAAGTATTTTTTGATGTGGTTAAATACAAAATAGGTTACAAAAATAATAATAAATACATTGCAAACCTAGGTTAGGTTTGCAATGTATTTATTTGATGTTACGATAAATAGTATCATTTTTTTTATTAAAAAAAATCACTTCTTTATACCACTAAGATCTTAAACAAGGACACTGTGGCATATGGACGCCTACATAACACAATTTGTAACACACACGCGTTGCCGAATGCCGCCCATGTTAAAATCTCTTCACGCACTCTGAAGAACGCACGCGAAGGGACGTTAAGGTGAAGTGAGTCCAGGAAACACGCTTATTGAAAGAATAGTTCTATTAAACTATTTCAATTTGGTTCCTAGAAATTTAACTATGAAATCTTAAGTCCTTTCTGCTGGGCACAAAGCTATTGAAAACACAATTAATAATTTTTGGCTCGATAGAAAAAAATCGCGAACTTACTCTCTAAATTTGCACTAAGTAAAAATTATAACTATTTAATACAATTTTTTTATAAGGAAATTATACCAAAATTTTCATAATTTTAATTACGAGAGCACTATGCTATTACTTTTGAAAATAAAATAATTTAAATAAAATTATTAAAAGAATAACGATTTGCGGTCGCGCACCCTCCCCGATTCTCGATCGCTCTCAACGTCAGTGCTCTAGGAGCTGCGTTCGAGGTAGGATCTGTGCCGCGCGTCCGTTCAACGCGTTGTCAATAAACACGTTGAAATAAACACAGTGTAGGAATATCAGTAAGACAACAAAACAACGATGATGATGATACATTTATTTGTTTACTGAGACCCGGTTTTCTTTTCTCATGCTAGATGTTTCTTTGGAAAACTTTATTATAAATCTTTCTTGGAATATCTGTAAACCCACATTGAAATTCGTTCAGTAGCGATTGAGTTTATCGCATACATGTAGGTACGCGATCATCGAAATCGGTTTGGCCGTTTAGGCGTCATAATTTTTATTTTTTATACTTCGTCGGGCCGTAAAAACATACGGCCCGCCTGATGTGAAATGGTTACCGTAGTTATAATAACGCTCGCAACTTAAAATATTGCTCGCGCACCGCCACTCCCGCTACCAACACAGCAACTCCTTCCTTTCTGGTGACCTCACTCACTCGCAGGAACACAACAACTCTCAAGGGAATTGTTATTAGGCTGCGGTATTCTGTGAGGTGGAGTTAAATTCCCCAGTCGGGTAGCTTACAATTACGCTCCCTACCTCCCTTTGCCAGCGCTTCGTTTGTCAGTCAGCAGGGTGCACGGCGTGCAGGTAAAATTGGCTTTGGTTCAAAGATGTTGATGAACCACTTACAGCCCAGATATAGTGATAACCCCAAAGATAGTGGAACAAACAGACATCCATACTTTCGCATTTATAATATTAGTAGGTAGATAGTTAATTGATTCAGGTGTTATTTTGCGGAAATCAAATTTACAGGCAATTTGATTTCCGCAAAATAACACCTGAAGCATTACTTTGCGTGCTTCCGCCACCAACGTTTTTGGTGTAGGACACGACTTACGCTTAATATTTTTTTTGGTGTAGGAGCTAGGACGTTGGATCATTAATATTTTAGGGTGTAAGTGGTTCATCAACATCTTTAAACAAAAGCCAACTTCACCTGCGCGCTGTGTACCCTGCTGACTGACAAACGAAGCTCTGGCGAAAAGAGAGGTAGGGAGCGTAATTGTAAGCTACCCGACTGGGGAATTACATCCACCTCACAGAATACCGCAGCCAAATAACAATTCTCTCAATCAATCATGAAATCAAATCAATATATTTTTTTGTAAATACATACATACTAACTGTTACCCGTGGCTTCGCCCGCGTGGTCCAGGGAAGCCGCCATTAATTTGTGTATATTTTTTTCTTGTTGTCATTTTTTTACTTGATGGGATAAAAAGTAGCTTATGACACTCTCCAGACCGTAAACGTTGGTTCGTGTTTGACGTGAAAGAAGGACAAATGATTAACTTTATTTTTTCCCGTGGGAATAAAATGTTTTTCCGGGATAAAGAGTAGCCTATGTCACTCTCCAGGCCTTAAACTATATCAAAAAAAAAAAACATGCAAATCCGTTTGTTTCTTTTGACGTGAAAGAAGGACAAACAACCTTTTACCTATATTATGCTATAGTGATTTAATCTTAAAAGATAGGCATATGCGCAAATTTACGCAGCGCACGCAACGTAAGCCCTCAAAAGGAATATTTATTTCCCGTTTTTTATCGGTGCTCCGCTCCTATTGGTGTTAGCGTGATGTTATTATAGCCTATATATAGCCTCCTTGAAATATAGGCTAACACTAAAATATTTTTTCAATTCGAACAAAGAAACAAACAAACTCTTCAGCTTTATAATATTAGTATAGATAATACATAGAAAACACCCAGACCAAGATAAACAGACATGTTCATGCACACAAATATTTACTCGTATCTTGTGCGGGGATCGAACCCACGACCTCGGAATCAAACTGGACATGGTTAGCCATTGGACCACCGGGGTTGTCAAATATAAATACTGTTAATATCAATACCGCTGTATGCTCGGGCATAGTAGTTAGGGACAGACGCGTGCTGTACGGCACATATCGATTCCTAGAAGGATGAAGAATAGTGTATGCTGGCGCGTGATAGTTAGTTAGTCTAAGTATGTAACTATTTTAGTTTGACCAATAATAAATATAATTGAATATAAAAGAATTATTGAATAGTTTTCTTTTTATTTTGAATTCTTTACTTTTTCATAATATACCAAAACATCACTTGTTTGCATGTTGAATATAATATACTTCATTAATAAAAAAAAATGTATTTTTACATGTGGTTTATTTATTTTCATATAATTATATTTCCAGTAAGTACTTTTAACTATTGTATTGACGGGTGTAGGTGTAATACTACACGGGTGTAGATAGTCGCTATACTGTGGCGTCTCGGCAGCGATCGCGCGCTTGTAAGCGAGTACCCCGCGCCGGTTCCTCTCAAGCCCCGCACCTCACCCCCTCGAAAACGGCCAAGCCCTGGACTCACGTCACCTTAACAATTTTTTTTCGGCGGTAGACGTGACGTTTTTCATGTTCCGAGCGTTATATGGCTACGGTAAACGCTTCACATCAGGCGGGCCGTCTGTCCCCGACGTTTTATAAAAAATGGGGTGTGGCTGTGTCAATGACACGGCTGTGTGTTGTACGTGAATAGGTTATATGCACTAAAATAATCTCAAAATGGCAGCGCCTTTACCCTTACTTAGCGTAATAAAAACGTACAAAAAAACATTCACGTCAATAAATATTACGCCGTCAACTGATTGAAAACTATACGAATCAGTATTAAACCACAGTATAAGTAATAGTACTAACGTAATTAAACGTTAAATATGTAATATACGTTTATTAGTTCCAACCAGTTGCGTTTTCTGCTGTTCGATTTATTTTCCCAAGACAAGAAATGCATCGAAGTAAATTGTGCTCCAAGCGTTTATTTACAAAGCCGAGCTAAACTCACGACGTGAGATTTAGCAAATAACGGGAATTCAATCCTCGATTCCGAAGAATCTCGGGAATTCTAAAATAAGACGGCAATGGCGGCGTTGTGTACGAGTCGAGACGAAAGCGAATATGGCATGCCATCGACGATATTATTTTTATATGAATACGTGAAGTGAAGCAAAAACTTTGTACCACTTTTTGCGAAAATTGCGCGGACGGAGGAGTATATACATATGGGACGGGGGCCCACCACACATTCCCACCACTGTGTCTCCTGTGTAGCCAGAATTAACAGCGGCGATGAACAATGAAGTCCATTGCAGTCCCGGGGGTAAAACTACGGCTGCCTTGGAACTCACAACGAATTTAATCAGAAGAAATTAGTAGGAGTAGGAAGCTTTTGGAATTTGACTTCCCCTCTTAGCAATGTGAGAGACAGCAATATGGCAAATAAGGCATTAAAATCCTAAAGAGATGGTTAGTCAAGTGAAGCTCAACTGCCGTGCACCACGGATTTTAAGTTACTAACACTATAGGCACAGTCAGGACACTCTTAATACTGTGCTATTGGGGACCTAAAACATTGAGTTGTTACCTAACACATCGATTCCAATAATAATATGAATTGCAAAATCGTCTGAACGCTTGGTAATTCTCCCTTGTTGCTACCAAATCTGAATAGTATACTACCCCGGATGCAACATGCAATGAATTCAATATGTCATCCCGCTCCCGCCGCCAAAGATCACACTCCCAGAGAACATGGTGTGCTGTTTGATCGAAATCAGAATTAGCAGTAGAACATTCGCATAAGGGCGACGGCACTAATTTAAACGAAAAGAGTTTAGCCTTAAAATTGCCATGTCAAGTTAAAAATTGCGCATCGGGGTGGTCGACTTCTAACCACTTTTTCTTTAATCTATTCTTACCGATTGAAAGAACCGATACTTACAAGTGGCGTCCTTTGGTAGAAGTTTCCCACCTTTCCTGCCATTCAGACAGCAATGTTTCAAATATATATACTTACATATATTGATTATTGCCTAACCACAAACACACAAATTTGAGAATTGAAAACAGATTTTGGGGTGTAAGTGGTTCATCAACATCTTTGAACCAAAGCCAACTTCACCTGCACGCGGTGCACCCTGCTGAGTGACAAACGAAGCTCTGGCGAAAAGAGAGGTAGGGAGCGTAATTGTAAGCTACCCGACTGGGGAATGTACCTCCACCTCACAGAATACCGCAGCCAAATAACAATTCCCTTGAGGATTGTTGTGTTCCTGCGAGTGAGTGAGGTCACCAGAATGAAAGGAAGGAGATGCTGCGTTGGCAGCGGGGGTGGCGGCGCGGGAGCAATATTTTATGTTGCAAGCGTTAATATGGCTACGGAAACCGCTTCACATCAGGCGGGCCGTATGCTTGTCTGCCACCCGACGTAGTATAAAAAAAAAAAAAAAAATTGCCTGGCCTGGTTGGTTTACTGGGCGAGAGCGTCGCAATGCTATATGACTGTAAGGTAGGTGCACAGAGGAGAATTAGCTGTAGGTATAGGGTCGTTGGTCGGTAGTTCTATCAAGCTATGGAACGAACTGCCTGTCGATGTTTTCCCAGGAGACTAAAGCATGGGGTAGTTCAAAAATAGCGTGAAGACGGCAACGCGCGTATGATGACTCTGGTGTTACAAACGTCGATAGACTGCGGTAACTGCTTCCCATCAGGCGGGCCGTATGCTTGTTTACCACTTTAGTTAGGTACTAAAGTTACGTAAGTTAGTATAAAAAAAACCTGACAAGTGCGAGTTGGACTCGCCCACCGAGGGTTCCGTACGTAGGATCATTATAAATTTGATATTTTTCATTATAAATAAGAAATAATGCGTCGGAAAAAATAAATAATAGTAGTTTATGAAACTGTTGCATAATAAGGGTTATTAAAATACGAGTGTGAGTTTAAAACATGAGCCAAAGGCGAATGTTTTAATAGACCACACGAGTATTTTAATACCTAATTATGTGCAGTTTCATACACTACTTTATCTAATCTCATGAAATATATGATAATAATATTTTAAATACAACTATGAAGTTAATTTAACAGCTATAATTCTTACTTATAAAACCATTTGCAGATCGAGCATGCGTAGTGCGCATGCGCGACGGGCCGCGCGGCGCCGCGTTCACAGATTATGTAGAAAAATTTTGCATAGTTGCAATGTATTTGCATTGCAACCTGTTTAAAATATCCAAGGCTGAAGCTGTATCGTAATGGTAAAAAAGTTATTTTACGATACAGTTGTCCATAGAAGAGCTGTATCGAAAAATCACTTTTTAAATTCATTTTGATAGCTTGTGCGTAAAGACTGTCATTAAGATACTGTGTTTAGTTTTTTAATGTGTAATTTTCTGTATGAGATTAGATAAAATATATTTTGCAATGTGCACATCAAACCCTTTCATGATACCCCATTTGAACTAGTAGCTTTAATTTGAAATTTCGACTCCCTATAAAAATTATAGACCCCCTATTTTTTAAGATTTAATTACAAATGTATACTTTTGAGATTTATTCTTGTACTTGTAGTCTATAACGATGTTACATGCCAAATTTCATAGTTCTAGGTCAACGGGAAGTACCCTATGAGTATTGATTCTCTTGAGATTGTGTCGAAATATGCGTTTTTTTACGTAAACTTAGCAGTTTGTTTTTTTTACAACTTCATGCCCTCCTTAAATGTTTTATTTAAATTTAATTATTTATTTTTAAAGTGAATATACCTACTATAACTAAATATTCTGTGAATATTTCAAGCGTCTACTTAATTTTTTTTTTTCTGTTTTTTAGTATTTGTTGTTATAGTGGCAACAGAAATACATCATCTGTGAAAATTTCAACTGTCTAAATATCACGGTTCGTGAGATATAAGCCTCGTGACAGACGGACGGACGGACGAACAGCGGACGACGGACAGTCTCTAAGGTCCGTTTTAGCCTTTGGGTCGAGGGGAACCCTAAAAATAGTGCCCGCAAGCGGAATGCGGGAGATATTCTATTTATGCATGCCATAGTGTCCACATGCGGGAAATTTTGTCATGACCTGACACACGCGCGCACACACACACCCACAGCCACACGCCCACAAACACACACCCACCCACACACACACACACACACACACACACACACACACACGCACGCACACGATAGGAGAGGGGGAGACTCAGGCACGCTCATGCACACCCAGCCATGTACACTACGTACTTAGGGCATCGGGTATTCTTAATCCGGCACTAAGTAGGTAGTTGATAATAAATTTATTAACGTTTTCTATGCAGCGTGTTTCCTGTCAGGAAAAGACTCCGGTTTTCCCGCTTCATAAAGTCGACGTGCTCAGCTGGATCTAATTATAATGCAATTGATGTTTTTAATAGCTACCACTTGCCGTCCAGCTTGAAGCTTCGTGGTATAACTGGAAAATAGCCCCCTTCGTTCACTACGGTATAATTCAACTAATTGAAAATAGTTTCAGGAACGGTTGCACCTATTATTACAAACAATTTTTAGTACAAGTGCAACTTCGTAAACTAAAAAAATATGTATACATTGCGCATAAAGATGATCAATTAGTTTGTATGCAGTATGGAACGCCGATTTTCATGGGACTTGCTCTAATAGTAAAAATTGTTTGTAATGATGAATATTATTACCACTCCCTTATAGCATTGACAATGATTTAGTTATACCCAAATTTTGCTTTTGGACAGCTTCGGCACATCTTCGCCGCACATATACCCCAACGCTTAAGAACTAAAGTCTTCAACCAGTGCGTCCTCCCTGCAATGACCTATGGTGCAGAGACTTGAACGCTGACCACAGGACCATCGGACTGGTAAACAGGCTCTCCCAGCGAGCAATGGAGACGCCTATGCTCGGGGTTTCTCTGAGGGATCGAATCCGGAACGAAGAAATTCGACGGAGATCCAAAGATGTCGACATAGCCTCCAGAGTTTGCAAGCTGAAGTGGCAATGGGCTGGTCACATCTGCCAAGTAAGTGGTGACAGATGAGGCAGGAAGGTATTAGAGTGGAGGCCGCGCGTAGGATGACGAAGCGTTGGACGCTCTCCTTCTAGACGGTCCGATAACTTGAAGAAAGCGGCTGGATGCGGAAGGCGTAGGATCGTATTTAGTGGAAAGCATTGGGGAACGCTTATATCCAGCAGTGGGTAGACTAGATACAGGCTGTTGGTGATGATGATGATGAATATATTTTGCAAATTCGGAGACGGAACTTTTTTTAAACAAAGTTCCTTACGGCACGTTATGAATGAATATGCCCATGCTATAGTCTCCGAGGAAAACCTCGATAAGGAACTCATTCTACAACTTGATAGTACGCGGGAGAAATCTGCTTTGGAACCGGGCAGTACGCACCCATTTCGGTTCTAAAGTATAAGGATACACGCCCTGCAGATGGCGAGCGGTGCGATTGTAGAAAGAAGCCATTGGCATCATATCGAATAACTCTGAACACAACATCGCATATTGCCATAAGTTTGTATTTGCGCGTGCGATGACGTGGGCTACACGTAGGGTTGCCAACCATACTGTTAAAAACAGTATTATACTGTTTTCTATGCTTTAATACTGTTGAAAAAAACTTCATTTGACCATAGTACTGTTTATTGTACTGCTCCGCATGCACTGGGCCTTAGTATACTGTTGGTTTTACTACGCAGCTTTTAATATACTGTTTTCCTTGTAAAAAAAGTTGGCAACCCTAGTACACGCACCGCCTGTCTTTTCTTTATACGGAAAAAATGCGCCGCGAGAAGCCACGCCCCGCACGCGACGCGCGTCTATGTAAATGAGGCGGGTTCCGCCGGTAATCATTAAGATCATCAATAATTCTCACAGCTTCTCCGAGTCACAAGGTGCTAGCTGGTATAGATATAGACTTTTCGTCCAGCCGGGCTTAATTTACTGTCTAATCAATGATTACGTTACACTAGCAATTTTCTCGAAGACACTGCAAAATTAATTTAAAAAATCGGGGGAGTGCCGGCAGATGTGAAAACTTGAACATCAACGTTGTGCATTTTTTAATATTTTGAAATGGTAAGGGAATAATTTCGCACGAATTGCTTTATTTATCAGTATAACAGTAGGTATGTTATGTACTATCATTTATGTGGTAAAATACAATATTCATTTATTTTGCTATCGTACACAAACATGACAATTTATATTACATTAAAAATAAACAGCAGGGGCAGGCATACATTTTCGCCGCGCGGTAGAAAGAGAGGGAGAGAGTTTCGTATCGTAGTAGGCCGTATCACAGTATGCTTCGATTTACCAGATAACGAGGCTTTGGGGAAAAAGAGGGAAGTACCCCAACTCACAGAATTGCCAACCATACTGTTAAAAACAGTAATATACTGTTTTTTATGCTTTAATACTGTTGAAAAAAACTTCATTTGACCATAGCACTGTTTATTGTACTGCTCCGCATGCACTGGGCCTTACTATACTGTTTGTTTTGCTACGCAGCTTTTAATATACTGTTTTTCTTGTAAATAAAAGTTGGCAACCCTATATGTAATGTATATAATGTCCAATTTTCTTTTTTCATCAGACTGCCATCTATTAGAAATCCAGCATAACAATTCACACGTTTTAATTTTTCATTCCACTTACAGAGATGTTTTATAGTACGTTTACTGTTACAAAATTGCACTAGATGTCGCTATGTTACAAAAAAGGTTAAAATCTTAACGCGTGGGATCTAATCCTCAGAGGTTCTACTCGATGACATAGGATAATTTGCAGTGCAATCTATTTTTATTTGTACCTTATTTACATAATAAGAGCATAGAATAACATCTTCATATAACAGGATATTGAGTGCCAGTGCTTAATGAGAGTTTCTTGGTCACATTCGAATGTGTTAACGTTTACAAGCCAACCAAATTGAGAAATCTTAAAATAATATTGTGAATTTACCAGGCGCGTGTTATGTATCCTTATTTGCCGGATTAGGTACTCACTTCAAAATATGAACAAGTAAACCACATAATTTTGATATGTAAAACGAGGCATAAAAGTTCACAACATGAGAATAGGCTTGTATCCCATTTTTTTTTCGATTTGTTATTTAAAGACGTCACAATAATATAAATATAGGTGAAATAATTACTTCGATTGCATAAAAACTTCTCGAGATATGATAACTTGAAGATCACAATTTTGGACTATCCCGTAAACGCCCCATACAAAAGGCCACCACGTTATGACGTCACACCGTGTTATTTTATATGCATTAAATCAGAAATTTGTACGACAGCTATGTTAAATATTGCGTTTATGTAGACAGTGCCGTAACAAAAGTTATAGTATTAGTTATTGTTTCTACAATGGTAATATTTATTTTTTATAATTTCATACCTTTAAAATGGACTTTCCCACCAAACTTTGACCGAACATAAAACACGTCGGACATAAGTTATTAAAATTTTAAGATCGCAGATCGTTCTAGTTTTATGTATTTTACGTTACTGATAGAGAGTTTTTACAATTTTGTAACATGGGCTGTGCACAACGCACCTCTTTTTATATTTTTGATATATTGTCTTTGAAATAATTTACTTTTTCTAGATTGTCTAAAAATAGCTGTCTTTTGTTGATCTGCTGATTTCCCTGTAGTGCAACAGTAAAATTCTCAATTTCCTTACGTGTTTTCATTACTATTTTACAAAATATACCAGCTTAACAGAAATACAGTCCTTCAATAACAATTTTGGCCATTAACATTTTTGGCCACTAACATTTTTGGTCCATTCGCCGTTGAAATTAATTTCCATATTTATTTTTCCAAAAATTTGTTTAAAATATAGTAATGGAAACTCGGTCGGGTCTTGTACTGAGTTCGAAAAATACTGGTGTAGAGAAGACATTGGCACCGCCAAAGGCGGCGGAAGGTACACAACCTAATGTTGGCTCCACTATGCCAGTGCCCACTGCCCCCCCGGGCTCGGTAAGTGCTCGCAGTACGTCGGCCCGCAGCCACTCTTCAGCTACGATACGCGCTCAGAAACTTGCTGTAGAAGCACAGCATGCTCGTCGCTTAGCGCAAATTGAGGTAGAAGTGGCACAAAAGGAATATGAGGCAAAGTTGGCTAAAATTGAAGCAAATAGTTGTCGGAGCAGCCGATCTAGTCGAGCTAGCGTCAGTGATAAAAGTGACGTGAAAAGGTTAGTAACCAATAATAATTATCATTCACAAGCTAAACTGAACGCAAATCTCCCCACTGTAGCTTCTATAGATCCGATTGTTGCACTTACATCGGCATTTGAAAAGATGACGGAGAAGATTATTCAACCGAAAGGGATTAATATAGCGTTGCCTTATTTTGATGGCAAGTCCCCTACGGAGTGGCTATCTTTTAAGAGAGTGTTTCAGGACACATCGTCATCTTATTCGCATTCCCAAAATTTGGCTCGTCTGAGCTACGCGTTACGAGGCGCCGCACGAGAGGCGGTTAACAAGCTCCTAGTGACTGCAAAAACACCGGACGTCGTAATGCGTGCTTTGGAGATTCGATTCGGACGGTCAGATTTAATTATTTTACAAGAGCTGTTCATGGTAAGGTCTTTGCCTAAGCTGTTTAATATTGACAGGGACTTAATAACATTTTCAAGCAAAGTTAATAACTGTACTGAAACTTTGCGTCTCCTGGATGGCCACGACTATATCAGATCGCCTGAACTATTTAATACTGTGCTACAAAAATTGCCCATAATGATGAGAAGTAGGTGGTATGACTTTGCTACAGCCTATCAATACAGTGGCCAGAGCAAGCTTGAGATGCTCTCAGAGTTTTTATCACGCGAAATAGAAGTACAGGCAAAGTTTGGTGTTGTAGATAGTTCTGTTTATAAAACGCCTTATTGTTCATTCGACAGGAACCTAAAATTGGAGCATGTAAATACAGTTGACGCGGACGTCAAGTCAGAGGGAAGTCTACAGCCAACTGTTGCTTCTTCGTACATCGAGTCAACTAAACCCACTACTTCTTCGGCTGAAAATACATCAAAATTTTCTTCGCATCAACTTTGTTTATTTTGTAAAAATAATTCACATACTATTGTCAAGTGCAAGGAATTTTTGACATTGTCATTTAATAATAAGTGGCATTTTGTAAAAGAAAACAAATTATGTCAGAAATGTTTGAAAAAAGGTTCTCATGACTATAGTAAGTGTCGTGCAAAAGGAGTTTGCACTAAAATAGGTTGCAAGCATAGACATCACGAGCTCCTACTTAATCCGAATTTTCGTTCCATTGCCGCTCACGTTGTAGAGGGGACCTCGTCCTCTGAAGTTGAAGCATGCGCCGATAACTCAACACCTGAGCTAGCAGCGCACTCTACTGCTATTAATGATCTAGCACATCGACCATTACTGAAGGTTGTTGCTGTTACCGTATCAGGGCCTACTGGATCTGTAGACACATTTGCGTTGCTCGACGATGGGTCTACTGCTACCTTCATTGATGCAGAAATTTCAACGCAGATAGGGTTATCAGGACAGGTAGGGCAAATCAATTTACATTGTGTAGGAGGTTTATCGAGACAGTCACAAGTACAATATGTTAACTTTAAAATTAAGGGGCGTAATTCAACGAAAACCTACGACATACGACAAGCTAGGTCCATTAGTAATTTAGGTCTGACTCGTCAATCGGTATGCCAAGGTGATATTTCAAAGTTTTCGTATTTGTCCGACATAGCGGACGAGTTGTGCTATGACGCAAAACCAACTATAATAATAGGAATTGATAATTGGCATTTGTCTGTAGCCAAGGTGACAAGACAAGGGTCTAAGTCACAACCCGTAGCAATTTTAACAGCATTTGGGTGGGTTATTTTTGGATTTGCATCAAGCAAGACTAAGATTGTTCATTTTGTAAATCACGTGGGCTCCGTTGATTTATTAACCGACGACACGTCCTTAGAAAATATTATAAAAACGCAATACCGTTTAGACTCAATAGGTATAACAAAACATGAGATGCATGGGGCTAGCAATGAACGTGCGCTTCAAATTTTGGAACGCACATCACGACGGTTACAAGAAGGCCGTTTTGAAGTTGGGCTACTGTGGAAAACAGACAACTTAGTAGTTCCAAATAGTTACAACTTGGCTCTTTCTAGGTTCCTTGGTTTGGAAAGGCGCTTTGCTCGTGATCCTGGTTATGCGGCGAAGTACCGACACAATATTCATGATACCTTGGAGAAGGGGTATGCCGAAGAGTGTTCAGCAATTGAACATAAAGGTGTATGTTGGTACCTACCACATTTCGGTGTGGTTAATCCAAATAAACCTGGTAAGCTCCGTGTGGTTAATGATGCAGCTGCCAAATCTCAAGGAGTTAGCCTTAATGATCTTCTTTTGACAGGGCCAGATATGCTTCAGTCTTTACTCGGTATATTATTTCGTTTTCGTGAGGAAAAGGTTGCTTTGAATGGTGACATAAAAGAAATGTTCCCACAGGTAAAAATCTGTGAATCCGATCGTGACGCCCAACGATTTTTATGGCGTGATAAGCCTTCTGAACCTATAAAGATATATAGAATGCCTTCAATGTGTTTTGGAGCTGCATCAAGCCCATTTACAGCACTTTACGTAAAAAATAAAAATGCCACTGATTTTCAAGATCAGTTTCCCGAAGCAGCACGAGTAATTATTGAAGACCATTACATGGACGACTGCATCACTAGTGTTGATTCTGTTGATAAAGCTGCTCGTCTAGCAGCCGATATTGTTACCGTGCATCGGAAAGCTGGTTTTGAGATGCGTAACTGGGTATCTAATGAAACCCAAGCTTTGTCACTATTGCCGAAAGATTCACTTTTGGCACAGTCATCTAATGCACTAGTTGATATTGGTTCTGCTAATATTCGCACACTCGGTCTTTTGTGGCGTCCAAAATCGGACACCATTTCTGTTAATACCGGTTTTAAGAAAGACTTTGAAATACCTAATAGTCTTACCAGACGCACGGCCCTTGCGCACATCATGCGTGTATATGATCCGCTGGGTCTTGTGTCGCCTGTAGTTATTAGAGGGCGCGCTCTATTTCAGTCACTGTGGAGAAGAGGAACCACTTGGGATGAAGAGATCCCAATAGAGCTTATACCCGAATGGAGTAAATGGTTTTCTAATATTGCAGACATTTCCGACCTTGTGTTTCCTCGACGCTATGATCATGACGAAACTGAAATTATAGAGCGCGAACTCCACATCTTTTGTGACGCTAGTGAAACGAGGCATAAAAGTTCACAACATGAGAATAGGCTTGTATCCCATTTTTTTTTTCGATTTGTTATTTAAAGACGTCACAATAATATAAATATAGGTGAAATAATTACTTCGATTGCATAAAAACTTCTCGAGATATGATAACTTGAAGATCACAATTTTGGACTATCCCGTAAACGCCCCATACAAAAGGCCACCACGTTATGACGTCACACCGTGTTATTTTAAATGCATTAAATCAGAAATTTGTACGACAGCTATGTTAAATATTGCGTTTATGTAGACAGTGCCGTAACAAAAGTTATAGTATTAGTTATTGTTTCTACAATGGTAATATTTATTTTTTATAATTTCATACCTTTAAAATGGACTTTCCCACCAAACTTTGACCGAACATAAAACACGTCGGACATAAGTTATTAAAATTTTAAGATCGCAGATCGTTCTAGTTTTATGTATTTTACGTTACTGATAGAGAGTTTTTACAATTTTGTAACATGGGCAACAAGCCTATTCTCTATTTGGTCGGATTGTTAACATTGACATGATCGAACGCGAACAAAAAACTCGTACTAAGCTTGCCAACGATTATTTCTCTTGTCCCTGCCAACGAATAATAATTCGTCAAACTTATAGCACAAATGCTCTCTGTGTCGACCAGTCGACCTTATTCGGCAGTTACTGTATGTAAGTACTCGTCGATACCTGTGATTAGTGTTGCTATATGTCCCGCTTTTGGCGGGGTGTCCCTTTACCCTCTCAGGACGCGTCCCGCCGCCGGAACCCTGAGGGGGACGCCCAAAATCAGGCTATTTCATGAAAGTAGTCACAGATTTCATAAACTAGCCAGTCCACACTCTATACTATAATAATATAATAACAAACACAGTTTCAATTTAGAAACTGTGTTTGTTTGTTTGTCCTTCTTTCACGTCGAAACGAATCAATGTATTGACATGTTTTGTTTTTCACGGGGATAATCTCCTCGAGAGTGACATATGCTACTTTTTATTCGCAAGAACATTATATTTCCACGGGAAAATAATAATGATTATAGTAATATAAAATTATTGCTGTCTACCACAGAATTCTAAATAACAGTTGCCTCGTTGTTTAGAAGTGCTGACTACACTATTATATATGGTAGGTGTATGTGCATGATTCATCAACATCTTTGAACCAAAGCCATCTTCGCCTGCACGCGGTGCACCCTGCTGACTGACAAACGAAGCTCTGGCGAAAAGAGAGGTAGGGAGCGTAATTGTAAGCTACCCGACTGAGGAATGTACACTCCACCTCACAGAATACCGCAGCCAAATAACAATTCCCTTGAGGGTTGTTGTGTTGCGAGTGAGTGAGGTCACCAAAAAGGAAGGAGATGCTGCATTGGCAGCGGGGGTGGCGGCGCGCGAGCGATATTTTATGTTGCCAGTGTTAATATGGCTACGGTAACCGTTTCACCTCAGGCGGGCCGTATGCTTGTCTGCCACCCGATGTAGTATATAAAAAAAAAATACCAATTGCAATGTGTAATAATCAATTGACAACTGGCAACAGTGCCATATTCGCTGCCATGCATGTTCACGTAACGCTATGTCGATTGTACTTTTTAAAAAAGAAGAAATAAAAACATGATTTACTTAAACATCGGTTTATTAGGAAATATTCATTAAAATATTTATATAATACTCGCAGTATTTATTTAAACTTTAAACCTTTTTGGATTTAAATTGGCGTTCAAGAATGTAAGCTCCCTGGCTCTGGATGGGGACAGTCGTGCTCGACGTTCTTTCATAATTGAACTAGTTTTGCTAACAAAACTTTCAAACGGAACGGACGTGGCCATTATACTTCCATAGTTCTTAAACAGTTTCGCCAAATATGGATATCCGAATCTATGTTTACGCCACCACTCGATAGGACAATTCCATTTGTTCCCAGAGAAAGCAGGCAAATTATTGTCACTTAGATATGTATCAATTTCTCTGGCGGCTTTCGATGAAGACGTCCTTGTCTTCTTACCTTGACCGACTATTTCATTTAATATAGCCCATGGAGAAAAACTGTCGGTGGATTCAGTTTGTGTAATAACGGTCTCGTCTTTTACACTTTCTTCCTCTTCAATCATCGAGATTAAAAGTTCTTGTACGCGTTTTTTCGTGTTCTTGGCCTCACCACTGTTTGAAAATACAGCTAGTTTATATCTGGGGTCAAGAAACGTACAGACTGAAAAAGTTTCATTTGCCTCGACTTCAGGGAAATTATTCACAAGACCTGACATTAATGCGTAAATAACTTCTTTTAAGCATTCAACAAAGTCTTCGGCAAGTAACTTGTCGCATGCTGCTATTAAACAGCGTGTCATAACAATGACAGAACTACCCGACATATACTTTTGGCTTGCCATGTATTTCACACTGCCCATGGTCTGTATTGCATCATCAAAAGGCTTCAATATCTTAACTAGCTCAGAAAGCAATATCCATTCTTCATCAGTAATTAAAGGTAGCTCCTTTATTACACCTGCTGCAGCTGTTAGTCTAATAGATTCTTCTAAATCTACGAAGCGCTTAACCATATAAAAGGTAGAATTCCAGTTGTGTGAAACATCATCAATTAAGTATTTTGGAACACAGTCTGTTTGGACTTGTAAAAGATCATCCATAGCACTGTTACTGCTTTTGAAAAAGTGCACTACTTTTTTTGCTTTCTCTAATGTTTCCTTCAAGGAACGTGAACTTGTTATGGCATTCTGTACTATCGTACTTAGTGTATTCCCATAACATTTATACTGATCCCACCCAATTTTATCGACTGCTCTTTGAATATTAGCATCAGCACTCACAACAAAGTTAATTTTATTAGTTAAACCCCATTCCTTTACTATATCATTTAAAACTTTCTCAATATCATCACTTGTTTCAGAGTTTTCGAAATTAGAGGACTCTATGAAAATGGTCTTTAAATCAAAATTTTTCGTGATGTAATGCCCGGTTGCCGCAAGGTAATATTCATTGTCTCTTAATGTCCACGAATCAATTGTAAGACACACGTGATCTATGTCGCAAATAGGATCTAATTCTTTTTTTAAAGCAGTCTTAGTTTCGACATATAACTTCGGAATCATTTTCGCAGAAACTGTTTGCTTACTCGGTAATTGATAGTTAGGAATCCAGCGAACGAGTTTTTTGAACGCCCTTTCTTCCAACAAAGAAACTGGCAAATAACTATCAATAAATAAATCCAGTAAATCATTGTCGATCTCATTTCTTGCAGAATCATCTTCGGAAGTAAGGTAAATTTCAGTTTCTTGCTGTCTTATATCATCTGCGGCTGGAGTTGATGCTTGTGTTAAATGATTTATAGGTGATGTCGATGATGATCCATCATTTTCAAATGTTATATGAGACTCTTCTATAATAATCTCGTTTTCAACTGGCAGCCGATATTCATCGTCGTCTTCAGATTTCGTTTTAATTTCAGACGGATTAACTCCTTCTTCCTCGCAAATTATTAAATAAATATCTGAATGTTTCTTTTTTAGATGTGCCTTTAAGTTACCACTCGAGCTACGATAGCTGTAAATTTTGCCACAAATACGGCATTTGGCCACTTTATCTGGATCTGTAGTATCATAGTAGCTCCATACAGTATTATTTTTTGTTGTTGGTGGTCTTATGAAGTGCTTAGTTTTACTTTGCTGTTTATTAACTTCAACAAATGCATTATAATGTACACATTTTAAATGCGCTTTCAAATTGCCAGTTGAAGTGTGATAACTGAGAGAGTTGCCACATAAACGACATGTAGCACTTCTTCTTTCCGTATTGTTCTTGTCAAAATAATCCCATAAAGAACTAACATTTACTCGACGCATTATGGAGAATAGGTTATCCTTGAAAGAATAGTCTATCCTATTTAAATAGTCAAAATGACTAATGACTTCATAATTATCATCAATTTGTGTAGTACCACTGAACGCTATTGAGCCGAGTCTCCTGCGGATCGTATCGAAACATTATACAAAACAGGTAAGTATTATAATCTATCTATATAAAAGACAGTTGAGTAGTTACACCATTTATAACTCGAGAACGGCAAGTCCAATTTTAATGACTTTTGTATTTTTGGATTTGCCTAGTTTGGGAATAGGATAACAAGTATTAAAACATTATAATAAATAAATAAATACTTCTGAGCAATTTACACAGCGCCATCTAGTCCCAAATTAAGCTCAAAGCTTGTGTTATGGGTACTAGACAACTAATAAATGTACTTAAATATTTTTTTTTGTAAATTCATACTAATAATACATACAAAACACCCAGACCAAGACAAACAGACATGTTCATGCACACAAATGTTTGTCTTGTGCGGGAATCGAACCCGCGACCTCGGAGTCAAAGTGGCCATTGCTAGACATTCGACCACCGAGCTCGTCGAACAAAACATTGGAAAATTGACGAAAAAATAAAAGAAAAAACATTTTCCCATACAAATAAGTGTCAGTTAATTATAAAGGATTGGGATATTTATTGGTTGTCAAATATTTATGGGTGCGTCCATAAATTTATATCAACATCTACTAGAAAAAACGATAAAGGAAGAAATAACTTAACTAAAAAAATGTAAAATGCATTGGTTTCACTTTTACGTCGCGAAAGTTGTCTGTCATTTGTTTTGAATAGTTTTGTGGATTGAGATATTTATTGGTTGTCAATTTATACTTTAATATATTTTTTTTGTGTCATAGTAGTCATAAAGTACTGAACTTAATATTTATCCACTACTGCGATACGGGTCTTCCCCCAACCGAAAGAGTTAGAGCATACTCCATCACGCTGTTCAACTGCGGGTTGGCGGAGGCCAGTGTTTTCAAGACGGCTTAACGTGCCTTCCGAAGCACGGAGAAGCTCGAGATAATCTAATGATAACAACCGGGATTGACGGCTTAACGTGCATTCCGAAGCACAGAGGAGCTCGAGATAATATAAACTCATCCATAAATAGGACACGGTGGACGTTGCTTAACTTGCGTGTTCAATTAGACTGACACGCGCAATGACGCCATCGAGCTTCTCCATTATTTTCTATTATTCATTGTATAATTCCATAAAATCATAAATTTAGTTCAGCTAATATGTACCACGACATTCGTTGACTGTTTGGCGGTACGAAGTTCGCCGGGGCAGCTAGTAATACCTAGTAATACAACCAGTACTTTTAACTTCATACTAGCGCCACCTAGCGCCCAAATCGGCGCACGCACACAGCCAAGCGTCATTTTTGGTGCAAGGCCCAAGCTACCGTTGGTCAGGGCTCCAGAGTGAGGAATCGCCTCACAATGCAGGCCTGTCCAGAAGAACCGCCTTCTGTATCTGGTTCTTGACCCTGATCTTGAACTTTCGAGCGAGAGCCTCTCGAGATGACGGTCGAGGCTCTTCGCTATAAGTAAGTTTTGGGTAGTAGTGGTTCATCAAAATCTTTGAACCAAAGCCAACTTCAACTGCACGCGGTGCACCCTGCTGACTGACAAACAAAGCACTGGCGAAAAGAGAGGTAGGGAGCGTAATTGTAAGCTACCCGATTGGGGAATGTACCTCCACCTCCACAGAATACCGCAGCTAAATAACAATTGCCTATAGAGGTTGTTGTGTTCCTGCGAGTGAGTGAGGTCACCAGAAAGGAAGGACACGCTGCGTTGGCAGGGTGGTGGCGGCGCGCGAGCAAGATTTTATGGTACGAGCGTTAATATAGCTACGGTAAGGGGGTCCATAAATTACGTAAGATGTTTAAGGGGGGGAGGGGGTCGAGTCAAATCTCATCTAATCTTACGTTGGAGAGAGGGGGGGTCTCGGCAAATATCACGCAATTTTTTTTCTGATTGAAACAAAAAAAATATACTATTTTGGTTCATTTAATCTAGATTGTACAATTGTACATGCTTAATTCACGGATTGTCACAAGACGAGCTAAAAAGTTACTGTGCGCAAGCGCCAACGGCTTAGAGTGGCTAGATCAGAACGAAGTTGAAGGAGCAGATTATTTTACTGAAAATCATATGGACATGTTGGTTCCAATAGTCTCTCTTGAGACCGCGCATGATTCTCCATGGACTGAATTAGAGTAGATATTCTTTTTTTAATCACAGTAGTTACGATTTAAGTATTTTATTGTTAATTTTTTATTACACTTATAATTAAACTCTCAGCAATATTGATTACTAGTCATAACTAGTCGTAAATACACTACACAATACACAATAGCACGAAGCAATTTCTTTTTTCTTTTTACAATAACAATCCAACGCGTTTACGTAAGACCCACATTTTGAAAAATCTCACGTGAGATTGGGGGATGGGGGAGGGGATTGAGTAAAATCTCACCATGGGGGGAGGGAGGAACAGGAAATTTAAAAAAACACCTAACGGAATTTATGGATGCCCCTAACCGCTTCACATCAGGCGGGCCGTATGCTTCTCTGCCATAACGTAACGATGTAGTATATAAGTATAAGAAAAGGCTCAGATCACAGCAGAAAAGGTCTGTTCACTGTCACGACTATCGGGACAATCATCGTGTCAGTGTCCACACTGTCCACATGCCACATGGTGGAAACCTCGTGAGCCAAGTGCCAGTACTTTGAAAGTTGACGGAAATTTACGTCTAATTTTCGACTAAGTAGTTTACGTCGACGACGACGTAAACTAGTCGAAAATTAGACTATTTTTTAAACTAGTTCATCGTCGACGACCCTCCATTAGTCGTTATACTATAAAACAGTTACAGTATACCTACATTTCACTGCCAATATCATTACATACTTATGAATGTTATCTTAGAATCAAAAAACATAGTAGGACCTACCTAGAGATTCGAAAAAGTAACTGAAATACTGAATGTATACAATTCAGGGAGTCTACCGCGCAACGTGAATACGATTACCATTTGGCTAAAATGACACCGTTCGTCCACTAAACGGATATCGTCGCACCGGTGAAACGATGTCCGCCGGTCTTCAATTCCTTTACCAGTGACACGTGTTCGAGGGATCTTTGAATGAATGATATGCTTAGACTTTGACATTTGTAGTTACCGCCGAAAAAACGAATATCGATGGGTGAAGATCCACCGGTAATGAGAACTGTCAGTTGAAACAGTCTACCTTACTGTGGTCGGTTTGAACTGAATATTCGTATTTCTACCAACTTTTGCTAGTTATTACTTATTTTTTGTTTCTATTTGTACAAATATTATGACCTCCTAAACGAATTAACAAAAAGCGGCTATGTAGTTAATCTATACGATGTAAAAGTAGGAGCGAGAGGTATACCAGCAAAATCTCTCTATAACCTGCTGAAAGACCTTGGCTTGCCCAGAAGTGCAGTAAGTTCTATACTAGAACGAGTATCTAAAGCTGCATTAGCACAGATTTGGCAGGGCAGGGAGAGAAACACAAGTAGTGAAGGTGAGTGTTGATGTACGTCGGAAAGGGGCCCCTTAAACCTACACCCGTGTCATAAGTCTCGGGATCTACTTGGGGTTTCTCTCTCTGACACACGATGGACCTGGCACCCGCACGGTGAATCCATGGAAGCTAAGAAGTTCGTCTCTCTTTAAACCCTTCTACTATAGTGTGTTGTGTGTGTGTGGGCAACTAATAAAACCCATGACAGGAAACTGGATACTTGCCAGAACGCTATGGAAAGGAGCATGATGGGAAAAAAGCTATCAGATAGAATCAGGAACTCAACCATAATAGAACAAACGAAAAGAACAAACAACGTTACAGTAATAATAAGAAAACTAAAATGGAAATGGGCAGGCCATACCATTAGAGGTAAAGACAAATGGTCAAAGACAATAATGCACTGGTTTACTGGACACAGGAAAAGGAAAAGAGGCAGGCCATTTCGAAGATGGGCCGATGAAATAAGGGTTACAGCAGGTGTAGGCTGGACAACAACGGCAATGGATAGACAAAAATGGAAAAAGTTGGGGGAGGCCTTTGCCTATAAAAGGCAAACAGGCATGGTTATCGATGGAAAAAAACAAGTGGACTTGATACTGCCAATTTAAATGGAAACATGCAACAAATGTGTTGAAGAAGTTATTTTTATTTTTATTTCATGTAATATGTCTGAATAAAGGCTTTTATTATTACTATAGTGTGTTAGTGCAATATTGAATGTTTGTGTCTTGTAATCTGTGTTTTACACGAACTATGGCGTTAGCGGCATTATCTGCTGCAGCGGAAGAACGGCTCAAGAAGCTCGAGACCTTAGAGCGCAGGATGCTACGTGATAGCAGCCAGCCTATGCTCTTGTCAGAGAGCAGTTTTATTGATAATTTTAGGTTATCAAAGTCGCATTTTCTGACTTTGTGCAACGATTTGGCTCCGTTTTGTCAACGGCCCAACGCTCATCAGCAGTGCACCCAGAAATCAAAGTAGGTTGATTTATCACGAGAGCTATAAAAAACCTGATGGTCGATGGAAAGTAATCACTGTAGCCTATAGTAATACAAAACAGCGAGCTTCTATTTTTTTTTATACTACTTCGGGTGGCAGACAAGCATACGGCCCGCCTGATGTGAAGCGGTTATCGTAGCCATATTAACGATTGCAACATAAAATATTGCTCGCGCGCCGCCACCCACGCTGCCAACTCAGTATCTCCTTCCTTTTTTTCTGGTGACCTCACTCACTCACTGGAACACAACAACCCTCAAGGGAATTGTTATTTGGCTGCGGTATTCTGTGAGGTGGAGGTACATTCCCCAGTCGGGTAGCTTACAATTACGCTCCCTACCTCTCTTTTCGCCAGAGCTTCGTTTGTCAGTCAGCAGGGTGCACCACGTGCAAGTGAAGTTGGCTTTGGTTCGAAGATCTTGATGAACACCCCAAAACGGCACGGTCGCAAACACTATAATTTAAATAACTCAAGGAAAATAAATAGTTTGTTCGTAATAACATACATTTATAAAGAATTAAATCATTTATTTAACAGTAAGTACATATATAAAAACAAGAATGTACGTAAATCACAGAGTTAGTTTTAAACCACAGCATAAGTTATAATAGTACTACAAACAGTATGGCGACCCCACCTCGAGTCGAATGTGGAACTGCGCCGTGTATTACGAAAATTCGTTCGTAGTATATAACACTGGTCAACAATGGTTTTGTTGCCCTTGATGTGAAAGTGGTTTCGAATAATTTTATGCGTACAATTTATAAAACTATGAATGATTTTGGAATATTGGCTCTGGTTTTTTTTTAATCTTAATTTTCATATTACACTACAAAACACAGAATGAAATAGTTAGTATATTTTTTAAATGTCATTAATTTATTACAAAGTTTTACTAATGTTTTGTTTTAGTTTTTAATTAATGTACATAGAAATAAAAAGAGAAAAAAATCTTTAAAGCTTTTGTTATACTTCAAAGAAACACCTTTTATAAGCTTTTCGTCTATATTTAATTTGGGGACAATTTCATGTTAAGTACCAGGAGTAATCTGCCATCACGTGACGATCCCATCTACCCTGATACCTTTCTTCCATCACTTTTAGGTCTTGGTGGAAACGTTCTCCCTGTTCCTCATTGTAATATCCCAGATTATCTGGAAATCTATCCAGGTGACTGTGGAGAAAGTGTAGCTTTATGCTCATATTTGCTCCTAAAGTCTTGAAGCTTTCCAACATCTGTTGCACAAATTCTATATAATTTGGTGCTTTATAGTTAGCTAAAAACTTATTTACTACCAACACAAAACTTCTCCATGCTTCTCGTTCAGCATCAGTCATAGCTTTTGTGAAATTTATATCTTTTATCAATGTCGAATTTGACCGCCATCGAATATTCTTTTCCATACTCAGCTTAGGAAATGTTTTACAAATATATTTAAAAGCGTCTCCTTCCTTGTCCAACGCTTTGACGAAATGTTTCATCATACCTAACTTGATATGTAGTGGTGGAAGGACGATTTTTTTCTCTACTTAACAGTGCCTCATTTATTATATTGGCTTTGGCAACTTAAAGGATCCTCGCAAAGACCAAACATTTTGTTCCTAGTGAACTGGCTTTGCTCTGCTGTCTCATAAACAAATAAAGCAAGGGTATTTGATGTATCCACTTTGCTGACCAAATAAAAAGTTCATCAACTTCAAAATCAACACAAACCCACCATTGATGTTCAGAGTAATTAATTTTTTGCAGAAGCAATTCAATATTCTGATATTCTTCATTAAGTTTTGTTGAATGGGTAATAGGGATTGATGCAAATCGATTTCCATTGTTCAAAAAAACGCATTTTAAACTCCTTTTATCAATAAAAAGTCGCCAATCAGTAGATTTGTATTCACTTAAACCTATGTTTAATAATAAACACTTTTTAATAACTCGTGTTCTAAAGAGAGAAGACTACTTAACTGTTTGGTGTTTTAAATTTATAATAAACCAAATTAAAAAAAAAAACTAGAGCCAATTAAATAATTTTCATGACTTTATTCGTAAACTGGGTACTTGAGATATATAAATCTGCAGAGATATCCAGGGCAACAAAAAAAAATGATTTTTTGTTGACCTGTGTAATCTATCCTCAACTAAACTTAAATGGTAAAATGATTTATTTCTTATTTTTAATCAATACAATTAAACTATTTGTTTTTAAATTATTTTTTTCCAGTTTTAACAACGAATTTTACACATTATATCAATGTAATCGTTGATTTGACAGGTCAACATTTTTGGATTTTTATATTCCACAATTTTTATAGATAACTGACATTAGATTGTACAATAACCAATTACAAAATGTGTGAAATATTTGTTGTATCAGGGTAACTGTATTTAATGCAGTCTCATAATCACAATCATTCAAAATAACGTTTAGAGATATTTATTAATACAATATTATCAAAAGTATAACATCTTACGTTACAGCGCAAGGTGCATATCGATGCCTTACAGCCGAAAAGGGATAAGCGCCATTTTTTGGAGAATGGAGTTATATATATGGCCAGAATCGTCTTTTTTTTCTGCGTCGTTTGGTCTGGGTTACATGTTTCTAAGTGACACTTTATGTCGCTTAGGCGGTAGTAATAATAGGGTCATGAGCTAAATTTATTCGCTGTAAGCGACAGAAATTTTGAAGTTTTTTTTTTTTTTGGTTGTTGATCAAAGAATATTTGAAAACAAAATAACTTATGCTTTTTGGGCTCTCTGTAATATTCAATCATTAGAACGTTAACCTATTTTTGCTGGAAGCAAACATTCAGAAACATACGTTTATGATATTTTGCTTATAAATACTTATTTGTTAAATTCGGGTTAGTATTTTATGCCTGTTCCTTTAGAAAATATATTGGTCGTTTATTGTAGTTAGGCCACATTTTTGAGACTTTATTTGACGTTTAGTATATTTTTCCCGTTTCATAAATAGAAAGCAAAAAGGAGGTTATTACATATAGCCCCTGTAAATATTTAGAATTAGTTTGTCGCTTATCCTTTTTTTTCCCTCCCAATAATTAAACGATTCCGGCGGTTAGATAAAAAGGTAGAACTAAAAGTTATCCTTATACCAGTCCATTCTCAACGTCTTTGTCGTTTACCTGTTCAATAATAATTTTCAAATGTCAGTTGTCGGTATCGTTCTATTGAAACTACGGGTCCAAGCGACAACAAGACGAACATTCAATTATGATAATTCTATAAAGAATAAGTTATATTTTTATATAAAATATTTTAAAGTATCAACTATAGGAGTGTATCCTATAGTTGATACTTTAAAATATTTTATGAATAAAACAAAGACTTGAGACAAACAATTGTGATATTAACATATTAACAATCTTAAGAATACTTGTATATACTTAAATGAACGTTGTAAACTTCAATTTCATAATTAACTAGCTTTCGCCCGCGACTTCGCTCGCGTGACATTCGGGGCAAACACATGTTTACTCATTAATCAATAGAAGTAATCGTGTAAAATTTAGGATAAAATAGTCCAACTAATCTCGTTTTCCCATACAAACTTTGGACCTCCGTTTCACTCTCTTAGAGTTAAAATTTAAAAAATCTTTTTAGTAATTCGTGTCCACTACGTTATATTTTCAAATCGATGCCATTGTCGTAAATCCCAGAAAACCAAGAATCAACACCCATATTGATATTATAACATTTCAACCCCATTGCACCCCTACAGAATTGTCACGTCGAGTATGTTGAAATAGTTGTTTTTTTCGTAATCCATATACCATAAAAACGATACCTATGACGATTTTCAGACTTTTTCACCACATTTTAGACATTTCAACGCGATCGCACCCCAATAGGAGATAATAGTCACGTTACCGCCCTACGGTTACAATAAATAACAATAATAGGTAATTTCTGGGATAAAAACTATCTTAGGTATGTCCTTTCCCGGGACTCCAGGTATCTCTCAACCAAATTTCATCTAATAGTCCAGAGATTTAAGCGTGAAGAGGTAACAGACATTCTATCGCATTTATAATATTAGTATGGATTGGCGTTCCGAAAACCCGTAAATACTACACATATATTGATATATAGACATTTCAACCTCATCGCACCTCAATAGAAGATGATGGACACGTTAGCCACGTTGAATTTTAAAATCGTTGTTATTTTCGTAATCAGCGATCCGATAAACCATACAATACCCATGACAAATTTCAGACTTTTTGACCCCCTTACCCTTTTAGGGGTTGATATTTTCAAATCGATGCCATTTTTGTAATTGACTTCCCAGAAAACCATAGAATCAATACCCATCAATATGGGTATATCAATCGTACCCCCCACAGGGGTGATTTTAAGTCACGTCGACCATGTTGGATTATAAAATAGTTGTTGTTTTCGTAATCAGCGACCCGATAAACCATAAAAACAATACCCATGACGATTTTCAGACTTTTTCACCCTGTTTTACCGCTTTAGGGGTTGAATTTTGAAAAATCCTGAAACATGTGTTTACTAATTTAATTTATCTATAGAAGTACTCGTGTAAAGTTTCGGATAAAATAGTCCAACTAATCTTGTTTCCCCATACAAACTTTGGACCCCCGTTTCACCCCCTTAGGGGATGAATTTTGAAAAATCTTTTCTTAGTGCACCCCTAGACATCATAAGGAACCTACGTGCCAAATTTGGAAGCTCTAGCCAGCAGTTTGGGCTGTGCGTTGATATATATCATCAGTCACTCAGTTTCTTCTTTTACATATTTCAACCCCATCGCATCCCTACAGGGGTGATTTTATGTCACGTCGGCTATGTTACATCATAAAATAGTTGTTGTTTTCGTAATCAGCGACCCGATAAACCATAAAAACAATACCCATGATGATTTTCAGACTCATACAACCCTTTTTACCCTTTTAGGGGTTGAATTTTGAAAAATCCTGAAACACGTATTTACTCATTTCTCAATAGAAGTACTCATGTAAAGTTTCGGATAAAATAGTCCAACTAATCTTGTTTCCCCATACAAGTTTTGGAACCTCGTTTCACCCCCTTAGGGGTAGAATTTTGAAAAATCCTTTCTTAGTGCACCCTTAGACGTCATAAGGAACCTACTTGCCAAATTTGGAATCTCTAGACCCTGCGGTTTGGGCTGTGCGTTGATATATAAGTCAGTCAGTCAGTTGCTTCTTTTCTTTTCTACTCGAAAATATATTTTTTAAGAAGAAACACATCGAAAGAGTATTCTAAGCAAATTATTCCTATTAAAAAAATCTACTTATACAATTTCGCATTCAGTAAATTTTCATTTGATAGCCGGTTATACCATATTTCCTCAATTTTATTTTCAATAATCACACACTTGTGCTATTTTAGTTCAATTATAATGAAACATGAGGTGTATTTATATCATTTTTACTGGAAGCGAATAATTCTTGTATTTTCATTTACGACATTTTGCCTGTTTGTGAAATGAGATCATTTGAGGATTACCGACAGTAAATAGGGGTTGCAAGTTGAATTATAAAAAAATAACACTGTAATTCAATAGATAGTATGTTAAATACAACATTAACACATTTCCAGCCTCTCGGGAACTAAACTATAGTTTTTATGAATTTTTTTCATAAAATTTTAACTTTAAATCACTCTCCTGTAAAGTTTGAAATATGCCGCTTATCCCTTTTCGGCTGTAAGGCATCGATATGCAGTCAACCCTAAGGCTTCTTCACACACATTTGCACAAATGCAGACGCGGTCTGTTTCTCGTATGGAGTGACCGGGGTGTGTGTGTGTTACAACATACGTTTGCACCCATCTCCGTTTTTATTTCAAAATTAATGTATTTATTAACAATTCGTATTATGCTAAACATTCTAAGCTGACGATAACCATACATTTCAGAATGACAATTGTATCTTTTTTATTACAAATATAATACGCTCAATTTACATAAAATAATTAGAGGAATTCCTCTGTCATGTATGCTTATAAAATACTAAAATAAATAAAAAAGGTAAATTGCGATTTATAAACTAAAATAGGTAAACAAACTACTTGGGCACGCTGTCACAGTACTACGTATAGTACGAATCACAAGTTAAAGGATTGGCGAATCGTCTGGCCGCGGACTTGCGAAGGCGTCCACCAGTCGCTGCAACATTTGGTTGTTGGCAACAGCAGCATCTGCGAGGTCTTCGGCGGCTACAGCTAGCCGCTCCAGTGTCGAAGCAGTAGCTTGAGCTACCCTGTTGTTCTCTTCGGCTGCTGTTGCTAACCGGTCAATTGCATTCGCCAATCTATTTTCATCCTTCCGGGGCACCAACATTAAAACGGTTGCCTGAAAAAAGAAAGTTAAATTGTATAAACTTTATTGGTGCATCCTGAAACATAACACATACCGTTGTATATTTTTTCATTAGTATTGAAGTAATGATGACATTTGGCCTACCCTCTCCTTCCCCGGTGTATTTTTGAAATAATGTATTGTATGATAATAATATGCCTTGTTACATCAGATAGACAGTGCTGTCATATTGGTGGTGTTATAGGGAATGAACCAAAGTAGAAATTATTGTCATAAGATTATTAGCACATAAACAAAGACAGGAAGAAAGTAACAAAAACATGCGTAAGCCTTGTTATACCATAACCCTGGCAGTCATTAATAGATGTAACTTGTCAGTATTTTTAGTTTTGACTAGATACATAGCTATAGTAGGTACAGACACTTATAAGAGATACGTATGAACTGCCTAATGACATGGATTACACCATTTCAATAGGTAGTCCACCTATTGTTTTGTAGGTATACCTACAGTATCAAACACAAATTATTTACTAAGGTATCTGTACGTCTGATTCTCGGCTCCTGATTATATATCTCTTTTGTTGACTGTATGTTGTTTACATAATGCAAATTCATAACAAAACATCAGAAAAGTACTTACGTCTCTCCATTTTATGGGGGGTTTGGTGGTTCCAGACCCCACCGCGTTCAGCCTAGCTGCAAGTGACACCCACTTGTCGTTTGGACAAGGGTGCCGCATGCGAGGAAACACGCCCAGTTGCCAGCGCAGGATTCGCGTGCATATAATCCAAGAGCAAACGCTCTTGGGCATTTGATACAACCATAAGCGCTGGCATCTAGAAAAATATAAGTCGACCGTAGTCAGTCACTTGTACACTTCACCTCTTATGTTATTTAATTACAGATAGATGTTTCAAAAAAACCGTGAAATATTACCTTCTTCAAATAATCAGAATTTAAATGGTGCTTATGTAAACAAAGACACACAGTCTAAAAATACTTCGTTTACCACAGATTATAAATTATACCCCACAACATTGTAGTTTTGCGTTTAGTTGTGTTTAATTTGTTTAATTTGTTTTATTTTTTTTATCAAAGTAATAATCACAATTTAAAATAATAATTTACAGTAAAAATAAAAACTATATTTTCTTAAAAATTATATATTATAAGTATTTCTCAAATTCTAGACAAGCTACAACATTATTACGAAACGCAGGCCTTAAAACTAGATAAATCATTCGTTTAAGAACTGTCCGCACTAATACGTCTAGAATATTGTCTATGGTGATACCCAGTGATTACCACCCAGTTGTCCAACGTTTCCCCGGTACCAATTGGATGAAATTCCATGGGTGGGAATGGACATAAATACCAAGAAATTGAATGAAATTCACTGATTTCCCCGGTAGGCCCCCAGAAGAGAAAATAGCTCGCTCGTTTTTATTCAACAATATAATACCTATATATCTATAGCAAAATAGCGTAAAAACTATTTTTTAACAGAATAGCTGGCAACCCTAGTAGTAGGAGGTTAGCTGATTAGCTGGTTTAAGTTTTTTTTTTCCTATTTTGTATAATGTTTCGATAAACGATCACAATATAAGTAAAATACATAAAATATTATTAATATTATGGTGTCGAATTTTCCAAAGGTTATAACGCCATAACAATGGCGCCCGCAGGAGATTCCGCTTACCAAGTCTATTTGACTGCCACTTAGCCACTTGTTTCATTCGTTGACTGCCCACAAAAAGAAAAACGTTTTTCACGATTCACTAAGCAAGTTCTGTACTTTAGCGGACGGTTATTGTAGAATGTTACAATAGATAGTTTCAATACCACTACTCAGAACCAAACAAAATGTGTGAAACATAAACGGAGAAGCGATCGCGGAAACGTTTTGAGTTCTGCCAGCTGTCGCTAATTCTGTCATTCATTAATGTCGCTATCGACAGTATTCGCTCACTCATTCATTACTCTATTCATTCGCTCCTAGGGATGCGAAACCCGTAACAATGTATGTTTTTCTAACAAAATAACAATGTATCGATTCACAGTAGTCGTTTACCACGAACCTTTTTGAAGTGAAAACTTTTTTGTTCAAAGCTTCAGAACTTTATTGTATCGATATTATTGTCATTATACATGCTATTCGATAATGGACATAACTTAGCCCGCCCAGCCCACTACAATTCCTATGTTTTTGTTCACTCTTGACGTCATTGTGACGTCTGATGTGAATGTGACGTATTTCCTCCATCAACTGTTCACTCACTCACAGTTTTTCAATTTTTCGTGTTTCGTTTCGTAAATCAATAAACAAAATAACCTAAATAAAACGAAATGGCTTCGAATTTTGCTTTGTGTAACTAAGTGGTGAAAATGGACAGTGATTACGAAGAGCATGAAATACCAATATGGCAAGAACCGAGGCGAGAGCCTTTGGGCGCGCCGAAGGAAATTCTATGCAATGAAAATGTTCAAGAACAAGGAACTGGAGACAGATTACACGCATTGGAAGAAGAGCAGGAGATTCTATCGTCATCTGTGTTTTCTTTGACATCTCATCTCGCTCAAGTGGAGTTCCGATTACGACAGATATTGAAGGCGCCTCCGGAAGAAAAAGATGTAATGTTAAAGGCTTTAGAAGAGTTTACGTCGCGAGGGGTTCCAGATACGAGAGCTGCGCCGCAAGGGAGCTCAGGAGACACGACGTGTAGCGAATGTATAGAGCTGGAACGCAAGATGCGGCGGCAGAGGACTCGGCAAGCTCATTTTATCGAGAGGTTGAAGAATCAACTTAAGGAATTAGAAAGATTCGCAGGTGATCCTAGCTCTCTAGGTGATAGTAAACATAGGACTTTAATAGAACACTTAAGAAGTGAAATCGACCAAAGTCTCGAAGAAGGCTGCCACCAACCCTTAAATGCCGATGAATTGAGACATCAAATTAACTGTGCTGTTCGGCAATATGCAGATCGACAGCTCTCCAAAGACGAAATTATAAGCAAACTCCAAGTTCACATAGACGACATGCAGAAATTTATAAAATTAATGAAAACAGACGAGTTGAAAAATAGTAAAACTAAAACGGAACCAAAGAAAGTTAAATCGGAGAATTTTGAGAAGAACTTTAATAGAAATAAAACAAATGATGACCTTAAAGCCGAGACTATAAATTTAATGAGGAAAGCATCGACTTTGATACAAATTTTTACAGTATCTCAATTTGGGTGTTCCCCGAACACTGGTAAGAGGTTTGAGAAGAAGTCGTCTACAATAGTAACTCATTGGGGAAACTTACGGGCTAAGCTGGAGATGTCTATAGATTCAGTACTCCATTTAGTATCAAGAGAGAGACCGTCACACACTATCATAGATAGTTACGACAGTGAATCTGAAGAGGGTGGGATTGTCATCAACGATGCTCCCCTGACAACTGCTGTCCGACGTCACCTCGCTGTAAACCTTCGGGATTTACTCCAACACGGGCTCATAGGCCCCGAATCAACATCATTAGTTCCTATCATAGGCTGTTTTCCTGTACGGAGGTCTTCATCCTCCCACGCTCCACATATTTGGGAGCTTATATTACGTTATTATGATTTGAATGATGGAGATAGGTTCAACTCTACACCAGCTAGGAAGTTAAGTCAGAGCTTTAACTTAGACATAGTAGGTGGCACAGCGATAACTAATAAACAGAGTTTACTTAGTACAATTGGGAGTATTCTGGCTTCACACACACCATACAAAAGGAGTTGTGATGCTCATTTCAAAGCATTTGTCTGTGCCGCTTTGAACGCACACAAACTCGTTGTATGGCTTAATATTATGCTTAAAAGCCGATCAATGATAGATTCGTATTATTCTTCAACAAGTTACATTGTTAATACTGGTTTTCAAGATGCACTTCAGAGCCTCGATCGTTTGACTCCGCACAACTTTGACTTGCCCGTGGACCTAGCTGTTAAACAGTTTCAGAATATCAAAGACGTATTTATGTAACTTATAAGAGTACACTTTTATACATAATCAACAGTTTATGATGCCTTCCAATTGATCTTGCTATAGATTTTAATAACCTAATTATTCTAGTCTTTAGCGTTACGATAATTAAGTTTAGTTTTGTTTTTATCATAGCTTTTGTTAGTAGCTATTCAATTAGATGTTTTGTTGAATTGTTTGAAATCTCACATGTATGAATATTATGTTGTAGTTATCAGCTGTTATCAATTGACACGGCCGCCCTTTGGTCTGACTGGCATTTTATCTAAAAACAGTATTAATAATTATTATGTTATGTTGAGCAAGAGAGATAATATGTTTACCAGTGTTAGTCCAGCCTGTCTATTGATTTAAATCTGTTCGGACTAATAATTTATAATCATATATTTCGGAGTGGCATGGTTTAGGGCATATTAGTGTATCTGAGATGACGCTATGATAGTCTGAAAACGTCTAGCTTTAAAGAAATAGGCTCTTTTAGAGATTGCGGTTGTAATGATAAAGTGTGAAACCCCTGGCGTAACAAATTATACATGTACGACCTCTGGTAAGTGATAAGCAGTGATCGGCGTTGGTAGTGCCATTACACGGGATTTGTGACCGTTGCCTTAATATGGATATGCCTCCCAAATCCCGGCATTTTCATTAAACAATTTTGTTTAACTGTGAATTATTTTGGTACTATGTTATATATTTTACGTACCTATTTATATGTTTTACCATGCTTTTATTTAACTAAACTTAACTTTTATTTTATTATTTTTCTTAACTGTTCGTCTGGAGATTCTTTTTTCTAATTTCTATATAATCTAATTTTCACGTATTACACTTAACGATACAACGACAACTGGAAAAATATAATGTACTACTAAACTAGACTAAACGTAATCCCGGAATCCCGTGGTCTTATCCATATTAACATTGACCCCAAATGGCAATACTAACGCCGATCACTGGTGATAAGTTATACATTTGTGCACCAAAGGTTAATTGTATAACTCGCTAGGCCAGGTGTTTCACTGGGAATTTTACTATGAAAAATAATGAAATATTTAGATTCACATAAAAAAATCGGACTGCAGACAATCATCTAAAAATTCAGGAAAAATACCCTAGAGATATTATTTTCATAACTAAATCAGCATATACTTGTGGACAGACTTGACAGTGTGAGCGTGCTTTTATATAAGCTAAATCCAATTCTGTTCAATTCTATATAATGTGCTTGATGTATATCAAGTAATTCCAAAGCAGATGCAATGCTGTATAGCGACAAGGTTTTTCACCCATGTGTTGCTACCTTTACAGACCACACAGCATGTTTTGGTTAATAAAAAAAAACAGTGGAACTCCGGGAGCGGTGACAGAAGTGAAAACTTGAACAATTACGTGTGTATTTTTTGAATCGTCAGGAAATATTTAGCACTAGTGAAAGCATTCCCTTTTTCTAACTCTCGTACGTGTATTTAGCGTGGACCCAACGCGGAGAGCAAAGGTCGACTGACGAACCAATAGCGCACAGGTAAGCATGCGGCGCACGAACCACCCGCCCCGCCCTACCTCATACCGCACCAAATAGACCGGTGTCGGTTACGGTAAGTGTCGCGAGTTCGATGGTTTTTCCCATATCAAAAAATGCCCAATGCGCCTAAGTTTTCACTTCAAAACATGCTCTCGCGGTGTACATGACCTCATTTCGTATTTAATATACTTTTTAATACTAAGTCGTGTAACAGACATGCATGCATACGGGCCACCAGACGTGAAGCGGTTACAATTTAAAATGCAATATAAAGTATCGCTCTCACGCTGACTCCCGCGCTACTGTCACAACAACTGCTTAGTAACCTCACTAGCAGGAACCACAGTATAAATAATAGTACTACGTACAGTATCGCCGCTCCCTGCCGCTCTCTCGTGTCGACCTCACCTCCCCTCGGAGACATCTGAAACAGTTTGTATGACGCCGCACGCACACACGCTCATTCACGGTCTGCACAGACGCCATTGTTTATGTAGGTAACCGACGCGACATTTGTATGGACCACTCCATAGGGACTGCTCCACCGGGGTGTGCAGGGATAACAATATATAGACACTAACTAATTCTTTGTAAACCTACAATAGGTATATCTACATTCCAATCTAATTCCATGATCTTTTATAGTATATTAAATTCGATGTGATATAGATAACTCGATCAGTTTTGAAATGTACCAAAGATTTACCAAAAATATTAATAAATAAGCTTTGTATTGAGCAAAACAATTGTAGTTAATCGCTAAATATAATGTAGATGAGGCATGAGTACCTAATTGTTTTATTATTGACGAGTATCATCAACTGATAAAGACGGCAGCTACGTAAAAACCCATCGTCGTTTGACTAAGGTTTTCGTGACCGAATGGCACGTTTTTTCTAGGGAATGCAATCTCGTTCTCGCGAGATCTCGCGCGGGGCGGCGGCGGAGCCTGAGGTAGCGATCGGGGGACGAGGTCCAAGCGAGACCTGACCGCTACCTCAGGCCCCGTCGCCTCGCGAGAAGTTGCGAGATCTCGCGAGAACGAGATTGCATTCCCTAGTTTTTTCGTTTCTGTACCGAATCTGCGGCCCTACTGCCGAAGCTGCCGATTACCATCGGTATTTTGTTTCCTAAAATAGGTCTTATGTTAAAGTTATTGACAAACATCTTCAGCTCAGTCGGTAGAGCTCTAGGGTGTCTACCAACTGAGCTAAACAGTAAAATAGTTGAATTTTCGCATTCAAAAATTCTGATGGCTTCAGCTTCGGCGGTAGGGCCCCTGAGTGCTTAGTGACAGTTTTTTGGTCAGTTTACAAGGCGACTAAATTAAGAAAAATAATCATATTTTGAATAGGGTGTAAGTGGTTCATTAACATCTGTGAGCCAAAGCCAACTTCACCTGCACGCGGTGCACCCTGCTGACTGACAAACGAAGCTCTGGCGAAAAAAGAGAGGTAGGGAGCGTAATTGTAAGCTACCCTACTGGGGAATGTACCTCCACCTCAGAATACCGCAGCCAAATAACAACTCCCTTGAGGGTTGTTGTGTTCCTGCGAGTGAGTGAGGTCACCAGACAGGAAGTTGATGCTGCATTGGCAGTGGGGGTGGCGGCGCGCGAGCGATATATTTAATGTTGCGAGCGTTAATAAAGCTACGGTAACCGCTTCACATCAGGCGGGTCGTATGCTTTTCTGCCACCCGACGTAGTATAAAAAAAAAAATCCAGACGGTTGCTCGCTTCAAAATGTGAGCAAGTAAGTCACATATACATTGAAATGTAACACGCGTCATCTCTATTTTGTCGGCTTGTTTACGTTGACATGATAAAACACGAACAAAAATCTTTCACTCAGTATAGTTTTTAACAATAAAATTTCCTGGATAAATTACACACTGCCATCAAGTCTCAAACTGAGCAATGCTTGTAGGTATTGTGTTTTTTTTATTGTATACCACGTCGGATGGCAGACAAGCGTACGGCTCGCCGGATGTGAAGCGGTTACCGTAGCCATATTAACGCTGGCAACACGAAATGTTGCTCCCGCGCCGCCACCCCCACTTCCAACGCAGCAATTATTTCCTCATTAACTCGCAGGAACAACAACCGATGATGAGATGGAGGTAGTTCACCAGTCACCGGTGAATACGGCAGGCAGCAGGGGCGCCGACTCCGTGGGTGCTCGGGGGCTCGAGCACCCATGAGAAATAAACAGTGGGTGCCGAGCACCCCTGAGAATAGACATCAAGAAACAGATCAGTAATCGCCTTTTAGGGATAACAGGTGTTTTTTATTACCCGACGACCCGTGGTTTACAGTACGCAGTATATAAGTAGGACATTACTTAATTTGTCGGTCGATCAGTGTGCATTTCTCTTTTCACACTTCGCCAGTTTTTAGAGTCATCAAATGAGCGTGAGCACCCATGAGGTTTTCTAAAAGCCGGCGCCCCTGGCAGGCAGTGTTCATACTTATTACGAAAGCACTAAACTTAGTAAGTAGGTACTTATGTACCTACTAGCTTCGCCAGCATGAATGTCGGTTATATAGCACAATTTGGACATATAATCGATGTCCGTGCCAAATTTCATTCAAATCGGTTCAGTTGTGAAAGATTACAAACACATATAGACTACTTTCGTATTTATTACATTAATATGAATACTGTGCCACGGTACGGGAGGCTAGATAAAATTTGTTGTGTTCAAATCCTAATCAATTACCATAGATAAAAAAACTATAGTGGCCAGGTAACGTAGATAATAGTTACGTCATTTGTGGCGAAATATCGACATTTAGTAGAGTACTGTATTTGTCCAAGTGCTCGCAAGGTCCTAACTAAGCTATGGGTACTAACATCATAAAGCTGAAGAGTTTGTTTGTTTGGTTGAACACGCAAATTTCAGCTACTTCGAACCACTGACAACACATTGCAAACTTCTTTTAGTGTTGGATGACCCGTATTCCTCGTTGACATTGACGCCCCGTGTCTTCCAGTCCAACGTCTAGAATACATCTTCCAGCGCAGGTCTGAACAGTTTTTGAGAGATTACATCTCCCTGTCGTACTCTCCGCTTCAGCTGAAGACTAAGACCGCTAAGACGGTTGATCTTGGACGGGAACAATCATTGTCGCGACATCATCTCATCTGACATAGGTACATCTCAACACCTTGATATAGCGGTCGTCTACTACTATATAGCTGGTGTAGCCTCGTTGTGAATGACGGAATTAAACAGATGTTGCAGATCCTTTAGAACCGGAGTCCGTCCAGCTTTCAATCTTGTTTAAACTGATGTCAGGGATATCCTCGGTGTAGTGACGGGTTAGCGGAACACGGGTATCACTTACGCGAGCAGCAGCTTCATTTGTTTAAGATGATTACTTAAATACAATATATTTTGTTTACCACTATATTATAATGTCGATGATGATGTCTCTATCATCGTCAAGTTAAAAGGCTTTGCCCCTTGTCCTTGCAAAGCTGAGTCAACAGACTCAGCTGAAGACCGTAAAGGCAAATTAGGACAAAGTTGCCCTTAACGGTCTAAACGGTTTAATTAGAGGTGATACCTCCCCCCGTTTCGTCGTGGTCATACTAATTTGTCATACCAGTATGACTATGAGGATATACATGTCCTCGTGGTCATATTGCATGGCCATACTTTAATTTCGACTTCGGAATTAAGGGCCCAGATTGTCTAGGCGCGACATCGGTTTCGAGCGACCGCAGCGCTACTGTTTACTGAAACAACCGACAGGGCGGGTGAATGACCCAAAGACAGCGCGATTTTCAAAATGTTTTGCGACAAACGTTCCAATAGGCTTGTATCCCATTTTTTTTTTCGATTTGTTATTTAAAGACGTCACAATAATATAAATATAGGTGAAATAATTACTTCGATAGCATAAAAACTTCTCGAGATATGATAACTTGAAGATCACAATTTTGGACTATCCCGAAAACGCTCCATACAAAAGGTCACCACGTTATGACGTCACACCATGCTATTTCATATGCATTAAATCAGAAATTTGTACGACAGCTATGTTAAACATTGCGTTTATGTAGCCAGTGCCGTAACAAATGTTATAGTATTTTATATTGTTTCTACAATGGTAATATTTATTTTTTGTAATTTCATACCTTTAAAATGGACTTTCCCACCAAACTTTGATCGACGATAAAACACGTCGGACATAAGTTATTAAAATTTTAAGACCGCAGATCGTTCTAGTTTTATGTATTTTACGTTACTGATAGAGAGTTTTTATAATTTTGTAACATGGGCAACAAGCCTATTGTTATTGAAGTTGAATATTTACAGCATAACAAAAATGTTGAATTATTGGAAATAAACGACGAGTGTAAAATATTCTAAGACTAGTTTTTCGTTATAAAATGATAATAAATATTAATTACTAGATTAATAAGAGTAGTTGAGACACAATTTTTATGTTTTTCTATTTATACAATCAAGAGCAGGTCCGGACTGACCTTTTTGTATTCTACTTACCAAAAATTCCAACTATGTATTTCTTTGTAATTTTACTACCAAAGTTTATTCTTATTTCGTAAAATATTCATTCAACAAAATAATTGCAAATTCAGTAGGAAGTACGGTCGAAATAACATCGAGCTTTCCTCGCTAGTGTATATCTCTACGCAAGGAAATGTGCCTATTGCGTAAACTCAAATAGGGTGGTGGCACCAATTATCGGCCATGTCAACTTTTTTTTCAACTTTGTTTGCTTGTAATTTTTGAGTTAATAACTTTTGCTACGCTAGTATACGAAAGTATAAAAATGATTCATATAATTAAAAGTAAGTAAACAATAACAAATATGAGTCGCCATCTAAAAAGCGTGCTAGGGTTGTACAAAAATAAATGAAACACAAGTTTATAAATTATTAATATACTAATTAAAAGTAAGTAAACAATAACAAAATATGAGTTCAAAATTCTAATGTTTTTTCATTTTAACGATTACTGATCAAATTTTGATTTCTGCTAATTTGATGATAAAATCAATTGCTATTGCAAAACTTATCAGAATGAGTACCAGCTGCCCGATTCACGTAATAAAAACCGTAGCGTAGGGACTTAAAAATGTCACTTCGTTTTTTGCAAATTAAGCCCTTTTAACCGACTTAAAAAAAGAAGAAGATTCTCAATTCGCTGTATTTTTGAAACAATTTTGATGATTCTTTACACCAGGTAACTTTTCAAAATCGTATAGGAATTGTATAGTAATTGAGCTATTGAAAGATTTATGACAATCCAAGACTAGATAAGTAAGTGCGTTTAAAACAGAAAACCAAAAGGCGATTTCTAAGTTTCTAAGTTAAAACGACTTTTGGACTGGCGTGTTTACGTGAATCGACCGGCTGGATAGTTAAGTTACCTCAGTCTCTTTCAAAACCATTAGGCGTTCCTCTCTTTCAAAACACGTAAAGCTCTTTCTTTCCTCTCTTTCATAGCCTCTATGATACTGGGCGCGTCACGAATGAGCATGCTTCGTGACTGCCGAGGATCAACTAATTCTGGAAGTAGGCAATCGTAATAAAACCTAACTAATTTCATCTCCATTTTCTCCTTCCAAAATTTGTCGTCCTTTTCTAAAATATAAACTTTCATAGGTACAATAGCACCAAACCAGATGCCAAGCATGCAAACGTTTCTTTTAGTAATATGTACCTGTCCCTAAATTTGGAAATACCAGTTATGATTTTTATTTATGACATAACTCTTGGAAGCCTTGCCCAAAAGGTATGTTTGGCCATTGCTTCATCAAGAGTCATGCCAGCTAAAGAATGTGGGCACTTAATTTCAATTAAACCGTTTGCATAAATGCCATCTGGTGTATTACCAAGAAATTCATATTGATCGTCGACGAACAAACCGCAACCTTGTATACTAATATTCTTTTGAATTTCTAACTGTCTAATTTCGGTTTCTTCGTTTTCGATACCGTACCGTACAGCAAGCAAACTGGAGATATTACTACCATAAACGATTTTACCAACAAAAGCAGCACAACTTGTGCTCTCTCGTTTTTTACAAACTTCCCCGAATGATGATGAGGTTAGTAATTTTCTCCTTGTACTCATCCACTCAGCACTACTTCTTTGCAAATGGGTCGACCTTTCAAGCTCCTCTCTTTCAGCACAAGACAACTTTAAATCGGCTAAAAAAGATGGCTTGGCTTTCTCATACAATTCTGGACTCAGATCAGGTTTTTCGCAGTTTGGTCCATAGTGAGCGTCTTTCGATACTGTTCGTTACTTTCGTTGTGGCTTTTTTTCAATCTTAATTTAGGTTTAGCAATTAAACGGTTTCTACGATTACAATTTTCCACTTTCGCGATCAAAGGAATCGGACTACATTTAAATATGACTTCATGAGTTTTACTATGAATCGATCCCGTATTAAAAGACACAACAGCAGCTGCGCATCGGCCCGCATAAGAACCACGGGAAGAATAATTTACACGCTTACCCCCAACTAATTTGGCAATTACTCCGTTAAAACTTTCAACTATATTACTTGTGCAATTATGAATTAAACTTCTAGAATGATATGACAGTCTTTTACTTAAAATTTCTACCGCGTCCATTAATCCGCATCCAACAATTGTTGGAAGTAATCCAACAGGTTCTATTCGACGAGTATCAGGTCTACAGAAATACTCCTTGCAATGTTGGTGATTACCAAATACGTGTTGTGGACCATTTAGGATATCTTCACTAAGATTTTTTATTTTTTCTTCGAGTGACTGATTTTGATCCGCCCAATATTTAATCGCGCATTTTACACCCGTTCTTAAACGCAAATACCTTTCTTTTAGGAATTTCCGCAATTCGCAAGGATACTTAGTGTCTTTTGACAGTTTCTCCAAGCTATTGCAGTAGTTTCGTAAAAGATGATTTTTGAATTCAATTTTCTCTACTATTAAATTATCGTACGGACGCGAATCTAATATTTTTTTATAAGTACTAGAATCGCCGTCTGCTACAAATTTATTATAAATTACACCGTGATCAACAATGGAACGTTTAAACCCCTCAACTATTATGGTCGATTCCATCCCGGTAGATGATCCTGAATAATTCTTGAAACAATGGTGTTCCGGGGGCTGACTGTTGTTCTTTGCGGCTCGTGCACAGACTACGCAGTATTTATTTTTAACTCCAAAAAACAATACTTTATTAGTTTTAATGCCAATTATCGCAGCTGCGCCGGATAAGGCGGAAAAATTCTTACCATAAGATCTCTTCCTCCAACAACCGTCAACAGCAACAGATATTAATGGTGTACCATTTTTATCAACACTACCTATAGACTGCGTACACTGCTTCTTCCTTGACAGCTTCTGCCATGGAATGTGTTGCTGTCTTTTCCCACCAATCGCAAACCATATTATTAATTTCATTGTATAATGAAGGTGACATGATTGGTAACGGTTACTGCGGCAGTTAATGTTTTTAACTGAGAGTAGCTCCCACCAGATGATATGATACCAGATACAATTTGATGATTCACTTCCATGCTATCTTCTTTCTTTTCAACCAAACACACAGTAAACTTCATACTACACATACTACATTTCATGATGAGTTTTGAGTCCAGACCAACTTTTACTTCACCTATTATACTGAGGTAACTTAACTTACAATCCATTGGACCGTGGTCCCCTATGGCCTGAAGAGCTTTATAAAAAAAAGAAATATCTATTACTCTACGCCCAACTTCCACTTCATCCACCTTTCCCTCTTGACTGTTTTCAATAACTAGTTCCTGTAAAGAAAGATAATGGCTTTATTTTTTTTTATAAAAAATAATTAAAAAAGAATGGGCCAAATTTCTTCAAACATAGCTAAGAACTCCCTTAGAATACATCTTTGAAACACATAACACTAGATCAAAATCTTGAACGTTTTATATAAATAAACGTAATAAAAACTGGTTGTTTGTAAAGTCGGTTCAGGACAATAATTTTAATAAAAAAAGCTGTTGTTTCATTTTTAACCTTATTAATATTCCTGTTAACATAAAAAATAGCTAAACATGTTGTTTAGCGTTTTCATGCATTTTCCTAATGTCGGCCGGGTGGCCGATATTGGGATTTATCAATAAATAAAGATCCCTAACCTCGACCCTGCGATTATTTCATAAAAAAGACAAGTAAATGTAAAAACCTTGGTTTTTCTTCAATAAAAAACAATATAAAATACCATAGGTATGTTTAATTCCATTTAAATACTAACTAACTCAATGCGCTCGCAACCGGGATTTGACTCGCCACTGCCACTAAACGACACAAGTCGGTACCGGCGCGTGCTCTATTGCCAACTGAACGTTCAAATATTGAAGCACCCGCACCAAAATATGGATTATTCGCATATAGAGTCGCTTTTTGAATAAAAACTATTATAATTTTAGGGTTATTTTAATAGTTAGGGTAAGTGCTCCAGTGAATTAACACCCACCAGTGAATGAACAAAACACACATTTTTCAATATAATAAGAAATCTAAGCTTTTCTACTCAAGCCAGTATTTTTTTCTCAATCGAAACATTATGTTACGTCAACTGAACACACAGGTATTTGCCTGTGACCTATAGTTTCAAAATCGCGACCGCCTAAAATGAAAGTATTCTGTCGTATTTTTGATTGTATGGAGCAGAATTTAGGGCATTGCTGAGACTTCGTGTTTTGATATTCACTTTGTAGACACTATAAGTGTGATAGTGTTAACAAAATTTGATAGTAGGATGTAAAAAGAACTGTTTTATCTTACAAAAAGCAGATTGCATAAATTTTAATTATCATAAATAAATTATAGGGGTGTTCGATAATTGGATCACGAAATTGAAGAAAATCTAGTCAATGAACACACAGTTTTAAGCATTTGGCATCTTAGCCTTAATGCAGTTGGCTAATTTTTTGTACACAACTTTTATAAACGGTTGTCAATTTTTTGACCAATATTCGAACGTGGTGTTCTTTTATTATTACCAGTTTATCCTCCATACCTAGCCTGATATCTTCAGTAACTTTTAGAAGTGCAGTAATAGTACTGTGCCCAGGACGAAAACCAGACGGAGTGAACTGATTAAATAAAATAAATAAAGATCTCCACATAGAAGTGCCTTTCAGCTAAAACGACCATGGAAAGACAGCAAAATGCAAGCTAAAAAGAAATTAATAAATAATGATGACATATAGAACCAATCTTCTATTATAGAAATATAATAGTTTAGAAGAGAAAGGAGAATCTAACATAGAAGTGATGAATAATAATATTAAATATTTTATAATAATAATCCAGTATTAATATTATGTTTTAAGCATTTGGCATCTTAGCCTTACGGTCTGTCCGAGGGGCTATGCGAATGGGTTGCTAGCTTCTTGTCCAGCAGAAGCATTAGAGCCGTTGTAGATGGCAGTTGCTCCGATAGCATGGACATCAATGCTGGCGTCCCGCAGGATTCTGTATTGTCCCCGACGCTGTTTCTGCTGCATGTTAATGATAAGTTGTATAATGACAGCATTCATTGTTATGCGGACGACAGCACCGGGGACACTTATTACACGGGCCGCGCAAATATCCCTCGTTCTTTGGTGGAGGAGAGCCGCGGACAACTTGTGTCGCAAATTGAGAGCACACTAAGTAGAGTGTCCGACTGGGGGCGACAGAACTTAGTGCGATTTAACCCCTCTAAGGCACAAGTCTGCGCGTTCACCGCTAAGAAAACCCCATTTGCTGTGGCTCCACACTTCGAAAACACACCCCTCACCATCGCCAATAGTATTGGTATTCTAGGAGTTGACATCTCCAGCGACGTCCAGTTTCGATGTCATCTGGAGGGGAAGGTCAAGCTGGCATCGAAGAAACTAGGTGTGCTCAACAGGGCGAAACATTACTTCAACCCGCGGCAAAGACTTATACAAAGCTCAAGTTCGGCCGCATATGGAGTACTGTTGCCATCTATGGGCGGGAGCGCCTAGATACCAGCTTGCACCCTGTGACTCGATTCAAAGGCGTGCTGTGAGGATTGTTGACGATCCCAAACAGACAGACGGTTTAGAACCTTTAAGTCTGAGAAGAGATTTTGCGTCCCTTTGTGTGTTCTACCGTTTGTACAATGGGGTGTGTTCAGAGGAGTTGTTTGACATGATGCCGACGGCTTCCTTCTACAGTCGCACCGCTCGCCATCGACAGGGAATTCATCCTCACACTTTAGAACCGAAATGGTCACGTACTGTGCGGTTCCAGAGAAGTTTTCTTCCACGTACTATCAAGCTGTGGAATGAATTGCCTGTTGAGGTTTTCCCAGGAGACTACAGCATGGGGTTCTTCAAAAAGGGCTTGAAGAGGTTTTTACAGGGTCGGCAACGCGCATGTGATGCCTCCGGTGTTACAGGCGTCCCTATGGACGCCTGTAACACCGGAGGCGGTAACTGCTTTCCATCAGGCGGACCGTATGCTTGTTTGCCACCTTAGTGGTATAAAAAAAAAATGTTAGATAGTTCTCTTTAGGTTATAAAATATCAAGTAACACGCAATTATAATAGTAATCATATCGTCTATTTAATATAATAAAAATATATATATATTTACAATAACAATTACCCGAAATAAACTCTTACATAATAATTTATATATAGAACTGATATATAAAAGTGGTAGTTCATTCAATGGGTTTCAAAAGGTTTATTCACTGGATTTTTTTGTTCATTCTCTGGTGATTTGTGTGTTCAATGCTGATAGTTATTGAGATAACCTGCATTTTATACAAATATACCTTATATTTGTATAAAATGCAGATTATCTCAATAACTATCAGCATTTTTGCTAAAATATGTATACTGTATCAATCATGAATAAATTGTGAATATAATAAAATAAAATATTTTTTGGTTAGGATCTCATAAGTAGCTGGCTGTAATTTTCAAAGTTTGGAATGCCCTTAAGGGTTCATTCAATGGAGCACTTACCCTATATTCCATTTTCTCGCAAAGGCCGATATTAGGAGGAGGCCGATACTAGAAGACTTCACCCTACTGAGATTTTGTCTTCGTCCATCACTAACTAGGTATTTTTTTTTTTTTATACTACGTCGGGTAGCAGACAAGCATACGGCCCGCCTGATCTGAAGCGGTTACCGTAGCCATATTAACGCTCGCAACATAAAATATCGCTCGCGCGCCGCCACCCCCGCCACCCCCGCTGCCATCGCAGCATCTCCTTCCTTTCTGGTGACCTCACTCACTCGCAGGAAGACAACAGCCCTCAAGGAAACCGTTATTTGGCTGCGGTATTCTGTGAGGTGGAGGTACATTCCCCAGTCGAGTAGCTTACAATTACGCTCCCTACCTCTCTTTTCGCCAGAGCTTCGTTTGTCAGTCAGCAGGGTGTACCGCATGCCAGTGAATTTGGCTTTGGTTTAAAGATCTTGATGAACCACTTACACCCCAAGGTAGTTTGTTTATTTATGTAATAAGTCTGCAAGAATTACGTATAACAACTTACGTCTATAGTGTGTAGTCTAAGCATAGCATTGTTGCTTGGAGTCTCGGCCTGAAGGTTTTCTTTATTTTCAATACTGGAAATATTATTCATCATTATTATCCACTTTATAATTATTTTGTAATTTTTGTACAACACCAGACCCTAGGCGCGTCGCGTCTCTTTGGCGGTAAGTATGTCGACAAAGCCGCGTGCCCGTGCTATTTCTGTTATGAAACATACCTACTTCCACAATCTGATATTTAGACAATAATGAAACGAATACTAGGTAGAAATTGACTTTATTACTTATAATACAAACCAATATTTACATGCTATTGTATATGTCTGAATCAAGCGATCTAAATCATATGACATAGGTATTGTATTAGCTTTGTAATGTACCCTGTTCAAATGAAAATAAATTATATTATTATTACTACTTAGACAGGATAAGCACACAAATAAAACTAGGATTTTTACATGACACTTTCACAGAAATCTCGTAATTTTTTTCTAGGTAGGTATTTAGGACAAGACGTAGTAAAGTAGGCAGATAAATAAATAAGTAGGAAGGAACTTACATTTTTTCCGAGATCTTTTGGCTTTCATATTTTTATAATGCGTACTAAACTTTCTTTTCCCTGGCAAATTCAAATTCAATCAGTCCTGCGAAAAAAACCCTCGATTACCGACTAGATACGTTTATGATATTGGCTATAGCATGTTGAAATCATGTTTCAAGCCTGAATTGATACATATTTTACAAGGTTCATAAAATAACCTACTCAACAAAGTATCTAATTCATTCTTTGTATTTTTTACGATTTATATACATTCATTATATTGGTAAATTAGTTATACTTACAGTTTTTCACAAAAAACACAAATTCACAACACGTAATTTTGCTGGAGCATCCGACGCGCGTGGTGTCACCTTGACATATAAAAACACACTGGCGATATTAGTGGCGACGCTGAGTACTAATTCGTAATATCGGAATGTGCGTCATTTTTCATACATTTTTCTATGGAGAATTTACGTAAAACATATCTAGATTTTAGGGCTTTAAAAGAGGAAGTCTTTGTCTGTAAAGGTACAAAAAAAAAGTATATGTTATATTTATTGGTTTCTTCAGTGTTCAAAAAGTGTTTCTTTTTATCAATTTGTGTTGATTTATTGGGTTAAATCTGAAAAATACGAAGGCATGTTTTTGCATTTTTTCTCAATTTTGTGCGTTTGTTGACCTTTATTATAAAACAACTATTAGATTTTAAGAGTTTAATATAATCATACAATATTTTTTGGTCTTTGATTGTAATATATACAAATTATCATTGATATCAATCATATCTAAATAGGTTAAATATGAAAAATCGTAACACTCTTTTCACAGTTTTCACGATCTGGCCCCTTAAACAAGATTTGCTTAAAGTCTGTAGTATATAATTTGAATGTCAATATAATGTCAATTCTATTTTTTCTTAAATCTACATGCGGAAAAGTATTTATGTACACAGGAGGAAGTAAAATCTTTTTACTAAAAATATAATGTATGGTATGACCACGAGGACATGTATATCCTCGTAGTCATACTGATATGACAACCTAGTATCACCACGAGGAAACGGGGATACCTCCACTCCCCACCAGAATACCGCAGGCAAATAACAATTCTCTTGGGGGTTGTTGTTCCCGCGAGAGAGTGAGGTCACCAGGTTGTAAGGAGTTGCTGCACCGGCAACGAGGTTGGATCGCGCGCGCGATATTTCATGTTGCAAGCATTTATATGGCTACGGTGACATCAGTCAGGCCGTATGCTTGTTTGCCACCAGACGTAATATAAAAATAACGATCACGAAACGGAAGACGTAGTGTAGAACGACCCCACTACATGGACACGAGGTCTGATGAAGATGGATACAAACGGCACAAAGCCGATGCCTGTGCAAGTGTATGGGGACGCCTATGTTCCCCGTCGGACCCACTTTCACACTGATACTCACACCAGTGTCAGCAGTGGATGTATTTTAGCTGAAATGATGATGATATTAGAAAAAACACGAACTCCGAAATTCCAAAACTGGAATGCTTGATATCGAAATCCAACCCCGGAATTGAAAAATGGTCCGATATTCAAGGTGTAGTCAGAGCCTTCAATGAAACTCCAAATTCGTGTTAATATTTTTATTTGCAATTAAATATACTTAGATAATTAGTACAAACACTAATTAACAACTTCCATTCATCGATTACTCGCAAATAACGAGCGAATCTTTATTGAAATTACTTTTGGATATATTCGAGATAACAATTTTATTGTAACTTTTAATAAATAATAATAAAATATTATAAACATTGAGGGACCTGTTTCTACCCGATTGGAGTGGTACCTCCTTCTTTTTGCCTGTCTGGGAAAGTACCTCCACCTCACAGAATACCACAGCCAAATAACAATTCCCTTGAAGGTTTTTGTGTTCCTGCGAGCAGTGAGGTCACCAGGAAGGAGTTGCTGCGTAAACAACAGAAATGTTGGCACGCGAGGGATATTTCATATTGCGAGCGTTTATATGGCTACGGTAACCGCTTCACATCAGGCGGGCCGGATGCTTGAATGCCACCCGGCGTATAAAAAAGTTACGTATGCAGTCTTGACAACTTACGCAGGTGGTGTTATATTTTTTTCTCTACAAATATTCACCAAACATAATGTACCCATGCTTTCTAATGGTTCGGATAGTCCTGCAAGTCCATGAGTACGATTGTGTGTCAAAATGTATTCATTGCCGGCTTACGTATTAAGAACTTTACCTTTATGCATACATTCTATTTAGCCTAGACATAGTATACAAAACTTAGACGCCGATAAGCGGCATTGGCATGTGATTAATGTTTTTTGGGACACCGATGGGCGGTCTCGGCATTGAATGGGTTAATGGTTTTAAGCTGAACGCACATCTATCCGAGTCAAACGCGCCGAACGAACCAAACACGGTAACAGTGTGTCCCGAGATAAAGTGCAAACCCTGAAAGGGGGCAAAAATATATGAAAAATTATATTAAAAAAAATACATGGTTTCTATTTTTTTTTTTTTTTTCATAAATTAAGATTTTCACTACGGACTCGGTGAAATATAGATTCCTTTCAAACTAATCGGTAGACATCGTTGAAATAAAAAAATAATCGTAGTAAGCAATGAGAACACGATATCAAACAGCCAGCGAAAACGTGACTGTCATTACCTAAACGGCGCTTAGTCTTTTTTTTTTTTTGTCGAAACCTTTTTATCTATTTTTACATGCTTTCAGGGTTACACTTTACTTCACTGTATACGGTCAAGGTCGTCGCCAGCCGATGGGGGGGGGGGGGGGGGGAGTTGATATGGAGAATGAGAAAAGTATGAATTGTAGGTGAAGTCGAGAGCTCGTGAAGCTTTTTACTTGTTACAGTAATTGTAATAATAACGGTACAGAGTCCAACGTGTAACGAGTAACCTTCACGAGTTGTATACGGTATAAAATCTTATGACAACTCGCACATATATCCGCGCCGTATCGTCCGAATCGAGATGGACAGGTAGGTGGGCGATGCGAGATGTCACAAGATTTCATTAAAAAAGAAGTCAATATTTCCACATTATTTCTCATTACTTCTCGCTCATTTAATTATTGTTTATAACTTTCGATCCACTGGGATTATAGAGGGCCCAGAACAAGGGCATTACTGAAAATATTGCATAGTACTGGTAATCTTTACGTATGACATCACTATGGTGTCATCTATACGGACACTGTTATGCAGAATAGATCCAACCGACATTTGTTTCTTTTAAGTTAAACATATTTGAAGTTTATTAGGAATAAAAAATATCACGCAGTTTTGGGAAGCATATGTCATCAAAGTGCTAGAATCTGTTAATAAATATTTCTGGACAATTTACACAGCCCCTTCTAGTCCCAAATTAAGCGTAAAGCTTGTGTTATTGGTACTAGACAACTGATAAATGTACATTTTTTTTGTAAATACATACTTATAATAACTTATAATACATAGAAAACACCCAGACCAAGACGAACAGACATGTTCATGCACACAAATGTTTGTCTTGTGCGGGAATCGAACACGCGACCTCGGAGTCAAAGTGGCCATTGCTAACCATTCGACCACCAAGCTCGTCAAGATATATAAAACTCGATTTGAAGTTTCTCGCTATGCATATCTCTCAAATTAGCATAGTTTGTTGGTTGAATCTATTCTACATAACAGCGTCCATACCTCTACTGTGACACCATAGAGGCGTCATCTGCATAACGAATCGCCTATCTAACCGAATAAAAATTTACAAAACATCCTAAATGTTAGTATTTAAAACTTTAGTACAAATAAAATCTGAACCATTATATAAAAATAATATAATATATATATTTAATAAATTAACAGAAAAAATCATTTAAATTAATTTACAATGAATCAAATACTGTCTGCCACAAAACAAACACGAGCACAATGACGTCACTTTACTTGGGTCCGAGCATGTTCTCGGGCCTGACCCAGTCGTCGAACTGCTCCGCTGTTAGGATGCCGAGTTTGATAGCCGTTTCTTTTAGAGTGGCGCCCTCTTTGTGCGCTGTTTTCGCAATTTGGGCGGCCTGTAAAAAAATATCAAATCGTTTATTTTCTGTTTATAAAATAGTACAATTTTTTAAATAGAGAGGGACTGGCGCTTGAACTAAGCCGACGCCTGTATCTCAGTGCCAAAGGGCGTCGCCAGGGGGAGGTTGGGGGGGGGGCTGCCCCCCGACCCGCGATTTTATTTATTATACAGTCAAGAACTCGTGAAGCCTTACACGGTGGACTCTGAACCGTTATTATTACAATCGCTGTAGATGTAAGGCTCGTACTACAAGTGAAAAGCTTCATGAGCTCTCGACTTTAGCTTCCCCCCCCCCCCTGGCCATCGGCTGGCGACGACCTTGCTCAGTGGACTAGTTCCCTCCCCGGGATAAAATGTGGATGTCACAAAGTACCACGAAACATTAATAAAAAAAAACGATAAACAGACACAGTTACAATACACATTATAGAATAGCTAAAATTTAAAGTTTGTGTGGGGTATGTGTGTGACGCGAACATAGTGTGTTTGTGTGTGGGTGTGTGTGCATGTGTTTGCCACACACCTGCACAAACTCAATGTAAAATGGCCTGTAAAAAAAGGTGAATAACTGACTAAATTATAACTTACTAAACCGAACTTTTTACTAACAGATTATTTGGAGAGTAAGTGGCTCAGCAATCTTTGAGCCAAAGCCATCTCACCTGCACGAGGTGCACTTTACTGAGTGATTAATGATGCTCTGGCGAGAGAGGTAGGGCACAGAACTTAATTATATACTGCATAACTGGGGAAATACCCCACCTCACAAAAGACCGTGTGAGTGATGACCACATCCATCACGCAGTTCGTATGCTTGTTTGCCACCTGACGAGTAGTTATCGAAGCTCGATGTCGTCGTTGCATGTGCCAGCCCAATCGAACACGCAAGTTAAGCAACGTCAACCGTAGCCTGTCCATGGATGGGTTTATTAATCTCGAGTTCCTCCGTGCTTCGGAGGGCACGCTGAGCCGTCGATCCCGGCTGTTGTCATTAGATGACAGTCGTTTAGTCAAGTCAGTGGTCTTTAGGCGGCTTGAAAAGGCCTCCGCCACCCCCAGTTGTGCAGCGTGGTGGAGTATGCTCTAAAACCCTTCGATTGAGGGGTTCGGATCCCAGCAGTGGGATGGATAAGGGCTGAAGACGACGCGAACGAGTAGTTATACAAAAAAAAAAAAAATGGTTGTCTGTAAAGTCGGTTTACGAACGATAATTTTACGTGATAACGTCATAAGAAAACATTGGCCGATGGAGCGGGAGAGAGATAGATACGACACAAGCCAAACGCTCTATCGCTTGTACCGCACTCTCGCTTGCACGCTCGGCTCAGGCGGAACGTGACAATGAGTCATGCTTTTTCGTGCATGCAGCCGGCGTTCATTGATTTATAAGACGTTATCATGACAAAATTGCCGTGTGGTTTCCGGCAGACTAGAATAGAATCACTCCGTTTCTTCCCGTGGATGTCGTACAAGGCGACTAAGGGAAATACATAATCAAATATCGATCAGGCCTCCCTAACCCGTCTGGCCAGCGTGGGGAGTGTAGGCCAAATCCTCCTTCCGTCTAGGACGGACGAGAGAGGGTTGTGCTCCTGTAGTGGAGACTAAAATGGACCTGATGATGATCATACATAACACAAAGCTGACCTTATCATAGCCGATGTGAGGGTTGAGAGCGGTCACCAACATGAGCGACTCGTGCAAGATCTTCCCTATTTGCTGTTCATTCGCCTTGATGCCCACTGCGCAGTTCTTGTTGAACGCTTGGCACCCGTCACCTGAGACACGACAATATTAATTGTACAAACATTTAACAATATTGTAAAACAAAAAACACACAGCCAGATGGTCGGGAAACGTCTGGATTCCCCCGACATTTTATTTATTTATTTTTAACCGACTTCAAAAAAGGAGGAGGTTCTCAATTCGACTGAATTTTTTTTTTGTATGTATTTGATATCTTCGCGAATTGTGAACCGATTTTCAAAATTCTTTTTTTATTTGAAACGGTATGATTGCAAGGTGGTCCCATATTCACCAAGTCAGGATCTGATGATGGGATCCCACGGAAATCAAGGGAAACTCTTAAATTTTATAAGCATGTATGGTCAAATTCTTTTTTTTTTATTTGAAAGGGTATGATAGCGAGGTGGTCCCATATTCACCAAGTCAGGGTCTGGTGAGGGGATCCCAGAAAAATCGATGGAAACCATTAAATTTGCCCTATTGCCAGCTGAAGTCGGTTTTTATATTTTCTTAAAAATCATTATTATTTAAAAACTTTATTAACCACAAATTATAAATAAGGGTACAAAAGGCGGACTTAACGCTAAAAGCATTCTCTACCAGTCAACCTTTGGGACAAGCAGAAAACCACGAATGCAGTTCTGAAGAGGCAAAATAAAACAAAAGACAGATTTAAGTACTAAAATATAATACTACGACTAATAAAATAAACATACATAGTATATTTAATAAACATACATAGAAATTAGTGTTGTAAAAAACTCGAGTCCGGGAGTCTGAAAATACTGACTCGACTGTAAACACAAGACTCGACTCATATATAGAGACTCCACTGTTCAATTTCTTAGTTATACTCAAGCTCCCGTAATAGACTCGAGTTCGGTATAAGTGCTGGAGTCTATTTTGTGCTCGAGTCTGATTATGGACTCGAGTCGTGCTCGACTCGACTCAGACTTATGAATGTCCAAGTTTAGCAAGCATGCAAAATTAGTCGAGTTTGCAAATGTAGACTCCCAGACTCGAGTTTTTTACAACACTAATAGAAATACTTATGTATTTCTATGTATGTTTATTATTCAGCGATGATGATAAAGATGATGATGGTCTACAAAAAATTGCATGAGTTTTCTTTTTGAAATTTAATTTGTTCGAAATTGCCCTGATAGACTCGCGTTCCAGAGGCTTGTAAGGTTTTTCATGTGATGTGATGTTCAGATCGATCTCGACAAATAACAAAATCTCCCGACAAATTATATACAGTGTTTAGTCTGCTAAATAATCTAGAAGGAATCGTATGGGCTTTGATTTGATAAAAGCCAAGCTTCTGATACAACTGAATTTTGATGAAAATTGGTCAAGTTTTAGATCTTTCCTCGATACTCCAAAGGGATCCAAATTAGTGGAGTCGGTAAGCAGCAATGCCAAATACTTGTGGCAAACAAATCGTAATAAAATAATGTTAATTTTATATTATTCCTTTTATAAAGAGCTGTTTATTTTAAAATTATAGTTTAAAATTTTGACTCATAAATTTTCATTTCTCCAGACAAAAAGCCCCAAAATCCCGACATTTTGAAATGTTATCTATTTAGATTTTACGATCTGGCAACCCTACCCGTTACAGAAGCGAGCTGTGAGGATTTTTTTTTAACTGGGACGGGGAGCCTACCGCACATTCCCACCACTGTGTCTCCAGCGATAACCAAAAAAGGCAATGAACAGCGAAGACCATTGCAATCCCGGGGGTAAAACTACGGCTGCCTTGGAACTCACAACGAATTTAATCAGAAGAAATTAGTAGGAGTAAGAACCTTTTGGGATATGACTTCCCCTCTTAGCAATGTGAGAGACAACAATATGGCAAATAAAGCATTAAAAGCCTAAAGAGATGGCTAGTCAAGTGAAGCTCAACTGCCGTGCACCACGGATTTTAAGTATCTAACACTATTAGGGACCTATATATACTCGTATAATAGACTTCACTGTTCATTGCCTTTTCTGGCAGTCTCCGCTGGTAATCCTGGCTACAGAGGAGACACAGTGGTGGAAATGCGTGGTGGGCCACCGTCCCGACGAGGAAGACATGAGTGATGTGGAGTCTCACCGATGAGCCTGATGGAGCGCAGCACGTTGGCCACCATCATGGGCTTGAAGACGTTCAGCTCGAAGTGTCCGTTGCTGCCGCCCACGGTGCAGGCCACGTGGTTGCCCATCACCTGCGCCGCGATCATCGTCAGCGACTCGCACTGCGTCGGGTTCACTTTGCCTGGCAAATATGAAATTTAGAGATTAAAAAACTAAACACAGAATCTTAATGTCAGTCTTTTGCGCACAAGCCACCAAAATAAATGAATAGTACAAGTTACTTTTCGATACAGCTCTTTATGGACAACTGTATCGAAAAATAACTTTTTTTCCATTTCGATACAGCTTCAGCCCTGGTTTCAGCTATATTAAGCAGGTTGCAATGCAAATGCATTGCTGTTAAATTAACTTCATGGTTTTATTAAAAACATTATTATCATCTATTTCATGAGATAAAGTAGTGTATAATGAAACTGCACATAATTAGGTTTTAAAATACTCGTGTGATGCTATTATCACATTCGCCTTCGGCTCATGGCTCAAATCACACTCGTATTTTAAGAACCCTTATTATGCAACAGTTTCATAAACTACTATTTTAGGACCATTAAGTAACTTTAATCACACCTCAGCCACTCCATACAAATGTTACTAGCGTACAACTCGCCATAAATTAAAATTCATCCACATCATCTTGATATTTGGCGATCTACTACAGTACGCTTTTTAAGACATTTTCTACCACGAACTTGTGGATTCAACTTGCCTCAGCAGTATTTCCCAATAAATACGACGTGGGGGCTTTCAAGAACAGATTGAATATTTCCCTTATAAGGCTGGCAATGGATCAGCGTCCCCTTGGTGGTGCTGATTTCTATGTGCGGTGGTGATTGCTTTCCATGACCCACATGCTCGTTTGCCCCCTTCTCATATAAAGAAAAAAAATATTTTCAATATAGCGCTCCAAAAGAGTGCGATATTATGCAATTATTTCCTTACTTGCTTGTTGGTTGAATCTATTCTGTACATTTCCTTACATTATGTATCTTTTACGTTATTTATATAGTGTAGTTTTAAGCAGCCTACATAATAGGCTATTTGACTAACATTTTTTTCGGTTTGATATGTAGGGACGTCTCCATAATATAACCATAGGTGAAAGAATTACTTCGATAGCACAAAAATCTCTCGAGATATAGTAATTTGAAAATCACAATTTTTAAACTGCCCCAAAACGCTCCATACAAAAGACTACCGAATTATGACGTCACAGGTTTGTATTTTGTATGCATCAAATCAGAAATTTGTACGACAGCTATGTTAAATATTACGTTTATGTAATATTTAATAAAATATAAGATAATATCATAATAAAAGTTATAGCATTTTTTATTGCTTCTCCAATGGAAATATTATTTTTTAATAATTTCATACTTTTAAAATGGACTTTCCCGCCAAACTTTGATCGACCCTAAAATAAGTCGGACAGAAGATATTGGAATGAAAGTTTGCAGATCTTTATAATTTTTTGTATTTTACGATATTGTTAAATAATTTATACAATTTTTAAACATTGGAAAATAGCCTATTCTTTGTCTGTTTATACAGAACTTGCAAGTGATCTGGAAGTTCATTTACATAAGTAGGTATTAAGTTTTCTAAAGATCTTTTGCCGTAAACATTGTTACATTTTGGCAAAATGTATTTATTTGAATAAATTAATTGACCTTAAATGATAATATGGTTTGTACCCACCAGGCATAATAGATGATCCAGGTTCATTCTCAGGCAGCATGAGTTCCCCGAGACCGCACCGAGGGCCTGAAGCTAGGAACCGGATGTCGTTGGCGATCTTCATCAGGGAGCAGGCCACCGTGTTCAGGGCCCCGGAGACTTCCACCATCGCATCATGAGAGGCTAGCGCTTCGAACTTGTTTGGAGCTGTCTCGAATGGAATACCTATGGAATAGATTTTAGTAAGTGAAACAAGTTTATTCCTGCAATAAATACACAGCGCCATCAAGATCCAAAATAAGCAAAGCTATGTGTACTAGATAACAAATATATGTCCTATTTTTTTTTTTTGTTAATACATAGGAAACAAGATAAACAGACATGTTCATGCACACTAATGTTTGTCTTGTGCGGGGATCGAAGTTAAAGTAGCCATTGCGAACCAATCGGCCACCGAGCTCGTCATTCAACAAAAAATAACAAAAATATAATTATCTAATCAGAGATGAAGGAAGATCGTATGATGAATGATATTTTATTCACAGAATATGGTTAACAATAAGGCGTTATAAATTATATGGTCCTCAGCATATTCCATCAAAATGGCATGTGAATATTTATGTGAGAGATGATATGGGTAAGAAAGTGAAAAGTACAATATTTTTACATCTCTCATATTCGGTAAGTAGGTCCTTATTACCCCCAAATGGGGCTTGTAGGTGACCAATTAGAGCTCTAGGGTAATAATGTAGCTATAAAAGGCTCTAGGGCGGTAAGTAATTTAAAAAAAAAACACTTCACTCTTTCAAAAAGTCCTCGAACTATAAATATCTCGGGCTGCAATTGATGCCTTACAGCCCTTGGCTACTAATCTACTATTATCATCAGATCAGTAGGTAACATGTAGGAACCATCACAGCGACTGGATGACTTAATGTATAATAATTCATAATAAAGATAGCGTATAATGGTGAAAGTAATCAGTTGAGTGCATAAAATTAGTACAATCTTTGATTAAAAGTGTTGGAATCACAGCTGTCGAATCATTCCAAGAAGTCGTGCATAACAACAAAAAAATTGTACAACAAAACAACAAGTTGATTCATTACAAGTAATGGAGGAACAAGAACATTCCTGACGATATTTTTCGGCATGTCCCTGATGTCGGGTTTAAGATGAAGAAATACATAATAATACAAAGGATAGTTAATTGATTCAGGTGTTATTTTTTGCGGAAGTCAAATTTACAGGCAATTTGATCTACACTACTTTGCGTGCTTCCGCCACCAATTAGTTCATGCAAACTACTACCGGCCGGCACCCACCCACTACCGTTAGTAGTTGCATGCGACTGCCGTGGCTGCTTTGGTAGTCTCTGCTCCAGCTGCTGTGGACGTCTCGGCGAATCTCCAACATCTGAAACAGAAGATACATGCGACCGCCGCTGCCCCGTGGTCGTCTCTGCGACACGTGTTTCGCCTCTACGCGAGGCATCCTCAGGCGATCTGTAGATGTTGACGGTTAGAGCAGGTTGTTGCTCTAACCGTCAACATCTACAGTTCTTTTTTGTTTTGCATGAACTAATTGGTGACGGGAGCACGCAAAGTAGTGTAGATCAAATTGCCTGTAATACAAAGGATATTACAGAGCCGTAAAGCTATTTGATAAAAATAACACAGGTTGCACTCCGGGAGTGCCGGCAGAAGTGAAAACTTGAACATTAACGTTGTGCATTTTTTAATATTTTGGAATGATCAGGGAATAATTTCGCAAGAATTGCTTTATTTATCAGTATAAAAGTACTATAATTTATGTGGTAAAATACAATATTCATTTATTGCGCTATCGTACACAAACATTACAATTTATATTACATTAAAAATAAACAGCAGGAGCAAGCATACATTTCCGCCGCGCGGTAGAAAGAGAGGGGGATATTACTTCCTCTCCTACGCCGCGCCGGCGGTCTACTCTCCCTCCGTCTTACGAATTTTCGATCAGGTCACGTGTCCTGACGCGAGTTTAACATTTTTTACCCAACCCAAAAAGAGCACAATGCTAAAGAAGTTCTCACATCAAAAATGGCGTCGAGTGGTGTACTAACCGGTGAGCGAGGCGATCTCCGCGGCGCACTTCTCCGCGAAGCCGACCCTGGTGTTGAGGCCGGTGCCGACGGCCGTGCCGCCCAGCGCCAGGTAGTGCAGCCGCGGCAGCACGCCGCACACGCGCTCGATGCCGTACGTCAGCTGCGTCGCGTACCCGCTGAACTCCTGCCCCAGCGTCAGCGGCACCGCGTCCATCAGGTGGGTCCTTCACAACAACACACCGATTAACAACACGACGAATCAACTGCCTGTTCACGTTTTCCCATGAGAGGAAGGGCGCGAAGAGATCTTTACAAGATTGGCAACGGTGATGCCCTTGATGTTGCAGGCGATCGTACAGCATACGGCCCGCCTGATGTGAAGCGGTTACCGTAGCCATATTACCCGCCGCGACCCGCTGCCAACGCAGCAGCTACTTCTTTTCTGATATCTGGCTTTCCATTGTAATGGATAGATTCATTGTTTGACTACAGTATGTTTATACGCGCTGCAACATTAGGAAATGTCGAATTAGATTTGTAGAATCGATATGTAGATAGATGCAAATTTAACAAACCATTTTGCCACATACTCGTATATCAACATGGTTTTCACTTAAACACCACCAACCATCCTCAAGATATTAATGCACATATATAAAAAAAAGAAAAATCCAAACTTTTGGCCGATATTTCAGTTTTTCATTTCGAAACATTTTTTTATTTTCTATATACAACTAAGATGACCAACAAACATACGACGCGCCTGAAGGTAAGCAGTCATCGCAGCCGAAGGACGCTCGCTACACCAGAGGCATCACTCACGCCGGTCCTGTAAAAACCTCTTCACGCTTTTCTTCAAGAACCCTATGCTGTAGTCTCTTGGAAAAACCTCGGCAGGTAATTCATTCCACAACAATTTTGAACTTTTGTAACAATACTGGGCCAAAAGAAATACCCACCTCCCAATAAATTTTTGGGGTGTAAGTGGTTCAGCAACATCTTTGAACCAAAGCCAACTTCACCTGCACGCAGTGCACCCTGCTTACTGACAAACGAAGCTCTGGCGAAAAGAGAGGTAGGGAGCGTAATTGTAAGCTACCCGACTAGGGAATGTACCTCCATCTCACAGAATACCGCAGCCAAATAACAGTTCCCTTGAGGGCTGCTGTGTTCCTGCGAGTGAGTGAGGTCACCAGAAAGGAAGGAGATGCTGCGATGGCAGTGGGGGTGGCGGCGCGCGAGCGATATTTTATGTTGCGAGCGTTAATATGACTACGGTAACCGCTTCACATCAGGCGGGCCGTATGCTTGTCTGCCACCAGACGTATTAAATAAAAAAAAATAGCAAAGTGAGTATATATTTATAATATATGCAATTGATGCCTTACAGCCCTTGGCTACTAATCTACTATTACATGTTCTATTCCAAAATCATCCCAAAACATTGTTATGTTTGTTTGTCGTCCTTAAAGTATCCCAAACCAGTTCACAGCCTGAGGTCACCCTTAGTAAATTGTCATTTGCGGATATTGTCATTTTCGAATGTTGTCTATTTTGCAATAGACGTTTTAGGAAGTTGTCGTTCTTAGGCTGAGGGCTCTGGCTCAGAAGGCGTATATTGGACGCCCGTGCTTTGCAGTGTTCCGCAAACTTTTTGTGTTTATTTATAGTACATCTAGGAAAACGAAAATTTTTGGAGGTACACCATAAATAAAAAATCTGTTTTTATTTGTGTATTTATTTTTCTTCTGTCTGTCTTTTTAACTTTATGAGATAACTTTGTCTTTCCGAGGCACACTTACTATACCTTATCCGCGGGATCGAGATAGTATCGGGTCCTCTCTTTCGCACATTTGCATACAAATGAAAAAGACAGGAGACTCACTACCTGCGGTCCTTGGGCGTTAACTTTTGACTAAAAATGTTAGGCTGCATATACATTGCGACACTAGAACATTTTTGTTTTATATTTTTATTAGTTCAATAATTCCTATCATCATTAGATATACTAAAAACCATTCCCATTTGTTACGTGAATCCTAACTTCATACTGAGTATGAAACAACAGGCCTTAGGGGACCTTACTCCAATATACTTCTTTTCTTTTACTATTCTGAACACCGAGATCCAATGAAATCCCATACATTCAGCTATGGTTTTCGCAATATTGTTTATAGAGGCATTCGGAGCTTCTTGTATGAAGTTACTATACATGTTATGTATCATGGTTTTCTCAGCCGATGATAATTGTTTACGGCGTCTATTTACAATCGGAGTTTCAGATGTAGATGTCATAGCAGCAGTGATAGAAAACACTATTCTATAAAACTTATGTCACAATAAAAGCCCAGAGGAGCCCTATAAACAAGCCGGATCACAATTTAGGTAATCGCAGAGTCCGAAAGAGAGAAACCAGTTGACGAACGACAGAAACGTAAAACAACACGTCCGCAGCGCACGATCACAGATAATAGACTGGAAAAAGCGCAGGATAGGGCTGCAATGTGAACGTGCCTTAACTCTCTTATCTTCGACAAATGGCGTGCGACCGCCACATTCTGGTGCTATCTCGACTCGGCGGATAAGGTATAATGACCCACGGTACACCACTGTGCCGCGGCACACACTTTTCGAAACACTGCTTTAGGGTCCGTTCAAACAAACCGGCTCGGAGAGGAGAGCAGATTTTGGATGCGTTTAAAATAGAGTATTGTATCATTGTCACAAGGTGTACTTTAAAAATGCACATCGGCTCTTGACTATTCTCATATAACAAAAGAAGTGAATTTAAAAAATGAACCTTATGTCAATGACTTAAAACTCCGTTTTAAACGCCACCAAAATCCGCTCTCCTCTCCGAGCCGGTCTGTGCGAACGGGCCGTTAAGCTATTCAATCCAAGTCTACTCGAAACTCCCTTACCTGCCAATCTTGATAATCTTGTCGAACTCCTTCGACTTGGCCTCCAATGTGTCTCTTAACGCGACCAGCCCCGGCATGAGACGGTCTCTCAACTCCATGGCGACCGCGATGTGCATAGCAGTTGGATATGTGTCGTTTGAGCTTTGCGATTTGTTCACGTGGTCGTTTGGATGCACCGGGTCTTTACTGCCAAGTTTACCGCCCATTATTTGAATAGCGCGGTTGGCGATTACCTAAAAAAAAATATCTGATATGATTTGGTTTTTCATTTTGAGCTCTGGGCCCTTTTGGACACTTGAGCACTTCTTACGCTATTTTATGGGTAGATAGAGGAGAGTAAAAATTGGCAATCTACAGAACAAAATGGGAACAAATCGATACCTCCAATGAACACTACGCCAACTCAAAACATACACATCCAGATCATCATCATCAGGTCCATTTTAGTCTCCACTACAGGAGCACGACCCTCTCTCGTCCGTCCTAGACGGAAGGAGGATTTGGCCTACACTCCCCACGCTGGCCAAACGGGTTGGGGTGGCCTGATCGATATTTGATAATGTATTTCCCTTAGTCGCCTTGTACGACATCCACGGGAAGAAACGGAGTGATTCTATTCTAGTCTGCCGGAAACCACACGGCCAATCCAGATACACACCGCTAATATGAGTTATACATTTACTTAGCGGTTTGTATTTGTAGATTTTGTTGTGTCTGTGCGTCAGTTATAAATAAAATTCAGGTAGCATAATGTTACTGAAGTAATGAATCGATTTAGATATAAAAAGAAAACTATCTAATATATAATATATATATTTTGGGGTGTAAGTGGTTTATCAACATCTTTGAACCAAAGCCAACTTCACCTGCTCGTGGTGCACCCTGCTGACTGACAATCGAAGCTCTGGCGAAAAGAGAGGTAGGGAGCGTAATTGTAAGCAACCCGACTGGGGAATGTACCTCCACCTCACAGAATACCGCAGCCAAATAACAATTTCCTTGAGGGTTGTTGTGTTCCTGCGAGTGAGTGAGGTCACCAGAAAAGAAGGAGATGCTGCCTTGGCAGCGGGGGTGGCGGCGCGCAAGTGATATATTATGTTGCGAGCGTTAATACGGTTACGGTAACCGCTTTGCTTGTCTACCACCCGACGTAGTATTAAAAAAAAAAAAAAAAAAAAAAAAAAAAAAAAAAAAAAAAAAAAAAAAAACTCCAAATTTTAGTTGGCGTAGTGTTCCTTGGAGGTATATTAGTTGCAGTAATGTCTGTTCAATGTGCACGAGGGACTGATAACTTTGACATTTTTTTTATGCCGAGCCATATGACCATATGATTAGCTCGGTAGCCTAGCGGTCAATGACGCGGCTTCGACACCAACGCTCGTGGGTTCGATTCCCACATAGGACAAATATTTGTGTGCATGAACATGTCTGTTTATCTTAGTCTGGGTGTTTTTCTATGTATCATAAGTATGTATTTACAAAAAAAAATGTATTTACGTATAATGTTATAAAGCACTTGTACTATTCCACGTTATTATATTTAATATTACCGACCGGTTTCGCCGCTAAGGCATTATCAAGGTAAACAGATGGTGTTTGTGTTTCTACCAAAATAATATAAAAAATGTGTATTTACGTATGTTTATCAGTTGTCTAGTACCCATAACGACAAGCTTCGCTTACTTTGGGGCTAGATGGCGCTGTGTAATTTGTCTGACAATATTTACTTATTTATTTATTGTTTTTTTAGTGGAGCGAGCGTATATACGCCGAAAAGCCACTCTTAGAAATGAATAGGCGCCAAAACCACTGAACCAATTTTGATGGAACTTGTCACAATTAAAGACCTCGACATGCTTGAGGGTTCTGTCGAAAAAAAATTGGGATGATCATGTCCATTTTTGGGGTGTAAGTGACATCAACATCTTTGAACCAAAACCAACCTCACCTACACGTGGTGCACCCCGCTGACTGACAAACAAGGCTTTGGCGAAAAGAGAGGTAGGGCACCATATTTTTTAAGCTGCCCGACTGGAGAAGTAGCTCCACCTCGCAGAATACCGCAGGCAATAATAATTCCCTTGAGGTTTGTTGTGTTCCTGCGAGTGATGAAGACACACCGGAGACGAAGGCCCTGACTGACTTATTATTCACTTACATTCACGGGCCAAACCCGGTTATGGTAGTCTTTGAGAGTTGTTGTGTTCTTGCGAGTTAGTGAGGACACCAGAAAGGAAGGCGTTGCTGCGTTGGTTAGAATGACATAGTGCGAGCAATATTTCATGTTGCGAGCGTTAATATAGGAAGGTAACCGTTTCACATCAGGCGGGCCGTATGCTTGTACGCCATTCGACGTAGTATAAAAAAAAAAAAAAATTGAAAATCACAATTTTGGACTTTCCCTAAAACGCTCCATACAAATGCTACTGAGTTATGACGGTTTGTATTTTGTATGCATCAAATCAGAAAAATGTACGACAGCTATGTTAAATATTACGTTTATGTAATTAGTATCATAATAAAAGTTACAGTATTTTTTATTGCTTCTCCAATATATATTTTTTTTATTATTTCATACTTTTAAAATGGACTTTTCCGCCAAACTTTGATCGACCCTAAAATTAAGTCGGACGGAAGATATTAGAATGAAAGTTTGCAGATCTTAATAGTTTTGTGTATTTTACGATATTGTTAAATAATTTATACAATTTTTGAATATTGAACAAACCTCATTGGTATTCATGTTGGACTGCGTGCCGGAGCCGGTCTGCCAGATGACCAGCGGGAAGTGACCCTCGCGGTACAGCTTGCCGGATATGACGTCCTCGCATGCTTGCATTATGGGCTCCGCTGGGAACGTGCATAATGGCCAGTTTTGTTATCACGAACGAGAAATGATTATTCTAACATTTTAGTTAGTAGTAATTCTAACATAGTAGTTAGTTATTTATTCCTATTACACTTAATTTTTAGGGTTCCGTACCTCAAAAGGAAAAACGGAACCCTTATAAGATCACTTTGTTGTCCGTCTGTCTGTCTGTCTGTCTGTCAAGAATTTCTATGTCGATAATGCGTGGAGGTATCAAGCTGAAATTTGAACTGTATACTCAGGTCTACGGTCCCATGAAGTTGTAAAAAAATCAAACTGCTAAGTTTACGTAGAAAAAAGTTACGGCCGTTTATTCAGCAAAAAACGCATATTTCGACATTCTCAAGGGAATCAAAACCTATAGGGTACTTCCCGTTGACCTAGAACTATGAAATTTGGCAAGTAACATCGTTATAGACTACAAGTACAGGAATAAATCTCAAAACTATACATTTGTAAATAGATCTTAAAAAATAGGGGGTCTATATTTTTTATAGGGTGTCGAAATTTCAAATTAAAACTACTAGTTCAAATGGGGTATCATATGAAAGGGCTTGATGTACACATTGCAAAATATATTTTATTGGTTTTTTTCGACGCATTATTTCTTATTTATAATGAAAAATATCAAATTTAATAATGATACTACGTACCTACGGAACCCTCGGTGGGCGAGTCCGACTCGCACTTGTCCGGTTTTTTATTTTTTCATGCATACCATATCGACGAGCTCGGTGGTCGAATGGTTAGCAATGGCCACTTTGACTCCGACGTCGCGGGTTCAATTCCCGCACAAGTCAAATATTTGTGTGCATGAACATGTCTGTTTGTCTTGGTCTGGGTGTTTTCTATGTATTTTAAGTATGTAAAAAATGTATTTAAGTACATTTATCAGTTGTCTAGTTAGTACCCATAACACAAGTGTAAATTGTCCAGAAATATCTCACCAAGTTTCTTATCCAGTCCATACTCCATATTGACTTTGGCTGCTGCTTTCTTCAGGATACCCATGGCCACGATAACGGGATACTGGAAACAAATTGTTTAATGCTTAAAATAGGATTTCATTTTTGTACCACGTCGAGCGGCCCCGCCTGACTGATGTAACCAAAGAAACGCACGCTGCACATTGAACTATTACGTAGTAATAACAGCTCACTGACGCTACATGATTTATCAATCACGCGTCGCCACCCCCGCTGCTAACGCAGCAACTCCTTTCTTACTGGTGACCTCACTCAATCGCAGGAACACAACCCGCATGGAATTGGTATTTGGGTGCGGTATTCTGTGAGGTAGAGTTACTTCCCCAGTTGGGCAGCTTATGTATACGCGTACGCTGAGCCACCATACCTGTCTTTCGCCAGAACCTCTCTCGTCAGGCAGCATGGTGCACCACGTGCAGGAGAGGCTGGATTTGTCAAAGCCAGTAGTGAGCCACTTACTCCTCAATACTGGATCTTAGCTGTCTATACTTAACTTAACTGTCTTAACGGCCTACAACTAAGTGATTGGCAGACAGTGGCTGAAGAAGATTAAAAAAATATATCAATAAGTAATATTACGTTAGTACTATTACTTATACTGTGGTAATATTACCACAGTATGGATATCCAAATCTCAAGAACAGCTGAACCGATTTCGCTAATTCTATACTCCCATACATACGGTTCGTAATATGTAATACTTAAGTCAATTTGAACTTTAATACCATACGATAAAGTTCATGTGTTAATGGAGACGTTCTGGGAAGGCAAAACAATTGAGTGACGTTAAGAATTTTAGGTGTTTTATACTTTTTTATTTTTTGACATAATGCAATTGTTGACTTATTAACTTTCTTTTTCTTTTTTATCTCACTAGCTGACCCGGCGTCAAAAATAGCAGAATAAGTATTAAAAAAACGAAAAAATTAAAGAATCGACTGTTAGGCGATACGAATAGGGTTGCCAACTATACTGTTAAAAACAGTATTATACTGTTTTTCAATACATTATACTTTTTACAGTCGAACAAAAATAAAGTATACAAAATACTGTTTCCAGCATCAAAATACCTAACACTAGTGTTAGACTTAGAGCTCGCACAATTTTTTTTTTAAATGAGTGTTCATTCGTTTTAATTTTAGTCATAAACTGTGGTGAGGCGTATGAAGTTTTTAAAAAAGACTAAATTAATCAGTTGTGCGAGAAGCTCTTAGAAATGTGAAGGTAAGTATTTAAAACATTAAATAAATAAAATACTATTCATTTTTCTAAAATACTGTTTAATATTCTTCTCGAACCTCAATATACTTTATTTCTTGTAAAAAAAAATGGTAATCCTAGGTACGAAGTTCGCCGTGTCAGCTAATAATAATAAAATAATATGTTGCGACAAAACCGACTCTAATTTATACACACATCACTACGTGAATGAGTTATGTGTGACCGACAGACGGTGTCGCAACAGAAAACAATTGCGATTCAGCCTTCACCGAGGTTTTCCCTTTCAAACCCCGTGTATTGTGACGGAACACTGATACACGTATAACACTTTCTATCGCGTTATGTTGCGGCTACACTACCTTACCGTCTACCGGGCTGTTACCGCAATAATTATGGCATTGAATTACCGTTGAAATTACTGCGTGAAGTGGGGTGGTTACACTAGAGTTTACCTAGATATGTCAATAAATTAGGCGGTAAAAATATCATTTTTCAAGATGGAGGTTGAAGCTGCAGCTGTTATATTTATTTAGATGGTTTCGGTCTTTTTTCTTCTTCAAACCATCATTGTACACCGCGATTTTTACCGGGGGATACCCGACCGAAAGCCCATAATAAAAAGATACGGTTCGCATTAGAATAATTCTAAAACTTAAGCATTTTCATTTGACCACTCCATGTCGGTCGATACGTGCGTCGCCGTTGAGTTCATGCTGCACACTGGACAAACAGTAGTGTGGCCACAAACGCATTAATTACTGCGGTAATTCTCTTTGATGTGCGAAAAAAGACCGCCGCCGGAGCTATTGTCTACCGCCATTTGCCATATTGATTAGCATTGTAAAATTATGGCCATAAATCGTGGTTACACCTAGGCGTTGTTGAAATTATGGCAATAATTATTGGCATATCACGGTACTGTAGCCGCAGCATTACAAGTGCAAGCGTCGACTGCGGCGTGAATATCAGCATCTTAGAAATACTATAAAAACATTTTAAAAGTGAAGTAAGTTACGTTTAAATCGGTTTTTGTGCTAAAACTGTTTTGTAACTTCCGTTTTTATAGTCATTTCCGTAACCACTATGATTTCTTATTCAATAGTGGAACTAATGAGCAGGACTAATCCCCGTAGCCGGATTTACGAGATCGCCATATAAATAATACCTTTTTTTTTCATAAACAAGAAATTACAAGGAACTCCAAAGATAATTTGAACCATTTTGAATTCCCTATTTGACTGCGGTTATCTATGAAGTGGAGGTATTGGGGTGTAAGTGGTTCATCAACATCTTTGAACCAAAGCCAACTTCACCTGCCCACGGTGCACCCTGCTGACTGACAAACGATGACGAAAGAGATAGAGAGCGTAATTGTAAGCTACCCGACTAGGAATGTACCTCCACTTCACAGAATACAGCAGCCAAATAACAATTCCCTTGAGAGTTATTGTGTTAATGTGAGGGGGTAACCAACAGACTAACCGTTTCACATCAGGCGGGCCGTATGCTGCCACCCGACGTAGTATAAAAAAAAAACTACCTACTTCCCCAGTCAGGTTTAGCATGCCTTAGCACTCTCTCGACACAGTTTCGTTTACTATACGGCAGGGTGTACGTTTTTTTTAAACTTTGGGCCTCCCACTCCAAACCTACACAAAATGGCGGAGCCCCACACCCCAAATATAATGGGAATAATAAGCGAAATAATCTTTATCAGTCTGTATCTAAAATTGCTGGATACAGGCCTTTTCCAATGGTCTCTATTGTAACAATACCCTTGAAGATTGTTGTGTTAGATGTAAGGTGCTTCATTAGCAACGGGTATGCCCGTATGCGAGTAATGTTCCTTACAAGCGTGTATTTATCCGCGGTAAAAGCATCAGGTGGGAGGTGCTCGCTTGTCTGGCGCCCGAGGATGTATAAAAAAATTATAGCAGAGCGGATTTGACGTTTCTCGATAGGGGGAAAACCGGGAGTTTAGAGTCGGACTTATAATCTATATCGACATTTTTTTTTAATACGTCGGGTCGCAAACAAGCATACGGCCTGCGAAATATCAAGCGGTAACCGCAGTCATATAAAGGCTCGCAACAAGAAACGCCTTCCTTTCTAGTGACTTCATTCATTTCTAGAAACACATCAATTCTCAAGGGAGTTATTATTATGTATTAGTAATGAAGGCTTATGGTTATGGTTGAAATAAACACATATATATAAACACATACCGGCATACGTTCCTCGATGCCTCCAATTGGGAAGTTCATGACAGACCTGACGGTTTGTGCTCCGTACAGCTTGTCATCAGGGACGTCCAATTCGCCGAATGTGTCCTTTTCTTTCCTCTGCAAACAAAAAGAATATATATACAGACAATGTTGATAGTTTTATTGGTATTTGGCGGTGTTGCCATTCCAAATTGAGATTAAATATTTTACTGGTCCACAGGCCAAAGATGGAGCAGCGAGCGATGGAGAGGGCTATGCTCGGGGTTTATGAGTGACCGAACCCGGCACGAAGAAATTCGATGGAGAACCAAAGTCGACATAGCCATAAAAGTTGCTTCAGAAGGCCAATTCTCGTAATTTTTCTACGATCGCAGATTGAACGTTGACCGAATCGAGATTGAATTGTGAATTGACTAAAATTATATACTTAAATTCATTGATTAATTATTATCAATTCTTTTAGTTGGCTAAGTAACATTCTTAGTTTATTGAATTCTCAGTCATATTCCGATATAACCCCACTTAAGTTAAACTTTGAAGTTACATAATGTGATACGAGAATACCAAATGTGACATTTGTGGGATCGAGACTGGATCGGAACTGAATTTTGACTACATTTTTATTACGAGAATTGACCCTTTGAGCTAGTTTGTTCTACGTTAAAAGGCACCATCCCTCGCAACGATAAGAATCAAAAAACACTCTCGCTTTTAAAATACGTTCTTTGCTCTCTTAGTAAACAATCTTCTATTTTTACGCATATACGTGATTTGAAATAATTAATTATTATTAATAAGATTATTTCCTAAATTAATAAGTAAGTAGGTAGAATTTGGAGTTTGGAAATATACTCGACATAAATTAAAATTCCATCCATATCATCATCTTGATAATTGGCGATCTACTACAGTACGTTTCTTAGGACATTTTATACCACGAACAGTGAAACTGTGGAATCAACTTCCCTCAGCGGTATTTCCGAACAACTACGACATGGGTGCCTTCAAGAACAGAGTTTTCATTTTCCTTAAAAGGTTGGCAACGGATCGGCGACCCGTTGGTATTGCTGATCTCCATGGGCGGTGGTGATTGCTTTCCACCAGGTGACCCACATGCTCGTTTATCCCTTTTATATATAAAAAAAAATATATTTATCAGGCTTTTTAATTGTTAACTATTAAAAAGCCTGATGGACATATTTTTTTTTGCTACGCTTGACACTCACCATCCTATTGCGTACAACATGAGAATGATAAAGGTCAAAATGTCAAACAACACGTGTTTTTATCAGTTAATAAAAAAACGTATATTGTCTGTTTCTATTATTTCCATTCGCTATAAATCAATACCTACGATTACTTATTCTGTAACCCTGATCTACTGCGACATATCATGTATTATTTATTAACGACAGTGTGATATCTAAACAGGTTTTACAATAGATTATTGACTCAAAATATAAAATGTAACATAAAATTTTATGCCAAAGTAAAATTAAACTTCTTCAAAACTGTAATTAAGCTATAAACTATGTAGTCTTAAGAGTAATTAATTATTAAACTTTTAAATTTATGATGATAATAAACATTTTATACAAAAGACACAAGACTTGTAAAATATCTATCCAGATAAATAAAGTTGGAGTGTCTGTTTGTAATATTAAAATAACCGCTTTTTACTAAATGCATATGGGTGTATACACGGTACATATACCAAAATAACTGTCTGTCTGTTTGTTGTGGATATTCTCTGAAACGGCTAGGCCGATTTTGAAGAGACTTTCATTGGCAGATAGCTGATGTAATAAGGAGTAACTTGTGCTACTTTTATTTTAGAAATATAATTTATTTTTATTAATATAAATTAAAAAAAAAAAAAAACTATTCCGCGCGGACGTAGTCGCAGGCACAGCTGGTTATAAATATCACTTGAAGATTTAAGCAAATCGTTTTAACACTTACCATTTTCACCGGTTTCTTATCTTGACCCGCCATACACACGGTACAAGCCATTTTTATTACAATACGCAAATTTACACAAAAAATTTACAAAAAAAATCTACGTCAAATGATTCTTTCGACAGTTCCAGTACCTGTAAAAATTTACTTTTTTACACGTCGAAAATAAAAAATATTTTCGGCCAGTCCTATTCCTTTTTTAAATAACTTTGGTGTCTATGAATGTGGCAGTGTTGTACCTATGTACCGTTATTTTGGATTGCAAAATATGAACGCGGCGAGTTGCCGGCTACGTAGCGACAGCGAGACCGGTTCACGTTCCCCACTACCGATTAAACTGAGCGAATGGCACCTTGTTCGCGTTGTTTTTAAAGTTATTTTTATCGAGAAACGAAGCGCTGTTATCAGAGCCGCGGGTAGACTTAGTCAACAGAGTGGTTCATGGTCGCAATACGGTTATCAGTTCTCATGTTTGGTTAAATGATTGCTAATTTACCTCATTTATTTCACTTTTACATACATCTGCGGTGCAATAAGGGCGACTGTAGGTGAAACAAAGCACAGTTTATATAGACCTATTTTTGTATTATTTTTTTCTTTTTATAGTACGCCGAGTGGCAGACAAGCATACGGCCCGCCTGATGTAAAACGGTTACCGTAGCCATTATAACTCTCGCTGCAGCAAATATCGCTTGCGCGCCGCCACCACCGCTGCTATTGCAGCAACTCCTTCCTTTCTGGTGACCTTTCTCACTCGCAGGAACATAACAATCCTCAAGGGAATTATTATTTGGCTGCGGTATTCTGTAAGGTAGAGACCATTCCAACTTTGATGAAAGGAACAAATTATATGGTTTATTTAAATTAATTAATTAATTTCGATCCACCTCGATTTGTCAACAATTTTCTCGAATTTAATGGACAGGGTTCAAACAATGGCAAAGTCAAAGTCAAAGTCAAAGTCAAAATTCTTTATTCTGTGGGCCCTCGCGGGCACTTAGACACGTCTTTTACAATTAGGTATATTTTTTATCTACCAGCATTTCGGAATGACCATTGACGAGAAGAAATGCCGAAAGAAACTCTGTCAATATAGGTCTTTTTTTTTAAATAGCCATACAATATTATCATAATACAATAAAAATGTAGTGGCCTCGTTTGTATATATCTTCTATAGACATGGGGTGTAAGTGGTTCATCAACATCTTTAAACCAAAGCCAACTTCACCTGCACGTGGTGCACCCTGCTGACTGACAAAAGAAGCTCTGGCGAAAAGAGAGGTAGGGAGCGTAATTGTAAGCTACCCGACTGGCGAATGTACCTCCACCTCACACAATACCGCAGCCAAATAACAATTCCCTTGAGGGTTCTTGTGTTCCTGCGAGTGAGTGATGTCACCAGAAAGGAAGGAGATGCTGCGTTGGCAGCGGGAGTGGCGGCGCGCGAGCGATATTTTATGTTGCGAACGTTAATATGGCTACGGTAACCGCTTCTCATCAGGCGGGCCGTATGCTTGTCAGCCACCCGACGTAGTAAAAAAATAAAGCTATTGTTAAGGAAACACTTTGAAAAAAATACTAGACATTGTTTAAAAAGTTTTTAAGTGAATAAATTTGTAAGTTTTTATTCGTTTTATATAAATATGCCGACAAAAATACAGCAATATTTTATGATAAGAAATCACCAAATATACGGTAGTTTAACGACTATTAATAAATAAATAAATAATATTTGTCAGACAAGCTACACAGCGCCATCTAGCCCCAAAGTAAGCGAAGCTTGTGTTATGGGTACTAGACAACTGATTTTATGATAAGAAATCACCAAATATACGTCAGTTTAACGACTATTAATAAATAAATAAATAATATTTGTCAGACAAGCTACACAGCGCCATCAAGCCCCAAAGTAAGCGAAGCTTGTGTTATGGGTACTAGACAACTGATTTTATGATAAGAAATCACCAAATATACGTCAGTTTAACGACTATTAATAAATAAATAAATAATATTTGTCAGACAAGCTACACAGCGCCATCAAGCCCCAAAGTAAGCGAAGCTTGTATTATGGGTACTAGACAACTGATAAACATACATAAATACATTTTTTTTGTAAATACATACTTATGATACATAGAAAACACCCAGACCAAGGCAAACAGACATGTTCATGCACACAATGTGCAAAACAAGAAATTTATTTTATTAGGTTTGGTAAAAATCTAACAGGACTTAAAAATTCAGTGTTAATTAGAAATTGTGTGTTTTAATTTAAACCCAGTTTTCGGATAGTATTAGATATTTATTATAAGTCCTCAACACTTATTCATGCTATTGTTGGGATATGGGTCTCTCGTTATTCGAAGAGGTTTAGATCATACTCCACCACACTGATCAATTGCAGGTTGGCGGAGGTCAGAGCATTTCACAGAGGAGCTTGAAAAAAAAACTCATCTATGGACAGAACTACGGCTGACGTTGCTTAACTTGCGTGTTCAATTAAACTGACAAGCGCAACGACGCCATCGAGCTTCTCTGGTAAGCCGTAAATGTCCAGGAATACCCCACTGAGGGAAGTTGCTTCCACTCACAGTTTATGGCATAAAATGTCTTAAGAAATTCCTCAAATGTCTGAAAAATTGTGATATTTTCACAGTAATTTGCTATGACTTGTTCTATATGATTAGACGTGACGAACTTCTTAGCTTCCATGGATTCACCGTGCGGGTGACGGGTCCATCGTGTGGCAGAGAGAGAGAAACGCCAAGCAGATCCTGAGAGTTGTGACACGGACTTTCCGATGTACGTAGTAATATTGTTTCTAAATCGTAGACAGAGTAAACTATAAAGTCATATCACTCTACTAAATGTATGTACAACAGGGGCATAGCTTATGCTAAACAGGCTCTCTATCGGAACTTTGTAGTGTCCTTGTACTCAAACATGTCAGGGCTATCGTAGACCAGGGGTTCTGCATCACTGATATGGTTGATGCGGATGGCCGTAGCTATGGAGCTACGTCTCACCAACCTCGCTGAGAATGCATTATCTGGATGGATTCATATTACTTTGACGTTTACTACAAACTAATTTGAACCTTATGCAGACTGCATTTCTTTTGTATAGGAGACTGTGTAGTCCCATGATGGGATCATCTCCAGTACACTTGATGGTAGACTCCCTGATGTACAGTCATATTACTTTTAATATATCTTTATTTTGTTTTAGTTCTGGAAAATAAAATTATTTATATTCTGTCATTGGGTCCTTGCAGGCACTCAAATAATTTCTTACAAATTTTTTTATACAGCATATTCTACTTTTTTTTTTACCGTATCTCTCTCTCTCTCTCTCTTCTTTATAAGTTATGTTTTCAGCATGGACCAATGGCACAGAAATGCTGAAAGGAACTTACTTCGCTCTGAAAATTCACTACAAACCCACAGTTGAACAGAGTGGTGGAGCACGCTTAAACACTTTTGACTGAGGAAAGACCCACATCCCAGCAGTGAGATGTATATGACATGGCTACCAACATCACAGAGACACAAAACAGGATAATTTTTTTTTCAATCACAATACAAAGAACCTAAATAAATGTTAATGATACATCACTGTTCATTAATTCATTCAATGTTTCTGCTTTACAAAAACACCTGTGAAATTTGGACAATATTTGAGATTTATGTTAATCCAAAAAAATTTTTTTGGGTAATTTACGGCTTTTTTATATAATATGTACTGTTAATCATAGCTTGTTCGTTATGGAAAGCGAAAAAAAAAAGTTATATTTTACTTGCCATTTGATGTATAATTTTATAGAAAGTTTTTGGTTAGAATAGCTCTTAAGAAATTATACATTCCTATTCACGTTTTATAAATGAAGTCTTGTGAAATTTATGTCAGGATCAATACAGAACATTAAGCTACATATAAAGACAAACAATTAGACAGCAGATGCCGGTAAAGATAACTAATTTCGTAACAAATATCGATTATGCAACTTACCGCGATGACATTTGTTGTGGAAAAATTGCTCTTATCTACCAAACGAACAACACATCTCAAGTTTTTAGAAGAATTACTTAGAGCAGAAGACAATTTGAACATGGATGTAGCCATGATTTTTATATCTTTGCTTTACTATTGAATGATTAAATGTAATACAGTTATTGAAAATGACAAGAAAGAACAAATAATAAATTTAGTTGGCCAGTGTGACCATCTTAAAATCTCCAAACCTGCTAAAGCTTAACTCAAAACCGCCAAAATATTGCCAACTACATTAAAGTACCTATACTAAAAAATAATAAATAAAATATTACTACTTAAAAAAGATTAAAGAGTTGTAAGTTATTACTGTTTGCTTTATATACAAGAATATAAATTTGAATCATTTTTGTTATAAAAAAAAACAAACTAGGTTCAGGGCAACCGAAAAGAGTAAAAATTAAATGATGAAAAGGGTACATATCAACATACCATTATAGTTTAGCGGGCAACGCCGATTACTAGGACAACAAAATTTTGATGTTTGACCCTTGTTTATTTAGTATGTACGGTATATGTTAAAGTTGCGATGGAATCTTTCTTTAGCCCTAGCAAAAAATATAGCAAATTTATGGTTACAGAGATTATATTAAACAATTGCAATGTTTTTATTATTTAATTGCTATAAAAGCGATTGAAGAACATTCAATAAAAATCATGAATTTTCCATACATGATGATTTTAAATTACAAAGGTGTGAAATTATAATTGAAAATCCAGAAAAAAACCCAGCCAAAATTATCAAAAATGTTAGTGGCGATTTTGTGATATTTCCCCATCATCTGACATCAGATAGTGTATATTATTTTATTTATACTGTGATGTGGGCCTTAATTTTTTGTGGGTTATAATGTTAAAAAAAAAAATACAATTTTTGATTTTTTTATTTCATTAACAACAATGTCAACAATATGCATGATTTCTCTTATTAAATTAGTCATTTAGATCTTTATTACATAGAAAAAAATATAAATAGCCTGGAAAATTATCAAATTTTTTGAAAATGCAATTTAAAACATTGAATAAATTTGACCAGTTCAAACGCCACCTTTTAGCGCGCGCTTTTGATTACGTCATTGGTCACGTAATATGTCAGTACTGTTAATTACTTTATACTTATTTTCAGTTTTTCTATTATTATTTGCGGTACAAATCATGGAAGAAGTTAAAAAACCTTCATACAAGTATTGTATGGTACCGAAGTGCAAAAACACTATTATTAGTATACCTAATAAAGTGTTTTTTCGTATTCCACGCGATACGAAAGTACGAAGATGTTGAGAAAGGATAATGTATATTGTAAGACAACTAACATTAATTCATACTACCAGACACTAGATGGCGCTGTACTGTTCCTGAATCACGCTATGGTTTTGTTTCCACGAATAATGACCAGTGTCCATTCTATTTGGTAATGTAACAAGAAACTGTCACTCAAAAATTTCCTACTGAACTCGAGGGAGCCTTCAATCTCTTGAACACCTTCCTGTACTAAGGCGATTTAGATATATATATAGGAAAGGAAACTACGTCACGTTGTCTCCGTCGAAACGCCTGCGTAGTCTAGTCCTTCTCCTTCCTATATATATATCCCTTACGAGTATATTCATAGTCCTGTATGTATATGAATACCGAATATACACGATACGATTCATCCTGGTATTTCATTACACCGTCCGACACGAATCCGACACGACAGCGTCGACGACTACAGGGGCATCCCAACGTGACGCAAGAGCAAGACGACACTACAGTATTATAGTGACATCACCCGTATTTTCATTTACACGATCCGACACGACTACGATACGATACGACGTTATTACAGCGGCGAACAAGATCGAATCGAATTGATAAGATTATCACAGTGGCTCCCAACGTAGGGCCAGATCAAATCGTTACGATACGATATCAAAGTGGCAGCCCAACGTGACGCAAGAGCGAGTCGACACTACATACAGCAGTGGCGGCTAACTCGAGCAAAAGAACCTAATTATAATAACCAAGTCAGGTCGGATCGGACCACATCCATATTTTACTCCCGAACATAGGAAGCGGACAAAAGGGCTCACAATGGCAACTTCTCACATCGTTGCATCTCAGCGTCCGAAGAAAATTAGATGCAACTTTTGCAAGAGGTTGGGGCATGGGATGGAAGTCTGCCGAAAACGTCAAAGAACTTTACGAGAAAACAATAAGGTCAAACCAGATCCCGAACAAGCAAGAACCCCGACCCCCACTCCAGCTACATGTTACGAATGTGGTGCCCCCAGAGTATACGGCAGTAGCACTTTCGAGGAACCAGAGAACTTTGTACCACACATAGGTGTAGCTCCTGTTACCCTGAAAAGAGACAGAGCAGTAATATCCAACAGGCCAGATCCTATGGTACCAGAAGATCAAACCCCCGCGTTACCTACGGAAGGAGCAAAGCGGAAATACAAGCTGATCCCTATAGACCTACCTCCCAAAATTACGCGTATGAAAGATATTATATTACACACCCTAAACAACATGCTGGACGAGTTTGCCGATGTATTCATCCCGAATGTTTTACCTACGCCGGCGCACCCTCTAAAAGAAAGCGACCACGTAAAGCAGGCAAGAAATGAAGAAAGTACCCCGTCGAGGCCGAGGAAGATCTAGACAGTACATTTGATCCACCCTCGTTGGGACAACTTCGGACTTAGATGGGGAGGACTGTAGGAAAAATAGTTATTCTTAATTTCTTATTGCCTGACACTAGATGGCGCTGTATTGTATATCGTTGAAGTTAAATCGCGTTATGGTTTGGTTTCTCCAAATAATGACCGGAGACCACTCTGTTTTGTAATGCGCTCCATATTTCCTACAGAACTAAAGGGTGCATTCAAGTACTTGGACTCCCTTCTGTACTTAGGCAATATACTCGTAGATCTATATAGGAAACTACGTCACGGTGTCTCCGTCGAAACGCCTGCGTAGTCCTCCCTATATACAACGTGTCCCAAAATTCAACGATAAGCGGGCGCCTGAAGGTGGACCTGCTCATGACTACTTGAGGAAAAATAAGAAAAAAAATCTAACTATTTTTTTTTTGTAATTACATTATAAATGTTGATATTCTTCGTAAATTGACACCCCTAATGATATTTTGAATTACTACGACCACAATTTTTTCAATATTTCAGATTTTTTTTTGTATCGGCAACCTAAGTAGTACTGCTGTCCACCACAACTCCTTAAAACCCCAAAATGTCTAGAATTTTCAAACAAAAATCAATCAAAATATTTTTTTTCTATAAAAATTTAAAAGTTTTTTACCTTCAGTCCACTTTCACTCAATGTTTTGTAAAAAAAAAGTATGGACACTACTGAGGCAAGTTCTTTTAAAAATTGACACAACAAACCAAGATTCTAAAATGGTATAATACTCTAAGAAAACTAGCCACAAAAAAAATTCACACCATTTTTAAACAAGTGTAATTCTTCTTAATTGTTCTTGTTGATATTTTATTATGTGCCGAAAATAGGTTTTTGTTGTTGAAAAATGTTAAATCAATGAAAACAAATGGTGTAATTATTAAATTTATTTATTGCATTATTAAAATTACAGTAAATGTTCGAATTGTTTACCACCAGCATTAATACAGGCACGACATCGCCTTAAAAATGATCGTTTTATTTGTCGTGCATATCTTCTACCATTGATATGAGCCGCAGCTTGAATGATTTTTTGCCGAAGCTCGTCCAATGTTGTGATGGGTTTTGCATAGATCCTGTCTTTGAGACAACCCCAATAGAAGAAGTCCAGGGGGTTTAGGTCGGGTGAACGGGGTGGCCATAAGATAGGACCAAGTCGCCCGATCCAACGCCCTGGATACTCTCGGTTTAAGTATTCTCGCACAGGACGGGCGTAGTGAGCTGGGCAACCATAATTTTGAAACCACATGTTTTGTAAATTACTTAAGGGAACGTCGTCTAATAATTCTTGCAAATCATTCTGTAAAAAGTTTAAATAACTATCACCGTCTAAGTTTCCTTGTAACTCAAATGGCCCAATCACTTTTCCATTTAATATGCCTGTCCATAAGTTAACCTTGAATTAATATTGGGATTTGTCTTGTCTCATCAGGTGCGGATTTTCATTGCTCCATCTATGTAAGTTGTGCAGATTCAAATAGCCGTCTTTCTTGCAGGTTGTTTCGTCCGACCATAGAATTTTGTCTAGGAATTGGGGATCTTCCCGGTGTTTTTGCAACATCACACGGCAAAATGCGATTCGTAGTGGATAGTCCCGGGGTAATAACGTTTGCACACGCCTGTAGTGATATGGGTGAAGCTTGTGACGTTTTAGAATTCGATGTGCTGAACTTTTTGGGATTCCCGTCGCTGCTTCTATGGCACGTACCGAGGTAGTTGGATCAATGTTTATTTCATTAAATACTTCTTCTTCGTATTCCGATCTAGGTCTTCCAGCGTTTCTCCTGGCAGATGGAAAATGACCCTCCGAAAACGCTTGATGCACATTCTGAAACACTCGATAATCTGGGTGTCTTTGAGCGTTTGGGTACCTTTCTCGATACAATCTACTAGCAGCGTTAGCATTGCACCGACATTCACCATAAATGAGGTGCATATTAGCGTATTCCAAAGGTGTGTATGGCAGCGGCATGATAATCGCTAAACAGTCCAAAATACGCCAGAAGTCCAATTCACAAAACACAATCACAGTCCAAAGTAATGCCAGGTCAGTTTAGTTTGCAGATCACTTAAATCCAGTCCAATAAGCCAAGCCAAAAGTCGTTAGTACGAGAACCACGTCAATTGATTACCAAAAGGTGCACAGTAATTAAACACTCAGAGCGTACTGGACATGCTGAGAACAGGGACTTCTTCACCTGCGTTATTGATATTCAACAAAGAACATCCATCTCCAACGTTATCTCTCGCTATCTTTCTCTGATTTCTAAATTTTATGGACTACATGCCTCATTGAAATTCTAAGAAATTGCAACAAATAATCTATTTTCGGCGCATTGCAAAAGTGATTACTAAGAACAAAATTTAGTCTTTCTTAGAAATGGTACGCATATTTTTTTGTGGCTAGTTTTCTTAGAGTATTATACCATTTTGGAATCTTGGTTTGTTGTGTCAATTTTAAAAAAAACTTGCCGCAGTAGTGTCCATACTTTTTTTTTACAAAACAATGAGTGAAAGTAAACTGAAGGTAACTTTAAAAAATTTATAGAAAAAAAATATTTTGATTGATTTTTATTTGAAAATTCTAGACATTTTGGGGTTTTAAGGAGTTGTGGTGGACAGCAGTACTACTTAGGTTGCCGATACAAAAAAAAATCTGTAATATTGAAAAAATTGTGGTCGTAGTAATTCAAAATATCATTAGGGGTGTCAATTACGAAGAATATCAAAATTTATAATGTAATTACAAAAAAAAAATAGTTATTATTTTTCTTCAAGTAGTCATGAGCAGGTCCACCTTCAGGCGCCCGCTTATCGTTGAATTTTGGGACACGTTGTATATCGTCGAGTGATATCCATAGTCCTGTATGTGAATACCGAATATACACGATACGATTCATCCTGATATTTCATTACCCCGTCCGACACGAATCCGATACGACCACGACACGACAACAACAGTTATAATATGATTTTAAAAGTATTTATAGATATCATAATTGGGTGATATAATAGGTGGGTGATATAATTACGTTTAAGTTATAATGATATGACATAAATTAGGAGTTAAGGAACAATTTTAATGGCAAATGGTTATTTTTAGGTTATGTATGTTTTGTTGTAAGTATTATTTAAACATTGATGAATAAAAATCTATGTTATGGGCCAAAATATATCATGTAACATTATTATGTTACATGATATATTTTGGCCTCATTCACCTTGCAGCTTTCACTCCTTTGATCTTTGCGCTCGTAAAATTGAGATTTTTTTATACTACGTCGGGTGGCAGACAAGCATACAGTTACCGTAGCAATATTAACGCTCGCAACATGAAATATCACTCGCGCGCTCACACAGACTCGTCTGTCAGTTTGCAGAGTGCACCACGTGCAGGTGAGGTTGCCTTTGTTTCAAAGATGATGATGAACCACTAACACCCCAAATATGATGCAAAATATGCCGACATTTTAAATTCATCTATTTTCGGTAGATTATCTGATTGTGCTTTCACAAAACCAGTTTCTCTCATCGCCTTAGATTGATTACACATATTATTTACAAGTAATCGACACGGGAATACAGTTTCAAACAAATTTTCTCATAAATGCTATTAACACAATAACACAATGCAATATATTTTGACGCCGGTAAATCAAATGACATCATTATTGGCATGACCAATGACGTCACATTTCATTTCGACCAGTGGTGACGCGTTTTGGAAGTTTGAAATTTCGTAGCATAATTTTCACTTTTTCTTTCTGGGTTTAACACAACTAAGACAAAAAAAAATTTAGAAAAAAATATTTGAGGCTAATTAAAATTATTGTAGAACTCATTACATTGTTGAAAATTAATACACAGCCAGTTGAAGTCAGAAATAATAGAGATAAAAGTATCAATATAAAAAGCTAACGCGAAAACGCACGGTAGGACTGACCCCCATAATAATAGACTTGCATTTAGAATATTTATATATGTAAAGCATTTAGAATTCTTTGATTAAATTTCACGAAGAATGATTAGTTATTACAAACCTAAAAGCGGAGATCTTTTAATAGTTTTCGTCGCTTCAACTTCACGACAAGGAAAATTATTGTACTTGTTGGAAAACTGCCAGATTTCAAAAACGTGAACGTAATCTGCCACAAGATAAAATTATGGTCGAATCCTGTCAAAATGGTAGGATCCTGCTACTTATGGTAACACTGCAGTCGACTGAACGCTGATAATAACTGACAACGAATGACATTGACATTTGCTAATAGCATCATGACATTTATTTGACTTGACATTAGACAGCTGTTCACCTCTTTCTTTCATTCTTTGATGAGAGGCAATCACTCATCAGGCGAAGTTAAAAAAATCAATTTAAATTTTATCAGTTCTGGGATATACCAAACCTATCATCAGGAATCAACTAGATCTTCAATAACTAAACAACAAAACTAATAGCGCAATTTCACTGCTGTTTGGCACGATTTCTTTTGTTTCAATTACACACCGTATGTAATCGCTACGAAATCGAATTTTTAATCGCTACGAAAACGCAGCGACTGTTAGGCATATTTATTATGTGAAAAATTTGAATCTAATATTCGTCGTATGAATGCATCCGAAGAGTTTCAAAGTCATTACGCTATCATAGCGATTGAACCACAATTGAAATTAAATGTCTGTGGAGTGAACATTAGGGGCATTGGACACTTGGAACAACTCAACAGCGGCGATGTAAACACTTTTAATCAAAATGATCTTTACTATTTTATTATATGATTAGTAATGATCACATCGGATATAAATCCGATGTCATTTGCCCTAAGTTCTATTACTTATAGCCCTAAGTTCTATTAATCATAGCACCGACATGCCGAATATTTTTCGAATTTATTGCATCAACGTAATCCGTCAACGACTTACTAGTTTGATCTACAATTGCATTGGACGAAAATATTTATTGGCAACTAATTGCGAACAATTAAACAAAATTCTTTTACTATGATGACCAGGTTCTGAAGATGGAGCCGGAAGATAGTCACTGGTACTTCCTGATGGACCTGATGGAAAGTCTTGACATTTGGGCTTATTTGTTTTGATGTCATGAGCACTTTTCATTACACACGATACCCAGAGTCTGAAGATGGTGCCCGGAGATTGCCATTGGAATTCTCTGATGGAAAGTGCTAACTAGGCAAGTTTAAACTTATTTATTTGGATGTCATGAGCACTTTTCATTACACATGATGATAAGGTTCTAACGATGACTGATGGAAAGTTAAGTTTGGGCTCGTTTGTTGTGATGTTATGGACATTTTTCATTACACATCAGGAATGAAAAATGAGGATCTAAAAATGGAGTTGAAATATGCCACAGGGACTTCCTGGTAGAAAGAGCTAATATAGTTAAGTTCGAGCTCATATATTTTGGTATTAGGAGCACTTTTTATTGTGAATGATCCCAAGAGGGTCTGAAGATATAGCCAAAAGATTGTCACTGGAACTCCCTAAGAGATAGTGCTAACATAGTCAAGTTTCGGTTTGTTTGCTTTGATATCATGAGCACTTTTCATTGCCCTCGTCATCGTGTATAATGAAAAGTGCTCATGATGTCGAAACAAACGAGCCCAAACTCGACTAAGTTAGTACTTTCAATCAGTGAGATTCAGTGACAACGTTCCGGCTCCAACTTAAGACTCTCCCTACATCATCAGTAATCAAAAGTGCATGACTTTAAAACAAACGAGCTAGAACTATCGTTATAAAGATATAATCGGCTATGTTAGAACTTTCTGTAAGGGAGTTTGCCTGGTAACTTTCCGGCTCTATCTTCAGATCCTTGTCATAATGTATAATGGAAAGTGATCACATGAACAAATGAGCCCAAAACTTAACTATACTATCTAGCACGATCCACCAGCGAGTTCTAGTAGCAATCTTCTGGCTTCATTTTCAAACCCTCAGCTTCATGTGTACGGGACGGGAGACAACCACATTCCTACCACTAAGTCTCCAGTGTAACCTGGCCTGTGGCTGGTAAGCCTGGATTAACAGCGGCGACCACTAAAAATATAATGAACAATGAAGGCCATTGCAGTTCCGGGGATAATATTACGGCTACCTTGTAACTCACAACGAATTAAATCAAAGGAAAATCCAATTGGAAGGATGGCCAAGTGGCCATGCATGACCACACCACAAAATACAAGAGTACAGAAGTAAACCTCATAGACGTACTTTATTATTTGTACCTAGACTTGCATGAAGCGCTATGGTCGTGAAAATGCCGACGCGTTCATATGGTCATTAAACAGAGAGAATTTGAATTTGACTAAGCAAGCCAAGGAAGTGAAATCCTCAAAGTTCTTTGCAAGTTTACAGTTGTGGACATCGTGGTGTCGTTAAAGTGTCACAAGCAGACCGAAATATAAAGTTACCGTTATCAAATGGTTACCGATAGGTATTTAATCGGTTTTCCAATTAAATGTTCAGTATTTGAACATTTGGTCGGAGCATTTGCTATAAGTATACGCTCGCCTGGACGTTGATTTCATTGAACGAATGAGCATGAGCAAACCATCGTTCGCTGTGTCCCAAACACCGACCTTCACCGAACAATCGTTTTTGTTCGCACAAATATTTTCATTTAAGCGCGAACGAAGGAATCGTTCATAACACTAAGTTAAAACACAGCTTTATAAATTTGTTCGTGTCACTGGTAATTTTATTTGAAAACAACATGAATTTTACGAATTCAAAATTATGAACGCATTATATCTATTTTAAAAAATTTGGAACGCGTTCATAAAGTACACAGTGCTGCCTCTACCGGCCATCATTGGAACTTATTGTTACGATCGGTCGTGTTCGGCAATTGTCGGCTCAGTCACGCCTAGACTCGTTCGAAAAGCGAAACCAAAATCATTCCACGGCGATGTACGAAGACTGATGCTCTTGTCGTGGACTCCTTGTGTAAACGGAATAATAACTTACTGAAACGGGCTGTTTGTACTCGACATAAATATTTTTATAAGTATAATGTTGTGATTTAGGCCGTCGCTTGTGGTGTTAAGTGTTATCGTTAAAATAAGTGGAAAAATATACAAAGAAAGAATACTGTGTGAAGTGGTGCAATTGTGTATCTGCCCTTGGATCCTGGATTATAAAGGATTGTTGACTTTACCTGAGAGATTATTTACAATCAGGTAAGATTTAGAATAACTAGTCGCGATTGTTTCTTGAACACGAGAAAACGCGTGGCGCTATCGGAATGGCTTCCTTTTATCGACTCGCGTGCGCGATAATGGCTGACTTTTCTCCGTTTCGCTGTCTGTCAGCGACGGAATAAGAAAATAGTTATAATTAAAATGTCGAAATGTTGTGTAAATGCGCTAGTAACAGTTGCATTGTGATATTTTTGTGTGTATCTCCATGCGTAGGTAGAGAATGCAAGTGTGGGTGGCATGGCATGGAAGCGGGGAGGAATGTCGTCAATTTTTCAATAGTGCAACGCGGCTTGGGTCTCGGCTCTCGATTGACCGGTCGTCGACGTGCCGTGTAGTTTTTTTGTTGATACCGAATTAAATTTATCTAAGAAACTATCGGTAGCGGCACATAATATTTGGAGTCAGATTTCAGTTGTGGCGCTGTATTTTAGATGTAAATATTGTTGTTGTATTAGATGTACTTGTACACTGCATGCATGTTTATCATAATTAATTAAAATTTCCTAGTCACTCGCTGTTTAGAATTTCATGGAAGTTTATCATGACTCATTTTCGTTTGTATGACGTTGTATGCATCACACCTACTTAATTCTGACCAAGCATTACATATTTTTACTTTATCTGCAGTACTACTAGTACTATATATATTCTGTGGTCAGCCATTCAGCCATGTTAATATTTACCGAGTAAGTTAAACTAAGTTTTTGTTATGAATTTTAAGTATATTACTGTAGATACAATTTTGCATTGAATACATACAACTCTACATATTAAGTTGAAATTTTTGTTGCCGATGGCAAGTTAGGCTTTTTTCCTTTAGAACTTTTTTGTATAATAATGTTGTAAGTATTCTTTTTTTCACCACCAACACCAGATCAATCTGCCATTCCGTTACGGAAACTAGTCAATAAAAGATAACATGTTGCTTGTTACATGAAATGCTACAGTAAAAGTGTAACCCATTTATAACCAATATTTTGTATTAAATCGTTTAATTTTTATTATTTCAAATTTAGCAAGCTTTTTTTGTGATAAAACTAAAAATATTGTAATAAATTTAATTATTACAACATATAAAAGAAAAGAAATAAATTACAAACTGAATTGTTTAATTAAGTAAAACAGTTTTACTTATTCCTATATATTATATTATGGTTAGTGCAACATGTGATTATAGATTTGTCACTGATACTTATGTATTTGATGTGGCAGTGAAAGAGTTAGCCATGTTGTCTCATCTGTGTTTTTTTGTTTGTTCTTCATTGATCTTAAAACACATATTCATTAAATCCACCTATTATATTAAATTATAAAACAGCACCCCGTCCACTAGCTCTCCTCTATAATTTATATAAAAAAAAACTGTTTCACTTCTTATTTCCGTGAAGCTGTATCTAGACCCGTGGTAAGTTACTTTCAAGCATTTCTTCTTTGCCAACTGAAATGCTAGTTGATAAAAAAATGACAAAGAAATAGAATATTATTTATAAAAATGTGTAAGATGTCTAAGTACCCCACAAGGGCCCAATAGTAGAATAAATAATTTCAATTAATTTTATCTTAATAACTACTGAACCAATTTTCATCTTAATTAATTTAAGAACCAATTCCAATTAATTATGCCTTAGAAAACCATTTGAATGACATATGATATAACTTCCAGATAATATACAAAACAATACCCCTCTTTTATAGTGGGGCAAGAATCTTTGTTTTTAAAATGAACAACTTTTTTACATACATATATATTTCCATTAGTTAGATTAAAATAAAAAAAGATTGTGTGTGTTGGAGATACAAATAAATGTTTAATTCTGCCCTAGATAAAAAGGAGAGTAAAATATGTGTTTTAAGTGTCTACAGGGTCCCACTAACAGAGTAAAGAATTATAATTTAATTTCATTATCCTATCCATAAGTATTTATTGTGGTTGTAACTCATTAATGAGTAATGCCTCCACGCTTACCTCGGTAGCTTGTTGGCAGGGTGCACCACGTGTAGGTGAGGTTAGCGTTATACTCTAAAGATGTTGGTGAGTAAATTACACCCAAAGACTTACACAGGTGGATGCAGAAAGTGGAGGATTGCATATGGTGGAAAGACCCATATCCAGCAGTGGATAGATACAAGCTGATAATGATGATGATGATGTATATATTATATAGTGCTCTCAGTAAAGGATTCATGAAAAGATCATGACCCAATCTTTTAACCCCAAGGATTTGTTTGTAATAGTTATCCTATGTAAAATCTAACTTGTGCCCTGAAAAAAATTGAGTTTCAACAGAAATTTAATGCAATCTAGAATTTTTTTTAGTACCTATTTAATTTAATAATAAAAAATTGATAGCAAAAATTAATGGGTAATTATTATAGTATTTAGTTTTGAAAATATGTGACAATAAGTTTTACAAAATTTTGTTCAGCTGACTCGGGTTCCGAGGTAGAAAGCTTACGGCCTTTCCATATACAATTAAATTGTAATTCAAATATCTAAAATAAGTAAAATCATGCATAGCAACTGATGGCCCACGCAAAGAATGATCCTGTTATAGATATTCTTATAGAGCAGTGGTTCCTAAACTATGCAATGTTGTTACCTATATGACTAAAGCAAACTGTTTTTAATCTCTCCCCTCCCTTAGATTCTCCCCTAGATAATCTAATTGGTTTACCTAATTAGTTAATTTCTATTAGTTTTTTTTACCCCTTGAATCACTGTTTTATCTCTGCTGCGATAATTTCCCCCAAATTTTTAACCAGGTCTAAATAGACTTTTTTATGGTGTAAGTGGCTCACCACGATATTTAGAGCCAAAACCAACCTCGCCTGCACGTGGTGCACCCTGCCGATTGGCGAAAGAAGCTCTGGCGAAAGAGAGGTAGGGTACAGTGTATTTGTAAGCGGCTCGAGCGGGGAAACACCTCAACTTCACAGAATACCGCTGCCTAATAACAATTTCCTTGAGGGTTGTTTTGTTCCTGCGTATGAGGTTAACAAAAAGGTGGAAGTTGCTGCGTTGGCAGCGTGGGTGGCGGCGAGCGAGCGATATTTCATGTTGGGAGCATTGTAACCGCTTCACGTCAGTAGTAGTAGTAGTAGACGTAGTATAAAAAAAAACTCTTGTTTTACTCCTGCTACTGTGACCTGCAACTGTAATATTAATATGCGCACTTGATTAGTGTTCCTAAATATCGACTTCTAGGATAGCGTGCGTGTATTGTGTAGGAGTTAATCCACCTTAAAAAATACTCCAGGTTTTAAAAAATTACCTTCTTTTGAAAAAAAAAGTATTTCTTAGAAAACTTCTCATTATTAACAGCTTAGACTAATCTCCAATCAATTTCACAGGAAGCACTTTTTCGAAGGCAAGACGATTTTTGTACAAGAAAATACCTATTTAACTTTTTGACGAAACTACATTCTGGTGATGGGGCAACTCTCACACAATCATAAAAATCGTCTGCCTCAGATTTCAGAAGGCCAATTCTTGTAATTATTTTACAATCGCAAAATGAAAGTTGACCTAATCTAGATTGGATCATGTAGGTATTGACTGAAAATTATATACTTTATTTCATTAATTAATTTTTAAGAATTCTAAATGCTGGCAAATAATTATTTTGCGGACTGATTGTTTATTACGTAAACTTATACCATGGTAAGCTGCCTATCTATGATTAAATTACTGAACATTATAAAGATTATTTGCGGAACAAGGATTTCTGATTGTTTTTTTTTATTGCAAACAAATTCTTTATATGCTAAACATGTGATTTCAATGCTGTTTTTTTGTGGCTAAACAAATTTTATTATGGTTAAACATTTAATTACTTCTCATAAAATTTATAAGGATGCAGTCGATACGTTCTCTTCATATTAATTACTAGCGGCCCGGTACGTGCTTCGCTACGTATAAAGTGAAATACTAAAATAAAAAATTGGAACATCAAATTCATTTATTCAAACAAAAAAAAAAATATTAATTGCTTGCTATTTTAAAACTTAATCCAAAACATTTGGATAAACAATTTTTTTGTTTGAGCATGAATAAACAAACGTCTGTACCGACTGGGTACCGACTCTTGAACAGGCAACATAAAGTCGAAGTACGTCCAAAATGAAATAACCGCATGAATGACATAACAACATGCTTGTACTGTCAACACTGATAAAAGTTTCAATTTGACAGCACAATCACCATCTGAAAAAGTTTCAATTTGACTGCAAAATCCCCATTCACAAAATTATTCGCCATTTATTGAATTAATTTGTTACAAAAAATGTGATAAATGAAGAACCACTCTACCGATTTTGTGCAAACTTCACATAAACCATCTAATAAATAGTCCGAACAAAGCCTAAACATTTGGTTTGGATAGGTGAGCCCCTTCTTGAGTTATAAAATTACAACGAAAAGTGGCATTGATTTTTATATATATAGATATACGAGGGGAGGCCAATAAGTTCGCGGAATGGAGGGGTTGATGGGGATAAATTTACCCGTCCAGGTAGGCACTAGTTAAGCACCTCATTAAGAGTATATATACCAAGTTTGAACCTAATCGTGTCATTAACTTTTGAGTTATCGACCTGCAAACAACTAAATCGGGAAGAAGTCAGCCAGTATGGAGAAAATTGAACACCGTGCCGTTATTAAGTTTCTTACCAAGCAAGGAAAATCCGCTCAGACGATTTTTTAAGAGCTGTTAGCGGTTTACGCGGACTCTGCCCCTGGTGAAACCATGGTTTACAAGTGGCATGGTCTTTTCAAACAAGGAAGGGAGTCCATTGAAGACGACCCCCGCTCCGGACGGCCAATTGAGGCCACCACACCGGAAATCGTCGAAAAAGTAGAAAAACTTGTATTGGAAGATGCCCGACTGAAGAAGAAGCAACTTGCAGCAATGGTTGGAGTATCCGAATCAAGTATTTTAAATATCCTACATCATCATCTTGGGATGACTAAAGTCAGTGCAAGATGGGTTCCGAGAATGCTCACGCCACTTCAAAAACGCGAGCGTGTCGAGTGCTCTCACCAGTTTCTGGAGCTCTGTGGAGAGAGAAAGGAAGAAGTTATGGCCCGGATTGTTACTGGAGATGAAACCTGGGTTCACCACTATGAACCTGAGTCGAAGCAAGAGTCGATGCAGTGGCATAAAAAAGGCACACCTCCTCCAAAGAAGTTCAAAGTGTCACAATCGGCCGGAAAGATCATGGCGATTATCTTTTGGGATACAGAAGGTATTTTACTGATCGATTATAAAGAACGTGGTGCGACTATAACGGGACAGTACTACGCTTCTTTACTGGAAAGATTGAAAGAAGCCATTAAGAAAAAAAGAAGAGGAAAACTGTCAAAAGGTGTGCTCCTTTTGCACGACAATGCACCCGTCCACACGTGCCATGTTGCGACGGCTGCCATTCACCGATGCGGCTTTGAACAATTAAACCACCCACCATACAGTCCAGACTTGGCCCCCAGTGACTATTATTTATTTCCAAAAATGAAGAAAGAGCTGCGTGGAAAGAAATTTGACGACGATGATGAAGTCAAGTCGGCAATTTCGGCCTATTTTGACACCAAAGACAAATCATTTTTTTTCGATGGTATAAACAAGCTATTTGAGAGATCCGAAAAATGTATTAGGGTTAAAGGAGAATATATTGAAAAGGAAAAATAATTTGGTGTTTAATTTCAACCTCCTTCTCTCTCATTCCGCGAACTTATTGACCTCCCCTCGTATTATCGGTCTGTCGCCCATGCCTATTAAACATCTGTCATAGAAAACAAAATAAGATTAAATAAGAGCTTTTTGATTTGATACCTGCCGCTGAGTAGCACTGTCGCATAACTCGCTATAAATTACAATTCCATCCATATTTACAGTACGCTTTTTAAAACATTTTCTACTACGAACTGTGAAATTGTGGGTTCTCTCTCCACAGCAGTATTCCCAAATAATTAAGACGTGTGAACCTTCAAGAACACAGTCGATTTGTCCCTTAAAAGGCTGGCAGTGGACCCCATTGCTGATTTCTATGAGTGGCGGTGATTATTTTCCATCAGGTGACCCACATGCTCGCTTGCCCTCCTCGTATATAAAAAATAAGTCCAAACGACTTACGGATACGGATGATAATAATAATAAACTATAACTAGCTGGTGTACCCAGCATCGCTCGAGGGTTGAATGGTCCATAGTGTTCCAGAATATTCCACAATGATCTAGGATGTTCCGGAATGTACCTGAAAGCTCCAGATTATCCTCTAACAGTCTAGAATGTTCTGGAAAGTTGTGGAATGCTCTTGAATACTCTCGTATCTACTGGACTGTTCTAGAAATATCTAGAGGACGGAACTGCCAATCTTTGTATCTTCAAAAGTCAGGTAAAAGACATATGAAAATCTAAAATAAATATTCTTCGACATATTACACAGCGCCATATAGTCCTAAACTAAGCAAAGCTTGTACTATGGGTAGATACTAGATAACGATGAATTATTTAAATATTTTTTGTGAATAGGTACATACATACATACAATACATAGAAAACACCCAGAGCAAGACAAACAGACGTTAATGCACACAAATATTTGTCTCGTGGGGGGATCGAACCCGCGACCTCGGAGTCAAAGTCACCATTGTAATCCATTCGACCACCGAGCTCGTCAATCTAAATCTAAAATAACTTTATAAATGCAATTGGCTCTCTTATTTACTAAAAATAACAAGTTACTTTCAAGCAATTATATCCTAAGACAAAGTTTCTATAGGTCGTTACGAGTTTACAGAAAATCGCCTCAAAAAGTAAAGTATAGGTTTATATAAGATTTTTTATTGGACAAAAATCCACCTACAAAAATCGTCGGATTCTGCATGTGCTTCCTGTAAATTGCCTGGAACTTAGTCTAAGCTGTTAACAATGATGCTGTTGAACGAAGTGTTTTCACAATTTTTTTTTAAAGTAAGAGTTAGTTTTTTGCGACTACCGCCTGAGCTGAAGTCGATTATGATCGAATTTTTTGATTGCGAAAATCTAACTTCACCTTAAATTTGTGCTAATACTAATAAGCTTAGCCAGTAGGGACGGAGACGCTTCATCTATTAAACTGAAAATGAGTATCCCAAATTTAAATAGAAGTCCGATTTTTCTATCTAAAAACGTGACGGGAATCGACAATCGACTTCTGCTTTGCCAGTAGGCCCCTTGGAGCACATTTCAAGGTAGCTTAACTCCTACACGTTTCCTGTTTGGCCTGGCAGACGCCGATATTAAAGGAACACCAATCATATGCGCATATTAACATTACAGTCTTTCAAGAAAGTAAGATGCCATCAAAAACATAACTTGTAAAAAAAACAAGTCTCGCAACTCAGTTTTTCTACCGTAAAAAGTTGTGAGATCCATGTCACACCAAGTCGTTTAATTCATTCAGTCCCTACTTAAAGGACCTTCCGTCTTAACTTATTACGTAATTAACTAACCTAACTACATCTTATACTGACCATATCAATATTAAAAATCTTTTGTTTTAAATAAACAGATTGACTTTGCCATCGCACCAAACAATCTAATTTAATATAATATGTATCACTTGTGAGATACATTGTGTTTTCATGCGATGGCCAAGTCGATCTGTTTATTAAAACATGTTAAAACACAAAAGATTTTTAAGGTTAGTAGGTAAGGTTAGTTAATTACGTAATAAGTTAAGACGGAAGGTCCTTTAAGTAGGGACTGAATGAATTAACATACTTGGTGTTACATGGATCTCACAACTTTTTACGGTAGAAAAACTGAGTTGCGAGACTTGTTTTTTTTACATGTTATGTTTTTGATGGCATCTCATTGCTTTTTGTAGGTAGTACTCTTTTTTTCCTATCCTACCGCAAATGTAACTTTGTAATCCCATATATTTATATGGCATTACAAAGCTATTTATGCAGTTGGTGTATCTAGAAAACTGGACGGAAATTGCACAATATTTTAGTTTTTCCTTGATTTATACAGTAAACACGAATTGTATTCTAAATTTGAAGCTTCTATGTCTGCTAGAAGTGCCTTAGAATTTTGATGATCGGTCAGTCAGTGAATGAGTGAGTGAGTGACAAAATTAAGGAACTTTAACTACTTGTTCAAATTAAATGAAATTTGAAATATACCGTGTTTATACATTACTTAATTGGTTACTAAAAATTCAGGCTCCTAGTTTTATTCACAACGAAGTTATAGGGGGTTGAAAAAGGCCTGAAGTGCTTCGAGAAAAGAATGGTACGGCCGTGACACTTTTTGCTCGACTTGGTGGGGGCACTCCCGTGCCCCCAGATAGCTATGAAAAACGAGTTTCGGACGACGGACTAAAAGAGGATCTAGCAGACACTTTTACTAGGCTAGAAGATTGAATCACAATCATTTTATATAATGTATGAGCGAGCTACTATAGATACATATTCGCCTGCGTGAATGTCGGTTATCGTGCAAAGTTTTTGTCACCTGTAGTGGAACTGTTCATTTTTTTGAGATAAAAAGTATTGTATTATTTATTATTTATTTAATATTAGTAAGGAAATATGGATAATAACAATGTGGTGGTTGATACAGTAGTCTAAGGCCATTAATATTTGTGTTGCGTAGTAGTATAAGATAATTTAAGAAGAGATAATAATATAATAACAATATTGTTGGAGATTCGTTAGTCCAATTTCACTTCTATAAGATAATATAATAACAATGTGGTTTTGTGATACATTACATTAGTCCAAGGCCACTTGTGGTGGGTAGTATTATAAAATAACATATACTACTTTGTCATTATTAGTCCTACAATAAACCCTGAAGAGTGAACACTGAGAGGCAATTCTCGTAATTAAAATATCGTCAAAATTCAGTTTCGATCCAGTTTCGGTCCAGTCTCGATCTCATAAATGTCACATTTGGTATTCTACACTACAATCACCACCGTAGTTTGAGCACGCATTCCTGTCTCTGTCATTGATTACAATATACACGACAATTTGAATGTATCTGTGGGGGTAAGTTTTTGCATGTAGTTGTAATTAGCACAGTTGTCGAATAATCGATGTAAGGACATACCGTATCTTCCCCTTTTTGTTTTTTTAATCTAAGTAAATACCCAGCATTTTTCCCATCTCTAGCTGTACTATAAGTCCTATTTCGTGACCATACTAAAGATGTACTTAATGGGTATTTGCAAACCTGTAGCTTGTGTTCAGCCAAGGTCGGTTTTTTTATCACATCCACGCGCCTAATCTTAAACAAGTATGTCGTTATCTAAACTATTTAGGCGGGTATTTTTATGGTATTTACTTGAGATGTGTCATAGGGATATTGTACGAGGTTTTGTCGGTAGCTTTGTTTCTGTGTAGGTAATTTATTCAAGATATTAAGTCGAAGCTCGACACAAACCCCATTATATTTTATTATTATTTAAATTGTTGTCTTGGCCAACTTGCCAGAGTCCCACCTAGGTGGTGTAGGTGAATGTTTCAGTTTTTAAAAATACCCATTTTATTTTGTCAGAATCGGTGGGAACCACGATAATCTCTCAAATGGTTAATGTAATTGGGTCTCAATTTTCGGAAAATTTGTTATAGACAGACAAAAAAAAAACAAATTTGAGAAAAGCTGTGGATTGAACTTCCTGTCGAGTATTTCCCAGGAGACTACCTACAGCATGGGGTTCTTCAAAAAGGGCATAAAGAGGTTTTTACAGGGTCGGTAACGCGCGTGCGATGCCTCTGATGTTACAGGTGTATATAGGTTACGGTAATTGCTTATCATCAGGCGGGCCACATGTTTGTTTGGCACCTTAGTGGTAAAAAAAATACTCTTGCAAAAGAAATAATTAAGTAAGAAGTAACCGCTATATTAACCGACAGGCCGCTTTCAAAACGGCAGGTTATTGTTAGCCAACAAACAATGCTAAGTTGTAATTTAAAAACTGTTACTAAACAATTTAGATGTTTATTGAATACAACTAGTTACTTACTATATAAATAATGAAATTGATTTGTAATGTCAGTATTTACTGCCTTTTATTAAAAATACCTCCGCCAATCCGCAGTTGATCAGCGTGGTGGAGTATTCTCTAAAAACTTTAGATTGAGGGGAGGCCCGTATCCCAGCAGTAAGATGTAACCAACCTACAATTGTACTACTTTTGTTACTTTTTTCAAGCTTTTTTTTATGTTATAATTCTTTGCCAAAATCCCACAAACCGTAGGCCAACGCGGTCCAGTCCTAATTGTCGGAACCTCGTTAGTTTTCTGTGTATATAAAAGGCAATCGTTACTGACTGATCTATCAACGCAGAGTACTGCCCCCTCACCACCAACTCTTGTTGCGATTCAATAACTGAATAGAATGCTTATTCGTACCAATGAATAAGCGACTCAATTTCAAATTGAGTCGCTTATTCATTGGTATGAATAAGCATTCTATTCAGTTATTTAATCGCAATAAGAGTTCGTGGTAAGGGGGCTGGACTGATACGGGCGAAATTTGGCACACATACAGCTGTATAACATAGACTTCAGCCACAGCATACGTAATAGTACTACGGACAGGGCCACCTCCTGCCGCTCTCTCGTTTCGACCTCACCTTCCTTCTGAGACAATCTAGTATAGTTTGTATGGCGCTGCACGCACACACGCTCGTTCTCTCTCTGTACATACGTTATTCTTTATGTAATAGTAAACGCATGACATATGCATGGAGAGGCCGGGGTGTGCTTCAGCTAAGAATGGATTTTTAAAAATTCTATAAAATCACTTTATTAAAACTTTTTATGTTCAATTAATCCGCCAACCCGAATTTGAGCAGCGTGGTATGCTCTAAACCCCCTTCGTTTGAGAGACCCGTTTCTCAACAATGAATAAACGTTTTGGCAGACAAGCATACGGCCCGGATGTGAAGCGGTTACCGTAGCCATATAAACGCTCGCAACATAAAATATCGCCGCCACCCCCGCTGCCATCGCAGCATCTCCTTCCTTTCTGGTGACCTCACTCACTCGCAGGAACACAACAACCCTCAAAGGAATTGGTATTTGGCTGCGGTATTCTGTGACGTGGAGGTACATTCCCCAGCCGGGTAGCTTACAATTACGCTCCCTACCTCTCTTTTCGCCAGAGCTTCGTTTGTCAGTCAGCAGGGTGTACCGCGTGCAGGTGAAGTTGGCTTTGGTTCAAAGATGTTGATGAACCACTTACCCAATGAATGACTACAACGACGATGTTAAATTTAGAAATATACATTAAATAATGATTACACCGTGGTGATCTCATTTGCTAACATAAATATTTTTTTTAAATTATCTTGCTTTTGAAGTCACTTGTAATAATTTACATACAATCGGAGAACGTGATAAGCAAGTCATCAGAGCCGAGAATTATTATAATAAAGATATCTTTGAAAATGATTTATGTATTACTAACATAGAATCGGGATATTCGAAAATGGCGTGAATATGTTTTTTCAGGGTCGGCTACGCGCATGTGATGCCCCATTCTTAGGTTGCGGTTTTTGCTTTCCATCACGCGGGCCGTATGCTTGTTTCCTACCTTGTGTGGTGGTATAAAAAAAGTACTGGCGACGTGCTCCGGCTATATAGTTTACGCGGCGCCTAGTAAATGTTCCAGTCGACATAATTTTTTCCGACACTTTCAACTTATATTTCTTCTATCATTTTGCAAAAAACCTTAGTGAATTAATATGTATCTAAAAACCTAAACCTTTCTAGTGAATCCCTCTGTTCATTCGTAAAAACCATTTGAAAGCCCGTTCAGTAGTTTTTGAGCTGTACGCATAAAGACAGATAGACACGCAGGGGGACTTTATCTTTATATGTATTATAATAACATGTTCTTATAATGCTAGTGGCCGTTCCACGCTTCGCTGTTGCTCAATCCGACCCCATCTCATTCCTGTGGGTGGATTTCATAATATAAGTCTTGTCCTGACAATTACATCATATTTTTTTTTCGGTATTTATTCTGATTCAACAGAATAAATACCGAACAGAATTCAAAAGAATAATAGAATATTCTATTATTCTTTTGAATTCTGTTCCGGGATGGTGACAAATCCAACAAATCATAGATCATAAAAATCTGTCCTGCCGTTCTTGAGTTATATGTAACTAACCCGACTTGCCCGTGTGGTTTCTGGTATACTAGAGTAGAATCACTCCGTTTCTTCCCGTGGATGTCGTACAAGGCGACTAAGGGAAATACATTATCAAATAGCGATCAGGCCTCCCCAACCCGTTTGGCCGGCGTGGGGAGTGTAGGCTAAATCCTCCTTCTGTCTGGGACGGACGAGAGAGGGTCATGCTCCTGTAGTGGAGACTAAAATAGACCTGATGATGATGATGATGAACCCGGCTTTGTTTTATATAGCTTACTAGCTTCCAGTCGCGGTTTCGCCCGCGTTTACTTAATAAAAAGTATCCTATGTCCTTCCTAATACCTTAACATGTTATGAATATGTGTACAAAATTTCATGTTGATCGGTTGAGTAGTTTCGACGAGAAAGCTTAACAAACAAACTCACATTCACATATATAAATAATAATACTAGGGATACTCCCGCTATAATCAGTCGCTCTGAATGGAAAGTTCGTACTCAAACGTTTTTTATTAACTAAAGGTTTATTATACGGTAAAAAGAATAGCTAAACGATAAGATCTCGTGGACTAAATAAACCCAGCTACAAGTCTCGAAAGTGATCTCACTGCTACACTGTGTAAGCTTCGCTGTAAGTAAATAATTGCTGGTTGTTGATTAAAAACTCGAAAACATAATAATCATGTTGATTCATCTTGGTTTAAACAAAATAATCATGTAGTTAGTAATTACGAGATAAAAAAAACACTAATTAAAAAATCACAAGGCACGACTGATCACCGTTTAAAGGGAATTCGTATAACTGAACTTGGGCCCACAACTGTGTCTCCTGTGTAGCCAGGATTAACAGCGTCGACCACCAAAAAAAGCAATGAACAATGAAGTCCATTGCAGTCCCGGGGGTAAAAGCGACTGCCTTGGAACTCAATGAATTTAATCAGAAGAAATTAGTCAGATTAAAAAGCTTTTGGAATTTGACTTCCCCTCTTAGCAATGTGAGAGACAGCTATATGGCATATAAGGGAATTCGTATAATGGGCAATGGTCAGAAGAATTAATTGACATGATGCCAACGGTCCCTCCTTCATCCTCCTACGGGTATCCATCTACGGTCGCCTCTCTCGCCACCGGCAAGCAATTTACCCGTACGAAGTCTGCGCAGCGTCTTAACGCATGGGTGTGACACTAATTGGGTATAGACCGAATATAATTTATTTATTTATTGAAGTAAATGTTCTTTACGTACGCGTGATTTGAGGAGTTAGCTGGTGAATGAGTGACGAGAGCGTTACGGAAACGGCAAACGTTGAGAGGGATAGTTAATAGAGCTAAAGAAGTTTTACTTCAATCGTGTGGTCTAAAGCAGTGTTCCGCAAAGTGTGTGCCACGGCACACTGGTGTACCGTGGTCGTTGGTTGGTGTGCCTCGGAAAAATAAGAAGCTAACTACGGGACGGAAGAAAAATAAAATCAGATTTTTCATTTATGGTGTAGTACGTCCAAAAATTTTCGTTTTCCTAGATGTACCTTATAGCCCTGCCATACACTCGTCGAGTGGCGAGGGAAGTAGCGAGGGAAGTAGGCAGGAACGTAGTGTGGCCACGTTACTCGTCATACCGCTCGTCTTGCTCTTCGTCTTGCCCATCATTCCCTGTTTTGTCGGTTTTTTGGGCGCGAGTCAAAGGGCCGGCAAGTGAGCGCGGCTACACAGTCGCGAATAATTGCGCGAGTAGAGCAGTGTGTGGGCAGTGAGGGAAACATCGCGGCAGCGCGAGGAGCAAGGCGATGAGCAGCGCGAGGAGCATAGTGTGGCGGCGGGGTTAAACACAAATAGTTTGCGGATCATTGGTCTAATAGGCTTGTTGCCCATGTTACAAAATTATAAAAACTCTCTATCTGTAACGTAAAATACATAAAACTAGCACGATCTGCGATCTTAAAATTTTAATAACTTATGTCCGACGTGTTTTATGTTCGGTCAAAGTTTGGTGGGAAAGTCCATTTTAAAGGTATGAAATTATAAAAAATAAATATTACCATTGTAGAAACAATAAAAAATACTATAACTTTTGTTACGGCACTGGCTACACACAATATTTAACATAGCTGTCGTACAAATTTCTGATTTAATGCATATTAAATAGCACGCTATGACGTCATAACGTGATGGCCTTTTGTATGGAGCGTTTTCGGGATAGTCCAAAATTGTGATCTTCAAGTTATCATATCTCGAGAAGTTTTTATGCAATCGAAGTAATTATTTCACCTGTAGTCATATTATTGTGAAGTCTTTAAAAAACAAATCGAAAAAAAAAATGGGATACAAGCCTATTGAATCTAAAGTCTAAAGCACACTCCTTTTTTTTATTATTTTATTTTGGTAATACAGCTATGTCAATAGCAAAGTTTACACAGATCTTAATAGGCAAAGAGTACCGAGAAAATATACGAATGTCTTCCAATCTATACAAGAGCAGTACGGCAAATCAATTTTGAAAATGATTATGGCGGTGCTTTGAAAGCAGCAATGTATAAATCTTTTAATTATTTAGTAATTTCTTTATCTTTTACATTTATCTTTTTTAAAACTTTATCAGAGCAGTAATCATCATCAGTATATGTAGTGTAATGTATGTATCTATAGTTTATTTATGTATATACATTGGATTAATTTATGTATGTGTATTTGTATTATGTTTGTAGTGTAGTCTATTGGATTCATTCATCATTTAGCCTTCGTAATTTTCTCCACTCCCAATGGTTGACTGGTTGAGAATGCAATTAGCATTAAGTCCGTCTATTGTACCAGTTTATTGTGGTCAATAAGTTTTAAATAAATAATTTGTCACGTTAGGCAATGTCTTTAGGTCTCCATGGAACGCCCGCCTTTGCGTAATGTAAACAGTTGATCGCTACGTCCAAAAATGGTTGCGGTCGTGTAGTATTTAGAGGCCTTTATGTTTTGGATCAAAATTCTCGTGTACAGTACGACTCCAAACAGGATTTTCCAGCGAACTATCAAGTTGTAGAATTAACTCTTTGACGATGTTTTCACCGTGTCGGCAGCGCGCCACTTGGTATCGCACGTGTCCATAGGCGGCGGTAACTATTTACCATTTGGTTTTCCATTAGGCGGGCTGTATTGTCTCGTTGATTTGTCACTTTAATGTGAAAACAACTGGAAACCCAACAGCCGTTCCGAAATGACAATGTTCTAAAATTATAAAAAAAATATCAGTATCATGCGAGTAATATCATAAAATAAACTCCTCAATTCGTACACCTCATTACTGAGGGTCGTGATTCCCCCGCAGAAACATCTCTCTATCAATTTTTCTCCAACTATTGCGATCTTTAGCAACGTGGAGGGCTTTGTGGGGATTTGAGTCCAGAGATGTGCGGAAAGAGAGAAAAAGAACATATATAGAATCATGAAAAGCGTTCTTATTCAGCATACTCTCTTGTTTTGAGATATTTATTATTAACACTAAAGTGAATCACTTTGAGATAATTAATGACTGTTAATCAAATCTTTATAAAAACTAATTAAAGTATCTTCTCGGGCTAGACTATTAGTAAAAATAGTATTAATCAATACTTAACAAATATCTAGTCTGCAATCGGTGACTTTTTATTTTTAAAACAATTTGAAGGCGATGACACTAGTCAACGTCGGTTTTCCGTTTACCCGTAACCTCTTTTTTTCGTATAATAATACAGTAAATATTTTGTTCTATTCTCACAACATAAAACTATTGATGCTGAGGTCTCTTTCGCGAGCCCGGTGGTCGAATGGCTAGCAATGTTCACCATAGACTCCGGGGTCACGGGTTCGATCTGCGCACAAGACCAATATTTGTGTGCATGGACATGTCTGTTTGTCTTGGTCTGGGTGTTTTCTATATATGTATGTATTTACAAAAAAAAGTGCATTTAAATATAATATCAGTTATCTAGTACCCATGGTACAAGCTTTGCTTAGTTTATGTCTAGATGCCATTGTGTAATTCGTTCAGGAATATTTATTTATTTATCTTTAACAACAAGCAAATACTGTAATTTTAACTGTTAGAACAAACATTGAGACAACAAACAGCATGTGAATTCACCAGGAAAGAAGGATTTGTTGCGTTGGTTAGCGGGGATGGCGGCGCGCTCTCATGTAGTGAAAAAACTCAGAAGTTACTTACCTCTTTAGTAACATTTTTCTGAACGAGTAAACCGAATAAATTTATTATTTATTTTACATGGTTTCCAGTCCACAAATGACACAAAACAGGGGCATACAGTGTCGTCAATTTATAGACAAATTCACTAGGTAGCTGCGTGACGATAGGATGATTAATAAGTTTATGCGATAAAAACGAATAGGTATATTGTAATATATTATTGACTAGCTGACTCGCGCAACTTCATCTGCGTGTGAGCATTAAGGTTATAATGAGCCAATCTTAAAAGATAGACATATATGCTGTCACAGACTTTTTTTTTAAACTTTTTAAAATGAATAATTCCGTCGTATATAATTGTTGCGTAACTTGAACCATTTACGCAGCGCACGCAACGGAAGCCCTCAAAAGGAATATTTTTTCCCATGTTTGCAACATTTTTCATTGGTGCTCCGCTGCTATTGATGGAAGCGTGATGTTATATAGCCTATAGCCTTCCTCGAAATATAGGCTATCTAACACTAAAAGATTTTTTCAATTCTAATGAGTAGTTCCTGAGATTAGCGCGTTCAACAAAACAATCAAAACTCTTCAGCTTTATAATATTAGTATAGATAAATTGTCATAACATAGTTACCTAAAAGTTTTCAAATGTGTACTCCTCTTCCAGCCGACCCTATAGGCAGTAAGGGAAAGAGTCACTTGACGGTAGGGTTTGGGTCCCGGGACGTCTCGGGTCTCGAAGTCCCGGGACTTTTCGTAATTTTAGTTGTCTCGCGTCCCGGGACTTGAGACTCGAGACGAGACAAGATTATCGAAATTCATTTTTATTCTCAAATAATTGAAAGAGCATAGCGCCTTCTGTAAGTTTACTGTATAACTACGTGGCCTGCTAAGTAACTACCGGTTAACTAATAGGCCTTTTCATCACATTTTTTTTTATATGAAAAAGTAAAAAAAGGAATGTTAGGATAATTGACTTTTTGACTCTGCAATATATTTGAACTTTCATTGGGTGTGTTTAAGATATTTAGCAATATTTCCCGTTGTCAACTGTTTGGTCCACTGGCACATTATTCTTAATTGCATTTTTGACTCTGTAAATATCATAATTCTTTTATATATTATCGCATATTAAACATTTCCTTTATGATAAAAACTACTAAACATATTCAATTCAGCGTTTACATTTGTCTAATTAATAACCTCAAATATGGATTATAGCCCCAAAATATTAATTACTTATTTTATAAATTATTTACTCCCATAAATAATACTCAAAATATATTTTCAATTCTTACAAATAAATTAACATTATTAATAAGAATAATTATTATGTATTTCGTTTATAAGTTTTAAGCTAGTAAACAACTGTTGATGCCCAACTACTCAAACAGCTTACTTTTAACGGAATTCGTTTAATAACTTTAAGTAAACATTTAATTTTCTGTATAATAAATGTTGATGTTTTACAAAGATGTGGCTTTTTTTAATAGGCACAATTTTAAACAAAAAACTAACTTAATTACAATTTTACGAAAGCCCCACTAAAAAAAAAAAAACAAAAAGTCTCGAAGTCCCGGGAATTCCCGGGACTTTGACTGTAGGCTGTCTCGTGTCCCGGGACTTTGAACTTGTCGGGAATTCCCAAACCCTACTTGTCGGGTAATTACATTATGTGCGTACTTATTAATAACTCTTTCTTTATATCTAGCGCCCAGAGATGACCAGAGATGACAGTAATCCATGTGAGGTCGTTCTTGCGCCTTGTAAAGTAAAACCCTCTGACGTGACGTCAATATGGTAGAGGCCGCAAAATTTGCGAATTACATTTTCCACATTAGAAATAGAAATAATTTTATTACCAATTAAAGTACAATTTCCTTTACATTTTACTTTGACACTTATTTAATCTTATACCTTAAAATAAAGAAAATATTTATTGACCACATAAAAAAAGAAAGATGGCCACAACTTGGAACAGCTAATGGTTGTTGGCAAGGTCGACGGCAGGCGTCCGAGAGGCCGCAGTCCAAGCCGATGGTCTGACCAAATCCGCTCAGCGATGGACACAAAGCTTCATGATGCCCTCCATGCAGCTAAAGACCGCAACAGATGGCGCACTATTGTCAGAGACAAAGTGATTCAGCGGGGGAATCACGACCCTCAGTAATGAGGAACACGACATGAGGAGGAGGGTTTTATTGGCCAGTGGTCTCCACACTAGGTCGAGTCTGTCTCGTGGAGGCCATAGTGATACATGTTAGATATGTCGTATTTTCAAAAAACGATCGTAACGCATTATCCTTTATGATATGGATAACAAATGAAATGGTTATCAAGTTATTTCATTTGATATCCACACACTCGAAACGCAGTGAGTAAAATTTTTAGTCCGTTTTATCAACAACAAGTAAAAGCTTGTTAAAAAAATGTTATTTATTCTTATTTTGTTTCAAGTACACACGCAAATTTATTGCGTTGACCGTCCGTGACTTTTTAATATGGCCTTGAGTTCCTCGTTCTAATACAAATGTGCCACGTAATAGTACTAATATGAACTAAAACTAATTAAGCTAGATACTTTGTATAACGTTATTTGATTGGTATGCAAATATTGATAAAAAAGGCAGATATGTTTTTTATGAAAGTTAATTACTGCTCATGTCGAATTCTAGTTCAGAAATTTAAATATTTTATATGCGTATTTTATAATAGTATAGAATAATATTATATAATGAATAAAAAGTGGAACACTGGTAAATAAATTATAACCTCGGGTACACGGGAACTGCTAATAAGCAAGCTTTTTTTTTATGTTACGTCGGGTGGCAGACAAGCATACTGCCCGCCTCATGTTAAGCGGTTACCGTAACCGTATTAACGCTCGCAACATAATATATCACTTGCGCGCCGCCACCCCCGCTGCCAACGCAGCATCTCCTTCTTTTCTGGTGACCTCATTCACTCGCAGGAACACAACAACCCTCAAGGGAATTGTTATTTGGCTGCGTTATTCTGTGAGGTGGAGGTACATTCCCCAGTCGGGTAGCTTACAATTACGCTCCCTACCTCTCTTTACGCCAGAGCTTCGTTTGTCAGTCAGCAGGGTGCTCCACGTGCAGGTGAAGTTGGCTTTGGTTCAAATATGTTGATAAACCACTTACACCCGAAAGCTAAGAATAGTAACATTTGTGGCATAAAATAATTCTAGGTTTATAATTTCCAAACTTATCCCTGTCATCCATAATCACCACCACAAACCATCAAAGAACTAAATAATGCATTTTCTTCAAAATAAAGACACAACGTTGTCTTGTCATGAGACTAATGAGTCTCATAATTAAAATGATAACTGATAAACTTCCATGTTCTCAAATTCCTTTGTAAACTATCTTTATCTCTAATTATTTGAAGTGTTATAATTACAAGTTATCTTTTGACGTTGGCTGGAGGGAGCTATCGCGACGGCAAACTTTGATTATGCTTGGAAATTATGATTATAACGTAACAAACATTCGCCCGGTTGACTTGGTAACTGGGTAATTTCTTACACGCTTCGCCGACGACCGTGGCTCGATAGAGCGGCACCAAAACGAGCTTCAAACCTCACATTTATTGTTGCAGGTCCCCAGCTAACAGAGTACCCGCATTATGAGAGTGTATTCCACGTGCTTATGATCGACATATAGTACAACAAACACACTCAAAGCCCGCGACGCACTCCAACATGCACATTCTGTAAGTATATCTATGTGTCTCGATGTGTTTAGTTCCTCCAATATTTTTACTTTGTCGTTGCGCTACCACGTCAACTCCCTTACGAACAGCATGCCAAGTTATAATTTTTTTTACTCCCCTTTGATGATGCTGAGGCTTTCGTCGGCGTGTGACTTGTATCAGTGCACTGACCGCGTCGAGGTCGCCTGTGACCGATCATTCATGGTACTAACCTATTTTTAGGTCGATCGATCCAGGACAGTATTACTCGACACTTTTAGTTTTTCTTAACATTGATTCGTTCCAATAGTATCGGAACGAGTTATTGTGTCCAGTTAATGCACAGCTGTTGATACGGGGGTTCATTTTAGATTAAAAACTACGGTTTTTAGGGTTGTTCACGCAGAAAGTTCATTTAAAAATAGGTTAGTACCGAGAATTCTTTCCTTTAAATCGGTCATTGCGCGTCGCCGCTTCAGCTCGCGAATTCGCTCCGATCGCACTGGACCTCTCCGAAACATTGCGTGTAATTGTGCGCCCCGCGGTTTATAAATACGATATTTGTAAATGTAGAGTTAGGTTTTGAGCGTCTTCGGGCTTCTCTAGACGATATGATATAGTTCTCGGTAGGCGATAAGCAGGCGGCGGAACGGAACGGTGCGGTGCGATGGGAACGAAGTGTCGACGGCGGCTGATCGACGAGCGGGTGCGAGCAGTGCGCCTGAGTGGGTGTCTCGCGTTGCAGATGCACGGAACGGGCCGGCGCAACTGGTGTGGCGAGCAGGCGGCGGCGCGCGCGGTAGAGTGCCGGCCACATGCACCCGCGCCATGTGGCGCGTGCTGCTGGCCCTCTGGGCCGCGTGCGCCGCCGCGCGCGCTTCGCAGGACGTGGTGCGCAACTTCACCGACCCGGTATCCTCTCCGACATCACTCTTCAACCACCTGGTCGTCGATCGCAACACCGGCCGAGTCTACGTTGGCGCCATCAACAGAATCTACCAACTTTCTCCCGATCTGGAGGTCGCGCAGTCGATAGTCACGGGCCCCGTCAACGACTCTGCCCTTTGTACCTTCGATTGTCCTGCGAACTTTGTGAAGAAACCAACAGACAATGTAAACAAGGCACTTGTAATAGACTATGCGACCAGTCGTCTCATCACGTGCGGTTCAGTGTTACAAGGATTGTGTTCGGTGCGGAATTTAAATAACATTTCTCATGACGTGCATGAGATCCGTGAGCCCGTCGTGGCGAACAATGCGACGGCGTCGACGGTGGCCTTCATTGCTCCGGGTCCTCCAAACCCGCCGATGACGCAAGTTATGTACGTGGGTGTCACCTTCACCGGCAACTCTCCCTATCGTTCTGAAGTCCCTACTGTGAGCAGTCGTTCTCTCGAAGATGACCGTCTGTTCATGATCGCTCGGACGGCTGTCACCACTGGAACTAGAATGTTTGTGAACTCTTTGTCCCGTGAACGCTATCCTATCAACTACGTGTACGGCTTTAGTTCTGAAGGATTTAGCTACTTCTTGACTACGCAGTTGCGAGCAGTTGGTTCTGATACATATTATAGTAAATTAGTTCGAGTTTGTCATGACGATGAAAATTACTATTCATATACTGAAATACCAATGCAATGTACGGGAGAGGGTGGAAAGAATTATGGTTATAATCTAGTGCAAGCAGCATTTGTGGGAAAACCTGGATCAGTGCTGGCATCAGAACTTGGAATTACCGCTCAACATGACGTCCTGTTTGCTGCATTCAGTCAAAGTGAATTGATTAATACGAACACACCTTCTGATTTGTCAGCCCTCTGTGTTTATTCTCTGAAGGCTATTCGTCGTAAATTCATGCAGAACATAAAGACTTGCTTCAACGGTAACGGATCTCGAGGCTTAGATTTTATATCACCGTCCCATTCATGTATTGGAACCAAATTACAGTCTATTAGTGAAGATTTCTGTGGTCTAGATGTAAATACGCCACTAGGTGGTGAACAACCAGTGGAGGCCGTACCAGTGGCTACATTTAAAAAGAGGCTAACTGCGGTAGCTGCAACAGCAACGGGAGATTATACTGTAGTCTTTGCGGGTACTGCTCAAGGACACTTGAAGAAAATAGTGGTAGAGAGCGCTACTTCGGCGTTCGAGTATGGGGACATTGTGGTTGATGAAGGCTCACCAGTAAATAAAGACTTATTCTTCGATACTCAATTAATGCATTTATATGTAATGACTGAACGTAAAGTATCCAAAGTGAAAGTTCAGGAGTGTAGCGTATATAAGTCGTGTTTGACGTGTCTCGGAGCCAAAGATCCTTATTGCGGATGGTGTTCCCTAGAAAATAAGTGTAGTCTGCGGTCGGACTGTCAGGAAGCTGCTAAAGATCCACTGTACTGGATCCCGTATCGCAGTGGTCGCTGCACCACAATTACCCAAGTGACACCAAACCAGTTGCAACGAACGACAGCTCGAACATTAGATTTGCTTATCGAAAACTTGCCGACTCTTAATGGACAATTCTTATGTGCATTTACAGCTTTAGATCGTACTTTAATAACTAACGCTACTAGAAAGACTTATGGTGTTAATTGTACAACTCCGCGTACCGATACACTCCCACCGATCCCAACCGGTCAACATCATTTTACAGCGAAATTGTCCGTGCGCACCACTCAGGGACCTGATTTTGTAGCAACAAATTTTACATTTTTCGATTGCAACACGTACAGCTCGTGCACCCAGTGCGTCAGTTCTTCGTTCCCATGTGACTGGTGCGTCGATGGGCACCGTTGTACTCACGATACTGCCGAAAATTGCAGAAATGATATTTTAGTTACCGGAGTCAGTAGAATCGGTCCCAGTTATCGTTCAGGTCCTGGTTTCTGTCCCACTATCAACTCTACGTCGGACGGCACGAACGCTATTTTAATTCCATCCGGTGTTAAGAAAGCTATAAAAGTTAAGGTTCATATTATAGGACAATTTATAGTCCAGACGAGATTCGTTTGTCAATTCAATATCGAGGGTCGTGTTACTCATGTCAATGCTCAACTTTTAGCTGATACTATTTATTGCGAACCTGTTGAATTTACATATACGTCGCGCGCTCCTAACATAACTGCGTCTTTTGCAGTCATATGGGGTGGGTCAAAGCCTTTAGATAATCCCGATAATACTCACATTCTAATTTATCGATGTAATGATATGGCTGATAACTGCGGTATGTGTCTTGCTTTGCCGGAAAAATTTGGATGTGGTTGGTGTCAGGGTTCCTATCGTTGCGAAGTCCAGGAACAATGCGCAGGTCCCAGTGTTTGGTTAAATCGTACGCAGACATGCCCCAATCCAGAAATCTATTCCTTCACACCAGAGTTAGGACCTTGGGATGGTGGAACTAATATCACTATAGAGGGAATCAATTTAGGACGAAACATATCTGACATATACAATGGCGTCACGATAGCAGGAATCAAATGCCAGCCTATAATTGACTTGTACGTGAAGACTAGTCGTATCGTTTGTACTGTAGATGGGCCAGGCGAAGAAGAACCCCGGGACGGTCCTGTGGTTGTTCGAGTTGCAGACTATCGCGGAGAATCAAAACGTCATTACGCTTTTGTGAATCCAAAAATAAACTCCATTCATCCTAAATATGGTCCGCAATCTGGCGGTACTATACTCCATATCAGAGGTGAATACCTAAACGCAGGGAGTAACATACAAGCATTTATTGATGAACTACCATGTCCCATATTAAACGTATCAAACGAATTGGCCGTGTGCAGAACTAGTCATTCATACCAGCTGAAAATGGGTACTTTACGAATGCATTTCGACACTGGTGTTCGAACTTTAGAACGGGAAAAATTCGAATATATCGAAGATCCCGTTGTAGATTCTGTTGAGTCTGGTCCGCCGCTCGCATCTCAACGTAAACAACCAAAGGGTATACCGTCCGGAGGTATAAGAATTAAAGTGATCGGCCGTAATTTTCATTCGATTCAATCTCCTCAAATATACGTTTATCACGATAATCGACCCTACGTAGGTCCTTGCAGCAGAGTGGAATATCAGTATCAAACTCATCTCATTTGTGAGTCTCCGGGGATAGAAAGCGCTGGTCTTAATCTAGATCCAGATAAACCATTAGAATTAGAATATGGTTTTAACATGGATGACGTACAAAGTGTAAAAAATCTTTCTAGTAAGACGGGTAGTCCTTTCTTGCTATATCCAGATCCAATATACGAGAAATTTGACGAAGATGTAAAGTATTACAAGTCTGAATATTTGACCATAAACGGTCAGAATTTGGATAGGGCTGCAACCGAGAGTGACGTGGAAGTACATATAGGTGATAGTTTGTGCAATGTGACGTCTCTAGCGAGACACCAGTTGACTTGTCGGCCTCCTTCTCGTGACGAATTGCCCGACGGAGTGGACACTCCGGAAGTGGTCGTCAAAGTCGGGCGTGCCGATCCATACCATATAGGTAAACTATCGTATTCCTCACAGGCCGGTTTGCAAGCAGCAATTAGCAAACCAGTATTAGTCGGCGTTATCGCCAGTATAGTGATACTGTTATTAGTATTTATCGTATTTTTAATTATGTATAGGCGAAAATCAACTGAAAATATTAGAGTATTAAGAAATATGCAAGAGCAAATGGATATTTTAGAATTAAGGGTAGCTGCTGAATGCAAGGAAGCATTTGCGGAGCTGCAGACTGAGATGACAGATTTGACAGGAGATGTGACAGGCGGTATTCCATTCCTCGACTATCGCACGTATGCCATGAAAATATTGTTCCCTAACATTGACGATCATGCCGTCCTGCAGTGGGAGCGTCCAGAGCTTTGTAGAAAAGAAAAAGGTCTCAGAATGTTTGGACAACTAATTATGCACAAAACATTCCTTCTGTTATTTATACGTACTTTAGAAAGCAATAGATATTTTTCAATGCGCGATCGCGTTAATGTAGCCTCACTTATTATGGTAACTTTACAAAGTAAGATGGAATATTGTACTGATGTATTGAAAACTTTACTAGCTGAGCTCATAGAGAAATGCATGGAAGGGAAAAGCCACCCTAAGTTGCTGCTTCGGCGAACGGAAAGCGTTGCCGAAAAAATGTTGAGCGCTTGGTTTACATTCCTCTTGTACAAATTCTTGAGAGAATGCGCCGGCGAACCTCTGTATCTTTTGTTTAGGTCGATGAAAGGTCAGGTAGATAAAGGTCCCGTAGATGCAATAACCTCAGAGGCTAGGTATTCTCTTAGCGAAGAGAAACTTATTAGGCAGTCGATCGATTTTAAAGCTTTGACCGTTAGTGTATCGATATCGCAACAAACTATTTTTGTTAACGGTTTAGAGGCTACAACGGAAAACGTTCAAGTAAAAGTTCTTGACTGTGATACGATAAGTCAGGTAAAAGAGAAATGTTTAGACGCTATCTACCGCGCTACACCGTACTCCCAAAGGCCGAGTCGTGACGAACTCGATTTGGAATGGCGCACGGGCGCTTCGGGCCGATTAATTCTATATGACGAAGACACCACAACTAAATGCGAAGGCGAGTGGCGAAAGCTTAATACCCTTAATCATTATCGCGTACCAGACGGCGCATGTCTCAGCTTAGTTCCGAAGCAAAGTTCCGTGTATAATCTATCCAATATGGAAAAGAATGACAAGTCACATACGTACGAGACACTAAATCGTGGTAAATACGGTTCAGCTAGCCCTCCAGCCAGCCCGCTCAAATATGAACACGGTGGCGGCTTCAAGTACTGGCACTTAGTGAGGCATCACGACGGTGACGCACACAAGGAGGGAGAACGAGGAAATAAAATGGTCTCGGAAATATATCTCACGCGTCTTCTCGCTACTAAGGGTACTTTGCAAAAATTCGTCGATGATTTATTCGAGACTATTTTTAGCACCGCGCATCGTGGCTCAGCGTTGCCTCTAGCTATAAAATATATGTTCGATTTCCTCGACGATCAAGCGCTCCAACACGCGATCTCCGATCCCGAAGTAGTTCATACTTGGAAGAGCAATTCCCTTCCGCTGCGTTTCTGGGTGAACCTTATTAAAAATCCAAATTTTGTATTCGATGTTCATAAGTCTAATACGGTAGATTCTTGCTTATCAGTAATAGCGCAAACTTTTATGGATTCGTGTTCGACGTCCGACCACATCCTAGGTAAAGATTCCCCTTCCTCTAAGCTTCTGTACGCGAAAGATATTCCGGTTTACAAAGAGTGGGTAGAGCGTTACTACGCGGATATAAAGCTGATGCCGGCGATAAGCGACCAGGACATGAACGCGATGTTAACGGAGGAGTCGCGCCTCCACACGAAGGAGTTCAATACGAACTGCGCGCTCAACGAGCTGTACTCATACGCGGTGAAATACAACGAACAGCTTATGGTGACGCTCGAGGAGGACGAGTTCTCGCAGAAGCAGCGACTCGCCTACCGCCTCGAGCAGGTGCACAGCTTCATGGCGCACGACTATAACATGTGATCTGCCGCCGAGGCCGACACCGACCCCACCGCCCTGTATATAAAGCACATATCTATGCTGGATGGTCTTGTATATATTAGATAGTGTACAGTCTTTAATATTGTAATTTTTGTATAATTTCAGCCGAAGTCGTTTTTTAATTTTATATAAATGGACTTTGTATTAATTTTACACGACGAACTCGGCCGACCGCGGTCGTGCCACCCGTATGCATCGTAAATTTAAAAAATGTGTATGTCTGTCTATGTGTGCTCGCGTACGTACGAGTTTATGTAACGTAACGATCGGTGTATAATGTGTGTTGCAAATGACATTGTAAACTCTCCGCCGAGTGCGTCAGCTCTCGTCGGCGGGTGATTTTTAAATTTGTACTCGCAGTCTACTTAACAAATAACCGCAAGTCGGTGATTCCATTAATAAATATATCGTCGAATGTGCGTGTTGTTTATTTGCACGGCAGCGCAGCGTCATTGTCAGCGCACGACGAAAGCCCCCGCGTCACGGCAGCTGTCGGCAGGGAGAACGCGGTACGGTGCCGTCTCGCCACTCGCTAGCACACGGAACCCTTGTCACTCGGTGTCCAGCACGTCATTTGTCATGTCACCAATCATGTGTTTGTGGTCGTCGCTCGTCGAGGGTTTCGTGGGGGGCGTTTGGCGAGAGGGTCAAAGATGAACCGTCGCGGCCCTGCTGTTTCAGCCGGTACGTGCGGATCGTGGCCCGAACGACATTCGCGGTCGTGAACAACGTATACTGCGTCCCCGCTTACGTGGTGTGGATGATGGCGCTGCGCGTCGTGAGACCCTTGTACGGCCCCCTGTATTGGAAGATGGAAGGGCTCATGTACCACTGGCTGTTGGCGATGGTGTCGCTGTGGGCCTGGACGGCTGGATACGAAAGTAAGTTTTGTTTTCATTACGGAGACGCGCCATGTTGGGTGTTGCATAAACGGCGACCGCTCAAACGCGGTTCGTCGCATGTCTCGATGTGACCAGCATAATTAATGTATTGTAGCGAGTTCACAATTCTGATCGCGTTTAAGATAAGCAAAGGACCGAGTAAGTAGTTTACTTCTACACTGTAAACTTTTACCATTGTTCTTTATTATGAGCATTGTTCGGAGTAGGAACATGTTTGCAAGAATTTGGTTAGCATGGCGCGCCTTCCGACCTTATAAATTATAAAGTTGATGACACATTAATCAACAGTTCTACGTGATAAATGACACTGAGTTACGAAATATATCTTTAAACATGTGTTATGTTGCTGTGATTGCAGTATTCTGGTTCTGCGAGTTTTTACTAGGATTGAATTGAGCTTTTAATTTATACGAATTTTTGAAATCAATCACAATACTTTATTTATCTTCCTATACATGCTTTGTTATTGATTTTTTTAATAAAGTCGGAATTTTACTAATTTCTGAAAGAGTTTTTCTATGTAGGTATGTAAAGTAAAACTGCTTTAAACTTAACGTAAGGTAAAGGTTCACCGTCAAGAATTTTTGAGTATATGAATCATATACTGGCACGTGCATCGGTTTCGACGTTCGAAGTTATCGCCGAAGAGAAGAATCATGTTATTAATTATAGCAATAAGGTAAGTCATAATATTTAATTCATCAACTAATTTGAACTGGTGCTATGTCCTCTTGTGTTCAGGAACCTGAAATTAAAAAGAAAATACAATTAGAAAGTTTCACAATTACATAGTACATTTCGTTAATTACCAATAATTTTAATAATCGGAACTAGAACCATTTCCAAGTCTCATATAGAAAGTTGCTGGTATTCCGAAGAAAACACATGAAACCCGATACTTAAAATTCAATTAACCTTAGTGACAAGGATAGATTCATTGCGTGTCTCTAATGATAATGACAAAACCACCGATATACTGGATATACATCGTAGTGTGACTATTTAGAAAGTGGTAAAAACAGATTATATATCTATCCTGCAAGACGTTATAGATGATCATACCGTAACCATATGATGCCTGTAACTGCTTACATTGGTGTTAACGTAATGGTTACTCTTATACATAATTTGTAAAAGTTACGCTACGATTATGTCGAATCGACATAAGTACAAAAAACGCTGGAATAATTGCACGTAGATTCTTGACTTACCAGTCTTTTGTTTTTTGGAACCGGTTTAGCTAGCAAACAATAAGGCAGGGCTCGCAATAGACAGATATTGAAAATGCAGTCAAGTTTCGAAGTAAGACGAAACTGTTGTGAGTCTTGGTTGTGAAACTCTGTGCCATAATCATCCGAAAGGCACAGTTTTTCGTTGTATTGTTCTCTGCGCCTTTCATGATCAGTCATGAAACAACCAAAACCATGCCTTAATGATGAAAAACTGTGCCTTTTTCATCATAAAGGCACAGTTTTGGTTGTTTGATGACTGATCTTTAGGGCCATATTGCATAATTAAACTAAGTTGTGCAATTTTATCCTGGTCAAGTCTAGGGCATTATCCATCACAGGCCCATGGGTCTTAAATATTACAGTTTTCTTATGGATATTCAGAATTTCAGATTAAAGGCTGCGAGAATCACATCACATATAAAAGAAGATATATCTTATCTCTAAAAAATTGACATGGAAAACAACCAATAGTCAGCCTTACTTATGTTGTGACTTTAGAATAACGACATTGAACCAGTTTGCCAAACGAATAGAGGTACTTGTTAGAGAGAATTAATATTTCAAAAGATTCAGTAACACTTTATTCTTTTACTTAAATTATTGTCCATATGGCTATTTATTGCATATCAATGTAATAAAATACCGAGAAATTCATTCATTTTACCTAACATGATTTTACGAAGAATGTAACCTTTATCAGTAATACGTTATCTAAGTAGGAAAAACTGATTTTAAACCAAGCATGATATCATATCGTTGTCAACTGCTGACTGAGTCATATGGTTCGATACCAGATAGTCTTAATATTTATGGTTTAAATTGTTTGTTAGTTTTATTTGAACATCGATCGTCAGTGATGCGATGTGAGCGTATGCGTCAGGTTAGTATTTGTGATGCACACGTATTGGTAATGATGTGGACAGTCTTGTCACATGGGTATGACATCACTTCAAACAAAACAGAGGTTGTCTTTGCAAGAATTCATGCGGTGGCGCATACGATATTTGATGTAGGTAGTGTTGGAAATATTCCTGCTATTGACTCAGTAGCTGATGTATTTGAAAAGCGCAAGTTCATTTGACCATGTTAATGACTTTTTCAGTCAATGTCAGGAATCAAAATATATACGCACATATCAATATTTATCAATCTGACGCAACGATAAATTTGTTATGCCTGAATCATACTGGCTGCGTTTACTTGCCATGAACTATACTAATTATTTTTTGTTTTGCGAAAATCGTCTGGAGGGAAAGAAATATTTCCTTTAATATTATTCAGTGGAACTACTGTTGAGATTGAAGGTCCAAATATTATTTTTTCACTTAAAGGTTATTTTCGTGTGACATATCACAATTATGTGTTTTCTATTGAGTCCCTCTTACATTAGGCAGTCCTTGTCTTGCTTACAAGTTGTCAGGAAATGGAAAAGGCAACTGCGAACAACCTAAGAAATACCCAGTTTTTTTTTTGATATAGGCAACATCGCTGATTTTCGACTTTTGCTTTTTCGTATAAAAATATTCACAACATTTCGTTTTTTAAAATCCTTTGAGGTGCTTTTGCTACTTTACACATTCGTAAGTAATAGAGACACTGTCCAAAGTTACGTCGGTGATCAAATTGTCCTGTTCATGAGTTTATTTACCTACTCAGGGTGTTGGAGCTCCCGAGTGCGAACTGAATCGGCACCTTTGTCTTCTTCACACGCTTCTGCTTCTACCATCTTTTGTTTACGTATTATTATTCTGTACACTGTCAGGTCAGGTGGTATATAAGCACTTTGTTTTTTAGGAACTTGTTAAGCAACAGTGTTAATTGTACGGAAATGAAATCGTATTTAATCGATTTATTAATCGCAAAGAAATTAAACCAGAAAGGATTTATTATATGGAAGTTTACATTCACCGCTATACGAGTACGCCCTTGTGCAACGATTTGTCGGTCTACATGGTTAATAGCCAAATCGCCTTCATGCTTAGCTTAATAGCTGTATAAAAATATATTTTACCCAGTATCTTAACTGCAATGAAGTGCCATTTAAACAAATGGGCAAATGGACACGCCAAAACTGCTAATGTGCTAGGACTAGGGTTAAGCCATTTAGAGACAAGGTGCTTGCGAGTCTGATGAATAGCATGTTGATCTCATCACATATTTTACGATCAATATGATTTGAAATAGCTCATTTAACGACGAAGATAATATCAGCTGAACTATTTGAGAACTTGTGATATGATCTTTGGTAACAATGTTCATAAAAAGCAACCCTCTTTCCTCAGAATCAATCCGTTAAATCGCTTTGGAGTAGTAATGAGATTTAGTAATTATTATTTCAATATAGCTACTGGTCATTGCTAAAACCGGTTTAACATTGCCAACGATTTGCGGAGTTTTTCACCATCGCTTCTTAGTCGAGAGTTGGCAGCGATCGCCATTTTCGATATTAATGGACTTATTAATCAAAATATACATTTTTTTAAATTTGATTGCTTAGAAACATGCCTGACCACGACTATTAGCAACAATATGATGTGGCAGCTGCATCTGTCATGTTTTAACGTACTGTTTCTTATTTGTCACGTTAATAGCCAGTAAAAGTAGGCCCGCAGACGGGTTCTACCCCGGCTGGCGACAACAAAACGAATTACGCCAATCCGATTTACAGATAACATCCTACTGCGTAACCGGCTAAATTAGATTTCGAATGTAAATTGATTTGTATTATGGTACGTTTTATACTCGTCAATGGAACAATGCTTTCGAAAACGTTACGTGGCGAGGCCGAGAAGTATTCGGGACCGGTACGAGCTGTATTGACCTTATGCGGCTGCGTAGTTTATGCGCGGCCGGCTGAGGACGGTCGATGACCGTCCTGCCCCCCTCCGGCCCCGTTCACTCCTCCCCATCGCGCTAGGAATGCCGCCTCACCCCCCACTTGTCATGTTGCATTTTCGAGTGGCAAATTTGCATGTCGGAACGGCCAAACTGTGCCTGACATCTGATCGCATTTTTGCTACGGTGAAAGCACGTGAAAGGTCTATTGTTACATTTTTCGCTTTCCGTACCGAACACTTGCTGGCAATTATGTAGGGATTTATTAATGTGTCTAGATAGTCTGTATGGGAATAAAAAATCAGGTGAAGTTGATATTTCTTTTGTGGTTACAGTTATCTCAGTTAATTATTTAGCCATGCAACGAAAACTGTAGGAGATAAGAGGTGACGTGTGCAATAATATGATTTAGAGGTATAAATATACCGAGATGGGGAATTTTCTCCGTCATATAGAAAATATGATGCCCACGGCCTATTAGTATAGTCGCACACCGCTCGCCATAGGCAGAGAAATCATCCTCACACATTGGAATTGGGTACGTAGGTACTGTATAGTTGCAGAGAAGTTTTCTACCTTTCAGCTTGTGCAATGAATTTCTTGCCAAGTTTTTCCCTAGAGAGAGTTTGGGGTTCTTAAATAATCCGTAAAGGGTTTTTTACAGGATTGGGAACGCGTGTGTGATGCATCTCCAGCTCTAGTGTCGCAAGGTCGTACGATTGTTTGTCACCCTAGTCGCATAAAAGAACATATTCAGACCTTGACCATTTTCTGTTATTGCCAACTTTGTCTTTTTATTCTCCTTATCCTGTCTTCTGATCCCTTTTTTCTTGATTTGTGTATAGAGGTAAGTATAAATGAGATAATCTCTAAACTCATTCCATTATACTTTATGGTTTCTTAACGAAAGATACATTCTTCTAACGGCCATAGCACGTGACGATCTAATCGACGTAGAGTTTAAACCAGAGATTTATAAGCGAAAGCAATTCGTCCCGGTTGGAGACAATGTTAGATGGATTATTGTCGCTAATATCTTTTGTTTTCATCTCTGTACGATCGTTTATTCTCAGATTAACCTACTTTTACAAATGACATAGTTCTGTTAGCCTCCGACGGTATTTGTGATGTTACAATAGGTACTATTAGTCACAGCAGACTTAAATTTCATACTTGTACAAAAAATTCGAAACGTTCAATTGATCTTTATCGTACAATGTTATTGTTTGCAACTAAGCAGACACCTGATGACAAGGCAATTGTTAACTTTATAATGCACTTTTTCTTCTACGAGTACCATATTTTTTTATTATTTAGTGTACATACCTCGACTAAATCTGAGTTAGAGGATTATAATAACGCTGCTCAAAATTTTCCCTACCTAGGTTCTGATTGAGAATTTGTTGCTCGCACCTGTGTTTTATTGCATAACTATGAAGGCACTGCTTCGCCATCAGATGCTTTAAACTGTGTACCGGAATAACATAGATCTTAGAGATAATGCAATGTGTCTTCAAACACAAATAAATATCAAGCATATTTTACTGTAATAGGTATTATAAAATTCCACACCCTTTAAATATCAGCAGTCACGGAAACATCGCAACAACAAGAAATATGTAAATTCTAATCTATAATATCTATTCAAGCAATACTTATGCAGTCGTGTATCAGTTTTAACGGAATGATGCAACAATGAAGAAAATTTTCAAATACATACCTTGCTGCTAAACTTGTATGATTTGTCCTTTCTTGCTCAAGATTTTAATACATTGTTATAGACAATAACCAACATTCTAATAAATGTCAAGAATTCACCATTGATTGAAAGACAAAATAAATCTGAATTAAACTTATTCAAGATGTCCACCCACATGGTCATTACATTCTTGATTGCCACAAGCCCCGAGGTCTACACATTCTGTAGCGAAGGAGGTCAGTGGATAATGATCATGTTTTGAACTAATAACACTAACCAATGCTAATAACTTGATATAAGTTATAAAAAAATAATTAAAATGGGGATATAAGTTGTAAAAAATTAATTAAATTAAATTTGGGCAGTAAGTGACATCGTTATAGTGAAGCGAAGTAGAGACAGCTGCAGCATGTATAATGTTATGAAGAAATGTGTAGTTTTGTTCAAATTAAAGACCCTTTTACGCATTCCCACCATTGTGTCTCTTGTCTAGCCAGGATTAACAGCGGCGACCACCAAACAGGCAATGAACAATGATGGTCATTGTTGTCCCGGGGGTAAAACTACGGTTTCCTTTGTAACTCGCAACGTATTAAATTAGAAGAAATTAGTAGGATTAGGAACTTTTGGATTTTGATTTTCCCTCTTAGCAATGTGTCAGACAGTTTGGTTCAAATTTTGAAAAACAGTTCGAAATTAATTTGAAAATGAAATCGTCACGACTTTTTATGATTAATGCAATTGATCTTTCCGACTTATGTTGGTATTTATTAAATGACGGACATTACGTGAGTACTAAATAATCGCAATTTGATGAAAACATTTAAAACATTTCCAGAGTATACTGCGGCTTTTTATATACACGTAGATTGAGACGCAACAGCTCCAGCATTAAAGGATTTGATTAGACCTTATAAATTCTTTTAATATATTATATCGTTGGAGCAATTGGGATCTTCCTGCGGTGTGAAGTGGGGCACACGTACAGATACGTACACAGATGTGAATTAGAGAATATATCGAGAACATTACTTGCATCTGTTTCCACGGGAATTAGGCCGTTAAGTACTTGGTTGGATTGCACTATATCTGCGACAGAAATGATGATATGACTGTCAGGAGCTAAAATGTATTTTTGCATCGGTGGAGTGATTTCATTAATTTTCATTTTCTAAAAGCACAACACTGTATTTACTTACTGACATTTGATGCCATATTTCATATGAGTAAACAACAGATTTGTGATGGTACAAAATTCTAACGTTTACGTTAAAATATCCAAAAGAGGAGGTGCGAAATCTTCAATACGAAAACTGCTTAATTTTTTGCCTCCTGATTTTAGGCATGATTCATAATTCATCTATAGGACGAGCTCGGTGGTCGATAGCTAGTAATGGCTACTTTGACGCCGAGGTTTCGCGTTCGATCCCCACACAAGACAAACCTAACCTAATTTGTGTGCATGAACATGTCTGTCTGCCTTAAGTACATTTATCAGTTGGCTAGTACCTATAACAAGCTTTGCTTACTTTGGAACCGAATGGCGCTGTGTAAGTAGCCAGAAATACAGTATGAATAATATAGCAAATTTTTAAACACAAGGTGCCCTAAGAGAATCAATAATTATTAACAGTCGTCGGTTCTTTGAACCTCTGATTACTGATTGATACTTGGCGTGGGTTCAACAATGCAAAACTCTAGCAATTAAACACCATCAGTTTCGATTATGACCTTCAAAATACTTATTAATGAGTTCATTTGTATCGTCTTTCTACAATTTCGGCGCTTGTTCGTGCTACTGTTCACAAGGTCATACGTTAATGATTGTTCAAAGGTGAACATAGTTAACGTAAGGAATATTCATGTTCTGTTCGCTAACTTCATCGGCTTGATGAGTTAATTTTCGAGCCGTATTAAGGTCAGAACAGACTTAGGAATTACTTCACACACTGGCGTGTGTGAATTTGTTTATGTAATAGAATGGAAAAGTAGATTCAGGTAAGACTGTTTGAATATGGATGATAGTTTTGACACTAATATATTATTTCGAATGTGTTATGTTTCATTTCCACACGACGAAAGAAATAAAAAAGGAAAGAGTTAGAAAATCGATTAAATTTGAAGACGAAATAACTATGGATAAAAATAATTATGCCTAATACCAAGTTTGGCCAAGTTTTATTTATGTATCTATCACATTTTACAAATGAATTAAACAAAATACGTGTCAAATTGATGACAAACATAATTATTTCCAATTAATAACATTGTTATTTCATTCCTTACTCCGATTAACATGCTGGTGTGTGTAGTATTTTCATAACTAAGTAATTATCAATTGAGTTATGATTTATATATTTATTGTGGAGTCCGGAATAGTATTTTTTTTTCTGAGATTTTAATGTACGTAATTTACGTATTTTTATTGTATCCTTGTGTTTAAAAATTACGTAGGTACCTACATAATATTTGAATCTCAGAAAAAAAAAATCTGTATTCCAGAAGCCACAATAAATATGAACAAACATGAGTATGAACCTTAACTCTCTTAATGTTCACTCAGAATTGTTATCTATTGGAAACGTACAAATTTCGTTTCGTCCGCAAAATATAATGAAACCCATTTCACTCGGACCTCTGCTAAAAACGTACATTTTGAAACATTCACCAAAATGCCAGTCATTGTACATATGAAATCAATTTGGCTAAAACGTAATTGTAAAAAAAATGCTCAGAATTACGTGCACTAAGCGGTTATTTTCTGCTGTCTCCAAAATTCTTGGCGATGGAATGTCGTTAATTTTTACCGGTTTTCGAATGTTCCACGGAATCTTGTTGAAACTTGTCCTGCCGTTGGATATTGACAATTTCATTTCATATGCATTTTTCTCGATCATGATTCATATCCGGTGCACTTTACACTTACATTGATTGGCTTTGTTTGACTATTTACGTACACTATAATCATTTTATGATTCAGTTTCCGGCCGTTCAAAAGCGCTAATTTTGTATGGCTCTTGTTTGAGGATATTCTTATTTATAGATTCTGTAAGCGGGCAAAGACGCCCGTTGTTTTCTAACACGGCAAGTAATTTTATTTACTTTTCCGGCCCAAAAGAAGATTTAGCCCAAATATAAAGTTACTGGTGAATCATAAGTATTTACAAAGTGACTCCAATTTTAATTCAAGGGCGTTGACAAGTGAGCAAATATAGGTACAAAGCACTCGCTCGCTCATGTCACGTATGACTAAAACATAGCTAATATTTTCTTAAAGAAGTAGTTTGTTTGTTTAGTTAAAAGTTTGTTTTTGAACCAAATTCTTTCAAAGGCCGAGTTTTTGCTGCACACTAATGAGACACCTAATTTATATCTATAGCCAGTTTGTTGCATAGATTACTGTCAAGCTTATAAAACGATTGTAGTTATAAATGGCATGCTGACTATACGTCTTGTTATGTAATAGTATTCTACAGCTGTAAACTAAAACGAGATGTCTGCTGTCGAAATTACATCGAAAAATGTAATAGTTCCAGGCACTAAATTACTGTTACTCTGGTCATCTATACCTCGAGGCCTACCGCCTAAGTTGAATACTCTTATTCTATCCTGCCCACCGGGTTCTTTGATTGTGAAAATCGGATTTCTGTTTAAATTTGTGATAAACATCTTCATTTTAATCAGTGGAGGGCCTCCAGCCCTACCGGCTAAGCTTACTACTATTAGCATTAATTAAAGATGAAGTTAGATTTTCGCAATTAAAAAAAATCGATCATGATGTTTTCAGTTCAGGCGGTATGGCCTCTGATTGTGGATAAAGTAGTACCTATATTACCAACACCACCAACCATAGCCAATAATATCACCATTGCTAGTTCTTTTAATACAGAAAGAGATTTTTCTTTTTTAAGTAAATTCACTGCATGTCAAGTAATAAATGTAACAAATTCTTTTTATAGATTGTGTAACATAAAAGTGAATTTCGTCTGTATTTTTGCAGTAAACACAAACAGAAAGTCGATGTTCACTGAATGATTAAGTAGAACATTCATGCCGCAGCCGTATAAATGGAGCTTAAGGATAGCGTAGAGTTCACAAGTTATAGAAAATGGTGGCTCATAAAATTGTAAAACGAGTGTGAGTTTTGTAAGCACTTTACGGAATAAGCTACAACTCTAATTGAACAACTTCTCAAACTCTAATGGAATAATATTAGAATGATTTGCGAGTTCATTACTATCATATTACACCTAAATCTGGGTCTCCTGATGTGCTTTTTTTAAACCTTATACCAAAAATTCGAAACGAAGAGGCTGTCTATACTGATATAGTCATACCTCTTTGTCTCGATGTTTTTTGCAGAATGTTTCGAAAATACACTTCAGTAGACCCGGCTTTACACTCACACTGAGTGCTGAGTCAGCTGAGTGCGAGTTTTTTATTCACGTTCGATAATGTCAACGTAAACAAACTGACCAAATAGAGAAGTACTCTCATGTTGTGAATTTACCAGATGCGTGTTACATATCCAAATTATCTGGGTTGCTCACTTCGAAATGTGAGCGAGTAAGCTATATAATTTTGATATGTAACACGCGTCATATAAATTCACAACATGAGAGTACCTATCTATTTGGTCGGTTTGTTTACGTTCACATTATCGAACGCGTACAAAAAACTCGCACTAGGCACTCTGATATCATTCCGATCTTTTTATTTTTTTAAATTATTTTAGTAGCTGTTTTTTTTTATAGCAAAACATAATATCCGGTGTCAAAACATAAAATAGACAAACGGAAAACATCTAGACCCAGCACCTTGCTAATTGACCAGTCGTTATACTGTTAAAACTAGTTATGTTTCCTAGAGATAGACTGGATCGATCACCTGTTAACTAATTGCCAACAATTGCCAGTGTGGTATAAACGTAGAGGTTCTTGTTTTATTGTAATTCTTCTGGTCTTATAAATTCCCAGAACTCTTTAATATTTTTTTTCAGGCTGCAAAATATGTCCTGTGTACCAACGATGTTTTGACGCTTGTGGCATACCTATAGTATTTATAACATCGTTGCTGTGGACTGAATTCGATATGAACGTACCATCTTCTGTATCATCATCATCGTATACCTGTTTTGTTGTCTACGTCCAAATATATATTATTTGGTATATGGTGTATCAAATACAAAATTAGGTTATGTCTAATGAAAAAATTGGACAAAATTATCAAACCAATTCGTACTAAACAATTACGAGTTTGCGACCGAAACTACGAAACTTCGGTTTTTCATTACAAACTAGTCCTTGGATATAAGTATGCTTTTGAACTACTTACTTGCCAAAGTATCACCTTACGAGTGATAAAACCATCTTTTTTATAGCATTGATGTGCATATTATAGATATCTACCCCTGATATACAATCTTCTGTATATTTTTATTAAACATATTGTCTGTAATATGGTAGGTGTCTGTTACTGAGCCAGATAGATTATAGTTGTCCTTTTTATTTTGATGCTATGTAGGTAGTTACCATCAGAGTGATATCACAAAACAACTATTAGTACATCTACCTACAGTATCATACTCAGTAGCTATCCTCTGTAGTAAGGACGTAGGCGTAGGACTACTATAGTCAAAATAAGTCATTGAAATGCCCATGTCATAACATCTTATAAAACCCTATTTATAGCCGCCGGCGCGTCGGCCTTGTTGAATATTTTAATATTCATGTCTGCTAAGAGCATTTGTACTGTAACGTCTTCTGTGACAGTCGTCATCGATTCTATCGCTAGATGATTCACCCTACATTCCTCGTATATCTTTGAATAATTAATTCCATCAAACTTTATCATTTGGGATTGCCATTTTTCTATTCAAATCGTTATTAAATACAGCTCTTTTTAGGCCGTCATTCATTGTTAATTCACCATTTATAAATTATTTATTAAACATTTTGACATGACACGTATTTCTACTTTTATATTGTATAATATATCATCACTGTATATAGACTTATTTAATTTAATAATTGAATTTGTACTAGCGATAAGATCAGTATCAGGGTATGTTTCCGCCATTGTAACATAGCGGGCTTGTGTTTGTTCGCAGCTGCAATTTCTTGCAAGGACGTTCGCGTGTCCGACTGGTACTGAGATACTAGACGTGATCGTCTATTATATTACATCTCGAGACACGAATTCATCATTAATCTCATCATACCTTGTCATTACGAACCATGATTTGACGATAGTATCAGTTTTAACAAACTACATACACAAGACAATATAATTAGAATCGTATCTACTCGTAATACCTGTGGTAATACTCTTCTTGTAGCTACTCATCAATAGTGGTATCATCACTCATTGGAACCAAAATGGAAGTGTTCGCTTTGACAAACTCTGTTATGGTATTAATTCCTTCCGTATTTCCCAAAAGACATCAGGTTTTGCAGAAAATGCGTAAAGTGGTGTAGAACAGCGGGCTTACTCTAAATTAAATTCCTAATTTTCAGCCGAAAGTTCTATGTTCGAGAAACCACATGTCATATTTATTTTGGTAATTAGACAATAAACTTGACCTTGCTGGATGCGATTTCTTTTTTTTTACTTATGAGTAGGCCCCCAGGTAGAGTATCGGGAGTGTGTTCTGGCTATGCAAGCGTCCGGAGACTGCAATGACTACATTATGCTTGTTGTTCCTAACCTACCTAAGCTTGCCTAAGTCAACAAAAACTTGTTTTGGCTGATGAGACTTTAGTTTTAGATCATGAACAGCTTGAGATGAAGAAATGAGGAGTGAACAAGAAAGAATCTCTTACCGAACTTGTTATAAAAAAGGAGAAAAAAAAACATGCCTTCATATTCATAGCAATAAGTAGCGCTTATAATTTAGGATGTTAATACTTCTCCCTGGGCTTCATAATATATATATATATCCAAAGATTTTTTCATGGGAGGTAAGGTGTAGTACAGCGTATTTGTAAGCTGCCCGACTGGGGAAGTACGAGTACGTACACCTCACATAACAGCCAAATAACAATTTCCTTGGGGGTTGTTGTGTTCCTGCGAGTGTTTGTAAGGTCGCCAGAAAGAAAGGGAGGTGTATAGGCTGGCAATGGATCGGCGACCCCTTGGTGTTGCTGATCTCCATGGGTCTTTGTGATTGCATCGGGTGACCCATGTGCTCGTTTGCCCCCCTCTCATATAAGAAATAAACACCATAATACATGTACCCTTCGGACATTTGGCTCCCATACCTTCGTTACATAACAGTGACTACTAAACTGTAAATTGTAAAAACATTTTTGAAACCCGGAACTTGCAAGTCACTACATAAAATCATAGGTTAAATGTCAGTGGTTTCATTGATTCGAAAGATACCATTCACAATGACTTGAGGAAGAATTAGAATTAGTTTAGATGGGAATTAGTTATCGTACAATCTGGCTGTAGGTAAAAGTTACTCTTAAGGCCCATCACACATTCCCACCACTGTGTCTCTTAAGTAGCCAGGATTAACAACGGCCACCGCCAAAAAAGGCAATGAACAGTAAAGTCCATTGTAGTCCCGGTGGTAAAACTACGGCGGCCTTGGAACTCACAACGAATTTAATCAGAAGAAGTTAGTAGGAGGAAGAATCTTTTGGAATAAAAAAGTTATATAAAATATATTTTATTGTTCACATAATTCGTATTTCATGCAGCCTTTCGAAAGATGTGCGCGTACATACATTTCTGAGGTTCATTTTTATATATATGATTGTTTTATTGTCAGTATCTCAATAACCGAAATTCGGCCCAACAGCTTTTCAATACAAATTGACCCAAAGACCTAAAAGTCCAGATCGCCATTGTCAAGCAACCTCGCAATTGCAATGTAAAAGCCATTCAATAAATCTTTTATCACCTACTACTTGGAATATAATACATATTTCTAAACCGCAACGTCCAGTCGTGTGACATGGTACAGGGTCAGTCGACAACACTTGTAACAAAGAACTGGTTTGTGCCAGACGTAGGGTTGTCAAATTTAGTACAAAAAAGGTTAACTGGATCAAACGTCGGTTTCCATTAAATATTCTCACATCCAGCTTGCTGGTATGTAACTCAGTGTAATATTTTTTTACTTTTTATTGTGGTTATTAATATCTCATAAAGTCCTAAAATCTTGTTATTTGGGACGGCACTATGTCCTTATCGCTCTATCTGTAGTGGCAAATCGTTGTGGTTAACCCTTATTCAATCGAAGGGGTTTAGAGTATACTCTTAGAACATACATCATAAAAAATAATGATAGAACATGACATCATTTTTTTTCCATCAACAATAATATTGTATTACACAGCATTATTGCCGAGCGATGGCCAAATTGGCACCATGAATAAGTTATTTATGTAAAGTTATTAAAATATTATATGTCATTGTGTGGTATTTCCTCATATTGTGATGTTAATGAAATATATTTTCTTCTTTCATAATGTTATAATAAAGCACTTGTTCTGTTCCACGTAGGTAATTATATTTAATTTTAAGTTTCGCTGCTAAGGCATTATCAATGTAAACATATGGTATTTGTGTTTCTACTATACACAAATACCATCCACGTTACAGTGGAACAGTACAAGTGCTTTATTATAACATTATGATAATAATGTTCCACCAAGTGCCAACAATCAACTTCTTTCTTCTAATAAAAATAATTATGACGCCTAAGACGAAAATAATAGGTTTTATGTACTATGAAAGTTGTCTGGACTCGTTGCCAACCCTATCTGGCTGGGGTTTTATGTACCTACTATACTTCAACAAGCCCGATGTTAATTTTAGACTTAATGCGACGAAGATGTGGGACTTTGTTCGCGTTTGGTAGATTTAAACAACCGCTCAATTGGTCTCTACGCTCCAAACAGTTGCTGCTGTTTTAACAATATTGTGATGGACTTTGAGCTGCAAAATACTGTTCCACTACAATGAAAACAATGATGTCTTTATAGCTTAGATATTCTTTGATACAAAGTGGTGAAAAAAGAGAAATGATATGTGCTCGAGATAAAAAACCTATCCATAGGCAGGCTACCGTCGACGTTCCTTAACTTGCGTGATCGATTAGGCTGCCATAGTGTTGCCCAAATGCAAGAACAAGATGAGACTTAGCCAGTCTTGGTCTTGGTTTTTCGCAAATAGGTTCTGGTCTTGGTCTTGGTATTGCGGTCCCAGTCTTGGTCTTTCCCCTAGTGTCTCGCAATTAAGTCCACAACAAATGTTTTTATATATTTTTTTTGCGTCTCATAGAGTCCTTAAGCGTATACCCGAACTCCTATACTCCCTGAAACGACACTAAGTGCAAGACGCAAGAGTCTCGCAGGCTTAGTCTTGTTCTTGTTCAAATCTTGCACGGTCAGTCTTGGTCTTGGTCTTGCGAAAATTAGGAGGACTCGGTCTTGGTCTTGCAAAAATGCAAGAACAAGACCAAGACTGCAAGACCAAGACCGATTTTGGGCAACACTAGGCTGCCACGCGAAACGACGCCGAGCTCCTCAGTCGGATAAAAAAACTGAATACTAAGTGTGCTAAGTCTCGTTCAAGTTCATTCAGTTGAGGAAAAGTGTTGTTGTATAGACTAAGTATGTGCAAAATTAATTAGGTGTACATATATGGCTTAATTATGTGGAGCTCGATGACGTCGTTACGCGTGTGAGTCTAATCGAACACGCAAGTTAAGCAACTTCGACCGTAGTCTGTCTATGGATGGGTTTATTATTATCTCGCGCTCCTCATGGTACGTTAAACCGTCGGTCCCGGATGTTATCAATAGATGACAGACGTTAAGCCAAGTCATCGTAAGTGGCTTTTAGGCGCCTTCAAAACGCTGGCCTCCGCCAATTTGCAGTTGAGCAGCGTGGTGGAGTATGCTTTAAACCCCTTCGTTTGAGGGTAGACCCGTATCCCAGCAGTGGGATGAATAAGGGTTGACCAAAGGATGAACAAGGGCGTAGAGCCATCCTAAATAACAAGATTTTATGAGATTCCTTTACTGACTTTACTTTGACTTTAGGAGAGGACGTTAGGACTAATAAATAAGCACAATGAAAAGTAAAAAATATACATTTGACTATAACCACACACCGGCCACTCCATACAATTGTTGCATCGTTAACTACTACATACACAACTGCGTCTGTGCAGAGCGTAAATGAGCGTGTGTGCGAGCGGCGCCGCCGTACAAACTGTTCCAGATTCGTCTCAGAGGGGAGGTGAGGTCGCTACGAGAGAGCGGCAGGGAGAGTCCTTACTGTACGTAGTACTATTACTTATACTGTGCTATAACTAAGTAAATATTTTTTGATACTACACTGTGTGTGTCATCAGGCAGGTTGTATAGTTCCCCACCTCAGTGTTATTATAAGAAAGAAATTTACTGTTTTTTTATACCACTAGAGTATCAAACAAGCTTACGGCCCGCTTGATGGAAAGCTATTACCGTACCCTATGAACGCCTGTATCACCAGGGGCATCACACGCGCATTGCCGATCCTGTAAACATCTCTTCACGCCGTTCATTCCATTAACTATTTATTAAACTAGTTCATTAAAATTAACAGGCAGTTCATTCCACAGCTTGACAGTACGCAGGAGAAAACTTCTCTGAAACCGCACAGTACTAAACAATATAATCTTATCGGGCGACATTAGAGAATCGACTGCTAAATGTGGACGAATAAGTCGTGAGACAAGTCGCTGGCGATGTTGCAACGTGCGGCGTTGGACATGTAGGCCAACTTGAATAATCACAGGACCTTTGGTTTCTAGTGAGTACATGTCTGCAGGAATAAAGCGACATACATACATGTCTGCAGGAATATATCACACACAGAGATCATACTGACAGAGAGGAAGTAGTAGGTAGCAGTGACATTTCATGGCATATAAGTAGATAGACTGTAAATTCATTATTTTGTAAGAATTATTGGTCGCCTCGTGGTCGAAATTCGACCATAACTAATTTAAATTATGACTCTAACAATAAAAAAACAGTATATATCTGCGTGTCTGATGGTAAGCGGTCATCGCATTTGCGCGACATTTTCTTGTATTACACCGAGGCCGGTGATCCAATCAAGATTAACTGCTTTGAGTACCAAAAAACAAGTCAAGGCAAAATAATTACAAGGCAATCGTAGGTTAGGTCGAACGATCTCCGGTTCAAGTTAACATGATAACTAATAATAACAAGGTAAATTTACGGAATTTACAAAAGTATTTTAAACTATAATGCGTCGATATAACTTAAATTAAATAAAGACTATTCAAATTATTAAATAAATAATGCCTTAGCGGCGTAAACAGATGGTATATGAGTTTTTATAGAAACTCATATACCATCTGTTTACCTTGATAATGCCTTAGCGGCGAAACCGGTCGGTAAAATTAAATATAATTAAGTGGAACAGTACAAGTGTTTTATTATAACATTATGATAATAATGTTCCACCAAGTGCCAACAATCAACAGTATCAACTTTAATAAATAAATATTTCTGAACAATTTACACAGCGCCATCTAGTCCCAAAGCGCAAAGCTTGTAGGTACATACTATGAAATACATTTTTTTGTACATGCATACTTATAATACATAGAAAACACCCAGACCAAGACAAACAGACATGTTCATGCACACAAATGTTTGTCTTGTGCGGGAATCGAACCCGCGACCTCGGAGTCAAAGTGGCCATTGCTAACCATTCGACCACCGAGCTCGTCAAATTTCATACTCTTCCATCCGCGCAATTTTCGTAAAGAGGTAAAGTTTTTGTTTCACGTACTAATATATAGATATTTGTTAGTATTGCGTAGTAGTTAGGGCAAATGTGGACTGGTAACCAGACCACAGTCGATGTAAGTTGACCTGGCTAGCTTTGTTACCAATAGAGAGACAGGGATCATAGTGTGTGTGAAACTTGTCTCGGTGTGGTCCATTGTTTGCAAGTAGCCGTGTGTCCATGCGGGCTGAGGTATGTCGGATCTTGTGAGGGAACTACTGAAAATAAAAGTTTGTTTCGTATTTTTTAAGTAAAACTTCTTTACTTGAGGAGTAAGCTGGTGAATGCATGAAGAGAGCGTTACGGAAACGGCGAACGGAAGTTGAGAGGGTTGATAAGTTAGAAGAGCTAAAGAAGTTTTACTTCAGTCGAGTGGTCTAAAGCACACGTTTTCTTTAATACTAGGTCGGGTGGTAAATAAGCATACGGCCAGCCTGATGTGAAGCCATTACCGTCGCCATATACATATACGCCTTCAACATGACAATATCGCTCGCACGCTGCTACATCTGCTGCCAACGCAGCAACTCCTTCCAATCCTGGTGACCTATCTCACTCGCAGGAACACCACAACCCTCAAGGGAATTGATATTTGGCTGCGGTATTCTGTGAGGTACTTCTCTGCGGCGGTGCGACGGTGCGGCTTTCTTTTCGCCAAAGTCTCATTTGTTAATCAGCATGGTGCACCACATGCAGGCCAGGTTGGGTCTGGTTCAAAGATGTTGATGAACCACTTACACCCCAATTTTTCTCAAAGATTATCTCCCATTTGCTCCAACAGCTCGCAGCTAAAATTAGTGTATGTTTGTTTATTATTCCGTATAACTGAAATAGTATGATCTGGTGCATGTCGCGTGCACATGCAAGTTAAGATAACCGTTAGATAAACAAGCAAACCGTCGAAATGAAGTCTGTTAGGTTTATTTTAACCATGTTTAGTTAAAGATGGCTTCTTGATTTCTTAAGTGGTTAACTATCTGGTTTGATCTGGCCGTTTAGAGGCCAGATGTTTATCTTATATTTTTCAGACGAACAACTGGTTTTCATCAGCATCATCATTATTTGACGATCCCGGTGGCCGAATGGCTAGCATTGGCTAGTTCGACTCCGAGGACGCGGGTTCGATCCCCGCATAAGACATACATTTGTGTGACATAAACATGTTTTAGTATTTTCTATGTTTATATGTATATACTAGCGGCCTGCCCACGCTTCGCTGTGGCTCAATCTTTCCGTTACCACCTCATTACAATGGATTTCCCCATACATACCACATTTTATCGTTTGGTATTAAAATAAAGAGCTTAATGAGGCCTTTCCCAAAATATACAACACATAGAGTAAAACAGGGTCGGACTGGGCCGGAAGGGCCCGGGTGGCTGACAAGCCCGGGGCCCGAGACTAGATGATGGTAGATGGTATATTATCCTACGGTTGCCGCAAGCCCCGCAAGCCAGACCCATGGAGGGCCCGCGCAGGCTGGGGCCCGGCTGGCAAATGCCACCCCGACTATATGGCCAGTCCGACGCTGGAGTAAAATTCTCAAGCATGAGTCTAACTCTGAAAAAAGACTGTTCACCCACTTAGGGGTTGAATATTGAAAAGTCGTGAAATACGTGTTTACTTAATTTCTTTCAAGACTACATTTACAAAGTTCTAAACCGAAATTTCCAGTCCCTATTTCACCTGAAAGGCTGGCAACAGATCGGCGACCCCCTTGGTGTCTGATCTCCATGGGCGGTGGTGATTGATTTCCACTAGGTGACCCACATATTCATATGCCCCCCTCTCATATATAATAAAAGAAATATAGTTGGGTATCAATTCTGGGAGAATTCCTTATCGTTCAGGTACATTTAAAAAGCGCCGTCCTCTTAACATCAATGGGCTAACATTATCTACGCCCACACTGTATCAATCATCGTATCAAAATGATAAAACATGATCGTGATGCATGATGTCACCACACATCAAATATTTGGGGCATCCATTGACATTTGCTATTGATAAGTGATATGATAAATGTATTTGCCGTACCTTTATCATTATCAGTTGTATGACACTTGCAGGTTCCTGGTAAACAATAAAAAAAAAACCGGCCAAATGCGAGTTGGACTCGCGCACGAAAGGTTCCGTACCATTATCTACAAAAACGGCAAATAATCACGTTTGTAGTATGGGAGCCCCCTTAAATATTTGTTTTATTTTTATTTAATTATTTATTTTTAAAGTGAATACAGAACTAATTAATTATTATGTGAGTATTTCAAGTGTCTACCTATTGCCGTTATCAATTGCGAACGTTTGTTGTATGGGAGCACCCTTAAATATTTATTTTATTCTGTTTTTTAGTATTTGTTGTTATAGCGGCTACAGAAATAGATCATCTGTGAAAATTTCAACTCTCTAACTATCACGGTTCATGAGATACAGCGTTCATGGTGACAGACGGACGGACGGACGGACGGACGGATGGACGGACAGCGGAGCCTTAGTAATAGGTAGGTTAGTAATAGGTTCCTTTTTACCCTTTGGGTACGGAACCCTATAAACATTCGTACATGTATATATTGTTTTATACATATGCTAACTGCCTGGAAAGACTTAGTTCTGTCAAAAGTTAAGTTTTTTTTTACTATTATCCACGCAATTTTTATATTTTTTCTTGATTAAATCTTTCCGTGTGCCTTAAGGAAAATACGAAAAAGAAATTTGCTATATTGGTCGAGTCGAGTTTTGCGCTAAGCAACCTTCATTTTTATTTCTATACATATTACATAGCTGTCAATCGTGGTTCAATTTGCAAAGTATGTACGCAACAAATGAAGAAGTGGCTCCTGATCTCTGCTGTTCTTGGTGATGACATGATTTCCAGTTCATGTAAAATTTTTCAGTCATCACCTCATGACAGTTAAAAGTATTAATTCATCAATGAATTCATCAGTCATCGATCGAGTTATGTTTTATTGTCGAAATGAAATCAAATGGAAATGGTATGTAATTTGATTTGTATGGGAACCAAGCGTGCCTGAGTTTGGTACGCTTGGTTGGTTTGGCACTACAACAGGCAAGCAATATGAGTATACTACTAATAACTCCGTGTTGTAATTGATTGAATGATCCGGTGTTGAATTTGATAAATATAACCATTTGGTTATATTTATCAAATTCAACAATTACTATTTTAACTTTGTTCCCATACAAATTAAATTGCATGCATATCATTTCCATTTGATTTCATTTCCGTGATGTCTAATGTGGTAATCGAACACGCGACCCTTGGTACTGGCTTTGTTCGATTGGTCAAGTTGGTACACAGTGTCGCACAGTGTTGCCAGTATTGGCATCGATTTTGTTACTTATACGATGTTAGAGTTATTAAGATATTATTATGTATACTGTCTATTTATTGTTGTGAACTAATATTATTTCATGTTGTTTATCTATGCTGAATTTGTATCGGCATCGGTGTTGTCACTTTTGGCCTGCACTGAAAAGCAGGGCTGAGATCACTCTGTGAACTCAGCAATGATCCCTGAGGGTGGGCCAAAATTTCAACGTCACTTCATATAATTATGTCTTGTTGTATTTGTGTACAATTGTATGTGTGAAGTTGGAATAAAAATATTTCTATATTTCTATATTTCTAAAGTTGCTTAACCTGGGCTAACCACCGGGAGTTGACACGATTTATTACGTATGCGACTAATACTCAACTAATACTCTTGCTTGCCCGAGTGCTGAGTGCGAGATTTTTGGTCACATTCGAATGTGTTAACGTTTACAAGCCGACCAAATTGAGGAAAAGTTTCATATTATGATTTTACCAGACGCGTGTTACATATCCCAATTAGCCGGGTTGCTCACTTCAAAATGTGAGCAAGTAAGCCACATAATTTTGATATGTAACACGCGTCTTATAAATTCACAACATGAAAGTTCTCTATTTGGTCGGTTTGTTTGCGTTCACATGATCGAACTAGAACAAAAGACACGCGCTATAAGCACTCTATTGTATGAGTTTGACACGCTTGGTTCCCGTACAAATCAAATTGCATATTATTTCCATTTCATTTCCGTGATGTCTAATATGGGAACCGAACACGCGACTCTTGGTGCTAAAGTTGCTTAAGCTAACCACCAGGTTCGTCGTCGACCCTTATTCATACGAGTATATAAAAAAAACGTAGTATAAAAAAAATAGGACTGCTGGGATTGGGGCCTTTCCTCAATCAAAGGAGTTTACAGCATACCTCAACTGCGGGTTGGAACTCCATACAGATCTGAATGAACCACCAGGTTCATAATAAAGATATCTGTACTTCACCACTAAATTGTTTAAGTGCCCGTAATCAGCCGCTGTCAGCGCCTTTAATTCTGAACGCAGCGTTTCAGTGTTTATGAACTGAAACTATCAACATCCGGTGCCTTGAACTCCAATCAGGTTAACTCGCGCAGTTCAAAATGTACGGCACGCGAAAATAAATAAATTTCCCAATGTTTTACTAACAAGACGTTTAGATTTATTACTGTTTAAATTACCATTTACTTAGACGGTGATGTAGAACTTTTGTTGATCACGATTTCGCGAATGATTAAGTGGTTTACGAAAAATATGAATATTTAAGAAAGTGGATATAGTGCGTCGACGGGAAGCTTCCTCTACCAGGCGACCAAGTGTTGGAACAATATACCTCCTCCAATAAAAACTCACTAACAAAATATACTGTCCAAAAAAAAACGATTTTTATTACGTGAACAAAAACTATGCATATGCTGTGGTCGCACTGGTAATAGGTATGTTCTAACATATCAACTTGACTTAACATATTTCTCAACATTATACTATCCACACTAAGACTTACAATTCTCACAATATCATGACGCTCAAGCAAGGAATGACAAAAATTAGATGCGTCCTCTGTGATTATATATAGAAGCTGAAAATCAGGGGTCTGTTTTACGAGCATTATCATCATCAGCCTGTATCTACCCACTGCTGGATATAAGCCTTCCCCAATGCTTTCCACCAAATACGATCCTCCGCCTTCCGCATCCAGCCGCTTCCAGCCGCTTTCTTAAGGTCCTCGGACCATCTAGAAGCAGGGCGCCCAACGCTTCGTCATCCTACGCGCAGCCTACTTTCCTTCATACGTTCCTCCCCCATCTGCCATCACTTATCACACGCTCGGCAGATGTGACCAGCCCATTGCCACTTCAGCTTGCAAACTTTAAATGCTATGTCGACAACTTTGGCTTTTGTCGAATTTCTTCGTTCCGGATTCGATTCCTTTAGATTTAGAGAAATCCCGAGCATAGCCCTCTCCATCGCTCGCTGCGCGACCTGTGGCCTGTGGCCTGTGGACCAGTCCGATGGTCAGTGTCCAAGTCTCTGCACCATATGTCATTGCAGGGAGGACGAGCATACATTTCACCCCCTACTTACCTTCTTATATGACTGCAATACACATATTTCCTTTCCTATACCGTCATTATAACAACCCACTTATATAATTTGAACTCTATGTGATGAAATATATGTATAGATTCTTCTCTAGCAATAACCCTGCCGGTAGTCACACACGTCATAAATACGTTACCATCCACCCACGCGTCAAATGAATGTCCTCATACCAACGCAACGTGTTATGTAACCCTTGGTCGAACAATATCAGCGTGTGGTACAATTTTTTTTATTCACGCAACGGGTTTAATATCAGCAACATGTGAGTGATAGTTTGGGGTTGCGTAGTATTGCATAGAAGTCTATGTAATTGATATTAACAACGGCAGACCAGAATTTACGCGATCATGCATTAATATAAGGTATTTAAATCTTTTGAAGTAAATATGTTTTTAAAATTGCTTCCATTGGGTGGCGATTAAAAAAATGATAACAAAATCGGGGGATACAGTTTGGTGTTGCAGCTACATAATATCTATCATCTCGATAGATGAAGGCTCAAATAATTTATTACGCTAAGTAAGGACAATGGAACATCGCGTGCGGGAGAGGGGGAAGCGCTGCCATTTTGAGATAATTCACGTACAAACACACGGCCGTGTTACACAGTCACACCCCATTTTTTTCCTGACGTTTCTACTAGGTTGTATCGGAAGTGCTTGCCGGCTGACAGCGATGTCACTCTGACTCCGTTATCGAGGTCGATGTGTCTTCGTCTTCTGTAGAAAAGGTATGTAAATAAATACCTTACGCATCGCGTTAATTCTTATATTCATATTTAAAATTAAGCTTTTATACTTTTGTTAGGGCGGGTATTTGCTACAGGGATTGATAAATAAAATAGATGGTCGACTGCAGATCAGATCAGAGAACACTTCTACTGCAAACAATACACCATATGACAGCGTAAGTAAGTTTTAAAGGTCAAAATATAAGTTTAATCTGCGTACTATAGTTTCAAATTGAGAAAGTACACACGAAGCCGCCATAGCAACAATCTTTAGTTAAAAGGTTCGAAGCTTTTAATTCATTCTCATTCAACACAACGGCGCAGTGTGGGAGAGCCAACCGGTTCGGGAATCCGATCCCGGCTCTTTTTTTTACACATGACGTGTTTTACTTAGAACCGTCCGCGTCGCCAGACGCTGATGAGTGATCGTCACCGTCCGCCGTCACAGATACGGTCATTTGGAGTGCGTTGATAAGGGTTAAAGTCAACTTAGTCAACTCATTAGTTAACTATATTATTCATGGGACCAATGTGTGTGTAAATATAATGTATATGTATGTAAATATTAAATATATCGCGATGTAGTTGCTTCGCCATAAATGTAGATCTTTCGGTGAAGCACTCTAGCTTCTATCTGGGGTGTAAGTAGCTCACTCACTTGCTTGGTCTGCACCCTGGCGGTAAAAGTGGCTCAGAACCATCTTTAGGGCCAAAGCAAGCGTCCCTCGGGCGAAAGAGACGTATGACATGACATGACCCAACGTTTCGACGCCTCATAAAAGGCTCTATTCTTATAAACCAGGTTTATTCGATGACCCGGGATGGCCCTACCGCCGAAGCTGAAGCCGATTACCGTTGAATATTTTGATTGGAAAAATAGGTCTTACGTTTTAGTTATTTTCAAACATCTTCAGCTTATTCGGTAGAGCTTTACCATACCATACCATAAATCTAAGCTGAAATTTTGTTTTCGCAATTAATAAATCCGGGAATCGGCTTCACTTTAGCCGGTAGGGTCCCTGATCTACCTTATACGTCTTTTTTCGACAAGCACACGGCCCGCCTGATGTGAAGCGGTTACCGTAACCTAATTTATTTATTACTATTATTCTGTGAGGTGGAGGTACATTCCCGAGTCGGGTAGCTTACAGTTACGCTCCCTACCTCTCTTTTCGCCAGAGCTTCGTTTGTGAGTCAGCAGGTTGCACCACGTGCAGGTGAAGTTGGCTTTGGTTCAAAGATGTTGATAAACCACTTACACCCCAAAATATGAACCCCATGATATGAATGATAATGTTCGAGATTTTTTTCTATCGAGTAAAGTAAAGCTTATCATGTAACGATTCCAGAAATAATATATATCAAGTGCTCAATTATAAGCTTGTATTGTTTTTAATGTTTCAGTACATACGCTTATCGCTTATCTTTTGCTGACGGGCAATTCTTCTAATGAAAATGTAGTCAAAATTCAGTTCTGGTCCACTAATGTCAAATTTAGTATTCTCGTATCACATTATGAAACTTTTAAGTTTAATTTAAGTGGGATTATATCGAAATGTGACCGAAAATTAAACAAACTAAGAATGTTACTTTGGTAACAATAAGAAATGATAATAATTAATTAACGAAATCAACTAGGTATATAATTTTAGTTAATTCACAATTCAATCTCCATTCAGTCAACTTTCAATATGCGATCGTAGACAAATTACGAGAATTTGCCTTCTGGTTTAAAAATTTGAAATTACGAACATCGGCATCAACCCATAATCACCCCATTGGGATATGGGTCTCCCCTCAATCGAAGGGGTTTAGAGCATACTCCACCACGCTGCTCAACTGCGGGTTGTCGGAGGCTAGTTTGTTCAAGCCGCCCTAAGGTCACTGACAAATAGACTATAACCACGGCGAGATTACCGTCACGTTTTAGTATCGCTGCGCGCAAAAAATTCGTAAAAATTGGCTATTTACGTCCGAATTCGACGCGAGTGGTGTCAATAGTTTTGTCTCGGTGCAGTGCATCTAATAGTGCTTTTGAAAATAACCGCACGATTTCAGTGTAGTGTCAGCGTGGGAGAAACCAGAAAATTAAGAAATTTTTAAATTTCAAATCGAAACGCTGCTCGATTTATCGCGACGACCTACACATTTTATCACATCGTCTGAAAGGTCTTCCAGAGACCTTTCTAACGACACCTTACACGTATTTTTATGTGCTACCACCGAAGCACAAAACCCGAAAAACCAAATACCACGTGACCACGTGCACCCTGATCTAGCTGCGTGCGGCGGTTTCCAGCAATTGTTCTGAAAGCCGACAGTCACCCCCATCACGGAGGCACCAAAAACCTGGCGAAAAGTTAAGTGGTTTAGAAGTTATAGACATTTAAAATTTTCATACATTTTCAAAATACCATATCTCAAAAACAAGATCGACAACACCATTAATAAAAAATAGCATTGGAAAGAACTTACTAAAGCCTAACTACAAACCAAGATTCAAAAATTTTTATTGACATATTCCGAAGATTCTTCTTCTTCTTCCGAAGATTCTTCAATATTTTTCACCATCACGAGGTCACCCGCGGAACCCGACAACTAAAGATCTTAAGATAGCATAATTTAGATAAGATTATTCTAATCTTCTAGAAAAAAAAAAAAGAAAGGAAGAAAGAAAAGAAAAAAAAAATATTTATATTTATATTTTTATTTTTTTATTTTTTTTTATTCTTTATTTTTATTGCTTTTATTTTATTGTTTTTTAATTTATCTTATTTTACTATGTGAGATTGAAGTGGGACCGGTTGGCGCGGGACGCCGTAGCTTATTGCTGAGGTTGCCTCGGGGACCATTAGCCGACCGTACCGAATGGCTCAGGCCAATCTCCAGAGGAGCCAATTAGCAACTCAAGAGTTGCTATTGGCCGCAGGCAAACGCAACATATCCGTTGCACTGCTGCAGGAGCCCTACGTGGGTCGGGTTGGAAGTGTTAGGAGTTATCAGGGAGTGAGGGTCTTCCAGGCGCAGGAGAATGGGCAGGGTACTGTGAAGGCGGCAATAGCCGTCTTCGATAATGACTTAGATGTCATACAGTACCCGCAACTCACCACGAACAACATCACAGTGGTGGGGATCCGGACCAGCGCCTGGAAGATCACACTCGTCTCCTACTACTTCGAACCTGACAAACCAATCGGGCCATACCTGGAGCAGTTGCGGCGGATTGAGCGCGATGCCGGAGCAGGTGGATTGATCCTGGGCGGGGACGCCAACGCGAAGAGTGTCTGGTGGGGCAGCTCTCATGAGGATTCCAAAGGAGAGGAGATGGCTGGGACCTTAAGGGAGCTGGGCCTCCAGATTCTTAACTGCGGTGACGTCCCAACATTCGATACCGTCAGAGGCGGAAAGAGGTACAGTAGCCATGTCGACGTGACGGCATGCTCGGAGGATATGTTGAGCTTGGTGGATGGATGGCACGTCGAGGAAGCACTCACGTCTTCAGACCACAACGGCATCATATTTGACATCCGCATTGCCAAGGCCAAGGGAGTATCGATCGCGAGGACCACCAGGATCTTCAACACCAAAAAGGCTGATTGGGGTAAGTTTCGTGAGAAACTCGCCTCAATCATGCTGAGAGACAGTCTCACCGCTGCACGCGTGGAGGCTGCCGAAAAGTGTGAGGAACTGGAGGTGATCGTGGATGGATACACCCGGGCGATAGGCGAGGCCTGTGAGGCCTCTATGCCTAAAAAGAGCAATGCGGGGTCATTTAGGCTGCCGTGGTGGTCGGAGGAATTGGAGGAGCTGAGACGACAGACCAACACCAGGCGACGCAGGATCCGAAACGCTGCGCCGTCGCGTAGACAAATGGTAGTCCAGCTGTACCTCGAACAGAAGGGCAAGTACGAGGCCGCGGTGCGAGAAGCACAAACCCGCAGCTGGAGGGAGTTTTGTGGGAGGCAAGACAAGGAAGGTGTCTGGGAAGGTATCTACAGGGTCATCGGCAGGGTAACCGAGCGGAAGGAGGACACGCTCCTCGAAGTCGACGGGAGGGCGTTGGACGCCAGGGAGTCAGCAGAGCTGTTGGCGGACACCTTTTATCCCGCCGACAGCGGGTTGGACGACAATACAGATCACCGCCAAATGAGAGAACAAGCCCGTACGGTAAACGAACGGGCCAATGATGATCATGACCCGCCGTTTACCGAGAGGGAACTCATGGCGGCTGTATTGTCCTTCAACCCAAAAAAGGCCCCTGGTGCCGACGGCCTCACGGCTGACGTTTGCGCTCGGGCCATTGACGATGGCTCGGGATTCTTCCTGGCCCTTCTTAACAAGTGTCGGGCCCTCCGATACTTCCCTCGGCTGTGGAAGGAGGCCATCGTAATTGCTCTTCGGAAACCGGGAAAGGAATCGTATCGCCTGCCCAAATCATACAGGCCGATCGGGCTTCTGTCTGTTTTGGGCAAGATATACGAAAAAATGTTGATCGCTCGCCTCAAGCATCATCTTCTGCCGAGGATTAGTACTCGCCAGTACGGGTTCATGCCACAGAGGGGCACCGAAGACGCCCTCTATAACCTGCTGCACCATATTCGCAGCAAGCTAGACGAGCGTAAGATTCTTACTCTCGTCTCGCTGGATATAGAGGGTGCCTTCGACTGCGCCTGGTGGCCTGCTATCAAACTCAGACTGGCGGAGGAAAATTGCCCTCTGAGCTTGAGACGAACGATAGACAGTTACCTCAGCAATAGGACGGTGAGGGTGCGCTTCGGGGGGGAGGAATGCGCACGCGCTGCCACAAGAGGTTGCGTACAAGGGTCCATAGGAGGTCCGATATTGTGGAACCTCCTCTTGGACCCCCTCTTGTGGCAACTAGAAAGAGCGGGGGTGTACTGTCAGGCCTTCGCTGACGATGTCGTGTTGGTGTTTGACGGAGCCACTGCACTGGATATAGAGAAATGTGCCAATGCCACTCTCGAGCACGTGAGGGCGTGGGGGGTCAGAAACCGGTTAAAGTTTGCGCCGCAAAAGACCAGCGCCATGCTGGTCACGCGCAAACTTAGGTATGACACTCCGCGCCTAAGCATGGGCGGGATGGGCATTGGTATGTCTCGGCAGATCAAACTTCTCGGGTTGACCATCGACGCGGGTCTGACGTTCAATGCGCATGTGGCCACTGTCTGTAAAAGGGCGGTGGACATATATAAGCGCCTTGCGCGTACGGCCCGCGTCGGCTGGGGTCTTCATCCTGAGGTAGTGAAGATCATATATACAGCTGTAGTTGAGCCGACGATACTTTACGCCGCGGCCGTATGGGCACCAGCGGTGAACAAGCTAGGCATCCAAAAGCAGCTCAACAGCGTACAGCGGGGCTTCGCGCAAAAGATCTGCAAGGCCTACCGAACGGTCTCCTTGAACTCTGCACTGCTGCTGGCTGGGGTGCTCCCCCTTGACCTTAGAGTGCGAGAAATCGCATCTCTCTACGAGGCCAAGAGGGGTCTGCCCCATCCGGCGCTGGGGGACAGGGAGATCGAGCGGATGGCCTCTAAGATCGAGGGCCCGCACCCAGCGGAGCTGGAGAGGGTCGAGTTCGATCACCTGGTGGACGAGGAACAATACAGGGCAGCCAACACCTTTGCCCTGCGAATGTTCACGGACGGCAGTAAGATTGAGGGTCGGGTAGGTGCCGCTGTTTCAATCTGGAACGGCGATGCCGAAACCAAGGCCGTCAAGCTTACTTTGTCGTCCTACTGCACCGTCTACCAGGCCGAACTCCTCGCTCTCTGCACCGCGGCAAAATACGCGTTGAGCTGCAATGGATCCAGCGTGGGCATCTTCAGCGACTCCATGGCGGCGCTCCAGGCGATAGGCAACGTTGATTCCCCTCACCCCCTTGCGGTACAGACGCGGGACGCTCTTAAACTGTGCAAAGCGCAGGGTAAGAGCGTTTCGATGTTCTGGATTAAGGCGCATGTGGGTCTTGAGGGTAATGAACGCGCCGATGAACTCGCCAAGAGCGCGGCCCTGAAGTCGAAGAAGAGGCCCGACTACGACCGCTGCCCTGTCTCATTCGTCAAGGGTATGATCCGTAAGGCGACCATTGACGAATGGGACAGGAGATATTGCTCGGGAACTACAGCTTCAACAACGAAGCTGTTTTTCCCAAGTGCGGCCGCCGCGTACAGTATCGTGGGCAAAATGGCTCCGTCTGGCATCACCACGCAAGTCTTATCGGGACATGGTGGGTTTGCCGCGTACTTGTACAGGTTCAAGTGCGCGGACGATCCATCGTGTTTCTGTGAAGCTGGCGAGGGTCAGACAGTGCAGCACATTTTGTTTCAGTGTCCCGCATTCTCCAAACAAAGATGGGAGTTGGAGCAGCGTTTGGGAATGCGGGTCACTGAAACGAACGTGTCCGAGGTGATGGCTGGAAAACGTAGAAATAAGTTTATTGACTACTGTGTCAGTCTAGCCACGGCTGTCATCAGGCGGAACAAGTAAAGTGGCCCCACCTAGGACCAATGTTGACTTGGGCGCCTATATTTTCCGATAGGCGTCTCGATCGCGGTGGCTAGGTGGGGTTATTGAGTTAAGTGTCTGCCGAGGACAGCTGTGGATGGATTGACAATAATCAGATGTAAAATTGACCTAGCCATCACCTCAAACTCGTCGGCGTCCAAAAGGTGGACTTAAAGTTGTACGTATAGTGATATTATTATAAGTTGTTTTGTTGTATTCCTGGATTATTGCTAAATTAAGGAAATTATTTACTGCTATTGCACCATGTTTTATATTATTGATAATTTGACAATTTTGTGTATAGTTTTAAGATCTAAATTTGTGTATAATTTTAAGAGTTTATTTTAAATTTTACTATATATATATACATAATTAATTTAAGATATACAAAGGCCTTGTCCACGACAGGGGTGTGCGATGTCTGATGTAAGCCGATCTGCGCATACTCAGCGGCAATTTACACCGCTGAGTATGCGCATATTGCGATTGGCTTATATAAAAAAAAAAAAAAAAAAAAAAAAGGTCACTGACATGGCTTAACGACTGTCATCTAATGACAACAGCCGACACCCACGCGGCGACGGCTTAACGTGCCTTCCGAAGCACGGAGGATCTCGAGATAAATAAACCCATCCATAGACAGGCTGCGGTCGACGTTGCTTAACTTGCGTGTTCGATTAGACTGACGCGCGCAACGACGCCATCGAGCTCCTTAATTTACGAACATACGGCAATTTAAGAAATTACAAACATACGTCGCCTTAATATCACGAATAGGAATGAGCTTCGTACAAAATTAAATAATCCGAACTCACCCTGGTATTTTTTTTGTTTGCCAAATCCAGGACTCGGCTGAATTACTCGGTTCACTTTATATACGCAACTTTGGGGCGCGAAAATAAGTTTGTACGCTCGCGGCGTTCACGTTTCATTGAAATTTTTTGGAGTGCATTTTTAAGCACAACTTTTTTTAGGTATATTTTTAAAATGAATAAGTTTTTACTGCTTTAATATATATGTTAGTTTTCACGATATGTCTATGCATAAGTAATACATAAGTCAACATCGCCATCAGCCTGTATCTACCCACTGTTGGAAATAGGCATTCCTCAATGCTATCTACCAATTACGATCCTTCGCCTTTCGAATCTAGCCGCTTTTTTAAGGTTCTCGGACCATCTAGAATCACTACATAGTATAAAACAAAGTCGCTTTCTCTGTCCCTATGTCCCCATGTATGCTTAAATCTTTGAAACTACGCAACGGATTATGATGCGGTTTTTTTTAATAGATAGAGTGATTCAACTGGAAAGTTTATATGTATAATATATGCATAACATAGTAGAAAAACACTGATAATTTAGAGGTTTCTAATGTGATGTCGTAAATAAACACATTTTTTTGCTCTTTCATTGCAAACGCTGGCTGAACCCAACGAGATAGATCAAAATAATGTAGTACAGTATTGTTCACCTTAAAATGCTCTACAAAAAAGTTCGCGATGGTATATGTCTATCTCTTAGTGGTAACACACAATAACCGTTATTTTATCCTTTGCTTTTTACAAGAAATAATGCCTTATTTACGAAGCGATTTTAAGCAATACAGAATTAATCCTTATCCAATTAAGTACCTTAAATACATTGCGCATTTAATATAGATCAATATGGCCCTTCACAGCATGTAATTTAAATGAATAGTTTAGAAGATATTACACATTTAAAATGCAGGGACATAACGGCTGTGGCGGTACCGGCCGCGGAGCCGGCGGCGTGTGCTTATAACTGGGGAAGGACTGGATAGGACAAAGCGCAAAGACCTTCTGTAGTACATTTAGTATCAGCATTGCACCCGTGCGAAGCCGGGGCGGGTCGCTAGTACTTTATAATTCTATTTAAATATATAATTCTAAATAATTACGAGAAATTAAAGTACCCCGAATGGCCGTATGCTTGTCTACCACCCGAAGTAGTGTAAAAAAAAATAGTATTTTAGAATAGGTACTATTTTTTTTACTCTACTTCGGGTGGCAGACAAGCATACGGCCCGCCTGATGTGAAGCGGTTACCGTAGCCATATTAACGCTTGCAACATAAAATATTGCTCGCGCGCTGCCACCCCCGCTGCCAACGCAGCATCTCCTTCCTTTCTTTCTGGTGACCTCACTCACTCGCAGGAACACAACAACCCTCAAGGGAATTGTTATTTGGCTGCGTTATTCTGGGAGATGGAGGTAAATTCCCCAGTCGGGTAGCTTACAATTACGCTCCCTACCTCTCTTTTTAGTATTTGGTAGAGCTTATTTTGTCAGTCAGCAGGGTGCACCACGTGCAGGTGATGTTGAACCGCTTACACCCCAAATTTTAGAGTCCTTTAATTTCTTTTAATTAAATTCGTTGTGAGTTCCAAAGCAGTCGTAGTTTTACCCCCGGGACTGTTGTGGACTTCGTTATTCATTGCTTTTTTGGTTGCAGCTTTTAATCCTGGCTACACAGGAGACAGACTTGGGAATGTGTGGTGGCTTGGAATACTGACTTTCTCATAGAAATGGCTTGAACATAATACCCATACAAACACCAACTTGAAAGTCAAGCAGTGATGTCACTGCAATCATTAAAGTTAACCCATATTGTCAACGGAGCACTAATTGGGGTTCCGCAAACACTCCTACACAAACAAACCAAGTTGAACTTATTGAAGTTGCTAATTAAATAGCTTGTTTGGTTTTGCCTATTATTTTGGCATAGTACAATACAATATTAATTGTTCAACATAGACGGCCGTGAACTAAGACCTCGCTGACATTTTCGTTATTCTCGGAAAAAAAAAATTAGGTCGTCAAGTAAAGCCGTGTATTGTATAATATCATCTATTTGTCCACCAAAATTCATCAAAATCTGATGATCGGTTTTGATATTTTAAACACTTTTTGGTGATACTATGCGCTATTTCAGTGCTCAATGAATTCTAACTTTTATTTTTAACTTTACGAATATACAGTACCAAATCATCAAAATCGGGGCACCCGCTATGACATTTTATATATAGACGGGACATAGGCAACTACAAAACATTCTTTGTAGAAACGCAAACTCCATCTGTTTATTTTTAAAATGCGTTAAGGCGAATCCGTTGGTAAAAATAAATTTAATTATTAAGCGCGATTCATTGTGATAGTACAGTTTTATGTCGATAGATTACAATTTACCTAAAAATAATGCGTGAAATTGTAAGCAGAATGTTGCGGTTCACAATGGTTCGGCAGTTTACAATCTGGCGAGATAGATTATAATCTAACTGTTTTCGCAATTTTACAGTTACATATACATACATACAGTACGTGAAGAAGAGAAACGAACGTGAACACGCAGAAAGCCATTTTATTTTCAAATTTTTACCCGACTGCGACAGATGGAGGGTTATGTTTTTCGAGAGTATGTATGGATAATTGTTTGGCACGCTCTGCAGCCTGAATGGATTTTAGCTTCGTCGTCTGGATGGATTTTAGCTTGAGAGGTGTCGTTAGATTCGTATTTGCTGTGAGAGTGACATAGGCTACATCAAATATAAAAAAAATCAATATGGCGGCTGTGAGCCGCAAAATTGTCGTTGCAGTAATTTTATCTTCTTCTAAATATATCGATATGGGTATCAAAATAAAGGTCTCGATGACCTGATTTCAAATATATACTTGATATATATTTGTTTTTGCCTGCGGCTTTGCTTGTATGGAATTAGATTATTGTTACGCGTGATTAATAAATCTGTTGTAGGTGCAGTCGGGTTTTTGATTTTTTAAATTAACTTATAACTTGTTAGCAATTGTGTTTGATTAGCGCTAACGTCTTGCCGCGACAATAAGTGGCACGGGACTGAGTGAATGCTAGGTAATTACCATGCTTTCTGCTTGCCACAATGGAGGCAAGTAGAACGCATCTATGGGTAAAACATCTGAGGGCACTCGCAAAATAATATTTTTTTGAGACCTCGTTCACTAGTTCGACCAGCTAATTAAATACCTACTTATTATGATTATAACGACATACGGATATGACATTGCGTCAAATTTTGATAATTATTCCTCTGAGAACATAATAACAAACAAATGCGTCATTACATAGTTATGACTGTTACTTGTTTTTCGTGTAAATTCAAAGTCCAGCGCCTCATTTAAGTGTAGGCTATATTCTTAGGCGCCTAGGCCTATAGGTCTCTAACACGGAAATGAAATAGAAATGCTATGCAATCAGGCCCTACCGTCAAAGCTAAAGCCGATTTCCATCGGATTTTTTTATTCCAAAAATTGGTCTATTAGCTGAGCTAAACATAATTATCAATAATCTAAGCAGTAGGTTCATTTTTGCATACAAAAAAATTCGATGGTAATCGGTTTCAGCTTCGGCGGTAGGAAATATGGAAAGCAGTTACTGCAGCTTATGGACGCGTGGAACACAAAGTGCATCATTCGCGCATTAGCTGTAAAAACCTCTTCACATCCATTTTGAACAACCCCATGCACATTCTTCCGGGATAACCTCGACAGTAAGTTAGATGGGATATTCAACGAGCTCGGTGGTCGAATGTTTAGCAATTTCCACTTTGACTTCGAGGTCGCGGGATCGATCCAACAATAACAAGACAAATATTTGTGTGCATGAACATATCTGTTTGTTTTGGTCTGGGTGTTTTCTAGGTATGTATTTACAAAAAAAAAAAAAATGTCAGTTATCTAGTACCCATAGCCATAGCATTTACAAAATTTGTATATCAATGCCCATAGCACAAGCTTTGCTTAGTTTGGGACTAGATGGCCGTGTGTAATTTGCCCAGGAATATTTATTTATTATTTATTTTTTTGTAAATTCAGTTACAAAATAAAAAAAATATCATATATTCAATATTCATCAATTGGGATATGCAACCTGTACAGTCTGCAATCTGCAAAAGTTGTTTCATAACTAACCTAAAAACAAACCATTAATTATCCGTACTTTTTGTACCTTGCTTTTTCAACCCTGCACTGCGCACGTAACATTTAACGCCTCACAATAACGTCCATACCTGTATTTTTTATGAAAAGAAAAGAATGTGAATTCCGCTTACGCCCAAACTTGTCTGCACACCTTTCTTTTTTACTTCCTATGCGAGGGAACGAGACAGCAGTAGGAGCAAGTTCATTACTTGTAGTGCAGTACCGGCCGGTAATAATAGGCCACATCCGCTTTTTGTCTTTGTCTGAAGCAATATTGGTAGAGAGTTTTTCGAGGGATCGCATTTTAAGACGTTTCTTATAACGCAACTGCTTGAGGGTTTTTGTTTGTTGGTATTATAAAAAATATCTCGGATGACAAACCAGTAAATGATCCGGCTGATGTAATGCGAATACCGTAGTCTGAAGACACTAAAAAAATCAGACCGTAATCCTCTGTAACGTAGATTTTTTTTTATGTTTCTTTGCTAATTGAAAGGGTGCAGCGTGCAGATAAACTTTTTTTTTTGTTTTTTTTTTATACCACTAAAGTAGCAAACAAGCATACGGCCCGCTTGATGGAAAGCAGCTACCGTAGCCTATGAACGCCTGTAACACTAGGGGCATCACACGCGCGTTGCCGACCCTGTAAAAACCTCTTCACGCCCTTTTTGAAGAACCCCATGCTGTAGTCTCCTGAGAAATCCTCGACAGGCAGTTCATTCCACAGCTTAACCGTACGCGGGAGAAAACTTCTCTGGAACCGCACGGTACGCGACCACTTAGGCTCCAATGTGTGAGGATGAATTCCCTGAATTTAGCCAAAAATGTATGATTTTTTTTATTACTCTAAGTATATCATCAACCAGATGAATTTTAATCATTGAATATATACCAACTAGCTTCAACCCGCGGCTTCGTCCCACCTGAACATAGTACATGGATAAAGAATATGTGTTATTCCATACCTACCATAGAACAATAAGTAATAACTTGGTGATGCATTGGCTACGAAGTTTTTACCGTACACTCTATCGTCTATCGGTATATCGTCGCAAACCCTTATTTATCCCCTCACTCGAAGGTGTTTAGAGCATACTCCACAACATTGTTCAACTGTGGGTTGGCGCAGGCCATTGTTTTCAAGCCGCCTAAAGTCCACTGACTTGGCTTAACGACTGTCATTTGATGACAACAGCTAGGACCGACGGCTTAACGTACCCTCCGAAGCACGGAGGAGCTCGATATAAATAAACCCATCCATGGACAGACTACTGTCTACGTTGCTTAACTTGCGTGTTCGATTAGACTGACACGCGTAACAACGCCATCTGGCTCCTCAATGCCCTATTTGTTATTCTATCAATCTGTAGTCTCAAAATTATCTGTGACAGTGTTACCATTTCATACACAGAGCATCTACTTTTTTTTATATATGGCCCGCCTGATGGAAAGCAGTTACCGTAGCTTATGAACGCCTGAAACACCAGGGGCATCACACGCGCGTTGCCGACCCTGTAAAAACGTCTTCACGTCGTTTTTGAAGAACCCCATGCTTACATGAATAACTACGATATGGAAATTAACCTCTTCTGCACCAGCATTTACTTCTATCACAACTTATATGTCAAAAGATTTCTTCTCCCGCTAAAAGTCCATCCAATATTACACTTCATTTTTATTTTGAATTTATTAGCATCTCAAACGCACCTCAACTCAATATTTAACTACGCAATGGTGGAGTCTTATAATAGGCAAAAAAGCTGCACGTCTAAACATGTATTATGTTTATTAAGCTGTTTAACTCCCAAATAAATATATATAATAAAAATTTACAATAACAATAAAATCAATTATGTTTATTATGCTGTTAGACTCCGAAATAAAAAAATAAAAAAGAAATTACAATAAACCTAACAAAAAAATCAACCTTCAATAATATAATGACTTGAAAAAATGCCTCTAACTTAATGTAACGCCCACGTGGTCGCGTGTCCAAAATGATTCCCAATAGCAAGATAATGCTTACGGCCTTACCGCGTGTAACAGCACTAATAGCTCAATTTGTTAACTATTACGGAACTATTATGAAAAAAGAATTAACTAGGTAATTTTGTAAGCCATCGGTTCTCAACTATATATATACTAGGCCGAATTCTAGCCCACGGGGCCGAAATTGAGGTTGAATGGAGCGAGTAGATTCGCTGAGTGTATGTCTTCCATTGATTTCAATTGAAAATGTATTTGATGATCATTCCTCAAAGACATAATTGATCTCAATTTTTTTTCGACACAAATCTCAAGCATGTTGAGGTCTATAATTGTGACAAGTTTTAATCATAATACTAAATGTTGTATGTATTTCGTCAATTTAACAATTGCGGCATGAGATCCTGGGTAGGGGGTAGGTGGTCCTGCACTTGCGAGCCTAGCTGCAGGCCGCTCGCAACATATTTTAAGTTGCTCACGCGGCGCGACCCCCGCTGCCACGACAGCTACTCCTTTCGTTCTGGTCCTTCAACGGAATTGGCTCTGGTATTGTGTGAGGTGGAGGTACTTTCCCAGCCGGGTAGCTTACAAATATGCTGAAACCTACCTCTCTTACAAACCTACCTCTCTTACAAATCTTAAAATAACCTACTTTGATCCATAGACAGAGAAAATGTATAGACAAGACAAATTGATAGTTCCCATCGCATTCACACAGGGAACAGACTAGCTTACACCACCATGATGTAAGGAAGGAGATGAGATAGTCTACGATTTTTGTCTCGCGTCGCAAGACGATTTTTTCAATCTATCTCACGTCACTTCACTGAACCGGTGTTTTTAAAACGACTCTATTACATTTATAGGTCTATGCAGTGGTCGCACATTTTAACATTATGCCAGTTTTGGTAAACTTGTGGTTGATTCGTGTTGACGTAAGGATCCTAATAATAGTTACTACACACTTCGAAATTGGTTAAAGTCTCGCTCTCGCTCACTTCGTTCGCTCGGCTTTTGGTAATCACAAGCATAACCTAACCTAACCCAATTATGTCGATAAACCGTTCATATTGACGAGCTCGGTTGTCGGATGGCTAGCATTGGCCACTTTGACTCCGAGGTCACGGGTTCGATCCCCGCACATGACAAACATTGGTGTGCATGACCATGTGTGTTTGTCTTGGTCTGGGTGTTTTCTGTGTATTATACATATGTATGTATTAAAAAAATATGTTAAGTCTAGAGTATCAGTTATCTAGTACCCATAGTACAAGCTTTGCTTAGTTTGGGACTAGATGGCAGTGTGTAATTTGTCCAGGAATATTTAATTATATATTATATTCCTTCAACATTTTTAGTCTAAGGGCTGCAGTTACGGTTAAGTTTAGCCGGCGAAACTTAAGTCTGTCTTCACACTATCTTTATCCGTAACATATCTTATCTTGAAATGGGTCCAGCGCTGCAGCACCGGTGGCACGTCGACCCTCTTGGATCTTTTGTGCACTAGCCGTAACATATCGACAAAACCATGCAAATCACTTAAGCTTAATCCAACTTGGAGTGTATCCAAGAGGCCATTTCGCAATCGGATGCGGTCACAGACTATAACAAAAATAATGCATTTCACGCATACCAAGCAATTAACCTTCAAAGACACCGCCGGAGACAACGGGTAATTAAGTTAGGCCGTTAACTTGAGCCGGACGAAAGATACTGGCCTAAAGAGGCGACGGGCTCGTTTTTTATTTGACTACGGCGTTAAATTGAAGTGTAAGTTTTTTTTAAATAAATAAATATTCCTGGATAAATGCGCTGTCTAGTCCCAAACTATACTATGGGACTTGTTATATAACTTTATATCAAACATCGATCAGGCTTCCCCAACCCGTCTGGCCAGCGTGGGGAGTGTAGGCCAAATCCTCCTTCCGTCTAGGACGGACGAGAGAGGGTCGTGCTCCTGTAGTGGAGACTAAAATGACCTGATTGATGATTGATGATGAGTGTTCTTAAAAGAGCACTGAATCACCATATTACTTATCACCATATCAACTTTTCGAACATAACTTTATGGCGTTTGACCGGACTGTCAGTCTTATGACAGCGTGCGCGAAACAAGTTCGAATAAATATTCATTGTTAAGAACACAAGGTCTCTGTCGGGTCAGCTAGCATTTTAATGAAAATATAAGGAATCCTATATTGATTTTAATTTTATAGTCTAAGGCGTATGTATTCTTCAAACGCTTTATGCAATAGCGAATTATACATTCTATCGGTACCATAAGATAAGCCATTCATAATAATTTCCCCGGAGAATCGATACCATCCAACGGAATATTGACAGGATGTCTGTCCGGTCGTCTGGCGCTGACTGCATATTTACTTGTTTCATAAAACTACCTTTTTGTAAGTATACAAGCTGATCCACCAGATGTTGTCCTGACTTCTTAACAATGAATAATTTGAATTCGAATTGGTTTCGCACAATCTATCAAGTGACTGACAGTTTTGTCAAACGACATAAAGCTATATTAGAAAAGATAATTTGGTCGTTCAGTTATTTTCAAATCTTCCGCGCAATTTTCTTATTTTTTCTTCCATAAGTAACTTCTCCTGACAGTAACAAAGACGTTAAAAGTAAAAGCGAAATCGGTCCAGCCGTACATTGGTGCTGCTGAGACCAAGGGAAATAGGGATTCATTTTTATATATATAATAATATGTCACAGTCAATGTAATAAATTGGTCATTATTTATAATGGCCGGACAATGCAATAAATTGTCAATTATTAATAATTAAGCTTACTTGGCACCACATCATTCATCGTTTAGGTTTTCCGATGACAGGACACAAGAAAACCCTAACCTAACCAAAAATCAACTCAAATCTAACCAAAACATGTTTTATTACATTGACCATAACACACACACACTCTCACACACATATATGTATATACATATATACATACAGTCTACTCTACTCCTATAACAGTGGTTCTCAAGGTTTGAGTAAATGTATGTTGAAGTCATTGTCGGTGGCTGTGAAAGGGCATTGATTCGTCATCGTGTTGATAGGATTAGCCGAGTTACAGGCTTGACTCGCATCCTGTTGCCACAGTATTATACGTAACTAGTTGTTACCCGCAGCTTCGCCTGTGTGATCATTATTTTAATAAAAGTGTGCTTGAACATGTCTGTTTGTCTTTGTCTGGGTGTTATCTATATGTTATATGTATGTATTTACAATAAAATAGTATTAGTTATCTACCTATAGTACAAGCTTTGCTTAGTTTGGGACTAGATGGCGGTGTGTAATTTGTCCTGGAATATTTATTTATTTATTAGTTCCTTTCGACGTGAAAAAAGCAATTTAGCTGAATTTGGCCTAAATTGGCTCACCTTGACCAAACATGGCAAGCTTAGCAAAGATAAGTCACCATTTTGGTTGAATTTGACCCACATTGATTCATCTTCGTCCAACTTGGCTCGGAAACAGTAAACTTAATAATATTTAGCTTATTTAATTTTCCTCAACATGGCTCTACCTCGCTATATCTTACCTTGAAAGCTGGAGTTTGTTCCAATTTGAAGGACAATTAGGTGAACTCAATTTTTTAAGGATCAGGATTTAGAATGTGACACAAAACGTATAAAATAGCACCGGGGCCGACGGCTCAACGTGCCCTTCATAGCACGTAGGAGCGATAAATAAACCCATCCATGGTCAGGCTACGGTCGACGTTGCTTAACGTGAGTGATCGATTAGACTGACACTACTTGCGTGGGAAACCAGGACTTTAGACAAATTTAAGGAGATTGTACAATTTAATTGCAAATACCTGTTTCATTGAAATCTGCCGTCTAGTCTAGACGTCCATTTTAGGGACCGGATTTGATTCTCACGACGAATTCGATACTTACATTTTAAGAACCGGTTTTGAGTAAAGGGTAATAGCAGGGTTCAAAGTAAATTAATCGCTTAGTCGCAACTTAATCTTCTAATGTATAAAATTCTCGTGTCACAATACTCACAATGTTAGTTACCATACTCCTCCGAAACGGCTTGACCGATTTTTATTAAATTTTGTGTGCATATCGAATAGGTCTGAGAATAGGCTGTTATCTATTTTTTATGGCAAAACAACGTTTGCCGGGTCAGGTAGTAATAGTATAAATATACCGAGTGAAAAGGGACGAGCGACATAGCGAAAAATGACATATTTTGCATCGCCGTTGACCCTTATTCACACTATTGTTGGGATATGGGTCTCTTCTTAATCGAAGGGGTTTAGTGCATACTCCACCACACTGCTAAACTACGTGTTGGTGGAGGCCAGTGTTTTCGAGCCGCCTAAAGTTTGAAAACTTGGCTTAATGACAACTGCCGGAACCGATGGTTTAACTTACCATGGACAGGCTATAGTCATACAGTCGACGTTGCTGGACTGGCGTGATCGATTAGATTGCCACGCGCATGTACACGCTAAGAAATTTCACCGTGTCTACTGCAGATAGGACCAATTCATCATGTACACAACAAGATTTTTGTCGGATCTAGGCACGAAAACGACCTTACCGCAGCAAAACGTCGCGCGTCATGTCTAACGCAGACAAGATTTTTTTCTTTCACAGTTCGTGTGTAGAAACGACACGAATTCTTGCATAGGCCCGGCGACTTTTCTTAGCGTGTACAAGAGGCCTAAGTGTGTTTTAAAGGTTGGCTACAGATCGGTGAGCCCTTGGTGTCGCTGATCTCCATGAACGGTGGTGGTGATGGCCTTCCGGTGACACACATGCTCGTTTGCCCTCAAACAAAAAAAAATTGCTTGTCTGTAAAGTCGGTTTACGGACGATAATTTTACGTGATAACGTCATAAGAAAACATCGGCTGATGGAGTGGAAGAGAGATAGATGCGTCACAAGCCGAACGCTTAGGCTGATCTTGCCTCTCTATCGCTTGTTCCGCGCGCACGCTTGCACGTTCGGCTCAGGCGGAACACGACAATGAGTCATGCTTTTTCGTGCCAGCAGCCGGCGTTCAACGATTTATAAGACGTTATCACGTTAAAAAAACAAAAAATCCTATTACTCCTCAGAGCATAAAATTTTGAATAAAAGTCCAAGCAGACGAAGTCGCGGGCTGCTGCTAGTTTTAATCTTTTTTATATCAGTTTATAAAAATAAATACACTATCTGATTGACATAACTTTCGTCTTCTATTTGAAGCTCAAATACCATTGCTGTATGTACAGATGTTATCTCGACATCCGTCTCTGATAACAGTGATTAGATATGACGCATGTAGGTCTGGTGTTATATGTGACACAGTTTTGTTTAATCATTTCGTATTTCGCTAACTCATTTTCCTCTATTTATCGTCTAGTTTTCTGTAATAAATGGTAAATTTAATATATAGAATAAATATTTTTGACGTGTTAACTTATAAATCAATTAACTGATTAACTGCATGCACGAAAAAGTATGACTCATTGTCACGTTCCGCCTGAGCCGTGCGTGCAAGCGAGAGCGCGGAACAAGCGATAGAAGAAGAGAGCGTTCGGCTTGTGAAGCAAATTATTTCTCTTCCACTCCATCGGCCGATGTTTTCTTATGACGTTATCACGAAAAATTATCGTCCGTAAACCGACTTTACCATCTTTTTATACAAGCTTTGGTTAGATTTTAATAATAAAAGGAACTAAAAAATTATACTACATAGTACAATAGTAATTTCGCGTATTGACTATAATATAACATATATACATATCGCCCTGAATTTGGTAGTACCTCCATCTCACTGACTGTAGACAAATTATTATTTTTGGTTCTGCGAGTGACTTTACCGATGTGAGGAGATGCTGCGTAGGAAGATGTGGTGCCGGCACGCGAGTAATAGTTAAGTAATAACTTATACTGTGGTTATACTTTGACTACTACAACAGAGATTATAATTCAACCTCAAATTATATTACTGTTTACTTATTATAATTAATGTAAAAATGCATTGAATGTACTTAAATGTACCTTTTTCGCATCCAGAGGTGGAAGCCTAGTGGTTCGTACCACAGGTAGGTACGTGTGTAATTTGTATTGTATTACGAGTAGATTATGCTATTATGTACTTGTTTATATAAGCATATATAAGTGCTTACATTTTCCACCTCAACACGACATTCATTGACTGTTAGGTGGTACGAAGTTCTTTGGGTCAGCTAGTATATTATATAATATACTAGTAAATTATATTATTATGTGTATTATATATGACCCATAGAACTTCGTACCGCCTTACAGTCAATGAATGTCGTGTTGAGGTGGAAAATGTAAGCACTTAGGTTTATTTTGATGAGATGAGGTTGCACTTACGCCCTTTACATGATTGATGTTAGAGTTATTTTATTAGAATTTCCTGTTAGAAGTATTATCGGTACTTCCTGTCCTCATTAACTATATTTACAATACTTGAATTTAACAAAAAGGAAATAAAATTCATAAAATGTTAATGTGTAATTAGTATTAATTAATAATAATCAGTGGTATTAATAATCGTACTATAATATTCATACAACGATTTTTAAGGAAAATTATTGACGTTCTAGTACAATTATTTATATATATATTATTTAATTATCACTAATTAATTAGGTACTAACGTTTCGCGTTCGCGGAAATTCGAAACCTCGTGATAGCTTGTGTTCCTACATTTTTCCGTTTCCAGTCGCTTATTTAATTTTAATAGTCGAAAATCTATTGGCTAGCCTTCATCTTAGAGGCTATATATGATATAAGTAGTCAATACCCCAAAATCTAGGCGCTCCTAGGTTTGACTGGTTAAGCCTAAGGTATCTCCCTCTCCAAAATCAAGTCGAGGTTAGGTTACGTTAAGCTTGTGATCAACAAATGCCGAGCGATCGAAGCGATCCAGGCTCGACTTGCTTTTGCTCGAGGGAGGTGAGGTTTAACTAGTCCAACCTAGGAGCGCCTAAATTTCGCGTAGTGACTATAACATAAAATATATATATATCACCCTGAATTTGGTAGTACCTCCATCTCACTGACTGTAGACAAATTATTATTTTTGGTTCTGCGAGTGACTTTGCCGATGTGAGGAGATGCTGCGTAGGAAGATGTGGTGCCGGCTCGCGAGTAATAGTTCTTCGCGTTACAAGCCGATATTTTATAGGCTGTGGTAACAGCTAACTCCAGACTAGCTGTATGCTTATTTGGCATGTCCATGTGTCATCCTCGGGGCATTGACCGGGCATTATGCCTGCCATGGGCACCTATACAACATGAGACTTGTCAATAGCTCAGAATGCAGAACATGCAAACTTAAGAGACCATGAAGCATTTGATATGTCAATGTGATGCCCTAGCTGGCAAACGAATGGTAATCCTAAGAAAGGCGCACCCAGGCCTGGAGGACTACAGGCTCTTCCCAATTAAAGATGTGGTTGATGTAGATGAATTACATGGACCATGTCTCTAGACAGTCAGGGCAGAGTTACTAAAGAATAGGGAGTGCACAAAAGGTCCACGAGGGTCGACGTGACACCGGTGCTGCCGTACTGGACCCATTTCAAGATAAGATAAGATGCCAACGAGGAAATGCACAAAATGAGTATAAATGCTTTTTTGTGTATTTCCTCGTCGATATGCTGGTCTTTGAATGCCTAAAAAAGAAAATAAAAGTAATTCCACTTATTATAAGTTCGCGGGTTGCCCCCATTATGACATCTCGAACATACAACAAACAACCTTTCTCTAGCGACGTGACCGTTGTATACCGATTATCTATTTGATGCAACCTAAAAATCGGAAAATATTCTCGATCTCCCATAGTGAGTTGCCCGTTTAAAATATATTTAGCAGTAGGTTAATAGAGGCGATGCAAGACGTTCAGCCTACAAGCTAGAGTGGTAAATTATCTGGCAGTGTGTCCCGGGATGGGGGTGAAAATAGATCAAAAATTATCGACAAAAAAAAATATATGTATGTTTTTTATTTTTTTCATGAATTAATATTTTTATTTTCCACTAAAGGACTCTATGTGAAATATCGATATCTTTAAAAATAATCGGTCGATTTCGTTGAAATAAAAAATAATAATCGTGTCAGTTAGTAAGAAATGAGAATACGATATCAAATAGCCAGCAAAAAGTGACTGGCATTACCTAAACTTTGATTTAGCCATAAAAAACATTTTCACTGAATTTTTCAATATACATAGAGTTATATACGCAATACCAAAATAACCCTTATTCATCCCACTGCTGGGATACGGCCTCCCCTCAATCGAAGGGGCATACTCCCCAACTCCTCACAACGCTGCTCAAATGCAGGTTGACAGTGGCCAGAGTTTTTTTTAAGCCGCTACTGACTAGGCTTAACGACTGTCATCTAATGACATTAGTCAGGATCTACGGTTTAACGTGCCCTCTGAAGCACGGAGCAGCTCAAGGTAAATAAACCCATCCATGGGCAGGCTACGGTCGATGTTGCCTAACTTGCGTAATTACGCCATCCAGCTCCTCAGTATCATTATTAGTAGGTGAAATCATGTAAGAACAAAAAGATCAATTAGAATGTTTTAAGACATATTTTTTTATACCACTAAAGTGGAAAACAAACATACGGCCCGCCCGATGGAAAGCAGTTCCTGTAGCCTATAGTTACACCACATACGACTCTAATTTATCATTTGAAACTTAGTTACTATTAAATAAATTTACCACAAATGTGCCCAAACAATGGGATTCTTTCGCATCTTAGAAAAACGGGCAAACATGAAATCTATGTCGTTTCGTGCGAATCGATCACGATTTGTTACGCCGAAAGGATTCCGGGATGCTGCGGGTTCAACATTTGTGTGATTTTATTACAATCTCGTGTTTTTGTCGTATCGCCAGCACGCTTTCCAATTTGTCAACTGTTACAGTTTTTTTTTAGTGTTATTGATGTACCGTTGTTAGAGGCACGTAGTTGACCTTCGCGCATCGTGATAGTATCACTGTAATTTTCTTTCATGAAAGCTAGGTCGAGCTACTGGACGTACTCTTAAGATATTTCCTCACCAAGAGCATTCTTCTTGAAGTGAAAACGTCTTTAGCAGCGTTGTGCACTTTTTGGGATGGGTACAAAATGTTAAACTCGCGCCAGGACACGTGACCTGATCGAAAATTCGTATGACGGAGGGAGAGTAGACCGCCAGAGCGGCGTAGGAGAGGAAGTGATATCCCACTCTCTACCGCGCGGCGAAAACGTGCCTGCTTCTGGTGTTTATTTTTAATGTAATAAATAATTGTCATGTTTGTGTACGATAGCGCAATAAATTAATATTGTATTTTACGACATAAATGATAGTATTTTTATACTGATAAATAAAGCAATTCGAGTGAAATTATTCCCTACCCATTCCAAAATATTCAAAAGTGCGCAACGTTCAAGTTTTCACTTCTGCCGGCATTCCACCGGAGTGCAACCCGTTTTTTTTGTCGTGAATATGAAGTGTGACCCGGAGTGGTATAGAACAATACGACCTTAACCTACATTACCTTACGTCACAGCGATTTCATGTCATTGAAATAAACTGTTCTGCCAACGCACGCAACAACTCGTCTATTTTTACGCACAACAGATTTTTTATAAACAATTTGTAATAGCAGAACAACACTCGATATTGAGTGTTGATATATTGCATTATTACAAGTGCTTATTCAACGGAACGTCCTGTTAGACTAGCAACTATCATTATATCAAAGTCAGCTCATAGTTGTTACGCGAAACAGAATTTCAGCCAAAGGACGTCCATCGCGGTATATTGGCTTCCATCCTACACTTTAAAAAAAATTATACCACTAAAGTGGAAACAGGCATACGATCCGCCTGATGGGAAGCAGATTCTAGCCCATGAACGCCTGTAACACCAGGGGCATCACACGCGTGTTGCCGACGCTGTAAAAACCTCTTCCCGCCCTTTTTAAAGAACCCCATGCTGTAGTTTCGCGAGGAAAACTCGACTTGCAGCTCATTCCACATTTTGATAGTACACGGGAGAAAATTTCTCTGGAACCGTACAGTACGAGACCACTTAGGCTCCTATGTGTGAGGATGAACCCCATGCTGTACTCTCCCGAGAATACTTCGACATGCAGTTCATTACACAGCTTGACAGTAGGTACACGGCTCCAATGTGTTAGGATGAATTCAACCGCGGCGCAGAAACCGCATCGTAGGTCGGCCTTCCACCAGATCCCGCCAACCATCTGATAAAGATCTCAGGAAGCCGAAAATCGCTCGTTGTGGAAGTCTAAGGTTAGGTCTATCTTCAGTAGTGTACTTTAGCTCGATTGATGATGATGATGATGAGGATATCTACAGAATTTGATTTATTCGGGGTAATTTCGGACCGAAACTTTCCTCTGTCAGCATAACTAAATTGACCAACATGTTTTCAAGTTCATTACAAGTGTTTGTTACTAACCACTGTTCGATCAATAGTCGAGTTAATGATTAAATCCATTACTTAATTAATGATATCATTAATTACGTGACCTACAGCGATTATGTGGGTTAATTTGATCGATATTTACAATAGTTATTTTGTTGTTACGGTTCACTTTAGTCTGATCTAGTTTCATGCTGCAAGTTAGTTTATATATTATACATATATACAATTTATTAATCATAAAAACTATTATGTTTCCGGTTTTATCTATTACATATGATCATAGAAATACAGGGTGGAATGAACGTTTGTAAATACGAGCATTAGCCTGTGTCTACCCGTTGCTGGATATTATAGTCTTTCCCCAATGTTGTCCACAATATGGTGGACCATATAGGTACGATCCTCTTAGCGCATCCAGCCATGTTCTGCTTTTTTGAGGTCGTCGGTCTATCGAGAGAGGGCGTGGTCCACGTTTCGTCGCCCCATACAGAGCCTCCACACTATGGCTTTCCTCTCCCATCTGCCATCGCTGCCTCAGCAGATGTAACTTATTCATTATTTGTACATGCGTGTTATTTCCGTTTAAAGATCTTTATTAGATACTCATAAGAGCAAATTACAGTTCACTTAAAATGAGCAGTATTTCGGATTTCTATTCTACATAATAGTTCGACAATACGATCAAACAGTAGATAAGGTAGATTATTTTAGGTTGTTTGTTTCTCGTCGTAGTGGTACACAAGGAATTAAGGACTTCGTTATTTGTTTAAATGCTCTTGACAATTCGACAGAGATGACAAATACAGTCAACACAGATGCGTACGTACTCCAGTCTGGATCAGGTCTTCTGCCCCCTCCTCTTTCTCCTCTGTCCCCCCTACCATCTCCCGGATGTCGACCGTCAGTGTCATCGCGGGCGCAGGAATTTTGTTTGCCCTTTCGACAACGCATTCCTTTGATAGTTTGGGTTTAAAAAATAGGGTTGGCACTTGAATATTTATTGTAGCATTGAGTAACATTGCGTCTTAAAGTTCATAAATATAAAGTATTTCGTTCGCCTTAAGCTTAAAGTAATTAAAACGAAAAAATTGGATGTAAGGTAGCTTACCGCATATTCCCACCATTGTGTCGCATGTGTCGCCGGGATTAACAGCGGCGACCACTAATAAGGCAATGGAAAATGAAGTCTACTACATTCCCGGGGGTAAAAAATGGCTGCCTTGGAAATCACAACTAATCTCATTGGAAGAAATTAGTAGGAGTAGGAAGTTTTTGGACATCCCCTGTCAGCAATGTGAGGGACAGCAATATGGCAAATAATCATTAGAATAATTGATGCTATTGATTGTTGGCACTTGGTGGAACATTATTAACATTTGGTTGTTAATAAAGCACTTGTACTGTTCCACATAATTCAATATATTTTTACCGAGCCGTTTCGATTCAAAACAGATGGTGTTTCTACGAAACATTTAATATTTTGTAGAAACTCAAAAACCATGCCGACTGTATGACATGCCATCTGTCTCATAACTTCATAAGTCATGCCAAATAGCCACCAAGTGCTAAAAATAGATCTTCGATCTTTATCAGAAGGCCAATTCTCGTAATTTTTCTACGAACGCAGATTGAAAGTTGACCGAATCCTAAAATTATATACTTGATTTCATTAATTAATTATTATCAATTCTTGTTGTTGGCAAAGTAACATTCTTAGTTTGTTTAATTTTCACTCATATTTCGATATAATCCCGCTTAAAATTTTTGAAGTTACATATTGTGTTACGAGAATACCAAATGTGACATTTATGAGATCGAGACTGGATCGACAATGGATCGAAACTGAATTTTGACTATATTTTAATTACGAGAATTGCCCCTCAGGTCATTAGCCCATCTAGCGGAGGACGCCACACGCTGCGTTTTCCAATCTGCTGTCACTATCCTAGTACTATTTTCCATCAAAAAATATAAAGAGTTCAGCTAGCTACATAGCCTGTTCAATCAATGCCACTTCAGCCTGATAATCCTTAGATCGGTAACTCTGGTTTTACTACGGACATATACATTCCACAGTTTATCATGTAGATATACTTTGTGCTCTCATCGCACGGTGGACGATAAGTACTGTTGAAAAAATGTTCAAGAAACGGTTCAATTTTTTTTTAAATCTGTGGTGACAACCCTAACAAACATCCCCGACACGGGAGGGCGCGGATGTGGGATGAATGTGTAAATACGTTTAAAAAACACATTAAAATTGTTCTGTGAACCGTTCTTGGCGAGTCTGGTTTTGTTAATAAACAGATACTGACTATGGAGTCTAAAAAATGGTACAGGCCAGAACTGATGTGTTCTTGATTGTACCTTTTTTGCCGCGGTGTCTGTAATACAATCTTGCAAGTTTTATTTGACCCACTTCTCAGAATCCGATTGAGCTGATTTTTTTTCTATATATAAGAGGGGGACAAACGAGCGCGTTGGTCGCCTGATGGAAAGCAATCACCACCGCCCATGGAGATGAGAAACACCAAGCGGTGCCCGCCAAGTTGCCAGCCTATGCTCCTTTCTTTCTTTCTGGTGACCTCACTCACTCGCAGGATAATTGATAATGCACGATTACCTAAAAACCGCCATTTTTAATCCAATATGGCGGCCGCACATCTTTCATTGATTCTTCGTTCCTGTTAGTCGTAGCGTGATGTTATATAGCATATAACCTTCCTTGATAAATGAGCTATCAAACACTACAACATTTTTTCAAGTCTCCCCTCAGTCGAAAGGGTTTTTGAGCATACTCCACCACGCTGGTCAACTGAAGGTTGTCGGAGGCCAGTGTTTTCAAGATGTCCAGAGGTCACTAACTTGGCTTAACGACTGTCATCTAATGCGGTCTGAAGCACAGAGAAGCTCGAGATAAATTAAGCCATCCATAGACAAGTTATTGGCCGTGTGGTTTCCGGCAGACTAGAATAGAATCACTCCGTTTCTTCCCGTGGATGTCGTACAAGGCGACTAAGGGAAATACATTATCAAATATCGATCATGCCTCCCCAACCCGTTTGTCCAGCGTGGGGAGTGTAGGCCAAATCCTCCTTCCGTCTAAGACGGACGAGAGAGGGTCGTGCTCCTGTAATGGAGAGTAAAATGGACCTGATGATGATGATGATTGACAAGTTACGGTAGACCTTGCTTAACTTGTGTGATCGATTAAAGTGACGCGCAACGACGCCTTCGGGCTATTCAATCCCAAGGATATTTATTTATTATTTATTTATTAAATTACTGATATTGTATTACCAGTTTGCTTGAAATCAAATATTCAAATTGCAACGCTATTTCTAAACTGGAAGTATTGATCAGTCCAGAATAACTGCGCTGACTGTCTATATAAGCTTTGGCTAATTTAACTTCTCAATACATTTTTATTAACTGTTTAGGTACGTAAATTCACATTTTTTAAAGATAATAGGAAATAATGGCATTAGCGATACGCCCCGGTTTCATCGTATGTTCTTTTATCTATTTTTACGACATTTTGATCAGGGACTTATTTTTTCGACATTGGATCAGGGGCCCTACCGCCGAAGCTGAAGCCGATTGCCATCGGGTTTTATGAATGCGAAAATGACACCACTGCATAGATAGTTGGAAAAAGAACTTGCTAATAATGACTATCCTATCTGCCAACATACTTTGCATAAATCATAGACCATATTCTTTGCTCAGAACTCCAATTTAAAGTGACCCTCAGTCTTCTACTGCATACATATAAATCATATGTCAAGTTATTTTTGAGTTTTGATGCAGTTAAGGGGGTTACAGACTGGGTTATCGGTAGCGATATCGCCGTCCGGTGTCGGCCTCGTTCACCTCTGGTGATGACCCTTTATCTTTTAATGTCATATAATTATGTGGTATGTATTTACAATGTTATATATAGCTCTTAGTAGAGCCATTAGCTTGCAGAGTATTTCATCGCCTCTGTCATGGTGAGTGCTTTGAAGAACTGGTACGGGTCTCCCCTCAAAAGAAGCCGTTTAGATAATACTTCAATATGCTGCTGAGGTTTTCAAGCCGCCCAAAGGCTACTTACTTTTTTTTTTATAGTACGTCGGGTGGCAGACAAGCATACGGCCCGCCTGATGTGAAGCGGTTACCTTAGCCATATTATCGCTCTCAACATAAAATATCGCTCGCGCGCCGCCACCCCCGCTGCCAACGCAGCGCATCTCCTTCATTTCTGGTGACCTCACTCACTCGCAGGAACACAACAACCCTCAAGGGAATTGTTATTTGGCTGCGGTATTCTGTGAGGTTGTGGTACATTCCCCAGTCGGGTAGCTTACAATTACGCTCCCTACCTCTCTTTTCGCCAGAGCTTCATTTGTCAGTCAGCAGGGTGCACCGCGTGCAGGTGAAGTTGGATTTGGTTGATAGATGTTGAGGAACCGCTTACACCCCCAATTTATTTACAATGTTATATATAGATCTTAGTAGAGGCATTAATTAGCTTGCAAAGAGTATTTCATCGCCTCTGCCATGGTGAGTGCTTTGAAGAACTGGTACGGGTCTCCCCTCAAAAGAAGCCGTTTAGATAACACTTTAATATGCTGCTGAGGTTTTCAAGCCGCCCAAAGGCTACTGACCTAAGTTAACGACTGTCATCTTAGCTTAGCAACATAAGGTGCCCTCTGAAGCACGGAGGAGCTCGAGATAAGTAATCCCATCTATAGGCAGGCTACGGTCGTCGTTGCTTAACTTGCGTGAGCGATTACATTGACGTACGTAACGCCGTCACCGTGCTCCAAGTTGCACAAGTTAACACATTACTTACAAGTTTAATACATAAACTACAGGTACATAGATACAAAATTACTCTAGACAACCTTCCATTTTAGGCTCGTTGCGAGTTTTAACCTAAAATCAAAGTAATTAAAGCTTGTACCTTAAAGTATAGGATATGTAGGTATTAGGATTTGTAGGTAGGCTTTATCACAGTGTAATTAATAGTATCATCATCAGGTCCATTTTAGTCTCCACTACAGGAGCACGACCCACTCTCGTCCGTCCTAGACGGAATAAGGATTTCGCCTACACTCCCCACGCTGGCCAAACGGGTTGGGGAGGCCTGATCGATATTTGATAATGTTTTTCCCTTAGTCGCCTTGTACGACACGACACTTCCACGGGAAGAAACGGAGTGATTCTATTCTAGTCTGCCGGAAACCACACGGCCATGCCGGAAACCACATGGCCAAAGTAATAAGTATATATTTATTTATTTATGTATAGGTGTACAAACAGTCTTACAACAAATATAACAATTTTCATTTAAGTAGTGTTGGATTTAAAATCGACTCTGGAAACTAATCGATTGTTAGTTAGGGCGTAATCGAGCTTGCTGCTTGGCAGCACTCGTTTCGCCGGTGCGCGCGTCAGGGCGCGCGCGCGCGGCAGTCTCACACAGTCGCTAATGGTCGCTGGTAGGACGCTGCATAGACATCACTACATAGTATAAAACAAAGTCGCTTTCTCTGTCCCTATGTCCCCATGTATGCTTAAATCTTTGAAACTACGCAACGGATTATGATGCGGTTTTTTTTAATAGATAGAGTGATTCAACTGGAAAGTTTATATGTATAATATATGCATAACATAGTAGAAAAACACTGATAATTTAGAGGTTTCTAATGTGATGTCGTAAATAAACACATTTTTTTGCTCTTTCATTGCAAACGCTGGCTGAACCCAACGAGATAGATCAAAATAATGTAGTACAGTATTGTTCACCTTAAAATTGTCTACAAAAAAGTTCGCGATGGTATATGTCTATCTCTTAGTGGTAACACACAATAACCGTTATTTTATCCTTTGCTTTTTACAAGAAATAATGCCTTATTTACGAAGCGATTTTAAGCAATACAGAATTAATCCTTATCCAATTAAGTACCTTAAATACATTGCGCATTTAATATAGATCAATATGGCCCTTCACAGCATGTAATTTAAATGAATAGTTTAGAAGATATTACACATTTAAAATGCAGGGACATAACGGCTGTGGCGGTACCGGCCGCGGAGCCGGCGGCGTGTGCCTATAACTGGGGAAGGACTGGATAGGACAAAGCGCAAAGACCTTCTGTAGTACATTTAGTATCAGCATTGCACCCGTGCGAAGCCGGGGCGGGTCGCTAGTAAGGTATAAGGTCTAAAATTGAAGTACACACAGCTTGACAAACATATCACATTCGATAGGTTTCTAGACAAGTGAAAAACAATGAAATTTTTGTGCATACAAAAAAATATCTATTTGTATAAACATACACATATACTTATATACATACATACATAGTACTTAGAACTACGATCGACAGTCCCCAGGGGTATTGTTATTTGTTATTTGGCTGCTTTTGATTTACTTGTATAGTTTCCCAGAACATCAATTTTTATTTACTATCATCACAGTATAAGTAATAGTAACAGTATGGCCACTCCCTGTCGCTCCCTCGTGTCGACCTCACCTCCCCTCTGAGACAAATCTGGAACAGTTTGTATGACGCCGCACGCACACACGCTCAATTCTGCTCTGCACAGACGTCATTGTTTATGTAGTAGCAAATGACGCGAATTTTGTATGGAGTGGCCGGGGTGCTATCATTATGTTATATAATCGAAGAAATAACATGAGCTAAAAGTTAGCGATTGATTTGACATTTGTATTAGCTAGGGTTGCCATTCGTCCGGGATTCCCCGGATTTGTCGTAGTTTGAAGAGCGAGGGCGAGGTTTCATTTGTAGTCCAGGGTTTCATACCAATGAAAAAGCGACTCTATTTCAAATTTAATAGAGTCGCTTATTCATTGGTATGATTAAGCATGCTATTCAGTTATTGAATCACAATAAGAGGTGGTGGTAAAGGGGCAGGGTTAAACGTTTAAACTCTTTCACGGACATCACAATCTACGCCAAACATAGGCGAAATGACCATTAAAAGTGAATAATAGCAGGCTGAAGAGATAATTTATAGGCAAATAAAAATAAAAAAAACCTGAAAAAAAGTTTATTATGCGTGGCAAAATATTAACTTATTTACGCCATATTTGTGATTATTATGAATTAATTTAGAAGCATTATTTCAATAAATCGACTGACAACTATTTTGCCTATGCCAATGAAAGGATTATATCACTACCGCCCGCTCCATGCTGCGAATAACAGTATTGTCACAGAATAAAAAATAGTAAGTACTAGTACTAAAAACATTGATGAAATCCGGAGTTTTCACGCATCTTGTCCCGGTTGCTAGCGTTTAGAGATGGCAACTAGAGTTGCCAACCCTCCGGGTTTGACCCGGAGTATACGGGTTTGAATAGTGCTTATCCGGGCTACGGGTTTTACATCGATATGTCCGGGCGGCGAGCGAAAGTCAACCTTATATTAAATCAAAGCAAAGATGCAACAAACTCTTACCAGTAACAAATATAATTTTATTAACTCAAATCAAGGTCCTAGCAATAGCAAAGTTTGAGTTGATTTATTTGTTGTGGATGATACGCCTAATTATTTGATTTTAATAAATTATACCTACCGTAAAATATGTTTCATATTATTATAACAAAAAAAATTGCGATAATCTTTGAAACAGACTCTGCTGTCTTTGAGAAGTGGTAGCTCTAATGGCAACCCTAGTTTTAGCGGACTTTAATTGTGACCTCAATATCATCGATATGCAGTATGTACAGGTGTACTTGTTTATCGAACTTTTCAACAACGATATACTCGTACCGATATCTAATAGTAAATAGCTTTAGTCCTTGCGTTTCCACTATTGCTACATTAGAAAATGTATTTTTTTCCAAAACATGCGCGGTGACGCAACCGCGACACGGTTATCGCTCAGTGACTCACACTTGACTGACCGGCTCTACGATGAATATTAGTGACAGTATGTAAAGTTCTTATATGTTGATATAATGAATACTTGAGTACAATTATACTATTCTGATTTGGTAGCAACAAGGGAGAATTACTTAGCGTTCAGACGATTTTGCAATTCTTATTTTTTAATTCTTATATTTGCCATATTGCTGTCTCTCACATTGCTAAGAGGGTCAAATTCCAAAAGCTACATGCAAACGCGCCATTTTTGTATGGAGTGGCCGGGGTTTGATGAAACTTTGTACATATATTCTCAAAGGTATTAGGAAGGACATATTTTTTATTAAACAATAAAGTAAACGCGAAGTCGCGAGTGGAAGCTAGTATATAATAAATAATAGTTTTTCGGAATTTGAGATATTTTAAGTCCAAACCACAGAATAAATAATACAAATATCTAAATTATGTGTATCTAATACTCGTCTCAACAACAACGCTTTGGTTGAATGACGTATTAATTAAAAACTCTGATTTATAAGATTTACATAAGCTCGCATCTAGTAGTATCTTGATGATCATAATGTCGATGGAAGCTATAAAGCTTTCACATTTCACTGCACACAAAGGACGGTGCATTTTTAACTAACTTGAAAAAAGGAGATGGTTAATGCGATTGTTTTAAGGCGATTGTATTTTATTACGACAGTGCTGCAGCCGGCGCTGCCGACTACTAGATAAAAACATCTTAGTTCGAAGAATATCTCACGGGTATCTAATCATAGAATCTCCGAGATATATCTAAATATTAATACGTGCATCAAAAACTTTGTTTATATAGAGACTACTACTAATATATTTTTTTTTAATTATGCATAAAAATTAATTAAATCAATAAAAAAAAAATTACACACATCATAATTTAAATTAATTATAGTTGCAATTCGACCAATGGGCGATCACTAGTTAGATATTATTGTTTATATTCAGTTCAGAAGCCAAAAGAATCAGTCGACAAAACGAAGCTCAGTTACTGGCCAATATATTTACATCAACCAAAGCGACGATTAAAATAAAGATAAAAATTCATTGCTAGATCCCATAACACCTTACGCCTTGATCATAAAGTTCGAATTGCAGTAACAAGAATCGTATGGCGCGTGTTGTATGGAATTTTATTATGGGCATTAAATGCATCAATTTTCTTTTTCATGCGGTATCTTGTGCCCGTGAAATATATAATGTACGTTCACACTGTTTTATGGGATGGCTGGAAACTATTGCTGGCCATTTGTATACTCGTAATGTGCCGTGCGTTATGTTCAAATGATTTATTCTTATTTTTAAGAGATTATTTTCGATTGCCAGTTTATTGTATCTAAAAGTTTCTCTATCTATTTCAGATAGACCATGAATGTTAGACTGACATAGACTCACTTTCATTTCGGCGTTAATCAAGTTGCATAAATGAGCCGGTAGAGATCTCTTGCTTTTGAGATAAACTCGTCTTTGTAGAAATGTTCTTTTTAATTTTGTATTATTTATATTTTGTTATCTTACGTACAATAAAGATATTACTTAGAAACAAAATAAATTTGCAGTATATGTTTGATTCATTACTTAGACATAAGGAATAATAATAATAATAAATAATAATAAATTGTTTATTTGCTCACAAACATGGTATAAGGATCTTGATATATAAATTTTTCGCATGTTTGGCTGATACAGTCAGCATGCAAATTTGTATTGAATTAATATTAAATTACAACTATTACTTCATTATAATCTAAAATTATACGTTATCACCAGTGATCGGCGTTGGTAGTGCCATCACGCGGGATTTGTGACCGTTGTTTTAATATGGATATGCCTCCCAAATCCGCCTCACTAAACAATTTTATTTAACTTTGAATTATTTTAGTATTTTTTGTATTTTACGTACCTATTTATATGTAAAGCATATAAATAGGTACGTAAAATATAAAAAATGCTATTAATTAACGTAACTTAACTTTTATTTTATTGTTTTTCTTAACTAATCGTCTGGAGAATTTCTTTTTCTAATTTATAGAAATAAGAAATAATAAGCGAATTTTCACATATTACACTTAACGATACAGCGACAACTGGAAAAATATAATGTACTACTAAACTAAACTAAAGGAAATCCCGGAATCCCGTGGTCATATCCATATTAACATCAACATTCAAGTCTATTGACCCCAAATGGCACTACTAACGCCGATCACTGGTTATCACACTAACTTATATATACCTACTATAAAAAAATTCCATTTAATAATTCATTCGTATCATAAAAGTTATACTTCTTAAGCCATTCATGCAGTCTATGTTTGAATGAATTGTGATTTTGAATTTTAATATCATTTGGTATCTTATTGTATATACGTACACACATAGCGACACAACTCTTTACATATTTAGCTGATTTAGGATTTTTGGTAAATATAAGCTTCTGTGGATTCCTTTTAACTCGTGGATTTTTTGTACGCGATAATTTAAATAATTCTTTATGCTTATGTACAAAATTACAGATTTCATATATGTAAATAACCATAGGGAATAAATTATAAAATTGATAAATCTTTTACGATCGAAAATTTTAGGAGGATTTTTTTTCGATCGAAGCCAGCTCTGTATTGGAGTATTATCAGTAAAAATCTTTTAAATAAACAATGAAAAACCGACTCCATTGAAGTCTTTAAAAAGATCAAAACAACAATGTAAACAAGCATCTTAAATGTTTTGGAGGATTAAAATAGCCCTAAAAATCGACGCAAGTGTAAAAATAAAGATGCCAGTTATCCGCGAACTGGTTACACAATCGCCTAGTTTTTCTAATTTTACCGGAGTATACTAAAAATGTTCGAATGTACGAAACACTCCATTTTTCGTCAGCCTACTAACGTCAGCAAATTGCGAGGTTGTTGAATGAAGATGGATGAGTAACAGTTGCGTAACTGGAAACTCATTCATTGACTATTTGTACTCATTATGTTATATAACTCTGGCTGTTATTATTTGCAATATCTGCAATAGATTGTCTAAAAATGATATGATGTCTATGTGAACAAAATTATTGTATATGGAGTTTTGAAGATATATTTTCCATCCTATCGAGCTGCAATATTCTCTCAAGGGTGATAGAAACAGCATATGTTTGTGTGTTTATTTGTCGGTTCGATAAATATATAATAGGTTACCTATTGCCTGGTACTTCATCTACGTAGTTACCGGCATTACTGGTATTGTGCCCGTGTCGGGATAAGACCTATAAGCCTTTTTTTATTGGGACGGGGACCCACCACACGTGCCCACGACTGTGTCTCCTGTGTAGTCAGGATAAACAGCGGCGACCACCAAAAAAGGCAATGAACAGTGAAGTCCATTGCAGTCCGGGGGTACAACTACAGCTTCCTTTGTTTGGTACTCACAACGAATTTAATCAGAAGAAATTAGTAGGAGTAAGAAGCTTTTGTAATAGGTATTTAGCCTTGTGAAGGATCCTTCACGAGTCACTAAAGGAGCTTGATGGCATCGTTGTGCGTGTCAATCTAATCGATCACGCAAGTTAAGCAATCTTATGGATGGCTTTATTTATCTCGAGCTATTCCGTTCGGAGGGAACGTTAAGCCGTGGGTCCCGGGTGTTGTCATTAGACGACAGTCGTTAAGCCAAATCAGTGGAATTTGGGCGGCTTGAAATTATTGGCCTCCGCCAACCCGAAGTTGAGCAGCGAGGTGGACTATGCTTTAAATCCCTTCAATCGAAGTGCATTTAGAGAGTTGGCGAAGGCTAGTCTTTAAAAAGCCGCCCAAAGACCACTGACTTAACGACTGTCATATAAGGACAACAACTGACAACAGCCGAGACCGACGGGTTAATGTGCCCTCCGAAGCACGGAGGAGCTCGAGATAAATAAAGATAACTCATCCATGGACAAGCGACGGTCGACGTTGCTTAACTTGCGTGACACGTGCAACGACTCCATCGCGGCAGATAATAATTTTGTGTTACCATCCAAATATCGCACCAAATACGGTAACGAGGTATGGTAACAAGTTACAGTAACATGCAACGGTAAATGCCACACGTGCTTGCAATAACAGCGGATAACACCATTTACGTGTAAAGATCAGGCAGCTGTTGGTCCGGTCCTGTTGCATTTTTATCGCCTGCGCGAGGCGATCGGGTTCTTGTCATAAAAAATATGGACAAGTGCAAGTCGAACGTACGTGAGGGTTCTGTATCTTTTAATATCGAAAATCATTACTTCGGGCCTTTCAAGCCTTAAAAACAACCGATACCGATAGATTTTGATATTAATATGTGTCATTGTTAATAGCAGAAGACCCTCATAAATCGTATATTATTGAACGAGGAATTGTACGATTAAATACCCCGCTACGCTTAATATATGCCACAGCCAAAATTAACCAAATCGGATATTGAGTTTGTAGCGAGACAAATGAACATCAAACCATTTTATATTATGTAGGTTTTTTTATTTTTTTCTTTTCTGTGTGTATTTGCAATCAGTCTTAAGACTATGAGCGAATCTGTTTAGTGAAACTGTCATGCAGAGTGGCTTACCACTAGAAGCGCCTACTCATCCGCTGCCCAGAGCTACTGCCGGTCTTCTAGCTCTAGGATATGATGACGTTTTAGTCGTCTCACATAGTGGTCTATGGTGAGTTGGCGAGCAAGTTTGTTAGGGTGATGGATCAACCGTTCTTTGTATTTAGCTGCCAATCAATATTATGTAGGTAGATTCGTAATCAGTTTTTCAATATCTTGTAAGTATTAAGTAATATGGATCGTCAAGGGGTGGACCGCCAGCGCTGCGCTAATCGCAGTGATGGTGGTCCTCACAATTTAGTCTTCACTTGTGCTTTCCATCAGGCAAGGTTGCGACATTTTGACCGACCACATTAAAAGATATTATAATTATTATATACTTTATGGGAATAATGTTATCCGGGGGCAAAAAATAATCAATGGAACTCCTTTTTTATTTTTATTGACAAATATAAAATCCCAACTGTGTGCTAATACGGTACGTACACTGTACGTAAACTATAGTCCGTATATTACAGAGATAATTTACTGATTTTACCTGTGTAGAACGGAATCCTGAAAACTTTTTTATTCGAGGAGTTAGAACTCGCTTATGGTGATGGTAGAAAATTGATTTCAAAATTAACTTTTATGTACATTATGTTGCTAAGATATTGTAAATGCAAACTAGTTTTACCCGCGACTTCGCGTGAACACTTGACCAGGACCGGGGGCCCTACCGCCGAAGCTGAAGCCGTTTACCATCAGATTTTTTTATTTGTGAAAATGACGCTCTTTTTATATTGTTGGTAATTATCTTTAGCTCAGCTGGAAGAAACCCTAGAGCTCTACCGACTAAGCTGAAGATGTTTGTCAATAACTTTAACCTAATAATAATAATTTTCGGACTCAAAAAATCCGATGGTATTCTGCTGCTTCGGCGGTAGGGCCCCGGGTTCTTGTATTCCTGCGAGTGAGTGAGGTTAAAAGGAAGGAAGGCGACGGCAGCGGGAGTGGAGCGGCGCGCGACCCACCACTTTATGTCCCAAGCGTCTATAGGCAACAGTCACCACTTCGGCGGGCCGTATGCTTGTCTTCGACCTATGTAGTACAAAAAAAATCACCATAACGACCACATACAGTGAGTTGTTAATTAAAACTAATTACAGTAAGATCCCATAAGCCACTGACAAAGCGCCCGTTCAATTCCGTACAGTTTTATTGCTTTCGGCTATCTTTTGATGCGGACTATTGTTGATGCCCGTTAAATTGCGATTGAATTTTCGACCTTATTCCATTGTATTAACGAAAGAGATGTTAACCGCTAATGATGGAAAATCTATGGTTATTAAACATCGTTACACACTAGATGATTTTTAAATGTTACATTTTATTGCATTGGGTTTAGAATGCTAGCTAGAAATATATTGCTATAGCGCATGTGCAAGTGCATGTTGTACGAAAAAAAGCAGTTGGAGATATCGTAGAATGTTAAGGTCCATTTCCATGGAAAATTTTGTATAGTTACTTCAGAGGTATAGCTGCCGCTATAGTAGTGCCGATCAAGCACATTTTCTCATTAATATTGAACTAGCAATTCGCCATGAAATACAAGTAGGTACGTGCCTTATAATTTTCTGGTTCAAATCAATTTTGCTACTTTATATTTCTCAAATTACATTACCCTAAACGCGTAGCTATGTACCTTTACATGTATCATTTAATTTTTTTATGTGAGTGGGGGCAAACGAGCATGTGTGTAGGTCATCTGGTAGAAAGTCCATGTACGTCCATGAAGATCAGCACCACCGAGGGGTCGCTGATCCGTTGTCAACCTATACCCTTTCTTCCTTACTTTCGGGTAACCTCACTCACTCGCAGGAACACCACAAGTCCACAACCCTCAAGAGAATAGTTATTTTGTTGCGGTATTCTGTGAGGTTAAGGTACTTCACCAGTCGGGCAGCTTAAAAAATATGCCCTACCTCTTTTTTCACCAGCCCCCTTACCACCAACTCTTATTGCGATTCAATAACTGAATAGAATGCTTATTCATATCAATGAATAAGCGACTCTATGCAATTTGAAATAGAGTCGCTTGTTCATTGGCATGAATAAGCATATTGGATCGCAATAAAAGTTGGTGGTAAGGGGGCTGTGCCTTGTTTGTCAGCAAGGTGCACCATGTGCAGGTGAGGGTGACTTACGTTAAAAGATGACTATGAACTACTTAATCCCGTTACATTAACTATATTTTATTATTATTCCTAGCCATACGACCACCGTCGATTATTTTACCCGTAGCCACGATGGACGTTATACGGATTAAATATTATTAAATTTTACAAAAATAAAAAAAACAATTGTCAAAACAGTTTGTCTTATGTGGAAATTTTACCTGCGACCTCGGAGTCAAAGTGGCCATTGTTAACCGTTCGACTACCGAGCTAGTCATGAAATATTATTATGAAATAATGTGAATGTTAGGCAGTCAAGACTTCACCCCGTGTGACTCGACCGTCGATTTGTCACGACACTAGTGCATATCACCGAGATGTAACCGTTTGATAGAAATATGAAAGCGGATTCCAATTAAAGGGGATTGTTGGCAATTAAAATAACTCGGTTTGTTGCAGAACTAACCTCGTCTTGAATATGGGAGAATATTTTGAGAATGTTATTATTCGTCTACGTTCGTTACACTTTGTACCAAGTAGAGGCGACAATTGCCAACTTATATACGGCACAATAACTGCGAAATGCATACATTGTGAACGTGGCGTGACATCTTTATTATGTTTAATCTTTATCTTCCTTGCAATCTTTAATCATTTTATGTATATTTCTTTTTGATACAATCCTCCTCCATGTTTCGTTATCCTCAGATTTGAGGGTCGTAACCTCCACCAGGAAGCACCTTTTCTCTGATGATGTTGCGCCATTTATGTCGACCTCCGGCAGTCTTTAAAGCATCGTGGACTGACACATCCGAATTTGATCGGACCAACGAGTCGGGTTGCGGCCTCGTTCTCTCTTACCCTCCACCTTGCCAGTGACTATGAGTCTCTCGAGATTGTCCGCAGGTTTCCTGGCAATGTGACCAAAGTACTCGAGAATCTTGCGCATACAGATGGTGGAAAGTCTGGTAGTAAAGTGGAAACTATTTTGATACAATAATATAATGTTTATAGTTCATCATCATCATTGTCAGTCTGTGCCTACCCACTGTTGGATATAGGCCTTTCTCAATGCTTTCTACTATATGCGACCCTCCGCTTTCGGCATCCCACCGGTACCAGCCACTTTTTTGAGGTTGTCGATCCATCTAGGGGGAGCCACTACAACTTGCTCACTCTGAGACCTATATCCTTCAACTATCCAGTGGTGTGATTGAATTTTGGATGGAGATGATAGCTTTGTAGCTGCAACACCAAACTGTATCCCCCGATTTTGTTATCATAAGTTTTTTGAATTGCCTCCTTAGAAGCAATTTTAAAGACGTTATCAAAATGTAGTTTGAGAATTTGCATTTACGTAGTTTATACATCTTTTAGTGTTTACCATAATCTGTTGCGTAATCAAATGTCGAGGTTAAAATACTATTCGAGGTCGCGTGTAAAAACAAATTAACAAAATGAAAACGATTCCAAAAACACTCATTAGGCACTCGTATAAACTTGAAAAATGCATTTAAAATAATGTCCACTGAAATAACAGTTAATAAATTGAAAAATGTCCTCACAGTTTCGTGTCGATAAGAATTCCGATAAAACTACAATAATACAATGTGGCTTAGATATACATACGTGCATTTAATACTTAACTTAACTCGCGTGATGCATGTACTATTAATTACTTGCAGTGATTCATAAACTTTAGTGTATTGAATATATATATTTTAAAAATTTAAAATTTACCGCCCGCCTAGATGGGGGAGGTAAATTTTCCGTTTTACATTCCATTCCAAAACTTTAATACCTCATGTCAATTAGTTATTAACTTGAACATTATACTGGGATACCTATGTTTAGATAAAACAATCTCTGACTCTGTTTCTGATTCTGAATAAAGATTACAAGTGTAATTTCTTAGTTTACTTGAAGGAACCGTGGGACTAATGAAAATTAGACAACTTCGGTGAGAGCTTAAAATCGCGTGAATATTGTCCGAGAGAACCTTATTACAATCTCTATGTCTTACTACATATTCTAACTAACAAGGGGATCTGAATTTGTAGTGTAATTTATCGGTTCTTGTGAAAGAGCCATGGAGTAATATGGAATTGGAAACTAGACAATATTTATGAGAGCCTGCAGAGATTGCTAAATCTTGTGAATATTGTCGAGAACCTCTTGAAATCTCTATGTCTTAGGAATACGATGTAACGAGGGGACCTGTATTTTTCAAATATTATCAATATTTGCGATCTCTAACTATGTAATAACCAACGAAAGGTTTACTTATATTTTCCTTCTGTTGGCCGTGTGGTTTCCGGCAAACTAGAATAGAATCACTCCGTCTCTTCCCATGGATGTCGTACATGGCGACTAAGTGTATAAAACATCATCAGGCCTCCCCAACCCGGCCAGCGTGGGGAGTGTAGGCCAAATCTTCCTCCTGTCTGAGACGGATGAGAGAGGGTCGTGCTCCTGCAGTGGAGACTAAAAAAAAATGACCTGATAATAAAAAAACCATATGATCATGAACCACCGAAAGGTTTACTTATATTTGCCTTAGTCACTAATAATCTGACTATTACCACACCCCGGCCACTCCATATAAACGTCGAGTCGTTAACTAATACATAAATCATGACGTCTGTGCAGAGCGCCAATGAGTGTGTGTGCGTGCCGTATAAAAAGCTCCAGATTCGTCTCAGAGGGGAGGTGAGGTCGCTACGAGAGAGCGGCAGGGAGTGGCCTTACTGTATGTAGTACTATTACTTAAACTGTGCTATTACTATGTATTTATTTTGGTGGAAATATTATCATCATCGTCAACCCTTATTTATCCCATGGCTGGGATACCGGCCTCCCCTCATTCGAAGAGGTTTAAGGCATACTCTACCACGCTGCTCAACTGCGGGTTGGTAAAGGCCAGTGATTTCAAACCGCCTAAAGGTTATTGACTTGGCTTAGTGACTGTCATATAATGTTGACAGCTGGGACCGACGGCTTGACGTGCCCTCCGTAGCATGGAAAAGCTCGAGATAAATCCATGGACTTTTGCTTATTGCTTAATTTGCGGGTTCGATTATACTGTTACGAGCAACGACGCCATCGAGCTCCTCTTTATATGGTGTAATATTTGTAAAATCCTCCATAAATTATATTCCATTAATTCATCATCAGGTCATTTTAGTCTCCACTACAGGAGCACGACCCTCTGTCGTCCGTCCCAGACAGAAGGAGGACGAGCTCGGTGCTTGAATGGTTAGCAATGGCCACTTTGACTCTGAGGTCGCGGGTTCGATTCCCGCACAAGACAAATATTTGTGTGCATGAACATGTCTGTTTGTCTTGGTCTGGGTGTTTTCTATGTATTATATGTATGTATTTACAAAAAAAAATGTATTTAAGTATAATATATTATTCTGTGGTATAATATCAATTATCCAGTACCCATAGTACAAGCTTTGCGCTTAATTTGCGACTAGTTGCGCTGTGTAAATTGTCCAGAAATATTTATATTTATATATTTGGCCTACACTCATCACGGTGGCCAAACGGGTCGGGGAGGCCTGATCGATGTTTGATAATGTATTTCCCTTAGTCGCTTTGTACGACATACACGGGAAGAGACGGGGTGATTCAATTCTAGTCTGCCGGAAACCACACGGCAAGTTTCTTTCTCTCCTTATCAGACGCAATCGATACTTAAATATTTATCAGAATAATTTGTCAGAATGTGAATAATTGGTTATCGACGTGAACGCAACGATTTCGCAAACTCAAGTAATGGTTAACGCTATAATGACCAATTAAAATTACCGTACTGTGAAACGAAAACAAAATGTTTATTATGTAATTTCACCTTTAGGATGTCAGTGATATTATGGAATCAAGGGAAAAGATTTTTTTAAAATTTCAGACTGTATCAATACTTTACTCTTTGGAGATTAGATAGGATAGGAAAAAAGTACTTATTAAAGCATATAAAGAACAAGATTGGAATAGTATTGAAATTACTAATTATTGAGTAGTTCGTTTTTTACCATTAGAATTACGAGTGAGTACCTAGTTCTAATATTGTTCCAATTTTGTTCAAAGACATACTTTTGGTCAACATTAGAGATGTTATGGATATGAAATTTCGGATTCGGATACGGTTACGGATATGTGAATAGTATTTACGTTAACGTAATTATTTCGGATTATTCGATAGTTACGCATGTTTCAGATATGGATGTTAATTAAGTTAGGAGTTGTAAAAGAAAAATTTGAATACAATGTAAACTTTAAAAAAATAGAAAGCCGGTTCAAGTAAATCCAAAATCAGCGAATCACGACTCACGAGAGGCAACTTTTGGATTAAGGAAAAATCATAATTATCATCTATACCAAGTGTCCTCCAATGTCAAGTGATAAAAATTATATGTCATAATAGAGTGGGCCTTAATTTTGTTTTAGGTAATTATAATCTCACAATAATGGATGACAGATATGGAGAAGTATGTAATTATTATGTAGAGAAACGATGCAAGTGTCGAGTGACGCAGTTAGTATCTTGTCTTGGCCGGCGAAAATCAAAAACGTGTCTCATTTAGATTCCGCCTCTATCCGAAATTATCTGAAACTTTTATATCGGTTTTGGTTACGGTTTCGGATAGATTTTTATTTCAGATATCCGATAGTTTCGGTTTCGGTTACAAAGCTCCAAAACATCCCTACTCAACACTCCATTATGGACGCGTCCTCAATGGTAACTCGCTATAGTTATATGTATTACTAAGGCACATTCTTGCACCCGTTTTAATAAACATCGGCATATTTTTTTAGGGCAACGTAAGTTATTCATGCTATAACTTTACTTTATCTAATCTCATACTGAAATTTACACATTAAAAAACTAAACACAGTATCTTAATGACAGTCTTTACGCACAAGCTATCAAAATAAATTTAAAAAGTTATTTTTCGATACAGCTCTTCTATGGACAACTGTATCGTAAAATAACTTTTTTACCATTTCGATACAGCTTCAGCCCTGGATACAGGTATTTTGAACAGGTTGCAATGCAAATACATTGCAACTTTGCAAAATTTTTCTACATAATCTGTGACGCGGCGCCGCGCGGCGCGTCGCGCATGCGCACTACGTATGCTCGATCTGCAAATGGATTTATAAGTAAGAATTATAGCAGTTAAATTAACTTCATGGTTGTATTTAAAATATTATTATCATATGTTTCATGAGATTAGATAAAGTAGTGTATGAAACTGCACATAATTAGGTATTAAAATACTCGTGTGGTCTATTATAACATTCGCCTTCGGCTCATGTTATAAACTCACACTCGTATTTTAATAACCCTTATTATGCAACAGTTTCATAAACTACTATTACTGATAGGCGCGAGATTCGTTTTAACTTTAAATAACTGTCGTTCCGTAGAGCCGATTCTTAGCTAGGAAATTTAAATTATTGAATGGGGTACTAGTGATTTTTAATTATTGGCAGAGAAAAATACTTTTTTCGGTTGTTAGTCTTTTTTCATCAAACTGGGTGTTTGGTGATTTCCGGAGAAAGCGAATTTTCCGAGAATCGTCACTTAGCCATATAGATTTTACTCCCACTGTGTTATAAATTTGATCAAAATCGTTAGAGCCGTTTGCGTGATATAAAAATCTAACACTTGTCTATCCGTATGTACGTCACGACCTGTCCAGTGCATGGCAGAATTATGAATAAATCAATAAACCAGGTTTTTCCCTGGTTCAATGCACTATGCTAGAGCACACTAATAACAATATATGCTCACATGTATATGACTCCAACATATTATGCATGATGCATCTATATTGTTTTTATACTACGTCGGATGTCAGACTAGCATACGGCCCGCCTGATGTGAAGCGGTCGATGTTTCGCAACATAAAAAATTCAGTCGAATTAAGAACCCCTTACTTTTTTGAAGTCGGTTAAATATCGCTCGCGCGCCGCTACTCCCGCTGTCAACGCAGAAACTTCTTTCTGCTGACCTCACTCGCTCGCATGAACACAATAACCTTCAAGAAGAATTGGTATTTGGTTGCGGTATTCTGAAGTAGAGGTACTTCCCTAATCGGGCAGCTTACAAATACGCTGTATACTACCTCTGTTTTGCCAGAACTTCTTTCGCTAATCAGTACCAAAGCCAACCTCACCTGCACGTGGTGCACCCTGCACCAAGAATCAAAGATCGTGTGAGCCAGTTACGCATCAAAACTTTCTAAATGTCATTAGATCATCTTTTATCCGTCCATCGTGGACGAGAGACCTTATTGTGAAAAATTGGCTTGTGCCCTTCTTTATTTACCTTTCTTAAATTTTCCCTTTTGCTATTGTTCACCATCATCAGCCTGTATCTACCCACTGCTGGATATAAGCCTTCCCCAATGCTTTCCACCAAATACTTCAAGCATAGCCCTCTCCGTCGCTCGCTGCGCGACCTTCAGCCTGTGGTAGACCGATGGTCGGTGTTCAAGTCTCTGCACCATAGGTCACACTGGTTGAAGACTTTAGTCTTCAAGCTTTGGAGTATCTGTACGGCGATGATGTGCCGAATTCCTATTATTGACAATACTTACACAATCACACAGTTAAGAACAAAGTCTTTACTTTCCTTAAAAGGCTGGCAACGGATCGACGACCCCTTGTAGTTGCTGATCTCCATGAGCGGTGGTGATCGCTTTCCACTAGATGATCTCCATTCCTTCCTACCCACAGCCTTCAGAGCACTTCGCTCAATTTGCTAGAGAGCTTGAACATGCTAGGCATGGATATTCGCTGCAACCTTAACCAAAGGGAATGCATTGAGAGCCTCATCTCAACAGCCTCAAAGAAACTCGGGATCTTGAACAGAGTGTGACGGTTCTTCGCGCCGGACCAGCTTTGTCTTTTGTATAAGACTCAAGTTCGAGCCTGCGTGGAGTACTGCTCGCATCTCTGGGATGGTTCCGCCCAGTATCTCCTCGAGACTTTCGACAGGTTGCAGCGACGAGCAGTCCGCATAATTAATTGGTGACGAAGAGGTCACCAAGAATCTTGAACCTCTTCAGCTCCGGAGAGATATTGGCTCACTAAGCTTATTTTACCGCCTATACCACGGAGAGTGCTCTGAAGAACTGTTTTCCCTTATACCTTCCTGCCCTTTCCATCGCCTAACAACACGTACAGGCTTGCGGTACCACAAATTCACCGTTGGTATCATTCCGTCGCGTACGAAAAAGTTTGGCAACTCCTATCTATGTCGCTCTAATAAAAAGTGGAACGCGTTGCCGGCATATGTATATCCTCAATCATACAATATGGGATCCTTCAAGAGAAGCGTGAAGAAGCATCTTGTATGCCAGCATGGCAGCGTCAACTAACAAGACATCAATGTCTCTTGTCCGTTGCCGTTGCGATTGGGGCTCTTCTTTTCGCTTACCATCAGGCGAAGTGGAGCCAATATGCTGAGCTAATATAAAAAAAAACCCCATGCTCGCTTGCCACCCTCTCATATAAAAAAGAAAAACTTAATTGTATCGACATAAATTTTACAACTACACAATTTCAAGTTGGTGTAACTTGAAAGTAACCATTGCCCAAGATAGAATAAGAAAAAGGACTAGTAACTATACTTTCAAATAGTTTGTATACATATAAAACTTGTTCGTCTGTGTCAACGACCATGTAAAGTCGGGCGACATATTTTATAGTTGCAATTTGGAGTTTTGGCTAATAGCTATGTGAAATTTATTACTCCATAAATATGAATGTTCGCCGTATAACGAAGAGATGGAAATTATCTAAGGATCTGTTCACATGGGTTAGTTTTACTATGTTTACACACACATTTCACAAAATACCGCAGCCAAATAACAATTCCCCTGGGAATTGTTTTGTTTCTGCGAGTGAGTAAGGACACCAGAAAGAAAGGAAAGAGTAAGGGCTGGCAACGGATCGGCGACCCCGTGGTGTTGCTGATGTCTATGGGCGGTGGTGATTGCTTTCCATCAGGTGAACCGCATGCTCCATCTTATAAATCGATGAACGCCGGCTGCACGCACGAAAAAGCATAACTCATGTCACGTTCCGCCTGAGCCGAGCGTGCAAGCAAGAGCGCGTAACAAGCGCCGGCGTTGTTTTCTTATGACGTCTTCACGTAAAATTATCGTCCGTAAACCCATTTTACAGACAATGACTTTTACTGTTCCTAGATAGATATAGCTAGCTAGATATAGCCTGTGATATTTTCTATTTGCACTGATAAGCACCACCATAATGTCGTTTCCCCAGGGGGAAACTCGCTATATAAAATTCTTACGCTCGCGCGACCACGTCTCATATATGACACTGTTGAGACTGTTGATTGACATTTGAATTTAATCAATCCTTCGATTGTCTAAATTGAAATATTGATTGTCTAAACATACAGTTCTATTTATATTGTGTTTTATACTAGTTCTTGGCCGCGGCTTCGTCCCGCGATCCTCTGCTTTTCGCATCGATACGATATCAGCCGCTTTTTTTAGGGTCATCGGTCATCTAGAGGGGGAGCGCCCCGAGCTTCGTTACCCCATATGAGGTCACCACTCCTCCCCCTCAGAAAATACGAAGAGCGTTTACTATAAATGCTGGCAATTCTGCTTATACTTACGCTATCAATCCATAATCATACCACTACTGGGTCTCCCTTCAATCAAACAGGTTTTATAGCATACCTGCTCAACTGTGGTTTGGCGGATACCGCTCTTAATCTTTTGTTATTATATTTTTTTCTTCCAACTATGCTTTAAATTCATCACAATCACACTAAAAACTCAGTACAAAACGAGTCTTTAATGCTCTAGAGCAATAAAAATGTATGAAATTTCATTATTGCACAGTTTTTTTTATCGCACCAAAAGGTGCCAATCTCAATGGATTAGCTCTATTCAGCCAGCCGATATCAATACTTCTTTTTTAGGGTTCCGAACCTCAAAAGGAAAAACGGAACCCTTATAAGATCACTTTGTTGTCCGTCTGTCTGTCTGTCTGTCTGTCTGTCTGTCTGTCTGTCTGTCTGTCTGTCTGTCTGTCTGTCTGTCTGTCTGTCTGTCTGTCTGTCTGTCTGTCTGTCTGTCTGTCTGTCTGTCTGTCTGTCTGTCAAACATTTCTATGTCGAGAATGCGTGGAGGTATCAAGCTGAAATTTGAACTGTATACACAGGTCTACGGTCCCATGAAGTTAAAAAAAAATCAAACTGCTAAGTTTACGTAGAAAAAAGTTACGGCCGTTTATTCAGCAAAAAACGCATATTTCGACACACTCAAAGGAATCAAAACCTATAGGGTACTTCCCGTTGACCTAGAACTATGAAATTTGGCAAGTATCATCGTTATAGACTACAAGTACAGGAATAAATCTCAAAACTATACATTTGTAAATAGATCTAAAAAAATAGGGGGTCTATATTTTTTATAGGGTGTCGAAATTTCAAATTGAAACTACTAGTTCAAATGGGGTATCATATGAAAGGGCTTGATGTACACATTGCAAAATATATTTTATTTATTTTTTTCGACGCATTATTTCTTATTTATAATGAAAAATATCAAAGGAGACAATTTTTTTTGGGCCCACAAAATTCGAGCGTATATCTATCGCATTATATACAAAAAAAAGTATTCGTTTTATTATGACGACAGACCATTAACAAACATAAAGTCTAACCGATTTCTATTCAATTATTTCAAAAGTAATGATTTGGTTTATCTCGTTTTCCGATTTATCCGACCATTATTACGCGTTCCATTTCTGTAAATAGGATGTGTAACGTCGAGCTTAGAATATTGTTATTATTTTGAAATGAAACCACCTATGCTACACCTTCTCAGTTGCAGGGAATTTAGAAGATCTTTTTTTGAAGTTACTTGTTATAGAATTAACCAGAGATTACAATTAAAGTCTTTTGATATATTCTGCAAACATTAAACCTTTACCACCGGCCGTGAAATGGAACGCAGATTCTTTGGTGCAACTTGGAAGAGTGTTGCCATTCACTAATGTCGCGCAATGCAGATTAGGACCGAAATGACATTAATCGAATAATGTTAAAAATCGATAATCGATTATGAAGTTGGTTTAAAAGACAAAAAAAGAAAATCGAAGTAATAATTATGTACAGCATCAACCAACGAACGTGGCTACCACCAAGTGAGATAGTCGTGTTCGTTCCATCCTGGGATAAGTTGTGATTATTATTTAACGGCATATTGTTTAAAATGAATTATCTACTCAAAATGTAGAATTGACATCCAAACCATTTGACAGTAAATCCCATAGCCAGAAAGTGTTACGTTTAGAGTGGTAAGTCTTTCTCCCATGATGGGATTATCCAAGCCAAGGATAATCCCATCATGGGAGAAAGACTTACCTATCCTTAATATGGGTTGTTCCGAATGTGAAATAAAATCATCTAGATATGATGATTGCAGTAGGACGCGGGAAGTTTAAGATCCGGATAGTTTAAAGCGAATATGACATTGACGCGCGTTTTAACAGACCACGTCAGATTGAGAGTAGGGATGTTGTGGATGAAGATTTTTGAAGGCTCACATCCGCAGATGCAGATGCGGATTTAAAGATTTTTTTTAAAGAAACTTTACTAGTACAATATATCTAATAATAATATATATTTTTTAATACTACGATTACGAGTTTACTACTATAACTAGATTACTAGTTGACTCGACACGTTCTCTCCAAGGCACGTGCATAAAAATAGACCGACTTGGCTCATCTTTGTCCAACTTGGCCAAACTTAAACTTGAATGTACTTGGCTTGCCTATGCTACATCTACATCCGCATGAACATGGACATTATTGCGGATATGGATGCAGTTAACCAAATCGATGTGGAAGCTCCCCAATTGAGAATGCGGATGTGAACATTCTCAACATTCATAATGACAAGAGCTCGTCAATGTCAAATTGACATCAATCAGCTAAGTTTTAGGCACAGGTCCAGATGTTTTCGTTGATTAACATTATAATTTTAATTGAACATTCACTGAGACAAACCATGACTAACTTACGCGCCGTCGTGTAATGTTAAAATGGGCTCGAGACTATCCATGAAATATTTCACGGTAGGGTTTTAATAATAAATAAAAGCTAAGGTGTACATTTACTATATGATTTATCTACATGTAAAAGTGATTAATATGTTTAAATGTGGTATAACATAATTACATCATAAATATCAATGCACTTGATTTTGAAATATAAATCGATAAATGATAATCGATTATGAAAATCAGTTCTGGTAACACTGATACCGATGTCATGGTCATGGCATCGTACGTACCCTACCTACCTAAACTACACTACACTACATTACATATCCGTTGCGTTTGTAACTGTGTCTTCTTCCGTAAAACCGTTTGGTTTTTCTGTAGCGTTGAGATACGATTTTGGTATTCTTTCCACATTCAGATTACTTCAACATCGAGTAATCGTCAAGTTATATTTTACTGGACATTTCGTGCAGAGTGAACTTAGTTTTGAATATTCTCAAAATATGGCATCTGCAATGATTGCTGCGAATGCACATAACCAATGCGTTAATTGTGCAGTAAGATTGCAACGCAATATACGAAAACAATTGTTGTCTGAAATATCTGCGAATATTCGTCAACTTACAAGTTCATGGATAGCTCGTGAGGTGAGTGTCTCCTTTTTGGCATAAGATATCGCAATGTATGTAATAATTATGTAGGTACCTAACTAAAGGAATTCACGATTAATGTCGTAATAGCACCTTAACATGTTCACTTTTTATTTTTCAGTTGATTCCACAAGATTCAATTTGTGGAAATTGTCATTTGCAAGAGTGTGTGTGAGCAAACTGGTCGTTCAATTAGAAGATTTGGATATAACAAATATTTGCATTCCTTGTGGCTGTTCAATATTAAGAGCTCGTCAAACACATGCTGTGCCAAATGACTGCAGAAGGAGTATTATTTTGGTGTGGATACCTTCACACCAGGCACATCAGGTAATAAAATATAAGTTATATTTGGACCAAGTATGTGACAAAAGATAACTAAATGATTGTTTTTATAACAAAAACCTTTTAACCTAATATTATAATGTTTGAGTTTGGATATAGGAGGTAATCTTTGAAACTATTAATTTGATTTAAAAAATTCTTTCATTAGTAAAAGCTACGTTATCACTCAGTGACTTAAGGCTATATTTTAGAGGAGCTTGATGTCATCGCTGTGCGTGTCACTCTAATCAAAGACTCTAGTAAAGTAACGTCGACCGTAGTCTGTCTTTGGATGGGTTTGTTTGTCTCGAGTTTCTCCGTGCTTTGGAGGGCACGTTAAGCCGTCTGTTCAGGCTGTTTTCATTAGATGACAGTCGTCAAGCCAAGTCAGTGGCCTTTGGGTGGCTTGAAAACACTGGCCTCCGCCAACCTGCAGTTGAGCAGTGTGGTGGGGTATGCTCTTATACCGCTTCGATTGAAAGGGTGACCCGTATCCTGGCAATGGAATGACTATGGGATGATGTGGTGGTGGAAGCCGAGGAGCGTCACTAGTTTCTAATATTTGTAATCCTGCAAGAAAACTTCATTATTATTTATTACAATTTATTACTTTTGTATATTTTAGGTTCAACATTTGGAACGAGTGTGCATGGCTTGCTGGTTGAAAGCTATCCGAATGGTACAAAGACAAGAACAACAAGATTATAGAAGAGATGTGGAAGAGCCTCCATTAGTTGTTGACAATATCATTAACATCCCCCCAACACCTCCCATGCCAGCACCTCCAGTGGCGAATACAAAATTGAAGTATATCGAGACCCTATTGAACTTGAGCCAAATTACTATCTCGTTCGGGGTAGGATACAATCACGGCACACAAGTAGAAAAAATACTTATGTAAATATTAATACAGATCCACCTGTTGCCAATACTCTTGCGGTTCTAGATGAATACTGCTGCAACTGTTTAGTAGGCAGACGTACTGTTGGGTGCTGTGCACATGTGATGTGTACAGTGTGGTTTTTGAGTTGGGCACGGCATCAGGATAGTGTTGAACCACCTGCATCTTTTTTAGATGATGTTTTATTAATAAGAGACGATTTTGATGATGTTAGTGATGAGGATTAAATGTTTATATAAATAATAAATCATTTATTTTTCCTGGCCCTAATCTCCAGCATAGTACACTAAGACCTCATCAAGCTTGACACTGCAGTTTAACTATAGTTCCTACTATGTGTAGCAAAAGAATGGTAAAAACATCAACGGGCTTGATCAGTTCTTAGCTGTATTTATCTACCCCTCTTATTTTGCTAATAATTCTAATGCACAAACAAAGAATATGTACACTATGTTGAGTGCTAAGCAAGTATACGGCCCGTTTGATGAAAAGCGATTACCGTAGCCCATAGCATACCATGTAATTTATGCAGTATCGCCCGCGTGCTGGCACTGCCGCTGCTAATGCAGCATGTTTACACCTATATATTTTTACTATGTCGTGTGCTAAGCAAGTATACGGCCCGTTTGATGAAAAGCGATTACCGTAGCCTATAGTGTGCAATATAAGCAGTATCGCCCGCGCGGTGGCACTGTCGTTGCTAATGCAGCATCTTCCTCACGTGCAGGAACAAGCCATTCTCAAGTGTATTGTTATTTGGCTGCGGGCGGTATTATGTGAAGGAAGGTTTTTCCCCAGTCGGGCTCGATTCTCGAATGGCTCGATATGACCTGTCTACTTCGCCAAAGCCTCGTTTGATTATCTGTAAGGCACCACGCACAAGTTACGTTGGCTTTGGCACTGAAAATGAAGATAAAAATAATAGTACTTAACCCCAAGTACAGACTTAGTTCGTCATTTTTTATTTAGATTAGGTACATAACCTCAAATATTTTAATTTCGTATTTCACGTAAATCCGGTTAAATAAGTTAAAGATAAGAATACCACTGTAATCTATGAAGTTTAAGGAACAAAATGACGTAAGTTTCATTCGTATACATTAATATTGGGTAGGGGCCCAAGCTTCATACAAAAAAAAATTGTCTCCTTTAATAATGATACTACGTACCTACGGAACCCTCGGTGGGCGAGTCCGACTCGCACTTGTCCGGTTTTTTCGTACGTATTATTCGTTTCTATCCTACTTGTTCCAAATTTAAAAAATGATTGCTGCTAACTCTGAGTTAAAAATGACAGAAATTTAAAAAAGTGATTTGGCGGGAACTTTGTTAATTTTATTTTTCTTGACAATATTTTTGGAAACGATAAAAGTGTGATACTATCTGATTTTGAGTGCTTCGGCTTCGAATTAAAATGGAATCATCTAGCGACACATTAACTCCGGAAAACATTCTAAATGAAGCCGCCAGTGTTATAGAAACTTCTATTTTAACTGTTTGATATGAGTTTCTTTTATCTACTATTCCTATAGGTATTAGTTAAAAGAAAAGCAGATTATGCACCTCGCCTTAAGTAATTTATATTGCCCTCGTGCCTGTTAGATTAGAGCCTAAATCAGGCACTCGGTGCAATAATAAATTACTTTGTGCTCGATGCAATAATCTACTATTTTGTAACTTTAGGAATAATAACTTTGTAGGAATTTGACAATGTGAAACAAGCCTTATCAATAAATATAAAATATCTCATAAACATCTTATTATTAAAATGGCTATCATTTCGCTTTGTTAAGAAATCAAATTAATCATGGAATAAAAACGAAACAATGGTATTTATTAAGACACACCTATAACAGTAGTTTTTTTTAGAAATAAAATACTAATAAAAAATCTAGATGTGCACGCATCACACTAAAAGCAATGTTTTTAATAATAGCAATTCCTGGGGTTTTTTTCGTCGGGTGGCAGACAAGCATACGGCCGGCCTAATGTGAAGCGGTTATCATAGCCATATTTAACGCACGCGACATGAAACATCGATCGCGCGTCGCCACCTCCGCTGCCAATGCAGTACCTCATTCCTTTCTTATGATCTCACTCACCAGGTAGGAGGTAGCGGTGCCAGATAACTGATAAATATACTGAAAGACTTTTTTTATAACTTCATACATATGTACATAGAAATTATGTTGACCAAGACAAGACAAACAGACATATTTGTACACAAATATTTGTTATGTTGGGAATCGAACCTACGACCTTCGGAGTCGAATAGCCATTGTTTGCCATTCGACCACTGGGTTCATCAATACAAAGAGAGCACGTTGACAATGTTGACATCTCCGCAATTAACGCAGCTCTTCAAGAACACTTCACTCTCAGGAACACAATAACTCTTCAGGGTGTTTCTAGGTGCGGTCTACTGTGAGGTGGAGGTACTTCCCAAGTTTAGTTACCCTACGTATCTGTCAGTTAGCGATGGCAGATAGGGAAGGAAAGTCCTGGAGTGAAAGCTGGTATGCCGTGGCGGAGCGCTGGACGCCCTACTTGCAATCGTACATAGTGGAAAGCATTGGGAAAGGTTTATATCCAGCAGTGCGCAAATACAGACTGGTAATGACGATGGTGACGTAACTTCGGGTTGTATGTGGTTCATCAACATCTTTGAACCAAAGCCAATCTGCACCCCCTGACAAACTAGGCTCTGGCGAAAAGAGAGGTATGGTATAGCGTATTTTTTGAACTACCCGACGCTGAGAAATATCTCCACCTCGCAGAATACCGCAGCCAAATAACAATCCCCTTGAAGCTTGTGTTCCTGCGAGTGAATGAGATCACCGGAAAGAAAGAAAGGAAGGAGTGCTGGCAATGGAACGGCGTCCTCTTGCTGTTGCTGATCTCCGTGAGCGGTGGTGTTTGCTTTCCATTAGGTGACCCCATTGACCTACCAGGTCAATGGGTGACCCACATGCTCGTTTGCCCTCTTATCATATCAAAACACAGGTTGCACTCCGGGAGTGCCCGCAGAATTGAAAACTTAAACATTAACGTTGTGCATTTTTGAATATTTTGGAATGGTTAGGGAATAATTTCGCACGAATTGCTTTATTTATCAGTATAAAAGTACCATTATTTATGTGGTAAAATATAATATTACGCTATCGTACACAAACATGACAATTTATATTACATTAAAAATAAACAGCAAGAGCAGGCATTTTCGCCGCGCGGTAGAAAGAGAGGGGGATATTACTTCCTCTCCTACGCCGCGCCGGCGGTCTACTCTCCCTCCGTCTTACGAATTTTCGATCAGGCTACGTGTCCTGGCGCGAGTTTGTTATTTTTTACCCATCCCAAAAAGTGCACACGCCGCTAAAGAACTTTTCACTTCAAAAAAATATAGTTTTGAATACTCGAAAAATTCAGCTCAATGATTAAATATGAACTGTTATGAACGGACTAGGTGAGCCTTATCTGCGTCTGAACGGCGTCTAGACTAGACTGGGTTTAATTAAGACTAGGACAAAGGCCGCGTTGAATGAAACACTAGATGCATCTGCAGACAATACCGGCTAAAGGGACATCGCTCAAATAAAGGACTGCTCATACGAGCGGCTTTATTGTACGACACGGGGTGTTAAATTCGTTTTTTTTTTTAATTTAAGCGGCATGTAAGCGCTTCACTGTTAGGGGTGCCAACTTTTTTTCTAAACAAATCAGTATCATCATCATCATCAGCCTGTATGTACGCACTGCTGGATATAAGCCTTCCCCAATGCTTTCCACCAGATACGACCCTCCGCCTTCCGCATCCAGCCGCTCCCAGCTGCTTTCTTAAAGTCATCGGACCATCTAGTAGAAGAGTATCCAACACTTCGTCGTCCTATGCGCGGCCTCCACTCTAATACCTTCCTTCGCCATCTGCCATAACTTACTCGGCAGATGTGACCGGCCCATTGCAACTTCAGCTTGCAAACTAACTCTGAAGGCTATGTCGATAACTTTAGTTCTCCGTCGAATTTCTTCGTTCCGGATTCGATCTCGCAGAGAAACCCCGAGCATAGCCCTCTCCATCGCTCGCTGCGACCTTTAGCCTGTGAACCAGTCCGATGGTCCGATGGTCAGTGTCCAAGTCTCTGCACCATATGTCATTGCAGGGAGGACGCACTGGTTGAAGACTTTAGTCTTCAAGCGTTGGGGTATCGAATGCGTCTATCGATGAAACAAACAGTATGTATATCTAATAAATAAAAGTATATTATATTAATTGTATATTATTGGCCGTGTGGTTTCCGGCAGACTAGAATAGAATCACTCCGTCTCTTCCCGTGGATGTCGTACAAGGCGACTAAGGAAAATACATTATTAAATATCGATCAGGCCTCCCCAACCCGTCCGGCCAGCGTGGGGAGTGTAGGCCAAATCCTCATTCCGTCTAGGACGGACGAGAGAGGGTCGTGCTCCTGTAGTGGAGACTTAAATCACCTGATGATGATGATGATATTATGTTTTATTGTACCATTATATAGTTCCACTACCGGCACATGTGTTTCCTACATCTAATAATATCGGATCCATCAGCGGCCAGCATGGCAAATTCTCCTTCCTTATAGTCTGTTGTCTGTTATCGATGCGATTGGGCCAATTCGACTCAGTGGAACCAATAGGCTGATATTAAAAAAAACGTTTAGTTTGAAATAAATAAGTAGGCAGTGAGAAGCTCCATGGCGTCGTTGCGTGGCAGTCTAACCGATCACGCAAGTCAAGCAACGTCGACCGCAGCCTGCCAATGGATGGGTTTATTTAACTCGAGCTCTATGCTAGTATGCTCTAAACCCCTTCGATTGAGGGGAGGCGCGTATCCCAACAGTGGGATGACTATGGGTTGATGACGTAATCCCTTAAATAGTTTACACATTTAGAAACTTATGAATTTTTTCAATCTTGTTTTATATATATAAAACAAGATTGAATCATATGATTTGTATGTGCTTTCTTGCGAACCCTACCCTACCCACTTCATGCATTGTTTCGTTACCTCAACACTCTCAACTCTTGAAAAGATTGCTTTCAGCAATAAGGCCGCCTTGTTGCACATAAACATTTTGTTTATAATTTTAGTTGTAATCTCCGTACTCTTATTGTGCAAATAAAGCATATTCTATCTATCTATATATCTTGCACTCTCAGCATACCATGGATCTGATAACCCTATCAAACATCCACTGGGCACAAAATTGTTTCACTTAGGTCACCTCATCAAATTCCAATACAAACTTAATTATGCATGGAAATCAATTAAGCACGCTTCTCACTTGACCATCGCGGTGTACATAATGGATTCATAACTCGATTATTAATTTCCTAATAACGATTGTGTGTTGAGACAAATTACGTGTTAATTAACAATCTTATAATTTATGATGAAATTCACTGTCATTCATTAAGCTGTTTTAATTAAGTATTTAATTAACTCATTGGTAGAAAATGTTTTTTATGTCACTTAATTGGCAAATAATCTGTTTGGTGCCATAGATAACCGAGAGTAGGAAACCGGTTTTATGAATCGGTCTCAAGTAAATACATGCGTAACGTTCTTGTGAAGGAATTGCCCTATATAACCGGTTTTAATCCGGTTTATTTATGAATTGGTTTCATAAATAAACCGGTTTTTGACTTAAACCGGTTTACCCGCCAAAAAAATCACGAACTTCATTATGATTGTCTGTGTTTTTTCTGTTTGTTATTGTAACCAATCTCACTGTTTTACCTATTTGACAATTTATCCAAACAATAATCATTAAATTCCTATATTTCATCATATTTTACGTATCTTTGTTACTAACTAATAATCGCTTAGTTCAAATAAACATGTTGTTTTGTTTACTCTAGTTTGTAGTGTAAAAAGCCAGACGCTTTACATTTTCAGACATATTTCGTAATATCATTTTTGATGAACCTATAATAAAATTATATATGACACAGTCAAGTTCCAAAATTAGTCTGCATGTCCCAAAATAACAAATATTTTTATGATTTTCAAGTTCTACCCGTGTGAAGCCGGAGCCGGTTGCTAGTTTTAATATAAACGTATATACCGGTATATACCGGTTCATCCTTTATTGAAACTACGATATAAATCTCCATTAACTTCGTGACGGTCGGCGGCCGCCTCTAAATCATTCTTACTTCTTTACACTTTTATGGGCCCTTCTCGTAAAATATATACTGACTAGTTGTACCCGCGGCTCTGTCCGCTTGAAATTTATTGAAGCCAGAATAAAAAGTATTCATTGAATGGGGAACTGAATAAACTAAGTAACTAACTGTAAGCTACCCGACTGGGGAATGTACCTCCACCGCACAGAATACCGCAGTCAAATAACAATTCCCTTGAGGGTTGTTGTGTTCCTGCGAGTGAGTGAGGTCACCAGAAATGAAGGAGATGCTGTGTTGGCAGCGGGGGTGGCGGCGCGCGAGCGATGTTTTATGTTGCGAGCGTTAATATGGCTACGGTAACCGCTTCACATCAGGCGGGCCGTATGCTTGTCTGCCAACCGACGTAGTATAAAAAAAAAACAAACTACATACTAGCGACCCTATGCCCTAGAAGATTGTTGTGCTCCTGCGAGTGAGTGAACCACCAAACGTGGGAGATGCTGCTTTGGCAGCGGGGTTGCTAAGCCACAAGCAATACTCCTTGTATTACGGTCGTCTATGTGGCTATGGTAAGTGTTTTACATAAGGCATGATTTACAGTTATTTCATACAAGGCGTAGTATTTTTTTTTTGATGATGCAAAGCTGATACCGTAGCCATATCATCATCATCATCAGGTCATTTTAGTCTCCACTACAGGAGCACGACCCTCTCTCGTCCGTCACAGACAGGAGGATTTGGCTTACACTCCCCACGCTGGCCAGACTGGTTGGGGAGGCCTGATCGATGTTTTATAATGTATTTCCCTTAGTCGCCTTGTACGACATCCACGTAAAGAGACGGAGTGATTCTATTCTAGTCTGCCGGAAACCACACGGCGAATAATCCCTACAATTCCGTAGCCATATCTTCTTCTTCTTCTTCAGCCTATTGCCACCCAATGCTGAGTAAAGGCCTCTTGCATTGCACGCCATTCGCTTCGATCTTGAGCTTTTCTCATCCATCTTTTCCCCGCGATTTTGACGATGTCATCAGTCTATCGCATCGGTTGCCTGCCCACGTTTCTACGACCAGTTCTGGGTCTCCACTCAAGTACAGCTTTACCCCACCTGTTGTCACTTCTGCGGCATATGTGGCCCGCCCACTTCCACTTCTTTCGAGCTATCACTCTAGCTATGTCGGTGAGCTTCTACTCCGGATATCAGTGTTCCTGATTTTATCACGGAGAGAAATGCCCAGCATAGACCGCTCCATCGCTCGTAGCCATATAATCGTTTGCAATTAAGGAGTATTGCTCGCGAGTTGCCCCCCCCCCCCCTCTACTAACGTAGCATCCCCTCACAGTCACCTTACTCGCAGCAACACAATATCTTCTATGTACTAGAAGTGTTACGGTTTACTTAAATAGGAGGACAAAGTCTCTCTTCAGTATTGATGATTCAAAGGCCTTTGTAAACTTGAAATCATCAATTAACAATCATTTGGGTTAATCGTACATCCGAGTACTAAATCTGCTGTAAAAAGTCGGTGTAACAAACAATACGGGTCATACAAAGACTCTTTGAAACATGGCGTAACACGATGATTTAGTAGTGTGAGTAACATGATGATTTAGGATTTTTTACACTACGTCGGGTGGCAAATAAGCATGCTTACATTGTTGGTAATTATGTTTAGCTCAGCTGGAAGAAACCCTAGAGCTCTGCCGACTAAGCTGAAGATAATTGTCTAACGTCACCATGAGATCGTACAGCGCCTTGCGAGTCCAATACAATAATACCTTCAGAGCCTTGTTGAAGCTCCCCCGATTTTGCAGCGCATCATGTTCGCTGATGCTGCTGTGGATGATTTTTATGCCATCATGCTCAAAAAGTCCACTTCACTAGTGCGTAGAGTGAGGGCTGGCAGCAACAAGGTCCTGAAAATGATAGCGGACAGGATGGATGCAGCAGTCCTCTGGAGATTCACCGAGTTGCATGTTCGGCATGTGCATCGGTGAATTTCTGGGTGGGTTGCATTCAACCTGTCCGCTCTAAACACTACTTATTAACTACCTACTTGTTTATAAGCTATGGAGTATGGATTGTAAGGTCTGAAAATAAATATTTTTTTTATTTTTTACTTTAATCAGAAAGGAAGGAGATTTTGCGATGGCAGCAGGGGTGGCGGCGCGCGAGCGATATTTTATGTTGCGAGCGTTAATATGGCTACGGTAACCGCTTCACATTAGGCGGGCCGTAAGCTTGTCTGCCACCCGACGTAGTATATAAAAAAAAATTGAATAAAAAAAAATCGATGATAATTCTACTTCAGCGGTAGGCTTCAGCTTCGGCGGTAAGGGCCCAGGTCAGTCACTCAACAGCTAAATGATGATACTGCATTACTTACACTCGTAATAGTGTTACTTACAGTAAAAAAAAAATGAGAAAGGAAGGATGCTGTTGCGATGGCAGAAGGGGTAACGGCCCTTTGTTCCCATCAGTTCTATTGAACAGTTCCGTGATAGAACTAATGGTCTTTTTTTTCTCACTAGTCCTATGATGCAATATAATAGAACAAGTGGAACTTTTTATTCCCAATTCTTCTACTTTCGTCTTTTAATTTCTTTTTCATGTCATTATCACTTCGATTTGTTATATTCCCAGAATAACATGTAGAACTAGCGAATCAATCAAATCAAAAATCAAATCAGTTGCGATCATTAATATGGCTACAGCAAACGCTTTAGATCAGGCAGGTCATATGCTTGTTTGCCACCCGACATAGTATGAAAATAAATCCTAATTCAAAGTCAATTAAAACCCATTGAACCATTTACTATCTAAACATGAATCCTAATAATTCACAAAGCAACGTTTAATCGATACGGACGTACCGATAAATAAGTTGCAAATCGCCTATTAATAATAAGAGCTGCAAGGGCTCTAAAAGACATAACTCATCAGAGCTTGGGAACCGAACCTCCTTGACCGTTCGTGAGGGATAACAATTTATTATTAGAATGGATGCCTTTTGCATAACGCGGACGCCCTGCTGAGTTATGAACAACTAGATGAACTTATAATGGTTTGTATCGACTTAGATGGTATTTGAAACGCTTCATTAAGATTGGAAAGTGCGTAGTGAATAGTTCTGTGGAAATGAAGGGATATTAGTATTATTTTTATATGATTGGCCGTGTGGTTTCCGGCAGACTAGAATAGAATCACTCCGTCTGTTCGCGTGGATGTCGTACATGGCGACTAGGGGAAATACATTGTAAAACATTGATCAGGCCTCCCCAACCCGTCTGGCCAGCGTGGGGAGTGTAGGCTAAATCCGCCTTCTGTAAGGGACGGACGAGAGAGGGTCGTGCTCCTGTAGTGGAGAGTAAAATGACCTGATGATGATGATTGAGGTGGAAAATACGTAGCAAATCGCAGATTCGCGGCAGATCCTGATGAATCTATTCATAGTTTTTTGTAGAATCTTATGTATTGTAATGAAAAAAAAATATGTATTGAATTTTATAAAAGTATAACAAACTACATAAATAATGCAATCAGTCGTTCATTGGCGGACTTATCCTATGTGGGATCTCTTCCAGACAATTTAGCATGAAATCTCAGTAGATTGTGAGGAGATATTTGTAGTATTAGAAAAAAAAAATGTTTTTATCTCATGGAATAATTTTGATAGAATCTTCCACAATTTGACAGTACGGGGGACGAAACTTCTTGGAATCGCCCATGACCATATCTTTTCTATTGTTTAAGGGATGGCGACAAGTGTGATTTTAGAAAGAGACCGTGGGAAACAAATCGTAAAGCTCTTCTGAATACTTAAGTTAGGCGGTCTGTATACTTAGTTTAACGGTTAATAAAACCTCAATATATAAACTCTTTGATAGAGCAATGAAAATGTAAATAATATGTGCTCATGAGACTTTACATACTTATGATTACACTCGACTATAAACGACACTACATTAAATACACACTTATGCATTTGAATACACTTTAAATCAGCTCTAATAGTATAAATGGGTACAAGCTACAAGATTACAACTCTCATTGCACAATGCACTAGCAAATTATGTTTGAAAGAATATATCAATTCTAATAATGCCTGCACTTAGCATCGCCTAGGTCGAATAACTTATGGTAATGAATGAGTCAATGACACAATGCACGCTTGATCGGAATCCATATTTGTTTACAAATTACATCCTGAACTTTAACACCATTGAATAGAATTTGAATTTCAATGGCTACTGGGTCAATGAATGCATGTATATCTTGTATTCGTGTCCATTCAATGATCACATTACAGCACGATCTCTACCTTTCATTGTTGACAAGAGACGTTTTCTATCTCCTTCTAACTTATCACGTTTATGTATTTGTCTGTCTTTATCTGATGTTGCATTTACAACCTCTTTAGTTATGCCGTCTTCTGTTTATGTTTGCTTGACTATTGAAGAGTTTCCTTTGGGGAGTTTTGAAGGGTTGGCATTGAGAGAGCAATGGGTATTGTTTACATTTTTTTCTTCTTTTTCCGTCGCTTGGTTGGTGGTATTCTTTGTAATTTGAGTAAGTTGAGATTTTTGATGTTTTTATATTGTCGTAGGCTCAGTGAGGTTTTTAAGAGAACTGGTTTTTACTTTTTTTTATACTATGTCAGGTGGCAGACAAGCATACGGCCAGCCTGATGTGAAGCGGTTACCGTAGCCATATTAACGCTCGCAAACATAAAATATCGCTCGGGCACCACCACCACCGCTACCAACGCAGCATCTTCTTCCTTTCTGGTGACCTTAATCACTCGCAGGAACACAACAATCCAAGGGAATTGTTATTTGGCTGCGGTATTCTGTGAGGTGGAGGTACATTCCCCAGTCGGGTAGCTTACAATTACGCTTATATTACCTCTCTTTTCGCCAGAGCTTCGTTCGTTAGTCAGCACCGCGGGCAGGTGAAGTTGGCTTTGGTTCAAATATGTTGATGAACCACTTACACCCCCTTTACGTATGGTTATCCCGGTTTCTAGATTAACATTTGGGAATCAAGTCATGGCTGTAAAATAATTATAAAAAGCGATGTGGTAATTTCAATGTTAATGGGAGGTATTGTGATGCAAATGATTCGACTCGATGATTTCGATTCGCGCTGACAAGTGAATTAGCATTTTCCACATCTATTGTTTTGATTGCTTCATGTTTAGAAACACAGGCAGGTATTAAGTTTTTTTTTTTTTGTGGTAATAAAAGAAATAATTATTTATTGGAGTTTTAAGGTATATATTAATAATATATATATATATACCTTAAAACTCCAATAAATAATTAAATAATTAATTCTGGACAATTTACACAGCGCCATCTAGTCCCAAATTAAGCGCAAAGCTTGTGTTATGGGTACTAGACAACTGATAAATGTACTTAAATACCTACATTTTTTCTGTAAATACATACTTATAATACATAGAAAACACCCAGACCAAGATAAACACACATGTTCATGCACACAAATATTTGTCTTGTGCGGGAATCGAACCCGTGACCTCGGAGTTGCAAAGCGGCCATTGCTAACCATTCGACCACCGAGCTCGTCAATATATACATTTCTAAATAAGTATAGTGGGGTGTAAGAAGTTTATCTTTGAACCAAAGCGAACCTCACCTGCAAGTGGTGCATCTGCTGACTGACCTAAGAGGCTCTGGCGAAAAGAGAAGTAGGGAATAGCGTACTTTTTAAGCGGCCCAACTGGGGAAGTACCTCCACCTCACACAAATACCGCAGCCAAATAAAAATCCCTTTGAGTATTGTTGTGTTCTTGCGAGTGAGTGAGGTCACCAGAAACAAAGGCCCTACCGGCTAAGCTGAAGCCGATTCCTGTCGGATTTTTTGATTACGAAAATCAAACTTTAGCTTAGATTTATGGTTAGCTTATGTTTAGCTTTGCCGGTAGTAACTCTAGAGCTCTACCAACTGAGCTGAAGATATTTGTCAATAACTAAAACGTAAGACATATTTTTCGAATTAAAATATTGGATGGCAATCGGCTTCAGCTTCGGCGACAGGGTCCCTGTTCTTAATTCTAGGAGCGAGACAAATTCGTCATTATAATTTACTTATATGAAAATAAGTGATAATGACGAGTATTACTATCTTGTATTCTCGATATTATCAATGTCAATCATCTGTCATTTGTCCCCAGAAATTGATAGGCATCAGCTTGATCAAGATTGATGATCGACGAAACGTTTTTAGTTAATACCAGTCTCTACTACAGAGCGTCTGTTAATTGGATTATATCACAAGTAAATACTGATATGGCATTAATTTCATCTGTCGAACAGACGTCGTCTGCAGTCACTAATTGGTCGTTAAAGTTGTCAGCTGATTCACAATCGGGGTTTATCCTAGAAACTTTATCCGTATCTCACCCCTTAATTTAACCATGTAGGAGGAAACGTAAGCAGTGTAAGAGGTACCTACTAACAATAGCAGCGACCCCATTGTGTGCAAGTACACTTTGAGTTCCAGTCGGCTTGTTTTATAAATATCGGGGGAGTGTGTGCAAATCTGAGATAGCGTTGATCATAACAGCTCATTATCTATTCGATTATATATTAAACAGGGAGCTGATAAAAGTATCTCGTAATTTATGATAAATATTTACGCTAGTTCTAATAACTAATAAATTTTATACAGACGAAAGTCTTTCAAGTCAAAACAGAGTATCGGCACACCCCGGGTACTCCATACAAATATCGCGCTGTGAACTATTAAAGATACAATGGCGTCTGTGCAGCGCGAGAATGAGTGTGTGTGCGTGCGGCGCCATACAAATTGTTACAGATTTGTCTCAGGACGCGGAGGTGAGATCGATGCGAGAGCGGCAGGGAATGGCTATACTGTACGTAGTACTAATACCTATACTGTGGCAACGACTCGATTTGATCATGGGGACAAAGATTGTCCCGAAAACCAAATCAATCGAGCTGGAGTGTCACAAAATGGCTTTTTTGACGGGTTGGGCCACACTTTCGACTGTGTCTCCTGTGTAGCTAGGATTAACAGCGGCGACTGCCAAAAAAGACAATGAACAATGAACTCTCTCTCTTGCCAGAACCTCTTTTTAGCTGGTAGGGTGCCCCACGTGCAGATGAGGTTGGTTTTGGCTCTAACGATCGTGGTGAGCCTCCTCTAAAAAATTGGAATATTTTTCCTCAAAATCAAAGTAGGATTGATTTACTTACTGTGAAATTTGATTCAACCAGGCAAATGTTTTCTACCAAACAAAAACACAATGGACAATGGTTTTCCTTGTATCAAATTGCCAATAAGTGATAATGAAATATATTGTTATTCCATTAAATTACCTAAAAATAATACAAAACGTATTATTATCGTACCAAATTATATTAAACCACAAAATGATTATATGGGATATGTGTCAATAAATAATATGGGAACTATTATCTACTATATAAAAATAAGTCGGGTTTTCCTTCCTGACGCTATAACTCCAGAACGCACGAACCGATTTCCACGGTTTTGCATTCGTTGGAAAGGTCTCGGGCTCCGTGAGGTTTATAGCAAAGAAAATTCTGGAAAAATTTGAAAAGAAAAGCGGGAAAATCTTTTTTCACATACAGCGCCATCTCTAAGGAAATGGATGGAAACGAAAAGATTGAGCCACAGCGAAGCGTGGTCGAGCCGCTAGTATTGTATAAAATAACAATGTAAAATAAAATCTGGTTAAAAGTATAAAAACATTTATTATTTTATAAACTACAAAATTATTTTATCCACAAGGAATGATGTTATAAATAATATGGCATATATATTTGACGAGGTCGGTGCATTGTGAACATTTGTGTGCATGAACATGTCTGTTTGTCTTGGTCTGGGTGTTTCCTATGTATTATAAGTATGCATTTACAAAAAAAAAAAAAATGTATTTTAGTACATTTATCAGTTGTCTAGTACCCATAACACAAGCTTTGTGCTTAATTTGGGACTAGATGGCGCTGTGTAAATTGTCTAGAAATATTTATATTTGTATTTATTTATATAGGTACATACAATAATACACACAATACACAACTATACTAAATTGCGTCAAAAAATGGTTGCCCTCGCCTGGGGGAACTGTGACTATCACTATCCTTATTATCTTGGCGCTTTAATATACTTGCTATTTCTTTCCTTCGCTGAGTACATAATCGGCGCAATGGCGTCTTTTTTTCTTGCAAAAATATGAAATTAACCTATATTAAATATTGTTGTGTACTTTAGTGTAATATGTGATCCATTTACTTTAATGACATAAATTGTGCATATTCGTAATAGAGAAGATGGCATTTTTAACTACCTATTTCAATCTATTGTCACAAACGTCACGTCGGCTTGCTTGTGCGACCTAATTGCGAGGTGAGGCTTGCCTTAAGGCTTAGTGCAATTTTTTTTGTTCCCGTTCGATCATATCAACGTAAACAAACCGACCAAATAGAAAATAACACTCATGTTGTGAATTTATATGACGCGCGTTAGATATCAAAATTATGTGATTTACTTGCTCACATTTTGAAGTGAGCAACCCGGCTAATTTGGATACGTAACTCGCGTCTGGGAAATTCACATTATAAAACATTTTCTCAATTTTGTTGGCTTGTAAACGTTAACACGGTCGAATGTGACCAAAAACTCGCACTAAGCACTCAGCCCCCTTACCACCAACTCTTATTGCGATTCAATAACTGAATAGATTGCTTAGTCATACCAATGAATAAGCGACTCTATTCTAGTTGAAATAAAGTCGCGTATTCGAGTCGCGTATGATGAGCTCGGTGGCGTAGCGGTCAATGACGTGGCTTCGACACCAATGCTCGTGGGTTCGATTCCCACATAGGACAAACATTTGTGTGCATGAACATGTCTGTTTGTCTTAGTTTGGGTGTTTTCTATGTATAATAAGTATGTATTTACAAAAAAAAAATGTATTTACGTATGTTTATTAGTTGTCTAGTACCCATAACACAAGCTTCGCTTACTTTGGGGCTAGATGGCGCTGTGTAATTTGTGTGACAATATTTATTTATATTTATTTATTTATTCATTGGTATGAATAAGCATTCTATTCAGTTATTGAATCGCAATAAGAGTCGGTGGTAAGGGGCCGGTTGTACGTTTATGACGCTTTTGGCATATCTATGGTTTTTATAACATCATTGTCCACAATCATCCACTTTATACAAGGCCGTATTTAAATATAGCATTGAAAATATCAACAGCACACGCTTAAAATTCTTACTCTTAAGAGACGAGAGGACTCAGCCGAGCCATACTGTTTATGCAGTCCAGTAGGCCTTGATCCCCCCTGCCCCTCTAGTCTCTTGTGCTGAGGCAACAAAGAGGGTAATCCGAGATGTCCTGAGGGGTCTTTTATTGTTGGTAGTTTAACAATAGAGGTGTGAAAGGGGTTTTAAGTAAACACTCTTTTGTCGACTGGGTCCGCGGCATTGTGAGCGGTGCTTTGGGCAAATAGATTATGGTGTAATCTTCGTCGCGGTTTCTCTGCTTGACATGAGATATTTGGTCGGTAATGCGTGTTTAAAGTTCGCTTTGTCTTCTTATCTTCTGCTGGGTTTTTGGCAGAATCACAGAATGTTTGTCATTTTAGTGAAGTCTTGATGTTTTTATCTAATTTTGTTGCTCTCAGTTAAAATATCTTGTTAAAATTGTTACTTGTTTGAGTAACGTGGGGTAGTATGAGGTTTTTCACGATAGGCGTAAAGGGGAGTTTTACGTTGACGGCAAATCATCGGTTATAAGCAACCATAAACTGCGATGATTGCTTTGCTTGTCATCAAGTAGGTTCTATGTTTATTTTGCATGTGGAAAATAAGTTTCATGCCGCTAAAGTTAGTGTTATAAAGTTAATAACGTATGCAGTATTTTTATTACATTACGTCAAGTGAAGTAAACAAGCATACGGCCCGCCTGATGTGAAGCGATTACCGTACCCATATTAATGCTTGCAACTCCTTCTTTTCTGGTGACCTCATTCACTCGCAGGAACATGAAATCCCTCAAGGGAATTGTTATTTGGCAACGGTATTCTGTGAGGTAGAGGTACTTCCCTAGTCGTGCAGCAAGTACGCCGTACCCTACCTATCTCTTTTGAGCCGCTTGCTTTCGGCAGGCTGCACCACGTACAGGTGAGGTTGACTTTAAAGATCGAGGTGAGCTATTTATACCCGAAATTATTTGCCTTCAGTGTTACAGCTTTTAAGTTGAGGATATTATTCCTACTAATATAAAAAATGTGAATGTGAGTTTGTTACGCTTTCACGCCGAATCTAACTCAACGGATCATCATGAAAATTTGTACACATATTCTCAAAGGTATTAGGAAGGACATAGGATAAAAATAATGACAAAAAATAAGAATATTATTAATATCGGACGCGCAGCGAATTGATACTGGAGAACCAAGGTCACTTTACATTACTCCGAAGTCAGAATTTCTAAATTTTGAGTTTCATGGCAACGGACAGACAGAACGACCGGACGATTTCATAAGCTCAATGAATTTCGCTGAAAATGTGTAAGACGTGTCATAAGTGTACACAAGGGCCCAATGATATATTAAATAAATAAATATTTCTACACAATTTACACAGCGCCATCTAGTCCCAAATTAAGCGCAAAGCTTGTGTTATGGGTACCAGACAACTGATAAATGTACTTAAATACATTTTTTTTGTAAATTATGTAACTTGTAAAATACATAGAAAATACCCAGACCAAGACAAACAGACATGTTCATGCACACAAATGTTTGTCTTGTGCGGGAATCGAACCCGCGACCTCGGAGTCAAAGTGGCCATTGCTAACTATTCGACCACCGAGCTTGTTAATATTTCATGCATTCCATTTCGTTTCGTCTCGACTCGTCTCATCTCATCTCATTTAATTTCTAAAATAAATGTGCAAATCATAACTAAGAAATGTTACGAAGAACAAAATCACTTTGATAGTTCGTGTTTGGTACAAATTCTGATTCAAAAAATCTCTACCGTCAGTGAAGGGAGACAACAATACTTTTTTAATTCCTTTTCAAGCTCACTCGCGTGTTTCGCATTGACGCACAACAATGACCCATAGTAATTGCGCCAACCCTACCCCAACCCCCCGAAAAACTTACCTTGTCTTTGAAATTTATTATTATTACACTATATTGCATTCGGGGGGTGAGAATCGCAAAGTGCATGTTGCCAGCTGCCTGTGTCCAGCTTAGGGTGCATTGATACATACCACATTTACCAAGATCCCAAACAATTTCAAGTCATTTTGAACCTTTTAAGTTATTGTTTAAGATACCTTTTGTATTGGACAAATTATTAATCCCAAAGGCCCATATGGCAACCACCCTCGACATTAGATTTGGATGCAAAAAATTACTTAATGGGATGTTTTCTGAATGAGCAGCTAAATGTTACTAGGATTTGGCAAAATCTCTTCGATACAATGATAGACGGTTCTTTAGGGAATTCTTTTGGTTTAGATAAACTTTTTTCATTAAATAATTTTAACTAAAAAAATCCGTCTCCAAACATTACTCTACGGTTATGTAATAGGTAGGGGAAAAAGTCTTTTCGCATTATAGTATGTATGAACTTGTAATAAAACCACTTTGGTTATACCATTTGTATCTAGCAGGTTTTGATATCTTTAAAAAGTTAAAATTTTAAAAAAGATAATTCCAAATTCAAATTAGGTAAATGTGTGATTTTCATTTGTTTTTTTTACTGTCAAGATGAGTGAATCTAATGAAGAAATTCGATACATTTTAAAATTTTACTACAAAAAAGGTAAAAATTCAACGCAAGCTGCGAAAAAAATTTGTGACGTTTATGGACCTAGTGCAGTGTCTGTGAGAGTAGCACAAATTTGGTTTAAGCGTTTTCAATCCGGAAATTTTGATGTCAAAGATGCACGTCGCTCTGGTCGCCCTGTTACGGATAAAATGGATGCCATTTCTGAAAAAGTGGAGCAAGATCGGCATATCAGTAGTTATGACGTAGCTGAAGAACTAGGAATTGACCACATAACAGTTTTGGCGCATAAAAAAGTCGTGGTCAAAGGCCGGCCAGGCTTCACAGACTCTGGCGAAACCCGGGTTAACCCGCAACAAGGTGATGCTGTGTGTATGGTGGGATTGGAAGGGAAGATATTCATTATGAGCTGTTACCGCCAGGCAGGACTATCGATTCTGAACTCTACTGTGAACAACTGATGAGATTAAAGCAAAAAGTTGAGAGAAAGCGGCCGGAATTAATTAACAGAAGGGGTGTGATTTTTCATCATGATAACGCTAGACCTCACACATCTTTAGCCACTCAGCAAAAATTAAGAGAGTTTGACTGGGAGGTGTTAATGCATCCGCCGTATAGTCCTGACCTTGCACCTTCTGATTTCTACCTGTTTCGGTCTCTTAAGAATTCTTTAGGCAATATCAGGTTAACATCACGAGAAGACTGCCAAAACCACTTGTCGCGGTTTTTTGAACAGAAGTCCCAAAATTTCTATAGTAATGGGATCATGTCTCTACCTACAAGATGACAAAAAGTTATCGAACATAATGGCACCTACATACTTTAGTTAAATGTAAATAAACTTTATTAAAAAATGTTTTGAATTTTCATATAAAATACGAAAAGACTTTTTCCCCAACCTAATATGTAGAGATACAGGCTGATGATGATGAAAAAAATTTGGGACCAATCTGTAAGTATACTCTTTCAAATAAAAAGTTTTTTTTCAAATCAAAAAATTTGAGTAATTAAGTAAGTAACCAACATTAAAAAAAATATATATACAGCTGAATTGAGATCCTCCTTCTTTTTTGGAGTCGGTTAAAAATAAATACCCCTAATTTATCATGCTTGTCCTGGCCAGGCAATCAGACAAAAATTCTAAAAATCATTGTTTTAGGTTCTATTGCTTTCAAATTCCAAAAGCTTCCTACTCCTACTAATTTCTTCTGATTAAATTCGTTGTGAGTTCCAAGACAGCCGTAGTTTTACCCCCGGGACTGCAATGGACTTCATTGTTCATTGCCTTTTTTGGCGGTCGCCGCTGTTAATCCTGGCTACACAGGAGACACAGTGGTGGGAATGTGTGGTGGGCTTTATTCATTTCTATTGCTTTCATAAAGCCCTCGATAATAGTTTTTCTTAATATCTTCCTACCATGTACAGACAGCGACCAGTTACGATTTTATTATATGTACATATTGATTTGAGGTGCTGATATAGTTTCATTTTTGTGTCATCATGGCGGCGACAATAATTGTGATAATAATAATAATAACCGGTGTTGCCCCCGGCCGATTTCCTGGCATTTCGGGGGTCTATCTAGTGAGTGGCAAGCCACCGCCTGCCGCAAATAACTAGCAATAGAAGCAGTTATGGCAGGCGTCCGTCCCTCTGCTGCAATACCCCGGTATTTAGTTCACCCAGATCTCATCTCCATAGTCCATTTATTTTCCAACACACTTTGTAATAATCTCAACGCCTTCCGAGACCTGCTCATGGGTATATTGTCTCACTGATATAATATCTTGGAGCGGGTCACGGTCTGAGTTTACATTACATCAAACTTGTCAAAGGGGCCTCTACGCGTTGGATCCATATCCCCGCGCACGCCTATCAAATGATCGGGCTTGAACTACTAGAATTTTACTTACTTATAATAAATGTTTTCTAAGATCTCGCTTGCACGCTCGGCTCAGGCGGAACATGACAATGAGTCATGCTTCTTCGTGCGTGCATCCGGCGTTCATCGGTTTATAAGACGTTATCACGTGAAAAAGAAACCAAATTAATATAAAAGACTACATTGAGTGGTTTATTAAGACGAGAGCAGACAGACGCTCACACACACAGCGATTTTAATTACACATACACTCGTATTTAGAAATATAGTCTTCTTCTTCTTCTTTAGCCTTTCTCTACCGCTAGGGTGTAGGCCTCCTTCATATTATGCCATATTCTTCGATCTGGGGCAATTTCTATCCATTTGGTTCCAGCCATTCTCTTGATATCGTCGAACCAACGCGTCTGTGGTCTACCTCGTGGGCGTTTTTCGTCACACAGTCATTCTACCACTGCCTTGCACCACGAGCCTTCCTTTCGGGCGACATGGCCTCCCCACTCCCACTTCAACTTCGCAACCCGTTTAGTTACGTCGTAGTAGAAATATAGTATATGTATACCCAAATGTCAGCTGTTTTCATCATTAAAAACACAATCAACAAAAATAAAATGGAGGACGCAATGAATATTAATAAAGCACAAATACAGGTCGTAACTAACGAAAACAATGGCTTACAAAATTCGTCACCGCATGTCATTAGTCATGTAAATACAAAATTTCAATGACGAATCAATTCGGCTATTGTTTTAACAAATTTTTAGCAATTTGCAAATCCACTAATTGCTGTTTTGATAATTTCAACAATCGATGAAATTGTATTGTTTATGTGTGGTTAATGTTCATTAGACGCGTTCTGAATTGTTTTGTGTTTTGAAATGATTCTAAAATTGTTAGATATGATTTAGAGATAATGTTTTTTCTAGATTTTTCAAACGTTAATAAGCAGTTTATGAAGGCTAACCATGATTGCCTTCTCTATTTTGGCCCTGCTTTTTTTTATACTACGTCGGGTGGCAGACAAGCGTAGGGCCCGCCTGATGTGATGCGATAACCGTAGCCATGTTAACGCTCGCAACATAAAATATCCTCGTGCGCCGCCATCCCCGCTGCCAACGTAGCAACTCCTTCCTTTCTGGTGACTTCACTCACTCGCAAGAACACAACAACCCTCAAGGGAATTGTTATTTGGCTGCGGTATTCTGTTAGGTGGAGGTATATTCCCCAGTCTGGTAGCTTACAATTACGCTCCCTACTCCTCTCTTTTCGCCAGAGCTTCGATTGTCAGTCAGCGGGGTGCACCGCGTGCAGGTGAAGTTGGCTTTGGTTCAAAGATGTTGATGAAATACTTATACCCCAAAACAACTGCTTACAGCAGTAGCAGCAAATACAGTAGACGGAGCTGTTCTGTACAAAGATCCTAGTGGATAAAGCGCTCTCCCCTCTACCTCTGTGCCTACAGGTTTATAATAACACTTTTTTTCTTATACCACTGAAGTGGCAAACAAGCATACGACCCGTCTGATGGAAAGCAGTTACCATAGCCTATGAACGCATTAACACCAGGAGAATCTCACGCGCGTCGCCAACTCTGTATAAACCTCTTCACGCATTTTTTTGAAGAAACCCTTGCTGTAGTCTCTCGAGAAAACCTCGACAGGAGAAACGCGGAAGAAAATTTCGCTAGACCCGCGCAGTACGCAGCCACTTAGGCTCCAATGTGTCAGGATGTTCCATATTCCCTGACCTGGATGGAATTCTCTGACGATGGCGAGCGGTGCGCCTGTAGAAGGATAGGTAGGCATCATGTCAAACAACTTCTCTGAACACACCCCATTGTACAATCGGTAGAACACACAAAGGGACGCAAAATCTCTTCACAGACTTAAGGTGTTAAACCGTCTGTTTGGGATCGTCAACGCTCTAATATGTGGGCAGACAAGACTACTCTCTCGACGTTTGCATTTATTTGTTGTACCATTGTTACTTTGTTTCAGGCTACGTAGTAATGTTACTTTTACTGTTCCAGGCCAAATTAATTTACTTCGAAACTGAGTTAGGTCATTGGTAACATTAATTCCTTGACAAGTATTCTCACGAACCAGCAAAAAACATAACGTTATTTTAGCAAAAGTCGTTCAATTTTGTATTGAAAAAGATTGATTGTTGTACAAAGCAGCGGATGCTGAACAAATGCTGAAACATTGTTAACGCTTACGCAACAACATTGTATTGTTGACATGTTTAATAAGACTTGTTAAGGTTATTGTGACTTGCCGTTATTATGAAATAGGTTTTTGGACTGGAAACATTCATATTCAGCAGTACAGGCAACGGAGTTATTACCACACCCCGACCACTCCATACAAATTTCATACAAACTGTTCCAGATTTGTCTCAGAGGGGAGGTGAGGTCGACATGAGAGAGCGGCAGGGAGTGGCCACTGTATGTAGTACTATTACTTATACTATGTTATTACTAGAACCATAATGAAATAAAGAAAAGGCGTTTTCAACCAAATATCAATAAAACATATTAGGAACAGTGATTTACATATTAAGTGATATTTGATACTTTTTGCGTGCTAGTACGTGTAAAAAGGCAATGGCTGTGTATAATGCTTTTTACCCGACTGCGACAGAAGGTTATGTTTTTCGAGAAAATGTATGTATGTATGCATGTATAATTGTTTGGCACGCTCTGCAGCCTGAACGGCTGGATGGATTTTAGCTTGAGAGATGTCGTTAGATTCGTATTTGCTGTGAGTGTGACATAGGTTACATCAAATATAAAAAAACCGGACAAGTGCGAGTCGGACTCGCCCACCGAGGGTTCCGTACTCGTAGGTACGTAGTATCATTATTAAATTTGATATTTTTCATTATAAATAAGAAATAATGCGTCGAAAAAAATAAATAAAATATATTTTGCAATGTGTACATCAAGCCCTATATATGATACCCCATTTGAACAAGTAGTTTCAATTTGAAATTTCGACACCCTATAAAAAATATAGACCCCCTATTTTTTAAGATCTATTTACAAATGTATAGTTTTGAGATTTATTCCTGTACTTGTAGTCTATAACGATGTTACATGCCAAATTTCATAGTTCTAGGTCAAAAGTACCCTATAGGTTTTGATTCCCTTGAGTGTGTCGAAATATGCGTTTTTTGCTGAATAAACGGCCGTAACTTTTTTCTACGTAAACTTAGCAATTTGATTTTTTTTTAACTTCATGGGACCGTAGACCTGAGTATACAGTTCAAATTTCAGCTTGATACCTCCACGCATTCTCGACATAGAAATTCTTGACAGACAGACAGACAGACAGACAGACAGACAGACGGACAACAAAGTGATCTTATAAGGGTTCCGTTTTTCCTTTTGAGGTTCGGAACCCTAAAAAAAACAATATGGCGGCTGTGAGCCGCAAAATTGTCGTTGCAGTATTTTTTTTTCTTCTAAATACATCGATATGGGTATCAAAATAAAGGTCTCGATGACCTAATTTCAAATATATATTTGATATATTAATTTTTGCCTGCGGCTTTGCTTGTATGGAATTATATTATTGTTACGCGTGATTAATAAATCTATTGTAGGTGCAGTCGGGTTTTTGATTTTTTAATTAACTTATAACTTGTTATAGGTAGGCCGTTGGCCCAGGAGTTCAGTGCTATAGAGATCGACTTTTAATTTTTAACCGACTCAAAAAAAGGAGGAGGTTCTCAATTCGGCTATTTTTAGGGTTCCGAACCTCAAAAGGAAAAACGGAACCCTTATAAGATCACTTTGTTGTCCGTCTGTCTGTCTGTCTGTCTGTCTGTCTGTCTGTCTGTCTGTCTGTCTGTCTGTCTGTCTGTCTGTCTGTCTGTCTGTCTGTCAAACATTTCTATGTCGAGAATGCGTGGAGGTATCAAGCTGAAATTTGAACTGTATACACAGGTCTACGGTCCCATGAAGTTAAAAAAAAATCAAACTGCTAAGTTTACGTAGAAAAAAGTTACGGCCGTTTATTCAGCAAAAAACGCATATTTCGACACACTCAAAGGAATCAAAACCTATAGGGTACTTCCCGTTGACCTAGAACTATGAAATTTGGCAAGTAACATCGTTATAGACTACAAGTACAGGAATAAATCTCAAAACTATACATTTGTAAATAGATCTAAAAAAAATAGGGGGTCTATATTTTTTATAGGGTGTCGAAATTTCAAATTGAAACTACTAGTTCAAATGGGGTATCATATGAAAGGGCTTGATGTACACATTGCAAAATATATTTTACTAGCTGTGCCCGCGACTTCGTCCGCGTGGAATAGTGTCTTTGGGCAGTATTTTTAAATATTTCGGCTAATTATTTTACAAATAAGTCACATACATATTAATACTTATATGAGTTGCAGTGTGCCATCTAGTGCTTATATAGCTCTTTTGTGGAACATTGTACATTCATCCCAACCAACAGCTTACACTGCTGCAACTTTCTTCCGCGCTCACTGCTTTTGCTTTTGCTAATGTTACATACATGTCCTCATCAGCTAAGTTCAATGGTAGTTTTAGAACCGAGTGCGCTATACCCCTATAACTATTTTGCTTTTAACCGTAAACACAGAAAACAAAACTTCTTATTATGAAAATAACTTATTTAAGTATTTTATTTAATTGTATAAAAACCTATTTAAAAAAATATTATAAACCCAAATGAATTAAATTTAACTAATTTTATTGACCCAAATAAACAAAATCTCTATACTAAGTATAACTTTTTACACTTGTACTTAAGAACTTGTTTTTATGAACCATTTGTAACCGATTCCTAGAAATCCGTTTCGGATATTGCGACTTCTGACTGAGTCGGCATGCAAAGGCATAAAGACTCATTCATAAAACTATTAAGCTTTCTTATCTTTTGTTTACATTCACAGATGGTCAAATGCTTTGTTTGTACAATGCCAGTTTCTCATTTTGTAATGACTGCGTAAATGTTATCTACATCAGGATAGCACTAATATTTTGTCTCTTGTCGCAAACTTATAAAACATTCACTTATACCTTACATATTTCCATACAAACTTTCATCCCCTATTCCCTATTGTTATTTTACCCCCGTGTGGGTAAAACTTTTACAAACTTTGAATGTCATATTTATTTATATCGAATCAACAGCCTAAAAAATAAGTTTCAAGCTTCTAGCTCTAAAAATAACGATACTTCCATACAACCTTTCACCCCCCCTTTTAACCCCTTACAACCCTTTTTTTGCATTAAAAAGTAGCCTATGTCCTTCCTCAGGCTCTAAACTATCTGTGTACCAAATTTCATTTAAATCGGTTCAATAGTTTTGCCGTGAAAGCAGGACAGACAGACAGACAGACAGACAGACAGACAGACAGACAGACAGACAGACAGACAGAGTTACTTTCGCATTTATAATATTAAGTAAGGAGTAAGGATAGTAAGGATTCCATACAAACTTTCATCCCCTATTCCCTATTGTTATTTTACCCCCGTGTGGGTAAAACTTTTACAAACTTTGAATGTCATATTTATTTATATCGAATCAACAGCCTAAAAAATAAGTTTCAAGCTTCTAGCTCTAAAAATAACGATACTTCCATACAACCTTTCACCCCCCCTTTTAACCCCTTACAACCCTTTTTTTGCATTAAAAAGTAGCCTATGTCCTTCCTCAGGCTCTAAACTATCTGTGTACCAAATTTCATTTAAATCGGTTCAGTAGTTTTGCCGTGAAAGCAGGACAGACAGACAGACAGACAGACAGACAGAGTTACTTTCGCATTTATAATATTAGTAAGGAAGTAAGGATTGTTATTTTACCCCCGTGTGGGTAAAACTTTTACAAACTTTGAATGTCATATTTATTTATATCGAATCAACAGCCTAAAAAATAAGTTTCAAGCTTCTAGCTCTAAAAATAACGATACTTCCATACAACCTTTCACCCCCCCTTTTAACCCCTTACAACCCTTTTTTTGCATTAAAAAGTAGCCTATGTCCTTCCTCAGGCTCTAAACTATCTGTGTACCAAATTTCATTTAAATCGGTTCAGTAGTTTTGCCGTGAAAGCAGGACAGACAGACAGACAGACAGACAGACAGAGTTACTTTCGCATTTATAATATTAGTAATAAGTAATATTAGTAAGGATTGTTATTTTACCCCCGTGTGGGTAAAACTTTTACAAACTTTGAATGTCATATTTATTTATATCGAATCAACAGCCTAAAAAATAAGTTTCAAGCTTCTAGCTCTAAAAATAACGATACTTCCATACAACCTTTCACCCCCCCTTTTAACCCCTTACAACCCTTTTTTTGCATTAAAAAGTAGCCTATGTCCTTCCTCAGGCTCTAAACTATCTGTGTACCAAATTTCATTTAAATCGGTTCAGTAGTTTTGCCGTGAAAGCAGGACAGACAGACAGACAGACAGACAGACAGAGTTACTTTCGCATTTATAATATTAGTAAGGATAAGGATAAGGATTTATTTTTTTCGACGCATTATTTCTTATTTATAATGAAAAATATCAAATTTAATAATGATACTACGTACCTACGGAACCCTCGGTGGGCGAGTCCGACTCGCACTTGTCCGGTTTTTTTAAAAATGTTTGTTACTTAATTAGCCTCCGGATCAGTAGTACCATTGACTAGTACCATTGATGGTACAAGTGACACAACTTTGTATCTCTAGTACCATTAAAGAAAAGTCAAGATATTCCCCGTGATAACTGATGGAACTTACTCCGTGATTTATAAACCGATTTGAAAAAACTTTTTTATTTGAAAGAGTTATACTTCCAGATTGGTCCCATGTTTTTTTCATCATCATCATCAGCCTGTATCTACCCACTGTTAGGTTTGTTATTTCATTACTCCGTCATTTATAAAACGATTTGGAAAATAAACTTTTTTTATTTGAAAGAGTATACTTCCAGATTGGTCTCATATTTTTTTCATCATTAGCATGTATCTACATACATAAATGTAGAGTAATGTTAGGGGTTTTTTAATAAATATTGTCACACAAATTACACAGCGCCATCTAGCCCCAAAGTAAGCGAAGCTTGTGTTATGGGTACTAGAGAACTGATAAACATACGTAAATACGCTTTTTTTTTGTAAATACATACTTATGATACATAGAAAACATCCAGACCAAGACAAACAGACATGTTCATGCACACAAGACCGCTACGCCACCGAGCTCGTCTTTTCGTTGTCGTTTTTGTTAAAATTATTATCTCGACAATCCGTCCGTCGAAAAATATCACAGAAACTATGGTAATTTTTTTAATTCGACGGTCCATACGTATAAAGCGACATGTCAAAAATGGCAATTTTTTTTTATTGCATAAATTGCTATAGATTGCCCGTAAAAACATTTTCTTTTTTATTTTATTGATTGTATATAATCAAAAAGTAAGAAATTAACTCATTTGTCCAATAATAATATTCTTTAATTACTATATCGTAGTATAAGTAGACATGTCTGAAATGACATGTCGATTTATACGTAGGGATCGTCGATTTCTTGTAAACATTAATATACATTCTTGGAGCGACAAGAAAACCGAATCTACGCACTTTTAAAAAAAACCGGACAAGTGCGAGTCGGACTCGCCCACCGAGGGTTCCGTAGGTACGTAGTATCATTATTAAATTAGATATTTTTCATTATAAATAAGAAATAATGCGTCGAAAAAAATAAATAAACTATATTTTGCGATGTGTACATCAAGCCCTTTCATATGATACCCCATTTGAACTAGTAGTTTCAATTTGAAATTTCGACACCCTATAAAAAATATAGACCCCCTATTTTTTTAAGATCTATTTACAAATGTATAGTTTTGAGATTTATTCCTGTACTTGTAGTCTATAACGATGTTACTTGCCAAATTTCATAGTTCTAGGTCAACGGGAAGTACCCTATAGGTTTTGATTCCCTTGAGTGTGTCGATATATGCGTTTTTTGCTGAATAAACGGCCGTAACTTTTTTCTACGTAAACTTAGCAGTTTGATTTTTTTACAACTTCATGGGATCGTAGACCTGAGTATACAGTTCAAATTTCAGCTTGATACCTCCACGCATTCTCGACATAGAAATTCTTGACAGACAGATAGACAGACGGACAACAAAGTGATCTTATAAGGGTTCCGTTTTTCCTTTTGAGGTACGTAACCCTAAAAAGATCCCGTTGTATTATACTGAATATTGAATGATGACTTGCAACATTATTCCCTGCTATGTTTCTATTATGAAGCAATATGAATAAAAAGTTGATTATGAAATTTTGATTAGAAACATAACTTTTAGAATATGCCCTAAAGGCTTTTGTAAGGTGATTCTCGTAAAGACACTGATATGCTATGCAAATAAATATTCCTGGACAAATTACACACTGCCATCTAGTACCAAGCTAAGCAAAGCTGGTACTATGGGTACTAGGTAACTGATATTATACTAAATTTTATTTTTCAAAAAACACCCAGACGAACATAAACCGAGAACAGACATGTTCATGCACACAAATATTTCTCTTATGCGGGAATCGAAGCCTCGAACTCGGAGTCACAGTGGCCATTGCTAACCATTCGACCACCGAGCTCGTCAACATTGTCGAGGCATAATGCAATCATAACCTATCACGTATTCATGCGTGCCTGGTGTAATTATGAGTCACTTGAAGAAAATCACCATTTGTTTAGTCTTTTAGTCTTTAATCAACTTACATTCAGTGCCTACACATTATATGTAATCAGCGGGTAGATCACGTATCAAACTATTACTAGCTAAACTACTTCAAAAGACTTGCCCATACAACAGCTGTTACTTTCCCCGAACCAACAATTCTTGGCCTTTCCGTATCATTTAATTGACCCTTTTCTCTTCATATTATCGTAATAGTGATGGGGGCTGGACGGATCATGTTACGTTGGCGAGTATCTCGAGGGGTGGCTTGCAGGGAACTTTTGTCCCACGTGTGAAGACCCCACGCATCGCACAAGTGATTTAATGGTTATCACAAAAGAAGTGACTCGTCTTTGTTTATATCGAGTATCGGAATAGCGATTTTAGGGAATACACAGTGATATTTTATTTGGTAACTTTATTTTTAGCATGTCTATACATGCTAGCAGACAATATTAACAAAAGTAATAATAAGTATACATAATATCATACATATTAGTAAAATTTTAATTTCACTTGCCGCTATTTCCAAAATGCGAATTAATTTGAAAACTAAAATCTTATTCAGTCTTGTACATTAAAAAAAAAAAAAACTTTATTTTACTGTGTATAAAAGAAAAAGAATTGGTAGGTTTATAGAATATATAATACCTATATTTAATGAAAATATCGCTTAATATATTACTGTAAGTAATACGCACGATTTAATAAGTATATACAATCCATGCGTATGCAACAAGGCGGCTAAAGCTGCTGCCTTACTGGTTGTTGCGAAGGTAATATTTTCACCTTTAAGGTAGGTAAGGATTTACGAAGCAGCTAGGGTTTGCGAGATGAAAGAAGCAGAAATAAATTTTGTCTAATATTAAGTTACTTTTACATTCTTAAAGTTATGAGACCATAAATGAGCTACTACTCTATCTGTTTCTTTAAGCTCTATTGATGTAGCGATGTGTTATCGATATATATACTAATATGTGCCACTATCTGCTATCTGATTATAAGCGCAGAATATCTAATCGTTCATATAAATAGTTCGCTATCTTCTCGACCTAGTAATGATATAGCTAGTTTGTTTTTAAATCAATATTTTTGTGATATCATAACAGGTACCTACTTCTGTATTTAGAATCACTAAATGATACGATCTACTTCCTTCTATTTTTTTTCAAATACGTGTAATTAAGGCACCTTATCATCATTTCGACATATAATCATGATTTTTAAATGTTTAATCTTAATCTTAAATAATTTCGAATAAAAATTTTGTCAAGCTCGCCTGTTCTTTTTAGTTTGGTTAAAAATATCGGTAAGCGATATCGTAACAGGTATTTCTGGAGCTAGTATCATACCACCTCCCTATTCACTTGTTTCTATTTTTTCCAATGCGTGTTATAAAAGTTTCATTTCAACATTATAATTACATTTTTATTGCTTATTCCCCAGTGATTTCATAATATTTGAAATAATTTTCAAGCTCGTCTGTTCTTTATTAGTCAAGATTGGATGAGTTCAATTTAACACTGGAGAGGGAAGTTTTAATATTATTTTATTTTGTTTTTGGATCGAGTTTCATGAGGTTTCAGTTTATTTTATGAGCTAAAGCCAAAGTTAGCAGAACTTTGGTAAACTTTTTAAAGTACGCAATCGTGTTTCCAATTATCCAAGTAAACTTAGTTGCTTGCCATACGTTAGTAATTCAAAACTATCATAAATTTAGGAGTACTAAAATCTATTTTGCCAGTTATGCGAGCACGAAGTTGTACAAACTAAAAAACCTAGTCTAGAGCGAGTTGGTAATAAATAAATAAATATTCCTGGACAAATTACACACGGCCATCTAGTCCCAAACTAAGGAAAGCTTGTACTATGGGTACTAGATAACTGATATAATACTGAAATACATTTTTTTTTGTAAATACATACATATAATACATAGAAAATACCCAGACCAAGACAAACAGACATGTTCATGCACACAAATATTTGTCTTGTGCGGGGATCGAACCCGCGACCTCGGAGTCAAAGTGGCCATTGCTGACCATTCGACCACCGAGCTCGGCAATAAGTTTGCCCGCTATAGTATTCATGTAATAAAATACAGATAACAAAAACATTTACTTTTTCGGATTAGATATTGTGACAATTTTTTTTATACTACGTCGGGAGGCAGACAAGCATACGGCCCGCCTGATGTAAAGCGGTTACCGTAACCATATTAACGCTCGCAACATAAAATATTTCTCGCGCGCCGCCACCCTCGCTGCCAACGCAGCATCTCCTTCCTTTCTGGTGACCTCACACTCGCAGTACACAACAACCCTCAAGGGAATTGTTATTTGGCTGCAGTATTCTGTGAGGTGGAGGTACATTCCCCAGTCGGGTACCTTACAATTACGCTCCCTACCTCTTTTTTCGCCAGAGTTTCGTTTGTCTGTCAGCAGGGCGCACCGCGTGCAGGTGAAGTTGGCTTTAGTTCAAAAATGTTGATGAACCATTAACATCCCAAAATTTTAAATTTATTTAACATACGGCCCAACCTCAGATCACAGCAAACTACCTTGTTTGCTGTGGGCCCGACTGATGTGAAGCGGTTACCGTAGCCATATCAACGCTAATATATATATTATAAATAAACGTACATCGTACGAGTTTCTGTTATCGAATGCCGTGTTTGTGAGTGGCAATTAGATAATGAAGTAGGTACTCGGCGATAATTATAATTTGTGATTAGCATAAAATATGGATGCTCTCATGTTGACTGATGTAGAGGCGAACCGGTAATAGAGTTAAATGAATAATTGAATATAAATATTTCTGGCCAATTAACACAGCACCATCTAGTCCCAAATTAAGCGCTAAGCTTGTGTTATGGGTACTAGACATCGGATTAATGTACTTAAATACATTTTTTTTTTGTAAATACATACTTATACATAGAAAATACCAAGACAAACAGACATGTTCATGGACACAAATGTTTGTCTTGTGCGGGAATCGAACCCGCGACCAGGGATTGAAAGCGGTAAAGGTATAAGGGTATGGTACTGGTATAAAATTACGATATCGTTTTGATTTAAAGGTAGAGCCAAAACGGTTGAGAATTGTGGTTACGATACCGGTAAAACAAGAAGAATACCTTTATTTTTTTACGGTACCATTATACCTTTATATTACCAGTACCTTAACCAAAACCATTTCGGTACCGAAAAAATGATGCGACAACGACGCGACGTAGGTAGCATTGGCGTGAGCGCAACAGCGAATGCGGCCGACATTGTGGAAAGAAAACCTTTATTTTATAATTTAGATACCTAAAAAAATAACGATACCGGAATATTACAATACCGAAATTATTAAGATACCTTTACTTTAAGGTATCGAAATTTAAAGGTATGACGTCATACCTTTAACCGATATATCCAATTTTTTTCGGTTATTCAATCCCTGCCCGCGACCTCGGAGTCAAAGTGGCCATTGCTAACAATTCGACCACCGAGTTCGTCGATAGTTTGGTATTCATTATACGATTGATGTGATAATACTCGAGTTGAATTAATTGAGTTAAATAAATAAAATGTTTCTGGACGATTTTCACAGCGCCATCTAGTTTTAGTTTTCATTTTTACATATGCGAGGGGGGCAAACGAGCATGTGGGTCACCTAATGGAAAGCAATCACCACCGCTCATGGAGATCAGCAACACCAAAGTGTCGTCCATCCGTTACCAGCCTATACTTTTCTTTCTTTCTGGTGACCTCACTGACTCGCAAAACCACAACAACCCTCAAGGGAATTGTTATTTGGCTGCGGTATTCTATGAGGTGCAGGTTCGATATTTGATTTGAATTTTTGGAGGTTAAATATGGATATTTATTCCACATTTTCAATAAGACAACCACGACATTAGATTGTATAATAATCAATTACAACCGGCGTGAAGCATTTAGTGCGGCACGGCAACGTAACTGGATTTAAAGTAGTACTTTAAATCAATTATATAATCACACAAAATTGTGATGATAATCAATTATATAATCAATAAATTGTGATGATAATCAATTACAACTGGCGTGAAGCATTTAGTGCGGCACGGCAACGTAACTGGATTTAAAGTAGTACTTTAAATCCACAAAATTGTGATGATAATCAATTATATAATCAATAAATTGTGATGATAATCAATTACAACCGGCGTGAAGCATTTAGTGCGGCACGGCAACGTAACTGAATTTAAAGTAGTACTTTAAATCCACAAAATTGTGATGATAATCAATTATATAATCAATAAATTGTGATGATAATCAATTACAACCGGCGTGAAGCATTTAGTGCGGCACGGCAACGTAACTGGATTTAAAGTCTTTAAATCCAGTTTTTTCTTTTGGACGCACCTCCATTCCAAGACCCCGGTAACTTCGCTCGCTAGTTCAAAAATCTCTAATTTGTTTGAGATTTAAAAACCCTATATTTTCACCACTACTATGTTTGAAGGGTTGTAGTTCAAATAAGACTATTAACCCCCCAGCGGTGCCTTTGATTCCAGTGTGGGGTTCGGTTCCCACGACGATGTTCGCTGATGGTGGGGTCGCTTTTTGTAATGTTTAATTTTGAACGTTTTTTGTGTTTCGTTTAGAGATTTGAGCGCGATTGATGTCTTCTTCAGAGATTATGAACAGATTTAGATTAGATTTACAGAGAGAAATTAGACGAAAAAATGTTTAAAAATAATGATGTATACTAGTGCTTCTCAATTAGTTATATGTTCATATATATATATATATATGTATTTGTCATTATGTATTTGTACTACACATACGTATTGTTAAAACAAGTCAACTTTGGCAGATGGAGGCCACGTATGGGGAGTGTAGGATATGGAGGTACAGTTAAAAGAGACAATTCCGAAATGCTAGTAGATAATCGGGTTGTAAGTGGTTCATCAACATCTTTGAACCAAAGCCAACTTCACCTGCATGCGGTGCACCCTGCTGGGTGACTAACGAAGCTCTGGCGAAAAGAGAGGTAGGGAGCGTAATTGTAAGCTACCTGACTGGCGAATGTACCTCCACCTCACAGAATACCGCAGCTAAATAACAATTCCCTTGAGGTCGTTGTGTTCCTGCGAGTGAGTGAGGTCACCAGAAAGGAAGGAGATGCTGCGTTGGCAGCGGGAGTGGCTGCGCGCAAGCGATATTTTATGTAGCGAGCGTTAATATGGCTATGGCAAACGCTTCACATCAGGCGGGCCGTATGCTTGTCTGCCACCCGACGTAGTTTTTTTAAAAAAAGATAAAAAAATATATAATTAAGATAAATAAATTGTGAGACGTGTCTAATATTATCTCGTCACAAATGTCACAATAAAGAATTTCATTTTATTTCACATCCAACGACTTGCAATGAGTCCAATTTACTTTCATTTACGGACAAAGAATACATTAACGTGGTTATAGAACAAAAGAAAATTAAGTGACATGAATCACACACAACATTTCTAATAAGTAGTAATAATTCTGACTAATACAGCACTTTGTTAACAAATTACTCTTTTGTACAGTTGACGAATGTGTGAAATTGTATGTATTACTGAGCCATAAAATTACAATCTATGCGTACAAATTTGTTACTTTTTATGAATGAATGAATTATTTATTTGCTATGAATGTGGTTGAATACAAAATGTACATAATATGCACGTGTAACAAATTAAAACAATTTTTTTAACTAATTTCTATAGAACAGTCACAATATAATAGTCAATTTTATAATTTAAATATTCATTTAATGAGTTAAAACACTTGTCATTAAGCTATGCTGATAATTTTATTTTGAATAGTTTTAAGTGAAGGTCAGTTAAGGATGTGGGTAATTTATTATAAATTTTGTTGCAGTTATTATGACAATTAGAATGAAAGTATGTTGTCCGTATTGTAAGAAACTTTAGTCTACCTGGATGTCTTTTGGCTTTTACTGCATTTTGATCTCTACGAGTAAATTTTCATATAAGCGTATAACTAAATAAAATAGCGAAAAAAAAACAATAGCTTTTTTTATATATGAGAGAAGGGCAAACGAGCATTTGGGTCACCTGATGGAAAGCTATTACCACCGCCCATGGAGACCAGCAACACCAAGGGGTCGCCGATTCGTTGCCAGCCTATACTCCTTCCTTTCTTTCGTTGACCTCACTCATTCGCAGGAACACAACAACCGTCAAGGGTTAATATTGTTATTTGGCTGCGATATTCTGTGAGGTGGAGGTACTTCCCCAGTCGGGCAATTTAAAATATATGCTATGCCCTACCTATCTTTTCGCCAGAACTTCTTTCGCTTGTCAGCAGGGTGCGCCACGTGCAGGTGAAATTGGCTTTGGCACTAAAGATTGTGGTGAGTCACTTACACCCCAAAATTGCTATGGTGAAATTGGATTGCGAATCAAATTTTAACATATCTCACATAGTCAGCACTCTTCAAGTATAAATTACGATAGGCAGATAACACCTGTCAAGTTATTGATAGAGAGTGGAGTTGCTTCTTTTGGATGCGACATTACTGCGAAAACGTTGTCGAATACAGAAAAGAGAAGAGGAGGAGGGAAGCATTATGAATCGAAAGTCGAGAACAACTTGGTAATAAATCTTGTTCAAAGAGCGTTCTTCTAGGCCTTATCCTAGGTCCCAACATCTTGTTTAATTGCTTTGTTTTTGTCTCTATTGCCTGTGTCTGTATTTTGTGACATTGCTGTTTCCATTTGTGTTTCTTCTTTATCTTAAATCTATTTTATATTTAAATGAAACATGAAACGCGTGAAATGAAATTCTTTATTCTGCAGTTGGGTCCTTGTGCATCAAGGATCATACATACATCATCACGACAAAAATACACGTCTTACATTTTTTTATCTGAATGATATATTCTTATTTTTTTTAATCTACTAGCATATCGGAACTGGCCATTGACGAAGAAATAAATGCTTGAAAAAATCTTGCCAATGTTGAGTTTTTTTTTTGTAATAATGAAATAATACAACAAATATTTAACAATTTTCTTTACAACATGACATGAGAACAAAAATAATTACTTTTGTTCTCATGTTGTCTTGACAAGATCAAGACCTTATTAATGAATCATACTAATTCAAGGATAGTCCCATGACTATCAGTAAAATCCATATTTTACCTATCCGGTGAAATAATTTACTAAATATCCAAAATCTTTTTCAAATACGCCCAAAAATAAAAAAAATAAACGTTTCAAAGTCATTAAAAACAAATTGATCAATCACAATTGACAAATAAATAAATAATAAATAAATAAATATTTCTGGACAATTTACACAGCGCCATCTAGTCCCAAATTAAGCACAAAGCTTGTGTTATGGGTACTAGACAACAGATAAATGTATTTAAATACATTTTTTTTTGTAAATACATACTTATAATACATATAGAAAACACCCGGACCAAGACAAACATACATGTTCATGCACACAAATGTTTGTAATGTGCGGGAATCGAACCCGCGACCTCGGAGTCAAAGTGGCCATTGCTAACCATTCGACCACCGAGCTCGTCAAGATCAGATAATACAACAAATATTCTCAACATATTTTCAACTGTGCTCAAGATAATTCTTTTTTCTTGATTTACTTAAACATAGACAGGCTCTACAGGAAAACCTATACAGGATGTCCTAAATAAAAAAATAGGACATTTACTGGAGGCCAGACATAGAGACAAAAGGAAATTGATAGTGCTACGCATCACACTTACTGTAATCTACAGCGTGTCCTCGTCACGCACGCGAATTTACGTCGCTAAAATGTAGGGTTTTACGGTTTACATGCACGTGAATAAAATTCTTCTACCATTCAGACCATTGAGCCGCCATTGTAGTTTTTGCAGAATACGGAATTTGCAACAATGGCAATATAATGTCTATAGTGTGTCGATAGAGTGTCAATGGCGTGTTGCTTAACTAAAAGTTACAGACTTGGGCCCCAGATCTCTTTGATGTGTTTTAGGCTCTGGTTTTATCTTTAACTAGCGACCCGCCCCGGCTTCGCACGGGTGCAATGCTGATACTAAATGTACTACAGAAGGTCTTTGCGCTTTGTCCTATCCAGTCCTTCCCCAGTTATAGGCACACGCCGCCGGCTCCGCGGCCGGTACCGCCACAGCCGTTATGTCCCTGCATTTTAAATGTGTAATATCTTCTAAACTATTCATTTAAATTACATGCTGTGAAGGGCCATATTGATCTATATTAAATGCGCAATGTATTTAAGGTACTTAATTGGATAAGGATTAATTCTGTATTGCTTAAAATCGCTTCGTAAATAAGGCATTATTTCTTGTAAAAAGCAAAGGATAAAATAACGGTTATTGTGTGTTACCACTAAGAGATAGACATATACCATCGCGAACTTTTTTGTAGACCATTTTAAGGTGAACAATACTGTACTACATTATTTTGATCTATCTCGTTGGGTTCAGCCAGCGTTTGCAATGAAAGAGCAAAAAAATGTGTTTATTTACGACATCACATTAGAAACCTCTAAATTATCAGTGTTTTTCTACTATGTTATGCATATATTATACATATAAACTTTCCAGTTGAATCACTCTATCTATTAAAAAAAACCGCATCATAATCCGTTGCGTAGTTTCAAAGATTTAAGCATACATAGGGACATAGGGACAGAGAAAGCGACTTTGTTTTATACTATGTAGTGATGATGAAGGTGAACCACTAACATTTTATCATCATCATCATCATTTCAGCCGAACGACGTCCACTGCTGAACATTGTCTTGTCATTTCCACAATGATTGATTTTGTGCTGTTTGTATCGATAGGCATTCTTTAGATCGTTTATCGATCGGATCGGAAGGGCTGACTTACGGAGCACTTTCCGGTCCGTAGTCGATACTCCAGAACCTCCCTGCCCCAACGGCTTTCAGTACTGCGAGTGGCCTTCCCACTGCCACTTCACCCTGCTGAGTCAAAAAGTCATGTCGGTGACACTAGTTGTTTTTTTTAAGAGAGGGGGCAAACGAGCATTTGGGTTACCTGATAGAAACCAATGACCACCGCCCATGGAGATCAGCAACACCAAGGACTCACCTATCCATGGCCAGCCTATACTCCTTCCTTTCTTTCTGGTGACCTTACTCACTCGCAGGAACACAACAACCCTCAAAAGAATTGTTATTTGGCTGCGTTGTTCTGTAAGGTGGAGATACCTCCTAAGTCGGGCAGCCCAAAAAAGACGCTATGCCCTACTTCTCTTTTCGCCAGTCATTTGGGAGTCAGCAGGGTGCACCACGTTCAGGCGTTAGTTCAAAGATGTTGATAAATGAACTACTTACACCAAAAACTACTACGGATATACAAATTTCTGAGTCTATTACGTAGACATAATCCGAGCATATCGATGTAGACATCGCACGTTGCACAATCAATCCATTTTTACAAGCTTATATACATCCTATGGTGATACATAATAATACAATGCACAATTTTATGATTGTCTACAAATTGCCTTAACCTTAGAAATCAATAGAACTTTGTAGGTATCCAATGAATTACAACTATAAAATATTTACGACGCATTTTACTGAACATAGAACTGTGTGCTGTACGTAGAGAAGAACAGAGTGATACTACTAATGAAAGTTAGAAAGAGAGGGATGTATTGCATTTGCTACTTTTAAGACTTTGTAAACGAATTTAACTGTTATTTTACTGAAACTGTTTGACGTCTCAGTTTGATAGAAAATAAACTAAAGTAATGTTGTCTTTTTTCTTAAGTTAGTCTCGCTTTCGTTTGATGTTATTGGGTTTTGGCGCAGAATTTCTTTAAAATTACGCAGAAATAAACTGGCACAAGAATAGAACATTTGTACTTTAACGAAAATATATTTTTAAGGAAAATAATAACATGAGCCACAAAAAGTAAATAAGGCACAGAAATACTAGGTTAAGTTAGGTTTGGTATGTTTTATATCAACTTTAGTCGCCAAATGACTATAGTCGCCCAGTTTAACAATTTTAGATGCTCGGTTTATTAATACCCTATTTTTAATAGTAATAGGTAAGGCAGTAAACGAGCATACGAGAAGCTGTCATTGTTAATAGACGTCCATGTTTGAGTTGCAGAAATTCATGTGCGTACTCTTGGTACACAGATATTATTACAATAGGCGCCAGCGTCTGGGTTGCAAAAAATCATATGCGTATTATTGTTACACACATATTACATTAGATGCCACCGTTTGGGTTACAGAAGTTAGTACCAAATTTTATTGATTCCAAGAAAATTGGCTGTGAGTGTGAAACGCACAGACAGACACGCGAGAGCTAGTCCTATTTTGTGCGTGCCTTATTTCGGCACAGCCCAGCCCCCTTAACACCAACTCTAATGAATGAATAAGCATTCTATTCAGTTATTGAATCACAATAAGAGTTGGTGGTAAGGGGGCAGGTCTTGATATTAACTAGACAGAAAATTAGTCGTTAATTTGTCGATATTTGTCCCCAAAGGAGAAAATTTGTCGCTCTGCCGTCAAAAAGCTATAAGGTTTTTTTTTGTGGCAGTGCTGAAATAATCTTACTTCAAGATCTGAGACCTGGGCTGTGCCGAAATAAGGCACGCCTATTTCGTTTGTTGTTTTTTCATTCGGACGTACGAAAACCTATTAAATAAATATTTCTGGACAATTTACATAGCGTTATCTAGTCCCAAACCAAGAAAAGTTTGTACTATGGGTACTAGACAACTGATAAGTGTACTTAAATACATTTTTTTTGTAAATATATACTTATAATACACAGAAATACCTAACCAAGACAAAGATACATGTTCGTGCATACAAATGTTTGTCTTGTGCGGGGATCGAACCCGCGACAAAGCAGCCATCCGACCACCGGGCTCGTAAAAAAGAAAATTATATTATTACTGGCGTTTTGTCGTCGTGTATACGCTTTTTATAGTCTGTGGCATGGTACGATTAATCTTACTAATATCTCGTTACACTCCAATCGAGAATCGAGGTTTTTTGTATCGGCCTAACGGTTAATTTCTTTTGTTGTCCCGCTCTAGCGTCACGCCGGCTCAAAATCTTGTACAGTATATGGCCGGCAAGTTGAAGCATCTGGAATTCACAATTGTACAGTTTAGTTTTTTCTTTTAGTTTTGTGTATACTGGTCTTGTACAATAAATTTTTACACTACAATACAAATGACGAGCCCGGTGTCCGAATGGTTAGCAATGGATACTTTGACTCTAAGGTCGCAGGTTCGATCCTTCCGCACAAAACAAATTTGTTTGCGCTTCAACATGTCTATTTGTTTTAGTCTGGTTGTTTTCTTTGTATTTTACGTATGTATTTAGAAAAAAAAAGTATTTAAGTATAATATCAGTTATTTAGTACTCATAGTACAAGCTTTGCTTAGTTTGGTACAAGATGACAGTATGTAATTTCTTCAAGAATATTTGTTTATTTTATTTTTTGTTTCGTATGGAAACGTCTTTTGTTGAATTATAATTTTCTACAGAATCGTCAATTACCACTGCAAAAGACATGATTATCAAGATCATTTCAGTCGAAGGACGTCCACTGATAAATATAGTTGTATTGATTTCACTCAGGTATTACTTTTGCAGCAGGCTGGCAGTGTGATTAACTTCATTTATCGTTCATTGGACTCCATACAATCACAAGTGGTTGTTAGTTCTTGGAAATATTTTAATGGGGTTAACAATTTTCTTTACAATTTATTTAAGTACTTTTGTTCTCATGTCATCATCATTATCATTCTAAATCAGGCCTAGTACTGAACATTGGCCTCCCCCTTCGCCTTCTCAAACGATTGAAATAGTACCTACGTACAATAAAATTGTTATGTGTCAAAATTAAGATTTCTGATCTACAAATAAAATTTATAAATTTGTATATAGTTGACCAATACGACGAGCTCGGTGGGTCGAGGTCGCGGGTTCGATCCCCGCACAAGACTAACATTTGTGTGCATAAACATGTCTGTTTGTCTTGATCTGGGCGGTTTTCTATGTATTATATGTATATATTTATAAAAAAAAAATGTATTTAAGTATTATACCAGTTATCTGGTACCCATAGTACAAGCTTTTCTCTTAATTTGGGACTTATTTATTTATATTTAATATTTTTTTTATAGTAGATAACAGGACAATAGGATACATACGTCCTATTTTGATTACGATGTAGGTTTCATATATTTTTTGTTAAATTACTATGTTTACTTGTTCGTTTATTATTATATAAAAGAGATTATTTTGAATAAAAAAATACGTTGAAACTAGAAACGGATACCGGTATCGGATCGGAAGCTACGAACCTCAAGCTTTGCTTTATTTGGGTTTAGATGAAGGTGTGTTATTTGTCCCTGAATATTTATTATTTCTATTTTAAATTATGTATATTGAAGACGACCTATTATCTTCGCATTACAGTATTTACAGTTGGATGAATTACCAGTTTAACTTTGCTGAGATTATGAATCTTAAAATTGTTAGAGATGATTTAATGTTTGTTGTTCTCAATTGGCTAATTTATTTGCCGGGAATTGTAAGTCCATTCATACCAAATTCGTACAAAATCTAAAGAAAGATACACGCCGACGACTAGCGCTATCTAGCGGTCACTTCACGAAACATCATTCCGTCCCCCTCGTACACAAGATAGAGCCGATACAAGCATGACTTTCTACACTCACGCGCATCTTCCAATCTTTACCTTAAGCGATTAAATTATGGACCCTTTCCGTACGAGTTATGGTCTATTTTCCAATGGGTATATTGCTGTGTTGAGATCTGGTCTTATTTATGTCGGTCGTGACTGTATGCCTGCGTACATGGGACGGTGCAGTACCGACTCTGATATTTCTCAGTTCGATATTTGTGTTGAAGCGAGAATAAATATCTTGTGCACAATTTTGAACTTTAACATCGGATGTCAGAGTTGTTATTTGTTTACGTTCGTCGTTATCTCCGGGAGTATATCCTCAGGGTGATGCCATTGCATCGCCGGACGCTGTTATTGTGCAATGAGGGGTCAACTTATATTGTTTGTGTGTTACGGTTCTTGCCAATCGTTTTCTCTCCAGATATTCGACCAGTTTATCAACAAACCTGAGGCTGATGTTTAGATGACAATGGGTAATTTTCGTTGTACACTGTTATAATACGAGATTATAGGATATTCAGTCCTAAGCAAGTAACGTTCTTGGGCTATAGTTTTATAGTCTTTAATATACATAGGTACGTGGAAATTGTCATTTTTCGGAAATTTACATTTTCGAAAATTGACTATTTTTTGCAGTAGCCGTTTTAGAAAGTAGTCCTTTCAGGAAGTTGTCGTTCTTAGCGTGAGGGATTTAGGATTTTGAATTTAGACGTTAGTATGGCGACATAATCAAAATAATTTATAGTTTATAATTAAATATTTCGTTTAAAATTTAAACCCACGCATAGTAATTACTGTTGTACTTTGTTCTATGATGTGATATGGGTATTCAACCTTTGATTCTGCTGTCCATTTTCCATCTGGACCGACGTCAACTTGGCAGGTCACTATTACAAAATATTAATTTTAGGTGTTTTGTAGGTGTGCTCAAAATTGTTCCCTGAAATTAAACAATTTTAAATACATTGTTGGCTTACAATGGACTAAAATGTCAAACTTATCCTAACTTATAATGTATATCAAATTATTGGTAAATTAAATTATATTATATGTTATAATAACGCACAACATTAATAAAAATTCCTGCAAAAAATATACATATATATATATATATATATATATATATATATGTTAAAGATGGCCGATTGTAATTCCGTGTATATTTCTACTATTCTACTTAATTAGCAGTCTATGTTATAGTGTCCCAGCTTATGTCTAGTTTATGACGTGAGAGAAAAGTACGAGACTAATAATTAAATATAGTATAATATTATATTACATAAGAGATTATTAAATATAATATAATAATCTGTCATCACAGTTGTTTTATTCAGTGCGTATTTAGCGACTTTTGTATACCAGAGTTGGTCTAGTGGATGCACAGAACAGAAAAAAAATGTATTTTTGGTTCTGTGAGTGGATGCATGTGCACTCTTAATGTGTTCGAAAATTGTTACATCGGATCGAGCCTTCCTTTCATAAGATTATTTTAACCGTCTTTTTATCTTAAAAGTTTGGTTCCCCGTACATGCAATGTATTATTTATGTTCATCGAACTGTGTACATTATTCTTTATAATCCTAAACTATCTCTATTTCTAATCCGCCTCAAAACGACAAACCACTTCATAAAAGTACGTAGATGTACCATATTATCCTTTGCTGTACTGCTTTCATAAGCGATCCTTTGAGAGAACTTAGGCGAGGGGTCGCTCTAAACTGGTTACAAGTAACTGTAACAGTTTAAAGGCAGTGGAATTCGCAGTCCAATCTCGCGTGGCTTATAGGTCAAATGTATAAATCTGTAAAAGGCGTTTGCGCTGACCTTTAGAAGAAGATAAGCGAAAAGGTCTTGCCTTTGGCCATTCTAGTTCTGGATTCCGTTGTACTTATCTGCAATGTACTAAGATGGAAAATGGTTGCGCTCCGTTACCTGACTGTGGAGATGATTTTATGTAATTTTTTCGGAATGTTACGAATGTTTTAACATGGCAATCAAACTCTTTAAACGTCAGAGTCGAAATAATCCAACAAATATTTTCGTGTCCATTTTGCCTACTTTTACTTACATTTCGGCTACTGTAATAAAATAATTAACGCACCAATCCCCGATTACGATACGCGTCTACAAAGTCGCGGACTAAGCGAGTATCATTCTTCTGTACCTAAGTGCGTTAAAAAACCAGAGTACACATTTTTTTTAAAAACAAGCTTTTATTAGTTTTTAAGAAAAAAAAAGCTGGGTGTAAGTACCTCGCCACAATGTTTGGAGCCGAAGTCAACCTAGCTTGCATGTGGTGCACCTTGCCGACTGGAGAAAGAGGTACAGCATATTTGTTAGTTGTCCGCAGTCATAATTCCCTTGAGGGTTGTTGTGATCCTGCGAGTTAGTGAAGTCACCAGAAAGAAAGGAGTATAAGCTGGCAACGGATCGGCGATCCCTTGGTGTTGCTGATCTCCATGGGCAGTGGAGATTGTTTTCCATCAGGTGACCCACATGCTCGTTTGCTCCCCTGGACTAATCTGGTATTATATACCAGGTTAGTTTAATAAATCATTCCATATCATTACCACATGTCAAAATAAAAAGAAAAATACTCGTACAGTTCCCAAAAAAAGACAACATTTATTCCTGAAAATTGCCGAAACCGATGACTAATGTTTTTGTTAAAAAAAGGTCGGGACGATATTAGTCCATTTAGCAATGTGACGGAATAAAATATGGCCGGCTTATCAGCAAAACTGAAACACCCTTTGGGTATGAAACTTTTATATATGTAGATGGACGCTGACGTGTGGGACGTGTATTTGTCATCAATTATAATGTATATATGGATTTTTTTAACGCACCACTCTAGCACATCTAGCTACTGGACGGTATAAGTTGGAATGGTAGCTTTTATTACATAGACATCCGCTAAAATAAGATCTTTTGACGGGCTTGGTGGTCGAATGGTTACCGATGGCTACGTTGACTCCGGAATTGATTCGATCCCCGCACAAGACGAGCTCGGTGGTCGAATGATTAGGAATGGCCACTTTGACTCCGAGGTCGCGGTTTCAATTCCCGCACAAGACAAACATTTTCATGCACATGACAAACATGTCTGTTTGTCATGTGCATGAAAATGTATTTAAGTACATTTATCAGTTGTCTAGTACCCATAACACAAGCTTTGCGCTTAATTTGGGACTAGATGGCGCTGTGTAAATTGTCCAGGAAAAAAAAAGACAAATATTTGTATGCATGAACTCGTCTGTTTGTCTTTCGTCTAGGGGTTTTCTATGTTAGTTTTTACAAAAATAATGTATTTAAGTACATACTACATCCTAGTACCCATAGTACAAGTTTTGCTTAGTTTGGGGCTAGATGGCCGTGTGTAATTTATCCAGGAATATTTATTTATTATTTTATTTATTACCTACTCTATGTTTGTTTTATTAATTATGGGGTGTAAGTAGCTCACCGTGATGTTTAGAGCCTATGTCAACCTCACCTGCATGTGCTGCTGACTAGCGAAAGAGCTAGCAAACGAGAGATAGCAGCGTATTTGTAAGCTGCCTGACTGGGGAAGTACCTCCACCTCACAGAATACCGAAGCCAAATAACAAATACCTTTAGGGTTATTATGTTTCTGCGAGTGAGTGAGGTCAGCAGAAAGGAAGAAGTTGCTGCTTTGGCAGCGGGGGTGGCGGCGCGCTAGCGATATTTCATGTAGCGGGCGTCAATACGGCTACGGTGATCGCTTCACATCAGACGGATCGTACGTATGCTTGTCTGCCAACCGACGTAAAAAAACAACTAATAAAAGCTTTATATTTTCTTGTTTAAATTTGTTTAGAACATGTTCGTAATATTTCCTACCCCAATTATTGAGTAATCGTTTGATATATCAAAATACTAGTGGTTTATTTTCGGTCTGCCTCGAGCATTGGCTCATTATTCGGGCTGTTTTTACCCCCGGGTATTATAAACCCCGCGGACATAGGAAATGATAGCACTATTGTTTCATTTTGCCAATGAACAACACAATTCCCACTGGTGGTGTATGCATGATGCATGATCTGCAGCAACAGAGTAGTTAGTGTAATTCCAGAGTTTGTGCTGAAAGTGGAACCATTTCTAAACCTAGCTCCCCGAATGGCAGTACAATTTTCACATCGAAACTATTTTAAGTGAACAAAGTTATTGACATAACCCTGCATACGCATATTTTACCGCCTATACCATGATGAGTGCTCTGGAGAACTGTTTTCCCTTATCTCTTCCTCCCCTTTCCGTCATAGAACTTCACGTGCAGGCTCGCAATATCTCAACTTTACCGTTGGGATCATTCCTTCGCGTACTAAATAGTTTGGCAACTCTTATCTATGTCGCATCATTAAAAAGTGGAACGCGTTGCCGGCATACGTATTTCCTCATTCATACAATATGGGATCCTTCAAGCGAAGCGTGAAGAAGCATCTTGTAGGCCGGATTATGCATAAGGGTATATCATCATCAGGTCATTTTAGTCTCCACTACAGGAGCACGACCCTCTCTCGTCCGTCCCAGACAGAAGGAGGATTTGGCCTACACTCCCCACGCTTGCCAGATGGGTTGGGGAGGCCTGATCTATGTTTTATAATGTATTTCCCTTAGTCGCCTTGTACGACATCCACGGGAAGAGACGGAGTGATTCTATTCTAGTCTGCCAGAAACCACACGGCCAAGCCTGTCTATGGATGGGTTTATTTATCTCGAGTTCTTCTGATCAGTTATCACGGGGCATATCTTGACTTTTCTTTAATGGTACTAGAGATACAAAGTTGGGTCACTTGTACCATCAATGGTACTAGTCAATGGTACTACTGATCCTAAGGGGAAACTTCTTGGGCACGTAAGGGCGTCGGTTCCAGCTTTTGTCGTTAGAGGACACTAGTTAAGCCAAGTGAAAAAACTGACCTCGCGTGGTCGAGTTCGCTCTAAATCCGATTGAAGGAAGACCTGTAGCTCAACAGTGGAATAGAAATGGGGTACATATTTAGTATGTAATTCCGAACAATAAAGATATTGCAAACAAACAAGCTTAGTGTTGTAATAGATCGAATTGGTATGTATTTTATTGTATCTTAAATGCATTAAGCAGATTAAAGCATTAATCAATTTACTACGATTTATTAAGTAGCTACTGATAGAAATCCATTAAAATAATAACGGGAATTAACGCGATTATGCATAAGGGTATTTACAAACATACATTTATTATTGCCTGACGTTTCGACCAGGGGTCGCACCGCAGAAACCATTTTACCATTGGAGATTTTGATTGCGAAAATCAAACTTTAGCCACAGTATAAGTAATAGTACTCTTTAGCTTTTGGTGGTAGAAACACTGAAGCTCTACCGACAAAGCTAAAAATGTTTGTCAATGACTTAAACTTTTGACGAGCTCGGTGGTCGAATGGTTAGCAATGGCCACTGTGACTCCAAGGACGCGGGTTCGATTCCCGCACAAGACAAACATTTGTGTGCATGAACATGTCTGTTTGTCTTGAACTGGGGAATGTACAATCCACCCCACAGAATACCGCAGCCACATAACAATTTCCTTGAGAGTTGTTGTGTTCCTGCAAGTGAGTGAGGTCCCCAGAAAGGTAGAAGATGCTGCGTTGGCTGCGGGGGCGACTTCGCGAGCGTTATTTTATGTTGCGACCGTTAATATGGCTACGGTAACCGCTTCACATCAAGCGGGCCTTATGCTTGTCTGCCACCCGACGTAGTATAAAAAAAAAATACTATACTTAAACATAGGATATGATTAGGATTTCTGTCATGTCTAAGTTTTGACACTCGCGCCACGCGTGTATCTCATGTCTGCTGTATGTATGTTTGGTCTGTGACCACAATAACAACATTCTCTTTGAGAGACTGACGCAAAGCCAACCACAGCGCGGTCGAGATAGCGCAAACAATTAATTAAACATGGCGGTCGTCCTATCGAAAGTGATATAGCCACTTCAATTCGAAATATCCGCCATTGTTTCAGAACTGTTGCGGTTTTAAAACTAATCTATAATGTATTCGTAATTAATATTACTACGTCAGATGACAGACATACCGACAGCTTGATTAGCGGTTATTTTAGACTACAGCCTGCTAATGTCTCAGCTAAATGAGGAATACAAGCAGCGCCATCTAGTTCCAAAATAATCAAAGCTTGTACTATGAATAACTGATTAATGCGCCCGCCGAAACACGGAAGACAAAGATTGATAGAATATGCTTATGCATAATTCAAATTAAAAAGTACAGTAAATGAGCAAATTATTACAGAATTGTATCTATGCAACAAGGCGGCCTTATGGCCTGTTGAGAGCTTAGGGAAACGAATTTGTGCATGAAGTGGAATGAAATTAATGAAAAATATAACAGTAGTACATAATTATTATTGAATGATGGAAGAGCTTGAGTTAAATAAATAAACCCATACTTATACAAACAACGGTCAACGTTGCTGAACTTGCGTATTTGACTAGAATAACACGCACATTGACGTCATACAACTCGGCCACATAATGACAATGCTAAGTAATGATTCGCCATAGTATTCCCAAACAGATAAATACGGTCATTCATCCGTTACTCGGATCCTTTATTTGTGTCATTTGAATGAATCACATCTTTTCTGGACAAAGGATTATGGTTTGTACTGTGTTAAACAATGAAATCCTTTTGGAAATTGGGTTAAACAATAGATTATTTAAAGGAAAACCCGACTGCTTGAGACTGCCGTCTAGAAAAAGGTACCTAAAGGCCTGGCCCTACCGCCGGAGCTGAAGTCGACTACCGCCAAGTAATTTGATTCATAAAGTAGATTACGTTTTAGTTACTAGTGACTTGACGCCGAGTGACTGATACGCGGAATGTACATTCCGCGTATCAGTCACTCGGCGTCAAGTACCTTTACCGTATTTGTGTATATAAATACAAATACATCATTCCATATCACAAAGAATGGCGTGATGTTAAGTAAACACTAAAATGTTGCACGCACGGCACGCTCCGCTCAAAGTCAAGGCCCGATCTTGGATTTGGTCACGATATGACCTGCGGGTTAACTTTACTGCATCACAGTACATAAATGTTTTGTAGTAACGACAAATGTATTCGGATTAGAATTAGACTGTGACAGAACTTCAGAATGCAGTGATTGAGAATCTAAAAGAGCTAAGGAGAAATGGAGTCATCTCGAATTCAATTTGACGAGCTCGGTGGCGTAGCGGTCAATAACACGGCTCGACACCAACGCTCGTGGGTTCGATTCCCACATAGGACAAACATTTGTGTGCATGAACGAACATGTCTGTTTGTCTTAGTCTGGGTGTTTTCTATGTATCATAAATTCATAAGTATGTATTTACAAAAAAAAAAAATATTTACGTATGTTTATCAGTTGTCTAGTACCCATAACACAAGCTTCGCTTACTTTGGGGCTAGATGGCGTTGTGTAATTTGTCTGACAATATTTATTTATTTCTTTATTAATTTAGCATTAGATTCTTCGTTTGTGCCAGGAACTGTATCTATACCTATATGGCGACATCGGTGATATTCTTAAGTGTGCTCATCCTGGAGGTGGAAGGACTCTTTTATGATTTAATCTTTCCCGTGCCGCGATCCTATGTGGGCACAGCGTTGATACAGGGCTTGGTCACAGAATAATATAGAGTATATTATTCTTTATAACTTGGTGTAGAATTGACAGGTCGCGGCATGCGAGGGGTTAATCCTGGCTAACACGTGACTCTTGGAATACTTCGAAGAGCTTCGTCGACGATCGTCAGTCAATATGGATTTCGTTATAGACGTTCGACTGGTGATCTTCTGATGTATTTCGTAGATAATCCGACGTTGTAACTGAGAGTTAAAGTTAGGCATTATAAGCCTAGACATAGTGAAAGCGTTTGATTGAGTACCTATGCTATGTTGGCATCAGAGTCTTCTATTGAAGTTGTATTGTATTGTCTACCCTATGAATTGTACAACTGGGCTGCCAGTTTATATCCGTCAGCTGCATAGAACCATTGCTGACGACAGTTTGTCAATTAAATTGGACATTATTGCATCTCGCAAGGCTCTTTGCTGTACCTTTTTGGGGTGTAAGCGGTTTATCAACATCTTTGAACCAAAGCCAACTTCACCCGCACGTGGTGCACCCTGCTGACTTACAAACAAAGCTCTGGCGAAAAGAGAAAGAGAGGTAGGGAGTGTAATTGTAAGCTACACGACTGGGGAATGTACCTCCACCTCATAGAATACCGCAGCCAAATAACAATTCCTTTGAGGGTTGTTGTGTTCCTGCGAGTGAGTGAGGGCACCAGAAAAGAAGGAGATGCTGCGTTGGCAGCGGGGGTGGCGGCGCGCAAGTGATATATTATGTTGCGAGCGTTAATACGGTTACGGTAACCGCTTCACATCAGGCGGGCCGTATGCTTGTCTGTCACCCGACGTAGTATTAAAAAAAACCTAAAGACTGATATAGTTGATAAGATTTGTAATCATTTCCTTGTGATTAACTATACCAAGTTTCCATTTATAGTTTCAATTTCAAAACGTGAATAATTATTTTTGGGTCACCAGAAAGGAAGGAGATGCTGCGTTGGCAGCGGGGGTGGCGGCGCGCGAGCGATATTTTATGTTGCGAGCGTTAATATGGCTACGGCAACCGCATCAGGTGGGTCGTATGCTTGTCTGCCACACGACGTAGTATAAAAAAAAAAAAAAAATGTCTTAAGCCCTATTTAGTGTCTGTCAATTTGTAATGATTTCCATGAAATTGGATTGATGAATGTGAACATTGCTGTCTGACCGCATAAGATTAAACAGTAAGTTAAGTTTGAAGCATTTCTTCTTCGTCAATGGTCAATACCGAAATGTGAATGAAAACGACACATTTTTTTGTTATTTAAGTATCTTTTGTCTTTTTTTTATCTACTAGAGATAAAAAAGACAAAATACTTAAATAAGAAAAAAAAATGTGTAAGACGTGTCTAAGTACCCATGACAGAATAAATAATTTCATTTCATTTCAGTTAATAGACCCAAGGTGCATCACGGTTTATTTTGGGTCAAAAATGATGAATGTACCACTTACGCCCTAAAATATTTACTGATAAATTATTGGTATAATTCGTTCGAGTTAAGTAGGCCAGGCACCCGTCCTCCCTCGTATATATTATTGTACGGAATTCTTGACATTCGAGTTCGACTCGCACTTTTCCGTTTTTATTTTTAGAAACACATGCAACATGCGTCAATGCAAATAAACAAAGAGCGGACGCCGCTCCACCCATCTGCCAATTGAGTAACTTTCTTAGAATACAAATACCATTGATAACAATGCGTCTATAGGCTACAGTAACCGCTTCACAACAGACGGACCATATGCTTGTTAGACACACGATATCTTATTATAAAATAGAAAAAAGAGAAGAGGCTGGCGAAAAGAGAAATTTTTATATACCAATAAAATGGCAAACAAGCCTATGGTCTGCATGATGGAAAGCAGTTACCGTAGCCTATGAACGCCTGTAGCACCATGGGCAACACACCCGCTTTGTTGACCATGTAAAACTTCTTCACGCCCTTTTTGAAGGACCCCATGCTGTAGTCTACTGAGAAAACCTCGACAGCCAGTTCAGTCCACAGCTTGACAGTACGCGGGAGAAAACTTATCAGGAACCGCATAGTACGCGACCACTTAGGCTCCAATCTGTGACCAATTCCCTGTGATGGCGAGCGGTGCGACTGTAGAAGGAGGCCGTGGCCATCATGTCAAACAATTCCTCTGAACACACCCCATTGTACAATCGGTAGGACACACAAAAGGACACAAAATCTCTTGTCAGACTTAAATATTACTCACTCAACACAACAACCCTTCGCATCAGACGGGCCGTATGCTTATCTACCACCCAAAGTAGTATAAATAAAAAAAAAACAAAATATTCTTATTATAGACTTAATATTAGAATAAGCTATGTAAAATGGCGTCGTATTGTCTATAATATTATCATAGGGTTTCCGGCGACACGCTACTTTGACCTCATCAAGTTAATAATGATAACCTTATCAGGAATGGTTCAGTAAACAACTGGGAATAAACATTAATACTTTTGTTACATAGACTTTGTGGTATTTGTAGCAGTTTGTACAAATCATAATAAATATATTTTTTATACTACTTCGAAAGGCAGACAAGCATACGCCCCGCTTGATGTAAAGCGGTTTTTTTAACGCTCGCAACATGAAATATCGCTCGCACACCGCCACCACTGCTGCTACCTGCCCAAGTAACTCCTTCCTTCTGGTGACCTTACTCACTCGCAGGAACACAACAGCCCTCAATGGAAATATTTGGCTGGGGTATGCCGTGAGGTGGAGGTACGGCTGGAACTTCTGGCTCACACATTTTATTAACACTGAAGTCAAAATGGTCGGGAACTTTGCGATTTTTTTTTATAATACGCCTGATGCCAATGCAAAAACAAGCCCACGGTCCGCCTGATGTAAAGAGGTTACTTTAAAAGACGGTATGTTCATCAATTACGTCATGTTATTGGATCTAAACTACGTCATTTGGTGTGATTTGTATGAGAGATTAAACATTTTCACAAACAAACTCGTGACGTAGTTTTGCCAATTTGTGGAAACAAAATTGTACAATGAAATACCCCAGCATTGTTATGTTTGGCATGGTAGGTCGTATTCCATCAGAAACTGTTCTAAATTACGGTCACGAAGTCTTTTCCATTTCTCGGATGCATTCCTCGCTTGTATAAATTTGCCTGCGCCGGATTGGTCACTTTGTCTTGTGTCCGCTGTTGGAATTTATTTCTGTAATCTCCTTGGGAGATACTAGGTTCTACTGAGATACCTACTAGGACCTTGACCACAGAATAAATACGGATTCTAGCCCACGGGGCCGAAATCGAGTGGAGCGAGTAGATTCGCTGAGTGTATGTTTTCCATTGATTTCAATGGAAAATGTATTTGATTGTCATTCCCCAAGGACATGATCGATCTCAATTTTTTTTCGACTCAAACCTCAAGCATGTCGAGTTCTTTAATAGGCATCCGAACCATTTTTTTTTTCGAGATGTTATTTAAAGACGTCACAATAATTTAGGCGATAGATAATAGGCGAAAGAATCACTTCGATAGCATAAAAACTTCTCGAGATATGATAACTTGAAGATAACAATTTTAGACTATCCCGAAAACGCTCCATACAAAAGGCTACAGTATTATGACGTCACGATGCACTGTTTTACATGCTTAGTGCATGTAAAATATCTGAAATTTGTACGACAGCTATGTTAAATATTGCATTTACGAGTATGTAGCTAGTACCGTAACAAAAGTTATAGTATTTGTTATTGTTTCTACAATGGTAATATTTATTTTTTATAATTTCATACTTTTAAAATGGACTTTCCCACCAAACTTTGATCGACCATAAAACACGTCGGACATAAGTTATTAAATGAGATCGCAGATCGGTCTAGTTTTATGTATTTTAGGTTACTGATAGAGAGTTTTTATAATTTTAGAACTTTGTTCAGATGCCTATTGTGAAAGTTTCATCAATATCGGTTCAGTGGTTTTGGAGCCTATTCATTTCCAAAAGTGACTTTTCGGCGTGCTTATATACGCCGTTCTGCTCGATCCGCTCACTCTATTCAATAATAATAACGTAATTTGGCCGTGTGGTTTTCGGCAGACTAGAATAGAATCACTCTGTCTCTTCCCGTGGATGTCGTACAAGGCGACTAAGGGAAATACATTACAAAACATCGACCAGGCCTCCCAAGAGAGGGTCGTGCTACTGTAGTGGAGGCAAATTTTTTTTATATAGGTTGGTAAGTATGTATTTTCACGCTCTTTCAGGAGTACACTTTATCCCTGGACACACTGTATAGATCCAGCAGTAGGTAGATACATGTTGATTATGATGTAGCCTACCTCCACCTAAACAGAAAATCGCAAACAATTATCAAATGTGGTCGATGGATAGAGGTCCCTTCCCAGAAGTTTTGAGGAGGCTAGTGAATTATACTATAGTATAGTGAATTATACTTGCACGGGTACATCCACTTTTTTTCTCACCACAATATCACCCACAGATTCAACACGAAACATACTTGTAACACGAGGGCTATCTCAGTCTATAACAAGTTTCAACTTGATAACAAATAACATTAGACGCAGCAAACTGCCAAGACAGATAAACGATGCAAACTTGGGTTTCCGTCAGCTAGGAAGGATGCGACAACTTCCTGATAAATGATGATCTATTTTATGGACAATTGGCCAATTCTAGGATGGCCAGAAAGCGATAGGTAAACAGAAATGGAGCCAATTTACCAGCAAATTTACAGGCAATTTACACGCACGCAAAGTAGTGTAGATCAAATTGCCTGTAGTTTACAATTATTAAATTCATCATTCTTGCGCATTATTATCTCAAACAAAGTTGGTGTCTAGACACTATAAACCAATTATTACTTGATCTTTGATACGATCAAATTTTGTAAAACAATTGTGGAGTAGGTACATATACAACCCATGGGTATTCAATGAAACAATATGATATACTTTTTGCTTTAATGATAATCACAATACTATCTCAGCACAGTAGGTATTGTACAGACCAAATGATTCATCCCGAAAGTGAATTATAAAAATACGGATAATATTTTTTCTTGATCAGTGTTCGTTGTACTTGCTTCAATGCCTTTTCAATCGAAAGGTAATTTAAAAATGTATATATTATGTTATAATAATTCGTAACCCCGCCGCCACACTATGCTCCTCGCGCTGCTCATCGCCTTGCTCCTCGCGCTGCCGCGATGTTTCCTTCACTGCCCACACACTGCTCTACTCGCGCAATTATTCGCGACGCTCCGCACTTGGACATTCGCCTTTGCTATACAATGGACGTTGAAGCCGTGGCAGCGTCCGCGGCGATATGCATTTTTATTATAGCGAAACGAAGCTTTTTTTTATGGACTAACGGTCTAAAAGATGCCATCAAACATTTCTTTTTTGCTACCAGCTCTTATAGGGAAATTTTCATGACAGACATGATTTAAAAAAAAATATGACGCGTGTTACGCGCCCGAGCGCTCGATGCGGAATGCGTCCGAGGCGATTATGTGGCCGGCCACTCGCACTCACGTTGCCCCGGACCTTTGACTCGCGCCCAAAAAACCGACAAAACAGGGAATGATGGGCAAGACGAAGAGCAAGACGAGCGGCATGACGAGTAACGTGGCCACACTACGTTCCTGCCTACTTCCCTCGCTACTTCCCTCGCCACTCGACGAGTGTATGGCAGGGCTATAATGATTTAAATTGAATATTGAAAACTTCACTTGACTTTAATAGGTAGATGGCGCCACAATGCGATTTCACAGCAGTAAATATTATATAAAACGCAAAAATTCACCATCATCACAAATCTTCCTGGTAGCTCAGTTGAAAAGAGCACTCGATCGGTAATCGAGAGGTCGTGGCTTCGAATCCCACCTAGGTGGGGATGTGAATTATTCCATTTTTTAAATACATATTTATAAAACTTTACTTGAGTATACGTAACTGCATATTTTAATTATTAGTTTCTGTAGCGTTTGAAACGCAGCTTAAATCCAGGGAAGACAACACGTCCCCGACGCCGGGTGTCGGCGACACCCCGAGTGTCCGCGACACTCCGATACTACACTTGTTCGGATTTATTTACCAGGGTAAAGTGCCAACAATTGGCCCTATTGTTCCGGCACTTCGCAAATATTGGACGTGCTGTTCAGATGACGCGTGCTAATGGATTTCTTGGGGCCCACCACACATTCCCACCACTGTATCTCCTGTGTAGCCAGGATTAACAGCGGCGACCGCCAAAAAAGGCAATGAACAATGAAGTCCATTGCAGTCCCAGGGGTAAAACTACGGCTGCCTTGGAACTCACAACGAATTTAATCAGAAGAAATTAGAAGGAGTAGGAAGCTTTTGGAATTTGACTTCCCCTCTTAGCAATGTGAGAGACAGCAATATGGCAAATAAGGCATTAAAAGCCTAAAGAGATGGCTAGTCAAGTGAAGCTCAACTGCCGTGCACCACGGATTTTAAGTTTCTAACACTATTAGGGACCTAAAACACTGAGTTGTTACCTAACACATCGATTCCAATAATATGAATTGCAAAATCGTCTGAACGCTTGGTAATTCTCCCTTGTTGCTACCAAATCTGAATAGTATACTACCCCGGATGCAACTTGCAATGAATTCAACATGTCATCCCGCTCCCGCTGCCAAAGATCACACTCCCAGAGAACATGGTGTGCTGTTTGATCGAATTCAGAATTAGCAGTAGAACATTCGCATAAGGGCGACGGCACTAATTTAAACGAAAAGAGTTTAGCTTTAAAATTGCCATGTCCAGTTAAAAATTGCGCAACGGGGTGGTCTACTTCTAACCACTTTTTCTTTAATCTATCTCTTACCGATTGAAAGAACAGATACAAGTGGCGTCCTTTGGTAGAAGTTTCCCACCTTTCCTGCCATTCAGACAGCAATGTTTCAAATACTTCATTAATAGGTTTGAACAGTCTAACTATTTTTTCACGATCACGCGTTTTCAAGAAATCAGGGACCATATTTTTAGATGTATAGTACATTGAAGCGCGGCGTTGTACTTCTAAGTCTACCGGTAACACACCTGCTAGCACGGGTAGTGCCTCGGTGCTTACAGTTCTATACGACTTACATAAAAATATCAGAGCAAGGCGCTGGCTTTGAAGCAATTTACGACGTGCTGCACCTATAGTAGCCCTATCTGCCCACGCAGGTGAACCGTACGTAACACAACCTAAGTATGTGGCGGTATAAATAGTTTTTAACGTTTTGAAAGTTAATCCCCACGTAGAGGTAGAAATTCGTGTTAAGGCATAGAAATTCTTTTTTGCTTTTTCACCTACTTGCTTCATGTGCTCAATATAATTAAAATTTCTGTCCAAAAGCAAACCTAAGTAACAAACCGAACCCCTATTAGCAACAGATACTCCATTAAAATGAAATCGCGGTGAAACCTGTAAATTTCCCTTAAGCAAGAGTTGATATGTTTTATATGGCGCAAAATCGAGACGATTACGATAACCCCAATCTGAAATTAGGCCTAGGCTAGTGTTGGCTAGTTTCTCTATGCTAGATCTTGAATTAGCATTGATTAATAAGAGACCATCGTCAGCGTAACCAGTTAACGAGCACCCTTCCGGTAAGGGTAGGCTAAAAAAATCATCAAAACCGATATTCCAGAGATACGGTCCCAACACTGAACCCTGGGGACAGCCCTGCGTGAGCACCTTTGAAGCAACATAATGGCCAAGTTTTAATTTAGTTGTACCATTCAAAAAGTACGATCGAATGAGAGAGTAGATATTGCTAGGGCAACCTCTCACCTTAAGTTTCAGCAACAACATTGGCCACCAAGCATTATCAAAGGCACCTGAGATATCTAAGAAAATAGCTACAACATACTTGCTCTCCGAGAGTTCAACAACTTTGCGCACTGCGAGCGCAGCATCAACAGTAGACTTGCCAATGGTGAAGCCGTACTGATTTTTATGAAATTGCGGACCACCGGGCAGCAACCGTGGCACAACCAAGCGCTCAAGCAGCTTACCCAACGACGGTAGCAGTGTAATAGGACGGTAGGACTTCGGATCGTCCGGTGGTTTATCACCGCCTTTTGGTATTATTTTTATAACACCACTTCGCAAAATGCCAGGGAAATGACCTTCTACAATACACCGAGTAAGTATTGTTAAGATAGGTTCAGCGGCTACTTTACAAGCTTCTTTAATCATTCTATTCGAAATCTTATCATCACCGGAGGCTTTATTTGTAGGCAAAGCTTTAACAATAGACATAAATTCATCCATCGACGGTACATTTGATATTGGAGTGGAAGGGCACATATCCGCCGCGCTCCTAACCTCACGATGGTAGTCACTGTCACTATCGGCACAATCATCAGGAATTAACGCATGCAGAATTGTCTCAGCGGTCTCTTCTACACCAAGGGTATGTGAATTGCTAATGGATAAAAAAAGTTCTTTGGCATGAAAGCGGTCTTTACTAAAATATGAAAAGCCCATCATTATCATCAATATTGCAATAAAGCATATCCACTGCTAAACATAGTCCTACATAATACTTCCACAATAAGCGTTTTTTTGTACATCATTCGTTTGCAGTAATGGCAATAAGCTTAGCCGGTAGGAACGGAGGCCCTCTACCGATTAATCTGAAGGTGTTTATTTAAACAGAAGTCAGATTTTCGAAAAAACCAGATGGGTATCGGTTTCAGCTTAGGCGATAGGCCCCCGGGATGAATGAAACAGCTAGCCGTTCAATTGAATAGTTAATTTAACCCGTTGGCTGCACTTCACAAGTTTCACAAGTTACATGCCTAATGTAGAAAAAAAATGCTTCCGAAAGTATGATTACTTTCGGAAGCATTTTTTTGTCCGTCCGTGGAACTTCAGTGGAATAAGCTTAATAATAATAAATTCGCAGACAAAAAATTGTTACAATTGTTTTGTGACTGTACGAGTGTACGTGTGTAATCTGCATTCAACAGTGGATATCGATACACATCCGCTGCAACTAGGGTTACCAACATCTAAAATTCAAATCCGGACTCGGTACAACATTTAGTCTAATTTTTGGTCCACAAAGCTGGACTTATTTTTTAAAAGCTAAAATTTACTTTCTTGTTAATTGAATTTGAAGTAAAAATCTAAGTTGGTTTATGTATAATTTTAATTTTTCACTGCTGTTTACGTCACTGATGTATGTACAAGACTTACCCGTGATCGATTTTTGTATTTTCCCGATATTTCGGCGACAGTGTACGCCACGTCGCACTTTACACAGACTTCTTTGTTTATGTAAGTAATAGTAATCCCGTACAACAAACGTGATTTATTTGCTCGTTTTTGCTCGCAATTCATAACGGTTATAGGTAGACACTTGAAATATACACATAATATTTAGTTGTATATTCACTTTAAAAATAAATAATTAAATTAAAATAAAACAAATGTTTAAGGGAGGGAGATACAACAAACGTGTTTTTTTTTGACGTTTTTATAGATAAGATACGGAACCCTACGTGCGCGAGTCCGACTCGCACTTGGCCGGTTTTATTTATAGTAGATTTCATTTAATCAATAAACTCTTTTTGTTTCTTCTTCTTCAGTTAAAAGCCAGACACGCAAATATTTAGGCGGACATGTGCTTTAAAAACCGTACGAGTTTCGTCGGACTTGTTCGGTTTTCAAAGCCGGCCTGGCAACCCTAGCTGCGACCGCTGCGTTATTCTATCGTTCGTCTTTGTGCGTTCAGTTTCGTATGAACTCGTATCAGGTAGCATACAGAATACAACCTGTACCAACGTGTTCAAACTTGTTTGGTCATATATATATAGTCAAAGATGTCCTACGCGCTTCGAAGGGCACGTTAAGCCGTCGGTTCCGGTTGCTGTAATTATAGATGTCAATCGTTAAACAAAGTATGTAAGTGGTAGTATGCTGTCCGTTCTAAACACCTTCGATTGAGGAGAGACCTGTATGTCAAATATCCTGAGACTATGACTATATGTCGCGAGCCAGAATCTGCTTGATACCGTACCTACAAAGCATCCACGGAAAATATTTTTAATCAAGTACCTACTTTCTTAACGTGGTCTGCAAACTATGTTTTTTTTGTTGGTGATGCTAGGAGCTTAGCCCTTTGCGTGCCGCGACTTATCAATTCTGTACCAACGCTGTACCCACCATGGGATCGCGGCACGTGAAAGGTTAAATATGTACTCTAAAAAATACCAAATAAAACAATATGTACACCGTGAGAAGCCAAAGTTTATGACTGCAATTAAAAATGTGAATCTCTAAAAAAACTAGCCAAGATAAGATCGTATAATACTACAAATGTGTGTATACTTCAAAAACACATTATTAAAATAACTTCAAAACACATTAAACTGTATTTAACTAATTAATTAACTCAAATACATAATCGGTAATAATTTATCGTGCCTATATAAGTTTTATAGTTTATTTCCGGGATTTGAAAGCGGTTAAGCGAGGCTCTATTGAGAGTGGGCTGTTTTTTTACACTCCAGCCCCCTTACCATCTCTTATTGCGATTCAATAACTGAAAGATTGCTTATTCATACCAATGAATAAGCGACTCTATTTCATTTGAAAATTTATTTATATGCATACATTGACAATATATGCATATATTTTTGATATAAGTAACTAATTCTTTACTTATATTAAATTTGACTCAATTTAATTGTTATTATTCTTCGCAATTTCATAAATTTTAACATTGATAATTATATGCATGCACGTCGGACATATTTATTTGAATATAATTGTAATAATTGAAAAGACGCAAATGAATATTTAAATTTTCTATATTTACGCAATTGCTTATAATGGAAAATTTGCATGCCTCTGTATAAGGTGAACATACTGTAAACTGATTGTAACATGACATCTTATCTACTAAATAGCTGTACTATGTTCAAGCAAATAAATGAATATGATATTCTATTCTATGTATAGTAAAGCTATGTGCAAAATTGTGTAACCTTTGTATTACGATACCTACATGTTTGTTTGTCAAACTATAAAAAACGAATTATAATTTTTAGTTAAGTATTTGTTAAATTACCGATTATTAATTATTTCTTAAACTATATTGGTATGCGTGCCAATAAATAAAATAAATAATAAATAAATATTGTCAGACAAATTACACAGCGCCATCTAGCCCAAAGTAAGCGAAGCTTGTGATATGGGTACTAGACAACTGATAAACATACGTGAATACATTTTTTTTTTGTAAATACATACTTATGATACATAGAAAACACCCAGACCAAGACAAACAGACATGTTCATGCACACAAATGTTTGTCCTGTGTGGGAATCGAACCCACGAGCGTTAGTGTCAAAGCCGCGTCATTGACCGCTACGCCACCGAGCTCGTCAAAAATAAAAGAACCATATATTTGGCAAACGATAAATCTAAACATTTAAATTAATATTCAAGTCAATAATTTATATCTAGTATATCCTATCTATTTTATATTTTCCTAAAATGCTCTAGAAATGCTCCCACGCTGTCACTACACCCAATTAATACTACATTTGGTGTAATTAATTAATGCACTTAAGTCTCGTGTTTCTCCTTAATTTTTATTAACTCGTAAACTAATTAGACTGCAACCGCGTCTATGATTACTGTTTTAATTATCAGATTTAATAAGATTAATGCCACAGAATATACATCCTGGTATCTAGATACATTTCTTTATATTCTAAGGCTATTACCAAATTCGTTTTAGCCTTTTTTTATACCACTAAGGTGACAAATAAGCATACGGTCCGCCTGATGGGAATCAGTTACCGTAGCCTATGGACGCTTGTAACATCAGAGGCATAACATGCGCGTTGCCGACCCTGTAAAAACCTCTTTACGACCCGATGCTGTAGTCTACTGGGAAAACCTCAACAGGCAGTTCACTCCACAGCTTGGTAATACGTGGAAGAAAACTTCTCTGGAACCGCATAGTACAGTGACCACTTAGGCTCCAATGTGTGAGGATGAATTCCCTGTCGATGACGAGCGGTGCGACTGGAGGAGACCGTGAATTTAACAACGACTGTGAATATAACAGCAACATCCGACCGTGAATATAATAGAACAACAACCTACAGGTGACAAATCCATCGCTTAACCGTCTGTTATAAAGCTTTTAAAATGGCATTTCACAAACGTTACTTTTCTTTGTCCGTATCTGTACATTGTGTTTACTAATTAAAGTACGGCATACACGATGCCACAGTATGCACTACATACAGCATGTTTAATTTTCTAAAGTTGTTCGCTGGAGAGTTCTCTCCGGCTCCGAGATGCATTTCGTCGGTGCAGTCTTAAACGATCGTTTATCTGATAGTTACTCTTGGGGCTATAAAGCCAGCGGTTGAAATGGTATTAATTTGTATGAAATAGTAATAATTTGTATTCATCAACTTCTTTGAACCAAAGCACCCTGCTGACTGACAAACGAAGTTCTTGCGAAAAGAGAGATAGGGAGCGTAATTGTAAGCTACCCGACTGGGGAATGTACGTCCACCTCACTGAATACCGCAGCCAAATAACAATTCCTGACGTAGTACTGCCACCTGACGTAGTATAAAAAAAATATATGAGAAGGGGGCAAGCGAGCATGTGGGTCTTGATGGAAAGTTATCACCACCGCCCATTGAAATCAGCAACACCATGGAGTCGCCGATCCGTTGTCAGTCTTTTAAGGGAAAAATTGACTCTGTTCTTGAAGGCTCCCATGTCGTATTTAACTGGGAACACGGCTGATAGAACTTGATTCCACGATTCCTTCACACAAACTTCGCAAATGTCGAAAGATGAGTTCGAACCTTCACTAAAATAGAACTAAAAGTTCACTTTGTGGCGTGACTGCAACCGCTCGACCCTCAATGTGAAGGCGGTGTTCTTCTTGATGTAGGCTACGATCTTCTTGACCTTTGTAAACCGATGCTGCGTATACACGTAGAGCTGCGTCGTCGGTGTTTCACAACGAAGCAACTGCTCCGTTCCACATGGTTAAAACATGAGAGCCTCGATCTGATACTGCGGCATCACCAGGAATGTGTAGTGAGTGTTTGAAATTATTCTAATAGTTTCATTGATGATGACAATGAACAGAAGGCCAATTCTCGTAATTTTTCTACGATCGCTGATTGAAAGTTGACCGAATCGAGATTGAATAGGCTATTTGACTAACATTTTTTTCGGTTTGATATGTAGGGACGTCTCCATAATATAACCATAGGTGAAAGAATTACTTCGATAGCACAAAAATGTCTCGAGATATGATAATTTGAAAATCACAATTCTTAAACTGCCCCGAAAACGCTCCATACAAAAGACTACCGAATTATGACGTCACAGGTTTGTATTTTGTGTGCATCAAATCAGAAATTTGTACGATAGCTATGTTAAATATTATGTTTATGTGATTAGTATCATAATAAAAGTTATAGCATTTTTTATAGCTTCTCCAAAGGGAATATTATTTTTTAATAATTTCATACTTTTAATATGGACTTTCCCGCCAAACTTTGATCGACGCCAAAAATAGACTGACTGAAGATATTAGAATGAAAGTTTGCATATCTTTATAGTTTTGTGGATTTTACGATATTGTTAAATAATTTATACAATTTTGAAAGATTGGAAAATAGCCTATTGTGAATTGACTAAAATTTCATTAATTTTTTACTTGATTTCATTAATTAATTATTAATTACTTGATTTCATTAATTAATTATTATCAATTCTTGTTGTTGGCAAAGTAACATTCTTAGTTTGTTTAATTTTCACTCATATTTCGATATAATCCCGCTTAAATTTAATTTTAAAGTTACATATTGTGTTACGAGAATACCAAATGTGACATTTGTGAGATCGAGACTGGATCGAAACTGAATTTTGACTAAGTATATTTTAATTACGAGAATTGCCTCTCCGCCCCTTTACCACCATCTCTTATTGCTATTCAATAACTGGATAGAATGCTTATTCATACCAATGAATAAGGGACTCTATTCAAATGGAATAGAGTCGCTTATTCATTGGTATGAATAAGCATATATAGCAATAACTGGATAGAATGCTTATTCATACCAATGAATAAGGGACTCTATTTCAAATGGAATAGAGTCGCTTATTCATTGGTATGAATAAGCATATATAGCAATAACTGGATAGAATGCTTATTACCAATGAATAAGGGACTCTATTTCAAATGGAATATAGTCGCTTATTCATTGGTATGAATAAACATTCTGTTCAGTTATTGAATCGCGATAAGAGATGGTGGTAAGGGAGCTGGTCGTAGAGTTAAATGGAGGTTCAAGGTCTGGTGATGTAACAGGATAGAAATTTTCTTAGTCACAGGTTCATAAATTTTTGACGTGAACACGTCTTTATAATTGTTTACATAGGGAGGCAATTCCAAAAAACTAGTGATAACAAAATCCAGGTTACAGTTTAGTGTTGCAGCTACATATCTATCATCTCCATCCAAAATTCAATCACACCACTGGATAGATGAAGGATCAAAGAATTTATTACGCTAAGTAAGGACAATGGAACGTTTTGAGATAATTTTAGTGCATATAACGAATTCACGTACTACACACGGCCGTGTCAATGACACAGTCACACCTATTTTTTTTTATTTACACTTTTATCAGACGTTTTCTTTCTATATATCGCACACTTATTTCAAAACCGACACTATACAAAATTTGTATAATGATAGAGACATTAGCTTATGAGAGTCGTATCTGTACATTGTCACTGTTCTTTGATAGCATAAATATATCGTGTACATCAGAAGAAAACATATATTGTACATTTACCACATTGATTTACGTTTATATGTTTTGATAAAAACAATATAGATTTACAATTTTTTTCAATTTCGGATAGTGTCACTATTGTTTTAAGACTGCGATACGAGTATATGTTCGTTGTATTTTTATTTATTAACAGGCTCAAGTGCTTTTACTTTAAGCTTAAAGTTAAAGAAATAGTGATCAATTTGCATGTTTTTTTTTCAGGTAAGTAATTTTCAAAGATTCAAAAGCAGCTAGAAATGGAGAAAAACGTGAGTATTATTGATGATAATGATTTAATGCACTACGGTAAAGGTGTTTAACTCAGATCTGAACCGGCTCAAAGACTACACGCGTGTTGTGGTCGTAGGTAATGTAGCTGATCTGCGAGCCGGCTCACGGCTTCGGTTCAAGTATATGAGCTACGATCTGATCTACAGCTCACTTAAATTGAGTTACACATGTTTAAGCTACGGTTCGTATTGGGTGTGCTCTGATAATGGTGCATCCTAATTTCCTTGTTAAGTCGTTACGACGGCAGCAGCGCCGTTCAACCCACGTGCTTGATTTTCAATTGCATTTGTAACAGGCGTTTAGAAGACATTTTGGCTGTTATTTTTTACACTACTTACTAATGAAATGTTTTATTGAAATGATCTATGAACTTACTGTTTCATCACTGTAACTGCCGGTGTAAGAAACTTTAAATTTTAAATGTTTAATATCAGAACATACGCCCAAATTGTTCTTTCTCTGACTAGTAACTAAGGATTCAGTATCCGATTTATCTACTCGAGAACTATCATGTTTGACGAGCGCGGTGGTCGAATGACTAGCAATGGCTACATTGATTCCAAGGTTGCGGGTTCGATCCGCATTTTTTTTTTTTTTTTTTTATACTACGTCGGGTGGCAGACAAGCATACGGTCCGCCTGATGCGAAGCGGCCACCGTCGCCATATTAACGCTCGCAAAATATCGCTCGCGCGTCGCCACCCCCGCTGCCAACGCAGCATCTCCTCCCCTTCTGGTGACCTCACTCACTCGCAGGAACACAACAACCCTTAAGGGAATTGTTATTTTACTGCGGTATTCTGTGAGGTGGAGGTACATTCCCCAGTCGAGTAGCTTACAATTACGCCCCCTACCTCTTTATTCGCCAGAGCTTCGTTTGTCAGTCAGCAGGGTGCACCGCGTGCAGGTGAAGTTGGCTTTGGTTCAAAGATGTTGATGAACCACTTACACCCCCGCATAAGATATTGGTACATTTATGTGTATTATATGTATTTAAAAGTGTAGCTAAATTCTCCTGTCTGGGACTGACGAGAGAGGGTCGTGCTCCTGTAGTGGAGACTGAAATAACCTGATGATGATGATGATGATTTAAAAAAAATGTATATAAGTACATGTTTTGGTTATCTGGTATCTATATTACAAGCTTTGCATAGTTTGGGATTAGATAGTGTGTTATTAATTTGTCCAGAAGTAATTATCTATTATATTCTTCACGTGACATTATATGCTTACCATTCTTTGCATGCCATTCTTAATGTGATACATTTTTGTGGCCACACCCTAGAACCACAAGCAACATAGCTGCAAAGTGGCGTTTCTCTGAAATCGGACGGAACGGATAGTATATCCAATCTCGAGATGCAGTAACATTGTCAGGCAAATTTTATACTGTTGTGATTTAGATGAGTGTAAACATTTTATATACGTAGATTATGAAGTCTGGATTTTTACTGCCAGCATAAATTCTATGATTTATGTATATTATTGGATTTGTTGTGATATAACAATTTATAGGTTCCACATAGATTATGATATCTACTAAACCGTGGTACACGGTAGTTGAGCTTAACTTTATTTCTCAAAGTTCTTTAAACTTTGAATACCTTCTCTCTATTTATAAAAAGCAACCGTTACTGACTGTCGCTCAGCTCAGTATAACGATATTAACGAACAAGTGAGAACTAATCTATGTTCATGCTGATGAATCCCTCGACTGATAAGCCTTTGACTAATCCAGTACTGTAATGAAGCCCTTTATTCCCTATAATTAAGTCAGGGGCCTGTCTAGTAATCTATTCTGAGGATGTCTAACGATACAGCTTCTTAGAAATACGTGTAGATACTTCTTAGAATACATAGAAACGAAGGTAATTGATTTTTTGAAGGTGATTGATTTGGCTGGGCAGGGAGAGAAACACAAGTAGTGAAGGTGAGTGTTGATGTTGTACAGTCGGAAAGGGGCCCCTTGAACCTACACCCGTGTCACAAATCTCAGGATCTGCTTGGGGTTTCTCTCTCTGCCACACGATGAACCCGGCACCCGCACGGTGAATCCATGGAAGCTAAGAAGTTCGTCTCTTCTTTAATAATACAACCAACAAAAGCTCAAGCAGCAAAAAGGTTTCAGCTTCGCCGGTAGGGCAGTAAGAACAGCGATACGAAGATACCAGATATCTATGGGGCTGAGGGTCGCAGTCTAACTAGTAGTATAAAATTAAGCAGAACCTACTTGATTAGCGATAAAATAGATGAGAAAGTTACTCATGTCAAAAACCCCAAAGCTGTTAATCATAAAACTACCAATGTTATTCAAATACGAGTATCCTTTAGTTATCGACAAGCAGCAAATGAACAACCGAAAAGGGATAAGAATTTTACACCCCGTGGGAAATAACGGCGGTCGCTTTGTTATATCATCTCGAAGATTGTATCGGTGAGCCGTTTTTATTGTGGTCCAAGTTATGTGAGGAATGAGTATTTTAATAAGATAATTAATGAAATGATGAATAATACGAAAGCCTATATTAAAATATTTTAATAACAAATCCCTCCCTTTTGGCTTATTAGAAATTGTAGAGGCGATTGTAGTGCAGATGTTTATAACATCTTATTTATAAAAGCAATTTAAAAAAATGTTCAATTACACATACATATTGTGTTGTTTAAACTGGCCAAAATTGTTATTATTTTTGATTTTTCAGTTTATTTTAAGGTAGCTTCCACCCGTGATTTCGAACACGCGTATTCCGATATGCCTTAGGAATTTCCAAACATCCTTTCTTAGTTTTTTTTTATACTACGTCGGGTGGCAGACAAGCATACGGCCCGCCTGATGTGAAGCGTTTACTGTTGCCATATAAACGCTCGCAACAGGAAATATCGCTCGCACGCTGCTACCCCCGATTCCAAAGCAGCAGCTTCTTCCATTCTGATGATCTCATTCACTCTCAAGAACACAACAACCCTCAAGAGGCAGCGTAAAAATACGCTATGCTCTACATATCTTTAATGGAAATAATGAGAGAGGAAAGACTAAGAAATAGGTGGTTGGATTGTATGAGAGATGATATGGGCAAGATAGGAGTAACTGTAGATATAACGGCTGATAAGGTGAATGGAATAAAAAGAGATACTGGACCGACCCCAAATTTTTTTTTAGGGACGGGTGCCCACTACACATTCCCACCACTGTGTCTCTTGTGTAGCCTGGATTAACAGCGGCGACCGCCAAAAAAGGCAATGAAGTCCATTGCAGTCCCGGGGGTACAACTACGGCTGCCTTGGAACAGACCCCAAATATTGACCAAATGACAAGCCGATGATGATCTCATTGGTTTTTTTAGTCTTTTGCATCTCTCTTTCCGCTCATCACTTGCACCACGCTCGCCATACCTTATTGTGTCGTGTTGTTATTATGACGGGCAATGTCGGCTGAAATTATGCAATTTGCGGTCAATACTCGAACCGTGCGAATATTTGACGGCACAAATATTCAAGTTGTAACTTACTCTCATATCCCATTTACGAGAAAGTTATATTCGCGGTTAAGTTCGCGGTTTTAAGCGATCTCAAAAAAGGTGGAGACATTCAAGTTATAGCTTACTAGCGGCCCGGTACGTGCTTCGCTACGTATAAAGTGAAATACTAAAAAAATTTAATTGGAACATCAAATTCATTTATTCAAACAAAAAAATATTTTATTAATTGCTAGCTATTTTAAAATTTAATCCAAAACATTTGGATAAACAATATTTTTAGTTTTTCCATTTTGAGCATGAATAAACAAACGGCTGGGGGTACCGACTCTGGAACAGGCAACATAAAGTCGAAGCACGTCCAAAATGAAATGACCGCATGAATGACATAACAACATGATTGTACTGTCAACACTGAAAAAAGTTTCAATTTGACAGCCCAATCTCCATCTGAAAAAAGTTTCAATTTGACAGCAAAATCCCCATTAGCAAAATGATCCGCCATTTATTGAATTTATTTGTTACAAAAAATGTGATAAATGAAGAACCGCTCTACCGATTTTGTGCAAACTTCACATAAACCATCTACTAAATAGTCCGAACAAAGCCTAAACATTTGGTTTGGATAGGTGAGCCCGTTCTTGAGTTATAAAATTACAACGAAAATTGGCATTGATTTTTTATAGGTAGATAGATTTGTTACAAAAAATGTGATAAATGAAGAACCGCTCTACCGATTTTGTGCAAACTTCACATAAACCTTCTACTAAATAGTCCGAACAAAGCCTAAACATTTGGTATGGATAGGTGTGCCCGTTCTTGAGTTATAAAATTACAACGAAAAGTGGCATTGATTTTTATATATATAGATTAATGAAGCTTAGTAAATTATTTTTAACCGGCTAAAGAAACGTTAGCAGTTCCAGCGCGACGGGCAGCGTATCTTAGGTCATAGCGGGGAAGATGCACTGGTTGAAGAGTCTTGAAGACTCTCTTCAACCATAGCATTGGAGTATATCTGTGGTGAGGATGTGTCGAAGCTCTGGAACTGCACAGTACGAGAAACAGCGGGGCTTCCCTAGAACTATAGGATATGATACATAAATGAAGTATACTTATTATAATATGTATTTGCCAAACTGTAAAAACAGTTTGTTGGCAAAATATGGCTCGTTAACATTTCTGTTTTAGTCAATTTGAGGAGCTCGATGGCGTCGTTGTAATGTCGGTCTAATCTAATCACGCAAGATAAGCAACGTCGACCGTAGCCTGAGTATGGATGGGTTTATTAATCTCGAGCTCCCCTGTGCTTGGGAGGGCATAATAAGCCTTCGCTCCCTGCTGTTGTTGTGAGATGATATTCGTTAAGCCAAATCAGTAACCTTCAGGCGGCCTGAAAACACTGGGGACCCGAAGCACGGACGAGCTCGAAATAATATAAACCCATCCATGGACAGGCTACGGTCGACGTTGCTTAACTTGCGTGATCGATTGTACTGATACGCGCAACGACGCCATCGAACTCCTATATTAAAAATAATTTTGGTTGAATACTAAAAAGAAACCTGGAGTTGACCAGCGTGGTGGATTATGTTCTAAACCCCTTCGGTTAAGAGGAGGCCCGTATCCCAACAGTGGGATGATTATGAATTTATGCTGAAAATCTGCTATGGTGAATGTCATCATCATCATCATCAGGTCATTTTAGTCTCCACTACAGGAGCACGACCCTCTCTCGTCCGTCCCAGACAGATGGAGGATTTGGCCTACACTCCCCACGCTGGCCAGACGGGTTAGGGAGGTATATGGTGAATGTATGTTGCTACATTAAATTTTAACAAGTTTAATGATAACACGTACTTACTTGAAGTATAGCAATTATTATTAAAGGAGTCAAGTTTCCGCTGGCTGTGAAATGACACGTTATGATAACTTTTATTATATACATTACGAATTATGATGTGAATTGAGACAGTGAAAGCGTGTGTAATATACATATTTTATAGTGTCAATAAACTTTTTGATATTATCTAAGTAAATATACGTGATATTTTATTATATTAATTATATTGTTCAAAATAACGATGCTTTTGTTTGCTGGTTTATAATATCTTTATTGTACACAAATTCAAATTAAATTATTTATTAACCGACTTCAAAAAAGGAGGAGGTTCTCAATTCGACCGAATTTTTTTTTGTATGTATGTTATTTGATATCTTCGCGAATTGTGAACCGATTTTCAAAATTCTTTTTTTGATTTGAAAGGGTATGATTGCAAGGTGGTCCCATTTTCACCAAGTCAGGATCTGATGATGGGATCTCAGGGAAATCAAGGGAAACTCTTAAATTTTATAAGCACGTATGGTCAAATTCTTTTTTTTTTATTTGAAAGGGTATGATTGCGAGGTGGTCCCATATTCACCAAGTCAGGGTCTGGTGAGTGGATCCCAGAAAAATCGATGGAAACCCTTAAATTTGCCCTGTGGTTGCCGGCAGAATAGCATTGCGCCACTCTATTGCTCTGCGCTGGATGTCGTACAAAGGAATATTGTGTAACGCAATAACTTTTCTCGCGGAAGACGGGCAGCAGCGTCTCCCGGGGTATTCCACCAATAAGCTGCGCTTGCCAGCTGAAGTCGGTTATTATTTTTTCTTAAAAATCATTATTTTGTAAATCAAAGGTTACATACTAGCTGTTAAATATCGTCTTCTTCTTCTATACCTATAAAAGAGAAAGTATGTATATATGTTCCGTATAGACTCCGAAACGGCTGGACCGATTTCAACGAAATTTTCAGATAATCTTTAGATTGACCCAGCGGATAATCCTGTGAGGTTGGCGATCGGTGCATTTTTTTTTTGGAACTGTCAATGGCAGCTCCCCTGGACTACGTGGGCGAAGCCGCGGGTAACAGCTCGTATAATATAAAGTGCGGTGTGTTCTGCCTGCAGGCGTATAAATATGTATTAACTAATTACGGGTCAAGCCCGGTCATTTGATAGGCTTGCGCGGGGATATAGATCCAACGCGTAGAGGCTCCTTTGAGAAGTTTGATGTAATGTTGTACGCCCGTCGTGACCCGCTCCAAGATATATCAATGGAACGATATACCCATGAGCAGCTCTCGGCAGGCGTTGAGATTATTACAAAGTGTGATGCTAAATTAATTGGGTATGGAGGGACATCTATATATATAAAAATCAATGCCACTTTTCGTTGTAATTTTATAACTCAAGAACGGGCTCACCTATCCAAACCAAATGTTTAGGGTATATTCGGACTATTTAGTAGATGGTTTATGTGAAGTTTTCACAAAATCGTTAGAGCGGTTCTTCATTTATCACATTTTTTGTAACAAATCTATTTATCTATATATATAAAAATCAATGCCACTTTTCGTTGTAATTTTATAACTCAAGAACGGGCTCACCTATCCAAACCAAATGTTTAGGGTTTATTCGGACTGTTAATGGGGATTTTGCTGTCAAATTGAAAATTTTTTCAGTGTTGACAGTACAAGCATGTTGTTATGTCATTCATGCGGTCATTTCATTTCGGACGTGCTTCGACTGTATGTTGCCTGTTCCAGAGTCGTTTGTTTAATGATACTCAAAATGGAAAAACAAAAAATATTGTTTATCCAAATGTTTCAGATTAAGTTTTAAAATAGCTAGCAATTAATAAAATATTTTTTTGTTCGAATAAATGAATTTGGTGTTCCAATTTTTTTTTTATTATTTCACTTTATACGTAGCGAAGCACGTACCGGGCCGCTAGTTAGTTATAATTATCATAATTAAGATTGGCAATGGACCTGATGATGATGATGATGAGATCAATATAAGTTCTTACATCTCCAACTCGAATCACTCACAAATCTCCATGATTATTTATTTGAATGCACCTTAAGATGATCAGATAAGATCCCTCAGACTTAACAAATTGTCTATGCCCGGCCTTGTCAAAGTAACACGTAATTATTGAACTAATTACCATAGACAAGAATCTGCCGGCGTGAGTCTCTGCTCCAAAAGAACCATTTATTTTTTGCTTCCTATTGGACAATAGGTTCCTTTGTGGTAGGGTGCCTCTCGGGTCTCTTACAGGCCCTTTTCTGTTCAACTTTGGTTGTATTTATGGCAGGTTGTTTTGGGTTCCTTCCTAAATGTTTCTTGTGAGATAAAGTTTCGTAATTGATCAATAGGACGAAAATAAACTCCTAAAAATTTTAAAAACAAAGGATTAATTTTGAAAAAGTCGCCACAATGTTCCTGCGTCGGCATCAAAGAAGTCTGTACATTTTATTTAAAACTTATTGTTCGTTCCTGTTTTAATTTATCATTAGGCCTTTGTTAAATTTAACAAAAGAATTTGTAATTTTATTTTTTATACGTCAATCATTATCATTGTCAACTGTCTATATTCACTGCTGGATGAAGGCACCGATGCAATTCATCAATACGATGCTCTATTTTCTGTATCCAGACTCTAACAGCCACATTTTTATACTACGTCAAGCAACAAATAAGTAGACGATCCGACTTGAAGCAACTACTTTAGAAGAAGAAGAAAAAGAATCATTTTTTGTAGCATAACACAACACTACTGCTTACATAAGACAATTAAAATAATGAGACAAAAAGATAAAGAAAAGAAATAGTGTTGCATGATGCCACAAATTGGACCCAACTGGAATGTGAGGAATACGAATATTTCATTAATCAAATTTAGTTTTTGTAGTATGTTCTCTATTTGTTTTCCGTCTCATCTGCTATTCACACTTTCTGCTTTTCTATCATTAATATCTTCTATTCTCTAACAATTCTTGTCTATGTTTCCTGCTTTTGCCACACCTACCAATTAAATTAGGTACAGAACCTTTTCGATTTAACTAAAACTCAATATTCTTTTTTTACAATTTCGGACAAGTTGCGACCTGTCTTTCGTAGATCGAATACGATGCACGTCAATGTCAGATGACCAAAAATAACAAAGGAGGCTTGCTTCTTTATTGTTTGTGCGATTTTTGTTATTTTAGACCTATACTTTTGGGGCTATTATGATATGACGTAGCATATTTTAGAGAACGTTTTTGCTGCTTATGTTCAGGTGCCTCCAGTGTTTTTTTTATATACTACGTCGGGTGGCAGACAAGCATACGGCCCGCCTGATGTGAAGCGATTACCGTAGTTATATTAACGCTCGCAATATAAAATATCGCTCGCGCGCCGCCACCCCCGCTGCCAACGCAGCATCTCTTTCCTTTCTGGTGACCTCACTCACTCGTAGGAACACAACAGCCCTAGGGAATTGTTATTTGGCTGCGGTATTCTGTGAGGTGGAGGTACATTACCCAGCACTGAGGTAATGTTACTAACGTAGTAATATAATATTACCTCAGTGTTCCCCAGTCGGGTAGCTTACAATTACGCTCCCTACCTTTCTTTTCGCCAGAGCTTCGTGTGTGAGACAGCAGGGTGCACCGCGTACAGGTGAAGTTGGCTTTGGTTCAAAGATGTTGATGAACCACTTACACCCCACTTGCCTTGCCACTCTATACTATTATATCACACTATCATAGGATAATATTGACCTGTGTTGACCTACTGTTTTCTTTGTTAAAATTTTGTCTCAAAAATGTAGTATTCGTAGTAATTTTCCACTTGAATAATATAAACAGAGTTTAAATTTTCAACACAGAAAAGCCTTTAGTTTCCAAGGTGCTGACTGTTCTCGAATGTTTCTTGAAAACGTGCGGACAGTAAGAAAGCACCGACCGAATGCAACTGCATGGCTATAAAGAGCTGAAACTGCGACTCGGTATGCAACTGGGCTGCTATTCCGTCGAGCTCTTTTGTTTTACCACAATTGATAAAGTCACAGTAAGTCAAAGTCGTTTAAGCGGCCGATCTGGGTACTTATTTCTAGCTTTACTATTATTATGCATATATTTCTAGCAACGTGAAGTATATTTATCTGTGAAACTTTAAAGTGGAACTTTCAATAAACGATAAAATTATTTTTATTAGAATTTCAGTCTAAAAGTAAAACGTAACAACAACGATATCACATTAATTATTGACGAAAGAAATAGGAGAAGTAAACCATATTATTATTTAAATCTTTGTTTTTCTTTCTATTTTACATTTAAATACTTATCTACCAGTCCAGTAAAGATATTATGTTTTCAAGCGGAATATTTGCAATGTTTTCGATTCTTTGATGATTGCAAAAGAGGTGGTTTGATTGTGTGGGAGATGATATGAGTAAGAAAGAGGTAAGTTTTGGGGTGTAAGTAGTTTATCAACATCTTTGAACCAAAGCCAACTTCACCTGCACATGGTGCAGCCTGCTGACAGACAAACGAAGCTCTGACGAAAAGAGAGGTAGGGAGCGTAATTGTAATCTACCCGACTGGGGATTGTACCTCCACCTCACAGAATACCGCAGCCAAATAACAATTCCCTTGAGGGTTGTTGTGTTCCTGCGAGTGAGTGAGGTCACCAGAAAAGAAGGAGATGCTGCGTTGGCAGCGGGGGTGGCGGCGCGCAAGTGATATAATATGTTGCGAGCGTTAATACCGTTACGGTAACCGCTTCACATCAGGTGAGCCGTATGCTTGTCTGCCACCAGACGTAGTATAAAAAAAAAAGTGTAGATATGACGGCTGATAAGGATAAATGGAAGAACAAAACATACTGCGCTGACCCCAAGTAATGTGATAAGGACATTGAAAGAATGAACGATAATTGAGATGACATTTTCTAATTAGAAATAAGAAGACAGGTGCTATCTAGCGCCATCAATTAGCAAACGATAAAATATAAATTAATATTCCAGGACAAATTACACACTGCCATATAGTCCCAACCTAAACAAAACTTGTACTATAGGTCCTAAATGACATGTTCATGTACACAAATATTTGTCGTATGCGGGGATCGAACCCGCGACTCTGGAGTCAAAGTGGACATTGCTAGCAATTCGACCACCGTGTTCGTCTAAAAACGGAAATCAAGGAACACTATTGTTTTCTCTCACATTCTTCTTATATAACTTATCCAACATCTAAAACGTGACACAGCCAAAATGATGTGGAGAACTTTCCCTGTATTGCATTTAAAATGTTATAGCTGCGTTCATCGTTCCGTCGTCAGTCTGGTCAATCCTGATTGTAGTAAAAAACTGACATCAGACTTATGAGACTGATCATCCTACCTACGAGATGTTAGGTGATATTACATCTAAGACGACCTCATTAAGACCGTAGGATCGCGGTGGATGCAATCCGCTTCCAACCGGTCTTATTGGAGATCTAGAGGGGAGGCCTATGTTCAGCAGTGGACTTTCAATGGCTGAGATGATGATGATGATGATGATGATGACATCTAAGACGTAAATAAGCTAGCGATCATTTATTCATTTGTTGAATTTAGTACTTTAAAAAATTGGTTGTCTGTAAAGTCGGTTTACGGACGATAATTTTACGTGATAACGTCATAAGAAAACATCGGCCGATGGAGTGGAAGAGAGAGATATATAAGTCACAAGCCGAACGTTTAGGCCGATCGTGCCTCTCTATCGCTTGTTCCGCGCTCTCGCTTGCACGCTCGTCTCAGGCGGAACGTGACAATGAGTCGTGCTTATTCGTGTGTACAGCCGGCGTTCATCTATTTATAAGACGTTATCACGTCAAAACTGGTATCAGACTTATGAGACTGATCATCTAACCTACGAGATAAATAAATAAATTAATATTGTCACACAAATTACACAGCGCCATCTAGCCCCAAAGTAAGCGAAGCTTGTGTTATGGGTACTAGACAACTAATAAACATACGTAAATACATTTTTTTTTGTAAATACATACTTATTATACATAGAAAACACCCAAACTAAGACAAACAGACATGTTCATGCACACAAATGTTTGTCCTATGTGGGAATCGAACCCACGAGCATTGGTGTCGAAGCCACGTCATGTAATTAAGCTAGAGATTGTTATTCATTTGTTCAATTTTGTACTTTAAAAATGAGCGTGTATATATGTAATTGACTTACTCCTTCGGTTATATTTGAAGTTCTACAGTTTCCAGTTTGTTATCTATTGCGGGAAGTTGCCTCGTGTGTCTTCGTGGTGCATATTCAGTTAGTACGAGTGAGTTACTGGTAAAGTTATCGTACACAAGAGTTAGTTAATATTTGTTGTCTTTTCCTGCGAGTTGGATTTTTGTTACAGTTTCTAATAATGACGATTTCTATGATTTTTTCTTTATAGGTAAATATAGCTATTTATCATTGCTTATAAATATTTCTCTTTTAGCTTGTTTTCAATTGGATTTTGTTGAGGATTTTGTCCTTATTCTGAAATGAAGTTGTCTGGGCGAAATTCCTTGGAGATAGGGTTCGTCTTTTGTGTTTTCTTTAAAGATAATGGCAGGGAATAGAAGTTATACTAATTATTTATGTAGTTAATTGATTCCGGTGTTCTTTTGCGGAAGTCTAATTTACAGGCGATTTTATCTACACTACTTTGCGTGCTTCTGCCACCAATTAGTTCTTGGAAACTACTGCCGGCCGGCACCCACCCTTTACCGGTAGTAGATGTATGCGACTGCCATGGCTTTTTTTTATATGTCAGACGGGGGCATACGAGCATGTGGGCTGCCTGCTGGAAAGCAATCACCACCGCCCATGGAGATCAGCAACATCAACGGGTCGCCGATCCGTTGCCAGCCTATACTTCTTCCTTTCTTTCTTTCTGGTGACCTCACTCACTCGCAGGAACACAACAATCATCAAGGGAATTGTTATTTGGCTGCGGTATTCTGTGAGGTCGAGCTGCTTTTGTCGTCTCTGCTCCAACTGCTGCGGTCGTCTCGACGAATCTCCGAAACATCTGAAACAGAACTATTTATGTGTCTTACTTATTATTATATATAGTGTATTAAACAGTTCGTATTATTATTCCATTATGTCAAATCATATAAACGAAATAAGCGGCAATGTATATATGACTGTAAAGTTATTTTATATTGTTTTTATGCGCACATGTTTTTCAATTTCAATCGCGAATCCTGCTCTTATTGGTCTGCTTAGTTTTGCTCGCTTATTGGAAAATGTCGTCGCACTTTTAAGCACACTTCATAGTTTTCCCAATAGGAGTTTACAGTTTCCTCTGTGGGAATGGATTTTTATATATATAATTGGCTATTTGACTAAAATTTTTTTCTGTTTGATATGTAGGGACGTCTCCATAATATAACCATAGGTGAAAGAATTACTTCGATAGCACAAAAATCTCTCGAGATATGGTAATTTGAAAATCACAATTTTTAGACTGCCCCAAAACGCTCCATACAAAAGACTACTGAATTATGACGTCACAGATCTGTATTTTGTATGCATCAAATCAGAAATTTGTACGACAGCTATGTTAAATATTACGTTTATGTGATTAGTATCATAATAAAAGTTATAGCATTTTTTATTGCTTCTCCAATGGAAATATAATTTTTTAATAATTTCATACTTTTAAAATGGACTTTCCCGCCAAACTTTGATCGACGCTAAAAAAAGTCTGACTGAAGATATTAGAATGAAAGTTTGCAGATCTTTATAGTTTTGTGTGTTTTACGATATTGTTAAATAATTTATACAAATTTTAAACATTGGAAAATAGCCAATTATGTACCTATTATAAAAAGCCGATTCTAAATCGATCTCTTTTTTTTCTCGCGTCACTCCGGTTTATATGAAACATTTAACAGTCCAATTGATAAAATAATATATGTATTATATAAAATTAATAGTATAGTTTCTTATTTGTAAAAGAAATTGATAAAGTTAGTATTTCCATTAAGAATTTACCCGCTACATAGTTACAAACAATTACAAAAAGGAGTTAATCCTTATAATATAAGTACTGGGCGATTCCATTACGGCGGGATTGTTGTTGGCACTTGGTGAACATTTTTTATACTACGTCGAGTGGCAGATATACATACGGTCCACATATTAAACTGGCCTTCGCCAACCCGCAGTGAGCAGCGTGGTCGAGTATGATCTAAACCTCTTTAATTGAGGGGAGGCCCGCATCCCAGCAGTGTGATGAATAAATATTGACGAAGACAATGTGGAACAGTTGTACCGTCAAGCACGTAGTTTTACGTGTGAGGACAGACATTAGAAGTGGTGTGGAGTTTCCGTAGTTGTTGAATCAAATACGATGTGACAGAAGAAGTATACTGCCCCCTTACCATACCATACATACCAATGAATAAGCGACTCTATTTCGAAATAGAATCGCTTATTCATTGGTATGAATAAGCAATCTATTCAGTTATTGAATCGCAATATGAGTTGGTGGTAAGGGGGCTGTTCCGTACTTTCGTTCGAACCCGCGAACTCGGAGTCAAAGTGGCTATTGCTAGCCATTCGACCAATTCACACCTCGTCTGCGGAAATTGTGAAAACAAATGAGTAATGACCTATTAAACTATCTATATATTTTCTGTTTGTCATTAATAAATAAATAAATATTGTCAGACAAATTACACAGCGCCATCTAGCCCCAAATTAAGCGAAGCTTGTGTTATGGGTACTAGACAACTGATAAACATATGTAAATACATTTTTTTTTGTAAATATATACTTATGATACATAGAAAACACCCAGACTAAGACAAACAGACATGTTCATGCACACAAATGTTTATTCTATGTGGGAATCGAACCCACGAGCGTTGGTGTCGAAGCATTGTCGAATCATTGTAGGTATCTTGGCCATTTGGAATTGTCCCACTTCCTGACGCATCTGTCGATAATTGAGGATGTCATTTCCGCGCCCAGATGGGTTTGTGATTACCGAACGCTCTTATACCTTCATTCTGCGAACTAATGGCATTTACAGTTATGTAATTGAAATACGGTTGTTGTGAGTGAGTGAGCTAGGTGAGTGAGCTAAACCTGCCGAGTGTAATTTTTGGGGACTTGATTACAAAATATTGTTTTATCCAGTTACATAAAATCTTAATTAGGTTACATTGTCCGGTGCAACAGCCCGGTGGTCGAAATGCTAGCAATGGCTGCTTGGCTCTTGGCACATGACAAACATTTGTGTGCATGAACTTATCTGTTTGTCTTGGCCTGGGTGTTTTGTATGTATTATAAGTATGTAGTTATAAAAAAAAAAAAATTAAGTATATTTTATCAGTTGTCTAGTACCCCTATGGGTACTTAATTTGGGACTAAATGGCGCTGTGTAAATTGTCCAGAATTATTTATTAATTAGGTTACATATATCTAAATACAACATATACATACACACACAGTAACAAAACACGTCACACACCCCAAAGCTTATACATTCACCTCATTCGCAACCTAACAAACATTCTCTGTTCCTACGCGTCTACCTTGATATTTGTAAAATGATTAATTTACCTAAAAGAAGGAGTCTTAGTGAAATAAAAAAAAAATGAGCTTTTGGATCATCTGGTGGAAAGCAATCATCAAGATGATATGCTTTTCGCGAAAAAATATATGAAAATTTTGCGTTTGGATTTTTTGTTTCGATTAATAATTTCTTGCTAGTATTAGGTTATATAGATGTCATTTTTGGAATAAAAACTTAGATGAAAGAGGCTCACGTTGATTATAGAAATGTAGAGGTATGCTTGTTTCATTATTAACTGTTTAATACTACGTGACCCGTTATTTTATTTTCGTTATGCTGGCCCACCCGGGTAAGTCGTGACGCATTCTGTGGGAAACGCAGCTCTACTCGTGTCCTTGATGAGTTTAAACCGGGCCATTTATTACCCGGTTCTCTTGCATTAGTCTGCACCCGAAAGGTACAATGACCATTTGGAGGTACGCTTCGGATTCGTCCTGGGTGAAGGATGCGCGTCGTACGTGTCGTTTCGACCCGTACGAGAGAGGAATGGTAATGACGCAGTGTGTGTTATATCAGCGGGGCTACAGTAAACTTCACCCGGGTGAGATAGGTTTTTGAGTTTGAGTAGTATACAATACAATACATTACTCTTTATTACACCAAATACAGGATAACAATGTAGTAACAATGATTATAAAGTACAATAGGCGCATTATAAGCAATATAGTAGTATCTTAACTGCTAAGTTGAAATTTGGTCGGTTTTGTAAATCTTATACCAGAACCAAAACTTTATTGTAAACTCTATCACTGTTGATAACTGCATAAAAACTTTTGTAATTTTTTTGTACTTTTATGAAAGTTGCCATTGATAATGCTTGGTGGCCAATGTTGTTGCTTAAATTAAAGATGAGGGGTTGCTCATGCAATATCTATTCTCTTATTCGATCTTACTTTCCAAACGGTAAAACTAAATAGAAACTTGGTTATTTCACAATTTTAAAGGTGCTGAATATCAGTTTTGATGGTTTCTTTAGTTTACCCTTACCGGAAAGATGCTCATTAACTGGATACGCCGATGACAGTCTCTTGTTAACCCACGTAAATTCGAGATCAACTATTGAAAAACTAGCCAATACTAGCCTCCGTTTGATCTAGCATCAAGCTCCTCAGACTAGGGCTATCGTAATCGCTTTTACTTTGCGCCTCATAAAACATATCAGCTCTTGCTAAAGAGTACTTTGCAGATTCCGCCGCAAATTCAATTTAATGAAAAATTACTTGCTAACAAATCCTCGATCTGTTACTGGATTATTTTTGTTTTTTTTTTTACAATTAAATTGAGCATATATAGCAGGTTGGAGAAATAGCTAAAAAGAACTTCTACGCATTGTGACATTACACACATACAGTAGGGAAAATTTTAAAGTAGCAGAACAATAAAATTCAATTAAACCGACTGGTAATTTTCTGAGAGAAAATATGAGGAGGTTGTTTCTTAACGAATTCAATGTAGGTCACACACGTAGAACCTTTTCGGATTAATACACCCGTATACAGAACCACTGACCTCACAAGTACTTGTGTACCCAGGCCCTGCCGCCATAACGCAAACGTCACCAAACCCAGAGGTCTCGATATTTTACACACGAGAGGACACTTATTTAAGGGATCAGAGGTGCCTGGCTTGATTTATTCACACTGCTCGAGATTGTTGCGCCACGGAAATGACGTCGTCCCAGATAGCGAGATTTGCCCGCCCCGACGTCTAATGGAGTGGAAATGACTCGGTGATAGTAAGCGTTATTGTTCCTGCGTGTTAATTCCATTGTGTTATGTGGAGGGTGTAAACAATAGTCGTTTGGAGTTATGGTTTGAGCGTAATCGGCGTCTAGTTATGCTATCGTTGAAGGGTGTCACGGAAAATCGTAAAATTTTGTCTACCTTCAAATGTTTTAAATCTTTCTTAAAGCACGTCGCACATGGCGAGTTAGACTATTTACCTCAAGAGCGGTTGAACGAATTTTCATGACTTGCTGTCATCAAGAATTTGTCTACTCTTCCAATTGCAGAATATAATTACTGTATATAAATATCTCAATAGTTGACAAAAAAAAAATGTGAAGACAATTAATTTTCTCATCGGTACATTTTTTTACTCCAATGAAGGTCGCCAGGTCCGCTATTATTGTCTAAAGAATATTTTATAAGATTTTCTTATTTTAAGAACGAAATTAATCGGAAAATACTACCAGGGAATAGGAAAGATGCCTAAATGTTTATATATAGAACACGCGCGGGCGGAATATCTAAGGTCTCATTCGTCGCCTATTTCCTGTTTTTTTTTTGTGCTATCTTGTACTTACAAAAAATATAATATAGAAAACGCCCAAATTAAGACAAAAAACGTGTTCATGCCCACAAATTTAGCTTGGACGTATATTAATACGGCGGACATCGTTGCCAAAGAAGCAGGGACCACGTAAAATTGTAATACAACTTTTACCATTAACGTATCCCGGCAACTCCATATAATTGTCGGGTCGTTAACCATAACATAAACAATGACATTTGTGTAGGCCAAAAATGAGAATTTTTGAGGTGTAAGTGGTTCATCAAGATCTTTGAACCAAAGCCAACTTCACCTGCAAGTGGTGCACACTGCTGACTGACAATTGATGCTTTGGCGAAAAGAGACGTAGGGAGCGTAATTGTAAGCTACCCGACTGGGGAATGTCTCCACCTTACAGAATATCGCAGCCAAATAACAATTCCCTTGAGGGTTGTTGTATTCCTGCGAGTGAGTGAGGTTACCAGAAAGAAAGGAAGGAGATGCTGCGTTGGCAGCGGCGGTGGCGGCGTACGAGCAATATTTTATGTTGCAAGCGTTAATATGGCTACGGTAACCGCTTCACATCAGGGGGGGCCGTATGCTTGTCTGCCACCCGACGTAGTATAAAAAAAAAATGAGCGGGCCAAACTAACTGTTCCAGATGGGAGGTGAGATCGACTCGAGAGAACCGCAGAGAGTGTGGTCTTTATGTACGTGTTCCTTTACCTATACATACTGTGCCATCAGATAAGTGGTATGCTTGTCTGCACTGCATGAGTGACATAAAAACTGTCATAACATCAGTCAATGACCTCACACTCGTAAAGCAAGGTAAAATTATGCAACGCGCGCGTGCATTGTTAATCACTTCCCCACAATTCTCAGGGTCTCACAATGCATTATTAAAATAGTCAACAATAGTCATAAAGGATTGCTTGTTGGGCCAAATATGGCACAATAAATATCAAGGAAATCTGATGTTACGAATGATAAGTGAAACTGTGATATTATGTAAATGTAAATTTATCTTTAAACTAGCTGAGCTTCGCCCGCGTGAATGTTGGTTATTACACCAAAAAGGTAGCCTATATCCATCCTACGTATATGTATATTCGCAGTCTATGTCAATGGTAAATTTCCTTCAGATCGGTTCAGCGGTTTATTTCTGAAAAGGTATTAAAGAGGCAGGCCATCAGCCAGATGGTCGGATGACATAAAAAGACGGCAGGACCGAACCTACCGTCTAAGCTAAAGCCGATTACGATCGGATTTTTTGATGGCGAAAATCTATCTTAACCTTAAATTCGTGTTAATTATGATAAGCTTTGCTCTGAGGGGCAATTCTCGTAATTTAAATATAATCAAAATTCAGTTTCGATCCAGTCTCGATCTCACAAATGTCACATTTGGTATTCTCGTAACACAATATGTAACTTCAAAATTAAATTTAAGCGGGATTATATCGAAATATGAGTGAAAATTAAACAAACTAAGAATGTTACTTTGCCAACAACAAGAATTGATAATAATTAATTAATGAAAACAAGTATATTATAATTTTAGTCAATTCACAATTCAATCTCGATTTGGTTAACTTTCAATCTGCGTTCGTAGAAAAATTACGAGAATTGGCCTTCTGGTCTCTTGTGAGACCAGAGCAAAGTGAGCGACGTAACTAAACGGGTTGCGAAGTTGAAGTGGGAGTGAGCAGGCCATGTCGCCCGAAAGGAAGGCTCGTGGTGCAAGGCAAAGAGCGACTGTGGGACGAAAAACGCCCACGAGGAAGACCACAGACGCGTTGGTTCGACGATATCAAGAGAATGGCTGGAACGAAATGGATTGAAATTGCCCAAGATCGAAGAACATGGTATAATATGAAGGAGGCCTAACCCTAGCGGTAGAGAAAGGCTAAAGAAGAGAAGAAAAGTAGATAATCAGCTTAGCGGGGAGGCGCTCTACCGATTAAACTGAAGATGTTTATCACAAATGTAAACAGAAATCCGATTTTCGCAATCAAAAAACTCAACGGGAATCGGCATTAGCGAGGCGGTAGGCTCCCTGGACTTGAATCGCCGCACTGAGAGTGGAATGGAGAGCGTTTGTCAGTCAGCAGGGCGCACCGCGTGCAGGTGAAGTTGGCGTAGGTTCAAAGATGTTGATGAACCACTTACACCCCAATTATACGCTTTTTAAAACATTTTCGACCACACAGTGTGAACTTGTAGAATCAACTTCTCTCAGCAGTATTTCCTAACAAACACGACATTGGAAAAAATAGAATCAATCTTTGCACCCTTTGGTGTTTCCCATTTCTATGGGAGGTGCTGATTCATCATCATCAGGTCCATTTTAGTCTCCACTACAGGAGCACGACCCTCTCTCGTCCGTCCTAGACAGAAGGAGGATTTGGCCTACACTCCCCACGCTGGCCAAACGGGTTGGGGAGGCCTGATCGATGTTTGGTAATGTATTTCCCTTAGTCGCTTTGTACGACATCCATGGGAAGAGACGAAGTGATTCTATTCTAGTCTGCCGGAAACCACACGGCCATAAAAAAGACTTTAAATAGGCGGCTTGAAAACACTGGCCTCCGCCAACCCGCAGTTGAGCGGCGTGGTGGAGTATGCTCTAAACCCCTTAGATTTAGGTGAGGCCCGTATCCCAGCAGTGAGATGACTAAGGGTTGACACGTATTTATTTTGTGCCCCAACACCCTTCTTCAAACGCTTCTATTCTATTACTTACTAGTACAATACTCTTTAGTGACTTGAAACAAAGGGACATGATGTGTCGAAAGTTACGCCTACACGCTCCATTGTATTTCAACATTAGTGAGTGAGGACAAACATAGAACCGGTGTCGAACATCTCAAAGGGACGACACATAGACGTTACTTTATATAGTTGTCAATACTTATCAACGAAGTTTAATTTGGAATTGTTTTTAGGTTTTTGACCGACTTTAAAAAAGGAGTTCATTTTCGCTCAGTAGTATCCCCAAATAAATACGACATAGGAGCCTTAAAAAACAATCAATATCTCCCTTAGTAAGCTGGTAACGGATTGGCGACCGATTCCTTTCTATCAGGTCATCCACATACTATAATAACAATTCCTTTGAGAGTTGTTGTTCACCAAGAGTTACTGCGTGAGCAGTAAGGCTAACCCGGTATATATATATATATATATATATATATATATATATATAATGTTGTGAGCATTTATATAGCTGTGACAGTTGCACATCGGGCGGGATGAATGATTGTATGCCACCTAACATTCTTTAAAAAAAAATGTTTGCTCGACCTCCTCCTCTGACATAAAAAAAGAGAAGGTTTTCCATTCGACGTTATTTTCAGCGAAATTTATTGAGCTTTTAAAATCGTTCAGTCGGTCTGTCTGTCCGTCCGTTGGCATGAAACTCAAAATTTAGAAATTCTGACTTCGGATTCGTGTAGAGCTAGTAGAGCATCAAAAAGTAGTAATGTAAAGTGACCTTGGTTTTCCGATATCAATTCGGGATTTCGAAAAAAAAAAATCGCTATGGTGGCGCATGCTGCGCGTCCGATGTTTTAGTGTGTTATCATTGGTATTTTTTTTAGGTGAACCGATTTTGACGATTTTTTATTATTAAGCTGGTGCTTCTCATGTGGTCCCATTTAAATTTGATCAAGATTAGAACAGTTTTTGAGTTGTCCTTAATAATATGTATTTAATTGACGTCGACTGCATACGTCCCACTTGATGTGATGCGTTTACCGTAGCCATGTTTATTGGCAACATGAAATATCGCTCGCGCGCTACCACCCCCGCTGCTAATGCAGCAACTCCTTCTTTTCTGGTGACCTCTTTCAGGTCGCAGGAGCACAATATCAAGGGAATTGTTATTCAGCGGTATTCTGTGAGGTGGAGGTACTTCCCCAGTCGGGTAGCTTACAAATACGATGTACTCTACTTCTCTTTCGCCAGAGTCCCTTTCAGCAATCGGCCGGGTGCACGACGTGCAGGTGAGGTTAGCGTTACCTCTAAAGATCATGGTGAGCCACTTACCCCCCAAGCAGTTCAAACGTATTACAACAAGAGAGTATTCTTCAGAAAAACCCTTATGGAAAGTTTGCAACTCATAAAGCTTTTTAAAAACCGTCTAAGCTGTCAGGTAACATTATTATCCATTTCACACATGGCGTGTCAAACCAATGAGGTCTCATCTCCTACTAAGTACAAGCAAGTACAGTAATAAGCACATAAATATGACAAAATAAGGATGAGGGCAATTTGTCCGTCGCGTGGAGCCCGTGTAATGACCGTCTTTACATTGAATAACTCTGAAGGTGTTTGTCATGACTTTATGAACTGTCTTATTTTTTACTAGCTTGCGTCTACGACTTCGTATGTATGTATTCCGATATCCCGTGGAAATTTTTCTAAAATCACCTGTACAAACCAGCTCTGGCGCCAAGAGGGAGGGGAGGGGGGGGGGGGGAGGGCACATAGTTGTGGTCAAGTCATTTTAAGTTATTATTTAAATTTGATAATAATAGATACAGGTGAAGAGTACTTTATTAAAGAGTATTTTATTAACGTATGTAAGTACTGTACTTAAAATATTTAAATAACAAAATCAATTAACAATTTTCACTTGTGGTTCATCTTAGGTCTTAGACCCAGTCCGTGGGGGGGGGGGGGGGGGGGTCGTGACCCCATGACCCTCCCCCTGGATCCGCCCGTGCACCTGATAGAGAAATTAGTCAGTATCGGATTTTTATACTACGTCGGGGGGCAGACAAGCATTCTGTTCACCTGATGTGTAGCGATTTCCGTAACCATGTTAATGGTCGGAATATGAATATTGCTCGCGCGCCGCTACTCCTGCTGCTAACACAGTCACTCCTTCCTTTCTGGTAACCTCACTCACTCGCATATTCTCTACAGTAAAGTTAGGATATCTCCTTGTTACTTCTTTGTTGAGATAGATACTAAGCTCCTATTGACATAAAAGCTGTATGTTTCCTCCATAGTGCAGACGCGTAAAAACCATTAGAGTGCGGCGCCTCTGCAGTTTGCTCACTAAACGAGCGCATTCAATGCTCTTTGTGGCCATGAAAACGGCGGACTGTGCGCCAATGATAGGCGACACGATTCTGTGTACTTTTGAGAACGTAATAAAAGCACTTTGTATAGCCGTTGAAGTGTGTGTCCTGGAGTATACCATGAGGTTACAATTATGACTTGATAACGTCTTATAAATCGATGAACGCCGGCTGCACGTACAAAAAAGCATGAATCATTGTCACGTTCCGCCTGAGCCGAGCGTGCAAGCGAGAACCACGATCGGCCTAAGCGTTCGGCTTGTGACACATCTATCTCTCTTCTGCTCCATCGGCTGATGTTTTCTTATGACGTTATCACGTAAAATTATCGTCCGTAAACCGACTTTATAGACAACGATTTTTTTATGCTCAGATAAACGTGCATGTGCACGAACGACGCCCCGGTCAGCAAACGAAGTGGCACGGATTAGTCCCAGCTGAAAATCATCGCTTGGGTCTAACATAGTCAGACCACAGCATAATGCTGAGTTGGGTCCAATTTGTGGCATCATGCAGCACTATTGTTTCGTCTTTCTGTATTACCTTAACTGTAATTTAGGTAATAGTGTTGTGTCATGTTACAATAAAAGTTTCTTCTTCATCAAACAAAGAACCACTTGCTAAAGAAAGTTAGGTCACAGCTTTATTTCCCGCTGAAGGTATGTGAGGCTATCTCGTGTCACGGATGATTTTCTATTATTACAATAAGTTGTGAGTTTTGATGTGCAATAAATTTTTTACAAGCATACAAACCCTACAAATGATACATGCAAAGGAATTTCATACTTAATAGAAGATCATACGTAACTTTAATAAAGATTTACTATGTATTTAAAAAAAAATGGAAAATTTCACATCCCTGCATATGTGGGATTGGAACTCACGACCGAGAGTTCAAATGTACTAATGTTCAAATGTTCAAAGACCGGTAATCGAGCATTTGAACCCACGACGTGGGTTCGAGTGCTCTTCCAATTGAGCTACCAGGAAAGTTTGTGACGATTGCGAATTTTGCATTTTATATAAAATATTTCACAGCAGTAAAATATTTTACTGCTGTGAAGATGCAGTGTGGCGCCATCTACCTATTAAGTATCACTACATAGTATAAAACAAAGTCGCTTTCTCTGTCCCTATGTCCCTTTGTATGCTTAAATCTTTGAAACTACGCAACGGATTATGATGCGGTTTTTTTTAATAGATAGAGTGATTCAACTGGAAAGTTTATATGTATAATATATGCATAACATAGTAGAAAAACACTGATAATTTAGAGGTTTCTAATGTGATGTCGTAAATAAACACATTTTTTTGCTCTTTCATTGCAAACGCTGGCTGAACCCAACGAGATAGATCAAAATAACGTAGTACAGTATTGTTCACCTTAAAATGGTCTACAAAAAAGTTCGCGATGGTATATGTCTATCTCTTAGTGGTAACACACAATAACCGTTATTTTATCCTTTGCTTTTTACAAGAAATAATGCCTTATTTACGAAGCGATTTTAAGCAATACAGAATTAATCCTTATCCAATTAAGTACCTTAAATACATTGCGCATTTAATATAGATCAATATGGCCCTTCACAGCATGTAATTTACATGAATAGTTTAGAAGATATTACACATTTAAAATGTAGGGACATAACGGCTGTGGCGGTACCGGCCGCGGAGCCGGCGGCGCGTGCCTATAACTGTGGAAGGACTGGAAAGGACAAAGCGCAAAGACCTTCGGTAGTACATTTAGTATCAGCATTGCACCCGTGCGAAGCCGGGGCGGGTCGCTAGTAACCAATAAATCCAAACGCGTGTTACATATCCAAATTAGCCAGACAGCTCAATTCACTCAATTCATTCAACTCGTCTAATAAATTCACAACATAAGAGTTCTTCTCTAATTGGCCGGTTTGTTTACATTAACATGATTGAATGCGAACAATAAACTCGATCTCTGATAGTTATGGTCGCCCGCGATACATGTTCGTCTAGTGCAGGGGCCAATGCCTGATTTTTATTATTATTATTAATTTATTACTATTATGTAATCTGTGCTTTAATGGCCCGCCTTGAACTGGGTCACTCAATAATTGCCCTTTTGGTTAGAGTTGTATCAGCGCGACCGGATTCGAAAAACTGAAATTCCTTTTCAGATCCGAATTTCAAGTGGATTGCGATGGGATGATCGAAAAAATATATTCGATTTAACTTTGAAACATGTTCTACCCGGTTTGTTCCGTTTCCGTCCATATGAGTTTTTTACGGACATCTCTTTAACATTTTATAGTTTTAAGTTTTCAGTCGAGGTGAATTTTACAGTTACATAAAGTTAGGCTCTGCTAATTCAGCAGTTGGCAGCGTGGTCGAGTATGTTCCAAACCCCTTCGATTCAGGGGAGACCCGTATCCCAAAAGTGAGGTGAATATGGATTGATGCAGAGGGAGACAGAGTGAGAGATAGAGAACAAGAATAGAATCAAATTTTCCCTTCAAAGGCTGGTAACGGATCTGCGACCACTTGGTGTTAATTTCTATGGGCGGCGGTGATAATTTTCTATCAGGTGACCCAATTGGTTTGCCTGTAAAGTCGGTTTACGGACGGAATTATTTAACAATATCGTAAAAAACACAAAACTATAAAAATCTGCAAACTTTTATTGTAATATCTTCCGTCCGACTTATTTTAGGGTCGATCAAAGTTTGGCGGGAAAGTCCATTTTAAAAGTATGAAATTATTAATAAAATATATTTCCATTCGAGAAACAATAAAAAATAGTATAACTTTTATTATGATACTAATTACGTAAACGCAACATTTAACATAGCTGTCGTACAAATTTCTGTTTTGATGCATACAAAATACAAACCTGTGACGTCATACCTCAGTAGATTTTTGTATGGAGCGTTTTCGGGGAAGTCCAAAAATCTGATTTTCAAATTAACATATCTCGAAAGATTTTTGTGCTAACAAAGTAATTCTTTCACCTATGGTTATATCATTGAGACGTACTTACATATCAAACCGAAAAAAATGTTGATCAAATAGCCTGTTACGCTCCCTACCTCTCTATTCGCCAGAGCTTCGTTTGTCGGTCAGCAGGGTGCACCGCGTGCAGGTGAAGTTGGCTTTTGTTCAACGATGTTGATGAACCAAAACCCCAAATAATAATAATAATAATTTTTATATATTTTTTTATATGATTTATATTTGAAAATGTAAAAATTGGAGAAAGATAATTAATAAATGGTATAATAATTTATATAATAATATAAATATATAATATATTTATATTATTATATTATACAATAATATAATATAATAATAATAATATTTTTAATGTATTCTTCTTTTATATTATATATTAAAGAATGTATTAAATATGAAAATAAATAAATAAATGCTATAATAATAATAATAAATATTGTCAGACAAATTACACAGCGCCATCTAGCCCCAAAGTAAACGAAGCTTGTGTTATGGGTACTAGACAACTGATAAACATACGTAAATATATATATTTTTTGTAAATACATACTTATAAATAAATAAATATTGTCAGACAAATTACACAGCGCCATCTAACCCCAAAGTAAGCGGAGCTTGTGTTATGGGTACTAGTCAACTGATAAACATACGTAAATACATTTTTTTTTTGTAAATACATACTTATGATACATAGAAAATGCCCAGACTAAGACAAACAGACATGTTCATGCACACATTTGTCCTATGTGGGAATCGAACCCACGAGCGGTGGTGTCGAAGCCGCGTCATTGACCGCTACGCCACCTAGCTCGCCAAAATTTTAATAATAATAATTATTTAAAAAGTTAGCCGAAATCAAATATTTAAATAATAATTAATAACGTTCTTGCGACCCTGTCTCGAATAGTTGTAAATTATAATTATACTAGAGACAATCACGTTACGCAGCGCATACCATAAATTGTGACGTGTGTGCGGCATACCGGCAATATCGCCTGGCATTGCGATCGTGGCTCTAATTACAAACATTATTAGCCTCGGATATCGTAGAATTCATAGAATGATAATAGAACCCTAAATAGGTTATTTGACAATGTTCAAAAATTTTATAAATTACTAGCGGCCCGGTACGTGCTTCGCTACGTATAAAGTGAAATAATTTGTACTGTCAACACTGAAAAAAGTTTCAATTTGACAGCACAATCCCCATCTGAAGAAAGTTTCAATTTGACAGCAAAATCCCCATAACAAAATGATCCGCCATTTATTGAATTCATTTGTTACAAAAAATGTGATGAATGATGAACCGCTCTACCGATTTTGTGTAAACTTCACATAAACCATCTACTAAATAGTCCGAACAAAGCCTAAACATTTGGTTTGGATAGGTGAGCCCGTTCTTGAGTTATAAAATTACAACGAAAAGTGGCATTGATTTTTATATATACAGATTTAACAATATCGTAACATACACAAAACTATAAAGATCTGAAAACTTTCATTCTAATATCTCTTTCTTCCGACTTATTTTAGGGTCGATCCAATTTTCTCGGAAAGTATGAAATTATAAAAAATATAAGATTTCCATTGGAGAAGCAATAAAAAATACTACAACTTTTATTATGATACTAATTACATAAACGTAATATTTAATATAGCTGTCGTACAAATTTCTGATTTGCTGCATACAAAATACAAATCTGTGACGTCATAACTCAGCAGCCCTTTGTATGAAGCGTTTTCGGGAAAGTCCAAAATTGTGATTATCAAATTAACATAACTCGAGAGATGTTTGTGCTATCGAAGTAATTTTTTCACCTATGGTTATATTATTGAGACGTCCCTACATATCAAACCGAAAAATATGTTGGTCAAATAGCCTATTGTAAAGGGTCTTATTCTTATTGTATTAAAAACTGATGACAGTACACAACTGACAAAACTGAAGACAAATTTCCGAAAAACTGTACTCCTCGTACTGAACGGTGGCGACCCGCCCGGAGTACAGTTTTTCGGAAATTGGTTCAAAATTTGTTTTTTTTTCTGCTTACTTTAAAAGCTTAATAATTTTTTACGGAAGATGTGTATATGCAATATGACTTAATAAGGTTATATAGTAAATAATTATGGCCTCGGTATTTTTTACATTCTGATTACTGTGTAAAATTTTTATATTGTCATGGATGTAACTATGTACCAAAATAAATAAACAAGAACAAATAAAAAAATGTTTTGAAACAAGCTTTTATTAGTTGTACATATAAAACAAGTAGATAGATAGATTGATATATAAACTCATATCACATAGATAGATTGATAGAAGGATTGGTAGATGGATTGATAGATGAATTGATAGATTGATTGATAGATCGATTGATAGATGGATTTATAGATTGATTGATAAATTGGATTAATAGATAGATAGATATTAAAAATGGCGACATGGCATGGCATGATGGCACTTACCATTTTGTAATTCCTTAAAAATATGCTAACATTTTATTGTATTTACTTTTTGCAATTACTGATTCAATACGTAGAATATACCTACATAAAGTGTTGTCAATTTACTGCCATAGAATTTAATTATTTCGCTCACAACTATTGAATAAGTCGCTCAAAGGTCGTAGCCAAGAGAAATTGAGTTCAAACTTGCTATTATTTAAGTCCCAATTACAATGTAGGGATTAAACAGTACAATTGTTAATTGCTAATTGTAAGTTCAAACACCTATTTTTGGAGGGCGGCCAAAGTTTTCGGTACAATTTCGTCGCAGGACGTTTGGGGTCAAACTTGTACATTATTCATACCCTCTCGACTATAATTGTTATGCCCCAAATGCTCTGAGTCAATGATGAGCTATCATCTTGAATTATTGCCAGAAATACCTAGGCTATTGTTAGGAAATAATGGTTATTTCTGTGACCTTTATTAATAGAATAGCATAACAATAGGAACACTATATATATATCTAACCAAAACCTATATATATATGTTATGGTCAATGTGATAAATCATGTTTTGGTTAGATTTGAATTGATTTTTGTTTGGGTAGGGTTTTCTTGTGTCCTGTCATCGGAAACAGGAGCTCTGTCTAGATGATGAATGATGTGGTGTCATGTACGCTTAATTATTAATAATTGACAATTTATTACATTACACACCCATTATAAATAATGACCAATTTATTACATTGACTGTAACAGATAGATTATATACTACGAACGAAAGTTCGCAATACGCGGCGCCTCGTGGCACCTCTGTGATTATCGCCGAAGCTGAAGCCGATTTACATCTGTATTTTTTATTCCAAAAATTGGTCTTAGCTTAAAGTTATTGACAATTATGTTCAGCTGAGTCGGCAGATCTCTAGGGTTTCTACCAGCTGAGGTAAACATAAATTATCAACAATCTAAGCAGTAGTTTCATATTCGTTTACGAAAATTCAGATGATAATCGGCTTCAGCTTCGGCGGGGCCTGTTCCAGATTCGACTCAGAGGGGAGGTGAGGTCGACTCGTAAGAGCGGCAGGGTGTGGCCATATTGTACCGACTGTATGAAAATGAAAAAAATCTTTATTCATTCTTTACTGTTTGTATATAAAGGCCCCATTCCTTCGTTACCCAGTTTTAAATTTCTTAAATCGAAAATTTTTCAATATACAAACAGTCTATAAGATTATAATTAAATTTACTTTATTACAAATTCAAAGAATTTAAGCTCTAAGGTCGGAAGGTTCAGAAAAGGTGACCTTACCACCCTTGGTCGTATAGGTCGACTCTGAACTTATATTCCAGCACGCATCAGCACTCAGCTCGTAAATTGATTTCGAACTTTAAGCTTTATACACACTAGGGTTGTCAGATCAAAATATGAAGGTTTCTAACACAAGTCCATATTTTTTTTATATCACTACAAGCTGCTAACGTGCTAGACAAGTATACAGCTCATTTTCAGAGCTTGACGAGCTCAATGGGGTTGAATGGTCAGCAATGACCACTTTGACTATGTCTGTTTGTCTTGGTCTCGGTGTTTTTTATGTATTATAATATATGTATGTTATATATTTACAAAAATGTATGTCAACATAATGTATGTATGTATTATCTCACACGATATAAAGCGTATACAATAGTCTATATACCTACTTATATATTTGCAATACCCTGGTAATACTCCTATGCACCCGCTGCAAACGTATAATACTTCTCACGTCTGGTAGCCTTACTTGCAGGAACACAAAAATTCTCAAAGGTATTCTTATTGGCCTACGTTTTACTTTTAGATAGAAGTACCCAGTCGGGTGGATATGCTGTACTTCTATTTAGCTAGAGTTACATTTGATAATTGGCAGGATGTGCAGGTGAGTTGGCTCTAGAGAAAGGCACTGGCTTCCTGGCCTGGATTGTCGCGAATGACGCACAAAACTCCAGCTCCAATTAGAAAAAATATTCTTGAAAAATCTAGAAATTTCCATTCTTCCCTGTTTTATAATTGTACTGATATACTCGTATCCATATTATGCAAAGTATTTTTTTTTTAATTTCTTGACCATACTTTCCGTACATGTGGAGAAGTGTTTATGGTCGACAACGAGTGAGTGTTGCCTCTAGTCTTGCAAAATATTTATTTGTCACAAAAAATGGAATATTCCTGTTGTCTGATAGGCAACCCTAATAGTTTTTGACTATTATCGAATACAAATAGTGCTCGGTGGACCGTGTATTTCATGTATTTATCCGAAATTTATATATTTTATGTGATAGAAAAATTGGTTTATTGTATATTTTATTAGTGGACATTATATTTTTTGATGACCGTCATGACCTATGGTGTAGAGACTTCGACTCAGACCATTGCGCAGTCCCCTTACCACCAACTCTTATTGCGATTCAATATAATAATAATAATAATAATAATAAGTCCGCAGGGCAGCTTGTGTGGCGAGCTGTTGTGTGAGTAGCGACACCACGGACCCGAGTCTCCAGAGAGTCGGTCAGGGCCTTCGTCTCCGGCGTGTCTTCATCGGTCGGAGTGTAAACACAAGAAGGCCCGCAGGACTCTCAGCTCTGGCTTGCCTTCATTGGCCGTCCAGAGAGGAGCCGCTAGAGCTATATGCTCCAGGGGTGGAAGTGTTAAAGGGCATCACGCCGCGAGTAACTTCGGAGAAAGCGCAGCACACCTCTCGACATCCCTGAGTCACTCACACCGGTGTTGCCCCCGGCCGTTTTCCTGGCATTTCGGGGGCCCATCTAGTGAGTGGCAAGCCACCGCCTGCCGCAAATAACTAGCAATAAAAGCAGTTATGGCAGGCGTCCGTCCCTCTTCTGTAATAGCCCGGTATTAAGTTCACCCAGACCTCATCTCCATAGCCCATTTATTTTCCATCACACTTCGCAATAGTCACAACGCCTGCCGAGACCTGCTCATGGGTATGTCGTTCCATTGACATATCCTGGAGCGGGTCACGGCGGGCGTACAACATTACATCAAACTTCTCAAAGAGGCCTCTACGCGTTGGATCCATATCCCCGCGCATGCCTATCAAATGACCGGGCTTGACCCGTGATTAAAAAGAGATACATAATAATAATAATGTATTTATTGTTCTCTCCACAAAGGTAACAGGAATGTAAACTAAGGTACATAGCATAAACAACTTTTGATATTCGAGATTAACCTTAACTGTGGAGAGAACTGGTGCCTGAGCTAGGTAGGCAGGGCCCACCTGTATTACAAGTCACCAGTCTCCCTCCGCTTCAGAGATATACAATATAGTTGTTATAATAATATGTAAAGTTTGATATGTAATGTAAAGAACAAGAACTAAAATTAAAGCTAGATACTAATTTATTTATAAATAAATGTTAGCACATTCAGTGGGTGAGTGTGTATTAATTTATGTATGTACGTTGCGTGTATTCTTGATTGTGATGTGTGCTTGAAGTGTCTTGTGTATGAATTGTATTTAAGTTATGAGTTTAAGTATATGAGCGTGTATTAGTTCTGGATGGTGATTTTCTAAAATTTAAGCCATAATTTTTAACAAATTTTCAGTAGCAATAACTGGATAGAATGCTTATTCATACTCAATTCAATTTGAAATAGAGTCGCTTATTCATTGGTGTGAATAAACATTCTATACAGCTATTGAATCGCAATAAGAGTTGGTGGTAAGGGGGCTGGTCTATAAATTGAAACAGAGAGCTATGCTCTACCAGGAGGCATTTGTCTACGGCTCGACGGGACTAAATCCCGAACGAAGAAATTCGATGGAGAACCAAAGTTCGTCGTCGTAAGTCGATATAGCTCTCAGAGTCAGCAAGCTGAAGTGGCAGTGGGGCCGGCCACATCTGCCGAGTCACTGATGGCAGATCGGGGAGGAAAGTTCTAGAGTGATCTCGTATGAGGCGACAAAGCGTCCCCCTTCTAGTTGGATCGATAACCTAAGGAACGGCCAGAAGCGGCTGGATACAGAAAGCATTAGGGAACGGCTAAGTATGTGTATATAGATGCAAGAGGATCAAAATATTTTTAGAGTCCTATAAAAAAAGCTCATAGTTATTCCGTGGACTTCAATATGTATTCCTATTCTAATATATTTATTGTATGTTAAAAAAAGTAATTATTGGCATTCTACAGTCTTATACATACAATTAGCAACTGGAAGCCGTGAAAAAATTTAATTAATATCATTTGAGCCGTAGACAAAGAAAACTATAGACAAATTGATAGTTTCCATTTTATTCACACTAGAAAAAAATATACGCCATCAAGATGTAAGGAAATGAGACAGATTAATTAACATATTTTGTTTCGCGTCACACGCTGGTTTTGTCAAAGGAAAGCACAATAATGTGCTAAATAGTTATATGATTGCGCTATATAAAATCTATGTCATTCTCTATCTCATGTTTGTCACGCCAACCAGGCGTCAACAATTACGATACAGCCACACTCCATCTTTTTTATCTACTAGCATTTTGGTATTGACAATTGGCGAAGAAGAAATGCTCATTAATTTATCAAAATTTTCTTGGAAAAAATATTATGTAATTTTTTTGGTCATCGATTTTATAGGGTATCAATGGACCCATGCGATTGCGTTGTATAGGTTTTGTATTTGTTAAAAATTAAATTTACAAGTAGTAATTTTCTTTTCTATAAAATATATTTCTTTGTGAAATTAGTTAAAAAAATAATCTAATTCAAAACAAAATGGTCGACAGGTTTGCGAAATGTTTCTCTTTCAAGTCCACGCTTTCCGCGTGTGTACACAGCTTTATTCGCAGACCGAGTTCTATTACCCCCCGTATGTTTCTATTCGGTCCGTGCAAACAATCTCTTTGAGAGCATCTGTAAATAACATTTCATATAAACCTAATATAAAACTAGTCTTGGCCTGCGAGTTTGTTGTTCTAGCTAACAATATTTATAGATGGGAGATTATTTTATCTTTTTTTTTTGCACTTTAGCTTCAATTCTAGCAATTTGAGACAATGTGGTCTAATTCTGTATATTATAACCTATCCATAGGTATTTTTTATTTCAATATAGCTGTAGTATTACGCCAGCTAACACGATTTTTGTTACAACGTAGCGGCCGCTATATACAAGGGAAATAGGGAATCATTTATATATATATATAAATGATGATAGGGAATTATTTATATATACATATAAATGATTCCCTATACATGCTGGCAGATGTGGCCGTCCCACTGCCACTTCAGCCTGCTGACTCTGAGAGCTATGTCGACTTACGACGACGAACTTTGGTTCTCCATCGAATTTTTTCGTTCCAGATTTGGTCCCGTAGAGCCGTAGAAAAATGCCTCTCTCGTAGAGCATAGCTCTCTATTTCAATTTATAGACCAGCCCTCTTACCACCAACTCTTATTGCGATCTGGTCACGGCATCATAACGGCAGGACCGATTTCGTTTCTTATGAAAAAAAAATAAGAAAGTTGCGTAGAAAATTTGATAAAACTGAACGACTATATTAACTTTTCTAATGTAACTTTATGTCGTTTGACAGAACTGTTAGTCATTTGACAGATTGCGCGAAACCAACTCAAATTCAATATTCTTTGTTAAGAAGTCAGGACAACGTCTGTAAGATCAGTTAGTAGTAAATAAATATCCTTGGATAAATTACACTAGCGCTATCTAGCCCCAAACTAAGCAAAGCTTGTATTATGGGTTCTAGATAACTTGTGATTTTTTTTTGTAAATACAAACATATAATATACGTAGCAACTTCTTCCTTTTCCTTCCTTTTCGTTAGCGATATTTCACATCAGGCGGGGTGTATACCTTCTGACGTAGTATAAAAACCAAGAATCCGCTAAATAATTTTAACAAAAAAAAAAAACCGACTCCAAACATTGCTTTACATTTATGTATATACAGAGATACAGGCTGATGGTGATGATGATGATGAAAAAAATATGGGACCAATCTGGAAGTAAGTATACTCTTTCAAATAAAAAAAGTTTATTTCAAATCGGTTTATAAATGACGGAGTAATGAAAAACAAAGCTAACAGTGGGTAGATACAGGCTGATGATGATGATGATAAAAAAATATGGGACCAATCTGGAAGTTAAAATAGAAAAAAAGTTTTATCAAATCGGTTTATAAATCACGGAGTAATTAGGTAACAAACATTAAAAAAAAATACAGCCGAATTGAGAACCTCCTCCTTTTTGGGAGTCGGTTAAAAAGGAAATCTTCTTGGGAATACGCGCCTACGAAATCGCTGGTGCAATCTTTTTTTTTTGTTCTTCAGTTACAATACATTACATTTAAAGATAAATTCAGATTACATTACAAGTACGTTTGTTTATGGAGCTAAGTTAGTAAATAACATGTCTAATTAGTGGCTTTTATTGACCATATACAACATATCACGTAGGCAGTAATGCAGTAGTTCGTTATGCATAATTTTACTGTTGTGTACACCTTTCGCCGAAACTGACATTTCACAACGCGATCTAAAGCCATATTGTACGCATTATTAATTTCTATCATATTACATGCTCAGTTTAAAGTTTAAACAAAGGATTTTGATCTTTAATCCTATGTTACATGACTTTATTATCCAATGGTTTAAGCTAAACATAAGGCCGCGGCCAGGCTGCAGACGATGAACGTGAAACTAGCTGTGAAACTTCTAAATACATAGTTTAATTACATTGCAAAGTTATCTCAGAGCGCGACGCGTCCGCTCGCGAGATTAGGGAGTGCCACTGTGCGAGAAGCAAATAAAGCGAGAACGCATATAAGTCAGGTCGTGTAGGCTTTTTGTTAAATTAGACATAACATAATAAATAAGGCGATAAACAATTTGTTTGACGCATTACGAAAAAGTTTTCCTTAAGGAAAATCCTGTTTTTTTGCCTAAAATAACAATAGGGTAACCCGTAATTCAATTAGTGAAATATTCTTATGGGAACAAGACTTAAGGCCCACCACATATTCCATCTGTTATATCTGATGCATAGCTAGATACTATCAGAGGCGACCAACGAAAATTCTTATGAGAAGTGAATGAGAAGAAGAACCGTATCAAAAATATAGTTTATTCCGGAATGTTGTTTGCTGTCATAAGGACAATTATCGGCGATTACTACTAAGCACTTCATGTAAGTAAGTACATATATATGTTTGTTTTTCACTTTTATCTACCACTATCTCCGGTCTAGAGTGAGAATCTACTTTCGTAATAAAGAAAATTATTACAATCGAAATCTCCAATGAACACTACGTCAACTAAAGGTTCGATAATTTTCTTTTTTTTATCTAAATCGATTCATTACATCAATAACATTACGCTACCTGAATTTTATTTATGAACAACGAATACACAAAAAAATCTACAATATAAATCGCTAAGTAAATGTATAACTCGTATTAGCGGTGTGTATGGTCTGGATGTGTACGTTTTGAGTTGCCGTAGTGTTCTTTGGAAGCATCGAAATGATCTATCGTTTCTATATTGCAAGTTTTTTATTTGCATTTCATGTTGTGTGTACATCGACTTAAACTTAAGATTAAGACCAGACTATCCACAATCTGCTATCAGTGCATTCTAGGGTATTTCGGCCACATAGCTCGGAAGCAGCCAGAGAGCTTAGATAAACTGGTTATTGTGGGCAAGGTGGATGGGAAAAGACCTCGAGGACGATCAGCAATCCGCTGGTCTGATTCCATTAAACAGGTTATGGGTCTCACTATAACTACGGCCTTCAGACAGGCTGAAGACAGGGTGGTGTGGAAACAGCTTGTCAAATCTTCTACCAAGGCATATCAGAACGGGCACGACCTTCAGTAATGAAGAATACGACGAAGAAGAAGTATATCGACTCTTACAGTATATGGTTAGTTTCAAACATGAACCCTGGTACGGCACAGCAAAATTTACGTCAAATCTAATGCATTCTACAAACTATTATTACTATAAAAGTCATTGTTATTACTCTAAATATTAAAGTCACAGTCAATAATTTCTGTTCAATATAACGTACCAATTATAGTATTTCGAAGAGTATCGACTAGAAAATTTTCGCTTATGGTTCTCGCTCGCAGTTAGACCTCAGCTTGATCATGATATTTTGAGGTTATTAACAAACAAGTCTGTGCTTTAAGTACTGGTGATAAAGGCGATTTTGAGACATTAGTTTTAAAGGTTAGATTAAGTTACATATACAGCTCGACCTTTGACTTGGGTCTTTTTAGGTTGTCACCCGAACAAAGCTAGGTGACCTACTGACGTTAGTAAGGACGCCTCTTGTGTTACGGTTTGCATTAGAGACTTTATTCTTGGTAGTGACTAATTTCTTTAAAGTTTTAACATTTGTGGGACAAAAATCTGTACATATAAAATGCAATCGTTACCGTTTACTGATCTATCAACGCACAGCTAACCAGTGGACAGATTAGGTTGAAATTTGGCATACACGTAGATATTAAGACATGGGTTTCCGCTAAGAAATCAGCCCCCTTACCACCATCTCTTATTGCGATTCAATAACTGAATAGAATGCTTATTCATACCAATGAATATTCAACTCTATTTCAAATGGTATAGAGTCGCTTATTTATTGGTATGAATAAACAATATATTCAATTATTGAATCGCAATAAGAGATGGTGGTAAGGGGGCTGTACCGATGTGGCCGGCGGAACTCGCCAGCTTGCAGGTGTGGAGTTACAGTCCAGAGTATTACGCACATTATTCGGGACTGTCCGCTTACAAAATGCGAAGACAATGTTAATCCGGCGGTCCCGCCTGTTGTCATTATAGATGACAGTCGTTAATCCAAGTCAGTAACCTTTAGGCGGCTTTAAAACACTGGCCTCCGCTAACCCGCAGTTGAGCAGCGTGGTGGGATATGCTCTAAACCTCTTCAATTGAGGGGATCTCACATCCAAGCAGTGGGTTGAATAAGGGTTGACGAAGACGCAGGTTGTTAGAATGTCGCATTTTGCATACATGCACTTTATAGATACGTAATTGTTAGATAAGTTATGTCGAACTTCTGGATACTTTCAAGCCATTGTGTAGCTTTTGTAATCTTATAATATATTTTTTATATATATAATAGGGGGAGGGGGGGGATATGGGTCACTTTGTAGAAAGCAATCACCACCGCCCATGGAGATTATCCTATCCGTTGCCAGCCTTTTGAGGGAAATAAAGACTCTGTTCTTGAAGGATTCCATGTCGTAATTGTTCGGAAATACCGCTGAGGGAATTTGATTCCACACCACACCGTCCGTCCGTTCGAAACTCTGTGATAGATAGATGGATCATTGGAACTTTAATAAATATATATAAAAAAAATACATAAAAATCTACACGGACTCTACTATCTGAATTAATATACAATGCTTCACTCCCCCGCCGTATCACGTATTCATTAATTGCTTAAAGTGTCATTAATTTGTCCCACAATTAAAATAATTACACCATTAACTCTAACTTGTGAAACATTTAACACATCTACGAGTACCTTTGAAAGGTCGTACTGACGCGCAATAGACATTTTGAAAAGGTACTAATTATCTCAATTAAGAGGTTATACTTGTAATTATCAATGGGTATTCGACAAAGGCGTTTGATTCTGCTTGTATGTCTGTTACATTTGTCCTCTTAAATGATTTGTAGAGTTCCCTGTTTTGTGACACAGAGAGATTTTATTGTTGAGAGAGATAAGTTTATATAATTTGACTAATGAGTTAAGTACACTGAATAAGTAATAGTGCTTTGACGAGCCTGGTGGTCGTATGGCTACTTTACTCCGAGGTTGCGGGTTCGATTCCCGCACAAGACAAATATTTGTAAGCAAGAACATCTGTTTGTCTTTTTCTGAGTGTTTTTATGTATTTACAAAAAAAAAATGTATTTCAGTAGATATATTTATCAGTTATCTAGTACTCATAGTACCTACAAGCGTTGCTTAGTTTGGGATTGGATGGCAGCGTGTTATTTGTCCAGGGATATTTATTTATTTATTTATCCACACATAACTATTTCTTTCTCTATTAAAAATATTACATTTTCGTATTCGGCTAATAGGCGCGTGTTTCTTACAAATTCACATAACGTACTCATAATATTCCCACTCTCTCTTCATAATATTGGTATACAGGTATAGATATTAATTTATAAAGAACAGATATTTTTATTCGGCGACTTATAAGGAACAGGTATTTTCATTCGGTGACCCATAGTCAATACGTCACGCGTGTACTTGTCGACAATTCGTCTCTCCCGACACCGCATTTGTTGGTGCGCTCGACGACACGCTCCGGTGCTGTTCCCCGGACTCTATCCATCTTGGTGACAGCCATTGTGATTTGGACAGTTTGGATTGTTCATTTTGTGCCTCCATTTAGGCATATTAGAGTTATTTATTTGTTTATTATTCTGTTATTCTAATATCTGATCTGTATCCAATAGTATCTTTGTTCTAAATTTAAGATTTTAAATACAGTTTTGAATGGAATGGAAATAAGTGTAATATTGTTGTATAAGTGGTTCACCACATTATAACACTTCCATTGATACCTAACTCACTCGCAGGAACACAACAACCCTCAATGGAATTGTTATTTAGCTGCTGTACTCCGTGAGGTGGAGGCACTTCGTTCCTCCTGTTCCGGTTTCTGTTAGCGAGTCACCAGAAATGAAGGAGTTGCTGCGTTGGCAGCAGCTGCAAGCACAACGCAGTAACTCCATCAACGTTATAGGCAATATTGAAAGCTAGCGGTCGCCTGCGATTTCTTCCCGCGTGGACTTATTTGCGTCCAATATGAAACATATCAAGTTGAAACATACGTCTGATTTTAAGTTAAACTTTCAACTTTATAATTTGGACAACTGCCAATTTTACCCAGTAGTTTTGCGTGATGCGTTATAGGTGGACGAACAAAAAAAATATATTAAAAATACTTGTATTGTCTTCTATTGCTCTTATAAAGACTTAAAAGATTAGTGAAATATCTCTTGTGAACAGATCTACGAGTACATACATCGGGCTCCGCCCGCGTGAATGTGGATTATTGCGTAAACTTTTGGTCATCCCTCGGGAACAGCCCCCTTACCACCATCTCTTATTGCGATTCAATAACTGAATAGAATGCTTATTCATACCAATGAATAAGCGACTCTATTTCAAATGGAATAGAGTCGCTTATTCATTGTATGAATAAGCATAAGAGATGGTGGTAAGGGGGCAGCTCATCATTTCGGAATAAAGTATCCTACTATATATTCTGGACTTTTAATATGATGTATGCAACTTGCAGTAATTAGGCGCGAAAGCAGAACAAACAAATTCACGGTCCCATTAGAAAGGATAAAATATAGGTACATTTTTAAAATATACTCTTTGTTTTCAATAATAAATTTGTTGTCGTTGTGCAGCTGTGAGCTTAATGAATAGGATAATTAACGCCACCATCATAGGGCTGTAAATACTGTCCTAGACGTCAATTTACACATTCTGTTAAAGTATTTATAAAACCACAACATTCAGGTCGTACCAATATTATTATTTGAGAGCTTTTCACCTCACCCTAAAAGGAGATAGTCAAGATACAGTCCAGTCATCCTGCTTGCTCCGGGGTCGTGACCCGCGCAGCCCGTATACTGTAATCTGATTAAGAGAGGGCACTTCCTTCTGCCGTGTGGACATACTGTATAAGTGGTTGGACTAGAAGTGAGTGATGCGCGGAGCGTCGAGAGGGGCGATGAGCGGAGCGATCGAGTGATTGCATGATCAACAACGTGATGGTTGCGGGGACACGGACGTTTGAGGCAGGTTACTCTACAATCTGGAAAAATATTGCTAATTATGTTAGTATAAAATTACGAACCATAAAGTTATGTAATTTGTTGTGTGTTTACCTCTTCTTATAATTCAGGGTCATAGACGCGAAGCGTGAAGAAATACTTATATAGGTGTCAAGGGGTGAACCGTCAGCGCTGCGCTAATCGCAGTCAGTGTTGGCGGTCTTCATATTTTTTCATAGTTTTCCATCAGGCAAGGCGGAGCTAAGACTGCATTAAAAATATATATATATGACACGTTGACCGGAATATATGATTATCTCAGCTGAGATCTGGAATCTGAAGACTGGGTATCTCAGGTCACTGAACCGTGCGTCTTAGAAAATATATTGTTTTTTTTTTAATTTTTTACATAATCATTACTCAAATGTAAAATGTGGAGGACGAATCATAAGAATATTTGATTATTTCGGCAAGGTGCAGGATGACAATTTCATCTTGTTTCTTAATTTTTCTCTCTAAAATCTTTTCTCTTTTAATCTCTAAGATCTGTTTGTAAATCACCGACGTGAAGATTTTAAAATAGTAATTTGCGGTTAATTTTTAATTTTTTTAACTAATACTATGTTGTTATTTCTTGGCATAGATAAATCAAAATGGCTACATGTGGTTTTCATAAACTTAACCGCTGATCGTTCGCGCTTATAGCAGCAGTCTAACATGCGTCTATCAAACTATATTAGTAAATGAATACTTTGATTAAACGGCATTGAGTAGGGACATTGGGCTGGGCACTACTGGGCAGTTGTTCAGACTCTTTTGTGTCCCCATTGGCCGACCGGCATAAACTTATTTCAAGGGCTATTGAATGAACTCTACAATTGAATTCTTGAAGGAAATAGAAGCGATAGTTTATACATATTACTCATTCAGTTTAGTTTCACTGGGCTGTTTCCGCACTTAGTTTAGTCGGTTCACAGTCGGTTCCATTCCATAGAAGTTTTCTTCTGTGAACACGTGCTCGAGATAAAGAAACACATCGAAAGATAAGTTATTGTCTACGTTGCTTAACATGCGTGTTCAAATTATATTGAATTTATAATTACAGCAACCCCTAATATGACTTTTTTACATAATGCCAGACGCTAGACAATACAAAACGCCTCATGTAAATACCGTAGCTTATAACATGCAAGAAGCATTGCTCTGACGCTGCTAACACTGCATCTCCTTACATCTGGTGACCTCACTCACTCGCAGGAACACAACAACTCTAAAGAACTTGCAGTCTACCTCGCCACTTCGTTTATTCATACCTCACACACCTCACTATCTATTGATTATTTTTCCACTTAACTATTACGAAATAGATTACGTACAGCAGCAAAACAACGGTATACGAAATGGGTCAACTATAGCGCAATTAACCAATTGGTAAAGCGGATACGTTCATTACAAACATACAGACGGACAGACCACCTACGGACTCCGCTTATAAGGATGTGAACGTGCGATTTTATATTCGGAACGTATACGAATCATTTCCTTAGATTTATTTATTTATTGGTTGATGCCCGCGGATTTGCTTGAGCGTTTGATATGTACGTTTTACTCAGAAAATCTTAATATTTCTGTGATTATAGGTAGTGTTGATGGCTCTGAACAGTCGTCTATTCGCCAATGAAAGTCTCATCGAAATTGGTGCAGGTCTTTGAAGCTGGCGTGGAGTTAGGTTTTTGAAATTTCATGCAGTCATCTTAAATATTTCTGAGATAAATAGTAGCCTAAATTAAACTGAAAAGTTATTTTTTGTCAGTAAAAAATCCGTCAAAATCAATGCAGCTATTTCCGATATCTTTGGCAAACTGACAGACATTCAGACAGAATATAAAACTGTATGGCATCAACCCATAATCATTCCATTGTTAGGATATGGGTCTCTCCTTAATCGAAAGGACGTAGAGCATACTCCACCACGCTGCTCAACTGCGGGTTTAACGGAAACTGTATGGGCTTGAAAAAAATCATTTCTTTTGAAGTCCCAGATAAACGTTCCCTATGTATACATTTTTATTGAGTTAATTTTCAAAATGGCTGAAATGATTTTGACGAGATTTTCATAAGTAGGTATGTAGAAGACTGTTCAGAGAAACATCAAACCAATTTTATATTGTTTCTAAGGTCAAAATGGAATAAATCCACCTTTCTACATTTAGTTTCTTGTTTGATATAAAACAAGAAGCTAAATGTACTAGCTTCCACCCGCGACTTCGCCCGCGTTTACTTTTCTTTTAATAAAAAGTATCCTATGTCCTTCCTAATACCTTTGAGAATATATGTACAAAGTATCATGATGATCGGTCGAGTAGTTTCGGCGTGAAAGTGTAACATTCACATTGACATTTATAATATTAGTAGGGGTGTATACTTGTTTGTTTTGTCCAATAAAGGTTTCACAAAACAATACGATACGATACGATACGATACAATACAATACAAAATTTAAAAACAAAAAGTTTTCATAAATTTTACTTGAAAGGGTTCCGAGCGTCCGAGTCTCATGACGTCATGAAATACGATACTCACATAAGCTTATATGCGTTTGTATGTTTGTTTGTCTCAGATGTTGCACTTGATAACGTATGTAGAAAGCCATGTCTGATACAAATTCCAACAAAGTTTATAAAAAGTAAGCATTTAAGTTGTAAAATAACACTGTTATGTGTTCCGTGTGAGTAGTGTTAGTTCATTTTGAAATAAAAAGAAAGATTTTGATGATCTTAAAATATTGTTTTCGACTTGTTTTTTATTCATTATTTGTATGTATTAAGAAAATGTATTTAAGTATAATATTATTCATCTAGTAGTATAAGCTTTGCTTAATTTGGGACTAGTTGGCCGTGTATAATTTGTCCTGGAATATTTTTATTATATATTTTGTGGTTATAAATAAATAAATATTATTTATTGATTTATAACCACACATATAACGTAAATTTGCTTCGGAAGCTATGCAAGTATAAAGCATATTTTTTCAGAGGCAGATTAATTCAGCAATATGTCCAAATAGGACAGACGGTCGTTTGAACTATTGAATGACCCCCAAAACGGGTCTGCAGTATTTCATAAAGACCGACTGAAATACAGGTTATAAATTATTTGTGAGCACAGACATAATCGATAATGTCTCGCAGTGAACAAACTGAATCAGCCCCCTGCCCACCCTCCGGGCTTGCCGGGTATTTACCTTGGCCTTGCAAAAGCACTCTGCATTCATGGAACTTTTCAATGACTATTCGTTTTGATAGCCCTTTTGGTGCAGTGACAGGGGACTGTTTTGCTTCTCGTTTTCAGCATCATGCCCCTGAACCGAATGAAACTATAATGAAATTTGATGCGAATATTTTGATGTGTATAAGTTTTTAAATTTGCTACCGTGCGGGAGCAATCCTAAAAATCTAATGATAAAATTTTTTGTAGTTTCGTTGTAGTTTCGAATCTATGCTCTACATCCAAAATTCAATCACACCACTGGATAGATGAAGGATCAAATAATTTATTACGCTAAATAAGGACTATATGTTGGGGTGTAAGTGGTTCATCAAGATCTTTGAACCAAAGCCAACTTCACTTGCACGCGGTGCACCCTGCTGACTGACAAACGAAGCTCTGGCGAAAAGAGAGGTAGGGAGCGTAATTGTAAGCTACCCGACTGGGGAACGTACCTCCACCTCACAGAATATCGCAGCCAAATAACGGTTCCCTTGAGGGCTGTTGTGTTCTTGCGAGTGAGTGAGGTCACCAGAAATGAAGGAGATGCTACAATGGCAGCGGGGGTGGCGGCGTGCGAGCGATATTTTATGTTGCGAGTGTTAATATGGCTACGGTAACCGCTTCAGATCAGGCGGGCCGTATGCTTGTCTGCTAACCGACTTAGTATAAAAAAAAAACTATGGAATAACGTATGCGGGAGAGGGGGAAGCGCTGCCATTTTGAGATAAATTTAGTGCTAAAGTATTCACTTTCAACACACGGCCGTGTCCATAATACAGCCACACTCCATTTTTTTTCATTTGAAGGGTACTGGCAAAGATCAGGGAATGTCTTTATGAATAGTTTATGAGATAAAGACGTTTTTATTTTAAAAAATAAAAACCGACTTCAGTTGTCGAGCGCAGCTTATTCTTACCAATACCCCGGGAGATACTTCTTCCTGGATGTCGTACAAGATTCCTTTTTACGACATCCAGCGCAGAATAATAGAGTGGCGCAAGTCTATTCTGCCGGCAACCACAGGGCAAATTTGAGGGTTTCCGACGTGCGACGTAGCCTATTTAAAGACTTTCAGATAGGCAACGGAAGGCCATGCCTGAGAGGAATAGTTTCAGAAGTCCGCATGAATATCATGCATACTTGCTTTCCCAGTTTTAACCGTTACTCCCTGATCATGAAGCTTTCTTTAGGCGAAAGAATTTTTAAAATCGCTTGAGTAATTTTCTGGTATATCCACTACAAATTAAAATTAAAATCTCTTTTTAATATTAGTGTTGATTTCAGGCACATATATCAATAAATTTAATAAGTGAGTTTCAATAATTAAGAAAGTTCGTTTTGAGTTCTCACACACACACTTAAATACACATTACACTTAAAGAGACTTGAAGGTATGCGTGGCAAGCGTTTCAAAAGTATGTACGGATGCTCGTATGCTTTCCTGTGTACGCGAACATGCTGCTTAGTCGCAACGATTGTCTGTATAAGTAGCCGCGGATTAATCCCAGTTGTCGATTTGACGTCACGTGTGTGTGCGTAAGCTTATATATATATATTACTTTACATGTATAGTAGTAAAAATTGTAGGGCCAAGAATACGGACATCGGTTTTGTAGGGAAAGAGCAACGATGGCCTTTCTAACCTCTATTAAGTGTTGAATGGTTCCAGCCGTTGGATAGTTGGAACTACAGTTTTAACTATTCATTGTCACTTTAGTGGCTGCCGATGTTAATCCTGGCTGGCTAGCCAGGATTACCATCGGTATCGGAGGAGACATTGCATGGGAAATGTGTGGTAGGCGTAGGCTTGCGTCCTAATTTAGATCGAAATCGTCAATTTAATGAAAGGCTTCCCAATATAATTTCAGTCGAACATAAATTGTATATTAGTTTCCATTAACAAATACCAATTAATATTTAATTAAAGACAGACCCACGATATGTGTGGGAGTCGACATTGTAAATGAAACTAAGTATTTATTCGTTTCCCTTAAGCTACCTACTAATCAGAAACCAATGTCGTACTTAAAGTACAATCCTCGGAGCTTAAAATATAGTAATGAATTAAAAAAATCAGTAGAATATAAGCTACAGTATAGGAGATTAATAGTATTACCACACCCCGGTCACTCCATACAAATGTCGCGTCGTTTACTACTACATAAACAATGACGTCTGTGCAGAGCGCGAATGAGCGTGTGTGCGTGCGGCGCCATACAAACTGTTCCTGATTTGTCTCAGAGGGGAGGTGAGGTCGACACGAGAGAGCGGCACGGAGTGGCAATACTGTACGTAGTACTGTTACTTATACTGTGGTATTACTAACAGTATGGCCGCTCCCTGCCGCGCTCTCGCATCGACTTCCCTTCCCCTCCGAGATGAATTTAGAACAGTTTGAATATCGCCACATGCACACACGCATAGACGCTCATTCACGCTCTGCTCAGACGTCATTGTTTGAGTAAACTGTTTATGTAAAAGTTTACGACACGGTTTGTCGGTTTATATAATAAAATAAAATAAAACAAATAAATTTGCATAGATAGAATGACCGGGGTGTGTCGAGTCTAAAGAGAATTAATACTGAATGCACACTCATCCGAGCCGAAAGCGCCGAACGAATCGAATTTTAGGATTCTTTATATGGAGCCTCGCACCCTTCCATAGATTCGGACAATTCGCCTCGGATAGGTGGGCGAGGTGTCATAAGACTTCATATAAAGAATTCTAAAATTAGTTTCGTTCGGTTTGTTCGACTCGAATAGATGTGCGTTCACGTTTAGATCGGATTTTTAATTCCACATTATGAACTTCGGTTTAGCTTATCCGTTACAAAGAGCCTATCGACAATATTGAAGACAATTCATGTCTGAGTTAAAGAAATGTTACTGATATTTTAAATGGAAATGATTTTCTGAATAAAATTTGGAAATTTTGGAGATAATCAATTTAGGTATCGTTTTACTGTAAACGATATAAACTGAAGATCGCGGTTCTTGAGAACTAAACACGCGAACGAAATTGCAAATATTCGCTGGTGTTCCATTATGCGACTTGAGTTTCTTCATTGTTTGAAGCTATAGAACATAAGTAGCTAATCATTTTATTTAGAACCAAAACCTTACATGAACGTGGTGCCACCTGACTAGCACGCGACCGACTAGCAAATGAAGCTCTGGCGACAGAGACGTAGAGCATGTCAATGCCTGAAACATGACTCAAATAAGCCTCCGCCTTAAAGAAGACCGCACTCATATAACAATACCTTTGAAGGATGTTGTTACTGAGTGAGTGAGTGAGGTCACACCAGCAAACGTTTGTTGTACTACGGTAGCCACTTTACATCATGCGGGATGTTTCCCAAACGGCATTGTGTTAATAATACTATCATAACTATTTCACTTTATTCCTAATAGTCAAATATACTCTCCATTTAATTTTCTTTAAATAAAATTATCAATTTATTTATATGGAAATAGTAAACTCAAACAAAAACTTAAGTAAAACACCCACGGCTACAGCGACACAGTCACTTTATTGAAAGGAACCGTCATGTAAAAAAAACAAGGTAAGGTACATTTTTTCTGCAACGTAATATCGTATAGTAAGACAAGTAAGCTCCAACCTTTATCTAAGTTATGTGGATCACCCAAACTCCGATTCAATTTTAGTCGGTAATATTGAATTATTTATAACTCTCCGTAATGTCGCTTCAATTTACTCGACAGTGTACTGTATTGAGTGAATTAGTGGAGTGCTCGATGTTGTCGTTCGAACGTGTTTACGGCATATTCAGAAATTTCTAAAAATATATTGAAAACGCATTGATGGAGGATACAAAATAATAAGTCTGACTCAAACTAATTACTTATAACGGTAATACTGCATGAAAATTTTACTAAAGAGTAAGTTATGATATCGATCATTTTGCTTATTATAGTGTAGTGTGTGGAAGTACTACTTACATTCGGTTTATTTCAAATTAACATTAAGTACAAAAACTAATGGAGTTAATATTTTTGGACATATTTTATGATATTTGTATTAGATATATAGATACATAGAATGAGCTTTATCTGCAGTTTACATCACAAAGAAAACAAATAAAATTATTAATTTGTTACAAACATGTAAATGCAACAAGGCGGCCCTATTGCTAAAAGCAATCTTTTCAAATATATTAGTGAAGCAAACCTATTGATTATTTTAGATACGAATGCAAATTTTCCTATCTTGTAAAAAATAACACTCGTCCTTATATCTCATACTTATAACACTCGTCGTTTTTAGTTTAAAGTTAAAAACAACATCAAACACTTCATATAAGTCTATATTACTCGTGATAATGATTATAGCAATATCACATACTTTTAATGATGAATGAAAATAATTTCTTCAAAAACCTGGCCATGTTACAATATGTACGATTTAACATTTCCAACAACATAGTGCGTGGCTGTCGACATGTACACGTAAGGACAAAATTGAGTAAATTTATTTGGTGAAAAATGTCTTCGAGAAATCGTAAATGGTACTCAAATGTGACTTCGAGTCATTTGTCTCCTTTCGGGCAATAAATCTAAAACTAAAATACCGACGTATAAATTCCTAACGAAAATGCTCTTATTTTGGATACGTAGAATTTGCTTTTAACGAGCCTAGTGGGTGAATGGTTAGTATTGGCTGGAATGGTTTAAGGACAAGGAGTTGCAAAGGACAACGGGCGTTTTTGGAATAAGACAAAAATTTGCGGCTACTTTAGAAATGTTCGAGCGATGGAGAGTGCTATGCTCGGGGTTTCTCTGCGGGATCGTGTGTGGAGACAGCGCGTGTCCTCCTTACAGAACTAACGCCGCCAAATAAAAATTCCCTTTACGAATGTTGTGTTTCGTGTAATGAGTGAGTGAGATTACCAGAAATGAACGAAATGCTGTGTTGTGACATCCCGTGAGCCTTATATTATAAGTTTATATAGCTACGGGCACCGCTTCACATCAGACGGGCCGTATGATTGACTGCCACCCGAGAAACTAAAAAAAAAAACAATCAATTACTATCCAAATACACAAACCAAAGTATTCCGTGAGTGATGTACAATCGATGCCAAAATTAAATAATAAACCATTCATGACGGGCAATTATTTTCTATTTTATGAACGAGAATCGGTTCAACTACAGGAAAACGAGTAAAAGGGGTAAGCACCCATTACGGGGGTTATTGAACCCCATCCCGGTTCGGTAGGACGATAAATTGGAGTGAACGAAAAATGATTTGAGGGTTTATTTGTCGTTCGTATTTGTTCCAATATTCATTCATGTGGATATAAGGTACCATGTAAGAAAATTCATATCGTAGTGTATTTACTCAATATATTGTTTTTATACTACGTTGGGTGGCCAACAAGTCTACGGCCCGCCTGAAGTCGCTTCAGTGGCCCTTTTTGTTCGAGTGCTTTCAGACATGTAGGCGTGGCGGGGGAACTTTGTATTATAATATGGACTAATATATATTTCACATAATATACTAATATATATTTCATATATATATATATATGTATATATATATATATCACATAATAATATAAATACATGAACATTCTATCTATATAATAATATAATAATTCAATTTGAAATTATGCTTACATATATTTTCATGTCCAGTGGACTGAAAATAGTACAAGTCGAGTTCTCTTTCATTGTAACTGTAAAACCATAAACATACTAACTGTCGCCACTCGCAACTGTACTCCGTTCATAGCTGTCTGGACAGTCTACAAAGCCTATAAACTGATATATTTACTGGGACAGTTTGTCTATTTGTAGAACAAACGTTTTTACTCATTGACAATGTTTACGGCGAAGAGAGGTGGATTACGGTTTTAGTAAATCCAGTGGTCGAGTGGTCGAAATTCAACCATAAATTTAAGTTATGACTTTATCAATAAGCAAAAAAGTATAAATTTAAATATAAATAAATATTTCTGGACAATTTACACAGCGCCATCTAGTCCCAAATTAAGCGCAAAGCTTGTGTTATGGGTACTAGACAACTGATAAATGTACTTAAATACTTTTATTTTGTAAAAACATACTTATAATACATAGGAAACACCCAGACCAAGACAAACAGACATGTTCATGCACACAAATGTTTGTCTTGTGCGGGAATCGAACCCGCGACCTCGGAGTCAAAGTGCCCATTGCTAACCATTCGACCACCGAGCTCGTCAAGTATATATGCGTGTGTGTCTAATGAAGAAAATACATGGTAGTGTGTGTAATGTCTTTTTTTTTATTTAATGTATTTTTTATACTTAATTTTTAAAAATCATTAGCATTCTCTTGAGGGGTGCAGTGGTTCATCATCATCTTTGAACCAAAGCCAACTTCACGCACTCCTGCACGCGGTGCACCCTGCTAACTGACAAACGAAGCTCTGGCGAAAAGAGAGGTAGGGAGCGTAAGTAGTGAGGTCACCAAAAATGAAGGAGATGCTGCGTTGGCAGCGGGCGTGTTTATGTTTTATTTAGGGACTTTGGTCTTAAAAAGACATGTCAGTCCCATCGTACCTTATCCTATTTTACACTTTAGTATTCATACACATATTTACATTACACGCATACATAAAAACACACATATACATATAGACGTATGCATATAGGCATAAGCATCCATACATACATCGTAATTCATAACCGACGTGCTACCATATCGTATACAGCTTTAGCCCCAGAAGATGTAGGGTGGGCTAGAATGCCGTGAAAAGCTCCTACATCCCAGACATTTATCCCAAAATCGGACACCAGAGCATTTCTTTCACTACCATTCTTCACACAACATGTTGTACATCGTCAATAACAACGCACTCATTACAGTTAGCAGAGTCTACTTTTTTCATGAGATGTCCAAATTTTTCCGATGGAATGTGGCCTGAACGAAGTCTGTGAGCTAAAACTGTATAACGCCTACTTAACCCGGCAGTCGCAAACCTATATCTTTGACGAGCTCGGTGGCGTAGCAGTCAATGACGCGGCTTCGATACCAACGCTCGTGGGTTCGATTCCCACATAGGACAAACATTTGTGTGTATGAACATGTCTGTTTGTCTTAGTCTGGGTGTTTTCTATGTATCATAAGTATGTATTTACAAAAAAAAAATGTATTTACGTATGTTTATCAGTTGTCTAGTACCCATAACACAAGCTTCGCTTACTTTGGGGCTAGATGGCGCTGTGTAATTTGTCTGACAATATTTATTTATTTATTTTTTTTTTTGGGGTGCAAGTGGTTCATCAACATCTTTGAACCAAAGCCAACTTCACCTGCACGCGGTGCACCCTGCTGACTGACAAACGAAGCTCTGGCGAAAAGAGAGGTAGGGAGCGTAATTGTAAGCTACCCGACTGGGGAATGTACCTCCACCTCACAGAATACCGCAGCCAAATAACGGTTCCCTTGAGGGCTGTTGTGTTCCTGCGAGTGAGTGAGGTCACCAGAAAGGAAGGAGATGCTGCGATGGCAGCGGGGGTGGCGGCGCGCGAGCGATATTTTATGTTGCGAGCGTTAATATGGCTACGGTAACCGCTTCACATCAGGCGGGCCGTATGCTTGTCTGCCACCCGACGTAGTATAAAAAAAAAAAATCGGGGGATACAGTTTTGTGTTGCAGCTACAAATCTATGATCTCCATCCAAAATTGAATCACACTACTGGATAGATGAAGGATCAAAGAATTTATTACGCTAAGTAAGGACTATGGAACATCGCGTGCGGGGGAGGGGGAAGCGCTGCCGTTTTGAGATAATTTTAGTGCATATGACGTTTTCACGTACAACATGGCCGTATCCATGGTATAGCCACACCCCATTTTTTTCCTGCTCGATATCGTCCAAGTACTTGTAACATACATAAGTTAATGCCGACAAGAGTAAATGTTTACTTAGGTATTGCTAATAATTATTTATTTATTCTACTATGAAGGGTCGAAGTAGAAATATTATTTAATGATACAGTTTCAACGTACGCTCGAAAACAAAATTAATGCTCCTTTATTTTTCCAAAGAAAATCGTCTGTTTACGTAGATATTACTATGGTGTCATTTTGTAAAGGTCGCAGGTAAAGGCGATTTCACATTGTACGGAATAAAATATATTATATCGAGTGGGAAGGGGCGAGCGACACAGCGAACAAAATGACAGATAGTGCATACCAAACACAACATTTTTCTTGAAGAAATTATGCTGTAATTATTAACCGTTTTCCAGATAAACTTATCGAATTTCTTTTTTATATGCAGACCTAAAATACGTCAACAAAAATTTTGTATTTAAGTTTACCATTGTAAGTTTTTTTTTGTAAACAGCCAGCGATGGAGAGGGCTATGCTCGGGGTTTCTCTGAGGGATCGAATCAGGAACGAAGAAATTCGACTGAGAACTAAAGTTGTCGACATAGCCTTCAGAGTTTGCAAGCTGAAGTGGCAATGGGTGGGTCACATCTGCCGAGTAAGTGATGGCAGATGGGGGAGGAAGGTATTAGAGTGGAGGCCGCGCGTAGGACGACGAAGCGGTTCACGCCCTCCTTCTAGATGGTCCGATGACCTTAAGAAAACAGCTGGAAGCGGCTGGATAAGGAAGGCGGAGGATCGTATTTGGTCGAAAGTATTGGGGAAGGCTTATATCCAGCAGTGGCTATCCACTGCTGGATAAGTCTTCCCCAATGCTTCTATGTATATATGTCATTCAATGTATCTATATACAGGCTGATAATGATGATGATGATTGTAAGTTTAGCGTATCATCAAAAAACGTGTGTGTAAAATCCACCTTAGTATTATATTACCTAAAATGAAGCAGTATTTTCCCCTCTGTTTTTCATAATGGAGCGTAATTATGATATATTAGGTTTTAAAAAGTTAATCTAGTCATAATTCGTAGCTGGGAACACTTACAACTTAAAAAATCCCGCCCCACCTACTCTTATTATCCCTGGCATTAGATATTATGGAAAATCCCTTTTGTTGCCTTGAAAGCGAAATGCCAAATGAAGAAAACAAGCATTTGGCCTTACTGATGGAAAGCAGGTACCGCAGACTATGGCCACGAGCAAAACTACGCTTTAACTTTGGGGTGTATGTGGTTCATCAACATCTTTGAACCAAAGGCAACTTCACCTGCACGCAGTGCACCCTGCTGACTGACAAATGAAGCTCTGGCGAAATTAGAGGTAGGGAGCGTAATTGTAAGCTACCCGACTGGGGAATGTACCTCCACCTCACAGAATACCGCAGCCAAATAATAATTCCATTGAGCGTTGACAACAACGCTTGTTCTTGCTAGTGAGTGAGGTCACCAGAAAGGAAGGAGATGCTGCGTTGGCAGCGGCGGTGGCGGTGGCGGCGCGCGAGCGATATTTTATGTTGCGAGCGTTAATATGGCTACGGTAACCGCTTCACATCGGGCGGGCTGTTTGCTTGTCTGCCACCCGACGTAGTATAAAAAAAAAGATCTATCTAAAATACCTCATTACTTACCATCTTCGCCAGTATGCATGGTCCCTAATATGAACAACATTGTAAAGGAAGATAGGGCGATTCCCTACAGTGTATTTTTCCCAGCTCTGGGACGCCTGTATCGCTGCCTTGCGACGACTAAGGAATTTTTTCTTTGCATATACCTTGCAAACATCGACCCGATTTAGTTGATCCCCCGGGCATGTTACTGCCTTATCTTGTTACTTACTGGTTGTATTACTTTTGACTGTGGGTTTGTTTGTGTCAGAAAACTAATAATGAATTAAATTGACGAGCTCGGTGGCGTAGCGGTCAATGACGCGGCTTCGATACCAACGCTCGTGGGTTCGATTCCCACATAAGACAAACATTTGTGTGCATGAACATGTCTGTTTGTCTTAGTTTGGGTGTTTTCTATGTATCATAAGTATGTATTTACAAAAAAAAATGTATTTACGTATGTTTATCGGTTGTCTAGTACCCATAACACAAGCTTCGCTTACTTTGGGGCTGGATGGCACTGTGTAATTTGTCTGACAAAATAAAAAAAAAAAAATCGTAGTCGTGCACTCTTGGCAGAGTGGTCGTGGTCACAATTCGGTAGATTCTTGTGTAACCGCTGTTCTTGCGATTCAACGCCATGCAGTTATGTCTAGCAGAACCAGAGCAATCATTGATGGAGTGCGTCAGAGATTTAATGAGGTCTGTCCATCGTGTTTGGAGAGCGCCCACGTGATTTCTTGTCCACCACTTGCCCCTGCACCACCAGTCGTTCCATTGAGTCCTCGCTGCGGGTGTTGTGTCCAAAGAACTTGAGGATTCGTAACGAAATAAATACTTCTGGCCAAATTACACAGCGTCATCTAGTTCCGAATTAACTAAAACTTGTACTATGAGTACTAAATGGTTGATAATTATACTCACGCATGCACGAAAATTTTTTTTATACTGTGTCGGTAAATATACGGTGCGCCTGATATGAAGCGGTTACCGCCATTAGGCACACATTATGAAATATCCCTAAAATATTAGCAAGAATTATATAATATCGCTACACAGCTTACGATTTTTCTATATATTTTTTGATAATGGTTTTAGATCCCACGAAAGTGGGTGGGAAAAATATATAGAAAGAAAGGGTTTCGTGGAGTCGGATTTTTGTAGGTGCTGCTGATCCTGGAATAAAAAAAGTCCATCCGTAGACGCTCAATGTTTCTTGACTTACATGTTCGACTAGATTAGATATGCGAAAACAGGACAAACTAGACTATGTCAAAAGGCTTACTATTGTATCTCAGATTACATAAATGATAAAAGTATTTGGAAATGAATTGCTCTTGTTATGTTAATGATTGTATTTGTGTTTAATGTAACGATATTGGCAATTAAAAGAGTCGGCCTTGAGTTTCTTGCCAGTTCTTCTCAAGAAGCCCCGTCGCCGGAACTGGCACTTAAATTCATTTTCACGGGTAGTGTGGTGAAAGTGAATCTAAGCTCTGCGGATTTAGGGTAGTAATGATTTAGATACATGTCTTATATTTAATTTGTATGACGTTTCTAAGTGCTTTATAAAGTCCAAGGAATAAAGATATTTTGACTTTGACTTTGAGGAAAAGAGGAGGAGGATACTTTTGTCGTAAATACGTCTTTAAATTTGGTACCATACGGGAGCAATCCAAAAAATCTAATGATATCAAAATCGGGGGATACAGTTTGCCCTTGTAGTTACGAATCTCTGCTCTACATACAAAATTTAATTACACCACTGGATAGATGAAGGATCAAATAATTTATTATGCTAAGTAAGGAATATCGCGTGCGGGGGAGGGGGAAACGCTGCCATTTTGACATAATTTTAGGGCATATAACATTATCACGTACAACGCACGGCCGGGTCCATGCGGTCACACACCATTTTTTTTTCTTGTTACTTTGCTTTAACTGTTTTTTTTATTTTATACTACGGGTGGCAGACAAGCATCCGGCCGCCTGATGTGAAGCGGTTACCGTAGCCATATTAACGCTGGCAACATAAAATATCGCTCTCGCGCCGCCACCCCCGCTGCCAACGCAGCATCTCTTTCCTTTTTGATGACCTCACTCACTCGCAGGAACACAACAACCATTAAGGGAATTTTTATTTGGCTGCGGTATTCTGTGAGGTGGAGGTACATTCCCCAGTCGGGTAGCTTACAATTACACTCCCTACCTCTCTTTTCGCCAGAGCTTCGTTTGTCAGTCAGCAGGGTGCATCGCGTGCAGGTGAAGTTGGCTTTGGTTTAAAGATGTTGATTAACCACTTACACCCTAAAATATAACATATTCACGTACAACGCACGGCCGGGTCCATGCGGCCACACACCATTTTTTTTCTTGTTACTTTGGTTAGAGCTTTAACCGTATTGAAAGAAGACATCACGTCTAGCTCAAACATTGCTAGCAAAATTCGCACTTCCTCCACTAATCAGATTTGCCAACATAGTATGAACACAGCGAGGGTGGTCGTATGAATGTTTAATATAGCGCCAGGTCGCATCAGTAATGTCTCATTCACTTTCAGTATGACTCAGCTTGAGTTGTAATCACAAGGTATAAGAGATAAGCGGGTATTTTATAATCTTTTATTTAGTTTCTCCGCGGTGTCTGTAATCAAATCAAGTTAAATTTGACCGGCGTTGGCGCTTTTCATACATTGACTTTTGAAACGAGTTAGAAAATAAACGCTTGAAAGAAATCACATATATTTGTTACTGTTATGAATCAGTACAATTAATTCGCCTAAGGACGGGCAGAGTTTCGACTTATGATCCGGTAGAATACAGAATGCCCCTGCAATGAGCCCTCTGTCGTATTTATTCGCTTTCCCCCGCCATGATAGGGCGGTATGGCGATGGCAGGCCGGCAGTGACGTCACGAACAATCGACGGCACGATCGGTGGGCTTGTTCTGGACCGTTTGGCACGCTTCCGGTCTAAGCCCGGCTATGGCTTAGGCTGGCTGGCATGTCGTTACACTTTCCTTATACCCAGCAGTGGATAGATACAGGCTGATGATGAATGATGATGATTTTTTTATGAAAGGGAACGAAATCCTTGTTGTAAGCGCTCTCGTGTGTCCTGCACGCCTATCACATCATTTTTTTTCCATAAGTAAGTGATGCCTCTGATGTCGCGACTGTTCTAAGCTATACTTACTGCTTACCATCTGGCAGGTCGTATTCTTATTTTGTAACTTAGTTCTATAAAAAAAATATATGTGAGTTTCTGTGACCCAAACACCTGTCAGCGCTGAGAGCTATGTTAACAACCTTGATTCGCCGTCCAATTTCTTTGTTCCGGATTCGATCCCTTAGATAAACTCCAAGCATAGTCCTCTCCATCGGTCACTGTGCGATCCTTAGCCTATGAACCAGCTTAACCGTCACCGTCCAAGTTTCTGCACCGTAGTTCATAGTGGGAAGGACGTACTGATTGATGACTGTAGTTTTCAAGCCGAAATCAAATTAAAATGTTTGTCTATCAAGTGGATGTGATATTTTTTGCACCAATACAATTATTTCAAATGAATGCGTAGTTTTTGATTGTGTTTCCCACATATAGTCTTATTTAGTATCCTTACATAGGTTCAGGATAAGGTATGTTTGTGGTGTTTTAAAACGCTCGGCTTGTGACTTAGACCACAACATTAAATGTTAATATTAAATGTTACCAATGTGTGTTTCAAAACTTTTGTTGAACATATGTTCCGATTGGTGCATCGGTTAACAATGCATCCATTAAATAAATTTATTTAGATTAACTGCAATCAAATTAATACATAATTTATTTGTAATTAAGAGCACATATCGATTTAGGTTTGTGGTTTACTATGTTGAATAATTAATTAGCTATCTTAGTTGTTTACTGATTATTGCACGCGGTTTCATTTACGTTTGGCATGATGTTTGTTTTTAGGCATATATATATATGATATTTTATATATAGACGGACCAGGAGCGAACATCACGCTAGTAAAAATTGACTACAAAGCGCTTACTCAATACTAACACATGAATATTTGCATTAAGAAAATAATATTGACGAGCCCAGTAGTCGAATGGCTAGCAATGGCGACTTTGACTCCGAGGTTGCGGGTTCAATCAATGCGCATGAACATGTCTGTTCATTTTGGTCTGGTTGTTTTCTATGTATTTACAAATACGTATGTATTTACAAAAAAAAAGTATTTACGTAGATCGTATCAATTATTTTTTGTTTGGGACTAGATGGCGCTGTGTAATATGTTCTGAAATATTCATTTATTTATTGTATTTACACAGGAAGGCATTTTAACTAACGTTTTGCTGCGACAGTAAGTCGAGCGGGACTGAATGAATGCCAGGCAATTACCTGGCTTTCTTCTTACCACGATGGAGGCAGGTGGAACGCATTTATATGTAAAATCAACACGGCGGCGCGCGAACAATATTTTATGGTGCGAGCGGTAATATGGCTGCGGTAACCGCTTCACATCAGTCGGCTATATGCTTGTTTGATACCCGATGTTCTAATAAAACCGGCCAAGTGCGAGTCGGACTCGCCCACCGAGGGTTCCGTACTTAAGATCATTATAAATTTGATATTTTTCATTATAAATAAGAAATAATGCGTCGGAAAAAATAAATAAAATATATTTTGCTACATTGCAAAATGTAAAAATTATACATTTGCAATTAAATCTTAAAAAATTTTAACGAGAGGTAGGGAGCGTAATTGTAAGCTACCCGACTGGGGAATGTACCTCCACCTCACAGAATACCGCAGCCAAATAACAATTCCCTTGAGGGTTGTTGTGTTCCTGCGAGTGAGTGAGGTTCTCCAGAAAGGAAGGAGATGCTGCGTTGGCAGCGGGCGTGGCGGCGCGCGAGCGATATTTTGCTAGCGTTAATATGGCTACGGCAACCGCTTCACATCAGGCGGGCCGTATGCTTGTCTGCCACCCGAAGTAGGATAAAAAAAAAAAAAAAAACTTCTCTATATTTTTTATAGGGGTGGAAATATCAAATTGAAGCTACTAGTTCAAATGGGGTATCATATGAAAGGGCTTGATGTGCGCCCTTTCATATGATACCCCATTTGAACTAGTAGCTTCAATTTGAGATTTATTCTTGTACTTGTAGTCTATAATGATGTTACTTGCTCTACCGCTCGCCATCGACAGGGAATTCATCCTCACACTTTAGAACCGAAATGGTCACGTACTGTGCGGTTCCAGAGAAGTTATCTTCCACGTACTATCAAGCTGTGGAATGAATTGCCTGTTGAGGTTTTCCCAGGAGACTACAGCATGGGGTTCTTCAAAAAGGGCGTGAAGAGGTTTTTACAGGGTCGGCAACGCGCATGTGATGCCTCCGGTGTTACAGACGTCCATAGGCTGCGGTAGCTGCTTTCCATTAGGCGGACCGTATGCTTGTTTGTCACCTTAGTGGTATAAAAAAAAAAAAAAAAAACTTGCCAAATTTCATAGTTCTAAGTCAACGGGAAGTACCCTATAGGTTTTGATTCCCTTGAGAATGTGTCGAAATATGCGTTTTTTGCTCAATAAACAGCCGTAACTTTTTTTTTACGTAAACTTAGCAGTTTGATTTTTTTAGAACCTCATGGGACCGTAGACCTGAGTATACAGTTCAAATTTCAGCTTGATACCTCCACGCATTTTCGACATAGAGGGTCTTGACAGACGGACAACAAAGTGATCTTATAAGGGTTCCGTTTTTCCTTTTGAGGTACGGAACCCTAAACAGATATTTAAAGTATAAAAATATAGAAATAGTAGATTATTGCATCGAGCACAAAGTAATTTATTATTGCACCGAGTGCCTGATTTAGAGCCCGAGCATTAGCGAGGGCTCTAATCTAACAGGCACGAGGGCAATATAAATTACTTAAGGCGAGGTGCATAATCTGCTTTTCTTTCAACTAATACCTATAGGAATAGTAGATAAAAGAAACTCATATCAAACAGTTAAAATAGAAGTTTCTATAACACTGTCGGCTTCATTTAGAATGTTTTCCGGAGTTAATGTGTCGCTAGATGATTCCATTTTAATTCGAAGCCGAAGCACTCAAAATCAGATAGTATCACACTTTTATCGTTTCCAAAAATATTGTCAAGCAAAATTAACAAAGTTCCCGCCAAATCACTTTTTTAAATTTCTTTCATTTTTAACTCAGAGTTAGTAGCAATCATTTTTTAAATTTGGAACAAGTAGGATAGTAACGAATAATACGTACGAAAAAAAAAGTATTGATATCGGCTGGCTGAATAGAGCTAATCCATTGAGATTGGCACCTTTTGGTGCGATTAAAAAAAACTGTGCAATAATGAAATTTCATACATTTTTATTGCTCTAGAGCATTAAAGACTCGTTTTGTAGTGAGTTTTTAGTGTGATTGTGATGAAATTAAAGCATAGTTGGAAGAAATATAAATTTTTTCATGATTTTAATTAAATGGATAGTAAAATAATTACATATAGTCTGAATCTCAAGCATATTTATAAAGTACCTAGCTTTTAATCTTATTAAACGAGCTTTTTAGGTTGCTATTGAGCAGAGGGTAAAAATATGGAATGTATGCTTGTTTGCCATCCGACGTATTATAGAAAAAAAAATGGAATAGGTAAATATGATACGTGATTTTTTTTTTTTTGAAAACTTGGAGTTTATTATAGGTATGCTAATTTCAGCAATACGCTTGGCAGTGACTTAATTGATATATATATATATATATATATATATATATATATACTTATATATTATACCTACTTTAGATAGTTTTTGTTAAGATAGGTTTACACAGTTTAGTTTAGTTTTTATTGTCTGCATTATATTATTTATGAATTGATATATATACTTATATATAACTGAATTAATAAAACATATAACTATTCTTTTAGTGTCTGTAATCGGCTAAGATAATAACAGTGTAGAATACAAAGTAAAACTAATACCAGAATTAAATTTAAATGTGAAAAGATATCAGTAATTACACATTGCAAAGGGCCGTTTGCTTAAGTAATTGAAGAGTGACATAGCAATCCAGCACGGATTCAAGATGCACCCTGGGGGAAGCTTGTTTTTAATTATCATATTGAATGAAAACGCTGTACGGGGTACGGGCAAATTACGTCGTAGTAAATTTGTTGTGCAGTAAGCAACGTTTTTTCTATACCAACATGGGTGGAAAACAAGTATTTTTTGGGGTGTTCAAGTGGTTCATCAACATCTTTGAACCAAAGCCAACTTCACCTGCACGCGGTGCACCCTGCTGACCGACAAACGAAGCTCTGGCGAAAAGAGAAGTAGGGAGCGTAATTGCAAGCTTCCCGACTGGGGAATGTACCTCCACCTCACAGAACACCGCAGCCAAATAACAATTCCCTTGAGGGTTGTTGTGTTCCTGCGAGTGAGTAAGGTCGCCAGAAAGGAAGGAGATGCTGCATTGGCAGCGGGGGTCGCGGCGCGCGAGCGATATTTTATGTTGCAAGCGTTTATATGGCTGCGGTAACCGCTTTACATCATGCGGGCTTGTAAGCTTGTCTGCCACCCGACGTAATATAAAAAAAATAAATATATTTTTTAAGAATATTAACCATTAACAATTCAGACTGATAAAATACTCAACCTAACTTTTCAAATGTTAAAAATGTAGGTCAAGCAATATAAAACTGCAGTAGATTCATTATGAACGACATGTTTATTTATGCAATAGTGCACTTTGCCGCATACCGGCGTTTTGCAAGGCCGTACGAGCCTGCATGCTGATATCAAGGGCACCGAGTAAGTACCTCAGAGTGATGACTTGTATAGATGAAGGATGATGCAAGTTAAAATTTTTTTTTTTTAAATAAAAAGGCGTTACAACTTATAGCCTTTATTAATGCGCGCGCGGTTTTGGGACAAACAATGATGTTAATAATTTTATCTAATCTCATACTGAAATTTACACATTAAAGAACTAAACACAGTATCGTAATGACAGTCTTTACGCACAAGCTATCAAAATAAATTTAAAAAGTTATTTTTCGATACAGCTCTTGTATGGACAACTGTATCGTAAAATAACTTTTTTACCGTTTCGATACAGCTTCAGCCCTGGATACAGATATTTTAAACAGGTTGCAATGCGAATACATTGCAACTTTGCAAAATTTTTCTACATAATCTGTGAACGCGGCGCCCCGCGGCGCGTCTCGCATGCGCACTACGCATGCTCGATCTGCAAAATGGATTTATAAGTAAGAAATAAAGCTGTTAAATTAACTTCATGGTTGTATTTAAAATATTATTATCATATATTTCATGAGATTAGATAAAGTAGTGTATGAAACTGCACATAATTAGGTCTTAAAATAATCGTGTAGTCTATTATAACATTCGCCTTCGGCTCATGTTATAAACTCACACTCGTATTTTAAGAACCCTTATTATGCAACAGTTTCATAAACTACTATTAAAACACCGGCACACACTGGTACGGATTATAAAAATAGTGGACATTCGTAATATTGGGTCTTTAAAAATGTAATAGAGACTGATAGAATAAAGCAATAGTTATCATCTACTTTTTTTCATGTTAATGTTCATACATAAAAAAAAATCAGGGACTCAAAGGTTTTCTGGTTGTTCTATAAGGGATCTCTCCCCTTATAGGGATAATTCCGCCCTTGTACACTATATCTTATAGTTATTACTACAATCTATGTTATGGAATACGAACAAACAAACAAAAAAATATTAATTTTATTACTTGTTAAAAACTATTAATGGGAAACGCATCCTGTAATTAGGTAGAATATATCCTGTAATCTACAAATAAATTAAATGACCATCGAACTTTTTTTACATTTTATATAATAAAATCGAATTACTATTCTACTTAATTCGATTTTTTTATTGACCGGTTTCGCTTTTTACAGCATTAATGCATAACGTGGATAACGGTTGATAAAAAATCTAATTAAGTGGAATAGTACAAGTGATTTAATTATTTAAAAATGTTGAAAACGTTCCACCAAGTGCCAACGATCACCATTATTATCGAACTAGTCAATTATCAATCGTTCCGTCTGCAACTACGTATATAAACAAATATTTGAAGTTTAATATTGCCATATAGCAACTTCTAATCGCCATATAAAGAAATTTTGCAAGTGTATGTTATTACAGATAACGATACATTAGTTTGATACACGATTTATGACACATTTTTGTGAAAAGGTAGACAAAAAAATTACATCGTGTTCTATTTTATTAGTTCTATGCAATACCATTTTCGAAACCCAATATTTGTCCACTATTCTAAATCCGTATCAGTGTGGGCTATCGAATAAAATACCATAAAAATTTTCGATGGTATTAAATTTGCGGGTTTGAACATCCAATCTTACTCCCAGTAAATCTTTTTAACAGCTGCCTTATCTGAAGCCGGTCCGTCAACAAGCCAATAATCCAACCCTGCAATCTCGGCGGCGAGTGTGGAGTACCCCGCTGCGCCCATCCGCCGCACAGCAGGCTTCCAGCCTTGACCTGGAGGACATCGGCTACTTGTTTTTGTATCGGATTTATCTTCTATAGAATGGACAACCTTTAGAAAATGCGCTGCCAAATTTATGGTAACAGAAGCGTGGGCTGTATTCTAATATATGAAATATAAAATAGCCGTGAAAACACAATTTTTTACCACTACATTACACTACAAGCGTACGACCCGTCTGATGGTAAGCAGTCATCGCAGTCTATGAACATTTGCGACACCAGAAGCATCCCTCATGCGTTGGCGACTCTGTAAAAACTCATTTACCTACTTGTCTTTTTGAAGAACTCCATACTGTAGTCTCCTGGGAAAACTCAAGGTACAAATTTTCTCTCGATTCGCACAGGAGGCGCCCATTCGCCCGCGAATTCGATCTCGCATACAGCTGTAATGTTTTCAATGAAAATTCTGCATTCTAGGAAAAAATGTTTTCTAAAAACCGCCGAGAAAAAAACAGCTGATAATCAATATAATGCCATCTGTTAGTAAATATGTTCACTACTCTAATAAATGTCACATGTCACTTATCCTGGGAATATAAAAATCATCGAGCTTTTAGGTACATAAATAATAATGGGTTCATACCCACACAAATTAATGGACAAAGTGTACAGACCGCAGTAACCACAAATAGCCGTAGGTAAAATATACCCATAAAAGTACAATGTATCCACTCAAACGATCCTCAACCGACGGGAGCTAATACATTATGCAATATCATTATTTCTTACGTCGTTAACTCATACACTCATAAATAATGCGGCGCGATGTGTGATCAACGAAGCTTGATAATGCTGATATATATTATATTAAACTAGTACAAAGTATTTGTGTACTAATATTCTACGTAAAAGAAAGGCGTGAGTAGGTTTTTAAAATGTCAGCAACGTCTGAGTGATACCTCTGGTATTGCGAGCATAGGCTACGATGACTGCTTACTATCAGGCAGGTCGTATGCTTGTTAGCCACCGTTGTTGTATAAAAAAATATACGTAAAAGTCAAACAACGAGCGACGGAGAGAGCTTTGATTCTCTGAAGCAACTAATCCAAATCGAAGGTAATTCGACAATTTCACTTCCGCTAAGTCTTCAGGACACAGTGTACTAAATGATTTATTATACTGTCCTATTCTTCTACCAATTTCGTAAAGAATAGATAGACAATAGAACCGAACCTATAAAGATTACAAATATGAAATTTGGACGTAACATTAAAGAGTAGTAATAGAAGGTTTTGGAAAGGGAGAAGAGGATGAAATTAAGGAGAGATAGCAAAAGAAGAAAAAAAAAAACAGAGAACAGAAAAGGGAAAACATAAAATTCAAACGGCGTAGCGGGTATACATTGGGAGACAAGCAAAAACTTATAGTAATTTGAAACCAAAATATATGAAAATTTTAAAATAAGACAGAAGAAGAAAATAAGAGCCTTATGTTTAATATTTTAAAAATATGCATTTACTACGAAATATATTTTTTTTTCAATTATTTTATAGTCAGAATGAGTCTCTCACTCTCTTGCAATCAATTTAAGCAGTTTTTTTTATATAAATAGTAAATGCGTATTTTGATAAAAATTAAAGGTAAAGTGGGTGGTACTTATGACCCTTGACTATATGCATATGTTTTTTACTCAATTACGCAAAAACGGATTCACCTATCAGAATGACTATTAGCACATAGATAGGTCATGAAAATGAAGAAATATATAGGACAGTTCTATCCCGGTAGTGAAGCCGTTGAGCGGAAGGAAACGCTGTAATGTTAACGGGATTAGTGGAATGGGATTACTTTATTCGCACATAGTAATCCATTTCTAATTATTTTCTTCCATTTACCTCACAAAAGACCGCAGACAAATACAATTTCCTAGATGCCTACTCACTCACAGGAACACAATAAGTCATTTGGATGTTATAAAGAAAGAAATTGTTTTAAAAACTAGGTTCTAAAAACTAGGATTTAAAAGATTTTAAAAACTAGGTTCAAAATACCTTAAGTCATGCTGAGGATGGAATTTCATACATTCCACATTTCAAAAATAAGCACGATTTTGATAAAATAATTGTAATTATAAAATTTCAAAGTAATCTAAAATAGTCTAAAATAAAATTTCGGAATGCTTTCTTACCTACTTATGAAATTTGTACGTAAAATGCCTTCCTGTGTTTATATAGATAATGGTACGGAACCCTTCGTGCGCGAGTCCGACTCGCACTTGGCCGGTTTTTACATAGAGCCATGATGTTCACCTATGACCTGTATATTTATAAAATGTAATTATTATTTAAATCGTTGATTTCGACCAACTTGCTAGAATATTATAAATATTTTAAAAATTGAAAAATTCACGTCCCCTCCTAGTTGGGATTTGAACCCACTAATCTCTATTACCTGCCCCCTTACCACCATATCTTATTGCGATTCAATAACTGAATAGATTGCTTATTTATACCAATGAATAAGCGACTCTATTTCAAATGGAATAGAGTCGCTTATTCATTGGTATGAATAAGCAATCTATTCAATTATTGAATCGCAATTAGAGATGGTGGTAAGAGGGCTGTCTTGTGCTCTTCCACAGAGTGCGTTTCCTTGTTTAGTAGTGTAATACTTAATAGGTAGATGGCGCCACACTGCGACTTGACAGCAGTAAAATATGGAATGCATAAATTCACCACCATCACAAACCTTCCTGGTAGCTCAGTTGGAAGAGCACTCAACCGGTAATCGAGAGGTCATGCGTTCAAATCCCACCTAGGCCGGCCGAGGCGAATTTTTCCATTTTTTAAATCTTTATAATGTTATAATATGTCTTTCGATGCTTTGTCCTTAAAAATACTTACTTTTGCCATCAACTGTATTTCTTACACTTGAAGTAAGATATGTCGTAAAATTTGATAACGGCATCATTCCTTCTATAATCACATAATTAATTACTCCATAATGTCACTCTTAAAATCTATCTACTCGGAACAGCCCTATTGAGGAGTCCTCCCAAACCATTACATTTAACGGCATTCCGCAAGGCAGGAAAATTGCGAATTCATGAAAATTTTTATAGCAGAGTTTTTCAGATAGGCAATCTTATTTATTTAGGGAGGAGCGTTAGGTAGATACAAAGGGATTTAAATCTTAATACTCTCCCATAATTCATGTTTAAGTAAGTCGAAATTGCATAGTATTAGAATGTAAATGATACGATTTTTCATTTTGAACCCACTTGTTTGGGATTTTCGTGAAAGCACTTTTTAAGTAAGTATCTATTTAGGGGGTTTTCATTCTTACTTTGCTATGTATTTACTGCGAATTTGCTTGAAATATTGGTTTAAAGACTAGTAGATTAATAAAACTCCGACAACCCGCAGTTGAGCAGCGTGGTGGAGTGTGCTCTAAATCCCTTTTTTTGAGGAGAGACCCAATATACCAGCAGTGATAGAAGACGATTATCAATACATATAATAAAATCGTAACTGGCCGCTGTCTGTACATTGAAGATATATAAAAAAAACTAATATAGGGGGGCTTTATGAACGCAATAGAATCCAAAACAATGATTTTTAGAATTTTTGTCTGTTTGTCGGTTTGTCTGTTTGTCTGTTTGTCCGTACGTTTGTGCACGCTAATCTCAGAAACGGCTTAACCTATTTGAATACGGTTTTCACTAATGCATTAAGGTTTGCTCAACTTAACATTTAGTGTTTGTTTCATTTCAATCGGTTCATTAATAAAAAAGTTATATCAATCTAAAGAATCACATATAAAATGGTACAAATCAATTGAATTGACTGAAACTTTTCAGTTGAATTAAGTGAAACTTTATGAAGGTATTATGTTATCATCGTTAAAGTAAATAATACAATAAGAGAGATGCTTAGAGGTCGTAGCGCTAACGCAAGTTAAGCAACCCCTGTCGTGGTTATAACTAGGATGGGTGACCACAATTGACACAAAAAATATATCAATTGGCTTAGTAATAACTCTGTGTGCAGAAATGGAAGATATATAAGAAAATCTATTACAGGGGGGCTTTATGAACGCAATAGAACCCAAAACAATGATTTTTAGAATTTTTGTCTGTTTGTCTGTACGTTTGTGCACGCTAATCTTAGAAACGTCTTAACCTATTTGAACGCAGTTTTCACTAATGCGTTACGGTTTGCTCTACATAACATTTAGTGTTTGTTTCATTTCAATCGGTTCATAAATAAAAAAGTTCTATCAATCTAAAGAATCTATATACATAAAATTCAAAGTCCTGACTGACTGGCTGACTGATATATCAACGCACAGCCCAAACCGCTGGGTCTAGAGATTCTAAATTTGGCACGTAGGTTCCTTATGACGTCTAGGGGTACACTAAGAAATGATTTTTCAAAATTCATCCCCTAAGGGGATTGTGCACGACAGAATAAATTAATTAGAGTAATAAAAACAATTATGTATACATAGTAAATATAGCGCAAGTCATATAAAAGTATAACCAAATACCTAAGATAGGAATAAGTGTTTTCGTTTTCGTTTTTGTATTAGATATAAGTATATGTTAAAATATGTAAATGTTATAAGTATAACTGTAAAATTGAGAAATAAAGAAATTGAAGCTTCGTGTAAATTATTACCCCGTAGAGGTGTGAACAGCGCGGCGGCCGCGTAACACTGGCAGCGAGGGACTCACGTCAGGTTATATTTATAACCTCGCATGCGAGTAAAAGAGACTACGAGCCCTCGCGCACAGGCCGACCGCCTTAGGGTGATAATTAATACATAAATATGGAAAATAGATTAAAATTAATAACGTAGTATAAGTTAGAATAAGTAAAATGTATTAGTTTGTAAGAAATATTAAGAAATAAATAAACGATTCGCTGAGGGGTGAGGAATGCAGGCGGGGGCGGAGGTACGCCTCCGCCCAGTATAAATATAGGATCGGGTCGCCGTACAAGACACAACCGATCGAGACTCCGAGCGAAGCAGACCACTAGAAGAAAATAGAAAAAAGAAATCAAGAAAATTAGAAAACTAGTCTACTGACTGCATTCCTCAACCCAGCGGCGCTACAAAAATAAAACGGTGTATTGTTTCTGACACCGCACCACCGCATCGGTGTATCGTTTCTGACACCGTTACGGCTCACCTCAACAACGTCAAAATTTATACAGTCCACTCTTTAACATCGAAGGCCCACGCTACAACCGCAACATTGTTTGGTCCTTCTGGAAGCCGGATCACTGAACTAGAAGAAAGAAAATTACAAGATGGTCGTCACTAGAAGCGAACACGGAAAGAAGACTTCAGCTACGTCAGGCAGCGGCGACACCACAACGACACCTGAAACAGACGCAACAGCGACCACGTCGGGCACTGGCACCACGGCGACCTCGTCAGGCACGGGTACTACGGAAGCTACGGCCGGCACCGGCACAACCACAAACACCGGTGCAACGGCTTCATCCACCGGCACGGCAAGGCCACCAGACACGTCGGGTATCAAGGCAACACCCGCCGCCAGCACCGCCACAGTCGTCGAGCGTCAGCAAACAGAATTGATGCCGCCACCAGCAACTACGGAAACGCTAAGGCCCGCTCGGTCACGCCGATCTGAAGCCTCCCGCAAGAAGCTCCTCGCGGAGTTGGAGGCTAAGGAAAGGCTGGCTGAGTTAGAGCTGAAGCGGATCCGCGCCGAAGCAGCTTTAGAACAAGCCAGACAAGCCAGATTAGAAGCTGAATCTTCATCGGAGTCAGAAGCAAGCGATGACCTAGCGCCGCAAAGGATATCCGATTGGTTCGAGAGGCAGCCCACACAGAAGAAGCAGCTGCCGCCCGTGGAAGAGGCTGACAACGCACCGCCGGCAGAAAGAGACACAGCGATAGAGCTACATCCAGTCAACGAAATTGAAGGAGGCCTGGCTGCACGCACATACACAATGCGCGAGCAGCAGAACAAAGAAGCACAGACCCGTCAAGTTTCGTCGATGGACGTTACGTCGCTGGCCGCCGCGTTAACAGAAGCCATCCACACCAGCAAATCGAAGAGGAATTATATACCGGACTTGCCTCAGTTCGGCGGCCTAACAACAGAATGGCTGCCGTTCAAGGCGAGTTATAGCGAATCCGCAGCGAGCTTCACGGCGAGCGAGAACGTCGCCAGAATAAGAAGAAGTCTAAGGGGAACCGCTTTGGAGGCAGTCAGTGCCCTCCTCATCAGTCAAGCCCACCCCGAAGTCATCATAAGCTCGCTGGAGAGAAGATTTGGAAGACCTGACACATTACTTATGTGCGAAATGGAGAAGATGAAGACTCTCCCTCGACTCGCGGATAGCCCGCGAGACCTGTGCATCTTCGCAAGCCGCATCGCTAACACCGTAGCTACGATTGAATTACTGAAGCGGCCGCAGTACCTACACAACCCCGAGATACTGCGACTCGTCGTCGACAAGTTGACGCCTATACTACGGAACAAGTGGTACGACTACGCAGCTACGAGCGAAGATACGCCAGAATTAAAGAAGATAGCAGAATTTCTCAACAACGAAGCCGACAAATGCGCCCCTTACGCAGCGCCCGAGTCGACTAACGAGAACAGAAACATAAGAAGAAAAGTTGAACGTGCTTACACCGTCACTACGGAAAACAACGCGGAGCCTACAGAAGAAAAGACTTCGTGTGCCTGCTGTCAGGGACATCACCGGCTACCAGCGTGTCCGCGATTTCTCAAAGCGGACACGAACGAGCGCTGGGAGATCGCGAAGAAGAGTCATATATGTTTCCGCTGCCTCGTCAACAAGCATCGCCGCTCCGTATGCCGCGCCAAAACCTGCGGCCACAACGGCTGCCCTATGCGCCATCATCGCCTCTTACACCACGAGAGACCACCAGCAAACGAAGCAGCACAGCCACGGCCACAAGACAAAGCCGACCAAGTCGTCGCGTCGGCGATTGAACAAGTAGCGAGCAACACGACGAAGGCAAGCCGCGCGTATCTGAAAATCACACCAGTTACGCTGCGCGGCCCGCAAACTACAGTTCAAACCTACGCGCTACTCGACGAAGGGAGCACCGTGACTATAATAGATTCTTCGCTAGCCAGCACGCTCGGCCTTGATGGACCTACAGAACCGATGTGGGTACAAGGAGTGAGCGGGACAGAGATAGCACACGACAAAAGCAAGAGAGTGAACGTCAGCATAAGGGGCAGACACACCGACAACGAGCTGCAGATACGAAACGCACACACCGTCGCAAGTCTGGACTTCACTACTCAGTCAGTAAGCGAGCAAGAAATAAGGGGCTGCTCACACCTAGAAGATATCAAGCACGAACTATTGTACATCAACGCCACGCCCAAGCTGCTGATCGGGCAAGACAACTGGGAGCTCATCGTATCGCGCGACATAAGACAAGGACGGCGCGATCAACTCGTCGCATCGAAGACTCTTCTGGGATGGGTGCTACACGGCTGCCGTACTTCACAAGCGGCGCCTGTAGCATTCTGCTGCACGCACCTCACACAAACCGAGCGTGCAGATCCCATAGAAGAGATGATGAAGAGGTACTTCGCTCTAGAGTCGCTGTCTATCGAACCAAGGAAACAGGATAGCGACCCCGAACTACAAGCGCTCAAAATATTGAAAGAAAAAAGCCGGCGTCTACCCGATGGCAGATACGAGACAGGACTACTGTGGCGCGAGCAAGTTACCAATGTGCCTAGTAACCGACCGGACGCGCTCAAACGTCTATACACACTCGAGAAGAAACTTGATCGCGATGAAAACCTAAAGAAGAAATATGAAGAACAAATTACCAACATGCTGTCGTCGAACTACGCCGAACAAGCAACAACACCACCCAACGAGAGAACCTGGTACCTGCCGCACTTCGCAGTCTGCAACCCGGAGAAACAGAAGATACGAGTGGTCCATGATGCTGCGGCTAAATCACACGGCCGCAGCCTCAACGACATGCTCCTACCCGGGCCAGACCTGCTGCAGTCACTACCAGGCGTCATCATGAGGTTCCGTCAACATGGCATTGCTGTATCGGCCGACATCAAGGAAATGTTTATGCAGATCAAGATCCGAGAAGAAGACAGAGACGCGCTCCGCTTCTTGTGGAGGGGCGGCCGACGAGAGGGCGCACCGGAGGAGTACCGTATGACTTCCGTCATATTCGGTGCATCGTCGTCGCCATGCACCGCACTCTATATCAAGAATAGAAACGCACAAGAACACGCGGCCGAATACCCAGAAGCCGCGCAAGCGATAGAAAGAAATCACTACATGGACGACTATCTCCAAAGCTTCCAGACGACGGGCGAAGCGAAGCGGATAACTAGAGACGTCGACTACGTGCACAAACAAGCCGGTTTTCAGCTACGCGGATGGTCCACAAACAACAAAGAAGCTGTTAGTAACGTCACAGACTGCGTAGAGCGAGAGGGAACTACAGTCGCCATCGGCGGGAGCGAGATTGAGAAGACACTCGGCTTGCTATGGCACACGAAAGAAGACTGCATTCGCTTCAAACTCAATGTACGCAGAGCTCCGCCCGAGGTGCTGGATGACTTGCGCCCTCCGACGAAGAGAGAAGCCCTCAGCATTATAATGTCGATTTTCGACCCACTGGGCCTCATCTCGCCTGTTACCACGCCAGCGAAGCGCATCATGCAAGACACGTGGCGCTACAAGACAGGATGGGACGACACAATTCCGGAGGAGCTACAAAAAAGATGGAGTGATTGGCTACGACAGCTACGTGACCTAGGAAACCTAGGCATACCTAGGTGCTACGACTCCGAGCCAGCAGCCCGCTACGAGCTACACACCTTCGTAGACGCAAGCGAGGAAGCCTACGCCGCCGCTGTCTATTGGCGGGTGACGCGAATGGACGGCAGCATCAAAGTCGCGCTTGCAGCAGCCAAGAGTCGGGTCACACCTACGAAGCTCGTCTCAGTACCTAGGCTGGAACTACAAGCGGCGGTCCTCGGCGTTCGTCTCGCCAGAGCGGTAGCGGAAGAACACGATTACGAGATAGCGCAGAAAACGTACTGGAGCGACTCACGCACAGCGCTAACGTGGATACGCGCCGAGCCCCGCACATACAAGACGTTCGTAGCTCACCGTCTCGCCGAAATTGAAGACTCCACCAAGAAGAATGAATGGCGTTGGCTGCCATCGGCTGACAACGTAGCGGACGACGCCACAAGGGCGACACCGGCGAATTTCGACGCGCAACATAGATGGTACAACGGACCGCGATTCCTGTATCAATCGGAATCGACTTGGCCCGTAGAGAACAAAGTCGAAATTCCTGCGACCGGCGAAGAAAAAGGACAAGAAAAATGCAACACACTACAGCGACAAGAACACGGTCACTTACCCGACATCGAACGGTTCTCCCGATGGACAAGGCTACTACGAGCGACCGCGCGAGTTCTGCAATTCGTCGATCTGTGCCGTAGCAAGACCAACGATCCGGCGAGACAGCTGATTGCGGCGGCGAAGCGAAAACGAACCCGAGCAAACGAAGAAAAAGACGGAAAATGGAACGAACCCGCACCTCGAAACCGCAAGCCGGCCAAACCAACCTCCGCGCCTAAAGGGAAAAATAAGTTTCTCACGTTGGACGCGCAGTACTTGATCGCAGCAGAACGATTATGGATCCGCGCCTCGCAGGAAGATAGCTATAAGGGCGAGAAAGAGAGAATAAAGAAAAACCAAACGACGACTAAGAATGATCGTCTAGCCGCGCTGAGTGTGTACATCGACGAGAATAATATAATACGCCTCAATAGCAGAATAGCAGCGGCCAACGACATACCTCAAGAAACGGCGCGCCCGGCTGTGCTACACGGCAAGCATAGCTACACCAAGTTGTACATAGCCTATGTACATGAAAAGCTACACCACGGAGCCAACGTGTGTACATCATGAAAATAAGACCAGCTGTGAAAGGAGTCATCGCCCGCTGCGCCGTCTGCCGTCTGAAGAAAGCAAAGCCTGCGGTCCCTTATACCGGGGATCTGCCGGCCGCACGATTAGCTCATCATGTACGACCTTTCACCTTCGCAGGCCTAGACTATCTCGGACCCTTCGAGGTAACAGTGGGCCGTCACCGAGAGAAGAGGTACGTCGCGCTCTTCACGTGCATGACTTCGAGGGCGGTTCACCTGGAGGTCGCCGCCTCACTCAGCACCAGCTCCGCCATCTGCGCCCTCCGCCGCTTCATGGCCAGGCGAGGGTGCCCTACCGAGCTGTGGAGCGACAACGCCACAGCCTTCCGAGGTGCAGACCGCGAGCTCACCGAGGCGGTGAAGGAGGAAGCCGCAGCGCGCCGCATCAACTGGCGCTTCCTGCCCCCTGCCGCTCCATTCATGGCAGGGGTCTGGGAGCGCATGGTGCGCACGGTGAAGGAAGCCCTACGAGTCACGCTGCACGAGCGTTACCCGAGCGACGAGACGCTGCAAACACTGCTGGCCGAAGTAGAGATGACGGTCAACTCTCGACCGCTCACCCACGTTGCGGTGACCCCCGATGACCCACCGGCGCTGACCCCGAACATGATCCTGCTCGGGCCCGACTGCCACACGCCCGGCCCCGGCACTTTCACCGAGCACGACGGCAACGCGCGCCAACACTGGAGGCGCGCCCAGCTGCTCGCCGACACCTTCTGGCGACGCTGGGTGCGCGAGTACATGCCGCTACTCCAAAACCGGCGGGAGCCTCACAGCAGCGGCGTCGGTCCAGTCGTCGGAGACGTCGTGATCATCTGCGACTCCAACCTACCTCGCAACACGTGGCCACGGGGACGCGTAACGAAGACCTGCCCTGGCAGCGACGGCGTGGTACGCGTCGTGGACATCACCACCAGCAAGGGACACATTCTGCGGCGGCCCACCAAGAAGATCGTCGTGCTACCAGTGGGATCGCAAGGCGACGGCGGGAGAAATGTGCACGACAGAATAAATTAATTAGAGTAATAAAAACAATTATGTATACATAGTAAATATAGCGCAAGTCATATAAAAGTATAACCAAATACCTAAGATAGGAATAAGTGTTTTCGTTTTCGTTTTTGTATTAGATATAAGTATATGTTAAAATATGTAAATGTTATAAGTATAACTGTAAAATTGAGAAATAAAGAAATTGAAGCTTCGTGTAAATTATTACCCCGTAGAGGTGTGAACAGCGCGGCGGCCGCGTAACACTGGCAGCGAGGGACTCACGTCAGGTTATATTTATAACCTCGCATGCGAGTAAAAGAGACTACGAGCCCTCGCGCACAGGCCGACCGCCTTAGGGTGATAATTAATACATAAATATGGAAAATAGATTAAAATTAATAACGTAGTATAAGTTAGAATAAGTAAAATGTATTAGTTTGTAAGAAATATTAAGAAATAAATAAACGATTCGCTGAGGGGTGAGGAATGCAGGCGGGGGCGGAGGTACGCCTCCGCCCAGTATAAATATAGGATCGGGTCGCCGTACAAGACACAACCGATCGAGACTCCGAGCGAAGCAGACCACTAGAAGAAAATAGAAAAAAGAAATCAAGAAAATTAGAAAACTAGTCTACTGACTGCATTCCTCAACCCAGCGGCGCTACAAAAATAAAACGGTGTATTGTTTCTGACACCGCACCACCGCATCGGTGTATCGTTTCTGACACCGTTACGGCTCACCTCAACAACGTCAAAATTTATACAGTCCACTCTTTAACATCGAAGGCCCACGCTACAACCGCAACAGGGATGAAACTGGGGTTCAAAGTTTGTATGGGGAGACAAGATTAGTTGGACTGTTTTAACCGAAACTTTTCAAAAGTACTTCTATAGATAAATAAGTAGAGTTCAGGATTTTTCAATATTCAACCCCTAAAGGGGTAAAGTGGGGTGAAAAAGTCTGAAAATCGTCATGGGTATTGTTTTTATAGTTTATCGGGTCGCTAATTATGAAAAAGAACAAATATTTTATAATCCAACATAGCCGACGTGACATAAAATCACCCCTGTGGAGATGCGATGGGGTTGAAATGTCATAATATCAATATGGGTGTTGATTCTATAGTTGCCTGGGACGTCAATTACGAATATAGCATCGATTTGAAAATATAACACAGTGGACACGAAATTAGTTCAAATGATTTTTCAAATTTTACCTTAAGGGTGAAACGGAGGTAAAAAGTTTGTATGGGGCAACGAGATTAGTTGGACTATTTTATCCTAAACTTTACACGAGTACTTCTATAGATAAATGAGTAAACATGTATTACCCCAAATTTCACGCGAGCGAAGCCGCGGGCGAAAGCTAGTTATAAGTATATCTTTTGACGGGCTTTTATTATAAGCTGCTATTTAGATTGACCGCGGTGTCTGCAATCAAATTTTCCAAGTTAATGTGACTTTCCATTGAGCGGAATTTTGGCACACTCATTTGGTTCTCGTGATAATGCACGATTACCTAAACATTGCCATTTTTTATCCAATTTGGCGGGCGCCGCAAAATTTGTAATGTCCCACATTAACACATATGGTATGGGTATCAAATAAAAGTGTTAGATGATCGAAACTTATAATTATTAGAATCAGCAATGATGGTGTAACGTAGTTATGACGCCCTTTCGATAAAGCTACGTAGAATAGCAATAAACGATTAACCTTGTTATTACAGTTCTAATCAGGGCCCCTACCGTCTAAGCTGAAGCCGATTACGATAGATATTTTTGATTGCGAAAATCTAACTTTAGGGGCCATCCATAAATTTCGTCACACGTTAAGGGGGTGGGAGGGGGTCGACGAAGTGTGATTTTGTGTGACAAGGGGGTGGGAAGGATCCTAAATTTCGTGACGTGACATTTTAAAATCTATTATAATCTAAGTGTTACAACACGAACTTTGAACTATTAACGAGAAACTCAAAAACATTTGCAACTCTAGATGTAAAATTGCAAAATATGTGACGTCACACTAGGGAGGGGGGGAGTCTCACGAATGTGACAAGGACGGGGGGAGGGGTCAAAAAATCATTAAATTCGTGTGTCATAATTTATGGATGGCCCCTTACCTTAAATTTGTACTATTAATAAGCTTACCCGGTAGGGGCTTAGCCACTGTACCGATTAAACTAAAGATGATTACCAGAAAATTAAACAGAACTCCGATTATCAAAAATCCCAATGGGAATCGGCTTCAGCGTCGGGTGGCAGACTAGCATACGGCCCGCTTGATGTGAAGCGACTACCATAGCCATATTAACGCTCGCAACATAAAATATGACTCGCGCGCCGCCACACCCGCCACCAACGCAGCATCTCCTTCTGGTAACCTCATCCATTCGCAGGAACACAACAATCCTCAAGGGAGTTGTTATTTGGCAGCGGTATTCCGTAAGGTGGAAGTACATTCCCCAGTTGGGTAGCTTACAATTACGCTCCCTACCTCTCTTTTTGCCAGAGCTTCGTTTGTCAGGCAGCAGGGTGCATCGCGTGCAGGTGAAGTTAGTTTTGGTTCAAAGATGTTAACAAAACCACTGTTAACTATACTCCAAAGATTAGTCTACCTAATTTAAGTAAGCAAAAAATAGAGAAATCTCTTAGTATTCTACAAAGCCTTCTAATCCATCCGATAAGCGAATCGCCAAACTTTTCGCCGAAAATAAATAGGTAAAGAGAAAATGGTTTAAGGGTCGTCTCCATTGTTATATGTCACGTTCGGCAAACATTGCATTCTGGTCTTTCAGCAAATAAATATTCCAACGTTTATTTACGTGGAAATATAAATAAAATATCTTCACCGGACAGTGGACTGTTCTAACTATTTTATTTGTATGCTCTCCTAGAATACATCAACGTAAATATTATATGTAATTTATATTGTCTAATTATTTCAGTATGACATGAGGGTGCAAGTCTGAAAGCTTGTTCTCACTCTGAAAGCCAATTCCCGTAATTAATTTACATCACAGGAATGAAAGTTTACCGAATCGAGATTGAATTATAAATTGACTGAAAATTGTATAGTTGAAGTAGAGAATTGTATAAAAAAAAAAAGTTACCTGATTATTAATCCTCTGCTTACGTCCAAAATTATTCCCAAAACCACCTTAGAAACTGACTCCCAATTTGTCTTTCCAGTTGTAGAGACCGGCGACGAGCCAGCTGCCTGCAGTGGCCGTCGCACCCTGGTCCTCGCCAACCATCAGAGTACAGGAGACGTGCCAATGCTGATGACAGCATGGAACCCTCGTCCTGGAGTGCTGTCCAATCTCATGTGGATTATGGATAGGGTGTTCAAGTTCACCAACTTCGGGATCGTCAGCGTGTTACATGAGGATTTCTTCATTCAAGCGGTGAGTAGTGATTATCTTGATTAGTTGAAAGATTCATAGAAGAATTTTGAATTTCTTGTCTGTGGAGTGTGTAACGTAAATGAAAGGAGATCTTTTTCAGGCATCAATATATTTAATACGTGAAGTAAAAACTTTGTACCCCTTTTTACGAAAACTACGCGGACGAAGGAGTATGAAATTTCGCACACTTATAGTTTATATAGAGAAGGAGTGCAGAATGCTAATCTTTCTTAATATATAAAAATTTCGTGTCACGTTGTTTGTCCGCGATGGAATCCGAAACTACTGAACCAATTTAAATCAAATTTTGCACACGTGTGCAGTATGATCCAACTTGAGATATAGAATAGTTTTTAACTTGATTTATACTAGCATTATTTTTTTATTGCAAATTATTTATGCACTTATAATTCTCTTCAAGATAAAGTTATTTTGGATTGAGTGTGTCTCAGTAGTTTCTTGAGAATAAACCCAACCTCACTTGCACATGGTGCATCCCACCGGCTAGCAAAAAGGGCGTTGGTGAAAGAGAAATAGGACATGTCGAGCCTATACTGGTGTAATCATAAAGATTTGATGATAATTGATCTTTTATTTGTTTCTGCCCCGAATTGCAGAATAACTATGTAAAAAATCGGAAAAATTAACGTAAATATATTTAAAGGCGATACGAAGTTCGCCGGGCCAGCTAGTATGTTATGAAAATTAGGCATGAAAATACATTAAATCACAAATATAATCACAAGTATTTGACACGCACACGCATATATACTCTTTTCTTTATTGTTAAAGTCATAATTTAAATTAATTGTGGTCGAATTTCGATCACTGGGCGACCATTAGTAATTAGGATTTTTTTGACGGACTTCAAGAAAATATCGATGCGATAACATATTAACAGAAGAAAACTCAGTAATAATCATGACATTTACATCTGGTAAAAGATGTATTCTATAAGGGTAATAATGCTGATAGAAGTTACAAATTATTTCAAACCAATAAGATCTATATAAAGGAAAAAACTAGTTCCCTTTATTGCTAATAGGGGTAACATTGAGAGGATTAGGAAATATAGCGTCACCTTATTTTTAGTACCCAATTATTAACTGCGTTGTTAAAAAAAGTTTAATTGATTTTTTTTTAAAGTTTCATTGATAATGGCTTATTTTCAAATCCATTATTCTCTTCTTCTGAAAAGTAAACTTTATTTAATGTTGTCTATATTGTGGTATGTAACTTTATCGTCAATATAAAATAAAACGTTATCTATAAACAAGTGTACTATACTTTGACGAGCTCGGTGGTCGAATGGTTAGCAATGGCCACTTTGACTCCGAGGTCGCGGGATCGATCCCCGCACAAGACAAACATTTGTGTGCATGAACATGTCTGTTTGTCTTGGTCTGGGCGTTTTCTATGTATTATATGTATATATTTACAATAAAAAAATGTATTTAAGTATTATACCAGTTATGTAGTACCCATAGTACAAGCTTTTCGCTTAATTTGGGACTAGATGGCGCTGTGTAAATTGTGCAGGAATATTTATTTATTTATACTTATTAAGCAATTCTCTGACAAATCATAAGTGACATTATTGAAAAATAAAAATGTTAAATCATCTTCACTTTAATATAATATAGTAGTACATGTAACCAGCCCACTGCCACTTCAGCTTGCTGACTCTGAGAGCTAAGATCATTAGTAAGTTAAAACACTAAACTTAATTTAAAGACAAAGTGTAAATATACACATTACAACTAAATAAAATCAAGGTAATTAATGTTAAGTTACTTGACAATATCGTGCTAAAGTTTATCGTATGACACATCAGAAGTGAGATTAGACAAAACTAAAAAGTCAGTCAAGTGTGATTCGGACTCGCGCAACGAGGGTTCCGTGTAAGCAGTTAGACAAGTAATGTCAAGCTACATTCACCAATATATTTTTTTGTGAAGTAACTACAAATGACTTTGGCATTTTTTCCTTTGCTTGTGCTACATTTCTTGCCAAATTTCACGATTTTAGGTCGGGAAGTACCCTGTAGGTTTTGATTCCCTTTGCGAATGTCAAAATATGCGATATAAATTAATCATAAACGGCCGTATCTTTTGATTGTGTCTATTTAAAAGGTTGATTTTTTCACCGCTTTAAGAAATAGCAGACTTGAGTATGTGATATTAATTTCAACTTGATACCTCCACGCGTTCCTAAGAAAAAGAATCTTGACAGACTGACGGACGGACGGACAATGTAGTGATATAAAGGTTCCCTTTTCTTTTCCTTTGGAGGTACGGAACCCAAAAAGTAAAGTCAGCCAGGTAATTTCGTGTCAAGAACGGCTTGAGAAATCCGACCTATCTCTACAATCGGCCGCGTAGAGCGGTTACGTCAGTAGCTATCAGCATTCGTGTTTCGTAATCGGAAAAATACGTACATAAATCGCATCACCACGAGCTAATTTGCTTATCGGACCTGTAACTGGGTCGAGACCCTCCGTGGAAGGTTGTGATCTCTTCACTTGAGATAAGAACTTAACTAGTAATCCATTTTTTTTATTCCACTAACGTGTAAAACAAGCAAAACCGTCCGCGTGTTGGAAAGCAGTTACAGTACCCTACAGGGTTCATAGGTGACTTGTACTGGTGTTAAAACACCATGGGCATCACATGCCTGTAAAAACTTCTTCAGGCCCTTTTTGAAGATCCCCATGCTGTAGTCTCCTGAGAAAACCGCGACAGGTAGTTCATTCTACAGCTTGACAGTACGCGGGAGAAAACTTCTCTGGAACGGCACATTACGCGACCACTATTGAGGACTACTACATCTACGGATAGGTACCTAAATAACCTGTGCGTGATACACCCAGCAAACGAGGCTTTCGCGTAAGTGAGATCTGGCATGTCAAGTCCGATTGGGGAAGTACCTCCACCTCAAAGAATACCCCAATAACAAATCCCTTGATGGTTGTTGTGTTCCTGTAAGTGAGTGAGGTAACCAGGAAAGAAAGGAAAGACTTGCTGTGTTAGCAGCGATGGTGACGGCCCGACGCTTTATGTTGTGAGCATTTATATAGCTAAGATAACCGCTTTACATTAAACGAGCCGTATGTTTGTTTGACATTCAGCGTAGTATATATATATATATATATTCTGGGCTTCAACAAATATATAAATATCCAGTCCCAGGTGACTACAGCATAGGGTTCTCCGTGGAAGGCTTAAAGGGGGTATTACGGTATTAACAACGCGTGAGTGTCCTTACCATTAGGTAGATCGTACGCTTGTATTTCACCCTAAAACGAAGTTCGAATCACCATCATCATCAATCTGGATGTGTTTATACGAGTCATTTGACTTGATGCCCACGGCGTCCTTCTATAGTCGCACCACTCGTCATCGACGGGGAATTCATCCTCACATATTAGAACCGAAATGGTCGGGAACAGTGCGGTTCCAGAGATGCTTTGTCCCTAGTATTTTTAAGGCCTGTCGAAGTTTTCCCTGGAGACTATAGCTTAGGTTTCTTCAAAACTTGAGTTGAAATTAATTGGAAGGGCACGTTAAGCCGTCGGTCCCGGTTGTTGTCTTTAGAGGACAGTCGTTAAGCCAAGTCAGTGGCCTTTGGGCGGCTTGAAAACGCTGGCCTCCGCCAACCCGCAGTTGAGCAGCGTTTAAGAGTATGCTCTAATGCAGCTTTGATTTTTGTGGACACGCGCCTGTGATCCTTCTGGTAGCGTCTATAGGATAAAAGTATCGAAAAAGGCCTGAAGTGCTTCGAGAAAAGGATGGTACGGCCGTGCCGCTTTTTGCTCGACTTGGTGGGGGCATTGCCGTGCCCCCAGATACCATTAGGCGAGTCGTATGCTTGATTGTCTGAGTTAGTCTTAAAGCCCATTATATTATTTAAAATGATTGATAAAATATGTATAGTCATCATACCATCAATCTCAATGAATTAAATAATAAATTATTGTTAATTACAAGGTAGTAATGGCGTAACAATTTTTCTTATAAGTACCCTTGTACGGCCATTAAGAACTTATTCGAGCGCTTATGGCAAAAGGTTATATTGAATAAGAGTTGACGATGGTGTATTAATTTAATGTAGTGAATTCTAATGCAAGCTTTAATCAGCATGCACTAGAATTCACTTATGCAAGACCCCAAAACGAGCTCTAACTTTTTAATATCAATAATTTTGTCCTATTTGTATTCATCGGTCTGTTCGCTACCTTACAATTTCATACTAAACAGTCGGTCAATCTAATAACAGGTTTTAATTTAATTTGCGGTGTGGTTCGTCAACATCTTTGAACCAAACCCACCCTCACCTGCACGTGGTGCACTCTGCTGACTGACTTCGGCTCTGGCGAAAGAGAGGTAGGGCATAGCATATGTTTTAAGCTGCCCGAGTGGGTGAGAAAGGAAGGAGTATATGTTGACAATGGATCGGCTACCCCTTGGTGCTGCTGATCTCCATGGGCGGTGGTGATTGCTTTCCACCAGGTTCCATAGCGACTCACATACTCGTTTGCCGCCCACTCATATAAAAACAAGAAAAAATAAATGTATGTCACGTACCTAATTAGTTCGGTGTAATGCAACGTAGGGAACGTTGCATGCCATCAAATTACATGAAATTATCATCTTTTTCAGTCGCCATTTTTGTTAAACATTGCCGGATTACCAACCATCAAAGCATTTTGGAAACCGCTGTTCTTATAGCCCCACACACTAGCGTAATACACGTCACTATCAAAATCAATTTCACAACGTGTGCGCACGTCACAACAATGATTTTCGCGCCATCAATCAAATCTCACCTAGTTTTGAGCAACAGTATGGTAATGATCGCCTTGCCATCGGCATCGCCACTAAAAGATAAGGAAGATATTGTGCAATATGATTTATTGTGAGGGTGATGTACGGTCAAGAGCACATCGAACTTGCAGTCTCATTTTGACTCTTATTGCGTGCGATATGAATGATACAAAGGTTAAACCTAATGTGTTTTTTAACTTTACAAGGTCATCTATGCATGAGTACATTCTATTTTTAGTTCCAAAAGGCATGGCTAGTTCTTAGATTGAAAGAAGATAATTGTAACCACTGTAAGTTGTAACCACTAGTAACTTAGCGTAAACTGTTTTAATACCTACTTCCCCACTAATATTATAAATGTGAATGTGAGTTTGTATGCTACGCTTTCGTAGCGAAACTACTCAACCGATCATCATGCAATTTTATACACATATTCTCAAAGGAAGGACATAGGATTTTTACTGACTTTTTAAGAAAAAGCGGGCGAAGCCGCGGATGGAAGCTAGTTGTTAATAAAGGAGATAATTCATTGTACCCGACTGGGGAAGTATCTCCACCTCACTCCTCACACCTCACTCAAGTAGTTCATCAACATCTTTGAACCAAAGTCAACTTCACCTGCACGCGGTGCATCGTGCTGACCGACAAAGGAAGCTCTGGCGAAAAGAGGGGCAGGGAGCGTAATTGTAAGTTACCCGACTGGGGAACCCTCCACCTCACAGAATACCGCAGCCAAATAAAAAAATATTTCAGTTGAAAGAGTTGAGTTTGAGACATTAAAAAAAAACAGCCGATTTAAGAACCTCCGACTCTAACCGAGTTAAAAAGGAGTTTTAATACAAAAGTTCTCTTTCGTATAATAACTGTTGGCTGTATTCAGTAAATAATTAAACACAATTTAATCACCATTCATCAATTTTCAATATGCCGTCACCTGATTTTAACAAGTCTATTGAAACGAAACAAAAGTTAAATTTACACTGCGTTACTCGGCCATTAATGGATCGCCAGAGTGATATTAATTCCACATGGTCATTTATAAAGCAGTGCGACTCGTTTAATTATTAATATCGCTTTCGGCGGGGCTTCTATTTGATTGCAGTCGAAATTGTGATTTATAGGACATACAAAAACAGTCGATAACCAACTCGGTATCATCTCTACTCGATATGTTAAATATATACTTTGACGAGATTGGTGGTCGGATGGCTAGCGATGGCTATTTTGATTCTGAGGTTCAAAAATGAATATAAGTACATTTATCAGTTGTCTAATAGGTACCCATAGTACAAGCTTTGCTTATTTGAGACAGAAATATTTATTTATCTTCTAGCAATCGGGACTGGCTTCACCCGTTACGTTTTATCGATTTTCCAAATTTGTGAAAAGTTAAACATAAATAGTCCTAAAAAGTCATAAACTTATATCATTAACAATAATAAACTAATCAACATATTTGTAAACTTAATGAAATAAGTTAAAATCAAAAACTTAGCCTTGAAAAAATCTTACCTTTGTATAACATTATCTGCATTTCCTCAATACATAGTGATACTTATTTACTCTTGAATAGTCATGAACTTTAAGAATTTTAGAAAGAAATTGTTGAGTTGAAGGCTGTGTCAAGTTTTGTTACCAAACTGATATATTCTTCTATTTGGCAGTGAACAGCACGTAACTGTCAAGTCAACTGCACGTAGAGCGTTTCTTTTTGTACCGCGTATCACTATCTCCCTCTTGACTTCCCGAGATCGCCTTATGCTGGAGACACAGCAGACAGAAGCAGAAACCCATCTATCTACGTACCGTCGACTTTGTTATAACACATATTATATTTATTACTAGCTTCTACCCGTGGATGTACCCCGTGTGAACACGGTACCGCACGAGTCAACCTAAAACTATGTATGCTAAATTTCATGAAAATCTTTGAAAGAGTCACAAAAGGGATAATCGCTTCAATTTCATCTCAAAATCTAGCAAATCATGCAAAATTCACTGACCAAGCAGTAAAAGTCGAGTTGAGATACGCCCGGCAGATAAATCATACACCCACAGGTTTCAATTGATTCGAATAGTGAAAGTGTCGTTTATAGATGTGCCGGGGAAGATAAACTTTGAGATAACACAACCGGTATTCAAATGTTTTTTTTTGTAGTAGGTGGGTATCAAGGTATTAGTTTTTCTAACTGAGCTTACTTCAAACTTACTAGTTAGCTAAGTTGTAAGGATTATCCAAGAAGGTTGTACGATATTATCCATTTTAGTATAAACGCTAAGATAAATCAGAAAGATTTTCTTTCTTTCTTTTTATTTGGCATCAACCCACGTTTGGATACGAGTCTTGATTGTTTTGTGATGAACCGATTTTGATTTTTTTTATTTCAAAGGTGTATTAGTTGGGAGTTTTTTTAGCTATGTTTGATGAAAATCGGTCCAAGATGGCCGCCGCAACAAAATCGTGGATTACAGATTTTTTTTACAGCCCCTTCAAATGAAAGGGCTTGACTAGTAGAATACATATGATAAACTTCAAATCCTAAATGACCGAGTTTCAAAAGGGCTTGACATTGTGAAGGTCGGGGGTTTTTTAAATTTTTAGTTTAATTTTCATATGTATGCACTATTTTGTCAAGATTTTAATTACATCGCAATTATTCTTAGAAACACGGTAACCCGTTCCGAAAATACATACAAAATAAGCAAGTAGTGACAAATGCAACCATTAATCGCGGCACATGTTTAGTCACTTGATTTATATGAAGCGAGACGATTTGTTCGCAATAGTCCGTTTTTGTCACAGTTGGGCCACGTTTACGAGCGACGAGCGGGGATGCGCGAGCCAACACGTACCACGTACTATCTTTGTATATTTGTTGACACGCATACCTAGAGATGCTTCCCAAACATGGCGTATGGATTGCGCGTGCTGCCATACGCATCACCCTCTTCAAGGTGTAATATATTGTTATATAGGGTAGATTTATTATTTTAAGTATTAGTAGGTAACCTTAGATAAGCCAGTCAAAAATATACATGAACTGTGAGCAGACGTGTCGCGTATCATTTTCTACTCCCGACTCCTACTATATATCACACAACGTACACAAGTTTCAAAAATATGGATAATAGGCTACGCTTCTTTAATATATTTCTCCTGGCGCGGCATACGTTCTAATTTCATACAAATTATGTATTAGAATCCGTGCTTCGGAGGGCATGTTAAGCCGTCGGTCCCGGCTGTTGTCGTTAGATGACAGTCGTTAAGCCAAGTCAGAGACCTTTAAGCGGCTTGAAAACACTGATCTTCACTAACTCGCAGTTGAGCAGCGTGTTGGAGTATGCTTTAAACCCCTTCTATTGAGCGGAGGCCCATATCTCAGCAGTGCGATGAATAAGAACGATGATAAGGAGATTATGCAAAAAATATTGCTTTACATATTTGGCAACGTCATATTGAATCAGACTAATATTAATGCTTAAGTTAATGAGTTAGCAATCTTCAGAAAGTGGAAGTATGAGTAGATACTTTTTAGGCATGCTCCAATCTGAAAGAAAAATATCACTGATGTATTACTTTGAAGTCAATTATTTGCACAATGAATATATTTTGATTTCACGTATGTTCGTACAAGCTATTTCACTACAAGCGATCCACTTAAGCGAAAAGTGTTTCTAATGGCCCCACGGTAATGTGATTCATTGAATAATACTTTTGCAGTTGTTTTTATTTACTTAAGCTGAGAGTTTATTTGGTTGTTTACGTAGAGTAGTGCATGAGTAAACGCGTTGTAATAAAGGCATTCGCAAGGCAGAGCATATGAAATCGATATAGCTCGAATGAGAAAGTAGCGTTTTTACAGCATAAGGACAATTCTCGTCATTTTTCTACGAACGCAGATTGAAAGTTGACCGAATCGAAAATGAATTGTGAATTGACTAAAATTATATACTTGATTTCATTAATTAATTATTATCAATTCTTGTTGTTGGCAAAATAACATTCTTAGTTTTTTTATTTTTCACTCATATTTCGATATGATCCCGCTTAAATTTAATTTTAAAGTTACATATTGTGTCACGAGAATACCAAATGTGACATTTGTGAGATCGAGACTGAATTTTGACTACATTTTAATTACGAGAATTGCCCCTAATGGCTAAGTGGCGAGCAGAGATGTACAAAATAGTTTAAGAAATGTATTTAAATACAAAATGCAAATACTTTTTCGATTTACTATTTCAAATGCAAAATACCATATAGTTTCGAGTTTTGTATTTTAAATGCTAAATGCAAAATAGGTATTTTCAAAATACTTTTTCAAAATACAAATACCTTTTGTCCAATTCAATTCTCTTTATTTTTATTTATTACATGTTTTAACAATACCAGTTGTTAGAATACATGTCGACCGTCATGGATAATTTGTGGTCTTTCTAATCCTTTAGGCTCTCTCACCTGACAGTCTGGAGACATCTTCCATGTAATTCAGTATGTCGCTTATTGGGAAAAGCCTGTAGTCGTCCAGGCCCGGGTATGCATTTCCTAGAATTTCCATTCGTTTGCCGGCTAGGGCGTCACATTGGCACATCAAGTATTTCTTGGTCTCTTAGACCCTTTGCATGTTCTGCACTCTGGGCAATCAACACGTTTAATTTTCTATAGGTGTCAATGGCAGGCATAATGGCCTGTCAGTGCCCCAAGCATGAGACGCATCCGTTTCCTGTCATATTTATGCCCATGTCTGTACCAATTCACTGTACCTTTGTCAATGGTTTTCTTGGTGTAGCATTCCACTCATCTCATTCTATTCAGCCTGATGCCTAGTTTACCCTGCCATTTATAGCCACTGTCCCATATGAGAGACCTACAAAGGGTTCAGGTCCGTAAGTTTTTGCTTGATTCCTCCCTTGCCAGTTTTAAAGCTTCTCATTGGTCTCAAAGCCTGTGTGTCCCGGAACTCTGACCAACTCCACCCGACTATTAGTTTATTTGTAGTTATTAGCCCAGTTTATTAAGGGCAGTTAACGATTAAATGTTACTACTTACTTTGATACTTGTCATACCGAGTCGGCGTCTCACGTTCCATAGTCCATGTTTGTCGTTTTCGTTTGTGAATATATAGACAGACGTTAGGCGCACAAAGCTAGCAGCGCCTCTAGCAGTCAAATTGGTCAATACCAGCGTCATTCGTTCATTTAATTTTGTTTGACTGGTAATGTCTGGTAAACTTAATCACAATAGTATTTTGCAGTTTAAAAATGCAAAATACATTTCATAAAGTATTTTAAATAAGATACAAAATGCTTTTTATTACGAAATAGGTATTTTGTATTTTAAATACAAGTATTTCAAATAAATCGCATCTCTGGTGGCGAGCCACTAACACTGTTTGAACGGGACAAACTCAAAAACTACTGAAAGCATTTTCGTACGTGGACAAGCCTTATTCATCCCACTGCTGGGATACGGGTCTCCGTTCAACCGAAGGAGTTTAAAGCCTAAAGGTCACTGACCTGGCTTAACGGCTATCATCTATTAATGACAACAGATTAAATGAAATGAAATAAATTTATTGCGAAACACACACAAGTAATACCTTCACAATGAAGAACATCACTTAAATATATGCAGAGAAGTTTGTGTTGCAAAAAGGCATTGACTCAGATGTATGTCGACCAGTGTCTAACAGGCTGTCGAAACTAACCAACGCTGGTTTTGAGTCAGACTTGTACAAATAAAATTGCCTATAATGCGGGTTTACACAAGCAATGTTCTGCTTTATCTTAAATGTCTCGATATTGGAGGAACTATACGTGAAAACAAGGCAAAGTGCTATGTGTCTTCAAATAATGCTGAACTATTCCGGACACATCCCCAGGAGAGAAAAAGTCGGCCTTGAGAATCTCGTAGTCGTAGACCCCAAAGTCGTAGTCGCCAAAGATTCATCAACTGTTGAGCTAACATATACGGTTATATATGTCAACCCAACTCCCCGGCGACACCAAGGGTCAGCATAATAACAAACGCAGATCATCAGATAACAAAAATAGAATCATAACAAATGTTTGTTCTTATTATAATAGCAAGTATAATAAGAACAAACGCAAATATAGAGACATTTGTTATGATTCTACAATTTTTCTGAGTTCAGAAATTGACATTATAATTACAATAGAAACTATGCGTATGTATATATATATGCACTAAAAATGCCAAAACTTTGCATACACCTCACACATCTCTCCACTGTGCAGATAAATAACTCGAGATAAATAAACCCATCAATGGACAGGTTACGGTTGACGTTGCTTAACTTGCGTGTTGGATTAGACTGACATGCGCAACGACACTATCGAGCTCCTCTCTGACTCCGTACATAGCTCTTCATCATAAGGTAATTTTAGTCTCCACTACAGGAGCACGACCCTCTCTCGTCCGTCCCAGACAGAAGGAGGATTAGGCCTACACTCCCCACGCTTGCCAGACGGGTTGAGGAGGCCTGATCGATGTTTGATAATGTATTTCCCTTAGTCGCCTTGTACGTCATCCACGGGAAGAAACGGAGTGATTCTATTCTAATCTGCCGGAAACCACACGCCCAATAGCCACATAGCTTTTGTCTAATTGGCCTGAAATACGTTGAAAATTGTTGAAGATGAAGCGAAGCGAAGCGTAAACCAATGGAGCTCTATTTTTTAAACGCGTATAAAGACAGGGCGACACGCTAGTATAATTTGAGAAAAAAGAAAAAGTAAAACGGAGGGGTATCAAATGTACATATAGCCAAGGTATAAAGTAATATATTATTTATGGCGTTCTGTGCCCTCGCTCGTTGCAGGAGGGTAAAACATCTATTCACCTGTCGTTCCCTTATCAACTTTTAATACAAGGATAAGACGAATTTATTTGAATGAATGTTATTTAATGTTACTTTGGGGTGTAAGTGGTTCATCAACATCTTTGAGCCAAAGCCAACCTCACCTGCATGTGTTGCACCCTGCAGCCGGGACAAAAGGGGAAGGTCACAACGATATTTGATTAACAGCAGCTTGAGTGGTAAAGGACTGGTCCACGAGCTAAAGGTCGCGCAGCGAGCGACGGAGAGGGCTATGCTCGGGATTTCTCTGAGGGATCGAATCCGGAACGAAGAAATGCGACGGAGAACCAAAGTTGTCGATATAGCCTTAAGGGTTTGCAAGCTAAAGTGGCAATGGGCCGGTCACGTGTGCCGAGTAAGTGATGGCAGATGGGGGAGGAAGGTATCAGAGTGGTGGCCGCGCGTAGGCCGACGAAGCGTTGGATGCCCTCCTTCTAGGTGGTCCGATGACCTTAAGAAAGCGGTTGGAAACTACTGGATGCGGAAGGCGGAGGATCGTATCTGGTGGAAAGCATTGGGGAAGGCTTATATCCAGCAGTGGATAGATACAGGCTGATGATGATGATGATGATGAGTGAAAAAGTACTTTATCTTTCTGACAACAAAACAAGTTCTCTGGAGCGTAAATGAGATAAATAGGAAGCTTTTGAGGAGATGCTGTATTAGCAGTGGCTGTTGAAACTTGTGTACAACACTTAATGTTATATGGCATCAGATGGGACATGCTTATTTCTCACTCGAAATAGTAATAAAAAGCGATACACGTGAAAACTTTCACTTTAACACACGTGAAGCTTTATAAATATTTATGTAGTGTAAAAAAATGCATTTTACGTCATGCATTTTCAAGCACGAGTAAGGTTTATCACTAAAATATTTATGAGGATTTGATACCGTCCCTTGTAATCTTTTTAGAGATTTGAGAGATGCAAGCCTTATCTGGATTTTTTTTATATGTGAGGGGGGCCTGTGAAGATGCCCATGAAGATCAGCAAGGGGTCGCTGATCCGTTGCCAGCCTATTCACATTCCTTTCTTTCTGGTACCTCACTCACACACAGGAACACAACAACTGTTAAGGGAATTGTTGTTTGGCTGCGTTATCCTACGAGGTAGAGGTCCTTCCCCAGTCGGGCCGCTTAAAAATACGCTTTGCTCTCTCTTTTCGCCATAGCCTCGTTTGTCAGTCAGCAGTGCACCACGTGCAGGTGAGTTTGGCTTTGGCTCAAAGATAGTGGTGAGCCACTTAAACCCCAAAATTGTTCTACCACTATCTACCAAATGCTTGCTGAACGCCTCTTTTAAACCCTTAAAAATATTCCTGTTTTGAGCAATTAGACGTACGACATTTAAAAAAATATGCAATAGTATACTATATATATATATAGTATACTATGTTAAATTAAGTATGTGTACTGTACAGTTCCAGAGGGTTTCTACCTCAAACTTAGGTTTTGGAGTTGAACTCCCGGCCAACGTTAAACCAGGAGACTACAGTATGAGGTTCTTAAAGAAAGGCGTAAAATAGTTTTCACACGGTTGGCAACGCGTGACTGAAGCGTCCATATTCTGTCAAAAGTGATTACCGTCAGGCAGATCGTACGCTTATTTGGCACCCTAGAAATTCCCTTAAATAATTATTATTCAAATAGTTGATTTCGACCAACTTGCCTGAATATTATAAATATAAAAAAAAAAAAAAAAAATCACCTCCCCTCCTAGATGGGATCCCATGCAGACGGGGGAGGTGAATTTTTCCAATAATTTTAATATTTATAAAGCTCCCTTAAACTTATAAGCATTAATAGAAAATCAATGTCTTATTAAAAAAACATAGAATGCTTTTATGTAAAGCACGAACGGAAGTGAAGTCCGTACAGGTGCATGTTCGTTCGTCCATTTTCAATTTTATGGCCGTGCAACAAAGTCTAAAGTTAATTGCTCCGTTGTATAGTGTGGAGGTAGGAGCAACATTGATACTGATGGTGCAAGTATAAAGCGAATGGCGGAAAGGATGTTGTTGAAAGAGTGTTAGGTGCCCAATGTTTGGTGTTCCAAGTGTCCATAGTCTGGGATTTCTGTTTATCATCAGGTAGCTTGTTTTATTAATAAGTGCAGAAATAATCATCACTCAAAATAAAACAGTAATGAGACAAGCATACGGCCCGACTGATATGAAGCGGTTACCGTAGCCGCTGCCAACGCAGGAACTCCTTGTTTTCTGGTGGCCTCATACGCAGGAACACAACAACCCTCAAAGGAATTTATTTAGCTGCGGTTTTCTGTGAGGTGGAAGGTAACTTCTCCAGTATTTTTAAGAAATTAAAATTTGTAGCTATTTAGGTGTATTTCTTTAAAGAAATCATTCTGAGTCATTGTTATTGTCAAGTGATTTCAAAACACTAATTCACGGTCGTATAACAGCACTAATAGCATACTACTTGTGGATACATAGAAATCGTTGATCAAATATCATGCAGCACAGAGTTGCGAGTTGCGATGTTTCGGTACTGGGGTAACAGTTTCTGTAGAACATGGCCATGCGAGAATGCCCAAGGTTATTACAAACCTCCTAATAGTACAAAATATCTTATAAATTTCGTACTTTGAAGGGCACGTTAAGCCGTCGGTCCGAGCTGTTGTCATTATGTGACAGTCGTTATGTCAGTGGCTTTTAGGCGGCTTGAAAACACAGGTCTATGCCAACCCGCAGTTGAGCAGCGTGGTGGAGTGCTCTCTGAACCCCTTCTATTGAGGGGAGACACGTATCCCAGCAGTGGGATAAATAAGGGAATAGTTAAATAAAATTAGAATAGTTATTTATATTAAAATTAGATTTAATTTTTTGATTAGAAGTCAAATATTCTATATATATGTATTATATAAATAATTAATTACCCCATCAATAAATGGGACTATAAAAGAGTAATAAAACTACATCTAAATGTCAATATCAAGCTGCAGCTTCAAATCCCTTCCGCCGCCGAAGCTGAAGCCGATTACCATCGAATATTTTGATTCGAAGTATAGGTCTTACGGTAAAGTTATTGACCAACACCTTCAGCTTAGTCGGTAAAGCTCGAGAGTTACTACCCGCTAAGCTAAACACAAGTAACATAAATCCAAGCTCAAGTATTATTTTCGCAACCAAAAATCCAATGGTAATCGGCTACAGCTTAGCCGGTATCCCTGGGCCCTACCGCCGAAGCTGCAACCGATTACCACCAAATATTTTGATTCTATAAAGAAGTCTTATGTTATAGGTATTGACATCTATGTTCCGCGTAATCGGTAGAGCGCCAGGGTTTCTACCAGTTACACCACAGTATAAATAATAGTACTATGTACTGTATTCTTCCTGCCGCTCTCTCGTGTCGACCTCACCTCCCCTCTGAGACAAATCTGGAACAGTTTGTATGGCGCCGCACGCACACGCGCTTATTCACGCTCTGTACAGACATCACTGTTTATGTAGTAGTAAACGACTCGATATCTGTATGGAGTGGCCGAGGTGCGGTTAAACTAAAGATATAATCTAAGCTAAAGTTTGATATTCGCAATCAAAAAATTCGATTGGAAACGGCTTCAGCTTAGCCGGTAGCCTACGTAGCCCTGGTTGTCAACGACCTTATACGCTATCGCTTGTAACTTGCGCCCACAAAACAGTTGAAAAACATTGTACGTATATCGTCCCCTCTCCGCTTTACTGGCTGCCCCTTTATGGACACAACTAATAAACTCCAATCGTTATATGCCCGCCGATGCATAAGTAATGCCCACAATGACCTGCCTGCCATGATTGATCGCTAGTCCAAATATTAATATTGATTGACCACGTAGATAGGCATTGTTGTCTTTTGAAAAGTACTTTTTTATTTGTTTTACCTTTGCTTGAAACTTTGACTATGATTATAGGTGTGTTGTTGGTAGTTGTTATTTACATTAGCTGAATAAGGAAACATGTCATTTATGAATCTATATATATAACAAGTTGAGTTAATTAAAAAAAAAACAAAAAACCCTCCTGCACCTACTACAGATTTATTAATCACGCGCAACAATAATATAATTCCACACAAGCAAAGTCGCAGGCCAAAACTAATATATCAAATATATATTTGAAATCAGGTCATTGAGAGACCGTTATTTGACGAGCTCGGTGGCGTAGCGGTCAATGACGCGGCTTCGACACCAACGCTCGTGGGTTCGATTCCCACATAGGACAAACATTTGTGTGCATGAACATATCTGTTTGTCTTAGTCTGGGTGTTTTGTATGTATCATAAGTATGTATATACAAAAAAAAATGTATTTACGTATGTTTATGAGTTGTCTAGTACCCATAACACAAGCTTCGCTTACTTTGGGGCTAGATGGCGCTGTGTAATTTGTCTGACAATATTTATTATTTATTTATTTATTTATTATTATTTATTTTGATACCCATAGCGATATATTTAGAAGATGAAAAAAATTACTCCAACGTCAATTTTGCGGCTCACAGCCGCCATATTGATTTTTTTAAATATTTGATATAGCCTATGTCACTCGCGTGATTAAGACGAATCTAACGACACCACATAGGAAATCTGTCAAACGGTTTGGGCTGTAGAGCGTGCCAAATAATAAGACATACATGCATTCATACGCTCGAAAAACATAACCCTCCTTCGGCAGTCGGGCAAAAATGAATGCCTATTTTCCTTGGTCACGACATCACGCCTGGACGGCTGGACCGTATTCGTAAATTCTGTTTTTGTTGTATTTATTACCTACTGTCAGGACAAGGTTCTTATGAAAGAAAAAAAGAAAAAAAAAATTTGACGGGCCTGGACCGATGGGGTCGAAAGGTTCTCGAGTGGAGACCACGTACCGGCAAGCGCAGCGTAGGACGTCCACCCACAAGGTGGACAGACGATCTCATTAAAACCGTAGGATCGCGCTGGATGCAAGCCGCTTCCAACCGGTCTTATTGGAGATCTAGAGGGGAGGCCTATGTCCAGCAGTGGACTTTCAATGGTTGAGATGATGATGATGATGATGACGGGCCTGGTGGTCGAATGGCTAGCAATGACTACTTTGACTCCGAGGTCGCGGGTTCGATCCCCGCACAGGGCAAACATTTGTGTGCATGAACATGTCTGTTTGTCTTGGTCTGGATGTTTTCTATGTATTAAAAGTATGTATTTACAAAAAAAATGTATTTAAGTACATATATCAGTTGCCTAGTACCCATAGTATAAGCTTTGCGCTTAATTTGGGACTAGATAGCGCTGTGTATATTGTCCAGAAATAATTAACATTAATAAAGTTGCGTGGAAAATTTGAAAATTTAAGAAAACTGAGCGACCATATTAAGTTTTCTAATGTAACTTTATGTTGTTTGACAGAACTGTCAGGTATTTGACAAATCGACAGGACAACGACTGTCGGGTCAGCTAGTAAATAAATAAATATTCCTTGACATATTACACAGCGCCATCTAGTTCCAAACTAAAAAAGCTTGTACTGTGGGTACTAGATAACTGATATATGAACATAAATATTTTTCTTTTTTGTAAATAGAAACATACGAGTACATAGAAAACATCTAGGCAACATGACAAACAGACACGTTCATGTACACAAATATTTGTCATGTGCGGGCATCGAACCCGTGACCTGTCAAAGTGACCATTGCTAGCCATTCGACCATCGGGCTCGTCAATACAGCGTGGAGCATTGGCAAGAACGTTACACTATGTGGAAATGTTTGAGAAAATGTTCTAGTGTATACCTTCAGGGTAGATAGATAGATAGATATATATGGAGCCAACTTCACCTGCACGCGGTGCACCCTGCTGACCGACAAACGAAGCTCTGGCGTAAAGAGAGGTAGGGTGCGTAAATTGTAAGCTACCCGACTGGGGAATGTACCTCCACCTCACAGAATACCGCAGCCAAATAACAATTCCCTTGAGGGTTGTTGTGTTCCTGCGAGTGAGTGAGGTCACCAGAAAGGAAGGAGATGCTGCATTGGCAGTGGGGGTGGCGGCGCGCGAGCAATATTTTTAATGTTGCGAGCGTTAATATGGCTGCGGTAACCGCTTCACATCAGGCGGGCCGTATGCTTGTCTGCCACCCGACGTATTATAAAAAAAAAAGGAAGTCCACGTGGACTTCATATCATAAGCAATGCTTCTACTAGGTGTATAAATTGTGAAAGTTTCATCCAATCGTGCAAAAGTTTTAGCGCGATGCTCATACAAGCAATGCAAGCAAAAGCAAGTCAAGACAAAGAAAATTTTTATTTTTTATTTTTGTAGAGACATCTTCTTCTTCTTCGTCAACCCTTATTCATCACACTGCTGGGATACAGAGCCCAGAGCAGACTCCACCACGCTGCTAGACTGCGAGTTGGCGGAGGGCAGTGTTTTCGAACCGCCTAAAGGCCACTGACTTGGCTTAACGACTTTCATCTAACGACAACAGCCGGAACCGACGGCTTAACGTGCCAACCGAAGTACGAAGGAGTTCAAGAAAAATAAACCCATCCATGGGCAGGCTACGGCCGACGTTGCTTAACTTGTGTGTTTGATCAGACTGACACGAGCAACGACGACATCGATCTCCTCATTGTAGAGGCAGATATTTATGAGGTCGTTTTAGTCTGTCCTTTGTTATTTTTAAGGCCTATCCCAATCTGAAATCCAGGGGCCTGTATCCTTGACGGATCATAGTATTAAACAAGCAATTACCGTCGTAATTACAAAGTAAACTCCGCTTTATCGACGCCGAGCGCGCTGTTACACGCGGCAATCGGCAAAATCCTCAAATTCTATTATAGCCCAAATCCTAAATTGGATACAGAGTTGAACATTTTGCAGTGTACTCAATGGTTATACAACTGCAAAATGGAGAATTAAAGAATAGAAATAGAAAGTATTCAATGGTTGACTGGAAGAGATCCTTGATCGGATAAGTCCGCCATTGTACAAAAAATATTATTAACACTGTATGTATTACTTTTATAGTACAATAAAGCCTTTACAAACAAACATACGTAGGGGTGTAAGGGCTTACCGCTATTATCAGAGCCAAAGTTAACGTCACCTGCTAGTGGTTTTGACGAAAGAGGAGTAAGCAGGTCTAACCCGATTGCCATTTTTTTTTTCCTTTTTTTATACCATTAAGGTATATAGCTTATATACGCTTGCAACATCAGGGGCATTACTTGCTTGTTGTTGACCCTAAGAAAACCTCTTCACACCTTTTTTTAAGGAACTCCATGCAATGGGAAAACCTCAATCAATCAATAATTTTTTTTTTTAAATTCAATCAATCAATTCACTTAAACACACATAAAAAGAGCAAAATGATATAGAAAGAATATAGCATAGGGGTGTAAGTGGCTTACCACTGCCTTTAAACTACAAAACTTACACTATGCATTTTCTTACTTGACTTGACCGACTATTTTACAACAGGGCGACGGTCCCTACGTATAAAGCGACATGTCATTTCAGACATGTCTGCTTATTCTACGATATAGTACTTAGAGAATATTATTATTGGACAAATGAGTTAATTTCTTACTTTTTAATTATATACAATCAATAAAATAAAAAAGAAAATGTTTTTTATGGGCAATCTAAAGCAATATAAGCAATAAAAAAAACTGTCATTTTTGACATGTCGCTTTACGTAGGGACCGTCGAGTGTTTCATTAATATAATGTTGACGAAATTGAAATGCTTTCATTTTTTGCATTATCACTATAATCTATGCATTGCAAAATATGGTAGTTATGTGTTATGTGTCATTACTATTCATCTGGCGATCACATCACACTAACTACCACTCTTACGCAAACAATGTTCGTCGTGGGAATCGAAGCCGGAACTCTGTGCGGAAATGACACTATCACTCCAAACGGGTCAGCGCAGTAATTACTCGTACATCACTTAGATTGTTGGTGCAATGTGTACTAATATTATTTGAGAGGTTAAGTTTTAACAGTTATTCAGTGTATTAGTTTTTGGGACGTAGATTTTTTTTAATTGAGTGGGCAAATAAGATTGTTTTATGTTTTTTAATATAATACTCGTGAGAAGTATCTATGTAAGATGATGTCTGTGGTTTGAGGGGGAGGGGGAATGAGGGCTGTGATATCTTAATATATAAAAATTTCGTGTCACATTGTTTGTCCGCAATGGAGTCTTAAACTACTGGACCGACTTTAATAAAATTTTGCATAGTGTGTGCAGTTTGATCCAACTTGAGAGATAGGATAGTTTATAATTCATCGGAAAAGTTTACGTAAAAATATTTAAAGGCGATACAAAGTTCGCGGGTTCAGCTAGTATGTATAATATTCTATTCATATCATTTTATTTTCTGTAATTTTAAGTACATTGCTGGCTTGCAATGGACAGACAGGACATTCCGCCTCATTCCGCGTCTATAACTAACAATCTAATCTACTAAGAATCTAGGCAATGTTTCTGAATTCCCTCAATTCCGTCACTATAACCAAAGTAGAAAGGAGACCATATCGCGGAGTTATACTCAAGAATACTACTTACAAAAAAAATATTTACAAAAAAAAAAATGTATTTACGTATGTTTATCAGTTGTCTAGTACCCATAACACAAGCTTCGCTTACTTTGGGGCTAGATGGCGCTGTGTAATTTGTCTGACAATATTTATTATTTATTTATTTATTACTAAGAGAGTAATAAAGATGTATATTTTTTTTATATAGATAATTCTAATAAAAATATGCTTACTTTTGAAATCTGTGGCAGTTCTCTCGAGACGTCACATTTTTGAAGCATAGGTAATGTTTTATAAATCGATGAACGCCGGCTGCACGAACGAAAAAGCATGACTCATTGTCACGTTCCGCCTAGGCCGAGCATGCAAGCAAGAGTGCGGCCTAAGCGTTCGGCTTGTGATGCATCTATCTTTCTTCCACTCCATCAGCCAATGATTCCTTATGACGTTATCACGCAAAATTATCGTTCGTAAACCGACTTTACAGAGAACTAATTTTTTATAGTAATTTGAGTCAAATTTCCTTCTGCTATTGTCTACCCTGTGTCAATATACAAAATGGCGGCTACCTCGTCGACGGATAAATTCGCGGGTGTTTATTTATTCTGCCTGCCGTCACGATAATTGAGTTTCTTCCGATGCTGGCCGCCGGCGAAATTAACAATTCTTACCTATTGGAATCCGGGGTATTGAATTTTAAAATAAAATATTGGATGTGACTATGGTTTTCGTTTTGCTGGAAACGTAATAAATAAAAACATTTTGTAGTGTAGACAGAGAAATATATAAAGAGGTCGACGTACAGGGTCGGCGACGCGCATCTGATGCCTCTGGTGTTACAGGCGTCCATAGGCTACGGTAACTGCTTTGCATCAGGCGGACCGTATGCTTGTTTGTCATCTTAGTGGTATAAAAAATTTAAAAGAAAAACATATAAAACATATACAAATTGAGAGTTTTCATCGCAGTCACACTATAAAAAGAGCAAGTTACGCCATTATCATGTACGGAAACGAGACAGATTGAAATGATTTTTTGTTTCCCGTCACGTGCTGGTTGTTTCTATGGAAAGCTAAATATAATTAGCAAAACAGTTATATGACAGCGCTATGCAAAATAGATATAATATTATCTATCTCATGTTTGCCATGTCTGACAGGCGTAAACAACGTAGTGTCTAAAAAATGTTATATGTCTATGATTTGTGGTTACCAATTTTCAAAATCCGAAGAAGGAAGAAGAAATAGAATGAATGCGTCGCAGATTAGAAGCTTTTTAATTATTTCGTAAGGCGATTAGTGAGGGTCGAATTTTTTTAATTTGTCTTACATTAAATTGTTAGGAGATTTAGTCAAAGGTCGCTCGCTCACAGCGACTTTTTGATGCGATGCTGCCGCGGGTTTTTTTCTGCATCGCGCGTTAGTCGCGATTGCCAGATTTTGCAATGCAAAACGGAAGCGATACGTAAACGCGCGACTTTATTAATATAGATACGCGACGGCATTGTAATTGTATTGATGTATCAAGCCAACCGTCACAAAATCCAAAGAGTACGAAGTAAACGCTCTTCAAGGACGCACGCATAGACAACGCTCACGGACACGAAATTATAAAATACTAGCTGACCCGGCAAACGTTGTTTTGCCATATAAATAAAAAAAAATTAGGGGTGGACTACCCCTAACATTTAGGGGAATGAAAAATAGATGTTGGCCGATTCTCATAGATACCGGATAAGCACAAAAAATTTCATCAAAATTGGTCAAGCCGTTTCGGAGGAGTATGGCAACGAAAACTGTGACACGAGAATTTTATATATTAGATTTTGGGGTGTAAGTGGTTCATCAACATCTTGAACCAAAGCCAACTTCACCTGCACGTGGTGCATCCTGCTGACTGACAAACGAAGCTCTGGCGAAAAGATAGGTAGGGAGCGTAATTGTAAGCTACCCGACTGGGGAATGTACCTCCACCTCACAGAATACCGCAGCCAAATAACAATTCCCTTGAGGGTTGTTGTGTTCCTGCGAGTGAGTGAGGTCACCAGTAAGGAAGGAGATGCTGCGTTGGCAGCGGGGGTGGCGGCGCGCGAGCGATATTTAATGTTGCGAGCGTTAATATGGCTACGGTAACCGCTTCACATCAGGCGGGCCGTATGCTTGTCTGGCACCCAACGTAGTATAAAAAAATAAAAATAAAAATTACTAGACTAAGTTCAGTGCGCTAGCACGTGCGCGAATGGCGCTCTATGCTCACGCATGGCGAAGACGTACTAGTCACTACGTGATGCGCAAGTATAACGTGAAAATTTAAAGAAAAAAGAAAAGTTATTATAACTGCTCAGACAGTGGGTTGCCTAAATTCAATTTTAAATAGTGATTAGATATTTTTTTAAGCTGCCAGTTGTTTTAGAAAGGTAAACAGAAAATAATAATCTATATGCAGTAGTATTTGTACATAATAATTGCATAGTGTCGTAGATAATTCGTAATAGTAGACATTTCGTCTTTTTTGCCTCATGACGCATTACGTACGCATGCTTCGGGATCGCGGGTGTTGTAAGAATTATCTCTTCGGACTCTCTTGGTACCCTTGGTTCCGACGGTGCAGTTATATTAATAAAAAACGGCTCAATTGACGAGCTCGGTGGTCAAATGGTTAGCAATGGCCTCTTTGACTCCGAGTTCGCGGGTTCAATCCCCGCACAAGACAAATATTTGTGTGCATGAACATTTTTGTTTGTCTTGGTCTGGGTATTTTCTATGTATTCTATGTGTGTATTTACAAAAAAAAAAACTATTTAAGTATAATATCAGTTATATAGTACCCATAGTACAAGCTTTGCTTAGTTTGGGACTAGATGGCAGTGTGTAATTTGTCCAGGAATATTTATTTATTTATTATACTCCAACTAAGGCAGTGGTCATTCGTCTTCCAGCCTCACAATTATTTTTATTAGATCGTGAAAGATCATATTCTTCTGCGTATAACATTATGATATTCTCAATCATTTAACAATAATAACCGGTGTTGCCCCCGGCCGTTTTCCTTGCATTTCGGGGGCCCATCTAGTGAGTGGCAAGCCACCGCCTGCCGAAAATAACTAGCAATAAAAGCAGTTATGGCAGGCGCCCGTCCCTCTTCTGTAATAGCCCGGTATTAAGTTCACCCAGATCTCATCTCCATAGCCCATTTATTTTCCATCGCACTTCGCAATAGTCTCAACGCCTGCCGAGACCTGCTCATGGGCATGTCGTTCCATTGACATATCCTGGAGCGGGTCACGGCGGGCCTACAACATTACATCAAACTTCTCAAAGGGGCCTCTACGCGTTGGATCCATATCCCCGCGCACGCCTATCAAATGACCGGGCTTGACCCGTGATTAAAAAGAGATAAACGTAAAACAAACACGAGAAGTGAAAACGCATCAATGAATTTCAGTAGCCAGATAAATATTTACACGCGCCATTTTTACCTCCTCAATATATTTGTAATATCGTTAGGAAGTTAGTAAATATATACTGCCTCGTAACTTGCAGTTATGACGTAGTTCCGTAGCGTCGTAAAATATTGGGAGTTATCGCCGCAGACCAGGTGGAATACACCTATTTATTTTAAAGGAGTGTTTATAGTATAGCTGTCTGGATTCGGTAAGGGGAAGATAGGGAAGTGAATGACAAAAAATCGAGGGATGTCGTGGAATACTCGGTTGGAATAATGCTTTTTCCGATCCACAGTCTTCTTTCTGCCTGAACGGCTGTCCATTTTTTTGTCATAAACAATTAAATATATCGTAGGTGGGTCGTACCGGTCGTACGCTTGTTTGTTGCTCTAGTGCATCGGTCCCCAATTAGTTTTTTCTACGTACCACTTCAAGAAATACCCTTATTGTGTTGGAACGTTAAATAAACAAATTAAATCAGATGTATTTCATATTTATTATCATCAAAAGGCATTCGAATGACACACTAAAGCGCTCGATGTATACGTTTGACTTACCTACTGATCGTTTATTGTTTTTTTTTTTGTTTTTTAAGGATTTAATATACCGCAGCAATCTCTTAACTACAATCCTTGGTGCAATCTCAAATCAACTCAAATCCTTGACGCAATCTCACGTACCCCTGGAGGAACGCATACCACTAATTGGGAAACACTGCTCTAGTGGTATGTCAAAAAAAATGCCTTAAATTTTTTGTGATGATTTTATTATATACGTACATATTATAATATGATAGGATATAATGACGAGCCCGGTGTTCGATTGGCTAGCTAAGACCACTTTGACCTCTGAGGTCACGGGTTCAATCCCCGCTCAAGGCAAATATTTGTGTGCTTCATGCACATGTCTCTTTTTCTTGGTCTGGGTGTTTTCTACATATTATACCTATGTATTTACAAAAAAAAAAATGTATTTAAGTAAGTATAATATCAGTTATCTAGTACTCATAGTACAAGCTTTGCTTAGTTTGGGTCTAGATGCAGTAATTTGTCCTGGAATGTTTATTTATTTATTATTATTTATTATATATTGTTATAAATTTGTGCACCCTTTACTATAGATTTTTCACCATGTACTATAGATTTACGAGTCCAATTTACTCGAGCTATAGAAAATTTGTTTTAACCTCTCAGGGTATCCCGCTCCAATATAAATAGTCCTCAACTCCCCACCTGGTGCCCTGTAATTAAAGATGGGATTTTGAACTAAGCAAAAGGGTTTGGAGGCGAAAATTCATTGGAATTAATTCGCCTTTTGCCAGAGAATCCGACCTGAATTTTTGGGTATTCAGGTCGAGAATTTATTGGTTTTTAAGATAGGGTTTAATCTTTTGTATTCTATTGAAGATTTTTTTAATATGAATCTTTGAAAGTGCGGTTTTTAAAGAAATTAATCAGAATTGAGACTGTTAGTACGGGTGGTGTGAAATAGGACTTGGGGAAATGGAATTACCTGGTAAATCACCTTCAAGAACAGAGTTTTCATTTTCCTTAAAAGGCTGGCAACGGATCGGCGACCCCTTGGTATCGCTGGTCTCCATGGGCGGTGGTGATTACTTTCCACCAGGTGACCCACATGCTTGTTTGCCCCCCTCTCACATAAAAAAAAAAATTCTTGCCAGTAAATTAATTTACTATTATTTTTATATACCACCACGTGCAGGTGAGGTTGGCTTTGGTTCAAAGATGTTGATGAACCAACTGATATCCCATTGAGATATAAGTACTACTTATATCTCAATGTGATATCCCTATGTTTTTATAATAATCTGCAGAATAACAACTTTACATCGGATATACTTTATTTATGTTTCATGAGATTAAAAAAAAATGTATAAAGATGATAAGATTTGATTAATACTAAAAATCAGTTGTAAGTGTCATAACCACGTGCTTTGCAAATTATTGTATTCAATATTTATAAGGGATCATCGAACAAAAATTTTTTCAATAGGCTAGTTGCCAATGTTACAATACTACTACGTTTTTTTTAATACTACGTCGGGTGGCAGACAAGCATACGGCCCGCCTGGTGTCAAGCGGTTACCGTAACCATATTAACGCAGGCAACATAAAATATCGCTCGCGCGCCGCCACCCCCGCTGCCAATGCAGCATCTCCTTCCTTTCTGGTGACCTCACTCACTCGCAGGAACACAACAACCCTCAAGGGAATTGTTATTTGGCTGCGGTATTTTGTGAGGTGGAGGTACATTACGCTCCCTACCTCTCTTTTCGTCAGAGCTTCGTTTGTCAGTCAGCAGGGTGCACCGCGTGCAGGTGAAGATGGCTTTGGTTCAAAGATGTTGATGAACCACATACACCTCAAATTTATAAAAAACATACAAAATTATAAAAACTCTCTATCAGTAACGTAAACTAGAACGATCTGCGTTCAATTTTAATAACTTAGGTATGTCCGACGTGTTTTATGTTCGATCAAAGTTTGGTGGGAAAGTTCATTTTAAAGGTATGAAATTATAAAAAATAAATATTACCATTGTAGAAACAATAAAAAATACTATAACTTTTGTTACATAAACGCAATATTTAACATAGCTGTCGTACAAATTTCTGATTTAATGCATATAAAATAGCAAGGTGTGACGTCATAACGTGGTGGCCTTTTGTATGGAGGGTTTTCGGGATAGTCCAAAATTGTGATCTGCAAGTTATCATATCTCGAGAAGTTTTTATGCAATCGAAGTAATTATTTCACCTATATTTATATTATTGTGACGTCTTTAAATAACAAATCGAAAAAAAAATGGGATAAAATAGGCTTGTCTATTATTAAAATTTCAACACATGTCAAATTACACAGACGACTCGTGTCGCTTTACTTGAACAAGTACGTGTTGATGTCCCCATATCGCATTAGAGGCCTAACATACCGTTCGCTTGATAGTACCATCATATGAATATAATTATTTACTACTGTATTGCTGCCGCGCTACTGTTTTATATGCCAAACTACCACCTGTATATCAAACCCCGAGTAACCGAAGAAAGGAAAGAAAAACTACCATAAAGTTTAAAAGAACTTCCAATTCACTAACCTGTAACACGCTGACCCCGTTGGCTATCCGCCAGTAACCCTCGTTGCGGTCCCGCGGGTATCTAGTTCGGTTTCAGCGACACGACACCTTCGTGTTCTGCGGTTATACCACCTAGATTTATTTCGATACTTCGGCTCTATCGCTGCTGGAAGTTCAAGGTTCGATGAATTTATAGCCTATCGATGTGTTTCAAGTTAATTTAAATATTGGATTCCGTTTGATGTAGTTATAGATTTTGGTGGAACTTTGAAGGGCGTCTTTAATAAGAATTTAGATTTCAATTTTGCGGAATAACAGTTCTTTGTTCGTTAACCAGTTTAGTCGACTGAAGTTCATTTCTTCTCGTTAGTTTATTTGATAATAAAACACGTTTTATAAACATAAATAATAATTTATTATTATTATTATTTTATAAACGGACACGTATAACTTTGATTGGGGAAAGTGAAGCAGTTCGTCGCTTGCAATAAATGAGTTGCAATAAGGGTCGTCTCATCATCATCATCATCAAGTCATTTCAGTCTCCACTACAGGAGCTCGACTTTCTGTCGTCCGTTCCAGACAGAAGGAGGATTTGGCATACACTTTTTTTACAGGGTCGGTAACGCGCGTGTGATGCCCATGGTGTTACAGGCGTTCATAGGCTACGGTAACTGCTTTCCATTGTTTGCCACTCTAGTGGTATAAAAAAAATCTCCCCACGTTGGCCAAACGGGTTGGGTGGGGAGGAGTGTCGTGTCTTAATTCGTAAATTTTCAGCGAAATTTATTGAGCTTATAAAATCGTCCGGTCGTTCTGTCTGTCCGTCCTGAAACTCAAAATTTCGAAATTCTGACTTCGGATTCGTGTAGAGCATCAAAAAGTAGTAATGTAAAGTGACCTTGGTTTTCCGATATCAATTCGGGAAATTGGCCAAAATAAATAAATAAAAAAATTATGTCTGTCCGTCCGTTGCCATGAAACTCAAAATTTCGAAATTCTGACTTCGGATTCGTGTAGGTAGAGCATCAAAAAGTAGTAATGTAAAGTGACCTTGGCTTTCCAATATCAATTCGGGAAAGTGGCCAAAATAAATAAATAAATGAAATAAATAAATTTCGTTTAAAAATAAATAAATTTTGTTTTTGAATTATTAAAAAAATATATCAGTATCATAAAATACACAAAACTAGAGCCATTTGCGATCTTAAAATTTTAATAACTTATGTCTGACTTGTTTTATGTTCAATCAGAGTTCGGTGGGAAAGTCAGATTTAAAAGGATGAAATTATTAAAAAAAAACCGGACAAGTGCGAGTCGTACTCGCCCACCGAGGGTTCCGTATGTACGTAGTATCATTATTAAATTTGATATTTTTCATTATAAATAAGAAATAATGCGTCGAAAAAAATAAATAAAATATATTTTGCAATGTGTACATCAAGCCCTTTCATATGATACCCCATTTGAACTAGTAGTTTCAATTTGAAATTTCGACACCCTATAAAAAATATAGACCCCCTATTTTTTAAGATCTATTTACAAATGTATAGTTTTGAGATTTATTCCTGTACTTGTAGTCTATAACGATGTTACTTGCCAAATTTCATAGTTCTAGGTCAACGGGAAGTACCCTATAGGTTTTGATTCCCTTGAGTGTGTCGAAATATGCGTTTTTGCTGAATAAACGGCCGTAACTTTTTTCTACGTAAACTTAGCAGTTTGATTTTTTTTTAACTTCATGGGACCGTGGACCTGAGTATACAGTTCAAATTTCAGCTGGATACCTCCACGCATTCTCGACATAGAAATTCTTGACAGACAGACAGACAGACAGACAGACAGACAGACAGACGGACAACAAAGTGATCTTATAAGGGTTCCGTTTTTCCTTTTGAGGTTCGGAACCCTAAAAACTATTAACTTTGGAAAACAATAAAAAAATATTATAACTTTTTTTATCTAATCTCATACTGAAATTTACACATTAAAAAACTAAACACAGTATCATAATGACAGTCTTTACGCACAAGCTATCAAAATAAATTTAAAAAGTTATTTTTCGATACAGTTGTCGTATGGACAACTGTATGGAAAAATAACTTTTTTCCATTTCGATACTGCTTCAGCCCTGGATACAGGTATTTTAAACAGGTTGCAATGCAAATACATTGTAACTTTGCAAATTTTTTCTACATAATCTGTGAACGCGGCGCCGCGCGGCGCGTCGCGCATGCGCACTACGCATGCTCGATCTGCAAATGGATTTATAAGTAAGAAATAAAGCTGTTAAATTAACTTCATGGTTGTATTTCAAATATTATTATCATATATTTCATGAGATTAGATAAAGTAGTGTATGAAACTGCGCATAATTAGGTATTAAAATACTCGTGTGGTCTAGTATAACATTCGCCTTCGGCTCATGTTATAAACTCACACTCGTATTTTAATAACCCTTATTATGCAACAGTTTCATAAACTACTATTATATAACATAGCTGTCGTACATTTTCTATTTTAATGTATACAAAATATCTAGGTGTGACATCATAACTCTGTACCTTTTTTATGGATCGTTTTTGGGAAAGTCCAAAATTGTGATTATCAAGCTATCATAGTCTCGACAAGTTTTTATGCTATCGAAGTAATTCTTTGACTTATAGTTATATTATAATGACGTCCTTGCATAACAAATCGAATGAAAAATTGCCGTCGAGCCTATTAGAGAAAAATCTAGAGATGTCTTACTAGATAATTTTGAATGCATCTAGTCCGTAACATTAGATATTAAAAAGTACAGTAATTTACAAATCGCGTGGTTCAAATCGATTTTTGGTGCCAGTTCGAGCTATTTTATTTAAGAATTTTATTTTAGAAATTTTATGAAATACTCTTTTTTCTATCCGTGTTTCGGAGGGCACATTAAGCCGTCGGTTCGGGTTGTTGTCTTTAGACGACAGTAGAAGGGAGACTCGTATCCCAGCAGTGGGATAATAAGGGTTGTCAATGAAGGTAAACTCTTTACATCAGGCTAGCTATGCTTGTTTGACACCAGGCCAGCCCCCTTACCACCATCTCTTATTGCGATTCAATGACTGGATAGAATGCTTATTCATACCAATGAATAAGCGAGTCTATTTCAAATGGAATAAAGTCGCTTATTCATTGGTATGAATAAGCAATCTATTCAATTATTGAATCGCAATAAGAGATGGTGGTAAGGGGGCTGGTATAAAAATGTATATTTCCTGTCTTCAGTAAATTTTCATGAAGCGATGTGTATTGTCGCAGATCTTTGCGGCGCGACGTCGCGCCGCAGTGTTGTGGCTTAAAATTAATAAGATAGAAATCCACTGTGGTGTAGCGGGTAGCAAGGGGGACATTCAACTTTTGTTCACTTATACACGTTTATGAATTACTTTAGAGGTCATACAAAACATTTCACGAGCCCGGTGGTCGAATGGCTAGCAATGGCTACTTTAACTCCGAGGTCGCGAGTTCGATCCCCGCACAAGACACACATTTGTGTATCTTGTACGGGGCTTAACGTGCCCTTTGAAGCAAGGAGGAACTTGAGGTAAAGAAACCCATCCAGGGACAATCTACGGTCGACGTTGCTTAACTTGCGTGTTCGATTAGACTGCCGATTAGACGCCATCGTGATCCTCATTCCTGCGTCATCTGCCTTGATAGATATGGTCGCCATTTTCATAAGAACTTCGTACTTTGACTCCGAGGTCGCGAGTTCGATCCCCGCACAAGACACACATTTGTGTGTCTTGTGCGGGGCTTAACGTGCCCTTTGAAGCAAGGAGGAACTTGAGGTAAAGAAACCCATCCATGGACAATCTACGGTCGACGTTGCTTAACTTGCGTGTTCGATTAGACTGCCGATTAGACGCCATCGAGATCCTCATTCTTGCGTCATCTGCCTTGATAGATATGGTCGCCATTTTCATAAGAACGAAGAGAAGAAGAAGAAAAGTAAAAAATAATATATTGTTATTAGGTATCTACTAATAAATAATAATATATTGTTAATACATTGGTGGTGTAAGTAGTTCATCAACATCTTTGAACCAAAGCCAACTTCATCTGCATGCGGTGCACCGTGCTGACTGACAAAGGAAGCTGTGGCGAAAAGAGAGGCAGGGAGGGTAATTGTAAGCTACCCGACTGGGGACTCCAACTCACAGAATACCGCAGCAAAATAACAATTCCCTTGAGGGTTGTTGTGTTCCTGCGAGAGAGTGAGGGTACCAGAAAGGAAGGAGATGCTGCCTTGGTAGCGGGGGTGGCGTACGGTAACCGCTTCACATCAGGCGGGCCGTATGCTTGTCTGCCACCCGATGTAGTATAAAAAAATCCAGGTTCAGTTGTCTCAACCCGGCTCAGTATTTCGTATTAAAAGGAAACACGTGACATTTTTGGCAAAGCGCCAGTGATACTAGGAAGATGGCGGTTCACGACGTCGTAACTACGTATTTCAAAGGCTTTTAGCCGGTTTCTCCAAGAACTGAAGATATTTATGATTGACAAAACATTGGCTTACATTGTACTAACTGACTCGCGCAACTTCGTCTGCGTGGGACAGAACGTTGAGAGTGAAGCGTAAGTTTACCATTTGAAGCGTTATAGTGAGCCAATCTTAAAAGATAGACATATGCTATCACATACGTTTTTTTAGAACTTTTTAAAATGAATAATTCCGTCGTATATAATTGTTGCGTAACTTGAACCGTTTATAATTTTTTTTATATTTATTACACCAGTTTACAAAAGACATTAAACATAACAATATTGACGCCTTTCATAAACCACTGAGGTTTGACACAAATGCAACAAGATCCACATCAAGCATCTACTATTACAATCATAACAATATAAAAAACAAAAACGTAATAATTACACAAAATAGTAGGTAAGTGCGCATTTAACTACAACCATGATTGATAGGTAACCGGGCAAGTACGCTCGAAAACACATGTTAGGATAACATACGTCGGTAGCTAATATAATATAATTATTTATAATATAATGATAATTTAATATGATTTAATTTATTCAATAATTATGTAATATATTTAATTTCTATTTAATTTCTTAGGCAAATTTACGTTACTATGTACTATTTACGTTATTATTTACGCAGCGCACGCAACGGAAGCTCTCAAGAGGAATATTATTTTTCCATTTATGCAACATTTTTCATTGGTGCTCCGCTGATATTGGTGGTAGAGTGATGTTATCTATATAGCCTATAGCCTTCCTTGAAATATAGGTTATCTAACACTAAAAGATGTATTTCATCATTATCATCATCATCATCATCTCAGCCATTGAAAGTCCACTGCTGAACATAGGCCTCCCCTCTAGATCTCCAATAAGACCGGTTGGAAGCGGCTTGCATCCAGCGCGATCCCACGGATAAAAAAAGATGTATTTACAAGAAAAAAAAATGTATGTCAGTACATTTATCAATTGTCTAGTACCCATAACACAATCTTTGCGCTTAATTTCGGACTGGCGCTGTGTAAATTGTCCAGAAATATTTATTTATTTATAACATAACAAAGCAACCCCAACCGAATAAGTGAGGTCTTCGGGAAGGACGGAATTGCTGCATCCGCAGCGGGGGTAGCGGCGGACGAGCGATATTACATGTTGTGAGCGTTTATATCAGGTGGATCTAATACTTGTTTGTCGCCAGAAATAGAAGGCGGGTATACATATACAGAATACATTAATTGACCGACGACTTCAAAAAAGTGTCTGGTACCGCCTGGATGCCGAAAGTGGAGGTTCGCATATGGTGGAAAGCATTGGGAAAGGCCAATATCCAGCAGTGGGTAGATACAGGCTGATGATGATGATGATATGGCGTGATATCACCATATCCATAATTCGAGATAACACCCTACTCTTACGTTATACGTGGAGTGCACAAGGATACATATTTTGCCTTGTAAGAAGAAATGCAACCATCGAAGCACGTACACGGAACTATCTCGACATCTCTAATAATTTCCTTTTAACACAAAGGAAGTAGTATAAATAGCATGTAAGTTAGTGTTCATTAAGATTTAATATACATCAAGATAACAGCAACTGGTCTCAAATCAAATCAAATCAAAAATTCTTTATTCCTTGGACTTTATTAAGCACTTAGAACTCTCGCTTACTTCATCTCGCAATAATGACATTGAGATTTCTGTACATAGTTTTGAAAGCATCGAAGCCTTTATAATGGAAATTCGATACTGCATGTTAGGATTAAATGATCAAACATTAATTAATGTGTAATTTAATGAATCAATCTAATTGGAATTACGATATTGACGTCGATATACCAGAGTAATGTAAACATGTATTAATTATTTAGCTAAGGAAGTTATGGATAATTTAATAGTTACATTAAGCTGAACATCTATCCGAGCTGAGTGCTTAGTGCGAGTATTTTGTTCGCATTCGATCATGTCAACGTAAACAAACCGACCAAATAGAGAAGAACTCTCATGGTGTGAATTTTTAAGACGCGTGTTATATATCAAAATTATGTAGCTTACTCATACGAGTAAGCATACTCGCCTAATTTGAATATGTAACACGTGTGTGGTAAATTCAAAATATGATTTTATTTCTCAATTTGATCGGCTTGTAAACGTTAACCTGTTCGAATGTGACCAACAAAATAAGCACTCTCAATGCGTCGAACGAACCCAACGAAACAAATTTTAGAATTCCGTATATCCGTATATATCATTATGAATGTATATTTTTAAAAATGAAAAAAATCACCTGCCCCCTAGCAAGGCATAGCAGATGATTCGACTATTTTTTTGTTTAGTAGTGTATATAGGTTGATGACTTCACACTGTGACTCACGCAGTAAAATATAAGATGCAAAAATTCGTAAGCAACACAAATTAATCTTCCTGGTAGCTCAGTTGGAAGAGCAATCGGTCATCGAGAGGTCGTTCAAATCCCACCTAGGTTGTAGGTGAATTTTTCAATTTTTAAAAATATAATATTCTGGCAAGTTGGCCAAGACAACTATTTAAATAATAATATCCTTATTTGGCGGTGTGATTTCCGGCAGACTAGAATAGAATCAGTCGGTCTCTTCCCGTGGATGTCGTACAAGGCGACTAAAGGATTACCAAACATCGATCAGGCCTCCCCAACTGGTTTGGCCAGCGTGGGGAGTGTAGGCCAAATCCTCCATCTGTCTAGGACGGACGAGAGAGGGTCGTGCTCCTGTAGTGGAGACTAAAATGACTTGATGATGATGATGATGATGATGATGATCCTTATGAAACTTCGCACACCCGTCCTTCCAGATTCGGATCGGATCCGGATTCGGATTTTTCGGTGTAAGTGGTTCATCATGATCTTTGAACCAAAGCTAACTTCACCTGCACGCGGTGCACCCTGCTGACTGACAAACGAAGCACTGGCGAAAAGAGAGGTAGGGAGCGTAATTGTAAGCTACCCGACTGGGGAATGTACCTCCACCTCACAGAATACCGCAGCCAAATAACAATTCCCTTGAGGGTTGTTGTGTTCCTGCGAGTGAGTGAGGTCACCAGATAGGAAGGAGATGCTGCGTTGGCAGCGGGGGTGGCGGCGCGCGAGCGATATTTTATGTTGCGAGCGTTAATATGGCTACGGTAACCGCTTCACATCAGGCGGACCGTATGCTTGTCTGCCACCCGACGTAGTATAAAAAAAAAAAATCTTGTAGGCGTGCGAGTCTTCATAAAATTTCAAAGAAGTCTAAAATTCGTTATTCCGTTCGGTTCGTTCGACGCGTTTAGCTCAGATAGATGTTTGTCTTTAGAGTATTAATTTGAAAGGGGATAATAAGGGAAGCCTTACATGATATGACCAGTAGTACAAGCTACGAACTGTTGGTCGCTGTGACCACGGTCGCCTAGGGTGCAGAGGATGAGGAGGGAGAGAAATTCACGCTTTTATATATTTCTTTTATATAGAACTAATTTAGAAAACAAGCATACGGCCCACATGATGGTCTTTTTTATATTATACTTCGTCGGGCAGCAGACAAGCATACGGCCCGCCTGAAACGGATATCGTTGTCATATTAACGCTCGCAACAATAAATATTGCTCGCGAGCCGCCACCTCTCTACTTCTTGTTAAAGGTAACAGCAACCTATGGACGCTTGTAACACCAGGGATATGATAAACACAATAAGAAAAACAAGTGATAATGTACTTTTGAAGTGAAAACTTCTTTAGCTGCGTTGTGCACTTTTTGTGATAAGTCTAAAAATGTTAAACTCGCGTCAGGATCACGTGTCCTGATCGAAAATTTGTAAGACATAGCTGCGAAACTACAAAATCCAACTTTAAGCAAAGACGATACGATTGAGAGTTCTTTGAATATTTTAATGATTCGATATAGTTTCGAAACGACAGTTTGTAACACAAAGCTGTGAGGCTACAAAATCCAACTTTAAGCAAAGGCGATACGATTGAGATTGCTTTGAATAGTTTATGTTTGTGTACGATAGCGCAATAAATGAATATTGTATTTTACCACATAAATGATAGCACTGTCATACTGATAAATAAAGCAATTCGTGCGAAATTATTTCCAAAATATTCAAAAATGCACAACGTTAATGTTCAAGTTTTCACTTCTACCGGCACTCCCCGAGTGCAACCCGTTGTTTTCTTTTTGCAAAAATTTATTGCACAACGTTACAGAAATAGAAATCTCAAGAACCTTCATACATTTTGTAAGAAATTAATTATATTGTCGCGGTCCTGTCGCGAATCATCTAGAATGAAACCTTCTAGAATAGTCGCCGCATACTTCGCTGCAAGCAATAATGACCTGCAAGAAATCTAGAACCCCTAGCTCGTAACAATATTTTAGGTTTCATTGTCAGCGCACAATATTCCTTCTATTTTTTTTATACTACGTTAAGTGGCAATACATGCGGTACAAACAAGGATGATGGTCTGCTTGATGTGAAATGATTACTGTAGCCATATAAATGCTCGCAACATGAAATATCGCTCGCTCGCTACCTCCTCCACTGTAAGCAGCAACTCCTGCTATCCCGGTGACTTCGCTCACTCTCAGGATCACAACAACCTTCAAGCGATTTGTTATTTGGCTGCGGTATTCTATGAAGGTACTTCCCCAGTGGGGTAGCTTAAAATTATGCTGTACCCTGCTTCTCTTTCGCTAGAGCCTCGTTAGTAAATCAGCAGAGTACACCATATGCAGGTGAGGTTGGCTTTGGCTCAAAGATGGCGGTGAGCCACTTACACCCCATTGCATTGGTGGCATCAATTTGTTTACAATAAAGCAAATTATTTCTAGTTCAGTTATTTCATTCTGTAAGTTCACAAGTTTCAGTATAAAAGCTGACTTTTAACGGAGCATCTCTGGACGCCTGCCAACAAGCAAGTCGTGAAATTTTCAGAGGCTGAAGATCATCCTGAAATTTTTATTTCGACCTAGTCAGGCTTAATTCTGCAGGCTATCTCGGTTGGAGATATGTATTCAAGGATTTATTACAGATATACTAGGTGGATTTCCACGCGATAATAAGAGGGTGAACGCGTCTGGACATTCGCCTTGATGAAGGTCTACCGCCGAAGCAGAAGCCGATTACCATCAGATTTTTTGATTGCAAAAATCACACTTTAGCTTAGATCGGCGGTAATTGTGTTTAGCTTAGCTGGTAGAAGTAGGTTTTGGGGTGTAGTGGTTCATCAACATCTTTGAACCAAAGCCAACTTCACCAGCACGCGGTGCACCCTGCTGACTGATAAACGAAGCTCTGGCGAAAAGAGGTAGGGAGCGTAATTGTAAGCTACCCGACTGGGGAATGTACCTCCACCTCACAGAATACCGCAGCCAAATAACAATTCCCTTGAGGGTTGTTGTGTTTCTGCGAGTGAGTGAGGTCACCAGGAAGGAAGGAGATGCTGCGTTGGCAGCGGGGGTAGCGGCGCGCGAGCGATATTTTATGTTGCAAACGTTAATATGACTACGGTAACTGCTTCGTAGTATAAAAAAAAAAGAAGCCGTAGAGCGCTACCGACTAAGCTGAAGAATAAGATGTTTGTCATTAACTTAAACATAAGATGTATTTTTGCGATCAAAAACTCCGATGCTAATCGGCTTTAGCTTCGGCGGTAGGGCCACTGGTCGGGTGTACCAATAAAAAAAAATATATAAGTGACCCTTTTAATTCAATTTCATTAATTAATTAATGGGTGAAGTCCCGTATATTGATTAATTAATTCCGTATACGATATTGATTAATTAATTCCGTATACGATATTGATTAATTAATTCCGTATACGATATTGATTAATTAATTCGTTGTGAAACTCGTTGTCATGAAGCAACGAATTCCGAAGTATTACCGTATTACCACAGAATAATACTCTAGTATTACCTCGATAACTTTAGACAGTTATTTTATGCGCTTAGTTACAACTATTTATTAAGCTATTGGTCGGTATACAAAAATAAGTTTTCAGCCAAATAACAATTCCCTTGAGGCTTGTTGTGTTGCTGCTAGTGAGTGAGGTCACCAGAAAAGAAGGAGATGCTGCCTTGGCAGCGAGGGTGGCGGCGCGCAAGTGATATATTAGGTTGCGAGCGTTAATACGGTTACGGTAACCGCTTCACATCTGACGGGCCGTATGCTTGTCTGCCACTCGACATAGTATTAAAAAAAAAACTATAAACATACGTACAATCCATTGACAGTTTTTTCTACAACTCCAATTACACACTGACGTACCAACAAATTATTGAAAACGATGTGCTTCACCAAATACGATTTTTAAATACATAAAATGAGTATATATTCGATTTTGTCATAAAAAGGGGAATATAGAATATAGAAATTATTTTTAAAATACCTTTTTTTATATATAGGGGTGTAAGTGGTTCATCAACATCTTTGAACCAAAGCCAACTTCACCTGCACGCGGTGCACCCTGCTGACTGACAAACGAAGCTCTGGCGAAAAGAGAGGTAGGGAGCATAATTGTAAGCTACCCGACTGGTGAATGTACCTCCACCTCACAGAATACCGCAGCCAAATAACGGTTCCCTTGAGGGCTGTTGTGTTCCTGCGAGTGAGTGAGGTCACCAGAAAGGAAGGAGATGCTTCGGTGGCAGCAGGGGTGGCGGCGCGTGAGCGATATTTTATGTTGCGAGCGTTAATATGGCTACGGTAACCGCTTTACATCAGGCGGGCCGTATGCTTGTCTGCCACCCGACGTAGTATAAAAAAAAAATGAGGGGGGGGGTGTAACTGAGGGTGAGGGTGACGTCACCACACCCCTGTGGTGACCTCACCACCGCCCATAGAAATCAGCAACACCATGGGGTCGCCAACTTTTGCAACTTTTGCAACTTGCCAACCTTTTAAGGAAAAAATTGACTCTGTTCTGAAGACTCCCATGTCGTTATTTGGGAATACTGCTGAGGGAAGTTGACTCCACAATTTCACAGTTCGTGATAGGTAAATGGAAAAGTAAAAATCGAGCTAATTCAATTATAACTTCTATATTCTGTATTACGTATTCCGGCGTTCCAGAACTTTCCGAGGACTAATCGCGACATGTCAGCGCTAACGTACGTGTCCTTCGCATAAATTATAGATTTTGTATACCGACAAATAGCTCAATAAAGAAGAAGCGGTTGCCGTAGCCATATTAACGCTCGCAACATAAAATATCGCTCGCACGCCGCCACCCCCGTTGCCAACGCAGCATCTCCTTCCTTTCTGGTGACCTCACTCACTCGCAGGAACACAACAACCCTCAAGGGAATTATTATTTGGCTGCGGTATTCTGTGAGGTGGAGGTACATTCCCCAGTCTGGTAGCTTACAATTACGCTCCCTACCTCTCTTTTCGCCAAAGCTTCGATTGTCAGTAAGCAGGGTGCACCGCGTGCAGGTGAAGTTGGCTTTGGTTCAAAGGTTGATGAACCACTTACACCCCAAATTTTCAAAGAATTATTTTCAAAGACGAACTCAATTGGAGCTTTCATCTGTATTACTCCGGCATTCGGGAACTTTCATGTTTTATGCACGTGTTTTTTTATAGTATTATTATATTTATCAAAAATGACTCTATAAAAGAAAATAATAAATTAAGCGACAAACAATACTAAATGGGCGGCCTAGAATAGCCTTAAATCATCTTTAGTCAATATTTAATCAAGTTACTATAATAGTCGCTCAGTTATACAATTTTAGATGTTCGGTTTACTACCTCACCCAATACTCAATATCTTTATTGCATTCTACATGTAGTACATAGTTATAAAGATATTAAAGATGTTTTATACAGTATACAGATTATTACATACATTATGAACCCTGTTGGGCATTCCATAAATGACTTTTTCAATTATCAATTCTAAACTCATGACATGTTTATAAGTATGTACTTAATATTTAATTTGCAATGTAAAATGTTAATTTAAGTATATAACTTTGTTTTCTTTATATAAATATTCACATGCCTTTTTGGTGGAATATGCTAAGGACCATACAATTTATAACGCCTTATTGTTAACCATATTCTGTGAATAAAGTATCATTCATTCATCCATTCAAAGATGTGTTAGTGATTTCGTGGACACGAGACACGACAGGTGGATTTAGGCTTTTCTCTATTTTATAAATTTATTTTTATATATTGATCTAGTTTGTTATATGAGTAAGTAATATTACAATAATTTCACTGATTGTCTGAATATTATTTAACAAAATTAAATTTTCCCTCATTAGTTTTCACCTCCTTAGCTTTTCCTTTTATGAATTGGTTAAAATATTTATATATATTTATAATTTGTCGAAAACAAAGCCACTCATTTATTTGAAAAGCTATTATTATAATTATCAATGAGTAACAATTTGGTTTTTAAATTCGTTAAATAACAAAGTACAACTTAACTGAAGCAAATGAAAATAAACTAATCTTAAAATTACTTAAAAATTAAACGAATAAAAAAAACCGGCCAAGTGCGAGTCGGACTCGCGCACGAAGGGTTCCGTACCATTATCTATAAAAACGGCAAAAAAAAATCATGTCTGTTGTATGGGAGCTCCCCTTAAATATTTGTTTTATTTTAATTTTATTATTTATTTTGAAAGTGAACATATAGCTAAAGCGCCATCTAGCCTCTGGTAATGTACTACACAATTCTATTCGTCTTGCAATACATTTTATAAGTTCGTCGGCTATTACTCAGTAACTTATAAAGTCTACTTAGCCGTGATAGTTTTCCTTTTAAATTCACTATATGGAGTACTTCCATGATTTTTTTCACATTTCTAAATATACCAGTTTCGTTGATACAGGGGGGGGGGGGGGGGGACGACGACGACGACGACGACGACAGTTGCGTCTAACAAAAATTTGCACGTTAAATGTAAATAATTCGTAAACAGATTACTATATCGAAGAATGATCTTCCGACACTCCCAATGTTTCTAAAAGACCTATCCAACGACACCCTACACCATGGGGTAGGTGCAGAAAAAAAAAATCTTACGTGTATTATTAATATTAATTATATTAATTTTACGTGTAGGGGAGGTACCCCGAAAAAAAAAATTTTTTTAAATTTTATTCTACCATTTTGTCAGTATAGTTAATATGTATCCACATACCAAACTACAGCTTTATAGTATCAAGCGTCTCTAAGCTAGGCCGTGGACGGGCAGACGGACATGGTGAAACTATAAGCGTACTTGTTTACTACGGAACTTTAAAAATTAACTATGCCTCTAAAATCGATATTTTAGAGGAATAGTTATTTTTAGGGTTCCGAACCTCAAAAGGAAAAACGGAACCCTTATAAGATCACTTTGTTGTCCGTCTGTCTGTCTGTCTGTCTGTCTGTCTGTCTGTCTGTCTGTCTGTCTGTCTGTCTGTCTGTCTGTCTGTCTGTCTGTCTGTCTGTCTGTCTGTCTGTCTGTCTGTCTGTCTGTCTGTCTGTCTGTCTGTCTGTCTGTCTGTCTGTCTGTCTGTCTGTCTGTCTGTCTGTCTGTCTGTCTGTCTGTCTGTCTGTCTGTCTGTCTGTCTGTCTGTCTGTCTGTCTGTCTGTCTGTCTGTCTGTCTGTCTGTCTGTCTGTCTGTCTGTCTGTCTGTCTGTCTGTCTGTCTGTCTGTCTGTCTGTCTGTCTGTCTGTCTGTCTGTCTGTCTGTCTGTCTGTCTGTCTGTCTGTCTGTCTGTCTGTCTGTCTGTCTGTCTGTCTGTCTGTCTGTCTGTCTGTCTGTCTGTCTGTCTGTCTGTCTGTCTGTCTGTCTGTCTGTCTGTCTGTCTGTCTGTCTGTCTGTCTGTCTGTCTGTCTGTCTGTCTGTCTGTCTGTCTGTCTGTCTGTCTGTCTGTCTGTCTGTCTGTCTGTCTGTCTGTCTGTCTGTCTGTCTGTCTGTCTGTCTGTCTGTCTGTCTGTCTGTCTGTCTGTCTGTCTGTCTGTCTGTCTGTCTGTCTGTCTGTCTGTCTGTCTGTCTGTCTGTCTGTCTGTCTGTCTGTCTGTCTGTCTGTCTGTCTGTCTGTCTGTCTGTCTGTCTGTCTGTCTGTCTGTCTGTCTGTCTGTCTGTCTGTCTGTCTGTCTGTCTGTCTGTCTGTCTGTCTGTCTGTCTGTCTGTCTGTCTGTCTGTCTGTCTGTCTGTCTGTCTGTCTGTCTGTCTGTCTGTCTGTCTGTCTGTCTGTCTGTCTGTCTGTCTGTCTGTCTGTCTGTCTGTCTGTCTGTCTGTCTGTCTGTCTGTCTGTCTGTCTGTCTGTCTGTCTGTCTGTCTGTCTGTCTGTCTGTCTGTCTGTCTGTCTGTCTGTCTGTCTGTCTGTCTGTCTGTCTGTCTGTCTGTCTGTCTGTCTGTCTGTCTGTCTGTCTGTCTGTCTGTCTGTCTGTCTGTCTGTCTGTCTGTCTGTCTGTCTGTCTGTCTGTCTGTCTGTCTGTCTGTCTGTCTGTCTGTCTGTCTGTCTGTCTGTCTGTCTGTCTGTCTGTCTGTCTGTCTGTCTGTCTGTCTGTCTGTCTGTCTGTCTGTCTGTCTGTCTGTCTGTCTGTCTGTCTGTCTGTCTGTCTGTCTGTCTGTCTGTCTGTCTGTCTGTCTGTCTGTCTGTCTGTCTGTCTGTCTGTCTGTCTGTCTGTCTGTCTGTCTGTCTGTCTGTCTGTCTGTCTGTCTGTCTGTCTGTCTGTCTGTCTGTCTGTCTGTCTGTCTGTCTGTCTGTCTGTCTGTCTGTCTGTCTGTCTGTCTGTCTGTCTGTCTGTCTGTCTGTCTGTCTGTCTGTCTGTCTGTCTGTCTGTCTGTCTGTCTGTCTGTCTGTCTGTCTGTCTGTCTGTCTGTCTGTCTGTCTGTCTGTCTGTCTGTCAAACATTTCTATGTCGAGAATGCGTGGAGGTATCAAGCTGAAATTTGAACTGTATACACAGGTCTACGGTCCCATGAAGTTAAAAAAAAATCAAACTGCTAAGTTTACGTAGAAAAAAGTTACGGCCGTTTATTCAGCAAAAAACGCATATTTCGACACACTCAAAGGAATCAAAACCTATAGGGTACTTCCCGTTGACCTAGAACTATGAAATTTGGCAAGTAACATCGTTATAGACTACAAGTACAGGAATAAATCTCAAAACTATACATTTGTAAATAGATCTAAAAAAATAGGGGGTCTATATTTTTTTTAGGGTGTCGAAATTTCAAATTGAAACTACTAGTTCAAATGGGGTATCATATGAAAGGGCTTGATGTACACATTGCAAAATATATTTTATTTATTTTTTTCGACGCATTATTTCTTATTTATAATGAAAAATATCAAATTTAATAATGATACTACGTACCTACGGAACCCTCGGTGGGCGAGTCCGACTCGCACTTGTCCGGTTTTTTTTTTATATGTCGCATTGGGCCGATGGCCATTTTTTGTCGATGATAATTAGATTAACATTTTATAGTACTGCCTTTAAATAAAAAAAATCAATATAAAAAAAAATACATTAAAAAAAAATTAATACCTTCTATAAATAACTTATTAGGTATTGTAAAAATGTCAAAGACGAACTAACTCAATTATAACTTTCATCTGTATTATTCCAGCATTCGGAAACTTTTCCGTGGACCTCCCGCGACATGCCAGCGCTAACACACGTGTCGTTTGAATAAATTATGGAGATAAAACGTAAGCGAGGAAATAGAAACCGAACTCCTCCGCGGTCCTCTTGCATTTATTAGTGAGGGGTTTATTGCAGTGTCATACGAGAAAGATTTGTCGAGGACATTAGCTAGAGAAAAAAATGGAGTGCGGCGGCTGGGTCATGGATACAGACGTGTGTTGTACGTGAATACGTTATATACACTAAAATTATCTCAAAATGGCAGCGCTTCCCCTTCCGTCGCACGCGATGTTCCATAGTCCTTACTTAGCACAATAAATTCTTTGATCCTTCTTATCCAGTGGTGTGATTGAAGTTTGGATGTAGATGATAGACTTGTAGCTGCGACATCAAACTTTATCTCCGGATTTTGTTATCATTCGTTTCTTTTTATTACCCTATGGAACCAATTGTAAAACGTTTCACGTCAGTATGTTTGTTTGGTGTTCTTTTAAATACACACACTGACTAATCTGTACAAATACAAGAGAAAAAAAAAACACAAAAAACTAAAAATGTAAACAAGAAGTTGATATACTAGCTTGCGCACACCACTTCATACGCGCGTATCCCGGGATCCTAATATGTACCAACACGATCCGTCCAGTGCTGCAGTGGTTTGAGCTGTGCGTCGGTAGATCAGTTAGTAACGGTTGCTTTTTCTAGACACAAAAAGAAGACGAAAGGGGACTAAATTGGTTCTAATTTGAAAGAGTTTTTGTACGGGATGCCAGGATGCTTGTTTTGAAATGCTCCGTTTTCATTAAACTTGATTTGCTCGAAAGAGAAACAAGAAGGAAAGCTTTTGCTTGATATCTCGATACAGCTCTCTAAACGACGAGTTTGCCATGCCAATCTAGTGTTTTTTTCCCAAACCAGTATGTGATTGATCATCATCGTTATCAGCCTGTATCTACCCACTGCCGGATAGAGACCTTTAACATAGCTTTCCACAATATTCCATCCTCCGCTTTTCACGCCCAGCCGCTTCCAACAGCTTACTTGAAGTCATCGGTCCTATAGCAGAGATGTATGTTATTACAGTTTGTGTATTTATATGCTAATGTTGCAAATAATTTAACATGCGGCTAATACATTAACTCACATAAAAACATCATTTAGCCGCTTATTTTATCGACTGGTATTTCAAACCCATCGATATTTTTATTTCAAGTGATAATGATAATATGTCGAATATCAACAGAATATTCACCTTATAAGATAAACCAAACCTTTCTCGAGTTTATTTCATTGAATCCTCGTTTAGGCGACAGCTCCCGTGATTCCTTTTTGGTGCATACATGATGCGGTTCGTGGTTGCACCCCCTGCCCGCAACCGATATGGATTAGCAACCCTGTGCCATAGGATAATGGTTCTTTTAAATATTTATGCACTTAAATATTTATGACATACGTATGCTTGATGAGGAGCTTGATGGCGTCATTGCACGTGTCAGTCTAATCGAATACGCAAGTTAAGCGACGTCAACTGTACCCTGTCCATTGATTGGTTTATTTATCTCGAACTCCTCGGTTTCATCGTCATCATCATCATAATCAGGTCTTTTTAGTCTCCACTACAGGAGCACGACCCTCTCTCGTCCGTCGTCTCGTCTGATTTGGCCTACACTCCCCACGCTGGCCAGACGGGTTAGGGAGGCCTGATCGATGTTTTATAAGGTATTTCCCTTAGTCGCCTTTTACGACATCCACGGGAAGAGACAGAGTAATTCTATTCTAGTCTGCCGGAAACCACACGGCTCCTCTGATTACCTATGCCGATTACTATCAAACATCTTCAGCTTAATTGGTAAAGCGCCAAGGTGTCTATCAGCTTGGCTAAACATACGCACCATAAATCTAAACTGTTGTAATATTGGCAATCAAGAAAGCTAATAGAAATCGGTTTCAGCTAGCCGGTAGGGTCCTGAACGTATATAGAATAGAATATATAGAATTAGGCATGAATTACTATCAGAGAGATCGTATTCTTGTTGGCCACCTTAATTGTATATAAAAAGAACATAGACCCATCTAATCATATCATAATATCGTCCTTTATATGTATGACACTACAATTGACCTCATAAAATCTAAACCCTGCCTGAAGAATAGCTATCATTTATAATTTAAGTAGACCACTACGGAATAAAGAGGCCATTACCTGCTAGGAAAGATTTATCTCCCGCCTCATCCCGGCGTATATGCATTTAACAATGCAAGCTTCTGACCTACGTAAAGTGGAACAGTTCCCGAGGTGGAACAGATAAATTTTGAAACGTTGAATGCAAATTTTTGTGATGTGAAAAACAATTGAATTCACGGACGTAATGGATTCAGACTTTATGTCCGTTATTTAGGTCAATTCAATTTGTATAAATTTATTTTTCCGCGCTGCCAGTTATTTATAAACGAGCTATTTCTTAGCTGTCTCCCTGCTCTATGATGGATCTATAGTTATAAATATTTTAAAAATGGAAAAATCATCTCCCCGGCCTGGGTGGGATTGGAACCCACGACCTCGCGATTACTGGTCGAGTGCTCTTCCAAAGGTCTTAGGGTCTGTAGTTAATACAAATTAAAATTTGGGGTATAAGGGGTTCATTAAAAACTTTGAACTTTCTGGTTCAAAGTTTGCCTCTGCAAACTCACCTCACCTGCACTTGGTGCACCATGTTGACTGACAAACGAGGCTCTGACGAAAGGTAGGGAACGTAATTGTAAGCTGCCCGACTAGGGAAGTACCTCCACCTCACAGAATACTGCAGCTGTTTATATGCTGCAGTTACGAACGTTAATTTGGCTACGGTAGCCGCGTCACATTATATGGCGGGCCATATGTATGTCTGCCACCCGACGTTGTATAAGAAAATAAAAAAGCTAGCCAGTCAATTGAATTACTATTTTAACCAGTTGGTTGTGACATTTACATATTGAACAGTGGTACCCTTAATACGTGGTAGGCAAACTCGCAAAGGAGGAGCCTTTTCTTTGCGAGTGTTAAAAACATTACTTACATTTTTCCGGCACATGTGTAAATAAAATCCCTTACACGCGAGACATATAGGAAAGATGAAGAGGACCTAACGTCGACAAAAAATAAATTGCTTATAGCTTAGCTATTGAATAAAATTACGTAGCCGATCATAACTCAAAAGACATAACCGTATGCTCCATATAAAGCAAACAAAGTGTTTCCCCATCTCCGTATAACAGATAAAAAACATCCGTAAAACCCTATCTTTGTCGTACAATTTAAGATTTCCGCCCAAACAGAATAACCAATATCCCTAACAAACATTAAACCCTTCGAGGGGCAATCTTATCAGCCATTGAGCATTACGACTACTCAAATACGTAGACGTATTTCACACGCATTTTACTATTTATTCCAATTTGGTAACTACAAAGAGCGAAGGTTTCTCTCGAGGCAGCGGAGAGGAAAACCTCTTTAGACTTATAAAGATTTACTATTGCAGAGGGTTCGGTAATAATGGAATTTCAATCAGTTGCGGCTCGCGACTAGGGACCGGCTTATTGGGAGATTGGGCCTCTAAAATGGCGCTTTTGGAAACGATGCTGAGAATAGGCAGTGACTTTTTTTTTTAATTTGATATTTTGTCATCTTGAATTTGTGAAATCAGAAAACAAATATATTTAGCATTCAGTTTCTTTATTTTCATAGCATTATTTTCTAGCGCAATTTCGTCTGCGAGAGACAGAGTGTTGAGATTAAGAGTGAAGCGTAATGTTACCGTTTGAAAGGTTATAGTGAGCCAATTTTAAAAGATAGACATATGCTATCACGGACTTTTTTTTTAGATCTTTTTAAGATGAATAATGCCGTCGTATATAATTGTTGAGTAAATTGAACTGTTTACGCAGTGCACGCAACGGAAGGTCTCAAAAGGAATATTTTTTCCCCCTTTTTCAAACATTTTTCATTGGTGCTCCGCTCTTATTGGTGTTAGCGAGATGTTATATATCATATAAGCCTTCCTCGAAAAATAGGCTATCTGACACTAAAATAATTTTTCAATTCGTATGAGTAGTTGCTGAGAAAAGCGCATTCAATCAAACAAACAAACTCTTCAGCTTTATAACATAGTATAGATTTGAGAAAAGGACATTTCGAGAAAAGGACCGGTCTGTTTTTTGAGGTTACTGGTCCTCAATGGAACTAGAGGTAATAAGGTAGCTGGACAAGTAATGGAGAGGGCTATATACGAGTATGTAGGCTATGGATCGGAGTTTCTTTAAGGCTAGGAGATTAGTTCTCCTAGCCTTAAAGAAACTCCGATCCAGTTCTCGATATAAATGGCTAATTTTCAGAAATCTTTTCTTAGCGGATGCCTACATCATAATAGGTGGCCGTATGCCAAATTTCAATCCCGATCCATTCTGTGGTTTGAGCTGTACGTTGATAGATCAGTCAGTAACGGTTGTCTTTTATAGACACAGAAGCTCTGAGCACCATTGTATAATCGGTAGAACACACAAAGGGACGCAAAATCTCTTCTCAGACTTAAAGGTTTCTATAAACCGTCAGTTAGAGATCGTCAACAATCTTCACAACACGCCTTTGAATCGAGTCAGAAGGTGCAAGCTGATATCTAGGCGCTCCCGCCCATAGATGGCAACAGTACTCTATGTGCGGCCGTACTTGAGCTTTGTAAAGCATAAGTCTTTGCCGCGAGTTGAAGTACTGTACTCCCGTTGAACACACCTAGTTTCTTCGACGCCAGCTTGACCTTCCCCTCCAGGTGACAACGAAACTGGAAATAATGGAGCTGAAAAATAAATTAAGATAAATATTTATCCATTGTAGACATAACAAGGCAAACTTGGAGATGTCTATCAAACGCTACCCGCGACGATATGCCATCGCTATCAGCAGCGGAAACACAGAAATGCCATTCAAACTTTTTTACACCCCAACATAAATTTCGGGGCCCAAACTTTCTTATTAAAGTATTATGGAAACGAAGTCTAAGATACCGTTCCGACTGAATATTCCATTAGCAGTCCTGACAAAGGGATAATTTTGGCTGGAGTGGGAATTAGGTGAAGACAGCGCGATTGGGAAACTGTTCGGAAAAGTTAGGTTCGTCCGGGGGGATTGGGCTTGGAGAATACTAGTAATAGCTAGCTGAGAATAGGTACAGTGGGTCAAATAAGTGTACCATCTTCTTCACCTGCACGTGATACAGTTTGCCGACTAGCGAAAGAGGCTCTGGCGAAGGAGAGGTATGGTACAGCGTATTTGTAAGCTGTCGGATTTGGAAAGTACCTCCACCGTATAATACCGCAGACAAATAACAATTCTCTTGAGGGTTGTTGTGTTCCAGCGAGTAAGTGAGATCACCAGAAATGAAGTAGTTGCTGTGTTGGCAGCGAGGGTGGCGGCGTTGTTGTTGTGCTCGTTGTTGTGAACATTAATATGGTCACAGTAATCCCTTCATATCAGGCGAGCCGTGGGCTTGTCTGCCCCTCAAAAAAATCTTAGCCTTCAGAGTGTGTGGAGTTTTAGAGAGTTGTGTGTGCTTGGCAAGTTCTTGTACTGCATGCAGCAAACTACCACACAGCAAACTTCCACAGACTAGTCGACCACAGTTCGACCACAGGCGAGCCCGGTGGTCGAACTGTGGTCGACTAATCTGTGGAAGTTTCTATGTATTATAAGTATTTATTAAAAAAAAAAGTTTATTTAAGTTTATCAGTTGTCTAGTACCCATAGTGCAAGCTTTAATTTGGAATTTGGCGCTGTCTAAATTGTCTAGAAATATTTATTATTTATACTAGGGAATATCTCCTCTGTGGAGCAAAAAACGGCATACTAGCTTACGCTCGCGGCTTTGTGCGTATGATTTTCTTTTATATCGCCAAAAAGTAGCCTATGTCCTTCATCCCTTGAGAATTGTTGTATTCCTACGTGTGAGTTATCACTAGGAAGTTGCTACGTTGCCAGCAAGATGGCAGCTTGGGAGATAAATCAATTATTGAATTAATTCAAGTATTGAGAGCTATATAGCTACAGTAATCACTTTACGTCAGCTGGACCGTATGGTTGTTCGCCACTCTCTCTCTCTCGAGTCGGTCCCTCATATCTGAGGATCGTGGTCAGCATCAGGGTTGCATCTGGAGCGAATGATCTGCTTCCACCGGTTTCTGTCCAGCGCGTCTCTTACAGCCGTGTAAAGTTTAGAACACGACGAGTCTTTTACTTGATCGGCCCATCTTGTTGGTGAACGTCCGCGCGATCTCTTCCCTTCGGTGTTCCCAACCACCATCAGCTTTTCCAAATTATCGTTGTTCCCCACTCGACGAAGTATAAAAAAAACAAATATTATATTCAATGGACTCGGGATCCGTACTGTTTGTTACTGTAGGTACTATAGTCAAGTTTTGCATGCAGATCCCTAAAACGAGAGCCTTTAAATTCAAGGGGCGTGGAGTTACAAAAGTAATTTCGTTGAAAAATTTAAAGCCATCTAGGGGGTGGCATATCAGGGGCCAATCCATCAGAGATGGTTCCTGCGTGTATCGGGCTTGTAAGATGGATCTCTTCACTGGGAATCATTCGTTTGTGAACTTGGCTCTTACCATTTGTTTTCGTACTAAATTCGGATTAGAATCGATTGAACATTATATTTCGATAAAAAATACTGGCTTTTTATACTAGGTCGGGCCAAATAAGCATGTGGCTCGCCTGATGTAAAGCAGTTACCGTAGATTATAGACGCTGGTAATAAACGAGTATTATTCGCGTGCTCATGTCTGGTCTGAAGCTGATTTGTAAGGCGTTGTTTTAAATAACATTAATTGTCTTACAAAAAGCGCTTTCAGCTTTTCTAGATTTTTTTTTTCAATTCTTCTTTCCGTAAAAATCTTATTTCCATATTATTCAGATTTGTTAACCCGTTCTTAAATGCCACTGCATTTAAGAACGGGTTAACAAAAATAATGGTTTTTTAAATAATTTGTTCCCTTACAAAAAGCGCTTTCAGCTTGTCCCGAATTTTCGGTAAAATCATTTTCACAATACATTGAAATGGTAAATTTGTAGCAAAATTGCAAATATCTAACTCGCAATTATTATTGTACCTATTGTTGCAAATTACAGTGAATAAATGAATATGAATATTATAGTAGTGGTCTCGGCATTGGGAATTGGGAATGCGACCTTTACCAGTAATTCCCTTTTGTACATCCATCAATTAATTGATACTTGCCTTCCTTTGATCTATCACTTATTTTACGAATATTTATTCCATAAATTTTTGTTACTAGTAACACAGGAGCTAGTCTGCGATTCAAAACAAGATGGCGTCTGCCGTAAAGATAAAGGCGTTGGTAATTTCTATTAGCGGTGGCGTTACTTTCATCAGGCGGTCTACTTGCTCGTTTCCCCCTCTCGTATATAAAACTCCTGTGAAATTTTGTACAAACTCTTTACTCAAAATATGCAGGTGAGGTTGGCTTTGGTTCGAAACCAAAGCCAACCTCACCTGCACGTGGTGCACCCTCCTGGCTGACAAACGACACTCTGGCGAAAAGAGAGGTAGTGCATAGCGTATTCTTTTAAGCTACCCGACTGGGGAAGTACCTCCACCTAACAGAATACCGCAGCCAAATTGCTGACCTCCATGGGCGGTGGTGATTCCCACCCACATTCTTGTTTGCCCCCCTCGCATATAAAAAAAACTCATTAGCTTTCTCACACAGTTGGCTATGGTGTTGTTTGTTTAGATTTTTTCCAGAATATAGCACTAAATTATAATGTGGCGTTCTCACTTTTATTGAAACGTCGCGGCCCCGAGGAGAGTTCCTTCGAATCTAGGAGCAGTTCCTAACTGCTATGACCAATGGGAACTTTTTTGCGGTAAACGCTTAAACTTGTGTCTTTGAGGGATTTAGCTGGACCAAATTCAATCTACTCCAATCTGAGACATATCCAAGTCACATCCCAATCTCAGACGTAAGTTTTGTTCGGTCGAGAAACTTTACTTTCGTCTGTGTATTGGACGGATGATACACTTACGTTACAGTCATCGATAGGAACAAATGTTGCGACATTTGCTTAACTAATAGCAAGTATATTTTTATACTAAATCGGGTGGTAGACAAGCAAACAGTCCGCCTGATGGGAAGCAGTTAACTCAAAGGAATTGTTATTTGACTGCGGTGTTCTGTGAGGTGGAGGTACATTTCCCAGTCGGGTAGCTTACAATTACGCTCCCTACCTCTCTTTTCACCAGAGCTTCGTTTGACAGTCAGCAGGGTGCACCGCATGCAGGTGAAGTTGGCTTAGAAGTAATTCTCACAAGTAATATATCAATAAATAATGTTATTCACACAATCAAATTTGGCTTGTATAAAGCACTTTGACGACATTTATTTAATATATACAAAAGACATAAATAAGAAAATAACAATGCGTAACGCTACTTTTAAAGTTTGCGTATAAATCGCTTCTTGAGCCGAGGGGTGGGAAATCTCAGATCGATCCGGGACTACATAAATATACGTGAGAGCTGGCAGGTAGAGTATGCTGTCTATCTGTAGCACAGGAGGCAAATTTATTTATTTAGATCAGGGCTGTCCAAACCATATACAATACCGGGATATTACAAATTACTAAAGAGATTAGCGGGCCGCAGAAATAAATACCTGACTTGACATTTTTACTACCTACTCTGAAAGTTTAAGATTAGTTATAACTAGTTAGTTATAAAACTTTCACTATTCTAAGAAATATATAAATTATAGTCAGATTCGTTATAAAAAAAAAACCTATAGCAAGGGACGGGGGCCCACCACACATTCCCACCACTGTATCACTGTGTCCGAATTTAATCAGAAGAAATTAGTAGGAGTAGGAAGCTTTTGGAATTTGACTTCCCCTCTTAGCAATGTGAGAGACAGCAATATGGCAAATAAGGCATTAAAAGCCTAAAGAGACCTGATAAAACCTACAGCAGTAAAAAACTGGATAAAAACCGGTCAATGAAAAACACGTCACGGGCCGCACAAATATAAGCCGAGGGCAGCATGCGGCCCGTGGGCCGTGCTATGGACAGCCCTGATTTAGATCAATGAAAGTTAGGTATACGAGCAGTGTACAAAAATAGTTAGGTCAAGCAAGATATAATCATTATATCTTGCTTGACCTAACTATTTTTATAATGTGCCGTATTTAGGAGGTAATTTAACGTACGCTGTCCAGGCAAAGTAGAATGTGCTGCTTATCAACATGCTAGGAGGCAATTTTATTTGTTATGTCCAATGAAAATACGTGGTGCTAGCTATTGCGCGTAAGTAAGGCAAGATAGAATAGTTGTCTAGCAATTAAGAGGCAATTTTTTTAACATAAACATTGCATCTATAATAATACTAACTATTGCTCGTCGATTTATTCGCGTAAGAATTGATTTGGTAAAGTATTCCTAAAGATAAGGATAACAATGTTACTTGCTAAATTTCATAGTTCTAGGTCAACGGGAAGTACCCTATGAGCTTTGATTCCCTTGAGAATGTGTCGAAATATGCGTTTTTTGCTAAATAAACGGCCGTATCTTTTTTTTACGTAAACTTAGCAGTTTGATTTTTTAACAACTCCATGGGACCGTAAACCTGAATATACAGTTCAAATTTCAGCTTGATACCTCCACGTATTCTCGACATAGAGGGTCTTGACAGACAGAAAGTCAGACAGACAGACAACAGTGATCTTGTATGGCTTCCGTTTTTCCTTTTGAGGTACGGAATCCTAATAAGAAAGTTGCGCGGAAAATGAGAAAATTGAAGAAAACTGAACGACCATATTAACTTTTGTAATGTAACTTTATGTCGTTTGACAGAACTGTCAGTCATTTGACAGATTGCGCGAAATCAATTCGAATTCAATATTCATTGTTAGGAAGAATTGTCGGTCAGCTAGGTGTTTAATAAACAACAAATGTATAGTGTTTATTAGAGTTATGAATATCTCGTAGAATTATTATTTTGAAATGTGTTGTGAAGGCATATAAATCACCTTGTAATGGGTCGGTTTTTAACGTTAACGTTTTTGGATATTAGTTTTCTCCAGCAGTTTTTGTTACCTTAATGTGAGGATTCATCACATTTTCCTCCGTACGAGTCCCCCTTTGAAGTAGAGCCTCGATAGACCAATAACAATCGATCAGGTGCCGTGGTAGGGGGGATGAGTAGGTATTACGTATCTACATTGCAATAAAATTAAGGATCGCTGCATACTATAGACAAAAGATAGATTAGATTCCTAAATAAAATTCCTGTCCTATAATGACAAGCTTTTAGTTAGTTTCACCTCGGTGTCTCTAATCAAATCTTGCAAGTTAAATTAAACTAATTTTTCAGTACGTATTCCACTGACCTGAAATTTGGCACACACATTTGGTTCCCGTGACAATGCATGATTATTTAAATGACATTTTAAGTCAATCAGTCAATAGCCGCTACGAAATGGCGATTTACCAGTTTGATATGGATATCCAATGAGAGAACTTGATGACCGAAATGCAATAAATAAATTTATTGGTTCTTTTTATTATCTATTATCTATATAAATAAAAATGAATGTTGCTAAGTGCAAAACTCGAAGCGGTTCGACCGATTCTGCTTATTTTTGTTCAGTTCTCTCAAACGACATAAAGTTACATTAGAAAAGTTAATGTGGTCGTTCAGTTTTCTTCAATTTTCTCATTTTCCGCGCAACTTTCTTATTAGGGTTCCGTACCTCAATAGGAAAAACGGAACCCTTATAAGATCACTGTGTTGTCCGTCTGACTGACTTTCTGTCTGTCAAGACCCGCTATGTCGAGAATGCGTGGAGGTATCAAACTGAAATTTGAACTGTATACTCAGGTTTACGGTCCCATGGAGTTGTTAAAAAATCAAACTGCTAAGTTTACATAAAAAAAAGATACGGCCGTTTATTCAGCAAAAAACGCATATTTCGTTCATAAGGTTCTAATGGAAAGAAAAGACGTCAAAATTGCGAGGAAAATAAAACACCACTTTCTACCAGTGCGAAGCCGGGGCAAGCAGCCAGTTAACAATAAAAAAACGTGCATAGAAATAGTTTGTTTTGTTCTGACGAGGTTTAACGAGATTTAGGATAGACGGCACAAATGCACTATTTAAAAACACAGTTTTCGCAACGGTCATATAAAAGGGGTTATTAAAACAAGAGCGCTATTTAACTAGGCCTGCCGAGTTTCAAAATAAACAGAATAATAACACATACTCGTAGGTACATAGAATATTTTTTTACATTCAACTGCATACACTGCTTTGGGAGTCAAGCTCCCACAATGTATTCATTTTTAGGGTTCCGAACCTCAAAAGGAAAAACGGAACCCTTATAAGATCACTTTGTTGTCCGTCTGTCTGTCTGTCTGTCTGTCTGTCTGTCTGTCTGTCAAACATTTCTATGTCGAGAATGCGTGGAGGTATCAAGCTGAAATTTGAACTGTATACACAGGTCTACGGTCCCATGAAGTTAAAAAAAAATCAAACTGCTAAGTTTACGTAGAAAAAAGTTACGGCCGTTTATTCAGCAAAAAACGCATATTTCGACACACTCAAAGGAATCAAAACCTATAGGGTACTTCCCGTTGACCTAGAACTATGAAATTTGGCAAGTAACATCGTTATAGACTACAAGTACAGGAATAAATCTCAAAACTATACATTTGTAAATAGATCTAAAAAAATTGGGGGTCTATATTTTTTATAGGGTGTCGAAATTTCAAATTGAAACTACTAGTTCAAATGGGGTATCATATGAAAGGGCTTGATGTACACATTGCAAAATATATTTTATTTATTTTTTTCGACGCATTATTTCTTATTTATAATGAAAAATATCAAATTTAATAATGATACTACGTACCTACGGAACCCTCGGTGGGCGAGTCCAACTCGCACTTGTCCGGTTTTTTTTTTTTAATATGCCACAAATTAAGAGTACTTAAGGTGGCCTTAATGCAGTAGCATTCTTCGCCCATAACTTTTTAAAATGATATTAACATACTATATGCATATTGGGTCAAATATTTGTCCACATGTTTGCGAAATCCGTGTTTGTCTTTTTATTGCGTAACATTTACATTTTTTTTCGTTAATATACTTTTTCACATTATAGTAAATTATTTTAAAGTAGACAATAATTGGAAATAATCCAACTATTATTAAAAAAAAAAACATAACAAAAATCCCCGCTATGTTTGACAATACCAACTGATGGGCGAAAAAAAAATTGGTGTAATTTTTTTTGAATATGTATATTAAAATTATATATAGGTATCTATATCACTCCAATAACTGACATTCTAATGATACTTTATATGACGAAGTCTTGTATACGGTTGAAGCCATAAAGATAGCTAAATAATTCAGCATACATATATTAATAGTTTAATTTAATACACACAGATCGACAGTACGTCGAGCAAATATATTTCTTGACATTCCGGGATTCTCAATAATTTCTTTCCGAGAGTAATTTGCATCACTATTTGAACAAACCGTCACTGTTATTTATAAAAATAAAGTTTAAAAAACTAAAACCCGACTACCAAAAACACGCTCTAAAAAGTACGAAACATTATTGTTATAATCGTAATAATAGTCTCCGCTGAAATTATTATGTACATACTACAAAACAATTACCGACTTTTAAATATACAACTTAATTACACGTAGTATATTTTATTGTAGTTTTTTATACATCATACTGATAGAGATATATTTAAAGGATAGTCGTGGTCGTATGCCACCTACTGTAGCAGAACAGATACATTATAATAATTAAATTAAATCAAAGTGGTATATTTAAATACATACATATAATAAATATTAAACCCAGACTAAGACAAACATGTTCATGCACACGAATGTTTGTATTGTGCGAGGATCGAACCCGCGACCTCGGAGTCCAAGTAACCATCGCTAGCTATTCGACCACCGAGCTCGTCAATGTAATGAAAATATCTTAATTAATGAAATTCCACATAACTTTACTTCCCAGATATGTGAGAGGGAATAAAGAGTTTCTTTCTCTCCTATTGTTAGGGTAGAAAGTAGATAATACAAAGCAAATAGTATAAACATACTTATGCTCGGAAATAATTACCCTGTTCCCGAAAAAATACTTGGGAGTCTACAAGAAAAGAGCCTATATTTCCCTAAAAGTCTGGCAACGGATCAGTGACCTATTAGTGTCCATGAACTGAGTGAATGCTTTGCATCAGGTCACTCACATGCTCGTTTGTCCTCTTCTACTATATAAAGACAAAAAATACCCTCCTTCTTTCGGCAGTCAGGTTTAATTTAAACAGACATGTCTAGAGTTTGTGAACTGCTTAAAACAAGATATTTTATTCTTATATCAAATGAGACGTGAATCGTTTTCCATTAGTTTTTTTTTCTTTCATTGTGATGACCTAACATTACGCGCTTAGTTCATCTGAGATGACGTAATGTCAGCGGATTTGTGAGGATTTACCGATGCTGTCACGTCAAATTGTTTCCTTAAAAGTAAATATATTTATTTACTTTTTTATTCGGTGGCATGTTTTAATCGGTGTTATGCAGACAATGTGATTAATACCACTGATGTTGACACTATCCATATTTTTAGGGTTCCGTACCTCAAAAGGAAAAACGGAACCCTTATAAGATCACTTTATTGTCCGTCTGTCTGTCTGTATGTATGTCTATCAAGACGCTCTATGTAAATAAATAAATAAATAAAAAAATAGATACTGCCGTTTATTCAGCAAAAAACGCATATTTCGACATTCTCAAGGGAATCAAAACTCATATAGGGTACTTCCCGTTGACCTAGAACTATGAAATTTGGCAAGTAACATCGTTATAGACTACAGGTACAAGAATAAATCACAAAATCTCAAATCTTGAAAAATATATTTTTGTCGAAATTTCAAATTGAAGCTACTAGTTCAAATGGGGCTTGATGTGCACATTGCAAAATATATTTTATTTATTTTTTCCGACGCATTATTTCTTATTTATAATGAAAAATATAAAAAAATACCGTTCCCCTCTTTGTCTCCGAAGTCTGTGAAATGAAATGATCGTACGGAACCCTAGGTGGGCGAGTCCGACTCGCACTTGTACGTTTTTTTTTATACTACGTCAGGAGGCACAAGCATACCGACAGTCTGATGTGAACCAGTTACCGTAGCCATATAGCCATATTAACGCTCGCAACATGCAATATCGCCTGCGCGCCGCCAGCCCCTTCCTTCTTGGTGACCTCACTCACTCGCAGGTATACAACAATCCTCAAGGGAATTATTATTTGGCTGCGGTATTCTGTGAGGTGGAGGTACTTCCCCAGTCGCCTGGTTGCAAAATACGCTATTCCCTACCTTTCTTAAAACTATACTTTATATACTGCTCAACTGCAATCTGGCGGAGTCCAGTGTTTAAAAGCCTCCCAAAAACTTGGCTTATATCATCAAATTACAACAGCCTGGACTAACGGTTTAACGAGTTAAATAAACCTATCTATAGACAGGTCGCAGTCGATGTTGCCTAACTGACGTATCCTATTGATAATTCCAGTTTCATAGTACAATTAAATAAATCAATACAACTAAGAGAGCACCATGCATGATAGATAGATAAAATGCCTTCCCGTGTGTTCATGTTCTGTTCCGTCTTCTTCTTTCTTAAGAAGTTTTCTTTTCTTACGTACTGCATATATACATACGTATTGAGTAAGTGCTTTGTAGTGAATTTCTACGTCGCTTTAGACCCGTCTATATATAAAATGTCATAAGAACCAACCCTTACAAATAATCCCACTAACCCCCTTTATGATTAATAGTCATAAGCAAGACCCCGCATGTTCAGGTAATTTCTCTTCAAGGGATCAATTACTCGAAGTTCAATTAAACATGTTCAATCATGGTTTATTAATTAAATGTCTCTATGGACGTAGTAAGTTTTGGTCTAGTTAAATTATAAGTTTATGATCATAAGTTTAGCTCGATGGTCGAATTGCAAGCAATAGATAAAGCAAGCTTTGGCTTCAAAGGTTGGGAGTTCGATCGTCGCACAAACATTTTTTTTTTTTTTTATACGACGTTGGGTGGCAGACAAGCATACGGCTCGCCTGATGTGAAGCAACCGCTTCACATTGTAACACATAATGGCGGGAAAAATTAATCAGGTTTTCCTATGCGCGCGCGTCTATCATGGCGACCGGCCAGAGAATAAAAGAATAAGGTTTCTTTTTTGGCTTTTCGCGGATAGCGTTTTAGCCACGTACAAAATGGAGAATTTAAAGTTTTCTTTATTACAGAGACAGAGACAACAAAAGTTATATTTGAGTGAAAGTTTTATTTATTAAACACAAGTTGAAAAATTCTGAAGTTGCATGAAATGAGCGTCATCACGTGGTCTGTTTATGTGGTAAAAACATTATACATAATATATTCTTTTCAGACATAATAAACAAAAAAAAAAGTCTTATTCTGCAGATCCTTATATCTCCTTCCAGTTCGTTGGGTCAGATATAAATTTAAAAGCTGAAAACCCAGTGGTTGACTGAAATACCTAAATGCAGGATAGGATTTCTCCTGACCACGGCCCTATATCAAAGTATTATTTAATTTGTACAAAGAAGCAAATTTCTTTGATATATCGGATCAGTTGATTTCAGCGCTGGGCTTCATTTTTCAGTACCTTATTTGTGTTCATGTCTGAAATTAGTTTCATATTCCTTATCGTAACTTTTTCATATGTTACTTTTTTATATGAGTGGGGGGGGGGGCAAACGAGCATGTGGGTCAGCCTGATAGAAAGCAATCACCACCGCCCATGGAGATCAGCAACACCAAGTGGTCGCTGATCCGTTGCCAGCCTATACTCATTCCTTTCTTTCTAGTGACCTAACTCACTCGCAGGAACACAACAACCCTGACGGGAATTGTTATTTGGCTGCGGTATTCTGTGAGGTCGAGGTACTTCCCCAGTCGGGCAGCTTAAAAAATACGCTATGCCCTACCTTTCTATTTTCCCGAGGAGGTATGCCGAATTTTTTTATACTACGGCAGACAAGCATACGGGTCGCCTTCTGTGAAGCAGTTACCGTAGCCATAATAACGCTGGCAACATGAAATATCGCTCGCGCGCTGCCACCCCTGCTGCCAACGTATGCTTGTCTGTGACCAGACGTAGTATAAATAAACATATAAAGTAAAAATCCGTTCCCGGCCCATACTCCTTCCTTTCTTTCTTTATGGCGACCTCACTCACTCGCAGGAACACAACAACCCTTAAAGGAATTGTTATTTGGCTGCGGTATTCTGTGAGATGGAGGTACTTTCCCAGTCGGGCAGCTTAAAAAATACGCTATGCGCTACCTCTCTTTCCGCCTTAGCCTCGTTTGTCAGACAGCAGGGTGCACTACGTGCAGATGAGGTAGCCTTTGGTTCAAAGATGATGATGAACTACTTATACATAGCTTAGGCATAGCGTATTTTTTAATCTGCCCGACTGGGGAAGTACCTCCACCTCACAGAATACCGCAGCCAAATCACAACTCCCTTGAGGATTGTTTTGTTCCTGCGAGTGAGTGAGGTCACTGGAAAGAAAGAAAGGAAGGAGTATGGGCTGGCAATGGATCGGCGATCCCTTGTTGTTACTGATCTCCATGAGCGATAGTGACTGTTGTTGGTATGGCACTGATTTTAAGTAATTAATTTGGTTCTACTGGTATGGGTCGCCATGTAATAACGTGATGATAAGGGTTGCTGGTGGAGGGTGCTCCGAGGAGCACCAATGATGTACACACTAGTTGCTGAATATGAATAGAGCCTTTATTATATGTCTTAATGCTATTTATACTACTGGGTTGTCGCTGACCAAGCAATATGCGTCTATGTCGCAGTAAACCATTAAGTTACGGCAAAATATACAAATTTGCCATTGTGCTCTACATACTAAAGCTTTCCATCATGCTCGTTTGCCGGAGGGCAAACTTGAGAGGAGTCTTATAAAAAAAAAAGAAGAACACAAGCCATAGAACTGCAGAAAACAAACAAAATATTGTGTAGCAAATTTTCTAAATGTCCAAATAAGTTCCGATTACCTTAGCTCTGTATTCGTACAAAGTATTCCAGTAAATATCCTTACGATCGCCTCCCCTATTCTTTTATTCCTTGCGATATTGTTTGTTGCTTGCAAGTGTTATTTTTCACTCCACTGAGACGGCACTCATTTCCATATTATTGTCTTTGTCCAACAACTGAACAACGTTCTCCTCCGTATTAATGGATTCCTCTTTGGTGGAAAGTAAGAGCGTTTTGTTGTTTGGATCTACATAACAAATTATTGTTTTGAGCAACTTTGTTTTCAAGAGTATCTTCAGAATAATTTCTAAGTTAAATACAAATATTTCAGGTATGTTGAGTGCTTTTGGAATGGTGATTGATTCATTGATTTTATTGGGCCTAAAATTGTACCTTGGGCAACTCTGTCTATAAAAAATGATCAGTTGAGTGTCTTACTACTATTATAAATGTGAAAGTTGATGGGGATGTTTATGAATCTTTCGCGGTCAAACAGCTAAACGTATTTGGATGTAGAATATAATAAGTATTATATTTGGTAATTCAGGACGAGTTACCAAATATAATACTTATTATAACTGCACTGTGTTCACGGGTGCCGTAGCAACAGGTAGACGCTAGTTAACTATAAATCAACTAAGTACGACTTCAAAGTAGTGAGATTTATTGCGGTATCCGAATTGTATGCCAATCAAAAATGCCTGTTGAGATCGCTTGCAGAGTGACAATATTTAGTTAAGCTGCGCTCTTTTATCATATTATTATTACTCTATTTAGTAAATTTGCTAATCTGAGACAGGAATGATGTACTACACCAAACGCTTCCCATGCTTCGTGTAGCTTAGATCTGTTATATTTTGCATAGAAAACAGTCAACACAGCAGTCAACGATGACTAGCTACAAATCACGAATTCAGAAGTTCTAAACAATATTAAAAATATCCAAATAGATGAAAACGATTTCAGTGCACGCCAAATACAATTCCAAAACCCTTTTATTGTCCTCCTTGACAATAATTTTAATTGACTCTTGAAGAGGCGTCATTTCTCCCTTTAAATTTCCAACAGAATTATTTATCACCCCGAGCTCACAATTACCCCTTTCAAAACTTTGATTTAAAACAATGGCGTTACAATCATCGTTTTTACGTCAGTAATATGAGATTCTTAAAATTTGCCGACGGCAACGCGGAAAACCTCGGGGTATCTTCTAAGTATAAGTATTCCCTGTTCGCAGTGAATTATTTGAAAATCAAATTACTTCTCATATACCGCTTTATCTGTTTACCAGCTTAGGTACAGCGAAAATTTAATTTCATTAAAACGAACTTTTCGTTTGTTTTCACATTCACGAGGCGTCGTAAATACACTCTAAAGCAAATAATTCTTAATTAAATCCTAGAGATTGTGTTTCACTCGGGTTGAAGGAACGTAATATAAACCTCTACCTTCCTCAAGGGTTGGCTTCAGTATCAGCTTCGTTAATCATAAGATATCCAAGCTAATTTGATTGTCTTGCGATTTTGTCCTATCGGTTGCTAATTACAATGATTTTGCGTTTAATTTTCTAAAGAGCTTTGTTTAGGCAATTAAGATTTTGTGTAAATTTTGTTGTGATTTTATATTGTTTTGGGATTCGATTTAATTTTGTGTTAATCTTTGTAGTTACTAATGGAGTTTTTATTTATTACCTATTACTGGATGTTTTTTTACGACTGCCCCAAATATGATGTTTTCAAAGTTTGTATTTGAGTTAAATACTTTATTCCACGATAACTTCTTGAACATAGTCAACGAGATGTAGTATTGTTAGAATTTTTAAACTATTGCGATAGGCTAGGTTCCGATTTTGAAAATTAAATATAACCACTTCACACTGGATGTTTTATTTTATTCTATAAGGCCAATTCATGTACCAAAAGAAACTTATATTTTAATTTACTTAAGTATAATTCATATACCATTCCATTATATTACATACCATTATATTACTTATATATAATTCATGTCAATCCGTAAAATTGTCTGTAATATCAACAGATTTCAGGCAATTTGATCTACACTAGTTTGCATGCATCCTCCAGTAGTTAGGTCATGTAAACTATTGCCGGCCGGCACGCATCCACTACCGTTAGTAGATGCATGCGTGGCTGCTTTGGTCGTCTCCGCTCTAGCCTGTAAATTTGACGTCCGCAAAATAACATCTGAATCAATTAACTTAAATCTTGATAAAATTGGTTAAAATATACTAGTGTATTTTTTTTTTTATACTACGTTGGGTGGCAGACAAGCATACGGCCCGCCTGCTGTGAAGCGGTTACCGTAGCCATATTAACGCTCGCAACATAAAATATCGCTCGCGCGCCGCCACCCCCGCTGCCATCGCAGCATCTCCTTCCTTTCTGGTGACCTCACTCACTCGCAGGAACACAACAGCCCTCAAGGGAACCGTTATTTGGCTGCGGTATTCTGTGAGGTGGAGGTACATTCCCCAGTCGGGTAGCTTACAATTACGCTGCCTACCTCTCTTTTCGCCAGAGCTTCGTTTGTCAGTCAGCAGGGTGCACCGCGTGCAGGTGAAGTTGGCTTTGGTTCAAAGATGTTGATGAACCACTTACACCCCTAATTAAGTGTATTTTATAACGTGCCTTTTACACTACTAAGACACACTGTTCACCAGGACAGTGTGTCCAATTCAGCACACACACGCCCATTAATACTAATGTGATGATAATAGGTATTAACCTCGCGACATTTGTATGGAGTAGGTGGAGCGTGTAGATTGTTGAAGTTTTTAAATAATACTGAAGACACAACGTAAAATGAAACAAAAATATAACGAGGAACATTAAACCATGAGCTGCCATGGTTTAATATTCCAAATAAATAAGAATTCAAATTATACTCGTTAAGTTATGCCAGAAGAATGGAAAGATTAGAATCAGTAACCTTATAATCTCTCTCCCTAAAGAATATCGTAATCGTCTAATGCAAAATACTTAAAAGGGAAACTGTATGATCGAAGCTCCGAAAAATACACGAAAAATAGCAACTTCGAACGCTACGGTCGGGTTCAGTATAGAAGTTTTTGTTATCTTTCACTGGGAAATATTTAATGAAGATAATTGTTTGTTTTTCCAAGTTCCCAATGTAAAGTTGAAATGGGTTGTTGGAGGATGAAACAACAGTCTCTTCATAGCAAAAATCACTTTTGTTTTCTTTTGTTTTGTAAGTATGGGAATTAGCCTAAGCACATATAACTTCTTAGTATTCCATTTCTGATGTATACCTTTTAAGGGTCTTTTAAAACGTTTTTTTTCTGCACTGTATTCATGATTCTATCACTATATCTATAGATGATTTTAGAAAGATTTTACTTTCGCTATGGATCTTTAGTTCATTTTAACATTTACGTAAGAAACCGATTCTAAATTTACTTATTACTTACATAGCCTTAATTTTATTTCTGATTTATTATGTATATCTACTCGAATTTATAGAGCTTTTAAGACTAAGTCATCAAAGATATTACATGGGCCCCTAAAAAGAGCAAAAGCAAGATCAACATTGGTTAATATTCGTTCAGCGGGTGAAGTTTGCGTTCTGCTCATTCATTATTTCTTACGAAGAATACTTAATGCAATACAAACACCTAGTCCTGAGCTGGTCGGGTATGAAGAGGTGGTAGGCAGCCACCCACGTGATGGATCGCTAAAGGATGAAAATTTTGATTTGAAAGATAGGTTTTAGATATATGATGACAGCGCACAGGTATAGACTCCCAGTGAAGAGATGAAATTATAAACCATTCTGCTTAGATTTGTCACGAGGTTTATAATTAAATATCTGAGTTGGTCTTTAATTCTTTTTTTGTTGCAAATTAAATCGATGTCTTTGGATACTTACACAAGATTTACATAATTTACAGTAATATTATGTTCGTTTTTATGTTAGTCTTTTATAGTAATTTTTTCGTGTAGCCTTTTCATACCACTAAACTGATTACGTGATTATCACGAATATTTCTAGCCTATTACCGATCAATAAAAACCTCTTTACGTCCTTACTCTACTGAAGAACTTCATGCTGTTGACTCTTGAGAAAGTCTAACGCGTAGGCGTACAACCTTAGCCGTCCCACACGCGGCTCCACTCTAAAATCTCGTTTTGTTTGTAATATCTTTATTGTACACCAAATAACAGATAGGCAATCAAAAACAAATAATCATTGTGAATTTTAAGATTGTACAAAGACGGGCTTATCTCTATATCTCTACTAGCCAATCTTCCTTCCCATCTGCCATCAAATAAAACTAAATATAATATTTAATTCTATAGTAGATCTTTTTAATTGAGGATGCATACGATGTAGGTAATAACTTTATTTTTATATTTATCCTATTAGAATTTAATAATAATTAAGTTGAATAATTTGCATAATTTAAACATGTAACATTTCGTAGACCTTGTTCAAAGGTAAAACAAAAAAATCTAACGACTTGCTGTATCTACAAATAAATATTTGGTGTACGTATTTCTCAACAATGGATGGAAGACTAGATATTCTTAATCCGTAAGTAGGTGGCAGCGAATGTTTGCGGACGGGGGTGGATTTAACACCCCTCCCTACACCCCCCTCTCCTCTCTATTCTCTCCACGTGACGTTTGATTATGGTGTGACAAAACAAGTCCCACACCTTTCTCCTGTTATCCCTTTTTGCCCTTCGCAAGTAAATTATTTTGCACGCGTTTTAATTTGAACAGCTGTTTTTATTTGATTCTCCGTGTTTGCATACGTTTGTTTCAATTATAAATGTTTATGGTGATGTGTAATCTCTTGGGATTTCATTTGGGATGGGTAGGTGTCTTTTTAATTGATTTGTTAAAAAAAACATTTAACAGTTCAGTGCGTTTAATTGAGAAAATAGGACCCTTATTTATTTTGGGGCATAAGTGTCTCATGACCATGTTTAGAACCAAAGCAAACGTCACATGCGTGTGGTATTTTGCTAACTACCAATGAGGTTCTGGCGAAAGAGAGGTAGACATGATGAGCCTGACAGGAGAAGTACTTCTACCTTACAGAATACCGCCCGCAGTTAAATAACGACGCTTGCGATACCAGAGGCATCTGACGCATTACCAACCCTGTAACAACCCCTTTACGTCTTTCTTGAAGAACCCCATACTATATAGTCTCCTGGAAAAAGAGTGGCACAGAGTACGAATTTCTAGGTAAGGTTAGATAAGCAAGGGTGAACCCTTTATTTACCTAGAAATTCCACAGTTATTTACTACACATTTCACGTTTCACATGAGCCTCGTAGCATACGGCGTACGAGGTGCACCAAGTGCAGATAACCTCAGCTTTGGTTCCTGGCGAGCCATTTCAACCCTAAGTACTTTGAAAATTTTAAATATTTCATAACTACTCCACCCCACTCAAGAGAACTAGTTCCAAAAGTTCTTTTATCAGTGTGTTTGACTTTGTATATCAGGTGGGTCTTTCGTTGGCATAATGCGGGTCTAACCATGCCGGTCACGTACTCGGCTTATGCCGGAGCCGGACACCGCTTATTATACCGAGGTCCGGGAAAGTGTTATTGGGAAATATTGATGTCAATGAGGACCAGGTATGTTTGTCTATCGGTCCTAGGGGTCTACCTTTATAGGTTGACGATGGCAAGAATAAAATTGCCTATCGGAAGACCTTGTGCATATATTAATAGTACATAGTGTGTACTCGTGGACCAAGTTACGTGGGTAAGTAAGTAAGTGGGGTGTAAGTGGTAAATCAACATCTTTGAACCAAAGCCAACTTCACCTGCACGCGGTGCACCCTGCTGACTGACAAATGAAGCTCTGGCGAAAAGAGAGGTAGGGAGCTTAATTGTAAGCTACCCGACTGGGGAATGTACCTCCACCTCACAGAATACCGCAGACAAATAACAATTCCCTTGAGGGTTGTTGTGTTCCTGCGAATGAGTGAGGTCACCAGAAATGAAGGAGATGCTGCGTTGGCAGCGGGGGTGGCGGCGCGCGAGCGATATTTTATGTTGCGAGCGTTAATATGGCTACGGTAACCGCTTCACATCAGGCGGGCCGTATGCTTGTCTGCCACCCGACGTAGTATAAAAAAAAAAAAGTTGGTAGTTATTTCAAAAATGGTGGTTACTTCAATTTTACACTGCTACGGAATGGAATGGAAATGACTTTTTGCATCGAAATTGTACATAGCATAATGAACTTTTTGTCAGATGTATAACATATAAACTTCTATCACAGTATAAGTTATTACTTGGCAGGGAGGCCAGTATGGCTCTATCGTGTCGTCGTCACCTCCCCTCTGAGACAAATCTGGAACAGTTTGTATGGTGCCGCACGCACACATGCTCACTAAGGCTCTGTACAGGCGTCATTGTTTATGTAATCGTGACCGATGGGATATTTGTATGGATTGGCCGGGGTGTGCTTCTGTACTAATATTGTAAAGAGGTAAAGTTTGTGAGTTTGTTAGGTTGTAGGGGGTAATCTCTGGATCTACTGAACCGATTTTGAAAATTCTTTTACCAATAGAAAGCCACGTTATATGTGAGTTTCATAGGCTATTAACCAGAAAAATGATAAGACTTTTTACCCCGACTGCGACAGAAGGAGGGTTATGTTTTTTGAGAGTATGTATGTATGTATAATTGTTTGGCACGCTCTGCAGCCTGATCGGCTGGATGGATTTTAGATTGAGAGGTGTCGTTAGATTCGTATTTGCTGTGAGAGTGACAAACTACATCAAATTAAAAAAAAAACAATATGGCGGCTGTGAGCCGCAAAATTGTCGTTGCAGTAAAGGTCTCGATGACCTGATTTCAAATATATATTTGATATATTAGTTTCTGGCTGCGGCTTTGCTTGTATGGAATTATATTATTGTTACGCGTGATTAATAAATCTGTTGTAGGTGCAGTCGGGTTTTTGATTTTTTTAATCTAAATATATAAAAAAAGAAACTGACTGACTGACTGACTGACTGACTGATATATATATCAACGCACAGCCCAAACCGCTGGGTCTAGAGATTCCAAATTTGGCACGTAGGTTCCTTATTATGTCTAGGGGTGCACTAAGAAAGGATTTTTCAAAATTCGTCCCCTAAAGGGGTGAAACGGGGGTCCAAAGTTTGAATGGGGAAAGAAGATTAGTTGGACTATTGTATCCGAAACTTTACATGAGTACTTCTATAGAGAAATGAGTAAACACGTGTTTCAAGATTTTTCAAAATTTAACCCCTAAAGGGGTAAAATTTGGCGAATAAGTCTGAAAATCGTCATGGGTATTGTTTTTATGGTTTATCGGGTCGCTGATTACGAAAATAACAACTATTTTATAAGCCAACATAGCCGACGTGTCATAAAATCACTCCTGAGGGGGTCCGATGCGGTTGAAATATATAAAAGAGGAATCTGAGTGACTGACTGATATATCATATCAACGCACAGCTCAAACTGCTGGGTCTAGAGATTCAAAATTTGGCACGTAGGTTCCTTATGATGTCTAGGGGTGTACTAAGAAAGGATTTTTCAAAATTCATCCCCTACGGGGGTGAAACGGGGGTCGAAAATTTGTATGGGGAAATTAGATTATTTGGGCTATTTTATCCAAAACTTTACATGAGTACTTCTATAGATAAATGAGTAAACACGTGTTTCAGGATTTTTCTAAATTCAAACCCTTAAGGGGTCAAATGGGGCGAAAAAGTCTGAAAATCGTAATGGGTATTGTTTTTATGATTTATGGGGTCGCTGATTACGAAAACAACAACTATTTTACAATCCAACATAGCCGACGTGTCATAAAATCTTCCCTGAGGGGGTCCGATGCGGTTGAAATATATAAAAGAGGAATCTGAGTGACTGACTGTTATATTATATCAACGCACAGCCCAAACTGCTGGGTTTAGAGATTCCAAATTTGGCACATAGGTTCCTTATGATGTCTAGGGGTGCACTAAGAAAGGATTTTTCAAAATTCATCCCCCAAGGAGGTGAAACTGAGGTCCAAAGTTTGTATGGGGAAATTAGATTAGTTGGATTATTTTATCCGAAACATTACACGAGTACTATAGATAAATGAGTAAACACATGTTTCAGCATATTTTCAAAATTCAACCCCTAAAGCGGTAAAACGGGGTGAAAAAGTCTGAAAATCGTCATGGGTATTGTTTTTATGTTTTATCGGGTCGCTGATTACGTAAACAACAACTATTTTATGACCTAACATAGCCGACGTGACATAAATTCACCCCTATGGGGGTGCGGTGGGGTTAAAATGACATAATATCAATATGGGTGTTGATTCTATGGTTTTCTGGGACGTCAATTACAAAAATGCCATCGATTTGAAAATATCAACCCTTAAAAAGTTAAAATGGGGTCAAAATGTCTGAAAATCGTCATGGGTATTGTTTTTATGGTTTATCGGGTCGCTGATTACGAAAACAACAACGAATTTAAAATTCAACGTGGCTAACGTGACTATCATCCTCTATTGTGGTGCGATGAAGTTGAAATGTCCATATCTAAATCTATAAAAGAAGAAAGTGACTGACTTAATCAACGCACAGCCCAAACCGCTGGGTCTAGAGATTCCTGATTTGGCACGTAGGTTCCATATGTCGTCTAGGGTTGCACTAAGAAAGGATTTTTCATAATTCATCCCCTAAAGGGGTGAAACGGGGGTCCAAAGTTTGTATGGGAAAACAAGATTAGTTGGACTATTCTATCCGAAACTTTACACGAGTACTTAATGCATACATAAATGAGTAAACACGTGTTTCAGGATTTTTCAAAATTCAAGCCCTAAAGAGGTAAATTTGGGTGAAGAATTCTAAAAATCGTCATGGGTATTGTTTTTATTGTTTATCGGGTTGCTGATTACGAAAACAACAATTATTTTATAATCCAACATAGCCGACGTGACATAAAATCACCCCTGTGGGGGTGCGATAGGGTTGAAATGTCATAATATCAACATGGGTGTTGATTCTATGGTTTTCTGGGACATCAATTAAAATAATGGCGTCGATTTATAAATATTACAAAGTGAACATGAAATTACTTAAAAGGATTTTTCATCTATCTAAATGACTTATTCCCATCTTCCACCCTGGGTTGGAAGTTGGGAATTGTTTGTCCCATCTTCCAACCCATCGCAGGGTGGAAGATGGGAATATATTATCTGAATTATTTTTGTTCCCATATTCCAACCTGACATAAATGAGGTACAGTCAATAAAGTAATCGGTTAGTATGTATTTTTTGGAGGTATGAATATGGGAACAAAAATAATTCAGATAATATATTCCCATCTTCCACCCTGCGATGGGTTGGAAGATGGGACAAACAATTTCCAACTTCCAACCCAGGGTGGAAGCTTAGGGTGGAAGATGGGAATAGGTCATCTAAATATATAAAAGAAGAAACTGACTGACTTACATATATCAACACACAGCCGAAACTGCTGGGTCGAGAGATTCCAAATTTGGCACGTAGATTCCTTATGACGTATAGGGGTGTACTAAGAAAGGATTTTTCAAAATTCAACCCCTAAGATGGTGAAACGGGGGTCCAAAATTTGTATGGAGAAACAAGATTAGTTGAACTATTTTATCCGAAACTTTACACGAATACTTCTATAGATAACTGAGTGTGTACGAAACCAACAAATTAATTTAAATTCAACGTGGCAAACGTGGCCATCATGTCCTATTGGGGTGCGATAGGGTTGAAATGTCTATATATCAATATATGTGTCGTTCATCAATCAATCCATATTCATACTTTCATACTAATATTATAAATGTGAAAGTGTGTTTGTTTGTTTGTCCGTCTTTCACGTCGAAAGTAACAAACGGATTGACATGATTTTTTTTCGAGATAGTTTAAGGCCTGGGGAGTGGCATAGGCTACTCTTTATCCCGGAAAAACATCTTATACCCACGGGAAAAAATTAAAGTTTATAATCATTTGTCCTCCGTTCACGTCAAATAGAACCTAATTGCTAACATGATTTTTGAACAACCAAGCAAACAAATGTTTTTTAAAGCCAAAGCCAGGCTCAGCTGCACCTGGTCATGATATTTTAAATTGTATTACGGTCTGGAGAGTGACATAGGCTACTTTTTATCCAGGAAAAACATTTTATTCCCACGGGAAAAAAATAAGTTTATAATCATTTGTCCTTCTTTCACGTCGAATAGAACCTAATTGCTAACATGATTTTTTTTTAACAACCAAGCAAACAAATGTATTTCAGAGCCAAAGCCAGGCTCAGCTGCACGTGGTGCACCCTGCTGTGTAACGAAATAGGCGAAAGAGTGGTAGGGTACAGCGTATTTGTAAACTGGCCGACTGGGAAAGTACCCCCATCTCACCGAATACAGCAGCAAGCAAGAAAAAAATATACACAAATCAATGGCAGCTCGCCTGGACCACGCGGGCGAAGCCGCGGGTGATAGCTAGTTAACTTATAAATTGTTCGTTAATGCTGGCGAGGCCACGGGCCACCAAAAGCAGCGAGATTGAAACTGCAAACGCAACAGTTGCTCGTCGGGGACGGCTGATCAATTACAGCCATTTATAACATTGTCCGAGCGCATTATATCGCTACAGCGCACCACCTAATGGTACTCGTACCGCTGCACATATATAAAAATGTATCTGTCCGTTTGTAGATAAATGCATTTTACAGGCAATTTGATCTACACTACTTTGCGTGCTTCCGCCACCAATTAGTTCATGCAAAGTATGTATTTTATCTATATACTTAAAGTTAGAGATTAAAAAACTAAACACAGAATCTTAATGTCAGTCTTTTACGCGCAACCCATCAAAATATTTTTTTAAAGTTACTTTTCGATGGTACAGCTCTTTGCACTGGACAACTGTATCGAAAAATAACTTTTTTACATTTCGATACAGCGGCAAGCAGGTTGCAATGCAATTGCATTGCAACTTTGCAAAAATTTTCTACATAATCTGTGAACTGAAGTTGTTGAATTAACTTCATGGTTTTTAAAATATTATTATCATCTATTTCATGAGATTAGATAAAGTAGTGTATGAAACTGCACATAATTAGGTCCTAAAATACTCGTGTGACGCTATTATCACATTCGCCTTCGGCTCATGTATATCTACTCACACTATTTAAGATGTATTTTAAGAACCCTTATTATACAAATACAAATACAAAAATATTTATTTAAACAACCAAGCTTACAAACATTAATCATATACATTTACATCAATAGAAGATGAAGTGAGGCTGTTGCAAGAGTTAACAATAACATTGCACATTGGTACCCACACTAGAATTAATCTGTATCGTGGGTACCTACACGAATTATCTATAGTTTTTTAGCTCGGTATAACAAACATTAAATGTAAGTAGACAAAAGAAAAAATAAAATAAAAAATAATAATATTATGAATGTATATATATATATAACGGTAAGTTTGAATATAGATATATACACATAAATATAAACACACATACACACAAATACATACACATATACATACATATACATACTCGTACATTTACATACACAGACCTGTTCATATAAACACGTGTACATACCCAATGGGCTAGAAAAATATTATATTCTAAATGCATATAATATAGGGAGGCATATCATAGGAAATATATAAGGAACTTTCGTTTTTGGATAAACATGCAATTCTCGTCGTATATATTAGATGTTTAGTAACTGCTAACTGCTACGATACGGTTGATGTTTTATTTACATTGTGTATCACTGCATCGAGAGGAGTATTTCTTCGGTGGAGTCATAAGTTAGATTTGCAAGGTATTTGCTAATCTTCACCTTTGCTTGACGAACAGAACACAGTCTTAAATCGCATGCCTTGGACATTTTATTGTAGATGAATACTCCAATATATGGAGGAAATCTTTGCGCAAATGATGTTTTGACAGCGATACTAGGTAAAGAGAAAATGCGACGTTTCAGTTTAAGCTTGTACTCATCGGAATTTATGACTTCTTTGTGTACCATGTATGATGTCTTCAGAATAAACAGCTGCCGCACAGTCAAGACTTTTGATTATTCATAAACGTTGGCTGTTGGGTATCTAAGAGGCTTTCGTAGCAAGGTTTTCAGCACAGATCTTTGCGCTCTTTCCACAGGTAACAGAGTAGTTTTGGCAGCACTGCCCCAGCCGAGGTTGCAGTATGTAAGCAATGACTGACATAGAGCGAAATAGATAGATCTCAGCGTTTCGAAAGAAGCAATATCTCGTAGTTTCCTCATGACGTGTATAGTTTTTCGAACTCTGGATGATAATATATTTAAGTGTTCTTTAAAGTTTAAGTTTTCGTCTAGTACTACTCCCAGGTATTTAATGTTATTACTTTTGCTTACGTAATCACAGTCGCAAGATTCACAGTTAGACCTGCCACAGCTGTGTATTCTAAGTTTGGTCATTGTTGGTGATGGAGCAGACGCGGATGTTTTGTGAAAACAAACGAATTTAGTTTTGGTTGTGTTTAAGGTAAGGAGGCTTCTTTCCAACCAATTAGAAACAACATTCATGCCGTTCTCAGCGTACGAAATCGCTTCCGCCCAACTTGATCCGTTGAAAATTATAGCAGTATCGTCTGCGTAACAAACGATGTCCGCATTCTCTAGGGCAAGACTGTGAATACTATTTATATAAAGGATAAATAAAGTTGGTCCCAAGATGCTACCCTGCGGGACTCCGTAACCGACCCCACAGAGATCACTGGACTCGCCATCCACGCTGACACACTGCTTCCGTTTCGACAAATAGCTTTCAAACCAAGACAGACCGATACCACGAATTCCAGAGTTTTCTAGCTTTTTAAGCAAAATCGGAACGGAAACAGTATCAAAAGCTTTGGCGAGATCCAGGAAAACACCTAAACAACTTCTGTTTTTGTCCAAGTAGGATGATATTTTAGTAAGAAGTAAAGTGACTGCATCCTCGGTTGAGGCACCCTGTCGGAAACCAAATTGTCGTTCCGATAGCAAATTATTCGATTCTAGAAATCGAACAAGACGTCTATGAACAATTTTCTCTAACATTTTAGAAAAGGTACATAACAATGATATTGGACGATAGTTGCACGGGGAGTCACGAGGACCACTCTTGTATATAGGGATTACAGAGGCGATTTTCCAAAGGTCCGGAAATGTACCTGTGGAGAGACTTTTGTTGAAAATATAAGTAAGGGGAATAACGATATACTCTTTTATCTGCTTGAGTAGAGAATTATTTATGCCATCCAATCCAGGCGCTTTATTATTTGGTAACTTGTCAATCAATGTGCCTACTTCAACCAAATCGGTGGGTTGCATAAAAAAATGAGGATAAGATGTGTTTTTCTGGTGGAGTGTTTGTAGCTAATTTTTCTTCAGTTGTATTTAATACGTTTAGTATGTTGTCTGCTAACGATTTACCTACTGTCGAAAAATAAGAATTGTAGGCATTCAATGATGTCTTTGGATCTGCATTATCAGATAACAGCCCTGAGGGCAAAGTTTTATTGGACGATAGATGGCAAATGTCTTTAATCGACTTCCACAGGTTTGTAGGGTTGTTTTTATTTTTTTCTAACAATCTTTTTTCATGCTCTAGTTTCAGTTTTCGCAATAATGAATTACAGAAATTTCGATATCTTTTGTATGTGGTTATTACAAGTACATCATTAGGTTTGTGTCGAGACTGTACATGTAGGCGATCTCTGTGTCTCATACAACGGATTAGACCAGGTGTGATCCAAGGTTTTAAATTACGTTCAGAGCGCTTCAGTATAATGCTTTTTGTGTTTTTATTAATAATCTTGTGTAACATTTCATTAAAACTACTAACCAAGATATTTACGTTATCATTATTATGTAAAGTGTCCCAATCTACCAAGCTTAGTTCATTTTTAATAGATTCGATATCTCTTTTCTGAATTTTTTTGAAGTTACGGGAAGCTTTTGAATCAAGAGAGATGCCAGTCATAACTAGATCATGATCTGTAATGTCAGATGAACAAACTATACCAATTGCGGGTTTAGAGGTTTTAACAAAAATGTGGTCCAGGCAAGTCTCCTTTCTAGTAGGAACAGTGATTGCAGGAAGAAGCCCATTTTGTGCTAAAAGACACATGTATTCGATATTTTGGTTATTTTCCACAGTTGGTAGAATATTAATATTTATATCCCCTGCAAGGAAGAGATTATTTCTGTTTTTTAAACTATCAAGAATGCTTTCAAGTGAAAACAGAAAGTTGTCCAAGTTACTGAAAAAAGGTGACCGATAGATACCTAAGATAGTTGCTACATTGGGAATATCGATCTGCAGACAATTTGCATCTTGAATATTAGGTTCAGTAACAGTAGCTTTCCACTCATTTCTAACATAAGCAATTACTCCACCATTTTGATTAATAAATTTGTTTGTGTAGAATTCTGAATAATTGAAGATTTTTGGTACAACCGAGTTATTGTTGAGCCAGCACTCTGTTAAAATAATAATATCAAAATCTATATTTAGGCGACGCAGAGCAACCGTTAACAAATCGAAATTCTTATTTATGCTCCTAATATTAAAAGTCAGGATTTTAAATTTTTTGTTTGCAATGCTATGTTTACATTTTTCCAGATCATTTAAAGCGAGACACTCTATGTCCAGGGAGTCAATTTCAGTTTCTAAGTCATGTAGGTTCATTTTTTATATCTATGTTTTAATTTAATGTAATATATCTTTATGGTGAAGTGTCTCGCTATACAATAGTTTAGATATGCCATTTCTGTACATTTAGTCAGTGTTGGTTGCAGTGGGGAATTTTTCTGGTGTAAGTTATTACGATTACAAAGGTGGTAGGAAAAATTATTGTGTATCGTGCAACTGGATTCGTATAATAATAAATATGGTATGTAATAATAAGTCTTAAACGTTAATAAATTAGATATAAAATAAGTAGATAAATTAGATAATGTGAATATTTCAAAATATACTAAGCGCATAACATTATTGCTTGCTGATTTTAAATTAATATGAGAATATAGAAACAGTGAACGTTTTATCAAAATCTTAACAGTATATAAAAAGTAGTACAACTTTGGAAAGGTATTATCCTGTATTAATAATTGTGTAATATAGTTACTGGTCAGTCGAAGAATTATGCGATGGTGGTGATCCGAATGTTCGAATGAGGTCATCCATGTTCGATATTTGGATTGCCGCCTTACCCTCACGCTGGCGTATGTAAACAGAACCCTGGCTGCACCAGCAATACGTGTAGCCGTGGTCTTTTGCCTGAAGTCTGGCTTCACGAAATAAAATTCTATTTTGTTTGGTCAGGCGTTCATTAAGAAATACTTTATGCGGCTCCCCAGGTATTTCCAGGTCTTCACTATTCAGGTTTCGGCGTTTTTTTGATTCATACAGCATTCTATCGCGCTTCGTTTTACGCATCATTCTGACGACTATAGAACGGGGTCTTTTAATTTCCATTTCAGGTTGCTTAGAGGGACGGGGCCCCACTCTGGAGACCCAGTCTATATCTGCCTCTTCCAATTCAACACCTATTTTTCGAGCGGTCACGAGTACCACGTGATATAAGTTTTCGTTAGGCAGTTCTGGGATGCCAGAGATTTCCATCTCGTTACGAAGCTGGGATTGAGAACGTGAGTTGAATTCACTTTGCAGCTGTGACATTGTTGCTTGTAGTGTGTCAATTTCTTGTGACTTTGACTCCACAGCATTCAGTCGACTTTCGTTGGCGGTATTCAAAGCCTCAAGTTCAGTCAATCGTTCATGGCAGCGGGTGAGAGAGGTGGTAGCTTCCTCTAGACGTCCTTTTAGAGATGAGATTTCTTGAGTCAGTAGTTTGACTTCAGCTATCAATTCTCTGACTTCCGAGGTTCCGGTATCGGAGGATGATGAGTCTTGCTTTTTCCGGTGCGTTACATTTAAGGTATCTTGTGTGTTACGAACTGGCGTAGAACTGTTGTCCCCGCCCTTTTTTGTTACAGCACAGCAATCCGGACACTTCCAAGTTTTTCTTCGTTCTCCAGTGATGTCAGAGATATTTATGCATAGCGAGCAAAATGTTTTCGCACATTCATTGGACGTACACTTAATACCTTTAATATCCTTTGAGGTTTTCAGACAACCATAACACTTCATATTTGTATATTATGTATGTATATAATTCTCCTTGAAATTCTTATGTATTCAAGTTACCTCCGAAAGACAGAACTCGTACTGGGCCGTCTGATTTATTTTATTCTATGACGGATGACGCGAGCCGCGTGGTGATAACGCGCACGCGGCGATCCCAAGCAGCTATGGTCCTTATGCGCGGGACTCAACCGCGGTAGTCGCATACAGCCTGCAGTGATACTGCACGTCACCGTGATGGCGGGTATCTGATTCACACACCGTCCAGTTCGTATTTATTTCAGTTTAGCTCACCACTGTTCATCGAGAATTGCGAATTTATATAAAAATGATTATTTTAAATAACTTTTATAATATTTAAACATGAATTGAGCACTTTTACTTTGATAATATAATATTTTGTCAGAGAGTAGTTACAATTACGTACTATTTGCAAACCGAGACGGCAAAGATCGTACGGCGAAGAATTATGCAACAGTTTCATAAACTACTATTATTTATATGAGAGGGGAGCTAACGAGCATGCGGACCACTTGATGGAAAGCAATCACCACCGCCTATGGAAATCAGCTACACCAAAGAATCCCCGATCCGTTGCCAACCTATACTTTCTTCCTTTCTTTCTTTCTTTCTGGTGATCACACTCACTTGTGTTCCACAACAACCCTCAAGGGAATTGAATTCGTCTTTTAGTGATTCCATTAGGCATAAATTTAACATTGATGATATACATATTACCATTCTATATTAGTCTTAATTATACCATCTTAAAATGAACATGATAAGAAGAACAGGATTCGATACGAACGTTAGAACCTGTAGACATTCTGTCAGAGACAGAATTGGGAATGGACTGATACGACATCGACTCAGCACACAAGCATACAGTTGTTTTTTGCACCACGTACAGGTGAGTTTGGCTTTGGTTCAAAGATGTTGATCAACTATATAAATCTCAATCAGATAAAACTGATATTTTTTATATATAAAGGAAGGGGGGCAAGCTAGCATGTGAGTTACTTGATGGTAAGTAAACACCACAGCCCATAGACGTCAGCACCGTTTAACCACTGATCCCTGGCGGCCTTGTCAAGGAACAATGGACAATTTTCTTGAAGACTACCAAGTTACATATGTTCAGGAACATCGTTGTGAAAGTCTAGTTACTAAGTCATAGTATTATGTCTAAATATACTTTGTGTACCTTGTCAACTTCCCTCAAGGGATTTTTTGTTTGGCTGCGGTATTCTGCGAGGGGAACTTTCCCAGTCTGTCCATCATCATCATCATCATCTATCACTACAGGAGCACGACCCTCTCTCGTCCGTCCCAGACAGAAGGAGGATTTGGCCTATACTCCCCACGCTGGCCAGACGGGTTGGGGTGGCCTGATCGATGTTTTGTAATGTATTTTCCTTAGTCGCCTTGTACGACATCCACGGAGTGATTCTATTCTAGTCTGCCGGAAACCACACGGCCCTCTATCTATCATAGTAATAGTGTATCCAGCGTAAGAATAATCCTACTTCTCTTTTACCAAAGCCTCGTTTGTCAGTCAGCGGGGTGCTCCACGTGTAAATATTTACTTTGACTCAAAGATGTTAACGAATCACTTTAGTCGCTGTTGGTAATTCCTTCTTCAAAGTTGTTGACTAGTATGAACAAACACTCTAGTAAGAGGTTCAACTCCGAGAAAAGATCTCTCGTCGAATCTCGTCGAAGGCGGTTCATGTAGTGTGATGCTACAAAATTCTTTCTTACTTCTGTAGGCAATTTCAGTAACTATTAGCTTCTCTATACCTTAAATTTAAATACGAAAAGCAAACAAGCATGTCCGTGAGTCGCGTATAGCCAAAAGTGGTACAATGGCTTCCCCTTTTAGTACACGTCTTTGGGCTAATTTTTCAGATCGCGATAAAAGAACGGCTAAGTGCAACCTCGGTCAGTTTGAAACGTTACTGTTGAGAAAAGGGTATTTTCTGAGGAAATCCTTGATACTTGGATTAAGGTTCTGCGATGTTGATATATTTAGGCTTTGGTGTTTCATATTGAAATTGGTGAAAAGTGGTGGCATCAATATTGTAGCCGACTCACCATAACGATCCACAACAAACGGCACAAAATCGATCGTTGAGGATAGGATTTCTCAACGATCGATTTCTGATGTTCGATCGAATTCGATTCGATTTTCGATCAAAACGGCACAAAATCGATCGTCGAGGATAGGATTCCGCAACGATCTATTTTGTGCCGTTTGTATCCATGACCCTACGATACCATATCCTACAATGATTTTGTGAAGGGTTGTGTTGTACTATGGAATCTTTCTACCCCAACGCCCGTCAATTCCGTGAGCTATGTGTTATGAATGTCATTATGAATCTAAATTATGGCAAAGTCACTTAAACTTATTTTTGAAATGAAAGTTTCGTTTTTTGCGTTGTGCACTTTTTGGGATCGGTAAAAAATGTTAAACTCGCGTCAGGACACGTGATCTCTTTATATTACTTTTCGATCAGACGCCTGATCGAAAAGTAATATGAAAAGTATTAAAATTCAAAAGAAAAGTAATATAAAAAGTATTAAAGTAAGAAAATTCGTAAGAAGGAGCGGCGCGGACCGGCGCGGCGTAGGAGAGGAAGTAATATCCCACTCTCTTTCTACCGCGCGGCGAAAATGTATGCCTGCTCCTGCTATTTATCTTTAATGTAATATAAATTGTCACGTTTGTGTACGATAGCGCAATAAATGAATATTGTATTTTACCAAATAAATTATAGTACTTTTATACTGATAAATAAAGCAATTCGTGCGAAATTATTTCCTACCCAATCCAAAATATTCAAAATTGCACAACGTTAATGTTCAAGTTTTCACTTCTGCCGGCACTCCCGGAGTGCAACCCGTTTTTTTTTACTTTCTAAGTTTTTGATTCACATAATCCTAAAAACATTACGGATTAACCGCGCAAAGGAAACACGAAGATCAGAAGTACCACAAGACAAGTATTGATACTACCGTTCTGTATGTACTCGTACTATGGGTAAATATGACAAAACAGAGACTCTGTGCGTAATTACATATTTAATTTTACTTGTTGCTATCCGCGGAATTACAGAAAATGCCATTAACTTTTTATGAGGAACAAAATGGCGATGTCTGTGGGGGAGTGCACAATATACACTTATCTAGTTACACGAATTTGAATCTTTATGCTTAAGAAATTGTGGTTTATGTTACCGCAAAGGTAACGTTGGCGGGAATTTACGAGATTCTCCTAGGATAGCCTTTAATAGCCCGACCGGGCTTTCCACGCTACTTCACTCGTAACTTTTACTCGTAAACTGAAGTTGGTGGTTTGCAACGTGTAGGCTGTTCTTCAGAATTGGCCTCCATACCCATCCCTCCCCTTTTTAACATGACTGGGTGATATATAGGGCTCCAAGTGGAATAAATTTTCGTTTAGAGTTAATATACAAAACATTATATTATTTATATTTTGCGAGCCCTGTGGTCGAATGGCTAACCATGTCCACTTTGACTCCGGGGTCGCGGGTTCGATCCGCGCACAAGATAAATATTTGTGAACATGTCTGTTTGTCTTGGTCTGGTTGTTTTCTATGTATTTATATAAAAAACGTATTTAAGTATAATATCAGTTATCTAGTAGATATTACATAAAGAAACTTCGGACGCGCAGCATGCGCTACCATAGCGATATTTTTTTTCGATATCCCTAATTTATATCGGAAACCCAAGGTCACTTTACATTACTATTTTTTGATGCTCTACACGAATCCGAAGTCAGAATTTCAAAATTTTGAGTTTCATGGCAACGGACAGACAGAACGACCGGACGATTTCATAAGCTCAATGAATTTCGCTGATAAGAATTAGGCAATATATATTCATCATTATCAGCCGGTATCTACCCACTGCTGGATATAGCCATTTTCAATGCTTTCCACCATGTCCTCCGCTTTCCGCATCCAACCGCTATCAGCCACTTTTTTGAGTTCGTCGGTCCGACTAGAGGACTCCCCCCCCCCCCCCCCCCCTCCCTCTACCATCGCTGAATCGGCAAATGCGGAGAGCCCACTGCCACTTCTATTCGCTGACTCTCTAAGAGCTATGTTGGCCACTTTGAATTTCTTCGTTCCTGATTCGATCCCTTACACAAATTCCAAGCATTGCTCTCTCCATCGCTCGTAGTGCGACTTTTAGTCTGTGAACCAGCCCACAGGTCAGCGTCCAAGTCTCTGCACCGTAGGTCATAATATCAACTATATATATTAGTTAACTACAGTTATAGAGATATATATTTATAATTAAAATAGACTTCATTGCAGACACAGATTATAAAAGTATACCCGCCATTTGAAACTATCACGCAATTATACGACGTCGTCAACAATATTCATCCTACTGATAGGGTACGGGTCTCCCCTCAATCGAAGCGGTTTAAGCATACTACACCACGCTGCTCAACTGTTGTTTTTTTTTTATACTACGTCGGGTGGCAGACAAGCATACGGCCCGCCTGATGTGAAACGGTTACCGTAGTCATATTAACGCTCGCAACATAAAATATCGCTCGCGCGCCGCCACGCCCGCTGCCATCGCAGCATCTCCATCCTTTCTGGTGACCTCACTCACTCGCAGGAACACAACAGCCCTTAAGGGAACGGTTATTTGGCTGCGGTATTCTGTGAGGTGGAGGTACATTCCCCAGTCGGGTAGCTTACAATTACGCTCCATAACTTCTTTTTGCCAGAGTTTCGTTTGTCAATCAGCAGGGTGTTTGGTTCAAAGATGTTGATGAACTACTTACGCCCCCAAGGTTGACAGAGGCCAGTGTTTTCAACGGCCACTGACTTGGCTTAACGACTGTTATCTAATGACAGCAGCCGGGACCGACGGCTTAACGTGTACAGATGCTTTTTAGATAAATAAACCCATCCATGGACAGTCTACGTTCGACATTGCTTAACTTGCGTGTTCGATTAGACTGACTATTATACGTATCATCATTTTATCTTAAAAACAACGTTAATAACAAATCGAAATACAATTTAATTCAAAGCATTAATTCTCTCGTTTTAATAAAACCCCGAAATGCCTTAATCCTTGGCGAAGTATAAATTTAAATTAATTTTAAAAGCCTCAGTTTAAATTTTGGGCGAAGGCTTATCGCATTATTTTAATTTGTATTTTATTTGTTTCAGGTAAGTGAGGCGACTTCGGCACTTGTACTAATTGGGTAATTTTAATTAATTATTATTTAGGGAAATAAAATTTTTACACTTTTTTTTACAGTTATTGAATATTCTTAAGTCTTTTTAGACTTGTTTATGCAATAATATAATAATAATAATCATTTATTCTCATACATTCTCATCCATAAAATGTTAGTAACAAAATTATCTTATGGTAATGGTACTCACAGTATTTTATCTTAAAATACTTTTTTATTTGTTATTGGATATTCTAAACTCTTTTTTTGACGTGTTACTAAAATTGTACTCCAATGAATTAACGATTTACTAGAATCCTTCGATCAGGGTTTTGGGTCGCCTAGGCTTAGGTGACATCACACTAGGCGACTGCGTGATGTCACGTGATGTGTCAGATTGGCTATGGTGCCACACGTCACGGCGCGTCACGGCATAGGGCGATCAAATATTTGAATTGTCCACTACACTCTTTGCGTTCTAGTTACCGATGAAAAATTGAAAGACGAGAAGACAAGAAATGTCATTTGTATTGTCAGTTATCTAGTACCCATAGTACAAGCTTTACTTATTTTGGGACTAGATGGCACTGTGTAAAGTGTCCAGAAATCTTTATTTATTTATTTCCAGCGGCCGGAGTGGCATTAGGAGCTGCGGCTACCACCTCCCATGCTGACGTAGAAATTATAGTCTTCTTTTTATAGGCTATCAAATCTCATCGACTGTCAAAACAAATTAACGATCTACTAGATGCCTATGATGAGGTTTTTGTCGCCTAGGCTTAGTAAATGTGTGGCGTTGCAGAGTGGCGACGGCGTCACACGTCACTACGCGTCACGGCATAGGGCAACCAAATATTTGATATTTTCCACTATACTCTTTAAGTTCTAGTTACCGACTGTCAAAGCAAATTAACGATTTACTAAATGCCTTCGATAGGGATTTTGAGTTGCCTAGGCTTAGGTGAGACCACACTAGGCGACGCTGCGTATGACGTTCTGTTTTTATATATTGTCTTTGTTTTTAACCGACTTCAAAAAAGGAGGAGGTTCTCAATTCGACTGAATATTTTTTTTGTATGTATGTTATTCGATATCTTTTCGAATTGTGAACCGATTCTCATAATTCTTTTTTTATTTGAAAGGGTATAATTGCAAGGTGGTCTCATATTTACCAAGTCAGGATCTGATGATGGGATGCCAGGAAAATCAAGGGAAACCCTTAAATTTTATAAGCACGTATTGTCATATTCATTTTTTTATTTGAAAGGGTAATTGCGAGGTGGTTTCATATTCACCAAGTCAGGGTCTGATGATGGGATCCAAGAAAAATCGAGGGAAACCCTTAAATTTGCGCTATGGTAGCCGGCAGAATAAAATTGTGCCACTCCATTGCTCTGCGCTGGATGTCGTACAAGGCGACTAAGGAATCTTGTGTCACGCGATAACTTTTCTCCCGGAAGACGGGCAGCAGCGTCTGCCGGGGTATTCCACCAATAAGCTGCGCTCGCCAACTGAAGTCGGTTTCATTTTTTATTTAAATTAACTTTATTATTGATTCATAGTTCTGGTCTTCTCGTTGAACTAAAGTGATCTCAGTAATTATAATTCCTATCATTTTTACTAAGCGTTTTCTTCATATTTCATCATTTATACAGTCCAGTAGCTTCACATAATCTCCGGTAGTTATCATATGTTGCAGAGTGGCTGCAGCGCCACACGTCACGACCCGTCACGGCATATGGGGACCAAATATTTGATATTCTTCTCTACACTCCTCGTGTTCTAGTTATCGATTGTCAAAGCAAAGTATCACTTATTAATAAAAAAAATTAAGACGAGAAATTGAAAGGTAGAAGTTCCAGTTATTCTTAACTGTACATATATGAGCTTGTCTTCTCAAGCATACAGCAAACAAAAGAGGTACGGTACTAAGACGCGACGAGCCATGTGTTAAGAGGTTAAAAAAACCTTTCGTCTACCAATCGTAGCTACATAACAAATTGTAGAAACGTCAACTGTCAAGTTTGACATATTCACGACCGTATACTGATGACCGTATGCTGATCTCCATGGGCGGTGGTGATTGCTTTCCATCAGGACCCACATGCTCGTTTGCCCCCCTATTATATAAAAAAAAAACCGGACAAGTGCGAGTCGGACTCGCCCACCGAGGGTTCCGTAGGTACGTAGTATCATTATTAAATTTGATATTTTTCATTATAAATAAGAAATAATGCGTCGAAAAAAATAAATAAAATATATTTTGCAATGTGTACATCAAGCCCTTTCATATGATACCCCATTTGAACTAGTAGTTTCAATTTGAAATTTCGACACCCTATAAAAAATATAGACCCCCTATTTTTTAAGATCTATTTACAAATGTATAGTTTTGAGATTTATTCCTGTACTTGTAGTCTATAACGATGTTACTTGCCAAATTTCATAGTTCTAGGTCAACGGGAAGTACCCTATAGGTTTTGATTCCCTTGAGTGTGTCGAAATATGCGTTTTTTGCTGAATAAACGGCCGTAACTTTTTTCTACGTAAACTTAGCAGTTTGATTTTTTTTTAACTTCATGGGACCGTAGACCTGAGTATACAGTTCAAATTTCAGCTTGATACCTCCACGCATTCTGGACATAGAAATTCTTGACAGACAGACAGACAGACAGACAGACAGACAGACAGACAGACAGACGGACAACAAAGTGATCTTATAAGGGTTCCGTTTTTCCTTTTGAGGTTCGGAACCCTAAAAAATACAAAATATTTTTCATAAAGCAGCTTAACTTCTTTTAAATCCAACATGTACAATTTTTCGCTTTAAATTCCCAACAGCATTGGTTTTTAACAAACTCTTCAAGTTGCCAATGTACATTTTGTTCGTTGTTCGAGCACTCTCTAACGACTATAGAATTAAAAACAGAGAGTGACGGACTGTTCTAGGGTTCCGTATTAATATGGAACAAAACATACGAATATTATTTTGACGAGCTCGATGGTCGAATACATAGCAATGGCCACTTTGACTCGCGTTCGTGCGTGTCGCGGGTTCGATTCCCGCACAAGACAAACATTTGTGTGCATGAACATGTCTGTTTGTCTTGGTCTGAATGTTTTCTATGTATTATAAGTATGTATTTAAAAAAAAATGTATTTAAGTTCATTTATCAGTTGTCTAGTACCCATAACACAAGCTTTGCGCTTAATTTGGGACTAGATGGCGCTGTGTATAAATGTCCAGAAATATTTATTATTTATTTACTACTAGCCGACCCGACAGACGTTGACCTGTCTACTTAACAATGAATATTGAATTTGAATTGGTTTCGCGCAATCTGTCAAACGACTGACAGTTATGTCAAACAACATAAAGTTACATTAGAAAAATTAATAATGGTCGTTCAGTTTTCTTAAATTTTCTAATTTTCTGCATAACTTTATCATTTTTTTTTTCTTTCATAAGAACCTACTCTTGACAATCAGAAATAGCTTGTTAGCTATCATTAAATTTAAAAGCATAATTTATAATTGTTTGGTGTGTATTTACGCGTATGATTGCCACAGTAATGATTTCACATTGTATAAAATATTTGATTTAACTCCAAGCTTGTAATTCGTTGCGCCAGCATTTCGACCAATCACGATGAAGCACGCCACTCTTCAAGAGTGTTGGAAGTGGAGAGGAGGGCGTCAACTTCATCCCAAGCGAGGCAAGCATCAGGCATTCGATATCGAGCGCTCGTACAGACAACACGTGTGTGAAATTAACGATCTCAACTGTCAGTATTACAGTTAAGCTACTCCTAGGAATAAAGTGAATAGCAAGCAACGTCAAGAGTTTCATTACTTTGAACAACCACTATATATATATATATATATATATATATAGAGAGAGAGAGAGATATAGATTTAAATTGTTGATTTCGGCCAACTTGCCAAAATATTTCGATTATTTTAAAAATTGAAAAATTCACTCGATTACCGGTCGAGTGCTTTTCCAATATAAATATATAATTCATACATATTTATCTCACAATTATATTACCTAACCCTAAAATAGCAACATGGTACTCGGTTGTACAAAATATATTAAAATATTTACTATGTAATGTTTCATACCGCATATCAATCTTCCGCAAAAGCCAGTAAAAAATAAACTCGACGCTAGCCTCCATATATTTTGTAGTATACCATAAAATAAAACAATATTCTGGCATAAAACAATACAGATTATTATAAAGGCGGACAATCTCACCTCGCGACTATAAATCTAAAACCTAAACCACCTGAGCGTTCGACATCCCCGTGATTATGAATGAGGCGCCCCCTATACCCCCCGGCCGGCTCCCTGTCTAGCCCCTCGCGACACGCAACGACTTACATTCAACTGAAATTCGGCTTTATTCCTAAATGCTTTGAGTCTATAATTGTAGGGTTAGAATTATAGCAATAAGCGAATTAGTGTTCGGAAAGCAGACCGTATTCCGTGCGCATAGCATACATATCGCTAATTCAACTTTTCAAGTTTCTCTGCCTTCAAATTTCAACCTTGTTGCGGTTTTGATAAAGTTGTGTTTGGGATGTGGGTGTGTTCAGGGGTTTTATAAGGGGCTGTTTACACCCCTGCGTCCCCGTCGGCCCGGGCCGAGCTCGTCGCCCAGGATACGAACTGCACTTGCACAAAGTGGGCACCAAGTGTTAGCGGGTACTAGCGAGTGATTAGAACGGCGAAATTTTGAAATTACAACGTTTACGTTCCAATTTCGATTTCGGATTTTCGGGTTGGGCTTAATTGTTATGATAACTGCAGCTTAGGGTTATAATGTTCGTTATCTATGGTTACTCAGTCAGATTTATGTGGTCGTTGGAAATTTTGACGATTTGATAGTATCATAATGACATCTCATAAATCGAGAATAGGTTTATCAACTTTTATGTTTCTCTTTGTACAAAGTGTTGCATTGGCAACACTAAGTTTGATAACCTGTGGTTACTATTAAGTTCACTCTTGTGTTTCGATTAAATAGTTCATTATATTCATTCCTTCCTTTTTATCTATATAGAATGGCGTCTTATCCTCGCTCTCGTAATTAAGACGCACATTAATTTTATATTTGTGATTTTGTTAATCTTGCTCACCGCTTTGCCACTTTGTACACTGTAACGTGCCCTTGGATCAATACATTCTTTGAAGCAACCAGCGATTTTTATTTATTCGGAGCAGCCCACCTCAAGCCCGCACATGGTCCTACGAGCAACGGTTCGACGAAGAAATCCAGGTGCGTACCAAGAAGGGACAAATCGACGCATAATATTGTTGAGCCAGAACTTTCGGACAACAACGTCGGCATACCTGTATTCACGTGTTTCTTAAGGAGGCCCAGATTGCTAACGCTACAAATTCGTCAGCAGTCCTACAAGGCTGAGCAAGCATCATTTCATTTTATTGGGAACCTCGGCGCATAAAATTGTTGAGCCTGATTTTCGGACAACAACGTCGGCAGTACCTACCATCCTACTTCAAGCTGAGCGAGCATCATTTCATATCTATTGAAACGTCGTCGGCGCATAAAATTGTTGAGCCTGATTTTTCGGACAGCAACGTCGGCATTACCACTACCTACCTACCCGATTTTTTTTTGGAGTGTCTACATTGGAGACGCAAGAAAATCGTCAACATTCTACATTCCTGTAAAGCTAGAAGAAGCATAATTTCGTTTTTTACAATCGTGTCGCATTTGCATCAAACATTCGAGAAGATTCCGCTTCAATCAAATCAAACAAGAATAATCATCGATCGATATCTTCCTTCGAGCATCGAGTTACTTCACACAAGCGATCACTTGGTGGCGCCACCGCACTTGCATCGAGGCGCATCGGAAGTTCCGTGCAACATTCATTCGGCTACACTCGGTAGATCTCGCATTTGCTCGTGTGCATGATTTGACAGATTTGACAGGTTTCGTGCACATAGTTCGTTCCTAATCGGTCTTTCTTCATTACCGAATATTCAATCAACCGCAAGGAAGCCGATCCAAACGCATAATTACGCCATTTTTTTTCCTGTGTGTGATAAATTTTGTTTAAAATAGTGTAATTGCGCATCATTGCAGTGTTTATTTATACTCATTGGTATTTCTGTATACCGTTGTATACGGTTTAAGTGTTATTTCAATTAAAGTTTACAAATATGGAGCGATCAGAATTGGTTGCGGCACGTGGACATTATAAAGGTACGATCACGAAATTATATAAATTTATCCAAGATAGGGATCAATTGTTAAACTGCACTAATGAGGTTTTATTAGTTAAAAAGCAAAGACTTATAGATACATTTGCGTTGTACGAATCATACAGTGTTAAAATCATTTCATTAGATCCCCCCGAAATTGATCAAGCCGCTGAAGATGACGAGGTTGAGGATAAATATGTGGCTATTTTGTCCTCCATAAATGAGGAGCTCAAATGCCGTAACTCGGACTCCAACCTCGGTCCAATACTCAGAACGGCCCCAACTTCTAAAGTCAACTTGCCTCCAATAGACGTACCAATTTTTACTGGTAAGCCTACTGATTTTGTACCTTTTATTAATCTCTTCACCTCGCTAATAAATGACAACCAAAACATAGATCACGTTCAGAAATTATACTATTTAAGGTCTTATTTAAGAAATGAACCGCTAGATTTAATAAAAAATTTGCCATTAACCGCCGACAGTTATAAAAAGGCGCTGCAATTATTAAATGACAGGTTTAACAACAAATATAAAATCATAAATGAGCACATTAATGCAATAATAGATATAAAACCATTGTTAAAGTCCACAGCAAGCAATTTAAGAGAATTCTTATCTAATGTTAGACAGGAACTTGCTGCATTAAATAACTTAGAGCCTAACGTGCAGTATTGGGACGCTATAATGTTGTGCATCCTTTCTCGCAAAATAGATTTGTACACGTCTCGGGCATATCAGCTTGAGCGTGACACCGAGGAAGAACCAACACTGGACGGATTTCTCTCCTACATTGAAAAGAGAGCACTGGCGCTTGAGAATGCCGAGCCTGGTTTTGGTCAGCATCGTCAGCCTTTCAAGGAGCATAAGGAACGTCCAGTCCCTCCCGGTAGGGTTGCCTACACTGCAACGAAGGAGTTAACATGCATCTTGTGTAAGTATAACCACAGATTACATTTGTGTAAAAAGTTTCAACTAATGCCAATAAATAAGAGGCTAGAGTTTGTTAAGGTAAATGACCTATGCAAGATATGTTTGGCTGCACACAAGGGCAAGTGCAGATACCACTTTCGCTGCGGGGAGTGCAGAGAAGCACACAACACTCTTCTGCACATCAGAAGCGAAGGTGGTGCCTTGTCTGTCGCCGCATCTCCTGCCACATTGGCAGCATGTAATAGTAACAATGATGTTCTTTTACCCACAGCAAAGGTTAAACTTCTAGCTCAAGACGGCACAGAGCTTCAATTTAAAGCTCTTCTTGACTCTGGATCTCAACTGTCCTTCATATCGGAGAAGGCTGTACAGCTGCTCAATTTAAAGCCCACACAAAATAATATGAACGTAGTAGGTATCACTAACTCTAAAACAAATTTAAAGCAATGCCTACCTATAGAAATTTATTCATTAAACAAGCCTTTTAAAATTAAAACAACTTGCCATGTTGTTAAGCAAATCACATGTGACCTGCCACAGAGAAGGTTTAATCTGGCCAAGCTCAATATCCCTAAACACATCACGTTAGCAGACGATGACTTCAACATCCCTAGTGAGATTGATTTACTAATGGGAGCTGATGTATTTTTCCAGATACTGCTACCTTCGGAGTCGCTGGGCGTTCAACCGCGCGCGCTGCTTAAAGAGCAGCCTTCACTATCCTCGGTCTCCACTGCACAATCACAGCCCGGTATCATAAATACTTACTTTGGTCATGTCATCGGGGGAAGCTTACCACAGCCTGAGTCAACCTCTCTCTGCAACAAGGTAGCTTTAAAATGTACATGTGAGTCAGATATTAATGAAAGTTTAACTAAATTTTGGAAAACTGAAAGTGTACCTGAAATCTATAATGAAAAATCTTCAGAGCAGGAACTGTCAGAATATATATTTAAAAATGCTTTTCAATTGAAGGATAATCGTTTTGAAGTCTCTTTACCTTTGAAATTACCTCTCAATGAAGTCAATGATGCTTTAGGTGAATCTTTCCACTTAGCTTTGAAACGGTTTTTAAATTTAGAGAAAAAGTTGCACCAAAATCCCAATCTTTTCTCAGAATATCAAAAGTTCATTCATGACTATATAAAGTTAAATCATGGTCATTACGTAGATATTGCGTTGTATCAATTAAATAAAGATGCTGTCTACTTTTTACCGCATCACGCCGTCATTAAACCTGATAGTAAAACTACTAAGTTGCGCACAGTCTTTGACGCCTCTATGAAGACTAACAAGAAAGTCTCGCTTAACGATTTGCTTATGAATGGCCCTATAGTACAAAGGGAGCTTTTCGAGATTTTACTGTTATTTCGTTTTGGCGATTATACATTCACAACTGATATTAAACAGATGTTTCGCAACGTGCGTTTAGCACCCGAGCACACGTCCCTACAAAACATACTGTGGAGGGACAGCCCTGACGAGAATATTAAGTGCATTAGGCTTGACACAGTTACCTATGGTCTTAAAAGCTCAAGTTATCTAGCTACCCGTTGTCTAGATGAACTCGCAGTGCAAAATGAAAGCGAACTGCCATTAGCCTCATTCATTCTTAAAAATTGCACTTATGTAGATGACATTCTCTATTGCAATAACAACTTAAATAATGTACTAGAAGCCAAGTCACAACTCTGTCAGCTCTTACAGAAAGGTAGCTTTCAGACTCATAAATGGGCATCAAATGACAGTAGAATACTAACAAATATTCCTTCAGTTGAACAGCATTTCGATGATGTAGAACTTCAGCATGATGATTGCAGTTTAAAAACACTAGGCTTGCAGTTAGTCATGAAAGATGATAAGTTTAAAATCACTTGCCCAGAGCCCTTCAATAAAAATAATTGCACAAAAAGGGACATTCTGGCTTATATAGGTAAATTCTATGACCCCATGGGATTTATTAGTCCTACCATAGTGCAAGCTAAAGCTATTATGCAAAAATTATGGTCCACTAAAACTGACTGGAATTCCACCCCTGAAGATGATATTCGGAGTGAGTGGCTACAATTTGCCTCCAGCCTAGCTAATATGGAACCAATTTTAATTAACAGAAACATTCATGTATCTGACTCGGACACAGTGGAGCTTATAGGCTTCTCTGATGCAGCGAGTTCCACTGGATTTGGTTGCTGTGTGTACATACGTGTGGTAAGTCTAGCTAAAGAGGTCGCAGTGCATCTACTCTGTTCGAAATCACGCATAAATCCGCTTCAAAATAAATGCATGACTGTGCCGCGCTTAGAACTCAACGCTGCGTTACTCCTGTCTATACTAATCGTTAAGGTTCGCGACACGCTTATACTTAAATTTAATTTATCTCGGATTTGCCTTTTCACTGACTCAAAAATTGTCTTAGCTTGGCTACGAACTGCACCAATGAAGCTGAAGGCATACATTGCAAACAGAGTGAATGCAATTGCTAAAAACACCGCTGACTGTCACTGGCTTTACGTCAACACTAAAGACAACCCCGCTGATTTAATAAGCAGGGGAGCTAGTCCACGTGAGCTCAGTGCATGCAGCATGTGGTGGCACGGACCTGCATTCTTGCACGATTGCAACTACAATTTTGATCCCTCTGTAGAATTGCCCACTGTCTTACCAGAGACCAAGCCGGACACGGCATTCTCCAGCAACCAGGTTACCTCAGTTTCACAATCTAATGATATTTTTGAAAGAATGCACAACTACTCTAGTATTCATATGATGATACGCACGTTAGCCTATATTTTAAGGTTCATAAATAATTTAAAAGGTAGCAAAATCTCACATACTTACCTACTCAGTAAGAAATTAAATACTGCATTAATGTTACTTATTAAACATGAACAACAAATTTATTTCAAGCAGGAAATGGAATGTCTGAAAAGGAATACATGTGTAAAAGGTCCTTTACAAAGTTTACATCCATTTATCGATGACCTAGGTATCCTACGCGTCGGTGGCCGACTGCACCATTCAGATATTCCATTTGCTCAAAAACATCAAATCATATTACCTAAAGAATCTCATGTTACTGAATGTTTAGTTAGAAGCGAACATGAAAGGCTCCTGCACGCAGGACCTAAACTTTTACTGTCTAATTTAAACCAAAGGTACTGGCTTACTAATGGTCTCCAATATATTAGAAAAATAACATTTAAATGTATCACATGTTTCAGGCAAAAAGCCGCTGTATCGAGGCAGCTGATGGGTTCTCTGCCAGCTGGCAGGGTGACTGCTATGAGTCGTCCATTTGAAAAAGTAGGAGTGGATTTCGCTGGGCCAATAAATACAAAGCTCTCGCGCGTTAGACGATCCGTCGTAGGTAAAGGATATATTTGTGTGTATGTTTGTTTCGCCACTAAGGCCATACACTTAGAGCTTACTTCGGACCTCACTACAGAGGCTTATCTAGCGTGCCTTAAAAGATTTATTTCACGTAGAGGGCTGCCCAAAGAAATCTACTCAGACAATGCTAGCACCTTTAAAGGGGCAAAGAACCAATTAGCTGAACTTCACAAGCTTCAGTCTTCTCAGAGCCACCAGAGCAAGGTCTTTGAATTCGCAGCTCAGCGCGGAATTGACTTTCACTTTATTCCAAGCTATTCACCAACCTTTGGCGGCCTCTGGGAGGCTGGAGTAAAAAGTACCAAATATCACTTGCGTAGAACCTTGCAAGGTCATTTGTTGACTTATGAACAGTTAAACACCATTTTAGTAGAGATCGAATGTGTATTAAACTCTAGACCATTGATACCTATATCTTCATCTGATGTTAATGATTATAGTTATCTAACACCAGGCCATTTCTTAATAGGAAGTGCTCTTACTATGTATCCTGAAAATGATTGTACTTACATTCCTGAAAACAGACTTAAGTTCTGGCAATTATGTACTCAGGTAAAGCAGAAATTTTGGAAATTGTTTTATAAACAGTATCTTAATTTATTACAAAATCGACCTAAGTGGTTAAATACTGTTCCTAATGTTAAGATTGGTACTTTAGTAATTTTAAAAGAAGACAATGTTCCTACCATGTCCTGGCCAATGGCAAGGGTCAACAAAGTTTTTCCCGGCCAGGATGGCTACGTTAGAGCCGTAGAAGTTGTAAATTCAAAAGGTAAAACACATATTCGTTCTATACATAAAATATGTGTCTTGCCTATTGATGATGTTGTTAAACTCAAAGATACCTAAATGCATTTATTTTGTTTATGATGTATAAGAAAGTACATACTTCAAATACGTTGTTATTTGACCTAAGTGCATTTATTTTGTTTATGATGTATAAGAAAGCACATACTTCAAATACGTTGTTATTTGAAATTGCCTTCAGATAGCAATATTACATATGTTAACTTTAGTAAAAGACAATTTAGCTTTAAGTTAATAATAATTTTAGTCCTAAGGCATAGGTTGCACAAAAAAAATATATCACATTTCCTTGTGCTTAGCATTCAATCTTATTATTGTGAAACAAAGTTCAGCCTTTGTATTAGTTATAAATTTTGAAATTTGGATTCAAGTTTTGTTTGAATTCATTCTTGCCTAGGCCGCAGCATGTTGCATTGGCAACACTAAGTTTGATAACCTGTGGTTACTATTAAGTTCACTCTTGTGTTTCGATTAAATAGTTCATTATATTCATTCCTTCCTTTTTATCTATATAGAATGGCGTCTTATCCTCGCTCTCGTAATTAAGACGCACATTAATTTTATATTTGTGATTTTGTTAATCTTGCTCACCGCTTTGCCACTTTGTACACTGTAACGTGCCCTTGGATCAATACATTCTTTGAAGCAACCAGCGATTTTTATTTATTCGGAGCAGCCCACCTCAAGCCCGCACACAAAGACGGGTGACAAACAATCATATGGCCCGCCTGATATGGAACAGTAACTGTTGCCACATAAACGCTTGCAATATGAAATATCGCCCGCGCGCCGCTACCCCCGCTGACAAAGTAGCAACTACTTCCTTCCTGGTAACCTCTTTTACTTGCCGGAATAGAAAAACCCTGACTCTCTACGACTCTACTGCGGATTGGCAGGCCAGTGTTTTCAAGGCCAGTATTTATAAGGTAGGTAATGTGCCTTACCTAACCTACCTACCTACCTTAATTTCAGATTATTTGTCCTCTACCCTAAGGTTGTCTGGAAGACATCGCTCGACGATAAGATCTCCTTTGTACTTAATATTTTTCACTGTGTATTTTTCTGTTCTTTTGGTGCAATAAAATATATTGTATTGTAATAACAACAGCATATTTATACATATATACTAGCACGTGATAAATAAACGCATAATCTATAGTCAGACTATAGCCGACGTTGCTTAACTTGCGTAGGTATTCAATTAGACTAACACGCACAGCCACGCCATCAAGCTTCTGCGATCTATGCATAAAAATCCGATATGACGAAGTGCCATAGCCCTTGTAAAAAAAAATATCTCATAATACTTTTTAAAAATACAGAATATTCTATTGCGATTTCCACTTCCTTTGCCTAAATCGATACACCAGGAACCTGTTCCTGTTCAGCAATCGAGGCAATTGAACGTAAATAAAGCGAGCCATTCATGGCAGTTATCGTGCACAAGCAGCTGATTTAACTATATAGACGATGCTACCGCGCTTCGTGGCCCTCGAACAGCTACTGATTAGGTCGTAGAGTGGTCATGAACGGGCTGGGATATTATGCCTACATTGAGTATGTCTTTTAGAGGTCAGCTAAAGCAGAACTTTTTGGGCTTATAAAATAAATTAACCGTGTACGTAGAAACTCATCACCTATCGTGTTCACGCATCGTAAAGTTCAAGTTTCAATCTGAGATAAAATTACGCCGTCACTGAAATCAAAATTGAAAGTGGTCCTGGGACATCCAGTCAGATGTTCCTTTCGCTATATATTATGTTTTTTAAGCTATTGCATAGCTTCTATCGCGGGCCTTGAGCGCGGGGACCGAATCCAGAAATTCCGTAACGAAAAAACCTCACGCTCCCCACTCGTGCGATTAGACGTATTGTACGACTCTACGAAATTTTTACTTTCCATGTGTTGGATGGATGGATGGAGGGATGAATGGATGGGTGGATGGATGGATGGGTGGATGGGTGGATGGTTGGATGGGTGGATGGATGGATGGGTGGATGGATGGATGGGTGGATGGATGGATGGGTGGATGGGTGGATGGATGGATGGGTGGATGGATGGATGGGTGGATGGATGGATGGGTGGATGGGTGGATGGATGGATGGATGGATGGGTGGATGGATGGGTGGATGGATGGATGGGTGGATGGATTGATGGATGGGTGGATGGATGGGTGGATGGATGGATGGGTGGATGGTTGGATGGGTGGATGGATGGATGGGTGGATGGATGGGTGGATGGATGGATGGGTGGATGGATGGATGGGTGGATGGATGGGTGGATGGATGGGTGGATGGATGGGTGGATGGATGGATGGGTGGATGGATGGGTGGATGGATGGATGGGTGGATGGATGGGTGGATGGATGGGTGGATGGATGGATGGGTGGATGGATGGATGGATGGATGGGTGGATGGATGGGTGGATGGCTGGGTGGGTGGGTGGATGGATGGGTGGATGGATGGATGGGTGGATGGATGGATGGGTGGGTGGATGGATGGATGGGTGGGTGGATGGAATGATGGATAGGTGGATGGATGGGTGGGTGGGTGGATGGATGGGTGGATGGATGGATGGGTGGATGGATGGATGGGTGTATGGATGGGTGGATGGATGGGTGGATGGTTGGATGGGTGGATGGATGGATGGGTGGATGGATGGATGGGTGGATGGATGGGTGGATGCATGGATGGGTGGATGGATGGATGGGTGGATGGATGGGTGGATGGATGGATGGGTGGATGGATGGATGGGTGGATGGATGGGTGGATGGATGGATGGGTGGATGGATGGGTGGATGGATGGATGGGTGGATGGATGGATGGATGGATGGGTGGATGGATGGGTGGATGGGTGGGTGGGTGGGTGAATGGATGGGTGGATGGATGGATGGGTGGATGGATGGATGGGTGGGTGGATGGAATGATGGGTGGATGGATGGATGGATGGATGGGTGGGTGGGTGGATGGATGGGTGGATGGATGGATGGGTGGGTGGATGGAATGATGGGTGGGTGGATGGAATGATGGGTGAATGGATGGGTGGATGGATGGACGGACGGATGGATGGATGGATGAACGAGCAAACGAGCATTAGTTGATAAAAAATGCTATGCAATAGCTTTACCGCTGCAGTCCCCGAGTGCCACACGTTTTTTTTTTTTAAAGTTCTTATGCAATTGGATTATAATGTAAGAATGAAGATAATAATGAGAAGGGCAATACTCAATAGGCATAATAAAATAATTTAACACCTGATGAGCCCGGTGGCCAAATGTCTAGCAATGGTTACTTTGGCTCAGAGGTCACGGGTTCGATCTATGCACAAGACAAACATTTGTGTGCATGAACATGTCTGTTCTGGGTGTTTATAATTACGTTATTCTTATCCACCTACATGAAAAATTCTTAAAATATTTCCAATAAACGCATTTAGACTATTTGTTTTATTGACATAATTTAACGATAATGTTAGATTTTAGTGGCTCAAGAAAAGTAGACGACGGCTAAAGAGATAGCTGTGTACATGAATTTAAGTTAAGCCGGCTATACTTAATTAAATAAATAAATATCGTCAGACAAATTACACAGCGCCATCTAGCCCCAAAGTAAGTGAAGCTTGTGTTATAGGTACTAGACCACTGGTAAACATACGTAAATACATTTTTTTTTAAATACATACTTATGATACATAGAAAACACCCAGACTAAGACAAACAGACATGTTCATGCACACAAATGTTTGTCCTATGTGGGAATCAAACCCACGAGCGTTGGTGTCGAAGCCGCGTCATTGACCGCTACGCCACCGAGCTCGTCGTTAATTAAATTGTAGGTTAAGTGTAAAAAATGGGACGGAAAGACATAGATTATTTGAACAATAATAAACATAGTTGTTTAATATGGACACTAAATATTTTCATATCTGTCACATTTAAATAATCTTTGTCTTTCTCCTAGAAAAGGGCGTACAAAGAAGCTTGTGCGGAAATGTGCACCGTGCGTTGTTGATATGACTGCCACCCACTGCACCCTTACGTGGAAGCATGGTAAAGAACGTAGCGGGAGGAGGAATTGCGCATTTTTTTATTTCCATACTGTACTATTACCGTATTTCTAAGGAACTAGTCATTAATGTACGTTAATGGTAGTAAAGTCTTTAGAGGAAATGAGCTTTATATGTATACACTGGGCCGCAATGAAAGCGGGTTGGTAACAAAAACATCAATTTTTGAAATCGTCTTTATTTTTTATTTATGGTTTTAATACAATCACCAAAAAGAAAAAAAAGATTTTACTTCTGCCTATATTTGTAAGGAAATAAACTTTAATTCAGTATTTATTTCATAAAGCTAGCTAAAATATTTTGGAAGTTATTGATGTTTTTGTTACCGACCCGCTTTCATTGCGGCCCACTTTATATAGTTTGAATATATTATTGCATTCGCATAAGATTCAAAAGTGTCAGTCAATGTCTTTAAGTTGCAACTTGTTGGGATGTAAGCGATTTATCAACACCTTTAAGCTAAATCGGATCTTATCTGCACGTGGTGCACCCTGCTGACTGATAAACGAGGCTTTGGCAAAAGAGAGGTAGGGCATAGCGTATATTATAAGCTGCCCGACTAGGTACCTCCACCTCACAGAATACCGCAGCCAAAAAAATAATTCCCTTGAGAGTTCCTGCGAGTGTTATTGAGTTCCTGCTTTTGACAAAAAGTTGAGTTATTGAGGGTTATTGTGTTCCTGCGAGTGAGGGAGGTCACCAGAAAGAAAGGAAGGAATATAGGCTGGTAACGGATCGGCGATCCCTTGGTTTTGATCTCCATGGGCAGTGGTGATTGCTTTCCATCAGGTAACCCACATGCTTGTTTGCTCCCTCTGTTGCTGTATTGTGCATATAAAAACACCGATATCGTTTATGTAATAGTTAACGGCGTAGTTTCTATGGAGTGACTTGAGTGCCATTGGACTGAAGAATTCCAATTCCAAATTCCAAAAAGAAAGTATTCTGTGAGGTGGAGGTACACCTCACAGAATACCGCTAATCGAATAACTTTATGTATTATCTTCTACAATAAAAAAAACAAAAAAATTAAATCAATTTCCCTCAGCAGTATTACTAATTAAATACGACATACGAGCCCTCAAGAACGGAGTCAACTTTTATCCTTAAAACTGTCCTTGGAGTTGCTGAATTCTATTGGCGGTGGTGACTACTTTCCATCAGGTGGTCCACATAGTCGCTTGCCCTCCTACCACATAAAAAAAAGATATAAGAGCTTTTACAGTAAGCGCAGGCGGAGGCTCCATACATTTTGATATTTTCAAATTAGTCTATGCATGATAAGCATTGGCACTAAAATGTGGCTAAGTGTTAATAGTAGTTGTTAAGAGGGCATTGAAAATAACATTTATTTAAACGAATATTAATAAAATAAACTATGACATGAGGAGCTCAATGGCGTCTTTGCGCGCGGCAGTCTTATCGATCAAGCAAGTCAAGCAACGTCGACAGCAGCCTGTCCATGGATGGATTTATATACCTCGAGCTCCTCCGTGCTTCGAAGAGCACGTTAAGCCCTGCCCCGCGGCCCTGACGCCGAAGTTTAAACCGATTGCCATCGGTTTTTTTATACGATAAATTTGTCTTAGGTTAAAGTTATTGACAAACATCTTCAGCTTAGTCGGTAGAGCTGTAAGGTTTTTTTTTTTTTTTTTTTTTTTTTTTTTTTTTTTTTTTTATGTGAGAGGGGGGCAAACGAGCATGTGGGTCACCTGGTGGAAAGCAATCACCACCGCCCATGGAGACCAGCGACACCAAGGGGTTGCCGATCCGTTGCCAGCCTTTTAAGGAAAATGAAAACTCTGTTCTTGAAGGCACCCATGTCGTAGTGGTTCGGAAATACCGCTGAGGGAAGTTGATTCCACAGTTTCACTGTTCGTGGTATGAAATGTCTTAGGAAACGTACTGTAGATCGCCAATTATCAAGATGATATGGATGGAATTTTAATTTATGGCGAGTTGTACGATAGTGGAATTCAGCGGCAGGTATCAAATCAAACAGCTCATCGGAGCACTCCCCGTGATATAATTTGTATAGAACGCAAAGAAACGCTACATCTCTGCGTGTAGAGAGGTTTCTATCAGCTGAGTTAATCATACCTAGTAACAATCCAAGCAGTAGTCTTCTTTTCGCATTCAAAAATTCCGATGGCAATCGGCTTCAACTTCGACGGTAGGGCCCCCGGCGGTTGTCGTTAAGAAAAGACAGCCTTTGGGCGGCTAGAAAACACGGAGGTCAGTGTTTTCTAGCAAAACCGCAGTTGAGCAGCGTGGCCGAGTATGTTCTAAACCCCTTCGATTGACGGGAGACACGTATTCCAGCAGTGGGATAAATAAGGATAGACGATGACAGTATGGCATTGTTTATTCTAATGCAATATTGCATGCAACATTGCGTCGTCTATCCTTATTTATCCCACTGCTGGAATACGTGTCTCCCCTCAATCGAATGAACAATGGTTCATACTCGATGAAGCGCACTCTATTGCACATGTATACATTAAAATATAATAGGTGGTCATATAATAAAATACCTACATTATTTTCGAGCCTGATTGCCAACGCCTTCTTTTTGAAGCCGATCATAAATCACAATCTATTTATTTTAAATATCACAAAGAAATGCTTTTATCTAAATGATTTTAAAGTGACATATGAACAGATCTGTCGTAAATTAAATTTACACATTAACTTTATCTATTTGTATTTGTTTAAATTCGACACCGCTGACCTGTAGTGGGTAGAGTAAGGCCATGCGCAGACATGCGACATCCAGCTTTTAGGTACCGATGGCAGTTCTTTTATGAGTAGGAAAAAAATCTTTATTAGTAATTTATTCACTGGTACGAGTATGTTACTATGTGATCTTATTGTTCTTATTTCTTAGTTCTATATATGTACTTAAATCTGTTATTTAAATATTAGAATTATATATTAGATATGCATTGTATTTAATTTCATGTATGTAAGTTTATGCGCCTCTTATCGGTTTTCTATCATTCTCATTTCCTTAACCTTAAATTTGTCTGGAAGAGATCGTTTAGCGAGAAGACAACATTTTGTACTCTTGTAATGTTAATATTTTTATGCAGTTATTTATGATATTTTATTGGGTATAATAAAGAATATTGTATTGTGCATGTGTACATTTGTATTTTTTACGAGTTTGTTTGCACGCAGCGACTTCATAGTTTTTCTTTTACTTGTGTTCAAAACGACAGTAACGCAGAATCGCTATAGGTACTAGTCGATGCTCTGCCGACTTTTCGAAAACAATTTGACTTGACCAGGTAACGATAAGGTAGAATCTCAATTTTACCACAGATTCTACTGTTGGTATCACCTTCATCTTATAGAAGGTTGCAGCCAAAATACGATTTTGCGAAAGGGTGTTGCACTGTGTGTAGTGTAGTGAGTAATATCATCAGAATGGGAGAGGTGCTATAATGCAGCCAGCGATTCGCCATTAGCCGTGGTTGTTACAAGTGTTTAGGAAGTACTGCAACCGCTTCATATCAAGCGGAACATATACTGGGTATATTCAAAATAAAAAAAAAATGTCGTGTCGAATGTATGCGTTAGCTCTAAAATATAACCACGAATGCGTGGGTATGCGTAGGCGCCTATCGCCGCCGTTGATGCAACGGGCAATTAACAAATATATTTGAACCTTAAACTAGAAAGATATAAAGTTTAATTTCAAATGCATTTTGTATGCAGATGGGCGAACAATTTGCAATTGTGAAAGCGCTGGAATGTGTTATTGTTCGCTTAAGTTTCTTAGTAGTCTGTTTTATATCTGTCTTATCTTGTAGCTTGCAAATGGAGAGCACAATAATGTTTATAATTATTATGTGATGAAATATTCAGTTATTGAATGGGTGGTCAGAGCTCTGAGCCTAATGCGGAATCTAAAGATTGCGCAGCCATCGATGACAAGAATGATGCTGGTAGTTTACTCACGTGACAGACTCATGAGTGAGTACTTTCCGTACTAGAAAGCATTCAACGGTACTATTTATACTATCATTAATTAGTATATAATCTGTACCATCCATATGAGACAATGGCAAAAAGAGAAAAACCTTACCTATCTAAAATATTTCTATAGACCAAGATCAAAGTCTTTGACCAAAGTGTCTTGGTATTGGCATACGCTAGATACGTTATCCCTTACATTTGGCTGCATTCGAAAGCTCAATGTTGTACAAGGTGTAAGAGCTATGCCTATTTCTCAGAATATCATTTTGTGACAAACTCAGGAAAAGAAATGATATTCATGGCCAATTAGACTCATTTTAGATTTATTAGGTTGGGGAAAAAGTCTTTTCGTATTTTATATGAAAATTCAAAACATTTTTTAATAAAGTTTATTTACATTTAACTAAAGTATGTAGGTGCCATTTTGTTCGATAACTTTTGGCCATCTTGTAGGTAGAGACATGATCCCATTACTATAGAAATTTTGGGACTTCTGTTCAAAAAACCACGACAAGTGGTTTTGGCAGTCTTCTCGTGATGGTAACCTGACATTGCCTAAAGAATTCTGAAGAGACCGAAACAGGTGGAAATCAGAAGGTGCAAGGTCAGGACTATACGGCGGATGCATTAACACCTCCCAGTCAAACTCTCTTAATTTTTGCTGAGTGGCTAAAGATGTGTGAGGTCTAGTGTTATCATGATGAAAAATCACACCCCTTCTGTTAATTAATTCCGGCCGCTTTCTCTCAACTTTTTGCTTTAATCTCATCGGTTGTTCACAGTAGAGTTCAGAATCGATAGTCCTGCCTGGCGGTAACAGCTCATAATGAATAATACCCTTCCAATCCCACCATATACACAGCATCACCTTGTTGCGGGTTAACCCGGGTTTTGCCAGAGTCTGTGAAGCCTGACCGGCCTTTGACCACGACCTTTTTCGCACGTTCTTGTCGTACGTGATCCACTTTTCATCACCAGTTATAAGCTTCTTCAAAAACTGTTCGCTTTCATTACGTCGTAGTAAAGAATCGCAAATGAGTACACGGTTCATTAGGTTTCTTTCAGTGAGATCGTGAGGCACCCAAATATCGAGCTTTTTAGTGTATCCAGCTTTTTTCAATTGCGCCAAAACTGTTTTGTGGTCAATTCCTAATTCTTCAGCTACGTCGTAACTACTGATATGCCGATCTTGCTCCACTTTTTCAGAAATGGCATCCATTTTATCCGTAACAGGGCGACCAGAGCGACGTGCATCTTTGACATCAAAATTTCAGGATTGAAAACGCTTAAACCAAATTTGTGCTACTCTCACAGACACTGCACTAGGTCCATGAACGTCACAAATTTTTTTCGCAGCTTGCGTTGAATTTTTACCTTTTTTGTAGTAAAATTTTAAAATGTATCGAATTTCTTCATTAGATTCACTCATCTTGACAGTAAAAAAAACAAATGAAAATCACACATTTACCTAATTTGAATTTGGAATTATCTTTTTTAAAATTTAAACTTTTTAAAGATATCAAAACCTGCTAGATACAAATGGTATAACCAAAGAAATTTTATTACAAGTTCATACATACTATAATGCGAAAAGACTTTTTCCCCTACCTATTATATATATTATAAATAAATGCTCCCGAATTTAATTATTTCCAATTATTTCAAATAAAAACTAGCTACTATCACGCCCCGGCCACTCCATACAAATGTCGCGTCTGTAACAACTACTACATAAACAATTACATCTGTGCGTGTTTTTGTGCGTCACCACACAAACTGTTCCAGATTCGTATCAGAGGGGAGGTGAGGACGATACGATAGAGCTGCAGGGAGTAGCCATATTGTAGTCATCATCACCGGGTCATTTTAGTCTCCACTACAGGAGCACGACCATCTCTCGTCCATCACAGACAGGACGATTTGGCCTACTTTGGGGTATTACTATAATATGCTACTATTGTCAATGATAGCAGAGTATGTCATATAGTTAATTGCGATCGACTTATTTAAAACTCTTCTATACAAGATCAGAAGACATTAAAATACTAACACAAAATTAAAGAGAAATAAATCAATCAACACTTTACAATAATTACAAATAAAAAAAAGGAAATATATAGTAGAAACGTGGTGTAAATTAAAAAATAATATACAAAACATAAGGGCTGGCAAGTCAGCCAGAAACAACCAAATAGGTTTTTTGTATTCCTGATAAATGTGTTGTGACGGAACCCTCAGAGCGTAACACGATCAAGAATGGACCACCATTTTTTCCCCAATTCCCAAGAGAGTTACCGAATGCAACACGACTAGTCCCAAATGCATCAGTATTTGCTCATTTCGTTTTCAACTGTCGGTTCTGTGTGGATAGAGGGATTGGGGTGCATGGAGTCCTATTTCAATCTTGCTCTCGGTGGACTATCGGCAAGGATAATTGGATGTTGAAGGAACTTTTTTTTGGGGTGTAAGTAGTTCATCAACATCTTTGCACCAAAGCCAATTTCACCTGTACGCGGTGCACCGTGCTGACTGACAAACGAAGCTCGCGATCGATATTTTATGTGGCTACTAACTGCTTTACATCAAGCGGGCAAGCACACGTTGTCTGTCACCCGACGCGACGTAGTATAAAAAAATATATTTTAAAAATGCCAATCTTGTTCCTGTTATGGGTGAACGATAACAATAATTGTAAGTCTAAAATATTGCCATAAAATCGTAAATGACAAGAAACCCTCTATGAAAGTAAAACCTTTGTTTAAGGGCCCAGATTGTCTAGGCGCGACATCGGTTTCGAGCGACCGCAGCGCTACTGTTTACTGAAACAACCGACGGGGCGGGTGAATGACCCAAAGACAGCGCGATTTTCAAAATGTTTTGCGACAAACGTTCCAATTGTTATTGAAGTTGAATATTTACAGCATAACAAAAATGTTGAATTATTGGAAATAAACGACGAGTGTAAAATATTCTAAGACTAGTTTTTCGTTATAAAATGATAATAAATATTAATTACTAGATTAATAAGAGTAGTTGAGACACAATTTTTATGTTTTTCTATTTATATTAAACAATCAAGAGCAGGTCCGGACTGACCTTTTTGTATTCTACTTACCAAAAATTCCAACTATGTATTTATTTGTAATTTTCCTACCAAAGTTTATTCTTATTTCGTAAAATATTCATTCAACAAAATAATTGCAAATTCAGTAGGAAGTATGGTCGAAATAACATCGAGCTTTCCTCGCTAGTGTATATCTCTACGCAAGGAAATGTGCCTATTGCGTAAACTCAAATAGGGTGGTGGCACCAATTATCGGCCATGTCAACTTTTTTTTCAACTTTGTTTGCTTGTAATTTTTGAGTTAATAACTTTTGCTACGCTAGTATACGAAAGTATAAAAATGATTCATATAATTAAAAGTAAGTAAACAATAACAAATATGAGTCGCCATCTAAAAAGCGTGCTAGGGTTGTACAAAAATAAATGAAACACAAGTTTATAAATTATTAATATACTAATTAAAAGTAAGTAAACAATAACAAAATATGAGTTCAAAATTCTAATGTTTTTTCATTTTAACGATTACTGATCAAATTTTGATTTCTGCTAATTTGATGATAAAATCAATTGCTATTGCAAAACTTATCAGAATGAGTACCAGCTGCCCGATTCACGTAATAAAAACCGTAGCGTAGGGACTTAAAAATGTCACTTCGTTTTTTGCAAATTAAGCCCTTTTAACCGACTTAAAAAAAGAAGAAGATTCTCAATTCGCTGTATTTTTGAAACAATTTTGATGATTCTTTACATCAGGTAACTCTTCAAAATCGTATATGAATTGTATAGTAATTGAGCTATTGAAAGATTTATGACAATCCAAGACTAGATAAGTAAGTGCGTTTAAAACAGAAAACCAAAAGGCGATTTCTAAGTTTCTAAGTTAAAACGACTTTTGGACTGGCGTGTTTACGTGAATCGACCGGCTGGATAGTTAAGTTACCTCAGTCTCTTTCAAAACCATTAGGCGTTCTTCTCTTTCAAAACACGTAAAGCTCTTTCTTTCCTCTCTTTCATAGCCTCTATGATACTGGGCGCGTCACGAATGGGCATGCTTCGTGACTGCCGAGGATCAACTAATTCTGGAAGTAGGCAATCGTAATAAAACCTAACTAATTTCATCTCCATTTTCTCGTTCCAAAATTTGTCGTCCTTTTCTAAAATATAAACTTTCATAGGTACAGTAGCACCAAACCAGATGCCAAGCATGCAAACGTTTCTTTTAGTAATATGTACCTGTCCCTGAATTTGGAAATACCAGTTATGATTTTTATTTATGACATAACTCTTGGAAGCCTTGCCCAAAAGGTATGTTTGGCCATTGCTTCATCAAGAGTCATGCCAGCTAAAGAATGTGGGCACTTAATTTCAATTAAACCGTTTGCATAAATGCCATCTGGTGTATTACCAAGAAATTCATATTGATCGTCGACGAACAAACAGCAACCTTGTATACTAATATTCTTTTGAATTTCTAACTGTCTAATTTCGGTTTCTTCGTTTTCGATACCGTACCGTACAGCAAGCAAACTGGAGATATTACTACCATAAACGATTTTACCAACAAAAGCAGCACAACTTGTGCTCTCTCGTTTTTTACAAACTTCCCCGAATGATGATGAGGTTAGTAATTTTCTCCTTGTACTCATCCACTCAGCACTACTTCTTTGCAAATGGGTCGACCTTTCAAGCTCCTCTCTTTCAGCACAAGACAACTTTAAATCGGCTAAAAAAGATGGCTTGGCTTTCTCATATAATTCTGGACTCAGATCAGGTTTTTCGCAGTTTGGTCCATAGTGAGCGTCTTTCGATACAGTGTTGTGGCTTTTTTTCAATCTTAATTTAGGTTTAGCAATTAAACGGTTTCTACGATTACAATTTTCCACTTTCGCGATCAAAGGAATCGGACTACATTTAAATATGACTTCATGAGTTTTACTATGAATCGATCCCGTATTAAAAGACACAACAGCAGCTGCGCATCGGCCCGCATAAGAACCACGGGAAGAATAATTTACACGCTTACCCCCAACTAATTTGGCAATTACTCCGTTAAAACTTTCAACTATATTACTTGTGCAATTATGAATTAAACTTCTAGAATGATATGACAGTCTTTTACTTAAAATTTCTACCGCGTCCATTAACCCGCATCCAACAATTGTTGGAAGTAATCCAACAGGTTCTATTCGACGAGTATCAGGTCTACAGAAATACTCCTTGCAATGTTGGTAATTACCAAATACGTGTTGTGGACCATTTAGGATATCTTCACTAAGATTTTTTATTTTTTCTTCGAGTGACTGATTTTGATCCGCCCAATATTTAATCGCGCATTTTACACCCGTTCTTAAACGCAAATACCTTTCTTTTAGGAATTTCCGCAATTCGCAAGGATACTTAGTGTCTTTCGACAGTTTCTCCAAGCTATTGCAGTAGTTTCGTAAAAGATGATTTTTGCATTCAATTTTCTCTACTATTAAATTATCGTACGGACGCGAATCTAATATTTTTTTATAAGTACTGGAATCGCCGTCTGCTACAAATTTATTATAAATTACACCGTGATCAACAATGGAACGTTTAAACCCCTCAACTATTATGGTCGATTCCATCCCGGTAGATGATCCTGAATAATTCTTGAAACAATGGTGTTCCGGGGGCTGACTGTTGTTCTTTGCGGCTCGTGCACAGACTACGCAGTATTTATTTTTAACTCCAAAAAACAATACTTTATTAGTTTTAATGCCAATTATCGCAGCTGCGCCGGATAAGGCGGAAAAATTCTTACCATAAGATTTCTTCCTCCAACAACCGTCAACAGCAACAGATATTAATGGTGTACCATTTTTATCAACACTACCTATAGACTGCGTACTCTGCTTCTTCCTTGACAGCTTCTGCCATGGAATGTGTTGCTGTCTTTTCCCACCAATCGCAAACCGTATTATTAATTTCATTGTATAATGAAGGTGACATGATTGGTAACGGTTACTGCGGCAGTTAATGTTTTTAACTGAGAGTAGCTCCCACCAGATGATATGATACCAGATACAATTTGATGATTCACTTCCATGCTATCTTCTTTCTTTTCAACCAAACACACAGTAAACTTCATACTACACATACTACATTTCATGATGAGTTTTGAGTCCAGACCAACTTTTACTTCACCTATTATACTGAGGTAACTTAACTTACAATCCATTGGACCGTGGTCCCCTATGGCCTGAAGAGCTTTATAAAAAAAAGAAATATCTATTACTCTACGCCCAACTTCCACTTCATCCACCTTTCCCTCTTGACTGTTTTCAATAACTAGTTCCTGTAAAGAAAGATAATGGCTTTATTTTTTTTTATAAAAAATAATTAAAAAAGAATGGGCCAAATTTCTTCAAACATAGCTAAGAACTCCCTTAGAATACATCTTTGAAACACATAACACTAGATCAAAATCTTGAACGTTTTATATAAATAAACGTAATAAAAACTGGTTGTTTGTAAAGTCGGTTCAGGACAATAATTTTAATAAAAAAAGCTGTTGTTTCATTTTTAACCTTATTAATATTCCTGTTAACATAAAAAATAGCTAAACATGTTGTTTAGCGTTTTCATGCATTTTCCTAATGTCGGCCGGGTGGCCGATATTGGGATTTATCAATAAATAAAGATCCCTAACCTCGACCCTAAAAGACAAGTAAATGTAAAAACCTTGGTTTTTCTTCAATAAAAAACAATATAAAATATCATAGGTATGTTTAATTCCATTTAAATACTAACTAACTCAATGCGCTCGCAACCGGGATTTGACTCGCCACTGCCACTAAACGACACAAGTCGGTACCGGCGCGTGCTCTATTGCCAACTGAACGTTCAAATATTGAAGCACCCGCACCAAAATATGGATTATTCGCATATAGAGTCGCTTTTTGAATAAAAACTATTATAATTTTAGGGTTATTTTAATAGTTAGGGTAAGTGCTCCAGTGAATTAACACCCACCAGTGAATGAACAAAACACACATTTTTCAATATAATAAGAAATCTAAGCTTTTCTACTCAAGCCAGTATTTTTTTCTCAATCGAAACATTATATTACGTCAACTGAACACACAGGTATTTGCCTGTGACCTATAGTTTCAAAATCGCGACCGCCTAAAATGAAAGTATTCTGTCGTATTTTTGATTGTATGGAGCAATTTAGGGCATTGCTGAGACTTCGTGTTTTGATATTCACTTTGTAGACACTATAAGTGTGATAGTGTTAACAAAATTTGATAGTAGGATGTAAAAAGAACTGTTTTATCTTACAAAAAGCAGATTGCATAAATTTTAATTATCATAAATAAATTATAGGGGTGTTCGATAATTGGATCACGAAATTGAAGAAAATCTAGTCAATGAACACACAGTTTTAAGCATTTGGCATCTTAGCCTTAATGCAGTTGGCTAATTTTTTGTACACAACTTTTATAAACGGTTGTCAATTTTTTGACCAATATTCGAACGAGGTGTTCTTTTATTATTACCAGTTTATCCTCCATACCTAGCCTGATATCTTCAGTAACTTTTAGAAGTGCAGTAATAGTACTGTGCCCAGGACGAAAACCAGACGGAGTGAACTGATTAAATAAAATAAATAAAGATCTCCACATAGAAGTGCCTTTCAGCTAAAACGACCATGGAAAGACAGCAAAATGCAAGCTAAAAAGAAATTAATAAATAATGATGACATATAGAACCAATCTTCTATTATAGAAATATAATAGTTTAGAAGAGAAAGGAGAATCTAACATAGAAGTGATGAATAATAATATTAAATATTTTATAATAATAATCCAGTATTAATATTATGTTTTAAGCATTTGGCATCTTAGCCTTACGGTCTGCCCGAGGGGCTATGCGAATGGGTTGCTAGCTTCTTGTCCAGCAGAAGCATTAGAGCCGTTGTAGATGGCAGTTGCTCCGATAGCATGGACATCAATGCTGGCGTCCCGCAGGGTTCTGTATTGTCCCCGACGCTGTTTCTGCTGCATGTTAATGATATGTTGTATAATGACAGCATTCATTGTTATGCGGACGACAGCACCGGGGACACTTATTACACGGGCCGCGCAAATATCCCTCGTTCTTTGGTGGAGGAGAGCCGCGAACAACTTGTGTCGCAAGTTGAGAGCACACTAAGTAGAGTGTCCGACTGGGGGCTACAGAACTTAGTGCGATTTAACCCCTCTAAGACACAAGTCTGCGCGTTCACCGCTAAGAAAACCCCATTTGCTGTGGCTCCACACTTCGAAAACACACCCCTCACCATCGCCAATAGTATTGGTATTCTAGGAGTTGACATCTCCAGCGACGTCCAGTTTCGATGTCATCTGGAGGGGAAGGTCAAGCTGGCATCGAAGAAACTAGGTGTGCTCAACAGGGCGAAACATTACTTCAACCCGCGGCAAAGACATAAACAAAGCTCAAGTTCGGCCGCATATGGAGTACTGTTGCCATCTATGGGCGGGAGCGCCTAGATACCAGCTTGCACCCTGTGACTCGATTCAAAGGCGTGCTGTGAGGATTGTTGACGATCCCAAACTGACAGACGGTTTAGAACCTTTAAGTCTGAGAAGAGATTTTGCGTCCCTTTGTGTGTTCTACCGTTTGTACAATGGGGTGTGTTCAGAGGAATTGTTTGACATGATGCCCACGGCTTCCTTCTACAGTCGCACCGCTCGCCATCGACAGGGAATTCATCCTCACACTTTAGAATCGAAATGGTCACGTACTGTGCGGTTCCAGAGAAGTTTTCTTCCACGTACTATCAAGCTGTGGAATGAATTGCCTGTTGAGGTTTTCCCAGGAGACTACAGCATGGGGTTCTTCAAAAAGGGCTTGAAGAGGTTTTTACAGGGTCGGCAACGCGCATGTGATGCCTCCGGTGTTACAGGCGTCCATAGGCTGCGGTAACTGCTTTCCATCAGGCGGACCGTATGCTTGTTTGCCACCTTAGTGGTATAAAAAAAAATGTTAGATAGTTCTCTTTAGGTTATAAAATATCAAGTAACACGCAGTTATAATAGTAATCATATCGTCTATTTAATATAATAAAAAAATATATATATTTACAATAACAATTACCCGAAATAAACTCTTACATAATAATTTATATATAGAACTGATATATAAAAGTGGTAGTTCATTCAATGGGTTTCAAAAGGTTTATTCACTGGATTTTTTTGTTCATTCTCTGGTGATTTGTGTGTTCAATGCTGATAGTTATTGAGATAACCTGCATTTTATACAAATATACCCCATATTTGTATAAAATGCAGATTATCTCAATAACTATCAGCATTTTTGCTAAAATATGTATACTGTATCAATCATGAATAAATTGTGAACATAATAAAATAAAATATTTTTTGGTTAGGATCTCATAAGTAGCTGGCTGTAATTTTCAAAGTTTGGAATGCCCTTAAGGGTTCATTCAATGGAGCACTTACCCTATATTCCATTTTCTCGCAAAGGCCGATATTAGGAGGAGGCCGATACTAGAAGACTTCACCCTACTGAGATTTTGTCTTCGTCCATCACTAACTAGGTATTTTTTTTTTTTTATACTACGTCGGGTAGCAGACAAGCATACGGCCCGCCTGATCTGAAGCGGTTACCGTAGCCATATTAACGCTCGCAACATAAAATATCGCTCGCGCGCCGCCACCCCCGCCACCCCCGCTGCCATCGCAGCATCTCCTTCCTTTCTGGTGACCTCACTCACTCGCAGGAAGACAACAGCCCTCAAGGAAACCGTTATTTGGCTGCGGTATTCTGTGAGGTGGAGGTACATTCCCCAGTCGGGTAGCTTACAATTACGCTCCCTACCTCTCTTTTCGCCAGAGCTTCGTTTGTCAGTCAGCAGGGTGTACCGCATGCAGGTGAATTTGGCTTTGGTTTAAAGATCTTGATGAACCACTTACACCCCAAGGTAGTTTGTTCATTTATGTAATAAGTCTACAAGAATTACGTATAACAACTTACGTCTATAGTGTGTAGTCTAAGCATAGCAGTGTTGCTTGGAGTCTCGGCCTGAAGGTTTTCTTTATTTTCAATACTGGAAATATTATTCATCATTATTATCCACTTTATAATTATTTTGTAATTTTTGTACAACACCAGACCCTAGGCGCGTCGCGTCTCTTTGGCGGTAAGTATGTCGACAAAGCCGCGTGCCCGTGCTATTTCTGTTATGAAACATACCTACTTCCACAATCTGATATTTAGACAATAATGATGAACATGAAAACGAATACTAGGTAGAAATTGACTTTATTACTTATAATACAAACCAATATTTACATGCTATTGTATATGTCTGAATCAAGCGATCTAAATCATATGACATAGGTATTGTATTAGCTTTGTAATGTACCCTGTTCAAATGAAAATAAATTATATTATTATTACTACTTAGACAGGATAAGCACACAAATAAAACTAGAATTTTTACATGACACTTTCACAGAAATCTCGTATTTTTTTTCTAGGTAGGTATTTAGGACAAGACGTAGTAAAGTAGGCAGATAAATAAATAAGTAGGAAGGAACTTACATTTTTTCCGAGATCTTTTGGCTTTCATATTTTTATAATGCGTACTAAACTTTCTTTTCCCTGGCAAATTCAAATTCAATCAGTCCTGCGAAAAAAACCCTCGATTACCGACTAGATACGTTTATGATATTGGCTATAGCATGTTGAAATCATGTTTCAAGCCTGAATTGATACATATTTTACAAGGTTCATAAAATAACCTACTCAACAAAGTATCTAATTCATTCTTTGTATTTTTTACGATTTATATACATTCATTATATTGGTAAATTAGTTATACTTACAGTTTTTCACAAAAAACACAAATTCACAACACGTAATTTTGCTGGAGCATCCGACGCGCGTGGTGTCACCTTGACATATAAAAACACACTGGCGATTAGCGGCGACGCTAGGTACTAATTCGTAATATCGGAATGTGCGTCATTTTTCATACATTTTTCTATGGAGAATTTACGTAAAACATATCTAGATTTTAGGGCTTTAAAAGAGGAAGTCTTTGTTTGTAAAGGTACGAAAAAAAAGTATATGTTATATTTATTGGTTTCTTCAGTGTTCAAAAAGTGTTTCTTTTTATCAATTTGTGTTGATTTATTGGGTTAAATCTGAAAAATACGAAGGCATGTTTTTGCATTTTTTCTCAATTTTGTGCGTTTGTTGACCTTTATTATAAAACAACTATTAGATTTTAAGAGTTTAATATAATCATACAATAATTTTTGGTCTTTGATTGTAATATATACAAATTATCATTGATATCAATCATATCTAAATAGGTTAAATATGAAAAATCGTAACACTCTTTTCACAGTTTTCACGATCTGGCCCCTTAACATGACGTTTTTCATTTCAGACGTTCTCCTAATGGGACTACCTATTTTAGATTTGAGACGTTTTTCTAGTAGGTCGTTTTTCATGTCGTTAATGCATTATGGTCATTTTGCTAATTTGACATTTTGATACAGAGGGAAAATTGTTACTGTAATCGTAGTAAATATACGGCATAAACCGTCTTTTTACAACATAAGTTTGACGTTTTCACAGCTCTGGTGATTGTAGACCTAATATTTGATATTCATTTCAATTTCATACCTCCACGCATTCCTGAGAAGTATCTGATGTACGGAGAGATAGACGGATAACAAAATGAACTAAACAATAAGATACTAAACCTAATCCATCTCATCCTAATAAAATTCTTATAATATTAGGCATAAAAATTAATAAAATTATTGAAAAAAACAAATAATAAAATTTTAATAATACCTATAACAATTTAAATTTAATTCTGAACTTATGTATTTTTTTATATAATAAATTAAAGGTTTTTTCCAGACCGCAAAAGGATACAGAACCCAAAAAAAGCGAAGTTTCTTTTTAATTATGTATCTAGTTTATTTTCACGTATGTCTTAAGCCTTCTGGACTTGGGTAGAGTAAAATCGGTAGAGTAGCGTCACATTGACTGACAACTGGTTTCATAGCTACTTTACGTTTTTGACCACAATTTTTTTTTATATATATTCTACGTCGGGAGGCAGACAAGCATACGGCCCGCCTGATTTGACGCGGTTACCGTAGCCATATTAACGCTTGCAACGTAAAATATCGCTCGCGCGCCGCCACCTCCGCTGCCAAGGCAGCATCTCCTTTCTTTCTGGTGAACTCACTCACTCGCAGGAACACAACAACCCTCACGGGAATTGTTATTTGGCTGCGGTATTCTGTGAGGTGGAGGTACATTCCCCAGTCGGGTAGCTTACAATTACGCACCCTATCTCTCTTTTCGCCAGAGCTTCGTTTGTCAGTCAGCAGGGTGCACCACGTGCAGGTGAAGTTGGCTTTGGTTCAAAGATGTTGGTGAACCACTTACCCCCACTTACAAATGATCATAAAACTCGAGGCGCTCTCAAAAAAGCTATATTAAACTTTAATAAAAAAGTCATCGACAAGCCTTCTCCTTTTTTCGTGGGATTTTTACCTACGAAAACACACATTACTTCTTTTTATACCAGAACTCGGTATATTAAAGACGATCATAGTTTTGTAACTTTTTGCATCAAACGAAATAAAAAAAACTATTTCCTTTTACAAAAGTTTATATACTACCATAAAAGACCTCGAGATGCTTTCGTGCACGTTTTCAGTGCAGTAAAAATGCATGAAACAGCATTCGCCGGTGCACTGAATGTTTTTTTAAAGAAAAATATTCCTCTCTAAAACGTTTCATATTTTACTATCAAAAGGAATATGTGTCTCTATTTCGTGATTGTCTCGTTTCTTTACGTTTTTTTTTTTGTATACTATTTTCAACGAAGGAGGAATTCAGTAGAATTTTAAGGTCTATTTCTTTATATGACTATTTAATTACGTTATATGAATATTTATATACTTTATTTATATGAATATTTATATAATTTCAACAAAGAGATCGATAGACGCATTCGACTGGGCTGGGCAGCTTTTGGGAAGCTTCGGCACATCCTCACCGCAGATATACCCCAATGTTTGAAGACCAAAGTGTTTAATCAGTGCGTCCTCCCCGCTATGTCCTACGGTGCAGAAACGTGGACGCTGACCGTTGGGCTGGTTCACAGACTAAAAGTCGCACAGCGAGCGATGGAGAGAGCAATGCTTGGAGTTTCTCTAAGGGATCGAATCCGGAACGAAGAAATTCGACGGAGAACTAAAGTGGTCGACATTGCTCTCAGAGTCAGCGAGTTGAAGTGGCGGTGGGCTGGCCACATCTGCCGAGTCAGCGATGGCAGATGGGGGAGGAAAGTCCTAGAGTGGAGGCCACGTATGGGACGACGAAGCATAGGGCGCCCCCTCTCTAGATGGACCGACGATCTCAAAAAAGTGGCTGGTAGCGGTTGGATGCGGAAAGCGGAGGATCGCGTATGGTGGAGAGCATTGGGAAAGGCCTATATCCAACAGTGGGTAGATACAGGCTGATAATGATGATGATGATGATGATACTTTATTGATACTATATTATGTTATTTGTCAGCACTTATAAATTTTGCATGCCAGTGTTTGGTGAAAAGTGTGAAACCAGATGTTATTCTTGAAATGTTTAATATCGATATTATACCACATTTTTAGCAAAATAAAGATATTTGTATTTGTTAAAATAATGGATTTTAAAAAATCTACAGAAACTCTACTCGTCAAAAAAACTGAGTATGAATGGGCTTAATTTGTACAATGTTCATCAGCATCAGCGTGCATCGATCCACTGTTGGATTTCTTCCCTAAATGGGTTGGAAGCCTTCCCTAACGTATAGACTACAGTATGATAGTCTTGTTTCTTTACGATTTTTTGAATATTATTTTCAACGGAGGAGGAATTCTATAGATTTTATAAAGTATTGGACTTTAAAAAATCTACAGGAACTGTATTCGTGAAATAAAATGAATATGAATGGACTTAATTTGTGCAATATTTCATCATCATCAGGCTGTATCGATCCACTATTGGATTTCTTCCTTAATGAGTTGGAAGCCTTCCCTAATGTATAGATAATGTAACAGTATGTAGACCGTAAGACCTCTCCCTCACCGGAACGCCATGGAAATCATTTAAAATCATTACATATTGTACAGACAACACCTATTAGACCGTAGTACTTCCAGTCACAGATGTGCTTCCAGTTAAGAGAGATCCGCAAAGCGCTACGTAGCATACGCGCAAGTATTGACTACACAGCCCATCTTACTGGAAGTGTTAGAGCTCTGCATTACCGGAACGCCATGGCGATGTCGCCGGCTACGTCTCCAAACAAAAAAAAAAACAAAAGGATAAATATTTACTTATTTTTTTATTCAGAACTAATAAAAAAAAACTACCCCACAATCTATATAAAATATTTTTCCAATCTATATTATATAGTTAGTCCCTGGGGCGCGCGCCCCTGACGTGTGCCTTCGGAATGCATTCATTACGTAGCATTGTGCACAGTTGCACACACGAAAAAGTGATCACATCAGCGCGTTCCGCGTGCACAGTGTATAAAACAGTAAAGTCAGTATCATTCGTAATCATTTAGCAGGATAAACCAAAATATTTTTTTAAACAAGATTAAGCTGTTAGTTGTTATTAAAATTTTTCTTGCTGTGTTTCCCTCATTTGTCAATTTTTAATTCGATTTGTTATGTAAGGACGTCACAACAATATAAGTACAACAAATGTAAGGGTGTCACGACAATAATAAGTGAAAGAATTTCTTCGATAGCATAAAAAATCTCAGGATATAATAACGTGAAAAATTTTTTTTACTTTTCCGGAAAGCTCCATACAAAGTGTTACTAAGCTATGACGTTAACCTGTGTATTTTGTATGCGTTAAATAGATAGCTCTGTTAAATATTGCATTTAATATTGAGTTAGTGTCATAACAAAAGTTATAGTAATTTTTATTGTTTCTTTAATGGTAATATAGGTAGCTTTTAAATTAATAGATTTTTTTTTACATGGACTTTCTCACCAAACTTTGATTGAGTATAAAATTTATTGGATGTAAGTTATTAAAATGAAAGATCGAAGATCGTTCAAATTTTGTGTATTTATTTCAATAATTAATTAATTTCGTGGCTGCTGCTATATTGTATTAAAAATTGCGGCATTAAGGTAGTCATGCATTGTTACTAGGCGGCATACAACGAAGAGCAGTTCGAATCGTCGGTGACCCAATGATCTAGGATCGACTGGACTCTCTATACGTAGAGATGTATGTCTTGTGTGCTATACAAATTATATAAGGGTAGTGTGAGCGTAAGTTTTTTTCTACGATTTTTTTTATCCAGAATACTAAGAGCATTATTTAAATATCCCCAGAATAAGTCTACCGAGGGCATTTTTCAACATATCTTTTTATACAGTCCAGGTAAAAAAATAATAATATTCCAGTAGGTACTGGAAAATTGCGATAGATCTAATACACGTATATATATGCTAAAAGCAACTTATAATTTGATATTTTTAATCCTAAGCTAGTCACATATTTAAGGATATTAAAGGATATTCTTTATTGCAAATAAATAAATATATATATATATTGCCGCCAACCCGCAGTTGAGCAGCGTGGTGGAGTATGCTCTAAACCCCTTCGATTGAGGGGAGACCCATATCCCAACAGTGGGAATGATTATGGGTTGATGCCGATATATATTGCAAGCCCACGTTTGTAACAGTGGTGCAGATGTGAGCTTGAAATATACGTAGTAAGGCATTGATTTATCCTGTGATTGTACTTATAAATTACTCCCATCTCTAACGGTGGAAAGTGGCTATTATTACTTTGTAAAGCTTAACTAACGCATTTTTGTTGCTATATCAAATAGTAAGTGTTAATGAACCCTCTTATATAACTTTGTATGAACACAATGTTCGTGGATTACAACCTAGATTGTAACTTATTAAAGTTTTCGTATGTATAATTTGTAATAGTTGCAGTCTGTTTTGTGTGAATATATAAATAAATATGCATATGCGTGTACGAGTTCGAGTAGTACGAGTGAATAAACATAATATTAAATACCAAGTCACCGATAAGTAAATAGTTGTTACTTACTAATTTTGAGTTTACTGTGACGTATAGAGAAACTAGAGGAACAAAAATAAAATTACTGGAATTTGTGGGCTATTTTTGGTAAATGGGTACAAAACTGCCTTTCTACCATATAGTTTTGTACCTACTGCAATAAAGAGTGCATAACTCAACTGCAAAATTCAATAGTGCGAAGAATTATAGTTCGAAATATCGCATTTACGACAAACCGTAGATCGACAGATCGCTTATGCGATTAGTGAAAGTACGAAGGAATGGTAGTGCGATAATCTGTGCAGCGACATAATACTTCTTCGACGAACGCTAGTGGGACAGAACTGGGTCGAAACAACACATTTGCGATGATCGAAATTACGAAAGATCCGGGATCCAATGTACTGAAATGAATTGAATAATTTTTATTATAATTATTATAACGATATATAATAATGATGATAATAAATGTTGGCATAACATTTCTTCATTTTATAGTTAAATGAAGACTCGACGGTCCCTACGAATAAAGCGACATGTCATTTCAGACATATCTGCTTATACTACGATATAGTAATTAAAGAATATTATTATTGGACAAATGAGTTAATTTCTTACTTTTTGATTATATACAATCAAGAAAATAAACAAGAAAATGTTTTTTACGGGCAATCTATAGCAATATAAGCAATAAAAAAAAATTGCCATTTTTGACATGTCGCTTTATACGTAGGGACCGTCTAAATGTTTAAATTGGCAATAAAAAAAAAATAAAGACAAGAAAGATGCAAGTATGAAACCGTAATTATGTTCATCCTTTTTTCCACGTCCATCAGTCGTCCTTCGAGAAGTAATTCTTGACAACACTTTCAATTATGTCGCGCTTTTGACGTAATAACGTCTTATAAATCGATGAACGTCGGCTGCACGCACGAATGTCTAACGAGAGTGTTCATTTGTTTCAAAGGAACGTCGCTTCTGAACAACCCTACTCTATGTCATAATTATGACTTATGCTCATAGAGGTTAATGTCTTTCATCTATTCGCTGCGGGCAATCTACGGGCAGTCGGCGAAATTGTTTCATTCACTCGTAACTCGTATTTGGTTTAGTTACTTAATCTAGTTAGTAACGTTAGCTTTTTTATGTACAAACGGTCCGCCAGATATTAAGCGGTTGCCTATAGACGCTCGCAATACAAGGGGAATCGCTCGAACGCCGACACACCTTGCAGCATCTCCTCACTTCTGGTGACTTCGCTCACTATCAGTACCACAGACCCAAGGATATAGTTGTTTGCCACTAACTACCTTTCGTCAGAGTCTCTTTTGTTAGTCGGCAGGGTGTACCACGTACAGATGAGATTGGATTTATGTCTAAAGATGAATGGTGGTGAACCACTTACAACCCAAGTCTGGTGGCATTTTTTTTTATGCGAGACGGGGGCCCACCACACATTCCCATCACTGTGTCTCCTATGTAGCTAGGATTAACAGCGGGGACTATCAAAAATGGCAATGAACAATGAAGTCCAATGCAGTCCCGGGGTTGAAACTACGGCTGCCTTGGAACTCACAACGAATTTAATCAGAAGTAAGAGTAAGAAAGAAGCTTTTGGAATTTTGATGGTGTTACTAAATCATCATCATCATTAGGCTGTATCTACCCACCCTGGATTCCCACCCACTTTCCATTCCGTATCCTACCGCTTCCAGTCGATTTTTTGAGGATAAGTTCTTTACGGTGTTACTTTCGCTGCGAGCATTAATATGGCTATTGTAACCGCTTCACATCAGGCGGGCCATATGCTTGTCTGGCACCCGAAGTGGTATAAAAAAATACATGTGGGTTACTAGTACCTAACTCACATGTATTTTATATACACATGTATGTATGGGGCTAGTCCCATTGGTGATTGAGTCAATTTTTCAACGATCTCGCAATGAAACCGTACTGGCAATTAATTAATCGTTCTGTCGCGCTGTGCGAGAGACGACTAGGAAGTCATCCATATCGCTCTTTGGGCTAGTGTTGTTATAAACGATATCGATAAATTGATTCTTGATGATAAATTGGTACTTTCTAGAAACTTTTATGTACAAATCCACGCCAGTTTGCGTGTTGCCTTGGAACCTTTCTTAGGATTAAAGTTGTCTCTGTGACGAAATTAATCAAAATCGGTTTAACGGTTTTAAAAATATTGCCTCACTATGAATATGAGTATATGTATAATAGGCAGACTTTTAAATTTTAAAAATGGTTGTGAACACTGCGTGCTGTTGACAGTACATGACTGTATTGTACTTATCATAACCTGATGTAAAGCGGTTACCGTAGCCATATCAACGCACGTAATATAAAATATCGTTTGCGGAGGTGACGACACCTCCGCAGCCAATGCAGCTACTTCTTCTTTCCTGGTGACTCACTACTGAGTTAATAAGGTAGACAAGATTTGCAAATTAAATATATAATAATATAGACTCATTCACTAGCAGGACCACAACAACCCTCAAGGGAATTGTTATTTGGCTGCGATATTCTGTGAGATGTAGGTATTTCTCCAGCCGGGCAGCTTGCAAATACGCTGTACCCTACCTCTCTTTGTGGCAGGGCCTCGTCAGTGAATCAGCAGGTTGCACCATGTACAGATGTAGGCTTAGGCTCTAAAGATAGTGGTGAGCCGCTTATACCTCAAAATATAATATGTTATCAATTTTATCAGTTCAAAGTAACTTTTATCTATTCTGAAACAATCTTGTAAGACAGATTTATGACTCGTGTGTTTAGAGAATGATAGTAGACCGCCTTAAGAAAGTTATCGATAGTGACATCACTAGTCCAGCCTTTAATAAACAACGTTATAATTAAGCCAAACGCACGCTCATACGTAACTGGCAACACCATCTGTTCATTTATCATGGACACTGGAGGGAGATTTATCGAGCCAAATGAACTTTGAATAGCACTACTTATCGCTGAGTGTTTTTGTTTACTTCTCGTATGTTTACATAGCTTTTATCACTCTCAGTTTTAATAATATAAATTTAAAAATTATAAAGTTAAAAGTATTGACGAGCTCGGTGGCGTAGCGGTCAATGACGCGGCTTCGACACCAACGCTCGTGGGTTCGATTCCCATATAGGACAAACATTTATCTGCATGAACATGTCTGTTTGTCTTGGTCTGGGTGTTTTCTATGTACCATAAGTATGTATTTACAAAAAAAAAATGTATTTACGTATGTTTATCAGTGGTCTAGTACCCATAACACAAGCTTCGCTTACTTTGGGGCTAGATGGCGCTGTGTAGTTTGTCTGTATTTATTTATTTATTCCTACCACTGTCTCTCCTGTGTAGCTAGGATTTACAGCGCCGGCCAACAAAAAGTCCAATGTAGGTCCGGGGGTAAGATTATGGATGTCTTGGAACTCAAAACGAATTTAATTAGAAGTAAGTAGTACGATTAAGAAGCTTTTGGAATTTTACTTCCTTTGGTAGCAATGGGAGAGACTACTATTAAACATCGGACTTTTTTTTGTAAATACATACTTATGATACATAGAAAACACCCAGACCAAGACAAACAGACATGTTCATGCACACAAATGTTTGCCATGTGTGGGAATCGAACCCACTAGCGTTGGTGTCGAAGCCGCATCATTGACCGCTACGCCACCGAGCTCGTCGAGTGTATGGTGGGTCTCCGTTGCGGTAAAAAAAATATGAGTAGTGTGAAAAACGACCTGCCTTATGGTAAGCAGTCATCGTAGCTAATGACGCTTGCGACACCAGAGGCATCAGTCATACGTTGCCGACACTGTAAAACTCCTTTACCTCTTTCTTGAAGAAACCCATACAGTAGTCTCCTGGGAAAACCCAGGTAGGGAATGATTGATGCTCCTGGTGTTGCAAGGCGAGGTAGGTCGTATGCCTTTTTGTCAGCCTAGCCGTATATTAAAAAGTTACAAAATAATTCCCCCCCACTACTGTTACACAGGTAGACAGGTATAAGAAGTAGATGACAGGTGGAAGATAATAGGATAGGAGGTCTACCCCCTTACCACCAACTCTTATTGCGATTCAATATCTGAATGAATGCTTATTCATTGGTATGAATAAGCATTCTATTCAGTTATTGACTCGCAATAAGAGTTGGTGGTGGTGACTCAAAGGGGGTGAAGTCGACTTATGAGAGCAGCCCTCTTACCACCAACTCTTATTGCGATTCAATATCTGAATGAATGCTTATTCATTAAGGGGGTGAAGTCGACTTAAGAGAGCAGCCCCCTTACTACCAACTCTTATTGCGATTCAATAACTGAATAGAATGCTTATTCAGATGAATGAATGCTTATTCATTGGTATGAATAAGCATTCTATACCAACTCTTATTGCGATTCAATAACTGAATAGAATGCTTATTCAGATGAATGAATGCTTATTCATTGGTATGAATAAGCATTCTATTCAGTTATTGAATCGCAATAAGAGTTGGTGGTAAGGGGGCTGCTCTCTTAAGTCGACTTCACCCCCTTAATGAATAAGCATTCATTCATTCAGTCAATAACTGAATAGAATGCTTATTCATACCAATGAATAAGCATTCATTCAGATATTGAATCTCAATAAGAGTTGGTGGTAAGGGGGCTCCTCTCTTAAGTCGACTTCACTCACTTTGAGTCCCATCTAGAATAGTTTATCCGTCGCGCCACGCATACATTCGCAATCATTCTTTGCACAGATGGTATTGTTTATGTAATAATTAACGACTCGGCATTTATATGCAGTAGCCGGGTTGTGCGCTTACATTAGAGATAGATCAATCCTGCTTACTCCTTTCTCATCAAAATGAAATCTGCATAGTGAAAAATTATTTCGCGCGCCAACCATTACGCTGCGGTAGGGTTATCGATGGTTTAATTTCCATGAGTAATACGCAACGATTCGGAGCGGAGCTCGACTTAACTTCTCAGCGCTGACATCTGCATACAAATGGATGTAATTTCACAACGTGACAACCCTAGAGGCGCTAGACAAATGTTTGGTGTTAGGGCGCGGGCAGATGCACGATTTCAATACCCAAAAATTAAGTTCTCATAATAAGTGAATGTATAATTCTTCTATGAGAATAAATGAATAAAACCATAAAGCCAAAAATAGAAAATCAAAATAGTTTAATAGCCAAAAAATATTACATTTGGATTCTAAAGATATCTCGCACTGTGGCATGGGTTAAAATATCCAAAAGTTCCAGTAAAATATATTTTTTTTACTGTAACTTTTGGATATTTTAACCTATGCCACATGCTTTTTTATGCTACGTTGGGTGACGAAAAAGCATACAGCCCGACTGATGATAAACACTCGCAACTTGAAATATCGCTCTTACGCCACCACGCCAGATGCCAACGCAGTAAGTCATTCTTTCCTGGTTAAGTGATCTCATTCACGCGCAGAAACACAACAATCCTCAAGGGAATTATTATTTATCTACGATATTCTATTAGATGGAGATATTTCACCAGTCGGGTAGCTTAAAAATACGCTAAAACACCAGAGCCTTGTCTGTCAGTCAGCATCACATGCAGGTGAGATTGGCATTGGCTCAAAGATGGTAGTGAACCGCTTACACTCCGCAACTTACTGATAAATTAATCATTTCAGGGTAAAAATATTTTTTTTTGTGCAGCCTTGTAAAAATCGCGATTCTCTTTTTTTGTAGTAGCTTAAAAAAATCTTGCGTAGTCGAACGTGTGTCAGATGCCTTAGGGTTGTACAATTCAAGAGCAGGGAGTTGGTGTAATATTGTCTCCTTGCATACCCTTGCGTAGGTTTGTTTCATGTGCTAATCAGAGCCCTTTTTTGACAAACTCAGAAGTTAATTAAAACGAAGGGTTGCTATTTAAATAATGTTGATGGAGAGACTTCGTAAACACTACATGTTATTAAGTTTAATTTATTTGTTGATTTAGTTTATTTAAGATGCAGATTGCGTCTTTTGTTACAGTTAATCCATAGATTAAACTAGATGGTTTTTGTTTTGTTTATTTTATGTTAGAAAAATGTATATTCGTTATGGCATGGTTTTCAGAAAAAATAAATAATAGTTGTAATGGAATGAAACAAATGTAAGCAACGGTGATAACTTTGGGTGCAAAGCGAACTGTTTGAATATTAGGAAATGTATACTACAAAACTTCGGAAATGAATACTTCTGAAAATAAAAATTAAACATCAACTTCCTTCAGTAATTTACGAACAATTATGACATGTTAGCTTTCAAGAACAGATTCTATATTTCCCGTAAAAGCCTGGCAACGGATCGGCGACCCCTTGGTGTTGGTGATCTATTCTTCTATTTATTACTTCGATTGGTTATTTTTTGAAACCTGGTTCCAGACCCAACAATATCTTTTATATTACTTTTCAAACAAATAGTACATTGGTATGTAAGTCACTCACTATCTCCATCAAACAACTCAGTTAGAGGAACTTGCAGAAGGCCGCAGCCTTCTTCTTGGGTTTCTGCGAGTAAGTGAGCTACCAGTAAAGCTCATGTCAAATTCCAACGTTCCATGCTACTTCTTATATTGCGCAGGGTCATAGGCAAACGCTTCATATCAGGCGAACCGTATGCTAGTTTGCAACCCGACCTATTATAGAAACTTTAAGTAAACTAATTTTAAACAATTCTCAACACAAAGGATTGTCTTCTTAATTTAATTCCGCTGATGCGCTAAAGTGTCAACTCGGCACTTAATTCTACTAGGATAGTACTTTGTCTCACTAAATATTTCGCTCTACATTTGTTCTAAGAGATCTTTACTCGCGAAATGAATTCCCACGCGGAAATGACTGCGCGAGCTTAATACCACACAGTTCTATTTCCTTTGAGTGGCCTAAAGATTTACGACCTTGTTAACGTAATTGGATTAGTGTAGTTTTGTACATACGACAAGGTTCTATCTGAACTGGTAGAGTGACATAGATGGAACTTTGTAATACTCAATGACTTAACTTTTCCAACGCTTTCGCGAAGTAAGGCAATATTACTTTGTCAAAAATGTTTTTATGGAATGATGTTTTTTATGAGTGTTTTATGTAGTTTAACATGAATACACTTATTTTGTTATGTATCGTGTGTTACAAGTTTAATTTAACTTAGAGACGATTATGAGTGTTACGAGTATGTCTAAAATATTTTATGTGATGTCGAGAGCTGTGTTAATATATAATAGGTACAATATTTGTTCCACAATGAACATAACGGTAGTAAAAATTGGCGTTGACAACTTTTCTTTATACCACTAAACAAGGGCGTCGCCAGCCGATGGCCCAGGGAGGGGCAAGTTGATATGGAGAATGAGAAAAGTATGAATTGTAGGTAAAGTCAAGAACTCATGAAGCTTTTCACTTACATCTACAGCGATTGTAATAATAACGGTACAGAGCCCAACGTATAAAGCTTCACGAGAGAATTTACAATAAATAAAACTAGAATCTCGGAGGGGGGGCAGCTGACCCTCCTGCTCCCCCGTGGCGACGCCCTTGCCACTAAAGTGGGAAATTAGCATACGGCCCGCCTGATGGAAAGTAGTTACCATAACCTATGAAAGCATATAACTCCAGGGGCATCACATGCATGCCCATGCTGTAGTCTCCTGAGAAAACCTTGACAGGCAGTTCATTCTACAGCTTGACACTCTAGTGTCTGCCTAGGCGTGTGAATGGACAAGAAGGCGTTTTATCTATTTTATATGAGAGTCGGGCTAACGAGTCACCTGATGGAAAGCAATTACCACCGCCCATGGAGATCAGCAACACAAAGGGTTCGCTGATCCGGTGCCAGCTTATACTCATTCCTTTTTTTACCATAGCCATATTAATGCTCGCAACATAAAATATCGCTGGCGTGCCGCCACCAACACTGCCAACGCAACATCTCGTTTCTGGTGACCTCACTCACTCGCAGAAACACAACAATACTCAAGGGAATAGCTAATTAGCATACCGTAGCCTAATCAAGCGGGCCGTATGCTTGTCTGCCATCCGACGAAGTATAAAAAAAAAGCGTGAAGAGGTTTTTACAGGGTCGGCAACGCGCCTGAATGTGGTGTGGTTGAGTCATGGACATAGTCGTGTGCTGTACATGAATACGTTATATAACTACTACTAACACTAACACTAAAATTATCTCAAAATGGCAGCGCTTCCCCCTCCCACGCACGCGACGTTCAATAGTCCTTACTTAGACTTCTTTGATCTTCTTTGATTGATACTTAAATTCTTTGATTTTTTTAATTTTTTTTTTTTTTTTTATACTACGTCGGGTAGCAGACAAGCATACGGCCCGCCTGATCTGAAGCGGTTACCGTAGCCATATTAACGCTCGCAATATAAAATATCGCTCGCGCGCCGCCACCCCCGCTGCCATCGCAGCATCTCCTTCCTTTCTCCTTCGATCGATCGATTTTGATCCTTCATCTATCCAGTGTTGTAATTGTATTTTGGATGGAGATGATAGATTTATAGCCGCTACTCCAAACTATATCCCCTGATTTTGTTATCATTCGTTTTTATGAATTGTCTTCCTATGGAAGCAATTTTAAAGACGCATTCATGTCAAATGTAAAGTAAAAAAATCTCTCAGTTCGTGACGATCGACTAATAATATGATAAATGAGCTATATAATATATATTATATATGTATATATATGTACAGGTGTTAATGAATGACTCTGCAATTTATCACGTCTATGTGTTCATCAACGACCTCCGCATTACTAGGAGTGTTACCTCATTCAGCTGAGTGTACGCCTCAGCTGAAACTGAAATGCAGATTCAGTGATGTGTACTTTCATTATAGGGGCAACACCAGCATTCTAGTTATACTAGCTTCTACCCGCGGCTATGACCGTGTGATTGTCGGTTATATCGCTGAAATAAGTAGCCTATGTACCTCCTATATATCTATATATATAAAAATCAATGCCACTTTTCGTTGTAATTTTATAACTCAAGAACGGGCTCATCTATCAAAACCAAATGTTTAGGGTTTATTCGGACTATTTAGTAGATGGTTTATGTGAAGTTTGCACAAAATCGGTAGAGCGGTTCTTCATTTATCACATTTTTTGTAACAAATGAATTAAATAAATGGCGGATCATTTTGTTAATGGGGATTTTGCTGTCAAATTGAAACTTTTTTCAGATGGGGATTGTGCTGTCAAATTGAAACTTTTTTCTGTGTTGACAGTACAAGCATGTTGTTATGTCATTCATGTGGTCATTTAATTTTGGACGTGCTTCGCCTTTATGTTGCCTGTTCCAGAGTCGGTACCCCCAGCCATTTGTTTATTCATGCTCAAAATAGAAAAACAAAAAATATTGTTTATCCAAATGTTTAGGATTAAGTTTTAAAATAGCTAGCAATTAATAAAATATTTTTTTGTTTGAATAAATGAATTTGGTGTTCCAATTTTTTTTTTATTATTTCACTTTATTCGTAGCGAAGCACGTACCGGGCCGCTAGTATAATAATATAATATAATATCCATACTAAAATTTATTACAACTTACGAATTATGTACCACTATAGGCATACCCATACTAAATTGCTTCAGAAAACGGTTCCTGCTGTTGCATGGATAGCTGGCTATTTTTTTTTTTTGCGAGCATGAATATTTATTTATTTATTTGTAATCAACAGCCTACCAAAATACATTATTAATATATTATCTAATTTAAAATCATAATCAGGTCATTTTAGTCTCCACTACAGGAGCACGACCCTCTCTCGTCCATCCCAGACAGAAAGAGGATTTGGCCTACACTCCCCACGCTGGCCAAACGGGTTGGGAAGACCTGATCGATGTTTGGTAATGTATTTCCCTTAGTCGCCTTGTACGACATCCACGGGAAGAGACGGAGTGATTCTATTCTAGTCTGCCGGAAACCACACGGCCCACATTTTACGATATTGTTAAATCATTTATACAATTTTTGAACATTGTCAAATAGCCTATTGGTAGGTGAGACAATTGGCTCACTTTTCGGGTGTTCGTTTTTGGCGCTTTGTGAGATATCTATAGAAATATGATATCATTGGTAATCGTAAAATAATTAAGAGTTTTAGCCTTCAGGCTGTCACAATGGTGAGAATAATATAAGGAATCAAATATTTTCATTAAAGTCTCATTTAAATAAAACCAATGTACGATGAGACATCATTGTCCTACACTTCAAAGCGAAATCCCAGGGTTGCCACTTAAAACTCTTGTTCTTTATTCCCTTAAAACCTCGCCGTCAAATGCAGTAAAACAATAAAACTCAGGGCTGTCCCGATGTTATGATTAGGGGCGGATTGTAAATTTGGCAAGGTCGGAACGGATTATGCAAATGATATGAAAATCTGGGTCTTGTCGAGCTGCCACAACTGTTGTGGAACCGGGACGCGGGCGTGTTTTGGCAGCCCTAACGAGTGATGACGTCATCTTGTCACGGAATAATCAACGATTGGATCTTCACGCGTCACCGTGTTGTTTGCGAGGATTTGAATAGGGTTGTTGATATATTTTACTTGAAATATACAGGGTGCAAGTAACTCGACGGCGGAGTAAGGCCTAGGTAACTTAAGCACGTGCTTAGGGCCCGTAATTTTTGGGGCCCGAAAATTAGGTTTTTATTTTTAATTTTTGAAGTGAAAACTTTGTTTGTAAGCCCGGAAATACAATGTTACCTAGGGCCCGCTTTAGCCTTAGCCCGCCACTGGTCGATGGTGTCGTTGTGCATGACAGTGTAATCAAACACGCAAGTTAAGCGATATCGATCGTAGACTGTTCTTGGATGGGTTTATTTATCTCGAGTTCCTCCGTGCTTTGGAAGGCACGTTAAGCCGTCGGTCCCGGCTGTTGTCGTTAGATGACTGTTAGTGAAAGTTGTTGGATTGCGTCTACCGAATTTGTTGCCAAAGAGAATAGAGTACATAATTTTGCACCCTGTAGCGTGATCGTCGTCAACCCTTATATATACCACTGTTATGATACGTTCACCCCTCAATCGAAAGGGTTTAGAGCATACTCGACCACGCTGCTCAACTGCGGGTTGGCAGAGGCCAGTGTTTTCAAGCAGCCTAAGGGCCACTGACTTGGCTTAACGACTGTCATATAATGAGAACAGCCGGGACCGACGGCTTAACATGCCCTCTGAAGCACGGAAGAGCTCGAGATAAATAAACCCATCCTTTTCTAAGTTAATCACGTAGAGCATCACACCTACAGCGGCATTTCAGAACAATTACGACATGGGAGCCTTAAAGAAAAGAGATTTAAAAGGCTGGCAACGGATCGGCGACCCCTTGGTGTTGCTGATCTCCATGTGACCACCACGATCTGGTGGAAGCAATCACCACCGCGAGGTGATGCACCAAATGAGCCCGTTGCTGTTCTTATGAAACGAAAAAAATTACAAAGTTGCGTGGCAAATTGGAAAATTTAAGAAAACTGGACGACCATATTAACTTTTCTAATGTAACTTTATGTCATTTGACAGAACTGTCAGTCATTTGACGTTCAACGTTGAGACAGGACAACGTGTGTCGGGTCAGCTAGTATATAAATAATTATAATAATCTACTCTTAACAGGCGAATTGGATAAATCTTTAATTTTTGAAAAAAAAAAAAAAAAAATACTAAGTAAAACACAGAATCGCCAAAACCCAAGTTCCATATTTTAATGCCTACACCCGTGGTGCCATTACGCACCAGTATAAAATAATTAGTGCTCAAATAAGCGTTAAATTTTAACAACTTTATGTCCCATTACCTTGTTAATAGCTCGCAATTAAACGGACATTAAAACTGAATTCGTTTCATTCAAAATATTAATTTTATGTTATTATATAAAGAAATTAAATAGCTATAAAATAAATTAATATCGATTTATTGTGAATTATTTAACAGCTTTTTGATTCGTCAAAGAGTAATTTATATAGAAAATTAAAGAAAACTACGGAGGATAGTTAAAACTTTATGTACTCCGTAGAGTATAGTTTTAACTATGTTATTGTATACATATATTACAAGTATCGCCGCCACCCCCATTGCCGTCGTTATTACTTTTTGCTTCCTAGTTAGTAACCTTAGTAACAAAACATACGATAATAACAGCCTTTTAGGTCTCTAGGAAATTGTTATTTGGTTGCAATCTGCTGTGGGTCGTTAAGGATCGAGGCGTGAGACTCTATAGGAAGGGAACCTATTTATTCTTGTTTTCATTAATTGTCATCATCTATTAGCTCATAATGATGATGATGTTTATTGAAAAGATAACGAAAACATTCCGTCAGTTAATTGCAAGCCACACTAAAGCACCTAGACGCACATTATTGAATTTCCATATATCTAATGAAAGTTTACACTACGCGTTCAATTTAAATAGAACTCTATTTCAAAAACTATTAAGTTCAAAATCAACAATTTCAACCATTTTCAGTTATGAAAACGGAATCGAATTTATGACGGGGACGTTAAGACTCCCAGTATGAGCTGGAATAGCAGTTTAAGTAATATTTATTACGCAACTGTGCGGGTAATTATGTAGGACGAAACAACCCTAGGAGACTCTTAGCATGTACCTACTCTAAAGCTGCCTTCCCATTAGAATTGTTCGAATTAGCTAAGCAGTAATGAGGTGAAGATAACAACAACAAAAAACAAGTGAAGTTAGATATGACAATGGTTCGGCGACCCCTTGGTGTTGTTGATCTCTATGGGCGGCGATGATTGCTTTCCATCAGTTGCTCCCTGTCCCACATAGTCGTATGTCCCCCTGTCATATATAAAAAAAAAAAACCGGACAAGTGCGAGTCGGACTCGCCCACCGAGGGTTCCGTACGAAGTATCATTATTAAATTTGATATTTTTCATTATAAATAAGAAATAATGCGTCGAAAAAAAAATATATATATATATATATTGCAATGTGTACATCAAGCCCTTTCATATGATACCCCATTTGAACTAGTAGTTTCAATTTGAAATTTCGACACCCTATAAAAAATATAGACCCCCTATTTTTTAAGTTCTATTTACAAATGTATAGTTTTGAGATTTATTCCTGTACTTGTAGTCTATAACGATGTTACTTGCCAAATTTCATAGTTCTAGGTCAACGGGAAGTACCCTATAGGTTTTGATTCCCTTGAGTGTGTCGAAATATGCGTTTTTTGCTGAATAAACGGCCGTAACTTTTTTCTACGTAAACTTAGCAGTTTGATTTTTTTTTTACTTCATGGGACCGTAGACCTGAGTATACAGTTCAAATTTCAGCTTGATACCTCCACGCATTCTCGACATAGAAATTCTTGACAGACAGACAGACAGACAGACAGACGGACAACAAAGTGATCTTATAAGGGTTCCGTTTTTCCTTTTGAGGTTCGGAACCCTAAAAAACACTGTATTTTCTTACTAAAGCCACAGTATTTAGTAATAATTCTTGCATACAATATAGACACTCCCTACAGCTCTCTCGTATCGACCTTACCTCCCCTAGTCGAATGTGGAATAGTTTATATAGCGCCGCACACACACACGCTTATTCACATTCTGCACAAACGTCATAGTTTATGTAGCAATTAATGATGCGGCATTTGTGTGGAATGGCCAGGGTGTGCTAAGTAAGATGTGTAATGAAACAATCGGACAAGTGCGAGTCCGACTCGCCCACCGAGGGTTTCGTACGTAGGATCATTATAAATTTGATATTTTTCATTATAAATAAGAAATAATCCGCAGGAAAAATAAATAAAATATATTTTGCAATGTGCACATCAAGCACTTTCATTTGATACCCCATTCGAACCAGTAGCTTCAATTTTAAATTTCGACCTCCTATAAAAAATATAGAACCCCTATTTTTTAAGATTTAATTACAAATGCATAGTTTTGAGATTTATTCTTGTACTTGTAGTCTATAACGAGGTTACTTGCCAAATTTCATAGTTCTAGGTCCACGAGAAGTACCCTATAGGTTTTAATTCCCTTGAGAATGTGTCGAAATATGGGGGCTGAGCTTACAAATTGAGAAATAATATCCACGTGAAGTTACGCTCGAAACCGCTTTCCTGAGATAAATTATCTTGCAAGGGACAGCCTGAGCATACAATTACAGGAATAAAGTATGAAGCACAGCCAAGTAACAGTAGTTGGTAGTGGGGGTGGCGGCGTATGTGCGTTGTTTTATTTTGCAAACGTTTATATGTCTATGGTAATCGCTTTAAATCAAGCGGGCCGTATGTTTGTTTACTACTTAACGCCGAGACGTAGTACAGAAAAAATATAGTACCTATTTGTTCATCGCTTCTCGAAAATATCTAATGGAAAGACGCCCTTATAATGAACGTATTCCAAGAGCCTCTTTCTAGGGTTGTTTCGAGTGCAGATAAATAAACATCATTCATTTATGCATGGTGTATGGTTAGCAAAAAATATTATAAAAGTATTGAAAAAAGAATAATTAAAAAATTAATATTAAACATGATTACTGTCAGATAATCTTAATACTTTGATAAATTAGGTACCATTTGTTACGGAGTGAGACAAGAATTAAAAATTGGAAACTTACTTTCCTAGAAATTAAGTGAAATTTTTTTTGGAAATATAAAAATACTGATATCTTTTTGCTCATTACATTGAGCTGTATTCAGCTAAAACTAAATCTTAAAATGCGTGAAAATTAAAATTTTGATTTAGGTTTATGTCGTTCATAAATTCTTTTTCTTGTTTATGTTTACGTGGCGTTGTTGTGTTTTTGCGCGTGGAAGATAGGTGATATCGTATGATTGATGCTTTTACTATTATATGTCTGTAATGCACAGGTTAAGTTCAATCATTTAATAGGCTGACGTGGGATTGTGCATCCAATGCGTAGGGGCTCCATTGAGAAGTTTAATGTCATATTATACACCCGCTTTGACTCGCCCCATGGTACGATATACTGAAACTCGAAGGGTGGATGTACTAGACACACAGGGTTGCTACAGAAGAGGGACGATCGCCTGCCGCAACTTCGACTATTGATAGTAATTATTTGCAGTCGGCGGTGGCTCAGCAGCCGCCACTCGTTAGATGAACCCCGAAATGTCTGCAAAAATCGTTTTGGGGTAACCCCGATGTGAGTAACTCATGGGCGTCGAGAGTTGCGCTATACTTTCTGTAAAGTTATTCGTGGCATTTCAGAGCTGAGTGTCCAGCTTCTTGGATTTTCACTCTAACCGTCGAATATACGTCAAAGAAGCACAGGCGTCTTATCTTTACAAGTAGTATTGTGGATATACATATTTAGACTTTATACAATATACACTCTATACTATGATTTTTTATATTTTTATTTTTTTTACTATTTTATTTTACTTTCATTTTTTTTTCTCTTATTTTGGTTGAATACCATTTTTTTTATTGTATATATTGTATGGCTATTTAAAAAAAGACCTATATTGACAGAGTTTCTTTCGGCATTCCTTCTCGTCAATGGTCATTCCGAAATACTGGTAGATAAAAAAATATACCTCATTGTAAAAGACGTGTCTAAGTGCCCGCGAGGGCCCACAGAATAAAGAATTTTAACTTTGACTTTGACTTAGACTCTCTGGAAATATATATAACAAATCATCATCAGATCCATTTTAGTCTCCACTACAGGAGCACGACCCTCTCTTGTCCGTCCTTGACGGAAGGAGGATTTGGCCTACACTCCGCACGCTGGCCAAATGGGTCGGGGAGGCCTGATCGATATTTGATAATGTATTTCCCTTAGTCGCCTTGTACGATATCCACGGGAAGAAACGGAGTGATTCTATTCCAGTCTGCTGGAAACCACACGGCTAATAACCATGTATATAAATAAATACCTGCCCTATCGTTACTTACCAATAATTCTACGTTAAAACTTCGGTCCCGGCTGTTGTTAGAAGCATTTCGCCCCTCTGACTCGCAGTTGAGTAACTTGGCAGAGAATGCTCTAAACCCCTTTGATAGAAGTCCTATATCGCAGTAGTAGAATGAATATGGGTTGAAGCAGTATATTTGAGTGATTCCTTATATACGCCGAAAAGTTATTCTTGGAATGAATTGGCTCCAAAACGACTACAATGATTTTGATGAAACTGGCCACAATTAAAGACCTCGACATACTTGAGGTTTGTGTCGAAAAAAAAATTGAGATCGATCATGTCTTTGAGGAATCATCATCAAATACATTTTCCATTGAAATCAATGGAAAACATTCATTCAGCGAATCTACTCGCTGCACCTCAATTTTGGCCCAGTGGGCTAGAATACGGCCTTGTTTAATATTGACTAGTTTTATATTTTCAGTAGCTTTGACTGCTGTCGGTACTGTTATATACACATGATTAATAAGCGCGTTTCTCTCATCTTCGATAAATATCTTTGGTACATTATATGAAATTGCGAGATGGTTTCAGAAATTCTGAAACCACACCATTAAGATAATTATTTGAGCAGTAAATTTCTGAGGGAATTCTTCATAATACGCTGTAATATATAAAATAAAACATGAGTTCTTTATAAATATGGCATGGTTTTTTAATAGTACATGAAATGGTAAGCAAGCATACTTACCTCTTGATGTGAAGCGGTTACCGCAACCTATAAATACGGAGAGGGGTGTAACTGTGAAGGATTTTATTGTCTCCTAATCCTAAACAGATGTTAAAGTCTATATGGGTTCCGTATCTCAAAAGGACCTCTTACAGGGTCATTTTGTTTTCTGTCTGTAAACCAGCCGAGGTTTGTTGACCTCAGGAAAGTGGCTGGATGCAGAAGGTAAAGGATCGCATACAGTGAAAAGCATTGGGGAAGGCTAATCTAGCAGTTACAGGCTGATGATGTTACTCCGCCAACCCGCAGTTGAGCAGCGTGGTGGAGTATGCTCTAAATCTCTTCGATTAAGGGAAGACCCGATTTCTAGTAGGGGGATGAATGAGGGTTGACGATGTCGACGATATGACTCAGGTCTGCCAAGTCTGGTTAAGCCAAGTTAGTCGCGTTTGGGCGGTTTGAAAATGCTGAGCTCTATCAACCCGCAGTTGGACAGCTGCAGCGTCGCGGAGTACACCATAAACGCCTTCGATTGAAGGGTTGGATATAGGTTGACGATGACTCAGCATTGTAATCCATGGAGCTGTTAAGGAGAAGACAAGTGTGTGAAGTAAACTAATCTAACAACGAATTCTAAGTCAACTCAGTTAAATATCACGGCCGTTTATGCCGCATATTTTGACACAGGCAAATTATAAAAACCTATAGGATACGTCCCATTGACCTATAATTGTGTATTGACACACCCCAGCCACTCCGTACTAAATGCCGTGTCGTTATGCATTAACTATTGTATAAAGAATTTATGTTTGTGAATAAAGTGAATATGCGTGTGTGCGTGCGGCAGACTGGTCCAAATTCTAATTGTTGGTAATTTGAGAATTACTTGATTATCATAATAACAGGTATTGTTTTGTATAAATGAGTCAAAACCTCTGCGATAAGGGTAAGTATAAGAGATAATTGGGTTAAATGAATTAAATTAGTTGCATTTTGGCTACTAATAAGAATATTAATCTACATAGCGTCGTTGTCAAAACAAAATCTGCTATGTGCTTAATAGTTGTCATAGTGCGTTGTATAGTACTTAATCGTATAAATCGTATAAAAAAACTGCTATGTGCTTGACATAGCGATTTTTTCATACGATAGTTTGGTTCATTTACCAGTCGCAATTGTCAAAGTTGGATATAAGCCTTCCCCAATGCTCTCCACCAGATACGATTAATTTATTTATTTATTTAATATTATTTAAATTGTTAGTTACAAAAACTATTAGTTATAAGAAATCACAATTTTCAATCAAATCAATACACACTTTATTTAAACTTTGAAGTTTTGTATTGTGAATTGTGATACGAGAATATCAAATGTGACATTTGTGTGATCGTATAAAAAAACTGCTATGTGCTTGATATAGCAGTTTTTTCATACGATAGTTTGGTTCATTTACCAGTCGCAATTGTCAAAGTTGGATATAAGCCTTCCCCAATGCTCTCCATCAGATACGATTAATTTATTTATTTATTTAATATTATTTAAATTGTTAGTTACAAAAACTATTAGTTATAAGAAATCACAATTTTCAATCAAATCAATACACACTTTATTTAAACTTTGAAGTTTTGTATTGTGAATTGTGATACGAGAATATCAAATGTGACATTTGTGTGATCGAGACTGGATGCAAACTGAATTTTAATTACATTTTAATTACGCGAATTGTCCCTGTGATTCGATTCCAACTGGAAGTGATGTCGGCTCGAGAGAGAGCGGCAAGGAGTATCTATACTGTACATAACTTATACTGTGGAATCGACATGTACGCTACATTCTCTTTGATATTACTTCGTGGCGGAAATGCAACAAACTAATTAAAACAAGTGCGGTTAGGACTGCGGTCACTGCGAACATGTGAACACAAACATGCATAATGAAAACAGAGGATTGCTGGCATGGATTGTTTTAATTTCAATTTGATATTTGAACCTTTCATAAGTTCCCTCTCGTAATGTTATAAGTGTGATGTGTGCATCGTAGCTCAATTTGCAAGATGAGCCCATTTTTGAAATGCAAAACTTTTTTACAAATATACAAATTTTCTGGCTAGTATAAGGGCCGAGCCGTCATGCTCGTGTATGTAACGCATTGAGCTCGGGTATGTAACGTTGATTCGGATAAAGTCGGCAGACAGTGAGCGAGAGATGAAGTTTTCAATTCTGTCGTCTGGTCGAGCACACACCCTTTTTTTACATAGCTATTCAGGTTCTTTTTATATAAGATGAGGGCAAACGAGCATGTAGGTCACATGATCAAATAAATGACTGAAACTAATTAAACTTTTAACGGTCTACTGATCTCAAGAATTTAAATCAAAGCAATGAATGAATCATTCAAAGCAATGATTCATTCATTGCTTTGATTTAAATTCTTGAGATCAGTACTCAAGTATACATTTTTCAGGTAATTTATAATTTTATCTCAAATAGGTCAACAGTCATTCTGACGCGTAAATTAATTTGATGTAACGATAATTGGCTTTCTATTCAGAGATACTACTGCTGAAGTTGAAGCCGATTACTATCGGAAAGTTAAAGTTATTGATAAAGATCTTCAGCTTAGTCGGTAGAGCTCTAGGGTTCCTTCCAGCTGAGCTATACATAATTACCTACAATCTAAGCAGTAGTGTCATTTTTCTATTAAAAAAATCTGATGGTAATCGGCTTCAGTGGTCGGTAGGACCCCTGGTAGCCTATTCGCTGATAGCAATACCGAATGCCAAGCATTTGCAAAGCACAGTATGGCGTACAACACATATCAATTTCTAAGTAAACGTAGAGCAAGCAATGTATTTTGAGGTTACCTCCTTTTTCAGTATCAATCAAGTTAGCGGATAGAAAATATTGCTAACATCTGTGAAATGGAACGCATCTCGTCGAAGTTGTATGTTTCAATTTTTCAGTTGTGCAAAGTGGTAACGGAACGAAATCAATTAGAACTGTTGCGGTTTGGTCGGATATTGGAATAAATGAAAACTACCGCGTGTTTGTACAAATGGCCGCAACGTTGCTGCCGATAGCTTGATTTGTTAATTATTAAAATTTTGTTGAATACAAAATAAAGATACAAATTGCATTATCTACCAGTCAATCTTTTTTATGAGAGGGAGCAAACGAGCATGTGGGTCACGTGATGGAAAGCAATACCAAGGCGTCGGGGTATACTCCTTCCTTTCTTTCTGAAGACTTCACTTTTTTTTTTATACTACGTCGGTTGGCAGACAAGCATACGGCCCGCCTGATGTGAAGCGGTTACCGTAGCTATATTAACGCTCGCAACATAAAATATCGCTCGCGCGCCGCCATCCCCGCTGCCAACGCAGCATCTCCTTCCTTTCTGGTGAACTCACTCACTCGCGGGAACACAACAACCCTCAAGGGAATTGTTATTTGGCTGCGGTATTCTGTAAGGTGGAGGTACATTCCCCAGTCGGGTAGCTTACAATTACGCTCCCTACCTCTCTTTTCGCTAGAGCGTCGTTTGTCAGTCAACAGGGTGCACCGCGTGCAAGCGAAGTTGGCTTTAGTTCAAAGGTGTTGATGAACCATTTACACTCACTTGCAGTAACACAACAACTTTCAAGGGAATTGTTATTTTACTGCGGTATTCTGTGAGGTGGGGGTACTTCCCCAGTCGGGCAGCTTAAACAATACGCTATGCTCTTTTTCACCTGAGTTCAGATGTTTTTGGTTCAGATGTTGATGAACTACTTTCACCCCATCATACCCCCCATAGGTTGTGTTTATGGATGAAATTTGATTTGGAAATTTTGCATTGAAATGTTACACTAAGAAACGTCTCCCAACCATTCGATTGGAGCCACAAATTCAAAAAATTCAAAATTCAAAATAATTTATTTGCAATAAATAGGGTAACATTTAAACAGATGTTATTTAAAACAAATCACCAGCCTATTTAGCCATTATAAATAGCATGCAAATTTAACAAATTTTAGCCTAATTAAAAATATTTAGAATTGATCAATTAATATTAAATTTGTCAATAATCTAATCATACATCACTATCACAGTCTATTAATTAAATAATTGTAATATAGCATTCAAATGTCAGTGGATTCTAATGAAACTTAATTAAAAAATGTAAATAATATTGTTGAATATATAATTTTCTTATGTGTTCACCATTGATTTGTTAATTAAGTCACTTCCTTTTAGCGGCCATAGACCATATTATTGGTTCGCAAAATCGCCGCTGTAGGGCGCGCAACGCAGTCGTCCTCCTCCTCCGGTACATGCAAGAATATGTGCATGCAATAAAATTATAATTATTTACTTTCCTCGGTCCGTGACCCTTTTACATATGTCTGAAAACTATATAAGTGCCTTGTGTGTAGTGTTGGAACAATACTAGCTACAGGACTTGTCTGTTAGAAGAAATATCAATCCACCAACCGGCGCGGGTGCCATCCACGTGTCAAGGTAAGTGGCTTTAGTTATCAAAGCGGGTGACACAGGGAATTTTACTTATTCAACCCCTCGACATCGCTTGTCCTTTAACTAAATTGTTTCGACGTAATTTAACCTACAGCAATACAGTCCACATTTAAAACTTTAAGCGGCAATACGCCACATTTACTGGTCCTTCTGAAGCCAAATCTCCTATTTAAATTATATACACACATAGTGCACATCGTGATAATTCGTAATTATTAACGATATTTCCATAATGTACTAGTTTCTGGCATAAAAACTTAAAACAGGTGCACATAAAATAGACTCATCCATTTTGCCAACCGTCCATTTTACATTACTGTGTAGGCGTCGACATTTCGTTCGTAACGAAAATGACGGTACCGACACAAAACGCAGGCGAAAGTGAAGTCGTTTTGCGCCTAAGTAAATTAACGTTGCAAAAGGAATATTTATTTTCCAAATTACAAAAGGCTTACAATTTATCTAAATCAATTGCATTTAATGACATAGATGCGGTTCAAAGATTTTTGGTACAGTATTCAGACATCGAAGATGCTCGTAGCTTATTCGAAAAAATCGTGTATGAAATAATAGATCTGGAATTAAAACTAAATTCTAAATATAAGCCGACCACGGCATCCATAGAAAATTATGATGAATTATTCTTTGAATGCAAACGTGTTTACGTGAATTGTTTAAAATTAGTACAGGAGCCCACCTCACATAAGGTGTCCTCAGAAAATAATAATGAACATATAGTCAGACCGTCTTTAATTCAGCTCAAATTATATGATTTCGATGGTCTACTAGAAAATTGGACTACCTTTTATGATACCTTTGTGTCATTGGTCCACAATAATAATTTTGATAATATAAATAAATTCCACTATCTTTTGTCATGTGTCAAAGGGCCAGCACTGAATTTGGTTAAAAGCTTTCCGATCACCGCCAATAATTATCCATTAGCTTGGGCTAGCTTAGTAAATAAGTACCAAGATACTAGGGCGTTGACTGGTAGGTATTTAGATAAAATGCTGAGTTTCACCACGTTGACAAAAGATACTATTTCTAACTTAACTTCATTTATTGAAACCTTTGACCATTCGTTAAAAGCGATTAAAGCATTAAATATTGAAAATTTGGATGACTATTTGTTCTGTCATATAGCCTTGCGTGGACTAGATGCCCACACAAGAAAATCATTTGAGGAAAGTCGTGATCCTACAAAATTACCGACTTTCTCAGAATTAATGCATTTCGTAAATAAACAAATAAAAGTACTCGGTAATATTTCCCCGACTACTAGCTCCTGGACTATGAATAATAACACGAATGTAGTGAAATCGCAACGGAATTTCAATCATAATAAAGGTAATATTTCGCAATCGGGTTTAAAGCCTAATTATTCTTTAAATAAAATAGGTTTAACTACCACTAGTTGTGATTCGAGTCAAAATAAGGTTATTTGTGTACACTGTAAGGGAAACCATATGATTTATCGCTGTGAACAGATTCGTAAACTGTCATCGCAAGATAGAATTAACCGTGTTAATTCATTAAAATTATGCACTAATTGTCTTAAAGGTGGTCATGACTCACATAGTTGTAAAAGTAACTTATCCTGTGGGGTATGTGGTTTACCCCACCATTATTTACTACACCGCGACATGAGCTCCCGTGGAGTTCAGTCGGACGTTCCGACTAACATGGGTGGGCGCACGCCGAACGTTTCGAGTGCACCCAACCCTACAGCGTGGACGGGCGCGCGGCCATCAGGCGGGCTGATGCCGCCCCGCCCTAGCGCGCACGCGTCTATACCTCAAGCGCATTCCGTGAATGACGTGTCCGTTAATGAAAACCTTCATTCCGTGATTGAAGGCACTAGTTACGGGGTGGTATTAGGCACGGCGCGAACGCATGTTTTAGATGTCGCAGGTCAGTCTCAAGACTGCCGTGCTGTTCTTGATTCTGGTGCACAAAGTTCTTTTATAACTTTAGATTGTGCTCAACGTTTGGGCTTACGACGACACAAGTGTCCGTTTACCGTGTACGGACTCGGAGGTGAAGCCGTAAAAAATTTCGGCATGGTTACATGTGAAATAAAACCGTGCAAATCGGACGTTCCGATTCTATCAGTGGATATGGTAGTAGTGTCTAAGGTATCTTCGGAATTACCTAATATTTCTTTTCCTCAGAATGTTATTGAAGAATATGAAAATATTAATTTAGCCGATCCATATTTCTATAAAAGGTCGTCAGTGGATGTTCTGTTAGGCAACGACATCGTGTCGGAAGTAATAAAAGATAAACCTTATTCTATTAAACCGAATATTCCGACTGTCATTGACACTATTTTTGGGTTTGTCGTGAGTGGAAAATTATATTACGACAATAACTCAATTTCACAGAATTTTCATTTGTCACTTAGCCAAGAACAAAGCTTAGACAAAATTTTGCGTGAATTTTGGGAGGTAGAAAATAGTTTGCCGTGCAAGCCTACCTTAAGCCCATTAGATCAACTAGCTGAGGAAATATATTCGACAGAATATCGCCGCGATGAGACGGGTAGATATGTTGTTCCGCTATTGTTTACACCAGACCGCCCCGAGTTGGGTGACTCACGCGCTATCGCGGAGCGTAGATGGTTGTCGATGGAACGCTCACTCGCTCGCACGCCAGCGTTGCGGCAAGCATACAACGACTTCATGTTGGAGTATGAAAGACTTGGGCATATGGAGTTGTATGCTGGCAGTGAACCGAGCAAGTACATAATACCGCATCATAAAGTACACAACCCGAACAGTACGACAACACCTCTCCGAGTCGTGTTTGATGCATCGGCAAAAACCAGTCGAGGGATTTCTCTCAATGACATACAATTGACGGGACCGAATTTGTACCGTGATATAAATTCGATAATTATTAATTTTCGATTATTTGAATATTGCTTTGCTAGTGACATATGTAAAATGTATCGAGCGATTTTAGTTCGAGAGAGTGATCGTAATTATCAACATATTTTATATAGAACATCACCGGTCGAACCTATACAGGTTTATAGGCTCAACACCATAAGTTATGGTATAAGTAGCTCGCCCTACCTAGCGCTGAAAACCTTACTTCAGTTGGCTTCAGATGAAGGTGAACGTTTCCCTTCGGCCGCTGACGTCATACGACAGGGCGTGTATATGGATGACATTCTATGGTCATGTGAGACGTTCTCACAAGCTTGCACGTTACAAGATGAACTTATTGAATTATTAAACTGCGGTGGATTTCTTTTAAAGAAGTGGTCGAGTAACTGTGAACAATTATTATCGCGCGTACCGCTTGAACATCGCGAGAACAAAATTACCTTTGAAAAGGATAAAAATGACGTATCTATTAAACTACTGGGTTTGCAGTGGGATCCGTTAAGCGACACGTTTAACTTTTCCGAAAATAAACGTGATGCCGTTACAACTAAAAGATCGGTGTTAAAGTTATTAGCATCGATATATGACCCAGTGGGGTTTATCGCTCCTTGTACTTTCGTAGCAAAATGCATACTTCAGGATCTCTGGAAGTTGGGTATCGGATGGGATGAACGACTGCCCTCCGATGTTTGTCATCAGTGGCTCACCTTTATCACTGAATTACCCTTACTGTCTGAGATACAAATAGAACGCCATGCGTTGCTTCCAGAGCAGTCTGAATGCGAGTTGGTGGGGTTTTGTGATGCCTCGTCAAGTGGTTATGCTTCGTGTATTTATATTGTTTCTCGGAGCGGCGGGCAGACTAAAGTACGACTACTACTTGCAAAATCTAAGGTCGCTCCTGTAAAAGTGATGACCATTCCTAGATTGGAACTTATGGCGGCTGCCTTGCTAAGTAAACAGATGAAGTACATCTGTAATATTTTATCACGAGTAAAAATTACTCGCATCACTGCACTCACGGATTCTACTATAGTTCTCGCGTGGCTTCAAACGGAAGCATATAAACTTAAGACATTTGTCTGTAACCGTGTTACACAAATTGTCGAAGATATACCACCACAATCATGGCGTCATGTTCGTAGTGAGGATAACATGGCGGACATGGGCTCCCGTGGAGCTACTCCAACTCAGTTGTTGGCTTTGAAATCTCGATGGTTAGAGGGCCCTGAGTGGTTATATTTAGATAGGGAAAATTGGCCTATCACAACTTTCTTCAACAGGGATAGCTCTGATATCCCGGAATTAAAATTGAATACTAATACTTTTAGTCTTCTCTCACAGCAAGATAATATATCGGAAACTCGAAAGGAATTTTGTGAAAGACTGTTCAGTCAATTTTCTTCATTTTCAAAATTACAGAGAACAATAGCTCGCATATTAAAACGTTTTAGCCGTGCTAAAACTAACGTTGCTGTTGAAAATTCTGCTATTTTGACAACCTCTGAGTTAAGTCGGGCTCATGATTGTCTGATTAAATTAGTACAGAGTACTTACTTTTCTCAGGAGATCAAGCTCTTGTCTAAAGGTGAAAATTATGTTCCTTCTTTAAGGAAATTATCTCCGTTCATGGATTCACGGGGCTTCCTCAGGGTGGGGGGTCGTATCTCCCATGCTGATTTACCGTATAATGCAAAGCATCCAGTGTTGTTACATAAGAGGTGTAGGTTAACAATCTTATTAATTGAATATTTACATAAAAAATATTTACATGTGGGGCCTCGTACTTTACAGAATATTATAAATCACAACTACTGGATATTATCGGCTCGTAGCGTTATCCGGTCAGTGTTGTCTAAGTGTAGGGCGTGCTTTAAATGTAACCCTCCACTGCTCCAGCCTCAAATGGGCCAAATGCCGTCAACTCGTTTGGTACCTAATAAAGTATTTGAAAACGTAGGAGTTGACCTAGGGGGTCCGTTCTTTATTAAAGAAAGCCTGCGTCGTAACGCAAAGGTAGATAAGGCGTACTTGGCTATATTTGTCTGCTTTTCTACCAAGGCTGTCCATCTGGAAGTTTTGTCTTCCTTATCCACAGATTGTTTTTTGGCGACTCTCGATCGATTCGTAGCCCGTCGTGGATTATGCGCGTGTCTCTATTCGGATCGAGGGACTAACTTTGTTGCCGCTAGTAAACACCTAAGCGAAGTATAAAGGTTTCTTTCAGACCAGCACAACCAGAATGATATTTTGAACGGTTGCGCCCAACGTAAAATCAACTGGGTCTTCAACCCTCCCAGCGCGCCACATATGGGTGGCCTCTGGGAGGCCGGTATAAAATCGGCCAAATACCATTTAGTGCGTGCGGTCGGCCAAAAGGCCTTAACTTTTGAAGAACTTGCTACCGTTTTCTGTAAAATAGAAGCTATAATGAATTCACGTCCATTAGGCGTGTTACCGGCTAGCGACAACCCTAATGAGTTTAACGTTCTAACCGCGGGACATTTCCTCGTAGGTAAATGTCTGACTGCTGTACCAGAAATCGATCTTAAGGACGTTCCTATATCTAATTTGTCACGTTGGCAATATTTGCAAAATTGTTCACAATTATTTTGGAAAAAATGGAGCCAAGATTATTTAAATACATTGCAACAGAGAGCAAAATGGTTCACTTCGCCGCCTAACCTTAAAGTAGGGGATTTGGTCCTCGTTAAAGACAATCAAAGTCACCCTTGCCATTGGCCCCTTGCGGTGGTTGATAAAATTCACCCTGGCTTGGATGGTATTGTTAGAAAGGTGACCTTACGCACCAAACGAACTGTTTTTCAGAGGCCTACAAATAAATTAAGCCTCTTACCTTTTGTAAACTAAATAGTGATAATTTTCAATCGCCTACTGCGATAATTCCTAGGTTAGGTTATTTTTTCCTTTGTTATATACATTATATTGTGTGCTCTGGCGCAAAGCTAGGGTTGACCCTTTGATAGGTCATTAAATTCATTTTTTTTTCTTTTTAATGTGAAAGCCTCATGGTGCTTTCGGTGGGGGGTGTTGAATATATAATTTTCTTATGTGTTCACCATTGATTTGTTAATTAAGTCACTTCCTTTTAGCGGCCATAGACCATATTATTGGTTCGCAAAATCGCCGCTGTAGGGCGCGCAACGCAGTCGTCCTCCTCCTCCGGTACATGCAAGAATATGTGCATGCAATAAAATTATAATTATTTACTTTCCTCGGTCCGTGACCCTTTTACATATGTCTGAAAACTATATAAGTGCCTTGTGTGTAGTGTTGGAACAATACTAGCTACAGGACTTGTCTGTTAGAAGAAATATCAATCCACCAACCGGCGCGGGTGCCATCCACGTGTCAAGGTAAGTGGCTTTAGTTATCAAAGCGGGTGACACAGGGAATTTTACTTATTCAACCCCTCGACATCGCTTGTCCTTTAACTAAATTGTTTCGACGTAATTTAACCTACAGCAATACAGTCCACATTTAAAACTTTAAGCGGCAATACGCCACAAATATAATTGATTTAAAAATTCAGTTTAGTAAAAAAAAAAAAATAGACATCAAATATTAAAGTTCAAACGTTTAGTAACATACACATTATTATAAAATATTATTAGTTAAGTAGTCACATTGTTACTGACATTGTTTATTATTTAAAAATTCCTGTATAGTGTAAAAACAGTACACACAGTGAATAAACAGTAAACACAGTGAATAAACAGTGTTGAACATTTTTAAAGTATAAAATTTCAATCATATTCTCACGCTTCCAAACCATACGCCAACCGTGTAAAAATACCTTTTGTGATACAACCCAGACAAATATACTTCCATCATTCATAGTACGATACCGAAATCGCACATAGAAACGTTCGAAGCAATATCCACTGATGCCTTCTAGCGGTTTAGGGTTAAACAAACTTATTTCTTCAACCGTCCATTCAAATCTCGACCGTATATCAAACAGTCACGATTCAAATCAACCGCAGAATACAGCAAACATCACAGCAATTCATATAGAGTAGTAAATCGAAGGATATTGAACTTTAAACTGTGGGTAATATGGGTTAATGGTGCAGTAAAGTATGTGTGTTGGTCATCTGACCAGATAGAGGCTTTGTTGACGCCATCAATGTTTGTCAGGTCAGAAACCTTAACACTGTAGCAACAGTGAATGGATAATACAGTAAGGGAAGTTCATACAGATGAGGAGTTCGATGGGGTTATTGCGCGTAGCAGTCTAATCGATCACGTACGTCAAGCAACATCGACGTAGGCTGTTCATTATTTATCTCGAGCCCTTCCATGCTTTGGAGGGCACGTTAAGCTATCTGTCCCGGCTGTTGTCGTTAGGTGTCAGTCGTTAAGCCAAGTCAGTGGCTTTTGGGCGGCTTGAAAATACTCGCCTCCGCCAACCCGAAGTTGAGCAGCGTGGTGGAGTATGCTCTAAACCCGTTCGATTGAGGGAAGACTCGTATCTGAGCAGTAGGATGAATAATCAATCAATGCTGTCAAACGTACACCTTATTGATAACGATTCTTTGGAGACCGAGAAGTAGGCCACAAATTAATATTGAATTTGAAGCAGCACAATTTCCTTCACTACAGAACACCTCTATTAAATAATTCCTTAAGAGATGTTTATGGTAATTTCATCTGAAAGCATCTGATGTGGTACTGCGTTGTGGCGACGAATATTTCTTGCGTGGCATGAAATCGCTTTACATCAGGCAGATCATACGCTTGTTTGCTACTCGAGTTGATGATTATAACAATATCTTTAGACCTCGTTAATCTCTCATCATGGCCGTATTAATGTATAAATTTATATCTTCTTAGATAATATAACTATTACTATGGAAAGTAGTAAAAATTAAGAGAAGACGTAAGTAAAAATTGTGTTCTGTAGATTTTTATACCCTTTACACGTGTAGGTAAGTTACTAAATATGAGCAAACGTGAAAACTTACTGCTAATTCTTATATATTGTGCTATTTGTATGTCTCTCCATATATCATTTGTGCGGTATATCCAAACTAAATATGGAATTGTTTGTTTTAGCTACATATCAATGAGGTTAGGTAAACTATTTCATGTATATTCAGTTAGTTTATAAAAACTTTACGGGTTGTATGTGGCTCACTATGATCTCTGAGAGCCAAAGCCAACCTTACCTGCACGTAGTGAACCCTGCCGTAGGCTGGCCCAGTCGGACAGATGACATATACATACAATAAATTACAGATTTTTTTTTTTTATACTACGTCGGGTGGCAGACAAGCACACGGCCGGCCTGATGAGAAGCAGTTACCGTAGCCATATTAACGCTTGCAACATAAAATATTGCTCGCGCGCCGCCACCCCCGCTGCCAACTCAGCATCTGCTTCCTTTCTTTCTGCTGACCTCACTCACTCGCAGGAACACAACAACCCTCAAGGGAATTATTATTTGGCTGCGGTATTCTGTGAGGTGGAGGTACAATCCCCAGTCGGGTAGCTTACAATTACGCTCCCTACCTCTCTTTTCGCCAGAGCTTCGTTTGTCAGTCAGCAGGGTGCACCACGTGCAGGTGAAGTTGGCTTTGGTTCAAAGATCTTGATGAACCACTTACACCCCTAAATTTATTACATATACATATACGCTGTACCCTACCTCTCTTTTGCTAGAGCCTCTTTCGCTAGTCGAAAGGGTGCACCTCGTGTAGGCGAGGTTGACTTTGGCTCTAAAGATCGTGGTGAGTGTCTTACACCCCATAGTATAAAAATAAAGTTACACATATGTAAGTTTACCATGAATAATATTTTTATGCACTTTACACATGAAAAAGCACATTTAAACAGTGAAATGCAGGAAGAATAAATAAGGACGCTGTATTATTCACTGTTGAATCCGGCTTCCGTAGCACTTGCCTCGCTCGTAGCACACGAGCTACGAACGTAGCTGATTCGTAGCAGTTGTAGCGGAACATAAAGCTACAGTTTATATTTTATTTATAATTAGTTGACGTGGATGTTTGAAAGTTTAATTTTAGAGAAAAAAAAACCGGACAAGTGCGAGTCGGACTCGCCCACCGAGGGTTCCGTAGGTATTATTAAATTTGATATTTTTCATTATAAATAAGAAATAATGCGTCGAAAAAAATAAATAAAATATATTTTGCAATGTGTACATCAAGCCATTTCATATGATACCCCATTTGAACTAGTAGTTTCAATTTGAAATTTCGACACCCTATAAAAATATAGACCCCCTATTTTTTAAGATCTATTTACAAATGTATAGTTTTGAGATTTATTCCTGTACTTGTAGTCTATAACGATGTTACTTGCCAAATTTCATAGTTCTAGGTCAACGGGAAGTACCCTATAGGTTTTGATTCCCTTGAGTGTGTCGAAATATGCGTTTTTTGCTGAATAAACAGCCGTAACTTTTTTCTACGTAAACTTAGCAGTTTGATTTTTTTTTAATTTCATGGGACCGTAGACCTGAGTATACAGTTCAAATTTCAACTTGATACCTCTACGCATTCTCGACATAGAAATTCTTGACAGACAGACAGACAGACAGACAGACAGACAGACAGACAGACAGACAGACAGACAGACAGACAGACAGACAGACAGACGGACAACAAAGTGATCTTATAAGGGTTCCGTTTTTCCTTTTGAGGTTCGGAACCCTAAAAATCGCTAAATATGTGACGTAAGTAGTTAATAAGGTTGTATATCAAATTTATTGGATAAAAATATTTAAATATTCCTGGACAAATTACACAGCACCAAAGTCTAAAATCTAGTACTATGTAACTGATATGTGTAGTACACATATCATTTACATAGTACATACATTGTGTACATAAATACATTTTTTATGTAAATACATACATATAATTCATAGAAAACCAAGCCAACGATATCCTCATTCATTATGATATTATAAGTGCCTACAATGACGAATCTGAATATAATTTAACTACCTGTTATCTTCGACATCGTCTTTGAGAAATTAAACATTTTTGTGAATTTACTTTTAAAAGATAGCAACTTTTTCAAATTCAAGTAGCGTAAGTTACTCCTTATACATCAACTTTCTGCCAGTGAAAGTCACGTCAGGTAATTCGGTACAAACAGACAAGTTTATTGAGAAGGCGGTGAATTATTTTTACATCAATGGTATTTGATGGCGTGTTATGGCGTTTATTTGTGTTGTATACTTCAATCATAAAAAAAATACTGTTAGTGTCGTCCTATTAACAAGTTCGATCTCGTCTTTCGTAGCTCTAAGTTAGTGCTACGCCTCTACGCCGTAGCCGCTCCGTTTTGCGACTACGTTAAAATAATGTTCATAAAAGCAAGAGTTCACTGTGCCCATAGAGTTAATTAGTAGGAAATGTAGACACGAGTATGTTGACATGTGTTATGGCAATATTTTTTTAATTAACCAACGTTTAAGAAAAAAAACTGTTTACGTCGTCTTCTTCTGTATCTATAAATAAATATCCATGAACAAATTACACATGGCCGTTATGTAACTTGTACTATGGGGTACTAGATAACTAATATTATACCTAAATACATTTTTTTTGTAATTATACATACCTACATATAATACATAGAAATCACCCAGACCAAGACAAACAGACATGTTCATGCACACAAATATTTGTATTGAATCCGCGAGCTTGGAGTTAAAGTGACCATTGTTAACCATTCGACCACCGAGCTCGTCATATAAAGCAACTATTACTGACTGATCTATCAAGACATAGCGCAAATCACTGGACGGATTGGGTTGAAATTTGATGCCCATGTAGCTAATATGACGTAGGCTTCCGTTCAGAAAGGATTTTTGAAAGTAACAGTTGCTTTTTGTAGATCCAGAAGATTAGTTATTTTATAGATTTTATTAATTTTATTATTAAAGGTAAAATACTCTAATTAGAATAAAAACAATGGTTATTTATCTGAAATATTTACAACATTGCTTTTGGTCCCCGCATGGTTTCCCGTCTCTGAGGCACCAGAGTCGCAAATTACCTACAAATCTTAACACATATATATCAAGACACCATTTTGTGAAGGATTGTGTGCAATAAAGTAAATAAGAAACAATAGTGAAACTGAAACAATAATAAAATTACGATGTTACACTAAGCAGCCGAGGTATGACGCTAAATGATCCTGTGTGTGTAGACTGTATGTGGACGTTTGTGGGTACATATATGCAGGGGCGTGTGACTGTGTGTAAAGTAAGTGTTAAGAGGGACGCGTAAGTGTGAGAGCGTGAGCAGGTATGAGGGTTAGTGTACGTGTGTGTTAGAGAGTCGCGGTTAAAGAACCGAATGTCGGGTTTTGTGATTAGGTTTTTTGTTTTCTGTTGTATTTCTATAAGATTCATAATTGACATATTGAAAGACATCACCAGACGTCAGGAGTGGCTACGTTAGCAGCGCGGCTTACAACTCACTAGCAATGCTCTTTTTAATGCAATGATAAAGTAACCATTTAGGTGCAACTGCCTTAGCACCATCTTTGAACCAAAACCAACGCCACCTACACGTGTTGCATCCTGCTGATTGACTAGCGAGGCATTGGTAAAAGAAAGATAGGGTATCTTTTTTTTAGTAATGTCATTATAATAACTGCCCGTCTGGGGAAGTACTTCCACCTCACAGAAGACCTTGTGTTCCTAAGAGTTGATGAGGTTATCTGGTAGGAAGGAGTTGCTGCGATGGCCTTGAGGGTGGCAGCGCGCGAGTGATATTTCATGTTGCGAACTTTTATATGGCTTCACATCAAGTGGATAGTGTGCATATTGGGCAACCGGCGAGTATAAAAAAGTAATGTAAAAAGATCACTTTTATAAAAAAATTGGTTGTCTGTAAAGTCGGTTTTCGGACGATAATTTTAAGTGACAACGTCATAAAAAAACATCGGCCGATGTAGTGGAAGAGAGATAGATGCGTCACAAGCCGAACGCTTAGACCGATCGTACCTCTATCTCGCTTGTTACGCGCTCTCGCTTGCATGCTCGGCTCAGGCGGAACGTGACAATGAGTCATGATTTTTCGTGCTTGCAGCCAGCATCATCGCTTCAATATACTCAGTAATTTTAACAGATGCTTCTCATTCTAATGACTTCAAACTAAAAGTAGCTGACATAACAGTTTCATAAAATTCACTGTGTAATCTTGGTTTTTATAAAACCCAGTGTGCCTATAGCGTTAATTAGTGAAAAAAGTATAAAAATGAGATAGCGAAAATAAATCATTCCCCTGTCCTTTGCTGGCGGTTCAGATGCTTAATTATGCATTAGGAAAGTTATATCTGATGGTTTTCAAAAGAAAAGTGTAATAAAAGTTATTTTCTATATAACTGCTGCGGCGAAGTTTTAATTAAACATTTTGGTAGTGTTTTCAAAATAATAATTTTGAGATGAGTTAAGCAGGATTTGGAACGATGATTTTTAAAGAGATACCTTATGTTGCCTGAATTTTAATTTTCCAGCTGCGGCTTCGCACGGGTTTTAAAGTCTTTTCTCTCCATAAGATCCTAGAAAAGTGTTGTTTATAGACTTTTCAAGCCATTTTTTTTTAATTTTTCTCTGCATAAGAAACATCCTCGTACTTCAAGGAATATTCTAAAAAAAGAATTTGCGAAATCAGTTCAGCTGTTCTCGAGATTTGTGCTTAGCAACACATTCAGAGATTCATTTTTATATTATAGATATATTATTTTAATTTCAGGTCAAATAACACTACCTTCTACTCCCAAACTAAGCAAAGTTTGTACAATGGGTACTAGATAATGATATCATACGTAAGATAATTATATTTTTGTTTTGTTATTAAAAAAATATTATTAATAAACTATTATTTTTAACAGAGGTAGAAATGATTTTTTTTATTCTTGAAAATGGTCTGTTTTTATAATAAGTTGGCTGTCAGATGGTGATATGAAAATAAAATATGTAAACGAAATTCACACATGACTCAAGTTCCACCTGAGCCGACCGCGTAAGCGAGAGAGCGGAACAAGCGATAGAGAGGCACGATCGGCCCATGTTTCGACGTTATCACATAATATTATCGTCCGTAATCCGACTTTGGCCGTGTGGTTTCCGGCAGACTAGAATAGAATCACTCCGTCTCTTCCCGTGGATGTCGTACAAAACGACTAAGGGAATACATTATCAAATATCGATCAGGCCTCCCCAACCCGTCTGGCCAGCGTGGGGAGTGTAGGCCAAATCCTCCTTCCGTCTAGGACGGACGAGAGAGGGTCGTGCTCCTGTAGTGGAGACTAAAATGGACCTGATGATGATGAATCCAACTTTAGAGACAACCAATTTTTTCATCATATATATGTTCAGTGAACAGCACACACAGCGTTATACTTCTAAAATAAGTCAGTCCCGTGTACTCTTAAGACGTTGGTAGAATCCGTAGTACTTCAAGACATTTTTATACTGAAAATGTACTTTATGTCAGTTTAACTATACTAAGGTTTTAAAAATATCGTATACTTTTTCGACGAAAAAGCACATAAACGTATAAAGTATGATATAAAATAAGAAAACTAAAATGGCTAAAAGGGTTTCAATCCACAAGTTTACCTGCCAAATGGCTCAAAGCTGTATTCAGAGTGCCATTCAAAAGCCAATGGTCCGACCCTCTAACGTCTATCGACATTGTAATAAATGACATAATCACAAAATACATTTCTCTTTGTCGGCCTGTGCGCTCCGCAGGCAATTATTTCAAAGGTTCGATGTTTCTGACAACCCTTTTGTATCGATATTTTGGCCTATAGTTATTTCGCCCAGCCCTATGTTGATGGATTTTTCGGCAGCACATGTCGGCAACATGTGCTTGAAGGGTGGTAAAGGGGATTTATTGATTTTAGTGATGAGGTAAGTATTGGTAATGGCATTTACATTTTGTGTCGTAGTGCTCAACTCAATATTATTGTTTGAGAGGTTTACGTTGATTATCGTGCATGTAAATTTCACTTTCTTATGTTTCTTTTTTATATGATGTAAAGCGGCTACCGTAGCCATATTAACGCTCGCGACATAAAATATCGCTCGCGCGCCGCCTCCCTGGCTGCCAACACAGCATCTCCTTCCTTCCTGGTACCCTCACTCACTCGTAGGAACACAATAACCCTCAGGGGAATTGTTATTTGGCTGCGGTATGCTGTGAGGTGGAGGTACATTCCCCAGTCGGGTAGCTTACAATTACGCTCCCTACCTCTCTTTTCGCCAGAGCTTCGTTTGTCAGTCAGCAGGGTTCACCGCGTGCAGGTGAAGTTGGCTTTGGTTCAAAGATGTTGATGAACTACTTACACCCCAAATATGATATGATATGATTTTCTGTTATGGATATTTATTTATATAAAAATATCGAATCTATTTGTAACCGGTTGAGTTATGTCGAACGTACTACTGAATATTATGTTATATTTTTTTTAAATTTATTTATTTAGAAAAACCGACAGATTACACGATTACATTCACCATAACACAGTCCAAGTACTCAGTCTGGCATGTAATCCAATTACAGGTGAGAACAACATTCATCACAAAAATAATTAAATATGTATTAATAAACAAACATATCCGTACTAATATTATAAATGTGAAAGTGTGTTTGTTTTTTTGTTTGTCCTTCTTTCACATCGAAAGTAACAAACGGATTGCAATGATTTTTTTTTGAAGATAGTTTAAGGCTTGGAGAGTGACATAGGCTACTCTTTATTCCGGAAAAACATCTTATTCCCACGGGAAAAAATAAAGTTTATATATACACAAATCAATGGCAGCTCCACTGGACCACGCGGGCGATGCTGCAGGTAACAGCTAGTCAGTAATGGTTAACAGCATGAGGGTTACACCGCTCATGACAGAACCTTCGATTTCAGTTGTGAAAGAGAATCATGGTGAATATCGAGATCACACATTTTATTAATCTTGTTATAGCAAGTAAGTTATATATAGTTGGTAAGTATATACGGGTATGCGAGCTGTACTTATGTGGTTACGGTAATCGCTTTAAAACAGGCAGGCGTATGCTTGTTCGTCACCCAACGTAGTATAAAAAAATTGCTTGTCGTACAGTCGGTTTACTGATGATAATTTTACGTGATAACGTCAAAGAAAACATCGGCAAAAAACGGAAGAGAGATAGACGCGTCACAAGCCGATCGCATAAGCCGATCGTGTTTAATTATCGCTTGTTCCACGCTCTCGCTTGCACTCTCGGCTCAGGCGGAACGTGACGACAAGTCATGCTTTTTCGGGCGGTCAGCTGGCGTTCGTCGATTTATAAGACGTTAACACGTCAAAGAAGTCATTACTATTGTACTCAGCACACGGTTCGTCTCGTCTCGTCATAGTATTGGAACGCCGCCGCTCGTATACTGCATTGCTGCATGTATTAAGAGGGCGTGCCCAGCGCATACAACTCACAACAACTCCACCCACCGATCGTCGATTCATCGTCCCGGCATGATAAGCCGTTTTTTATCGTTTCTTCATTATTTATATATTTATATTTTGAAAGTACTTACTTATTCCAAATTTCATTTAAGTTAAAATGAAATTTATGTCATCAGCGCCATGTCAACATTTTTAAAAGAAAAATATTCCATAATCTAAGTCGGTTATTGAATATTGTTCATCAATGTCCAGACTAAACTATTATTTGTAAATACTTGGAGTTAGGGAAATTTTAACCTTAAAGTGAAGAGGTAAAATGAGAAAGGATTTTGCGGACCCCGACGGATACGATTAACACGCGTTTAAGTATTATAGCATGAAATGTATACTATAACTTGTAAAACTTTTTGTTAGACATAATGTAAGTAAAAAAATATATTGTAAAAACTTTATTGTATCTCGTATTGGCCGTGTGGGTTCCGGCAGACTAGAATAGAACCACTCCATCTCTTCCCGTGAATGTCGTACAAAGCGACTAAGGGAAATACATTATAAAACATGAATCAGACCTCCCTAACCCGTTTGGCCAGCGTAGGGAGTGTAGGCCAAATCCTCCTTCTGTCTGGGACGGACGAGAGAGGGTCGTGCTCCTGTAGTGGAAACTAAAATGACCTGATGATGATGATGATGAAAAACTTTATTGTACATCCAAAATAATGAAATACAAACTATATAAAACAAAATGAAACGTACAATGGCGGACTTATCCCCAATAGGATCTCGTCCAGTCAGCCATAGAAAACCAGAAAGGATGTTTAAAAATCGCCAAGATCCGTAGTAGATAGCCATTTATACCCTCAATTATGTTTTTTTTAGAAAAAAAGGTGTCACAAGCCCTTTAAAGTATGTTGAACAATGTAATAGTGACTGACTTGAATATTTCCATCTTTTACATGTAAAATATAACATAGTAACTTATTTTTTAATCCCTAACATATACAGTAGTTACTAGAAAAGAAATACAGATTAAAATTTTAATCCACCTGAGCTAAAAATGAAATAACATAATTTCGTGAAAGTACGTGATAAAATTCCGATTTTTGTCCACGAGAATCCGGCTCGACACCTCAGTGCGGTCCGAGTAATGAATTCGTAGGTGCTAGCGAGAAATTCTGAAAATGTTTCACACAAGTCGTCTCTCCGGAGCATATTTTTTTTATTACCGTACTAAAAAAAGCAAGGTTTGCGCACCACTAGAATAACGCTGAGCGAAATGGGAGAAAAATATGATACCATTATGTAGGTATATTCATTCGTTTGTGTGCTTGACACACCTAGAATAGAACACATAATATAGAAGTACAAAAAAATATAAAATTCTTTATTCAATATCAGATTATTACAGTTCTGTGTAGTTATGTGTAGTGTAGTGTGTCGTTTAGGATTTCTTTTAAATAAAAATATATTTGTGTAAGAAAATCCTGCCTATAGAACGTATAGAAGTAAACATTTTATTAAGAGACGAACCCGGTGGTCGAATGGCTACAAATAGCCCCTTTAACTCCGAGTTCGCGGGTTTGATCCCCGCACAAGACAAATATTTGTGTGTATGAACATGACTGTTTATCTTGATCTGGCTGTTTTCTATGTAATATAAGTATGTATTTACAAAAAAAAAATGTATTTAAGTACATTTATCAGTTGTCTAGTATCCATAGTACAAGCTTTGCGCTTAATTTGGCACTGGATGGCGCTGTGTAAATTGTCCAGAAATATTTATGTATTTATTTATTATACTACGTCGAGTAGCAGACATAGAGGGAGGATATGGTAATCTTCCGCATTAACCCATGATCATCCCACTATTGAAGTACAGGTTTCTTCTAAGTCGAAAGGGGTTTAGAGCGTAACCCAACATGCTGGTCAACTGCTGATTAGCGGAAGCCAGAGTTTTCAAGCCACCCAAACGTCACTGTCCAGCCCGCCTAGCCAAGTGTAACGAACGAAGTGTTCGTAGCGTAACGAACGTTAGATAGATCACGTGACATTTGTCAATTCTCATACTAAAGTGTGCGATTTTGACAAATGTCACGTGATTTATCAAACGTTCGTTACGCTACGAATTACACTTGGCTAGGGGGGGCTGGGGCCCTAACGCCGAAGCTGGAGCCGATTACATTGGATTTTTTGAATGCGAAAATGAAAGTACTGCTTAGATTGTTGGTAATTGTGTTCAGCTCAGCTGAAAGAACACCTAGAGCTTTGTCGACTAAGCTGAAGATGTTTGTCAATAACTTTAACGTAAGACCACCTTTTGGGGTGCAAGTGGTTTATCAACATCTTTGAACCAAAGCCAACTTCACCTGCACGCGGTGCACCCTGCTGACTGACAAACGAAGCTCTGGCGAAAAGAGAGGTAGGGAGCGTAATTGTAAGCTACCGGACTGGGATATGTATATCCCGGTCACATTATCTCGAGACCTCGCTGGAATGCGAACCTCCGCCCCGTTCTGCTTTCACCTCGTTTTTCACCCCGTTCTCCTTTCAGTGCGGTTAGCACTTTCGTTGCCGATACCTACGCGTCGACTTGTTTTCGTGGTATATTTTTAAACATTTCATTGATAAGTTTGGACTTTTATATCGACGCCAGGTCTCGAGATAATGTGACCGGGTTGTACCTCCACCTCATAGAATACCGCAGCCAAATAACAATTCCCTTGAGGGTTGTTGTGTTCCTGCGAGTGAGTGAGGTCACCAGAAAGGAAGGAGTTGCTGCGGTGGCAGCGAGGGTGGCGGCGCACGAGCAATATGTTATGGTGCGAGCGTTAATATGGCTATGGTAACTGCTTCACATCAGGCAGGCCGTATGCTTGTCTGATGTGAAGCAGTTAGCATACATGTTACATGTTACAATTCCGATAAAGGTATTTGAAAAAATATTAGCGAGATATCAGTTCACGGCTAAGTCGCGGCAAACGACTAATTCATACTGATTTGATAAATGTATTAATCCCATATAGGTACCTGGCTTACAGGGCCTTAACGAGCGTATATCAATCACAGCCAACTTTAGTACCCAACAAGCAATCAGTGCCATCAATAAAGTGGAATCAGCGCGACCCAGTGAAAGCGCTCATAAAATTTGACAAATTACACCTCTATCTGCGCTGTTAGTCGTCTATTGTGGGAAAGTAGGTTAAATGGTAGTACGATTTATAGTTTACCAATTGGGCGAGGAAATCACCTATAAAGTTATCTCTTAGATTCTAAATGAATGAGAGATTTTATTAGGCATTTTGAAAGTGTTTTGCATCAATCTACTTTCATTTTACTACTGAGTTACTGGTGTCCCCTCAATCGAAGATACTTAGAGCGTACTCCACCACATTGACCCATAATGTTCGATTATGTGCCTGAATGAATGAGAGATTTTATTAGGCATTTTGAAACTCTTTTGCATCAATCCATGTTCATTTAACTACTAAGTTACCGGTCTCCCCGCAATCGAAGATGCTTAGAGCGTACTCCATCACATTAACCTGTCATCCACAATAATCGATTTTGTGCCTGAATGAATGAGAGACTTTATTAGGCATTTTGAAACTCTCTTGCATCAATCCATGTTCATTTCACTACTGACTTACTGGTCTCACCTCAATCGAAGATGCTTAGAGCGTACTCCATCACATTAACCTGTCATCCACAATAATCGATTTTGTGCCTGAATGAATGAGAGACTTTATTAGGCATTTTGAAAGTTATTTGCATCAATCTATGTTCATTTCACTACTAAGTTACTGGTCTCCCCTCAATCAAAGATGTTTAGAGCGTACTCCACTACATACCTGTCATTCACAATGATCGATATTATGCCGTTTGCATATTGACTGCGGTCGGTCGGTGCATTTAGTGAACGGCCGACCTACAGCAGGCACTCAAGTCCATGTTGGCTATTACGCTATTACAGAGCTTTTCTGCTCTAATGGTAATCGGCTGATGATGATGATGATGGTATAGCTCATACGAGCTATATGGTTTGCCCACTGCCACTCAGCTTTTTGAGCCGTAGAGCCACGTCGTTGACTCTCGTTCTAATACAGATGTTTTTAATCCTGTGTCTACCACGTAAAGCAACCCAGCAAACAATCTCCATGTGACATGTACGATTATGGCTTTCGTATAAAATTCGTAGGTAGCAAATTAACATGTCTCTATAAACCTTTATCTAGAGATAATAATGATAATAAGGTACACAATATCACAACTCGATAGCTACACCTATATCATCATCATTTTAGTCTTCACTGCAGGAGCACGACCCTCTCTCGTCCGTCCCAGACAGAAAGAGGATTTGGGCTACACTCCCCACGCTGGCCAGACGGGTTGGGGAGGCCTGATCGATGTTTTATAATGTATTTCCCTTAGTCGCCTTGTACGACATCCACGGGAAGAGACGGATACCTATAATAAAAAATAAAATAAATACAATAAAATATCTTTATTTCAGGCAAAATACCCATGTAAATGTATGTAAATCAAATAACACACAGTATAAAAAAAAGTCAGTCATATAATTAGTAGGCATTTAAAGGTGCCTACTTTGTGTCAAATTGTAACATACCTAATTAGTGTTACAAACTCATTTACTATTGTCGTTCAGGTGAACAGAAATCCAATATTTAAATATGGGATCCGCCAGATTGTCTGAGACTGACTTTAGAATTTCATTATTAGAACGTCTCAAGCGACTCCAAAACGACGCGAGCCTAGATCGAATGATGGCTTAGACATTCAGATATATAATATTAATAATATCAGTCTTCTTTTTTAATGTAATACATATGTATACGCACACTCTTGCAATCATTATGCGAAACAATTTACAGTGTATCTAAAAATACTTGAAAATTTTGATAACCTTTAACATAGATTTTTCTTTCACAGCGATGTCCAGGATCGTACTATGCGCAGCACCCTTTCCCTTCGCCTTGTAACGCCTTCTCACACTTCTCCAGATTATACAAAAACCTTCACTGTGCAATCTATAAGGCTTGGGAATGCTCTGCCTATAACTAACCGTAACGCTCAAACTATTTCAAATTTAAAAAATCTAGTTAGTAAAGATCACTATAGGTCACTTACTTTATCTGTCGCTGACTGCTTATCCGTAATAAGTACATTTACATATGTAGTTTATCTATGTATTTATATTCATGTATATATGTATGTTTAAATATAGTTATATATAAGTATATTTATAATGTATCTATATAGTGTATGCTGCGTCATCTACTCTTTTGTTTCATGTCTCTACCCAAAGGTTGGAAGAGATCGCTAAGCGATAAGGCCGCCTATTTTACTTAAGATTGTAAGTCATTATTGAAATTATCAGGTAAATTCATTGAGCTTATAAAATCGTCCGGTCGTTCTGTCTGTCCGTTGTCAAAATTTAGAAATTCGAACTTCGGATTCGTGTAGAGCATCAAAAAGTAGTAATGTAAAGTGACCTTGGTTTTCCGATCAATTCGGGAAAGTGGATAAAATAAATAAATAAAAAAATGATGTTGCCATGAAACTCAAAATTTCGAAATTCTGACTTCGGATTCGTGTAGAGCATCAAAAAGTAGTACTGTAAAAGTACTGTACCTTGGTTTTCCGATGTCAATTCTTCCCGAATTGACATCGGAAAACCAAGTGGCCAAAATAAATAAATAAATAAATTTCGCTATGGTGGCGCATGCTGCGCGTCCGATGTTTTTTCCTGTTTTTGGTGCAATAAAGAGTATTGTATTGTAACATATACGTTACAATCTCAAGCTAAGTCACGGGAAGACACTAGTAAATTATAATATTGTAGAAATCAAATGTAAATATCAACATAAAAGGTATCCAATATAATTTAAGATTCAGCCGAGACCTCACCACGCTATCGTAATCAGGCCCCTCGCTCTCCAGTTATGAATTTTTATTAGGCCCTGCAAAAAGGTTTCGGTGGCGTGTCCGTTTTACAATTTAATTAATTTGGCATTTAATATAATTTATCGCAGTCAGCCATACTCGTTTTTCGCGAAGGCCGTTTTTAAATTCGAACCCTTTCTTTTTGTTTCGCAAGATGAAAGAACGGAGATAGGCCGTTCGAAATTAAGTTAAAGTGTCTCTGCGAGTTGATGCCTATTATGACTGTCGAAAATGAATACCTAATTGAATTTCCTATAACTGTATGGATAGATATTTTGATATTTTTTAGAAGAAGAAACATTTATTTGTAACATAACACAACACTAATAAACACAACACTAATTAAATTTTGACATGATAACGTCTTATATGCACGCATAAAAAAGCATGACTCATTGTCACGTTTCGCTTGAGCCGAGCGTGCGAGCGAGTACGCGAAACAAGCAAAGAGATAGAACTAAGCGTTCGGCTTGTGACGCATCTACGAGTATCTATCTTTCACTCCATCGGCCGATGTTTTCTTATGACGTTATTACGTAAAATTATAAAAGACTTTACAGACAACCATTTTTATAAGTTACTAGCGGCCCGGTACGTGCTTCGCTACGTATAAAGTGAAATACTAAAAAAATTAATTGATTTATATATATATATATAGATTTGATACAAAAAATGTGATAAATGAAGAACCGCTCTACCGATTTTGTGCAAACTTCACATAAACCATCTACTAAATAGTCCAAACAAAGCCTAAACATTTGGTTTGAATAGATGTGCCCGTTCTTGAGTTATAAAATTAGAACGAAAAGTGGCATTGATTTTTATATATATAGATTTGATACACAAAATGTGATAAATGAAGAACCGCTCTACCGATTTTGTGCAAACTTCACCAAAACCATCTACTAAATAGTCCGAACAAAGCCTAAACATTTGGTTTGAATAGGTGAGCCCGTTCTTGAGTTATAAAATTACAACGAAAAGTGGCATTGATTTTTATATATATAGATGTGTGATTATATTTAGAAATGGACTTTCTTTGGCTAAAATGATGTTGAGGATTATTTTTCATAATTTTTATTTATTTATTGCATAGATGTGTTTTTGTATATATCATATAATTGTCATCATCATATTTATACACATTTTTTAAGACTAAGGTAAGCAACTACGCCTGTTCATTACTTGTTGAGATATCAAAATTTATTTTCATAAATAAGAATTAACTAAACGAACTATTACTTTATTCGACGCTATATAGTTTTATCTCAGCATCAATGTAAGGGCGACTGTGGGTGGAGAATGCCTGTATAGCATTAAGTCTGCCTATATACATCTTTTTTATGTGCCTGAAGATTAAATTTAGTCTAACCATTAAATAACTTAGACTCGAAGGAGATGTGCTATTACAACATCTGCCTTGGATAAGCTAAGAAGAGTCTGGAGCAACCGCAACATCACCAAAGCCTCGAAAGTCCGTCTTATGAGAAGCTTAGTCTTCCATATTTCTATATGGCGAAGAAACGTGGACGGTTCGCTTGAAGGACCGACGCGAAATCGACGCACTGGAAATATGGTGCTGGCGACGACTGCTACGAATCCTTTGGACTGCGTTTCGAACCAATATATCTCAATCTTGGAATAGCTTAATAGGATAAATTATCGTCGTCTGGGCAACTACGAGTCCTCAAATACTTCGGAAACATTGTTCGGAACCGGAACTCCATAGAACAACTCATTGTCCAGGGGCAAGTGGAGGGCAAGCGGTCCAGAGGTCTGTAGATCACCTACGCGTTGGACAGACTGCATAAATGCTGCCACAGAAAACACTATAGTCCCATGTTCCCGTAACGCTGAAGACCGCAACAAGTGGAGGCGCATCGCGAGGGCTGCGTTACCCAGAGACGTATCATCATGAAACCACGACCACTCTGTCAAGAGTGAACGACTGAGGAGAACCATATCTTACAATTCAAATCAAATCAAATCAAAATATCTTTATTCCTTGGACTTTATAAAGCACTTAGAAACGTCATACAAATTAAATATAAGAACATGTGTCTAAATCATTACTACTTTAAATCCGCAGAGCTTAGATTCACTTTCATCACACTATCTTGAATGTGAAAGTGAATTTAAGTGCCAGTTCCGGCGACGGGGCTTCTTGAGAAGTACTGACAAGAAACTCAAGCAGCAGCTCTATTATTTACCTTCTCCAATGTTATAAATCTTTTCTATTATTAAACCCGTTCCTTTCATGAACCACTTCATAAGAATAAAGGTCGGAGAAGGCAATTCAGAAGGAAGTTCTATGAGTGTCTCTGTGAGTAACTGCCTAATTAGGACCTCCAACTCCAGAGAGTGGGCAATAATTATCGTTGGATGTTACTGCTCGAAAAGATTTTAATTATTAGGGTTGTATCATTAATTTATTAAATTACTATCTGGCCCGGCGATCTTCGTATCGCCATTAAATATTTTTACGTTAATTTTTCCGATGAGTTATCAACTATCCTATATCTTAAGTTCGATCAAACTGCACACACTGTGCTAAAATTTTATTAAAATCGTTCCGGTAGTTTAGGATTCCATCGCGGACAAACAACGTGACACAAAATTTTTATATATTAAGATTATTTTGTATATTTACTAGCTTTCGCTCGCGACTTCATACGCTGATTCTGGTTTACCGCGATAATTAAAAAAAATCCGTGCTTCGGAGGGCACGTTAAGTCGTCGGTCCCCGCTGTTGTCATTGGATGACAGTCGTTAAGTCAAGTCAGTGGCCTTTAGGCTTTAGGTGGCATGAAAACATTGGCCTCCGCCAACCCGTAGTTGAGCAGCGTGGTGGAGTATGCTCTAAACCCCTTCGTTTGAGGGGAGGCCCGTATCTCAGCAATGATATGGATAAGGGTTGACGACGAGTAACAAACATCTAAACATCATCACACACGCTCACATTTATAATATTAATGGGATAGTGGGATATAGATACATTTTTATACCTTATCGGATGCCCAACAAGCATCTGTCGTACCACGTCGTATACCACGTCAAGTGACAGACAAGCATACAGCCCGCCTGATGTGAACCGGTTACCGTAGCTATATAAACGTTCGCAACTTGAAATATACGCATTGCATTGAACGCAGCAAGTTCTTCCTTTCTGCCCCCTTACCATCATTTCTTATTGCGATTCAATAATTGAAATTGCTTATTCATACCAATGAATAAGCGACTCTATTCCAATTGAAATAAAGTCGCTTATTCATTGGTATGAATAAGCATTCTATTCAGTTATTGAATCGCAATAAGAGATGGTGGTAAGGGGGCTGATGACTACACTCACTCGCAGGAACACAACGACTCTCAATGGAATTGTTATTTGAGGTGGAGGTACTTCCCCAGTCAGGCAACTTATATAAATGCGCTTCTGCGTATTATTAATATACTCTTTGATGTTTGTAGGATGCTGGAACATTAGTTCCGCCTTCTGTGCAAACATACCGGTAATTTTTCCGTCCGTTTAGCCGGAAAAAAAGTACTCTGTGTGTCATACCTTTTCCTTATTTACCATAAGTCCGTTTTATTTACTGGCCTCCTCTTTACGGGTCACTCAAAGGATATTTCCAATTTTTTTCTTTATGAAAAACTTGATGCAAACATTTTTGTTTGTCGTTTTTAGCGGAATGGAATTCACTTTGCCAGCAAATACATTCTTGGAGTATCTCGGAAAATAAAACTTGCCTATATTGGTATGTCTATGCTGGGACTTCTATGGACGGTCGTGTACATAATTTTCTTTGGAGATCTTTTTTCTTTCGCTTATTGAAAAGTTAAGTTTTAGTACATACTCGTACATAATTTGAAGATGATTCGCTTTGACAAATCCTTTCATTTCTCTCTAAAGTTTTAGCCCTATTTGATCCCTTTAGGAGTGCTGAAAACGATTTCTTTGTGTTTTTTTATTAAGAAAGCAAACAAGCCTGATGTTAAGCATGGTAGTTACCGTAGCCTATAGACACATGAAACACCAGAGGCTTTGCCGTAAAAACTTCTTCACGCCATTTTTGAAGAACCCAGTGCTGCCATTGTCTGGCGATGATCCAGTCGGGTACAAACTATGACATTTTATATATAGATAGGCTATAAGTGGGCATCGGGCAGTAAATTGGCTACAAAGCGGTTACTCAGTACATACGCATATACCGGGTGGAAAGGGACTAGCGACACCGTGAAAAATTACAGATTGTGCGCATGCACATAAAATAGCCTATTGGCTATTTGACAATATTCAAAAATTGTATAAATTATTTAACAATATCGTAAAATGCACAAAACTATAAAGATCTGCAAACTTTCATTCTAATATCTTCCGTCGGACTTATTTTAGGGTCGATTAAAGTTTGGCGGTAAAGTCCATTTTAAAAGTATACAATTATTAAAAAATATTATTTCCATTGGAGAAGCAATAAAAAATACTATAACTTTTATTATGACACTAATTACATAAACGTAATATTTAACATAGCTGTCGTACAAATTTCTGATTTGATGCATACAAAATACAAACCTGTGACGTCATAACTCAGTGGCCTTTTGTATGGAGTGTTTTCGGGAAACTCAACAAAATTGTGATTTTCAAATTAACATATCTCGAAAGATTTTTGTGCTATGGAAGTAATTCTTTCACCTATGGTTATATTATTGAGACGTCCCTACATATCAAACCGAAAAAAATGTTAGTCAATTAGCCCATTAATTTATCCCAAACAACATTTTTACCAAAGGAACTATGCTATTATTTTTTAACTTTTTCGAGTCATAGCTTATCAAACTTTACTACAGAAAAGGTCCATGTTCATCCCTAAACCAGCAAAGCATTGACAGGTATTACATATTTGATTTGTAATCTAGAACTCTCCTTTATGGTGTAACATGACCGGATTGTCCTTAGCATAAGAACTATATGTATGCCACGCATGTTTTTGCAAAATAAATATCTTGTATCTTGTATCTTAACTCTCGTATGTAACCCTAATGTGTGTTATAAGCAATAAGAGATCTTGCAAAAAGAGGCCGAAAACGCGCCGTATACGATTAATAATATTGATACCTAAATTTGTGCGATGCGCTGGGGCCGTCAAAAGGCTGACGCGCGCGTTCATGCGGACATAGAACCATTGAACAGAGAGAATTTTAATTTGTGAGTGAAGCCCTCAAAACATTTAGAGCAAAAAAAAAGTATTTTTGTTTGTTTGCGTACAAGTCACAGATCTGAAAAAGTCCTAAGGTTGTCGTCGAACATAGCTCTCTAAATCAGCAAGCTAAAGTGCCAGTGAGCCGTCCACATCTGCCGGGTCAGCGATGGGAGATGGGGAGGAATGTCCTGAAGTGGAGGCCCTATATGTCGCAACGAAGCTCCTCCTTCTCCCCCCCCCCCCCCCTCCCCCTCTAGTCTCCACCGAAGACCTCAATAAACTGGCTGGAAACGGGTGGATAAGTAAAGCGTAAAATTGTGTAAGTGGAAATCCAGCATTGGATAGATACAGGTTGATAATGATGATGATGATAACTCTGTAACCTGATAATAAAGTTCGAGAAATCACTATTTTCATACGGCCATTCTAAAGTTGTCGGAAAAATAAGTAAAAAAAAGTTCGTTCGGAAAATAAGAGAAATCGTACTGTTTTAGTGTCATACTAACTATTGTTCAATTTAGCTAGTTCCAATTATATGAAACCTTATTTTTGTTGTATGGCACTTTAAAAAAAGGCCCAAATACGGGTGGAAACTGTGTGGTCTGCTTTATCATAAAATATACTAAGGTGGCTTGGGGTGTAAGTGGTTCATCAACATCTTTGAACCAAAGCCAACTTCACCTGCACCCTGCTGACTGACAAACGAAGCTCTGGCGAAAAGAGAGGTAGGGAGCGTAATTGTAAGCTACCCGACTGGGGAATGTCACCTCACAGAATACCGCAGCCAAATTACGGTTCCCTTGAGGGCTGTTGTGTTCCTACGAGTGAGTGAGGTCACCAGAAAGGAAGGAGATGCTGCGATGGCAGCGGGGGTGGCGGCGCGCGAGCGATATTTTATGTTGCGAGCGTTAATATGGCTACGGTAACCGCTTCACATCGGGCAGGCCGTATGCTTGTCTGCCACCCGACGTAGTATAAAAAAAAAGGTGGCTACACTATGTGCGTGCATTCTATATCTATAGGTTTTATGTATACTCTGCTCAATGTTTCTTTCAGCAAACTTAATTCTTATATTGCTATTCCGTGCTTAGGTCTCCCGGGGATCAAACTTTGTTCTTTTTTATTATTCCTTCGCTAAGGTTTATTGTGATCATGAACACAAGTAATGGGAATCCATTAATTTCTACTGAAACTTTACTATTTAGTCGTCGTCAACATATATTTATCCCACTGCTGGGATACGGGTCTCCCCTCAATAGACGAGGTTTAGAACAGTACTCCACCACGCTGCTCAACTGCGGGATGGAGGAGACCAGTGTTTTCAAGCCGCCTAAAAGCCACTGACTTGGCTTAATGACTGTTATCTAATGACAACAGCCGGGACCGACGGCTTAACGTGCCCTCCGAAGCACGAAGGAGTTCGAGATAAATAAATCCATCCATGGACAGGCTACGGCTGACGTTGCTTAACTTGCGTGTTAGAGTAACTGGCACAACGACGCCATCTAGATCCTATTTAGTCACTTCAATGAAAATTTATTTAGGTCTTATTACGAATATATTCTATGACCAACTGTACTATTTATTTATCTATTGAAATATGGTAATTTCTGAATATTGACGTTTGAAGATTTGATTTTTTGAGGCTGTTACATTTCAATAAATAATAAATATTGTCAGACAAATTACACAGCGCCAAAGTAAGCGAAGCTTGTGTTACGGGTACTAGACAACTGATAAACATACGTATATACATTTTTTTTTTGTAAATACATACTTATTTTTTTTTTTTTTTTTTATTTATCTGCTTTATGGCGATCTGTGATATCACAATAAGCCATTTCTTTGTTTGATACCATGTATCTTATTGAAGATTTATACATAGAGATCCTTCACTCTAGTCAGGCAAATCTCTTCAAGAGACTCGGAACGTCATTTCTTTGAAGCCTTCATACGTAACGCTTCCATCGCCACTGAGTTTATTAGCTAATTCGTTCTTGTGTCGTGTTAATCTGCTCTGGTATTTTTCGCTGTATTCTGTGATTTCCTGTCGAACAGTGTTAATTTTTATGTCTTGGTATATATATTTATTAGATATGTATTGTGGAATATTCAGTATTGCTCTGATCGTCTTGGTTTGGAATCTTTCCAGGATATCTATATTACTATTACTGGCTGTCCCCCACAATTGGATGCCGTAAGTCCATATCGGCTTCAGAATGGCCTTGTACACAGTAAGCTTGCTGTTTGCACTCAGTTGCGACTGTCTTCCAATAATCCAGTACATAATTCTCAGTTTAGTGTCCAATTGCTTTCTCTTCATCCAAATGTGTTTTTTCCATGTTAGTCTTCTGTCTAGGTGCATGCCTAGGTACTTTGCGTGCTCTTCTTGTGGTATTTCCTTGTTATTTAATTTAACTGGCGGGCAATTGTCCTTTTTTAGTGTGAAGGTAACATGTACCGATTTGTTCTGGTTAGCTTTAATCCTCCATGTTTTGGTCCATTCCTCAATCTTGTCAAGGTGTGTCTGGAGTATTCTAGAAGCCGTTTCGGGGTTGCGGTGGGTGGACAGTAGGGCTGTATCGTCTGCATATGTTGCCACTGTGCTCTCATCCATTGTCGGGAGGTCAGATGTAAATAGTGTGTACAGAGTGGGTCCAAGGATACTACCCTGAGGTACCCCTGATTTTATCTCCATAAGGTGGGAGACCGCGTCGCCAACCTTCACTTCAAAGCAACGACTTTTAAGGTATGATTGAAGAATTAACAAGATAGGGTGTGGCAGTAGCTTCTTGACTTTGTACAGTAAACCTTCATGCCACACTCTATCAAACGCCTGACTGATATCCAAGAAGACTGCAGAACAGAACTCCTTCCTCTCAAGTGACCTGGTTATGGTATCGACAATTCGATGTACTTGCTCAATTGTGCCATGGTTTTCTCTAAAGCCAAATTGATGGTTCGGTATGAAATCTACTAGATGTTCTTTCATTCTGTTTAATATAATTTTTTCAAGTAATTTTCCTGTTACTGCCAGGAGACTGATGGGTCTGTACGAGGTCGCCTCCTGAGGTGGTTTCCCGGGTTTGGGTATCATCAGTATTTGTGCTATCTTCCACTGACTAGGGATGTGAGACAGTCGCAAGCAGGCATTAAATATTTTAACTATAGCCATAATACCCTTTTTGGGCAGTTTTTTTAATAGCGTGGCGTCTATAAAATCGTAGCCTGGGGATTTTCCATCAGATAGGTTTTTGATCTCTTTAGCTATCTCAGTTGGAGATGTATATTTCAATGGAAGGCACATCTGCTGGGCACACTCCAGTTCCTCAACAATCTCAGCATTTTGTCCCGGAATTGCCTCAGGGAAAGGTGTAAAGACTGCGCTAAGATGGTTGGCAAAAATTGAAGCCTTTTCTGCATCCGATCTTGCCCATTTGCCATTCTTGGTTTTGAGTGGAGGGATTTGTTTACTTGGCTGTTTTAACTTACGTGTAGCTCGCCAGAGGGAGTAGTTCGTGTCTGCAGTAGAAGTCAAGCTTGCGAGGTATGATTGGACGTTAGAATTTATGAAGTCTTTGGACATTTGTTTAAGTTCTTCAGAGCATTTGTTAAACATTGCTTTATCTCTGGGGTATCTATTTTTTTGCCAAATTTTTCTCAGATTACGACGTTCTTTAATTTTGTCTTTGATAACTTTTGGGTATTCATTTTGTTTTGGTGGAACTCTTTTCCGCGGTTTGGTTGATACAAAGGCTGCATTGTATATAGTTCTGTTGAAGTTCTCCACCTCGTTTTCAATGTCTTCTGTTGTTACTATAGGGTTTTGTAGCTCTATCCTAGATGTAATGACTTTCTGATATAATTCCCAATTTGTGTATTTATTATATAATTTTGTAGGAGGTTCTCCTAATACCACTTGTGAGCCTAAGTTCAAAATTACCGGTGTGTGATCCGACGACAGGTCAGCACACGATTCGGTAGACATGTAGTTACATCCAATATTACTTGAAACGAAAAAGTCAAGTACGTCTGGTATCTTATTCGGGTCAGAGGGCCAGTGTGTGGGCTCTCCCTGGGCCAGGCATTCCATTCGATGTCTTGTGATAATTTTGTAGAGTTGCCTACCTCTAGGAGATACCAGCCTAGAACCCCAGAAAGTATGCTTTGCGTTCCAGTCACCTCCGCATATGTACCGGGAACCCAAGCCTGAGAAGTAAGATTTAAAGTCCTCTTCTGTAATAGTGTGTCTGGGTGGACAATATACCGCAGATATTGTAGTATCCACGTTATTCTTCATCTGAATCTTAATGGATGTGGCCTGTATTTTTTCAGTGCGGTACTCCTCAAGAGCGTAATGCTTTATATTTTCCTTTATGATTACAGCTGAACCTCCATGACTATTTCCTGATGGGTGGTTTGTTGTATATATTTTGTAATTTGGGAAAGAGACATGTGATTTTGCAGTGAATCTCGTTTCGGAGATTAAAGCTATGTCAATTTTTTCTGATTGTAAAAATATGAGTAATTCTTGACGACGTTCCGTCAAGCCGTTGGCGTTCCATGCAATTATTCGCAGGTTAGCTACACCTTTGAAGCCAGGCTTGCGACCAGTTGGACCATGCGGTCCATCATCTTGTCCATCATGTTAGCCATGAACTGTTGTAGTCTTTCGAACATTGTGTCTAAGAAGTCCATTAATTGACTGCAATTTTCTTCTTCAATTGGAGATTTGGGAGTGGCTGCTGCTCTTACGTGACTTCTGTTTGTTGGCTGGGTATGCGAAGGTAGTTGACTTGTAGCTACGTTGTTGGGTTTGGGGGTTGCGGCGGCTTTTGCATAGCTACTGTATGTTGGCTGGGTATGTGATGGTTGGCGAATTGGGACTGTATTATCCAATTTATTCATGTTTTTAGATTCCATGTTTGTGTTGGTCTCTTTGGTTTTTGGTTTGATTTTCAAAATTTTTTCTCTGTATTCTTTGTATTTCAAGCACCCTTTATAACTTGCGGGATGTTTTTCCTGGCAGTTTGCACAAGTAGCCTCGGTTTCAGGAGGTTTGCTGCAAGTGGACGTCGGGTGATCATTTCCACATTTCACGCATCTGAAGGGCCGACAGCACTGATTTTTTGCATGCCCAAATCTTTGACACCTTTTACACTGTATAATAACCTTCTTTTTGTACGGAGCTTCAATTGTTACCCTCATTTGATTTAAATATTTGATGTTGAAGATGTCTTTATTGTTAGTTTTGGGCTCCAGATCCACATAGAACAATGGCAGGGGTTGTTTGGTGACCCTATGGAGAGCATTTACCACCTGTCTGACCTCATGCCCTTGTGTGTTTATTTCTGCCTTTATATCTTTAGTATCTTCAGTGGGGTGCAATCCTCTGATTACTACTCTATAAGCTCTTTCGCTTTTGAGTTGGTATGTGTAATGTGCAATATTATTAGTGGTAAAATTTTCCCTTATGGCTTTATAGGTTGATATATCTTTTGGCATTAGTTTGATCACATGCCCCGATTTTAAAGCTTTTAAGGTGTATAGTTGAGGATCTACGATTTTGTTGACATTTACTTTCAGTGATTTTATATCGATTACTCCAGTTACGAAGATGGGTTCAGGTTTGGGTGTATATTCTTTAACTGGTAACTCCTCATCTTCACATTGCAGAATCTCATATCTATTCTGTGTAGGGATTCCAGTCGTTGTCGTATTTTTGACAATTTTTTGTTTGTCACTGTGTATTGGGCTTGCATTTTTTCGTTTCTGGCTTCTTGGGGGCACTTTATCATGCTGCCATTCGTTATGGCTAATCATATAGTTGTCCGATTTATCTTGCGAAGTGGATGTGCTTTCTGCTATTGTTTGACTTTGTTTGTCATCTTCAGTATTTGTGCCATAGGGCGTTAGAGCCGGTAAGCTATTACTTCGATTTCTGTTGAACATACTTGCATGTAAAGTCTGCTGTACCATGTTTGTTGGGTTGTTTGGTTTTTTGTTTATATTAATTTCTTTCATATTAATCCCACGAGTATGGGTCGATATATATGGTCACTCAAAGGGTGACGCCCGTCCCTTTGAGAAGGCTCTTTACAACAACGTTAGCCTGGTCCGTTGAGGTAGGCGCTAGTGACTCACCTCCTGTAAGCCATGCATCCTATCGGCGCGTATCCCACCTTAGGATTAGGGTGAATTATTATAGAGGCTGTCTACCTCTTGACACAGGCGATGAAGCCAATGTCCCCATTTCCAGATGGCATGCTCATGGAGCTACGGGTTGTAATACATACTTATGATACATAGAAAACGCCCAGACTAAGACAAACAGACATGTTCATGCACACAAATGTTTGTCCTATGTGGGAATCGAACCCACGAGCGTTGGTGTCGAAGCCGCGTCATTGACCGCTACGCCACTGAGCTCGTCATTCAATGATTCAAATTACTCAACATTACTATTCATGTTTTAACTAACTACAAAACGTTTAGACTATATATATAAGCTAAATACCTATATATACTTCAAAATGTAGGAACTAATTTATACAAAATGAAAGGTAAATTAAATACATACCGGTCAACGTTTTAAATGTATTTTATCTAATCTCATACTGAAATTTACACATTAAAAAACTAACACACTGTATAACACACTGTAAACACTGTATCATAATGACTGTCTTTACGCACAAGCTATCAAAATAAATTTAAAAAGTTATTTTTCGATACAGTTGTCATATGGACAACTGTATCGAAAAATAACTTTTTTTCCATTTCGATACTGCTTCAACCCTGGATACAGGTATTTTAAGCAGGTTGCAATGCAAATACATTGCAACTTTGCAAAATTTTTCCACATAATCTGTGAACGCGGCGCTGCGCGACGCGTCGCGCATGCGCACTACGCATGCTCGATCTGCAAATGGATTTATAAGTAAGAAATAAAGCTGTTAAATTAACTTCATGGTTGTATTTAAAATATTATTATCATATATTTCATGAGATTAGATAAAGTAGTGTATGAAACTGCACATAATTAGGTATTAAAATATTCGTGTGGTCTATTATAACATTCGCCTTCGGCTCATGTTATAAACTTACACTCGTATTTTAATAACCCTTATTATGCAGCAGTTTCATAAACTACTATTAAGGTATTTTTAATTTATTAAAAAATGGGTATTAATTTATCAGTTAGCAAATCGGTTTTCATTTATATATCTAGACGTGTAAATTTAATATTTGGTTATTATTAACGAAGGGATGAACATACGCTTCCGTGACTATGGACACACGAGTGCGCAAGTTGAAGGGTGCAATTTATCATTTTTACCATTCACATCTCTACGTTTTATTTCGACTGTGAGCTAAGCAAAAACGAAAGAAAAGAATTAGTGAAAATTCACAGTTGAATTTCCGTAATAATTACTTTGTTCCCTAGGGATGGTAAAGCCATTTTCGTCCCTCTATTTAGATATGAAATGCTTACTTACCGAATAGAAGATATTAAAAAGAATGTCTCTGATTTTTCGCTTTACATCTTTTTTTAGAACAACTGAATGAAATGAATGTATGAAAATATTGTTAGATTATGCACAAAGGAACAGAAAGATACAACATAACAAATATTAGCGGTATGGAAGTAGTACTTTTTTTATAAAAGTATAAACTTTGTCAGGTGTATCCTAACGCCTAATATAAAAGGAGTATAGCTTCGCTGTGGCTCAATCTCACCGTTCCCATTCAATTGCAATGGATTTCCCTTTACATACCACATTTTATCGTCGACTACGAAAAGTGTTGGTTTGATACCCAACAATAAAGAGCTTGATGAGGCAATTCCCAAAATATACAACACATAGTAAAATGCTCAAGCAGGAGTCTGAGTCTGAAAAAATACTTTTTTCAGACTCAGACTCCTGCTTTTGATTTCATACCCCTGTTCACCCACTTAGGGGTTGATAATCGAAAAATCGTGAAATACGTGTTTAATTATTTTCTTTACATTTACAAAGCTTCAAGCCGAAATGCCCATTAAATATTTTTCCCCATACAAAGTTTAATATACCGTTGTACCCCTTATGAGATCGAATTTTAGAATTTTATTAAATTATGTAAAAGAGTTACATACAAACGTTGATACCCCTTTTTACTCCTTTAGGGAGTGAATTTCGCAAAATCCGTTCTTAGTGGACCAATAGGTCACAAAAGGTAGCCACGGTCCAAATATCACGTTTCTAGCTTCAGTAGTTTTGCATCGGCGTTGAGGAATCAGTCAATCAGGACATGTTACTTTATATAATAGATTTAGAAACAACCTACCACTCCATATGTCATCTTTGCAGAGTTTGAATGAGAGCGGTAGACAGTGGACGTACTGTATATTCTTACTTATGCTGTGGTCATGATCGTGTGTAATCGAAATGAATCGTGGCTGAGAACAATCTCGATTATCGAATCGTATGGATCGAAATCAATTGTTCCAGATTAAAAGTAAATAGATCACTTTTCTCAAATCACGTCTACATACTAACACATTTCTATTATAATTGTCGATACTTTCGACTCGATAGTGTCGAGATGTATCGATATTTTGTTTTTGCACAGTTATGCCTGTTGCAGACAATTCACAAACAAAAAACCGGCCAAGTGCGAGTCGGACCCGCGCACTAAGGGTTCTCTCTATCTATCTATGAGCAAAAAAAATCACCTTTGTTGTATAGGCTAATAATATTTTAGGCTAATAATTTACCCCTTAAATATTTGTGTTATTTTAATTTAATTATTTATTTTTAAAGTGAATATATAACTAAATATTCTGTGAATATTTTAACCGTCTACCTGTTGCCTTTATCAATATCGAGCAAAAAAAAATACGTTTGTTGTATGGGAGCCCCCTTATATATTTGTTATATTCTGTTTTTTGTATTTGTTGTTATAACAGCAACAGAAATACATCATCTGTGATAATTCCAACTATGTATCTATCACGGTTCATAAGATTCAGCCTGGTGATAAACCCACCACCTTTCCCATGGCTCCACCGACCTGGCGGTCATATAAGCCGAATCGCGGGAGATGCGCGCGGCACTTAGCTCTGAGGCTCTTTCGTGCCGGGGGCAATGCTTGACTCCCTACAAGTTGTTTATTCCTTGTCCTTTGTCCATTTTTAGCCCTCTCCCCTTCTGGGGCGGCTACGTTCACAACAACACCCGGTGATAGACGAACCGACAGTAGAGTCTCAGTAATAGGGTCCGTTTTACCCTTTGGGTACGGAACCCTAAAAAGTAGTATGCGAATCGAAACGCGGACAAATATGAGTTCCCGCCGGGTGAAATTAGATTTGCGAGTTCAGAATTTTTCGGAACTCATCGGAACTTGGGGATCAGTTACGAATGCTTCCACCGTGCGCATTATCATATAAATGCAGAGTTGACGGAAAGATATGGAGGGCGTGTATTGGCCCACCTGGAGAAGTCGGGGGACGTGAGCCAAATAACTTGATATTTAGGGCCAAGTGTGAATATCGTGTGACTTGCCTGTTAATATGGGGTTCGTACTTTTGAAATGAAAAATTGGAACTGGTGAAGAATCTTGGCGAATGCCTAGATTTATGGTGGTACATAATAAGTAAATAGGAGTTACGTACTGTTACTCCATCGTATCGGCCTACCTTAACCCTGAGTACATCCCGGCTATATCATACAAACGTCGCGTTGTATTTTTTATTTTTTCTAAGATAATATTCGTTTATTCAAAAAAATAAGATAATAAATAGAGGTACATAATATGTTACATTTTTAAGTTGCGCTTATTCTACCCAATATGAGTGTGTGAATATATCGTTCAATTATTACCTACATTGTCTATTTATATATTTCATAAATTAAGTAATATGTCAAAAATCAATTATATATTTTATGTCGTAAATGTTATAAAATTGTTTCAACATCATCAGCCTGCATCTACCCACTATTGGATATAGGCCTTTCCCAATGCTTTCCACCATACTCCGCTTTCCGCATCCAACCGCTACCAGCCACTTTTTTGAGATCGTCGGTCCATCTAGAGAGGGGGCGCCCTACGCTTCGTCGCCCCATACGTGGCCTCCACTCTAGGACTTACCTCCCCCATCTGCCATTGCTGACTCGGCAGATGTGGCCAGCCCACCGCCACTTCAACTCGCTGATTCTGAGATCTATGTTGACTGTGGTTCTCCGACGAATTTCTTCGTTCCGGATTCGATCCCTTAGAGAAACTCCAAGCATTGCTCTCTCCATCGCTCGCTGTGCGACTTTTAGTCTGTGAACCAGCCCAGCGGTCAGCGTTCAAGTCTCTGCACCGTAGGTCATAGCGTTGTTTACTTCTACATAAACGATAGCGTGTGTGCAGAACATGAATGAGCATGTGTGCGTACGACGCTATACAAACTGTTCCAGATTGGTCTCAGAGGAGAGGTGAGGTCGACACGAGAGAGCAGCAGGGAGGGGCCATACTGTACTATCTCGAGCTTCTCCAAGCTTCGGAGGGCTCGCTAAGCCATCGGTCCCGGTTGTTGTCATTATTAGATTACAGTCGTTAAGCCAAGACAGTGGCCTTTAGGTGGCTTGAAAACATTGACCTCCACCAACCCGCAGATGAGCAGTGTGGTAGAGTATGCTCTAAACACATTTGCTGGAATATGGGTTCTCTCAATCGAAGGGGTTTAAAGTAAACTACGCTGCCTAACTGTGGGTTGATGGGTCGAAAAATATGTCTGGTGGATATGGGAGATCACCACCGCATAGAAATAGTTTGACATGCCAACAGCCGTCAATGTTTTAGGTCCCCAATAGTGTTAGATACTTAAAATCCGTGGTGCACGGATGTTGAGCTTCACTTGACTAGCCATCTCTTTAGGCTTTTAATGCCTTATTTGCCATATTGCTTTCTCTCACATTGCTAAGAGGGGAAGTGAAATTACAAAAGCTTCCTACTCCTACTAATTGGTTCTGATTAAATTCGTTGTGAGTTCCAAGGCAGCCGTAGTTTACCCCTGGGACTGCAACGGACTTCACTGGTCATTGCCTTTTTTGGCGGTCGCCGCTGTTAATCCTGGCTACACAGGAGACATAGTGGCGGGAATGTGTGGTTGGGCCCCTAGAAAAAAAATGCCAACAGAATTAGATGTTTTATCTCAAAAGTGTTTTCTTTTGCTAGCGAGAGTGCTACGTAACGTGTCAGCGTCCGCCGAATAGTGCAGATAATGTGTATTTGTACGCTCTATTGACGTGGATGTAAGCGACCTGATGACGTCAGCGAACAAAGAATTCAGGCTAGTAGTAGTAGTAGGTATATTAGCACGCTAAAGATAAACATTAGTGTCATTACTGTCATTACAGTGGGTTCTTAGGGCGGAAAAAATGGTTCCGTTCTCTATCTCGGTCTAACATACGCGTATACTCATTCTTTCTCTTTTCGTAGCCATTCTGCTACAGCAGCGTAGTGATGATTGCTAAGTCTACGATAAATAAATAAATATTCTTGGGTAAATTACACACTGCCATCTAGTCCCAAACTAAGCAAAGCTAGACAAGCTATTTCCAAAAGACAAATATTATTATTCTAAATGTCATTAAAAATAAATATCTCAATGAAAACATGTTAAATTGCTTTATAAAAAATGTTTGTGAACATTTTCCTAATTCATGCTTTTTAAATATTTCACTGGACTATTATACAAAGAATAACTATTTGACAGAGGTCTGCAAGAAAATTAATTTAATACTAGACTCTAGATACTACGACACATATATATTGCCTTTATATAAAAAGAATTTGAACAAAAATAAAAATACTTGCAGAAAGGGCACAATACCTTATTATTTTCCTACTGTTAAAAAAAAACAACCTCAATTAAATAAAAATAAAAGTAACTCTGTAACAGATACACAAAATAATACCTTTTTTCGAGAGTAACTGTAATACTGAAAAAATAAGCACGAACATATTATTTCACCAAAATATTGCTGGTTTGTTAAACAAATTAGATATATTGGAATTATGTATTGATGATTTCTCAGACAATCCTTTTCAAATAATATATCTGTCGGAAACTTTCATTAAAAGAGGTGACGAATCGAATATCCATCTTAAAAATTACAACTTAGGTGCTTTTTTCTCTAGGGAATATGAAAAAAGGGGTGGTGTGTGTATTCTAGTACGAAACACAATTACAGAAATAAAGCAAATAACATTATGTAACAATATGGCGGTTGAAAAAATATTTGAATGCTGTGGAGTCGATATTCCAATTTTAAATTGTCTGATTATATGTGTATATAGAATACCAAATAGTGACGTAAATATTTTCTTCAATAAATTAGAATTATTATTGCATAAATTGACATTAAAACAGAATAAAAAAATTATAATAGCGGGGGACATTAATATTGACACACTTAAAAATGATAAAATATCAGATAATCTTAAAGCAATCCTTTTAAATCATAATCTGTTTTTACATATAATTGAACCAACACGCCAAAAATCATGTATAGACCACATAATAAGTAATATTAGTAATGCTAAAGGAAAAGTTCATCATTTATACCTATCAGATCATGATACAGGTCAATCTATTTCCTGTACAACTGAACTTCCTAATAAAAAAACAGGATCGTATTATTACACTTTTAAAAGGGATTATAATAAAGATAATATATTAAAATTTAAAGAAATATTATCGAGTTTGACATGGTCTGATGTCCTCAATGAAACAGATGTGAATCGAGCTTTTGACGTCTTTCATAATTCGTTCATGCTATATTTTAATCTTTGCTTTCCAATAAACAAAATTAGAATCAACTCTAAAGAGACAGGTCCTAGATGGTTAACCAAAGGCATCAAACAATCTTCATTGACAAAACGTAAGCTCAGATACGCATACTACAAAAATAAAACACTAGAGAATAAAACCAAATATATAAAATATGAAAAGCTATTGAAGAGTTGTATTAATAACTCAAAAAGGAATAATAATAAAAAGTACATTGAAAAATCTAAGCATAAAGGTAAAGCGACATGGCAAATAATTAAAAATAAATTAGATAATATACAATTTACAAACGATACGAAATGACCGATGCCAACGATATTGCTGATGCTTTCAATAACCATTTTATATCAAGTAACAATATACGTAAAGACAAAATTCATCCTAATTATAATCTTATAGAGTCAGTTAATGAGACATTATTCCTAGCACCAACCTCAAGAGATGAAATTTTAAAAATTATCAGCTCCTTAAATAACACTAGTTCTGTTGGTTATGACGGTGTATCGACATACGTGATCAAACAAGCTGCTTCTGAACTTGCAGATATACTATGTCACCTCATAAATCTGTCGTTAAGCGAGGGAATATGTCCAGATAAACTTAGGTATTCTATTCTAAAACCTCATTTCAAAAATGGAGATAAAAAGGAACTGAATAATTATAGGCCGATAGCATTGATACCAATATTTTCAAAAATTTTTGAAAAGGTAATATACGCACGAATTATACGTTTTCTAAATAAATTCAATATTATTAAGAATGAACAAAATGGCTTTCAACAAAATAAATCCACGATCTTAGCAGCATATAACCTTATCAAGAACATTGTAGAAAACATAGATAAAAGGAAACGAGTGTCAGCCATTTTTTTTGACATGAGTAAGGCCTTTGTTTTTGTTGACCATACCATTTTATTAAATAAGTGCGAACGTTACGGAATTAGAGGCAAATCATGGGAATGGATCAGTAGTTATATGAGAGACCGTCACCAGTGCGTGGAAATATCACGAATCGATAAAAATCGTTTACTGACTTCATCCAGATCCACATATAAATTAAATAACTGCGGTGTTCCGCAAGGGAGCGTGTTAGGACCGCTTTTATTCTTAATATATATCAATGACATACCCAACATAACCAAATATCCGTGCGTACTCTTTGCAGATGACATTTCGGTGGTAATACCTGATGATGGAAAATCTGCCAATTATGACAATACATTAAGTACAACAATCGACATATTTACAGAATGGATGAATAATAATAATTTGACATTAAATATATCTGTTAATCGTGGACAGAGGTATGTATGTATGTAGGGCAAGGCAATAAATAAAATAATTAAAGCTTGTGAAACTTACCATGTATTTTCCGTACTTGAGACACTGACATAGGGCGTAAAGCTAATATATAAAATTTCCCGCGCAGGAGGTTAACCACGGTTTCGGTATTACCGTGATAGTGGTCGAGAAGTAACCTCACAATTGGGTGTCGACCGTCCAAAACAATGGGGTTTATATCCTGCGCGGGGGCATCCAAAACTGCACAAATTCTTCCGCATAAGCGGATTAAACCGTCTTCTCCCAACATCAAGCTTAAGCTTCTAAGCCTCCCTTGATTAGTTGGGGAAAGACCTGCAATAAGACTTAAGAATTCATGATTAAACGACTCCAATTGGGAGCTCAAAAGAAGGTGCCGTTCCGCCTCCAAAATTTCCTGAGCCGAAAGAGGTTTCAAATTTTTATGAAAAACTTTGGAGACGGCTGACTTTGATTTAGAATTTTGAGGCTTTACCAATAAAGACCGAAAAACTTTAGCACAATAATGTGCCCGAGCGGTAGCCCTTACCAACCGAAGCCATTGACCGAAATGTGAATGATTTGCAACTACCGGAGATGGAACTTTTGGTTGTTCGGCTAATAAAAAGGTTAACGCGTGCTCTGATTTTAATTCTTCAAGCACGGGTGGAGGGCCTGCCGCAGGCTCACAAGGCCAATCTTCCTGGGAAGATAAAAGAAAATTAGGGCCAGTATACCACCGAGAGGATGAGGACAAAGAGGATTGCCCGCGTGTGGCATCGTCCGCCACATTCAATGCCGATGGAACATAACGCCAATCGGCAACATCCGTAGTTTCTAATATCTCTCCCACACGGTGAGCTACAAACGGCTTAAATACGCGGGCGTCGCTTCGTAACCATTTTAAAACTGTTAAGGAATCCGTCCAAAAATAAACTTTAGAAGCAACTATACGATGAGCCTCTAAAATATAAGTTGAGAAGCGAACTGCCATAAGAGCCGCCTGCAGCTCTAGCCTTGGAATAGATACAGGTTTTAAGGGAGCTAGACGAGCTTTTCCACCTATGAGCGCTAAGTGTACTGTTCCGTCTTCGTGAAGAAAACGCCAATAGGCCACACACGCATAAGCTAGCTCACTTGAGTCGGCTAAAACGTGGAGCTGACTTTCCACAGCAGATTTGGTTCGGTAACAGCGAGCTAATGAAACATTCGAAGAAATTTCGGCCAAACAATCGAACCAGGCCTGCCACTTTATTTTCGCAGGAGTAGGCAGCTCATCGTCCCAGCCAATACCCATTCTCCAAGTTTCCTGGAAGAGGATTCGGCCTGCAATAACTACAGGCATTAAAAAGCCAAGAGGGTCATATACTTTCATTAAATGTGATAATACTACTCTTTTAGTTAGATTGATAGGAAGTTCTGACGTCTTACGAAAATTAAGAATGTCATCTTTGACATTCCAGGCCACCCCTAAGATCCGCACCTGAGAAGGAGACAGCATCGGTCCGAGTCCAACCTCGGGAGTATCGACAGCCCTCAATTCTGTCTTTATTAAGGAGAGCGCACTAGGGTTATTAGATACCCACGAACGCATTTCTAAACACGCTGCCTTATGGACAGTAACAATGTCGGCTGCGAGACGAGCAGCAAGTTCAGGACTATCAATACTACCTAGGTAATCGTCCATGTAGTGGTCTCTGACAATGGCCTCGGCTGCTTCTGGATATTTACTCTTATGTTCCAAAGCATTTTTATTTTTCAGGAAAATGGCGGTGCATGGACTAGAGGTGGCGCCAAATATCATAGAGCACATTCTATATTCCTGTAGTGGCAAAGATGGATGATCTCGCCAGAGAAAACGCTGTGCGTCTCTGTCCTGTACTCTTATTTTTGTTTGTGGAAACATTTCACAAATATCTCCATTAAGAGCAATTTTACCTTCTCTAAAACGCATTAAGATTCCTAACAAAGGTTGTAAGAGGTCAGGACCAGGGAGCAAAAGAGAATTTAAGCTGATCCCCGAACATCTTGCTGCTGCATCATGTACGAGCCTCAGTTTTTGTTTCTGCGGATGGTATACACCAAAGTGGGGCAAATACCAAAGATTGCCTAAAGGAGGCGTATTTGTACAAAGCTCTGCATAACCTTTTTCCAACATAGCATTTACATAACGTCGGTACGCTTCAGCATATTCTTTGTCTCTTTTGAATTTTCTCTCTAAACTAAGGAATCTAGATAAGGCCAAATTATAACTATTGGGGATAGAGGTAATGTCCGCTCGCCAGAGCAGACCAGTTTCAAACCTGCCCGATGGAAGACGTCGAGAAGTTTCCTCCAGTATTGCCAAAGCTCGTTTGTCATTGGTGCTGTGTAAATCTTTTTTTGTAATTCCAATTGAGTCGAGACGATAATGATCTTTTATTAAGGACTCTAATTCGGAAACTGAGCTATGGTAAACAGATTCTATAGGTTTACCTGATACACGCCCGAAAACCGCCCAACCCAAAGCAGTTTGAACGGCTACAGGTTGGTTACGAGAGCCACGTCTAATCTTACGCGGTAGGGATAAATGCCAATGGTCTATACCAATTATTAGCATAGGCTTTGCTTCCTCATAGCTCAACTCGTTGACAAGATCCTTAAGATGAGGGAACTTTGCGATATCTACAGCACGGACGGCTTGACTTGTAACACCTAAATCGGGGATAGAGCGGACCCGTTCTAATTTAAAAGTCTCTGCGGAGTACTTACCCTTGATATCGATATCAATATAGGTAACCTCTGAGTCTTTTGCGAGACCACCCATACAGTTCACCCTAATGCTGCCTTTCGGACCTTGAGCTCCGATCGTATCAGCTACCGATTGATCAATTAGAGTGACTGTAGATCCGTCATCTAGTAAGGCGTAAATGTCCATCTCACCATTTGGTCCCGACACAGTCACTGGTAGCACTTTCAGCAATGATTGCGGAGGAGGAGATGGAGACTTCAGGTGCTCTGCAGTGCTGCCATGAGCATGAGCTACAATTACCGGTGCAGTTTCGGGCTCCGGCTCGGGCGATGCACTGTAATGAACAGAATTTATTTGCGATTTATGAAGCAACTCGTGGTGGTAATTACTAGCCTTGCAGTCTTTTACCCCGCAGTTGCCTTTACAAATTTTATAAAAATGTTTACCCCTTTTTAGACACTTTTGGCAAACTTTATTATTCTTAACCCAGTACCATCTATCATTCACAGAAAGAATTTTAAACTGCTCGCACTTGACCACTTCATGGCCGGTGTTGCGACAGTATAGGCAAAATTCAGCAGATGGCGGTAACTTTGACAGCCGAGTACTGCTAAAATTTGAGGCAGATGGCGTCACTTTATCTTTGGAAAATTTTTGCCTGTATGGGTTTGAAGAGGTTGCATAACAAACGTCATCATCGACGTTAGTGTCAGAGGCGGCATTAGTGGTGACATGCGTGCGAGCTTTATCTATAGGCTTCGGACGCGAAATGTCATCGATAATGCCAAACCTCAAATGAACCCGAGACTGTTGCGTGAGAAAAGAAGACAGAAGCTCTAATTTGAATTTAAAACCAGAGTCGGAATAAATAAAAGCATAATCAACCCATTTCTCACGCATCAATGGGGTTAACTTGAGGAGTACACTATGGAACAGCTCTGGAGAGGCGAGGAATTCCACAGAATCTAGCATCTTTATGGTGTGGACACAGTTACGTACTACACATGCTAGCTGGTGGAGTTCCTTGCCACCATCCGCTGCAGACAGTCTGGGCATGCTCTTAACTTGTGATACAAGATGATGTATCAGAAGTTCGGGCTGACCAAACTGCTCCTGCAGCGCGGCCATGATCTCTTCTGGATCGTGTGACAAAGCCAGAAGAGAAACAACGGCATCACGAGCTGCTCCTCTAAGGGCGTTATTCAGCCGGCCTATATTTTCCGTCGCCGAAAACGAATTTTTAGAATTTAAAAATGAAGTTTTAAAAGTTAACCATTCAAGAGGCGAACCGAAATATAGGGGCAGACTAACTACATTACCTGCATTCACCTTCTCACTCTTGACCCGGGCGAGATCACTTATGACCTCAGCCAACTTCAAAAAAATCGCTAGGTTGATTGTGGGTAGTGTCAAACACATTTGAACGATTAATATAATTTTGTTTACAATTCTGATCGTTTTGTGTACCTAACATGTGTTTTGTTGTAAATGAGTTAGGCGTGTAGTGCGAAGCATCCAGCGCCGGGTGCTGATGAAGCCGGCCGACCTCGTTGCAAGCTTCCAATGCACGAGCGCCTAGCTGAGGCGCGGCATCGTTGTAGTTTCGACTAGTAGTCGCGACGCACGGGGTATACGGTGCAACGGCAGCACCCCCGCGCATTGTGCAGGTAGGTGATAGAGTCGCTGACACCATGCATATGTGTGGTGCCGTAGTCTGTGTGTGCAATTCGGAGGGGCCCACTGCGAACTGTGGGTATCCCCCACTGGACGTCATTGCTGCAAATGCTTCTGGAGCCGGCGCGAAATAGGGCGCGCGCTCGCGTGCCGCGGCTTGTATGCCGGCGATACGTGGTGAGCTTACGCGCTCGCGGTCGGCTATTTTAGGTGCTTCTTGTACATCCAATGCCGGCTTGACCGACGCGATAAAGGGCGCGTGCTCGCGCGCTGTACTGCCGGCTGAATAGCTGACAGCGCCAGCGCCAGGCGAGGCCACGTGCTCACGTCCGTCGAGTAGCACTGGGGTACCAGCACTTGGAAGTTGTAGCGCAGGGGCGTGCAGCGTCGATGTCATCTGTCTCTCAGACAAAGCGGTGTTAGTATCATCTACCCATTTAAGTAATCTAGAACTCCTATATGACTGGGAGCTGGCGGCGTCATCAAGAGCCGCTAATTCAGCTTCTAATTCTAAAGTCGCAACGGCACGCTCGCGCTCAGCGGCGGCTTGTTCGCGCTGGGCCTCCAAGTCGGCTAAACGACGTGCATGTAGGGCTTTCGCCGCTAGTCGCTGGGCTCGAAGTGAGGCCGACGAACGATGTGAACCTCGTTGCGAATCGGGGTTGCTACTGGCAGGGTTAACACTAAGCGATACGCCAGCGGATACTTCTAAAGGAGGAACATTTTGATCCGCACAGGCGTCTTGAGCCGTTGCCATACCTCTTGTTAAAACCATTTGGAAAATATTTTAGAAATTCGGAATTTGGAAATTTATTACAACTGGTAAAATGACCGGGAGAAGGACCAATGTTAATCGTGGACAGAGGTATGTATGTATGTAGGGCAAGGCAATAAATAAAATAATTATAGCTTGTGAAACTTACCATGTATTTTCCGTACTTGAGACACTGACATAGGGCGTAAAGCTAATATATAAAATTTCCCGCGCAGGAGGTTAACCACGGTTTCGGTATTACCGTGATAGTGGTCGAGAAGTAACCTCACAATTGGGTGTCGACCGTCCAAAACAATGGGGTTTATATCCTGCGCGGGGGCATCCAAAACTGCACAAATTCTTCCGCATAAGCGGATTAAACCGTCTTCTCCCAACATCAAGCTTAAGCTTCTAAGCCTCCCCATGTTGGCGACAGACCTCTTTTTGTAGACTTTTTTATAGTATTTACTTTTTATATTCGAATATTATATTTTTGATACTTTTTGTTTTTATAGTTGTCATATTATGTCAGTGTCTCAAGTACGAAAAATACATGGTAAGTTTCACAAGCTTTAATTATTTTATTTATTGCCTTGCCCTACATACATACATACCTCTGTCCACGATTAACAATATCCAAGACTAAAGTAGTACAATTCGGTAATTATAAATCCAAAAGACATACCTCTAATATTATATCAAATAACGACGTAGTTGAAAATATAACTGAAATAAATTTCTTAGGAATTACTATAGATAGTAACTGCAATTGGAAAGCTCATCTAAATAATATCTGTAAAAGGCTAAATAAATTCGTTTACGCTCTCAAAACAGTACGCAAGACTACATGTGAAAAAACAGCCTTAATCTCTTATCACGGATATGTTGGTTCAGTTCTTCGCTATGGAATACTGTTGTGGGGTAACTCAACTCTTTTTAATAAAGCTTTCATCACACAAAAAAAATGCGTTCGAGCTATTTGTAAAGCTCATCCAATGGAGTCGTGCAGACCTCTATTCAAAAAGTTGAGTTTATTAACATTGCCGTCTTTGTATATACTGGAGGCTGGATTATTTGTTAAAAAGCATCCAGAAATATTTAAAAAAGCGAATGAAAGTAAAAAGCATTTGTCCAGGGATCCAACGAAATTACAGTTACCCAACGCAAATTCAACGCTATACCAAAAAAACTGTTTCTATATGGCAATAAAAATCTATAATAACATTCCAAAAACCATAAGGGAACTAAACGTTAATCTATTTAAAATTAGATTAACGAATATTGGTTAAAAGACAAATGTTTTTATTTATTAAGTGACTTTTTATCCTGTAAGCATGACATTATATGAAACCGACATCAACCTATTACATTATTGACATTAATATTTTTTGACATGTTATTAATTTATTACATACTTAACTTATTTTTTTTTTTTTTTCAATTTAATAATTTAATTAACTATTCTCGAATGTATACAAATTTGCACGCCATCAAAATATGGCAAAATATGAGAACTGTAATTAACAAATAAGATCTGTATATAACCATATTTTATGCAAATAAATTATTGTTACGAGCTAGGGTTCGAGATTTGGATGTAAAACGCCAATGACAACTTGCAAGGATTTATTCACGCAGGGTCTGGTCTGCAGGTCTTCACAACACGAAGTTCACACTAAGATTCCAAATCGCAGGTCAAATCGAAGTCCAATAGTATCGCTGAGGTCGTAGGTTATCACTTGTCTCGCAGGTAGATTCGCTCGAAGTTTACTCTTCCCAAGTCCAAACTGAACTGCCTATGCGCCGCGGCGGTCGCTATTTATATCCGCCGGCAAGGGTTCTCGAATGTTCCGGTATGTACATGCATGTACTACCCATCGGTAATTCATCGTAATGTCTCGAGACACATCTCGAACATTTCCATGTCATAGTGTTATGAACCTTATGGCAGTAGACATACGGGTCATTATTGCTTGCATCGAAGTATGCGGCGACTATTCTAAAAGGTTCTATTCTAGATCGTTCGAGACAGGACCGCGACACTGCTCCCCTCTTAGAAATGCTCGTCCCGAGCATCTTCATTACTGCCGTTATAAGAAGCTAAGCGGTCAATGTGAACCACTTTTTGTGCACCTCTCGGCTGCCGTTGAATTCGATATGTCACGTCATTCAACCGAGTGACCACTTTGTATGGCCCTTCCCATCTTGTCTGTAATTTCGGAGACTTTCCTTTTCGTCGAGTTACGTTGTGAAGCCATACTAGTGCTCCTTCTTCGAAGCCGTTTGTATTTGCTCGACGGTCGTACCTAGTTTTCATCTTTTCACTCGATTGCAACCCATTTTCCCGAACTATGGCATGAATTTCTCGCATTTTCTCACGTAACTCGGAAATGTAGTCGTGTAGAGTACGTGGGTCGTCAGGAGGTCCTCCAGTTAGCAGATCTACTGGTATTCTCAGTTCTCGCCCAAAATTGACACGTGCTGGGGTTACCTTTGTGCTTTCATGTTCAGCAGTTCGGTAGGCCAGGAGAAACGGCGGTATATATTTGTCCCAATCTCTCTGGTGGTTGTCAACGAGTTTCGCCAAATGTCTCTCAAGTGTCTGATTAAATCTCTCTACCATGCCGTCGGATTGAGGATGATATGGGGTGGTCCTAGTCTTATGCATACCCAATATTTTGCAGAGTTCTTGAAATATCTGTGACTCAAAGTTCCTACCTTGGTCGGAGTGTATTTCCAAAGGCACACCAAATCGGCAAACTACTTCTTCAAACAACTTGGATGCAACAGTTGTGGCTTCTTGATTAGGTATGGCGAATACTTCTGGCCACTTAGAGAAGTAATCCATAACTACCATGAAGTACTTATTTCCTGATTCCGTTACAGGGAATGGTCCAGCCACATCAACTGCAATGCGTTCCCATGGCGCACCAACATTATAAAGTTGCAGGTTTCCTCGGCTTCTAGTTGATGGACCTTTCACCGCAGCGCAAGTAGCACACTTGCGGCACCAATCTTGCACATCCTCTCGACAATGAAGCCAGTAAAACCTTTCCCGAATCTTTGTTAACGTCCGTTTCACGCCCAAGTGTCCACCTGACACGCCATCATGTACTTCACGAAGGACATCTTGTACCTTGTCTCTTGGGACAACTATCTGAAGATGGAACTCTCTGCCATTAGGTTTCTCCCATTTACGGTAAAGTATTCCGTTCTGAAGAATAAAACTGTCCCATTGAGCCCAGTATGCCTTGGTGATAACACTAGTAGGGGCGACTTCGCACCATCTTGGCTTGTCCTCGCCTCGTTTCTTCCATGCGACAATGAGTCGCAAATCTTCGTCATCTTCCTGTGCTTCTTTCATCGCCTCATCTTCCCAGGATCTCGATGGGCCCATTCTTGTCAATCTCAATGGCAGTTCCTTTGTCTCTTGTTTGGCACAGTGCTTGCAGTCTTCAGGACATGGCCTTCTTGACAGTGCATCAGCATTTCCATGCGCCTTTCCGCTGCGGTGTTCAATCGCAAAGTCGTACTCTTGCAGTTGTTCGATCCATCGAGCAACTTGACCTTCTGGATTTTTAAATTGTAACAGCCACTTCAGGGCGGCGTGGTCAGTGCGAAGTGTAAACCGCATGCCAATGAGATATTTGCTGAAGTGCTGTAATGTCTTTACCACAGCCAAGAGCTCCCTTCTTGTCACACAGTAGTTCCTTTCAGATTTCGACAGCGATTTACTAAAATAAGCCATCACCACTTCTCTGTCGCCTTGTTTCTGCGATAACACACCTCCGATCGCTGTGTTGCTGGCGTCTGTGTCTACAATGAATTGGCCAATAGGTTGTGGAAATCCCAAGATTGGAGTTTCGCAAAGACATTTTCTTAGTTTCTGAAAAGAACCCTCGCAGGTCTCATCCCAATGAAATGGCTGCTTGTCTTCAGTTAATCGGTGTAAAGGCTTGGCAATTTCGGAGAATCCCTTAACAAAGCGTCTGTAATACGAGCATAGCCCTAAAAATGCCCGCACTTCTGTCTTATCTTTGGGAGTAGGCCACTTTTGTACTGCTTCGATTTTGTCTGGATCAGTCTGTATGCCTTCGCTGGTAATCACATGGCCGAGATAGTTTACTTTCTTCTTAAACAAACTGCATTTTTTCGGATTTAACTTCAGGTTGGCTCCCTTTATCTTTTTCAAGACCTGCTCTAGGTTCCGTAAGTGGTCTTCAAAATCTCTGCCCATGATTATGACATCATCCAAATAGACAAGGCAAGCGTCTCCAACTAATCCTGCCAGTACACACTCCATAAGTCTTTCGAAAGTAGCCGGCGCGTTGCATAATCCAAAAGGCATGACGTTAAATTGCCATAAACCTTTACCAGTTGAAAAGGCTGTCTTTTCTTTATCCTTCGGATCAATTTCTACTTGCCAGTAGCCGGATTTCAGATCTAACGTCGAGAACCATCTCATACCACTCAATGTGTCCAGTGTATCATCGATTCGTGGTAGTGGATAACTGTCCTTCTTTGTCACATTATTAAGTCGTCTATAGTCCACACAGAACCTTGTGCTACCATCTTTCTTCTTGACCAACACAACTGGAGAACACCATGGACTAGCAGAAGGTTCTATAATTTTGTTTCTTTGCATGTCTTCCAACATGTCTTGAACTTCCTTTTCTTTAGCAATTGGTATGCGCCTTGCTCGCTGACGGATAGGTCGCTCGTGTCCGGTGTCAATTTTGTGCTGAACTAAAGATGTTCTTCCAGGATTTCCTTCGTCCGAAGAGAAGATTTCCCCAAAACGCAGTAGCAACATCTTGGCCTTCATGATCTGCGAATAGCTCAGATTACTTTTACAATCTTCAAGCAGTTTAGAGACTATAATTTCGCTCCTGGTGTTCGTCGTAGTTGAGCTTGAAGGTGATTGGCAGTTTCTCATCCAAACAGCTTCTTCACATCTTCCAATAACTTCACCTTTGCTTAGGCTAATCTCTCGGTCGCACAAATTCACAACCCTTACTACAGCGGTCTTACCTCCACGGACGAGAGTTCTTGCTGTCAGCACTTTCTTACAGGCTGCACTGCCGGGCGTATCTTCAATCAGCACACATCTATCCGGCTGATTCTTCTGACTCAAAGGCAGTTTCACCTTTACTTGAGCTTGTGCTCGTCCAGGTATTATGATTTTCTTCAGGCACGTTACTTTTCCATTGGGACCGCCAAGTATGAAGTTTTCCTCATCACCACATTTAAAGACACCGTTAGTGACATCGATGTAACAGTTGTGTTTCCTCATGAAGTCTAGGCCCAGAATGCAATCATCCATAATTTCGGCTACGATTACGTTATGAGTGTATGACGACTCTCCAACACGTATCGTAACCAACCTTTCCCCTAGGACGGGTATCTGTTGGCCAGAAGCGGAGAGAAGTCTGCATAAACTGGTGTCTTTGCGTCTCCCTACAGCTTTCACTAGATCTGGTCTCACTATTGTTCTAGAGGCTCCTGTATCTAAGGTGATTTTGCAGTCTATTTCGTTCACTCTACCGCGTATTAGTAGACTGTTCCCATTCCATGCTTGTGAGATTACGGTTGCTGGGGCTTCCTCCGCTCCAGCCAGTACCCGCCCCGCAGTCCTGGCTTTTACTCGTTTCCCTGATTCACGGTAGAGGGCGCAGCATCATGCTTCTTTACCAACTCTTCAAAACGCTGCTCCATGTTGTTTAGAAGTGCATCCAGCCTGTCATCAGTTTTGGTCGGTTGTCTTTCCTTCTTAGGGCACGTGAACTGCAGATGTCCTCTTTCCCCACATTTGTAGCACATGGGCCCGGAGTTCCTTTTGGGCGGCGTCTTGATCTCCTTAACATCCTCCGTAACTTCACGAAGTTTGTACCCTTGCCGGATATCTTGTCGCGCAGCTTCAACTTCCAGGGCGTGTGCGAGTGCTTCTTTTAATGAGGCATGGTGGCGAAGCTTCACTGCAGCCCTAATTTCAAGATCCTTGATTCCGTCAACGAAGGCTTGAAGAATGTTGGTGTCCACCATCCTACTATCAGCAGAAGGGTACGCCTTTCGAACCAGCTTTTCGATCTCCAGCGCCCATTGTTGAAGTCCTTCACCTGGGCGCTGGGTCCGGTCCCGTAGCTGGGCACGAAAAACGTGTTCCAAGTGTCGTTCCCCATATCTAGCCTCAAGTGCCTCCAGCAGGTCTTTAAAGTCGCTGCCTGAGGTAGGTAGTGCCTCCAGCACAGACAAGGCCGAACCTCTGAGCGCGACGGTGAGGGCTGTCAGGCTCTGTTCGTCCGTCCACCCATTCGAAGCAGCGACAGTCTGAAACTGCTGGCGGTAGGCGGCCCAAGACGTAGTACCGTCGTAAGGAGGCACCTTCACCTTAGGTCCCTGGATTATGCCGACAGCTCCGCTCGACGTAACTCCAGCAGCTTCTATACGCCGAACTTTCATCTCCAGTCCAGTGAGGCCAGTTTTCACATTTTTCAAGTCGTCCTCTAATTTGGAAACCCGTCCATTCACTATCTCTACATCTTCATGTAGCTTAGCTACCGTATCGCTAAACTTGGTAACGGCAGAAAGAATCCTTTCTTGATCTGCCTTCTGTTCTTCTCGCAGGCCCCTCTGTTCTTCTCGCAGGCCCCTCTGTTCTTCTTGCAGGCACCTCATCTGCTTGCTTTGTTCTTCTTGCAGGCACCTCATCTGCTTGCTTTGTTCTTCTTGCAGGCACCTCATCTGCTTGCTTTGTTCTTCTTGCAGGCACCTCATCTGCTTGCTTTGTTCTTCTCTTATCCTCGCCTGCTCATCCATCATGCCCTTCATCATTGCCATCAGGCACGACATATCCAAAACCTCCGTTGAAAGTTTCGGAGGTTTAATGTCTCCGGTGGGCGTGGCCAGATGGGCGTGGCTAGGAGGCGGAGCTTGTTGGCCGGTGGGCGTGGCCTGCCCGGTGGGCGGGGTCTGAAGGGCGGGGCCAGGGGGCGTGGCTTGGCCGGTGGGCGGGGCCTGGTCGGTGGGCGTGTCCTGGTGGGCGGGGCCAGGGGGCGTGGCTTGGCCGGTGGGCGGGGCCTGACCGGTGGGCGTGGCCTGGTGGGCGGGGCCAGTGGGCGTGCCCCTATGGCCGGTGGGCGTGGCCTCAGGGGCAGTAGGCGTGGCCTCCGCAGCACATTGTGCCCTAGTCCTCACACCAGGAGTATCCTCCCTCGGAGTCAGTGGCATCTCCAAATCCCCAATTCTGACACCAAATGTTACGAGCTAGGGTTCGAGATTTGGATGTAAAACGCCAATGACAACTTGCAAGGATTTATTCACGCAGGGTCTGGTCTGCAGGTCTTCACAACACGAAGTTCACACTAAGATTCCAAATCGCAGGTCAAATCGAAGTCCAATAGTATCGCTGAGGTCGTAGGTTATCACTTGTCTCGCAGGTAGATTCGCTCGAAGTTTACTCTTCCCAAGTCCAAACTGAACTGCCTATGCGCCGCGGCGGTCGCTATTTATATCCGCCGGCAAGGGTTCTCGAATGTTCCGGTATGTACATGCATGTACTACCCATCGGTAATTCATCGTAATGTCTCGAGACACATCTCGAACATTTCCATGTCATAGTGTTATGAACCTTATGGCAGTAGACATACGGGTCATTATTGCTTGCATCGAAGTATGCGGCGACTATTCTAAAAGGTTCTATTCTAGATCGTTCGAGACAGGACCGCGACATTATCTTTATCTTATCTATATTTATCTAGTTACTAGATAACTGATACTATACTTAAATACATTTTTTTTTGTAAATACATACATATAATACGTAGAAAACACCCAGACCAAGACAAACACACGTTCAAGCACACAAATGTTTGTCATGTGCTTGGATCAAACACGCGACCTCGGATTTAAAGTGGCCATTGCTAACCATCCGACCATCGAGCTCGTCTTAAAACTTTACCTCAAAATATAAATAACACTGTAAGATATATCCCGGTAAACTTAAAGAGCTTCATTGGGATCATTGTTTCATAGTCGGATAATAAAAATATCCTTAGATGCTTACCTTCCAGTATAGGGATTAATACGGTATAGTTTCGGGTTCGCAAAATTGCGAGCGGGGTTATAGGATCCCCGAGGGATTCTGGGAATAAGAAGGGGTGGGGGAGTAATAGTATTTATAATAGCGGGGTTCGGATTAGCTCTATACGTGCGCTTATTATGACTGCCTTTATATTTATGTGTGTGATGAAAAATTCTTGCTTTCGCATTAAACAATAATAAAGAAATATTTCTGAACAATTTACACAGCGCTATCCAGTCCCAAATTAAGCGCAAAGCTTGTACTATAGGAATAAAACAACTTATATAATGTACTTAAATACATTTGTTGTTGTAAATACGTACTCATAATACATAGAAAACACCCAGACCAAGACAAACAGACATGTTCATGCACAAAAATGTTTGTCTTGTGCGGGGATCGAACCCGCGACCTCGGAGTCAAAGTAGACATTGGTAACCGTTCGACCTCGGCTCATCAATTTATTAAGTAGAATGAAATTTTTTTAAGTACAGGATTTGCATGGAAATCTAGCAGCTTGGAGGAGCTCGATGGCGTCGTTGCGCATAACAGTCTCTTCGATCAGTCAAGTTAAGCAACGTCGACTGTAACCTATCCATCATCATTAGCCTGCATCTATTTACTGCTTGATATAGGGTTTTTCTACTGCTTTCTACCATTATGCTTTCCTCATCCACTATCACCACTCATTTTTTGACGAGCTCGGTGGTCGTATGGTTAACAATGGCCGCTTTTACTCCGAGGTCGCGGGTTCGATTCCCGCACAAACATTTGTGTGTATGAACATGTCTGTTTATCTTGGTCTGGGTGTTTTCTATGTATTATAAGTATGTATTTACAAAAAAAATATATTTAAGTACATTTATCAGTTCTCTAGTACCCATAACACAAGCTTTGCGCTTAATTTGGGACTAGATGGCACTGTGTAAATTGACCAGAAATATTTATTTATTTATTTTATTAAACACTTATTGCCCTTATTTCTAAACAGAGGAGTTCTATTTTCGATTCCTGAAGAAATAAAAAAAATATTCAAAAACATTGAAATAATAAACCACAGTTTAAAATACAATCTGAGTACGAGTAGGTACCTAATAATTAAAACACTAACCAATTACTAAAAACCATACAAAATTCGGACATTCGTAACATAACTGTATGCAAAGTTCCAGAATATCATCCCACAAGTTACGATTCAAATCGTCCGGTCATTTCCGGTTCCACCTCGAGGGTAAACGGAGGGTAACTTTTGCCACATATAACCACACGGTACCCACAAATAGGTAACATCTACTCTTGTACGTACTCGGACTGTTTGAAAAGGTGCTGCATAAACTTTGGACTTGGTCAAATTTACAATACTCAAAATGGTTCAAATATGTTGTAATGATTTTTGAAGTGAAAACTTCTTTAGCGGCGTTGTGCACTTTTTGGGATGGGTAAAAAATGTTAAACTCGCGTCAGGTCACGTGAAGGAGGGATAGTAGACCGCCGGCGTGGTGTAGGAGAGGAAGTAATATCCCCCTTTCTTTGTTGTATAAGTAATTGATATTAACACAGAACGAAAAAATATTACGGATAGGATTTTGTACTATCTATACAAATGTTTACAATACCAAACAACAGTAGCCGTTTTCTGGTGCAATTTAGTATATGTTTGCCATATCTATATTAATAAATTATCATTGAGTGTAAATCAAATAATTTAATGTTTTTGTTCTGAAGTTCGCAGTTAACGTGGTTTAGCCACACATCTATTCACACTTGTAAAATATTGTTCAAGTTGCAGGCCGCGCCGACCCACCGGCTTATTGAATTATCTGCTTATCTCCATTGTTGTAAGTTTTAATGAATGGCTTTTAGAGCCCGAAACGTGGGCTGCGTTTAACGTTATTCATTTGCAAATACTTGAAGTTAATACACATGTAATTTAGTTTAATACCAAGTAGAGGTAAAGTGGCTATGTGGCCTGCCACTGCCGCTTTAGCCTGCTGATCCATGTTCATAGGCTATGTCAGTAACCCTAGTTCTGTTATGCATATACGTAGTTTATCACGTAGCGTTATTTTTTTTTATACTACGTCGGGTGGCAGACAAGCGTACAGCCTATCTGATGTGAAGCGGTTACCGTAGCCATATTAACGCTCGAAACATGAAATATCACACATAAAAAACACAAAAAGAATTGTAATGTGTGCTGCAGTAACACAAAATGGCTATAGTTATGTATATACATAGCTGTATAGCTAAAGCTAAATTAATTAAATAAATTAAACGGGGTACTCACGTCTTTTTGTCGGGAAAGCCGACTAGTTTCGATCTCAAAAGGAGACCTTCATCAGGGCGAATGTCCAGACACGTCCACCCTCTGACAGAGGGTGGACGTGGTGGGAGAGTATTATGTATAATGTCTTTAGTGTAATGTCTCACGTGAGTTTTAATAATAGCTAAAGCATATGTTTTGTTCTAACGAACAAAAGTCCTTATTGTTTTTTCTACGAGCATAGTTCTCACAATCTAGAGATTTCAAATAAGGCCCATAGATAATTTAGTTTTTTTTTGTTTAAGATAAAATTAGAAAATATTTATTGTAGCAAAAATGTGAGATGAAAAAGTTTGAAACAATTATTATAATTGAATTGATTTAACGTGTAATTCGACTTGTAGTTTTTCAGCTTCAAAGTCATATCTAGGTGGTTTGTCTGGGGATTATTTCGTCAGTTTTACTTAGTTTCAGGGGATTATTAAAAATACTGTAAATTCTTATTGTAGAGAATTTTCAGACTATCTCAGGGAACGAAAAGTGTACCAAAATAAATAAATAAATATTTCTGGACAATTTACACAGCGCCATCTAGTCCCAAATTAAGCGCACAGCTTGTGTTATGGGTACTAGACAACTGATAAATGTACTTAAATACATTTTTTTTTTGTAAATACTTATAATACATAGAAAACACCCAGACTAAGTCAAACAGATTTGTTCATGCACACAAATGTTTGTCTTGTGCGGGAATCGAATCCGCGACCTCGGAGTCAAAGTGGACATTGCTAACCATTCGACCAACGAGCTCGTCATCACCTAATCCATAAAGCTAATATACCTAGAGTGGAACAAACATAAACTGTCAAATGAAACTGAAATTGGATTACATTTGTGGAAATGTATTGTGTGGAGCGAGCGAAAAGCTTAAAAACGCTTAAATACGCTGAACCGATTTTGATGAAACTTGTCACAATTAAAGACCTCGACATGCTTGAGGTTTGTGTTGAAAAAAAATTGAGATCGAGCATGTCCTTGAGGAATGATCATCAAATACATTTTCCATTGAAATCATACACTCTTTGAATCTACTCGCTATACTCAACCTCGATTTCGGCTCCGTGGGCTAGAATCTGGCCTAGTTTACGTGTTTGTGTCAGAGATGTGTCTTAGCTCTATCGATATTCATATCGATATCGATGGTTGTAGATAATACTCAGATGAGATGTGGCTATGCGGATATAAATAAAAACTGAAATTCTGGAATCACTACATAGTATAAAACAAAGTCGCTTTCTCTGTCCCTATGTCCCTTTGTATGCTTAAATCTTTGAAACTACGCAACGGATTATGATGCGGTTTTTTTTAATAGATAGAGTGATTCAACTGGAAAGTTTATATGTATAATATATGCATAACATAGTAGAAAAACACTGATAATTTAGAGGTTTCTAATGTGATGTCGTAAATAAACACATTTTTTTGCTCTTTCATTGCAAACGCTGGCTGAACCCAACGAGATAGATCAAAATAATGTAGTACAGTATTGTTCACCTTAAAATGGTCTACAAAAAAGTTCGCGATGGTATATGTCTATCTCTTAGTGGTAACACACAATAACCGTTATTTTATCCTTTGCTTTTTACAAGAAATAATGCCTTATTTACGAAGCGATTTTAAGCAATACAGAATTAATCCTTATCCAATTAAGTACCTTAAATACATTGCGCATTTAATATAGATCAATATGGCCCTTCACAGCATGTAATTTAAATGAATAGTTTAGAAGATATTACACATTTAAAATGCAGGGACATAACGGCTGTGGCGGTACCGGCCGCGGAGCCGGCGGCGTGTGCCTATAACTGGGGAAGGACTGGATAGGACAAAGCGCAAAGACCTTCTGTAGTACATTTAGTATCAGCATTGCACCCGTGCGAAGCCGGGGCGGGTCGCTAGTGATTAATAAAAATAAGACCGACAGATATTTTATTTTATATATTTTGTGGTGTAAGTGGTTCATCAACATCTTTGAACCAAAGCCAACTTCACCTGCACGCGGTGCACCCTGCTGACTGACAAACGAAGCTCTGGCGAAAAGAGAGGTAGGGAGCGTAATTGTTAGCTACCCGACTGGGGAATGTACCTCCACCTCACAGAATACCGCAGCTAAATAACGGTTCCCTTGAGGGCTGTTGTGTTCCTGCGAGTGAGTGAGGTCACCAGAAAGGAAGGAGATGCTGCGATGGCAGCGGGGGTGGCGGCGTGCGAGCGATATTTTATGTTGCGAGCGTTAATATGGCTACGGTAACCGCTTCACATCAGGCGGGTCGTATGCTTGTCTGCCACCCGACGTAGTATAAAAAAAAACTATTAATTTTAATTGCACATTACTGTGTTGTAATTGTAAATGTCATCAAAATTCTCTTTGCTTCTCGCATCTGGACCATTTTTTTCTCAAAATGTAGTTCATATTTTATGCATATTTTTTTATTGCGAGTTCCATTCGGACGGTTGATTAATCTAAACCCGTAAATTCTTGTTCCGAGTTAATGGGGAGTCTGAAAGACGACATAAACGCATACTGGTATACAAAAACTACTTAATCTTAATGATCGGTTAATTAAATTTATGTACCTAAACATGATACTTTAGTGAAATGTGTATATCACTACCCATGATTCACAACAGTGAAATATATTAATTTATTGTGTGATTCAACCCTAGTCTTTTCTTCGAGCTTTATTCATCCCACCGCTGGAATACGGGTCTCCCCTCAATCGAAGGGGTTTCGAGCATACTCCACCACGCTGCTCAACTGCGGGATGGCGGAGGTTCAACCCTAAAGGGACGGGGGCACACCACACATTCCCACCACTGTGTCTCCTGTGTAGCCAGGATTAACAGCGGCGACCGCCAAAAAAGGCAATGAATAGTGAAGTCCATTGCAGTCCCGGGGGTACAACTAAACTAACCTCGGAACTCACAATTTAATCAGAAGAAATTAGTAGGAGTAGGAAGCTTTTGGAATTTGACTTTCAGGTTCAACCCTAGTGTAAAATGAAAATTATTTTCCTATACTTACTTCATCATAAATTCTTTATTTGTCTATTATATTTTCTCTCACATAATTAAACCCATATAGAAGAAAACAGTCATACTAGTGCAAGAAATTCGTAGCGCATTGGCAAAAATAAACAAAAAGGGCATGTTTGTTTATTTTTAGGGTACCGTACCCAAAGGGTAAAACGGAACCCTATTACTAAGGCTCCGTCCGTCCGTCCGTCCGTCTGTCACCAGGCTGTATCTCATGAACGGTGATAGTTAGACAGTTGAAATTTTCACAGATGTATTTCTGTTGCGGCTATAACAACAAATACTAAAAAAACAGAATGAAATAAATATTTAAGGGGGCTCCCATACAACAAACGTAATTTTTTTTTACTCATTTTTGCTCGCAATTGATAACGGCAATAGGTAGACGCTTGAAATACTCACATAATATATAGTTATATATTCACTTTAAATAGAAATAATTAAATAAAAATAAAACAAATATTTAAGGGGACTCCCATACAACAAACGTGATTTATTTGCCGTTTTTATAGATAATGGTACGGAACCCTTCGTGCGCGAGTCCGACTCGCACTTGGCCGGTTTTTATAGATAATGGTACGGAACCTTCGTGCGCGATTTCGACTCGCACTTGGCCGGTTTTTATAGTTTCTGAATTATAAAATTATTGATAGTGAAAAAAAAATACAAGATATATTCTTTGATACCGTTTTGCCGAGAATGCCTTACTGTAACGCAGTACAGTTGTTTGCGCTGTACCAGTGTTAAATTTAACTTGAACAAATAACTAGGTGCTTAAATATTTACGTAAAGTAATTAATTTCTAAGAATAAATTTCCTCTCGATCTTAGTTGAAATTTAAAGCCGTAATTTGAAATGGCCGAAGTTAGATTACATAGTTAAGACTGTATTATTATTATTTAAGTTGTTGAGAATTATCTGAATGAAATTCAATATAATCGCAATGAATTTCCTTGAAGCATGTTAGGTGACTTGTTGCTCCATCTATTGTAATACAGATAACGTTAGTTGCTTGACAATAGGTGGCGCTATATGTCACAGGTACATGGTTTTTTTTATACTACGTCGGGTGGCAGACAAGCATACGGTCCGCCTAATGTGAAGCGGTTAGTAGCCATATTAATGCTCGCAACATGAAATATCACTCGCGTGCCACCATCCCTGCTGCCAACGCTGCAACTCCTTTCTTTCTGATGACCTCACTCCCTCGCAGGAACACAACAACCCTCAATGGATTTGTTATTTGGCTGCGTTATTTTGTGAAGTGGAGGTACTTCCCCAGTCAGGCAGCTTATAAATACGCTAAGTAATTAATATATAGTTAAGGAAGCCGTAAGCTAATAGTTCCTGTAATACAGGCTTTTCCAAATCCTACTTCAGCACCAGCTTCAGACACGATATAATACCAAGAGCTTCTTGATGATTTTTTCAGTGTACCATGTTGTTGTGAGAAGAAATAAGTAAATGTATTACTAAATGTATTATTATCTCTCTACTGATCATGGGTTAAGCCTAGTCATTTGATAGGCGTGCGCGGGGACATGGATCTATCGCGTAGAGGCTCCATTGAGAAGTTTGATGTAATGTTATACACCCGCTGTGACTAGCTCCAGAATATATCGATGGAACAATATACCCATGATTATATTCCATCCACATCATCGTAATATTTGGCGATCGCGAGTACGCCTTTTAAGACATTTTCTACCACGAACTGTGAAGTTGTGGAATCAACTTCCCTCAGCAGTATTCCCAAATAAATACGACATTTCTTGAAGACCCCACGACGGGGGCCTTCAAGAACAAAGTCAATATTTCCCTTAAAAGGCTGGCAACGGATCGGCGACCCCTTGGCGTTGCTGATTTCTAAATAATAAAAAAAAGATCTTGGCAGACATTGTAAAGTATGTTAAAAATAGATGGGCTATGGACATGATTTTGGTGGACTTAATTCTGGGCTATAGCAGTATATTATTATTATTATTGCATTACTATATGCGCCTTGCTTTACTCGCCATCGATTTGTACCTACTAGTGTTTATAATAATCTATGGAATCAATCAATAGGACATCTGTGGTATATGATAGTCTTTGCCGCGAAGGGCGGGGCGGGCGCGTACCTGCGCGCTTCACCCGTATTGATTATTCCTTCACTTTCCTCTGCTTAATACAAGCTATGAAATATTTTTATTGGCGACTTGGCAGCTTACGAATAAACATTCACATAAATAAAACGTGTTAATAGTCTATTATTGGATTTTTTGTTTTGCCAAGTATGAATTGTAGCGTCCATTTCTATATCATTTCATTCGAATATATAATAATATTCGGATTTGTTTAAACAGAAATGGATAGCGTCCATTTCTGTTTAAACAAATCCGAATATTATTATATATTCGAATCGGTTTGCGGTAGCGACCCTGTTATAGGCGACTTCTTTGTTAACATCTTTCATTTCATGAATGAAAATCAATTGTAATGACTTGGCATCCTTAAGCTATGAAAAAGCAGAAGATCTATTTAGCTTCATAAAATAAAAATGGCATAAGCAATTCATTAGTTCAGTATTCTTATATCATAAATCTTATTTCTTTTTATTTATCAATTTGGACCACAAACAGGGTCACAATCTCAACTTATTTAATATTAATAATGAACGATATACGTTATTGTGAATCCAACACAATAGGTCAGATTATTAGTGAAGTATAATATTATATGAGGAGCGTAACACAAACAAGATATGTTCCAGATATTGCATAGAATATTGCTTACACTTCACTCTTAAATCAGTCATGCATAAGAGGATATGTTAATTAATATTTAATAGTGGTAAGGATACAATAACAAAGAAAGTAATATACGGGAAAAAAATAATTAGCACATGCTTGTGCTACTTATACAGAGTAGTTATCGTATGAGATGAGGACTACACTGTGTAAGTAGTAGTATGATGATAGTAAATTTATAACAAAATATATATCAACTCCATAATTAAATTTTATGCATATATATCTCTATTCATTTTTTTTTATGTGAGAGGGGGGCAAACGAGCATGTGGGTCACCTGGTGGAAAGCAATCACCACCGCCCATGGAGACCAGCGACACCAAGGGGTCGCCGATCCGTTGCCAACCTTTTAAGGAAAATGAAAACTCTGTTCTTGAAGGCACCCATGTCGTAGTTGTTCGGAAATACCGCTGAGGGAAGTTGATTCCACAGTTTCAATGTTCGTGGTATAAAATGTCTTAGGAAACGTACTGTAGTAGATCGCCAATTATCAAGACAATATGGATGGAATTTTAATTTATGGCGAGTTGTATGATAGTGGATTTCAGCGGCAGGTATCAAATCAAAGAGCTCATCCGAGCACTACCCGTGATATAATTTGTATAGAACGCAAAGAGACGCTACATCTCTACGTGTAGAGAGAGAGAGAGTCCAATCGATCCGAGATTCGAGCTGCTCTTCGTTGTATGCGGTCAAATGGAGCAAGCACGTACTGTGGCGCACCGGCCCAGAGATGCGAACAGTACTCCATGTGAGGTCGAACCTGGACTTTGTATAGTTGAAGGCGGTGTCGGGGTGTAAAATACCACCTGGCTTTACTAATGACACCAATCTTCCTGGAAGCCACTTTGGCCTTGCATTCCAAGTGACCGCGAAACTGAACATCACTCGAAATGTCGACACCCAAGATGGCAATGCTAGTTCTAACACTAAGGGGAGTACCTTCCAAACTAGGAGCTACGACTTAGCGGTAAACGCACAAACCTGTGTCTTGGAGGGATTTAGCTGCACCAAATTCAATCTACCCCAATCCGAGACGTGTCTAAGGGACGTCTCAATTTCAGACACAAGTTTTGTTCGGTACTCATCGACGCAATCTCGAGAAACTTTATCTTGGCCAGTGTATCTTACGTCCTGTACTGTCATCCGCATAGCAATAAACATTGTGTATAAGCAGCAAGTCATTGATATGCAGAAGAAACAGCGTGGGGGACAATACACAGCCTTGTGGTACCTACGCCAGCATTCAAGGGTAGTGGGTCCGAGCGTGCTCCATCAACTACAACTTTGATGCTACGCTCAGTTAGAAAACTTGCAATCCATATGCAAAGCTTCTCAGGTAGACCAAAGGAAGGAAGCTTGGAAAGTAATGCTTTATGCCACACCCGATCGAAAGCTTTTGCTACGTCCAGACTAGCAGCCAATGCCTCGCCCTTGCTTTCCACTGACTCCGCCCAACGCCGAGTCGAGTATACCAAAAGATGACCAGCTGAGCGACCATGGCGGAAACCATATTGGCGATCATTTATTAGCTGGTGATCCTCTAAGTAGGCTACCAGCTGTTTGTTAATAATAGTTTCCATGATTTTGGAAAATATGGAAGTTATCGCAATGGGCTTATAATTGGACGGATCTGAGCAAGTGCCTTTTTTAGGGATCGGGTTGACTAAAGCCTCCTTCCATGAGCAGGGGACCACGCCAAGTGAGTAGGAGTACATATACAGTGTTAAGTCTTAAATATGTATCTACGTCTATTGTATAATTTAAAAGTGTATATCTGTAATATAATGATGTTTCCCATCATTATTCACAGATATACATAATATACAAATAAAATTCATTTTTTTTTTTTATTGGACTTGTGACACACTTGTATTATTGGGAGAAGCCGCTGACTCCTAAGATACGGGCATTTTAGCCTTGTTTGTCTGTCAATGATTTATAGGAGTTTTGTATTAACAATTATGTCAATAAATAAATTATTATACTATTTAATTACAACAAAAAGTAACTGAATTTACGAAAAACCTCGCTCTTTTGCGGTAACAATGTCATAAGTCGTCCAACACGTTGCCAAATCACATCCAAATAATGCAGCCGTTCCAGAAACGAATGAGATATAATATTATTTGTAGTTTAGCGACATATACTTTGTCCTTTACTTGAGGATTTATTTACTCTATGCTTGAGGTGATCAGAGCGTTGCTACTTGCTACATTCATTGTCGCATAGAGAACTTAGTATGCATAAGACTACTGCATGAGGTTCGTTAGAAAGAATGAACTTTGTAGATATCTATATATACTTATTAAACAAATTCTATACTCCTAAACGAATTAACAAAAAGCGGCTATGTAGTTAATCTATACGCTGTAGTAGGAAGTAGGAGCGAGAGGTATACCAGCAAAATCTCTCTATAACCTGCTGAAAGACTTTAGCTTGTCCAGAAGTGCAGTAAGTTCTATACTAGAACGAGTATCTAAAGCTGCATTAGCAGGTTCATACCAGATTTGGCTGGGCAGGGAGAGAAACACAAGTAGTGAAGGTGAGTGTTGATGTACGTCGGAAACCGCCCCTTAAACCTACACCCGTGTCACAAGTCTCGGGATCTGCTTCGGGTTTCTCTCTCTGCCACACGATGGACCCGGCACCCGCACGGTGAATCCATGGAAGCTAAGAAGTTCGTCTCAAGAACAGCTTGAATACTTTTAATGATCTTTCTTTTGTTGGATTTGTCTCCATGCCGAAAAACAGAATACTCGCATATCAAAAAATTTACTCGTATTGCAAAAAAAAAAAATATGTTGAAATTGTCAGTACAAGCTTTGTTTGAGAAAACGACCCACAGGAATGAGACGTGAACGGAAAGAGGTTTTTTTTTATTTTTACTGTAAAAATTATTGTATTCGATGAGACTGACACATGCCACGACGCGATCGAGCTCATCCACGGGCATAAAATAAATATTTGTATTTCTCCAATTTTATGCTCGGCTATATGTATTATATTGCCTGTGAAAATAATGAATTATTTTGTTTGTTTCAGGTATGTATTCAGCGGGTTTTTTTTTCAAAAACTCAAGGCGTTACCGCAGTGTATTATTTTTATGTAATCGGGTAAACCAGGTAGGTTGGGGTGTAAGTAGTTCATCAACACCTTTGAACCAAAGCCAACTTCACCTGCACCCTGCTGACTGACAAACGAAGCTCTGGCGAAAATGAGGTAGGGGGCGTAATTGTAAACTACCCGACTATTACTCACTTGCAGGAACACAACAATCCTCAAGGAAATAGTTATTTGTCTGCGGTATTCTGTGAGGTGAAGGTACATAATCAAGTGGGGTAGCTTACAATTACGCTTCTACCTCTCTTTTCGCCAGAGCTCCGTTTGTCAGTCAGCAGGGTGCACCGCGTGCAGGTGGAGTTGGCTTTGGTTCAAAGATGTTGATGAACCACATACACCCCAATAAATCTCATATACCCTTCAAACGCAATTTGTATAAGTCTAGAAAATTAATTTTGTCATTAAATTCTTTTCGCTTGAGAATAATCTTTATTCTCGTAAAATCGTAAATAAGAAGATTTGAGCGTCTTAAATTATATCTGAGTCCTTTATTAAATTTCACTTATTTCTAAAACTTAATGAAAAACTTCTAAGTCTTTAACAATTAATTTTATTTCTACGATCTTCTTAAAATTAAAACTTTTATTAGGCTTTTGTGTCTAAGTTAGATAATGTAATTTTTAATATTAATCATGAGTCAAGGCAACCGAGAATCAAGACTTGTGTACTTGGTGTAGGCGTGTGGACGGAATTCTTATAGATAGTATGTAGAATCAACTGATCTGTGGTCACTACTACTGAAATAGGTATTTTCTGCAAATTATTTTTATGAGATCATTCTTTATTTATTTCAATGAAAATATTTGATTAACCTATGAAAAATTGTATGATTGTATGTAAATACATATGCAAATCGTCAAGCTCGTCCTTTTTTGGTGTCGAAAATAATAGGAATAAAATGAAACTGGATTTTATTTAAATATATAAAGCAAAGTCAGGTCGGTTACCCCATTTATAACTCTAGAACAGTAGGACCGATTGTTATGATTTGTTAGAATTGTCTCCTTCCCAAATAGTAGAATAGCTTCATATATAAGAAAATTTACAAAAAAAATGATGAGGTTGTCATGTAAGTTTTGAAAAATCCACCCATGGAAATGAGATGGGAATGGAAAGATTGAGCCAAAGCGAAGCGTGAGTGTGCAGCTAGTTAGAAATAAAAAAAAAGTAACAAAGAGCAAATCACAAAGGTATTAATAATAAGAACCTTTTCTCAGTATAATCCTTATCAGGAGATAATTTAACTATATTAATTTCGTTGAAGCTTAGTTTAAGAGGATTAATAGAATTTCTGTTAAGTCAAGTAGCTTAAGCTGTTCCAAGAAATATATTTTTTTTCATTCATTTATCTAAATAAATAAAAATGAATGTTGCTAAGCACCTAATCCGAGAACGGCTCGACCAATTCTGCTAATTTTTGTTTTAATATTTTCGTAAGGTATATTTTCGTAAGGAAGGTTCTTATGGAGGGAAAAGACATTAAGGGTAAAAATTTGCGAGGAAAATAAAACACCACTTTCTACCCGAGTGAAGCCGGGTCGGGTAGCTACTAAATATTATAATAGAACATGGTTATTAATGACTGAATCGGACTGTAAAAAAAATGTTGTATTCGAGAGAAAATGGGAATTTTAATAGTAAAAGGCAATAAAGAGGATCGATCTTATGCATTAACAAAAGAACAATACAAAATTGACAAAGTCACATTTTTATAATTAAAGAATTGTTCATTCTTTAATTATAAAAATTATAATTGAAGAAATTCATCTTAACTTAGAAAACATCCAGTACAAGACAAACAGACATGTTCATGTACAAACACATATGTGTTTGTACATGAACATGTCTGTTTTCTATGTATTATATGTATGTATTTACAAAAAGAAAATGTATTTAAGTATTATATTAGTTACCTAGTCTAGTACCCATAGGACAAGCTTTGCTTACTTTGGGACTAAATGGCAGTGTGTAATTTGTCCAGGAACATTTATTTATTATTTAGTATCTAAGTCAAAATGTTTGTTTAATGAAAGATACTTCCAAACATAACGTATAAGCAAGCTACTAGGATCAATACCCTAAATAACACTGTTATTCTTAGAACAGACTTAGATTGTGTTGATTATGTGAAAAGTTCATACATCAGAAGTTATATAAAACGAATGTTTTAGATTTAAGTTTATAAATTGAAAGGTTTTGTGTTTGTTGTTGCCGTGAATACATCATTAAATTTGCTTTCATAGGGAGGCAATTAAAAAAAAACCGGACATGTTCGAGTCGGACTCGCCCACCGAGGGTTCCGTACGTAGGATCATTATAAATTTGATATTTTGCCATAAGTATAAATAAATTTTGTCAGACAAATTACACAGCGCCATCTAGCCCCAAAGTAAGCGAAGGTTGTGTTATGGGTACTAGGCAACTGATAAACATACGTAAATACATTTTTTTTTTGTAAATACATACTATGACCCAGACCAAGACAATCAGACATGTTCATGCACACAAATGTTTGTCCGGTATGGGAATCGAACCCACGAGCGTTGGTGTCGAAGCTGCGTCATTGACCGCTACGCCACCGAGCTCGTCCAATTATAAATAAGAAATAATGCATCGGAAAAAATAAATAAACTATATTTTGCAATGTGCACATCAAGCCCTTTCATATGATATCCCATTTGAACTAGTAGCTTCAATTTGAAATTTCGACACCCTATAATAAATATAGACCCCCTATTTTTTAAGATTTAATAACAAATGTACAGTTTTGAGATTTATTCTTGTACTTGTAGTCTATAACGCCAAATGCCAACATATCAAATTTCATAGTTCTAGGTCAACGGGAAGTACCCTATGAGTTTTGATTCTCTTGAGAATGTGTCGAAATTTGCGTTTTTTGCTGAATAAACGGCCGTATCTTTTTTTACGTAAACCTAGCAGTTTGATTTTTTTACAACTTCATGGGACCGTAGACCTGAGTATACAGTTCAAATTTCTGCTTGATACCTCCACGCATTCTCGACATAGAGGGTCTTGACAGACAGACAAACAGACAGATAGACTGACAAACAGACAGATAGACTGACAGACAGACAGACGGACAACAAAGTGATCTTATAAGGGTTCCGTTTTTCCCTTTGAGGTACGGAACCCTAAAAACGAATGATATCAAAATCGGGGATGCAGTTTGGTATTGCAGCTACAAATCTGTCATCTTCATCCAAAATTCAATCTCACCACTTGATAGATAAAAGACCAAAGCATTTATTACGCTAAGTAAGGAATATGGAACATCGCGTGCGGGGGAGGGGGAAGCGCTGCCATTTTGAGATAATTTTAGTACATATAACGTATTCACGTACAACAAACCGCCGTCTCCGTGACGCAGCCACACCCCACTTTTTTGTGGTAAGTACTCAATCAAGTTACATAAGGTCTCTTATGAAACAAAAGTAAAATTTAATTCAGCAAATGCTCCGTTCCAATTCCCCGCGAAAGAAAACCGCGATGTATTAACCTAATTAAATGGTAAGCCTCGCTCATTGAATAAAAGGCGAGAAACTTACTTTGTATTTTACCAGGGTTTTAGATCAATACCGAAAGACATTGATTTACTTTATCTAATATATTATTTGTTTATAATTTTATATTTATTATTTATATTCACTACTAGCCGTCTTGCATCCATTTGTTTATACTACGTAGAGTGGCAGACACGCATATGGCCCGTCTGATGTTAAGCGGAAACAGTAGCTATATGAACTCTCGCAACATGATATATCGATCGTGCGCCATCACCCCCGCTGACAATGCAGCAACTTCTTCCTTACTTGTAACCTCACTCACCGGCAGGAACACAATAATTCTCAACGGAATTGTTACTTGGCTGCGGTACTCTGTGAGGTGGAGGTATTTTCCCAGTCGGCCAGCTAACAACATACGTTACGACTATTCATTCGCCAGAGCCTCGTTTATCAGCCAGCAGGATGCACCACGTTCAGGTGAGGTTGCAGCGGTCGTCTCTGCGACTTGATTGCGACTTCAACATCTGAAACAGATAATTAAATGTAATGAATGACAAAACAGCCACGGTTGTCTACTAACGGTACTGGGTGGGTCCCGGCCGGCAGTAGTTTGCATGAAATAACTGGTGGCGGAAGCACGCAGTGTAGATCAAATTGCCTGTAAACAGATATATAGTCAGGCTTTATTTTATATTATAATAATAATTCTTTATTTTATAATAATAAATAAATAACCATTTATTTCGGACGTAAGACATCCATAGAGGGGTTAGTAGGATCGAAAATCTTATAACTTAACCTAGTTATAAGATTTAGTTTTATTTTAAGATTAGTTAGTTTAAGTTTAAGTTTAAGTTAGTTTAAGATTAGTTAGTTTAAGACCTAGTTTAAGATTGGTAACAATGTGTAGTGAGTTGAGACATTTTATTAGGCAACGTACAATGCAAAATATGTTTGCACTGTAACTCACTTGATTCTGCCAGTGACGACTGCTACCCAGTGCGCCTGTATGGGACAGTCAAACCGACCAGCGATCATTTTCAAGATGCTGTTACTGCTGCCACGGACTCTATGTAGTAGTGATGCTACTTTTTTACGCACTATAATCTGGGATGTAAGTGGTTCATCTACATCTTTGAACCAAAGCCAACTTCACCTGCACGCGGTGCACCCTGCTGACTGACAAACGAAGTTCTGGCGAAAAGAGAGGTAGGGAGCGTAATAGGCTATTTGACTAACATTTTTTTCGGTTTGATACGTAGGGACGTCTCCATAATATAACCATAGGTGAAAGAATTACTTCGATAGCACAAAAATCTCTCGAGATATGGTAATTTGAAAATCACAATTTTTAGACTGCCCCAAAACGCTCCATACAAAAGACTACCGAATTATGACGTCACAGGTTTGTATTTTGTATGCATCAAATCAGAAATTTGTACGACAGCTATGTTAAATATTACGTTTAAGTGATTAGTATCATAATAAAATTTATAGCATTTTTTATTGCTTCTCCAATGGAAATATTATTTTTTAATAATTTCATACTTTTAAAATGGACTTTCCCGCCAAACTTTGGTCGACGCTAAAAAAAAGTCTGACTGAAGATATTTGAATGAAAGTTTGCATATCTTTATAGTTTTGTGTATTTTACGATATTGTTAAATAATTTATACAATTTTTAAACATTGGAAAATAGCCTATTGTAAGCTACCTGACTGGGGAATGTACCTACACCTCACAGAATATCGCAGCCAAATAACAATTCCCTTGAGGATTGCTGTGTTCCTGCGAGTGAGTGAGGTCACCAGAAAGGAAGGAGATGCTGCGTTGGCAGCGGGGGTGGCGGCGCGCGAGCGACACTATATGTTGCGAGCGTTCATATGGCTACGGTAACCGCTTCACATCAGGCGGGCCGTATGCTTGCCTGCCACCCTACGTAGTATAAAAAAAAAAAAATAGCGTGAAATCTATCCACGTGCGCCTCGGTGATAATATAATGATTCATCTGTCTATCTATTATAGATATCGTTGTCAACCCATATTGATCGCACTGTTGGGATACGGGCCGCCCCTCAATCGAAGGCGTTTAGAGCATACTGCACCACGCTGCTCAGCTGCGGATTGCCGGACTATAGATATTTTTTTTTGTTAAATGGGACGGTGGTCCACCACACAATTCCCACCGCTGTGTCTCTTGTGTAGCCAGGATTAACAGAGGTGACCGCCAAAAAAGGCAATGAACAGTGAAGTCCATTGCAGTCCCGGAGTAAATCTACGGCTGCCTTGAAACTCACAACGAATTTAATTAGAAGTAAGAAGCTTTTGGAATTTTATTTAGCAATGTGGTCGTCAACCTTAATTCATATCCCTCTGCTGGGATACGGGTCACCCCTGAATCGAAGGGGTTTAGAGCACACTCCACCACGCTGCTCAACTGCGGGTTGGCGGAGATCAGTGTTTTCAAGCCGCCTAAAGGCCACTGACTGACAACGACCGGGACCGACGGGTTAACGTGCTCTCCGAAGCACGGAGGAGCTCGAGATAAATATTCCCGTCCAGGCTACGGTCGACGTTGCTTGACTTGCGTGATCGATTAGACTGCCACACGTAACGACGCCATCGAGCTCCTCCAATGCACTTAGCAATGTGAGAGACAGCAATATGGCTAATAAGGGTCTTTTTAAACTAATGCGTTTATCGTTCCGGATTAGCGGATTTGTCATAGTAAAAAACACGCACGCGGGAAATTTACAAATTCCGCATGCGGAGCGAAACACGCATGACTTTAAAAAGGCCCTAAGACATTAAATAAAAGTCGATAAGGACTTAAGGACTATAGATATGTTAAATAGAATTATATCGATGTTTTTCTTTTTTCTAAAAGAAAAACGATACGACAACTGAAAACGTGTAACCATTCCGGGACGCCTCCGGCGGAAATTAACATTTCCTTATGCTACCTCCGGGAGATATACGAGATGTATGTAGGAAATATGTACGTGTAATGTAAATAATATTTCTCCAACCTAATCCTAATATTTCTTAGGATTATAAACTACAGAATACCCGCGTATTCACCCCTATTTTCATATATGTTTTCGCGTTGGGCATTTTTTGAGATGGGTACCATTGAACTTGCGACACTGTTACCGTAACCGACACCGGTCTATTTGGTAGTATGAGGTAGGGCGGGGTAGGCGGTCGCGGCCGCATGCTTGCCTGTACCACACCCCGGCCACTGCATGCAAATGACGCGTCGTTTATTACTACATAAACAATGACGTCTGTGCTGGGCGCGAATGAGCGTGTGTGCGTGCGGGGCCATACAAACCTTTCCCGATTTGTCTCAGAGGGGAGGTGAGGTCGATACGAGAGAGCGGCAGAGAGAGACCATACTGTACGTACATAAACTGTGCCTGTACGCTATTGCTTAGTCAGTCGACCTTTGCTCTCCGTGTTGTATCCACGCTACTCTCGTTCCCGAAAAACACGTACGACACTTAAAAAAGGGATTAATGCATGCATAATAATAAAAAAAAAATGCTTTCAGTAGTGCATAATATTTCCTGACAATTGAGAAATACACACGTAATTGGTCGAGTTTTCACTTCTGTCGGCACTCTCATAGTGGCACTGTTTTTTTTTAACTACATCTGGTAGTAATCAAGTGTACGGCCCGGCTAACACATCAGGCCTGACACGCAGGTACGGCTACGGTAATCGCTTCACAAAGCGATTACCGTAGCCGTATTAACGCTTGCAACATGAAATATCTCTCGCGCGCCGCTAGCACTGCTGTCCCCCGCAACAACTCCTTCCTTCCTGGTGAACTCACTCACTCGCAGGAACACAACAACCCTTAAGTGAATTGTTATTTGGCTGCGGTATTCTCAAACGCGGCATATTAACAAACGCAATTATTTGTAAAAATATATTTACAGTAAATAAAATTCATTCATTTAAAAATATCACTAAGTCTCTCCACACACGAGAACGTTTATGCCTTTGCGCAGTCACATAATTCTTCCATAAAAGTCCGATTTTATTGGCCAAAAAGACAAAATGGGTTCTCTAAGCAATAATAAGTTAAAAAACCACCCTCTTTTCGTCCTAATATTGCCGTAGCGGGCTACTCAAAATGAGGAGTACGTGACTTGCTTGGCAATGTATACGGGTAACTATACTAGGCTCTGTTCACGGCTTTGTCTTTGTTAAATATTTTGTAGAATTATTTTTTGTACACGGTAAATAAATAAATGTTTCTGGACAAATTACACACGGCCATCTAGTCCCAAACTAAGCAATGTGTGTAGGGTACTAGATAACTGATATTATGCTTAAATACATTTTTTTTTGTAAATACATACATATAATACAAAGAAAACAACCAGACCACAAACATACTTGTTCATGCACACAATGTTTTTTTTTGACGTGACAACGTCTTATAAATTGGTTAGCCGGGTGACACTTCAAGAAACTGGCTCACGTTATGCGCTTACAATGAGAGCGAGTGAAAGGCACGCGTCCCTTCTAAGAGCGAGAGAGACAGACATAAAAAGTGAAAGGCATGCGTCCCTTCCACTCGAAAACATTTTACCACTCAAAGTCGTTGTCACGTAAAACTTTCGCCCGTATACCGACTTTACAGGCAACCAATTTTTTTTGGGGTGTAAGTGGTTCATCAAGATCTTTGAACCAAAGCTAACTTCACCTGCACGTGGTGCACCCTGCTGACTGACAAACGAAGCTCTGGCGAAAAGAGAGGTAGGGAGCGTAATTGTAAGCTACCCGACTGGGGAATGTACCTCCACCTCACAGAATACCGCAGCCAAATAACAATTCCCTTGAGGGTTGTTGTGTTCCTGCGTGTGAGTGAGGTCACCAGAAAGAAAGGAAAGAGATGCTGCGTTGGTGACGCACGCGAGCAATGGCTACGGTAACCACTTCACATCAGGCGGGCGGTATGCTTGTCTGTCACCCGACGTAGTATAAAAAAAAAAAAAAAAAAAATTGTCTTATGCGAGGATCGAACCCGCAACCTCGGAGTCAAAGTTGACATTGCTAACCATCCGACCACTGAGCTCATCAAATATATATTATTAGATTTGTATTGTCGTCAACCCTCAGTCGTCCCACTGTTGGGATACGGGTTTTCCTACAACCGACACTTCGGTTTAAGTATTATATCAGTATCTATTACCCATGGTACAAGCTTTGCTTAGTCTGGGACTAGATGGCAGTGTGTGATTTGGACCGAAATATTTATTTACCTATAATACTGTCATCTATTTGATTGACATTTAATATAATGATAATAATAATGACATTAAAAAAAAATACTAATAATATCCATCAGGTTATAATCCTTGTAAAATTGAAATTTTGAACATTATTATAAATATAAATAAATAAATATTGTCACACAAATTACACAGCGCCATCGAGCCCCAAAGTAAGCGAAGCTTGTGTTTTGGGTACTAGACAACTGCTAGACATGCGTAAATACATTTTTTTTTTGTAAATACATACTTATTATTCATAGAAAACACCCAGACCAAGACAAACAAACATGTTCATGCACACAAATGTTTGTCCTGTGTGGGAATCGAACCCACGAGCGTTGGTGTCGAAGCCGCGTCATTGACCGCTACGCCACCGAGCTCGTCAATATTATTTTAAAATATTATTTTAAAATTGATATAATTTGACATGTTAATATTGTAATCTTATTGTATATTTGCATGCCTCAATAACTCTGTCAATTGTGATGGATCAAACTGCAAATGTTACCTTGGTACACCTGTATACCGTAAGGTGCCGATTTTTTTTACGACTAAGGTGACAAACAAGCATACGATATTTAGAACATACTCAACCACGATGCTCAACTGCGGCTTGGCGGAGGCCAGTGTTTTCAAGCCGCGTGGCAGCAACTGTCTTGGCTTAACGACTGTCATCTAATGGCAACAGCCGGGACCGACAGCATCACGTGCCCTGCGAAGCACGGAGAAGCTTGAGATAAATAAACCCATCCATAGACAGGCTACGGTCGACGTTACTTAACTTGCGTGTTCGATTGCATTGATGTGGGCAATGATGCTCCTTAAGATTTTTTTTTATATGAGAAGGGGCAAACGAAAATCTGGGTCACCTTATGGAAAGCAATCACCACCGCCCATGGAGATCAGCAACACCAAGGAGTCGCCGATATGTTGCCAGCCTATACTACTTCCTTTCTTTCTTTCTGGTCACCTCACTCACTCGCAGGAACACAACAACCCTCAAAAGAATTGTTATTTATATATATCATGTTCGTGACTACTATGTAGATTTATATAATACTGACGAACCAACAAACAAAGTTATATATAACGAAAGGGATTTTATACAGTAAGCGGAAATGTGACGCACATCTTTAGGGCGGTAATAAAGGTGCGCGCCGACTCAGCAGTTTGATTAACTCTCTAATTAGAAACTTAGAGCAAATAAATGTTAGTGTACAACTCGTTAAACGTAACTCATTTTGGAAACGGGCTTTATGGCTGGATTGGGATGTACTTTGAGGAGAATTTGTTGGAGATTGTAAAAATTGTGATGCATACAAAAAAAAAAAAGACTGAAGTCTTCAACCAGTGCGTCCTCCCTGCAATGACATATGGTGCAGAGACTTGGACACTAACCATCGGACTGGTCCACAGGCTAAAGGTCGCGCAGCGAGCGATGGAGAGGGCTATGCTCGGGGTTTCTCTGCGGAATCGAATCCGAAACGAAGAAATTCGACGGAGAACTAAAGTTGTCGACATAGCCTAAAGAGTTTGCAAGCTGAAGTGGCAATGGGCCGGTCACATCTGCTGAGTAAGTGATGGCAGATGGGGGAGGAAGGTATTAGAGTGGAGGCCGCGCATAGGACGATGAAGTGTTGGACGCCCTCCTACTAGATGGTCCGATGACCTTAAGAAAGCGGCTGGGAGCGGCTGGATGCGGAAGGCGGAGGATCGTATCTGGTGGAAAGCATTGGGGAAGGCTTATATCCAGCAGTGGGTAGATACAGGCTGATGATGATGTACGAAAAAATGCTCTGAAGGGCAATTCTCGTAATTAAAATATAGTCAAAATTCAGTTTTGGTCCAGTCTCGATCTCACAAATGTCACATTTGGTATTCTTGTATCACAATACGAAGCTTCATAGTTTAATAGGCTATTTGATATTATTCAAAAATTGTGTAAATTATTTAACAATATCGTAAAATACACAAAACTATAAAGATCTGCAAACTTTAATTGTAATATCTTCCGACCGACTTATTTTAGGGTCGATCAAAGAGTGGCGGAAAAGTCGATTTTAAAAGTGTAAAATTATTAAAAAATAATATTTCCATTAGAGAAGCAATAAAAAATACTTTTATTATGATACTATATACAGAAACGTAATATTTAACATAGCTGTCGTACAAATTTCTGATTTGATGTATACAAAATACAAACCTGTGACGTCATAACTCAGTAGCCTTTTGTATAGAGCGTTTTCGGGAAAGTCCAAAATTATAATTGTCAAATTAACATATCTCGAGAGATTTTTGTGCTATCGAAGTAATTCTTTTATCTATGGTTATATTATTGAAACGTCCCTACAAATCAAACCGAAAAAAATGTTGGTCAATAACCTATTAAAGTGTCATTACTATCTAAATATGACCGAAAATGAAACAAACTAAGAATATAATCTTGAAGACTAGGTTTCCGGTTCCATATGATACACGTTCTCACACTTACACGATATATTTTCACACATTGAACTTTGAAAATAAGGACGGCACGCGGTCACGCCCAGTAGTACAAACCGATTGCTATACAACGCGCAATGTTACGTGCATCTACCTTACATATATATTTATTCATACATCTTTCTTTTTTTTTTATACTACGTCGGATGGCAGACAAGCATACGGCCCGCCTGATGTGAAGCGGTTGCCGTAGCCATATTAACGCTCGCAACATAAAATATCGCTCGCGCGCCGCCACCCCTGCTGCCATCGCAGCATCTCCTTCCTTTCTGGTGACCTCACTCACTCGCAGGAACACAACAACCCTCAAGGGTATTGTTATTTGGCTGCGGTATTCTGTGAGATGGAGGTACATTCCCCAGTCAGGTAGCTTACAATTACGCTCCCTACCTCTCTTTTCGCCAGAGCTTAGTTTGTCAGTCAGCAGGGTGCACCGCGTGCAGGTGAAGTTGGCTTTGGTTCAAAGGTGTTGATGAACCACTTACACCCCTAAATCATCGTACTTAAAACATAAAATATAAAACAAAGGAGCTCGTCGCTAACAAATCTGTTAGCAGTAAGAATTGATAATAATTAATGGATGAAATCAAGTATACAATTTTCAGTCAAATCATAATTAAATCTCGATTTGGTCAGCTTTAATTCTGCGATGTAAAATAATTACGAGATTGCCCTTCAGTCCTTGCTTCGCTGAACCGCGTATTTATTTTTTGTCTATTTTCAGATTATCTACATATCTCTGAAGAGTTTTTACAAGGTTTGTTTTAGTTGGATGAGGTGTAAGTGACGAACTTTAGAGTCAAAAAATTTATTTACTAATTCCCAATTTAATTACAGATTGTTAAAATATATATATATATACTTCAACAGGCAGTTTTCAAAGCTTGATAGTACGTGGGAGAACACTTCTCTGAAACCGTACAGTACGTGAACACTTAGGTTCTAAGGCATGAGAATCAATTTCCTGTCGATGGCGAGCGGTGCCATCCCTCTAGATGGAGGCGGTGGTCAGTTTGTTGATTCTTAAAGCTGTATCGACAACTTTTGTCCTTGGTCGAATTTTCCCATTCCGGTTGTGTCCCGAGAAACCACGACCATAGTCCTCTTCTTCGCTCGCCGTGTGACTTTTACCTGTGCTGTTATAAGATAATAATATGATATGTTTTACAGAATCCATTCAGAATTCTAAAGGATACAAATTTGAAAAAAAAAAATGATTTAAATTTTGAACAATTACGTTTGTTCAATCAAAATCACTTCAACGCTCGCTGTGATAAATGATTTTTAAATTGTATGCTTCAAAATTCATAGTATTTTTTTTTTATTTCTTTTGTTTTGATTCTCATGATCAGTTGAAATTTTCTTCGTGCGTTCTGTAGAATTTTTGTCAAACAACAATAAAGTATGCCAAATTTATATGCCTGCAATCATACCGCACTGAAATTCTTCAAACGAAACTTTCTTAATTTTTGTTTATCTTCAGACGTTCCTCTGAAATGTATTCTGCCTCGAGCAAATTACTAACTTCTCGAATTTCTGAACATTTGCCTTATCTTAGCCGTTTAGGGATTTAGGAAAAAAAGTATTATTAAGAATTTTGCAAAAGTATTCTACACTACACTAGCCCTACAGTCCATTAGCATAGGATGTAAATTTGTTGAGCTGATATTCGAAAAAGTTGTTCAGTGGAGTTGTTTGAGATCATGCCCTCGGCTTACTTCTACAAACACGAATATACATACATATATTTATATACTTATCATACATAAAGGAATCTAAGATATCCAACTAGTAAACTTTAGTAAATAATAGTTATCTTTACAAAAGAATAAACAATTTCTAAGGAACAGGATAGGATATATTAGTACTTTCACATGCAAACACCTATTTTAAATAAGTCAAAAGTAAATAGTCGAGTAAGTATTAGAGTGGAGGCCGCGCATAGGATAACGAATCGTTGGAAGCCCTCCGTCTACTCTAGATGGTCCGATGACCTTAAGAAAGCGACTGGATGCGGAAGGCGGAGGATCATATTTGGTGGAAAGTATTGGGGAAGGATTATATCCAGCAGTAGGTAGATACAGGCTGATGATGATGAATAGTAAGCACGTTCAGAAGATTTTCGTTATACTACGTCGGGTGGCAGACAAGCATACGGCCCGCCTGATGTGAAGCGGTTACTGTAGCCATATTAACGCTAGCAACTCGCTAAAATATGTCTCGCGCGCTGCCGCCCCGCTGCCAATGCAGCATCTCCTTCCTTTCTGATGACCTCACTCACTCGCAGGAACACAACAACCCTCAAGGGAATTGTTATTTGGCTGCGGTATTCTGTGAGGTGGAGGTACATTCCCCAGTCGGGTAGCTTACAATTACGCTCCCTACCTCTCTTTTCGCCAGAACTTCGTTTGTCAGTCAGCAGGGTGTACCACGTGCAGGTGAAGTTGGCTTAGGTTCAAAAATGAACGACTTACAACCCAAAATGCAGTTGTTTATTAAATATTACAAATGCCTAACAAAAATACACCTACAGTAACTTATAAGAATACCTAACAAAAATATTAACCATCCGTAACAAAAAAGTAACTTACAATTTCATATTTCGTAATTTTAGACAAAACCTGGTACTTTTGTTATGCATAATTAACGGTATATATACTCTCCAATGGAGGAGCAAGCGCAAATGTCCTCGTTTTCTTATATTTACGAACTAGTGAAAAAAAGAATCCACTCAAACCCTGATCCCCATAAGATCTGCGCAACCTAAATTAAATTCGCTGGCCAACTTACAGCATTTCAGATTATTTATTCGGGCCTCGAAATTATTTACACTCTCGCCAATCTACACCGTGCTTTCATCCTCTCCTTTATTCTCATCAGCATTGAGTTTAATATCGCTCGATTCAGCTTACTCAGGATTAGTTCTGGTATCGTCGGGGGTCAATTTTGCTCGCGTAATGAATTTGGGCCTACCATTTATTTCGTTCAGCCCTAAAAGCAACATCACGGTATTGCTGATCACGATAATAGCCCAATGCTTTGATAACGTAAATAACCTATGAAGTGTGAATATTAATTTGTTTCTGGCGGGATTTATCAAACGACTAATGGAATTCCGCTGTAGCGGGTTTGCTTTAAAGAAAATTTCTGCTTTTAAAGTCATTTGCGAGGGAAATGTTTATTAAGGAGAAATGAAAATTACGAATGAAATAAGTTGGAAGGATAAAAAAACAGAAATGCTTACATTAAAGCAGCTTTCAGTGACAGCAGTCACAGACCGTCGTGTTTTCACTGAAAATGTTATGAAAACAACCTCAGCTATTTAGGAGGAAATATTTTCTTTTAATATTTCCTACCGTTAACGCTATTTCTGACGTTTTAATTTGACAAGTGGGAATGGTTTGGATTTTACTCTGTAATATGATTGAAAATTATTACCTTGGCTTGCCTTTGAGTTAATATTTATTGCCATCAATATATAACTAAGTTAAGGTATAAGAAATTAAATTAAAAGTGTTAATGTTAATAATGAGGAGCTCAATGGCGTCGTTGCACGTGGCAGTCTAATCGATCACGCAAGTCAAGCAATGTCGACCGTAGCCTGTCCATGGATGGGTTTGTTTATCTCGAATTTCTCAGAGCTCCGAAGGGCACGTTAAGGCCCGACGCCTTAACGTCCAGGCTGTTGTCGTTAAATGACAGTCGGTGGCCTTTAGGCGGCTTGATTACACTGACCTCCTCCAACTCGAAATTGAGCAGCGTGGTGGAGCATGCGCTAAACCTCTTCGATTGAGAGGAGACCCGTATCCCAGCAGTGGAATGAATATGCGATGATGTTAATAAATTTATTGCAGCTGTTTTAGTTATTTATTATTTAAAATCCGTAACTACAAAATAAGATTACAAAAGAAAGCAGTAAAGACCGGCACTAATGGGAGCTCCTACTAGGCTTTTTAGAAGTGCTAGTCATTTATTTGATACACAATCATCTGGTTTAGGGATTAACATTGTAATTTTCTGTAATAAACTTTAAGCTATAACTCGAGAACGGTTAATAATGGTATAGTTTCTTTGGCAAGAATATTGTGTACTTTTCCACCAGTATTACAGTATTACTACCACAGTTGTACACAATACGTACATAGATTATTTAGAGAGGATTAACATGCTATCTCACTGCTGAATAAAATAAATAAATAAATATTGTGAGACAAACTACACAGCGACATCGAGCCCCAAAGTAAGCGAAGCTTGTGTTATGGGTACTAGACAACTGATAAACATACGTAAATACATTTTTTTTTGTAAATACATACTTACGATACATACTTATGATACATTTTGACGAGCTCGGTGGTCGAATGGTTAGGAATGGCCACTTTGTCTCCGAGGTCGCGGGTTCGATTCCCGCACAAGACAAACATTTGTGTGCATGAACATGTATGTTTGTCTTGGTCTGGGTATTTTCTATGTATTATAAGTATGTATTTACAAAAAAAAAAGTATTTAAGTACATTTATCAGTTGTCTAGTACCCATAACACAAGCTTTGCGCTTAATTTGGGACTAGATGGCGCTGTTTAAATTGTCCAGAAATATTTATTTTATAGAGAACACCCAGACCAAGACAAACAGACATGCACACAAATGTTTGTCCTATGTGGGAATCGAACCCACGAGCGTTGGTGTCAAAGCCGCATCATTGACCGCTACGCCACCGAGCTCGTCAAAAAAAAAATTAAGGTTCGTTGGAAGAGATCTCTATTCGAGATTACCTCGCCTCTGAATATCCCCTTACGTGTAGATCTTGTAACTTTTTTGTAATATGCAAAAAAGAGTATTGTCGTCGATAATCCATATTCATCCTAGTGTTAGGATTAGCTAGTCGTCAGGGTGCACCACGTGCAGGCGAAGTTGGCTTTGTCTCTAAAGACAGTAGTGAGCGACACATAATTAGCCCAAATTCGAATTTACTAACATTCCAGTTAATTTCATCATTAAACTGTATCGTTTGATACTCCGTAAATATTCCAAATCTCGTGGGATTGAATCTGAGGGTCTTAAACTAGTTTCTCATATAATATCTTACTCAGAGTGCCTACATCTATAAGATAACCTTACGTTGACGACGTATATCCCCAAACTTTATTACAAAACAGCTCTAAAAGCGATCATTTAAGATTAAATTTCTATTATCTGTACTGAGGTCCCACGAGAGGTTTAACGGCGTACCTCTGTCCCTCTAAGGGCCTCCAGGATTTTACTGCCGAGTCTTAAAGTAAGGGGACAGTCGCTGTTTCCAAGGTGACTGTAATCTACGGATGGATCTTTTGTTTTTGAAGTGAGTTCATATTGGACTAGCTACAGAACGCTACTTCACTCAGACAAATCCGTGGTGCACGGCAGTTGAGCTTCACTTGACTAGTCTTCTCTTTAGGCTTTTAATGCTTTATTTGCCATATTACTGTCTCTTATGTTGATAAGAAAGGAAGTCAAATTCCAAAAGCTTCTTACTCCTACTAATTTCTTCTGATTAAATTCGTTGTGAGTTCCAAGGCAGCAGTAGTCTTACCCCCGGAACTGAAATGAACTTCACTGTTCATTGCCTTTTTTGGTGGTCGCCGCTGTTAATCCTGGCTAAACAGGAGACACAGTGGTAGGAATGTGTGGTGCGCCTCCGTCCCTGCTTCACTCAGAGTAAACACAGTACTGGGGAAAAAGGGCAAGGACCATATGCCTAATTTAGTGGTCTCCTTGATAGATGCACCGACCTTCCGGTCATATCACAGGATTGCGAGTCTCTCGCCCATTAAACCAACCAGGCAATAGAATCTGTAAGTGGAATCTGAGTCAGTTCTAACTTGAGGTGTAAGCTTACTATTGTCTTTAGAGACAAAGCCAACCTCGCCTGTACGTGGTGCGCTCTGCCGATTTGCCAAAGAGGCTCTGGAAAAAAGGGGTAGGGTTACAGCGTATTTGTAAACCACCCTACTAGGGCAGTAGGTACCTCCATCTCATATAATACCGCAGCCACATAACAATTCCCTTAAGGGTTGTTGTATTCCTGCGAGGGAGGTAACCAGAACAAACACTTTCACATTTTTAATACGTATTACGCCATTTTTAGAGATGGCGAATGTAGGCCATTATCTTTGACACATCACCGCACTGACCTCGCCAAACGTTTGTTTACATGCGTGATTGAAAGCCATTTGCGTATGTAATCAAACGAAAGCGATCTTTATGTTGATATAAAAATCACATAAAGTTAAATCTTATACCTGACGTGTTTGATGACGTGAAATACTAAGTAACCATAAGTGATAGGTTGTTCTTAAAGGATAGTGTTGCTGTGTGTTCGGATTCTTTAGTGGGCAGCCTCGCAACAACTACAGACAACAATACATGTCACAAATAAACTGTCAAGACGTACACTTAGCTGCAATTAATGACTTTATTGGTATAATTTGTCTCATAAAAGAACCCCTTTGAGTCAAATCGCCAGCCCTCACTGTACACAGTACAAACTGCAGTAATGGCACTACGAAATGGCACTTAATTGAACAAAATTAAACAATTACTGTTGAAACCCTCTCGGAATGGAATCTTGTGCTTCAACCCTTCATTCATTCGAGTGTTACTTCTCAAAGCCTTTTAGTATTTTTGGGGGAAAGAAAAGTAATCACCAGGCCACAGGCTACCGCCGAAGCTGAAGCCGATTACCATTGGATTTTTTGATTGCGAAAATCGAACTTCACCTGCACGCGGTGCACCCTGCTGACTGATAGACGAAGCTCTGGCGAAAAGATAGGTAGGGACCGTAATTGTAAGCTACCCGACTGGGGAATGTACCTCCTCCTCACGGAATACCGCAGCTAAATAACAGTTCCCTTAAGGGTTGTTGTGTTCCTGCGAGTGAGTGAGGTCACCAGAAAAGAAGGAGCTGCGGGGGTGGGGGCTCGCGAGCGATATTTTATGTTGCGGGCGTTAATATGGCTACGATAACCGCTTCACATCAAACGGGCCGTATGTTTGTCTGCCACCCGACGTAGTATAAAAAAAAAACTTGTGTTTAGCTGGTTTAGCATAAGTGATAGAAACGATGGAGGCCTACCGACTAAGCTAAAGGTGTTTGGCAATACCTTAAACATAAGACCTATTTTTCGAATCAAGATATTCAGTGGTAATCAATGGCTTCAGCTTCGGCGGTAGGGTCTCTGGTCTAACTAATATTGAATTTTCCATATATAGCAAATCTCGTGAGGGTTCATATATTCAAAACTTAGTCGACAGAACTCCAGCACTATAGAGATAAGTAATTAAAATCAGGATATCAAATCCGTCCTTTGTCGAATGTAATTAAACATTTGACTGGTACATAGGATCTAGTTTTCTGCAATACATAGTGTTTCGAAGCTTAATGCTAAGGTTTAAAATATGTATTAGAATTTAGACTCGATAGACGTTCATGAATAATATGAAATAAATAAGGCTATATTATCATCATATATATATATATGATATAGACAGATATATATATATATATATATATATATATATATATATATATATATATATATATATATATTTCTGTCTGTCTATATATCTTATAAATGTAACTGGTCGATGTCTGTACATATGAGATATGAGTTATTTATCTAACTTCAGGATCCCCGCTGGACTTAGTGTAGGTAAGCGAACAATGATGTAAACTTGTCGTACGGTGCTTATTTTCTACCTAATAAAATAATTCCATTAAGGAAATTCAAAAGAAATTTTATAACTTAATGTTTCCTTCTTTGATCTACTACTATTTATTCAATGTTTCTTTTAATGTAATGCGCGGAAAAATGAAAAACTTATTTCTTCGTGAATTATACAAATTCTATCTCCTGGAATATTCAAGGCTATGACGAGACAAAAAGTAATTACTTCAGAAGAAAACTTAATGAAAAGATAATTTATTTTTCCAGTCTCGTGCGGGCAGTCGAAACTATTACACTACTAACAAAAAAGTGTACGCAACTGTCCAAGTAAATTCGTTAAAAGAAAAACTCCAGTTACAAATGTCTAAGGACGCTTAACGAGGGTTTCCAAACGCGAAACTTTCGCGTCGTTACCGCTCACGGAGATAAGAGAAAAATCTTACAGTAATGCGTACACTGCAGGTGAGGGAAAATGTACCATTACTTGTATGATATGTTCAAACGTGTTTAGGTGTTCTTTCTGCCTTTTTTCGTCCGCAGTATTACTTATTTCGTCGCTGGCCGTAGCAGAATTATCAGCGTTTAGTTCATCAGAACAGCTGAGCTATCGCCATTTTGTGTTAATATTTATATCTGTGTGGCACACTTATAATTCTTTTAGATTTTTGTCAACAGCTAATTTTACTTTAGCTTATATCTAATAATTATCGGAAATAACTAATAATATATTCCTCAACCATTGTTTCCATTTTCCATTGGGTCAGCCTTTGCCCGTCGTCTCTCATCTCTTCTTGTGATTTTGTTTTCGACCGTTGGCGACTATCTGGAGGGAGGACTTCAGCGTCTTTGTTCTGTTGGCAAATTAATGTGAAGGGTACTGCAAGCCGTCGGACCGGCTGTTGTCATTAGATGACAGTCGTTAAGCCAAGTCAGTGGCCTGGTTATGCGGCTTGAAAACACTGGCCTCCACCAACCCGCAGTTGAGCAGCATGACGCCTAATACCTAAGGGTTAATACCTAAGGATTGACGACAGTAATTCGTTTAATCTACTTAATGTCAATTTGTTAAACATTTTATTTGTAATGTGTTTCACGGTGTCTAGAATGCCATTATATGGCGTGTTATAAATTTTGTACGTGAATGACATTTGCTATGCCCATAATATCATCGAGGGTTTAAAAAAATGTAATTTTCTATAGCAATACAATATTATGTTACAAGTTTAATATTGTATATTGCGAGATTGAATAGTTTTCACATACATTTTAAATTTAAAACTCGTTTTTTCTAAAGTAATTTATTTTCTGATACAATATTTTGTCCGCCAGTGTACAGTTAAAGTTGCTACGTGTGCTCCTCATATAAAGACGACCTAATTACCTGCGGTCGACATTTTTTTAGACATTTCTCTCTTCCCTCGCGTCTTCGTTTTTGTTACTGTCAGAAAATTATCGCAGTGGTCACATTTTAATGTCATTTATTCCACTTCTTACCATCGCAACCCTTCGAACTATGCCTGGCTTGCCGTTAGGGGTGTAAGTAGCTCACCGCAATCTTTAAAGCCAAAGCCAAAGTCATTTGCCGACTGGCTTTATTTAACGGCTGGATTTCACCACATGCAGGTGAGGCTGGCTACGGCTTCACAGATGGTGGTGTTCCTCTAATATTCCAGAAAGAAAGAGATCAACCACACTTGCACGTGGTGCAACTTGCACTTGCCCTGCTGACTGACAAATGAGGCTCTGGGTAAAAGAGAAGTAGGGAATAGCGTATTTTTTAAGCTGCCCGACTGGGGAAGTATCTCCACTTCACAGAATACCGCAGCCAATTAACAATTCACTCGAGGCTTGCTGTGATCCTGCGAGTGAGTAAGGTCACCAGAAAGAAAGGAAGGAGTATAGCCTATGAACGTATCGGCGACCCCTTTGTGTTCTCCATGGGCGGTGGTGATTGCTTTCCATCAGGTAACCCACATGCTCGTTTGCCCCCTTTCACATATAAAAAAAAAATAATGACTGCTATAGTATAGAACATAATAATCTGAATAATCACACCAATAATTGTCTTGATTACTTCCATCAATGCTTTTTTGCACATCACAAAGCTATCATTATGTTAATTTGACATTTAAATTGCAAGGGATTTGCAAAAGCGGCGGATGCACTAATTCTGGGCTCCGAACTGACAGACCATAAACCAAACATAAAGGGCTCAATTGAATCAAATGCCACCACGGTTGAAAACCTACGGCATATTAATATTAAACAGTAGCTTATGTTTTACAAACGCCACTTCCATGTGTGAGTATATGGCCGTGTGGTTTCCGGCAGACTAGAATAGAATCACTCCGTCTCTTCCCGTGTATGTCGTATAAGGCGACTAAGGGATATACATTATCAAACATCGATCAGGCCTCCCCAACCCGTCTGGCCAGCGTGGGGAGTGTAGGCCAAATCCTCCTTCTGTCTGAGACGGAAGAGAGAGGGTCGTGCTCCTGTAGTGGAGACTAAAAATGACCTGATGATGATGATGATGATGATGAAATGTTTGTACACGGTGATTACATTTGTTGAGTGAAGCGAGCGGAACGCTTCTACACGCCGAAAAGTGACTCTTGGAAACGAATAGTCTCCAAAACCACTGAACCGATTTTGATGAGACTTATCACAATTAAAGAAGTCCACATGCTTGAGATCGATGACAAATTGAGATCGATCATGTCCTTGTGGAATGATCATCAAATACATTTTCCATTGAAATAAATGGAAAACATACACTCAGCGAGTGTACTCGCTTCACTTAACCTCGATTTCGGCCCCGTGGGCTAGAATCCAGCCTAGTTTAAACTTTTTTGAGAATAAAAAGGACTTATGGCTAAGGGCGTTCTCTATCACTTAGCCTTTGACTCACCCCGGCCACTCCATACAAATGTCGCGTCATTCACTATTGCATAAACAATGTCGTCTATACAGAGCAAATAAGGGCGTATGTGCGTGCGGCGCCATTTTTTTTTTTTTTTTTTTTTTTATATCACGTCGAGTGGCAGACAAGCATACGGCCCGCCTGATGTGAAGCGGTTACCGTAGCCATATTAACGCTCGCATCATAAAATATCGCTCGCGCGCCGCCACCCCCGCTGCCATCGCAGCATCTCCTTCCTTTCTGGTGACCTCACTCACTCGCAGGAACACAACAGCCCTCAAGGGAACCGTTATTTGGCTGCGGTATTCTGTGAGGTGGAGGTACATTCCCCAGTCGGGTAGCTTACAATTACGCTCCTTACCTCTCTTTTCGCCAGAGCTTCGTTTGTTTGTCAGCAGGGTGCACCGCTTGCAGGTGAAGTTGGCTTTGGTTCAAAGATGTTGATGAACCACTTACACCCCAACGCCATACAAACCATTTCAGATACTGACGCGTGGTATATATGGTGGTGCTCGATCTACCTATTTTTGGAGCGGAATCATTAACAGCTCGTGTCGACAATTTGCCACTGCTTTCCACTATAAGCAATCTTTGTCAACAATCAATCAAACACAGTGTGTTCCAACCTTTTCTATATGCTCTATTGATGCCATCGACCAGTCCTCACACGCGGTCTCCACTCTAGCATTTTCCTTCCTCATCTGCCATCACCGTTTCGGCAGTAACCGAATCACTGCTGCTTTAGCTTGCTTATCTGGGCCCTATATCGATAACTCCACCTCACAGAATTCCCCCAGCCAAATAACAATTCCCTTGAGGGTTGTTGTGTTCCTGAGAGTGAGTGAGGTCACCAGAATGAAGGAGTTGTTGCGTTGGCAACATGTTGCGAGCGTATTAATATGGCTACGGTAACCGCTTCACATCAGTCTGCTACCCCACTGCGAATTTCTTACTTCCGGATTTGGTTCTTTAGAGGAACCTTGAGGGCATCTCTTCATCGTTAACTGTAGGTACAATTTTTAACCTGTTATGTCTCTGATTATTTCTTAACAATACAAGTAAGATACGGCATCTGTTGCTTCATATCTCATGTGTTTTAAATCTGAAGGCCAATTCTTGTAATTATTTTACGATCGCAGAATCATCAGTTCATCGAATCGAGATTGAGTTGTGAATTGCCTAAAAATGATACACTTATCATTAATTAATTATTATCAATTGTTCTTGTTGGCAAAATAACATTCGTAATTTGTTTAATTTTCGGTCATATTTCGATATAATCCCATTCAAACTAGACTTTGAAGTTTCATATTGTAATACGACAATACCGAATTTGATATTTGTGAGATCGACTGGATCCAAACGGAATTATGACTACATTTTAATTACAAGAATTATTGCCTCTCTGGTTTTTTGACGTCTTTTGCGGTTGATTCAGTTGTTCCTACGAATGTGAGGTATTGCTAATTATTATTTTTATTGTTCAGGACGCGCGTGTCTAATTAAAATGCCAACAAAATACGCGCAGTTACTGTGTTGGTTCCGTAGATAAAGTCGGGACGGGGGGGCCCATCACACATTGCCACCACTGTGTCTCCTGTGTAGCCAGGATTAACAGCGGCGACCGCCAAACAAGGCAATGAGCACTCTTCATTGCTCTATTGCAGTCCCGAGGGTAAAACTACGACTGCCTTGGGACTCACAACGAATTTAAGCAGAAGAAATTAGTAGGAGTAAAAGGCTTTTAGAATTTGACTTCCCCTCTTGGCAATGAGAGACCGTTCCGAGTTGTTTCCGTAGAATTCAATTTGTTGCTCGTGTGTTTCTAACACTTTAGTTTCGCTTAGCAATGACCACTTTAACTCCGAGGTCGCGGGTTCGAACTTCGCACAAGAAAGACATGAACATGTCTGTTTGTCTTGGTCTGGGTGTTTTCTATGTATTATATATATTTACGTTAAAATATATTTAAGTATTATATCAGTTTTTATATAGTATTACATGCATATGGTTCTACATCAGTGGCCCTTTGTCATCTTACACCTAGCATAAAAATTAGAATTTTATGAGCATGAGAAATTAAAAAAGAAAAACATTAATATGCAAGTCATGTTAAAGGTCTCCTGTAAACAGATGCGGGTCCCTAAGCGGATGTTTGACACGTGCTATGTGCAAATGAGCGCAGGCCGCGGTCATGCACGGTAGGACGCGTGTCGGATTAAAAAAAATGTAATTAATGCCTATTAAATCGTATGTGGTGAGTTAATGTTTTTTGCAATTTGTAGTAATTTGTTAAATTTAATTGTTTGATGCAAAATTAAAATGCTGATAAAGTTAGATAGATATATAAGATTCCGAGGATAGTTTACATGGTTAGATTACTTGAGCTGTTTTTAATTTTTCACTCGCAGCACAATTTAGTTTTAGAGAGAATCTTTAAGGGTCTATTCATCATTATCAGCCTGTATCTATATCCTGTATCTCTGCTTTGCATCATATGCGATCCTCCGCTTTCCGTATCCAATCGCTACCAGCCACTTTTTTGTGGTCGTCGGTTCCTCTGGAGCGGAGAAGGTGCCCTAGGCTTCGTCGTCGCATATGTAGCTTCCACTCTAGAGTAAAAACTCGGCAGATATGACTAGCCCACTTCCACTTCAGCTTACTAATTCTGAGAGCTATATCGACCACTTTGGTTCTCCGTGGCATTTCTCCGTTCCGTATTCGATCGTTTAGTTATAGAAACCCCAATCATAGCTCTTTTCATCGTTCGTTGTGCGACTCACTCGGTGTATATTTTATTGAATGAGGTAGATTTGAAAAATCAAAGTGCTTCTTGCGCCCCAAAATAATGAGTCTTGAAATATAAAATTTCGTTTCATAACGTTGTAGTATGTATCGTCCAGCACGTTTTCACGAGCAAAGACAGACACTAGAAGTAATATGGAATTTCCTTAATTGTTGAATCAAACACGATGTGACAGAAAACGTATATTGTCTCGTTCTTAGTTATGCTACATCTACGGTGTATATAATATTGAGTTTGCTTATTTTATACATAATTAGTTGCTGCAGTACGCGCGAATTAAGATGCTATCTAATCATAAATTTATGCATTATATATGTTACGGTTGAGACCGTACAAAGTATTTTAAAATACATATAGATAGTGTGACCGTAAACTGCATGCGTTTACTCGTAACTTTATAAAATGGCCTTTGACAGTCATAAAGGCATATGTACACTAACACATATGCGCCCTGCGCCGGCTGTTCATGGCCAGGAAGCACGGGCCACTGCGTCGCACGTGCTGCCACCAGCGCGTGTTGTTCACTTTTTGTCATTCGTGTGTTAACGGACGATAAATTTTTTGTGGTTAATAAATGGCTTTGGTTTTCATCAGATTTTTTAATTATTTCATTTCTGTTAAAATGCCACAGATATCTTTTGTAACAAAGTAACGTGTTTGGATGTCTTCCGTCAGATTTCAGTTTTATTGTCAAATTTCGTAACGATTAAATGACTGAATAATCGACTACGAATAATTTGCAATATTGCTGTCTTTCACATTGCCAAGAAGGAAGTCTAATTCGCAAGCATCCAACTTCTACATTTTTTTTAAATTTATTTAAACTTTATGCACAAAATTGTATACAGGAAGATTTAATGCTATACAAGCATTCTCTACCAGTCAACCTAAGGGTGACGCAGAGATAAGACATGGGAAGTGCACAGGGAGGGTATAATTGAAAATTTTAATTTAAATTTAGGTATAGTTTCAATTTAAGTTCCTCAGAAACCATAGAATCGCCTATAGAGGTGTTACACTCTCGCAAGTTCCGCTCTCAGCTACCACTGAGCGCGCTATCTTAGCCCTAATATCTACCAGCTGTGTTTGGATGTTGACATATTTGTCAATAGTTTAATAATAATAATTCTGAATTTAAAAACTTTAATGTGATGTAACGATGCCACTAATCAACTACTCATTCTCTCAGCTGTGTGGGTGTCGACCATTATTCATCCCACTCCTGGGATACGGATCTCCTTTCAATCGAAGGGGTTTAGAACATACTCCACCACACTGCTCAACTGATTGGCGGAGCCCAGTTTTCAAGCTGCCTAAGGGCGGCTGACTTGGCTTAAGGACTTTCATCTAATGACAACAGCCGAGACCAACGGATTAACGTGCCCTCCGAAGCGCGGAGTAGCTCGAGATAAATAAATCCATCCATGGACAGGCTACGACCGACGTTGCTTAACTTGCGTGTTCGATTACACTGACACGCGCAACGACGCTATCGAGCTCCTATCCTGACTCTGACAATATCTCTTGCTTTTGTCAGAATTGCCTGAAATACGTTGAAGATTGTTGAAGATGTCAGAAAATAACCATGCCAATTGGGTGGATGCGAAGCCAAGCTCCTAAACTTTCTCACCTGTATATAAAATAAAATACCTACTTAGTTAATGTACATATATTAAACATAAGAACATATAAAACACATGTGTTGTATTTCTTTGTGTAATATTATGAAAAAGGAATAGTATAGGCTGGCAACAGATTGGATACCCATTGGTCACAATACACTGTTCTCTCAGTGTATTGTGCTTTGGTGTTGCTGATGACCATGGGCGGTGGTGATTGCTTTCCATTAGGTGCTCATTTTCCCCCCTCTCACATAAAAAATAAATAAATAAGCAAGTCGAGTAGTATAAAAAGAATATTACTAGCTCGTTCGTTCCCCTTTTCCTTGAAAGTACAACATGCAACAGAATGTTATCCACACTGCCAACCTATTCACACAGGCTTGCAAACCGGAATCTAATTAGTTCGGAGCGGTCACAGTGTTATATATTTTATGTTTGTATATCTAAGAATCTTTTCAGTTCAACATCGACAGCCGCAAAGATAGAAAACAAAACACAACTTTGGTAAAAAGAGACCTTATTTAGTGTGTCCGACCCGACATCAGTACGATACGATCTTCAATTAACTGGTTACAAAAAAAATCTCTACTTGATCTTTACTCTGCTATACAATTTTATTTCAAGAAATAATTTTACGGACTGCTGTAGAAAAATCAACTTGGGATTGTCATTAATTTGTAGTAGTGACTGCATCGACATATTTTTAGAATATTTATAAGAAGAAAGCCTATGATCTGTATGAAACAACACATATATAACATCAGTGCGAGTTAAGATGATTACCAGCACACATTTTGTATATTTAATACATGCAGCCCTATATTTATGTGGAAGAAATTAACAATACGTAAAACAAGTATATAAATATTAAAAATATATTATTTTCATTACAATTAAGGTACTACTCAGGACAAAATATCCAGAAAGCGAAATTAAGGAGCGCATAGAAACTTGTATAAAAATCGTGGTATAAAAAACTTCTATTTGTTTTTAATGGAAATATTACATTTTGCCAGAGTTAGCTAAGTTAACTCAGGCGTTACGAGTTTCGTCCGCGGCTTCGCCCGTGTTCCATTGTAAAATGTTGTCTATGTATCCATCCAAAGTATTAGCTAGTTTCATTCTAATGTTCTATCTAGCCATTTTTCCTTAAAGAGAAAAAACACAAATTTGACATTTCGAGTATTATTGTTGCAATAAATTTGATGTATTTACCAATCGTATCGTATAATATAAAAATGGGGTCGAATCCTTTTCATCTCGCAAAGGGCGGACGAGACGGCCAGACGGGAAATGAAGAGCACAACTTTACTCCAATTTGTTGTGCAGAGGAAAGTTACCGCGAGGAAATTAACCGGCGTACTTTGGCAGCGTGTCTTTTTATCTATCTCATAATTAAAGGTTCGATATCCTGGTATGTTCGGTTCAGATCGGATATTTTGATTCCAAAATAAGGTCTTAGATTTAAGTTAATGATAAACATCTTTGTTGATAGATCTCCAGGTTTTCTAGCAGCTAAGCCAAACACAATTACTATAATAAATAATCTAAGCTTGCATTTGATTTTTGCAATCCAAAAAAAGTTGAGAATCGGCTTCAGCAAAGTAGGACCCTAGGTATGTCATGTCATGTTATAGTAGGTCCAAAGCCTTACCAAAGTCTAGATTCTAGAAGGTTCGTCGATTCTCTTGAATCTCTATAGATGACTACCTACATATTTTATTATTTAACGTCGTGAGTTTGAGTCCCGCGTACATTAAGAACAAACTGCTTAGTATGATATGGGTATGTAATAAGAATGAATGAATCCCAAGTGACAAGAAAAGTAATAAATGTGATGTGGATGAATACAACGGAAATGGGAGAGTGAAATTAAACATGTATCAATGTGTGGAACATATGTGTACAACAACTGTATTTTACATTCATGTAGTATGTATGAATTAGAACGAATGACAAGTGATGTTCTAACATTCTGCCAGACCATAAATAATAATAGTGACCAAAAATATGATGAAAAAACAGAAATTGACGTTAATATTTCAAATAAGTTTGAAACAAAAATGCCACAATTCTCGAAATTGAATCAATCAACTTGATAGCTAGTAGAATAGAATGCGGCCAAATTATCAATTAAAATAAATCTTACAAGTTGGATACCTCAATTATAATAAATTGACGACTTTGTATTAATCAGACGATTGAACCGCCGGGGTGGGATGAAGGGAAAGGTTCTATTTCTAACCACTGGATCGGGCCAAATCCTGACTATAGAAATTACTGGAAATGATAAAAAATAAGCTACAAGTATTATTGAAGTAGCCAAGTATTTGTCGAATATTTTTTTGAAAAGAATGCGGGAACTGGGAACAAAAAAAAACTAACATGAAATCATCATCATCAGCCTGTGTCTACCCACTGCTGGATATAGGCCTTCCCTAATGCTTGCCACCAAATACGATCCTCCGCATTCCGCATCCAGCCGCTACCAGACGCTTTCTTAAGGTTATTGGACCATCTAGATGGAGGGTGTCCAACATTTCGTCGTCCTACGCGCGGGCTCCATGTATAAACTATATTATAAGTTAAAATTTATTATATAACTTATGCATTTTGTACTGTTATTATTCATAATTTAAAGATAAGAAGTGCCCATTTTTGGATTAAATATGTATATATGGAGTATCGGTAAACTCTAATTTAACTCTGCATTAAAATTGTCTCTTCTAGTAAAATCTGTCAAGGTCTACATCTTTGTCAAGCTCACAGTTTCCGTCCCAATAATTGCTGGCTATATAATTTTACTTTGAATAGCTGATTGCTAAGTTTCTCCGACAATCAGCTGAATTTCGGCCATTGTCGACTGGATCCGCTTCGTCACGTATTCCGATGCCATTGATGTTAATAATATGTAGATTTGAACCTCACACAATACAATATTATCACATCTTGTGTCAACAAAGAGAGGTGCATATTTAGAATTTCTGAATTGTTTGATGTCTCCCTGTGAGATGGAATTACTGGATTTGACATTAAATTTATCTGTAAGCTCAAACATATAGCTCACCTCCGTTTTTTATCGAGATATTAAACATTTTTATCTAATCTCATACTGAAATTTACACATTAAAAAACTGAACACAGTATCATAATGACAGTCTTTACGCACAAGCTATCAAAATAAATTTAAAAAGTTATTTTTCGATACAGCTCTTCTATGGACAACTGTATCGTAAAATAACTTTTTTACCATTTCGATACAGCTTCAGCCCTGGATACAGGTATTTTAAACAGGTTTCAATGCAAATACATTGCAACTATGCAAAATTTTTCTACATAATCTGTGAACGCATGCGCGACGCGCCGCGCGGCGCCCGTCGCGCATGCGCACTACGCATGCTCGATCTGCAAATGGATTTATAGGTAAGAATTATAGCTGTTAAATTAACTTCATGGTTGTATTTAAAATATTATTATCATATATTTCATGAGATTAGATAAAGTAGTGTATGAAACTGCACATAATTAGGTATTAAAATACTCGTGTGGTCTATTAAAACACTCGCCTTCGGCTCATGTCTTTAAACTCACACTCGTATTTTAATAACCCTTATTATGCAACAGTTTCATAAACTACTATTATACATTGTAATGAAAATCCTTGTTTTTTGTAAAAGTACGAACAGTTTGAATATAAAGTTTTTTTTTATACTACGTCGTGTGGCAGACAAACATACGGCCCGCTTGATGTGAAGCGGTTACCGTAGCCATATTAACGCTCGCAACATACATAACATATTGCTCGCGCCGCCACTCCCGCTGCCAGCGCAGCATCTCCTTTTTTTCTATATTAAGCAAACAAACTGAAAATTTTAAATCTATGTCGCATAATATATATTGTAAGTTTAATATGGTAATTCTTCTTTGCACATAAAAATAAAAAAGCACAGAAGAAATAGTATTACAACATATACGTGCGCTATGACTAAGATGGCAAGTCCTTATATATATAGTCAAGTTCTAAAAGCTTTCTACTAATATTATTTTCTTCTGATTAAATCCGTTGTGAGTTCCAAGGCAGCCGTAGTTTTACCCCCCAGGACTTTTTTTTTTTTTTTTGTAAAGTATTATAACTTTAAAATATTACAATCTAGCTTATGGGCTAATAAGTAATTTAACTTTAACATAAACTTCTAAATATTATAGTCTAAGAATAATGTCCATTGACTTTTCTTAGTGTCTATTAAGGTGAAACACTTTTTTATTGTGTTATATTTAATGCACTATCACTAGCATTGTCTCACTTATTACTACACTAACTCAAAAGGTTTTGTTCTTTTGAGTCTTCTCACTAGGTCTGTGTTATCGAGAAGTTTGACTACCTCTGGATTCACATGGTGATGAAGTCTAAGTTCATGAGCTTCTGCATATCTTTGTATCACTTTGTCCACAAACTCCACTTTAAGGTCCCGATGGAGATAGTCATTTTTGTAATACCACGGTGCATTTACAATGCCCCTGAGTACTTTATTTTGAAAGCGCTGTATAACTTGTTTGTTACTCTGTTTCGTACAGCCCCATAACTGTACTCCATAAGTCCAAACTGGCATAAGGACTTGCGGACCCCCCAGGACTGCAGTGGACTTCATTGTTGATTGCCTTTTTTGGTGGTCGCCGCTGTTAATCCTCGCTACACAGGACAGTGGTGGAAATGTGTGGTGGCCCTCCGTCACGTTAAAAAAAGTCCTTAATAGTAAATTAAGATGTTTATTTTGTATTTTATATAAAACATGAAGTTTTTCATGGTCTACATTGAGAGTTACAGTCAGTAGTATTTTGCAACAAATTGCATATCTCACTTATTATTTCTACAAATTCTAGTGCAGAACAGCAGTAGACTCTGACGCGATGCCAATATTCTAAATCAATACCACGAAACTAAGCAATACTAAGCATACTAACACATAAACGTATCAAACGATGCACGAACAAGGTAATTGGGACCAACATTTGTGGAGCTTCCTTCCGTATCGAGTAACGGTAGCTGTGGCTTCCCGAATGAGGACGCCTTTACATAAGATTTCGTGTTCGTAACGGAACATGTGCTTAGTTAGAATGCTCAGAACTAGATTATCATAAATTGCAGATATTGTTGATCCTGGAAATTGTATATGTTACAGTTAAAACACGTTTATCGTTAGAACGCGTTTTCCCTAGTTAAAACTAGCTATTACTAAACGCCGTTGTTGAAACTAGAAATACAACAAAACTTGAGGTGTTTAATTATTTTAGTCGCTTCTGGCATTCGCCGGCCGTTGCCGCGGCACGCTCGTGTCGCTCGCTTGGCTCGTGCTCTGTGTATATGTCAACCTAACCAATTCGTCGCTTTGCTTCTCGCTAACTTAAGAGAGTTTATAAGCGACGCTATTGCCTGTTGAATTATCAGAGTTGAAAAATTAGGTGAACTTTGGCGCACCCGGTTTTTCGTCCCAATTTAGTTCTCTAGTTCTAGTTTTAACTAAAGCTCAGAGTGACAACTACTTTTATCTTAAAATCAAGTACACCACTGTTAATTTCTAGTTTGTATTGTTATTTCTAGTTTTACCAACGGCGTTTAGTAATAACTAGGAAAACGCGTTTTAACGGCAAACAGATGTTAACGGTAACATATACACTATTTTGTTAAAAAATGTGAAACATAACCTAAGAAAAAAAACTATGTCCAAAATTAAGGTAATGAAATTTTCATCAAATATCTAGAAGACATATAGAAGAATAGAATAGAAGGAAAAGAAACATGGAATGGAAGAAGAAAGAAAGACAGCATTCTATTTATTATACCCAGCACACTTTCTTCCATTTAAATTAAAGGATAATGTACTACTAGCGGCCCGTTACGTGCTTCGCTACGTATAAAGTGAAATACTAAAAAAAATTATTGGAACATCAAATTCATTTATTCAAATAAAAAAATATTTTATTAATTGCTAGCTATTTTAAAACTTAATCCAAAACATTTGGATAAACAATTTTTTTTTTTTGCCATTTTGAGCATAAATAAACAAACGGCTGGGGGGGTACCGACTCTGGAACAGGCAACATAAAGTCGAAGCACGTCTAAAATGAAATGACCGCATGAATGACATAACATGCTTGTACTGTCAACATTGAAAAAAGTTTCAATTTGACAGCATAATCCCCATCTGAAAAAAGTTTCAATTTGACAGCAAAATACCCATTAACAAAATGGTCCGCCATTTATTGAATTCATTTGTTACAAAAAATGTGATAAATGAAGAACCGCTCTACCGATTTTGTGCAAACTTCACCAAAACCATCTACTAAATAGTTCGAACAAAGCATTTGGTTTGGATAGGTGAGCCCGTTCTTGAGTTATAAAATTACAACGAAAAGTGGCATTGATTTTTATATATTTGATGATATATATGATTTGAGAAGCCACTAGTTTGTGATTACACGTTAAAATATTGCCTAAAGTTGATGAAATAAAATACTAAAACATTTATAAGCTAATTCTTTTCCGGTTCTTTACGTTAATGATCATGCCCGTCCAATTACTGACGATATCAGTGCATTATAATCATCATCAGTCCATTAGAACATCAGTCCAAATACACACTCTTTGTTAGTGGTGTTTGTTAGTGGTTTAGAGCCACTAATGTAGCTCTGTAATGTACAATAAAATCAATTACATTCCCGTGACCGGCATTAGATTCCCGTAGGCTCGTTAGGGATAGTGTAAATGGTTCTTTAGCTAGTCCATTTGTATATGCGATGGAAAGGACGATAGTGCCACAATAGTTGTTGATCGTATCTTGTCTATTTTCGTTGCTTGTTTAATGGCGTCGATTAGGAATGACTTTAGTAGTATTTTTGTAGGTTTGTTCTTTAGAAAGTATATGAGACTTTATTGTTATATTTTTGACGAGCTCGGTAGCATAGCGGTCAATGACGCGGCTTCGACACCAACGCTCGTGGGTTCGATTCCCACATAGGACAAATATTTGTGTGCATGAACATTTCTGTTTGTTAGTCTGGGTGTTTTCTATGTATCATAAGTATGTATTTACAAAAAAAACTGGACAAGTGCGAGTCGGACTCGCCCACCGAGGGTTCCGTAGGTACGCAGTATCATTATTAAATTTGATATTTTTCATTATAAATAAGAAATAATGCGTCGAAAAAAAAAACAAATATATTTTGCAATGTGTACATCAAGCCCTTTCATATGATACCCCATTTGAACTAGTAGTTTCAATTTGAAATTTCGACACCCTATAAAAAATATAGACCCCCTATTTTTTAAGATCTATTTACAAATGTATAGTTTTGAGATTTATTCCTGTACTTGTAGTCTATAACGATGTTACTTGCCAAATTTCATAGTTCTAGGTCAACGGGAAGTACCCTATAGGTTTTGATTCCCTTGAGTGTGTCGAAATATGCGTTTTTTGCTGAATAAACGGCCGTAACTTTTTTCTACGTAAACTTAGCAGTTTGATTTTTTTTTAACTTCATGGGACCGTAGACCTGAGTATACAGTTCAAATTTCAGCTTGATACCTCCACGCATTCTCGACATAGAAATTCTTGACAGACAGACAGACAGACAGACAGACAGACAGACAGACAGACAGACAGACAGACAGACAGACAGACAGACAGACAGACGGACAACAAAGTGATCTTATAAGGGTTCCGTTTTTCCTTTTGAGGTTCGGAACCCTAAAAAAACGTATTTACGTATGTTTATCAGTTGTCTAGTACCCATAACACAAGCTTCGCTTACTTTGAGGCTAGATGGCGCTGTGTAATTTGTCTGACAATATTTATTTATAATGAGTTTGACTTGGTTAATAAAATTATTTAGATTGAGCTTTTGAAAAATGTTTCTCTTTTTTGTAATGATTATTTCTTACGTCAACCCCACTATTTAAATAAGGTATTATTAACATTTTTTCTGGATATTGAATCCCACTTCTTAATATATTTATTTATAGAACGTCGGGTGGCAGACACGCATACGCCTGATGTGAAGCTGTTACCGTAGCCATATTAATATTCTGATGACCTCACTCACTCGCAGGAATACAACAACCCTCAAAGGAATTGATATTTGGCTGCGGTATTCTGTGAGGTCGAGGTAAGTACCTCCACCTCAGAATAAGTAATGCCCCAGTCGGGCAGCTTAAAAATACGCTGTTCCCTACCTCTCTTTTGCCGGAGCCTCTTTCGCTAGACGGCAGGCTGCACCACGAGCAAGCGAAATTGGCTTTGGCTCTAAAGATCGTGGTGAGCGACTTACATCCCAAAATATAATTAAATTCTTAATAATCAAAAATATTTAATTTCTGCGCGCCCAATTTCGTAATATTTCGCTCAAATGTTTTCGACCATGGCAACTTAATTTAGAAAAGTGAGGCGTGAGCGATGTCTATTCTCAACTAATTAGAAAAGTTATTCCCGCTTCCTTCTTTTTTGGATTTTTGCCTTAGACTCTATTTGCATATTATTAGAATATTTCATGAAGAAGCTAAACAGTAACTAAGACAAAGGAACAAACACATTTTTTTAAAATATTTCTGGACAATTTACACAGCGCCATCTAGTCCCAAATTAAGCGCAAAGCTTTTGTTATGGGACAACTGATAAATGTACTTAAATACAGTTTTTTTTGTAAATACATACTTATAATACATGAAAACACCCAGACCAAGACAATCAGTCATGTTCATGCAGTCTTGTGCGGAAATGGAACCCGCGCCCTCGGAGTCAAAGTGGCCATTGCTAACCACCGAGCTCGTCATTTATATGTTAGTTTAGCTTTTCTAGAAACAGAAAGATTTCGAAGAAAAAATTGGTTATCTGTAAAGTCGGTTTACGGACGATAATTTTACGTGATAACGTCATAAGAAAACATCGGCCGATGGAGCGGAAGAGAGATAGAACTTTCCGACTCACTTTACGATAAAAACAGTTATACTTATACAAAACGAAACTAGAGACAATTGTCTGACTAGTTTCATTTTGTACTACCTACCTACAATTTATGTATTTTTTTCAAAAAAAGTCAACAGTTTTGGCGTAACAGTGCTGCAAAGTGTACTTCAACTGTAATTTTGGCCATAAAATACAATTCCACATATACCTTGGTAATAAATAATTTCAATTTCAATTAACGAAAATCTATGATTCATTGTGGATCCAGACAAAGCTGGCGGTAATCACTAATATGATAACATTACACACAGTGAATGCAGCTTGACCACAGAACTGCAATCCTAAGTTAATGAGATGAGAGCGACTGACATATATGCAGCGGGCCGGCTAAACCGCACCAAACACATTAGTGACGGAATTGGAACTATGTGACGTTATTGGAATTGTGTACGGTTTGCATGTTATGCGATTGAATTAGAATTGCCTTTTGAAAGCAATAGACTACAAGCCCATGGAAAAAATTTACCTGTGAAATGAACCAACGTGAATAACGCTTAGAAGGCTGTTATTATATCAGAAAATAACTCTGAGCACTATGCCGGCATTTCTGAGCGGTATAGGTGAGTACGTGAGTAAATGGAATTTCCCAGGTACAAGTGAGGAATTACGACGAATTTATAGATGATTAAAAATAAATGTCGAAAAACCTAGTGCCGTACTAAAGCGGCGGTGGCGGTGACGGAAGTCAGTGCAAATTTTTAATTCGCCGATAATTCTAGTAGCAATATTCCGGTCATTTATTACTGTACGGCATTTGTGTAATTCCTTTTATACGAAATATACATATACAGATACTTTACCCATGGACCCCGTACATATTTTCAGCGTTGGGGTCGAAAGCCAAGGGTCGCAACTCTTATCTCTGATTAGCATATAGGTGATGAGGATATCGAACAACATAAAATTAAATGATCTTGAGAGTACTTCACGAATAGATAACATTTTCCAGCATGCCGTACATTTTTACAATGGTGTTATTGAAAATGTCTAAACAGACCTGCTATTAGATGGAATAATCTGTTGTATCTTTTACATTCATACTTCAGTGAGCAATTTTGAACTTATTTTATACACATCTTTCATATGTTGCATCCATTTTTGATATGATATCGTCGTATATATTTTTTTATACTACGTCGGGCGGCATACAAGCATACAGCCCGCTTCACAAGCGGTTACCGTAGCCATATCATAACTAACATATCACAACATAACAGCTCACAACATAAAATATCGCTCACGCGCCGCCACCCCCGCTGCTAACGCAGCATCTTCTATCTTTCTGGTGACCTCACTCACTCGCAGGAACTCAACAACCCTCAAGGGAATTGTTATTTGGCTACGGTATTCTGTGAGGTTGAGGTACATTCCCCAGGTGGGTAGCTTACAATTACGCTCCCTACCTCTCTTTTCGCCAGAGCTTCGTTTGTCAGTTAGCAGGGTGCACCGCGTGCAGGTGAAGTTGTAATGAACCACTTACACCCCACGTATAAATCGATAAACGCCGTATGCACGCACGAAAAAGCATGATTCATTGTCACGTTCCGCCTGAACCGAACGTGCAAGCGAGAGCGCGGCTTGTGACGCATCTGTCTCTCTTTCACTCCATCGGCCGATGTTTTCTTATGACGTTATCACGTAAAATTATCTTCGGTAAACCGACATTACAGAAAACCAATTTTATTAATAATAATTTTTAGCTTTTCTCGATCTCTTTTTGTGTCCATAGTCATCATCATTATTAGTACCTATCTTTCCATTCCACTTTGAACATATGGCGCTCCCAATTGCTTCTCAGTAGTATAAGGATCGCTGGTCTTGTACGCGCGGTGATTGTGTTCCCTAATTAAAGTCGCCTAATTAGTTATTAAATTCATCGTTAAATTTAATAATATATTGGTAAGTTGAACCTCGAAGAAAATATACACACGGATAAAACTAGTGTAACAAACGTAACGTTGTACCTAACAGGTATATTTCCTGATTCTGCAAAAGCAATCGATGAAATAGCTGTGATAGAATGTCATCCGTACACGGATATACGAACATAGGGATTATCTGCCGCGTAATTTCAATATGGCCGCGGTCGGCGCCTATCGACAGTGAACCGTGAATATGCTGGCTTTACACTGATTGGATGAAAGAAATGTTAAATAACGTTTCATTGGAAACTATTTTGTATCATTCAGTTACAGATTAGTTCTGGTTTTCAATATTCAATTTATGAATATCTAGTTGTAATTTGTTCAATAACGAATACTTTGTTTACTAGACTTGTACTATTATTACTTTATATGAGAGGGGGATAAACGAGCATCAGGGTCACCTGATGGAAAGCAATCACCACCGCTCATAAAGATCAGGTCGTCGATTCGTTGCTAGTACCTTTGTTTCTAGTACTGTAAATTCAGTGGGAAAAATACTTGACCTATGTTCCTATCCCTTTTACAATTGACCTGCAAAATGAATAAAAACGTCTTCGGATCTAACAGCTGAGTGATAAATATATATATATATATATATAAGATTACATTAGTAATTTGGGCGACGCAGTTAAAATAAAACTGAGTTTCTCTGTAATAAAAAGTTTTATTGTGTTAATCCACACGTTTATGTTTCACATATATTAAACTACAAAATTAAACAGTGCCGAAAACAAAGCCTTCCTGTAATAAAATGAAACGACATTTAATGTCACTGGTCGAAATTCGACCAAAGAGTATATTATGTGCGTCAAATACATAGTAGTGTGTGTAATGTTTTTTTAATTGATGTATTTTTATTCATTTACATTTTGAATAAATATTAATAGCATTCTGCACTCCTTCTCTATATATAAATTACAAGTATATGAACTATAACTGTGCGAAATTTCATACTTCTCCGTCCGCGCAATTTTTCTAAAAAGGAGTACAAAGTTTTTGCTTCACGTATTAATATAATAATAATAATTAATCACAATGTCGACCCGAAACACAACTTGCTTATTAAATTCTAAGCTTTCCAATTAACAAAATTATTTTCACTAAAATACTGCTTCCTCGTGTAATTTCGTATTCTAGGTTTCCACAGATTATCAAGGAAAATGGGCGCCATTTGTATGACACGTAACGATGACATTGGCATTGTCATCGATCGATCACAATATTATTATTGAAAACCAGCTGACCCGACAGACGTTCTTCTGTCTTCGTAACAATGAATATTGAATTCCAAATTGGTTTCGCGCAATCTGTCAAATGACTGACAGTTCTGTCAAACGACAAATCAAATCAAATCAAAATATCTGAAGTTAACATACAGACATAAAGTTACATTAGTAAGGTGTTCGTTTAGTTTTCTTAAATTTTCTAATTTTCCACGCAATTTTAAGAAAGTTGCGTGGAAAATTAGAAATTACAATGTCTGACAATGACAAATTCAACATAAAAAAGAATTAGCGAAATCGGACTAACGCGTGAAGACATATGGAAATAGACATTAATTTATATATACGAGTATATAATAATATGTGTGTATAGATAAAGGGAATTATATTTTTCTGTAAATCCTGTATTGTGTAGGAATTAAACCCGAAATCCTTGATATTAAAGCAGACACAGCTAGCCACATGCCACTGTCACACTGTCCCATCAATGATGATTCCACAGCCTTAGAAATATGTTCTTTTGCCCTATGTGTTACATTTTAATATTCATATATCCATCTTCTTTGATGTTCTATAAGTATTGCTTATTACTTATGAAACATTCAGATATAAAGGAAAATAACATTAAAGAAACGCAAAGCAAAATAAAAGAAATTAATTCTTCTCTCGCGTTGGAGAAATTTAATAAAAACATCACCTGCCCGTATACCTGTGTATAAAGAGGGTGATTTGAACTCCGAGGGGGAGATCTACAATGCGGCTCGTTGATAAATTGCTGTATTGTTGCGTGCCCTTTCCGACCAAATAACGTAGACCTATATATACTAGGTTGTGAGCTGGGTTCGTCTGTGTTAACTTTTGTTGTTTTTTTTTTATACTACGTCGGGTGCAAGCCGCTTCCAACCGGTCTTATTGGAGATCTAGAGGGGAGGCCTATGTCCAGCAGTGGACTTCCAATGGCTGAGATGATGATGATGATGATGACGTCGGGTGACAGACAAGCATACGAGCCGCCTGATGTGAAGCGGTTACCGTAGCTATATTAACGCTCGCAAAATAAAATATCGCTCGCACGCCGTCACCCTCGCTGCCAACGCAGCATCTGCCAACCCTGCGAGTGAGTGAGGTCATCAGAAAGGAAGGATCCTTTCTGGTGACCTCACTCACACACACAGAAACACAACAACCCTCAAGGGAGTTGTTATTTGGCTGCGGTATTCTGTGAGGTGGAGGTACATACTCAGGTCGGGTAGCTTACAATTACGCTCGCTACCTCTCTTTTCGCCAGAGCTTCGTTTGTCAGTCAGCAGGGTGCACCGCGTGCAGGTGAAGTTGGCTTGGGTTCAAAGATATTGATGAACCACTTACACCCCAAATATCTAGTTTCGTAGGAACAATACTCGCGCTCTTGTAGCCCCATTGCTAACGCATAATCTTCCGCCTTCCACCTTATGAAATCTTCCGTTGTCCGTATGCAACCACTACGGGACATTCTTAAGGCTGTTTCCCCATGAGACTCGGCCCATGTAGGCTTATTACTTTAACTTGCTAACTCTTTAAAGCTATGTCGGCGATCTTGATTCGCCGTCGTATTTTCGTGTTCAGATAGTTCTCTCAATCGCTTTATCATTATCATTGCTGTGCAAGTTATAAATCTATGTTCACCAACATACAAGAGACACCAAATGAAAAGATAAAGATAAGGGCGTTATTTTCTTTGTGAAAATAGTTTTCATAACGTAACCCTTGAGTACCTACTGTAGTATGCAAAAGTCAATGATACTAGTACTAATAATGTTACTTTGTTTCTACTGTCTTTGGTTGTACCACATTATAAGTAATAGTACTACGTACAGTATGGCCTCTCTCTGCCGCTCTCACTAGTCGACCTCACCTTCCCTCTGAGGCCGATGCGGAACCGTTCGCAATGGATGCCATAACGTACGAATTGAAGTCGCTAGTATTTTATTCTCCATTTAGTTTAAATAAAAGGTGGCAATGAACGGAATAAAACGTTGCAATGAACGGATGTCTCAACATACGGAAAGTCAAAAAGAAAACTTTGTTCATTCGCTTTGAACGAAATGAGGTACATATTTTTTTATAAATTACCTAAAAGTTTCATCATAACTAATTCATGTCTGTCAGAATAGGATACAAGATACAATTAATACGACATGTGAACAGGATAGCTTTATAGCAGATTTATGTCTCGAAGACAGCACCTAAGTACGTAGGCGCGTTGTGATTTGTGTTTTTTTTTTACAATTGTTTGTTTACATGTCATTATTTTTGTATGTGATGTCGTGTGGTTCATATTAGTTTTAAATTAAGTTTATTCTATGTGAACGTGGATATAAATTACATTACGCATGCAGTTATATGGATAGTAAATGGCTACAATTAGTGAACATGAAATGGTTTTACCATTTACAATGAACACCGGTTCATAATACCGACGTTATATTTAGTGGTGATTAGAAAAATATAATTTTGGGTAAGTTAGCAAAGGCAATTAAACAAACGTTTTGCGAATATTATCTGGAGTCAGTGTAGTGTATTCTATGTCCGTCTAATGATTGAATAATGTCAGCCCTAGAGAAATTCACGCAAACATAGACACGTGTACAGACGCATTTGGTTTACTACATGCAAACGCGCCATTTTTATATGGAGTGGCCAGGGTGGTGGTTGTACTGTACGCTACGCATACCTATTTTTCTAAATATTGCATTATTGGTCGACTGCCCTGTATAGGCCCTTGTCTGCTTTGTAGACCTTTGAATATCTTCTTCTTCTGTCTTTTTCGCTATTTATAAAAGGCAACCGTTACTGACCCGTCTATCAACGCATAGCTTAAATCACTGTGGATTGGGTTGAAATTTGGCTACAACACGTAACTAATATTATATTGGCATCCGCTCAAAAAGGATTTTTGAAAATTCCCACGGGATGCTAGGATAAGCTAGTAAGCTTGCACCCGCGACTTTCTACGAGTGTATAATTAATTTTAACATTAAGCAGACTTGTAGATACAAACATGTTCTTTTTTATATAGAATGTCGGGTGGCAGATAAGCATACGGCCCGCCTGACGTGTAGCGGTTACCGTAGCCATATTAACGCTCGCAAGATAAAATATCGCTAGCTTGCCACCACCCCCGCTGTCAACTCAGAAACTCCTTCCTTTCTGGTGGCCTCACTCACTCGCAGGAACACAACAACCCTGAAGGGAATTGTTATTTGACTGCGGTATTTTGTGAGGTACTTCCCCAGTCGGGCAGCTTACAAATACGCCGTACCCTATCTCTCTTTTGCCAGAACCTCTTTCGCTAGTAGGCAAGGTGCACCACGTGCGACGAGGTTGGCTCTGGCTCTAAAGATCGCAGGGAGCCACTTATATCCCAAGTACGTATAAAACAAATTTAAATGTTTGTTCTTTATTTTTCAAAACATTCAAATGAAATTGAAATTTTGACATAAAATTGCATTTCTATATAAAATACCTTTTATCCTAATATTCCCATAGGAATAAGAAATAGACTGAGATACAGCGAAGTGCGGTTGGATGTTACTAGTCATAAATAAATGATTTTATTTCATTGCAAAAGAGCTTTGCTTATGGTTTCACTGTGTATCTTTTGAAGTACGGATTTCAAAGGAATTAAAACAGCAAAGCAAAGACTTCCTCTCTTTAAATACTCGTCTGACTATCAAAGGAATTAAGATATACATTACTATCTGGCTAGGCGTTTTACCAAACGTTGCGAAATTTTATTTTAGTAACAATTTCTTCTTTACTGCGTCCCTTTGTGTGTTCTACCGTATGTACAATTGGCTGTGTTCAGAGGAGTTGTTTGACATTATGCCAACGGCCTCCTTCTGCAGTCGCACTGCTCGCCATCGACAGGGAATTCATCCTCACACATTGGAGCCTAAGTGGTCACGTACTGTGCGGTTCCAGTGAAGTTTTCTCCCGCGTACTGTCAAGCTGTGGAATGAACTGCCTGTCGAGGTTTTCCCAGGAGAATATAGCATGGGGCTTCAAAAAGGGCGTGAAGAGGTTTTTACAGGGTCGGCAATGCGCGTGTGATGCCCCTGGTGTTACAGGCGTTCATAGGCTACGGTAACTGCTTGCCATTAGGCGGGCCGTATGCTTGTTGACACTCTAGTGGTATCAAAAAAATGTATTAACAATATCTGTCTGTCTTTAATAACTATGTGTCTTCTTTAATGCTTTATGCCTTCTGCTATCTCAGAATCTCCCTGATCTTTTAGCTATCCCTATCTTTTCTGTCCAAGTCTTGTTCGATGTCAATTATCTCATCTGTTCTCTAGATCCCAGTGTGTCCTTCCCTTAGGAGAGATACACTGAGATCTAGACACTTCCATTTGTTTATCAGCCAGTGCATTACATCAATCGTTACAATTAAGAAAACCTGCTTGGTTCATTGTGGCATAATATATTTCAGCTTTTTCTAACTGCCTTTTTCGATTCGTGACTGAATTCAGCACCTTTCAGTAGTAACCTGGATAATGTATTGTTTCCTCTGAAGCCCCCCGGAGTTTGACTTGATACCTGCCGTAAAGTCCACTATCGTACAACTCGCCATAAATTAAATTACATCCATATTGTCTTGATAATTGGTGATCTACCACAGTACGTTTCCTAAGACGTTTTTATACCACGAACGGTGAAACTATAGATCAACTTCCCTCAGCGATTTTTCTGAACAATTACGACATGGGAGCATTCAAGAGCAGAGTCTTCATTTCCATTACAAGGATGGCAACGGATCGGCAAACCCTTGGTGTTGCTGATATCCATGGGCGGTGGTGATTGTTTCCCACCAGATCCACATGCCCGTATGTCCCCCGCCCCCCATATAAAAAAGTATAGGTAATAATAATGAAGTATTAACGGAGGTCTATTTACACTGGTCGCTAAATCGCTTTCGAAAAGAAATGTGTGGAGTTTTTGCTAATTCCATTCCCCTGGCGATGTTCGATACTGCCACAAATCTATATGTATCGGTGGGGTGGAAATGACTTTCTATTACAGAGAAATAGGAAGTGAAATTTCATTAATTTAGTATGTATGTGTGTATGAGCTACTTTTACCATCTCTTGGGCACAGGTAGAGAAATACCGGTAGAGTAGCGTACATTGTCTGTTGATTTCATTGTTATTATTTGGCGTACTGATAGCTACGCAATGTATTGTAACTTGGCCGATTTTACTTTACAAGTGAACGTACTCTAAGCTTTTAGGCTTGTATCCCTTATTTACCATAATGTTACACTAAAACACTTGTACTGTTCCATGTAATTATATTTAGTTTTACTGACCGGTTTCGCTGCTAAGGCATTATCAAGGTAAACAGATGGTATTTGTGTTTCTACAAAACGAACAAAACCAAGAGCCAACAATCAACAGTATCAAATATGGTAAATATACCATATTGCTGTCACTCACACAGCCATGACGGGAAGTCAAATTCCAAAGCTTCCTACTCCTACTAATCTATATTTATATCATTCTATACTAATATTATTAAGAAGTAGTTTGTGAGGTTGTATGAGATAATCTCTGGATCTTTTACCAATAGAAAACCACGTTCTTTGTGAGTGATTAAACCGAAAAATGAAAAGACATTTTCGTAAAGGCGGGCGAAGCTGCGGGTGGAAGCTAGTTATTAATAATTCAAATTCGCAACAGCCCATCCGTCTTTTCTTTTAAGAAAATATTTTAAGATATTTATGTATGTATGGATATTATGTGTATGATGTGCGCTATATACGAGTATATATAATAGGTAGGGGAAAAAGTCTTTTCGCATTATAGTATGTATGAACTTGTGATAAAATCTCTTTGGTTATATCATTTGTATCTAGCAGGTTTTGATATCTTTAAAAAGTTTAAATTTTGAAAAAGATAATTCCAAATTCAAATTAGGTAAATGTGTGATTTTCATTTGTTTTTTTTACTGTCAAGATGAGTGAATCTAATGAAGAAATTCGATACATTTTAAAATTTTACTACAAAAAAGGTAGAAATTCAACGCAAGCTGCGAAAAAAATTTGTGACTTTTATGGACCTAGTGCAGTGTCTGTGAGAGTAGCACAAATTTGGTTTAAGCGTTTTCAATCCGGAAATTTTGATGTCAAAGATGCACGTCGCTCTGGTCGCCCTGTTACGGATAAAATGGATGCCATTTCTGAAAAAGTGGAGCAAGATCGGCATATCAGTAGTTACGACGTAGCTGAAGAACTAGGAATTGACCACAAAACAGTTTTGGCGCATAAAAAGGTCGTGGTCAAAGGCCGGCCAGGCTTCACAGACTCTGGCGAAACCCGGGTTAACCCGCAACAAGGTGATGCTGTGTGTATGGTGGGATTGGAAGGGAAGATATTCATTATGAGCTGTTACCGCCAGGCAGGACTATCGATTCTGAACCCTTCTGTGAACAACTGATGAGATTAAAGCAAAAAGTTGAGAGAAAGCGGCCGGAATTAATTAACAGAAGGGGTGTGATTTTTCATCATGATAACGCTAGACCTCACACATCTTTAGCCACTCAGCAAAAATTAAGAGAGTTTGACTGGGAGGTGTTAATGCATCCGCCGTATAGTCCTGACCTTGCACCTTCTGATTTCCACCTGTTTCGGTCTCTTAAGTATACTTTAGGCAATGTCAGGTTAACATCACGAGAAGACTGCCAAAACCACTTGGCGCGGTTTTTTGAACAGAAGTCCCAAAATTTCTATAGTAATGGAATCATGTCTCTACCTACAAGATGGCAAAAGGTTATCGAACATAATGGCACCTACATACTTTAGTTAAATGTAAATAAACTTTATTAAAAAATGTTTTGAATTTTCATATAAAATACGAAAAGACTTTTTCCCCAACCTAATACATACTTAGATTGTTTATAATGTTAAATAACATTATTTATAATTTTAGGCACATAGCTACTTCTAACCGCTACTTAACATACTGTCCCACTGCAGAAGGTTGGCTGGATGAGATCGCTATTAGAGATAAACTCTCCTTTGCATACCACTTACGTAAAGATCTTATAACCTTTTAATATGCAATAAAAAATATATAATTAAATTCATTGTGAGTTCCAAGTCAACTGCAGTTTCACCCCTGGAACTGCAGTGAACTTTATTGTTGGCTATATGTCCGCAGTGCAGCTTGTGTGGCGAGCTGTTGTGTGAGTAGCGACACCACGGACCCGAGTCTCCAGAGAGTCGGTCAGGGCCTTCGTCTCCGGCGTGTCTTCATCGGTCGGAGTGTAAACACAAGATGGCAGGACTCTCAGCTCTGGCTTGCCTTCATTGGCCGTCCAGAGAGGAGCCGCTAGAGCTATATGCTCCAGGGGTGGAAGTGTTAAAGGGCATCACGCCGCGAGTAACTTCGGAGAAAGCGCAGCACACCTCTCGACATCCCTGAGTCACTCACACCGGTGTTGCCCCCGGCCGTTTTCCTGGCATTTCGGGGGCCCATCTAGTGAGTGGCAAGCCACCGCCTGCCGCAAATAACTAGCAATAAAAGCAGTTATGGCAGGCGTCCGTCCCTCTTCTGTAATAGCCCGGTATTAAAAGTTCACCCAGATCTCATCTCCATAGCCCATTTATTTTCCATCGCACTTCGCAATAGTCTCAACGCCTGCCGAGACCTGCTCATGGGTATGTCGTTCCATTGACATATCCTGGAGCGGGTCACGGCGGGCGTACAATATTACATCGAACTTCTCAAAGGGGCCTCTACGCGTTGGATCCATATCCCCGCGCACGCCTATCAAATGACCGGGCTTGACCCGTGATTAAAAAGATATAATAATATAATGTTTATAAAAAAAATATATTAATATATAAATATTCCTGGACAAATTACACAAGGCCATCTAGTCCCAAACTAAGCAAAGCTTGTAATATGGGTACTAGATAACTGATATTCTACTTAAATACATTTTTTTTGTAAATACTTCATATAATACATAGAAAACAACGGACATGTTCATGCACATAAAAAATTGTCTTGTGTGGGTATCGAACCCGCAAACTCGGAGTCAAAGTGGCCATTGTTAACCATTCGACCACCGAGCTCATTAATAACTTTCGCTTTTATATCTAAATCTCTAACATCACGTATTAAATACCCGATAAACAAAAATATTTATTGGCCGTGTGGTTTCCGGCAGACTAGAATAGAATCACTCCATCTCTTCCCGTGGATGTCGTACAAGGCGACTAAGGGAAATACATTATAAAACGTCGATCAGGCCTCCCCAACCCGTCTGGCCAGCGTGGGGAGTGTAGGCCCAAATCCTCCTGTCGGTGACGGACGAGAGAGGGTCGTGCTCCTGTAGTTGAGACTAAAACTCACCTGATGATGATGAACAAAAATATAGACTCATTAAAAGGGAATATTTGCGAGGACTTTTCCGTAAATAGGTTTAAAGGTACAGGGAGGGTCTGATCAATCAACGACCCACATGATACGGAGACGGTCCCCGAACCTCGCGGCCATTTTCTTTGTCTTCTGCACGCTAATTTATGTCTTGGAAGTTTCACGTGAACGCGTCTTTATTTATGGTGCAAATCACAAGCTATTTGCTATAAGCGCCTATTTTACTACGAGGTATTGAGACTATCTATTCTGTTTGAATTTGTTGTCGTCTCGCTTACACATTACTATACCGAATGAGAAGTCACCACAAACAGCCTATATACGTGCAAAATACCAAGTAGTGTACAATGGGCTTGTATCGCATTTTTTTTTCGATTTGTAATTTAAAGACGTCACATTAATATAAATATAGGTGAAATAATTACTTCGATTACATAAAAACTTCTCGAGATATGATAACTTGAAGATCACAATTTTGGACTATCCCGAAAACGCTCCATACAAAAGGCCACCACGTTATGACGTCACACCGTGCTATTTATTGTAAATGCATTAAATCAGAAATTTGTACGATTGCTATGTTAAATATTGCGTTTATGTAGCCAGTGCCGTAACAAAAGTTATAGTATTTTTTATTGTTTCTACAATGGTAATACTTATTTTTTATAATTTCATATCTTTAAAATGGACTTTCCCACCAAACTTTGACCGAACATAAAACACGTCGGACATAAGTTATTAAAATTTTAAGATCGCAGATCGTTCTAGTTTTATGTATTTTACGTTACTGATACAGAGTTTTTATAATTTTGTAACATGGGCAACTTTATGATCATCTTTTACTGACCGAATGAAAGAAAGGAAACATATTTTTGTTTTTAATTTCACTCACACAGAAGGAAAATTACGTATAAAATACAAAAGATAGGTCAAATAATTAAAATACTTTTATTTAGTCGCATGAACCGGTCGTGTTTAATAATAAATTTGTGACATTACTTAACTACATTTTAAATATTGAATAGACAAATTACTTTATATATTTTTTTGAGATTCTATAAGCTTATGCTCTTTATCAAGTTACTTTGCCTTCATTGCATTTTTTTTTATTTTATCGTCAATACGGCAGTCAATAAATATCGTTTTTAGGGTTCCGAACCTCAAAAGGAAAAACGGAACCCTTATAAGATCACTTTGTTGTCCGTCTGTCTGTCTGTCTGTCTGTCTGTCTGTCTGTCTGTCTGTCTGTCAAGAATTTCTATGTCGAGAATGCGTGGAGGTATCAAGTTGAAATTTGAACTGTATACTCAGGTCTACGGTCCCATGAAGTTAAAAAAAAATCAAACTGCTAAGTTTACGTAGAAAAAAGTTACGGCCGTTTATTCAGCAAAAAACGCATATTTCGACACACTCAAGGGAATCAAAACCTATAGGGTACTTCCCGTTGACCTAGAACTATGAAATTTGGCAAGTAACATCGTTATAGACTACAAGTACAGGAATAAATCTCAAAACTATACAATTGTAAATAGATCTTAAAAAATAGGGGGTCTATATTTTTATAGGGTGTCGAAATTTCAAATTGAAACTACTAGTTCAAATGGGGTATCATATGAAAGGGCTTGATGTACACATTGCAAAATATATTTTATTTATTTTTTTCGACGCATTATTTCTTATTTATAATGAAAAATATCAAATTTAATAATGATACTACGTACCTACGGAACCCTCGGTGGGCGAGTCCGACTCGCACTTGTCCGGTTTTTTTTTTATATCACGACAGGTGCCAAACAGGCATACGGCCCACCTGATGTAAAGTGGTTATCGTAGCTTATCCATTCTTACAAACAAATAGTATTGCTCACGTGCCAGCAAACCCCGCTTTTAACACAGCATCTCCTTATATCTGGTGACCAGTATATCTGGTGGTAATGGTTTCGTCATAGCGGTATTACTAGGCGGCAGAGTGCACCCCGTGCAGGAAATGTAGGTTATTTTTTTTTATACTACGTCGTGTAGCAGACAAGCATACGGCCCGCCTGATGTGAAGCGGTTACTGTAACCATATTAACACTCGCAACATAATATATCACTTGCGCGCCGGCACCCCCGCTGCCAACGCAGCATCTTCTTCTTTTCTGGTGACCTCACTCACTCGCAGGAACACAACAACCCTCACGGGAATTGTTATTTGGCTGCGGTATTCTGTGAGGTGGAGGTACATTCCCCAGTCGGGTAGCTTACAATTATGCTCCCTACCTCTATTTTCGCCAGTGCTTCGTTTGTCAGTCAGCAGGGTGCACCACGTGCAGGGGAAGTTGGCTTTGGTTCAAAGATGTTGATAAACCACTTACACCCCAAATTATGCTCTAAAGATGGTGGCGTGCCTCCAGCTCTCAATATTAGGACCATAGCGATTTGTACAATGAGCGATTCTGTTAAATAGCGATAGTCTTATGATTTATACCACACATTAAGGGCAAGTTCACACAATAAGGTAGACGCCGCGAGGTGTCAAGCCCCATTGCATCTCAGTCCCCTGACTGCGAAGCAGGGTGCGAGGGGGCCACCCCTCCGATAATTTATTATTGAAAACATGCCTTTATTCCTCCTTTTATAATATTGTCTCCACTCTACCGATGTAATTTGCTTGCAATATTTCTTTTCTTGTCCAATGTAGATTTGTATTTGTTGAAATGTTTTATTGTTCGCTTTATAGATTCTTCTTCTTTCAAACTGTACTGCATATTTAAATTTTTTATAAATAAAATTGTTCTATTTCGCCAGCTCCTTTGGAGAAAAATGTTATCATTGTTAGTTAATTAATACATGAAAAATATGTGTTTATTTAATAAGCTTTAAACCTCTTCGATCGAGAGGAAACCCGTATCCTAACAGTGGGATTATTAAGGGTAGATGCCCAAATTTTTTTTTGAAAATTCATACATTTTCGAATCTTCCTGGCGCAGGCACATTTTTGCTTAGCTAAAAGGAGTACCCAAACACGTATTTCAAACTGTGAGTATTTTGGGTAAATAAATATTTCTGATTTTTTTTTTTTTTTTTAATTTTTAATTTATTTATCCAAAATATTAATAATAAACATTAAAAAGAATTCGACCATTCGCAAAAACCATAAATGGTTTATACGCGATAAGGTGAGATCACTGGCTCGATACAAGACAATGTTTTTTTTATATATACATACATGTATTCAATTTTTCTAATCTGATTTGTTTATAAAGAAATGTTTTAGAACTTTTTTACATTTATTGTATGGATTTGGCCCTGATTGATTCACCGCCACACTCAATATGTTTGTCGGTAAATCATTCAAGATCTTAGGTAACATATATTCCCATGTCCTCATTCCATACATGTTATTATATGTAGGTAGTACATACGTAGGTAAGTTTGTAATCTGACGTAAGTTACTTGCACGCTTTCTTTTATCTAATATTTCTATCTTCTCAAAATGTTCATATATCATTGCGTGTTTTACTTTATCTACTACATTAATAATTTGACAGAATTTAAATAATCCTATATAACTGTCTTCCTTATACTTCTTCTTAACATGAGTAGGTACAATGGATTTAAGTATTCTTAATTGCAAGTCGTATATACTATTCAAATATGATATGAAGGTGCGACCATAACTACTTATACCATAGTTATATTTACATTTCTAAACTCGTATATAGAAAATTAGCCGTGTGGTTTCCGGCAGACTAGAATAGAATCATTCCGTCTCGTCCCATGGATGTCGTACAAGGCGACTAAGGGAAATACATTATAAAACATCGATCAGGCCTCCCTAACCCGTCTGGCCAGCGTGGGGAGTGTAAGTCAAATCCTCCTTCTGTCTGGGACGGACGAGAGGGTCGTGCTCCTGTAGTGGAGACTAAAATGATCTGATGATGATGATATAGAAAATACCCAGACCAAGACAATAAACAAAATAATGGATATCACATCCATTAAATGGGATGAGAATGATATTGTAGAACTGACTTGCAAAGTTAAATTTTATGTTTGGTATGAGGAACCAGATCCGCACATCTCTGGACTCAAACCTCCACAGAGCCCTCCACGTTGCTAAAGATCGCAAGAGTAGAGAGAAGATATTTCTGCTGGGGAATCACGACCCTCAGTAATGAGGTGTACGACGCGGAGGAGGAGCTATGAGGAATAAGAAACGTATTTACCATAAAGTAATACGAAATAAAACGTACAATAGGCTATCCACAAACCATAATCTAGAAAATACTACCTTCTAAAACGTTAATACCGTCGCTCGTTTGAAAGAAAATCGTTTTTATTAAATATTTCTTCTCAATAAATATGAAACGAGCTAAATACTCGACGTTCCGTGCGATCGTAAATGTGGAAAATTTGAAATAAATGAAAATAATGGATGGCGACGGGATAATATTGAGATTCGCTCACAATCTAAAGGAAATTGTCGGCATATTTTTTGATAAGAGACGGTGAGATAGACGGCTAATGCTTATTTAGTTAATCATAATCATCAGGTCATTTTAGTCTCCACTACAGGAGCACGACCCTCTCTCTGTCGTCCCATACAGAAGGAGGATTTGGCCTACACTCCCCACGCTGGCCAGACGGGTTGGGGAGGCCTGATCGATGTTTGGTAATGTATTTCCCTTAGTCGCCTTGTACGACATCCACGGGAAGAGACGGAATGGTTCTACTCTAGTCTGTCGGAAACCACACAGCCTTCTTATTTAGTTATAGCGAGCTATTATCGATAGTCAATATCGATACTAACTCTGAGACAAGAATTAATGTAAGTTATATAATGTTTAAGAAGATTATAAATATTATTAAACATAGGTGGTTGAGTGGCTACTTTGACTGCGATGTCGCGGGTTCGATCCCCGCACAAGACAAACATTTGTTTGCATGAACATGTCTGTTTGTCTTGGTTATTATTATATATTATGTATTATATATTATAATATATTATGTATTATATACCGTACAGATTGTCGTTTATCTGAAAGGAGGCATATATATTTGTTTTTGTCTGAACATTGAACCTTAATAATTCTGCCTATATTGAATATTTGATATTTTGTTGTTAAAATGCCGCTAAACATAAATAATTTTAGTACCTTATGAAAGAACATTTTCGAAATATTTTTACTATTAAAATACTCATAGAGACATCAACTAGGAACCATGGAATGGAGTTCAAACTAAAGTGGTTGTTCTTATAAAATATATGATTAACTATTCCAATAAAAACTCCAGCTAAGCGTTTCCTTGCTGGAGTTCCGTAGTTCGACGTCCTGCGATTATGCTGCCGGTATTCGCGGAGTCACGACGTGTGCGCTTGTCCACTGTTGTCGACATTTTGGGTTTAACAAATATTTTGGGGTGTAAGTAGCTCAGCACGTTCTTTAGAGCCAAAGCCATCCTCGCCTGCACGTGGTGTACTCTGCGGACTGGCATAAGAGAGGTAGGTTACAGCGTATTTGGAAGCTGCCCGATTAGGCAACCTTCACCACACGGAATACCACAGTCAAATAACAATTTCCTTGAGGGTTGTTGTATTCCTGCGAGTGAGTGAGCTCAACAGAAACGAAGGAGCTGCAACTGGGGTAGCGGCGCGCAAGCGATATTTGCAATATTTTATGTTGCTATTTGCGAGCGTTAATATGAATACGGTAGCCGCTTCACTTCAGGCGGGCCGTATACTTATCTGCCACCCACGTCTTAATATTTTTTATCACTTTCATAATTCAGGAAAATTATTCATGTACATATCATAAAGCGTTGGTTAATTCCATGCCACTTGTAGCTAAAGGTATATTTTTTTCCATTTAAAGTAGCAGAGAAGATTAGGGACATATTTCGATGAGGCTGGCATAGTTATATGACATAAGTCTATATATAACAAAAAGTTAAAATGGTTTTGAATCATTAAAAAATGAGACTGAAAAATTAAAAAGAAGGAACTACTTGCGATTATAATTAATTATAATACCTCTTACAGTAGATCGTCACTTACTTCCTAAAAATATTGTTCACATATGATTTATGCTAAATCATATAATACATAAAAAAAACTTAATTTAACTAAAAATAAACTTATTGCCAGAATAAATTGTCTATTTCTATCTACACACACTCTATAAATAGTGGTACCAGTATGATAATTTTATCGTATTCCAAGATCACATCTTTAAACATGTATGGAAAAGGTTAATATAGATAAGCATACGCGTAAGTTTTGTCCTATTTAGTGTAAATTAATCGGCAGAGTTGATAAAGAAAGCGGATTCATTTTGTATACATCTCCTTCTGAAACTGAAAGACTAGAGATTTTATGTTAGCTTCCTTTATACTATGTTTTTTATCCCGCTTTGAAAACATAAAATTTTAAAAATAAAAACAATTCATATTTAGGTTAAAACTGACTTACTAGTTTTTTTTTTAAATAATAGTTTTCTCAAAAAAATAGTTTATAAAATCGCTTATTATGAGAACTTGTTATTTAACAAAACAAAGATCTATTTAATCGCTTAAACCAAATTGTATTTTTTTATTAACATGATTTAGCTTACGGCCCGACTGATGTGAAGCGGTTACCGTAGCCGTATCTCTCGCTGCCAATGCTCCTTCCATTCTGGTGACCTCACTTACTGGCAGGAACGCTATAATCCTCAAGGGAATTGTTATTTCGCTGCGGTACTCGGTGACGTAGAGGTACTTCCACAGCTTACAAATATCCTACCTTTCTTTTGCCAGAGCCTCTTTCGGTATTCGATAGAATGCACCACGTGCAGGTGAGGTGAGGTTGGCTTTGGTACTAAAGATGTTAACCCACAAAACGAAACTTAGATAAATGTATATAATATGTATTTATATATATATAAATTTATTAATTGATTGACAAAATTTGAAATAAAAGCAATTTACATTTTACGGAAGCGTCGAAAAACAAAACATCTCATAAGATGTGACAGTGGAAAACAACCTTCCAATCCGTCGGTCGTTAGTGTCTTCAAAAGTCCTGCGCGCCCCGATTGGATACCGCTCAGCGTCGGTTCGTTGCGCTCGTGGGAAGCGATTTGCGTTTATTCCCAATCGGAAAGATCGACATTGTTTGGGAAATTGGCAAACGACATCTTAGAACTTCCGTTTTTTAGATGGCAGTGTTTACGGTATTTGTAGTGATTATGTACCTACTGTGAGTTATTTTTTTAACTCATTCATTGCTGGCTTACGTATTGAAAAGCTCCATGCCGCCATACTTATATTTGGGACTCCGATGAGCGACCTTGGCAGTGAAAGGGTTAATTGAGCGAGCGAGATTTCCCAGGGCGAAAAATATATTTTTTGTTTGTACATACAAACAAAAAGTGTTTGTGTCTTTTTTTTTTGTTTTTTTTTTTATACTACGTCGGGTGGTAGACAAGCATACGGCCCGCCTTATGTGAAGCGGTTACCGTAGCCATATTAACGCTCGCAACATAAAATATCGCTCGCGCGCCGCCACCCCCGCTGCCACCGCAGCATCTCCTTCCTTTCTGGTGACCTCACTCACTCGCAGAAACACAACATCCCTCAAGGGAACCGTTATTTGGCTGCGGTATTCTGTGAGGTGGAGGTACATTCACCAGTCGGGTAGCTTACAATTACGCTCTCTACCTCTCTTTTCGCCAGAGCTTCGTTTGTCAGTCAGCAGGGTGCACCGCGTGCAGGTGAAGTTGGCTTTGGTTCAAAGATGTTGATGAACCACTTACACCCCACTGTGTCACGATAACTCTCGAACTCCAGCTCTGATTTTGATGAAATTTTGTAGAGGTGTATAGTATTAGTTAGTGGTAGTGAGGTGTAAGTGGTTCGTCACCATATTTAAAGCCACAGCCAACCTCATTTACACATGTAGGGTGCACCATCCTTCTATATAGAAAACGAGGTTCTGATGATAGAGACGTAGGTCATGTCGAGTACAATTGATAAAGTGTCTCCACCTTACAGAAAACCGCAGCCAAATACCCTAGAGCAGGGCTGTCCAAACCATATACAATACCGGGCAATTACAAATTACTGAATAGATTAGCGGGCCGCAGACCTACTTGACATTTTTTCTACCTTCTTTGAAAGTTTAAGCTTAGATTAACTAGTTAGTTATAAAACTTACATTTTTCTAAAAATGTGTGATTTTCAGTCAGATTCGTTGTGCAAAACCTATTGCGGTAAAACACTGTATAAAAACCGGAAAATGAAAAATACGTCACGGGGCGCACAAATAATAAGCCGAGGCCCGCGGGCCGTGCCTTGGACAGCCCTGCCCTAGAGTATTGTTGTGTACTTGCATGTGATTAAGGTCACCAGGCGAGATGACCTAACTGACACACAAGATGCTGCGTTAGCAGAGGGGGTGACTCTTTGTATTGCAAGCTTGTATAAGCTACGATTATCGCTTTTCATCAGGCGGACCGTCTGGTGGTCGCCCTACGTTATATAAAAGAAAGTATGAGCAAATTTCCAAGACATAGATATGTTTTTTTTTTTTTTTATACAATTTGTCAGTGTGGATGTGAACTTGCTTTTATCCTTGTCACCTGTCATCTTCTACCAGGCGGAGGTTGGTCATCTATTTTTTGTCCACCACCACCGTTCTGTAAAGCCGTCTGTTGGCTGTGTTGCTTCCGGCAGACTAGAATAGAATCACTCCGTCTCTTCCCGTGGATGTTGTACAAGACGACTAAGGGAAATACATTATCAAACATCGATCAGGCCTCCACAACCCGTTTGACCAGCGTGGGGAGTGTCGGCCAAACTGGGACGGACGAGAGAGGGTCGTGCTCTTGTAGTGGAGACTAAAATGACCTGATGATGATGATGTTCTGTAAAGGGATACTCTTACCAAACCACTGTTTAAGGTTCTTCAACCATGGGGCAACCATTGTACTATTTGTAAACAATTATTGATGAAACTGTTGCATAATAAGGGTTATTAAAATACGAGTGTGAGTTTAAAACATGAGCCGAAGGCGAGTGTTTTAATAGACCACACGAGTATTTTAATACCTAATTATGTGCAGTTTCATACACTACTTTATCTAATCTCATGAAATATATGATAATAATATTTTAAATACAACCATGAAGTTAATTTAACAGCTATAATTCTTACCTATAAATCCATTTGCAGATCGAGCATGCGTAGTGCGCATGCGCGACGCGCCGCGCGGCGCCGCGTTCACAGATTATGTAGAAAAATTTTGCATAGTTGCAATGTATTTGCATTGAAACCTGTTTAAAATACCTGTATCCAGGGCTGAAGCTGTATCGAAATGGTAAAAAAGTTATTTTACGATACGGTTGTCCATAGAAGAGCTGTATCGAAAAATAACTTTTTAAATTTATTTTGATAGCTTGTGCGTAAAGACTGTCATTATGATACTGTGTTCAGTTTTTTAATGTGTAAATTTCAGTATGAGATTAGATAAACATTTTATTACTTCAGTTTTTTTATTATACATGACCAACTGTCGACTCAGTACTTTACAAGTTAAAATGAATTCTTGTTCTACTGCATTACAAAGTTTGTTCTTTAAGTCTTGCATATTGTTCAAATGTTTAGAATATTCCTTGGGGTATTTTGTTCGCAATTCGTTGGACTTTAAAACTACGCTGCTCAAGTTATTTACACAAGTTTGACATTAAATTTATGTGAGTTAATAGCTTAACTGATGTATTAACTCAGGGAAAGTTATTAACTTAATTCCAACTAATATATGAGAACATCTGTTTGTTACAACTTAAAAAAATATAGATATACGGTTATAGGTATCATAGTTTTTTTTACGAGCTCGGTGGTCGAATGGTTAGGAATGGCCACTTTTGACTCAAAGGTCGCTGGTTCGATTCCCGCACAAGACAAACATTTGTGTGAACATGTCTGTTTGTCTTTGTCTGGGTGTTTTCTATGTTGTATGTATTAGAAGTATGTATTTACAAAAAAAAATGTATTTAAGTACATTTATCAGTTGTCTAGTACCTACCCATAACACAAGCTTTGCGCTTAATTTGGAACTAAGATGGCGCTGTGTAAATTGTCCAGAAATATTTATTTATATTATTTATTATTTATTTTATTTGTATACATATAAAAGAGGGTCAACGAGCCCGTGGGTCACCTGATGGAAAATAATCACCACTGCCCATAGAAATATGCAAAACACCAAGAGTCCCGAACCTTTTTCAGCCTTTTATGGCTAATATTTACTCTGTTCTTGAAGACGCCCATGTCGTGCACGTATATATTAAAAAAAAAACCATTGAGTTAGACTTCGACTTGGAATAAGAGATTTTGCCTTGTTATCCGGGAAGTAATTAACTGTTACAGTGTCTCTAGCAAAAAAAAACTTCAATTTTCATACAAAAAAAAAACGACAAGGAATTCATCCTCACACAGAGTCGAAGTGGTCGTTTTTCTCCCACGTACTATCAAGCTGTGGAATGAACTGAATATTGAGATTTTCCCAAGAAACTACAGCATGGAGTTCTTCAAAAAGGATGTGAAGAGGTTTTTAAAAGATCGGCAACGCGCGTGTGTCGCTCCTGACTATGCATCCGTTCATAGGCTGCCGTTCATAGCCGTTCATAGGCTTTCCATCAGGTAGACCGCATGCTTGTTTATGACCTTAGTGGTATAAAAAATATATTTTAAATACATTTTTTTACATCCAAACGTCCAGACACACAGCTTGTTTGACATGTGCGGAGATCGAACCCGCTATCTCGGAGTCAAAGTAACCATTCGACCACCAGGCTCGTCAATTATAATTAAGTTATAAGTACTAACTGATCATTCATTCATAATAACTAATAGAAAAAGTGGGATTATAATCTATTATAACAGTATTCCTGACGGTGGATGGTGATGGCGAAAGCATGCAAATTAGTGTAGATCAAATTGCCTGTAAATTTGACTTCCGCAAAATAACATCTGAATTAAATAACTAGAATTACCACTGTCTCCGTATAATGTATTGTTCATAATTTTTCTTCCAACTATGCTTTAATTTCATCACAATCACACTAAAAACTCAGTACAAAACGAGTCTTTAATGCTCTAGAGCAATAAAAATGTATGAAATTTCATTATTGCACAGTTTTTTTTAATCGCACCAAAAGGTGCCAATCTCAATGGATTAGCTCTATTCAGCCAGCCGATATCAATACTTTTTTTTTTTCGTACGTATTATTCGTTTCTATCCTACTTGTTCCAAATTTAAAAAATGATTACTGCTAACTCTGAGTTAAAAATTAAAGAAATTTAAAAAAGTGATTTGGCGGGAACTTTGTTAATTTTGCTTGACAATATTTTTGGAAACGATAAAAGTGTATCTTTTATCGTTTCCATAAATCTTGTCTCTGATACTATCTGATTTTGAGTGCTTCGGCTTCGAATTAAAATGGAATCATTTAGCGACACATTAACTCCGGAAAACATTCTAAATGAAGCCGACAGTGTTATAGAAATATAAATTTGCCCAACAAAACTCTTAACCTTACGTTTAATAATTGCTCAAACATAACTTTTAATTTCAATAATTAAACTTCTATTTTAACTGTTTGATATGAGTTTCTTTTATCTACTATTCCTATAGGTATTAGTTGAAAGAAAAGCAGATTATGCACCTCGCCTTAAGTAATTTATGTTGCCCTCGTGCCTGTTAGATTAGAGCCCTCGCTAACGCTCGGGCTCTAAATCAGGCACTCGGTGCAATAATAAATTACTTTGTGCTCGATGCAATAATCTACTATTGTTGCATCTTTAAAGTTTTATCTTTAAATCATTAATAATAAAATCAAGATAACATTGTCCAAAATTTATGTAGTTTCAAAGGCGTAGAAGTAAAGTTTTTCCAAATGTGACTGTAATCAAAGTAATTTAGTACTTGAAACTTTCACATATTTCATGGAATAATTCTAATCTATTTCTTCTATTGTGTCAATCTTTTAGGTATATTTTGTAAGCGAGTAATTTTTCATAATGATTCGCGATATTACTAAAAACAATTTTTTATATGTTAATATTAAAAATAGTTTTTAGTAGATATTACTAAAAACAATTTTTAATTTGTTAATATTAAAAATAGTTTTTAGTAGATATTACTAAAAACATATTACTAAACAATATTTTATATATATAAGACAATATATATAAGACAATATATATATATATTGTCTTATAAATTTTATATATTAAAATATTTTTAAGACAATAGTCTTATAAATATTTTAATAATGGAAAAATTCACCTCTCTCGCCGATTTCAACTCACAACCTCTCGAACACCGGTCGAGTGCTCTTCCAACTGAGCTACCAGGAAGGTTTGTGTTGGTGACGAACTTTTGCATTTTATATTTTACTGCTGTGAGTCACGCAGTGTGGCACCATCTGCTTATTACGTATTACAGTACTAATATTGTCTTGTTGACAGATAACGTCTCAGGAGAGTCTTTACATCCCTTTGTGATTACTACCGGTTGTAGCATGGGTTATATTCAGAGGACCACAATCTCTTTCTACAATCGCATTATTCGCCATTATTAGGGAATTTATTCTCACAGATTTTAATCCGAATCTTTGGTTGGTTAACCAGAGAAGATTTTTTTCCAAGTGTTATCAACTTGTGGAACAACTCTCGTAAAAATATATAGCATAAAATGCAAATCATATAAAAATAACTTGTATATGTACTGACACATATACAAATATGAATACTTATACACTTACAAGTATGTACATATACATTTAAGCATTTAAATAAAATAAAATGAATACATAATGTCCTAAGTAATTAATCTTAATTATGATACATTTAGATCGTAATTGAAGTGAAGCCGTATCAAATGATAAGGAATTAATACAAAAATGCGGGCAGACCTACACGACAACCATACGTTTACTATTAGTATTACATTTTATACATACTTAAAGCTCCTCCACATGATCGAGTATTATGGACCATCACGGTATGCGCCATGATTGCCTCCATCATGGCACAATAAAATTGTCTACACCAGTGTTTCGCAAACTTTTTCTGTTTAAGGTACATCTTGGAAAACGAAAATTTTTGGAGGTACATAAATGAAAAATCTGTTTTTATTTGTGTAAGAATTTTTCTTCCGACAGTCTATTTAGCTTTATGAGATAACCTTATTTTTCCGAGGCACACCAAGTAATGACCACGGTACACCAGTGTGCCACAGCACACATTTTGCAGAACACTGGTCTACACGATCCCGCGTTATACTTTTAATAATTAAGTAGATACCTGGGAGCTTTGCTCGAGTCATTGGAAAGTTTAGAATTGGTGTAAATAAACGGTAATTCTGTATCTTGTATCTTGGGGTGTTAATGGTTCATCAACATCTTTGAACCAAAGCCAAACTCACCTGAACGTGGTGCGCGTTGCTGACCGACAAACGAGGGTTTGGCGAAAAGAGAGGTAGGGCATAGCGTTTTTTTTAAGCTGCCCGACTAGAGAATATCTTTACCTCACAGATTACCGCAGCCAAATGACAATTTCCTTGAAGATTGTTGTGTTCTTGCGAGTGAGTGAGGTCAACAGAAAGAAAGAAAGGAAGCATAGGCTTGCAACGGATCGGCGACCATATGCTATCAGTGATGTAAATGGGTAATGGGGATTACTTTCCATCAGGTGACCCAATGCTCGTTTACTCCCTTTCATATAAAAAAAGAAAAAAATCTTATCTTGAGCTATTTAAGTGCTGAACATGACTTTTCTTACATATTCAAACTCGACAACAGTATTGTAGAGTAATCTATAACATACCAAGTAGTATTATTAAGTAGCATGATGAGATATTTTCTTCGTTTAATCAGCAAATAATAACACCATAAGGATGTCAATAAAATAACATATCTATCTAAAACGTATCTTTTTCCGAAAATGAGACATTAAATAAAACCCCTGAGGTTTTTCGTCGAAATGATTAGAGCCGAACGAAAAACTATTTTATATAATTTGTGATCTATATTTTTGCCGTGCAAATAGTGGGTCCGACATTTTAGTTTGAACTAAGATACAATTGCACATAGGTGGGACTATAACATTTGTTCGAAAAACAGATGCAGCGTCGACTACTCTCCATCGTTACTGATTATGGCCAATTACAGGCGATTAAGCCCTCTATACGACGGCGATCGTCTATATTTGTCGATCATGGCCGGCAGTGAAGCGGGGTCTTTAGCGTTGTGTAGGGGTAGAGTCCACTAATGGATATTGTAACCGGTCAATGAGAATGCAGTTTTGGACCCCCCAATAGCATTTTGTGGGTTCGATACAGTCTTAGGTTTAATAGAAAATAAGCTTCGTTATTCTTTTCATTTGGGTTGACGTGTTACTTTAGCTTTTGTAGTTTTTTTTTCATAAAAACATTTATGCGGCGAGAGAAGCCGGCTTTTGGTTTAGCGAAGCGTCGCTACGCCAACAGCCGGTGATGTCCGCTCTCTCTTTCATCGCTGAGCATGTATACACTTGTCTACATATATACAGTATTGTATACGTAATATTAACTTAAAATAGTTTTGATGTTTCACAAGTGCCAGGTATACTGCGGTGGTTCTTAGTTTTGCCTAATATACCTCTGTAAAGCCCGATGGTCTAGAGTAGCTATGTGTAATTAATACCATCGAGGCTTGCGACGTGATGACTAACATTGATATTCATGAACACGACGTGTCTATGTTTTCTAGGTCAAGGAGTTTTGGATTATTTTTTATGCTGATAGCTACAATATAGGGTTTTTTGCCTTCATCCGATTAAACAAAATCGAGACTTTTGAAGATGATGTTTGCACCATACAATAACACCGCCAAGTTCAAATCTCTGGCAAGCAAACTCTACCACCTTAATTTATCAGTCAACTTAGACATACCTCTTTTTAATTTCATGTATTTCTTTGTTCTATTCAGGGCAAGGCAAAACGGGACCAATCTCTAGAAGACTTAAGAACGCACATCCACAGAAGCTACGTGCCGCGTGGAAGACAGTTTATGGTGTTGTTCCCTGAAGGAGGTTTCTTGCACAAGAGACGAGAAATTAGTCAGAGGTAAGCTAGCAGAAAATTTAATTAAGGTACAAGTTTGTTTGTATTATCTTTATTATACATGATGAGCATAAATACATATCCATAAAAATCACTTAAAATATAGATGTACAAAGGCGGTCTTATCTCTATAAGAGATCTCTACCAGCCAACAAGCCAGAGTTAAGTGTGTTTGTGTGTTTGAGTTCAAGTTCGTAGCCGACTGCATTGTACGTTGATGTTACAAGCGTCCATAGGATACGATGGGATAGGATACGATGACTGCTTCACATAGGCAGGTCGTATGCTTATTTTTCTCTTACTGGTATAAGGTCTCCTGCCCCCTTACCACCTCTATTTCAAATGGAATAGAGTCGCTTATTCATTGGTATGAATAAGCAATCTATTCAATTATTGAATCGCAATAAGAGATGGTGGTAAGGGGGCTGGTGGTAAAATAGTGAATAAGAAAGGCCTAGAAACTGAATACGCCGCAAGCAATAACATTGAAATATCGTTAACACATCATAGCCAAATGCTGGTTTATGTATGAAATCTAGAAAGAATTATCTATATAGGTAATAATTTATGATGGCATTTCATTAAAAATATTTATCTGAATTTTAATTATTAATTAATTAATAGTTAGGTATTATTAATTAAAAATTGTTTCAGATTTGCGGAAAAGAATAATTTGCCGAAGTTGGAATATGTATCGTTGCCTCGAGCTGGTGCTCTTAAAGTCATCATGGAGGAGATCGGACCCCACCAAGAGGAAGAGCCCAGTACTTCCAAGGAAGAATGCAAAAAAGGTAAATTTAAAGAATAGTCTTGTCCCACGTGTTGCTCATGTAATGTGGATGATGAACTCCCATCCGCAGGGGCGCCGACTCCGTGGGTGCTCGGGGGCTCGAGCGCCCACGAGAAATAAACAGTGGGTGCCGAGCACCCCTGAGAATAGACATCAAGAAACAGATCAGAAGTCGCCTCTTAGGGATGGGCGTTTCCCTTTGAGTAAGCGTTTTCCATTACTCGACAACCCGTTTAGCGCAGTGGTTTAGAACGCCGGTTGAGACGCAAGAGTCGCGGGTTCGATTCCCGCACCAACACAAATGTTTGTCGAAGAAACAGATATTTGTGTTGGGTCTGGATGTTTGTGGGTTTCACACTTTTTCGAGTAATCAAATGAGCATGAGCACCCACGAGGTTTTCTAAAAGCCGGCGCCCCTGCCCATCCGAGATTTTCCTTGGTGACTACAGCATGGCGTTCTTTAAGAATGGAGTAAGCAAAGGCTTTTGCCGACCGGCAAGATGTGTACGATGTATTTGGTGTTATGACTGTTTAACGTGATAACGTCGTTCTTAAGGCAAACTACCGCCGAATCGAAGATGCTTTTAAGTGAAAAGCTAAGTCAGCATTCTATGAAGAGACTGAAGAAAAAGGCCAATGGCCTCCATAAACTCTTAGTAGAACAGATAAGTGGACTCCGATCTAAGGGTGAGGTCACATCACTGCGTTGCCACATAGCTCATTATGGAATAAATTCGTTGCATACAGCCTCGTATGACCTGACGCTAACCTCTAATTGTTAGCCAGTAATTAGTCTCTAATAAGATATGTACCGCACTACAAGTGCAGCAGCAGAACCAAAAAGAACCTTGCATGTACTTGGTATAGTCTACCATTTATCAAACAAGGCTTTGGCAAATGAGTGGTAGTCAATATTAAGCCCCGAGTGACGAACTATCTTTTCCTTCAACTCACAGGAGATCGAGGAGAGATAGCGGCGTACCCTCGAGGATTGTTGTGTTCTTTGGAATGAGTAAGGTCACCAGATGTGAGCAAATGCTGTATTTGGGCAGGAATACCAGTGCGGGAGTAATGCTTCTTGTGTTACAAATTTCTATAGGTGATTGCATTACATCAGGCAAGACGTCCTTCCTTGGCACTCGAAATAGTATACAAAAAACTGATCTTATATCATTATAATCCGTATTTCTTTATCTCATCTTTAGATAACAATTTCAACCAAAGCAACTCCAAGAAGATGGTAAACAAGGAGATAGGTGATACCATCGAGTGGGTCTTGGATGTGACGATCGCTTATCCCGATCGTATACCGATCCATCTGCAGGACGTGGTGTGTGGTATCCGAGAACCTTGCACTACGCATCTACATTATAGACTTTACCCTAGCACTGACGTAAGTATCTTATGACTTTACATAGTATTACTATCTAGGCTAATGTATGTATGATGATTCTCGATTGTATACGATTTATGTTTCAATAGATCAGTGTGGATTTTTGAATTGAAAACTTCTTTAGGCGCGGTGGACATTTTTTGAGATGAGCCAAAACCATTAAACTCGCGGCACTGTTACCGTAACCGACACCGCACAGTGATCCGGATATGATGGACTTGAAACCCAAGGTCGGTACATATTTCGGGCTGAAAAAAAATCAAACCGATAGATAAGTGAACGCCCGTCAACGTTTGTACTAGCAGTTTTCATGAAATTGTTTATTTTCGCGAAAACAAATATGGCTAAAAAATGTATGGTGCAAAAGTGAAATATTTTTCTTCTCGATGTATTTAAAAGTGTTAACACTGAAACGTTTTATATATGATTGTACATTATATTTTTTTGTTTATTCGGTTTACCACTTTCAGACTAGCATTTATTTCTGGGCGTATACGGTCGTTTCAGCATAAGCTTATACGCAAGCTTCATTTCGCGCGTCTAAAAACCGAACACGCATGTCTGGATCAACCCATATTCATCTCACTACTGGGATACAGGGGATTTTTTGAATTCGAAAATGAAACAACTGCTTACATTGTTGGTAATTGTGTTTAGCTCAGCAGATAGAAATCTTAGAGCTCTACCGACTAAGCTGAGGTTGTTTGTCAATGACTTTAACCTAAGACCAATTTTTAGAATCAAAAAACCCGGTGGTAATCGGCTTCAGCTTCGGCGGTAGGGCCCCAGGTCTCCCTTCAATCCATCCATAGACAGACTATCGTCGTCGTTGCTTAAGTTGCGTGATCGATTAGACACACTCAATGACGCTATTGAGTTCCTCATCTGGACTAGGATACGGATCTCCCTTCAATTGAAGGGGTTTAGATCATACTCCACCACGATGCTCCACTACGAATTGGCGGAGGCCAGTGTTTTCAAGCAGCCCAAAAACTACTGACTTGGTTTAAAGAGTGTCATTTAATGACAACAACCAGTATCGACGGTGTAAGAGGTTATAGCTGTATATTTGTTTATCTTCTTACTTTCTTTTTTTTTCTTTATCTACGTCGGGTGGCAGACAAGCATACGGCTCGCCTGATGCGAAGCGGTTACTGTAGCCATATTAACGCTCGCAACATAAAATATCGCTCGCGCGCCGCCACTCTCGCTGCCAACGCAGCATCTCCTTCCTTTCTGATGACCTCACTTACTCGCAGGAACACAACAACCCTCAAGGGAATTGTTATTTGGCTGCGGTATTCTGTGAGGTGGAGGTACATTCCCCAGTCGGGTAGCTTACAATTACGCCCCCTACCTCTTTTCGCCAGAGCTTCTTTTCTCAGTCAGCAGGGCGCACCGCGTGCAGGTGAAGTTGGCTTTGGTTCAAAGATGTTGATAAACCACTTACACCCCAGTGTTTTCAAGTCGCTCAAAGAGTACTGACTTGGTTTAATGACAATAACCAGGATCAACGGTGTAAGAGGTTATAGCTGTATATTTGTTTATCTTTCTACTGATATAAAACGTACATACTATCACGTTCTTAGGATTAACGTTCTTATGTTCGATATAATAATACCATTTTGACGTGATAGCGTCTTATTCGATGAACGCCGGCTGCACGCACTTAAAATCATGACTCATTGTCACGTTCCGCCTGGGCCAACCGTGCAAGCGAAAGCGCGGCACAAGTGATAGAGATGTATGTACGATCGGCCTAAGCGTTCGGCTTGTGACGTATCTATCTCTCTTCCACTCCATCGGCCGATGTTTTCTTATGACATTATCACGTAAAATTATTGTCCGTACACCAACTTGTGATTAAAAAAATTTTCATAATGTTGTAACCAAATTTATGTACTTGTCAACAGATACCATCAGATTCAGAAGGTATGACTCAGTGGTTATATGACAGATTCATAGAGAAAGATAAACTGCTTGAAGAGTATTACCGCACAGGAAAATTTCCCGCCAAAGACAACCGTCAAGTGATACGGCAGGTCAGACAAGATAATCTTCGATACCTGATCCTCCATATTTTCTTTTTAGCTTCGACCTTATTACAATATAAAATGTTGTGTCTATTGTTTAATTATTTCTGGTAACCGAATGTAGCGACCAAAACCAGACGTGATTTTGTTTTATTTTTGTTTTAAAATTTAGGATTTTTTTAGACAGTATAGTTAATTTTCTAATTCCTTAATGCAGTTACTGTATTCTTAAAATTTTGTTATTTTTCGTTAAAATTATCAAAAAGTAGCAAAAGATTATTTTTGTATTTGACAATAAGACCTCTTGATGCTGAGGAGCATTATTCATGACCACATTAGTGTATAATACTACTTACCTCTAACTACTGCCATAGAAATATGAGAGAAAAAGAAATAGTTTAAAAATCTTTACATATCTTTTTAATAAATAAAAAAAAAATCGTGAAAAATATCATGTATTTTTTTTCCTATCATTTCTTTTCTTTTAATTTGTATCACGTCTGGTTAATTACTATTGTTTATAATGTGTAAGTAGAGATTAAATTGATTGTTGCATTTGGTTATTGAATCCAATATTTCATTAAAAAATATATGAACATTAAAGTCAACTATCAATTTCTTACTATTATAATAATTTGATAGATTTTCTACAAATTACATTTCAGTTAATAAAAAAAACGTAATAAACGATTTTAAATATCTATCGCAGTCAATAACCAAACGCAGAATTGATCGAGTTTCTTTCAAAATGGTGCATGGCGAAGTACATTTTTATTAATTTTAGTTTCTTGTATGTTTAGATTTTAAGTTTTTTAATGTTACCTCATATTGACATATCGGGTGACTGTCGATGGAGTCGTGCCGTGGGCACATTAATTATAATGACCAACATTTTCGTATATTATTGAAAAGGGAACGAAAATATACGATCAGTTTTATTAAGAAAATTAAATTATTTAAAACAGTCGATGAATGCATCATATTCCAGATCACATATAACAGATCAATCGGAAATAATTAAAAACACGTCAATCAAACCGCAGCCAGTGAGCTGAAATCTGCGAAATTACATATTCGTGAAATTTACACAGACTACATATTTCTATAGTGTATGTACATAAATTTCACGAATAGTCGTGCCATAAATTTATTATTATCATTTAGCAGGTGAATCTTTAGAAGTCTTTAGAAAGTTTTGTATTTTGTACACTCTTTACTGTAACTAATATATGGATGGATCTGTCGTAGCCGATATGTAGATATCCGATCCATCCATTCCTATTTCATTAGAAGTAATTGTGGCTATATATGAAATTAATGCATTTATTGAAGTAACATAAAATTTTTGCACGAGGAAATATAAGAAATTTGAAATATTTACTATTAATAGTCTAATCATGAAATGATTCTGCATTAATTGACTTAAGAAAACTGATCGTATATAGCGTGCTTACAGTATACAATGTTAATCAAAGCGTGCTGTGACATACAAGTCAATATGTAAGTAATTCTTAGCATAGTTCTTGTGCTTTGCGCTGAACCAAATTTAAAAATCCTCTATGACAATAACAAATAAATAGACAAAAATCTTCATCTCTCACTTTTATCACGTTTCCTCATTTTATTTAATCTGATTGTCTCGCTTCGAAGTTTGGATTAAAAAAAAAACGAATTTTTTACAAAGAATTCTCAAGTCAATTCGTGATGAGAATTCTAAAATAGGTAGGAACTGTTCTTTGCTGGCATTTGAAAAGTTTCCGGAACCCTTTCATTTGAGTTTTAAATCGGGGTTCTGGGAAAACGACACTAAGTATATATATGCAGAAGTTTGTTCAAAAAGGACAAGTGACAATCGTGAATTCCGTTTGGAGTAATTAGCTATATTGGATTTTATCCGGACGTTTCCGATTTTTCTGAAATTCCAAAATGAGACTTGAATGATTTTAATGTTAGCTGTGGATTCGAACGCCATTTTAAAAAGGCGTGTGACCTCTATCAATGTCTAAATTAGATTAAGAAATTATAATAAGGATATTAATTATGATTTTTGTCGTAATACATCTTATAAGATTGTCAAAGCTGCAGTTAAAAAAGAGAATGTTTAGATTGGTGACCAATCATCATTAAAGCTAAGAGAGAATGATAGTAATGTGTCATTAATGAAAAGAAAATATAATTGTAAGGCTTTTATTCATTCATGCTACCACTGTCTTTAACTAACAATCCTATATATTTAATATTTTTTGCCTAACTCTGCACCTCGCGTCTATGATGCCCACTAAAAATATTTACTCATACAACGTCTGCAAATGTGATCGCAGTAGTCAAGGCGCTGAGTTAAGTCATGTGATTAGTATTAGCTTAAAAGAAAGAGGAAGATGTGATAATTGTAAACCAAACTTTCTACGTCCCATTCGATTTGACGAATTAATTTGATTTGAATTGCTTTATAAGAACTTGTATAAATAGGGCCTGTAATATATCGGAAAAGTAATGACATATTATTTACTTATCAATATACTCCTTTTACTTATCTGATTTTACTATGGGATGGTTCGGAAATTAAAAAAGTGCTAACTGACCTAACAATTTGAATGGAGATGTTTAAATATTTCAAAGTTATTTAATAGTAAAAAATAATCATCTTGCTTATCAGGATATTATTACCTCTTAATCTATCCTTTTGGTTACATCTTGTGCTATATTAAAAGATTAACCATCAAATATATTTATAAGTGGTTCTATAGACTAATATTGTGATCTGAGGAAATCCACTTTTACTTACTTACTTGCTTCCGCACCAGTTCATGCAAATTGGCGCCGCTGGCCGGCACCACTACTATTAGTGATGCATGCAACTGCTGCCGCTGCTATGGCTACTGTGGACGTCTCTGCTCCAGCTGCTGCAGTATAGTTGAAATTACCTGTAAAACCTACAGAAAAATAACATATGAATTAAATAACTTTTATAACTGCAATTGGTTTTGCATCGTCAAATATTTTCGATATTTTTAAGGCTTGTGCTTGTTGTCCTTTCAACTTGTATGTACCTCTTCATCTTTCTTTTGTGTATAATTACTATGAATTAAATATTCCGTTGTTCCTTTTATCGGTAATGTACAGAATATTAAGCAAATGTACCTACGTATTGTAAAATTTAAGTAGTTTACTAATAAGGGGAATGAATATGCCAAACATATTTGCCGAAAGTGCCTAGCTTACTAAATTGATAGAACGCTTATTTGAAATAAAAAATCGGTTTGTAAATAAATTAGTTGGTATTGTAAAATTCAGTGTGGTTAAAATATAGTCATTTGTTACTCTATCTGTATTCATAGCTAGACTTTGATGTGTCTGGGCTGATGAAGTAAAAAATGTATAACTATCAATTTTCTTAAACTGGGATAAATCTACATCTTCACTCACTTCACTTTATTCTTGTTCATTCTCTAATCTCCTTTTAATTTTCAATATTCGGTTAATATTATTATGAAGTTCATATCAGCCGTAGCATTTCATTTGGGACTGAACTTCACCGCTATTTTGCAGAATTTTACTATATAACTGTACTTTACCTTCACATTTAGCATACTTACTTACATCAGCATGATAGAATCTGTCAGATTCGGTGCTAAAATATATTTTAAATCTTTGAATAGTATAAATATTATTATCTTCACGTGTAACACCTGCATTATTTTTCCAAATCACGAAATTTTTCTATTCATCACCTTTCGTTGTTACATGTCTCGATCACACTGTAGCTTAATAAATTACTATGTACATAGTACTTTGTACCACCAGATTTTACCTCAATAATGTCACTAAACATATTATAATGACTAGTATAATATTGTCACTTAATAGCACGAGCAAGTGGAACAATATCTAGCAACTAAACTAGTATCTAAAGAAATAAATGATTAAGATTATTATGCTTTGTGTGGGGATCACCTGTATAGAAAGCCCACGTATTGTCCTCGCTACGGATGTTTCTAATTATTTGCTAGATATTGTACAAACATATGATTTAGTTTACTGATATATAAATATAATTAACATTATACCTAACAAGTTCCTTGTTTCATGTCCAAAAAGCGTGCCTTTTGAAAATTAGCAAAATATTAGATTTTTCCTTTAAACTCTGTTTGAAAGAATCTTCAGAAATTTCTTCTGAAGTATTTAAGCTGTTTGAAATGTATCTATTTGAATGCATAATATTTAAATTTTTTATAGGTTTACTTTACTGGTAGCTTATTGGAATTTTATTTCAACTATCGCAGTATTTCCTTTGCATTTTTTGCTTTTCAAACTTATCGTTTCTATTTGAGTTGTAATTTTTAATTAAACTTGGTATATATATGTTACATTACTTACTAAATTTTGATGAAATTAGATAAAACATAAACTCTTCTAATTTTGTTTTCAGTTTCATAGGTGTTTTTTTTTAATTCATGATTTCACCATAATCTGCAGTCGGAATCAGAAGGGTTATTATGATTATACACAGGGATGTTTAGAATTCAAAATTTTCTATATAATATTACGATTCGTAGGTAGTTACTTTTTTTTGGCAAAGGGAAATTATAGTCGACAAAAATGTGAATATTTTTAAGGTGTTTTTTTTTTTTCAATTTCATTTGAAAGTTAAGTTTGTCATTTTGTAGATAAGAAAGTAGGCGAAATAATAAATTTTGTGATGCTTTGAATGTGGTAATTAGTTTGTATTTTGTTATGAGAAGTTTAATTTAGATAACTTTAGAAGTTAAAGATAACTTCTACGCTGTAATCAGCCGCTGTATGTAGTAGTCCATCAAGTTGGCTTTATTTTTATATAAAACTTTAATTATAAATGCTTATAACTTAAGTAGCTCTTGGATACTGAAGTGACACTGGTGTTGCAGAAAAAAAATTCAACACCGATTGATTTCACTGTTGCACCTTGAAGGTCACGAGCTTTCAGAAGTTTTAGAATTCCAGCAAACCAAATGTATTTCCGAAATTGAACTCTGATTTTGCAAGATGTTTTAACTTAACTTCATCCAATAGAGTTTCATCACGTACTGACATCGCTCAGTCGCGGATATCTTTAGTGCTGTTTAATTTAAAACTATCTTTAGTCAGAAATTAAATTTAAATGGTTTTTGTTTTATACCTCAGAGCCTTACCCAGAGGTAAGCCTTACCCAGCTCAGAAGCAAACATCAACTTACAACATTAAAAAAAATATAAAGTGACATGCAAATTGATAAAGCTGATAGTGCGGAATTCGCTTTCCTCTGAGGTACAGTTATTAGGTATTTACTTCGTAATCGCGTTCTTCACCTAACTGTTTTGGTCTGTTTAATTTTTCATTTGATTCTTCTGATGCAAATGAATCTGTACAAATATCAGGATATTTCCGATGAAGTGTTATTTTCGACCAAAAGAATGAGGCGAATAACGGTACGTAGACCAAAATAATCAGAAAAAGAACAAATATTATAATCGTCCAATTGTCGTCGTCGTCGTCGTAACCCCTTATTCATCCCACTGCTGGGATACCGCACTCCTCTCAATCGAAGGGGTTTGGAGCATACTCCACAACGCTGCTCAACTGCGGGTTGACGGAGGCCAGTGTTTTCATGTCGCCTAAAGGCCACTGACTTGGCTTAACGACTGTCATCTTATGACAACAGCCGGGACCGACGGCTTAACACGGAGGAACTCGAGATAAGTAAACCCATCCATGGACAGGCTATGGTCGACGTTGCCTAAGGTGCGTATTCGATAGAATGACACGCGCAACGACGCCATTGAGCTCCTCCATAGTTATAGCGCTACCAATTTTTCTGTGAAATTCATGGAGCTTATATTTTCATATTATTTGATGATACGTTATTTGTTATGCTATATTAAGTGATGCTGCAATTCAATTCACATAACTTGGTGGCACTGTATGGCTGATTTATGTAGTCGCAAAATAATGTACGCCATTTTTTTTTCGTCAATTATTATCATAATTTTCATTTGACGTACACGAACTGTAATTACGTCATTATTATTGTTACAGTTTTGACAGACATGAAATGTGATTTTTGTCATATTATAAACTGAAAGTAATTCAATATCTATATATGTTATTTTTAAGCCGTATTATATGTATGACTCTATGTCCTTTAACTGAGTGAGATAAACAATTCATTAGGTAATTTGTATTTTCTATTTTTTTTTTTAATTTCACGAAATTTTTTTAATCCTACTTATGTAATTTAGTGAGTTATATATGTTATGTAGTACAAATCTTTGTATATTAAAACATGAAGTGTATGTTTTTTTTTCGTCTTATTTGTCATTCCAACTAAATTCTTACGTAGTATTTTATAACTTGCATTGCTATTTTTATTTTGTTTGAAATATTTTAGGTAAATTTGTATGCGAGTATTTGTATTCATTTTTCAATACAAATATTGTGTATTCGTAATAAAATATTTTGAGCGTGTTCCGGTCGTGCCGAATTTATAAAGTATGTATGATTATGATGATTACTTCGATGTATAAATGTCATTACATATTACATAAGGAAATTGCATGAAATGCGGTTGAGCCTTTGTTCGTAAATCTATATATTAATACGTGACGCAAAAACTTTATACCCGTTTTTATGTAAACTGCGCGGACGGAGGAGTAAGAAATTTCGCACACTTATAGTTTATAGAGAGAAGGAGAGCAGAATGGTATTTTTTTTTTAATTATGCATAAAAAATACATTAAATCAATAACAAACATTACTCACACACCATGTATTTGACACACACACGCATATACAATGCGTAACTCCAAGTACGCAAAACCTCAAACACCCCAACTGAGTTTTATTATTATAAATTGATATAGGTATCTAATAAGTAATATTTTCGAAAAAAAAATTCTCGGAGATTTGAACACTTTTTTGTTTTCCTAATAATTATAATAGTTTATGAGCTCTGTGGCGCTTTCGTAAAAAAGACGCGCCAATGGCTACGATAGGCAAATATTAATATTAAAGAGCGAGCATCGCGTCGATGACGCGTAAGCGCCGCTCTCTGCACGACGCTTGAGACTTTTTGGACGCGGCGGTATTACGTTTGTTTACCTACTTCACATTTTCTCGCTTGATTGTCGAGTGCAATTTAATAATAGACACGGCAATTAAAAATAATAATAATATTTTTTCAAAACCAGTTACTTTAAAAATGAATGAAAATTATGGAATTGATTCTACTCATGATTCTGAACAAACTATTTTTAGGTTTTACGTAGGTACTTGAAGTTACACGTTGTATTTTCTGTGTTTATTACACGTTGTATGTCCTCTTTTGTATATTATTGTTAAAGTGATAATTTAAATTAATTATGCTCGAATTTCGACCACTGGGCCCACTAGTTTGAATAAAATTTCATTGTTAAATAACTGAACGTCGCCATTTATCCAACACAAAAGGGCAAGTTTGTGTGATGATTTGATGTCGGCGCATGAAGCGCAGGTACTTAGTTCCTAATTTTGTTAAAATAAATAATTAACTTGATTTTTTTTGTCTACTTAAATTTTTTATTCAAGTGTAATAGTAGTAAAATAGTATAGTTATATAATATTACTCGGGGTGTCGAGAATAAGCATCACCTTACTCGACTGCTAGTTTCAGGATCTTCGGCTTGCCTCGAGCTCCAAATGCACAATATGAATATATCAAATCTGTGCCTCCCCTTGGTAAATACAACGACCCTATCACCATCATCATCATCAGGTCCATTTTAGTCTCCACTACAGGAGCACGACCCTCTCTTATCCGTCCTAGACGGAATAAGGATTTGGCCTACACTCCCCACGCTGGCCAAACGGGTTGGGGAGGCCTGATCGATATTTGATAATGTATTTCCCTTAGTCGCCTTGTACGACATCCACGGGAAGAAACGGAGTGATTCTATTCTAGTCTGCCGGAAACACAACGACCCTATGCTTACATCTAATGCGCCAATGTGCACCAACCTGTCGGTTATATCGCAGAATTGCGAGTCTCTCCTTTTTTTGTTGCCTGGTGACAAGAGGACCTTACCCGCCGTGCTATCGCGCCCAGTAAACCAACCAGGTAATCAAGCGGATTGGTAGCAGGTCTTACTCCCCTTTCGCCTGCAAGCAGAGTATTTAGGCACTCTTAAATCGACTAGGTCGTGGCGACCGACGCTCGGTTTCCCAAGTACCGCGGCCCTATCACCACTCCGCAGTCTCCATGATAGGCACCGGAGCTGTAGGCGTGTTACCCTAAAGAGGGTCGCTCGCTCACTTCCTGACGCACTCTGTACGCCTAGTGTATTTGTACCCACACTTGAGCGACAGATAGTCCTGATGCCCATGAAAGGTAAGGCATGAGCTGTAAGGCACGCTCACTTCCCTTGGTAAAATACAAACAAACTCTACACCTCCCATGGCTCCATGGTCTTCGCGGTCATAGGAGCAGAATCACGAGAGATGCGCGCGGCACTTTGCTCTGAGTCTCTTACGTGCCACGGGCAATTCTTGACTCCCTTTAAATTATTTAACTCTATATCCTTTGTCCCTCATTGAAGCTCTCTCCTCCTTCTGGGGCAGCAACATACACTCCTACGCCTTCGCTTTCTCCCCTCTTTTCTTCTTGGTAAATACAGTATGCCTTGGTAAATATATGACAAAATATTTTATGTAAGAATGAAATATATAATTTGATTTAATGCACATCATAACCATCAGCCGGTTATTCGAGTTTCATTATGTTGATAAATGTTTACTTGAATTTTAATTGTAACTTATCTTTTCTCTTGTCGTGGTAAACAATGCTCAACTGCATTTCAAGTGAATAGATCATAATGTTATCAGGAGGATATCTTTAACTAAGATTAGACTTACCAAATTTTTTGTTCTGTTTGTAATTTTTTATGTAAAATAAAAAAATACGTATATAAAACTAAGTGAGTAAATGGCTACATTTGTGTTAATGGCTACATTTCTGTTAATGTAAATCTTCGCATTCATTTTTATTATCAAGTTTTTTTATTATTATTTCATTTAAAAGCCAGTCACCGTGTTTCATTACGGTGAAATGTAAGTCAAAAGGAAATTTAAGCATATTTTTTTTTATAATTAAATAGAGAATTAATTCAATGCTAAAGCAAAAAATAAATCAGTCTTATAATTCGGTTTTGGTAGTTACAAATACCGATTAATGCGAGTCACACACTAAGCAGATATATTTAGAGTGAGACACTGCTATAGGTGAAAGCTAGAGGCCATAATCACTGTCTCTAAGGCTCAATTTACATCGCCGCGGAATGGAATGGAAGCGACATTTTGCAACAAAATCGTGCATAGCATAATGAACTTTATGTCAATTGTATAACATATAAACTAAAATACGATTCATTGCTCGGGGAATTCTCAAGAATGCTTGAGAAATTCCCGTAAGACGCGCGACCTATTTTGGCTCGTATTTAAGTTTATAATAAGTCACACAATTGACATAAAGTTGCTATGAACAATTTCGTTGGAAAAACTTGCTATGAACAATTTCGTTGGAAAAAGTCGCTTCTATTGCATTCCGTGGCGATATAAATTGAGCCTTACACGCATATAGCAGTGCTTCTTTGCAAATATATCGTATCTTCTTAGTGTGTGATGCCCTTAATTTGTTTTTTTTAACTTACAAAAACCGAAATATGAAACATTTTTTTGTCTTTTCACAACGTTATGTTAAGTGTGGGAACTTAAGAGTATGTTTAAATATATCCTTCTGCTACGGCAGGTCGCTTAACTCGCTGTAAATATACTTACGGACATGTTCCAGAGTTTGTCAATAAAGCACGTTTGTGGCACTCATTTTGTAGTTTCATTTTATAAATTAATGAATATTTCTGAATAATTTATACAGCGCCATCTAGTCCCAAATTCAGCGCAATGAGTGTACTATGAGTACTAGATAACTGATAACTGTAGGTACTTAAATAGATATTTTTTTGTAAAATTCATACTTATACACAAACACCCAGACCAAGACAAACAGACATGTTCATGCATACAAATGTTTGTCTTGTGCGGGGATCGAACCCGCCACCTCGAAGTCAAAGTAGCCATTACTAGCCATTCGACCACCGGGCTCGTCAAATACACATAAATAATCAGTTTTTTTAGTATAAAAAAATTTGTCATCGTTTTAGGGTCGCAAGATATAATTTTAGATGCAATACATTTATAATGGTACACTTATAGATGATCTATAAGTGTACCAAATCTATCGATCTATGATCTGGCTGATACTAAAGATCGCACAGCGATCGATGAAGAGTGAGTTATGTTCAGGGTTTCATCTAAGGGACCGAATCCATCGATCTATGATCTGGCTGATACTATAGATCGCACAGCGATCGATGAAGAGTGAGTTATGTTCAGGGTTTCATCTAAGGGACCGAATCCATCGAAGTGACAGTGTGTCGGCCGCATATGCCGAGCCACTGATGGTAGATGGGGGAATACTGTGCTGGAGTGAAGAAGCATTGCACGTCACCTCTTATTTTCTCTAGGTGAACTGGCGACCTGCTGGAAGGGGCTGGATGTTGATGTAAGTTGTCAGAAAGGAAGGAACTGCTGCGTTAACAGCGCGTGTGCGATATTTCATGTTGTGTGCGTTAATATGGCTACGCTAACCGCTTCACATCAAGCGGACCGTATGCTTGTCTGCCTTGTTGTAGTATAAAAAAAAGAGTACCAGGTAAAATTAAAATAAAAGCACGAGTTAATCTAGATCTTATTCTATCGTTGTCATCGGTCTGTATATTATGTTACAGTGTCTCTTTTGTTAGAGCTTCTTTCGCTAGTCGGCAGGCTGCATCACGTGCAGGTGAAATAGGCTTTGGTTTTAAAGATCGTGGTTAGTCACTTACACTCCAACGAAAGCGAAACCACAGGTAGAAGCTAGTGACAAATAATGCATTAAAATTCAAAGAGATCGTCGAGTCAAGTGAAGTTCTTCTGTGTGGCTTTTAGATTCCATTTTATGCGAGGAGAATACTAAGTCGCTAAGTCCTATACAAAAGGGTCATAGTCTGCAGGTTGCATAAATACAAAACCGTCTTCAAATCACAACGCACCCGTGCCATATTTGCCTAGCCGTTCTCCCGAATCGTTGACCCAAAACCATCGTTATCTCGAAAGCCGAAACAGCAAAACCAAACAGCGAGCGATGGTGAATAAACGTACCCCATCGTACATTCCCCGTCACGTTCTCGTGTTTGTGCACGTTTTCATCAGACCAATACAGGAATTTCTAAGGAAATCCTCCGAGTACTATTTAAGATGTAAGCGGAAAGCGTTTTATTTAATGGAGATATATTGCAAAGTGATTTACTTTTTTGAAGTAAAACTTCTTTACACACTTTGGGAGTAAGCTGGAATGCGTGACGAGAGCGTTGCAAAAAGTGTGATTGGGCGAGGCGAACGGAAGTTGAGAGGGAGATATAAGTTAGTGAAGATAGAAAGAGAGAGAGTTATACATATAGATGGAGTTAAGACTAAACTTCAGTCGTATGGTCTAAAACTCACTCGAGCTTTCTTATAACACACCGGATACCAAATAAGCATATAGTCTACCTGATATGAAGCGGTTATCGATATATAAATGGTACTGGAAAATAAAATCATTTCATCATCAATCAGTCATTGTTGTTGTATAAGTTTGCAACTACTTGCATATCCTAACATATACATTTTTTAAAAGTTGGTACAATATGGGCTATATATAGCTAGGATAGTACTCTCATTATAAGTAGGTATTACTCGAGTTAAGACGGTTAACATTTGTATAGGTACTCATATTCAATTAGACATAAGTTTTAAAATTATTAAATCTAGTTGTAGAAAAGATAAGCGCATTGATTATTTAGTTTACTTGGGCCCATCATTTTAATTCATAGGCCTACCGTATCGTTAATTGTATTTATTATGCCTTAGTACTGCTGCTTTCTTCTAGGGACAGAACATTTTAAGAATATAGGAATATATAACCAAAACTATTTTTGTAGCCAATCGCTACCTCTCTCAACTTGGACCAACAAAGCCTGACACGCAGATTGTAAGTACTCTCCTACCGATGTTTGAATAAGACATCATGAAAATACGATGAATAAACTACAAGAGCGACACGAAAATTGAACTTGAATTATTTGCATTACACATTCCCGCCTCGACAGTTCTATAATCTAAAGGCTTTATTTGTTTAACATATTGAATTTCCAGAACATATGAAAAAATACTATAGAATACTTTTTTTATATATGAGAGGGGGGCAAACGAACATGTGGGTCACTTGATGGAAAGCAATCACCACCGCCCATCGAGATCAGCAACACTAAGGTTTGGCCTATTCATTGACAGCCATTGCAGTACTCCTTCCTTTGATGACCTCACTCACTCGCAGGAACACAACAACCCTCGAGGGAATTGTCATTTGGCTGCCGTATTCTGTGAGGTGGAGGTACTTCTCCACTCGGGCTACTTAAAAAATATATTTGTCTGTATATATATTTGTCTGTCAGCAGGGTGCACCACGTGCAGCTGAGGTGGGCTTTAGTTCAAAGATATTGAGGGACCACTTACAAGTGTAGTTTACTGTGTAATACGGAAGTTCATAGTGCACGGCCGTTGTCTGGTAACGTGAGACAATTTGCGAGACGATGCACAGTCTTGCATATTGCACTCACGTTACCAATACATGCAACGGAGAGAGAGCTAAGCTCAGAGTATCTGTACGTAATACACTCAGAAATTAGTATATTCGTAGTAAATCTAGAGTAAATCTAAACACGGAGAAATTGAAACTTCTAGAATAAGACAAAAATAGACTGATTAAACCCAAAAAACGTCAAACGCAGTTTAAAAGAAATGTATATTGCATGTCAATAAAATTTTTACAATCATCTTCCTGACAATCTGAAAGAGCTCAAATAATGACATTTAAGAAAAAATTGCATGATATTCTATTAAATAAATGTTTTTACTCTATTGACGAATACTTGCGACATAAATTGTAAATAACTTTGTTAATAATGAAATTGCGACTTAAAACTGAATTTTAATAATAATGATAATTATGTTAAGTTCACACGCCCAAAATCGGGCAGAATAAGTGAAACTCAGTTTATAAATCTGACATCTGTATCACCTTATTTTTTTGAATAAAGGAATTTTATTTTTATCTCTTTATCTTTGTCTTTCCCGACATAGCTATTATTAAGGATCAGCAGGCTGAAGTGGAAGTGAGAAGGCGACATGGAGACGGGGCAGAAAATTTTTGGAATAACAGAAAAGTTACCCATCACCTCAAGGGTAGACAATCTGACAAAGATCACATGGAGCATGAAACCGATAGACACAATACCTGGAGAAAAATGTATATTTCTTAATTATATAGGACTAGTATATAAGAAATATAGAACCATGCGTTTGCACATTGAAAAAGAAGATAAACATTACTTCTAAGCACAAGTACGAACACGTGCTAGTTCAAGTTGTAACCAGATCCATAGTAGACATTGAGAGCAGTATTTCAACTCGTCAACGTAGATATTCGATGTATTCGCATAGATACATGCCTGTCAATTCGACCGTTGAAATATAAAACAATGTAACAGATTTTTCACAGATGCTCTGAAATAGGTTTATGAAGATAGTGACATAAAAAATATATGTTTCTTTATCCATATTAAGCACTAAATAACATTTATATTTCATTTACTAGCTGATGCCCGCGACTTCGTTCGCGTGGACTTTATGATTCCGGCGTATTAACACAAATACGAACTAAAGTAGATACATAAAAAAATATTTGGGGCAGTATTACACGTTAAAAGTCAACAATTTTTTTTTTTATTTAAGTTATGTAACCATAGTTTTAAAAAAAATATATAAAATAAATGAAGGGAGTCTTTCCTTCGGGAGCTAATATGAAAAGACCTGAACCGTTACTAATCCTCGATAAAGCCACATTTTTGGCCATTTCGCATTCATCTGAAACGATTAGACAGCAATCCTGAAACATTTTCGCTTTGTCACAGTTTCGTGTCACAAAGCATGTCGGTGTTTCCGTTCTGTATAAATCGAGTAGAATATTGAACATTGTATTTGCGTCCTTCCGTCTAGAGGTAATATTATGGCTGCAATACCTGGCGATGCTGCTTTGTGATATTATTTTGGCTCCTGATTTCAGCGAGGATTGCTCTCGTCAGATATGTTTTTCCAGTCCCTCGTGAAACATCTAAGAAAAACAGTTTCCCCTTGTTGTTTAAAAGACTTTGAGTCACAAAATCTTGCTACATTGCGTCCCGCAAATGCACGCATTCTTCTGGTTTGTGCAAATATATACCAATCGTTCCATTTAAATTTTAGCGTACACGTCTATATAAAACTGACTAAACAGACCACGTTACCTTTATATATATAACGTTATATATATATATCTATATATATAAAAGAGAAAATCACTGACTCACTCATCACGAAATCTCAGAAACTATAACACCTACAAACTTGAAATTTGGCAGGTAGGTTCCTTATAAGGTGTAGACATCCGCTAAGAACGGATTTTACGATACTCCACCCCTATGGGGGTAGAATGGGGGTTGGAAGTTTGTATGAAAGTCCTATGTTTTTTAAGCAAGAGACTTGAAATTTTAAATGTATGCTCTATAGACGGTGTGGAGGTGTACTAATAAAGTATCTTTGAAAATCAATCCCTTTTTGGGGTTAAAACGGGGGTTGGAAGTTTGTATGAAAGTTCTATGTTTTTGAAGTAAATGGCTTGAAATTTAAAATGCATGCTCTATAGATGGTGTGGAGGTGTACTAATAATGTATCTTTGGAAATCAACCCCGTTTTGGGGTTAAAACGGGGGTTGGAAGTTTGTATGAAAATTCTACGTTTTTGAAGTAAGAGACTTGAAATTTAAAATGTATGCTCTATAGATGGTGTCGAGGTGTACTAATAATGTATCTTTGGAAATCAACCCCTTTTTGAGGATAAAACGGGGGTTGGAACTTTGTATGAAAGTTCTATGTTTTTGAAGTAAGACACTTGAAATTTAAAATGCATGCTCTATAGATGGTGCGGAGGTGTACTAATAATGTATCTTTAGAAATCAACCCCTTTTTGGGATTAAAACGGGGGTTGGAAGTTTGTATGAAAGTTCTATGTTTTTGACGCAAAAGACTTGAAATTTAAAATGTATGCTCTATAGATGGAGTGGAGGTGTACTAATAATGTATCTTTGAAAATCAACCCCCTTTTGGGGTTAAAACGGGGGTTGGAAGTTTATATGAAAGTTCTATGTTTTTGAAGTAAGAGACTTGAAATTTAAAATGCATGCTCTATAGATGGTATGGAAGTGTACTAATAATGTATCTTTAGATATCAACCCCTTTTTGGGGTTATAATGGGGGTTGGTAGTTTGTATGAAAGTCCTATGTTTTTGTAGTAAGAGACTTGAAATTTAAAATGTATGCTCTATAGATGGTTTGGAGGTGTACTAATAATGTATTGCTGGAAGTGACAGCAAGAAAAAGTATAAAAGTCGGCGCGAACACGTGTCGGTCTCATTCCGTTGCGAGTCGTCGAAGCGTCAACATCAGGGCATATCTTCATTTTGAGTACTTTTGTAGAAACTCTTGCCAATTGTTTAATTTTGCTGTAATTTGGATTAAATCAGTGGCTTGGAAGCTGCCGTTAATGTCATTTTTTTAATATTTTCCTAACGAAATGCTAAAATCAGAAGTTGGATAGAATTCATCGCCATTTAACCGCCCTATTTTTGACAGCTACAGGTTTTTCATAGAAGTCGAACCGTAACCGATCTCGTCATGAGGACGAGGGTCGGCGTCGCGATTCCAGACGCCGGGATCGCACTCCAGACAGCAAACTGCTGCAGGAGATGGCTGCAATGCGATCCCGACTGCGGGCGTTGGAAGTGCGTGCAGAGAGCCGGCCTGGGCGGTCGGCAGGCCGTCTGGCGTCCTCGCCGCGCACGCCACCAGCTCGGCGCTCGCCGAGCGTGTCGAACGCGCCACCGCCATCCCGGCGAGAGTTCAGCGCGCTGTTGTTGTCGCTGCCACCGCGTGCAGCGAGCTCACGGCGTGAGTCGCCGTCTCAGCGCGAATCTGGCACATGGCGCGAGTTATCGTGCCGGCCAGCGGTCAGCACGTCGCTGCCACCGCGTGCAGCGAGCTCACGGCGTGAGTCGCCGTCTCAGCGTGAATCTGGCACATGGCGCGAGTTATCGTGCCGGCCAGCGGTCAGCACGTCGCTGCCACCGCGTGCAGCGAGCTCACGGCGCGAGTCGCCTTCTCAGCGTGCATCTGGCACGCGGTGCGAGTCATCGTGCCGGCCAGCTGCCCGTACACGATGCCGAACGTCGTCCCCGTCGAGATGACGGACACGGTAGCGTCCCTGGCGTCTGTGCCGCCGAGCGAGGCGTCCGCGGAGCCTACTCGTGCTGCGGTGTCCATCTCTGAGCAGGCCGTCAGCGATGCGAGCATGCCGCTTGGGGTCACGAATCATCTCGTGGATGCTATTCGTTTCATCAACACCTCGGTGAGATCCAACCAATATTTTTATCCAAGTTTGCACAATGAAGTTGACCGTCTAACCGTAGAACTAAATGCCTAAACAATTGGGGCGATTATGAGTGCAAACCTTTGTGTCAGAAAACACCCGATATCGCCAATATTTTATTTGAGGTGATGAGTATCAATTCGGATAGTTATTCTAGATACGCTAATTACCCCCCGTCGATCGTTACTTCTACTGCGTATAGTACAGGGGCTCAGTGACGAATTGATTGCCCAATAACTTGGTAGAATTTCTAACTACATATGTAAAACCTTCAACATGTATGTTGCTAAAAATAAGCATACGCCTAGTAATCCTATTACGTAAACAACGTTTAGATGACGCTAGATTTTTGCAATCCTAAAATGAATTCAGGCGAAAGTCTTAGTACTAGTGGTTTATCTAATGCAAAAACTATGTTTGTACCATCGAGTCACCATTCATACCCGAGTTGTGTTCATTTTGTAACAAGCATGAGCATAAGATCGAACATTGTTTTGCCAAATAAAAATCCGAGACGTGCAATAAAAAAGAAGTTAATTTTAACTACCCACTTTGCTATTTAAGAACTTGACTATTCAGTTTGACCATTGGAATATTTTTGTGATTTGTTATTTACGTTTGGTGATGTTTATGGAGACAGTTACATGTCTGTGATTTTTGATGACTACGTTCCGATTTATTTACCGAAATCTAGAAAAGCAGAATGTACTTGTTGGTGAAAACGTTTTGATTTTGTGGTTTCATCATTTTATTATAAATCCGATACAGTGTGTTGGCTTTAACTTTTGCTGTATCTACTTCTTTAAGTAAATCAATAGCAATGCCTAATAAGTACTAGTAGCTAATCCGGAAGCAATCGTTCTAGGAGCCGCGATGCTCGTCTTAGACATCGTGATTCATGTTCTAGACGCCATGATATATGTTCTAGTCGTAAACGCAGACGACGTAGCTGTTCTAGCAATGTATTAACTCAATAAATGCAACAAATTCTAGATCAATTGACACCATTGAGGACAGCGTCGGTCGTCTCGACCGTGGCTACGTGGGCCGAGTGGCCTTGAATCTCTGGTGACGTCGCCGCTGCAGCCGCCGTTGGCAGAGACTGTGCCGATGGTCTGGGTGCTGCGAGTGAGGGAGAGCTGGTGCTGCGAGTCAGCGCTCTGCAGCTCCGCTTTCGCCGGGGTATTCCGTGAGTGCTACTACGGATCGAGACCCCAGCACGACTGATCGTACAATGGATGCTATACGATCCAATCAATACTATGGTGAGATCTAACCAAGCTATTTTTAAAGACCTGGCGTCGTATTGGCTTTTAAGAATTTAAGCTTCTGTGCGTTAAGAAGCCAGATATAGCAACGTTTTATATGAGGTCATGAGTACTAGCTCGCCGATCTTTACTAAAGTTACTTATAGTCAAAAGGTTAAGTGACCAGCTAATTTCGGCAATGGTGATAAGGGGTATTACGGATCCACAAAGCCGTGCCTCTGCCATGAATGCAAAACTACCAAATGAATTAGTGGCATTCTTGTCTATTTACGTTAAAACAAATACATCCAAAAAAAAAAAGTTTAGTAATAGTTCGCATCCTATAATAGTTATGTCGAAAAGTCACAAGTAGATCATGATATCATTCTGAAGCGAAGATTTAACGATGGTAAATGGCAATGGTGGCGATAATGGTTAAAAGGGTTTTGTCCATAATTCTTCTAAAATTGAGCCATATGGTATCGCCCATCAATCTGAGGAACTGCTTGTTTTTGTCACCTTAGATAGAATACTTAGGTCGCGCTATAAATCGTGGTCAGGTACAGCCGAACGATAGTAAGATCAAAGCATTGTCGATTCTGTTGAGCAAAAATGTTAATCAAGTACCTACTCCAATTTTTCGGTTTGGCCAGCTATTTCCTCAGGTTGTGGAGTTCAATTTATTGAGAAGTGAGCAGCAAGCTGCTCGCAAATATGTAATCGAATGCTTGTAACTTGTAAACGAATGAGCCGGTTCTTACGATTTACGACCCCTCCTTGCCAATGGAACCGAGTTCCATCGGTTATGGAGCTGTATTGTTACAAACTCATGAGGTTACTTGCAAGCGAGTGGTTGCCTATCACTTCCGCAGTTACTGACTGCAATGCCTTGAAACTTATTCAACACGAGAGATTTACTGCCAAGGTTATGTTGGTAGACGTACCTTCAAAATTTAGATTTTGTTTAGACTACAAAGACGGGCATTTCTGTGACATCTACTATCTGGGTCAGAGCTATGCTAATGTATGCACCGTCCAAAGGCCACTACGGTTTAGACGCAGAACCTTAAAATTTGTTAACGAATAAGCCTCTACAATAGTGTGATGTGACCTTGTCAAGTTGTCATTGATGATTCGGTTGTTTTGTTTGAATTGATTGCAGGCTTGGGCTGAACGGTCTTTGCGACTCGTTGATATATGCAGAGTCTGCAGCTGATGCTGGGTGTGCTGCTGCACGCCTCTGCGGCGCGCTGTGACGAGCACTCTAGCAGATGCTGGGTGCGCTTGTACGGCAGGCTGTGACTAGTGCTCCGGCAAATGTTGAGCACGCTGCGTCATATGGCCGACGCACTCACTGACGATAGATGTGCTACTACGCGCCTATGCTGTGGGCTGTAGTCGATGCTTCAGCTGATACTGAGAGCGCTGCCGGGAGGTACAGCCGATGCTGGGATCGCTGCCAAGCACTACAGACGGTGCTGGGAGCGAAATATGTCCTACCGTGGTTAAAACAGATCGGTCGTATTCTGTTGGTTGTGTGAGCAGACCTCACATTCTGCTAATTGTGTGAGCAGACCTCACTATCTGTTAATGTGAGAGCAGACCTCTCATGTTAATCATGTGAGCAGACCTTACATGCTAGTTGTGTGAGCAAACCTCACATGCTAATCGTGTGAGCAGACCTTACATGCTAGTAGTGTGAGCAGACCTCACATAGTCACTCTAATGGGCAGACCCCATTGCACATGTTGTTAGTACCTTACATGCTTGTAGTGTGAGCAGACCTCACATAGTCACTCTAGTGGGCAGACCCCATTGCATATGTCGTTAGTGAGCAGACCTCACTTAGTTGCGATTGCGGTAACACATAATAAGATGAACATTTGTTCCACAGCTTATGATGATGTTCCTCCAGAGTCAGACGAGGTGGACGTCAGCGAATTGAAGCTGAACCTTGAGCTGCAAGGTGTACCAGTTCCTCAAGATGAAGCAGTCCCTAGCACATCTCGAGGCGGTGAAGAACCAGAATCTGAAAGCAAGGGAGCCCGAGGACGGCCTCCTGTCAGGAAAGGCCGTGCTGGAAGTGACAGCAAGAAAAAGTATAAAAGTCGGCGCGAACACGTGTCGGTCTCATTCCGTTGCGAGTCGTCGAAGCGTCAACATCAGGGCATATCTTCATTTTGAGTACTTTTGTAGAAACTCTTGCCAATTGTTTAATTTTGCTGTAATTTGGATTAAATCAGTGGCTTGGAAGCTGCCGTTAATGTCATTTTTTTAATATTTTCCTAACGAAATGCTAAAAGTATCTTTAGAAATCAACCCCTTTTTGGAGTTAAAACGGGGGTTGGAAATTTGTATGGAAATCCAATGTTATTGAAGTTAAAGTGATTATGGCAGAAGGATTTTAAATGATATTTAAGTATAAAAAATATTGAAAACAACTACATACTTACTATTATAAGGAGGAATGTTTTATTATAACAATAAAAAATACTTTAGGTTTTACAAAGAGATTTTAAAAAACAATATCCGTCGACTTCATTGATTCTAAAAATTCGTCTAGATATTGATTGTTTTTAACTTTTTTTATTTTTTTCCTTTCATTAGGTACCTATTTAGCTTTTCCGAATATAATTAAAAATTCTTTGCAAATAAATAACTCCACGCGTACATTGTCGCGGGCGGCCGCTAGTATATATATATATATATATAATATACATATATATATATATTTATATACATATATATATAATATACATATATATATATAATAAATTTTTATATATATAACGTAAATAAATTGCGTCTAACTTGTAGCAGGTAAGAATAAAAGTAGCACTGCGCGGTTATTTTTTTTACAATATAATCAACATTTTGTTAAACTATTTATGCTCATCAGGCTGAACAACTTTTGCTAAGGCGTCATTATTATATTCCTTATAGTTTAGTTGAACCATTATGGTTCTGCATCAGGTGTTCTAAATCTTGGATTTTTATAATATCAACAAAAAATGCTTATCAGGCTTAACAACTTTTGCTAAAGCGTCATTTTTATATTTCTTATAGTTTAGCTGAACCATTATGATTCTGCATCAGGTGTTCTGTGAAATCTTGGATTTTTATACCGAGACGGAAATTTCGTGTCCACGTTTTCAAATCGATGCCATTTTCGTAATTGACATTTCAGAAAACCATAGAATCAACACCCATATTGATATTATTATGACATTTCAATCCCATCGCACCCCCGCAGGAGTGCTCTTGTGTCACGTCGATTATGTTAGATTATAAAATAGCTGTTGTTTTCGGAATCAGCGACCCGATAAACCATAAAAACAATACCTATGTCGATTTTCAGACGTTTGCACCTCATTTCACCCCTTTAGGGGTTGAATTTTGAAAAATCCTGAAACACGTGTTTACTCATTTATCTACAGAAGTTCTCGTGTAAAGTTTCGTATAGTATAGTCCAACTAATCTTGGTTCCCCATACAAACTTTGGACCCCCGTTTCACCCCCTTAGGGGTTGAATTTTCCAAATTCCCGTCTTAGTGAGCATCTACGTCCTGAAAGGAACCCCCATACAAAATTTGAGACTCCTAGCACTTGCAGTTTCTGAGATTTCGTGATGAGTGATTTTCTATAAAGAAAAATTTTCTTTAAACTTTAAATGACGATAACTTATTAATCTGACATTAGATTTCGATGAAACAAAGCCTATATGTTGCTCAGGGATGAGCTTAATCTTTTAGTGAAAACCGCGTAAAAATCTGTTCGTTAGTTTTAAAGATTAGCGAGTACATACAGACAGACAGACAGACAGACAGACAGACAAAAAAATCAAAAAAATCATTTTTGTGTTCTGTTACTCTTTTTTTATCGCCCACACCCATTTTTTGTTAATTTTATCAAATGTACAGACACGCGGTTCCTACTGTTTTATTATATGTATTGATGTATTGATAACATAATATGGATAAGTGTAATTGTGGGTGTTAGCCGGTGATAAACTTCTTTCTCTGATCTTATCTGAAATGATTGTAATAAAAATTTGCACATTTTAGATTGTTTTAATTTGTTTTATCACCTCTCCAAGAGATGAAATTTTGTAAGTCTTCGTGTACGAAATTACAGCGGCCGCCAATAATACTTATATCTCAGTTTGAGATATAAGTACTAATGGCGACCCCTAGTAATGTATATTGGATTACGATCAAAGAAGTTGATGTATGTTTTCACTTTAAGATTTTCGACCGACATTTTGCTGTACACCTGATTTATTGATCCCATATATTGGCGTGTATCAGGGAGTGCATTAATTTTGGAAATTCATTGGAAAAGTGTTAGTATACTGTTCTGTTTGACTACTATGCCAGAGCAGTTAGACATCAAGTGACCACAGAATATACAGCTCCATAAACGATAACAGCCGTGTTGTATATTTCGCAGCCAGTAACACCCTATGTATTATTTCAGTCTAGAAGTTGTTTATAACTCCATTTGGTTTTATTACTCGTAATCCCACTGTGTACATGTAGGGCGTATTGCTAGAATTCCTTGTACATGGTCTGTACCCACAGATCTAATATTTTAGCGAAATCCTAGATCTATGTCTACATGTGATCTTGTGTTTCAATTAATTGCTATAAAAACCTACTTGCTGTGTTGGCAACGGGGAGGCTGTGCGCGAACGATATTTCAGGTTGCGAGTGCTACGGTAATAGCTTCACATCAGGCGGGCCGTATGCTGCCATTAGATGTACTATGATAAAAAAGGTCAAGGTAATTATATTTGAACCCCTCTCTCTCCACCGTACTGTCTCCATAGATCACTGAAGGGAGGACCGACTTGTTGAATACTTGAATTTCCAAGCATTGGTGTCCTTTATTCTTTGAGTATTGGAGTATTTGTACTATAGACTCTTAATATTATTTTCATACATTCATATTGCACCGAAGTGTTATGCATTCCTTACTCTAGATAGAACGATAACTTCAAAAACGAGGCTGATTTTTTTAGGGTTATTGTGTTTCTGCGAATGAGTGACGTCACCAGAAGAAGATATTGCATTGGCAGCGAATATGGCCGCGCGCGAGCGTAATTTTTTTTTTTTTATACTACGTCGGTTGGCAGAAAAGCATACTGTGCGCCTGATGTGAAGCGGTTACCGTAGCCATATTAACGCTCGCAACAAAATATCGCTCGCGCGCCACCACCCCCGCTGCCAACGTAGCATCTCCTTCCTTTCTGGTGACCTCACTCACTCGCAGGAACACAACAACCCTCAAGGGAATTGTTATTTGGCTGCGGTATTCTGTGAGGTGGAGGTACATTCCCCAGCCGGGTAGCTTACAATTACGCTCCCTACCTCTCTTTTCGCCAGAGCTTCGTTTGTCAGTCAGCGAGGTGCACCGCGAGCAGGTGAAGTTGGCTTTGGTTCAAAGATGTTGATGAACCACTGACACCCTGTTAATATAGTTACAGTAACCACTTCACATCGATCGAGGCGATCCGTATAATTTATCTACCAGCCGACGTTATATAAAGAAAAATATTACTCTACTCAAAAGCACAATTGAACGAATAACTATATAGCAGCTAAGGTTGATGTTATCAGGATGGTAAACACATGACTCGGCATCGATAGCTGTTGGGAATCCCTAACAGTACGCTCTTGACTATTGCGAGCGTGACTCACTCCAAATAACAGTGCGTACCCAACAAATAAAAAGGCCATTCATTATTAAAGCTATAATTACAAAGATGTAGGTGTACGATGGCGTCATTGCGCGTATCAGCTTAAACTAACACGTAAGTAAAGCAACGTGGACCGTAGCTTGTCGATGGATGGGTTTATTTATTTTGACTCATCCGTAGAGTCGGTGTCGGCTGTTGACATTCATCATCATCATCATCATCATTTTAGTCTCCACTACAGGAGCACGATCCTCTCTCGTCCGTCCTAGACGGAAGGAGGATTTGGCCTACACTCCCCACGCTGGCCAGACGGGTTGGGGAGGCCTGATCGATGTTTTATAATGTATTTCCCTTAGTCGCCTTGCACGACATCCACGCGAAGAGACGGAGTGATTCTATTCTAGTCTGCCGGAAACCACATGGCCACGGCTGTTGGCATTAGATGACAGTCATTAAGCCAACTTAGTGGTATTTAGGCGGCCTGAAAACCACTGGCTTCCGCCTATCCGCATTTGGGCAACGTGGTGGTGTATGCTCAATACCTCCTTCTATTGGAGGGAGATCCGTATCCCAACAGTGGGATGATAATGGGCTGACATTGACACGATGTATGTTTGTGTCCAGATAACGTTTTGACTAGTGGTCTGATTTTGAGAAAATATATATGTATGTATTTATCTAATGTATAAAATTGTCGCGGTGTTTGTTACCAAACTCCTCCGAAACGGCTGGACTGATTTTTATGAAATTTAATGTGCATATCGGATAGGTCTGAGAATCGGCCAATCTTTATTTTTTAATACCCATATGTGACAAACGTGGTCCACCCCAAATTTTATTTTATTAATCCTAGGAATAATTTATATAGCAAAACAACGTTTGCCGGATCAGCTAGTTAATCTATAAATACATAGGTATGTATATTATATCAATATATATATATACTTAACTTCCTTTACTAAAATTGTACTTATGCACAATTAAAAAAAAATTTTTAGACAATGAAATCGGTTCATACTCGTAAATAGGCTTGTATCCCATTTTTTTTTCGATTTATTATTTATAGACGTCGCAATAATATAATTATAGGTGAAATAATTACTTCGATTGCATAGAAACTTCTCGAGATATGATAACTTGAAGATCACAATTTTGGACTATCCCGAAAACGCTCCATACAAAAGGCCACCACGTTATGACGTCACACCGTGCTATTTTATATGCATTAATTCAGAAATTTGTACGACAGCTATGTTAAATATTGCGTTTATGTAGCCCATGCTAACAAACATGTAACAAAAGTTATAGTATTTTTTATTGTTTCTACAATGGTAATATTTATTTTTTATAATTTCTTACCTTTAAAATGAACTTTCCCACCAAACTTTGACCGAACATAAAACACGTCGGACATAAGTTATAAAAATGTTAAGATCGCAGATCGTTCTAGTTTTATGTATTTTACGTTACTGATGGAGAGTTTTTATAATTTTGTAACATGGGCAACTAGCCTATTGACGTTAATTTGAAAAGGAGTTTCTTACAACTTGTTACCTTGTTTGCTAGCAAATAAATGATTTGTATTTGTATGAATATTTTGCTATTACTCGCGAATCACTGATCCGTAAAACTTGTTGGATAAGTAGATAATATTCATACAGTTTATGTGTTTACGCATTGTAATCAGTGTAGTGGATATTAATACATTGTACTGCTACGGCTAGTATTATGTATTAATAATACTAGTTATTATTATGTATTATGTATGTTACTCTGTTTAATCACGAGTCTACTACTCGTGATTAAACAGAGTAACATATCCAACGCGTAGAAGCCTCTTTGAGAAGTTTAATGTAATGTTGTACGCTCGCCGTGACCCGCTCCAGGATATGTCAATGGAACGACATACCCATGAGCAGGTCTCAGCAGGCGTTGAGACTATTGCAAAGTGTGATGGAAAATAAATGGGTTATGGAGATGAGATCTGAGTGAACTAAATACAGGGCTATTACGGAAGAGGGACGGACGCCTGTCATAACTGCTTCTATTGCTAGTTATTTGCGGCAGGCGGTGGCTTGCCACTAACTAAATGGGCCCCCGAAATTATGTATGTTATATTATTATGTACCTATTAATAATAATAGTCTAGGAAGTGAACATTATGTTTCTCTAAATAAGTCTGTGTTTTAGTTTTTTAAAAATATTTGCTAACCTAAGCTAACACTGCGTGGGGATAGACACGCACTTGCCCGGTTTTTGGTATTTATACCCTCTTCTAAAACACGATCGCAAATGTACTGAAACCCTTAATTCGGGCTTGGTTTCATTGCGGTAGGGTACCTTAAAATAGACATGTAACCTGTCTATTTTAGGGTACCTTGGATAAATATCAGATTTCAACAGCGGGGAACGGTGTAGCTCAAATCATATTTAATTTCTAGTTAGTAACCTGATTGGATGTTTTTCTGGGTGTAAGTAGCTTTAGAACCAAAACCAACCTCACCTGCACGTGATGCAGTAGACTATCAAAACAGGTTCTGCCCAAAGAGAGGTCCCTCTACATATTTACTTGCTGCCAGACAGGAGAAGTACTTCCACTTCACAGAATATCGCAGCCAAATAACAATTCGCTTGAGACTTGTTGTTATCCTGCGAGTGAGTGACAGTCACTAGGAAGGAAGGAGTTGTTGCGTTTGCAGCGAGGGTGGCATCGCTCAAGTGATATTTCATGTTGCGAGCATTTATACGGGTACGGTAACCGCCCCACATCAGACGGGCCGTATACTTGTCTGCCACCCCAACGTTGTATAAAAAAACCACCCCGATTTATTCAAATAATCTTATGACGAATCACTCAACAGCTTCTTCAACCCCCATATTCAAAACAAATATTTTCCAATACGCTCTCAAGTACATTGACACAAATAATACAGAATAACAGTAATCTTCTTATTTTTAACAGCTCTCAAATTTCGCAATACGGCACGAGACACAATAACAAAGTACTTCCTAAATATCGCAGGATACTACGAGGGAAGCTGAAAATCGTTCCTTTCAACCTGTAAATAACGTTTTCAGGGGTGCCGTAAAAATATATAACGCTTTTCAGACACGTGTCGCCTTCGGTGAGGTATCAAAACGTAGATAGTTATGTTCTAGAAGTGGTTGTGGTATGTAGATAAATAGTTATAATATATAATAATGTTGGAATAGGTGACGTTATTATAAACTTTATAAACCTATCTAAACTAATATTATAATTTAAAAAAAATCTCTTCGAAATTGTAATATATCCTTTCTGGACGAAGCAAAGGAAGCTTGGCAAGTGGCCTGGCCGAGCCCAAATTCAAATGTCTCTCGACAACGGAGCTGGGATGAAGTAATTTGCGGTGCCACACTCAATAGCCTTTTGAATAATAGCACAGGCTCCGAGCACGCCAGGCTCAAGGCAGTTTCATAAAGGGAATCTGGGTATTGGCTCAATGCGTACCCATGTCCCAATATAGGAAACTGCCTTGATCCTGATACCCTACGCGTTGCTATTAGTTTAAGACTCGGACCCAAGGTGTGCACTCCACACAAATGCCCATGTGGCACTGACGTCGACCAACTGGGACACCATGGGCTGTCTTGTATCAGGAGTGCCGGTCGTCTCTCCCGTCACGCCACTCTCAACGACATTATCCGTCGCTCTCTTGCCAGCGTGAATGTACCGGCTATCTTAGAGCCGCAAGGTATCGTACGTGACGATGGCAAGAGGCCTGACGGTATGTCTCTCGTTCCTTGGAAGATGGGTAGAGCCTTGGTGTGGGACGCCACATGCGTAGACACCTTGGCTCCTTCTCATCTTGCAGGAACGAAAAATCGAGCTGGTGCGGCGGCTGACACGGCTGAGCGGCTTAAAATCAAGAAATACAGTGTTATCGGCCCCGAATACTCATTTGTTCCACTCGGGGTCGAAACACTTGGTCCATGGGGTCCCAGCACCAAAAACTTTATAAGAGAATTAGGAAAAAGATTGGTCGACGTAACCGGTGACCCAAGATCTGGCACATTCCTCGCCCAAAGGATCAGTTTAGCCATCCAGCGAGGTAATGCTGCTAGCATCTTGGGAACGATGCCACATGGGCCAAACTTTTTACATTTATTTTAGTTTTAGGTTAGTTTTATTTTAGTGTTATTTAATTTTAGGTACTTTAGTTTTATAGTTTAATTATATGTATTGTTTAGAGCTTAAGTTTATTTGAATAAAGTTTGTATATCAAAAAGAAAAAAAAAAATTATAAAGAGGTAAGATTTGTTTGTAACTAATATGCTCCGAAACTACTGGACCGATTTCAAAAATTCTTTCACCAATAGAAAGCTACATTATCAGGGAGTAATATACGTTATATTTTAATTTCGAAAAGAATAGGGATCCGTAAGAAAATTGCAATATTGTAACACAAGGTAGAGAACAAAAATCTTTCTTAACGTGCGATGTGAAAACTGTTGATGTTATAACAAAACAATGTATTACGGATTTATAGGCCTTAATAAAATCTACAAAAAAATTCGCAAGACTATATATCCAAGACCTATATTTAAGTCACAATAAGAGGTTTTGTGTTCTATTTTTCAATTAATGTTCCAACAAAAACAAAAGTGGGTCAAATTCCTCTCAAGATATTTACCCTTATCCAAATATATAGTTTTATCATCTATTTAGAAGTAAAATCCTTTTTAATTCATTAAAATCGGAAGGACTATTTAAAGTTATGACGAGAATTGCAATATTGTATAAGTAAACGCCTAAAGTATTAAAAAATCAAATCATACTTTGCTGTTGCTGCAAAAACTAATGATGATAGAACAATACTACTGATTTGTAGACATTATTGTAATCTACAAAAAGTTCGTGACACCATATATTCATGTACGTATTCTAAAATTTGATTCGATAGTCGCTGGGAAAAAGAGTTGGTTAAATTGCGTTTAAAAAATATAAAAATAAAACAACAAAAAAAATGTAAAAAAAAAAAAATATGGCTACCCGGGCGAAGCCGAGGGACGGGCTGCTATAATAATATTATAAAGAGGAAACATTGTATTTTTGTATGTTTGTTACGAATACACTCAAAAACTACTGGACGGATTTCGATAATTCTTTCACCATTAGAATGCTACATTATCCCTCAGTAACATAGGCTATATTTTTTACTAATTTGTCCACCCGTGCGAAGCCGGGTCGGGCCGCTAGTAACTAAATAAAAAGATTTATAACATATTTTATAAACCTTTATAACTGTGCACCTCGCGGCATTTGAACATTATTATGTTGGAATAGGTGCTGCACCTGGTGCAATCGACTAGCAAAAGAGCTATGCCAAAAGAAAGATGGGGAAGTACCTCCAATTCACAGAATACCGCAGCCAAATAACAATTCCCTTGTGGCTTGTTGTGATCCTACGAGTTAGTGTCCAATACGTGATCTTCGCTCTTCTATAAAGCGTTATGTGATTATAAGACGAGCTCCTTCTATTTAATATAGTTACCAGACTTTAGGTGCGGCTGTGAAGAAAATACTGAAGAATGATGTATCACTTTAATTTTCTGCTAACAACCTGTCCAACAGTCGAAAAGAGAATATTCAAACGGTCGCTTTCCCTACAACTCTCGGTCTCATTTTAACGGTTAAAATCAAGTATTATGATTGGTTGTTGTTTACCAATCACAAATGACTGAATCATGGCCTGTGATTGGATGGCCAATCATAAACCAGTGCAGTCAAAATCTTAAAAGAATGAGTTGCCAGTGTAAATAATTTTAATTAAACATTAGAAGATGGTACCAAAACTAACAAATCCCAACAATAGTCTATGCTGATAAGACACATCTAGAAAGTAGACTGACTATCTTCGTATCGCCCATCTCAAATAGGAGACAACCTCATAGTTGACTATGTTGTATCGACAAAGAACGGTATTTGTATTTTTATGTTCAAAGTAAACGCTTTTTTGTACAATAATATTTTATTATCCCATTTATTTGACACAACGGGATGTTACTCGAACCTTTTTACTGAGTATAATAAGTAGAAAAACATACCAGTTTATTTGGAACTAGCGACCTGCTCCGGCCTCGCCCTTATCGGATAATATTAATGTATTATTCTCTAAATGATAGTAAAAACCATTAAAATTCATCGTATGGTTTAGGAGGAGTTAGCAGATTGTTTTGGTATAGACCAGCGGCTAATCCGTCTGTCCGTTACATAAATATTTACATATGTTTTTCTGTATGAATCAGATTTTGTTCACGATTTCATGGGTAAACCCTTTTCTTAAATAGGAGTAGAATGAAAATTACTCCTTATAAAAACAGTTATTTACTAGTGAGAGACTGTCAAAATAGGTCCAGTCGTCTCACAGATAATTTATTATTTTTGGGGTGTAAGTGGTTCATCAACATCTTTGAACCAAAGCCAACTTCACCTGCACGCGGTGCACCCTGCTGACTGACAAACGAAGCTCTGGCGAAAAGAGAGGTAGGGAGCGTAATTGTAAGCTACCCGACTGGGGAATGTACCTCCACCTCACAGAATACCGCAGCCAAATAACGGTTCCCTTGAGGGCTGTTGTGTTCCTGCGAGTGAGTGAGGTCACCAGAAAGGAAGAAGATGCTGCGATGGCAGCGGGGGTGGCGGCGCGCGAGCGATATTTTATGTTGCGAGCGTTAATATGGCTACGGTAAACGCTTCACATCAGGCGGGCCGTATGTTTGTCTGCCACCCGACGTAGTATAAAAAAAAAAAAGCCACAACAAACAGACTAATAAACTGACAGACAGACACACAAACAGATCGGGGAACAGGTGGACGGCCAGACAAACAAAATATAGACGGGGATCAAATCCCTGGCGGATTTGACGAAATCCCTAGGATACCATGAAATCACGATAGATGTCGAAAATTCTTCTTAATATCTTTTTTTTACTAAAATAATTTAGTTGAAACGACAAATCCTTAAACTTTGTGAAATGATGAAATAGATCGTTCGACCCACGAGTACTGTCTGAGAGGCCTTCCATATTCCAGAAGTCAGAAACAATAATGGATGTGTCCGCCCAAGGATCGAGGTCACAATCCTCATCAGTGAAGAAATAACTTAAAGAGCAGGAGTGCGATAGTAAATATATATTCAACGGGGAGTGCTCGGATGAGCTATTTGATATAATACCTGCCGCTGAGTTCCACTATCGTACCACTCGCCATAAATTAAAATTCCATCCATATCATCTTGATAATTGGTGATTTAATACAGTACGCTTTTTAAGACATTTCCTATCACGAACTATGAAATTGAATGAACATGAATTATGGAATCAACTTCCCTCAGCAGTATTCCGAAATAAATACGACATGGGAGCCTTCAAGAATAGAGTCGATTTTTCTAGAAAAGGAGCTGAAGAGTGGTAGGACATCTTCGGACGGCTGTGAAGGCATACACGTGGGTGTAGCCGCACTAAAAGGGGGAGACGGCTAACAAGGGACAAAGGACTGATAATAAAAAACTTGTAGAGAGTCAAAAATTGCCCGCGGCACGAAAGAGCCTCAGAGCATAGTGCCGTGCGCATCTCATATGACCGTGAGGTCGGAGCCACGGGAAGGTGGAGGGTTTGTTCCATTTCCTTACATGATGATCGCTATACGCCAAGTTGCTCTTTTTCTAGTGTGAATGCGATAGAAACTATCAATTTGTCTATAGCTTTCTCTGTTTATGGAAATCATACGGGAGTATATAATTTCATTGCATGGGGTGTAAGTGGTTCATCAACATCTTTAAACCAAAGCCAACTTCACCTGCACGCACCCTGCTTACTGACAAACGAAGCTCTGGCGAAAAGAGAGGTAGGGAGCGTAATTGTAAGCTACCCGACTGGGGAATGTACCTCCACCTCACAGAATACCGCAGCCAAATAACGGTTCCCTTGAGGGCTGTTGTGTGGCGGCGCGCGATATTTTATGTAGCAAACGTTAATATGGCTACGGTAACCGCTTCACATCAGGCGGGCCGTATGCTTGTCTGCCACCCGACGTAGTATAAAAAAAAAGATGACGTCTCGTATAGTTGTCACTTAACCTCCATCCAGAGCGCATAAACAACCAGAACGAATGAAATCATGGGAAACAAGCAGTATGAAAATATATGAAGAATTTTGTAGATGCGATTGCGAGTATTTGCGAGAGATAAAATTGTTTAATATAAGTCGACGTTGTGTACATAAGGGTAAAGGGTGATGCCCTGAGGGATGACAATTTACCGCCTTCTACGAATCTTAGCATTTAATAAGTTTTGGATAAATGTTGGTACAAGATATTGCGTATAATATTAGAGCCTGGAATACTGGCATTTTTAGGGCAAACGGATATTGCCTGAATCATATAAAGTGACATCTACACTATTTAAGATCAAGTAGCTAAATTATTATATTTACTAAAAGATATTTTTAATACAGTTGCTCAAAAAGTGGCGTATTGCAGGGACGTATAGCGTTCGCTATGTGGGCTATTACATACTCGAGCTTTTTCTTTACCTTTTCCGAACTCGTGCGTTCTCTTTCCCAACTGTCAAAATAATGTCTATTAAAAAGAAAAAAACAACCAGGAAGTTTTTACTAAAAAAAAATCATAGAAGTTTTTATGATTCATGCAAATATTTCTAAAAAGAAACTACTAATTTGTTTCAATATCAGATTTAATGATTTGATTCAATGAATTAGGTTAGGTTTCATTTCATTTCATCTCATTAAATTTCATTTTCATTTCATATCAATAAAAAAATTCTACTGAAGACTTGGCTGTATGGGCATAGTTCCCTTTGCCTACCCAGAATGGGTGAAGAAAACAAAAAAAAATCTCTATTATTTTACGGTTGGCGCCATTTTCCAAAAATTTTTTTTGCGATTAGTTAGTTGAGTTTATTGTGTTTTTATTATTTTATTAAATTACTTCATTTTTTCGCAACTGTATTAAAAATAGTTGTTCAGTACACGTGCGGAACCGTCATTGCAACTTGTTCCGACTGTCAACCCTCACCTTCGGCTGCGCCTCGGCTCGGGTAGACTTTTGTCGGAACTCTTTGCAATTACAGGCTTTCCGCACTCGTAATGAAATATACTATTGTTACACACATGATCTTATGGGTACTGAATATTGACCCAGCTGCTTACACGGCACTTAAGTAGAAATGTTCTTTTTTTTTCCACCACTGTATTGTAAATTTCAACCTAATTTTCAATACACCACCAAGATGGAAACAAGCATACGACCCGCCTGATGAAAAGCAGATATCGCATACCTATGGGCGCCTACAATAACAGCGGCTTCACATGCGCGTTTCCAACCCTGTAAAAGCTTCTTCACTCTCTTTTTGAAGAACCCCATGCTGTAGTCTCATGGGATTATCTCTACAGGCAATTCACTCTATAGCGTGACCACTTCGGCTCTAACATACAAACATATAAATTCTACGAGTCTTTGGTACATTTTTTTTACTACTTCATGAATAAAAATAAAAAAGTATCGAGAAGATATCAAACAGTTTGCGAATCAAAGGAAGTCAGGTGCTTTGTGGCGGTGACAGGGAGGCGCCGGAAATGAAACTCTGTTTGTCTACCTCCATAGCGTAATTTCCGGTTTTCGTTTTTTAAGACTAGGGGGGTATTTAAAGTTTTTTACCTGTTTTTATTTGCTGCATAGAATACTTACGCCCGTGGTTTCCACCCTTAAAAATAAATACGGTTATTACTTGGCAGAAACTGAAAGCGATTCTCATGACAGATATTAGCATAATAGCTTCGTGCAATAAATAAAATGTAAAAAAATTAAATAACATAATTAGGAAAAAGATTGGCCAATTTAACTAGTGACCTAAGATCTGGCACATTCCTCGCCCAAAACGATCAGTTAGCCATCCTTAGCATTTTGGGAACGATGCCACATGGGTCAAAGTTTTTACATTTATTTTAGTATTATTTAGTTTTAGGTACTTTAGTTTTATAGTTGTTATATTCTGTTTCATATATATGTAATATTTTGTGAATAAAGTTGTTTTTAAAAATGACATAAAATTAAAATATGTACAACATTAAAATATAAATTAACACAGTAAACGTAATAGTAACGTAAGGTAGTCTGTGCTTGTGTTTCTCACGGAAGTGGTTTAAAAAACAGAATGGTTATTTTACGTCGCCGTAGAGAGAACTTTTCTCATTATTATAAGTCCGTAAGGCCACAAAACAAAGACCGTAGTAAAATTTAAATGTTATTACCGAAACCAAGCTTCCAGACGATTAGAACATTTGTGTAACGAATTGGAGAGGCCTCAAAAATTGCGCAATGTACCAGAAGTCCTCGTAGATACCTCGTAACGTGGGGATAATATAGTACACGTCAGTAGACAAGTGGGTAGGAGCACAAAATGTTCTAATGTTATTCCATGAGGAAGCAAGAGTCGCTAGTTTAAAAGTTATCTAAGTAGAGTATTGAGTTATCTAAGTAGAGTAGCTGCTAAGTTAATTTTACCCGGTTACCGAAGAAAGGAGGTTTCGAGCGTATATATGGGAAGTATGTATGTATGTTTGTTTATGTCATTTTTAGCACGCCTAAGAATTTGATAGCATTTTGCAGTCGGGTTTTTTGTTTAGGTTAATAACGTTTTGTATATGAGTATTTTTTGTTTAGAATTTTTTATGTGATATTGTCCATTAACTTCACCCATACTCATTGAATTCATTATTTTATTGGAAAATAGCATCATATCGACTAGCACTTTTCTATACTTTCAATAATCATCATAGTCCTAAACTTGTTTTGCTTTGACAATTTGTATAATATACCTACATGTATTTATTGTGTACACCTATGTTTATTATGTAATTAGTGTTAGTTTGTAAGTCATATTCCAGTATGGCTTTTCCCAAAGGTTGACTAGTATAAAATACTCAGCAAGTCCGTCCTTTGCATCCCTTTTAGTGGTCAATAAAGTTTAAATAAATTACATAAATTATATCGTTTAGTTTTTTACTCAAGACTTATATTTACAACATGAGGTGTTTAAGTTTAGTAACGTTTGCTATGTTTTCTCTTTCTGCAGACATACAAATATTAATGTAAATTTAAGTAGTTAAGTAATATTACTCTAATTCCAAATTATAATGTCATATACACAGAAGTAGCGGAAAGAATTGATCTGTTTTCGTGTTCTCTGAATGAATTCACAAACTTAGCGTTATTTGTAATAAGTTACAATTAAATTACATATAATGAAAAAAAGGTTGTTACACTATTGTATTAGGTTTGATACCTGTAAAAATAGCTGCAAATGTTGCAATAAATAAATAAATAAGTCACAATTAAATATGTATTCATAATTTACAATTTATTCAATTCCTTCATTAAAAAATAAAACATTTACAGAGCAATAACATTTTTCAGGAAAATGTTTTCCTGAATCCAGTTTTAAAAACGATATTATATTTATCATAGCGTAGATATCTAAAGGAAAATGAGACAGTAAGATTTTGCCAATTGTCATAATTTGATGTCGGTAGGTTAACTTATTGTATCTCATTCTACACCATTAGTTCATTGGATGTACCCATCAGTCGAAGGCGTCGAAGCAGATCTATTTTAAACGTAACGCAGTCTGAATGTACGTCCATCTCCTGATTTTACAATACACTTCTCTACAAAAGTGTACATTGACATGAGGGTGTCTACCCTTTGAGTTCTCCCCCGGCTTTGGGACATATGGGCACGGCGTGCATAATCATGTTACTCCGGAACAAAAAAAAAGGAAAATATTAGACCACAAATATATAGCGTCATCATTTTATGGTTCCGTGCATAAAAAAGTCTAAAAAAAAATATAGAACGAATTTTTGTCTAAAGAAGCTGGGTGGCAAGGGTTATTATGATAAATATTTATTTGCACAAAATATGGTATAAATGTCACAAGTTACAAAAACATCGCAACAAATAGATGTGGCTATTTATACCTTAGAAGGTGTGGCCACGCGGTGTTCCTTTGTATTACAGACAGAAGTATAGAATTTCGTTTAGTAGAACATTTGATTCTTGTATTTTCATTTCAAATATTATTAAGGCTTTAACAACTATTCATTGCAAAAAATCTTTTTTCATAGAAACAAAGCTCAAAGAATTTTATATCACATATTTTTATTTCATAGTACAATAAAATTGTAGAATTTTGTTAAAGAATATTTTTTATAGTAGGTATTTTATTTCAATGAAAATGTAAAAAAGGACGTTATATTAGACACTGTTCCGGACATAGACCAATTGCGTTTTAAGCATACAGAGAACAAAGGATGTTATTCATAATTTTCGCTATCAGAAAAGCTCCCACTTTTTTATGTGAAATGAAATTCTACAAAAAAATCTCTATAAAACAACGTACAACTACTGACGTCTGTGCAGAGCGTAAATGAGCGTGTGTGCGTTCCAGATTTATCTCAGAGGGGAGGTGAGGTCGACACGAGAGAGCGGCAAGGAATGGCCATACTGTACGTAGTACTATTACCTATACTGTGGTACAACCGTCACCAGGCCTCATTTTTCTTCAAAAAACACTCGCAAAACAAAAAGACTTTTGTATTGTAATTGTGTTTTATGTATCATTAATTGTGTTTTGAGTATTTATTTCACTCTTATACTATCCTTTGATACACTCACTATATAATTATTACTTTCTTTTTAATAAAAAAAAAAATATTACCAAAGTGAGTATACCTATGATACGGAACCCAAAGCGTGTCACTCCATGTCATCGGCATTTAATTAGCCACGGGCTACGGAACCCCGAACAGGGGTCGGTCTGGAATATGCACAAGCGTGTCAAGTCTCATTTTATGTTATTAGCTGTTTTGTTCCTTACTTGCCCTTTTTAGGGTTCCGGAAAACCTCAAAAGGAAAAACGGAACCCTTATAAGATCACTTTGTTGTCCGTCTGTCTGTCTGTCCGTCTGTCTGTCTGTCTGTCAAGAATTTCTATGTCGAGAATGCGTGGAGGTATCAAGCTGAAATTTGAACTGTATACTCAGGTCTACGGTCCCATGAAGATGTAAAAAAATCAAACTGCTAAGTTTACGTAGAAAAAAGTTACGGCCGTTTATTCAGCAAAAAACGCATATTTCGACACTCTCAAGGGAATCAAAACCTATAGGGTACTTCCCGTTGACTAGAACTATGAAATTTGGCAAGTAACATCGTTATAGACTACAAGTACAGGAATAAATCTCAAAACTATACATTTATAAATAGATCTTAAAAAATGGGGGTGTATATTTTTTATAGGGTGTCGAAATTTCAAATTGAAACTACTAGTTCAAATGGGGTATCTATATATGAAAGGGATTGATGTACACATTGCAAAATATATTTTATTAATTTTTTCGACGCATTATTTCTTATTTATAATGAAAAATATCAAATTTAATATTGATACTACGTACGGAACCCTCGGTGGGCGAGTCCGACTCGCACTTGTCCGGTTTTTTTTATTATTTACGTAGTTTTCAACTAAAATAGTACTATATGTACTATATGTACTACAGAATCAATAAACCTTTATTTGTTAACTTATTAACCGAATTAAATTCAGTTTTAAAAGAAATTTAATTTGCTCTTAATATTTGTTTGCTACAAACTAAAATTTCTTCATATATTTTTTTCATATTCTTTTTATTTCTTTTATGAGAGGGGGGCAAACGAACATGAGGGTCACCTGATGGAATGCAATGACCATCACCCATGGAGATTAGCAACACCAATGGGTCGCCGACCCGTTGCCTGCCTATACTCCTTCCTTTCTTTCTGGTGACCTCACTCACTCGCAGGAATACAACAACCCTCAAGGAAATTGTTATTTGGCTGCGATATTCTGTAAGGTGGAGATACTTCCCCAGTAGGGCAGCTTAAAAGCTACGCCATGCCCTACCTCACTTTTCGTCAGAGCTTCGTTTGTCAGTCAGCAGGGTGCACTACGTGCAGGTATGGTTGGCTTTGGTTTAAAAGATGTTGATGAACCACTTACACCCCAAATATACTATAGATACCTACGCTTATCTAAGTGTACGAATAATTCAGAGATAACTCCATCGTTTTATTGAGAATCAGCTATTTATACTTCGTGAGAAATCCCCATAGAGCTTTCAAACGAAAATCCAATAATCCACAACAGTAAACAAAGTTACACTTACACAATCACCAAATTAACAAAGTAAATGCATCTATCAATTGGGAGAAGCCTAAACAAACTGGAAACCGGAACGAATGATCGCTTTGTTTGAGTTCGTGCCAACTTTGTCTTTGCTAAATAACTATAGCAATATAATTGTTGATTTTTTTGTAAAATAGAGCATTTTTTTTTATAATACGTCGGGTGGCAGAGAAGCATACGGCCCGCCTGATGTGGAGCGATTACCGTAGCCATACGCGACTACGTTATTATTATTATATTATATATATCATGTATTTAAACAACATAAATTGCCCCCGCTGCCAATGCAGCATCTCCTTCCTTTCTGGTGACCTCACTCACTCGCAGGAACACAACAACCCTCAAGGGAATTGTTTTTTGGCTGCGGTATTCTGTGAGGTGGGGATACATTCCCCAGTCGGGTAGCTTACAATTACGCTCCCTACCTTTCTTTTCGCCAGAGCTTCGTTTGTCACTCAGCAGGGTGCACCGCGTGCAGGTGAAGTTAGCTTTAGTTCAAAGATGTTGATGAATCACTTACATCCCAAATACGGCCATGTGACTACACAATTGAAGCAAGTTACGAGTAATTCCACAATTCCACTGTACGTAGTAGAACAGTTGACAGCCAATCATGAGTTTTTTGCGACTGTAGGTTGTAAGAGGTTCATCAACATTAAATGTGACAAACGAGGCTCTGGCGAAAAGTGAGGTAGGGCATAGCGTATCTTTTAAGCTGCCCGACTGGGGAAGTACCTCCACCTCACAGAATACCACAGCCAAATAACAATTCCCTTAAGAGTTGTTGTGTTCCTGTGAGTGAGTGAGATCACCAAAATAAAGGAAAGGAAGGAGTATTATAGGCTAGCAACGGATCGGCGACTCCCTTGGTGTCGCTGATCTCCATGTGCGGTGGTGATTGCTTTCCATCAGGTGACCCACATGCTCGTTTGCCCCCTTCTCACATATTTCACTCGTAGCTTATTATTAATTGCTGATAATAGTGTACAGCTCAGGTTCATAAGTACAGTACAGTAAGTACCACCTACGTCACCTTTAATTTTGAATATAAATATTTCTGGACATTTTTACACAACGCCATCTGCCCCCTTACCACCATCTCTTATTGGGATTCAATAACTGAATAGATTGCTTATTCATACTAATGAATAAGCGACTCTGTTCGGTTTGAAATAGAGTCGCTTCTTCATTAGTATGAATAAGCAATCTATTCAGTTATTGAATCCCAATAAAAGATGGTGGTAAGGGGGCTGGTCCCAAATTAAGCGCAAAGCTTGTGTAATGGGTACTAGACAACTGATAAATGTACTTAAATATTTTTTTTTTTGTAGATACATACTTATAATATTTAGAAAACACCTAGACCAAGACAAACAGACATGTTCAATTGTTCATGTACACAAATCTTTGTCATGTGCGGGAATCGAACCCGCGACCTCGATGTCAAAGTGGCCATTGTTAACCATTGGACCACTGAGCTCGTCTAATATCTAATACATAAAAGAGTGGTACGATAGAACTCAGCATCTGGTATTAAATGGAACAGCTCATTTAAGCGTTCAAGTCCTTATTCTATTAACGTCTCAAAAAAATCCTGGTCACGGCGCCATCTAGCTTCAAAATAAGCAAAGCTTATACGTGCGGGATCTTGATTATCGATATACATGCTGGATATATATGTTCCTCAATGCTTTACACTATAGGCGATCCTAATTTTTTTTTAATTCCCGCTAGATGTCAAACGAGCATATAGTCTAACTGACATAAAGCAGTTACTGTAGCTTATAGACGCTTGCAAGACAAGGTGTATTGTTTAAGCGCTGGTACCTTCGTTACTAATGGAGCATTTTCTTACGAGTGCGTGCTTCTTAAGAATTCGTGCGAGTAATTACGTCTGATGACCTTACTCTCTCGGACGAACGGTGTAGGGGCGCTAAATACTCCATTCTAGAACTTTCCTTCTCAATCTGTCATCACGGACTCAATAGATGTAGCTGGCTCACTGCCATGTTATAGTAATTTCTATTTAAAATACAGAAATTTAGTCGTCAGCGATATTTTAAAAGTAGTACCTTTCCCAGCAAGTAGAAAATCAATAGCAATAAACTCATAAAAGTGGTTGAGGTTTTATTGGACAGACGAGGAGGAAATTAAGGCACGGTTCAGGTATCAAGAGATTGGCAAAAGCACTGTGACATAATGCTGCGTTTAGACTTACTGGCATGACATTGGTAGCATCTATCATCTCTACTAATATACCGCAATGTGAGTGCAAGATTGCGTTTTACACTAATTTTATCACTCTTGTATTTTAAACTCTTGTAAATTAAATGGAGTGCCACTTCAATGCAGCACCGCAGCGTGGGTCGATGAATTTGCGGCCATAATGGTCAAGACAATTGCCCCAACAGCTTTCTGCTGACATGCAATAGTCGAAACCGTAATCGGGCCGATCCTCCAAATCATTTTTTTTATACTACGTCGGGTGGCAGACAAGCATACGGCCCGCCTAATGTGAAGCGGTTACCATATTAACGTTCGCAACATGATGCCCCCACTGCCAGCAAAGCAGCTCAATATGTTTCATTCGTAGTCTTTTATCCCGAAAGATAATAAAAGCTAGGTCAAATGCATGTTAGTCGCTCACAAGAGTTTCGTATCATGAAGTTATGAAAATCCATGCCAATAATATTTAAAGCTTATAATCATAGATTTAGTATGACACAATGAGTCTATAATTTCAGTTAACTGTGATTCTATATGATATTTGAAATTGTAAATGCTCTATGTCCGAATGCTCCCGCAATGCCCCCAACAGAACCAAATGGAGAAACCGAATAACGGGAGCCGCCATTCGTAGTGACCTACCCATGATCACGACGGCCAAGAGTATCCGATTGAGAAGAAGAAGAAATCTTTGGTTTTCCCTTGCTTGTGCTTCTTGTTGTTTCTTGCAAAACATGATTCTAGATTTCAGTTTTGATTAAATTAAATTAAAGTTTATGAGTTTTGATTTGCTTGAAAGGTGCTCCTTTCGGTCCAAATTCGGTCATTTATGCCGAATTAACCCTACTGGGTTGATTCGGCATAAATGACCGAATTTGTCCTACTCCATATGACTAGCCCGCATATACTGTATGGCCCGGTATAGACAAAGTTTAAAAGGATGTTTCTTACTTACGTTTTCACAGACAGAAAGACTTTTATTCATGCAGAAGCTAGTCTATATTATGCAGACGCTAGTATGCGCAAGCTGAAGTTAGTCAGTAAATTCTAATGTTATGTGCAATGGTGTTACATGCGCACATCAAGACTTCACTCTAGTATCAAATCAATAATTTTAAAGGTCATCGAGTGTCAAATCAATAATTTTAAACGGTTTAGACGAGTAACTTGCCCGTTCAAACGCTCTACCAGTTGTTTCCTCTATCTCCCACGTTCAGTGTTATTGGGATCTGAAACACAAAGCTCAGGCTTTATCACCTTTCTGCTGCCGTACAGCCTGAAAGCATGAATGCTGCCTTGTTTTAACGCTTTTAGAAAGCAAGTTATATGGACAGTAAAACTTTTAGTGCAGGTATTACATGAAGGGATTGCTGTTAAAAAGGCTCAACACTATCTTTACAGCTAAAGTCAATCTTATATCTGCACACGGGATACCCTGCCGTCTAGCAAACGAAGCGAAAGGAGTTAAGTCATGTTGTGTTGGACTTAAATAAACATACTCTGAGTGTAGTGTGCAGGTAGCACGTGAGTGAGTTACTCCAGACGTGGGGAAATGCACTGTTAGCAGGGGAGTTCAAGCCAGAGACCAATGCTCTTTGAATTGCAAGCGTGTTTTTACTACGTGTATATGAGCTACGGTAACCGCTTTTAATCAAGCGGACCGAATGCATGTTTAGCAGCCGTAGTGATATAGAGAAAGATAATATTTTTGGAAGAGTTGGAGATAAAATTAAACGCAGCATTATTATTACATATTTTATAGCATATACCCATATACCTAGGAAATTCCATTCGATCAACGTCAGGATGCACCACGAGGTGAGGCTTGTTTGGCTCTAAAAATAGTGGTGAACCACTTACACTCTACTTACGTTGGTTCTGTGAAACCTTCCTTCTCGCCAAATTTCAGGATTTCAGGTCAATGAAAAATATTGAGCTTAGGGCACGTTAATCCGTCGGTCCAGGCTGTTGTCAGTAGATGACAGTCGTTAAGTCAAGTCAGTGGCCTTTGGACGGTTTGAAAGCTATGGCCTTTGACTACCCGCAGTTGAGCAGCATGATGGAGTGCGCCCTAAATCGATTCGATTAAAAGGGTGATCCGTATCCCAGTTGTGGGATGAATAGGATTGATTTGGTGGTGATATAGCGAGCGATACTATTAGTTTCATTCCCTTGCGAGTATCAAAATATGACGCAAAATAGCCATATCTTTAGAATGCATTTGCTTAGACGTTTGATTATATTACAGATCTTCTTTTTCTTCTTATATTCTTCAGTCTCTATAAAGATAAATGAATTTATTGCATGTATTATCAATGTTGACGTCTGGTATTTAAAATGAAATTATTTTATATTGTATTAATTATGTTACTTAGACAACTCCTAAAGAAGCACTGCATGCAACCAACTTTTTAATATAAAAATAGTTCTAAGACAGTAAGTATTATATTATTTATTTTGTGTATGTATAAGAAAATTATTGTAATTATAATTATTATTATTTCAGACACGATTGTATATTATTCATGAATAAATAAATTTGAAATATGATCCAATATTTTTTTTCTTTTTTTTTTCTTTCTTTATTAATTGGAATTATTATTACATAAATTGACATTAAAAAACAATAAGATAATTATTATGGCAGGTGACATTAATATCGATACACTCAAAAATGACAAAATATCAGACAATTTAAAGTCAATTCTCTTGAATCATGGACTGATATTACATATAAATGAACCTACACGCCAGAATGCATGTATAGATCACATTATTAACAACATTAATAATGCTGTTGGAACATTACATCGTTTATGCCTATCAGATCATGACACAGGACAGTCTCTATCATTTCCAAATGAAACCCTAAATGAAAGGAAAGAATTGTGTCATTATATATTATTTTTAGGAGAAACTACACTAAAAGTAATATTCTAAAATTCAAACAAATCTTATCTAATTTGACATGGTTTGATGTATTTTCGAATCAAACGTGAATCGTGCTTTTGACATATTTCATGAAACATACTTATTATATATTAATCTTTGTTTTCCCATAAATAAAATTAAAGTGACCTTTACAGACACAGGGCCCAAATGGTTGACAAAAGGTATCAAACAGTCTTCCTTGACAAAACAAAAACTTAGATACACATAAAAATAAAATATTAGTTCAAAATAAACAAAATTATATGAAGTATGAAAAATTATTGAGAAGGTGTATCATTAATTCAAAACGAAACGTGTGAATGTGTATGTCCAGATAAGCTTAAATTCTCTGTTCTTAAACCCCTATTTAAAAAGGGAGATAAAAAGGAACTGGGCAACTATAGGCTCATAGCATGAGTTCCTGTATTCTCAAAAAATTTTGAAAAAACTATTCACTTGCGAAATGCAAACTTTTTACACAAATTCAACATAATTAAAGAAGAACAAAACGGCTTTCAACGAAATAAATCCACTATATTGGCTGCATATAAGCTTGTTAAATATATTGTGGAAAATATTGATAAGAGAAACAGAGTGTCAGCTATTTTTTTCGACATGACTAAAGCGTTTGATTTTGGTGACCATACAATATTATTAGACAAATGCGAACGATACGGAATCAGAGGTAAAACAGGTGAATGGATAAATAGCTATCTTAAAAATCTATGGCAATATGTAGAAATAGCAAGAGTTGATAAAAATAAGTTGCTCATATCATACAAGTCCGCATACAAGTTAAATAACTACAGTGTCTCAAAAGGAAGTGTGTTGGGACCACTGTTATTTTTAATATATATTAATGACATACCTAATATTACTAATTACCAATGTATACTTTTCGCTGACGACATATCAGTTATAGTACCTGACGTTAAGAAATCTATATACTAAGACCATACAATAAAATTTACAATAGATTTATTTAGTGAATGGATGAATGCTAACAATTTGACAATAAACATAGCAAAGACAAAAATAGTACAGTTTAATAATTATAAAAAATTACGACAAAAAATAAATATTACCTGGAACGATGACACAGTGGAAGACATTAATGAAATAAAATTTTTAGGTGTAACATTGGATAGTAATTGTAACTGGAAAATGCATATCGATAATATCTTCACAAAATTAAATAAAATTTATATTTGCACTTACACTACGTAAGACAACTTGCGAAAAAACAGCCTTAACATCCTATCATGGGTACGTAGCCTCAGTTCTCCGCTTTTATGGGGAAACTCAACCCATTGGTACAAAGCCTTCATCACGCAAAAGAAGTGCGTTAGAGCTATCTGCAAAGCCCACCCAATGGACTCATGCAGACATGCAGACCTTTTGTTCAAAAAATTTGGTATATTAACTTTACCATCTTTATGAAGCTGGACTTTTTGTAAAGAAGCACCCAGAGATGTTTAAGAAAGCAAATGAAAATCGAGAGATCCCAAAAATTAAATAAGATCATAAAATGAGATCATCAAAATTACTACTGCAGAATTCAAATGCGACATTATACCAAAAGAATTGCTATTATATAACTATAAAATTATTCAATAAAATTCCTATTGGCATGCGTGAATTGACTTTAAACTTGTTTAAAAATAAGTTGACTGAATTGCTAGCAGATAATAGTTGGGATGAAAATGTTTTTATTCTATCGATGAATTTCTATCATCTAAGTTTTGACATTATATAAAATTGACACTGACACTTACTTGACATATAATATATTAATTGACTTATTATGATTATTAATGAATTGTATGTTTAAATATTAATTGATGAATTTCATAAAATGTATGTACTTGACATGTGTGAATTAAATGCTTAATCCTCTTATAAATCATACTGATAGAAACAAATTTGCACGCTAATAAAGTTTGGCTAAATATGAGGCACTACAATTTTTATAAGATCAACTTGTAACCGTATTTTAAGCAAATAAATGATTATTATTTATTTATAATTTCATCTTGATAGCTTCACGCGTTCGCTTGAGAAAAAGGTTTTAACAGACTGAAAACAAATGAATTATTTAAGAATTCATTTTTCTTATTGAGGTACGCAACCCTAAAAATACATTTCAAATCACGTGTTCTTCTTCTTCTCATTATTGTATTTGCTAATTCTTAAAAGAATCTTCATGAAAATATTCTTTCTATCATTAGCCGATTCTATTGATCTTAGAAATACGTATTTGAATCAGATTTAACATGACATATTTTTATTTTACTCTAAATTTTGATTATGTACTCATAAAAGATACATTTTTTTTGTATAAATAAAATGTCTGAAAAATAACTCGTTGATTGTCAAAGCAACATATTCATGTAATGTAACGAGGAGGGTGGAAGTCAATGGATATAAAAAAATACTGGATGTGACAGTGTTAAAAATACATCGAATAGAGAACTTAAGTGGTGTCAGGAATGCTAGAATTAGTACGTAGAGTAATAATAATAATTATAGTTAAAAAAAAACTAAAAAAACACGCTTTTAAAGCACATCAAACTAAATAATTATTAATACAAAAGACAAGCTGAAAAAATTAATGAGTAAAAAATACTAGCATTATTGTGAAAATAGCGTGGGGCGTGGATTATTTTTCACTTTTTAGTTTGATGTGCTATGAAAGCCCCCAAAAGGTCACCGATCCATTGCCAGCCTATTCTCCTTCCTTGCTTTCTTTCTGGTGACCTCACTCACTCGCAGGAACACAACAACCTTCAAGGGAATTGCTATTTGGATGCGGAATTCTGTGAAGTAGAGGTACTTCCCCAGTCGAGCACCTTAAAAATACGCTATGCCCTACCTCTTTTTTCGCCAGAGCTTCGTTTGTCAGTTAGCAGGGTGCAAGTGAGATTGTATTGTTCTCGATATGTTTGTTATAATCTTGAAACCTGATCGTGTTCAAAGTCCATTATGTGGCCTTTCTCACAAGTGCAAACACGACTATGATACGATATTCCATCATGGAATGCCAGTGCCTATCTTCCGGCTTCATCATCAGACCTTGAAACCTAATCGTCGTCAAAGTTCATTACAAGACTTTTCTAATAAATCCAAAAACAGCTATGATACGATGTTCCATGATGAAGTTCCAGTTCATATCTTCCGGCTCCATCATCAGATCAGTTCGACAGTACCATATTATTGTATTGTCATCAGAACTACATACAGCTGCCAATTTTCATTACGCTACGATCCTTGCAAGATGGTTAAATTAGTTACCTTAGATTCCATTACATAGTTAGTTACATACAAGTCGACCTAATAAAAGTGTGTTAAAAAAAATTGGTTGCCTGTAAAGTCGGTATACGGGCGAAAGTTTTACGTGACAACGACTTTGAGTGGTAAAATGTTTTCGAGTGGAAGGGACGCATGCCTTTCACTTTTTATGTCTGTCTCTCTCGCTCTTAGGCGGGCTAACCATGCCCGAGTGGAAGGGACGCGTGCCTCTCACTCGCTCTCATTGTGAGCGCATAACGTGAGCGCGTTTCTTGAAGTGTTACCCGGCTAACCAATTTATAAGACGTTGTCACGTCAAAAAAATATAGTCAGTCTAATCGAACTCGCAAGTCCAGCAACGTCGACTGTAGCCTGTCCATGGATGAATTCGTTGTTAACCCATATTCATGCCACTGCTGAGATACAGGCCTCTCCTGAATCGAAGGGATGTAAAGCATACTCCACCATGCTGCACAACTACGATTTAACGTAGGCCAGGATTTTCGAGTCGCCTAAAAGCCATTAACATAACGATTCTCTAATGACAACAGCCGGGACTGATGGCTAAACGCCCTCTGAAACACGTATGGGATTGAGATAAGCGAATCCATACAAGAAGCACTATCGTGCTTCTTTTTTAGCGTATTTTTATGTATTTTACGTTACTGATAGAGAGTTTTTATAATTTTAGAACTTTGTTCACATGCCTACTATGACAAACTGCTGGTCGACAGATTGCTTTTCCGAAGGAATGTTAGTGCGATAAACTGTGCGGCGACAGATTACTTCTTCGACGAACACCAGTGCGAAAGAAGTATGGGTCGGATCGAACCAACATATTTGCGATGTATTAGAAGTATATTACTCGTCAATGAATTAGCTTACTATAAAATTTAGAAAAAAAAATCTATGATAATAATTATATTTCTAAATGGTATATACCTATAATCTAAAAATATATAATTATAATCATATATGTTTTTTTTCTAAATTTTCCAAGAGTTGCACGAGTAAATTTTTTTTTATTACTTGTAAAGTAAATGAAGAAATGTTTAAGTTGGCATAAATATCATATATTATATTATAATTTTAATATAATATAGTATTTTAATCTAATATATAAAATTCTCGTATCACAGTGTTAGTTACCATACTCCTCCGAAGCGGCTTGACCGATTTTGATGAAATTTTATATATATATTCAGTAGGTCTGAGAATAGATTCTTATTTATCTTTTCTGGCAAAACAACGTTTGCCGGGTCAGCTAATATTATATTAAAATTATAGTCTAATTTGACTTTTATTTAATAGTAGTTTATGGAACTGTTGCATAATAAGGGTTATTAAAATACGAGTGTGAGTTTATAACATGAGCCGAAGGCGAATGTTATAATAGACCACACGAGTATTTTAATACCTAATTATGTGCAGTTTCATACACTACTTTATCTAATCTCATGAAATATATGATAATAATATTTTAAATACAACCATGAAGTTAATTTAACAGCTATAATTCTTACTTATAAATCCATTTGCAGATCGAGCACGCAGACGCGCTGCGCGGCGCCTGTTATAGATTTAGGCCGGCTTTAGTGCACGACCGACGGTGAGCGCTGACGGTCAGCGCTGGCGGTGAGCGCGGAGCGCCGGTCCAGCGCCGGTCAAAATTTGTGTTTAGTGTTACGCTGACAATAAACTTATCCGAACGTGTACTATCGTAAAGAAAAATGAACCCGTTTACAAACGCCTTAATATGTTCGTATTATTTACGTAAACGAATACGCAATAAAAGACGCAGAAGATACCATGTTCATCCAGTTATTGTAGACAGGCTAATTGAAGGAGAATTTTGTACACTTTATTCGAAATTGCGGGATCATGAGGAAAAATTTCCGTTGCGAAAAACTTGTTTACAAAAACTTCTCGTCCCAATACTACGCACGCGCCTACGCTCGGTCGCTTCGTCGGCGTGGCACTGAACGCACACATATACCGCCATAGCGCGTCAGCCGACCGACGTACGCCGGGCGGACGAGCTCGACCGATTGGTCCCCATCAGCGCGACGTAGCTATACGCGCGTAGGTCACATCAGCGTTGCACTGAAGCTGTTCATAGATTTTAATGAATATAGCTACGTTCGACCGATGTCAGCGCACACCGTCGGTCGTGCACTAAAGCCGGCCTTAAGGTGGTGTCGAGTAATACATGCATAGCAGATGTAAAAATTATATATTGCACAAGAACACAATTAGACAAAGATATTAATTTTGTGTAGCCTCTGCTTACAAAATTTTACGTCAGAACAAAAATCAATAAACTATCACTCTATTCAAAACATACGTCAACAGTCATACCGGCCAGTCTGTCCACAATTGTACCTCTTTTCTCTAACACTCCTCCTCAATTGTGTCCATCAGACTTCCATCTTGATTCAAACTCCTCAAGTTCCTTTCACTCACTCATTAACGAACAACTTTCAGCACACACCCATTTCTCTACGGCAAAACTCATGCTTCCCTCTCAATACAGTTTTTGTCAAAACATCAGCAACCATTTGTTTTGTTTCTAAATACTGTAGCATGACTGCTCCATTCTCGACAGTATCTCTAATAAAATGGTAGCGCACATCAACATGTTTGGTCTGTTGGTGTTGCACTGGATTTTGTGCAATCGCCATAGCGGATTGGCTGTCCGTATGTATTATTAAAGGAGACTCCTCCTTTCCCATAATTTCCTTTAGGAACCTCCTTAGAAAAATGGCTTCTTTGGCGGCTTCAGATAAGCTTATGTATTCAGCTTCTGCTGTTGATAAAGCTATACTCCTCTGTTTGGAACTTTGCCATGAGATAGCTCCCTTTGCCATTTTGAAAACATTGTCGGAATATGACTTTCTGTCAACAAGGTTGCCACCATGATCGGCATCAGCAAATCCTTGAATATTTCCGCATGTGTCCTTGGAGTATTCGAGACCCATACTTTTCGTACCCTTGAGATACCTCAAAATTCTTTTTGTAGCAATCCAGTGAACTTCCTCATAACAGTTGCAGAACTGACTCATAAAATTCACGGAGTGTGCTATATCTGGTCTTGAACACACTGCAATATACATTAATGATCCTATCAGCTCTCTGTAGGGTATATTTTCATTAGGTGTATATGACTCTTGTGGTTTTTGAAAACGTTGACCTGGAACTCCTGGTGTACTGACTGGTTTACAGCTTTCCATTTTGAACCGGCGAAGGACTTTATCAATATATTCCTCCTGATCAATTTTTATACGGCCATTTTCTTGTTTAACTCTCATTCCAAGAAATAGCTCGGCCTTTCCTAAGTCCTTCATCTCGAACTTTGACTTCAATTCTGCTTTTACATTTTTCATCTCTTTCTCATTATTATAAAAGATTAGAATATCATCAACATATACGGCTAGAATTATTATATCCTTCTCTGTTGTTCTTATGTACACACAAGATTCGTTCTTGCATCGTCTAAAGTTAAGACTCTCCAATTCGGTATGTAGCTTTAAGTTCCAAGAACGAGGTGCTTGTTTAAGCCCATATAAAGACTTCTTTAACAGGCACACATAATCTTCCTTCCCTTTCTCTTTAAATTCTGGTGGTTGACGCATGAAAACCCTCTCATTAAGATTTCCATTGAGAAAAGCTGTTTTAACGTCCATATGATCAATTTGTAGACCGAGGTTCGCTGCCAGAGCAATAAGTAGTCTCAGCGAGCTGTGCCGTACTACCGGTGAAAACGTCTCGTCGTAATCTATGCCTTTTCTCTGGCTAAAGCCCCGTGCAACCAATCGAGCCTTATAACGAGTGCTATTCCCCGCCTCCTTTTTGATTCTAAATAGCCATTTTGAATCAACAACATTGCTCGCTTGGTCAGGCTTTACCAAAATCCACGTTCCGTTTTTCTTTAGTGCATCTAGCTCCTCCTGTATTGCGTCTCTCCACTGTTGGGCATCTATCCTTGATAATGCCTCTCGTACTGTAAACGGATCATCCTGTTCCGACATCACTTGATATGTTATATAATCTTGTAACTGAACAGGTTTTCTCTCTCTAAGTGGGTATCTCCTTTCTTCCACTGTTAGTTCATTTTGTGTATGTTTATTCTCTTCATCAGGTTTCTCTTCACACGACGTCCACTCTTCTTCTTCACCTCCAGCAATTTCAGTATTCGCATCATCATGATCTCCATCATTTGATTCCAGGTTCTCTTCCTGAACTCTCTGTTCTTGCTGAATGCTCTCTCTTTGCCTTTGAGTTTCTTGTTCATCATCTTCTAAATTGATTGTAATATGGTCCTTTTTCTCTTCAGTCTTATTAACTCCGTGATACATTTGGTTTTCAAAGAATACCACATCTCGTACTCTGTAAAGTTCTCCTTTTGAAGGATCAATCAACCTGTATCCTTTCGATTCCTCACAGTATCCCACGAAAACAAGTTCCTTGCTTTTTGGATCCAATTTGGTTCTCTTTTGATAAGGAATATGCATATAAGCTTTACATCCGAAGACCTTAAGATGACCAACATGTGTTTTCCGTCCAGACCATGCCTCTTCTGGTGTCATATTTTTAACTGCCAGGGTTGGACTCCTATTTTTCAAGTAAACAGCGGTATTTGTCGCTTCTGCCCAAAAACTAATAGGAAGTCCCGCTTCTTGCAGCATTGCTCGAGTTTTTTCAGTTATGGTTCGATTTGCACGCTCAGCAACACCATTCTGCTCAGGTGTGTATGCAATCGTAAGTTGATGCTTTATGCCGTGTTCCCTCAGGAATTCATCGACTCTCTTGTTAACATATTCGCCTCCGTTGTCAGTCCTCAACACTTTCATCTTTTTTCCGGTTTGAGTCTCTGCATAACTTTTGAATTCCTTTATTTTTTCAAAGGCTTCACTTTTTGCTTTAAGAAAATACACAAAAGTTTTTCGCGAATAGTCGTCGATAAAGGTAATATAATACCTATGGCCTCCTATAGACTTATTACTCATTGGTCCACTAATGTCAGAGTGTACCAACTCTAAGAGCTCTCTAGCTCTTGTAGCTTTATTGCATTCGAACGGTTGCCTAGTTTGCTTGCTCGTCAAGCAGGCCACGCATTCCAGTTTGCAGTTAATAACATTTGGAAAACTCATCCCAGTGGCTAGTTTGTCTCTTAATAATGTTAGGTTACGTATACCCAGGAGTGCCAACCTTCTATGCCATAGTTCCATCTCGTTGCTCACGGTGGACACTAATGCATTTGCCTGTGAAGAACATTTCAGTTTATAAACGCCTCTATCAAGCACTCCTTTTACACATGGTACGCCTTTTATTGTACACTCACCCGCATTAAAAATTTCACAACCCTATCTGGAGAAAATGACAACCTTGTCCTTGGTATTGACAATACTACTTACACTCAATTTTGCGCTACTTGCGCAAACTTTACACGCTAACTTGCGCTAGCTCTGGTATCATCTAGTTGTAGTAGTTTAGTCTTAATATAATCAGTTGTCAATGCCGTGTTGGTATTCTCCAATGCCAACCTCATGGGCGCATACTCCTCCGGTAGTCCCTGTAGCATCAGTGCTGCTAATAACTCGTCGTCAATCTCTTTTCCTAAATCTGATAGTTGATTTGCTGCATGCATTAGCTCAGTCACATATTCGGTTATCGAATTAAACATATTAAGCTTCAGGCTCACCAGCCTCGATAGCAACCTGCATCTATTATTAATGCCTTTATCTTCATATGCTGTTTTCAAATTATTCCACGTCTCATACGCAGTAGTTGCTTTACGGACATGTATCTTACATTGGTTTTCAATCAGTAGGCAAATTTTGGTCCGCGCTCTCTGGTCATTACGTTTTGCGGTAGCATCTGCAGCATCGGGGGGACTCTCTACATATTTCCACAGGTCATCATGGATCAGTATTAACTCTACGTCGAATTTCCACGTGTTAAAATTGCTACTTCCTTGTAGCTTTTCTATCACTGGAAGTCCCGATCCCGCACTGGACATCTTCGTCGTTATTTCTCTATTTATTGTGCTAGTACTAGTAGGAACTTGATAGGTCTCACCGCTTTCCTCTCGTTGTGCCATTAAAAATTCTCCTCACTCTCTAGTGTTACATTTGTATGCGTTTTACTTATTTTCAGTTTACTCGAATATAAGCGTGCTGTTCCCATAACCTGTTATAGATTTAAGGTGGTGTCGAGTAATACATGCATAGCAGATGTAAAAATTATATATTGCACAAGAACACAATTAGACAAAGATATTAATTTTGTGTAGCCTCTGCTTACAAAATTTTACGTCAGAACAAAAATCAATAAACTATCACTCTATTCAAAACATATGTCAACAGTCATACCGGCCAGTCTGTCCACAATTGTACCTCTTTTCTCTAACAGCGCCGCGTTCACAGGTTATGTAGAAAAATTTTGCATAGTTGCAATGTATTTGCATTGCAACCTGTTTAAAATACCTGTATCCAGGGCTGAAGCAGTATCGAAATGGTAAAAAAGTTATTTTACGATACAGTTGTCCATAGAAGAGCTGTATCGAAAAATAACTTTTTAAATTTATTTTGATAGCTTGTGCGCAAAGACTGTCATTATGATACTGTGTTTAGTGTGTGTGTTTTTAATGTGTAAATTTCAGCATGAGATTAGATCAAATATTTTATGTCACTTTTAGCATTAATATAATCCGTGTAGAAATTTTTTATATGTTAATAATGTACTGTGTACATAACATATAGCGCCAAGTAGCTCGTGTCACAGTCCTCGTGCGAACTCGACTTAATGAACGTTGATTTTTGTATTGTTACTCGTTACACTTGGAAAATTATATACTGGATTTAATTAGATTTACTCGTGTACCTATTGAGGAGCTAGATGGCGTTATTATGTGTGTCAGTCTAATCGATTACGCAAGTTAAGCAATGTTGCAAGATTCGTATACCAGCAGTGAGATAAATGTGTAACTTGAAGCTGACTGGTATACCTACTGTAATTTGTGCATTCGGACACAAGCACGATTTAACCACAGTATAAGTAACAGTATTACGTACAGTATGGCCACTCCTTGCCGCTCTCTCGTGTCGACCTCACCTCCTCTCTGAGACAAATCTGGAACAGTTTGTATGGCGCTGGACGCACACACGCTCAATCACGCTCTGTACAGTCGTCTTGTTTATGTAGTAGTAAACAAAGCGACATTTGTATGGAGTGGCCGGGATGTGATTTAACATAAATTTAATATGAAATTCTGTCACTGTAACATTTTAACCGTTCAACTTTGCACATTTTAAGACTTATGTACACGATCCAACTCCTTAGTCGTTCAATCATAATGAACAGCGAAGTACCGAAACAGATGACAGCAAGACCAGACTTAATATTAGAGGTATTTTTCCGTCTCTATGACATATTTGTTTTTTTATACCACTCAAATCTTCAATGTAATTTGAAGCCAGTTTTGATTTCGCATTTGACAAGGGCAGATCAAACTGGCATCGAGGAAACTGGTGTGCATAACAGAGTACTTTTATTGATTACAGATTGTGCCCAAGACGCATTTTCGTTTGCTTTACAAAACACAAGTTTTTTTTTTATACTACGTCGGGTGGCAGACAAGCATACGGCCCGTCTGATGTGAAGCGGTTACCGTAGCCATATTAACGCTTGCAACATAAAATATTGCTCGCGCGCCGCCACCCCCGCTGCCAAAGCAGCATCTCCTTCCTTTCTTTCTGGTGACCTCACTCACTCGCAGGAACACAACAATCCTCAAGGGAATTGTTATTTAGCTGCGGTATTCTGTGAGGTGGAGGTACATTCCCCAGTCGGGTAGCTTACAATTACGCTCCCTATCTCTCTTTTCGCCAGAGCTTCGTTTGTCAGTCAGCAGGGTGCACCACGTGAAGGTGAAGTTGGCTTTGGTTCAAAGATGTTGATGAACCACTTACACCCCAAGTGCCATATGGTATGTCCCATTTTTACATTAGTAAATATAGTCACATGTACTCAACAAATCGTAGAATGAACTATCGAAGATCGTCCCATGAGATAATTAGTATGGGGTTTTCTAAAAAGGACGTGTAGAGAGAAGGCTGCCGCATAAATGGATTAATAAAATCTGTGCTTAAATTTATAAAAGTATAATAATATAAAAATATTACACCTCTCTGCTTAATCCACAGATTACAAAACTCGCACCTTAATTACGTAAGTAAGTACTATTATTTATTCTGTTGGCTTAATTCTACATTCATATTTTTTACTCCCAAAAAAGGTTAACCTTGCCGTCGCCATTTTGAAAATGTACTTTCATAATTTCATCAAAAATAGGTAACAAATGTTATGGAGGCAACAAGCAACGAACAACGTGTTTACGACAGCGACGTCGAACGACGTGACGCGAATACGCGTCGCGACTCGTTAGCACTTGTTTGACATCATTAACGTTTGATCCCAAAAGTGCGTAATAAAGGGCGACATCGCGCACTCAAGTTATGATGTTGTCAACTTAAGATTGGAACTTTTGTGAACTCAATTTGGGATGTGATCTTATTTCTGTTAGGTTCGTGTAATTGGGTACATTTTAATGGAAAATAATAATAATTTAATATAATAATAAGCAGCGTTAGCGAAAGAAAATATTTAGAGCGCACGAACATGCACGACGTTTCGCGTAGGCGGTTGACGCGAAGGCGAAGTGTTGCGGCACGGCGCGATTACAACAGACATTCGATATCTATTGAAGTGTCTTACGTTACCAAACCAAACGTACGCGAGACGCGTAATGCCCGGGAAGCTAGGTGAACGCGATCAGCCCCCTTATCTTATCTTATCTTGAAATGGGTCCAGTGCTGTAGCACCGGTGGCACGTCGACCCTGTCTGATCTTTTGTGCACTCCCTATCCTTTAGTAACTCTCCCCTGAGTGTCTAGAGACATATTCCATGTACTTTAGTACATCTTTAATTGAGAAGAGCCTGTAGTCCTCCAGGTCTGGGTATGCCTTTCCTAGGATTGCCATTCGTTTGCCAGCTAGGGCATCACATTGACACATCAAGTGATTCATGGTCTCATAAGATTCCTTGCATGTTCTGCATTCTGGGCTATTGACAAGTCTCATCTTGTATAGGTGCCCATGGCAGGCATAATGTCCAGTCAGTGCTCCAAGGATGAGACGTATTCGTTTTCTGTCATATTTCTGTACATATTTGTACCAATTTATCGAGCCTTCGCCGATGGTTTCCTTGGAATGAAGTGTTCCACTCATCTTCTTCCATTCAGCCAGATGCCTAGACTTCGCCATATTATTTATGGCCGTAATGACTGTCCCTTAAGAGAGACCTACGAAGGGATCAGGTCCAATAAAATCTCTGCTTGATCCCTCCCTTGCCAGTTCATCCTTCTCATTGCCCCCAACACCTGTATGTCCAGGAACCCAGACCAACTCCAGCGTATTATTTCTGCCCAGTTTATTAAGGGCATCTATACTCGCAAGAGCTAGTCTACTTTCCACCCTGTCAGAGCTCAGGGCCATCAGAGCTGCCTGGCTGTCGCTGAGAATATAGAAGTGTCGATTTACGACCTTATTATCCAGATTCATTTTTGCACAAGCAGTTATGGCATACATTTCAGCTTGAAATACAGTAGCATATTGCCCCATACTCTGGCTGTGTTGTACGTCCTTAGAGAAAATGCCCGCTCCTGTACCTTCCAATGTTTTGGAGCCATCAGTGTACCATATGAGGCTATTTTCCTCTTTAGGTTTGAAGTCATTTTTCTTCCACTCATCCCTAGTTGGAAGATGTATTCTGTAGTTCCTTTTGAAAATATACTTCGGCAACATCTTGTCACTGCACATTTCCATCTTACTTTTGAGTTCTAATGTAAACTCCATATGCGTATGCCTGGTCTGAGCGGAATGTCGATTCCATAGGCCAGCTGTTTCGATCCTGTATAAGGCTTTACAAGCCTCCGCCTCAATGAATATATGATGAAATGGTAACAGGTCTAGGACCATTTCCATAGCTGCTGTAGGTGTAGTGGCAAACGATCCCCCTTACCACCATCTCTTATTGCGATTCAATAACTGAATAGAATGCTTATTCATACCAATGAATAAGCGACTTTATTTCAAATCGAATAGAGTGTCGTGAGTGTAGTGTCAATCGAAGAGATGGTGGTAAGGGGGTAGTTTTTTTTTATGTGACGGGGGCAACCTTATGTCTACAGCTAATGCTAATAAAATAATAATTGTGCACCAACCTTACGGTTATACCACAGGATTTTATATGAGAGGAGGCAAATGAACATGTGGATCAGCTGATGGAGAGCAATCACCATCGTCCATGGAAATCAGCAACACCAAAAGGTTGTTCATCCGTTGCCAGCCTTTTAAGGGAAATATATACCTTCTCGAAGGTTATCATGTCGTAAATGTTAGTAAAAACCGCTGAGGAAATTTGATTTTACAATTTTACCGTTCGTGGTATAAGATGGAATTTTAATTTATTGAGTTGTAAGGTAGTGGAACTCAGCGACAGGTATAGAATCAAACAATTCATCCGAGCACTTCCTGTGACTGCGATTGCTGTCTCTCAGATTGCCAAGAGAAGATGTAAAATTCCAAAAGCTTCCTATTCTAATTAATTTCTTCTGATTAAATTATATTTTTATTCTTCTGAATAGCTTATAAGTTCTAATGTCCTGTAGTTTTACCTCGGGAACGCAGTGGAGTTCATTGTTTATGGTCTTTTTGGTGGTCGCCGCTGCAAATCCTGGCTACACGGGAGACAGTGGTGAGAATGTATGGTAGACCTGAGGCCCTACCGCCGAAGCTGAAGCCGATTACTACCGAATATCTTGATTTGAAAAATAGGTCTTACGATTAAGTTATTGCCAAACATCTTCAACTTAGCCGGTAGAGCTCTAGGGCTTCTGCCAGCTAAGCTAAACTTAATTACCAACAATCTAAACAGTACCTAGTTGTTGTAAATATAGGTTCCTTTATATTATTAAGTACTGGCCTATATTAAATAAATAAAATAAATAAATATTGTCAGACAAATTACACAGCGCCATCTAGCCTCAAAGTAAGCGAAGCTTGTGTTATGGGTACTAGACAACTGATAAACATACGTAAATACATTTTTTTTTTTGTAAATATATACTTATGATACATAGAAACGCCCAGACTAAGACAAACAGACATGTTCATGCACACAAATGTTTGTCCTAAGTGGGAATCGAACCCACGAGCGTCGGTGTCGAAGGCGCGTTATTGACCGCTACGCCACCGAGCTCGTCAATATTAATTAATGTTTTATAATTTCTTTATTTACTTTTTGATACATGCTATGTCACTTTTTCTCAGGTTCACTTTTGCTCTCGGTGTGATGCTTCCTTATGTCACCATTATACATTTTACATGCATACAATGTCGTTTCAATATTATTTCAACAGTAGTCAACAATTCCGATGGTAATCGGCTTCAGCTTCGCCGGTAGAGCCCCTGTCCCGATATAAATAAATAAATAAATATTGTCAGACAAATTACACATTGCCATCTAGCCCCAAAGTAAGCGAAGCTTGTGTTATGGGTACTAGACAACTGATAAACATACGTAAATACATTTTTTTTTTGTAAATATATACTTATGATACATAGAAACGCCCAGACTAAGACAAACAGACATGTTCATGCACACAAATGTTTGTCCTATGTGGGAATCGAACCCACGAGCGTCGGTGTCGAAGGCGCGTTATTGACCGCTACGCCACCGAGCTCGTCATATCATGTCGAGATATGTGCAGTATGTATTCAAAAAGTCGTCGTTAAACGTCATCCCACTGTTGGGATACGGGTCTCCTCTCAACTCAAGGTGTTTAGAGCATACTCCACCACGCTGCTGAACTGCGGGTTGAGGCCTTAGGGCCACTGACTTCACTTAACTACTGTCATCTAATGAACATGAATCAAACAACAGCCGGGACCGACGCGTGGCCTCCTATGCACGGAGAAGCTCGAGAAAATATAAAGCCATCCATGGACAGGCTACGGTCGACGTTGCTTAACTTGCGTGTTCGGTTAAACTGACGCTCGCGACGACGCCCTCGAGCTCGTCTCTGTATCATGTATTCAAAAAGTATATTATGTATGTATTAACCATGACTAGATAATATACTCATTTTTTTTTATACTACGTCAGGTGGCAGACAAGCATACGGCCCGCCTGATGTGAAGCGGTTACCGTAGCCATATTAACGCTCGTAATATAAAATATCGCTCGCGCGCCGCCACCCACGCTACCAACGCAGCATCTCCTTCCTTTCTGGTGACCTCACTCACTCGCAGGAACACAACAACCTCAAGGGAATTGTTATTTGGCTGCAGTATTCTGTGAGGCATACTCTAAAATATACTGGACTAGAAAGAACAATACCCACTATGCACGCCACTCTCCCTTCCTGAACGATTTGTCGCGGAATACTTTAATTCACTCTGAATACAGAAATATCTAACTTTAGGGTGTACTACACGTGGGCGTCTGTCTGATATAAAAATAAAAATATGACATTGAAATATGCTTTTGAAATGGATAATGTGTAGGTACTGTACTATACATATCAGCATCATCATCATCAGGTCTATTTTAGTCTCCACTACAGGAGCACGACCCTCTCTCGTCCGTCCTAGACGGAAGGAGGATTTGGCCTACACTCCCCACGGTGGCCAAACGGGTTGGGGAGGCCTGATCGATATTTGATAATATATTTCCCTTAGTCGCCTTGTACGACATCCACGGTAAGAAACGGAGTGATTCTATTCTAGTCTGCCGGAAACCACACGGCCAGTTTACATAATACTCGTATATACTGGTATTTTCGGTGAAAATTTGTTAGTAATTAGTATCAAGTGCTTACTCGTAAACAGAGATTAGCGGCGAGTAAATACCCTAAAGTATAATCGAATTTAGATTCCGATTTTGGTTCCTATTCTGGTTCCGGTACCGGTTGCGGTTCCGGTTCCGGTTCCGCCTTAGGATCCATTTCCCGTTCCGTTCAAACTCAAATATTTAAAAATGACAATAAAAGTAGCATCTGAATTTTCGAGTTTCGATCTAAAAGTACATTAGGACGTGCTGAACGAAAAGTGTGCATCCACTTGCCGAATTTAAATAATTCGTATCAGAAAATTTCCGAACTTTCGTCCGAACTTCAGATTTTCGTTTCGGAACAGACCCTCTGATTCGATGGCAATGGCGATTTTCTATTAATTTTTATTTCTATCGTCGACAACCCTTATTCATCCCACTGCTGGGATATGGGTCTCCTCTTAACCGAAGGAGTTTAGGGCATACTTCACCACACTGTTAAGTACGGATAAGCGGAGCGGGATTTTAGGGTTCCGTACCCAAAGGGTAAAAAGGAACACTATTACTAAGGCTCCGATGTCCGTCCGTCCGTCTGTCACCAGGCTGTATCTCATGAACCGTGATAGTTAGACAGTTGAAATTTTCACAGATGATGTATTTTTGTAGCCGCTATAACAACAAATACTAAAAAATAGAATAAAATTAATATTTAAGGGGGCTCCCATACAACAAACGTGATTTTTTGCTCGTTTTTGCTCGCAATTGATAACGGCAATAGGTAGACGTTTGAAATACTCACATAATATTTAGTTATATATTCACTTTAAAAATAAATAATTAAATAAAAATAGGTATAACAAATATTTAAGGGGCTCCCATATAGCAAACGTGATTTTTTTGCCGTTTTTATAGACTATGGTACGGAACCCTTCGTGCGCGAGTCCGACCCGCACTTAGCTGGTTTTTATTTCTATGCGATAGTTCTCTTCTATGTGATATTTGGCTGCTATTATGAGTGATGCATGAATTTTATATAATTCATGCATGAGATAAGAAGGGAGAAACACCCAGATCAAAATAAACACACATTTTTATTCACACAAATAATTGTATTAATTTAACGAACGAATTAACGAAGAGATTCGACATCGGTTATCAGAGTTTGCAAGCTGAAGTGGCAATGGGCGGGTCACATCTGCCGAGTAAGTGATGGCAGATGGGGGACGAAGGTATTAGATATGCCGCGCGTAGGACGACGAAGCGTTGGACGCCCTCCTTCTAGATGGTCCGATGACTTTAAGAAAGCGGCTGGAAGCGGCTGAAGGCGGAGGATCGTATTTGATGGAAAGCATTGGGGAAGGCTTATATCCTTCTATTATTATAGCAGTGGCTAGATACAAGCTGATGATGGGGAGCGAACCTCCGACCCTCAATAGACAGGGACCTAACAGCCATTGCTAGCCATTTGACCATCTGGCTCTGGGATTACATTGAGTAAGGACAATTTGTACAAGAGCTTATACAAAACTCTAGTTTCATTTAAGATAAAATATTTAAGTCGCAGATTTGTGGCCATCCTACGAAAGGTCTTAGAGCACTACTTTGCAAACAAACCGTGAAATGGGTCCGGACATATGTTGTTTACAATATTATTTCCCGCCATAATATCCCAAGTGGGGAGTGACGGAGCGGACGGCGTGTTTTCTATTTGGCATTTTTTGGACAAAAATATATTATGATAAAGAAATGTTTTAGGATAGATTCCTGTTCTTAAATATTAGATGGAAGTATAAGGTCATTTTACATCAAGCCCAAATATTGTAAGGGCGAGGACAAGTGTACGTCTAAGTAAGGAAAGTACGATTTAGAAGTAAAAAAAATACGTTGAACATATATTTTTTTATACTACGTCGGGTGGCAGACAAGCATACGACTCGCCTGATGTGAAGTGGCTACCGTAGCCGTATTAACGCTCGCAACACAAAATATCGCTCGCGCGCCGCCACCCCCTCTGCCAATGCAGCATGTCCTCCCTTTCTGGTGACCTCACTTACTCGCAATAACATAACAACTCTCAAGGGAATTGTTATTTTGCTGCGGTATTCTGTGAGGTGGAGGTACATGCCCCAATTGGGTAGCTTACAATTACGCTCTTTACGCCAGAGCTTCGTTTGTCAGTCAGCAGGGTGCACCGCGTGCAGGTGAAGTTGGCTTTAGTTCAAAGATGTTGATGAACAACCTACACCGCAAAATACAAAATTCTTTATGATAATATCAAATAAAAAAGTAATAGTCAATTAATTCTTGTATGTACCATTACACACACGAATGGTACCGTTTGGGTACGGTGGGTCCAAAAGGAATTTAAATATAATAAAGTGTACCTAAACATAATACTAGTGACTTTGAGATACTCATTTCAGTTTACCTACCCGGTATCCATCTTCAGTGCTCTACGCAATTAATTATTTTCTCATTAACCCCTCAGGCTTATGTCTGTCTAGACGTAAGTAGTTAGTCTACCTTTGTGTTGACGTTAGCTTTGATAGTACGGTAAAATATTAATAGAAATTAAAAACCGTTTTTAATAAAGCTAGAGGATTTATAGTATGTAACTAGCGACCGCCCGCGACCAGGGGCTCGATTACCATCGAATATTTTGATTTGAAAAATATCTCATACGTTTCAGTTACTTAGTGACAAAAATCTTCAGCTCAATTGGTAGAGCTCTAGAGTTACTACCAGCTATCTTATCTTAGAGTGGATCTAATGCTGCGGTACCGGTGACGCGTCGACCCTCGTGGATCTGTTGTGCTCTCCCTAAACCTTTAGTCACTCTCCCCTGCCTGACTTTAGACATAATTCCATGTACAGTATGCCCCTTATTGGGAAGAGTCTGTAGTAAATCTACCAGCTAAGTTAAACATAAGTACCATAAATGTAAGCTGAAGTTAGATTTTCGCAATCAATAAAACCGATGGCAGTCGGCTTCAACTTCGGCGGTAGGGCCCTAGCGGTACGCTTCCTGTAAAGTCCAATCGAAGCGTTGTAGTAGCGACTTAGTTGTTGGCTGGTTCACATGATGACTACTACATCGCGTCCACACGCTTGTCAAACAACGGCCTAACAGCCAACACATGCCAAACAGCCAACACTCAGCACAAATAACCCTCCACCGACCGGGCCAAGTTGGACGAATACGCGCGTGAGTGTCGCCTTGCAGACGCACGTCGAAAACGGTTTAATGTGGCGCGCCGTATATGTATGTATAAATTCAATTCAATTATGATATATAATATTGAAATTTAACGTGAAAATTGAAAGAAAGAAGAAAAGTTATTATAACTGCTCCGTCAGCCGGTGCCTAAATTCAATTTTAAACAGTGAATATATATTTTTTTAAGTAGACAATAATAATCGGTATACTACTATAATTACTGTACTATAGTTCAATAGTTGGTGTATACAAGGAGTGAATGGTCACAAAATATGTTAGTAAAAGCTACAATTAAGTGTAAAGTAAAGCTAGTTTAAGTGTAAAGTTAGGTTTTTGGTAGATTTTAATCCTTAATTCCTTACTGCTTGTAATATCATAAATTCCAAACTATGTTTAGTGGATGATCCTACTTCAATGCAGCAACGGATCGACGTGATTTTTTAGTTTATAGGAAAATACAATAGGTAAATTTTTACTGCGGGGAAATGGAAATTTTCAACCATCAACGGCAAACATCTCATTAAACGTGAACAAAACCATAAGAGGATTGTTAGTATACTTGTAAAATTCCCAGATCGTCTAACATTTACGCCAAGTTCTATATAACGTTTTTGTTTTTAAAACTTTTTACTTTTTAAGTAGGTCAAATTGCACGGTTTTTGAAGCATAAAGACAGACAGACAAGTTAATACGGCCTACAAGTTAACATTAATAATAGTAATATTTATCTGCATGGTGCAGATAAAGACTTTTACGTAAATCGAAGTTCACGAAGGGTCGACTGTAGGCATGGAAAACGAAGGACATACGTGAGCTTTACTTCTATACGTATCTCTTTTGTGATCTCTCGCTCTACATTCACGTGTACCATAACATTTCCATTCACCATTCATCACAATATTATGTAGAAACTGATCGACTGTAACTGCATTCTGAATAACTAGATTTCCCATAACAACCCCATATAGTCACCTTCAGATATAGGTATTTTGATTGTTATAAACGGATCAGAGAAAATGGAGTAACATGTAAAGACACACTCAAGCAATAAGCTTCCACATTAAATCCTCAAACTGATACACAATTACAAACTTTATCACAAAAGCGGTAGAGTTGTAAATAGAACGTAAGAAATTAGAAGTAATAATCATGTGAATGGCAGACTGTACCGATAGAAAATCACGCACGTTGCTTTGACAAAGTTATGTTAATATTTGCGTAAAGGAAAATAGCCTTGTCGGGGATGAGATAAGGATGGTGTAGGGTGAAAAGGAAAATTTGTGTTAGTCGTCGTCATTTAATGATGTCGTGGACGGCATGCTTTGATCTTGTTATGGGTGTTTGGTGCAAGTTATAAGAGATTCGTGTGTGAATTGTAAATTAATACTGTGTGTATGAATCCAAATAGAAATTGAAAACATTCATGAGATGGCTTCGTCCCGCGAACACATTACCAAGATACTGAGTATTAGTCGAGGATTTTTTTTTTATTATACTATGTTATACTATGTTAGGTTCCAAAGAAGCATACATTTTGGGGTGTATGTGGTTCATCAACATCTTTGAATCAAAGCCATCTTCACCTGCACGCGGTGCACCCTGCTGACTGACAAACGAAGCTCTGGCGAAAAGAGAGGTAGGGAGCGTAATTGTAAGCTACCCGACTGGGGAATGAACCTCCACTTACAGAATACCGCAGCCAAATAACAATTCCCTTGAGGGTTGTTGTGTTCCTGCGAGTGAGTGAGGTCACCAGAAAGGAAGGAGATGCTGCATTGGCAGCGAAGGTGGCGGCGCGCGAGCGATATTTTAAGTTGCGAGCGTTAATATGGCTACGGTAACCGCTTCACATCAGGCGGGCCGTATGCTTGTCTGCCACCCGACGTAGTATATAAAAAAAAAATACCGCCCGCGTCGTGTTTAGCAGCGGTATTACTGTAAGGTTTAGGTTCTTCCCTAGTCGGACAGCTTACAAATGCGCCCTACCTCTCCTACCTGTCTATTGCCAGAGCCTTCTCCTCTAGTCGGCAGGGTACACCATGTGCAGCGGAGGTTGACTCTGTTTCTAAAGATCATGGTGAGCTACCTACACTCCAATAAAATATGTAAAAATAATTCAAATTATGCAATACTTATTTTCTTACAGGGAGTCTACCGCGCAACGTGAATACGATTCCCATTTGGCTAAAATGACACCGTTCGTCCACTAAACGGATATCGTCGCACCGGTGAAACGATGTCCGCCGGTCTTCAATTCCTTTATCAGTGACACGTGTTCGAGGGATCTTTGAATGAATGATATGCTTAGACTTTGACATTTGTAGTTACCGCCGAAAAAACGGATTTCAATGGGTGAAGATCCACCGGTAATGAGAACTGTCAGTTGAAACAGTCTACCCTACTGTGGTCGGTTTGAACTGAATATTCGTATTTCTACCAACTTTTGCTAGTTATTACTTATTTTTGGCAGGGAGAGAAACACAAGTAGTGAAGGTGAGTATTGATGTACGTCAGAAAGGGGCCCCTTAAACCTACACCCGTGTCACAAGTCTCGGGATCTACTTGGGGTTTCTCTATCTGCCACACGATGGACCCGGCACCCGCACGGTGAATCCATGGAAGCTAAGAAGTTCGTCTCTCTTTAAACCCTTCTACTATAGTGTGTTAGTGCAATATTGAACGTTTGTGTCTTGTAATCAGTGTTTTACACGAATATGCGTTAGCGGCATTATTTGCTGCAGCGGAAGAGGAACGGCTCAAGAAGCTCGAGACCTTAGAGCGCAGGATGCTACGTGATAGCAGGTTTGATAAAGTAAATATGATTCATAACCCGCTGCTCGGCTTATCGTTTCTATTGAATATTTACTTTTCTGATGAAGTGTCATACATAAATACATATTTTGCTATTGAATTTGAAAGATCGAAAGAGCTTCCAATATTTTTTTATACTACGCTGGGTGCCAAACAAACTTACGGTCCGCTTGATGTAAAACGGTTATCATAGCCAAGGAATCGCGCGCTGGTAATCCAGCTGCTAACGTAGTATTTTCTCATATTCGGTAAGCTCACTCTTGCGCAGGTAATATACATACACTTAATCATGGAATTCAATATGGAAGGAGGAATTCTGGCCGAAAGGTGTTTTGATCCGCCGCCGCGCCGCTTTCGTGGCCGGTTACAGGACACCGCGCGGAATACGCTGCCGACTAAGCGCGTCTAATTATAGATATTGTCAAGAAAATGAACAATTATATAAATATATATTTTTAGTTTAAGGTATTTATAATATGGACTTGTTTTGTTTACATAACAATTGTCTGAAATAAACGATTATTATTATTATTAATACATAAAAAAACACCCAGACCAAGAAAACAGACATGTTCATTCATGCCCACAACATTTATCTTGTGCGGAGATCAAACCCGCGACCTCGGAGTCAAAGTAGTCATTGCTAACCATTCGACCAACGAACTTGTCAAAAATGTAAAAAAAAAATACTTAAAAATCTGACTTACGCCACGCAACTTATGCCATGGACCACGCACCCCCAGTCGGTAAAACTTATCCGCAACCAATAGTTGCGGGCAATATCAAAGGAAGCGACTTGGAGATAGTTCGGCAACTTTCAGCAACGGCCGACAAGTTCCGCGGAGTTGTCAGTAACGAGATTTTTTGCCGATTACTTTCGTGTTTCTAATGAATGGGGCTAATCAGAGGCAACTTTTTTAATTTACTTCCATATGTATTGGGATTTTTCGCTTAGCTTTTCGCCTTGGAAAGTATATATAGGTAAATATAAATTATGTTGGGTTTAGTGATATAAATTTTACTAACATTTTTTTATATTACGTCGCACGGCACACAAGTATATAGTTCGCCTGATGTGTAGCGGTTACTATAGCTACTACCTTCGGTGCCAACGCAGCAACTGTTTTCTGGTGACTATACTTACTCGCAGGAACACTACAGTCCTCAAGCACTTAATTATATTTAAGCATTAAATTAAATTTTGATTTAGAAATTGTATAATTATAATCTGATATTTTTTTTTTTTTTACTACGTCGGGTGGCATACAAGCACACAGCCCGCCCGATGTAAAGCGGTTACCGTAACCATATTAACGCTCGCAACATAAGATATCGCTCGCGCGCCGCCACCCCCACTGCCAACGCAGTATCTCCTTCCTATCTGGTGACCTCACTCACGCGCAGGAACACAACAACTCTCAAGGGAATTGTTATTTGGCTGCGGTATTCTGTGAGGTGGAGGCAGATTCCCCAGTCAGGCAGCTTACAATTACGCTCCCTACCTCTCTTTTCGCCAGAGCTTCGTTTGTCAGTCAGCAGGGTGTACCGCGTGCAGGTGAAGTTGGCTTTGGTTCAAAGATGTTAATGAACCACATACACCCCAAAATTTAACTAACATATAATATAACAACAATTAACCTAATGCGGTTGCAAACATATACCTACACAAATTATATATACCTAAACAAATAAATAATAATTATTATATATCTCTTTTTTAATCACGGGTCAGGCGGTCATTTGATAGGCGTGCGCGGGGATATGGATCCAACGCGTAGAGGCCCCTTGAGAATGTTAATATAAGTATACTGTTGCATAATGTCTTGGAGAACTATTATTATTATTAGGAAGTGGGTCAAATTTAACTTGCAATATTGATTACATTAACAACAATATTGATAACATTCATAACATCACGTATTAATATGGGTGAGTGTACACTTTTAGAAACATAATCATATTTTCCCCGACATGGCTTGGAATAAGAATTGAACCCTCTCGGAAGGATATTAGAATTCCATAACGAAAAACCCTTGAAGCATATAAAATTAGATGAATCTGAGCAAGGGCCCGATGCAATCTATATGCAAATATTGCGTTCCACCCAATTAGAAATGACACCTTATTCTTTACGCACTGGATTTATAAACGCCGTAAGAATATTGTTGTCGTTGATGTTGTAAAGCAATTATAAAGCAATTTTTGCTTTATTCAAGGAGGTTGCCAAGCAGCTGGTCTTGACTTAGGGTGACCAAAGGACTGGCCAATATCTAGGCCAAAATATTTCCATCGCTATACAGCGTGGGAATGCGGCCAGCTTTTTGGCCACAATCCCCGAAAATTGTCGGGACAATTAATATGGTAATGATATTTTTTGTTTTTTTGTGTATTATATTATAATTTTTGTTTTGAATGTTGTTGTATTAAATTTATTTTAAATTTAATTTTAAGATATTTATAAAACTCATTCTCAAGGGAATCAAAACTTCCGTTGACCTAGAATGAAATTTGGCAAGTCCCATCATTATAGACTACAAATACAAGAATAAATCTCAAAACTATACATTTGTAATTAAATAATACTTAAAATTAATAATTAAATAAATGCATCTAAATTAAAACTAATTAAAATAAACTAAAAACAAAACTAATCTAATAAACCGCTGCACATAGGCAAAGTTCCCAATATGCTGGCCCCGTAGCCTCGTTGGATCGCTTTATAAATAATTTTAGTTTTGTAACTTAATTAAGTTTTCTATAATTGTATTCAGTTAATTATATTGTTTATAAAGCCATTTTAATTACAATACAAAACAAATTACATGAACATGGTGATGGAAGAGTTACATGGACTATGGCGGTCTTATCCCATAAGAGATCTCTTCTCTTCAATTATTCAATGAGTAGTTAAAAAGATATCATATTTTGGCGAAAACTTAGGTTGTACCTAAGTTTTCGCCAAAATATGATATCTTCTGATTACGAGTATACAAATTCTTTGTAATAAAATAAAAATAATTATAAAATAAGACTATATTTTATGATTATTTTTCTATTTCTTAATTATCTTTATTTTCAATTTTGGTTTATTTTTTATATGATTATAATATTTTTTATTTAACATTATTGTCTATATACTGTTATATATTTTGACACTTACAATTACTATCCATACTAATAAAAATAGTATCCATACTATTAAAAAGATAAATACTGTGTAAGGTATAACAGTACAGTGATTTTAAAGGGTTTTAGTTTTTGAACTTACTTTTTGCCGCTTTGAAACAGCTCAATAACGGTCTTGAAGATAGAACACAGAAGCTTGTTTTGGTCAGAGAGGTGAAAATGACGAATGAAATTAAGAAAGAGAAAGGACGAGAGTTCTAAAGCAGCGTAAAAGAACACTGGATATGGAATAGTGGAAGTTGAAACTTTAAAAGTTATCTTGTGGAGCGTCTAATTAAATAGGGTTGGTAGATTCATTCTTTTTTCATTTATAAGTTAATTTCATTATTATTATTTTTTGTAAATTCTTTGGGCATTGTTATAATAATTACATTTTAATATTACATAACGAAGAAAGTTCTTACTACAGGTAAGAACTTAAATAACTATTAATTTCATATTTATAGGTAAATAGACTATATAAGGATCATAAAAAAATATTAATCTTAAAAAAGACCCTCTTATAACTCGTATAAATAATAAAACAAATATTCTTTTTAATATAGCATAATCTTCCTCAAATAAATTCTAAACGCGTTGCTTGACGCGGCGGCGTCCTATCTAGTGCGTAGACCTGCGCCAGACGTACCAATAGATTATTGCATTGTGCCATCATTTGCATCTGTTATTACGCTTGTTGGCAATCCTATCCGAGATTCTTTTATTAAAGATTGGAATAGGGAACTTTAATACCAAATTGTTTTCTATATAGTATTGTTTGAAGTGTAAGTAGCTCACCAGCATGTAGTGTCAAAACCCAACCTCACCTGCATAATGCACTCTGCATACACGCTAGCTAAACTAACGAAAGAGAAGTAGAACATGTCGAATCCGAAAGGGGAAGTTTTTGAAGCGAAAACTTCTACAGCGGCGTTGTGCACTTTTTGGGATGGGTAAAAACGTTAAACTCGCGTCAGGACATGTGACCTGATCGAAAATTCGTAAGACGGAGGGAGAGTAGACCGCCGGCGCGGCGTAAAAGAGGAATATCCCCCTCTCTTTCTACCGCGCGGCGAAAATGTATGCCTGCTCCTGCAGTTTAGTTTAATGTAATATAAATTGTCATGTTTGTGTACGATAGCGCAATAAATGAATATTGTATTTTACACATAAATGATAGTACTTTTATACTGATAAATAAAGAAATTCATGCGAAATCATTCCCCTAACCATTCCAAAATATTAAAAAATGCACAATGTTAATGTTCAAGTTTTCACTTCTGCCGGAATGCAACCCGTTTTTTTTTTTATACTACGTTAGATGACAGACAACCAAACGGCAAGAGTGATTTGATATTTGCATGAATAAATTCATATTTAAATTTATTAAAAACCGAAAACCTCTCAATCGTAAATTCCACATTTTGAACCGCCTTTTCAAATATTCCGTCATACGTAAAGAACCCATTCTCGACTCACTGCGGATAATCCTTAATGTAAAATGCTGGTTAAATTAACCGTAGCTCGTCGAGTTTATCCGCATTAGGAATCGGACCGCGGCGCGGTTCTGATTTTCCGACTGTATTTGGTAAATATATTCTACAGTAAGGTGTCTTTAAAATAACTGATACCGCTCAAAGAATCTGTTTGAAAATAACCTGCCCCCCTAGCCAAGTGCAATTCGTAGCGTAACGAACGTTAGATATATCACGTGACATTTGTCAAAATCGTACATTTTAGTATGAGAATTGGCAAATGTCACGTGATGTATTTAACGTTCGTCGGTTCGTCGTTCGGCTGGAAGGATTCTGTCTCGAAGGAAAGACTGCGGAAAGTTACATGAAAGATTCCAATTACCCCATTGATTTTCCATTACACTTTGCAATAGCCCCAATGCCTGCCGAGACCTCCTCATGGGTATATCGTTCCATTGCTATAACTTAGAGCAGGGTTACGGCGGGTGTACAACGTTACATCAAACTTCTCAAAAGGGCTTCTACGTGTTGGAAACATATCCCCGCGCACGCCTATCAAATGACCGGGCTTGACCCGTGATTAAAAAGAGATACTACTGAAATGGACCGTTTATACCGTCCATAGCCTATATACGAGTATATATATATAGTTTATCTTAGTCTTAACTTGTAACATAAAAATGTTGCTTCTCTTTTTGTTCTCATAAAAGTATAAAACATAAAAGCTTATAGAATACGAAATAACAAGTTTTTACATACCAATCAAGTATTCATAAGAATATCAGTTACTAATAATTATATACATATTCATGATACAGCAAACATTGAGCTAGGGATGACAAAAATCGGAATATACATTAGGAATGTTACACACGAACCTTTGCTATTATCAAGGCCAATTCTCGTAACAAAAATGAAAATTCAGTCCCGATCTATTCTCGATCTCAAAAATTTCACAAAAGGTATTCTCCTAACTCAATATTAATAGTTATTTGTTATACAAGAGTGCAAAGTTGGTTTTTACGCGCGTGCTCAATTTTGATGACCGAGCAAGCGAAGGATTCTAAAATTGAATCAGGAGCGCAGCGAGTGATTTAAACATTAGGAATTAACGACGAGTTCGGTGGTCGAATGGTTAGCAATGGCCACTTTGACTTCGCGGGTTCGATCCCCGCTCAAGACAAATATTTGTGTGCATGAACATGTCTGTTTGTCTTGCGTTAGCGAGGGAACTAAAAGAGCACGAGGTTAAAAACCTTTACACTCGAGTGCAACACGTAACTTTTCATCCCTCCTTAGCGAGGTAATGAGTAAATGCAAAAAAAAAAACATTTACAATCACAAGATTGTTGAGGGTGAAAGCTCATTTGCGCATTATGAACAGTTTCAGTCAATTTTGTTGGCGTCAAATAAACTTCTTCGTCGCTAGAATCACTCATTTTAACTTACTTGTTTTTAACCTAAGGTTTTAACAATATAACGTGAAAAGAAAAATGCGCACGCAACGCAAATTAAAAAAAGTACACCAAGGAGGCTCCGAGTCGTGAGTTTTTAACAAATTAAAAAAAAAATATGATAAATTCGGCACCATGGAGGTAGAAGTAAATATGTTTAATGATGTTTTAAATTCACAAACTTAGTGCACACGATGTTCTAAATTCAAATTTACTTTATCCTCTAGCGGATAAAAACGACTTTTGCACTCAGATATCTTTATCTGAAACCACAAATATTCGCGTTCGTGTTCAATTCTTTTATAATAAAACTAATTAATTTCATACGGTATATGTTTTCATTTTTGTTCCTATCTACCTAACTACTATTATTGTAGCTACGTATTTCTTTCGACTGTATCTTTTTCAAATAACTAGCTAAGGTAGGGCGCCGTGACAAAATAGAAAATTTGTAACTGCGCCGCGGGCTGAAAAAGACTGGGAACCCCTGAGCTAAGCCAATCTAAGCTACAGTTTGATTTTGGCGATCAATAAATTCGATGGTTTTATCGGTTCGGTTTCAGCTTCGGCGGTAGAGCCCCAGCTTCGATTTTAAACAAAAATCTTCAAAAAAGAATATAATAATCATCATAAATCAATCATCAATCAGGTCATTTTAGTCTCCACTACAGGAGCACGACTATAGTTGTAAAAAAAAAACCCTTTAACTACGGTTACTTAACCAAATTTAACTTAAAAAAAAGGATTGTGGACGTGGCACTATTTTAACACTTTTAGACTTTTCTCGTGCTTTTGACGGTCTGAATATTTCCCTTCTTCTATCCAAATTGTCTTTCTATGGACTGGACACTCATTCTGTGAATTGTTTCAGAAGCTACCTTGCTGGTAGGTCGCAGGCCGTAAGACTGTCGCGGGATGATGATCTTAATCTTATGTTTCGGACACAGCTAGTAAATCGTGGGGTGCCTCAGGGCTCAATTCTTGGTCCGATTCTGTTCATCATCTACAGTGCTGACATCACGAAAGCAATAAAGCATTGCAAATATCACTTATATGCTGATGATGTTCAGATATATATCTCTGTGACCCCACAAAGATATAGAGAAGATGAACGAGGATCTGTGCAGTATTTCTCACTGGTCTACTAGCAATTTTCTACTTCAGAATCCAAAAAAGTCTAAATATATGGTGCTGGGTTCGAAAATGCAGACATAAACAGTAATAACCCTGTCCTTAAAATACATGCTAACACTGTTGAGCAGGTAGTAGAAGCAAAAAACCTAGGCATAACATTGGATGCTCAACTGCGTTTCGAGAGCCATGTACTGTCTATAGATAAAAAATGTTTTTACCGCTTGAAGATACTATATAAATTCCGGAACTTGGTGACAGAGAAAGTGCGAATTCGGTTGTGCGACTCCCTGGTTTTGTCGAAATTAAATTATGAGGATATAGTTTACGGGCCGCGTTTGCTTTGTAGAACTGAGCGACTAATACAACGAGTGCAAAATGCTTGTTGTCGATACTGTTTTGATATCCCTCCACGAAGCCATGTCTTCTTAAACAATGCCTCAATTCTTAATATGGAGTCCCGCAGACAACTTCACCTGGCAACACTCTTATTTGGAGTAATAAAATTTCAAAAGCCTGAATATCTCTATACCAAATTAAAATTTTCAGCATGTCATAATAAATACGGCACCAGACACATCAGGTCTCATTTATCAGTACAACAACATAAGACCGTGGCATTCACCGGTAGCTTCCGTTACCAGGCAACAAAATGCTGGAACAATATTACACCTCCAATTTGGCACCTTACCTATCTTAAGACGTTTAAAAAACACTTAAAATCTTACCTCGTAGAGAACCAAAAGATAGGCGTTCCAAAGCAATTCCGGTAGCGGAGGCTGTCCAGGACTGGCCTGTATATTCTATTATTTAACATTATACTGCAATTTAATTTAATTCTTTTCATTACTATATATTTTTTATTATTTCATACTTATTTATAAAATTTTCATCGAATTTTATTAATTTAATTCATTTTTGTATTCGGATTAATATATATTTTTTTTTTGCTACACTTGTACACGTTAGCTATTGATGTGATCGGAAACCACTGATTCACACTTTGTCCACTTACACTGCACTGCACACACAACACACACACACATTATGTTGTTTTCTCTATTATTAATCGGTCGCGCGCGCGCGCCCATCAGGCGACAGCTGAAAATCAGTGTTTTTTTTGCGCGATGTGCAAAAAAGGCACTGAGCTGTGGCCATTTGCTTGCTGCAGCACACACATGCATCTTTTATTCTGCATTCTGTTTCCTAGTGTATAAGTTCTCTCCCTGTTATTTTTGAATTTAATTTTTGTATGTGTGTGACTGTAGTTTGTAATAAACGTACCTATCTATCTATCTATCTAAATTTATGGTTAGCTACGGATAAAATGCAGTTATTAACGGTTAATTATCCGACTGCGACACCTAAAAAGGGTAAAGCTTTTTTCTTTTCTTTTATAGTCAACTCCTCGGTCAAGTGAAAAATCGATATCTGAAAGATAAAGATTTAGTTTTAGATGTTATAAATTATATTTAAAGCGACATACATACATATAGTACAGTCATTTGGTAGTTTTACCTGGAAAGTTTTCCGGGAGTTTTGAAAATTGGCAATTTTATAGATTTTGATGTGCTCTTTCCGAATTTCAACTTTGCCACCTCGTATTTTTGCAGCCACCACCAACAGAAGCAGCAGCACGACTATGATAATATGGTTGGAACTTGCGAGTTATCACAGGTACCGCTAAGTATTTACCGTTAAGACAGGTAATCAGTTAAAATTAAATGTCACAGGTTGGGTGTATGTATATGAGTAATGATCAAAACGCATTACCTATTTGCAAAACTCCCGGAAAATCCACCGTGTGTCGGCTGGGCACGCGCTACTTCGTCCCCCTCCACCGCCCGGCCGCCCCCTTCCCGCAAGTTGAAGCTGGCATCATCGCGCAACTCGTAATACACTTTTTAAGGAGCTAGCGTCATCTAGCGGTGGTATTTAACCGTAATATGCATAAAATGCGGTTAATTAACCGTTAATAACGAAAAATGCATATTTAATCGCATGGTTAAAATCGTTAATAACCTGCTTCGCATCTATAAGCACGACCCTGTCTCGTCCGTCCTAGACGGAAGAAGGATTTGGCCTACACTCCCCACGCTGGCCAGACGGGTTGGGGAGGCCTGATCGATGTTTTATAATGTATTTCCTTTAGTCGCCTTGTATGATATCCACGGGAAGAGACGGAGTGATTCTATTCTAGTCTGCCGAAAACCACACGGCTAATATAATAATATTCCTTAATTATTCGTATGTAACAGCTTTACGTATAATTTCTCGTTTTGTCCGTTCTATACGACTTACCACGAAGTTGTTCATAAAAAGGACTATCCGATTTGGTTAACTCAGGCAAGCGTGGCCACCAACCTAAATTAGTGGGGATTTTATATGAAGTTCTAAAAGAAAAGTTATGTATGCTTAATTTCGTTTTACTCGTATAAGCTTTAGTAGGAGAGCTAGCGAACCATCCGACTAATCCGTTACCCAAAAAGCATTTTTTTTAAATATGGTTATCAAATGAAAAGGCTTACTGTGTTTAGCCTTTTCATTTGATACCCATGTAACAATGAGTTTATATTTCAATAGATATGATATGAGATTTTCTGAAAATGCGTGATTTATAGAAATATCATCATTGGTAAGTATTTTTTTTTATTACAACTAATAAAAGCCTGTAATATTTTTTGTGCTTGTTTTTATGCATACGGCCCGCCTGATGGAAAGCAGTTAGTTTAAAGCCTATGAACACCTGTAACACCAGGGGCATCACACACGCGTTGCCGACCGAGTAAAAACCTCTTCACGCCCTTTTTGAAGAACCCAATGCTGAGTAGTCTCCTCAGAAAACCTCGACAGGTAGTTCATTCCTCAGCTTGACAGTACGCGGGAGAAAACTTCCCTGGAATCGCACAGTACGCGAGCACTTAGGCTTCAATGTGTGAGAATGAATTCCCTGTCGATGGCGAGCAATGCGACTGTATACACCACATAGAATACATACATACATAAATCAAATTGCTCAACTATTCGTGCATGTGTTACACGAATAGTTGAGCAATTTGATTTATTAACTAGTATTATAAATATGGATAAAAAACTTATACTTACCAACACCTAATTGTTATTGGAGGAGCGGAGTTTCCTAGCACAATTATATTTATACTTCAATGAGTGTACCACGGAGTAAAAGTTATTACTTTTATAAATTGATTATTATCAATTTATAAAAGTAATAAATATGTATGGAATTTACTCCTACAAAAAATATTCAGTTAAAGAAATACTTATTATGCTACTTATAATCATCAATAGATTATTTGAGATTAACAACAGCGCCATCAATAGATGGCGCTGTTGTTAATCTCAAATAATATTGTTACAAGATGGCGTTGTTGCCAAAATAAAACTGGTTATTTCTTTGATTTTTGTTAAAATATGCTGGTGAAATTAGTTATTAATATACAACTTTGGTCGGTTCTATACTTTATTTGATAGTTTCATTTAGTTACTACCAGAGGGCTCTTGCGGTTAATAAGGAGACTCCAATCACAAACTTTCCGTTCACAAAATTGAATTTTTTTTATCATTGATTGACTGAACTTTATGGATATCTGCTTACTTTACTCACTTAAGTAAGCAAATAATTATAAGTAGCATAATAAGTATTTCTATAACTGAATATTTTTTGTAGGAGTAAATTCCATACATATTTTACTAAAGTTATTCAATCGCAAATCTCTAGGACGCCTTTACGTCAAAGCCTTCGAATTAAGGTATCTCATTAAACATCAAAAGAAAACAGCACGGGCTGAAAGCGCCTTAACAAGATCCGGCCGTGGAATCCTGAAAGGGAATATCTTCAGGCAAAACCAACTGTGAAGGAATAGTTAGAAATACCTACTACTTTTGCTGTGAAAAATTCTTTATGCGTGTTGAGCACTTTATTTTGTGGTTTAGTCACGCAAGTTAAGCAACGTCGACCGTAACCTGTCTATGGATGGGTGTCTTCGGAGGGCACGTTAAGCCGTCGGTCCCGGCTGTCACTAGATGACAGTCGTTAAGCCAAATCAGTGGCCTTTAGGTGGCTTGAAAATACTGGTCTCCGCCAACCCGCAGTTGAGCAGCGTGGCGGCGCGTGCTCTGAACCCCTTCGATTAAGGGGAGACCCGTATCCCAGCAGTGGGATGAATAAGGGTTGTCGACTAATGATGAAGATCAGAGCTGTCCAAGGCACGGCCCGCGGGCCGCATGCGGCCCTCAGCTATATGAGCTATTCCCAAAGGTTGACTGGCAGAGAATGCTTTTTGCGTTAAGTCCGCCTTTTGTACCCTTATGTAATTTTGTGGTCAATAAAGTTTAAATAAATAAATGTGTGCGGCACGTGACGTGTTTTTCATTTACCAGTTTTTAAACAGTTTTTTACCGGTACAGGTTTTGTACAACGAATCTGACTGAAAATTATATATTTTTAGAAAAGTTAAAGTTTTATAACTAGTTGTAGCTAAACTAGTTATATCTAAGTTAAATTTAAACGTTCAAAGTACTTTAGGTAGTAAAAATGTCAAGCAGGTATTTGTTTCTGCGGCCCGCTAATCAATTTAGTAATTTGTAATGGCCCGGTATTGTATTTGGTTTGGACAGCCCTGATGTAGATAATGAATGAGATGAATGAAATAGAGCTGTTACGCTCGGGTACGTACTATATACGCTGCACCCTAGCTCCGCCTTTCCAGAGCCTCTTTCGCTGCTCGGCAGGGTGGCACCCCAAGCAGGTGAAGTTGGCCTAACCTGTAAAGATTGGGTTAAGCCACTCACGACCTATTTTGATACTCATAACAAAAATATTAATTATTTTGTCCAAAATGTAAAAGCTGCGAATTTTAAAAGCGAACTTATTCAACGAGAATGCTGAAAAATTCGGAACTTACCATTTTTCATCGTGAATTTCGCGGTCCATATATTAAATGTGGAAATGTGACCCTTTATTCAGCTGTGACAAGCCAGGCCAGAAATATTTTTATGTGGTCCCACGGAAAAATCACGGGCTTTATTCATAATACAAGCCCATTCCAAGTTGATGGACTGTTATTCAACTTTTTGTAAAGGATTTTAGAGACATAAGATTGTAATTTTTTGTAAAAACTGTTCTTTTTAGACGAGCTCTGTCATCAAATGGTTAGCAATGGCCACTTTGACTCCGAGGTCGCGGGTTAGATCCCCGCACAAGACAAATATTTGTGTGCATGAACATGTCTGTTTGTCTTAGTCTGGGTATATTCTATGTATGTATTTACAAAAAAAAATGTATTTCAGTATTATATCAGTTATCTAGAACCCATAGTACAAACTTTGCTTAGTTTCGGACAAGATGACCGGGTGTAATTTGTCCTGGAATATTTATTTATTATTTTGCCATCACGAATATACCTATATTGTCTTTTTAATCTTACACTCTTGGCAGAGTGGTCATGGTCACATCTCAGTCGATCCTTGTGCAACCGCTGTTCCTGCGTTTCGCCACCATGCGGTTCTATGTTTAGCTAGATTATATTGTATGAAATATAAATTTCCTATATTATGTTTGGTGTAAGACTTAGCTTTCTTAGTTGCAGCAAATCTCTGGTTTTCTCATTAAGAAGACATTTTTGATATATGTAATATGAATAGAGCTACTAATTTCATGCATATCTACATATATTTCACAAGCACATTAATGTTCTACATACATAGCTGACTGCACGTGTGTGGTTGTTGAAGTGTTTTCTAACAATTAACGCCAATATCAGCATCTGCACAAACCTATATTCATTCTCCTGCTGGTATACGAATCTACCCTCAATCGAACGGGTTTTCAGTGTACTCCACCATGATGCCAATTGCGTGTTGGCGGAGGCCAGCGTTTTCAAGTCACCCAAAAGTCACTGACTTGGCTTAACGACTGTCATCTAATGATAACAGTCGGGACCGACGGCCTAGCAGGTACGTTCAAAGCGCGGAGCAGGTCGAGATAGAAAACCCATCCATACTCAGACTATGTTCGATGTTGCTTAACGTGTATGATCGATTAGACTGACCGCCATCGAGCTTCTCCTCATAGCTCTTTATGAGAATTACAACGCCAGTGACGATGTACGCGCGTATCCTAAAATCCCATGGTGGTTTTCAAAAATCCATTCTTAGCCATAAAATATGCCTATACATATATAAATATTTTTAACAATGGAAAAATCAACTCAGGCGGGGCCTAGATTTCAACCCACGGTCTCTCGATTACCGGTCGAGTGCTGTTACAACTGAGCTACCAGGAAGGTATGTGATGTTGACGAATTCTTGCATTTTATTTTTTTATTGCTGTGAAGTCACCTACCTATTAAGCATTGCACTACTAAACAAGGCCTATATATTCTTAGCAGATCTTAGCTTCCTTGTTGGCCAAATTTCTGCGATCTGTGAAGTGGTTTGAACTGTCAGTAAGTCAGTAAGCCTTTTATAGGTACAGAAAAGTAAACAGTACCTACATCACAATGTAGCGATGAAATCGCAATGGGGCTACTCGAGCGAAACGAGCGAGCGAGAGAACATTGCTGAGTCAACGAGCAGTGAGGACGGGCGTTATCTCGAATAAGCGGACGATCGCGAAGGTGCGAACGAAGGCGAAGAATGAAACAAAAGTGTCGTGCGCATAAAGTCGCACTGGAATCGACGTAATTTTTTTATTACCCGACAACGGCGAAGTCAAAAGGATGGAATTTGATCTAGGTACACTACTTTGCGTAGTTCCGTCACCAATTAGTTCATGCAAATTACTGCCGGCCGGCACCCACCCGCTACCTTTGTACCTAGATGGAGCAGAGACGACCAAAGCAGCCACGGCTGTCGCATGCATCTACTAACGGTAGCGGGTGGGTGCCGGCTGACAGTAGTTAGTAACACTCGAATCAATTAACTATCTAAATACACTTATAATATTAGTATGGATAGATTTTTTAAAGTCACTTTGATTTATATAAAACTTGCTGTTACCCGCGGCTTCGTTTGCGTGCTGCAGGGGAGCTGCCATTGATTTGTGTATATTTATATACACAACCAAAGCGCGATTTAGAAATGAGACAGCGCCATATTGTGATCTAGTGAAAGAAAGACAAATGATTATTAACTTTATTTTTTCCCGTGGGAATAAGATGTTTTTTCCGGGATAAAGAGTAAAAAAAAAATCATGTCAATCCGTTTGTTACTATCGACGTGAAAGAAGGACAAACAAACAAACACACCTTCACATTTGTAATATTACTATAGATCAAAGTCACTTAAAAAAAATAGAACTTTCAAGAGAGCGCCATCTAGTATGATATTATATACTTGTAACTGAGTCTCGAAGGAAGGAATTGGAAATCACTTATACTGCATTTGTGGCATTGAGTGGTTGATATCGCGTTACTGCTCTGTGAATACCGACACAGTCGCTATTGATATATTTATCTCATTGTACAAATACAATTGGACGGATCATATCAATGTGTTATGACAAATTGAGGTCTATTGTTACTGGCGAAACCCGATCTCAGGTTAAATTGGTTTATTCTAGGAACATTCTACGCGTGACAGGTTGAATTAATTGACTCATTTATGTGCTGAAATAAGCACAGGATTACTAATCATAGTAAATATAGGTCAGTTGCGTGACGCCTCGACTAATATCCTGCATATCTCTTTAAAAAGATTGCGGGCTAATGGACCCCACGGCCCTAAAGTCTAAAGACTAAGACAAATACACATGTTCATGCACAAAAATATTTATCTTGTACGGGGATCAAACTCGCAACCTCGGAGCCAAAGTGGCCATTGCTAGCCATTCGACCACCGAGCTCGTAAAAAAACTCTATAAGGTGAAAATCGACTGCAACTATTGTTGAAGTCGGTTATTATGTAGCCTATGTTACTCTGGTCATAATTCCAAATCGATCGAAACCTTATTCCTCAAAATCAAATCAATATATTAGGCGCTATAGAGGTACACACATACATAGACTTAAAATCTTAACCCTTCCTTTTGTCTTCGCTGTAATTGAGTAAAACCCTCAGTACTCGGTATCTCAAGCCGGCAATTTGTTCCCCTAATAGCTCTGTTAGAACAGCAAATTATAGAAGCCCATTATAACCCAAACTAAAGTTAAACAATAAACTTCTTAGTATCTGCTGCGATGACGAGGAGTTATTTAAAACTTTTTGTAATTAAGCGTGCTCTCGCAAAAACGATGGTACAACGAAAAAGTTTTTAATTAAACAAGTATTGACGTTGGTTCAAAGTTTAGATGAATTGAGATTGATTCGAATTATTTTAATGGATCGCGGGCAAGTAATCAATTAAGATATATTTCGATACTGCGTTTGTGATTGCTGTGCAAAAAAAATGGCTGGCAAGTAATTTTATTAATCTGGCGAAAGACAAAATTTGAAATGGATTCAAATCGAAAAATATTTTTTATAAAATAATAGCTGACCCGACAGACGTTCTCCTGTCTTCTTAACAATGAATATTGAATTCGAATTGGTTTCGCGCAATCTGTCAAATGGCTGACAGTTCTGTCAAACGATATAAAGTTACAACTTTCTTATTTTTAGGGTTCCGTACCTCAAAAGGAAAAACGGAACCCTTATAAGTAGCGATGTAACGACTCGACTTTTTAAACCGATTCAAACCGATTTGAGCATAAACCGAGTTGAGTCGATTAGCGCGTCTACTAAACCGATTTGGCCGAGTCGAAAGCAATGTAACGACTCGACTTTTTAAACCGATTAAAAAGTCGAGTCGTTACTTGACTTTGTAAACCGATTAAAAAGTCGAGTCGTTGCTCGACTTTTTAAACCGATTAAAAAGTCGAGTCGTTACTCGACTTTTTAAACCGATTCAAACCGATTTGAGCATAAACCGAGTTGCGTCGATTAGCGCCTTTACTAAACCGATTTGGCCGAGTCGAAAGCGATGTAACGACTCGACTTTTTAAACCGATTTGAGCATAAACCGAGTTGCGTCGATTAGCGCGTCAGCGCGTCTTGCGTCTACTAAACCGATTTGGCTGAGTCGAACTTACTTACGCATCTCGCTCGCGTCGCTCTGCGCGCATTCGCCCGTTTGGCCGTTTGACCGTTTGCTTGTTTGGCCGTTTGCCCGTTTGACCGTTTGGCTGTTTGCTCGTTTGGCCGTTTGCCCGTTTGGCTGTTTGCCCGTTTGGCCGTTTGCTCGTTGGCCGTTTGGCCGTTTGGTCATTTGGCCGTTTGGCCGTTTGCTCGTTTGCTCGTTTGGCCGTTTGCCCATTTGGCTGTTTGCGCGTTTGCCCGTTTGGCCGTTTGCTCGTTTGCCGTTTGGCCGTTTGCTCGTTTGGTCGTTTGCCCGTTTGGCCGTTTGCTCGTTTGGCCGTTTGGCTGTTTGCTAGTTTGCTCATTTGGCCGTTTGCCCGTTTGGCCGTTTGGCTGTTTGCTCGTTTGCCCGTTTGCCCGTTTGGCCGTTTGACCGTTTGGCCGGTTGGCCGTTTGGCTGTTTGCTCGTTTGCCCGTTAGCCCGCTTGCTCGTTTGGCCGTTTGACCGTTTGGCCGTTTGACCGTTTGGCCGTTTGACCGTTTGGCCGGTTGGCCGTTTGGCAAACGAGCAAACAGCCAAACGGCCAAACGGGCAAACGGCCAAATGAGCAAACTAGCAAACAGCCAAACGGCCAAACGAGCAAACAGCCAAACGGGCAAACGACCAAACGAGCAAACGGCCAAACGGCAAACGAGCAAACGGTCAAACGGGCAAACGGCCAAACGGGCAAACGCGCAAACAGCCAAATGGGCAAACGGCCAAACGAGCAAACGAGCAAACGGGCAAATGACCAAACGGCCAAACGGCCAACGAGCAAACGGCCAAACGGGCAAACGCGCAAACAGCTAAACGGGCAAACGGCCAAACGAGCAAACAGCCAAACGGTCAAACGGCCAAACGGGCAAACGGCCAAACAAGCAAACGGTCAAACGGCCAAACGAGCAAACGGCCAAACGGGCGAATGCGCGCAGAGCGGCGCGAGCGAGATGCGTAAGTAAGTTCGACTCAGCCAAATCGGTTTAGTAGACGCAAGACGCGCTGACGCGCTAATCGACGCAACTCGGTTTATGCTCAAATCGGTTTAAAAAGTCGAGTCGTTACATCGCTTTCGACTCGGCCAAATCTGTTTAGTAAAGGCGCTAATCGACACAACTCGGTTTATGCTCAAATCGGTTTGAATCGGTTTAAAAAGTCGAGTAACGACTCGACTTTTTAATCGGTTTAAAAAGTCGAGCAACGACTCGACTTTTTAATCGGTTTACAAAGTCAAGTAACGACTCGACTTTTTAATCGGTTTAAAAAGTCGAGCAACGACTCGACTTTTTAATCGGTTTAAAAAGTCGAGTAGCGACTCGACTTTTTAACCGATTCAACTAACTTTCTAACCGATTCAACTCGGTTTGACAAAATTCCAGATCGTAACATCACTACTTATAAGATCACTTTGTTGTCCGTCTGTCTGTCTGTCTGTCAAGAATTTATATGTCGAGAATGCGTGGAGGTATCAAGCTGAAATTTGAACTGTATACTCAGGTCTATGGTCCCATGAAGTTGTAAAAAAATCAAACTGCTAAGTTTACGTAAAAAAAAGTTACGGCCGTTTATTCAGCAAAAAACGCTTATTTCGACACATTCTCAAGGGAATCAAAACCTATAGGGTACTTCCCGTTGACCTAGAACTATGAAATTTGGCAAGTAACATCGTTATAGACTACAAGTACAGAAATAAATCTCAAAACTATACATTTGTAAATAGATCTTAAAAAATAGGGGTCTATATTTTTTATAGGGTGTCGAAATTTCAAATTGAAACTACTAGTTCAAATGGGGTATCATATGAAGGGGCTTGATGTACACATTGCAAAATATATTTTATTTATTTTTTTCGACGCATTATTTCTTATTTATAATGAAAAATATCAAATTTAATAATGATACTACGTACGGAACCCTCGGTGGGCGAGTCCGACTCGCACTTGTCCGGTTTTTTTTTTTTTCATGAGACCTTCTCCTGACAATAACAAACACAACAAAAAAAGAATTATCAATATTGATCACGCGTGATGCCGTGACCAAGGGTAGTAGAGATTCATTTTTTTATGTATAGATGAGAGGGTGCGCAAACGAGCATGAGTGTCACCTGATGGAAAGCAATCACTAATTTATCACACGCATAAACATATAATTACATTATATCATACGCCGACGACACTGCTCTACTGTTTTCGGCTAAAACGGAAAAGGAAGTTTATGAGTGCGCACAGAGAGGTTTCAAAATTGTGAATGATTGGCTTCAGCAAAACTTACTAACTTTGAACGCTGACAAAACAAAATTTATCAAATTCTCTATGCGCAAATCAAACTCAGTTTCACCTCATTTATTCGCCCATCAATGCATAAACCCTGATGAAAATAGGTGCCAATGCCCTTGTATAAACAATACATATCAGATAAAGTACCTGGGCATTATAATTGACGAAAATCTTTCATTTAAACAACACATTGAAGCTTTATCTGGTAGATAGCGAAAGTTAATATTTTTATTCAAAAAAAATCGAGCGATTGCAGACGTTAAAATAATTAAACAAATTTACTTTGCTCTTTGTCAATCAGTAATAACGTACTGTATTACCTCATGGAGCGGAGCAACTAAAACAGCTTTAATTAAAATTGAACGAGCCTAGAGAGCCATCCTTAAAGTTTCCACTTTTCGTCCTTTTCTCTTCCCAACAAAACTACTATACCAATCTTGCTTCGTTTTAACAGTTAGAATTATTTATACTAAACATCGCACTGAAACAACATGCAACCCTTCCTTACCACTCCAATCTTACTACCAAACGACGGAAAGATATTGTTTGCACTCGACATACTCCTACGCACCGTGCATTCTCGTCTAGGTTTTTCGTATTTCTTGCACCTCTACTTTATAATAGATTAAACGCAAAATTTATGTATATCCCTCTCCTATATAAACTGTAAAAGTAATCTACAAAAAGTCCTCTACAATATGTTATATGAAGATACGGAAGAATTATTAAATGCCCTTTTTTAAATCTCTTAATATTATGAATTAATCAAAATAGCTGTAATTAAACTATGTATTATACATTGTATACTGTTCGTCTTAATTCTAATTATTTAAAATGTGAATATTGAATGTAAAGTTCATAATGAAAGCTCTCCTTTACCTGAAACACTGGTTTCAACCTAGTTCAGGTAGTTGTTAGATTGTTATCGTATACTAATATTTTTATCTATGTTGTTTTTAGCTTAAGTTTTAACTGAATAAAAATTATTATTATTTTATTATTATTATTACTACTTAAGATAGTCAGCAACACCAAGGGGCCGTCGATCCGTGGCCAACATATACTCCTTCCTTTATTTCTTTCTGGTGACTTCACTCACACGCAGGAACACAACTCCCCTCTAGGGGATTATTATTTGGCTGCGGTATTCTGCGAGGTAGAGGTACTTCCCCAGTCGGGCAGCTTTAAAAATACGCTATGCACTACCTTTCTTTTCACCAGAGCCTCGTTTGTCAGTCAGCAGGTGAGGTTGGCTTTGGTTCAAAGATGTTGTTGTTGTTGTTGTTGTTGTAGTAAATTGCCAATTATAAAGTTTTTATATGCGATTGTGCAGTTATTGCATAATATTTTCCATCTAATGTTATTGTTGCCTAGATGTATATTACACAGATTCTCAAATTACGATGGCAGACTCAGGTACACGAGTTAATAAACTCCACGGAACTTGCTGTCACAACCGCCTAATATAATTAATAGAGAGTTTGCCGCGTTCCTTCAGCCCCTTGCGAGCGGCCCGCGGGGGTTTGTGACGCTTTGGTCTTAAGATTGCCACTATAAAATTTCTACACACATAAAGTTATATTTATTTATTTTTATATAAGAGGGGGACAAACGAGCATGTGGGTCATCTGATGGAAAGCAATCACCACTGCCCATGGAGATCAGCAACACCAAGGCATCACCGATCCGTTGCAAGGCTTTTAAGGGAAACATAGACTCGTGTACTTGAATGCTTCATGTCGTAATTGTTCGGAAATACCGCAGAGGGAAATTGATTCTACAATTTCACTCAACTCAATCCCGAGAAACATTACCTTGGCCAGTGTATCTAACGTCCACTTTACTGTCACCTGCATAGCAATGAATGTTGCATATAAGCAGCAAGTCGTTGATATGAGAAGAAATAATTTGGGTGAAACAAGGCTGTGTATTTGACTTTTCAAATATAAACAAGGCTGTGCACAGCCTTGTTTATATTTGAAAAGTCTTCATCAATCCTCTTGGTCAATAGGCTAACAGTGCGTCTGTAATGATAATTGTTATTTATGTACAACCTAGCAGTAGTGTAGTTATATGTTGAAGGGCTATATGTATATATTCAGAATTTTTTAGATTGCTATATTATTTTTAAAGTCGGTATTTATATATGAGGATGTCGATGGTTTTCTAAATTTATGTTGTTGATTGTTGGCATTGTTGGTATGAATGTATTGGGTAACTGTAATGATCAATCCGTGTGTGTAGTCTATTAATAAACGAAAAAAACTGCGAATTGTACAACTACAAGTCATTGTAAAGTTTAGACCAAAAAAATTAAGAGCCGGCTTTTGTGTATCTTCTCTTTCATGTAATGAAAAATGAATTATTATAGGTATGCAATGAGCGTCTCGCTTTGACTTTTCCACCACTAGATTATCTTCAATCGGACTTTCATACTATCATATACCCTTTATACGCTGTAGAGGCTCATTAAATTTAAGTTTAAACAACATTATAGAAATTATTCGTGTAGGATACAAGATGACCTAAGTGAAATAAACCTACCCTCATGTACGCGAAATGACAAACTTTCAAAGCGTCAGCAAATAGGTATTTGTTGACTAAGTTCGGAAGCGACTGCGATCAATTTGGTGATTTATCCGTTGATAAATCTATGGATTGACAAACTGATGTTGCTCTCTTCATAGAAAATAAAAATAAATAAATATGTGGGATTGTTGGGTAAGATTGACATTCCTTGACTTTTGATGATGAACTTAATGATTACCTAATTTAAAAAAAAATGTATTTACGTATGTTTATCAGTTGTCTAGTACCCATAACACAAGCTTCGCTTACTTTGGGGCTAGATGGCGCTGTGTAATTTGTCTGAGAATATTTATTTATTATTATTTATTTATTTAATGACGCTGACACGCAGAATGAACACGTGATTCTTTTTTAAACGTCAAATGACACATAATCATACTGTCCGCCTGATGGAAAGCAGTTACCGTAGCCTATGAATGCCTGAAACACCAGAGGCATCACATGCACTTTGCCGATCTCTTCACGTCCTTTTTAGGCGGAGTTCCAACGGATGAAGTGATATTCCCAGCTTAGGATTCATGTGTATTCGTTGTTACATTAACAACGTCGTAACTAAAATCTCTATTTTGTTAATTTTACTTCGCATTAAACCGGTTTTAAATTTACAACAATCTAAGCTAGGTGCGCACACGGTAAAAGCTTAGGGTGGCAAATAAAGCTTTACGAATAGGCAGACGTAGGGAGGCTTAATTGAAAGTTAGTCGTGGGGATGTTTCGTCGAGCTATTTTGGGGATTAGCGAGCTTGTAGTGTGTAGACGAGAGCTTTCAGGCAATGTAACTGTCTGTATAGGTACAATAACTAAACAATTAAATTATGGGGTATAAGTCGGTCACCACGATCTTTAGAGCCAAAAAAACCTCGGCTGCACTTGGTGCACCCTTCTGACTGTAGACTAGCGAAAGAGGCTCCGTCGAAAGAGATATAGGGCTTAGCGTATTTGTAAGCTGCTAGACTGGGGAAGTAACTCCACCTCACAAAATACCATAGCCAAATAACAATTCCTTCGAGGGTTGTTGTGTTCCTGCGAGTGAGTGCGGTAGGCAATTTAACAGGGACGTACGGGTACATTAATATAACTAGGTGAAAGAATTATATATGTAACGACAGTATAAAAACTTCTTGAAATATTATGATGAATTGAAAATTTAAATAAAATAAATAAGAATTACGCACTGTCATCTAGTCCCAAACTAAGCAAAGCTTGTACTATGGGTACTAGATAACTGATATTATACTTAAATACATTTTTTTGTAAATACATACATTATAATACATAGAAAATACCCAAGACAAACAGTGTTCATGCGCACAATTAGTTGTCTTGTACAGGAATCGAACCAGCGATCCCAGAGTTTAAGTAACCATTCCTAGCCATTCGACCACCTGGCTCATGGAAAACTTAAAGCCACTACATATCTGAACAAAGTTAAATAAATAAAGTATACGCGTCATAAGATTTTTATAAAACATGAAAGATGAGTACACGAAAATTTTGTAGGTTTCCTATCCTATACGAGCCCAAAGTCCGTTTTTGTAGGGAATCCTGTAAATTCTAGATTGAATGTGGCAGACGGTTTCATTCTGAGGAACGAGATTTGTTTGATTTATTTACATTTATAAATGAATACATCGACAGGCTGATTCTTTACTCTCATGATGAGTTGTCCCATGACTGGTCTAATGGGATTGTTCTTTCCGAAATATCATGGTGCAATTGATAACGGGATATCTGTAACTGAAAACTCTCATCAATTCCGTGATATGTTCACCGCAAGCGAGAATTAGTATTCAACTCTTGTTATAGATACAGGCTACATAATTTAGGAATCAATAAACTTACTTACAATTAATGCTCTGTAATCATATAAACCCACAATAAAATAATAACAAATATGTGAATTTCCAAATTTCCCTTAATTTTTGTCTAAAACTAAGCATGTGTGCTCATATGTATACACACTAATTCACTTAATTTTTTTGTTTTTATACCACTAAGGCGACAAAGAAGCATATGGTCCACGTGATGGAAAGTAGTTACCGTAGCCTTTGGACGCCTGTAACACCAGAGACATCACATGCGCGTTGCCGAAATTTGTAGTCTCATATTGTTTTGTCGAATGCAATCTTTACTATCCTACTCATACATCTATGGTTAAAACGATGACAATAAATTTTCAAATCGACAGCACTAACGTGACGATATAAACCTAACAAAATTTTATTATCGTTCTCATAACGTTTCTATAACGGTAAGCTCACCGAGGCCCAGTCTATTATGCCCGCTAATAGGATTTAGATATTGTAGTGGACTGAACTTCATATCGAATTATATCCGCTCTCAGCCGCCTTTCAGTGGCTTTCATTTACCCTGTATTATGTAATAATATATCTTTACAAAGGGCATTGTTAAATATTGTTAGATGACTTATGTGGCGGCAATTTTGTTACACGGATTTATGTGGATTTATTCCAATAAAGGTTCGTATTTTTAACGTGATAACGACGGATAAATGACGCACGGATGCATGAAAAAGCTTGACTCATTGTCACGTTCCGCCTGAGCCGAGCGTGCAAGATAGAGCGATAGGGGGCCTAGGCGTTCAACTTGTCACGCATCTATCTCTCACTTGTCTTTATCAATGTTTTTTTATAGCGTTAGTACGTAAAATTGTAGTCCGTAAATCGCCTTTAAAGACAACCATTTTTTAGGGTTCCGTACCCAAACGGTAAAACGGACCCTATCATTTATTTAATGATATTAATAATATACCGTTACAGTCCCGGTCATTTATTTAAAGATATTAATAATATACCGTTACAGTCTCGGAATGACAGTTTATTCTACCTACCTGTATATATACAACAGTGTACCTATTGAGCATTAGAGAAGTGCACACGTAATGCAGTTTCCGATGACATTATTGGAACAGGTACATAAAAGCCAGTTTGTGACTTCTTTGCCATTCGAGCGGCGCTTTCTTTGTAACGTGAAACACTACGATTCGTGATAGCATTATTAACTCCCATCTGAACTCTAGGGTTGTCAACGTCATAGTAGAAAGACATAAAGTATGTTCTGTAGCCACAAATGTGGTCGCGTGATTTGACGTCGCCTACGTTGTCAGTTGTCTTTTGTATGGAAAATAATAGATTTTCAGCGAAATTCTTTGAGCTTATGAAATCGTCCGGTCGTTCTGTCTGTCCGTTGCCATGAAACTCAAAATTTAGAAATTCTGACTTGGGATACGTGTAGAGCATCAAAAAGTAATAATGTAAAGTGACCTTGTTTTCCGATATAAATTAGGGATTTCGAAAAAAAAAAATTCGCTATGGTGGCGCATACTGCGCGTCCGATGTTTATAAATACGCTACCCACGCCCAGGAATCGAATCGGTTAAAATTAGAAAAACAACATCACGAACTTTAATGGCATCAATCGACAGGGTCTTAGAACTTCTAGAAAACCTTGGGTAATTTCAGTAGTGACAGTCATTACTATTTAACCAACTCCAAAAAACGAGGAGGTTCTCAATTCGGTTGTATTTTTTTTTATGTTTGTTACTTCATTAGTTTGTCTATTTGAAAACTTTTTCTATTTGAAAGAGTATACTTTCAGATTGGTCCATTTTTTTTTTGGATTTTAGCTTGAGAGGTGTAGTTAGATTCGTATTTGTTGTGAGAGTGACACTGTGTAGGTACGACAAAATAAAAAAAAAATCAATATGGGGGATTTTTGGTGCGAAGTTCAAATGCAAATGCGCGCCGCAGTCTGGACGGTTCGATGGATTTTAGCTTGAGGGATGTCATTTGATATGTATATACTGTGAGAGCGACGTTGCATAAATCAAAATAAATAAAACTAAAAAACGTAAAATAAAAACGGTAATAAAAAAAACTAAAAAACCCGACTGCTTTTCTGTGTAATTTGAAAATGAAATACCCCTAAAACAACAAAACATGTAGCAATCGGGACCCATTCTAGAAATGGGGGCTTAGTGAATTTAGAGCACATGTAGGGTCCCGACTGCTAGATGTTTTCTTGTTTTAGGGGGTTTTCATTTCCAAATTACACAGAAAAGCAGTCGGGTTTTTTAGTTTTTTAAATTACTGTTTTCATTTGGATCAAGATATTCGGTGGTAATCTGGTTCAGCTTAGGCCGTAGAGGCCCTGTTTCTGTACTCATTAAAGAGGATTTATGACCTAAGTATAGATAAACTCTTGTATGTCACTCTTAAAGAAAAAGAACGCAATAAAAATATCACAGCCGTCTCTATTTGTGACTTTAGCGGCAAAAGTTGTAATGAGTGTCCCAACATTTTCGGGAACAGTGATTCCAACTGCCAAAGTGTAGATGGGACAACGTGTCCCAACTCTCATGGGAATCGAGCCTCGCACGATTTCAGATATTAGATGTGTTAACGTTGGATATATTGGAGTTTATTTTTTAAGTTAGCTAGAAGTTTTTCTCCTTTTTAAGGTGCTAACCTATGTAGACTGATCGCATGACATTTAACCATAATAATTAGAATTACCAAAATTTTTACATAGATACTTTTAGTTTTCAGTTACGAGAAATGTATTTATAAATATAATAATTGTATAATTAAATTCTGAAATATAAAAACGATAAGGGAAACTGACTGGCTGACTAATCGATCAACGCACAAAACTGCTGAGACTGTAAACATGATTTTTTTCTCTCATCCATCCCTTAGTATATATATATATATATACATAAATAAATAAATAAATATTCCTGGATTTGTCCTGGAATATTTATTTATTTCACACGGCCATCTAGTCCCAAACTAAGCAAAGCTTGTACTATGGGTATTATTTAACTGATATAATACTTAAATACATTTTTTTTTGTAAATACATACATATAATACATAGAAAATACCCAGACCAAGACAAACAGACATGTTCATGCACACAAATATTTGTCTTGTGCGGGGATCGAACCCGCGACCTCGGAGTCAAAGTGGCCATTGCTAACCATTCGACAACCGAGCTCGTCAAAATAAATATATATACTAAGAGTAGAGCTCAATGGGGTCGTTGCGCGTGCCATTCTAATCGAACATACAAGTTAAGCAACGTCGATCGTAGTCTGTCCATGGATGGGTTTATATTATCTCGAGATCCTCCGTGCTTCGGAGAGCACGTTAAGTCGTAGATCCCGGCTGTGGTGATTAGATGGCATTTGTTAAGCCAAGTCTTTAGTAACCTTTAGGCGGCTTGAAAACACTGGCCTCCACCAACCCGCAGTTGAGCAGAGTGGTGGAGTATGCTCTAGAAGCTCTTTTAGATTTGGGGGATACCCGTATCCTAGCAGCGGGATGAATAAGGGTTGGCGAAGACTAATAAAATAAATAAATGAATATTTCTGGACAGTTTACACAGCGCCATCTAGTCCCAAATTAAGCGCAAAGCTTGTGTTATGGGTACTAGCCAACTGATAAATATTAGGTTGGGGAAAAAGTCTTTTCGTATTTTATATGAAAATTCAAAACATTTTTTACTAAAGTTTATTTACATTTAACTAAAGTATGTAGGTGCCATTTTGTTCGATAAATTTTTGCCATCTTGTAGGTAGAGACATGATCCCATTACTAAAGAAATTTTGGGACTTCTGTTCAAAAAACCACGACAAGTGGTTTTGGCAGTCTTCTCGTGATGTTAACCTGACATTGCCTAAAGAATTCTGAAGAGACCGAAACAGGTGGAAATCAGAAGGTGCAAGGTCAGGACTATACGGCGGATGCATTACACCTTCCAGTCAAACTCTCTTAATTTTTGCTGAGTGGCTAAAGATGTGTGAGGTCTAGCGTTATCATGATGAAAAATCACACCCCTTCTGTTAATTAATTCCGGCCGCTTTCTCTCAACTTTTTGCTTAAATCTCATCAGTTGTTCACAGTAGAGTTCAGAATCGATAGTCCTGCCTGGCGGTAACAGCTCATAATGAATAATGCCCTTCCAATCCCACCATACACACAGCATCACCTTATTGCGGGTTAACCCAGGTTTTGCCAGAGTCTGTGAAGCCTGACCGGCCTTTGACCACGACCTTTTTCGCACGTTCTTGTCGTACATGATCCACTTTTCATCACCAGTTATAAGCTTCTTCAAAAACGGTTCGCTTTCATTACGTCGTAGTAAAGAATCGCAAATGAGTACACGGTTCATTAAGTTTCTTTCAGTGAGATCGTGAGGCACCCAAATATCGAGCTTTTTAGTGTACCCAGCTTTTTTCAAATGCGCCAAAACTGTTTTGTGGTCAATTCCTAATTCTTCAGCTACGTCGTAACTACTGATATGCTGATCTTGCTCCACTTTTTCAAAAATGGCATCCATTTTATCCGTAACAGGGCGACCAGAGCGACGTGCATCTTTCACAACAAAATTTCCTGATTGAAAACGCTTAAACCAAATTTGTGCTACTCTCACAGACACTGCACTAGATCCATAAACGTCACAAATTTTTTTCGCAGCTTGCGTTGCATTTTTACTTTTTTTGTAGTAAAATTTTAAAATGAATCGAATTTCTTCATTAGATTCACTCATCTTGACAGTAAAAAAAACAAATGAAAATCACACATTTACCTAATTTGAATTTGGAATTATCTTTTTTAAAATTTAAACTTTTTAAAGATATCAAAACCTGCCAGATACAAATGGTATAACCAAAGAGATTTTATTACAAGTTCATACATACTAAAATGCGAAAAGACTTTTTCCCCTACCTATTACATTTTTTTTTTTGTAAATACATACTTATAATACATAGTAAACACCCAGAACAAGACAAACAGACATGTTCATGCACACAAATGTTTGTCTTGTGCGGGAATCGAACCCGCGACCTCGGAGACAAGGTGGCCATTGCTAACCATTCGACCACCGAGCTCGTCTGGGGATGAAAGTCCACGCAGACGAAGTTACGAGCCACCGCTAGCTACTGACAGTTTGAAAAACGCTAAACAGCATAAAAATATTGAAATGAAATGAAATGAAATCTTTATTTGCTCGGATAAAGCTACAAAGTGGTCTTATGAGCTAAATACATAGCTTCCTTCATCTGCTACTTAATTTACATATTATTATATAAGTCATCATTTGTTAGATTATTAAATGTATATTATATTTATGTATATTATATTAAATGTATATTAATAAACATATTTGGGGTCTAAGTGGTTTATCAACATCTTTGAACCAAAGCCAACTTCACCTGCACGTGGTGCACCCTGCTGACTGACAAACGAAGCTCTGGCGAAAAGAGAGCTAGGGAGCGTAATTGTAAGCTACCCGACTGGGGAATGTACCTCCACCTCACAGAATACCGCAGCCAAATAACTATTCCCTTGAGGGTTGTTGTGTTCCTGCGTGTGCGTGAGGTCACCAGAAAAGAAGGAGACGCTGCGTTGGCAGCGGGGGTGGCGGCGCGCAAGTGATATATTATGTTGCGAGCGTTAATACTGTTACGGTAACCGCTTCACATCAGGCGGGCCGTATGCTTGTCTGCCACCCGACGTAGTATAAAAAAAAAATGAAAAGTTAATGTCAATTTGTTATAAGTATTTATTTAATTGAATCTTGCAGAAATGCATTATTTCTTTCACGAGATATAGACTGTGTTGATTGTATCTATTATGGTGCTAGTGCTCCACATAAACGCTTACGCACCAAATACGTATCGAAAACAAGCGGAATCTAGGTTAGTTGTACGCTAAAAGGAAAAGTATGTAAATAAAAATTCCGAAGATGAATCTCTCTCTTTATACAACCCCCATCAAACAGTATTTGTCTTCATAAGTTCGTCAGAACACCATCAATCTAGAACGTCCGTTATTTATGGGATCTGTAATAAGGGGATTCGTCTTGTTACGCCATTGGCTCAATGATTCGCCCGTTTGCTTTATGATTGAACGTTTTCGGGTTCGAAGCTGGAACGAGATGTTATTAAATTTGTATTTGTAACTAGTTACTTTGCGTACGAGTTAATTCATAGTGTACATAGAATGTAGTATGGCATAGCTATAAAGTAAATTAATTAAGATCACATTAAATAATTGATACATTCATCCATCCATATCATCTTGATAATTGGCGATGTACTGCAGTACGTTTTCTAAGACATTTTATACTACAAACAGTAAAACTGTGGAATTAACTTCCCTCAGCGGTATTTCCGAACAACTACGACATTAGTGCCTTCAGAACAGAGTTTTCATTTATTGTTATTTTTATTTATGAGGTGTGATTGTTTTCAGTGTTGACTCTAGTTTGTTGTTTGGGGTGTAGGAGGTTTATCAATATCTTTGAACCAAAGCCAACTTCACCTGCACGTGGTGCACCCTGCTAACTGACAAACGAAGCTCTGGCGAAAAGAGAGGTAGGGAGCGTAATTGTAAGCTACCAATCTGGGATATGTACCTCCACCTCACAGAATAGCGCAGCCAAATAACAATTCCCTTGAGGGTTATTGTGTTCCTGCGAGTGAGTGAGGTTACCATAAAGAAAGAAAGGAAGAAGTATATAAAAAGGCTGGCAACGGATCGCCGACCCCTTGGTGTCGCTGATCTCCCTGGGCGGTGGTGATTACTTTCCACCAGGTGACCCAAATGCTCGTTTGCCCCCTCTTAAAAAAAACCTTCACCATGAATATACACAATAATTACTATAATGATTACAATACTGTCTTACCAAGCTTCATCATCACGCTATTGGGTGTGACGGCGACGTTACATTGATAGCGATCCTCATAATTAGTCTTCGGCGATTTCCATCAGGCAAGGTGGAGAAGTTTCGGTCGACCATAAAAAAAAACCGGCCAAGTGCGAGTCGGACTCGCACACGAAGGTTTCCTTACCATTATCTAATAGGTAGGGGAAAAAGTCTTTTCGCATTATAGTATGTATGAACTTGTAATAAAATCTCTTTGGTTATACCATTTGTGTCTGGCAGGTTTTGATATCTTTAAAAAGTTTATATTTTAAAAAAGATAATTCCAAATTCAAATTAGGTAAATGTGTGATTTTCATTTGTTTTTTTTACTGTCAAGATGAGTGAATCTAATGAAGAAATTCGATACATTTTAAAATTTTACTACAAAAAAGGTAAAAATTCAACGCAAGCTGCGAAAAAAATTTGTGACGTTTATGGACCTAGTGCAGTGTCTATGAGAGTAGCACAAATTTGGTTTAAGCGTTTTCAATCAGGAAATTTTGATGTGAAAGATGCACGTCGCTCTGGTCGCCCTGTTACGGATAAAATGGATGCCATTTTTGAAAAAGTGGTGCAAGAGCGGCATATCAGTAGTTACGACATAGCTGAAGAATTAGGAATTGACCACAAAACAGTTTTGGCGCAATTGAAAAAAGCTGGGTACACTAAAAAGCTCGATATTTGGGTGCCTCACAATCTCACTGAAAGAAACCTAATGAACCGTGTACTCATTTGCGATTCTTTACTACGACGTAATGAAAGCGAACAGTTTTTGAAGAAGCTTATAACTGGTGATGAAAAGTGGATCACGTACGACAAGAACGTGCGAAAAAGGTCGTGGTCAAAGGCCGGTCAGGCTTTACAGACTCTGGCAAAACCCGGGTTAACCCGCAACAAGGTGATGCTGTGTGTATGGTGGGATTGGAAGGGTATTATTCATTATGAGCTGTTACCGCCAGGCAGGACTATCGATTCTGAACTCTACTGTGAACAACTGATGAGATTAAAGCAAAAAGTTGAGAGAAAGCGGCCGGAATAAATTAACAGAAGGGGTGTGATTTTTCATCATGATAACGCTAGACCTCACACATCTTTAGCCACTCAGCAAAAATTAAGAGAGTTTGACTGGAAGGTGTTAATGCATCCGCCGTATAGTCCTGACCTTGCACCTTCTGATTTCCACCTGTTTCGGTCTCTTCAGAATTCTTTAGGCAATGTCAGGTTACCATCACGAGAAGACTGCCAAAACCTCTTGTCGTGGTTTTTTGAACAGAAGTCCCAAAATTTCTATAGTAATGGGATCATGTCTCTACCTACAAGATGGCCAAAAGTTATCGAACAAAATGGCACCTACATACTTTAGTTAAATGTAAATAAACTTTATTAAAAAATGTTTTGAATTTTCATATAAAATACGAAAAGACTTTTTCCCCAACCTAATATAATAAAATCGGCCAAGTGCGAGTTGGACTCGCGCACGAAGGGTTCCGTACCATCATCTATAAAAACGGCAAAAAAAAATCACATTTGTTGTATGGGAGCCCGCCTTAAATATTTGTTTTATTTTTATTTAATTATTTATTTTTAAAGTTAATATATAACTAAATATTATGTGAGTATTTCAAACGTCTACCTATTTCCGTTAGCAATTGCGAGCAAAAACGAACAAAAAAATCACGTTTGTTGTATGGGAGCCCCATTAAATATGTAATTTATTCTGTTTTTAAGTATTTGTTGTTATAGCGGCAACAGAAATACATCATCTGTGAAAATTTCAACTCAGAAATACATCATCTGTGAAAATTTCAACTGTCTAACTATCATTCATTCATGTTCATGAGATACAGCCTGGTGACAGACGGACGGACGGACAGACAGCGGAGCCTTAGTAATAGGGTTCCTTTTTACCCTTTGGGTACAGAATCTTAAAAACCGGCCAAGTGCGAGTCGGACTCGCACACGAAGGGTTCCGTACCATTATCTATAAAACGATATAAAAAATCACGTTTGCTGTATGGGAGCCCCAAATATTTATTTTATACTGATTTTTAGTTTTGTTGTTATAGCGGCAACAGAAATACATCATCTGTGAAAATTTCAACTGTGTAACTATCGCGGTTCATGAGATACAGCCTGGTGACAGACGGACGGACGGACAGCGAAGTCATAGTAATAGGGTCCGTTTTACTCTTTGGGTACGGTACCCTATAAACGAGTAGTGTCGTGGGACTCAAGATAGGAATGAAGTTCCTTATAATAAAAGTATTAATTATATATAAAGAAAATAATATAATATTCTATATATATTTAATAATAGAATATAATATTCGGGTATACATTTTTATTATGATTTCATTATCGATAATAAAAATACTTTACACAAATTATCATAACACCTTTATTTTGTTTACAACGATTTATAAAAATATTATTATAAACCATGACTGGAATTCGTTTTTTAAAAAAGAAAAATGGATCACGTATCCGTATAACAAAACCGTTATAATCAATAAGAGGTAACTAATGATTTAAATAATTAACTAGCACAAGAATAATGCTAAGAGAACTGTCCATCACGCTCGAATGTCGCTGCCCAAGTGAAGTGACTATGGCTCGGCCGCTCTCGGCTCGCCTCGCCCCACTGCCGGCTCGCCGGAAGTCACGTGACTCGCTGTAGTCATGCTTCATTTTCATTAATTGTTAACACGGCCTCTCCTGACAGCGAGGCGTGCTCGACCGCATGATCTTGGGGAAGCACCTCCTCGGGCTGTAGAAGACTACTAGCAGAGTCACCATTTTCTGAAATATACGTTTTGTTACAAAATTGCAAAAACATCAAAACCTCTATTGGTTTCATCATACGATCGTAAGCGTGCACTCAAACCATCGCATGTAAAACTATGAGCAAAGTTTAGAAGGCATTTCAAATGAATGTATGAATCTATTCGTTACAGCAATCTCTATCGCAGGGCGATATTACTTTATGACCAAACAATTATTTATGTACTATTGGGCCAGTATTATAGTAAGAGAAGTAAAATAATAACATTAACATGATCACAAATGTCAGAGCTCCGGATCTCTAGCATTTGTGCGCATAACAAACGCATTTAGTTTTGTAATGCAATCGCTATGTACAACTCCATAGTCAGTCCATGACAGTACCACACTAACTAAAGAATAGATCAGGCTGTGGTAGTATCACGCAGACTTAAAAATATTCCGTCAGTCCATGGCGAAGCCACGCAGACATGGTAATTGTCAGTCCATGGCAGAGCCACGCAGACATGCTGGTTGTCAGTCCATGGCAGCGCCACGCAGACATGCTGGTTGTCAGTCCATGGCAGAGCCACGCAGACATGCTGGTTGTCAGTCCATGGCAGCGCCACGCAGACATGCTGGTTGTCAGTCCATGGCAGTGCCACGCAGACATGCTGGTTGTCAGTCCATGGCAGAGCCACGCAGACATGCTGGTTGTCAGTCCATGGCAGCGCCACGCAGACATATACGGTCTTCAGTTCACCGCCACCCAAGAACGCAGCGCACGCGTCCGGCGCCCACTCATCGCGCCACTGGACCATGTGTTCAGCAGCATCTGCCGTGCGCGCTTCTCGGTGAAGCCCGCTATCGGCTCCAACTCGTAGCGGCGATGTAGAAGCTCTCCGACTACTCGGCACGGGTCTTTCATACTGAAATCAGTTTAACGGAACTCTGAGTCTTGCTAACAATAACAAAATCTCTCATTGCATAAATTCGCAGGTTCTTCCGCGTCGTTTCCACTCGACCCCATGTAGTCATTGATTCGCTTTTCAACGACTTTGAAACCGTTGTTTCCAAAGGCTTCTTAAAAAGCTCCCTTCAATCACCTTCAATACCAATCAAGAACTGAAATTTTAGTAGATGCATACTTCAAGCCTTATCCCTTGTTGAATCGTAAACAACCCATCTTAATGATGTAATACGAAGTAAAGCTATTCAAATATTTAACAAACTCCAAAACAACACGCTTTACTTGTACCAGTACCTAACAGTAAATTTACTACAGCTCTTAAGTTCACTGGTACTCGGCCGTACCTGACTTGGACTTACAATAACTGTGATACAATAGAAGTGCGTAAGTATTTAAACTGACTGTACATATTTACTACAGCTCTTAACTTCACTAGTACTTGGCCGTACCGACCTCATATCAAATGTTTTCTATATGTGGCTTGGCACAGAGGCTTTAATAGCCAATGCGAGATAGACACTCATTATCACGCCAGTGATTTAAAACTAACACTTCTACGTATTCGCCCCAATTGTAGGATCGGAATTAGAAATATAGTAAGCTTGGTTAGATCTCACCGTAATATTGATGAATCTGATCGATGGTTGCGCAGGGACCTCGATCCGTAGATCAGTCACGGAGTACCCCGGCAAAGGCGGAGCTGCAGAGCGCTGACTCGCAGCACCAGCTCTCACTCACTCGCGGCACCCAGACCATCGGCACAGTCTCTGCCAACGGCGGCTGCAGCGGCGACGTCACCAGAGACGCAAGGCCACTCGGCCCACGTAGCCACGGTCGAGACGACCGACGCTGTCCTCAATGGTGTCAATTGATCTAGAATTTGTTGCATTTGTTGAGTTAATACATTGCTAAAACAGCTACGTTGTCTGCGTTTACGACTAGAACATATATCATGGCGTCTAGAACATGAATCACGATGTCTAAGACGAGCATCACGGCTCCTAGAACGATTACTTCCGGATTAGCTACTAGTACTTATTAGGCATTTCTATTGATTTACTTAAAGTAATAAGTAGATACAGCAAAAGTTACACACTGTATCGGATTTATAATAATATGATGAAACCACAAAATAAAAACGTTTTCACCAACAAGTACATTCTGTTTTTCTACATTGCAGTAAATAAATGGGAACGTACTCATCAAAAATTACAGACATGTAACTGTCTCCGTAAACGGATATAACAAACCACAAAAATATTCCATTTGCCAAACTGAATAGTCAAGTTCTTAAATAGCAAAGTGGGTAGTTAAAATTAACTTCATTTTTATTGCGCGTCTCGGATTTTTGTTTGGCAAAACAATGTTCGATCTTATGCCCATGCTTGTTACAAAATGAACACAACTCGGATTTCGATGGTACCACGTTAGTACTATTACTTATACAGTGATGATACCTACAAACATAGCTTTTGCGTTAGATAAAAGACTAGTATGGGCGGATTAATGTTAAGCGGATTGTCTTTAAATTATCATTCGGCTGGGTTAGGTTTACTATGTGATGAATTAGAAATAGGAGTCTTCGCAAACTATAACATGCTCCATCACGGTTCACTCGGGTGATAAATAATGACTCCGTCATACTAAGACATTCGCCCGAATACATTTTAGGATTCTTATTGTAAAAATCATTTACAGTCATCTACGATGTTTACGAATAGGATTACTAGGCGTATGCTTATTTTTCGTTGAAATTATTCTTTGGGGTGGTACGCAACATAGATGTTGAAGGTTTTGGTCAGTGGGTAGCTTTCGGGGTTTACATATGTAGATAGAAATTCTACCAAGTTATTGGGCAATCGGAAATCAATTCGTCACTGAGCCCCTGTACTATATGCTGTCGAAGTAACGATCGACGGGCGTAATTTAGCGTATGTGGAATAACTATCCGAATTGATACTCATCACCTCAAATAAAATATTGGCGATATCGTGTGTTTTCGGACACAAAGGTTTGCACTCATACTCGCCCCAATTGTTTAGGCGTTTAGTTCTACGGTTAGACAATCAACATCATCGTGCAAACTAGGATAAAAATATTGGTTGGATCTCACCGAGGTGTTGATGGAACGAATAGCATCCACAAGTCGAATTCGTGACCCCAAGTGGCATGCTCGCATCGCTGACGGCCTGCTCGGAGATGGACTCCGAAGCACGGTTAGGCTCTGCGGGCGCCTCGCTCGGCAGCACCGGCGCAGCAGGGACGCTGGTGGCGGGCCGCCACCGTGTCCGTCATCTCGACGGAGACGACGCTCGGCATCGTGTACGGGCCGCTGGCCGACACGACGACTCGCACCGCGTGCCAGATGCACGCTGAGACGGCGACTCGCGCCGTGAGCTCGCTGCATGCGGTGGCCGCGACAGCAACTGCGCGCTGAACTCACGCCGGGATGGCGGTGGCGCGTTCGACACGCTCGGCGAGCGCCGGGCCAGTGGCGTGCGCGGCGAGGTCGCCGGACGGCCTGCCGACCGCCTAGGCCGGTTCCCTGCACGCACCTCCAACGCTCGCAGTCGGGATCGCATTGCTGCCATCTCCTGCAGCAGTTCGTTGTCTGGAGTGCGATCCCGGCGTCTGGAATCGCGACGTCGACCCTCGTCCCCATGACGAGCTCGACTACGGTTCGACATCTATGAAACACCTGTAACTGTCAAAAATAGGGCGGTTAAATGGCGATGAATTCTATCCAACTTCTGATATTATAAACCATGACTGGAATTCGTTTTTTAAAAAAGAAAAATGGATCACGTATCCGTATAACAAAACCGTTATAATCAATAAGAGGTAACTAATGATTTAAATAATTAACTAGCACAAGAATAATGCTAAGAGAACTGTCCATCACGCTCGAATGTCGCTGCCCAAGTGAAGTGACTATGGCTCGGCCGCTCTCGGCTCGCCTCGCCCCACTGCCGGCTCGCCAGAAGTCACGTGACTCGCTGTAGTCATGCTTCATTTTCATTAATTGTTAACAATATATAATAATAATAATGATCAGTTGGTTCCACTTTTGACCACCAGATGGTGTAATTATCGAATGATATAATAATAATAAATAAATTGGCCGTGTGGTTTCCGGCAGACTAGAATAGAATCACTCCGTTTCTACCCGTAGATGTCGTACAAGGCGACTAAGGGTAATACATTATCAAATATGGATTAGGCCTCCCCAACCCGTTTGACCAGCTGCAGCGTGGGGATTGTAGGCGAAATCCTCCTTCCGTCTAGGACGGACGAGAGAGGGTCGTGCTCCTGTAGTGGAGACTAAAATGACCTGATGATGATAATAATAATAGCAAACTATAATAACATAATAATAGTCATCACCTAGACTATACATTAGACACTGTATGTATAGCCATCACACATAGACTAAACATAATTCGTTACAAAAATCTTACGGTTTTTTTAACGCTACGGACGTTTTTTGCCGGCTAGGGTACCCCCCGCAACGCCCGACAAGGAACTTCATTCCAATAACATATGTTCTGCTCATAGGTCCATAGCCCCTAGGAACCTAACTTGCAACCGTCGATGTCACGGCATCTATTGCTCAATAACCATCATCATCATCAGGTCATTTTAGTCTCCACTACAGGAGCACGACCCTCTCTCGTCCGTCACAGACAGGAGGATTTGGCCTACATTCACCACGCTGGCCGGACGGGTTGGGGAGGCCTGATCGATATTTTGTAATGTATTTCCCTTAGTCGCCTTGTACGACATCCACGGGAAGAGACAGAGTGATTCTATTCTAGTCTGCCGGAAACCACACGGCTCAATAACCAGGGTTGTCAAAAATCTGAAAATAGATTCCAGCTTACCAACAGGTAACAATCTTCGAGCCATTCATTTCCCCAGCAAGTGACAAATAGGACGACACGGGCTAAATTGAGTTTTGTAAAAATACGTCTCCATGCTTAAACACGAGACGAGCATATTCTTGTGAAAATATATATTTTTTGCTTCTCACTAGTTTGTTGCTTAATGATACGGTTTTTTTTACCGAATGTGTTTATGGATATTTTTTGCCTTTATGCGATTTAGTGAAATCGGTCCAGTCGTTCATGTGTGATGCCATGATCAAGGGAAATAGGGATTCATTTTTATATTATGTACTAACTGACCCGCCAGACGTTGCTCTGTCGTCCTAACTATAGTTGGTATATATTTAACTATAATTGGTTTCGCGCATGCTGTCAGAAAAAAAACTGGCCGTGTGATTTCCGGCAGACTAGAATAGAATGACTCCGTTTCTTCCCGTGGATGTCGTACAAGGCGACTAAGGGAAATACATTATCAAATATCGATCAGGCCTCCCCAACCCGTTTGGCCAGCGTGAGGAGTGTAGGCCAAATCCTCCTTCCATCTAGGAAGGACGAGAGAGGGTCGTGCTCCTGCAGTGGAGACTAAAATGGACCTGTTGATGATGCTGTCAAATGCTGATAGTTCTGTCAAACGCCCTGAAGTTATATTAGAAAAGTTAATATTATGGTGATTCAGTTTTCTTAAATTTTCTAATATTCCGCTCAACTTTCTATTTTTTTTTCTTCTCCTGACAATAACAAATACAAGAAAAAAGAATTAGCGAAATTGTTCCATCTGTTCACGCGTGATGCGATGACATAGTGAAATAGAACTTCATGTATATAGCAGCAACAGCTGACGTATTTTTTATTCAATAAATAGATAAATATTTCTGGACAATTTACACAGCGCCATCTAGTTCCAAATTAAGCGCAAAGCTTGTGTTATGGGTACTAGACAACTGATAAAGTTAAATGTACATACAATTAATAGCATATAAACTGTCACCTGAGAAATTTTCTACTGAATGAAAATCACTGAACTTTATTTATGTTTTTGCGAAGTATATTCAACCACCTTGCAGCAGCTGACTATTTTTTCCCCTCAAGATATTGGGTTGAATAATTTTTTTTTTTTTTCAGGAAATGACATTTTTTTTCTACGTGTTTTAAAAGAGTGCTGCTACTCAACCAACCCGCGGGGCCGCAGCGGACAATTTTTAGACTTCATGGTACAAATTTCTGAAGCACTTCACAAGTTTTCGCTCAGGAGGAAATTGGTCATGTAAATCTGTTGCTGGCTCGCTGACTATTGGTAGCCATTTCTAATCACTTGACCACCATAGTTATCAAACAAAGCATACAGTCATAATTACATCACTTACAATCTATTTTTCTATCAAATACAAAAAAGGTACGCCGGACTTCCAACCGTTTCTTATTCCGACGTTACTAAACAACCGTATCGTGTACACTGAATCTTACATGTCCTACTTGGAAGTAATACCTAGAGATATTCATCATTTTAGATAGGACGTTGACCCGTGAAAAATAAGGGTCTTTTAAGGATAATGCGTTATGTTTATACATTTTTCCGGGTACAATGTCAGGCGGAGATTTATTAGCCTTTGTCGGGCTATCACTCACGTTTATTTAAACAATGCTCATTTGCTAAAAGGTGAAACAGATTGTATTTTTGGAAATCTGATTTTTTTTTCTTCTTTTATACCTACCTACTACGTCGGGTGGCAGACAAGCATATGGCCCGCCTGATGTGAAGCGATTACCGTAGCCATATTAACGCTCGCAACATAAAATTACACTCGCACGCCGCCACCCCTGCTTCCAACGCAGCATCTCCCTCCCTACTGGTGACCTCACTCACTCGCAGGAAGACAACAACCCTCAATGAAATTATTATTTGGCTGCGGGTCGGGAAGCTTACAATTACGCTCCCTACCTTTCTTTTCGCCAGAACGTTTGTCAGTCAGCAGGGTGCACCGAGTGCAGGTGAAGTTGGCTCTGGTTCAAAGATGTTGATGAACCACTTACACCCCAAACCGTTTCTACCACCTAAGCTAAATACAATATAATACAAATAAATATAATATAATAAAAATAATATAAATATTATATGTGTTTTATCAAACAGCAAAATATTTTTTCTATTCGGGTGTTATATAGCCTTCCTTGAAATATAGGCTATCGCCTATATTTCAAGGAAGGCTATTTAACATCACGCTACCACCAATAGGAGCGGAGCACAAATGAAAAATGGAAAAAAAATATATTCATTTTGAAGGCTTACGTTGCATGGTTGAAGTTACGCAAAAATCATGTATGATAGAATTGTTCCTCTTTAAAAGTCCTAAAAAAAGTCCGCGACAGCATAATTATGTCTATCTTTTAAGATTGACTAAGTACTTTTTTTTTTTTATACTACGTCGTGTGGCAGACAAGCATACGGCCCGCCTGATGTGAAGCGGTTACCGTAGCCATATTAACGCTCGCAACATAAAATATCGCTCGCGCGCCGCCACCCCCAATGCCAATGCAGCATCTCCTTCATTTCTGGTGACCTCACTCACTCGCAGAAACACAACAAGCCTCAAGGGAATTGTTATTTGGCTGCGGTATTCTGTGAGGTGGAGGTACATTCCCCAGTCGGGTAGCTTACAATTACGCTCCCTACCTCTCTTTTCGCCAGAGCTTCGTTTGTCAGTCAGCAGGGTGCACCGCGTGCAGGTGAAGTTGGCTTTGGTTCATAGATGTTGAGGAACCACTTACACCCCAATAGTACTATAACCTTTTTTATGGTAATCAAATTTGTTTGCAACTAATGCATTATTTGCAAACAAATTTGAAAGCAGGTATAAGTATAGTAGGTACCTACAATTATTCCCCGTTTCCTCGTGGTCATACTAGGTTGTCAATCAGTATGACTACGAGGATATACATGTCCTCGTGGTCATACCATATATTATATTTTTAGTAAAAAGATTTTATTTTTCATAATTATACAGTTATGTTTAGTACTTGATTTAAGGTCTACCACGATAACTGATATTCACGCGGACAAAGTCGCGGGCAACAGCTAGTAACCTATATAAGCACCCTCCAAAATACTATTTCAAAGATTTTCTTGGCGAAAAGGACAGGCTAACAGGAAACCAACAATAACATTGTGACGGGTCAATTGTTTGCCCGCCCTACGGAACCCTAACGGAACCCGAAATTAATACTGCTTCCTACATCTGGACGACAATTAGGGCGTGTCGACGATTGGTGCGTTTACCCTAATAAGTGCTTCGTTCTGTCAAGAAAAATGTTTTGCCAATCATGTAACCCTTCCGAAGGGTCAGATTGGTATTTCGTTTGTATTTCTTCAGAACTTTGGGGGTGGAATTATTTCATAATGTGTTATTTCTAGTATATGTATACCAGCTGACCCGGCAAACGTTGTTTTGCCATAAAATAGAGGTTGATGGTAGAAGGGTGAAAATTTGAAGCTGTATGTATTTTTCAATGCTAAATCATAATAAATAAATAATAAATAAATATTTCTGTACTTTACACATCGCCATCTAGTCCCAATTTAAGCGCAATGCTTGTGTTATGGGTACATGACTGATAAATGTACTTAAAAACATTTTTTTTTTCTGTAAATACATTCTTATTTGACGAGCTCGATGGCGTAGCGGTCAATGACGCGGCTTCGACACCAACGCTCGTGGGTTCGATTCCCACACAGGACAAACATTTGTGTGCATGAACATTTGTCTTGGTCTGGGTGTTTTCTATGTATCTTAAGTATGTATTTACAAAAAAAAAAATATTTACGTATGTTTATCAGTTGTCTAGTACCCATAACACAAGCTTCGCTTACTTTGGGGCTGGATGGCGCTGTGTAATTTGTCTGACAATATTTATTTATTTATTTAAACAGACTTGTTCATGCACTCAAATGTTTGTCTTGTGTGGGAATCGAACCCGCGACCTCGGTGTCAAAGTGGCCATTGCTAACCATTCGACCACCGGGCTCGTCAATTTAATATCTCTTCAATTTCATAATGCAATACAGTTATAATGGTATTGGAAGTTTCAAATTTATATAATACTCGTAACAAAGTAAACTGTGTAACGTCTGGCCGGACTGACAGACAAATTTTAAACTTGTCAAAATTACACCACTTGGCACGACATGCCGGACTCTTATTCTGGAAATTATTATTTTATTTTTCTGACTATTCTTTCGACGGAATTCTTTTGAAAATGGAATGATTATTATATTAACACATAAATTGAATATTATTTTATGACATGTAATTATTTAGAAATATATAATTCGTAAGAATTTCGCTTGCTCTCTCTGAGGTAAATTATAATTACTATCCACGAATGCCTCGAATAGGTAGTTTATAGTTTAGAGGTACCTACTTAATCATATTTTTTTTTATTGGTTATAACATAACAAGAATTCTTTACACATTAGTTATATGAACTACAGGATAGTTTATCGGCACTATCGTCGTAGGTACTAATACATATTTTAAACATTTTGCACAGTTTTTTATTTACAAATTATATTTTATTACATGTATAAACCTATGCGCATGTGCATATATACACAGGCATATGCGCACACATCTATTTTACCACTTTTGTTAATGAATGAAATGTCATAAATGATAATGTGAATAATTTAATTCTCAAGGGGTTTAGATCATAATCCATCACGCTGCTGAATAGAGGGTAGGCGGAGGCCAGTGTTTTCAGGTCGCCTAAAGGCCTCTGTCTGGACTTAATCGAAAAAGTAAATGTTGCTAATACAAATAAATATAGTTCTGTAGGCGCTGAATACATCTTATATATATAAAAGAAAGTCGTGTTTGTTACAACACTTATAACTCGAGAACGGCTGGACCGATTGCCATGGTTTTTGATTTGTTGGATTTGTTTCCGTCCCGAATAGCAGAATAACTCTTAAAAACATTGGAAAATTCTCGAAAAAATAAAATAAAAGAAAAAACATTTTCCCATACAAATGAAAGTGTCAGTTGAAAAAGGGATTACGATATTTATTGGTTGTCAAATATCAAAACGTCAAATCGATTGGTGTCACTTTTATGTCGCGAAAGTTGTCTGTGATTTGTTATGAAAATTTAAAAATGTCAAATCGATAGGGGTGAAAACGCTTTTCCCATGGGGTTCGAGCGCAAGAATCAAATCAGAGTAAACATCAAAAGAAATGACAAATACAAATCACCAAAATGATAAAACCTATTTCAAAACTAAAAAAGATAAAACAAAACGTTTTTTAAAAAAAAATTAACAATAAGGAAATCTTTATTTTTATGAAATCTTCAGTTTTTATGGATACGGGTCTTCCCTCAACCGAAGGGGTTTAGAGCGTACTCCAACACGCTGCTAAACTGCGGGTTGGCGGAGGCCAGTGTTTTCGCACCGCCTAAAGGCCACTGACTTAACTTAAAGACTGTTATTAAATGATAACAACCGGGACCGACAGCTTAACGTGCCTTCCGAAGCACGGAGGAGCTCAAGATGAGCTAATGATAACAACCGGGACCGACGGCTTAACGTGCCTTCCGAAGCACGGAGGAGCTCAAGATGAGCTATTAATAACAACCGGGACCGACGGCTTAACGTGCCTTCCGAAGCACGGAGGAGCTCAAGATGAGCTAATGATAACAACCGGGACCGATGGCTTAACGTGCCTTCCGAAGCACGGAGGAGCTCAAGATGAGCTAATGATAACAACCGGGACCGACGGCTTAACGTGCCTTCCGAAGCACGGAGGAGCTCAAGATGAGCTAATGATAACAACCGGGACCGACGGCTTAACGTGTCTTTCGAATCACGGAGGAGCTCGAGGTAATATAAACCCATCCGTGTACAGGCTACGGTCGACGTTGCTTAACTTGCGTGTTCAATTAGACTGACACGCGCAATGACGCCATCGAGCTTCTCTATTATTTTCTACTATTCATTGTTTTAATTCCATAAAATCATAAATTAAGTTCAGCTAATATGTACCACGACATTCATTGATTGTTAGGCGGTACGAAGTTCGCCGGGACAGCTAGTTTTAAATAGAATATCGTTTGTTTTAATAAGTTATTTTATAAGAAATTAAAATAAAGAACAAAGGCAGGCATTCTCTTCTACCAAATTCTTCTTCTAAAAGGGGTACTTCAAGAAACATGTCAAGAGGTTTTTACAGGATCGGCAACGCGTGACTGACACCTCTGGTGTTGCAATGCTGTGACGCTGAGGTGAGAATTGAAAGAGGCTGAGATGACTGCTTACTATCAGGCCGATCGTATGCTTGCTTTTATAAAAAAAAATATGTTCTATAACAAAAATATGGGGAAATGTAGACATTGATAAAAGCGATCTGAAGGGGGAACAAAGAGAATAGATTATCAGGGAAATGCCACATAAGTATGAATGTGCATCAGTTGCATTGCACTATCTGCTTGTATTTCCTTTTGTCTACAATAATGAAACGGTTTCAGGGCTTTGGTTAACCATTGTGTACTACGGTAGACATGCAAACTTGTTTCAAATCGAATCTAACGTTCCAGAATAACACCGTCTCTCTGGCGTAGTTCCAAAGATGCCTGATCTCCAAGTTCGAACTTCACGGGGACACCTGCGGGCTAAGTCTCCTGCGAGTATTAAAGTAAACTTGTTTAAAATGTTTCTATATTTCTTAGTACCTGTCTGTCGCTCTGATTAGAATGGATTTCGGGACATTTGGGGGTAAATACAAACTTTCAGAGTGTTTCTGATTTATGGGGCCATGAAACTTTTTTTTATGTCAAAGGTGGGCAAACGAGCATGTGGGTCGCCTGATGGGAAGCAATCACCACCACCCATGGAGATCAGCAACATCAAGGTGTCGCCGATCCGTTGCCAACCTATATACTTCTTCCTTCCTTTCTTTCTGAAAACCTCACTCACTAGCAGCATAGAGTAGCAGGAACAATAACCCTCAAAGGAATTGTTATTTGGCTGCAGTGTTCTGTGAGGTGGAGATACTTCCCCAGCGGGCAGCTTACAAAATACGCAGTGCCGTGCCTTACCGCTGTTTTCGTCAGAGTCTTAGATTTAATAAAATATATAAATGAAATCCAAATGAAATAAACAAGAAAGAAGCTATTCAGTTTAATTACGTACCTATATAGAAAATTAATTTTATATGCAATATTAATGTACTAACAATTAAGAAATGTCTACCTATGTACTTGTAATAAATTACATTTCACAATTAAGTGTTTTGCTAAGAATTTCTAAAATTAATAAACATTTTGTATCTGAGTAATTAAAATGTGCTTAGAGGCTTTTTAGAGACGCAGCAAGAATTATTTTATGAAGACGTCGAGATTCAAGCCTCAAAGTGGAAATGTATTGTAAATTCTGCCGCACTCCGCCGCTCCCCTCCCCACAATAAAACTGGTATTTCAAACATGTCAGGTAATAAACTTAAAGTCGCGCTTCACACTTTTCACATAGACTTATGAAAATACTAGATAGACCAATTGTGGCAGGCTAGTCCTAGGGCCAAAGAGGTGTAGACGTATCGGTATGGCAAAGAGTGACATATCTCAAACGCAGAAGAACGGGAGAGGCATAAACGTCTGTATCATACAAAGATCAGGGGCCCTACTGCCGGAAGCTGAAACCGATTACCATCGGAGTTTTTGATTGCGAAAATCGGACTTATCTTCTTCTTCTTCAGTTTAATCGGTAAAGCGTCACCGTTCTTACTGACTAAGCTTATTAATATTAACACTAATTTAAGGTGAAGTTAGATTTACGCAATCAAAAAATCCGATGGTAATTCGGCGGTAGGGCCCCAGATCTGCGTGGACCTCGGTTTTCCCAAACTTGTATAATAATTGGCTTGTTTAATGCCGTAACTGCTGCAAAACTAATGTTACTTGAGTGAAACATTATTATTCACTAAATATACAACTAATGAAAAAACTGTGTCACACTATTATTAATTAATCTCCATAGTTTTTTTAATAACTCATAATATGTATAAAATAATATACTGTGTACTTGTTGCAGTTAAATTTTGCGCAATTTTCGTTGCAAAAACTTCAGGATTCATTGATTTACCAATTTTTTAAGTTATAAAATATAATAAATAGTCTTTTTATATCTCAAAAAAATGGTAATAAACAATCAATCTTACGTATCAAACTTACGTAATAAACAATCGTGTAACATGTGATTTTTTGTTCGTTATGTACTTAGCGAATAATAGTTTTTTTTTTACTCGAGTGGCACTAGGTTCACCACATGGAGCCAGGAATAAAAATATCAAAATATTATTTCCTTCTGTGTGTTGATGATGATGATTATTTCCTTCAGCGCTACCATTTGCCAGATTTATTCCATCATAGTTTACTTCTGATAATTATTTGTTATTTAAAAGATGTGACGGCGGCATTTTCGATAGCCTCTAAAATAAATAAATGTAGCCAGCTCTTTCCCTTCTTGCGTCCATGGTCGCTCACATAACTTTGCCGTACCTGGAATGTGGCAATATTTCTACGACGAGCGAAATGTAATTAATCAAAAAGTTTCCGGAATCGACCCCGCTACCCTCTTGGTGTCAACGTAACTGCCGAGGAATATACTGCATACTTTTAACTGTCGTAAAACAACGTTACAACAGAATCAGAGAATAATAAACTGCAACCAAATAATTACATGTTGCTAATTGCCTATCAATGCAGTACATCCTTAGGAGCTTTCTGATAACATTTTTCACTTGCGGGAACATCGTAGGAAGAGTCTGTATAATTTCTAATAGCGTTTTAATAAGCTACTTCAAACATTAAATTAAATATTAGGTAGCTAAAAAAGAGCAATAAAACTTTCATAATTTAAAGCATCTAAAGTAAATTTGATTTACATTTTTTTTCAGGTCGGTGCCAGTTCACACGAGTAATATTACACTATATAATATTACTACAGCAACGATAGTTTTCGTAGTGACTGAAACATACTGGACTCTCTATCTTAAAAACCGATTTTAATCAAACTTACACCATTCCCTGAGTTGGATTATACCTAGTCCAACTAAAAATATATTTATTTAAATACGACTTATTTATTTTTTATTATTGAGATATGCGCGACATACATTCATACATAAATACACTTATGAAATTTGGTACAAACGTTTTTTTTTTTTTTTTTTTTTTTGTGGTAATATCTGCAATCAGTCGCCAGACCATAATCAGATGAGTTGTGTGACTTGTAGATCAGTATAGGGCAGTATTGGCCAGTGCCTTACTGTCCCCTCAAACGTGGTTTCGTTTTAGCCTCTTCACCACGTTGACAGTGTTAAGCAACCCAGAAGCGAGTGGGTTAGGATGGTTGGTAAGACGTTCAATATGTTGTTTCTTATAACGCTCTATTTCTGAGGCAACTGTTGCAATGTCCAAATACTCATGTATTTCGCTATTCCTCGTGAACCATGGGGCATTTACGATATTCCTAAGTATGTTGTTTTGTACCCTCTGCAGGCACATGACGTTACTCTTGCTGGCAACTCCCCAGAGCTGGATTCCATAGGTCCATATGGGTTTGAGAATGGAATTGTAAATTAGAAGTTTGTTGTCCAGGGAGAGCGCTGAGTTTCTACCCATCATCCAGTAGAGACTTCTAAACTTGTGGTTTACTTGATCTCTTTTGGCTTTTATGTGCTTGCTCCACGTCAAACGCCTGTCTAAGTGAAATCCCAGGTATTTAACACAGGTAGCTTCAGGCAAAGTGCTGTCCATTAAATGTACCGGCGCGCAGTCTTCTCTTCTTAGGGTGAATGTTATATGGTTGGACTTTTGAGCGCTGGCCTTAATTCGCCATTTTTGGAGCCAGTCTGTTGTAGCGTACAAATGTTTAGTTTTTTTTTTATACTACGTCGGGTGGCAGACAAGTATACGGCCCGCCTGATGTAAAGCGGCTGCCGTAGCCATATTAACACTCGCAACATAAAATATCGCTCGCGCGCCGCCACCCCCGCTGCCAACGCAGCATCTCCTTCCTTTCTGGTGACCTCACTCACTCGCAGGAACACAACAACCCTCAAGGGAATTGTTATTTGGCTTCGGTATTCTGTAAGCTGGAGGTACATTCCCCAGTCGGGTAGCTTACAATTACGCTCCCTACCTCTCTTTTCGCCAGAGCTTCGTTTGTCAGTCAGCAGGGTGCACCGCGTGCAGGTGAAGTTGGCTTTGGTTCAAAGGTGTTGATGAACCACTTACACCCCAAAAATATATAAATAATAATTTTTAGAAGCTGGTATAGACTAACATATACAAAGCAATAGTAAAGTGCAATTCTGTCAAAAGTACATACAGATTTGGCCTACACTCCCCACACTGGCCAGACGGGTTGGGGAGGCCTGATCGATGTTTTATAATGTATTTCCCTTAATGGCCTTGTACGACATCCACGGGAAGAGACGGAGTGATTCTATTCTAGTCTGCCGGTAATCACACAGCCTATTCTGCATAACAGAGGCCTATTATGATTCGACATATTAATAATTAATGTATGTGTGCCCTTTATTACCTGTTTCCAAACCACATGAGCCCAGTCCAATAATTAAGCAATGACCTGGATTTTGTATTCAGCTTGATCTGTGATCGTCATATCTGTAAATAGCATTAAATTTAATGGGTCGACTGTAGGGTTGCTTTGTTTATATTACGTTGGGTGACGAACAAGCAAACTACCCGCTTGAGGTAAAGCGGTTACCGTAGCTATATCCGCCACTGCCAACGCAGCATATTCTTTTATCGTGGTGACCTCACTCACTCGCAAGTCGCAAGAACACAACAACCTTCAAGGAAATTGTTATATGGCTGCGGTATTCTGTGAGGGGAGGTACTTCCCCTATGGAGTATCTATAGGCTGGCAACAGATCGGCGACCCCTTGGTGTTGCTGATCTACATGGGCGGTGGTGATTGCATTCAATAAGGCGACTCATATGTTCGTTTGCCCTCGTATATTTAAAAAAAAACCTTAACTCAACTTAAAATTTCAATCAAAACAACGACCGCTGAAACTGAAATTACCATACAAATATAAAGTATGACACCAAGTATTTCAATTATAATACAATTACGATACAATTCGTAGCCTGTTGAACTTGCGTCGAGTTTTAATTAAATTTTACCTGTAACGATGAAGTCTAAAGGTTTTCAGCGACAAACGATTGTTTCATTGTACTTTTAATGTAAATATTGATTGTTTAATTTGGTATGTTGAAATTGGGAAATAAAGTAATTTAATATTTCTCCAATTTTAGTTGAAGTTTTGTTGAAAATGTTATTTTGATGTGAAGTCATACCCATAGCCAACCATAGCGATGTTAACGCTCGCAATATAAAATATAGCTCGCGCGCCACCACCCCCGCTGCTAACACAGCAACTACTTCCTTTCTGATGACCTCACTCATTTGTAAGAACACAACAACCCTCAGGGGATTTGTTATTTGGCTGCGGTATTTGTGAGGTGGAGGTAGATCCCCAGTCGGGCAGCTTAAAAATACGCTATGCCCTACCTCTCTTTTCGCCAGAGCTTCGTTTGTCAGTCAGCGGGGTGCACCACGTGCATATGAGGTTGACTTTGGTTCCTTTCTTTCAGATGACGTTACTCACTCGCAGTAACACAACTACCCTCCAGGGAATTGTTATTGTTAAAGAATACTTACGAATACGGCTCCATCTCAAAGAATACCGTATTTGTAAGTATTTATTAGGGTGTATTTTTGTTCAATCAATCAAAAAGTGGTTCATCAACATCTTTGAACCAAAGCCAACTTCACCTGCACGTGGTGCACCCTGCTGACTGACAAACGAAGCTCTGGCGAAAAGAGAGGTAGGGAGCGTAAATCTCAACTCCCTTCGTATTGAATGGTCGGGGTGTACTTGGTGGTTTGGATTCGATTGTTAGCCTTATGGCTATAAATATATTTTCCATTAATATTTTAATACCAAGACGACTCCTTAATTACATCGCTATATAAATAACAGCGCACTCTATCTAATTCATCTAACTTGCTATTACAATACGCACTTTATTTTAGTACCATTAAAATACATAATGCTTTGCGTAAAAGCTGAATCTCTATTGCGTAGATTGATGTCCACGATTTAACACAACTCTGGGCTGGGTTAAATGAAATATCTCAAGAGAAGCGTTTCTTCTCAATTTTTTAACATTTTCATTGTTTAATATAAAGTGGTATTTAATTTAATTGTGATTTATAAAGTTATTTGCCCGGACGCCACTGGACTCTCTTATGCAGAATTGGCCGTGTGGTTTCCGGCAGACTAGAATAGAATCACTCCGTTACTTCCCGTGATGTCGTACAAGGCGACTAAGAGAAATACATTATCAAATATCGATCAGGCCTCCCCAACTCGTTTGGCCAGCGTGGGGAGTGTAGGCCAAATCCTCCTTCCAGCTAGGACGGACGAGAGAGGGTCGTGCTCCTGTAGTGGAGACTAAAATAGACCTGATATGATGAATGGAATAGAGGGTGTCGCACGCAGGTTAGATTCTCGTATACGATATACATTTTTGTCATCGCCGTCATCAACCCTTATTTTTCCGGGTATTTAGTCGTTTCACACCGCAGCTGTTCGGACCGCGGTGCGAATCGCCCAACTGCTGATTTTGAATGGGGCCATTCACACCGCAGTGGTTGGAGTGGTGTGAAAGGCCCAAGGTATTTTTTGTAATGGGTCGATTCGGACCACGGGGCGAAACCACGGATTCTAATTATTGATTTGTACAGATATACAAAAAGAGAACTGTTTTGTTCCCCACTGCGGTCCGAATCAGCCCATTACAAAAAGTTATTGGGCGATTCGCACCGCGGTGCAAAAGGACCCATTCAAAATGAACTCTTGGGCGATTCGCACCGCGGTCCGAACAGCTCGCGGTGTGAATCGACTAAAGACCCATTTTTCCCACTGCTGGGATACCGATCTCCCCTCAATCGAACGGGTTATGATCATCCATTACGCTGCTCAACTGCGGGTTGGTGGAGGCCAATGTTTCCAAGCCTAAAAGGCTACTGACTCGGCTTAACGACTGTCATCTGTAATGACAACAGTCGGGACTGACGGCATAACGTGCCCTCCGAAGCACCTAGGAGCCTCTAGTCTGTTAATCCTCTTCTGTGTCTTCTGAAGGACAGTCGCGTAATGTGCTCACCATGTAGAGGTAAAAAAGCACAATGTAAGTAAGTGTGAAAGTACAATCATCATCAGGTAATTTTAGTCTCCACTACAGGAGCACGACCCTCTCTCGTCCGTCCCAGACAGAAGAAGGATTTGGCCTACACTCCCCACGCTGGCCAGACAGGGTGGGGGGCCTGATCGATGTTTTTTTAATATATTTCCCTTAGTCGCCTTGTACGACATCCACGGGAAGAGACGGAGTGATTCTATTCTAGTCTGCCGGAAACCACACGGCTAGTACAATAACGGTAAGTACAATGGCTGGGTAATAATGGGAATACAATATTCTGAAGTAACGTAATAAGATTGATCGTAAATCTAAACCATACTCGTATAATACAGTTCGCAGTAGAGTATTATCGACAAATTACAAGAAGGTTCAATTAACACGCCTTGTAATATTAATTAGACACGGGATACCATTACTGTAATCTATTTAAGGGATGTGAAATTCGTGATTGTTTTTGTGATACCGTTTACAAATCTGACGAGCTCGGTGGTCGATGGAGCAATGGCCATTCTTACTCCGAGGTCGCCGGTTTGATTCCCGCATAAGACAAATATTTGTGTGCATGAACATGTACGTATTTACAAAAAAAAGTCTAATATCAGTTACCTAGTACCCATAGTACAAGCTTGGCTTAATTTGGGACTAGATGACAATTTGTCCAGGAATATTTAAATATCTGTAGATACAGAAATGCGTAAGTTAGCAGACCATACTGCGTTAGTCGAAATTTGGTTGTTGCCAATTTGAAACCCGTTGATTCCAACATTCTTAAGTCATGATTTTTTTATTAGAATACCAGTCCAATGGTCCAAATCAAATCAAAATATCTTTATTCCTTGGACTTTATAAAGCACTTAGAAACGCCATACAAATTAAATATAAGAACGTGTATCTAAATCATTAGGTACTACTCTAAATCCGCAGAGCTTAGATTCACTTTCATCACACAATCTTGAATGTGAGAGTGAATTTAAGTGCCAGTTCCGGCGACCGGCGTTCTTGAGAAGCACTGGCAAGAAACTCAAGGCCGACTCTTTTAATTGCCAATATCGTTACAAGTCCAGTCAAGCATATGGCCGGCTTGGTCTGAACTCTGAAACGGTTACCGTAGCCATATTAATATGTTGTTAACCCTTGTTCATCCCACTGCTGGGATACAGGTCTACCCTCAATCAAATGAATTTAGAGCATATTCCACTACGCTGCTCAATTGCGGGTTGGCATAGGTCAGTATTTTCGCTTAAAGGCCACTGACTTGCCTTAATGACTATCATCTAACGACAACAACCGGGACTGACGGCTTAACGTGCCCTCCGAAGCACGGATGAGCTTGATAAAACTCCTCCATGGACAGACTGCGGTCGATGTTATTTGACTTGCGTGATCGATTACACAGCCACGCGCAACGACGCCATCAAGCTCCTGATATTAATGCATGTAACATTAATTATTGATCACGTGTCGCCAGACCCGCTGCCAATGCAGCAACTCATTCATTTCTGGTGATCTCACTCGCGTCCAGAAACACAATATTTAGAGATAGATTTGGCTACGGTAGGCTTCTACAGCGATTATAGTAGTACTGCTACTTCGTAGAGAACTGTTTTATAATAATAATAGGCCTCTACGCGTTGAATCCATATCCCCGCGCACGCCTATCAAATGACCTGGTTTAAGCCCGTGAGTCCTAGAGAGATACATATAATAATAATAATAATATAATCGAGTAACTTTGGAGAAAGCGCAGCACACCTCTCGACATCCCTGAGTCACTCACACCGGTGTTGCCCCCGGCCGTTTTCCTGGCATTTCGGGGGCCCATCTAGTGAGTGGCAAGCCACCGTCTGCCGCAAATAACTAGCAATAAAAGCAGTTATGGCAGGCGTCCGTCCCTCTTCTGTAATAGCACCGGTATTAAGTTCACCCAGATCTCATCTCCATAGCCCATTTATTTTACATCACACTTCGCAATAGTCTCAACGCCTGCCGAGACCTGCTCATGGGTATGTCGTTCCATTGACATATCCGGGAGCGGGTCACGGCGGGCGTACAACATTACATCAAACTTCTCAAAGGGGCCTCTACGCGTTGGATCCATATCCCCGCGCACGCCTATCAAATGACCGGGCTTGACCCGTGATTAAAAAGAGATATATCTTTATTTTCAGGCACCCATAAAAAATAACACAAAATAAAAATAATAGAAAATAATCAATAACATATGTCAAGGTATCTCTACCTTGACATATGTTATTGATTATTTTCTAATTAGATCGAATTGAAATTAAATAAGTAATTAAAATATGCATTCATTTTAGAGATTTGTCTTCAATAAAGTCATTCACAGTGTAATAACATTTCTCTATCAATAGTTTTTTGAGATGAATTTTAAACAATTTTACATTTAAAGTCTTCAACCGGTCTGGAAGTTTATTGAAAATTATTGGTGCCATACAGATTATACTTTTTTGCATTAGCGCACTCTTAGCGAAGTGAAGACACAATCTATTGTTATTTCGCCTATTCCTTGGAACAATATCACATAGTTTTGGAAATAGTTTAGGGTTTTGTTTTATAAATAATGCAATTTCTAATATGTAAAGTGACGGAAGTGTGAGAATTCTGTGCTTTGTAAAATACGGTCTACAGCTATCAGTTGATTGAATTCCAAACATAGCTCTAATACAACGCTTCTGCATTTTAAATATTAATCTCTCTGTCAGTTGTATTACCCCAAAAGATGACGCCGTATCTTAGAGCAGATTCAATTAACCCATAATATGCAGTAAGGAGGGCACTAGTATTTAACGTACGACTGAGTTTGTAGAGCAAGTATGTCAAAGTTGAAATCTTTTTGCAGGTTTGTTCAATATGGTCCTTCCAATTCATTTTTTGATCTATAACTATACCGAGGAATTTAGCTGCTTTAACTTCATTTATTATAGAATTTTGGTATGATAAATTAATATTGAGTGAGTTATTTTTTCTTTGACCAAAATGCATTATTGATGTTTTATTCAAATTTGTAATTAAATTATTGTTTTTAAGCCATGTGATTATAGATGTCAAGGAATTATTAATGTCATTTTCATATAAATCTTTATTGTTGCATGCTATTATTACCGTACTGTCGTCAGCAAATGGTGTCATAGGTTGGGTGGTAGCGCAAGGTAAATCATTAATATAAATTATAAACAAAAGAGGGCCCATTACACTACCCTGGGGAACTCCGTAAACTACATTACGTTCCTCAGACGAATGTGTTTCCAGCCATTTTGTTTTGAAATTGACTCTTGAGACTTCTGTTATTTGTCTCCTGTTGGATAAATAAGACTGAACCAAGGATAGGACATTCCCTCTCAGCCCATAGGCTTCAAGTTTATCAAGCAAGACCCTGTGATCAACATACGATAAAACTCGTACAAAAAATTAATTTAAATTATAAATTCAAAATTAAAATTAATTTAATCAATAAAATTATATTTAATTTAATCATCATCAACCTACATCTAACCATTGTTGGATATAAATGCTTTCCATCAAATGCGCCTGTTCCGTCTTCTTCATTCAGCCACATTCAGTAACTTTTATGAGATCATCGGTTCGTCCAAAACTTCGTCGACGCTGACGTGGTCGTCGACGTCAATTCTAGCACTGACCTCTCCCATCTGCCGTCACTGACTCGGTAGATGTGGCCAGCCTATTGCGACTTTAGCTTGCTGACTCTGAAAGCCGTGTTAACGACTTTGTTTTTCCATCGAATTTCTTCGTTCCGGATTCAATCCCTTATGGAATCTAACTTCAATCTGAGTTTGTATGTTTGTTTGTTATAATTTTATTGTACATCAAAATAAAATAACAAATAACATGCAAAACAAAGCAGCACAAAGGGGGATTTGTCCCTTAAACGAATCTCTTCCAGTTAACCTTAGAATATCATCATCATCATCATCAGGTTTATTTTAGTCTCCACTACAGGAGCACGACCCTCTCTGGTCCGTCCTGGACGGAAGGAGGATTTGGCCTACACTCCCCACGCTGGCTAGACGGGTTGGGGAGGCCTGATCGATATTTGATAATGTATTTCCCTTAGTCACCTTGTACGACATCCACGGGAAGAAACGGAGTGATTCTATTCTAGTCTGCCGTAAACCACACGGCCAATTAGAATATCAAAAGGATTAAAATTAAAGGTATGTAATAAACAAAGTACAGTTAATTCCAGGGAAACACATCGCTGTCTCTACCTAGCTTTGATTCTTGGTTTCAAAATGATATCTCATAAAACCTAACATTCATTTTATATTAAAGAAAAAAACATTTTAAAACAAAGTATTCTAGTGACCATCATAATAACAACTACCCCAAAATAAAGGGTACGAGTAAGACTGGACCCCGGCACGTAAAGTTTTCCCTTGTGCGCTGTAAAACTACCCTCTCTACTCGAATACTGCCTCGGGAAGGAGCCCACAGCCTAGGGGAGATTTAGTAGAGATGAATAAATTCGCAGAGGTGATTTTATTTATCAATAAAATTAATTTCTAGTAACCTTTGTTAATTTTTTGCATTTATAGTAGAATTAATGACCACTTGGACCTGGGGCCCTACCGGCTAAACAGAAGCTGATTTCCGTCGGATTTTTAGCCTGAAAATATCAGACTTTGGCTTAGACTTATAGTACCTTAGTTCAGCTCAGCTGGTAGAAACCCTGGAACTCTACCGACTAAGCTGAAGATGTTCGGCAATAACAAGACCATAGCACCTCTTTTTCGAATCAGAATATTCGACGGTAATCGGCTTCAGGTTCGGCGGTAGGACCTGGAACTAAACTTTATAGAGTTAATGACTAAGCTCTGGAACCGGATTCGAGAGCTTGGTCATTAACTCTCGTTTGTTATTTTATAGTATTAGTTTAATTTTGTTTTCTATATGTAGCGGCTCAGCTCAAAATCGAACAAAAATACCATTAAATATGTTGCATTGCGAATATATATTCAGTTCACACGGAAAGCAAATTTTGCTTATTTCAAATGCTTTATTATTCAAAAATATCAAAAACGTTTATATGGCAGAAGGCCAAATAAATGCAGAAAAAGAAATGTTGTTTATTGAATACTAGCTGATGCCTGCGACTTCGTTCGCGTGGACTTAATGATTCCGGCGTATTAATAAAAATACGAACTAATGTAGATACATAAGAAAATACTTATATACGTTAAAATATTTTTTTTATTATTTAACATTGTTACCATAGTTTAAAAAAAAAATAAAAATTAAGGGAGTCTTTCCTTAGGGAGCTAATATAAAAAGACCTGAAGCGTTACAACTCTCGAGAAAGCCACGTAAAGTTGGCCATGCGAAAAACAACCAGTCCTAAGCTTGACCAGCGAATTTTAGTGATTTCTTTATTGTCATAGCAAAGCAAGTGATCACAGAGAACTGTGTACGTTTAAAATTAAAGTGGTTTTTTTTTTAGAAGAGTGGTATACGCGGAATTAATACAGTTTCACCGGCATCACTCCCAGTGAAAATCTCAGCTTCAATTATATTTCGCTGCCAAGCATTGACTTTACTTCAGGAAGGAGATCTTCCCCAAATTTATTAATATTCTTGAAAACTCTTGGGCACGTAAAATTCTATCTACAGCTTCTAGTGCCTTAACGTAGGCCATTTCGCATTCATCTCAAACGATTAGACAGCAATCCTGAAACACCTTCGCTTTGTGACAGTTTCGTGTCACAGAGCATGTCGGTTTTTCAATTCTGTTTAAATCGAGTAGGATATTGAACATTGTATTTGCGTCCTTCCGCCTAGTACTAATGTGGCTGCAATACCTGGCGATGCTGCTGCGAGATCTTATTTTGGCGATTGATACTCAGCGTGGATTGCTCTCGTCAGGTATGTTTTCCAGTCCCTCCTGGAGCATCTAAGAAAAACAGTTTCCCCTCGTTACTGAAAACACTTTCCACCACCAAATCAAATAAACTCTGATCTTGCTACATAGCGTCCCGCAAATGCACGTAGGTAGTCTTCTGGTTTGTGTGAATATATATCAATCGTTCCATTTCAATTTTAGCGTACACACACGTCTATAATAAACTGACTAAATAGACCACGTTACCTTTGTAAATAAAGTAAAACGATTGCGTCTAACTTGTAGCAGGTAAGAACAAAAGTAGCACCCCGCGGTTTTTTTTACGATACATTCAATATTTTGTTAATCTATTTATTGTTATTTTAAGTAACTTTTTTAGTTCTATTTGCTATTATAGCGTGTTTTTTTTTTACATTTTTTTAAAACTATAATTTATTGTAAACACGTGTTGTTTATGCAAATAAATTGAACTTTGTTCTGCATCAGGTGTTCCAAATATTTGATTTTTATACCTCAACAAAAAATCCTCATCAGGCTGAACAACTTTTGCTAAGGAGTCATTTTTAAATTTCTTATAGTTTACCTGAACCATTATGGTTCTGCATCAGGTGTTCCAAATCTTGGATATTTATACCTCAATAAAAAATGGTCATCAGATTGAATAACTTTTGCTAAAGCGTCATTTTTATATTTCTTATAGTTTACCTGAACCATTATTGTTCTGCATCAGGTGTTCCAAATCTTGGATTTTTATACCACAACAAAAAATGCTCATCAGGCTGAACAACTTTTGCTAAGGCGTCATTTTTAAATTTCTTATAGTTTACCTGAACCATTATGGTTCTGCATCAGGTGTTCCAAATCTTGGATTTTTATACCTCAACAAAAATGCTCATCCGGCTGAACAACTTTTGCTAAGGTGTCATTTTTATATTTCTTATACTTTACCTGAACCATTATGGTTCTGCATCAGGTGTTCAAAATCTTGAATTTTTATACCTCAACAAAAAATGCTCATCAGGTTGAACAACTTTTGCTAAGGCGTCATTTTTATATTTCTTATAGTTTACCTGAACCATTAAGGTTCTGCATCAGGTGTTCCAAATCTTGGATTTTTATACCTCAACAGAAAATGCTCATCAGGCTGAATAACTTTTGCTAAGGCGTCATTTTTATATTTCTTATACTTTACCTGAACCATTATGGTTCTGCATCAGGTGTTCCAAATCTTGGATTTTTATACCTCAACAAAAAATGCTCATCAGGTTGAACAACTTTTGCTAAGGCGTCATTTTTATATTTCTTATAGTTTACCTGAACCATTAAGGTTCTGCATCAGGTGTTCCAAATCTTGGATTTTTATACCTCAACAGGAAATGCTCATCAGGCTGAACAACTTTTGCTAAGGCGTCATTTTTATATCTCTTATAGTTTACCTGAACCATTAAGGTTCTGCATCAGGTGTTCCAAATCTTGGATTTTTATACCTCAACAGAAAATGCTCATCAGGCTGGACAACTTTTGCTAAGGCGTCATTTTTATATCTCTTATAGTTTACCTGAACCATTATGTTGCTGCATCAGGTGTTCCACTTTCCAAAATCAATTATACCCTATATTTTGCCCAGGCTTAACAGCTATATAACAAAAAAAGTTTCATTCAAATCCGTCCAGTACTTCCAGAGATTAGCGTGTACAAACAGACAAACAGACATACAGACATACAGACATACAGACAAACAGACAAACAGACAGACATTTTTTTTTACATTCTTACTCTATTACTATATCTCCATCGCCTCCAATTGTTTTTTTGTAAATATATTCAATGTACAGACACATTATTTTTACTGTTTTATTATAAGTATAGATATAGATAAAATAAATGTGGTTGGGCAAACTTTATACATTTATTTTAGTTTTAGGTTAGTTTTATTTTAATATTATTTAGTTTTAGCTAGGTAATTTAGTTTTAAAGTTGTATTTAATGTATTGTTTTACTAGATGTTATAAATAAATAAAATATATCCACAAAAAAAAAACGATTAGATATACGTATTTGTAAAGACATAATAACATTACTGACCTAAGTAAGTACTTTTTGCAAATATTTCACTTAATTCCACTTAAACAATTTTTACTGTTTTACCATTATAGCATTGTCAAGTCAATTAGATAGTTTTCGCCTTTTTAACTCGCTTAAAATAAATTTAATAGAACAGCATGTTATTGTATGTTATTGTATTAATAAAGAATATTTTTTTATGTCCTCTCTGAGACAAATATGACCCCTCTGTACTACGTTATCAACAGTCGTCCAGCACATCCGGCACTCTTTACGGCCTATTTGCAATGAAGGAATTTTACAGCAGCATATCCGAGTACACCCGGATATATCTAGTATTTTTATATCACCTGCCAAGTGTATATCTTCGGCAGATGTCTGTGACGACCTGTATTAACATCTTCACTGTGTTTTGTATATTTTTAGAGTTCCCTAATGAAAGGAAGGTTTATTTTTTACATCATCATCATCATCAGGTCATTTTAGTCTCCACTACGGGAGCACGAACATCTCTCGTCTGTCCAAGACAGAAGGAGGATTTGGCTTACACTCCCGACGCTGCCCAGACGGGTTGGGGAGGCCTGATCGATGTTTTATAATGTATTTCCCTTTGTCGCCTTGTACGACATCCACGGGAAGGCACGGAGTGATTCTATTCTAGTCTGCCGGAAACCACACGGTACATTTTTATATACATAAGATATATTTTTTTAGATAATGAAAAACCTTTTCAAAAAATTATATTTATATGATACGATGAAAAATCTAATCAAATTAAGGTTACTAAGTAGAAGTTGAAAAGAAGTCACAAACAAATATTAATACTTATTTCTATGAAGAGTAAGGAGTAAGGAGCATGTTCGGGACATCACTAGCGACGGCGCGGGCGGCTATAAAGACACGGGTTGTCTAGTCAATGCGTGTTTTGTCTTTATCGTGGCGTCGCGTCGACCTAACTAAACGTATCTTGTTATTTTAGTGAAATAAACCAGCATTCACTACAGTTCATTTTGGGTACACCCCAAAATGAACTGTAGTGTACTGTACGTAGTACTATTACTTATACTGTGCTATGTGCACCAGGTACAGTATAGCTATTCCCTGCCGTTCTCTCGTATCATTATGGGGTGTAAGTGGTTTATCAACATCTTTGAACCAAAGCCAACTTCACCTGCACGTGGTGCACCCTGCTTACTGACAAACGAAGCTCTGGCGAAAAGAGACGTAGGGAGCGTAATTGTAAGCTACCCGACTGGGGAATGTACATACCTCCACCTCACAGAATATCGCAGCGAAATAACAATTCCCTTGAGAGTTGTTGTGTTCCTGCGAGTGAGTGAGGTCACCAGAAAAGAAGGAGATGCTGCGTTGGCAGCGGGAATGGCGGCGCTCAAGTGATATATTATGTTGCGAGCGTTAATACGGTTACGTTAACCGCTTCACATCAGGCGGGCCGTATGCTTGTCTGCCACCCGACGTATTATAAAAACAACTCACTTGTTTCATTTAGCAACCTAAGGGCCCTAACAAAGCAAAAAAAGCTTAATAGCAATGAAAACTCATCATTTACACGATGTAGTTATATTATTAAAAATAATAACAAAATTTTTGTACTTTGCTTCTTATTAAATAATAAACCGATATTTTTCACAATCATAATGTAGATCAAACAGTATAATGGATTTATTCCTCTAGATGGACCGGTGACCTCAAAAAGAGCGGCAAGTTGCAGCAAGTGGCTGGATAAGTAAAGCGAAGAAACTCATATTATGGAAATGAAAAAAAAAACATAAGCCTTTGTCTAGCAGTGGGTTGACACAGCCTGATAATGATGACGATTCCTATTGAGCAGATACGAATATTAGCCGTGTGGTGCCGTGTAGCCGGCAGACTAGAATAGAATCACTCCGTCTCTTCCCGTGGATGTCGTACAAGGCGACTAAGGGAAGTACATTATCAAATATCGATCAGGCCTCCCCAACCCGTCTGCCAGCGTGGGGAGTGTAGGCCAAATCCTCCTTCTGTCTGGGACAGACGAGAGGGTCGTGCTCCTGTAGTGGATACTAAAATGACCTGATAATGATGACGATGAGATACGAATATACGCATAGTAACATCCGTACGAATAATATTCCTAATATTCCTGGACAAATTACACACGCCCATTTAGTTCTAAACTAAGCAAAGCTTGTACTATGGCTACTAGATAACTGATATTACACTTAAATACATTATACTCAATACTCAATATCTTTATTGCATAATATTATATGTACATGTTGATTTTAAAATACATGTTAGTTTTAAGTTATTACATATTATGACCCTATAAGGGTATGGCAACAGTCTGAAGTGTACGGAACGGTTTATTAAATGTCATCTAATTTATCATTTAAAAATTCGTCAAGATTATAATAATATTTGGCTACCAGTAAGGTCTTTAATTTTTTAATGAAGCTTGCTCCTTGGTCAATATCTCTTATTTTATTTGGCAATTTGTTAAATATTTCGACGGCCATCGAATTAGGGCTAGAACTATGCATAGCAAGATTTGATTTTGGTTTTATTAGCTTGTGTCTGAACTGCTTTTTAACTTTACGTGATCTATTGACTGCTTTTGTAAAGAATAAATTATTTTTTGTAATTGTAAATAAATACATATAATAAATAGAAAACATCCAGATCAAGTCAAACAGACATGTTCATGCACACAAATATTTGTCTTGTGCGGGGATCGAACCCGCAACCTCGGAGACAAAGTGGTCACTGCTAACCATTCGACCACCGAGTTCGTCAAATAATGTCAATAGACTCCAGAACAGTAATTTAACATTATTATATATATACGGAACCAATAATAAATATACTCACCCTTACCCCGTTATTTTTTATAGTCGGCCTAAAATTGCTTTTGTTTTATGTACCTTCTATTACTTTGTTTTTTTCTTAGGGCGCTGAAACTTCAGTGATGATTGCGAGGAACATGGCCGACATAAAGTTTATCTGCCGGAATAATATAATACGGTTCTGTATAAAAAATAATAGAGAACTATTACGTCTTTATATTGTAGTTTATTATTTTACCCTATATAGATATAGGTTAAAATAATATACTGCATTCCCTTTAGGGGTAGGTCTAGTACGCGAAAATAAAAGTTTTTTTGATGTTAATACTTCTATAGGGAAGCAATTCAAGAACACGAATGATAACAAAATCGGGTTAACAGTTTGGTGTTACAGCTACATATCTATCATCTCCATTTAAAATTCTATCCCACCACTGAATAGATGAAGGATCAAAGAATTTATTACGCTAAGTAAGGACTATGGAATATCGCGTGCGGGGGAGGGGAAAGAGCTGCTAATTTGAGGTAATTTTAGTGCATATAACGTATTCACGTACAACACACGACCATGTCCATGACAAAGCCACATTTTTTGTGATTTTTTCCATTTTTCAAAAATATTTATAATGTCCATAAATAATGTCGCTTTCATTAGAAATCTAATCACACATATACTACTGTACACCATAGCATCTCATTGTGAACCCACGTTGGGCGCCAATACAAAAACGCCTCGTTTAATAATAATAAAAAAAAAACACCTCTAGTGTTGTCGTGCTGCCTCATAATAATCTTCATTCAAAAAACAAACTTAGCATCTTTCATAAATAATCTCGCTTTCGTTAGAAATCTAATTACACATATACTGTAGGTACATAGCATCCTATTGTGGACCCACGTTGGGCGCCAATATAAATAACCTTGGTTAGCGGGAGCGAAAAGGGTTCGTAGCATTGATAAATTATTCCCGTAGATACAACACCAGATAAAATAACATTAGATTAATAATAGGTTTCCGCTGCGCTACGACTGTCACCATCAGCCTGTATCTACGCACTGCTGGATAGGGTCGGTATCACCTACCCTGGTCGACCCGCCCCGCTAACGGGATGGTTGGAAAAAATTGTTTCATCAACTCCGGTAGTGCAGACCGCGTCGTGTAACGAGGTGGCTGGCACAGTTCAAGGCTCATCTACCCCGGCGTGGTTTTTAACGGGCAGTTAGCACCGCTTGAGTAGCATACTTCCGGTAGTGTTTAAAACAGGGAGATTAATAATAATAATAACGGTGTTGCTCCCGGCTTCTTGGCATTTCGGGGGCCCATCTAGTGAGTGGCAAGCCATCGCCTGCCGCAAATAACTAGCAATAAAAGCAGTTATGGCAAGCGTCCGTCCCTCTTCTGTAATAGCCCAGTATTAAGTTCACCCAGATCTCATCTCCATAGCCAATTTATTTTCCATCACACTTCGCAATAGTCTCAACGCCTGCCAAGACCTGCTCATGGGTATGTCGTTCCATTGAGATATCCTGTAGCGGGTCACGGTGGGCGTACAAAATTACATCAAACTTCTCAAAGGGGCCTTTACGCGTTGGATCCATATCCCCGCGCACGCCTATCAAATGACCGAGCTTGTCCCGTTATTAAAAAGAGATACATAATAATTATAATTGTTTATTTGAGACTATAGTCCATGATGTTAGTAACAATATTTCTTAAAAAGTTATGTCAGTAAATAAACTATTGTTAATGCTATGGGGAACAATGTAAATTATTCCAATGAGCCAGCAGCGGACTGTCCTAGCTATCGAAGATATTTTTCAGGATGCTGTTGGGGCTGGCACGTAGGCGAGTGAGCATGGAAGCACATCTCTTGCGAATAATGGCGTGGAAACCATCAGTTCGTGCCTCCACGAACATGCCAGAAGCACTGCAGCTCCGTGACAGACCCAACATCGCCCTGAAGACGTTATTATATTGCACTCTCAGGGCATTGTATGCCCGACGCGTATAGTCTACCCACAGACTACACGTGTAGAAGGATTGACATTATTTGATTAAAGCCTTCACCAATGCTTTCCACCGAATACGATTCTCGGCCTTCCACATTCAGCCGCTTCCAGACGCTTTCTTGAGTTCATCAGACCATCTAGAAGAAGGGCGTCCAACGCTTCGTCATCTCATGCGCGGTCTCCACTCATACGTTCCTCCTCCATCTGCCATCACTGACTAGCCAGATGTGGCCGGCCCATTACCAATTCAGCTTGCAAACTCAGAAAGAAAGCTAATCGACAACTTTTTGTTTACTCGGCACTCTCGGCATCAACCCATAATCATCCCACTGTTGGGATACGGGTCTCCCCTCACTCGAAGGGGTTTAGAGCATACTCTACCACGCTGCTCAACTGCGGGTTGGTGGAGGCCAGTGTTTTCAAGCCGCCATAAGGCCAGTGACTTGGCTTAACGACTGCGATCTAATGACAACAGCCGGGTTCGACGGCTTAACGTGCTCCGAAGCACGGAGGAGCTCGAGATAAATAAACCCATCCATGGACAGGCTGCGGTCGACGTTGCTTAACTTGCGTGTTCGATTAGACTGACACGCGCAACGACACCATCGAGCTCCGCACTTTTTGTTTAATGGTGTGTAAGTCGCTCACCACTATCTTTGAGCCAAAGCCAGTCTCACCTGCACGTGGTGCAGCCTGCTGATTGACTAACGAGGCTCTGTCGAAGGTAGTGCACAGCGTAATTTTACGCGGCTCGGCTGGAGAAGTACCTCCAGCTCCCAGAATACCGCAGTTAAATAATTTTTTTGAGGGTCGTTGTGATCCTGGGAGTGACTGAGATCATCACGATTGAATGAGATGCTGCGATGGCAGCGCGCAAGCGTTATATCATGTTGTGGGCGTTTATATGGCTACGGTAACCGTTTCAGATTAGGCGAGCCGTATGCTTGTTTACCACCCGACGTAGTATAGAATACTTTCATTTGAGCAGAGTGGTGGAGTATACATTAAACCCGTTCTATAAAGGGAGACTGAAGAAATTTAATGGAGTGCCGTAATCGTGTTTTATTGTACTATTGAGTGTGTAACTTTGTATGGTAGACCATAGTGGGCAATTGGAACATTCATTTGGCCGGTTTTTTAGAATAACAAACGTACATTTTTTGGGGTGTAAGTGGTTCATCAACATCTTTGAACCAAAGCCAACTTCACCTGCACGCGGTGCACCCTGCTGACTGACAAACGAAGCTCTGGCGAAAAGAGAGGTAGGGAGCGTAATTGTAAGACTGGTGAATGTACCTCCACCTCACAGAATACCGCAGCCAAATAACGGTTCCCTTGAGGGCTGTTGTGTTCCTGCGAGTGAGTGAGGTCACCAGAAAGGAAGGAGATGCTGCGGTGGCAGCGGGGGTGGCGGCGCGCGAGCGATATTTTATGTTGCGAGCGTTAATATGGCTACGGTAACCGCTTCACATCAGGCGGGCCGTATGCTTGTCTGCCACCCGACATAGTATAAAAAAAAAAAAAAGACGTGTGGCACTCGGGGACTGCCGCGGTAAAGCTATTGCATAGCATTTTGTATCAACTTATGCAATTATAATTTTATTTATTTATTTTATTCATGCAGTATTGCTTTGATATTAATTCAAGTTACACTTTTTGAGCGTGGTGACCGATAAGAAAACAATTTTTTCTATTATTAAATAAATAAAACGAGTTTCGTAGAGTCGTACAATACGTCTAATCGCACGCACACAACGCCGTGTCGAAGACTGCCGAACTGAAACGACGTTAGACGATGCACGGCCTTCAAGCCACACCTCCTTGCCCGTCGGAGTGGGGAGCGTGAGGTTTTTTCGTTACGGAATTTCTGGAACGGTCCCCGCGCTCAAGGCCAGCGATAGAAGCTATGCAATAGCTTAAAAAGATTCGTTTTAAAGGTAATGATATGGCCTATGAACTAATACAAACATTTAAAGCAAAATTTTAACTAAAAAGCAAAAAATAAATTGAAGTATTAAAAATTTTCCATAAAATTATCTAAATTTACCAGTTTTTCAAAGTTTTTACAAAAACTAACCCTATTAATGTATTTGCTTTTTGTATTCTGAGAATACATTTTGAGATTATCTACAAAACGGTATCAAAATTACTGCTATGGATGTCATACTTTAAGAGTTGTTGTTGTTTGAACAGGACCCTTGCGCGAGCGGTCAATGGTTATTTTGTAGATAAATAAATAAATTGATGTAATGAGCAGGATAGATAGACTTTCTATCCCACTCATTCACCTAACAACAATAGCAAACCTGTCCAATTATTTGATGCCACTGGCCACTAGATGGCACTAGTGGTATTTCTACATCGCGCTATGGTTGTGTGTATAGGATTAGTTAAATCTTAAGGGTAATTTATCGTCACTCGATACGAGATGGCGTTAGTGGCAAAATTGTAACTCGTTATTAAGATTTTCTTTGTTACTCATATACCTGTTGTACGGAATTTTTTTGTTAGTAGTGGTATTGAGAAAAACCCGCAGTTGTAAACCTACATGTGCAATTAAATATCGATAGGCCTTACGGCCGAAAAGGTATAATATAAGCGGCATATTTCAAACTTTACAGGAGAGTGATATAAAGTTAAAATTTTATGAAAACACACCTCCTTGCCCGTCGGAGTGGGGAGCGTGAGGTTTTTTCGTTACGGAATTTCTGGATTCGGTCCCCGCGCTCAAGGCCCGCGATAGAAGCTATGCAATAGCTTAAAAAAAAACATGACCTGAAAATGTAGGTTACATGTTCAGATTAACCAAATCATTGTTGTGTACCTAAAAAATTGTTGGGTGTGCCTATTAAATAAATACATCGTATGCTATTAACGGTTTGTAATACATTGGAGAGTGGGGTGTATGTGGTTCATCAACATCTTGAACCTAAGCCAACTTCACCTGCACGCGGTACACCCTTCTGACTGACTAACGAAGCTCTGGCGAAAAAAAAAAGTAATGCCATTTAGTCGCCACGCTGGGCAGCAGGGATTGAAAGCGGTAAAGGTATAAGGGTATGGTACTGGTATAAAATTACGATATCGTTTTGATTTAAAGGTAGAGCCAAAACGGTTGAGAATTGTGGTTACGATACCGGTAAAACAAGAAGAATACCTTTATTTTTTTACGATACCATTATACCTTTATATTACCAGTACCTTAACCAAAACCATTTCGGTACCGAAAAAATGATGCGACAACGACGCGACGTAGGTATCGATCAAGTACTTACCTACCAATGCGACCGACATTGTGGAAAGAAAACCTTTATTTTATAATTTAGATACCTAAAAAAATAACGATACCGGAATATTACAATACCGAAATTATTAAGATACCTTTACTTTAAGGTATCGAAATTTAAAGGTATGACGTCATACCTTTAACCGATATATCCAAATTTTTTCGGTTATTCAATCCCTGCTGGGCAGGCATGTCGACCGTCGCCAGAGCCTCGTCCGCTTATCGACAGGGTGTACTACGTTCAGGTGAGGTTGGCTTTGGCTCCGAAGATGGTAGTGAGCCACTTACACCTCTATGCTATTAATCATTGAAACGTTGGACGCCCGCCTTTTAGATGGTCTGATGAACTTAAGAAAGTGGCTGGAGCGGCTGAATGCGAAAGGCGGAGGATCATATTTGGTGGAAAGCATTGTGGAAGGCTTATATCCAGCAGTGGATAGAAACAGGCTGATGATGATGATGATATTAATGAGACAGCATACACGGAATATCTTCATAAACTTTCAGGTTCAACAACACAAACTATGCTATGAACATATGCATACTAACTTCGGCAAACATCCACAGAATTCATATTTGATGAAGTGCATAATAATTTGTTATGAAACAATGCAGACGAGACAAAGCCTAATTACTGAACGCAACACGTAGAACAAGCTCATTCATGCAGACAGAGCTTGTTAGACGCTCGTCTATAGCGGTTTAACCTGAAGTGCTATGAATACGGCATGTGATATATGCAGTATGCCGACAAGCTGATGAAATCTCGAGCGGCGTAAATAACGCAACGTCAACCATCGTTATAGACCCTTTATTTTAAAATGTTGTGTTTTTCAAGTTAGTTGTGTAGCTAGAAATACTCTAAGTGACTGCTAATAAATCAGTCAATAAGGTATATCCTACCTATTCAAGTGTTTCGATAATGTCATAATACTCATGATGCAGAACATCTGTGATTAAGACAGAAGTTCACGTTTTTTATACGACGTCGGGTGGCAGACAAGCATACGGCCCGCCTGATCGGAAGCGGTTACCATAGCCATATTAACGCTCGCAAAATGATATATCGCTAGCCGCCCCCGCTGCCAACGCAGCAACTCCTTCCTTCCTGGTGACCTCACTCACTCGCAGGAACCCGCAACGTTGCTGTGTTCCTGCGAGTATTCTGTGAGGTGGAGGTACTTCCCCAGTCGGGCAGCTTAAAAATACGCTGTACCGTACCTCTCTTTTGCCAGAGCCTCTTTTCTTAGTCGGCAGGGTGCATCACATGCAGTTGAAGTTGGCTTTGGCTCTAAAGATCGTGATGAGCCACTTATACCCGAAACGTGTTTTTTTTTCTTTAATTAGTGTGAATTGATTTCTAATTATCACATGATACATAATATATCTATATTATGTATCATGTGATAATTAGAAATCAAATAGGTAACAATCTTGTTACCTATTTGTTTTATTTTTAATATTTAATTTTGTTCCCTTCGTAATTGGTGTAAGTTAATAGACATGAATTATTATAACCTGGTTACAGTATTATTCAGCCGTCTCAGTCCTTTAAATTTTCTATCAATGGCTCTACAAAGGAACACAATAAGTCACCACCAATAATTTATAGTTTTGCTATTTCACGATATCTGATTTACGGTGTGCCGAGCTAACGATGATGTATCAATGCACATGCGTCGCTATGCCCAATTACTTGTAGGTACGCAACAGAGACGTAAGTTCATTCAAGCAAGTGCTTGTTAGACGCTCGTTTGTGTCGGGAAATTGTCGGGAGTTTCATTAATACAACTGTGCGATTTTTAATTAATTAATTTATGTCGTTTGTTATAAATAATGCATTTATTTGAATTATATAGTTGATTGAAACAAATTACTTATTTAATTACACATTTAAAGTAATTAATATCGACCATAATGAAATTTAGATAGCTTTAGTTTTAGTAAAGTAAATACGAATTATTTATTAATTAGATTTTTTTTTTCACTCGAATGACAAATTATAATCCACCAGCTTCTACCTGCAGCTTCACCCCGACCCATGTAAATAATACCTGGATGAATAATCGATAAAGTGTCTTATGTGTCAATCCGCAACATAATCTATTTATGTATGTATGGCCTTTCAACAGAAATCCGTTCACTCTTTTACTCGTTAAGGAGATTTTTTAAATATTTATTTTTTTCTCCTGTATTCCACGTTACGGGGCAGAGGGAAAAAACCTTATTATTTCTTTTGTCATTTAATTTACAACTGCGTCATTCTTAAGTTCGATTTTGGGAATTATTGGAAGTAATTTCCTAAATCCTTGAAAAGAAGTAATTTCTTTTCGCATTTTCTCATTATTTAGTACAAGGCTGCTCAATTTCAGATTCATTCAATTATACCCACCAACAGCACTGGTCGATTGGGCGTCGCTACGCGATTGGTCTTTACGAGATTATAATCTAGTATTCATCTAAGAGGAGCCGATAGCTGACAAGAGTTCAAAATTATGACCAATATTCAAAAATAATTAAGCAGCCTTGATTTAGTATGATAAAAATGTTGTACTAAGTAAGTAATTTGGTTCATAACGGTTTAGTAAATATTACTGTATAGGTTTCAAATCATATAACAACAGACGGAAACCGACAAACTGATTGATAATTTATAATACCTTATAGATTTTGCCTACATAGGAAAAAAATATCGGTACGTATATATATAAACAGATAATCTATATTCGGAGCGATTCCATTCAATAGTTACCACAATAGTATTTTTATAAAAAACAATATTTATATATACTAGTTTTAAGTTTATTCAAAACAGTGGCTTTATTCCATACTTACATGTTATCAAACGCTTCATTTTAACTTTGAACTAAATTCGGATAAAATCGTTTTAATGAAACCGCACACTAACCTAGGATGAGAAAGGGGAGACCACCTGGGCGGGGGGAGGACCAGACGTCAGCTATCGATTATTTGAGAGCGAATACAGAACGCGGAGACCCGGGAACTGCGTTTCCTTCACAAACACAAAATCACTCATTTTCTATCTTACCCCCAATGAATCAAAGTGCATATTAGCTTACCAATACTCGTAAATCACTTTGAGCCTGTCCACATACCTTTAGTCACACCTGAGCATTCAAAGTTGTAACTTATGTCTTCAAGTTAAAGTCGTTATTTACTTGTTAATTCCATAGACGCATGTTATGACAGAATCAATTTGAGCATATGTAAATTTTTCGATGAGTTTCCGAGTATGAAACAGTACAGATAAAGTAAAGCCTTTCCTTCACATCTCCACAGCAAGAGATTTCAGAGGTATATTCAAGTTGTCAATCTTGATATGTAATTTGACAGTTTGACAGAACTATTTTTGATTTATGTTTTGAGATAAAAATGCCTTTGCATTTTTATGTACATATTATTTTGTGCTGTGTTGTCAATGATGTTATAAATAATAAATAAATATTTCTGGACCATTTACACAGCGCCATCTAGTCCTAAATTAAGCGCAAAGCTTGTACTATGGGTATTAGACCACTGATAAATGTACTTAAATACCTTTTTTTTTTGTAAATACATACACAGTACATAGAGAACACCTAGACCAAGACAAATAGACATGTTCATATATACAAATATTAGTCTTGTGCGGGGATCGAACCCGCGACCTCGGAGTCAAACCTAGCCACGACCATCGAGGGCTCGTCAACTACTATAGCATTTATAATATCTTACCCATACTAAATTGCGTCTGGCCTGGGAGATCGATGACTATTACTATCCTTATCGTCTCAGCGCTTTAAAATACTTGCTATCGCTTTCCCTCGCTGAGTACGAGTATAGCTTGTGGCATATCTATAGTATTTATAACATCATTTCGAGTAGTTATTTCATAATAGATACAGAGTAATAAAAAGAAAGTACGTTTTTAAAGAAATTCGAGGGCCTTGGTATTTATTTAAACTCTTTATTGAGCATAGTAAGTCAGTAAGCAGTGGTACAAAAGGCCAACTTAATGCTAAAAGCATTCTTTACCAGCAAACTACGGGAAGTGTATACATCCATGGACGAGCTCGGTGGTCGAATGGTTAGCAATGGCCACTTTGACTCCTAAGCCGCGGGTTCGATTCCGGCACAAGACAAATATTTGTGTGCATGAACATGTCTGTCTTGATCTGGGTGTTTACGATGTATTATAATTATGTATGTATTTAAAAAAAAATGTATTTAAGTATAGTATCAGTTATATAGTATCCATAGGACAAGCTTTGCTTAGTTTGGGACTAGATGGCCGTGTGTAATTTGTCCAGGAATATTTATTTATTTATCCACGAAAGCGGTTTAAAATAATAACACGGGTCTAACATAAATATTGACTAATATACTATTCATAAATTGTACTTAAGTATATGTTTAAGTAATATTTATTCTATCATACATACATATCCATATAGATATACACATACATAAATATGAGATACAAGAGGATTAGTGTTGAATTAAACAGTTTAAGAGGTTAACATAGACTTTTTTTTCGCGATGAGCTCGGTGGACGAATGGCTAGCAATGGATACTTTGATCCGATGCCGCGGGTTCGATCCCCGCACAAGACAAATATTTGTGTGCATGAACATGTCTGTTTGTATTGGTCTGAGTGTTTTCTATGTGTTATAAGTATGTATTTAGAAAAAATGTATTTAAGTATTATACCTATCAGTTAGCTAGTAGGTACTCATAGTACAAGCTTTGCTTAGTTTGGGACTAGATGGCAGTGTGTAATTTGTCCAGGAATTATTATCTTTTTGATTTTTTTTCTCAAGGGGCTATCCCCTTGAGAAAGAAAGTAAGTAAAAAGTAGTGCTTTCAAAGTAAAGCCTGTGGTGTGAAGGAATTATTTATAGTATTACTAGCTGTCCCGGCGAACTTCGTACCGCCTACAATCAATGAATGTCGTGGTACATATTAGCTGATTAATGACTAATGATTTTATGGAATTAAAACAATGAATAATAGAAAAGAATAGAGAAGCTCGATGGCATCATTGCGCGTGTCCGTCTAATTGAACACGCAAGCAACGTCGACCGTAGGCTGTACACGGATGGGTTTATATTACATCGAGCTCCTCCGTGCTTCGAAAGACACTTTAAGCTGTCGGTCTCGGTTGTTACATTAGATGACAGACAGCCAAGTTAGTGGCCTTTAGGCTGCTCGAAAACACTGGCTTCCGCCAACCCGCAGTTGAGCAGCGTGTTGGAGTATGCTCTAAACTCCATCGGTTGAGGGAAGACCCGTATCCATAAAAACTAAAGATTTCATAAAAATAAAGATTTCCCTATTGTTTAATCAAAAAAATTAAAAAATCGTTTCGTTTTATTTTTTAGTATCGAAATCGGTTTAATCGTTTTGGTGATTTGTAATTGTCATTTCTTTTGATGTTTACTCTGATTTGATTCTTGCGCTCGTTCCTCGCTCCTTGGGCCAAGCGTTTCCCCCAATCGATTTGACATTTTTCAATTTTCAAAACAAATCATAGACATCTTTCGCGACATAAAAGTGACATCAATCAATTTGACATTTTAATATTTGACAACCAATAAATATCAGAATCCTTTTTCAACTGACCCTTTCATTTGTATGGGAAAATGTTTGTCCTTTTATTTTATTTTTTCGTCAATTTTCCAATGTTTTTCATAGTTATTCTGCTATTCGGGACAGAGAGAAATCCAATAAATCAAAAACCATGAGAATCGGTCCTGCGGTTCTCGAGTTATAAGTGTTCGAACAAACCCGACTTTGTTTTATATATGTAGATTATCTCGAGCTCGTCCGTGCTTCGGAAGGCACGTTAAGCCGTCGGTCCTGGTGTTTATCATTAGATGGCAGTCCTTAAGCCAAGTTAGTGGCCCGACCCGTAGTTGAGCAGCGTGTTGGAGTATGCTCTAAACATCTTCGGTTGAGGGAAGACCCGTATCCCAGCAGTGGGTAAATAATAAGTTCAGTACTTTACAAAGTCACAAAAAAAGTACCAATTGACAACAATAAATATTTCAATCCACAAAACAAATCACAGACAACATTCGCGACATAAAAGTGAGACCAATCGATTTGACATTTACATAACAATCAATGAATATTCCAATCCTTTTTAACTGGCACTATTTGTATGGGAAAACGTTTTTTCTTTTATTTAATTCTTTCGTCAATTTTTCAATGTTTTTAATACTTTCCCGACCAAGACACGACATTATTTTATATATTATATAGATTTATGGAGCTTGATTTAAATTTCTGAACGCACGCATAAATATTTTAGAACCAATAAATCAGCCTGGCGCAACTCAAAGTAAAAAAACGACTCTATGAATCGGAAGCGAATTTGGTACAAATTCTGATTGTTTTCGCTTCCATTTCATACATATTAGAATTACGCTATTTGTATGGCACATCCGTCTCTTAAAACGTAGTGGTTACATTCTCTTTGCAATAAATATTTAAATCCACAAAACTGTTTTCAAAACAAATCACAGCCAACTTTCAAGACGTAAAAATGAGACCAATAGAGTTAACATTTGTTTTTAATCTATGACATTTGTTCTATAATGAGCTTAATATACATTTCTGAACGCACGCATACATTTGGCGTACGCACGTACGACAACGTCACATTTGACAGCTACGACAACCACGAACATTTTGTATGGGAAAATGTTTTTTCTTTTATTTTATTTTTTCGTCAATTTTCCAAAGTTTTTAATAGTTATTCTGCTATTCGGGACGAAGAGAAATCCAACAAATCAAAAACCATGGCAATCGGTCCAGCCGTTCTCGAGTTATAAGTGTTGTAACAAACACGACTTTCTTTTATATATATAGATTTTGGATACTTGAGTTCCTAAAATATCATTGATATTTTGTCCTTTTGATTATGGCTAGAATTAACACATACCATTGTACATTTTATGTTTTTGATTCTATTTTTTTTATCAAACTTTCATTTTCAAAAACAAAGTCCTGTTTTCTACTACCAACGCCAGTATGTTAAAACAGGATTTTTTTTAACATTTTTTCATATATTACTAGTGATGGAAACAATGCCGATGGTGAAAATTCGAAGTTACAAAAAAGTATTTATTTATATTTTTGACGTGACAACGTCTTATAAATCGATGAACGCCGGCTGCACACATGAAAAACATGACTCATTGTCACGTTCCGCCTGAGCCGAGCATGCAAGCAAGAGCACGGAACAAGCGATAGAGAGGTATCATCGGCCTATGTTTCATAGGACGTTATCACGTAAATTTATCGACCTACTTTACATACAACAATTTTTTTTATGTACTTTAGCGACTTACTCCACAAAATAAGGGTATTAATGCCAAGAGTACTACAATAGGTTCTCTTGCTTTAATCCTAATTCCAAATTTAATAACACTATCTCAGTAAACTGTACGAATTTTCAAAAATCCTTTCTTCAAACCGGCCCATCCAGTGGTCGTTTTCCTTTTATATAATTATAAATAAATAAATAAATAAATATTGTCAGACAAATTACACAGTGCCATCTAGCCCCAAAGTAAGCGAAGCTTGTGTTATGGGTACTAGACAACTGATAAACATACGTAAATATTTTTTTTTTTTTAGTAAATACATACTTATGATACATAGAAAACACCCAGACTAAGACAAACAGACATGTTCATGCACACAAATGTTTGTCCTATGTGGGAATCGAACCCACGAGCGTTGGTGTCGAAGCCGCGTCATTGACCGCTACGCCACCGAGCTCGTCTCTATGTCTCTAATCTCTCGTCTCTAATTACATTATGTACTGAGGTAGTGAAACATTATAAAACTCCATCTTACTAAAATGTTCGTATCCTTAACATCTCAAGTGAGGTGAAGGCTAAACTGAGCTTAAAATCCTAATGAAGACGCCGGTACCAGAGGACGCAGATATAGAGAAGGCTAGATACCGTTTGTATGTCCATTGAAGAGTTTAAAAACGTATTCATCTTTTCAATTTCTGTTTTTGTTTTCTTCCTTTGATTCTGTTGTCTTTTTATTCAGTGAAATTTCACAGGAAATGATTTCTTCAGACTCAACTTGCTATAAAATCAAGAAAGCTACTTCAAAGAAATTTGACAGTTGAAGGTCTGAGGCTGCAATGACGGTCTTTTGGCACCACTATATAGTCCACTGTAGGGTCCAATCATCTGTAAAATCATAGCATATTGTCAAATGTCTTGCGTTGTCTTGTCGTCTTGAAGTTTCACTGTCTAAAAATTCAGCACAATTTGACAATCTGGACCCGACGCCTACCTAGCGACATATGGTGTCAGAAAAAATATCAAATTTACTATCCTCTTTGGTGGTTGCTGCTGTCAGTCCAATAGGGGTGTCAGCGGTGTGAATGTCGTAAGATGTATAGAATTGTGTAATAACACGGGACGGGGGCCCGCCACACATTCCCACCATTGTGTCTCCTATGTAGCCAGGATTAACAGCAGAATTGTGTAATATTTATACATTTTATGTAATTCTTTTAGAAATCAATAAACTATTCTACATTTCTTTCTAATATTTTCTTGTCAACGGATCAATTGACCAGTAAGAACGGCTGGGTGTATAATATAATAATACGTTATAATAACTTAAGTTATAATATTCAATTCATATAATTTCATTTGCTATATTTTTAAATACATTGTTGGCTTACAATGGACTAAAAAATGACAACCTAATCTACATTGGATATCAAATTATGGAAAACGAACCAAGCCAACTTGAATTATGTTATCTGCTATTATATATTATGTTATGCACCGTCACAGGCTTGCTTGACTCCTTGGATGCGGTATCTAGTTTATCTAAGTCCGTTCGGCGTGGATTACGGTACTTCTCGGATACGCAACATGGGGCGATTAACTATTTAATTACGGGACTCCTGTAACAAATACAGTTTACATTGAGTGTAACTGAGTGTAACCCGACTTGTAGTACATGGACTTAGTGTACTAACGTTATTAACTGCATACTATACTAGAAGTCGCGGTTTTGAGTCCCGCACAAAATACATTTGTGCTCAAAAAACTAGAGGCATATATCATAGTGTATGATATGTCATATACTACATATGCCTCTAGTTTTTTTTTTTATACTACGTCGCCGCCGACAGAGAAGTTGAGTTTACCGGTCGTAAGCTAATTGCAATATTTATATATTTACAGGGGCGGCAACGCGTGAGTGATGCCATAGTGTCGCAAGCGTCTATAGGCTGCGATTACTGCTTACCATCAGGCAGGTCTCACGGTTATTTTATCACCGGGTTAGTTGTATAAAAAAATCTAAAATCTCAACGCAAAATAAAATGCTCGTGAATTGGAGCCTTATGAAAATTTTCAGCCAAGACTGAAAACTGAAAATCTCAATAAAGCTTAGGTAGAAGAACCTTGTGTCTCGACGCTAGATTATATTACCTTCCACGCGATAACGCTGTTGAGGAGAAACCACTATTCTAAGTCTGATATTAAATATTAACAAGGTTTACCATGTTTTGAAGATGTAACATGATAAAATAAATCTAAATATTAAAACGTGAAGCAAAAACTGTACTCCATTTTACGAAAACAACGCGAACGGAGGAATATGTAATATTGCACATATCCTCCTGAGACCCAAGACTAAAGTATATAACCCACAATTAAGATTGATAGTTTTTATAGCTAGGTACTACATATTATTAATAAAACACAAGAGAAAAAAAATCCTCCCCCTCCCCTTTTGGCATAAGGGATGGTACCACAGGTGATACTTTGGGACTGCATTAGTTTAAAACAAGGTTATTATTCATATTATTTTTATTTTCAATTTATTTCTAAAAATGGCACATTAATCAGATTTTATGTTATGAAAAGCTACTGGGAAGTATGATAATCAAAAAAGCAATTCCTATTCACATTAAAGCAAAGTAAAATATTACATTTGGAACATTTTATAAACGTCAAGTTTCTACAACCTTTGTTTCGACATTTTGATCTGTTGTTTTGGGCTCCTTTAGCACAAGTTGGCAGATGTTTTGCTTCTTTCGTCCTTTTAACAATGTGAGGTATTGGTTCAATGAGTCTGTGTTTTCTAGTTGAAGTCGAAGGCCTTTCATATATCATGGGACCAGGACTGTCACCAATGCTTGGACTGGAACGAGGGCTTTGCTGTGGGGTATTGCGTGTCATGCGTGCAAATTGCGAGTTCAAAATTTGTGGCTGCGATTGTGTAGGACCTGCCGCTGGTACTCTGGCATTCTGTTGTTCATTAATGTCCCAGTTGCCTTGATTCCCCTTTTATTAAGTTATCAAGAAGTGTCAATAAAAATGGAAGAACCTGTAGGCAACGTATCCACTAGTTGACACGAAACGCCCTCCAAGATCAAGATTTTCAGGTGATGGATACAGTGCAGATTCAATTGTTGTGCTTTTCCCCTGATATAAATCACGCGGAATACCACTAGGATTGGCCATTAGAAAAACTTTTATGTCTTCTGGGTTTGGTTTGCCTTTAACAACTTGTTTTTGATTGCATTTTCCAGTAAAAGGTATAATTTGCTCATCAATAGCGACGCAATTATCCCTTTTATTTTCACGACAACCCTTTTCTATGGCAGAAACAATAGGACGTACTTTCCAAAACTTGTCATTCTGTCTATGTTTTGAGTAATTAGTTCATCATTAGTAACCTTTAAATTTGATCTAAGGTGAAAATACTGATTACGAGTAATTGTGTTTGCTATGTAGTAGACTTTTGTTTCCAACGCCCAGTATGTACATTCTAATTCGTGGAAGACCAAGCACACTCATTGCCATTGAACATCCAAACTGTTTAAGTACGGGTAAAGATGAGAGAAGTTCATCGTCCGATTCATTCCAATCTTCTTCATTACGCAGTGGGATATCCACGCCAATTTCCTCCTCGCGGCATGCTAGGAGGTCACTTTCGCCATCACTGTCTTTTTCCTCCATATCTACCTCATCATAATTGAACTCTCTTAAGATATCTATTTCAGATAGTTTACCTGTAAAGGAAACCAAATATTAGACCAAAATGCCCGAGGTATCACGTATGATACTCGTAGAAAAACGTAAAATTTAGAAAAAAATATTAAACTTTTCTATGAAATATTTGCATTAACAGTAAAATTATAATGTATTTTATAATAGTATAGTATAAAAACACTAAGACAATAACAAAATATAATATTTACCTTTGCGCGACTTCGCCATGTCGGTTAACGTAAAATTGTCAAACTTGCACTGACCGCGAATGATCAAAATTTTGACAAGTAACCGTTGAACGGTAAATGAAAAAACAAAAGAATGCTCGCGCTAACAGTTGAACGACGAATTACCTTAGGATTCCGATAGAAGGCGCGGGAAAAAAATTTCAACTAAAGTTATCACTGGTGATACCGGGGGTCTCAGGAGGATATATAGTTTATATAGAGAAGGAGTGCAGCATGCTTATTTTTTTTTAAAAATAGGCTATTTGACAATGTTCAAAAATGGTATAAATTATTTAACAATATCGTAAAATACACAAAACTATAAAGATCTGCAAACTTTAATTGTAATATCTTCCGTCCGACTTATTTTAGCGGTAAAGTCCATTTGAAAAGTATGAAATTGTTAAAAAAATATATTTCCATGGGAGAAGGAATATAAAATACTATATTATGATATTAATTACATAAACGTAATATTTAGCATAGCTGTCGTACAAATTTCTGATTTAATGCATACATAATACAAACCTGTGACGTCATAACCTAGTAGCATAAACCTAAGAAAACGTTAGTCAAATAGCCTATTAAGAATAGAAGAAAGCCTATAATGAAGATAGTGAATTAAGTATACATTAATATAATAAAACATTACAAAATACCGTATATTTTACACACATATGCATATATATCTCTACTACTCTTATGTTTATTGTTAAAGTCATAATTTAAATTAATTATGGTCGAATTTCGACTCATGGGCTACCACTATTATTGTCAAACCACACTAAGCCGAAATTCCGCGGCCGAAATTCCGCGTGATTAAGATTTGTATGTAAAAAACGCAACGTAATTTTATTTTTTTAAATTTAATTGTCATTGAAAAAGTATTGCAGGCGTAATGGCGCCGAACTTCGGTCGCGTATCTTCGATATAGTTAATATTATTCGATATAGTTAATGTTATACTTAATATTAATTAATTCAAGTGAAGACTAAATCTTATTATAAATATATAAAGTAATAAATATTATTGAACAAATTACACAGCATTATCTAGTCCCAAACTTAGCAAACCTTGTTTTTTGGATACTAAGTTAACTGATAAATGTACTTAAATACATTTTTTTTGTAATTACATACATAAAATAGGAAAGATCCAGATCAAGACAAACAGACATATACATGGACACGAATGTTTGTCCTGTGCGGGAATCGAACCCGCGACCTAGATTCAAATCAGACATTGCTACACTAATATTATGTTACTAATATTAGAAATCCAGCTTTTGAAGTGGTTAAAGACTACGTCTACCTCGGACAGACCATAGTTGGGCCGGGGTAATTTCAACAAAGAGATCGATAGACGCATTCGACTGGGTTGGGCAGCTATTGGGAAGCTTTGGCACATCCTCGCCCCAGATATACTCCAATGATTAAAGACCAGAATGTTCAATCAGTGCATCCTCCCCGCTATGACCTACGCTACGGTGCAGAGACTTGGACGCTGACCGTTAGGCTGGTTCACAGACTAAAAGTTGCACAGCGAGCGATGGAGAGAGCAATGCTTGGAGTCTCTGTAAAGTCGCCTATACAGGTTGGCAGAGCGTTGCCGAGTGATGGCAAGCGCCAACATGTAGACAGCCTATTTGCTTTAGGGATCGAATCCGGAACGAGGAAATTCGACGAAGAACCAAAGTGATCGACATAGCTCTCAGAGTCAGCAACCTGAAGTAGCAGTGGGCTGGTCACTACAGCCGAGTCAGCGATGGCAGATGGGGGAGGAAAGTCCTAAAGCGGACGCCACGTATGGGCCTACGAAGCGTGGGGCTCCCTCTCTATAGATGGACAGACGACCTCAAAAAAGTAGCTGGTAGCGGTTGGATGCGGAAAGTGGAGGATCGCATATGGTTAAAAGCATTGGGAAAGGCCTCTTCTGGAATGATACATAGTGCACTTACTAGTTTATGAGTTTTCAAAACTCTGGTTATTTGTAAGATTTTCGCGCGGGTGTTTTTTTTTTATTTGTAGGGACTTACTAGTTTAAAACGATTCTGCAATAAAAACATTTTTGTCAAAAATGTCCCTTGCTAGGTTTTCATCTAGCGCAGCCAAGCAGTCGGTAGATACAGGTTGGTAATAATGATGATGAATGATGTTTATATTTTGGGGTGTAAGTGGTTCATCAAGATCTTTGAACCAAAGCCAACTTCACCTGCACGTGGTGCACCCTGCTGACTGACAAACGAAGCTCTGGCGAAAAGAAAGGTAGGGAGCGTAATTGTAAGCTACCCGACTGGGGAATTTACCTCCACCTCACAGAATACCGCAGCCAAATAACAATTCCCTTGAGGGTTGTTGTGTTCCTGCGAGTGAGTGAGGTGACCAGAAAGAAAAGAAGGAGATGCTGCGTTGGCAGCGGGGGTGACGGCGCGCGAGCAATATTTTATGTTGCAAGCGTTAATATGGCTACGGTAACCGCTTTACATCAGGCGGGCCATATGCTTGTCTGCCACCCGACGTAGTATATAAAAAAAAAAACATTTATCTAGTACTCATAGTACAAGCTTTACTTAATTAGGCAGTGTAACGGTACAGACCGTCTTGCACGTGGGTACGCTACCTTTAAGTGATCTTGGTTCACGAAAGATAAATTATGATTTTAATCTGTGGTATGAATCTATGGTTTTGTTCGGGTGGTTTTGAAATAAAAAACTTAAATATTAGTTTAATAAATGTAAATCAAACAGAAAATAATTCAATTGGTTTGATTTTATCTTTTATAATTTGATTCATGAATTAAATATATATTTTTATAATAATTTATAAATTAATATGAGAAAAAGTAATTGTCAATTATGATACTTCGAATGATTTTAATGGAGTTACTGGGGCAGTTCAACCCAAATATGCTAAAATAATCTAATTAGATTATAAAACGAATTATTAATTCAATTAACCCATATTTTGGGACATTTTGATAAAACATGTAATGATGTTAAATACGGAAATATATCGGCATTGGCTGGCGGCAGATTCGCGCGAATAGCGTATGATGGGTGGGGGGACGCGAGCCTTGAAGGCTGAGTTGATGAGCGAGGGAAGGGACTTTTGGCGGAGACACACTGGAGAGAGGGCGAGACTTGGAGCTGAGATTCGTCAAGAATAGTTGAAGTGTAAGGTAGATACCAGAGCACTTATGAAGAAGGACTGGCAGAGCTGCAAGGAAGTTGGGTGAGCCCTTTCCAATTTGGCTTCACTGTTATAATTCTATACTATACAATTATATTTTCTATTTATTCAAATGTGAAAGCTTTGGTGATAACCCTGGCTGTCGCTGTTCGTCTTGACCTATTAAATACTTATTACGGCTTTGGTGATAACCCTGGCTGTCGCTGTTCGTCTTGACCTATTAAATACATATTACGGCACAGGAATCCGCCGAAACATATTATTTTTATGGGTAATAATAACCCATCATATTGTACAATTCATAGCATACGGCAGTTTCAATGGCTACCCTCAATAAGTTGACTTCAGTGTGATTCAATAGAGCCTCTGATCGTCAGCTGTGTTATAATAACGACACGTGGCTTGGAGACTTGCTAAGCTTGATTGTACACATTATCTACATACAACATTATTGGCCCTGACTGTTCAGTGGCACCAGAGGAATCACCATGCAATTACTAAGGCGTTTTGCCTATCATCGTTGGATAACCATTACTATTTTAATACTTAAGGGAATTAATCCTTCAAATACTAGCCAATTTAGGCTTTACTAAGGCGTTTTGCCTATCATCGTTGGATAACCATTACTATTTTAATACCTAAGGGAATTAACCCCTCAAATACTAGCCAATTTAGGCTCTACTGACTTGGGTATTAACCCACATCACTTTGGTGAACCCTTCAAATACTAGCCAATTTAGGCTCTACTGACTTGGGTATTAACCCACATCACTTTGGTGATAAAATCACCATAATACAGCAAAGCAGTTTCGACAATTCGCGTTTGCATTGATATATTACCTCCAATTGCATATAATGCAATTGGCAGTTGTAAAGTAAGAAAGTAGCTTCATCCTGTGGAATAATGGCTGGGTACCTGGATGGAACCCGAGTTCCGAAGGGGAGGGTGTAGGGCTGACTGGGTCAGAGGCCTATATTAAGATGCCGATGATCCTCATCAGACAGAACGGCGGAGCCACCACAGTTTGCAAAATAATGTAAAAGGTACGGGCCTTAACTGCGTTTCCTTAAGCCACTGCGAAGCTGTATTAGTGATTTCAATTAGGTTGTGTTTGTAGGTACTGATTTGCTAATAGAAAGGTAAGAATTATGTTAAAGTGTCATGCAATGAACCATAATTCACTCATAAAGTCCTGGGTTTACTAACGGTCACAACAGTAATATAAGGGTCCACTCTAGATGATCACACTGCCAAAAACACGGTCCAAATTATTAATATCACATCCGGTTAACAGAAGAACGGGGTATACCTCGTCATGGGGTATATTTTACAGGTGTATACTCTTGTAGGAATGGGGTCTAACAGCTTATAAGCGCATATAAGCTGCCAAGTCGGCAGCAGGCTGACGAGACGTTCAGGAGAGTAGCTGCATCGTCAATTTCGAGGGGGGGTCGTTACAATTTGATGCCATGTGACCAGGATGTAAAGATCTATATCAAGTGACTAAAAGTCACAATTTGTTGCTCGTGAAAATGGATGAGAGAAGCGGTTCAGTTGTATGACACATTATTAATGGTCGGTTAACACCAATACAGATACTTACATCAACGTTGGCTGAAAATATTACATACAGTAACTAATAAAGAAAATTCAGACATATTTTATAACATTTTATTAGTATAATGAGGGTATGACAAGCGTTCTCTTGAGAAAAAAACAGTTAGCGCAGTACTATTACATTCATTCGTGCAAAATCATTAGTATAGGCAGGTAAAATAACAAAAATATTCTAGTTCAAGTTCACACTCCGGAAATGCTCTAGGTAGTTGTCAAATCAATCAAGAAAAATCTGTATCTATAATGCTGAAAACACTAATACTCTATTTGCTATGTTGAGTTAAATAAATGTATGTATGTTCTATTAAACATAATATATACATCTAATACTATATATAATAATTATGGGTTTAAATTATAGAGATGGGGGGTTGGTATTGAAATTAAAATGTTATAGAGACAGGGGGTTGGTATTGAAATTAAAATTAACCTACTTATGAAAGAAGTTCTCTTAGAAATCTGAGCGATTTACTTGACATACATAATATTAGGCCGTTAATTGAATAAAATGTACTAGACAGAAGCAGTAGGAAATAGTTATAAATAAATACTTGAGTTTCAAATCGAGCAATGATTTTACAGGTATTTCTGAGGTATTTGTCGATACAAAGAAAAGAAAAAGAATTCATAATAGTAAAACTTTATTTTAAAACATGCTGAGTGATTATTATCACATAATATATATATAATGTAATTAATTTATGCAGTAGAATATACATCTAAAAGTAGAAATCATAAGATATTAATAAATCTGAACATTTTAGTTAACTGCGCAGGCATTTAAAATAATAAAATACAATGCTTGCTATATTCCTACCAACCGTAGGAAATAATTATTATTATTATAGTCATGTATTTATTACTCATACTAGTTCCAAATTAGTTCTTGCATCTACAGAATTATCATGCGACAAAACAACTTATTACTTACTTCAAATTATATGTTCGGGTAAAACTGTATGATTCATTACTGTAGTAATTAACTAGATTCTATTGTATTGCTACACATATGACGCTAACCAATCTGTCTTTTATTATATAAATTGGGGGTTGAGTTCAGAATTAGTTTTTACTTCAACAGAAATATCTTTGTCGAATCATTAGAAGTAAACATGAATCACTATCAGTTCCTTTTTATTGAATTGAATATTAAAGAAACGGTGGAATGAAACTATTAATTAACATAAAAATATATAGTTAAGCATTTTACTTCTAACCAAATAAGGAAAAACAAAATGTAACAAAAATATTTACCTATTCACTTAACCATACTCCACAAAATAATATAATCAAATAGATATTGTCACTATTTAAAAAATAAATAAATAAGTAAACACTATAGATATTTATTCACTTCACAATTTGCTTATACACATATCACAAAACACTTATATTTATTCAAATTCTTATAAATCTTGTCGAAAGTATGAATTTCAATCCAAAATATACTCAGTTCTCATGTAAATGTCTGGTTTCAGAACATAATAGTATATGTGATGTCTTGTGGTGGACTTCAATTCACAACCGCTTTGAAATCACAGAAAGCAAGTCCCCGGGTGTTTAAATCTTGCTTCTTTAGTTATGTATACTCTGTCAGATTAACTGTTGCTTATTATTATAATATATCTTTATTTTTCTCTCTCACAAATGATAGTATTGTATGCAGTACACATAATTCTTGATAGAAATACACCTTTGAGACTGGTATTCGTACTTTACTATGGTTTGCCAACTTTTCACTCTGCTAACTTAATACTGTGTAGACATTTGTGGAATGATTTTATATTATATAATACTCATAACCACTCCACATCTCCATACAAGGAATATTATACTATCACAACAAGATTAGTTATATATCTTGATAGGTAGATTTTGACCGTTCATTCATTTTATTAATTTTATTGCACTGTAGTTCCAATATAAGTTTATACGTATCACGAAGTCAATATTATATATCATAGTTGAGTCTTTAGTATTCAGTAGGTACCATATTCATCTATTATTATATCTGTTTACAAATATTTTAGGTTACTTTCAGTCATTCAATGATGCGTTTACATTTTACAATATTCTTGTACTTGAATAGCTGTATAGTTTCAGAACATGCGTAGTTCTTGTAATGCAGGATCTTCATAATATAAAATCAACTTTTAAACCTGTAACAAGAAACATTTGAATTGCGCATAATGTGTTATTTTATATGAAATAAAACATTATCATAACTTTAAATAGATACGTACCTTATTATAGATACAACTCTTTATTTTACAAAATGTTTACTTCATTTCCAGATTGCTTATAAATTACTCAAAAGTTAATTAATAGATTATCAAAATAGTTTTAGCTTGTTCAGATAAATAAATGTATTTGAGACATTTTGAGAGGGAAAAATAGTGACGTGACAAAGTAATTGTTTATAGAAACAATCGATTTAAAAAAAATACATAAAATCGATTTTGCCTGTTACCTAAAATGTGTAAGGTTGAATTAATAGAGCCCGGAACGCGAATTGATATTTACTATTCAATCGATTAATATTACATTAACGATACCTATGCATCTACAATAGTTTGTGAAGCTTTTATTTTTTAATTCGTTACCTGCGGATTCCTAGCTTTTAATTCGATAGTTTAAATTTAACTGCTACTTTAGTTATCAATGTAGCGCTGGTCTTCCGACAATAACTAGAACTCATTTAGTTTGTTGACTATTATTAAACTTGAATGAGTATCGATTATCTAAAAAAAAAAATTATGTTTTTTTTTAATTTTTAATTAATGAATCTATGATTAGTATAATATTTATGACGTTTAGTTTCAAATTTATTGGAAATTAGAAAAAAAAGGGGTTGATTAATTATTTTTCAAACATATATCAATTAGTTGACTTTTCATGTTTTCTAATAACATTTGTTTTTTATTACCACAGAAAAAAAAAAAAGATCTTTTAGAGATTTTCGATGTTTCTAGTTGCAATATTTGGGGGTTGTCATAATTGTTATTAATAATAACTTTAATTATATTCTAACCTAACGAGATAAAGAACCAAATTATTTTACATGTATTATGTAGTCAAAAATATCTGCACATTAATATAGATAAAAACGGATTAAAATAGTTATTGAAATTAAATTTTCTCGTTTTACCATAGGCTACTGTGTAAAGATGGGTTCTTTGATGTCGGAAGACTGAAATGTATGAGATTTTGTTTAAATAGAATGAACTAACACATTTAAGAATTATAATGTTGCTATTTAGAAAAGATAATAATAAAAAAAATATATATGGAACAACTCAACAGCAGCGCGGTATATTCAAAGAAAGATAATTTTTAATTAATTTTATTTAGTGAAAATAAAAACAATTAATACGGGATCAACTCGATAGCGATTATAAATATTCAAAGAAAAATAATAATTTGAGACCACCAGTTATAAAAAACAAATATTTCTCATTCAATTCAAATTTGTTCATAAACATACATACATACGACCTCTAGATAGTATCAATTTTATTGAAAATTTATAATAAATTTCGACTGAAGAGTGATTGCCAACGAGGAAAAGAATGAAAAACTATTTGCTTTGTTTACTTACATCGAGTGTTGACAGCCAGCCAGCAGTAAGAGTAGCGGCAATTATGTGACTAAATTACCGAAATATTTTATTGTTTAGTGTGCTAAAGAGCTAAAAATGTCGACACCTAAAATAAATTGTGGTTGGAGTGTCATCCTATTTTATGATAATTAGTAAAAAAGTGGATATCATCAAACGTTTACTAAAACGAATGTTAAGTTTCTAACCTCAAACAATAATAAATGGCTAAAACATTGTATTAGCACGGCATATACGGGGTGTAGAAGAACTAAGAAGTAACAGCCAGAGTTACTTAATATGAGCCAAGATAATTCGTCAAACATTTGTGATATTAACACCCAACAAAATAAGTTTAAATGGAAGTACTTTCTGTGGTTCATTTTGCTACTTAGATAAAGCGCTATAATTACTTTAATAGTTTTGTATATGTTTGTGTGATAAGAGTGGTAAGTGCAAGCATGGTGCTGCTTTACTATCATATATTAATACCAAAGTAAACTTGTCAAACACGAGCAATGAACAACAATGTTTTATTTATTCCATTGTTTTGCAAATTTCAACACAACAACAATCATAACCCATTTCTAAAGAAAATTAACAATTCAGTAGAATACCAAAACAGTTTTGTTGACAGTCTTTTCCGAGTTTAGTACATATTTTGCCACGGCATGCACTGAAATTGTTAGATTGCCCTTCACCATGAAGGTTAGTCATAAATTGCTTAAAATATATTTAACCACGTCTTATATAAATAAAGTTACTTCTGTTAAAAATTACAGATGTATTTTGTATCAATTATAAACGAGGCTGTATGACTAACAACTGTGTATTTTAATTAAATAAACATTGACAAAAGATTAATTATTGGAACAATATATCATAGGTTGCAATGAGTGCTTACCATCGGGAGGGTCATGAGCCTGTTTGACACCTTAGTTATAGAAAATGGATAAAAGGGTATTACTGATTAGGTGGTAGTTACTTCAAACAGATTAAGGAAATTAATATTAGCAGTGTCTGCGGGTTAGTTTAAGATGAGTAGGTAAGGTCAATTCAACTATAACTGCGATTAATGTACATACTTACTTCTAACAAAACTTATGGGTGAAAGACAGGACACATTAATCAAAATTAGTTTGTTTGAATTCATAAGGAAAATAGTTTCAATTTTAAATCTTTGATCCGGCTTGATCCATTGGTTGTTTCTGATTCTAAAACATACTATGGTTTTCATTTTTGATTTGGATGATATAAAATAATATTCTGGCAAGGTAGGTATACTAGACCTACAGTGGCAAAAGTGTGGTATGTAGGTATATGCTTGAATAAATGGTTTGCCTAGACTACTAGTTTTGGAATTTTAGTTTAAATCTGTTAATAGCTTGCATATGGGCAACAGTTTCCTACTTTGGGGGTTGATTGCTTTTTGTGAGTGAGTAAAGTCACACTAACAATATTTTATGCTGCGGGAACTGCTTCACATTGGGTAGGCCGTATGCTTAACTGTTACTGATGTAGGATAAAAGATGTTTTTAAAAAATTAGGGTTCCTCAGTACAATTCATGAAAACCGATTTTAATTAATTTCAAGCATTTTAAGATGTTCCTATGTTTAGAAAATTTAAGTGGCTTATGGCATTCCTAGGGTTAGTTATACAGTTTGTACAGAGAGTTTAATCCCTGGTGGTTCGTGTTGGCAGCTGTGCCGGGACATCATTTTCCCAAATGGTCAATTTATAAAATTTGCTTCCCGGGATGCTGGCTCCCTAGCTCGGCAACTTTCCAACTTTATTGTTCAGTTCCAGACAATTGAGAAACTGTAGGTTGGCAGCGGGGGTAGCAACTCGTGAACGGTACATTTCATAACTGCAAGCGTCTATAGACAAATGATAATTACCGCACCTGGACCTTGGACCAAAATATTAAATTTTATAGACAATTATGAAGTCTATTACTGTCATTATAATACCCTATGCCAAATTTATCTGCATATGGTGCACCCTGTCAGTTGACGAACAAGGCTTTGACGGACGATAGGTATGACAGAAGGATAGATTAACAGGGAAAGTATTTCCACCTGTCAGAAGATTGCTGAGGATTTCCTGGAAGAGTGTTGTGTTCATGCGAATGAGTGAGGAATCCCTGGAGGATTGTTGGGATCATGCGAGTGAGTGATGTGACCAGAGGTTGAGGAATTGCAGCGTCGGCAGTGCGGGCTACTAAGCGCGAGTAACACAATATGTGTGCGTTGCTAGCATTAATAGGCTACTGTAACCATTTTGCAAAAAACAAGCATACAGCCCGCCTGATACCGACAGGCGTTGTCCCATAAAGACGGCTTTGGGAAATTGTAGATTTGGGAGATTGTTGTTTTGGGATGTTGGCGTTTTGAGACAGTTACCTTTTTAATACTGTTGGTGTTTAATAGGCTACTGTAACCGATTTGTATAAAACAAGCATACAGCCCGCCTGATACCGACAGGTGTTGTCCCATAAAGACAAGACAGCTTTGGGAAATTGTTGTTTTGGGATGTTGGCGTTTTGAGACAGTTACCTTTTTAATACTGTTGGTGTTTAATAGGCTACTGTAACCGATTTGTATAAAGCAAGCATAATACAGCCCGCCTGATACCGACAGGTGTTGTCCCATAAAGACAAGACAGCTTTGGGAAATTGTAGATTTGGAAGATTGTCGTTTTGGGATGTTGGCGTTTTGAGACAGTTACCTTTTAATACTGTTGGTGTTTAATAGGCTACTGTAACCGATTTGTATAAGGCAAGCATACAGCCCGCCTGATACCGACAGGTGTTGTCCCATAAAGACAAGACAGCTTTGGGAAATTGTAGATTTGGAAGATTGTCGTTTTGGGATGTTGGCGTTTTGAGACAGTTACCTTTTTAATACTGTTGGTGTTTAATAGGCTACTGTAACCGATTTGTATAAAGCAAGCATACAGCCCGCCTGATACCGACAGGCGTTGTCCCATAAAGACAGTTTTGGGAAGTTGTAGATTTGGGAGATTGTTGTTTTGGGATGTTGGCGTTATGAGACAGTTGCCTTCTTAATACTGTTGGTGTTTTGGCGCGGTTGTCCGTGTGAACCAAGAGGGACTAATTATACATATCTATATATAGCATCATTATAATTTCATGATTTAGATGTCGAATGAAGTATACACCAATGGATCGGGCTAGACATAGAGCGGTAAAGAGCGGATTATTAGATGCAGGTTGATAGGCCGTGATCATCTAGTGTTGATGGACTATAATTATCATCATCATCATGGTCATGTTAGTCAGTCCAGGACTTGGATTAGTTGCATCATTGTTACAATTATGTGACATTGATATGAATGATTCATAATTATCATCATCATCATCAAGTTAGTCAGTCCAGGACTTCGATTAGTTGCGATATTGTTACAATTGAATGACATTGACATAGATGAGCCATGGTTATCATCATCATCTTAATTATCATCATCATCAAGTTAGTCCAAGACTTGGAATAGTTGCGATATTGTTACAATTATGTGACATTTGACATGGATGAGCCATGGTTATCATCATCATCATCATAATTATCATCATCATCAAGTTAGTCCAAGACTTGGAATAGTTGCGATATTGTTACAATTATGTGGCATTTGATATGGATGAGCCATTATTATCATCATCATCATGATTATTATCATCACCATCAAGTTAGTCCAAGACTTGGGTTAGTTGCAGCATTGTTACAATTATGTGACATTGATATGGATAGGCCATAATTATCATCATCATCATAAGTTAGCCAGGCCACGGGTTTGATTAGTTCCGATATTGTTACAATTGTGTGACATTGGTATGGATGAGCCATGATCATCATCATTATTATCATCATCATCATGAAGTTAGTCCAACACTTGGGTTAGTTGCAGCATTGTTACATTTAAGTGACGTTGATATGGATAGTTACAGGACAGGAGTTTTGTGAGTGAATAATGAAAAATAAAATCGAAATTTCAGGTTTATTGAAATCAGGTCAGTTGGTTTAAAAAAAAAAAAAAACGATAACGTAAGTATGTGGAGCACAGTAGAGGCACATTTTGGCGAAGGGAGTTTAATGGCAGAAAGGCCTACTTCCAACCCAACTAATAAACAAAAAAAAAAAAATTTTGGAATTCGTTTTATTTGAGGCTCTTGATTTATTACCCTGTTTTAGTTTCGATTATGGAAATGAATTTGTATATAAATGAATTTAACTTCCTTGGTTCAGTTGTCTACTGGGGAATCGTGTCTCTGAATACTTAGGTATAGTGATCCGAGACTTTAGTTACGATAGAACGGGGAAGTCCCTGGCGGTATTGAACTTGGATTGGTTTTAACAAACAACTTTTAAGCAAAGTTCTTTTGTATTATAAGAACAAAGCTTGTAAGTTGACACTCTACAAGAAGCTGACACTACCACTGATTGGACACTCCACAATCTCCTGGTATTGACTATATAGTGAGTCTGGGTTCGTTTATGGTAAAGGATGACTTGCATTGCACTTGTATCATTTGCATCTGTGGAAGCACATGGATTTTGGAGAGCGAAAGTATGCGATCCCACTTGAAGTACTCCTGTGTCAGTCAAGGTTAGTCCGCTGGCGAGGAAAAGAGTTGGGGTAGTATATTAACTATTCGGTTTGACTTAAGGACATGACTGATGGGGCGACAGCGTGCATACCAATTCCAACTCCTCTTATGTCAGTCAAGGTTAGTCCGCTGGCGAGGAATGCTTTGGGTGTACTTGTTGGCGTGCTTGTCGGTTGGATTTTGAGTCATAGCTGAGTCGCTGTGCCTCACAACCACAGGCTTATCTTGGATTCATGTGTCAGGATGTAAATTCTGCTGGTTCAATGAGGAGACATCTTGCTTTGATGGAATTTCCCGGCTTATTATATATGATATGCCAGGTATAAATACACACCACACACATGGTAAAATTCGAGGAATGTATCGACAGGGGATTAGACATAGTAACCGCGATTTTTAGGAAAGGTAAAGGTGGTTTGTGTTTATGAAGGTAATATTAAATATTAAAAATTATAATAACATTTTAAATTGTAGTTTTATTTCTTAACTGAAATTTTAGCCATTTCAGAGTTAGAGGGAGAGTTAGGGAAAGTTTTAATAGACTTTATCAAGTCAATTAAATACTTTCGGGGGTTGTGTGTAACGGTACAGACCGTCTTGCACGTGGGTACGCTACCTTTAAGTGATCTTGGTTCACGAAAGATAAATTATGATTTTAATCTGTGGTATGAATCTATGGTTTTGTTCGGGTGGTTTTGAAATAAAAAACTTAAATATTAGTTTAATAAATGTAAATCAAACAGAAAATAATTCAATTGGTTTGATTTTATCTTTTATAATTTGATTCATGAATTAAATATATATTTTTATAATAATTTATAAATTAATATGAGAAAAAGTAATTGTCAATTATGATACTTCGAATGATTTTAATGGAGTTACTGGGGCAGTTCAACCCAAATATGCTAAAATAATCTAATTAGATTATAAAACGAATTATTAATTCAATTAACCCATATTTTGGGACATTTTGATAAAACATGTAATGATGTTAAATACGGAAATATATCGGCATTGGCTGGCGGCAGATTCGCGCGAATAGCGTATGATGGGTGGGGGGACGCGAGCCTTGAAGGCTGAGTTGATGAGCGAGGGAAGGGACTTTTGGCGGAGACACACTGGAGAGAGGGCGAGACTTGGAGCTGAGATTCGTCAAGAATAGTTGAAGTGTAAGGTAGATACCAGAGCACTTATGAAGAAGGACTGGCAGAGCTGCAAGGAAGTTGGGTGAGCCCTTTCCAATTTGGCTTCACTGTTATAATTCTTTACTATACAATTATATTTTCTATTTATTCAAATGTGAAAGCTTTGGTGATAACCCTGGCTGTCGCTGTTCGTCTTGACCTATTAAATACTTATTACGGCTTTGGTGATAACCCTGGCTGTCGCTGTTCGTCTTGACCTATTAAATACATATTACGTCACAGGAATCCGCCGAAACATATTATTTTTATGGGTAATAATAACCCATCATATTGTACAATTCATAGCATACGGCAGTTTCAATGGCTACCCTCAATAAGTTGACTTCAGTGTGATTCAATAGAGCCTCTGATCGTCAGCTGTGTTATAATAACGACACGTGGCTTGGAGACTTGCTAAGCTTGATTGTACACATTATCTACATACAACATTATTGGCCCTGACTGTTCAGTGGCACCAGAGGAATCACCATGCAATTACTAAGGCGTTTTGCCTATCATCGTTGGATAACCATTACTATTTTAATACTTAAGGGAATTAATCCTTCAAATACTAGCCAATTTAGGCTTTACTAAGGCGTTTTGCCTATCATCGTTGGATAACCATTACTATTTTAATACCTAAGGGAATTAACCCCTCAAATACTAGCCAATTTAGGCTCTACTGACTTGGGTATTAACCCACATCACTTTGGTGAACCCTTCAAATACTAGCCAATTTAGGCTCTACTGACTTGGGTATTAACCCACATCACTTTGGTGATAAAATCACCATAATACAGCAAAGCAGTTTCGACAATTCGCGTTTGCATTGATATATTACCTCCAATTGCATATAATGCAATTGGCAGTTGTAAAGTAAGAAAGTAGCTTCATCCTGTGGAATAATGGCTGGGTACCTGGATGGAACCCGAGTTCCGAAGGGGAGGGTGTAGGGCTGACTGGGTCAGAGGCCTATATTAAGATGCCGATGATCCTCATCAGACAGAACGGCGGAGCCACCACAGTTTGCAAAATAATGTAAAAGGTACGGGCCTTAACTGCGTTTCCTTAAGCCACTGCGAAGCTGTATTAGTGATTTCAATTAGGTTGTGTTTGTAGGTACTGATTTGCTAATAGAAAGGTAAGAATTATGTTAAAGTGTCATGCAATGAACCATAATTCACTCATAAAGTCCTGGGTTTACTAACGGTCACAACAGTAATATAAGGGTCCACTCTAGATGATCACACTGCCAAAAACACGGTCCAAATTATTAATATCACATCCGGTTAACAGAAGAACGGGGTATACCTCGTCATGGGGTATATTTTACAGGTGTATACTCTTGTAGGAATGGGGTCTAACAGCTTATAAGCGCATATAAGCTGCCAAGTCGGCAGCAGGCTGACGAGACGTTCAGGAGAGTAGCTGCATCGTCAATTTCGAGGGGGGGTCGTTACAGCAGTGTGTGATTTGGTCAGATAAATTTATTTATACAAACGGGTGTGGTTTTTACACAGATTTCATTACAGAACTCTAAAAATATAGTGAACGACAAATATCGCTTTAAAACCCATCTGTTGTCTAGATTATTTACATACGTACATTCTAGGGATCTTTATAAATTGGTCGAGAGCAAAATTAACTTTTTACCATAATATTTCTCCCTCTGACGTTGTATTAAAGTTTAGTAGCGGGGGGATTTAATTAAATTATTACTTTAATATTTAAAATTACTCCTGGATAATGGAGTTGCACCAATATTAACGTAAAATATATGTTTCTTTTTTCGTTAACTGAATTAGATTTTAAGTAAAAATTTTATAACACTTGCTAGGTAACTTTATGTAAGTTAATATTTTGTTTTTTGTTATTTTGTTGAAACAAAATAAAACATTTAAAACTCGTTATAAAATTTTGTTTTGTTTCAATATAACCTTTTTTGTAATAAATGCTTGCTTTTTGAATTTTCATTTTATTTCATGTTTATCGTTGTCAACCCTAATTCATGCCACACTGCTGAGATGTCATACGGGTCTCCCAGCGAATGGGTTTAGAGGATACTCCACGACGCTGCTCAACTGACGGTTGGCGAAGAGAAGGACAGTGTTTTCAAGCTGTTTAAATGCCACTTATTTCGCTAAATGATTGCTTAACGTGCCCTCCGAAGCACGGAGACGAGTTCGAGATAAATAAACCCATCCATGAACAGGCTACGGTCGACATAGTCTAACTTGTGGAATTCCATAGAGCTATTCACCTTATGTTTACAGAGCCTTGCAAAAGAATCGCTCGCCCTCGCCTCCTGCTGTTTTCTCTATAACTCGTCCTTTTTACACTAACTCCCAGGAACACAAGAACCCTCTAGGTCAAAAGGAAATTGTTAATTGTCAGCGGGCTTCTGTAAGGTGGACACCATCCGGACCCACCATACCCCTGGCCATAGCCCCTGGGGGTAGGGGAAACAAGCGTAATATAAGGAGGGAAGTAAAATCAGTTTCCTTTATTGATCATAGGGATAGCAATATTGAAAAAGTAAGGAATTTCTGATCTATAAAAGCAATAGAGTGCGTCTAATCGAGCATGAATGTTGGTATGGGCATGAACAAAGCGATATAGGGTTTTATTAATATTCTTTTAAATATAATACTATACTAGCTGTCCCGGCGAACTTCGTACCACCTAACAATCAATAAATGTCGTGGTACATATTAGCTGAACTAAATTTATGATTTTATGGAATTAAAACAATGAATAATAGAAAATAATAGAGAAGCTCGATGACATCATTGCGCATGTCAGTTTAATTGAACACGTAAAGCAACGTCGACCGTAGCCTGTTCACGGATGGGTTTATATTACCTCGAGCTCCTCCGTGCTTCGGAGGGCACGTTAAGCTGTCGGTCCCGGTTGTTATCATTAGATTATCTTGAGCTCCTCCGTGCTTCGGAAGGCACGTTAAGCCGTCGGTCCCAGTTGTTATCAATAGATGACAGTCGTTAAGCCAAGTAGGCGGCTCGAAAACACTGGCCTCCGGCAACCCGCAGTTGAGCAGCGTGTTGGAGTATGCTCTAAACCCCTTCGGTTGAGGGAAGACCCGTATCCATAAAAACTCGTGCTTCGGAGGGCACGTTAAGCTGTCGGTCCCGGTTGTTATCATTAGATTATCTTGAGCTCCTCCGTGCTTCGGAAGGCACGTTAAGCCGTCGGTCCCAGTTGTTATCAATAGATGACAGTCGTTAAGCCAAGTAGGCGGCTCGAAAACACTGGCCTCCGGCAACCCGCAGTTGAGCAGCGTGTTGGAGTATGCTCTAAACCCCTTCGGTTGAGGGAAGACCCGTATCCATAAAAACTGAAGATTTCATAAAAATAAAGATTTCCATATTAAAAAAAAAACGTTTCGTTTTATTTTTTAGTTTTGAAATCGGTTTTATCGTTTTGGTGATTTGTAAATGTCATTACTTTTGATATTTACTCAGATTTGATTCTTGCGCTCGGACCCCATGGGCCAAGCGGTCTCACCCCAATCGATGTGACATTTTTTAATTTTCTAAACAAATCACAGACAACTTTCGCGACATAAAAGTGACACCAATCGATTTGACATTTAGATATTTGACAACCAATAAATATCGCAATCCTTTTTCAACTGACACATTCATTTGTATGGGAAAATGTTTTTCCTTTTATTTTATTCTTTCGTCAATTTTCCAATGTTTTTCATAGTTATTCTGCTATTCGGGACGGAGAGAAATCCAACAAATCAAAAACCATGTACATCGGTCCTGCGGTTCTCGAGTTATAAGTGTTCGAACAAACCCGACTTTGTTTTATATATATATCTATATATATAAAAGAAAGTCGTGTTTGTTACAACACTTATAACTCGAGAACGGCTGGACCGATTGCCATGGTTTTTGATTTGTTGGATTTGTTTCCGTCCCGAATAGCAGAATAACTCTTAAAAACATTGGAAAATTCTCGAAAAAGTAAAATAAAAAAAAAACATTTTCCCATACAAAATGTTCGTGGTTGTCGTCAGCCTGGCGCAACTCAAGGTAAAAAAACGACTCTATGAATCGGAAGCGAATTTGGTACAAATTCTGATTGTTTTCGCTCCCATTTCATACATTTAGAATTTACGCTATTTGTATGGCACATCCGTCTCTTAAAACGTAGTGGTTACATTCTCTTTGGTTGTCGTAGCTGTCAAATGTGACATTGTCGTACGTGCGTACGCCAAATGTATGCGTGCGTTCAGAAATTTAAATCAAGCTCCATAAATCTATATAATATATAAAATAATGTCGTATCTTGGTCGGGAAAGTATTAAAAACATTGAAAAATTGACGAAAGAATTAAATAAAAGAAAAAACGTTTTCCCATACAAATAGTGCCAGTTAAAAAGGATTGGAATATTTATTAATATATTATTGAATATTTTAAAAATATTGAAAGTTGTCTGTGATTTGTTATGAAAATTTAAAAATGTGAAATCGATAGGGGTGAAAATGCTTTTCCCATGGGGTTCGAGCGCAAGAATCAAATCAGAGTAAACATCAAAAGAAATGATAAAACCTATTTCAAAACTAAAAAAAATAAAACAAAACGTTTTTTTTTTTTAAATTTAACAATAAGGAAATCTTTATTTTTATGAAATCTTCAGTTTTTATGGATACGGGTCTTCCCTCAACCGAAGGGGTTTAGAGCGTACTCCAACACGCTGCTCAACTGTGGGTTGGCGGAGGCCAGTGTTTTCGAACCGCCTAAAGGCCACTGATTTAACTTAACGACTGTCATTAAATGATAACAACCGGGACCGACAGCTTAACGTGCCTTCCCAAGCACGGAGGAGCTCAAGATGAGCTAATGATAACAACCGGGACCGACGGCTTAACGTGCCTTCCGAAGCACGGAGGAGCTCAAGATGAGCTAATGATAACAACCGGGACCGACGGCTTAACGTGCCTTCCGAAGCACGGAGGAGCTCAAGATGAGCTAATGATAACAACCGGGACCGACGGCTTAACGTGTCTTTCGAATCACGGAGGAGCTCGAGGTAATATAAACCCATCCGTGTACAGGCTACGGTCGACGTTGCTTAACTTGCGTGTTCAATTAGACTGGCACGCGCAATGACGCCATCGAGCTTCTCTATTATTTTCTACTATTCATTGTTTTAATTCCATAAAATCATAAATTTAGTTCAGCTAATATGTACCACGACATTCATTGATTGTTAGGCGGTACGAAGTTCGCCGGGACAGCTAGTAGATATATATATAGATGTAATTAATATAGCCTATTCGAATTATGTGTGTTGGTCGCTATTTTAATAATGTTTGCATTGTGCCACCTACATTTTGTTGATTATTTTGTCCTCTATCCAAGTTGTCTGGAAAAGATCGCTATGCGATAAGGCCGCCTTTAAACTGTTAGCTACGGTTGTCACTATTGTTGTAATATTTTTAACGGTGCAATAAAGAGTATTGTATTGTATTATTTTTATTAACCTGTTACTTGACATTTTTTTATATATTATGTAAAGACGTCACACACATACATATATGTATATATAACTATCATCATCATCATCAGGTCCATTTTAGTCTCCACTACAGGAGCACGACCCTCTCTCGTCCGTCCTAGACGGAAGGAGGATTTTGGCCTACACTCCCCACGCTGGCCAAACGGGTTGGGGAGGCCTGACCGATATTTGATAATGTATTTCCCTTAGTCGTCTTGTGCGACATCCACGGGAAGAGACGGAGTAATTCTATTCTAGTCTGCCGGAAACCACACGGCTAAAGATATAACTATAGATGAAAGAATTACTTCGATAGCATAAAACCTTCTCGAGATATGATAACTAGAGAATAACAATTTTGTACTTTCCCGAAATCGCTCCATGTGAAAGACTAGACAATGTTAATATATTTTTTTTAATAATTTCATGCTTTTAAATAGTACTTTCCCACTATACTTTGATCGACCATAAAACAAGTATGTATCAAAGTTTAGTTTAGTTATTAAAATTTTAAGATCATCGTTCTAGTTTTGTGTACCTATTTTACGATACAGGTATTTTTTTTCTCTATTATCTATTATTAATATTATCTTGTATATAAATATCCTATTAGCAACTGGTATTATCACTTAGCCATATTTTAGCATAAATGCTTAGCTAGCATAGACAATCACTGTACATTGTTTAAACAAATGTTAAAAAAAAGTATGGCTCATGCTTTCACTACTCACGATGAGCGCTATATAGTTACTCTATAACTACCTTTGTTATTCGATATCCGGAATTTTCCGGCAATCAGAATGTTTTCGGTAGGTATTGTAATACCAAATTGGCATCTCCGATTTCACAGTTGAGCGGCGTCCAATTAATAAAATTGACCGAACCGTCAATCCGTCGTAGAGTCAATTAATTCCTGGGTGGACCCGCCCAGGGCTCTCATTTTTCCACTGGTTTTTAATGGAAATTGTCAGTTCTATTGTTATCATTCACGTTGTGAAACGAGTCTTTGCAAACAGTCAGTTTTGAAGTTTAAATAAATGATGTTGATTCTTTTTGTTCATTTTTATGAACTTTTTTTCTTTCATAATTTTTCCCACACTTTGCTTTTGTTTCCAAAGAGGTAGGAAGCTAAAATTTAGTTGTTATCAAAAGGCGCGTATCCACCAGAAACGTTTGTCGCCAACATGTGTTGACAACATAAAAGTTGCCAACTTTTGTTCGGTGGAGACTCGGCTTTACAGAAACTTTTGTCACCAACACGTGTTGACAGCATAAAAGTTGGCAACTTTTGTTCGATGGAGACTCGGCTTTACGAATCAATTACAATAAAGGTTGCACACTTCAAATTAATGTAAATTCACCCTTGTTGCCATCAAATCAGAATAGTATACTGCCCCGGATGCGACATGTAAGGAAGTTAACATATCGTTCCGCTGTCGACGCCGAATATCACACTGTCAGAGAACAGATGTGCTCTTTGTTTGAATTCATGACTTACCGTAAAACATTCGTGTGACGGCACAATTATCAACGAAAAAGCCCTGTAAAAAATCTATAATTAGGTGGACGACTTCTAACCACTTTTTATTGAAAGAACAGATATAAACGCCGCTCTAGAAGTCTTCTTGCCATTCAGATAACAATATTTCAACGTTGTAAGCATCTGATCAAATGGATGCGTTGAAACAATGTTTTTTTTTACGGGACTGGGGCCCACCACACATTCCCACCACTGTATCAGCTGTGTCAGATTAACAGCGTCGACCGCCAAAAAAGGCAATGAACAGTAAAGTCCATTGCAGTCCCGGGAGTAAATCTACAGTTACGGGGGTGAAACAACGGTTATTGTACCTATTATTTTTTATTCTATGGTTATACAGTTTAAATATTTTATATTGGTCACGAGTTCTTAGCATCAGTAATTTAATTTTTTTCGGACGTACCTCTCGGGTAGGTCGAAAGATGTGGTCCACCTTTACATAGCAATAACGGTTATTGTCAAATTGCTCACATTTTTAAGGCAAGTAAATCGTATTTCTCCTTTGTTCCCTGTATGCTTAAAACGCAATTGGTCTATGTCCGGAACAGTGTCTAATGCGTATAAACTCTAAATCGCAATCTGCCTAACTTTCAGAATGCCGGCGGCGCTATTCGACTAAAATGCATTAATACTAAAACGCGTTAGGGCTAATTCGCATTAGGCCTAAAACGAGTATTGACTAATTTCTATAATATATTTATTCGTTTAATCAAGATAAAACTGCAAAGTGGTCCATCAGTGGATTTCTACAATGTATTGTAGTGGACCTAGTGTTAAAACCATACTGGTGGGACCACAGGTTTGTATTGATTTCCTTATTGTGAAATTATGAAGTTTAGGCAAACCGCGACTTAGTCATAAGGCGAATTAGGTTCAACGCGAAATAGGCATATTGATAAAAAGTTCAATAGGGACTTAGACAAGTAACTACTTAGTCCAAACACGACCAAAAAAAAATTGTTAGGCAAAACGCTACATAGACCAATTGCGTTTTAAGCATACAGAGAACAAAGGGTATTTGTTTCGTTATTACATCGAAAAAAACTTTAGTCAGTAAGGTAAGTAGGTATATAACTTGCCCTCTAGTTTTTTCAAAAGTAATTTACGAAATTCTATTTCTTGTGAACGGAAAACCAGCCAAAGTATATGACAGGTCTATCATCATACTTTCACATGAACGGACACCAAATGAAGTGCATAACATCAGAAGACACGCTTGCTTGACGCAACCCATCTCACAGTGACGTTATCTGCAGCTTTGCACCATTGTTTTTTCCTGCAAACTGGAAAAATGTCCATTAGGAAACGGGGCTTGTGCGAAAGAAGCTTGGTTTTTTTTATCTAATAATTGGAATGCCAGAATCCAGTTTCCTTTATCAGACTTGTAATAAAAGAAAAAAAAAATTAGTCGTCTATAAAGTCGGTTTGCTGACGACAATTTTACGTGATAACGTCATAAGAAAACATCGACCATCGACATCGACGAGCATTTTCTATGTATTATAAGTATGTATTTACAAAAAAAAATGCATTTAAGTACATTTATCAGTTGTCTAGTATCAACACAAGCTTTGCGCTTAATTTGGGACTAGATGGCGCTGTGTAAATTGTCTAGAAATATTTATTTATTTATCGACCGATGGAGTGGAAGAGAGATAGATGCGTCACAAGCCGAACGCTTTTCTCTATGCCGATCGTGTTTCTCTATCGCTTGTTCCACGTTCTCATTCACGAACGAGTCATTTTTTTTATATGAGAAGGTGGAAAACGAGCATGTGGCCCACCTGATGGAAAGCAATCACCACCGCCGATGGAGTTCAGCAACACCAAGGGGTCGCCGATCAGTTGCCAGCCTAATACTACTTCCTTTCCTTCTTTCTGGTGACTTCACTCACTCGCAGGAACACAACAACCCTCAAGGGAATTGTTATTTGGCTGCGGTATTCTATGAGGTGGAGGTACTCCCCCAGTCGGGCAGCTTAAAAAAATATGCCATGCCCTACCTCTCTTTTCGCCAGAGCCTCGTTTGTCTGTCAGCAGGGTGCACCACGTGCAGGTGAAGTTGGCTTTGGCTCAAAAATGTTGATGAACCCCTTACACCCCAAATGCTTTTACGTCGTGCGTGCAGCCGGCGTTTGTCGATTTAAAAGACGTTATCGCGACAAAAAAGGGTTGACCCTAGCACGTAAGTTTATCATCATCATCATCAGTTCATTATAGTCTCCACTACAGGAGCACGCCCCTCTCTCATCCGTCACAGACAGAAGGAGGATTTGGCCTACACTCCCCACGCTGGCCAGACGGGTTGGGGAGGCCTGATCGATGTTTTATTATTTCCCTTAGTCGCCTTGTACGACATCCACGGGAAGAGACGGAGTGATTCTATTCTAGTTTGCCGGAAATCACACAGCATACGTAAGTTTGTATTTAGTTCTAATTATGATATGTATGTACGTCACAATTATGATGATAAACCAACCACGTTTAAAACAATACTCAAATACAGACGTAGACAAAAATAAAAGTTAGTTGAGTGTAAAAAACGTACACAAAAACAGTAAAAAAAAAACCAACGTTTCCGAGAAAAGCACCCGTCAGACATTTTAATGGACAGCCTGTAGATTAGGAGACAAAAGCGGGAGTTCCACCAGAACGTATATAAAGCAGCTATTAATTACGTAGACAATGGGCACATCACGCGTCCGTCGCTTTGCACAATGACACTCACCCGTTTTAATGTTTATCTACATATGGTTAGCCGACTGTGTTTAGAAATAAGGGGGGTATCATTAATGTGTTTAATATTCTTTCAAGAGTTTTTTTTTTTTTTTTTTTATACTATGTCGGGTGGCAGACAAGCATACAAAGATTATAATATACGGGCAAGCATACGTCCCGCCTGTTTTGAAGCGGTTACCGTAACCATATTAACGCTAGCAACATAAAATATCACTCGCGCGCCGCCACCCCCGCTGCCAACGCTGCATCTCCTTCCTTTGTGGTGACCTCATTCACTCGCAGGAACAAAACAACCTCACAGAATACCGCAGCCAAATAACAATTCCCTTGAGGGCAAGGGAATTGATATTTGGCTGCGGTATTCTGTGAGGAGGTACATTCTCCAGTCGGTTTGCTTACAATTACGCTCCCTACCTCTCTTTTCGCCAGAGCTTTGTTTGTCAATCAGCAGGGTGCACCGCGTGCAGGTGAAGTTGGCTTTGGTTCAAAGATGTTGATAAACCACTTACACCCGTTAGCCGACTGTGTTTAGAAATAATGGGGGCATCATTACTGTGTTTCTACTCTTTCTATTTCTTTCTATTACTATTCTTTCAAGGTTTTGTGACGTGAATATGTCTTTGCTACCAGACTGTCCAAAAAATGTAATGATAACAAAATCGGCCTCCCCAACCCGTTTGGCCAGCGTGGGGAGTGTAGGCCAAATCCTCCTGCTGTGTGGGACGGACGAGAGAGGGTCGTGCTCCTGTCCTGTCCTGCAAAATCGGGGGATACAGTTTGTAGTCGTAGTTTCGAATTTATGCTCTACATCCAAAATTCAATCACACCACAATACTCACACGCTAAGTAAGGACTATTTAACATCGCGTGCGGGAGGGGAGGGGGAAGCGCTGCCATTTTGAGATAATTTTAGTGCATATAACGTATTCACGTACAACACACGGCCGTGTCCATGATGTATCATGGATTCATATTCTTTCAAGCAAGCGATTCCGAAAAAAATGGGTTTTTCGGATTTGCTCGGATGGCAGCGTTTGGGAAATTGCCAAAGATGTTCATCATAATACCTCAGTGTCTTTTTCTCAAGAGACTACAGCATGGGGTTCTTCAAAAAGGGCGTGAAGAGGTTTATACATGGTCGGCAACGAGCGTTAATTGGCTGCGGTCTTTTGTGAGGTGGAGGTATTTCCCCAGTTGGCAGGTTATACCAAAGCTTCTTAGTTAATCAGCAAGATGCATTATCAACTTGTCGTGCCCGGTCCGTCCCGTTCTCGTTATGTGTGCTGAACCCTAAAGCCAAAGACATTAAAAAAAAAAACATTTTATTAAGACATTAACATCCAGACAAAATTAAATGTAGAATACGTACTTAGTTATAATTACTGTGCCCACAAAAATATTAAGCTCCTGTTTTGGGCAATCATCAAAAAAATATTCACAGCGCAATCTGAAAAACAAATAATGAAATAATCCAGACAAAATCTGATCATTTAATCATATACTTAGTATGTTAAATTCCAAAAAGATAGGGTTTATTTCGTTTATCCACCCTAAAACAGCCACCCTAAGGTAGATAATCGGAAACGCGTGAGCTATCTGATATGTAAGATATTATGTGAATTCCACCGACCGATTATCAACCTCGTTCAGGGTGGATTATATGGTAATCCATAGAATTAGAACGAAATATTTCTTTTTCCCTCAGGTAATCCCTTAATTAATAATTATTGAACAAAAAAATAAAATAAAAAGCGACAGCCGTATTATTTATAAATACTGCCATCTAGCAGCAGCTTAAGGAACTAAAATAACTAGCAAGCGTTTTGCTACGAAGCGACTACCTGCTTTGTTCTATTGAATAAAGTTGTGACGCTTTTATATAGATGGCGTTACATTTTCATTGCAACAACATTATTACCGGCAAAAAACTAACAGAACTGCAGGGACTTTTTACTCCAAATTTCTTTTAAAAAAACTTAAACCCTACAAATACTACAAGGATTTTATCACAAGCTTTTATTTAGTTTCCATGCGGTATAATCAAAAAATGCAAGTTAAATTTGACCAAGTGTTCGATTGAGCTGAAATTTCGCATACCTACTCCTTTGGTTCTCGTAACAATATCCGATTGTCCATGTGCCGCCATTATTAAACGAATATGGCGGCCGCTATAAATGTTAAATGATAAAAATAAATGATGATATCGGCAATTATATTGCTATAGGATATAGGTATCAAAATTGGTACCTATCAAATAAAAGGGCTTGAGGATTGAAACACGGTATTTTTTTTATTTCAATCTAAAAAAAGTTTGTTTTAAAAACTGAAAACCTATCTGGTCAAATTATTATGATATATTTTAAAAAAGGGAGAAAGAATTTAGAAATAAGGAACAAACTCAGTACTGTCTTACACATTGGAACCGACATAGTTACGTACTGTGCGGTTCCAGAGAGGTTTTCTTCCATGTACTATCAAGCTGTGGACTGAACTGCCTGTTGAGGTTTTCCCAGGAGACTACAGAATGAGGTTCTTCGAAACGTGAAGAGGTTTTTACAGGGTTGGTAAAGCGCATGCGATGCCTCTGATGTTACAGACGTCCAGAGGCTACCGTAACTGCTTACGATCAGGTGGGCCATATACTTGTTCTCTATCTCAGTGGTATAAATAATTTTAACAAAAAAAAAACTCTACAAATTACTCTACAATCGTATGCACCACTAAAAAGTTAAAAACTCTACCAGAACTGAATTTTATGATGAAAAAATGGGACCAATCTGGAAGAAGATAGTTTTTCAAATAAAAAAAGTTTTTTTTTTCAAATTGGTTTATAAATGACGGAGTAATGTAGTAACAAACATAAAAAATACAGCCGAATTAAAACCCTCCTTCTTTTTTGGAGTAGTTTAAAAAATAATATTATAATTGCAAAAACTAACTCAAAGCAGTGACTTGAATAATGGGAAATCAACTTTTAAACTTTCGCGTTGCATGATTTATGAAGCTTCAGTTTATTTTGTAGATACCTGGAGTTTGTAGTGGCAAGCTATCTTTCGGTTCAATCCAACTCTTGCTCTAAATGTTCAGGGTTAACCGTGAACATTTAGAGCAAGAGTTGATCATGTTCAGGAGGTACTTGAAAGAAACGGATATAAAGTGAATGGACGACTCAAGAAACCGGGAAGGAGACTCAAGCATCCAGAGGTGAAGAGACAACCAGCCCACATGCCCTACATCAAAGGAGTGACAGATAAGGTTGGCTAGGGGTTAAAGAAATATTTCATCCCAACCGTTTACACACCGGGTACCAAACCATTTGGTGGGTTCATCGAAAGATAGCTTTCCATTACAAACTCCAGGTGTCTACAAAATAAACTGCAGCTGCGGTAGTTATAGGCCAAACGAAGCGAACCATCGCTGAAAGGGTCCGAGAACACATCGCCGCTGTTAAGAACCGCCAGACGAGCAAATCAGCGTTTGCAGAACATATACTCGAAGTAGGCACGAATCACTGGATTGAATTTCATCGCACCCAAGTCCTCTCTACAGATCGCTAATTCTTCTCAAGAATTGTGCGTGAAGCGATTGAAATCAAGAAATATACTAATTTCAATCGGGAAGATGGATATAAGTTATCTGCGGCATGGAACCCAGTGATTAAGATCACTCAACCTCGTTTTGGTTTGCAGTCGGGTAACGGACAGAATACGGACGCGTCGGTTAGTTCGCAGAATATGGATGTCATGAGTGTAGTATCTCGCAGTATATGGATATCGAACAACACGAGGGTAGATGAAGATTCGTCGACCTCGACAACGGAGACAGAGTAACACCGCTGAGACAGTCAGCCTGTAACCACGGCCGGTGCAACCTAGCCGAAATGTCAGGCAATAATAAAGGTATGTGAATACTCTTATGCATGATCGCGTTAATTCCAGTTCTTATATCTGAAATAGACAACTATTATCTCCGGCCCAGTAATGGGATATAGCCCACGCGAGCGAAGCTGCGGGCATAGCCAATCTCTCTAATAAAGTCAAAGTCACACAGTAAAATCCGCATAAATTGAACTGTAGAAAGTGTTTACTAGAAATTCCTCATTCCATCCTCGTCCTGACTGAGCGGAATACTAATCTCGAGGAATGCTTACAATGAAACTACTGAATGATCAGTAGGGATTTGGCACTGCATTCACAATGAACTTGACATAGTGTCTCTTATTCTTCATTGATATGTGATTCATTGATATTTGGGGTGTAAGTCGTTCATCAACATGTACTCGTAAGCTACCCGACCTGGGAATGTACCTCCACCTCACAAAATACCGTAGCCAACTAATAACTCCCTTGAGGTTTGTTGTGTTCCTGCGAGTGAGTAAGGTTACCAAAAAGGAAGGAATTGCTGCGTTGGCAGCGGTTTTTTGTTGCGAGCATTAATATGCTCGCAACACAAAAACGGGCCGTATGCCACCCGACGCGACGTAGTACAAAAAAAAAGCTCGGTGCTCGAAGACAAATATTTGTGTGCATGAACATGTCTGTTTGTCTCAGTCTGAGTGTTCTATGTATTATATTATGTAAGTATTTACAAAAAAAAATGTATTTAAGTATTATCAGTTATCTAGTACCCATAGTACAAGCTTTACTTAGTTTGGGACTAGATGGCAGTGTGTGATTTGTCCAGGAATATTTATTTATTGATATACTTAACTCGATAGAGTCGTTGCGCTTGTCACTCACTATTAATCAATCACGCTAAGCAATGGAGACTGCACCCTGTCTCATCATCATCAGGTCATTTTAGTCTCCACTACAGGAGCACGACCCTCTCTCGTCCGTTCCAGTCAGAAGGAGGATTTGGCCTACACTCCCACGCTGGCCAGACGGGTTGGGGAGGCCTGATAGATGTTTTATAATGTATTTCCCTTAGTCGCCTTGTACGACATCCACGGGAAGAGACGGAGTGGTTCTATTCTAGTCTGTCGGAAACTACACGGCCACCCTGTCTATTTATGGATGACTTTATTTACCTCTACCTTCGTGCTTCGAAAGGATACGTAAAGCTGTCGGAATCGGTTGTTGTCGTTGCAAAAGTCGTTAACCCAAGTCCTGGTTTTAGGCGGCTTGAAAACACTGGCCTCCGCCAACCCGCAGTGGCGTAGCGTGGTGGAGTACTTTAAACCAACCCTTGATTAAGGGGAGACAGGTATTCCAGCAGTGGGATGGATATGGGTTGATGCAGAATGAATAATACTTAAAGTACTTTAAGCACATACCTTTTGAACTTTTTTTTCTTAAATATCTTATTTCAATAAAAACGATAAATATAATTTATTTCAAAAGACGATGCACCGGCGGCCTTCGCGGGTTTAGTATTGCGCGAGAGATCGTCAGCGTGCAAATGTAATAGGGCTCTTAAGGCCTAAAGAAATGGCTAGTCAAGTGAAGCTCAACTGCCGTGCACCACGGATTTTATGTATCTAACACTATAGGGGACCTGAAACATTGAGTTGTTACATACCTAAAACATTTTATGGTAATGTGGAACTACCGATCTTTTCATGTACGACTCCGCCTCGCTCTTCGCCGGTTTTATTTATTCTTAGAGCGTCAAAATTTCTATTCTACCACAGAGCCTCAAACATACACTAATCGCCACTAACTTTAAGTAAGAGATATTTGTGATAACTATGTTAAGCATATGAATTTCCCTCTTACTAGCGGTTAACCACAAATAGCTTCACATATAAACAGTTTATTTTGGAGTTAAGTTTGTACTTGCAAAGTTATATAACTGGAATATTTATAGCAAATCTGAGGCCGTTAGATATAGCAATTTCCCGTAGCTAACTACATGAACAATGACGTGTGTGCAGAGCGGAAATGAGCATGTGTGCGTACGCCGCCATACAAACAGTTCCAGATTCGTCTCGGAGGGGAGGTGAGGTCGATACGAGAGAGCGGTAGGGAGGGGCCATACCGTACGTAGTGCTGTATACTGTGATGATAGTCACGAATCAAACAGTGAATTTGAAGGAAATAATTAAAGTAATGTGACGTTATTGTTTCTAACATTGTCTTATGATTAGTGGGTTTGTAATATTGCAGAATTTCAGTAATTTTGCAAATTATTTATTTAAAATAAAAACACATTAAACTAAAACTAATCTAAAAACCTTATGGGATAAAAATATATATATATATAAATAAATACAAAACTTATAAATAAAAAATATCCCCAAGATCGTTGTCTTTCGGCAGTGTCCCCAGAACACTGGCAGCATTACCTCGCTGGATAGCTATACTTATTCTCTGAGCAAGGTAATGGCCAGCCTTCTGGTTATAGGACGTGTCGACCAATTTTTTAGAAATATCTCTAAATAATTTGTGGGCTGACGGGCCCCACGGCCCCATGGTCTCTACCCCAAACGGGTCAAATATGTAACTGTTGCTTAAATTACTATATATTATTATATTACTATATACTATATATATATTTTGCAAATTAATTAATTAATATAATAATTTATAATTTAAATAATTAATAATTTAAATTAATTTATAATTTAATTTAATTTAATTTTTATTCCTATTTTTACCATTGCTATTTTATTTGACATATTACTATTGAATTGACACTATTTTATTGTAATTTTGATAATAATTTTTGACATGTTAAACAATTAATTCTTACTTACTAATAATAATGTTTTATATGGATACTCAAATCTGAAATAAATGAATATTTAATTTAATTTAATTTAATAATAAATTAATTAATCAAACTGCGTCCCTACCGCCGAAGCCGAAACCGATTACCATTGAATATTTTGATTCGAAAAATATAGGTTTCATTTTTTGCTAAGTGAAGTTGTTGTTATTGACAAACATCTCTATCTTGGTAGGACTCCAGAGTTTCTACCGGCTGAACCAAACACAAGTATCATAAATCGAACCTGAAGTTTGATTTTCGTAATCAAAAAATCCGATGGGAATTCATTCATTTTCAGGGGATTGGGCTTCAGCTCAGCCGGTAACCCCTGTTCTGTCAGCTACTATCGCTTGTAAACACGACAGCAAAATGGCTAATAAGAAAAGGAACGGCCTAATTAAAACAGTTTTTAATGCTGCCCAAATATTAAATCTAGTATGTAATACTGGATTTTTTTTGTACAACTAAAGTGGTAAATAAGTATACGGCCTGCCTGATGGAAAGCAGTTACCGCATTTATAGAGAATTATTTACAAAATAAATTAGAGATTTTCAATATCGTATTAATCACATATTTTATTAATTTTTACAGGTAAGGTCTTCTAGTATATGGTATTGCACTTATGACTCCTAACTGTGCGTATTGAAAACAATTAGATCAAGATATATAGACACGTCGTAGAGACGACCACGGCAGTCGGGGCGGCGCGGCGGCGGCAGTCGCACGTTTCTTCTGATTCAGATGTTGGCGAGAGAGAGAGCAGAGTCGACCAAAGCAGCCACATGCATGTTTACATGAACTAATTGGTAGAGGAAGCACGCAAAGTAGTGTAGATCAAATTGCCTTTAAATTTGATGTTCGCAAAATAACACTTGAATCAATTAAATACGAGTACCTAACAAATGTTTACCTTGTGTGGATCGAATTGCGGGTTGTCAAAGTAATCTTAGTGTCAAATTAACTATTGCTACAGTTATCCACATACATATATCTATCCTCTCCCATATTAAGGTTTCACCATTAGCGCTGGAATGGTTTTCCAGTTACCTTCGTGGCCGCCGCCAGTCTGTCCGGCTTGGTGAGACTTCGTCTAGCTGGTCGGTACTTGCCGCCGGTGTGCCGCAGGGTGGCATTCCTTCTCCTCTTCTCTTCTCCATTTTCATCAATCAGCTTGTTTCTAATCTTCAGTGTTCGTTTCATTTGTATGCTGACGACTTGCAGCTTTATTGTCACGCTGATTTGAATGGTCTCTCGGTAGCTATCAGCAACATCAATCGAGATTTATCTCGCATTAGAGACTGGTCTGTGCAGTTTAAAGTTTAAATGTAGCAAAATGTCAAGCAATCGTTATTGGTAGTTCTCGGATGCTTAATAGGCTTGATATATCTTCATTACCACCTATTACTTACGATAACGCGGCTATCCCGTATTCCCGTAGTGTAAAAAACCTAGGACTGCATATCGACTCCACTCTGAGCTGGCAAGTGCAGGTCTCCACCATATGTCAGAAGGTTGTAGGTACTTTACGCAGTCTCTATCGCTTTAAAAACTTTCTCCCTTTTAAAACAAAAATCTTGCTTGTACAAAGTCTCATCTTACCTATAATCGACTATGGTGATGTGTGCTACACCGATTTGAACGCAGACCTGCTCAACAAGTTGGAACGACTTCTCAACAGCTGCATACGTTTCGCGTTCGGGCTTCGGAAGTACGACCACGTTTCAGCTTATCGACTTCAATTAAAATGGCTGCCTATTCGTCAGCGTAGAAGTGTGCGCATCCTCACTACCCTCTTCTCTATTCTCAATGACAATGCCTCTCCGCTTTATCTGAAAAGCAAATTCCAACCCCTCTGTTCTCTTCATTCTAAGAACCTCCGCTCTGAAGACAATCTACTCCTGTTTTGCCCTCCTCATCACTCTGGTTTTGTAGACCAATCTTTCCAGATCCAGTCCATCCGTCTTTGGAATACGCTACCTGTTGAAATCAGGAAGGCTTTAACTCGGAGCTCATTTAAATCTATGACACGTACCTATTTCTTTAAAACATCAAAGCATCTGCAGACATAGTATGTTTCTAAACGGATATATATTTTGAATGTATATATATATCCGTTTAGAAACATACTATGTCTATACTATGTATGTTTAGAAACATGTATGTATGTATATGTGTATGTATGTATATATTTATGTATATGATTAAGTATTCATATGTATGTTATGTATTTCATCTATTATGTATTCCGGTCTCTATGTATTTATGTTGTGAAGTACTATTCGTCTATAATGCTTTCTTATCTGTTTTATATTTGACACGTCATTAATCTAATATTACTATTCGCCTTGTGCACCTACCATGTCTTATCTCTGCATCACCCTAAGGTCGACTGGTAGAGAATGCTTGTATAGCATTAAGTCCGCCTCTGTACATTATTTTTATGTGCATGAAGATTAAATAAATAAAAATAAAAAAAAAATGTAAAAATGAATCCCTATTTTCCTTGGTCACGACATCACGTGTGAACGGCTGGACCGATTTCGATATTTCTTTTTAAGTTGTATTTATTATTGTACGTAGAAGGTTCTTAATATAAAATTTGAAAATTTAAGAGAACTGAACGACAATATCAACTTTTCTAATGTAACTTTATGTCGTTTGACCGAACTGTCAGTCATTTGACAGATTACGCGAAACCAATTCGAATTCAATATTCATTGTTAAGCAGACAGGACAACGTCAGTCGGGTCAGCTAGTGTTAATATAATCAAATGTAAAATAATATAATGTTCATCCTCATTAAATGCCACCGCAAAAACTATCTCCCAAGACAATTTCGCCCGTTTCTCATGATTCGTAACAAATTAGCGCCGACAATGGCGTCGGCTTCCCACGCTACCATAATACTGATCTGATTCTGTCGTCATATAAAAAGAGCTTCTGTCTGTCTGTGTACTTTGTTTTCTTCGCACTCTAAAGACTCTCGTAGGGAGCAGATGGATGCAGCGCCACAAAAACGATTATTGTGGTAGTTTTGGGGTATTGTTGGGGTGTAACTGGTACATCACCATCTTTAGACCCAACGCCAACTACACCTATCCGTAGTGCATCCTCGTCGAAAGAGAGGTAGGGCATGTTGAACTCGACTGGAAGGTGAGAAGAAGTTTTGAAAAGCTTATCGTTGCTGGTAATACTGATAGCAAAAGATCACGGCAGATCTCCAGCACGATGGACTGACAAGCACAAAGAATTCCCCACTCAGAAGTTCTACAAATTCGTAAGGAGTGCTAGTAACCGTAACCGATAGCGAGAGAGAGATAGAAAGATTTCTATGATGAAATTCGACAACCACGAAACGTCGATGGTCTCGACGAAGAAAAAGAAATCAGCGCTCAAAATGTTTCGTTTTAGAAGTAAAGTGCTAAAAACAGCTGTTCTTGGCACTTTTCACTATTGCCAAATAGCCACTTTCGCTGCACATACCATCAAGAGCATTCTGTCCTAACTCAAGACACATTTCTTAGAACCAGAAAGGCTGTGGAGATCATAGTATAGTCAACCGAAAGCTCACCATACATTCCTTCAAATTCGCACGCATTTACAGCAACGAGGGAATAGCCATTGTTCGGCTGTACCCTAAAGAGTCAAAAAACGAAACTTGATTGGTTGGCGAACGACGTCAATGAGCTCATATCTCCAAACTGTCAGTAGAGAGTAAAGAAAGGACCAGGGAGTGCACGAAAGATCCAGAACAGACGTGCCAGTGGTGCTGCAGCGCTGTTCTATGTTAAGATAATATGAATGTGTTTCGGTGATTGAGTAAGGTTACCAGATGAGAAGCTGCGATAGTAGTAACGGTGCCATTGTTCGAGCAGTCTCCTTTTATTGCTAGATTCATAGGCTACGGTAATCGCTTTAAATCAGGTGGGCCCTACTTTTAGCACCCGACAATAAAGATATCTCCACATGTTCTAATGTAAAAAAGTTTAATGGACAGTGTCAGGGGAACACAACAGTTAAACATACATTATTTTCCATTTACATTCTGTGAATAATCGACCTTAAGATTATAATGCTCATATACAACAAACTTTAAACACAGTGTCAATGTGTCAAGAAGAAAGCGTATTAGTTGCTTCTTCGCTTATTATTCATCATCATCATCATTATCATCAGCCTGTATCTAGGTATCCATAGCTGGACATAGGCCTCTCTATGGCCTCCCACCATTAAGCGTTCCTTTCCGCTTCCGGCTCTTTCCCATTCCCTTGAGGTCAACGGTTCATCTAAAGGGTGTGCGCCCGACACTTCGTCGCCCCATACGAGGTCTCCATTCTAGGATTTTCTTCCCCATCTGCCATCACTTGGTAGATGTACCCAGCCCACTGCCACTTCAGCCATCTCACTCGAGCCATATCGACATATCATATCGACATATCATATCGACATATCGGTTTTCCGACGAATTTGTATGCACCTCTCACTCTTGCTCCTATAGTAATATATGAAACATAACTCTCTCTCTTTCTATATTCACTAACTTATATCTCCCTCTCAACTTCCGTTCGCTTTGCCCAAACACACTTTTCGTAACGCTCTCGTCACGCATTTACCAGCCTCTTTACTCGTCACGCATTTATTTAAAAATGGACTAAACCATAACAAAATTAATTTAAAACATACCGGACAAGTGCGAGTAGGACTCTCTCACCGAGGGTTCCATACGTAGGATCATTATAAATAGTGCAGGAATCTAACCCCCTATTTTTTAAGATTTAATTACCAATGTTTAAATAGTTTTGAGATTTATTCTTGTACTTGTAGTCTATAATGATGTTACTTGCAAAATTTCATAGGGAAGTACCCTATTAGTTTTGATTCCCTTGAGAATGTGTCGAAATATGCGTTTTTGCTGAATAAACGGCCGTATCTTTTTTTTACGTTAACTTATCAGTTTGATTTTTTTTACAACTTCATGTGAGCGCAGACCTGAGTATACAGTTCAAATTTTAGCTTTATACCTCCACGCATTCTCGACTTAGAGGGTCTTGACAGATAGACATATAGACAGACGGACAAGAAAGTGAAAAAAATCTTATAAGGGTTCCATTTTTCCTTTTGAGGTGCGAGACCTTAAAAAAATCATTTGGTTCTTTAACAAAGATAAACTGTCATAATATAGCTGCAAATATTGCGTGATTAGATGTAATGGTATTTTAATGAATATTTAAACTCGCTACCGCCTTTCTCGGAATCTAACGATATTGAGCTCATAGTAATTAACAAACGGCTTATAGTCTCACATTTCCTTGAAAAAACAGTAAAATAATGATCTAGACATTTGAAGTTGTATAAATGAACATTATTTACATACAAATGTCGAGATATTTGAGACAATGCAACAAATTTCCATACAAATTGTACATACACGAAAAGAAAATGTTAATTTACCTAACTGTAGCATTATTCTATTTTTCATGTAGAGTTCCGTAGCATTTATTACAAAAAAATAATAATTAATTAATAATAATAATAAAACCACATCTACGCGACAAAATCTAATTAATAAAGTTGGATATAAGACCGCTTAACTAAGTTTTATTTTGATCAGTAATAATAAAAATATGTGTGTAGTGTATAATGTAACGTTACAACTGAAAGCTTTTACAGTTGACAGTTTTTTAAAAATATAAAATGTTTTTGTTGCATACCTACATATCCCTAAAAATCCCTGCCGCTCTCTCGTGTCAGCCTCACCTCCCCTCTGCGACGAATCTGGAACAGTTTGTATGGCGCCGCACGCACACACGCTCATTCTAACTCTGTACAGACGTCATTATTTATGTAATAGTGAACGGCGCGTCATTTGTATGGAGTGGCCGGGGTGTGGTAATGGACACGGCCGTGTGTTTTACGTGAATACGTTATACGTAGGTCACACTAAAAGTTTTGCGTAACTTAAAAAACAACATGTTATAACCAAAATATTATGTTTATTGCTTTTCAAAATACTCTCCTTTACATTTTAAACATTTTGTCATGCGATCGACCCATTTTTTAAAACAGGAGGACCACAGATGTGAAGGCATGTTTTCTACGTGCTGATTGAACGCTATCACTGCCTCTTCGGAGTTGGTAAAAGTGAAATATCTCATCAAATCTTTGATTTTGGGGAAAATACAAAAATCGCAGGGTGCTAGGTCGGGGCTATGTACAGGATGGGTGACCAGTTGTACCTTTAGGAAGCTAAAAATGACTTTGTTTTGTTGGCCGTGTGAGAAGAAGCGTTGTCATGATGAAGGAGAACGCGGGTTTTTGGTCGTCTTTCGCTAACTTTTTCTAACACCCTGGGTAAACAAATGGTAGAATACCACTCGGTATTAATAGTCTTTTGATCTTCAAGTGGAATTGTGCAGATGGGACCTGTAGCTGAGACAAAAACGCGATCATTTTTTTACCAACGTTTATCGCCTGCCTCACTTTTGTTGGCCTGTTCTCATTTTCAAACATCCATTCACAAGATTGCTATTTTTTTTTTCGGGTTCAAAACAATAAATCCACGTTTCGTCTCCTGTGACAATGTCATAAATAGCATGTCCGTGGCCGTACTTCAGCAGCATCTGTGAGCACCATTCCACGCGATCCTGCTTCTGCTCCGCTGTCATTTCATGAGGGATCCAACGACAACAAAGTTTCCGAACTTTTAATTCTTCGTGTGAAATTTTCTGAATTTGGCTCATACCAATCCCCAATAGTCCTCGAATTGTCTCATAGGTAATCCGCGGATTTTCTTCAATTAGCTGCTTAACAGTAGCCACATTATTTTCGTTGACGGCAGTTGAAGGCCGCCCTTCACAAAATTCGTCATGTAAAGAAACCCGACCTTTCTCAAATTCAGCAAACCATCGCCTCACGGTGCTTAAACAAGGTGCTTCTCTCCCAAAAGCATTTTGAAGACGAGCGGCAAAAATCATCGCTCTAAAATCTTTTCGACTTAATTCCATTTTCGCTGCGTACGTAGAACTTTGATGTGTGATAAAAAACAATTGACAAATGATTTCCCGCTAATTTTCTTTTATTAATAAGAAGGTTGCAAGTAGTTTCAAAAAATATAACATTCGAAATTAAAATAGTTCCGATTAGCTAGAAGTGCAAAACTTTTAGTGTGCCCCATGTATGCACAAAATTTATCCCAAAATGGATAAATTTAGTTACGCTAAGTAACTAAACCTATCCATTTTGGGATAAATTTATATAATAAATTATTTTATCCTCCATCTATCCAGTGGTGTGATTGAATTTTGAATAGAGATGATATCAAGTATATATATATATATATTTGTAAGCTGTAACACTAAACTGTATCCCCCGATTTTTTATCATTCGTTTTTTTTGAATTGCCTCCCGATGGAAGCAATTTTAAACACTATATTTATATATTTTATTTAAAAAAGTATTTACGTCAAAATATAGAGCAGAAGGTCTCAGTAATTCTCTGTTTTCAAAGTTGGTTAGATACCATACTCAAAGCAATGAAAACCGAATAAAAAAGAAAACCGATACAAGAATGCGACTAAATCGAATCATCTATATGAATGAAATGAATGAACATTCATCTAATAACGAAATCAATTTATCGAATCGATCGAAGGGTCGATAAAAAAATCGATTGTAGCAACATACACTATAAACATTGTTAAAAATGTTTCAAATTCACTTTTACATTGGAGTTTTGAATTATTTGAATTCAACTTATAGAACAATTGTTTTACGGTTGGTTTTAGAATGTAGTGGTTGCGTATATGGGTAGCGTTTGTTGGAAGTTGGAACCATTGCGCTATTACCTACAGAAGCGTGCAGTCGTGGATTACATTTTTTGAAGAAATTTCCGAATTTTTTTTTTGTGATGAGTGTTTGTGTTACTGTCGGATATTTTTGAATTTCGAGTTATTTGTGTGTGTATGTGTATGAACATGTAAGTATCTTGATATTTTAATTTAATATTTTACGGAAATATGATCGAACTTTTTTTAAAAATATGTATTATTATATTACTTAATAAAGAGACTTGCTTTGTTTTGGGGTGTAATTGGCTGATAATGATCTTTAGAGTCAAAGCCAATCTCATCTGCACGTGGTGCATCCTTTCAACTAGCGAAAGAGGCTCTGGCATAAGAGAGGTAAGATACAGGGTTGTGTTCCTGCGAGTGAGTGACATTACTAGAGAGGAAGGTGCTGCTGCGTTGGTAGCGACAGTGTGCGGCGCGCGAGCGATATTTCATGTTGCATGTGTAAATATGACTAATTGACTACGGTAACCGCTTCACATCAGGCGGGCCATATGCATGTATGCCACCCGACGTAGTATAAAAGAAATACTTGCATATAATATAATAAAATTGTAACTGGCCGATGTCTGTTCCGTACATATTTAAGAAAAATAACATGAAGGGATTTTTCGCTGAGCAATATAAGCCAAATTAATTATACTTATAATTACAATAGTCGTCGTCAACTCTTATTCATCCCACTGCTGGGATACGGGTCTCCCCTCAAACGAATAGGTTTAGAGCATACTCCGTCACGCTGCTTAACTGCGCGTTGGCAGAGGCCAGTATTTGCAAGCCGCCCAAAGGCCACTGACTCGGCTTAACTGACTGTTATTAAATGATAACAGCCGAGACCGACGGCTTAACGTGCCCTTGATATAAATAAACCCATCCATATACAGGGTGGCCGTGTGGTTTCCGGCAGACTGGAATAGAATCACTCCGTCTCTTCCCGTGGATGTCGTACAAGGCGACTAAGGGAAATACATTGTAAAACATCGATCAGGCCTCCCTAACCCGTCTGGCCAGCGTGGGGAGTGTTAACCAAATCCTCCTTCTGTCTGAGACGGACGAGAGAGGGTCGTGCTTCTTGTTGTAGTGGAGACTAAAATGACCTGATGATGATGATGATGATATACAGGGTACGGTTGACATTGCTTAACTTGCGTGTTCAATTAGACTGCCACTCCCAACGACGCCGTCGAGCTCCTCAGAGACAATAGTAATATACCAAAATAATTATTTTTAGAATATTTGTTTATGTCGTTAGCACGTCCAAATTTGTGCAGTAAATTTTGCGTGATGCAAACAAACACAAATGTTATAGTCAGTATAACATTTGTGTTTGTTTGCATAACGCAAAATTTACTGCACAAATTTGGATGCGGTTTTTATAGTCGTAATTATGGATATCTAACTCCAAAATTCGATGTATGTTCATTATCTTGATATGCTGACCAGAAGCGAAATTATTGCTGTTTATTTTCTGAAATCTTTGCGAATGAAGTCACGGGCGGCTACTAGTTTATAATAAACAAAAAACTAAACATTTTGATATTTCGTTTAGGCTTTAAAATAATGTGTCATTATTAGACGCTATTTAAAGAATAAAAAAAAATAAGCAGGTTAGGCAGAATAAAAAAAAAATACGATTTTTAGACATTAAGTAAATAATATAATAAAAAACCTTTGTTTTCTAATATAACCTTTCTTCCAAAAGACTGTCCCAGTTAGATAGAACTAGGTTAAATACCAAGAGTCATTAGTGTCATTACAGAAACGTCGACGATTCTTATAGCTTCTGAATCGAGTTTGACTGAATCCTGAAGTTCTGAATCCTGTCTATATGTGACAACAGATTCGGATGAATTTTGCAGTTGAAATTCGGCACTGAGAAATTCCAATCTTTCGTTTGGAACTTATTTATAACTATTATACGAAACTAACTAAACTGTCGAGAATCTGTTTACCTCGATAAATGCCATAAAGTGAAACCGGTCGGTAAAAACAAATTTTAATTTATTAAACAGCAAAAGCGTTTTATTAATAAACAGAACAAATAAACTATTAAAACACAGAACTTAAATAATAATAAGACAATGGAACTTAAATAATATAAAAACCATAAGTCTTATATTTCAGCTATAAATTAATGTCCTCAATTTCATTGCTCGTGGATTATGTTCTAAGAAAAATTGCCCGTTTCATCCGTGGTGTGTGATCTTACTTCGGTGGATAGTAACACTACTTGCCCTTTCTATGAATGACGAGATGAAATGGATGGAAGAAAATAGATGGAATATAAAATTATATGATGTTGTATACAACCCGATGCCAACCCTATGCCGAATACAATGATTTGAAAACAATATAAATCCCCAAAATCGATGCCCGTCGATAGCGTATCAAGAATGCTGGTAGCATTACGTCGCTGAATAGCAATGCTAATCCTCTGAACAATATAACGGTCAGCCCTCTTATCGCATGAAGCCTCGACCAACCTTCTATTGCGGGCTGATGGACCCCACGGTCCTAACTCTTTAACTTTATTTTTTTATTTTTTTATACTACGTCGGGTGGCTGCCAAGCATACGCCCCGCCTAAGTGAAGCGGTTACCGTAGCCATATTAACGCTCGCAATATAAAATATCGCTCGCGCACCGCCACCCCCGCTGCCAACGCAGCATCTCCTTCATTTCTGGTGACCTCACTCACTCGCAGGAACACAACAACCCTCAAGGGAATTGTTATTTGGCTGCGGTATTCTGTGAGGTGGAGGTACATTCCCCAGTCGGGTAGCTTACAATTACGCTCCCTACCTCTCTTTTCGCCAGAGCTTCGTTTGTCAGTCAGCAGGGTGCACCGCGTGCAGGTGAAGTTGGCTTTGGTTCAAAGATGTTGATCAACCACTTACACCCCATATATATACATATAATTAGGTTTAGGTCTATTGACCAAGCTAGAGATGTTTGTCAATAACTTTAACCTAAGATCAATTTTTTTATTAAAATATTACGTAAATAAATATTTCTGGACCATTTACACAGCGCCATCTAGTCCCAAATTAAGCGCAAAGCCTGTGTTATGGGTACTAGATAACTGATAAATGTACTTAAACATTTTTTTTTATTGTAAATGCAACTTATAATTACACTAGCGACCCGCCCCGGCTTCGCACGGGTGCAATGCTGATACTAAATGTACTACAGAAGGTCTTTGCGCTTTGTCCTATCCAGTCCTTCCCCAGTTATAGGCACACGCCGCCGGCTCCGCGGCCGGTACCGCCACAGCCGTTATGTCCCTGCATTTTAAATGTGTAATATCTTCTAAACTATTCATTTAAATTACATGCTGTGAAGGGCCATATTGATCTATATTAAATGCGCAATGTATTTAAGGTACTTAATTGGATAAGGATTAATTCTGTATTGCTTAAAATCGCTTCGTAAATAAGGCATTATTTCTTGTAAAAAGCAAAGGATAAAATAACGGTTATTGTGTGTTACCACTAAGAGATAGACATATACCATAGCGAACTTTTTTGTAGACCATTTTAAGGTGAACAATACTGTACTACATTATTTTGATCTATCTCGTTGGGTTCAGCCAGCGTTTGCAATGAAAGAGCAAAAAAATGTGTTTATTTACGACATCACATTAGAAACCTCTAAATTATCAGTGTTTTTCTACTATGTTATGCATATATTATACATATAAACTTTCCAGTTGAATCACTCTATCTATTAAAAAAAACCGCATCATAATCCGTTGCGTAGTTTCAAAGATTTAAGCATACAAAGGGACATAGGGACAGAGAAAGCGACTTTGTTTTATACTATGTAGTGATAGTAAACACCAAGACAAACAGACATGTTCATACACACAAATGTTTGTCTTGTGCGGGAATCGAACCCACGACCTCGGCGGTAGGGCCTCAGATTATACCGGCCGTGGTCACAGGCGTTTTTGGTGATTTGTCGAAAATATCGTGTATGCCTCAATATCAACAAAAAATAAGTCGCTAGCTTTCGCGCAATTATGGACCAGTAATCTGGGTAGACAAAACTCGTGGTTTGTTTTGCTGTTACCTTACATTTTTTTTATATTTAATGTACCATAAATACAGCCTTATTTTTGTCTGTAACTGCTACCTAAAGTATTCTGTAAGTTATTCTCGCTTTCTGCTAGCGTTGTCAGTTAACCGGGATTTGTCTAGATTGTTCCGGCATTTCAGCATATGATGACCAGACTCCGAATGAATAATTAAATAAATATTTCTGGACAATTTACACAGCGCCATTTAGTCCCAAATTCAGCGTAAAGCTTATGTCAGTTAACCGGGATTTGTCTAGATTGTTCCGGCATTTCAGCACCAGACTCCGAGAGAATTTGGGGTGTAAGTGGCTAACCATGATCTTTAGAGCCAAAGTCAACCTCACTTGCACATGGTGCACCCTGCCGATTGGCAAAAAAGGGTTTGGCACAAGAGAGGTCAAGCGCATTTTTAAGCTGCCTTACCGATGGAAGTACCTCCAGCGCAGAGAATCAAAATCGTCAAGTTGTTATTTTCAACATGTAGCAGTATTCCAAATCGTGATATTGTTAAGTGCTATTTTGTTTGCAATGTGCTATACTAAGTAGGCATATTACTTAAGCCTTTTATCGAATCACTTTTTATAAATTTCTAAATAATTACATAGAAAGTATTAGACTCTTTGTCTGTCCGTCTATCACTCAAGAACCAATCGCTTATATTGCTAGTTTTCTCCAACAATTTGTTAAAATGGATAACATTAGAATTATACTACAATAGACGAGCCTGAATTATCGTTGTAACGCGTGTGTCAGTCTAATCACGCAAGTAAGGCAATGTTGACCGTAGTCTGTCCGTGGATGGGTTATTTATTTCGAGCTCCTTCATGCGTGCCGGTCCAGGCTATTGTCATTAGATGACCGTCGTTAAGCCAAGTTCACACTAGCCTCCGCCAACTCGCAGTTGAGCAACATGGTGGGGCATGCTCTAAACCACTTAGATTGAAGGGAGACGTATTCCAGCAGTGGGATAAATAAGTGTTGAGGAGATGCCCATGGCCTGTTTATATAGTCGCACCGGTCACCATGAGCAGGGAATTCATTCTCACACATTGGAACCAAATTTCGCGCATGCTGTACGGTTCCGGAGGAGTTTTTTTTCTACCTTGAACTCTCAAGATGCAATTGCAATGCATGCAACGACATCTTGAGACCTCGCGGTTGAAAACTCCCTGTCAAGGTTTGTCCAGGAGACTACATTATAGGGTTCTTCGAGATCTTGGTTGAGTTAATGCTAAGAAAACTCAAATATGTGCGTTTACCATAAGCAGGGAATTCATTCTCACACATTGGAACCAAATTTCGTGCATGCTGTACGGCTCCGGAGGAGTTTTCTTTCTGCCTTGAACTCTCAAGATGCAATTCCAAATCTTGAGACCTCGCGGTTGAAAACTCCCTGTCAAGGTTTGCCCAGGAGACTACAATATAGGGTTCTACAAGATCTTGGTTGATGCTAAGAAAACTCAAATATGCGCGTTTACTACAAAAACGTCCTAATTTTCTGCCAGCCTTTAAGGTACTCCCCTCATTTTTTTTTAATATGAGAGGGTGGCGAACGAGCATGTGGGTCACCTGATGGAAAACAATCACCACCGCCCATGGAGTTCAGCAACACCAAGGGGTCGCCGATCCGTTGCCAGCCTAATTCTCCTTCCTTTCCTTCTTTCTGGTGACCTCACTCACTCGCAGGAACACAACAACACTCAAGGGAATTGTTATTTGGCTGCGATATTCTATGAGGTGGAGGTACTTCCCCAGTCGGGCAGCTTAAAAATATGCTTTATATTTGCGTGACAGCCTGATTATGTTAGTCATAGTATCCTTCACTTCACTTTTGCAGTCTTAATGAACGGGGCTACATTGAGGGCCTCATCTCAACAGCATCAAAAAACCTCGGAGTCTTAAACAGACTGCGGCGGTTTTTCACGCCGGGTCATCTATGTCTTTTATATAAGACACAAGTTCGGCTTGCGTGGAGTACTGCTCGCATCTTTGGAACGGTTCCGTACAATATCCCTCACGACTCTTCCTAGGTTGCAGCTGCGGGATGTCCCCATAATTGACCATGAAGAGGCACCAAGAACCTGGAATCTCCTGAACTTATTTTTTTTATACTACGTCGGGTGGCAGACAAGCATATGACCCGCCTGTGAAGCGGTTACCGTAGCCATATTAACGCTCGCAACTCAGCATCTTCTTCCTTTCTGGTGACCTCACTCACTCGCAGGGACACAACAACCCTCAAGGGAATTGTAATTTGGCTGCGGTATTCTGTGAGATGGAGGTACATTCCCCGGCCGAGTAGCTTACAATTACGCTCCCTACCTCTCTTTTCGCCAGAGCTTCGTTTGTTAGTCAGCAGGGTGCACCACGTGCAGGTGAAATTGGCTTTGGTTCAAAGATCTTGATGAACTACTTACATTCAAAAACTTAGGCAGCTTAGCGTCTTTTACCACCTATTCCGTCCGCTCCGCTTAAGCCATAACGGACGCTACATATATGAATTCCTTGACTTTGAACTTATTCAGATATCATTAACAAACTAAACGTTCATAGCAATGTAAAAGAAATCTAAACCATAGTAAATATGGTGTCGCAATTACAAACGAAGGTAATTATTGAGATTACCATCGAGTGCAGCGACACGAAACTCCGTTAAAACCTCGCTTATACATCGTTTATAGACATACTAGCTTCTACTTGCGGCTTCACTCCACGTAAACACAGTACCAGTAAGAGGATCCTATATGTCAATGTAGAACATATTCAATATGTATGCCACATTTCATTCAAATCCGTTCAGCCGTTTACCCGTGAAAGAGTAAAAAGTAAAGTCGATACAGACATTTTCGCCCTAGTCCACAATGTTTATTTTTACATTTTTGTACGACTACTGAAACTTGACTGAAATTGTTATTTGCCTACGATTTTCCGTGAGATTAAATTCCCAGTTAAGCTATCCGTTAACACTACACCTTACATCTTTATTGCCAGATCTTTCTTACTCCTTGGTCAATCGGCAGTATGCACCACTTGCAGGTGAAGTTGGCTTTGGCCACTTACTCAATCTGTATGTATCAATACTGGAATCGTTTTGTATGAAATCGAGGATACTGAGCGGAACATTCGATTTGGTTCCAATTCAACGCCATATAAGGCACAACTTTATGCGTTTTAATTACATGCTTTCTCCGTTTTGTGAGAGACTATTTATATTTATCTATGCTTTATTTGCATGATAAAGAGCACTTCGTTATCAACCCGTATTGTTGCCCACTGCTGGGATGCAAATCTCCCCTCAACCGAAGGGGTTTGGAGCATAATTCACCAAGTGCTCAACTGTGAGTTGGCGGAAGCCAGTGTTCTGAAACCGCCTAAAGGCCACTGACTTGGCTTAATGACTATATCTAATGGCAATAACCGGAACCGACGGCTTAACGTGCCCTCCGAAGCATGAAAGAGCTCGAGATAAATAAACCCATTCGAGGGCAAGCTACGGATGATGTTGCTTAACTTGCGTGTTAGATTAGAGTGACACGCGCAACGACGCCATCGAGCTCCTTAGAGACAGAGTACACAAAATATAATTTAAAAACTAAATTTTAATAAATTATTAAAATATTTCAGCACGAAACGACTATTATATAAAGTTAGAGCTACTAAAATACTAAAAGCACGAAGGACCAATTACGAGTAGATATAACATTAAAGTGACTAAAATATTAAATTGTATTAAAATTAGATAAATATCTAAAAAACCGCCTCCGTGTACAGAAATTGGAGATATTGACGAGTGTGAAGCAGAGCATATCGAGAGCTGGGGAACTACCTTACAAAAGACCGCAGTCACGTAACATATCCTCGATGATTTTGGGGTGTAAGTGGTTCATCAAAGTCATTGAATCGGGGCCAACCTCACCGGCACGTGCACCCTGCTGGCTGACAAACAAGGCTCTGGCAAAAAGAGAAGTAGGGCGTATTTAAGCGTATTTAAGCTGCTCGATTGGAGAAGTACCTCCACTGCAGAATACTGCAGTCAAATAACAATTCCCTTGAGGGTTGCTGTGTTCCTGTAAATGAGTGGGTGTGTGGGTGGCGTATCTTTTTTTTATGTAAACTTAGCAGTTTGATTTTTTTACAACTTCACGGGACGATAGACATGAGTACAGTTAAAATTTCAGCTTGATACCTCCACGCATTCTCGACATAGAGGGTCTTGATAGACAGACGGACAACAAAGTGATCTTATAAGGGTTCCGTTTTTCCTTTTGAGGTACGGAATTCTGAAAACACATTTACGATCATATAATTTTCATGCCACTCACTGTCACTCACTGATACATCATATCATCTTTCATGAATGTTTAAATAATGTGCAACGGATAACCACTTAATTTCTCTCCAATGCATTTCAATTGATTTAGCGATTTAAAAAGAAAAGTTTTAATTAATGTAGCATAGTTAATTAATCTAACGAAACGGAACGAATCACTGGTAAACCTTATGTCCATATAACAATACAAAATTCTCAATCTTTTATTGTTATTGTTTCAGAGTCCATAAACAATCACTAAAAAAGTTATGATGGTAATTGTCGTGAGAAATCTTGTAATAAAAATATTGTTTATGCGTTACGCAATTATAATAATGGAGTGTACGGCTCACCACGATTTTTAAAGCCAAAGCCAGCCTCATTTGAAGGTATAGCACCCTGCTTGATTGGAAACGAGCGAGAAACTCTTGTACATATCCTATTTTATTTGTATACTACGTCAAGTGGCAGGTCTCACAGGAACTATCTACCACAGTACGTTTCCTAAGACATAGGTACTTTAGAAGTAAGTACATTAAAGTTAGAAAATAGTAGAATTAAGTATGAAGCTGACACACAGGCCTTACAATCGAGGATTAATTACTTGACCGAATCTTTAAACTCAATTCAAAATAAATATGATCTGTCACAAAAGGAGATTAAAGAGTACTCAGAGGCTGTGGATGATCTCTTGAAATTGAGTAATTACAACGCTGAGCGCTTTGATTCACTCATCAACAACCATCCATGTAACTGCGCTTGCTTTAGTTCTCCACGGCCAATGTGTGCTACTGCGGTTGACAATAATAATACTGAGACTTTGTGTGATAGCTCACATACTGGTATTAGGACAGAGCAGTCATTAGGTGCATCAATTGATGTAACATGTTGTACACCAGGTGATGCACAAAGTACTATTATGTTTAGTGATAATATTGGAATAAATATGGGCTCAAAATTGAATTCACTTATTAAGGGACAGTCAGTTGTAAACCATTGCTTACCATCTGCAAATTATGAAGAAATTATGAAAAGAATTTTAAATTTCAAATTTAATAATTATGAAATTCTCATTATTTTAGTAGAAAATAGGGGTAATTTAAACAAAAAGGATTTAATAGATTTTTGTGATTATTTATTATCTCTAGACTTAAGTAGTATAATTTTGTTTACATTCCCCTACTCTAAGAGCTTGTCAGATGCAGAAAATAATCTTAGATATAAGTTGAACAGTGTACTACATACTATAAGTACATATAATGATTGTATTAATTTGATTGATACTAACAGTTTTGTTAGCAAAAATTTATATTATTTGACTAAAGGTAGATATTACCTTTCTGCTACTTTTAAGCGACAGATAGCACTTTCTCTATCCTATTTTTTTGACATTTCAGCCAAAAACTTGGCTACAAAATCCGCTTCTATTGAGCGGACTGTTGACATGGAATTTTCTAATAATGACATTTCTAATCATTTAAATTAACTCATAAGACAACAGAGGTAACAACCTCTAGCACTAATTTATTAAATTCACAATTAATTGATTTAGCAATACAATCAAACAGTAACTATAACATGTCACTATGCCCACAAAAATGTAATAATTACAACACAAATAATAATATTAACCTGGTACATCAAAATATATATTGTATGACTGAGGGCAAGCAACTAGAACTGGAATTATTCATGAACTCTGATAATATTAGTATTATGTGTATTACTGAGCATTGGTTAAAGGGGCATCAGCTCATGTTCAATTTCAGCAACCACCAGGTCGGTAGTTAATTCTGCAGGGTCAATACAGTACATGGCGGGTCGCTAATTTTGCTAAATAAAAAACTTAAATTTAAAGAACGGAAAGATATTGTGTCTCTCTCTGTAGAATGTTCCATAGAACTATCCTGTGTACAATAGGCTATTTGACTAACATTTTTTTCGGGTTGATATGTAGGGACGTCTCCATAATATAACCATAAGTGAAAGAATTACTTCGATAGCACAAAAATCTCTCGAGATATGATAATTTGAAAATCACAATTTTTAAACTGTCCCGAAAACGCTCCATACAAAAGACTACTGAATTATGACGTCACAGGTTTGTATTTTGTATGCATGAAATCAGAAATTTGTACGATAGCAATGTTAAATATTACGTTTATGTGATTAGTATCATAATAAAAGTATTAGCATTTTTTATAGGTTCTCCAATGGGAATATAATTTTTTAATAATTTCATACTTTTAAAATGGACTTTCCCGCCAAACTTTGATCGACGCTAAAAAAAGTCTGACTGAAGATATTAGAATGAAAGTTTGCAGATCTTTATAGTTTTGTGTATTTTACGATATAGTTAAATAATTTATACAATTTTTAAAGATTGGAAAATAGCCTATTAGAGCAGTTCATTGTTATATGTGTATATAAACCTCCTTCCGCGGATCTTAATTTATTTTTAGAAATCATGGATGAAGCCCTATGCAAAGCTAGTAACTCAGGTAAAATTATTTTGGTCTGTGGAGATTTTAATATTAATATACTTACTAATACAACTGCATCAAGTAAAATTTTAAGTCTTTTTAAATCCCATAATTTAGTTAACTCATTTATGGAGCCTACTAGAATAAGTGCCACCACGGCTACCTGCTTAGATAATATATATACAGATATTAGTCCAACCCAAAAAAGTATTATTAACAAATTGGATTCGGATCATTCTGGGCAAATGATAAGTATTAAAATAAATAATAAAAATGTTGTCAAGACAAAAATTACTTTTGTGCCAGTAACAGTGAGTCGCTTAGAACGTATGAGAGTAAACCTAACTAGTAACTTACCGTTTTTAGATAATGACTTGGAACCTAACTTGATGTATAATTCATTTTTTAATGCATTTCTTCACGAATTTAAATCAATATTTATTTCCAAGGAAATTACTTTTACCAATAGCCTTGTCTTTGGTGACTGGTCAACCGTAGGTATTTATAAGAGTAGGCAAACTTTGTACATGTTATACTATGAAAGACAATTCAATAATAGTGAAGAATTTAAAGAACATGTAAAATTATATTCGAAAATTTTCAAACGCGTTTGTCAAGTAGCAAAATCTATATTTATTAAATCAAAAATTAGACATAGTAGTAATAAAATTAAAGCCACTTGGACGGTTATCAATGAAGAGACTGGGAAAGGTAGGACAAAGGATTCAGAGTTTAAATTAAGTATTGATGGTCATGTTACCAAGTCAGATTTAGAAGTTGCCAATGCTTTTGAAAGATTTTTTTCTGCTTTCCCTGTCACTTTAACTAGTGCCTTGGGCTCTTCCACCTCCGTTGCAGAGTCATTAATTAAAGATAATGTGCCTGAATTTTATAACGATTTTCATTTCCGTCATGTTAATGGGTCTGATTTAAAAGTTGCATTTAAATCACTTAATATTAAGAAAACGGCTGATCTATGGGGCATTTCCGTACATATTATAAAATCTTTATTTGACATTGTTGCTCCCGCCTTAATTGTGATATTTAATAGATGTATTGATTGTGGTGTGTTTCCTGACTTGATGAAATTAAGCAAAATTATTCCTTTGTTTAAATCAGGTAGTACATTAGACCCCACAAACTTCAGACCAATATCAATACTACCTACATTTAGTAAGATTTTTGAAAAACTAATTCTCGCTCAGTTACTTAATTACTTTAATAAAAATAATCTGCTGCACACTAAACAATTCGGTTTCACTCATGGACGGTCAACATGTGATGCTGGGGTAAAATTACTAGAATGTATATATGAGGCTTGGGAGGAGTCACGGGACGCCTATGGGGTGTTTTGTGACTTATCTAAGGCTTTTGATTGTGTGCAGCATGAAACTCTAGTCAGAAAACTACACCACTATGGTATAAGAGGCATCGCTCTTGATCTTCTTACTTCTTATCTGAGTGATAGGGTTCAGAAAGTAGATGTTAATGGAAAGCGATCACATGGATCAACTGTAGCGATGGGGGTGCCACAAGGCTCTATTTTGGGCCCTTTCCTGTTTCTCGTGTACATTAATGATCTACCTCATCTTGTAAAGAATAATCACGAAATAGTATTGTTTGCAGATGACACTTCTTTAATTTTTAAGGTAAATAGACAACAATCAGAAATTGACGATGTAAATAATGCTCTTTCAAAAATAGTAAACTGGTTTAGTGCTAATAACCTACTTTTAAATGGTAGTAAAACGAAATATGTTCGATTTTTTACAAAAAATGTGAAACAAGTAAAAACCAGTGTGGTGATGGACAATGAGAGATTGGAATTGGTCAATAAGGTTGTCTTCCTTGGGATAACATTAGACTCTAAATTACAATGGGGCCCACATATAGAAACGTTATCAGGTAGACTCAGCTCAGCAGCCTACGCCGTAAGGAAAATACGTCAACTGACTGATGTTGACACTGCGCGTTTAGTTTATTTTAGCTATTTTCACAGCATTATGTCATATGGTTTATTGCTTTGGGGTAGTGCTGCGGATGTATACTCAATTTTTGTGCTCCAGAAGCGAGCTATCCGTGCTATTTACATGATGAGTCCCAGGGAGACACTGAGAAATAAATTTAAAGAGATAAATATTATGACATTACATTCTCAATATATTTATGAAAATCTTATTTACGTTCATAAAAATCAAACTAAATTTAGGAAAAACAGTGATCTCCATCAATTAAATTTAAGAAATAAAAACAAACTAGCTGTGCATATTACTAGGCTCTATAAAATCTCTAACTCGTTCCCAGGTCAATGTATACGCTTCTGCAATAAACTTCCAAATGACGCGTTTAAATTATCCATGGGTAAATTTAAAAGATTTATCAAAACTAGACTATGTCAAAAGGCTTACTATTGTATCTCAGATTACATAAATGATAAAAGTATTTGGAAATGAATTGCTCTTGTTATGTTAATGATTGTATTTGTGTTTAATGTAACGATATTGGCAATTAAAAGAGTCGGCCTTGAGTTTCTTGCCAGTTCTTCTCAAGAAGCCCCGTCGCCGGAACTGGCACTTAAATTCACTTTCACAGATAGTGTGATGAAAGTGCATCTAAGCTCTGCGGATTTAAGTAGATAGTAATGATTTAGATACATGTCTTATATTTAATTTGTATGACGTTTCTAAGTGCTTTATAAAGTCCAAGGAATAAAGATATTTTGACTTTGACTTTGACTTTATAGTATACCACGAACTATGAAATTATGGAATCAACTTCCCTCAGCGTTATTTTCGAACAATTACGACATGGTAGCCTTCAAGAAAAAAGTACGTGTTTCATTTAAAAGGCCGGCAATGGATCGGCGACCTCTTGATGTTGCTGATCTCCATGGGAGATCGTGATTGCTTTCCATCAAGTAACTCACATGGTCGTTTACGTTTTAAAAAACTACTTTCTTATACCAAGTGACAAACAAGCATACCGCCTGCCAGATGGCAGGCGGTATGCTTGTGAAACCGTAACAGTAGACCATAGACGTTTGCAATACAATGACCTATTATTTGGTGTCTTGTTTATTATCTAAGTCAGCTATGCTCAACCTGCGATCGGCAGGCCGGATGGGGTTCATCTGACAGGCCACAACGAGTTTTTTCAATGGGTAATAGCTTTTCAACGTTTTCAAATAACCGTCGAGGTACAAAATATATCTTATTTATTTTCTTTAAGTATAAAATAAGGTCTTTATGAAAGGCTATCACCCATTGAGAAAACTCATTGGGGTCTGCCAGATAGACGCACACGGTCCACTAGCCTTTTCTATGCGGCCCGAAGCTTAGTAGCTACAGCATTTTTACAATAATAGTAGAATTTTATATTGAAAACGGAACAAAAATAATATAAAATCTGTGTTCTTCATTAATTTTTATAATATACTTTTATAAAGTTTGTTTGTTTGTTTGTTAATATCTTTATTGACTTTATCATTTTTATAATTCATTCATATGCCATATTATAAAGCCAGGTTTATCCCTAGAAGTGAGCTCTTCCAGCCAACTTTTGAGTATTTGACAGCGATATACAGTGAAGTGTGTACAACTAGGAATTATTGCGGCCCGCTAGGTGTCATCATCATCATCAGCATGTATCTACCCACTGCTGGATATAAGATTTCCCCAATGCTTTCCACCAGATACTATTCTCCGCCTTTCGCATCCAGCCGCTTTCTTTAGGTCATCGGACCATCTAGAAGGAGGGCAACCAACACTGCGTCGTCCTATGCGCGGCCTTCACTCTAATATCTTCCTCCGCCATCACTTACTCGGCAGATGTGACCGACCCATTGCCACTTAGTTTGCAAACTCTTAAGTCTTTGTCTATGTCGACAACTTTGGTCCTCCGTCGAATTTTTTCGTTCCGGATTCGATCCCGCAAACAAACCGGTAGGTGTAGTAGTAATATGATTAAAACTCACGTGGGACATTATACTAAATTAATTAGATAAATTAAACGGGTCACTCACGTCTTTTTTTTTGTCGGGAAAGCCGACTAGTTTCGATCTCAAAAGGAGACCTTCTTCAGGGCGAATGTCCAGACACGTCCACCCTTTGTCCTTTCTTTCCCGACAAAAAAAGACGTGAGTGACCCGTTTAATTTGTCTAATTAATTTAGGTGTAGTAGTAGTGATTATGTGCCCAACGAAATGAAAAGGTTGAGGATGGCTGTCTAAATAGTTGACATTAAATCTTACGCGACCAGGAGCCTTACCGCCGAAGCTATAATATAAGCCGATTATCATCGGGTTTTTTGGTTCCAAAAATTGGTCTTAGGTTAAATTAATTGACAAACATCTTCAGTGTACTTCAGTGTACTTCAGTGTACTTCAGTGTAGTTCAGGTTTCTACCAGTTGAGCTAAACACAACTAGTAACACCTCGGCCACTCCATACAAATGTCACACCGGTAACTACTACATAAACAATCACGTCTGTGCAGAATGTTATGAGCATGTGTGCGTGCGGCGCCATAAAAACTGTTCCAGATTTGTCTCAGAGGGGAGGTGAGGTCGACACTAGAGAGCGTCAGGGTATGGCCATACTGTACGTAGTACTATTACTTATACTGTGGCAGTACTTTCATTTTCGCATTCAGAAATTCAAATGGTAATCGGCTTCTACATCGACGTTAGGCCCCCTGAGTCATAAACCACTACTATATAGTTGTGTTTTGAGATCAGCTGCACAAATCAACACGCCTGCAGTTTGCAACAACAATAGCATCTTCCCTTTCACCTTGCACGTTTACTGCATTATGGTGCATGTACTTATTATGCTCGATATTGCAACGACCCACTTACACACTTTCTAAGGACTAAAATGTAAGAGCTGGAGGCGAAATTCGTAAAGCTAAAAAGTGAAGACTATCATCAACCTAATTGACTTCCGCCGAGGCATCACTGTTGTACTGAATATTATTTTCACGTGAACACGTCTTTAAAATTGCTTCCATAGGGAGGCATTCAAAAAAAAAACCGGACAAGTGCGAGTCGGACTCGCCCTCCGAGGGTATGATCATTATAAAATTGATATTTTTCATTATAAATAAGAAATAATGCGTCGGAAATAAATAAATAAAATATATTTTGCAATGTGCATATTAGTTCCTGGTGCATATCAAGCCCTTTCATGTGATACCCCATTTGAACTACTAGCTTCAATTTGAAATTTCGGCCTCCTATAAAAAATATAGACCTTATTTTTTAAGATTTAATTACAAATGTATAGTTTTGAGATTTATTCCTGTACTTGTAGTCTATAACGATGTTACTTGCCAAATCTCATAGTTCTAGATGAACGGAAAGTACCCTATAGGTTTTGATTCCCTAGAGAATGTGTCGAAATATGCGTTTTTTGCTGAATAAACGGCCGTAACTTTTTTTTACGTAAACTTAGCATTTTGATTTTTTTTACAACTTTATGGGACCGTAGACCTGAGTATACAGTTCAAATTTCAGCTTCATACCCCCACGCATTCTCGACATAGATGGTCTTGACAGACAGACAGACGGACAACAAAGTGATCTTATAAGGGTTCCGTTTTTCCTTTTGAGGTACGGAATCCTAAAAACGAATGATAACAAAATCGGGGGATACAGTTTGGTGTTACAGCTACAAATGTATCATCTCCATCCAAAATGAATTTATACCACTGAATAGATGAAGGATCAAAGAATTTATTACGCTAAGTAAGGACTGTGGAACATCGCGTGCTGGAAAGGGGGAAGCGCTGCTATTTTGAGACAAGTTTAGTGAATATGATGTATTCACGTACAATACACGTGTTCATGACACAGACCCCAGTAAGCCCCAGTTACTACTACGTCAGATACTATACAAAGTCAGATACGTCTCATCCTTGGGATACTACTGACTGGTCAATATGCCTACCACGGGCATCTATACAAGATGGGACTTGTCAATAACCCAGAATGCAGATCATGCCAGGAACCTTACAAGACAATGAAGCACTTGATGTGTCAATGCGATGCCCTAGCTGGCAAACGAATGGTAATCCTAGGAAAGGCGAAAAGTTCTGGAGGACTACAGGCTCTTCCCAATTAAAAGCGTGCTGAAAAACATGGAACTATCTCTAGACAGTCTCTAGACAGTCAGGGGAGAGTTACTAAAGAATAGGTAGTAGCACAAGTTAACCCTAACCTAACCTTCACTTGCTTTTAGATATAACTAGTCTAACCTGGTAACGCCTAGATTTCGGATATTGACTATAACATACTACAACATACATATCGAAAATAACAAAAATCAGTGAAGAGAATTTTGTACTGATTATTATATGATTGTCTAGAAAATATACTAAAGTGCCAGATTTCATCCAAATCCGCATTAAAGATTTGCGCTGAAAGATTGAAAAGATATTCCTAGAAAAATTGCACACACCGCCATTTCGTCCCAAACTAAGCAAAGCTTGTACTATGGGTACCTACCTACTAGGTACTAACTGATATTATACATTTTTTTTCTTGTAAATACATAGGTACATATAATACATAGAAAACATCCAGACGAAGACGAATAGACATGTACGTACATGCATACAAATATTTGTTTTATGCGGGGATCGAACGATCACAACTTTTGACGAGCTCGGTGGCGTAGCGGTCAATGACGCGGCTTCGACACCAACGCTCGTGGGTTCGATTCCCACATTTTAGAAAAAAAAAATGTATTTACGTATGTTTATCAGTTGTCTAGTACCCATAACACAAGCTTCGCTTACTTTGGGGCTAGATGGCGCTGTGTAATTTGTCTGACAATATTTATTTATTATTTATTATTCCCACATAGGACAAACATTTGTGTGCATGAACATGTCAGTTTGTCTTGGTCTGGGTGTTTTCTATGTATCATAAGCTTACACCTCACCACATATCACCAAGAGGAGGGGGATTTTTAAAAATTAAAAAAAACAACACGTGATTAATTAACGGCCCCTAAACCTTGTCTTGACAATAAACGAACACAAGAAAGAATGAATTATCCAATTTCATGGTTCGGAAGTTATGAGCGTACATACATTTAGTCGATTCATTTTTATTTGTATAGATACCCGTTTACTATTTCTTATTTTGGGGTTTAGCATTCATAGAAGTGCAATGAGGCCGAACTTAAAGAATTTACTATATTAGATTTTATTACATTATATTATATGTTAGAATTACCTATATTACTTTATATTAGAAACTACACTCATGAACAAATATAGAGGAATAGCACAAAAAGGTTTAATATCTCCTGTTGTAATTATCTTGCGTACTGGCACAGGTACTGGCCACATACATTAGTAAATCTTATTAAAAAAAGAAAGCTTGCAATTTTCTTTTTTTTTCAATTAAATTTATTTTATGTAGGTAATTGTGTTATTACTATGTAGGTACACACTTTTTTGCGTTCCTCTAAATTTGTCCATGAATTCCAGTCCAGTATATTAGTAATATTTATAAAATTTTAAACCGCATTCGTCGATGTCTGCGAAGATTGACTGGTAGAGAATGCATAAAGTATTAAGTTCGCCTTTTGTACCATTGATTTTACTGTGGTCAATAAAGATTTTAAATAACTAAATAGATTGCGACCACCTTCCGGCACTGTTAACAACTGCAATGACGTAACAAAAAACTATTTGTTACCATAAACCTTCACTTTCAAATAACATTACCAACCCTATCGTTCAATCTCTTGCTAATCGATACACAATCGTTCCCCATTCATCCGCCATTACAATTTTGAAGCCTTAATCGATACGAACGTCGTGAGTGACATTGTACTTTTGGTTTCTTCTACAATTATTACTGCGACGACCCAAATTCTGTTACAAGTCGTGCGTATGTTGTCCCCGATGCGCAAGAGTTTAAATGACAGACATGTGTCTCCGCCGGAGGAACGATGAAAGTTAACAAGAAAAACTGAATGAGACATTGATAGTGGTACAAAATGAAATTGTAACATCATATTTTGACGAGCTCGGTGGTCGAATGGTTAGCATTGGCCACTTTGACTCCGAGTTCGCGGGTTCGATTCCCGCTGTTGTCTTGTGTAAATTGACCAGAAATATAAATAAATAATAAATATTGTCACACAAATTACACAGCGCCATCTAGCCCCAAAGTAAGCGAAGCTTGTGTTATGGGTATTAGACAACTGATAAACATACGTAAATACACTTTTTTTTGTAAATACATACTTATGATACATAGAAAACACCCAGACCAAGACAAACAGACATGTTCATGCACACAAATGTTTGTCCCGTGTGGGAATCGAACCCACGAGCGTTGGTGTCGAAGCCGCGTAATTGACCGCTACGCCACCGAGCTCGTCAAAATTGATTTATATACCATACTTTATTATAAGTTTTCAATGTGAAAACAATGTTATAGCCGGCTTAGTTTTTTTTAACGGGATGGGGGCCCACCACACACTGTGTCTCCTGTGTAGCCAGGATTAACAGCGGCGACCGCCAAAAAAGGCTATGAACAGTGAAGTCCATTGCAGTCCCGGGGGTAATACTACGGCTGCCTTGGAACTCACAATGAATTTAATCAGAAGAAATTAGTAGGAGTAAGTAGCCGGCTTATTTAATAATTAATGACGTGCATACCTAATGCGTGCGATTAGACGTATTGTACGACTCTACGAAACTCGTTTTATTTATTTAATAATAGAAAAATTTGTTTTCTTATCGGTCACCACGCTCAAAAAGTGTAACTTGAATTAATATAAAAAAAAAGCAATACTGCATGAATAAAATAAATAAATAAAATTATAATTGCATAAGTTGATACAAAATGCTATGCAATAGCTTTACCGCGGCAGTCCCCGAGTGCCACATGTCTTTTTTATTTATTTAAATAAATACCGTGCTGCGGAGGGCGCGATAAGTTGCTGGTCCCGGCTATTGTTAGTAGATGACAGTCGTTAAGCTAAGTTAGTGGTCCTTAGGCGGCTTGAAAACATTATCCTCCGTCAACCCGCAGTTGAATAGCCTAGCGGAGTATTCTCTAAACCTTCGATTGAGGGGAGGCCTGTATCACAACAGCGGGATGAATAATAAATAGCCCATCCATAGTAGAAAGATACAAGGTATGCTCTTCCCATATGTTGCCGAGACTACATTACAAATCTGTTGGTCAAAATCTGTCATTTTTCATACAAAATACAGTTGATGTCATCGGCGAGTTCAAATCACATGACCACATTTCTCGCTAAAGAACATACCTTGTGCCCATCATTAGGCTGGTTAGACCGACTTTACAGCTATCCAGCATGCATTGACTGACAGACAACTTTTTATATACATCTGTCAATCCATTGCCTGATGTCAAACCGATCAGAATAATATACCTCAGTAGAAAGTTGCGGACAAAGCACAAAATGACAAAACGATTTCGTATCATACGAACACTTTTGTCATGGAGGAATGACACTAAAGTGTCATTTCTATTAAAGTAGAAAATGCTTGCTCATGCAATGTAGATGACAACTACTGAAGAGTTGATATAATAATAAGCCTTGTTTAGTAGTGTAATACTTAATAGTTAGATGGCGCCACTTTGCGACATCACAATAGTAAAATATAGAATGCAAAAATTCGCCATCATCACATTCATCACAAACATTTCTAATAGCTCACTTGGTAGAGCACTCGACCGGTGATCGAGAGGTCGTCGGTTCAAATCCGACCTAGGTAGGGGAAGTGCAATATTTCAATTTATAATATATTTATATAATACTCTGGCTAGTTGGTCGAAATGAACTATTTAAATAATAATTATTACAATAATAAATTATACATACAAATTTATAATTATTACTGATATATCGAAAATCTTAATAGATTCAATCAATTAAAACCACAACAGTTATACGCCTGGTGTTAATCATAACGTTAAAATGTATTACCACAAAAACATTATGACAATACAAAATAAATTTGTTATCAATAAAAAAAAAATCGGTAGTCTCCTGCAAAGACTGATTAAAATTTATTGTAAATGTTCGTTCAATTGCTATTGAGTATTAAAGCTATTTTGACAATGAAACTGTAAGTGTAAAAATCGCATTTCCTTCAGGCAAGATATTAATTTCTCGTCTCTTTTGATACAGTTCGTTCTTTAATTTCAAAGTCGTATCGAATATCAGTAGTACAATAAGTAGATTCATCTCTTTAAAATCGAAAGTGTCAGCAGTAATTTTTAGTATTATGATTATCATTTTCTTTAGCCTTATTCTATAATATTATTTGGCGACTTTTCTGATCATATGTATCCAGAAGCTTCTTGACGGTCGTCATTGGGTAGTCATTACCAGATTCACGTACAATTTAGGGTCTTCCATGCGTTTTTTTTTGTTCTATCTAGTCACATAATGCTTCGTTCGGTTTACTGCGTATATGTATTTTTGCGTATATATATATATATATATAAATTTTAATATACTATTATAAGACATCATTTACTACTGATCTGAAATGCATAGCTAGTTCAAAGCCATAAAAACACTATATCAACATTCTGCTTATAATGATAATTTAATGACTGAATCGTTAAGTTGTAATAGAGGCATAAGATGGACACATCACCATTTCAGCTCAATATGTTGATTACTAGTATATTCATTATAAATATACTATTCCTCACACATTATTATACTCATATTACACTAACATTCAATGCACAAACTACAACGAAGTATGAACATTCTCAACGAGTTTTTAAAGTACTTATAATCACTAATACGTGTAGTCCAACTCTCATAAATGTTCAACCGTTTCGATATATAAGATATATCTCGAAACGGGATAGATAGCCTTAGTCGGTGAAGTCCTTTGGCTAGGTTTACACAACGATTTTTTGATTCGATTTTTTCCAGATTCTTTTGAATTTTTGTATGTTACAAGTTACACTTCTGTATGTTACAATTCAATAGAATCATCGTCGTGTAAACGCAGTCAGATGGATTCAATGATTAAGACGTTGCCACTGGTCTGTGTAAGGAGGATGGTTTCTGCTAAAAAAACTTCCCCACTAAATTATGTACGAGGTCGCGAAGATCAGCAAATTGTTTATACTTAGAAAGTCGTGTAACAAATAGCGTATTGTTTTCTACCGTATGTGCACTTTAAAAACACATTTCGTGAAGCTTCTGACAATCTACTTATCGAGTTGTTCCCACATTTAGCTGCGAAAGAATGGAATGCCCGAAACCACAAATCACCCTTTCGTTGAATTGTAAATTTACATCTATGTACAATTTGTTATTTGGTGAATTGTTTTCTCACATCATTGACCCGTTTTTTTTTAAACTACCAAATTGATTCATTATTCCTAACGTTCCAAATATTAAAATCTCTCTGAGTTTTAAAGGATTTTTTAATCAATTTCTTGAATTTGATTAGTCTTCATTACGGAGCCATACCGCCTAAGTTGAGGCCGATTACCACCGAATATTTTTATTCCCATAAGTAGGACTTATATTTATGTTATTGGCTAACATTTTAATGTTGTCGGTAGAGCTTCAAGGTTTCTATCAGCTAAGCTATTTACAATTGCCGCTAATCTAAGCTGAAGTGTGATTTTCGCAATCAAAGATCCCGATGTGAATCGGCTTCCGCTTTGGCGGTAGGGCTGATCCCATAAGCAAAAGATTAATCTTACTGATATTATAAATGTAAAAAAAGACAATATATTAACCTAGATAGAAGATATAGTGCACAGAAAAATGATTAATTTTAACAGAAGTAACAGTAACTACTACATATGCAATTTTATATTTGAAAAACGACCATAAAATAATTTCGTCGTCGTTCTGCCTCTTTCTCAAGATAACATCAGCATTATTACTGCTACCGAATATTTTATTTCAACATTGACAAATGTATTTGACCTTTTGTTTTTGTTCATTTCAGTTTGTATCACCGGCCGTCGTTACGAGTTGAAAGTACATAACGAAGTGGACAAGAAAATGAAACAATTTCGTTTCACTATGCTTTCTTTGAGAGAAGTTTACGTTGTGGACGAGCCTCATTAAGATTTCGGAGATAAAGAACTGAATGTCATCGTTAATGAACACGAGATAATTGATATTAAATCGCATAGAAACGAGGACTGTAAACAAACTACATTACGTAATTGAAATTCTTCGATGATAAAAATAACAACATTGTGACAAGTAAAAAGTTATAATAGTACATACTAATGAAAAACGATTGCATTTATATCATTGCAGTTGCAGTGAAACTGTATAAGTCTATATTAAAAAGGCCATGTAAATACACGCCGAATGCATTATGTATAAAATAGATAGCATATGCAACAGGCAAGCAATTAAAAAGTTTACAAGTCATTACTACAAATTGGATGGTCCGAACAGCCAATTAAGGTCCATAAATAATACCGTTACGTATTAAAGTATTGTAGACTATTATTAAGATAAACATAGATACTGATGTTACAAGAAAGGAAAAGTGGAATCCCAGAAAGAATAGGAACGGGCATCATCAACCAACAATGCAAAGATACCAAACGAACTTCAAAAAACACAATATGAAGATGCTGCTGCAATATTTAGAACCAATAAGACCGAAATTGTTGCTATAGAAGTTTTGAGAACTGCAAACGTAATTTTGTTAGAGGGATAACGTAACCTTTGTAAAGGTTAAACAAGAAATCATTCAACATTAAGTTAGAGACGTGAGTAATAATTGAGAGTTAAAAAACGCATTTTACCGCAGACGTTGGTTAGTTCGTGACCGACTAACTGAGTTATGGCATGATAGAAAGTGAATCTGATCTAATACGGCACAATGTTTTGACAAAAAGCGTGGATGTGGAAAAAGAACTTTGGAGAATTGAAGACCACGAAAGTCTGGAGATGAGCGTGGCTGGTAAGTGTTTTATTATCAATTTATTATTCTTTTGTTTCTAACGGTTTTGTATGGCTGAATAAAATATATTATATTATAATGTACGAAACATTATAGTTCACCCGCATATAATGTTTCATTACACGTTGAACAGATTAAATTGTTTAGTACATATATGGATTTGTATAATAAACAAGGTTATGTAATTCAATAATGAATTTTGAATAAAGTTACTTTTGATGACAAATTAGAATTTTTAAAAAAAGATTTGCCAACCATACAGAATGACATATGAAATGAACGGCCTGAGTTTGAGGATCATAAATTTTTATTTTATTATTAACTTTTTTAAAGTTGTTTATGAAATAGACGAAAATTAACTTTACGAAATTTACCTACTTTATCTCCGAAACAACAATATAAAAAACAACAATAAATTGCAGTAAAATTGTATGTATAAACTTACATTAGCAGTTGGTGTTTAACTGGCACTTGTCCGAATTTTTTGATATTTTTATACCACTACAGTGACAAACAATCATACGGCCCGCCTGATGGAAAGAACTTACCGTAGCCTATGAACGCCTTTAACGCCAGGGGCATCACACTCGCGCTGACTACCCTGTAAAAACTTTTTATGCGCTTTTTTTGAAGAACACCATGCTGTAGTCACCTCGATAGGCAGTTCATTCCACAGCTTGACAGCACGTATATCTGAACATGTGTTAGAAATTACCAGGCATGTTCTTCCCGTATATTGCTAAGATTACTCCACGAATTTAGTTGTCAAAATCTGCCATTTATCATACAAAAAACAGCGACTGCATTTATCGCTAAAGAACTTAGCATGTGTTTTTGTACTATATCTTATCTGATTTGATCTCATCTCTTAGGGTGGTCCTTGGAAGCCACATCTTCAAACAAATTAATTTACTCCTTGTTGACCATTAAATTTTTATACCTAAAGCCAGCAGCACTCGTTCAAGATGAATCTTACTTACATCTGTGGCACAGTGACCGAAAGTAGTCTTGGTCTCCGACATGAAAACCCTCTTCTAGCTTGTCTTCTTCTTGTTTTGCGCAATTTCCATCCATGCTAATTATTCGAGACAAACTACACCCATTCAGTGTTGCCAAATACTATCGTATTTAGGGGTGTAAGTGGTTCATCAACATCTTTGAAGCAAAGTCAACCTCACCTGCACGTGGTGCACCCTGCTGACTGACAGACGAGGCTCTGGCGAAAAGAGAGGTAGGGCATAGCGTATTTTTAAGCTGCTCTACTGGGGAAGTACGTCCATCTCACAGAATACCGCAGCCAAATAACAAATGAGGGTTTTTGTGTTCTTGCGAGTGAGTGAGGTCACCAGAAAGGAAGAAGTTGCTGCGTTGGCTGCGGGGGTGGCGGCGCGCGAGCGATATTTCATGTTGCGAGTGTTGATATGGCTACGGTAACCGCTTCACATCAGGTGGGCCGTATGCTTGTCTGCCACCCGACGTAGTATAAAAAAAATCGGTTGTCTGTAAAGTCGGTTTACTGACGATAGTTGAACGTGACAACGTCATAAGAAAATACTGATGGAATGTTTGCATTTTTCAAAAGAAAATTTTAATGGAACGCCTCAGAGCGAGGTAACGCCGCATACATCATCTTTTTTCGTGCGTGCAGCCGGCTCCATCGAATTATAAGACGTTGTCACGTCAAAAAATGTTTTCTAATGTTTATTTCTTTGACGTTTTATAACAATTTTTTTTCACATCAAAATTTAATCCAAATTAGAGAATGGTAGAGGATCCCACTTGGATGACAAGCTTCCAAAGAAACATTAACGTCAGTTACTCACCAAGTCATACATCAACCCAAATCTTGCGGTGGGTAATGAGGTGAAACTACATTTGAGATTTAAGGCTATATCAACGTAAACACGCTCTTTTCGACTGATTGTTAAAAGACAACATCAGAAGGCCAATTCTCGTAATTTTTCTACGAACGCAGATTGAATGTTGACCGAATCGAGATTGAATTGTGAATTGACTAAAATTATATACTTGATTTCATTAATTAATTGTTATCAATTCTTGTTGTTGGCAAAGTAACATTCTCAGTTTGTTTAATTTTCACTCATATTTCCATATAATTCCGCTTAAATTTAATTTTGAAGTTACATATTGTGTTACGAGAATACCCAATGTGACATTTGTGAGATCGAGACTGGATCGAAACTGAATTTTGACTATATTTTAATTACGAGAATTGCCCCTCAGAACGCAAGGGTTTCAAGTGATTGAGTAATTTCTACTGTCGACCTACTTTACTTTATGTAAATACTACAAAATGCAGTGTAACGAAGCCAAAAAATGCATATCATTGTTATGAGTCCAAACAGGTAGCTTAAAGTAACAGGTTTCATATTTCAACTAAAAGCCTCGCTTCGTGATGGCTGTGATTCCTGCCTGATGGTGGCGAAATATTTTTTTTTATACTACGTCGGGTGGCAGACAAACATATGAAGTGAAGCCTGATGTGAAGCGGTTACCGTAGCCATATTAACGTTCCCAGCATAAAATATCGCTCGCGCCGCCACCCTCGCTGCCAACGCAGCATCTCCTTCCTTTCTGGCGATCTCACTCACTCGCAGGAACACAACAACCCTCAAGGATTTTTTATTCGGCTGCGGTATTCTGTGAGATGGAGGTACATTCCCCAGTCGGGTAGCTTACAATTGCGCTCACTACCTCTCTTTTCGCCAGAGCTTCGTTTGTCAGTCAGCAGGGTGCACCGCGTGCAGATGAAGGTGGCTTTGGTTCAAAGATGTTGACGAACCACTTACACCTTAGACCACTTACACCACAAATGTCAAAGTTGGTATTCTCGTATCACAGAATGAGTCTTCAAAGTGTAATTTAAGTAAGATTATTAACACAATATGACCGCAAACTAAGAATATTACTTTGCCAACAATAAGAATTGATAATAATAAGTGAATTAAATCAAGTAAATAATATTTAGTCAATTCACAATTCAATCTCGATTCGGTCAACTTTCATTCTGCCATTGTAACACAATTACCAGAATTGGCCTTTACATAATAATAAATTTAAGATTTATTGTGTTCCTGCGTGTATGAGGTCGACATATACGAGGAGATGCTGCATTGACAGTGGGAGTGCCAGCGTACGAGCAATACTACTTGTATTGCAAACGTTTATATTTAAAAAAAAACGCCATCTAGTCCCAAATTAAGCGCAAAACTTGTGTTATGGGTACTAGACAACATTTACGTCAATATCTCCAAAACTGCGAAACTGAATCTCATTGCTTATTCTGGTTGTTATTCTGATTTCATCCCGACGATTTTAAAAAATGTGCTTACGTTTATTACTAACCTACATAGTTTCATCAAAGTCGGAACAGCGGTTCAAGAGATATTCTAATAATAACATAGATACAAACATTGCAAACATACAAAAAATTACTTTTCGTCGTGCGTGAACTCATTCACTTCGCTCAGTCAGTCAATCAAATCAATAATGTGAAGCTAAATTCAAAAAGCTCGTTCGGACTTCAAAATATATTTAAAAACATAAGTTATAAATAAATAAATATTACTGGACAATGTACACAGCGCCATCTAGTCCCAAATTAAGCGTAAAGCTTGTGTTATGGGTACTAGACAACTGATAAATGTAATTAAATACATTTATTTTTGTAAATATATACTTATAATACATAGAAAACACCCAGACCAAGACAAACAAACATGTTCATGCACACAAATGTTTGACTTGTGCGGGAATCGAACGACGACTTCGGAGTCAAAGTGGCCATTGCTACCCATTCGACCACCGAGCTCGTCAAAAGTTGTACATATAGACAGGTTTACGTAGTGTAAAAGTCTTGTGAGATGTTGTATGATGTCATGTTATATCAAACATACTCGTAATTCACTGAATGTTTATTCGATTGACGTATGTATGTTTGAATAGTCATCATGGTGTGAAAGTCAAGCGCTAGCCTGTAAGATAGCATTTGTCGTATATTCGAAACCACTTGAAGTGCAAGGCCGAATGGCCTCTAGGAAGATTGACGTCATCAGTAAAGCCCGGAGGTATTTCACACCACAAAATCGCCTTCAACTTACGGGACAGGGCCCCACCACTCATTCCCACCACGGTATCTCCTGTGTAGCCAGGATTAACAGTGGCGACTGCCAAAAAAGGCAATGAACAGTGAAGTCCAGATTTTTGGGGTGTAGTGGTTTATCAACATCTTTGAACCAAACCCAACTTCACCTGCAAGCGGTGCACCCTGCTGACTGACAAACGAAGCTCTGGCGAAAAGAGAGGCAGGGAGCATAATTTGTAAGCTACCCGACTGGGGAATGTACCTCTACCTCACAGAATACCGCAGCCAAATAACAATTCCCTTGAGGGTTGTTGTGTTCCTGCGAGTGAGTGAGGTCACCAGAAGGAAAGGAGATGCTGCGATGGCAGGGGGTGGCGGCGCGGAGCGATATTTTATCTTGCGAGCTTTAATATGTCTATGGTAACTGCTTCAAATCAGGCGGACAGTGTGCTTGTCTGCTACCCAACGTAGTATAAAAAAAATCCATTGCTGTCCCGCTAATAAAACTACGCGTTTGCCTTGGAAGTCGCTCGATCGCCTTTAACTATACTTATAAAGCCCAGGTTAAGCCCTAAATGGATTACTGTTAACATCTCTGGGTCAGTGCTACCCAGTCAGTAACATATAGAGGAAAAAAAACGTCAGGTTACAGTCATGTTGAAGACATTAACCGAAATAACATCAAAATATTGCAAATAAAGAACTTGAACTTGATATTTTTTAATTTTAAAATATGGGTAAATTTTTTTTTTTATTTTTTATATAGGTACGACGTTTTCGTGACTTTTTTATATGACGCCGAGTGCCAAACAAATAAACGACTCGTCTGATGTATATACGATCGCAACACAGAGTTTTGATTGCGCGCTGGCACTGCCACTACTAGCGTAGTATCTTCATACGTGTGGCGACCTCACTCACTCGCAAGAACACAACAATTCTCAAGATCAATGTTTCGGCTGCGCTATTCTATCAGATGGAGGTACTTTCCCAGTCGGGCTGGACATACCCTACCTCTATTTCACCAGAAATTTGTTGTCATAATGGCAGAGTGTACCACGAGTAGGTGAGGTGGGCTTTCGCTCTAAATATAGTGAGCTACTTACACTCCACATTTATTATAATGTACAACCATTTACTCGAAACGAATATTTGAAAATGAATGAGGAGCTCGGTGGCGGCGCGTTGCACGAGTCAGTCGAATCGAACACCCAAGTTAAGCAACGTCGACCGTAGCCGGTCCATGGATGGATTTATATTATCTCAGGCTCCTCCGTGCTTCGGAGGGAACGTTAAGGCGTCAAAAAAATTACTCTGTTCTTGAAGGCTCCCATGTCGTATTATTTGGGAATACTGCTGAGGGAACTTGATTCCACAATTTCACAGTTCGCGGTAGAAAATGTATTAAAAAGCGTACTGTGACAGATCGCCAATTGTCAATATGATATGGATGAAATTTTAACTTATGACGAGTTGTATGATAGTGGAACTCAGCGGAAGGTATCAATTCAAATAGCTCATCCGATCCGATCCCTCCCCGTGGTATTATTTATATGGAACGCAAAGAGATGCAATATCTCTACGTGAAGAGAGCAAGTCCATCCGATCAGAGATTCATTTATTCATTGATGATTCGAACTGCTTTTCGTTATATTCGATCAAATGGAGCAGGTAAAGTAAGTAAAAGTACTGATGTTTTTTTTTCTCTACATATTTATGTAGAGTAAAATAATAAAAAAAAAACAGTATCATATTGGAAATGTCACGATTAAATCATAAATACATATCTCCATTTCATCCTGAGGGCCAATACTCGTAATTTTTCTACGATCGCAGATTGAAAGTTGACTGAATCGAGATTGAATTGTGACTAAAATTATATACTTGATTTCATTAATAAATTATTATCAATGCTTTTAGTTTGCAATGTAACATTCTTAGTTTGTTTAATTCTCAGTCATATTCCGATATAATCCCACTTAAATTAAACTTTGATGTTACATAATCTGATACGAGAATACCATATTTGACATTTGTGAGAATCGAGACTGGATCGGAACTGAATTTTGACTACATTTTAATTACGGGAATTGCCCCTCAGTTAGAGTGTATTACAACTCTAAATATTCTAAAAATGTTACAGTTTTCTACAGGAAGGAAAAATAGATTTGAGTTAATAGCCTAATTAAGTTGTTAGCTCACAGGCATGTGAAAGTCTGAGATTAAATCTTAACAGACATATCTCGAGACATGACCGAGGAAACTTTAACAATGTCACGGCAGACAGATAATAATTTCTGTGAACTGTCATGTTAATAAACTTTCTTTTTATAATCCAATTCTTAAATAAAATAACTTAAATAAAAAATGCAGGCAAGGTGACATTTTTACCGACTACATTTAAAAAAATCTTTGTAATTTTGAAGCAAGTTTATACACGATTGCGTAAATAATGGAGTATCATGGTTTAGAGCAGCGGTTCCCAACCTTTTTTTACTTGCGGACCACTATGAGGTTTTTGTTGGGTGTTGGGTCCCCAAGTGTTATAGAATAAATCCATTATTCTATAACTCGAGGTTTTTAGTATTTTGTGTAATATAGTGCTCAATCTCTTTCATTATAAGTTTGTATCACGGACCAAAATTTACCTTTCATGGACCACTGGTGGTCCGCGGACCACCTGTTGGGAACCCGTGGTTTAGAGTGAATATATGTAAATTATTATATCCTCCTTCTGTCTGGGATGGACGAGAGAGGGTCGTGCTCTTATATTGGAGACTAAAATAACCTGATGATGATGATTATACATATCTGTGTGTTTCTTTGTACGAGTATCTTGTAACCTTTTCATGGCGCGACTTCCTTAGTATGTAAAAATATTTTGTGACTCCAAAGTTAAAGTTAAAAAGAAACCCATAATCTATAATATGTATTTTATTATATTCCTCTTTTATTATACTAAGAATATTAAAAAAAAAATATTTCAGACTAGTAAAATAGTCCATAATTAGTAACAATGAAACCTTATAATCTACGTTAGTACATTGATTTTATTTAATGTGATTCAATCTAACCCAATTTAATTTAATTCAATTCAAGTCAGTTTAATTTAATCAAAAGATATCTTTTGGACGTTGTTTTTTTGACAGCTTTGCGACATTCCGCGACTCCCTTGTAGAGACTTGGGTTGGATGAGGTCGCGAACCACACTTTAAAAAACACTGTTTTTTTTCTGAATAATCATCAGGTCATTATAGTTTCCACTACAGGAGCACGACCCTCTCTCGTCCGTCCCAAACAGAAGGAGGATTGGGCCTACACTCCCCACGCTGGCCAGACGGGTTGGGGAGGCCGATCGATGTTTTATAATGTACTATGTACAATGTAACTTCTGAATATTGAACCTTATTTGGAAGTGGTATTGTTAGAATCCTTGGGACATAGGGTGTCTTGTACCAGTGGGATGAATAAGCGTTGACGACGACGAATTAGTTTTTTTTTGACGTGACAACGTCTTATAAATTGGTTAGCCGGGTGACACTTCAAGAAACTGGGTCACGTTATGCGCTTACAATGAGAGCGAGTGAAAGGCGCGTGCCTTTCACTAGCTCTCATTGTAAGCGTGTCGTGGACGCGTGTCCCTTCTAAGAGCGAGAGAGACAGACATAAAAAGTGAAAGGCATGCGTCCCTTCCACTCGAAAACATTTTACCACTCAAAGTCGTTGTCACGTAAAACTTTCGCCCGTATACCGACTTTACAGGCAACCAATTTTTTTTATTAATGAATATTACAATTATTTCTTGACGCCTAAAAACCGTTCAAGTTTGTCTAGGCTATCTATCGCTCTATCTATCTCTATCAGTAGTCGGCATGGTACACCACGTGTAAGCGGTATTTAGTTGGATTTGACTCTAAAGGTCATGATGAGCGACTTATACCCCAAAACGATTCAAAATACTAGTAATTAGTTAAATAAATAACGGAATCAAAGTTAAAATCAACATAGTGGTCACGTACTGTATGGTTCCAGAGAAGTTTTCTTCCACGTATGTACTACCAAGCTGTGGAATGAACTGCCTGTTGAGGTTTTCCCAGGAGACTACAGCATGGGGTTCTTCAAAAAGAGCGTAAAGAGATTTTTACAGGGTTGGCAACGAGCTTGTGATGCCTCTGGTGTTACAGGCGTCCATAGCCTACGGTAACTGCTTTCCATCAGGCGGACCGTATGCTTGTTTGTATAAAAATATGTTATTGAAAAATAATCAATTGAAATCAGTTAGTTCTCCGATAGCTCATATTTTCCCACCATTGAATTCGTATTTTTTTTAAAACAATGATGCGTTTTGTTTTCACTTTCTTTTCTACTTTTCTCCGTTGTTGATGGTTGTCAATGTTTTTGTACATGACAAAAAATATACTAAGAAGGGCTTAGCAAAAACTTAATAAGCGTAAACCTTTCACGAAATTATTGGTTACTTGAATGCTTATACATTTTTTATACCACGCAAATGGCAAACGAGCATTCAATCTACTTGGTACCAAATAGCCTATAGACATTTGTACTCGTAACACAATTAAAGCATTTTTTTTTAAGAGAGGGGGGCAAACGGGCATGTGTGTCACCTGATGGAGGCCAATGATCACCGCGCATGGAGATCAGCATCACCAAGGGGTCGCCAATCCGTTGCCAGCCTTTTAAGGGAAATAAAAACTTTGTTCTTGAAGGCTCCCATGTCGTAATTGGTGGCAAACACACATGGTGTACAATCTGCTTTATGAGGCAGATTTGCCACCATAGGTGCACAAAAATGTGTTTTTTAGAAATTAAGTAATAAGAAACGGTGAAACAGTGGAATTAACTTCCCTCAGCGGTATTTCTGAACAATTACGACATGGGATGCTTACCATAGTAAGCAGTCATTGTAGCTCATGGACGCTTGCAACCCCAGATGGGTTACTCACGCATTGCCCACCCTGTAAAAACCCCTACACGGCTTTCTTGAAGAACCATACTAGTGAAAAACTCGGAAGGGAGTTCATTGAGATTGAGAGCTCGCTTAACGCACCCTCCGAAGCACGGAGAAGCTCGAGATAAATAAACCCATCGATAGGCAGGTTACGGCCGACGTTGCTTAACTTGCGTGATTGATTACTTTCTAGGCTGTACTTGAGACTCAGCATGATTTTATAATACGTCAACGGTTTACAACTGGCAGTCCAACGTGATTTATTAGCCGAGATCGTGATAACATAGAGATGACCAGATAGAGAGCTATCTGGTTGTACCACCTTGTCGTGAGTCGTTGTTCGTGAGTATTTTATCGCCAATAGTAAATCTTCGTAATTTATATTTGCTTTTATCTACATATTAATACGAGGAGTTCGGTGGCGGTGTTGCGCGAGTCAGTCTAATCGAACACGCAAGTTAAGCAACGTCGACGGTTGCCTGTTCATGGATGGGTTTATATTAACTCGTGCTTCTCCGTTCTTCGGAAGGCACGTCGTCGGTCCTGGCTGTTGACATTAAATGTCAGTCGTTAATCGTCAACGGTCCACCTTGGGTTGTACAAGCGAATAAAGAACGAAAGATTATTATACATTTTAGGCTCAGGTAAGGGCCAGGGGGTAACGTCGTTTGTCGTCTATTTCCTTAAAAAACCTTTAAAACAGCTTATTAAAAAATACAAAAAATACTTGAGACACTTACACATACGATATACTTATCATAACGAACCGTTTACAAAAGTTTAAAAAACCGTTTACTTTATTGTAATATAAACGTCACGCGACACGGAGCGATGCAAAATGACGGTGAAGCGACTATAAGTAGTTTGATATAACGTGTATGACCAGTTGACCAATGTACTTTGCCGGAGGGGGTCGCCCGCGTATGGCATCTCCAGTCGATTAATACTCAAAGAATCTATCCCCGGACCGCGACTTTGTACGAAAATAACCATTTGACGTGAACGCGTCTTTAAAATTCTATAGGGAGGCAATTCAAAGAAACGAATGATAACAAAATCGGGGGATACAGTTTGGTGTTGCAGCTACATATCTATCATTTCTATTCAAAATTCAATTAAGTACTCCACTGAACAGATGACTTACTTGCTCCATTTGACCGCATACAATGAAGAGCTGTTCGAATCGTCGGTGACCCAATGATTTCAGCCCCCCTAGCCAAGTGTAATTCGTAGCGTAACGAACGTTAGATAAATCACGTGACATTTGGCAAAATCGAACATGTTAGTGTGAGAATCTGCTCATCCCAGCACTCCCCGTTGTATAATTTATATAGAACGTAAAGAGATGCAACATCTCTGCGTGTAGAGAGAGACTCCAGCCGATCAGCCCCCATAGCCAAGTGTAATTCGTAGCGTAACGAACGTTAGATAGATCACGTGACATTTGTCAAAATCGAACATGATTTTGACAAATGCGATTCAATAACTGAAGAGATTGCTTATTCATACCAATGAATAAGCGACTCTATTTCAAAGGCTATAGAGTCGTTTATTAATTGGTATGAATAAGCAATCTATTCAATTATTGTATCGCAATAAGAGATGGTGGTAAGGGGGCTGTTCGGCCGTGTCATAGTACAAATAGAGAAGTAGGAGAACTCAAGCCCCGAGCGGGAGATAATAGCCTAAACACGTAGGGCTGTCGCTTAATAGTTTATTCAACCGTCAAAAATACTTAGTCAATCTCTATTATACAAAATTAAGTAAGGTACAAAATACAAAATTAAGTAGGGTAAGTGTTAGGGATCTGTAACAAAAAGCCGGCCAAGTGCGAGTCGGACTCGGTCACGAAGGGTTCCGTACCAAAAACGACACACAATCACGTTTGTTGTATGGGAGCCCCCCTTAAATATTTATTTTATTCTGTTTTTATTATTTGTTGTTATAGCGCCAACAGAAATACATCATTTTTGAAAATTTTAACTGTCTAGCTACCACGGTTCATGAGATACCTACAGCCCTTGGTGACAGACGGACACCGGAGTCTTAGTAATAGGGTCCCGTTTTTACCCTTTAGGTGTGGAAATCTAAAAAGAATAAAAATAATTATTTTTGTACATACACCAGGAGTGACTGCAATTTTTTCATTACCTACATTTTAATGCATGCTTACTCAGTGACAAACGAGCAGACAGCCCACCTGATGGTGAGCGGTAACTGTCGCCCATAACATCCACGATTCACGCATTCAAGCTGTTGGCAACAAAAATGCAGAATCGCAGGTGCGTTGTCCTTCAAACCGGAACACAAAACACAACAATGCAAGCATTGTTGCTTGGCGGCAGAAATAGATAAGGCAGTGGTCCTCACCCAGGCGGACTCCTACCATTTGATAAAACCTACTTCATGTTATCTGTTTAGTGATTTGAAAAATTACGGTCTAAATAGGAATAGGATTAATTAAAACGTAGCTTTACTGAATCATAATATTTATTCAAATAATCTAAATTATTATCAAAATATATTTTTATTAAGTACCTATTATATATTATTTTTTACACTAAACTATTTTTAATACTTTTTAATTTACACACTTATCATGTGATTATTAGGAGTGTCGGTGGCCGAATGGTTAGGGATACCCTAACCATTCGGCCAAACAAACGACGACAAATTGTTATTGAGACATCCATGAACACTGCAATGTTTTTATGGCTAGTCGACTTTGTAGCCATCTTTAACGAATTTGTAGTTATATACGACGTAGGTAGGTACCTAAATGTTCAAATTATTAACGAACGTCAGCGCAGGCGCGAATCTTGCGCGGTTTTCCGTACGGCGCAGCTCCGACCCCGACTGGCGCTCCATATAACCTCCTATAAATGTTGTCAGTGTGTGCGTGCGACGGCCATACGTACGGGCGCGCTCACATACAAACCGCGCTCGATGCGTTTGTATGAAGTTACCTTACTTCTCTATTTATACTATGGCCGTGTCTAGATAAAAAGTACACCAGATTTTTATTTTGACGAGCTCGGTGGCGTAGCGGTCAATGACGCGGCTTCGACACCAACGCTCGTGGGTTCGATTCCCACACAGGACAAACATTTGTGTGCATGAACATGTCTGTTTGTCTTAGTCTGGGTGTTTTCTATGTATCATAAGTATGTATTTACAAAAAAATAAAAATGTATTTACGTATGTCTATCAGTTGTCTAGCACCCATAACACAAGCTTCGCTTACTAGATGGCGCTGTGTAATTTGTCTGGCAATTTGTCTGGCAATATTTAGACCATTAGTATCACAAAGAACTGCGAGTAGGAACCACTTCCAATTTTGTGCAGTAATTTTTGCGTGATGCCTGTACAATAGTTTGTACAGGCAATCTAGATTAGAGCGTTTAGAGGTGGCAACCCACTAGGGTTGCCACCTCTAAACGCTAGCAACCAGGACAAGATGCGTGAAAACTCCGGATTTTGAATCTCAAAACTCGGACATGTCATTAGAGTTTTTAGTACTAAGTAGTAAGTACTATTTTCAGCGAAATTTATTGAGCTTATAAAATCGTCCGGTCGTTCTGTCTGTCCGTTGCCATGAAACTCAAAATTTAGAAATTCTGACTTCGGATTCATGTAGAGCATCAAAAAGTAGTAATGTAAAGTTGACCTTGGCTTTCCCATATCAATTCGGGATTTCGAAAAAAAAAAAAAAAAATTCGCTATGGTGGCGCATGCTGCGCGTCCGATGTTTTTATTCTGTGACAAGACGGTTATTCGCAGCATGGAGCGCCCTAGTGATTTAAAACTTGTTACCCTGGATTAAGTAATGAAACCCCGCCCGGACGCTCTCCGGACGCCCTCTAAACTAGGACAAATCCGGGGAAACCAGGACGGTTAGCAACCCTAGTACAAACATGAGGCTGCTATAAACAATGTCTAATCTAAACTAGTTACTCACAAAAGAAGTTTAGCGCAACGCAGGGAGAAAATAGTTCAAATTCCTATGTTTGTGACCGGTTTTCTAGAGGAAAGTGATCGGGATCAATTTTATTCGCTTTCTTGTGGCCTTACCGAGATTTACTACTTTATTGCAATCCGTGACTGCACTCTCCGATGTGAGAGTACATTATTTCTTTATAAGATGCAATAAATAGGTAATAGGTACTTGGAAAATCGAGCTTAAGAAAATCTCTCTAAAATTAAAATTAAATACCTGGGTACAATATGTACGATCATTGAAGTAGATACTTTAATAATAACCAAAATCGTTATATTTACATAACAGCAGCGCCTTTGTGTTTGTCGCTTAGTTTTTGTTTTGCCAGGAATCTATAGCAAAAAAGGTATTAGGTATATAAAATAAAAAATAACAAATTGTATTATTAATCATCCTTCGCAGCATTAATAATTTTAATTTATCGCCATCTAGTGCTACTGCTTAGAACTTTTACTGAAGTTGAGGAGACTAAATGCTTTCTCTGACAACATGGTTTGGAGCGTGCTTTGCTATACTAGTTTTTTAGTATAACAAGTCGATGCAAGATGGCGCTGTTACTTTATTTGTATTTGTGTTAGGCCGGACTTCTCCAAGTCTCCACTCCAAATAAAATCAATTGCATTTTATTGATTTTATTTGGAATAGTACCTATATGGGAATTATTATATGGGGATTACGAAAAAGCTCCTGACTCCATCGAAACTTGGTCTATTATGGAATCCTTACAGCGATGTCAAGATTGTCAAGTAGACCAGCGCTATAACGAGGTGCTGTACATAATGCTGTGACAATGACTGTCCGCGTCTAATCTAATAACAAAAAGAGATTGAGAGACGCTTTCAAATGGAATGTATAGTTTTTGGAAAGCTTTGGCACATCCTCACCGCAGATATACACCAAATCTTGAAGACCAAAGTGTTCAATCAGTGAGTTCTCCCCGCTATGACCTTTGCGGACCTATGCAGAGATTTGGATGCTAAACGTTAGTTCACAGAATAAAAGTCGCACAGCAAGCGATGGAGAGAGAAATGCTTGTTGTTTATCTAAGGGATGGAATCCGAAACACGGAAATTCAACAGAGAACCAAAGTGGTCATCATTGCTTTCAGAGTGAGCTGAAGTGGCAGTGGGCTGCCGAGTCAGCGATGGCAGATTGGGAGACGAAAGCCCTAGAGTGAAGGACACGGATGGGGCGACGAAACGCAGGACGCCCCCTTTTAGATGTACCGACGACATCAAAAAAAATGGCTGGCAGCGATTGGTTGCGGAAAGCGGAGGATAAGTGGAAAGCGTTGGGGAAAGCCTGTATCCATCAATGGGTAGATACGGGCTGATGACGATGGGAGTAAATTGTAAACATCTATCTATATAAATAAAAATGAATTCGTTTTTTTATATGAGAGGGGGGCAAGTGAGAATGTGGGTCAACTGATGGAAAGAAATCACCACCGCCCATAGAAATCAGCAACACCAAGGGATCGCCGATCCGTTGCCAGTTGCCAGCCTTTCAAGACCCCCATGTCGTATTTATTTGGAAATACTGCTGAGGGAAGTTGATGCTACAACTGCACAGTTCGTGGTAGAAACTGTAGTAGATCCAAATATCTAGATGATGTGGATGGAATTTTAATTTATGGCTAATTGTACGATAGTGGAACTCAGCGGCAGGTATCCAATTAAATAGCTCATCCGAGCACTCCTTTGGTGAAGGCGTCACGCGTGAACGGCTGGACCGATTTTAGTTTGTTTTGGTCTGGGAATTTTCTATGTATTTACAAAAAAAATGTATTTAAGTACTATATCATTTGTCTAGTACCCATAGTATTTTCTTCGCTTAGTTTGGAAATAGATGATCTTGTATAATTTGTTCAGGAATTTATTTATAATCCTGGCTACACAGGAGACTCAGTGGTGGGAATGTCTGGTGAGCTTGGCACGTGTCATCGAGCTCCTCGGATGAGCGAGCCCCACACGAATGAATTCGCGGGCGGTCTCTAGCTCACACATCAGTTGATAGCTCTATAAAGCTGACAGTTTTTGGGCCCACCACACATTCCCACCACTGTGTCTCCTGTGTAGCCAGGATTAACAGCGGCGACTGCCAAAAAAGGTAATGAACAATAAAGTCTATTGCAGTCCCGGGGGTAAAACTACGGCTGTCTTGGAACTCACAACGAATTTGATCAGAAGAAATTAGTAGGAGTAGGAAGCTTTTGGAATTTGAATTCCCCTCTTAGCAATGTGAGAGACAGCAATATGGCAAATAAGGCATTAAAAGCCTAAAGAGATGGCTAGTCAAGTGAAGTTCAAATGCCGTGCACCACGGATTTTAAGTTTTTAAGCTGAGAGTTATGAGAATATGGCAACTACATACACACTCATTTCACTTGCACCTTGCGTCACAGAGAACAATTTATATGCATTATTGTTATCATGCCCACCATTACGTTTGCAACTGCATCTTAAGCGCATCTTGATGACATGTATTTTACAATGAGAGTACAGTTTAATTATTTCTTGAACAATTTGTGACTAACATTTTACTGTGCGAGCAATATTTCATGTTATTCTTCTTCTTCTTCTTCTTCGTCAAACCTTATTCATCCTACTGCTAGGACACGGGTCTCCCCTCAATCGAAGGAGTTTAGAGCATACTCCACCACGCTGCGCAACTGCGCATTGTCAGAGGCCAGTATTTCCAAGCTGCCTAAAGGCCACTGATTTGGCTTAACGACTGTCTAATCACAACAGCCGGGACCGACTTAACGTGTCCTCCGAAGCACAATGGAGCTCGAAATAAACAAACCCATCGATGGACCGGCTACGAACATGTGTATTTGTCTTGGTCTGGGTGTTTTCTACGTATCATAAGTATGTATTTACAAAAAAAAAAAAATATTTACGTATGTTTATCAGTTGTCTAGTACCCATAACACAAGCTTCGCTTACTTTGGGGCTAGATGGCGCTGTGTAATTTGTCTGACAAATATTTTTATTATTAAATATTATTACAATTTATTAAAGTTTAAGTGAGTCTGGTAGAGGGTGGCATGATAATGTGACTAGTAACGAATGACGTGATTTCAGAAGACCAATTCTCGTAATTATTTTACATAGTAGAATGAAAGAACGAATCGAGATTGAGTTTAGAAATGACTGAAAATTGACTGATAAAAATATATATTTTACTACTTCAATTCAATACCTTTTAAGATATTCATTGTTTCACATCTCTACATCTCTGTAGACCACTGTCTCTTATCCAACACTCAAAGGTATTTCTTACAGAGATAAGCTCGTCTTTGTATGTATTCATCATCAGGTCATTTTAGTCTCCACTACAGGAGCACGACCCTCTCTTATCCGTCACAGACAGGAGGATTTGGCCTACAGTCCCCACGCTAGCCAAACGGGTTGAGGAGGCCTGATCGATATTTTATAATTTATTTCCCTTGGTCACCTTGTACGACATCCACGGGAAGAGACGGAGTGATTCTATTCTAGTCTGCCGGAAACCACACGGCCATTGTATGTATTAGTTTATATTAATTTACATTTGTATACATTATATTATTAATGTACATAATATTATTATATATTGGTTACTGTATTATTTATGACTGTGCAAGCAAACATAACCGTATTAAACAACGCGTTGATGTCTTTTGGTAGAAGTTTCTGTTAATTTCTCGTAATTATCATTACATGCATTTAGCTTACACCGCGAAAAAAAATTGAAATTATTGAAATTTGTTATTTTAATAACTATATTATTTTATAGTTGATTTCATCCAACTTGCCGAAATAATATAAATATTTTTTTTTAATGGAAAAGTTAATCTCCCACGGCACATCGACTCTCTTATTATCTTGATTACCGGTCGAGTGCTCTTCCAACTGAGCTACCAGGTAGGTTTGCGATGGTGACGAATTTATTCATTTCTATTTACTGCTGTCAAGTCGCAATGTGGCGCCATCTATCTATTCAGTAGTACACTACTAATTAAGGTATATCAGTCCATCGTTACAGTATCTCGGCTTTTTTTGATAACAAAATAAATAATACTTTCGGGGTGTAAGTAGTTCATCAACATCTTTGAACCAAAGCCAACTTCACCTGCACGCAGTACACCCTGCTGACTGACAAACGAAGCTCTGGCGAAAAGAGAGGTAGGGAGCGTAATGGTAAGCTCCCCGACTGGGGAATGTAACTCCACCTCACAGAATACCGCAGCCAAATTACAATTACCTTGAGGGTTGTTGTGTTCCTGCGAGTTAGTGAAGTCACCAGAAAGGAAGCAGCTGGCAGCGGGGGTGGCGGCGCGCGAGCGGTATTAGATGTTGCGAGCGTTAATATGGCTACGGTAACCGCTTCACATCAGGCGGACCGTATGCTTGTTTGCCACCCGACGTATTAGTATAAAAAATAAATCCCCCCACCCCCTGTGCCTTTTTGGCAATGTGAGAGACATCAATATGTCGGCGGTTACTGTAGCCATATTAACGCTCGCAACATAAAATATCGCTCGCACGCCGACACCCCCGCTGCCAACGCAGCATCTCCTTCCTTTCTGGTGACCTCTCTTACTCGCAAGAACACAACAACTCTCAAGGGAATTGTTATTTGTCTGCAGTATTCGGTGAGTTGGAGGTACATTCCCCAGTCGGGTAGCTTACAATTACGCTCCCTACCTCTCTTTTTGCCAGAGCTTCATTTGTTAGTCAACAGGGTGCACCACGTGCAGGTGAAGTTGGCATTGGTTCAGAGATGTTGATGAACCACTTACACCCCAAAATTCAGATTTCTAACCGTCCTACTCCAAGGCACAGTTCCAAGGTAGCCTTAATTTTACTCCCGGGACTTCATTGAATTTCACTATTGTATTGTCACGTAGGTACATAACCATTTAAGATGAGTGCATTTTCTTGTTGTTTTTGCATGATTTTAGATGAGAAGCTCGGTAGCGTTGTTGCGTGTGTAAGTCCAATCGAATACGCAAGTTAAGCAACGTCGGACGGACCCTGTCCATGGATGGACTTATTTATCTTGAGCTCCTATGTGTTTCCCATCTTTAGGTGGTTTGAAAACACTGGCCTCCGCCAACCCGCAGTTGAGCAGCGTGATCGAGTATGCTCTAAATCCCTTTGATTGAGGGGAGCCCTGTATCTCAGCAGTGTGATGAATAAGGGCTGACGACAATAACATGATTTTATAGTAGTATTAGATTTTGAACTTACTATTTATATACCTACATTCAAGGCACAGTACTTTTACCCCCGGGACTGCAGTGGTCTTCATTGTTCCTTTTTGGTAATCGCCGCTGTTGATCCTAGCTACAGAGGAGACACCACACTATGTCCAGTGTAGCCAGGTACCACTACAGCCGAACCTGTAGCCGATTACCATCAAATATTTTGATTCGAAAAATAGGTCTCATGTTTTAGTTTATGACAAACATCTCCGGCTAAGTCGGTAGAGCTAGAGGGATTTCACTAGCTAACCTAAACACAAGTACCCTAAATGTAAGCTGAAGTTTGATATTCGCAAACAAAAAATCCTATGGGAATCGGCTTCAGCTCAGCCGGTAGGGCCCCAGGATTAACAGTGAAAACGTGTGGTGGGCCTGTCCCGATGAGTCAAAACCGTCGTCAACCCTAACTCATCCCACTGGTGGGATACGTGTCTCCCCTAAAACTGAAGGGTGTAGAGTATACTCCACCACGCTGCTCAACTGCGGGTTGTTTTCAAGCCGGCTAAAAGCCACTGACTTAGCTTAACTAAAATGTCATAATACGTCTATCATCATCATCACCAGTGTCATCTAAGTCATCTATAATGACAACATTTGAGACTGACAGCTTAATAGATGACGAGCTCGGTGGCGTAGCGGTCAATGACGCGGCTTCGACACCAACGCTCGTGGGTTCGATTCCCACACAGGACAAACATTTGTGTGCATGGACATGAAAAAAAAATGAAAAAAGTTTATTTCATTCACAATTTATGTTTAAGAATGTGGAGGGTGGGCTCCTTCTTTTAAGTGTGAGACACCTGTGTCAGAAGGAGCCACTCTTCCATAACAAATGGTTTTGCATAAATGAAATTAATATCATTATATATAATATTATACACTATATACCTGCCTGCAGAATACATATTTATTGATTTATTTAGATATCTACATACAATCCAATACTGATTTAATTTTATAGTCTAAGGCGTATGTAATGTCCACATGAAGTTGAATGCCATCGTATTAATGAATATACTGAACCTCTTGCTGTGTGTGTGTGTGTGTGTGTGTGTATTCGTGTGTGTGTGTATTCGTGTGTGTGTGTTTGTGTGTATGTGTGTGTGCGTTTGTGTGTGAGTATGTGTGTAAGTTTGGGTAGCAAGTGTAGTGTGACCTCAGCCCTACGATAAAATCTTGGGATCGGGAACCACCAACTACCTAAATTAGTTAGTGATTCCCACTGAGTGTACGTTTGAATAGACATGGAAATGAAAATTTCCATATCTTCAAGTATCATACTTGAGTAAGTTTTCAACTACCCCATATTCTAACGGTTTTAGCCAGTTAAATAATGTACTTTTGCAGTCCCGATGTATTAATGGGTAGATCTCAATAAGCTTGTTGACACGGTTATAAAGGTGAATTGACAAGCTTCGAAATTGATTCTGGGCAAAGCTGCTATTAGTACTATGTGAAATAACAACCCTGTCCCTTCTCCTTCTCAGCACAACGTCAGGGTTGTAGGTTAAAGTTTTATGTTTTTTTAGAATAGTGTACAAAATGTAAAGTTTTCTAACAGTTAGCAAACCCGATAATTCATATAAATCATTGGTACGAAATCTTCTTTTTTTAAAATATATTACATAACTTTTAAAAGTGCTCTTTGGGCTCTTTCTAATGTAAGGAATTTAGTTTTTAGGGCCCCTCCCCATAGCGGTATACAATAGATTATAACAGATTGAGCCAATGCCTCATAAATTCGATTCAGGAGGTTTTTGGATGTAACGTGTCTGATTGTTTTAAAAATCCATATTAGCTTGCGTATCCTGCCAGCTACTAATTCTAGGTGAGATTGCCATTTGAGCCTATGATCTATCATAACGCCAAGATATTTTACGGATTTTACTCTTTCTAATGACGGACATGAGCAGGCAGTATTACGTAAATGGGCACCGCTGTGGATCCTTATGTCAAAGTCATTCTCTGGTTGCGTAGTTTCATTTATTGAGAAGCTCATGTAGTTGGTTTTGGAAGTGTTGAGAGTAAGGAGGTTTGACTTCAGCCATTCTGACACCTCGACAAGACCAGTCTCAGCCTTCTCCCTTACGTCAGCCCAAGTACTGCCCATGAAGGTTACCGCAGTGTCGTCAGCATAAGAGAGAATTTTGGCGCAATTAATGTTTTTATTGCATAGGTCATTAATGTAGATGAGGAAGAGGGTCGGACCCAACACGCTTCCCTGCGGAACACCAAAAGATACTTTAGCCTCATCACTAATGACTTGACCCACCTTAACTGTTTGTGTCCTTCCAGCAAGATCCCCCCTGAGAAGTTCCAAAGGAACACCCCTGATGCCAATTGATTCTAGTTTGTGAATAAGCGCAGGAAGTGAGACAGTATCAAAAGCCTTCTTCAAATCTAAGAATACTGTAAGGCATTTATTTTTACTGTCTAGTTGGTCAGTGATAGTCGTTGTCAGTGCCTCAACAGCATCCTCGGTACCTCTACCTGATCTGAAGCCGTGCTGCGAATTTGATAATATGTGGAATTTGTCAAGGTAGGCAGTTAGTCTTTTGTTAATCAGTTTTTCTATTATTTTTGAAATTGAGGTTAAAACAGAGATTGGACGGTAGTTGCCCAAGTCCTCCTTATCACCGCCCTTGTGGATCGGGGTTATAACAGATTTCTTTAATACGGATGGGAATGTTCCACCATTACATTGACATGTCTGTTTGTCTTGTTATGGGTGTATTATAAGTATGTATTTACAAAAAAAAAATGTATTTACGTATGTTTATCAGTTGTCTAGTACTCATAACACATGCTTCGCTTACTTTGGGGCTAGTTGGCGCTGTGTAATTTGTTTTACAATATTTATTTATTTATTAACGTGCCCTCCGGAGCACGTCGGAGTACGAGACAAATAAGCGTTTCCATGGACAGGCTAAGGGCGATGTTGCTTAACTTGCGTGTTCCATTAGACTGACTCGCACAACACCGCCACCGAGCTCCTCATGATGAGTCAAAATACTTATGATCAATTCTGGCACCACTGTCTCGACATAGCTGGACGTCGCGTGTTTGACAAGTGCAACTACCACGGAAGTGGAACGACGTCCCGTTATACTACGAACATCGCCAGTCGACTGGTGAACGCGGATGAATACACTCGCGAGTGTTGTGCGTGATAACCAATCGAGTTTACGGTGAGTTGATTTGTTCAGTACCAAATTTATAATTCTATTGAAATGTTTATACCACAAAATTTTATTCAATATTTTTTGTGGTAATTAAAAAAAAACATACTATAGTTAATAATTAATAGTTCCTGCCAATGCATCAATAATGTCATTCAACTAAAACCGGATTATTTAGAGTGTGTCAGACTTGCGAGGAAAGTAGAAATTACTGTTGGTTTTATATGATATGATACGGCTTATATTATCTATAGCATAGAGGTAGGTATTAGTGAAGTGTATCTCTTCACCTTTCTTAGATAGACGATCGCGGGTTCAATCCCCGGAAAAGACAAATATTTGTGTGCATGAACATGTCTGTTTGTCTTCGTCTGGGTGTTTTCTATGTATTATAAGAATGTATTTACAAAAAAATATGTATTTATATAATACAAGTTTTGCACTTAATTTGGGACTAGATGGCGCTGTGTAAATTGTCCAGAAATATTTATTTTAGATCTAAAAAGATTTGTAGAATAATGTTTTTTTGTGTATCGCCGATTTCTAACAGCTAGCTATATTAAAAAAAAAAAAGCTTTAACTAATGTTTTTTACAAACTTAAGATCTGCGCAAACATAGACAATTTTGTGTCCTATGACGGATTAATTAAATATTAATAATAATAAATATTTGTGGACAATTTACACAGTACCATCTAGTCCCAAATTAAGCGCAAAGCTTGTACTATGGGTAGACAACTGTTGTACTTAAATACATTTTTTTTTTGTAAATACATACAAATACCTGGAAAACACCCAGACTAATACAAACAGACATGTTCATGCACACAAATGTTTGTCATGTGCGGGATCGAATCTGCGACCTCGGAGTCAAAGCGGCCTTTGCTAGCCATTCGACCACCGGGCTAAGTCAATGTGTAAAACAATTATAGGATACAAACCATCAATAATAAAATATTGGAACCACAACTTGAGCTGACGTAGACATTATTTATTTTCAATTGCTTCCACTTATCATGTAACGGATTGCAAATCTAAAAGCGTTCAGTATGAGCAGGAAGATTAAATAGTAAAGCGATATCAGACAGGTGTACCTACGATAACTGTTTACCATTAGGTGGGTTATATGCTTGTTTGAGTGGTATAAAAAAAAATACTTAGAAAACACCCAGACCAAGACAAATACACATGTTCATGCACACAAATGTTTGTCTTGTGCGGGGATCGAATCTGCAACCTCGGAGTCAAAGTGGCCTTTGCTAGCCATTCGACCACCGAGCTCGTCAAAATTAATAACAACACTACATGAGATGTCTCAAAGGGGTCTCTACGCGATGGATCTATATCCCCGCGCACGCTAATCGAAAGTCTAGGCTTCACCCGTGATTAAAAAGAGATATATCTGATAACAAATTACACTGCGCCATCTATTATCAAACGAAACAAAAGTTGTGCTATGGGAACTGATAAATGTACTCAAAGACTACATAGAAAGCAGTATAAAACAAACAGACATGTTTATACATATTATACACATGATATCTTGTGCGGGGATCACTTCAGAGTCAAGCAGCCATTCATTGCTACCCATTTGACTACCTCTTTAGCATAGTTTTTTTTTAATATGAGAGGGTGGCAAACGAGCATGTCGGTCACCTGATGGAAAGCAATCACCACTGCCCATGGAGATCAGAAACACCAAGGGGTCGCCGATCCGTTGCCAGCCGTATAGGCTGGCAACGGATCCTTCCTTTCCTTCTTTCTGGAGACCTCACTCACTCGCAGGAACACAACAACACACAATGGAATTGTTATTTTGCCGCGGTATTCTGTGAGGTGGAGGTACTTCCCCAGTCGGGCAGCTTAAAAAACACGCTATGCTCTACCTCTCTTTTCGCCAGAGCCTCGTTTGTCAGTTAGCAGGATGCACCACCTGCAGGTGAGGTTGGCTTTGGTTCAAAGATGTTGATGGATTACTTACATCCCAAAAGTACACTTACACCCCAAAAGACGAAAGGGCTACATAGGCCAATAATAGTAGGCCTGTGTAGCCCTTTCGTCTATTGAATCAAGTTGCTTAGTTCTATTCAGCTGTTGAAGCATTTGATTTTTTTTATATGAGTGGAGGTCAAGCGAGCATGTGGGTCATCTGATGGACAGCAATCACCACCGCCCATAGAAATCAGTAAAACTAAGGGGTCGCCGATCCGTTGCCAGCCTTTTAAGGGATAAATTTACTCTGTTCTTGAAGGCTCATGTCGTATATAATTGGGAATACTGCTATGGGAAGTTGATTCCCTAATTTCGCAGTTCGTGGTAGAAAATGTCTTAAAAAGCGCACCACTGTAGTAGATCACCAATTATCAAGATGATAAGGGTGAAATGTTAAAGCTCTCGTTGGAATGTTACGCGTATTATTAAGACTAATATTCCAACGTTCATTGATATATGACTATCAGGAGTGTAATGTTTATTTAGCACTTGTTTTTAACTAGCGATCCCGGCTTTGCACGGTTCCAATACAATATAGTCTATGTATGCTAGCCGTGTGTTTTCCGGCAGACCAGAATAGAATCACTCCGTCTCTTCCCGTAGATATCGTACAAGGCAACTAAGGGAAATACATTATAAAACATCGATCAGGCCTCCCCAACCCGTCTGGCCAGCGTGGGGAGTGTAGGCGAAATCCTCCTTCCGTCTACGACGGACGAGAGAGGGTCGTGCTCCTGTAGTGGAGACTAAAATGTCCTGATTGATGATAGTCTATGTTCTTCGCTGATCATGTAGCTTTCTATACGCGAAAGAATTTTTGAAATCGGTTTTGTAGTTTTTCAGTTTATCCATTTTAAACAATTAATATACAATTCTTCTCTCTTAATATTAGTATGGAAATGGAAAATCCACCTCGCTCGAACTAGGTGAGGCATGAACACAACACCTAGAAAAAGAGCACCAGGGGCCCTATCACCGAAGCTGAAGCCGATTACCATCGGTTTTTTTGATTCCAAAAGATGGTCTTAGATTATAGTTATTGACAAACATCTTCAGCTTAGTTAGTAGAGCTCTAGGGTTACCACCAGCTAGCTAAACATTATTAGCAATAATAATAAATAAATAAATAATAAATAAATATTGTCAGACAAATTACACAGCGCCATCTAGCCCCAAAGTAAGCGAAGCTTGTGTTATGGGTACTAGACAACTGATAAACATACGTAAATACATTTTTTTTTTGTAAATACATACTTATGATACATAGAAAACACCCAGACTAAGACAAACAGACATGTTCATGCACACAAATGTTTGTCCTATGTGGGAATCGAACCCACGAGCATTGGTGTCGAAGCCGCGTCATTGACCGCTACGCCACCGAGCTCGTCAATAATCTTAGTAGTCGTTTAACCTAATACCAATTTTTGGAATCCAAAAAATCGTCTTCAGCTTCGGCAGTAGGGCCCTAGATCCGTGCTTCGATTCCCGTAAATGTTCATCGCTACGTTAACATAGCGATTCAGATGCTGAAGCACTTTGGATACGTTCACGTTTCACATTTCTCCGCATATTCGATAGTCATTCACAAAGGGCCCATCAAATTCAAGTGTACAACTTATAGAATGATCCTCATGTGGTTCATCTTTGAATATACTGGACAATACTGGAGAATACTTAAAAAATCGTACCTATCTTATAGCCATCGTGTGAACGCAGTCAACGATCAATTTGTTACTACAACCACAGTATAAGTAATAATAGTACTACGTACTACAACGCAACGAACATTACGGGACTCGGACCTAAGTTATTGAGGTTTAATTCCCACCTCAATTCAAGTGAGGTGATTTTTCTTTCATCATCATCAGCCTGTATCTACTCACTGCTGGATATAAGCCTTTCCCAATGCTTTCCAAAAGTACGATCGTCCGCTTTTTGTTTATCCGATTTTTGTTTACATTTTTAAAATATTTAGATAAATCGAAAATTTGGGCGAAATAAACTATTCATAAATAACGAATTCGCAGTTATAGAAGCCCAGAAAAAAAATCACACCGTAAATCTATTTAAGCGGACAAAAACTCCGCGGAAAAACGTCCTTCCTCTGTCCAGCCCTAAATAAACTGTTTCTAATAAAGATTTATATTATATTTTTACTGGTTAAGCTAAGTTGTTGAATTTCTCTTGGAAAAATATAATTCCAAAAGAATACTTCGTTTCATTATAAAAAATATCCAGCATCATCAGAATCATCAGCCTGTATCTACCCACTGCTGAATATAGACCTTTCCCAATGCTTTCCACCAAATACGATCCTCCGCCTTCCTTATCCAACAGCTTCCAGTCGATTTCTCAAATAAAAAATAATACTTGTGGGTACGAGCAAAAAATAGGAAATAGTTATTTGTTATGCAAGGCTGCAAAGTTAATTTTTGGCGCGAGTACCTTGTATTGAAACCTGAGCAAGCGAAGGATTCTAGGATTGAGCCACGAGCGAAGCGAATGGTTCAAATATAGAATCCTGAGCGTAGCGAGGGTTTCAAAGGCACGAGACGCTAAATAACTTTGCTGCCGAGCGCAACACACAACTTTTCACCTCACTAAAGCGAGGAAAATGTTAGGTGCAAGATAAACAGTTTTAATAAATAATCATCAATGGACTGGCTGCAGAGAATATAAACTATTACGAAACCAATGAGGTTCTATATATATGTAATTTATTGTACGAAACCTTTATTGAATAAAAATATTCGAGTTTTAAAAACACTTTCCACGCTAGCGGATAAAGTGCGATTTTCCACGCAGATTTCGAATGATAAACAGAGCTTTTACGAGCTAGTGAGGTGAAAATTAAATTTATCACTGTCTTTGCATTTGCTATGATGCAATAAAACTGCTAAATACCTACTAAAAAAATACAAATCGCATTCTGGTGTCATCGTGCAAACTTGTGAAAACCGATAAAGACATGTTTCATAATACGCGAAAAAAAAATTGAACATACAATTTTTTTAATAATTTGAGCAAACAGCATAAAGTATTTCTTGTTAAAATTTATTTAAGATTGAAGTTGGCATAACTTATTTTTTTTATTTTATTTTTTTATACTACGTCGGGTGGCAGACAAGCATACGGCCCGCCTGATGTGAAGCAGTTGCCGTAGCCATATTAACGCTCGCAACATAAAATATCGCTCGCGCGCCGCCACCCCCGCTGCCAACGCAGCATCTCCTTCCCTTCTGGTGACCTCACTCACTCGCAGGAACACAACAACCCTCAAGGGAATTGTTATTTGGCTGCGGTATTCTGTAAGGTGGAGGTACATTCCCCGGTCGGGTAGCTTACAATTGCGCTCCCTACCACTCTTTTCGCCAGAACTTCGTTTGTCAGTCAGCAGGGTGCACCGCGTGCAGGTGAAGTTGGCTTTGGTTCAAAGGTGTTTATGAACCACTTACACCCAAAACACATATTTTTTGTTACATATCGAGCAAACATTATGTGAATATTCCTAATGACATACTCGATGAGACATATTCGTCATATACTTTACTAATATATAAATTTCAATAATTTTTATGTATTGTTCTTTGAAGTGAATGCCAAAAATCGTCGTATATATAAATTATATAAATAATGTATACCAATATTAAAATTAAAGACAAAATAAAATTAAATCAAAGTCAATATCAACACTAAAATTCACAATCAAAGTTAAAATCAAATTAAAATTAAAATCAAAATCAATAATAAAATTTACAATCAAAGTCAAAATTAAATTAAATAAAAATCAAAATTAACATTAAATTCAAAATCAAAATTAAATTCAAAATCAATACAAATAAAATCAAATAAAATTAAAATGAAAATCATAGACTTAATGTTCCTAATATTGCCCGAACCCGTTCTTATAATTTGGTAAGGATATGTGTTGTATGTATGTATGCGTGCTTGTGTGTTGTGTGAGTGTTTTTATGGCACACAGGTAGCTATTATGACGTAGGAATCCCCTAAGAAGGGATTTTTGAAAATTTCCATGGGATACCGGAATATATTATGTTAACTGTGTCCGTGACTTTGTCCGCGCGGAAGTGTAAATTTTTTCTTATTTATTTATATTAACAAAAATAAACAAAATGTCTAAAATAAAAGTAGTTAAAGTTACTCTTTATTACATCAGCTATCTGCCAGTAAAAGTCCCGTCAAAATCGATTGTGCCGTTTCAGAGATTCGTCGGAACAAACACACAGACAGACACACAAATTTTTTTTAAAAAAATATTCAGTGTACATGTATGTACATTTGCATTTGATATAACTGTTATTTTAATATTACAAACAGACACTCCCATTTTATTTATCTATAGGTATAGATAGATAAAATAAAATAGATAAATATTCCTGGACAATTTATACAGCACCATCTAGTCCCAAATTAAGCGAAAAGCTTGTACTATGGGTACTAGATAACTGGTATAATATTTAAATTCATTTTTTTTTGTAAATATATACATATAATACATAGAAAACGCCCAGACGAAGACAAACAGATATGTTCATGCACACAAATGTTTGTCTTGTACGGGGATCGAACCCACGACCTCGGAGTCAAAGTGGCCATTGCTAACATTCAATCACCGAGCTCGTCGAACATTGGTTTCTGATGTGTTTGGCTACATCAATAGTAGATTCCCTCATTAGAATGTCATTTTGCTTAGACCCTACTGGTATCACCAGGTGAAGTAATTTCTCATTAGCTGTCGTTAACTTATCAAGGATTTTTTGTTACCTTAAATGTGTTTCGTACACTATATGTTACTAATACATTGGTAAACAAGATAGATGTCATAATAACGGATAATTCGTATAAATTCTTATTAGGCATTTAATTGATGAAAGTAATCATGAGTTATATGTGTCTATAAGAACTGGTGTTCGTTACTTGCAATAACTTTCTATCTATACGAGTATATATAAAATGAATCCCTATTTCCCTTAGTCACGGCATCACGCGTGAACGGCTGGACCGATTTCGCTAATTCTTTGTTTGTTGTATTTGTTTTGTCAGGAGAAGGTTCTTATTAAAGAAAAAAATGAGAAAGTGGCGTGGATAATAAGAAAATTTAAGAAAACTGAACGACCATTTTAACTTTTCTAATGTAACTTTATGTCGTTTGACAGAGCTGTGAGTTATTTGACAGATTGCGCGAATTCAATATTCATTATTAAGAAGACAGGAAAACGTCTGCCGGGTCAGCTAGCTATTATAAATTCGGGCTACGAAGGCCAAGACGCAATCTAGTCCTTGATATGCATATATCATAGGTTTCTTACATATCCGAATAATTGGTGACGAAGAGGTCACCAAGAATCTTGAACCTCTACAACTCCGGAGAGATATTGGATCACTAAGCCTATTTTTTTTTTTATTTTTTTTATTTTTATATATTGTCAGACAAATTACACATCGCCATCTAGCCCCAAAGTAAGCGAAGCTTGTGTTATGGGTACTAGACAACTGATAAACATACGTAAATACATTTTTTTTTTGTAAATACATACTTATGATACATAGAAAACGCCCAGACTAAGACAAACATACATGTTCATGCACACAAAATGTTTGTCCTATTTGGGAATCGAACCCACGAGCGTTGGTGTCGAAGGCGCGTCATTGACCGCTACGCCACCTAGCTCGTCGATATTTTACCGCCTATACCACGGAGAGTGTTCTGAAGAACTGTTTTCCCTTATCCCTTCCTCCCCTTTCCGTCACCGAACAACACGTACTGGCTTGCGGTACCACAAATTCACCGTTGGTATCATTCCGTCGCGTACTAAAAAGTTTGGTAACTCCTATCTATGTCGCACTATTAAAAAGTAGAACGCGTTGCCGGCATATGTATTTCCTCAATCATACAATATGGGATCCTTTAAGCGAAGCGTGAAGAAGCATCTTGTAGGCCAGCATGGCAGCGTCAACTGACAAGACATCTAGGTCTCTTGTCCGTTGCCGTTGCGATTGGGGCTCTTCTTTTCACTTATTCATTTCATCTGACTACATCAATAGTAGAACGTCCCTCATTCGAATGTCACTTTGCTTAGACCCTGCTGGTTTCACCAGGTGAAGTAACTTCTCATTAGCTGTCGTTAACTTATCAAGGATATTTTGTTACCTTACATGTGTGTTTCATAGACTATTTGATGCTAATTCTTTGGTAAACAAGATAGATGTCATAAGAATGGATAATTCGTATAGATTATTGTTAGGTATTAACTGATGATTATGAAACAAGTCTTGAGATGTGTGTGCTTATAAGAGAGAATGTTACTTGCAATAATTTTCTATATATACACTAGTTGACATGGTAGACGTTGTCCTGTCTTCTTATTTATTTATTTGAACTCTTTATTGACCACAATAAGACCAATGGTACAAAAGGCGGCCTTAATGCTAAAAGCACTCTCTACCAGTCAACCTTCGGGAAGTGCAGACATCCACGAATGCGGTTTGAAAATATATAACAAAGCCATAAATAGTGACTAATATACTATACATAAACTATATATATATATTATTATTTATTATTTATTTAACAAATATATTTTACAATGTTTTCATGGAGCAATGTATCATAAAACCATTTATTTGATTTGTCTTGATAAATGAGTGCCGCTATTAATTATTACATACACATTTCTTATTAGCTGTTTGCTTATATTATTAAACTTACCACCTACTGATAACTAAACAAATTATAAAGAATATCTTATTACTTATCTACCGCACAGCACAGGTAAATCTAAATGAAGGGAGGTGAGGTCGACACTAGAGAGCGGCAAGGAGTGGCCATACTATACATAGTACTATTACTTATACTATGGTTCAGCAGTGAGCGATATTCATCTAAAATGATGATGATGAAGCAATCATCCTTAAAGTGTGAGAATCGAACCTACTCATCATCTAAATGGCAGGTGATTTGGAAAACAATGCGTGACTATGCACACGGAGCCAGTATCATTAACGTAGCGGCACAGCACTAACGGTTGTGACAACTATGCATTATTTATTTGTTTATAACAATGACAACAACCATGATATGGACATTGTCCTCTTCTGCACCAGCACTACTTCTATCAAAACTTCCATGGCAAAAGATTTCTTCTCCCCCTAAAAATCTATCCAACACTGCACTTCTTTTTAGGGTTCCGTACCTCAAAAGGAAAAACGGAACCCTTATAAGATCACTTTGTTTTCCGTCTGTCTGTCTGTCTGGCTGTCTGTCTGTCTGTCTGTCTGTCAAGAATTTCTATGTCGAGAATGCGTGGAGGTATTAAGCTGAAATTTGAACTGTATACTCAGGTCTACGGTCCCATGAAGTCGTAAAAAAATCAAACTGCTAATTTTACGTAAAAAAAGTTACGGTCGTTTATTCAGCAAAAAACGCATATTTCGACACATTCTCAAGGGAATCAAAACCTATAGGGTACTTCCCGTTGACCTAGAACTATGAAATTTGGCAAATAACATCGTTATAGACTACAAGTACAGGAATAAATCTCAAAACTATACATTTGTAAATAGATCTTAAAAAATAGGGGGTCTATATTTTTTATAGGGTGTCGAAATTTCAAATTGAAACTACTAGTTCAAATGGGGTATCATATGAAAGGGCTTGATGTACACATTGCAAAATATATTTTATTTATTTTTTTCGACGCATTATTTCTTATTTATAATGAAAAATATCAAATTTAATAATGATACTACGTACGGAACCCTCGGTGGGCGAGTCCGACTCGCACTTGTCCGGTTTTTTTATTTTAATTTTAAATTGATTAATGGCCCAAACGCTGCTCAACTCAATATGTATTTACATAATGGTGGAGTCTTATTATTAGCAATAAGGCTGCACATTTAATTATGTTTATTCTTTTTTATTAAGCTGTGAGACTCCCAAATAAAAAATAAATAAATAAAACAAAACACCCATAGGCTCCGTAACTTACGATTCGATGGACCGTAGGTTGTTTATCATCTTAATGGTATGATGTTATGTATGAGTTACTTTTGACGCGATAACTTCTTATAAATCGATGAACGCCGGCTGCACTCACGAAAAAGCATGACTCATTGTCACGTTCCGCCTGATTCGAGCGTGCAAGTGAGAGCGCGGAATAAGCGATAGAGAAGCACGATCGGCCTAAGCATTCGGCTTGTGACGCATCTATCTCTCTTTCATTCCATCGGCCGATGTTTTCTTATGACGTTATCATGTAAAATTATCGTCCGTAAACCGACTTTACACATTTCAATTTTTTTTATAACACGCCTCATGGGGTTCTGATGCCCGCCTCTCTAACTGTCTTTCATCAGTAGACCCGTCTACTGAAATTCTGATGAAAGACAGTTAGTTACCTTAGCTTGCAGATACCCCTGCTGCTGACACAGTATCTTCCGTCTTCTTACAATCCTTTAATTGAGTTGGTCAAAAATGTAAAAAATTTGGAGTTGTTAAAAGGCTTATTTTTTGCATTAAATAAAACCTGGTAACTTGACTTAGTAATATTCTAAGAATAGAATTAATTAAGAATCTAATAAATATCATTATTCTATTAGATTTTATCAATAATAACAACCAAAACAATAAACACTTTCACAGAAAGTGCATCTGAGTACTTTGTCTTGTCTATATGCAAAGGGTATACGATTTCCAAGTACACTAGTAGGGTTGCCAAGCAATTTGTTTTCTAATTAATTATTAATAATTTTTTTCTTTGTTGTACTACATATAAAATAGTGGTTCTTTAGGGTTGACGGCTATTTAGAGCCCGGCTCAGTATCGGGTAATGGTGCCGGATATCCGGCAGTGCCGAATAGTTTAAAAAGAACAAAATCTGCACTAATCTAAATTGATTTGAAAAAATATCACGATGCCTTGGTTCGCGACGAACGACTAAAAATAAATTTGAGTACATACTAAAGAAAAACAACGTATATACAGATCATAAATCGATATCGACCCAAATTCATCTCATTGCTGGAGTACGGTACTCTTCTCAATTAATAGGGTATAGAGCGAAGTCCACTATGTGGTTCAACGGGTTGGCAAAGATCATAGTTTTCACGGCAACCAAAGGTAGCTGACTTAGATTGACCACTGTCATTTAACAACAGCCACCGGATCTGATGGCTTAACGTGCCCTCCGAACCACGGAGAAGCTTTATTTATCTCGATAAATCCATCCATAGACAGGCTAAGACGTTGCTTAACTTGCCTATTGCGTAGCCGAGACAAATAAGAGCATTCATAACAGGTTAAGGTTGACATCGCTTAACTTGCATATTCGATTACACTGACTAGTGCAGGAACGTCATCAAACTCTTCGTTAATTGTAAATACTTGACTTTAAAAGTGACAGGTGGCTATCCACCTGAACAAAAAAAAAATGGTGTCAACAATATTATCAGTCTGGAAATTCAAGAAATACTTCTCTCTGATTCTCAAGCACCCTACATAAGCAGGTGAAGTACTGGTTTTCATCACAAAATTCATATAACTGGCAAAGATTTATGTAAATTTTGTAGGTACGAGAAAAAATATGAACGTTTTGATGCACTCAATGTCACAAAAATAAAGTAAATTTATAATTTATCAACTTATAAATGGTACACTCTGTCTTGTTCGTTTGTTTGTAATATCTTTATTGTACATCAAATAACAGATAGATAATCAAAAAGAAATAACAATTATGAATTTTAAGAATGTACTAAGGCGGGTGTTGGATACAATAATCAAATACTGTCTTATAGAGGTATCAGAAAATGCAGATATTATTATTACAAGTAGAAATATTTTCAATAATTATTTACCGTCGTTGACAACCCTACCGTACGCTTCGGAATTGGGGCAACTTTCGCTTCCCTACTATAGACCTTTGCCTACATTTTCTAAGGACACTTTCATCTAAAATCTGTTTGGCTTAATGCTTACTTCCATTTTAAATCGGTAAGTCGGTGATTCCTAAAACGTTTTCCTGCATAGGTATCATTACAAGAGTGGCTTAAATCCTCACACAGCCAAGATTACATCATCATCATCATCAGCCTATATCTACTCGCTGTTGGTTATAGCCCTTGCCCAATGATTTTCACCAAATGCGATCCTCTGTCTTTCCTCTTGCCACTTCAAACTGCTTTTCTGGAGATATCGATACATCACTCCATCGTTCGATGTTTTCTTATGACGTTATCACGTAAAATTATCATCCGTAAACCGAATTTACAGATAACCAATTTTATTAGTTAAGGTCTTAATTAATACGGTCTTTGTTACTCCCACAAACCCACTCTAAGATAAGATAAGATACTCCCATAAAACAGATGACTTACATCCCTTCTTCGTAAAAAAATAGGACTGTTTGATATCCTAGATATACGCAGAGTCAGTTAATTACTAATCAATATCGACAAACAAATAAAACAATAAGATGTTCTGTACAGTAACCAATAATAAACATTACATTTACTACGGCCTCCATTCGGATCCTTTCAAAGCAAAACTCGGCTATGGAACAAAAGTATTTATTAAGGCCAAGTGTACCAAATACGATACAAAATAGCAACGGGACTTAAACGTGACTTACCACAAAACAATAGTCATTAGTGTTGAAAGTATCGAGGCTTGGAGTATTGTGAAGTAAAAATCGTGCGCATCTACTCGTATATCGCTTATTCATCGAATTTTTATAATGGTCATTCATTAGAAGACACCTTAGTGAAAAAGAAATGAAATGAAATTGTTTATTCTGGCGCAAGGGCCCTTGTGGGCATCTAGACTCTAGACATGTCTGGCACATCTTTATTAATAATATTCTTATTTTCCTGTCATTATTTTATCTACTACCATTTCGGTATTGACCATTGGCGAAGAAGAAATGCCTGAAAGAAATTTGCCAATATGAGTCTTTTTTTTAAATAATCAGATAATACAACAACTGCAATTTATTTTGTATATAATAGGCTTGTATCCCATTTTTTTTTTCGATTTGTTATTTAAAGACGTCACAATAATATAAATATAGGTGAAATAATTACTTCGATAGCATAAAAACTTCTCGAGATATGATAACTTGAAGATCACAATTTTGGACTATCCCGAAAACGCTCCATACAAAAGGCCACCACGTTATGACGTCACACCATGCTATTTTATATGCATTAAATCAGAAACTTGTACGACAGCTATGGTAAATATTGCGTAAATATTGCGTTATGTAGCCAGTGCCGTAACAAAAGTTATAGTATTTTTTATTGTTTCTACAATGGTAATATTTATTTTTTATAATTTCATACCTTTAAAATGGACTTTCCCACCAAACTTTGATCGACGATAAAACACGTCGGACATAAGTTATTAAAATTTTAAGATCGCAGATCGTTCTAGTTTTATGTATTTTACGTTACTGATAGAGAGTTTTTATAATTTTGTAACATGGGCAACAAGCCTATTATATTACATTATGTATGTCAAATAATTACATGTTTTGTTGTATATATGTACACACAGTACTACGCAGGCTACACAGTAATACAGATTATGTGTGTATTATGTACTTGTAAAAACAATTCGATACACATTAATGAGTACGTTGATTAGGCAAATTCGTTAGTTTTTATCAGCACTCTAAACTTAATTACTTTCCGTCAAGCGGGCCGTATGCATATTTGCCACTTAAGTTGTATAAAAAAATACAAATTAATACTATCATTATATAGGTTTTAAATTTTTATACAGAACATTAAAAAAAAAAATAGATATTTTCCATGACTACTTTACGCTTGAAATATAAAAAAATACAAATTAATGTTATCAGTATATTGGTTATATATTTTTATTCGGAACATTAAAAAAAAAATCCATAAGCACTTTACGCTTAAAAATTAACATGTAACCAAACATTTATCTCAAACAAGTTTAGATGTGTAAGGGGACACATCTAAACTTGTTTGAGATAAATGTTTGGTTACATGTTAATTTTTAAGCGTAAAGTGCTTATGGATTTTTTTTGTTATGGTGGAACTGCTTATAACAGTTAAGGTACGGTATTTACGGTAATGTGTTCTTAATATTTAGGAATATATTATTGTCTACATTAGTATAGAAAATAGGTAAAGTCTGACGATAAAGTTTGACGCAAACACGTTATTTAGAACCATCGATTTTGATACTTCACCAACTCACAATTGAGCGGTGTGTATGAGTATGCTCACAACAGTTGGATGAACAAGGGCTGACGGCGACGATTTTGACAGCTTGTAGATTTCTGAGGGAAAAATGATTTTTGCTTAGAACAAAGAGATTCGCTTCTTTAATACTAATAATACTAATAATTTAATAATACATGGTTGAATATTGTGAGCATTAATGCGATAGAGAGCTGCATATACTCCCTTGATGAATATCTTTAAATTTATGTATGACGTGATTAAGTACTCGCAAGAGCTCCAATGGCAAAGAAATAATATTTCAATTTGTCAGAGGATACAAAAATTTAAGAATACCAATATTTATGTGTGACACTCATACATTCACAGTACCAGTAATTATATTGGTTATTAAAACACTTGTAGATAGGTCACTTCCAACACTATTTTATATCATGTGTTGGAGGTTTTTTTTATGGGCAATAAGCCCATTGCTATTACCATTCATACAATTAACATGTGAAGAACGTCACACATGTTTGCAGATTTGATTACCGTGTACCGTAACTTGGCCACTTTTTCACATTTATTTTAGTTATTACCACTTTACGTGTTACAATGAAAAAACAATTGTAGCGTAACGAATATTACATAAACAATAATAAACATATAATTTTGACGTTATAACATAATCAAATGATACTTTACTATGTGTAGCGCAACACATAATCAAAACCGTTATTTTTTATTACTTACAACTCTACGGATATCGAAATAGGGTCTAATAATACATGATAGGTAACAAGTATCAAGAAGTGTCATGAAGCATAAACTGGAAAGTGTTTCCGCAATGGATCAATGCATATTGCACGTAAAATTAATGTTCAAACCTTCCATTATTGGTGACACATATCCATGCTGTTTAGTGTACTTGCGTTAACTGTTTGCATCATATTTAGCCGTCTGTCTGTATTTTATTCTTTCAGCAAATAGTTTGGTAACGATAAATTAATCGACTAAACAAAAAACTTGCACTAAAAATTTACTAACTGGCGAAAATATATCGGTATTTATTCTTCTTTAACTCCATATTAAAATATGTACACAGTGTCTGGAGTACTGCATCGTTGTTCTGGAGAGTAGTAGAGGTAATGAGAACTATCTCGTATGGAGAACAAGTTGAAAAAGTGTCCAGAGGGGCAATTTTCGTAATTAAAATATAGTTAATCTTGTCTTTTAGTTAAATCTTAATCTAGTCTTGATCATACAAATTTCACATTTGATATTCAACAGTAAGAGAAAACGTAACAAAAAACAAAACTTTGAAGTTTCATAGTTAAAGAAACTAATAATGGTATTCCGCATGTAATAAGAATTGACATTAATTAATTAATGAAACCAAGTGTAGAATTTTCAGTCAATTCATAATTCAATCTCGATTCGGTCAACTGGAACCGATTTATATCGATTTTTTCGATTCTAAATTTAAAAGTTAGTTTTAAGTAAGTGTCAAACATCTATATTTTAGTTGATAGAGCTATAAGGTCTATCGACCAAGCTAAGGCAAATCTCAAAAATTTCGGTGTAAATCGGCTCCAATTAGGATAGAGCCCCTACTAGTTAATCGATGTTGCTTGGAGTATTACTTTAATTTCGTTGGCTATTAGCACAGCAGAGAGAATCCCTTAGAACACATTTTAATTTTACACAAGACGCAGCAATTCTCAATGGTCCATCAGAAAAAGGGGCAGAAGTAGAAATGGGAACGCATACCGACGCGCACGCGATCAGTTATATCATTAACATAATAATCATGCGCGACTTGGCTCACTTCACTTCATGCGCCTAAGTGATGGGCGATAGCGGTGGAAGAAGGTTTAGGATTGAATGATAATATATATCTATCTCATGGTTTTTCAATACTATTGTGAGGAAATTTCATTGATATGACAAATAAATAATAGTCAAATTCCAAAAGCTTCTTACTCCTACTAATTTCTTCTGATTGAATTCGAGTTTCAAGGCAGCCGTAGTCTTACTCCCGGGACTGCAATGGACTTTGTTCATGCCTTTTTTGGTGGTCGCCGCTGTTAATCCTGACTATACAGGAGACACAGCGGTAGAAATGTGTGGTGGTCCAAAAAAAAAAATGTGAAGAAAAATCACTACAAAACAAAAATCACGAGTGCAGTAAAATTAAATTAATATTGCATGTTAATTTGTCTTGTACGTACACTTTTCGAATAAATGTATTCAACAACTAGACTTCGTTCAAGCTTTCAACAACTATACTTCGTTCGCACATTTGTACGGGATACTGGGATAGTTTCATCATCAGGTCATTTTAGTCTCCACTACAGGAGCACGATCCTCTCTCGTTGGTCCCAGACCTAAGGAGGATTTGGCCTACACCTACACCCCACGCTGGCCAGACGGGTTGGGGAGGCCTGATCGATGTTTTATAATGTATTTCCCTTAGTCGCCTTGTACGACATCCACGGGAAGAGAGGGAGTGATTCTATTCTAGTCTGCCGGAAACCACACGGCCAACTGGGAATATCCATAGAAATGTCCATAAATCTTTTTTTAATAAATGCCTACGTCATAGTACCCATTAGTATGACAAATTTCAGTCGCTAAATTACTACATCTTTAGGTGTCAATGATTTCTGATAACTATGTCATAATTTAAGTGTGATTACTTGCACATCTGGTTATATCATCCTTTTCGCACATAATATGACTACATTCTATTTACATTACGAATGATATAACATTCATTTATTTCACTTCATTCGAATGTTGAAATATGAAAAGTGAAATAAGTATACGTGTCCTGTCACGTAAAAACCAATATTTATTATTCAACCTATTTATTACTTAAGTCGTTCTTAGAGAATTTAGAAGAAATTGTCACTGAGACCCTGGTGTCTCTAATCAAATCTTACAAGTTAAATTTGCCCCACTTCTCATTGTCAGATTGAGCTGAAATTTGGAACACTGTTTTGGTTCTCGTGAAAATGCACAATTACGTAAATGCCAAAATGTTTATACCAATATAGCGGCCGCCATGAAATAGCTATAATAATAGATTGAAATATCATGTATGCTATTTTTTACTCCGTCTAGGCTATTTTCTAATCTCATGGACAAAGTCGCCAACGAGCGACATCTAGTTTAAAAATAGATTTGAAAAAAAAGTTGAAAATAATAACATGAGCCACAAAATACTAAATAAGCCACAGAAATACTAGGTTAGGTTAAGTTTGGTATGTTTTATGTCAAGTTTAGACGATAAGTCAGTATAATGCCCAGTTTCATAATTTTAGATGATCGGTTTATTACAACCCGATTTGAAATTAGAGCACTAGTCAATCTCTTATGACTTGAGACCAGGTTAATGCACTATACGAGTTGTAATTACCTCGTTGAATGTTACGGTCAAGTGCCATTAATGTATAATGCAGTTATAAGGAAACAGGTGACAATAATGATAAGGGGTTGGAAGCTATAAGGATCTAGAAGTAGCAAGAAATCCGGTTGAACAAGTAATGGCAATACGACCAAGTTTGCTCTTAAGTGCTGGAACAAGTAGGGAAATGAGCTTAGGGTGTAAATACCAGAGCAGAGAAGACATTGCGACTATATGTATCGGCATGGAGGTGATAACAAAATCGCACCCGGATCTTTGTCATATAGGCGGCAAAGAGGAACATCGGTGGTTTAATAATCCACTCAGTCGTGTGGATTATACAGGCATTTTTCCGCCGAGAACAAAAAAGAAAAGAAAATTAATGGGGACCCTTTAACTCGAACTGGATAGATTCACCCACATATTAGTAGAGATATATTATAGTTCAAATGTAGAGCAATATCGACGGCATATATAATAATCGACGGCAACCTCGCCGTCATAACAATTTGTTCCTTCCTTCACTTCACTACTTCACGTACTCACAGAAACAAAACAACTATGTAGTTCACGAGAATATTGATATTTAATAGGAGGTAAAGATAAGTCGGACAGCTTGTAGTTTATCGAGTTGTGCCTTTGTATTACCAGAGCCTTGTTCGTCAAGCAGTAGAGTTCACCACGTGCCAGTGAGGTAAATTTTAGCTCAAAGATGATTTTTCATATTACGCCTGGTGTCAAACAGGCACATGCTTACCTACAAGCTATAGTGTCATATATAGTGGCACATAGAAGCTTGTAATTGCACAAGGAATATGCTAACAGTAAGATTATAAACTTTTGCAACATAAAATGTCGCGCTCCACTATCGCCGTCAATGCCCTTGCCATCATTACAGAAACTGCTTCCTTCCTCTTACACGAATCGCAGACACGCACAAACACAACCCACTAAACCTTTAAAAAATAATTATTATTAATATTTGATTTCGGCAAACTTGCCAGAATAGGTACTATAAATATAAAAAAAACCGGACAAGTGCGAGTCGGACTCGCCCACCGAGGGTTCCGTAGGTACGTAGTATCATTATTAAATTTGATATTTTTCATTATAAATAAGAAATAATGCGTCGAAAAAAATAAATAAAATATATTTTGCTATGTGTACATCAAGCCCTTTCATATGATACCCCATTTGAACTAGTAGTTTCAATTTGAAATTTCGACACCCTGTAAAAAATATAGACCCCCTATTTTTTAAGATCTATTTACAAATGTATAGTTTTGAGATTTATTCCTGTACTTGTAGTCTATAACGATCTTACTTGCCAAATTTCATAGTTCTAGGTCAACGGGAAGTACCCTATAGGTTTTGATTCCCTTGAGTGTGTCGAAATATGCGTTTTTTGCTGAATAAACGGCCGTAACTTTTTTCTACGTAAACTTAGCAGTTTGATTTTTTTTTTAACTTCATGGGACCGTAGACCTGAGTATACAGTTCAAATTTCAGCTTGATACCTCCACGCATTCTCGACATAGAAATTCTTGACAGACAGACAGACAGACAGACAGACAGACAGACAGACAGACAGACGGACAACAAAGTGATCTTATAAGGGTTCCGTTTTTCCTTTTGAGGTTCGGAACCCTAAAAAAAAGGAAAAATTAAAAATTCACCACCCGCCTAAGCGGGATTTGAATCCATGACCTCTAGATTACCGGTCGGGATATCGCTCTTCCAACTGAGCTACCAGGAAGTTTGTGACCTAGGCGGGGAAGTCAATTTTTCCATATTTAAAAATATCTTTATTATTTTTTTGACTGGGGTCTTCTCTGAGTTACTTCCCCTGTCTAGCAGCTAACTTGTCTGATTACCCTGTGTCTCATATTTGTCAGAGTCTCGTCCATGCACATGCAAGTGAGGTCGGCTTTGGCCTACACCAGGTACACCTGCCTAAAAGATGAAAGACCACATGCACCCAAATAAAACAAGAAAGGATTTACATATCCGCCCCAAAACATTATTGACCCACATTAGTCCAGATAGCTTAACGGGCAAGATCGTAACGGGCCCGAAAATCAAACGAGTTTGGGCCACGGCCGCAAACCGGGTCATCGGAGCCTGACTCAATGGCGGTCATGGCCGCTCGGTTATTCACCTCTCGTTCAAAACATTGTAGTACATTGTTGGTTTAGTACGTGAAGTTATGTATTTGTTTAACAGTATACCGTCAGTGCATGCCAGAGTTGTGGAGATATAATTGGTTGGCATATAATAAAATCGTTTGTAAGTTTATTTTGGTCATACATTTGTACTTATTTTGTTCTAATTATCTAGTATGTAACTGCTTTGTATCAGGCGGCTCGTATGCTTGTTTGTCACCTTAGTGATAAAAAAAAGACTCATCCGTAGAATAAAGTCTGATCGGTATTTTTAACCGACTTCAAAAAAGGAGGAGGTTCTCAATTCGACTGAATATTTTTTTTTATAGGTATGTTATTCGATATCTTTGCGAATTGTGAACTGATTTTCATAATTCTTTTTTTATTTGAAAGGGTATGATTGCAAGGTGGTCCCATATTCACCAAGTCAGGATCTGATGATGAGATGCCAGAGAAATCAAGGGAAACCCTTAAATTTTGCAAGCACATATGGTCAATTTTTTTTTTTATTTGAAAGGGTAATTGCGAGGTGTTTCCATATTCACCAAGTCAGGGTCTAAATAAAACAATAATAATATTAAAGCTTACATAATATAAAAGCCGTACAAAGGCGGACTTATCCCTCTAAGGAATCTCTTCTAGTCTATCTTTAAATATTTCTGAGGATTCTGTAAATATTATATATTCCTGGATACATTACACATTGCCATCTAGTTCCAAACTAAGAAAAACTTACTACTATGGGTACTAGATAACTAATATAATATCTAATACATATTTTTTTTAAATACATACTTATAATACATAGAAACAGCCAGACCAAGAGAAATATACTTGTTCAGGCATACAAATATTTGCCTTGTGCGGGGATCGAACCCGCGACCTTGGAGTCAAAGTGGCTATTGCTAGCCATTCGACTATCAGGCTTGTCTATGTATATCCCGAGGGTGGAAACTACAAACGTAGAATAAATTAAATTAACATATTAGGTACACTGAGTAATACTTAAACACAAAGTACTAGCAGTTCAAGTTTTTATCAAAGGACCTTTTTAAAGCCGATTTGCAATAACCCACAGGAGAGGACATCGTTACATGAGATGGTAAGGAGTTCCAAAGCTCGCACAAGACAAACAATTGTGTGCATGAATATGTCTGTTTGTCTTGGTCTGGTTATCTTCTATGTATTATAAGTATATATTTACAAAAAAATGTATTGAAGTACATTTATAAGTTGTCTAGTACCCAGAGTACGAGCTTTGCCCTAAATTTGGGACTAGATGGCCCTGTGTAAATTTTCTAAAAAATATTTATTTATTTAGAAGTTTCTTCAAACCTTTCCATGTTCAGGATAAAATTTGACAAAGTATGTTAAAAACACATATCAATTCTAACATAGGAATCAAACCTACATACCTGAAGACCACATCTAATCATACCATTGATGAACAATACACAATGCTAGAATCACTTCGAAGAAATATGACTTGTTTTGTCAACTTTCACTTACGGATTTTTTTTATGACTCACTAGCTTCTTCTTCGTCACGCGTGAACACAGTACCTATATAAAAAAATGGTTGTCTGTAAAGTCGGTTTACGGACGATAATTTTACATGATAACGTCATAGGAAAACATCGGCCGATGGAGTGGAAGAGAGATAGATGCGTCACAAGCCGAATGCTTACGCCGATTGTACCTCTAAATCGCTTGTTCCTCGCTCTTGCTTACACGCTCGGCTCAGGCGGAACGTGACAAAGAGTTATGATTTTTCGTGCGTGCAACCGGCGTTCATCGATTTATAAAAGGTTATCACGTCAAAAGTATCCCATATGTAAAGGGTCTAACGAGAATGGGTGTAAGTGGTTTATCAACATCTTTGAACCAAAGCCAACTTCACCTGCACGTGGTTCACCCTGCTGACTGACAAACGAAGCTCTGGCGAAAAGAGACGTAGGGAGCGTAATTGTAAGCTACCCGACTGGGGAATGTACCTCCACTTCACAGAATACCGCAGCCAAATAACAATTCCATTGATGGTTGTTGTGTTCCTGCGAGTGAGTGAGGTCACCAGAAAAGAAGGAGATGCTGCGTTGGCAGCGGGGGTGGCGGCGCGCAAGTGATATATTATGTTGCGAGCGTTAATACGGTTGCGGTAACCGCTTCACATCAGGCGGGCTGTATGCTTGTCTGCCACCCGACGTAGTAAATTAAAAAATAAAAATTTAAAATTAAAAAAACATGAAACACTTGATGTGTCAATGTGACGCCCTAGCCGGCAAACGAATGAAAATCCTAGGAAAGTCATACCCTCTCCTGGAGGACTACAGGCTCTTCCCATTAAGCGGCATACTGAAGTACATGGAACATGATCTAGACAGTCAGGGGAGAGTGACTAAAGGATTAGGGAGAGCACAAAAGATCCATTAAGGTCGACTTGTCACCGGTGCTGCAGCACTAGTGCTGCACTTAGTGTGGGTCTAGACCCACACTAAGATAAGGTATTCTATATGTTAGTCCAGAACATATTCTATATGTATGTCAAATTTCATCCAAATCCATTCAGTTGTTTACGCGTGAAAGAGTAACAAATATACCTACAACTTTCACTTATGGAATTTCTTTAGGACGCATTTCAGTCAATGAGAACAGGATATCCATTCGTACGTGTTTTCTCAAAACCACAATATTAAAATTTAATTGATACTTATACAATTATAAACCACAATAATCAATAAATTTTCTGTATTGTGGGTTATTCCGTATTCACAATTCGTATTTTAATAGTCAAGTTTAAATATTAAGATTCCTTAGTTATTTATTTTCTCTTGGTGACTAACACTGTTTGTTTGTAAGTGAGAAAAATATTGTCTTTAAATTTATTCAAGTCATGTAGTTTTGTGGTAATAATAATAAATATAAAATTATATTCATAAAAATTTGTTTTCTTTGTAACTTATACAGGAAAAGCATATAATATGTGATTACTTTTTTTAAATACCACTGCATAGATATATATCTAAAATCTTGTGTCACGGTGGTCGTGGTCGAACTTCTCCGAAACGGCCCGACCGATTTTTATGATGTTTTTTTATGTATATATTGGTAGGTTATATGCCTATAGGTCGTAAAGTATATATATAGTGTATACCGTTAGGAATAATTTATTTGGCAGAACGTTTGCCGGGTCAGGTAGTTATATTATTATACTAGTTGACTCGCGCTACTTCTTCTGCGTGTGACAGAGAGTTGAGAGTGAAGCGTAAGTTTACCATTTGAAGCGTTATAGTGAGCCAATCTTAAAAGATAGACACATGCTATCACGGACTTTTTTTAGAACTTTTAAAGATGAATAATTCCGTCGTATATAATTGTTGCGTAACTTGAACTGTTTACGTAGCGCACGCAACGGAAGCTTTCAAAAGGAATATTTTATTCCCATTTTTGCAACATTTTTCTATCATATTTAATCATTTTATAATTTTTCAATTCGAATGAATAGTTCCGGAGATAGGCGCGTTCAACCAAACAAACAAACTCTTCAGCTTTATAATATTAGTATAGATCTAATACCTACACGTGGTATGCATTATATTTGGTTGGGTGGTTTGGTCAGAAAAGTCAGTTCAGTATATTTTATGTACTTAGTACTATTTATTACATTCATAATACTATGTTTAGGTATTCGCGTTACTGCGAAAATAATTAATGTGCTATTGTAATTGTTTCCAATGACATTCTATATGCTTCTTCTTAGTAGTACACTCTTGGTAGAGTGGCCGTGATCATGGGCAGGTCAATACGAATGGCGTCTCCTGTTATATTTCTCCATTTGGTTCTGTTGGAGGCATTGCGGGAGCATTCGGACATGGAGGATTTTGTAAGAGACTTAATTAAATCTCCCCATCTGGTTGGAGAGCGGCCGCGGAGTCTCTTGCCTTCCACCTTGCCTTGGACTAGAAGACGCTCCATAGAATTTTCTTTTCGGGTAATATGCCCGAAGATCTTCTATTGAATAAGAAAATACTGTTGCTCTCAAATTGTTAATTCAAATTTAATTAGCCTTCTTGTAAATATACAATTATACACACAATTCACAAATTCATCAATATGTTCAAAAGTTTTTGAAACATCGAAATTTTTCGAAACACCCTTATGCTGAGTTCGCATAATACTTGTAATATTTTAAACGAATTCTCGTCGTCGTCAACCCTTATGCAACCCACTGCTGGGATCACCCCTCAATCAATCAAAATCAAAGGGATTTAGAGCATACTCCACCACACGTTATATAACAAATTCTGACCTACCTACCTACTACACAGTTTATGTAATAGTACTACGTACAGTCTCTACATCTCTGCACAGACGTCATTGTTTATGTATTAATGCACGAAGCGACATTTATAGGGAGTGACCAGGGTGTGCTATTATACTAAAATATGTTTTTTCAATAAAATCACCATCCATCATAGTAACGGTACAGAAGCACCTCAGGTTAACGATGGGTTAACGGAACCATTTTTAACTGGAGGTATTACCGGTTTTCGCTGTTTATGTGAACTCGTATATCGGTTCAACTTCCCTGTTTGGTTATGTTCCTGCGAGTAAACATAATTCTTTCTTATGTTGTTTACAAGGAAAATAGACAGTATCTAGAGTAAATGTATTAGAATCGAGGACGACGGTCGAATGGTTAGCAATAGCCACTTTGACTCCGGGGTCGCGGGTTCGATCCCCGTATAAGACAAATATTTGTGTGTATGAACAGGTCTGTTGGTCTTGGTCTGGTTGTTTTCTATGTATAAAATGTATGTTTTTACAAAAAAAAAAAATGTATTTAAGTATAATATCTGTTACCTAGCACCTACGCATAGTATAAGCTTTGCTTTGTTTGAAACAAACTGGGCGTGTGTAATTTGTCCAGGAATATATATTTTTTTTATTACAAAGTTTTTGTCCGTGTCGGAAAAGATTTTAAAAAATCATTTAGTTTCACGATTGGAGAAATTTTGTTAAAATCTATTATGTGTCTCGAATGTTTTATAATATCCGTTAGTGGTTGCAATATCATTCCTCATCAAGATATAGTCATAAAGCTTGTCTAGCACTATATTTAATGGGTTTTCTACTAAACTATTAGGTACTACGAGAACTGCTTCAAATGAGGCAATTCGTATGCTTATGTAAGGCAGTTTAAAGAAAACGCAAAAGTGGTAATAAAAAAACAGTTGTTTTAATATTAAAGTTACCATCGTTAACTGTTATCCATCCCACTGCTGGGATACGGGTCTCCCCTCAATCAAAGGGGTTTAGACCATACTCCACCACGCAACTCAACTGCGGGTTGGTTAGTGGATTAAAATTATAATCCTCCGAGTTTATATAAATAGATCATATTTTTTTTATATGTTTTTTACATCAGGTGACGCACTGCTCACGTGGGTCACCTGATGGAAAGAGATCACCACCGCTCATAGAGATCATCAACACCAAGGGGTCGCCGATCCGTTGCCAGCCTATAGTCCTTCCTTTCTATCTTTCGCTCGTTTTTTTTTTTTAGACTACGTCGGGTGGCAGACAAGCGTTCCGTCTGATGTGAAGCGGTTACCGTAGCCATATTAACGCTCGCAACATAAAATATAGCTCGCGCGCCGCCACCCCCGCTGCAACCGCAGCATCTCCTTCCTTTCTGGTGACCTCACTCACTCGCAGGAACACAACAATCCTCAAGGGAATTGTTATTTGACTGCGGTATTCTGTGAGGTGAACGTACATTCCCCAGTCGGGTAGCTTACAATTACGCTCCCTACCTCTATTTTCGCCAGAGCTTCGTTTGTCAGTCAGCAGGGTGCACCGCGTGCAGGTGAGGTTGGCTTTGGTTCAAAGTTGTTGATAAACCACTACACCCCTAAATATAACAAATTGCCAAATATTTTCCTATGTTTCACTAATCATAAATCTAAGACTTAAGCAATTATTTTGTTTGTACTTATATACGTTTTTCTTTGTTCGCAGGTATAGTTCGTGTCGTTAAAGATGACGCGTCGAAAAAGTGTGCGTTCAAAGTGGACTTTAGTGTTATTTGTATGTTTTGTTTGTCCGTTTGTGTATTCGCGACCACAGGACTCTTCGCCGACACCAGTCATCAGTAGTTCTACCATTAGTTTTGAAAATGATAAAACAACAGAAAATCCAATAAGGTATAGATATAGAAATCGTAGATTAAGGTTAGATAGTAATGTATCTGAAATTGTCAGTCATGTAAATAATACTAACGTAAATAATTACACTGATTTACCTGAGGTTTATAAAACTGCAACTAATGCAATATACAATAAGCATGTAAGTACAAAAGCCAGTAGTTTTGAATCAAACAAAAATGATAGTAGCAGTAGAAGAAATCGTTTAATTACAGCAATTTACTCGAACGATCCAAATATTAATGAACATCTTAAAAATGATTTACTTAACAACAAAAATGTACCAAAACATATAAAGTTAGACACGAAAGATAAGAAAAAACCAGAAATTAGAAAAGTCATAACGAAATGGACTGATAATACTAAATACGATAACCTTGACTTTACATATGAGACCACCACTTCAGACGAGAATCAAGATTCAATAGGGTTTACTAATACAATTAAAAATCATTTAATTACCTCAGAAGGTTCCAACGAACAGTCTATAGAAGTGGGAGAAAAGATATTTCACCAAGAAGACATAAAAAAAATATATAATTTATTTCACAATAAACAACGATATAAACCAAAGCCGTCGCAGTCTGACTCAATTAAAGTATATTCAGATAACATCTATATCACTGATAAACACATTATTCCTACTAGACCAACGTATGTATTTACGACTCCTACACCAACACCTGTTATAACAAATTTAGGTAATCCAAAACCATGGTCTAAGCCTACTTATAACTTGCATCGTAAAACAACAACACAAAAGCCCCTAATTATAACAAAGCCCCAAAAAATTCAACACAACTATTATAATTCTGTCCCCAGCTATCCACATCACCCTGACAGTGATTTTGAGGTTACAACTTTCCAACCGTCTACAGCTTACACAGACAGAATAGTAATAAGGCCGGAAGAATACGCTGCTTCTCCGGACGAGTGCCCTACCATATTTCTTACATTGAATAATACATTTCAAGGACAAGGAAAAGAGGCTTGTCCTGATTTGAATATAGCAGTAAATACAAATGTCGTAAACAAAAATGTTGTTGTAGAAACTGAGGAAGAAGAATCAGATAGTATATTTCCCGTAGGATTTGATGTTCCATTCGTAGATGATTCTGGCGATGAATCTGGTCAAGAAAATTATGAGTCTGATGAGAACCAAGAGGAAGAAAGTGGTTCTATTGAAGAATTTGGTTTGACAAATTACAATTCTCCTAACGCAGCACAATCAGAATCGCAACCAGTGTCTGCCGCATCCAATCCTCTATCAGCAATACATAAACCAGGTCATCATCGACCAATTAAGGATGACGATGACATATTTAGTGTATCTTCATTTTTACAATTTTTTAAACCTGCAATTAATGCTATGAGTTGGTTAGCAACTATAAATCCAATGACTTTTGGACTATTTTCTCTGCTTTTGTCACCCTTAATGTTTTTATTTGCCGGCACTTCAGGCATAGCAGCTTTGATTGCACCTTGGGCCTTTTCTGGTAGACAAGCTCCTAAAATTGTACATGTGTATAGGCCTCAGTGGCACTGGGATAATGAATTAAAAACTTGGCAGTTGCATACTTTTGGGAACGATCGATGGGCGCCTGCGATGGCTAGAAGCAGTAAAGAAGAAGTTGATGTGACTCCTGGAAGACCAACATTCTTTAACAAATTGAAGAAATTGATAACAGACTTAACGAATGTATTACGAGAAAGAAATAAAAATAAGAACGCCCAACAGACTCATCGAAAGAATAAAAGGAAGAAACGTGAAACGTGGACAAAACGTATTAAGTAGACATATAAATTGGGAATATATTTTACACATTTTTAAAAAATATCGGAGCAACTTTACCCGGTCTTATGCACCGAACTGTATTTATTATTTGACGCCAGAGATTGGAAGAAAATCATAGATATATAATCTAAAGGAAAATAGTGGTTGTGAACGTGAAGATGTACGTAAGGTGGCTTTGATATAGGAGAGTGGTAATTAGATTTCATAAAAGTCCGCATTATAGAATGTCAGTTATTTAGCATTTTTTTTTTACATATACTATAAAATCAAAATCAAATCATGTGATATTAAATCTCTAATGAAAAGTACTCGTATGTTGTTACCAAAACAACATTTTCAATACAGTTTACAAAGGTTTTTTCTACCTGTATCTATTTTCTCAAGGCCCTCGTAGAGGCGAAAGTAGCGCCACTCTGAAAAAAATATTTAGCATTTAAGATGCATGTCAGAAATTCTTATGTATATTTATATGATAGTTACCAAGATAAATTATTTTTCTCGTGATATAATACCGATACTCACATTATCGACCGCGTAACGTGCCCTTCGAAGCACATTATAATACTCGCAATCCATACTAATCAAATCAAAATGTAAAAGTGTGTTTGTTTGTCCATCTTACACGTTTGAAGGAACCAATGGATTGACATGACTTTGAACGATAATAATTAAAGGTCTGGAGAGAAGAAAAAACATCCTAGTGTTATGCGGAAAAAAGTTTTAAAGAAAATGACCACGGCGATTAACAACTAATAATATCATAAATAGTATATTAGAGTATCACATACAGTGAAGACAATAAATTCAGTTCAGTTCAGTTCAGCTCGTATTTTTATCACACGTATTTGCATCTTTCAAGATATATTTTAAATACTGTGAAACATAATGCTACTTGTATCTTCGCTGTCAGTTGCTGAATATGTCTTGCGATTTTTCATTTTTATATAATTATAATAAGATCGTTCGAGACGCGCTAATGTTAAATTAAGGGAAATAAAATTCCATTAGTATATTATTACCATAAAGTCAATATACCTAGCGGAATAGGGGAACAAACATAAGCTCTGTGTTATCAAAAAATAACCGAATTTCATTTGCAACGATGGGCTGCTATGCCTTGTTTAGTAGTGTAATTACTTAATAGATAGATGGCGTCACACTGTGACTCACGTAGTAAAATATAAAATACAAAAAATTGTCACCAACACAAACCTTTCTGGTAGTTCAGATGGAAGAGCACTTAGACCGGTCATCAAGAGGTTGTGGGTTCAAATCCCACGGGGTAGGTGAATTATTCCAATTTTTAAAATATTTATAATAATCTGGAAAAGTTGGCTGAAACCGAAATTGAATTACATATGTGTATAATTTACGTTTCTTTTTATACTACTTAGGGTGGCAGACAAGCATACAGCCCGCCTGATGTGATGCGATTACCGTAGCCATATTACGTGTTTGTGTGTATCTTAGCGCTATCGATATTCATATTGACATCGATAGTTGTAGATAAACTCGGGAAGGATAGGACTATGCACGGGTATAATATAAGAATTGAAATTCTAGAATCATTGATAATTTAGAGGCTTGAAAAAAATGTATTAAACATTTGTGTCAATTACTGATGACTTTGTTGTAATCCAGTTATCCGAGTTATTGGGGAATCTGAAAATGACATAAAATTACATAGTGTCTCATACTAAAACGCAGAAACTACCTTTAAACTTACATCTTGCGGAATTACATATGTGCTTAAATATGTTATTTTAATGTAATATATATATCATTAGCCATAGTTCATATGTAAAGATCGCATACAAATGTGAAACGTATTCATTCACTGTGATAGGCAATGAGAATCGACAAAAATATCGATAGATTATTCAACCCTAGTGTAAAATTAAAATTATTTTACTACACCAAGTCTTCGTAAATTCTCTATTTATTTAGTATATCTTTTACTTTGCACATAATTAAACTCTTATTTTTTTTTATACTACGTCGGGTGGCAGGCAAGCATACGGCCCGCCTGATGTGAAGCGGTTACCGTAACCGTATTAACGCTCGCAACATAATATATCACTTGCGCGCCGCCACCCCCGCTGCCAACGCAGCATCTCCTTCTTTTCTGGTGACCTCACTCATCCGCAGAAACACAACAACCCTCAAGGGAATTGCTATTTGGCTACGGTATTCTGTGAGGTGGAGGTACATTCTCCAGTCGGGTAGCTTACAATTACGCTCCCTACCTCTCTTTTCGCCAGAGCTTCGTTTGTCAGTCAGCAGGGTGCACCGCGTGCAGGTGAACTTGGCTTTGGTTCAAAGATGTTGATGAACCATGTACACCCCAAAATCTTATAGAAGGAAACAATCATACTCAGTGCAAGAAAATCGTAGCGCATTGGCAAACAACATAAAGTTAGACGACGACGTTAGGAATATATTACCTGTGAAATGAGTTTTTTTCCAGATTTTCTGCACTGTGTTGTACAATAATGAATTATTTAACACGTCACCATGTTTCTGGAACACTATTGCATAAAATTGTCTATTATTTCATAAGTATTTATTAAATAAAAAATTGGAGTGTAAGTAGCTCATCAACATCTTTCGAGCTAAAGCCTCACCTGCACGTGGTGCACCCTGCCGACCAGCTAACGAGGCGATGGCGAAAGTGAGGTAGGACGCAGCGAAAACTTACACTGTGCTTCCCTTTCGTTGGCTTTGATGACCATCAAACGACTGGGGAAGTGCCTCCACCTGGCAAAAAACCGCAGCCATAATGGCTATGCTGTATTCCTGCGAGTGAGCTGGATCGACAGGGCCGCAGTCTGCATAACAACTCTGAGTTGTTGAACTCTGAGTGAGACCCGGTGAAACGGCTGTCCGCTGGCCGCCCGCAGGTCAGTAGGGTTCTCGGGGATCACGTAATCTCCGCCCCGGGAGGCGGTAAAAAGTCCCTGTTGTAGTAGTCGTGCCGGAGGAGGAGACCGGAGTGGACCCGGCTGCTGCCGGGGGGGGGGGGAAACCGCGGGCCCTTCACCAGTTCACCATCACCTTGAAACTGCAAAGCCGACCCTCCTTTTTTTGACGGAGACGCAGATATCTTACCCGGCCAGTACATACTTCTTACTTGTTATACCCCGGGTACAAACATGAACATTCTTTTGTAGGTCGAGGCGGGATGATATTTGCTGTCGACGTCTTCACGGCCTAGAACAGGACAGGGACCTGTCAGTACTGTGGGTACGCGTGGATCAGGGCGGCCGCACCCGTATCTACGCGTGCCTTTACAGGTCTCATAGCGGTGATGCAGACACAACTCGATTGATCGAGTACCTACTACCTGCAAATGGCGTCTGACAAAGATATCGAAAGGTACTCTCCGCGGAGTTAGTGATAGTGAAGACTTTAATGCCCACCATACCGAGTGGCTTAGCTCTCGGTCCACTGTTTTCGCGGGGAGGTCTGTTCATGATTTAGCTCTGGCCTATGGTTTCTCATAGCTGGTTCATTCTCTAACGAGAATACCAGATATAGAGGACAATTCCAGCTCTCTACTGGACGTTCTGCTGACCAGAGATTCGGATGGATATACAGTCTCTGTGGATGCGCCACTAGGCTCATCGGACCACTGCTTCATCCGGACCCAAGTGCCATGCGCTAGCCCTGACGCACCCCGGTCTACCGGATGACGTCGCATGTGGCACTATAAGTCAGCAGACCGGGATGACTGCGTGAATTTTACGCACGCATCCGTGGAGGCGGCTCTGTTTGGAGTCGGAACATATACACACCTGTGCAGTTGCTGTAGCCTGTAGAGACTATTCTGGCTGGGATGAAATTAATTATTCCAAACCGGCAGGTGGCTTCTTCAGGTGCTAAGAAGCGGCCGTGGTTTAATCGGTCTTGTGGAGATGCTACACTGGATGATAAACTCCGCAAGCAAGCTGCATACAAGGCTTGGACCACGGCTCGTATTAATGGAGATCCTGGTGTTTTCGACTTGAAACGGGAGTTCAATGTTGCCTCCAGGTTCAGTGAAAGAGTAATTGCCAGGGCATAGTTTGAGTTCATCGGCAGGATTGGTGAGCGTCTAGCTAAGCACCCATCTGGGAGCCGTGCTTTTTGGTCGCTCGCTAAGGCTGCCGAGGGAAACTTTTGTCAGACGACTGACAAAAGTTTTCCTTTGCAAAATGACGACCTTTCCACCACTCCGAAATCCGAATGGTAGTCTGGCCCATAGTACTAAGGGGAAAGCCGATCTGTTGGGAATCTCTTTGCCTCAAAGTCGACTTTGAACGACGGGGACGCCACACCGCCTTCCATCCGGAGGAGAGCCGCGAACAACTTGTGTCGGAAATCGAGAGCACACTGAGTGTTCGACTGGGGGCGACAAAACTTAGTGTAATTTAACCCCTCTAAGACACAAGTCTGCGCATTCACCGCTAAGAAAACCCCATTTGCTGTGGCTCCACACATCCAGAATACACCCCTTACCATCGCCAAAAGTATTGGGATTCTATGAGTTGAAATCTCCAGCGACGTCCAGTTTCGTTGTCACCTTGAGGGGAAGGTCAAGCTGGCGTCGAAGAAACTAGGTGTGCTCAACAAGGCGAAGTAGTACTTCAATCCGCAGCAAAGGCTTCTGCTTTACCAAGCACAAGTACGGCCGCATATGGAGTACTGTTGTCATCTATGGGCGGGAGCGCCTAGATACCAACTTGCACATTGTGACTCGATTCAGAGGCGTGCTGTGAGGATTGTCGACGATCCCAAACTGACAGACTGTTTAGAACCTTGAAGTCTGAGGTGAGATTTTGCGTCCCTTTGTGTGTTCTACCGATTGTACAATGGGGTGTGTTTAGAGGAGTTATTTGACATGATGCCCACGGCCTCCTTCTACAGTCGCACCGCTCGCCATTGACAGGGAATTCATCCTCACACACTGGAGCCTAAGTAGTCGCGTACCGTGCGGTTCCAGAGAAGTTTTCTCCCGCGTACGGTCAAGCCGTGTGGTTTCCGGCAGACTAGAATGGAATCACTCCGTCTCTTCCCGTGGATGTCGTACAAAGTGACTAAGGGAAATACATTATAAAACATCGACCAGGCCTCCCCAACCCGTCTGGCCAGCGTGGGGAGTGTAGGCCAAATCCTCCTTCTGTCTGGGACGGACGAGAGAGGGTCGTGCTCCTGTAGTGGAGACTAAAATGACCTGATGATGATGATGATGATGACGGTCAAGCTGTGGAATGAACTGCCTGTCAAGATTTTCTCAGGAGACTACAGCATGTGGTTCTTCAATAAGTGAAGAGGCGTGAAGAGGTTTTTACAGGGTCGGCAACGCGCGTCGAATGCCCCTGGTGTTACAGGCGTTCATAGGCTATGGTAACTACTTTCCATCAGGCGGGGCGTATGCTTGTTTGCCACTCTAGTGGTATAAAAAATAATTAAAAAAATGGAAAAATTCACCTTCCCCGCCTAGGTGGGATCTGTTTAGTAGTGAAGCAGCAGTAAAATATAAAATGCAAAAATTCGTTACCAACACAAACCTTCCTGGTAGCTCATTTGCAAGAGCCCTCGACTGGTCATCGAGAGGTCAAGGGTTCATATCCCGCCTAGGCCTCAGAGGTGAATTTTTATGTTTTTTAAAAATTTTTTATTAATTAAATAATTTTATATTTATAATATTCGGGCTAGTTGGCCGAAATAAACAATTTAAATAATAATTGTCTATTATATTGTCAATTTTTCGAAAGGTTCAACTTTGACTGTGTCGATAAGTGCAGACAAGCTGTCAAAACAATATCAAAACCCGTTCTACGGGCCTATATTACGTATCTCTTTTTACAATACAGTGAGACCGCTACTATGCCGCTAGTGACATCTCGCTCCCTCACCAGTCTGGTCCTCTAATCCGCTAGGAATATTAACTTTATGATTTCTTCTACTCGACCATAAAACTATGATGTAACTTATACTCCACATGAAAACTATTACATTTAGGTGTATACATTAGTTATAGTTGTATAACTTTGTGTAAATTGACATAACAATAATATATTTGTTTGTAACATATGTATTTGTAAATATCTTGTGTATGCATTTATAATTAGTTTAGATGATAATGGGTGTGTACAAATTGTAATTGTATTTAGCATTAATATGTTATTTTTGTGATTCCTTAACTTAATTTTAAAGAAAATTATTTATTTGTAGCAATAATCTAATAAACGTTTTGTAATGATTGCGTTTTTTTATTATCTTAAAATTGTTAGCATTCTGATGTATTATTTCATTTTTTTTACGGTAGTGTAGTTAAGAACTAATTAATTAACCTTATTGCCATGCGCTGCTGCTCATTAGATGGGCCGATGATCTCTGATCTCTAGGAGCCGACGGATGCAAAGACACAAAACCGATTATTGTGGTAGTCTGTGAGGAGGCCCATGTTCAGCAGTAGGCGTCCTTTGGCTGTAATGATGATGATGATATCGTCTAGATCTACGGATTTAATGACATCATAAAAAAATAAGCTATAAATAAAAAATGGTATTATAGATATTCACAGTAAAACTAAATAAAACTATTCTCTATTCCAGGGAATTCAGCACAAAACAGAATGAGGAGCCAGCAAAAGCGGAAGCGACTACTTCTGCCATACAAGCAACTGAAAATTCAGGACGAGATGTAAAGACTAAGGGGCCTGTTATCCGGGAGTCAATAAAATTAGTTGCTAATCAATTGCTTGATAAGCCTTCAAATTCATCAGCTGATACTCCAATTCTATCAGATACGAGAATTCCACCAAGACTTAAAAATAAAGTGCATAAACACGGTATTAAAACCAGAAACGACGATGGAGATGAACCAGTTGAAAATGGACATGCTGGTGTTGCCGTTCCTGTCACCATGGAAGAATTGGAAAAAGAAAACAAAATCAGTGAATCGTCTACTACAAATGAAGGAATATCTACATGGATTCTTTTGAGCAATCCAGCAAACAAAGATAACTTTACGGGTTCCACAGAACCTACTAAAGTCGAAGAAAGTACTAAAAAGCAGAAACCAACCGTTTCGAAAACTAAACCAAAAAGGCCACAAAATAACAAAACTTCAGTAGTAAAACGTCCGATAATTGGTAGTACTAATAAAGCAGATTTAGTGGCCGGAGGATCTGCAATAAATGAAAATGTATACAACAAAATTAAAGATACAGTTTTGTCAAATGTTCAGAAGAATAAAGATGCATCTACTCAACGTACTACCACAGTAAGTAGTACAACACCAGCTACAACGACAGAAGTTTTGACTACAAAAAAGGAAGCTACAAAATCTCCCTCTACCATTTCCCCTGTAGTCAAAATTACTTCAAAACCTACTAAAAAGAAGAATAAAAATAAACATAAAACAAGCACAACTTTAACACCTGAAATAAACGAGTCTGCACTATTGCCCATGGAACCTAAAGAACAAGAAATTGAACTGGAAGTAAGTACTCCTCCTTCTACTACAAAGAAACCAAAACGCAGTTCTACAAGAAAGAAGAATAAGACGAAGAAGAAGAAACCTAAACCTGAAACCGAAACTAGTGTCAGCGAAATAAAGACATCGAATAAGACTAAATCAGCCAAACCAGCCAAAAAGCCAGGTAGTCAGACAGGGCCTATTACAACTCAAATTTATAATTACCTTTCAAGAGAAGTTATGCCTGTTGGAGTAGGTGTTCTTGGTCTTGCTAGTTTAGTTGGATTAGCTAGTTATTTCCTATATCCATTTTCTACGCCAGTACGCAGAACATTTGAAGTAGATAAAAAGGATGACTTATACAGACACAACGCCGAAGAATATGCAAGTGAAGGCAATGGTCAGGCAGAAGAAGAAATGTTAGGCACAGTCCTTGCAGGAATGCCTACTCATGCGAAGCATAAATTGAATCCTTATGCTGGGCAAACTGTGAGTCAGACTCATGGCAATAGGTATAGCGTGAAGAAAGAACAAGATATAAGATATCGACATGTGGCTGCAAATAGACAACCTAATTACAATGTACACTACCCTCAGCAAAAGACTGGAATTGCTCATGCTGCTGTTTATTCAAAACCAATGAACTATGCTCCTCAACAATATGAGACTAGAAATGTGTATACTACAGAAAGTAAATATACATATGACAAAGGCTCTAATGCTTACACCCCTTACCCTGCAGTCGAACCTATTTATGCAGCACCACAAACTGGACCATCGGCAGTTTCATCGTATGGAAGTGATTCATCTAATTCAGTTGTATACGGTGTCAAACCAACAGCTGATACAGATTTTAGGCCTGTCTATCCATTTGAAGGTCAAATATACAGTGAAACAACCAATAATCCCGCAACATATTCTCCAACGTCTATGTATTTAGGATCAAATAATGAGCCAGAGGAACCGGAAAATAAATATGATGAAAATGAGACGAATGACAGTGGATCTGTTGATAACAAATTTGTTGTAGGAAATGTACCAAAAGAATTGTCTGAGTCAGCTACTCCAGCTGTAGTTCCAGAACATGGTCCAAGAAAATTGAGAAAGAGACGTCATGCTGTTCAGCGTAAGAGAAGTGTAAAAGGTACCCTTGAAGAAATTCTAAACGAAACGAAAAATAAAGATGTTTTTATTAGTAATGAGATTGACGATTCTTTCGGGTATGTAAAGCATATTTCTACCGTAAACGAACAGATTCAAAACGATGTAACTGTTCAACCTGAAATGAAAGATGTGGTTACTGTTTACGCAGTATCAGCTGATCCGAAGGATGAGACAGCCACTTCAACAGAACCGTCTAGTACGGTTAAGACTGAAATAATTGAAAGTGTGTCAACTGTACCGATTGGTAAATCTACGACAGAAGCTGATATACCGAATGAATTAGATGTTACAACGAAAACGTTTAGAGTATACGAAGTATTTTCAAACCCTACTGATGCTACTGAGATGTACAGTCCCTTAGTTAAAGACGAAACAGTTAAAGTAGATACAACTACATTTAGAAATATGATGACTGAAACCACTACAGAAGTGAAATCTGAAACGACATCTACTATGCCGCCATCTCCCTCTCCAGTATCAGAGCCAGTAACAAAAACTACAGTAAAATATAAAGATACGGACCCCGAAGTAATAACGTATCCACCTCCAAACCAACAAAATGGCTTTTTCTCGCTATTAAGGCGTTTCTTAGAATTTAAATACAGACTTGGACTTAGCATTTTACAGACGACATCAGATAATTTGAAAAGGTATTTAGAAGAGACAATGCAAAAAGCCGCTAAAGCATCAAATTAAGAATAAATAGCAGTTTTAGTTTTTAAGATACGTATTAAGATACTCACCGACGAATATTTAATTTTTCTTAAGTATAATCCTTGATTTCGGATAAGAACTCGTCTGCTATAATAAATAGGAGCTATATATTTTCTAAAACTAAAACAGGGATAGCAAATTATAATGCTGGACCACACTAATACAACGTCTTTGGACTTAAAAAATTAAAAGAGTTTTTATATAACGCGCTATTGAATGTTATTATTAAAATAGCTATTGTATGTCCAATTGCGCGTTATTTAACGTTGTCAAATTTAGTGTGTTATAATTTTATTAGTACTTTATTATTATGTAACAATCGGAAGTATATTTTCAGAATGTTGTCCTCGGAAAACAACTGAGGAAAACCTACTGAATTTATAATTAATTATTGTGATAATTATTATTTTATTATGATAAAATATTTTATGTTCATTTTGCAGAAGATATTATTATTATACATTTTTGCGTTTATTTATTGATAATAAACTATCGCACGTTTCATTGTATATGTACGAATTCTTTACGTACGAATTTTTAAATTAAATGAAAGTTATATTGTAAAAACTTCTACGGTATATTACAAATGACAATTATGTAACACTATTTAATAATGTATTCTTTCGTAATTTTATTTTCTGACCAAAATTACGAATGTCTTTACAAAGAATATTTTGATTCCTATTTATTTATATTATTATATTTTATTACGAATATAAAAGTAATAAAGATAATTACAAAATTAATTTCGAATTTACTATAAACTACGGTTAATTATATGTATTGAATTTAAAAGAAATTGAAATGTACAGTCTAGCCCCGAGTTTATTAATCACTCGTTAATGTTCACGATTAGGAAATATCCTAATCCTTACTAATCTCGACCTTATCCTATATAGGCAATTTGATCTGAACACTACTGTGCGTGCTTCCACCACCAGCTATTTCAGACAGCCTCATGCATATCTGCTTTAGTAGTTTGTATGAACTAACTGATGGAAGGAATGCGCAAAGTAGTGTTCATCAAATTGCCTGTGAATTTGACTTTTGCTCAATAACACATGAATAAATCAACTATCTATCCATTATTTTATCTTAGGGCCAAATATCTTGGTGGCAAATAAATTTGAAGTGTAAAGAGTTTCCATGCTGGGGTTTTGTCTGTACATTCAAAATTATTTTAAAGTATGTTTCCAGTGTAAATATAAAAATAAAGTCTTTTTATGTCAAGCTTAAGTTTATTTTATATTCAATTTCCTGCTTCATGATGGGCGGTAGTGGAAATTCCTAAGGTGAGTTCCTAAGATAAATTAACTGTGTGCAGCCTGGCGCAAATCAAGGTAAAAAAAACGATTCTATGAATCAGAAGCGAATTTGGTACAAATTCTGATTGTTTTCGCTTCCATTTCATACTTAGAATTTACGCCATTTGTAAGGCACATCCGTCTCTTAAAACGTAGTGATTACATTCTTTCATTCGCACACAGCGCGACAGTAGCGCCACCTAGCATGCGCAACAATTTGGGATTATCAATACATATAATAAAACAGTAGGAACCGCGTGTCTGTACATTTGATAAAATTAACAAAAAATGGGTGTGGGCGATAAAAAAAGAGTAACAGAACACAAAAAAGATTTTTTTGATTTTTTTGTCTGTCTGTCTGTCTGTCTGTCTGTCTGTCTGTCTGTATGTACTCGCTAATCTTTAAAACTAATGAACAGATTTTTACGCGGTTTTCACTAAAAGATTAAGCTCATCCCTGAGCAACATATAGGCTTTGTTTCATCGAAATCTGATGTCAGATTAAAAAGTTATCGTCATTTAAAGTTTAAAGAAAAATTTTCTTTATAGAAAATCACTCATCACGAAATCTCAGAAACTACAAGTGCTAGGAGTCTCAAATTTTGTATGGGGGTTCCTTTCAGGACGTAGATGCTCACTAAGACGGGAATTTGGAAAATTCAACCCCTAAGGGGGTGAAACGGGGGTCCAAAGTTTGTATGGGGAACCAAGATTAGTTGGACTATTCTATACGAAACTTTACACGAGAACTTCTGTAGATAAATGAGTAAACACGTGTTTCAGGATTTTTCAAAATTCAACCCCTAAAGGGGTGAAATGAGGTGCAAACCTCTGAAAATCGACATGGGTATTGTTTTTATGGTTTATCGGGTCGCTGATTCCGAAAACAACAGCTATTTTATAATCTAACATAATCGACGTGACACAAGAGCACTCCTGTGGGGGTGCGATGGGGTTGAAATGTCATAATATCAATATGGGTGTTGATTCTATGGTTTTCTGAAATGTCAATTACGAAAATGGCATCGATTTGAAAACGTGGACACGAAATTTCCATCGCGGTATAAAAATCCAAGATGTGGAACACCTGATTCCGAACCATAATAGTTCAGCTAAACTATAAGAAATATAAAAATGACGCTTTAGCAAAAGTTGGTAAGCCTGATAAGCATTTTTTGTTGAGGTATAAAAATCCAAGATTTAGAACACCTGATGCCATACCTTAGCAAAAGTTGTTCAGCCTGATGAGCATAAATAGTTTAACAAAATGTTGATTGTATTGTAAATAAATAACCGCGCAGTGCTACTTTTATTCTTACCTGCTACAAGTTAGACGCAATAGTTTCATTTATTTACGTTATATATATATATGATACATATAATAAAACAGTAGGAACCGCGTGTCTGTACATTTGATAAAATTAACAAAAAATGGGTGTGGGCGATAAAAAAAGAGTAACAGAACACAAAAAAGATTTTTTTGATTTTTTTGTCTGTCTGTCTGTCTGTCTGTCTGTCTGTCTGTCTGTATGTACTCGCTAATCTTTAAAACTAATGAACAGATTTTTACGCGGTTTTCACTAAAAGATTAAGCTCATCCCTGAGCAACATATAGGCTTTGTTTCATCGAAATCTGATGTCAGATTAAAAAGTTATCGTCATTTAAAGTTTAAAGAAAAATTTTCTTTATAGAAAATCACTCATCACGAAATCTCAGAAACTACAAGTGCTAGGAGTCTCAAATTTTGTATGGGGGTTCCTTTCAGGACGTAGATGCTCACTAAGACGGGAATTTGGAAAATTCAACCCCTAAGGGGGTGAAACGGGGGTCCAAAGTTTGTATGGGGAACCAAGATTAGTTGGACTATTCTATACGAAACTTTACACGAGAACTTCTGTAGATAAATGAGTAAACACGTGTTTCAGGATTTTTCAAAATTCAACCCCTAAAGGGGTGAAATGAGGTGCAAACCTCTGAAAATCGACATGGGTATTGTTTTTATGGTTTATCGGGTCGCTGATTCCGAAAACAACAGCTATTTTATAATCTAACATAATCGACGTGACACAAGAGCACTCCTGTGGGGGTGCGATGGGGTTGAAATGTGATAATATCAATATGGGTGTTGATTCTATGGTTTTCTGAAATGTCAATTACGAAAATGGCATCGATTTGAAAACGTGGACACGAAATTTCCATCGCGGTATAAAAATCCAAGATGTGGAACACCTGATTCCGAACCATAATAGTTCAGCTAAACTATAAGAAATATAAAAATGACGCTTTAGCAAAAGTTGGTAAGCCTGATAAGCATTTTTTGTTGAGGTATAAAAATCCAAGATTTAGAACACCTGATGCCATACCTTAGCAAAAGTTGTTCAGCCTGATGAGCATAAATAGTTTAACAAAATGTTGATTGTATTGTAAATAAATAACCGCGCAGTGCTACTTTTATTCTTACCTGCTACAAGTTAGACGCAATAGTTTCATTTATTTACGTTATATATATATATATAACGTATATTTATTTACGTTATATTATATTTATTTACGTTAACGTATATTTATTTACGTTATATATATATATATATATATATATATATATATATATATATATATATATATATATATATATATATATATATATATATATATATATATATATATATATATATATTATATATATATATATATATATATTATATACTAGCGGCCGCCCGCGACTTCGTACGCGTGGAGTTATTTCTTTGCAAAGAATTTTTAATTACATTCGAAAAAGCTAAATAGGTACCTAATGAAAGGAAAAAAATAAAAAAAGTTAAAAACAATCAATATCTAGACGAATTTTTAGAATCAATGAAGTCAACGGATATTATTTTTTAAAACCTCTTTGTAAAACCTAAAGTATTTTTTATTGTTATAACATTGGATTTCTATACAAATTTCCAACCCCCATTAAAACCCCAAAAAGGGGTTGATATCTAAAGATACATTATTAGTAAACCTCCACACCATCTATAGAGCATGCATTTTAAATTTCAAGTCTCTTACTTCAAAAACATAGAACTTTCATACAAATTTCCAACCCCCGTTTTAACCCCAAAAGGGGGTTGATTTTCAAAGATACATTATTAGTACACCTCCACTCCATCTATAGAGCATACATTTTAAATTTCAAGTCTCTTGCGTCAAAAACATAGAACTTTCATACAAACTTCCAACCCCCGTTTTAATCCCAAAAAGAGGTTGATTTCTAAAGATACATTATTAGTACACCTCCACACCATCTATAGAGCATGCATTTTAAATTTCAAGTCTCTTGCGTCAAAAACATAGAACTTTCATACAAACTTCCAACCCCCGTTTTATCCCCAAAAAGGGGTTGATATCCAAAGATACATTATTAGTACACCTCGACACCATCTATAGAGCATACATTTTAAATTTCAAGTCTCTTACTTCAAAAACGTAGAATTTTCATACAAACTTCCAACCCCCGTTTTAACCCCAAAACGGGGTTGATTTCCAAAAATACATTATTAGTACACCTCCACACCATCTATAGAGCATGCATTTTAAATTTCAAGCCATTTACTTCAAAAACATAGAACTTTCATACAAACTTCCAACCCCCGTTTTAACCCCAAAAAGGGATTGATTTCCAAAGATACTTTATTAGTACACCTCCACACCGTCTATAGAGCATACATTTTAAATTTCAAGTCTCTTGCTTCAAAAACATAGGACTTTCATACAAACTTCCAACCCCCATTCTACCCCCTTAGGGGTGGAGTATTCTTCGTTCTTAGCGGATGTCTACACCCTATAAGGAACCTTGGTTTGTAGGTGTTATAGTTTCTGAGATTTCGTGATGAGTGAGTCAGTGATTTTCTCTTTTATATATATATATATATATATATATATATATATATATATATATATATATATATATATATAACGTTATATATATAAAGGTAACGTGGTCTGTTTAGTCAGTTTTATATAGACGTGTACGCTAAAATTTAAATGGAACGATTGTTATATATTTGCACAAACCAGAAGAATGCGTGCATTTGCGGGACGATATGTAGCAAGATTTTGTGACTCAAAGTCTTTTAAACAACGAGGAAAAACATATCTGACGAGAGCAATCCTCGCTGAAATCAGGCGCCAAAATAATATCACAAAGCAGCATCGCCAGGTATTGCAACCATAATATTACCTCTAGACGGAAGGAGGCAAATACAATGTTCAATATTCTACTCGATTTATACAGAACGGAAACACCGACATGCTTTGTGACACGAAACTGTGACAAAGTGAAAATGTTTCAGGATTGCTGTCTAATCGTTTCAGATGAATGCGAAATGGCCAAGAATGTGGCTTTATCGAGGATTAGTAACGCTTCAGGTCTTTTAATATTAGCTCCCGAAGGAAAGACTCCCTTCACTTATTATTTTTTTTTTTTTAAACTATGGTTACTATCTTAAATAAAAATAATAATTTGTTGACTTTTAACGTGTAATACTGCCCCATATATTTTCTTATGTATCTACTTTAGTTCGTATTTGTGTTAATACGCCGGAATCATAAAGTCCACGCGAACGAAGTCGCGGGCATCAGCTAGTTTCAAATAAGTATAACATATTATTATGTACTTATATTTTATTGTGTCTAATAAATAATAGTAATGAAAAGATTAATTATTAAAAAGATAAATAGGTAGTATTTTGTAGGAATTTACTTTATGCACTCAAAATTGCAAAATAATTCTGCAGTAAAATCTATGGTCCTTGAACAATTTTTTGGCAGTTCTATAGCTTTTATCTTTTTTCTTGAAAATTATTTGTCGTTTTCAATTGTAAAAAGTTTGAAACTTTGTTTTATAGACTTTCCCGACTTGTTTTGGGTTATTAGTGTCTTAACAACACTTTTGAGGCAAAGCCAACCTCACCTGCACGTCGTGCACCCTGCTGATTGACAAAAGAGGCTCTGGCGAAAAAATGGTTGGGCGGATATTTAAAAGCTGTCCGATTGGGGAAGTACACTCCACCTCACAGAATACTGTACCCAAAAAATATTTTCCTTGAGGGTTGTCGTATTTCTACGTGTGAGTGAGGTCACCTGGAAGGTAGGAGTTGCTGCGTTGGCAGCCGAGATAGCGACGTGCAAGCGATATTTCATGATAACCGCTTCAAATTAGGCGGGCAGCATGCTTGTTGACTTTATGATTACTAGAGAGTGTCACATTCCATTTATTGCGAAGTCAAATAGACTATAACCAGGGGATGATGTGATGAACAGACGAACAAACCATACCGGTCAAAAACATAACCCGCATTTTTGGGTAAAAACAATGTAATCTGATAAATCGGACATCTGGAATTTAGGAACACAATTAAAATGATAAATAAAAGCATTGACAGCGTTGTGCCAGCCTCCAATCCAATGTGAAAATTTTATTTTGATAGTTTATAATAAAATTCACAGATGGCGCTATAATTAAATTATGAGTGCTAAGCTACAAAATTATGATTTTGATCATTTTCTACTTTATCAAGGTATTCTTGTATATAAGGTTACGTGTATATTTCTCGTCCTAAAAGATATGTAACAATTAGGCATCAAATGATTTCGATCATTCTTTCTGAAAGTGAGGAGAAAGATGATCACGTGGCATGCATTAGTCAAGAAAGTTTTACCTGATGAGAAACCAAAGGAAAGATTGTCAAGACTGTCCTACCAAAAATAATAAAAAAAATAATCCCACTTGTTGGAGGTTCAACAAATATTTCTATATTTTTCGATGTGGGCCATACTTAATTTAGATTTCTTGTCATCCATCGGGCCACGGCCACGTTAACCGTAACATAAGCTATATTAACCGATTCACATCAGGCGGGCCGTATGCTTGTCTGTCACCCGACGTTGTATAAAAAAAAGAAACAATAGAGTGCGTGTAATCGAGTACGAACGTTGTATGAGCAATGCAATACGGTGTTTTATTCATATTCTTTGTAGTTACTATTAATTTCTTTAGCTCGATATTAGCAATTACAGTAGAGCGTAGATTATCCGAACTAATTGGGAGACATGGGTGTTCGGATAACCGGTATTTTCGGATAATCGAACTACCTATAATGTATATTTACATTACCAACAACATTAACCATATTAATGACAAATAGGAATTAAACATAATAAGTACAATCTAGTAGATAGTTAAACATGTATCTCATCATCAGACATCATCATCAGCCTGTGTGTACCCACTGCCGGGCGGGCGTAATAGTTCGGATAAGCGGTCGTTTGGTTAAGCGACGACGTTCGGATAAGCCATCAATCAGCCGGATAATCGGCATCGACGCTCCACTGTATTACTATAACCACAGTATAAGTAATAGTACTACTTTAACTTAACCATATTTTAGAACAAATGCGTATCCATGCATAGACAATCACTGCACTAGCATTGTTTAAACTTGTAATTTAAAGATACCTAAATGAATGGAACGTCTGCTTACGCTCGGCCAATGAGCTATACGCGATGCGTGCACTCACTCTATAGTTTCTATATTACTCTAAGAAAAGCTACTCTAAGAGAAATCTGCTCTGAAATGATACTTACATAATGAATAAAATCGCATCGCAATCCGCTGAATAGTTTCTGAAATGCCTATATTCGTCGACTATCATAGCACTCCAGGCTGCAGCAAAAGTGAAAACTTCATCTCACGTTCCCTCTCTACCGATTTTATCCGAAGGAGCGTTACATAGGCGAGCGTGACGGCTCGGTAAGTAGCCACAAAATAATGAGTACATTATTTTGTATGCAAAAAAAAGTTTTGAGTTCATAAATAAATACAATCTATACTCTCCTATTCTTCATACTTTCATCCATACTCGATCACCCATACGTCCCGAAAGAGAAATCTTTCTCTCAAGTAACCTGGTGTTAAAGGATTGAAAATTGAAAAATTAAAAATATTTTGACGAGCTCGATGGTCAAATGGTTAACAAAGGTTAAATGGTCACTTTGACTCCGAGGTCCCGGGGTTCGATCCACGTACAAGACAAATATGAGATGAATGAGCATGAACTTGGTCTGGGTGTTTTCTATTTATTATGATGTATGTATTTACAAAAAGAAAATGTATTTAAGTATAATATCAGCTATCTAGTCTAGCACCCATAGTAGAAGCTTTGCTTAGTTTGTAACTAGATGGCCGTGTGTAATTTGTCCAGATATATTTATTTATTTATACTCGTATTATAAACTCGAAAGTGTTTCTGTCTGTATGTCTATCTGCCTGACTATTTGTTACCTTTTAACGACTAAACGGCTAATAAATAAAAGAAATTTGGCAAGAACATAGAATATATCCCGAGGAAGGACATAGCCTAATTTTTGGCGTGGTATAACCAATATTCATATAAGCAAAGCCGCGGGCCGGAGCTAGTAATAATCACAAGTGTACATGTCTTGTGTAGCTATTGATGTTGTTGAAATGTGGGTTAACCTCACAGTTTCTGACATAAGCGTATTATAGAGTGATGCGGTTAGCCGCCAACCACCTCTGTTATTGTACCCAGATAGAGGGGAGAATTATCACAAACATTATTCTGAGGGAAAGTAAGTAATAATTACCTAATTCCAATTCAGAATTACCTATTTCTAATTCAAAATTGGTTAGAAGTCGATCACCCCGTTGCGCAATTTTTAAGTAGGTATGGCAGTTTTAAGGCTAAACTCTTTTCATTTAAATTAGTGCTGTCGCCCTTATGCGAATGTTCTACTGCAAATCATGAATTCGGTCAAACAGCACACCACACACACTCTGGCTGGGAGTGTGATCTTTGGCGTCGGGAGCGGAACGACATGTTGAATTCGTTGAATGCTGCATCCGGGGTCAAGTTTCACTTGACTAGCCATCTCTTTAGGCTTTTTATGCCTTATTTGCCATATTGCTGTCTCTCATATTGCTAAGAAGGTAAGTCAAATTGCAAAACTTCTTACTCTTACTAATTTCTTCTAATTGAATTCGTAGTGAGTTCCAAGGCAGCCGTAATCTTACCCTAGGGATTGCAATAGACTTCATTGTTCATTGCATTATTTGGTGGTCGCCGCTGTTAATACTGGCTTACACAGGAGACACACAAGTGGAAATGTGTGGTGGGCCCTAGTCCCGTTAAACCGTGTAAATGTCATACACATTCTATAAATAGAGAAGTATAAGGAAGGTTCTTATGGAGAGAAAAGACGCAAAAAAAATCGAGGTAAATAAAACACAACTTTCTACCTGTGCGAAGCCGGGGTGGGCAGCTAGTATCTAATATAATATCTTAATATTATTGATCATCTAAAACAGTTTTTCTGTTCTTAAAGCAGATAGTCTTACTACTCCGTTACAATTTATACCGCACCATACTTCTAAATTAGCCATTTTGGGAGTAAACTTGGAGTAAGCAATAGGTATCTACTAATAAACAAAGGTTACCTCGACATGAGCTAAGCACACTATGGGATAACTAACCAAGATTTATTGCATCCGCATACAGACCATATTACTGCTTAATATCAGGATCTAATTATGATTCATACTCAGTCTGAATTACTGAAGATAGACAATGGAAATTATTAAGAGATCCGATGCATCTTTGTGAGGGTTAGTGAACCTATTAGGAACGTTAACTGTATAAAATATCCCGCAGGGCTCTGTACTGTCGACGACGCTGTTCCTGCTGCATATCAATGATATCTATTGATAACATTCATTGCTATGCGGATGGCAGCACCGGGGACACATTTTACACTTCCCGCTAACATTTCCCGTTCTCAGGTGGTAGAGAGTTTTGAACAACTAGCGTCAGAGGTCGAGAATACGTTGTCTAAGGTGGACGAATTGGGGATGACTAAACTTGGTCCATTTTAACCCCAGTAAGATGCAAGTCTGTGCGTTTACATCTAAAAAGAACCATTTGCTGTGGCTCTATACTTCGAGAGCACAATACTCACCATTGCCTAGAGTATTAATATTCTCGAGATCGAGCATCGAGATCTCTGAAGATGTTCAGTTCCAAAGTCACTTGGAAGAGAAGGTCGGGGTGGCGTCCAGGAAACTTGGTAAGCTCAATAGAGCAAAGTGGTACATTAGTTCCTCGCAAAGACTTTATTATACAAGCCCCAAGTTCGATCTCATATGGAGAACTGTTCGTATGTACCTATGGGCCGGGGCACCGGTATACCAGCTTGTGTCTTGCAATTCGATTCAGGAACGAGCGATGAAAATCGTCAATGACCCTAAACTTACACATAATATTCAACCTCTAAGTTTAAGGAGAGACTTTACGTCCCTTATGTTCTATCGATTATACAATGGGTTGTATTCAGAAGACTTGTTCAGCCTCTACAGTCTATAGCCCTTCTATAGTCGCACTACTCGCTATCGGCAGGAAATTCATCCTCGCAAATTGTAGACAAGATGGTCACGAACTGTGCGATTCTAGAGAGGTTTTCTTTCACAGACTCTCTCACTAGAAATCCCTAGGGGTGTATGTGGGTCACTACCATCTCCGGAGCCAAAGCCAACCTCAACTGTATTTGGTACACCTGCAGATAAGCGGAAGAGGCTCTGGCAACAGCCGTCAACCGTGTTCCTCGTGAAACGAGGAACACGGTTGACGGCGGAGCCAAAGCCAACCTCAACTGTATTTGGTACACCTGCAGATAAGCGGAAGAGGCTCTGGCAACAGCCGTCAACCGTGTTCCTCGTTTCAAAACACCATTTTTAAAAAAAATTCAAATATGAAAAAAAATTCAAGAATTTCTAAAACATGAGCATCCATTTGATGCCCAATCTACAAAGTTTAGCAGTACGAGTTTAGTACGAGCATTTGTTCAGAACAAATGTACTTAGTTAAAACCGATGTTTTTGTTACGAGCGAACATTGGCTCGTTCGGCCGATTTGATATTTGCTCAAAACATAATAATCGCATAAAATAGGGAGCGACTGTGTCATAGACACGTTGAATACGTTATGTGCACTAAAATAATCTCAAAATGGCAGCGCTTCCCCCTCCCCCGTACACGATGTTCCTTAGTCCTTACTTAACTTGTGATTGAATTTTGGATGGAGATGACAGATTTGTAGCTGCAACACCAAACTGTATATCTCGATTTTGGTTATACGACTCCAACAAATATGGAGGAGTTTCTCAATTCGGTTGCATTTTTTTTTAATGTTTGTTTCTCCTTCTTCTTACTCCGTCATTTATAAATCGATTTGAATTTTTATTTTATTTGAAAGAGTAGGTTTAACCCTACAATGCATGATTTTTTTAAATCTTGTCAAATAAATATAAGTGGTTCTATATAGTGTCTAGACATAATAAATGATAATAATAATAATTAGAATTCATTGATTTTGTAGATATTTATTTTTTCAATTCTGTTCCATATGTGGTACAGTATGCAATTACACTAATATTTGGTTTTTAATTAGGAACAATGAACACATTCATATATTTAGTTTTACATTAAGAATACCTCTATTTACGAATGAAATTTATTAAAACAATTGTTGTCTTTGTTCAAGCACAACTCAACACGACACTTTTCGCAACATAACATCGTTGTCTCTTCTCGTTCCATATAGGAAGATGATCAAATTTATCAAGTCTTACATCTCGAGGGGGAAGGATTGCTGCTTTCCTTTTTTTCGTCTTCTCAATCATGTCATCTGCTGCAGAAGACGGTCTTCCTCTTTTTCTTTGTAACAATGGGCCACACATACAAAGACTTTTAGCTATTTCCAGTTTAAAATCTTTTAATTTAATAGGAGTTGGCTCATTCTTCTGTTCTCCTACCCTCTTGTGTAGTAGCCAGCAATTTATGGCGACAATGTCTCAATTTATGAAGAAAATGGTAAAACAAACGCAGATGCCATTTTTAGTACGCATTTTTATTTTGTACTTCCCAAGAAATTAGTCCAATAAATCCACTCCCCTCATATGCTGATTATACATTTTTAATATTTTGGGGCAATCCACTTCAATGTATTTTCGAGTATTGACCTAATACTGTGGAAACGATCATGTCCTGGATTACCTGAAGGTACTTGTAAGGACTTGTAAGGAGTTAAGTGCAAGAATTGTATTATCTTCTCAAAATGGTTCATGGTCATCGTCTCTCTTACTACTTATAGGTATACCTAACTCAGATTCCCAGTACATCCGTATATTAGCTAATGGAGAAATACTCATGAGCAAACATAATATACCTAAAAACTTTTTTAATTCGTATGTAGTGATATACAACGGTTTAGATGGGTCTTTTTGGATGCCGAATATATGAAGTTCTTCAACTATGTGGTTTAGTAGATCAGCATCAAAAAATATTGCAATGGGGTATCTAAATTTGTGATTGGTGGCTCTAAATATGTATTTCTTGAAAATTGGGGATGATCAGCCTGTAAAGATTTATTTTTCCAATTTATATTTATTTTCTTTATTTTTATTAATTATTAAATAGCAATTAAATTATCGGAATTCCAATTTCTTCTAACTGGCATAGTGAAAGAACTTCTACTTTGGCATGATGACCTACTTGGACCTGAAATGCTGGCTTGAGGATTTGTTGATTCTTCATTTATATCTTCAGCGAGGGTAGTACTACAATTAGTAAAAGATAATGGTACATATCTGGTAGGCGCAATATCATTTTCAGGGTCACTGTCTTCGTTCATTTGGTGCAAGTTTTATCTGATTCTCGTCATGTCATCATCATTTCCCGCACCCAAAAGGTCTTGGCCGTCGTCACTTTCTCATGGTATATCTAAATACTGCTCAATCAACTCGTTAGACAATACCTTCTTCGGATAATCTGTAATAAAAACCAACCGAAATAAAATTTTTGATGTGAACTAATGCATGGTGTACCATATCTGGAACATTTAAATGAGTTGATATGTTAGAATATAAAACAGTAATATTAAAAAAAAATAACTTACCTTCATTTAATATACACTATTTCCAATATAAATATATTTTTTTCCGCTTCCAAATATTCAAAAAACTATTTTTTTAAGAATTATATATTTACGTAAACCATGAGTTCGCGTTGATTTATCAAATTGCATACGAATCACATTATCAATCGATAGCTAACACCATCTAGTGACACTTGCCATTACTAAACCGTTGCTAGGTGTGTAAAGATTCTTCCGTCGGCTGACAGATGACGATAGGTGTCTTTAAACGAACAGTAGAGTTAATTATTTTGATTGTGCCATATATGGTACAGTATGCAATGTAGGGTTAAGTATACCTACTCTTTTTTATTTATATCATAAAATTCAGTTCTGATTGTGTTTTTAACTTTTTATTAGAAATTTTATGTAATTAATTAAATAATTTTATTTAAAAGTATTCTACAATCGCACCACGATTGTAGAATAATTTTTGGAGTCGGATTTTTTTGCAAAATTATTAATAATTGCCTATGAAAGCAATAATTAAAGACATATTCACTGGAATATAGAGCCTGTTATGGATCCCATCTGAGTCCCAAACCAACGCACGTGTTACTTGAAGGCTATATAGCTATTCAGTATATGCAGCTCTAGATATACAGTATCAATTGACTCGATTTGCATAATCGAGCTGTTAAAACGATTGTGAGGTATCTAATGGCTCTGCAGTATCTGTGGCCCAATTTATGCGATTGTTTGCCACTGCACCAGTTCGCTGTTATATAGTAGTTTGCTTATGAGAGAAGGAAGCTGGGACATAGTAGATATAACAAAGTAGTATGTTAACAAGCATCGCAAGTCGATATACTTGCAGAGATGTTACTTCATGATCCTAAGAGAGCTTCGCAATGCATATATAACACGTTTTTATCATCGAGTACGACTTTGTTCAGGGCACAGTATAAGTAATAGTACAGTATGGCCACTCCCTGCTGCTCTCTCGTGTCGACCTCACCTACCATCTGAGACAAATCTGAAACAGTTTGTATGGCGCCGCATTCACACACACATGTTCATTCACGCTGTGCACAGACGTAATTGTTTATGTAGTAATTAACGACGCATCATTTGTATAGAGTGGCCTTGGTGTTGGTGGCCAGGGCACCCATTTTAGATGCTGACCGTTGCTGTAGATTCAAACTAGATTTTTGGATTTCGAGATTGACACTACGTTTTTGTGATTTCGGTCTTACCAGTACTTTTTCAGAATAAATTTAGAAAGGCTGTTTTTTAATACTGCGTCTGCGATAGAACTAAAATACACATATACCAAACCGAACCGGGTAAACACTATTTCATAAGCTCATAATTATAAGAATTGAAATTCCACAATTATGATTATCATTTATTTGCATTCCTGTCACAGAACATGGCTACCGGCTAAGCTGAAGCCTATTTACTCGTACATCAGATTTTTTGATAACGAAAATCAAACTTCAACTAAGATTTATGATGCTTATGTTTAGCTTAGCTAGTAGAAACCCTGGAGCTCTACAGTCTAAGCTGAAGATGTTTCTCTATAACTCTTTTGGGGTGTAAGTGGTTCATCAAGATCTTTGAACCAAAGTCAACTTCACCTGCACGTGGTGCACCCTGCTGACTGACAAACGAAGCTCTGGCGAAAAGAGAGGTAGGGAGCGTAATTGTAAGCTACCCGACTGGGGAATGTACCTCCACCTCATAGAATACCGCAGCCAAATAACAATTCCCTTGAGGGTTGTTGTGTTCCTGCGAGTGAGTGAGGTCACCAGAAAGAAAGGAAGGAGATGCTGCGTTGGCAGCGGGGGTGGCGGCGCGAGAGCAATATTTTATGTTGCAAGCGTTAATATGGCTACGGTAACCGCTCCACATCAGGCGGGCCGTGTGCTTGTCTGCCACCCGACGTAGTAAAAAAAAAAAAAAAAAAAACTAAAACGTAAGACCTATTTCGAATCAAAATATTCGATGATAATCGGCTTAAGCTTCGGCGGTAGGGCCTCTGTAGTATAAATATAATACACAGTTATTTTTTTTAAGTGAAAACTTCTTTAGCACAACGCCATGCACTTTTTGGGATGTGTAAAAAATGTTAAACTCGCGCCGGACACGTGACCTTATCGAAAATTCGCAAAATGAGAGTAGATCGCCGGCGCGGCGTAGGAGAGAAAGTAATATCCCCCTCTCTTTCTACCGCGCGGCGAAAATGTATGCCTGCTCCTGCGGTTTATTTTAAATGTAATATAATTTGTCATGTTTTTGTACGATGGCGCAATAAATGAATATTTTACCACATAAATTATAGTACTTTTATACTGATAAATAAAGCAATTCGTGCGAAATTTTTCCCTAACCATTCCATAATATTCAAAAATGCACAACGTTAATGTTCAAGTTTTCATTTCTGATAGCACTCCCGGAGTGTAACCCCTTTTTTTCGTTTAATCTTATTCTTGATACACTCCTTAGATACCGCTATAACTATATAATTGCAAGTATGAAAGGGGCCTTTCCTTGGACATAACCGTCGTCTTTTATAGACGTCAGGGAAGGAAAACATTAACCCTTTAGTTCCCTCAGTGACATCCCCCGACCGCGAGGGCAGAGGTTTATTATTTAGGGACACACCCCAACCCGTTGTTTACATTATTAGGTTTTATTAAAGTACTTGATGCGTACTATTGACGTGATACATTGCTTCTTTAGGTTGAAGATGACATAACTCGAAGATTGTCTATGCCCATCGTAGACAGAGAGAGCTAAAGGACAAATTGATACTTAACTTAATTAGTTGATGTAACGCCTAGTGTCTGTACCACACACTGTGCCATCTCGTGCCGTCGGTCTGTTCGGTATGTGTTATGGGGAACTGTTCCTATTATACGTACTACACAGCCTTACGGCCCTGGATGCAGGGATTTTTGAAAGGTACATACCTCGTCCGACGATGTCCGTGTCGGCACCTGATGGCTGTCGCAGAATACCGGCGCTGTGTGTATTACACAGCATTAATGCCGAGCGATGTCCAAATTAACATCACTTTTATGTATCACATTATGTTTGAAATGTTATATGTCTTTGTGTGTCAAATATTATCTCATATTGTGATGTTAATAAATATAACCTTTCTTCTTCTTTCTTTCTTACTTTCCATCGTATTAACGATCATGATCATGTATGGAAATGAGACAGATTGATACAACTTTTTCTTTCGCGTCACGTGCTGTTTGTTTCTATGGAAAGCTAAAAATAAATTAACCAAACTGTTATGCCATATAAAATTGACATATTCTCTATCTCATGTTTGCTACGCCTGACAGGCGACTATAAAACGTAGTGTATTACTTGCATGGAATTAATATGTACGTTTATACGTCGTTGGGCTGGTTTATAGACTAACAATCGCACAGTGAGCGATGGAGAGAGCAATGCTTGGAGTTTCTCTAAGGGATCGAATCCGGAACGAAGAAATTGGACGGAGAACCAAAGTGGTCGACATAGCTCTCAGAGTCAGCTAGTTGAAGTGGCAGTGGGCTGGTCACATCTGCTGAGTCAGCGATGGCAGATGGGGGTGGAAAGTTTTAAAGTGGAGGCCACATATGTGCGATGAATATGGTTTGATGACGACATCGGCTTTGAGACTGAAACAAAACAAGTTACGTTATATGAATATCTCTCGGAGAATTCATTAGATTTATTTTTTATTTATTAGCCTTTTTTAATTTTATTTAAAATATATCTTCTTGCGACATGACATTCTTGTGAAATGACAAACATCTTCATCTTAATCAGTAGAGCTCCCGGATTACTACCAGCAAAACTTAACACACGCACCATAAATCTAACTTAAAGTTTGATTTTCACAATCATTAAATCCGATGGGAATCGGCTGCAGCTTATCCGGTAGGGTCCCTGGTCCTCGTCTCTAGAAAGCACGTTTTTGCCTCTGCCACATAGGACCGATATTTTTTAATTTCTACTTGAAGATCTCTCTTGCTTCCCTCGCTCATACAATTTAAGTGCTTGTTTCTAACTGGACAAAGTATTTTTTATACTTTCACATTATAGGTATTCAAAATGTTGTTCAATGGAATACATAAAATATGTTTTTTCATCCCAATTCCACTTGAAGATCTCGCTTCCATCGCTCGCTCACATTAATTTAAGTGCTAGTTGAATTGTATCTAAAAATACATGTTTTGTACAATATAAATATTAGAACAAAACAATTTCACGTTATTCGTATCAAAGATTACCACGACCTCTATTGTCAAAAATCACAGTTAAATGGTTCTATAGTTGCGATCGGAACAATGGTCCTAATTTATTCCTCATTAATTCGGCCCGTTACAGGAAGGGAAGGCTATTGAGTTTGTGAAAAGTCACTAGTTCTGAAATGGAGACCATTAGGCGTTTATTTGAACGGAGGGAGAGGGTTGTTTCATATTTATGTTTGTATTCATTTTTACAGTGGTCCTGACTGTTAAGAGAACTTCTAACTTAAAACTTAATCTTATAGTTACCTGAGGGAACGAGCAACGCTGGGTTTTACTTTTATCCGACTGTCGAAGAAAGGAGGGTAATTTGTTTATAGTATAGTAGGTAAAGGTAGGTAAGGGACCCTCCCTTACCTACCTTTACAGGTCATGTAAAAAGAACGCAGGAAGAAAGCGGAGGGGGTATGTTTGCGCATAGACACAACCGCATACAAAAGTACTAGGTCATTTGTGTTATTTTTTTCCAAACCTTTAACTAATATACTTCGTATATACTTCGTATATTAGTTATTGGTAAATACATCGCACATCGTACCACCAAATAGACCAATAAATCGCCTAATGCGCAGCTTGACCGCCAGCGATCTTTTTACGTGACGCGACCTATACCTACTATTATTTTCCATTATTTTACTCAAACGACGTATTGATTATATACAAAGACTTATACATTATATCAATTTCTTCTATATTCTATTTTATATCAATAGAGTTTTTCAATACGTTTGCAAATAGATGGATAATAATACGAAGATTTGTAGTAATAAATGAATCTACGTTTGAATAATTAATTATTGCAGTATTTTACTCATAATGAACGAATTAAGTACAATCAAATTGGAGTAATTTTTGTGTGGCTTAATTTACCGTGCTTCCAGTACAAAGGGTACCTGGTATGACTCAGTGAGCCGCGCGTTTCCAGTAATTTAATTAAATATCAATTGTTTGTATTTAACACGAATTAAGGTTTTATGGCGAGTGAATTCAAATTAAATCTTTTAATTGTATTGACGCGGTGGAGATGAGCGATGGAAGAGAACGAGAGAGGTTATTTTTTTGACAAAGTCAAAATTCTTTATTCTGAGGGCCCTCGCGGGCACTTAGACACGTCTTTTACAATTAGGTATATTTTTTTTTATCTACCAGCATTTCGGAATGACCATTGACGAGAAGAAATGCCGACAGAAACTCTGTCAATATAGGTCTCTGTCATTATAGGACATTGAAAATGTCTATCAAATCCTTTTCGGCCAATGAACTATTTTTGCTATATCTCCGAGGATAATTGAGATTTCGCCATGGAATAAGTATCCCCAGGTTCAGAATTTAATTGTGGATCTGATAGTGAAGGAATTTTGAAAATTGGCTAGATAGTTTTTGAGAAATTTTGAAAATTGTAAAAAAATCGGATAAAGATCTATCTTTTTATAGTAAGTAATTAATTAAAAAAATTACTATTGCATATATCGAAAAAATGAGGAAAATACATCTTCGAAGATAGATTGCGCGTCGATTGAGATACCTCTGAATGAAATTGGTTAATAATTGTGTCCTGTAGGTGTGCGTTTACGAGCGTGAAAAAAAAATATTTTTGACATTGAAAAAAAATAAAAATTCTTTTCGCAAGATTTGTTTTATTCTTAAATTCATTTTCAATGCCTCCAAAGATTGCGAGAACTGCAGAGTCTGTGGATTTTTTATTACAACGGTAGTCAGGAGTGTTCTTGAATGTTTTTTTTATTAAAAATCGGTTCAAGATGCCCGCCGCTACAAAATGACGGATTACATAATTTTTCACAACCCTTTCATATATCAAATGTATCAAATGAAAGGGCTTGACTAGTAAAATACAATATGATAAATTTCAAATCCAAAATGGCCGCTACCACAAAAAGGCGAATTGAATAATATATTATTTTCGCAACTTTTTTTTTTTTTTAATTTTTAATTTAGTTGTCTTGTTATTTATTCTCTCTTCGATTTTCTTCCCGATTTTTATACAACTTTCAAAATTTCTCAAAAACTATATAGTCCATTTTCAAAATTCCTGGGGACACTTGTTCCATGGCGAAATCTCAATTATCCTCGGAGATATAGCGAAAATAGCTTATTGGCCGAATAGGATTTGATAAACATTTTCAATGTCAAAAAATCGAAATCGGTTCATACGTCCGATGACACAGACACACACATACACGTCAAAATTATAACACCCTGTCGTTTTTGCATCGGGGGTTAAAAAGATATTAAATGATTAACTGAAAATGCATTAGTCAAGGCACTAGAGTTTTAATTTGGGCGCTGGTATGTCAAGAAATGCACGAGAATTTGGTAATCTGGTAAGGAAATATGAGGTGCAAGTGGTTCATCAACATCTTTGATTGATGAAGTTGTTCACCAACTTCACCTGCACGCGGTGCACATTGCTGACTGACCAATGATATTACTGTATATATGTAATATCATTGTGACTGACAAACGAAGCTCTGGCGAAAAGAGAGGTAGGGAGCGTAATTGTAAGCTACCCGACTGGGGAATGTCCGCCTCACAGAATTCCCATGAGAGTTGTTGTGTTCCTGCGAGTGAGTGAGGTCACCAGAAAGGATGCTGCTTTGGTAGCGGGGGTGACGGCGCGCGAGCAATATGTTATGTTGCTAGCGTTAATATGGCTACGGTAACTGCTTCACATCAGGCGGGCCGTATGCTTGTCTGTCACCCGACGTAGTATAAAAAAAAATTATGTAAAAAAAACTTTTAATTTAAACGGTTTTATTGAAAATAGTGTACTAAAAGCTAAAAAATAATTCGGTAGGTCGGAGGTTTCAGTCATCACACCCCTCTCCCTCATCAGTCTAAGGCATTGATCAGACAAAATAATAAAATCGTTGGGCGTAGCGTAAACTGAGTTGACTGGATGAAAACACGGGCCCAACGATTTTATTATTTTGTCTGATCAATGCCTTAGACTGATGAGGGAGAGGGGTGTGATGACTGAAACCTCCGACCTACCGAATTATTTTTTAGCTTTTAGTACACTATTTTCAATAAAACCGTTTAAATTAAAAGTTTTTTTTACATAATTTTTATTTTCAAGTTTTTAGTTTCTAATTTCATTACATAGTACTTCTCGTTCTATTAAGTTTAGATTTGACTTTTGTCATTATTTTTTTTACTTTTAAATTTGTCTTGTATTCAAATGAATACCCATATTGAAAAAATGGGTATCAAATGATACCCATATTGAAAATTGAGACGATATGTAACCGCGCCAACCGGCAATTTTGTTGACGGCCATCTTGGATTTTATAATATTCATCGTGAACTGTGTTCTACTAGTTAAGCCCTTTCATTTGATACCCATATTGAGGTAGTCGTGACAAAATTTGTAAACCGCCATTTTGTAGAGGCGGCCATCTTGGATTTTCATTTTTTTTCATGTGAACTGTATTCTTCTAGTCAAGCCTTTTCATTTGATACCCATATTGAGGTAGTCGTGACAAAATTTGTATACCGCCATTTTGTAACGGCAGCCATCTTGGATTTTCATTTTTTTTTCATGTGAACTGTGTTCTACTAGTCAAGCCCTTTCATTTGATACCCATATTGAGGTAGTCGTGACAAAATTTGTAAACCGCCATTTTGTAGCGGCGGCCATCTTGGATTTACAATGAAACAGAATTTATTTAATTGTATTGTCACCAGAACTAAAGGTGTGTACCAAATTTCAGATCAATCTGTCAACAGGAAGGGGGTCAAATTTCAATTACAAAATTTGACCCAAGAATAAATAATAAATAAAACAAACGGGGTGAGCTAAATAAAACCGTTTAAAAAAAGAAATCAAATGCACTAAGTTGGGAACACTGGCTGCGCCGCGGCCGCATGCGATGGGTTCATCGCAAATGTACTAAAAAAGGGGCGTCTTTCTGAGGAAGGCTTCCTACGGACGACATCCATTTGGAAACATCCGTAGTGATGTACTTATGACTCGTAGACAGCATGCGAGCTGCGCACGTGCATCATAGAACGGAGCGGCGCATTCGTCACATTTGGACACCCTAAAAATGATTACACAGGGTGTAGCACCAGCAGCGTTTTTCGCTGTCTCGGATTTGCTGAATGAAGAGTCGCCGCTGCTGCAGTGACATGCCATAATTTAAAGGCCTATAAATCCAAGAGCAATAACAATGAAGGCACCGCGCCGTGCCGTCCGTATTGCCATATCAGACGCCACTTAATATACAGTATAAAAAATCCCATTATCAATATTTCTATCTCAAATTCCATGTTTTAATTTAGCAAAACAAAGGCAATTCAGCCGACATAAAACAGTACACTCGATGAACAGTATTTTATTTCAAATTAATTGAACATGAATTTAGTGTTTATTCGCGTAAACTAACTGTGAATTCAATGGAAATTACTCGTTCTGTGGACAATAAAGTAGAAGAGTTTATGGCCATTGCTGCGCTATCTTTTATCGATTCGATTTAATTGGTTTAAAAATATCTATCGACAATTTTCGTTTAGGGCGTAGATTCCTAAAATTGTTTCTTCTATTACTAATGATTTTTATTCATCAATTGAACTGCAAATGAAAATATATAAAATTCTGTCAACCAAAGTCAAACATTTGTCTCCAGTTTAATGTCTACACAAGTAGTTTTATTTTAACTTAATTTTCAAGTTTTAATTTATATTGATAATGATTTCCTGTGATGTCTATATGGTATAATAAATAAAAAAGTTCCATTATAATCATTCGCTTTTTTTAATGTTTTTTTTTTTTTCAAAATAAAGGATATTTGTAATTATTTCCGAAATGGTTCACTTTTTCATAAGAAATATCACGGTGAAACTAGTGGCAAATAACCTACCCTATAACGATTTAGCAGGAATATTATTATATTCTTAATTAACCGCGTATATAAAAGTAGAAACTGATTGGCTGATTGTCTAATCGATCAAAGCACTGCTAAAACGGCTGGGTATGAAAGTATAAAATGCACAAGCATTTTAAACAAAGTAAGTGTGCACTAAAAAACTCGAAACTTGATGAATTTTGGAGCTAGAAATGTAAAAAAAATATACACGATGTCATAATTATAAAAACAGTTTACTGAATATAAAAAAAAAAACTAGAAAGGAAGAAGTTCCGGTGATGACAGCGGGACTGGCGGCACGCAGCCGCTTAAAGACTGCAGTCACCGCTTCATATCAGGCGGGCCGCGTTTGTAGTATAATAACATCAGTACCCGTGGAGCCGTTACACACCGTTACTTATAATAAATAAATAAATATTCCTGGACAAATGACAAACTGCCATCTGGTCCCAAACTAAGCAAACCTTGTACTATAGATACTAGATGAATGATACTATACTTGAATATATATTTTTTTGTAAACACATACATATACATTATTCTTGCTCTGGGTGTTTCATGTATATATATACATGAAACACCCAGAGCAAGAATAACAGACATGTTCATGCACACAAATAAATAAATATTGTCAGACAAATTACACAGCGCCATCTAGCCCCAAAGTAAGCGAAGTTTGTGTTATGGGTACTAGACACCTGATAAACATACGTAAATACATTTTTTTTTTGTAAATACATACTTATGATACATAGAAAACACCCAGACTAAGACAAACAGACATGTTCATGCACACAAATGTTTGTCCTATGTGGGAATCGAACACACGAGCGTCGGTGTCGAAGCCGCGTCATTGACCGCTGCGCCACCGAGCTCGTCATCAAATATTTGCCTTGTGAGGGGTTCGAACCCGCGACCTCGGTGTGAAAGTGGCCATTGCTAGTCATTCGACCACCGAGCTCGTCAATAAAAACATTAGTACCCGTACAGCCGTTACACATTTGTACTTATCTGTGACTGTAGATAAATGAAATACACTGTACTCGATATATTACTAGTCATTCTAATCGATTACCTCATCGACAACAAGCCATGGATTTATCTCCATAGAAACATCACGATAAAATAAAATATAATAAAGTGACCTATTTCCAACACTATAGTTCATTAAATCAACAAATTATGTGTCAAAATCTCGAGCAAGGCATGAAAAGAGAGTCGTCGGTTCGGAAATTCAGGGTTGGGGTTTAATAAAATAAAATGAGAATATTATCGAATGGTACCCGCCGCGCGTAATGTGGCGTGCGAAGGGTGAACGACAGAGGGTAGCGTAGAGTGGTTGATAGTTATATTTCTTTTTTTTCTTTAGCTTAGTCGATTATATATTTATTGTTCATTATATTATACAGATACAGATGAGCTCGGTGGTCGAATAGCTAGCAATGGCCACTTTGACTTGTCACGGATTCGAACCCCGTACAAGCTTATAAATTGTGTGCAAGAACATAATATATGTTTGACTTGGACTGCGTACATAATATATGGTATAAAAATAATCCATTTAAGTGTAAAATCAGTTATCTAGTACCCATAGTATCTACGTACAAGCTTTGCTTAGTCTGGGACTAGATGGCAGTGTATAACTTGTGCAAGAATATTTATTAATTATTTATATATGCACACAATTTGTCCATACACGGAAACCTCACTGGGTTTATTTATGCAGGAGAGTCGCTTTATATTTATGTGTATGTCGCAGCCAACTGATTAAAATAGCCATTTTATTGAACGGCTAGCTGTTTCATTGAACAACGACATTTAACAATATATTATTATCTGAACTTAGTTTAGTTACCCTGGTGTTATTAAGGAAATATTTTGAAAATTCTGCTTTGTAATTTTGTCTTTTTTATACAATCGGCGTGCCAAGCAAGCACATGCCCTCCTACCCCCGATGTGAAACAGTTAAAAAAACCTATAGACATTTACAATACAACTATTATCGCTAATGTGTTGGCACTTTGGCTGCTATTGCAGTATCTTTATACGTCTGGTAAGCTCACTCTTTCCACAATTTTCAAGGGTATTGATATATTCATTTGGCTGCGGTTTTCTATACTTCCCCAGTCATTAAATGCTTCGATAACTTTAAGAAAATATGTTATGAATTATTTTTGTTAGTATGTACGTTAATATTATGTATGTATATTATGTGTGTACGTTAATATTATGTGTGTTAAATCAGTTTGCAAGTACATACTTATTATGGGGGTGGAACTGAAAGGCTAGCAGAGCGTAACTCACTGTTTAAATACAACCATACCACACCTTGGCTACTCCATACAGTACTACAGAGTGCAAATGAGCGTGTGCGCGTGCGGCGCCATACAAACTGTTCCATACTCGTCTCAGAGGGGAGGTGAGGTCGATACCAGAGAGCGGCAGGGAGTGGCCATACTGTTCTATTACTTATACTGTGGCCATACCCTGGTCTCAGCGACTTTATTTTTTAATTGAAACACATGTAAAAGCATTTTTTTATATTATTTTTAAACAGAAAGAAATAAAAGCACACAAATGTAAACAAACTTGCGATTCCACAACTTTCCTTGTGCCCCCACAAAAATCCTAATGTTGTAGCTATAAATCTGCACTCTACGTCAATACTCCACACAAATTTCATTGACTGGTGGAGACAACTTGCACTCATATTGTGGCCGATTGCCGAGTTGCGGCCGTTCGGATTGCCGAGTTGCCGAACAATGAGATTTATGATGCGTCGCGTAATATGCCCGACGGGAATTTATAACTTTGTTTGTGTGGGATTTTTTTAAATGATCTAAATGGAGTGTTTTGTTTTGTAAGTGTCAATTGTAGATTTGGTTTTTGTTATACAAATTCTGTGTACTGAGGCGATTCTACTCGCACGTTGATACTTGGTTTAAAGAGGAACTGTTTGGAGTATAAACGATTCTAAGCTTATAGTTGGTATTGTATTAAAATTGGTAAACCACACAAAAGAAAGCACAGTTTCATAGGACTTTGCTTTTGACGTCTTTGAATTTGTTACAATAGAGGGGGGGGGGGGGGGGGGGGGCAATCCAAAAAATCTTCAAAAAAAAAAATCAAAAGGCGTTGTAGCTTCGAATCTATTCTTTACATCCAAAATTCAATCTCAACACTTGATATATGAAGGATCAAAGAATTTATTACGTTAAGTAAGGACTATTGAACATCGCGTGCTAAGAGTGGGAAGCGCTGCCATTTTGAGGTAATTTTAGTGCATATGACGTATTCAGCTTCACCCCATTTTTTCTTTTCTGTGGTCTACCGATTGTACAATGCGCTGTGTTTACTGGAGTTATTTGATATGTTGCTAATAATTCCTTCTATAATCACAGTTCTCCTTAACGACCATCTGAAGTAGCAATGGGCGGGCTACATAGCACGAAGATAAGACTGCCAATTAGGCAAAAAGACCCTTTAGTGGAGGCCATGTACAAACAAACGCATCGTAGTACAGCCGCCTACGAGATAGGTTGACGACCTGAGAGGGAACGGTAGTCACCTGACGACGGTCCGATCACTTCCCATTAGTTCGACATGGCCAAGCCAGCGCAGACGTTGGGTTTTAATTTCTCCAATCTCTCGTCTCGCTCCCTCCTACTCGAACGAGCGTTACAGAACCGAGCGTGACTAGCATTTAACAGAGAGCATTCACTATTAACAAAATAAAATGGACTGCGCGGCTAAAGAAGCTTTCGTTTCAATAATATAATTAACCAGAGACATTAGGTAATCCATTCGGCATCAACCTATAATCACCCCACTGTTGGGATCCCCTCAATCGAACTGGTGTAGAGCATACTCTATCACTCTGCTCAACTGCGGGTTGGCGGAGACGAGTGCCAGTGTTTTCAAGCTGTCCTAAGGCCACTGACTTGGCTTAACGACTGTCATCTAATGCTAACAGCCCTCCCCTCTGAGTTACGCCTCTCCAGGGGTCGAGATACATATAGCCATCCATAGACAGGTTGGGGTCGACGTTGCTTAACTTACGTGTTCGATTAGACGCAGATTCGCGCAACGACGCCATCGAACTTTCCTATAATCCATTCATCATCATCATCAGGTCCATTTTAGTCTCAACTTCAGGAGCACGACCCTCTCTCGTCCGTCCCAGACAGAAGGAGGATTTGGCCTACACTCCCCACGCTGGCCAAACGGGTTGGGGAGGCCTGATCGATATTTGATAATGTATTTCCCTTAGTCGTTTGTACGACATTCACGGGAAGAAATTCTATTCAAGTCTGCCGGAAACCACACACGGCCATGAAAATATAATCCATTACCCAATTCAAAATATAATTGATATCTGAAAACCAAGAACACTTCACATTACTACTTTTTGATGCACTACATGAATCAGAATTCAGAAATTCGAAATTTTAAATTTCATGGCAACAAACGGACAGACAGAATGACTTTTTTTCGGAAAACCAAGGTCACTTTACATTACTACTTTTTGATGCTCTACACGAATCCGAAGTCAGAATTTAAAAATTTTGAGTTTCATGGCAACGGACAGACAGAACGGCCGGACGATTTCATAAGCTCAATGAATTTCGCCGATAACGACCATAGGAAGATCCTAACTGCTGACTCCCACCCAACTTTTCGATATTGTTGAGTTTCTTCTTTCTTTCTTTAGGATCTTTTGATTATACAGAAAACAGAGTCGTAAAACAAGAAATTGCGAAAGGTCAATTATTACATGATTAAAGAAATTCAATAAAAAAATCAGATATGCCTTTTTCTACGAACGAGTGGGATGCTGTTCTCTTATTAATTCGACGTTAATAAACATCAAAGGGAAATGTTTTATCTTTTCGTACGGAATTTAACAACAAAGAAAATATTATGAGGCATATCTCCACTTTTTTTTATACTACGTCGGGTGGCAGACGTCCCACCTGATGTGAAGCGGTTACCGTAGCCATATTAATGCTCGCTACATGAAATATCGCTGGAGCGCTGCCACCCCCACCTCCCATCGCTGCAACTCCTTACTTTCTTTCTGGTGACCTCACTCACTCACGCACAGGAACCCAACAACCCTCAAGGGAATTGTTTTTTGGCTGCGGTATTCTATGAGGTGGAGGTACTACCCCAGTCGGGCAGCTTAAAAAATATATTTTCGCCTGAGCCTCTTCTATCAGACATCAAGGTGCACCACGTGAGGTTGACTTAGGTTCAAAGATGTTGATGAACCTCTTACACCCCAAAACTGTGACTTTTGCATTAATTGGCTAAATTTAACGTTCATTATCTAAGAGATATGGCCGTGTGGTTTTCAGCAGACTAGAATAGAATCACTCCGTCTCTTCCCGTGAATGTCTTAGAAGGCGACTAAGGGAAATACAGTCATTATAAAACATCGATCAGAGCTCCCCAACCCGTCTAGCCAGCGTAGGGAGTGTAGGCTAAATCCTCCTTCTGTCTGGGACGGACGAGAGAGGGCCGTGCTCTTGTAGTGGAGATTAAAATGATCTGATGATGATCTAAGAGATTGAAGGACTTTTACAACTTTGACTTATTGATTGGTGAAGAATAGTTATCGTATATGTTTGTCTCGGCCTCGCTTTTTAATTTCTTTTTCCACGGCCTTCCGTATCACAACGTCGACTCTCGTTTCACGACGTCGAAATCTGGCCTACTTCTTATAACGTGAATTTCCTAAAAGGTCAACTTCTAATAGGACCAATCGTCCACTTTGTTAGTCCAGTTCCTGTAAGCCAAGTCGCGAAGGGGGAAGGGGGGGGGGGGGGGGGGGGACAGGGAGACGCATCTGCCCCCCAGAGATTCTATTTATTTATAAGTTTTATTTATTGTACAGTCAAGAACTCGTGAAGCTTTACACGTTGGACTCTGTACCGTTATTTTTATAATCGCTGTATAGGAAGAGGACGTCATGAGAAGTGGACCAAATAAGGAATTGGTCGTATCGTTCCATGGTTGCCAAAACCTTAATTTTCATCAGCTATATGTTTTGCGTGCTATGTGCTCTGTCCACTGCGACTAGCCTGCTGATCTCTGATGATCGTTTAGAGCTGAGTCGGTAACTCTATGTCATACTTATAATCACATCCCTAATTGATGAACATCATTGTTATGCGTACATCACTACTTATAGAGATATCAATTCTATGTTTTTCTCTTGTGGTTTAGTAAACATGGCGTCGGTCCTATACTTTATTAAACTTAATAAGTATTACGTGGTTATTTTAATCAAACATTTATCATATGCTACTCTAGTTCTAATATGAATTATTAAATGGAAAAAATTTGATAATCATTATAATATATTCTTTATGAATAAATGTTAATTTAATTTAAAAATTTTGTATAATAATATTTAATTTACATAATATAATGTAATCGTTTTAATTTAATGTTAATTGAATTTAATTCAAATTTACATGCTGATAGTATCAGCCAAACATGAGAAAAACATTATATCTATATCTTTATACCTACCATGTTTGTGAGCAAATAAACGATTTATTATTTACTAGCTGTCCCGGCGAACTTCGTACCGCCTAACAATCAATGAATGTCGTGGTACATATTAGCTGAACTAAATTTATGATTTTATGGAATTAAAACAATGAATAGTAGAAAATAATAGAGAAGCTCGATGGCGTCATTGCGCGTGCCAGTTTAATTGAACACGCAAGTTAAGCAACGTCGACCGTAGCCTGTACACGGATGGGTTTATATTACCTCGAGCTCCTCCGTGATTCGAAAGACACGTTAAGCCGTCGGTCCCGGTTGTTATCATTAGCTCATCTTGAGCTCCTCCGTGCTTCGGAAGGCACGTTAAGCCGTCGGTCCCGGTTGTTATCATTAGCTCATCTTGAGCTCCTCCGTGCTTCGGAAGGCACGTTAAGCCGTCGGTCCCGGTTGTTATCATTAGCTCATCTTGAGCTCCTCCGTGCTTCGGAAGGCACGTTAAGCCGTCGGTCCCGGTTGTTATCATTAGCTCATCTTGAGCTCCTCCGTGCTTCGGAAGGCACGTTAAGCCGTCGGTCCCGGTTGTTATCATTAGCTCATCTTGAGCTCCTCCGTGCTTCGGAAGGCACGTTAAGCCGTCGGTCCCGGTTGTTATCATTAGCTCATCTTGAGCTCCTCCGTGCTTCGGAAGGCACGTTAAGCTGTCGGTCCCGGTTGTTATCATTTAATGACAGTCGTTAAGTTAAGTCAGTGGCCTTTAGGCGGTTCGAAAACACTGGCCTCCGCCAACCCGCAGTTGAGCAGCGTGTTGGAGTACGCTCTAAACCCCTTCGGTTGAGGGAAGACCCGTATCCATAAAAACTGAAGATTTCATAAAAATAAAGATTTCCTTATTGTTATTTTTTTTTTAAAAAAAACGTTTTGTTTTATTTTTTTTAGTTTTGAAATAGGTTTTATCATTTTGGTGATTTGTAATTGTCATTTCTTTTGATGTTTACTCTGATTTGATTCTTGCGCTCGAACCCCATGGGAAAAGCGTTTTCACCCCTATCGATTTGACATTTTTTAATTTTCATAACAAATCACAGACTACTTTCAATATTTTTAAAATATTCAATAAGATATTAATAAATATTCCAATCCTTTTTAACTGGCACTATTTGTATGGGAAAACGTTTTTTCTTTTATTTAATTCTTTCGTCAATTTTTCAATGTTTTTAATACTTTCCCGACCAAGACACGACATTATTTTATATATTATATAGATTTATGGAGCTTGATTTAAATTTCTGAACGCACGCATAAATATTTTAGAACCAATAAATATTTAAATCCACAAAACTGTTTTCAAAACAAATCACAGCCAACTTTCAAGACGTAAAAATGAGACCAATAGAGTTAACATTTGTTTTTAATCTATGACATTTGTTCTATAATGAGCTGAATATACATTTCTGAACGCACGCATACATTTGGCGTACGCACGTACGACAACGTCACATTTGACAGCTACGACAACAAAGAGAATGTAACCACTACGTTTTAAGAGACGGATGTGCCATACAAATAGCGTAAATTCTAAATGTATGAAATGGGAGCGAAAACAATCAGAATTTGTACCAAATCGCTTCCGATTCATAGTCGTTTTTTTACCTTGAGTTGCGCCAGGCTGACGACAACCACGAACATTTTGTATGGGAAAATGTTTTTTCTTTTATTTTATTTTTTCGAGAATTTTCCAATGTTTTTAAGAGTTATTCTGCTATTCGGGACGGAAACAAATCCAACAAATCAAAAACCATGGCAATCGGTCCAGCCGTTCTCGAGTTATAAGTGTTGTAACAAACACGACTTTCTTTTATATATATAGATTCGGGACGGAAACAAATCCAACAAATCAAAAACCATGGCAATCGGTCCAGCCGTTCTCGAGTTATAAGTGTTGTAACAAACACGACTTTCTTTTATATATATAGATTATTACGTGCGGGTATTAGCGGTGGTGAATATTACTGAAACGACTTAAAATACTGTGAGAGTTGGTGTAGGGCAATATTTATTCGTATTAATTGTTCGGCTCAGGATGAGAGCCCTTTCGAGCCCGACTTTTTTATTACTTTTCGAGGCTTAAGGGGCATGCCACAATATATCGTCGGAAATCTTCAATTACATTAGAAAGTAAAATCACAATATAGAAAAACAAGCCGAAAGAATGCCATTTTATATTTAGAATGTTTGTTTACTTCTTTGCGTTGATGATTTAGGAAAATTATGTGAATATTCATTATAAGTGAAGACATTTTTGTAATACAAAAAGCAAGAACAAGAATTATTTAACTACTATCTACCTATAAGCGTTGTATCAGTAAAGAAAGTAAACTCAAAATTTCTTTAAAGCGGTCGAACCCTTAAAGGTTTAGTATCCAGGACCGTAAAACTATTAAGAAAAAAAAGAAGTTTTTCTCCCGCTTGCAGCAAAAATCGAATTTACTTGAGTTTTTGAGCACCAAAAATGCCTTTTTCGACTGGGAGCAGTAAAAATAAACTTAAATACATTTTTTTCCAATACATAGGTGGCAAGGTGTGTTCATGCCAATTGTAGCAAAACGGGACGGCGGCGGCGGCCTACCACACAATTCCCACCACTTTCCTCACCTGTTTTCTGTGTTGTCACCTGTGTAGCCTGGATTAACAGCGGCGACCGCCAAAAAAGGCAACAGTGAAGTTCATTGCAGTCCCGGGGGTAAAACTACGGCTGCCTTGGAACTAACAACGAATTTAATCAGAAGAAATTATTAGGAGAAAGAACCTTTTGGAATTTGAATTCCCTATATAAGGCATTAAAAGCCTAAAGTGATGGCTAGTCAAGTGAAGCTCAACTGCCGTGTACCACGGATTTTATGTATCTATCACTATTGGGGACCTAAAACATTGATTTGTTACCTAACACATCGATTCCAATAATATGAATTGCAAAATCGTCTGAACGCTGATGTGAATTGAACCAATTAAAAATGAATATTTTTTTTTGTTTATACTACGTCGGGTGGTAGACAAGCCACGGCCTAACCGACATGAAGCGATTAGGCCGTATTAACGCTCGCAACATGAAATATCGCTCGCGCGCTGCCACCCCCGCTGCCAACGCAGCTACTCCTTTCTTTCTGATGATCTCACTCACTCGCAGGAACACAACAACTCTCAAGGGAATTGTTATCTGGCTGCTGTATTCTGTGAGGTGGAGGTACTTCCCCAGTTGGAAAACTTAATAAATACGCTACGCCCTACCTCTCTTTTCGCGAGAGCCTCTTATGTTAGTCAGCCGGGTGCACCACGTGCAGGTAAGGTTGACTTTGTTTCAAAGATGTCGATGCACCACTTACCACTTACACCCCAATATATACAGATATCAATTTCTTCGTTATCCTGAACACAATGTGGCAAGTAAATTGATCAGACACGTAACCGTCTCGGAGATTCCCTCAGGCAAATGGAGTTCTATTGTTCTCATCTTGTTAGCGGCCAGTACTGGGACGGGTACAATCAACTAGCTAGAATTATTCATCAGCATCTTGCTCCTAACTGACGTGACAATCTCTGTATGGCACTAGGGGGCATACTCCAATGATACGGTCTAAAATTGAAATACGATTTTCATTCGATTTGGCCGTTCACTAAATCCCCTTCACTAGATCACTAGACTAAGTCCCCTTACATTACCATAACGATCGATTATTTTTGTCTTATTAGTGGAATATATTAGCAAAAGAGGCTCTGGCGAAAATAGAGGTAGGGAGCGTAATTGTAACCTATCCGACTGGGTAATGTATATACCTCCACCTCACAAAATCATCATCAGGTCAATTTAGTCTCCACTACAGGAGCACGACCCTCTCTCGTCCATCCCAGGCGGAAGGAGGATTTGGCCTACACTCCCCACGCTGGCCAAACGGGTTGGGGAGGCTTGATCGATTTTTGATAATGTATTTCCCTTAGTCGCCTTATACGACATCCACGGGAAGAGACAGAGTGATTAAATTCTAGTCTGCCGGAAACCACACGGCCAACCTCACGAAATACCGCAGCCAAATAACAATTCCCTTGTAAGTTGTTGTGTACCTGCGTGTGAGTGAAGTCGCCAGTAAGAAAGGAAGGTGTAAAAAATTGTTATAATTTTGTAGTCAGGTTTTTGGATAATAATGTCTTGATATTTATTAGGTTAAGTCAAGCGCTGGTTATCTTCGTGGTATAAACACGCGGACCATTATTAACTTTATAATTATACGCCCCGACAAATTTATAATTTCCAGCAATTTTGTTAAAAAACTTCGGTGAGCATATTTTCGGTTGTTATTTCTCTCATCGGGCACATTTTGCGGGGCATCAAATTAAAATTTTGAATAAATCATTGTGCTTCGTAGCGCGTGACGTGGAGCGAGCGTACTGCAATGAGATTTTGACATAATAATAGATACGTTTTGCTTTCACTCTTGCACTTAAAAATATATTGTTTAATTTTTTTTGTAATTTTACACAACGCTATCTAGTCCCAAATTAAGCAATGCTTATAAATAAATAAATAAGTAACCACCTAGACCAAGACAAAGCAGTCATGTACTCGTACATACGGCCAAAATTCGTCTTGTGTGGGAATCGAAACCTCTCTTGGAGTCAAAGTGGCTATTGTTAGCCATCTTCGTATTGTTCACAAAATCCATTGAGGGTTCCTACGAGTGAGTGAGGAAAGACTCAGAAAAGAAAGAGTTGCTGCGTCGTAGGCGGGGCTGACGGCATGAGTGATATTTCATGTTGAGAAACATTGGTACGGTAAACGCTTCACGTCACGTATGATTGTCTACCTCCTGATTAATTATTACTAAAAAAAAATTAATTATTACTTAAAAAAAACACAGGATAATATAAAATTAATTCACAGTCAGTACATTTTCTCATGATTCGGAGGGCATGTTAAGCCGTCGGTCCCGGGTGTTGTCATTAGACGACAGTCGTTAAGCCAAGTCAGTGGCCTTTAGGCGGTTTAAAAACTCTGGTCTCCGCCAACCCACAGTTGAGCAGCGTGGTGGAGTATGCTCTAAACCCCTGCGATTGAGGGGAGACCCGTATCCCAGTAGTGGGATGAACAGGGGTTGTCGACGACAGTACAATTTCACGACGTTTCAGGACGTGTATGACGGATCTATATCAATTACATATTGGATATCATGTACGATGAGATCGTTTTTCCACTACGGAAAAGAGAAAGGGATATACGTACCTAGGTATAACAACGTGTGGGTGTTCAATTGATTGCATGAGTACTTACATACAGTTGGTTACGCAGATAAGTAACTGGGGGGCCGGAATGAAAATTTAAAATTTCGACCGAAAGTTTTTCAAATCAAAGCGAAACGAATTAGAAAGTTTTTCGATAGATGTAGGATCTTATCTTATCTTAGAATGGGTCTAGTGCTGCTGCACCGGAAACACGTAGACCGTTATGGATTTTTTGTGCTCTCCCTAATCCCTTAGTCACTCTCCCCTGACTGTCTGGAGACATATTCCATTTACTTCAGTATGCCGCTTATTGGGATGAGCCTGTAGTCCTCCAGGTCCCGGTATGCCTTTCCTAGGACTTCCATTCGTTTGCCGGCTAGGGCGTCAAATTCGTCGCGACGCATAGTGTTCAACACGTAAAACATACAAAACGCAAAATGTTCAATACTCAAAATGTACAATTTCGCAAACTGATCAAAACGCAAAAAGTTCAAAACTCAAAATGATCAAAATGCAAAACGTACAAAACTCAGCACATCAAGAGTTTAATGGTCTCGTTAGATATTCTGCACTCTGGGCTATCAACACATCTCATTTTGTATAGGTGTCCATCACAGGCATTATGGCCCGTCAGTGCCCCAAGCATGAGACACATCCGTTTCCTGCCATAGTTTTGTATATGTTTGTACCAATTCACTGTGCCAATGGCTTCCTTGGAGATCAACTCATCTCCTTCCATTCAACCTGATGGTGGAGGTGCGCGACCAATATTTTATGTTGAGAGTGTTAATATGGCTACATTAACCGCTTAACATCAAGCGGGCGTATATATAAAAAATTCGATATCGAAAATTCGAAGTCCAAATCCAAATCCAAACTCAAAAAGCAAATTTAAATAGGCTACGATTCGTATTGCTTGACTTGCGTTATTACAAAACTAAAGAAGAAATAATCTGAAGTTAGGCTATGGTCAACGTTGCTTGACTGCTTGCGTTATTGCAAAACAAAAACCAATCAAGACGTAATCAGAAATCAGTATTTTTGGCCGTTTGCATGGCAGACAGACAAAGCGATACTATGAGGATTCCAAAACCGTAACCCTAAAAAAGGCGCATGACTATTTGGCAAAAGACGCAGCACGGAAAATATCATTATGAAGTATTTAGAGCTTTGAATTCAAAAATTTATATTTAATAGCATCTTTTCACCATTTTTCCCCCATAAACAAAGGGAATAAACCGCAGATACCAATATATTTGGCAAAACAATAGAGTCTGAGTGTCTGGTGCAGCCGCAGATTATAAATTGCATCCTTGATATAGCTGCCTTTGGATGAGAGTCGTATCTATGAGTATTATAAAAATTTAGTTGGAATTAAATGTCGTTTTACATTTATCTTAAGCAAATTAAAGTCTTTTTTTTTATCTGAGGGGGGCAAACGAGCATGTGGGTCACCTGATGGAAAGCAATCACCACCGCCCATGGAGATCAGCAACACCAAAGGATCGCCGATCCGTTGCCAGCCTTTATCTCTCTAGTCTGTCTTATTACCTTACAATGACAGCATATGTACTCTTTTTCTGGTGTGAATGTGATAGAAACTTTCAATAATTAGTCTATAGTTTACCTTGTCTACGATTTCATAGATCTATAGTTGGAATTAAATATCGTTTTACATTTATCTTAAGCTAATTTAAGTCTGTCTTATTTCCTTACAATGACAGCGTATGTACTCTTTTTCTATTGTGAATGTGATAGAAACTTTCAATAATTAGTCTATAGTTTACCTTGTCTACGATTTCATAGATCTAACTACACGTTGTATCTGGCATCTTTCATCAAGCTGTCCAATCAAAATCTAATGATTCGATTCTTCGATACATCGACTGAGCATCGACTAACCTCTGTAAAGCTGAGCAACTTGACATCCTAACACGTGATCGGTCAACTCTCAAAAGGGCAATTTGAGAGCATACTTAGGGACATGTCAGCCGAGATAAGGGTCCGGCAGTAACAGATGAATCGATTTTACTTACAGTTCTCGGGGAAAACTCGATTGGCTGGACACTTGCCTTAAGTTGTCTTTGTGGAAAGTTTTTGGGACATTGATATTATAGTAATTGTTGGACTAGATTATGGAGGTCATTTCTATTCAATCTGTCTATTATGGAGAAGTGACATGGCATGCTGTCCTACACGGTCGATATCATCATTATCAGCCTGTATTTACCTACTGATGGATATAGGCCTTTAGAGTGCTTTCCACCGCATGCGATCCTCTGATTTCCACATCCCACTGTAACCAGCCACTTTTTTAAGGTCGGTCCATCTAGAGAGGGAGCGCACTACGCGTCTTCTTTTTTTTCTTTTTTTATACCACGTCGGGTGGAGACAAGCATACGGCCCGCCTGATGTAAAGCGGTTACCGTAGCCATATTAATGCTCGCAACATAAAATATCGTTCGCGCGCCGCCGCCCCGGCTGCCAACGCAGCATCTCCTTCCTTTCTTTCTGGTGACCTAACTCACTCGCAGGACAACCCTCAAGGGAATTGTTATTTGGCTGCAGTATTCTGTGAGGTGGATGTACATTCCCCAGTCGGGTAGCTTACAATTACGCTCCCTACCTCTCTTTTCGCCATAGCATTCGTTTGTCAATCAGCAGGGTGTATCACGTGCAGGTGAAGTTGGCTTTGGTTCAAAGATCTTGATGAACCACTTGCACCCCTAAACAATGCATGACCTCCACTCTAGGACTTTCCTCCCCCAGCTGCCATCTGTGTCATATTTGCGGTTCTACAAGGAACTTCAGAATAAATAATGAGCATTGGCAAACATTGTAAGCTCTCTCGTATTGTAACTCGTATTGTAAATTATAAAAACAATTGAAATACGTAATTAGGTATTAAAAACATTCGAAATTGCAACTTTATTAGAACGTGTTTAAGTGCGTGTCATTTATAAGAACAGCAATTAGTTGCAAGTAGTGCAAGCTATACGGCAAGTGATTTAGTGATGACAGAGTTTGAACGCAGAGAGGACGTGTGCCATAGTCCTATACATTCGTATAGAGTTCTATAACCTCCAATCGCATATTGTGTAGAAAAGTATGGTAAGAGCAACTTTAAATTATATATTGCTTGGCCATGTCCCAAAATACGAAGTCATTTGATACCTATTATTATTTTGAAGTACTGCTCTTTGGTTTTAATTTCTATACGGCTGTAATTTCAGTGTGTGTGTCTCCAAAAACGAGACGTCACATTAAAGACACCAAAACATTATTTCTTAAAATTACACTGTGCCTTACCTGGGTAGTGTGATTTTAAGCTGCCCGATTGGGGAAGTACTTCCACCTCATAGCAGTACCGCTAAATCATAATTCTCTTGAGGGTTGTTGGCTTCCTGCGAGTGAGTGAGGTCACCAGGACGGAAGGAGTTGCTGCGTTGGTTAGGGGGTGGCACCGCGTGAGAGATTTTTCATATTGCGAGCATTTATTCGGCTACCGCTTTACATCAGGCGGGCCGTATGCTTATTTTTCACCCTATGTAGTATAAAAACGCACTGAATTTGTGAATTTTATAAAAAAGAAATAAATATTAAATAAAATACAGTTTTTTAAATAAAATTTTCACAAGTTTTCACTGTATAATAATTCATGAAATAATTGTCATATGGAGACATTATTTATTAATATCCACTTTCAATTTAACTTTCAGGGAATAATGTTTTCGTTTTATTGTTGGCTTGCATAATAATTACCGAGCAACCTCGATTAACTGATGAGACAGATGTTCAATACGTACGTACTTGGTTGGTTGGTAGACGTATATTGAAGGGCCGTCTTGCTGCAGCAATAGCCGTCGGCTATTTTTATTAGATGACAGTCTTTAAGGTAAGCCGTTGAGCAGTTTGAAATCGCCACCAACCTGCACTTGAGCAGCGTGGTAGAGTATGCTCTAAACTCCTTTCACTGAGGAGAGTGTACGTGATAGCGTCATAAGAAAACATTGATGAACAATGCGTCACAAGCCGATCGTGCTTGTCTATCGCTTGTTCCTCGCTCTCGCACGGCTCAGGCGGAACGGGACAATGAGATATGCTTTTCCGTGCGTGCAGCCGGCGTTCAACCATATACGTGATCACGTCAAAACACTGCGGTGAAACTAATTAAAAGCCTCGGTAGACTCATTTAAGCATCGACTGACAAAACTATTTTATCATTTTATATGTAGGTATGTGTTATTTATTTTACTATTTTAAATTTATTCTTCTTGAATTTATTATTACTACTCATATTACTATTTTATTTTCTCTCTCTCTTGTTCACTGGGTATTTATTTAATATAATCTACTTTTCTTTGCATTCAAATCAAATCAAATCAAACATCTTTATTCCTTGGACTTTATAAAGCACTTAGAAACGTCATAGAAATTAAACATAACAACATGTATTTAAATCATTACTACTCTAAATCCGCAGAGCTTAGATTCACTTTCATCACACCATCTTGAATTTAAGTTTAAGTATTGATTTTATGTATGTATGTACGAGTATGTAATAAAGAGATTACATACTCGTACATACATACATAAAAGCCTGTAAAGAATGTCGGCAATTAAAAGAGATATCGAGAGCCAATAGTTCGGTCTAGGCGATATAACTAGAATAGAATGTGTTCTGGATTAGGCATTTGAAGCCCAATTGAGAGGCTGACCGTTAACCATGGCAGGATTGAAACCAATAATTATCGCCTTTGGGCGGTACAATTAAATTGTTAATTTATTTATAAAGCAAATTAATTATGTATTAAATTTACTCTACGTGAATTAATTTTATGTTGAGCCCTATTTTGAGCGTGGTAATTTATTGCATGCAATTTTTTTGTTACATCACTAGTTTGTGCTCTCGATTTTGTTCACGTGGTTTACCGGTGATCGTTTATATATATATAATACTAACTTCCACTCGCGGCTTCGCCAGTGTTTACTTTTTTTAATAAAAAGTATCCTATGTCCTTCCTAATACCTGTGGGAATATGTGTACAAAGTTTCATACTGATCGCTATAGTAGTTTCGGCGTGAAAGTGTAACAAACAAACTCACATTCACATTTATAATATTAAAGTAGGAATTATAAGATATTGAAAGCAAACTCCATAAATTCTGTTAATTATGAAATTTATTTTAATGATAGAAATTCGGTTACTTACAATTCGTCACCGAACCACAACACAATGATAACAACTCACGGCGGTTAAACTAACTATGAATATAATAAGTAGGCACACTGTACTTAACTTAAACACAATCTTCTGTTGCTGAACCTCTCGCTGTGACTGCACGTAATCGAATGCCCAAGCGCGCCTCAACGACCGCCGAGCTGCCATCCCTTCTACCCGACCGTATTTTAAAAGCGGAAGTCAACCGCCATTGGTGCGCTGTGCGCAGCAATGCTTTAGTAATCTTTTCATTTAATAATATTCAATAATGTTGTACTTTAATTTAAAAAGTGTAATGAATTAAAATAACATTTTTAAGATTATCAACATCTACCTACTAATAACATACTTTTAAAAGGAAACTGAAATTGAACTGTAATGGCGCGTTTGCGCGGCATTACTTTGGACAATTTCTAATAAATTTCATGAAGATTTGTAAAGTCGCTAACAGCTCGGCCATCCTATCACGAGCGAGTCCCAGCGCGAGAACAAAATAAATATTCTGATTTTATATTTCATTATTTACACAATAAGTAGAACAAGATATTTCAACGAGTACTGTTACAGCTTCAAGTACTGTGATACATATTATGACATAATAAATTATACTACACATAAATATATTTTCTGATCAACAAAACTTTTAAGATACAAATTTTAAATTTATGCACGAAATTGACGTAAAATTAGGTATATATATCTATATAATATTTTATTAATACGTTATTACTTTACAAATTAACCCTAATTTGAAGTATAATTAAATTTTTATTACATTGGTTATTTATAATATTTTAAAAATACTAACAGTTCAAAATGCACTGATAAAAATAAATTATCAATCTTTATCACTATCGCAGTCTACTTCGGATTCTGAACTGCTTTCGATATTTCTATTAAATACTAGCCATGGTTTTAACTTGTCTAGAGCTACTATGCTTTCGTACCTACGACTGCCAAGCTTGCGTGTTAAGGGTGTGTCCTCTATAAGAAAACGGTCATTAGGCAATACTTTTAAAATGCGATACGGACCTTGAAATTTAACTGCAAGTTTTTTTGATTTGCCATCGCTAGGTATGTCACGTTTAACACATACTAAATCGCCGTTAGCGTATTTAATGTTTGTAATACGTTTAGAATCAAACTTGATCTTGTCCTTCTGCTGCTGCTCTACAATGCGTTTGCTAGCTTCACAGCGAATTTGATCTAAATTATTACTAACGGATGCTCTAGTATCGCTAATAACCTCATTTATAACGTTTTCGGTCCTGCTGTTTATATTAAACCCAAACAAGAGTTCGGATGGGCTCTTAGCAGTTGTTTTATGTATAGTAGTATTAAGTCCAATCTGTATATCTGGTATGTGATCGTCCCAATGTCTGTCGTCCTTATTATTTGTTTTAGAGGTTAAAGCATCCAAGATGGTTCTATTAAACCGTTCTACTTGACCATTAGCTCTGGGCGTCGCAACAGCGTTAAGAATATGCTGAACACCCATAGACTTAATAAAGGAACGGAAGCTGGCACTAGTAAATGATGTGCCTCTGTCAGTTATTAATCTCGACGGCGTTCCAAAATAACTAATGTGTTCGCGAAGCACTCTTATTGTCGTTGAACTTTTAGTGTCTCTAACAGACTTTATGTTAACGTACTTAGTGAACCCGTCAACAATTACTAAGAGGTAGGAGTTGCCTCTTTTACTCTTAATGAATGGTCCAAGATGGTCGGCATGGATCGTGTGAAAAGGAATTTCTACTTTAGGAATTGGATGAAGTGAACCGTATTGCTTTCCTGTCACATCTTTATTATGAGCGCATTCTAAACAGGACTTAACATACTTTTTTATAAATCTTCTCATTTTCGGGAACCAATATGTCTGCTGTATACGGCCAAAAGTTTTATCGAAACCGAAGTGACCTATATCATCGTGATTCATCTTTGCTATTTGCCAACGTACGCCTTTTGGTACTACCCAGCGAATATCATCATTCGACTCGCCCACAATACGATATACTTTGCCGGATTTCAATCTATAGTTTTTAATAATATCGACTACCTTCTCGGACTTTGGATCATTTAAAATATCTCGGATAGACTGTAGTTCAGGATCATTACTTTGAACCGTGGCTATCCAGTCATCAGTTCCTAGAGTAAGTACATCTAAAACATGTTCTTCCTCCCTAGCATCTCCCACGGGATTTCTGCTTAAAGCATCTGCATGAGACATGTTAGAACCAGATCTGTACTCTATCTCGCAATCATACTCTTGAAGCTGGACCCACCAGCGAGCTATTCGTGGTACAAGATCCTTTTTTGTAAGAGTGGTACGGAGGGCATTACAATCAGTTATTACCTTAAAAGGGATGCCAATAAGGTACACACGAAATCTGTTGAGGGAGGAGATTACTGCAAGAGTCTCTAGTTCGAAAGAATGATATTTTTGTTCCTCTGGAGTGGTTTTCCTGCTATAATAGGAAACGGGCCTGAACAGATCGTCGCCTCCCTTCTGCAACAATATTCCAGCTATGCCATGTTTACTAGCATCTGTGTGAACTTGGGTCTCTTTTTTTGGATCATACAAAGCAATTAAAGGCCTTTTCACCAAAATTGATTTAATCATCTCAAACGCAGCAATCTGTTCAGAGTTCCAATTCCATGCAAAATTTTTCTTAAGCAGGTCTGTCAGAGGTTTTACTATGATTGCGAAACCTTGTACGAATCGTCGGAAAAATCCTGCCAATCCAAGAAACTGCCTCAGCTCATGTTGATTAGTTGGAGTGGGGAATTTAGAGACTGCCTCTGTTTTTTGCTCGCCTGGCTTAATGCCGTCCGCGTTAATTTGAAATCCCAAAAAATCAATACTATCCATAAAAAAGTTACATTTTGCTAGTTTCAGAGTCAAACCACCCTTCCGCAATAAATCGAGAACTTCTTCAAGCCTAGACATACCTTGTTCAAAGGATTGGGCTGGGATCAATATATCGTCCATATAGACGAGAGCGTACTTTATTTTTGCCTCCGATAATATCTTATTGATTGTCCTTTGGAAAATAGAAGGTGCGTTTACTAGACCAAACGGCATCCGTGTATATTCAAATTGACCATCTGGTGTTACAAAGGCAGTTTTTTCTTGAGAAGACTTTTCAATAGGAATCTGATAGTACCCAGATGCTAAATCCAAGGAAATAAATAAGCTATTGCCAGATAGTTGATCGAGCTGGTCCTCTATTAGAGGAAGTGGATAATGGTCCCTTTTAGTACGCTTATTTAGAGCTCGATAGTCTACGCAAAGTCTTTTCTCACCAGTTTTTTTCTTTACTAGCACTATTGGGCTCGCGTACGGGGACGATGATTCTCTTACAATACCAGCGTTTAACATTTCTTGGACCATATCACGTACTAAGGACCTTTCTCCATAAGACATACGATATGGTCTATATACAACCGGTTCACTATCTTTGAGCTCTATGACCATTTCGCCTGCACTTGTGAACCCTAAGTCACTTAGACCAGTTGAAAAACAGTCCTTGTATTTATCAAGTAAATTTTGTAGTTTTGACTTCTGGTTAACTGTTAGATTACCGCACTTTATAGAGGCATCATCTGGTTCGGGCGGATTAGCATCGCGAGATACAGTACATATCTCACGCACGCTGCCAATCGGGATTGCACGTGTTATTAATGTACCTTTTTGAAAAGTTATCGGATTTTCACAAATATTTTGCACTAAAAGGTGTCCAATCCCTTTATCAAGCGTGTACTCCCCTGGGAGTAGATAATGCTCATTACCAATGCTGCCTCTTACAGTGCCATTGATATATATAGGACCAGAATATTGAACGTTTGTCTCAACCTGTACTGCTTTCAACTGGTTTGGGTGAAAAGTCGTGTCCTGTTGGGTTAATAAAAAGAGTTTATGCTTGGAATTTTTTTCAAATATAATTTGATGTGGGGTTTTTGTTATGATTATATTAGGTTTTTCTGTATAAGAATGACCTAAAAGAATAGGGTGTTGAATCACATTGTCGTTAACAATAAAGATTTCTACATTCTCCTTGATGCCCTGAACGGTAATATCAACACTACACCTTCCTAATGGATAAACGTGATGACCACCTACGCCCCGCAAAGCGGGTAACTGGTTCGTCTCGGCTTTTAAATTTAGTTTATTAGCCTCGGTACTGCGCAAGAGGGTACATTGACTCCCTAAGTCTACCTGACAAAGCATTGGGTTATTGACTAAAATTTCAAACACATATTTTGTTTCAGGCTTATCAGACTGATCAAGTACAGATACCTGCTTTTCCGCTTTAGTACTTTCATAAGGTTCATGACTTTGAGCATTTGACTGCCTTTGTCTACAATAAGCATCCAAGTGACCTAATCTATGACATACTGCGCATTTATTTGCTGGTTTAGTACATTTAAAACTTTTATGGCCTTCTTCGTTACAGTTGTGACATTTGATTAAAATTTTCTTCACAGGTTCTATTTTAAATCTATTCTGGTTGTACGATTGCGATGAAGGTTTTCTTTCTAGTTTATGTCTGTCTCCGTTTTCTTTTGAACTTCCAACTCTAACCGTTTGCAAATACTTTAACACGTCTTCAGGTTCTCGATAACAGGCTGCTTGAGCACCTACTCGTACTGCCCTATCTTCAATACCATGTAATAAACAGTCTACTGCTTTACGACCCGTGATGCCGCATCTGTTTATAAGATTAATCTTTACGTAGTAATATTGGTCTAACGGTTCACCGTAACGCGCACGCTTGGCTAACATATCGGTTAGTAATTCTGCGTAATCCTGCCTACAAGGGAACGACTCAATAAGCTTTCGTTTCCACTCAGTCCAACTATACAACACAGTATTTAGTCCTTGATACCACGATTTTGCAATACCTGTTAGTTTAGGAAGAGCGAAGTGAATAACTTCGCGTTCATTCCAATCGTAAATTTCGGCACACTCTTCAACTTTTGTCAGCCACATGAGTATAGTTTGATCCTTGGACATAGGATCAAACTCTGGGACTACATTCGTGGTAGAAAGCTTAGAGGTCGACTGCCCTTTCACATTACTTAAAATGTCTAGAAATTTGTTTAGAACATCGTGTGTTGAATCAAACCGATTTCTAGATCCACTATCGGAATGGTGCGTACCGTGGGGGGAAGGCAACTGCCGACGGCGCTTCGGAATGCTGGACGACTTTGCGTCTTCATCGTTTAAATTATCGATTCGAGAGCGTCGGCGTGCATGCTGCTGTCCCCCCATTTTACGAGTTTTATTGTTTCGCAATTTAAACACCGGAGAACGACTACGGGTACGATAACCTTCAGATGAGTGACTACAACTGCGGCCGCGTTGTCCTCTTCTTACAGATTGAGATTTTAGTGTAGGGCTATGCGATTGCCTTTCGACTCTTGACGATTTTAATTGATCCCGAGACCATTCATTATTGGAGTATTGCTGTCTAGGGGCGTTTATTTCTCGTACCGATGACAACTCCCTACTCCGTAAATCACTTAAGTGCTTGTGGATTTGCTTATCGTGATGGCTCCCATCCACTCCCACACTCTTATTACGGGAATAAGACGAGTGTTTGCGGATTTGCCTATCACGAAGACTCCCATCCACTCCCTCACTTCTATTCCGTAAATTAGGAAAGTGTTTGCGGACTTGCCTATTACCAAGACTCCCATCCGCTCCCTCACTTTTATTATTCAAAGTATACAAGCGTTTGTGGACTTGCCTGTCACTATGGCTCCCGTCCACTCCCTCGCTTTCAATAGGGCCGCGCTGCAGAGTCTGCCTTGCGTTACCGCTACCAGGCTCACCCTCCGTCAAGCAGCTCTCATCGCCATCCGACTCCTCAGCAGGTGTCGGCGCATTATACTCCATCACACAACTGGAATATTAGATAAATCTCGTATTACACAGTGATATGTATCCTTAAGTAACAACCAGGTACTTTGATTATCAAATAATGTAAGCGCCTCATAACATCGCGATATCATCGACCGCTTGTGATTCTCACTGATGAGCAAGATCTGTGCCAACCGATATAACATCGGGAAGTCAAAACAGTCGTTGCTTATTATAGTTTAGTAAGGCTAATGCCAGAACCTAGGCCGGCTTCATCTTTAACGGAAAGTAGTATTAATAAAATGCAATGAATTAGGCAGTTTTATAGTTTAATACCTATATTAAAACATATATATAATATATATATATATATATATATATATATATATATATATATTTCGGAGCATTACCAATGTAATTACTTAAAATGACACACTGGTCATTTGATGGTTAAAAAGGACTTTCATAATAGAATAATAATTTCTTTCTGGTCTGGTTATGTCCTTTCCAGATCATTTAAATTTTAATATGAATGTAAAAATAGCAAGTATATAAATATACTATGATCAAAAAACAAAAAAAAAAAAAAAAACAAAAAGTATATAGAGAAAGAAGAGAGAAAAAAAAAATGTAAATAAATAAATCTTATATACCCCTTATATACATAAGGTATATAAGACCAAGCACCTACCATGTACACACAATGTATACACCAGGAGTATATACCATGGTTAACATACATAAGACTATGTATACAGTATACACATAACTGAATTATCATCGATAAAAGTTAAAATCTATGGAGCTTCCTTCGGAATTATGACGCATTAAAATTGTCGTAGTACTAATGGCATCGACAAAACAGAACTGCAACAGGGCTGGGATTAACGGATAGTAAATATCTGATCCGCACTTTCCACTTCTGAGATGAAAGCAAACTCCATAAATTCTGTTAATTATGAAATTTATTTTAATGATAGAAATTCGGTTACTTACAATTCGTCACCGAACCACAACACAATGATAACAACTCACGGCGGTTAAACTAACTATGAATATAATAAGTAGGCACACTGTACTTAACTTAAACACAATCTTCTGTTGCTGAACCTCTCGCTGTGACTGCACGTAATCGAATGCCCAAGCGCGCCTCAACGACCGCCGAGCTGCCATCCCTTCTACCCGACCGTATTTTAAAAGCGGAAGTCAACCGCCATTGGTGCGCTGTGCGCAGCAATGCTTTAGTAATCTTTTCATTTAATAATATTCAATAATGTTGTATTTTAATTTAAAAAGTGTAATGAATTAAAATAACATTTTTAAGATTATCAACATCTACCTACTAATAACATACTTTTAAAAGGAAACTGAAATTGAACTGTAATGGCGCGTTTGCGCGGCATTACTTTGGACAATTTCTAATAAATTTCATGAAGATTTGTAAAGTCGCTAACAATATTTTGTTGATGCTGGTGATTATTGGCACTTGGTGGAACTTTTTTAATCTTTTGATGTAATAAAATCACTTGTTCTTATTCCATTTAATTTAATTTATTTTTTTGTTTTCTAGTTTCTACAAAACATTAGGTGCCGTCCAATCAATGACAAAAATAAATTTAAACAAGTTGAATACTAGAAGTGATTTTATTACATCAAAGAATATTTTTTCAAGATTGGTGGCATTAGTACGCAGTGTTCGTCGCGATCGAGAGAGGGTGGACTCGACATGACTGGACTCGACTCGACTTGCAAATTAAATTTGACACACTTTCCAGTATCAGACACTTCAAGAAAAAATACTAAAATACTAGTTGTTAATTTTTTTTTAATAATAATAATAAATACTTCTGGACAATTTACACAGCGCCATCTAGTCCCAAATTAAGCGATAAGCTTGTGTTATGGCTACTAAGACTGCTGAGAAATGTACTTGAGTTGACATTTGGCACATTCGTTTTGTTCACATGGCAATGCAACGACGTGACGTTTATCAAAATGTCACCATTTTATTTCCAATATGGCGACTGCCACAAATGGCGATTTCATTCTGTCAATGGGGACGAATTTATATATAGAATTTATATATATAAATTATTTACGTATATAATTTGGAAAACATTACTCACCTTAGGGAATCGGTAAAAAGAAAAACATAGAAAATGCTAATCCGCGAGCCAGTGACAATGTATATAATTCTTGAATATATGTAAATGATCGCAATTTTAATGTAAGGTTCCGTATCGCTGATAAAGAATAGAATCTGAACTTCAATGAAATGGAATCGAACGAAACGTAACGGAATATAATGGAATGGCCGAATTCGAAATAGAAGGCTGATCGAAACGTCGGTGTCGTTTTTGGTCACTTTGGGCAAAAATCATGATCATCATCTACACGTGGTGCATCGTGTCAACTAGCTAACGAGAGTCTGGTGAAAGTGAAGTAGGCAATACAAAATGATCATAATAAATGAAAATGTTTTACGTTATATGAAATCTTTTTAGCTATTTATCTAAATATTGTCATAACCAAATTAATAGACGTATTTAATACACAAGCTGAATTCAGCCTGTCTGTATGTTCACCGAAACAACTAACAAGGGCGGATCCAGCTGTGGCGTCAGGGAAGAGGCTCAAGTCACTTCAAGTTATAATTTAATTTTGATGATAATAGATACAGGTAAAAAGTAGGTATATGTATGTAAGTACTGTACTTTTAATCTATATTGAGACTTGAGTTTAACATTTTTAATTAGTGTTCCAACTAAACAGATTTGATTGAAATTTCGAAATTAAACTCTTGAAAGTTCTGGCAATGTTTGATCTAGGTTTCGGGGAAATTGATTGAGCGATGATACGTCCCAATCTCGCGAGGACACGTGTGGTATACGTGGCGCTAGCGTAAAGGTTTAAGCTTAATTTTCTATTACGAAGCCTCCTCTCAGACTACTTTATAATTATAATAGAGATTCCAAACAATATAGGGCTTTTGCTGAAGCAAGAAGACTGTGTATAAAGTACAAGGCAACCATTACTGACTGATCTATCAACGCACAGCAACAACAAACAACTGGACGGATCTGGTTAAAATTTGGTATACAGTTGTGATACAGTATCATAAACTTAGGCTAAGAAAAGAACTTCCCACTGAATATGAGATACACGCGCACGAAATCGCGGGCGCAAGCTAGTCAAATCTTAATATATAAAAATTTCATGTCACGTTGTTTGTCCGCGATGGAATCCTAAACTACTGGACCAATTTTAATAAAATTTTGCACTGTGTGCGCAGTTTGATCCAACTTGAGAGATAGGATAGTATAAAACTCATCGGAAAAAAATACGTAAAAATATTTAAAAGCGATACGAAGTTCGGCGGGCCAGCTAGTAGAATTATATTATAATAAAAAATCTGCCTAAATAATAATGACGTAAATACCTTATTTTAACATAATTGTATCAAAATAATGTAATATCATAAAATGCTCTGGGTTGAGACTTAGACTTTTTTATTACAATTTGCAGCCTGCACTCCGATATCAAAAACCGAAATTCGTCAGCGGATGACGAACTTTCAGCCGAAATTTCGTTTTTGATTTTTTTAAATACATTTTTAGTGTTTACGAAAAAATATACCAATATTTAGTGTGCTATTTAAACATTAAATTAGATAGTCTCAAGGCGCTGAAAAGTTAACATTAACCGGTCCAATCGAATGAAAACTCTTTATAAATACCGAACTTTCGTTCGAAAATCCGTAACCGCTTCACATCAAGTCGGTCGAATGTTTGTTTGTTTACCACATCAGAATGTAAAAAAGGCAAATCTGTTTAATCGGCAAAAATAAAATTGAAATTAAATAGTCAATAGTTCCATCACATTTTAAAGTCATTAAACCCAGATTTGCGGCCTTGAAATTTTCAAATCATCCTCTCCAACGGATCCCTAAATTGCTCAATGAGAGAAAACAAAAGGACAAAACGAGATTTTCGTTAAATCCACCCTTCAATACAAAATTGACCTATTGTTAGAGCTACATAAAAGAATAATTGTCGGGTTGCCATTCTAAAATATTCACGGGAGAATTATGTAAATTTTAATCGTCTAAATAAAAGAGTTATATCTTTTTCTTTGTGAAAAGAAAATTTGGGTGATATTTATTTCTTTGTAGGAAATTGTATTATTAGTTTAAGATTTTACTTTTAACTGGTTAGCGCCCATGGTTTCGTTTGCATGTAACTTAGGAATGTTTTTACACATTATTTGTAATAATCACAATTAACCTTCGAGCGGGCGCGCGGTCATTTTTACCAGCAGCGTAACCTAAAAGACCTGTGGGATATATCAGAGAAATATAACACTTATTAATCAATATCATTTAATATTTTATAATTAGAAAAATTAATCTGTTTGTAGAACATTAATTTGTCGGAAAAAAGAAACTTAAGTTTAAGCACAGTATAAGTAATAGTACTAACGTAGTTTAAGTAAATACTAAGTTATAGAAAACAGAATTTTTTCAATCATGCTTTGAATTAAAAACCCAGTTTAGGAAAAAAAACCTTCTTAGGTTGTATTATTATTGTTGTAGGCCTGTATCTAGCTATAAATATCTAGTGACTAATTACAAAAAATAAAATTATAAAATCAGTTGGCTTCAGACCAAATAATTAAAATAAGTCATAACATCTTAGGTCTAGTTTTCTTCTTCGGTGTCTTCATCAAGATAACATTCATTGCAAATGAAGGTAATGTGTTTTCTACAAATATTTTTGTGACATGACGTGCATTGGGTCTTCGATTGCCTCCGTTGTGTTGATGTGGTCGGAAGTTTCTGACCCTTGGTCACCGAATTCCGATTCACTCTTTTTATCCTCTCGAAGTACTTCTTTCGTTATGGCACTCGATATTATCGGTCGTCGACGACTCATTTTTATAAATAAAATGTTTAATTTGACATTACATTATGATATACCAAAAAAATAACTTCGCGTTTTGCGTCGCGTGTCATCTTTTCGACGACAGGCGCGCGGTGTCGTTTCGACGCCTGCGCCCGGGCTACAAAAATTACGCTCCGTGCGGTAAATAGAGCACGGGGAGGAACTGTAAACTGTTTATTTTATAGGTAGTGAAACTATGACAAGCTACTTAGAGCATGATATACATTCAATGAGAATTATTTTTATTATCAGCGAAAATGTATTGGATGCGGTCGATTCGACGTCGCGACCTCTTGGAGGTTAATTTGCAATGGCTAATCCGGAGAGTAGGACTAGCTGTTGTCATCATTTGCAATACCTGAAAAAATTGGTTGTTTGTAAAGTCGGTTTACGGACAACATTTTTGCGTGACAACGTCATAAGAAACATAGGCCGATCGTGCCTCTCTATCGCCTGTTCCGCGCTCTCGCTTGCACTTGTAAGATCTGATGTATGAGCAAACTAAAATCTTGAATCTTCAAAATTAGAACCGACATAGTGACCTGGATTTCTACCTATGCAATAAGAATATTAAGAGGAGATCAATGGCGTCGTTGCGCGCGTCAGTCTAATCGAACACGCAAGTTAAGCAACATTGACCGTAGTCTATGGAAGGGTTTATTTATCTCGAGCTCCGCCTCCGTGCTTCAGAGCGCACGTGAAATCGATCCAGGCTGTTGTCATTAGATGACGTTTAGCCATGTCAGTGGCCGTAAAGTGGCTTGAAAACATTGGCCTCGCCCCGCCTTTGAGCAACGTGGTGGGTGGAGCAGACTGGATGCTCTGAACTCCTTTGATTTGATATATAATATATATATATTGCTGCGATGATAATGGATACGCCCAGAACAATATAACAAACTTTATTGAAATATGTATTGTTTTATAGGTAATACAATACGTATGTAAGTCACCTGATGGAAAGCAGTCACCACCGCCCATGTAGATCAGCAACACCAAGGTGACGCCGATCCATTGCCAGCCTATACTCCTTCCTTCCCTACTTTCTAGTAACCTCACTCACTCGCAGGAACACAACAACCCTCAAGGGAATTGTTGTTTCGCTGCGGTATTCTGTAAAGTGAGGTATTTCCTCAGTGTGGCAACTTTAAAAATACGCTATGTTTTATGTTTCTTTTCGTCAAAGCCTTGTTTGTCAGTCAGCAGGGTGCACCACTTGCAGAAGAGAAAGGAAGTTTATGAACATAAACATGTTTTAAAAAAATATCTTGTTTCAATAATAACTAATAATAATAAAATAAAGGGTAAAATTGAGGTTTTGCGTAAAGTATCTGAAATATGATGACAATTATTGAAGCTGTCGGCAAAACAATGCCGGCTGGAAGATTTATTGGCGTTCAATTAGTAAAGCGATAGAGTTGTATCTGTGTGAAGCCGGGGCGAGTCACTAGTGGCACAATACACTGAGAGAACTTTCTATGCTGTGCTAGTTGTATCATAAGTGGCAAAATAGGGACTAACACCACCTGTGAAGTTGCATTCAGGGGCAGAAAGGAGGCAATTTGGCTCCGTGCGGGCTCAGTCCATTCTCGTTACTGTATGCTTTTAAAGTCATGACAGTGTTGGGATGGTATTTGAAAGATGTCATTTTAGTTGTTATATTTAAGTTGTTAGAGGAAAGTTTATAATCAATTTGATGGAGCGGTGGTCGAACTGCTAGCAATGATAGCAATCGCGGGTTCGATCCTCGCACAAGACAAATATTGTGTGCAGAAACGTATCTGTTTGTCCTGGTCTGGGTGTTTACTATGTATTATAATGTATGTATTTTCAAAAAAAAATGTATATTGAAGTATTATATCAATAAATACACTTTTTTTTATACTACTTCGGGTGGCAGACAAGCATACGGCCCGCCTGATGTGAAGCGGTTACCGTAGCCATATTAACCCTCGCAACATAAAATATCGCTCGCGCGCCGCCACCGCCGCTACCAACGCAGATTCTTCTTCCTCTCTGGCGACCTCACTAACTCGCAGGAAGACAACAACCCTCAAGGGAATTGTTATTTGGCCGCGGTATTCTGTGAGGTGGAGGCATATTACCCAGTCGGGTAACTTACAATTACGCTCCCTACCTCTCTTATCGCCAGAGCTTCGTATGTCAGTCAACAGGGTGCACCGCGTGCAGGTGAAGTTGGCTTTGGTTCAAAGATGTTGATGAACCACTTACACCGCAAAAACTATTTTATTTTTGTAAATTCATACTTATAATACATAGAAAACACCCAGACCAAGACAAATAGACATGTTCATGCACACAAATATTTGTCTTGTGCGGGGATCGAACCCGCAACCCTGGAGTCAAAGTGGCCATTGCTAGCCATTCGACCATCGGGCTCATCATCATTATCATCATACAATCAATGTTTCAATTAATCAAACATTAACCTCTGGAGTTTCTTTTCCTGTTCCTAAAATCATAAAGAACCGGTCAGCTAAAAAGCGTAGCAGCTCATGATTTCACCAATTTCACCCCCAATTATCTGAGGGTTGCCCACTCAATTACATGATGTTATTTCTTTTAACGAGTCCCCGAGCCATAATGACTTGTAAACCAATCTTTCTAACCGACTTAACACAAGGAAGACCCAAGCGCCAGCCGATGGCCGGGGGGGGGGGGGGGGGGGGGGGGGCAAGTTGATATGGAGAATGAGAAAAGTATGAATTGTAGGTAAAGTCAAGAGCTCATGAAGCTCTTTACTTATTACAGCGATTGTAATAATAACGGTACAGAGTCCAACGTGTAAAGCTTCACGAGTTCTTGACTGTACAATAAATAGAACTTATAAATAAATAGAATCTCGGGGGGGGGGGGGGGCAGCTCCCCTTCCCTGCCCCCCCTTGTTGGAAGACCAGAAACAAATAACATTTTACAGAGTAGCAGTAAAGGTTTTATTCAAAGATGTTACTGAAGTGAAGAACTTACACCCCGTAGGTGGTTCAGTAACATCTTTGAACAAAAGCCAAACTCACGTGGTGCACCCTGCTGACTGACAAATGAGGCTCTTGCGAATAGAGAGGTAGGGTATATTTTTTTTTATTTTTTTATACGGCCTGCTTGGTGTGAAGCGGTTACCGTAGCCATATTAACGCTCGCAACATAAAATATCGCTCGCGCGCCGCCACCCCCGCTGCCAACCCAGCATCGCCTTCCTTTCTGGTGACCTCACTCACTCGCAGGAACACAACAACCCTCAAGGGAATTGTTATTTGGCTGCGGTATTCTGTGAGGTGGAGGTATTCCCCAGTCGGGTAGCTTACAATAATTACGCTCCCTACCTCTCTTTTCGCCAGAGCTTCGTTTGTCAGTCAGCAGGGTGCACCACGTGCAGGTGAAGTTGGCTTTGGTTTAAAGATATTGATGAACCACTTACACCCCAATATTATATATAGCATATATAGTAGTTATTTATAGTATAGCATATTTATTAATCTGCACGACTGATATATCTACACCTCACAGAATTCCGCAGCCAAATAACAATTCCATTGAGGGTTGTTGTGTTCCTGCGAGTGAGTGAAGTCACCAGAAAGAAAGTAAGTAAGTAGTATAGGCTGGCAATGGATCGGCGAACCCTTGGTTTTGCTGATCTCCATGGGCAATTAGGTAGTAATTGTTCGTTTGCCCTCCTCTCCTTAAAAAAAACTGATTCTAATTTTGTTGACTGTTATAATCCGCAGAACTGGGTCCGATCTGATATGTGTGCATGAACAGTGCCGGTTTTAGCATTACCAGCGCCCTGGGCTGGTTTCCTATGGTGCTCCCTAACTGTAGGTAGGATATAACGATGCACCCACGGGGCGCCCCGTTTTTGTCCGGCGCCCTGGGCGATTGCCCTACCGCGCCCTACCCTAACGCCGCTACTGTGCATGAACATGTCTGTTTGTCTTGGTCTGGGTGTTTTCTATGTATTATATGTACATAAGTAAGTTATTAACAAAATGTATATGAGTACATTTTATCAGTGTCTAGTACCCATAGTACAACTTTGTGCTTAATTTGGGACTACATGGCGCTGTGTAAATTGACCAGAATTATTTATTTATTATCATAAAATGTATATTTAGTAAATCAATCAAACGTGCCCCCTCGCCGTGCCTGCATGTGGTGCACCCTGCCGGCTAGCGAAAGAGGCTCTCGCTAAAGAGAGGTAAGAGTACAGCGTATTTGAAATGTAGTGTTATTAATATGTATTTATAGGTTAGAATTTAAGAGTACCTAAATATAAATTCGTCAACGTAATTTGAACGTCTAATAAACCAAATGTAAACCTATTCAGATGTTTCCATCATCTCCCGCTCACTACCTTTACAGTAAGCTACCCGATTGGGGAAGTACCTCCATCTCACAGAATTCTGTAGCCAAATAACAATTCTTTCGAGGATTGTTGTGTTCCTGCGAGTGAGTGAGGTCACCAGAAAGAAAGGAGTTGCAGCTGCGCAGGCAGTAGGAGTGGTGGCTTATATCAGTTATCCAGTACCAATAGTAGCTTTGCTTAGTTTGGGACTAGATGGCAGTGTGTAATTTGTGTAATAGTTACTTACATAGTTCGTATCATATAGAAAAATCTTGCAAACACCGTCATGTTATCGAACATCCAGGATCAAAGTGGATTTAGAGGAATTCGGGAACAAAGTGCGGGCGTGTCGAAACTTTGCGCTGGAAATTGAGCTCGAATAACTTCCACTGAAAGCAAGTAATGTACCTAAATATTATTACTTTTTATTGAAAATAAATAAAATTATGTATTTTATTCGAGAATTAAATAGGAATAATATTCATATTGTTTTGTAATTACTATGACAATTAATAATTTCTTATATATTATATCTATATATTCTACTGCACGTGTGTATGCCACTGAACACCTGTTAAACGGCGGGACTCATTTGAATGATTTTTTTTGTATGCGTATGGGTGGCGCCCAGGATGGTTTAAATTCACAAATCAGCCCGGCAGATGGCGCTGCAGTGATAGGAACGGGAAGATTGAGCCACAGCGAACCGTGGGCGGGCCGCTAGTACGCATATATAATATACTAGCTGTCAGCCCGCGACTTCGTCCGCTTGGTTGTGGGTGAGAATGTGGATATGAATATCGATGTGGTCACGGATGTAGATATGTATAAAAATTACAACAACGCTTCTCTGTACAAGACATTAGATATATTACCATCGATGATCAAAGCATATAAGTTTCTGGGATCGCTCACGCGCGATAAAGTCACATAAAGCTGACCATGCAAAAAACAGCTAACAATTAAATCCACACTCGCAGCTTTCTGCGTCAAAATTTAATTATTATTTGTTTAGTAGCTAAGGCGTGAAAGCGTAACAACCAGGTCGTGCTTGGCGATGATCAATTTCTGCACACAGATTTATTACTAAGCCACTTGATATATTTTTTGCACCAATTGTGGTAACCCATCCTAGTTGGAACCACGACAGGGGTTGCTTAACTTGCGTTAGCGCTACGACCTCTAAGCATCTCTCTCATTGTATTATTTACTTTAACGATGATAACATAATACCTTTATAAAGTTTCAGTCAATTCAACTGAAAAGCTTCAGTCAATTCAACCTGATTAGTTATTTTGTACCATTTTATATGTGATTCTTTAGATTGATATAACTTTTTTTGTTTATGAACCGATTGAAATGAAACAAACACTAAATGTTAAGTTGAGCAAACCTTAACGCATTAGTGAAAACCGCATTCAAATAGGTTAAGCCGTTTCTGAGATTACGCTAATCTCAGAACAAAAACAAACGTACAGACAAACAGACATACAGACAAATAGACAAACAGACAAAAATTCTAAAAATCATTGTTTTGGGTTATATTGCGTTCATAAAGACCCCCTATATTAGTTTTTCTTAAATATCTTCAATGTACAGACAGCGGCCAGTTACGATTTTATTATATGTATTGATTGATGATAATAATATGAGTGTGTGTCTCTCTCTCTCTCTCTCTCTCTGTGTGTGTGTGTGTATGTATATACATATATATACACGTTATACCTAAAAAACGTATCTATTGCACTGGTTGAGAAATAGGTGTGCCTTATTTCGGCACTGCCCAGGTCTCAGATCTTGATTTTAACTAGACAAAAAATTAGTCGTTAATTTGTCGAAATTTGTCGCCCAAAGCAAAAAATTTGTCGGGGTCCCGTTAAAGAGTTATAAGTTTTTTTTTGTGGCAGTGCCGAAATAAGCTTATTTCGGCACTGCCCACTCGGGATCTATTAAACTACAATACATAGCGAACATATGATTTTCCCCAGAATTAGTCGTCAATTTGTCGAATTCAGACACCAAGTATCAGAATTAGTCGACCTCCCGTTAAAAAGTTATAAGTATTTCTTTGTGGCAGTGCCGAAATAAGCCTTATTTCGGCACTGCCCAAAAAAACTACACCACCTAGCGAAAATCTGATTTCACCCAGATGTTGCCTTGAATTTGTCGAAATTTGTCGGATATAAAACACAACTGGTCGATGCGTAATTAAAAAGTTACACGCATTTTAATAATTCTCATAGTAAATATAGTCCGAGATCTTGCATCAAAATTATATCATGCACAAAATGCAACAGTAAACGTTTCATTTCCTTCCTTTTTCAGAGTCTGGCAAAGTTTGTCAATGCATGCAACTGTTTTCTGATCTACGAATGCTTTAGGTGTTCTTTAGCACTACATTAGTTGCTTTTTACGATAGCTATATGTGAATGGGGTGGTGTTATTCTACTCTGCCTACGTTAGGCTCTCTGACTACAACGCGAATTATTAAAATGCGTGTAACTTTTTAATTACGCGTCGACCAGTTGTGTTTTATATCCGACAAATTCAAGGCAACATGTGGGTGAAATCAGATTTTCGCTAGGTGGTGTAGTTTTTTTGGGCAATGCCGAAATAAGGCTTATTTCGGCACTGCCACAAAGAAATACTTATAACTTTTTAACGGGAGGTCGACTAATTCTGATACTTGGTGTCTGAATTCGACAAATTGACGACTAATTCTGGGGAAAATCATATGTTCGCTATGTTTTGTAGTTTAATAGATCCCGAGTGGGCCACAAAAAAAACCTTATAACTCTTTAACGGGACCCCGACAAATTTTTAGCTTACAAATTTCGACAAATTAACGACTAATTTTTTGTCTAGTTAAAATCAAGATCTGAGACCTGGGCAGTGCCGAAATAAGGCACACGAGAAATAGTGTTGTTTTATTAATTTTTTAATGTTCTGACAGATAAGCAATCTCTTATTTGTTGCGGCAGTTTATTCCACAGCTGCGCAGCACGAACAGTAGGTAAAAAAAAAAACCGGACAAGTGCGAGTCGGACTCGCCCACCGAGGGTTCCGTAGTTACGTAGTATCATTATTAAATTTGATATTTTTCATTATAAATAAGAAATAATGCGTCGAAAAAAATAAATAAAATATATTTTGCAATGTGTACATCAAGCCCTTTCATATGATACCCCATTTGAACTAGTAGTTTCAATTTGAAATTTCGACACCATATAAAAAATATAGACCCCCTATTTTTTAAGATCTATTTACAAATGTATAGTTTTGAGATTTATTCCTGTACTTGTAGTCTATAACGATGTTACTTGCCAAATTTCATAGTTCTAGGTCAACGGGAAGTACCCTATAGGTTTTGATTCCCTTGAGTGTGTCGAAATATGCGTTTTTTGCTGAATAAACGGCCGTAACTTTTTTCTACGTAAACTTAGCAGTTTGATTTTTTTTTAACTTCATGGGACCGTAGACCTGAGTATACAGTTCAAATTTCAGCTTGATACCTCCACGCATTCTCGACATAGAAATTCTTGACAGACAGACAGACAGACAGACGGACAACAAAGTGATCTTATAAGGGTTCCGTTTTTCCTTTTGAGGTTCGGAACCCTAAAAAGAATTTAGTATAGAGTTTTGTAGTACAAAGTCGAGCTTTCGATCTTTGTACTCTGTGATTTCTAAATAAATAGGTAAAAGTTTAATCAAAATGTGCTATTTAACACTGTTTTTAAAATTTTCATGTCAAAGAGCTGTGTTGAATAGGCCCCAAAATGGTTCAACGGGTTTCAATGGAAATTTCACTTATTAAAACAGGAATGTTAGCTTCAATTTTCATGTCTATTTCAGTTCCATGTTGTTCAGGATTCAGATTTCAATTTCAAAAAGGAAATTTGAGGTGTAAGTGGCTGAACATTATCTTTGAGCCGTAGCCAACCTCACTTGCACGTGATGCACTATGCTAAACTGACTAACTAGGCGAAAGAGAGGTAGGACGAGCATTTTATTGTAAGCTGCCCGACTGGGGAAGTACCTCCACCTCACATAAGACCGTAGCCGAATAACAATGCCCTTGAAGGTTGTTGGGGGTGGCGGTGCGCGAGAGATATTTCATATCGTGAGCGTATGGATGCGGTAACCGCTTTATATGATTCGCTTCAGATGCCGTATTCTTGTTTGGCACTCGACGTAGTACAAAAAAATCTGAAATTGTTATCTGGAATTGTTTTTTTGGCTGCGGTATTCTGTGAGGTGGAGGTACTTCCCCAGTCGAGCAGCTTAAAAAATACGTTATGCCCTACCTCTCTTTTTGCCAGAGCCTCGTTTGTCAGTCAGCAGGGTGCACCACGTGCAGGTGAGGTTGGCTTTGGCTCAAAGATGTTGATAAACTACTTACACCTCAAAACGCGTTTATCGAGCTCCTCGTTTAAAAACGAACCACTTGAGATTTCTACTGAAATTGGTTCTCTTACTTTGTATCTGTTTTATTCAGAGCAATGAAAATTTTACAAACAAACATACATGCGATTTTATCCCCCTTCGCTTTGTGGTAGAGCTTTAGTAATCAAACTAGATGTGAAATTTGTGACGCTAGGACATAAGGTGTCAGGCAGTTTAAGCTTGTTTGTTCATACCTCTTATTGTATAAAATATAGATAAAGTTGATCAGGAATATGAAAGGTTTGTCCACACCGATACAGCGACAAGAAAGACTCCAAGCAGCGTGAATAAATTTAAAGTACAGGCATACTCTGGCCACTCCATACAAAAGTTGCGTCGTTTGCTACTACATAAACAATGGCGTCTGTGCAGCGCATAAATGAGCGTGTGTGCGTGCGGCGCCATACAAACTGTTCCAGATTAGTCTCAGAGGGGAGGTGAGGTCGACACGAGAGAGCGGCAGGGAGTGGCCATACTGTACGTAGTACTATTACTTATAATGTGGTACAGGCGACATGCGTTAATTTTAACCAATATTACCCAATCGAAGGTGTTTAGAGCAGTGTGGTGGGATACCACACTGTTCAACTGGGTGTTGGTGAAGGCGAAGGCAGTGTTTTCAAGCCACCTAAAGCCCACTGACTAGGTGAGATATAGCAGTGTCTCACTTACACTATCGTTACATACACGCCGATGATGTGTTATCCTTATTTCTTACTTAGTTTATAATTACCCACGGCTTACGTCTGAGAAAAGTAGGTATTCCCTAAGATATTCCAAAATTCTCCCAGTCAAATGCGCTAGGCTAACAATTTCACTAAATAACACCTAATATTACAACAATATCCGTTACCCCATTCTTTAATTACCTAAACAGAGGTCGTAACAAATAAATTTGTACCAAAATGGCCAGGGGTCCGTGTTAAAGGAATAAGGCTCTTCGTAAACGGTCCCCGCATAATTTTCTTGTATTCTTTGCAAATTTACGAGTGTATTTGCAATTCGGATCATATACTTTGGGATAGCGTGACGGTACCGCAAATTGGGTATGTTTTGATTCCTTAAAGGAAATCTTTTGTTTATTAAAGCGAATTGGTACAGGATAAAGGGCAAAGATGTATAAACATATAGATACGTTCTACCTGCATACACTTAGTTAAAAATAAATATTATGGAGACGAAACATATACCATTTTATGACAAACGTAGCAATAATAAAAATAATCTTAACATAATTTACAATGGGCAAAAGATTGTGAAAGTAGACAGTAGAAAAATAGAATGATGAAATACATAAATAGTGCCACCTGTTAGAGAATATTAAAACCACGCAAAACTTTGTAGCACATCTAGCGTTGAATGGCGAAACTATTTCGATTAATTAAAATATTATTTAATTATTATAATACAAAGCAATCTCAATCGTATCGTCTTTGCTTAAAGTTGAATTTTGTAGTCTCGCAGCTTTGTCTTACGAATTTTCGATCAGGCCACATGTCCTGACGCGAGTTTAACATTTTTTACCCATCCCAAAAAGTGCACAACGCCGCTAAAGAAGTTTTCACTTCAAAAAAATCTATAATAACCTAAGGAACTCTTTATTATGTTACCAATACTCCAAACATACAAACGACGCGTTTAAATTATCCATGGGTAAATTTAAGAAATATATCAAAACTAGATTATGTCAAAAGGCTTACTAATGTATCTCAGATTACATAAATGATAAAAGTATTTGGAAATGACTTGCTTTTGTTATGTTATGTTAATGATTGTATTTGTATTTAATGTAGCGATATTGGCAATTAAAAGAGTCGGCCTCGTGTTTCTTGCCAGTTCTTCTCAAGTCGCCGGAACTGGCACTTAAATTCACTTTCACATTCAAGATAGTGTGATGAAAGTGAATCTAAGCTCTGCGGATTTAGAGTAGTAATGATTTATACATGTTCTTATATTTAATTTGTATGACGTTTCTAAGTGCTTTGTAAAGTCCAAGGAATAAATATATTTTGATTTGATTTTGATTTAAGTATTGTTATCTTCTGCACATACACGCAGTATATACACGGTACTGAATAAGTCTACATACTTCACATAAAATCAACTAAGCCCGCCCCTCAATAAGCAAGGCCTTCCAAATTCCAGACAAACAAAAGGTCCCTACGATCACATCAAATTATACGCAATTGACTCACAATAAATGTGACTAAACAAGGTAAGAAGACAAGGGCGATTGGCAGACGATTCCAAGAGACAAATTTAGTCAATTTGTCTCACAGATTAGCTAGGGGGTCATGCGGGACTATTAATATAAGTGAAGGACCTTGATATCTTGGTCATAGATGAGTCTGTATAGTAACAGTGTGAAAAACCAACCTGTCATACATAATACTAATCCATATTTCACTAACACAACAATGTTACATTACGATCTAATCATTACACAAATTTTTTTAGCTTGTATAAATGAGCCGCGATTCTCAAACTAGGTCTGACCTGTATCGTACAACTCGCCATAAATTAAAATTCCATCCATATCATCTTGATAATTGGCGATCTACTACAGTACGTTTCCTAAGACATTTCATACCACGAACAGTGAAACTGTGGAATCAACTTCCCTCAGCGGTATTTCCGAGCAACTACGACATGGGTACCTTCAAGAACAGAGTTTTCATTTTCCTTAAAAGGCTGGCAACGGATCGGCGACCCCTTGGTGTCGCTGGTCTCCATGGGCGGTGGTGATTGCTTTCCACCAGGTGACCCACATGCTCGTTTGCCCCCCTCTCACATAAAAAAAAAAAAAAATCTTGAGAATCGGAATTCCTTCTCGTTTGCTTAAACTTAGAAATATAAAAAAACAAGTACATACAGTGCAAAAAAAACATCAACTATCCATACATTACACTGCTTATCATTTTACTAAGCTTGCGCCCACGAATTCGTACACACGCGTCCCAGTCATCATCATCATCAGCCTGTTGGATATAAACCACTGCTTGATATAAGCCTTCTCCAATGCTTTCCACCAAATACGATCCTCCACCGTCCGCATTCATCCACTTCCAGCCACTGTCTTAAGGTATCCTCGGTATCCCGAGGGAATTTTAAAATCCATCATCTTGAATCTGTATCAACCCGTAATCATCCCACTGTTGGGACACAGGTCTCCCCACAATCGGAGGGTCTTTAGAGCATACTCCACCACGCTGCTCATATGCGGATAGGCGGAGGCCAGTGTTTTCAAGCCGCTCACTGACTTGCCTTATCGACTGTCGTTTAACGACAACAGCCGGGACCGAGGTCTTAACGTGCCTTCCGAAGCACGGAGGAGCTCGAGATAAATAAACCCATCAATAGACAGGTCTACGGTTGACGTTGCTTAACTTGCGTGATCGATTAGACTGACACGCGTAACGACGTCATCGAGCTCCATCTTAGTGGATACCTAACTCGTAATATCCGTATGCCAAATTTTAACCCGATCCGTCCAGTAAATTAGTAAATGTTATTTATTATATTTCAATGCCTTACTACATCATATTCGTATTGAATGAAACAATTAAATTATCTGCAACAGAGATATACCTATATAGGTCACAGAACACATAAATATGTAGGTTTCTAATAACAAAATGTTTAGGGTCATACTTATATGGGCTCTTTATCTCCCCCGCTAGTCTAAACCACTCTAAACTGTATAATAGCAAATGTCAAATGTCAACTTTATCAGAGTGCTATACAGATCATATCAGAGTGAATCTCGATCTCACCAGCACAACCTGGGACCCTCAACACCAGGGTAATCACGCGCGTGTTGCCGACCCTGTAAAATCCTCTTCACGTCATTTTTGAAGATCCCCATGCTGTAATTTATTTATTTATTTATATTTGTTGTCCGTCTGTCTGTCAAGACCCTCTAATTCGAGAATGCGTGGAGGTATCAAGCTGAAATTTGTACTGTATACTCAGGTCTGTAGCCCCATGAAGTTGTAAAAAAATCTAACTGTTATGTTTACGTAAAAAAAAGATACGGCCGTTTATTCAGCAAAAAACGCATAATTCGACATTCTTTAGGGAATCAAAACTCATAGGGTACTTCCCGTTGACCTAGAACTATGATATTTGGCAAGTAACATCGTTATAGACTACAAGTACAGGAATGAATCTTAAAACTATACATTTGTAATTAAATCTTAAAAAATAGGGGGTTAGATTCCTGAACTATTTATAATGATGCGAGTCCGTCTCGTACTTGTCCGGTTTTTTTAAATATAAAACTCCATGCTGTAGTACATAAACAAACTAAGTACTAAGTAATTCTTCTTAGTTTCGAAAAGTACATAAGCACTTAACCCTCCAGAGCTAGACGTAGGTTATATAGAATGTCGTTAGTAAACGTTTGCGTTAAAAATGCCCCATCAAGTCCCACGTAGCGTCTCGTCGGGACATATGTCAACACCGTCCCACGTCCCGTTCTTCTAGATTTAACGCTGACATGACACGGGTCCCATGTTACGATAAAAGTTTATTTATGACATCTTCAAAGGGTAACATTATTTTATGTTTTTTTGAGGATTCTAAAATCCTCTCTCAATGTTATAGGATTTCAGAAAGGTTTGTTATTTGTATGCGTTAAACATATGTGGAGTGTTTTATGTAAAGATACACACAAATATTATGTATGAGAGCCTGTTTAATGTCTAAATAAAATATACTCTCCAATATTATGTATCATCATCATCATCATCATCAGGTCATTTAACTCTCCACTACAGGAGCACGACCCTCTCTCGTCCGTCCAGACAGAGAAGGATTTGGCCTACACTCCCCACGCTGGCCAGTCGGGTGGGGAGGCCTGATCGATGTTTTATAATGCATTTCCCTTAGTCGTCTTGTACGACATCCACGTGAAGAGACGGAGTGATTCTATTCTAGTCTGCCGGAAACTACACGGCCATGATAATATTATGTATAAAATACTTAAAACCTTTCTGATTTTCCGGTCTGTGACACCAACACGCGAGTTCAGGCAGGTTAATAAGGTTGACTGGAATATCAAGGCAATCTTCTGAACATCACTATGATTTAGTAATAAATACACTAAAAATGTATAACGGGAAAAATGTTTATTTGTTACACAATAAAAATTGAATAGTTTCTATAGGTATAACAATTTCAAATGAGAATATTTTCTTGTTAGGATTAAGTTTTTGAACTGATTTTTTATTTCAAATGAATTATCTCACACAAATACCCTTGTGGAACCGATGTCGACCAGTTAGGATACCACGGACTCTACTGTATACAGCTGAGTGCTGGCCGCTTTTCAAGGTACGTTGCGCTGAATGATATCATCCACCACTCTTTTGCCACCGTCAATGTATCGGCTTTACTGGAACCAAGCGGTATTTCGAGAGACGACGGTAAATGACCGGACGGCATGAACATGATTCCTTGGAAGATGGGATAGACTTTAGTTTGGGATGCTACTTGCATCGTTACATTGACTCCGTCTCATCTACATGGAATAATAGATAAGGCTAAATATATATTCCTGGACAGTGTAATACATTGCTATCTAGTCTACTACTAGATAACTGATACTATTCTTGAATATTTCTTTTTTTGTAAATACTTACATAATATATAATACATAGAAAATACCCAGACCAAGATAAACACTCCCATGTGCGAGGATCGAACCGCCGACCTCGGATTTAAAGTAACCATTGCTAGCCATTCAACTACGGAGCTCGTCAAAAGATCGCCGTCTCGCCTAGGAATACACTTTTATTTCCTTCGGAATCGAGACGCTAGGTTCGTAATGTGTTAATGATTATACATGAGCTTTACAAACGCCTGCCCGAGATCACTGGTGACCGAAGAGCTGGCAACTTTCTAGTACAACGCTTCAGTATCGCAATCATCATCAGCCTGTATCTATCCACCGCTGAATATAATACCTTGCTCAATGCTTTCCATCAGATACGATCCTCTGCCTTCCGCACCCAGCCGCTCCCAGCCGCTCCCAGCCGCTCCCAGCCGCTCCCAGCCGCTCCCAACCGCACCATCTAGAAGGTGGGCGCCCAACACTTCGTCGTCCTACGCGCAATCGTAATACGGCAGTATCGCAATGCAGAGTCAACATCTTCGAAACAATGCCACGAGGACCCTTTTTAGGTAATATCTAGGTTTTATTTTTAAATGTTTAACTTTTCTAATAGATCAGTATTATTTTTAGAATAAGTTTTTTTAAATACACTTGTGTGTCATTTACTATTTTTCCAAAAAAAATCTTAATATATAATGAAAAGCAAATAATTTTGATTTGTAACTATATAATACAATCATGTATACTAGTTATTATAAATATTAGTCAGGTATGGTGTAAGTTGTAATACAAAGTTAGGTGTCTGGACTTCGCTCGTATATAAAAAATAAAAAATAAAAATGTATTTATTGACTTTCCACAAAAATTAAACTTAAAGCTAGATGTTGGAGCCTCCTTTTAGGCAAAAATGTGCCTGTGCCAGGAAACTCCACTCTTCTTATCTATGTTTCTACATGTATTTTGTGGTTTTAGATTCACAACATATATTTTATTAATACATCCACTCCGTATTCTAATACATATCCAAAAAATTAACACTACATAGTTTTACAATGAACATCTATGAATTTATGTTATTTTATGTTCATCATAATGTTGCACAACTCCTTCTAGTCAGAAAAAATTGTACAACACTATGACGAACCACCTTATTACATTATCATATTTTTAGTCCACTCACGCCACCCAACATGTCCTCCACATCATCATAGCTCAAGAATTTTATCCACTCAGTTAGAGCGGATTTACATTCACGGCTAGTTTTAGGGTATATTTCAATTTGATTATTTATTTTATTATATAATCGGCTTGATCGTACATGATACTGCACGCAAGCAAATCGAGTCGTAGCCATGGGATGCTGTACTACTGTCCTATTTCTCCTACGTTCTTTAGTATTCGGATCATATATAAGCCTTTTATGTTTTGCCAGAATGGTGTTTACCACATATAATCTGCGAACAGACAACAGACCACATTCCTGATACAAGACATCTGTGGAAAATCGCATCCGTTTAAAATACATAACTTTTAGGAGGGCGCGCTGTGCTCTTTCTAATACCAGGAATCGTGTCTTCAGAGCCCACCCCAAATCGGGATACAGTATGCTAGTATTGACTGTATCAGAGCTTGGTATATTTGGTTCAAAAGTTTATTTGGCGTGGCGGGATTTCTTGGTATTATATGTCTCAGTATTTTGAACATCCAAATAAATTTTCTAATTCTCGAGGCCAATAGCTCGATTTGGGGGTACCAGGACAGTCTCTGATCAACAACTACTCCAAGGTATTTAGTGTGAACAACCTTATTTATTACAGGGCAGTTACATTGATCATTCGTCGAATTAGTACATTGGTGAATTTGAATATTGAGATCTTGTTTAGGCTGCGATCTGTCATCTATCCCAAAACAGATGTAATTAGTTTTGGAAACGTTTAAAGTAAGAAGATTATATTTTAGCCACGCAGAGACTTGGGCCAACCCCATCTCCGTTTTATTTTTGACCTCTTTCCATGAAGAGCCAGTAAAAACAATGGCAGTATCGTCAGCATATGTAAATATATTACAATTGTTAAGTTTCATGTTACAGAGGTCATTTATATAGATGAGAAATAGTGTTGGCCCAAGAACACTACCCTGTGGCACACCATATGTCACCTCAGAGTCTTCACTATTATAATTTACCAGTTTAACCTTCTGTTTTCTATTTGTCAGGTAATCTTTAAAGATGGAGAGTTGATTGTCGCGTATGCCAATCATTTCCAACTTCCGGACAAGTATGGGAACAGAGACGGCGTCGAAAGCTTTTTTCAGGTCTATAAAGACAGTTAGACACTTATTTCCTTTATCTATTTTGTCAATTAAAAGTGTTGTTAATGACTTTATTGCATCTTCGGTAGATACACCCTGTTTAAAACCTAATTGTCGAGGTGACAATATGTGAAATTTATTGACGTGACAACGTCTTATAAATTGGTTAGCCGGGTGACACTTCAAGAAACTGGCTCACGTTATGCGCTTACAATGAGAGCGAGTGAAAGGCACGCGTCCCTTCTAAGAGCGAGAGAGACAGACATAAAAAGTGAAAGGCATGCGTCCCTTCCACTCGAAAACATTTTACCACTCAAAGTCGTTGTCACGTAAAACTTTCGCCCGTATACCGACTTTACAGGCAACCAATTTTTTTAAATACTTCAACAATCTAGCGTTCAATAATTTTTCTAAAATTTTGGCTAGTACGGGAAGGACTGAGATAGGCCTGTAGTTCCCGACATCGTCTCTGTCACCACCCTTGTATACTGGAGTGATAATCGATTTTTTTAATAGAGAAGGGAATGTTCCTGATTTAAAGCATAGGTTAGCCAAATGTACTAAATAAGTAATAGTCTTACCTATATATTTGATATAATCTGTCGGTATGTTGTCCCAACCCGGGGCACTGTGTGGTTTTAGACTTGTTATGATACTATCTATCTCCGCGGAGTCAGTATCCAACAGGGTGAAAGATTGAGCTAAACTAGGGAGATTATTAAGATATTCTTTCACGGTGACTTCATTTATAGTTGATCCTATATCATTAGCTAGTGTTTGTCCTATATTAGCAAAATACGCATTTATATAGTTGGCAGATTCAGAAGGAGATGATCGCAGGGACAGTAATTCTGAATTTGTACTATTTGTTTGGTGTGTGTAAGTGATATTTTTAATATTTTTCCAGAGAAGCTTGTTATTTTTGACAGATTTGGTTAATAAATTTCTTTCGTACTTTCGTTTTACTTTTTTAATGATATTGTTACAGTGATTTCTATAACGAGTATAAGTAAGTTTTTTTATTTCATTATAGGGATCCTCACGAAGTTGCTTTTGTAGGTTATTGCGATTATTAATACACCTCAATAGACCTTCAGTCATCCATGGTCTCAATATTCTTTTATTTTTAGGTATTGTTTTATAAATTGTATTTTTCTTAATTGAATCAGTAATTTTATTAATTAGGCAGTTAGTTAGCATGTCAGGGTTATCCATTGCAAGTAATTCATTGAGATTATTATTTTGAAGGGTCTTTAGAGCCTTTTCGAAATCAATTTTCTGCGAAGTTTTGGTAGCAGTTATACTATTATTTGTCTTAGATATGGAAAGAAAAGTTGTAAGATGGTCTGTTATACTAGTACGTAGAATAGCAATAAATGCTTTATGGTTTTTTTTATCTATTTTTAGCATGAAATGGTCAAGACAGCTACTTTCCCTCGTTGGGATAGTATGCCCAGGTAGTATACCATGTGTAGACAACATATCTAAGTAGTACATTCTGTTTTTAGTCTCGTGCAGCTGTTCTGTCGTTTTAGGAATAATATTATTATTTTAGGAATAGTATTAATTATAAACTATACGTACGCAAAGTTCGTGTGTAAATTGCAATCACAGACATAAACAATAGCAATCCCAAATATACATGAACAGCCCCCTTACCACCACCTCTTATTGCGATTCAATAACTGAAGAGAATGCTTATTCATACCAATGAATAAGCGACTCTATTCAATATGAAATAGAGTCGCTTATTCATTGGTATGAATAAGCATTCTATTCAGTTATTGAAACGCAATAAGAGTTGGTGGTAAGGCTGTTCCTTATGGATGCGGAAATTCTTTCCCAACCCAGCATGGCGATTTCTTCTCTCGCCACGTTCCACATTTGCCAAGCAAACCGCGACTGTTGACTTTTTGAAGCAAAACTTCTTTACGCAGGACTTGAAGAGTAAGCTGGTGAGTGCGTGACGAGAGTTGAGAGAGAGTTGAGCGGAAGTTGAGAGGGAGATTTAGTAGAGCTAAAGAAATTTTACTTCAGTCGTGTGGTCTAAAGCAGTGTTCCGCAAACTTTTTGTCTTTGAGGTACTCGTATATTTAGGAAAACGAGATTTTTTGGAGGTAAACCATAAATGAAAAATCAGTTTTAATTTGTGTAAGAATTTTTCTTCCGTCCCGTAGTTAGCTTTATGAGAACCTTATTTTTCCGAGGCACACCAACTAATGACCACGGTACACCAGTGTGCTGCGGCACACACTTTGCGGAACACTGGTCTAAAGCACACACTGGTCTTTTTTTTCATTAACTGGCATGGCAGGCGTTTTCAAATTTAATTAAATAATAATCATCTAGAAAGATTTTTTTTTCAAAGTTTCAGATTTCTCCGAATTTTTAAATTGTCCGGTTAAACTAATTAGTTTAACCGGACAATTTAAAAATTCGGGAAAATCTGTTTTGTAAATGGACAAGAAAAGGCCTTGCTCAATGCTTTCCATCAGATACGATCCTCTGCCTTCCGCACCCAGCCGCTCCCAGCCGCTCCCAGCCGCTCCCAGCCGCTCCCAGCCGCTCCCAACCGCACCATCTAGAAGGTGGGCGCCCAACACTTCGTCGTCCTACGCGCAATCGTAATACGGCAGTATCGCAATGCAGAGTCAACATCTTCGAAACAATGCCACGAGGACCCTTTTTAGGTAATATCTAGGTTTTATTTTTAAATGTTTAACTTTTCTAATAGATCAGTATTATTTTTAGAATAAGTTTTTTTAAATACACTTGTGTGTCATTTACTATTTTTCCAAAAAAAATCTTAATATATAATGAAAAGCAAATAATTTTGATTTGTAACTATATAATACAATCATGTATACTAGTTATTATAAATATTAGTCAGGTATGGTGTAAGTTGTAATACAAAGTTAGGTGTCTGGACTTCGCTCGTATATAAAAAATAAAAAATAAAAATGTATTTATTGACTTTCCACAAAAATTAAACTTAAAGCTAGATGTTGGAGCCTCCTTTTAGGCAAAAATGTGCCTGTGCCAGGAAACTCCACTCTTCTTATCTATGTTTCTACATGTATTTTGTGGTTTTAGATTCACAACATATATTTTATTAATACATCCACTCCGTATTCTAATACATATCCAAAAAATTAACACTACATAGTTTTACAATGAACATCTATGAATTTATGTTATTTTATGTTCATCATAATGTTGCACAACTCCTTCTAGTCAGAAAAAATTGTACAACACTATGACGAACCACCTTATTACATTATCATATTTTTAGTCCACTCACGCCACCCAACATGTCCTCCACATCATCATAGCTCAAGAATTTTATCCACTCAGTTAGAGCGGATTTACATTCACGGCTAGTTTTAGGGTATATTTCAATTTGATTATTTATTTTATTATATAATCGGCTTGATCGTACATGATACTGCACGCAAGCAAATCGAGTCGTAGCCATGGGATGCTGTACTACTGTCCTATTTCTCCTACGTTCTTTAGTATTCGGATCATATATAAGCCTTTTATGTTTTGCCAGAATGGTGTTTACCACATATAATCTGCGAACAGACAACAGACCACATTCCTGATACAAGACATCTGTGGAAAATCGCATCCGTTTAAAATACATAACTTTTAGGAGGGCGCGCTGTGCTCTTTCTAATACCAGGAATCGTGTCTTCAGAGCCCACCCCAAATCGGGATACAGTATGCTAGTATTGACTGTATCAGAGCTTGGTATATTTGGTTCAAAAGTTTATTTGGCGTGGCGGGATTTCTTGGTATTATATGTCTCAGTATTTTGAACATCCAAATAAATTTTCTAATTCTCGAGGCCAATAGCTCGATTTGGGGGTACCAGGACAGTCTCTGATCAACAACTACTCCAAGGTATTTAGTGTGAACAACCTTATTTATTACAGGGCAGTTACATTGATCATTCGTCGAATTAGTACATTGGTGAATTTGAATATTGAGATCTTGTTTAGGCTGCGATCTGTCATCTATCCCAAAACAGATGTAATTAGTTTTGGAAACGTTTAAAGTAAGAAGATTATATTTTAGCCACGCAGAGACTTGGGCCAACCCCATCTCCGTTTTATTTTTGACCTCTTTCCATGAAGAGCCAGTAAAAACAATGGCAGTATCGTCAGCATATGTAAATATATTACAATTGTTAAGTTTCATGTTACAGAGGTCATTTATATAGATGAGAAATAGTGTTGGCCCAAGAACACTACCCTGTGGCACACCATATGTCACCTCAGAGTCTTCACTATTATAATTTACCAGTTTAACCTTCTGTTTTCTATTTGTCAGGTAATCTTTAAAGATGGAGAGTTGATTGTCGCGTATGCCAATCATTTCCAACTTCCGGACAAGTATGGGAACAGAGACGGCGTCGAAAGCTTTTTTCAGGTCTATAAAGACAGTTAGACACTTATTTCCTTTATCTATTTTGTCAATTAAAAGTGTTGTTAATGACTTTATTGCATCTTCGGTAGATACACCCTGTTTAAAACCTAATTGTCGAGGTGACAATATGTGAAATTTATTGACGTGACAACGTCTTATAAATTGGTTAGCCGGGTGACACTTCAAGAAACTGGCTCACGTTATGCGCTTACAATGAGAGCGAGTGAAAGGCACGCGTCCCTTCTAAGAGCGAGAGAGACAGACATAAAAAGTGAAAGGCATGCGTCCCTTCCACTCGAAAACATTTTACCACTCAAAGTCGTTGTCACGTAAAACTTTCGCCCGTATACCGACTTTACAGGCAACCAATTTTTTTAAATACTTCAACAATCTAGCGTTCAATAATTTTTCTAAAATTTTGGCTAGTACGGGAAGGACTGAGATAGGCCTGTAGTTCCCGACATCGTCTCTGTCACCACCCTTGTATACTGGAGTGATAATCGATTTTTTTAATAGAGAAGGGAATGTTCCTGATTTAAAGCATAGGTTAGCCAAATGTACTAAATAAGTAATAGTCTTACCTATATATTTGATATAATCTGTCGGTATGTTGTCCCAACCCGGGGCACTGTGTGGTTTTAGACTTGTTATGATACTATCTATCTCCGCGGAGTCAGTATCCAACAGGGTGAAAGATTGAGCTAAACTAGGGAGATTATTAAGATATTCTTTCACGGTGACTTCATTTATAGTTGATCCTATATCATTAGCTAGTGTTTGTCCTATATTAGCAAAATACGCATTTATATAGTTGGCAGATGCAGAAGGAGATGATCGCAGGGACAGTAATTCTGAATTTGTACTATTTGTTTGGTGTGTGTAAGTGATATTTTTAATATTTTTCCAGAGAAGCTTGTTATTTTTGACAGATTTGGTTAATAAATTTCTTTCGTACTTTCGTTTTACTTTTTTAATGATATTGTTACAGTGATTTCTATAACGAGTATAAGTAAGTTTTTTTATTTCATTATAGGGATCCTCACGAAGTTGCTTTTGTAGGTTATTGCGATTATTAATACACCTCAATAGACCTTCAGTCATCCATGGTCTCAATATTCTTTTATTTTTAGGTATTGTTTTATAAATTGTATTTTTCTTAATTGAATCAGTAATTTTATTAATTAGGCAGTTAGTTAGCATGTCAGGGTTATCCATTGCAAGTAATTCATTGAGATTATTATTTTGAAGGGTCTTTAGAGCCTTTTCGAAATCAATTTTCTGCGAAGTTTTGGTAGCAGTTATACTATTATTTGTCTTAGATATGGAAAGAAAAGTTGTAAGATGGTCTGTTATACTAGTACGTAGAATAGCAATAAATGCTTTATGGTTTTTTTTATCTATTTTTAGCATGAAATGGTCAAGACAGCTACTTTCCCTCGTTGGGATAGTATGCCCAGGTAGTATACCATGTGTAGACAACATATCTAAGTAGTACATTCTGTTTTTAGTCTCGTGCAGCTGTTCTGTCGTTTTAGGAATAATATTATTATTTTAGGAATAGTATTAATTATAAACTATACGTACGCAAAGTTCGTGTGTAAATTGCAATCACAGACATAAACAATAGCAATCCCAAATATACATGAACAGCCCCCTTACCACCACCTCTTATTGCGATTCAATAACTGAAGAGAATGCTTATTCATACCAATGAATAAGCGACTCTATTCAATATGAAATAGAGTCGCTTATTCATTGGTATGAATAAGCATTCTATTCAGTTATTGAAACGCAATAAGAGTTGGTGGTAAGGCTGTTCCTTATGGATGCGGAAATTCTTTCCCAACCCAGCATGGCGATTTCTTCTCTCGCCACGTTCCACATTTGCCAAGCAAACCGCGACTGTTGACTTTTTGAAGCAAAACTTCTTTACGCAGGACTTGAAGAGTAAGCTGGTGAGTGCGTGACGAGAGTTGAGAGAGAGTTGAGCGGAAGTTGAGAGGGAGATTTAGTAGAGCTAAAGAAATTTTACTTCAGTCGTGTGGTCTAAAGCAGTGTTCCGCAAACTTTTTGTCTTTGAGGTACTCGTATATTTAGGAAAACGAGATTTTTTGGAGGTAAACCATAAATGAAAAATCAGTTTTAATTTGTGTAAGAATTTTTCTTCCGTCCCGTAGTTAGCTTTATGAGAACCTTATTTTTCCGAGGCACACCAACTAATGACCACGGTACACCAGTGTGCTGCGGCACACACTTTGCGGAACACTGGTCTAAAGCACACACTGGTCTTTTTTTTCATTAACTGGCATGGCAGGCGTTTTCAAATTTAATTAAATAATAATCATCTAGAAAGATTTTTTTTTCAAAGTTTCAGATTTCTCCGAATTTTTAAATTGTCCGGTTAAACTAATTAGTTTAACCGGACAATTTAAAAATTCGGGAAAATCTGTTTTGTAAATGGACAAGAAAAGGCCTAATCGACTCAGACGTTTTCAAATGACACGCTTCTCGACGTATTTCTTTTTATTTTAGAGTCATTTACTCCAGAAATCTTATTACATATCTATATCGTAATTCCTGATCACTTACAAATATTCTAAAATAAAATTAATATAATTTAATTGTTGTTTGTAAGAGTAAAACCACAAAGCAAATTAGCAAGTGAAATAGTTTTTACACTAATTTACAATGAAATCTTAGCGTTACGACCGCTCGAGCAAATCTATAGTTTGGCCGAGAAAGGACCCGTTTGTCTTTCCTTCTTATCAGACCGACCCAGAACGTGACTCCAAGCTTGCATTAACAAATTTACACCTACACCCCATTTGAACCTAACCCCAGCAACTCAAGTACCAAAATCCCTTGCCCCAACTACAGGAACAACTTTTTCTTCTATGTAAGAACGTTCTGCGTTTGTTTCAACCTCTATTTCAATTGCGATAAAAGTATTTTTGGCATGTTTATGTGAACAATAAACTTGTTAAAGAGAAGTGGCTGACCGTTGACAGATGACGACATTGCGAACCTCTTTCTTGCGTTGTTTTCTTCCAGTCTTAACTCGATTTGGGTAAATGAAAGCTGTGACTCGAGTCATCTGTTAGTGAGGGAGGTGCATGTATTAAATGAGGGAGAAAGATGCTCTGTACTGAGAGGTAATGGTTGGGAAAGATTTATTGTTTACATGGGGAAGTTCTTAGGTGTTTGTTTTGTAAAGAGTGTACCAAATTCACCGCTATTAAATAAAGAACTCTTGTATATCAATAAATACTTAGTTATATAAATTTGATAGAGTTTGTTTGGTTGAACGTGCTATACTCAGGAAATAATAGTTTAAAATGAAAAAGTATTCTGATGTTGGATAGCTTGTTTATCGAGAAAAATAAATGTATTTTTTCAGAAAGTACATTTCACGTGTTTACTTGTTCTAACGCAATGTTCCGAAATTATTACAAAAGTTTTATATATAAATAGATGCGGAAAATTAATGTGTTCAATATAATTTACTTTTATGAAATATAAGAACGGGAATTAACGCGATCATGCATAAGGGTATTTACATACCTTTATTATTGCCTGAAGTTTCGACCAGGTTGCACCGGCCGTGGTCACAGGCTGACTGTCTCAGCGGTGTTACTCTGTCTCCGTTGTCGAGGTCGATGAATCTTCATCTACCCCCGTGTTGTTGGATATCCATGTACCGCGACATACTACACCGGTACATGGATATCGAACAACAAGGGGGTAGATGAAGATTCATCGACCTCGACAACGGAGACAGAGTAACACCGCTGAGACAGTCAGCCTGTGAATACGGCCGGTGCAACCTGGTCGAAACGTCAGGCAATAATAAAGGTATGTAAATACCCTTATGCATGATCGCGTTAATTCCCGTTCTTATATTTCATAAATCATGCAACGCGAAAGTTTAAAAGTTATTAATTTACTTTTAATTCGTAACTTCCTCATATTAAAATAATAACAAATACGTTCAATTTCTAGAAATTCTTCTCCATTTTCGTCTAAAAATAACCCACGGTCATGTCATTGTACACACACTAGCGCACTTAATTTTTGGTCTTTATTTATTTTGTCGATTGCTAGTCTTTATTTTATAATTAAATAGTGTCAGGGTGAAATTCATGGGCCCAATATACTTGACATACTGGGGGTATAATTATACCCATTAGCAACTATTGCTGCAAGCATACATTATTATGCAATAATTGCTTATCATCAAACAGGTTGTATGTTAACATAATGGTACATATAATAAAACTAAATGCTAAGGTTTCAAATAACTTCTTTTTTTTTCTAAGTAATATCTAACTTACTTTTGGAGTTAGGTGCTTAATGCATTAAAAGTTGTACTGCAAATCGCATGAACCTTGTTAGGCCAAACTTTTATGTTAGGATTTAAGTTAAGCTTAAGCTGACTTTACGATAGTATTTGCAACCTTTGCGGTAAGTATTAAAAAAGAACCACAAACAACAAGTCGAGATAGGAAGGACATATCTTACTAGAGAACTTACACCTTACAGGATACCGTAGACAAATAACAATGCCGCGCCAGAAAGTGAGGTCATCAGCCCCCCTAGCCAAGTGTAATTCGTAGCGTAACGAACGTTAGATAGATCACGTGACATTTGTCAAATCGAACATTTTAGTATGAGTTCCACAGTTCCAATTAGCGATCACTACGGTTTTCTACTTCGCAAACTGCCATTTGGCTAGCCCCCCAGATGTAGAAGCTGCGTCAGCAGAGCGGGCGCAAGCGTGTGACGAATATTTCGTGTTTTGTGAGCTTGTATTGTGACTACGGTAAACGCTTTATATACGGTAAGATAGTGCGCTTGTTTTGCATCTCTCGTTCTCCCTACAGATTTTACCCGACTGAGCGTTATAAGAGCCGAGCGTGACGCGTAAAATACTCAAACGTGACGACTCAGTTTAACTCTCTAACTACAATAAGCAGTTGTCATTGACTGTATGGTACCTGAATATTTTTATTGGAATGAGAAAGCCATCCAAATACCTCGATAATGCTGTAAAACCGAACCAGGGGCCGAAGCTGAAGCAGATTACTATCGGATTTTTTGATTCATCATCATCATCATCAGTTCTATTTCAGTCTCCACTACAGGGGCACGACCCTCTATCGTTCGTCCTAGCGTATTTTTGATTGCAAATATCGAACTTCGACTTAGATTGGTGGTAATTGTATTTAGCTTAGTTAGTAGAAACCCTGGAGCTCTACCGACTAAGCTGAAGATGTTTGTCAATAACTTAAACATAGCACCTATTTTTCGAATCAAAATATTCGATGGTAATCGGCTTCAGCTTCGGCGGTAAGGCCTCTGGTCGGTTAAAATAAAAATTAAGTAATTTTATTGTATCATCATTTTCCAATGCTTTCCACCATTTGCGATCCATCGCTTTCCGGACCCAACCGTTACCTGCCACTTTGTTAAAGGTCGTCGGTTTATCTAGATAGAGTCGCTCTGCACTTCGTCGCCCCATACATGGCTTCTACTCTATGACTTTCCTCCTCTATCTACCATCGCTGACTCAGCAGACGTGGCCAGCCTACTGCCAATTCAGCTTGATGACTCTGAGAGGTATGTCGACCACTTTGGTTCTCCGTCAAATTTCTTCATTCCGGATTCGATCCCTTAGAGAAACCCCAAGCATCGCTTTCTCCGTCACTTTATCACATTATAAATATATTTAATCTATATTAGAGTGCAAATCTTTCTGTAGAAATTAGTTTACGGTCAATATCATAATAAATTAGTATGTTTAATTAGATCAGAGAGAGTAAGTCTCTGCACAATAAGTCGTAGTGGGGAAGACGCACTGATTGACCACTTTGGTCTTCAAGCATTAGGGTATATCTTTTGGGGTGTAAGTGGTTCATCAACGTCTTTAAACCAAAGCCAACTTCACCTGCACGAGGTAGGGTGCACCTCGTGCAGGTGAAGTTGGCTTTGGTGGCTTTGGCTGACTGACAAATGAAGCTCTGGCGAGTAGGGAGCGTAATTGTAAGTTACCCGACTGGGGAATGTACCTCCACCTCACAGAATACCGCAGCGAAATAACAGTTACTTTGAGGACTGTTGTGTTCCTGCGAGTGAGTGAGGTCACCAGAAAGGAAGGAGATGCTGCGATGGCAGCAGGGGTGGCGGCGCGCGAGCGATATTTTATATTGCGAGCGTTAATATGGCTACGGTAACCGTTTCACATCAGGCGGGCCGTATGCTTGTCTGCTACCACACGTAGTTTAAAAAAAAATCTGCGGTGAGGATGTGCCAAAGCTATTCATAAGCTGCCCAACCCAGTCGATTGCGAACAGTTTGTTTAGCGCCGCACGCACACACACTCATTCACACCCTGCACAGATATCAATGTTTATGTTATATATAGTTAACATTTGTATGGAGAAGTCTGGGCGTGGTGTAATATACAAAGCCCACCTTGTAATAACTAATTACGATAGCCATTGGCCGTATGGTTTCCGGCAGACTAGAATAGAATCACTCCGTCTCTTCCCGTATATGTCGTACAAGGCGACTAAGGGAAATACACTATCAAATATCGATCGGCCTCCCCAACCCGTTTGGCCAGCGTGGGGAGTGTAGGTCAAATCCTCCTTCCGTCTAGGACGGACGAGAGAGGGTCGTGCTCCTGTAGTGGAGACTAAAATGGACCTGATGATGAACATAAAATATCTCTCGCGCGCCACCACCCGCGCTGCGAACGCAGCATCTCCTTGCTTTCTGGTGACCTCACTCACTCGCAGGAAACATCCCTCTTTTGTTATTTGGATGCGGTATTCAGTGAGATGGAGGTACCTACTTTCCCCAGTCGCGTAGCTTACAATTACGCTCCCTACCTCTGTTTCCGCCAGAGCTTCGTATGTCAGTCAGCAGAGTGCACCGCATGTAGGTGAAGTTGGCTTTGATTAAAAGATGTTCATGAACCGCTTATACCCCACTGCTCTCACGTTACTGGGCTGACCCTGTAGTGACGTAAATGTCTTTATTAAAAGTATAATCGTGTTTGCTGAGTACCCTTTGTGTTAGCAACTCCATAAATCACTATATTTTGCCAAAGGAGTGTTTATCGAAAATTCTGAGAGATAAAAAGGCGGTGTTATTTTTTTCCACTAGCAATACTTCGAAACTGGTGAATGGTAGAGACGGTAATAATTGATGCTGAAATCGCTGTTTTTCGCATTTGTTTTTCTCTTTTTGTGTTTGGTGCAAGTCATAAGATTTTTGTAGTTATAGTACAATAAAAAAAATGGGACATATAAAAAAATATCATAAAAAAATATCAATAAATAGCACCAACGTGTCCATACTCCAAGAATTGGGTATCACACAGCGTTTGTCTGCCGTAGTACAGTCGCGCATTTTGCAGTACTTCGGACATGTCTCTAGGCGGGATAACGATTCCATAGAGCGCCTGGTCGTTCAGGGAAAGGTGGAAGGGACAAGACCACGCGGAAGATCACCTATGCGTTGGGTTGACCAGGTTAAATCGGCAATGGGAACCCGTGTATCTGACTGCGCCAGACAGTCTGCCAACAGGGAGAGATGGCGGGAGATCGTGCGGAGAGCTGTGTCCGCCTCCACCACCGATGTGGATGCCTCTACGTGACCACGACCGCTCTGCCAAGAGCGAAACGACAGAGAAGATAAAAAAATAACATCAAAAGAGACAGTCAGCCTGTGACCACGGTCGGTGCAACCTGGTCGAAACGTCAGGCAATAATAAAGGTATGTAAATATCCTTATGCATAATTGCGTTAATTTTCATAAATCATGCAACGCGAAAGTTTAAAAGTTATTATAATAAATGGAGTGTAAGTGGTACAAAAAACTTTGAACAAAACCCAACTTCACCTACACACGGTGCAACCTGTTGATGGACGAGAGGTAGGGCAGCGCATTTATAAGTTACTCGACTATAGAAGTGCCTTCCTCTAGCAGAATACCGGAGCCAAATAACAATTCCCTTGAGGGTTGTTGTGATTTTGTGTGTGAGTGAATTCAACATTTTATGTTGCGAGGGTTTTTATAACCGCATCATATCAGACGGGCCGTATGCATGTTTGCTACCCGACGTAGCATAAATAAAAATGGTGCTAAATCTAGTTTTAGTAGCAACCTTTTTTCATACAATAGTTTTCAAGGCTTTCCACGTGACAACTGTTTTATGTAACCGTGGCGTATGATTGTCACCTTAGTTGTTAAAAAAACTCAATATGGCGATCGCCACAAAATGCCAATATATTACGATATTAATTGGGTATCGAAAAAAAGTGTTTGCTGATGAAATAAAATAAAAATATAGTAACGTTTCGACTTGTGCCACACAAACATTTCATAACTTTTTAGTGTCCAATACAGTATTAGTGTCTGTTTCATTGGTGCTCAATGATTAACGACTGTTTACCCTTTGAGTTTGAGTATCTAGCCGAAAAAAAATTACTTGGAAACTTTTTTATGTTCCTCTGAATTGTGGCGATTAGAAGATATTTTTTCGAAGCCTTTCTCTTTTTTTAGGTTTTCGTACCTAAAGGGTGACAACAGGATTATGTGGTCTGTGCACACTTCGCACCACAGACTAATAAATAAGTATCTAGTAGACATGCATACATCCAATGAGTACGCGAGTAAGCGTACGACAGCTTAACTTAGTAAGGATTTCCTATTAGTCGCATACGTAATAAACCGTGATAAATTTGAAATGATTTCCAAGGGCGGTACCTATAGCTTTCAATTAGATGGCCTATATGCTTGTTTGTTGCACCGTGTGGTTTCCGGCAGACTAGAATAGAAGCACTCCGTCTCTTCCCGTGGATGTCGTACAAGGCGACTAAGGGAAATACATTATAAAACATCGATCAGGCCTCCCCAACCCGTGTGGCCAGCGTGGGGAGTGTAGGCCAAATCCTCCTTCTGTCTGGGACGAACGAGAGAGGGTCGTGCTCCTGTAGTGGAGACTAAAATGACCTGATGATGATGCTTGTTTCCCCAACTCTTATATAAATGATGCCAATATCGCATTGTCGATACCGGATTTGAGGCCCTACCGCCGAAGCTGAAGCCGATTCCGATCGATTATTTTGATTCCAAAAATAGGCCTTAGATTAAAGTTAGTGACAAACATAATCCAGCTTAGTCGGCAGATCCCTAGAGTTTCTATCAGCTAAGCTAAACATAATTACCATCAATTTAAGCTAAAGTTTGATTTTCGCAATCAAAAATTCCTGCGGCAATCGGCTTACGCTTCGGCGGTGAGACCTGATTAAAGTTATTGTCAAACATAATCCAGCTTAGTCGGCAGATCCCTGGAGTTTCTATTAGCTAAGCTAAACATAATTACCATCAATCTAAGCTAAAGTTAGATTTTCGCAGTCAAAAATTCCTGTGGTAATCGGCTTAAACTTCGGCAGTGACGCCCCTGGGGCCTACCGCCGAAACTGAAGCCGATTCCGATCCGACTTTTTTATTGTGAAAATTGAACTTCAACTTTGATTTATGGTACTTGTGTTCAGCTTAGCTGGTAGAAACCCTGGAGCTCTATTGACTAAGCTGAGGAGGTTTGTCAATAACTTAAATTTTGGGGTGTAAGTAGTTCATCATCATCTTTGGACCAAAGCCAACCTCCGTATTCGTAAAATAGATCTTTTGATGGAAAGCAATCACCACTGCCAATGCAGAACCGCAACACCAAGGGGTCATCAATCCGTTGCCATACTCCTTCCTTTCTTTCCTTTTGGTGACCTCACTCACTCGCAGGAACACAACAAACCTCAAGGGAATTGTAATAGCCATATTAACGCTCGCAACGTAAAATATCGTTCGCGCGCCGTCACCCCCGCTGCCATCTTCCTTTCTGGTGACCTCACTCACTCGCAGGAACACAACAGCCCTCAAGGGAACCGTTATTTGGCTGCGGTATTCTGTGAGGTGGAGGTACATTCCCCAGTCGGGTAGCTTACAATTACGCTCCCTACCTCTCTTTTCGCCAGATCTTCGTTTGTCAGTCAGCAGGGTGCACCGCGTGCAGGTGAAGTTGGCTTTGGTTCAAAGATGTTGATGAACCACTTACACCTCTAATGGAGTACGCTCTAATCGCCTTCAGTTGAGGGGAGACCCGTATTCCAGCAGTGGGATGAGTAAGGATCGACGACGACGACTTATTTCTTATTACTATGATAATATCACCAATAAATTTAACTCAGTCAAAGGCAAATTTATACTCATTCCTATCCAATTTATCGCGAAGTAATACCAAAATGTGGAAATACCAATATGCGAGGATTTTAACACAAGATTGATCGCGCAAGGAGTAATCTTTGCACTCCTTGCTCGACGAAAATTTAATATATTCTCATATATCACAATTCGGCTATAAATTCGTTCGGCAAATTCAATTATATCTGCGAAAGAGTGTCAATTTACCGTGAAACGATATTTATTCTGGAGATCGCGAGGTCTTATTGGTAAGATTATAGGCTGGAAAACATGGCGTGTGGGAGTAGGTGTATGGGAGACAAATTAATGAAGGTATTAATGTGTAACATGTTAAAATTTGTCATATAATTTTGTTTATGTATTTGAAAACGAAGCCCGTAGATGAGGAGATTGGTGGAGAGCCTTTAAATGCCTTCGACAAAAGGGAAAGTTTTATTATAATTCAAACTTCTCAAAGGGGCCTCTACGCGGTGGATCCATATCCCCGCGCACGCCTATCAAATGACCGGGTTTGACCCGTGAATTAAGAGAGATAATAAATTCTTTATTTTCAAAAATATTTACACAAAATAGTCCCTGATCTATGTGCTCGGCACGAAAGAGCCTGTATTACATAAATCAGTGTCTTCTTCCAAATCGGCGACCCCTTGGGTTACTCATCTCCATGGGCGGTGGTGATAGCTTTCCATCAGGTAACCCACATGCTCGTTTGCCTCCCTGTCACATAAAAAAAGGCTCTGTGAATATAAGATTTCTCTCATTCTCTCATTTTCATTTTCTCATTCACTCTCTCTCTTTCTCTCTCTATGTAAGTAAAATCAATTATTTATCCGTACGTCCGTCCGTCCATCAGTATTCCTGCCTGCTATGAAATAAAGGTATTTTTAAAAGCATACTTTTTAGTTTTAACTAAAAAGTATGATTCTTCGTAGATTTTTTTATACATAATCGGAACTATTTTAATTTCGAATGTTATATTTTTTTGAAACGACTTGCAACCTTCTTAGTAATAAAAAAATTGGCGGGAAATCATTTGTCAATTGTTTTTTATCACACATCAAAGTTGGCCGTGTGGTTTCCGGCAGACTAGAATAGAATCACTCCATCTCTCAAGGAAATACATTATAAAACATCGATCAGGCCTCGCCAACCCGTCTGGCCAGCGTGGGGAGTGTAGGCCAAATCCTCCTTCTGCCTGGCACGGACGAGAGATGGTAGTGCTCCTGTAGTGGAGACTAAAATGACCTGATGATGATGATGAGATGATCAAAGTTCTACGCACACGTACGCAACGAAAATGGAATTAAGTCGAAAAGATTTTAGAGCGATGATTTTTTATGATTTTAAAGTTCTCTCTCTCCGCAAGACTGTGCCGCTCGTCTTCAAAATGCTTTTGGGAGAGAAGCACCTTGTTTAAGCACCGTGAGGCGATAGTTTGCTGAATTTGAGAGAGGTCGGGTTTCTTTACATGACGAATTTTGTGAAGGGCGGCCTTCAACTGCCGTCAACGAAAATAATGTCTAGCTACTGTTAAGCGGCTAATTGAAAAAAACCCGCGGATTACCTATGACAATTCGAGGACTATTGGGGATTGGTATGAGTCAAGTTCAGAAAATTTTACACGAAGAATTAAAAGTTCGGAAACTTTGTTGTCGTTGGATCCCTCATGAACTGACAGCGGAGCAGTAGCGGGCTCGCGTGGAATGGTGCTCACAGATGCTACTGAAGTACGACCATGGACATTCTAATGCTGTTTATGACATTGTCATAGGAGACGTGAATTTATTGTTTAGAACCCGAAAAAAAACAACAATCTTGTGAATGTGTGTTTGAAAATGAGAACAGGCCAACAAAAGTGAGGCAGGCGAGAAACGTTGGTGGAATGGTGCTCACAGATGCTACTGAAGTACGACCATGGACATTCTAATGCTGTTTATGACATTATCACAGGAGACGTGAATTTATTGTTTAGAACCCGAAAAAAAACAGCAATCTTGTGAATGTGTGTTTGAAAATGAGAACAGGCCAACAAAAGTGAGGCAGGCGAGAAACATGATCGCGTTTTTTTTCTCAGCTACGGGTCCCATCTGCACAATTCCACTTGAAGATCAAAAGAGTGTTAATACCAAGAGGTATTCTACCATTTGTTTACCCAGGGTGTTAGAAAAAGTTCGCGAAAGACTAGCAAAAAGCCACGTTCTCCTACATCATGATAACGCTTCTTCACACACGGCGAACAAAACAAAGTCATTTTTAGCTTCCGAAAAAGTACAACTCGTCACCCATCCTGCACATAGCCCCGATCTAGCATCCTGTGATTTCTGTATTTGCCCCAAAATCAAAGATTTGGTGAGAGGTTTCACTTTTACCAACACCGAAGAGGCAGTGATAGCGTTCAATCGGCACGTAGAAAACATGCCTTCAGATCTGTGGTCCTTCTGTTTTAAAAAATGGTTCGATCGCATGAAAAAATGTTTAAAATGTAAAGGAGAGTATTTTGAAAAGCAATAAACATAATCATAATGTTATAATAAAGCACTTGTACTATTCCACGTACAGTATAGTACAAGTGCTTTATATATAACATTATGATAATAATGTTCCACCAAGTGCCAACAATTAACAGTATCAACTTTATTAAACATAATATTTTGGTTATAACAAGTTACGCAAATCTTTTAGTGTGACCTACGTACTACGTCGGGTGGCAAACAACCATACGACCTGCCTGATGTGAAGCGGTTACCGTAGCCATATTAACGCTCGCAACAAAAAATATCGCTCGCGCGCCGCATCCACGCTGCCAACGCAACATCTCCTTCTTTTCTGGTGACTTCACTCACTCACAGGAACACAACAACCCTTAAGGGAATTGTTATTTGACCACGGTATTCTGAGAGGTGGAGGTATATTCCCCAGTCGGGTAGCTTATAATGACGCCTCTTTTTTCGCCAGAGCTTTATTTGTCAGTCAGCAAGGTGTACCGCGTGCAGGTGAAGTTGACTTTGGTTCAAAGATGTTGATGAACCACTTACACCTCAAATGATACTAAAACGTATGATTTTACAAAAAAAAAAACCGTTATTCCATAGCAGACAGGAAAAAGAAAAAAATTGGGACTATGAACCGGGAAATGATCACACGTTAATAAGTATTTCGAATCAGGATTTAGATACCTAAAGAACCTTATAAACTGGAACAGTATAATTTTAAGCAGCAGCACCCATTTCTGTGATCACAGTCTCAGCAATAATTAGAACCGTCACTTTACTGATTGAACACTCAAATATGATCTAAAGGAGTACTTCCTAACATAGTAATTTTATTAGCAAGTTACTAATTAATAATTCAAACATGCCCTTTGATTTGGAACTCCGACGCCACTTGGAGGCGCCGTCTAAACTTGTGAAGTTATGAATTGGGTCAATACGGATTTGAAACTTGAGCTGCAGCTATTAATTCTAAACAGATGTATGCTGATGACTCTTTTAGTATAGTATAAATATGTATGACCGCGTATCCGTAGCAGAACTAGAGTTACTGGCCTAACTACCTAAGGAGATAAAGGTACTACTGTGGTACTACATAAGAATCAGTAGGCTACAAGACAATGGGCTTGTTGCCTATGTTACAAAATTATAAAAACTTTCTATCAGTAACGTAAAATACATAAAACTAGAACGATCTGCGGTCTTAAAATTTCAATAACTTATGTCCGACGTGCTTTATGTTCGGTCAAAGTTTGGTGGGAAAGTCCATTTAAAGTTATGAAATTATAAAAAAAAATATTACCATTGTAGAAACAATAAAAAATACTATAACTTTTGTTACGGCACTGGCTACATAAACGCAATATTTAACATAGCTGTCATACAAATTTCTGATTTAATGCATTTAGATTATCACGGTGTGACGTCATAACGTGGTGGCCTTATTGTATGGAGCGTTTTCGGCATAGTCCAAAATTGTGATCTTCAAGTTATCATATCTCGACAAGTTTTTATGCAATCGAAGTAATTATTTCACCTTTAGTTATATTATGGTGACGTCTTTAAATAACAAATCGAAAAAAAAAATGGGATACAAGCCTATTAAATTAAAAATCTAAACAGCCGCCGATCTTCTAGTCTAATCAAGCCCTTTCATTTAATAGCCATATTAAGGGAGTTGCGAAAAAAAATATATTTAATTCGCCATTTTGTGATGACGCCAATCTTGGATTTGAAATTTATCATAGTGTATAGTATCCTACTAGTCAAGGCCTTTCATTTGATACCCATATTGAAGAGGTTGTGTAAAAATAAGTAATCAGTAATCTTGGACCGATTTTCGTCAAACACTCCCGTTAGAATAGAAATACGTCAAACTTATAACACCCCGTCGATTTTGCGTCTAGGGTTAAAATGGCAGTGGTCAGGTCACATGGCAGGCAGAATTGGCGGCCGATGAAGTAGAAAAGTTTTTGAATGGCGACCGTGAACCTGAAAACGCGGTGTAGGATGGCCCCCAGTAGATGGGCTGATCACTGGATGGATGGATGCAATCGGTACTAAAACGATCATTGAGGTAATCTAAGGGGGAGGCTATGTTTAGCAGTGGATGACAGTATGACTACTTCCTGCCGCTAGCACCATTCAGCCTCACTTCCCGTCTAAGACGAATCTGGAGCAAATCGCAAGGAAGTTTCACTCAGAATTTTGGAAGATTTAAAGCCTTTTCAATAGCAATTCTGGGCTCTATACCGATGAAAATCGCCGGAGGAACAAAGTTGTCTCATGGCTCTCAGAGTTGCAGTCTGAAATATGGCAGTGGGCTGACCCAGGGACAGAGAGTGAGTAGACGAGTCATAAAATCTAGTGGAGGTCGAGTAAGGGCCATGTATATATCTATTTACTAAATATTTCAGTGGCGAGAGCGAAGCGAGCGGAAGGCTTACGCCGAAAAGTCACTTTTGGAAATGAATACGCTCCAAAACTACTGAACCGATTTTGATGAAACTTGTCACAATTAAAAACCTTGACATACTTGAGATTTGTGTCGAAAAAAAATTGATCTCGATCACATGATGATAGAAAATGTATTTTATGATCATTCCTCAAGGACATCCTTGAGGAATGATCATAAAATACATTTTCCATTGAAGTCAATGGAAAACATGCACTCAGCAAATCTACTCGATCCACTCAACCTCGATTTCTTCCCCGTGGGCTAGGATCCGGCCTAGTAAAAAGTCATTTCAGTCTCCTACCGCATCTGTCAGCGTCTGTCTGTCAGATGCGGTAGTTTTTTCTTTAGTTAGAACCTCGTAGTTAACGATTGGCGGGAGTTGTTGGGTACCAAAATAGCATGCCTGGTGTCATCTGGTGTTGGAAGCCAAGATCAACTTTGGGTCTCTGCATCAACATGGTAAGTATATAAGTATTATCACTGTTCTCTTTGTCTTTTTCTCTACAATCTTGAGATATTAATCACACTCAGCAAGTTCCACCTGCTGGCGTAATTTAAGATATTCACCCGTCCCTTTTATATCTAAAACTTTCCGAAATTGAGTTAAAAATACATTTACGAACTAAACCTTTCATTGGATTCAGTAACTGCTACCCTGAAGTTAATCTGAAGTGACTTCGACGAATTTACATGTAGATTGAGTTTCAGAATTGATCCATTCGAACGTTCATAGTTATAATACTGATACAAACTCAAAAACTACATCTCATAAAATCAACTCATTCTCTTAAATCTATGGGCTTAAAATTTAAAATTGATTATCAAATAGTATGCGAACAGCAAATGTAAGGTAAAATGTGAATTAGTTAAGCAATTTTATTAATGCCTCTGAATGTACATTAGGCTTTCTTGTATGGATTGCATTAAGGTTCAATTTCGCAAATTGAATGATTAAAGGAGATATGATTTCAATTTGTAATAAGTCTCAAGTCTGAGCTTCAATGAGCTTCGAATCGTGTGTGATGGGTTACAGGGATTGTTTGTTTTTGCGTTGTTTTTGGATACGGTAATTGAAATATTTTATCGCTTAATGTTTTTTGATTTTTATAGTAAATCAGGTGGCAGATAAGTATACGACTCGCTTGATGTGAAGCGGTTACCGTAATCTATAAACGTTTAGAACATATGGTTTCAGCAACTCTTTCATTTTTGAATGCCAATTCTCCTAGTTTTTTAACATCTCAGAATGAAAGTTGACTAAAGGGGCATTTCACGTGAAGCAGACAGCGAAAAAAAAGTGACGTTCTGAAATTTGTTCATATTCGGCTTAATTGTACCTCTAGTAGGTATGAATGTAGACACAATATTGGTTAAGATAGGGATTTGTATGATGTTTATTTGTTAAGATAGGGGTTTCTAAAGAATTGTCGTTTTTAAAATTCGTATTTTTTTAAAATATTTTTTCGAATTAAACAAATTTATTTAAAAACATTACATGGCGACTTAAATAGAAAATTTACTGTTCTTTCTAAATACAAAATAGAATTGGATTTTTTTATTTTTTTTAATATACAAAACCTGGAAATAAATTTTCCAAGTCAGAATTTTAGTAACCCCAACCAATTTTTTTTGATTTTTTTGTTTCAAAATATACTCAATCTAACGATTGAGGTCAGACCCGTATTCTAGCCGCCTTTGCGCGGTATGAAAACACTCGCGTTCACCAACCCGCAGACGAGTAGAATGGTAGGGTACGCTTTAAACCTTTTCGATTGAGGGGAGACCTATATATACTAGCCGCCTTTGGGCGCCATGAAAACACTCGCTTTCGTCAACCCGCAGCAGAGCAGAGTGGTAGAGTACGCTTTAAACTTCTTCGATTGAGAAGCGAGTATAAATCCAGCAGTGGAATGTATAAGGGTTGATGCAGAATGTCCAAAATCTTGATACTTTGCCCTAGGGCAAGACCTGCAAATTATGAGGTCTTCCTAGGAGGAAGCCTACTTACGAATTGAAAATTTCCCTTTTGACGAGCTCGGTGGTCGAATGGTTAGCAATGTCTACTTTGACTCCGAGGTCGCGGGTTCGATCGCCGCACATGACAAACATTTGTGTGCATGAACATGTCTGTTTGTCTTGGTCTGAGTATTTTCTATATATTATAATGTATCTATTTACAAAAAAAAAAATACATTTATCAGTTGTCTAGTTCCCCTTAGTACAAGCTTTGCGCTTAATTTGGGACAAGATGGCGCTGTGTAAATTGTCTAGAAATATTTATATATTTATTTTTAAATCTGTTTACAATGCAAAAGGAAATGTAAGGACCTTTAATTTAAACAAACTTATAAAAAGATTCAAAATGGATACCTGGTCACAATTAATACATAATTTAGGTATTCTTCTTGGTATTTAGGAGAAGCTTGATAACGTCGTTGCGCGTGATAATCTAATCGACCGTAGTCTATCTATTGATAGGATTATTTACCTATATCAAGCGTTTCTTTACTACAGAGGTCACGTCAGCATGGGCGGCAGTGGCATGTATCTTCTGTTTCAGATTCTGATTGAGGAGCTCGGTGGTCGAATGGGAGCAATGGCCACTTTGACTCCGAGGCTGTGGGTTCGATCCCCACACAAGACAAATATTTGTGTGCATGAACATGTTTGTTTGTCTTGGTCTGGGTGTTTTCTATATATTATATGTACGTAACTATAAAAAAAAAATCGGCCAAGTGCGAGTCGGACTCGCGCACGAAGGGTTCGGTACCATTATCTATAAAAACGGCAAAAAAAAAAACACGTTTGTTGTATGGGTTTTTATGAGCCCCTTAAATATTTGTTTTATTTAATTATTTATTTTTAAAGTGAATACATAACTAAATATTATGTGAGTATTTCAAGTATCTACCTATTGCCGTTATCAATTGCGAGCAATAACGAGCAAAATAATCACGTTTGCGGTATGGGAGCCCCCTTAAATATTTATTTTATTCTAGTTTTTAGTATTTGTTGTTGTAGCGGCAACAGAAATACATCATCTGTGAAAATTTCAACTCTAACTATCACGGTTCATGAGATACAGCCTGGTGACAACGGACGGACGGACAGCGGAGCCTTAGTAATAGGGTTCCTTTTTACCCTTTGAGTACGGAACCCTAAAAAAGCAGGTTGCACTCCGGGAGTGCCAGTAGAAGTGAAAACTTGAACATTAACGTTGTGCATTTTTGAATATTTTGGAGTGGTTAGGAAATAATTTCGCACGAATTGCTTTATTTAACAGTTTATCAGTGCTATTATTTATGTGGTAAAATATAATATTAATTTATTGCGCTATCGTAAACAAACATAAACTATTCAAAGCAATCTCAATCGTAACTTAAAGCGTCTTTGCTTAAAGTTGGATTTTATAGTCTCGCAGCTTTGTCTTACGAACTGTCATTTCGAAACTACATATTTCGAATCAGTAAAATGTTCAAAGAATTCTCAATCGTATCGTCTTTGTTTAAAGTTGACTTTTGTAGTTTCGCAGCTTTGTTTTACTAATTTTCGATCAGTACACGTGATCCTGACGCGAGTTTAACATTTTTTACCCATCCCAAAAAGTGCACAACGCCGCTAAAGAAGTTTTCACTTCAAAAATGTATTTCAGTATAATATCAGTTATCTAGTACCCATAGTACAAGCTTTAATTTGTCCAGAAATATTTATTTATTGATGGATACAGCGTCGACCGCTGCAGCTGGAGCAGAGCTAGAAATGTTATGTAGCATTGCTAAAATCAAAGCCGTATTTGTTACGTCGAATTAACAAACAGTGCAAATAAATCAACCGTCAACCACGGTTTGTCAACGAGGAGCTCGTCACCAAACACCAGTGTTTGATCAAACTGCCCACAGTATTTGTACACCTACGACATCAAACGAAATGGGCTGTTTTAGAGCACTGTATTAGTTAGTGATGTGAAGTCTCGAAAAGTCATAGATAAAAAGAATTTCTACGATACAATCACCGACATATACCTACTTTTCAAGAAGAATTCCACGTGTTACTTCATTATTAAAAACTAATAGATTTAAAAAATATATAAGAATATTAATTATATAAAATAGTGTAAGGCACATATCTAACGGGCCAATTTATACTGGATACAATGTAATACGAGGATATAATATAGCTGATAAGTCACCAAGATTGGGGCTCCTCTTTTCGCTTACCATTAGGCGAAGCGGAGCCAAAATGCTGAGCTAATATAAAAAAAAAATATTATATGTACTTATACCCGACCCCGACTATAAAATTAAATGAAGTTGCAGGTTTTGTTTCACCAGTATTATGTACAAAATAATGTATTTTTGCTATTCGACAGCATATTTTATTTCATTATCCTAGACTATAAAATAGCAAAAATAATATACGAAAGTCAAATTTTTATTGTTGTCGATTAATTTATATTAAAATAGATATTCTATTTTAATATTTTAAATATTAAACATATATCTTAAATTTCTAATACATTTTATCGTTAAAAATATTAAAATAATTTAACGGAACACGAACAAATTGATAAACATCCCTATCCCATTCGATAAACATTTTCGTAGACTGTTTGATTTAGAGATATTGTCTTGTCTGTTCATTATGTATGCCCTTTGGGGGACAAATATCGAAAGAGCAACATATTTGCGCAGGCGGTTTAATTAGATTTTATTAATGTTTAAGATCAAAGTTCGCTATTTATGATATTGGACAAGGGTTGCAACCTTTTATGTGGTTTAAATAATTATGTATGGATATGTACTCGTATGTTGCGAACAAGTCGAAGGAGTTAAAGAATAATATTCCTGGACAAATTACACACGGTCAACTATTCCCAAACTAAGCAAAACTTGTACAATGAATACTAGATAACTGATATTACTTAAATACATTTTTTTTTGTAAATATATACATACTATACATAGAAAACACTCAGACCAAGACACCCAGAACAATACAAAGAGACATGTTCATGCACATAAATATTTGTATTGTGCGGGGATCTTACCGGCGACCTCGGAGTCAAAGTCGCCACCGGGCTCGTTAGAAAATAATAAAACCTGAAAAGCAAATTATTTTTATGATCTCTTTCTAAGACCCTTTATTTTGTTATGAAAACATGAGGAACTTAAAGCTTAAAACAATCCACATAGATATAACTCGTTTCGCTCTACAAGCTTTTAATGCAGCAGCCACAAATTTTAGATAATATATTCAGCCAAGATCATACTGTCGACACTCTTCAGTTAGTTGCTAAGCGTGTATTCTGTTATCTGTGTTGTATATTTATAATATAGGTAATTAATAATGAATGACATTTTATGACCCTGGATACAAGTCCTTTAGAGCCCTACCATTCTATTATTTCGTCGTCTTATTCCTGGCTTTAGACTTGGCTTATGACTAATGACATTATACTCAATTACAATTAGGTACTCAACAGTAAAACTGATAGTGCAATTATACTACAAAATCTATTTTGCGTGACATCTTAGCTATATAAGAAGATATATAGCTAAGATGTAAGAATCTTGACAGCGGCGATATACACTTTTAATCAAATATTCCACAAATTTTATACAATATAACGATCACTTGCAGCATTATATAATATTTCCACTATTTATATTGTTTAGCAATATTAATTAATGTTCGTTGTCAACCCTTATTCATCCCACTGCTGGGATACGTGTCTCCTCTCAAACGAAGAGGTTTAGAGCACACTCCACGACTCTTTAGTTTCTTTGAGTTAAATAAACCGATTCATGGGCAGGCTACGGTCGATGCTGATTAACTTGCGTGTTCGTGTAGTATATATACTATATTACTATACACTATATTATTGGCCGTGTTGTTTCCGGCAGACTAGAATAGAATCACTCCGTTTCTTCCCGTGGATGTCGTACAAGGCAACTAAGGGAAATACATTATCAAAAATCGATCAGGCCTCCCCAACCCGTTTGGCTAGCTCGGGGAGTGTAGGCCAATTCCTCCTTCCGTCTAGGACGGACGAGAGAGGGTCGTGCTCCTGTAGTGGAAACTAAAATGGACCTGATGATGATGACTATATACTATAGTATGTTGTGTATAGTAATATAAACCTTAATACACACGCGCAACGACGCCATCGAGCTCCTCCAGGTTCCAAAACATAAGCATTTTAAAATTAAAATATAATACGAGGCAACCCTATCGTACTTCAAAATACACTAATTACCTTTGCAAATAGTTGTTTAAATATTACTAGACGAAACATCGTTAAATATTTGATATGATCTAAATCTTGGAAGTAATCTAGTTCATGTTATTAAAACTTTGTAAATATTAACATGTTTATAATATAATATATAGTTAAATGTAATCTAAGATACCATGTTTTGAAAGTTTACTAGTAGATTAAATAGGGAACCCTAGGGATTTGATAGGGATGGCGTGGCTCTTTCAAAATACAATTGCAGATGAAGTCAAATCCAATCGATTATTTTTTTTTATGAGACGGGGGCAAACGAACATGTGAGTCACGTGGTGGAAAGCAATCATCACTGCCCATGGAGATCAGCAACACCAAGGGGTCGCAAATATAATTAATCATCATCATCATCAGGTCATTTTAGTCTCCACTACAGGAGCACGACCCTCTCTCGTCCGTCCCAGACAGAAGGAGGATTTGGCCTACACTCCCCACGCTGGCCAGACGGGTTGGGGAGGCCTGATCGATGTTTTATAATGCATTTCCCTTAGTCGCCTTGTACGACATCCACGGGAAGAAACGGAGTGATTCTATTCTAGTCTGCCGGAAACCACACGGCCAATATAATTCAAGTCAATTCAAAAAGGGTTAAGGCCTTACGCGCGAAAGTGGTGCCACTTAGGTCAAACAACTCCTCTGAACACACCCTATTGTACAGACGGTAGAACACACAAAGGGACGCTAAATCTCTCCTCAGACTTAAATGTTCTAAACCGTCTGTCAGTTTAGGATCGTCAACAATCCTCACAGCACGCCTCTAAATCGAGTCACAAGGTGCAAGCTGGTATCTAGGCGCTCCCGCCCACAGATAGCAATAGAACTCCATATGCGGCCGTACTTGAGCTTTGTAGAGCAGCTGGGATACGGGCCTCCCCTCAATTGAAGAAGTTTAGAGCACACTCCATCATGCTGCTGAACTGCGAGTTGGCGGTGGCCAATGTTTTCAAACCTTCTTAAGGCCACTGACTTGGCTTAACGACTGTCATCTAACGATAACAGCCGGGACCGAAGTCTTGGCATGCCTTACGAAGCACGAAGGAGCTCGAGATAAATAACCCATGCAATGACAGGCTGCGTTCGACGTTGCTTAGATTAGACTGATACGCGGAACGACGCCAGCGAGCTCTTCTTAATTTTATATATATAAAAAAAAAAACAATTTAACATTATTATAATAGGCTGACAATGTTCAAAAATTGTATACATTATTTAATAATATCGTAAAATACACAGAACTATAAAGATCTGCAAACTTTTATTCTAATATCTTCCGTCCGACTAATTTTTGGGTTGATCAAAGTTTGGCGGGAAAGTCCATTTTAAAAGTATGAAATTATTAAAAAATGATATTTCCATTATAGAAGCAATAAAAAATACTATAACTTTTATTATTATACTAATTACCTAGACGTAATATTTATCATAGCTGTCGTACAAATTTCTGGTTTAATGCATACAAAATACAAACCTGTGACGTCATAAGTCAGTAGCCTTTTGTATGGAGCGTTTTCGGGAAAGCCTGATTTTTGAATTAACATATCTTGAGAGATTTTTAACCGACTTCAAAAAAGGAGGTAAAAAAGGTAGGTTTTGGGGTGTAAGTGGATCATCAAGATCTTTGAACCAAAGCCAACTTCACCTGCACGTGGTGCACCCTGCTGATTGACAAACGAAGCTCTGGCGAAAAGACAGGTAGGGAGCGTAATTGTAAGCTACCCGACTGGGGAATGTACCTCCACCTCACAGAATACCGCAGCCAAATAACAATTCCCTTGAGGTTTGTTGTGTTCGTGCGAGTGAGTGAGGTCACCAGAAAGAAAGGAAGGAGATGCTGCGTTGGCAGCGAGGATGGCGGCGCGCGAGCAATATTTTATGTTGCAAGCGTTAATATGGCTACGGTAACCGCTTCACATCAGGCGGGCTGTAGGCTTGTCTGCCAACCGACGTAGTAAAAAAAAAAAAAAAAAAGGAGGAGGTTATCAATTCGACTGATTTTTTTTTTGTTTTATTGAGACGTCCCTACATACTCGTATTAAAGCGAAAAAAATGTTGGTCAAATAGCCTATTATAGAGAAGCCCGGTGGTCGAGTCTCTGACTCCGAGATCGCGGGTTCGATCCCCGCACAAGACAAACATTTGTGTGGATGAACATGTATGTGTGTCTTGGCCTGGGTGTTTTCTATGTATTATAAGTACGTATTTACAAAAAAATGTATTTAAGTACATTTATCAGTTGTCTAGTACCCATAGTACAAGCATTGCGCTTAATTTGGGACTAGATAGCGATGTGTAAATTGTCCAGAAATATTTGTTATCAATATATATTATTATTTATTCATTTTTAAGACCGCAACTTATGCAAAAATGAGAGCGTAGCATAATGCAGCGCAAAATATGTGAATGTGGGAATAAAATAAAATGCCCCGAGTATTTGTTGAATAACATAACGTTCCTCATAAATGAGGAAGCAGCATGTACATAATTATGTTTGCTTCAAATAAATTTATTTTTTGTGTTTGAGTCAAAGTGTTTGCATCTCATTTATTTATCAGGCTTCCAATTTCATTTATTTGCAGTGTGTGTTGCCAGGTTCATCATCATCATCATTATCAGCCTGTATATATCCACTGCTGGATATAGGCCTGTAGCAATGCTTTTCACCATATGCGAGCCTCCGCTTTCCACCAGCCACTTTTTTTGAGGTGTTGGTAGCAGGGTTGCCGGATACTGGGTGCAAATAAAATTCTGGTGAAACTCATTGAGAAATGATGATCTAAAGTCGCCACGCTGGGCAGGCGGGTTAGCGACTGTCGCCAGCGCCTAGTTTGTTAGATAGCAGGGTGCACCACGTGCACTTGAGGTTGACTTTGGCTGAAAAAAAAATTGAGCCATTTATAGTGATTACTTATGGTACAAAAACATGGTCTGGTACCACCCATCATAATGGGTCTTTACAGTGCAAGGTGTGTTGGAGAAAGCTAAGATGGGGATACCTCTACGTGGTAGACTCAGAAATGAGTATATCTGTAGGTAGTAGAAATTGAAGTATCGATATAGCTTCTAGGATCAGTAGGCTGAAACAGCAGTGGGGTCATAGGTCGCAAACTGACGGCAATGAGTATAAATAAAGTAGGTATATGAAGGCCAATTCTCGTAATTTTTCTACGAACGCAGATTGAAAGTTGACCGAATCGAGATTGAATTGTGAATTGACTAAAATTATATACTTGATTTCATTAATTAATTATTATCAATTCTTGTTGTTGGCAAAGTAACATACTTAGTTTGTTTAATTTTCACTCATATTTCGATATAATCCCGCTTAAATTTAATTTTGAAGTTACATATTGTGTTACGAGAATACCAAATGTGACATTTGTGAGATCGAGACTGGATCGAAACTGAATTTTGACTATAATTTAATTACGAGAATTGCCCCTCTGGAGTGTCGACCAATGACCGAAAAGCGCAGCAAAGGAGGGAAAGCCTTATCAGGAGTCGATGTATATGGATGGCATAAAATCGATTATTGTGAAAGTCTTTGGGGGAGGCTTAATAAATTAAATTCAGCAGTAAGGGCATCTACTGCAGTGACAGAAGTGACTTAAAGGTAATGACTCTAGTCGTATCTGACGCATCAAGGCTAGACTTTACACTTTTAAACCTGAGGCTTAATTAAAAATGAATACTTAGTTATTATAAGGTCAAGATAGAAGAAGAAGAAATGTTTATTGTACCATAATACAACACTGTTACATTAAATTTTAGATAAAAATAAAATAGAAAGATGAAGAAAATAGTGCAGCATGATGCTACAAATTCGACCCAACTCAGCATTATGCCGTGGTTTGAGTCAGTCAGATACCTGCGCTGCTTTTCAGCTGGGACCAGTCTGTGACGCGCAGAAAGGAGAAACAGACGCAATACTAGTATTATTTAAAATATCACCGCTATCGGGTTGCTCAGAGTTTTAGATTCCATGTTGAATTATTGCTAATGTTTGAAGTACAAGAAGATACCCCATATAACGATACTTAACCGCATATCCCAAAACGGGGAAAAGATAAGAAATAATAACGTAAAATAACAAATAAAATTGTATAAAAAAATCGGGCTCCAAGAATCCGTTTCCAGGGCCCTAAAACTAATATTAAGAAAAATCGTACGTTACGTACACAGAACAGAAAAATATAGTACAAAATATTTTTTTTATTTTGTTTTGTGGTTACGTACATACTATTATTATAGAGCATACCTCAAAATCATCTTTAGAAGCAAAGCCAATCTCATCTGCACATGGTGCATTAGTTACGACGGTTAGCTAATGGGGCTCTAACGATCCCTTATTAGGGTAGTTTGTTGTCGAAATCTGGGATTGTCGTATATGAAAATGGCATCTGCAACTGATTAGTTAAACCAATCTTTTAAATAAAACTATCTTTCGGCTTCGTACGCGCGTATACTAGTATCCCATGAGAATTTTCAAAAATATTTCCTTAACACTACTGTACAGGCGTCACTTTTTTACACCAACAATAATAGGTGTGGCCTACTGTAGTAGGCCATTTTAAACTGACAATAAATATTTTATTTAGGTGAAATTTAAATACAATTATTAAAATTAAGGCAAACAATGATAATAGCAAGAACATATAAACAAAAATGTAATAGTTTTCAAGGTGTACTCATTTAAGTACAACTGCCTCTGACGTGTTTAAAGCATAAAATCATATTGTCAATATTGTATACGTAAATTTTAACTCATATCACAGTATAAATAATAGTACTATACAGTATGGTCACTCCCTGCCGCTCACTCGTGTCTACCTCACCTCCCCTCTGAGACAAATCTGGAACAGTTTGTATAGCGCCGCACGCACTCACGCATATTCACGCTCTGCACAGACGTCATTGTTTATGTTGTAATAAACGACGCGACATTTGTATGGACTGGCCGGGGTGTGTATATCAACAATTACAATCTACATAATAACCACGGGAATTAACGCGATCATGCATGTAAAGTAGTTTTACATACCTTTAATATTGCCTGATGTTACCATGATATCCACATACCGCGACACACCACACTAACGACGTCCCTATTCTGCGAAACTATAGACGGGTCCTTATTCTGCAAATTATCCGACTGCAAACCAAAACGAGGTGGACTGATATTAATCACTGGATTCCATGCTGTTATATATATATATATATATATATATATATATATATATATATATATATTCTATGCATTATATGTATGTATTTATAAAAAAAAATATAAGTATTATATCAGTTATCTAGTACCCACAGTACAAGCTTTGCTTAGTTTGGAAAAGATGGTGATATGTAATTTGTCCGACGATAACAGAGGCCTTACCACAAGCTCTAAACGCAGGAATGGAAACATCATGGTTGCGAATTTATGAATGAAATCCATTGATAAATACGCAACCATCATAGTTCTATTCCTGCGTTTAGAGCTTGTGGTAAGGCCCCTGAACTGTATCAATTAGTATTGCACGCATTAAGAGTAAAACCTAGACACCGATAAGCGGCTTTGGTATGTGATTTATGATTTTTGGGACGCCGATGGACGGCCTTGGTACGCGATGGGTAAAGGCGAACTTGAAAGCGATAAAAGATTTAATGGATATTTGCTACGCTAGACTTTGATTAACAGACATTCTTCAAGACCAAAATCATTATTATAATCAAAAAATCTGTCTGTAAAACAAATACGTACCTATTTTATATTTATTATCTTCGCCGCCAATTCACAGTTTCCTTTCAGGGACTCAAAGGTTGACTGGAAGAGATCCCTTACAGGGATAAGTCCGCCCTTGTACACTATGTCTTATCACTACAATCTGTGTTATGTAATATTTAATGCAATAAAGATTTTATAAACAAACACAACTTCTGGCTCCCTAGCAATATCCCCTTATAAAAGACCCCATACATACATATCACCGGGTAGGTGTTATATCGTATGAGCATATTGACAGTAACGCTGTCCCCTAGGGCATCAGACAGCTTTGAATTGCGCATTTGAGGGTATTGAGTAACTTGGGTAATAATAATTTTTGCTTTGTGGTTTGTTTATTTAGTTTTATAATGAAAATATTGTATTCCCTCTTGACTGGAAATCCGTATTTACGCGTTGAATTTTCGCAGCAACTTTAAGTAGGTACTCAATAGGGATGTCGATTGTATGAAATGTGAAATATAGTATTTATTTGATTGTAGTAATAAATGACATAATATAAATATAGTTTAAAAAAACTAAAAAAACACGCTTTTAAAGCACATCAAACTAAAAAGTGAAAAATAATTCTTAATACAATCTGAAAATAATAATGAGTAAAAAATACTAGCATTATTGTGAAAAAAGCGTGGGGCGCTTTGTGTTATTGTATTGTCATCAGAACTACATACAGCTGCCAATTTTCATTACGCTGCGATCCTTGGAAGATGGTTAAATTAGTTGCCTTAGATTCCATTACATAGTGAGTTACGTACAGGTCGACCTAATAAAAGCGTAATAGTAAATGCTAAAGCAGCTGAAACAGAGACGTCATAGTAGGTATATGCTCCGTTTCGTTGGAGAACCGAGGTTGTTAACATAGCTTTCAGCGATGACTGACTATGTGTCTCTCGTGAACAGGTAGTGTCAGGGAGGACTGGTCTGCTTGAGGTTAAATTATTAAATTACTAGCTGTTACCCGCGGCTTCGCCCGCGTGGTCCAGGGGAGCTGCCATTGATTTGTGTATATTTTTCCGAATAAGATATTTTTCCGGGATAAAGAGTAGCCTATGTCACTCTCCAGGCCTTAAACTATCTCCAAAAAAAAAAATATCTATGTCAATCTGTTTTTCACTTTCGACGTGAAAGAAGGACAAACAAACAAAGAAACGAACAAACACACTTTCACATTTATAATATTAGTATGGATAATAGTGTATCAATGTGCACAAAAATAAATGCTAATATATTTAAAAAAAAATGTTTAACAAAAAGTAAAAGTCCTCGGAGTCCGTAGACTTTAATTTCCATTTCCAAATAAATAATAAAAATAAAACGATTTTAAGAGTCAGCAATAAACTGAAGTAGCATATGAGGAATGGCGGATGATTTTCGTCAATGGTATATCTAAATAACATAAACATTTCCACATTCACAGATACGTCCAACTCTGAACAAAAGTTACAAACTTACAATAAGAAAGACTTTCCCATATTTGTTTGATCGAAAACAACGCTGTTGTTGTTTCGGTCAATACAGTGTCGCTTGTCAGTCCTCGACCGAGTTTGTTTAGGATGGCAAACGGTGGCGAATCAGCGAATGCTGAATCTGTGATTTGTGAACAAGTATGGTTCGCTAACGCCGTTATTTGTTACATTGATAGTATTAATATTGTTGTGTGTGGTATACTTATTCATCTATGAAGGTCATGGAACAAGACATACACAGCACTTAATCATAGTTATATCTGTAACCTGTCCTACTGGGGAGTGTACCTCCACCTCACAGAAGAAAATAACAAGTTCTTTGAGGGTTGCTGTGTTCCTGCAGGTGAGTAAGGTCACTAGAAAGGAAGGAGTTGCTGAATGCAGCAACTTTACCCATTATCGGTGGCGCCGCCACTCTTGCTGCCCATGGGCAGCGGGAGTGGCAGCGCGCGAGCGTTATTTCATGATGCGTTAATATAGCGGTTTAGTAGCGAGATGCCTACTATCGGCCTTGGTTGACTGTTTTAGGTTTTCATACAATTAGTAGCATAACGACTACTACAGAAAACCTCCAAACACGTAGTCGCACGCGCCGGGGCCTTCCCGGACTCCCAAAGCTTTCGTAGAGGTGACGAAGTCTGAAACGAACGCAGGTCTTCAGTAACACGATTACAATATGACGACGAACGAACCGCTTGAGGAATTTGCTTACCAATGCGCTGGGGAATCTCCAGCTTAGGCGTGGAACCGCAAATGCGCGAAGTAAGAACTGGGTGCTTTTGGTTGGCGGACCGGTTTTGTTGTCTCCACGAATCCCCACTCCAAACCACCATCGAACGTTCTCGAAACTTAAAAATACCTCCACTAATACATAAAGTGATATGCATCGACCGCCATCCCAAACGAAAAAGTAGGCATAGTGCGACTACGTGTTTGGAGGTTTTCTGAAGCAGTCGTTATGCTACTAATTGTATGAAAACACAAAACAGTCAACCAAGGGTGATAGTAGGCATCTCGCTACACATCAGAGTGCCTAGTGCGAGTTTTTTGTACGCGTTCGATAATGTGAACGTAAACAAACCGACCAAAGGAAACTGTACAATAATTGGCACTCTAAGAAAAATCTACCCTAAATTGGTTAATTATAATTTATGTAACATATATAGACGTAATTTACGACATAAAAGGTATTCTTTAATATATTATTATTAAAATAAAAACACATTTAGTACGAAAAGGAAACATTTTTATTAAAAGAAAATAGAAAACATTTAAAAATATCCAAAAGTACAGTCATTGGCACTTACAGCACAATTATTGGCACTAACTTACTAGTGATTGGCACTCATCTTAGTATGTAATTATGGCACATTTTTATGAATTAAAACTGAAAAAAAATATCTAAAAATATATAATACTGGTAGATACGTTCTAACCATACTCCTTTCCTGACTCGTCATTTAAAAATTTGAACAATTCTAGTTCACTTCGAAAAGTGTCCCACCTATCAGCTACTTTCCTTATAGGCTTAGGGAGAATAAAATATTTGATTTGGTTTGGTTGGATATGGCTTGAGTAAATTGAACATTTTGATTCAATAAATTTTCTTTATTATTCTTACACTTTCCTTATAGGCTTAGGGAGAATAAAATGTTTGGTTTGGTTTGGTTGGATATGGCTTGAGTAAATTGAAAATTTTGATTCATTAAATTTTCTTTATTATTCTTACATTCTTGTGAATATTGTGTGTATTGCCAGTATAGCATGACAATAATTATGCTAGTTTCGATATTTTATAAAATACGCTAGTGTTTGGCATTGGAAATAATATAATAATTAGCACTGCTGCTAACCGTTGCAATGATTGGCACACACGAAAATGTAGTGAATAGCACCCCCTAAAGTACAATGATTGGCAGTGCTAACAATTGTGAAGAAAGAAACGAAAAACATTTTTGAACTGTGATATTAATATATTCTAAAATCTAATTTAATTGGCTATAAAAAACATAAGAAAAAAAATAAAAAGTAAAATGTAGTGATTGGCACAGGTGCCAAATTATTGCACTTCCATATAAGCTACTTGATCAATAGTTGGCACACTAATAAATTGAGGTGTGTTACCAAAAATAAGGAAAATATAAATAAAAACGGTAACATTACTTAGAATTAATATAATGAAAATATTTCCTACCTTTTACTAAGTCAAAATCGTAAAAAAACAATGGTTTTTACATACCTCTTCTTTGTCGAATCCGTTAAAATTTGCGGAAAAAAACAATATGCCTTACGAGCGTTCTTTTTTTTTAATGCTGTGTTGCTATAATAATCTGGTAAAAAAGTCTATTATAAAATTGTTAAAGTGTTGCAATGCTAGATTTTAAAAATAACAGAGTACGTATTGTATTGCCATGACAATTCTTAATATCTCCGTTTAAAGGTTAAAGTGCCAATGACTGTGGGGATGCCAAAGTTAGTACAAGTTACCCTAGATATGTACTCTCATGTTGTGAATTTATATGACGCGTGTTACATATCAAAATTATATAGCTTACTCGCTCACATTTCGAAGTGAGCAACCCGGGTAATTTTGATATGTAACACGCGTCTGGTAAATTCACAACATGAGAGTACTTCTCTATTTGGTAGGTTTGTTTACGTTGACAATAACGAACGTGAATAAAAAGCTTGCACTCAACACTCAGGTGTCTTGTACTTGTCTGCCGACCGACGTAGTATAAAAAAAAATACATTACAATTTATAGTGTAATATTTGTACTAGTTCTTTTTTAGGGTTCCGAACCTCAAAAGGAAAAACGGAACCCTTATAAGATCACTTTGTTGTCCGTCTGTCTGTCTGTCTGTCTGTCTGTCTGTCTGTCTGTCTGTCTGTCAAACATTTCTATGCCGAGAATGCGTGGAGGTATCAAGCTGAAATTTGAACTGTATACACAAGTCTACGGTCCCATGAAGGTAAAAAAAAATCAAACTGCTAAGTTTACGTAGAAAAAAGTTACGGCCGTTTATTCAGCAAAAAACGCATATTTCGACACACTCAAGGGAATCAAAACCTATAGGGTACTTCCCGTTGACCTAGAACTATGAAATTTGGCAAGTAACATCGTTATAGACTACAAGTACAGGAATAAATCTCAAAACTATACATTTGTAAATAGATCTAAAAAAATAGGGGGTCTATATTTTTTATAGAGTGTCGAAATTTCAAATTGAAACTACTAGTTCAAATGGGGTATCATATGAAAGGGCTTGATGTACACATTGCAAAATATATTTTATTTATTTTTTTCGACGCATTATTTCTTATTTATAATGAAAAATATGAAATTTAATAATGATACTACGTACCTACGGAACCCTCGGTGGGCGAGTCCGACTCGCACTTGTCCGGTTTTTTTATTCAGTACATTCCTTAGTGTTTAACTATTGGCATAGTTCACTAGGGCACGCACTAGTAAAGTTATCATAAAAAATACATCATAACTACACACATGAAAATTTTTGTTAGTGTGTGAGTAAGCGAACGTATGCTATTACACTTACGGTTTAATTCGGTTTGCTCAGTATTTTTGGTGTATTGGAGGATGATTACGTAGTTATTGTCTATTAGTGGAGGTGAGCCGGCGACATGTATTCCCGATCGTTTGATTGTTACTCACGACTACTAGTGCCTTGTTATTTAGATTTTTGTTCTTTACACCTCACTCGCGCGCGTTACATGTTTGTTTATGAGTTTAAATAATAAGAGGACAACCGTCATCGACACGAACATAAGAAGAAGACTGTACCCATAATAGACGCTCGCAATGTAAATAGTACTGAGCTCTTATCCGCGGCTACGTCCATTTTTTCGTTATTTTAATTTAAATAATTCCCGTGGCAATTAAGATGTCAATATTAAAATATATGAGTATGTTTTATTTGAATTTAAAGACAAAATGGATATAATCCCACACTCTACATACACTCTACATTTGTCTTACAAAAAATTGGAGCCAAATAATTCAAACACAACGGCCGTGTGGTTTCCGGCAGACTAGAATAGAATCACTTCGTCTCTTCCCGTGGATGTCGTGCAAGGCGACTAAGGGAATACATTATGAAACATCGATCAGGCCTCCACAACCCGTTTGGCCAGCGTGGGGAGTGTAGGCCAAATCCTCCGTCTGTCTCGGACGGACGAGAGAGGCTCGTGCTCCTGTAGTGGAGACTAAAATGGCCAGATGATGATGATGAACTCAAACACGAAAGTCCCATAGTTATACAAATATAAAAATGAAATAGGTAAAATATCTATTGAAATTTGTTCCTGTTTGTGTCCTAGCAGGGTCACCATGTAGGTTTGGTAGGTATTATCGAGACGTATTAATATAATGACTGCTCGTTGAATACTGTCTTCATTAGATAATTATTTTGTAGAGGTATAATGAGTAAGTACTCATTATACCTCTACAAAATAATAGTTAAACAAACAGTGAACTTTATTACTTATTACCGGTAAAAATAAATTAATATAATTATTAACACAGATGCGCCTAAATCCACCTGCCGCGCCACATAGACCACTAACACATCTTTGTAATGCCCAACAGGGTTCATATGTATGTAAAAAATTGTGTACGGTATAAATAGTAGTTTATAATAAGGGTTCGTAAAATACGAGAGTGAGTTTATCACATGAGCCGAAGGCGAATGTGATAATAGCTGACAAACGAGTATTTTAAGACCTAATTATGTGCAGTTTCATACACTACTTTATCTAATCTAATGAAATAGATGATAATAATATTTAAAATAAAACCATGAAGTTAATTTAACAGCTGCATTTCTTACTTATAAGTTTACTTACGAATAAATCCATTTTATCCAGATTATGTAGAACATTTTTGCAAAGTTGCATTCAAAAATTTGGCATACAACGTGCTTGCTCCTGTATCGAAATGGAAAAAAAGTCATTTTTCGATACAGTCCATAAAGAGCTGTATCGAAAAGTAACTTTTTAAATTTAATTTGATGGCTTGTGCGTAAAAGACTGACATTAAGATTCTGTGTTTAGTTTTTAATCTCTAAATTTTAGTATGAGAGTAGATATACATCCTTATATCTGTGTCCTACATTATAGAGTGCTATAAAGATACTTAGTATGCAATGTTAAAAAAAATATATAATACGTTTTAAGTAATAAAATGTCCCATCGTCCCCAACCCATTTCGGTGTGGCGACCTTGCCCTTGATCAAAATGACGCAACTCTGAACTCGAAGAAGAATATCAAACAACCAAAGGAATCTGCAACTCTTTGAAAAGCGGATAACAATCGCAAAATACAGTTCCGTGCAGAAACTCCTGAAGAAAAGAAAAAAGAAAAACGAAATTATTTACTCCTTTAGGGTGCTAATCGATTAGAGAAAAATAATTGCTGGTACTAAAATGCAATGTCGTGTAAATTCTAAATTATGTAAGTAGATATTTTCTTAGAAAAGTTTTTATTCAGTGTAATACAATAGTTTTTAAGAAATACTGATAATGTAATACCGCAGCCAAATAACAATTTCCTTGAAAGTTGTTGTGTACCTTGTTGTGCAAGCAGCTCCTTCCTTCCTAGTAAACTCACCCACGAGTTTACTAGGAAGGAAGGAGCTGCTTTGGCAGCGGGGGTGGCAACGTGCGAGCAATATTTCATGTTGCGAGCGTTAATATGGCTGCGATAACCGCTTCACATCGAGCAGGCCGTATGCAAGTTTGTCACCCCACGTAGTGTAAGAAAAATATAATACTCGTATATAATCGATAGTGTATACGTGTTCATGTTCATTGATAGACTTTCTCCATATTTTTTTATCATGCTAGTCCTCTAAAATGTTGCTAGCACTCTCGAAATTGACCACAGATAACTATGTATTTTACTCTTTGCTGTATGCGTGACCTATTGCAATATTGTGACAAATTAATGTCTCTCATTGAACACGCTACGAGCGCTCTGTCAGAAACTTCTTGGCAGTTATGATTCATCAATGTTTACATCGTGCCATTTCCGAAATGATAATTAGGAATCTACAATGATTGGAGTATAAGTCATCGTTAGCTTTACGGCCAAAATCGTTTTCACCTACATGTGGTGCATGTTGCTGATTTTGTTTTGTTATTATGGGATGAGATTACCGCAGTTAAATAACGATTGTTTGGAAACTATTATAAATAAATAAATAAATAAATAAATATTTTGGACAATTTATGTTACTACGAGTGTGTTATCATTCAGCGAAATGCTGCAACGCGAAAGCGGCTCTTTACCTATAGCATATACTCGTATAGGCATTATTTTGCATCGTAATATTTTAATGATTCGAAATGACAGTTAGTAAGACAAAGCTGCGAGACTACAAAATCCAACTTTAAGGAAAGACGATACGATTGAGATTACTTTGAATAGTTTATGTTTGTGTACGATAGCGCAATAAATTAATATTGTATTTTACCACATAAATGATAGTACTGTTATACTGATAAATAAAGCAATTCGTGCGAAATTATTTCCTAACTATTCCAAAATATTCAAAAATGCACAACGTTAATGTTCAGGTTTTCACTTCTACCTTCACTCCCGGAGTGCACCCCGTTGTTTTTTTTATGAGAGTAGGGAAACGGGCATGTGGGTCACCTGATGGAAAACCATCACCAACGCCCATGGAGATTAACCAGCCTATACTCCTTCCTTTCTTTCTGGTGACCTCACTCACTCGCAGGAACACAACAACCCTCAAATAAATTGTTACTTGGCTGCGGTATTCTGTGAGGTGGAGGTAATTCCCGAGTCGGGCGGCTTAAAAATACACTATGCGCTATCTCTCTTTTCGCCAGAGCCTCGTTTGTCAGTCATGCGTGGATGCACCACGTGCAGGTGAGGTTGGCTTTGGTTCAAAGATTGATGTACCACTTATACCCCAAACGATTTTACCAATACGATTAATAGTGAAAACAGAGAGAGATTTTATCATGATCAGTCACATCATACAAAGCCCTTTTTGAAACGCGAATGTTCGTAGTAAAAAGTCTTTAATATGCGCGCGCCCTTAGATCACGAAGATAACAAGTTGCGTGTATGATACGATATTGCTTGCTTAGCCCCAGAAATGCCCTAAAAGTACTATTAAAAGTTGAAGAGCAATTTATTTTTCCGCTTCGCCGATCATCGAAGTTTTAACGATGCGGCCCGCGAAACATTTTACGTCGATAGCATTATTTTTTTAAGACGTAATGAACGTGCGTCGGATTTAAGGGAGAAATTTATGAATTTTACTTTAAATTAATTAATGACTTTCTTTCATGAAAGTTATGAATAAGTTTTCATTTTGAAAGCCATTTTGGAGTCACGACTTCTATGTTACTTAAATCATTTTATGCTGAGAGTTTTTATGGTATGTATTTAGGTTGATTTATTTTTGTACGACGTCGAATGTCTAGCAAGCGTACGGACCGCCTGATGTTAAGCGGTTTCCGTAAACGGTCGCAATAAGAAATATTTTTCCGCGCGCCGTCGCCTGGTTCCTTCGTGGTGACTTCATTGCACTCTCAGGTATACAATAACCTTCACGGTATCCTCTTCACATCAGGCGGGCCGTATTCTTGTATCCCACCTGGCGCAGTTTAAAAATAGTTAAACTACTACGTAAAATACATTCCCTTTGAGGATTGTTGCGTTCTTGCGAGTGAGTAAGGTCGGGTTAAGGGGCTTGAAAACACTGTCTGGTCTCCGCTATCCTGCAGTTGAGCAGCTGCAATGCAAAACAAAGCAATGTGGTAGAGTATGCTTTAAACTCCTTCGATTGAGTGGTGACCCGTATCCCAGTAATGGGATATAGACTACGGTAATCGCTACTACATTAGAACCCAAGCAATTAAACTTTAATTTTCAGCAATAACTCCCGATTTAACTTTTTAACTGCAGTTAAAGTTAATAATATTTAAATAAATACACGAATCAACAACATAACAGAGAAAATCCAATAAAAACCTTATAAAACGTTCAATCAGATAGCATTGCTCCAGGCGTTATATGTAGAGGCATGTGAATCGACTCGGAAAAATAATTTCCTCTGCGAAGAGGCATTGGATGTAAAGCTAGTTATATGGCCGTTTTAACACTGCATGCCACGTATCAAGTGTCTGCACACAATTCTGTGCTTTATTAACGGGAAACAATGTTTAAAATTGTACAAACATACTTATATGTATATAGGAGTGTGTGAAGTTTTCGTGCTTCGAGTGTAGTTGGTGTTATATGCAGTCATAGTAGACATAAAATAGCAGTACTTCAGTTTTATAAGCACCTGAACTGGATGCACTTTTACAGGTACACGCATCCACACGATTTTAAGTCAGTGCAGGGGCCGCCGAAGTTGAAGCCGATTATCACCGAATATTTTTGATTCTAAAAATTAGTCTTTTTTTAAAGCTTCTTCAGCTTAGTGGGTAGAGGTCTGAGTTTCTACCATATGAGCTGAACATAATTACCAACAATCTAAGCAGTAGGTAGTTTCATTTTCGCATTAAAAAATTCGATGGTAATCTGCTTCAGGTTCGGCGGTAGGCCCCCTGGCCAGACCGAAGGGGCGCAGCACGCAAATGGCGCGATGAGGCGCGTCCGCGTCGGGACCGCCTGCCTGGTTCTAGTCGCCTGTTCAATGTTCTTTCTTACAAAATGTTCGAAGAGGGTCAGGCGCAAAACAGATAGAAGCGGTGAACCGATGCGATGGTTAGAAATGAGCCCGCGCCTGCGACCTTTCTATTACTTATTGACTTACGCCTAACGTACGTTACGCCAAATACGTGTCTGTTCTGTTTTTTAATTCAAATTTGTTTTGTTCGTTCTTCTTCTTTTTCTCAGCATAACTGCGTCTACTGCTGGACATAATATGCCGCATGCATGGCTCTCCATTTAGTTCTTGAAGCGGCAGCATTTGTTTTTTTTTAACGTAGCATTTATTCACAAATCAATACTTTAATTTGGCATGTTGTGAAAAGGAAATTGGTTTTGAAAAAACTATTATGAATTCTAAAGTATTCATGTTCACCTTTATTTCAACTAAATGAAGCATTTAGTTGAAATAAAGGTGAACATGCACGCACCGATCGAACAGAAGGAAACGAATTTTAGAATTATTTATATTAATTTTTTTGAAACCTTGCACAACTACCCGCGACAAATGGTTCGAATCGGGTAGGGCGAGTAGGTGCGAGGTTGGATAGTGCGCGTTCGGCTCGGTTATTGTGCGTTCACCTTTAGAGCAAATTATCACTACCACTGAATAAAACGACTGTCATCTAACGACAACAGCCGGGACCGACGGCTTAACATGTCCTCCGAAGCACGGAGTAGTTCGAGATAAATTAGCCCATCCATGGACAGGCTACGATCGACGTTGCTTGACTTGCGTGATCGATTAGACGCCATCGTGCTTCTCAAAATTCACAGTCAGGTTTGTAAATATTTTTCCTATATACACAAAGACTTCTAGACTGTTTAAAACAGGGGTTCCCAACCGGTGATCCGCGGACCACCAATGGTCCGTAAGAGGTAAAAATATGGTAGGTACGTGATACAAACTTATAGTGAAAGAGATTAACACTATCAGACAAAATACTAACAACTCGAGTTATATAATAATGGATTTATATGACACATGGGGACCTTATCCCAACAAAAACCTCGTAGTGGTCCGCAAAGAAGAAAAGGTTGGGAACCACTGGTCTAAAACGTTCATACTTTTCTTAACACTCTGTATCTTTTGACAAATTGATACACGATGAGCCCATAAATTCTTTTGAGACGGAACCTCGTTGCATTCAACTCGTTGATTTATTTTTAAATGCGGTACCCATTGGTTTTCACGCTTCAAAATAAGGGGTGCCCATTTCGGGGTCGGAGCATTTTGTTCTTGATGTCGTAATTAAATATTTGAGGGTCTACAGTTATGTGACCCTTGAGTATGGATTGATGTAGCCGGTGATCTTAGTATGGAAAGTTAAATTCAGGGAATAGGAAATATTATTTTGTATAAATATCCACATCCCAAAAATAATAATGAAGGAGCTCGTCATTATTATTTTTGTGATGTGGTGGTCGTATAGCAATGGCCACTTTGACTCCGAGGTCGCGGGTTCGATCCCCGCATAAAACAAATATTTGTGTGCATGAACATGTCTGTTTGTATTGGTCTGGATGTTTTATATGTATGTACTAGCTTTTGCCTGCGGCTTCGCTCGAATTCGGGGCAAATATACATACGACCAAGTAGCGGTCACTAATGACATATTAGTGAACGATTGACCAAGGGGAATATGTGCCGATGAGATAAAAGCGTGTCGTAAATGATCGTCATTATGGCCCTCAGGCACGTTTTTCAAAAAGTAACAAAAAATACGATGAAGATAATGCTTCCGCAATATTATTGTTAAATTGTTGTGTAAAAAAAATCAACTTAACGAAATAAATCTCTATTCTAAGAAACAGTTCAAAATGTAAATTGTATTTGGTTTTACAAGGAATTCGAACTGAAAAGAACAACTGAAGTGCAAATTAAATTTCAGTGCTTCATAAAAACCACTTCGCTGAAATTTCTTAAAAGTTCATGTAAATACGAATATTAGGTTTAAGTTTGCCATGTACGTGGCTCACCACGAACTTTAGATCAAATACCAACCTCACATGCACGTGGCGCAGCCTGCCGACTACCGAAAGAGGCTATGGTATATTCGTAAGCTGCCTGACTGGTGAAGTATCTCCTCATACATAACACCGCAGCCAAATAACAACGATGTGGTATAAAAAATTATGCATTTTAAAGCATATAAAAACCAAGGATTCACAGATTTCAGCTTCAGCTACGGCGGTACGTAAAACTCAAATACCTATTTTCACGACATATTCACACTATTCTTGAGTAAGTTAATATATTAACATGAAGAAAATTTAATTTGCTAAATCCAAAGACCCGATACCAAGCCTTATAGCGTCGACTGTAAAGGTTATTTCGCTAAAAGTCTAATTTCAAATTATACCAGCCACTTTCTCAGACGAGCGCCGTGCTTGATTGACATTTCTATAAGTTCAACTGAATCTCGGATTATGTCAGTCGCAGCGTCAATGTCGATGGAAAAATTATTAAAAACCCGAGTCACAGTCAAGTGGCGCAATCAATATCGGAGGGGTCCGTATATTTTTTGTAAGAAAATAAATTTAATTGTTCTCTATTGGTCACGTTTACTTCAAAACTGAGGGTGGGGTGGGAGACTATGAGGGATACTTGTCAGGTCCTGACACTCAATTATTAGGACGTTTTTCTTTTATATTATTTTCCTTTGGTTATTATTATATTCTAAATACTACTATTAGACTACTATTAGAAATTAAAGACCAAGTTAGTGTGTGTTCAGACTAATCTCAGTTCAGTTCAGACGGTTTATGATGACTCTCGAAAAAAATGCATACATTAGGCGAGCAATTGCTTGCAGTTCTTCAATAGAATTCTTCAAAAAATCTTGTCACCCTTCTTCAAGAACAGAAATTTCATGCTTCTGCTCCACATTTCCGGGGTCTCACAGGTGTTTTGAATTAAATAGATTCTGAAGGTATAAAAGTAGCGGTATTGCACCTGCTCACAGAAGTTCTGTTCTAATTCTATTCTCACTCAGTACTTTTCCATTTTTCAGCCGTTTGAGAGACTTGCGAATCTTCTACAGACTGATGTCCGGGACATCTTCCATGTAGTGACGGATCAGTTTAGCTCCTGGGCTAATTTAAGTCGGACCGCTTAACGTGCGTGGCTCCAGTGACCATATATTGAATACTATATGCGACTATTTATAGAAGCCCATCTTACTCAGCATCTCCGCTTTCGATCAAACGATGATGCCAGAATCGATCTTCAGTTTTGTCAGTTGACTCTGTCTGACTCTGGAGCCTTGATTTCGGTCTAATTATTTTTTTAATATTTATTTTTATATTCTTGGACATATTACACAGTGCGTGTAGTATTACTGATATTATACTTAAATACATTTTTTTTTGTAAATGCATACATATAATACCTAGAAAAAACCTAGACCAAGACAAATAGACATGTTCATGCACACAAATATTTGTCGTGCGGGGATCGAACCCGCGACCTCGGAGTCAAAGTGGACATGGTTAGCCATTCGACCACCGGCTCGTCATTATTCCGTCTCGTCATTACACAGGGATATTATTCACTCCTTAACTATTAAACCGACTGCCATAATTTTTTTCATATAACATAATTAGAGGTCCAGAATAAATAATAGGATACTTTTTATCCCGAAAAAATATACAGTTCCCGATGGACGACCAGTAGTTTTTTTTATACTATGTCGGGTTACAAACTAACATACGGACAACCTGATGTAAAGCGGTTGCCGTAGCCATTCTTGCATTATATATTTAAGGATCTGCCGTATGCACTCAAGTCTGCAGCATGCTACATATCAATTGTAGCTTACACGAGTTTCAGAGTAGGAATTGATAGCTTTTGGGATCTTAAGGATGTCGATTTAATGAAGTTTATGGCTTAGGATTAGGGTAAATGGCTCTCGAGAAGGAAGGCGGTAGGATTACGATCTGAGAGTATAATGATAATGATGAATGTACTATGTACAAATATATATAATGTGCAGCCAAATTGGTAGAACCGCCACATTACAAAACGGCTAACTTTAGGCAGATTGTATTTAAATTATCTTTTAGTTAGGTTTGGATAGGTTTGTGTTGTGATTAGAAATAGCCAAGCTATTTGATTTTATTATTATAGTATCCTTGGTGTTGCACCATCAGGTAACAGTTCGGTCGTGTAATCATTATGATAAAAAGTCGGGTTGAAATAATGGCTCCGCCATTTTTTAAAACAGCTAGACGTTATGTAATGCGGCGGATTTTACGAATTTGCTGCGACATATATAATGAATCCCTTGGTCACCGCATCATGCGAACGGCTTGGCCGATTTCGCTTTCTTTTTGTGTATTTGTTATTGTCAGGAGAAAGGTTCTTATAAAAGAAAAAAATATAAGAAAGTTGCGCGGAAAATTAGAAAATTTAAGAAAACTGAACGACCTTATTAACTTTTCTAATGTAATTTTATGTCGTTTGACAGAACTGTCAGTCATTTGAAAGATAGCATGAAACCAATTTTAATTCGTCATCATTTTGGGGTGTAAGAGGTTCATCAACATCTTTGAACCAAAGCCAACTTCACCTGCACGCGGTGCACCCTGCTGACTGACAAACGAAGCTCTGGCGAAAAGAGAGGTAGGGAGCGTAATTGTAAGCTACCCGACTGGTGAATGTACCTCCACCTCACAGAATACCGCAGCCAAATAACGGTTCCCTTGAGGGCTGTTGTGTTCCTGCGAGTGAGTGAGGTCACCAGAAAGGAAGGAGATGCTGCGGTGGCAGCGAGGGTGGCGGCGCGCGAGCGATATTTTATGTTGCGAGCGTTAATATGGCTACGGTAACCGCTTCACATCAGGCGGGCCGTATGCTTGTCTGCCACCCGACGTAGTATAAAAAAAAAAAAAAAAAAAATCATCATCAGGTCATTTTAGTCTCCACTACTGGAGCATGACCCTCTCTCGTCCGTCCCAGACAGGAGGATTTGGCCTACACTCCCAACGCTGGCCAGACGGGTTGGGGAGGCCTGATAGATGTCTTATAATGTATTTTCCCATAGTCGCCTTGTACGACATCCTTGGGAAGAGACGGAGTGATTCTATTCTAATCTGCCGGAAACCACACGGCCAAATTTTGTTTATTTTAATTCAATATTGATACTTCAATATTGTCAGCTAGTATAATCTAAATAAAATCTATTAATCTTTCACTGGCGCCGTCAGAAACAACAAATTCGACAGCAACCCTTATTTCCTCATTGATAAACGTCAATTTGTCCAAATTACATTTTTGGTGACCACAACGATGTCGACGAAAGAAATGAAAGATTTATCCTTTGAAAACAAAATGGTTTCCCGCATTTTGTGAGTTATTTTTCGTTATTGCAATCAAAATAACAAAGTGGCGCTATCTTACCACTTCAGAAAATAGCAATCGTTGTGATAAAGAATCTATGGGTTACCTGCAAAAAACAAAATATATCTAAAGAAAGCAATGCGAGATTTCTCAAACATTGGGGCATTCGAGATTGGGCATTTTTATACTACTAAGGTGACAAACATATAATGTACTATGTATGTATAGTATACGGCCCTCCTGAAAGAAAGCAGTTACTCCAGGGGCACTACACCCGTATTGCCGACCCTGTAAAAACCTTAAAGAAACGATTTTGTTAGTAATTTAATATTTAAAATTAAATTTATCAATACGAGTATATCACTCTCTCTCTCTCTCTCTCTCTTTCTCTGTGTGTGTATGTGTATACCTACGCTTATATATTGTAGCGTACATTATATTTATCATATAATTAGTATCGCATTGCTGTAATTAGGGTTTATTTACAAGACGGTATTGTCACTGTCACATGACATTGACATTTGTCACCATTATTCGCGCGGCGGTTTAGTGCGGCGACAGTGTTTCTATATTTTCCACTACGCAATGTCGTTGTCAATGAGTACCTAATTATATTCTTGATTGATTCTCTTGTGATCTTGGTTGAGTTGATCATGTGTAGACACTTAGCGATCCGAGATTGTCATCGCACATTAAAAGGTGGTTGATGAAATTGTAAGAATAATTTAAGTACCAATTATCGCGTTTTATATAGACGATCATATCTATGGTTTCTTTTTATGTGTTGTGACTTAAGGACTGTCAACATTATACAGGGACTGTCAGATTGAACTTGGGACGTGGTGATGGAAGTGAACAAAGAAAATGTAATAAGGTGTTAGATGAATCGGATCGGAAGACATCCCGGCTCTGGTCCTTGAAACAGGACATATCTTTGGACGGCAGATAATATAATCGTCAAATAGCAGTCGGTGGCGGGCATATTTCCGTCCCAACCCTTCCCGGCGTCGCGCGATGGCGTGGTGCTAGTAAGCTACGATGACCCTCGGCTAGCCGCTCCGAAGGTCGATTGGTTTGAGGAGGCCAATTGTGTCGCGTGTGGTATCTGCACGCGACGACGCCAAGGAGTTCCACCTTCCTCTCCTCATGCAGCTCCACGTAAGTGTGCACACACGTTTCGTTTTTATGGCCATGTAGAATCAGTGCGCGCGTTACGGTTTCCGCGTCTTCGGTAGTGCCGGACTGATCTTAGTAAGAATAAATAATGTAACTTGCAACTTCCTGTTCTTTTATTAAGTATGAACAAGCCCAGCAACCCAGAATAGCGTATACAAGAGGTCCTTGAAGTAAAGGTCCAGTGCAACCTTCGAGAGACCTATCCGTGAGCACTCTCCAACCTCTTCTTAAATAATTTATTCGTGTGTGAAAATTCTCCTCTGCATTTATATGGTGATGGGGTTCATTGCCAAAACCATCACCATATAACCTTAACCACTTAAAATCTTTTTTTTTATTTTTTTTTACACACGACAATATATAAAAAAAATAGACGTAGGTATCACAAACTACCAGTCACCCCACCGATAAAATTGTTATACATTAGTTTTCAATAAAATATAGTGATCCAGCATTCCATTGAAAATACAAAAAAATAGTACGTTTAGAAAGCACTAAGATTTATGTTACTACTCTCATCGAAAACATTTTTTGCCAACTAATGGCCAATGTGCCGTACTAAAAGCTCTAGAGTGGAGCCAAAAAATAATTGAATTATAGTATGTGGTATAGGATTTGGCACAAGTAACGGCATGAGAAATTATGTCAATGTTCTTGTTAAAGTTTGAAAATAATAGAAATACTTCTTAGTTTAGACCAGTGGTTTTGTTGATTTAATACACAATGTTAGTTCATGTTTTGCCAATCTTTTCTGTTTTCGGGACAACACCGGCCAAATTCCATATTAGTGCTCTGTTTATTTTGTTATGTTAGCTTGGATCTGAATTTACTTTGCAATTGAGTGAAGCGAGTAGAGTTCCACCGCCGCGGGTGTATCTCCTTCCTTTCTGGGGACCTCACTCACTCGCATGAATACAACCCTCAAGGGAATTGTTATTTGGCTGCGGTATTTTGTGAGGTGTAGGTACATTCCTCAGTCGGGTAGCTTACAATTACGCTCCCTACCTCTCTTTTCGCCAGAGCTTCGTTTGTCAGTCAGCAGGGTGAGTGTTGGCCGTATCGTTTCCGGCCGACTAGAATAGAATCACTCCGTCTCTTCCCGTGAATGTCGTACAAGGTGACTAAGGGAAATTTATCAAATATCGATTAGGCCTCCTCAACCCGTTTGGCCAGTGTGGGGAGTGTAGGCCAAATCCTCCTTCCGTCTAGGACGGACGAGAGAGGGTCGTGCTCCTGTAGTGGAGACTAAAATGGACCTGATGATGATGATGATGAGCAATTGAGTGGAGCGAGTAGAGCGAGCGGAACGCTTATATACGCCGAAAAGTCATTCTTGCGCATGAATTTGCTCCAAAATCACTGAGCCGATTTTGATGAAACTTGTCACAATTAAAGACCTCGACATGCTTGAGGTTTGTGTAGAAAAAAAATTGAGATCGATTATGTCCTTGAGGAATAATCATCAAATATATTTTCCATTGAAATCAATGGAAAACATACACTCAGGGAATCTTCTCGCTCCACTCAGCGTCGATTTCGGCCCCGTGGGCTAGAATTCGGCCTAGTTTTATGTTGGATTAAACTCCAGTCTACTGTATTATCAATGACATCGGTGGCATACACACAAGCATAACACAAGTTAGCTAAAACGTAATACACTCAAAACAAATGGTTTATAATAATATTTTGAAAAAATGGAAAAATTGACCTGCGCCCCTAAATGGCATTTGAACCCACGACCTCTCGATGACGGGTCGAGTGCTCTTCCAACTGAGCTACCAGGAAGGTTTGTGTTGCTGACGAATTTTTGCATCTTATTTTGTACTGCGTGAGTCACAGTGTGGCGTCATCAACCTATTCATGGGTTCAAATCCCACCTAGGGGGGGCAGGTGAATTTTTCCATTTTTTCAAAATATAATATTCTGGCAAGTTGGCCAAGACAACTATTTAAATAATAATAAAATAATTTATAAGCATAACAAGGTGAAATTAGTGGAGTGTTCCACGTCATGACTCTGTTTTTGTATGTTTGTTGTGTTTGTGATAACTTTTGAATCGGTCCTCAGATTTGGATGAAAGCTTATAGTCATCTAGAAAACAAATATAGTTTTCACATTAATTATACAACAAAATCGATAAAGTAGTTGCCTAATAAACGAATTAACAAAAAGCGGCTATGTAGTTAATCTATACGCTGTAGAAGTAGGAGCAAGAGGTATACCAGCAAAATCTATCTATAACCTGCTGAAAGATCTTGGCTTGTCCAAAAGTGCAGTAAGTTCTATACTAGAACGAGTATTTAAAGCTGCATTAGCAGGTTCATACCAGATTTGGCTGGGCAGGGAGAGAAACACAAGTAGTGAAGGTGAGTGTTGACGTACGTCGGAAAGGGGGCCCTTAAACCTACACCCGTGTCACAAGTCCCGGGATCTGCTTTGGGTTTCTCTCTCTGCCACACGATGGACCCGGCACCCTCACGGTGAATCCATGGAAGCTAAGAAGTTCGTCTCTTATTTGATGTATAGGAATTGTAATCCAGCGGCATTTTTAATTCAGTTGGATTTTTGCTGGATCCACTCCAGCAAAAATTAGACTTAGCGATTTTCTTTAAATCATAGAAAATTACAAAGCTAAAGAAAGACACGAATTTGATTTGTGACTACTAGCTTACGTGAGTTGATCCCATGACTTAATAATCAATAATACGGTTTATTACAGCTTAAATTTTTATTTTGAACTAGCTTTCGCCCGCGGCTTCGCTCGCGTGAAATTTGGGGTAATACATGTTTACTCATTTATCTATAGAAGTACTCGTGTAAAGTTTAGGATAAAATAGTCCAACTAATCTCGTTGCCCCATACAAACTTTTGACCTCCGTTTCACCCTCTTAGAGGTAAAATTTGAAAAATCATTTGAAGTAATATCGTGTCCACTGGGTTATATTTTCAAATCGATGCTATTTTCTTAATTGACGTCCCAGGCAACCATAGAATCAACACTCATATTGATATTATGACCCTTATGATATTTCAACCCCATCGCATCTTCACAGGGGTGATTTTATGTCACGTCGGCTATGTTGGATTATAAAATATTTGTTCTTTTTCGTAATTAGCGACCCGATAAACTATAAAAACAATACCCGTGACGATTTTCAGACTTTTTCACCCCATTTTAGACATGTCGATCCCATCGTACCCCAAAAGGGGATGATGGTTACGTTAGCCACGTTGAATTTTAAAATCGTTGTTGTTTTCGTAATCAGCGACCCGATAAACCATAAAAACTATACCCATGTCAATTTTCAGACTTTTTGGCCCCATTTTACCCTTTTTGGGGTTGAATTTTGGAAAAATACTTAAACACGTGTTTACTCATTTATCTATAGAAATACTCGTGTAAATTTTAAGGTAAAATAGTCCAACTAATCTCGATTCCCCATACAAACTTTGGACCTCCGTTTCACCCTCTTAGGAATAAAATTAATAAAAAAACCTTTTAAGTAATTTCGTGTACACTATGTTATATTTTGAAATCGATGCCATTTTCAGAATTGACGTCCCAGAAAACCATGGCATCAACACCCATATTCATATTATGACATTTCAACCCCATTGCACCCCATAGGGGTGATTTTAGGTCAAGCTGGCATCGAAGAAGCTAGGTGTGCTCAACAGAGCGAAGCAGTATTTCAACTCGCGGCAAAGGCTTCAGCTTTACAAAGCTCAAGTACGGCCGCATATGGAGTACTGTTGTCATCTATGGGCGGGAGCGCCTGGATACCAGCTTGCACCTTGTGACTCAATCCAAAGACGCGCTGTGAGGATTGTTAACGAATCCAAATTGACGGACGGTTTAGAACTTTTGAGTCTGAGAAGAGATTTTGCTTCCCTTTGCGTGTTCTACCGATTGTACAATGGGGTGTGTTCAGAGGAGTTGTTTGACATGATGCTCACGGCCTCCTTCTACAGTCGCACCGTTCGCCATCGACAGGGAATTCATCCTCACACATTGGAACCGAAGTGGTCACGTACTGTGCGATTCCAGCGGAGTTTTCTTCCACGTACTACTAAGCTGTGGAATGAACTGCCTGTTGAGGTTTTCCCAGGAGACTACAGCATGGGGTTCTTCAAAAAGGGCGTAAAGAGGTTTTTACAGGGTCGGCAACGCGCACGTGATGCCTCTGGTGTTACGGGCGTCCATAGGCTACGGTAACTGCTTTCCATCAGGCGGGCCGTATGCTTGTTTGCCACCTTAGTGGTATTAAAAAAAAAAAAAAAAAAAAACGTAGGCTACGTTTGATAATAATTTAGTTGTTTTTTCGTAACCAGTGACCCAATAAACTATAAAAATAACACCCATGACGATATTCAGACTTTTTCATCCCATTTTAGAAATTTCAACCCCATCGCACTCCAGGGATGATTCTTGACAATCATCCCCTATTGGGGTAGTTACCCACCATTAATTTTAAAATCGTTGTTGTTTTCGTAATCAGCGACCCGATAAACTATATAAAACAATACCCATGACGATTTTTAGACTTTTTCACCCCACTTTACCCCTTTAGGGGTTGAATATTGAAAAATCCTGAAACACGTATTTACTCATTTATCTATAGAAGTACTTTTGTAAAGTTTCGGATAAAATAGTCCAACTAATCTTGTCTCCCCATACAAACTTTGAACCCCAGTTTCATACCCTTAGGGGATGAATTTTGAAAAATCATTTCTTAGTGTACCCCTAGACGTCATAAGGAACCTACGTGCCAAATTTGGTATCTCTAGACCCAGCGGTTTGGGCTGTGCGTTGCTATATCAGTCAGTCAGTCAGGACTTTGAATTTTATGTATTAATAGATAGATTCTTTAGATTGATAGAACTTTTTTATTTATGAACCGATTGAAATGAAACAAATACTAAATGTTATGTAGAGCAAACCGTAACGCATTAGTGAAAACTGCGTTCAAATAGGTTAAGACGTTTCTAAGATTAGCATGCACAAACGTACAGACAAACAGACAAAAATTCTAAAAATCATTGTTTTGGGTTCTATTGCGTTCATAAAGCCCTCTGTAATAGATTTTCTTATATATCTTCCATTTCTGCACACAGAGTTCTTACTAAGCCAATTGATATATTTTTTGTGCCAATTGTGGTCACCCATCCTAGTTGGAACCACGACAGGGGTTGCTTAACTTGCGTTAGCGCTACGACCTCTAAGCATCTCTCTCATTGTATTATTTACTTTAACGATGATAACATAATACCTTCATAAAGTTTCAGTTAATTCAACTGAAAAGTTTCAGTCAATTCAATTGATTGGTTATTTTGTACCATTTTATATGTGATTCTTTAGATTGATATAACTTTTTTATTTATGAACCGATTGAAATGAAACAAACACTAAATGTTAAGTTGAGCAAACCTTAACGCATTAGTGAAAACCGTATTCAAATAGGTTAAGCCGTTTCTGAGATTAGCGTGCACAAACGTACGGACAAACAGACAAACAGACAAACCGACAAACAGACAAACAGACAAAAATTCTAAAAATCATTGTTTTGGGTTCTATTGCGTTCATAAAGCCCCCCTATATTAGTTTTTTTATATATCTTCAATGTACAGACAGCGGCCAGTTACGATTTTATTATATGTATTGATAGATTATTATGAAAACCTCTTGCCTTCGAACTTACTTGTCAAGAAATTGTAAACAAACCAAAAAGTAGACAGACGGGTACGGTGTAGAACGGAATGTAAATACTACAAGAGTGCAAGAATGGATGTTTACTTCGATTCGAGTCGGAGTAACTATAAAACCCGTGGAAAGAAGTGGCAACGTAAAATTATGAGGGTTTTCGTGCGAAACGATTGTTAGTTTCTGGTTTTCAGGTAACTGCTGGATCCAGTAAGCCCATAAATGTGCTGGATCCAGGTGGATTGCTGGATTGCGTGAATAGAAATATTCTGTTAATATTCAGTAATGGCTGATCCAATTTTGATGAAACTTGGTACAAACAGATATTGTAACAGATCCAGTAGTTTTTAAATCTTAAACTTGATTTGGAAATAAAGACGACGAATTGACGAGCTCGGTGGCGTAGCGGTCAATGACGCGGCTTCGACACCAACGCTCGTGGGTTCGATTCCCACATAGGACAAACATTTGTGTGCATGAACATTTCTGTTTGTCTTAGTCTGGGTGTTTTCTATGTATCATAAGAATGTATTTACAAAAAAAAAATGTATTTATGTATGTTTATCAGTTGTCTAGTACCCATAACACAAGCTTCGCTTACTTTGGGGCTAGATGGCGCTATGTAATTTGTCTGAAAAAAAAAAATATTACGCGATAAAACAAAAATTACTGAAAATATCTTAATACACGGAGTTATTTTTCATATTACTTGCGAAGTACACAGAAAAATATCATGCATAAAACACTGCATAAACACGCTTTATTGACTTCATAAATAAATGGATATCGTTTATTTGAATCGAGGGTCTCTAAAATGAAATATTCATAGTCTGTATGGATGATGGTACAAGTTAAAATATACCATAAAATGGTTTATTAGCGTTGAGAATTCAGATTAAAGATATTTTAGGGACCAGTGAGTAAAATATAGTGTTTTTTTTTTCCAATTTCTGATATGTTATTTAGCATTTCGAGTAATATACAAAGGTCGAAATTTAAAACGAAGGTTATACAGGCTTGAATGTGAAAATCGCGGCTTGATAATCTGTGACTCCCACTAGCTAGCATCTTCTTCTTGCGTCATTATCCTCATTACTGAGGGTCGTGACCTCCACGTATCCTTTTACGGACGAACGCTCTCCACCTGTCCTCTGCACAGCGCATAGCGTCAGCACAGTATAAGTAATAGTACTAACGTAGCGTCAGGCAAGTTGGTGTCACTAGAGTCGCGAATCTGATCGGTCCAGCGCATGGGGCTTCTTCCTCTTGGTCGTTTTCCCTGAATCTTCCCTGTCACTAGCTAGCATATCACTCAGTATTTTATTATGAGTTCTTCCTAAAAATTGACATAATAACACAATGAGTTACATGTAGCGTAGCGTAGCGTTACGGCCATAGGTTCTTAATAATACCTAGTGGGATTTAAATGCGTAGTGTGGTTCAAGTTGTAATGGGGTGTAAGTAGTTCATCAAGATCTTTGAACCAAAGCCAACTTCACCTGCACGTGGTGCACCCTGCTGACTGACAAACGAAGCTCTGGCGAAAAGAGAGGTAGGGAGCGTAATTGTAAGCTACCCGACTGGGGAATGTACCTCCACAGAATACCGCAGCCAAATAACAATTCCCTTGAGGGTTGTTGTGTTCCTGCGAGTGAGTGAGGTCACCAGAAAGAAAGGAAGGAGATGCTGCGTTGGCAGCGGGGGTGGCGGCGCGCGAGCAATATTTTATGTTGCAAGCATTAATATGGCTACGGTAACCGCTTCACATCAAGCGGACCGTATGGTTGTTTGCCACCCGACGTAGTATAAAAAAAAAAAAAAAAAAAGTTCCGCAGAACGGGAACTATAGCACGATCCACAAACCAGGGGCCCTACCGCCGAAGTGGAAGCCGATCAATCACCAACAAGATGGGCCGATCAAGTAAAAGACTCGTCGTGTTCTAAACTTTATACGGCTGTAAGAGACGCGCTGGACAGAAACCGGTGGAAGCAGATCATTCGCTCCAGATGCAACCCTGATGCTGACCACGATCCTCAGATATGAGGGACCGAGTCGAGAGAGAGAAAACGTAAAAAATCGTGCGGGCGACTAGGCGTTTTAAAAGTTTGGGAAAAGATAGTTCTACGACACGTTTGACAGCCGTCCATATGCCATTTCTTTTCTAGAGGTTTAGAGTTGTATACGGGGCCCTACAAAAAATCGTAATTGTCACACTTGACCAATTTTTGTGCTAGACAACTTAATGAAAATTGATTTTGAAGTCGATAACTTATTTACAGATAATTTGAATGTATCCGCGAGGATATTGAGATTATTCCATCATTCGTGAGATTCGTCGCTTTTCTTTGAGATTTCTACGGAAATGACTCGGATGTTTTGTCAATTTGGAAATTAGAAAATTACCTCTGTTAACGACGTAGTGTAAACAAACTTCGGAGATGAAATCGTTTATATCTCAATCTGATTTAAATTCGAGCCGAAAATTTGCTGGTTTGATCTTTGTTTATCACAAAATAATATAACTTGTACGTGCAAATAAAATATTTACTTGTAGGTACGATTGCGTATATCCACAGCATAAGTAACTGTACTACGTACAGTATGGCCACTCTCTGCCGCTCTCTTGTATCAACCTCACTTCCCCTCCGAGACGAATCTGAAACAGTTTGTATGGCGCCGCACGCACACACCCTCATTCACGCTCTGCACAGATGCCATTGTCTATTATAGTAGTAACAGACGCGACATTTGTATGCAGTGTAACTTATACTTGTTATTAGAACTTTGTTTTTCTCGTTTAAAATTATGCTCTGCTAGATGCATTAAGTGCAAAAAGAGTAAAATAAAGGATGGAATTACATTTCACAATTAAGCATTACTTTGCTAAAATAATTGTAAGTTTAAAATAAGTGAGTGAAAAAGAATAGAATAAAGGATGCGAGCTCGTTGATGTCTCTCAACCAATCACGTTTCTCTATTTGTCTTCTCAGGGCATAGCCAACCCAAACACTTTTGTTTTTTTACACCGCTTTGTAGATGCGCGAAACCAGTTTTAATGAACAGTTGTACAACGCCCTCTGTACTACAAAGTATGTATATCGAAATAAACAAATATCTGTATACGGTACGGTAGCAACCCATAATCATCCCACTGTTGGGATACGGTCTACCCTCAATCGAACCACGCTGGACAAATGCGGGTTGGCGGAGGCCAGTGTTTTCAAGGCGCTTTAAGGCCACTTACAGACTTAGCTTAACGGTAGTCATCTAATGACAATAGCCAGGACTGATAGCTTTACGTGCCCTCCGAAGCACGAAACAGCTCGAGATAAATAAATCCATCCATAGACAAACTGCGGTCGACGTTGCTTAACTTGCGTGTTTGGTTAGACTGACATACGCAACGACGCCATCGGTCTGCTTATGTATGCACATAATAATATACTATTACTAGCTGGCCCGGCGAACTTCGTATCGCCTTTACATATTTTTACGTAAATTTTTCCGATGAGTATATGCTATACTATCTCTCAAGTTGGATCAAAATGCACACACTGTGCAAAATTTTATTAAAATCGGTCCAGTAGTTTAGGATTCCATTGCGGACAAACAACGTGACACAAAACTTTTATATATTAAGATATTAATGTAATGATTATATTCGTGCTTATTATACCTATATAGGCAGTAAGCCCCCATGGGTTGTTGAAATTAATTTAAAATGGTTCTGAGTCCAACTAATTGACATTAACAATATCGTGACAATTTTAATTGCTATATACACAATGATGCAATGAACTTAATTATGACGAAAGGGTTATTATTAAATCAACAAAATGACAGACAGAAATCACCCCTAAGCTACAAATGCAACGATAAATAAATATTTAATCAAAATGTCACTTAATACGAGGGGCTGAATATAGACTCACGGCCAGAGATAATATTATAAGTTTTCTATTTATGCCCAAAAAACTGGGCATTTATTGGGTATTTACTACATTACACAATACGTTTTAAGTATATAATTTGTAGAGTATTTTTTTAGGACACAGCGCCATCTAGTCCCAAATGAAGCGCAAAGTTTATAAGCTATGGATAATAGACAAGTGATAAATGTACTTAAATACTATTGTTTAGTATTTATTAAGAAAAAAGAGTGATATGTCTTTATTATCTGGGGTGTAAGTGTTTTATCAACATCTTTGAACCAAAGCCAAATTCACCTGCAAGCGGTGCACTCTGCTGACTGACAAACGAAGCTCTGGCGAAAAGAGAGGTAGGGAGCGTAATTGTAGGCTACCCCACTGGGGAATGTACCTCCACCTCATAGAATAACGCAGCCAAATAACAATTCCCTTGGGTTGTTGTGTTACTGCGAGTGAGTGAGATCACCAGAAGGGAAGGAGATGCTGCGATGGCAGTGGGGGTGGCGGCGCGCGAGCGATATTTTATGTTGCGAGCGTTAATAACCGCTTCACATCAGGCGGGCTGTATGCTTGTCTGCCACCCGACGTAGTATAAAAAAAATATTTAAAAAAAAGTAAATACACCAATTCTAATCACCTTCCTCTCTTTATATCCAGTTGAGTGGATCCATAGTAGAAGTGAATACTGTTTGTTTGTTTGTATTATCTTTATTGTACATAACATAAAATAAATATACATAGAAACACTTAATATTATTACATTATGTACCAATAAAAAGTGAGCACTTATGAAATTTCCACAATATGCATTGATACGGCCAGGAGCAAAACAAACGTACACGTTTGAAATCATTGGTACCTACATAGATGGCAGAACGGTTCCAATGCAAAAAAACATGTGTATGAAACAAAGCTATGCTGTGATTTTAGAGCTATCAGCACTGAGGAGAAACACACAGGAGATAAGTACATTTATCCACGCTTAGATTTTCTTTCTTAGTTTGCTAGTGCAATGTAAACGTAGAAAGAATAAATGAAAGAATAGATAACAAACAGATTTTTTTGAAACAAGCTTGTAATATTTTTATAATTTTAACAAAAAAAAAAAACCGACTCCAAACATTATTCTACATTTATGTATGTAGATACCGGCTGATGATGATGATGAAAAAAACATGGGATCATCCTGGAAGTATACTCTTTCAAATAAAAAAGGTTTTTTCAAGTGGGTTTGTAAATGACGGAGTAATGAAATAATAAACCTAACAGTCGGTAGAAACAGACTGATGATGATGAAAAAAATATGGGACCATGGAAGTAGGTATACCTTTCAAATAAAAAAGTTTTTTTTTAAATCATTTGGAAGCTCACTCTTTAAATAAAAAAAGGTTTTTTTTCAAATCGGTTTATAAATCACGGAGTAATTAGGTAACAAAGATAAAAAACCAGCTGAATTGAGAACCTCCTCTTTTATGGAGTCGGTTAAAAAAGAGTTCTTAGTGCATTTCAAATCAAGACATAGACAAGTACGTAAGCACTATTATTTATACTGTGATATAAGTCCGATGCCATACCATAATTCAAGCTTTGCTTAATTTGAGACTAGCGCAGTGTAATAAAAAAAAAAACTTTACCTGATGGTATGTAAATTACTACACAACAAGTGAACTGAAGCAGAATATGCTGCACCTATAAAATTACATGCAATTTATTGCATTTTCACGACAGGTGAATTGCGAATGAAACATGGTACTCATTAATATACGATTTTCAATGTTTTATCCGGAGATCAATTTGTAAAAAGGACATTTTTATTTTTAAGGATTTTAGTTTTCAGTATATGTATTTATTTTTATACTACTTCGGGTGGTAGACAAGCATACAGCCCATCTGATGTGAAGCGATTACCATAGCCATATTAACGCTCGAACATGAAATATCGTTCGCGCGCCGCCACCCCGCTGCCAACGCAGCAGCTCTGTATAACGTCTTATAAAATATACAACGCCCTACCTGTCTTTTCGTCGCGTGCACTACGTACAGGCTTTGGTTCAAAGATTTTGATGAACCACTTACACCCTAAAATATTTTGGGGTCTAATAGGCTTATTGTTATTATAGCAGCCTATCTCACATGCGCGTGGTGCAACCTGCCATCTAGATACCAAGGTTCTGGTGAAAGACTCACAGGCAATTCGAGCTCGGCTTGAGTATGACAGAAAGAAAGAAAAACAAGTCAACAAACAGATAATATATTAAAAAGAAGAATATTAAAGTACTGTGTAATGTCGCAAAATGGTCCCAACTCAGCATAAAGACCGAAATCTGCAACAGACTCGGCACTGTATTTCAGTTAGGACCAGTTGCAACATCACGGACATACAAGCAAAATAAAACAACAAAAAAGAAACAACAACAAATTACACACAAAATCAAAGAAGACTCTATGATTGAAACTGTATGATTGAAACATTTATTTATATCACCAGCACACACAATCATAATCAGTTATTTCTAGTACTATAATAATAATCATTTATAAACTTAAGTGAAATATAGAGTAAAAAAAAAGACAAAAAGAATCATATGTGTGCCGCAGTAACATAAGCAGTGTGGCTATAGCTTAGCTACATGTTTTGTTCAAATGAACAAAACGCTGATGAACGGGAAATACCTCTTGTTTTACAGAATACCCAGCCAAATAACAATACTCTTAAGTATATTTGTGTTTTTGTAAGCAATAGACATATGGAGACGTTGTCTTAGCAATGGAGACGAGTGCGCGAGCAATAAATCCTCGTAAGCACTTGAAGGATACAGTAATTGCGTTACATTAAGTAAACTTATTTCGCAACCTGCTGGGTTTGAAACGAAAATAAAAATTAAGTCCCGCTTAAAATTCAATCCTGTATGTTTACATTTAGTGCCTGAGGGCGACGCACTGTCCTCTTTCATGTGCCATCGAGTGGAAAAATGAATTATTCTTCCAATTTATCGAATAGCCCCCGCCTTGCCGGTCAGGATGAGTGCAAGGCCTATTTAGTTTATTCTATGCTCTTTAAATGTGTTGAGATTGCTTTTGACGTGTCCCGAATAAATTGGTTGATCGTTTTGGTGGCTCGAAGTGAATTTTAAGAAGAGCGTAAAGTGATATTTTTCTATTTGTGACATGGCTCGTCTTTGCCTGGTTCGTAATTTTTTCTGGGCTCGATTTTAATATATTGCTCAACTTCTATACGTATCTTTACATCATTATCCTCAGCTTGTATGTCCACCATTTCCACTCCTTCTTCAATGCTTTCCACGAAATGCCTTTCACATCCAGTCACTTTTTTTTGGATCATTGGTACATCTAGACTTATTTCTAGAAATACTTCACAGTTTCCTTTCAGGGACTCAAAGGTTGACAGTGAAGAAATCCCTTATAGGGATAAATCTGCCCTTGTACACTATGTCTTGTCACTACAATCTGTGTTATGTAATATTTATGGCAACAACAAAAATGATTTTACAAAGCCACAAACAAAAATACTTGTTAAATATAGATATTTGCTTGCCTAGAGGCAAGCTTTGCTCGGCGTTTTATTTGATTATTTCACTGAGTCATTAGAATTGTTTGTGTGTTTTTTATAGGGAAAGCAATTTTCCTAGTATTGAGACCCAGCTAGAACGATTTCTCGTACCCGTAAAATCTCTATATTGAAATTTCACACAAATCGTTAACCGTTTGCGAAATCTACGATGATCTCGCAATCGGTTTCAACGATTTCAATTACGGTTCTGACAATATGTTATACATTCTGCGTGTTATTGTTATTATTTAATTTCGTAATTATTATTCCTATTTTTATTAACTACGTTTTTTCTTATCTTGTCTATAACTTCACTTTATTATGACGCTTAGTAATTTTGCCTTTTTCTTCGTATCATATTCTCTTCCCCGCATTCTGTGTGTAGTTGGTTAATATTCATTGTAGATTTTATTTTGATCACGCAACTGAGCAATAAGCCACAATATTCGGAAGTAAAGGCAACATTGTCCTATGTTAATGGGGCAAATTTATTTAATGCCAAAAATAACCGTGATTTTGCGTTTTACAAATCAGACTTGCAAAGTAAGTGTTCGAGCTCCAACGAACTTCCCTTTGATAAATAAAGGTTGGCCTGTTTATTTATTTATTGGTATAAATTATACAGTGTTTATATCAATTATTGCAATATTATTTGTTAATTTATCTTGCCTAACTTGACAGGATGTTGAGTTACAGCAAAAGGTTATTTCAGGCATTTTTAAAGAAGTCTAACTGAGTCTCATCCAAATGGAGTTTTAAAGTACGTTAAACTATTCAATAAGTAGGTGAATCTTACCCTTATATGCCTTTCTATTCATATTAAAGTTTCAAGATATCGTAAGTAATTTCTACATATTTGCTTGCTCTGATGTTACATAGCGTGTGCATAAAATCAAATCGTAATAAATAGAGGACACATTACATTAAAAGCGACTAAAGGTGAACGTTCATTTATCCGAGCCTCTTTATATGAAATTTTATGACGCCTCTCACTGGTCTACGCTGACTCATTCGAAACTGGAGAGCGGGTAGGTGTGCGAGATTTCATATACATAGGCTCATATATATATATGCTCGGATAAGCCTGCGTTCAATCTAAACAGCAAGGAACAACAGATTTTTTACGACTTGACAAAGGTTCTCTAGTGCTCTTATACAATAGACATGATGACGATGAAGATACTTTAAAAGTTCTTGAACTAAGTTAGTTTATTGACTGACTACTTCAGTGTTACATGGAAAAACTTTTGAATCTTTAGCACTCAACATGTAAAATAATATAGGTATTATATCTAAATATATAAAAGAAGAAACTGACTGACTTATATATCAACGCACAGCCCAAACCGCTGGGTCTAGAGATTTCAAATTTGGCAAGTATGTTCCTTATGACGTCTAGGTGTGCACTAAGAAAGGATTTTTCAAAATTCATCCCCAAAGGGGGTGAAACGGGGGTCAAAAGTTTGTATGGGGAAACAAAATTAGTTGGACTATTTTATCCGAAACTTTACACGAGTACTTCTATAGATAAATGAGTAAACACGTGTTTCAGGATTTTTCAAAATTCCTTCCCTAAAAGTGTAAAATGGGGTTAAAAAGTCTGAAAATCGTCATGGGTATTGTTTTTATGGTTTATCGGGTCGCTGATTATGAAAACAACAACTACTTTATAATCCAACATAGTCGACGTGACATAAAATCACCCCTGTGGGGCTGCGATGGAGTTCAAATGTCATAACATCAATATGGCTGTTGATTCTATGGTTTTCTGTTACTTCAATTACGAAAATGGCATCGATTTGATAATATAACATCATCATCAGCCTGTATCTATCCACTGCTGGATATTAATCCCCTAAGGGGGTGAAACGGGGGTCCAAAGTTTGTATGGGGAAACAAGATTAGTTGGACTATTTTATCCTAAACTTTACACGAGTACTTCTATAGATAAATAAGTAAACTCGTGGTTCAAGATTTTACAAAATTCAACCGCTAAAATAGTAAAATGGGGTCAAAAAGTCTGAAAATCGTCATGGGTATTGATTTATAGTTTAACGGGTCGCTGATTACGGAAAAAACAACTATTTTATAATCCAACATAGCCGACGGGACATAAAATCACCCCATGTGGGAGTGCGATGGAGTTGAAATGCCAGAATACCAATATGGATGTTGATTCTATGGTTTTCTGGAACGTTAATTACGCAAATGGCATCGATTTGTAAATATAACATAGTGGACATAAAATTAGTTGAAAGGACTTTTCAAATTTTACCCCTAAGAGGGTGAGGTCCAAAAATTTTATGGTAAAACGAGATTATTTGACTATTTTATCTTAAACTTTACACGACTACTTCTATAGATAAATGAGTAAACACGTGTTTGCCCCGAATTTCACGCGAGCGAAGCCGCGGGCGAAAGCTAGTTATGTATATTTCTGGAGCGCAAAGCTTGTACTATGGGTACTAGACAACTGATAAATGTATTTAAATACATTTTTTTGTAAATACATAGGTACTTATAATACATAGAAAACACCCAAGACCAAGACAAACTGATATGCTAATGCACCCAAATATTTGGTCATGCGTGGGAATCGAACCCACAATCTCGGAGTCAAAGTAGCCATGGGTAGCCATTCGACCACCGGGATCATCAAAAAATGTGTAGTCTGCAAAATATAAATATAAATATAAATATTGTCAGACAAATTACACAGCGCCATCTAGCCCCAAAGTAAGCGAAGCTTGTGTTATGGGTACTAGACAACCGATAAACATACGTAAATACATTTTTTTTTTTGTAAATACATACTTATGATACATAGAAAACACCCAGACTAAAACAAACAGACATGTTCATGCACACAAATGTTTGTCCTATGTGGGAATCGAACCCACGAGCGTTAGTGTCGAAGCCGCGTCATTGACCGCTCCGCCACCGAGCTCGTCAATATCTTTAACTTAACTTATTTTTTCCGGAACTGTTACAGCAGGTCAATAATAAGCTTAGGCAGCTACTAGTCCACTGGTTTTGGTACAATTGTTTCACAGATTCGGAACTGTGTGATTTAATATATTTATTTACGATAAATAAAGAATATATTATAAACTAGCGACCCGCCCCGGCTTCGCACGGGTGCAATGCTGATACTAAATGTACTACAGAAGGTCTTTGCGCTTTGTCCTATCCAGTCCTTCCCCAGTTATAGGCACACGCCGCCGGCTCCGCGGCCGGTACCGCCACAGCCGTTATGTCCCTGCATTTTAAATGTGTAATATCTTCTAAACTATTCATTTAAATTACATGCTGTGAAGGGCCATATTGATCTATATTAAATGCGCAATGTATTTAAGGTACTTAATTGGATAAGGATTAATTCTGTATTGCTTAAAATCGCTTCGTAAATAAGGCATTATTTCTTGTAGAAAGCAAAGGATAAAATAACGGTTATTGTGTGTTACCACTAAGAGATAGACATATACCATCGCGAACTTTTTTGTAGACCATTTTAAGGTGAACAATACTGTACTACATTATTTTGATCTATCTCATTGGGTTCAGCCAGCGTTTGCAATGAAAGAGCAAAAAAATGTGTTTATTTACGACATCACATTAGAAACCTCTAAATTATCAGTGTTTTCCTACTATGTTATGCATATATTATACTTATAAACTTTCCAGTTGAATCACTCTATCTATTAAAAAAAACCGCATCATAATCCGTTGCGTAGTTTCAAAGATTTAAGCATACAAAGGGACATAGGGACAGAGAAAGCGACTTTGTTTTATACTATGTAGTGATAATAAAGAATATTCTTTATTGCACATAAATAAACTATATAACAATGCAACAGTATTTAATTTTGCAAAGGAGAGCTTATCTCTTTAAGAGATTCCATCCTGCCAACCTGTGCTGTGGGACGTTTTGCATAACGGATAGCAAGATTTTAATATATAAAAACAAAATAAAAAAATTTGAAAAAACCCACGACGGTTAAAACGTAGTTGAAAAAGTATAAAATAATTTTGAAACCCTCGACTTAAAGAACTTATGCTATGAACTTAATAAAAAAAACCCAAGAAAATCCGTTGGGGCTGCCATTAGATGAACTAGTTTGGCAGTTTTATAGTAACTTGTATACTTATTTATATTTATGTTGAAAGGACGGATTTTCTTGGGTTTTTTTTACACCTATCTAAGAACATGCACCAATCAAATCCGAACCCATCACTAAAAACCGCATTTAAATCGGACTCGTACTTTTGGAGATAAATGGCAACATTGGTTTCACAAACAAATATTTACTGCAGCGCCTCCTGGTGAGTTGTCACCGTAACACCTATCTAACTACATGCACCAATCAAACCCGAACCCATCACTGAAAACCGCATCAAAATCGGACTCGTAGTTTTGGAGATAATTGGCAACATTGATTTGCACAAACATCCTAGCACCCCAAACGCATATACCGTCTCCGTTCCGTCGCTGGTAAATAAATAAGAACAATGCGATATGTATCTAATTCTAAATATTTAGCTAACTGATATAATACTTAAATACATTTTTTTTTGTAAATACATGCTTATAATACATAGAAAACAGACCAAGACAGACATGTTCATGTACTGAAATATTAGTCATGTGCGGGGATCAAACCTGTGACCTTGGTGTCAAAGTGTACTCGCTTTGCAACCACCGAGCTCGTTAATACACTATGATTGACGAGCTCGGTATCTCGGCTCGGCTCGGAATAAATTTTGGGGTGTAAGTGGTTCATCAACACCTTTGAACCAAAGCCAACTTCACCTGCACGCGGTGCACCCTGCTGACTGACAAACGAAGCTCTGGCGAAAAGAGAGGTAGGGAGCGTAATTGTAAGTTACCCGACTGGGGAATGTACCTCCACCTCACAGAATACTGCAGCCAAATAACAATTCCCTTAAGGGTTGTTCTGTTCTTGCGAGTGAGTGAGGTCACCAGAAAGGATGGAGATGCTGCGTTGGCAGCGGGGGTGGCGGCGCACGAGCGATATTTTATGTTGCGAGCGTTAATATGGCTACGGCAGCCGCTTCATATCAGGCGGGCCGTATGCTTGTCTGCCACCCGACGTAGTATAAAAAAAAAGATAAAACAAAACTTTTTTTTTTAGCCATATCGTGATGTACATGTATACAGTTAAAATTATATATATACGTAGTATATAGTAACATCAAGGTATTCACGTAATAGTGACGTAATATAATGCTTTAATATTGAAGAAAGTTCACACGATAGTGCGTAATTGAATACTTTAATATTAAAGCTGATTCGTAGTAAAGAAATCTAATTTGGAAATAAATATTACATCAATCAACCGTGCAGGGACGCACTCCTATAGTATTATGACCTTAACGAAATGAATCAAGCGCTAATCCATTAAATAATCCATGCGCGGGCAAATCAATATCTCCCCAATTTTATAACTTTACTACAACATAGATAAATGCTTCCCAAGTCTAAGTCTGAACCTATTAAAAATTCATTTGCCCCTCGAATAATGTCTTCTTTGTGTTAACAGAAACATTCTTCAGTGTTGCCTATTGAATTAATTTTATTCTGTTGATTGTAAATTGAAAATGGGCGCATCTGAATTGCAAATCAACGCTTCGGTGGACGAATTCTCTCTCTTCGGGCTCGAGATACGTAAAACGTGTTCGACGTTTAAATTTTCGTATGATTCGCGTATTCAATCAAATTACGCCATTTGGCGAAAGGCCGAAAGTCGTATAATTAAAGGAAACATTTTGCAACCTATTTAAATTTTCATTCGTTCGTATGAATACTTAAGAGGAAGGGTGTTTTTTTTTCATATTATTTTTCGTTGAACATGTTTAAACATGCGTATTACTTTTTTCATGTTTTACATAACGGTGTAAAGGAATATTTTTGAGTGATATGAAAAATTGTTTGCATGCAGTTTGTATTTTTCTTTGTGCATAATAACATGGCTTCAATTATATAAAATATACACACTATCATTTAAAGCAGTCCATTTTTAAATACAGGTTGAATTTTAGGGTTCCGTATCCAAAAACGGAACCTATTACTGAGCCTCTGCTGTCCGTCCATTCGTCCGTCCGTCCGTTTGTCACCAGGCTGTATCTCATGAATCGTGATAGTTAGATAGTTGACATTTTGACAGATTTTTTTATATGAGGGGGCAAGCGAGCATGTAGGTCACCTGATACATGAAATATACCACCGCCCAGAGAAATCAGCAACACCAAAGGGTCGCTGATCCGTTAAGCCGGACTCTGTTCTTGAAGGCCCTATGTCGTATTTATTTGGGAATACTGCTGAGGGAAGGAAGAAGAGTTTTGGGGTGTAAGTGGTTCATCAAGATCTTTGAACCAAAGCCAAATTCACCTGCACGCGGTGCACCCTGCTGACTGACAAACGAAGCTCTGGCGAAAAGAGAGGTAGGGAGCGTAATTGTAAGCTACCCGACTGGGGAACGTACCTCCACCTCACAGAATACCGCAGCCAAATAACGGTTCCCTTGAGGGCTGTTGTGTTCCTGCGAGTGAGTGAGGTCACCAGAAAGGAAGGAGATGCTGCGATGGCAGCGGGGGTGGCGGCGCGCGAGCGATAATTTATGTTGCGAGCGTTAATATGGCTACGGTAACCGCTTCAGATCAGGCGGGCCGTATGCTTGTCTGCTACCCGACGTAGTAAAAAAAAAAAAAAAAAAAAAAAAAAAAGTAGATTCCACAACTTCACAGTTCGTGGTAGAAAATATCTTATATAGCGTACTGTAGTAAATCGCCAAATTTCAAGATGATGTGGATGGAATTTTATTTTAAAGAATTTATTGGATTTTTTACTGAATCACTAATCGATTAAATAATCCACGCGCGGGCAAATCAATATCTCCCCAATTTTATAACTTTACTACAACATAGATAAATGCTTCCAAAGTCTAAGTCTGAACCGATGTGGACAGATAACCTCATTAAGACCGTAGGATCGCGCTGGATGCAAGCCGCTTCCAACCGGTCTTATTGGAGATCTAGAGGGGAGGCCTATGTCCAGCAGTGGACTTTCAATGGCTGAGAAGAAGAAGAAGATTGGAATTTTAATTTATGGCGTGTTGTACGATGATGGAACTCAGCGGCAGGTATCAAATCAAATAGCTCATCCGAGCCCGTGGTAAAATTGATACAGAATGCAAAGAGATGCAACATCTCTGCGTGTAGAGAGAGACTCCAGCCGATCAGTAATCATTGGGTCACCGATGATTCGGACAGCTCTTCGTTATATGCGGTCAAATGGAGCAAGTAAGTACTGGGGCGCACCAGCCCAGAGATGTGAACAGTATTCCATATGAGGCCTAACTTGAGCTTTATATAGTTGAGGGCGATACTGTGGTGTAAAATAAATTTATTCATAAAAAAAAATCTATGAATTAGGATACTAGGACTTCTGAACGTGTCCGTATAATGGCCTCAAAAATAGCGTATAATGGCGTAAGCCGATACACCTTATAAAACTAAATAAAACAGTGTAAAATAAAAATAAAACTTGAATATAAGCTGTAACAGCGTAGGCAGAATATGAAAAAAAGTTTTTATGAAAATTGATTCCCATTTAGGAGATTTAATTAACTTATAACTGAATAGAGGCTTCTTTTTTATTTTCCCGCGTAATATTGAGATAATGGCCCACGTGAAGCCTAGTTCATTAATGTTTTCGACGAATATTTTCAATAAACTACAGTAAAAACAGAATCTTCATTAATTAAAATCGCGCATATATATTTTAATGTAGAAGCAATGCCTTTCTCATTGCTGCTTTTGAGCTTGAAACATATTACTGGCAGTTTGGATTTTTTTTTAATTATAGATACATTTTGTAAAAAAAAAACCGGACAAGTGCGAGTCGGTCTCGCCCACCGAGGGTTCCGTAGGTACGTAGTATCATTATTAAATTTGATATTTTTCATTATAAATAAGAAATAATGCGTCGAAAAAAATAAATAAAATATATTTTGCAATGTGTACATCAAGCCCTTTCATATGATACCCCATTTGAACTAGTAGTTTCAATTTGAAATTTCGACACCCTATAAAAAATATAGACCCCCTATTTTTTAAGATCTATTTACAAATGTAGAGTTTTGAGATTTATTCCTGTACTTGTAGTCTATAACGATGTTACTTGCCAAATTTCATAGTTCTAGGTCAACGGGAAGTACCCTATAGGTTTTGATTCCCTTGAGTGTGTCGAAATATGCGTTTTTTGCTGAATAAATGGCCGTAACTTTTTTCTACGTAAACTTAGCAGTTTGATTTTTTTTTTACTTCATGGGACCGTAGACCTGTGTATACAGTTCAAATTTCAGCTTGATACCTCCACGCATTCTCGACATAGAAATGTTTGACAGACAGACAGACAGACAGACAGACAGACAGACAGACAGACAGACAGACAGACAGACGGACAACAAAGTGATCTTATAAGGGTTCCGTTTTTCCTTTTGAGGTTCGGAACCCTAAAAATGAATTTATTTATGATTTTCTGCATTTTTCGTAACGAGTACATATAGTCAAGGTTATAAGTACAGTACCACCCATACGAATTAATTACGATATTCAAATTTCCTTAAGTTTTATTTGAAGAATGATTAACGTTACAAAATAAATTAAATTAATTTTTAAATCCTGTTTTATTTGACCTCTCTAAAAAGGAATAGTAACCTACTCTAGCGGATAGTAGCCTATCCATACTAGCGGATAGTGGATATTCCGTACATTCGCGATAATCTCATTGATTTCTTTTTGTTTTTTAACCAGTTCTTCAAACGCAAGTGCTAAACTATGTTATGTCCATCTTATATGCTGCTGCACCACGTCTGATACTTGCGAGGCATTTTGCTCACATAGAATAAATACTTGAAACAGTTAAGTATTTATTTTATTTAAACTAAGTCATAATCACAATGAGCTCACAGTTAAAGAAAAAATATGTCTTTGCTCGTTAAAGAATCTATAGTTGCCCCTAGGGCGTCTACCCTTTTTGATGGGGATACTTGCCCTTTGTATTTGCAAAATAAATAAAAACTATTCAGCAATAAATGGTAATAAACCATGAAGTATAAACTCTAATGCATGTAAAAAAACAAAATATTGCCTGAAATCCAATCAGTAATAAAAATATTCATTAGAACTTATTTACCAATATAATTTCATCGCTCTTCAACGTTTCGCCGAGTAAGCTCACATAGACAAAATGCATACGCCTACGCTGACGCTTATGTAGTTTAATCTCTAATGCATGTAAAAAAACAAAATAATTACTGAAATCCAATCAGTAATAAAAATATTCATTAGGACTTATTTACCCATATAATTTCAACGCTCTTCAACGTTTCGCCGAGTAAGATTTTTGCTCACGCAGATAAAATGCATACGCCTACGCTGACGGTTTACATTGCATTGAAGCATGCGAGAGTGCATTTCCTATTATAATAAAGCCCACCAAAGTCCCTAACATAGTGTATTTCAAACCGGAGCAAGTATCCCCTTGCGGCAACTATCCGGCTTTTACCCTACTATTATTATTGCTTTAAAATAATTATGATTACTTGAAGTTATGTGGTTTGATGGAAATTGCACTACGCTACATTACTTTTAGACAAAGCGAACTGCAAAGCCCTAGCGATTAAAGTGTGACTATGCAGATAATGCAGTGTGCATTCACGGTTCTATCACAGATTACTGAACTGAACCTCAGTTAATGAATAGCATAGTTCGCACTGTTAACTAGAATATTACTAATATAATATGTAATAATGTAATGTCTAATTGAATACTCAAGTTAAACAATGGCGACAGTAGCCTGTCTATGGATGGGGTTGGCTGCGGTATTCTGTGAGGTGGAGGTAAAGTTTTGGGGTGTAAGTGGTTCATCAAGATCTTTGAACCAAAGCCAACTTCACCTGCACGCGGTGCACCCTGCTGACTGGCTGAAACGAAGCTCTGGCGAAAAGAGAGGTAGGGAGCGTAATAGTTAGCTATCCGACTGGGGAATGTACCTCCACCTCACAGAATACCGCAGCCATATAACAATTCCCTTGAGGGTTGATGTGTTCCTGCGAGTGAGTGAGGTAACCAGAAAGGAAGGAGATGCTGTTGGTGCCCCCGTGGGGGTGACAGCGCGCGAGCGATATTTTATGTTGCGAGCGTTAATATGCCTACGGTAACCGCTTCCCATCAGGCGGGCCGTATGCTTGTCTGTTACCAGTCGTAGTATAAAAAAAATAAAAAACATACCGATACTAGTTTTGGACTGCTTGAAAACACTGTACTCCGTCAACCCGCAGTTGAGCAGCATCCATATACCACCATATGGTGTGGAAGAGAGATAGATGCATCACTCATTTGTTCCGCGCTCTCGCTTAAACGCTCGGCTCAGGCGGAACGTGACAATGAGTAATGCTTTTTGTTCATACAGAAGCGTTCATCTATAAATATAAAATTCAAAGTCCTGACTGACTGACTGACTGACTGACTGACTGATATATCAACGCACAGCCCAAACCGCTGGGTCTAGAGATTCCAAATTTCGCACGTAGGTTCTTTATGAAGTCTAGGGGTACACTAAGAAAGGATTTTTCAAAATTCATCCCCTAAGGGGGTGAAACGGGGGTCCAAAGTTTGTATGGGGAAACGAGATTAGTTGGACTATTTTATCCGAAACTTTACAGGAGTACTACTGTAGATGAATGAGTAAACACGTGTTTCAGGATTTTTCATTATTCAACCCCTAAAGGGGTAAAATGGGGTGAAAAAGTCTGAAAATCGACATGGGTAGGGTTCTTATAGTTTTTCGGGTCGCTGATTACGAAAACAACAACGATTTTAAAATTCAACGTGGCTAACGTGACCATCATCCTCTATTGAGGTGCGATGAGGTTGAAATGTCTATATATATCATTAAATGTGTCGTTTTTACGGGTTTTCGGAACGCCAATCCATACTAATATTATAAATGCGACAGAATGTCTGTTACTCTTCACGCTTAAATCGCTGGATCGATTTAGATGAAATTTGGTTGAGAGATAGCTTGAGTCCTGGGAAAGGACATACCTATGATAGTTTTTATTTCAGCAATTACCTATTATTGTTATTTATTGTACCCGTATGGCTGTAACGTGACCATTATCCCCTATTGGCGTGCGATGGCGTTGAAATGTCTGAAATGTGGTGAAAAAGTGTGAAAATCGTCATAGGTTTTGTTTTTATGGTATATCGGGTCGCTGATTACGAAAAAAACAACTATTTAATTATCCAACATAGCCGACGTGTCATAAAATCACCCCTAAGGGGGTCCGATGGGGACTGAAATTTATAAAAGAGGAATCTGAGTGTCTGACTGATATATATCAACGCACAGCCCAAACTGCTGGGTCTAGAGATTCCAAATTTGGCATGTAGGTTCTTTATGAAGTCTAGGGGTACAATAAGAAAGGATTTTTCAAAATTCATCCCCTAAGGGGGTGAAACATGGATCCAAAGTTTGTATGGAAAACGAGATTAGTTGGTTTGTATGGGAAAACGAGATTAGTTGGACTATTTTATCCGAAACTTTACACGAGTACTACTGTAGATAAATGAGTAAACACGTGTTTCAGGATTTTTCAATATTCAACCCTTTAAGGGGTAAAATGGGGTGAAAAAGTCTGAAAATCGTCATGGGTATTGTTTTTATGGTTTATCGGGTCGCTGATTACGAAAACAACAACTATTTTATGATCTAACATAGCCGACGTAACATAAAATCACCCCTGTGGGGATGCGATGGGGTTTGGAATATATAAAAGTAGAAACTGAGTGACTGATTGATATATATCAACGCACAGCCCAAACTGCTAGGTCTAGAGATTCCAAATTTGACACGTAGTTTCCTTATGATGTCTAAGGGTGTACTAAGAAAGGATTTTTCAAAATTCAACCCCTAAAGCGGTAAAACGGGGTGAAAAATTCTGAAAATCGTCATGGGTATTGTTTTTATGGTTTATCGGGTCGCTGATTACGAAAACAACAACTATTTTATAATCCAACAACGTACGGTGGAGTTAAAATATCATAATATCAATATGAGTGTTGATTCTATGGTTTTCTGGGACGTCAATTACAAAAATGGCATCGATTTGAAAATATCAACCCCTATAAGGGTAAAACGGGGTCAAAAAGTCTGAAAATCGTCATGGGTATTGTTTTTATGGTTTATCGGGTCGCTGATTACGAAAACGTGGCTAACGTGACCATCATCCTCTATTGAGGTGCGATGAGGTTGAAATGTCTATAACTCACTACATGTGTCGTTTTTACGGGTTTTTGGAACGCCAATCCATACTAATATTATAAATGCGACAGAATGTATGTTACTTCTTCACGCTTAAATCGCTGGACCGATTTAAATAAAATTTGCTTAAGAGTTACCTTGAGTCCTGGGAAAGGACATAACTAAAATAGTTTTTATCCCAGAAATTACTTATTATTGTTATTTATTGTACCCGTAGGGCGGTAACTTGACTATCATCCCCTATTGGGGTGCGATGGCGTTGAAATGTATAAAATGTGGTGAAAAAGTCTGAAAATCGTCATAGGTATTGTTTTTATAGTATATCGGGTCGCTGATTACGAAAAAAACAACTATTTAATAATTCAACATAGCCGACGTGACAACTCTGTAGGGGTGCAATGGGGTTGAAATGTCATAATATCAAGTTGATTCTATGGTTTTCTGGGACGTTAATTACGACAATGGCATCGATTTGAAAATATAACGTAGTGGACATGAATTACTTAAAAAGATTTTTCAAATTTTACCTCTAAGAGGGTGAAACGGAGTCATAGGTTTTGTTTTTATGGTATATCGGGTCGCTGATTACGAAAAAAACAACTATTTAATTATCCAACATAGCCGACGTGTCATAAAATCACCCCTAAGGGGGTCCGATGGGGACTGAAATTTATAAAAGAGGAATCTGAGTGTCTGACTGATATATATCAACGCACAGCCCAAACTGCTGGGTCTAGAGATTCCAAATTTGGCATGTAGGTTCTTTATGAAGTCTAGGGGTACAATAAGAAAGGATTTTTCAAAATTCATCCCCTAAGGGGGTGAAACGGGGATCCAAAGTTTGTATGGAAAACGAGATTAGTTGGTTTGTATGGAAAACGAGATTAGTTGGTTTGTATGGGAAAACGGGATTAGTTGGACTATTTTATCCTAAATTTTACACGAGTACTTCTATTGATTAATGAGTATTGCCCCGAATGTCACGCGAGCGAAGCCGCGGGCGAAAGCTAGTCTATTTATAAGACGTTATCACCACAGATTCAATAAAATTGAATGTCTGTGGTTATGACGTCAAAAAAAAACGAAATTCAGGACAGAATAAGCTCCGTCAATTTTATGTTGAGATCTCTATTTTACATAACCCTAAAGATTGGTTTATTTTGGCTTGTTGCCTTTGCCTATTCAACTGTTTTCCCTATCTTTATTCAATAGCCTTTGAACAAAATGATATTAATTTGGTATGAACTTTGTTTTCATTGTGAGTGATAAATTATTCAAGGCGGCGGCCATTGCAAAAGGCCGGGGTGTAGTCTCAGTTATTTGTCGGTTTTCATTTTAATTATCGGGTCGGCATTGAGCTTTACGAAAAAATATTTTTTGTTTATACTCCATACAAAAAACCGCGCGCTTAATTACATGGACAGATGATATATGTATACGTGTAAGTGCCTGTGTATCTACACAGACATTTACACGTATGTTTTTTTTTTTAATATATCTGCCGTAGGATTGACTGTAATATTGATATAATTTCGAGCACATATAAGTACCTGGATCGCCACTTTGTATATGCCTATTTCAGTCCCATCTGTCTATATTATATAGTTTGAGCTGTGCGCTAATAAATTAGTTATTACCCACATGCCTAAGATTCTCCTAATAATGTTTTTTTTTTTAATATATAATATGTGAATGATACAGGAATGTTTTCAAAGGTTTCGTTAGTTTCCAAATTAAAATAACATTAAAATTCTATAGGTATAATATAGAATTTTAGAAATTAAATAAATATAAATATTCCTGGACAAATTACACACGGCCATCTAGTCCCAAACTAAGCAAAGCTTGTACTATGGGTACTAGATAACTGATATTATACTTATTTTTTTTGTAAATACATACATATTATACATAGAAAATATCCAGACCAAGACAAACAGACATGTTCATGCACACAAATATTTGTCTTGTGCGGGGATCGAACCCGCAAACACGGAGTCAAAGTGGCCATTGCTAAACATTTGACCACCGAGCTCGTCAGTCGAGAACTTGTTTAGACTTGCTTTATCTTCGTATGTATCAACATTGCATTTCTTATCAATAATGTCAGATTATTGATGGGGCTCTGCTGCGTCAGAATAATCATAAATGTTTTTTTTTAAATAATTTCTCCTATATCGATGAAGTTGCGTTCATTTTGATAATTCTCAGAAATTGTTACCTAATTTTAGAAATTTTGAAGAATATAATTTGTGAAAAAACTTTTTTGAAAACAATCTATAGATATGATATTTGTGAATTTGAAGGAGAAACAGAAGTCCTTGAGTTATAAAATTGTAATTAGTACTATCAAATCAAAGCCTTGGTAAGCAAGTATCAGACAAATAACAAAAGAGAAAAGCTAAGTAAGATATCTTAGGTATAACTTACAAAAACAAGATTAAACAACATTAACCTAATTTATGTGCAATTATTCAAATGAATCAAGTTTGTAGGTAGTAAGTATACAAAATCTAAACTAATCAATCTAGCAAGACATACAAACTATTACCACGAAACACTGTATGTAACAAAACAATGTATCTACTTAACTGATTAAACATCAACACCCCTTACTGAATTAATTGTTGTGTTGTAGTCGTGTTTTCTTTGACAGTGTGGCGGCCATTTGCAATTCAAATATGGCGGCCGGTTGAAAGGCGTTGACGTCTTATCCAAACTTGTCACGGAGAACAAAATAATGAGACTGCTGGTTACTGATTAGATTTCGATTTTGAAATTATTACCCGACTGCGACAGAAGGAGGGTTATGTTTTTCAAGAGAAAAAACATGTTATGTTTTTCGAGAGTATGTATGTATGTATGTATAATTGTTTGGCACGCTCTGCAGTCTGAACGGCTGGATGGATTTTAGCTTGAGAGGTGTCGTTAGATTCGTATTTGCTGTGAGAGTGACACTGGGTACGTCAAAATAAAAACAAAAAGGCGGATTTTTGGCGCCAAGTTCAAATGCAAATGCGGGCCGCAGTCTGGACGGTTCGAAGGATTTTAGCTCGAGGTGTGTCATTTGATATGTATTTACTGTGAGAGCGATATTGCATATATCAAAATAAATAAAATTAAAAACATAAAATAAAAACGGTAATTTAAAAAATTAAAAACCCGACTGCTATTCTGTGTAATTTGGAAATGGAAAAATCCTATTCTAGAGATTTCCTACCTATTCTATTCCTTACCTATTCTAGAAATGGAGGCTTAGTGAATTTAGAGCACATGTAGGGTCCCGACTGCTACATGTTTTCTTGTTTTAGGGGTTTTTCATTTCCAAATTACACAGAAAAGCAGTCGGGTTTTTTTAATTTTTAAAATTACAGTTTTTTTAGAAACTAGTTGTCACCCGCGTCTTCACCCGCGTGGTACATTATTTAACATCATCATTTGAGGCCAAAGGACGTTCACTGCTGTACATAGGCCCCTCACTTAGACTTCCACAGTCTCTGCGATATTGCTAGTAGTAAAGCATAGAACTATGCTTTGTTTTCCGTTCTGCGGTCTCTATTCCAGAATCTTGCTGCACCGTCGGTCGCCACCTCTGCGTGCGTGGTTATTATTTTAATAAAAATTTTTGAAGTGAAAACTGCTTTAGCGGCGATGTGGACTTTTTGGGATGGGTAAAAAATGTTAAACTCGCGTCAGGACACGTGACCTGATCGAAAATTCGTAAGACGGAGGGAGAGTAGACCGCAGGTGCGGCGTAGGAGAGGAAGTAATATCCTCCTCTCTTTCTACCGTGCGGCGAAAATGCTCCTGCTCCTGCTATTCATTTTTAATGTTATATAAGTTGTCATGTTTATGCACGATCATATTAAAAAATGATGAATATTGTATTTTACCACATAAATAAATGATGGTACTTTTATACTGATAAATAAAGCAATTCGTGCGAAATTATTCCCTAACCATTCCAAAATGTTCAAAAATGCACAACGTTATGTTCAAGTTTTCACTTCTGCCGGCACTCCCGGAGTGCAACCCGTTTTTTTTCTTCTTGTCTGTGCAGCGTGAATGAACCTGTATACGTGCGACGTCGGACGAACTATTCCAGACTCGTCTTATGCTGCGGCTACACTACCTTACCGTCTACCGGGCTGTTACCGCAATAATAGGCGAGACGACAATGATAAAAAATTATAAAAAATACTTATCAGTGTCATAAAATATACAAAACTAGAACGATCTGCGATGTTGAAATTTTAATAACTTATGACCGACTTGTTATATGATCGATCAAAGTGTAGTGGGAAAGTCCAATTTAAAAGAATGAAATTATAAAAAAAAAATATTAACTTTGGATAAACAATCAAAAATACTATAACTTTTGTTATGGCACTAGCTACATAAACGCAGTATTTCACATAGCTGTCGTACAAATTTTTGTTTTAACGTATACAAAATACATAAGTGTGACGTCATAATTCAGTAGCCTTTTGTATGGAGCGTTTTCGGGAAAGTCCAAAATTGTGATTTACAAGTTATCATATCTCGAGAAGTTTTTATGCTATCGAAGTAATTCTTTCACCTATAGTTATATTATTGTGACGACCTTACATAACAAATCGAAAGAAAAAATTGTCGTCTAGCCTATTGTGGCATTAAATTACCGTTTAAATTACTGCGTGAAGTGGTGTGGTTACACTAGAGTTTACCTAGATATGTCAATAAATTAGGCGGTAAAAATATAATTTTTCAAGATAGAGGTTGAAGGTGCAGCTGTTATATTTATTTAGATGGTTTCAGTCTGTTTTCTTCTTCAAATCATCATTGTACACCGCGATTTTTATCGGGGGATACCCGACTGAAAGCCCATAAACAGATACGGTTCGCATTGGAATAATTCCAAAACTCAAGCTTTTTTCATTTGGCCACTCCATGTCGGTCGATACGTGCGTAGCCGTTGAGCTCATGTTGCATACTGGACAAACGGTAGTGTGGCCACAAACGCATTAATTACTGCGGTAATTCTCTTTGATGTGCGAAAAAAGACCGCCGCCGGAGCTATTGTCTACCGCCATTTGCCATATTGATTGGCATTGTAAAATTATGGCCATAAATCGTGGTTACACCTAGGCGTTGTTGAAATTATGGCAATAATTATTGGCATATCACGGTAGTGTGGCCGTAGCATTACAGGGGAGGTATGGCCGATTCGAAAGCATCATTAGTGTGGCAAAATCGCAACGACGCGACGGCGACGCCACTCCTCTAGTTATCAGGTACCAGATTCGCATATCGCAAAATAAAGAGTGTCAGTCAATCAAACAAGTTAAGCAACATCGACCGTATCCTGTCCATGAATGGGTTAATTCAAATCTATTAATTTTATTTGCATAGAATAGGTTAACAGATATTAATATACCTAATATAATGTGAGTGCTCTATTCTGCTAACATATATTAACATGCAAAAATTTTAGGTTTAAGAATTAAGAATTCATGCATACCTACTATAAAAACAGGAAGTTATAAGCCACTGTTTTAGCTTCTTTCATATGAGTCTCGAAGGGCCTGTCTTATACATTTCAGGTATTTTGTTGTAAACTCAAATTATCTGGAGCTGCTCCGTATTTCGGAGGATTAAACCATTGGACCTGGCTGTCGTCATTAGATTGCATTCGTTAAGCCAAGCCTTAAGTCGGCTTGTAAACACTGGCTTCATCTACGCGGAATTAAGCAGCGTGGTTGCTCTGAAGTTCGATTGAAGGACCTGACTATTTTCATTAGATGACAGTCGTCATCGTCGTCATCATCAGCTTGTATCTACCTACTGCTGGATACTCGTATAAGCCTTCCCCAATGCTTTGAAGGAGGGCGTCCAACGTTTCGTCATCCTACGCGCGGCCTCCACTCTAATACCTCACTCCCCCATCTGCCTTGGCTGAAAGCTAATTCTTTAGGTGGCTTTTAAACACGGGCGTTCATCTACGCGTAATTGAGCAGCGTGGCTGCTCTGAAGTTCGATAGAGAGTCTACCCGCAATTGAGCAGCGATGTGGACCAAAACTTCGATTCAAGGTGTCGTATATATTGTTTGATTTTAACATACGAACAACTCATGTATATGAATAGATAAAATAGTGTTTTCGGATAGACTCTCGAAGAGGACATCGAACCTTTGTTTCAAGGACCGTTCCGTGTATACTTCTCAAGGTTGCTAGATCCGTTTCCTGGTTTATAATTAAATAAAAGCAAATTGAAAATTACATATTTATTGTATATTTTAATTATACTTAGTAACTAAGTGTCCGTCATAGTCTTTATCGCGGATACTGACACGAGATGCTCACTGAATTTAAATTGTTTGGCCCGAAAAGAACACATGTGATCACACTTACGTGGACGCAGAAGTACACCTTCCGTTGATCGCCACTACGTGGCCTGGAGAGATGAAGGGATGAAGAGCTCTTGGCGTCAGCGTGTGCGAAAGCCGCACTGGACACAACTGGTCCCCATGCGCCAGTTGTCTTACGGGAACACTAAGATCTTCCTGGAGCAGACACCACACAATTGCGCCGGTATGGATCGGCGCGGAAATAACTCCGCATGCGACTAGTATGCCGCAATCAAAACTTCATCAGACCAGAGACAGGTCTTGTCCCCTGGACAGAGCCGGGATATTCCTTGATCACCAGTTCCTCATCTCAAATTCGGCAACACATTTTTTTTGTTCCATTTCGACTTCTGTCCAACCATCACGTCTCAAAGTTCAATCTCACAGTCCATTCTCAAAGTTGCCAGTCACAAATAACAATGCATGAAAACTATAATGTAATGTATTAAGTAATCATACAAATGAATTAGCCACCTTTCAATGTGCGATGACAATGCCAGACCGCTACGTGTACATACGTGACTCGAATAAGAACCAGACTGAAAATAAATCTAGAATATAATTACTTACTAACAATGACATACGTAGTTAAAAATGTAGTATAACTAGCGCAACGCTAGCGCACCTAAACACTAAAGATTTTGTAAATAGTGTAATTTTAATTATAGCGATGCATGATTAATACTAGATTACATGATAAATATAATGTATCGCTACAAAGGGAGACTCCTATCCCAGCAGTGGGAACTGTGGGAAGTGTTGACAACGAAATACAAAATGTTCTTTATAGCAATTCTTGTTGTAATTGAACTCGTCTAGAGAATCTGAATTACTATTCAGATTCTGAGATAAAAATCTAACGCTCAGATTTAATTAATTCGTGATTTAGACGAAACAATGGTAAGCAAGCTATAATTTAACTGTAAACGCTTTACTTCTGAATGAAAATCTAATTTAAATTCCATTATTTATATCAAGTTGTATTTTATATAATGTTTTTGAAGCGTTTATATTCAACTCTTAAAACACAACATTTTGGAAAGTATTACTTATTTTCGTAAATAAATTATCTTATCTTAGATAATTATTATTTAAATAGTGGATTTCGGCTAATTTGCCATAATATCACTACATAGTATAAAACAAAGTCGCTTTCTCTGTCCCTATGTCCCTTTGTATGCTTAAATCTTTGAAACTACGCAACGGTTTATGATGCGGTTTTTTTTAATAGATAGAGTGATTCAACTGGAAAGTTTATATGTATAATATATGCATAACATAGTAGAAAAATACTGATAATTTAGAGGTTTCTAATGTGAAGTCGTAAATAAACACATTTTTTTGCTCTTTCATTGCAAACGCTGGCTGAACCCAACGAGATAGATCAAAATAATGTAGTACAGTATTGTTCACCTTAAAATGGTCTACAAAAAAGTTCGCGATGGTATATGTCTATCTCTTAGTGGTAACACACAATAACCGTTATTTTATCCTTTGCTTTTTACAAGAAATAATGCCTTATTTACGAAGCGATTTTAAGCAATACAGAATGAATCCTTATCCAATTAAGTACCTTAAATACATTGCGCATTTAATATAGATCAATATGGCCCTTCACAGCATGTAAATTAAATGAATAGTTTAGAAGATATTACACATTTAAAATGCAGGGACATAACGGCTGTGGCGGTACCGGCCGCGGAGCCGGCGGCGTGTGCCTATAACTGGGGAAGGACTGGATAGGACAAAGCGCAAAGACCTTCTGTAGTACATTTAGTATCAGCATTGCACCCGTGCGAAGCCGGGGCGGGTCGCTAGTAAATAATAAAAAAAAAACGTGTGGCACTCGGGGACTGTCGCGGTAAAGCTATTGCATTTTTTTATCAACTTATGCAATTATAATTATTTATTTATTTATTTGTTTTTTTCCGTTTGGCCGTTTGCCCGTTTTATATATATTACGGCTAAAGGTGGGCTTAAGATTAGCCGGCTAATGTGCACATTAACCGAAACGAAACGGCTAAAAATGTATTCGATGGACGCGCCGCGCCGGGCCGGCGGAGGACTTGAGGAGGAGGTGGGGAGACAATGCGCGCACACGAAACGTTTGCTCGTTTGGCCGTTTGCCCGTTTGGCCATTTGGCCGTTTGCCCGTTTGGTCGTTTTCTCGTTTGCCAGTTTGGCCGTTTGCCCGTTTGGCCGTTTGCTCGTTTGCCCGTTTGGCCGTTTGTTCGTTTGCCCGTTTGGCCGTTTGGCCCTTTGCCCGTTTGGCCGTTTGCCCGTTTGCTCGCTTGGCCGTTTGGCCGTTTGTCCGTTTGCTCGTTTGGCTGTTTGCTCGTTTGCCCGTTTGCCCGTTTGCCCGTTTGCTCGTTTGGCCGTTTGCTTCTGAGAAAGTCCTATTTAACATTGGTTGTCAAATCGTGTTAGGTTTTATTTTCGTTACGGAATTTCTTGATTCGGTCGCTGCGCTCAAAGCCCGCGATAAAAGCTATGCAATAGCTTAAAAAAAATGTTTTATTTAAATTAAATTATTTATTTTTAAAGTAAATATATAACTAAATATTCTGTTCTTTTCAAGCGTCTACGTGTTGCCGTTATCAATATCGAGCAAAAACGACCAAAAAAATCACGTTTATTGTATGGGAGTTCCTTAAATATTTATTTTATTCCGGTTTATAGTATTTGTTGTTATAGCGGCAATAGAAATACATCATCTGTGAAAATTTCAACTGTCTAACTATCGGATGGACGGACGGACGGACAGCGAAGTCTCAGTGATAGGGTCCCGTTTAACCCTATACCTACCCTAACAAGGACCCTAAAAAGGAAAGAGTACAGGCTGGCAACGGTCCGGCGATCCCTTGGTGTTGCTGATCTCCATGGGCGGTGGTGATTGCTTGCCATCAGGTGACCCACATGCTCGTTTGCCCCCTCTCATATAAAAAAATATAGGTATCATTGTATATATAGGAATTCATATTCACATATTGCAGCCGAAATGATCAAGTGCTGTCTAGAGAAGCTTTCTATCTCGAGCAATCAAGTTATAGAGGACTGAAATGCCTGCCAAGTATTTCCCAGGAGACTGCTGTATAGATATTTCTTGAAGAACACCTATAGTAATCTATATCTTCTTCTATACTTATAATAAATCTGTAGAGAGGTCAATTCTGTACATGAAATATATTTCCAAAATAACTAAAAGGGGGTTATTAGTGATCGATACTGATGCCAAAAATGCAATCAGTAAAATTTTTGTCTGTCTGTCTGTCTGTCTGTCTGTCTGTCTGTCTGTATGTTCGTTATAGAAACAAAAATTACGCTCAAGGGCAGACTTTTCGTGTTGCTGGAGTAGATCTCGGTGTCAGTTGTTTCTCGTCAGTTGTCCGTCGCTCTTTCCCGTGTTAGCAGTTCTAGAAATATTTATGTTCACGTGCCGGACGGGTCAACTTTCAACATAGTTTACCCGGAAGCTTTGCGCTGAAGTATTTTCGTTCTATAGGTACTTAAGCCTCATGTGAACGTGATCTGAACAATATTACCAATACATTAACTTAATAACACACAAGGAGTTACACGCTGAGGGAGTCGCGGGCACAGCTTTTAACAATAATATTGTGCGGTTCCGTATTGCGATATTTTTCAACAGTATTATGGATTGACATATTATATTTCCCTTCTCAAATACGAAAGTTAATCTGTCTGTTACATCAACACCAATGAACCCTGAGGAAGGACATAGTCTACTTTTGTTTTTACGAAAAACGACGGAAACGCGGACGAAGTCGCGGGCAACAGCTAGTCACTACATAGTATAAAACAAAGTCGCTTTCTCTGTCCCTATGTCCCTTTGTATGCTTAAATCTTTGAAACTACGCAACGGATTATGATGCGGTTTTTTTTAATAGATAGAGTGATTCAACTGGAAAGTTTATATGTATAATATATGCATAACATAGTAGAAAAACACTGATAATTTAGAGGTTTCTAATGTGATGTCGTAAATAAACACATTTTTTTGCTCTTTCATTGCAAACGCTGGCTGAACCCAACGAGATAGATCAAAATAATGTAGTACAGTATTGTTCACCTTAAAATGGTCTACAAAAAAGTTCGCGATGGTATATGTCTATGTCTTAGTGGTAACACACAATAACCGTTATTTTATCCTTTGCTTTTTACAAGAAATAATGCCTTATTTACGAAGCGATTTTAAGCAATACAGAATTAATCCTTATCCAATTAAGTACCTTAAATACATTGCGCATTTAATATAGATCAATATGGCCCTTCACAGCATGTAATTTAAATGAATAGTTTAGAAGATATTACACATTTAAAATGCAGGGACATAACGGCTGTGGCGGTACCGGCCGCGGAGCCGGCGGCGTGTGCCTATAACTGGGGAAGGACTGGATAGGACAAAGCGCAAAGACCTTCTGTAGTACATTTAGTATCAGCATTGCACCCGTGCGAAGCCGGGGCGGGTCGCTAGTTATAAATATTTTTAAAATGGAAAAATTCACTCACCATCCATTCCAATCCTACTTAAGCGGATTTGAACCAAGGATTTTTTATACCACTATGGTGACAAACAAGCATACGGTCCGCCTGATGGAAAGCAGTTACCGCAGCCTATGGACGCCTGTAACACCAGAGGCATCACATGCGCGTTGTCGACCCTGTAAAAACCTCTTTACGCCCTTTTTGAAGAACCCAATGCTGTAGTCTCCTGGGAAAAACTCAACAGGCAGTTTCCTAGAACCCTAATTACACTATATTTACGTCCAGAAATATCAAAAATAATAATTATACTGACTTTATTATCCCCAAAAAACCAACCGTTTCCGCATTTAACTTATCAAACATAAAATGAATTTAAAATACGTCAATTCACACAAAGTTCCTAGCAGCGTCGTATAGAAATCTTTTCTTATTAAAAAACTTAAATTGGATGTGAATTAGATTGACGTTCGGTAAATTGGTAACGTGAAGGTAACTGTTTAAAAAAATAACGTGGTATGAGCCAATTTTATGCTTCAATCAAATGGTTCAATCTTTAGAGTTCATGGCACTGTACAAAACTTACGAAACAACAATTTACGTTTAGTATTTATTATTTAGTTATTTTTTTTTACATTTATATTTTTAAATAAAGAAGATGATAAGAGAAATGTTATTGTACGAACTACTTTCACCTCACAGAATACCGCAGCCAAATAAAATAGATAGACAGATTAAATAAATATAAATAAATATTGTCAGACAAATTACATAGCGCCATCTAGCCCCAAAGTAACCGAAACTTGTGTTATGAGTACTAGACAACTGATAAACATACGTGAATAGATTTCTTTTTTGTAAATACATACTTATGATACATAGAAAACACCCAGACCAAGACAAACAGACATTTTCATGCACACAAATGTTTGTCCTGTGTGGGAATGGAATCCACGAGCGTTGGTGTCGAAGCCGCGTCATTGACCGCTACGCCACCGAGCTCGTCATATGTTTATTGTTGTATTCCTGCGAGTAAGTGAGGTCACCGGAAAAGAAGGAGTTGTATGCGTCGGTAGCGTGGGCAGCGTGGAAATTGACAATGAAGAAGCTTGTGAACATACGTATGAAATTGACATTAGCGTTTCATAAAACAAGAACTGCTCACGTTAATTAATTTTAATTGCGTGACCAGTATATATTAATTTTGATTAGGAAGTACTCAACAATGATAAACAACATATTGAAGGCATATAGAACTTACCGTCTATTTACAATCATTTTCAACACTGACAAGAAGCAACTGAAAAATTACATAAAAAATAATAATATTCTAATATATATATATATATATAAAACTATGAAAAGGAAAAGCATCTAAAAGAAGAAGTTAGTCAACATAGCGCGCCTCGGCGCAGAGCATCCACCAAAGTAGGGACAGTACCTGTGAGCAGTGCTCTTGGGTACTCTGCTCTAAAAGTGAGGGTAGCACTTTGCTTTGAGGTCTCCTCAAAGGTCCCTTATTTGTGAAACAATCCTTGATGGGCATTCGCGACGAGCAATAAATCTCCCAATGAACGTCTCTTATCGTCAGACTGTAAATAAGGCTATCCAGCATTTTTTTTGTGTTCGTTCTGCAGCGATATTTAAATTTTTCCTAATAATTCTCATTATTTCATTTAATAACTTCAGTACTTTATATACCTATAAATTAAAAGGTTAAAGAATAAATATTATGTCATTAACAAGATATCAAAATTATGATTAAGTAAAGCCCCCCGTAAATTTTTATGGAGAATTTCCTCAATATAAATAAAATAAGACAATATAATTTCACCTCTAATAAAGCTCAATGTCAGTTACCCAATATTGCGGCACATCTGCCGGATTACCGCTCAGTTTTTGACATAATATTTCTCATGAAAAGTTTCATAGCTGCCGGCGACAATTATATTTTTTCGAGATTTGGACGTTTGATGGCCCCTATCAAAAGTCGAGGGCGAACTTGGGCTCATTTGTTCAAATCACATATCTTATGTGTGTTTACTTTTTAATATTGGATATCCAATAAAATATAGACTATTATAAAATAAAATTGAAATAAGAAAGATATTAATAAATATTAGACTCACGAGGCTAAAACATCGAAATCAACAATATTACAGTCATGAGCGAATTGTAACTGCGAATAACTTTAGACTAAGAAATTTGTAAATAAATACATAACAAATAGCTTAGGAGATTTTACACGTAAGTAAAGCCTGTGACATTTTATATACAGAGAGGCTATATAGGCTAACGTCACGGCAGTAAAAATTGACTATAAAATGCTTACTCGATATCTAGACACATACATGTCGTACGCAAAAAAGAAAAAAAAACTACATTAGAAATACATATTAATATAGTTGATCAGTTTTCTCAAATTATCTAAATTTTTTGCACATCTTTCTTATTTTTTTCTTTCATAACAAACTTATCCCAAGAATAATAAACATAACAAAATAAGAATTATCGAAATCGATCCAGCTATATGTATTTCTACATGAGGATTAAATTTTCTACATTTAAATGTTGTATCGTGTACGATAATTCTACGATTTTAATTCATTGATCTTTATAAAATGTAATGATATTTTGTGAATACCAGTTCTGTTAATATTGGATTACTCCACAGAGTATTCGCATACAAAAGTATTGCAGATGATTCGCAAAAACGACGGTAACTAATCAAGTATTCATTGCTTCATACTCGAATCTATAAGTATAGCGGCATACCACCACATAGCACGCCGAAATGCTCGTCCGAATTTCACTGCGATCCCGCTTGCCAATGTATAAACACAATGTTATCCTTTTATTTCGTACACACTAGACCAACCTCGAATTTCCTAGAGTTAAAATATATGCATACATAAATATAACTTATGTTTATCTGAATGGAATAATGAAAATAAATAAATAATTAAAATCTTCTGTATAAATTACACATCGCCATCTAGCGCCAAACACAGGTTCTAAATAATTGATATTATAGTTATAACAATTTTTTTTTTTTTGAAAAATACTAATATATAGAAAATACTGAGACCAAAACAAACAGGCATGTTCATGCACATAAATATTTCTCATGTGTAGGGATCGAACACGCGACCTCGGAGTCGAAGTAGCCATTGCTTACCACCAGGCTCGTAGTCGTCCTATAAGGTTTATCTAAGTTTACTACACATATCTACATAGTGTTTCATTCTATACACCATATTGTAATTACTACTATTATGCACAAAAATATTACTGCTTTTGAGTAAATTAATAATAATAAATAATTGTTGTTGTTGGTGTTGCCCCCGGCCGTTTTCCTGGCATTTCGGGGGCCCATCTAGTGAGTGGCAAGCCACCGCCTGCCGCAAATAACTAGCAATAAAAGCAGTTATGGCAGGCGTCCGTCCCTCTTCTGTAATAGCCCGGTATTAAGTTCACCCAGACCTCATCTCCATAGCCCATTTATTTTCCATCACACTTCGCAATAGTCTCAACGCCTGCCGAGACCTGCTCATGGGTATGTCGTACCATTGACATATCCTGGGGCGGGTCACGGCGGGCGTACAACATTACATCAAACTTCTCAAAGGGGCCTCTACGCGTTGGATCCATATCCCCGCGCATGCCTATCAAATGATCGGGCTTGACCCGTGATTAAAAAGAGATAAATAATTGTAATTAATATATACCTGTACCTACATAATAGACATGTTATTTCTATACCACGTCAGATAAGCAGCAGACAATTTTCTGTTTTTTATGTTACAGAGGAGCAAACGAGCATGTGGGTCACCTGATGGAAATCAATCAACCCCTCCCAAGGAGATCAGCAACACCAAAGGATCGCCGATCCGTTGCCGGCCTATACTCCTTCCTTTCTCTCTTTCTGGCGACCTCACTCGCTCGCGGCAATAAAACAACCCTCAATGGAAGTGTTATTTGTCTACGTTGTTCTGTGAGGTAGAGGTACTTTCCAAGTCGGGCAGCTTAAATAACACGCTATGCCCTACCTCTCTTTTCGTCAGAGCCTCGTCAGAAACAAACAAATGTTATAGTAATCTCATGAATTTTGGTACGGAACACTAAATTTTAAACCTGAAAATCCCATGTTTTTTTTATTCAAATAATCTTTGGGGAAACATTGCCGAAAGGTAAGCCCAGCAGGGTCGGATAAAAGAAAAATCATGGAAATTTCATATTTTAGAATGAAACGCAGTGATTTACGAGTGAATCTTGACGAATGGCTATTTGCTAAGAGTTCCCTCGCGAGAAATTGTAATTTGTTTGTTTATTCTCAAGATTACGTTGGGGTATTTAGAATGTATTTATTGAAAAATTTATTTTGATAATTTGCTCTATTCAAAATCAAGTGAGGTTGTTACTTTGAGTTATAGATTTGATTTTCAAATAGACAACGGAGAATAATTAACACGCAATCGCGCGAGCGATAAGTCATTTTGCGAGCGTGGTTATTTTTACGGTAACCGGTCACATCAGCCGGCCGTATGCTTGTTTCTCGAAGCAGACATCGAAAATCTACTTACATCTAATTATAAAAACTAATAAAAAATTATAAAAACTCTCTATCAGTAACGTAAAATACATAAAAGTAGAACGATCTGCGATCTCAAAATTTTCTTCTTAAAAAAATTCTTATGTCTGACGTGTTTTATGGTCGATAAAAGTTTGGTGGGAAAGTCCATTTTAAAAGTATGAAATTATAAAAAATAAATATTACCATTGTAGAAAAAATAACAAATACTATAACTTTTGTTACGGCACTAGCTACATAAACGCAATATTTAACATAGCTGTCGTACAAATTTCTGATTTAATGCATATAAAATAGCGTATCGTGACATCATAATACTGTATGCCTTTTGTATGGAGCGTTTTCGGGATAGTCCAAAATTGTGATCTTCAAGTTATCATATCTCGAGAAGTTTTTAGCCTATCGAAGTAATTCTTTCACCTTTAATTATATTATTGTGACGTCTTTAAATAACAAGTCGAAAAAAAAATGGTTCACAGGCCTATTTAGAACAGTTTGTATGACGCCGCACGCAAACACGGTTATTCACGCACACTTTGAACAGACGCCAGTCGTGAACGACGCGGCTTTTTTTATGGAGTGGCTGGGGTGTGCTAATACTGTAGAGTTTGTTTATTTGGTTAAATTTTTGTGGTTATTTAAATCATTATTGTTTTTATTTTAATAACGTATCGTTTATTTATTTTTTTCTTGTTCAATAGTGTCTGTGGTAATGTGGTTTCTAGTTAATTTGTTTGTGCGCCTTATTTAACTATTGTCAATTGTTCCAGGTTGGCTGGAAGAGATCTCTTTTAGATATAAGTTCTCCTATGTAAATAAATAAATAAATATTGTCAGACAAATTACACAGCGCCATCTAGCCCCAAAGTAAGCGAAGCTTGTGTTATGGGTACTAGACAACAACATACGTAAATACATTTTTTTTTGTAGATACTTACTTATGATACATAGAAAACATCCAGACTAAGACAAACAGACATGTTGACGCACACAAATATTTGTCCTATGTGGGAATCGAACCCACGAGCGTTGGTGTCGAAGCCGCGTCATTGACCGCTACGCCACCGAGCTCGTCAAAATAACGCGTAAAACATTTAAACTTGATTAAAAGTGTATATGTTTTGTTTAATCGTACAAAAAAGATATTACAACAGCAACAAACAAAAACAATAATTTGTGATCTGTTTTCAAGCCAAAGGCCACTGATTTGACTGACTGTCGTCTAAAGACAGGCGGAGGCCAAGAGGCCAAGTAGCCTCCACCAACCCGCAATCGAACAGCATGGTGGAGTACGCTCTAAACCCCTTCGATTGAGGGGAGGCCTGTATCCCAGCAGGGGGATGAATAAGGGTTGAAGAGGACGATGACAGCTAACCTGTACATTAGTATTGTAAATTTTACAGAAATCGTTGAAGCTATTTGCGAGATTGTCGTGGTGATTGTATATGTATATTTATATCATACAAGCACAGTATAAGTAATAGTACTACGTACAGTACAGACACTCCCAGCCGCTCTCTCGCGTCGACCTCTCCTCCCCTCTGAGACAAATCTGGAACAGTTTGTATGGCATCGCACGCACACACAGTCATACTCGCGCTGCACAGACGTCACCGTCTATGTAGTAGTCAACGGCGTGACATTTGTATGGAGTGACCGGGGTGTGATACAAGGATATATAAATTACGTAAGAAAAGAAATATTGCTCACAATTACGTCAGTCATTGTCACAAAATGTCTAAATAAATGTTATATAAACGATTTAAATTCACTTTGAGAGAGTGTTACCCGAAACGACCCTTCTGTATTGAAATACAGCTACGTTTCACTACGTCATTCCTAATTAAAATGACTATTCCAAATTGATTTGAAATATTCTGAATTTTTGGCAATAGATTTTATGTGTTTTTGTCATAGTAGTCTACTGAGTCAAAGTTATCGATATAGCTCTCAGAGATATAATAGAATAATAAATAAATATTTCTGGACAATTTTATACAGCGCCATCTAGTCCCAAATTAAGCACAAAGCTTGTGTTATGGGTACTAGACAACTGATAAATGTACTCAAATACATTTTTTTTGTAATATATACTTTATAATACATACTTATAATACATAGAAAACACCCAGACCAAGACAAACAGACATGTTCATGCACACAAATGTTTGACTTGTGCGGGAATCGAACCCGCAACCTCGGAGTCAAAGTGACTATTGCTAACCATTCGACCACCGAGCTCGTCATATAAATTACGAAGTATGTTTATTGTACATAAAGAGCATATTATATATATTATTATATATTCATACACAATATAAATAGCACAATTTCAAGAACATGTTAAAAGGCGGATTTATCTCTATAAGAGATCTCTACCAGCCAACCTTCGAGTGTTGGATAAGAGAATTGAGAGTGGCAAGGGCGTCGAAAAGTCGAAAGCATTTGTGAGAGACTAAAGAAGAAAGTAACATAAATCTTTTGAAAAGAAGATGAATAATAATATATATATACAAACTAGCAAAAAAAAAAAAGATCTTTATATCTTTAAGTTGTCGTAATGTGCCGATCATATGTGAATGTGGGAGGTCAGTAATGGCTGTGTCAGTTCCCGGTGTGTAGACTATTTTATTCTATAACCTGAAGGCCAATTCTCGTAATTTTTCTACGAACGCAGATTGAAAGTTGACCGAATCGAGATTGTATTGTGAATTGACTAAAATTATATACTTGATTTCATTAATTAACTATTATCAATTCTTGTTGTTGGCAAAGTAACATTCTTAGTTTGTTTAATTTTCGCTCATATTTCGATATAATCCCGCTTAAATTTAATTTTGAAGTTACAGATTGTGTTACGAGAACACACCAAATGTGACATTTGTGAGATCGAGACCGGATCGAAACTGAATTTTGACTATATTTTAATTACGAGAATTTTAAGGTATTTGTTACTTATATTAACTTTCGGGTGCCGTTGTCCCATGGTGGGTGCAGCGTTGGTACAGCACTTGGTACAGAATTCACATGTCGCGGCACGCGAGGGGTTAGGCAGCCTGCGACTAATTGGGAATATACAGCAGTGCTGCTCCACTTCTGTAAGCCCTTATATACGATAACGGTTGTCTACTCTGTCTGCAATATTTTTTACTATGATATCATTATTTAATGTTGATTTCATTCTCTACTAACTTTAGTACTTAGTCTATATGTAGTTATGAACAGAAAGTAGTGTGTCATTACAAGTTATAAAAAAACAAAATATTGATCATTTTTAAATAATTTTTTTTTGTTGTATTTTCTTGTCCTGTGAAAAGATTTTGACATTAATTTCAATTTGATACCTCTACGCGTGCCTAGAAAAAAGGATCTTGACAGACTGACAACTAAGTGATCCTGTGATTGTTTTTTATTTTTAAGCTATTGCATAGCTTCTATCGCGGGCCTTGAGCGCGGGGACCGAATCCAGAAATTCTGTAACGAAAAAACCTCACGCTCCCCACTCCGACGGGCAAGGAGGTGTGGCTTGAAGGCCGTGCATCGTCTAACGTCGTTTCAGTTCGGCAGTCTTCGACACGGCGTTGTGTGCGTGCGATTAGACGTATTGTACGACTCTACGAAACTCGTTTTATTTATTTAATAATAGAAAAAATTGTTTTCTTATCGGTCACCACGCTCAAAAAGTGTAACTTGAATTAATATCAAAGAAAAAGCAATACTGCATGAATAAAATAAATAAATAAAATTATAATTGCATAAGTTGATACAAAATGCTATGCAATAGCTTTACCGCGGCAGTCCCCGAGTGCCACACGTCTTTTTTATTTTGTGGAATAAACCCTAAAAAATCATATTTTGTTATATTGATCATGTTTTACCTATATAGAATTTCGAAATTAAATTTTTAGTCACAGAGATTTAAACATATTCCTATTTAGTCAACTTTTAGTCATCAATTTTTTTAATGTTATTTTTTATTTGTAAGTAAATTTGTATTTATTTATATTTATTCCATAATTTTTCTTTGGTATATAGATAAATTAGATAGGCTTTTAGATTAGTTTTAGTTTAATATACATTTGAGATTATAACAGTGATTAATTAGTTTATGAAATAAACAATTTAATCAAAATAGAGAAGCAAATATAGGTTGGGTTCATAAAAATTAATTATTTCACGTGTTCCGCAAATCAGCTCGATTTTAAATCTTAAACGGTTTTATGCGAATTAGCGATTCCTTTTTGTTTACTGTCGTGAATATTGGCTCGAGATGAGCACGTCGCACAGGGACGTTTGTAACCACGTGACGCATTTTGTCTCCTTAGTCCCTAGTGACGTTTTGGTGCAATTCTTGTTTGCCCTCACCCTCTTTACGTGACTGTAACCGCGTGAATTAACTTCAACCAAATAGTTGATGCCACACCTAGATACGATCGGTGTATTAGATATAACTGACGACAAAGTGGTCGGTATGATCACTTTGTCGTCTTTTAAATCTAATATTATATTTTACGTTTGAATATGGTGTTACGACAAATTCGACATATTTTAAGTTACAACACTATTTGACAGCAAATTGGACATATTTTGAGTTACAACATTATTATTAGAGTGAGTAGACGGCAAAAGACCACGGGGCCGAAGTCCGATACGTTGGTCCGACCAAATCCGCACTGCTCTCGACACCAGCTTACATGATGCAGTTCACGCCGCAGAAGACAGGAACAAGTGGCGGAACATCATCCGTCCAAAAGTGAGGCCATGCGGTCACGACCCTCAGCAATGAGGAAAACGACGCAGGAGGAGGAATAGTGTGAATAAATTCTTCTTATAATTGTATATGTTATAGACAAACCACTCAAAAGAAAACCTCCTCTTCTATACACATCTGTGATCTCAACATTCTAAGTAACATGTTAAATAAAAGCTTGTAAAATAGAACCAAAAACCCTTCGACAGCAAATATCGAATAAGCGAAAACTCATTTCTTATTTATCGGACCGCCCACAGAATTAATTAATGTAACCCGCAAAGGATGGGTACAGACCCAGCGCCTTTTCCTTAAATAATCCTCGTAAAGGACCAAAATTTCACCCTCGAGGGCGATACAACGTAGATATAGCTTCTTAGAGAAGGTTTTTAAAGTAATTGACCATTGCGCCGAAACGGGGGAGTGTGTTTAAATTTTTAAGAGTCTAAAATGAAAAGTTGGATACGGAAAAGTTTTGTTTTAGCCATGGACTTATGAAAGATAGACGCGTCATACCTAAATATCCGGGGTGAAGTAAGTATCGTGACGGCATCAATTTACAAAAATGCATTTTTTTAATTTTTTAAATGCATTTTTCATCGAGAAGTATAGATTTGTTGCCTGTAATAAAGTGGTAACATAGACTTTGAATAAAACAGAGGAATAAAAAAAGCTAAATTAAAACTGTACTTTTCCGCCAGGACAGGTTACGCCATCGGTCCTGTCTGTTGTGATTAGATGAAAGACGTTAGCTCAATCCAAAGTTGGACAGCGTGACGGAATATGCTCTTATATCCTTTCGATTGAAGTGGTTCAAGAGATTTCTTCCAAATCCCGCCAGTACTGGGCAACGCTATTGATTTATTTTTTAGCGTATTTTTTTTTTGCCTATAGTGCTCTCCAGTGCTTATTACCAGTATTCCGGCAATAACCAAATATAATTCTTTTAGAAGGCATAATAATGAGTAAAATGAGGTCAAACTTGAAGAATTTACTTCATGTTAAATGAATAGTAAGTGTAAGTGACCTGACCTATCCAGATCCATCATCACATCAACTCCATGATACAATCAACCGTCTTGTTGCCACAAAATTTAGGAGCCATCCACAGCACTACGCAGAATCCTACTTAAAATGATTCTGCATATGGCTGACCTTACCATACTTACTACACTTACTAATATTACAAATGTCAAAGTGTGTCTGTTTGTTTGTTACCTATTTACGTTTAAACAGTTAAACTGACTTTAATGAAATATTATGTGGTCATAGATTATATTCAGAAGAAGAATATAGGTAAGACTTTGACGTGATATAACAATTTCGTGAATCCGCGGGCGGAAGCTTTAAGTTATAATATGTATGCAGTATGTTTAATTGTATATTTATTAAAATTTACCCAATTGGATATATCATCAAGTGACTTGCAATAACCAAAAATAGGTAAGGATTAGTTTTATTAGTATAGTTTTAGATTACTTTAACTTATACTTACTTACTTAGTGTCGGTTTCGAAACAGTGTCTTTTCCTTGGGAGCGTTCTCGGGGATGTGCTGACAACATCCCCGAAAACGCTGGAGGACTACATCCGTAGTTGGTCAGCGAGTCCATCGGACGTCGCCGAGAGCGTAGTCCAGCTGCGCTAACCGACCGTTCCACTATCCGCCGCCTTGGAGACGCTTCACTACATCGTGATAAATTAATCGAATTTTAATTTAATCAATTATTTTTAAATAATAAAATATTTTCACAAAGCAATCTAAAAGTTTGAGAAAAAATTGATATAAGTTACAAGCTTAGCAGGACAATAACACGTCTTATTTTATTAAGTCCATGGTTTCACCGTACCTTGTGTAGGCCTACGTCGTTATCATTTACAAAGTTTGTGATTTGTGATGGCAGGTAGTTTAAAAGGAAAGCAAATTATGGGCATTGTTTATTTGAACAGTAGATTAGCTTTATGACGTCATGACGTCGTCAGGCAATAAGGAAGGATTATTGAATATTCAAGTCGTAACTAAGGGATGAAATGGGGATAAAAGTTGGTTTAGTATCTTTTAAATGTTCCGTATCAAAATTGAATAAGACAGCCAGCCACCCCATTCAAACACTGTGTTGTTGCGTCTACGAATAAATGAATTAACTTTGCACATGGCGTGAATGCGTGTGTGCGTGGGGGAAGGGTGCATTTGAAGTTTTACTTTTTGTAGCATTCATTCCTAAAGATGGCCAGTATAACTATTTCTGCTTAGCTTATCGCTTATTTTTACCATGTCGGGTGCATATGGCCCAATGAGGGTCTTTTGGCAGCAATGTAGCGTAGGGTCTAATCATTTGTCAATTCATAGCATCTTGTCAAATGTCTTGTTGACGTCTTGTGTTGTCTTGTCGTCTTAAAGTTTCACTGTCAAAAAATTCGGTACATTTTGACAATCTGGACCAGACGCCTACCTAGCGACATCTAATGTCAGAAAAAATATCAAACGTCCCCATTGATATACCTAAAGCAGTTACCGTAGCCTATAACCACTTGCAACACAAAGAGTATTTAAGTTAGTGTGCTAATACCTCTGCAGTATTATCTTCGTTGTCTGGTGACCTCTTGTACATATAGGAACATACAACAACCCTCAAGTATTGTTATTTAGCCACTGTCTTCTGTGAGGTGTAGTTCCTCAGTTGTCTTTGTCACTGTGGCAGTGGGGCAAGGTGCAACTTACTTGCTTACTTGCAGTTCAGATTGGTATCAGCTCTAAGATGCTGAGTTTTTTAGACCTCAGCACAAACCAGACATTTTTTTATGCAAGTCGGGTTTTGCCAGACAAAACGTCTTTATAGATAAACTTCGTGCAGAAACATTGATATAGGTAGATAAAGTTGATAGACGTTCAATTGTTCAGCCAGCAATTGATAACTTCAAACAGACCATACGACATAGATGAAACTGGGGCCCTACCGGCTAAGCTGAGAAAGGAAGGAGATGCTGCGTTGGCAGCGGAGGTGGCGGTGCACTACCGATTTTTCACATCACGTGGGCCATATCTGTCTGCCACCCGACGTAGTATAAAAAAAAGATAATGTATTGAATTGTAAATATGACGGTAACCATGATCTCTACAGACTTTTTGTATACCTTTATGGTGAAACATGACCGGATTGTCCTTAGCATAAGATCTATATGTATGCCACGCATTTTTTACAAAATAAATATCTTGTATCTTGTAATGCCATCAGGCGAAAACGGTCGGTAAAAATAAATATAATTACGTGAAACAAGTGCTTTATTAATATCAGAATATATATGAATACTGTTCCACCAAATGCCAATAATCAACACAATTCAAAAATTTAAGTGTATATTTTTTTGGTAAGGTTTTAGTCACAGATTAATTAAAGTTTTAGTGTACAAAACATTGTTCTGGATTGTAAAATGCGAAATTATTATACTATTCCAAATGTATAATAGCCACATTATTAAATTATTGTAAATTAGTTTAACGTATATACCAAATGAATATCATAGTAAAATAGACCCTTCTTCCACTTAGGCAACTAAACATTCATAACCAGTTACAAGAGAAGAATTTAAGGTCGCCGCGAAACTGTTTTGCAGTATTTTTTTTTATACTACGTCGGGTGGCAGACAAGCAAACGACCCGCCTGAAGTGGAGCGGTTACCGTAACCATATTAACGCTCGCAACATAAAATATCGCTCGCGCGCCGCCACCCCCGCTGCCAACGCAGCATCTCCTCTCTTTCTGATGATCTCACTCACTCGCAGGAACACAACAACCCTAAAGATAATTGTTATTTAGCTGCGGTAGGTATCTGTGTGGTGGGGGCACATTCCCCAGTCATGTAGCTTACAATTACGCTCCCTACCTCTCTTTTCGCCTGAGCTTCCTTTGTCAGTCAGCAGGGTGTACCGAGTGCAGGTGAAGTTGGCATAGGTTCAAAGATGTTGATGAACCACTTATACCCCAAACCGCGTGTGGCGTTTTGGGGTGTACGGGGGTACACCTCCAAATGCCACAACACCGCAGTTTGGCGATCATTAGAAATAAGTTATAAGTTAAAAAATATAACTCTTTGTGAAATATAATTATAGAAAATAGAAAAGTCATTTAGTCAAATATTCATTAAAATCTGTTCTATTTTCACTAAAAAGTTATTTGCTTTGCGCTGGTATATTATTCATCTATCATATTTATGCATTAATGAATTAAATTAAAGCACAAAATGTCACCAAAGTGACAAATTAACTTCACCGTAGTACAAAACGGTTACAAAGTTACATGGGTGTTGATTGCTTTCTCCATAATCTTCAGGCCTGAACAACATGTTCGGCTTAAGTTAATCTCACCTGCACACATTTCCGAGCAAGGGACGACGTTCCGGGGACTAATTGGTTCCTTCATATTTGTTATGTATTAAAGTACACATATAGGTTATACCTATATGATTTGTATATACAGTACAGTTTTTTTGCTAAATAAGAGGACTACTTGTGCTAGCTACTGAAAAAATAAAATTGCTTGTCTGTAAAGTCTATTTCGGACGATAATTTTATGTGATAACGTCATAAGAAACTTAGGCCGATCGTGTCTTTATATCGCTTGTTCCGCGCGGTCGTTTGCACGCTCGGCTCAGGCGGAACGTGACAATGAGTCATGCTTTTTCATGCGTGCAGCCGGCGTTTATCGATTTATAAGACGTTATCACGTTATAAAAATCTTCAAAGTAATATAACTACATTTATTTAACATTTAAACTGTATAACAGAGAAAGCTTTCGAATAATTACTTAGAGGAAACTTACAACTAAAAAAAACTGAATTAATCACCTTTAACAATTATTTTTTTTTTATGAAAGGGGGGCAAACGAGCATGTGGGTCACCTGATGGAAGTACCCACCACCGCCCATGGAGATCAGCAACACCAGGCCGATCCGTTGCCAGCCTATACTCCTTCCTTTCTTTTTTTTTTTTTTTTTTTTTTTTTTTTTTTTATACCACCAGTGTGGCAAACAAGCATACGGCCCGCCTGATGGAAAGCAGTTACCGTAGCCTATGAACGCCTGTAACACCAGAGGCATCACACGCGCGTTGCCGACCCTGTAAAAACCTCTTCACGCCCTTTTTGAAGAACCCCATGCTGTAGTCCCCTGAGAAAACCTCGACAGGCAGTTCATTCCACAGCTTGACAGTACGCGGGAGAAAACTTCTCTGGAACCGCACAGTACGTGACCACTTAGGCTCCAATGTGTGAGGATGAATTCCCTGTCGATGGCGAGCGGTGCGACTGTAGAAGGAGGCCGTTGGCATCATATCAAACAACTCCTCTGAACACACCCCATTGTACAGACGGTAGAACACACAAAGGGACGCAAAATCTCTTCTCAGACTTAACGGTTCTAAACCGTCTGTTAGTTTGGGATCATCGACAATCCTCACAGCGCGCCTTTGAATCGAGTCACAAGGTGCAAGCTGGTATCTAGGCGCTCCCGCCCATAGATGGCAACAGTACTCCATATGCGGCCGTACTTGAGCTTTGTAAAGCATAAGTCTCTGCCGCGGATTGAAGTACTGCTTCGCCCTGTTGAGCACACCTAGTTTCTTCGACGCCAGCTTGACCTTCCCCTCCAGGTGACAACGAAACTGGACATCGCTGGAGATTTCAACTCCAAGAATCCCAATGTTTTTGGCGATGGTAAGGGGTGTGTTAAGGAATTGAGGAGCCACAGCAAAAGGGGTTTTCTTAGCGGTGAACGCGCAGACTTGTGTCTTAGTGGGATTGAAATGAACCAGGTTCGTTCGCCCCCAATCGGACACACTATTCAGTGTGCTCTCGATCTTCGACACAAGCTGTTCGCGGCTCTCCTCCACCAGAGAGCGGGGAATATTAGCGCGGCCCGTATAATAAGCATCCCCGGTGCTGTCGTCAGCATAGCAATGAATGCTGTCAATGGACAACATATCATTGACATGCAGCAAAAACAGCGTCGGGGACAATACCGAGCCTTGCGGGACGCCAGCATTAATGTCCATGCTATCGGAGCAACTGCCATCTACAACGGCTCTAATGCTTCTGCAGGACAAGAAGCTAGCGACCCATTCGCATAAACCCTCTGGTAAACCGTATGCAGGCAACTTCGAAAGAAGACCACGGTGCCAGACCCGATCGAACGCCTTCGCCATATCAAGACTGACAGCTAATGCCTCACCTTGACTCTCCACGGCTGAAGCCCAGCGATGTGTAAGATACACTAGAAGATCACCAGTCGAGCGACCATGGCGAAAGCCGTATTGATGGTCGCTGATTAAGTCGTGCTCTTCTAGGTATTTCAGGAGCCGGTTGTTAATAACGCGCTCCATTACCTTGGAGAGAAGGGAGGTAACAGCGATAGGCCTGTAATTCGATGGGTCTGATCTGTCACCCTTTTTGGGCACAGGGTGCACGTTCGCAGTCTTCCACGACGACGGTACCTGCCCGGTGGAATAAGAGAGCGCGAAAAGGCGCGTAAGAACAGGACACAACTCAGGTGCACACAGCTTTAACACCACTGCCGGAATGCCATCTGGCCCACTCGACTTATGAACGTCAAGGGATAGCAATGCCCGCCGAACATCTCGTTGAGTAAATGAGATTTCCGGCATGGAATTACCACACCGCGGGATGGAAGGCGGTGCGGCGTCCCCGTCGTTCAAAGTCGAGTTTGAGGCAAAGAGATTCCCCAATAGATCGGCTTTCTCCTTTGCACTGTGGGCCAGACTACCATCCGGTTTGCGGAGTGGTGGAAAGGACGACTGACAAAAGTTGCCCTCGGCAGCCTTAGCAAGCGACCAAAAAGCACGGCTCCCAGATGGGTGCTTAGCTAGGCGCTCACCAATCCTGCCGATGAACTCAAACTTTGCCCTGGCAATTACTCTCTTACTGAACCTCGAGGCAGCATTGAACTCCCGTTTCAAGTCGGAAACACCAGGATCTCCATTAATACGAGCCGTGGTCCAAGCCTCATATGCAGCTTGCTTGCGAAATTTAGCTTCTTTGCAAGACCGATTAAACCACGGCCGCTTCTTAGCACCTGAAGTAGCCACCCGCCGGTTTGGAATAAATAATTCCATCCCAGCCAAAATCGTCTCCGCTACATCAGATGCACAGGTGTCTATATTTTCCGACCCGAAACAAAGCCGCCTCCACGGGTACGATGCGTAAAATTCACGCAGTCCATCCCAGTCTGCTGACTTATAGTGCCACATACGACGCCATCCGGTATACCGGGGTGGGTCAGGGCTTGCACATGGCACTTGGGTCCGGATGAGGCAGTGGTCCGACGAGCCAAGAGGCGCATCCACCGAGACTGTATACCCATCCGGATGTGTGGTCAGCAGAAGGTCCAGTAGAGAGCTAGTATGGTCCTCTATATCTGGTATTCTCGTTGGAGAATGCACCAGCTGTGAGAGACCATAGGCCAGAGCAAAATCATGAACAGACCTCCCCGCGAAGTCAGTGGACCGAGAGCTGAGCCACTCGGCATGGTGGGCATTGAAGTCTCCCAAAATCACTAACTCCGCGGAGGGGTACTTCTCAATGACTTTGTCAGTCGCCAATTGCAGGTGCTCGATCAACCGAGTTGTGTCTGCATCACCGCTATGAGACCTGTAAAGGCACGCGTAGATACGGGTGCGGCCGCCCTGATCCACGCGTACCCACAACACTGACAGGTCCCTGTCTTCAAGGCCGTGAAGACGTCGACAGCAAATATCGTCCCGGACGTACATACATACCCCGGCTCGACGTACAAAAGAATGTTCAAGTTTGTACCCGGGGTATAATAAGTAAGAAGTATCGGCCGGGCAAGATATTTGCGTCTCCGTTAAAAAAAGGAGGGTCGGCTTTGCAGTTTCGAGGTGCTGGTGAACTGCATTTATGTTTGTGTGAAGTCCTCTGACGTTACAAAAGTCCACGTCGAATGTGGATGAGGACGCCGCTGAAAAAACCTTCTTTTTTTTGTTCCTGGCCATTAAAAGGGGGTAAGAGGATTTTGAGAGAAGTTATTTCACTGACGGCGCGAGGGACAAGAAAAGCGCGGTGTCTACCCCCGCAGCACAGTGCAGGTAGTGCGGTTTGCTAGCGCGGCGGGCGGAAGGGCCCCCGGTCCCCCCCTGCTGCAGCAGCCGGGTCCACTCCGGTCTCCTCCTCCGGCACGACTACTACAACAGGGACTTTTCACAAGTTGGCGGTTCAGCCTCCCGGGGCGGAGATTAGGTGATCCCCGGGTTCGGGAACCCTACTAACCTGCGGGCGGCCAGCGGACAGCCGTTTCACCGGGTCTCCCTGACCGCCGCGCCAACACGCCGCGCCTACACCGCTAGCGGCGGTTCGACAGCCGCTGGTCCCTCTGCCGTCAACATAACAACTCCTCTAAAACAGCCCTGGTGACCTAGTTAACTCGCAGGAACACGGCATAGCCATTATGGCTGCGGTTTTTTGCCAGGTGGAGGTACTTCCCCAGTCGGATGCTGGCCAAGCCTGGAGCGAAAGACCACACTATGCCCCTCCCCCATCTGACAAGTAAAAGAGAAGCACAGTGTGATCCTTCACTGCGTCCTACCTCTCTTTCGCCATCGCCTCGTTAGCTGGTCGGCAGGGTGCACCACGTGCAGGTGAGGTTGGCTTTAGCTCGAAAGATGTTGATGAGCTACTTACACCCCAAAAAGGCTTCTTTCTGGTAACCTCACTCACTCGCAGGAACACAACAACCCTCAAGGGAATAGTTATTTCGTTGGGTATTCTGACAGGTGAAGGTACTTCCCCAGTCGGGTAGCAAAAACATACCCTATGCTCTACCTCTCTTTTCGCCAGAGCCTTGTTTGTCAGTCAGGGTGCACCACGTGTAGGTGAGGTTGACTTTGGTTCAAAAAACCACTTACACCCCAAATTAAAGCTACCTTACAATTACAAATAAAACAAATATAATGAATAAATTGTAACATATTTAATATTTGCACAGACCATTATTTTATTACTTTAAATGTTTTTATCATTTTGATATAGATCGGTCAGTACCTTATAATGAAAGATTTTATGCGTGAAAGTAGGATGCGGAGATTAATTATAATATTCTGCGAAAACTAGAAAACACTAAATGGAAAATTATTTTAGAAGCCTGCCAATGCTAATGAAGTTTCAAAAGTTTTTCATAAAATTCGGCAAATGATAATTTTGTAGTCACCGATCTTTTAAGATATACCTTTAAAGCAGAAATGATTTAAAAATCTGTAAAATTCCAAAAGATTTTCCTAAGATTATTCCATTATTTTTTTTATTTACTCTTACGATTACGATAAAATAGAAATACTACACATTTTTATTGCTATCGATTTGTTAATAACTTTTGGACGTGTAACTCTGCCATAGAGAATTTACGGAAAACTTTTAAATTTTGCAAACAAAAACTGGAAACTTTTTAATTTAAATTCGAGTGCAGCTTTAACGGGTTATAAATTAAACAGGAAAATAAAATGAAATTCTTTGTCACAATCGATCGGCTTTAAACAAATTTATTATTTATATACGTGCAAAGCTCGCATATAAAATTCACACAACTTTTTAATTCTTTAAAAGCTACGTGCAGACCCGCTCAGTTTTCCGAAAATTGCAAAGTTCTACTGTGTACTTATCGCTAAAGCTACCAGATGGCGTTATATGCGGAAGCCTTGGAGTCTGTCGATACATCGGGATAAAAATGTAGTGCTGTGTTTTCGTGCCGGCCTTCCTTTCAGTTCAGTCTCGAAATAGGGTTCACGGAGGGTAGTCACGCGCTACCCGCTACGCGCACCCCTTCGGAGTTTCGGAGATTGTCGGAAATGTTTTGTGTTTGTGTTTCAATGTTTACGTGATTTCTGACGGATGGTTATGCTGTATCCCGATTTCTGAAGGTAAGTTTTAGTTGCTCTAATTTTGTAAAGTTCTGTTTTATATTTTTATGCGTAAAATTTTGGGAGTAAATAAATTCGTTTGTTGTTGTTTTTGGTAGTTTTAAAATTAAAGTTTTAATGTTAGATGTTGTTTAAATAAATTGAAAATTGTTTTAAAATTAGTTATTTAATTTATAATTATTTTTTCTTTAGAGACTCCTAACATAAGCAATTGTTAGCTTAAAAGGATTCTCCGGCCATTTTAGTGATTAAGTGTTATAATAAAATTTTCATTTCATTTCATTTTCATTTCATTCTTCTTTTTTAAGTTTACTACCATTTTCATATGAATAGATGTAGGTAGGTCGTTCAAGAATTATAATAATTGCAAAATATTTCTTTTCTTTTTTAAATAAGACCATTAATAATGTACATATTGCTTGCTCTTTATTACGATTTATATGTACTCTACATTTTTTGGAAAACAAATATGTTATGAGTAAACAAAATATAACTCTACAATGTAAATTTTGTCACATACTTGGTATATTTTACAATATCTTTCGCGCGCGACACTGTACGCTTTTATCCCGGTTTTCCTTGAATTTTCAAAAGCAATTTAGGTATTAGCGCAGTTTAAGTTTCTTATATTTTAAATATAATGTTTTATTTTATATTAGAAACTAGAGCTTTTGACTAAAACATACGACTAAGTAAGTAAAATTATTTGTAAATAATAATTTTACTTACTTAGTCGTATATAGTAAAATTTTTCAAAGAGTTATATTTAAATTTAGATCACAAAAAGTGCTTTTTCGGTAAAAATAAAAACTACACTGAAAACCGTTATAACCTGTGCTTTACCTGAGCTTATTATAATTACAGCTGCATGTCCACCTTAAGAGGGCTGTTTTTACTTGCAATAAGACCGCCTTAAAGTCTGGTACCCAAAAACATTAAGGTTTACGCGTCAATTCGTTACACGGACATAACGACCTCTCAGCAGCAGCTTTCCTTGTGACAACGTGACGTCCTTCAGAAACAGGGTTAACCCAATTTCTAAAGGTCGGCGATGCATTAGCAATGTCAAATTTTACAGACATCTGTGAACATCGATGTATGCTTTCCGCTTCCTCTGTATCATCATCATCATCATCAGCCTGTAATGTTAATCTATCCACTGCTGGATATATTACAGGCTGATGATGATGGCAGTCTTCACCAATGCTTCCCACCAAATACGATCCTCCATCTTTCGTATCTAGCCGCTTCCGGCAGCATTCTTGAGGTTATCGGAACATCTAGAAGGAGGGCTAACCCTTCGTCATCCCACGCGCAGCCTCCACTCTAATATCTTCTTCCCCATCTGCCATTACTGACTCGGCAGATGTGGCAGGCCCATTGCCAATTCAGCTCAAATTCTGAAAGCTTTGTAAACTTTGGTTGTCCGTCGAATTTCTTAGTTCCGGATTCGATCCCTCTCGGAAACTCATGCATCGGATGCATAGAGCTATGCATCCGATGCATGAGGTGAAAGTACTTTTCCAGTCGGACAGTTTTTTTTTTTTTATACTACGTCGGGTGGCAGACAAGCATACGGCCCGCCTGATGTGAAGCGGTTACCGTAGCCATATTAACGCTCGCAACATAAAATATCGCTCGCGCGCCGCCACCCCCCGCTGCCAACGCAGCATCTCCTTTATTTCTGGTGACCTCACTCACTCGCAGGAACACAACAACCCTCAAGAGAATTGTTATTTAGCTGCGGTAGGTATTCTGTGAGGTGGAGGTACATTTCCCAGTCGGGTAGCTTACAATTACGCTCCCTCTCTTTTCGCCAGAGCTTCGTTTGTCAGTCAGCAGGGTGCACCGCGTGCAAGTGAAGTTGGCTTTGGTTCATAGATGTTGAGGAACCACTTACACCCCAACAACAGTTTACAAATATGCTGTACTCATCTACCACTGCAGCCTGCAGATCCTTGGAACTACATCGGTAGTTATAGTTTCACTACACACGGATATACTTATTCCGGAGTTTATTATTTCGGAATATTCTGAGCATAGATCTCTCATAAGTAAATATTCCTAATATTCTTTCATGGTTCTCTTCCGAAGGCTCGGTAGGTCTCGTAGTTATCTACGAGACATCCATCCATGGACAGGCTACTGTCGGCGTTGCTTGACTTGCATTGCAAATGTTAATTACTACATATAATATACCGTAATTTCTACTAGTGTGGCGTCTGTGTAAAATGACAACGCAGTGTATGTTTTGATATGCAAATACAAATGATTTATTTGCAATACATAAGGTACAATAAATTCGGTTTGATCAAGTTTTATGCCTATTTATCCATGTTATACATGTCGCAGCCAATTCGTATAATCCGCCGCATTACATAACGTCTAGCTGTTTTAAAAAATGTCGGAGCCATTATTTCAACCCGCCTTTTTATCATATGTTTACACGAGTAAATTGTTACATGTTGGTGCATCACCAAGAATACTATAATAATATAATTAAATAGCTTGGCTATTTTTAATCAGAACAAAGACCTAACCAAAAGATAATTTAAATACAATCTGCCTAAAGTTAGCCGTTTTGTAATGTGGCGGTTCTACCAATTGGCTGCGACATACTTATAATAGAAATATTCATAGTCATAATTATAAGTAATAACTCCATGCATCGACAAACCTGAGTTAACTATTTATGTCGATAGTTGGACCGACCTCTACTGACGCGACGATTTAGTGATGGTATTTTTTTTAAACTACATCGGTTGGCAGACAAGCATACGGCGCCAGATGCGAAGCGGTTACACAAAATATTTTTAATTGTCTTATGCTTGTGACTTTGCACGCGCGTTTTTTCTTATACTACCTCCGGTAGTAGACAGCATACGGCCCGTCTGATGTGCCATATTAACTCTCGCAACATGAAATATGTTGTTACGCTCCCTACTTCTCTTTTAGCCAGAACTTCGTTTGTCAGTCAGCACGTGCAGGTGAAGTTGGCTTTGGTTCAAAGATGTTGATGAACCAATTACACCCCAACAATTATTAAGGCACAGTTTATGTTTATTATTTATACATAATAGTTTCTACCTACAGAATTAATATCCACGCTGGCTATATACCTACTTTCATTCCCACGATCTTATCAGAAATACTTAAGCCAGTTAAGTTGTTAAGTCGACATCTCAAATAACTTTTTAACATAGACTTATCAACTTCCTTTAGATCTTTTCCGCTCAAGGATACTGAATGAAATAAAGATCAAGATTAGTACTGAAGAAAATCTCTCAGACAAGTGGTACCACTTAATTTGAAGTGGTAATCATCTTTAACTTACCGTAAGCTGAAAAAGTATAAGATAAGGATATTTCTTAGGGTACGCTACCGCCGAAGCTGAAGCCGTTTACCATCGGGTTTTTTGATTGCAAAAATCAAACAAGAACTATTACTTATACTGTGCAAGAACTTAGATTTATGCTACTTCTGTTTAGCTTAGCCGTTAGATCGGGCTCTACCGACTAAGCTGAAGGTTTTTGACAATAATTTAAACGTAAGACCTATTTTTCCAATCAAAATATTCCCCCGGCTCGGAGAGGACAGCCGATTTTGGTGGCGTTTAAAGTAGAGTTATGGATCATTTGTATAAGGTTTATTGTTTTATTTATTATTTATATTCATTTCATTTGTTATATGAGAATTCTTGAGTGATGTGGACTTTAAGTGTAAACATTATGACAATGAAACAAAACTCTATTTTAAACGCATCCAAAATCTGCTCCCTTCTCGTAGCCGGTTTGTGTAAACGGACTTTTAAGTAACTTTTAATATAACTAAGGCATTTACTTGTAAGAAATCAATAAAATTATGTACGAAAAAAAAAAGTACAAAACAAATTTACAAACCAAATGTAATTGGCTCACCCCCATCTTTAGAGCCAAAACCAACTTTACCTGCACTTGGTGCACCCTGCCGGCTAGCGAAAGATGCTGTGGCGAAACAGAGATAGGGTACAACGTATTTGTAAGCTGCCCGGCTGGGAAAGTACCTCCACCTCATAGATACACGAACTCTTACATGGAAATGTTTGTGCCTTCCTTTTTAAACGGCAGTTTCTGAGTTTGTTCGGGACGTTGCGGCGATCTGAACAACCACGCGAAAATGAAAGTTGATTTTTGTCGGAGTATAAGTTAAAACGACTTAGATTGGGCTTCTAAGGTTAAAAAAAAAATGTTATTTACTTTTTCTCTATAACTTTATCAGGAATTTTACAGTTGATATTATTATAGAAATCTAGCCAGAGTGCTCCAAACACACTGACTTATCGATGGTCCGATAAGCCGATTAACTGGTAGTAGGCTCGTCCGCTAAAACCCTGGCGGATACTGTACGCCGCTACTCAAAACATTACTCATGCAGTACGCTTTGTGTCGAATATTATTTGTGAACAAAAACAAACTTTGGAATATTTTATCAAAAGGTAGTGAGTATGTATCCTCGGTTCTCGTTTTCAAGTTACTGGTAAAATATAAATAATATGATGACCATAAAGGTCGCATTCTTAAAAAGACAAATTCTCGAAAGTAGTTTCTCTTAAGAGCCCTATTACATTTGCACGCTGACGAGCTCTCGCGCAGTACTGAACCCGCCAAGGCCGCCGCGCGCCGGTGCATCGTTTTTTGTAGTAATTTTGAAGTTATATTTATCGTTTTTATTGAAATAAGATAATAAATTCATGTTACAAAGTTTATTCATCATGAAGTAACAATTATTCTCGTATGAATTTTGCTCAATAATATTATCGTTTATTCGAGAAATTAACAGTTTACTTAAAGCGATTTTCGAAGTTTTTGAATGTTTTTTTTCTGTATTAAATCAATGATATTTCAAAATTCTGAGGCCGCTATGAACTATACGACTATATAAGAAATAACAATCTATTTTTTTATTTCATTTGTTTGGAACAGTAGTACAATCCAGGAGCTCAAAAAAGTGAATATGCGCATTTTATAAAAATCTTTCTCTGCAATTTTGGGTTTAATTAAAAAGTTAAGCAAAATTTACAAAAAGCGAGGCCGCTATGAACTAAGCCAATAGCTATTCTCTACTATTCAATAAGTCAACATTGTTAATATATTTTTGTTTCCGAGATCAAGAACGCCAAAATTGGCCATTTTACGCAAAAAACACAGTCAATATATGTATCATGGCTCTTAAGGGCAAATTCATGAAAGAATATTTAAGGTGTGATTCATCACCAGAAAGTAAGGATGGCAACGGATCGGCGACCCATTGGTGCTGTTAATCCCTTGGGCGGTGGTGATTGCTTTCCATCAGGTGACCCACATGTTTGCTCCGCTCTCATATAAAAAACCACCATGTTCGAGCTAAAGACCTCTTCACCTGCACGCGGTGCACACTGCTAACTGACAAAGCTCTGGCAAAAAGGCGGGTCACAGGCTAATTTACTAAACTCTACCACTCGAGATGTTTCTACCACAAAAAAGGGAGATTATACAAAAGTTAGGTAACTTTTGAGGATATTTTGTTTACTATAGTTATTAATTAAATTTTCTACAAATTCGGGTGTTTAAGTTTGCTAATAAACACTTAGACCCCAAGTGGTTCATCAACATCTTTGAACCAAAGCCAACTTCACCTGCACGCGGTACACCCTGCTGACTGACAAACGAAGCTCTGGCGAAAAGAGAGGTAGGGAGCGTAATTATAAGCTACCCGACTGGGGAACGTACTTCCACCTCACAGAATACCGCAGCCAAATAACGGTTCCCTTGAGGGCTGTTGTGTTCCTGCGAGTGAGTGAGGTCACCAGAAAGGAAGGAGATGCTGCGATGGCAGCGGGGGTGGCGGCGCGCGAGCGATATTTTATGTTGCGAGCGTTAATATGGCTACGGTAACCGCTTCACATCAGGCGGGGCGTATGCTTGTCTGCCACCCGACGTAGAATAAAAAAAAATAAAAAAAAACTAATGAATATATAGCTCCAAATTGGGCCAGTCACTTTTTGTGACTGACGAGGGTGACATAGTACTGATAAAATACAAAATTTCATAAGAATTTCAATGGAATTTAATAAAACTTAGTACAAATCTTTTAGGATTTAATAATGGCACATATCTTTCAAGTATTAAAATCACTTAGTAACAATTAATTATATTATCAATATGTAATACTGGGACAAAATACTATTTAAGTACTCTCCATACAATTGTCGTGACTTTTAGTACTACATAAACAATGATGTCTGTGCAGAGCGCGAATGAGAGCGTGCGGCGCCATACAAACTGTTCCAGATTCGTCTCAGAGGGGAGGTGAGGTCGACACGGGAGAGCGGCAGGGAGTGGCTATACTGTACGTTGTACTATTACTTATACTGTGATCTCAGTCTTCAAAACAGCCTATTGACATTTAAAGTAACGTTATTCACTTAACTTGTACTACTTTTAGTTAGTTTTACTTAACAGTATATATTTTATAAGTAATCAACAAACAATAGAAACAAAAATGTAACAATCTTTACCTTAAAAGTATGTACTATTTATCATGAAATTAAAAACAATTACAATGTAATACTATGAATATCAACTATGCGAGTCTTTATAACAGCCGTTTGAATTTTTTATTAATATTACTTAATATTACTTTTAGGTAATTTTACTTAACAGTTTGTATTTTCTAACAAATCAAGTAAATATTTTTAAACTAAAATAACTTTGCTTTAAAGGCATCAGCAAGAAATAGTAATAAATAAAATAAAATTACATCTATTTCAAAGTTAATAATAAAATAATATCAAAAGTAAACTGTGTGTTATTGCTTGTTTCATTCTTGGAAGCAATAAACGTAGATAAAATAATATTTTCTATATATAATATTCTAGATATAAATATCAAACTATGTTTAAAAAGTATATTCGGGCTGTCTACGAACATTCTGAAAAGATATTGGACGTGTAAAAAAGCTCCCGCCAGGTGACCTGGATCGTTTTACAGTCGATTACTTTCTCGGACTTGGGTTTAGGGTGGTGTTATAGTAGCATTTACGACCGCACAGATTCGAAGGTCTTAGAAGTTTTATGTCGAAGTCTGGTGTTAGTTTTAAAGAAAGTGAACATCGTAAGAGGGTGTGGGCGATCCGAGTGCTGCCCGTGAGCGTAAGGCACGAGCTTACCCACACTTCTTCATAGAAAAAAAAAATTGGGGTGTAAGTGATTTATCAACATCTTTGAACCAAAGCCAACTTCACCTGCTCGTGGTGCACCCTGCTGACTGACAAACGAAGCTCTGGCGAAAAGAGAGGAAAGCAATTGTAAGCTACCCGACTGGGGAATGTACCTCCACCTCACAGAATACCGCAGTCAAATAACAATTCTCTTGAGGGTTGTTGTGTTCCTGCGAGTGAGTGAGGTCACCAGAAAGGAAGGCGATGCTGGGTTGGCAGCGGGGGTGGCGGCGCGCGAGCGATATTTTATGTTGCGAGCGTTAATATGGCTACGGTAACCGCTTCACAACAAGCGGGCCGTATAAAATAATAAAATAAAATATACCATATGCTTGTATGTCACCCGTCGGAGTATATATATATATATATATATATATATATATATATATAGTTACTACTTTACTTACTAATCCAAAATGTACCCCTTCTTCCACTTAGGTAACAAAACTTTCATAACAAGAGAATAATTATTTTTCGCTGTTTGTTATCTAGTTGTCAGAGAAGAATTATTTTTTCACTTTCGTAGATCAAATCAGTTCAATTTTTGTAACCAGATATATTAGTTTATATGTATGTTAATAATTGTTTTGGGATGTGTTAAGGATGGTTTTGGGATATGATAAGGATTGTTTTGGGATGTGTTAAGGATGGTTTTGGGATGTGTTAAGGATGGTTTTGGGATATGATAAGGATTGTTTTGGTATAAAAAATTATATATACCCGACGTGGTATAAAAAAAATACCTTGTTTTATAGTACATTATTGTTTATTTTTACCCCATTTAACATAATCTATTTATAAATGTAATCACTTTTCCAGCTTGGTCTGATTTGCATATAATAATACAAGTTGCGATTGGTACGTTTCTTTTTTTGTATTCAAATATTTCATATGCCAATTTGACACGCCGACTTATTGTACTGTTATTATTATTTTTGAAGTGAAAACTTCTTTAGCGGCGTTGTGCACTTTTTGGGATGGGTAAAAAATGTTAAACTCGCGTTTAAACGATTTACTAATTTTAGAATCGAAAATTAGTAAATAAATTTACTAATTTATTTACTAATTTTCGATCACATGTCCTGATCGAAAATTAGTAAAACAAAGCTGCGAGACTACAAAATCCAACTTTAAGCAAAGACGATACGATTGAGATTACTTTGAATAGTTTACGTTTGTGCACGATAATAAATATATATTGCATTTTACCACATAAGTGATAGTAGGTACTGTTATACTGATATATAAAGCAATTCGTGCGAAATTATTTCCTAACCATTCGAAAATATCAAAAAATGCACAACGTTAAAATTCAAGTTTTCACTTCTACCGGCACTCCCGGAGTGCATCCGTTGTTTTTTTTATACCACGTCGGGTGGCAGACAAGCATAAGGTACACCTGATGTAAAGCGGTCACCGTACATATGAACGCTCGTAACATAAAATATCGCTCGCGCGCTGCCACCCCCGCTGCCAACGCAGCAACTCCTTCCTTTCAGGTGACCTCACTCACTCACAAGAACACAGCAAACCTCAAGCAAATTGTTATTTGGCTGCGGTATTCTGTGAGGTACTTTCCCCAGTCGGCCAGCTTACAAATACGCTGCACCATACATCTCTTTTGCCAGAGCCTCGTTAGTCAATCAGCAGGGTGCACCACGTGCAGGTGAGGTTGGCTTTGGCTCTAAAGATCGTAGTGAGTCACTGACATCCCAAAATTATTCATACTTTTTTTTTTGGTGCTAAGCCGTAAAACGCCAGCGTTTTAAGGGTAATTCGTGTACATTTGGATTCAAGAACGCGTATGAAATATTTTGTTCATACCGGCTCACGAAGGCACTGGGTGGAAACTGGGAGGAGTGCGGAATTTATATTTTTCTAAACCTTTTGCTTTGATATTCTGTTATATGCGAATGTGGATATTAAATTTGGATAATATTGGATTATGAGTATTGGCTTTGGACTTGTATTATTAATATTTTTTCATATGTGAGAAACGTAAGCCAGCATGGAGTAATCACTACATCAACAACACAATCAACAACACCATGGGGTTACCAATCCAGCAATTTAAGTGAATTTACTTTGTTATTGAAGGTTCCCGTTGTTGTATTTATATCTTTAAAAGCGTACTGTGGTAGATCGCCAATTATCAAGATGATAGGATTGGATTTTTAATGAATGGCGAGTTGTAATTCTAATATATTTTTTTTATGGATTCCATGTATGATATTTTGAGATATGATAAGATGAGATAAAAATAAAACAAAATTCCTTTATTCAAAAAAATAAGGTGATACGATGTCACGATTCATAATTTTTGAATTTTTGAATTTGACTTTTTGTGCCCAGTCTTGGGTGTATGAATTACATATCATTTTTATGTATCTCTTTTTAATCACGGGTCAAGCCCAGTCATTTGATAGGCGTGCGCGGGGATTTAGATCTAACGCGTAGAGGCCCCTTTGAGAAGTTTAATGTAATGTTGTACGCCCGCCGTGATCCGCTCCAGGATATGTCAATAGAAAGACATACCCATGAGCAGGTCTCGGTAGGCGTTGAAACTATTGCGAAGTGTGATGGAAAATAAATGGGTTATGGAGATGAGATCTGGATGAACTAAATACTGGGCGTCCGTCCCTCTTCTGTAATACAGAAGAGGGACGGACGCCCGCCATAACTGCTTTTATTGCTAGTTATTTGCAGGCGGCATTTGGCAGGCGGTGGCTTGCCACTCACTAGATGGGCTCCCGAAATGCCAGGACAACGGCCGGGAGCAACACCGGTGTGAGTGACTCAGGGATGTCGAGAGGTGTGCTGCGCTTTCTCCGAAGTTACTCGCGGCGTGATGCCCTTTATCACTTCCACCTCTGGGGCATATAGCTCTAGCGGTTCCTCTCTGGACGGCCAATGAAGGCAAGCCAGAGCTGAGAGTCCTGCGGGCCTTCTTGTGTTTACACTCCGACCGAACATATCATTATTATTACAATTAATTGAAATTTATTAGGCAAATATACATGTTATTATTATTAAAATTAATTGCAATTTATGTCGCAAGTATTCGTCAACAATAATCGTAAATTTTTAGATTTAGAATGTTATGCATTTTTTTTTTCTTAAATGTTGACAACAATCTCTAAGGTTGTCAGAAAGTTGATTTAAAAATTTTATTGACCTATAATAATTTCGACGACTCCAAGATCGATCCCCGTACAAGATAAATAATTGTATGCATGAACATCTGTTTGTCTTAGTCTGGCTGTTTTCTATGTATAATACGGATGTATTTTAAAAAAATAAAATTGGTTGCCTGTAAAGTCGGTATACGGGCGAAAGTTTTACGTGACAACGACTTTGAGTGGTAAAATGTTTTCGAGTGGAAGGGACGCATGCCTTTCACTTTTTATGTCTGTCTCTCTCGCTCTTAGAAGGGACACGCGTCTACGACACGCTTACAATGAGAGCGAGTGAAAGGCATGCGCCTTTCACTCGCTCTCATTGTAAGCGCATAACGTGACCCAGTTTCTTGAAGTGTCACCCGGCTAACCAATTTATAAGACGTTGTCACGTCAAAAAGAAATGTATTTAAGTATTATATCAGTTATATAGTAACCCATAAAGCTTTGCTTAGTTCCGGACTAGATGGCCGTGTGTAATTTATCCAGGAATATTTTTTTATTTTTTATTTTAAATTGTCTATTTTTGTGTCTTGTCTTAGATTATAAGTGAAAAATAAACAATTACTTAAAACTGGCTTACTGAAACAGAAAACATAATCAAAAACAAATTTAATCCAATACACGTGACCGTTCGTCCCATTCCATCGACAACCATTTTCCTTTCAACCCCCTGGACCTAATTTTATGAAAGGACAATTTCTTATTGAGTTTGTACCGAATAATGAGAGTCCGCCTTCTTCGTTAATAAAGTAAAAGGGATTTAGAGAAAAAGGACCCTTGAGATTTCTATATAAGGGTAGATTAACGTGTGCGTTACTTGTTGACGTCTTATGGGGGGTTTACGGATAGTAGTCCGCAGGGGCACTTTAGTTTATGGGTTGTTCTCGATTTGTCTAACAATCGCAGTTACCGTGCTTAATTGGATTTGTTTCGTGTTCAACTACAGTTTCAGTAATTCCTAAATACTATAATTCTGATATTTTTTCAGACTTATTACAATAGTTAAAGGAAGTCAAATTTACAGGCAATTTGATCTACACTACTTTGAGTGCTTCCGCTACCAATTAGTTCATGCAAATTACTGCCGGCCGGTACCCACCCACTACCGTTAGTAGTTGCATGCGACTGCCGTGACTGCTTTTGTCGTCTCTGCTCCAGCAGCTGTGGTCGTCTCAGCGAATCTTTAACATCTGAAACAGAAGAAACATGCGACTGCAACCGCCACGACTGCCGTGGTCGTCTCTGCGACACGTGTTTCGCCTCTACGCGAGGCATCCTCAGGCGATCTGTAGATGTTGATCGTAAGAACAACATACCTACAAAATTGTAGGTTGTTGTTTAATTATCTCTCATATTGCTAAGTGAAATTCCAAAAGTTTCTTAAAGATAAAGATAAAGATACATTTATTTGCTAAGAACATGTGTTGTTTTACATTGTACACGTACTTACATAAATTGCAAGTGTGTATGTCTGGTGGAATTCATTTATTAATGGTCAACATGTTTTGCTGTATTGTATAACAGCATGCAAATATGATTTGTTACATTAAATTAGATGATTTATTACATGTCATAAATTTTAATTTAATAATATAATGTCAGATATTTTATTTAATTATACACACACAATAATAGAAGTCAAAGATATTAATTAATTATATAAATAACTTAAAATGTCACAGCTTATCATTAAAAAAATCATTCAAATTATAATAACATTTATCAATAAGTAATTTTTTAAGCTTTGACTTAAATAAATTTGTATTTAAGTTTTTATAGGTTGCTGGAATTTTATTATAAATTTTTGGAGCCATCCACAGTATACTCTTTTGCAGCAGAGTTGTTCTAGCAGGCTGCAAACAAAGTCTATTTTGATTTCTTCGATTTCGAATTATTTTATCGCACATACGTGGGAATAAATGAGAATTATTTTTCACAAATATTGCTACCTCCATTATATATAACGACGGAAGTGTAAGAATTGTATGCTTTACAAATAGTGGTTTACAACTATCAGTAGTTTGAAGGCCAAACATGGCACGCAAGCAACGCTTTTGCATTTTAAATAGCATTTCTTTATTGGTTGCATTACCCCAAAAGATAATGCCATATCTTAGCGCAGATTCAACCAGACCGTAATATGCTGAGAGTAAAGCATCTGCATTCACCGTAGACGAGAGTCTATATAGCGCATATGCCAAGTTACTATTTTTTTTTGTAAGTCCATCTATGTGGCTTTTCCAATTTAGTCTTTTGTCTATTATTAATCCAAGAAATCTGGCAGTATCAACTTCGTTGATAATATTGTCCTGATAGGCTAATATAATGCGAGAGGATGTCTGAGGTCTTTGATTGAAATGAATTATATTTGTTTTATTTAATTTTATTTTAAGATTATTATTATTGAGCCATTGAATTACAGATGTCAATGATTTATTAATGTCAGATGTATAAGAATCTATATTATTACATTTTATAGTGACTGTGCTGTTATCAGCGAATAATGTCATGGGTTGATTAACAGCACATGGCAAGTCATTAATATATATTATAAAGAGAAGAGGGCCTAGTACGCTGCCTTGTGGGACTCCATATAATACTTTACGCATGTTTGATTTATATGTTTGTTCATTGTTGGTTTTACAATTTATTCTCTTAATTTCAGTTATTTGCATACGTTCACTTAAATAAGACTGGATCAAACTGAGAACATTACCTCTTATTCCGTAGTGTTCAAGTTTATCACTTAAAATACTATGTTTGACGTAATCGAATGCTTGTGTCATATCGCAGAACACAGCGCACACAGGTGATGTTTTATCAACATGAGTCATCACCTCCCTCATAAAATCAAAAATGGCCATATTTATTGTTTTATTTTGTCGGAATCCTTTCTGCTCATAACATAAAATGTCATATTTCTCGAAATAGTTACTTAACTCTTTATGTATGTATTTTTCAAATATTTTAGAGAATATTGAGACAAGTGCAATTGGTCTATAGGATTCCATTATTTCTTTATTATCTTTTTTGAGCACTGGTTTCACAATAGTCACTTTAAGATCAGAAGGAAAGTCGCCCACTTCTATGCTTAAATTAAGAATATAACTCAAGTGATGACATATGTGATCATTTACTGCCTTGATTACTTTTGTTGAAAATCCATCATAGCCGACACTATTAGTATTTTTCAGATTTTTTATGATTCTGTTAATGTCTTGTGGTAGACTTGGTGTCTTTGTTGTCGATGGTTAAGGCATGTAGTTCTAGTTTTAGAATAATTGTCAATTGGTATTATTTTGTCAATAAAATGATTATTAAATGCATTAGCTATTTTATTTGGATTAGAGATATATTTATTGTCATTTGTCATTATTGTCGATATAGATTCCTTCGGTACATTTAATCTTGAATTATTAATCAGTTGCCACATAGTTTTGGATTTATTAGTGGATGTTTTTATTTTGTGGTTGTTTTGAGCACGCTTAGTCAAACTTATAATTTTTTTAAATAGTCGAGAATATTTTTTGTATACAGATTTATTATGGTTTGTGGGGTTTATCCTTGATTTCCAAAGCAAATCTCGTTTCTTTTTGCTACATATTTTTATACCACGGGATATCCACTTTGGTTTTCTAATTATAGTTATCGTGATTTGTTTTTGCGGAAAACATAAATCATAAAAAAGTTTGAAATATTCAATAAAACTACGATATGCAGTGGTCGGATTAGTAACAGTGTACATTTCAGAGAACGATAAACTGCATATACATGTTTTGAATTTTTTTATATTTTCTTTGCTGTAATCTCGTACGTTTTTACGCCAAGACTTAATTTTCAAAATTTTTTTAACAGGGAGCTTTATTAATTGCGCTGTGTGATCTGATAAGCCCAATTCAAACACTTCCGTCTTACATTGTTGTTTACAGTCATGTGCAAAGTTGTCAATACATGTTTTACTAGTTAGTCTTGTAGGTTGTTTTAACGCTATTTTTAAATTATAATTTAATAATAAACATTCTAGCTCCAAGGTCACATTATTATTTTTTAACATATCAATGTTAAAGTCGCCTGCTAGTAAAATATTATTACACTTAATTTTAGATATATACCTTAACACTTTGTCTAATTTATTAAAAAATACATTTAAATTATTTGATTTCGGTATTCTATACAGACATACAATTATTATTTTATAGTCAATTAATTCAATAGCACAACATTCAAATACATTGATTAGTGAACATTCCCTGATGTTTTTAATTTCTCTCCATTTAAGATAGTTCTTCGCTAGAATGCATGCTCCTCCTCTTTTACTGTTATTTCTGCTGTAGCAGGCAGCTAATACATAGTTAGGAAAATTCAGTAATTTTTCATGTCCAGTCATCATGAAATGTTCCGATATACATAGCACTTCCACGTTAATGTTTCTTTCTAGAAGTTCCTGTAGGCTTATTTGTAGCGTATCACACTTGTTTAATAATCCCGCTATGTTCTGATGCAAAATATCCAGATGTTTAGTCTCGAAAAAATATAGGATCGTTAGCGGATTCTTCTTCTTTCTCCTGGAGGTTGATTATGTTATTGTATTGTATATTTATTTTGTTATTCGATTCTATGTCAATAATAAGTCTCTTAAGATCTTCAAATATAATGCGTATGCCAGTGTTATTTACTTGGCCATATCTTTTACTAAACATTCTATAGTCATATTCTAATTTTTTATTTTATCTTACACCTACTAATTTCTTCTGATTAAATAATTTATGAGTTCTAAGGCAGCCGTTGTATTACCCCCGGGACTGTAAAGGACTTCACTGTTCATTGCCTTTTTGGCGTTCGCCGCTGTTAATCCTGGCTACACAGGTAGACACAGTGGTAGAAATGTATGGTGGGCCCCCGTCCCCTTAAAAAAGCTTTCATTTAGTTTCACCGGCGTATCTGTAATGAAATATTGCAAGATAAATTTGATCCACTTCCCAGTGTCCGATTGAACTGTTGGTCACACTCGTATGGTTCAAGTAAATACGACTGTTTTTAATCCAATATGGCGGCTGCCTCAATACGATGCTTTATAATTTCTACAATAACAAATATGATATGAGTATCCAATGAAAGGGTTTAATGAGTGTAATACAGTAAGTAAACTTTTTATGGTGCGTTTACATGCTGGCATTCAACCTCTCTTTTCGCCAGAGGTATGGTATGCTCTAAACCCCTTCGATTGATGGGGAGACTCGTATCCCAGCAGTGGGATGAGCACTTATATACGAACTGAATTAATAATGACTGCTTGAGTTCGTTACATTTGGAAAGCCTTAGAGTTTTAGGTTCATTTTATGTCGGTGCTTACAACGGCGCGGCTGGGTAAAAGGCAGGAATCTATATATATAAAAGAAAGTCGTGTTTGTTACAACACTTATAACTCGAGAACGGCTGGACCGATTGCCATGGTTTTTGATTTGTTGGATTTGTTTCCGTCCCGAATAGCAGAATAACTCTTAAAAACATTGGAAAATTACCGAAAAAATAAAATAAAAGAAAAAACATTTTCCCATACAAAATGTTCGTGGTTGTCGTAGCTGTCAAATGTGACGTTGTCGTACGTGCGTACACCAAATGTATGCGTGCGTTCAGAAATGTATATTAAGCTCATTATAGAACAATTTCATAGATTAAAAACAAATGTTAACTCTATTGGTCTCATTTTTACGTCTTGAAAGTTGTCTGTGATTTGTTTTGAAAACAGTTTTGTGGATTTAAATATTTATTGCAAAGAGAATGTAACCACTACGTTTTAAGAGACGGATGTGCCATACAAATAGCGTAATTCTAATATGTATGAAATGGAAGCGAAAACAATCAGAATTTGTACCAAATTCGCTTCCGATTCATAGAGTCGTTTTTTTACTTTGAGTTGCGCCAGGCTGATTGGTGATTGGTTCTAAAATATTTATGCGTGCGTTCAGAAATTTAAATCAAGCTCCATAAATCTATATAATATATAAAATAATGTCGTGTCTTGGTCGGGAAAGTATTAAAAACATTGAAAAATTGACGAAAGAATTAAATAAAAGAAAAAACGTTTTCCCACACAAATAGTGCCAGTTAAAAAGGATTGGAATATTTATTGATTGTTATGTAAATGTCAAATCGATTGGTCTCACTTTTACGTCGCGTATGTTGTCTGTGATTTGTTTTGTGGATTGAAATATTTATTGTTGTCATTTGGTACTTTTTTTGTGACTTTGTAAAGTACTGAACTTTTTATTTACCCACTGCTGGGATACGGGTCTTCCCTCAACCGAAGATGTTTAGAGCATACTCCAATACGCTGCTCAACTACGGGTCCCAACCCGTATTCTCGTGGCCCACCACTAACTTGGCTTAAGGACTGCCATCTAATGATAAACACCAGGACCGACGGCTTAACGTGCCTTCCGAAGCACGGACGAGCTCGAGATAACATAAACTCATCCATGAACAGGCTACGGTTGACGTTGCTTAACTTGCGTGTACAATTAGACTGACACGTGCCTCACGCCATCGTGCTTCTCTATTATTTTCTATTATTCATTGTATTAATTTCAAGAAATCATAAATTTTGTTCATATATATATCGACGGTGGAAAGGCAAAACAAAATAAGCGACATTTGGCCAATTGTTCAGTAGAGCTGTTTAAAGATTTTAAAATTGAAAAAATCATCATAACTTTTATATTTATTGGAGGATATTTTTAATTTTTTGCGTGCAGATTAAACTTGATATTACCTATATACAGTATATAAAATAAAACTATTTTAATCTATATTTTAAAAGATAGTGTCGTTTCATTTAAATGACTTTTCAAGTGAGTAGGGAAAAATACTTTATACGGCATCTAAGAAAAATGGTTAATGGGGTAAATTAATTTATGCGCCGTTTTTTATGCAAGTTTGCCGGGAAAAATCTATGAAAAATCAAAGTAAAATTTAAACAAATAGGGATAAACAATTTATAACACTTTAACGAAAAAATTACGAATAGGAAAAAAGTATTATAAACTATGTATCCTTATTAGTACACATTGGTAAAACACTTTATTCATCACAAGCAATGTTAAAATGTTATTGTTTTGCCATAGTCGTGATCTGGTTACTTTTCTAATTTGAAAATGTCTTCATTCATATAAAATTGTATTGTAATACCTAGGTCTTGTACGATCATTTGTACAAGTTCGATTACAATACAATTTTATATCTCTTACCTTTCATCATCGTTAAAATTTATATGATGAAATTTTAACTGATTGATTAACTGACCAAGAGATTGTTAAGTTTTAATAATTTCAGCATAGGCATGTCAACTAGTCATGGATAAAGGTCTCTCACAAAGATATCCACACTGAACGATCAGCTGAACCTCTGAGTATATTGGTGTCTGGCGATCAACAGTCCATTCTGAAAGCCTCCTTTGATTTTATTATACCACTAAAGTAGCAAACAAGCATACGACCCGCCTAATGGAAAGCAGTTACCGTAGCCTATGAACGCCTGTAACATCTGGGGCATTATATGTGCGTTGCCGATCCAGTAAAAACCTTCTCACGCCCTTTTTGAAGATTCCCATGCTGTAGTCTCCTTAGGAAACCTCGACAAACAGTTCATTCCACAGCTTAACAGTACGCGGGATAAAACTTTTTTGGAACTCCACAGTTCACGACCACTTAGGCTCAAAAGTGTGAGGATGAGACTTCATCCTGTCGATGGCGAGCGGTGCGACTGTAGCATAATGTCAAACAACTCTGAAGACACCTCGTTGTATTGTACAATCGGTAGAACACACAAAGGGACGCAAAATCTCTTCTCAGACTTATAGATTCTAGACCGTCTGTCAGTTTGGTATCGTCAACAATCCTCACAGCACGCCTTTCAATTGAGTCATGTTGAGCACACCTAGTTTCTTCGACGACAGCTTTACCTTCTCCTTCAACTCCGAGAATCCCAATATTTTTGGCGATGGTAAGGGGTGTGTTCTGGAATTGAGAAGCCACACCAAAGGAGGTTTTCTTAGCGGTGAACACGCAGACATGTGTCTAAGTAGGGCCGAATTGAACGAAATTCTGTCGCCCCCAATCGAACACATTTTTCAATATGCTCTCGATTTCTTGTGTTGACTTGTGTTACAAGTTGTTCGCGGCTCTCCTCTACCAGAGAGCGGACAATATTAGCTCGATCCGTGTAATAAGTGTCCCCAGTGATGTCGTCGGCATAGCAATGAATGCTGTCAATAGATAACGTATCATTGATATGCAGCAAAATCAGCGTCGGGGACAATACAAAGCCATGCGGGACACCAGCAATAATGTCTATGCCATCGTAGCAACTGCTTTCCACAATGGCTCTAATATGCTTGTGCTGGACAAGAAGCTAGCGACCCATTCGCATAAACCCTCAGGTAGACCGTATGCAGGCAACTTCGAAAGAAGACTACGATGCCGTACCCGATCGAATGCCTTTGTTATATCCAGACTAACAGCCAATGTCTCACCTTGACTCTCCACGGCTGAAGCCCAACAATATGTAAGATACACTACACCAGTCGAGCGATCATGACGAAAGCCGTAGTGATGGTCGCTGATCAAGTCGTGCTCTTCTAGGCAATTCAGGAGCCGGTTGTTAATCAAGCGCTCCAATACCTTGGAGAAAAGGGAGATAGCAGCGATAGGACTGTAATTCGATGGGTCTGATCTGTCACCCTTTTTGGGCACTGGGTGCACGTTCGCAGTCTTACACAATGAAGGATCTTGCCTGGTAGAATAAGAGAGAGCAACAAGGCGCGTAAGAACAGGACACAACTCAGCAGTACACTGCTTTAGCACCGCAGCCGGAATGCCATCTGGCCCACTCGACTTCTAAACGTAGAGGGATAGTAATGCCCGCTGAAAATCTCGTTGAGTAAACGATATTTTCGGCATTGAATTAGCCACATTAGGAAATAGCACACCGCGGGATGGAAGGTGGTGAAGCGTCTCTGTCGTTCAAAATCGAGTTTGAGGCAAAGAGTTTCCCCAGCAGATCGGCTTTCTCCTTAGCACTGTGGGCCAGACTACCATCCTGTATTCGGAGTGGTAGAAAGAAACAGTTTCCTTTGGCACCCTTAGCAAGCGACCAAAAAGAACAACCAGATGGTTGCTTAGCTAGGCGCTCACCAATCCTGATGATGCACTCAAATTTCGCCCTGGCAATTACTTTCTTACTGAACCTCGAGGCAGCATTGAACTCGCGTTTCAAGACAGAAACACCAGGATCTCCATTAATACGAGCCGTAGTCCAAGCCTCGTATGCAGCTTGCTTGCGGAGTTTGTTTCCCCATAAGAAACCACGGCACTGTTAGGAATAAATAATTCCATTCCAGCCAAAACCCACTTATCCGGCAATTCAAGTTATAATTAACAAAATCGGGGGATACAGTTAGTGTTCCAGCTATAAATCTATCATTTCCATCCAAAATTGAGTCACACCACTGTATAGATGAAGGCTCAAAGAATTTATTACGGTAAGTTACCATTATGGAACATCGCATCCGGAAATCACTTGATTGAGCAGTCACGTGCACAGTTGCAATGATAACTTGACAGTTGTCAAGTTATCATTGCAACTGGTACCTTATTGATGTGAAACGCCAATTTGATCACACGATATTTATCAATTATTTCAAAAACACACATGTGAAGCGCCTATGTCGTAAAAAATCACGTAAGGAAAAACAATTGACTCACCAAAATAAAATATATTACAGTTAGTGAAAGTAACTGATAAGACGTTTACAATTAAAAATATGACAGGAAAAACAACTGAAACGCCAATAGTTATGTTTTTCTTGCAAGGAACAATAAGTTATGCGACACGTCTTCTTATATGTTAGTAGGGAAAAAGTAATAAAAAGCCAAAGGTAAAAAATACACAGACGCGTAAAATTAATTATATGCCATCGTCGTAAAAAAGTTAGTTAAGTCAATAAATTAAAACACGCCGATGGTATTTTTGAAACCCATCATACGACAATGTTAATAATATATGTCATAAAATTGTCGTTTGAAGGGAGTGAAATTTTAAAATGGCCCTGTTATTACATTAAATGAAACACCAAAAAGTACCCCCAAATAGACTGTAACCCAGACAGATCGATAGAGAATCAAAAATCCTATCGAACTGCATATAAAACTCAATTTCGGTCAAAATGGCGTTTCATTTGTTTTGCCTTTCCACCGTCGATATGTACATCACGACATTCATTGACTGTTAGGCGGTACGAAGTTCGCCGGGACAGCTAGTAAGTAATAAATAATACTACCGTACTAACGGCACTGCCATCCTATGTCCAACAGTGGGTAGATACAGACTACTGATGATGATGATCATCTACATAAATTAAATACAAAGTAACGCTTGTTAACAAATATAGTCTGGTTTGACTGTACAACTATGAAGGGGAGTTGATGAGATCATAACCAGAAATGGTCTTATGCAGTAGTCTTAATAAGAAGTGGACACCAAACGTCAAAACGATATTTACAACTACGAACCACGGACATACAATCACGGAATTTAAATTTTCACATAAAACTTTACATTTTTGGCTGTAGATGCGTTCTACATACCTCCATTGTGGCAAGAATAAAGTTGATTTAAAAAAAAATAAACCGACTTCAGTTTGCGAGCGCAGCTTATTGGTGGAATACTCCGGCAGACGCTGCTGCCCGTCTTCCGGGAGAAAAGTTATCGCATGACACAAGATTCTTTAGTCGCCTTGTACGACATCCAGCGCAGAGCAATGGAGTGGCACAATTTTATTCTGCCGGCTACCATAGGACAAATTTAAGAGTTTCCTTCGATTTTTCTGGAATCCCATCATCAGACCCTGACTTGGTGAATATGGAAACACCTCGCCTTTACCCTTTCAAAAAAAAATGAATTTGGCCATACGTGCTTGTAAAATTTAAGGGTTTCCCTTGATTTCCCTGGCATCCCATCATCATATCCTGACTTGGTGAATATGAGACCACCTTGCAATCATACCCTTTTAAATAAAAAAAGAATTATGAAAATCGGGTTACAATTCGCAAAGATGTCGAATAACATACATACAAAAAAAATATTCAGTCGAATTGAGAACCTCCTCCTTTTTTGAAATCGGTTAAAAACGCGAAGTAATTGAGTAATGGATACTCAGTCCCGCGCCATTTACCATCTCGGCAAGACGTTAGCGGAAATCAAAAACAATTATTGTAAATTTGTAGATAAAATTCCTTGCCAATATTTTCATAATCTTTTTCTTTCTTTGCGCACTGCATATTATACATCATCATCATCATCATCATGTCCATTTTAGTCTCCACTACAGGAGCACGACCCTCTCTCGTCCGTCCTAGACGGAAGGAGGATTTGGCCTACACTCCCCACGCTGGCCAGACGGGTTGGGGAGGCCTGATCGATATTTGATAATGTTTTTCCCTTAGTCGCCTTGTACGACATCCACGGGAAGAAACGGAGTGATTCTATTCTAGTCTGCCGGAAACCACACGGCCAGCATATTATACGCTACGCGATAATATAGATAAAGTTGATATATATTAAGCGCTTTGTAGCCAATTTTACTGTTTACGTGATGTTTGCTTGCAATATCAAATAGTTATGGTCATTCACTGGCAAACTTAATGTATGGTGACCTCACCTAGGAGAATTGAACTAAAGACCGTGAGGTTTTTAAAGGTCCTATTTATTTGACGTTAAGTGGAAGAAGGGAAGCACACGCTCCGCCTGTGAAACGGTTACCGTAGCTATATTAACGCTCGCAACATGAAATATCGCTCGCGCACAGCCACCCCTACTGCGCAGCAACTCCTTTCTTTGTGGTGGAGGTACTTCCCCAGTCGCGCAGCTTACAAATATTCTGTACCATATCTCTCTAAAGATCAGATCTTTTCGTAACAGATGTGTTGTCACTTGATTCGGTCTAATGGCTTTACGTGCTCGAAACTCCTTTCTTTCTGGTGACCTCGCAGGAACACAACAACCCTTAAGGAAATTGTTATTTGGCTGCGGTATAATGTGAGGTGGAGGTACTTCCCCAGTCGCGCAGCTTACAAATATTCTGTACCCTATCTCTCTTTAAATATCAGATTTGATCTTTTCGTAACAGACGCGTTGTCACTTGATTGGGTCTAATGGCTTTACGTGCCCTTCGAAACTCGGAGGAGCTCGAGAGAAATAAACCCATCCATAGCCAGGCTACGATCCGCGTTGCTTAACTTGCGTAATCGATTATACTAACATGCGCTACGACGCCATCGAGCTCCTCCTATTAAGATGAATATTTTACAGGCACATAAATGTATATTTAATTACCCTCACTAGGCTAAGCTTGTCCTGTGGGAATTAAGCTCATTACATTTGCCATAACTAATACTTGCGGTACTCGCAGGGAATTAAAATAATAATAATAGTACAACTAAATTGAAACAATGAATAATAGATAAATAAATATTCCTGGACAATTTACATCTAGTCCTAATAATAATAATAATATGTCTTTATTTTCAGGCATACACCCATATTAACTAAACTAAGCAAAGCTTGTACTATGGGTACTAGGTCTACATCATCATCATCAGGTCATTTTAGTCTCTACTACAGGAGCACGACCCTGTCTCGTCCGTCCCAGACAGAACGAGGATTTGGCCTTCACTCCCCACGCTGGCCAGACGGGTTGGGGAGGCCTGATCGATGTTTGTAATGTATTTCCCTTAGTCGCCTTGTACGACATCCACGGGAAGAGACGGAGTGATTCTATTCTAGTCTGCCGGAAACCACACGGCAAATTCATTAATTAGTATAAAAAATAGTTATATTATAATTTATAATTAAAGCTATTAACATTGTAATTCTTTTATTTATCGCATACAATTTGTTCAATATTATTGCAACGTATATGTGTACAAAAAATTTTCTTCGTAGTTTTATTTTTAATTTAGTTTTTTTAATTTAACATTTTTAAAAACTAAATTTTAGTTAATTTAGTTTTTAAAAATGTTATTAAATATATAAATATTTAAAAAATCTTCTGAATACCGGTAGGTTCAGTCTAGCCATCCAGCTTCGATCTTTACTTTTGCCTTGTAATAAGTTGACTTGTATAAGAGAAACAGAGCATTTATCTATATTTAAGTGTAATATATATATATATATAAATGAAACCCTATTTTCCCTGGTCACCGCATCACGCGTGAACGGCTGGACCGATTACGCTATTTCTTTTTATGTTGCATTTGTTGTCAGGAAAAAATCTCATGAAAGAAGAAAGAAATATACAATTTCAGAAAACTGAGTGACCATGTTAACTTTTCTAATGTGACTTTAGCCTGTCAGTCATTTGACAGATTGTGCGAAACCAATTCGAATTCAATATTCATTGACTATGAAGACACGACAACTAGTCATGTAGTCTTATTATAAATTAATTAATTCAATAGAGTCGTCACTTCATTAGGGATTATTATTAAAGCATAAACTCCTCGTCGTTACCAGCGACATTCTATTTATACAAAACAAATGATTACAATCACTGATCCTCAAACACCTTCAAAATTTCCAATAACGCCTTAAGGCTATTAATTATAATAGACTTTAATCAAAAAGTCTATTATAATTTCGGCCCTCAATTAAAATATTCAGATTTATCGTCCGCATCTGACCCAACAGCGAATACCTTTTATCTATCCATCGTTAACATAATAAATAGGAATAGGCAGTGATAATGGATCGCACTCCCGAGCGACCTTCAACGTCACTACGAATTATACAAAATACGGAAAGAGATAAATAAAGGACCGAAATAATTGGGAATAGACCTACGTCACAGAGTATGAAAGATGAGTAGGTCTATGTCGGCGACAATTTTGTAGGATGTGATGTTCCCGGAATGTCGTGTAGACATATCATAGTAATGTTATGATGTTTAGGGTATCAGATGCTGTCATGTTTCGTATTACTTACATAAGCTATTTTTTATAGATATAATATTTAATTGGCAATTTCATCTACACTACTTTGCGTCCTTTCGCCCCGCCACCAATTAGTTCATGGAAACTATTGCCGGCCTGCACTTACCCACTACCGTTAGTAGTTGCATGTGACTGCCGTGGCTGTTTTGATCGTCTCTGCTCCTGTGGTCGGCGAATCTCCAACATCTGAAACAGAAGAAACATGCGACCAGCGCCGCGACTGCCGTGGTCGTTTCTTCGACAGGTGTTTCACCTTTACGCGTGGCATCCTCAAGGGATCTGTAGATGTTGATGGTTAGAACAACAACCTACAAAATCTACAGACACATCAACATCTACAGATCGCCTGAGGATGCCTCGCGTACGCAAAAGTAGTGTAGATCAAATTGCCTGTAAATTTGACTTCCACAAAATAACACCTAAATCAATTACCTATATTTAATTTTATATTGTGTTATCCGACTAACGAGTTACATTACACTTACTCACTGCACCTAATAATATCAAGATATCTATATAAAAATATATATTTGACAAAAATTTAATATAAATATTTTTTTTTCTTTAATCTGGTTCTTCCTTCTCCATTTTTCCTTAGAGCCACTCGTGCTGGTCTGAAATCCCATACTCATCGGATTGTTGCCTTTCCACACCAAAAAGTTCGGCAACTCATTTCTCTGCCGAACCACAATATTGTGGAATTCTCTGCGAGCACAGGTAATTTCTCTCTTCCTATAACTCATTGTCGTTTAGACGAAGCGTGAAGGAATACTTATATGGGTCGTCAAGGGGTGGACCGCCAGCGCTGCGCTATTCGCAGTCTTGGCGGTCCACACATTTAGTGTTCACTAAGACTTGTAATGTCCATCAGGCAAGGTGGAGATATTTTGACATTAAAAAAAATATATAATTACAGCAAAGATAACGAAGGATGTAATTAAATTTCACAGGTATGCGTTATTATGCCAAACTGTAAATATAATATAACTGATCATACTTTCGGCATATGTCATGCCATGGAACGTTTGGTAATTTAAAGTAGAGTGGAAGGCAAGCGACCGCGTAGATGTTCTCCAACAAGATGATTTGACTTGAAAACATCTGTCATGCAGATATGTCATGCCATGGAACATTTGGTAATTTAGAGTAGAGTGGAAGGCAAGCGACCGCGTAGATGATCTCCAACAAGATAATTAGACTTGAAAACATCTGTCATGCAGTGCCACATTAAGGAATATTCCCGATTCTTCACCCACCGAGAGAAATGGACAACAATTGTAAAGCAGAGGTTATAGGCAAGAAAAGCACTATATAACCACGAGCAGTTTGTCAAAAATATATGAATAATAGAAATCACTATTGTATATGAAAAATAATAATTTCAGTACCGTATGTAACAAACAGATCCGAGCTCGTCGATGTTTATTTTTTATCGCCAGCGTCAACCAATTAGTGTCTCTTTTTAACTCGCCAGTGCAGTGCGACAATGAAAGGTTGTATTTGGCATTTTGTGCCATGCTGTAAATCAGTAACATGAGTTTCATTGGATAGATGTAAGCTATGTTCTTTATAGACACAAAAGTTACCACAGTAGACACATGTAGCAGTGCATCAAGTGTATTAATAAATTGCCGACTTTATTGAATTGACGAATGTTAAAAAAAACAAATGAAGCTGCTTCAAAATAGAAACCGCGATTGTTGTCTTTACTGTATATTGAATCAACACATATTCATCCCACTGTTCCACATTGTTGTAGCAATCCACCACGCTGCTCAACTATTGGTTGGTGGCCTGTGTCTTCCATAAAATACCACTGTCTTGGCTTCACTATCATCTAATGACAATACCCGACGACTTTACGTGCTTTCCGAGGCACGGGTGAGCTCGAGATAGATTAACCCATCTATACACAATCTACCGTTATAGTTGTTTAGTTTGTGTGTGATCGATTAGACTGACACCCATAACGGCATCATCGAGCTCCTCACTTTAACTATATTTTGTACTAGTTGTTAGTGATAGGAGAGCATAATAAAATGGACTGTATTTAATAAAATGAAAACAATACAAGGCCAGAAGAACTAAGAAAATATATTTACTTTCACATCGTTCGGCACTTGACATTAGAATATTTTACAATTTATAGCAATATAAAAATGACACAAATTCAAAAAATAATCTACAAAAAAGGCACATAACAGCTGGCGAGACTGCTAGCAACACTAGTCGTTCGCTGCAACTTGAGACGTCGCGATTGTTTTTGAAATCGAGTTTGGTATTTCAAAAACTGTTGGAATGAACACATACGAGTATAAGTGAAACAGTTATTATTACTGATTATGATTATATCTCTTTTTAAACACCGGTCAAGCTCGGTCATTTGATAGGCGTGCGCGGGTATATGTATACCCGCCGAGACGCGCTCCTGGATATATCAATAGATACCCATGAGCAGGTCTTGGCAAGCATTGAGACTATTGCATAATGTGTTGGAAATTTATATGAGCTATGGAAATGACTTTGTGGTGTTTGTGGTCTAGGTGACGGACGTCTGATATAACTACCGTTATCGATCGTTACTTGCGGCAGGCGGTCGCCACTCACTAGATGGGCCCCCGAAATATCAGGAAATTGTCCGGGGGCAACACCGGTGTGAGTGAATCTAGAGTGTCGAGAGGTGTGCTGCGCTTTCTCCGAAGTTACTCATGGTATTATTCTCTTTAACACTTCCACCCCTGGAGCATATAGTTCTAACAACTCCTTTCTGGATGGGCAATGAAGGCAAGCTAGAGTTGAGAGTCCGTATGAATGAAGTTTTGCTACCGTTAAAATGACTACTAAGAGTTTGCCGAAATCTATATTTTATTTTATCTATCCATAAATAAATTGCTCGTTTCACAATATAAACTTTAAAATACACAAACAAACATTAATTCGTACATTCGTACATGATCGCATATACCTTTGTGCGTGTTGTATGCTTCAACTTGGCGTGACCTACAAGGGACATTGTGATAAGTAAATACTAACTTTACTGTGGCAAATTCGATGGAGATATATCTTACCTTCACCTCACAGAATACTGCAGCCACATAACAATTCAACAAAAGGGTTGTTGTGTTCCTGCGAGTGAGTACGTTTACCAGAAAGGAAGGAGATGCTGCGTTTGCAGCGGGGCGACGGCGTTGGATAGTTAGGGAGTAATTTCGCACGAGTTATTTTGTTTATCAGTATAAAAGTGCTATCATTTATGTGGTAAAATACAATGTTAATTTATTGCGGTATCGTACACAAACATGACAATATAGATTAGATTAAAAATAAACAGCAGGAGCCGACCACGTGTCCTGACGCGAGTTTAAATTTTTTTACCTCTTTTGGTTAAAGAAGGTTTCACTTCAAAAATCTTTGAGTAGGTACTCAATAAAGAATTAGATTACATCATTTTGATAATATATCATTCAAAAGGTTGTTCAGGGACCTAGTCAACAATATTATTGTAAACAAACGAGGACCAATTTTATTGGCTATATATAGCCTTGGCTCAATAGCTCAATATTATGCCGCCCGCGACTTCGTACGCGTGGAGTTAGTTATCTGCACATAATTTTTAATTATATTCGATAAAGCTTAATACCTATGTAATAGTATCACAAATAAAAACATCAAAGTCAAATTAAAACATTATTTCATAAGTTCTATTGCATGACATACTTATTTGTACGAGTCTTGACCTGTGTCAAACTTAAAATCATATAACATAACTAGCGGTCCGACCACGCTTCGCTGTGGCTCAATCTTTTCGTTTCCATTCATTTCCTTAGAGATGGCGCTGTATGTGAAAAAAGATTTTCCCGCTTTTCTTTTCAAATTTTTCCAGAATTTTCTTTGCTATAAACCTCACGGAGCCCGAGACCTTTCCAACGAATGCAAAACCGTGGAAATCGGTTCGTGCGTTCTGTAGTTATAGCGTCAGGAAGGAAAACCCGACTTATTTTTATATAGTAGATTATGTAGGTATATTTATTTTTTTCTAAATGTAGTTCATTTTTAAGTGCGGTATGAAATTGTAAAAAATAACGGATTCAAATAGCACAAGTTTAAATCTAAGTGGTTTTTTGTTTATGTTAATTTTTAGTTTATGTTTATTTTCTGTAAAAATGGTAAATAAATAAATAAAAAAAAATACCTAATGAAATGAAAAAATAAAAGAAAGATAAAAACAAACAATATCTAGTAGACGACTTTTTAGAATCAATGAAGTCGACAGATATTATTTTTTCAATACCTCTCTGTAAAATCTAAAATACTTTTTATTGTTATAATATAACATCCCTCCTTATAATAGTAAGTATGTAGTTGTTATATATTATGTGCTTTAGTACTTTTTCTTTGTTCTACGAGTACCATCAGAGCATGGCCGTCAGAGAAAACTAAGTCCGAGCCACCTGTAAGGGCTCAAAAGACTCTTACTTGTAGACAAATCGTTGTTACGTAGTACCACACCACGGCCACTCCATACAAATGTCGCGTCGTGAACTATTATATAAATAAGTGCGTCTGTGTACAGCGTGAATGAGCGTATGTGTGCGTGGCGTCATAGAAACTGTTCCAGATCCGTCTCAGTGGGGAGGTTGACACGAGAAAGTGCCAAGGAGTGGAAATACTGTACGTAGTACTATTACTTAAACTGTGTTGCGAACGTTTGAATTTAACTTAGATTTACGTCACTACTTCGCTCGCATTTGCTTTGTTTGTTTGTTTGTGTTTCTACGGTAACCGCCACTAAACCTTAGTGGTGGTTACCGTAAGAAACTCCAATTTATAAAAAATAGTACAACTTTTTTTAAACGGCTAAGGTGGTACTAAGGTTGCCTATGGACGCTTGTTATCAATATTTCAAAACTCATCGCTATGAGAGCCAAAGGAATCTACGCATTTAAGAACAGTGGGTAGGTATCTTTCGTCTGAGATGATAACAAGAATAAATTAAAAGCTATTCTTAGTTAAATCGATCATCAAAATGAAAATTATGTATTACGATTTTAAGGCGGCTGTCGTATTGGATTACAAATGGTGGCATTGAAGTATTTAAATAATCGTTCATTGTCAAGTGAAACAAACGAGTGTGCCTCATTTCATCCCAATCGAACACTGTGAAATGGTTGACACATTTTACTTGCAGAATTTGATTACAGACACATCGGTGAAAATAAATAAAAGCTTATAAAAATATGAAGAATGATGAAAAAAAAGATGAAAAAATATTTATTCACAGTAGGTACCATCTGTCAGTTATACAAAGTGCTTGAGAACAACCTAATAAGTATACAAGACACTTGTGTCAGGAGATCTCGCTCTTCCATAACTCAATAACATAATATAATCTTAAACTGAGATAAATAATGATGAACATGAAATGATAATTATTATACAAGAAGTAAAATGTAACAACAGGTTGTTTTTTTTTATTGATAATAATTATAATCTACAGACACCGGAGTCCGTACCTTTTATTAACAATCTTCTATTTTTATCTTACAATATTCTTACAATTTATTAATTGCACGTCGCTATTATGCTAATAATTATATTATTGTCTATTACTACTTGACCTAAATCCTCCTATTGTTTACCTTGCAACCATGACAGCCACGGCAAACCAGTCCCCTCTGGCAGCATCCGTTCACGAGTTGATGCATGGAGCAGCCATTACCGCATTCAACCATTTTATTGGGAATTTTATGGTGTCGTGTGGCGGATCGCCCCGCCACACGACACCACCACCAGTTTGAACACTGTTTGTTTGTTTGTTGATGTGTTTGTTACTGTATTTGTATTACTTATATTGACGTGACAACGTCTTATAAATTGGTTAGCCGGTTGACACTTCAAGAAACTGGGTCACGTTATGCGCTTACAATGAGAGCGAGTGAAAGGCGCGTGCCTTTCACTCGCTCTCATTGTAAGCGTGTCGTCCCTTCTAAGAGCGAGAGAGACAGACATAAAAAGTGAAAGGCATGCGTCCCTTCCACTCGAAAACATTTTACCACTCAAAGTCGTTGTCACGTAAAACTTTCGCCCGTATACCGACTTTACAGGCAACCAATTTTTTTTTAATGTAACAACAGATTGTTTACATGTCCTGGCTAGGCAGCCTATTAAAATATTCTACAAAAGTCCGACTAACTTATAAAAAAACTTACAAAAATCATCAATAAACCAATAAGAAGATTAACCGTCATAAAAATTCAACCGACACAACCTCCTATAATTTGAAATTTTCGTAACAAAATTTCCCAACAGGCAATAGGTACATAAACAATATTTCGATAGGCTTCCGCAAAAAATCCCCAAAGTACACTCCGAGAGAAAACTCATTTGGTCTATTATTTATTCACTACTGGCCTTCGAACAACAAAAAGTCTACGGGAGATAAATTAAATTCATAAATCTTGGTTTTTACGTCATTTCTAGTTAGTAATAGCACAGTAAACACTTAGAACAGTATATCAAGTTTATTGAATCATTCCTTCGCGTACTAAAAAGTTTGGTAACTCCTATCTATGCGCACCATTAAAAAGTGGAACGCGTTGCCGGCATACGTATTTCCTCATTCATACGATATGGGATTCCTCAAGAGAAGCGTGAAGAAGCATCTTGTAGGCCAGCATGGCAGCGTCAACTGACTGGACATCAAGGTCTCTTGTCCGTTGCCGATGCGATTAGGGCTCCTCTTTTCGCTTACCATCAGGCGAAGGGGAGCCAATATGCTAAGCTAATAAAAAAAAATAAAAAAAATTGAAACTAGCAAAATTTACAGGTTCACAGAAACATACATTGTTACACAGTGGCATGTAATAAGGCAAGTAAAAGCATATATGATTGGCATGTGTCTGATGAGGTCACACTATCGGACCACAACTATATATGTTTCAGGTATGACTGTGGATCATCACCGCTAAATATACGAAGGAGGAACCCGAGACATACTAACTGGATTGCATATAAAGACGACCTGAAGTTAGAGCTGGGGACGCCTACTTGTAGATTAAACAGTGTTCTTGATATAGAACTGGAAGCAGATCGTATTGTCACTGCTATAAGGACGGCCTGGACAGACAACTGTCCGGAAGTAGAAATAACAACTAAAAAGGAGCCGTGGTGGACCAACGAGGTAGCTAGGCTGAGAAAGGAAACAAGAAGAGCTTTCAATGTAGCTAAAGCCAAGAAAGACTTTAGTGACTATCATAAGGCCCTTACGGAATACAGCAAAGCTGTCAGGAGGGCGAAACGAAAAGCTTGGAGAGGGCACTGTGAAGCCATAAATACTGTCCCGGAGGGCATGAGAATGGCGAAAGCAATGTCTTCTGTAAAAGCAAATCCTCTAACAGCAGTGAGGACTGTGAATGGAAGACTCACGGAAACTGGGAAAGAAACGTTAGTAGAAATGTTCAAAACCCATTTTCCTGGTTTTAAAGAACTGGATAAAGATGACACTGAGTACATCAATAATGCACTTACTAACAATGTAAGAACGTATAGGTATGATTGGGACATAGCTAAAAAGGTGGTGGATGATAACAAAATCAGATGGGCAATCAGGAGCTTGCAGCCGTATAAGTCTCCGGGCCCAGATGGTATCTACCCTATCTTGCTGCAACAAGGAGCCCCCATACTCATACCACACCTATGTAGGCTGTATAGAGCCAGCTTAGCGTTTGGTTATACGCCAAGTGCATTAGGCAGGGTAAACGTGAAATTTATCCCAAAGCCGGGTAAGGCCACATACGAGGATACTAAAGCGTATCGACCTATAAGTCTACAATCGTTCGTTCTTAAAGTTTTAGAGAAAATGGTAGACAGATATGTAAGGGATGGACCTCTGAACAGAAACCCTTTACACAAGCTGCAATGTGCATACCAGTCAGGTAAGTCGACAGAGACTGCCCTACATCACGTTGTAAGCAGAGCAGAGAAGGCAATTGAAAACAAGGAGATATGCGTCGGAGCATTCCTTGATATAGAAGGAGCCTTTGATAAAACAACATTCGACTCCATTAACAAGGCTGCAGCAGCACATGGTTTACCAAATACAATATGTAGATGGATACAAAGCATGCTCAAAGGCAGGATCATTAATGCTGAGCTTATGGACGATAAAATATACGCCAGCACCACAAAGGGCTGCCCTCAAGGTGGCGTACTGTCACCGTCACTGTGGAGTATAGTAGTGAATTCACTTCTTAATGACCTGAACAGAGGACCCACAGTGGCTATCGGATACGCTGATGATATAGTCATTCTAATCAATGGAAAATTTCCAAGCATAGTGACGGATCTTATGAACACGGCCCTAAAGATTGTTGAGAAATGGTGTGTGTCAAACAACCTGTCTATCAACCCAGGGAAAACCACAGTAGTTCCGTTCACAAGGCTAAGGAACCTAACCGGTCTAAAAACAGTATCATTGTATGGCAAGGAGCTGCAATGGTCTGATGAGGTTAAATATCTTGGAGTGACACTGGACAAGGGACTCAACTGGAATGTTCATGTGAACAATGTCCTTCAAAAGGCAACAAGAACCTTCAATATGTGCAGAAGCGCCTATGGGAAGACATGGGGCTTAAAACCAAAAATTCTGCGATGGCTATATATAGCAATGGTAAGACCTATAGTAACTTATGGCTGTTTAGTATGGTGGCCGAAGGTACGACAAGTGACAAGTAAGATGTCACTGACGAAACTGCAACGAATAGTCTGCTGTGCAGTCACGGGATCATTTCCCACTACACCTACAGCAGCAATGGAAATGGTCCTTGAACTGTTACCACTACATATATTCATTGAGGCGGAGGCTAGTAAAGCCTTATACAGGATTGAAAAAGCTGGCCTATGGGATCGACATTCCCCTCAGACCAGGCATACGCAAATGGAGTATACATTAGAACTCAAAAGAAAAACGGAAATGTGCAGTGACAAGATGTTGCCGAAGTACATATTCAAAAGGAACTATAGAATACATCTTCCAACCAGAGATGAATGGAAGAAGAATGACTTCAAGCCCAAAGAGGAAAATAGCCTCATATGGTACACTGATGGCTCTAAAACATTGGAAGGTACAGGAGCCGGCATTTTCTCTAAGGACATACAACACAGTCAGAGTATGGGACAATATGCTACTGTATTTCAAGCTGAATTGTATGCCATAACCGCTTGTGCAAAAATGAATATAGACAAAAAGGTCGCTAATCGACACATCTACATTCTCAGTGACAGTCAGGCAGCTCTCATGGCCCTGAACTCTGACAGGGTGGAATCTAGACTTGCTCTTGCGGGTATTGATGCCCTTAATAAACTGGGCAGAAATAATGCCCTGGAATTGGTCTGGGTTCCGGGACATACAGGCGTTGAAGGCAATGAGAAGGCTGATGAACTGGCAAGGGAGGGATCAAGCAGGAATTTTATGGGACCTGAACCCTTTGTAGGTCTCTCATATGGAACAGTCATTACGGCCATAAATGACACGGCCAAGTCTAGGCATCTGGCTGAATGGAGGGAGATGAGTGGATTACTTCACTCTAAGGAAACCATCGGCGAAGGCACAGTTAATTGGTACAAACATGTACAGAGATACGACAGGAAACGGATACGTCTCATCCTTGGGGCACTGACTGGACATTACGCCTGCCGTGGGCACCTACACAAGATGAGACTTATTAATAGCCCAGAATGCAGAACATGCAAGGCACCTTACGAGACCATGAAGCACTTGATGTGTCAATGTGATGCCCTAGCTGGCAAACGAATGGTAATCTTTGGAAAGGCGTACCCAGACCTGGAGGACTTCAGGCTCTTCCCAATTAAAGGCGTACTGAAGTACATGGAACATGTCTTCAGACAGTCAGGGGAGAGTTACTAAAGAATAGGGAGTGCACAAAAGATCCAAGAGGGTCGACGTGCCACCGGTGCTGCGGCGCTGGACCCATTTCAAGATAAGATAAGATACACAGTGCGTCGCCTTAGATTTAAATTTTAGTTACGCCTAGATACAGAAAATCCAGTAAATGTGAGTAAATATACTCACATTTACTGGATTTTCTGTATCTATTATTAATGGTGTTATCCTCTGTGTCCTGTAGTAATAACAATTTTTTTAAATATATGATCAAAGACAGTAAGAGATAAGTTAATGATTAATTAATAATGATTATATTACCAGTAAAATTTTATACCATTAGCTTTACTCTTAAAATTGTTATTTGAATACTGATAATATTGTCATTAAAAATCAGCCAGTCAACCTTCTGTTTATGCCGATAGATGACTACCGATTTTATAGTTATTGCTAAGATATGCGCCCACATTTTCGCTATTAGACACATTTTACCATAGACACATTTAGTAAACTCAGGATGTCTCTAGGTGATCGAATCTGTAATAAGAACATTCAACAAAGAAACAAAATTTTTTTTTTTAGTTTTTAATACTGCGTCGGGTGGCAGACAAGCGTACGGCCCACATGATGTGAAGCGGTTGCCGTAGCCATATTAATGCTCGCAACATAAAATATCGCTCGCGCGCCGCCACCCCCGCTGCGAACGCAGCATTTCTCTTCTTGCTGGTGACCTCATTCACTCGCAGGAACACAACAACCCTCAAAGGAATTGTTATTTGGCTACGGTATTCTGTGTGTGTGTGTGTGTGTATCTCCACCTCACAAGGTGGAGATACATTCGCCAGTTGGGTAGCTTACAATTACGCTCCCTACCTCTCTTTTCGCCTGAGCTTCGTTTGTCAGTCAGCAGGGTGCACCGCGTGCAGGTGAAGTTGGCTTTGGTTCAAAGATGTTGATGAATCACTTACACCCCAAACTTGTCGATAAAGAGCCAAAAGTGTATCTAAATATTTATGTAGTGCAACACCAAACTTACTTAGGGCCATGTAGCTGCGTGGATCTTTGTAAGTTTATCAATTTCAAACATTTGGAACGAGTTGGTTTACTGCATGCTCTATATATACTGTGGTAATAATTCCTAACAGCTGTCATGACTCGCACAAAGATAACATGTTAAATGAAGGCCTTGTAAAAAAAAGAAGCGATTTATCAAAATTTGTGCTAGCTTATTGTCTATTTTGACCGTGAGTAATTATGGAAAACTTGTTTTTGTCTACGGATTTATTAGAATTTTAATAATTTTCGGGGTGTGAGATTCACTAACATGGGATTTAGGTTTGTTTCGCTTGCACAAAATGCACCCTATACACTCCGTGACTAAATTATTATTATATAAATAAATATTTCTAGACAATTTACACAGCGCCATCTATTTCCAAATTAAGTGCAAAGTTTGTATTTTGGGTACTAGACAACTGACAAATGTATATTTTTGTTTGTAAATATATACTTACAATACATAGAAAACATCCAGGCCAAGACAAACAAACATGTTCTTGCACACAAATGTTTGTCTTTTGCGGAAGACGAACCCGCGACTTCGGAGTCATAGCAGCAATTGTAAGTCATTTGACCACCGGGATCATCTAATTACCAGTCGAATTTAGGGGATCATTTAGAAGTTTCCGATGCTTAAGGAGCAAAACACAAAGTTAGAACTTGTGGCATATACCACAAAACAATACTTAAACTTAAATTCAAGATAGTGTGATGAAAGTGAATCTAAGCTCTGCGAATTTAGAGTAGTAATGATTTATACATGTTCTTATATTTAATTTGTATGACGTTTCTAAGTGCTTTATAAAGTCCAAGGAATAAAGAATTTTTACTAACTAATCTATACTAATATTATAAATCTGAAGAGTTTGTTTATTTGACTGTACACTTATCTCAGAAACTATTGATCTGAATTAAAAAAATATATCTTAGTGTTGGATAGCCGGTTTATCGAGGAAGGCTATATAACAGCACGCTACGACCAATAGGAGCGCAGCACCAATGAAAAATGTTGCAAAAGCGGAAATTAAATATTCCTTTTGAGAGCTTCCGTTGCGTGCGCTGCGTAAACGGTTAAAGTTATGCAACAATTATGTATGACGGAATTATTCCTCTTAAAGAATCTAAAAAAAATCCATATCGACTCATCCGTAGAACAGGGGCGTTACCGACGAAGCTAAAGCCGATTACCATTGGATGTTTTGTTTGCGAAAATAGATCTTAGGTTTAAGTTATTGACAACACAATTGATTTGGGGTGTAAGTAGTTCATCGCCATCTTTGAACCAAAGCCAACTTTACCTGCACGCGGTGCACCCTGCTAACTGACAAACGAAGCTCTGGCGAAAAGAGAAGTAGGGAGCGTAATTGTAAGCTATCCGACTGGGGAATGTACCTCCACCTCACAGAATACCGCAGCCAAATAACAATTCCCTTGAGGGTTGTTGTGTTCCTGCGAGTGAGTGAGGTCACCAGAAAGATAAGAGATGCTGCGTTGGCAGCGGGGGTGGCGGCGCGTGAGCGATATTTTATGTTGTGAGCGTTAATATGGCTACTCTAACTGCTTCACATCAAGCGGGCCGTATGCTTGTCTACCGCCCGACGTAGTATGAAAAAAAAAACACCTTAAGCTTAATCGGTAGAGTTCTACAGTTTCTACCAGCTGCACTAAATACAATTATCACCAATCTACGCTAAACTTGGATGTTCACAATCCAGATCTCCGATGGTAAACGGTTTCAGCTTCGGCGGTAGGGCCCCGGAGTCCGATGTGATCATGGAACAAAAACGAGTTAAGCTATCTGGACTATACAGAATATAATGAGCTCGGTGGTCGAATAGTTAGCAATGGCCACTTTGACTCCGAGGTCGTGGGTTCGATTACCGCACGAGTCAAACATTTGTGTGGATGAACATGTCTGTTTGTCTTTGTCTGGGTGTTTTCTATTTATCATATACGTATGTTTATAAATAAATATTGTCAGACAAATTACACAGCGCCATCTAGCCCCAATGTAAGCGAAGCTTGTGTTATGGGTGCTAGACAACTGATAAACATACGTAAATACATTTTTTTTGTAAAAACATACTTATGATACATAGAAAACACCCAGACCAAGACAAACAGACATGTTCATGCACACAAATGTTTGTCCTATGTGGGAATCGAACCCACGAGCGTTGATGTCGAAGCCGCGTCATTGACCGCTACGCCACCGAGCTCGTCTAATCGTCGTTTATCAGTTGTCTAGTACCCATAACACAAGCTTCGCTTACTTTGGGGCTGGATGGCGCTGTATAATTTGTCTGAAAACAAAAAAGTTAAGCTAGCTAGACTAGATACAGAATATGAATTCTCCAGATATACGTTTTAATAATTTTCTTATCTTATTTATCTTCCGTAATTTGGAATCAAATAATGTTCAATCTGATATGAGCTCCTTATAAAAATGGTTGAGAGTAAACTGCTAACAGCCCCCTTACCACCAACTCTTCATCATCATCATCATCATCAGCCTGCATCAACCCACTGTTGGATATAGGCCTTTCCCAATGCTTTCCACCATATGCGATCCTCCGCTTTCGCTTTCACCAACAACCTTTAACAGCCAAACAACAACAAGCACCAACTCTTATTGAGATTCAACGACTGAATAGAATGTTTATTCATACCAATGAATAAGCGACTCTATGCAATTTGAAATAGAGTCGCTTATTCATTGGTATGAATAAGCATTATATTCAGTTATTGAATCGCAATAAGAGTTAGTGGTAAGGGGGTTAAAAAATATAATTAAATATATATAACATGTATTATTATTTGACCATTTTTTTATACTACGATGGGTGGCAGATAAGCATACAACCTGCCTGATGGGAAGCGGTTACCGTAGCCACATTAACGCTCGCAAATCGCAACATGAAACAAACATCGCTCACGCGCTGCTAACCCCGCTGCCAACGCGGCAACTTCCTCCTTCCCGATAACCTCACTCACTCGCAGAAACACAATAACCCTCAAGGGAATTATTATTTCGCTGCGGTCTTCTGTGATGTGGAGGAACTTCCCCCGTTCCCCGGTCCGGCAGCTTATATTACGTTCGCCCCACCTCTCTTTCGCCAGAACCTCGTTAGTCAGTCAGCAGGATACACCACGTGCAGGTGAGGTTGGCTTTGGCTCAAAGATATTGATGAGCCACAATACTTTGGAATGTGAAATAAAGCAATATATTTCAACCCATGTTTTAACATGCCAACCTAACTCATTATGGGTCTCAATGATAGCCATCTAAAGTTAGATCATTATCCTTAACTCAATTAAAAAGTTATATGTGCTATTAATGATGTATACACCTCCATACTTTTTTGTTACGTTAATGTTCGTACACCACAACGTGAAAGGTTGTTGGCAAAGAGTAAATAAATATCACAGACGTGCATGTGGTTTCTAGTAACTCTGAAGTTTTTCAGAGTTTGCAAGCTGAAGTGGCAATATGTCACATCTGCCGATTAAGTGATGGCAGATGGCCGCGTGAGGGACGACGAAGCGTTGGACGCCCTCCTTCTAGAATCTAGATGGTCCGATGACCTTAAGAAATTGGCTGGATGCGGAAGGCGGATCGTATTTGGTGGAAAGCATTGGGGAAGGCTTATATCCAGCAGTGGGTAGATACAAGCTGATGGTGATGATGATGATACGCGTACAAAGTCGCGGGAGCAAAGTAATACTTTCCCATGTAATTCTTTCGTGAATACTTTTTCTATAAATAACTGTATTGTTATCTAATCTTGATCAAAAACTTTTATTACAAAGTTAAGTCGGTGTTTATTGGAATAAAAAAGAAAATTACTTAGATTTATGATCGGCACTACACTAAACGTTTTGTGATAATATCAAAAGTTGTAACGTTTAGTGTTTTTTTTTTTTAATTAAAAGTTAAGACTAATAAGGATGAAAAAAATACTTGTTTTAACAAGTTTTTATATATTTATTTTATTTATTAAACAATTATTATATATTTAACATAATTTAAACTGAACCTTACAAATACAAAATAATTTATTTGCAATAAATAGGGTAACATTTGGCCGTGTGGTTTCCGGCAGACTAGAATAGAATCACTCCGTCTCTTCCCTTGGATGTCGTACAAGGCGACTAAGGGAATTACATTATAAAACATCGATCAGGCCTACCGAATCCGTCTGGCCAGCGTAGGGAGTGTAGACCAAATCCTCCTGTCTGTGACGGACGAGTGAGGGTCGTGCTCCTGTAGTGGAGACTAAAATGACCTGATGACGATGATGATGATGAGGGTAACATTTAAACTGATGTTGTGGTAAAATAAATCACCAACCTATTTTATAATGGCTCAATAGGGCCATTATAAAATAGCATGCAAATCGAACTTAATTTTTAACCTAATTATATATTTGCTTCATAACATTTAAAATCGATCAATTATATTAAATTTGTCAGTAATATACATCACAAGTCTATTAATTAAATCATTGTAAAATAGCATTTAAATGTAATAACTTTTACACTTTCACGTTGCATGAGGGTAGTTTTACATACCTTTATTATTGCCTGACATTTCGACCAGGTCTACCGCCTAAGCCGAAGCCTATTACCATCGGAATTTTTGATTCCAAAAATTGGTCTTAGGTTAAATTATTCACAAACATATTCAGCTTAGTCGGTAGAGCTCTAGGGTTCCATCAGCTGAGCTAAACATAATTAGCAACAATCTAAGCAGTAGTGTCATTTTCGCATTCAATAAATCCGATAGTAACCGACTTCAATTAAATAGTAGTGACATATTTTGCATGCCATTTTCCTGGTGAAGTGTGTATTGTTCCGACAAATAATAACTGAAACAACTCTGTAAACCGCATTTCAGGCAAATAAACATTCATTCATTCATTCATTCATTCATTCATTCATTCATTCATTCATTCATTCATTCATTCATTCATTCATTCATTCATTCGCTTCGGCGGTAGGGCACCAGGTTGCACCGGGCGCGGTTACAGGCTGACTGTCTCACCGTTTGTCAGACAATAATAAAGGTATGTAAAACTACCCTACATGCATGATCACGTTAATTCCCGTGGTTATTAGCATTTAAATGTCACTCGAATTAAAAGAAACGTAATTAAAAGTGCAAATAATCTCATAGACTTAAAATTCAATTTAGTATTTAAAAATAATTATGTTGTTGATATCAAATACATTTCTCCAACAGCCATTTATTTTATTTTATTTTAAAACGATTTAATGGCAGTTCACGAATTGATCCGGGTGTCTTGTTAAACAATTTAATCGAGTTTATCTTAGTGCCGGTTGGTCGTTAACATAAAGTGCTTTAAGATAAAAAAAATGCGTTGATATCTTGAATTTGTTTGCCGTTACGTTTATGTAACGCGGTATGAGATGATTTGAGTGTCGTGTACCATACACATCATCATCGTCAGGTCTATTTTAGTATCCACTACAGGAGCATGACCCTCTCTTGTCCGTCCTAGTCGGAAGGAGGATTTGGCCTACATTCCCTACGCTGGCTAAACGGGTTGGGGAGGCCTGATCGATATTTGATAGATAATGTATTTCCCTTAGTTGCCTTGTACGACATCCACGGGAAGAAACGGAGTGATTCTATTCTAGTCTGCCGGAAACCAACACGGCCATATCACATACATATATACATATCATGAATTTGTTTGCTGTTACGTTTATGTAACACGGTATAAGATGATTTGAGTGTCGTGTGCCATACACATCAGTACAATTAAAATAGCAGAATTGGTATAAAATAATCTTGAACGAAAATTACCGATTACCGAAGCCTTTAAAAATGAACATAATATGAATATGTTATGTCCACACTGCTAAAAGATATTTGGTGGATCATATGCTTGTTGCCATCCTAGTTGTATAAAAAAACATTATATGATCAAATTCCAATGAAATCTATACAGTTCCACCACAGTAGCACCATCTTTCTAAAACAAAGAAGAAACCGTATGTAAACACCAGTACTATCACCAATGCCTATCACATAATGTAAGTATAAAAACGACTACTACAATTTGACAAAAAGAGAGACAAAGGGTGGACGTGTCTGGACATTCGCCCTGATGAAGGTCTCCTTTTGAGATCAAAACTAGTCAGCTTTACCGACCCAAAAGACGTGAGTGACCCGTTGAATTTATTTAATTTATTTAGTATTATGTCTCACGTGATTTTTAATAATATTATTCTATAATTAATAAGAATATCTATGAGTATGTATAAATTATAGTCTATTCCTCTTTCCATTTATCCTTTAGACCACTGAATAAAACTGACACAGTCGTCATCATTTTACAGTTAGATATCTAAAAAATGTTTCCGAGTGCATACATTTCATGCAGATCCATTGATGTGTCAAAGAGCCGAGCCATAAATCAAAAATGAGCTGACAGATAAAAAAATGCAGTGAAAAATGATGGTTCCAACTTTATTCGAATGTCGTTTCATGTTGCAATGAAATGTATTGTTAAGGATTGAAGGGATTTAATTGGTTCCAGTAACATATCTATCTCACTCACTCACTCATCAATAATTGAGAATGAGAGCATGAATAAATCAATACTTCATATATGCCAAATAACTCTTTGAAGCAAAAATTTCTATATCGCGCACATATGCTTTAGGGTGTAAGTGGTCCATCAACATCCTTGAACAAAAGTCAACCTCACCTGCACGCGGTGCACCTTGCTGACTGACAAACGATGCTCTGGTGAAAAGAGAGTTAGGGCATAGCGAAATAAACTGCCCGACTGGAGAAGTACGCCCACCTCACAAAACACCACAGCCAAATATTTCTTTGAGGGTTGTTGTGTTCCTGCAAGTGAGTGAGTTCACCAGAAAGAAAGGAAGGAGTAAAGGTTCGCATTGGATCGGCAATCACTTTGTGTTGCTGATCTCCATAAGCGGTGGTGATTATTTTCCATCAGGCAACCCACATGCTCGTTTGTCCCCTACTCATATATACAAAAAAATAAAAAAAAACATAGTTAATTGATTCAGGTGTTATTTTGCGGAAGTCAAATTTACAGGCAATTTGATCTACACTACTTTGCGTGCTTCCGCCACCAATTAGTTCATGCAAACTACTGCCGGCCGGCACCCGCCCACTACCGTTAATAGTTGCATCGGCAGTCGCATGCAACTAGTAGTTTGCATGAACTAATTGGTGGCGGAAGCACGCAAAGTAGTGTAGATCAAATTGCCAATAAAAAACATTTTGTAGCTACTGAATGCTCTTTCAGATAACGGAAAGTGTTCACTTATATAGTGTGATCGCAATCACCTATCGTTTTTCTTTTAAGAAAAATTTACCGACTTTAATGTTTAATTCACTGTCTTATACCTATATTTTAGACAATAGCTCTAGGTAATTATAATAAAGGACAAACATTTATACAATATAATCGTCTTATTATTATTTGTGTTAGTGATCTTTAAGCCCCGCAACCCGACACGAAACCGAAGATATTCCAGACATCATTTCTGTCTAATGTCTGTTTGTCTTGGTCGGGTGTTTTCTATGTATTAAAAGTATTATATTTAAAAAAAAATGTATCTAAGTACATTTAACAGTTGTCTAGTACCCATATTACAAGCTTTGCGCTTAATTTGAGACTAGATGGCGCTGTTTAAATTGTCCAGAAATATTTATTTATTTGTTGTTTAAGATATAAAAAAGTAAACAAACAATATATCATGTATTGTAAGGACCATCAAATACTTAGACCAACATTTCTTTGACAAAACTCTTCAACCTTTTAACGCAACCGCATTATAGAAAAGGGAATTCGAAACAAAAGGGCTAATTTGTCGAAATTCAAACAAAAAAGCGAGGGATGGTGAGGGCGTATTATCCGGGGGGTGACAGGGATCTTTTCATTCTTCATAGCCAGACAAATGCTTGGAAATGGTCCTAAAATGGTACGTTATTTATAACGACTTGCCTTAAAGTCCATAGTAATAAAATCTTTGGAGATGAGATGTTTATTGGCATGGTAGCAGCTTATTCTATCCGACTGCCGAAGGAGGGTTATGTTTTTCGAGCGTATGTATGTCTTATTTGGCACGCTCTACAGCCTAAACCGTTTGACAGATTTCAACGTAAGAGGTGTCGTTAGATTCTATATCAAATATAAAAAAATCAATATGGCGGATGTGATCCGCAAAAAAAAATAGTTCTTTGAGTATTTTTTTTTTCTTTCTAAATATATCGATATGGGTAACAAAATAAAGGTCTCGATGACCTGGTTTCGAATATATATTTGATATATTCGTTTTTGAAGTGTGGAATTATATTATTGTTGCGCGTGATTAATAAATCTGTGTAGGTGCAGTCGGGTTTTTTGATTTTTTTAATTAACTTAACTTGTTCAGTAATTTGGAAGATGATTATGTATATCGCATGTATGTGGTTAAATCTCGTGATGATACTTTCCGCTTGCTGATACCCCTGCTGCTAACGCAGCATCTCCTCACGTCTGGTACCCTCCCTTACTCGCAGTAACACGATAATCCTCAAGAGCATTATTATTTGACTGTGGGATTTTGTAAAGTGAAAGACGCACTCTATCTGGTTCGCTTCATAAAGTCTCGTTTGCTTTACGGCAGGCTGCACTATGTGCAAGTTTAGTTTATTTTGGCTCTATAGATAGTATTGAGCCATTGATGTCCCAAAATATGCTATGACATCAGAACGGTGGATAATGGTCTTGATATATGAATAAAAAAATCTGAAATTAATTGAATATACCTTGCTATGAGGATTAGTATTGCTATTCAGCGAGGTAATGCTTTTCATTTCGCGATCATTCATTCAGCGTTCCTGAGACGCTACCGACGGGCAACGATTTGGGGGAATTTTTTTACTTATAATTATTGTTTTGTTTCTTTGCTTCCTTTTTTTCTATTTATTTGTATATATTAAGTTTAGTATCAGCATAGCATAGTTTATACTAATAAATGTAACTGTTCTGAATGAAAATGTTCATTATTAAAAATATATATCCTGACTTCATTGAAGACTAAGCGTATTATTAATATCTTAATATATAAAAATTTCGTGTCACGTTGTTTGTCCGCGATGGAATCCTAAACTACTGAACCGATTTTAATAAAATTTTGCACAGTGTGTGTAGTTTGTTCCAACTTGAGATATAGGATAGTTTGATCGATGAGTTTTCGGAAGAGAATTCATCGGAAAAATTAACGTAAAAATATTTAAAGGCGATGCGAAGTTCGCCGGGCCAGCCAGTTATATATTTATTTTCTCCACACAAAGTCTTAAACATAAAGTACTTACAATTTTAACGCAAAGTGATACAGCCTATGTGGTGAGAGACTGGTGCCTGAAGTAGGTTAAATGAAAACCTGAGTTACCGGTCATCAGGCCCTCCCTTTACACTGTTGTTTTGCTTAAGCATCACTATTAAGAATTTACTGATAATTTATTCTAATATAATCCTTGTTTATCCTTAACGCCCATTTGAGAAAGCCGATGGTCGAATGGCTAGCAATCGCTACTTTGACTCCGACGTCCCGTGTTCGATCCCCATACAAGATAAACATTTGTGTGCATGAACATGTCTGTTTGTCTTGTACTGGGTGTTTTCTAAGTATTATAAGTATGAATTTATAAAAAAAATGTATTTAAGTATATTTATCAATTGTCTAGTACAACATACAAGCTTTGTACTTAATTTGGGACTAGATGGCACTGTGTAAATTGTCCAGAAATATTTATTTATTTTATTTATTTACATACTTCGTTAAAGACTCCGCGTATTATAATCATTGTATAACCTTAATGCCATCAATATCAGTAAAGTTAGATCGTCTGTTTATTAAAAAGAATTTATTTCTACTTGTATTACAGAAACCCTTAAAAGTAATGGAATTAAAAACAGACGGAGTAATTCGTCCAGTTTTTAACAAAAACCGAGCGGTGACGAAAGCTTCGCATTACTCAAGGGAACACTGGGATCTTTTCATTCTTCATTTCAAGACAGAACCTAACAAATGCTCAGAGATGCCTCGCAAATGGTGTAAAATTAAAGGCTTATTTTTTAAATTCTCGCAGAATTTTTTTCAGTCGTTAATTACATTTGGAAAGTAAGGAATTAATTACCCTTTCTTGATAAATCACGGTTCCTTTTAGATTTGTTGGTACTAAACAGTGAGATATGAGACGGATAAGAGGTCGTTGTACGTAGATTTGATGCTGATGATTATCATGCGTTTTCCTCAAAGGAAATTATTTTTTGACATGAATTCGTCTTTAAAATTGGAGGAAATAAAAAAAAACTAATGATAACAAAATCGGGGGATACAGTTTGGTGTTGCAGCTACAAATCTATCATCTCCATCCAAAACTCAATCACACCACTGGATAGATGAAGGAACAATGAATTTATTACGCTAAGTAAGGAATATGGAACATCGCGTGCGGGGAAGGGGGAATCGCTGCCATTTCGAGATAATTTTAGTGCATATAACGTATTCACATACAACACACGGCCGTGTCAATGACACTGCTACATCCCATTTTTTTCTATTAGCATTGCAAGCAATTTGTTATTAGTTATACTCCACTATTATAGGAGTCAAATTTCAAAAGCTCCTATTTATTTTTTCTGATTAAATTCTTATGAGTTCCAAGGCAGCCGTAGTTTTACCCCCCGGGACTGTAGTGGACTTCTTTGTTCATTGCTTGTTTTGGTATTCGCCGCTGTTAATCCTGGCTACACAGCAAGCACAGTGGTGGTAATGTGTGGCGGGCCCCCATCCCGTAGATAACTAGCGCCTGCGAATTCGTACGCACGTATCCGTATCCTACCATCCCATCAAAATTTTCATAAATCCTTATCAAATGATTATGTAGTAATAGCAACCAGTAAGCTAAATTCCAACCCGACCCGTCTATAGGTTTGAGCTGTGCGTTGAAAATAAGCCGTCGGCATTTTTTCAAATTCCTTTGAGGGCAACTTATTGCCTGGCCTTATTGGCGTCGTTGCTCGTGGCAGTCTAATCGACCATGCAAGTCAAACAACGTAGACCATAGCCAGTCCATGGATGGGTTTATGTATCTCGAGCTCCTCCGTGCTCCGGAGGGCACGTTAAGCTTTCCCGGCTGTTGTCAGTGGTTTTTAGACGGTTTGAAATCACTGATCTCCGCCAACCTGCAGTTGAGCAGCGTGGTGGAGTATGCTCTAAACCCTTTCGATTGAGGGGAGATCCGTATAGTAGCAGTGGGATAAATAAGGGTTGACGACGACTTATTGAAGAGTGTGTACAACGCACATAGAGAAGAAAAGCCTCTACATACAATACAACAATTCTCACCACACTCACATACCCTGATCACAACAGTCAGAGACTGTTCAATATCCTCCAAAGCTCATCTCTGAACCAAGACACAAGGCTTATGTGATTTTTATAAATACCTACTTACATAAATATTTGGTTTAAAATATCAAAAACATTCCATCTTCCGTCACAGCTTGCGGAAAATCTTTACGCTTCGACGATACCAACCTAAAATCCCATTACGTTGAACGGAAAATTCGCAAAACTATTAGAAACAAAAAAAAAGATTTCATAAAAATCCTTAGACGGTGACACGATCCTAAAACTTTGATGAAATTTTCCAGAAAATCGTATTAGCGAGATTCGAGACTTTATCCGTTATATCGAATTTCTTTCCCCTCTCGTCAGCAAGAAACTCTAGACTTACGATACGATTCTGATTAAACTGAGTTTTAATTAAAACAACCGCTTAGGTTAAAAACGAAGTTTTTTTTCACCGAGTAAGTAATATCGGTAGAATGCTCGCTTTCCAAGTGAAAAACTTCTTTAAAAGATAGGGTTTAAGTACTGAATCTTAAGCGTTACTTTCAAAGTAGATACGGATTAAACTAAGGAATTGTGAACTTCTGGTGAGGTTGTGAAGATAAATTTTATATATAGGTATTATGCGCATTTTTAACCGTCTTCAAAAAGTAAGGTTTAAGGATGAAATTCATACATCAGATTAGTCTTAGATAATAATAGAGCTGGACGGTAGAAGTGTAATGCAAAGAACATTCTCTACCAGTCAATCTTTGGGCAAAGCAGATAACTCGAATGCGGTTCACAATAATAACAATTTTTTATATTCAAATGCATTTAATTATAACAATTTTGACTACGTTGAATCGGAGTCTAAATAAATTACAGACAGTATTTGATTAACTTGTAAACTCTAGGCGTTCCTGAAAAAAAAAAGACCTTGATGGACGGACAAATGATAGACAGACAGAAATTTGAAAAACAAGATGGCATCAAACAACAATAGTTCACAAAGTTATAGCAAAAAGAACTTCTGAATGCAACAAATGCAACACCCCCCAACAACAGATCTGTCTGTGCCCTTTTAATGAGTATTAAGATAGATATTATGAAAAGATTTATTAACGGTAACGAAGTGATCTTGTAAGGCAAGGCTGCTCAATTATTTTTGGGTGTGAGCCCTAATTTAGATTTCCATCAATTGGGCCATCTATATAGGCCCGATGTTCTATGTCTCATCGAAATGACCATGTGCATGTCGACCAGTGTCCTTGGCGGGCATATTTCAACGCGTCCGCGACCCACTTAGTAGCCCGTGTGCCTGGGATTGAGCAGCCTTGTTGCAAGGAGTTCTTTTATTCTTTTTGATGTACGCAATGTTATAAGCAAGGATATACTTGAAGTCACAATCATATTGATATTGGCTTAGTACATTGCTGAAGTCTTAGTATATTGTAACGGCCTCGTACACTAGGCGAGACCGGCTCTGACTGCAACCTTGGTCGCTGCCATGGATGCTGCTTAAGGTACAAAAAATAAAATGAAATTAGAGAGTTATGATAATTTGAATAAATAATCTAAGACTCTGGCACTGACATATTTTTTGATTAAAATAAGAGTTCTACTGTAACGTAAAGATTTTTTTATATAAAATAAATAAATAAAATAAAGTTTATTTCAATAACATGGTACATTGAATTTTCGGCAGATTCTGGAGTTACCTTTTAAGTATAAAATACTTGTATTAGATAACTCCGCTCTTCGGTAATTAAGTAGGTATGCATATTATGTTACATTCGTTTGATATGTGTTAAAATTAAAAAATAATAATAATAATTGCATTTCACCCTATGTCATAAATTAAAATTTTATTTGTTATATAATTTTATATTTTATATGAGACGGGGGCAAACGAGCATGTGGGACACCTAATGGGAAGCAATGACCACCGCCCATGGAGATCAACTACACCAAGGAGTCGCCGATCCAATGCCAGCATGTACTTCTTCCTTTCTTTCTGGTGATCTCACTCACTCGCAAGAACACAACAATCCGCAAGGGAATTATTTGGCTGCGATATTCTGTGAGGTACTTCCCCAATATGCCCTACCTTTCTTTTCACCAGAGCCTCGTTTGTCAGTCAGCAGGGTGCACCACATGCACCATGGTGTCAATGGTGAGATTGGTTTTGGTTCAAAAATGTTGATGACCACTTACACACCAAAAGATATGTGTAAAGACAAATAAATATTTTGAATTTGTAAAACAGAGTCTGAAACGAATAATAAACTAGGAAATTCATTTGATCACAAATGTCAGTTAATCTTCGAAACAGTCTTTTTATTTGCCCGCACAACGAATTACAATATGTTAAAACTTTCTAAAAGTGTTTAAATGCCTAAACTTTTGGACCTTCACGCCTTTATTACTGTTTTCAAACTTTTAACTTATTTACGGAGTTAATTTATTTAGGGAAGCGAATATATTAAAGGGCTAAAGAATATTTAATGTTCCGAATTTAAGATGAAGCAACACTGGCTAATAAAGAAACGGGTAAAAAGTTTAAAAGTTAAATTAATTTATCGGATTGATGGAAAGAGGAAAGATTTTCGGACACATTTTAATTGACGAGTTATGGTAATCTTTCGTGGTATGGGCTTATAATGCACAGGGATGAAAGACATGTGGCAAAAAGGGGTGTGTCTGTGTTATGGACATGACCGTGTGATGTACGTGAATATGTTAAATGCACTAAAATTATCTCTAAATGGCAACGCTTCCCCTTCCCCTGCACGTGATGTTCCATAGTCCTCACTTAGCGTATTATAATTTTTGATCCTTCATCTATCAAGTGGTATGATTGAATTTTGGATAAAAATAATAGATATGTAGCACCACCAAGCTGTATCCCCCGATTTTGTTATCATTCGTTTTTTTGAATTTCCTCCCAATGAAGGCAATTTTAAAGATTTGTTCACGTCAAAGAACGCATTTGAATGTGAATGTATGTAAGAATACAGAGAAAGGCAGAAAAAAAGATGGATAGATTGTATAAGGTCGCGAAAGGGAGATACCTATTGAGATGACCGCTGATAAAAACGAATAGAAGAAAAATACATACTACGCCGACCTCAAATATATGAGAAAGAACGAGTGAATGATGATCACGTGTCTAGTAATCCCTTCATAACCAAATTACAACTATCAAAGTAAAATTAATACCAGTAGGTATCTACATCTTCGCTTCAAGAAGCATGAAAACGAATTTACGTACAAACCATTAGACAATACTGAAGGCAACTGTACCTGAATTTAAACTAAGATACCTTGACCCCTCATGCGTGAGGCCACAGTATAATCATTGCAGTAGAATCAACGATTAATGGCAATTATTATTTAAATTTGTCAATGAGTAATTGGAGTTGTCTTTGACCAAATCAATTACGAATAATTAGTGGAAAAAGCATAAATTCTCTGCCGCCCACAAGAAGGAAAACAAATGTAGCCTTTGCCGTGGATAAATACAATACTTTTTGATTCTGTCATACTAGGTTAATGAATCTGTTAATCTTCACTTTCATGCCCAGTTTGTCTGCTCTGTGATACGTATATGAGTACTTATGCGAAAATCCAAATCACTACACTGCTTGAAGTCCACTCCAACGTGAGATACCTATTTATCTCACCTTGTATGTATGAAAACTTATCCTATATAAGTTTTCATCGCCATTTGACGAGGGGATAAGTTTTCATACATACAGCGAAGTGTGAAATATATTAAAACTTTCTGTTCATCCCCGCTTTTATAGAGTTAGACCCTTGAACTCGTATCATGTTACCAGCTCTATTGACCCATATCATTGTAGTGTTATCAAAGCTACACGAGTATGACATCAACTCAGTTTGACATTTACTAATCATTCAGAAACTGTTTCCAAGATTTGTTATAATAAAAGAACACAATTGAAATGACCCAAGATTAAAATCTTATCGGTTTAATTAGTTTAATTATAGTAAACTATAATTTCATAAACTATTGTTAAAAACCGTCTACTCGTGTCAGGATTTGGTATATTATTATTAGACCGACTCTAATAATCAGGACTCAAATCTAAATCTTTGCAGATTATCTATATGTAGTCATTGTACTCGCTTCGTTCACATTTTATGATAATTGAGACAGAAAATATTGCAGTCAACCTACTTCATAAATTTAGACTGTGTCCACGGTTCAACACACGCGAAGTATCGGTACAGTGGCCCACATGTTTCGAATACCACAATGTCATTAGAACCCCTTACCTTAGGTGTAATTTGAGGGTCGCGGACATTAGGGATTCTTGCTGCTACCGCGCATTAAAACAGGTATAAATGATTATTTAGTGATATAGTAGTGACCGCTGGGTTAAAAATGGATATGGATAGTAATTACTCCCACTATAGATCATATTTTGAAGACTGGAAGTCATCAATTATGATGTTGGATGAATATTTTATTTGACGATGTTCAGTTCTATTTTGAATTCCTTAAAACTCTGGTTATTATTAGCAACTAATAGTTTCGAATTTTACTTAGTTTAAAAAAAATCTCATTCTGTCATTTTTAATTCGGAGACTTGAACATTGATCGTTGCGCTAGTCCTCAGGTTGAATGTGATGCATCGAGTGATGGAGAGGACTATACTAGGGGTTTCTCTAAGAGCGAATACGAAATGTAGATATTTGGATAAAAACCAAAGTTGTTGTAAAATAGCTTTTTGAGTTAGCAAGCTGTAGTAGAGATGGGCTGGCCACATGTGCCGAGTCAGTAATGGCAGATAAAGGAGGAAATTGTTAGAGTAGGCTAAGGAGGAAATTGTTAGAGTAGGCCGTGTGTGAAACGCAGTGTCAGACGCTCCCCTTCTAGATGGACCAATGAGCTCATAAAAGCGGTTCAAATTGAATGGATGCAAAACGAGGAGGATCGCATACGGAATGCGACCCGCAGAAGAAAGCATTGCGGAAGGCTAGCAGCCAGCGGGTAGATACAGGCTGTTGATGATGGTGTAATTTGTGGTCTGCTAATAATCAAATGAGGCTGGCGAAAAGAAAGGTAGAGTAAAAGACCGGCTGGGGAAGTACCTTCACCTCACAGAACACCGTAGGCAAATAACCATACCCTTAAGTAATATTTGTTGTATTCGTACTAGTGAATGAGATCACCAGACATGAGGGGATGCTGCGGTAGCAGTGGGGGTACTGGCACGGGAACAATACTTTTTATTGTTAGCGGCTACAGTATTCACAGTAACCGATTTACATTAAGCCAAACCGTGTGCTTGTTTGGCACCCGACGTGATATAAAAAATTTACGTGTCCCAATACTGACACAATGTGTCAAAATAACTTCTACACCCAAAAATAGTAGTGAAAAATATTTCAACTTAGATGATGTTTTTTATTTAATTTAATTTTGCGTAGCCTTAATATTACCGCAAAAGATATTCGTTCTGTGATCGATCATAAATATGCATCGAGGAAAATCACATGACGGCCTCAGTATCGAGCAGCTGATCTCAGTAACGCAGGTGTGCCTCGTGTGCTGGCAATATTCTATACGCTGTGCTTGGGTCACCCATATTTACCTGAACCGCTAATGACAAACATAGTCGTGCTAATTTTATTGTTAAAAGTAAAACAGGGGATGTATCTATTATTTATTTAATTTTATACATGACATAACTTAAAAAAGAAACTTCTAATCAACAATCTGAATTTAGTATATACAACTGTAAATATATACAGTATAACTACTAGAACTAAAGGAAAAAAAAAACTACATTGGGTCCAAAAAACTCATCCGCGTCGCTGTCTATGGAAAATGTGGACAGAAAGCTAGCAGCCGGTCAACCGAACTAACTACCTAACTACTGCTAATAGATGAGCTTTCCACAGACTAACATTGATTCAGAAACAAATACCCCAAGATAAATTGATTAAATATATTCACTTCACATTTATTTCACGAATATTCCATCAAATAAATCTCCAGAGGATAATAATAAAATACAGGCGAGTCGCTTCACTTTAAAGCATAAAGTCGCTTAATACGTTATTGCAAAAATCTCATACATTATTCGCGTCGTGGTAAATACCGGATCGATCTCTTTTACGTCGCGACATTCTATTAAGAGTATCCTCAAACACATTTTGCTTCTTGTATAGGAAATTGGTTCTTACGCTTATCTGGGAAGAAAAACCTATTTTGTACACTGCCTACTCGTATAAATAATTTAATGTGACTTTTAGGAAGTGAAGTGTGTTTGTTGGTGGGGAAGATTTTCAATAATTTATGTCGAAAACTTGTACGACCTTATGGAGTAGCTAGAAATGATCACAGCCGTACACGCACTTATACACTACATGTTATAGACACCTGGGACTACCGCCAAAGCTGAAGCCGATTACCATCGAATATTTTGATTCGAAAAATAGGTCTTAAGCTTTAGTTATTGACAAAATATAATTCCGTGCTTCAATCAGCGGACATGACTGTACGTAAGTGACATTTCGCGAAGCATGTTTATATTATGAAAATAAGTTGTATAATTTTTTTAACCTTTAACACCATAAATCTTATATAAATAAAAAAACCATCCAAGTGCGAGTCGGACTGGCGCACGAAGGGTTCCTAAAAACTTATTAAGTCGTAAGCGATATGTACCATTTCAACTTCATTGGTTTTAGACCTTATCTCTGCGTCGTAAGGTTCAATAGCGAACGGCGTGTTTCGGTACGAGAATTCTATTCGTATTGCAATACATTTTATAAGTTCGTCGGCTATTACTCAGTAACTTGTAAAGTCTACTTAGCCGTGATAGTTTTTCTTTTAAATTCACTATACGGAATACGTCCATGTTTCTTTTTCACGTTTCTAAAGAATATAACAGTTTCGTTGATACAGGGGGGGGGGGGGGGGGTACTTGCGTCTAACAAAAATTTTGCACGTTAAATGTAAATAATTCGCAAACAGATTACTATATCGAAAATTGATCTTTCCACACTCCCAATGTTTCTAAAAGACCTATCCAACGACACCCCACACCATGGGGTAGGTGCAGAAAAAAAAATCATTCCCATTTTACGTGTAGGGGAGGTACCCCGAAACAAAATATTTTTCAAAATTTTATTCTACCACTTTGTCAGCATAGTTAATATGTGTCTACATGTCAAACTATTACAGCTTTCTAGTATCAAGCGTCTCCGAGCTAGGCCGCGGACGGACGGACGGACAGACGGACATGGCGAAACTATAAGGGTTCCTTGTTTACTACGGAACCCTAAAAATGAATATTGTTAAGCGCAAAACTCGAGAACTGCTCTGCCAATCGGTAGAGCAGTTCAATTTTTTTTAACATTTTTTATTTATCCCAAAAAGTGCACAACACCGCTAAAGGAGTTTTCACTTCAAAAACCTTAACTCTTGACAGAACGAAGTCTGTCCGGGCAGCTAGTTAAATAATAAAATATACTACACCAACAAATAAATTTTCAAGTGTCTGTCTGGGATTTCACAATAGATGTCAAAATTTAAATGAAAAGTGCTATTTATACGATACTTAATCATAAATGATCATTTACAGGATTTTCGTCTGACTGAAAATTAGTCTTCTATAGGCCTCGAAACAGCTCAACGGTTTTCAATGAAAACTTTAGGGATTTTAATCTGAATTTTATTTAGATAAGAGCAGAAATATATACATATAATAAATACGTAGAAACCGCGTGTCTGTACATTTAATAAATTTATCAAATAAGCAAGGTCGATCGCCAACCAGATGGACCGCCTTAATAAAATCTGTCACAAAAACGTCAGTGACAGAATGCGCTCTTCAAGGCACCGATAGAGACCGATGGAGAAGGATTGCGAGAGCAGCAACTGTCATGGAGAGCGACAATAAGTGACCACGACGACTCTGTCAAGAGTGAACGACTCGGAAGAATCAAACAAGCAAGAGTTTAAAAAAACTGTAACCTGACCAGGGAGAAAATTAATGCGCTTATTGTTGAACTCAGTTAAAATGTAGCTTATGTTCGTCGTCCTCGACCCTTATATGGGATATGAGTCTCCACGCTGCTCAACTGCGGGTTGGCGGATTTTGGGGTGTAAGTGGTTCATCAACATCTTTGAACCAAAGCCAACTTCACCTGCACGCGGTGCACCCTGCTGACTGACAAACGAAGCTCTGGCGAAAAGAGATGTAGGGAGCGTAATTGTAAGCTACCCGACTGGGGAATGTACCTCCACCTCACAGAATACCGCAGCCAAATAACGGTTCCCTTGAGCCCGCTGTTGTGTTCCTGCGAGTGAGTGAGGGCACCAGAAAGGAAGGAGATGCTGCGATGGCAGCGGGGGTGGCGGCGCGCGAGCGATATTTTATGTTGCGAGCGTTAATATGGCTACGGTAACCGCTTCACATCAGGCGGGCCGTATGCTTGTCTGCCACCCGACGTAGTATAAAAAAAAAAAAAAAGGCCAATGTTTTCAAGCCGCTTAAAGGCCACTGACTTGGCTTAACGACTGTCATCTAACAACAGACCGGCGGCTTAACGTGTCCTCGGAAGCACGTAGAAGCCCGAGATAAATAAACCCATCCTTGGTCAGGCTGCAATCGACGTTGCTTGACTTGCATTATTGATTACGCGCTCTGCTACGCGCAACTATGCCATCGATTTCCTCTTCCTATGTTCATGATCAGGTCATTTTAGTCTCCACAGGAGCACGACCCTCTCTCGTCCGTCCCTTACAGAAGGAGGATTTGGCCTACATTCCCCACACTGGCCAGACAGGTTGCGGAGGCCTGATCGATGTTTATTATTGTATTTCCCTTAGTCGCCTTGTACGACATCCACGGGAAGAGACGGAGTGATTCTATTCTAGTCTGCCGGAAACCACACGGCCTCTTCCTATGTTACCCGGGCTATATTAACGACTCGATTGACACTATATTCATGAAAATTGGATGGATAGTTTAAGAATTACCGAAGAACACACGTAAATACTAATTATATGCTGAAATTATAACCATTACATTTAGATTCGCCAGAGTCGGGTAAAAAGTAATGTAAGTTATAAAAAAAAGCTAGTTTAACACAAACAAGATCTGTCTGTATTTCCAATAACCACCCACTTGTGTTATTCCATACTTATTTTTAAATGCAAACTTAATAACAATTACTATAAAGTTATAAATATTTCACTAAGCCGCTATCACCACGTTATAATGAAAGACATGTTGGAGCAAGAGTTTTTGTTCAATTATCTTCATATACAGGGCGTCCCATGGCCATGCTACACGGAGGGAAAGTATATTAAATATTGAAGATAGAATATTTTACTGAAAGAAAACATCACATACTTACAATAAGGAAATCTTAATTTTTTATGTGGGTAGGTAACTAACTAGGTACTTTAAAATGATAATGTTAGTTATTGGAAGCACGGCAAAGTCATAGGAAAATTTCCCAAACGAAATTTTAAACTAATGTTAAATTTCACTATCTTCCTTTCATTTAAGGTGCTATGTTATTTAGGAAAAAATAATCCTTATGATTAACTCTGTCGAAGGATATAATAAAATACAAGTGTGTTTTTTTTTTTCACATTTCACGAGTTTGATTCCCGGTTGAGGCAGGCGATTTTCAAAAAATCTATGAATGCAGTTCTACTTATTATTAAAAATAAAATGATGTCTTCTTTTAGTAAAATATTCTATCTTCAGCATTTAATATACTTTCCCTCCATGTGGCATGGCCGTGGGACATCCTGTATACATTTATTTACCTACGTGATATGATACATATTAAAGCATTACATCAAGATGTTCGAAGCTTCAAGTGGACTGAAGTCGCGGGCACTAGCTAGTATAATAATAAAACACTTGTATTATTTAGCTTAATTAAATTTATTTCACCAACTGATTTCGTCTGGCAAGTTCTATCAAAAAGTTTCAAAATTAAATACCTACGTAGCAAAACAAGATCATACTTGACTTAGTAATACACGTGAATCAATATAGGAGGTAGATGGAGTTAAGAGACGAATTTAATGATTCCCTGTTTCATCATATCTAAAATATATTATAAATATTTTTTTAAATGGAAAATTCCTATATTTTAATTCCATAGTGTTACTATGACATATATTTTAGATTATTATTATTTAAATAGTTGTCTTGGCCAGAATATTATAAATATTTTTGAAATTGGCAGAATACACCTCCCCGCCTAGATGGGATTTGAACCCACGACTTCTCGATAACCGATCGAGTGCTCTTCCAACTGAGTTACCAGGAAGGTTTGTGTTGGTGACGAATTTTATATTTTACTGCGTGAGTCACAGTGTCTCGACTCGACCACTCAACGGAGCACTCGACCGAGACTCGGTCACTCGAGCACTCGGCCGTGGGTTCAAATCCCACCTAGGCGGCGAGGTATATTCTTCCATTTTCAAAAATATTTATAATATTCTGGCCAAGACAACTATTTAAATAATAATAATCTAAAATATATGTCATAGTAACACTATGGAATTAAAATATAGGCAATTTGACCTACACTACTTTGCGTGCTTCCGCCACCAATTAGTTCATGCAAATTACTGCCGGCCGGCACCCACCCACTACCGTTAGTAGTTGCATGCGACTGCCTTGGCTGCTTTGTTCGTCTCTGCTCCAGCTGCTGTGGTCGTCTCGGCGAATCTCCAACAACTGAAACAGAAGATACATGCGACCGCCACTGCCTCGACTGCCGTGGTCGTCTCTGCGACACGTGTTTCGCCTCTGCGCGAGGCATCCTCAGGCGATCTGTAGATTAGAACAACAACCTACAAATATACTAAAAATATCGGTTTAATATATCTTTATATTCATTAAGACGTTTGCACATCGCTTACATGAAAAACTATAATTAAATTTAAAACTAAAGTTAATGTCCGATATCATTTATAGTAAACACTGTGATACAAAAATATATAACTAAGTAGATGACAATACAAATATCTGTTTTTCGTGAACAAATAAATTATAATGCCTACTTAGTTGAGATTAGCAAGCTTTCATCGGAACCATCTAGATTTTTATTTCATGCATAATCCTCTTCGTCCCACACAAACAGGATCCTTTACTTAATATTACGAATTGAAAATTCAATAGGCGAACGACATGAGGGAAGCACGAACAACTTCCTCATATAGATAACTTCAAAAGATAGCGGTCCCTTACAATTATATGTTACTTTCCATTTTAGAATTCCGTGCCTGAAGGCTTTTATTAAACACGCACATTTTTATTCTTGATTGAGTATTTTGTTTTACTTCTGAAGGTCAAGTACCAGAAATATCTTTTTCATTTTTGAAGTAAAGCTTCTGTACGCACGCTGATTTGGGGACTAAGCTGGTAAATGCGTGACGAGAGCGTTACGAAAAATATGATCGAGCGAGGCGAACGGAAGTTGAGACTGTTGAGAGTTAAAATTTACAACTTAAAAACCACACACCGAGTGTCCATGGAAAACCTTGTCAAGGATTTCATTCCACAATCTGCAAGTATACACTAAAGGACCTCTCTGGAGCCGCTCTTGTAATAAACACTTGTCCTTCGCGTACTTAAAAGTTTGGCAACTCCTATCTATGTCGCACCATTAATAAGTGGAACGCGTTGCCGGCATATGTATTTCCTTATTCATACAATATGGGATCATTCAAGCGAAGCGTGAAGAAGCATCTTGTAGGCCAGCATGGCAGCGTCAACTGACAAGACGTCAAGATCTCTTGTCCGTTGCCGATGTTATTGAGGCTCCTTTTTTCGCTTACAAGGTGAGGCGGAGCTAACACGCTGAGCTGCTAAAAAAAAATAAAGGCAAGGAATTCAAAACTTAAGTTCTCTTCACACTTGACCTATCTTAATACCGAGGGAACCCTCATATAGGCTATTACGAGATGGTATCACGAGCTCGGGCAGTTCCATTAAATTAATTAGACATGGCAGTTATGTAGGGACCTTTTACTCCGTTTATTAAGTTATCGTAACGCCTACGAAGACATAACAGTTTAGTATTATCGCTTGGTCGAAGAGTGTAATAACTTATTGATAAACACTTTCGTCTGAGCACCCTGCTTCTCAGATATTCGGTTTATGATCCTATTCAGTCTGGTATAAACTAGATGAATGTAAGGGTTACGCCACACTGATGGGGTAGGAACTCAGTTGGCTGGTATATTTTTTATCATCATCATCATCAGGTCCATTTTAGTCTCCACTACAGGTGCACGACCCTCTCTCGTCCGTCCTAAACGGAAGGAGGATTTGGCCTACACTCCCCACGCTGGCCAAACGGGTTGGGGAGGCCTGATCGATATTTGATAATGTATTTCCCTTAGTCGCCTTGTACGACATCCACGGGAAGAAACTGAGTGATTCTATTCTAGTCTGTCGGAAACCACACGGCCAATATTTTGTATTCTATTGTAAAATGTTTGTTCTAAAAAACAATCACTAATGATATTATCATCGTCATCATCAGCCTGTTTCTACACACTGTTGGACACAGACCTTCCCTAATGCCTCCCACCATATGCGGTCCTCCGGTTTGAGCTTCCAGCCGCTTTACGCCGTTATTTGCACTGTGAGGATTTACGAAAGTTTCTCGAATGCTGTACAGCCTCACAAAATGCGTCATTCGATCTTTTTGTTGAAGTTAGCCAGAACATATGATATGAAATAGGAAAACTAAATGTACAATTACAGACTTATCGCACGGAGAGCACTGTCTTTCAGTTGTTCTATATTTGACTGATGGATATATATAGGTACATTACATATATTTTTTGGGTAGATGTCTTTTTTTATTATTATATACATGATAGATTCAATGAGTGATCGTATGCTAGTGAAACAATTTTAGAATTAGTAATTAGTTTAAAGTATACCTATTGAAAAACTAATAACTTAATTTGAAAATGCTTCACTTGCCTATCAAGTGGTAAATAGTTCGGATAATAAATTGGTTCCATCGATATTTCTATATATTCATAGATTTAGAAATTACTCGATTATTTTTTAAAATATAAAAGTTATGAACAAACTGATTACTGGCTCTGATAGTGCATTACAAAAGCTATGAAATGTTATTAATAATCAATACATACATATTATAAAACAAAGTCCCCCGTCGCGTCTGTCTGTCTGTCTGTTCGCGATAAACTCAAAAACTACTGCATCGATTTTCAAGCGGGTTTTACCACTCGATAGCGTGATTCTCGGGGAAGGTTTTAGTATATAATTTGTTAAGTTTTTAAATTTATTTCGATGTACATTAACGATATTTCTTGAAGATGTCGGGAAAAAATAAGCCTTTCTGGGAGCTTTCAATGAAAACGCTGCCTAAACCCTTTGAGATATATCAAAATAATGTATGGTGGAATTGTGTATCTTATATAGGTCTACAGAAAAGTCCGTGGTGGCATATGTATATCTCTTAAGGTTAACATACTATATCCATTTTACTACTTTTAAAAATTGGCATTCATGAAGCGTTCATTGGATAGCTATTTACATAATTACGGTATTAATTCTTATGAAAACAAATTACTTCACGTTCAAGGCCATATCAGTATCTGTAAATTACTTTTTGAATCATTTAAATCGGACGTACCATTTGAAAGTTATCATAAGTTTAATAATTCTCAAAATTAGATCCGCGTGATAGCTCCTGCGAGTATAGCGGTACGAAGTTCGCCGGGTCAGCTAATAGTTTATAAAAGAAAATGGATCTATCGAAAATTTGTTGTTTCCATCTCTCATACATTTAGTATGGCGACATGACACTCGTATACCATACAAGACAAATATTTATGTACATTTCGGCGGGAGTTCAAGATCCAGGCACGATAGGTGACGATTTATCTTACTCGGTAATATTTTCCATCAGAGCAAAGGTTTAGTATTATTTTTATTACCAAATGTATACTGAATATAACGAAGAAAAATCAAATCAACATAATAACTTCATTAATTAAATAAATCAATGACTCAGGTGTGATCAGTATCACATTTAAACATGCGAACAGTAGAGCGGTCGCGGCAAGAATGAATCGAGAACGCCGCGCGTTGCCTTATAAAGCCGCCTCGGCCGCCCTCCCCACTCGCACATCGCCTGATTCATGGATCGGTCGATAAACAACACGTCATGCGCACGTGCTGAGGCGATCTGACGTCACTCAATAACACGTGGCGCCGACACGGCCATTCTGCTCATCAGGAGCCCTCGACCTGATAAAAAATAGTTGTCACAGCGGCAACTTAATCACTTAATACCAAACGAGTTCAATATAACTCCTATGACATAGTGTGGGAGGCCCCTGTCCTCGACCAGTCTAACTCAAAATTGCTTGTCAGATAGGGAGGCCCCTGTCCTCCGACCTATCACAACAAAATTCTGGGAGGCCCCTGTCCTCGACCAGTCTAACTCAAAACTGCTTGCCAGATAGGGAGGCCCCTGTCCTCCGACCTATCACAACAAAATTCTGGGAGGCCCCTGTCCTCGACCAGTCTAACTCAAAATTGCTTGTCAGATAGGGAGGCCCCTGTCCTCCGACCTATCACAACAAAATTCTGGGAGGCCCCTGTCCTCAACCAGTCTAACTCAAAACTGCTTGTCAGATAGGGAGGCCCCTGTCCTCGACCTATCATCAACCAAAAAATCATTTTGAAGCTTATAAACCTATTCATATTATAATCATAGCAAAACAGTAACACCTCCATCGCAGTATTGTATGTCGCGCTCGGATTGCTTGTACATGCTGCATCAGCGGGTTTCCTGGGAATCAGTCCCACTGCTACATCTACAGGTCTTACCGCCGACACGTTTCCTACTCGACATAACACAATTACAATACACAATTTTTACCTGGATTCGGTGAGTTGATCATGGGCTACCTTGTTGGTCTTCCTCTGCCAGTTATTTTCTTAATTTGGTACCGGTCACCTGGCAGTACTTTCTAAACTTCGCAAGCGTCGGGACGCTTCAAATCTAGACCGACCTGACTTCTCGGACTCGCCTTGAACAAAGCGATGTCGCCCTTGTTGAACCGAACCACTATGGCTTTCAATTACAAAAAAAAAATTCGAAATAGTGAGGCACGCTCACTCGACAACCCTGAAGTCATAATGTTGCAATAACGACCACCATCTGCAGATTCATAGCAGGAGCCCGTGCTCGCGGGCCGACGTCTTGAAGGCATTGCAGTCAGTCACCACAACAAAATGATCTCCCATACAAGCACTGTCCGAAGTGTTTTAATAGCACGAACCACGGCAAGCGTTTCGAGCCTGTAAAACAACAGAAACCCTCAGGCCCTGCAGTTCGCCGGCTCATGCAGGCCACCGCATGTTGCTCGCCCTGTTCAATCTGTACCAGAACAGCTCTCAAACCCGTACCACTGACGCTTGCATGGAGTTTCGTTTGCAGCCCCTCCTGAAAAATATCGAGCATCGCCTGCGTCGACAGACACCGAACGATGTCAAGTCGAGCGCCATCACAAGCCGGTGTCCATTCGAATGATGCGCTCCTCTTAGCCAAACTACACAATGGAATCATGTGCTCCGTAAAAGATGGTATGAATCGCCGGAAACAGCCAACTAATCAGCAGAACCCGATCTGCTTTGCACCGCAAGGTACCGGCGATTCCTCCAAAGCCTCAACACCACACGCCCACTCGGCTTGACGGTACCATCAGAAATTAGACCATAAAGATTAGTGGTGGGTCGTCGACGATTTTACAGTCGACGCAACGAGACGTCGACGAGGAACTAGTTTAAAAACAGTCTAATTCTCGACTAGTTTACGTCATCGTCGATAAGACTATTTCTTCACATAAGCGATTGGTAAACGTAAACGAATGAAAATTTCGTTTGTCAAGTCACTAGACGAGACGAGACGCGACGCGACGCAACGGATTCATCAACCAGTCGAAGAATAAACTAGTTTTTCTGTGAACTGTAAACCAATTCAATCGTTTACGCACAAAAAACACAAAAATAGTTAAACAAAACGGTTCGCCCATCTCTAATCAAGATACTCGATGGAATCCCTGTATTCAATCCCTGCCCTCAACTCACTCCGCTCCGACTCCCTCAAATCGGTGTCCAAACTGCCGAAGATGTCCCCATCGTCCGTCGTTACCGCCAACATGGTCTGCTCTCTCACAAGGTTTGTGCTGCTACTCGCAACCACTACAAACAGGCCAGGCACCCCTACCAGATCCGATCCAATGAGGACATCGCTAGGCACCTCACAATTCTCTATGATATACAACGCGACTTTCACATGAACATCATTAATCCCCCAATCTCTTGAGCAAAAGAGTGCAGTCTTCACGCCCACCCAAGGAACGGCTAACCGAACGTTCCATCGGTGAGCGGCTCGCGCTGCTGTCAAACAATGCAGTGTATCTGCATTGTTTGACAAAGGTAATGAGGGTTCATTACCTTTGTTTTGTGGACAATTAAACCGAATGTGACCATTTCTTCCACGCCTACAACAGACCGCGACATCTCCACTCGCTCTTAACCTCAATCGCCTCGCTGGAGGTTCAACCAAACGGGGTTCTCGCGATCTTATTGCAGCTGTCACTGATTTAAGTCAGGCATTGTGGAACACCCGTCTGACAACAGCCGCAGGCGCGACTGCTCGTTGTCTATGCAGCCCATGACAGCATTGCCGAGAAAAAAAAAATCATTAGTAGTAGTGTTCGCTTGCAGTTGTCGTGTCAATGAATGAGTGTTGCCTCGGAAATAGTCCGATTTGAGCTTCCGTCAGGATCCCAAAATGCGGGAGCGTTGTGGATATCCCTACTTCTGATTTCGGCGGGAATTCAAGATCCAGGCACGATAGGTGACGATTTATCTTACTCGGTAATATTTTCCATCAGAGCAAAGGTTTAGTATTATTTTTATTACCAAATGTATACTGAATATAACGAAGAAAAATCAAATCAACATAATAACTTCATTAATTAAATAAATCAATGATTCAGGTGTGATCAGTATCACATTTAAACATGCGAACAGTAGAGCGGTCGCGGCAAGAATGAATCGAGAACGTCGCGCGTTGCCTTATAAAGCCGCCTCGGCCGCCCTCCCCACTCGCACATCGCCTGATTCATGGATCGGTCGATAAACAACACGTCATGCGCACGTGCTGAGGCGATCTGACGTCACTCAATAACACGTGGCGCCGACATACATGAACATTACGTCTTTAAAAAGCAATTTTAAAGACGTATTAACAAAAATAGATAATGAGTTAATAGATTTAAAAATTATAATCTGAATATATAATGCATGTTGCAATCAAAATTTAAAAGTATTTCAACTAAGCACTCTAAATACTTGACCGTGTGGTTTCTGGCAGACTAGAATAGAATCACTCCTTCTCTTCCCGTGGACGTCGTACAAGGCGACTAAGGGAAATACATTATAAAACATCGATCAGGCCTGCCTAACCCGTCTGGCCAGCGTGGGGAGTGTAGGCCAAATCCTCCTTCTGTCTGGGACAGACGAGAGAGGGTCGTGCTCCTGTAGTGGAGACTGAAATGACCTGATGATGATGACACTAAATACTTAGTGTGCTCAGTCGAATCTAAGATATTCATTAAGAAAAACAAATTAGGTACTTTAATCAAAAACTAATTTTGAAATCTGAAAAAGATAATTTATTTTTGCTATTGCCTGTACAGGTGAATTTGTACGTGTTTGCTAAATAAGAATACCGACTTTTAAAAGTTAACACCGATGTGTCACGAACACGACGGCAACTAACAAATCTCATTCTCACGAATCCAGAATTGCATTAAACTAAATAAATCAGCGTAAGCCACGAAAATAGCGATTTTTGTAGCAAATAAGCTTAATGCGGAAGAATTTTTGTTATTTAGATATTATATTTTATTAATTTTAATTAGTTTTTGTTATTTCCGTTTTTTTTTTTTTGTATATATAGTTAGTCATATTTAGTATTTATTTTAAAAATAGGTCTTATGTTTTAGTTGTTAAATAATAAATAAATATTCCTTGTAAAAAAAAGAAAAAAGCTTCTGCGTTATTTTTTTTTCGCCAGGAACCTAAAGCCGTGTTGACACGCTCAAAAAAAATGTTCTTTCACATTAGATTTAACTCCACTTTGACACGGATTTATATGAACATCGACATCAATCCATGATTATCCCACTATTGGACTAAGGGTCTCCCTTCCGCCGCCAACCTGCAATTGAGCAGCAAGGTGTACTACGCACTAAAGTTATCCCATACGGGTCTCCCTTCAATCGAAGGAGTTTAGAGCGTACTCCACCTGCTGCTCAATTGCAGGTTGGCGGACTGGCTTGGCGGACACTGGCCGTGTTTTCAAGCCGCCCAGAGACCACTGGGCTTAACGACTGTCATCTCTTTAGTTGTCTTTACAACAGCCGGGACCGATGATTAACGTACCCTCCGAAGCACGGAGGAGCTAGCGATAAATAGACCCATCAGTAGATAGGCTGCGGTCGGCGTTGCTTAACCCGCGTGATCGATTAGACTGACACGCATAACGACGCCATCCAGCTCCTCAATCCTCAATATATGAACATAGTTCACTTGAAGCCAATGATGTCATATTTCTATATATATGCCATGAAGCGTCAAAAACTAACACCCGAAAAGTGAGGCAATTGTCTCAAAGGCAAATTTGGGGTATATGACAATTGTATGAAACAAGTAAAAATGTCGTCTTGTGTAATAAGAAAATGCACAATTTATGTCGATAAAGCCCAAGAGATCACATATCACATGAAAGTACACAATAATATTTGATGGTAACGCATTCTCGTTTTAATCTCGTTATATTTTTGCAAGAAAAAAAAACGTCATTACGCCTATTAGTGACGAGCTCGGTGGCGTAGCGGTCAATGACGCGGCTTCGACACCAACGCTCGTGGGTTCGATTCCCACACAGGACAAACATTTGTGTGCATGAACATGTCTGTTTGTCTTGGTCTGGGTGTTTTCTATGTATCATAAGTATGTATTGACAAAAAAAAAATGTATTTACGTATGTTTATCAGTTGTCTAGTACCCATAACACAAGCTTCGCTTACTTTGGGGCTAGATGGCGCTGTGTAATTTGTCTGACAATATTTATTATTATTTATTATTATTATTACACACTCTATGAGGGAAAGAGATATCAAGTATATTAAAACGCCGAGATGATAAGGATAGCGATAGTCCATCTCCCGGTCGTTCGTTTTCTGAGGCAATTTCGTATGAGTATGCCATATACATAGCATTTATAACATCATTGCTTGGATGAAAAGATGTTTAACGAGACTAATTTGTTACTAGACTATTCTAAACGGTAGTAATTATCGTAAACTTGATAGAGGAGCTCCTCTATCAACAAGTTTACGATAATTACTACAGTTCAAAGCAGAATGAAGCAAAGAAAATAATCGTGGAGCTCCACACCAAAAATGCTGTTGCATTGCAGTTGCTGCATTTATGACAATTTCACTAAACAAATAAAAAAGTCATCTTGTTTAATAAGAATATGCACAATTTATAAATTAAATAAAGTTAAATTAAAAAAAGCATTTGGATTTTTGGAATGGTGGTGTGGATGACCTGAAGTGCAAATGTATGATACATTTATCATCATCACAAAAAATACCAAGTAAGGGAATCGGTCGTCATAAGAAATAATATATACAACGTAAAAATCACACCAAAATGAAACTAAGGACATGCAAAGTTATAGACACGACAAAAAGAACTTTTACTCCTAAACATTGTTACGTTTAGGAGTAAAACTTCAAAAGAAATGTTTTTCTTTTGACCGATTCCCGCTTGTCATTCCAATTTCATCTATATATATAAAAATCAATGCCACTTTTCGTTGTAATTTTATAACTCAAGAACGGGCTCACCTATCCAAACCAAATGTTTGGGCTTTGTTCGGACTATTTAGTATATGGTTTATGTGAAGATTGCACAAAATCGGTAGCGCGGTTCTTCATTTATCACATTTTTTAATAAATGGCGGATCATTTTGTTAATGGGGATTTTGCTGTCAAATTGAAACTTTTTTCAGATGGGGATTGTGCTGTCAAATTGAAACTTTTTTCAGTGTTGACAGTACAAGCATGTTGTTATGTCATTCATGCGGTCATTTCATTTTGGACGTGCTTCGATTTTATGTTGCCTGTTCCAGAGTCGGTACCGAGCCGTTTGTTTATTCATGCTCAAAATGGAAAAACAAAAAATATTGTTTATCCAAATGTTTTGGATTAAGTTTTAAAATAGCTAGCAATTAATAAAATATTTTTTTGTTTGAATAATTGAATTTGGTGTTCCTGAATGAAACTGTGAAACGAAACGGTGAAACTGATTTTTTTTTTATTATTTCACTTTATACGTAGCGAAGCACGTACCGGGCCGCTAGTTGTTTTATAAATAATCATCAAAGAACTTTTTGATGTGGAGGTCCACAATTTGAGAGTATGTCGTTATTACCACAATATCGTTATTACTAAGTTATTTAGGTAGTATAAGTTACTTCTTTTATTCGATGTAGATGTTGAGCTTGCGCCCGCGACTTCATACGAGCGTATCCCGATATCCCATTTCAAAAATCCTTTTTTAGCGAACACCTACGTCATAATAGCTGCCTGTATCTCAAATTTCACCCATTCGGGTGACATTTGAGTTCAGTGGTTTGAGCTGTGCGTTGATAAATCAGTCAATAATGGTTGCCTTTTATAAAAACATATTTGATGCCATTTTTGTTTCGTCTATTGGCAATCAACGGCTTAAAAATAGAATGCGATGCTTTGATAGCTTTAATTATTCTTAATAATCTTGTTTCAGGAACGCGTAGAAATTGAGAACTGCCTCATAAGGTACGTATCTTTTCCTGTTCTAAGTTTTACGATAATACAACTAGATGGCGTCGTTGCGAGTGTCAGTCTAATGGAACACGCAAGTTAAACAACGTCATAGTAAAAATATAGAAGTAGGGTAACTTCATACAAACGCACCGAGCGCGGTTTATATGTGAGCGCGGCCGTACGGCCGTATGGCCGTCGCACGCACACACTGACAACATTTATACGAGTTTATACGGAGCGCCAGTCGGGGCTGCGCCGTACGTAAAACCGCCCGCTTCCACGCAATATTCGCGCCTGCGCTGACGTTCGTTAATAATTTGAACATATAGGTACTTACTAGTGATGTAACGAATGTCGATTTCTAGACATTCGCGAAAGCGAATGTTTAGAAATATCTGCCGTTGATATTCGCGGATGCGAATGCGAATACGAATATTGACTTTTGTATTTAGCGCCATTTGCTTTATTTTGACAGCTAAGTTGGCGCGCGAGTTACACGCACACATTTGTAATTATTTGCATCTACTTCCGAGCATTGTCGAGCCGATCCGAAGAAGGCCGATTGCTGTTTGATTTTACGAGTGATGTTTATTTTCTTTAGTTAACAAAAAATCCTAACACAAGATAAGGTTTTGAAATAAATATATAAGAAGTTAATACTTATTTGACGAGCTCGGTGGCGTAGCGGTCAATGACGCGGCTTCGACACCAACGCTCGTGGGTTCGATTCCCACATAGGACAAACATTTGTGTGCATGAACATGTCTGTTGATCGTAGTCTGGGTGATTTCTATATATTATATATCAGAAATATGTATTTACAAAAAAAAAAATGTATTTACATATGTTTATCAGTTATCTAGTACCCATAACACAACCTTCGCTTACTTTGGGGCTAGATGGCGATGTGTGTAATTTGTCTGACAATATTTATTATTTATTATTATTATTTCTCTACTTTATTTACCTTTTTGTAATTGAAAATCTTAATTATTTTTAGGACGTTCATATTCGCAAAACATTCGCATAAAATTGCAAATGCGAATACAAATATTCGTTACATAACTAGTATCTACCTACGTCGTATGTAACTACAAATACGTTAAAGATGGCTACAAAGTCGACTAGCCATAAAAAACATTGCAGTGTTCATGGATGTCTCAATAACAATTTGTCTAATCCAGAATTATCTTTCTTCTTTTTTTCCACACCAAAGGATATAAAAGGAACCTATTACTAAGAGTGCGGTGTCCGTCTGTCACTAGGGGCTGTAGGTATTTCATGAACCGTGGTAGCTAAACAGTTAAAATTTTCACAAATGATGTATTTCTGTTGGCGCTATAACAACAAATAGTAAAAACAGAATAAAATAAATATTTAAGGGGGCCTCCCATACAACAAACATGATTGTTTGTTTTTTTTGGTACGGAACCCTTCGTGTCCGAGTCCGACTCGCACTTGGCCGGTTTTTTGTTACAGTACCCTAATACTTACCCTACTTAATTTTGTATTTTGGATATAGAGATTGACTAAGTATTTTTGACGGTTGAATAAACTATTAAGCGACAGCCCTACGTGTTTAGGCTACTATCGCCCGCTCGGGGCTTGAGTTGTCTTACTTCTCTATTTGCATTATGACAACGTCGAGCATAGCCTGTCCATAGATGGGATTATTTATCTCGAGCTACTCCATGCTTCGTATGTTAAGTCGGTCCCGGCTGTTGTCATTAGTCGTTTCGCCAAATCTGCGGCCTTTAGGCGGCTTGAAAAGACTGGCCTCCGCCAACACGTAGTTGAGCAGTGTGGTTGAGTATACTCTAAACCCCGCCTATTGAGTGAAGACCCATATCCCAACAGTGGGATGAATAAGGATTGACGACGACATTATATATTCCGTATACCGCCGGTTAATTCCTTTTTCTTTTATAAAAAATCTAGTGACATAAGCCATCGCTAGACGACTGCCAGTTGTGAAACATTAAAACTATTTTGTATAGAAAATACAAGAAAGGATGATAAATTCTTTAATCCAATGGTATCGCCGTAGTGCCGAGACCACAGAGTTAGGAGTGCGTGGTAACTTGTAACCTGGCCGCAGGTGACCGGGGAACCTACCACCGAAGCTCAAGCCAATTACCACCGGATTATTTGATTCATCATCATCATCATCAGGTCCATTTTAGTCTCCACTACAGGTGCACAACATTTTGCATTGCATTGCAGGACAATGTCTGTCGGGTCAGCTAAATCCCTTCTTAACAATGAATATAGAATTCGAATTAGTTTCGCACAATCTGTCTGACAGTTCTGTCATATGATATAAAGTTACATTAGAAAAGTTAATATGGTGGTTCAATTGTATAAAATTTTATAATTTCCCACGCAACTTTCTTATTTTTTTTCTTTCTCTTCTTCTTTTTTCTTTCTTATTTTTTAACTTCTTTCTTTTATCTTCTTCTTTTATCTTCTTCTGAAAGGCGCAACTTTTAACTTTCTTATTTTTTTCTTTCTCTTCTTCTTTTTTCTTTCTTATTTTTTATATTCTTTCTTTTATCTTCTTCTTTTATCTTCTTCTGAAAGGCGCAACGAAGAAGAAAGTTAAAAGTTGCGCCCTTCAGAAGAAGATAAAAAATAAGAAAGAAAAAAAAAAAGAATTTTTTTCTTTCTGTAAAACCTTCTTCTGAAGAATTTACAAAAAGAAAAAAATAAGAAAAAAATTCTTTTTTTTTTATAAGTTATTTTTCTTTCTGTAAATCCTTCAGAAGAAGGTTTTACAGAAAGAAGAAGAAAGTTAAAAGTTGCGCCCTTCAGAAGAAGATAAAAAATTAGAAAGAAAAAAAAAAAAGAATTTTTTTCTTTCTGTAAAACCTTTTTCTGAAGAATTTACAGAAAGAAAAAAATTATTATTTTTTTCTTTCTTATTTTTTATCTTCTTCTGAAGGGCGCAACTTTTAACTTTCTTCTTCTTTCTGTAAAACCTTCTTCTAAAGGATTTACAGAAAGAAAAATATAAGAAAGTTGCGTGGGAAATTATAAAATTTAAGTCAATTGAACCACCATATTAACTATTACAATTCAGCATAAAAAGAAATAGCGAAATCGGTCCAGCCGTTCACGCGTGATGCCGTGACCAAGGGAAATAGGGATTCATATAATATATAAAGTAACATGCCCTGACTGACTGATTCATCAACGCCGTCACAGATGACGCCGTGCCAAAACTACTGAAGGTAGAAACGTGATATTTGGACCGTGGCTTCCTTTTGAGACGTATAGGTCCATTTAGAAGGGATTTTGCGAAATTCATCCCCTAAAGGGGTAAACAGGGGTATCAACGTTTGTATGTAACTCTCTTGTTTGTGGTCAGATCTGTTTGGAATTTCGTGCTCTTTGACATAATTTAACAAAGCTCTAATTAAATATTTTTAAAAATTCGATCTCTTAGGGGATAAAAAGGGGTATTAAAGTTTGTATGGGGGAAATATAATATATGGGCATTTCGGCTTCGAACTTTGTAAATGTAGTCCTAAAAGAAAATAAGTAATAACGTATTTCACGATTTTTCGATATTCAAAACCTAAGTGGAACAGGGGAATGAATGAATTTCATAAATTTACGCGTAAGATGTCGCGGGCAAAAACTAGATTATATATAGGATAATAAGCTCAAAAAATATTTTACAAAAAAAAAACCGACTCCACAAATTAATTTTCAATCGTAAACACCAATAAAAAGTTATGAAAAAAAAAAAATGGAAGTACTCTTTCAAATAAAAAAAAGTTTTTTTCAAATCGGTTTATAAATGACGGAGTAATGAAGTAACAAACTTTAAAAAAAATACGACCGAATCGAGAACCTCCTCATTTTTTGGAGTCGGGTAAGAAAACCTCCTCCTTTTTTAGAGTCTATTAAAAATGAAATAAAAAATACCAATTTCGTAGCCCCAAATAAGACTACGTTAAATATATAGTGTTTTATGTATTGACAGTGTACATTCGTGGCGCCGTTTTGGTTCATCAGTTCACGTGGCGGGAGAAAACATTTTCTTCGTTGTCTAGAAAGTTTCTGCTTGAAGGTCTTTGAAAAGTTTTGTTGCTAACTTGGTTTTCGTTTAAATTTATTTTAGTTCAAATATCAAGCTATAAAATATTGAATGAAATGGGAAAAGGGAAATTTGGTTAAAATTTAAATAAAATGTCACACATTATAGTTTGATATGTCATACAGAAGTGTTTGCATAACTTTTTTTGAATTGAATTTGGGATGTAAGTGGCAGACCACGAGCTTTAGACCCAATTCCCAGACCGCAATGCTATTGTGTTCCTGTGAGTAAACGAGGTCAGCAGAAAGGAAGAAGTTGCTGCTTTGGCAGCGGGGCGCCCGAGCAATATTTATTAGCGATCGTTAACCCTTAATTAGGCGCATAAAGAAAATCACACAAGTAGTCGCATGGGGTCACTACTGACCCCAAACAATTAAGTAAAAATTGAGTGGAAAAATATTATAAAAAGATACATATATTAATAAAAATATTTAAATGCTTTATTATAAACATAATAAATAAACAAAAACAAAACTTGGTCTACCAGAACTGAAAAAAATAATATAACTTCTAATGTCTCTCAAAATTACTAATTTTAGGAACAGTCGAGATCAACTTATAAATAAAAAATATTCAGACTCATCTGAACATTCAATTGATTTGCATCCGATGCAGTAAGCCCTGAAGTGCTCCTGACAGACAAATTGACCACATCTGTGGCTATTGTTAGGCACTTTTTTGTGTGCCTTTCTAGGGCATGAAGAGCAGCGTCCACGCTTAGCAGTCGATGGTTGCATAACTTTCTGCATGTCATGAACCTCACGAAGCCTATTTTTGGTCAAAGAAGGGACAGCTCGCTGCTGAACGTGACGTTTTTAGTTATCTTCTACTAGTGCTGCCGCTAGTTTTTTAAAAAAAATTCGCCTTATTTGAGTGTTACTTTCATCAGTATTTGCCTTGATTATGACAAATGCATTAATGCCAGATATATTGAGAAGATGAAAGAATATGCCGCCAATGGCCATCTTTTCATTCTTCTAGCAACGTTGTAGTTAGCGCATAGTTGATTATTGCGGTGTCGACTGCAATGATTGGTATTATTATAACAGGTAACTATTTCTGGTTCTCAGCGTCAGCGGTTGATTCGTTGGAGTTATCACTATGCATGGTTGAAAGTAAAATGACTGCTTTTGGCTTAGGGACATAGGAGACAAGAGTATGACTCTTGTTTGATTGATTATGAAATCCAAAAGCGAAGTAAAGTCTGCCGGTCTTGATGCATGTGAATTGAAAGCTTAAATAGAAAAAAACTAAAAAAATGTTTAAAAAATCTAGTCAAATGTAACAACAATATATAAATTAAATATGTAGTGCAATAATACAAATAAATAGAATAAATAAATGAATATATCTTCGTAAAAACATAGAAATAGAAACTTACCCTCCGTCAAAAATAGTTACGTAACTGGTCGCATGGGGTCAACGCTCAAGAGAGCAGCGACAAGAGCGTTCCTGCAGGTTTGCCAGCGGCGACTGATTTGAGTACCTCGCGGGGAGGCAGGAAGCTAGACAGACGGCGGTAGCGTTCCAAACACGTTAACTTTATTTTTTTTCAATTTGAAATTGTCTTGACCCCATGCGCCTAATTAAGGGTTAATATGAGTACGGGAACCGCTTCACATAAGGTGGGCCGTATACTTGTCTGCCACCCAACGTAGTATAAAAAACATGCCTAATTTCCCACGATGCATAAAGATGGAGAAGTCAAAAACTATTAAGGTTTAATTACCCCATTGTCAAAATGTACAACGTGAATTGGTCGAAACGTACATTCAATGATACCCTAAGATATATGACCACTATGCCATATATATGTAAGTATAGCAGAGTGGTCAGTTAGGGAACCGACCGTACTAAGGCTTCATTGATCCCATGATGAAATTCTATAGATAAGAAAAAAGTAACAAATCATCAACAAGTCTAACAAGAATTGTTGATGATTTGTTATTTTATTCTTTAAAACAATAGTTATTTTATTGGTTAAAATAATATACTCGTATATATATCACAATGGTCACCACAGGACAGACTTTTCTGCCCAGTGTGGATCGCTGTTACACCAGAGGCTAAATACTTTATAAGATCTTACATAATTATAATTAAGAAATCTGTATAGGAACTTATTTTTCTATATAATATTTTGTTTTTTTCCACATTGTACAGTTTGACGATGGAGCAATAAAACCTTAAGACTTTTTGACTTTTACACCTTTATGTACCGGATCGAATATGACCAAATATGACCCCTTACAAACTGACTCCCATATTCAAAATACATTTATTTGTGGTATACGTCCGTATTCAGATCACAAAAAAATCATATTGTACTGAATTTTAACTTAATCGGTTCAGTAGATTCGAAGACAATAAGGCTTTGACAAATAGATAGATAGATAAATATGCTTTATTTCCACTATACAAACTACAGAAATAATTTAGCATACAGAAAATAATAATAATAATAAGTCCGCAGGGCAGCTTGTGTGGCGAGCTGTTGTGTGAGTAGCGACACCACGGACCCGAGTCTCCAGAGAGTCGGTCAGGGCCTTCGTATCCGACGTGTCTCCATCGGTCGGAGTGTAAACACAAGAAGGCCCGCAGGACTCTCAGCTCTGGCTTGCCTTCATTGGCCGTCCAGAGAGGAGCCGAGGGAGCGGAGGAGGAGGAGGGGTGGAAGTGTTAAAGGGCATCACGCCGCGAGTAACTTCGGAGAAAGCGCAGCACACCTCTCGACATCCCTGAGTCACTCACACCGGTGTTGCTTCCGGCCGTTTTTCTGGCATTTCGGGGGCCCATCTAATGAGTGGCAAGCCACCGCCTGCCGCAAATAACTAGCAATAAAAGCAGTTATGGCAGGCGTCCGTCCCTCTTCTGTAATGGCCCGGTATTAAGTTCACCCAGATCTCATCTCCATAGCCCATTTATTTTCCATCACACTTCGCAATAGTCTCAACGCCTGCCGAGACCTGCTCATGGGTATGTCGTTCCATTGACATATCCTGGAGCGGGTCACGGCGGCCGTACAACATTACATCAAAATTCTCAAAGGGGCCTCTACGCGTTGGATCCATATCCCCGCGCACGCCTATCAAATGACCGGGCTTGACCCGTAATTAAAAAGAGATACATAATAATAAATATTCCTGGACAAATTACACACGGCCATCTAGTCCCAAACTAAGCAAAGCTTGTACTATGGATACTAGATAACTGATATATAATACCTACTTAAATACGTTTTTTTTTTTACTAAATATCTACTTATAGAATATAGTAGTGTGCAACAAGGCGGCCTTATTGATAACATCAATCTTTTCAAGGCAACCTTAAGGTAACGAATACATTAAATGTAAGTACGTAAGATGAACAGACATACACAGGATTGATCATACATTAAGTATATTGTTAGTTTGTTTATTCGCATGTAGGAAACCGTAAACCATATTGCAAATTCCCAGTTCGAACAGATAGCTGTTATTATCAACAAAGCAATTTAATAAAAACATTACTTAAGATAATAATGCGTTTAATTACTGTTCACGGTTGTGGAAAACTGCAGAAGTGGTGCATTGCCGTAGACTGCCGCATTATTAATTAATCGAATTGTCAGCCGGCAACCGATTTAATACTGCTGGTTAATAGCGGAGGTATATCTACACTAACAAACTCACAAACTTTATCTCTTTATAATAATAAACAGGATAAGTTTGTAAGGTTGTAGGGTTACCTCTTGATCTACTGAACTATTTTGAAAATTCGTTTACCAATATAAAGCTCAGTTATATATTAACCCGAAAAATTAAAAGACTTTTTAGTAAACATGGCGAAGCCGCTGCGAAAGCTAGTGTATTCCAGAGGTATAATATAATAGTAGGTTACATTTTAATTTCATTTGCAACGTTTAAGTAACTCACTAATATCTGTAGAGCCAAAGCCAAACTTTTTTGCACTCATTTTTCATTAGACCCTGCCTACCAGCAAAGAAGGCTTCATCTGCATAGAGTTTACAGGTAAAAAAACACAAAAGTCGGACGCATTGTTCTCGTTCTAATTACAAGATCGTAACGTGGTAGGTGAACATGGCGAAACACGTTTCGCAGAGACAACCACGGCAGTCGAGGCTGCGGCAGTCGCACGTTTCTTCTGTTTCAGATATTGGAGAGTCGCAGAGACGCCCACGCAGCAGCTGGTGCGGAGATGACCAAAGCAGCCCCGCCAGTCACATGCATCTACTAACGGTAATGGGTCCGGTCGGCATTAATTTGCATGAACTAATTGGTGGCGGAAGCACGCAAAGTAGTGTAGATCAAATTGCCTAATATATGTTTGTTGGGCATCCGGCCATTTTGCATAAAAAAAGAACGAAATTACTCTAATAAAAACATCACACTTTGCAAATTCAGGAGAAAATATTATCATATAACTTACAAACTTTTATATTTTTCATGGAAACAATAACAGACATTACTCCGGAGGCCTTTAGCTTTAAGGGCCATTATTTGGAAACTAGAGGGCGGGTACATGAAAAATTACTTCTGAGGGTTATGTTCTCGAAACATCCAAATAAGAATGATATATAGCGTGTTTCATGTTTAAAAAGGTCCACTGAGAAAATAATCTTTATATACTATTGGGGGTAAAAGTGGTTCATCAACATCTTTGAACCAAAGCCAACTTCACCTGCACGCGGTGCACCCTGCTGACTGACAAACGAAGCTCTGGCGAAATGAAAGGTAGGGAGCGTAATTGTAAGCTACCTGACTGAATGTACCTCCACCTCACAGAATACCGCAGCCAAATAACAATTCCCTTGAGGGTTGTTGTGTTCCTGCGAGTGAGTGAGGTCAAAAAGGAAGGAGATGCTGCGTTGGCAGCGGGGGTGGCAGCGCGCGAGCGATACTTTATGTTGCGAGCGTTTTTTTTTTTTTTTTTTTTTTTTTTTTGTACAAAGCCAATCGCAATATGCGCACGCTCAACGGTGTAAGATGCCGCTGAGCATGCGCAGATCGGCTTACTTTGTAAATAGCGCACACCCCTGTCGTGGACAAGGCACTTATATATCTATTATTAATAATGATTTATCTATTTTACAATTTTAACTACCTTATAACCTATATACATATTAAGCTATATTAAAGTATCATGATGCAATAGCATAAAATTAATCAAGGCATACAGTAACTTATAAAATATAAATGGTGCAATAGCAATATTAAATAAATTTGTCAATAAAACATATCACAAATTTTTTATTAAAACTTTAAAATTAAATGTCCACGTTTTGGACGCCGACGAGTTTGAGGCGATGGCTTGGTCAATTTTACATCTAGTTAGTGTCAATCCATCCACAGCTGTCCTCGGCAGACACTTAACTCAATGACCCCACCTAGCCACCGCGATCGAGGCGCCTATCGGAAAATATAGGCGCCCAAGTCAACATTGGTCCTAGGTGGGGCCATTTTGCTTGTTCCGCCTGATGACAGCCGAGGCTAGATTGACACAGTAGTCAATATACTTAAATCTACTTTTTCCAGCCATCACCTCGGACACGTTCGCTTCAGTGACCCGCATTCCCAAACGCTGCTCCAATTCCCATCTTTGTTTGGAGAATGCGGGACATTGAAACAAAATGTGCTGCACTGTCTGACCCTCGCCAGCTTCACAGAAACACGATGGATCGTCCGCGCACTTGAACCTGTACAAGTACGCGGCAAACCCACCGTGTCCCGATAAGACTTGCGTGGTGATGCCAGACGGAGCCATGTTGCCCACGATACTGTACGCGGCAGACGCACTCGGGAAAAACAGCTTCGTCGTTGAAGCTGTAGTTCCCGAGCGGTATCTCCTATCCCATTCGTCAATGGTCGCCTTACGGATCATACCCTTGACGAATGAGACAGGGCAGCGGTCGTAGTCGGGCTTCTTCTTCAACCTCAAGGCCGCACTCTTGGCGAGTTCATCGGCTCGTTCATTCCCCTCAAGACCCACATGCGCCTTAATCCAGAACATCGAGACGCTCTTACCCTGCGCTTTGCACAGTTTAAGAGCGTCCCGCGTCTGTACCGCAAGGGGGTGAGGAGAATCAACGTTACCTATCGCCTGGAGCGCCGCCCTGGAGTCGCTGAAGATGCCCACGCTGGATCCATTACAGCTCAACGCGTATTTTGCCGCGGTGCTGAGAGCGAGGAGTTCGGCCTGGTAGACGGTGCAGTAGGACGACAAAGTAAGCTTGATGGCCTTGGTTTCGGCATCGCTGTTCCAAATTGAAACAGCGGCACCTACCCGACCCTCAATCCTACTGCCGTCCGTGAACATTCGCAGGGCAAAGATGTTGGCTGCCCTGTATTGTTCCTCGTCCACCAGGTAATCGAACTCGACCCTCTCCAGCTCCGCTGGGTGCGGGGCCTCGATCTTTGAGGCCATCCGCTCGATCTCCCTGTCTCCCAGCACCGGATGGGGCAGTCCCCTCTTGGCCTCGTAAAGAGATGCGATTTCTCGCACCCTAAGGTCAAGGGGGAGCACCCCAGCCAGCAGCAATGCGGAGTTCAAGGAGACCGTTCGGTAGGCCTTGCAGATCTTTAGTGCGAAGCCCCGCTGTACGCTGTTGAGCTGCTTTTGGATGCCTAGCTTGTTCACCGCTGGTGCCCATACGGCCGCGGCGTAAAGCATCGTCGGCTCCACTACAGCTGTATATATGATCTTCACTACCTCAGGATGAAGACCCCAACCGACGCGGGCTGCACGCGCAAGGCGCTTATATATGCCCACCGCCCGTTTACAGACGGTGGCCACATGCGCATTGAACGTAAGACCCGCGTCGATGGTCAACCCGAGGAGTTTGATCTGCCGAGACATGCCAATGCCCATCCCGCCCATGCTGAGGCGCGGAGTGTCATACCTGAGTTTGCGCGTGACCAGCATGGCGCTGGTCTTTTGCGGCGCAAACTTTAACCGGTTTCTGACCCCCCACGCCCTCACGTGCTCGAGAGTGGCATTGGCACATCTCTCTATATCCAGTGCAGTGGCTCCGTCAAACACCAACACGACGTCGTCAGCGAAGGCCTGACAGTACACCCCCGCTCTTTCTAGTTGCCACAAGAGGGGGTCCAAGAGGAGGTTCCTGAAAAAACTGCAGAAGTGGTGCATTGCCGTAGACTGCCGCATTATTAATTAATCGAATTGTCAGCCGGCAACCGATTTAATACTGCTGGTTAATAGCGGAGGTATATCTACACTAACAAACTCACAAACTTTATCTCTTTATAATAATAAACAGGATAAGTTTGTAAGGTTGTAGGGTTACCTCTTGATCTACTGAACTATTTTGAAAATTCGTTTACCAATATAAAGCTCAGTTATATATTAACCCGAAAAATTTAAAGACTTTTTAGTAAACATGGCGAAGCCGCTGCGAAAGCTAGTGTATTCCAGAGGTATAATATAATAGTAGGTTACATTTTAATTTCATTTGCAACGTTTAAGTAACTCACTAATATCTGTAGAGCCAAAGCCAAACTTTTTTGCACTCATTTTTCATTAGACCCTGCCTACCAGCAAAGAAGGCTTCATCTGCATAGAGTTTACAGGTAAAAAAACACAAAAGTCGGACGCATTGTTCTCGTTCTAATTACAAGATCGTAACGTGGTAGGTGAACATGACGAAACACGTTTCGCAGAGACAACCACGGCAGTCGAGGCTGCGGCAGTCGCACGTTTCTTCTGTTTCAGATATTGGAGAGTCGCAGAGACGCCCACGCAGCAGCTGGTGCGGAGATGACCAAAGCAGCCCCGCCAGTCACATGCATCTACTAACGGTAATGGGTCCGGTCGGCATTAATTTGCATGAACTAATTGGTGGCGGAAGCACGCAAAGTAGTGTAGATCAAATTGCCTAATATATGTTTGTTGGGCATCCGGCCATTTTGCATAAAAAAAGAACGAAATTACTCTAATAAAAACATCACACTTTGCAAATTCAGGAGAAAATATTATCATATAACTTACAAACTTTTATATTTTTCATGGAAACAATAACAGACATTACTCCGGAGGCCTTTAGCTTTAAGGGCCATTATTTGGAAACTAGAGGGCGGGTACATGAAAAATTACTTCTGAGGGTTATGTTCTCGAAACATCCAAATAAGAATGATATATAGCGTGTTTCATGTTTAAAAAGGTCCACTGAGAAAATAATCTTTATATACTATTGGGGGTAAAAGTGGTTCATCAACATCTTTGAACCAAAGCCAACTTCACCTGCACGCGGTGCACCCTGCTGACTGACAAACGAAGCTCTGGCGAAATGAAAGGTAGGGAGCGTAATTGTAAGCTACCTGACTGAATGTACCTCCACCTCACAGAATACCGCAGCCAAATAACAATTCCCTTGAGGGTTGTTGTGTTCCTGCGAGTGAGTGAGGTCAAAAAGGAAGGAGATGCTGCGTTGGCAGCGGGGGTGGCATCGCGCGAGCGATACTTTATGTTGCGAGCGTTAATATGGGAACGATAACCACTTCACATCAGGCGGGCCGTATGCTTGCCTGCCACCCGACGTAGTATAAAAAAAAAGCTAGGTGTTCGCTGCGCACGGAGACCTCGCGATTGTTTTTCTAACTCAAAAACTATCGTATCGATTATAACTTATACAAGACATAACTCACCAGAAACGCAAGCGCCGATACAGCCACACTTCACGAACGTTGCCGGGCGACTGCCTGAGGAGTATACAAAAGCGCGGGGGGCTACGTCGCTGTTAACAAATGAAACCACCGTATCCGAACGCTTCAAGTGTCTGTCAGATCACACGTCGGTACTTAAAGGTTAATGCTGCAAGAGCATGTGAATATGTATGTGACCCACTTATCTAAAGGAGGAGAAGGAGCTCGATGGTGTCGTTGCGCGTACCAGTCTAAAGGCAACGCAAGTTAAGCAATATCGACCATAGTATATAAATAATGATACTCTTGAGTATTGTTGTGTTCCAGATATTGAGGCTGCTGCGTTCGTATGGTGGTATGGCAGGAGCGATACTTTTACGTTGCAAGCGTTTATATGGCTATGGTCACCGCTTCACACTAGTCGAATCTAGATAAAACTTGGTAGATAAGTGGGTCATCATCATCGTCGTCAATCGAAAGGGATCCCTCAATCGAAAGGGTTTAGATAATACTCCACAACGCTGCTCAACTGTGGGTTGGCAGAGGCCAGTGTTTTCAAGCCGCTCAAAGGCCACTGACTTGTCTTAACGACTGTCAGCTAGACCACAACCGGGACCGATGTCTTAACGTGCCCTCTGAACCACAGAGGAGCTCGATATAAATAAACCCATCCATAGACAGACTACTGTCGACGTTGCTTAACTTGCGTGTTCGATTAGATTGGCACGCGCAACGACGTCATCGAATTCATATGTCTGTATGTGTATGTATACTAACTGTATGTATACAATGTATATATGTTGCCAAGGACACTTTTACAAAATGAAACGTGTTGATAGCCCAGAGTGCAGAACTTGCAAAGGGTCTAACGAGACCATTAAACACTTGACGTGTCCATGTGACGCTCTAGCCGGCAAATGAATGGAATTCCTATGAAAGGCATACCGGGACCTGGACGACTACAGGGTCTTTCCAATAAGCCACATACTGAAGTACATGGAACTCGTCTCCAGACAGTCAGGGGAGAGTGACTAAAGGATTAGGGGCAGTACAAAATATCCATGAAGGTCGACGTGTCACCGGTGCTGCAGCACTGCACCCCCCTTAAGATACTCGTAAGAGAAGTTAACATAAGATGTATGCTGGATAAATATTTTTTTATAATTTTAAAACATTGTCATGTAGACTATTGTTCGTTTAATAGTATTGCAGATAGAATATACACAGAACAGCGAATGTGGGTTCCTTTTCAACGTATATTTTTCTAAACGCGATGTCTTAGCAGTTGTCGGAAGAATGCAAGTTTGTGCCAAACTTCGTCTGAACTGTCTGTTGTTCCGCTCTGTCCGCGGGTCGGTATTGTGTCGAAGTGACTCTCGCCGTATCCGGTGATTCGACTGTTTAAAAGTTCGTTATTATATTGACTGGCCTGTTTAATCTTACCATATATTTTTTTGAAAATAAATAAATATTTCTGGACAATTTACACAGCGCCATCTAGTCCCAAATTAAGCGCAAAGCTTGTGTTTTGGGTACTAGACAACTGATAAATGTACTTAAATACATTTTTTTTTTGTAAATACGTACTTATAAAACATAGAAAACACCCAGACCAAGACAAACAGAGATGTTCATGCACACAAATATTTGTCTTGTGCGGGAATCGAACCCGCGACCTCGGAGTCAAAGTGGCCATTGCTAACCATTCGACCACCGAGCTCGTCAGAAATGAAATTAGAAAATAATATAAAAATATATATATATGTTATTCTGTATTTGAAATTTAATTTATTTGTACAAAAAAGTCTACAAACAAATAAACAGATTAAATATGTGATTTTTAGGGTTCCGAACCTCAAGAGAAAAAACGGAACCCTTATAAGATCACTTTGTTGTCTGTCTGTCTGTCTGTCTGTCTGTCAAGAATTTCTATGTCGAGAATGCGTGGAGGTATCAAGCTGAAATTTGAACTGTATACTCAGGTCTACGGTCCCATGAAGTTAAAAAAAAATCAAACTGCTAAGTTTACGTAGAAAAAAGTTACGGCCGTTTATTCAGCAAAAAACGCATATTTCGACACACTCAAGGGAATCAAAACCTATAGGGTACTTCCCGTTGACCTAGAACTATGAAATTTGGCAAGTAACATCGTTATAGACTACAAGTACAGGAATAAATCTCAAAACTATACATTTGTAAATAGATCTTAAAAAATAGGGGGTCTATATTTTTATAGGGTGTCGAAATTTCAAATTCAAACTACTAGTTCAAATGGGGTATTATATGAAAGGGCTTGATGTACACATTGCGAAATATATTTTATTTATTTTTTTCGACGTATTATTTCTTATTTATAATGAAAAATATCAAATTTAATAATGATACTACGTACCTACGGAACCCTCGGTGGGCGAGTCCGACTCGCACTTGTCCGGTTTTTTTTTTCTAATATTTATATTGTCTTTTTATGCAAATATTCGGATTAAAATTAACGCGATTATATCCTATGATGGCCCTAATTTCATAACAAAAAAAAAAACAGAGCCAATCCAACCTGTACTGTGTATTGACTTATGATTTTATTACTTGATACCCATATATTCGTTCCCCAGTGCGACGGCTGCAGTTGTCTCTTCCATTTGAAACGTGCCGCTGCTCGTGTATTAGACATGTGCTACTCGTGTACTGTCAATATGCCGCTAGTGTATGCCCTGATAGGTATAGTTGATGCCTCGTGTTATTAAGAAATTCGAAACTTTAATACATATTGTGATTACTTTTCATCATAATCATCATCATCATCCTGGTTCTAGCCAATGATGAATATAAGCCTTCCCCAATGCTTTTCACCAAATACGATCATCCGCTTGCTGCATCCATCCACCCTGTGTGATTTCTATGTATTATATGTGGCTGGAACATTGTACCCTGCCTCTCAACGCCCGAGAGCCATGCTGTATAGTAGCACGAGACGAGCTCAGTGGCGGTCAATGACGCAGCTTCGACACCAACGCCCGTGGGTTCGATTCCAACATAGGACAAACATTTGTGTGCATGAACATGTCTGTTTGTCTTAGTCTGGGTGTTTTCTATGTATCATAACATAAGTATGTATTTACAGAAAAAAATGTATTTACGTATCTTTATCAGTTGTCTAGTACCCATAACACAATTAAGCTTCGCTTACTTTGGGGCTAGATGGCGCTGTGTAATTTGTCTGACAATATTTATTTATTTATTTATTTACTATATAGCGCCATGTAGTCACAAATTAAGGGCCCAGATTGTCTAGGCGCGAAATCGGTTTCGAGCGACCGCAGCGCTACTGTTTACTGAAACAACCGACGGGGCGGGTGAATGACCCAAAGACAGCGCGATTTTCAAAATGTTTTGCGACAAACGTTCCAATTGTTATTGAAGTTGAATATTTACAGCATAACAAAAATGTTGAATTATTGGAAATAAACGACGAGTGTCAAATATTCTAAGACTAGTTTTTCGTTATAAAATGATAATAAATATTAATTACTAGATTAATTAGAGTAGTTGAGACACAATTTTTATGTTTTTCTATTTATATTAAACAATCAAGAGCAGGTCCGGACTGACCTTTTTGTATTCTACTTACCAAAAATTCCAACTATGTATTTATTTGTAATTTTCCTACCAAAGTTTATTCTTATTTCGTAAAATATTCATTCAACAAAATAATTGCAAATTCAGTAGGAAGTACGGTCGAAATAACATCGAGCTTTCCTCGCTAGTGTATATCTCTACGCAAGGAAATGTGCCTATTGCGTAAACTCAAATAGGGTGGTGGCACCAATTATCGGCCATGTCAACTTTTTTTTCAACTTTGTTTGCTTGTAATTTTTGAGTTAATAACTTTTGCTACGCTAGTATACGAAAGTATAAAAATGATTCATATAATTAAAAGTAAGTAAACAATAATAAATATGAGTCGCCATCTAAAAAGCGTGCTAGGGTTGTACAAAAATAAATGAAACACAAGTTTATAAATTATTAATATACTAATTAAAAGTAAGTAAACAATAACAAAATATGAGTTCAAAATTCTAATGTTTTTTCATTTTAACGATTACTGATCAAATTTTGATTTCTGCTAATTTGATGATAAAATCAATTGCTATTGCAAAACTTATCAGAATGAACATGTACCAGCTGCCCGATTCACGTAATAAAAACCGTAGCGTAGGGACTTAAAAATGTCACTTCGTTTTTTGCAAATTAAGCCCTTTTAACCGACTTAAAAAAAGAAGAAGATTCTCAATTCGCTGTATTTTTGAAACAATTTTGATGATTCTTTACACCAGGTAACTCTTCAAAATCGTATAGGAATTGTATAGTAATTGAGCTATTGAAAGATTTATGACAATCCAAGACTAGATAAGTAAGTGCGTTTAAAACAGAAAACCAAAAGGCGATTTCTAAGTTTCTAAGTTAAAACGACTTTTGGACTGGCGTGTTTACGTGAATCGACCGGCTGGATAGTTAAGTTACCTCAGTCTCTTTCAAAACCATTAGGCGTTCTTCTCTTTCAAAACACGTAAAGCTCTTTCTCTATCATCAACTAATTCTGGAAGTAGGCAATCGTAATAAAACCTAACTAATTTCATCTCCATTTTCTCCTTCCAAAATTTGTCGTCCTTTTCTAAAATATAAACTTTCATAGGTACAGTAGCACCAAACCAGATGCCAAGCATGCAAACGTTTCTTTTAGTAATATGTACCTGTCCCTGAATTTGGAAATACCAGTTATGATTTTTATTTATGACATAACTCTTGGAAGCCTTGCCCAAAAGGTATGTTTGGCCATTTTCTTCATCAAGAGTCATGCCAGCTAAAGAATGTGGGCACTTAATTTCAATTAAACCGTTTGCATAAATGCCATCTGGTGTATTACCAAGAAATTCATATTGATCGTCGACGAACAAACCGCAACCTTGTATACTAATATTCTTTTGAATTTCTAACTGTCTAATTTCGGTTTCTTCGTTTTCGATACCGTACCGTACAGCAAGCAAACTGGAGATATTACTACCATAAACGATTTTACCAACAAAAGCAGCACAACTTGTGCTCTCTCGTTTTTTACAAACTTCCCCGAATGATGATGAGGTTAGTAATTTTCTCCTTGTACTCATCCACTCAGCACTACTTCTTTGCAAATGGGTCGACCTTTCAAGCTCCTCTCTTTCAGAACAAGACAACTTTAAATCGGCTAAAAAAGATGGCTTGGCTTTCTCATATAATTCTGGACTCAGATCAGGTTTTTCGCAGTTTGGTCCATAGTGAGCGTCTTTCGATACAGTGTTGTGGCTTTTTTTCAATCTTAATTTAGGTTTAGCAATTAAACGGTTTCTACGATTACAATTTTCCACTTTCGCGATCAAAGGAATCGGACTACATTTAAATATGACTTCATGAGTTTTACTATGAATCGATCCCGTATTAAAAGACACAACAGCAGCTGCGCATCGGCCCGCATAAGAACCACGGGAAGAATAATTTACACGCTTACCCCCAACCCTCCTAATTTGGCAATTACTCCGTTAAAACTTTCAACTATATTACTTGTGCAATTAAAAACTTCTAGAATGATATGACAGTCTTTTACTTAAAATTTCTACCGCGTCCATTAATCCGCATCCAACAATTGCTGGAAGTAATCCAACAGGTTCTATTCGACGAGTATCAGGTCTACAGAAATACTCCTTGCAATGTTGGTGATTACCAAATACGTGTTGTGGACCATTTAGGATATCTTCACTAAGATTTTTTATTTTTTCTTCGAGTGACTGATTTTGATCCGCCCAATATTTAATCGCGCATTTTACACCCGTTCTTAAACGAAATACCTTTCTTTTAGGAATTTCCGCAATTCGCAAGGATACTTAGTGTCTTAAGACAGTTTCTCCAAGCTATTGCAGTAGTTTCGTAAAAGATGATTTTTGCATTCAATTTTCTCTACTATTAAATTATCGTACGGACGCGAATCTAATATTTTTTTATAAGTACTGGAATCAATGTCTGTGATCAACAATGGAACGTTTAAACCCCTCAACTATTATGGTCGATTCCATCCCGGTAGATGATCCTGAATAATTCTTGCAACAATGGTGTTCCGGGGGCTGACTGTTGTTCTTTGCGGCTCGTGCACAGACTACGCAGTATTTATTTTTAACTCCAAAAAACAATACTTTATTAGTTTTAATGCCAATTATCGCAGCTGCGCCGGATAAGGCGGAAAAATTCTTACCATAAGATCTCTTCCTCCAACAACCGTCAACAGCAACAGATATTAATGGTGTACCATTTTTATCAACACTACCTATAGACTGCGTACTCTGCTTCTTCCTTGACAGCTTCTGCCATGGAATGTGTTGCTGTCTTTTCCCACCAATCGCAAACCGTATTATTAATTTCATTGTATAATGAAGGTGACATGATTGGTAACGGTTACTGCGGCAGTTAATGTTTTTAACTGAGAGTAGCTCCCACCAGATGATATGATACCAGATACAATTTGATGATTCACTTCCATGCTATCTTCTTTCTTTTCAACCAAACACACAGTAAACTTCATACTACACATACTACATTTCATGATGAGTTTTGAGTCCAGACCAACTTTTACTTCACCTATTATACTGAGGTAACTTAACTTACAATCCATTGGACCGTGGTCCCCTATGGCCTGAAGAGCTTTATAAAAAAAAGAAATATCTATTACTCTACGCCCAACTTCCACTTCATCCACCTTTCCCTCTTGACTGTTTTCAATAACTAGTTCCTGTAAAGAAAGATAATGGCTTTATTTTTTTTTATAAAAAATAATTAAAAAAGAATGGGCCAAATTTCTTCAAACATAGCTAAGAACTCCCTTAGAATACATCTTTGAAACACATAACACTAGATCAAAATCTTGAACGTTTTATATAAATAAACGTAATAAAAACTGGTTGTTTGTAAAGTCGGTTCAGGACAATAATTTTAATAAAAAAAGCTGTTGTTTCATTTTTAACCTTATTAATATTCCTGTTAACATAAAAAATAGCTAAACATGTTGTTTAGCGTTTTCATGCATTTTCCTAATGTCGGCCGGGTGGCCGATATTGGGATTTATCAATAAATAAAGATCCCTAACCTCGACCCTGCGATTATTTCATAAAAAAGACAAATAAATGTAAAAACCTTGGTTTTTCTTCAATAAAAAACAATATAAAATACCATAGGTATGTTTAATTCCATTTAAATACTAACTAACTCAATGCGTTCGCAACCGGGATTTGACTCGCCACTGCCACTAAACGACACAAGTCGGTACCGGCGCGTGCTCTATTGCCAACTGAACGTTCAAATATTGAAGCACCCGCACCAAAATATGGATTATTCGCATATAGAGTCGCTTTTTGAATAAAAACTATTATAATTTTAGGGTTATTTTAATAGTTAGGGTAAGTGCTCCAGTGAATTAACACCCACCAGTGAATGAACAAAACACACATTTTTCAATATAATAAGAAATCTAAGCTTTTCTACTCAAGCCAGTATTTTTTTCTCAATCGAAACATTATATTACGTCAACTGAACACACAGGTATTTGCCTGTGACCTATAGTTTCAAAATCGCGACCGCCTAAAATGAAAGTATTCTGTCGTATTTTTGATTGTATGGAGCAGAATTTAGGGCATTGCTGAGACTTCGTGTTTTGATATTCACTTTGTAGACACTATAAGTGTGATAGTGTTAACAAAATTTGATAGTAGGATGTAAAAAGAACTGTTTTATCTTACAAAAAGCAGATTGCATAAATTTTAATTATCATAAATAAATTATAGGGGTGTTCGATAATTGGATCACGAAATTGAAGAAAATCTAGTCAATGAACACACGGTTCATTCATAGGAATTGACTTATTTTATAGTTTTAAGCATTTGGCATCTTAGCCTTAATGCAGTTGGCTAATTTTTTGTACACAACTTTTATAAACGGTTGTCAATTTTTTGACCAATATTCGAACGAGGTGTTCTTTTATTATTACCAGTTTATCCTCCATACCTAGCCTGATATCTTCAGTAACTTTTAGAAGTGCAGTAATAGTACTGTGCCCAGGACGAAAACCAGACGGAGTGAACTGATTAAATAAAATAAATAAAGATCTCCACATAGAAGTGCCTTTCAGCTAAAACGACCATGGAAAGACAGCAAAATGCAAGCTAAAAAGAAATTAATAAATAATGATGACATATAGAACCAATCTTCTATTATAGAAATATAATAGTTTAGAAGAGAAAGGAGAATCTAACATAGAAGTGATGAATAATAATATTAAATATTTTATAATAATAATCCAGTATTAATATTATGTTTTAAGCATTTGGCATCTTAGCCTTACGGTCTGCCCGAGGGGCTATGCGAATGGGTTGCTAGCTTCTTGTCCAGCAGAAGCATTAGAGCCGTTGTAGATGGCAGTTGCTCCGATAGCATGGACATCAATGCTGGCGTCCCGCAGGGTTCTGTATTGTCCCCGACGCTGTTTCTGCTGCATGTTAATGATATGTTGTATAATGACAGCATTCATTGTTATGCGGACGACAGCACCGGGGACACTTATTACACGGGCCGCGCAAATATCCCTCGTTCTTTGGTGGAGGAGAGCCGCGAACAACTTGTGTCGCAAATTGAGAGCACACTAAGTAGAGTGTCCGACTGGGGGCGACATAACTTAGTGCGACTTAACCCCTCTAAGACGCAAGTCTGCGCGTTCACCGCTAAGAAAACCCCATTTGCTGTGGCTCCACACTTCGAAAACACACCCCTCACCATCGCCAATAGTATTGGTATTCTAGGAGTTGACATCTCCAGCGACGTCCAGTTTCGATGTCATCTGGAGGGGAAGGTCAAGCTGGCATCGAAGAAACTAGGTGTGCTCAACAGGGCGAAACATTACTTCAACCCGCGGCAAAGACTTATACAAAGCTCAAGTTCGGCCGCATATGGAGTACTGTTGCCATCTATGGGCGGGAGCGCCTAGATACCAGCTTGCACCCTGTGACTCGATTCAAAGGCGTGCTGTGAGGATTGTTGACGATCCCAAACTGACAGACGGTTTAGAACCTTTAAGTCTGAGAAGAGATTTTGCGTCCCTTTGTGTGTTCTACTGTATGCCCACGGCTTCCTTCTACAGTCGCACCGCTCGCCATCGACAGGGAATTCATCCTCACACTTTAGAACCGAAATGGTCACGTACTGTGCGGTTCCAGAGAAGTTTTCTTCCACGTACTATCAAGCTGTGGAATGAATTGCCTGTTGAGGTTTTCCCAGGAGACTACAGCATGGGGTTCTTCAAAAAGGGCTTGAAGAGGTTTTTACAGGGTCGGCAACGCGCATGTGATGCCTCCGGTGTTACAGGCGTCCATAGGCTGCGGTAACTGCTTTCCATCAGGCGGACCGTATGCTTGTTTGCCACCTTAGTGGTATAAAAAAAAAATGTTAGATAGTTCTCTTTAGGTTATAAAATATCAAGTAACACGCAATTATAATAGTAATCATATCGTCTATTTAATATAATAAAAAAATATATATATTTACAATAACAATTACCCGAAATAAACTCTTACATAATAATTTATATATAGAACTGATATATAAAAGTGGTAGTTCATTCAATGGGTTTCAAAAGGTTTATTCACTGGATTTTTTTGTTCATTCTCTGGTGATTTGTGTGTTCAATTTATTGAGATAACCTGCATTTTATACAAATATACCCCATATTTGTATAAAATGCAGATTATCTCAATAACTATCAGCATTTTTGCTAAAATATGTATACTGTATCAATCATGAATAAATTGTGAACATAATAAAATAAAATATTTTTTGGTTAGGATCTCATAAGTAGCTGGCTGTAATTTTCAAAGTTTGGAATGCCCTTAAGGGTTCATTCAATGGAGCACTTACCCTATATTCCATTTTCTCGCAAAGGCCGATATTAGGAGGAGGCCGATACTAGAAGACTTCACCCTACTGAGATTTTGTCTTCGTCCATCACTAACTAGGTATTTTTTTTTTTTTTATACTACGTCGGGTAGCAGACAAGCATACGGCCCGCCTGATCTGAAGCGGTTACCGTAGCCATATTAACGCTCGCAACATAAAATATCGCTCGCGCGCCGCCACCCCCGCCACCCCCGCTGCCATCGCAGCATCTCCTTCCTTTCTGGTGACCTCACTCACTCGCAGGAAGACAACAGCCCTCAAGGAAACCGTTATTTGGCTGCGGTATTCTGTGAGGTGGAGGTACATTCCCCAGTCGGGTGGCTTACAATTACGCTCCCTACCTCTCTTTTCGCCAGAGCTTCGTTTGTCAGTCAGCAGGGTGTACCGCATGCAGGTGAATTTGGCTTTGGTTTAAAGATCTTGATGAACCACTTACACCCCAAGGTAGTTTGTTTATTTATGTAATAAGTCTACAAGAATTACGTATAACTATTACTTACGTTAGTACTATTACTTATACTGTGGTATAACAACTTACGTCTATAGTGTGTAGTCTAAGCATAGCAGTGTTGCTTGGAGTCTCGGCCTGAAGGTTTTCTTTATTTTCAATACTGGAAATATTATTCATCATTATTATCCACTTTATAATTATTTTGTAATTTTTGTACAACACCAGACCCTAGGCGCGTCGCGTCTCTTTGGCGGTAAGTATGTCGACAAAGCCGCGTGCCCGTGCTATTTCTGTTATGAAACATACCTACTTCCACAATCTGATATTTAGACAATAATGATGAACATGAAAACGAATACTAGGTAGAAATTGACTTTATTACTATATAATACAAACCAATATTTACATGCTATTGTATATGTCTGAATCAAGCGATCTAAATCATATGACATAGGTATTGTATTAGCTTCGTAATGTACCCTGTTCAAATGAAAATAAATTATATTATTATTACTACTTAGACAGGATAAGCACACAAATAAAACTAGGATTTTTACATGACACTTTCACAGAAATCTCGTAATTTTTTTCTAGGTAGGTATTTAGGACAAGACGTAGTAAAGTAGGCAGATAAATAAATAAGTAGGAAGGAACTTACATTTTTTCCGAGATCTTTTGGCTTTCATATTTTTATAATGCGTACTAAACTTTCTTTTCCCTGGCAAATTCAAATTCAATCAGTCCTGCGAAAAAAACCCTCGATTACCGACTAGATACGTTTATGATATTGGCTATAGCATGTTGAAATCATGTTTCAAGCCTGAATTGATACATATTTTACAAGGTTCATAAAATAACCTACTCAACAAAGTATCTAATTCATTCTTTGTATTTTTTACGATTTATATACATTCATTATATTGGTAAATTATTTATACTTACAGTTTTTCACAAAAAACACAAATTCACAACACGTAATTTTGCTGGAGCATCCGACGCGCGTGGTGTCACCTTGACATATAAAAACACACTGGCGATTAGTGGCGATTAGTAGTACTAATTCGTAATATCGGAATGTGCGTCATTTTTCATACATTTTTCTATGGAGAATTTACGTAAAACATATCTAGATTTTAGGGCTTTAAAAGAGGAAGTCTTTGTTTGTAAAGGTACAAAAAAAAAGTATATGTTATATTTATTGGTTTCTTCAGTGTTCAAAAAGTGTTTCTTTTTATCAATTTGTGTTGATTTATTGGGTTAAATCTGAAAAATACGAAGGCATGTTTTTGCATTTTTTCTCAATTTTGTGCGTTTGTTGACCTTTATTATAAAACAACTATTAGATTTTAAGAGTTTAATATAATCATACCATAATTTTTGGTCTTTGATTGTAATATATACAAATTATCATTGATATCAATCATATCTAAATAGGTTAAATATGAAAAATCGTAACACTCTTTTCACAGTTTTCACGATCTGGCCCCTTAAGCGCAAAGTTTGTGCCATGGGTAGAATGACTAGACAACTGATAAATGTACTTAAATACTTTTTTTTTGTAAATTCATACTTATAATACATAGAAAACACCCAGATCAAGACAAACAGTTCATGCACACAAATATTTGTCTAATGCGGGGATCTAACCCGGAACCTCGGAATCAAATTGGCCATTACTAACCATTCGACCACCGAGCTCGTCATTAAAAGAAGTCATGCATTTCCAAACAATCGTTTAACTATAAAAAAAGTTGAAAGCCATTTGAATTTTTATGTCTGGTTTATCGCTATTAACTTTCTTTTTATCCAAACAAGACGTAAACACTGGACCGCCGTTTAAACAAGACATTTTTGCCATTAAAAATGCGCTGATAGAAGTTATTTCGGTACCCGCCCTCACAGTCAGGGTGTTATATTCCCCCAGTAATTTTAATTTGCGGCGCAAAATGTTGTGTATGTTATTTACGTGGTACAGGCATTTTTTAATCTCTGTATAATGTTTAGATACAAATATATTTGTTGAACAAATTGTTTTTTTCTCCATTCTCTTTTATGGTAGCCATAAAATTTTGTTAGAAATAACAACTGCGTTTGGAACAACTTCAAAATGGTATACCTATGTTTTCTGAACATAATTAATTCATACGGGGTTTTGGGGTGTATGTGGTTCATCAACATCTTTGAACCAAAGCCATCTTCACCTGCACGCGGTGCACCCGGCTGACTGACAAACGAAGCTCTGGCGAAAAGAGAGGTAGGGAGCGTAATTGTAAGCTACCCGACTGGGGAATGTACCTCCACCTCACAGAATACCGCAGCCAAATAACAATTTCCTTGAGGGTTGTTGTGTTCCTGCGAGTGAGTGAGGTCACCAGAAAGAAAGGAGATGCTGCATTGGCAGCGGGGGTGGCGGCGCGCGAGCGACATTTTATGGTGCCAGCGTTAATATGGCTACGGTAACCGCTTCACATCAGGCGGGCCGTATGCTTGTCTGTCACCCGACGTAGTATAAAAAAAAAATACGTAAAGTATCGACTAACATTATGTAACTCATCATCATCAGGTAATTTAAGTCTGCACTACAGGAGCACGACCCTCTCGTCCGTCATAGACAGGAGGATTTGGCCTACACTCCCCACGCTGGCCAGACGGGTTGGGGAGGCCTGATCGATGTTTTATAATGTATTTCCCTTAGTCGCCTTGTACGACATCCACGGGAAGAGACGGTGTGATTCTATTCTAGTCTGCTGGAGACCACACGGCCAGTACAATAACATATAACTCATACAACACTAATTTATACGGCACGTTGACCATCAGCATCAGTATCAACGCATAATCATCCCACTGTTTTAAATACGAGTCTCTCTTCAATCGAAGGGGTTTAGAGCGTACTCCACCACGCTGCTCAGCTGCGGGTTGATGGAGGCCAGTGTTTTCAAGCCGCCCAAAGGCTAGGCTTGAACCTTGACCACGACAGGGGTGTGCGCACGCCATTACTGATCTAAGCTGATTTGCGCATACTCAGCGGCACTATACACCAGTGAATGTGTGCGCATTGCGATTGGCGAATAAAAAAAAAGGCTACTGGTTAGACTTAACGACTGTCATCTAAAGACAACAACCGGGACCGACGGCTTAACGTGCCCTCCGAAGCTCGGAGGAGCTCGAGATAAATAAACCCATCCAAGGACAGGCTACAGTCGACGCTGCTTAACTTGCGTGATCGATTAGATTGACACGCGCTACGACACCATCGAGCTCCTCGATGTCACTGACCGTGCCGTGTATTTACTGGTCAACATCATATTTGACTAGCTTTTTGCTTATAATTGTATGTGTGGCCTTAATATTTCGAGATGTAGCAATTTTATTATTCAGCACCTGTGGATTAAGTAGCCACTTTTTATGTTTTTTTTTGCCGCCTGATTTATGATTTTTTAATGATTGGCGATCTACTACAGTACGTTTTTAATACGTGCGATAAAGTTGTGGAATCTCTAATTGTGTTTCCGAACAAATGCGACTTAAAGTATTCAAGAAAAGGATCTATCTAAAAATGCTGCTTAAAGATCAGATCTTTTGGTATTACAGAGTTGTAATACCTTGCTATCATGTGAGTCACATGCTTACTTGCTCCATCTTTTATATCAATAATACGAGTAAGTCAACACATAAGTGGACAATCTAATCTTCTGTCTGTAGCTATTTAAACATCCGTTATTGACAGATCTTCCAATGCACATCACAAACCACTAATCCAATCGGGTTGAAATTACTACGGGATACCGTGATACACGTCTAAAGTCGCGGGCGCAAGCTTGTCTTCTGTATCAATAAAATGCAACAGTTACTGACTGATCTATCAATGCACAACTCAAATAACTGGACGAATCGGGTTGAAATTTGGATGACAGATAGCTAACATGACGCAAGCATCTGCTATGACACGATTTTTGAAACTTCGCGTACGGACTCAGCAAGCTAGTGGAAGGTATAGATCGTCTCAGTTCTTCAGCGTGCTATTTGGTGCTATGAACTTCAAGTAAGTGATCATCACGAATCATTTTTAGTTAACGGTTGTCTCTGCTACGAATAACTCATAATTAAGGAACGTTAATTCAAATATTAGGCAGTCATCATTTTATAACTCAACCACTTGATTATACACGCGGAAAATATATGTTTAATTACTCATTCGAAGAACTTGACTGTTTTAATCAAATTCACGTTAAAAAGTGATACGAAGCGAATTCCTTTATGCTTGCAGGAGCGTTGTTTCCTCGCGATTTCCACTCGTAGAAACGCTCAAGTGATTTTCTTGATCTGAATGGAAAATGCTTTGGGTAAAATTATGTGGAATATTTTTCGTATCTGTTTAATCTTTTTGTTTAAAGCCATTTCAAAAGAGATCAACTGTAATCTTAAGTTATAGGTATCTTTAATCTATCTCAGAACTTCATCTTACAATAAATACCTACTATTTGTTATTATTTTTTAAATAGTTGTCTTGGCCAACTTGCCAGAAAATTATAAATATTTTTGAAAAATGGAAAAAATCACCTGCCCCCTAGGTGGCATTTGAACCCACGACCTCTCGATGATCGGTCGAGTGCTCTTCCAACTGAGCTACGAGGATGGTTTGCGTTGCAGTTGAATATAAGATGCAAAAATTCGTCAGCAACGCAAACCTTTCTGGTAGCTCAGTTGGGAGAGCACTCGACCGGTCATCGAGAGGTCGTGGGTTCAAATTCAAATCCCACCTAGGGGGGCAGGTGAATATTTCCATTTTTCAAAAATATTTATAAAATACTATTTGGTTAATACTAGATAGTTTTGTAAATCAATGTTCTTTTATTAGATCTATTTATGATTGGAGATAAAAATAGAGTATAGTAAATATATTGTCTATTATTATGTTTTAGATTCCAGCAATTCTCGGTGTCATTACAGAACTGTTTACGATGTCTTAAGCTGTAAGCTGAGAACATTCGCTTGTGATATAAATTCTAAATAAAATATAGTATAATATGAACCTTTAACAATTAAATTTAATGTTATGTTTATTTAGAATTTATATCACAAGCGAATGTTCTCAGCTTACAGCTTAAGCTGTGTGAGCGATCGGCATTCCTATCTAATGTACCCATATTAATTTACAATTTCATAAGTAATTATTGTTCTTTATGTTAAGATGCTTGTTGCTAGTAAGCTGGTAACTTGGAAGTTTATATGCGGAAACATACGATGTCATGTTTTTGTCATAATTGTTATATTTTTTTTTGTTTTTAATTCTTTTTGATTTATTAAAAAAAAAACTAGTGATTAAATTAAATTCATTAAGGGATCTAATGTCAGGATGCGGATTCCACTTGCTTACTTTTGGGTTTATCTACCTCACCAGATTTTTATATTAAAAATCTTTTTAGTAGATATCGAATTCTTCACAATTCTTCTACTTGAAGTAACAGTAATTCGAATGAATTCCTTTCAGGTTTCAGGAGCGCTGTTTTTCCTTTCGATTTCTATTTCTGTAGTACACTTTTGCTGAGATTCTCCGAGTGGCACGTTGGTGTATTTTTATAGAATTTTAAACTTGTCCACTTTGAACTGAACAAGATATCCTAGCCTAGAGTTTTATGCTTTATTTTAAACACAGACAGAAAATTTTAACTATTCGCTTTATTTTTAAATCTAACTACTACATTTGATTTTATTATCTTGGTATTATATTGATCTAGTAGTTAGTAAGTTATGTTCTAGTATATATAGTTATAGTATAATTACGAATGTGTAACAAATAACAATAATTAGCAAATCATCATCATCAACCTGTATCTACTCACTGCTGAATATAAGCCTTCTCCAAAGCTTTCCACCAAATACGATCCTTCACCTTCCGCATCCAGCCGCTTTCTTAAGGTCATCGGATCGTCTAGAAGGAGGGCGTTCAACGCTTCGTCGTCCTACACGCGGCCTCCACTCTATTACTTTCCTCTCCCATCTGCCATTACTTACTCGGCAGATGTGACCGGCCCATTGCCACTTTAGCTTGCAAACTCTGAAGGCTATGTCGATAACTTTGGTTCTCCGTCGAATTTCTTCGTTCCGGATACGATTCCTCAGAGAAACCCCGAGCATAGCCGTCTCCATCGGTCTCTGCGAGATTAGCAAATAAGAGTGGAATATTTAATATATTGCTTCTCATTTTGTAGAATAACAGCTATTTTTGTAGGTTAACAGATAATCCAGTACTATGTAGGATTAAGGAAAATATTGTAATATCTTTGTTATATAACAAAACTTTAAGCTGAAATTGTTTTACAAATAAAAGATAAAAACTAATTTGAAAAACACTTTGAAGTGTTTAATGTGGAAACAATATTATCTGTGTTATTTTAAGATGACAAGTACAATAAAGTAACAATGAGATATGTTCCAGAGTTCACAAATGTCTGCTAAGTAGTTCGGCCATGTTGCTTTCGAAAATAAGTTTTAGAACGTTCATAAGTAGACAACAAGTTTGCACCAGCTATGTACTTTCAATTACAACTTTTTATTCTTAAATTTTTGACGGAAATTAAATGACGTTTTACATTGAGGTAAGACTTAAAGAAAAGTACTTATCTAAGATTATAAAAAAAACGGGTTGCACTCCGGGAGTGCCGGCAGAAGTGAAAACTTGAACATTACGCTGTGCATTTTTTAATATTTTGGAATGGTCTATGGAATAATTTCGCACGAGTTGCTTTATTTATCAGTGTAAATGTACTATCATTTATGTGGTTTACGACATATATAAATACAATATTCATTTATTGCGATATAGTACACAAACATGACAATTTATATTACATTAAAAATAAACAGCAGGAGCAGGCATACATTTTCGCCGCGCGGTAGAAAGAGAGGGGGATTATACTTTCTCTCCTACGCCGAGCCGGCGGTTTACTCTCCCTCCGTCTTACGAATTTTCGATCAGGTCACGTGTCCTGACGTGAGTTTAACATTTTTTACCAATCCCAAAAAGTGCACAACGCCGCTAAAGAAGTTTTCATTTCAAAAATATAAAGTTAACTTTGAATACTTCTCTGGAACAAAGATTTCAAAGTTGGAAATACGTAATGCAATAATTGTGTGGCCATATAACGACTATTTGGAAGTAAATGTTCCACTGTCATCTCTCGCCCTGTTACGTATTTTTATTGATACTACGTCGAGTCTCAAATAGGCCTCAAATTAGGTTGCGAAAGCGATGCGCTAATCGCAGTGATAGCGCTCCTCACATTTAGTCTTCACTTGTGTTTTTTGACGAGCTCGGTGGCATAGCGGTCAATGACGCGGCTCGACACTAACGCTCGTGGGTTCGATTCCCACACAGGACAAACATTTGTGTGCATGAACATGTCTGTTTGTCTTGGTCTGGGTGTTTTCTATGTATCTTAAGTATGTATTTACAAAAAACAAAATGTATTTACGTATGTTTATCGGTTGTCTAGTACCTATAACACAAGCTTCGCTTACTTTGGGGCTGGATGGCGCTGTGTAATTTGTCTGATAATATTTATTTATTTATTTATTTATTTTACATTAGATAAGTTGGAGACATTTGACCGACCACATAAAAAAATAAATGAATATTATTAGCTTGAAATATAAATATTTTACATAAAAGTTAAGTCAATGAAGATATCAAGACAGTAATTATTCTAAATACACATACAACTTCTACAATGGACGTACATCGTAGAGCTAACACGCAATTTTCACAGTATCTCCTATGTAGCTAAAATTAATGGCGGTAGCCACTAAATGAACAATGAACAATAAAGTTTATTGAACTGCCTTACAACTGGCAACAAGTTTAATCCGAAGACAATGGTAAGAGTTTGAAATTAAACTTTCTCCTGAACAATATAAGAGACACAATGTAACTAATAACACATAAAATAGTGTAAAGATATGTCAAGTCGAGTGTAACTAACTTCCGTACACCACACAACTCCTTTATACAAAACTTTCGTTATCGTCCAAATTAAATTTTCTCAACACCCGAAAGAAAATTATAACACAATAAATCCGCTCAACAAAAAGGCCTGGTAAATTGTAAAATCCCTTCCCGGATCGCTGGTAACAATACGGGTATTCCTTTCGGAAACGGAAGGTGGGGTGCAGGCGTTCCCCCGAATATTGTCGTGGACAATATCATCGTTTGCTGTCAGTTCTTTTAGAGAAACTTGTGTTTAATTTCTTTTATACATTTTTTTCATAGTCTATGTTCTGCAGACGATATTTAGCTGGAATTGTTATTTATATAGTTTCATTTTCATTTCATTTCATAGTTCTGCAGACGATATTTAGCTGGAATTGTTATTTATATAGTTGTTAAGTCTTCTGACAATTAAAGGATATGTTTTTTTTTTATTTTTATTATCCAAAGTATATTTTGATCTCAATGACATAATCAGTAAGAAGTACCTATGGATAGTTATGATACTGTGGAAGTAGATACCACTCGTTAAGCGAAACTAAGATTCAGACCGTTTGAAGACGTTAATAATTAAAGTCTTGAAACTTTTGTCACATCTATTCAGATTCAGGGTTAATTATTAACCCTGAGTAGATATGTGACAAAATATTCTTTAAAAGTCCTTTAAAGTTAATCTAGTGGAAAGTGTTTCACAATGATAATGGTGCATTTCACTAGAAAAAAAGATACATTAGTTAACTGTAGAGATGACAGATGGTAAAATGATTAGGAGAAAGAATCCAGCGCTGACCGCAAATAATGGAAAAAGGAAATGATAACGAAAATCAATTAGGTGACACGAAACAAAGCAAGTTTATGAACAAATAATATTCATGCTGTTCTGATAGTCCGCACGCTGAATTAACAATGGTAACTCCTAACTGGCAGACTAGACCAATTCTTGAATATAGACAATTGGCAAGTAGACAAGTTATTAAATGTAGATAATAGGCAGGAAAACGTAATTTAGGATCACACTTCACCAAATGTACCGCGAATTTCATAAATAATATAGAGAGTCATAATCTATATAATATGATATGTTTAGCATATACGAGTACCTATGTTTGAATAGGTAATCATGAGAGCATGTAATATGATGCAGCGTAGTGACACCTACTTGATTATTCTTCCTTAAGCCGGTCCCAAATGTGTGTAAATATGCACTGCATCTGTTTTTTTTATATATTTCCAAAAACAGATGCAGTGCACATTATACCCGCCGGTAAGCAGTTATCGCAGCTTATGGACACGCTGTAATTCATTCCACAACTTAAGTCTATGGAACAAAACCTCTCTGGAATCGCACAGTTCGCAACAATCTTGGCTCCAATGTATGAATTTCTTGCCGATGGCGGGCGGTGTAACTGTAGAAGGAGGCTGTAGGCATCATATCGAATAACTCTCCCGAACATTTTTTTTTATACAACGTCGGGTGGCGTACAAGCATATGGCCCGCCTCATGTGAAGCGGTTGCCGTAGCCATATTAACGCTCGCAACATAAAAACAAGCAAAGTCATCTCCAATACATATTTAGGAAATATAAAAACAGTCTAATAACTTGCAAAGAGTGTATGGGTCATTTAATTGTACTTGTAGCTTACGCTCTTTGATGTACGCCTAAGTAAGACCGTACTTTACAAATGGGGTGTAAGTGGTTTATCAACCACGTGCAGGTGAAGTTGGCTTTGGTTCAATGATACCAAAGCCAACTTCACCTGCACGTGGTGCACCCTGCTGACTGACAAACGAAGCTCTGGCGAAAAGAGAAGTAGGGAGCGTAATTGTAAGTTACCCGACTGAGGAATGAACCTCGACCACCCTCGACCACAGAATATACTTTAACCTCGACCTCACAGAATACCGCAGCCAAATAACAATTCCCTTGAGGTTTGTTGAATTCCTGCGAGTGAGTGAGGTCACCAGAAAAGAAGGAGATTCTGCGTTGGCAGCGGAGGTGGCGGCGCGCAAGTGATATATTATGTTGCGAGCGCTAATATGGTTACGGTAACTGCTTCACATCAGGCGGGCCGTATGCTTGTCTGCCATCCGACGTAGTATAAAAAAAAAATGTCTGGAACCGAAGTCAGTATATACAAACAAGAATAATATCTATATCAAAATAGCTTTAGTGTACATTCCTCATTTTTTATATTGATTGAAATTCATGTCAATGTAATACTAAATGTGCTTACAATTTTGATAGATTGCCAATTCTGATAAACCGTTCTTTTCGTCAACAAGCCGTTACTTATTTCGATAAAACTCTCTCTATATGCTAATAAATAAAATTATCCACCGGATTGCCTGGCGAACCTAAGTATTTCCTCAAAATACCGTGAAAAAGCAATTATCGTTGGCTGTCGTTCTTCCTATTTTCAATAACGGCATTGAATTTATAATTGGAAGTTGATATTAAATTTAACAAAAAATGATTTGTTAAAACGGTTTGTTTTTCTAAATAACCTAACTAGTAATAAATAAGTATAAATTTTTTATAATGATCAAAGAAGAAAATATTATGTTTTTAGAGCGAATTGTAGGTATCTCTTCATTGTCATCATCATCCTTTATCTACCCGCTGGATATAGGTCTTAGGGTGAAACGCCACCAAAGCGGAGATGTGCGGAGATGTCTGAAGTAGAGACTGAGATTGAGAGAGAACTGGAGCCGAGCGGAGACGAGATGTGTGAATAACGAAATTCTATTGGTGTTAAAAAAATATCTCGTCTCCGCTCGCACATCTCCGCTTTGGTGGAGTCTCACCCTTAGGATCCTCCGTTTTCTGCTTCCAGTTCCTTCCAGCTGCTCTTTGATGTCTTTGGTCCATCTAGAAGAGGGGGAAAGGAAAACTCTTCGTCGTCTCAAGCACGGCCTCCACTCTAGAACTTTCAGCTCCCATTTGCCATCACTGATTTGCCAGATATGGCGAGCCCACTGCCACTTTAGCTAAATAACTTTGGAAGCTATGTCGATAACTTTGGTTTTCCATCGAATTTCTTCGTTCCTGATTCGATCCCTTGATAAAAACCCTTAGCATAGTTAAGATCGGCTTCGAAGTTTATCGCATTCAAACGTTGACATAATGACGGTTATTTTATCTTGTAGTGCAAAAACCATGACATAATTAAGAACGAAACAAGAGCGTTGGTTATACTCAACTGTTACAAAGAAAGATGTTCCGGTTGAATGTTATTTTTCTTTGTTTTCGTAAAACTTAGAGCTATTTAATAACAATGAAATTTAACAAGTTATGACGACTACAGCATACGGTTCTTTAAGAAATGCGTGAAGGGGTTATTTTTACCGAGTTTACAGAGTCGGCTTAACATGAGGCAGATTACCACCACCGCCACCTTAGCAGTTGTTATGATGACTGCTTATCATGAGGCAGATCGTTTACAACACCGGAAGTATTATTCAGCATTGCGCAAAGTTTATGTAAAGTATAAGTATAGTAAAAACCCCTTCATGCCTTTTTTGAAGTACCCTATGCTCTAGTCTTTTGGGACAACATAAATAAATAAATAAATATTGTCAGACAAATTACACAGCGCCATCTAGTCCCAAAGTAATCGAAGCTTGTGTTATGGGTACTAGACAACTGCTAAACATACGTAGGTAAATACATTTTTTTTTGTTTTGTAAATACATACTTATAATACATAGAAAACACCCAGACCAAGACAAACAGACATGTTCATGCACACAAATGTTTGTCCTGTGTGGGAATTGAACCCACGAGCGTTGGTGTCGAAGCCGCGCCATTGACCGCTACGCCACCGAGCTCGTCAAAAACATCAATCATTATCAGCCTGTATCTACCCACTGCTGGATATAGACCTGTGCCAATGTTTCTCATCATATACGATCCTCCACTTTCCGCATCCAATCGCATCCAGCCACTTTTTTAAGGTCGTCGGTCCATCTAGAAATGGGGGGTCCTACGCTTCGTCGCTCCACACGTGGCCACCAATCTATTTTATTTTTATTTTTTATACTACTTCGGGTGGCAGGCCCGCCTGATGTGAAGCGGTTACCGTAGCCATATTAACGCTCGCAACATAAAAGATCGCTCGCGCGCCGCCACCCCCCGCTTTCATCGCAGCATCTCCTTCCTTTCTGGTGACCTCACTCACTCGCAGGAACACAACAGCCCTCAAGGGAACCGTTATTTGGCTGCGGTATTCTGTGAGGTGGAGGTACATTCCCCAGTCGGGTAGCTTACAATTACGCTCCCTACCTCTCTTTTCGCCAGAGCTTCGTTTGTCAGTCAGCAGGGTGCACCGCGTGCAGGTGAAGTTGGCTTTGGTTCAAAGATGTTGATGAACCACTTACACCCCTGTAATCTAGGTTTTTCCTTCCCAATCTGTCATTGCTGACTCGGCAGATATGGCCAGCCCAGTGTCACTTCAGATTGCAGAGTGATCTGAGAGCGATATCGATCATTTTGGTTCTCCGTCGAATTTTTTACGGATTCGATCCTTTACAGAAACCCCAAGAATTGCTCTCTCGATCGCTCGCTGTATGACTTTTATTCTGTGAACCAGCCCAACGATTAGCGTCCAAGTCTCTGCACCCTAAGTCATAGCGGGCAAGACGCCTTGATTGAATACTTTGGTCTTCAAGCATTGGTATATCTGCGGTGAGGATGTGCCGAAGCTTTTTAAAATCTGCCCAGCCCAGTCGAATGCGTCTATCGATAAATTTGTTGAAATTACCCCGGCCCAGCTGTAAGGCCTGTCTGAGTCTTTAACCACTTCAGTAGCTACATTCTCTACCATAACCAGTCTAGGGATGATAAAGTCGTTGTACATAACTTTTGTCAAAATTCATCCCCAACCCCACGGATCGTTAAGTTAAGCAACGTCACCCTAAGCCTGTCCATGGACGGGTTTCTTTACCTCGAGTTCCTTCGTGCTTCGGAGGGCATCTTAAGCTGTCGGTCCCGGCTATTGTCATTAGTTGACAGTCGTTGAGCCAAGTTAGTAAAACAAGTCAATGGTAGAGTAAGGGTTGACGACTGTTTATTATTGTTTCTTAATTATCTCCAATGTACAATTGTGTCAAATTTTGTCTGCTGTTAAATTGTCATGTTGGTATAAAATGTCGCAGCCAATTCGTAGAACCCGCCGCATTACATAACGGCTAGCTTAAGGCGGATTTCTTTAAATAATATTTTGTTTTGTTTTGTCTTGTGATTAATTAGAAATGCGAGGTTCCACAAACTTGGTGGATACCCAAGTGAATTGTCACCAGATAGCTGGCCGCATATCTGGTGACAATTCACTAATATGATAAAAGGGCGGTTTGAAATAATGGCTTGGCCATTTTATAAAACAGTTAGCCGTTATGTAATGCGGCGGCTTCTACGAATTGGCTGCGACATAAATACCAAGAACATAACGAATTAAAGATACAAGAGGAGAAGATATATCAGTCGTACTAAAACGTACACGGATAAAATATTGTCGTGACAACAAAAGTTAGAGGAAAATACTGACAAACTAATAAATTGATATGGTATCCGCTATTACATAATGGATCTCGGATGTAAAGATTTCTTGAGCAAAATGTTCTTAAAAGTATTGATACAATTTGAGATATTTATCAATACTTTAATGGACAATGGTAAAGCATTACATATGGAGTGGTGAAACGTAGTATTGTTATATTAGTTCTAACTAGTTCTAAAGACTTATTATATCGCTCGTTTAGTGCAACATCCATGTGGATGTTACACCAAACGAGCAACTATGAGAGAACGAGAAATTATGTAATTTCACGATCTCGGTGGTCGAATGGTTAGCAATGGCCACTTTGACTCCGAGGTCGTGGGTTCGATTCCCGCACAAGACAAATATTTGTGTGCATGAACATGTCTGTTTGTTTTGATCTGGGTGTTTTCTATGTATTATATGTATGTATTTATAAAAAAAATGTACGTAAGTATTATAAGTTATCTAGTACCCATAATAAAGCGCAAAGCTTGTACCTTTGCGTTTAATTTGGGAGTAGATGGCGCTGTGTAAATTGTCCAGAAATATTATTTATTTAGCAGCGTGCTGTAGTATGCTCTAAACTTCTTCGATGGAGGGGAGGCCCGTATCCCAGCAGCGGGATGAAAATGGGTTGATGACGAGTGAGACTATATGCCTTAGCACCAGAAGTGCCAGACCGCGAGCAGTATTCTTCTTATAGCAAGGTCTAATGTAAGGTGTTCTTAACAGGCACATAACATTTTAGAAGTCATCGTCGCCAACCTTTATTTAAACTACTGCCACTGCTCGGATACGGGTCTCCCCCCCCCCCCCCCTTAGTTTTAGGCATACTCCAACACGCTGTTCAACTGTGTGAACTTTCGAATGAAGCCCATTGTAGGGGACTATTAATTTTTTTGTGTCATTGAGGTATGTTCAATCGGCCATTCTCTAGATATTAAATATTTTTGGACGATTAACACAGCGCCATCTAGTCCCAAATTAAGCACAAAGCTTGTGTTATGGGTACTAGACAACTGATAAACGTACTTAATTACTAATACTAGATGGACCGACGACTTCAATAAGGTGGCTGGTAGCGATTCGATACCGAAAGGGAAGTACTACAAGTGGTGGAAAGCATTGAAGAAGGGTTATATTCAGGCTGACGATGATGAAGTTACAGTGAACAATACAAAACATAGACTCTAACTCTGTTTAAAAGCTTCGATTTTTAATGGTGACGTTTGTGAATGAATAAAAAATTTCTCGTCCCTTCCGCCCTTCGTGGCTATTACTGACTGAATAGGACTGTAAGTGAGAAACTGGTCTAACCGTGAGAAAATGGGAAATTTAATAATAAAATGCAATAATGGGGAACGATCTTACGCACTAACAAAAGAACAATACAAAACTGACAAAGTCACATAGAATTTAGGTAGTCAAAGATATTTCCAAATAGGTTCCTGTCAGTGGCCTTTAATTCCTTCTTCTAGTCTAGCTGTTCTATCCTCGAGAACAATAACTTTCGAAAACTTCTCGGGCAGACCTTATACTTGCTTTGATTATTGCTAATTATATAAAGCTTTGGAATGTCTACAAACGAAATATCACTTAAATCCATCCATCGGTTTACGCATGATTTAGTCACAAACAACTATATACGAGTATATATATACTAGCGGTCGCCCGCGACTTCGTACGCGTGGAGTTAGTTGTTTGCAAATAATTTTTAATTACATTCGAAAAAGTTAAATACCTAATGAAAGGAAAAAAAATAAAAAAAGTTAAAAACAATCAATATCTAGACGAATTTTTAGAATCAATGAAGTCGACGGATATTATTTTTTAAAACCTCTTTGTAAAACCTAAAGTACTTTTTATTGTTATAATAAAACATCCCTCCTTATAATAGTAAATATGTAGTTGTTTTCAATATTTTTTGACGTGACAACGTCTTATAAATTGGTTAGCCGGGTGACACTTCAAGAAACTGGGTCACGTTATGCGCTTACAATGAGAGCGAGTGAAAGGCGCGTGCCTTTCACTCGCTCTCATTGTAGGCGTGTCGTGGACGCGTGTCCCTTCTAAGAGCGAGAGAGACAGACATAAAAAGTGAAAGGCATGCGTCCCTTCCACTCGAAAACATTTTACCACTCAAAGTCGTTGTCACGTAAAACTTTCGCCCGTATACCGACTTTACAGGCAACCAATTTTTATACTTAAATATCATTTAAAATACTTCTGCCATAATTACTTTAACTTTAATAACATTGGATATTCATACAAATTTCCAACCCCCGTTTTAACTCCAAAAAGGGGTTGATTTCTAAAGATACATTATTAGTACACCTCCATACCATCTATAGAGCATACATTTTAAATTTCAAGTTTCTTACTTCAAAAACATAGAACTTTCATACAAACTTCTAACCCTCGTTTTAACCCCAAAAAGGTGTTAATTTCTAAAGATACATTATTAGTACACACCATCTATAGAGCATACATTTTAAATTTCAAGTCTCTTACTTCAAAAACATAGAACTTTGATACAAATTTCCAACCCCCGTTTTAACCCCAAAAAGGGGTTGATTTCTAAAGATAAATTATTGGTACACCTCCACACCATCTATAGAGCATACATTTTAAATTTCAAGTTTCTTACTTTAAAAACATAGAACTTTCATACAAACTTCCAACCCCCGTTTTATCCCCAAAAAGGGGTTGATTTCTAAAGATACATTATTAGTACACCTCCACACCATCTATAGAGCATACATTTTAAATTTGAAGTCTCTTACTTCAAAAACATATAGAACTTTCATACAAATTTCCAACCCCCATTTTAACCCCAAAAAGGGGTTGATTTCTAAAGATACATTATTAGTACACCTCCACACCATCTATAGAGCATGCATTTTAAATTTCAAGTCTCTTACATCAAAAACATAGAACTTTCATACAAACTTCCAACCCCCGTTTTAACCACAAAAAGGGGTTGATTTCCAAAGATACATTATTAGTACACCTCCACACTATCTATAGAGCATACATTTTAAATTTCAAGTCTCTTACTTCAAAAACGTAGAACTTTCATACAAACTTCCGACCCCCGTTTTAACCCCAAAAAGGGGTTGATTTCCAAAGATACATTATTAGTACACCTCCACACCATCTATAGAGCATACATTTTAAATTTCAAGTTTCTTGCTTCAAAAACATAGGACTTTCATACAAACTTCCAACCCCCATTCTACCCCCTTAGGGGTGGAGTATCGTAAAATCCGTTCTTAGCGGATGTCTACACCCTCTATGGAACCAACCTGCCAAATTTCAAGTTTGTAGGTGTTATAGTTTCTGAGATTTCGTGATGAGTGAGTCAGTGATTTTCCCTTTTATATATATAGATAATATATATATATATTCTCAAACATTTATATTATTACTAGAATATAAGTATGAAACTCTGAAATACACAATAAATAAATATTAAATAAATATTGGCAGACAAATTACACATCGCCATCTAGCCCCAAAGTAAGCAAAGCTTGTGTTATGGGTACTAGACAACTGATAAACATACGTAAATACATTTTTTTTTATAAATACATACCTAAGATACACAGAAAACACCCAGACTAAAACAAACAGACATGTTTGTGCACACAAATGTTTGTCCTATGTGGGAATCGAACCCACGAGCGTTGGTGTCGAAGCCGCGCCATTGACCGCTACGCCATCGAGCTCGTCTAACAATACGGCATGACTGTAAAAAATTCTCAAGTAATATGCGATTTTCTACTGTTTTGATTAATGATTCCCCTTACCTTTTGTACTTCTTTGAAATGCTCCCCTGGGACCCAGTTCTTAAGGTCACGAGGCTCGGGCCTTTTCTTTGCCTCTTAATTATGTCAGTCAAGAGTCGGGGTTCAAAAGTTCGAAGCCAAGCCCAGAAGGCTGATGACATTGTTAATGTGTCGGAAAAAGTAAGCTTATAATCTTTGGTTTGTTGAGAAAATACTTTTAAATGGTACGGATTTTTGTTATGGTTTCTGAAGATATTTTTTTGAATAAAAAGAATTGGTTGTCTGTAGGGTCGGTTCGGATTCGTAGTTGTTCAAGCGATGAAAGCCTCTGCCTTATACCAAGTTCTTTGAGGATGGACACGTTACTTCTTCGGTAAATCAGTTACTGTCAATAAATTGCGCTAACCGTTTCATTCATCAGATCAGGCAAGCTGTATGCTTATCTAATAAGCCTTACCTAATCTGATAAAGGAGGCGATTAGCGCATTTTTATTTCCCGATATCGTATGTAAAAAAAGAAACGCGCTGCACTCCGGGAGTGCCGGCAGAAGTGAAAACTTGAACATTAACGTTGTGCATTTTTGAATATTTTGCAATAGTTAGGGAATAATTTCGCACGAATTGCTTTATTTATCAGTATAAAAGTACTATCATCTATGTGGTAAAATACAATATTCATTAATTGCGCTATTGTACACAAACATGTCAATTTATATTACATTAAAAATAAACAGCAGGAGCAGGCATACATTTTCATACATTTTCGCCGCGCGGTAGAAAGAGAGGGGGTTATAACTTCCTCTCCTACGCCGCGCCGGTGGTCTACTCTCTCTCCGTCTTACGAATTTTCGGTCAGGTCACGTGTCCTAACGCAAGTTTAACATTTTTTACCCATCCTAAAAAGTGCACAACGCTGCTAAAGAAATTTTCACTTCAAAAAAAATTGGTCCCCCAAAAATTTACTTTCAAAAAACCTCAACAAACACTTGAAAGTAACGTTGGCGACCAATTTTATTTGGAACACAGAGACTTCCATAGTTTTATAGTCGTAGTTTCATTACGTAGAGAGATGAAAAGCGTGTCACACAAAGTAATATGATCCATATTTGCATGTGGATGTGGAGAGAACATAAATGAGCAAAAAATACTAGATCTATGGGAGAGAATCATAAAAACAGGTCACACAAAAGGTATAAAAAGTCTATATGCAATGATAGAAAACAAGCTGGAGCGATTGTTAAGGTTACTGGATATAGGAAAGTTTAAATAGAGAAAACATTCATAGGTGAATACATAACAACAATTGTATTTTTTAGATTCGATAACAATTTTTGTACAGTACTTCTTTATGGAAATTAATCACCACCGCTCATAGAAACCAGCAACACCATGAGGACGCCGATCCGTTGCCAGCCTTTCAAGGGAAAAATAGACTCTGTTGACGACGATCAGAGCGTATTCCACCACGCTATTTCCATAGAGTTTTTATGCCTGACTTATTTATTTATTTAATACATATATATATTTACAACATTAATTATTCAAAACTAACTCTTTGTGAATACCACAAAGCTTGTAATTGATTGCAGGCCGCACAGTCTATCTCACTTCCATAATAAATATTAATGTTACGAGTCTATTTTAGCTTTTTAAAAAAAATGGGAAATGGTTCACTCTATCCACTCGCTGGGACTCAGTGAACCGCGGGGTAGGTCAACAGTGAACCGGTAGGTACATCATCATCAGGTCATTTTTAGTCTCCACTACAGGAGCACGATCCTCTCTCGTCCGTCCCAGACAGAAGGAGGATTTGGCCTACACTCCTCACGCTGGCCAGATGGGTTGGGAAGGCCTGATCGATGTTTTATAATGTATTTCCCTTAATCGCCTTGTACGACATCCACGGGAAGAGACTTCTAGTCTTCTAATTCTATTCTAGTCTGCCGGAAACCACACGGCAGTAATTATTATCTATAAAATCGGTAAAAAAATCATGTTGTATGGAGGCCCTCTTTAATATTTGTTTTATTTTAATTTAATTATTTATTTATAAAGTGAATAATTATAACTAAATATTCTGTGAATATTTCAAGCGTCTAACTGTTGCCGTTATCAATATCGAGCAAAAACAAGCAAAAATAAAATCATGTTTGTTGTATGGCAGCCCCCTTAAATATTTATTTTATTCTGTTATTTAGTATTTATTCTTATAGCGGTAACAGAAATACATCATCTGTGAAAATTTTAATTGTCTAACTATTACGGTTTATGAGATACAGCCTGGTGACGGACGGACGGACAGACAGCGAAGTCTCAGTAATAGCACAATACACTGTAATAGGGTCCGTTTTACCCTTTGGGTACGGAACCCTAAAAATGTGATAAAACGTCTTGCTCTGGCCAAATATGCATATTTTTTAACAATAATTATCCAAGTAAGTTTATTGACAAAAAGCCAAAAAAAAGATTTCAATGGATCCGATTGATCTGAGGCGTAGGTGAATTCAGTACGTGTTGTCTAAAACAACAAACACGTTACGACAATACACCAATACCTATCAATTACTGTTATCGAACTTACCTCTGAAAATACAGATCAGTTCAGAATTCAATTAACTTAATCAAGGGATAACAATTCTAATCACGATATCAGTTCGATTGGAATTAATTAAATTCCGTATAGTACCTGCTTTGATTATGATTATTAAAATAGAGTGATATCTAGGTATAAGGTACTGAGAATTAAATAAATAAATATAAATATTCTCAGACAAAGTACACAGCGCCATTTAGCCCCAAAGTGAGCGAAGCTTGTGTTATGGGTACTAGACAACTGATAAACATACGTAAATACATTTTTTTTTGTAAATACATACTTATGATACATAGAAAACATGCAAACTAAGACAAACAGACATGCTCACAAATGTTCGTCCTATGTGGGAATGGAACCCACGAGCGTTGGTGTCGAAGCCGCGTCATTGACGGCTACGCCACCGAGCTCGTCAGAAATTATTATGTAATAGTTCTTAGTACATAAAAGTAGTAGTGATAACTACCGGAGATTATGTGATGCTAGTGGACTGTATAGATAGAAAGAATAGGAAAACGCTTAATAAAATCACTTATAGTTGAACGAGACGAGAACCATGAAACAAAGACAATAAAGGATATCAAAAATAGAACGTCAAATACAAAAATATAGAAAGGGAAAAATATACATTGCTACCAGCCAGTCGCTAACAAGTAATATATAACATAGTAAGGCGTATTTTTTAAACCACTAAGGTGGCAAACAAGCGGTCCGCCAGATGGAAAGCCAGAATGGAAATACCTGTTTCAAGAACCGACTCAACTGTTGATAATTATAAGATGAAGAAAGTCGATGTACATAATGATTTACCGAATCTTAGATATATTTTAAAAAATGGAAAAATTTATCTGGCAAGTTGGCCAAGACAACTATTTAAATAATAATAATTTGATTAGTTTGGTGTTATCAAAAAATAGCTGAATTTCATCTGCAACGATGGACTGCTATGCCTACTTTAGTAAGTGTAATTACTTAATAGGTTGATGACGCCACACTGTGACTCACACAGTAGAAATATAAGATGCAAAAATTCGTCAACAACACAAACCTTCCCGGTAGCTCAGTTGGTAGAGCACTGGACCGGTTATCGAGAGGTCGTGGGTTCAAATCCCACCTAGGGGGGGCAGGTGAATTTTTCCATTTTTCAAAATATATTTATCTGGCAAGTTGGCCAAGACAACTATTTAAATAATAATAACGAATCTTAGATGTTTAGACCTATCGATACGTTCTACATGGTTCCATTGTGGGAAGAAGAAAGCAATGTAATTGCCGGCTTTTACATTATTCTGGTAGAGTTATCTATATCTGTATAGATATATCTGTGTATCAGTGAGAGTAACGACTCAGTAAGGGCAATTTATTTTGATGGGGGCCGGTGCTATAAGTACGTATTTTGCTTGATGTGGGGATTATAAATCAGTAGTTCGTTGTTGTTTTGAGAGAAAACAATTTGTATTACATTTGATACCTAGCTCCTCATGATCGAGGCGCTCGATGGCGTCGTTGCGTGTGTCAGTCTAATCGAACACGCAAGTTAAGCAACGCCGACCGTAGCCTGTCCATGGATGGGTTTATATTATCTCGAGATCCTCCGTACTTCGGAAGGCACGTTATGCCGTCGCTCCCGGCTGTGGCCATTAGACGACAGTCGTTAAACCAAGTCAGTGGCCTTTAGGCAGCTTGAAAATACTGGCCTCCGCCAACCCGCAGTTGACCAGCGTGGTGGAGTATGCTCTAACTCTAAACCCCTTCGTTTGAGGGGAGACCCGAATCCCAGCTGTGGGATAAGTAAAGGATATCGTCGTTGTCGTCGATGATACCTAGTTAATTTGTAACCCCGTAAACCTCTATATTGATATTAAAAACTTTGAAAATTGATTATAAAAAACCCCATTAGCTGTGGTTCCACAATTCGAGAATTCAACGTTCACCATCGCCAATAGCATTCGTATTCTCGGCGTTGTCTCTGGCGACGTGTAGTTCCTACTCATTTGCAGGAGAAGGACAGGCTGACGTTGGAAAAACAGAGCAAAACTGTACTTTAGTTCCCCATAAGGACTTTTATTATATTAATCCCAAGTTCGAACTCATAAGGAGTATTGTTCTCATCTATGGGCCGGGGCATCGGGATACCAGTTTTTTAGCAGCAGCAGATTCAGAGATGAGCTATGAGAATCATCGACGACCCTAATATACATAGTATTGAACGTTAAAGTTTAAAAAGAGACTTTTCATCCATTTCTGTATTCTACCGATTATACAATGGGTTGTGTTCGGATGAGTTGTTTGATATGATGCCTACAGCCTCATTCTACAGTCGCACCGCTCGCTATCGGCAGGGAATTCATCCTTACACATTGGAGCCAAGATGCTCGTAAACTATTCGGGTCCAGAGAGGTTTTCCTTCCGCGAACTCCCGAGGTCTTCCCAGGAGATAACAGCATGGGATTCTTCAAGAAGGGCGTGAAGGGATTTTCACAGGGTCGGCAACACGTGAGTGATACTTCTGGTATTGCGAGCGTCTACAGGCTACGTCGACCATCAGGCAGGTCATATGCTTCTCGTACACCCTAGTTGTATAAAAAAATATTGTAAATTCGACGACGATATTGCCGCTATAACGACTCTATCGAGCTCCGTCGCAACAGATACAACAATAAATAGTACTAAACAAGAATATCTCGTTAGTACAGGATTCTTTGATTGGCCGTGTGGTTTCCGGCAGACTAGAATAGAATCATCCGTTTCTTCCCGTGGATGTCGTACAGGCGACTAAGGGAAAATACATTATCAAATATCGATCAGGCCTCCCCAAACCGTTTGGCCAGCTAGGGGAGTGTAGGCTATTTAGCCTACACTCCCTTAGGAGGATTTCCTCCTTCCGCCTAGAACGGACGAGAGAGGGTCGTGCTCCTGTAGTGGAGACTAACATGGACCTGATGATGATGATGATGACAGGATTCTATTTTTTTCTTAGTCGAAGAGAAATTATTCTTAACTTAAGTTAACTCCACTTAAGTGGAGACTTATTTCAACGTTAACGCCCCTCTAAAATATACGATCATTAAAATTAAACTATAAAAAGTCCATAACTCTCGCAAATAAAGAGGATATTATTACAATCCTTATAGTATTTTTGGTGAATGTTTTTTATATTTTAATGCTTTAATATACCCGAATGAGATAATAAAAGATTTGAGAATCCGCACAAGCGGAGTTTAGTAAACCCATTGTGAATTATTTCTTCTCTCAATCCTCTTACGTCAATTGTTGTTTAAATGTAAAGGAAATTGAATTTCTTGTTGTTATACTAAATGCTTCGTATACTTTTTTAGGGTTCCGATTTTTTAACTCTCATCGGACCACTCTGTTCATCCGTCATGTCCGTCCGATTTAAAGAATCGCAAAAATACCGATGCCCCTCTTAACTGCGAAATTTACAAATCTGAAATAATTAGAGATGGTAAAGGTAGGCGTATTTATTAATGGAAAAATGTAGCGGTGTCCTTAAGTCCTCAATTACAAATTGAAATGCCCAATTGGTTAAACTATGCTATAGCAATAAGACCAATTTACTAGTTGGGTCCCAATATCGCAATTCGGCCTAACTATTGTAAAAAAGTCAAGCAACCATAGCCTAGATTTCACATTACGAAATTTATTTTACGAATTTTAATTATTAAGAAGATGAATAAGCAGAAGAGGAGATAGAGGAAGAAGAGAAAGAAGAAGTTTTCCAAATTATAAATATTAGTTTTGATTGCGGAAATTTGTTTTTTCCTCCAGATATTATATTTTCTGGTTTGCATTTTGCAGTTGGCTTTGTAAACCGGAATCTTAGGTGCATGAGTTCGACTCGCATAAATGCAAGGCAACCTTACAGTACCTTGTATTTATTTATATGTACCTATATCATATCACGTTGAGTAAACACTATCCCGTTATGTGAGTGAGTGAGGTCACCAGAAAGAAAGGAAGGAGTATACAATATAGGAGTAGACAATATAGGCTGGCAACTGATCGGGGACCCTTTGGTGTTGCTGATCTCCATGGGCAGTGGTGATTGCTTTCCATCCATCGGGTGACCCTCATGCTCTCTCATATAAAGAAAAACCATGTGTTCATTTTTAAAAATAAATTTAAAAAGATTCAATCTCATTTTGGATGCAAAAAAGAAAAATGTTATAAGGTAAATTAAACAAGGACTGTTCCAATATTTTTTAACGTAATTGTATGATAACATGAACTCCGAACATGTAACATACAACGAAAATGTCGGAGGAAAAATAAAATAAAGTGTCTTTATTTTACCAACAAATTAAGGAAAAACATAGCGAACATTAAATCTGTAATAATAAAAAATGTCGGAACAATTATTAGTCGTATTATTAGGGGTCCGAAGCTTCGTCGCCCCATGTGAGGTCTCCACTCTTTCTTCACGCATCTGTTATCACTAACTCGGCAGATGTGGCCGGCCCACTGGCACTTCTAGAGCTATGTTGACAACTTTGGTTCTCCGTCGAATTTCTTCGTTCCGGATACAGTCCCATAGAGAAATGCCGAGCGTAGCTCTGTCCCTCGCTCGCTGCGCGACTTTCAATTTATGGACCAGCCCAATGGTCAGAGTCCAAGTTTGTGCACCGTAGGTCATGGCATAGAAGATGCACTGGATGAAGACTTTGGTTCTCAAAGTTTTTAGTTTGCGCTGTGAAGATGTGCCGAAATGAAATATATAGTGTTAAAAACACAAAAATAATTATATGTGTGCCGCAGTAACAAGCTACCTACACATTTTGTTCTCACAAACAAAATGTTGATAATTTTGGTACCCGTTATCAACTTGACGTACCCGACCCGTCCCGTCCGAGTTCTCGTGGGATGGCACTTGGAAAAAATGTCTTATTACCGTTGCATTAGGTCGTTTGTAACTTGATGTACCCGGCCCGTCTACTACTAAGGACAGTGCGTACACTTTCTACGCGCTCACTCGTCTCGACCTGGGGCCCTGGGGAAGCCAATTACTATCGGATTTTTTCATGCAAAATTGAAACTACTGCTTATGTTGTTGGTGTTTATGTTTAGCTAAGCTGGTAGGAACCCTAGAGCTCTACCTAATAAGCTGAAAATATGTGTCAGTAACTTTAAGCTAAGACCAATTTTTAGAATCAAAAAATGGTAATCGGCTATAGGGACCCTACCGCCGAAGCTGAAGCCGATTATCTTCGGATTTTTTGATTGCGAAAATGAAACTTCAACTTAGATTTATACTACTTGTGTAGCATAGCTGGTAGAAACTATGGAGCTCTACCGAAGCTGAAGGTGTTTGGCAATAACTTAAACGTAAGACCTATTTTTCGAATCAAGATATTTGGTGATAATCGGCTTCAGCTTCGGCGGTAGGCCACCAGCTTAGGCGGCAGGGGCCCTGACCTCTTTTAGCACGCAAGCCGTCGAGATTGCATTGATCCACATCGATCTCTTCTATTTAAAATACATTCCCCTAGATATCATCACACTCCTTTTTAGGGTTCCGTAGCCGAAGGGTAAAAAGGAACCCTATTACTAAGGCTCCGCTGTCCGTCCATCCGTCTGTCCGTCTGTACGTCCGTCCGTCCGTCTGTCACCAGGCTATATCTCATAAACCGTGATAGTTAAACAGTTGAAATTTTCACAGATGATGTATTTCTATTGCCGCTATAACAACAAATACTGAAAACAGAATAGAATAAATATTTCCCTAAAGGGGGCTCCCATACAACAAACGTGTTTTTTTTGCCATGGTATATATTTAGTCAAGTCATGCATTATAATGAGGCACATTGATCTAAATGTAATTAAATTCTCGGAATAATTTCGTTCGTGTAATGTTAAGCGTTTAATAAGATTTGCATTAGCAATGGAGCTCAAGCGTAAGTGGGTTTTTGAGTTACCTTCAGAGGTTATATTACAATTTTAATAGCGCTGGTTACAAATTAAATGCGTCTTTTAAAATGTTTTTCATCTTAGATCTGTCTCTAGTAATGATAGGCCTTACGAGATTGGATATTATTTTTTTCTAGGGCGATTTATATAACTTTGAATTTTCAAACCAGATTTTTGCGATCACTATACGAAAAATAGAAATAAATAATGCGCGGATTCGATCCCCGCACAAGACAAACATTTATGCGCATGAATAATAGTAAATATTCTTAATCGAATTACACACTGCCATATAGTCACAAACTAAGCAAAGCTTGTACTATGGGTACTAGGTAACTGATATTATACTTAAATACATAGAAAACACCCAGACCAAAACAAACAGACATGTTCATGCACACCAGTATTGTCTTGTGCGGGGATCAAACCCGCGACAACGGAGTCATGGTTAGCTATTCGACCACCAGGGTCGTCATTATTTGTAAATTGCAACGTAGTGTTTCTTAGTCGCATTAATTTTAATTTAGACATGATATTTGTCATTGAGGACCTGGATGGCATCGTTGTGTCATCGAAATCTTTTTGCAACATTGACCAATAGCATGTTGAAAACACTGACTGTCACAAACACGTATTCTAGCAGCGCGGTGGAGTACGCTCTTAACACTTTTGATTGAATCCGTATACCGTATCTTGTTGAGGATCCCAAACTTACGATTTAGAACCTTTGAGTCTGAGAAGAGATTTTGCGTCCCTTTGTGTGTTCTACCGATTGTACAATGGGGTGTATTCAGAGGAGTTGTTTAACATGATGCCCACGGCCTCCTTCTACAGTCGTAACGCTCGCCATCGACAGGGAATTCATCCTCACACATTGCAGCTTAAGTGATCACGTACTGTGCGGTTCCAGATAAGTTTTCTCCCGCGTACTGTCAAGCTGTGGAATGAACTGCCTGTCGAGGTTTGCCCAGGAGACTACAGCATGGGTTTCTTCAAAAAGGGCGTGAAGAGGTTTTTGCAGGGTCGGCGATGCCCCTGGTAATACAGGCGTTCATAGGCTACGGTAACTGCTTTCCATCAGGCGGGCCGTATACTTTTTTTTCCCACTTTAGTGGTATAAAAAAAATATGGGATAAAATGGTTTGAATTGACATAGGATTCATGTGGCAGCATGTTCTATTTCTCTGACATCATTTTAACATTTAAGCTATTTATGGACTTTTGTAAATGACTGTACAATGCCTACTTGGTACATCTTTTAGGCATTGTTTTCAATATCAGCTATACTTTCTTATTTATAACATACAAAGGAAAATAGGCAATGATAACCGAGTTGCATTAGGCGTATGCTTGCTAATTGATTCTGACATTTTGCGGAAGTCAAACAGATCGGTAAATTGATCTATAATTTGGTGTGCTTCCGCCACCAAATAGATGTCGGAAAGTTGTCAGTAGTATTCAGAACTAGTTATTATTCGCAACTTTGTTCGTGTAACACCACCTTTGAGTTAAAGCCAACCTCATCTGCACTTGGTGCGCCCTGCTGATCTACTCACTTGCTGATAGGCGAGGATCTGGCAAAAGTGGGTATAGAGCCCAATTTTAAGCTGCCCGACTGGAGAAGTACGAAGAGTAGAAGTAAGTAAGAACTGTTGATTTGATGTCGCGTTTGTGTCCGTAAACTTGTACATTTGTGAATAATACTTTGCACGTGTAGTAATAAATAGTAGGGTCCAAAATGCAGACATCGGTTTCGTAGGAAAAGAGCAATAATACCCTTTCTACCTTCTAGTAAGTGCTCTATGGGCCCAACCGAAATCACGTTTAAAATTTAGACGTTTACTAATTTTGATGGAATTTACGCAAAGGCTTTTATTTTTTTTTTTTTATACCACGACGGGTGGCAAACAAGCATACAGCCCACTTGATGTGAAGTGGTTACCGTCGCCTATAGTCGCTTGCGACAATGAGTGTCCCACGCGCGTTGCCACCCCCGCTGCTAACGCAGCAACTCCTTCTGGTGACCTCACTCACGCGCATGAACACAACAACACTCCAGGGAGTTGTTATTTGGTATTCTGTGAGGTGGAGGTCCTTCCCCAGTCGGGCTAACGTTGTGCCCTACCTCTTAAACGTTGAGGCAACGGAAAAAAGGCTTTTTCCGTTGCCTCAATTTTAGCTTAAACGATGTCCGAACCCAGTACATATTCCGTGGTCGCCGAACCATTCACGTCATATTTATTCATTTAAGTTCATATTTATTCTAGTTCCTTATGTGAGTGAGAAACAGACAGTGAGAAAGACGTTTCTTTCGTATGACAGACTAAAAACAATCTCCCTAACTATTCGCTTACTTACTAAAATTAACGTTATTACAGGATCAAAGGCACTCGTGTCTCTGCCAAACAACCACTTGATATTTAATTAGTTTGCCTTGAAACGTCGGCGCGCGTTTGATCTCTTCTAACTCGGATATATTGTGAGTGTTTTGGGGCAATAGGTTCTGATGTATGATGATTAATAACAATGATCCTTAATGTTTTGTGCAATGCATTTTTGCCTGTTTGCCATTTGACCCCCCCCCCCCTCCTGTCCCCCCTTTAGACGGAACGATGACCTCAAAAGAAGCGGCTGGATGCGAAAGGTGGAATAGCATTGGGTAAATACAGGCTGATGATGATGATTGGGAAAGGCACAGGACAACTGCGACATTTACAGCATTGAGTATGGATGCAAATTGTATCTTTATTGTACAACAATACAAAATACAAATGATGAATGGACAAATTATGTACGACAGACAAATATGGACTTATCCCTTTAAGAGATTTCTTCGTAGTTTGAGAAAAAATTCTGTACTCAACAAGATGAGTATTCGCGGTGTTCTTTTAAAAAAGTTTTTAAAGACTTTATCTGTCTCTTGAGACAAGATACAGGACCTTGGTCCTGCTTGAGTTAAGTTAAGAAGGAATAATTTAAGACTAATGCTAGTATATTAATTTAAAACGGGTATGATTTAAGCTATCGCCAATTTAATTAGTTTTGTGTTTCTTTACTAATATGGTTTGCCCGCAAAATAATAGATTTGTCACCAAAATGTAATCACCAGACAATATAAAATCGATTCCACAATAAATCACCTAAAATCATGGAGATGTAGGGTCTAGTACCAAATAAATGTTTTTGTATGTATTATATTGTCAATTATTAATAATTAAGCTTACTTGGCACCACATCATCCATCGTCTAGGTTGACGGAGCTCCGCGAAGCGGAGCTCTTATTTCCGATGACAGGACACAAAAAACCCTAACCTAACCAAAAATCAACTCAAATCTAACCAAAACATGATTTATTACATTGACCAAGTATTGGTATGACTCGTCAGTGAATATGACGCCAATTTGACTTCGCCCCTATTAGCCATTTTTTCATTAAATTAAGGAGCTGATCTATTTATTTGGTGACAGATCTATTATTTTGATGATCAAACGAATGAAATGATACTAATTGTTTGTTAAGCTGATGATTTATATTTAGAGACGGTTTTGATTAATATGATGACTAATATATTTCTTGGGATAGATATTATTATTAGGGTACTGCAGATTAGTGACACATCTAAACTTAGGTGACAGAAAATATTGTTCCCATTTAAAACTCATTAATTATTTAAGACAATTGTGTTGTTAACAACGTGAAGATATAGCAATCTATAGTCTTCTAGAGAACAGAGATTCTCCACAATAATATCCATTCAATGTATTCACGTCGACAACACCTTTGCCAACCCGCACTTGAGCAACGCGATGAAGCACACTCTGATTCCCTTTCTAATTCCCTTCAATTGACTGCGTATTCTGGCAGTGAGATGATCATGGGTTGATTCGGAGCTCCGAGCTTTTTAAGATTGTCAGGTATTTAAATTCTTATTGTCATGCAATGTACATTTATTTTAAATTGCGTTTACTTTAACAAATTTATTTCAATTGAAATATATATTTGTTATAAAGACATCTAAAAGACCAGCATTAATATTAATCGGTTAATTATAAAAATATATTAAAAGAAACATTTACAAAGCCAAGGCACCAAAATGACATTTAAAAGTCAAGACGATCGTATAGGATAGTTATTTAAGTTAAGAAGATTGAAATATGGTACCTTATTTTAAATAAGCCCGTAAACTTTAATGCTCGAGTCCTTTATGGCCTAGACAATGCAGGCTTTACACAGTCTAGATAACTTTACTAGCGTTAAGTACAAAGCTATTTTAAGTTTAATTTTAAATATTTATCAAAGATCTTTCTAGACGTTCTGTTAGCTTAATTATTAATATATTTTAATTCGTTTTATTTTGTTAAAGCTCAAATGTTAATATAATAATAATATAATAAATAAATGTTAATGTTAAGGTACTCCTAGACGAATATATTCGTCAACATGCATTACATGTTTAACGTAGTCCTTTGGATGATAATCTCATTCATTTTCATTCAAACGAATGTTTACCAGGTAAAAAATATTGAACGGAGTTATCTATGTCTATGCGTTATGGACTGTTTTAGGAAGTGGACTTTTAGGGAATTGGGCTTTTTAGGAAGGGGACGTTTTAGGAGTGGACCAATTAGGAAGTGGACCGGAAGAGTATTTTAATTGCTAATGTAGATAAGACATTTCATTAAGAGAAAACTTCAATTTATTTTAAAATGCAAGTATCTACAATATTTTTTTTATAATATCACGTGTCGGAATCTATCTCCCAAAAATGCACAGTTTATTTTAACACTAAAATAAAATATATTTTTTTATTAGAACTAGTAATTCCTAAGATTAGTGCGTTCAACCAAACAAACCAACAAATTCTTTACCTTTATAATATTAGTATAGATATGAGTGTGTAGAACCGGTTCCAATTTCGTATACACTATCAGCTAAATGGTAAACATGTTTTGGTAAACATCCAGTTAATAAATTACAAGGAAAACGCTGGTCTGAAACATTTGGAAATATCTAAATAGTAAATAATATATATAAATAAAATATATATTTGCTATATAGATATTGGCCGTGTGGTTTCCGGCAGACTAGAATAGAATCACTCCGTTTCTTCCCGTGGATGTCGTACAAGGCGATTAAGGGAAATACATTATCAAATATCGATCAGGCCTCCCCAACCCGTCTGGCCAGCGTGGGGAGTGTAGGCCATATCCTCTTTCCGTCTAGTACAGACGAGAGAGGGTCGTGCTCCTGTAGTGGAGACTAAAATGGACCTGATGATGATGATGATATAGATACCACTTGACGAGCCCGATGGCGTCGTTGCGCGTGCCAGTCTAAACGAACACGCAAGTTAAGCAATATCGACTGTATATGGATGTCTATGGATGGGTTTATTTATATCGAGCTCGTTCGTGCTTCGGAGGGCACGTTAAGCCGTCGGTCTCGACTGTTGTCATTAGATGACAGTCGTTAAGCTATGTCAGTGGCCTTTGGGTGGCTTAAAAACACTGGCCTCCGCAAACTCGCAGTTGTACAGCGTGGTGGAGTACCGTAGGTCATAGGGGGACCCGTATCCCAGCAGTAGGATGAGTGAGGGTTTGACTTGAAATTCTTTTTTTTTATTGAAATTCAACTTTAAAAGCGGTATTTATCGCAAAAGTTTTTTAAACTGATTCGATCGAATTATGAGAATGATTGAAAATATGAAGACTAGAAAAAATGTAGTTACAAGAAAAATACTTTCTGAAACAACTATTGGATTAAAAAAAAATACAATTATGTACAAATTTCGAAAAGTAAAAAAGGGATATTGTTTTCATATTAATTTTATGTAGGTATCTAAAATAATAATGTTTAATTTATGCCTGTGTTTCAAACTCGGCACCCTTTACTATTTTATTCCGTATAATATATTGGCACGTACCCTAACTTTAACCAATCGTGCTAAAATAACTTCTATCAACTAAAACTATTATTTGAATTATTTGACCCTTGAACCCCATTGTTGCTTCAAACTTCAATACCATTCCTATCGGAACCATAAAATTTTACGTAACTATGAACTCGGTACAGTAGAAATATAAAGTAGTAATCCAACTCTGCGTCAATGTCGCAAAGCGAAGTACTCATCGATAGAAACCGCGATACCGCTTCGATTTGTTATAGGTACTGCTTTCAATCAGAGATGTGTATTTGTGTAAGGTATGGTAACTGAGCAGTATAAGTAACGAGACATATGTACAATAAAAAAACCGGACAAGTGCGAGTCGGACTCGCCCACCGAGGGTTCCGTAGGTACGTAGTATCATTATTAAATTTGATATTTTTCATTATAAATAAGAAATATTGCGTCGAAAAAAAAAATATATATATTTTGCAATGTGTACATCAAGCCCTTTCATATGATACCCCATTTGAACTAGTAGTTTCAATATAAATAAAAACCGGACAAGTGCGAGTCGGACTCGCCCACCAAGGGTTCCGTAGGTACGTAGTATCATTATTAAATTTGATATTTTTCATTATAAATAAGAAATAATGCGTCGAAAAAAATAATTAAAATATATTTTGCAATGTGTACTTCAAGCCCTTTCATATGATACCCCATTTGAACTAGTAGTTTCAATTAGAAATTTCGACACCTTATAAAAAAATATAGACCCCCTATTTTTTAAGATCTATTTACAAATGTATAGTTTTGAGATTTATTCCTGTACTTGTAGTCTATAACGATGTTACTTGCCAAATTTCATAGTTCTAGGTCAACGGGAAGTACCCTATAGGTTTTGATTCCCTTGAGTGTGTCGAAATATGCGTTTTTTGCTGAATAAACGGCCGTAACTTTTTTCTACGTAAACTTAGCAGTTTGATTTTTTTTTAACTTCATGGGACCGTAGACCTGAGTATACAGTTCAAATTTCAGCTTGATACCTCCACGCATTCTCGACATAGAAATTCTTGACAGACAGACAGACAGACAGACAGACAGACAGACAGACAGACAGACAGACAGACAGACAGACAGACAGACGGACAACAAAGTGATCTTATAAGGGTTCCGTTTTTCCTTTTGAGGTTCGGAACCCTAAAAACCCTATAAAAAATATAGACCCCCTATTTTTTAAGATCTATTTACAAATGTATAGTTTTGAGATTTATTCCTGTATTTGTAGTCTATAACGATGTTACTTGCCAAATTTCATAGTTCTAGGTTAACGGGAAGTACTCTATAGGTTTTGATTCCCTTGAGTGTGTCGAAATATGCGTTTTTTGCTGAATAAACGGCCGTAACTTTTTTCTACGTAAACTTAGCAGTTTGATTTTTTTTTAACTTCATGGGACCGTAGACCTGAGTATACAGTTCAAATTTCAGCTTGATACCTCCACGCATTCTCGACATAGAAATTCTTGACAGACAGACAGACAGACAGACAGACAGACAGACGGACAACAAAGTGATCTTATAAGGGTTCCGTTTTTCCTTTTGAGGTTCGGAACCCTAAAAACGATTAAAAATGTATATCATAGACTAAAAAAAATACAAGCTAATGTGTCTGGTATATTAGTTCTAATTAAAATAACAAATTACTAGAACTGTTAAGAGACGACAACTTACCGTTTAGGATTTTTAAAAGAAGATAAAATCATTTAAATATCTTACTATGACTTATAAGAATATTTAAATGATAAATACTGATTTGATGCTGTGACTTTTAATTAAAATGCAATAATATTTATTACAAATTAAAATTTATTTAATGTGTACTATTAGTTATTGATTAATGCATTAATTAATTTATTTTATTTTGTTTTGTTTAAGATATTATATTATGTATAATAATATTACCAATTATGTAAAATTAAAATATGACGTATAACTCGTATGTTGCAAATAAATAAATATGGACACGAGAAATACACTTTCGAACTATAAATATAATTTTGTTCTCCGGGGCGGACAGCAGCGGTGAACGGCAACAGCATACACCGCAATGGCAAACGTTATTGCTACATATTATAATTTTCTATGAGACTACACTTATGCAGTTAACTTCCGACCTATAGATGTAAATATTACCAATATAGGAATGCCGTTTGACATTACCGTTTGTGGCTGCCGCGCGAGAAATGGAATCATACCTTTAGCTAGCAAGAAATCAAATTAATTTGTACCTGTTCTAGTAACTTTCAGGCACTGCATCCGCTTTCGTACATCGCCACATCCCTCCTCATCTCAGTTTAGTACGCGTTGCTATACTATCGTATATTTATTTACATTGCTGCCGCCTCGTGATCCCCGTGGTCGCTATCACCCAGCCGCGTAATTTTGCGCCTGCCATTGGGCAAAGAGGGTATAAGTGAGTGCGTCAACTTCAATATGAGATACTGCTTTATGTTTTATACTTTGTCAGTAAATTCAGAACTTTTGGCATAATTATATTTATTTTAACTAATATAGTAGGTACTATTACGTACAATTCAACTGTTCCGCGTAAGTTATTATCAACAGAAAACTGTTCGCGTAGGTTTAATACGTGCGTTTGTGACATATTGTTCATTTGTGCGATGAACTGTATTCATTTTACTATATCCATTTTTAATAACTACTGTATTGAAAAAAAAAAGTAATTATTATGTATTTTTCAGAACTTTTAAACAAATGCAAATTAAAAGTTTTTTTTTTTTACCACATCGGGTGGTTTCAAATCAGGTTGCGGTACGCCTGATTTGAAGCGCTCTTTTATTACAACAAGAAACTAATCATTTACTTTACTTACATTCAAAGCAGTATCACTATATAACGTTTAGTAGATAATGAACGAGGAAGTTTGGAAGTAGCACATGTGACAAAAACGATAAATGGAAATCGCCTGATGACAGGACGCCAACACACTGGACACCTCCGCCTACCAGCAGTTGAGCAGGATGGTGGAAAATGCTCTTAACTCCTTCGATAGAAAAGCATCTATTGCCGATCCTATATCCCGATTCATATCGGGAGACATACGTATACGATACGGAGACATATCGTGATACGATACGGGTATGTCTCCCGATTCATATCGTATAGAATACGGAGAGATATCGTATGCGATACGGAGACATATCGTGATACGATACGGGTATATCTACCGATTCATATCGGGAGACATATCGTATACGATACGGAGACATATCGTGATACGATACGGGTATATCTCCCGATTCATATCGGGAGACATGTCGTGACAGATGTGGTGGAGTACATTCCAGTTTTACATAAGTTATCGTAGCACAACAATGTTCGTGTCATAAATGTACATCGTTGCTAGTACAATAACATGAAATGCCACGGCCTTTGTCTCTAAAAATAATATTATTGTCATTACTCATATTATCAAAATTATTTGTTCAACCTTAAATTATACACTGAAAATTTAATTAATACAACTCACATTCCGAACATGTTTAAACATCCCTGTTTGTTATTTTCAAACCAAATATCATTATCATGCACCTTTGTTTGTTTACGAAAGATCTATAAATTGAATGTGATGAACTGAATATTGGTTAGATTTGGTAGCGGTCAGATTTCTGCTCCCTTACCACCAACTCTTATTGCGATTCAATAACTGAATAGAATGCTTATTATATAATAAAAAAATGGAATAATTAACGTTAGAAATAAATAATTGATTAATAAAATAAACATTTGTTAAATAATAAAAACATATCAAAGAAATTAAAAACCGGGCAAGTGCGAGTCGGACTCGCCCACCTAGGGTTCCGTAGGTACGTAATATCACTATTAAATTTGATATTTTTAATTATAAATAAAAAATAATGCGTCGAAAAAAATAAATAAAATATATTTTGCAATGTGTACATCAAGCCCTTTCATATGATACCCCATTTGAACTAGTAGTTTCAATTTGAAATTTCGACACCCTATAAAAAATATAGACCCCCTATTTTTTAAGATCTATATACAAATGTATAGTTTTGAGATTTATTCTTATACTAGTAGTCTATAACGATGTTACTTGCCAAATTTCATAGTTCTAGGTCAACGGGAAGTACCCTATAGGTTTTGATTCCCTTGAGTGTGTCGAAATATGCGTTTTTTGCTGAATACTTGCCGTAACTTTTTTCTACGTAAACTTAGCAGTTTGATTATTTTACTACTTCATGGGACCGTAGACCTTTGTATACAGTTCAAATTTCAGCTTAATACCTCCACGCATTCTCGACATAGAAATTCTTGACAGACAGACAGACAGACAGACAGACAGACAGACAGACAGACAGACGGACAACAAAGTGATCTTATAAGGGTTCCGTTTTTCCTTTTGAGGTACGGAACCCTAAAAAAGAGTAAAATCTTAAGTAAAAAAATTCATAATTTTTCTCTTATATAATAAGCATTCTATTCAGTTATTGAATCGCAATTAAGAGTTGGTGGTAAGGGGGCTGTTTCCTATAATATTTTCCTCGGACCAAGTTTACTTAGTTCATATAAATGTGCATAAGTTAAATATTCCACACCTTAAAATGGAACTGTAGAACACTTGTTTCAAACAAAGATACATCTTTTACTATAAAATACATCTACACTACTATATAAAGAGGAAAGATTTGTATTTTTGTATGTATGTATGTTTGAAATGAAAAAACTCAAAAACTACTATGACGATTTTAAAAATTCTTTCACCATTGCAAAGCTACATTCACCCTGAGTAACATAGGCTATATTTATTGCTAGAAACGATTAGGGATCCTTACTAAAACTTAAGTCCACCCGTGCGAAGCCGGGACGGGACACTAGTCTTTTAATATAAGGGATTCATGTTGATTTTTTTGTAGTGAGAAGTGAAAACCTAGTCCTGGAATACAGGCTTCTCAAAGCCTACATTAGGCACCAGCTTCTCACACAATATTAATCTCCTATTTTGTAAAACGAAGACTGTGTGAGATGAAAATAAATAAATTTATTTATTTAAAAAAGATAAATGAAAATCCTTTATAGGATTTCTAATTATCTATGGTCCTCTATAAAATGGAGTTTCCTAATAAGTTTGCTCTGCTTTACATTGTGCGAAAAAACGTTTTTTGCTACCTATTCGAATAATCCTTCCATAAACTTTCATTAAATATTTGGGAAAGGGCATGCTTTTGAATAATAATAATCATTTATTACGAAATATAACTGTAGAGGCAAGAGAGAGAAGTGAGCCTCTTTTTTTTTTTAATACTACGTCGGGTGGCAGACAAGCATACGGCCGCCTGATGTGAAGCGGTTGCCGTAGCCATATTAACGCTCGCAACATAAAATATCGCTCGCGCGCCGCCATCCCCGCTGCCGACGCAGCATCTCCTTCCTTTCTTTTGACCTAACTCACTTGCAGGAACACAACAAGGGAATTATAACAATTCCCTTGACTGCGGTGTTCTGTGAGGTGGAGGTACATTCCCCAGTCGGGTAGCTTACAATTACGCTCCCTACCTCTCTTTTCGCCAGAGCTTCGTTTGTCAGTCAGCAGGGTGCACCGCGTGCAGGTGAAGTTGGCTTTGGTTCAAAGGTATTGATGAACAACTTAGACCCCAAATTCTTCCTCTCGTTCTCGCATAGCCAGTTACGTTTCGTATAGGAGCTAAAGAGGTTTTACTTCCGTCGTGTAGTGGCCGTGTGGTTTCCGGCAGACTAAAATAGAATCACTCCGTCTCTTCCCGTGGATGTCGTACAAGGCGACTTTGGGAAATACATTAGAAAACATCGATCAGACCTCCAACCCGTCTGGCCAGCATGGGGAGTGTAGGCCAAATCCTCCTTCTGTCTGGGACGGACGACAGAGGGTCGTGCTCCTGTAGTGGAGACTAAAATGACCTGATGATGAATGAATGATGAACGTGTAGTCTACAGCACACTCGTTTAAAAAACAAAACAATGCTGTACATTTTGAGCTATATCCTCTAAGACTGTATGTGTCAATATTTGGAATTAAGTTACACGCTTGACTTGCTAGAGTACATTTAAATATACGGCGTGAGCGTGTGTTCGGAATTAATAATAATATGCGAATAGTTGAGACTTTGCCGCTTTGCCAACTTGAAAGGAAATAGTACGGTTGTGGTATGGCGCCTAACTTTGTTAAGTCAATATAGGTAATGTGAAATTTTAGCTGTTGAAAGATGTAGGTACATCGATGGGAATAAAAACGCGCGGTTTTGTCTGAAATTTTGTTGGTAGATTAACGTTGTTAACGTATTTTGGGTACAAACATCAATAAATATGAAATTTTATTTTATTATTCGTATAAGACATAAAAATAATAATTATTTGAGTTTGAATGATAGCATCTCCTCTCCTCCTGTCTCCTCAATCGATGGGGTTTAGAGCATACTCTACCACGCTGCATAACTGCGGGTTGGCGGAGGTCAGCGTTTTAAAGGCCACTGACTTGCTTAACGTCTGGTATCTAACGACAACACCTGAAACCGACGGCTTAACGTGACCTCCGAAGCACGGAGGAGCTTGAGAAAAATAAACCCATTCATGGACAGGATGCGGTCGATGTAATAAACGAATCTATCTATCTATGTTGCTTGACTTGCGTGATCGATTAGACTGCCACTAGGGTTTGGGAATTCCCGACATGTTCAAAGTCCCGGGACACGAGACAGCCTACAGTCAAAATCCCGGGAATTCCCGGGACTTCGAGACTTTTTGTTTTTTTTTAGTGGGGTTGTCGTAAAATTGAAATTAAGTTAGTTTTTTTGTTTAAAATTGTACCTATTAAAAATAGCCAATTCTTTGTAAAAAAATCAACATTTATTATACAGAAAATTAAATGTTTACTTAAAGTTATTAAAATAATTTCGTTAAAAGTGAGCTGTTTGAGTAGTTGGGCATTAACAGTTGTTTACTAGCTTATAACGAAATTAATATTTACAATTTTATTCTTATTAATAATGTTATTTGTAAGAATTGAAAATATATTTTGAGTATTATTTATGGGAGTAAATAATTTATAAAATAAGTAATTAATATTTTGGGGCTATACTAGAGTATAGCTCCGAAATATTAATTACTTATTTTATTAATATTATTAATAAATATAGATATATATTAATAAATATAGATATTTGAGGTTATTAATTAGACAAATGTAAATGCTGAATTGAATATGTTTAGTAGTTTTTAATAAAGGGAATGTTTAATATGAGATAATATATAAAAGATTTATGATATTTACAGAGTCAAAAATGTCATTAAGAATAATGTTCCAATGGGCCAAACAGTTGACAAGGGGAAATGGCTAAATATCTTAAACACACCCAATGAAAGTTCAAATGTATTGCAGAGTCAAAAAATCAATTATCCTAACATTCCTTTTTTTTTTTCACTTTTTCCAAAAAATAAATGGGTTTTAATTAATATTTTAATTTTTGATACGGGTAGCGGGTACTTTAGTATGGTTGTTTACAAGAAACAGTACGAAAAAGATGGCTGATGCTAACGAATGCGCATAAAAAAAAATTGTGATGAAAAGGCCTATTAGTTAACCGGTAGTTACTTAGCAGACCACGTAGTTATTCAATAAACTTAGATATGGCGCTATGCTCTTTTAATTATTTGAGAATAAAAATGAACTTCGATAATCTTGTCTCGTCTTGAGTCTCGAGTCTCGAGTCCCGGGACTCGAGACAACTAAAATTACGAAAAGTCCCGGGACTTCGAGACCCGAGACGTCCCGGGACCCAAACCCTAACTGCCACGCGTAACGCAATGGCGTTAATAAATAAATTTCTCCTATCTTCTGAGAGCTCAATGGAGCTCTCAGAAGATAGGAGAAATTTATTTTCAAGAGAATTTATGTTCAAAAACATAAACTCCACAAATTTTATCATAAATAAAAAAGAAAAAATAAACTAGGTATATGTGTAACAAGTAAAAAACCAATCATTATTCAGATAAACCTTCGTTGGCTTTTGAAGTCCGTAGCTAATATTTGTTGGGATGTAATTATACGTTTTTTGAATAAACGAAACGAAATGAATTAATAAAAAGGTTTCAGAAACCGAGAGCACTGTGCTTAACAAAACAATATTTCCGAATGCTCTCAAAGCATTAAGAGCGTGAAGGAGCAGGAGTCGCTGAAACTTTCCCGAAACACTCAACGGATGGGTTTGATGAGTTTGCTTCTTCATAGTGATGTACCGTAATATTGTAGAAAATGTTCAGATTGTGTAAATCTTGTACAATATAAAAATCTCGTATCACGACGTTTATCTGTGATACATTTCTGAAACTACTTAAATATGATGTGTAAGTGGTGCATCAACATCTTTCGATCCCATGGTGTTGTATTTTTCTATGGTCGGTGGAGATTACTTTCCTTGAGGTGTCCTACTTGCTCGTTTGCCCCCCTTTCATATTAAAAAAAAGGATTGCACTCCGGGAGTACCGGCAGAAATGAAAACTTGAACATTAACGTTGTGCATTTTTGAATATTTTGGAATGGTTAGGGAATAATTTCGCACGAATTGCTTTATCAGTATAAAAGTTCTATCATTCATGTGGTAAAATACAATATTCATTTATTGCGCTATCGTACACTATAACGTGACAATTTATATTAGATTAAAAATAAACGGCAGGATCAGGCATACATTTACGCCGCGCGGTAGAAAGAGAGGGGGATATTACTTTCTCTCCTACGCCGCGCCGGCGGTCTACTCTTTCTCCGTCTTACGAATTTTCGGTCAGGTCACGTGTCCTGACGCGAGTTTAACATTTTTTACCCATCCTAAAAAGTGCACAACGCCGCTAAAAAAGTTTTCACTTCAAAAACTTTCACTCATTTGAAGGATGCCGAGGCTAGCCTATCAACGCAGAGTCGTATATTACGTCTTTATTTCTATTTCTTAGTGTATAAATCTATATGGCCATGGTTAATAGTTTATGTTCAATAATGTGAGGCCTACAGCTTTCTCTATCTTTCTATCTTATAATATTTTTATATTGTCAGACAAATTACACAGTGCCATCTAGCTCCAAAGTAAGCGAAGCATGTGTTATGGGTACTAGACAACTGATAAACATACGTAAATACATTTTTTTTTGTAAATACATACTTACTTATGATACATAGAAAACACCCAGACTAAGACAAACAGACATGTTCATGAACCCACGAGTGTTGGTGTCGAAGCCGCGTCATTGACCGCTACGCCACCGAGCTCGTCAAAATTCTGTCGTCAAAAATTTGTTATATTGACTATTATTCTATAACTACACATCTTTTTTGTAATACAAAGCATTGGTCTATTACCACGGCTACTCCATATAAATGTCGCATCGGTAACTACTACATAGACAATAACGACTGTGCAGAGCCTGAATGAGCGCGTATGCGTGAGGTGCCATACAAACTGTCCAAGATTCGTCTTAGAGGGGAGCTTAGGTCGACACGAGAGAGCGGCAGGAAGTGTCCATACTATACGTAGTACTATTACTTATACTGTGCAATTACCCTAGAGGATCCATACTAATATTATAAATATAAAAATGTCTGTCTATTTGTTACCTTTTATGACTTAAAATGGCTATGAACAGATTTGAATAAAATTTGGCGTGGATACTATTGGACATAGATTATGTCTTGAGGCACACATCGGAACCTAAGTGGTCGCGTATTGTGAGGTTCCAGAGAAGTTTTTTCCCGCGTACTGTCAAGCTGTGGTATGAATTGCCTGTCGAGGTTTTCTCAGGAGACTATAGCATGAGGTTCTACAAAAAGGGCGTGACGAGGTTTTTACAGGATACGAAACACGCTTGTGATGCCTTTGGTATTACAGTCGTTCATAGGCTACGTTAACTGCTTTCAATCAGGCGGGCCATATGCTTGTTTGCCACTGTAGTACTATAAAAAAAGGCAAAAGCAAATAACAATATAAACAGAGGATAAAATAAATTCACCGAAAACCGGTTTCCTTACCCCATCACTAGCTCTCTTCGATTCCTCCAATATTTCTCTTTTGTGAGTTATTTCGATGCACGATTTGACATTGAAGTTGTAATTGCTAATACAGAACTTTTGCTTTGAAATCCAATGCAATGCTTGAGACAAGAGAAATTGAACCTAATTGAATTTGAGAATAGATCCGCCTAAGTTATTAATCAAATAATAAAGTTCAATTTAATGTTTAATGCGCATCTTAAATAAGGCGGGTTATGCGCTTGTTTTCCACCTTACTGATACAAAAAGAAATATAACCTCTGTTTATACAAGAGTAGAATTTATCAGATATTTTTTTTATTGCAATAATATTGATTTATCTTTCTAGCTAGAAAATGTTGTTTATTTTTCAAGATCTTTAATAAATAGTATTGAAGGAAAGGAGTTGCTGCGTTGGCAGCGGGGGTGACGGCAACTGAGCGATATTTCATGTTACGAGAGTTACTATGGTAACGGCAACGGTTTCACATCAGGCGGGCCGTATGCGTGTTTGCTTCCGTTGTAGTATTAAAAAATCTGTTCATCTGTTCGACAGACTTCAGTCTACCATGAATTTAGTAATTTCAGAGATGATAGTCTACTCATCGGCATGAATCCATATTCGTCTCAATCCTAATAGCTGTTATATAATTGCAATATATGTAGGTATATCTATTATATTAATTACTTAATCATGTGTATAATCAAAACCGGAACGAAGAAAGTCAACAGAGAATCATATTGGTCGACGTAGTTCACAGACTAAGCAAGCTGAAGTGGCAGTGCGCTGGCCACATCTGCCAAGTCAGCGATTGCAGATGGGGCAGGAAAGTCCTAGAGTGGAGGCCACGTATGAGGCGACGAAGTGTAGCCCCCCCCCCCCTCTCTAGAGGGACCAACGACTTCAAAAAAGTGGCTGGTAGCGGTTGGATGCGACAAGCGGAGGATCGCATATGGTGGAAAGCATTGAGAAAGGCCTATATCCAGCAGTGGGTAGATACCGGCTGATAATTATGAATGATGTTTCTTTAGAATTGATTGCAGATGCTTTTACTTATTATTTCATACGGATTGAACTATCATTCGAAACACCTGAATATTCCATACTACCCTCATTCGTCAGTAACCCTAACTAAGCTATCAAAGTTTACAGTTTAATATTTAAGCAAAGCTACAGTTTGAGGCTAGCCAAGAATATCCAGCTCAAGTTCCAAGTTGTTTCAAGTTAGACCAGACGTAAATACTAGTGGTATGTAGGTGTAGCCTGCGAAGTATAAGTTAGACTTATTTAACGTATAGATATTGATGGAAAATTCGCGAGGATATTCTCGCTTTTCTAGAATTCATGATCGCTCCTGAAGATATAGGACGAAACGGACAAAGGAGCTCGTTTTGTGAAACAACTTCTCGAGTTTTGAAAAAGGCAAGGTTTAAAAAGCATGACATGGTTTTGATTTGTTACCATTATGGGTTTTTACAAGTTATGGGGTGTAAGTGGTTCATCAACATCTTTGAACCAAAGCCAACTTCACCTGCACGCGGTGCACCCTGCTGACTGACAAACGAAGCTCTGGCGAAAAGAGAGGTAGGGAGCGTAATTGTAAGCTACCCGACTGGGGAATGTACCTCCACCATACTTCTGTAAGGTGGAGGTACATTCCCCAGTCATTCCCACCTTACTTCTGCGGTATTCTTACCGCAGCCAAATAACGGTTCCCTTGAGAGCTGTTGTGTTCCTGCGAGTGAGTGAGGTCACCAGAAAGGAAGGAGATGCTGCGATGGCAGCGGGGGTGGCGGCGCGCGAGCGATATTTTATGTTGCGAGCGTTAATATGGCTACGGTAACCGCTTCACATCAGGCGGGCCGTATGCTTGTCTGCCACCCAACGTAGTATAAAAAAAAAAAAAAAAAAGTTTCAATTAGTTACACCGCCGTGTCTGTAATAAATTTGATCCACTTCGCGGTGTCCGATTGACTATGCACGATTATCTAAATGCCGCCATTTTAAATCCAATATACAAAATGGCGATTTACAATTTTCACTTTAACCCTTACTATATGGATATCAAATGAAATGGCTTGATGAGCGAAACACAGTAAGGAAACTTGTTAGTTTCTTTTTTATTAACAAATTATTAAAAGCTATTTTTCAGTTTGTACTATGTAACTTTTCAGTTTGTACTATGTAAGGGGATCTATTTGAAAAAACTATTAATTGAAAAGGCCTATTATTCCATAGATGAATTTTTAAATGATAAGATCATGACACATGTAATGTAAATAATTAATTTTAATATGATAGTTTGACATATATTCGATATAATGTAATTTTTGATAATATTGTAATACTCGTAAAATCTAATAACATTGTAATTTAATAATTTGGTATTGGATAATTTGTAAATATATTGTAACATGTTTAGTGTAATCTACGAGTTTACTATGATAAATTTGCACACCTAACGGTTAAAATATAGCGATCACACAATGTACAAAATTACCACCAAATGTAACCTATATTTATGCAAATAAATTGATTGATTGATCGATTGATGGATATTTTTTACCTACGGCTTTGAAAAGTGTATCAGTTATGACAACACTTTCTAACAAATGTAAATGTTGCTAAAGTTGCCGTATATTATTTTTGACAGGTACAATGAATCCACTTAACTTTAAAAGTACAAATGTCAATCTTTAGTCACTTTACCGAACAACTCACAAGATTTTATTATCGTGGTCCGATCGTATGAGGATGGATCACATCATGAAACGTCTAATGGTTTCATTAAATGTGAACATTAAATCTGAGATAATTTAATACTATAATGATATTTAAAAATATATCATAACCATATACATTCCTGGACAAATTAATTACACAACTCTATCTAATCAATTAAGCAAAGCTTGTACTTTTTTTTATACTGCTTCGAGTGGCAGACAAGCATACGGCCTGCCTGATGTAAGTCGGTTACTGTAGCCATATTAACGCTTGCGACATGAAATATTGCTCGCGTGCCGCCACCCCCGCTGCTAACGCAGGAACTCCCTCCTTTCTGGTGACCTCACTCACTCGCAGGAACACAACAACCCTTAAATCAATTGTTATTTGGCTGCGGTCTTCTGGGAGGTGGAGGTACTTCCCCAGTCGGGCAGCTTATAATTACGATAGCCTCTCTCTCGCCAGGGCCTCGTTTGTCAATTAGCAGGGTGCACCACGTGCAGGTGTGGTTGGCTTTGGCTCAAAGATGGTAGTAACCACTCCATATAAGTAACTATGGGTACTTATTTATTTATTTAATCGTTATGCACATAAAAACAATGTAGGTACAAAGGCGGACTTAAAGCTACAAGCATTCGACCTAACCAGTCGACCTTAGGGGTACTCAAATATTGATAAATATTGATCATTGCAATGATATAAGTACTATCGGGAAGTAAGTTTATAAGCAATTTGATCTACACTACTTTGCGTGCTTCCGCCACCAATATTCCTGCTTCAGGTTTCCTGCCGTGGCTGCTTTGGTCGTCTCTGCTCCAGCTGCTGGAGATTCGCCGAGACGACCACAGCAGCTGGAGGAGAGGCGACCAAAGCAGCCACGGCAGTCGCATGCAACTACTAACGGTAGTGGGTGGGTGCCGGCGGGCAGTAGTTTGCATGAACTAATTGGTGGCGGAAGCACGCAGAGTAGTGTAGAAATTGCCTGTAAATTTGATTTCCGCAAGATAACACCTGAATCAATTAACTAGTAGTTTATAAATTCTGTATTCTGATTTTTTTATGCTACGTTAGGTGGCAGCACAGTATAAGTAATAGTACTACGTACAGTATGGCCACTCCCTGCCGCTCTCTTATGTCAACCTCACCTCCCCTCTGAGACGAATCTGGAACAGATTGTATGGCGCCGCACGCACACACGCTCATTCCCGCTCTGCACAGACGTCATTGTTTATGTAATAGTAAACGACGCGACATTTGTATGGAGTGGCCGGGGCGTGGTGGCAAACAAGCTTACGGTCCGTCTGATGTGAAACGGTTTGCGTAGTCATATTCTTCTTCTTCTTTTTCGTCAACCCTTATGCATTCTACTGCTGTACGTTCTACTGTATTGATACGGGTCTCCCTTAAATCGAAGTTGTTTAGAGCATACTCCACCACACTGCTCAGCTACGGGTTGGTGGATGCCAGTATTTTCAAACCCCCTAAAGGTCACTGCATTGGCTTAACGACTGACATCTAACGACAACAACCGGTAGCCATATTAACGCTCGCAATATGAAATATCGCTCGCAACACCTTCTTTCCTGGTGACCCTCACTCACTCGCAAAATTACAACAATCCTCAACTGAATTGTTATTTGGCTGCAGTATTCTGTAAGGTGGAGTTACTTCCGCAATGGGGCAGCTTATAAATACCCTGAACCGCCTTACCTCCCTTTCGCCAGGGCCTCGTTAGTCAGTCAGCAGGGTGCACCACGGTTGACTTTGGATCAAAGGTGGTAGTGAGCCACTAACACTCCAAACCTCTTTTTTTTAAAGGATCAACATTGTTACAAATTCCATTAGGGTTTACTATTAATCTGCCGTTAGTTGATGTATACTCGTACATAGAATACTACCCTGGTGCCGGTTAGTTTGAAACTTGTAACTCGAACTTACTTAAATACAACCCATAAAATGCGAGCAACAGTTTCGCTCTGCCATCTAGTTAGCAACCATTTCGTTAAGTGGATTTCGTAGGTACAAGTGTTTATTACAAACACTTTGTAGAGTTTAGGGAGTAGAAGTTTGGGGATTACAATGTTTCTGTAAATATTGAGTCATATTAAAGCGGTCAGTCTTTCTACAGCTCTTGTTACTGCTCTCTCGAGACATTAGTAATATCAGGTGATCGAGGCTATTAAAAGTGTAAGGGTCACGCACCCTATACCTAACAGCTAATGCGTCCCGTGTGCCAACCTTCCGGTTATATCACGGGTTGCGAGTCTCTCGTCCAGTAAATCAACCAGACGAGAGGACCTTTACCTGCACCGCTTTTGCGCTCAGTAAACCAACCGAGCACGCAAGCGTAGCAGTAGCAGGTCTTGACAGTGTAAGGGTCAGTGCATATATGGTAAAGCGCAGCACGGAACATACGCGTGAGTCGTGGGCACGTGTGGATGCACAAGTTTTCGAACGGATGCGCAAGCCTCCGCTTATCTCACAGTTTGACGCACCATCATTGCCTTTCATTTTGCAATAGTTCGAGATTGCAAGCGTGTTTAATTTATGAATAAATAATATGACGTATTGGGACGTTCTGCTGATAACTTGCAGAAAAAAACGAAGGCAGGTCAAAAAATGAGAAGTAATCCGTATAATACAGATAGATACAAAGAGATACATTGGCCGTGAGGTTTCCGACAGACTAGAATAGAATCACTCCGTTTCTTCCCGTGGATGTCGTACAAGGCGACTAAGAGAAATACCTTATCAAATATCGATCAGGTCTCCCCAACCCGTTTGGCCAGCGTGGGGAGTATAGGCCAAGTCCTCCTTCCGTCTAGGACGGACGAGAGAGGGTCGTGCTCCTGTAGTGGAGACTAAAATGGACCTGATGATGATGATGATGATGAATCCGTATAATACAGAAAGCGGATGCGAAAAGTAGCGCGAATGCTCGCGCAGTCGCGATCCTACGCGCTACCATTCTTCTGTAGTAGTCGGAGATTGTGTTGTCTTAAATAAATTTTCGATCATATTTCAACGTTCACAAAGACGATAATGTTTTGGCAGTGAAAAATGCGACGTACTTCGCCATATATGTGCCGCCTCTTATAGTACTCATAAAATTATACTTGCTTCACTTGCCTTTAACTATTCTGCAAACATCGACAGTTTACTTTGAACTATGTAGTCATGTGGGATAGAGGATTGGGAATTGCTTACTAAACTAAAGTAATATTGTTTTTTGACAGATGCTGAGTTTATAAATGTAGTTTACTAAGAAGTATATCATGACAAGAATTAAAAGAGCCCTGTTCTCGAAACTAATGAAAAGCCTAGAATATTTTAGCTCCACAATTTCCACTGCACTTTTGCATTGCTGTTCCTCTGTAAGGTGACTATAGATTGATTGCCATGGAGATCAGCAACACCAAGGGTCACCGATGTTGCCAGCCTATACTTCTTCCTTCTTTATTTCTTTCTGTATCTGTATTATATACGCCGTATTTTTAAACTAAGTAATGTAAGTAAGTATACAAAACTATTGAAAAAACTGATAGTGAGATCACTTATCGTTAATATTAAAACCATTTTTTTAAAATACATACATATAATAGATAGAAAACACCCAGACCAAGACAAACAGACATGTTCATGCACACAAATATTTGTCTTGTGTGGAGATCGAACCTCCAACTTCGGAGTCAAAGTGGCCATTGCTAACCATTCGACCACCCAGCTCGTCTCTAGATTATAGACTTACATACCAGTAGTAAAATAGATAGATAGATATGTTATTTATTTTGTTTCTAACACATACACGCACTCTAAATTACTTAAAAAAAAAAACAAATGAATGGAATGACATTCGGTACTGATCATAATTCAGTACTGCAGAAGCGCCCGACGACCACTGACTTTCAACTATCACTCTTGAGATACCAGAGACAAGCGTATGATATTAATTATAACAAAAAAAAGCCGACTCCAAACATTACTCTACTTATATGTCTGTAGATACAGGCTGATGATGATGATGAAAAAAATACGGGACCAATCTGGAAGTATACTCTTTCAAATAAGAAAAGTTTTTTTCAAGTCGGTTTATGGCGAAGTAATGAAATAACAAACCTAACAGTTGGTAGATACAGGCTGATGATGATGATGACAAAAATGTGGGACCAATCTAGAAGTACACTCTATCAAATAAAAAATGTTTTTTCAAATCGGTTAATAAATCATGGTGTAATTAAGTACCAAACTAAAAAATAAAAAAAAAATACAGCCGAATTGAGAACCTCCTCTTTTTTTGGAGTCGGTTGAAAAGTAATCATAATAATATATTCTTAGTAAGAACGTATATGGAAAATAGTGCCCGTGGAGTATAAAAAGTATATGTGTACCACAGTGAACGGGACGGTGACCCACTATACATTCTCACTGCTGTGTCTCATGTGTAGCCAGAACTAATAGCGACGACGACCAAAAAAGGCAATGAACAATGACGTCCATTGCAGTCCCGGGCGTCCATAAGTCTACGGCTACCTTGGATCTCACAACGAATTTAATCAGAAGAAATTCTCATATCCATCATAGTATTTTTTTTATACTACGTCGGGTAGCAGACAAGCATACGGCACGCCTGATGTTAAGCGGTTATCGTAGCCACACTTACGCTCGCAACATGAAATACCGCTCGCGTGCCGCCACACCAACTCATTCACAGGAACATAACAACCCTCAAGGAAGATTGTTATATGGCTGCGGTATTCTGTGAGGTGGAGGTACTTTTTACAGTAGAACAGCTTTCAAGCACGCTGTACCCTACTTCTCTACTAGAGCCACTTTTGCCCTACTAACTATAGTAGGGTGCACTTACACCCCTAAAGTGTAAAATAAAACACTAATGCAATTTACATATAACAAAGTAGTATAATGAAGTAGTGGTCTTATCTTAAGTAATCTTCTTGGCAACTTTAAAGTACAGATTATAAAACTAGAGTGTTGCAGTTAGCACAAACTTACGGCGGTAATTTTTTAACCGGCTAAAGAAAAGGTTATAGTATATAGTATAGTTTGACTCGTATGTGTATAATACAATATTACACAGTTTTTGTATATTTTAGTCTATACCAGCTTCTAAACATGTGTGTCAAATTGCATAACTGTATGTAACTGTATGTTTGTCCGCACATATCTCAAAAACTATAAGTCGGATTTAAAAAACTGTTTTTTAGTTTGACTAGTTGTAGTTCAAGTAGTAGTAGTAGTAAAGTTTGGGGTGCAAGTTGCAACAGCTTTGAACCAAAGCCTCACCTACACGTGGTGAATCTTGCTGACTGCCTGAAATACCTTCTTCCCTCATCTGCCATCACTTACTCGCACAGACTGGCCCAATGCCACTATATTAACTTTATATAATTATTATCTACAGATAATCAGACAAAACCCCGTATATTTTTTCTATATTTTTTGCGGACACCATATAAATAAAACACTATGTTCCTTCTACAGTTAAGAGTAATCAAATGGCACCTCGTACATATGTTAAATATATCAAACGAATTAGACTGTAGAGCGTCTCAAAAATTAAAGATACATATTGTACATACACTCGATAATCATTAAACTTCATTCAGCCGAATAAAAAGATCTAATTTTATGAATCTTATAAAAACAAACGTAATATTCATTATACAAAATCAAGGATTTAATCTGTATTGCCGAAGCTACGCATACGAAATTGAATCCCTAAATAAATATTATCCGTCTCTAATCCACACCTCGATAATAACTGGGATGGGTGAACGGTAAAATATTCAAAACTGAGCTGAGTTTGAATAGACCAAGCGATTATATTGGTGAATTAACATATGAATATGGGCGATCACATTGATTTACATAAAAATTTAATATTTAAATGTGATGCTAAGTTATGCTCGAATTTTACGATGTTTAAATTTTATTTGATGTATGTAATTGCTTTACATTGTGAATTCGTGCTTGACCTGCCTAATGTTCGGTTACATACAGTATACCCACTCCCTGCTGTTCTGTCTAGTCGGCCTCACCTCCCCTACGAGTCGAATATATAACAGTTTCTTCGGCACTTTATCACATCTCAATCACATCGCAGTCTGTATTACCCATATATAATCCACTGCTGGGAAACGGATCTCCCCTTATCCGCCCGATATCATTAGCTACCATCACTGCTAAAGTGCTGGATGGTTTCCTGCAGAGACTTGAACGCCATGTGAAACTCCATGATGCGCAGTTTGGTTTCAGACCAGCAATATCCACCGAGTGTGCAATTTTGTCACTGAAGCATACCGTCGGGTAATACATACAAAGGAACACTCCTTTCTGCTGCTTTCCCTGATCTCTTAAAGGCATTTGACCTGGTAAGTTATGGCATACTTTGGACTAAGTTACGCGACGCTGGAATGCTAGTAGAGCTGATACATATCTTTAGATATTGGTACGGTCACCAGACTAACCGGGTCAGGTAGCTTGGGCAGTTTTCTGATGAGTACAAGTTGGAGGTTGGAGTTTGGGATGAGATAAGGGGGTCTTACCTCGGCTACACTCTTCAACCTATGCATAAATCAGCTGATCATAACCTTGTGAGTCATTGCGGTCTTTAATAAAATAGCGTTTCGTAAATGATATAAGTTATTAGGATTATATGGTTCTGTTAAGTTCATCTATAAGTACTCTAGATATACGGTTATATAGCTAAACTAGCTTTCGCCCGCGGTTTCGCTCGCTCGCTTCGCTGAAATTCGGGGCAAACACGTGTTTACTCATTTATCTATAGAATTAGTCGTGTAAAGTTTAAGATAAAATAGTCAACCAATCTCGTTTCCCCATAAAATTTTTGGACCTCCGTTTCACCCTCTTAGGGGATAAAATTAGAAAAGTCCTGTTAACTAATTTTATGTCAACTATGTTATATTTACAAATCGATGCCATTTTCGTAGTTAACGGTCCAGAAAACCATAGAATCAACACCCATATTGGTATTATGGCATTTCAACCCGATCGCACTCCCACATGGGGTGATTTTATGTCACGTCGGTTATGTTGGATTATAAAATAGTTGTTTTTTCCGTAATCAGCGACCCGATATAAAACAATACCCGTGACGATTTTCAGACTTTTTGACCGTAAGTTTGACATTTCAACCCCATCGCACCCCAATAGGAGATGATGGTCATGTTAGCCACGTTAAATTTTAAAATCGTTGTTGTTTTCGTAACCAGCCACCCGATAAACCATAAAAACAATACCCATGAGGTTTTTCAGACTATTGGGACCAATTTTACTAAGGGTTGAATTTTGAAAAATAATGAAACACGTGTTTAGTTATCTATGTACTATAAGTATTCGTGTAAAATTTAGAATAAAATAGCCCAACTAAACTCGTTTCCCCATACAAACTTTGAACCTCCGTTTCACCCTCTTAGGGGTAAAATTTGAAAAATCCTTTTAAATTATTTCTTGTCCACTATGCTATATTTTCAAATCGATGCCATTTTCGTAATTGACGTCCTAGAAAACCATAGAATCAACATCCATATTGATATTATGACATTTCAACCCCATCGCACCCCCACAGGGGGGATTTTATGTCACGTCGGCTACGTTTGATTAGAAAATACTTGTTATTTTCATAATCAGCGACCAAATAAACCATAAAAAGAATACCTATGATGATTTTCAGACTTTTTCACCCCCATTTAGACATTTCAACCCCATCGCACCCCATTAGGAGATGATGGGCACGTTAGCTACGTTGAATTTTAAAATCGTTGTTGTTTTCGTAATCAGCGACCCGATAAGCCATAAAAACAATACCCATGACTTTTTTTCACATGTTTTTCAGACTTTTTCACCCTATTTCACCCCTTTAGGGGTTGAATATTGAAAAATCCTGAAACACGTGTTTACTCATTTATCTATAGAAGTACTCGTGTAAAGTTTCGGATAAAATAGTCCAACTAATCTCGTTTCACCATACAAACTTTGGACCCCCGTTTCACCCCCTTAGGGGTTGAATTTTGAAAAATCCTGAAACACGTGTTTAGTCAATTATCTATAGAAGTACTCGTGTAAAATTTAGGATAAAATAGTGGAAGTAAACTCGTTTCCCCATAAAAACTTTGGACCTCTGTTTCACCCTCTTACGGGTAAAATTTGAAAAATCCTTTTAAGTAATTTCTTGTCCACTATGTTATATTTTCAAATCGATGCCATTTTCGTAATTGATGTCCCAGAAAACCATAGAATCAACACCTATATTGTTATTATGACATTTCAATCCCATAACACCCCCATAGGGGGGATTTTATGTCACGTCGGCTACGTTTAAAGTTTCGGATAAAATAGTCCAACTAATCTCGTTTCCCCATACAAACTTTGGACCCCGTTTCACCCCCTTAGGGGATGAATTTTGAAAAATCCTTTCTTAGTGTACCCCTAGACGTCATAAAGAACCTACGTGCCAAATTTCGAATCTCTAGACCTAGCGGTTTGGGCTGTGCGTTGAATTATATCAGTCAGTCAGTCAGTCAGGATTTGAATTTTATATTTATAGATGACGTGTTTGAAATAAATACACAATCACCTTTAAACGTAGGGGTGTAAGTGGTTCATCAACATCTTTGAACCAAAGTCAACCTCATCTGCACGTGGTGCGCCATGCTGACTGACAGACGAGGCTCTGACGAAAAGAGAGGTGGGACATAGCGTATTTTTAAGCTGCTCGACTGGGGATGTACCTCCACCTCATAGAATACCGCAGCCAAATAACAATTCCCTTGAGTTGTTGGGTTCCTGCAGGTGGGCCGTATGCTTGTCTGCCATCCGACGTAGTATAAAAAAAAACGTAAGTCGATTCATTAATTCAGAAGAAATTATAAGATTAATAACATTTGTTGGGCTTGATGGATACACTTCTTTTATTATCAAGTTTCGAAGTTGGAGCGAGAGCCTTTTACCAGGACTTAAAAATCTTTGTATTCGCCGTTACGCTCTTGATGTGGTTGTCATGAATAACGCATAGAAGATGTCGTTGTTCGTCTTACGATGTCTCGCTAATACTCGCTATCTTGCACAATTCGAGGCACAATGACGCAATGAGCCGGCCACAGAAAGCTTTATCTGGTCGGTCCATCTCTCGGGTAATATGTCCGCGAGGCCGCGTGGTTGGGTAATATGCACTCTCGACTCTACCCTACAAATACCAGACGTTCAATAGAAGCACCTGTTTAAAAAATACCTGTAAAAAATTTAGAAACAAGTTTCTCTGTCCCACCCGAAAGTTTTCTTTAATTACGTTTAGAGCCATATTTTCAGAGGTATGCAATGTAATTGTCTAATTTATTGTACCTAGTTTGAAAATTAAATTTATCTGTAACAAATAACTTTTTTTTTGATATAAACAAAAAGATTGAATTACATAAAGGCCTAAGCGGATCCTATTTGGGAAGCAACTGGAGAATAATCTTGTTCAAGAAGCGAGAATTAAAAATCTCAAAAGGATTTGTTCGTCCGAATTTCAACAGAAGAACACTTGAAGCCCCCACTGTGGCATAGGATTTTTGAAGTAATCCACAAATCCTCTTTGTTACTTGGAAACTAGAAAATTTTAAAGGATTTTAGTATGTCTTATGTATTTTGTTAAGGTGTTCTGGCAAAGTGGAGAGAGTAAATAACAATTAAATTTACTCTCTCACTTATTTTGCGTTCGCATATAAAATATTTTTTTTACCTGAAACTACGCCTGAAAAAATCTAAGTTTTTTACGAATAAGACATTTTAACTATTACCGTACCCCGACCACTCCATACAAATGTCGCTTCAGTATAGTTACTACTGTCTCAGCGGTGTTACTCTGTCTCCGTTGTCGAGGTCGATGAATCTTCATCTACCTCCGTGTTGTTCGATATCCATGTACCGCGACATACTACACTCAGCCTGTGACCACGGCGGGTGCAACCCGGTCGAAACGTCAGGCAATAATAAAGGTATGTAAAAACCCTTATGCATGATTGTGTTAATTCCCGTTCTTATATTTCATAAATCTACGATGAAGTTTTGTTTTCGCAATAAATAAATCCAATGGTAATCGGCTTCAGCATCGGCGGTAGGGCCCCAGTTTTCGAAATTCAGGGATTTATTCAAAAGGTCAAGGTTTAGCAGTGGTGCGATAATGGGATATTTGCTAGGAATACTTATCTCAATATGAGAACATAAGGTATAAAGTATCTCCTAGAAATAGCTCTATCGACATAGATGTCAGAATCAGCAGGCTGAAGGCGCAGTGTATGAGGATCATATATCAGTATATTTCTGCACCGTAGGTCATAGCGGGGAGGACTCATTATTTGAAGACTTCAGTATTTACAAAGATTGCATTATTTACATGGTGCGGAATTAATGATGAATATATACAAATTTATAGAGGATGTAGTAGTATGCAGTGGCATGACGAAGGGATGACGACGAGATGTGGCTAATGTTTTCAGAATACTGCTCAGCCCACTCGAAAGCGTCTACTGATCTCATTGTTGAAGTTACAGGATTATGGGGATTTTTCAGAAAGGCGTTAAGAGGTTTTTGTAGGGTCGGCAACGCGTGAGTGTTGCTTCTAGAGTCACAAGCGCCCATAGGCGCAGATAAGTGCACATAGGCTGCGATGACTATTTTCCATCAGACGAGTCGTACGCTTGTTTATAACCTAGTAGTATAAAAAAGGTACGACAGCTAAGCGAAAATGCTTGTACAAAGTAGACGGAGTCTTTTATATGCATTGATGCCGAAACTATCCTTACTTGTTTAAAATTTATAAATGCGCCGGGACAATGCTAGCTTATGAATCGGGTCGCTCGTGCAATAATATTTCTTATTACTATGCCGAATTCATTGTCTTTCCATAGTAAACTTCTCTCTCTTGAACTTTTCTAATAATTTTCTCTATGCGGAAATGGTTTAAACTAGATTTGTTCTCATTTGGAGTCGATTCGCTTAAACGAAACTTACCTAAACTGATGGTAAACTTAAGTAAACTGTGAACACAAACCATCCTTCTCAAAATGATATTAAAACGTTCAAAAAGTATACAATTTGTCAACCCTTCTCATGATAATCCCCAAGCTATCTTACGAGGTTATAAGGAAAGTTTTAAGTGTGATAAAATAAAAGTTTTAAAACTTAGATCCAACGAAGTATGCATACTTTTAAATAAAAACCGGTTAACAGGATAACGGGCCTTTTCCAGGCATGGTTCCGTAGCCTTTTAAACATATAGGTTTGAACCAATCCTTACATAATTGACAAAGAGCTGCGAAAAACAAATTAGGTACATACGTTTACACCAATATGCTTTTGTTTTTGCCAAATTTCCATTATATATTATAATGTATGTGTTTATCTAATATGCAACTTATTTCGTAATTGAATTATGTACACCATATTTAAGTATTTCCTAAAAGCTGTTGTTCTCAAAATAGGGATAAAAAGGTGGACTACCTTTTTATCCCTATTTTGAGAACAATAACTTAAAAAAAAGTAATTGTTTATTTTTGCACTTATTATCGAATAATTGATTGAGTCTGTTGAATTATATATCCAATATTTATATATGTTTTTAATATAGTATTCAGGGGGTATAATCTTAACCAGAATCAAAATATAATTGAAATAACAATTTCCATGCCAAATAGTTAAAACTACTGCTACATACAGATGGATACTGATGGACGTGGAAATACTATAAAGGTTTCGTTCCTTATCCTACGGAATCCAAAAAATAGAAAGGGTTCGCTGCACTGTTTAACTGATCATCAACTCATGCCATTTAACCAGGCACAGCATTTGCTGCGTTCTGGAGTCCTGCTACCTAAGCTAAAATCGAACTTCAGCTTAGATAAATGGTAATTGTGATCAGCTTCATCATCATCATCAGGTCATTTCAGACTCCACTACATGAGCACGACCCTCTCTCATCCGTCCCAGACAGACGGAGGGTTTGGCCTACACTCCCCACGCTGGCCAGACGGGTTGGGGAGGCCTGATCGATGTTTTATAATGTATTTCCCTTAGTCGCCTTGTACGACATCCAAGGGAAGAGACGGAGTGATTCTATTCTAGTCTGCCGGAAACTACACGGCCAATCAGCTTAGCTAGTAGGAAACCTGGAGCACATTAGCTAAGCGTAATATGTTTGAGATTATATCTAGGACGAACTTTTACTAGAACTAAAATAATCGATACTAGAATCGATATTTCGATCGATGGATAGAAGACTAGAATTAAAATAATCGATCTGAATCGGTTTTAGCTTCGGCGTATGGGGACCTTACTATCGAATATTTTGACTCGTAAATAAAAATAAATATTGTCAGACAAATTACACAGCGTCATCTAGCCCCAAAGTAAGCGAAGCTTGTGTTATGGGTACTAGACAACTGATAAACATACGTAAATACATTTTTTTTTTGTAAATACATACTTATGATACATAGAAAACACCCAGACTAAGACAAACAGACATATTCATGCACACAAATGTTTGTCCTATGTGGGAATCGAACCCACGAGCGTTGGTGTCGAAGCCGCGTCATTGACCGCTACGCCACCGAGCTCGTCAAAAATTAGCTTTTATGTTTTAGTTATTGATAAACATGTTCAGCTTATTCGGTAAAGCGCCAGAGTTTCTACCAACTAAGCTACACACAAATACCATAAATCTAAGCTGAGTTTGATATTCGCAATCTAAGCGATATCATAAGCAGAGTATCTTAGATATAATAAGCAAAATATCTTAGACTGTACTCTAGTTTTACTATGAATATACTCATTCTTGAGTTTATTTCGTTGACGTGTGCATACAAAAATTGAGTTACTTATCTTTTTACTACCAAATCGCTAGTCAATTATGTTCAAGATATCACAATTAAGCAGATTGAATATCGCTGTAAATTGCTGGTTTTGCGATCTGGTCATTTCGCTATCTAACCGTTTTGAGATTCGGATGTTTTGCTACTAAGTCGTTTTGAAATGTGGTCATTATGCTTTTTAGAAATTCTGATATAAAGACGTTCTGGATACATAGTCTTTCTGAGATGTGAACTATATGTCTACTTGGTCGTTCTGATATCTTGGTCTTCTGATACTAACCTGTGTATTAATTACTGTGTAACTTGTCTATTATTTTGTAATGTATGTCTGTTGTTTTGTCAATAAAATCAATTTAACTAATTGCAAAACAACTTTAAAAGACACAAATATTTTCAATGTTGGTAATTATATAAAATACCATTATATTTGCATGTCTTATATGAAATGTACATGAGAAATTGTCTGATGCCGTCTTCATATGTACCTACACTTTGTGCAAATAAATAATTATTGATTGATTGAACGTTTAAATTTCAGCATAGGTAATACTAGAAGTAATTGTATCATATTTTATAGCTTAATGCGTTATTGAAAATTCTCTTCACAAAGGGTATACTATATACTGCTATAGAGCGCAAAGAATACTATTAAATTAAATTTGGCTAATGCATTTACAGCGGGGAGCGAAGTGAACTAAAAATAGTGACTGGTAGTCTATGCACTAAGAAAGAAAAAGAGAAACATTATTGGTTGGCGACGACATCAACGTGCTCGCATCCGAATAATGCATACCAAAATTTTAATTTCCTATTTTAAATTCAAAATTATTATTGCACAAATACGCTTATCTGTGGTAAGTAATTCCATGTATATTTTTATGACTTGAGCTAGAAGTAGTCCTACATAATTGCTGGGCATACTGAACCCTTTGTTTGTGTAGATACTAAAAAAATAGTAGCAGAAGCGAGCGGTCAGGATTGTTGAATATACAAAACTGACAGAAAGATGAGAACCTTTAAGTCAGAGCAGAGACTTTGTGTCCCTTTGTGTGTTCTACCCAATGTACAATTCTTTTCTCTCGAATACTTGAAATGTAAATTCCATTACCTACATGACTTCCATGATCGTAACCTTCGTTCTAATAATTCTCTAGTGCTTGCTATACCACTTTTCCTTTCTGGGTTTATGTACAACTGTAACACGTTACATGCTTCACGTCTCTGGAAAGCGATACCCGAATCCAGAAGAGAGTCCTCCAGAAAGTTCAATTTTAAAAAGTATGTTCGATCTCATTTGCTGAATAATTTGTCCGGACACTAATCTTCATTGTCCCAGTTTTCTTTTTTACCTTCTGTATATATTATTCATATATTTGCTAAGTATATAATGTATTTTTTGTATTACCTTGTAAGCCGCATTTGTGTTTATCTGATCATCCCAAAGGTTGACGGGTAGATAATGCTTTTAGCCTTTGTACCCTTATTTTGTAATCAATAAAGTTTAAATAAATAAAATAAGTACAATATAGTGTGTTCAGAAATGTTGTTTGACATGACGCTAACGGCCTCCTTCCACAATTGCACCGCTCGCCATCGACAGGGGACTTATCCTCACGCATTAGAGCCGAAATAGTCACGTACAGTGCGGTTCCAGAGAGGTTTTCTCCCAGGTACAATCAAACTGGAATTAATTGTCTGTCGAGGTTTTGCCAAGAGACTACAACATGGGGTTCTTCGAAAAGGGTATGATGAGGTTTTTACAGGGACGACAACCTCTCAGTTAAAATCAAATCAAAATATCTTTATTCCTTGGACTTTATAAAGCACTTAGAAACGTCATACAAATTAAATATAAGAACATGTATCTAAATCAATACTACTCCTGCGGCATTTAACTTCGCGTCAAGACGTTTGCGCTAATCAAAAACAATATTATTGAAAAGTTGTTGATAGCCTTCTTGAGTATTCACGTTCTTTTTTTTTATCTACTGCATGTATACTGCCGAATTATTCTATATCCCATCTATATATAATGTCATAGGTATTAAGTAATTAGATAATTAAACAGAGAATACTAACAGCATCGGGTTGTTAACAGTCGACAGCCAGTAACCTCTTTCTAGCTGGAGCGCGGGTCGCTGTGAGTTGAATAATAATATATTTAGAATAATGATTGCCTCGTCGACAGGACGAGTCGTGAAATTAGTTAGGAGTGTTAATTAAGTGGATTAAATTGTTCTGACGCGATCGTGAATAAAATGCGGACAGTTCAACTTGGATGCGTGGAATGGATATCTGGATGTGGAATTTGTGACCAAATTCGTTTTTTTTTATATCGCGCTGGATGCATTTTTTATATGGGGGCAAACGAGCATGTGGGTCACCTGGTGGTAAGCAATCACCACCGCCCATGGAGATCAGCAACACCAAGGGGTTGCCGATCCGTTGCCAGCCTTAAGGAAAGTGAAGACACTGTTCTTGAAGGCTCCCATGTCATAATTTTTCGGAAATTTCGCTGAAGGAAGTTTATTTCATTTTATGTCATCATCATCATCAGGTCATTTTAGTTCACTACAGGAGCACGACCCTCTCGTCCGTCACAGACAGGAGTATTTGGCCTACACTCCCCACGCTGGCCAGACGGGTTGGAGGGCCTGATCGATGTTTGATAATGTATTTCCCTTAGTCGCCTTGTACGACATCCACGGTAAGAGAAGGAGTGACGGACGGTATTTTAGTCTGCCGGAAACCACACGGCCAGAAATCATTCTATGTATTATCATTTACTTATGTATTAGATTGCTACTACAGCACATTTCCTACTGCTACGTATATTTTACTTTTTCTTATACTACGTTGGGAGGCATAATAGCATACGGCCTGTCTTATATGAAGTGGTTACCGTAGCCATATTAACGCTCGCAACATGAAATATCGCCCACCACCCCCTCTGCCAAGGCAGCAATTCCTTCCTTTCTTGTGACACTTACATGCAGGAACACAACAAACCTCAACGGAAATGTTATTTGGCTGCGGTATTCTGAGTGGTGGAGGTACTTAACAAGTCGGTTAGCTTACAAATACGTTGTACCCTACCTCTCTTTTGCCAGAGCATCTTTCGCTAGACGGCAGGGTGCACCACGTGCAGTTGAGGCTAACTTTAGCTCTAAAGATCGTTACACCCCGCAGATAAGTTGGAGGTACTTCTTCAATTGGGCTCGATTTACCTTACCTCTCTGTCGGCAATGTGCTCCACACTAGTGATGGGTCGTCGACGATTTTACAGTAGACGCAACGAGACCGTTTACCGTCGACGATGAACTAGTTTAAAAAACAGTCTAATTTTCGACTAGTTTACGTCGTCGTCGATAAGACTATTTCTTCACTTAAGTGATTGGCAAACGTAAACGAACGAAAATCTCATTTGTCAAGTCGACGAGACGAGACGATCGCGACGCGACGCAACGGACTCATCAACCAGTCGAAGAATAAACTAGTTTATCTGTGAACTATAAACTAGTTTAATCGTTCACGCACAAAAAAACAGTTTACAAGTACGGTTCGTTCATTCAACGCCCATCGAGACGAGACGATCGCGACGCGACGCAACGGACTCATCAACCAGTCGAAGAATAAACTAGTTTATCTGTGAACTGTAAACTAGTTTAATCGTTCACGCACAAAAAACAGTTTACAAAAACGGTTCGTTCATTCAACGCCTATCTCTACTCTACACGCGAATATTGTCAAGCCCAAGCTTTTCGTTAGGTATGTCGCACATGGGCTGCAAAAAAGAAACCGCCTTGTGTTTCTGGATGGATCCTTTTGTCAACCCTTTTTCATCCCATTGCTGGGATACAGGTCTCCCCTCAATCGAAGGGGTAGTATACTCCACTACGCTACTCAACTGCGGATTGGTCAGTATTTTCAGCCGCCTAAAGGCCACTGACTTGACTTAACGACTGTCATCCAACGATAACAGCCAGGACCGACGGCTTAACGTGCCCTCCGAAGCACGGAGGAGCTCCAGATAAATAGACCCATCCATGAACAGGCTACGGTCGACGTTACTTGACTTACGTGATCGATTAGACTGCCACGCGTAACGTCGCCATCGAAGTCATCTAGCTGGATACCACAAAGTTATTGAAAAAAAGGAAGGGTAGACCCTTTCTTTAACGTTAGGTTTCGTATGTACTTTTAGTGTTAATAGTAGCAGTACCTATCCCTAATAACAGACTCTGCCAAAGAACAGACTTTGCCTAACTAAAGGAAAGAAAAGAATTTTATTGGCATCACATACTTAAAACTTTGTGTCCTTCCTATTATTATATTAAGGTAATTCATTAATATGATGCGAATGATAATCGAAGCATCTGAAATAGTGGCATTTTTCGCCATTTGACTTTCTGTGCACGAATTGAAGAAAAATCATGGTCGCGTATGTACAATTCTTAAAAGATTGTCTTTTGCGATTTTATAGGTTGTGGAATTAACTCTACCAAGGTAAGCCCTGGTATGTAATTGAAGCGTTTTTTTTTTAAAAAAAAAGGCATAAAGGAGTTTTGACAGGGTAAACGACGCACAAGCTGTGATAACTACTCGTTGATAATTCATTCATTTATTATACATTAATTCTTCATTCATTCATTCAACGTTCATTCGTTCATCATTCATCGTTCATCATTTACTGATTAATTCAACTAGACTATTTGCTTGTTTGCCACCTTAGTTGTATAAAAAAATCTGAGTTGTAATTCCCAAATATTACCCTTAAATGAAGACATAAAAACAAGGAAAAAGCTTTTGACGTCCGTTCCTAATGTTTTCGTTTGTCGTCTCAAAAGCTTTATTTGTTATTTTTCATACTTGCTGCTGAAATTAAATCTGCAAGCGTGCTACCTTTTTAATTATGTACTGCTCTACTTTTAGTTTATAGCAGGATAAAGGCCGCCTTTCGTGTTGCCGTGTGACTTATTAAAAAGGTCTCGACATAATTCTGCAATTTTTACCAAGTTTTTTCCTGAAAAGGTATTTACCCTGGAGGATTACCTCGGTGTCCATAGAGAGGAAAGCGATAAAAGTATCTATCAATAATGTCAAAGTTTGGATATAATAGGTTTATTGGGAATATCGATGGGAGCGTATAAATAAATAAATAAATATTCCTGGACAAATTACACACGGCCATCTAATACTAAACTAAGCAAAGCTTGTACTATGTGCACTAGATTACGGATGTTATACCACAGTATAAGTAATTATACTTAAATACATTTTTTGTAAGTACATACTACATAGAAAACACCCAAACCAAGACAAACAGACATAAACATGTCTGTTTAAATAACAAGATGTGCATAAACATGCACACAAATATTTGTCTTGTGCGGGGATCGAACCCGCGATCTCGGTGTCAAAGTGGCCATTACTAACTATATCCAAATATTGGCTGTGTGGTTTCCGGAAGACTAGAATAGAATCACTCCGTTTTTTTCCGTGGATGTAGTACAAGGCGACTAAGGGAAATACATTATCAAATATCGATCAGGCTTCCCCAACCCGTCCGGCCAGCGCGTGGGGAGTGTAGGCCAAATCCTCCTTCCGTCTAGGACGGACGAGAGAGGGTCGTGCTCCTGTAGTGGATACTAAAATGGACCTGATGTTGAAGATCCAAATATTATTGAATTTAATTTGTTATTTTTAATTTGTATATTTTGTAATGACATATTTAATTATTAAATTTAATTTGTATTTCTGCTAATGACATTCAATTTATGATGAATTAACTGTGATTATTATAATGAATCTGTATTACTAATGGAAATGTTCCGAAATAAAAAGATATTATTATTAATAAACATCAGAACTTTCGAAATTTCGTATATCCATTTCGGAGTACGTAACCAGAGAATGGTTACGACATATTCACCTCTAGTATGATTACAAGCTAGGATACTGTGTGTAAGTAGTAAGAAACAAGCTAAAACATGTATAAAAATTGTTCCCAATAAAATAAGTAAGACTTGGATCTTCCTTGTTTGATTGAGGGTTAAAATTACATTAAATTTTGATTGGCTTTGTATTTTTGGTCCAATTTTCCCTGATCTTTTTTTTATGTCAGCATAATGGCGGCCAAGAGAGATTACCCCATTTTTACACTTGAACGTCAAGGCTATTGGAATTTAAAAAGGTAGATTTATTACGAATAAATTAAATTGAAGTCTTAAAATTTGTCTAGAATAGTAGTGAAAACTTAAGGGAATAAAATAGCTTTCGTGAAAGCGACATGGTGTCTATAATGTACAAAGAAAATATGTGCTGTTAGAACTGATACTTCTGTTGGGCATATCTCAACTCCATCCTTTGCAATGCCGACATTTATTTTTATATATGAGAGGCCAACGAGCACGAAATATCTAAATAATACACAATCTAAATCATATAAACAATATAAACTACAAAAGTTAGCAATATCATAGATGTGCAATATCTATTTTGTATGCATAAAAGGCAAACCTTACTGACTTCTCTATCAACGCAGCGTCAATATCACTGGAGTGATCGGGTTGAAATGTGGCATACAGGTACCTATTATGTATGTATGGTTAGTTTATTTTTGATAATTTTAGCGTAATACTACACCCCGGCGACTCCATACAAATGTCGCGTTGTGAACTACTACATAAACAACGACGTCTGTGCGAAGCGTGAATGAGCGTGTGTGCGTGCGGCGCCATGCCACAGCATAGTAATACAACCAGTACTTTAACTTGATACTAGCGCCCAAATCGGCGCACGCATACTGCCAATCGTCATTTACACGACCGCTCAGGACGATTTGGTGCGCGGCGCACCAAAACTTGCGCCGATTTGGGCGCTAGTATGAAGTTAAAGTACTGGTTGCACTTATACTGTGGCCTTGCTAACTGTTCCAGATTTGTCTCAGAGGGAAGGTGAGGTCGACACGAGAGAGCGGTAGAGACTGGCCATACTATACGTAATACAATTACTTATACTGTGGCAATACCGGGATTCCCGCGTACGAAATCACGCGGGAAAGCTAGTCAACGATGTTGTTTGAAATATAATAGGCTCTGATATTGCAAACGTTTATTCTTTAACTATTAAGTTGTTACCGCATAATAAATATTTAATTGCCGACAGCATATTACGTAGAAAATTACTAGCCATATCTTTAATGTTCACTTTATCCTCTAATTTTATTACCATCACAATTGAAGCATATGAAGGAAGTAAACATATAATTTCGTGCATTATCAATTTTATTACCAAGTACAAAGTAAAAGTTTCCTGGAATCGACATTCAATAATTTTAGCAATTGGTTGTCTGTTCTGTAATTATTTCTAATTTATACTCGTATGTAATAGCGTAATACCACAAGAAAATATGAATGCGTGTCTGTGTGTTTGTGTGTGCTCTCTATCTACTCTATTTGACCGTTCAAAACGAAGAGCAGGATCAGTTGTTCGTAACCCAATCTCTGGCCGGCTGGAGTCACTCTCTTCACGTAGAGTAGAGAGATGTTGCGTCTCTTTTCGTACTCTACAAATTATACCACGAGGAGTGTTCAGATGACTGTTTGGTTTACTAGACGAGAGATTCGCAATCCTGTGCTATAATCGGAAGGTTGGCACACATTAGCAGTTACGTGTTTGATTTGATACTTACCCCGGAGTTTCACTATCGTACAACTCGATTTCTTGATAATTGGCGATCTAACACAGTGTGTTAAGACTTTTTTTTTACCACGAATTGTGGAATGAACTTCCCTCAGCGGTATTCCCAAACAAATATGACTTGGGAGTCTGTATTTCTCTTAAAAGATTGGCGACTACTTAGAGTTGCTGATTTCTATGAGTGCTACTTACCTTCAAGTGACCCAGATGCTCGCTTGACCCTCTTTCATAAAAAAAAATATAACTTGAGAACAGATAGGTACAAGAATAGCACTTCCTCTATACAAACTTTGAACCTTTGTGTGTCCTTAACACAAGCACAGCTCGGCCTCACGAATTCTTATATATAATAATATGAGAATACTCTACTTATGATATAACGTTAAACATATCACATTCTTTATATCAAAAAGCACATAAAGAAATAAAGATATGAAAAAACCCATGCAATATAACCGCGGGTGGGTAATAAGCAGTCATGGCATGAACGAACATACGCCAGGACCGCTAAGGGTATTATTAAATTCATTTACGCCACTTTGCGTGGAGAAGTCATAAAGCTTATTGCGTCAAACATATGTATTCGCATATTTATCACGCTCCCCTTTGGCGAAACTTGCGAAAAAATTCTTAGAAAAATTGCTAATAATCGTTTATTTTCTTTGTTTGAATCTTTTCGGGAATGATTTTTTTTTGTTTGCCAATGATATAATTTATGGTTAAATGAACTTACCTTAAGTGAAATTCAACCAAACAGTAACAAGGTAACATCCTCGATATTCAATACGTAGCAGTAACTTAACCTAACCTAACCTACCGCATCTGCATAGAGTTTAGATATATTATTTTTCAACTAGCTATGAATTTTATTTTTCAACTAGCTATAAATATTGTCAGACAAAATTACACAGCGCCATCTAGCCCCAAAGTAAGCGAAGCTTGTGTTATGGGCACTAGACAACTGATAAACATACGTAAATACATTTTTTTTTGTAAATACATACTTATGATACATAGAAAACACCCAGACCAAGAAAAACAGACATGTTCATGCACACAAATGTTTGTCCTGTGTGGGAATCGAACCCACGACCGTTGGTGTCGAAGCCGCGTCATTGACCGCTACGCCACCAAGCACGTCGAAATTAAAAATGAATGTGAAAGATGTACAAAAAATTGTTGTCTGCAAATTATATTTAAATAATCATTTCATATTTTTCACGTTGATATTTTCATTCGTACGCGCATCAGCCGAAACCACTGATTGAATACAAATTCTAATTACTGAAAAATGTGTTTATTCAGAATTTTATATAGCATTTATTTCATGAAATTTCAATTTGAAGTTATATAACTGCCGCCGCCGCTGTAGCGAGCGTGCGGTGTTGAGGTACGTTAGTACTATTACTTATACTGTGGTAACACACCTCGTGTTGTATGTCTATTATGACAGATGGAATTAAATCCTTGCAGACAAAGCCACAGACACAGCTAGTCTAACAATCATAAAAATCACTTAAAATACATTTAAACTATGCATTTACTACAATGCTTATAAAGTCTTCGATTATAAAAGTTTTTTTTTTATACCACGTTAGCGGCATATAAACGGCCTGCTTGATGTGAAGCGGTTACCGTAGCCATATTATTGCTCGTAACATGAAATATCGCTCGCGCGAAACCATCCCTGCTGCCACAACAAAAATTATTACAAATAAACAACTACACTTCATACAAACAATTTCTATTATTATTAAAGTGAAGCACAATAAGAAGTACTCGCAAGTCGATTACTTACCAGATCTTAGAGCTTTTCCTGTTGGCAATGTTGGAAGTTGTATCCTGTATTGAAGCATCTGTCATTTTCAATTCTTATTTAATCAATACTAAAAACAGTACGAATTATAATAGTATTATTATATTGATTTTATCAAAGAAATACACACACATCTATATATATAAAAATCAATGCCAATTTTCGTTGTAATTTTATAACTCAAGAACGGGCACACCTATCCAAACCAAATGTTTAGGCTTAGTTCGGACTATTTAGTAGATGGTTTATGTGAAGTTTGCACAAAATCGGTAGAGCGGTACTTCATTTATCACATTTTTTGTAGCAAATGAATTCAATAAATGGCAAAATGATCCATTTTGCTAATGGGAATTTTGCTGTCAAATTGAAACTTTTTTCAGATGGGGATTGTGCTGTCAAATTGATACTTTTTTCAGTGTTGACAGTAAAATCATGTTGTTATGTCATTCATGCGGTCATTTAATTTTGGACGTGCTTCGACTTTATGTTGCCTGTTCCAGAGTCGGTAAAGGTAAAGCCGTTTGTTTATTCATGCTCAAAATAGAAAAACAAAAAATATTGTTTATCCAAATGTTTTGGATTAAATTTCAAAATAGCTAGCAATTAATAAAATATTTTTTTGTTTGAATAAATGAATTTGATGTTCCAATAATTTTTTTTTAGTATTTCACTTTATACGTAGCGAAGCACGTACTGGGCCGCTAGTTATATATACAAATTACAGACAACTTTCCCGACGTAAAAGTGAGACCAATTGATTTGACATTTCAAGTTATTTGTTCATTTGTCATTTGTTCTATATTTAACGAGCTTGATATAAATTTCTAAAGGTACGCATAAACATTTGACAACCAATAAATATCTCAATCCTTAGTCAACTGACACTATTTGTGTGGCAAAATGTTTTTCTATTATTTTATTTTTTCGTCAATTTTCCAATGTTTTTTATTATCGTATTTCGAATGAAGACAAATCCAAAAACACAAAAATCATAAAAATCGGTCCAGCCATTGTTGAGTTATATAAATGTAACTAACACGACTTTGTATTATATACATTGCTATTGCCGTACGACTTCTGAAAAATCGCAGCGAAGGGTACTCGAGGGCAGTGAAAGAGACGCGAATTGCTTAGTTGTTTATGTCAAGACTCACAGCTCACCTCGACTGAGACTAATTACCACAGTATAAGTAATAGTATGCTATTACTTCGGCTTGTATGAACCGTAGTTTTTTATAGAAAGCATTAGCGTCTTGGCCGTGTGTTTTCCGGCAGACTAGAATAGAATCACTCCGTCTCTTCCTGTGGACGTCGTAAAAGGCGACTAAGGGAAATACATTATCAAATATCTATCAGGCCTCCCCAACCGGTCTGGCCAGCGTGGGGAGTGTAGGCCAAATCCTCCTTCCGTCTAGGACGGACGAGAGAGGGTCTGCTCCTGTAGTGGAGACTAAAATGGACCTGATGATGATAATGATGATGAAGTAAGAGGCCAGTGTTTTCAAGCCGCACAAAGGCAACTTATTTGGTGTTAAACCAAATGTCATCATGTGATCTCATGCGATGTGATGTCATGCTGTCATCTACTGACAACAATCGGGAACGATGGCTTAACGTGCCTTTCGAAGCACGATAGATATAGCATACCTATACTAAATTGCGTTAGCAAAAGGGTTCTTGCTGTTACATGGATAGCTAGTTATAATTAGTAACGTACGTTGGGACATAGACTATCGCCATCATTATCATATCAGCGATTGAATATACATGCTATCTCTTTTTCTCACTGAGCGCAAAATAGCACCAATTTTACTTGAATAGAAACTTTTTAACAAAAAAATTAAACCGCCGAAAAAAATGAATAGCATAAAATAATAAACTTTGTTTTTATTGACCTTAATACCTAAGTTTTTAAACTAATTTAAGTACACCTAAGTAATTTTGAGTCGGCGCCAAACAATGAATGAACAAAGATTACTAAATTACCTCAAACAATCAATCATCTTCTGTTTTCCTACCCTTAGGGTTGATTTTTTTTTTCCAAATTTATATGGGACCAACATCGGGGTAAATTTGTTTTCCCTTTCCAATAAAAAACAATTATCAAAATCGGACATAAAAAAAAATATACGCGTCGAATTGAGAACCTCCTCCCTTTTTTTTCGTCGGTTAAAAAATGTGATATTGACTAAAGTACGTGTTAAAATCAATTATTATTGCGTATTTCCGTGTGGTTGAGAAGCTCGATAACGTCTATGTCAGTCCGTGGATGGGTTTATGTATCTCGAGTACCTCCGTATTTCGTAGGGCACGTGAAACTGTTGTCATTAGATGACAGTCGTTAAGCCAAATTAGTGACCTTTAGGCGGCTTGAAAACACTGGCCTCCGCCAACCCGCAGTTGAGCTGCGTGGTGGAGTATGCTCTAAACCCCGTCTATTTAAGGGGGTCTGTCGTATCCTAGCAGTTAATATAAAATAAACAAATATTTCTGGACAATTCACACATGGCCATCTAGTCCCAAATTAAGCGCAAAGCTTGTGCTATGGGTACTTAACAACTGATAAATGTACTTAAATACATTTTTTTTGTAAATACATACTTATAATACATAGAAAACGCCCAGACCAAGACAAACAGACATGTTCATGCACACAAATGTTTGTCTTGTGCGGGAATCGAACCCGCGACCTCGGAGTCAAAGTGGCCATTGCTAAACATTTGACCACGACTTCTGTGTGATATGTGATCTCTTGGGCTGTAATTACTTTATCAACATAAATTATGCATTTTCGTAATAAAGGAGATTGTATCACAGGTAACCCAATATAAAAAAAAAATATACTTAAAACGTTTAATCAAAATAACATCTTTGGAAGGAAAATATCTCATTATACGATAGGGCGTTTCCTTTAACGTTCTGCATATGCAACGCATTCATAGAATTTAATGGCTGCATTTAATGCACTTTTATTTAAAATGTTTTCAACAGCGCACTGAGAGCACTTGACGTTATGAGTTGGTGTGTGTATTGTGGGTTATGTGCTATTTATTTCAAAATTGTGTTTTATACTTTCCGCTTTAAAGTCTATTTTTCATGAAACTTCAATTAAGATTTTAAAAGGCCATGTTCAACAGTTGGAAAATGAATTGAACCTGTATTATGGCGTATATATAAAATACAATGCAGGAGGCTTTATTGCACTAGAAGAAAAAAAAATAGTAAGTAGATATAACTGTGCACTGTTAGGGATAGACATATTGCAATAGGAGTGTAAGAGCAACTTCACTTACACAAGAAGTCAAATAATAGTTTGCTAGAGGTCTATAGGGTTATTGTGTTCCTGCGAGTGAAGGTGTTTAATAGGAAGGAATAAGTTGCTGCATTAAATAAAATAAATAAATATTGTCAGACAAAATTACACAGCGCCATATAGCCCCAAAGTAAGCGAAGCTTGTGTTATGGGTACTAGACAACTGATAAACATACGTAAATACATTTTTTTTGTAAATACATACTTATGATACATAGAAAACCCCCAGACTAAGACAAACAGACATTGTCATGCACACATGATGATGTGGGAATCGAACCCACGAGCGTTGGTGTCGAAGCCGCTTCATTGACCGCTACGCCACCGAGCTCGTTAAATTGTTAAATGACTGTTAAGGTACATAATTGCTAAGTTAATAAGTTAGCGGAACAAGTCTTACTAGTTTAGATAATGGTCTGTGTGTTTAGATATTGAAATTAAATAATAAATAAATAAATATTCCTGGAAAATTGCACAGCGCCATTTAGTCCCAAACTAAGCAGAGCTTGTTCTAAGGGAACTAGATAACTGAAATATGTACTCATATACATTTTTTTTTTGTAAACTCATACATAGAATACACCAAGACCATGCGCACAAATATTCTTGTGCGGGAATCGAACCCGCGACCTCGTAGTCAAAGTGGCTATTGCTAGCCATTCGACCACCGAGCCCTTAGGTATGCTGTTAAAGTCATTATTTTGCCGTTTTTATTACATTATATACAGGGGTATGTATTATGTAGGGACATAATTAATAGAACATACGTGTAGACTGCCTTAGTTTTACTCTAGTATTTACAGTATTTCCTAAGTTAATAAATTAATACAAATACAGTAAAAGTTAGTCACAGCTTTCCGACACACTTTTGTACTTTTTTTGCTAGTCCGAACTATTTCCTAAGTTTCGTAGTGACTTCTAACCTTGTTTCTGAAGTGAAGCAGTGCAAAATACTGTACAAAGAACTATTCGCTTACAAAACTATTTACAGCATTTCAGTGAGAACGTAACAACTTTAGTGCATTGTACTGTTTTTGAAAAAGCGCCAAGCTTTTAAACACAGAATGTATATCATGATACCTTCTTCTTCTCTATGTGCTTTCTTCTTATCGAACGTTGGCAATCATCGGCGTAATATATTATACTCCCAATCTAGCTGCACGGAACATAGATCACATACTTATGTTATACTACTGGAGTAACATTTATAGGCATGATGTTTTGTACACCCGAACTTCTTTTTTGTCAAAGTACGAAGTAGATATGCATCTATTTAAATCAGTATATAATAATTGTTTCACTATATCGTCAAGAAACTGCTGCAAATGGTTGAAATTATTTAGGCGCATTATGTAATTATTTTTTTAAACAAGTTTTAAAATTTCCGATTATCGTAGACAGAGAAAAACTATAGACATATCAAAAAGTTCCCTGGCATTCACATTTTAACGTAATTATGTACGGAGATAAGATATATTGATATGTACTATTCTTTGCATTTCGCATATTCGCAGGAACACAACAACCCTTAGGGGAATTGTTATTTGGCTGCGGTATTCCGTGAAGTAGAGGTAATCCTCAAGTTCTCTCTTTTCCCCAGAGCCTCGTCTGTCAGTCAGCAGGGTGCACCAGGTGCAGGTGAGGTTGGCTTTGATTCAAAGATCTTGACGAATCACTTACACCCAAATATATATCTATCTGATAGCAGCCCCAGATGCATTTTTTTAACGGCACAATTCTAAATCGCGAACTAAAATGTGCAATATGTATTTATATATTTCATAAAATAACTAGCTTTCTATAAAGAAATAACAAGGATCTTAGCAAAACATGATTGCCTGATGTCTAGCGTAACAAAGGATAGTAAATAGAGTGTAAACATACGAGCAAATATTTTGGTTTACATTCGATAAATTGTAAAATTTGCGGTAATGACGTTTACTTCGTAGTAACCACCTATAATAACAATCCATTACCTAGCCTAGCAAAAAAGCGAAATAAAACTTAAATAGCAAAATGACCTTCCGAAATGGCGAGAGCTGATATTCACTGTTATTCAACATTTTATTAAACTTTATCAATATTACAAAATAGAAACAAAATAAATACTTTAAGGTGTGGTGAAACGTTTAAAATTTCCAAGTTATAGTTGAAAGGAAAACGTTATAGAATTTTAAAGGTTATTAAATTTATAGTTGCTTGCCAGAAGGAAAATCTATATATATAAAAGAAAGTCGTGTTTGTTACAACACTTATAACTCGAGAACGGCTGGACCGATTGCCATGGTTTTTGATTTGTTGGGTTTGTTTCCGTCCCGAATAGCAGAATAACTCTTAAAAACATTGGAAAATTCTCGAAAAAATAAAATAAAAGAAAAAACATTTTCCCATACAAATGAAAGTGTCAGTTGAAAAAGGGATTACGATATTTATTGGTTGTCAAATATCAAAACGTCAAATCGATTGGTGTCACTTTTATGTCGCGAAAGTTGTCTGTGATTTGTTATGAAAATTTAAAAATGTCAAATCGATAGGGGTGAAAACGCTTTTCCCATGGGGTTCGAGCGCAAGAATCAAATCAGAGTAAACATCAAAAGAAATGACAATTACAAATCACCAAAATGATAAAACCTATTTCAAAACTTAAAAAAAAACCGCCTAAAGGCCACTGACTTAACTTAACGACTGTCATTAAATGATAACAACCGGGACCGACAGCTTAACGTGCCTTCCGAAGCACGGAGGAGCTCAAGATGAGCTAATGATAACAACCGGGACCGACGGCTTAACGTGCCTTCCGAAGCACGGAGGAGCTCAAGATGAGCTAATGATAACAACCGGGCCGACGGCTTAACGTGCCTTCCGAAGCACGGAGGAGCTCAAGATGAGCTAATGATAACAACCCGGACCGACGGCTTAACGTGCCTTCCGAAGCACGGAGGAGCTCAAGATGAGCTAATGATAACAACCGGGACCGATGGCTTAACGTGCCTTCCGAAGCACGGAGGAGCTCAAGATGAGCTAATGATAACAACCGGGACCGACGGCTTAACGTGCCTTCCGAAGCACGGAGGAGCTCAAGATGAGCTAATGATAACAACCGGGACCGATGGCTTAACGTGTCTTTCGAATCACGGAGGAGCTCGAGGTAATATAAACCCATCCGTGTACAGGCTACGGTCGACGTTGCTTAACTTGCGTGTTCAATTAGACTGACACGCGCAATGACGCCATCGAGCTTCTCTATTATTTTCTACTATTCATTGTTTTAATTCCATAAAATCATAAATTTAGTTCAGCTATTATGTACCACGACATTCATTGATTGTTAGGCGGTACGAAGTTCGCCGGGACAGCTAGTAAGTTATAAAAGAAAAGTTATGAAAGTTTCATGAAGCCCCTTATGGTAAGCTTTTGGGCATAAGATTTAGTAACAAGAAAGTGAAGGTAGAAATAAATAAAACTTTAAAGTTATCAGAGATTTTTTTTTCTAGAAAATACAGGTTCATCCCTCAGTTCTACAAAATACAATACTAAATTAACATGGGCGCCAGATTTGGTCCGATGCCATATCAAAAATAAGAAATAAAGTCAGCAGCAGAGCACAAGTTAAAAGTATATATATCAGGGTAGTGGGTATTTTACAGGGCCTACATTCCTATTGCGATCAGATTGTTTAGACAATAAAAAATAAAACTCGGTTGTCTGTAAAGTCGGTGTACTGACGATAGTTGAACGTGACAACGTCATAAGAAAATACTGATGGAATGTTTGCATTTTTCAAAAGAAAATTTTAATGGAACGCCTCAGAGCGAGGTAACGCCGCAAGAGTGATGTTTTTTCGTGCGTGCAGCCGGCTCCATCGAATTATAAGACGTTGTCACGTCAAAATCACAGATATAAGTAAGATTGTAATATAAATGACCAGGTCCAGAGGTCGGGTAAAAACTTAAAACCAAAAGTATTGTCGCCCGGATTTGTGTTATGGCAATAATTTATCTGTCGACACAATTCTGTGCAGGTAATCGATATCCGATCCTGAGGTCGGATTGGCTTTGAAACAGTGCAGCGCCTCCATTATATTGCAAACGGAGGGTGGTTCGGTGCAAGATATGAGGGTAAATAAAAAAACCTCCCTGTGGACAAAATGCCACGCAATAGCACAGGGATTGCACTTGTGCACAGAATCATGTCTCAGAATAACAAGATAACAATATCACGTCTCAGAATAACAAGATAACAATGTTTAGAATAATTTTGATATATAAATATATTCATAACTTTAATTTATTAAGTGAAACGCTTATATACGTCAAAAAGTATTCCTCTTTTTTTTAGTCAACATACTTTGCTACGGAAACGTCCAAATTATAAATCCGTATATTCCGCCATTAAGTATTCAAAGTGGCTGCCCGAAAAGCCAGTGAAACTAAGCTTATTATCTATCTTACACGTTTTACTATACTGTAAGTTTATTGATATCAATCGAAACTTGTTTTAAGACAGTTTGTAAATTTATTCAAGATTCTTGACTGTTTATGTCACACATTTCAAAAACCAACTTAGAATTCGGTTGAATTTCAAAAAACAACTTAGAATCATCATATACAAAATAAAGAAACGCACTGACATTATACACTTTTACGCATACGCCTGCACGAGGTGCACCCTGCTGACAGTGCTGACTGACCAACGAAGCTCTGGCGAACAGAGAGGTAGGGAGCGTAATGTAAGCTACCCGACTGGGGAATGTACCTCCACCTCACAGAATACCGCAGCCAAATAACAATTACCTTGACGACGATGTTGTGTTCCTACGAGTGAGTGAGGTCACCAGAAGAGAAGGGAAGGAGATGCGTTGACAGCGGGGGTGGCGGTGCGCGAGCGATATTTTATGTTGCGAGCATTAATATGGCTACGGTAACCGTATGCTTCATCATCAGGCAGGCCGTATGCTTGTCTGGCAGATGTAGTATAAAAAAAAAACCGAATTTTTATCTATTTTTATATGAAGTCTTATAACACCTCGCACATCTATCCGCGCCTAATTATCCGAATCGGGAAGGGCGAGTAGTGCGAAGTGTCATATGATTTCATTTAGATAGTTGTAAAATTCGATTTGTTCGGTTTGTTTGGCGCGTTTAGGTCGGATAGATGTGCGTTCACCGTTATCCTGAATATATAAAACCTCTGTAATATATCTTTCTCTATATTCTATTAAATTTTTATAATGGTTATCTAGGTAGATAACCTACAGGTTGTCTAAATAGATAAGATATAAACATTTTATATAATATAGAGTAAGAATTAATATATTACGCTTTACATATGGGATGTAAGTGGTTCATCAAGATCTTTGAACCAAAGCCAACTTCACCTGCACGCGGTGCACCCTGCTGACTGACAAACGAAGCTCTGGCGAAAAGAGAGGTAGGGAGCCTAATCGTAAGCTACCCAACTGGAGAATGTACCTCCACCTCACAGAATACCGCAGCAAAATAACAATTCCCTTGAGGGTTGTTGTGTTACTGCGAGTGAGTGAGGTCACCAGAAAGGAAGGAGATGCTGTGATGACAGCGGGGGTGGCGGCGCGCGAGCGATATTTTGTTGCGAGCGTTAATATGGTTATGGTAACCGCTTCACATCAGTAAGCTTATCTGCCACCCGACGTAGTATAAAAAAAAAACACTTGCTCATCAAAAAAACACACGAAAGTGAACCAATAATACAGATCGAACTTTATTTCACGGATGACTCGATTTTCTACCACCTACTCGTCACGTCTACAATTACCTTAGTTGACATATCAAATCCTGAATATTAAAGAAAGTTATATACATTTTTATTGCGCATTTACCATTCCAATACACGTTTATTCATGTTATTTCTCTGGGGAACTACGCAAAGAGATATATATGCGGAAGCAACGAATAACTACATGTTGCTATTACAAATATAGGCCTACATTTTTATCGGAAAAAAAGAATCGACTATCATATTTTACAGGCTTCTATTTAGTTTGAAGGAAAGAATTGGGGTGTAAGTGGTTCATCAATATCTTTGAACCAAAGCCAGCTTCACCTGCACGCAGTGCACCCTGCTGACTGACTAACGAAGCTCTGGCGAAAAGAGAGGTAGAGAGCGTAATTGTAAGCTACCCGACTGGGGAACGTACCTCCACCTCACAGAATACCGCAGCCAAATAACGGTTCCCTTTAGGGCTGTTGTGTTCTTGCGAGTGAGTGAGGTCACCAGAAAAGAAGGAGATGCTGCGATGGCAGCGGGGTGGCGGCGCGCGAGTGATATTTTATGTTGTGATCGTTAATATGGCTACGGTAATCGCTTCACATCAGGCGGGCCGTATTCTTGTCTGTAACCCGACATAGTATAAAAAAAGGTCGATGGCGTCGTTGCGCATGTCAGTTTAATCGATCACGCAAGTTAAGCAATGTCGACCGTAGGCTGTCTATGGATGGGTTTATTTATTTCGAGCTTCGGAGGGAACGTGAAGCTGTCGGTCCCAGGTTTTTTTATGCTACATCTGGTGGTAGACAAGCATACGGTTATAATAACGCTCGCAACATAAATTTTCGTGCGCCTCCATCGCTGACATCGGAGCAACTCCTTCCTTTCTGGTAACCTCACTCACTCGCAGGAACAATACAACCTTCAAGGGATTAGTCTATTGGTTGCGGTATTCTGTGAGAAGGAGATACTACCCCCAATCCTTGGACGGACGAACGGACGGACGGACGGACAGACGGATATGGCGAAACTATAAGGGTTCCTTGTTTACTACGGAACCCTAAAAATGGATAACATTAATATTGTTACTTATCTTTTCTTCGACTTCGTCCGCGCATAGATTTCGGTACCCCATGGGAATTTTCAAAAATCCTTTCTTATCGAATGCCTACGTCATAATAGCCATACGTATGCCAAATTTCAACCCGATCCGGCAAGTGGTTTGCGCTATGCGATGATTCGGGCCGCGATCTCATGGGAATTTTCAAAAGTATTTTCTTAGCGGATGCTTAAGTCATAATAGCGACCTATATATCAAATTTTATATAAACGATTTTATACCACGAACAGTGAACTGTGAAAAATCAACTTTCCTCAGCGGCATTTCCGAACAATTAAGATGGAAGCCTTCAAAAACAGAGTCTTTATTTTCCTTAAAATTCTGGCAACGGATCGGCGACCCCTTAGTGTTGTGTAACAGCTCTCGTTCAACCATGACAACAGCCGGAACCGACGGCCTAACGTGCCTTCCGAATCACGGAAGAGCTGGAAATAAATAAACTTCTCCATAAACAGGCTACGGTCGACGTTGCTTGCGTGTTCGCTGAGACTGACACGCGCAAAGAAGCCAACTAGCTAAAAATAGTAATAGAAAATAATAGGATTGTATTGGATCTCCCATGAGAAGCAGCTATCGTGAAATATCCATTTAAATAATATATGTTTTGGCTCAGGTGTAAAAGAAACGATCTCTTTGTTGTTTTTAATCAAAAGAAATCAATTTAACTTAGAGTGAAGAATCTTATCTCGACGAGCTCGGTGGCGTAGCGGTCAATGACGCGGCTTCGACACCAACGCTCGTGGGTTCGATTCCCACACAGGACAAACATTTGTGTGCATGAACATGTCTGTTTGTCTTGGTCTGGGTGTTTTCTATGTATCATAAGTATTGTATGTATTTACAAAAAAATTACGTATGTTTATCAGTTGTCTAGTACCCATAACACAAGCTTCGCTTACTTTGGGGCTAGATGGCGCTGTGTAATTTGTCTGACAATATTTATTTATTTATCTGAAGAAATGTTTTGAACTGGAGCTTGTAGTCTCGAATGTCAAAAGGGGGATATGATATTAATTAGTCTCTCTTCATAATTATCAGCCTCTATATAACCATTACTGGATATGGGTCTTCGCCAATGCTTTCCACCAAATGCAATCCAACCGCTACCAGCAACTTCTTTAAGGTCGTCAATATATCTAGAGAGACGGCGACCTACGCCTTGTCGCCCCATACGCAGCAGCCTCTGTTCTACGACTGTCCTTCCCTATTTGCCATCGCTGACCCGGCAGATGTAACTGGCCCACTGCCATTTTCATCATCATCATCATCATTAGGTCCATTTTAGTCTCCACTACAGGAACACGACCCTCTCTCGTCCGTCCTAGACGGAAGGAGGATTTGGCCTACAGTCCCCACGCTGGCCAAACCGGTTGGGGAGACCTGATCGATATTTGATAATGTATTTTCCTTAGTCGCCTTATACGACATCCACGGGAAGATAAGGAGTGATTCTATTCTAGTCAGCCGGCCATTTTGACTTACTGAATCTTAGAGCAATTTCAACCACTTTGGTTCTCCGTCGAATTTATTAATTTCGGATTTGTATCTATAGAGCAGGGCAGCTCAATCCCAGGCATGAATACTCCAATTACAGGCAGTTTGTGGCCCCCGGACGCATTCAAATGCCGCCAACAGCACTAGTTGACTGGACGTCGACACGTGGATGGTCGTTTCCATGTGACAACGTTAGGCCTGTATACTGGCCTGATAGATGACAAGAAATCTAAATTATGATCCATATTTAAAAATAATTGAGCAACCTTGCTTTAGAGAAATCTCGAGTATAGTTCCCTCCATTTTGCTCGCTGTGCGACTTTTAATCAAAGACTAAAGTCTCTTATGTAAATGCAAATTTCTTTTAAAATTATCTAATTAAGTCTTTAAGTTCACCAAGAAAGGCTTTTTGAATATTCGATCATTTGCCTAAACGTAGGGATGGATTAACTGGTTTTATATAAAATTCTAATTGTCTGAATTGGGGTCGACAGAAACTTTAATTTTTAAATGCGAAATAGCTTCTGAACAGAGTACCTACTCGAGATGAAAAAGTTTCCTATATGTCAATTCAGATTATATTCTATACGTATACTAAATTAAGTTAAATTGAATTAATCAAGCCCTTTCATTAGATACGCATATCATGGGGGAAAAGTGGAAATTATAAATCGCCAGTAATCGTACATTGTCCCAAAAACTAAACAAGTGTGCCAAATTTCACCTCAATCAGAAAGTGGGTTAAATTTAACTTGAAAATTTGATTACAGACGCCGCGATGAAACTAAATAACAAGACTAGAACTAAATAATAAGAATTATATTAAACCTTTTAAAAACTTCGATCTTCTAGTCTAGTTAAGCCGTTTCATTTGATACCCATATTGAAGGTGTTGTGAAAAAAAATATATTTAATTCCCCATTTTGTAACAGCGGCCATCCTGGATCGATTTTCATCAAACATAATTATTTAAGAACATACTGGACTAACTAACATTTCAATTACAAAAAAACAAATCGGTTCATCCGTGTGGGAGCTACGATGCCAAACACACACACACACACACATGCCACCCACCCGCACAGTCACACACACACGTCGAACTTACAATACTTCATCATTTTTGCGTTGTGGATTAAAAACTTATAAAACTATCCAACTACCAAAACATTACAAAATCCAACTAAAGATAGTTTCCTACCCAAATAAACTAACTCCCAGTGTTTCCACGAAGTTTTATCAAATTTATTCCAACTATTAGACCGGAGAAATCCCGACTCTTTTCACGGAAAAAAAGTTTCTTTTATCAGTCGCCGAGTACTGAATACAATGAACTAATGGAGTAATGTGTTTGAGTTCCAAGTATGTTTTAAGAAGATTGGAGGGAGCTATTCCTTGAAAAAGTTTTATTCTATTGTGACGAACTATCTACATCTATTCACTTTCTCTAATCTATATAAGGCAATTTTATACAAATACAAATGATGATTGAAAATTTGCAATAAATAGGGTGGGTACAATAAATGCGGTAAGATCTTAAAAGTAAAGTATGCCTATTTAGCCATATTAATAGCATGCAAATATTTATAGTCACAATTTTAAGGAATATCAATGCATCGACAAACCTGAGTTAAAATTTTTTTAGATAGTCCAAGAATTCGTCAACTGAATAAAACGCTTATTTCCAATATCTGTTTACTAAATAGATAAACCACCGCTGCCAACACAGCTACTTCTACCTTTCTGATAACCTCACGCACTCGCAGGAACACAACCCTCAAGCGAATTATTATTTGGCTGCGGTATTGTGTGAGGTGGAGGTACTTCTCCAGTCGGGCAGCTTACAAATACGCCGTATCCTACTTTTCTTTTCCCAGAGCCTCTTTCTCTAGTTAGCAGGGTAAACCACGTGCAGCCCCCTTACCACCATCTCTTATTGCGATTCAATAGCTGAATAGATTGCTTATTCATACCAATGAATAAATTACTCTATTTCAAATGGAATAGAGTCGCTTATTCACCAATACCAATGAATAAGGTTTAGAGCATACCTATAATTGCGGCCCGCTAATTATTTTTATCGATAGACAATAAAAAATTAGACGCGCTAACGGCCTGCGCTTGACAACAGCTGCGTGCCTCGTACCATAAAACATAGCGAGCGCACGGCGATTGCGACGCACGTGACCTCTCGTCATACATTATGCGACACTTAAGCGACAATCGTTATCTAAACACTTCTCGTAATATTTATCAACTCTCGGCGAACAGAGCTGCGGGCTGGCGGATGCCAGTGTTTTCAAGCCGTCCTAAGGCTACTGACTTGGCTTAACGACTAATGTCTAAAAACAACAACCGGGGCCAAGATTAACGTGCTCTCCGAACAGAGCTAAATAAACCCATCCACAGACAGACTACCGACGACGTTGCTTAACTTGCGTAATCGATTAAACTGACACGCACAACGACGCCATCGAGCTTCAATTTAACTAAGGAAATTTAAGCATTGCCAAGTTAATATTATTTCATACTCAAATTCATAGCATGCAGAATAATCTCTGCACTGAACGCAGTAACTGGTTAACTAGGTGCACATAATTCCGTGTGCATAGAGCACATTCGACTCACCACTCCTATAGGAGTGTTGAGCTTATAAGCTTGAGTACTGTGCGAAGCCTATTACCCGTTCTCTATTTAACAGTGATCATTGATCAGCTTTACCGGCAGATTCGCAGGTAAAATCTGAAACTCAAAACCGATCGTTGAGTGGTGCATTGGTCGCTGAGTTTGAGTAGGTAAAATACATAAAGAAATAATCCATATAGTCACACCACTAAACTTGCTTATGACAACTATGTATATAAAAATGAATGACGACCTCGGTGGTCGAATGGTTAGCAATGGCCACGTTGACTCCGAGGTTGCGGGTTCAACAATTTGACAAATACAACAAGACAAATATTTGTGTGCATTAACATGTCTGTTTTCCTCTCCACCATCTGAAACAGAAGAAACGTGCGACTGCCACTGCCCCGACTGCCGTGGTGAAGACCACGGCAGTCGGTCTGCGACATTTATTATATAATGATTATTTAGATTGATGAAGATGATATTTAGATTTGTTTATCGATTAACAAACGCCCGTAATAGTTTGCCTTAATTCATTGTCACCCTTAGTAGGGTAGATAAAGAAGATTGACTAGGAATATTCATCAAATATTGGGATCGATACGGAACAATAGACCTTCAACACATCCCATTCCTCTAGCTTCAATAGAAGGCTTTGTGTCTTTATACTAGACACGATATGCAAATTGACTTCATATCTCTACTGTATGATTCAAAGGTTATTCTACCGTGAATGTGATAGATTGAAATATGTGAAAGTGGTTTTATGCCTGTGGGCTTTGGTAAAATTTTAGTATAACCATATTACTTATACTGTAGTATAACTTACTAACATGATAATCCAAGATCCCAGAGCCGCAAGACGTCACTTATTTTCTGATGAATAAAATGTGTATGATTGAGTACCTAGTAGTGTTAGCGGTGCGTGAGCGATATTTCATGTTGCGAGCGTCAATATAGTTACGGTAACCGCTTCACATCAGGCGGGTCGTGAGCTTGTTTGCCACCCGATGTAGTATATAAAAAAGACGTAGTATAACTACACTTACCTACGTGCAAGTTAGCTCATCGTAAAGAATTTTTGTTACAGATTTTTTTATAGAAAAATTTTTATTTTATTTATTTATTTATTTATTCTTAATACATTTATAACACCAGAAGATGGGGCGGCCCTTAGTTTGGGATGCAACTTGTGCTGGTACTCTTCACCGTCTCATCTTCCCAGGACACAAAATAGAGCTGGTGCGGCGGCTGAATCTGCTGAATGCCTTAAAAGGCGCAAATATAGTAATCTCGATAGCGGGTATATATTTGAATCTTTTGGGGCGGAAACGTTGGGGCCATGGGGGCCGAGTGCTAAAAAAATTTTTAAAGATCTTTCTTCGCATCTGGTCGAAACATCTCGTTACCAAAATGCTGGCCTCTACTTTGCACAAAGAATAGGCGAGACGACAATGATAAAAAAATATAAAAAATACTTATCAGTGTCATAAAATATACAAAACTAGAACGATCTGCGATGTTGAAATTTTAATAACTTATATCCTACTTGTTCTATGATCGATCAAAGTGTAGTGGGAAAGTCCAATTTAAAAGAATGAAATTATAAAAAAAAAATATTAACTTTTGAAAAACAATCAAAAATACTATAACTTTTGTTATGGCACTAGCTAAATAAACGCAGTATTTCACATAGCTGTCGTACAAATTTTTGTTTTAACGTATACAAAATACATAAGTGTGAAGTCATAATTCAGTAGCCTTTTGTATGCAGCGTTTTCGGGAAAGTCCAAAATTGTGGTTTACAAGTTATCATATCTCGAGAAGTTTTTATGCTATCGAAGTAATTCTTTCACCTATAGTTATATTATTGTGACGAACTTACATAACAAATCGAAAGGAAAAATTGTCGTCTAGCCTATTAGTGTTGCGATCCAACGAGGCAACGGGATCAGCATAACTATAGGGAACTTTGCTTACGGACTTTGCCTAGCGGGTTACTAGATTAGTTTTGCTTTTAGTTTATTTTAATTAGTTTTAATGTAGATGTATTTATTTAATTTTATCTATTTTAAGTTTACTTTATTTTTTAACTATTGTAATTCACTACTAAATTAATTTTAATATTGTTACAGGTATGAAGTTGTTTATTATTAACCGTGATGAAAACTTCGAGTATCTTCGAGGGTGAAAATTAGAACAGACGAGTGAGTGAAAGGTTTGAGAAGGTCAGTGGTAATACATAGAAATTGGAGTCAATGGATCATTAATGATGATTAAGTGAATAGAGGTATTTCTTTATCGTATCTTTCGCGAGAAGTTAGAGCGCTCAAAAAGGACACAAATGCGAACTTAATTAATCAAATTCATTGTTTTTCTTTTGTTTTGCAATTCAAAATATTTTTTTGTGAAATACGGCTACAAAAATACCAGATGAAAACTAAATGTAACGTACCTACACTCACTTGCTCACAGCGCAAATATAGCAAACTTTAAAAACCAAAATCTTCAACCAGTGCATCCCCACCGCTTTGACCTACGGCGCAGAAACTTGGAATCTGACCGTTAGGCTGGTCCATAAATTGAACGTCGCGCAGCGAGCGATGGAGAGAGCTATGTTCGGCATTTCTCGGCAACAAATCCGGAACGAAGAAATTCGACGGAGTACCAAAGTTGTCGACCTAGTTCTAAGAGTCAGTGGGCTGAACTGGCTGGTACATGGCAGTGGGCTGGCCACATCTGCCGAGTCAGTGATGGCAGAGGGGGAGGAAAGTCCTGGCTACGTCAGGCGCCTCCTCTCGAGATGGACCGATGACCTCAAAGACGGCCGGAAGCGGCTGGGTACGGAAAGTGGAGGATCGCATATGGTAGAGGGCATTAGGGAAGGTCTATGTCCAGCAGTGGATAGATACAGGCTGATGATGATGAACCGCTTCACACCAGGTGGGCCGTATGCTTGTCTGCCAACCAACGTAGTATAAATAAAAATGTTAATTTACTACCAAAGCAAGTAAGTGTACATGTAAATATTAATTATTAGATTCATACTCTTCAGGCTTTCGTTTCCGAAACAAAAAAGAAATCGGATGTCAGAATACTTATAATATCATCACTCCTCTAATATTAGATTTTCTTAGAAACGTCGAATCCATTGAAGGTTAAATTAGATAAGGTTTCAACAATTAATCTCTTCTTTAACTCGGAATTAGATAATTAGAAACTAACTATATTATTACTTTTTACGACGTTGTGTGTGAGGAGGCCGCTGGCTTCGTTACGCCTGTCAATCTAATCGTACATGCAAGTAAACCAACGTCAACCGTAGTGTGTCCATGGATGGGTTTATTTATCTCGAGCTCCTCCGTGCTTTGGATGGCACGTTTTGTCGTCGTTTCCGGCTGTTGTCATTAGATGATAGTGATAGTCATCAAGCTAAATCAGTAGTGGCCTTAGGGCGGCTTGAAAACATTGGCCTTCGCCAACACGCAGTCGAGCAGCGTGGTCGAGTATGCTCTAAACCCCTTCGATAGAGGGGGTATCCGTGTCCCAATAATAGGATAATTATGGGTTGATGCCGTGTTCCAAACAAACGCATGGCCCGGCTAATATAAAGCGGTTACCGTGGCCATATATATTAATTAGGCGCTGGCACTGCCGCTGCAAAAGCAGCACATTACATCTGCTAACCTTGCACACTCGTAGGAACACAACAAGTCTTGTACATTGTTATTTTCCTGCGATATTCTGAAGGGTACTTGTCAGTGGGCTTTGATTTGCGTATCTTTCTTTCAACAGAGCCGTGTTTGCTAAACAGCATGGTGCACCACGTGCAGGTAGTTGGTTTTGACTCGAAATTTAATTATGAGCTAATAAACCCCTACAATATAATGTCTTTTACTACAAACAAACGCTCAACTTTCTCATATTTCGTACGCTGCCACCCCCGCCGCCAATGCAGCAATTTACGCCTTCCTGGTGATCTCACTCACTTGCAATTTCTCAATCAGAAATACAACAACAGTGATTCTGTGAGGTGGAGATACTTCCCCAGTCAGACACCTTATAAATAACTCTGTACCCTACGTGTCGCTAGAGCTCACTTGCAGGGTTAACACCGCGTGCAGGTGAGGTTAGCTTTGGCCTTAAAAGTGGCGGTAAACCCCCTTTTTTTTTCTCCTTCGGTTCCCTCTGGCAGCATCCGTTCACGAGTTGATGCATGGGGCAGCCATCACGGCATTCAACCATTTTATTGGGAATGCGGCGACCCGCCACACGACACCACCACCAGTTTGAACACTTTAGTAAGCATGACTACCTGGGCTGTCAAGGCGGCACAGTAAAACCTCATTGTATTTCCCTATGGTCTTTCTCCTTCTCTCCCCCCTCACCCACCAGATACTTACATTCTTTGGCCCAGCATTTTCCGTCTGTCGCTGTCACTGATATTGCATGGGCGACCATCTCGTTTCTGTGTCATCAGTTCCTTACGGAGCTGAGTAGTCGCGTCTATTTTTTGTTTTCTTTGATATGGCTTTGCCAATTCTTTGAAGACGGGTGTATCCCGACTCCAGATCGCCATTTGCAAATTGTAGTCCCGAATTGCTTCCGTGGGGTTAAACCCCCTTCAGACCCCAACATCTAACCAGATATGTAAATAATGTTAAAAACTTAATTTATCCCGTAATTTACAAACCTTTCCGTCGGTCGAAGTTTAATTCAGGAAACCGATGAAGACTTATTCGAATCCACCGAGACGCTATTCCTTTAGACAATTAGGTACGCTTTGTGGACTGATCCTAAGTAACGGGATTCAGCGGATTTTCATTGCTTTTTGATCTTCCAAGAACCTACTTCATGAAAATTGTACGATATATTCAGGAACGGAAACATTTTGACGTTATAAATCGATGAACGCCGGCTGCGCTGCACGAAAAAGCATGACTCATTGTCACGTTCCGCGTGAGCCGAGCGTGCGAGCGAGAGCGTGGAACCAGCGATAGAGAGGAATAATCTCCATCGGCCGATGTTTTCTTATGACGTTATCATTATCACGTAAAATCATCGTCCGTAAACCGACTTTACAGACAAGGAGACTTTACAGAAACCAGAGGAATACCTCTGAATTCGCTACTCCAAATTAATTACCAAGAAACGTCTTTCAGTGAAAGCTGAAATAGTTTAAGGAGAGTAGGTAGAAGGAGATTGGAAATAAATTATTTTTGTATTTTATCATGCAAAAGTATAAAATGTTTTTATCAAAAATTAAATTTGATTACATTATTACAAAATTGTGGTTGGCAACCCTGCTTATAAATTACAATAAAAGTTCCTACAATAGTTGTAAAGCTACTTAATATCGGATCATGCTTGGCAGCCACAATGCGATTGTAGCTCTTAATGTGGAGATAAAAACGGTACAAGGGTCTTTTGTCAAGGATTTTTGTCAGACATTTAAGGTTGAATTGCTGTACGTAATTGTAAATCCTCTATTTTAGAAAATATTTTTTGCCGTGATAACGTCTTAAAAATCAATGATGGCTGCACGCACGAAAAAGCATGACTCCCTTACCCCCTCTTACCCCCTCCACTTCGAACACTATATAAAGGGCGGTAATGCGATGGATTTGTCATTTGTAGGTTGTGGTTCCAACGATCAACATCTACAGAATGCCTTATGATGCCTCGCGTAAAGAAGATACCGTGTCACAGAGACTATCTCGGTAGTCGGGACGGCGGCAGTCGCATGTTTCAGATATTGGAGACTCGCAGAGACGACCAATGCAGCTATGGCAGTCGCATGTATCTACTAATGGTAGTGGGTACTTCATGTACTTCGCGACCCTTATATCGGCGGCGAACTTCGCAGCCCTGCGTGGGTTTGCCCACGGATGGGAGAAGCGCAGGAGCGCGAAAGGGCGGGCCGAGCGCGCTGCCGGTGCCGAGGGAGCGGGAGACACACAGGAGGAATATCCAGAGAGTCCAGCGCAAGATGAAGGAGGCTAAGGCGTAGCTGTGATCGTCACCGCCCCAGAACGGGGAGAGGGCCAAGAAGGGATACGGATGTAGATTAAATAATTTGTATAGAGTCAAGAATTGCCCGCGGCACAAAAGAACCTTAGAGCAACGGTGCTGCGCGCATCTCTCGCGATTCGGCTCATATGACCGTGAGGTCGGATTAGTTAACGGTATGGGATAGTTAACGGTAGTGGGTAGGCATGAACTAATTGGTGGCGAAGCACGCAAAGTCGCGTAGATCAAATTGCCTGTAAACGAAGATAAATAGTTGGAAAGCTATCGCGACACAAATATATACAAAGCGTAATACAAACAAAAAATGTTTCATCGCCCAAACTTGACTTGAAATTTGAAGATTCATTCCAACTTATTTAGGTCATATTTTATTAATAAAGAATATCACCTAAACTAAACATCACCTCCCCGCCAGGTGATTTGAACCCAAGAGGTCGTGGGTTCAAATCCCACCTTGGCGGGGAGGAGAATTTTTCCATTTTTAAAATATTTATAATATTCTAGCAAGTCAGTCTAAAAAAACTATTTAAATAATAATAATTCAATAAGTTTGATGTTATCAAAAAATAGTCGAATTTCGTCTGCAACGATGGACTGCTATGCCTTTAGTGTAATACTTAATAGGTACTAGATAATAATCTGACAAGTTGGCCGAAAACAACTATTTAAATAATAACAATTTAAACTAAATTGTTATTATTTAAATAGTTGTTTTGGACATTTCATTTGAATGAAATAAATAAAGTAAAATTAAAAAAAGAAACTAATTATAATTCTCGTAGCAGACGTTATGAATAGAAATAAACGAAAAACAAGTAATTGGAATATTATTTATTCAAGTATGAAAATTAAATATTAATCTGAGAGTACAAGGTAACAAAGAAAGTAAAACAATTATATTTAATATTCACGCTTGTATTCTAAACACAGTACAAAGCTCGTCCCACACTAAGCAGGTATATATTTCTTCTTTTATATGAGAGGGGGGCAAACGAGCATGTGGGTCACCTGATGGAAAGCAATCACCACCGCCCATGGAGATCAGCAACACCAAGGGGTCGCCGATCCGTTGCCAGCCTATACTCCTTCCTTCCTTTCTTTCTGGTGACCTCACTCACTCGCAGGAACACAACGACCCTCAAGGAAATTGTTATTAGGCTGCGGTATTCTGTGTGGTAGAGGTACTTCCCCAGTCGGGCAGATTAAAAAATACGCTATGCCCTACCTCTCTTTTCGCCAGAGCCTCGTTTATCAGTCAGCAGGGTGCACTACATGCAGATGAGGTTCGCTTTGGTTCAAAGATGTTTATGAACCACTTACACCCTATTTTTTTTTCGTTTTCGCGTCTGTCTGTTTATTCGCTAACTCCTACTAAACCATGAGACGGATTTTGATACGGTTTTCACTGTCAAGTAGATAGTTTTTTATGGCAGATATGTCATCGTCGTAGTCAACCCTGATTCATCACACTGCTGAGATACGGGTCTTCCTTCAATCCAATGGGTTTAGAACGTATTCCACCACGCTGCTTAACTGTAGGTTGACGCAAGCCAGAGTTTCCAAGCCGTCCAAAGGCCGCTAACTCAGCTTAACGACTGTCTTTTAACGACAACAATAGGGACCGACGCTTAACATGCCCTCCGAAGCACGGAGGAGCTCAAGATAAATAAGGCTACATGGACTACGGTTGACGTCGCTGAACTTGCATTTTTGATTACAGTGTTACGCACAACGACTCCAAGGAGTTCCTTATCAAGTTCGATATACTTGATAATATGTAGTTCGCGTGAACCCTAATTTTGTTCGTATTGCACCCCTACCTTGTTTCTGAGTATTTGTCGTCTACCCTAGGGTTGTCTGGAAGAGATCGCTTAGCGATAAGACCGCCTTTTGTACTAAGTACTTACCGTCTTTGCTATTGTTGTATTTTTCTTTGACATAATAAAGTATTGTATTGTGCAAGTTATTTTATTTTGCCTTACTTTTTTATAAAATTGATTAATTATATTTCATATTAGATTTATATTTAGTACAGCACTTAGAGCTTTTTTTGTTATTATTGACAATAATTCAATCTACAGACACCGGGCACGTTCCTTTTGTTACCAATCTTCTATTTTTATGTCACAATTAATTGCAAGTCGCTATTATGCTAATAATCATACTAGTGTCTAATACTACTGAATCTAAATCCTCCTATCGTTTACCTTGCAACCATGACAGCCCTGGCAGGCCAGTCCGCTCAGGCACGGGTGCTGACCCGTTCACGAGTTGACGCATGTGGCAATGTGGCAGCCATCACCACATTCAACCATTTTATTGGGAGTGCGGCGACTCGCCACACGACACTACCACCAATTTGAACACTTTAGTTAGCATGGCTACCGGGGAATAAAAGAAAAAGGGCCCCTGGGCTGTCAGGGCTGCACAGTAAAGCCTCTATTTATTTCAGCACTTGGAGTTTGATACTTCGTCCTTTGTAACATTCTTATGCTGTACGCAATAAGAGATACAATCATGTCATGACGAATCCTAATCTGCTCTTGCTGTATAAGTTGGTTAAATAAAGAATCAGTGATTTTGAATAGAAGTTACATATTTTTTTCGAATGAAGACAATCAAAATCGACATTTACTGAATGATAATGCACAGTGGCAGTGGGCAGGGCACATAGCACGGAGGACGGATGACCGATGGGGTCGAAAGGTTCTCGAGTGGAGACCACGTACCGGCAAGCGCAGCGTAGGACGTCCACCCACAAGGTGGACAGACGACCTCATTAACACCGTAGGATCGCGCTGGATGCAAGCCGCTTCCAACCGGTCTTATTGGAGATCTAGAGGGGAGGCCTATGTCCAGCAGTGGACTTAATGGCTGAGATGATGATGATGATGATGATGAATGCACACATTACATTTTAAATCCGAGATACTTGTAAACTTACTTCATTGTCTTTTATTACAATAAAAGTCTTCTTTATCTATAAGAGTCAATCGTTTAATTCTCTGACCTACCAAGACACTGTACATACAATCTTGGGCTGTAAGTGGTTCAACAAAATCTTTGAACCGAAACCAATCTCATCTTCACGTGATGCACCCTGCTGACTCACAAACGAGGCACTGGCGAAAAGAGACTAAGTTACCCGACTGGAAAAGTATCTTCACCTCACAGAATACCGCTAGCAAGCGTAAATATGGCTACGGCAACCGCTTCGCATCGTGCGGGCTTACTTGTCTACCACCCGACGTAGTATTAAAAAATAGCTTAAATCACTGCACAGATGGCAAGTACAAACTATGATGTTATATTCAGTAGTGGCGTTAATTATCACGTGTCTTCATCTTAAGTCTTATTTCATTAAAACAGCCTTTCAAAAGCACTAAAAATCTACAACCAAACAAATCCAACTCTATACTCATCGACCCGGACATAACCATTCCATTTTATCCAAACACGCACCGACACGGACTGAAGAAATTCCCTAATACATTGTTAATGGTACACCTGTGACCTTAAGCCTCTCACCGCTTGCTCTTTCATTTGCACCAGGGCACAGTCGCCTTACAAATTGTGTTACACCTAAATTAGATTCTCCCTGGACCCTTGGGCGAGCCTAATCTGTATAAGCCGAGGTAACGGTGGTTGAAGCTTGTCCAAACATCGGGTTAAGGAGCAATGCATTGTGACATTATTGATTTTATTTTTTATTTAGTTACTAGCTTGTGGCCGTGTGGTTTCCGGCAGACTAGAATAGAATCACTCCGTCTTCACCCGACGTAGTATAAGAAAAAGTAAAATATACGTAGCAGTAGTCTACTACATAAATAAATGATAATACATAGAATGATTTCTGGCCGTGTGGTTTCCGGCAGACTAAAATACCGCTCGTCACTCCTTCTCTTACCGTGGATGTCGTACAAGGCGACTAAGGGAAATACATTATAAAACATCGATCAGGCCTCCCCAACCCGTCTGGACAGCGTGGGGAGCGTAGGCCAAATCCTCCTGTCTTGAACGGACGAGAGAGGGTCGTGCTCCTGAAGTGGAGACTAAAATGACCTGATGATGATGATGAGTGTAGTAATACGTTGGTTCAGGTGATTAGCCTATGTATGACCTTCTTAATGGTTGAAGCTATTTTCTTACTTCTGGTAAGACGATAGTTTCAACCGTAGAGATAAATAAAACAAACTAGTAGGCGTGCAATTGGTACACCACTATCTTTGAGACAAAGTCAACCTTATCCCACACCCAGCTGGCTAACATCAAGACTGGTAAACATCTGTCTTGACCCACCCTGGCCACTTCAGACAAGTTGAGTCGTTAACTTTTTGGGGTGTAAGTGGTTCATCAACATCTTTGAACCAAAGCCAACTGCTGACTGCTAACTAAGCTCTTACGAAAAGAGAGGTAGAGAGCGTAATTTTAAGCTACTGGACTGGGGAATGTACCTCCACCTCACAGAATACCGCAGCCAAATAACGGTTCCCTTGATGGCTGTTGCGTTCCTGCGAGTGAGTGAGGTCACCAGAAAGGAAGGAGATGCTACGATGGCAACGGGGGTGGCGGCGCGCGAGCGATATTCAATGTTGCGAGCGTTAATATGGCTATGGTAACCGCTTCACATCAGGCGGGCCGTATGCTTGTCTGCCACCCGACGTAGTATAAAAAAAAACTACTGTATAAACAGTGACATCTGTGCAGAGCGTAAATTTGAAGGCTATGTTGACAACTTTGGTTCTCCGTTGAATTTCTTCTTTCCAGAATTGATCCCTCAGAAAAATCCTGATCATTGCCCTCACCGACACTCGATGTGCGATCTTAACCCTGTGGACCAGACCAATGGTCAGTGTCAAAGTCTCTGCACCATAGGTCATTGCAGGGGCGACGCATTGATTGAAGACTTTAGTCTTCAAGCATTGGGATTTATGGCCCTGAAGATTACCCTACATACACTAATTAATTATGAGAAGCACAAATCCTTATGAGAGTCAGGAGTCCGAACTAGACCGAAGTCTGTACTACGGATCTCCAGGCTTTCTTCTAGGGTCCATCTATAATCGTAACAGCTTATGGAAACGACTAATACCAACAACTAGGAACGACCCTATAACATTAAAATGAAATATTTTACTGCTACACTACAGTAGCTACTTTCAACGTATCAATTGAACGATCAAATGAAGCAATAGGTCGATTAAGAAAAAAAACCATTATTAACATTACCTGTCCGCAAGTCCAATTGGCTAATGGGTCGTTTCTCGATAATGAACGGCGCAAAATACCATCAATTAAACGACGACGGATGGGACTAATGTTTCAGAGAACTCGCCTGCTATTCCAATCTTGATTATTGCGGTGTATTATATAGCGATTATGTTCAAATTGTACTATTGAAATGACAATTTGTGGTGATGATTGTTGGCAATTGATGGAACATTGTTGATGTTTTGTATAAATAAGTAATACTAATACTAATAATTTTGACAAATTACACGGCGCCATCTAGTCCCAAACTAAGCAATGCTTGTACTGTGGGTACCCACTAGATAACTGATATATGTAATTACTAGCTGCCCGCCCCGGCTTCGCACGGGTAAAAAGTGTTGTTTTCTTTTCCTCGCAATTTTTATGTCCATAAGAACCTTCCTTATACCTTAACGAAAATATTAAAATAAAAATTACCAGAATTGGAAAATATTAAAATAAAAAATAGCCGTTCTCGAGTTTTGCGCTTATCAACATTCATTTTAATATGGGACCACCTGGAGAGTGTACCCTCTCAAATGAATAAGAATTATTAAAATTGCTGTACAATTGACGGAGAAATCATTGAATTAAAAAAAATACATACAGTCGAACATAGAACCGCCCTACAGGTACAATAAACAACAATAATAGGTAATTTCTGGGACAAAAACTATTCCCATAGTCGCCTTGTACGACATCCACGGGAAGAGACGGAGTGATTCTATTCTAGTCTGCCGGAAACCACACGGCCGTATGAATGAAGAGTGGTATACGCGGAATAAATAGTTTCATCGGCACCACTCCCAGTGAGAATCTCAGCTTCAATTATACATATTTCGCTGCTAAACATTGACTTTACTTCAGGAAGGAGATCTTCCCCAAATTTTAATAATATTTTTGAAAACTCTTGGGCACGTAAAGTTCTATCTACAGCTTCTGCTGCCTTATTGTTTTATGTAATTATATACCTATTTTTTTTGTATGTACACATATAATACATAGAAAACACCCATACCAAGACAAACAGTCATATTCATGCACATAAATATTTGTCTTGTGCGTGGATCGAACCCGCGACTTCGGAGTCAAAGTGGCCATTGCTAACCATTCGACCACCGAGCTCGTCATCACTACTACTAATAATAACTAATGTTTCAATGAAACAAAATTATTTTTGACCTGATAACGTATTAATAATCGATGCACGTACGTAAAAGCATAAATTCATTGTCACGTTCAGCCTGAGCCGTGCGTGCAAACGAGAGCGCGGAACAAGTGGCGCATCTATGTCTCTTCCTCTCCATCAGCCGATGTTTTCTTATGACGTTATCACGTAAAATTATCGTCCGTAAACCGACTTTACAGGCAACATTTTTTTTTCTGATGGGTTTTGATTTAATGGGGTTGATGTAGCTCACCACGATCTTTATAATTCTGGCAAAAAAGTGTATAGTGTAATTGTAACTGCCCGACTGGAGAAGTATTTCCACCTCACAAAATACCGCAGCCAAATAACAATTTCCATGAGGGTTTATGTGTTCCTGCGAGTGAGTGAGGTCATCAGAAAGGAGTTGCTGCGTTGGCAGTAGGGGTGATGACGAGCCAGGTGGACGAATAGTCAGTAAGAGCTACTTTGGCTCCAAGGTTGCGGAATTCGATCCCGTATAAGAGAAATATATCTGGATATTTTCTATATATTACATGTAAGTATTTATAAAACACAATTAGACTACAAGCCCATGTAAAAAAAATACCTGTGAAATGAACCATCCTGAATAACGCTTAGAAGGCTGTTACTGTTGAAATAATATTGAAACGACATTGTACGCTTGTAAAATGTATAATATAGACATATCTAATATAGTTGTAAAATGTATAGGAAGCCTCACAGAGAAAACAAAAGTGAACCTTAGAAAAAGTGACATAGAATGTATCAAAAAGTAAATATAGAATTTCAATTATAAAACATTAATTAATATAGGCCAGTACTTCATAATATAAAGGAGCCTATATTTACAACACCAGTCCTTAATTGAAATCTCCTAATTTACTTACTAGCTGAAAGCAGCCCTAAGCCTAAGGTACATTTACAATGTGAGACTTTGCCTAATGGCTTAGCAAGCATATCAGCATACATATCACAAGTAGGTACATACTTTATTGTAATAGTACCGTCAGTAACTTTTTCTCGAATAAAGTGGTACCGCGTATCAATGTGCTTAGTCCTACTATGGTGCAAAGGACTCGTAATCAATTTCGTGTGTGTTGAGTTTTTCTTTGTTCGCAAAGCAGACTCATTTTCATTAGACTTGGTTTTTGAAAACTCATTCAAAAGTTTAGTCTTTACCATGTCCGTGGTAACTTCAATGTTACAATTTTCTAATCCCATAATCAGAGGGTCGAAGTTTAGCGTTAGACCTCCCAAAAGTATTGCAGCTAAAGAAGAATCATCAATCCTCTTATCAATATCTGCGAGATCTTGAGCGGTACTTATAATGGCATTAATATATTCTTCGATATTATTAAACTGATCGAGGCAAAAACGGTACAGCTTTCTCTCTAAAGCTAATTTTCTACCCATACCTTTATCTTCATAGGCATTCTGCAATGACATCCAAGCGGCTTTAGCACTATCTGCACTCCTCACATGAGTGATAGCTCCTCCATCTAAAGTCATACAGATTTTGGCTAGTGCTAACTCATCTTTACGCTTCTTCATTGCTTCCGGGGTCTTATCATCCAATGGATAACCCACAACAGCTTCCCACAACTGTTCATGTACTAGATAAAAACGCATCTTGAATTTCCAGGTACTATATCCTTCACGTCCAGTAAGGATACGTATCGCACCCATGGATACTGCGCTGCTGCTCGTACTTGGGGATACTCCATCCCCGTTGCTATGCATTTCTAATAAATACGTACAACTTACTTTTTCGAGATTCAACGACCACTTATCGTGAAAATCATGCAGCTAAACTAGCACTTCACAATATACTATAACACCGCGTACATTAGAGCTTTCGTGCTGATAACGTGTTGAAATAATATTGAAACGACATTGTACGCTTGTAAAATGTATAATATAGACATATCTAATATAGTTGTAAAATGTATAGGAAGCCTCACAGAGAGAACAAAAGTGAACCTTAGAAAAAGTGACATAGAATGTATCAAAAAGTAAATATAGAATTTCAATTATAAAACATTAATTAATATAGGCCAGTACTTCATAATATAAAGGAGCCTATATTTACAACAGTTACTATATCAGAAAATAACTCTGAGCACTATGCCGTCATTTCTGAGCGGTACAGGTGAGTACATGAGTAAATGGAATTTCCCAGGTACAAGTGAGGAATTACGATTAATTATTAATGTACGGCATTTTTTATAGTTTATAGATGATTAAAAATAAATGTCAAAAAACCTAGTGCCGTACTAAAGCGGTGGTGCAGGAAGTCACTGCAAATTTTTAATTTTATGAAGCAATATTCCGGTCATTTATTACTGTACGGCATTTGTGTAATTCCTTTTGTATACATATGCAGATACTTTACCCATGAACGCCATACATATTTCCAGCGCTGGGGTCGAAAGCCAAGGATCGCAACCCTTTCTCTACACCCATATGATATAAGGTCATTGTAAAATGTACGGCATCTTGTTCAAAATATTATTTAACACAGACAATAATGTTTAATAAATATGCCGTCCAAAAATTATTGTAAATATTTGTGTAACTACATAATTATCAAAATTTTTGGATTTACCGAGTTATTACTGCTGTAATATCATAAACTAATGTACGGCAACTTTTTTTTATATATAATGTTACTAAATATTATCGTTGTACCTTATAGCCGTTCATTATAAATAGTAATAAATAAAAATATTACGTACAGTAATAAATGTCCGGAATATTGCTTCTACAATTATCGGCGAATTAAAAATTTGCACTGACTTCCTGCACCACCGCTTTAGTATGGCACTAGGTTTTTTGACATTTATTTTTAATCATCTATAAACTATAAAAAAAGCCGTACATTAATAATTAATCGTAATTCCTCACTTGTACCTGGGAAATTCCATTTTCTCATGTACTCACCTGTACCGCTCAGAAATGACGGCATTGTGCTCAGAGTTATTTTCTGATATAGTAACAGCCTTCTAAGCGTTATTCACGATGGTTCATTTCACAGGTAATTTTTTTCCATGGGCTTGTAGTCTAAATGTATTTAAGCGTATATCAGTTGTCTAATGCCCATAGTACAAGCTTTGCTTAGCTGCTTTGAGTATGGATGGCGCTGTGTAGTTAATTGGTCTAAGAATATTTATTTAATGAAGTGAGGCAAAACTGGTTGTTAAAAAGTACTAAGTGCATTTCATTTATTCAAAATCACAATTTCAGTATATATAATCAAGTATCAAGTTGTTGTAGGTTATTGAGTATCTATGTGCCAAATTCTGTCTAAATCCATTTAGCCGTTTTTCCGTTGTTATGATATTTTCATATATGCCTACTATAAACTATAGCAAATTCATTCAGCCTATCTAAGCATAGTCACAACCTCTGCTGACCGCTGAAGGCTCGCTGCTGCTATTCCCACCACTGTGTCTAGTGTGTAGCCAGGATTAACAACGTCAACCAACACAACTGATTTAAACTTCCAAATACGGAAAGATCAACTGCGTAAATTTGTATAATAAATGGTAATTGGAAAACAAAACCATGTCATCTTATTTAGCATTCAGGACGCAATGCGTGCAAAGTAAACATCTGAAGTTTGTGAAGTTGTGGTGTGCCTTGGCAAAGTTTGATATTTTGCTCAATTATTGCGGTTTCACTGCTGTTTTGTTACGTTTAATAATCTGAGTTTTCATAAGAAATTGACAATGAATAGTAAATAAACACAATATTTACAAGCTTTTGTTAAGTTTCACGCTGGTTGTGATCAAAAAGTTATATTTAACACACTTCTCAAAATTATACTGAGCAGAAATGAACTGAATTACTGAAATGAATGACAATTCCCAATTGTCCAATTGCTCGGTTTTTAATTCAATATGGCGATCGCCATAAAATGGCGGCGATTTATAATTTCCACTTTAACCCATATGACATCACATGAAAGGACTTAATGAGCGAAACAGTAAGTAAACTTTTCATTTGTTTTTCTTATTAACAACTAATAGAAGTCGGTCGTGGGTTCAAATCCCACCTAGGGGGGGCAGGTGAATTTTTCCATTATTCAAAAAATATTCATCTGGCAAGTTGGCCCAGATAACTATTTAAATAATAATAATTTAATTAGTTTGGTGTTATCAAAAAATAGATGAATTTCATCGGCAACGATGGACTGTTGTGCCTTGTTTAGTAGTGTAATTGCTTAATAGGTTGATGATGACTGTGACTCACGCAGTACAATATAAGATGTAAAAATTCGTCAGCAACACAAACATTCCTGGTAGCTCAGTTGAAAGAGCACTCAACCGGTCATCGAGAGGTCGTGCATTCAAATCCCACCTAGGACAGGCAGGTGATTTTTTCCATTTTTAAAAAAATATTTATCTGGCAAGTTGGCCAAGACAACTATTTAAATAATAATAATTTAATAGAAGTCTGTTTCATTTTTTTAATTGCCACTTTAATTGTATACTTACTAATAATTAAAAATTTAATTTAATAATTAAAGTTAGAAGAATAAATAAAATTAGTCTGTAAAATGAAATAAAATCATCCAAATAATAAAGAAACGAAGCCATTAAAATCGTAAGTACATGTATTCATTTAAACTTAAAGCGTCCACTTCAGTAAACTCGGTGTTGTTCAAAATATTTCATACTGTTCTCAAATATGAACGAAACATTTCAAATAACCACTCTGTTGTTATTTTGGCAGAGAAGAAGATACAAACGCAATTTCGCATTAAAATTTTGTTGTGCCATCTCCTATGCCGCGTAGTATAACAAATTTAAATCTAACACAATTTCAACCGCGCATCTCTTACAAGATCACATAAATTGGAATGCTGGAGTTTAACAAGAAGCCAATTTTGTATCTGACATTACATTAAATACATTCTATAAAATCCAATTTATAAAGTGTCCCCAATTCTCGCTCCAATCATTATATAATCTTAAATAAAGAGGTAGTATTGGAGACGTCGAAATATGTTTTATAGGTAACAAAATTTATTATCATCGGCTTTTTGGAATATATTTCTAATTGTTATCAATGAAAATCGTTTTTCTAACACCAAACTATTTTTTTATATCACTAAAGTGGCAAGCAAGCGAAAGCAGTTACCGCAGCCTATAAACACATGCAATAACCAAGGGCATCACACGCGCGTGAACATAGGGTTCTTCAAATAGAGAGTGAAGAGGCTTTTGTCTGTCTTTGGGCTGCAGTCTCATGAAAAATCCTCGACAGACAGTTTATTCCACAGCTTGACAGTACGCGGGTAATTTAAAATATTGTGAATCTTTTATCTTGATACGCCGGATTGAAAAGGAATAATTATCAAAAATTGTTTATTTTCTAAAGTCCACGCGGACGGGCGCTAATATATTTATATCAATACAAACTCATACATTGGCTTCAATCAAAGCTAACTCGTAAACTTTTTGAAACTGAATTTATTTGTCTAAGTGATTTAAGTGATAAAATTACTTAAACGAACATCAAATAAATTCAGTTTCAAAAGTTTATATTTTAGCTTTGACATACTCGTACATTGTCTATATTGAGTCTGTATTGATATATATTAGCTACCGTTCGCTTGCCAGAAAGGTGTAGCTTTAAGTATAAAGAAATGACACATAAAAATAGAATCAAAAAGTGGAACAGAATTCTAGCAATTCATTATTTAATTTCAAATTAGATCCGTGCATGTGCAATCTAGCATAAGCACTGTCTTGTTTAGGCGTGCTTACATTAGTATTTCTCTGTCATAGTAAACATACCGAGAAGTATATCAACTCCATAGAAATATCAATCTAATAATCATCGTCGGTAATATTAAATATAATAACGTGGAATAGTACAAGTGCTTTATTATAACATTATGATAATAATGTTCCACCAACTGCCAACAATCAACAGTATCAACTTTATAAGAGAAGCAGGTACGGCTGATCTGATTGTTCTATATGAAAAACTAAAAATAAAATTTAGTAAGATAACAGAACATTTATGGTTTGCACGGTATAAAAATGTTTTGTAGAAACACAAACACCATCTGTTTACCTTGATAATGCCTTAGCGGCGAAACCGGTCGGTAATATTAAATATAATAAGGTGGAATAGTACAAGTGCTTTATTATAACATTATGATATCAATCTAAGTTTCGTCCTGCATTGGCCATTCAAATCGAATGTTACTGCGAAGCGACATGAAAATTCAATGTGATGCCGTGAGACGAAGCGCTACGTGTATCTATCCTTCGTCATTACGTGTGCACTCATCGCCCCTTACCACCGCGACAACAAAAGTAAGGTGTATCGCATCCACTTCGTGTTAAATATCAATCCAACTGATCGTATTCGCTTTGCTTCGCTTGGCGCCGCACCGCATCGCTCGTGTCACTTACAACACTTCAATTAGCATCGACTGTCGGTTCTCCTCGAGCCGTGCTATCGCCGCTTTGCGTTAGCGTCACTATCACCTACGATAGACACTACGTAAATGAACTTCGCTAATATGGTAATAGCGATAACGTTAAACAATATTATAGCAGTTGGTAGCATCGTGTATCAGGATAAATTCATCGAGTTCAATATGGAATACTGTTCTATGAGTTTACTGTGGCTTTGTATAGCACAGACTAATTACTAATATTCTCTGCTTCCAGGTTTATACATACATCATGAACTAGCACTAAAGCTTTGTTCGGTTACTACCTATTGTTAATACTCCATATTGCACAATATGTTGTACCTACGTTTTAATAATGAAGCAATATTACGATTGTTGTATAAGATAAATATTGTCAAACAAAGGGAGCAGTTATAGAAAGTATCCCAGGTGCGAGTATGACACGCTGTGAAGATAAAACATCTATATCTATAAAAAAATAAACTGACTGACTGACATGTCAACGTACAGTCCAAGCCGCTAGGTCAAAAAATTCCAGATTCTGTGGTTTATTGGTCCACTAAGAAAGGATTTTTGAAAAATCCTAACAGATACAACGTACGAAGTCGCAGACGCAAGCTAGTACGAGTATGATATAAAATGACCCACGAAACGATTTAGTATTTTAGAAGTTAAAATGGTATATCGCGTCGTAGGTCGCACGCCACGCGCATTTACATGCGTTGTGCCTTGTTACATACACCAACATACACTACTCCAGAATTAGTAATCGCTATAGATTTCCTTCGAATTTCAAAACGTGCCTGACTGCTTCGATACGGTATATAATATAGAGTTGATCTTTCGATACTCAACAATATACAACCTCAGGTTATACAGCTTTATATGAATCCACAACCGATAGCGGACGGACTCTGCGTTGAACCTAAATCTTAACCAATGGCATTTTATGTATAGACGGGTCATAGGCGAACATTGCCGCATAAAAATGTCTACACGATGTGTAAATACCTATGCTGTCAGTACATGCAGTACTCTAAGGAAGAAAAACACACTGGGAGGCAATATATGTCGGCATCAACCCACAATCATCCCACTGTTAGGATACGGGTCTCCCCTCATTCGAAGGGGTTTAGAGAATACTCCACCACGCTGCTCCACTGCGTATTAGGGAGGTCAGTGTTTCCAAGCCTCCCAAAGGCCACTGACTTGTCTTAAAGATTGTCATCTAAAAACAAACGGGACCGACGGCTTAACGTGCTCTCCGCACGAAAGAGCTCGAGATAAATAAACCCATTCATAGATAGGCTACGGTCGACGTGGCTTAACTCGCTTGATCGATTAAATTGACACGCGTAATGACTTCATCAAGTTCCTCACATTACTCACACATCGGGCATTTTTTCTACTTCAACTTTTTAATAATTGTTTTTGATTAGCATTATTTGAGGTGTAAGTGGTTCATCAACATCATTGTACCAAAGCCAACTTCACCTGCATGCGGTGCACCCTGCTGACTAACAAACGAAGCTCTGGCGAAAAGAGAGGTAGGGAGCGTAATTGTAAGCTACCCGACTGGGGAATGTACCTCACAGAATACCGCAGCCAAATAACAATTCCCTTGAGGGTTGTTGTGTTCCTGCGAGTGAGTGAGGTCACCAGAAAAAGGAAGGAGATGCTGCGTTGGCAGCGGGGGTGGCGGCGCGCGAGCGATATTTCATGTTGCGAGCGTTAATATGGCTACGGTAAGCGCTTCACATCAGGCGGGCCGTATGCTTGTCTGCCACCCGACGTAGTATAAAAAAAAATAACATTAACGTCTAGCCGGGACGATTTGTAGCGTAAGCTGAGTGAATGGCGAGAATTCCTTGCCTTGCTTTCTTCTTGCCACAATGAAAGCATGTAGAACGTATCTATACTCTGGCACTCCAGGAGTGCCGGCAGAAGTGAAAACTTGAACATTAACGTTGTGCATTTTTGAATATTTTGGAATGGTTAGGGTATAATTTCGCACGAATTGCTTTATTTATCATTATAAAAGTACTATCATTTATGTGGTAAAATATAATATTCATTTAATGCGCTATCGTTCACAAGCATGACAATTTATATCACATTAAAAATAAACAGCAGGAGCATGCATACATTTACGCCGCGCGGTAGAACGAGAGGGGGATATCACTTCCTCTCCTACGCCGCGCCGGCGGTCTACTCTCCCTCCGTATTACGAATAGTTGATCAGGCCACGTGTCCTGTCGCGAGTTTAACATTTTTTACCCATCCCAAAAAGTGCACAACGCCGCTAAAGAATGAAAACTTCTTCCTTCAAAAACATCTTGGCCCTGAACCCCGAATCTAACCCTAAATTTAATTTTACCTTTACTGAATACGTACGTAAGATACTATAAGCAGGCCAGTATTTTTGTGTCACTTGTGCCCTTCGCAGGGTACAGGTATCATTGCTGGGATCAAAGAGTGATCTCAGTCCTGTTTTTCAGTGCAGGCCAAAAGTGACAAGATAATGAAATAGTACCTACGTAAGTACAAAAAAAAAAAAAAAAATAACGGATAGTATATCTTATAAGCTATATAATATAAACAAAAAGAGAGGGGGACAAGCGAGCATGTGGGTCACTCGATGGTAAGCAATCTACAATCGCCCATAGAAAACAGCAACACCAAGAGGTTGCCGATCCGTTGCCTTTTAAGGATGGATAAATTAGTTTCTTTTTTATATTACTATACATCAATCTTGCGAGACATCGAGCTCTTTCATTTGCCAGAGTCTCGTTAGGTAATTAGCAGGGTAGACCACGTGCAGGTAAGTTTAGTGTTGGCAATGCTGACAGTGAGCCAGACACACAGACAAATTAAGTATAAAAAGTTTTATATTGATTTATCTAAAGTAAAAGTGAGCAACATATGGCCATAATAAACAGCTGCCACCAAACCGTGCAGTTACTCAGCGTCCTTACTTTATTACCTCTTCCAAAAATAGGAAAAAGAAAGGAATATTAAGTATACAGTAGCTTTTGCACATGATTTTTTACGCTTGTATCTCGGTATACCGTGAGAATTTCCAAGTCTTTTCTTAGCATAGGCATCAATAAATTAAAAAAAAAATGGGAAATTTCACTTCCCCGCCTAGATGGGATTTGAATCCACGACCTCTCGATTACCGGTCGAGTGCTCTTCCAACTGAGGTACCAGGATGGTTGGTGATAGTGGCGATTTTTGCATTTTATATTTTACTGCTGTGAAGTCACACTGTGGCGCCATCTACCTATAAGTATTACACTACTAAATAATAATTTAATTTTGTCATCTTAAGTGCATTCAGGCTTTCAATTATCAAGTAACAATGAAAATTGTTTTAAACCATACGATGTTGCGTTAAGGTTTATATTACTATTGATAACTTACAATTTCCATAACACGATTTTAGTCTTTAAACTATTTACGGTGTTTTGCAGATACACTATGCTTCCTTTCACATTTCACTTCAACATTTGTGTATGTCGAAAAAGCATTTATCAATTATGTTATATTTCATTTATACATAATGTAATATATTTATACATAATAGGTATTGTTTCCTAAGACATTTTATACCACGAACAGTAAAACTGTGGAATCAACTTGCCTCAGCGGTATTTCCGAATAATTACGACATGGAAGCCTTCAAGAACAGAGTCTATATTTACTATATTTACCTATGTTGCTGATCTCCATGGGCGGTGGTGATTGCTTTTCGCCAGGTGACCCACATGCTCGTTTGTCCTCCTCATGTATACAAAAAATCTAATATGTGTAATTCTTTGTTTGTTTTTTAGTGTTATATTTCATATGCTCCGCTTCATTGCTCTTTGGCATACCTGTATTTTATTTATTATTAGTTACCCGCCACGGCTTCGCACGGGTAGAAAGTGCTGTTTTATTTTTCTCGAAATTTTTACGTCTTTTACCTCCATAAGAACCTTCCTTATACCTTAACAAAAATATTAAAACAAAAGTTTTGCAGAATTGGTCGAGCCGTTCTCGAGTTTAGCCCTTAACAACATTTATTTTTATTTATATAGATTGCATTATTGATGATTTAGGTTTGACAGCCATGTGCAAGACTGGCATTGGCAGATATGATAATAATTATTTTAGATTAATTTATTAAAAGAAGAAGCAATTAATATATCTTCGGAGCAAATATTCGGTGTGTTTGTTTTATTAAATAATTTCTAAAATAGAGTAAAAGCAAACAATATCCAGCAATTAATCATTTATGAGCAGCTCGGTAATTAGTAGTGGTTCATTAAACAATCTGTGAAATGTATTACAGAACATTATTTAGGCCGTCTAGTGCAATGGTTCCCAACCTTTTTTAATCCACGGACCACTACGACGCTTTTGTTGGGTGTAGGGAACCTGAGTGTCATATACATCCATTATTCTATAACTCGACATTTTAGTTTTATCCAAGTCCAAAAAAGGAGGAGGCTTAATTCGGCTGTATTTTTTTAATGTTTGTTACCTAAATACTCCGTGATTTATAACCGTTTTGAAAAAAACTTTTTTTTTAATTTTAAGTTTTTGTACCATTTTTTTTTTTCATCATCATCAGCCTGTATCTACATACATAAATGTAGAGTAATGCTTGGAGTCGGTATTTTTTTTGATAAAATTATGTATAAAAATTTGCTCAATCTTTTTCATCATAAGTTCGTATTACGGGCCATAATTTACCTCTCACGGACTACTGGTGATCCGCAGGCCACAGGTTGGGAAACCCTGGTCTAGAGGTATCAATTAAATGTATACATTAATCAAAGTATTTTCCCTTACAGCTACTAACAGCTTGAGGTATAAATTATAGGCAAAAATGTATCCTAAGGTCTCCAGCAATAACAAGACAAATAACATAATTATGGTAATTTTACGCCAACCGCAAATATTTTAAGGGCGAGTACAATTAACTAAGTAAAGTACGAGTTATACATATATAGCTATATCGTTGAAGGCATTTAAAGCCTATAGAGATGGCTAGTCAAGTGAAGTTCAACTGCGTGCACCACGAATTTTAAATATCTAATACTATTGGAGATCTAAAACATTGAGTTTGTGACATAACACATCGATTCCAATAATATGAATTGCAAAATCGTGTGAACGCTTGGTAATTCTCCCTTGTTGCTACCAAATCAGTAGGTATGCTACCCCAGATGCAATATGCAAGGAATTCAACATGTCGTCCCGCTTTTGTAATTTTGACTTTGGTAGTGTAGTAGTAAGCTACTAATATAATAGGTAGGGGAAAAAGTCTTTTCGCATTTTAGTATGTATGAACTTGTAATAAAATCTCTTTGGTTATACCATTTGTATCTCGCAGGTTTTGATATCTTTAAAAAGTTTAAATTTTAAAAAAGATAATTACAAATTCAAATTAGGTAAATGTGTGATTTTCATTTGTTTTTTTTACTGTCAAGATGAGTGAATCTAATGAAGAAATTCGATTCATTTTAAAATTTTACTACAAAAAAAGTAAAAATGCAACGCAAGCTGCCAAAAAAATTTGTGACGTTTATGGATCTAGTGCAGTGTCTGTGAGAGTAGCACAAATTTGGTTTAAGCGTGAAAACGCTTAAACCGAATTTGTGCTACTCTCACAGGAAATTTTGATGTGAAAGATGCACGTCGCTCTGGTCGCCCTGTTACGGATAAAATTGATGCCATTTTTGAAAAAGTGGAGCAAGATCGGCAAATCAGTAGTTACGACGTAGCTGAAGAATTAGGAATTGACCACAAAACAGTTTTGGCGCATTTGAAAAAAGCTGGGTACACTAAAAAGCTCGATATTTGGGTGCCTCACGATCTCACTGAAAGAAACTTAATGAACCGTGTACTCATTTGCGATTCTTTACTACGACGTAATGAAAGCGAATCGTTTTTGAAGAAGCTTATAACTGGTGATGAAAAGTGGATCATGTACGACAAGAACGTGCGAAAAAGGTCGTGGTCAAAGGCCGGTCAGGCTTCACAGACTCTGGCAAAACCCGGGTTAACCCGCAATAAGGTGATGCTGTGTGTATGGTGGGATTGGAAGGGCATTATTCATTATGAGCTGTTACCGCCAGGCAGGACTATCGATTCTGAACTCTACTGTGAACAACTGATGAGATTAAAGCAAAAAGTTGAGAGAAAGCGGCCGGAATTAATTAACAGAAGGGGTGTGATTTTTCATCATGATAACGCTAGACCTCACACATCTTTAGCCACTCAGCAAAAATTAAGAGAGTTTGACTGGAAGGTGTTAATGCATCCGCCGTATAGTCCTGACCTTGCACCTTCTGATTTCCACCTGTTTCGGTCTCTTCAGAATTCTTTAGGCAATGTCAGGTTAACATCACGAGAAGACTGCCAAAACCACTTGTCGTGGTTTTTTGAACAGAAGTCCTAAAATTTCTATAGTAATGGGATCATGTCTCTACCTACAAGATGGCAAAAAGTTATCGAACAAAATGGCACCTACATACTTTAGTTAAATGTAAATAAACTTTAGTAAAAAATGTTTTGAATTTTCATATAAAATACGAAAAGACTTTTTCCCCAACCTAATATATAAAATGACGAGCTCGGTGGCGTAGCGGTCAATGATGCGGCTTCGACACCAACGCTCGTGGGTTCGATTCCCACATAGGACAAATATTTGTGTGCATGAACATGTCTGTTTGTCTTAGTCTGGGTGTTTTATATGTATCATAACTATGTATTTACAAAAAAAAAATGAATTTACGTATGTTTATCAGTTGCCTAGTACCCATAACACAGGCTTCGCTTACTTTGGGGCTAGATGGCGCTGTGTAATTTGTCGGACAACATTTATTTATTTATAAATATAAATATAAATATAAATATAAATATAAATATAAATATAAATATAAATATAAATATAAATATAAATATAAATATAAATATAAATATAAATATAAATATAAATATAAATATAAATATAAATATAAACATAAATATAAATATAAATATAAATATAAATATAAATATAAATATAAATATAAATATAAATATAAATATAAATATAAATATAAATATAAATATAAATATAAATATAAATATAAATATAAATATAAATATAAATATAAATATAAATATAAATATAAATATAAATATAAATATAAATATAAATATAAATATAAATATAAATATAAATATAAATATAAATATAAATATAAATATAAATATATAATTTATATGTAGAATTATTACTTATAGGTATAAATTATATACGTGTGTATATTATGATATATATGTAAGTGGCTTACCACGATCTTTAAAACCAAAGCCAACCTCACCTGCACGTGGTGCATCTTGCTGACTACCTTGAGGGTTGTCGTGTTCTTGCGAGAAAGCAAGATCACCAGAAAGTAAGTAAGGAGTTGCTATAGACCGGATTAACAGCGGGGATGGCGACGTGCATTACATATTATTATGTCACATTGAGAGCGTGTAATCGCTTTACATCAGGCGGCCCCTATGCTCGTCTACCACCGACGTAGCATATAAAAAAATAACAATAACTTTTATTATAATAGCATATCACTGAAAATATTCATTAGAAATTATGTAAAATATTCATTAGAACTTCACAATATGAGAGCCTTCATTATTAAATAGGTGCCAGCACACAACTCGTGTACAGCTGACTTAACGCAAACCAACTTCTGCAAGAAATTGTCGAGTTAAATAAATGTGGTTCAAATTGTCACGGGGGGCGGCTGCGCGCTGCAACTTCTCTAACTCTGGGTTGATTTAAATTTGCGAAAACTCCCCCATCTTTGTACCTATAATAGTTGTATGAATGTGGATGAAACGCCTTATTTTATGTTAATAGACTCATCAATGACTTTGTATTTATGTCGTCAATGTCGACAAATCTTATTCATCAAACTGTTGGAATACGATTCTTCCCTTTTTAACACACTTTTATTAGGTCGACCTGTATGTAACTATGTAATGGAATCTAAGGTAACTAATTTAATCATCTGCCAAGGATCATAGCGTAATGAAAATTGGCAGCTGTATGTAGTGCTGATGACAATACAATAATATGGTACTCTCGAACTGATCTGATGATGGAGCCGGAAGATATGAACTGGAACTTCATGATGGAACATCGTATCATAGCTGTTTTTGGATTTCTTAGGAAAGTATTGTAATGAACTTTGACCACGAATAGGTTTCAAGGTCTGATGATGAAGCCGGAAGATAGACACTGGCATTCCATGATGGAATATCGTATCATAGTCGTGTTTGCACTTGTGAGAAAGGCCACGTAATGGACTTTGAACACGATCAGGTTTCAAGGTTATAACAAATCTATCGGGAAAAATACAACCTCACCTGCACGTGGTGTACCCTGCTGACTGACAAACGAGGCTCTGGCGAAAAAAGAGGTAGGGCATAGCGTAATTTTTAAGGTGCTCGACTGGGGAAGTACCTCCACTTCACAGAATTTCACACCCAAATAACAGTTCTTTGAGGGTTGTTGTGTTCCTGCGTGTGAGTTTCATGTGCTTTAAAAGCGTGTTTTTTTTTGTTTTTTTAAACTATATTTATAAGATTTACACGAGGCCAATCGCAATATACGCATTAATTACGACGAGCTCGGTGGCCGAATGGCTAGCAATGGCACTTTGACTCCGAGGTCGCGGGTTCGATTCCCGCACAAGACAAATATTTGTGTGCATGAACATGTCTGTTTGTCTTGGTCTGGGTGTTTTGTATGTATATATGTATGTATTTACAAAAAAAAAGTATTTAAGTATAATATCAGTTATCTAGTACACATAGTACAAGCTTTGCTTAGTTTGGGACTAGATGGCAGTGTAAAATTCGTCTGAGAATATTTATTTATAATTACAAATATTTTTAAAATATTGTGACCACGTTTTGGACGCCGACTAATTGCAGGTGATAGCTTGGTCAAACTTTTTAATAAAATTATTGTGGATCTATACATAGCTGGCCTTAGCGGAGGTTTGCTTTATGTCTCTCAAGCTCCTTCGTGCTTCAGAGGGTTGGATAAGCCCTCAGTCCAGACTGTTGTCATTAGACGAGAGTCGTTAAACCAAGTTAGGGTCTTAGAGCGTTTTGAAAACAATAAATATAATAAATAAATAAATATTCCTGGACAATTTACACAGCGCCATCTAGCCCCAAATTAAACGAAAAGCTTGTACTATGGGTACTACATAACTGATATAATACTTAAATACATTTTTTTTTTGTAAATATATACATATAATACATAGAAAACGCCCAGACCAAGACAAACAGACATGTTCATGCATACAAATGTTTGTCTTGTGCGGGGATCGAACCCGCGACCTCGGAGTCAAAGTAGCCATTGCTAACCATTCGACCACCGAGCTCGTCAAATGGCCTTCGCCAATCCGCAGTTAAGTAGCGTGGTGGAGTACGCTTTAAACCCCGTGAATTAAGAGAAGATCCATATCCCAGCTGCAGAATGAATATAAGTAGATGCCCATTGTATTTAAATATAATAAACAGTTAACTAATAGGTAACCAATAGCACAAACATTTGTTAGCTCTGGACTAGATGGCACTGTGTTATTTGTCCAGCCCCCTTACCACCATCTCTTATTGCGACTCAATAACTGAATAGATTGCTAATTCATACCAATGAATAAGCGACTCTATTTCAAATGGAATAGAGTCGCTTATTCATTGGTATGAATAAGCAATCTATCCAATTATTGAATCGCAATAAGAGATGGTGGTAAGGGGGCAGGAATATATAATACAGGTGTTCTGACATTTTCAAAGTTTGTAAAAAATACTTTTAGTAGAACAGAACAGCTTGGCAGATTTCGTTTGTGGCTTTTTTTTCTTTTTTCTGTTTACTTTTATGAGAGGGCGGCAAACGAGCATGTGGATCCCATTCCATCAGTTGATCCACCTGATGGAAAACAATCACCAACGCTCATGGAGATCAGCAACACCAAGAGATTGCCGATCTGTTGCCAGCCCATACTCCTTCCTTTCTTTTTTTGTGAGGTGGAGGTACCTCCCCAGCCGGGCAACTTAAAAAATACGCTATGCCCTACCTCTCTTTTCACCAGAGCCTCGTTCGTCAGTCAGCAGGGCGCACCACGTGCAGGTGAGGTTGGCTTTGGTTCAAACATGTTGATGAACCACTTAAATCCTGAGGTTTATAAAATATTTTCTATATATTACAAGAAAGGGGTGTAAGTGGTTCATCAACATCTTTGTACCAAAGCCAACTTCACCTGCACGCGGTGCACCCTGCTGACTGACAAACGAAGCTCTGGCGAAAAGAGAGGTAGGGAGCGTAATTGTAAGCTACCCGACTGGGGAATGTACCTCCACCTCACAGAATACCGCAGCCAAATAACGGTTCCCTTGAGGGCTGTTGTGTTCCTGCGAGTGAGTGAGGTCACCAGAAAGGAAGGAGATGCTGCGATGGCAGCGGGGGTGGCGGCGCGCGAGCGATATTTTATGTTGCGAGCGTTGATATGGCTACGGTAACCGCTTCACATCAGGCGGGCCGGGCCGTATGCTTGTCTGCCACCCGACGTAGTATAAAAAAAAAAAAAAAAAAAAAAAAAGAAAGTGCCGAGACAGTCAATGTTTGATTCAATTAGTAAAATAAATATTTTAAGTTTAAATAAAGTCAAAGTTGTAGATTCAATCACAAATAGTAAATTCTACAGTGCTTCGTTTGTAAATAGTCAAAGACGTGCGTTAATTGAAATTATTTTATTCTTTTGTTTAAATCCTTATTACCAATAGTTGTGTATGAAACTGTTGCACAATAAGGGTTCTTAAAATACGAGTGAGACTTTATTACATGTGTATTTTAATACCTTATTATGTGCAGTTTCATACACTAATTTATCTAATCTCATGAAATAGATAATAATATTTTAAATATAACCACGAAGTTAATTACAAAGTACTCTGTGAAGTTAATTTAACTGCTTTACTTCTTACTTATAAATCCATTTGCAGATCGAGCATGCCTGGTGCGCATGCGCGACGCGCCACGCGGCGCTGTGTTCACAGATTATGTAGAAAATTTCTGCAAAATTGCAATGCATTTGCAATGCAACCTGCTTAATATAGCTGAACCCGTGGCTGAAGCTGTATCTAAATGGAAAAAAAGGTTATTTTTCGATACAGTTGTCCAGAAAGAGCTGTATCGCAAAGCAACTTTGTAAGATTCTGTGTTTAGTAAATTTAAATTTAGAGATTAAGAATAATCTCTAAATTTCGGTATGAGATTAGATAAAGTAACTTTTTATTTTGATGCCTTGCATGTAAAAGACTGACATTAATATTCTGTGTTTAGTTTTTTAATCTCTAAATTTCAGTATGAGAGTCGATAAAGTATTTTTTTATTTATAAATTATAATAACACTAGCTTTTACCCGCGGCTATGCCCCGCGTTTAGTTTTTCTTTTTTTTTTATAAGTAAGGAGTTGCTACAGGTGCTCAAAGGTATTAGAAAGGACAAGACATGTCCTTCCTAATACCTTTGAGAATATGTGTACAAAGTTTCGTGATGATCGGTTAAGTAGTTTCGGAGTGCTATCACGTCGACTTACTTACAACGAAAAATAACAAACAAACAAATATTCACATTTATAATACTCGTATATGCTTTTCATTGAAGTATACTCAATGTGGAAGAGAAGAGCAAAAGACAGGAAAAAGTGAGAAGTAGAAAGAAGTCGGGTAACAAGCTAGCGATTTTTTTTATACTACTTCGGGTGACACACAAGCATACGCCCCGCCTGATGTGAAGCGGTTACCGTAGCCATATTAACGTTCGGAACATAAAATGTCGCTCGCACACCGCCACCCCCACTGCCAACGCAGCATCTCTTTCCTTTCTGGTGACCGCATTCACTCGCAGGAACACAACAACCCTCAAGGGAATTGTTATTTTGCTGCGGTATTCTGTGAGGTGGAGGTAGGTACATTCCCCAGTCGGGTAATTTACAATTACGCTCCCTACCTTTCTTTTCGCCGGAACTTCGTTTGTCTGTCAGTAGAGTGCACGGCGTGCAGGTGGAGTTGGCTTTGGTTCAAAGATGTTGATGAACCACTTACACCTCAAGGGTAGAAAGGAGATCTCAAACATATTTTAAGCTAAAATATTTTTGGCACTCCATGCACAAATTCGTTACCCTAAGGTTGCCTTTAAAATATTGCTTTCAGCAATTAGAGTCTAATTGCTGAAAGCAATATTTTAATATAACTGACTTGAATATAATATGCAACATGTCGGTCTAATTATTAGACCGACATGTTGCATATTATATTCAAGTCTGTAATAATTTATTGATTCACTACTTAAATTTGTATTATTCAAATAAAGCATATTCAATATATCTATCTATCTAAAAAATCTACAAGGTAAAAAAAATATTAGTATCAAATTTCCGTTTCATATTTCAGAACTACTCAGAACATTTTGATAGACGTTATGACACATTCTGAAAATGTATTCCTTGGTAAAATATTGGCAGCTTTTCTAAGAGTTAAGAATAACACTGGCATGTATTAATATTGAATATTCCATTCGAGAATTCAACGTTCTCTCTTCAAAAATTCAAATTGAAATCTATCATTCCACGGGGAAACAAAAAAAAAGAAAATAGGGTATCCTCAGACTGAAAACTTCGGAGTGCACTATGCCAGCGGAAAATAGCTGGAGTTAGTAAATTCTGGATCATTCTACTTGGAACCCATATTTTGTGCACCGCGTGCCGACATACTGCAGTAGCGAAATGTAATTCCAAAACATCTTGTGCTTAGTTTAAACTGGAAACGTATATTTCTGTACATTTATAAATACTTACCGCAGTACTATAAAACTACCTGGACAAGACAAAGCAAGTCTTAGTTCATTTTAAGTTTCATTTGAGCGAAAATATTTTCGTAGTAGGTAAATAAAAGAAATAGAGGAAGGAAAATATATTTAAGTATGACGTGTAAATATCATGTGATTTCTCCTGATTTCATAAAAAATATTTATTTTACTGCTGTCCTAGTATAAATAAATAAATATTTCTGGACAATTTACACAGTGCCTTCTAGTCCCAAATTAATCGCAAAGCTTGTACTATGGGTATTAGACAACTGATAAACGTACTTAAATACATTTTGTTTTGTAAATATATACTTATAATACACAGAAAACACCCAGACCAAGACCAATAGACATGTTCATGCACACAAATGTTTGTCTTGTGCGGGGATCGAACCCGCGACCTCGGAGTCAAAGTTTCTATTGCTAGCTACACTAGTGTATGGTGGTACAGTGTTATTCTGGTATGGTGTTATCGTCGTATTACAACTATGGAAGCTCTACTTACGAACACATAAAAAATAAAAAAATAGGTTCATAATCATCAGCTCTAGAGTAGAGATGGGCGTTGAATGAACGAACCGTTTTTTTAAACTGTTTATTGTGCGTGAACGATTAAACTAGTTTACAGTTCACAGATAAACTAGTTTATTCTTCGACTGGTTGATGAGTCCGTTGCGTCGCGTCGCGATCGTCTCATCTCGTCTAGTGACTTGACAAATGAGATTTTCGTTCGTTTACGTTTACCAATCGCTCTATGTATGTGAAGAAATAATCTTATCGACGACGACGTAAACTAGTCGAAAATTAGACTGTTTTTTAAACTAGTTCATCGTCGACGGTAAACGGTCTCGTTGCGTCGACTGTAAAATCGTCGACGACCCACCACTACTCTAGAATATCGTTTTCATCAACTCAATATTCATCTCAGTCCTTAGACCTCTCATTTCTCTTCTTTTTTTTTCAGTCGAAGAAGTTTAGAGCGTACTCCGTCCCACTGCCCAACTGTTGTTTATCGAAAATAATCTTTATTCTTTATTGCATATAAATTATACAGTACAGGTAGTATACATAATATAGTTATGCAAATATGAATGGATGGATGGCGGCTATAAATTAATTTCTTTAATTTTACTTCATTTTATTTTATTACTAGCTGTCCCGGCGAACTTCGTACCGCCTAACAATCAATGAATGTCGTGGTACATATTAGCTGAACTAAATTTATGATTTTATGGAATTAAAACAATGAATAGTAGAAAATAATAGAGAAGCTCGATGGCGTCATTGCGCGTGCCAGTCTAATTGAACACGCAAGTTAAGCAACGTCGACCGTAGCCTGTACACGGATGGGTTTATATTCTTATTAATTACCTCGAGCTCCTCCGTGATTCGAAAGACACGTTAAGCCGTCGGTCCCGGTTGTTATCATTAGCTCATCTTGAGCTCCTCCGTGCTTCCGAAGGCACGTTAAGCCGTCGGTCCCGGTTGTTATCATTAGCTCATCTTGAGCTCCTCCGTGCTTCGGAAGGCACGTTAAGCCGTCGGTCCCGGTTGTTATCATTAGCTCATCTTGAGCTCCTCCGTGCTTCGGAAGGCACGTTAAGCCGTCGGTCCCGGTTGTTATCATTTAATGACAGTCGTTAAGTTAAGTCAGTGGCCTTTAGGCGGTTCGAAAACACTGGCCTCCGCCAACCCGCAGTTGAGCAGCGTGTTGGAGTACGCTCTAAACCCCTTCGGTTGAGGGAAGACCCGTATCCATAAAAACTGAAGATTTCATAAAAATAAAGATTTCCTTATTGTTAATTTTTTTTTTAAAAAAACGTTTTGTTTTATTTTTTTTAGTTTTGAAATAGGTTTTATCATTTTGGTGATTTGTAATTGTCATTTCTTTTGATGTTTACTCTGATTTGATTCTTGCGCTCGAACCCCATGGGAAAAGCGTTTTCACCCCTATCGATTTGACATTTTTAAATTTTCATAACAAATCACAGACAACTTTCAATATTTTTAAAATATTCAATAATCTATATATATAAAAGAAAGTCGTGTTTGTTACAACACTTATAACTCGAGAACGTCTGGACCGATTGCCATGGTTTTTGATTTGTTGGATTTGTTTCCGTCCCGAATAGCAGAATAACTCTTAAAAACATTGGAAAATTCTCGAAAAAATAAAATAAAAGAAAAAACATTTTCCCATACAAATGAAAGTGTCAGTTGAAAAAGGGATTACGATATTTATTGGTTGTCAAATATCAAAACGTCAAATCGATTGGTGTCACTTTTATGTCGCGAAAGTTGTCTGTGATTTGTTATGAAAATTTAAAAATGTCAAATCGATAGGGGTGAAAACGCTTTTCCCATGGGGTTCGAGCGCAAGAATCAAATCAGAGTAAACATCAAAAGAAATGACAATTACAAATCACCAAAATGATAAAACCTATTTCAAAACTAAAAAAAATAAAACAAAACGTTTTTTTTTTTAATAATTAACAATAAGGAAATCTTTATTTTTATGAAATCTTCAGTTTTTATGGATACGGATCTTCCCTCAACCGAAGGGGTTTAGAGCGTACTCCAACACACTGCTCAACTGCGGGTTGGCGGAGGCCAGTGTTTTCGAACCGCCTAAAGGCCACTGACTTAACTTAACGACTGTCATTAAATGATAACAACCGGGACCGACAGCTTAACGTGCCTTCCGAAGCACGGAGGAGCTCAAGATGAGCTAATGATAACAACCGGGACCGACGGCTTAACGTGCCTTCCGAAGCACGGAGGAGCTCAAGATGAGCTAATGATAACAACCGGGACCGACGGCTTAACGTGCCTTCCGAAGCACGGAGGAGCTCAAGATGAGCTAATGATAACAACCGGGACCGATGGCTTAACGTGCCTTCCGAAGCACGGAGGAGCTCAAGATGAGCTAATGATAACAACCGGGACCGACGGCTTAACGTGCCTTCCGAAGCACGGAGGAGCTCAAGATGAGCTAATGATAACAACCGGGACCGACGGCTTAACGTGCCTTCCGAAGCACGGAGGAGCTCAAGATGAGCTAATGATAACAACCGGGACCGACGGCTTAACGTGCCTTCCGAAGCACGGAGGAGCTCAAGATGAGCTAATGATAACAACCGGGACCGATGGCTTAACGTGCCTTCCGAAGCACGGAGGAGCTCAAGATGAGCTAATGATAACAACCGGGACCGACAGCTTAAAGTGCCTTCCGAAGCACGGAGGAGCTCAAGATGAGCTAATGATAACAACCGGGACCGATGGCTTAACGTGCCTTCCGAAGCACGGAGGAGCTCAAGATGAGCTAATGATAACAACCGGGACCGACGGCTTAACGTGCCTTCCGAAGCACGGAGGAGCTCAAGATGAGCTAATGATAACAACCGGGACCGACGACTTAACGTGTCTTTCGAATCACGGAGGAGCTCGAGGTAATATAAACCCATCCGTGTACAGGCTACGGTCGACGTTGCTTAACTTGCGTGTTCAATTAGACTGACACGCGCAATGACGCCATCGAGCTTCTCTATTATTTTCTACTATTCATTGTTTTAATTCCATAAAATCATAAATTTAGTTCAGCTAATATGTACCACGACATTCATTGATTGTTAGGCGGTACGAAGTTCGCCGGGACAGCTAGTATATTAATAAATATTCCAATCCTTTTTAACTGGCACTATTTGTATGGGAAAACGTTTTTTCTTTTATTTAATTCTTTCGTCAATTTTTCAATGTTTTTAATACTTTCCCGACCAAGACACGACATTATTTTATATATTATATAGATTTATGGAGCTTGATTTAAATTTCTGAACGCACGCATAAATATTTTAGAACCAATAAATATTTAAATCCACAAAACTGTTTTCAAAACAAATCACAGCCAACTTTCAAGACGTATAAATGAGACCAATAGAGTTAACATTTGTTTTTAATCTATGACATTTGTTCTATAATGAGCTTAATATACATTTCTGAACGCATACATTTGGCGTACGCACGTACGACAACGTCACATTTGACAGCTACGACAACCAAAGTGAATGTAACCACTACGTTTTAAGAGACGGATGTGCTATACAAATAGCGTAAATTCTAAATGTATGAAATGGGAGCGAAAACAATCAGAATTTGTACCAAATTCGCTTCCGATTCATAGAGTCGTTTTTTTACCTTGAGTTGCGCCAGGCTGACGACAACCACGAACATTTTGTATGGGAAAATGTTTTTTCTTTTATTTAATTTTTTCGAGAATTTTCCGATGTTTTTAAGAGTTATTCTGCTATTCGGGACGGAAACAAATCCAACAAATCAAAAACCATGGCAATCGGTCCAGCCGTTCTGGAGTTATAAGTGTTGTAACAAACACGACTTTCTTTTATATATATAGATATTTTATTCGGAATACAAAGACCTGAACTTATCTTATTAATAGAACTTTACAATAGAAGTTTCAGAACCAATAACAGGTCCTCTCTGCTATGTTAGATTAGTAGTGACGTGAACGATAACTTAATCAATATAGTCACTCAGTAGAATTAAATAACAATAACTGGATAGGTGTAACTTACGCATATAAAAAATATTTTATACTAGGTGAAACGACAGGCGTTGTCCTAAACAATGAATATTGAATTCGAATTGGTTTCGCGCAATCTCACAATTGACTGATAATTCTGTCAAACGCCATAGAGTTACATTAGAAAAGTTAATATGATAGTTCAGCTATTCTAAAATTTTTAATGTTCCGCTCAACTTCCTTGATTTTGTCATTGTTGAAATAATAAATAAATATTTCTGGACTATTTACACAGGGCTAACTAGTTCCAAATTAAGCGCAAAGCTTGTACTATGGGTACTAGACAACTGAACATTTTTTTTTGTAAATACATATTAAACTAGTTTACAGTTCACAGAAAATACCCAGACCAAGACAAACAGACATGTTCATGCACACAAATGTTTGCATTGTGCGGGGATCGAACCCGCGATCTCGGAGTCAATGGCATTGCTAGCCATTCGAGTACCGGGCTTGTCAATCTCTATTGACAAGCCCGGTACTATATATATACGGTATAGAGATTAATTTATATGTTTTGGGGTGTTTTTTTTTTTTTTTTTTTTTTTTTTTTTTTATACCACTAGTGTGGCAAACAAGCATACGGCCCGCCTGATGGAAAGCAGTTACCGTAGCCTATGAACGCCTGTAACACCAGAGGCATCACACGCGCGTTGCCGACCCTGTAAAAACCTCTTCACGCCCTTTTTGAAGAACCCCATGCTGTAGTCCCCTGAGAAAACCTCGACAGGCAGTTCATTCCACAGCTTGACAGTACGCGGGAGAAAACTTCTCTGGAACCGCACGGTACGTGACCACTTAGGCTCCAATGTGTGAGGATGAATTCCCTGTCGATGGCGAGCGGTGCGATTGTAGAAGGAGGCCGTTGGCATCATATCAAACAACTCCTCTGAACACACCCCATTGTACAGACGGTAGAATACACAAAGGGACGCAAAATCTCTTCTCAGACTTAAAGGTTCTAAACCGTCTGTTAGTTTGGGATCGTCGACAATCCTCACAGCGCGCCTTTGAATCGAGTCACAAGGTGCAAGCTGGTATCTAGGCGCGCTAGGGTGTATGTGGTTCATTAACATCTTTGAACCAAAGTCAACTTCACCTGCACGCGGTGCACCCTGCTGACTGACAAACGAAGCTCTGGTGAAAAGAGAGTGGTAGGGAGCGTAATTGGAAGCTATCCTGACTGGGGAATGTCCTCCACCTCACAGAATACCGCAGCCAAATAACAATTTCCTTGAGGGTTGTTGTGTTCCTGCTAGTGAGTGAAGTCACCAGAAAGGAAGGAGAGGCTGCGCAGGCAGCGGGGGTGGCGGCGCGCGAGCGATATTTTATGTTGCTAGCGTTAATATTGCTACGGTAACCGCTTCACACGAAGCGGGCCGTATGCTTGTCTGCCACCCAACGTAGTATCAAAAAAAAATGTATGTAGATAAAATAATACAGTCGGCTTTTTTAAAAGTCGTTTAAAAACAAATAGACCTCCCGTTTTCCTGCAAATGGCCAGTTAGATGAATATCGATTATGATAAATCAAAGCATCCCTAGCTCCGATAGTTCCGATGGTAACAATCGGTCAAGTTTCGATGTTCCAAAGTTTGCATAACGAGTGTTCAATCTTACCTACCCCTCGTCGGGATCAGAGCGCATAGTTTGAGATCACAATATAATAACATACTAAGTATAGTTTAATATGTAGCTTTTGTATGCTTAAAGGGCTTTAAAGCTTTTTAAGTTTTGTACGCAGATGCTTGGCCGTGTCGTTTCCGGAAGACTAGAATAGAATCACTCCGTCTCTTCACGTGGATGTCGTACAAGGCGACTAAGGGAAATACATTATCAAATATCGATCTGGCCTCCCCAAACCGTTTGGCCAGCGTGGGGAGTGTAGGCCAAATCCTCTTTCCGTCTAGGACGGACGAGAGAGGGTCGTGCTCCTGTAGTGGAGACTTAAATGGACCTGATGATGATGATGACGCAGATGCTGCTGTTGATGATTTTTCATGTGCATGTGTGGGGTGTGAGTGGCTCACCACGAGCTTTAGAGCGCAAAGTTAAGCTCGGCTGCACGTGGTTCACCCTGCCTACTAGCGAAACAGACTAAAGGGAGGTAGAGTACAACGTATTTGCATGCTGCTCGATCGGGTAAGTACCTCCACCTCACAGACATACCGCAACCAAATAACAATTCCTTTGAGGTTTATTCCTGCGAGTGAACGAGGTCACCAGATAGGATGAGTAAAGGTTGGCGACGATTATTATCATTATAAAGAATTATGATAAAAAACATAATAAAGTAGTAAAATGGGTACTTAAGTAGAATGGTAGAATGCAGTATTCCCGGAGTGTCACTGATGCACATGCAGAGCACGCAACTCAGTGGATCTCCTGAATATTGCTGTATCCAACCTGTCTGGTATCATCTTCAGGGCTTCATCACTAATGGCGTGAACTTTTTGCGCAATTTTTTATGCTACGTCGGGTGGCAGACAAGCATACGGCCCGCTTGATGTGATCCTTTACCGTAACCATATTAACGTTCGCAATGAAATATCGGTCGTGCACCACCACTCACGTTACCAACGCAGCAACGCACTGAACAGGTTGGGGTAAAATTTCACAGACGGATAGCTATTATAACGTAGCTATCCATTAAGAAATTATTTTTGAAAAATCGAACGGCATACGCGCTTATGATAACCAAAAAAAAACATAAAATCACTACAAAAGTAGTGATTTTATGCGAGACTTTATGAATTGTTTATTACAATACAAAACCCGAACAAACATTGAACTTTACACAAATAAATGTCAAAACAACTTAATTGAAGGCGTCAACTTTAAGTTCATTAACGAAATCTACACCGAGTTTACTTAAGAATCAACTTAGTTACGCTAAGTTATGCGAACATATTTTGGTTTCCTATTTAGACTTAGTTACAATGGAAGTATTTTTGAGAGGCATAGCTTTAAATTGACTTAAATTTTTACGATGAAGATGAGTTATATAAAAATTCTAATTTTGTACCTATAATAATCTTTAATATTTATAGGAAACAATACTAATGTTTCTCAATAAACATACAATTGACTTTAAAACTACAACAGAACTAGGAATAGTCCTATATGCCAGGCAGGCGTAAGAGATATCTACCTACGTAATCATTAATATAAAAATGAATCGCTGAATGTGTTGCTAAGCGTAAATCTCAAGAACAGCTGAAACGATTTCGCTAATTCTTCTTTTAGAATATTCCTTGAAGTACGAGGATGGTTTTTATATAGAGAATTTTTTTAAAAATTGCATGAAAAAGTCTAAAAACAACACTTTTCTATATTCTCATACAAAAGGTTCGTAATAATACTTAAAAGTCAATTTGAACTTTAATACCATACCGTAATAGCGTTTGACAGAACTGTCAGTCATTTGAAAGCGTGCGCAAAATCAATTCGAATTGAATATACAAAGTCAAAGTCAAAGTCAAAATATCTTTATTCCTTGGACTTTATAAAGCACTTAGAAACGTCATATAAATTAAATATAAAACATGTATCTAAATCATTACTATCTACTTAAATCCGCAGAGCTTAGATGCACTTTCATCACACTATCTGTGAAAGTGAATTTAAGTGCCAGTTCCGGCGACGGGGCTTCTTGAGAAGAACTGGCAAGAAACTCAAGGCCGACTCTTTTAATTGCCAATATCGTTACATTAAACACAAATACAATCATTAACATAACAAGAGCAATTCATTTCCAAATACTTTTATCATTTATGTAATCTGAGATACAATAGTAAGCCTTTTGACATAGTCTAGTTTTGATAAATATTTTAAATTTACCCATGGATAATTTAAACTCGTCATTTGAAAGTTTATTGTAGAAGCGTATACATTGACCTCGGAACGAGTTAGAGATTTTATGGAGCCTAGTAATATGCACAGCGAGTTTGTTTTTATTTCTTAAATTTAATTGATGGAGATCACTGTTTTTCCTAAATTTAGTTAGATTTTTATGAACGTAAATAAGATTTTCATAAATATATTGAGAATGTAATGTCATAATATTTATCTCTTTAAATTTATTTCTCAGTGTCTCCCTGGGACTCATCATATAAATAGCACGGATAGCTCGCTTCTGGAGCACAAAAATTGAGTCTACATCCGCAGCACTACCCCAAAGCAATAAACCATATGACATAATGCTGTGAAAATAGCTAAAATAAACTAAACGCGCAGTGTCAACATCAGTCAGTTGACGTATTTTCCTTACGGCGTAAGCTGCTGAGCTGAGTCTACCTGATAACGTTTCTATATGTGGGCCCCATTGTAATTTAGAGTCTAATGTTATCCCAAGGAAGACAACCTTATTGACCAATTCCAATCTCTCATTGTCCATCACCATACATACATAGTTAGGAAGACATTTGGGTGAGCAATTGGGGTGTAAGTGGTTCATCAACATCTTTGAACCAAAGCCAACTTGCACCCTGCTGATTGACAAACGAAGCTCTGGCGAAAAGAGAGGTAGGCAGCGTAATTGTGAGCTACCCGACTGGGGAATGTACCTCCACCTCATAGAATACCGCAGCCAGATACAACAATTCCCTTGGGGGTTGTTGTGTTCCTGCGAGTGAGTGAGGTCACCAGAAAGGAAGGAGATGTTGCGTTGGCAGCGGGGGTGGCGTCGCGCGAGCGATATTTTATGTTGCGAGCGTTATATGGCTACGGTAACCGCTTCACATCAGGCGGGTCGTATGCTTGGATGCCACCCGACGTAGTATAAAAAAAAAGTCTGTCGGGTCAGCTAGTTTAGTATAATAATCTTTAATAATTAATTAATGTTTCTCAATAAAGATAGACAAAAACGTGACTTAGATCTACAACTGAACTAAGAATAGTCCTATATGTTAGGCGTAAGAGATACCTACGTAATATTATATTTGTGAATATGAGTTTTTTTTGTTATGCTTCCACGCCGACACTACCCAACCGATCATCATGAAACTTTGTACACATATTTTCAAAGGTTTAGGAAGGACATAGGATTCTTTTTATTAAAAAAAAAAGTAAACCCGAGCGGAGCCGCGGGTGCAAGCTATTCTTATATAACTTCCTTTAAATATCATTATTTAAGGTAAATTATATAAGATCTCTTAATTTTTTAAACTTGTAAAAATTGTAGAAGAAAAAAAATATTGAGAAAGCAACTAACTATCTGATGATTACTTATGTTTGCATTATATTAGTCTATTATATAATACAACGACGTTTGCTAAGTTCCATTTATATGATTATTACTTTCATTTATTTTTTAATAAAAAGTATCCTATTGCCCTGCCCTATCTAAAAAGTATCCTATTGCCCTTCCTAATACCTTTCATAATACGAGTTTAAAGTTTCATGACGATCGGTCAAGTAGTTTCGTCGTGAAGGCAAACAAACTCACATTCACATTTAGGTATAATATTAGTAGGGATTTATAACAATTTTAGACTTTGTGTAACAAAATATCTGTGTCACAAAGGCGATAAAAAGCCATTCGAAGTCGGTCTTATTCTTAAAATTCTCGGAAATATGAGCTGAATTAGGTATACGAAAAAATATATAAAAAAGTTGAGATTTCAATATTAAAGGAAAATTATGAGCAGAAGTACTAAGCATATATTTAGGCATGGAAGACTTACGGTAATAAATCTATATTGTGAAGTTTTGATTTTCGACGAAACTCAAGTCCAAGGCGACTTGCGTTTCATTACTTTAGTTACGTCGAAAATCAATATTTTCCTTTTCACGATTTCGAGTAAAAACGAATAAATTTGAATTTACGTACGTTCTATTACATTTAATAATACATATATTATTATATTTTCATCCATAGTGGATGAAGATTACGAAAAGATTCGGTAAGAAAATAAATTTTCACAAAGGTTCACGATATGTAGAGCCAAAGACAACTTCACCTGCACGAGGTGCACCCTGTTTCCTAGCGAAAGAGACTTTGGCAAAAAGAGGTAGGCTATACAGCAAATTTGTAAGCTGCCCGACTGCGGACGTACCTCCATCTCTCAGAAAACCGTAGCCAAATAACAATTCCCTTGAGAGTAGTTGTGTTCCTGCGAGTGAGTGAGGTCACCAGAAAGAAAGGGATTGCTGCGTTGGCAGAGTGACTGACGATTTTTATTCGACGATTTTTGGCACGTCCTGCTTTAGCGAGCCATTTTGTTTTTTACTACTAGTACGAGCTAGCTCGAACTAACAAAAGTAAATCATTTTCAAATCATTCTGTTAAGAGGTTGTGACTTGTGAATGCTACAAATGCAACATCCTGCAACAACAGATTGATTTGATCCTGCAACACTATTCCGTGTGAAGCCGACTCGTACGAGACCCGGAAGTCGACTCGTACGAGCGCACTTGGCACAAGTTTACTATTACTATGTCAACGCGATTTAATGGGCTAAGGCTGAAATAATGATAATGATTGTATTTTATTGTCATTGGAAATCTGTAACAAAATAAAATATTACTTAATTTCCGCCTCAGGTGATATAGGGAATACTACCAAACAAAGCACGTTTCGTACTTGACAGCTACATTTAAACTCAAGCCTCACAGAGCTAAACATCAAAACTCATTAGTGAGTTAGTACTGACCTAGACAATCCTTATTGTGTTCAGTACTCGTACAAATATCATTGCAATATGTACGTTAAGTCTATAGGGGTAAAAACCACGAGCGTGTCAGCAGCTTACGTTAGATTTGTAGTTATGAAATATCTCAGCTATTTTGCCTCGCAGTGGGAGGGTGGGGATTAAATTTTGGTAGGGTTCAAGTGAGAAAAACTCAGCGTGAAGAACTCGTAATAGTGATTAATAGTGTTTTACTAAGAAATATGGCCGGTAACGTGGAATGTATTGTAGGCAATTTGACACATTTGTGTTTCTATTACGGCCGCGTATTTTAAAAATACAAAGCGAGAACACGCAGATGTGGTGTAACTCCGTTTAAGTTCAAATTGTTATAACAGTTTTTTTAGTATCATCATCATCTTTAGTAGCCTGTATCTACCCACTGCTGGACCTTTCCCAGTACTTTCCACTATATGCGATCCACATCCAATTACTACCAGCCACTTTTTTAAGGTTGTCAGTCCATCTAGAGAGGGGGCGCCCTACGTTTAGTAGCTTAGTAGCCCCGTACGTAGGTGGCTTTCACTCTAGGACTTTCCTTCTCCATCTATCATCGCTGACTCGGCAGATGTGGACAGCCTCCTACTACTTCAACTCGCTGACTCTAAAAGTTATGTCGACCAGTTTGGTTTTCCTTCGAATTTCTTCGATCCGGATTCGATCCCTTAGAGAAACCCCAAGCACTGCTCTCTCCATCGCTCGCTGTGCGAGTTTTAGTCTGTGAACCAGCCCAAAGGTCAGCGTCCAAGTCTATGTACCGTGGGGTCATATCAGGGAGGACGCACTGATAGAATGAACATTTTGGTCTTCAAGCATGTAAAATATATAGGTATGAAGACAAATTGTGTTGATCACTGGTAGCTATTTCATTCTACACATCACACGGTAATATCGTATTGCATTGCCGTTATTTTGTGTGCAGTCTTCTCTAATATATTGAAGTACCACAGGCAAGTCCTGTCTCATAGCGCAGCTCCTACACAACTTGTTCAAAGTGGTAAGGTAGACATAGATAAGAAATAGATTTTGTCTCTACAGAACGGATTATATTTTGTTTGTTCATTAAATATACTCGTATATTATAATTATATCCAAATCTTTAATCTTGTACCACACTAGCAGCAGTTTCTATTGTATAGCTCTACAATTCCAGAGATTACCGTTGTTTCGTACAGTGATATTTAAAGTATGTTTTTGTACTATTTTTCATCATCATTCATCAATATTTAACATAACGCAGTCTTTATTGTAGTAAAGTAAATAGGTGATTCGAAAAACATCATCTCCTTTTGACATCACTTTAGTCGGATACATAGGACGAAAACGCAGTGACAAGCTCAGCCTCTTGCGCTTCATGTCATCATGGTCATCATGGCAGAACTGTCATCATATTACTAGCGGTTCAACTCGACTTTGCCCGGTATGGTACACTACTTAAGGTTCATGGTACTAGCTGACTCGCGCAACTTCGTCTGCGTGTGACAGAGCCTTGTGTGTGAAGCGTAAGGTTACCATTTGAAAGGTTATAGTGTGTCAATCTTAAAAGATAGACATATGCTGTCGCGGACTTTTTTTTAGAACTTTTAAATAGGAACAATTCCATCATACATTATTTTCGCGTAACTTCAACCGTTTACGCAGCGCACGCAACGTAAGCCCTCAAAAGGAATATTTTTTTCCCATTTTTTATCGGTGCTCCGCTCCTATTGGTTGTAGCGTGATGTTGTATAGCCTATAGCCTTCCTTGAAATACAGGCTATCTAACACTAAAGAAATTTTCAATTCGAATCAGTAGTTCCTGAGATTAGCGCGTTCAAACAAACAAACAAACTCTTCAGCTTTATAATATTAGTATAGATATAAGGTGTAAGTTGTTCATCAACATCTTTGAACTAAAGCCAACCTCACCTGCACGTGGTGCACCCAGCTGACTGACAAACGAGGCTCTGGCGAAAAGTGAGGTAGGGCATAGCGTATTTTTTAAGCTTCCCGACTGGCGAAGTACCTCCATCTCACAGAATACCGCAGCTAAATAACAATTCCCTTGAGGATTTTTGTGTTCCTGCGAGTGAATGAGGTCACCAGAAAGAAATAAATAAATAAATAAATAATAAATAAATATTGTCAGACAAATTACACAGCGCCATCTAGCCCCAAAGTAAGCGAAGCTTGTGTTATGGGTACTAGACTAACTGATAAACATACGTAAATAAAATACATTTTTTTATTTTGTAAATACATACTTATGATACATAGAAAACACCCAGACCAAGACAAACAGACAGACATGTTCATGCACACAAATGTTTGTCCTGTGTGGGAATCGAACCCACGAGCGTTGGTGTCGAAGCCGCGTCATTGACCGCTACGCCACCGAGCTCGTCGAATTAAGGAAGGAGGCTGGCAATGGCTCGGCGAACGCTTGGTGTTACTGATCTCTATGGGCGGTGGTGATTGCTTTCCATCAGGTAACTCACAGGTGCGTTTGTCCCCCGCTCATATAAAAAAAACCGGACAAGTGCGAGTCGGACTCGCCCACCGAGGGTTCCGTAGGTACGTAGAATCATTATTAAATTTGATATTTTTCATTATAAATAAGAAATAATGCGTCGAAAAAATTTAATAAAATATATTTTGCAATGTGTACATCAAGCCCTTTCATATGATACCCCATTTGAACTAGTAGTTTCAATTTGAAATTTCGACACCCTATAAAAAATATAGACCCCCTATTTTTTAAGATCTATTTACAAATGTATAGTTTTGAGATTTATTCCTGTACTTATAGTCTATAACGATGTTACTTGCCAAATTTCATAATTCTAGGCCAACGGGAAGTACCCTATAGGTTTTGATTCCCTTGAGTGTGTCGAAATATGCGTTTTTTGCTGAATAAACGGCCGTAACTTTTTTCTACGTAAACTTAGCAGTTTGATTATTTTACAACTTCATGGGTCCGCAGACCTGAGTATACAGTTCAAATTTCAGCTTGATACCTCCACGCATTCTCGACATAGAAATTCTTGACAGACAGACAGACAGACAGACAGACAGACAGACAGACAGACAGACAGACAGACAGACAGACAGACGGACAACAAAGTGATCTTATAAGGGTTCCGTTTTTCCTTTTGAGGTACGGAACCCTAAAAAACACTATGACAAGACCTGTTGTCATTTTTTTTTTTTATACAACTAAAGTGGCAAACAAGCATACGGCCCGCCTGATGGAAAGCAGTTACCGTAGCCTATGAACGCCTGTAACACCAGGGGCATCACACGCGCGTTGCCCTAAATGTCATGTTTTGGCCGTGTGGTTTCCGGTTGACTAGAATAGAATCACTCCGTCTCTTCCCGTGGATGTCGTACAAGGCGACTAAGGGAAATACATTTTAAAACATCAATCAGGCCTCCCTAACCCGTCTGGCCAGCGTGGGGAGTGTAGGCCAAATCCTCCTTCTGTCTGGGACGGACGAGAGGGTCATGCTCCAGTAGTGGAGACTAAAATGACCTGATGATGATGATGTTGTCTTGTATGGGTAGCAATGTATGACAGCGAAAAGGAAGGATAAAAGAGGTATGCAGCTGAGATATGAATCTTGTGATGGATGTGTGGTGTGACTATACTCGATAAGATAAGGAATGACTACGTAAGAGAAAGTTTGAAAGAAGCACCAGTGACGAAAATGATGAGACGAAACCACCTTTTGTTATATGATTTAGGACTATTTTAACTATGGTATAGGCATCTAATACGGAGGGATGAAAGACAAGTGTCATGAGTAAATAATTTTCAGTGTGTGCTTTACATGCATATCGACTGCCTTGTCTTTTGAAGTCGGTCATAATTTTTTTTTTTCAAAAAATGGCTTGTGAGCCATTGCCTGATGAAAGTGAAGAACCAAATGCAGTCTTTAATTCTAATTGATTGCTAAACAATTTGTTGAGCTCTAGCGTTAAATTTGCATCCTCCACCTCAGAAATACCATGAAAGAGTACCTTTCTGCAAGAATGTGTTTCATGTCGATCCAAACCAGTTGTTATGATCTCCATTTGTTATTTCAACATTGAAATTGCCTTCCATACAAAAGTTTTGAAATTTTGGTAATCTGCGGAGAGATTTTTGAGTGAAGAATGCACCGTTGTGGAGGATGATGAAGATTGTTGTAGACTCTTCCATCCTAGTGTTGAGGAGAGCTGCCAGGTCACTTAGGTTTTTGTGCATTTGCTGTGATTGTTCCATAGTGATATTGTATTGGAAATTTATATGCCAATGGATGCAAGTCTTAAGACATTTAAGTTATAATCTGACTAAACCAAGTATGTATTTATATTTTTAATTATTAAATTACTAAGAGTGATTCAAAATGTTTTTTACTTTATTTAGAGCTACCCGCCGAGAAAAGTCTATGTGCAGTCAAAGCGCTCTTTAAAGTAATTTTCAAGTACTAACAACCGTCAGTTGCACGGAAGGGCGGGACGTTGACAGAAGAATCTCTAGAGAGTAAGATTGCGAAAACGATGAGGGAAAAGTGTATGTTATGGATAAGTAATTCATATATACAAGAAGTGGGAATAAGGAATTCCACTAGCTCTACTACTATTATATATTATCATAGGACTAGTGAGAAAAATTACCATGGTACTGTTCAATAAAACAGAAGGCCAATTCTCGTAATTATTTTACGATCGCAGAATAGAAATTGACCGAATCGATATTGAATTATGAATTGACTAAAAATTAAATACTTGAATATATTAAATAATTATTATCGTTGCTTATTATTTGCAATATAACATTATTTTTTTTTGTACTACGTCGGGTGGCAGACAAGCATACGGGGCCGTATGCTGATGTGAAGCGGTTACCGTAGGCATATTAACGCTCGCAACATAAAATATCGCTCGCGCGCCGCCACCCCCGCTGCCAACGCAGCATCTCCTTCCTTTCTGGTGACCTCACTCACTCGCAGGAACACAACAACCCTCAAGGGAATTGTTATTTGGCTGCGGTATTCTGTGAGGTGGAGGTAAATTCCCCAGTCGGGTAGCTTACAATTACGCTCCCTACCTCTCTTTTCGCCAGAGCTTCGTTTGTCAGTCAGCAGGGTGCACCGCGTGCAGGTGAAGTTGACTTTGATTCAAAGATGTTGATGAACCACTTACACCCCAAAACATGCTTAGTTTGTTTAATTTTCATTAATATTTCCATATATCGATTAATTTAAGTGGATTTTAAATCCACTTAAATTAAACTTTGAAGTTTCTTATTGTACTTGTATACAAAAATACCAAATGTGAGATCAAAGACTGAATCGAAACTGAATCTTGACTACATTTTAATTACGAGAATTGCCCCCAGGGAACAAAGGGAAAGGTGTAAACTGTACCCAAGACAGCTGATAAAAACAAATGAAGATAAAGACATACTCTACCAACCTCAAATAATACGAAATGAACAAACGAATGTAATGATAAAACGAATGAACGGTCATCATGACCATCTGGATTAACGGGCCTTTGAAATAGCCTTCTTACAAACAAATATAAGTATCAATTCTCTGTCGATTTCAGAGATACGATTTTTTTGTTCTTATTCTTTTGTCTTCTTTTGGACCAAATAAAAGAAGACAGTAGAATGTCTTTTTAAGCTATTGCATAGCTTCTATCGCGGGCCTTGAGCGCGGGGACCGAATCCAGAAATTCCGTAACGAAAAAACCTCACGCTCCCCACTCCGACGGGCAAGGAGGTGTGGCTTGAAGGCCGTGCATCGTCTAACGTCGTTTCAGTTCGGCAGTCTTCGACACGGCGTTGTGTGCGTGCGATTAGACGTATTGTACGACTCTACGAAACTCGTTTTATTTATTTAATAATAGAAAAATTTGTTTTCTTATCGGTCACCACGCTCAAAAAGTGTAACTTGAATTAATATCAAAGAAAAAGCAATACTGCATGAATAAAATAAATAAATAAAATTATAATTGCATAAGTTGATACAAAATGCTATGCAATAGCTTTACCGCGGCAGTCCCCGAGTGCCACACGTCTTTTTTTTTAATTCTGTCCAGACCCTTTAAAAACCCTGTGGATATTGCAAATCGACGACATTAGTGGCTCAATTAAAAGTGCACTAAAAATAACAATAACATACTTCGCACTTATGTGAACTACGAAGTATGTCTTCGCACTTATTGCTGTCAAACATGTTATTGTATTGTAAAAAATTTTATTGTACAATGGCGAATCATAAATACATAATATATTTTATACCATGAACGGTGAAACTGTGGAAACAACTTCCCTCAGCGGTATTTTCGAATAATTACGATATGGGAGCCTTCAAGAACAGTCTATATTTCCCTTAAAAGGCTGGCAACGGATCGGCGACCCGTTGGTGTTGCTGATCTCCATGGGCGGTAGTGATTGCTTTCCTCCTGGTGACCCACATGCTCGTTTTCTCCCTGTCATATAAAAAAAGAGACTTTAACGTACAATGGCGGACTTTCCCCTCTAGGGATTTCTTCCAAGCAACCTGAAAGGGTGAAGTATGTGTCGAAACATATTAAAGTGATTATAGAGGTGTAAGTCGTTCACCACGATCTTTAGAGCTAAACTCTTTAGAACAAGTGATTCGTCTTGCCGACTAGCGAAAGAGGTTTTAGCAAAAGAGAACCAGTGCACAGCCTATTGTAAGCTGCCCAACTGGGAAAGTACCTCAATTTAACAGAATAGTGCAGCAAAATCATTTAGTCTTATAGGTATTTGTGAAATGCAGATCATAGTTAACAATCACATTGCAATTGTATTTCTTATTATGTTTTCGTATTAGAATGATACAAAAATCAGTGTCGAGTTTGTAGTGCTCCAGCAGTATAAATATATATATTTGTAACGTATATTATATATATAGTATATTACTAACAATTCCCTTGTTACCCCAGAAAGAAAGGAGTTGCTGCGTAGTGTGTAGTCAGAGGAGAATAATAGCGCGCTTTTTTTTTACTACGTCGGGTGGTAGACAAGCATACGGCCCGCCTGATGTGAAGCGGTTACCGTAGCTATATTAACGCTTGCAACATAAAATTTCGCTCGCGCGCTGCCACCCCCGCTGTCAACGCTGCATCTCCTTTCTTTCTGGTAGCTTACAATTACTCTCTACCTCTCTTTTTGCTAGAGCTTCGTTTGTTAGTCAGCAGGATGCACTGCGTGCAGGTGAAGTTGGCTTTGGTTCAAAGATGTCAATGAATCACTTAACCCCCAAAATGATAACGTCTTATAAATCGATAAACGTCGGCTGGATGCACGAAAAAGCCGAAAAGAAAAATGACTCAATGTCACGTTCCGCTTGAGCCGAACGTGCAAGCAAGAGCGCGGAATAAGCTATTTTTCTTGCACTCCATCGGTCGATGTTTTCCTATGACGTCATCACGTAAAATTATCTTTATCTAGGACTTTACAGAGAACCAATTTTTTTATGTTGCTAGTCGTTTCACATCAGGACGCACATATGCTTATCTGCCACATAGCATAAAAAGTGATATTAGCAGCATGTGTAATGGGTACTAAGATTTGACTTTATTTCACTTAATTTTGTATGGCATGATAGGTTTATATATAATGTAATCGACAAAAACGATATCCATTACGAAAGTATCATCGGCAAAATACATTTCAAGTGACTGTTCAAAAATGAACCTTCGGTTACACAAAGGATTAACATGACAAAGCCTTCCGCGTTCCAAAGAGAGTCTATAAAATAATACAATATTAACATAATACAGTTATATGAGTACCAAAGTTATCTCATGAGCAGCGAGGGAATAAGCAGCTCGCTAGAGTGATATATGGAATAAGTTTAGAGAAAACATCACGTGATATTGTATGAAAGTATTCTTTCTTTCAGCCTTTATATCCGCCCTTGCGAAGTTCTGAAAAACGTACTCGACATCGGTTTGTTCCTTTGGTTATTTATGAGATTATTCTTTGCACTTATCGTCTAATTTTAGATGAATCGTTTATTAACTTGATCTTCGCCTATACATACTCGTAAACATGATTTTTATAAAAATTACTATATTTCTAGTTAACTATATTACTAATTCTATTACAATTAATTAACTATATTTCATCAATTTCTTTTGATTTGCGAATCCTGCCCACTCCATGCACAAATTCGTTACCCTAAGGTTGCCTTGAAAAAATTGCTTCTCAGCAATAAGGCCGCCTTGTTGTATATTATACAACTCTGTAATAATTTATTGATTGACTGTACTATGCTTTGAAGAACTCGTTGGCGTCGATACGCGTGTCAGTTTAATTGAACACGTAAGTTAAGCAACATCGACCGCAGCCTGTCCCTGGATGGGTTTATTTATTAACTCCTCCGTGCTTCAGAGGGCACGTTAAGCTGTCGGTCCTGGCTGTTTTATTATTTGATGACAGTCGTTAAGCCGAGTCATTGGCCTTTAGGCGGCTTGAAAACACTGGCCTCTAGTACTAGTAAAATTTTTTCGCAAGAACATGGTTTCTTCCAGAACCATGACCATAGTCATGGTTCTGGAAGAAACTTACTTACTTACTACGTTGGCGCAGGAGCCCAAACTGAGTATTTAACTTTGACACCAGACAACGCCAGACTTTTCTGTCTTCCATATTCCGCCAGGCACCAGCTCTGAGGTCCTATAGGTCCTTCTACCTCATCCTTCCAGCGATATTTGGGACGTCCAACCGGTCGATGGTCAGTAGGTCGTCCCGAGTTTTTTTTCTATATACCACTAAAGTGGTAAACAAGCATGCGGTCCACCTGATGGTAAGCAGTTACCGTAGCTTACAGACACCTGTAACACCAGAAGCATCACGTGCGCGTTGCAAACCCTGTGAAAACCTCTTCTCGTCCTTTTTGAAGAACCACATGCTGTAGTCTCCTGGGAAAACCTCAACAGGCAGTTCATTCCACAGCTTGATAGGACGTAGAAAACTTCTCTGGAACCGCACAGCACGTGACCACTTCGGTTCTAATGTGTGAGGAGGAATTCCCTGTCGATGGCGAGCGGTTCGACTGTGGTAGGAAGCCGTGGGGTATAAATATAAAGTATGCTTTCTTAAAGGCACGATCCTTCTACATTCTTCACATGTGTCTGAGCTAGTGAAGTCTATCGTATATAGTAATATCTTCGATGATATTGGGCTCGGGCACCAGATCTTTCATCTCTCTGGAACAAACGAGTAATATTTATTATACGTTCTGTACTTACAACAATTCATAGGACAATATTCTTCTCGAATCTCGAAAAAACATTAATTTGTGTTACCGTAAAAAAATATTGTGGTACAGGAAAAAAGTAATAAAGAACCCACGTAATATCTTAAAGAAGAATATATAAAGAAATATCTTATTACACATGTTTACACAATGATTTCCTTTTGCATTAGGAAGTATGTTTGAAAAAAGCCTCTTCAATGTACTCGTGATGTTGTATTCATTTTCTTTTTTAACCGAGTTCTTCTTCTTCCTATAAGGAGTGATTCTATTTCATGTTTTGTTATTATGTGCATCCCGCCCCGGGTATGCACGGATGTAATTCTTCTCTGCATCAACTCTCTCTACTCAAATTAATATTCCACGAACCCGATGAGCAGCGTGGTGAAGTATGCTCTAAACCCCTTTGATTGAGGGGAGGCTCATATACCAGCGGTGTGATGAATAAGGGTTGACGACGACTCAAATTAACGTTGTACTCCACCACGCTGCTCAATTGCTGTCTGGCGGAGGCCAGTGTTTTCAAGCCACTGAAAGGTCACTGACTTGGCTTAATGACTGACATTTCTACACGATTGATGAATATTTTTAAGCTTAGGACATTTATTTAATCATTTTATTTGTTATAAGACTAAATGATAAGACTAAATATTGTTTGTTTATTTCTTTGAAAATCAGAACTTGTTATTTTATTATTGTACTAGCGACCCGCCCCGGCTTCGCACGGGTGCAATGCTGACACTAAATGTACTACAGAAGGTCATTGCGCATTGTCCTATCCAGTTCTTCCACAGTTATAGGGACGCCGCCGCCGACGCCGGCTCCCCGGCCGGTACCGCCTCAACCATTATGTCCCTGCATTTTAAATTTGTAATATCTTCTAAAATATACATTTAAATTACAAGGGCCATATTGATCTAAATCTCTCTATCTTAAATGCACAATGTATTTAATGTACTTCATTGGATAATGATTATTGCTGTATTGCTTAAAATCGCTTCGTAAATAAGCGGATATCGCGGACGTTTTTGTAGCCCATTTTAAGGTAAACAATGCTACAATATTGTTACCCTACGAGATAGATCAAAATGATGTAGTGTACTGCATCATTTTGTTCTATCTCGTAGGGTTCAGCCAGCGTTTGCAATGTAATCGCAAAAAAATGTGTTTATTTACGACATCACATTAGAAATCTTTAAGATGATTAGTGTTTCTCTACTATATTATGCATGTATTATACATAATTATAAACCTTCCTGTTGAATCACTCTGTCTATTAAAAAACCCGCACCAAAATCCGTTGCGTAGTTTTAAAGAACTAAGCATACATAGGGACAGACAGACAGGGAAGCGACTTTGTTTTATACTATGTAGTGATATTGCAACACCTGAATAATTTGCATGCCAGTGTCTGGTAAAATGTGTGAAAGCAGATGTTATTCTTGACATTTTTAATATCATTATTATGTATTTGTATTTAGTCATTTTTTACTGCCGTGATGTTTGCCTAGGACCCGTCTATTTATAATATAATAAAATGAATAGCTCTTTCCCGTAATCACGGCATTACGCGTGAACGGCTAGACCGATTCAGCTATTTATTTTTATGTTATTTTTGTTATTGCGAAGAGAAGGTTCTTATGAAATAAAAAAGTTGCGTGAAAAATTTGTAATATTTTATAAGACTAGGTTATTGTGTTATCACTTATTAGCCTATTATTAAGTTAGATTAGAATATCATTGGCGTCTTAAATTATATAATACTCTAAGAATTAAAATAAAGATTGAGAATCCGAAATAAATAGTTAAATGTGTAAACAAATGTCAAGAAAAAATACTATACTCGTCGGTAACCCGCGATCTTATCGCGACCTCCTTAAAGTATTTCAAAACCACACAAAAGTAATAACTTTAATAACTTTTGTGTCGCGATTTTTCTACCAACTTTTACGCAAAAACAACGCGTATAACCACCAAGTTAAGAACGCACGAAACTCGTAACTCCTCTCGACGTACTACTAACAAACGCAATTTTTCATCGCAATCATATTTTCCTCGTTATACATGCTGTTCTTTTATACAAAAGGAACAAGGATATAGAGACATTACAAAAAGAGATTGTGCTTCGTATGAAGTTGTTATTTTTTTTGAAGTGAAAACTTCTTTAGAGGCTTTGTGCATTTTTTGGAATGGGTAAAAAACGTTAAACTCGCATCAGGACACGTTGCCTGATCGAAAATTCGTAAGACAGAACAGCGGCGCGGACCAGCTGCAGCGCGGCGTAGGAGAGGAAGTAATATCCCCCTCACTTTCTACCGCGCGGCGAAAATGTATGCCTGCTCCTGCTGTTTATATTTAATGTAATATAAATTGTCATGCTTGTGTACGATAGCGCAATAAATGAATATTGTAGTTTGCCACATAAATGATAGTAATTTAAACTGATAAATAAAGCAATTTGTGCGAAATTATTTCAACCATTCCAAAATATTCAAAAGTGCACAACGTTACACGTTACAACGTTACACGTTACAACGTTACACGTTACAACGTTACACGTTACAACGCTACACGTTACAATGTTACACGTTACAACGCTCAAATGTTGTTGTTGTGAAGCGGTTGCAGCTGTAGTACGTGTGAAACAAACTTTAAGGTAGTAAACTTAAATCGCTTTTATATTACCTGTCTAAGGAATAAAATCACGTCAAACTAGAATGGCAAGTTAGGGTATCCCTTTCAAGTTTTCCATTTTGCCCTCGGATCGCTGAATAGGACCCCCGGGAAGGGTGACAAAGAACGCTAAAATTGGGCGACACGTGACCGCAGATTCGCATTTTGTCATAGTGGGTGATATTTAACCCTTACTTTTCCTTTGTAGAGCAAAAATGTAGCATATGGACTGAGCAACGTTTATAATTAAATATTATAACAATTAATAAATGTATTTTTATATATATGTGATAATAAAGTACTAGCTACTGTTCGCGTCTTCGCTCGCCTCACTTATGGCCATCACTTAGGAACATGTTTTTTTTTTTTTTTTTATAATAAGTAGGTATTTTATTATTTATTCCACACTTATAAGATAAGGTATGCAAAATGTTATGACAATTGGTTCAGTAATTAAGGCATGAAAGCGGAACAAACGTACGTCTGCATTTCAAGCCGTTTAAAGGCCTCTGACTTGGCTTAACAACTGGACCGACGGCTTAACGTACCCTCCAAAACATGTAGGAGCACGAGATAAATAAACTCATAGTGCTAATAATTATAGCAGACATAACAGCAAAATGCGAGTTTTACAGAAAAATCATTTTCTTTGAAATCCAACATTATCCAAATTTATGCATTTTTATGAATTCGGTAGATTCGTAGATAAGTACATTGAAATACTTACTCGCTATTTTGAAAGGTTATTTCAAAGCAAAGGAATTTCATATATTATGTCGATTAAAAAATATAGTGCCATATTTTCGGCGGAATGGGACCCTGCTAATCTATCTTATACCTAAAACATATAAAAGAAGAAACTGCCATTCACATTGTCACATCCAGCAAAAAATTTCGTGGGCACGCGATCCATTATTAATACCCAATCTGTTCCATAAGGTGGCGCTGTGGTTTTCATTAACATAAATCACCTAAGAAGACATGATATTGTGATTTTCATGTTGCAACGTTCAGCGCCTTATGATGGGGTAAATTATGTTGCTTTATTATAAAAATGTGTATATTATTCATTCTCTTATCATCTTCATACGCGTCATTTTTCCGAGTTCATTCCGAGTTCATAAGCCATGTCTTATATGATTACAGTGTTGCCAGAAGATTTAGTAATTTGTAAAGATATATGAGACATTTTTTTTTATTGCATTAAGTTGACAAACAAATATACGGCCCGTACGATGGAGAACAGTTGCAACATCCTATGCATACGTGCAACACCAGGGGCATCAGTGGCGCCTTGCCTAGCCTTTAAAAACAATTTTATGTTCATAATGTTATAATTGAAGCACTTGTACTGTTCTACGTAATTACGTAGTCCAAGTGCTTTATTATAACATTATGATAATAATGCTCCACCAAGTGCCAACAATCAACAATATCAACTTTATAATTTTACGTTCTTTTAGAATATCCTACGCTATAGTCTTCCGTGACAAACTTCATACATACGACGAGCTCGCTGGTCGAATGTTTAGCAATGGCCACTTTGACACCGAGGTTGCGGTTTCGATCCCCACACAAAACAATTATTTGTGAGCATGAACATGTTTGTTTGTCTTGGTCTGGGTGTTTTCTATATACAGTGGAGCGTCGATTATCCGAACGTCGCTTAACCTAGCGACCGCTTATCCGAACTATTACGCCCGCCCAAAAAAAAAGTACATACAGGCTGATGATGACATACATGTTTTACTATCTACCAAGATTGTACATATTTTGTTTAATTCCTATTTGTCATTAATATGATTAATGTTGTTGGTAATGTAAATATGGTTTTCATTTAGTTGTACGTAAAAATGTATGGCTGAATCAATATAAATTATAGGTAGTTCGATTATCCGAAAATACCGGTTATCCGAACACCCATGTCTCCCAATTAGTTCGGATAATCGACGCTCTACTGTATTAAATGTATGTATTTACGAAAAAAAAATGTATTTAAGTATAATATCAGTTATCTAGTACCCCATAGTACAAGTTTTGCTTAGTTTGGGACTAGATGGCTGTGTGGAATTTGTCCAGGAATATTTATTTATACACGACCAAATCAGGCGCGACATGCTTTACTGTGTGCACCATGTGCAGATTAGGTTGCCTTTGGAGAACCACTCATACATAAAAAAAAAAAATTATTGTTTTTGGTAAATTTTAATAATTTCACGATTTTCATTTTCAATTTCACGACGCACGATTGTTATGTATCTATGTGGATAGTAAATTTATTTGCCACTGTAGTTGATAAAAAAAGTAAGTTAATTCTTTTTGTACAAAACCCGACTTGCAGTCCAGTTTTTATAGCACCTATGGGTCAAGCGAAATTTTTTATCGTCAAGCATTTTGACGCCCATCACACGGCAACTGTCATGTGTTAAAACTCCTGAAACCTTTTGAAGCTGCCGGAAAGTTCATGAAAATAGTAAATGAATTTTGCGCATAAGGGGAATTTAAAAATTTTCAGCAAATATTAGTATGAAAAAATTTCAAACCAACTTTTTGTTGCCTGCTGTATATTTTTATGCAGAAATCTTGTACCGTTTTTTTTTTTTTGGAACGTTGAGTAACAAATAAGTGCACTGTCCGCCTGATATAAAGAATCTTCTTATCTTAGCCATTTGATGAGCCGGGTGGTCGAATGGCCAACAATGGCCACTTTGACTCCGAAGTCGCGGGTTCGATCCCCGCACAAGACAAATATATGTATGCATGAACATGTCTGTTTGTCTTGGTCTGTGTGTTTTCAATGTATTAAATGTACCTATGTATTTAGAAAAAAAATGTATTAAGATATAATATCAGTTATCTAGTACTCATGGTACTAGCTTTGTTTAGTTTACACTACTTCGCTTTCGCTACAGGCTCGTTTGTTTAAATGCAGGAGGCACCACGTGCAGGTGAGGTTAGCATTGGCTTTAAAGATGGTGGTGAGCTGTTTACATCTCACATGTTTAAAAAATGGGGTAAAGTATGTCTTTGAATTATCAACATCTTTGAACCAAAACTAACCTCACCTGCACGTGGTGCAGTCTGTTGACTGACAATCAAGGCTCTGGCGGAAAGAAAGGTAGGGCAATGCGTATTTTTTAAGCTGCCCGACTGGGGAAGTACCTTCACCTCACAGAATACCGCGGCAAAATAACAATTCCCTTAAGGGTTGTAGTGTTCCTGTGAGTTAGGTCAGTAGAAAGAAAGGAAGGAGTATGGTTGGCAACGGATCGGTGACCCTTTGGTGTTGCTGATCTCCATGGGCGGTGGTGATTGCTTTCCATCAGGTGATCCACATGATCGTTTGCCCTCCTCTCAAATGTAAAAAAAAAGTTTCAAAGGCTGTATCATAGTGCAAAATACCTATCAGTGTTTCATCGATGTACCTAGTAAAACTCTACATAAATTATTATTATTTAAATAGTTGTCTTGGCCAACTTGCCAGAATATTATAAATCTATATATATAAAAGCGAAATACCACTCACTGATTAATTACGAAATCTCAGAAACTATAACACCTACAAACTTGAAATTTGGCAGGTAGGTTCCATATATGGTGTAGACATCCGCTAAGAACGGATTTTACGAACTCCACCCCTAAGGGGGTAAAACAGGGATTGGAAAATTGTATGAAAGTCCTGTGTTTTTGAAGCAAGACACTTGAAATTTAAAATGTATGCTCTATAGATTGTGTGGAGGTGTATTAATAAAGTACCTTTAGAAATCAATCCCTTTTTGGGGTTTTACCTTTTTTCTAAGTAGGTATTTATAAAACACTCTACGTAGTCGACTAAGCACTTAGTAACATAGGTATTATTTATGACCCCGCATGCCATCTAGAGACATCTTAACGTCACTTCTTCCCTAGTGCTATAACCGTAAAACATTTAAGCATCTCGACTAAAAATATTACACGTCTGCGTCAGAAAAAAGCAGAGGAGAAAAATCCCTAGCGATGTATCGCTATGTAATTTGGCTAAGTTTCGGAACAAAAAAGAACTAATAGGAAATTTCATCTATACTGCTGTAACGACATAGTCAGCAGTTTGCGTTACTGACTATGACGTACATCGCCATTATTCAGTAGTCTCTCTCTATACGCCATCACGGATCGCACGAATCCTTAAATAAGTTACGTGACCATATTTTGGGGTGTAAGTTGTTCATCAAAATCTTTAAACCAAAGCCAACTTCTACGTCTGACTGACAAAAGAAGCTCTGGCGAAAAGAGAGGTCGGGCATAGCATACTTTTTAGCTGCCCGACTGGGGAAGTACCTCCACCTCACAGAATACCGCAGCCAAATAATACCAGAAAGGAAGGAGTTGCTACCACCCCCGCTGCCAACGCAGCAACTCCTTCCTTTCTGGTGACCTCACTCACTCGCAGGAACACAACAACCCTCAAGTTCCCTTGAGGGTTGTTGTGTTCCTGCAGGAACCAGAAAGGAAGGGATATTTTATGTTGCGAGCGTTAATATGGTTAGAGTAACTGCTTCACATTAGGCGGGCCGTATGCTTGTCTGCCACCCGACGCAGTATAATTCACTGATTTGTCAATGTCCATAATTATTCATTACCAAAGGACAAATACGCACGAATACATAGAAAGTCAAAGTCAAAGTCAAAGTCAAAATATCTTTATTCCTTGGACTTTATAAAGCACTTAGAAACGTCATACAAACTAAATATAAGAAACATGTGTAAATCATTACTACTCTAAATCCGCAGAGCTTAGATTCACTTTCATCACACTATCTTGAATGTGAAAGTGAATTTAAGTGCCAGTTCCGGCGACGGGGCTTCTTGAGAAGAACTGGCAAGAAACTCAAGGCCGACTCTTTTAATTGCCAATATCGTTACATTAAATACAAATACAATCATTAATATAACATAACAAGAGCAATTCATTTCCAAATACTTTTATCATTTATGTAATCTGAGATACAATAGTAAGCCTTTTGACATAGTCTAGTTTTGATAAATCTTTTAAATTTACCCATGGATAATTTAAACGCGTCATTTGGAAGTTTATTGTAGAAGCGTATACATTGACCTGGGAACGAGTTAGAGATTTTATGGAGCCTAGTAATATGCGTAGCGAGTTTGTTTTTATTTCTTAAATTTAATTGATGGAGATCACTGTTTTTCCTAAATTTAGTTTGATTTTTATGAACGTAAATAAGATTTTCATAAATATATTGAGAATGTAATGTCATAATATTTATCTCTTTAAATTTATTTCTCAGTGTCTCCCTGGGACTCATCATATAAATAGCACGGATAGCTCGCTTCTGGAGCACAAAAATTGAGTCTACATCCGCAGCACTACCCCAAAGCAATAAACCATATGACATAATGCTGTGAAAATAGCTAAAATAAACTAAACGCGCAGTGTCAACATCAGTCAGTTGACGTATTTTCCTTACGGCGTAAGCTGCTGAGCTGAGTCTACCTGATAACGTTTCTATATGTGGGCCCCATTGTAATTTAGAGTCTAATGTTATCCCAAGGAAGACAACCTTATTGACCAATTCCAATCTCTCATTGTCCATCACCACACTGGTTTTTACTTGTTTCACATTTTTTTTGTAAAAAATCTAACATATTTGGTTTTACTACCATTTAAAAGTAGGTTATTAGCACTAAACCAGTTTACTATTTTTGAAAGAGCATTGTTTACATCGTCAATTTCTGATTGTTGTCTATTTACCTTAAAAATTAAAGAAGTGTCATCTGCAAACAATACTATTTCGTGATTATTCTTTACAAGATGAGGTAGATCATTAATGTACACGAGAAACAGGAAAGGGCCCAAAATAGAGCCTTGTGGCACCCCCATCACTACAGTTGATCCATGTGATCGCTTTCCATTAACATCTACTTTCTGAACCCTATCACTCAGATAAGAAGTAAGAAGATCAAGAGCGATGCCTCTTATACCATAGTGGTGTAGTTTTCTGACTAGAGTTTCATGCTGCACACAATCAAAAGCCTTAGATAAGTCACAAAACACCCCATAGGCGTCCCGTGACTCCTCCCAAGCCTCATATATACATTCTAGTAATTTTACCCCAGCATCACATGTTGACCGTCCATGAGTGAAACCGAATTGTTTAGTGTGCAGCAGATTATTTTCATTAAAGTAATTAAGTAACTGAGCGAGAATTAGTTTTTCAAATATCTTACTAAATGTAGGTAGTATTAATATTGGTCTGAAGTTTGTGGGGTCTAATGTACTACCTGATTTAAACAAAGGAATAATTTTGCTTAATTTCATCAAGTCAGGAAACACACCACAATCAATACATCTATTAAATATCACAATTAAGGCGGGAGCAACAATGTCAAATAAAGATTTTATAATATGTACGGAAATGCCCCATAGATCAGCCGTTTTCTTAATATTAAGTGATTTAAATGCAACTTTTAAATCAGACCCATTAACATGACGGAAATGAAAATCGTTATAAAATTCAGGCACATTATCTTTAATTAATGACTCTGCAACGGAGGTGGAAGAGCCCAAGGCACTAGTTAAAGTGACAGGGAAAGCAGAAAAAAATCTTTCAAAAGCATTGGCAACTTCTAAATCTGACTTGGTAACATGACCATCGATACTTAATTTAAACTCTGAATCCTTTGTCCTAACCCTTCCCAGTCTCTTCATTGATAACCGTCCAAGTGGCTTTAATTTTATTACTACTATGTCTAATTTTTGATTTAATAAATATAGATTTTGCTACTTGACAAACGCGTTTGAAAATTTTCGAATATGATTTTACATGTTCTTTAAATTCTTCACTATTATTGAATTGTCTTTCATAGTATAACATGTACAAAGTTTGCCTACTCTTATAAATACCTACGGTTGCCCAGTCACCAAAGACAAGGCTATTGGTAAAAGTAATTTCCTTGGAAGTAAATATTGATTTAAATTCGTGAAGAAATGCATTAAAAAATGAATTATACATCAAGTTAGGTTCCAAGTCATTATCTAAAAACGGTAAGTTACTAGTTAGGTTTACTCTCATACGTTCTAAGCGACTCACTGTTACTGGCACAAAAGTAATTTTTGTCTTGACAACATTTTTATTATTTATTTTAATACTGTAACAGACTTCTATTATGTTAAAAGTCGTTTCAGTATTTTCCTGAATATTTTTCGTTAGCCACATGAGCATTGTTGAACAAAGGCATTATTTTTTGTATGATTACGTGGGAGGTGAGACAGAGAATGTTGATTCTTTGGGGGTGACAGAGATATAAGCATGGACGCGTTTCGAAGGGTGTGCGAGGGTGAACTGCAAGGGGAGTGTCGCTTGCGCAAGAAGAAGGCGGTTTCAGGACAGTCGGGCGGTGGTCGTATTCAAAGCTGTACGTGGACGGTTTCAGGGTTGTAGATTCGGACGGGGTTGGTATTCAAAGTTAGACCTCTCGTGTAATAAATAATTAAAATAGAACGTAACCAACGAGGTCTCGAGAAAAGTCGATCGGGGCGCAGTTTGAGGGATGTGCGTTGACAGTCAGCTAGATAATTAAAATTAAACGATAATTAACTAAAAATATATTTATTATGTAATTTCAATCAATCAATATAACTGTGTTTAGTAAGACTTTTATCGTGAAATCAAATACAGTGATAAATGAAGGAGCAGAAAGCTGAATCATCATGGAACTCCATAATTTGTGACAAGTCTGGTTGTATAATATTATTCTATTAATTCTCTGGCTCCTCTATTTTCCTTTAGAAATAGATTTCTGCATGATGATTATTTTATGAAATGGATGAATTTAAATTAATGCAATTTAATAGATAAGTTTATCACTCGCTCTGAATTTGAACATTTTTAACATTTTCTTTGAAGTTTAAAGTGAAATATTTATGAGTTAATCACAAATATTTCCTTATTACTATTCTTTTATTTTTTTATTTCTATGAAACATTTTTCTATTGTTTATAAATATAAGGCTTGCATGTTATAAAAGCTGAAAGTAGATCTTTAAGTACACTTGACATATTCATACCTGTCACAGCCAAGGAAATGTATATTTTATAGAAAAATATTATTCTCTATCTTTAGAAAAAGATATATTGAACATTGCCGAAAGGTATAATCATATTCACATTGTTAAACGTAATATTGTAAACTAACTTATTCCTTATTAGGAATAACTTTTCTGAGGTAGTGACTATTTCAACACTTACACAACCGAGTCCGAAATGGCACACGACTTTGAGCATTTTAAAAAATTTAAAGATTTTTCCTGATATAAAGGCTTTTATATGTGTTAATTGGGCACCAACTGGGCTATGTTTAAGAGATAGTCGTGTCGTGGCTCTAAACCGACAAGCACCGAGGGAGTTTGTGGCTCAATTTCACATATAAAGCCTATTTGATGAAACGGTTTCCACTACTGTTCACGATCTACAAACCACTATCTGATATAAAAAAAAAAAATAGAACAGTAATGGTCCCGTATTTTTGCAATAGAATGCTCGTTATGTACCTAAAGTGACTTTACAGAAAATATTATACACAATTACAATTACTTAGTTATAATTATAGTTATTAAATAGTAGGAAACTGTTTCATAATTAAAGTTTAATATTTCTTAGACAAAGAAGTAAATATATTTGGAGTGAACAATATTTTTTTTTGTTTTCCCAATAGTAGGACCCGCGTTTGCTTTGAACTGACCTGTCATCCTTGATGACTTTGTTGTCAAGTAAATTATTAGAGTCAAAAATTCTGTGATATGGGTCTGTATCTTAGGAATTTTACGCTTTAAAATTCCGAAGAGAGGCACTGGGTGGTACGATCGGTTCTTTATATATATAATTATATTTTTATAGAGAACTAATCATCCCATTAAAGAGGGGGGACCCCACAGAATTATAATAATAATTGCCCGGGCAAATTAGTAGTATCTATAATTGTAACTAAATCGCGGGTCCTTTTAAATTCAGTACAGACTTCAATATTTTACGATTTGACGTTTGTATTTTCTCCAATATTCCATATAACGAGACATCCATCAGCCGGGCACTGAGTCACGAATACATGTGTTCAACAACGAGGGGTTAACTGAGCTGAGCAGTGCAGTTACACAATAGAAGCGACTTCTGAGAAAGTTAAGTTGCATGTTTATTTTTTATTCTCTGGTCATTTATGATATCTATATCTTTATTTTATTTTCTGTGTACTTTTGTGAAAACCGTTAATTTAGAATTTATATTTCGGTATAGTAACCTTATCACAGCGTGTCCGTTGGATGATCACATGGCCTCTCGTTCATTTTATTTTACACACGAATTTTTCATGTTAAAATTTGAAGGTACAAGTTACAGTTTGGTGCCGGTGGCCAGGATTTGCGTCAGAAAATTTTGAATTTATTTAAATTCAAAAACGTAATTCAAAGAACCTGAATTTACTACGGATTTTGTTACTATACTGAAAAATAAATTGTACTACGGATTTCGTTACTATACTGAAAAATAAATTGGTAATAAATAATAGTATAGTACCGTGAAATGTTTAATGTTTATGTCGTTTCAATTGCAATTAGTACTAAATCGTTTAATAGCGCATAATGTTTTAATTGTCAAAGAAAAATATTTATAAATAAAATCGTAGGGGCGCCTGTATTCAATAATAACCAGTATTTAAAGTCGTGAAATGTTTAAAAATATTCTTTTGTTTGCAAAGAAAATATTTATTTAATTGTATTTATAAATAATGTTATACAAGCGGCTATATTTAAAATTAATGTTTTAGGGGTGGGAATACAAAAAATACTATTACTTATATAGTAATCGACAACATGTCTTAAATTTAACTAACACGTATATAGTTGTCATTAAATTGTGAAAAAAAATATTTATAACTAAAATTTTAGGAGCGGCAAATTAACATTAAAATTAACAATACATTCGTCATTTAAATATATGTATGTTTAGTTAAATCTATTAGATTCATTTAATGAGCGTTTTTCGCGCTAACTAATTATAATTTACTTTGTGATTGCTTGCACGTGCGACCGGTCGATGTTACTACAAGCTGTTAGTCACTCTTCAAGGCAGGTACCAAAAATCACGTAAAACGACCTGTGCGGCTGTTAGTGCTCTTTCAGACATGCTTATATTGCGCAGTATTGCAACAACGCCAACGGCAGTCAACGTTCTCAGCAACAGCGCTTTGGCGACGCGCATTGTCATTATCGACAACAGATTACAATGACGACATAATAGCACATTGCTCAGTAATGCGTTATTCATTATATTTATATATATTGCATTATACGTTTTACGAGTTATCGTTATAATGCCCATATTTACTAGAATGAGTCATACTTGTAAAACCTAGTACCAAGTATACTTGGTACGTAGTCGAGTAAATGCCAGCGCTGAATAACCAGGTTTTGTAATACTTGCAAGTATTTCCTTCCTCCATGGTAAAATAGACCTTATTTGGATTAGCATATGGATGACGTTACTTGTGCAGAACAAATGCTACTCATACTTCCGAAACGTAGATTTCGTTTGTGTATTCGGAAATGAAGCGTTTTCTTTCTACTTTAAAAGAGGCTTAAGATTGTCAGCTAGGAAAATTAATTAATTGTTTAATAATTAATTAGGAGCATCTAAGATCAATAATCAAAACAAAAATAGAATTTTTTTTTGTAAATACACTCGAGCGCACATTGCAAGTCTAGAAATTATAATTGCCATAATTGCGCCATTTTGAGTGTCGGTTCGTAGGTTGTTTAAGATAAAGACGAGATTTGGTTAAGTTGCACGTAGCAATAGAACGAACGAGAGCGATATATTACTTCAATCATCTATCTTAGTTTCGCATAGCTTGCCGAGTTGGTAGAGGTACCTGCTTCGGAAGGGTCTCCATGTGCGCGAGGTCTATCCCATCAAGCCAAATTATGTACTTTCAAAGTATTTTTACAAGTTTTAATTTAGCATACCCTATTATGTTTCTTATTCCTACTGCCATAAAGCTTATTTTTCTAGTTAACTTACAATTTTCGAGAACATTTCATTGACTAACTAAGAATTAGTGACAAGAGTACATATTATTTATTTATAATATTTGCAAATACTTAAGAATCTGTGCATTTTATAATCTATGAATGAAGTAATAGTTTATCTTAAAACATAAATACACTTATTAAGAAATAAACGAATTTTATTTAAACACAAAGTGTAGTGATAGCGTATCATCCGAAGCGCGGAGGAGTTCAATAGAGTAATTCATTAAAGATTGGTTTGAATGATCAAATGTACTAAATCATTCAACAATATTAGTTCATAGGGGCGTAAGTTAATTTTAGTGAAGTATTCAATAGAATAAATAAATATTTCTGAGCCTTATTGCACAACGACATCTTATTTTAAATTAGACAGTACTTGAACTGTGAGTGATAGATGACTAATTACTTACATATTTTAACTTGTAAAATACTTACATGTAATGCACATGGTGCACCAGATCAAAACGGACAAACGTGTTAAATGCTTACAAAATTATTTTGTACGCGAGGGTTGTAACTGCGATTTTCAAGAACAAAGAGCCTATTCTTAACCATTGGGCCAGATGACGCATTTAAAGGAGTCAGGTAGCGGGAACTAGTGACCGCGGTAGTTCAGAGTAAAGTGTACTTCTGCACGTGGTTTTTAGGTAGATTTCGCAGAGTTTGTGAAATCTAAAACTAAACTATGCAACGAAATGAAACATTGATAGATGTATTTATCTCAGTAACATAATGGGTTTTGTAAATACAGGAATGAATGAAGGTTGATAGTGGGATATGATGATGATGATGTTATTGATAACGGATCTATTAGGTTAAAGAGGTATTCATATAGGTATAATAATTAATGAATTGATTCTCATACAGGTTAGGAGTAATTTTCAGAAGTTAGCTTTGTTTCTTGAATTGAAATTATTAATTAATAAATTTCTAGAAAATTTACACAGCACCATCTAGTCCCAAACTAAGCGTAAAACTTGTGTTACGCGTACTAGATTACTGATAAATGTACTTGAATATATATGTATATATATTGTTGTAAATACATACTATAATACAGAAAACACAAGACCAATCAAACCAAGTCAAACAGACATGATCACGCGCACAATTTATCTTGTGCGGGAATCGAACCTGCGACTTCGGAGTCAAAATGGCTATTACTAACCATTCGACCAGTACTATCACTAATGTATGTATATTGTTAAATATGTGTGATAAATAGTGACATTTATTGTTTTGAAATTAATTCAGTATAATGTGGGCTTATTTGACAAATACCACGAGTGATATAGCCAGTAATTACTGATAGTACAAATATAATTTTAAAAATCTGCTCAAGGGGTGACGCATTTTGACAAAAATATCATATCTTCCGAGTAAGGCGTAAAGAACCATTGCTATTGTATCAGGTCATTAGTTTTTTTTTTGTGTTGTTAGAAGTAACAAGATTTTTTTTTGGATGGGTCAGGTAGAGACAGATGTTACGAATTTTTTTTGTCACTGTGTAAATTGTCTCGTCAAAATTGACAAAATTCTGTGAAGATGACGTATTATAATTCATTTGGAAAATTACTTCGTTAAACTATGTACATTGTACAGGAATTTAATTAACTACAGAAATTCCTATAAATAATTTCAGGTTACGGGTGCAAATAAAATGCGGTCGGTCATGGATGTTGAACGAGCTAGTACAGGCGGATATGCAAATTTCTACAGGCTTAAAAGTTAAGTAGTTTTACTTATAAATAATACTTTTCAAGAATTTCAGGCGGTAATTATAATCAATCTTACTAACTTCTCGAGATTATAATTTTTAAGACCACTTAAATTTCTTTATCGTTAAAAGTTAAGTGTTAAAAGAAATATTTGTACTAGCTAAAAGTTTCTAAGTGTTATATTTGAAATATTCAAGTGGTTAATTTTATCCCACGCGAAAACAAACTAAAAGTGTGGGAACACTTAGAGAATATTATACTAGTGGGTCATAATTTTTAAGTCAAGAGGAATTTTGTTGAGAATATTTTTTTTTGTATATAATGACTTAGTTATAAAAACACATAGGCAGAAAGATTACACTTGAAATTTATTTGTATTTATGAAAGTTATTTTTAACTTACTTCGGATGACATCATCATCATCATCATCATTATTATCAGCCTATGATTGCCTGTTGCATATTTAAAAATATGTTGGGTGTTTGTACGGCCTTATCTTTAAACTGGAAGGTAGAGATTAATGGAAATCGATTTTATTATTCTAGTATTAGATTTGAGTTGCCACGCGGACGCGCTATAAAGTTTGAAAGTCTAGATAATTGTGAGAGTTTTAGGGAATTTAGATGACCTGAAAAATAATTAAGATTAATTAATACGTAAAATATGTTTTATTCAGCTATGTTAAATAATCAACATTTCAAATATATGATACATTGTCTTATATTTTTCGGATGGGAAATAGATATTAAATTATATTTTATTAAAACCATTATTATAGATAAAAGTTATAATACTTATTAACTCAAATTAAAGAAAATAAATAGATCGATAAGACAATTTTAAAACATTAATTAGAATCACGTTTAAACAGTTTTATTGTTAAATCGAACATAAAAGATATTATATCATTATAAATTGTAAATCTTTTTAAATTTAAAAATAACATAAACCATGTCTTATTAAGATACACATTAATTCATGTGGTTATCGTATAACAACTTTTAAATAACTGTGATTCAAATGGAAAATAAAAAAAAAAAAAAAAAAAAAAAAAAACATAGATTTTTAATTAATATAGTTGTTATTGATTTAAATATTTTCAAATAGCATTCATTTAAAGTTAATGTTTGAGGAATGTACGGAAACGATGAACAAGCATTCAATATTCCTTTTGTCAAGAAAGCCGGTCAGTTTTATTACCGCACGTAGTCAGGTAGCTTCGCAGATGTTAGAAATTTTGTTGGAAGTCGGTTAGAGGCAGAAAAAAAACTGTGAGTAATGAAAAAAAAAAATGTGTCATGGTCATCTGTAGCTTACTTTTAGAAACATTTATGTCTAAAGGAATTTATATTTTTAATTTAGATTTTGTCTAGTTATTCAAATGAAAATTAAACATAGATTCGTTAAATTATTTTTTTATTTTTTTTTATCATGTAAACATCGTGTTTGTTTATTAATGTCAAAATTAACTATAGATACTTGTGTGTCAAGTTTCAAACACATAAGCACTCAAATTTTTGTAAAGGAAATGTAAATGTTTATCACTAAATCTTGTCACGTTTGCCGGGGTTTTTCATTTGGTTCGTGTGACTATGCACGAATGTTCACATATTGTCTAATTCGGTCGAATGGTAAAATGGGTGGGATGTTCGGTAATTTTATTTTTATGTTTACTAGGCTATTCTACAAAGTACAGGAGTTGAATAAGTTATTTAACAATGCCGTGAAATACACAGGACTATACAGATTTGCAAACTTTCATTCTAGTATCTTTTGTTCGATCGTAATTACATAATCGTGATATTTTACATAGTTGGCGTGCAGAATTCGGATTTGATGCATGCTAGATATAGGACTGTGACGTCGTAATTAATAACATAGATAATTAAATAAGCTTTTGTATGGAGCGTTTTCGAGAAGGTCAAAAATTTTAGTTTTCCTTATGCTATCAAAGTAATTCTTTCCTTAATAAAAATAAAAAAAAAAAATCATCTATAATCATGTCTTTAGTTAGACACTTATTGTTCTAAATATATATACGAATTTCACCCGCAGTTTCACAAGTAAGAGTAATTGTAACTATTACAAAAGCATTACTTCGGACACATGATAGAAAAAAGTCAATACAATATGTGTAGAGGCGGACTGATGCATAAATTTTGTACACAGCTAATTGCTTAGACTACATTTTGTTTATAAAACCATACATTGATTATCTCATTACAGTGCACAGTACTTTAGTTTATAGAATTGTATTTGCTATACTTTGCTCAAATGTATTAATCATTAACAAGCGGGTATACAGGGCCGTCAGCGCTGCAGCGCTTTAGTGATAATTATGGACAGAGCATGCGACGAAGTGTAATATTATACAAGCAAACGTAGGTTTTCTGGTTATTAAACTTATAAGCAATTAGCGGGAGTATCGAGGTACATATTAAATTTGTCATTAATTTATGATGATTCAGTATTAATATTAATTAATGAAATTCAACGTTTTAAAAAGAAATCCAGAGCTTGAAGAAGCGCTTGATTAATCATAAAATCAATAGAACTTACCTCATTTGGTTATAAAATCACATGATTTTTTATTTTTTATTACGAAAGTTATAATTAAGTAACTATTCCGACAAATTATATTTTTATTGATGTTTGGTTACTGATTTATAAAGATTGTGTTGTAAATGGTGTATGGCTGATTGATGTGTTGAGATATATTTTACTTCGAAAAATACTCTATTTTCATATCAGACATGGGAATATATTTTCACACGGGAATATAATAGGACCGCGTTTGTTCGCGAGAAATCTGTACTTTTTCATAGTTGCGATCCTGAGTGAGTAGTAGCAATTCTATTGCTGTAATCTTGGCTTTTTTTTATAAACCTTGAGTAATTTCATCATGTTTAGATTTTTTTTTATTTTATGATATGACAATGAGTTTGTTGAATAAATGAATATATAATTTATTTAAAACAAAATAAACACAATAAATGTAAATTACGAGTTACTTACTCGTTGAAAATTTGAACACATTATTATCATCAGCGCCATCTATGACAAAGTTTGAGAAACAGAAAAGTTTAATGACAGGAGCACACGATCCTAGACATAAAAGCATACGTTCCCGCTTTGTGTTGTTATTTGTTATAGTTGCGTTAAGTTCCGATAGGGTGCGCTATGAGAGAAAATCGCATCTTTGCTGCAGTTTCTTTAAAATTACGCTAGGGTTCGCTAGTTTTTTTTTTTTCAATACAATCTGAGAATTGATATCGGTACGTTTGAACTCAAAGCTAACAGAATTGATTAATAGTATTTTTATTATGATATTGATCATATTATTATTTTAAATTATAAATGACAAATAAAATATATAAATATATATCAGAATTCATTCATATAAGACTATATTAAATGTATTTAAATACGTCAATAAACAAGTGGAATTGTAATTAATAAATAAAACTGAAAAAAAAGGGTGGTTTAAAATTACACAAGCAAAAATAAGAAGTGCGTTAATTCAAATTCAAATTAGTATATAAAGCAAATTAATAACTTTAATTATGAAGAGATAGAATATTTTGTCGAATTGAATAACTGAATGTTGGCTTGAACGAATAATACGTTTATTTTTGACTCACAGACCCTGTGTAAGCCCCGAGTTCGATCCCCAGCACAGGTGCGACTTTTTAAGGATTTCAAAAATTTCTTAAAGTGATTATTTGTGAACATTATTTAGGTGGAGCGGACCAACAACTGATAGATGATTTCAATTAACATTATTTTTGAATGTCATACGCAAGCAGTGCTTAATATAAATAATAATAAAAAAATAGATAAACACTAAACTGCTCGTCATTTATAGATATGAAAATAGCATTACTTAGGGAGATAATACGTGAGATGAATTTTATTAAGGTTCTTAGAAAAAAATAAGTGATAATAATTTAATTCAATAATTGGATCATTATTTCAATTTACAGAAATTTAAATGATATCAATGATATACGTTTCGCGAAGAGTGAGTTGTGTTTAAATGATAAATTATTTAGTAAAGATTGATAGAAGTTATGACATTTAACAATTCAAAATTTTGATAAAGAGTCATTTAAACATATATATAGTATTGAAAGAGAAGGGGCGTATAGAGCTATTTATAAAGTATTAAGGGTGTAGGGGCGTATGTAAGTTTGATTGTACCATGTTAGTGTTACAGTTATTCATAACTGTAGTAATTTACATTATTAGATGCTGAAAAGGTTAATAATTTTTATATTTATTTCAATATTATAAATAATTCCACAATAATGCTAATAAACTAAAGGGTGTATATTATCAACTTCAACGAGAGAAATTTACAGATCCGATTCTTAATTAAGCATTAAATGTATATTCCTATTGTGAATTTTCCAATATTTTCCGAATGAAAAACATTATAAAATTCAAGGGGCGATCTGTAACAGACTTCTATTATGTTAAAAGTCGTTTCAGTATTTTCCTGAATATTTTTCGTTAGCCACATGAGCATTGTTGAACAAAGGCATTATTTTTTGTATGATTACGTGGGAGGTGAGACAGAGAATGTTGATTCTTTGGGGGTGACAGAGATATAAGCATGGACGCGTTTCGAAGGGTGTGCGAGGGTGAACTGCAAGGGGAGTGTCGCTTGCGCAAGAAGAAGGCGGTTTCAGGACAGTCGGGCGGTGGTCGTATTCAAAGCTGTACGTGGACGGTTTCAGGGTTGTAGATTCGGACGGGGTTGGTATTCAAAGTTAGACCTCTCGTGTAATAAATAATTAAAATAGAACGTAACCAACGAGGTCTCGAGAAAAGTCGATCGGGGCGCAGTTTGAGGGATGTGCGTTGACAGTCAGCTAGATAATTAAAATTAAACGATAATTAACTAAAAATATATTTATTATGTAATTTCAATCAATCAATATAACTGTGTTTAGTAAGACTTTTATCGTGAAATCAAATACAGTGATAAATGAAGGAGCAGAAAGCTGAATCATCATGGAACTCCATAATTTGTGACAAGTCTGGTTGTATAATATTATTCTATTAATTCTCTGGCTCCTCTATTTTCCTTTAGAAATAGATTTCTGCATGATGATTATTTTATGAAATGGATGAATTTAAATTAATGCAATTTAATAGATAAGTTTATCACTCGCTCTGAATTTGAACATTTTTAACATTTTCTTTGAAGTTTAAAGTGAAATATTTATGAGTTAATCACAAATATTTCCTTATTACTATTCTTTTATTTTTTTATTTCTATGAAACATTTTTCTATTGTTTATAAATATAAGGCTTGCATGTTATAAAAGCTGAAAGTAGATCTTTAAGTACACTTGACATATTCATACCTGTCACAGCCAAGGAAATGTATATTTTATAGAAAAATATTATTCTCTATCTTTAGAAAAAGATATATTGAACATTGCCGAAAGGTATAATCATATTCACATTGTTAAACGTAATATTGTAAACTAACTTATTCCTTATTAGGAATAACTTTTCTGAGGTAGTGACTATTTCAACACTTACACAACCGAGTCCGAAATGGCACACGACTTTGAGCATTTTAAAAAATTTAAAGATTTTTCCTGATATAAAGGCTTTTATATGTGTTAATTGGGCACCAACTGGGCTATGTTTAAGAGATAGTCGTGTCGTGGCTCTAAACCGACAAGCACCGAGGGAGTTTGTGGCTCAATTTCACATATAAAGCCTATTTGATGAAACGGTTTCCACTACTGTTCACGATCTACAAACCACTATCTGATATAAAAAAAAAAAATAGAACAGTAATGGTCCCGTATTTTTGCAATAGAATGCTCGTTATGTACCTAAAGTGACTTTACAGAAAATATTATACACAATTACAATTACTTAGTTATAATTATAGTTATTAAATAGTAGGAAACTGTTTCATAATTAAAGTTTAATATTTCTTAGACAAAGAAGTAAATATATTTGGAGTGAACAATATTTTTTTTTGTTTTCCCAATAGTAGGACCCGCGTTTGCTTTGAACTGACCTGTCATCCTTGATGACTTTGTTGTCAAGTAAATTATTAGAGTCAAAAATTCTGTGATATGGGTCTGTATCTTAGGAATTTTACGCTTTAAAATTCCGAAGAGAGGCACTGGGTGGTACGATCGGTTCTTTATATATATAATTATATTTTTATAGAGAACTAATCATCCCATTAAAGAGGGGGGACCCCACAGAATTATAATAATAATTGCCCGGGCAAATTAGTAGTATCTATAATTGTAACTAAATCGCGGGTCCTTTTAAATTCAGTACAGACTTCAATATTTTACGATTTGACGTTTGTATTTTCTCCAATATTCCATATAACGAGACATCCATCAGCCGGGCACTGAGTCACGAATACATGTGTTCAACAACGAGGGGTTAACTGAGCTGAGCAGTGCAGTTACACAATAGAAGCGACTTCTGAGAAAGTTAAGTTGCATGTTTATTTTTTATTCTCTGGTCATTTATGATATCTATATCTTTATTTTATTTTCTGTGTACTTTTGTGAAAACCGTTAATTTAGAATTTATATTTCGGTATAGTAACCTTATCACAGCGTGTCCGTTGGATGATCACATGGCCTCTCGTTCATTTTATTTTACACACGAATTTTTCATGTTAAAATTTGAAGGTACAAGTTACAATACTTATCATTTGCCCAGAATGATCAGAATCCAATTTATTAATAATACTTTTTTGGGTTGGACTAATATCTGTATATATATTATCTAAGCAGGTAGCCGTGGTGGCACTTATTCTAGTAGGCTCCATAAATAAGTTAACTAAATTATGGGATTTAAAAAGACTTAAAATTTTACTTAATGCAGATGTATTAGTAAGTATATTAATATTAAAATCTCCACAGACCAAAATAGTTTTACCTGAGTTACTAACTTTGCATAGGGCTTCATCCATGATTTCTAAAAATAAATTAAGATCCGCGGAAGGAGAAGGAAGAAAGGAAGGAAGAAAACTAATAACCATCAAAGAAGTAAGTTCTACGACTATATGTATTATGTTTCTAATACAACATTTCACACACTTCGCTGAACAATAGTTTGTGTAGCAAAAAACTGAAACGATAGGACCGCGCTGTCGATGAAGCGTGAACTATTACATATTCGGATATCGGAACCAGTAACGTCTATCCTAAGATATCCTAATATAATATACGTTCATAGGTCGAAACTACTTCACGGATATAATGGATATCCAGTTTCGTGATATCTTATGTAATTAATTTGGTTCTAAAAGACAAAGCAAAAGGTCAACAGCCTAGGAAGACGTACATCAATTTATCTTTGTCCGATCTCATATTTTGGAAACGAAGAAAAACAAGAACGGCATTTCGTTACATTTATTATATTTCAGCAAAAATATGACAGGTTTAAGAAGATGCCTACGGATGATAATAATGGATACAATTGTTAATTTTCAAGACGACTTTAATAATTTATACACAAAGTTACTAAATGAAAAAGGTACTTAATATAAATATAAATAAGGTACTAAATGATGTTTAATTATTTGGTATATTCTTGCTAGAAAGTTAATTAAATTACTCTAAATTAAGACAAGTCGACGTGGGACCTTTTGGTACATAAAACTAGAAACATTATACGCTTACCATTAGCAGTGAAGTCATAACCCTTGATCAGTTAGGGGTCAAAATGTGAAGCTTAACCCTTTCTAGGGTAAGCTTAACCCTTTCTAGGGTTAAGCTTGATATTTTGATAACCTACGTCGAAACGACGTAATCGTTTTGAAAAATCGATATAACTAATTTGTTTTTCGCGTCAATAAACTGGCCGTTCCTGCCAACTCAAATGGCTGTCGGAGCTTGCAGAACACACCCGTATCACTACGATAAGTGCAATACTTTCGTCAATATTGACGTATCGTACGTCAAAGTGACGTATGGTTATCTTTAGTGTCAGTTTTTCGAATTTTGGGAAAATGTGTTATTGCGACCATTTGAGAATAAATGATTATATTTTCAATTTGTTTTTTTCTTGTTATAGACCACGATAAAAATAACGTCACAAAAATGTGCAGATGATGCAGAAATCAGTCGGTTGTTGTATGAAACAAGCGATGAAAAGTTTCAGGGGTCGGACAGTGAAACTGAAGACAATTTATTAGAAGATGAAGTACAAAGTGAACCCGAATATCATGAGCTATCCATAGGATACTGAAAATGTGTCTGGAAATGACTTTGCGCCTTTCGAATGTTTCAGTATATTTTTTACTGATGACATTGGGGAAAAGATAACAAAATGGACCAATGCTGAAATCCATCTGAAGATTCAATTAAGCTTGATGTAAAAACCACCTTTAAAACTACAACTTGTGAAGAATTTCGGGCTCTTTTTGGCATACTGACACTAACAGCTTCTATCAAGGAAATAGTTGATTGTTCGTATTCAGGAAACAGATATGTTGCTGCCATGAGTTAAGATAGATTAGATTTTTTGATAAGGTATTTGACAAAAAGACAAGCCGAACCTCTCACACAATGTGAAGGTGTACCTGAGCCAAACAAAAGAAAATATTGTGCCTTTTGTCCATCAAAAATCAGAAGCATGACAAAGACAATATACGACTTTCGGTTGTTCCATCCGTCAGTGATTGTAATATATATTGAGTCGAAGAATAAATAATAATAATATAATGCCTAGCCCCATTATTCTTAGATTCCAGGGCCGTACCACCTTTTTTAAGCACGACCTTTAATTAACGTCTTGTCTTCTTTCCTATAATTTAGCTCGACTTTGAGGAGAATTGATGCTTTTTCTGTTTAAGTAACGTGTTCTTCGTTTTTGTTAATGATTTATCAGTTTTTGTAACATAAATCAATCGAAACTAGTAATACTTAATTGAATTGCCTCGTCGGTAATAATTATTTTTAGATTTTTATAAGGCAATTTCGAAAAAGGAGTGAAATATAGGTATCGTACACAACAGTAAAAACAAAGTTGTTTTCGCTTTGTTATGTTTGTTTTTTTAAACTAGTTCATCGTCGACGGTAAACGGTCTCGTTGCGTCGACTGGGTGAACGAAAATCTCTTGTCAAGTCACTAGACGAGACGAGACGATCGCCACGCGACGCAATGGACTTATCAACCAATCTAAGAACTTAGTTTATCTGTGAACTGTAAACTAGTTTAATCGTTCATGTACAAAAAACAGTTTAAAAAAAACAGTTCGTTCAACGCCCACCTCTAGTTTAGAGCATACACCACGCTGCTCAACTGCGGGTTGGCGGACGCCAGTGTTTTCAAGCCGCCTAAAGGCCACTGACTTGGCTTAACGACTGTCATCTAGCGACAACAGCCGGGACCGGCGGCTTAACCAGATAATTACATTTAATTGTCTGTCAAGTCCGGTGGTCGAATGGCTAGCAATGGCTACTTGGACTCCGAGGTCGCGGGTTCGATCCCCACACAGGACAAACACTTGTGTGCATGAACATGTCTGTTTGTCTTGCTCTGGGTTTTTTCTAAGTATTATAAGTTTATATTTACAAAAAATATATATTTAAGTACATATATCAGTTTTCTAGTACCCATGGCTTGTAGTAGTAGCTTTGCGCTTAATTTGGAACTAGATAGCGCTGTGTAAATTGTCCAGAAATATTAATTTATTATTTATAATTGTGGCCAGGTCCCTGTCTGCGAAATTGAGGCATTGAAAGGGCGTTTAGTAAGTCATGTAACGATAGATCATTCGCAATAGTCGATATGTTTAATTAATTATACGCGCCACCCGCCGGTTCTACCAACAGTTTGTCAATGTCAAAAGCAAGTTCTTGAAGTAGGCACCCTGCATATTAACACTTGTGTCGATTGCAGAAACAGATTAGATAAAAGCTTAATTTTTCTTTTAAAATTAGTGACATGATTAAATAGGCTAACTTAGTTTAGTTTCACTGGGCTGTTTCTACACTTAGCCACTTGATTGGACCATCAATATAATAACCTAATTAAATAGGCTAACTTAGTTTAGTTTCACCGGGCTTTTTCTACACTTAGCCACTTGATTGAACGATCAATTTAATAACCTAATTAAATAGGCTAACTTAGTTTAGTTTCACCGGCCTTTTTCTACACTTAGCCACTTGATTGGACGATCAATTTAATAAACGAATTATATAGGCTAACTTACTTTAGTTTCACTGGGCTGTTTTCACACTTAACCACTTGATTGATCCATCAATTTAATAGCCCTAAATAATTCAATAGTCTAAATTAAAGCCAAGGAAGTGGAGTTTTGAAAATCATATAGTACCTATGTATCAACTTATTCTATTTATATTTTTAAAGATTTTACAAAAAATTGTGCTTACAGCATATATGATTAAAATAAGCAAAATTCATAGGCCTCCTTCAATGCTTTCCACCAAATATAATCCTTCATCTGCCACATCCAGTCGCTTCCAGCTGCTTTCTTGCGATCATCAGACCATCTAGATTCTAGACCACTGCTTGCACTGGCAGTAGTCGGTACAATGACTAGCGAAGACCTCTAAATACTCGCAATAACATTTTTGAATAATAAATATTATTATAATATAAAAGAATATTTATTTTAGACGACAATTTCACGGGATTTTATTGACATTCTAAATATTTTTTAAATTATTTATGTAAACATTAATTAAATTACTGTATGTCCACGAGGACAAGACATACACTACTTGTTACAATTGTACTACATAATATACAATTTGATTAGATATGATTTGATTTGAACCTTTTGGGGCCGAAATGCTTTTACCATGCGGCACCAGTGCACGGTTTCTTTTAAAATAAAATTTGACACATACTGCACACAAAAATATCTGCTATGCTTCTTGTGACCAAGAAGTTAGACCTTTACTGGCTACTTGGCACAACGTATGAGCAATCCCAGTCATCGTTGCTTTTCTACCAAGTACGATGCCATTTGACTGAGATGCCGATGAATATTTTATCGCAATTTAATTTCAATTTGTGCAGTTGCTTTTATTTTTCTCTAAGGATATATTTTGTATTATTTATATAATGTCCTTGTTTGGTCTTCCTTGGGCCGGTCACATCTGCCGAGTAAGTGATGGCAGATGGGTCGCGCGTAGGACGATGAAGCGTTGAGGGAGCTCCTTCTAGATGGACCTTAGTTAGACTTTAAGAAAGCGGATGGAAGCGGCTGGATGCGGAAGGCGGAGGATCGTATTTGGTGGAAAGCATTGGGGTAGGATTATATTCAGGGGTGGTTAGATAGAGGCTGATAATTATATCCTTGTTTTTATTAGTTCTATTTCTTTTTAGGTGAAGTGTTTGCAATAAAAAAACATTACTGTAAAATTAAGGTGTGCTCATATTAAAAAAAGTTAACCTAATTATACTAACATATTGAATACTTTATTCGTCGCCTAATTAAAATACATGAAAATGTATATTCATTACAAAACCAGCAGAAAAAGGGAGAAAATAACCAATTTCATGGTATTTTTTCTCGACCAAAGTAAAGTTCGTATAAATTCTTTATGAATAAAACATTTCATTAAATCAAAATTATCATATTGCTTAAAAATGGAGTACAGATGAATCGTTAAAGGTTCGTTTTTTCTTCGTTTTACTTTTTCCGATTTCTATTTTGTTCAATATTTATTTTAGAACAACCGGATATGGCTTAGCATTGCAACGGTTCATTTAAATAAAGAAAAAAAACATTTACCGTTCTTAATTGTTCTATGGCTATTTGAGCGTAGAGATCTATATGAGTGGTTGATGACAGCACTCTTGTCATTATACTGAGCTTTCCATACCAACGAATATAGACGTAGTTTTTCAAACGAAAAGGAAAGCTTTCTAGCTTTCCTTTTCCTGGGAGGGGGCCATGCAGACAAACGAGTTAAGCGCGATGCCCTGTTCGAATTAAAAAGCTTTTTATCGCGTCATGTCTAGAGTCGCTGTTTATTTTAATAACATTTAAGTGACGCTTCTGTAGTATTATTATTTTTATTCTGTGGTACAGGTTTAATGGGAGTCTAAGGAGATTTAATTATTTGTCAGACAATTTTAAATCCGATAAGTAAGTACTGATCTCTGCTTCAGTTACTACCTACCTGCTGCCAGTAAAATTTTAAGTTGCCTATATTAAATAATATCTAATTTTCCAAAATCAAACTTTTTCCATCTTCTTTACAAAGTGAGATTAGGAAACTAACCCAATTTTACCTAAAACTTCTGTGAAACTCAGGCCGTGTTAAAAATCGACTGTTTATTAAAAAGTTGCCGAATACCTATTACACAAATTTTCTCACATTTATTCTCAAAAATTCGGAATTAAGTTCTTTGTGGAGAAGCTATATTGGTTAATAATATATAAGAATGGCCCTGGTGTTGCCAACTGTGACAACATTCCATCAGGGCAAATAGTATTGTTTACAACTTCATTCCCGTGTTCAAAGTCAAATGTGGTCAGTATTGTTAAGTTTGTCTGTTGTCCTAAATATCGGACAATTAAATATCCGATATTTCATCATTATAATTAATAGTAGTTTATGAAACTGTTGCATATATAAGGGTTATTAAAATACGAGTGTGAGTTTATAACATGAGCCGAAGGCGAATGTTATAATAGACCACACGAGTATTTTAATACCTAATTATGTGCAGTTTCATACACTACTTTATCTAATATCATGAAATATATGATAATAATATTTTAAATACAACCATGAAGTTAATTTAACAGCTATAATTCTTACTTATAAATCCATTTGCAGATCGAGCATGCGTAGTGCGCATGCGCGACGCGCCGCGCGGCGCCGCTTTCACAGATTATGTAGAAAAATTTTGCAAAGTTGCAATGTATTTGCATTGCAACCTGTTTAAAATACCTGTATCCAGGGCTGAAGCTGTATCGATATGGTAAAAAAGTTATTTTACGATACAGTTGTCCATAAAAGAGCTGTATCGAAAAATAACTTTTTAAATTTATTTTGATAGCTTGTGCGTAAAGACTGTCATTAAGATACTGTGTTTAGTTTTTTAATGTGTAAATTTCAGTATGAGATTAGATAAAATACATTTCAATACATTTTTTTGTATTGGAAAATTGATTTGTGCTTAAAAAACGGTCCTTTAAACTCAATATACATAAATACATATTTCTCAAACAATTTACACAGCGCCATCTAGTTCCAAACTAAGCGCAAATTTTGTACTATGAGTACTAGACAACTGATAAATGTACTTAAATACATTTTTTTGTACATAGAAAACACCCAGACCAAACAAACATACATGTACATGCACACAAATATTTGTCTTGTGCGGGGATCGAACCCGCGTCCTTGAAGTCAATGTGGACATTGCTAGCCGTTATACCACCGGGCACATCAATATAATTTAGGGCGTAAAAAATTTAAGTGTTTTTAAAAATGTTTAATCAGAGCTGTGCTTACGTATTTTTTGTTTTTTTTTTTTATGTTTTAATTTTATGTTTTTCGGCAGCTCGACAGTTTTCATCAAAGCAAGATAATTAATGAGATAAAGTTACTTCTTTAAAGATATATCCATCATCATGATGATTTTCTTATTTTGTGTATCGATCTCATCACTAACTAACATTTCAGTATATCACTAGCACTTAACCTTTTCCAAGCTTACACATATCATTAACTTCTATTTTAGGATCCCCGCTAAAAACTTCTCGCCCATCAATTACATCTCACATTTTCCTTTACGAGGCCCCAGGATCGACCCAAAATACTATTTACTAGGGTTGTAACTAACATGTTCTCATTCATATAATGCGAATGATTCGCAAGTTTTGAACTTTTCTATGATTATTTGGGATTGTTATGATACACCATTATTATCATCATTATCAATTATTCTATTGTTTCATTTACTTGCATTATTTTAGCCTTTCTTTAAGTGCAAAAGTTCAGTGATTGTAGAGTATTTCGTGATGTTACCTTTGTGATTGTGATTTTTAGTTTTTCATTGTGACATTTTGAAGTGAAAACTCTTTAGCGGCGTTGTGCACTTTTTGGGATGGGTAAAAAATGTTAAACTCGCGTCAGGACACGTGACCTGATCGAAAATTCGTAAGACTAAGGTAGAGTAGACCGCCGGTGCGGCGTAGGAGAGGACGTAATATCCTCCTGTCTAGCTACTGCGCGGCGTATATGTATGCCTGCTAATGCTGTTTATTTTTAACGTAATATAAATTGTCATTACTTTTATACTGATAAATAAAGCAATTCGTGCGAAATTATTCCCTAAGCATGGTCATTCGATAGGCTTGCGTAAGGATATGCATCTAACACGTAGATGACCCTTGAGAATGTTAATGTAATGTTGTACACTCACCGTGACACGTTCCTGGATATATCAATGGAGTAATATATCCATGAGCGAGGGTCTCAGCGAGCATTGAGACTATTGTATAATGTGGAAATTATATGGGCTATGGAAATGAGTTCTGGGTGGACTAGATAGAGTGGAAAAGGTAGGTAGGTCTATTACAGTAGAGGGACGGACACCTCATTATTAATATTATTCAATTTTGACAATTGCCCTGTTAATAAAAATTTGACAAACTAATTTGTTATATACTGTATAGTCCATGTCATAATATTGTATAACTTTTTGGTTTTTAATAGTACCTATATACTTCACGAATACCTTGGATTTGCAAATAGGTATTTACCAGCTAACCAAGACATGTATAGTGTTTTTTTACAAATCTATGTGAATAAATGAATACGATTACATTTTTTTTATACTACGTCGGGTGGCAGACAAGCATACGGCCCGCCTGATGTGAAGCGGCTTCCGTAGCCATATTAACGCTTGCAACATACAATATCACGCCCACGCGCGACGACGCCATCGAGCTCATAATCAAAATATCTTTATTCCTTGGACTTTATAAAGCACTTTGAAACGTCATACAAATTAAATATAAGAACATGTATCTAAATCATCATGTATCAATATCTAATCATATTCTAAATCCGCAGAGCTTAGATTCACTTTCATCACACTATCTTGAATGTGAAAGTGAATTTAAGCTCTTCGTTTATAGCATTGATTAGGCTAATAAAATTGTCAATTTACTAACTTGGTTAGATTCTTTTGTTACAACCCTAGTGTGTACTGTTTTTGAGTTCAGTGAGACCCAATTCTAAGAACCGATGGAGGCAAGGAAAGGATTTTGTTTATGAGGCATTAATGAATTTCGCCTAGTAATGATCGGCCTGCCCTTTGGTATTATAATTTCGAAGGGTATCGGAAATTAAATGTTGATTGCTTCTTTGTGCGAGATATGATCCGATTTAATAACGTTGATAATATTTATAAAGTACTATGGTCGCTTTTCTAATAATCAATAATCTATAAAATAGATATAAAAATAAATACCTTTTTCCCTTAGTCACGGCATCCATCGCCTTCCTCATCCAGCAGCAAAGCATTGCGGAAGGCTTATATCGAGCATTGGGTAGATACAGGCTGATGTTAATTATGATGATATATTTAGAAAGTACTTTTTTACAAATAGGGGTGCATCATCAAAAAGCAAGAGTACATTGAACTCAGTGGCCAATCACTACATAGTATAAAACAAAGTCGCTTCCCTGTCTATCCGTCGCTATGTATGCTTAGTTCTTTAAAACTACGCAATGGATTTTGATGCGGTTTTTTTTAATAGATAGAGTGATTCAATAGGAAGGTTTATATGCATAATACATGCATAATATAGTAGAGAAGCACTGATAATTGTAGCGGTTTCTAACGTGATGTCGTAAATAAACACATATTTTTGCGCTTACATTGCAAACGCTGGCTGAACCCTACGAGATAGATCAAAATAATGTAGTACAGTATTGTTCACCTTAAAACGGTCTACAAAAAAGTCCGCGATAGTATATGTCTATCTCTTAGGGATAACCCACAATAACCGTTTTTTATCTTTTACTTTTTACAAGAAATAATGGCTTATTTACGAAGCGATTTTAAGCAATATAGCATTAATCCTTATCCAATTAGGTACTTTAAAAATATTATGCATTGAATATAGAGCAATATGGCCCTTTACAGCATGTAATTTAAATCAATATTATAAAAGATATTACAGATTTACAATGCAGGGACATAATGGTTGATGCGGTATCGGCCGGGGAGCCCCCGATGCGGCGGCGCGCGTCCCTATAAATGTCGAAGAACAGGATAGGATAATCCGCAAAGACCCTCTGTAGTACATTTAGTATCAGCATTGTACCCGTGCGTAGCCGGGGCGGGTCGCTAGTACAATAATAGAATAATAAGTTCTGATTTTCAAAGAAATAAACAAACAATATTTATTCTTATGACGAAACCACAGAACAAGACCATATATTTTTTTTTATTAAAATTTATATTTCAGCAAATAAAAAATATGTTTCATTTAGTCTCATCGATCAAAATATATTTATAATATTATAATTACATTAACTATAAATTATCCCATAATTAGTTAACTCAAGCGAAAAATTAATGCGAAGTCACTTTATTAGTATTTTTTCATATGTTTCAATCAAACATTTTCTCGAGTATTCATGTATATAACTCTTGAATATTGGATTAGCTTTCACAAAAATTAGATTTCAAGCTCATTAATAACAATTACGTAAATAAAAACTTCTATAATACGGCTCCTAATTTCTAAGTAGAAGTTTGGAAAGTTATCGGGTTTGTAACTTTGTTGTATGAAAGAATTCTGATTTTGATTAAGAGCTAGCTTTTAAATTATGTGTAGCTAATGAACTGTTCACTGTCATTAAATGCTTAATTTAGTGATTATGGGAGAGTAAAACCCATGAAGTATTAAGACTTTTAAGTTCTATGTGAAATTGGTTTGCTTCTTTGGTATAACTTTATTGTACATCAACAATGTAATAAAATTCAAAATAAAGCAGTACAAAGGCGGACTTATCCCTCAGTAGGATCTATTTCAGTCAACCTTAGAGTATCAAAAGGATTAAAATTAAAGGCGTGTAATAACAAATTACAGTAAGTAATCACTGTGATGATAATGGAAAGTACAAATATTATAACATAGTTCAAATACGAATACCTTTTAACACATATTTATATTATGATATTTTATGTCTATATCTACATACTAGCGGCCGCCCGCGACTTCGTACGCGTGGAGTTAGTTATTTGCAATTTTTAATTACATTCGAAAAAGCTAAATACCTAATGAAAGGAAAAAAAAAACCGGACAAGTGCGAGTCGGACTCGCCCACCGAGGGTTCCGTAGGTACGTAGTATCATTATTAAATTTGATATTTTTCATTATAAATAAGAAATAATGCGTCGAAAAAAATAAATAAAATATATTTTGCAATGTGTACATCAAGCCCTTTCATATGATACCCCATTTGAACTAGTAGTTTCAATTTGAAATTTCGACACCCTATAAAAAATATAGACCCCTATTTTTTTAGATCTATTTACAAATGTATAGTTTTGAGATTTATTCCTGTACTTGTAGTCTATAACGATGTTACTTGCCAAATTTCATAGTTCTAGGTCAACGGGAAGTACCCTATAGGTTTTGATTCCTTTGAGTGTGTCGAAATATGCGTTTTTTGCTGAATAAACGGCCGTAACTTTTTTCTACGTAAACTTAGCAGTTTGATTTTTTTTTAACTTCATGGGACCGTAGACTTGTGTATACAGTTCAAATTTCAGCTTGATACCTCCACGCATTCTCGACATAGAAATGTTTGACAGACAGACAGACAGACAGACAGACAGACAGACAGACAGACAGACAGACAGACAGACAGACAGACAGACGGACAACAAAGTGATCTTATAAGGGTTCCGTTTTTCCTTTTGAGGTTCGGAACCCTAAAAATAAAAAAGTTAAAAACAATCAATATTTAGACGAATTTTTAGAATCAATGAAGTCGACGGATATTATATTTTAAAACCTCTTTGTAAAATCTAAAGTACTTTTTATTGTTATAATAATACATCCCTCCTTATAATAGTAAGTATGTAGTTGTTTTCAATATTTTTTATACTTAAATATCATTTAAAATCCTTCTGCCATAATTACTTTAACTTCAATAACATTGGATTTTCATACAAAGTTCCAACCCTCGTTTTGACTCCAAAAAGGGGTTGATTTCTAAAGACACATTATTAGTACACCTCCACACCATCTATAGAGCATACATTTTAAATTTCAAGTTTCTTACTTTAAAAACATAGAACTTTCATACAAAGTTCCAACCCCCGTTTTAACCCCAAAAAGGGGTTGATTTCTAAAGATACATTATTAGCACACCTCCACACCATCTATAGAGCATACATTTTAAATTTCAAGTCTCTTGCGTCAAAAACATAGAACTTTCATACAAACTTCCAACCCCTGTTTTAACCCCAAAAAGGGGCGGATTTCCAAAGATACATTATTAGTACATCTCCACACCATCTATAGAGCATGCATTTTAAATTTCAAGTCATTTACTTCAAAAACATAGAACTTTCATACAAACTTCCAACCCCCGTTTTAACCCCAAAAAGGGGATGATTTCCAAAGATACATTATTAGTACACCTGCACACTATCTGTAGAGCATACATTTTAAATTTCAAGTCTCTTGCTTCAAAAACATAGGACTTTCATACAAACTTCCAACCCCCATTCTACTCCCTTAGGGGTGGAGTATCGTAAAATCCGTTCTTAGCGGATTTCTACACCCTATAAGGAACCTTCCTGCCAAATTTCAAGTTTGTAGGTGTTATAGTTTCTGAGATTTCGTGATGAGTGAGTCAGTGATTTTCTCTTTTATATATATAGATAAATAAAACTCAAAAATTGATCATCAATTTGCAGTCAACATAACGTCGTTGGTCATCATTATCGGTGCTGACTGCTGAATATAGTCCTAGGTTGGGTGACAAACAAGCACACGACCTGCCTGATGTGAATCGGTTACCGTAGCCATATAACGCTTGCAATATGCGTTATCACTCGTGCGCTGTCACTCCTTTCATCCTGTCCACACTCACTCGCATTAACATAATAACCAGCAAGGGAATTGTTATTTGGCTACAGTTTCCTCTGAGGTGGATGTACTTCTCCATTTGGGCAGCTTATAAATTACGCCGTGATCTACCCCTCTTTCGCCATCCTCGTTGGCCTATCAGCACGATGCACCACGGGTAGGTGAGTTTGGCTTTGCCTAAAAGGTCGTGGTGAGCCTTATACTTCTTAACCTTTAACTTCGTAAAGTTGGCAACGTAATATATTTGACAAGCTTCGTGGTCGAATACCCGTTTTGACTCCGAGGTCGCGGGTTTGATCCCCTCACAAGACAAACATTTTTTTTTTATATACCACGACAGGTGGCAGACAAGCATACGGCCCGCGTGTTGTGAAGCGGGTACCGTAGCCATATTTCGCGACATAAAATGTCGCTCGCGGGCCGCCACCCCCACTGCCAACAAAGCATCTCCTTCCTTTCTGGTGACCTCACTCACTCGCAGGAACACAACAACCCTCAAGGGAATTGTTATTGGCTGCGGTATTCTGTGAGGTGGAGGTTTCAGTTTCGTTTGTCAGTCAGCAGGGTGCACCGTGTGTAGGTGAAGTTGGCTTTGGTTCAAAGATGAACCACTTACACCACATGACATCCACATTTCATAGAAAACTAACCTATGAGGGTTGCGTTGACTTCTAGAGTTAATGTCAATTGCTTTAGTGAATAAGTGAAAGAATTGCTTTACAAAAACACAGGCATCATATATGTATAGACAAGGCAAGGGTAGCAGACCAAGATCCCTAAATAAAGGTTTACACGAATTACGAGGGGATATTCCTGTCATTGCGCGTAAGCACTTTTTTTGTGCTTTTATAGCACTTTGTATATTTATGCCATTCCCCCATATGAGGAGACCATACCGTAGGATTGATCCGTATAATTAGTTAGGTGTACCCAATTTAGTTACTTTTTTTTTGTTTTTTTTTATACTACGTCGGGTGGCAGACAAGCATACGGGGCCTGATGTAAAGCGGATACCGTAGCCATATTAACGCCTGCAACATAAAATATTGCTCGCGCGCCGCCACCCCCGCTGCCAACGCAGCATATCCTTCCTTTCTTTCTGGTGACCTCACTCACTCGCAGGAACACAACAACCCTCAAGGGAATTATTATTTGGCTGCGGTATTCTATGAGGTGGAGGTACATTCCCCAGTCGGGTAGCTTACAATTACGCTCCCTACCTCTCTTTTCGCCAGAGCTTCGTTTGTCAGTCAGCAGGGTGCACCAAAAAAAAGTTATGAACATTTTTAGAACATTTATTGTTATACTGTATTTATAGATGGGCCAAATGCCAGGTATTTACAAAAATACTTATAAATTTCCTATTTATGCCCAAAACTAGGCATTGCTAAGGCATTTACAGGTAGGTACTTACTGGGCACATTGTTGTAAATGCCCATCTCTAACTGTATTTGATATTACCGCCTGTCTATTTCTTTATAATAAAAAATACATTCCTAAACCTTCTTTAACAAAAATATACAAAATTAAGAGTCATAACACACCTGTACATTTTGCATATAAACCAGATCATCGAAAAAGAAAAACTTAAACGGGCTCACTTAATGGAAAATGATGTGGTGATTTCGATTCAGCGGAGGGAGCCTTCACTTCCACCGCGGTGATGGATGGACCTTTAGCTCTCTGAGCTATTCATAACGTTATTAGTTCGAGTGAGTTATTGTACCGTCACTAGCGATGAATTAATCCAGTTATTCCCTTTTGTTGCTTCCCTTCTTCTGACGTTTTAGTTTTGTGATGTGTTTATAGGCGGATAGCGTTATTGGATTGCTTTGGATGATTTGCTTTGAATTAAGATAACGATAGGATTTATTTTCTTTCTTATATGTCTTCATTATTAGCTTCTATCTATGACTTTGTTCAACCATCACACTGAAATGTTATAAAAAGTTTTGGAAAAAAAATTGGTTGTTTGTACAATCGGTTTACGGACGCTAATTTTACGTGATAACGTCATAAGAAAACATCGGTCATTGGAGTGGAAGAGAGATGGATTCGTCACAAACCGAACACTTAGGCCGATCGTGTCTCTCTATCGCTTGTTCCGCGCTCTCACTTGCACGCTTGGCTCAGGCGGAACGTGACAATGAGTCATGCTTTTTCATACGTTCATCGATTTATAAAACGGTAACACGTCAAAAAATAAAGAAAATATGTGTATTAAATAATGGTTATCAACTTTTTAAATTTCTTTTTAACTTGGTTAAAATACTTTAATTAATTTATTTCGAAACGAAAAAAATGGAGACAGTCGCCGCGTCTGGACATTTGCCCTGACGAAGATCTTCGAAGACGAAACAAAATCGAGTCAAAAATACGTCATTAATATAAATTTATATTTTTTATAGTAATGTCGGATGGAAGACAAGCATACGGCCTGATGTGAAAAAGTTCCCGTTGCCACATAAACGCTCGCAACAACAGTCGTAGAAACATCATTTACGCGCCGCCACCTCACTCATCCATCAATACAGCAACTCCTTCCTTTCTGGTGACCTCACTTACACCCAGGAACTCAACAACCCTCAAGCGGTACTGTCATTTGTCTACGATAATCTGCGATGTGGAGGTATATCTCCAGCCGGGCAGCATACAACCATGCCTCTCTTTTGACAGAGCCTCTTTTGCAGATCGACAGGATGCACCACGTGTAGGTGAGGCTGGCTTTTGGCTCTAAAAATCGTGGTGAGCCACTTACAGCACAATGTATTTTACGGCATTCCTTAACATTGCAGATTGTTTTCGAGAATAATTGACGTCGGAATACGTATTTAAGAACCGAATCCGGCCCTACCGCCGAAGCTGAAAACGATTACCGTCGGGATTTTTGATTGCAAAAATCAACCTTATGCTTAGATTTAGTGGTAATTGTGTTTAGCTTAGCTGGTAGAAACCATGGAGCTCTACGGACTTAGCTGAAGATGTTTCATCATCATCATCATCATCAGCCTGTATCTATCCACTGCTAGATATAAGCCTTCCCCAATGCTTTCCACCAAATACGATCCTCCGCCTTCCGCATCCAGCCGCTTTCTTAAGGTCATCGGATCATCTAGAAGGAGGGCGTCCAACGCTTCGTCGTCCTACGCGCGGCCTCCACTCTAATACCTTCCTCCCCCATCTGCCATCACTTACTCGACAGATCAGAAGATGTTTGCCATTAACTTAAACCTAAGATATATTTTCACGATCAAAAAATTCGATAGTAATCCGCTTCAGCTTCGGCGGTCGGGCCCCAGGTCGGTACTAAGTACCAGGAATATCCCAGGTATAGATAAACAAAAGTTATCAATCGATTATTAATCTAATTTAAATAACGGTTACCAAAATTATATCTTTTATTGAATACAGAGGTACCACTTACACCCCGTAATTACACATTACGGGGTGTAGTAGGGTTGCCAACCATACTGTTAAAAACAGTATTATACTGTTTGCTATGCTTTAATACTGTTGAAAAAAACTTCATTTTACCATAGCACTGTTAATTGTACTGCTCCGCATGCACTGGGCCTTACTATACTGTTTGTTTTGTTACGCAGCTTTTAATATACTGTTTTTCTTGTAAAAATAAGTTGGCAACCCTAGGTGTAAGTGGTTCATGGGGTGTAAGTGGTTCATCAACATCTTTGAACAAAAGCCAACTTCACCTGCACGCGGTGCGGACAAACGAAGCTTTGGCGAAAAAAAGAGGTAGGGAGCGTAATTGTAAGCTACCCGACTGGGGAATGGATGTACCTCCACCTCACAGAATACCGCAGTCAAATTACAATTCCTTTGAGGGTTGTTGTGTTCCTGCGAGTGAGTGAGGTCACCAGAAAGGAAGGAGATGCTGAGTTGGCAGCGGGGGTGGCGGCGCGCGAGCGATTTTTTATGTTGCGAGCGTTAATATGGCTACGGCAACCGCTTCAAATCAGGCGGACCATATGCTTGTCTGCCACTCAACGTAGTATAAAAAAAACAGAATCGAAATTATTCACATATTTGTGTTTATTAAACCTACTACGATGACCGACTATAGGCCGAATTAATACGACTTGATTTGATGTCTCGTTCGCTCGTTCCGACAATAATTTAGGATGAGATCAATCGCTCACTCGTGAGTGTTATGATTTGGGTTAACAACCGAAATATTTTGGGTTAACCCACAGACCTAGGAGTTCGCTATTAGTTCTACGAGTTAACCTTGTAATTATATGACGAGCTGGGTGGTCGTTAGCAATTTCCACTTTGACTCCAAGGTCGCGGTTTCGTTTCCCGCACAAGACAAACATTTGTGTGCATGAATATGTCTGTTTGCCTTGGTTTCGGTGTTTTCTATGTATTATAAGTATTTATGTATTTATAAAAATAATTTAAGTACATTTATCAGTTGTCTAGAACCCATAACACAAGCATTGCGCTTAATTACGAATTAAAAAGATTACGGTTGGCTATAATTTCGGTTTTCCGATTCAGCATACAACCGGCGTACGCTACGTTTACGTGACAAACCATGCACAGAATGCCTTAAAAACGCGCGGTTGCTTTTTGCGGCATACGCTGCTGAAGATGCTCGCGGCAAGACCAATCCGTTAGCCGCGTCAGCGTGACGAAGAGACAACATTCTTGCGTTCGCTATACGCTGCGTACATTATACTGATTTACTATTAATTATACGCGTACTCCTGTGTAGTGGAGACTAAAATGGACCTGATGATGATACGCGTGCATTAAGGGGATCTCGTTGGCGTCGTTGCGCGTATCAGTCTAATCGTACACGCAAGTTAAGCAACGTCAGCCGGGCTACGGCCATGTTCATGGATTGGTTTATTTATCTTGAGTAACGGTTTCTGAATAAACAAGGATTATTCATACGCATACAAATAGATAATAGTACATTATGGTACAAGTGTGTAATATTGGTGATTACCGCTGAGGCGCCATTGAGACCCGAGCCGTTAGGTGAGGGTCTTAAGAGAGCCGAGGACGGTAATCATCAATACACACGTGTATCATAAGGCGTTTTTCAACACACTTGTGAAGAAAATTATACTAAAAATATTTTTTTTTAGTAGATTAGAGGTTTATTTTAAGAAACAATTAGTAAATGTGCAGTTAGTAAAATTATATTTAACTATTTTTGATGGCATAGCGAATCTCTATAATCTCTATATATCTCATCAGATAAATTATTTACTGAAATGGTTTCATGTACTTGTAGACATTTTAATTATTAAATAACTGTAACTTCAACAGTGAAAACGAGTTGTGAAAAATTTTTCGCAATGGCGGGAAAAAATTATCAGTTTTCCTATATACCCATAGACTAAAAGAATGAGGTACCTTTTTTATTTGGCTTTTCGGGGATAGCGTCTTAGCCACGTACAAATTGGGGAATTTAACGTTTACTTTCTTACAGAGAAAACAAAAGTTATATATAAGGGAAAGTTTTATTTATTAAACACGTACAAATTGAAATTTTCATGCAGCTTCGTATTTAAATAGATATAATATTTAAATATATCTAGGCCTATATTATGCTATAAATACGAAGTTGCATGAAATGATACATCGATTTATTTGTACTATAGAACACGATCTTTTTTGTATCGAAACCTTTTCAAGAACAAAGCAACTCAACCAATAAAATAAAAACAAAAACTCTATAACTCACTTGTGAATGAAAAAGTCACAGTTTGATTACAGGTGTCAGTATGTGCCTAATTGCGGTGAAATTAGAACCACTTTATGAGCAAGTGTGAATAATATTTTTATTCTACGGTTAATGCATTTCGTCTCACGCTGCGATTGCCGCTGCGTCAAAGCTAAAAATCAATGCATGGTAATTGTTTTGTTAGGTAATTAAATAATGCGTGTTAATCGCATGGCGTCTTCCGCAGCATATGCCGCAAAAAGCAACCACGCGCTACACCCTATTTCTGTCGTACTCAGTTCTCAAATATGTATATTTAGAATTAGATATTGTTGTTTTATTAGAGTCTGGATGGTATTGGAGGATTACTTTGATTTTATAATTACTTGTTGTTTGAAATTATACAGAGATTGTTATCGTTTATTTTGCTGTTGGAGTTCGTATTTGCGTTTGAGATAAAATTTATAATTGGAAATTTCATCAAGATTGGGTTTAAATTTGAGGGATAGTGAATAGCAAGTGGATCAGTAAATGAAAATGCTCTCTTGTCACTGTCACATTTAGCAGACCACTATCATTAGTTTTTCTACCTACCGACATGTACAGTCAACAAAAGAAATAAGGAAACAGGGGCGAAAATAAAATTATTAAGGTACGAACTCCGAACATTGATACTAGAACTAAATGCACAATCAACAACCAAAAAACGTCCTCACCGAAACAGCACCCAAATGACGAGCTGGTAGTTTTTTTTTTTTAATACTACGTCGGGTGGCAGATAAGCATACGGCCCGCCTGATGTGAAGCGGTTACCGTAACCATATTAACGCTCGCAATATATCACTTGCGCGCGCAGCATCTCCTTCTTTTCTGGTGACCTCACTCACTCGCAGGAACACAACAACCCTCAAGGGAATTGTTATTTGGATGCGGTATTTTGTAAGGTGGAGGTACATTCCCCAGTCAGGTAGCTTACAATTACGCTCCCTACCTCTCTTTTCGCCAGAGCTTCGTTTGTCAGTCAGCAGGGTGCACCACGAGCAGGTGAAGTTGCCTTTGGTTCAAAGATGTTGATAAACCACCTTACACCCCTTTTGCTTGTTCTTTTAGTTAACCATATTCGAACGCTTCTACTTATTTTCAAATGGATGATTATCTTTGTTGTTTGTTGTTGAACCTTATTTTTATATAAATAAGTTAGAATTATTCCGAATTGTGAGTCTTAAACCGAAATCCTAAGAGCGAATTTACAATGCACGTTATGGAATTATAGTTTCTTTGAATATTGTTCGCAAATAAGTAAGATTAATATCATCTTCTGCCTACTGCGGACATTACTTTGAACGTCACCCTGCATCTTAGTTCTAGTATTAATGATCGAAGGGTACGAAACAAGATCTTGCAGAAAACTGCGGTGGAAAAATAATTTATTTTGTTTTTATGTCATATTTACTTCTGTGAGCGATGAAGACTGTAAAGTTACCAAAAACCTGCGCATGAGTGAATAGTATTGCATCGTTAGGTGAATGCGAAATGTCACGTGGGTGCATACTGCGGCACATGCAGTGTAAGTATGTGAAAAGCCCCTTACCACCATCTCTTATTGCGATTCAGTAACTGAATAGATTGCTTATTCATACCAATAAATAAGCGACTCTATTTAAAATGAAATCATAATCATCAGGTCCATTTTAGTCTCCACTACAGGAGCACGATCCTCTCTCATCCGTCCTAGACGGAAGAAAGATTTGGCCTACACTCCCCACGCTTGCCAAACGGGTTGGGGAGGCCTGATCGATATTTGATAATGTATTTACCTTAGTCGCCTTGTACGACATCCATGGGAAGAAACGGAGTGATTCTATTCTAGTCTGCCGGAAACCACACGGCAAAATTTTAATGATTATATGAGGCAAAATTAAAAAAAATAAAATGGAATAGAGTCGCTTATTCATTGGTATGAATAAGCAATCTATTCAATTATTGAATCGCAATAAGAGATGGTGGTAAGGGGGCAGTACATACAAATACTCCATAATAGCACTTAATGAAACCGACACATGCGATGGATCATCGTATGAATGTGTTATTATGTTATTAGGTCGGCGCATCGCAAGCTATGTGCACCCGCATGACCCTCGTTTGCGCACGCCTAATGCCCTACGGCAACCTCTTCGCATAAGGTGAACTCGCAACTAGCTAACTTACTAGCTAACTTATGTAACTTCAGTAATAATAAGTAATATATACCACAGAATGTACACCTCACAGAGTGCCGCCGCCAAATAACAATTCACGTGAGAGATTGTTGTGTTCCTGCGAGTGAGTGAGGTTGGAAGGAGTTGCTGCGTTAACAAGCTGCGATATTTCATATTGCGAATGTTTATATCGTAAGCGCTTCCTATCAGGCGAGTCGTATTCTTGTTTGCCACCCGACGTAGTATTGAAAAGACTCTTAAGTAACTTAAGTGTACTGTAGCTAAATGATTACTTCCGGAAGGTTAATAGATCATTTTTGCAACTCCTTGTGAGTTTCAAAGGTAATAAACGCACATGAACGATTATTAGGGAAAAAAAACTTGACAAGTAAAATTTAAAAAATCCATTTTCCTCAAGTTACTTACTTAAAGAATATCCATCAACAGTCAAATTATCTTACCTCCGTCAAGATAACCCGTATTTTAGGAAATACGAGTGGAATTTTTAAAATATTTATTTCCATTTCGATGCTTTTTCATTTCGAAATATGTTTTTGTCGGAAAGTTCTCGAGTTTTGGAAACAAGTCTATTTTGTGTAACGATCGTCACTTAGCGAATTGTTCAGTTTTAATGTACTTAAAATGTACTTAACAGTAATTCTGACTGTCCATTAAGAAGTTTAGGATTGTCTTCACCATTTCCCGTCTTTATTGTATGATGTGAGTTCTGATTGCTGTTTGAGTGGCATTTCTAGAGTTAATCAGCGGGTCAAGTAGGAAGAAGTTGAAGAATCCATCAATTTTAGTTTCTTCGGCATAGGGTTGTCACCCGTTCGGTTTTCCACGGATTTGTCCTAGTTCGAAGAGCGTCCGTGCGAGGTTCATTTGTTCTCCAGGGTTAAACGTTTTAAATCTCGACGCTCCATGCTGCGAATAACCGTCGTGTCACAAAATAAATAATAATACTAAAAAAACCGGACAAGTGCGAGTCCGACTCGCCTACCGAGGGTTCCGTACGTAGGATCATTTTAAATTTGATATTTTTCATTATAAATAAGAAGTAATGCGTCGGAAAAAATAAATAAAATATATTTTGCAATGTGCATATCAAGCCCTTTGAACTAGTAGCTTCAATTTGAAATTGTCGAATGTCGAAGTATGCGTTTTTTTGCTAAATAAACGGCCGTATCTTTTTTTTACGTAAACTTAGCAGTTTGATTTTTTTACAACTTCATGGGACCGTGGACCTGAGTATACAGTTCAAATTTCAGCTTGATACCTCCACGCATTCTCGAGATAAAGGGTCTTGACAGACAGAGAGACAGACAGACGGAAAACAAAGTGATCTTAAAAGGGTTCCGTTTTTCGTTTTGAGGTACGGAACCCTAAAAATATAGATGACGTCATGTCCGGATTTTAAGATTAAAATTACAGAGTTTTCACGCATCGTGTCCTGCTAGCTAGCGTTTAGAGATGGCAACCCTACTGTAGTAGAACTTTAGACGAGCATCTAATCCACCCGACCTTACCGACTCAACTTGTCACTTGTAAAATCAACCAAGGAGATCTTTATTGTTTTCGTATTATGTTTGGGGTGTAAGTAGTTTATCAACATCTTTGAACCAAAGCCAACTTCACCTGCTCGTGGTGCACCCTGCTGACTGACAAACGAAACTCTGGCGAAAAGAGAGGTAGGGAGCGTAATTGTAAGCTACCCGACTGGATAATGTACCTCCACCTCACAGAATACCGCAGCCAAATAACAATTCCCTTGAGGATTGTTGTGTTCCTGCGAGTAAGTGAGGTCACCAGAAAAGAAGGAAATGCTCGCACTCCTCGCTCAACACAACACCACTCAAGGGAATTGTTATTTGGCTGCGATATTCTTTGAGGTGGAGGTACATTCCCCAGTCGGGTAGCTTACAATTATGCTCCCTACCTCTCTTTTCGCCAGAGTTTCGTTTGTCAGTCAGCAGGGTGCACCACGAGCAGGTGAAGTTGGCTTTGGTTCAAAGATGTTGATAAACCACTTACGCCCCAAATTGTGAATAAATATTGAATACATTTACTGCACAACATCCGACAATAAAGACATTAATTTCATATATTTGAATTTTATTTTTAGTAATCTCATAAAATAATCTAGAAGTGCGCTTTTGGTCAAAAGCTATTACTTCTTTATATAAAATCTAAGTTAACCCGCAACCTCGTACGCGAGTGTGCCGGTATCCTGTATTTTTTTAATACTTGCCCGCTCGACCTCATAAGGTACCTATGTACCAAATTTGGAAACTCTAGACCCAGCGGTTTGAGCTGTGATTTGATATGTTAGTCAGTCACTCTTTCTTCTTCTTTTATAGATATAGATACAACAAAATACTTTTTTAATTATTTTAATAAATCAATGGTTATGAATAAACGTTTGAAATAGACACTAGCGTATAACGTAACCTTAAAGAATCTTTTTAGGATTCCATTGATCGACTGACTGTTAAACTAAGTCACACGCAGAAACACAACAAGGGAAAAGTGATCCGGCTGCGTTATTCCGTGAGGTAGAGATACTTTCCCAGTCGGGCAGTTTACAAATACGCTGCACTCTACCTCTCTTTTGCCAGAACCTCTTTAGTCGCCAGGGTGCACCACGTGCATGTGAGGTTTGCTTTAGCTCTAAAGATCGTGGTGAGCTATTTACAATTAAAAATAATATTCAAGCGCCATCTAGCCCCAAAGTAAGCGAAGTTTGTGTTATGGGTACAAGACAACGGATAAACATACGTAAATACATTTTTGTTTGTAAATACATACTTATGATACATAGAAAACACCCAGACCAAGATAAACAGACATGATCATGCAAATGTTTGTCCTGTGTGGGAATCGAACCCACGAGAAACCACGTCGAAGCCGCGTCATTGACCGTTACGCCACCGAGCTCGTCAATATGTCATTGTAATTCCGAATGAGCGAGCAAAAGCAAGAAATATTTAAATAAATATATCTGGACAGTTTACAACGCGCCACCGCTTATTCCCAAACTAAGCAAAGCTTGTACTATGGGTACTAGACAACTAATAAATACTCAAATACATTTTTTTTTAATACTTGTAATACATGGAAAACACCCAGACCAAAACAAACAAACATGTTTATGCACATAAATGTTTGTTTGTGCGAGGATAGAACCCGCAATCTCGGAGTAAAAGTAGCCTTTGCTAACCATTCGACCACCGAACTCATCAAAATAAGCAATTACTTAGGGTGTAACACTAAAAAAACTTGTATTCTTTCGAAACATTGTGTTCTACACGCTCCAGCGCGATCCGACATAATATCGGATTCAGTTTGCCAAAATCGATATTTTTATAGCTTACTGTATGTGCGATTTTGTTCCATTCAGCTGCTTAGCATGAAACATGCGTTTAGCTTACATTTGTGTTAGTACAATATGCACACGATATTACAAGTTCTATGTGCCTGCATTGTGGTTATAAATAATAACATTTTATACTACGTCGGGTGGCAGACAAGCATACGGGCCGCCTGATTTGAAGCGGTTACCGTAGCCATATCATATCGCTCGCGCGCCGCCACCCCCGCTGCCAACGCAGCATCTCCTTCCTTTCTGTTGACCTCACTCACTCGCAGGAACACAACCACCCTCAAGGGAATTGTTATTTGGCTGCGGTATTCTGTGAGGTGGAGGTACATTCCCCAGTCGGGTAGCTTACAATTACGCTCCCTACCTCTCTTTTCGCCAGAGCTTCGTTTGTCAGTCACCAGAGTGCACCACGTGCAGGTGAAATTGGCTTTGGTTCAAAGATGTTGGTGAACCACTTACTTACACCCCAAGACACCTTAACATGACCTTTGATGGGTCTCGTTAACAATAAAATTTATAATAGATTTTGATAAAGTCGAATCGATAATCGGCCATTCCCTCAACCTCAGACTAGTAAGAGGGAAAGCCAAATTGCAAAAGCGTACTCTTACAATGAGTAAGAGTCTCCTGATTAAATTCAGTGTGAGATCTAAGGCAACCGTAGTGTTACCCCTCGGGCCTGCAATGGACTTCACTGTTCTTTTCCTTTTCTGGTGGTCAACGCTGTCAATCCTAGCTACACATTGGTGGGAATATGAGGTACTCTCTACCTCCATCCACCCACCACATCAATCCCTTTCCTCACATTCAAATTATATATAAATCACATTTGAAGAAATCATCATCAACCTGCATCTACCCATAAGCCTTTCCCAATGCTTTCCACCAGATACGATCCTCCGCCTTCCGCATCCAGCTGCTCCCAGCCGCTTTCTTAAGGTCATTGGACCATCTAGAAGGAGGGCGCCCAACACTTCGTCGTCCTACGCGCGGTTTCCTCTCTAATATCTTCCTCCCCTATCTGCCATCACTGACTCGACAGATTTGACACGCCCATTGCCACTTCAGCTTTCTAACTCTGAAGACTATGTTGACAACTTTGGTTCTCCGTCGAATTTCTTCGTTCCGGATTCGATCCCGCAGAGAAATCCCGAGCATAGCCCTCTCCATCGCTCACTGCGCGACCTTTAGCCTGTGGACCAGTCCTATCGTCAGTGTCCAAGTCTCTGCACCATATGTCATCGCAGGGAGTACACACTGGTTGAAGACTTTAAGCACTGGCGAAATAAAAACGTCTAATCAAAGCTATTCCGAAAAGAATAAGTTCGTAAAATCGAATAATAGTAATCGAATAGTAATATCGAATAGTGTTATAGGGTAGAGGTACCGGTACCGAGCGACCACCGAGAGGCGCCGCCTGCCGCGGCTCACTGTTGCACTAGCAGGGTCGCCATGTAGGATTGGTATAATTGAGTCATATTAAAACAATTACTGTGGCGAATACTGGCTTTATTACATACACTTATATCTTACCTTTACACTATAATGTACGGGTACTTTTCTTTTTGAATAACAACTATTCTCATTTTACTTCTTACTGTTCATATTTACGGGAAATTTGATCTACACTACTTTTTGTGCTTCAACCACCAAATAGTTCTTGCAAACTACTGCCGGCCCGCACTCACCCACTAGTAAATGCATGCGATTACCGTGGCTTCGTTGGTTGTCTCTGCTCCAGCTGCTACGATCGTCTCGGCTAACCTCCAACTAAATCTGAAGCAGGAGAAAAGTACGACTGCCGCTGCCCCTACTGCAATCGTTTCTGGAACACGTGCTTCGCCTCTACGAGGCACCATCAGGCGATCTGTAGATATTGATGGTTATGGTTAGAACAACTGCCTACAAATGACAAATCCCTATACCGGTAACTTAATACAATCAACTCTGAACATGAAGGGAATGTTACAATAGTTTCATACAAACTCACCGAGTAATGAAAACAAAACAAAACATTTTTCTGAATACGCAAACAAGCCATTTTGTACAATTTCAGCACTTTTATAACCCAATAAATAGATTAGTCTAACAGTATTTATGGGTAAACAAAGCCATTCCCGCACATTTCACAATTATGAACGAATACTTTTTTTGTTTTGGTTTAGAGTTTTTGTATTCTGTTTGATTACATTTCTGTCCAAACTTTTTATTCAGTTTTATTGGTAACACTGGTGCCTACCTGGATAATTGAACAACTTCCAACAATACCAGCTTGTTAAAATATCTTTGAATACCACTTATTGTTCATATATCATAGAGGATACCAATAGGTTTTATGTATATTGTTAACAATTTTATTTTCTTTAAACGTTATCGAGGAAAAAAAAATACATTAAAAGAAGATAAAACATATTAAGGTACATCCCCAGTAGGTACGCTATGCGGCAACAGTGCAATACAACAATCTATTTTTTGGTCATCCAACATTGTAAATACTTATTACTTGTAATAATGAAAATTACATTTATTGATTAAAAAATAATATTTAGTCACTATCATCATGATAGAATCTTCAACATACTTTTTCGTATTTATGATAAACTATTATATAAAAGAAACAGTTTGATAAAAACAATATACCTATTTTTTATTTTTACATTCGTTTATTTATATGATGGGGGCAAACGAGCATGTGGGTACCTGATGGGAAGCAATAACCACCGCCCATGGAGATCAGGAACACCAGGGAATCGCCGTTCCGTTGCCAGCCTTTTAAGAGAAATAAATAATCTGTTCTTATGGGCTCCCAAGTCGTAATTGTTCAGAAATCCCGCTGAGAGAAGTTAAGTCGTTACCAAATTATGTTCTTTTTTTATTTCACTAACAAGTACATAGTTTCACATGTTACATAGAGATAAACCAGAAATTATGAAACGAAACAAATGACCCGAGTGGTAATTAAAACAATTTTAATTGTTATAATTCTCCAATTTCTTTCTCGCAGACGCTGTATTGAAAAGATATACCTCTGTCACTCTCACAGCTGGGACGAATTAAATTATGTGTTGAAATGCGTCAAGCGATTTAGGCCGTAGAGCGTGGCAAATAAATCTACATAATTACATACCTACATTTAAATTATAACTCTCCCTTTTTCGTTAGTTGGGTAAAAAATAATTATTTTATATTTCATTACATATTTCGTTCATATATATTTTTTCTAAAAATATAGTAAATGTAGTGTTTATAATTTATCCTGCTTTTTCTCATTATATTGCAACATTGGACTCTGTTGACTTACTCTACTATGTATGTTATTAAAATATTACCTAACTCTAGAAAAAGTAGTCAGAAATTAATTTATGGAATGAAATTTTTGTTAATATTTTTTTAAACTTTGTAACGCAACATAATGAAAACTTAAAAATTTACTACACAAAATATTCCAGTTAATGCATTGCAGCTACGCTCAGTTTGAAAGTACCTTTTTACTTTGCGATCCTAATTTTTAGGGTTCCGTTAACAAATTCTATGTAATGACGTCGATAACGGTACTGAGCGTGAGCATGAAAGAGTAAAGTAAATAAGTAAGTGTTATGCAACTAGAAGTTTAATAATTCATAATCAAATTTATTTAATACATCGTCCAATAACAGTATCAAAAATTGTACGGTTTCTAATAATTTACCACAAACATAAATGTTAATCCCTCAGTTTCTAAATATCTCAAGGAACAGTTCACTATCGAGATATCGATCCACGTCTGAGTAGCAGTGATGATCCAATTTTGAATCTCCTTGTTTTCCAAACGAATGCATTTTTAATTCATTTAGTGTGTACATGGTACGATTTCAGATCGCGCTTCCTCTTGAACTAAGAAAGGTACAGATTCCAGGTCCTGCACAAATATTTGAAGAATTGCACAAATACTTCATATCTTCTGAGTAGGCGCTTACTCCTGCTTGTTTGTGTTGGTTGGGCAAAGGTTAGGTACATGTTATGACTACCGAATAAGTACGTACTTGATTAATTGTTATGAGTATAAGTAATGGATTGTGTTTTGATATAGGTTTTGTATTATTATTTATATGTTTTAATTGTATATTTTCTTTCGCCGCCGTTTACGAATTCCATCCGGTTACTCAAGGGCAACAGTTGCCTGGAAGAGATTCCTTCACGGAATTAGTCCGCCTTTGCAAATATTATTTTATGTATACAGCTTAAGATACAATTTCCATTGTATCTTATTGCAATAAAGTTTTACAAAGAAACAAACAAAATATATTTTTTTAACATAACAAATGCTATATAGATTAGATTTTACTAGATTTTTTAAGTGGTTCTACAATATAATTAATTTAACTTCAACAGTACTTGAAACATCATGTTTTGGGGCGTGTAAGTAGCTCACCACGATTTTTAGAGCGAATGGCTACCTCGCCTGCACGTCGTGAGCCTGGCGACAGCGACATAGCGACAGAGACTCTAGAGAAAGAGAGCTAGGGATATTTGTTTGTAAGAGCTGTCCGACTGGGAAGTACCTCCATCTCACAGAATACCACAGCCAAATAACAATTCCCTTGAGCGGCGTTGAGATCCGGCGAAGTGAGGTCACTAGAAAGAAAGGAGTTGCAGCGTTGGCAGCGGACGTTTCGTACGTGTAGTATAAAAAAATCATTTAATAAATCTACGGAACTCTAAATCGGCATACCTGACTTCTTTTATTAGCATTCAAATCATGTAGTTATTACGACTAAAGCTGCATTGTTTTTCACTTTGCCGTCTTTGCCATTGTGTACTTTGTAAATTAAATTTTATTAAGTGCTTTTTGTTTTTCACTGTACGTACGTTCAAAGCTTCATAGCGTTAGGGAAATAAAGTTAAGCTTTGTTTAATGTCTGAAAACGAAAATGTCTTTTGTGAATGTGAAGTAAAACAGAACATTTTGTTAGGAGAATATTTTTTAACCAACTTCTGACTGGATAGGAATTAGAATGGATGGTGTTTTTTTATATTTTAGCAATTATTTTAGAGTGTAAGGCGCTTACTTACTATCCTTAGAGTTAATTAATTAAAAGTAACGAGTCACTCACGTATTTTTGTAGGCAAAGCTGACTAATGGGACGGGTTCCCGCCACTGTGTCTCCTGTGTAGCCAGGGGCACTACGAAAATAAAACTTCAGCTGAGATTTGTGGTAATTGTGTTCAGCTTTACTGGTAGAGACCCTAGAGCTTTACCGACTAAGCTGAAAATGCTTATCATTAACTTTAACCACACCCCGGTCACTCCATACAAATGTCGCGCCGGTAACTACTACATAAACAATGACGTCTGTACAGAGCGTGAATGAGCATGTGTGCGTGCGGCGCCATACAAACTGGTCCAGATTTGTCTCAGAGAGGAGGTGAGGTCGACATGAGAAAGCGGCAGGGAGTGGCTATACTGTAGTAGTAAGAACTTCATTTGCACGTGGTGCACCCTGCAACTAGAGTGGCTCTGGTTTTGTTTGTAATTTTTATTTATGATTCTTTTTTTTTTCGTTTCTTTTTTTTCTCTGTCTTATTTGATTCTGACTTTTGTTTAATTATTGTTCACAAGGTAGATTCATTTGAATAGATATGGAAGAGCGGAGCCTACTGGTACAAGTATTTTATAAATTAAAAGTGGGCTCCAACACAAGTTTATTAAGTGTAACATAATTTACCTGAATAAACTATTTATTTTATTTTATTTTATTTCTGGTATGTCTATATATGACTATATCGACTCTTTTATCGCACCAACTTCATTTTACACTGCAGGTAGAGCATAAATAAGAAAGTACACGTACTTAAAACAAGTAAACATAAGTCAACTAACACAAACAAAGGCAAAGTTGGCTGGTGCAACTCATAAATATGGAAAAAGTTTTACTTTAACATACTTTAAGCTAGTAGAACCGACATTATGGAGTTCATACTAGTCATATTAATGTATTCGAAAAGAAAATGTAAAGTACTTTTATTACTCGACTGCGACGAAGCCCAAAAGCAGTGTTATGTATTTGACATGTACGTATTTGTAAGGTATGTATGTCCGATGTTCGACTGTATCGATTTTGATGAATGATACGTCGTTAGATATGTCTTGTAAAATGTAATTTAAGCAATTTTATTTAAAATTCATATTTTGTAATAGAATAATACATATTGTTGTCTGACAAATGATATTGTTCTGTAAATGAATGTATGGATGACATTTGGAATAGATTGACATTATTAATAATTGATAACGTAGAATATAACTTGACTTATTTTTTAATTTGACGTTGTTTACTTATTTATTTCTTTTTTATTTAAGGTTCTAATAATATTTAAGGTAATATAATATAATGTTTGTTTTGAATGAATTATTGAGTATAAAATTTGAAGGAGAAATATATATGTTTGTATTAACTATTGTACGTCCAACCAAGGACAGGACATGGTGAGACTGATAAAGTGTAATCTATAAATACCTATGTTCAACAATAATGATATTTGCATTTGCTATAAATATAAGTATGCCAGATTTTATGACCTAAAGTTTTCTTGTCTTGACTTTGAAAATTTTTATTTCAACCCCATAGAGTGGGTGGGGTGATCCTATTACACTACCCATACCCATTGACTTGGCTCGATTTAATCAAACAATGTGTTCTTCTTCTTCTTAGTCAACCCATACCACTGCTAGAATACGTTTCTCCTCTCAATCGAAGGGGTTTCAGAGCATACTTCACCACGCTACTCAAATGTGGGTGCCGGAAGCCATAATTTTCTAGCCGCCTAATGGCTACTGACTTGGCTTAACAACAGTCATCTCATCACGACATCCGGGGCCGACATGCGGCACCGACACCGAGCATGGACGAGATCGAGATAATATAAACCTATCCATGGCCAAGCTACAGTCGACGTTGCTTAACTTGCGTGTTCGATTAGGTATAATGATTATTATTTGACTTAATTGCGCAAATTCCTAATCCTTTCAGACAGAGGTAAGTCCGCATTTGTACGGTATACTATTTACCGGCTTACATTTGCATTATTTTTTACTAAAATTATGTTATCACTGGCTACTCTACCATAAGTAAACTTAGAAGTAATTCAATTAACTGTATTGGTAACTTAGAAGCAGCAACTTTATGCGGCAATTCGCTGAAACTAGAGATAGATAATACCACCTAATGTAGCATGGATAAACGGTTGTGCACACCAAACTACTAGCTATGAGAGCTGTTGCCCAACATACTATTTAAACTTATAATTGGGACAATAGGTATATAATTTAATCCTTTTCAATAGATATAAAATAAATCGAGGCATGTATGGTACAAGATATTATTTAGATAGCCAATTGATTCAGGTATTATTTTGCGGAAGTCAAATTTAAAGGCAATTTGATCTACACTACTATGCTTTCGCCACCAATTAGTTCATGCAAATTACTAACGGCCGGCACCCGTCCACTATCGTTAGTAGATGCATCGCATGCAATTGCCGTGGCTGGTTTTGTCGTCTTTGCTCCTGTTGCTGCGGTCATATCAGCGAATCTCCAACATTTGAAACAGAAAAAACGTGCGACTGCTACCGCCCCAACTGCCGTGGTTTTTGTATTGTTGTTCTAACTATCAACTTTTACAGATCGGCGAAACAGGTGTCGCAGAGACGACCGCAGCAGTCGGGGCGGCAGCATCGCACGTTTATTTTGTTTTAGATGTTGGAGATTTGCCGACACGCCGCAGCAGCTGGAAGATAGCGGAAGCACGCAAAGTAGTGCAGATCAAATTGCCTATTATTTAGATATTCACTTTCATAAAGATTTTTGTTTGACATCAATTACTAACAGGATTTCCTGATGAAAGTAACACAAAAATTAACTTAAAGTTCTCAAAATGTTCCAAAATTACTTTTATGTGTCGGGTTTGGATGATTTAATCCTTACCATTACAAACTTCAACTACATGTGCTTCATATTAGACTATCAATTTTAACGTATCAAACACCAAAATATCCGGAAAAGTGAAATGTATTCGGCACGTTGACCTATTTTCCCGGTAAACTTTCATTCACTTGCCACGAGTTATTCAATACGGACAAGTTGACATTAAGTTCCGTTTTAATAACACTTAGTTGTTGACTGTCGAAGTCGTGATGTTATTTCCTACGTTTGTACACAGACGAGCCCAGTGGCGTAATACGTCGGGTGCCAGACATGCACACGGCCCACCTGATGAAAAGCGGTTACGTTATTAACGCTCGCAACATAATATGACTGTTTGTCATAGCATGCGTATTTTATGCGTATGTATTATATGTATGAAAATGTATGTATTTACAAAAAAAACGTATTTATATATATTTATTAGTTACTTATTACCCATATTAATGTGAGTGGCTTTGTAGAGAAGACCCCAGTGGGAAAATTTTGACTTGAAGACGAACCCAATTTTATTAATTGCAAAACAAGCGTTATATACCTTATGGTGATTTTTTTTATACACCAAAGAAAAACTACGAAATGTATTACTAAGGACGTTGAGGTAGTAGTGGCGCAAATTCTTCATAAAATCCAATACATATACACGCATTGAAATGCTGTTTGTCCACGTACAGTCCAATCCGAAATTTTCTCGGATTACGGAAGCCGGTATTTGGACAGAGATGGAATACATTTATCCTCAGCGCCAGGTTGCAAACGAACCACATCATATGCCAAATTTAACCCCAATCAGTGCCATGTAGTCCCAAACTAAGCAAAGGTATGCCTACTAGATAACTGATATTATACTTATATATCACTAATATTATTAAAACTCACGTGAGACATTATACAAAATTAATTAGATAAATTAAACGGGTCACTTACGTCTTTTTGTCGGGAAAGCCGACTAGTTTCGATCTCAAAAGGAGACCTTCTTCAGGGCGAATGTCCAGACACGTCCACCCTTTGTCTCTCGCGTGTGTGTCCGGCGCGACAAAAAGACGTGAGTGACCCGTTTAATTTATCTAATTAATTTATTTATCACTAACTAGCTGGCCCGGCGAACTTCGTACCGCCTAATTGTCAATGAATGTCGTGGTATACATATTAGTTGAACAAAATTTATGATGTCTTGAAATTAATATAATGAACTAGATGACCCGGTGAACTTCGTTTCACCTACATTTATCTACTTGATAAATATATACGATCTAAGATCTGTGTCTCTTTAAGAAGAGCCTACCCTGTGTGCCCGAACCTGGAGGATGTGCCATTGCAAGGCTTTGTTTCCTAACTTGCCGCTTTCCATAAAATTTGACAATACCAGCTTAAATGACTCTGTTGCAGTTTACTTGCCATATCCGAGAATTCCTGACGCGGTTCTTCTACGAAACCTCGCACATACTGCGCAGCATATTCAACTCCATGAAAGATAATACCTGTACATGTCGCTCAAGTATTGGCGATCCTTTACTAACTTATAAAATTACACACAGCGCCATCTAGCCCCAAAGTAAGCGAAGCTTGTGTTATGGGTAGAAAATGGTCTAATCTTGAATTTATAGATTTGTACTTTCAACTTGGCGGAATTTTGGAGTCACAGATGACACTGGTTACCTCAAGCCACTTAGTCCAAGCTACTGAAATCTCGCAGTCGATGCTATCCGATGATCGAAGAACAGATCCCAAGTACTTACACTGTCCGTGCATTCGACCATATCCTTATGTGCACGGTCGTGCGATCTGTTGTTTTGCAGCCCAAGTACTCGAACTTGACTGCATTCAGATTCAGGCCATAGTTCTGAAGTGATTTCTTCCATTATTTCACCCGTCGCACCAACTGCCCCCTATCCGCATCCGCCAGTGCAATATCATCAGCATACATGAACACCCATGAACCCACCGCAGAGGTGGTCCATGTGGATCCATGATACTACTTGACAATTCGTCTAATATCACGAATGTCTAATATGTGAGAATATGTCTAATATGTACAAACTGTATCAGACTGATCCTTGGTGGACTCCGACGTTAATGGGAATTTTGTCTCTCCGACAGAGGTCTAAACTATGGAATTGGAATTTTGGTACATGTCTCTGATGATGTCGATAAAAGCACCTGGTAGCCCTTTAACCTCAGTAAAGAAAGTTCTCAATGCGAGTGTTTATGTAATTTGCAGATTTCCATTATTTATTCTAAAGTACCGTACAAAGTATAATTTACCATAAACAGTCGCTACATATTTCAACTCTATTCTTGTTGTCTATTAGTTTTGTGTCATGTGTATGTCACTTCTGAGAAAGTCATATTTGACAACAAACAAATATGACGTCGAATCTTTGTGACAATGACACTATTGATAGGTAGGTTCGCCATCTTTGCTGTTATGACATTCGACTATAGTAGGAACACTTTGTAGGGGAAATTAAAATTGTTATTTTCACTATCTTTCTTGAATTTTTTCCAAAATTTCTCACCGTTTAAACCTTCCCTGGGCTAAGACAAACATTTCAAAACCAAAATCAGCTAAATCGGCCTGGCCATTCTCGAGTTTTAGCGAGACTAACAAAAAGCAATTCATTTTTATATATAAGATAATAGAAAATAATAGAGAAGCACGATGGCGTCATTGCGCGTGTCAGTCTAATTGTACACGCAAGTTAAGCAACGTCAACCGTAGCCTGTCCATGGATGAGTTTATATTACCTCGAGCTCCTCCGTGCTTCGGAAGGTACGTTAATCCGTCGGTCCCGGTTGTAATCATTAGATTAACTCGAGGTCCTCCGTGCTTCGGAGGGCACGTTAATCCGTCGGTCCCGGTTGTTATCATTAGATTATCTCGAGCTCCTCCGTGCTTCGGAAGGCACGTAAGACGTCGGTCCCGGTTGTTATCATTAGATTATCTCGAGCTCCTCTGTGCTTCGGAAGGCACGTAAGCCGTCGGTCCCGGTTGTTATCATTAGATTATCTCGAGCTCCTCCGTGCTTCGGAAGGCACGTTAAGCCGTCGGTCCTGGTTGTTATCATTAGATGGCAGTCGTTAAGCCAAGTGGCCTTTAGGCGGCTTGAAATTACTGGCGTCCGCCAACTCGCAGTTGAGCAGCGTGGTGGAGTATGCTCGAAACATATTCAGTTGAAGGAAGACCCGTATTTAATATTACCCAGCAGTGGGTAAATATTACCCAGCAGTGGGTAAATATTAAGTTCAGTATTTTACTATGTCACAAAATAAAGTACCATGACACTTGACAACCAATTAATATTCATTTTCAAGCATTCATTCATAAACAATTTTCAAAACAACAACGGACAACTTTAGCGACGTAAAAGTTAGACCAATCGATTTGACATTTAATTGAAAATCAATAAATATCCCAATCAGTTTTCAAATTTAATTTTTCGACAATTTTGTCAATGTTTTAATACTTATTATCCTATACCCACATTTCTGAACGCACGCATACATTTGACGTACGCACGTTAACGTCACGTTTGACAGGTCCGACATCCACGAACATTTTGTATGGAAAAATGATTTTTCTTTGATTTTATTTTTTTCGTAAATTTTCCAATGTTTTTAATAGTTATTCTGCTATTCTGGACGGAGACAAATCCAACAAATCAAAAACCATGGCAATCGGTCCAGCCGTTCTCGAGTTATAAGTGTTGTAACAAACACGACTTTCTTTTATATATATAGATTTATGATTCTTTTTTGTCTCACGTCAAAAAAAGTATCTTAAATTGGATGCATATTTACTTTAAACGTTTTACTATTTTTAAATTAAACCTTTTATTTTTAGTTCTTTCGTTTATTTTTTAATAAACTTAGGAAAAAAATCTTAACACACACTAGGAAATGATAACACACAATACGTTATTTACTTCAATATGTTGGTTATATGTTGTGGATTTTCGGACATTCACATTTTACTGAATACACAGCATACACACCACACACTTCGCACAACACGCATCAAAACACACTTACAACTATATACAACCTGCATGCACCTATACTCACCCGCCAAAACCAGGTTGTTGGTACTCGTATGCCGTGTATTGAATGAAAAATTATACTTACATACGCCGCTTCATACATAAATATTTTGGCCATAATGTAAATATACAAATATATATATACCGCTTCTTCGGTCCGTCATGATCCCGGATTCGTGAGGGATGCAATGGACAAACACACCTACTGCCCCGCCGCTGTCGTCCATTTCGTGGTCTAATAAATAACGGCTTATTTATGATACTGAATTAATTAATCATCATCACTCAGCCGCGTAACATCCGACGTCTTTGTGACGTCACGTCGGAACTACATTTGTAATATATGACGTCGTAACTTGGACAGACAGCACACATCATTTTGACATGACTGAGATTATTCAGTGCTAGCTAACAAAGGTATACATTGGTTATTGTAATAGATTAATTTTGTGGGTATACATAATTTAGGAGATGAATATGTATAGGTGTAGGTTTAATTTCGCAAAAATTTTATAGTTTGATATGCTGCTCCCGGCCTGTTTCTGTAAAACCCATCGCTTGCCATAGGCAGGGAATTCATCCTGATTCCTCTAACATTGGACTTAAAAAGGCCTCGTAAGCGTCATAGTGTCATTACTTATACAGTTCATAATATTTTTAGAATTTGATTAAATTATTTTTGTACAGTAGACTGTACCAAGTGTGACCAAGGTTTACTGGTAGAGAAAGCCTTTAACATTAAGACCGCCTTTTTTACCCATGTATCCCCACATGAAGTACAGCATCTAGACAAAATAATCATTTGAGGGCCGACGCTATGCGTGCTTTGAATTTGTTTTAATAAATTAATAGTTTAAAAAACCCGCTTTCATAAATGCACCTGATCGTGTTCAAAGTCCATTACGTGGCCTTTCTGACAAGTGCAAACACGACTATGATACGATATTCCATCATGGAATGCCAGTGCCTATCTTCCCGCTTCATCATGAGACCTTGAAACCTAATCGTGGTCAAAGTTCATTACAAGACTTTTCTAAGAAATCCAAAAACAGCTATGATACGATGTTGATGATCATGAAGTTCCAGTTCATATCTTTCGGCTCCATCATCAGATCAGTACGACAGTACCATATTATTGTATTGTCATCAAAACTACATACAGCTGCCAATTGTCATTACGCTACGGTCCTTGGAAGATGGTTAAATTAGTTACCTTAGACTCCATTACATAGTAGTTACATACAGGTCGACCTAATAAAAGTGTGTTAAAAAATGGAGTGAACATTATCAAGCTACGAGTAAATATCAAATTCACTAGAGGATTATTGAATCCTGTAACTGACCTCGCTACGAGTAGAATTCTCCTGTGTTCTGGCAAAGCGCAAACAATACTGCACAAGCTGTGTAATAACTAATAACTTCACACATGCAGCATACGTATCTATTTGCCGCCTAAAATTGCATAAAAACATGATTAGCATAGAAAAAAAAATCTGCCTAATTAACTATGCACTGCCAACAGAAAAGCAATTTGTGGTCACACTAGTTGTAATGAAAGACCTATCTTAAATTGGCACCGTGCCTGAGCACTATAACGAGAACAAATTATTATTACCCTTGTAAATAATGTTATTGGGTTAAACGAGCTACATATTTTTCTCTCTCTCTCTCTCCCTGTTTATCTGTGTCTCTCTCTGTAATTGAGATAAGTACGCCTTTGTTTTTACATGCGATTCTGTTATTGTTACAAGATTTCATTTGCCGCACTACTTCACACTTTACGCCTGCCCCCTTACCACCATCTCTTATTGCGATTCAAGAAACTGAATGCTTATTCTTACCAATGAATAAGCGACTCTATTCCATTTGAAATAGAGTAGCTTATTCATTGGTAAGAATTAGCATTCTATTCAGTTATTGAATCGCAATAAGAGATGGTGTTAAGGGGGCTGCACCTACTTCTGAGTAGATACTCAATAATCAGATATAGGTAACACTCTATATAATACTCAATAATCAGATGATTGAACTGAAATCCACTGGCACACTCATTTAGTTCTTGTGCTCTACGGATATCTTGCAAGAACGTAATTAAAAAAAAAAAAAAAAAAAATATTTCTGGACAATTTACACAACGCCATCTAGTCCCAAATTAAGCGCAAAGCTTGTGTTATGGGTACCAGACAACTGATAAATATACTTAAATACATTTTCTTTTTGTAAATACATACTTATAATGCATAGAAAACACCCAGACCAAGACAAACAGACATGTTCATGCACACAAATGTTTGTCTTGTGCGGGAATCGAACCCGCGACCTCGAAGTCAAAGTGGCCATTGCTAACCATTCGACCACCGAGCTCGTCAATAAAATAAAAATAAAATTTCATAGCAATACCGAAAATACAATGACCCTAGTCATTGTATTTTCGGTATTGCTATGAAATTCACTAAGGAGATTTTTCACGGAAAATTTATACACCTAAAACGAAGCATTTTACTCTAAACCGCACATGTCACTGCATGCATGCATTTAATTAAGAAACTGCACGACTTCCTACGAGCTTGCTCAAAGGAGCTTTCTCCATTATGTAACATTATGTAATTAAGCGTTTCTATAAAGTTTAAAAAAGATTTCTCACTACCTACTCTACTACTTTTTTAGAACAGTTGTGTTTTGAAACAAACTGGGAATAATGGTCCTACATTCCTACATGTCCTTCTGGACTTTTGTTATCCACGTCGTCTGTGTCCTGCCCTTCCCTTTATTTTGTGTAGTCATAGAAAGGCACTTTTAATAATAATTTAGTCTCCGCAGGACATGTACAAACCATTTCAGTCTGGATGGGTAAATTTTCCGAAAATAGGTGCATCTTTAAAAACTTCTCTTTATGTGGTTATTACGCACTGTATTCTAAGCGTAATTTCGCTCGCCCAACATAGCATACGCATTTCAGTGGTTTTTGTTCATCATCTTTCTTCGTTGTCCATATTTAGTAGAATATTGTAAAGCTGAACTACTGAAATCCTGCCTAAAATTCGCATCGTTAGTCTATTTCAGGCTCGTAAATTTATTAACTCCATTTTCATGCGACGTATACTAAGTAATTCAATGCTGAAAACTGTCTTCAACTCGTTTGAATATGATCTGACCACAAACTTTCCACTATGCTAATAACTGTCGGAGAACCGAATAACTTTCTGGAACCTATGCTAGTCAAATAGCAGTCGTAAATTTCCAATTTTCAGTAACTAATATTGGTTTTGATTGGTTCTTCATAATTATTGACGTGAAACTTTCTTAAGTTTCAAGTTCTCTATTTACATTTCATATTGTGTGCACATCGGTTCTTACATTATATAGTTCTGGTAGAGAACAGCAAACTTACATCAAACTAATTTAACGCGTTCTTACTTATTTTATTACTTTAAATTATATTATTACTATAAAATGTCGTTGTGTCACTATTAATAATTCAGAAGTAATTAGAGCAAGATTTTTCTTTTGTCAAAGTAATTGGGTAGAATCTATCATAAATTGGATGACCTAGCGAAATCCATTTCACCATTTTTTGTCGTGAATATTTTCGAAATTTCTGAAGGACTTGTTTTCTATTTTTACCCGCCTCAAACGTCAATCTGTCCAGGTTTTGTCAATATGTTAAAATGTCTCAGTCGCATTCACTTTTCATATTATTATATTAAAAAATATATATCTTTTCGTTGTTTTTAGGGTTCCGAACCTCAAAAGGAAAAACGGAACCCTTATAAGATCACTTTGTTGTCCGTCTGTCTGTCTGTCTGTCTGTCTGTCTGTCTGTCTGTCTGTCAAGAATTTCTATGTCGAGAATGCGTGGAGGTATCTAGCTGAAATTTGAACTGTATACTCAGGTCTACGGTCCCTTGAGGTAAAAAAAAAATCAAACTGCTAAGTTTACGTAGAAAAAAGTTACGGCCGTTTACTCAGCAAAAAACGCATATTTCGACACACTCAAGGGAATCAAAACCTATAGGGTACTTCCCGTTGACCTAGAACTATGAAATTTGGCAAGTAACATCGTTATAGACTACAAGTACAGGAATAAATCTCAAAACTATACATTTGTAAATAGATCTTAAAAAATAGGGGGTCTATATTTTTTATAGGGTATCGAAAGGAGACAATTTTTTTTGGGCCCACAAAATTCGAGCGTATATCTATCGCATTATATACAAAAAAAGTATTCGTTTTATTATGAAGACAGACGATTAACAAACATAAAGTCTAACCGATTTCTATTCAATTATTAAAAAAGTAATGATTTGATTTATCTCGTTTTCCGATTTATCCGACCATTATTACGCGTTCCATTTTTGTAAATAGGATGTGTAACGTCGAGCTTAGAATATTGTTATTATTTTGAAATGAAACCACCTATGCTACACCTTCTCAGTTGCAAGGAATTTAGAAGATCTTTTTTTGAAGTTACTTGTTATAGAATTAACCAGAGATTACAATTAAAATCTTTTGATATATTCTGCAAACATTAAACCTTTACCACCGGCCGTGAAATGGAACGCAGATTCTTTGGTGCAACTTGGAAGAGTGTTGCCATTCACTAATGTCGCGCAATGCAGATTAGGACCGAATAACATTAATCGAATAATGTTAAAAATCGATAATCGATAATTGGTTTATAAGACAAAAAAAGAAAATTGAAGTAATAATTATGTACAGCATCAACCAACGAAGGTGGCTACCACCAAGTGAGATAGTCGTGTTCGTTCCATCCTGGGATAAGTTGTGATTATTATTTAACGGCATATTGTTCAAAATGTCAAATTGACATCCAAACCATTTGACAGTAAATCCCATAGCCAGAAAGTGTTACTTGGCTTGGATAATCCCATCATGGGAGAAAGACTTACATAACCTTATTATGGGTTGTTCCGAATGTGAAATAAAATCATCTAGATATGATGATTGCAGTAGAACGCGGGAAGTTTAAGATCCGGATAGTTTAAAGCGAATATGACATTGACGCGCGTTTTAACAGACCACGTCAGATTGAAAGCTGTTGTGGATGAAGATTTTTGAAGGCTCACATCCGCAGATGCAGATGTGGATTTAAAGATTTTTTTTAAAGTAACTTTACTAGTACAATACGAGTATATCTAATAATAATATATATTTTTAATACTACTATTACGAGTTTACTATTATAACTAGATTACTAGTTGACTCGACACGTTCTCTCCAAGGCATGTGCATAAAAATAGACCGACTTGGCTCATCTTTGTCCAACTTGGCCAAACTTAAACTTGAATGTACTTGGCTTGCCTATGCTACATCTACATCCGCATGAACATGGACATTAATTATTGCGGATATGGATGCAGATATCCAAATCGATGTGGAAGCTCCCCAATTGAGAATGCGGATGTGAATATTCTCAACATTCTTAATGACAAGAGCTCGTCAATGTCAAATTGACATCAATCAGCTAAGTTTTCGGCACAGGTCCAGATATTTTCGTTGATTAACATTATAATTTTAATTGAACATTCACTGAGACAAACTATGACTAACTTACGCGCCGTCGTGTAATGTCAAAATGGGCTCGAGACTATCCATGAAATATTTCACGGTAGGGTTTTAATAATAAATAAAAGCTAAGGTGTACATTTGCTATATGATTTATCTACATGTAAAAGTGATTAATATGTTTATATGTGGTATAACATAATTACATCATAAATATCAATGCACTTGATTTTGAAATATAAATCGATAAATGATAATCGATTGTGAAAATCACTTCTGGTAACACTGATACCGATGTCATGGCATCGTAGTCAAAGAGTAAAGTAAGTATAGTGGAAATCGTAGTCATCGTACCCTACGTACACACTATAATTACATAAATCCGTTGCGTTTGTAACTGTGTCTTCTTCCGTAAAAGTGTTTTTTGGTTTTTCTGTAGCGTTGAGATACGATTTTGGTATTCTTTCCACATTCAGATTACTTCAACATCGAGTAATCGTCAAGTTATATTTTACTGGACATTTCTTGCAGAGTGAACTTAGTTTTGAATATTCTCAAAATATGGCATCTGCAATGATTGCTGCGAATGCACATAACCGATGCGTTAATTGTGCAGTAAGATTGCAACGCAATATACGAAAACAATTGTTGTCTGAAATATCTGCGAATATTCGTCAACTTACAAGTTCATGGATAGCTTGTGAGGTGAGTGTTTCCTTTTTGGCATAAGATATCGCAATGTATGTAATAATTATGTAGGTACCTAACTAAAGGAATGCACGATTAATGTCGTAATAGCACCTTAACATGTTCACTTTTTATTTTTCAGTTGATTCCACAAGATTCAATTTGTGGAAATTGTCATTTGATATTGCAAGAGTGTGAGCAAACTGGTCGTTCAATTAGAAGATTTGGATATAACAAATATTTGCATTCCTTGTGGCTGTTCAATATTAAGAGCTCGTCAAACACATGCTGTGCCAAATGACTGCAGAAAGGAGTATTATTTTGGTGTGGATACCTTCACACCAGGCACATCAGGTAATAAAATATAAGTTATATTTGGACCATGTATGTGACAAAAGATAACTAAATGATTGTTTTTATAACAAAAACCTTTTAACCTAATATTATAATGTTTGAGTTTGGATATAGGAGGTAATCTTGAAAATTATTAATTTGATTTAAAAAATTCTTTCATCAGTAAAAGCTACGTTATCACTCAGTGACTTAAGGCTATATTTTAGAGGAGCTTGATGTCATCGCTGTGCGTGTCACTCTAGTAAAGTAACGTCGACCGTAGCCTGTCTTTGGATGGGTTTGTTTGTCTCGAGTTTCTCCGTGCTTTGGAGGGCACGTTAAACCGTCTGTTCAGGCTGTTTTTATTAGATGACAGTCGTCAAGCCAAGTCAGTGGCCTTTGGGTGGCTTGAAAACACTGGCCTCCGCCAACCTGAAGTTGAGCAGTGTGGTGGGGTATGCTCTTATACCGCTTCGATTGAAAGGGTGACCCGTATCCTGGCAGTGGAATGAATATGGGATGATGTGGTGGTGGAAGCCGAGGAGCGTCACTAGTTTCTAATATTTGTAATCCTGCAAGAAAACTTCATTATTATTTATTACAATTTATTACTTTTGTATATTTTAGGTTCAACATTTGGAACGAGTGTGCATGGCTTGCTGGTTGAAAGCTATCCGAACGGTACAAAGACAAGAACAACAAGATTATAGAAGAGATGTGGAAGAGCCTCCATTAGTTGTTGACAATATCATTAACATCCCCCCACCACCTCCCATGCCAGCGCCTCCAGTGGCGAATACAAAATTGAAGTATATCGAGACCCTATTGAACTTGAGCCAAATTACTATCTCGTTCGGGGTAGGATACAATCACGGCACACAAGTAGAAAAAATACTTATGTAAAAATTAATACAGATCCACCTGTTGCCAATACTCTTGTGGTTCTAGATGAATACTGCTGCAACTGTTTAGTAGACAGATGTACTGTTGGGTGCTGTGCACATGTGATGTGTACATTTTTGAGTTGGGCACGGCATCAGGATAGTGTTGAACCACCTGCATCATTTTTAGATGATGTTTTATTAATAAGAGACGATTTTGATGATGTTAATGATGAGGATTAAATGTTTATATAAATGATAAATCATGTATTTTTCCTGGCCCTAATCTCCAGCATAGTACACTAAGACCTCATCAAGCTTGACACTGCAGTTTAACTATAGTTCCTACTATGTGTAGCATAAGAATGGTAAAAACATCAACGGGCTTGATCAGTTCTTAGCTGTATTTATCTACCCCTCTTATTTTGCTAATAATTCTAACGCACAAACAAAGAATATGTACACTATGTTGAGTGCTAAGCAAGTATACGGCCCGTTTGATGAAAAGCGATTACCGTAGCCCATAGCATACCATGCAATTTATGCAGTATCGCCCGCGTGCTGGCACTGCCGCTGCTAATGCAGCATGTTTACACCTATATATTTTTACTATGTCGGGTGCTAAGCAAGTATACGGCCCGTTTGATGAAAAGCGATTACCGTAGCCCATAGTGTGCAATATAAGCAGTATCGCCCGCGCGCTGGCACTGTCGCTGCTAATGCAGCATCTTCCTCACGTGCAGGAACAAGCCATTCTCAAGTGTATTGTTATTTGGCTGCGGGCGGTATTATGTGAAGGAAGGTTTTTCCCCAGTCGGGCTCGATTCTCGAATGGCTCGATATGACCTGTCTACTTCGCCAAAGCCTCGTTTGATTATCTGTAAGGCACCACGCACAAGTTACGTTGGCTTTGGCACTGAAAATGAAGATAAAAATAATAGTACTTGAACCCCATTCCCATGGGATTAAAGTACAGACTTAGTTCGTCATTTTTTATTTAGATTAGGTAGGTACATAACCTCAAATATTTTAATTTCGTATTTCACGTAAATCCGGTTAAATAAGTTAAAGATAAGAATACCACTGTAATCTATGAAGTTTAAGGAACAAAATGACGTAAGTTTCATTCGTATACATTAATATTGGGTAGGGGCCCAAGCTCCATACAAAAAAAAATTGTCTCCTTTCAAATTGAAACTACTAGTTCAAATGAGGTATCTTATGAAAGGGCTTGATGTACACATTGCAAAATATATTTTATTTATTTTTTTCCACGCATTATTTCTTATTTATAATGGAAAATATCAAATTTAATAATGATACTACGTACCTACGGAACCCTCGGTGGGCGAGTACGACTCGCACTTGTCCGGTTTTTTTTTACCATAAATTAAAAAACAATTTCTTGCAGTCTTTCGGAAATTATGTGCGTAAGTATATTTCGGCGAATTTTTTTATTTATAACGGATAATTAATAATAACGGAGCATTCCTATTATAAATAAATAATAGGATTGCTCCGTTATTATTCAATATCACAAAACATGTCTGAAAAACATGACATGTCTTTGAACCAAAGCCAACTTCACCTGCACGCGGTGCACCCTGCTGACTGACAAACGAAGCTCTGGCGAAAAGAGAGGTAGGGAGCGTAATTGTATGCTACCCGACAGGGGAATGTACCTCCACCTCACAGAATACCGCAGCCAAATAACGGTTCCCTTGAGGGCTGTTGTGTTCCTGCGAGTGAGTGAGGTCACCAGAAAGGAAGGAGATGCTGCGATGGCAGCGGGGGTGGCGGCGCGCGAGCGATATTTTATGTTGCGAGCGTTAATATGGTTACGGTAACCGCTTCACATCAGGCGGGCCGTATGCTTGTCTGCCACCCGACGTAGTATAAAAAAAAAAAAAAAAAAAAAAAAAAAAATGTAAATTCTCTAGCTTTTAACACTGACTATACGAATTAAAAAAATTCATTAGTAATACTTCATTTGAGTAAACTAAAATATTGATGCCACAACTTACTAAAATTATATTTTTCGTAGGCAATTGCTGTTCTAACAGCTGTAAAAAAGTAAATAATTTGAATATGATGCCTAGTATCCTATTTTTAACGACTGGTTACGAGGTCAGAATAATGTTACTACGGCGTAGCTAATGACATTGCTACGCAACTTAAAGTGCTACGCGGCCGTAGCAGATTTTAGTTGATGAGCTCTCCTTGGACCAAGAATGAATGAATGAAAAAGAAGAAAGAGTGGGATGAAACGCATCTATTGCTAAAATACTAGCTATATTTGTGTGTACTTATAGCAATCGATATATATAAAATTAATCCCTATTTCCCTTGGTCACAGCATAACGCGTGAACGGCTGGAACGATTATCTCTATTTCATTTTATATTGTATTTGTTATTATCAGAAGAACGAAACGAACGAAAGGTACTTTAGAATTAAAAAAATCAGAAAGTTGAGCGGAAAATTAAAAGGTAACTGAACGACTATATTAACTTTTCTAATGTAACTTTATATCATTTGACGGAATTGTCAGTCATTTGACAGATTACGCGAAACCAATTTGAATTCAATATTCATTGTTAAGAAGTCATGTCAACGTCTGTCATGTCGGCTAGTCATCACTACATAGTATAAAACAAAGTCGCTTTCTCTGTCCCTATGTCCCTTTGTATGCTTAAATCTTTGAAACTACGCAACGGATTATGATGCGGTTTTTTTTAATAGATAGAGTGATTCAACTGGAAAGTTTATATGTATAATATATGCATAACATAGTAGAAAAACACTGATAATTTAGAGGTTTCTAATGTGATGTCGTAAATAAACACATTTTTTTGCTCTTTCATTGCAAACGCTGGCTGAACCCAACGAGATAGATCAAAATAATGTAGTACAGTATTGTTCACCTTAAAATGGTCTACAAAAAAGTTCGCGATGGTATATGTCTATCTCTTAGTGGTAACACACAATAACCGTTATTTTATCCTTTGCTTTTTACAAGAAATAATGCCTTATTTACGAAGCGATTTTAAGCAATACAGAATTAATCCTTATCCAATTAAGTACCTTAAATACATTGCGCATTTAATATAGATCAATATGGCCCTTCACAGCATGTAATTTAAATGAATAGTTTAGAAGTTATTACACATTTAAAATGCAGGGACATAACGGCTGTGGCGGTACCGGCCCCGGAGCCGGCGGCGTGTGCCTATAACTGGGGAAGGACTGGGTAGGACAAAGCGCAAAGACCTTCTGTAGTACATTTAGTATCAGCATTGCACCCGTGCGAAGCCGGGGCGAGTCGCTAGTATACTATAAAATTTAACACTTGTAGGCTCTGTTTTGAATTTTATATTGCACAAAATCTAATGAACTATTTTTATCTTCTATTTATTCTATCTAGAGAAAATGCTGTATATTCACTTCCAATGCATTTGCATAGTGTCTGATTATGAACTTCAAAAGTTTTCGAAGGAAATGAGAAACTGCACAAATGCACTTGTCATTTTCAAATGCATATCAATTAAAACTTTGCAGTTTATTTATGATTTACTATATGGCGATCTAACACACTGAACAATATTAAATGCATATAAATATAGCATTTTTTGAGTTTAAAATTGTTCGTAATGTGCATTACATATTATTCCTTCCTTGATTAAAGTATTTTTTTAATAAAATATATTTATAATCACAAGTTAACTATAACACACACTTCAATGTATTATTCTATGGAATAAATATTACATAAAAGAGCTAGAGCAGAATATGCAAATGAATAATATTATCCTCCATTTCGTCGTCAACCCTTATTCATCCCATTTCCTGGGATACGGGTCTCCCCTCAATAGAATGAGTTTAGAGCATATTCCACCACGATGGTTAATTGCGAGTTGCACCGAATGTTAATATTACCACATTCGTGCTTTTTATTTACATTTACCGCCCTAGTGATATTTTTTTATGCTTTCTACTAATATTCAGCGAAATTTATTGAGCTTATAAAATCGTCCGGTCGTTCTGTCTGTCCGTCCGTTAACTCAAAATTTCGAAATTCTGACTTCGGATTCGTGTAGAGCATCAAAAAGTAGTAATGTAAAGTGACCTTGGTTTTCCGATATCAATTCGGGAAAGTGGCCAAAATAAATAAATAAATAAAATTAATAAATTTCGCTATGGTAGCGCATGCTGCGCGTCCGATGTTTTTTTCTCAAAATGTTTAGAAAAACGCTGTTTGATAACGAGCGTAAAGGTTTTTACAAACTAGAGACGGTGGTAATCCGTTTGCTGTTGCAAATGTCACTTGGGTGTAAAAACCTATTTACGACCCTTGTTTTACAATGTACGATCATTTTATTTTGTCTTCTCACAAACATACAATCGGGATGAGCTTCTGCCTGAATGCTCTATTACTACTTTTGGCAAGACGTTTCATAGAGCTTACTTGGAATTCTACCAACAGTAGGCTACCATGCATAATGTCTCGTGAACTAAATTAATTACAGATAGGGCATTTCAAGATGGAATCTATGAGATATTAAAACAGTGACGTCACGTAATTCGATTTAATATCGATAAATATTGTTACTCTCGCTTCACAATATGTTTTGCATCTATGAGTTTTATTTATAAAGTTTAAAAAAAAACATTTTTTTTTTCGCGCATGCGCACCACGCGTGCTGAATTTGCAAATGGATTTATAAGTTAGAAATGAAGCTGTTAAATTAACTTCATGGTTTTATTAAAATATTATTATCATATATTTCATGAGATTAGATAAAGTAGTGTATGAAACGCACATAATTAGGTATTAAACTCGCGTGAACCTATTATCATAACATATAAGCTCATACTCGTATTTTAAGAGCCCTTGTTATGCATCAGTTTCATAAACTACTATTATCAATAATGCTAAAAAATAATACACTACATATAAATAATGTTACTAACTTCAATAGGCACAAAAAACTGTACAATTCCGGCCAAAGGAACTTAATGCAAGTCCCAGTTGGACACTTACCAATATAAAGATACGTAAACACAGCCTATAAAAACGATAAAAGCGATTTATCAAAAGCAAAACTGTTATTGTTTCACAAGCGTTGTTTAGACAAACCAATAAACAAGGTCAAAACCGCCATTAATAAATCACAGTAGACACAGGGCGGAATAAAATTTTATTATCGTCTTTTAACTTGCTACCAGTTTGTTGTTTGTTTAATAAAATCGAGATTTTGAGGAAGGTTTTCTTGTGATAATTTTGTGGTACAAGTATTGAGATGTAAGCGGATCGGTAACCCTACCGCCGATGCTGAAGGCGATCACTATCGGATTTTTTTATTTGATTTTTAGATTTATGCTATTTGTGTTTAGCTTAGCGGGTAGAAACCGGCGGTAGGGTTACCGATCCGCTTTTCCGATTCGAAAAAGAGGTCTTACTTTTTAGTTATTGCGAAACACCTTCAGTTTAGTCGGTAGAGCTCTGCTGACTAAGCTGAAGGTGTTTGGCAATAACTAAAACGTAAGACCGATTTTTCAAATCAAGATATTCGGTGGTTGCCTTTAGCTTCGGCGGTAGGGCCCCTGAATGGCTCGGAGAAATTCGATCTTGTAGCAACGCGTGTCATTATAATAGAACACGCAAATTTCTTTTTTTTTGATTTTTTTTTATACCACTAAAGTGGCAATCAAGCACACGGCCCTAATGGAAAGCAGTTACCGTAACCTATGAACGCCTGTTACTAATTGCATCAGACGCGCGTTTTTTTTTTAAGAACCCCATGCTGTATTCTCCTGAGAAAACCTCGAGAGGCAGTTCATTCCACAGCTTGATCGTACGCGGGAGAAAACTTCTCTGGAACCGCACGGTACGCGACCACTTAGGCTCCAATGTGTGAGGATGAATTCGCTGTCGATGGCGAGCGGTGCGACTGTAAAAGGAGGCCGTGGGCATCATGTCAAACACTTCTCTGAACATCTGAACAATTGTACAATCGGTAAAACACACGAAGGGATCAGACATATCTCTCCTCAGACTTATTAGTAATAACAAATTAGTAAAAAATAGTAATAATCAGACAAGATTATCGTCCGCCTAGGAATAAGTTTGTTCATCTCGAGATTTTTCATACTTCGGAAGGTACACTATCTATTTTTCTATTGCTATCGGGAGCAGCTATTATCATTAGATTATAATTATTAATGCCAAAGAAAAATCAATTGATATAGAATACCCGTATTACCGTGGAATAAATTGATTACAAGTATTTTTTTATGCTATGTCGTTTGGTAAACGGTTACCGTAGCCATAGAAACGCTTGTAACATGATATATTGCTTGCGCGCAACCAAACCCGCTGCCAACGCAGCAATTATTTCCATCCGGATGGCCTCACTCACTCGCAGGAACACAATAACCCTCAAGGGAATTGGTATTTAGCTGCGGTATTCTGTGAGGTGAAACTTCCCCAGTCGGGCAACTCAAAATTACGCTCTGGTCCAACTATCTATCACCAGAGCCTCGTTAGTTAATAAGCAGGGGGCACCACATTTATCAATTATTGGGTATATATGACTGTTTTTATAAATGAAGCAGTACCTACGACATTTGTATTTTCAGCGAAATTTATTGAGCTTATAAAATCGTCCGGTCGATCTGTCTGTCCGTCCGTTAACTCAAAAATTGGAAATTCTGACTTAGGATTCGTGTAGAGCATCAAAAAGTAGTAATGTGACCTTGGTTTTCCGATATCAATTCGGGAAAGTGGCCAAAATAAATAAATAAATAAAATAAATAAATTTCGCTATAGTGGCGCATGCTGCCCGTCCGATGTTTAATGATCAAATAAGTCGATGCCACGTCCAAATCAACTGTGAACGCTGTCAACACTGTCTTACTCGGCGTCCCTTTAAATTGACGTGAATATGTCTTTAAAATTGCTTCCATTGAGGACAATTCAAAAAAACAAATGCTATCAAAATCGGGGGATACAGTTTGGTGTTGCAGCTACAAATCTATCATCTCAGTTCTAGGGGTGTAAGTGGTTCATCAACGCCTTTGAACCAAAGCCAACTTCATCTGCACGCGGTGCACCCTGCTGACTGACAAACGAAGCTCTGGCGAAAAGAGAGGTAGGGAGCGTAATTGTAAGCTACCCGACTGGGGAATGTACCTCCACCTTACAGAATACCGCAGCCAAATAACAATTCCCTTGAGGATTGTTGTGTTCCTGCGAGTGAGTGAGGTCACCAGAAAGGAAGGAGATGCTGCGTTGGCAGCGGGGGTGGCGGCGCACGAGCGATATTTTATGTTGCGAGCGTTAATATGGCTACGGCAACCGCTTCACATCAGGCGGGCCGTATGATTGTCTACACCCGACGTAATATAAAAAAAAAAGTGATGACTATGAAATATTGCGTGCGGAGGAGAAGTAAGCGCTGATATTTTAAGATAATTTTAGTGCATATTACGTATTCACGTACAACAAACCATGGCCATAGCACAGTGACATCCCATTTTATTATATATTTCGATTTCTGATACACCAACAAAATCAATGTAATCGCCATGTCTTCTAAAATATACTCTACGTAAAATCTGTTAGCAACCCTCAGTACAGACTTGGATCAATCAGAATAAAAAACTGCGAACGCTCCCAACTATATCTTACTTCGATTTTTTTTAAATCATATGAAATATTTAGATTTGTGATACAATCATAATTAAAAACCATTGATTTGCATTATTGATTTGCATAATGCATTATCAGAGTTCATGAAATAACCAGAAGTCAATGCTATCGCAATCTCTTCTAAAATGTACTTCGCTTAAAACGTACGTCATATTGGATTTAAAAGTGTATAAATGAATAACGCTGAGATGAATAACGCTGAGAAAGAAACTGCGTCGGCAGGCAAAGGCACCGGAAAATGCTTGTTTCTACAAGCATTTTCCGATGCCTTTGCCTGCCGACCCAACTTCTTTCTCAGCGTTATTCAACAAAATTATAAGGAACTATATAATTTTGTACAAATAAAATCGGAACAAAAAACAAATGGTAAAATAAATATTATAAAATATTACTTGGGGTACGATTTACACAGCGTCATCTAGTCCCAAATTAAGCGCAAAGCTTGTACTATGGGTACTAGACAACTGATTAATATACCTACTTTTTTTTTGGAAATTCATACATAGAAAACATCCAGACCAAGACAAACAGACATGTTCATGCACACAAATTTTTGTCTTGTGCGCGAGTTGAACCCGCGACCTCGGAGTCAAATTCGCCATTACTAACCATTCGACGAGCTCGGTGGCGTAGCGGTCAATGACGCGGCTTCGACACCAACGCTCGTGGGTTCGATTCCCACACAGGACAAACATTTGTGTGCATGAACATGTCTGTTTGTCTTGGTTTGGGTGTTTTCTATGTATCATAAGTATGTATTTACAAAAAAAAAAATGTATTTACCTATGTTTATCAGTTGTCTAGTACCCATAACACAAGCTTCGCTTACTTTGGGGCTAGATGGCGCTGTGTAATTTGTTTGACAATATTTATTATTTATTATTTATTCGACCACCGAGGTCAAAATCAATACATATGTCGCAGCCAACTGGTTAAAATAGCCGTTTAATCAAACAGCTAGCCCTTTCTGACTTTCTGACTGAACAACGCCATTCAATCACACGTCTAGCTTTTTAATTGAACATTTGAGTCGCTCAAAACGTTCAACACTACAGCTGATTGAAAAGCCGCCGTCTAATTGAACTAGTTCAGCGCTCACTACCGCGGCGCTGCGTTTTGTTTTCAATATGGCGTCAACTAGCCGGTGTTTGTGATTGTTTCGAGATACTTTTCGGAAAGAAAGTAGTAAATACATAAACTAGGGGCGCAGCCCCTTACTCCGGGGGGCTTGGGGGGCAAAGCCCCCCGCCATATAAGATAAATATTGCCAACCCCGACTTTACGTAGACTTGCCGGATCGATACTAGAGTGTTTTTAGTAGGGGTAGGTAGGTATTATTATTCTCTCAAATTACATACTAAACTAATGGTCACCTTAGTTAATTTGCCATTTAACCAGTTGGCTAAGCGTCGTTTAGCTGTAGTATTGAACGTTGCGCTGTAGTGTTGAACGTTGCAGTCAACAAGTTGGCTAAACGACGTATGGCCGTGTGATTGAATGGCGTTGTTCAGTCAAAGGGCTGTTTGATTGAACGGCTATTTTAACTAGTTGGCTGCGACACAGATATCAGAGTGCATGCAATAATCAGAATAAATGCAATCGCAATCTCTTCTAAAATGTACTTCGCCTAAAATCAGTTGTCAGCTCCCAGTACCGACATCGATCAATCAGAGCGACAAACTGCGGACGCTGTCAACCCTACCTAACTTGGCCGATTAGCCCGTTTGTCGAACGGCACGAATTCTCAAGCAGGCCTTGACGAATTGGTACCGTTTGAGAGACGACTCATTGCCCCCGGTGCTTGAGGAATGAGAAACAATTTGCAACCTTTTGTGTTTAATCTTAGGTTTAAAATTGTACAGCGTGTTATTGGATCTAAATGTGTATTAGAAACAAGCACTTTCCGGTGCCTTTGCCTGCCGACGCAATTTCTTTCTCAGCGTTATTCAACAAAATTATAAGGAACTATATAACTTTGTAGACATAAAATCGGGACCGATATAATTGCATAAAATCGGGACAAAAACAAATGTTATTTTGCACATTACAATTAGGTATATCGGTTACCAAAATGCAGAGTAATCGATTTTATTTACTACATTTGCCACTGTTGCTACAGACATGGCATTTCTGTAGAGTGAAACACTGGTGTAGTCGCGGGAATATATATTTTTTTTGTATTATTTTTAATTTTCGATTTGAGCAGAAAATGCGACTTTTTTACAAAGTCGCTAGATGCAGGATAAGCACGTGGTAAGTGACAGAAATAACCTAAAAATATGTACCTATAAACGTATGTATTTAAGTCTTTATGTTGATAAATATTTACAACGTGAAATACTATTTATTTATAATGCTTCATGTACGTTGTGTTCCTGCGAGTGAGTGGGGTAACCAAAAAGAAAGGAAGGAAGAAGTATAGGCTGGCAACGGATGGGCGACCCCTTGGTGTTGCGGTGCTTTCCACCAGGTGACCCACATGCATGTTAGCCCCACCTCTCATTTAAAAAAAAAACATTGAAAAGGTTTTTCTTGAAAGTTTTTTTTCTTGAATACCGCTTTGCGTGAACATGAAGGATTACCTATATACAGGGTGGTTATTATGGACGTTAAACTTAATTGAAGTGGTGTCCTGTTATTCAATCCTACTTTTAATAATATACGTATATAGCACTTAAGTAATTCTAGTACCTACTATAATTACACAAGATTAATGGATTGATGACATTGCTAGAGGGGAAGTCAAATTGCATAACCTCCTTACTCCTACTAATTTCTTCTGATTAAATTCGTTGTGTGTTTCAAGGCAGCCGTAGCCTTACCCCCGGGACTGCAATGGACTTCATTGTTCATTTGGTGATTGCTTTCCATCAGGTGACTCACATACTCGTTCGTTTGTTACATATAAAATAAAAAGAAAAAAGTCTTAACTGTTTTATATTTTTTAATATCTATGTGGTTAGTCAATTATTAATATTCACCTTGTGCACCAACCACGTTTATATTTCTGCACTAGCTGTGCCCGCGACTTCGTCCGCTTGGTTATGGGTGAGAATGTGGATATGAATATCGATGTGGATACGGAAGTGGATATGTATAAAAATTACAGCAATGCTTCTCTGTACACGACATTAGAAGTATTACCGTCGGGGATCAAAACATATAAGTTTCTGAGATCGCTCACGCGCGATAATGCCACATAAAGCTGACCATGCGAAAAACAGCTAACAGTTAAATCCACACCCGCAACTTTCAGCGTTTGTCCTTGAGCTTTGTTAATAGTCTTTGTATAGCATAGGCTTACTGGAAATTGGACCCGTTTGAAAGTAAATGGAAAATTATTGGGTATCAAAGGTATTCGAGGAATGAAAACACTCTCACCTGCTCCACATCCCGTTAAAAACTCTGCCTCTATGACATTTTGCTGCAAATTAACAACTTTTAACCCGATACCATTGCAAAGTTTTGGAGGATTTATATTTCTAAGCAGCATTATAGGTACCCCGACTTTTAAATTTATCTTGTGTGCCGGCACTCCAGGGGCATTCAGGGATTCTAAAAATTCTACCGGATAGTTCGTAGATTCTGCGTCTTCCATTACCCTGTTAATAGAGACACACTCTACACTATCCCCGGAACATAATTTAAAATTTCAGAATTTATTGCCGCCACTTGGTCATTACGCGGAGTTAAAATAGCTCTTTCGCAAAACAGACAAAAATTCTAAAAAATCATTGTTTTGAGTTCTATTGCGTTCATAAAGCCCCCCTGTAATAGATTTTCTTATATGTCTTCCATTTCTGCACACAGAGTTATTACTAAGCCAATTGATATATTTTTTGTGCCAATTGTGGTCACCCATCCTAGTTGGAACCACGACAGGGGTTGCTTAACTTGCGTTAGCGCTACGACCTCTAAACATCTCTCTCATTGTATTATTTACTTTAACGATGATAACATAATACCTTCATAAAGTTTCAGTTAATTCAACTGAAAAATTTCAGTCAATTCAATTGATTGGTTATTTTGTACCATTTTATATGTGATTCTTTAGATTGATATAACTTTTTTATTTATGAACCGATTGAAATGAAACAAACACTAAATGTTAAGTTGAGCAAACCTTAACGCATTAGTGAAAACCGTATTCAAATAGGTTAAGCCGTTTCTGAGATTAGCGTGCACAAACGTACGGACAAACAGACAAACAGACAAACCGACAAACAGACAAAAATTCTAAAAATCATTGTTTTGGGTTCTATTGCGTTCATAAAGCCCCCTTATATTAGTTTTTTTTATATATCTTCAATGTACAGACAGCGGCCAGTTACGATTTTATTATATGTATTGATCAACCTAAGGTCGACTGGTAGCACAGAATAACTGGTAGAGAATGTTTGTATAACATTAAGTCCGCTTTTGTTCAATTTTTATGTGCATGAAGATTAAATAAATAAACCTAAATGTTGGTTATACATAGTTAAAGCCATTTAGTGGGTAATTCTGTAATACAGAGCTATGTCATGATACAAAGGCTGTCTAGACTTATAGCTTTTGAAATATGTATCTAAATTTAAATCTTATTCCCAGAAAATAGTCGTTTCACGCTTTGTAAATGTTAGATATTTGTCAGATTTAGACTTATAAAACCTTTTCATTACATTACATTCTACAGCTACAAAGAAAGCCTCTCTTGAAGTTAAAGATTTTATTTAACGTATAAACGGGACGAGGGCCCACCACACATTCCCACCACTGTGTCTCCTGTGTAGCCAGGATTAACAGCGGCGACCGCCAAAAAAGGCAATGAACAGTGAAGACCATTGCAGACCCGGGGGTAAAACTACAGCAACCTTGAAACTCCCGACGAATTTAATCACAAGAAATTAGTAGGAGTAAGAAGTTTTTGGACGTCCCCTCCTAGCAATGTGAGAGACAACATTATGTGTCCCGCATTGCTAAAAGTATGTATTTAACGCAATGCCAAGAACAAATATCATCATCATCATCAGGTCATTTTAGTCTCCACTACAGGAGCACGACCCTCTCTCGTCCGTCCCATACAGAAAGAGGATTTGGCCTACTCTCCCCACGCTGGCCAGACGGGTTGGGGAGGCCTGATCGATGTTTTATAATGTGTTTTCCTTTGTCGCCTTGTAAGACATCCACTGGAAGAGACGGAGTGATTCTATTCTAGTCTGCCGGAAACCACACGGCCAAAGACAAAATTTATAACCAAAAATTTAAAAAGAAAATTTAAAATCCAACATACCATTTAAAACTAAGACACTAGGTAAAATAATTTATCTTTTTTTTTAAACTACGTCGGGTGGCAGACAAGCATACGGCCCGCCTGATGTGAAGCGGTTACCGTAGCCTTATTAACGCTCGCAACATAAAATATCGCTCGCGCGCCGCTACCCCCGCCACCAACGCAGCAACTACCTCCGTTCAGGTGGCCTCACTCACTCGCAGGAACACAATAACCCTCAAGGGAATTGTTATTTGGCTGTGGTATTCTGTGAGGTGGAGGTACATTATCCAATCGGGTAGCTTACCATTACGCAGGGAGCGTAATGGTCCTCTCTTTTCGCCAGAGCATCGTTTGTCAGTCAGCAGGGTGTACCGCCTGCAGGTGAAGTTGGCTTAGATTCAAAGATGTTGATGAACCACTTACACCCCAAAAACTTACTTACATACGATTTCTTTTGAGGAGCTCGGTGGCGTCGTTGCATGTTAACCTAAGTCTAATCGAATACACAAATTAAGCAATGTCGGCCGTGGCCTGTACATGGATGGGTTTATTTATCTCAAGCTCCTCGGTGCTTCGGAGGGGACGTTAAGTCGTCGGTCGCTGCTGTTATATTTATAGATGACAGTCGTTAAGCCAAGTCAGTGGCCTATAGGTGGCTTGAAAACACAGGCCTGCAAACACGCAGTTGAGCAGCGTGGTGGAGTATGCTCTACCCCTTTAATTGAGAGGCGACTGATATCCTAGCAGTGAGATGAATAAGTATTGGCGACAAGGAGGTACTATTTCAAATATAACACATGAAAACTGGTTTACTGGAAGAATTTCTAATAGGTATGTTCATGTAGCGCATTCTAAAGTCGTGAAGCTTGTAAGGCAAAAGAGTTGGACATAAAGCCCGACCGAAAAAGTTTGGCCGTGTGGTTTCCTTCAGACTAGAATAGAATCACTCCGTCTCTTCCCGTGGATGTCGTACAAGGCGACTAAGGGAAATACATTATAAAACATGGATCAGGCCTCCCCAACAGACAGGTTGCCAGCGTGGGGAGTGTAGGCCAAATCCTCCTTCTCTCAGGGACGGATGAGAGAGGGTAGTGCTCCTGTAGTGGAGACTAAAATGACCTGATGATGATGAAAAAGTTAAATAAAAAAGAGCCAATCTTAAGATTCTATTATAGGTATAACATTTTCTTAACCTAAATTCTATGTTCTAGTTAAAATAACAGGATTAAATTCTTATTCAACGTTTTGAGAATCGTCCTAGTTAAGGTTTGCCGTTAACTCGTTCCACTTGACGAATTGCGAGCCTCGGGTCTCGGGATTAAGGCAACCGTCCTCGGCTCTTCATAACAACCCTTTTTCACTGTCTCAGTACTAAATTCACTAAGATATTTTTTTAACATTCATTCTCGTTATAGATAATATTTCGTACTTAGAGATAAACAAACATAATCTCTCCTTTTCAACGGTTCATTGCTAATTACATACAATTTACAGTAGGACGTAAACCCTCCCACAATCCCACGCCACAATGAAACTTACACGACGTTTCGTTCACATTCCCTTATACACTATCTTAAGTATTTGATTGTAATCAGTCTTATATGCTAATAAATAAAAAAGATACTGAACTTAATATTTATTTCGTATTCATTGCATTACTTCCATAAAATCATAAATTTAGTTCAGTTAATAAGTAACACGACATTCATTGACTGTTAGGCGGCACGAAATTTCAGCTAAAATATGCATATATAGTATATAATTAACGTAGTATATAAGCATTACTGACTTTGCATATCTCGACTCGTATTTTAAACAATAAACAATTGTCTTAATTAATTAACGAAATGCATTTATCCCGATTGTTTCAGCGGGTTTTCCTAACGAAGTCACAATTAAACTTACACGACGTTTCGTTCATTCCCCAAAACACTTGTACATTTTATGTAAATGGTACGTGAGAATTTGAGAGTCGCACGTTGCTATTCACAAAGGCGTTAAATTTAACATGCGGCATGACTTAGTGCCGAGTTTCCAGCTACATACGTAGGGTAAATGGCAGGTGTAATCATGTCTTGTAATTATGCATTTATTAATAAGAAGAGTCCTGTCTTGACTGAGTAAGACTGTCAAATTAACTAAGAGTCAGAGCTTGATTAATAACCGTATACATGCAGATTGAATTGTGAATGGACTAAAAATTATATATTTGATTTCATGAATAAGTTGTTATCAATTCTTATTGTTGGCAAAATAAAATTTTTATATTTTTATATTCTATAATTTTCGATCAAATTACGATATAATCCCACTTAAATTAAAGTATATAGTTTCATACTGTGATACGATAATACGAAATGTGTCGTTTGTGAGATCGATACTGGATCGAATCTGAATATTGACTACATTTTAATTACGAGAATTGCCCCTAAGGTCTTAATTTTTCGGGTTAATAAGTATATATATTTCGGGTAAAAAAAATTTAAACTCTGAATCCTTTGTCCTACCCTTCCCAGTCTCTTCATTGATAACCGTCCAAGTGGCTTTATTTTTATTACTACTATTTCTAATTTTTGATTTAATAAATATAGATTTTAAATAGTCTATTAAACTCACAAACAACGGGGCTTTCTATTAGTAAAAGAGTTTTTAAAATCTGTCCAGTATATCCAGAGATTATCCCCTACAACGTCACAAACTCACAAACGTGACCTCTTTATAATATGAGTAAAGAATGTTAGATAGATTTCAGAAGAATTAAAATGACTAGCAAGATAAATTATAAACAACAATCACTGTAAAATTAACTATCAATGCATGACTACATTGACTGATCTTTTAAGTACACTTCTAGAGAAAATGTGAAAAGGACTTTTCGGAGCTATATGTGGAGAAAATGCCTAATTTCAATATTTTAACATAACTTCATGGTTTACTGCAACATAGTCGTACATTTCTCGGTCAGTGACAACCCATTAGTATAAATAACTTTTATACATTTAAATAAAGTTTCTGTTCATAGATAAGAGAAGCTCCTGGAGCGCAGTCTACCTCCAAAACCTTTCTTCAGATATTACAAATGTATTGAAAAATATATTTGCATTGATATCTTATTTTTTTAAGAATAAGCTATATGCACTAATAACAATCACATCATCATCAGCCTATATCTACCCACTGCTGGAAATAAGCCTTCCCCGATGCTTTCCACCAGATACGATCCTCCGCCTTCCGCATCCAGCCGCTCCCAGCCGCTTTCTTAAGGACATCGGACCATCTAGAAGAAGGGCGCCCAACACTTCGTCGTCCTACGCGTGGCCCCCACTCTGATACCTTCCTCCCCCATCTGCCATCACTTACTCGGCAGATGTGACTGGCCCATTGCCACTTCATAATACACAATAACAATCACGCTACGTTCCAATAAGAAACAAAACGACGGATGAAACCACAAGACATAGCTAATGCTAATATATCGAAAGTATTAGATAATAATTTATGCTACTTTTGCTACGCAACTCCTCTCCCCTCAATCGAAGGTATTTAGAGCATACTCCACCACGCTGTTCAACTGTGGACTGGCGGAGGCCAGTGTTCTCAAGCCGCCTAAAGACCAGGCTTAACGACTCATCTAATGACAACAGCCATGTATGTTAGCTACTATTTTTAACGACGATGATTTTTACGAGGATCGTTCGGAGAAGTCGTTTACCGCCTTTCATCATCATCATCAGGTAATTTTAGTCTCCACTACAGGAGCACGACCCTCTCCCGTCTGTTCCTGACAGAAGGAGGATTTGGCCTACACTCCCCACGCTGGCCAGACGGGTTGGGCAACAGCCGTGACCGACGGCTTAATGTGCCCTTCGAGGCATGGAAGAGCTCGGGGTAAATAAACCTACAAATAGACAGGCTACAGTCGACGATGCTTAACTTGCGTGTTCGACTTGACTGACATGCGTAACGACGCTATCGAGCTCCTCTAACCTCCTCCTTGCTTATATTAAGATCAATGTCATTATATTATAATGATAATCAATATAACATATTAATGTCAAAAGGCAGCAGTATTTATTAATTACTTAGGTGCAAAAAAGAGAGATATGGATGAATAAATAAATATTTCTGGACAATTTACACAGCACCATTTAGTCCCAAATTAAGCGCAAAGCTTGTACTTTGGGTACTAGATAACTGATAAATGTACTCAAATACTTTTTTTTGTTAACACACTTATAATACATAGAAAACACCCAGACCACGAGCAACAGACATGTTCATGCACATATAAATGTTTGACTTGTGCTGGAATCGAACCCGCGACCGCGGAGTCAAAGTGGTGATTGGTAACCATTCGACCACCGGGCTCGTCATGAATGACTGTGGAAGTAACTCCCTCTCAAAAAAACCTGCTGTTCCTCGCAGAAACGAGGAACCAGAAGTATAAAAAATAAAATTGCTTGTTACACACAATATTCCATTTTAGAATAACTATTCTACATGAGCGAGCTTTGCAGTAATTAATCCCAGAGCATGTTTATTAATTAACGGGATGTTAAACGCAGGAAAATAATATTGGATCACATTGCTGATATTTAAACTATATTAGCTGTGTACACTAATACTACAGTCACAGTATAAGTAGTACTATTGTACTACGTACTATAAAGTTGATACTGCTGATTGTTGGCACTTGGTGGAACATTTTAGTCCGTGAGTCAGATAGTATATTTTGTCAGTCATTTCCCCTCAAGCGATAACTCGTGAAATACTTCAGAGAGTTGTATTATGCCGTATGGTAAACGTCAGCTGCCGCTCCGTGGGTGGGTTGGGTAGCGGCAGCCTCTTTATCACGTAAAAAAAATAATTGTTTTCAGTCATTTCCTCTCGACTGAAAATTTGTTATATGATAGTTAACGCAATTATTTAAAGATAAAAAGTCAGCTGGCCGTACCGTAGTGGATTATACGTCAGCTAGTCACACGAACATGCAAAAAAATTTTTTTCGTTCAGTGATTTCCTCTTACTTGAAAATTTGTCAGATAAAAACGTCAGCTGCCTCTATGTTGGTGGAAAGGGCGTCGATCAGTACCCGTAGTACAAGCTTTCGCTTAATTTGGATCTAAATGGCGCTGTGTAAATGTTTTAAAAATATAATTAAAAAAAACTGGGGGTATTCTATCTACTGAAAGAGATCCCTGATGGGAAAGTCTGCTACAAACTATGTTATTAAACATTTGTAGTTTATATTTTAAATAATTATTTATTTGCGATGGCACTTTACCCTTTGATGCCGATGCGGAAGAATTTTTTGACGCTTTTTTGATTATTACATTTTATAAATTTTAATTAGTTTTTGTTATTTCCGTTCTGTTTGTATATATAGTTAATCATATTTATGTAATTGTTAGAAAGTTACTTTCATTATGTTCAATAAAATAAAATTCCATAAGTATAATGCCCCATTTTTAATTGTGATATTTCTATTAATGTAATGACATTTTTCTTCTACACATTTGCCTGCAAACAGTCAGGTTGAATACATTAACCAAAATAACAATAATAAAAAGAACCTTATAATATCTTAAATTTCTATTTTGATACATCGAAAATTTTCTATTTAATTCGGTAAAATAAACGAATTGTTGTGGTTAATTATGTAGTTAATTAATTCAGGTGTTATATAGCGGAAGTAAAATTTACATATAATTTGAGCTACACTAATGTACTTTGCGTGATTTTGCAACCACTGATTCCGCCACCACAGGCACGCAAACTCAACCGCTCAAATTGCCAATGTATTTTATGACACATTTGTTTTTGATTTACTTGCGACTCGCAATGGTTTCCTCAAAAAAATTGTTATGGGGGATGTCTGCTTTTGATGAACAAAATACCTATCAACATATCATCATTATTACTGACTGAATAGGACTGTAAAAGAAAAACTGGTATAATCGAGAGAAAATGGTTATTTTAATAGTAATATGCAATATTGGGGAACGATCTTACGCACTAACAAAAGAACAATACAAAACTGACAAAGTCACATAGAATTTAGGTTTTCAAAGATATTTCCAAATAGGTTCCTATCATGCTCTACCTTTTAAATGAGGACTAGCTTCTACAAATGCCTCTTCAGAGAACTAGCTAGAGTCTATCTATCTGCCACTCTAATGACATCATCTTGGTGAGTGTAAACTCGAATCACTCGCCTCTCAGTCAGGTCCCTCGAAGATGCTGGTTGTGTACTATCAAGACTAAGTCCCCTTCCTTTACAGTCGGAGCTGTTCCACCGTCCTATCGAGATACTAAGGCAGGCAAATCTTCATTCATTCAGGGTATTCAAAAGTGGTCATTCAATCACACTGTGATCCTTCGTCTGTATCGGATGAGTCAGAGACGAACTTCTTAGCTTCCATGGATTCACCGTGCGGGTGCCGGGTCCATCGTGTGGCAGAGAGAGAAACCCAAGCAGATCCCGAGACTTGTGACACGGGTGTAGGTTTAAGGGGCCCCTTTCCGACGTACATCAACACTCACCTTCACTACTTGTGTTTCTCTCCCTGCCCTGCCAAATCTGGTATGAACCTGCTAATGCAGCTTTAGATACTCGTTCTAGTATAGAACTTACTGCACTTCTGGACAAGCCAAGGTCTTTCAGCAGGTTATAGAGAGATTTTGCTGGTATACCTCTCGCTCCTACTTCTACAGCGTATAGATTAACTACATAGCCGCTTTTTGTTAATTCGTTTAGGAGGTCATAATATTTGTTTTGTTTTATCGCGTGGTCTTTGGGTATGTTAGTTTCCCACGGTACGGTAAGCTCCACAAGTACTATACGTTTTGTAGCTCTGGAGAAAAGGAAAATGTCCGGTCTGGATGTCGAAACACACACACTCTATCAGACAGAGTAGTAGGAATAGATCGACCCGAAGAAATTCCAAGAATAAAATGAAAAACAGCCGGTATTTCTTCACTGTTGAGGTCAGCTGACACGTAAGAATGACGTCGACTGTAAGCTTCTTTTTCTGCTTCCAGTAATATGAATTTCATCAGTAGTGGACGCCAGTTGAGTTGAATCGATGGCGGGTCGTGAAATAAATCTCTAATAGATTTCCTCCGTCTAAATAAGAGGTGAGTGGAGCTTCCGGACGTAGTTCTTAAATAAACCAAAGTAATTCATCTCACAAAACTGAATGATATTCCGTAGTGAGCTGTCTGAAGATTAAGTCTCTAGTGGGCGGAAACAAACTTCTTCATGAGTGGAGATGAACATCTATACAGCAGGGGGTCTATAAAATGACGGGACTTTTCATACTAAAAACTGTATTCTCGGCTATCGTAGTTTTATCCATCCATAATTCGGGATAAGTTGTTTATACGGCTTCTTCACAACAACGGTTTTTGGTATTTTTGGTTCAAGAGGCAGATAGTATCTGTAAAGGAGAACTAGTGGATATATGTAATGATACGAAAGCAGATGGCGAACGAATATAATGTATTTAGGTAGAAATATATCACAAGTGGTACACACGGTTCAAGAGTAAAGACAAAGATAAGTCAACATATTTGGTTTCTATGGTAATAGTTATTCAAATAAACACTAATTTCAAAAAATGTTAAAAAAATATAAAATATAAAATATAAAAGAGGTCGCAACATCCTCCCCTCTTGTGCAGGAAAGCACAGAAAGTTGGTACCTACTCCGTCATAGGCAGCCTAACCAACTTCCGTAAGGGTCGGCGTAACGTGCCTCCTTTAGTCGCGACATCCACCACTCTTACTACCGAATCCTTTCCAGGGTAGGTTGCCGATACACGTCCTCGTGGCCACACACCTCGGGGAAGATTCTCGTCTACAATAAGAACCAGGTCTCCAATCTTTAAAACATCTGAAGTGGTTGGCTGTCGCGGTTGAAGCGTCGGGAGTATCTCCTTAACCCATCGGTTCCAAAAATGATCTGCTAGTCGTAGTGCCGCTTTCCATTCTGATCTCCGTACTAAATCGGTGTCGTCTAGACTAGTAGGGATCGTTTGGGTTGATGAACTGCCGAGTATAAAATGAAATGGTGTCAATGTCTCTTCATCTAATGGGTCTACTGACACGTGAGTGAGAGGTCTGGCGTTGACAATTGCTTCGGCTTCTAGCAGTAAAGTTACCAGAACTTCATCTTTCGGTGCACGTTCATTTAGTGTGGCTTTCAAAGCGACTTTTATGCTCCGCACTAGTCGCTCCCAACAACCGCCAAAATTGGGGGCAGCCGGAGGAATGAAACTCCAGCGAATGCCTCGGTTTGCTGCATAATTAGGTATATCATTACTATAAAATTGTTTCAGTACTCGATTTGCACCGACAAAAGCGGTTCCATTATCAGAATAAAGTACTTCAGGAGTTCCTCTTCTGGCAATAAACCTCCGTAAACTCATTATAGCGGCGTCAGTTGAAAGACTGTGTACTAATTCTAGATGTACTGCTCTGGACGTCATACAGGTGTAGAGTGCGACGTATCGTTTTTCATGTCGTCGACCAACAGTAACATTTAAAGGTCCAAAATAGTCTAAACCGGTATAAGTGAATGCACGTCGATGATGTGCCAGCCTTGAAACAGGTAAATTTCCGGTACGTGGTATCAATGGTTGCGCCTTTCTTATTTTGCACAACAAACATCCATTGGCTACACTTCGTACAGTGTTGCGCAGTCTTAAAAGCCAGTATCTTTGTCGAAGTTCGTTAATAACTTGCTCATTGTTTGCGTGGCCAGCCTTGTTATGTGCGTCCTGAACCAACAACTTGACAACAGAATGGCGACCGTCCAGAAGAATTGGGTTCTTTACATTGTCTGGTACCTCCTCAACTGCAGATATGCGTCCAGCCAACCGTAGGAGTTTATCCTCTCCCAAAACAGGCGACAGCTTTATAAGACGACTCTTTTTCGAGATCGGTTCTGAACTCAAGATGCACTCAAATTCTTGTCTAAAACTTTCTATTTGTGTGCGTTGTAAAATATGTAGCTCAGCTGTTCTGATCAGGTCTGCAGTCAGCGGTGGAAGGGTGGTGGATGCCGTAGCTCTGGAACGCGCGTTCATACTTCTGCGATGAGAAAAAATATTTTTTAATTTTGAATTTCGAAACTTTGACAAAAATGACCTAAAAATATTCGCAGCTTGGTGAACACGGGCAGTAGCGCGAACTAAACGCAGCCAGCTACTAAAATGCAGTTCAGCAGTAATTGGTGTTGGTAACAGATTTATTTGTGAAAGACACACCAATTCCTTTTTCTTAAATTCTTCGGAGGCTATGGGAGGAGACTCTAGTGGTTCTGTAGGCCAACTCTCTGAAGAACTAATGAGAAAGGAAGGGCCAGTCAACCATCTACTAGATGTTTCTAATTGTATCGGACGACTTCTGGTTGCGTCGTCGGCAACATTAAACTCACTTGGTGTCCATCGCCAATCCGAAGCGTTGGAATTTTCGAGAATTTCTCCAACGCGATGGGCAACAAATGGTTTGAAAGCGCGCGCGTCGTTTCTTAGCCAACCAAGAACAGTCATAGAGTCAGTCCAATAAAAAGTACGTACGGGTTTCTTTCTATGACTGTTCTTTATAGTTAACGCTAATCGTGAAGCAATTAGGGAGGCCTGAAGTTCAAGCCGTGGTATTGATGTCGGCTTCAAAGGTGTGACTCGGGCCTTACTACAAATGAAAACGAGTTCTACCGTACCGTCTTCATAAATAAGACGCCAGTATGCGACACATGCGTAAGCGAGCTCGCTTGCATCTGCAAATATATGTAACTCTCTAAACAGTGGTTCAATGGGTTTCGAACCAATATGACGTGGAACTTTCAATGAACTTATATGTGCAAGTTCTTTGAGCCATTCCAGCCATCTATCGGCAAGTGGTTGAGAAAACTCTGTGTCCCAATCAATTTTACTTCTCCATGTTTGTTGGAATAAAATTCTACCTTTTATAACAACAGGAGCCAGGAAACCTAAAGGGTCATAAACTCTCATTAGGTGCGACAAAGCTATTCGTTTCGTCAACGTTGAGGGAGCGGCTTCCTTTAAACCGATTCGGAAACTGAGCAAATCGGTAGTCGGATTCCAAGTTATGCCTAATGCGCTTACTGAGTTAGTGTTACCCAGACTGACGTTACAAGGTTGAATCGCACGAAGGTTGGCTGGTACCAGAGCGAGTGCTTCCGTATTGTTAGAAATCCATGCCCTCATCTCGAAACAAGTAGCTTTGTGCACCTTCACTATGTCTGATGCTAGTTGTGCCATTTCGGACACATTATCAACAGACCCTATAAAATCGTCCATGTAATGATCATGAATTATGGCTTCAGCTGCTTTCGGATAAAAGGACTCATGTTCCAATGCGTTTTTATTTTTTATAAATAAAGCTGTGAAAGGGCTTGAAGACGCCCCAAAGATAACGCTTGTCTGCCTGTACTCTTTGATTGTGGCTTTACGGTCACCATCTCGCCACAAAAATCTCAGTGCATCCCTGTCCTGTTCCCGGACTCGTATTTGAGAAAACATTTCTTTGATGTCAGCTGTTGCAGCTATGCGACCTTCGCGAAATCTAAATAAGATACCGATAAGAGACTCCAGTAAGTCGGGACCGGAAAGCAACAATGAATTCAGGCTGACCCCTTCATTCTTTGCAGCTGCATCACAAACAACACGAATCTTTCTTTTTTGAGGATGAAAAACACCGAAATGAGGTAAATATAGTCTAATATTAGAATTAATTTTGCTAGACGAATAATATGTTTCGGAAGGACATTCTTCTACGTAACCCTTATCAATCATGTTATTGATAAAGGTTTTATATGCAATTGCAAAATCAGGTTCCTTTTCCATACGGCGCTCTAAAGAAAGCAGACGGGATATAGCTTGAGGATAACTATCAGGTACGTGCATGATACCCTCCCGCCAAGGTAGGCCAACTTCAAACCGGCCTGATGGTAAACGCCTGGCGGTAGTTTCGAGAATGTTGACAGCACGTTTATCCTGCTTGCTGTATGCAGTCTCCTTTATAGAGATACCTAAACTATCTATTTTGTACTGTTCCTTAATAAGATTCTCTAAATTTTCTTCTAACGAAGTTTCAGAATAAGTGCCGTGATTTACAAAATCAATTAATTTCGTTTTGCTAGAAGCAACACCGTATAAAGTCCAGCCAAGAGCTGTTAGACAGGCTACAGGTTCGTTCCTTCTACCAACACGTACGTCACGGTTAATAGATAAGTGCCAATGTTCGGCTCCTATTAAAACAGTAGGAGTTGCGTCTTCATGCCACAAAACGTCGATCAAGTCTGTTAAATGTGAATACGAAGAAATATTTTCACGATGAACTGTTTGCGGTCGTAAAGACAGCGACTCCATTGCTCTAGCATTTTTTACTAGAAACGTTTCTTGTGTGTTCCTACCTTTAATAAAAAAATTGACATAAGAAACCTTCGTTTTTCGTTCGAGGCCTCCTATGCCATTTACCGTAATTAACTGTTCTGGCCCTGAAGCGCCGATTTGTGCAGCGACACTAGAATCTATTAATGTGGCCGTGCTGCCATCATCGAGGAGCGCATAAACGTTACAATTTCCTTTAGGACCTGAAACAGTGACGGGAATAATCTTTAAATACGCACGAGGACTAAGAGCTAAGACTGTGTTTACTTGTTGAATCCCGGTGGAGGTAGTAGACACAACTACTTTATCTTCCTTTGAGGTCGATTCCAAAATATGTGAAGTCGGGTGCGAATTTTGTTCGTGTATTTCTGTATTATCACTATTTGTTCTATGTGTGTCAAATGTGTTGATAAGGGAGGTAGATGAATTTTTATGTAATAGCTGGTGGTGACGAAAAACACACCCATCGATACCACAAGGGCCCACTTTGCATGTTTTCCACTGATGTGACACGCCTTTTAGACACCGGTAGCACACCTTTGCATCACGTAGCCACTGCCATCTATCGTCAACAGTCAAAGATTTAAAATCATTGCATGTTTTAATGCTATGGTTTTCTTTACAAAATACACATTCTTGCTTTTTTGTAAACCCACCCTTATTTGTCGCTTTTGAATTCGCGACATTTATGCTTTCACGCCTAACTGGTTTTTCAGTAGCGTAAAAACGTTGCATATTTTGTGTCAAGCTTAACTCGGGTGATAAGCCAAAGCGGGTATGTTGATCAAACTCGCGTTTTAGAAAATCTGATAATATTTCTAACTTAGGACGCTCGGTGGTATCTTGTACTGCAAAATCAGTCCACCTAATTTTCATAGTGGGATTCAATTTCCCTAATACTGCGTGAAATAATTCAGGAGAGTATAAGTACTCTATTTGTTTTAATAATTTTATTGTTGAAATGGAGTTACGTACCCGATTAGAGAGGGTTCCGAGTTCCTTCAGATCGTTTCCCAACCGTGGAAGATTTTTCAAAGAAGATACTTCCTTAAAAACGATAAGCTCGGGAGTAGGCGCGAAGTTGACTTCGAGTGCGCGCAAGACCTCTTCCGGATCCTCCGCCGACAATAATACCGCAGCGACACATTCGCGTGCGGTACCGCGTATCGCATTATGTAGTCGGTTTAAGTTTTCTAAAGGAGAGAAATTACTTTTAGTAACATCATATATACGTTTGAATTGTAACCATTGTAAAGTGTTACCAGCGAAAGGAAATAGTTCCAATTTCTTCGAACTTGGGGCGCAAGCGAGCGCCTTTGCCGCAGCTGCGGTATCGGCTACAGCTTGCAAAAAACAAGTGTGGTTATTAAACAACTCCGTAGTAATGAGCGGGGGTGTAACACCAGCCGCCATGGACGTTTTAGTAACATTTTGTGGTTTACTACATTCCACTTGAGCGTTAATAGAGACTGCAGTTGCCTCTGTGGCCATCGGTGGTTGTACCGAGTGGCCCGGCGATGGAACAGAAGAAAAATGTTGTTCCCATCTGACTGCTGATGTGCCTCCATTAACTTTATTAGAATACCGTGAATGATTTTCTACCCACTTATTCGTCCTATTTGTGCTTACCCTGGTAGAGCTGTGGTGACTCACGCTACCCGTGCGACTGGAACCGGCCTCAGCATCTATGGCAGCGAGTTGGGCTTGTAGTTCGCTCTCTTCGACCTCCTGCTGTAACGCTGCAAGTTTATGGTCGCGCTGACGTTCGCGTGCTGCAAGTTCCCGTTCGCGAGCTGCCAGCTCTTGTTCACGTTCACGTTCACGTAACGCAAGTTCCTGCTGTTGTTCTAAGCGTCGCCTCATTGCTTGTGCCTCCAATGCTGCTTTTTGAGCTCTTACAGTTGAGGAAGAAGACCGAGTCGATTTTGTCTGAGCGGTGCGCTCACTACGAGGTCTATCCACCTCTGCAGACGAACAAGGAATAACTTGAGCACTTTCGGCAGGCGCCTGTGCGGAATCTACAATACGACGGCTAGATGCTTGATCGGCTGACATGACTCTACTTTTACTGCGGGTGATCATTAAATGTAAATAAATGAAATTATCGAACGAAAACTACAATGAAAATAATCAATAACTTACTTGAAAACGAATACTATGAAATGTCAAAAAATGGAAAAATGAAAATTTTGAATTTACTCACAATAAATGCTGGTATTGAAGGGAGAAGGACCAAATGTAAAGGAGAACTAGTGGATATATGTAATGATACGAAAGCAGATGGCGAACGAATATAATGTATTTAGGTAGAAATATATCACAAGTGGTACACACGGTTCAAGAGTAAAGACAAAGATAAGTCAACATATTTGGTTTCTATGGTAATAGTTATTCAAATAAACACTAATTTCAAAAAATGTTAAAAAAATATAAAATATAAAAGAGGTCGCAACAGTATCATTAGAAAAAACAATCGAGCTTACTATCACGGAATTATCAAATTCGTCAAGGTAAAATCTGCAGTAATTTCTTTTGACACTCTTTGTCTTTTAATAACTCAAGAATTCATAGGCTCTCGCTGTAGCGTTACAAAAACTTACACAGAAACTTAGTCGTTTGAGATTGACTGATAATTGATATGGGTAATGAATTTGGTGAAATGAAGTGCTAATGATTTTGTGCAAATGGTTTCTTTTCTAGCCCAGTACTGCGATCATGTGTGGTGAAAATCGCTACTTATGCTGTATCATGTTCAAAAAACGAGGACTACTCATCCAGCGACATTCTTTCATACAATAATTATGGTACAAGTGACGCCCAGTACGAGAGCAAATATGAGAGGCATCTAGATACCGTTTTACTTAAAGAGAAAAAGTACAAAGTGCAATAGACATAGTCCCATACATAAAGTAATAATATCCATTGCACCCCCCCCCCCTCCACCCCTTCCCCCACCCCAAGTACTTTATAGACTTTGTAGACTGACATGTTGTAGTAATGCTTATGTAAGAGGAAAGTTTATAAATATTTATTCAATAGGAACGGTTTTTTTATATTATTTGGGATATGATTGTATATTTTTATGGCCATATGATGAGGGCTGGAGGAGACTAGTTCCATTTGTGTTAATAAAGTCGTGTGGAATTGTTAAGCAACTACTTCGTTCCTGCTGACGTCACTCTGTCGCAGAAACTCAACAACCCTCTAATAAACGCACCAGTACCCCTCTCCTCACTTTTCATATAAGTTTCCATCAAAATCGGTCAAGTCGTTTCGAAGGACTATGGTAGGTAACTATAATTGTGACACGAGATCTTTATATATTAGAAATTTAATCACAAACACCCATTACATAAACGTTCCATCTCTAAACTCTCATTATAAATCAAGATATCTCAACCATGTCATCATTACCAATCATTTTGAATGTTCAACCATCTTAATATGAGGCATTTAGCAAGGAAAGCTATTTCTAACTGAAATTTATCTCGTTTGTCTAACCAATAACAAAGAAATTTAGGCCGTACCGCATTACGTTTAAGATTGAATTTGAGATTTAAGAAAGTGTGGGGCGATTATGTAAATAATGTCGTAATGACGTCATCATGGGTTATGTCGTTGCCTTGATGCGTGGTAAAGAAGATATAATAAAAGAGGAAATGTTATTTGGCGGTTTTCGAGATCGAGATGAAGGGTTCGGGTAAATAAAGTGACTGTGATTTTATTTCGAGAATTTATTGTGATTGAATGACTGGAGCTTATAGAGTTATTGATAGGGTTGTTTTCTTGACGTGATAACATCTTAAAATCGATGAACGTTGGCTGCACGCACGAAAAAGGATAATTCATTGTCACGTTCCGCCTGAGTTTTTTTTTTTTTTTTTTTTATACCACTAAAGTGGCAAACAAGCATACGGTCCGCCTGATGGAAAGCAGTTACCGTAGCCTATGAACGCCTGTAACACCAGGGGCATTACACGCGCGTTGCCGACCCTGTAAAAACCTCTTCACGCCCTTTTTGAAGAACCCCATGCTGTAGTCTCCTGAGAAAACCTCGACAGGCAGTTCATTCCACAGCTTAACCGTACGCGGGAGAAAACTTCTCTGGAACCGCACGGTACGCGACCACTTAGGCTTCAATGTGTGAGGATGAATTCCCTGTCGATGGCGAGCGGTGCGACTGTAAAAGGAGGCCGTGGGTATCATGTCAAACAACTCCTCTGAACACACCGCATTGTACAAACGGTAGAACACACAAAGGGACGCAAAATCCCTCCTCAGACTTAAAGGTTCTAAACCGTCTGTCAGTTTGGGATCGTCAACAATCCTCACAGCACGCCTCTGAATCGAGCGTATAAGCGAGAACGCGGCACAAGCGGTAGAGAGGCATCTCTCTCTTCTACTCCATCGGCCGCTGTTTTCTTATGACGCTATCACCTAAAATTATCGTTCGTAAACCGACTTTACAGACAAATAATCGATATGTTAAGTAACAACTCACTGTTTTTTTTTTACTACGACGGTTGGCAGACAAACATACGGCCCGCCTGATGTGAAGCTGTTACCGCAGCCATATTAACGCTCGCAACATTAAAATAATCGCTCGCGCGCCGCCACCCCCACTGCCAATGCAGCATCTCCTTTTCTGGTGACCTCACTCTTGTGGTTCATCAACATCTTTGAACCAAAGCCAACTTCACCTGCACGCGGTGCACCCTGCTGACTGACAAACGAAGCTCTGGCGAAAAGAGAGGTAGGGAGCGTAATTGTAAGCTACCCGACTGGGGAATGTACCTCCACCTCACAGAATACCGCAGCCAAATAACAATTCCCTTGAGGGTTGTTGTGTTCCTGCGAGTGAGTGAGGTCACCAGAAAGAAAGGAAGGATATGCTGCGTTGGCAGCGGGGGTGGCGGCGCGTGTGCAATATTTTATGTTGCAGGCGTTAATATGGCTACGGTAATCGCTTCACATCAGGCGGGCCGTATGCTTGTCTGCCACCCGACGTAGTATAAAAAAAAAAAAAAAAAAAAAAAAAAAAATGTAAGCTATCCGACTGGGGAATGTACCTCCACCTCACAGAATACCGCAGCCAAATAACAATTCCCTTGAGGGTTGTTGTGTTCCTGCAAGTGAGTGAGGCCACCAGAAAAGATGAGAGATGCTTCGTTGGCAGCGGGGGTGGTGGCGCGCAAGTGATATATTATGTTGCGAGCGTTAATACGGTTACGGTAATCGCTTCACATCAGGCGGGCCGTATGCTTGTCTGCCACCCGACGTAGTATAAAAAAAACCGCTAGAGTGGCCAACAAGCTTACGGCCCGCCTGATGGGAAGCAGCTACAGCAGCCTATGAACGCCTGTGACACCAGGGGCATCACACGCGCGTTGCCGACCATGTGTAAAGTCATTGTTTATAACTGATTATAGAAACGAAAAATATTATGACTTTAGTAAATAAACAATGAAATATTTTACGCTATTTACCAAAATTGATGTAAAATTTAAAAACCCTTAGGCAACAGTGTCCAAAACAGTCGTGTTTGATACATTCGCCCAAGGCCTTTTCTGTGTGACATTTTAAATGTTGGAATTTAAACATTTATCGTAGGTAAAATAAAACAACCTACGTATATAGTACGTGGGGTGTAATGGGGTGTAAGTGGCCCAACACTTCATGTGGTATTGTCACAACAATCCTTCCACCATATGCGATATTCACACTTCAGCCAATATCCAATACAATAATATATACCAAAAAGGTCTTTATACTATATCTACTCAGTGATAAGTTACTGTTTCGAAAATGATAAAGAAAGTGCGTTTTTTCTCCCATACAAATGCGGGAAGAAAAAGTACCTATATAAAATCCATTAATACCTTCTTTTTACTTTTTCGACAGGATGAATTTAATTAACGTCACTGGATATGAGTCGTTTAGACACAAAGTTTATTATTATTTGTTCAAAATTGTCCTGGCCTCAACAGCAAAATCATTTGTACAGTTTTACTATTCTTTTGCAGAACTTCTTGGAGCAACTCGACAGCGGCGGTTTACAAATCCTGCCAAAAATTTTAACGCAACCGGAAAATAATTAATCAACTATTAAAACGCAATAGATTTTAAATTTAAGTTCGCAAAATTACCAACTAATAAACGCTTGTTACAAACAGATTTATTAATCACGAATAACATAATTCCATACAAGCAAAACCGCAGGCAAAATATATATCAAATATATATTTGAAATCAGGTCATCGAGATCTTTATTTTGATACCCATATCGATATATTTAGAAGTAAAAAAAATTACTGAAACGACAATTTTGCGGCTCATTGCCGCCATATTGATTTTTTTTATATTTGATGTAGCCTATGTCACTCCACTCCCACAGCAAATACGAATCTAACGACACCTCTCAAGCTAAAATCCATCCAGCCGTTCAGGCTGCAGAGCGTGCCGAACAATTATACATACATACTCTCGAAAAACATAACCCTCCTTCTGTCGCAGTCCGGTAAAAAGGAAGGACTTTTTATAGTATCGGCAATGCGTTAGTGATACTGTTGGTGGTGGTGTTGCAAGGGTCCATAGACTACGACGACTGCTTATCATCAGGCAGATCGTATGTTTGTTTGCCACATTTTGTTGTATTTTTTTTTTATTCTTGTTTTTATGTAAGCTTATATAGTCTATCAACTATAAAAATAAGATATTATTTTATCAAAGGAATGTACAAACAATCAGCGCTGACATATTGATAGACTTAGGAACAAGAAAAATTGGATAATAATGTACGGAGCCGAAGTTAAAAGGCTAATTTATAAGGGAACATCAATCATCTAGTATTGGCTTTTGATGAATCACTGTGGTGGCACGGAGTCAGCGCATCGCAAATTGATTCTGTATTAAATTAATGAAAAAAAAAAAAACGACAAGGGGAATGAATGATGTGGATTTTAATTATTTTTTTTTAGCGAATATTAATGAAAGTGACACCTCCGATTTAAATTTAGACAAGTCATTTGCCGCTTTTGGGGTCATATATTTATTTTTATGTGGGTAGACGGGTTTATGTATGTAAAGTGACCACCGTGGTCGTCCGTGATATATAGATAATAAAAGACAGAGTTTCATCTTTTACTTCTCAGATCTCTTCGAAAATAGTGTGATTCAACTTTCATTGTTGACCAAAAATAAGTATTACGCATATTATTTCCAGCAATAAGAAAAGATTTCACGCGACAGTGGTACATCCGCGCTAGAAAAATCCCCAGGCGGAGCTGTCGACGTGACCTAGATGTCCAAAAGAAACGATTTCACAGTTTAAATGGGTTACAAAATGTCGTAGAATATTGTCGGTTGTTTTACTTTTTTAAACTTCATTAAAACACAATTTTTTTGGACCCAGATTACCTGGTCACTGGTCACTTTATGGACTCTACTTATTTTATTTCAATTTTGTAAGTAATAATCGGAGGTTTAGTTTGAGTTTTGAATTATATTTTTTTAATTAACTATTTTTTTTTATACTACGTCGGGTGGCAGACAAGCATACGGCCCGCCTGATGTGAAGCAGTTACCGTAGCCATATTAACGCTCGCAACATAACATATTGCTCACGCGCCGCCACCCACGCTGCCACCGCAGCAACTCCTTCCTATCTGGTGACCTCACTCACTCGCAGGAACACAACAACTCTCAAGGGAATTGTTATTTGGCTGCGGTATTCTGTGACGTGGAGGTACATATCCCAGTCGGGTAGCTTACAATTACGCTCCCTACCTCTCTTTTCGCCAGAGCTTCGTTTGTCAGTCAGCAGGGTGTACCGCGTGCAGGTGAAGTTGGATTTGGTTCAAAGATGTTGATGAACCACTGACACCCCAAATTCTCTAGACTTTTTGGTCTATAGACCAAAAAGTATTTGGTCTATAGACGTACCTGTTTGATGTATGTACCTGAATGTACTCATAACCCTGGTGTTGCACGTGTCCATAAGCTGCGGAAATTGCTTTATATTAAACGGGTAGTATGCTTGTCTACACTTGTCTCTTTTTTTCATAATCATTAACACCACACACATTATATTATTTCTTTGTTATCATTAGGCTAATGGTCCATGCAGGGTTAGGCGAGCTAGACTAGGGGTAATCTGTATAAATGTTGCTTATGGTAAGGGCACCCAAGAGGGGATTGTGCGCGTTACCCGAGCGCGTCACAAAATTATAAGGAGAAACCTTACACCTTGTAATGTACCTCAACCATATATGAACCTTTAATATAGGGGCGTTTGTTCTGGCCAGCCGATCAGACTAGTAAAAAAAAATTGATCCTCTGAAAAACTCGAGCGCGTCAGATTAAGATAAGGTAAGTTAAGAACATGGAGAAAAGTGTATCTTTCAATAATCTGACGATTTGAGCGTGGCATAAGTATCGTCCAAATCGTTAGTCATTTGAATAGGACCCTTTTTTGATTTCACTTAACATTTCCTCTGAATATCGAATACCTTTTTTTTTGTTTTTTTTTTCCCGTTTTTACAGCCCCCCCCCCCCCCCCCACACTCATTAATCGTCACATTAACATCTCTTGGTTATCAGAAAGCCATTGCGCGTAGACATTATAAATGACTGATGCGCTCGAGTATTTCCATGTGACTGTTTTTTTTACATGGTTGTAAAATTTGTACACAATTTCTCTCCCCCCGCCCCCAATTAAAAACTTTATATAAACTTTCGTTCGTTTTCGAAAGTTCGGACATAATCTTCACGATCCAACAGGTCCCCGTGACGCTTTAGTAACTGCAAATTTAGCATCCAGGCCTCCTCTACTATTATAATGCTTCATCACTAAAGTCAAACATTTGTGTACAAGAACATGTTTGTTTGTCTTTGTCTGGTTGTTTAAAAAAAAAAAGTATTTAAGTACATTTATCAGTTGTCTAGTACTCATAACACAAGTTTTACGCTTAATTTGGGACTAGATGGCGCTGTGTAAATTGTCCAGAAATATTTATTTATTTAACTATCGAGACACAGAAAGATAATGACTTAATACTTAACACCGTTTTTGAAAGTCGGTGAATAATAACAAAAATAATGTAATATTAATCTTGTTTTCGCCGATCCCGTCTAAGAATACCACGAAGGAAAGCCTTGCTCGACATCCATCAAATTAATCCTTCATCGATTTGTAATCTCATATAATTACTTTAATGTTGGCAAAAGTTATTTTTAGGCATGTAGGTCGATCATTGATAATCCAAAAAAATTTGGTAATCCAAAGCAAGAAAGAAGTATGGTATTGTCGAACCCTACTGGAGAAGTACCTTCAGAATACTGAATACCGCAGCCAAATAACAATGCTCTTGAGAATTGTTGTGTCTTTGCAAGTAAGTGAGGTCACCGTATATGGGGAGATGCTGAGTTGGCAGCAGGATTCCCAGCGCGATAACAATAGTATTTCAATCGATAGCTTCGACAAGGCTGCGATAGCCACTTTTCCGATATAGCTCAAAGAATGAGCAAGCTGAAATGACCGTTGGCCGGTCACATAGCATCTAGAATCGATAACCGCTGGTGAAGAAATTTTTTTTAGTGGCGACACTGTACTGGCAGACGCAGTAAGACGATCGCCACTAGATGGAATGGCGGCCTCAAGAAAATTTTTGGCAGTCGATGCGTGCTGGTGGCTCAAGATTCGGGCGTGTGGCTTTCTATGGTGGGGACCTGTGTTTAGCAATGGACGAATAAATAAATAAATAATATTTCTAGAGTATTTACACTAATTTACTTTATTTTTCTAGAAAAAAATGATTTCTTATTATTTAGAAATAAATAAATATTTCTAGATAATCTACACTGTGCTAACTGGCCCTAAATTAAGCACAAAGCATTAATTATGCGTACTAGACAACTGATAAATGCATTTAAATACATTTTCAACCATTTCAACCCAGATCAAGACAAAGAGACATGTTCATGCACACAAATGTTTGTCTTGTGCGGGGATCGAACCCGCGACCTCAGAGTCAATGTAGCCATTGCTGACCACCGTACTCGTCAAAATGAATGAATGGAATATAAGCTGATATGATAATTATAACTAATGAACCTCTTTATTATTAAAATTTTCTCACGATTTTGCCCACGTGTCTTAAGTGTATGCATCTTTTGTTTTTTTTTTAATACTACGGCGGGTAGCAGACAAGCATATGGCCCGCCTGGGAAGCGGTTACCGTAGCCATATTAACGCTCGCAACATAACATGTTGCTCACGCGCCGCCACTCCCGCTGCCACCGCAGCAACTTCTTCCTTTCTGGTGATCTCACTCACTCGGAGGAACACAACAACCCTCAAAGGAATTGTTATTTGGCTGCGGTATTCTGTGCGGTGGAGGTACATATCCCAATCGGGAGCTTACAATTACGCTCCCTACCTCTCTTTTCGCGAGAGCTTCGTTTGTCAGTCAGCAAGGTGTACCGCGTGCAGGTGAAGTTGGCTTTTGATCAAAGATCTTGATGAACCACTTACACCCCTACTGTTTGACATCGTATCGTGTCACTTCGACTGAACCTGCGGGCGGAAGCTTTTTAAATGGCTATGAAATAATACAATAAAAAGATGAAGCATATTTCCAATGTACACAAGGGTTTCTCAACATGTCTTTTTATGTTGAGCCCCTCGGGGTAGAAAATTAAATAAATATAACATGCTCTGTATGTAGTTTCTTTTATTTGGTAACATTTTCAGCCACATTTTATTTCATTTTATTTCAAATTCTTTGTCATTGGTCCAGCTAGAAGATGCCTGCGAATTTGCTTGTGTCTAATGTCTGCAATTTTAGAAAATATATTTTAATGAATGTTTAGGATTTTATACCATTAAGGTATATTAGAATGTTAACAGATAATATGTGTGTTAGCTTTTTTTTATATTAGCTCAGCATATTGGCTCCGCTTCGAAAAGCAGAAGAGCAGCAAAAGAGGAGCCCCAATCGCATCGGCAACGGACAAGGGACCGTGATGTCTTGTCATTTGACGCTGCCATGCTGGCCTACAAGATGCTTCTTTACGCTTCGCTTGAAGGATCCCATATTGTATGAATGAGGAAATACATATGCCGGCAACGCATTCCACTTTTTAATAGTGCGACATAGATAGGAGTTGCCGAAGGAATGATCCCAACGGAGAATTTGTGATATCGCAAGCCTGTACGTGACGTTCTGTGACGGAAAGGGGAGGAAGGGATAAGGAAAAGCAGGGAAAAGCAGGTGTTCAGAGCACTCTCCGTGGTATAAGCGGTATAACGCTACGCTACGCTTAGTGAGCCAATATCTTTGCGGAGCTCAAGAGGTAGCTAATAAAAAATAAGATATTCATGTGTTAGAGGTTTGGTTTGTAATTTCATTTTTTTATCCAATCATTAAGATATTAGAGATTGGTCAAAATATCAAGCTACTATACCATTACAGGCATATAAAAATTAGACTACTTACTGACTAAAAATGAAATAGGTTTTAAGCCCGGACGCAAAAGTATTTTTTTTTAATTTCGTTAGCGATAATATATCCACCTTTCCTGATAGAAAGACGAAAGTGAAGACTAAATGTAAGGACGGCCATTAATATTAGCGCTGCGCTGGCAGTCCCCCTTTCGGCGGCCTTTATAAATATTTCCTCACGCTTCGTCTTAATGACTCGGGATTAAAAGGACAGGGAAACACGTTTGCAGCCTTTGAAATAGTACATCTCAGAAAATGTAGGTACATTATCTAAGTTTTTAAGATTACTATGAACTGCACCGACGTCTCATGGACGGAATTTTAGGTACTAAGTACAGTTACTTAGTACCTAAAATTAAAATAGGTACTAAACTAAAAAAGACACAATAGTTTAGGTACAAAATATTATTTCTTTTTACGTGATAACATATAAGACGCTTTCGTAAATCAAGGAACGCCAGCTGCACGCACGAAAAACCATGACTCATTGTCATGCTCCGCCTGAGCCGAGCGTGCAAGCGAGAGCGCGGAACAAGCGATAGAGAAGCACGTTCGGCCTATATTCTTGTGACATTATCACGAATTTTTTTTAAAATTTCATAAAAGTTAGGTAAAATTAAAATTCATAGATCAGTATCGCCTTTCTATATACACATTACATAAAATCAATACATTCCACAAATTAAACAGGTTTTGTTTTGACCCAAAAATAGATAAAAGACATTTCAAAGAAAGAGACACGATAGAAACTCTTGTTACATTAAGCCCCTCGAGGTACAATACAGCAAGGGAAATAAGTAAAACATGTTGCGAATGTATTTGTATAGAGTTCCTTTACATGTTCTTTACGAATAAGTAGGACTTTTTGTACGTTCGTAATGGCTTTTTTCGAATTACTACATTGTACATATATTTTATGTCAAAGGTTACCGACATGGACGTTGTAAAATTGGACTCCTCATTACTGATTAGAAAATGTTTTACCATGTTTTTGTTTTCCGATGGATTTATTTTTTGTAATACTATAAATTGTCAATGTTATAATAATATCAAAATGGGTTTTTAATAGTGTTTGTTTGCTTATTTTATTATCAATTGGTATTTATTAAACTTCATAAGTAGGTATAACTTATTGCGTCTTCATTTAAATGATGTAGATTGGCATTTCTTTAATAACGGCTTATGAGAAAGAACAGCTTTTTTACTTGGACAAAAAAATAACAAACGAACACTTATGAAGAATCTAACTTGACATTTCCCAACGCGATGCCTCTCCTTTTGGTGGTTCTTATATATTTATACATAGCTTATTTTTCGCATCGCGATTTCGCTTAGGTTTGTGTTATAATTTTCTGTTCTTTATCTTATTTATTACATCTTATATATTGTATTATGAAAACACCCTGAACACTCAGGGTTCCTCTCCTTCAACTCCTCGCTACTCTTATCTTTTACCTTGTAGCTAAATTACACATCTCACTTTAGTAGCTTCGATTCTAAAATAATTGCATTTTCCTAGACTAAGTACAAAATTCATCTCTTTCTTATTGCTTGTCTAGCCCATAAAAAGAACCTACCTATTTATTGCAATTTTGTATTTCTACCTTCTAGTTTCGGCTCTAAGTTAATAAGTCATTCATTTAGAATAATAATATATCTTCATAATAATAGTGCATAGTTTTATCAATTTATTAGTTTTTTTTTCATCAACTTCCGCATCTAACTACTGCCGGCTTAGCCACAATATAAAAGGAACGAATATTCTGCGTTAGTGTGTAGATGCGAAATAGGATGTATGAAATTTCTCAGGGGATACCGTAATACGTATACGAAAATGCGGACTCAAGCTAAGTAATATGTACGATAAAAGCGTATTAGGTGAATTTTACGGTGTTGTCGTCGACAACCCTTACTCATCCCACTTCTGGGATATGGGACTACATATACTGCGGGGACTTCCCTCAATCGATTGGGAGAGCGTATTCCACCAGGCAACTGTGGGTTGGCGGAGGCCAGTGATTAAGCCGCCTCTAGGCCACTGGTTTGGCTTAACGACTATTATCTAATGATAACTGTCGGGACAGACGGATTAACGTGCCGTCCGAAGCACGGAGGAACTAGAGATAAATAAACCCATCCATGAACAGGCTACGGACTACGTTGCTTAACTTGCGTGTTCGATTAGACTGTCACGTGCAACGACACCATCGAGCTCCTCCCGCTTTAGGGTGTAATTCGACTTATTTTTAAAATATATTTGGCATATTAATAACAGCAATTTCTTTTTGTTTCAGGTAATTGCCCGTTTACAAGCTACAAGGTGTATATATACCTTGTATTCCGTTAAGATTGGATCAGGTAGGAGATCGCAACTTGTAAAAATCCAGCGGTTAAAGGATTATTTTTAATTGCTGGCCACATTGATTGGTACTCCATTTCGTTGTGCCCCTCTCTACATACCGCGTGTTACTAAGAGTGATATACTTATGTAAAATTTATTGACCACAAAATATAATATAAGGCGTATAAAAGGACTTAAAGTTAAAAGCATTCTCTACTGTTCAACCTTTTAATTTATTTAAACTGCAAGACAAAGTCTAGCCGGACTTTGTCTTGCAGTTAAAAAAAAAATCTCATATTCGCCGTATTATGTTATTATGAAATTAGACTTACTATGGGAACGGCCGAATTTTCTAGGACTCTGAAGAATTTTTGCTTGAATTAGATTTTTTTTATATAAAACTAAATCGTTGAGCGTGGAAACCAGCAATATCACGATAAACAGCGTACTGTTCTAAACTCAGTTTGCTGTACATTTGAATGCGGTAACTTACGTGAGTCTAGAGGAACCTTATAATTTGGAACACCTTTTAAGCTAACCAAAAATCCGCCCTACCTTAACCGAACACGCCTTAAATAAAACCGTTCTTTTTCTTCTTAATTTCTTATCAGTATTTATAATTACAGTACAGCCTTTTTACAGTAGGCAAGAAGCATGAAATAAATCATGTTCAGTATTCACGCTTGAAAAGAATAATTATATACTGATATTCTACGACCTTTAGAAATACCCGGTCACAGCTGTAAATACTCTGTTTTCTCAAAACATCGGCCATTTTTAATTCGCCCAATTAGATACCCAATGAAATAATTTGGCTACAAGAAAAACATTTAATACCTAATTAAAAAACAATTTTGGAAAGAAAACAATTAATCTTCGTTAAAACTGGGAACTCGTTTTTACACCGGACCGAAGGCAGGTAGGTAATTAGTTTGAGAAAACATTAATTGTCTTGAAATTTGAAACAAAAGCGTTTTTTATAAAGGTTAAATGAGTAATATGACGCCAGTTTCTTCACTTGTTTAGAAAAATTGAGGGAAACAAAACAATTGCGTCGCGTAATTTAATTTTGCGGGGTGGCATAAATTAGAAATGAAGTTAAGGCCTGAAAACCCCAGAAGACGTTGCTTAAATTAGGCTGAAAATACAATTAACGTTGATGTCAACAACCCACAATTTACGAGTATGTATGAATGTTTAAGATCCACAGAGAAAGCCGAAGTTAAAGTGGGGATTCGTAATTGTATTGAATGCTATCCAGATGTTTCGTGACGTAAATAAACATTCTAATAATATTATAAACTGGAAACTTTGCGAAGTTAGATGTTTGTTATACCACAGTATAGAAAAGCAAGGCGCTTTCAGTGGTAAACGTCTACATGGATTGGTGTAGAGAAACCAAAGTTTGCCTGAGTTATTTTTACTTATAGATGCGATTTACCTACCTCTATTTTGACAAGCAAGGTAATTGCCTGGCATTCATAAATCCCGCGCCATTTACCGTCGCGACATAATGTTAGCACTAATCAGAATCAGTTATTGAAAAGTCGTAGAGAAAATGTGTCCTGTGTGTTCACGTTCTTTTCGTTTTCTTTTCATATTGCATGTACACTAGCGTAGATATTGAGTAACGTAGTGCATGTTCACATGTGTAGATATTGAGTAAGCGCTTTGTCGCTAATTTTTACAGTTGTTATGTTTGCCTATGAACCGTTTATATTTATAAAAAATCACAGAAGTCTACAATAAAATTTGATCTATTTGAAAATGTGTAATGTATTTTATTATGGAAGCAAGCAGAAAAATAAAGTTGTTTTTTTTTTTTTACTAGACTAGTTAATTTATACAATCGATCAGTTTGTTAGCTCTACTTTTTTTCTTTTTTTTTTTACTACGTCGTGTGGCAGACAAACATACGGCCCGCCTGATTCAACAGGAAGTCGACTACTAGAGGCGGTTCATTAATTTTAGTTAAAGATTGCATGTTAGTCAAAGAGCGTGTGGACATTACTCGGCTTTCTGTTGAATGTACTATCGAGATATCTTGTGCCGAGTTAGACAAACATTTAATTATATGTGTATATAGACCCCCAAATAGTGTGTACAAAATATTCGAGGAAGTCATGGAGGATGTATTAAAGTTAGCATTTAAAAGTAATAAGAACCTAATTGTTTGTGGTGATTTCAACATTGATTTGCTTGTTGATAGTACTGTTAAATCAATTTTTTTAAATTTATTTAAATCTTTTAACTTGCATAACTTATTTCTTGAGCCCACGCGAATTACTCCAACCTCCGCTACCTGTCTGGATAATGTCTTCTGTAATTCGGAGTACTTAAATAAATGTATAATTAATGACTTACCTTCAGATCACTGTGGACAATATGTCGTATTCAATAACGTAGTTGTGGAAAAAACCAAACTTATTTCGTTCAGACCAATTACTGGTAGTAAAATATCAAAATTCAAAAATGTTTTGAAGGATAAGTTGCCACTAATAGTATATACGGAAAATGATCCTAACAAACTATATGGTGATCTTTTTAATGTAATGTCTGAAGAATTTAATAACATATTTGAACAAAAAGTGGTTAAAGTCAGAAACAATATTAAATTTTGTGAATGGGCTACCAAAGGTATTTATAAAAGTCGAAATACACTATATGATTTGTATGCTCAAAAATCGTATAGACGGGATGGCAATTTTACAGAACACGTTAGACAGTATTCTAAAATCTTTAAGAAAGTCTGTAAGGTAGCCAAGTCTAACTACATAAATAATAAAATTAAAAATTCTACCAACAAGTGTAAAACTGTTTGGAACATTGTCAACAAAGAGACTGGCAAAATAAAAGTTAAAGAAAACGACTACTCTTTGAAATGTAATAATAATATATTAACTTCAAATCAAGATGTTGCTAATGCATTTGGAAACTTTTTTACCAATGTTCCCATTGATACGACTGCCTCTCTCAATTCATCAGCCTCAGAATCCATAAGATTACTTGAGGATAATGTACAGCCCTGTGAGCATGCATTTAAATTTTGTCACATTACCCCAGATGACATTATTCGAACATTCAAACGTTTAAATATTAAGAAATCTGAGGATCTCTGGGGAATGTCCACTCAAATTGTTCTTCCTATTTTGGATACTGTTGCTACTCACCTGGCTATAGTTTTTAATGAAAGTATAGAGAGTGGTATTTTCCCAGACTTAATGAAACTTGGCAAACTTATACCTTTATTTAAATCAGGAGATAATCGTGAGCCTGGGAATTACAGACCAATCTCTATTCTGCCAGTATTGAGTAAAGTGTTTGAAACGATCATGTCAAATCAGCTGCTCGCACATCTTAATAAGTTCCACATTCTACATAAGAAGCAATACGGGTTCACCGCCGGAATGTCCACTACAGACGCAGGAATCGCGCTCGTGAAATACATATTTGAGGCTTGGGAGACGTCTCAGGACGCTATCGGTGTGTTTTGCGACCTCTCCAAAGCATTTGATTGTGTTGATCATCAGACACTGCTGCTCAAATTAAATCATTATGGTATTAAAGAGAAGGCTCTGCAAATGGTAGAATCATACCTTAGTAATAGAACTCAAACGGTGGATGTAAATGGCACAAAATCAAATGCATTTGATGTAAAAATGGGCGTGCCCCAGGGTTCAATTTTGGGTCCTCTCTTATTCTTGGTATACATCAATGATTTGCCTGATTTGGTAGAAAAATTTGCCAACGTAGTACTGTTTGCCGACGATACCTCACTTATTTTTAAAGTTGCTAGGTATAAAGACAAAATTGATGATGTTAATAATGCTCTCTCTGCAATTTTGAACTGGTTTACTACAAATAATCTCCTTCTTAACTCACACAAAACTAAATGTATTAAATTCACGTTACCCAATGTCAGGCAAGTCCATGCTGATGTAGTCATAAAGGATAACACCCTAGTTTATGACAATGATACTGTTTTTCTTGGTATTACCATTGATTCAAAGTTGCAATGGGGCCCTCATATAACGAAACTAGCTCGCAGACTCAGTTCCGCAGCTTATGCGGTTAGGAGAATAAGACAGATAGCGGACGAGACAACTGTTAGGCTCGTTTATTTTAGTTATTTCCATAGCATTATGTCATATGGCATATTGCTTTGGGGTAAAGCAGCTGACATTGATAAAATTTTTGTATTACAAAAGAGAGCCATTAGATCAATTTACAATTTGGGTTCTAGGGATTCACTCCGTGAGTTATTTAAGGAGATAAACATCCTCACTGTCGCTTGTCAATATATTTATGTAAATATTATGTACGTCCGTAAAAATATTTCGAATTTTACAAAAGTATGTGATATAACTAATGTCAACTTGCGGAACAAAAACAAATTGGTTATACCAAAACATAGACTGGGGAAGGTCAATAATTCGTTTGTCGTAAACTGCATCCGCTACTACAATAAGTTGCCGGAGTCGGTCCTGATTTTACCCGACACTAAATTCAAACAGCTTATTAAGACCACCTTATGTAAAAAGGCTTACTACAGGACCGACGATTACCTTAATGATAAAAATGTATGGCAAATTCTCGGCACAGGATGTGAAGCACAGGCGTCTTATCTTTACAAGTAGTATTGTGGATATACATATTTAGACTTTATACAATATGTATATACACTCTATACTATGATTTTTTATATTTTTATTTTTTTTACTATTTTATTTTACTTGTTTTTTTATTTTTTATTATCTCTCTTATTTTGGTTGACATACCATTTTTTTATTGTACATTGACATTCTTTTTATTGTATTATGATAATATTGTATGGCTATTTAAAAAAAAAAGACCTATATTGACAGAGTTTCTTTCGGCATTTCTTCTCGTCAATGGTCATTCCGAAATGCTGGTAGATAAAAATATACCTAATTGTAAAAGACGTGTCTAAGTGCCCGCGAGGGCCCACAGAATAAAGAATTTTGACTTTGACTTTGACTTTGATGTGAAGCGGTTACCGTAGCCATATTAACGCTCGCAACATATAATATCGCTCGCGCGCCGCCACCCCCACTGCCACCGCAGCATCTCCTTCCTTTCTGGTGACCTCACTCACTCGCAGGAACACAACAACCCTCAAGGGAACCGTTATTTGGCTGCGGTATTCTGTGAGGTGGAGGTACATTCACCAGTCGGGTAGCTTGCAATTACGCTCCCTACCTCTCGTTTCGCCAGAGCTTCGTTTGTCAGTCAGCAGGGTGCACCGCGTGCAGGTGAAGTTGGCTTTGGTTCAAAGATGTTGATGAACCACTTACATCCCAAAACTCTACTGCTCGGATCATTTTGAAAATTTACCTCCATTTTGACAAGCAAGGTAATTGCCTGGCATTCATAAATCCCGCGCCATTTACCGTCGCGACATAATGTTAGCACTAATCAGAATCAGTTATTGAAAAGTCGTAGAGAAAATGTGTCCTGTGTGTTCACGTTCTTTTCGTTTTCTTTTCATATTGCATGTACACTAGCGTAGATATTGAGTAACGTAGTGCATGTTCACATGTGTAGATATTGAGTAAGCGCTTTGTCGCTAATTTTTACAGTTGTTATGTTTACCTATGAACCGTTTATATTCATAAAAAATCACAGAAGTCTACAATAAAATTTGATCTATTTGAAAATGTGTAATGTATTTTATTATGGAAGCAAGCAGAGAAATAAAGTTGTTTTTTTTTTTTACTAGACTAGTTAATTTATACAATCGATCAGTTTGTTAGCTCTACTTTTTTTTTATTTTTTTTTTACTACGTCGTGTGGCAGACAAACATACGGCCCGCCTGATGTGAAGCGGTTACCTTAGCCATATTAACGCTCGCAACATAAAATATCGCTCGCGCGCCGCCACCCCCACTGCCACCGCAGCATCTCCTTCCTTTCTGGTGACCTCACTCACTCGCAGGAACACAACAACCCTCAAGGGAACCGTTATTTGGCTGCGTTATTCTGTGAGGTGGAGGTACATTCACCAGTCGGGTAGCTTGCAATTACGCTCCCTACCTCTCTTTTCGCCAGAGCTTCGTTTGTCAGTCAGCAGGGTGCACCGCGTGCAGGTGAAGTTGGCTTTGGTTCAAAGATGTTGATGAACCACTTACATCCCAAAACTCTACTGCTCGGATCATTTTGAAAATTTGAGTGTGTAATGGGAATCTAAATTCTGTGATGTGCAACTAAATAAGGTGGACGTGGAGACATCTTCTCAACTTTAGCTAGAGACTCGTTTGCTAGTGGACGCAGAGCTTCGCCAAGTGCCGGCAGGCCAAGTCGATGACTTTCATTTTGATAGCGTGCTCAAGCTACAATAACGGCTTATTATCGGGCCGGTCGTATGCTTATTTCCCACATTTGTAGCATTAAAACATTTCAAACAAAAATTCAAGGAAATAATTAAGCAAAAGGACCTAAAACAGCCACTTTTTTATATATTCCTATTGTCTTATTCCTGTGCTATAATATATTTGAAATATTGCATTGCAGCAATCTATATTCATCCTACTGTTTGGATACAGAATCTGCTTTAATCGAAAGCATTTACCTTTCAATCGAATGGGTTTGGAGCGTACTCCACCATGCTGCTCAATTGCGGGTTGGCAGAGGGCCAGTGTTTTTAAGTCGCCCAGTGGCTACTTGACTTAATGACTGTTCTAATGCAAACAGCCGGAATGCCGGTGGCTTGACGTGTTCTCCTAAACACGGAAATTTTAAAATGTTGCGCGACGTAAAAGTACTTCAGTGTTATAGCGATAATAAACTTTTAAATTTATATCATCGAGCTCGGTGGTCAAATGGCCAGCATTCGTTACTCCGAGATCGCAGGTTTAATCCTCGTACAAGACAACGATTTTTGTGCATGAACATATTTGTTTGTGTTGCTCTGGGTGTATTCTATGTATTCATGTATGCTTATATAAAAACAGGATTTAAGTACATTTATGAGCTATGTAGTACCCATAATACACAATTTGCTTAGTTAAGGACTAGATGAAGCTATAAAACTGAGTCCAAGCATTATTTATTTAATTATATTCGTTTGAGAACTATGATTTTAGTAAGCATTGCGCTAGTTCTGCGCTCTAGTCAAGGGGCCATCCATAAATTACGTCACACGAATTTCATGATTTTTTGACCCCCCCCCCCCCCCCAGTGTGACATCACATATTTTGCAATTTTACATCTAGATTTGCAAATACTTATTGAGTTTTTCGTTAACAGTTCAAAGTTCGTGTTTTAACACTTAGATTATAATATATTTTGAAATGTTACGTGACAAAATTTAGGACCCCTCCCACCCTTGTCACACAGTGTCATACTTCGTCGACCCCCTCCCACCCCCTTAACGTGTGACGAAATTTATGGATGGCCCCCAACGGAACACCGTCTATTGGAAACAATATAATTCCTTTAATGTATATTATTACTATCGATAATCATGCAATATTACTTATACTGTGTTAATGCATAAATCTCACTAAGTTAACTAACAACACATATAATCCATGTAATAAAACTATAACAATTAATCACTACAATCGAGCTATGCCGATTCAAAAACAAATCCACAACATTCAATTGCGGTTGACGCTCTTACAATTTATTGCTCGACCCTCTAAATCCTCGTATACTGCCATTGTTTCAAGCTCATCCCCAAAAAGCTTATCATGTCAGACAATAGCACCCCATAAAACAAAGTCACCACTTCCCAAGTAGGTATAATTCGTAAGATAAACTTAGTGTCGTCATTATTTTATTTCTTTTCATCGTGTCACCCCTTTGTGTAGAGTTCATTGTAACCTCGGTTATGATGTGCAACTTTGTCGTCTTTTGTGGTAACTTCAATGTTAGCGGTAAGGTTAATTGAAATTCTGCGACGATTCACCGTTACTGAAATATATAAGCACTGCTGGATAGCCATCCCCAATGCTTTCCACCTAAAACGATCCTCCGCCTTTTGCATCCAGCCGCTTCCTGACACATTTTATACTTACTAAATTATATACATATCATGCTAGTAACCTAAAAACGTGTGTTAAGCTGTCGGTCTGTTGGCTGTTGGTTGTTGTTTCGAATTTGCGGAAACCAGGGATTTCAAGCCGCCTGAAAGCGACTAACCTGGCAAAACGTCAGTCGCCTTTAGGTGGTTGGTTTGAAATAACTGGTCTCCGACCGCAGTCGAGCAGCGTGAGGTATGCTCTAAGTCCCTTTCAATCGAGAGGAGACCAGTATTCCAGTAGTGGGGTGAATGACGTGGGTGGATGACGATACCAGTTACATCTATGTCGTTCTAATTTAAAAGTGCTCCTTTTTTATAATGTCTCCTTATTTATGGGGTGTAAGTGGTTCATCACCATCTTTGAACCAAAGCCAACTTCACCTGCACGCGGTGCACCCTGCTAACTGACAAACGAAGCTCTGGCGAAAAGAGAGGTAGGGAGCGTAATTGTAAGCTACCCTGGGGAATGTACCTCCACCTCACAGAATACCGCAGCCAAATAACAATTCCCTTGAGGGTTGTTGTGTTCCTGCGAGTGAGTGAGGTCACCAGAAAGATAGGAGATTCTGCGTTCGCAGCGGGGGTGGCGGCGCGTGAGCAATATTTTATGTTGTGAGCGTTAATATGGCTGCGGTAACCGCTTCACATCAAGCGGGCCGTATGCTTGTCTACCGCCTGACGTAGTATAAAAAAAAAAGACAGTTGGCGTCAATATAATATATATAGAAAGCAGAGGATTACATACTGTGACAAGCATTGAGAAAGGGATTTATTCAGCAGTGGATTAGTATATGAATATAATGATGATGAATCAAATTAAAGTGTATTATCTTACAATGTAGTAATAACCTACAAAAATAAAACCCTCTTCACAATATTTTATTGACTATCGGCGTTATGTACAACCACAGTATAAGTAATAGTACTATGTACAGTATGGTCACTCCCTACCGCTCTCTCGTGTCGACCTCACCTCCCCTCTGAGACAAATCAGGAACCATTTGTATGGCGCCGCAAGCACACACGCTCATTTACGCGCTGCACAGACGTCATTGTTTATGTACTAGTAGACGACGCGGCATTTGTATGGAGTGGCCGGGGTTGTACAACTCAGCATATTGTGCTGAGTTGTGGTCAAGTAATACACAGTATAAGTGGGCATGCTTAGCACTGTTGATGAAAATACGTCAACCAATGAAAGTGGTTCCGCATTTTGCTAGAAGAATGGGCGCTTGTCCATTCTTCTATGAATGTGATGTCATCGCGTGTTGATGTCATCTTACTATGTGGGAGATCACCCGTTCAATCTTTTACTCACATTATATCTTAGATCTAAGATGCTTGTAAAAGATCAACGAATAATAGGCTACTCGCTCTTCTTATAGCTATCTATTAGTCGAAACAAATTTTAAAATCTATTCAGTAGTTTTTTGAGTCTATCCATTACAAATAATAATAGGGCATCTTCGGCTTCAACCTATAATTATCCCACTGTTGGGATACGGGTCTCCCCTCAATCGAGGGTTTAGAGCATACTCTATCACGCTGCTCAACTGCTGGTTGGTAGAAATAATAAAAAGAAATACAAATTGAAAAACTCAAAAATGCAAATCTTCTCTCATGATGGTATTTAAAGGTATAGATTAGAATGAAAGCTATAAGATAATCGATTGATTATAAAATGTCACTAGTCCTTTATAAATTCACAGTAATCCAAAAACATACAATGAATAAAACCTAGTCTAAACTGGAGCGGAAACTCATAAGCCATAAGTCCAACACTGTGTCGAGATCTCCACGAAAACTTATCTAAGTAAACTTTATACAGACTACGTTCAATTTGAAAATTCTGAAAATTCATCTCACGGAAACGACTAGATGTCGTGACATCGCAAAATTGTCTCTAAGATGTATTATACTAAAAATATACTACATATAACCGCATACATACTCGCATATAAAGCCGCATACTCTCTTGCAAAGAAAATTGAATCAGTCCCTGGATGCAGATTTTTGCAACGTGTAATTTTGTTTACGTCAATTCTCTATCTATACGAATCAAAGGTATAGAAAAACTATAGACAAATGGATAGTTGACTCCGTATTCATATAAAAAAAATAGAATTAATTTTATTAATAATTTTATAAAAGCTTATATTTCTAGATTTTTTAACGTTGTACAATTTGTAGACAGTTAAAAAAAAAGTAAAAATTTTCAAAGTCAAAGCCTACCTCACATGCACGTGGCCCTGCCGACTAGCGAAAGAGGTTCTGGTAAAAGAGATGCTACCCGACTGGGGAAGTACCTCCGCCGCATACAATAGGCCTGTAGACCATTTTTTTTTTCGATTTGTTATTTATAGACGTTACAATAATATAACTAAAGGTGAAAGAATTACTTCGATAGCATAAAAACTTCTCGAGATATGATAACTTGAAGATCACAATTTTGGACTATCCCGAAAACGCTCCATACAAAATGCATACGGTATTATGACGTCACGATACGCTATTTTATATGCATTAAATCAGAAATTTGTACGACAGCTATGTTAAATATTGCGTTTATAAAGCTAGTGCCGTAACAAAAGTTATAGTATTTTTTATTGTTTCTACAATGGTAATATTTATTTTTTATAATTTCTTACTTTTAAAATGGACTTTTCCACCAAACTTTGATCGACTATAAAACACGTCGGACATAAGTTATTAAAATTTTGAAATCGCAGATCGTTCTAGTTTTATGTATTTTACGTTACTGATAGAGAGTTTTTATAATTTTAGAACTTTGTTTACAGGCCTATTGGCATTAACCAATAATCATCGCACAGTTGGGATATTGGTCTCCTCTCAATCGAAGGGGTATAGAGCATATTATTTGCAGGTTGGTGAGCTGATTCACTGAATTTCGCAGCCAAATAACAATTTCCTTTAGAATTGATGCGTTTCTTAGAGTAAGTGCTATCACCAGAAAGGAAAAAGTTAGACGGATAAATACGGTGTCTTGTACCGGTTTTTTTAATCAAGGAAAGCTCAACAATGTGCCACATTTTTATGACAGCGCGATATAAAATCTTGGACATTCTCTATCTCATGTTTGCTATGCTATTGCGGCGTCTATTAAACGTAGTGAATTGCAAGTCTATGATCTGTGGGGCTGATGGTATTCGATGTACTCGTATATATCAAGAGCGTACAGCATAAATACGCTTGATGGATTGTGCAAGTCAAACGTTAGAGAGTTAAGCCTTGGCTTATCTATACTGGAACGTTCATTGTGTAAGCCAAAATGTTATGAAAAAAAAATGTTTCTTTTTTCACTACTGACTTATAAAACTGAGTTACTAATTTGACCAACAATAGTGTAAGAAAATAAGTAAATAAATATTCTTGGACAATTTACATACTGCCATCTAGTCCCAAACTAAGCGAAGATAAATACTATTTATTGAACGCATACATGCATAATAATTACACGTAAAACACTCTCATCAAGACCAAATGATGTTTAAGAACACAGATATTTGTCATGTGCAGGAACCGAACCTGCAACTTAGAAGTCTAAGTGGCCATTCGAACACCGGGATCGCCAAATAAGAGATCATAAAAGTAGGTTCACAAATAGACAAACTGTAAAAACTTCTTCACGCTCTTTTTGAAGAACCCCATTGATGTACGCGATAGTACGCGAGAGAAAAGACTCTATAAAATTCCTTGAAGATGTCTATACTTTTGGAAGACTCTTAATAAACACTATCTGTAAATAAGTAAATATTTCTGGACAATTTATACATCGCCATCTAGTCCCAAATTAAGCGCAAAGCATGTGTTATGGGTACTAAACAACTGATAAATGTACTTAAATACATTTTTTTGTAAATACATACTTATAATACATAGAAACACCCAGACCAAGACAAGCAGACATGTTCATGTACTCAAATGCTTGTCTTGTGCGGGAATCGAACTCACGACCTCGGAGTCAAAGTTAAAATATTGTGAGACATACGCCTCTGAACATGGGCTCATATATAATGACAGAGTGAGAGACAGACAGACAGGCCGCCGATAAATAAACAGATAGCTCTAATAATATTACCATTAATGCCAAGACATAAACCGAGTGAAACAATTTAAATATCTTGGGCATATCATTACCGAGGACCTTAGAAACGATGCCGATGTCGAAAGGGAACGCAGGGCTCTGGCGGTTAGAAGTAATATGCTGGCTCGCAGATTTTCTCGTTGTTCAGAACATCACACTGTTTAAAGCATATTGTCAAAATATGTACACGCAAAATCTGTGGGTCGACTGTACCAAACGATCTCTGGACGCCCTGTGTATACTATGTAATAATGTATGTAGGATGTTGTTGCGACATTCCCGATTTTGTAGTGCATCGGCCATGTTTGCAGAGTACCAAACTGATGGCTTTTCAGCCGTTTTCGTAAGAAAACCACATCGCTGATTCGCAGACTACGGGATAGTCGCAACAGAATCCTAGAAACGATTGCGGACCGATACACGTCGCCACTGTGGAGGACCTTGGTGCGGAGGGTGATCATGGAAACTCACACGCTTCTATGATCATCCTCAGTGCCTTGGCTCCTTTTTATACTTTTAATTTGACAATTCTTAATTCGTAATAACCAATTACTAACATTTTTCTTAGTTTACTAATTGATAGGAATCCGTATCAATTAGTAAACTAAGAAAAATGTTAGTAATTGGTTATTACGAATTAAGAATTTGTTGTCTGAAATAAACAAATTTTATTTTATTTTTATTTATTATCTAAAGTGGCCATTGCTAACCATTCGACCACCGAGCTCGTCAAATCTGTAACAAGGAACTGTAATCAAATGGTAATAGTACAGAATAGCTGAATTCCACTATCGTACAACTCGCCATAAATTAAAATTCCATCCACATTATCTTGATAATTGGCGATCTACTACAGTGCGTTTCCTAAGACATTTCATACCACTAACAGTGAAACTGTGGAATCAACTTCCCTCAGCGGTATTTTCGAACAACTACGACATGGGTGCGTTCAAGAACAGAGTTTTCATTTTCCTTAAAAGGCTGGCAACGGATCGGCGACCCGTTGGTGTCGCTGGTCTCCATGGGCGGTGGTGATTGCTTTCCACCAGGTGACCCACATGCTCGTTTGCCCCCCTCTCACATAAAGAAAAAAAAAAGAATATTTTGGCAACGCGCGTGTGATGCCCCTGGTGTTAAAGGCGTTCATAGGCTACGGTAACTGCTTAGGCTAAGGCGGGCCGTATGCTTGTTGGCCACTTTAGTGGTATAAAAAAAAAACAAGAGCTTAAAAAAAGAATAGGCTAGGTATTTGATCAACATTTTTTTTCGTTTTGATATGTAGGGACGTCTTAATAATATAACCATAGGTAAAAGAATTACTTCGATAGCACAAAAATCTCTCGAGATATGTTAATTTCAAAATCATAATTTTGGACCCGAAAACGCTCCATAGAAAAGGCTACTGAGTTATGACGTCACAGTTTTGTATTTTGTATGCATCAAATCAGAAATTTGTACGACAGCTATGTTAAATATTACGTTTATGTAATTAGCATCATAATAAAAGTTATATTATTTTTATTGCTTCTCCAATGGAAATATATTTGATTATAATTTTATACTTTTAAAATGGACCTTCCCGCCACTTTGATCGACCCTAAAATAAGTCGGACGGAAGATACCTATTAGAATGAAAATTTGCAGATCTTTATAGTTTTGTGTATTTTACGATATTGTTAAATAATATACAATTTTTGAATATTATTTCCTATAGCCTATTGTATATAATCAATCGTGCCAAATTCATAAAAGGCAAGAAATATGAGTATACGAATAATAACTTCAGTTGGGTTAGCCAGTATTGTATATGAATAAGCATGCAACATACCAGTATTTTCGAGAATCGAGTGACTTCACCGTAGTTGCATTAAGCATCTGTGAAAACAGGCGTCTTCAACGACAGCGGCTGATTAAGTCCTGTACAGTCGTCGACTCAAGTGATTAATGATACAACGTGTCCCGGTGAAGGACAGGCGTGTTAATTACATCCACATTATAAGGCGAGATTTCTGCGAGTGACTGTACGCAGGAAATGTATGACAGAAAATTAATTGTTCGTGAATATTGAATTTCGTAAGGTGAATTACGTTGTGCTTGCAGGAATTAATGGTCCCTTCATTGGGCGGTGTGATATGTGTCAATGAAGGCTCCACATATGTTTGAGTGTAAAATTGTTAGAACAATGGTTAATGATGATGGTGATTCAAAGGGCGAGGCCTTGTTTAAAAAGCAACCTACATACCTAAATATTATATTCTTTATTGCACATTAAAAAAGTTACAAGATTTTTACGTAAGTGGTATATGAACTTATCTCTAATACACATCTCTTAAAGCCAACCTCTAGCAGTGGTACGTAAAGTACAGATTAGAAGTAACTATATGCCATACAATAAATATATTACATGCAGAAATGAATCTTACTCAATGCCCGAAGTCCTACTTGAGCAAAAGTACTAAGTTTGTTTTAATATTGATACTACCATAATAACTTATCACCACATACCCGGCCTCTACTCCAGGAATTTCCTCTCCCATTTACCATTTCTAACGTGGCTGGTAAGACCGGACTACTACCATTTCAGTTTGCTGACTCTGAGAGTTGTGCCATCAATTCTGGTTCTGCGTCGATTTTCTTCGTTCCAAAGTTGACCCCTTAGAACCTCAAGCATTGTGTCCAAGTCTCTGCGTTAAAAGTTATAACGGGGAGGACGTACTGATTAACCTTTTGCATACCGCAAATTTTAGTGCTAAACCAAGCGCTGTACTAACGCTGTATTCCATGGTGGATACAGCGTATCCTATATCCCATGGTGGATCAGCGTTAGTACAGCGCTTGGTTCACCGTGGCACGTGTTGGGTGGTTCAAACTTGAAACACTTTTGCGGTGAGGATTTGCGGAAGCTTTCCAAGAGCTATCCAGCTAGTCGAATACGCCTATCGATCATTTTGTTGACATTGACCCGGTCAAGTTGTATGGCCTGCCCGAAGTAGACGGCTACGTTAGCCACTTCAATTGCTGCTATTTCTACGATAACTGAGATAGAGATAGAGGTATTGTTAGGTTTGTTCATTGTTGTTCACTTTTGTTTTGTCAAAATTCATCCCTGTCTCCACGAATGGCGAAGCCGCATTGAAAATGTTTAACATTCAACTTAGATCGATCAGCGTTTCAGTTAATCTGACCACGCCATGGGCTAACCGCAAGTGTGAGTTGTACTTGCCATTAACTTTGATTCTGCTTATCTTACAGATAACATGCTAACGAATATGATGAACATTACTGTATCAACAGTAACGTAAATTACCAAAGTTCTTCACATTTAGTCATATGAAAACGTGAGAGCTTATGATTATTTCAAAATTAACTCGTATAAGCTAAAAGCACACTGTTAATGCAATCTGATTCTCATTGCCTTTGATGAATATAAATACTTATAATTATATAATTTAAAATATCTTTCATATTTTCATAAAAACCCATTAAGATATTTGTTAACAAGTTCAATAACAAGCACTATCCCATGTAAAGGGATGTGAAAAACAATTTCGCAGCAACGCCGATCCATCACTAAAAATTGCCTCGAACGTGCACAAACAGATTAATCTTAACACGGCACCATACCAAATGTCGTTTATAGTCGTCGCTAATCCGACACACTAAAGAAGACAAATGTATCCAATAAAATAACAAACGACAGTTTTATTACACTTCCAATACAAAAGTGCGCCGTTAAGACTGTCTAATAGCGGGTAATTCCTTTAACGGGATCGCGGGATAGGTGTGTGCGGTTTGAAGTCAAACGCTTATTCGAAATCATGGGGGTTCGGCGATTTTCATTGTAATTGCTTTGGAGTGTGACTCATAATCATTAGTACTAGAGCAAACTTTACTTAAACGTAGTGCACCTTGCATATTATTATGAGTGAAAGGACGTGCCCTAAAGTGTAACGAATGCAACATTGTAATAAATGAGTTGCTTATTTGGAGATCAAATTGTATTTGTTGTCTGAGTTAACAAAACTGGTTTCTCTGCTGAAGGAATTGAAAAAGCGTAAATTTTGTTATTTTCTTTAATGGCATCATCTTCAACAAGTCAGCGGATTAGAAAAGGATTAGGAAAACAAGGTCGAGATATAGAAGATGTGATTTCCTTTTTCAAGGAAAATGATCCTGAGGTTTTTTTCTATATTTGTCGCGTGAGGCTGAGCGTAAGTAATACCGGGTAGTTTATTTAACTACCCTGTATTACTTTCGCTCAAATTGACATCTTCTTCAGGAGGTTTATTCAGATCAAAACATAGACTAGACCGTCCATTAAAACAAAATAGTATTTGTAATAATTTTGAATAGCAAATGGATACAAATTTAAATCTTATAACTGTAAAAACATCAAGTCAGTCGTCAGTCAAGTGATATTGTGGATCTTCAGGAAGCATGGCTGTTGAATAATGAGCTTCCGGTTTTGAATACCTACTGTCAATGATTTTGAGCACTTCGGTACTTCGGCAGTAGACTCAGCAACTGGTCTACTTCGTGAGAAGCCATAAGTTGGCTAAGTAAGGTAAACTAAGTAGTATGATAGATAGCGGCAATTCTTGAATGTGTGTTAAATAATTGATTTTGCCCAACTTGCCAGAATATTATAAATATTTTAAAAATGGAAAAATTTCCCTCGAATTTTTTCCATTTTTTCAATATTTATAAAGCAGTGAGTAGTTACCGTTCTTTGTTCGTTGTCAGTGTTTATATGCCAGTGGATAAAAATGAAAATCTAGTCGAGTTCTCTGACTGCGGAGAATTAGTGCTATTGTTGAATCTTGTGGGATAGAAACAGTATACATTTTGGGTGATTTCAATGCTCACCCAGATGAACTGTTTTGTGTAGAGTTGTTGAAATTTTGTGTTAATCAGTGTTGGCAGTGCTCAGGCATGGACAAATTTGGCATGAACTCTGAATCTTATGTATTTGTACGTACAAATACATAAGATTTAGTATAGAATTACATGGCAGTAGAACATGGCGATGTGTGACTAGTAGTCACATAGTATATCAACAACAAATTTACAAATTTCAACATTTGTAATGTTGAAATTTTACATGATATTTATTGGTTTGATAATTACCCATTAGTTACTTATAATTTAATTATAGTGACGTCTAAAATATTACTAAATGTACAAATAAATGATAAAATATCATGATGTGCCAGAAAACCACATCAGATTCATAAATATTATTAATATTGTAATTTGAAATTTAGAGGTATTCATTTACCAATAGAGTTTTGTCAGTGTGGTGACCGTATATGCACGTGAGCATATAGGAATTTTAGTTAAAATGTATGAAAATATTGTCACAATTTTCAGGTATGCGGTATTCGAAACATATAATGGTGATATTAATAATATAAAGAAACCTGTAGTTGAGTGGAATAAATATGTGCGGAATACTCATAGGGTGCCCGGACTGAGGTTCAGTACTTGGTTATTATATAGTAAACCTAGAAATGAGGCTGTGTATCTTCGTATGTGTAAAAGTAGGTGCAGTTTTAAAGTTAAGTTGAAATGGTGTCAGAATCGCGAAGAACAAATACGGATAGATATAATAGCTTGTCACCCATTCTAATAAAGATTTAAAAAAAAATCTGGAAATTCTGTTAGCATTTGCACTACGAGTGATGCAAAAGAGATTGCTGAAAATTTTAAGGAACATTTTTCTCAAGTAGACGCTTCTTTAGATTTCAGAGATATAGAGACTTGTACTGAGGTACCTTCTGATATAAACCCGATTCGATCGAAGATGTGGGCACTGTGATTATGGGTATGACGGGGGGCAAGTCCCCTGTGTATGATACCCTAAGTATTGAACATGTGAAGCATGCGGGTGTTCATCTTCTCAGGGTTCTGGGCTTGTTCTACTCACGGTCATCCTAAATATCTACCGAAAAACTTATTGAAAACTAATGTTGGGCCAGTTCTCAATAATAAAATTGGCGACATCTCAGACAAATCAAATCAAAATATCTTTATTCCTTGGACTTTATAAAGCACTTAGAAACGTCATACAAACTAATTATAAATTAACATGATAAACTACAGGTCCATATCGCTGGTGACGGTAATAGCCAAGGTGCTTGACGGTCTACTTGATTTATTTATTTATACTTGATGGGTTTTTAAAACAAAATATCTTGTTGCACGATGCTCAATTTGATTTCCGAGCGAAACTATCAACGGAACGTGCTATCTTAGCATTGAAGAATACCGTTGTATACTATACAGATAGAAGTACCTTCTGATATATGTCATACATCGTTACTTCTACATTGTTACTTGTGATATTTAAAGGGGAAAATTAAAGAAAAATTAAGGAAAAATAAAGATGCCTTCTGAGTTTGTTGCATTGCTTGAGCATTGGTTTAGCAATCAGATAAATCATCTAAAATAGGCAGGCATGTTTTTTTGATCCCTGTAGGCTGGATTATTGAGTGAGGCGGAGTGGATGGAGCTCACTAAACTTATTTAGCTTGTATGTTAATGAATGGGCTGCCACTTGTAGTGCGCAACGCAGAAACTCCTTCCATCCTAGTGAAAAAATAATAAATAAAATAGTGAAATGACTTCTTAATACGCAGAATTGGGCAATAAAGTATATCCTGGTACAGTATATCTACCAAATAGCTTGCTTCAAAAGTAATTTATTAGATTTGCTTTCAAAATTACAAAGTTACGAATACTGACAGTTATTGGTGAAGATAATTAAATCTACTTAAATACAGCTTCTATTCCAGTGAAATAGTATTCTCGAAAGAATAAAAACCTAGAACAACGGTGATCCTTTCAAACATGACATGACACAGAATGTCTCATTTTTAGTTAAATTGAGTAAATCTTTTTATAGTATAGCCGTAAAAAATCCCACGAAATTGTATCACAAATTATGGCAACCAACCCTCATTATAAACTCTAAGGGCAGCAATTGAAACCATTCGAACCTTTTTTCATCCCTAAATCGTAGTCTCGCTAATTCGTTTCGTACATTTTTAAAGGAAAATTTGAGGGGAATTAAAAGCACCTTGTTCCATTTGGACTATTGCCTTTATCATCGTCGAGAACCCTTATTCATCCCACTACTGGGATATGAATCTCCCCTCAATCGAAGGGGTTTAAAGCATACTCCACTTCGCTGCTCAACTGCGGGTTGGCGGAGGCCAACCGGAATGTTTCAATCCTCCAAAAGGCCACTGACTTGACTTAACGACTATCAACTAATGACAATAGCCGGGACTGACGGCTTAGCGTGCCCTCCGAAGCACGGAGGAGGTTGAGATAAATAACCCCATCCATGAACAGGCTACGGTCGACGTTGCTTAACTGGCGTGTTCGATTAGAATGTCACGCGCAACGACGCCATCGAACTCCATTGCCTTTACATCTGCCACGCAAGCTGCTTAAACTATTGTCTAACATTAATGTAATGAAGATTTCAACCACAGCGGAGCCGTGACTCTCCGCTATCACCTGTGCGGAAACTTGAAATTAGCGAATGATGGGGAGATGCTGTTTGGAGTTTCGTTATGGGATTGAATTTGGAACTAGGAACTTCGATACAAAACTAAAGTAGAACTGATATTTTGCCGGCCCCAACTATCAAGTTTGTAGAGGCTGATGACAGAGAAAACTTCTAGAGGAATAATCTAAAAGCTAAGGCTTTAAATAATTATGCACTTTTTGAGTACAGAACCCCAAAAATAAATACCAATGGTTACATGACACCCATCCATAAGATATTTAACTTCTCCATTAACTGTCAGTAAGTTTAAAAAAAAGGTTATTCGATCAAATACGGCCTCGGGCATGTCGTAAATATAAATAAATGTCCCCATTCGCTCGCGAGAGGCTCTTAATCCAGTAAAGATATCCCAAATCACATTACGAGCAAGACAAATTCTGTATACATATAAAATATGGTTATAGCATTTCGGATCTTAGGGGTCCTCCCGGGCGGGGCAAATTTGCATTAGTTTAAAGTTGGATGACTTGTGCTGAGGGGGATCAATGTGGCGTATAAATGCACTGTTCGTTGTAAAATTTGATAATGATTATTTCATGTGACTTTTTAGGTATCGAATTATATTGAAGGGTGGCGTCAAAATTGGATATAGATATTGGAAAACGAATATTTAAATAGACAAATAATAAATTAGCACTGCCGTCATAGCTTTGAGATCGATGGACGACAAATATCTAGCGTCCCGAAACCTGTCTAGGATGTGGGAGACGTAAGGCGGATAAGCGTCCGGTTTGCTAACGGCGTTCAGCTAACGGCTGTCCAGATAGAAGCGCACTTCGCCTTGGGAGCCAAGAGAACCGGTTTGTTCCACGCGCTGTTACTAGGTTCGACTACCCCCATCTCCAACATATCATCCAGCTGGCGGTTGACTTCCTTAAGGCGTTCGGGCGAAAGCGGGTAATGGAATTGGACAATAGTCCAATAATCAGTTTTTCATATTGATGATTCTATTCTAGATAATTCTTGAAAATTTGTTTTTGATATAATATATTGACATGAATGCATCTTTAAAATTCCTTCTCCGAGGCAATTAAATGATAACGAAATCAGGGGATACAGTTTGGTGTTGCAGCTACAAATCTATCATCTCCATCCAAAATTCAATTACACCACGGTATAGACGAAGCGTCAAAGAATTTATTACGCTAAGTAAGGACTACGGAACATCGCGTGCGGGGGAGGGGGAAGCGCTGCCATTTTAAGAAAATTTTAGTGCATATAACGTATTCACGTACAACACGGCCTTGACACAGTCGCATCCAATTTTTATTACAATATTATAGACTCTGTCTATCAGTTTTCCAGAGATAAATTTTAAAACTGATCAATCTAGTAACTGTACATCCAAAATGACGGCCATTTTTTGCAACCTTTTATTTAGTTTCACTGCGGTGTCTGTAATCAAGTATTGTAAGTTGAATTTTACTTACTTCCCAGTTTCTGATTGAGCTGAAATTTAGCATACCCGTTTGATTCTCAGATTATGCAAGACAACTAAATGGCACCATTTTTATTCCACTATGACACCGCTACAAAATGGTGATTGATGATTCCAGGTTTAACTCTTATGATATTGTTATCAAATAAATGAAAAGGTTTAATAAGTGAAACACAGAAACAAATTTTTTTAATTCTTTTGTTATTAACAAGTAGTAAAACATTGTTAAAAATATGTAAAATACTTGTTTCAATTCAGTTGACTGCACTATACTTTAAAGCCACACTGACCCGTAGATATCAATTTTGATTTAAAACTTAAATGGTCATTATCAAATGGATTCCACAAATTAACTAGTTTAGGATTTTCGAGCACCCTAAAGGTTAATTTACTTAGCTCGTTATCTAGCGAAAGTGGCCGGAGCTGACCTAATAGACGGACAAGTGAGGTCTAAGTGCCAAAAACAAAAACCGAGAAAGTTAACAGTTGACGAACACTTTAGAGCATTACACTTAGTTTGGGTTAAAATTATGTGCTGTTTAAAATGCGACACTTCCTCTTAATTTGAAGCCGCTGTCACAAAGTACAGTATTTAGCAAAAAACAAATAGAATATTAATGTGTTTTTAGCACCTAGCCCCTTTCTTATTTCTGATATCTCCCGGGCTTATCTGTTATGTTATGATAAGGAGAGAGGATAATTTTGCGAGGTACTTTGATGGAAAATGGTTGGAAACCATTGCACCAATTTCAAAATTTTTTTTTTCATTTGAGATGTACATTATTCTAAATGGGCATAGGCAGCCTCACCAAAGTCATTAGCGGTCGCTATTATTTCAGTGAAATGGTATACAAATGATTTCGTGAGCAGATATTGGATACAATGTGTTTAATACGTAATAAACCAAACATAACAAAAAGAAATATATCTGAAAGTTTTTTTTTTATATATGAGGGGTAACCGACCATGTGGATCATCTGATGGACAGCAATCACCACCGCCTATAGAGTTCAGCAACAGGGGTTACCGATAATATACAAAAAAATAAGGTACAAAAAAAAAAAACAAATATAACATAAACAGAATCCATTTCAGATTGTTGCGAATTTTTTGCAATGAATCCGGTATCGGGAAACTCCAATACAGTATTCAAAGATAAGACTTAAAGAAGTTTTTGCCGGTCCGCTTAGCGCTACGTTGAACCCCATCCAATATAATGTGGATGAAATTGCGAAGCGCGCAGAAATGGGCGAAATTGAGACAGATTTCAAGCTTGAAAATCATTTTAAGACGGGCGGCAACGGATTTCCGTCATAGAGTAACATTTCACAAAAGTGTAATTAGATTTTTGGGAGAATCTCGAATATTTTCCCTTCACATGAATAGTGAATCATTTATTTTTGAAGAATGTTTTTACGAATGAACGAGAAATTCTCGCTGCCTACTGTTTTAATTTCCCTTTGAGACGTAATGTATTTACGTTTCTGAGAATGTTAGTTTACATTTATGAATACAATTTGGTAACGGAAAGCAAACATTAGGTACAACAACGAGTGGGTCTTAAACAACAGACAGAATTGTTTCATCTTCTATGTTATATTTATTTTAATTTGAATGCCGAGCTTTATTGTATGTTCTTTATAAATAACTTTAGGTACTTTTCGAAAAATTTGTAAAAGTTACTGAGCGAAATCTTAAAAAAAAGAAACTGACTTTACTAAAATCTCAAAATCTTAAAAAATTTTGGAAAGTCATCCCTTGAGTGTAGTTTTGCGAATCGGAATTACTTTATGGAATTAGAGAGTTTTGATAACTCTAGCGCTAGCTCGAACTCTGTTTATAGCTAGCATCAACTTCCAGTAGAGAGAATGTATATATCTGGCTACATTTTCGAAATCTACGCAGGTTATATGGAATGTAAGTGGTTCATCAACATCATTGAGTCATAGCCAACTTCATCTGCACGCGGTGCACCCTGCTGACTGTCAAACGAAGCTCTGGCGAAAAGAGAGGTAGGGAGCGTAATTGTAGGCAACCCGACTGGGGAATGTACCTCCACCTCACAGAATACCGCAGCCAAATAACGATTCCCTTGAGGGTTGATGTGTTCCTGCGAGTGAGTGAGGTCACAAGAAATGAAGGAGATGCTGCGTTGGCAGCACGGTGGCGGCGCGCGAGCGATATTTTATGTTGCAAGCGTTAATATGGCTACGGTAACCGCTTCACATCAGACGGGCTGTAAGTTTGTCTGCCACCCGACGTAGTATAAAAAAAAAGAAAGTACGTGTAAAAGTTACTCTTTCGTCATGTGTAATTTTTTTTCGTATATTTATATATTTTATATTTAGTACAGTTCAAAAAAATACCAAACTGGGTGGTGGGTATTCAATTTTAAATTGTATTATTACTACCTGCTACAGTGTCCTTCGAAACTATGTACTGGACCCATGTCCGGGCTCGGTGTGGAAGTCTGGGAAGTAGTTTCGAAAGAGAACTGTAGTCTTTTTATTTTTTATTACGTCGGGTGGCAGACAAGCATACGGCTTGCCTGATATGAAGCGGTTACCGTCGCCATATTAACGTTCGCGACATAAAATATCGCTCACGCGCCGCCACTTCTGCTGCCAACGCAACATCTCCTTCCTTTCTTTCTGGTCTTCTCTTTTGAGATTTTAGTCTTCTGAGATAAGCGCGAGTAAATGTTACGTTAGCAACGGAGGTGCGCAAGCGTATTGTATGCTTGCTTCCGAACTTGTCTATATAAGAACAAATCAGAAAAATAACCTAACATAAGAAAAAATCGTAAGAATATTTTCTGTATCCTAAATCCCAGCATTCGTCCCCCTAATTTCGCTCCTGAAGGGTGCTTGGCGTAGTATAGAGGGAAAAATAAAGATATTAGGAAAGAAAATGGCGAGTTATAAATAAGGACAAGTGTTACTTCGCGCTCCGAGTCTGCGATGTTGGTTATTTGCTGAGCGTTAATCTCGGCTAGGTTATGTAGGTTAAGCAAACATTGGCGATAGTGATAATATTGATTGTTTAATAACAACTAGCGACTAGGTTTCGCTTGGTTGGAATTTATGGAGTTTGTTGAAAACTAAAATACCACCACGCTTCTCAAACTGTGGGTTTGTCGAGTCTACAATACAATACTCATTTTTTTTTTATACCTTGTCGGGTGGCAGACAATACGGACCACTTGATGTGAAGCGGTTACCGCAGCTATATTAACGCTCACAACATGAAATATCGCTCAACAACAACAACGCCTTCCTTTCTAGTCAACAACAACAACGCCTTCCTTTCTGGTGACCTTACTCATTCGCAGGAACAACAACCCTCAAAGGAATTGTTAATTGGCTGCTGTATTCTCTGAGGTACTTCCCCAGTCGGGCAGCTTAAAAATACGCTATGCCCTACCTATCTTTCGCCAGAGCCTCCTCTGTCAGTCAGTAGGGTACACCACGTGCAGATTAGGTTGACTTCGGTTCAAAGATGTTGATGAACCACTGACACCCCCATTATTGCACCAAAAACAGTAAAATTTTAACAGTAATCAGTTAAAATAAAATACAAAAGGTGGCCTTATCGCTTAGCGATCATCTAGAGTCCAGTATAATCATGCCGCCTAAAAGCCCCTGATTTACCTTAAAACAAGTAAGTCCCAAACCACACCCCGGTCACTCCATACAAATGTCACGTCGTTTACTACTACATAAACAATGTAGTCTGTACAGAGCGTGAATGAGCGTGTGTGCGTGCGGCGCCATACAAACTGTTCCAGATTTGTCTCAGAGGGGAGATGAGGTCGATACGAGAGAGCGGCAGGGAGAGACCATACTATACGTAGTACTATTATACTGTGCCCAAACTAAGCAAAGCTTGTACTATGGGTACTAGATAACTGACATTATACTTTTTGACATTATACATTATAATATATAGAAAACACCAAGACTTTTAGTCTTGGTGTTTTCTATATGTTCATGCACACAAATATTTGTCATGTGTGAGATCGAACTCGCAAATCTCGGAGTCAAAGTGTTCATTGCTAACCATTCGTCCACCGAGCTCGTGAAATATTTACTTTATACTTGAATATTTACCCGAAACCTCGAAAAGGGTGGAAAATTGGTATGTTTTAATTTAAAGAGCTGACCCATATAATGGAAATTTTAACTACTAATAATTATGTGTTGAAAGCTAATTATCGGTTGAATATCCCAATGTAATGCTATTAACAGCCATAATGAAATGACGTTCGAAATATTATCCAGGGTTAGGTTCATTTACGCATCAATTTCTGTGGTTTAAATACCAAAATTGTCATTACAATCGTATGAAGTATCGTATGCAGGCTGAAGTGGCAATGGGCCGGTCACATCTACCAAGTAAGTGATGGCAGATGGGGGAGGAAGGTATTAGAGTGGAGGCCGCGCGTAGGACGACGAAGTGTTGGGCGCCCTCCTTCTAGATGGTCCGATGACCTTAAGAAAGCGGCTGGGAGCGGCTGGATGCGGAAGGCGGAGGATCGTATCTGGTGGAAGGCATTGGTGAAGGCTTATATCCAGCAGTGGGTAGATACACCCTGATGATGATGAATCGTATGAAATGTCTGAGTCTTGATTTGATTCAAATGAATGTATTTAGTATTCACACATGTGACAAAAAGAAAGATCTATTTGAATGTGAATGAATGAATACACATAATGTTCTCATTACGTCTATTCATTCATTCAGTGTATTCCCCTTTGGAAAGACCGAACAAGGTTGTTCAAATGTTCACACACACAATACAACCATCTCATTTTTCTTAGTTCAGTTACCTCTTTTTTACCCATAGGTATCAATAGGTAGTACCTCTTTCTTACCTATGAGTAAGTAAGACGTTACTTGCGACTTTCTTACCCTAAGGTAAGAAAGAAGTAACTGCAGATATGACGGCTGGTATAGGTGTATGGAAGAAAAAGACATACAGCGTCGACCCCAAAAAAGGACAATTAATGTTTTTTTTTTTCTTTTTAGTGTTCAATAGCTCGAAAGAAACCTCCATAGGTTTCTCTAGTTTCTATCTATATGACTGATATATATCTATCTATATCAGGGATCCGCGTGGTCCGCGGCCCACCAGCGGTTTGTGAGAGGTAAATTTTGGTCCGTGATACAAACTTATAATGAAAGAGATTGAGCACTATTATACAAAACACTAAAACTCGAGTTATAGAATAATGGATTTATATGTCACTTACTTGGGGACTCTACTTCCAACAAAAACCTCGTAATGGTGCGCGAACATAAAAAGGTTGAGAACCAGATCTATATGATATATATACCACCGGGCTCGCGGTGGTCGAATGACTAGCAATGGCTTCTTTAACTCGTAGGTTGCGGGTTCATCCATCGACGTCGACGCCATCTAGTTACTCACAGGAACGAGATCTTACTCACTTGAACACAACAACTCTAAAATAGAAAACATGCATGTATGTTTCTTTATGACGCTCTATATCCTCAACCGCTTGACGAATTTTGACATATGAGGTGTCATTCGATTCGTCTCAGCTGTGGGAGTGACATAGGGTATATTATATTAATAAAATTGATAACAAAATATATATATATAACTTTGCAGTCGCATTTTTTATTTCATTATCGATTTATTCTTTTTCAGCATGTTAAATGTCAGGGCGCGCCAAGTGTCTGTCCTCACATTCAAAAGTTTAGTCTTTAGCGTTGAATACTAGTGGATCTCTTTTTTACTACTTAGGTAGCAAACAAGCATACGGCACGCCTGATGGAAAGCAGTTACCGCAAATTATATTTTAAATGAACCGTAATGAAGTCAACCAAACAATTTCCATCAATTACAACTTTGAATATAAACGACAACTTTGTATTTAAGTACATGTGCAGTCACTTGCACTTAAAATGGCCCACTGAAGTTGTTTAATAATTTCATGCAAGAAATAATAGTGTTGTTTTAAAAAAAAAACGCAGAGAGCCGTTGGATACAAACAGCTCTACAACGATCACTGTGGAAGTCTAATGGTCAGGCCTATGTTTATTTTTTTTTATATGAGAGAGTCTCGATCGTATAATCCAAAGTAAATCATTGCAGATTTCATATGCAAAGTCCATGACCTTATCAACATCATTTCATTGAAAAGAAAAGACTGCTTGGAAAATTTCTGTATGTAGGTAGGTAGGTAGGTAGGTTCATCAACATCACCGAACCAAAGCCAACCTCACCTGCACGTGGTGCAACTTGCTGACAAACGAGGCTCTGGCGAAAAGAGGGCATAGCGTATTTTTTAAACTGCCCGACTGGGGAAGTACCTCCACCTCCCAGAATACCGAAGCCAAATAACAATTCCCTTGAAGGTTGTTGTGTTCCTGCGCGTGAGTGAGGTCACCAGAAAAATAAAGAAAGAAGTATTGACTTGGAACGGTTCGGCGACCTCTTGGTGTTGCTGATCTCCATGGGCAGTGGTGGTTGCTTTCAATCAGGTGACCCACATGCTCATTTGCCCACCTCTCATATAAAAAAGGTCATCAGTCAAACCCTCTATACGAGTATAAATAATAATAATCACATCGCTACATTAATACCTCTTAATATGAAAGATGACATTATATCAAATCATACAACACTAATAAATTTTAGGACGAAAAAGAAACTTAAATGTAAGCCTAGTTTAACAAATATTAAAATTAAAATGCGACAAAACAAATACATTACAGAGTACAGTCTAAAACAAGAACTAATGTGAGCCCTAACTTATATCAAAGGTGCTTTAAGTCTACAAAGATTATAATAAATAAATATTCTTCGAATTATTACACAGCGCCAGCTAGTATCAAACTAAACAAAGCTTGTACTTTATATAGATAATCTTGATAGATATATATAGATAATCTTGAAATAGCAATGAATGGTTAGATTGATTAATGCGATTATTGTATGACGAATTAAGTAGTAACAGAATGTATTTCCACTGACTTTAAATAATAGAATATGTAACTACGACAAATTTAAAATCACTAGTGCCTCAATAAGGTGATTTGTAACATTTTTAATTGTCCATCTTCTTTACCACTATGTGCATGTACCCATTGTTATAAATCATTGTGAATAAATGAATATGAATATGAATATATTCTAGATAAGTGATATGTACTTAAATGCGTAGAAAACACCTAGTGCAAGACAAACCGACATGTTGATATTGAACATTATGGATATTTGATGGACGTGCTAATATAAATTTATAAATGTCAAGAGCTGTAATTAAGATTCGTATATTTGTAAGACTAATACGCGTCTACAAAGTTTGAAAGTCAATGTTATTAATTCAAATAGCTCATAATTTACACATATAATATTTGTACACGCTTATGTAATTTGCTATGTTAATTTAAACAAGATTATCTACAAGTCTTTTTTTATATTACATCGGATGGCAGACAAGCGTACGATCTGCCTGATTTGAAGCTGTTACCGTAGCCATATTAACGCTCGCAACATGGAAAATCGCTTTGGCGCCGCTACACCCACTGCCAACGCAACAACTCCTTTCTTTCTCGTGACCTCACTCAGTCGCAGGAAGCACTTCTAATAGATAGAGGTAGTTCCCCAGTCGGGCAGCTTACAAATTTGCTGTACTATACCTCTCATTTGCCACAGTATTGAAGTGAGCTTACACCCTAACTTATACGTATTTATGAAAATCAAAATATATTTGATAAACTGTTTGTTAATATGGTTCAGATTTAATAGCAGTTATAGCTAGTCTATTAGTCATTATAAAAGATAAATTTACTAGATTGAATTTATATTTTATTACAAATAACATCGGCAGATCGTATCCTTATACGACCTGCGTGATGGTAAGAAGTCGTCGTCATCTATGGACGTCACGTGCAGTTGGGATCAGCTATGATTCTAAAAGTAAGCCACTTATACTCTGACACCCCTTACGTAATAACTTTGTGTTATTATTGCACATTTCTGTAAGCAGATCGTTTCTTTGTGTTCACAAATTAAAATTCCCTAAGGTCGTAAAGTTTTTCTTTGATTTATACGCGAACAAGTTCCGAATTGTTCGTGGGAGCTTTCGTGGAATATTAATGAAGTGTCTTTATACTGTGTAATAACTTGTTATTGGAAAGTATAAAGCTCCTAGAAAAATGAAATTGTAACTTACAGCACAGTATAAGTAATAGTACTACGTACAGTATCGTCTTTCCCTTCCCCTCTCTCGTATCGAGCTCACCTCTCCTTTGAGACGAATCTGGAACAATTTGTATGGCGCCGCACGCACACTCGCTCATTCACGCTATGCACAGACTAGTACTTAGTTAACTAGTTTATTTACTTTTAAAGTTCATTTTGCCTGTGTTTGGTGTAGATTGTGATGTCCGTGAAAGCGTTAAGAGCAATCTATACTTCTGAAATCACTGTTGTAGTACTGGACTTACCACGATCAATTTTTATATTTTCCCAATTGTTTAGCAGTGTATTACAGTAAAATATAACAATGCAAAGATTCGTCACCAACACAAACCTTCCTGGTAGCTCAGTTGGAAGAGCACTTGACCGGTCCTTGAGAGGTCGTGGGTTCAAATCCCACCTTGCGGGGAAGTGATATTTTCAGTTTAAAAAAATATTTATAATATTCAGGCAAGTTGGCCGAACACAACTATTTTAATAATAATAATTTTCCCGATATTTCCGCGACATTGCATATACTTGGTCATGGGACTATTAAAGACAGCGAGTAGATGGTTCTCTGTTAAGATCAAACATATTTGGCTACCTTATTTCTTCTTCGTTTATTGTTAGGCACTTTACACACTACACTCACGGTGTCTGCTTGGGAATTTTTATAAGGAGTCCGCACACTACGTTTACACAGCTCAATCACTGGATTCCACGTTCCCGACAACTTAAAGCCATCCTCGCGATTGAAGTTAGGGTTCTTTTTTTTATTTAAATCGCTTCTCTAACGAGGCGAGGTATGAAAAGCGTCTTCGTGTTGAAATAATTGTAGGTTTAATATAAATCAATCTGGTGAAGTTTATTATCTGTTTGCAGCAGGTATTCCGCTATTGTAAATTTCTCAATTTCACTATTTTTGACTGCAGTTATATGCTCCTTGAGCAGCTGAGTCAGACCTTTTCGTTTGCCCAATATATGCACTTCCATAACTGCAATAAATTTTATAAACTCCTAATTTCTCCAGTGTGCAACCATCTTTCGGCGACCGCATGTATTCTGTTATCTTCCTGGCTGATTTAAATGTAGACCCAATGGAGTATTTCTTCAAAAGCTTGCCGAGTTTATCAGTAATGCCTTTGATATACGGAAGATATCCCGGCTGTCTGTCAACTGTCAATGTTGAAGACATACATATTCGTACAATAGAGATGTAAACAACCGTGAAAGTTTACAATTATATATACTTCTAAAAACTACAGTAATCTTTTTCAATATATGTGTCTTTTACATGAGAAGGATGCAAACGAACTTGTGGGTCACCTTATGGAAAACTATCACTACCTCCCTTGCGGATCAGCAACGCCGTTGCCAGCCTTTTAATACCGCCTTTTAATATTGTTTGATAATACCGCTGAGGGAAATTTCACCGTTCGTGGTGTAAACTCGTCTGAGGAAACTCTTGTTGTGTTATTTTTTTTTTTTTTTATACTACGTCGGGTGGCAGACAAGCATACGGCCCGCCTGATGTGAAGCGGTTACCGTAGCCATATTAACGCTCGCAACATAAAATATCGCTCGCGCGCCGCCACCCCAGCTGCCATCGCAGCATCTCCTTCCTTTCTGGTGACCTCACTCACTCGCAGGAACACAACAGCCCTCAAGGGAACCGTTATTTGGCTGCGGTATTCTGTGAGGTGGAGGTACATTCCCCAGTCGGGTAGCTTACAATTACGCTCCCTACCTCTCTTTTCGCCAGAGCTTCGTTTGTCAGTCAGCAGGGTGCACCGCGTGCAGGTGAAGTTGGCTTTGGTTCAATGATGTTGATGAACTACTTACACCCCAAATATTATTTTTGTCATTTGATGTCATGTCATATATCAAATACTGTAAACAACCGTGAAAGTTTAAAATTATATAGATTTCTAAAAACTACAGCAATCTTTTTCAATATATTTATCTTTTATATGAGAGGGTGGCAAACTAGCTTGTGAGACACCTTATGGAAAGCTACCACTACCGCCCATGGACATCAGCAACACCGTTGTCAGCCTTTCATAAATGGATCTAATCTCCATGAAGAACAATCTTCATTTACCATAATCAAGAACAAAAACAGTCTTTATTTACTATGGTAAATAAAGACACCCCATTTTTTTTTTCACAAGTATGAATTTATTCATAAACGTCATGAATGGGTTTTTGCAGTCGGCACCGCATGAGTATTGCCCATAGTACGCAAGTGCCTATGCGTAATATGCTGGTGGACGTCATCAATTCTCACAGCTCGGCTATCTGAGCTATAGTATATTTTTTACATTATAGTAATTACCATAGTAAATAAAGACTGTTCTTGAAAGTTTCCATGTCGTAATTCTTCGTTAATACCGCTGAGGGAAGTTGACTTCACAATTTCACCGTTCGTGGTGTAAACTCGTCTTAGGAAACTCTTGTTATCTTATTATTTTTATGTCACTTGATATATCAAATACCACATTACATATTTTCATATACACAATCGTCACAAATCTACATACCAGCAATAGTAATAGAAACTTGGAACCTCCCAAGGCTACTATTATAACAATATTAGCTTTCTCCATCCCACGCCATAAACGCCACAATTGTTTGGTAGACTCGGCAAACATACAAATAGCGACATAAACTGAAAGTGTTTGTGAAAGTATATTCCCTTTGTGTTCAGATAAGAACGCCTAAACAACCTTTTGTCATATATAACAGTCGCGATTTTGTCATGTACTTGACATAAACACACAATTCTGAAGCAAAGGCTTCTTATTTTATTCCTTGAAAACGATGGGGCGTATGGTTCATTGCCATCTTAAGAAACAAAATCAACTTAACCTGCACTTTGTGCTGCGGATTAGCGACAATAGTAGGGCATATCGAACCCGACTGGTGAACTAGTTTCACCTTCAGACAAATGCAGCCTAATAATAATGGGGAAGTAGCTCCCCCTTCATAAAACTGCAGCCAAGTAACAATAGAGAATTAATGTGTTTTTGTCACTGAGTGTGGTTAGCAGATGTGAGGACATGCAGCATTAGTAGCGGAGGTATCAATTATAATAATAGTAATTGCACGCATTTATATAGCTATGATAACCGCTTGACTTCAGGCGGACCGTATGCATGTGTGGCGTAGTAGGAAAATAGGTAAAGAGTAAAAAGGGATTTTTGTAGATTCATCTCCTAAGGGGGTTTAAAGTGGGCTTTAAAGTAATGAATGAATCTGTTTAAGATGAACATGAGTGGAGATTGGTTGAGAAACTAGTTGAAAATATAAATATATGTATTACAACATATTAATAAAAATACTCAGCGATACCAGAGAAGATTATTCAAAACTATTTATGTTATATATGAAATTATAAAATATACACTAAACAATTTCGATCCCGTCTCCATTTCCCTGTTATAGTTACGTAATATTATATTTTGATTTATATTATTTTATAAATTATTAAATAAGATATATAAAAAAATCAAAATAATAAAATATTTTCAAATATTAATTGGACGACTGCATATGGTTCTTCTAGGAAAAACATAAAAAGGTTTTTACAGGGTCAACAATACGTTAGTCATGATGTTTTTTGCGTTTATAAGCTGTAATGAGTGCTTACTATTAGGCGGATTGTATTCTTGTTTGTTACTTTAATAATGTAAAAAATATACTAAAGCTCAGATAGCCGAGCTGTGAGAATTGATGACGTCCACCAGCATATTACGCATAGGCACTTGCGTACTATGGGTAATACTCATGCGTTGCCGACTGTAAAAACCCATTCATGACGTTTATGAAGAAATTCATACTTCTGAAAAAAAAAATGGGGTGTGGCTGTGTGATGGACACGGCCGTATGTTCTACGTGAATACGTTATATGCACTAAAATTATCTCAAAATGGCAGCGATTCCCCCTACCACTTACGCAATGTTCCATAGTACTTACTTAGCATAATAAATTCTTTGATCCTTCATCTATTTAGTGGTGTGGTTGGTGGTTGAATTTTGGATAGATATAAAATAAATAGATACCTATGTAGCTGCAACACCAAACTGTATCCCCCGATTATATTATCATTCGTTTTTTAGGGTTCCGTACCTCAAAAGGAAAAACGGAACCCTTATAAGATCACTTTGTTGTCCGTCTGTCTGTCTGTCTGTCTGTCTGTCTGTCTGTCAAGAATTTCTATGTCGAGAATGCTAGGTATCAAGCTGAAATTTGAACTGCATACTCAGGTCTACGGTCCCATGAAGTTGTAAAAAAATCAAACTGCTAAGTTTACGTAAAAAAAGTTACGGCCGTTTATTCAGCAAAAAACGCATATTACGACACATTCTCAAGGGAATCAAAACCTATGGGGTACTTCCCGTTGACCTAGAGCTATGAAATTTGGCAAGTAACATCGTTATAGACTACAAGTACAGGAATAAATCTCAAAACTATACATTTGTAAATAGATCTTAAAAAATAGGGGGTCTATATTTTTTATAGGGTGTCGAAATTTCAAATTGGAACTACTAGTTCAAATGGGGTATCATATGAAAGGGCTTGATGTACACATTGCAAAATATATTTTATTTATTTTTTTCGACGCATTATTTCTTATTTATAATGAAAAATATCAAATTTAATAATGATACTACGTACGGAACCCTTGGTGGGCGAGTCCGACTCGCACTTGTCCGGTTTTTTTTTAATTGCCTCCCTATGCAAGCAATTTTAAATACGTAAACAAGTCAAAACCTCGAGAATAAAATTTATTCCACTACTTCAAATCACAATGAATATCATTCACTCTTACTCAACTGGAGAGTTCGCCAAAGAAAATCACCCAGCAACGGCAGTATGATCATTATGGCTGGTCTAAGGGTCCCATAAGAGAGGACAAATTCCCCGCCAATAGCAAGCTGTACGATTGCAGAAGAAAGCAAAGTATCGGACAACTCCGAACACAACCCACAATATAATAATTCATCATCATCAGCCTATATCTACCCACTGCTGGATATAAGCCTATAAGGATTTGATCCCTCAGAGAAACCCCGAGCATAGCCCTCTCCATCGCTCGCTGCGCGACCTTTAGCCTGTGGACCAGTTCGACGGTCAGTGTCCAAGTCTCTGCACCATAGGTCATTGCAGGGAGGAAGCACTGGTTGAAGACTTTAGTCATATAAGACTTTAGTTATATAATAATTAAAATACATTAATTTAGTCTCAAATCGTGTATCGTATTTAAATTAATTAAACGTTCGTGATTCGGTTTGAACTTCGTCAGTAGCGAATTAGTACGGAGTTCATAGAAACTTCGAAGGATTGCATCTGCAATACATGCTGAAATGAAACTTAGAAACTGTAGACAACATTTGAATTGGTTTACGAAATATCGTTTCTGATACCACATGTAAAAGTCTAAAATCTCTCTTTTCACCCGTCTACGGCGACGCAAAAGAAATATAATCAATATGGTGGACGTGACGTCAAAAAAAGAACATAATTATACAAAATACTTATTCCTTATAATTTTGCTGAAATCTGTAAGTTATAAATCAAATAAAACCGGACAACCGGAACATTGAAACAGTGCGAGTCGGACTCGCCCACCGAGGGTTCCGTACGTAGGATCATTATGATACAATAAGATCTTATAAGTGAATATATAGTTCTGGACTGAATTCTGCCATTCCGGCGTACAAATATTTTTACAAAATTATATGTCCCAATAAAAACATAATAATTACAATTAAACTATATGCACCAGTTAAAATATTACAAACAATATAATTTTGATTTTCAGAAATCTAACCCCCTATTTTTTAAGATTTAATTACAAATGTATAGTTTTGAGATTTATACCTGTACTTGTAGTACGTTAGTACTATTACTTATACTGTGCTTGTAGTCTATAACAATGTTACTTGCCAAATTTCATAGTTCTAGGTTAACGGGAAGTACCCTATGAGTTTTGATTCCCTTGAGAATGTGTCGAAATATTCGTTTTTCGCTGAATAAACGGCCGTATCTTTTTTTTACGTAAAATTAGCAGTTTGATTTTTTTACAACTTCATGGGACCGTAGACCTGAGTATACAGTTCAAATTTCAGCTTGATACCGCATACACGCATTCTCGAGTTAGAGGGTCTTGACAGACAGACAGAGAGACAACAAAGTGATCTTTAAGGGTTCCGTTTTTCCTTTTGAGGTACGGAGCCCTAAAAAGCATGTGGGTCACATGATGAAAGGCAATCGCCACCGCCCATAGAGATCAGCAAAAACATTTTATGTGTCTGTACATAGAGATGTTTAAGAAAAAAAAAAACCGGCCAAGTGCGAGTCGGATTCGCCCACCGAGGGTTCCGTACGTAAGATTATAAATTTGATACTTTTCATTATAAATAAGAAATAATACGTCGGAAAAATAAATAAAATATATTTTGCAATGTGCACATCAAGACCTCTCATATGATACCCCATTTGAACTAGTAGCTTCAATTTGAAACTTCGACCCCTATAAAAAATATAGACCCCTTATTTTTCAATATTTAATTACAAATGTATAGTTTTGAGATTAATTCTTGTACCTGTAGTCTATAATGATGTTACTTGCCAAATTTCATAGTTCTAGGTCAACGGGAAGTACTCTATAGGTTTTGATTCCCTTGAGAATGTGTCGAAATATGCGTTTTTTGCTCAATAAACGGCCGTAACTTTTTTTTACGTGAACTTAGCAGTTTGATTTTTTTACAACCCCTTGCGACCGTAGACCTGAGTTTTCAGCTTGCTACCTCCACGCATTTTCGACATAGAGGGTCTTGACAGATAGACAGACAGACGGACAACAAAGTGATCTTATAAGGGTTCCGTTTTTCCTTTTGAGGTACGGAACCCTAAAAATATTATGGTAGGTATTAGGAGATCAGTAGAAACCATTAAATTTAACATTACCCTTAGATTTCTTATCTATCTGAGTATAATAATATGATTGTACTATGTTTTTATAATTTTTATACATTTTCCACAGTTGTATTGCCGGCGCAGTCTAATTTAGAATCTGGCTCAAATCTTTATCTTAAAGCGGCGAATAGAAGCGAAGTTGTAAATAAATAACTGTTTATTTTATGAAATATACATAGAAGCGGATAGTCGCTAGTAACTGTAAGGAAAATTAATATTAAAGACTCACAAAGCAAATGTGAGTTCCCATTTCAACGATGTATTTTTTTTTAATATCAAATAACTCATCAACCCCGTTTCTAACAAAAACACCTACAAACCACAACAAAATTGAAAGCGATGTGACCTCACTTTTTTAACAAACACCGAGAGTCCAAATTAAAAAAGTGTCAGCCACAGGGCGACGTTCCGATCCAAAAAACTGGTGTCGATTGCAATACGAACGGCTTTGTTAACTAGCCGAATAGTGTCCGAAGCGAATGTGTGCCGAAAAAATTGCGAATTGAAACACTGCATGTATCCGTTTCTATTTCGTGAATATTTTTTCTGTGTAAAATAAAATAGCTATGCAGTTTTTCCATTAATAACTTGCGGTTGTTTTTACAGAATCTTTTTTTTTTGTCTGAATTCTATCGTTCGCACTGCACAGAAGCAATTGATTGTTAACTTCCAAGTTTTTGATAGAGAATCTTTCACAGTTAAATCGTAATTTCGCAAATGGTCCTAACTGAATATCTTTAAGGTTTAATTAATTTTAATTTTTGCTAACTTTAAGCTGAGTTGCGATCATTTTGCGACATTGCACAGTAGGTACTTTAATTTTTTTCTTATATAGAATCTGTTTTGTCAGACTTGTTTATACAAACTGTGCTGTGTTATGTGCAAACAAATGTTTTTCTATCTTTTTCTTTCTAAGTAAGTTTTGACTTTCCATGATAAAAATTAGACAGTGAGGCTCTGAAGACTCGTAGGCGACCATAGCCTGTCCATGGATGGGTTTATTTATTTCTAGCTCTATCGTGCTTCGGAGTATACGTTAAGCCGTCTGTCCCGTCTGTTGTTATTAGATGACAGTCTTTAAGCCAAGTCACTGGCTTGAAAACTCTGGCCTTCGCCAACCCGCAGTTGAACAGTATGATGGAAACCCCTTCGATTGAGGAGAGTCCCGTATCCCAGCAATGGGATGAATAAGGATTGATGACGAATTAGACAGTTAATTTGTGAAAGCCAAATTTACAGATAGTTTGGGGTGTAAGTGATTCATCAAGATCTTTGCACCATTTGCAGGTGAAGTTGGCTTTGGTTAAAAGCCAACTTCACCTGCACGTGGTGCACCCTGCTGACTGACAAACGAAGCTCTGGTGAAAAGAGAGGTAGGGAGCGTAATTGTAAGCTGCCCGACTGGGGAATGTACCTCCACCTCACAGAATACCGCAGCCAAATAACAATTCCCTTGACGGTTGTTGTGTTCCTGCGAGTGAGTGAGGTCACCAGAAAGAAAGGAAGGAGATGCTGCATTGGCAGCGGGGGTGGCGGCGCGCGAGCAATATTTTATGTTGCAAGCGTTATTATGTCTACGGTAACCGCTTCACATCATGAGGACCGTATGCTTGTCTGCCACCCGACGTACTACGTCGTATACGTATAAAAAAAACAATACTGTAGTGTTTGTTTGTTTGTGTATTATAACTAAATCATAGTTATAAACATTGTCTCGTGCTCATCGTATGGTGGGTCGCACGTCAGTTGCGTGAGCTACGGGCGAGAGCAGACGTGCTAGCTTGCACATATAGTTAGTTGCCGAGCCAGTGAACCGTGTGAGGTGAGACGGAGTACGTATAACAAATACTATGCAACCTTCCGCCATCAGTTAGTTGCCAAGGGAATTGTTATTAGGCTGCGGTTTTCTGTGAGCTGGAGGTACAGTAGGGCAGCTTATAATTAAATAAATAATAAATAAATATTCCTATGCCCAATCAGCCCCCTTACCACCAACTCTTGTTGCGGTTTAGTGGCTGAATGGAGTGCTTATTCATGACAGTGAATAAGCGACTCTATGCGATTTGAAATAGAGTCGCGTATTCATTGGTATGAATAAGCATTCTATTCAGTTATTGAGTCGCAATAGGAGTTGGTGGTAAGGGGGCTGATCTCCCCAACCCGTTTGGCCAGCGCTGCAGCGTGGGGAGTGTAGGCCAAATCCTCCTTCCAACTAGGACGGACGAGAGAGGTTCTTGCTCCTGTAGTGGAGACTAAAATGGGCCTGATGATGATGATGATCATTCCTGGACAATTTACACAGCGCCATCTAGCCCCAAATTAAGCGCAGAGCTTGTACTATGGGTAATAGATAATTGGTATAATACTTAAATACATTTTTTTTTTGTAAATATATACTTAAAATACATAGAAAACGCCCAGACCAAGACAAACAGACATGTTCATGCACACAAATGTTTGTCTTATGCGGGGATCGAACCCACGACCTCGGAGTCAAAGTGGCCATTGCTAACCATTCGACCACCGAGCTCGTCAATTACGCTGGGTTTGGCTCAAAGATAGTGATGAAAGTCTAAAACATGTTTACAGTTTGTACATTTTTATTAAGTGGGGTGTAAGAGGTTCATCAACATCTTTGAACCAAAGTCAACTTCACCTGCACGCGGTGCACCCTGCTGACTTACAAACGAAGCTCTGGCGAAAACAGAGGTAGGGAGCGTAATTGTAAGCTACCCGACTGGGGAATGTACCTCCACCTCACAGAATACCGCAGCCTGATAACAATTTCTTTGAGGGTTGTTGTGTTCCTGCGTGTGAGTGAGGTAACCAGAAAATAAGGAGATGCTGCGTTGGCAGCGGGGGTGGCGACGCGCGAGCGATATTTTATGTTGCGAGCGTCAATATGGCTGCGGTAACCGCTTCACATCAGGCGGGTCGTATGCTTGGCTGCCACCCGACGTAGTATAAAAGAAAATAGTAACATTTTTTTTTTGTGAAAATATGAAGTTAGAAAAGAAAACAGTACCAGCTCGCTGACAGCTGAGGCAAATTTGCAAACGCGTCGTTCAGCCAATCATTCAGGCTGCGACTGATGTCTGTGACACGTTTTACGAGCTCAGGTACGGAAACTACTAAATTGGATTGCACTGTATATTTGTTTCTGAAAAAAAAAGAATGAATTTGCTTAATGTCTATAGTTTCATAGGAATAGTTTGAGTAACTTGTTGTTATAGAATAGATGCATATAGAATAGGCTACTTGACAACGTTCAAAAATTGTATAAATTAAACGTTCAAAAATTGTAAAATTATTTAACAATATCGTAAAATACACGAAACTATAAAGATCTGTAAACTTTCATTCTAATCTTACGTCCGACTTATTTTAGGGTCGATCAAAGTTTGTCAGGAAAGTCCATTTTAAAAGTATGAAATTATTAAAAAATAATATTTCCATTGGAGAAGCAATAAAGAATACTATAACTTTTATTATGATACTAAGTACATAAACAAAATATTTAACATAGCTGTCATACAAATTTCTGATTTGATGCATACAAAATACAAAACTGTGATGTCATAGTTCAGTAGCCTTTTGTATGAGGCGTTTTCGGGAAAGTCAAAAATTGTGATTTTCAAATTAACGTATCTCGAGAGATTTTTCTGCTATCGAAGTAATTCTTTCACCTATGGTTATATTATAATAACGTCTTTACATAACAAATAGAAATAAAAACATAATCATCTAGCCTATTATCAAGCTCCTCTCCCATTGCAGCGCCCCACAGGGTCCTTGATATTTACTTTGACATTAAAGCAAAGACCTATGTAGGTATACATATAGGATGCAATAAATAATTGAGAATTGAGTCAAAGTGTTAATTATCATTAACAAAACGCATCCATCAAATACAATATGACTGACTGCTTGAAGGATTAATTGACTGTCTGGTTAATTAAAAGATTATAACTAAACAAAAACAAAGTAAACATTTTAGGGCGTAAGCAGTTCATGACTATCTTTATACGAAAGACAACCTCACCTGCACGTGGTGTCTCAGAAACTCGTTTGTTAGTCAGCAGGGTGACTGACAAACGAGGCTCTGGCGAAAAGAGAGGTAGGGCATAGCGTATTTTTTAAGCTGCCTGACTAGGGAAATACCTCTACCTCACAGAATACCACAGCCAAATAACAATTCCTTTGAGGGTTGTTGTGTTCCTGAGAGTGAGTGACGTCACCAGATATAAGGGAAGGAGTATATGTAAGACTGGCAACGGATCGGCGACCCTTTGATGTTGCTGATCTTCATGAGCGGTGGTGATTGCTTTCCTTCAGTTGACCCACCTGCTCGTTTGCCCTCTTCTCACATAAAAAAAAGTAAACATCTGGATAGACGGACAAAGTGTCTTTGACATTTCATGGCAACAATCACACCGCTAGCCATCGGCAGTGAAATAATTCTAACACCATAGATTAACAATTGGTCGCCGGTCCGCTTTGACTAGATGCCGCACTATCTAAAAACAACAGCTCCGTGAATGCGGCAACTCAATATTGTAGTGTGCGTAAAACAATGTGCAGAGATGCTAGTGTGCGTGAAGAATTGTATTGCAACTGATGTGCCGAGATGCTAGTGTGCATGAAGAATTGTATTGCAACAGGCTCGGGTACGCCGAGTTCGGCGTAGTATTTGTTTTTTTTTTTATTTTTATTTTTATACTACGTCGGGTGTCAGACAAGCATACGGCCCGCCTGATGTGAAGCGGTTACCGTAGCCATATTAACGCTCGCAACATAAAATATCGCTCGCGCGCCGCCACCCCCGCTGCCATCGCAGCATCTCCTTCCTTTCTGGTGACCTCACTCACTCGCAGGAACACAACAGCCCTCAAGGAACCGTTATTTGGCTGCGGTATTCTGTGAGGTGGAGGTACATTCCCCAGTCGGGCAGCTTACAATTACGCTCCCTACCTCTCTTTTCGCCAGAGCTTCGTTTGTCAGTCAGCAGGGTGCACCGCGTGCAGGTGAAGTTGGCTTTGGTTTAAAGACGTTGATGAACCACTTACACCCCCCAAATTTGTTGCCGCATTTTACAAGTGCGCCGCGGCATCTAGTCGAAGCGGAGCGGAGACCAATTGATAATCTAAGTCTAATGGCTCCTCTTCACAATGGGACGTGATGGCCCATCAAATGATCGTCCATAATCGCCGCCATGATCGGGCAGCTCTCCACACAATCGTGTCTATTCATTTACTGACTGTCTACTGTTATGATAAGACGTCTATCGATGATGGATATCAAAGTGATCACGGCTGCGGCAATATTTGTACTTAGCTCTTATAATCATTTACTTAATGTGCGCAAAAACAGAATTGTGAATTGTAAAATCCAATTCTCATTTTGATATAGTTCTTTTTTTTTTTTATATATATACTACGTCGGGTGGCAGACAAGCATACGGCCCATATTAACGCTCGCAACATATAATATCGCTCGCGCGCCGCCACCCCCGCTGCCAACGCAGCTTTTTCTTCCTTTCTGGTGACCTCACTCACTCGCAGGAACACAACATCCCTCAAGGGAATTGTTATTTGACTGCGGTATTCTGTGAGGTGGAGGTTGTACCTCGGGGAATGTATTCCCCAGTGGTAGCTTACAATTACGCTTCCTACCTCTGTTTTGGCCAGAGCTTCATTTGTCAGTCAGCAGGGTGCACCGCGTGCAGGTGAAGTTGGCTTTGGTTCAAAGATCTTGATGAACCACTTACACCCCAAAATTTTGATATAGTTCTATGAACCGAAAAGGTTTTTCATTCGTTCACGTCACCATATTGTGTTAGTAAATCGACAGAAAGAACTAGATATATAAGTACAGAACACTAAGAATATGTCCCTCTTTATTTTTTTACCGAGACGTCTACACGTCTACACTGTACCCGAGACAACTACGTACTGACTAATCGGCGATGTGTGGACGCGCACACAATCATGGGCCAACATTCCTTTGATGTACCGACAACTTACCGATTATCGGCGATGACGCCCGATCACAGACAAACACGCACGATCACGCCCTCTACACAATCGTGCTTGTCTGTAATCGTCCATCATGGGCCAATGTGAAGAGGGGCCATAACACTTTAGAACCGAAATGGTCGCCTACTCTCATGTTCCAAAACAGACACTTTTGATTCTCGCGCGAAATATCAATTTGTAATTCCCTTAAAAGGATGGCAACTGGCATGGGTAGTTGTGATTGTTTTCCATTGTCAAACATAAGGCGGGACAAAATAAAAATTAAATGGCCCGACCGGAATGGGAACCGATCTTCTTCCGCCGTTTTTATATTTATTCACTGCCCTTGTGTAATATAGCCTATCCAGGTCAAGCTGCGGTGGGGTATTATGCCGTGGATCAGTGGCCCTACCGCCGAAGCTGAAGCCGATTACATGGGATTTTTTGGTTGTGGAAATTAAACTTTAATTTAGATTGGCGATATGGCTTAGATGGACGAGCTCGGTGGTCGAATGGTTAGCAATGGCCACTTTGATTCCGAGTTCGCGGGTTCGATTCCCGCACAAGACAAACATTTGTGTGCATGAACATGTCTGTTTGTCTTGGTCTGGGTGTTTTCTATGTATCCGGAATAAAGATGAATGTACTTAAATAACATGTATTTCAGTATAATATTAGTTATCTAGTATCCATAGTACAAGGTTTGCTTAGTTCAAGACTAGATGGCAGTGTGTAATTTGTCCAGGAATATTTATTTATTTGTTTAAAAAATAATAATATGAAAGTAAAGTTATATCGCTGCGTTAACGGAGCTCTCAGCTTACCAGAATACGTTATTACAATAAAATGATCAAGGAAATAAGAATTCAACTCGAAATAATTAAAAGTTCATAACTCAACGTCATAAAATAAAATGCGGGTGAAAACTGGGCCGACATCTGTTGAGAGTCTTTAATTTTTACAAGGTTCTCGACTCTTACGCCTGCATTGTTTCTATAATTTTGTGATAATCATACTCCAAATTACAATTCCGTTTGTTACTGAAAGTAATAATAAACAAGTACATAATATAATATATGAGGATCTGGAAGGGGTCGTTACGTGTGCCAGGCTAATCGAACACGCAAGTTAAGCGACGTCGACCATAGCCTGTCCATGGATGGGTTTATTTATCTTGAGCTTCTTCGTGCTTCAGAAGGCACATTAGACCGTTGGTCCCGGCTGTTGTCATTAGATGACAGTCGTTAAGCTAAGTCAGTGGACTCTCGGCGAAGAAGAATAGTAATTCAATAGCACCCGCCTGTATCTATGCCTGTCTATAATCTTTGGAACGGAACAGAACATATGAAGAGTACAGTTGAGAAATCAATAGCTCAAGAGCTGAACCTAAAGAAGAAGTACAAAGAACAGAAAAGCTCTAGACAGAAACAAATAATATCGAAAAAATATCCACTTCAATATCAAATGTAGAAACAAATTCCAACTATTATCATTTACAGTTGAAACAAAGCTTGACCGGAGCAATACTTGTATGCAATAAAAAGGAAATGTTCCATTATACACCCTTTTTTCCAATGGCAAAGCAAAAAATTGATGATGCAAACGAACTGCCCGCACCTATTATTCTTCCCGGAAACAAAATAAACAGCGTGAACATCAAAATGCATTGGGATTCGACAAAAACTGGAAAATGGTGACTCATGAACGTGTGAGGCCGTACTATTGGTATCTACTCGAATGTTAGTTACCATTACTTTCGAGTATGAATTCGAGAACATTAATTGTGATAACGAATATTTCAAAACACACAAAATATTTGTATGCCTGCCTACACGGCAATAGCATAGTGAGACTATTTGTAATATCAAAACACCTGCTGTATCCGAACACCTATGTTATACAAATAAATTATATTCTATTCTAAAAAAAAAAAAAAAAAAAATACACGTTAATTATAGGGATTTCATGAACGGCGTTAAGTTTTTTTGCGAAGTCGGAAACGAGTAAGTGATGCCTCACACAAGCGTCCATAGGCTGAGATGACTGCTTTAAAGCAGGCAAATCGTACGCTTCATTGCTTTAGTAGTAAAGGAAAAGAGAGAAAGAGAGAAAAAGAATGCTAATTTAGGTAAGTAACCATTTATTTCAAATATCGTTCTTCTCTCTTTTATGGCTGTACCCGACAAGAGCTTAATACCAATTTGTACGATTTACCGCACACATACGTATTATTGATATAGGCATAACAATTTATGAAGTAAATTTCTTCAACTTATATTTAGCATAGCTTGCAATATGCGCCGTATGTGGCTATGTCGCAATTAAGCGGTGAAGACAATTAAATTAATAAATTAGTGTACGTCTAACTCTTGACGAGTTTGATTATTTTAACTCTCCTCGGAGTCACCCAACCCGCAGCTCAGCTCAGCATCAGCTCTTAACTTACAGCGTAGCTCTATGTAAATGCCCCCATACACCATTAAAAAGAATCCTAAGTAACTGTTTCGGACAGATGTCCAAAACATTTACTTAGGATTTTTTTTTATCACAGTATCAGTATGATAAGATTGTTATGGTGATACGGCTTTTACCACGGGCCCTACTACAGGTATCACAGTATCACTATAATAAGATTATTATAGTAATACTGTGATACCTGTAGTAGGGCCCGTGGTAAAGGCCCCGAACGAACCGTAAATGGAGATGTGCACCAGCAAGGCTAATTTTATTTCGGCAGTGACCCCGCAAAGAATAAAACGGCACGCAAAATTGTCGACGGCTGAATAGCCCAGTATAAATCGAGGCTGAAATTCCTTTATTTTGGGAAAATATGAGTGTATTATTATTTTTTGAAGTGAAAACTTCTTTAGCGCCGTTATGCACTTTTTGGGATGGGTAAAAAATGTTAAACTCGCGTCAGGACACGTGGCCTGATCGAAAATTCGTAAGACGGGAGCGTAGACCGCCGGCGCAGCGTAGGAGAGGAAGTGATATCCCCCTCTCTTTCTACCGACCGGCGAAAATGTATGCCTGTTCCTGCTGTTTGTTTTTACTGTAATATAAATTGTCATGTTTGTGTACTGTAGCGCAATAAATGAATATTGTATTTTACCACATAAATGACAGTACTTTTATACTGAGAAATAAAGCAATTCGTGCGAAATTATTGCCTAACCATTCCAAAATATTCAAAAATACACAACAATAATGTTCAAGTTTTCACTTCTGCCAGCACTCCCAGTGTGCAACTATTTTTTTTTAAATTTTATAATCCTTATAAAATAACGTACACTCTGAGATTGAAAATTGGGAAACATTATTAAACGCATCGTCATCTTAATTGACGATAAAGTTAATAATTATAAGGGAAGGGACACAGAAACGAATGCCACAAATATTAGAATACATTCAGATAATAAATAAATAAATAAATATTGTCAGACAAATTACACAGCGCCATCTAGCCCCAAAGTAAGCGAAGCTTGTGTTATGGGTACTAGACAACTGATAAACATACGTAAATATTTTTTTAACACCCAGACTAAGACAAACAGACATGTTCATGCACACAAATGATTGTCCCATGTGGGAATCGAACCCACGAGCGTTGGTGTCGAAGCCGCGTCATTGACCGCTACGCCACCGAGCTCGTCAATAATACAAGAATATGGTTTTAAAAACTAACGCTGATTTTGCTGATTACACCTTGTATAAGTAATTTACGACATGATACAAATGTGAGTATTAAAATAATAATAACCCTTATAACTATGTACTACATATGAAATGCAATAAAGATATTGAGTATTGAGTATTAATATTTTTTTATACTACGTCGGCAGACATGCATACAGCCCGCGTGATGTGAAGCGGTTACCGTAGCCATATTAACGCTCGCAACATAAAATATCGCTCGCGCGCCGCCACCCCCGTTGCCAACGCAGCATTTCCTTCCTTTCTGGTGACCCCACTCACTCGCAGGAACACAACATCAATGGAATTAGTATTTGGCTGCGGTATTCTGTGAGTTGGAGGTACATTCCAGTCGAGTAGCTTACAATTTACGCTCCCTACCTCTCTTTTCGCCAGAGGTTCGTTTGTCAGTCAGCAGGGTGCGACGCATGCAGGTGAAGTTGGCTTTGGTTCAAAGTTGATGAACCACTTATACCCCAAATATAAGTAATCCCAAATATAAATATTGCATTCAAGAGTACTAGACTCTTGAATAAAAAAGTGCAAATTACTCAAGATCACTTGTACCACTTGTACGAGTTCAGTCAATTGAATGCGTACAGCTCTTTCATTCCTCGTGGGACATCGAAGAAGATTGGTTTCAAATTGAAAAAAAAATGGTAATAGGTTGGAAATAGGATCGCAATAAGAACTCCAGACTACAAGACTTGAGCGAATGGAATTTACTAAGATGTAGGTAAGGTAAATTAATTATCATAATTTTCTATTGAGAATTTTGTTGTGTTATAATATTTGAAGGGCTTCATAGTCACAGACAACTATTTAATATTTTCTTCATATTTTATAATGAGGTCAAAGCTTAGAGGGCATATCTAGGGCCCTTGATATTTTGTGCTTCTCCTTATCTCCAACCAGACTAATGTCACAAGTAATGGAGTAATAATAATAACTTGTTGTATAAATATTATTGATTTTAACATAATAACAACATTGTCGTATGTAAGTTTAATTTTATCATACGAACAACTCAATGTATATGAATAGAGAGTGCCTTCGGCTAGACTCTCGGAGGGTCCCCTCCGAGAGTCTAGCCGGATCGGACCTTTAGTTCAAGGACCGTGCTGCATATACTACTCAAGGTTGCTAGATCCGTTTCAGGGTTTATAATTAAATGTTATGTTAAGGCAGACGTCCGTCCCTCTTCTATATTAGCCCGGTATTTAGTTCACCCAGATCTCATCTCCATAATACATTTATTTTCCATCACGCTTCGCAATAGTCTCAACGCCTGCCGAGACCTGCTCATGGGTATGTCGTTCCATTGACATATCCTGAAGCGGGTCACGGTGGGCGTACAATATTACATCAAATTTCTCAAAGAGACCTCTACGCGATGGATCCATATCCCCGCGCACGCCTATCAAATGACCGGGTTTAAGCCCGTGAGTCCAAGAGAGATATATAATAAATAATAATAACTGTTGCTTAGCAGAATAGTTCTGCAGGATATGTCAAACTTGCGATTGTCCCTTGTTTCTCGGCAAAGTCTTAATAATCTCTCTTGGCATTAAAATGCCAACTTCACCTACACGCGGTGCACCATGCTAACTGACAAACGAAGCTCTGGTGAAAAGAGAGGTAGGGAGCGTAATTATAAGCTACCCAACTGGGGAATTTACCTCCACCTCACAGAATACCGCAGCCAAATAACAATTCCTTTGAGCATTGTTGTGTTCCTGTGTGTGAGTGAGGTCACCAGAAAGGAAGGAAATGCCGCGTTGGCAGCGGGGGTGGCGGCGCGCGAACGCTATTTTATGTTGTGAGCGTTACTATGGCTATGGTAACTGCTTAATATAATAACAGGCTGGCCGTATGCTTGTCTGCCACCTGACGTAGTATAAAAAAAAATCAGGAAATGGCTGCATAAGAGAGCGGAAGGTAGCATTTTGTAAAAAGCATTGGGAAAGGTCTATATTCATCAGAGAATAGATATAGGATCATCTTGCTTATGCTATGATTTTAGTCTTTTGATTTTTTGGTATTTGGATGAGAAGATGTGACCTAGCTTCCCATATGCTGCCTCGCTGAGCTGGATTCATCTTTAATGCAGTATAATTCGATTCCCCTGTCTTGAATAACAAAGATTAAAGTTTATTTGTTTGTTCATATTATCTTTATTGTACACCACATAAATAATTCTGAATTTTAAGAATGTACAAAGGCGGGCTTATCTCTATAAGAGATCTCTACCAGCCAACCTTCGAGTGTTGGATACTGTATTTTCGAGTGACGAGCGAGGGCATTACATTAAAAAGATAAATAAAAAAGTTGACACCAAAAAGCATTGGAGAAATAATTTGAAACTTATTATTTTTTGTTTTGTTGTTTTTATTGTTATTGTTTGTTTTGTTGTTTTTGATTGTTATATCATACTGTTTTGTATGACATAACAATCAGAAACAACAAAAGTAATCAGCGTCTTAGCTTAAAAGACCAAAAAATTACGTACGATACCGAACTAAAACTGAAGCAAACGATGTTCAGCAGACGAGCAGTTTCCATCTGCTAATAACTGCGCATTTACGAGGCTGTCGTAGTTATCCATAAAATATATTAACAGCGATAGTAAGGAGAACAGATGATTAAACAACAAGTTGCGATCGTTAACGTTTTATTACTTTCAAGTTACCTACAGGTACTAAAAACTTCACAATGAAGCGACTTGTGTTCCTAGGTTTAATGCGTGTTTCCCTGATATTTATTAAAATTACTTGAACACGAGGAATGAATTATATTCCAATCTGTCTGTGTTTAAATTCCGTTGTGTTTATTGAACAATGAAACGTCAGATTATGAAAATCTATTTGATTTTTCCGACACCGCCTTCAACTATACAAAACCCAGGTTCGACCTCATATGGAGTACTGTTCGCATCTCTGGGCCGGTACGCCCCAGTTCTTGCTTGCTCCATTTGACCGCATACAACGAAGAGCAGCTCGAATGCTCAGCAACGGTGACCCAATGATCTCGGATCGATTAGACTCTCTCTCTACACGCAGAGATGTAGCGTCTCTTTGCGTTCTATACAAATTAATCTCGGGGAGTGCTCGGATGAGCTGTGATTTGATACTTGCCGCTGAATTCCACTATCGTACAACTCGCCATAAAGTAAAATTCCATCCATATCATCTTAATAATTGGCGATCTACTACAGCACGTTTCCTAAGACATTTTATACCACGAACATTGAAACTGTGGAATCAACTTCCCTCAGCGGTATTTCCGAAAAACTACGACATTCAGGGTGCCTTCAAGAACAGAGTTTTCATTTTCCTTAAAAGGTTGGCGACGCATCGGCGACCCCTTGGTGTCGCTGGTCTCCATGGGCGGTGGTGATTGCTTTCCACCAGGTGACCCACATGCTAGTTTGCCCCCCTCTCACATAAAAAAAAAATATTTAGTTTGTCTTCGTCTGGGTTTAATAAGTACAAGTATGTATTTACAAAAAAAAGTATTTATGTACATTTATCAGTTGTCTAGTACTCGTAATACAAGCTTTGCGCCTAATTTGGATCTAGATGGTGCTGTGTAAATTGTCCAGAAATATTCTTTTTTTTTTCTTTATTCCTTGGACTTTATAAAGCACTTAGAAACGTCATACAAATTAAATATAAGAATATGTATAAATCATTACTACTCTAAATCTGCAGAGCTTAGATTCACTTTTTTATTTATTACTAAGTATTATTTGTTTTACAGACTTTTATTTAGTTTCACTGCGGTGACTGTAATCAAATCTTTCTTGTTGATAAATATCATGCACTTTTTCATTGTGCTAGTTTGATTTTTGTGATTAAGAAAATTACCTAAATGCCACCATTTTTAATTCAATATGGCGGCCGCCAAAATGACAATTTATAATTTCCATATTACTTGGCTTGATGAGAAAACTTGAAAGTAGTTTTTAGGGTTCCGTACCCGAAGGGTAAAAAGGAACCCTATTACTAAGGCTCCGCTGTCCGTCCGTCCGTCCGTCCGTCTGTCACCAGGCTGTATCTCATGAACCGTGATAATTAGACAGTTGAAATTTTCACAGATGATGTATTTCTATTGCCGCTATAACAACAAATACTAAAAAACAGAATAAAATAAATATTTAAGGGGGCTCACATACGAGTACAACAAACAAGACCTTTTTGCTCGTTTTTGCTCGCAATTGATAACGATAATAGGTAGACGCTTGAAATATTCACTTAATATTTAGGGGGATCCCATACTACAAACGTGATTTTTTTTGCCGTTTTTATAGGTACGGAACCCTTCGTGCGCGAGTCCGACTCGCACTTGGCCGGTTTTATTTTTTATTAACAACTAATAAATCTTGATGAGTGTGACTATAACTGTACTTGGGGTGTAAGTGGCTCACCACGATCTTTAGAGCCAAAGTCACCTCATCCGCACGCGGTACACTCTGCCGATTAGAGAAAGAGGATCTGGCAAAAGATAGGTAGTGTACAGTGTATATTTAATCTGTCCTACTGGGGAAGTACCTCCACTCACACCCTAGTTTGCGTAAAAGTTATTCTAAATGTTAAAAAAAATAGTGTCTCGGGGTTTGTGATGTTTTTCGATAGGATTAGGCTTCTCTTGTGATTTGCAACAAGAAATAGGAGTCCGGCAAAGAGCAGGTCTGTCGACTTAGGGGATTAACAAACAGGGTCTTACCCAGATTTATTATTTATCAACATGTCGTATCTTTGTGATAAATTTATATCAGTAAAACTAGGCATTTTATTATTACGATAATTTGGGGTGTAAGTGGTTCAACAACAATCTTTGAACCAAAGCCAACTTCACCTGCACGCGTTGCACCCTGCTGACTGACAAACGAAGCAAAAAGAGAGGTAAGGATCGTAATTGTAAGCTACCCGACTGGGGAAAGTACCTCCACCTCACAGAATACCGCAGCCAAATAACAATTCCCTTGAGGGTTGTTGTGTTCCTGCGAGTGAGTGAGGTTACCAAAAAGGAAGGAAGGAGATGCTGCGTTGGCAGCGAGGGTGGCGACACGCAAGCGATATTTTATGTTGCAAGCGTTAATATGGCTACGGTAACTGCTTCACATCACGCGGGACCTATGCTTGTTCGTCACCCGACGTAGGATGAAAAAAATTAACTCGGTAAGTCGTAGGTCGTATTGGATCTTTTACTTGGTCGTATTGGATTTATCGCAGTTCATATAGTATCGATCATAATAGTAAAGTTGATACTGTTGATTGTTGGCACTTGGTGAATCATTATTATCATAATGTTTATAATAAAGCACTTGGGCTGTTCCACGTAATTATATTTATTATTACCTTATACTCATACTTGATAATGGCTTAGCGGCGAAACCGGTCAGTAATAATAAATATAATTATGTGGAACAGTACAAGTGTTTTATTATAACATTATGTTCATATAGTAACTTTATATATTTTTATATAAATTTATAAGGAAAATATTTCGTTGGGGTTTTTCGCAGCCTTCCTTACTGGGTGGGTGACTATGAGCCATTATATAAAATTTTAGTCAATATTAAGAATTCTAAAATAGGTAGTTATTTGAAATATTAAAAAATTAATTATTCACAAAACCATTTTGTAAACTTAGAATGCATTTCGAATATTTATAAACTACAAAGTTAGCAATTATACATGCTGTTTTATGATTTGAAACGCTAATGTTCCAAATCATAAAACAGCATACCCAATAAAATGTCGTATAAAACGTGCAGAAGCCATTAACGTACTATTAAATAATCAAAATGAAAAACATAAAATGCAAGTGCATACAAACTCTGAAACTCCAATAAACGTGGGATGAAATGCGCCCATAAATCGAGCCGGACAATAAAAATAACTATTTGATCGGATTAAGGCAATAGACGTTAGTACTAATACTATTATTTGATGGTATTCGACCATCAAAGTCGCACAATAGGCGAGCAATTACACCATTTGAACGCTCTTCGATCGACTGTGGTCCGTTCAGACAAAGTTGCCAACTCGAAATGCAACTAAATTGGCACAGTAATTTGTTGGAAATGTTGCTGACTGAGAGTAATTAAATAGTGACCCAGTTTTGCGAGTTGGAGATGTCTGAATTTATGCGATAATTCTAATTAACTGCTGTGGTTTTTGGAGGTATTCTATCATTTTTAGGAACTAGTGAAATTATTACTATCGTTTTGGTATTGCAGCCACTAGAAATTGAATTAATTCATACAAATATTTACAGTCTTTCCTCGATGTACATAGAAAATATCGCAAACCTCTCCTCCTTCTAGATTTTTCATACCTTTAAATCGTATAAAAATGTTTGATGATTAATTTTGTATACATGCAATTAATCACCACGATAAAATTTGCCTGATTTACATAGATCCTGGTACTTGAAGTCACCATTCTTAGTCATTTCAATGTATACTCCTGACATGAAACCTTCAGATGGTTTTAAGTTTTTCAACGATTAGTTACCGAAGGAATTGGAGAACCTCGTCGGCGACTGGCGAGAGTAGTAAAACTAGTTAAGCTTCCTATGATTGGTAACAGAGGTCAAAACCCACTTTGGGCCCATGCGCCAACGTAGTAAGTATATACCTACGTTTCACATCAAATAGTCCAGTGACCATAGTTAAATAATAGTTTATGAAACTGTTGCATAATAAGGGTTCTTAAAATAGTAGTGAGAGTTTATCACAAGAGCCGACGGCGAATGTGATAATAGCATCACACGAATATTTTAAGACCTAATTATGTGCAGTTTCATACACTACTTTTTCTAATCTCATGAAATAGATAATAATAATATCTTGAATAAAACCATGATTAATTGTTAATTTAACAGCTTTATTTCTTACTTATAAATCCATTTGTAGATCGAACAGGCGTGGTGCGCATGCACGACGCGGCGTCGCACGGCGACGCCGTGTTCACAGATTATGTAGAAAATTTTTGCATTGCAACCTATTTTTCTATATTATTGTTAATATAACCTACTTTTCTATATTGCTATTTTTCTATATTTCTTCCATTAAGAGCTGTATCAAAAAGTAACTTTTTAAATTTATTTTGATAGCTTGTGCGTAAAAGACTGACATTAAGATTCTGTGTTTAGTTGTTTAATCTCTAAATTTCAGTATGAAAGTAGGTAAATATTTTTAAACCTCATTACATTCGTAAGTCTACTTACCCATTTCAACGTAGCAGCCCAGTGGTTACTGTTAGCTGAATGGATTGATACGTAGTCTGCAATTTTGCCGCAATTCGCCGTGACTTTGTCATTTCGCGTTTCGGTTCAAAGGGAATTGTCGGTTAATTTGTTACCACCTTGTTCTAATTGCTGTAGGGAATTTCGTGAATGGAGTTTTGTGTAGTTGCTAAGTAGAGAGTAGGATGAGACTAGACTTTGAACAATGTCGTTCGTTGCGCATTGTGTAACATGTCGTAGATCAGTAAATGCTATTATTACCTTATATGTGTAACATGTCTATGTGTGTAACTTCAGTTTCTTTTCGCTAAAGTAGCGATATAAGCAGCTCACCATCACCTTCAGAAATTAAATGAAATTTATTCTGACATTGGGCCTATGTTGGCACTTAGACGCGACTTACACTTTTTTTTAAAAGTGTAAGTAAAGTAATGTTTTTTTTTGTAATTTTTCATTTACTACCATTTCGTATTTGACCATTGGCGAATAAGAATTGCTTTTTTAGAAACTTGTCAATATAGGTTCATATTATTTTTTTAAATAATCATATAATACAACTAATAACAAAATTATTTAAAAAACATTTTTACATTTATTTTTAATTTAATTAAATTAATTTGTAATTGTTGTATTATATGATTGTTGAAACAATTGTCGGGTTGAAAACACTGGCCTCTGCCAATCCGCTTTTGAGCAGCATGGTAGGAATACTCCTGAAGAAGAGACAGCAAGTACATAATATAAAAGCGCCGAGATGATAAGGATAGCGATAGTAATAGATCTTCCAGGCGACGGAAGCCGTTTTCTCACGTAATTAAGTATGGGTATGCCATATCTATAGTATTTATAATGTCTTTGGCCTGCGATGACTGCTTACCATCAGACAGCTCGTATGCTTGTTTACCACCCTAGTATTTAAAAAAAAATCACTTAATATATTTCTTGTTATCTTGTTACACCACTAAGCTCACAAACAAGCATACGACTTACCTGATGAAAAACAGTAGTCGCATCCTATATAAGCAAGCAACATTAGAAACATCACTCAAGTATTGCCAACACTATAAAAAGAATATCTGAAATTTTAGTCCCCTAAACTAGAAGCATCAATTACTAATTTCTCATCTCTATAACGTAATTTGATTTAAACCCTTTGAAGTAACCAATTTGTTAAACTTGAAAGATCGCTATTCTGGACAGTGTATAATTTCATTTACAACACAAACCTAAAGGTCTGATAGCGAACAGGCTGCCTAATTTGAACCATTATTGAGACGCCGATGTGATTACTTTTGCTAGATAGTAATCATCAGCCTGTATCTACCCACTGCTGGATATAGGCCTTTCCCAATACTTTCCACAATATGCGATCCGCCGCTTTCCGCATCCAACCACTACCAGCCATTTTTTTGAGATCGTCGGTTCATCTAAAGACGCCCTACGCTTCGTTGTCCCATACGCGGACGCAAAGCTCTAGGACTTTCCTCCCCCATCTGCCATCGCTCACTTGGCAGATGTGATAATAGTAGTTTATGAAACTGTTGCATACTAAGGGTTCTTAAAATACGAGTGTGAGTTTATCACATGAGCCGATGGCGAATGTGATAATAGACCACACGAGTATTTTAATACCTAATTATGTGCAGTTTCATACACTACTTTATCTAATCTCATGAAATATATGATAATAATATTTGAAATACAACCATGAAGTTAATTTAACAGCTATAATTCTTACCTATAAATCCATTTGCAGATCGAGCATGCGTAGTGCGCATGCGCGACGCGCCGCGCGGCGCCACGTTCACAGATTATGTAGAAAAATTTTGCATCGTTGCAATATATTTGCATTGCAACCTGTTTAAAATACCAGTATCCAGAGCTGAAGCTGTATCGAAATGGTAAAAAAGATATTTTACGATACAGTTGTCCATAGAAGAGCTGTATCGAAAAATAACTTTTTAAATTTATTTTGATAGCTTGTGCGTAAAGACTGTCAATAAGATACTGTGTTTAGTTTTTTAATGTGTAAATTTCAGTATAAGATTAGATAATTTATCTAATCTCATACTGAAATTTACACAATACTGTGTTTAGTTTTTTAATGTGTAAATTTCAGTATAAGATTAGATAATTTATCTAATCTCATACTGAAATTTACACAATAAAAAACTAAACACAGTATCTTGTGTAATGTATGTAAACGGGTCTTGTTAACAGGAATAGTTACAACCAGAGTGAAGCAAAGCTTAGAAGTATAGAAATATCCTTAGAGTTCCTAGAGAGAAATATCCTATAGAAAGATCCTCATAGCAGGCAGGCTGTACGCTTATTTGGGACCCAACAACATGGTATTACATCTCGCTAGATAGGTACACTGATTCTTTGAGCACAAGTCCTTGGCTATATTGGCAATGTATTCCGATAATAATTAGCCATTATCTTGTTAGTTGATCGTCATTATTTTTACTAAAGGACGTACCTACATTGCTGAACATAAGCCTCATCTTTGAGAAAAGCGACCGGAGCGAGCGGTACGTTATATCCGCCGAATAGTCACTTTTGGAAATGAATATGATCCAAAACCGCTGAACCAATTTTGATGAAACTTGTCACAATTAAAGACCTTGACATGCTTGAGGTTTTGTGTAAAAAAAATTGAAATCGATCATGTCCTTGAGGAATGATCATCAAATACATTTTCCATTGAAATCAATGGAAAACATACACTCAGCGAATTTACTCGATCCACTCAACCTCTATTTAGGCCCCGTGGGCTAGAATCCTGCCTAGTAGCTATATAATGCTTGGCTTTGTTCAGTAGAACAAGTAATAAGAAATAGTAATGAATGAATGAATGAATGATGAATGAATGAATGAATGAATGAATGATATTTTTTTTTATTTCACATTAAGTTGTGGTTACAAAGGTGGAACACATAATAGAGTAACAGATCGCACACTTAACCGGTTTCGGCATGCAAAATTAAATTTAAATTTAAATAACAAATTGTATTAAACAAATTAAATTACACGATAATGCTATGTTAATTCAATCAATTGTCAAAATTACAGTACAATAAAATATTGTCAAGCAAATTAGAATATAAGGTCAAACAAAGTATGTATAACGATATGTCAGAACGTAATTATGTTACAAGATAATTATATTATGTCAATACGATACAAATTACATCAATGTTGAATGTCACAATTATATGTCAGGGAAGATTATTATTTATGAATTACATATATATTATATTTTTACATACATTAAGATTACTATTATTCTCAAATGATATTTATAATTTAGTTTGTAAATATTCATTGACACTATAAAATACTTTGCCGATTAGCCATTCACGCAACGCTTTTTTAAATACATTATCTGGCAACGTTTTTATAGCTTCAGGCAACCGATTGTATATTTTGGCACACATAAATTCAGTATTCTTGGAACAAATAAAAGTTTTACTTTGTGGCAGCATTAGGCGATCAGGATATCTAACATGCTCACGTTTGCAGACATCTCTTCGCAATGTGAATAACTGTATGTTCTTCCTAATGAAAATACAAGGTTCGTAGATGTATATGCTTGGTAAAGTCAGTAAACCCAGCTGCTTGAAGAGAGGCCTACAGCTAGTGAGTGGTGGAGCCATGCATAGCGCCCTGATACATTGTTTTTGAGATATCAATAGGCGATCTGCTATAACCGAATTACCCCATATTAAGATGCCATACCTTAAATTTGATGCTACATAACCGTGGTATGCTTGCAACGCGGTTGTCTGACTACTAATTTTTGAGAGGCGCCATAGAGCATAGACAAAACGATTTATTTTAGTACATATTTTATTTACATGTTGCTTCCAGGTACAACAATTATCTAATGTTATGCCCAAGAAGTTAGCATCATTCACTTCATTAATTGTCTCATTATTATAAGTTAATGTAAGATGTTGTTTTTTCCCGCCTTGGTTATGAAATTGTATGTACTTTGTTTTAGACATATTTACTTTAAGTTTACTATCGTTGTCAGATCGTCAATACATCATTGATCCAATCATAAATAATCAAAGAAACACAAAACAAGTTGATGACAAATTAACGCAAATCTCTTTGAACTGAACCTGTAATGGCTAAGCTTCAGAGAATCCTAGCATAATTGGAAACTAACAACATCTTTGTTCGTTCAATCAATGCTAAACTAAATAACGAAGTAAGGATACGAACATAGCATCTATTCACAATCTTCGGCGTTTATGAAATAATGATTTAGATATACATAATATGTACATAATGGGTAAAAATTATCAAATATATATTATATATTTGATAATTTTTACCCATTTCCACTGAAAAACAACATACTTATTGGTACGAAGTTCACGCGGACGATCGCTAGTACTATTATCATAAATAAATATTGTCAGACAAACTACACAGCGCCATCTAGCCCCAAAGTAAGCGAAGCTTGTGTTATGGGTCCTAGACAACTGATAAACATACGTCAATACATTTTTTTTGTATATACATACTTATGATACATAGAAAACATCCAGACTAAGACAAACAGACATGTTCATGCATACAAATGTTTGTCCTATGTGGGAATCGAACCCACGAGCGTTGGTGTCGAAGCTGCGTCATTGACCGCTACGCCACCGAGCTCGTCATCACCATTATATATGCACTGCTGGACCTTCTTTAATGCATTTCAACATATGCGAACCACTGCTTTCACATCTAGCCACTTCCGGGCTTCTTTTTTTTTGCGTTCATCCGTCCATCTCTAGAGGGTGGACGCCTAACGCTTCGTGGCCCCATGCAGGAACTCCACTCTAGGACTTTTCTCCTCCATCTGTCATCACTGACTCGGCAGATATGGCCAGGCCACTACTACTTCAGCTTACTAACTCTGATACCTATATCAGCGGATTTTGGATTCTCTGGATTCTTGGAGAAACTTTGAACATAGCTCTCTCCATCATAGGCTGTGTGTTTCAGGTTATCGACCTATCCAACAGTGACAGTCCAAGTTTCGGCATGTTACTGATATATTTTACAATCAGGTGACACTGAAATTTTTTATTAAAATTTTTGAAAAATCCCCTACTTTCTACTCTAGTCAAGCCCTTTCATTTGATACCCATATTGAGGGTGTTGTGAAAAAATATATTTAATTCGCCATTTTGTGGTGGCGGCCATTTTGGATTTGAGCTAGTCAAGATCTTTTATTTGTAACCCATAATTGAAGGTGTTTTGAAAAAATATGTAATCCGTCATTTTGTGGCGGCACACACATACACACACACACACACACACACACAACCACACACGCACACATACACAAACACGTGATACACAGACACACAGAGATACGTCAAACTTATAACACCCCATCGTTTTTGCGTCGAGGGTTAAAAATAAAGAATTTGATTTCAAGACATAATTTCGTGTTGAAACAAAATCGATGCCATCATCAAATCTTAATAATTACGCCAAAACACGTTACGCTATACCAAGCTTAAACGGCAAGCAACAAATTTCACTCGTTCATGATATACGATACATAATATGTTGTTTATGAGTATGTAAATATCCCGTTAGGAGCGTGTTAGGGTTAATAACACGAGGGAGTAACAACCTTTTTATATTACTCTAGGTTTTGCGTTGGCTTCATCTCATTTATTTATAATTGATAGGTTTACATATTGGACGATGTTTGTACATCCTCCAATATGTAAGCCATAAAGAGATCTTGTGTAGCTTTATGTGGATGGATTTTAATGCTTTTATTATTTTTGCGAGCCGAATGTCTAGCAATTAAAAAAAAAATACTTTGAATCTGGGGTCGCGGGTTCGATTTCCGCACAAGACCAACGTTTGTGTGCATGAACATGTCTGTTTGTCTTAGTTTGGGCGTTTTCTATGTATTATAAGTATATATTTAAAAAAAAAATGTATTTAAGTACATTCATCAGTTGTCTTGTACCCATAGTTCAAACTTTGCGCTTAATTTGGGACAGCACACAGCGTCATCTAGTGTAAATTGTCCAGAAATACATATTTATTTATTATTATTTTCAGATTATGTATTTTACAATAGGTGCAAACGATAGAGCCCACACCTTATAGACTTGAATTTCATTCAATGCCAATTTCTAAGTTGTGGCTGTGTTAGACGTAATATCAAGAAATAGAGATATTAATCTCTCCTCTTTTTAGATTCTCCGCTCCTTGTTTTTAGACTGTTTTTGATATTTTTAATAAGAATTGTAAAACTAAGTATTATTTCAGTAACTAACATTGTTATTATATAAACACTTATATGCATAGATACAACCCGAATACTGTTGTTAACCGACGCGTTGACAGACCTTAGTGTATATATATGATTATGACTAAAACGCAAGTACATATATTATTATCTTTGCGCTAGTTCTACCACTAAAAGAGCGTAGCTGGAGCTCGAGGAAACCTAAACATTCGACAAATGTCGAATATCGATCTATTACTGTAACTTAGAGAGATGACGTTTAGTTTACGCCAGCTGATAAACGCAAACTATGGCCGGATAACACTCCATACATACATTTTACTGACTCCGCATATTGTTAGAAAGGACGGTTTCCGATCTGGGACAGATGAAACGAAACCGGACGTTAGATTTTTTATTGCACTGTGCGTTACAAACAAAAATATTTGAAATAAAAGTAGTCAATTTTTTCGACAGTGGCGGACGAGCACACGGCCTGGGGAACGTCGAAAGTTTCTATTAAAATTTTTGGTATAGAAATTTTCGATATTATGTGGCCGGCTTATGCATGGTGATACTAATAATATATAAATGTGAGTGCATCGAGCGGCGTCGCACTAATGGAGTACTATTACTTATACTGTGCTAATGGTTAGATTTTTTATTGCACCGTGCGTTGCAAACAAAAATGATTGAATTAAAAGCAGTCAATTTTTTTCGATAGTGGCGGACGAGCACGCGGTGTGGGGAACGTCGAAAATTTGTATAAAAATTATTGGTATAGAAATTTTCGGTATTATGTGGCCGGCTTATGCATGATGATAATGCATTGAGTGCATCGATCGGCGTCGCACTAACGGAGTACAATAGTACTCCAGTAAGTAATAAGTTATACTGTGCTAATGGTTAAAGATTGACGAGACGAGAGAGCTGCAGAAACTGCCTATAGCGTGTAGAATATTATCACAGGTATGCTTATTATGTTTATGTTATTATTATCAGCCATGTGGTTTCCGGCAGAATAGAATCACTCCGTCTCTTCCCGTGGATGCCGTACAAGGCGACTAAGGGAAATACATTATAAAACATCGATCAGGCCTCCCCAACCCGTCTGGCTAGCGTGGGGAGTGTAGGCCAAATCCTCCATCTGTATGTAACGGACGAGAGAGGGTCGTGCTCCTGTAGTGGAGACTATAATGACCTGATGATGATGCTTATTATAAATCTGTGACACTATTACCTATACTGTGTTTGTTTTTTTTATGAGAATGGGTAAACGAGCATGGGTCACTTGATGGAACGTTAACCGATGGACCAGCAACACCAATGGGTCGACGATCCGTTGCCAGCCTTCCTTTCTTCCTGGGGAACCCTCAAGGGAATTGTTATTTGGCTGTGAGGTGTAGTTACTTCCCCAGTCGGGCAGCTTAAAAAATACGCTATGCCCTACCATTCTTTCCGCCAGGGCCTCGTTTGTATGTACACTATTACCTATACTGTTATACATACATAGTAGAAGAACAGCCTAGAGAGCGCTCAGCCATAGCTCAGCGGTCTTTTCCGTACCAGTCATCCAATGGAGACGTGTAAACAGAACAATAGGCTATTTTCCAATTTAAAAATTGTACAAATAAATTAACAATATCGTAAAATACACAAAACTATAAAGATCTGCAAACTTCCATTCTAATATCTTCTGTCAGACTTTTTTTAGCGTAGATCAAAGTTTGGCGGGAAAGTCCATTTTAAAAGTATGAAATTATTAAAAAATAATAATTCCAATGGAGAAGCAATAAAAAATGCTATAACTTTTATTATGATACTAATTACATAAACGTAATATTTAACATAGCTATCGTACAAATTTCTGATTTGATGCATACAGAATACAAACCTGTGACGTCATTATTCGGTAGTCTTTTGTATGGAGCGTTTTGGGGCAGTCTAAAAATTGTAATTTTCAAATTAACATATCTCGAGAGATTTATGTGCTATCTAAGTAATTCTTTCACCTTTCACCTGGTTATATTATGGAGACTTCCCTACATATCAAACCGAAAAAAATGTTAGTCAAATAGCCTATTGTGTGGGGCGTGCGTGGTGAAGGAGGGGCAAGAGTGTAAGTACCGATCGAGTAGCCATATAGTTTACGAGTATCATGCTACTCTATTAGTAGTTGATTGGTATACACGCGTCTAGCGCCAGCGCGCGAGATGATGCATTTTACTGTTATACATATTATTTTATTTGATTTTGTTTCAATGTTTTAATTTTTTAATGACGCTTTAATATGTTTGAAGGACTTATGTCTAGATGAAAGTGGCATTTCTCGAGATATCAAAGATATTGGCTTACTAGTATATACCTAGTTCTTATATTATTGTCGTACTGTTGTTTGTATGTGTATTTATCTCAAGTGTTATTTTAGACTGGCACACAAAACGGTGCTAAGAAGCTTCTAGAGAGAGACACTATTTTTCACCTAAATGGTTCGTTAGATCGATCAAGAATATGCATTCTATCGACGTAGCTGCCATCGACAACGGCTTCCATGCATCTGACTTTAAACGAAAAGCTGGCAACCTATTTGCAATAATTCTCAGGCAATCTGTATACTGCCAACTTCAACATAAAAATTTTGTGCTAAGCCTGATCAAACGCATTCGCTTAATCTGAGGTTGTCAGCGAAATCCTCATAACAGAATATATTTACGTATAAATTAAAATTGCTTCCATAGGGAGACAATTTAAAAAACCGGCCAAGTGCGGGTCTGACTCGCGCACGAAGGATTCCGTACCATTATCTATAGAAACAGCAAAAAAAACACGTTTGTTGTATGGGAGCCCTCCTTAAATATTTCTTTCATTTTTATTAAATGATTTATTTTTTAAAGTGAATATATAACTAAATATTATGTGAGTATTTCAAGCGTCTATCTATTGCCGTTATCAATTGCGAGCAAAAACGAGCAAAAAATTCACGTTTGTTGTATGGGAGCCACCTTAAATATTTATTTTATTATATTTTTTTAGAATTTGTTGTTATAGCGGCAAGAGAAATACATCACCTGTGAAAATTTCAACTGTCTAACTATCACGGTTCATGAGATACAGCCTGGTGACGGACGGACGGACGGACGGACGCACAGACAGCGGAGCCTTAGTAATAGGATTCCTTTTTTACCGTTTGGATACGGAACCCTAAAAAACTAATGATAACAAAATCGGGGGATACAGTTTGGTGTTGCAGCTACAAATCTATCATCTCCATCCAAAATTCAATCACGCACTGGGTGGATGAAGGATCAAAGAATTTATTACGATAAGTAAGAACTATGGAAATCGCGTGTGGGGAGGGGGAAGCGCTGCCATTTTCAGATAATTTTAGTGCATATAACGTATTCACGTACAACAGACGGCCGTGTCCATAAGACAGCCACACCCCTTTTATTTAAAAAAAAAAAGGTAAGGTAAGGTATAAGGACTAAATTGGTCAATAAGCGAATAGTTGTTCATGTTACATAACAGGTGTATACAAAGGTGAACTTTGAGAGCCCTACAAAAATAGACTAATTCTTGAAGAAGGTTATAAGCTACTTGACATCACATTGCGTTGAATAGGCGAATAAAAACCACGAGCAGAACTAGTATTCAAGAAATAATAATTGTTCTTCATCTGCCTTGAAATTTTTACAGAAATATTTCAACTGAGCTGATGACATTTCAGACGTGCATCCGCTATAGAAACTCCCGTCGTTTCGCTAGCTAACAATAAAACGGGGTCGTACAAAAAATAACAGGCAAGTCTCAACTGGATGCATTCAAGAAATCCTTTAAAGACGTTTTAAATTGCTTTAATTCTCAAAGTTGGGCTGTGAAGTTAAACAGGAAAGAGCTCGATGGAAAAGTGGAAATATGAGTGTCTAATTCGGGTAACATTTGCGAAAACTTTTATTACTATTAAAACTCACCGCTATTTCGCGATATATCACTTCATATATTAACAACTGACAGTTAAAAATGCATGCATAATGTAAAATTCATAATTATTATTCATTCTATTTCTAACACTAAAATACTGCTATCAAAAGATAAAAATGGTATGATATTAAAATTACTGAAGCGTCAAATTAAACATAATCGGTGTTCTGTTTTGTGATTCGCTTTATTTCAATTTTTTTCTTTAAATTAACCAAATTTCAGCTTCCATGTCTGTGAGTCTCAGAAAACAGACGGACGGCCGTCTATTTAAGACTATGGAGTTCTAATATTAAGTAATAATAATGATAGTTCTATTATTAAGTAAGCATTTATAGGCTATGGTTATCGTTTTACGTCAGGCGGTCCGTATTCTTGTTTGGCATTTGGCGTAGTATAAAAAAAAAACATTTTTTTACCATGTCAGATAAAAAAAGCATACGGTCCACCTGTATGAAGGTTATCAATGCTTAGGGACGTTTGCAATAACCTTTTCAGGAGCTTCCTAATAACCTCACTCACTCATAATATTCCAAAATAAATAAGTAACTAATTATTTTCGAGTTATTCATTTAAATTCGAGTATCAACAGTAGCACCAACGTTCCGGATGTGCGCCGAAGTCCCAAACGGAAGCATCACGTACGCCTTCCGCGACATTCAAAATCAGAACACTTTGAATGCAAGTTTCAGTGGCAGTTGTTCATGAATAAATTTTCAGGTTATTTTGTGGACTCGTTCTCGGTACTTTGTAGTAGTTTGAGTATGGGATTTAAGGTTTAATAAATTTCAGCAAAACTTTTTCATTGATTAATTGGAGAAAATTTTGGTAGTACCACAGTATAAGTAATAGTACTAACGTAGTAGTACTTAATATTCAGCAACGAATAGAACTTAGCATTACAACACTTGTTCAAAATAATTGATTCTTTGTTTTAAATAATAACGAAAAAAATGCTAGAACGACTTTGATGGAAATATTTTCAATATCAACTCTTATATTATGACTAGCTTGCTCTCGCAATTTTTGTACGCACGTACAACAAGAAAGATTTTTTAAATTTCTTACGGCACACCAGGAGTATGCCGGAAGAAATTTGAAGAAAGCTTTCTTAGCATCCGCTTAAAATTTCTTACTTCCGTCATAATAGCTACTTTACGCCAAATTTCAACCCGATCCGTTCAGTAGTTTGAGATGTGGGTTGATAGATACAAAGAGTCAAAGAGATCCAAGTGACATCCTAGTAATGGTACTCAATGACAGCTTGAGCTTCCCTTACTGCTGAGATTGTCTAGTTGTTGTACACATAGTACGTGACATAGTCTCCGGAATTCACTAGCTTGTATGTAAAAGTATTCAAAAACCCTCTCATTATCATAATCATTAATAGCCTGTGTCTATCCATTGTTAGATATAGGCTTTCCATAATTATTTCCACTACAAGCGATTCTCCGCATTTCTCATCCAGCAGCTTCCATCCGCTTTTTTGAGGTTATATCTAAACTACTGGATCGATTTCAAAAATTATTTCACCAATAGAAAGCTACATTATCAGGGAGTAACGAAGGCTATATTTTAATTTAAAAAAAATTAGGAATCTGTAAGAAAATTGCAATATTTTGTCCACCTGTGCGAAGCCGGGACGGGCCGCTAGTCGGTCCATATAGAAGTGGGCGTTCGACAATTCGTTGTCCCATTTGCGGTTTCAACTCCAGGGCCTTCCTTCCGTATCTATCATTATTTACTCGACAGATATGATCAGACTGACAAAAGTGATCGGCTAAGAAGATTAGCTGTTTTTGAGAGTCATCACCTAGCATGCAGTTTCTGTTAACCACCGTTTAACTAGACCAGGGGGCCTACCGCCGAAGCTAAAGCCGATGATTGATTTTTGGATAGCAAATATCAAACTTTAGCTAGGGTTGATGCTGCTTTTGTTTAATTGGGGTGTAAGTGGTTCATCAACACCTTTGAACCAAAGCCAACTTCACCTGCACGCGGTGCACCCTGCTGACTGACAAACGAAGCTCTGGCGAAAAGAGAGGTAGGGAGCGTAATTGTAAGCTACCCGACTGGGGAATGTACCTCCACCTTACACAATACCGCAGCCAAATAACAATTCCCTTGAGGGTTGTTGTGTTCCTGCGAGTGAGTGAGGTCACCAGTAAAGAAGGAGATGCTGCGTTGGCAGCGGGGGTGGCGGCGCGCGAGCGATATTTTATGTTGCGAGCGTTAATATGGCTACGGCAACCGCTTCACATCAGGCGGGCCGTATGCTTGTCTGCCACCCGACGTAGTATAAAAAAAAAGAAAAAAAAAAAAAAAAAAGAACTTAGCTGGTAGAAACCCAGGAGCTCTACCGACTAAGCTGAAGATGTTTGTCAATAATTAAAACATAAGACCTACTTATAACAATGGGAATGGGCTTCAGCTTCGGCGGTAGGGCCCCTGGGGTACTACCACCGAAGCTAAAGCCGACTACCATCGAATATTTAGATTCCGAAAATAAATAAATAAATAATAAATATTGTCAGACAAATTACACAGCGCCATCTAGCCCCAAAGTAAGCGAAGCTTGTGTTATGGGTACTAGACAACTGATAAACATACGTAAATACATTTTTTTTGTAAATACATACTTATGATACATAGAAATCAACCAGACTAAGACAAACAGACATGTTCATGCACACAAATGTTTGTCCTATGTGGGAATCGAACCCACGAGCGTTGGTGTCAAAGTCGCGTCATCAACCGCTACGCCACCGAGCTCGTCAACTAACAAGAAAATAGATCATCGGTTTAAGTTATTGACAAACATCTTCTATGGTTTCTACCTGTTAAGCTAAACTCAATGACCATTAATCTAAGCTGAAGTTTGATTGTAGGGCCCCAGGTCAGTTTGTAGATAGCTGCTAACCGGTATCGGAAAAGGTTACGCTAAAATGATATCAGTCAAGAAATACGTAGAGGTTTTACAGGGTCGGCAATATTTGAATGGTGCCTCTGGTGTCGCAAGCGTCCATGTCTGCGATGATTGTGTATCATGCAAATTACACATTTTGTTATCCACCACTAGTAGTATATAAAACAAGACAGGTTTCGAAAACAAGGCAGGTATTCTGATATTTGGCATGAATTGTAATACGATATATTTCTAAAATCTGAAACTAAATTTCGCCTGCTGACGTAATACTTAAAGCTTTGAAATTGCCGTGACTTGTACTCGATTCCCTGCAGACTGCTCCGGTGAAATTCTACAAGAGGGAGCTTACGATATTTGAGGAACCCCAATAATATTTAGTTAGGAATATCATGTGACGTTAGGATTAAATTTTTGCTAGAATTTCACACCCAAAAGGGTTGGTAAACTCTATCTGTAAATCTTATAGATAGAGTTTACCATTTTGAGTGTGTTATAGCTAGTGGATAAGACTAAGCCGTCACGCTTGATTTTGTAGCGCTCTTTCAGGTAAAGTCAGCAGGGAGGGAGCGAAATGAAGCGATAAGTGAAGTTTTGACTTCTATCGCGTTAACCACGCGATAGAAGTCAAAACTTCACTTATCGCTGCATAGTTTATTCGTGCTTTATTTGTAAACAAGCTCCAACAGTCAACAGCTGTGGCTTAGACTCTTGCAATCTTCGATCATTAATACTAGTATTAAACGCACAATCAACACATAAAATAAAAAGGGATCGAACCGTGACCTCGGAGTCAAAATAGCCATTCGAACACCGAACTCGTCTAAACAATAGTCTCATTTGCAAGTGAGTGAGGCCACTAGATATAAGGTTTACCAACTTTACGTTAGTACTTGTTCTGTGTGCGCGAGCAATTCTACTTGTAAACATTTAGAAACAGCAGGTGCGTATTTCATTTTCATTTAAGTCCCATTCATTGTGTGTGTAATTTGAAATTGGCGACACATGTACTGCATAAATTTCGATATATGTGACGTTACTATGCACCACTACAGTTCCAAAATTAACCTACCCCCGCACACCTAATTCATATTTCACAGTCGGAGCGGGAGACAAAGGATAACTAGGTTATTCCACTCCATTCTCAGTAAAGACGTACGTATTTCACTTTCGTAGATATTTGCCGCACGAACTCAACTTGTACTGGGAATATTGTATTTTATTATGTAGTGCTTATGGTTCAGTTTGGGCTACAGAAAGAAAGACCGCTGTATCGGCATGGTAGTGCATTAGAGTAGTGCAAACTACGGACACTACAAACAAAACGAAGCTTGTTAGGTTTGTTAGCAAACATGAGTTTTATTACTTAGGATTTACAGTTTAATTTGGATTTGTACACAATTTGATAATTAGTACCATTAGTTATAGGTACTAATATTTTAGAGATTGTAATTAAAGTAAGAGTCTACAGTAATCTCTTTACATCAGGCGGACCGTATGTCTGTTTGGCATCCAATGTTATATAAAAAATCCTTCCACTACAGATTTCTCTGATATCATTACGTTTTTTTGTATACAATATACTCTCACGCTATCGCTGCACCATCAGCCTGTATCTACCCACTGCTGAATATAGGCCTTCCCAACTGCTCTCCACAAATATGATCCACTGCCTTAAGCATCCATCCATTCCATCCATCCATTCCAGCTGGTTTCTTAAGGTCATCGGCACATCTAGATGGAGGGCGTCCAACGCTTTTTTGTTCTACGCTCGGTCTCCTTTCTAATACCTTCGTCTCCCATCTGCCATCACTTACTCGGCAGATGTAGTCGGCCCATTGTCACTTCAGCTAGTAAACTCTGAAGGCTATGTCGAAAACTTTGGTTATCTGTCGAATTTATTCGTTCCGGATTCGTTCTCTCAATAAAACCCCGAGCATAGCCCGCTCCATCGCTCCCTGCGCGACCTGCCTGCCTGTGGAGCAGTCCGATTGACAGTGTTCAAGTCTCTGCACTATAGGCCATTGCAGGAAGGACTCGCTGGTTGAAGACTGATGCTATCGCTTAAAAGGTATATAATAAGCAAGGGTATTGCATTGAGACTTTTCCATTAACTGGTCCAAAAGCTAAAGGTCTTACAGCGCATGACTGTGCGAGCTAAGCTCGTGGTTTCTCCGTGGGATTGAATCCGAAATCAGGAAATTCGACGGAGAATCACAGATGTCGAAATAATCTTCGTTAGCATGCTGATAGTGGGCCAGCCACAACTGCCGAGTCAGTGTTGGTGGGTAGGTCAGGTGGAGAACGAAAATTAGCGTATAGAGTGATAAAACGTTTGGTGACCATCTACAATTACCAATGACCTGAAGATAGCTTAAAATGGCTGCATATCAAATGCAATGCTTTGCATATGGTGAAAAGTATTGGCTAATCCAGCAGTCAGGAGTTATAAGCTGATGATGATGATGACGTTGATAAAGCATCTATATGATACAAGCTGTTCGAACAAACCTAATACCTAAATATACTTTACGACCTATAATTCTCATACATACCAAATATGCATAAAAAAAATCATAAAAAATCGGTCCACTAAGACCACAAACATCGCGAGATTAGATTTATATATGTTATATAACAAGATAATACCCGATTTACATCAGTAGTGGATTTTGATACCGACGTTGTATAAAAACCCAAGTCTTCCACCATACATAATTCCTCTTACAACAGCTCTTAAAACCTATATATTAGGAGTTACTTAACCCCCATAATCCGCGACGTAATATATCAAGTCCAATCTTCCCTCCAGTAGACGACAAAAAAGGCTAAAGCCGTCTTGTCTTGCTAAGACAATAACTCCGCAGTTGCAGTCCGTAACAAAAGTCGTTTGTTCGAGATACCGCCTACGGTGACGTCATCATAATGGCTGCCGTAAATTTAACGTTCCGAACGCTGCGTCACTGATGTTAAGTTAAGAGAGGGTGACGATTATTAAGTCTTTCGCAGCGTTAAAGAGAAATGTTTTTTGGTTTTAATTTAAGAGCGATATGCGATAAGCGGACAATTGAAGTCAGTGTAGTTTTAAATCGCCAAATATTATTTAAGTAAGTGAAGTTTTTTTATTTTATAAGTAACAGTTTTTTAACTTCCGCTGATAGTGTAATAAGTTTTCTGTACAAAAATATCTTGACTTCTAGCACTCTTAAGAATGTTTCTTGATGTAATATAAAATATTCAGCTATGTAGCATACTAAATTAAAATTTTCTATGGTAAATGCTTTAAATTAGGCAAACCGTATGCTTGCATGCCATCTGACGTAGTATAAAAAAACGGATAGTGCGTCTTGTAATTGCAACATATAAAGCGGCCTTCTTGATATAAAGCGATTATGACCTAAAAACACTTGCAACAGAAACAGTATTGATCGCATGCCGATAACCCTGCATTGTGCTCACATCTGGTAACCTCATTCACTCGCAAAAATATAACAATCCTCAAGGGTGTTGTTATTTGGTTGCGGTTTTCTGCAACGTTCATTCGCTAGGTGATTGGCTTTGCCATGTGCAGGTGAAGTTTGATTTGGCTCTAAAGCGGTGAGCGTCATTATCAGCCTGTATCAAATCATGTTGGATGGCTGAGTCTTTTTCTAAGGCTAGTTTAATCAAAGACGGATCCAGGGGGGGTATCCATCGGGGATTCATTTCGTGGTGTAATGGTGTATGACTGGAACGCTGGATCCGCCCTTGAGCTTAACATATCCTGCTCCTGCAAGTATCGCTCCAGCAGGAGCCCTGTTTTGGGCTCCAGCACGATACGTTTAGTAAACATAAAACAGTTGTCTTTTCTCACAACTTCTACTGAAAATAGGGTATAATTAAAATCGCTGCCTCTTACAACTTAAAATCAACCGTTTACGTCGCAGTAAAAGTTTGTTGTTGACACGCGTCGGTTAATAGGCCCTTGTTTTATGTCCCTGCGGCCGCACTAAAACCAATTCTAAGGGATACTTGCCCCTATTCAATTATATACGATTATGGGAACAATATGTGAATACGGAATATGTATTCAGGATGTTCGAATATTGTTTTTAAATTGCTTTATTTTGTTGTATGTGAATAGAAAGTTGATACGTTGGCTATGGCTTGGAATGCAAAATACGCACATCCGTTCATTTCTTTTGTTTTATGGATTTACGTATTTCATGTTTTATGCTTTTATTGCCGTGTGGTTTCCGGCAGACTAGAATAGAATCACTCCGTCTCTTCCCGTGGATGTTGTACAAGGCGACTAAGGGAAAACATTATCAAACATCGATCAGGGCTCCCCAACACATCTGGCCAGCGTGGGGAGTGTAGGCCAAATCCTCCTTCTGTCTGGAACGAACGAGAGAGAGTCGTGCTCCTGTATTGGAGACTAAAATGACCTGATGATGAGATGTTTTATGCTACGAGTTTACTTATAAATATAATATAATAAAAAGTTTAGTTATTATAATAGTTTAAGTGAAAAAAAATATATATATATTGCCAAATACACACGTAATACAATAAGAATAAAGAACATCACTTAATTCGTTAGATGCAGAGCACTAAGTGTAGCAAAAAGGCATTGACTCAGCTGTATTTTGACCAGTCTCTAACAGGCTGCCTACACTAACCAATGCTGAGGGGTAATTCTCGTAATTAAAATATAGTCAAAATTCAGTTTCGATCCAGTCTCGATCTCACAAAATTGTTCAAAATATCGTAGTCAAGAAAATTCTAGCAAATAATTGTTAGAATGAGATTTGAGAGTTCGAATTATATTTAGAAAAAAATAACAAGTCTAATATCAAAAAATTGTGAGTCTAAGTTAAAAAACACGCTAGTTATGATTTTTTGAAAAATGGTGCAAAAGTATTTATGGCTCTGGTGAATATTTTCGATTTTGTGGATGACTAGGTTTTCGCATTCCGGCGTCGATATGTACAGTACACACATTACTACACATGCTACTTACAAATACACATTATGTACGTCGTCATAGTGATGATATTATATTCTTTGACATAAATAATTTTATTTATGATTTTTATTTGACGAAAGACCATTTACATCTTTCTAAAAAATCTAGATATAAGATTTCTTCTTTACTTGCCTACAACATTAATTATATAACGGGTTTACACTGTAAACCAAATAATTATAATGTAGGCAACTTGACTGCAGATTTAAACTGCTTCACAGGACAGAGGGAAAGCTTGCTGAATTAAAAATTGTACATCAAAACATACAAAGCTTTCCTGGCAGCGAATTGCTTGTACAATTATTTTTAGAATTGAAAAATGTTGACGTTTTGTGCTTAACTGAACATTGGTTAAACGATAGTCAGATGATCTTTCATATTAATAACTACAAAGTTGCTAGCTGTTTCAACAGGAAGTCGACTACTAGAGGCGGTTCATTAATTTTAGTTAAAGATTGCATGTTAGTCAAAGAGCGTGTGGACATTACTCGGCTTTCTGTTGAATGTACTATCGAGATATCTTGTGCCGAGTTAGACAAACATTTAATTATATGTGTATATAGACCCCCAAATAGTGTGTACAAAATATTCGAGGAAGTCATGGAGGATGTATTAAAGTTAGCATTTAAAAGTAATAAGAACCTAATTGTTTGTGGTGATTTCAACATTGATTTGCTTGTTGATAGTACTGTTAAATCAAATTTTTTAAATTTATTTAAATCTTTTAACTTGCATAACTTATTTCTTGAGCCCACGCGAATTACTCCAACCTCCGCTACCTGTCTGGATAATGTCTTCTGTAATTCGGAGTACTTAAATAAATGTATAATTAATGACTTACCTTCAGATCACTGTGGACAATATGTCGTATTTAATAACGTAGTTGTGGAAAAAACCAAACTTATTTCGTTCAGATCAATTACTGGTAGTAAAATATCAAAATTCAAAAATGTTTTGAAGGATAAGTTGCCACTAATAGTATACACGGAAAATGATCCTAACAAACTATATGGTGATCTTTTTAATGTAATGTCTGAAGAATTTAATAACATATTTGAACAAAAAGTGGTTAAAGTCAGAAACAATATTAAATTTTGTGAATGGGCTACCAAAGGTATTTATAAAAGTCGAAATACACTATATGATTTGTATGCTCAAAAATCGTATAGACGGGATGGCAATTTTACAGAACACGTTAGACAGTATTCCAAAATCTTTAAGAAAGTCTGTAAGGTAGCCAAGTCTAACTACATAAATAATAAAATTAAAAATTCTACAAACAAGTGTAAAACTGTTTGGAACATTGTCAATAAAGAGACTGGCAAAATAAAAGTTAAAGAAAACGACTACTCTTTGAAATGTAATAATAATATATTAACTTCAAATCAAGATGTTGCTAATGCATTTGGAAACTTTTTTACCAATGTTTCCATTGATACGACTGCCTCTCTCAATTCATCAGCCTCAGAATCCATAAGATTACTTGAGGATAATGTACAGCCCTGTGAGCATGCATTTAAATTTTGTCACATTACCCCAGATGACATTATTCGAACATTCAAAAGTTTAAATATTAAGAAATCTGAGGATTTCTGGGGAATGTCCACTCAAATTGTTCTTCCTATTTTGGATACTGTTGCTGCTCACCTGGCTATAGTTTTTAATGAAAGTATAGAGAGTGGTATTTTCCCAGACTTAATGAAACTTGGCAAACTTATACCTTTATTTAAATCAGGAGATAATCGTGAGCCTGGGAATTACAGACCAATCTCTATTCTGTCAGTATTGAGTAAAGTGTTTGAAAAGATCATGTCAAATCAGCTGCTCGCACATCTTAATAAGTTCCACATTCTACATAAGAAGCAATACGGGTTCACCGCCGGAATGTCCACTACAGACGCAGGAATCGCGCTCGTGAAATACATATTTGAGGCTTGGGAGACGTCTCAGGACGCTATCGGTGTGTTTTGCGACCTCTCCAAAGCATTTGATTGTGTTGATCATCAGACACTGCTGCTCAAATTAAATCATTATGGTATTAAAGAGAAGGCTCTGCAAATGGTAGAATCATACCTTAGTAATAGAACTCAAACGGTGGATGTAAATGGCACAAAATCAAATGCATTTGATGTAAAAATGGGCGTGCCCCAGGGTTCAATTTTGGGTCCTCTCTTATTCTTGGTATACATCAATGATTTGCCTGATTTGGTAGAAAAATTTGCCAACGTAGTACTGTTTGCCGACGATACCTCACTTATTTTTAAAGTTGCTAGGTATAAAGACAAAATTGATGATGTTAATAATGCTCTCTCTGCAATTTTGAACTGGTTTACTACAAATAATCTCCTTCTTAACTCACACAAAACTAAATGTATTAAATTCACGTTACCCAATGTCAGGCAAGTCCATGCTGATGTAGTCATAAAGGATAACACCCTAGTTTATGACAATGATACTGTTTTTCTTGGTATTACCGTTGATTCAAAGTTGCAATGGGGCCCTCATATAACTAAACTAGCTCGCAGACTCAGTTCCGCAGCTTATGCGGTTAGGAGAATAAGACAGATAGCGGACGAGACAACTGCTAGGCTCGTTTATTTTAGTTATTTCCATAGCATTATGTCATATGGCATATTGCTTTGGGGTAAAGCAGCTGACATTGATAAAATTTTTGTATTACAAAAGAGAGCCATTAGATCAATTTACAATTTGAGTTCTAGGGATTCACTCCGTGAGTTATTTAAGGAGATAAACATCCTCACTGTCGCTTCTCAATATATTTATGTAAATATTATGTACGTCCGTAAAAATATTTCGAATTTTACAAAAGTATGTGATATAACTAATGTCAACTTGCGGAACAAAAACAAATTGGTTATTCCAAAACATAGACTGGGGAAGGTCAATAATTCGTTTGTCGTAAACTGCATCCGCTACTACAATAAGTTGCCGGAGTCGGTCCTGATTTTACCCGACACTAAATTCAAACAGCTTATTAAGACCACCTTATGTAAAAAGGCTTACTACAGGACCGACGATTACCTTAATGATAAAAATGTATGGCAAATTCTCGGCACAGGATGTGAAGCACAGGCGTCTTATCTTTACAAGTAGTATTGTGGATATACATGACTTTATACAATATGTATATACACTCTATACTATGATTTTTTATATTTTTATTTTTTTTTACTATTTTATTTTACTTGTTTTTTTATTTTTTATTATCTCTCTTATTTTGGTTGACATACCATTTTTTTTATTGTACATTGACATTATTTTTATTGTATTATGATAATATTGTATGGCTATTTAAAAAAAAAAAGACCTATATTGACAGAGTTTCTTTCGGCATTTCTTCTCGTCAATGGTCATTCCGAAATGCTGGTAGATAAAAAATATACCTAATTGTAAAAGACGTGTCTAAGTGCCCGCGAGGGCCCACAGAATAAAGAATTTTGACTTTGACTTTGACTTTGTACTTACAAACACAAATCGAGGCACATTAAACAGTACGTCGATTAGATTGATACAAAACTCTATACTTGACATACCTACTGCAATGTATAACAGAGGTCCAATTATTTCCAAAATATAAATATATACTTTCGATGGAAAGGGATATACGGATTTGCGAGACATCCACGCTTTGAAGTCTGTGAACTCAACTGCACAAAACATGGCTTATTTACAGTCGACTGATTCTTCTTCTTATTATTTGTCTACGTTTTATCGTTTCATTCAAGGCGAACCGATTCGTTGGCTTTGTTTCACGTGATTGCCAATTTTTATATCCCATTACGTATGTATTTTTTGTGTATACGCTTTTATAGGTTATTACAACGAGCATTTTCTTGGTATTTTTGCTCGTTTGAAATAACTTTATTGGTTAGAATTACGTAATAGCGTACAGCGACCCAGTTGCATTACACAAACCATCTATAATTATTCGACAACATAAGAATTGTCCATAGGTCAAAGTGTAACTGGCAATTTGATCTACACTATTTTGCGTGCTTCCGCCACCAATTAGTTCATGCAAATTACTGCCGGCCGGCACCCACCCACTACCGTTAGTAGTGCATGCGACTGCCGTGGCTGCTTTGGTTGTCTTTGCTCCAGCTGCTGTGGTCGTCTCGGCGAAACCCCAACATCTGAATCGCCGGTCTCGGCGATGGTGTGGTCGTCTGACCACAGCAGCTGGCGCAGAGACGACCAAAGCAGCCACGGCAGTCGCATGCAACTACTAACGGTAGTGGGTGGGTACTAACCGTATGCTTGTCTGCCGCCCCACGTAGTAGGTATAAAAAAAATCCCTTCTCGTTCTCCCAGTTTACGCACTACTTATTAATTTGAAGTAGAGGTACATTTGGTGCAATAAATTGTATAGCAATTTTAGAATAAAGAACTTTAAAGTTATTTATGTGAACAAGTCTTATTTACGACTTCGTAAACGAATGACGCAATAAATTGTCGTATGCGACACATGAGTAGGCTTGTGATATTTATGTCCTTTTAAAACTATTTTTGTTCACTTTGTTATATATTCAGCTCTTTGTGTTTTTTTTAAATAAAATTACAAATAGAGAAAGTGGAAGCAGATAATAAATAATAAATATTGTCAGACAAATTACACAGCGCCATCTAGCCCCAAAGTAAGCGAAGCTTGTGTTATGGGTACTAGACAACTGATAAACGTACGTAAATACATTTTTTTTTTTGTAAATATATACTTATGGTACATTGAAAACACCCAGACTAAGACAAACAGATATGTTCATGCACACAAATGTTTGTCGTATGTGGGAATCGAACCCACGAACGTTGGTGTCGAAGCCGCATCATTGACCGCTACGCCACCGAGCTCGTCGAGGAGATAACGACAAGACAATTTAATAATAGTGGTGCACCCTGCCGACTACCGAAAGAGGTTCTGGCAAAAGAGAGATAGAGCACAGCGTATTTGTAAGTTGCCCGACTAAGGAAGTACTTCCACCTCACAGAATACCGCAGCCAAATAATAATTCCCTTGAGGATTGCTGTGTTCCTGCGAGTGAGTGAGGTCACGAGAAAGGAAGGAGATGCTGCGTTGGCAGCGGGAGTGGCGGTGCGCGAGCGATATTTTATGCTGCGAGCGTTAATATCGCTACGGTAACCGTTTCACATCAGGCGGACCGCATGCTTGTCTGTCACCAGACGTAGTATAAAAAAAACCTTATAGTTCAATTAGGATACAATAACAAAATAATACGTACTACCTCTAATTTCTAAGCTCTAGCTATGTTTTTCAAAAAACGTATTTTCACGCATATGTTAGCAAGCGTAAACATTTTTTATGATATATTTGACATAGCCAGCGTTAAATTTCCGGTTGGACCCTCTGTTCCAGACCTTTGCTGACCTTTCAACCCAACAACTCTATTTGGGTCTCGCGTTTCTTTTAAACGATTCCTTTGACCTTCAAGTGAATAATGATCCCTAAAATAATATAACTAAGGTAGAAAATATGACAGAGTTACATGCAACGCGACGCTGTAACGCCAATGTTGAAGAAAAACAGTACACTTTGGTTAAAATTTGTAAGCTGCCCGACTGGGGAAATACCTCCATCTCACAGAATACCGCAGCCAAATAACAATTCTCTTGAGGGTTGTTGTGTTCCTGCGAGTGAGTGAGGTCACCAGAAGGGAAGAAGTTGCTGATATGGCAGCGGGCGTGACGGCGCGCGAGTGTTTTTTTTTATGTTGGGTACGTTAATATAGCTATGGTAATCACTTCACACCAGATGGGCCGTATGCTTGTTTGCCACCCGACGTATTATAAAAAAAATACATTTTCTTTCTATGGTTCCGTCTTCAAATGGTCCAAACCGAGTCTTATGGCTCTCGGGCTGTGAATCCTAACTGTTAGAAGGGCAAACCCCGGCCACTCATAAAACTGTCGTATCGTCATCTATTACATAAACATTCAAAGTGCAGAACCTGAATGTGCGTGTGTGCTTACGGCGCCATACACGCTGTTCCTGTTTCATCTCAGAAGTGAGGTCTCTGCTGCTCTCTGGTGTTGAGAGAATTGCCAATACTGTACGTGCACCACCGCCACAGCGCGAGCCAGGAGCAGCCTTAGTGTTGCCGTTGTGTTACAGATGTTGAAGATTTGCCGGCTTTCCAAGTTGGCATCGCAGCTCGGGTACTTGCCTGCTAAGCAAGAGGGTGACGGTCGACCGCTTCCGTCAGCCCGGGTTCATTACGAGTATTATATACAAATAGTGCAAAAAATATATATATATATATGCAATTTCTTTGTCCCCACAAAAAAAAACCCATACGATCCTTATCCAGACAATTTAGTACGCAACAAAAGAAAAATTAAGCGAAATTACTCGCGTAATATGTATATGAAATTTAACAATTTGCTTCGTATTTCTTTTTTTCGGCATCGGAATTTCGGTTCAGAATTTCGATTGCGGAGTTTAGTTTCTTCCTAAACATTGTATTATCAGTATTTACTTTGCTGAGTATTTCTTCAGAGTTAATGAAATGCTAGAACCCTCGGTTTGTGAGTCCGACTCGCACTTGCCCGGTATTTATTTACTACGTCGGGTGACGAAGAAGCATACAGCGAGCAGCCTGTGACCACGGCCGGTACTACCTGAACGAAACGTCAGGCAATATTAAAGGTATGTAAATACCTACAAAGGTTAACGCGGGGAGTAACGCGATCATGCCTATGCATGATCGCATTAACCCCCGTTCTTATATTTCATAGGAACAAGGTTGTTTTATCCATCAATATCTACAGCTCGCCTGAGGATGCCTCGTGTAGAGGCGAAACACGAGTCGCAGAGACGATTACAGCAGTCGGGGCAGCAGCAGACGCACGTTTCTTCTGTTACAGATGTTGAAGATTTGCCAAGACGAGCGCAGCAACTGGAGCAGAGACGACTAAAGCAGCCACAATCGCATGCATCTGGTAACGGTACTGGGTGGGCCCCCGCCGACAGGAGTTTGCATACTCTAATTGGAGGCGGAAGCACACAAAATAGTGTAGATCAAATTACTTGTGAATATAATAATTCTGATCCACAAGCACATATCGATTATAACCAAAATTATGATTTCATATCAAACGTCACAAAGGCTTATACGGGTCGAAAAGCCATACTCAAGCATAAAAAAATGAGATATAAAAATGAAATGTAACTGGAACGTGTAAATGATGTTTGAAATAAAATATGGCCTGTGGAACGAAACGTGACCTTTTGGGTCGGTAAGGGTTCTAGCTGAGTGATTGGTTAAGCGACAGCGGTTTATGAGTTCTTTGCAATAGTACTTATAATTTCTGAAATATTGTTTAGTTGTATGTTTTGTGAGCATTGAGGACAAATATATTATTAATAATAATCCCTACTTAATATTAGAAATGTGAATTTGAGTTTGTTTTTTACGCTTTCATGTCGAAACTACTCAACCGATCATAATTAAACTTTGTACATGTTTATCGAAGGTATTAGGAAGAACAAAGGATACTTTTATTTAAAAAAAAAGTAAACGCGGGCGAATCCGCAGGTGGAAGCTACTAATAAAAAAAAATATTCCCGGATTATCAACCCATATTCATCATACTGTTGGGATACAGGTCTCCCCTCAATTAAATCAAAAGAGGTTTACTCCAAAGTCAAAACTCCACCACTCTGTTCAACTGCGGATTGAAGGAAGCCAGTGTTTTCAAGCCGCCCAAAGGCACTGACTTTGGCTTAACGACTATCTGGGAAAAACAGCCGGGACCAACAGCCCAATAATCAATTGTCATGTATTTTTATGTCCCAAATTTGCAAGTTCTTTGCCAGGGAAATTTTGAGTGTAAATAACGACAGTTTTCTATTATTTTATTAGTAGTGATAGATTGAGTGTTTACGAAGTATTTCGCGTACGCAAAACCATGCGTTTTGTTTAGAAAAGGAAGTATCTAGTCTGCTCGTACCTGTGATTGTGATACCATGCCTATTGTAGAATAAATGCTGTGCAGTATTTCGGTCTTCGCCTCTTTTAGTAGTAGCTAGAAATTATAATACCAGTGTGGTACATAATAAATTATCTTGTAAATGTTACTCTTCAGAACCTTAATGTATGTACTTAAGAGAGTCAGGTGTTTACATTCAAGGTTCTTTAAATTTTCATAAATTTTTCTGCTGCTTCTAAAGTGTTTGCCTAATGTGTACCCAACAATGTATGTTTTGACGAGGTAATTATATATACACACGATATGTTTAGGTACTTGATATATTGTAGTAGCAGTGGGCTGTCCACATTTGCCTAATCAGCGATGGCAGATGGGGGAGAAAAGTCTTAGAGTGGAGGCCACGTATGATGCGCCCCTCCCTAGATTGACCGACGACCTCAAAAAGGTGACTGCCAGCGGTTGAATGCGGAAAGCAGAAGATCGTATATGATGGAAAGCATTGGGAAAGACCTATATCCAGCAGTGGGTAGGTACAGCTGGCTGATAGTGATGATGATGATGATATTTAGGTATGGACAAGGTCAGCTAGTATGGTTAAATAACAATACCATTGTTTATATTTTGTCAATAAATTTGAGAGTAAAATTAAACTCATAGAGATCTGTTTAATCAAAAACGTATCCACAATTTAATTAGAATTGAATAGGCTATTTTCCAATGTTTAAAAATTGTATAAATTATTTAACAATATCGTAAAATACACAAAACTATAAAGATCTGCAAACTTCCATTCTAATATCTTCAGTCAGACTTTTTTTAGCGTCGATCAAAGTTTGGTGGGAAAGTCCATTTTAAAAGTATGAAACTATTAAAAAATAATATTTCCATTGGAGAAGCAATAAAAAATGCTATAACTTTTATTATGATACTAATTACATAAACGTAATATTTAACATAGCTATCGTACAAATTTCTGATTTGATGCATACAAAATACAAACCTGTGACGTCATAATTCGGTAGTCTTTTGTATGGAGCGTTTTGGGGCAGTCTAAAAATTGTGATTTTCAAATTAATATATCTCGAGAGATTTTTGTGCTATTGAAGTAATTCTTTCACCTATGGTTATATTATGGAGACGTACCTACATATCAAACCGAAAAAAATGTTAGTCAAATAGCCTATTGGAAAGTTTGTTACAATATTTATTGAATTGGAAAGTTTGTTACAATCTAAATATCATTAAAGTGACATTCTGTATCAACTCGCATTCATCCCGTATCCCGGCATTGGGATGATCCCAATGCCGGGATACGCTGCTCAACTGCGGGTTCACGGTGGCCAGTGTATTCAAGCCGTCAAAGTCACATACAAGAATTACATTAAGTAAATTTTTAAGTTCTTTTTATTGCTAATAAAAACTCGTTTAAAAAAATATATTTTATTCTTCTTCATACGTTTTTATTACTATTAAACAGTACAATATTTATTTCCTATTGTAATAAAAATAAATAAATAAAGACTGGATACAAATGGCACAATAAATAAATCCCATTGCAATTAAGTTGGAAAAGTGGCTTACCAGTTAATGAATGTTAAGGAGCCTCGTTCTGTTTTCTTTACTTACTTCCCAAGGGTTGTAAATCGAATTTACATCCCACATTTCGGGTCAAAGACGAGCAACTTTAAAACAAAACTCTCTTCCTTTATACATTTCATTCAAGTAGGTAGCATGCAAAAATGCAAGACGAGCTCGGTGGTCGAATGGTTAACAATGGCCACATTGACTCCGACGTCGCGGGTTCGATCCCCGCACATGACAAACATTTGTGTGCATGAACATGTCTTGGTCTGGGTATTTTTTATGTATGTATAAGTATTATAAGTAAAAAAAATAATGTATTTAAGTACATTTATCAGATGTCTAGTACCCATAGTATAAGCTTTACGCTTAATTTGGGACTAGATGGCGTTGTGTAAAATTGTTCAAAATATATATAGAAAAAGAACATTGCAAAATATTTCAGCAGTAACCGGGGTTGCACGCTATGACAGTTTTGTTTTATATGAGAGAGGAGCAAACGAGCATGTAGGTCACCTGATGGAAAGCAATCAACACCGTCCATGGATATCAGCAACACCAAGGGGTTGCTGATCCGTTGCCAGCCTATATTACTTCCTTACTTTCTGATGACCTTTTGGAATTGTTATTTGGCTGCGGTATTCTGTAAAAAGGAGGTACTTCCCCAGTCGCGCAGCTTACAAATACGCTGTACCATACCGGTTTCTTACCAGCCCCCCTAGCCAAGTGTAATTCGTAGCGTAACGAACATTAGATAAATCACGGGACATTTGTCAAAATCGACGATTTTAGTATGAGAATTGACAAATGTCACGTGATCAATCTAACGTTCGTTACGCTACGAATTACACTTGGCTAGGGGGGGGGGGGGGGGGGGGCAGAGCCTCTTTCGCTAGTCGGCAGGGTGCACCACGTGCATGCGAGGTTGGCTTTAACTGTAAAGATCGTGGTGAGTCACTTATACAATTAAGAATAATACCAGGCATTTAGACGATTATACAATTTATTTTGTTGGATGTATGTATTAGGTAAACTAACAGTCATTATTATCATTTCAGAACAAGGACGTTCACTACTGAACATAAACATTCCCCGTAGACTTCCAGAATGATTTTGAAAATAGAATTTTACATACATCTATTTCCGCGGTCCTTTATTTTTAACTTTATTTATTTATTTTAAACTTCACTTATTAATAAAATCGGTAATTTAAAAAACTAAAAAACCCGACTGCTTTTCTGTGTAATTTGGAGATGAAAAACCCCTAAAACAAGAAAACATGTAGCAGTCGGGACCCATTCTAGAAATGGAGGCTTAGTGAATTTAGAGCACATGTACTGCTACTTGTTTTCTTGTTTTAGGGGACTTTTTTAGTTTTTTAAATTACCGATTTTATTTTATGTTTTTAGTTTTATTTATTTTGATATATGCAATGTCACTCTCACAGCAAATACAAATCTAACGACATCTCTCAAGCTAAAATCCATCCAGCCGTTCAGGCTGCAGAGCGTACCAAACAAATATACATACATACTCTCGAAAAACATAACCCTTCTTCTGTCGCAGTCGGGTAAAAAGAATGAAATCAAATGTAGAAAACAAATAAGTCGAGTTTAAAAAACAAGACTGTCAAAATAGATTTCAAGTTCAATACATTTTTTTATTTCGCTACAAATTTATTTATTTTCTCATAGATATTCTACAGAAATGTCATACAAAATACCCTAATGTAAAATGTTAGACATTACTCTAAAGAGAACAGTAATGATAGTCGTAAAATCAACGATTCAGCTTTTATGTAGCGCATTGTATGAGAAATAATATGTATTTTTAAGCTGTCTCAATTTTGGCAAAGTACATTTATTTCTACGTATGTGAGTTTGTGAAACATTTCATTTTATGTATTGGAGTTACCTCGACCTTACCTCGACGCAATGTTGACTAGTTTTTTCGAGGTCAATTCAAAGCTAAATGTAAGTTAGTTGGTACTGCAGTTAAAGTCAACCTTAACTGCACGTTTTATTTATACAAGATTATACATTCTGTAGAAATAAAATCCCATCAAAAACATAAATGTCAAATGATAGCCAAGTTCAATGATATGCCTTGTTCGTTGACTTCAACGACAAAAGAAGTGAGATCTAAATGGGTGCCAATTTCAATGGTCAGTCCTGAAATTTATTTATTGCAACATAAAATATTTTATATCAACTTAAAATATCATTTCTTCTTAAAACTTAGGATAATATATTGAAGCCTAAGGTCTGACATGGCTTGAAAAAAAGCAAAGAACAATGAAGTCCATTGCAGTCCCGGGGGTAAGACTACGTCTGCCTTGAAACTCACATCGAATTTAATCAGAAGAAATTAGTAGGAGTAAGAAGCTATTGGAATTTGATTTCCCCTGAGAGACAGCAATATATGGTAATTATGGCATTAAAAGTCTAAAGAGATGGCTAGTTAGGTGAACCTCAACTGCCGTGCACCACGAATTTTAACTAACACTACTGAGGACCTAAAACATTGTTCTCCCTTATTGTTACCAAATCAGAATAGAGTGCTTGAAAGTGAAGTATTTACACAGGTCACGGTTAGGTAAATTAAGTTAATATTAATGCTACTTCTACATTTTTGAAGTGAAAACTTCCTTAGCGGCGTTGTGCACTTCTTGGGATGGGTAAAAAATGTTAAACTCGCGTCAGGACATGTAACCTGATAGAAAATTCGTAAGACAGAGGGAGAGTAGACCGCCGGCGCGGCATATCATAGGAAGTAATATCGCCCTCTCTTTCTACCGCGCGACGAAAATATATGCTTGCTCCTGCTGTTTATTTTTAACGTAATATAAATTGTCATGTTTGTGTACGATAGCGCAATAAATAAATATTGTATTTTACCATAAATGATACTACTTTTATACTGATAAATAAAGTAATTCGTGCGAAATTATTCCCTAACCATTCCAAAATATTCCAAAATGCACAACGTTAATGTTCAAGTTTTCAATTCTGCCGGCACTCCCGAAGTGCAACCCGTTTTTTTTTATTATAAAAGCAACTGTGTTTATGTTCAGTATTATTTCACAGTATAATACATATCATTGTCACAATTTATAGAACGGCCTTTACCATGTCCATGTTAGGTTCACGCACCGTGAAAATTCAAACACGTGGAAAAAATATTTTCTACAAAACAATTTGCCGCTTTTCAATTTTATTTGTTTTGCTGCTTTTAACAACGGTACAACTGTTTGATTCGAAATAAAATGGTTTGAGATTCTGTATTTTTTTTTTTTTACATGACTGCCCAAAAACGTATGTTAGTGTTCTCATGGTACATGTATCATACATATACGTATATTATACATTTCTATGTATTTCCGCCAACCTGCAGTTGAGCAGCATTGTGGCATCCTAGGGAGTATTGAAGGGTGACCCGAGTGCTTAGTGCGATTTTTTTGTTGTCATTCGATCATGTCAACGTAAACAAACCGACAAAATAATAAATAATAAATATTGTCAGACAAATTACACAGTGCCATCTAGCCCCAAAGTAAGCGAAGCTTGTGTTATGGGTACTAGACAACTGATAAACATACGTAAATACATTTTTTTTTTGTAAATATATACATAGAAAACGCCCAGACCAAGACAAACAGACATGTTCATGCACACAAATGTTTGTCCTATGTGGGAATCGAACCCACGAGCGTTGGTGTCAAAGCGTTTATTGACCGCTACGCCACCGAGCTCGTCTGTATAAATAGAGAAGAACTGTCATGATGCGAATTTATAAGTCGCGTGTTACATATCAAAATTATGTGGCTTACTTGCTCACATTTTGAAGTGAGCAACCCGGCTAATTTAGGTATATAACACGTATCTGGTAAATTCACAATATGAAACTTTGTCTCAATTTGGTCGGCTTGTAAACGTTAACACGTGGCCAAAAAACTTGCACTAAGAACTGCGTATCTCAGCAGTGGGGTTGTTGACGTATGTGTATAAATTTGTATCATCATCATCATCATCATCAGGTCATTTTAGTCTCCACTACAGGAGCACGACCCTCTCTCGTCCGTCCTAGACGGAAGGAGGATTTGGCCTACACTCCCCACGCTGGCCAAACGGGTTGGGGAGGCCTGATCGATATTTGATAATGTATTTCCCTTAGTCGCCTTGTACGACATCCACGGGAAGAAACGGAGTGATTCTATTCTAGTCTGCCGGAAACCACACGGCCAATAAATTTATATATTCCAGTATAATTGCTAAACGCTCAAGAAATGCGTGAAAGAGCTTTGCGTTTTAACAAGCTCCAAAATGCATATATAAGGTCTTTGGTGTTGCATACGTCTGGGTTCTGTATCATAATTTTTAGTATAAAAGTATTTTTCTTTCTATTTTCGGAACTTTTATCTTCATTTAAAATTTTAGTTTAGGTCGACGACGAAGGCAACCATCACTCATCCCACTACTCGGATACGGGTCTCCCTTCAAACGAAGGGGTATAGAGCATACTGCACCATGATGCTCTACCGCAGGTTAGCGGAGATAGTGTTTTCAAGCCGCCCAAAACCCTTGACTTAACGACTGTCATCTAATGACAACAGATCGAATCAGAGAGAATCCGAGGAATTTTGACGTGACAACGTCTTATAATTCGATGGAGCCGGCTGCACGCACGAAAAAACATGACTCATGCGGCGTTACCTCGCTCTGAGGCGTTCCATTAAAATGTTCTTTTGAAAAATGCGAATTCCATCAGTATTTTCTTATGACGTTTAGTTGTCACGTTCAACTATCGTCAGTAAACCGACTTTACAGGCAACCGATTTTTTTGACGAATTTGAAACTACTGTTTGGATTGTTGCTAATTATGTTTTGCTCAGTTGGTAGAAACCCTAGAGCTCTACCGACTAAGCTGAAGATGTTTGTCAATAACTTTAACTTATGACCAATTTTTCGAATCTTAAAAATCGATGGTGATTGGCTTCAGCTTCGGCGGTAGGGCCCCGGGACCGATAACTTAACATGCTCATCGAAGCATGAAGGAGCTCGAGAAAATATAAATTTGAGATCAGATCAGAGAATCAGAATTGAGTATCCATATAAAACATTATTATTAGTAAGAATTAATTATTTAACATGTCAAAAATTATTATCAAAATTATAATAAAATTGTGTCAATTCAATAAGTAATAGGTATGTCAAATAAAATAGCAATGTTAAAAATAGGAATAAAAATGAAATATAAATTAAATTGTCCAATTCATTTTGTTATGTCTATATAATACTATATTCATTCACTCATTTTGTTATGTCTATACAGTCTATATAAACCTCACAATGGTTGCCATTACTTAACTTGTGTTTTCGATTAGATTGACACGTGTAACGAAGCCTTCAAGCTCTAGCACAATTATTTATAGAATTGAATTTATATTTTAGATCAAAAGGTATTGCAGTACACGTTTATTGAATTAAGTCAATTAGACAGGCAAAAGGGTGAAACATCAAAATAGAGATCGTTAATTAGAAATGGGTTTTACTACTACCTATACCATTATTATTGTTGTTAGTATTGTGTGAGACCAATTCATGAGACGTGAGATTTAAATCTGGGCATTATTTTATTTTTTACATTCATAGTTTTTGTACCACTGTAAATGTTGAGTCTCATGTGTCATATTGGGGTGTTAGTGGGTCATCAACATCTTTGAACCAAACCCAACCTCACCTGGATATCGTGTAACCTGTTGACTGACAAACGAAGCTCTGTCGAAAAAAGAGGTAGACCATAGTGTACTTTTGAAGTTGCTCGACTGGGGAAGTACCTCCGCCTCACTTCTGAGTTTTTTTTTTTTTTATACTACTTCGGGTGACAGACAAGCATACGGCCCGCCTGATGTGAAGCGGTTACCGTAGCCATATTCACGCTTGCAACATAAAATATTGCTCGCGCGCCGCCACCCCAGCTGCCAACGCAGCATCTCCTTCCTTTCCTTCTGGTGACCCCACTCACTCGCAGGAGCACAACAACCCTCAGGGGAATTGTTATTTGGCTGCGGTATTCTGTGAGGTGGAGGTACATTCCCCAGTCGGGTAGCTTACAATTACGCTCCCTACCTCTCTATTCGCCAGAGCTTCGTTTGTCAGTCAGCAGGGTGCACCGCGTGTAGGTGAAGTTGGCTTTGGTTCAAAGATCTTGATAAACCACTTACACCCCAAAAAGTTGAATGAAATTTATCACAGAGATAGATTAACCGATAGTCGGTTAAAATTTACGTTTTCCAGTTAAGTCATTAAATAATATTTGTTTGTTTGTATTATTACATGCATACATAATGATAAAAAAATAGGTTGATACTTACATTTTCTATGTATCATAAGTATGTGTTTTAAAAAAAATGTATTTACGTACGTTTATCAGTTGTCTAGTACCCATAACACAAGCTTCGCTTACTTTGGGGCTAGATGGCGCTGTGTAATTTTGTCTGACAATATTTATTTATTTATTTATACATAATGATAAAGAAATGATTAGCTCAGACAGATTGACGTCATCTGCCAGAGTCATTCTTGATGTGATCTTGATGTGATGAGGTATAGATTCTCCTCTTAGTCTTCTCATCGGGCAGTGGGATTTCTATTTTCCTGTCGATACGACCTGGGCTAATTAGAGTAATCTCTATTAATCGTATTATTTCTACACTAACTAAATAGTATAACAAGTACTAAGTAGGGTCTTACCAAACAGTAAGTAGGGACTTAGCGAACTGTAAGTAGGGACTTACCGAACAGTAAGTTTACAGTAATTAGTTAGTTTACAGTAACAGTAAGCTTACAGAAGGCCAATTCTCGTAACTTTTCTACGAAAGCAGAATGAAAGTTGACCGAATCGAGATTGAATTATGAATTGACTAAAATTAAATACTTGATTTAATTAATTATTATCAATTCTTGTTGTTGGCAAAGTAAAGTAACATTCTTAGTTTGTTTAATTTTCACTCATGTTTCGATATAATCCCGCTTAAATTTAATTTTGAAGTTAGATATTGTGTTACGAGAATACCAAATGTGTCATTTGTGAGATCGAGACTGAATCGAAACTGAATTTTGACTATATTTTAATTACGAGAATTGCCCCTCAGAATTGAAAAATATTTCACATCATCGTTTTTATTTTCTCACCATGTACTCATATTTTAAATTTAGATATCTCAATGTAAAAGGCCAACATGTCGCACTAACATGAATTACGACCAACCTCGCAAATAATTTCCATGTAAATTAATTATTAAACAAGTTTTAATCCTTTTGCCGTGGCTTCATCCCGACGAGTCCATTTTGTTTGTAAATTAATTTTGTGTAGCATTATAATAATGTTCTAATTACATATGTATTATTGCAATTATGGCAGTGTTCGTAATATAATTAATTACGATAAAAAAACCGGACAAGTGCGAGTCGGACTCGCCCACGTACGTAGCATCATTATAAATTTGATATTTTTCATTATAAATAAGAAATACTGCGTCGGAAAAAATAAATAAAATATACTTTGCAATGTGAAAACCCTTTCATGTGATACCCCATTTGAACTAGTAATAAAAAGAAAGAAAATATAGACCCCCTATTTTTTAAGATTTAATTATAAATGTATAGTTTTGAGATTCATGTTACTTGCCAAATTTCATAGTTCTAGGTCAACGCGAAATACCCTATAGGTTTTAATTCCCTTGAGAATGTGTCGAAATATGCGTATTTTGCTGAATAAACGACCGTAACTTTTTTTAAGTAAACTTAGCAGTTTGTTTTTTTTACAACTTTATGGGACCGTAGGCCAGAGTATACGGTTAAAATTTCAGCTTGATACCTCCATGCATTCTTAACATAGAGGGTACTGACAGACAGACAGACGGACTATCATCGCGATCACTAAATAGCAGTTGGTTGCACTGTTCTAATTTGTTAGACACACCTATCTGATATTTAGCCAGCAATATAATTACCATACCTGTCACTCGGAGGGCATGGTGGATCTGCATGGACCGCAGCGGCCAGTGTTGCAGCAATGGCTTGATCTATCTTTTGCGAGATACGTACACGCTCGCGTGTCTTTGTCTGTATTCGAATATAATGTGTAATTCAGTTTGTCTAATTTATAAGAGACCAAGTATTTAGTAAGTGATTGTGAACTTTATTATTGTGGAACTAACTAAATTGTGTATGTACGTCCTGTATGTGTAACTGAATACAACGACATAACTTCGAGAAACATTTCTTTCCTTTCACTAACTGTAGGAACCCCAAAAAGTTACTTCTAAAGTTATAATATTATGTTAAACGCTATTATCTTTCGAAATGAACTTATTATTCTACTTCATTCAGATGACATGTTCAATATAGTTTTGTATCTATGTGTACCGTATCATGTGTATTTATATATGTTAAGTTTTTGTTAAGTTTATGTTTTCTGTTTTCATGCGCCACCTACCTTTGTCTACCATATATTTTTATCCTTTATAATAAGGTTGCCTGGAAGAAATTGCATTCGCGATAAGGCCGCCTATTGTACTCTCTCATGTGTATTGTCTTTTATGATTGTCATATCTTTGTGCAATAAAGAGTTTTTATTATTATTATTATTTTAAACATATATATTTGTCGTTGTAAGTTAATTTTATATGCTTTAATTTGCTTTATGCTTTTATGACACAATAATATACATCGAAATTCAACCAATTATAACACGGAGTTATTAGTAGTATTTTCATATTGATTGCCTGTCGTTGTGTAAGTTTGGCACGTTTGGTTCCCATACAAAGCTAATTGCATATCATATAATTTCCATTTGATTTCATTTCCGTGGCTTTAATATTGATAAAGATTTATTTATTTATTTATTTCCATACTTACAACTATTTTACAGGTACCTACACCCAATACAATAGTGTAAATATCTTTCAATACCGTAGTCTAACAATAAATAAACACATATAATAGAACGAGATAAAAAAACATTTTACACGTTTAGTTGTTTGCACACAAGTTACGAGTATATTACATAAATTAATGTTTTATATAACATATGTTATACATTGCCGCCTTAGTGAATTCAGTCGGAGAACTGTGGAATATATTAACAATTTCCTATACCTGAATGAGTGTACGCAGCGCGCGCGTCAGTGGCGCCTCCCTCAATAAGAACAATGACCTCAATTTTAAGTATAAATCTTTTTATCCATATTCGTACTCTTATTATACATATAAATGTGCAAGTGTGTTTGTTTGTCCTTTTTTTATACAACATAAGGCTCGCCAACCCGCAATTGAGGAACTAGAGATGGTGGAGGATGCTCTAAACACATTCGATTGAGGGGAGACCCGTATCAGAGCAATGGGATGAATATGGGTTGACGACGATACTGCGCCTGGTGGCAGATAAGCATACGGCCCGCCTGATGTAAAGCGGTTAAGATAATGGCCTCACATGTTACTTGGATCCAGTATCAGCAGTATCAGATTCTGCTCTTTGTAATTAAATTTCCTCATCTGAAACGTTCAGTGACAGTGACTATTCTACAATATCGACCCCAAGCAATGATAAATAAAGGGCATTAACAGAATTATCAGCGTTTTGTTCATTTTTGAACAAAACATGTAGCTGAGCTATGGCCTTTTTGTGTTACTGCGCCACACATATGATTCTTTTTGTGTATTTTTTTAACACTATATTGCACTTAAGTTTATATGTAATTATTATAAGACTGGAAAGAACTTATTATGTGTGTGCTGGAGATACAAATAAATGTTTAATTCATTTTCATTTATAAATGAAGATCTAAGGAAAGAACTAATGTGGTTCTCAAACATCTTAAATTTGAAGAAGATTGGATAGCGAGAAAGAGGAAACGTTTGTGTAACAAAGGGTTGGCATATATTACATCAAAAGGAAAAAGTAAAGCCGCAAAAACATTAAAGCCAGTTTTAACAACTGTCATCTGCAATCCCTATCACAACTTATATTATAAATTTGAATGTGAGTTTGTTTGTTTACGATTTCACGCTGAAACTCCTCAACGGATCATCATGAAACTTAGTACAGATAATTTCAAAGGTATTAGGATAATTATAGATACCTAACTAGCAAACCCGGCGAACTCCGTTTCGCCACCAGATGGCTTCAAGATTTCCCCGCTTTTCTTTTCAAATTTTTCCAGAATTTTCTTTGCTATAAACCTCACGGAGCCCGAGACCTTTCCAACGAATGCAAAACCGTGTAAATCGGTTCGTGCGTTCTGGAGTTATAGCGTCAGGAAGGAAAACCCGACTTATTTTTATATAGTAGATTTTTAATAAAAAAAAATTAAATGCTAGCGAAGCCGCGGGTGGAAGCTAGTGCTATAATAAAATTAGACAAAAAGTACGTATTGAACTGTTTAAAAAGTTCTGGGGTACAGGTAATCACGTGCAAATGTCCAAAGCCAAATATGACACATATAAAGTCTTGCATTTTACTTTTAATTGCAATATTTACTTACAAAAATAGAAGATATCTCGGGGATATCGCGGGGAGGTCTGTTCACGACTTTGCTCTGGCTTATGGTTTCTCCCAGCTGATACACTCTCCAACGAGAATACCGGACATCGAGGACCATACAAGCTCTCTTCTGGACCTTCTGCTGACCACACGTCCGGATGGGTATAAGATCACAGTGGACGCTCCTCTTGGGTCGTCAGACCACTGCCTCGTCCGGACCCAGGTGCCCTGCGCTAGCCCTGACGCGCCCCGGCCTGCCGGATGGCGTCGTGTGTGGCACTACAAGTCGGCAGATTGGGATGGATTGCGTGAATTCTATGCATCGTACCCGTGGAGGCAGCTCTGCTTCGGGTCGGAAGACATTGACTCCTGTGCATCCGCTGTGGCTGGGGCGATTATGGATGGGATGGAATTATTCATCCCAAATCGACGGGTGGCCACCGCGGGTGTTAAAAAACGGCCGTGGTTTAATCGGTCTTGTAGCGAAGCTATACGTCGCAAGCAGGCTGCGTACAGGACTTGGACCACGGCTCGTATAAATGGAGATCTGAATGTTTCTGGCCTGAAACGTGAGTTTAATGCTGCCTCGAGGTTCAGTAAGAGAGTGATTGCTAGGGCAAAGTATGATTTCGTCGGCAGAATTGGTGAGCGCCTGGCTAAGCACCCATCTGGGAGTCGTGCTTTTTGGTCGCTCGCTAAGGCTGCCGAGGGAAACTTCTGTCAGTCGTCTTTTCCACCATTGCAAAAACCGGATGGCAGTCTGGCCTATAGTGCTAAGGAGAAGGCCGACTTATTGGGTAATCTCTTTGCTTCCAACTCGACATTAAACGAGGGAGACGCCGTACCACCTACTATCTCATGGTGCGGTAACTCCATGCCGGAGATTTCGATTACACAGCGAGATGTCCGGCGGGCGTTGCTCTCCCTCGATATTCACAAGTCGAGTGGGCCAGATGGCATACCGGCAGTGGTGTTAAAGGTGTGTGCTCTTGAGTTGTGTTCTGCACTTACGCGCTTGTTCGCGCTCTCATACTCCACTAGGCAAGTTCCGGCTTTGTGGAAGACTGCGAACGTGCACCCTGTGCCTAAAAAGGGCGACAGATCAGACCCATCGAATTACAGGCCCATTGCTATTACCTCCCTTCTCTCCAAGGTGATGGAGCGCGTAATCAATAACCGGCTCCTTAGATACCTAGAGGATCACGACTTGATCAGCGACAAACAATATGGCTTTCGCCATGGTCGCTCAACAGGTGATCTTCTAGTGTATCTTACGCACCGATGGGCTTTGGCGGTGGAGAGTCAAGGGGAGGCATTGGCGGTTAGCCTGGATATGGCAAAGGCGTTTGATCGGGTCTGGCACCGTAGTCTTCTTTCAAAGTTACCTGCATACGGTTTGCCTGAGGGATTATGCGAATGGGTTGCTAGCTTCTTGTCCAGCAGAAGCATTAGAGCCGTTGTAGATGGCAGTTGCTCTGACAGCATGGACATTAATGCTGGCGTCCCGCAGGGTTCTGTTTTGTCCCCGACGCTGTTTCTGCTGCATATTAATGATATGTTGTCAATTGACAGCATTCATTGTTATGCGGACGATAGCACCGGGGACACTTATTACACGGGCCGCGCAAATATTCCCCGTTCTTTGGTGGAGGAGAGCCGCGAACAACTTGTGTCGGAAATCGGGGACACACTAAGTAGAGTCTCGGACTGGGGGCGACAAAACTTAGTGCGTTTTAACCCCTCTAAGACACAAGTCTGCGCGTTTACCGCTAAGAAAACCCCATTTGCTGTGGCTCCACACTTCGAAAACACACCCCTCACCATCACAAAATCTATTGGGATTCTTGGAGTTGAAATCTCCAGCGACGTTCAGTTTCGATGTCATCTGGAGGAGAAGGTCAAGCTGGCATCGAAGAAGCTAGGTGTGCTCAACAGAGCGAAGCAGTACTTCAACTCGCGGCAAAGGCTTCAGCTTTACAAAGCTCAAGTACGGCCGCATATGGAGTACTGTTGTCATCTATGGGCGGGAGCGCCTGGATACCAGCTTGCATCTTGTGACTCAATCCAAAGACGCGCTGTGAGGATTGTTAACGAATCCAAATTGACGGATGGTTTAGAACTTTAGAGTCTGAGAAGAGATTTTGCTTCCCTTTGCGTGTTCTACCGATTGTACAATGGGGTGTGTTCAGAGGAGTTGTTTGACATGATGCCCACGGCCTCCTTCTACAGTCGCACCACTCGCCATCGACAGGGAATTCATCCTCACACATTGGAACCGAAGTGGTCACGTACTGTGCGATTCCAGCGGAGTTTTCTTCCACGTACTACTAAGCTGTGGAATGAACTGCCTGTTGAGGTTTTCCCAGGAGACTACAGCATGGGGTTCTTCAAAAAGGGCGTAAAGAGGTTTTTACAGGGTCGGCAACGCGCACGTGATGCCTCTGGTGTTACGGGCGTCCATAGGCTACGGTAACTGCTTTCCATCAGGCGGGCCGTATGCTTGTTTGCCACCTTAGTGGTATATAAAAAAAAAAAAAAAAATATCTTCTACGTAATTTTATCTGGTATTTCTTGCTTCCGCCAGCCTAAACCGCGCTTAAAACGTATTAGGAAAAAAGTATCATATGCCTTATTCCAGGCTACAATCTATCTCTGTGCTAAATTTCATTCAATTCAGAAGTGAGTTAAAATGAGGCGGAGGTACTTCCCCAGTCGGGCAGCTTCGAAAGTACACTATTCCCTACCTCTCTTTTCGCCAGAGCCTCGTTCGTCTGTCAGCAGGGTGCACAATGTGCAGGTGAGGTTGCCTTTAGTTCAAAGACGTTGATGAACTACTTACACCCCAATATGACACATGAGACTCAACATTTACAGTTGTACAAAAACTATGAATGTAAAAAAATAAACAAAAATATTTTTACGTACGACAGCCAGGTATTAAATGCTCACTAGACAATATTCAGAGTTGGGACGCTCTCCATCAAAACGAGAACGCGCGGGTATATTGACATAGAACAAAGGAATATGGAAAAATAACACGTAATACCACGTTATTGAGCGCTTATATGTATTGTAAGTACTAGTGACTTTGTGATTTGTATTGAAATAACAAAACGTTTTCTATCTCAACTGTTGAGGAGCAATCTTCTTCTTCTCTGTGTTTATAAAAGAGAACCGTTACTGACTGATCTATAAACTTATGGAGCTATACGTTTATAGATCAGTCATTAACAGGATTGACTGGGTTGATTTGAGAAACAGGTAGCTATTGTAACTAAGGGTCTAAACACATATGTCACGCGACTGTACGTGATATAGTTTTGAGGCAACTTTGGTTCTAAGACGATTGGGGGCTACTTATTTCATTTCCTATATAGACATGGGAGCCTTCAAGAATAGAGTAAATTTTTCGCCTATATATGCATAGCAACAGATCGACGACCCCAGGTGACCTACATGCTCGCTTGCCTTCTATCATATAGAAATACGTGTCTAAATGCCTCCAAAAAAAATGAAAAAAATGATTTTAATTTCTACTACCTCAACGGTTAACTCATCGCGACCAAGTCTACATTAAAAATATTTTATGTATTATTTATACAATTTTATAATATCAAGGTGGCAAACGATGACATAACTTGTATGATCAGTCATCGAAGCCTATGTACGATTGCTACACCGAATAGCTGAATAAATATTCCTGGACAAATTCTACACTGCCATCTAGTCCCAAACTAAGCAAAGCTTGTAGTATAGGAAATAGATAACTGATATCTAGTATACTTAAATACATTTTTTTTTTGTAAATATATATAACATATATCCTATCTCTCCAACCCGTTTGGCTCTCCCCAACCCGTTTGGCCAGCGTGGGGACTGTAGGCCAAATCCTCCTTCTGTCTGGGATGGATGAGAGAGGGTCGTGCTCCTGTAGTGGAGACTAAAAAAAAAAGACCAGATGATGATATAACATATATATAATACATAGGTTTGCTATGTATTATATGTATGTATGTATTTACAAAAACCCAAGACCAAGATAAACAGACATGACAGACAGAGTTCATACACACAAATATTTTCCTTGCGGGGATCGAACCCGCAATCTAGGAATCTAACTGGCCATTACTAACCATTCGACTACCGAGCTCGTCAACTGTCGCCACAAAAAACATCACACAAGCGTAGCCGACCTTGTAAAACTCAAAACAATACAACATATACAAAGATACAGTATAAATTCATCATGATATATGTACTTTCATTGCAGCTTAGTGCAGGCTCTACCCTCGTCATCGTTATGGGGAATTAATGCAAGGACAAGCATGGAAAAAACCCTTGCGGGATTTGTAGCTAGTAAATTTTTAAAGGCTTGTTTTGTAATGTTATCACCGTGTTCTCATACATGTCGATTATACAGTCTGTTAACAAAAGTATGAGGTAAATTTTTAATAGGGAATTAAGGCAATTCCTTATGTAAAATGTCAATGTGGAATTTAGAATATAGTATAGCGTGATATAGCATAAAGTAAACAAAAACAAAACAACAAATATACGAGTATATTAAAAAAAAAACATTATTAGTTGATAACCAAAAAGAAGTAAAGAAATTATAAATCTTAAGCGTTTGATTTATAATTTATATGTATTAAAAATGGTAGTATTTAGGTAATCGTGCATTGTCATGAGAACCAAACGACTATGGCAAAATTCAGCTTAATTAGACACTGGAAATTGGATTAAAGTTAATCATTGCAAGATTTAATTGCAGACACCACAGTGAATATAAATAAAAGTTTGTAAAATGAATGAACCTGTATTATTGAGACTGCATGATGACATTATTTAAAAATATAGACCTAGATATATAAGACAACAAAGACAAGAGAGACAACTCTTTGTTCCAGGAACTAACCACAACCATATTGATATTTTGCAGACAACCCATAAACATGTTGATATTTTGCAATAAAAATGAATTTTATATACTCTTTATTGCATATACAATGGTTACATAATAGTAGTTTATGAAACTCTTGCATAATAAGGGTTCTTAAAATACGAGTGTGAGCCGAAGGCGAATGTGATAATAGACCACATCAGTATTTTAAGACTTAATTATGTGCAGTTTCATACACTACTTTATCTAATCTCATGAAATAGATGACAATAATATTTTAAATAAAACCATGAAGTTAATTTCACAGCTTTATTTCTTACATATACATCCATTTGCAGACGGAGCATGCGTGGTGCGCACGCGCGACGCGCCGCGCGGCGCCCCGTTCACAGATTATGTAGAAAAATTTGGCAACGTTGCAATGCATTTGCATTGCAACTTGTTTAAAATACCTGTATCCAGGGCTGAAACTGTATCGAAATGGAGAAAAAGTTATTACAAGCTTTTTTTTTCGATACAGTTGTCCATAGAAGAGCTATATCGAAAAGTAACTTTTTAAATTTATTTTGATGTCTTGTGCGTAAAAGACTGACATTAACATTCTGTGTTTAGTTTTTTAATCTCTAAATTTCAGTATGAGATTAGATAAAATAGTATAAACAAGAAGGTGTAGAAGGGTGAGCTTATCTCTTTAAGATAATTCTTTCAGCCAACCTTTACAGTCATTAAGAAATATTATTTGGCTGGTAGGTGAAATAGACAATAAATTATATATATATAAGGTATATGGGCTTAATATACCTCGCAGAACACATTAGTAGTGTTTTAGACAATTAAAATAACCGCAGCAGATGAGGCAGGTTCGACCACAGTACATCTATTAACAGTAGTGAGTAGGTACAGGTCGGAAGTAATTTACTTGAACTAATTGGTGGTGAAAGTAATATAAAACTGCCTCTATTATATAAATAGTAGGTTGTTTCGGCCTATTTGCCAAAATATTATAAGTACTACACAGCAAAAAAAAAAGCATAATTCGTTACCGTCACAAAGCACTCGACCGGTCATCGAGAGGGCGTGCGTTCAAATCCCACCTAGGCGGGAAAGTAAAATTTTTCTATTTTTAAAATATTTATGCACTTATTACTTTTTTTTAGAATCAATTAAAAATCTTAATGTGTATTAATTTTTGTTTCAGGTAATTTTGTTCCGCGTGCGTTGATTTATCAAGATTTCAACTTTAGCTTCGGAGGTTTAGGAAATTCCTATTGGAGTTATTCGTACTAAGGTAACTGAATATTATGTTAGATATTAAAATTACAGGTGTATTTATTTACTATCAATAGATATATATATAAAAGCGGCTATGTAGTTAATCTATACGCTGTAGAAGTAGGAGCGAGAGGTATACCAGCAAAATCTCTCTATAACCTGCTGAAAGACCTTGGCAGAAGTGCAGTAAGTTCTATACTAGAACGAGTATCTAAAGCTGCATTAGCTGGTTCATACCAGATTTGGCAGGGCAGGGAGAGAAACACAAGTAGTGAAGGTGAGTGTTGATGTACGTCGGAAAGGGGCCCCTTAAACCTACACCCGTGTCACAAGTCTCGGGATCTACTTGGGGTTTCTCTCTCTGCCACACGATGGACCCGGCACCCGCACGGTGAATCCATGGAAGCTAAGAAGTTCGTCCCGTCTCTCTAATAAAATAATTAAGAGAGTTACAATACATATCTGGGTATTAACATGTGCATCTTTTATCTATTTAAATAATAAAATTCTCAGTCTATAATTATATGCAATGTGAAAAGAAAAAAAAAGAATACTTACACGATTAAATAGATAAAAAATTGGTGACGAATTGTGGTGATCCATTTCTATTTACCACTGCGAAGTCGCAGTGTGGCGCCATCTACCTATTAAGTGATATTTATTAAATTAGGACAGCTTATTTTCGAAAAAAAAACCATATTACGAGTATTTTATTATTGATACTATTTAACAGAACCCGTGAATTACTTTCAGGATAAAAAATCAATTATTCAATATCTTGTATAATTTAAAAAATAACCTTGCGAGATCTCTTATCGTTTCCACTTTAATACATTTTTATTACATATTACGTTTACCTATCTATCAACTTGATGGATCGATGAGACTATCTTAGGGTTTTCTTTCAGCAGCCTAAAAATAAAGGCCTGAACATTTTTCTAAATAAAAATAAATATTTTCCAAACGAACGGAGTCTCCGATGGCATATATCGACCTGATACAGAATATTTATGACGCGAATTTCCGAGGCATTTTTTGCTTTCAGGAAAATATTTCAGGTGTTCTAAGTTCATGTGAATTTTGCCGTTTACTATAGTTATCGTTTTATGGAGATATGGCTACGGTTGAATGAACCTTTTTATAATCTTAGGTAGCTTTGAAGAACGCAGTTGATTTTTTTAACATTATTTTTATATTAGATCGGGTGATAGACAAGCGTACGGCCCGCCCGATGTGTTTATTGCAGCGCCCCCTGGTGCGTTGTCACCGTAACACCTATCTAAGTACATGCACCAATCCAACCCGAACCCATCACTGAAAACCGCATCAAAATCGGACTCGTAGTTTTGGAGATAAATGGCATTTGATTTGCACAAACATCCTAGCACCCCAAACGCATATACCGTCTCCGTTCCGTCGTGGATAATAAATAATCATACGCGTAAATGGTTATAATTTATTACTATGCCTATTATTTACAAAATATGAATAGGCAAAAACAAATTTTTGTTTTCTAATTAACAACTAATACGAGTTTGTTAATATATGACAAGAATATATTGTTTTAATTCAGTTTCATTCAACTTGTTTTCCGTTCTGAAAACACGTACGATGAAATATATGATTATGTTTCATCATCGTGTACGTGTTTTATTATGTGTGAGCTGAATGACGTCATTGCGCTTGTCAGTTTAGTGAACCACGCAAGTCAAGTAACGTCTGATGGGTTTATTTTGAGCTCCTCTGTACTTCGGTTAAGCCATCGGTGCCGAATGATAAGATTAGATGGAAGTCATTAGTACAATTTATTGGCATTTGGATTGTTTGAAAACAATGGTCTCTGCCAACTTGCAGTTGCGCAGCGCGTTGGACTACATCCTACACCCGTTAGAACTCAATAGAATCTACTACCTTCCTTTTATTTTCATTTTTTTAAATTGTCCTCTATATGTGCCTATTATACTGATCCAAATAAAGAAATAAATAATTAAATATTACTGGTTAAATTATACAGCGCCATCTAGCGCCAAACTAAGCAAAGCTTGTACTATAGATAAATGATGGTATATGTCTTTATTTTTTTTATAAATACATACATATAATACATAGAAAACACGCAGACTAAGATAAACAGACAGTCCTGCACCCGGCACAAGACAAACAAAAATGTTTGTCTTGTGCGGGGATCTAAACCGCGACTTGGAGTCAAAGTAGCCATTAACCATTCGACCACCAGGCCAAAAATGCTTTGGTAGGTTTATCTGAATATGACAGAGAAGGTCATAGAGTTCTCATTTATCTAACCCCTCTCACCCTCCCCCTCAACATAGCATAGCAATACATGCTGAAAACATCTAGTTAGATATATTTCAGAATTCCAACGAAAATACAAAATAGAGCATAATAAGTATTCAGTTTTATTGTTTCGATATTTCTGCTTTGAAAATGTAATTATCTTGCCAGGCTTATGCTTATTATTATTATCTTACTGATGATGTTACTTTAATAATGCCAATTAGATGTTATCTTATTAAATGCGGTTTAGAATTTGAAATTAAATCAGTTTTTTTTTATTTTACAAAAGAAAAGTTTTGGTAGATATTTTAAACCAACTGTACTTCTAGCCTTTTTCCAGGTCTGTATAGTTGTTCACAATTTTATTATCGTTTGGATGTATTAGGTTCTCTTTTGACTTTTTTTATCTTTGTGATTTGTATGTATACTTCTAAATTTATTATTTGAGATGTGAAAAGTTGGATAATATTGTCAAAATCACAGTATCAAAAATTCTCAATATTGTTAACATTTTTTAGGCTTCCTTCCATATCACGGTCAAGAGAGTCAGCTTACTCCAAAAACCGGTCGAATATAACTACAGCCAAATAAACTCCTGTTGTAAGATTCCTATGAATGAGGGTGTCAGTGGAAGGAGTTCCTACCATGGCATCAGGGATTTTGGGGTGTAAGTGGTTTATCAACATCTTTGAACCAAAGCCAACTTCACCTGCACGCGGTGCACCCTGCTGACTGACAAACGAAGCTGTGGCGAAAAGAGAGGTAGGGAGCGTAATGTATGCTACCCGACTGGGGAATGTACCTCCACCTCACAGAATACCGCAGCCAAATAACAGTTCCCTTGAGGGTTGTTGTGTTCCTGCGAGTGAGTGAGGTCACCAGAAGAGAAGGGAAGGAGATTCTGCGCTGACAGCGGGGGTGGCGGCGCGCGAGCGATATTTTATGTTGCGAGCGTTAATATGGCTACGGTGACCGCTTCACATCAGGCGGGCCGTATACTTGTCTGCCACCCGACGTAGTATAAAGGGATAGCAGTGCGCCAGCAATAACTTTATCTTGTTGGCTATGGTACATCACATTAGCCGGGCCGCACGCTTGTCTGCATTCAAAAAACATTTGCAAAACAGCAATTTTAATTTCAGTAACTACCGTTTGACTTAAGACAGAATAAATTACCATTCTCCCAACTGTAAAACTAAAGAATACAAATGCAGTCGATTTACATCCTCGCTCTTCATCTTCGGGATAACGAGTCAAATATTCTTACAATCCCGTACTCCAACGAAGTAGGTCAGTTGAGTCAGCATAATTACCCGGAGACCGGTCGAATACATTAGTTTTAATTATCATACCGAAATATTTGAACTAAAATGTTTTGCGAATGTTGTAAAAGGGTTGAATTTAGGGTTGCCAGATCTAAAATAAACAAAATTTTTGTTTGGTGTTTAACGTGATCACCTCTTATAAATCGATGAACGCCGGCTGCTTGCACGATAAAGCATGACTCATTGTCACATTCCGCCTGAGCCGGGCGTGCAAGTGAGAGCGAGGAAAAAGCGATAGAGAAGCACGATCGGGCTAAGCGTTTTGCTTGCGACGCATCTATCTCTCTTTCACTCCATCGGCCAATGTTTTCTTATAATGTTATCAAGTATAGTTCACTTTACAGATAACCAACTTTTTTTATATGATAGCGGAGCAAACGACCATGTGGGTCACCTGATGGAAAGCAATCACCACCGGCCATGGAAAGCAGCAACACTAAGGGGTCGCCGATCCGTTGCCAGCCTATACTCCTTCCTTTCTTTCATTCTGGTGATCTCACTCAGGAACACAACAACTCTCAAGGCTATTGTTATTTAGCTGCTGTATTCTGTGAGGAGGAGATACTTCCCCAGTCGGACAACTTAAAAAATACGCTATACCTACCTCTCTTCGCCAGAACCTCGTTTGTCAGTTAGCAGGGTGTACCACGTGCAAGTGAGACTTTGGTTCAAAGATGTTGATGAACCACTTACACCCTAAGGTAGGTTTTTGTTAGTAAATCATGTAAAATAAAATAAAGATAAAGATGACGTAATTGCGCGCAATGACGCAATCTTTATCGATCCAGTATATCTAATGCTTTGTTTATTTATTTAAATTTAAGGCACGGGAATGTCCAAAGGCACACTAAAAAATGCAAAAGGATGTATAAAAATAATAATACTAAAAACATTAATGCATTAAGGGACAATCAATGTAATTGAATTAAAAGCAATTACTCCTTGTGATGACGCACGTAGTAATTACCGAATACAGAGGGAGACAGAAATAATTAAAAAATATAATGACAGAAAAGGACAAAAAACGAAAACGTACAGAAGCGAAATGACATTATTTATGTAAAGTGTGCGGTGTACCAGGCGAGATTAAGGTAGGGAGTTAATTGTTTTCAATTAGTGTTGAGGTACTGTTACTGTTCCGGTGTCTACTATTTTGTTTATTTATTTTAACTTCAGGCACGGGAATGTACAAAGTCGGACTTAAAGCACTGCTTAACGCACTTCAATTGAGCACTGACAACAGCGTCCATTTGAAAAAAATAAAAAATATTTATGTACGGAGTACGGAGCTTTTTTGCATGCATAATGGATCTTCTAATAAATCAATTTGGGGTGTATGCAGCTCACCACGATCATTGGAGGCAAAGCGAACTTCACCTGCACGTGGACCCCCTACCGAATAGCGAAAGAGGCTCTTGCGAAAGAGAAGTAGGGTTCAGCGCATGCGTAAGCTGTCCGATTGGTGAAGTACCTTACAGAATACCGCAGCCAAATAACAATTTCCTCGAGAGTTGTTGTGTTCCTGCAAGTGACTGAGATCACCAAAAAGAAAGGAATTGCAGCGTTGGCAGCAGGTTCAGCGGGGCGCTTGCGATATCATGTTGCGAGCGTTAATAGGCTACGGTAACCGCTTTACATCAGGCGCGCCGTATGCTTGTCTGCCTCCCGACGCAGTATGAAAAATAAGCCTTTTATCATTATCAACATCTATGTTCTGTACCTAAGTTTATCGCAAAAAAAAAATTGAATTCGGAGTTAAGATAATAAATTTTACTTTTTGCCACTTCATTCAGTTAACAGCTATAAAGTTGAAATTTATCGAATAGATTACTGTTGCTAGAAGTGAGATAAATGTTCATACTATTATCTTGTCGACATCGAATCTTGTGCCTGCAAAGAAACATCTTGTATATCTTATCGTTATATAGTTACTAGAAGGAGTATTGCATCCATTGTATATTATTCGAAACAGAACGTTCAAGACGTAGCGCATCTACGCAGCAGCGGCGTACCGAGCGTAGCTGCTGTATTTGCGGTAAAAAGCTGCCTTTGGGTTTAATTACGAATGTACATCGCATTGTACGTTTATACAAATTTACTATGCGTATGATTTGTACAACAAAATTGTATAAATGATCTACTCGTCACTTATAGCGCCGCGCCACAGTAATTATAGCGAGAGGGCTTGCTACAGTCGTGTAGCAAGTGTGGTTAACGTAGCTATTACGTCGCCTACGCCGTAGCTGCTCATTTCTATCAATGCGTAGCATTCAGTCTTAAGCCAACTCAGTTCGAATTTTTCATTCCGAAAATCGAACATCACTTTATTTAAAGTGACGTCCGATTTTTGGATGCTTATTTAAGCTCTAAATGTCTTCAGCTTAGTAAGTGGAGCTCCAGTATCCCTACCGGCTAGGCTAAAAACAATGGCCTTTAATCTAAGTTATTTTTGCCACTATATATTCTGAAGGCCAATTCTAGTACCTAATTATTTTGCGATCGCAGTTTGAAAGTTGCGATTTGGTCAACTTTCAATCAGCGATCGAAGCGATTGAATTGTGAATTGACTAAAAAATACATACTTGATTTCATTCATTCAATATTGTCAATTGGCTATTTGACTAACATTTTTTTCTGTTTGATATGTAGGTACGTCTCCATAATATAACCATAGGTGAAAGAATTACTTCGATAGCACAAAAATCTCTCGAGATATATTAATTTGAAAATCACAATTTTTAGACTGCCCCAAAACGCTCCATACAAAAGACTACCGAATTATGACGTCACAGTTTTGTATTTTATATGCATCAAATCAGAAATTTGTACGACAGCTTTGTTAAATATTACGTTTATGTAATTATTATCATAATAAAAGTCATAGCATTTTTTATTGCTACTCCAATGGAAATATTATTTTTTAATAATTTCATACTTTTAAAATGGACTTTCCCGCCAAACTTTGATCGACGCTAAAAAAAGTCTGACTGAAGATATTAGAATGAAAGTTTGCAGATCTTTATAGTTTTGTGTATTTTACGATATTGTTAATTTATTTGTACAATTTTTAAACATTGGAAACAACCCAATTCTTATAACAAACAATACATTCTTAGTTTGTTTAGATCTCCGTCATATTTCGACATATACTCATTCAAAATAAAATTTGAACTGTGATATGAGAATACCAAATTTGATGTTTGTGAGATTGAGAGTGAATTTTGACTATATATTAATTACAGGAATTGCCCCTCTGATTGCTTCAGCTTAGGGGGCTGATCTCCTGTAGTATCCAATTGAAAGAGTGACAGAAATGTCAAAATGTCAGACAGTATGTCAAACAGAAATATAAAAGCACAACGTGACGTAGAAAACCGTGTCTGTATATTTGAGCCTTAAGACGTTTATCGAAATCCTGTCACAAACAACTTCTATAAAATAATTGGCATTTTATTTGCTTATGCAATTTTCAGTCATTGTTTCATTTACGAGTAATTAGCGGTATTTTTCCAATAATAAAGAACGTGTTTAATTTTAATATAGCATAATTATAAGCATAACATATAGCAAAATAGAGTTTTCGACGAAGGACATTTCGACGGAGAACCATAGTTGTCGACATAGCCTTCAGAGTTCACAAGCTGAAGCGGCAATGGGCTGGTCATATCTGCCCAGTAAGTGATGGCAGACTGGGAAGGAAAGTATTAGAGTGTAGGCCACACGTAGGACGACGAGGCGTTTGACTCCCTCCTTCTAGATGATCCGATGAGCTTAAGAAAGCGGCTGGAGGCGGCTGGACGCGGAAGGCGGAGGCTCGTATTTGGTGGAAAGCATTGGGGAAGGCTTATATCCAGCAGTCGGTAGATACAGCCTGATGTTGTTGGTGACGAACCATTTTCAAATTAGCGTTCAATAATGGTTTCCTATTACATCCAATTGTTTTACTATTACGTTATAATTGAATCTGTATGCGCGTAGATTTATTCAATAATAGATGTTGTTTACGCGAATTCATGTTTTGGCTCGTCTCGGGAGTTGTGACACGTGACTCTTGATTATGTTTGAATAATACATCAGTTATAGATCACTGGGAGAGGTTTTGGTTACATGTTTTGTTTGTAACTCTATTATGTAACTTATTTTCTATGAATATTATTAAGGTTCACATGAGATATTACAGGAAATTAATTCGATTCGACGAGCTCGGTGGTCGAATGGGCACTTTGATTACAAGGTTGCGGGTTCAATCCCCGCACAAGACAAATATTTACATGTCTGTTTGTCGTGATCTGGGTTTTTGATATATGTATGTGTTTACAAAAAATATATATATTTATGAATAATATCAGTTATCTAGTACCCTTAGAATAAGCTTTGCTTAGTTTGGGGCTAGATGGCCGTGTGTAGTGCCCAGTAATATTAATTTATATATTTAAATTAAACAGGTCACTCGCGTATTTTAGTTCGGAAAGCCAAGTTGTTTGGACCTCAAATGGAAACTTTCGTCAAGTCGAATGTCCAGATGCCTCGATCATAAAAAAAAATCGGTTGTCTGTAAAGTCGGTTTACTGACGATAGTTGAACGTGACAACGTCATAAGAAAATACTGATGAAATGTTTGCATTTTTCAAAAGAAAAAATGAATGGAACGCCTCAGAGCGAGGTAACGCCGCATGAGTCATGTTTTTTCGTGCGTGCAGCCGGCTCCATCGAATTATAAGACGTTGTCACGTCAATAAAAAATATTTTTATGTACGTACCAAAGGGGTTTAAAGCATATTCCACTTTGCTGTTCAACTACGGATTGGTGGAGGCCAGTGTTTTCAAGCCCTAAAACCACTGACTCGGCTCGACGACTGTGATCTAATGACAACAGCCGGGGGCCAACGGCTTAACGTGCCCTCTGAAGTACGGAGCAGCTCGAGATAAATAAACTTGTCCATGACCAGGCTACGGTCGACGTTGCTTAACCTTCGATTAGACTGACACGCGCAACAACGCCATTGAGCTCTTCAAAAATTGGGTCACTGTCGAAAATTATCACAGCACAAAATACAAATACGCAAAAAATTGTTAATTAATTCAGATATTATTTTCATCATCATCAGGTCATTTAGTCTCCACTACAGGAGCACGACCCTCTCTCGTTCGTCTTAGACAGAAGGAGGATTTGGCCTACACACCCCACGCTGGCCAGACGGGTTGGGGAGGCCTGATCGATGTTTTATAATGTATTTCCCTTAGTCGCCTTGTACGACATCCACGGGAAGAGACGGAGAGATTCTATTCTAGAGAAATATCTCTCTAAATAATAATTTTGCGCTAGTCAAATTTACAGGCAATTTAATCTACACTACTTTACGTGCTTCCCCCACTAATTAGTTCAGACAAACTACTACTGCAAAAAAAAATATTTTATACGCTTCAATTGATTTCGAGGCGAGACATTTAACTAAAAATATATGGAAAATATTAAATTGATCGACAAACAAGTTATAAGTTAATTTAAAAAATCAAAAACCCGACTGCACCTACAACAGATTTATTAATCACGCGTAACAATAATATAATAAAAACTAATATATCAAATATATATTTGAAATCAGGTATATCGATATATTTAGAAGAACAAAAAAATTACTGCAACGACAATTTTGCTGCTCACAGCCGGCATATTGTTTTTTTTTTTTTTTATATATTTGATGTAGCCTATGTCACTCTCACAGAAAATACGAATCTAACGACACTTCTCAAGCTAAAATCCATCCAGCCGTTCTGGCTGCAGAGCATGCCAAACAATTATACATCCCTCCTTCTGTCGCAGTCGGGTAAAAAAAACCTGATTTGCACATCAAATTTCTTCTGATATCACATCAAATCCTGCATTTGATGTGCAATAAGTATTCTTTGATGTGTACTTAGGTTAGGTGTGCAATATATTTATTTCATGTTACTTTAAATAGTATTCAAAATATATTTATAATAAAAACATAGTTTTACCACAGTATAAGTAATAGTACTACGTAAAGTATGGCCACTCCCTGCCCCTCTCTCATGTCGACCTCACCTCCTCTCTGAAACAAATCTGGAACAACCCCCTTACCACCATCTCTTATTGCGATTCAATAACTGAATAGATTGCTTATTCATACCAATGAAAAAGCGACTCTATTTCAAATGGAATAGAGTCGCTTATTCATTGGTATGAATAAGCAATCTAATTAATTATTGAATCGCAATAAGAGATGGTGGTAAGGGGGCAGTTTGTATGGCGCCGCACGCACACACGCTCATTCACGCTCTGCACAGACATCATTGTTTACGTAATAGTAAACGACGTGACATCTGTATAGAGTGTCCAGGGTATGGTTTTACAATCATAACACCATAAACAAAAGTCATCCTTATTTCAAAAACCATCCGAATGTCAAAATAAACAATTCTGTCTGTAGCGCGTCCCGAATCCGCGCTCAGCAAACTCATCGCGAGCTAACAAATGGGACCTTTAGAAGCCTCACGAACACTCGTTGCAAATGAAACTTCTTTCAGACTGTTGTCGGCTGAAAGGCTTATTTACTTAACGTGTGCTCGTTGGTCATCGCGTATTTATGCGTTTTCAGCGCGCTCTATTCGAGATTCGGATATGTTTTTTAAGCTGTGTTTTGACTTGGTCGTAGTGTAATATGATAGTCGTTCTGATGACAGGTGGTAGTGGGGTGTAAGTGGTTTATCAACATCTTTGAACCAAAGCCAACTTCACCTGCTCGTGGTGCACCCTGCTGACTGACAAACGAAGCTCTGGCGAAAATGTAAGCGGGAGCGTAATTGTAAGCGACCCGACTGGGGAATGTTCCTCCACCTCACAGAATACTGCAGCCAAATAATAATTCCCTTGAGGGTTGTTGTGTTCCTGCGAGTGAGTGAGGTCACCAGAAAAGAAGGAGATGCTGCGTAGGCAGCGGGGGTGGCGGTAACCGCTTCACATCAGGCGGGCCGTATGCTTGTCTGCCACCCGACGTAGTATATAAAAAAAGGTGTTTATATTGATATGTGGTGTATGTATGTAGTAAGGCTCACTATCGTCTTTTAGCCCCACCTGCACGTGGTGCACCCTGCTGAGTGACCAACGAGGCCCTGGCGAAAAAGAGGTGGGACTAGCGTAAATTGTAAGTTGCCCGACTGGGGAAGTAGTGCCCGAGTGAGTGAGGTCACCAGAAAAGTAGGAGTTGCTGCGTTGGCACCGGGGGTGACGGCGCGTGAGCGAAATTTCATGTCGTAAGAGTTCGGTAACCGCTTCACATCAGGCGAGCCGTATTTTTGTCTGCCTCCCGAAGTAGTATAAAAAAGAAGTAATGGGATTAGATTCATAATGTATATAGCAAATTTTTGTGAGGAAAAGTTTTGGGTGAAGAAGCCTAAAATGGTCTTCCTAAGAAACCTATGTTGTAGTTTGTAAGAGTTTACCATTTCTGGTGAGTTCGGTGACCTCATTTTACGTGACATGCAAATTTTTGTCTCAAATTTAAAATGAGTCTGCAAGATCCCGGGAGGGAAAAGACCTATATCAGCAAGTTTCTTACGGAGCATTGCTTCTTTGTCAATGGTCAATACTAAAATGCTGTAGATAAAAGTAATGACAACAAAATAACAATATTATTAATAAATAAAATCATCTATAAAAACGACAAAAAAATCAAGTTTGTTGTATGGGAGCCCCTTAAATATTTGTTTTATTTTAATTTAATTATTTATTTTAAAAGCGAATATATAATTAAATATTATGTGAGTATTTCAAGCGTCTACCTATCACCGTTATGATTTGCGAGCAAAAACGAACATATCATAACGGTGATAGGTAAAGGTAAACGAATAATCACGTTTGTTGTATCGGAGCCCCCTTAAATATTTATTTTATTCCGGTTTTTAGTATTTGTTGTTATAGCGGCAATAGAAATACATCATCTGTGAAAATTTCAACTGTCTAACTATCACGGTTCATGAGATACAGCCTGGTGACAGACGGACGGACGGACGGACGGACGGACAGCGGAGCCTTAGTAATAGGGTTACTTTTTACCCTTCGGGTACGGAACCCTAAATAAAGTAAGATATGTCTAAGTGTCCACAAGGGTCCAATGACAAAATAAATAATTTCATTTAATTTCAGGGCTTTGCCTTGAGTACGAAATAGTGCGCGAGTGATATCCCTAGCAAACGCCCATGGGCTGCGGTTCTGCGGTAACTGCTTTCTATCAATCAGGCCGTATGTTTATTTCCACTTGACATAAAATAAAAAAAATCGCATGTTTTATAATTAAGAGCCGATCATTTTCATTCCTCGCTTGATGGCATCGTTGCACGTGTCAGTCTAATCAAACACAAAAGTTAAGCAACGTCGGTCCTCTGCGCTTCAGAGGGTACACTAAGCCATCGGCCCCGGCTGTTATCATTAGAAGACAGTTATTAGTTATTAAGCCAAGTCAATAGCCTTTAAGCCTCGCGCAAACGACGCTGCTTTTTGTCGGCGATAATAGAACCTATAAAATCATATGCAGTACAACGCAAATAACGCACAAAAAGTCCAATACGCAAAAAATCCGAGAGATTGTGGTACACCGAACCGCACAAGTAATCCGCTAATAAATAGAACGTTTATTACACGTGCTAACGCAGACGACACATTATTCCATAGTCTGCCATTCGCTAGTGAAGTAGTGATGGACGCCATGACGCGAGAGATCGATATGTCGATAATAATTCAAGATAAATTTATCAGAAATAATATAATATGTTATTAATCAATCCTGGTTTAAAGTGTGTAGAAGTAATATTGTGTTTTGTGTAATTAATTACTACTTCTCGCCAGTGACTTCGCATGCGTGAATGTCGATTATAGCGTAAACTTTTAACCAGACCTCGGGAACAGTTCCTAATTTTTTTATAAAAGGTATCCTATTATTATTCTGGACTCGGTTCAGTAGTTAAAGCGCGAAAGTAGGACAAACGCACTCAGTTTCTTATTTCATCATCATCATCATCATCATCAGGACATTTTTAGTCTCCACTACAGGAGCACGACCCTCTCTCGTCCGTCACAGGAGGATTTGGCCTACACTCCTCACGCTGGCCAGACGGGTTGGGGAGGCCTGACCGATGTTTTATAAAGTATTTCCCTTAGTCGCCTTGTACGACATCCACGGGAAGAGATAGAGTGATTCTATTCTAGTCTGCCGGAAACTACACGGCCAAGTCTCAAGTAGGCACAATAAATTACAACGCAATCTGTAAACTTCCATAGCGTGTACGTCAATAAGTTCCGCCGACCAAATGAGCAACGCATACGGCGTATAGATAGACTTTTTGAGCGTCACTCGGACTTTTTATCAGCCACCGACTAAAAAAAGTCCGTCGTTTGCTAAGCTAAGCTTACACTGACCACCGCCAGTCCGTAGTTGAATAGCATGGTGGGGGATGTTCTATTGAGTGGGATGAATAATAGTTGAGAATGACTATTTTATTTCAACCCTATCATCACGAAATGATGAAAACACAAGCATGTTCGTTACAATTCCAATAAATCACACTTCGCACAAAACCTGACTGTCACGTAGCTACAAGTAGGTCGGTCATTCATTTCGGCGGATCATAAAAACGAGAGACATGTCCTACGTGATGTCTAACGTGGTGGTACGTAGATCTATGATAGTTTGATATAGTACTCCAGTCATTGACCTACCGTTCAAATGGGCGCCGGGTTAATGCAACGGAGATAATTTTTTTGAGCTGTTTTTGAAAGATATATCTATACTGATATTATAAAGCTGAAGAGTTCGTTTGTTTGGTTGGACGCGTTAATGCCAGAAAGTACTCATTCGAATTGAACAATTCTTTTAGTGTTAGATATCCTATTTTTCAAGGAATATAACACCACGCTACCACAAATAGGAGCAGAGCATCAATGAAAAATGTTGCAAAAATTGGATAAAAATATTATTTTTGAGAGCATCCGATGCGTGCGCTGCGTAAACGGTTCAAGTTACGCAAAAAATATACTTATACGACGGACTTATTCATCTTAAAAAGATCTAATAAAAAGTCCATGTTAGCATGTGTCTATCTTTTAAAATAGGCTCACTATAACCTTTCAAATGGTAAGCTTACGCTTCACTCTCAACGCTCTGTCTCAGGCAGACGAAGTTGCGCGAGATAGCAAGTAAAATATACACATGCATACTTAGTCTGCCAAAATCATAGAACTAAGTGCTCGTAAGAAGACATTGAGCAACCTTAAGATAACGGTTCGTTATGTGAAGAAGGTTGTTGGTAGGATGTAATAGACATTGATACCCAGAGATTGTACGGTACGGAGTTACTGAAGTGTGCCAAAACACTGACGCTCTGTAAGCAGCATCATGTACAAATTTATTCGTTCGCAATTTCCGTGTTCGGAGAATGCTGCCGGATGTCAGTAGAACTGAACTAAGCGAGTTACGTCGATATCGATGTTCGGCTTACAATATGTGGATTTTGGAGTCAGATAGTGTTTTCGTGGAAATTCGGCATGAGGTGGTGTTTCATTCGATGATTCTAATAAAGTGTTGTAGTTCACCGTCATTATTTCTTTTATGTGGCGCAATTAGCAGATAAGGTGGAGTAAAAGAGCAATATAGTTTCATCATCTTCATCAGCATGTATCTTCCAGGAGGAAGGATTGGAGAAGGTTTCCAAGAAAAATAATAATATCCTTATTATTATCTTTCTTGCAGCTTTTGCAATCCATTGACAGGCTACGGCTGACATTGCTTAACTTGCGTGTTTGATGAGACTGATATTCGTACGCACAACGACGTCATCGAGCTCCTCTGAACTGAACGTTTTTTTTTCTTTTGATGGCAGACAAGCATACGGGCCGCCTGATGTGAAGCTGTTACCGTAGCCATATTAACGCTCGCAACATAAAATATCGCCACCCACGCTGCCGCACGCAGCATCTCCTTCCTTTCTGGTGACCTCACTCACTCGCAGGAACACAACAACCCAAGGGAATTGTTATTAGGCTGCGATATTCTGTGAGGTGGAGGTACATTCCCCAGCTTACAATTACGCTCCCTACCTCTCTTTTCGCCAGAGCTTCGTTTGTCAGTCAGCAGGGGGCACCGCGTGCAGGTGAAGTTGGCTTTGGTTCAAAGATGGTGATGAACTATTTACACCCCTATACGTTTACTAATCACTACCATTATATTAGATTTTTTTTTGTATTCGTTTAATAACTATGTTCTTCCGAATTTTTAACATCTGTATACTGACTGAGATAAATTATTCCCTTTAATTATGTGTACCTTTGCGAATTTTATTTTTACAAACATTTTTTCCTGTGACTTACTATTCCATTCGCTTTTTGTAGGTCCTTTAAAATATTTCACAACATAATTCTTAATAAAAATAATTAATGTAGAAACGTAAAATATTTTTACATTTAACATGACATGATATGCTGTTTGGTAAATAATTTATTTTATTTACGTTTAATTATTTTTCATATGGTTATATTTCTGACTACTACGTGAAGCTTACATTATACACGTATACATAGGGGGTGGAAGTGTTAAAGGGAATCACGCCGCGAGTAACTTCGGAGAAAGCGCAGCACACCTCCCGACACCCCTGAGTCACTCACATCACATCGGTGTTGCTCCCAGCCGATTTTCTGGCATTTCGGGGCCCCATCTGTGAGTGGCAAGCCACCGCCTGCCGCAAATAACTAGCAATAGAAGCAGTAATGGTAGGCTTCCGTCCCTCTCCTGTAATAGCCTTGTATTTAGTTCACCCAGATATCATCTCCATAGCCCATTTATTTTCCATCACAGTTTGAAATAATCTCAACGTCTGCCGAGACCTGCTCATGGGTATATCGTTCCATTGATATATCCTGGAGCGGGTCACGGCGGGCGTACAATATTACATCAAACTTCTCAAAGGGGCCTCTGCGCGTTGGATCCATGTCCCCGCGCACGCCTATCAAATGACCGAGCTTGACCCGTGATGAAAAAGAGAGAATACTTTATTTGGAACAAAGATATTATATAAAATTCAACATTGAAGGATGACATCTACATAATATAGTAGTATAGACTGTGTCGCAGCTACTACTATAAGTAGTATCTATAAGACAAGTGGGTACTACTATAGTATATATAAGATACTCATCATCTCATCATCATCATCAGGTCATTTTAGTCTCCACTACAGGGGCATCTCTCTCATCCGTCCCAGACTGAAGGAGGATTTGGTCTACACTCCCCACGCTGGCCAGACGGGTTGGAGAGGCCTGATCGATGACATAATTTACATCGGAACAATATTTATTATAAAACATAAGTATGCCTACATTATCTTCTTTATATAGGAAAACACAAAACTTAACTTCATGTATTCAGTATGAAGAAGTGGGTCAAAGTCTTTGAGCACAATTCAACGTGACATTCGAAAACGTCGATTTACGAATTTTTTCTTCTATTTTGCTGTTACCTTTCTTGCCAAAGATTCTAGGTTAACGTACCATAAACGGGTATAGCTTTTGACTGCGTTAACTTTTACTTTTATGTTTTTCCAAGGGACCAGAGTTAGTGTGAGTTTTTTGTTCACATTCGATAAAGTCAATGTAAACAAAGCGACCAAATGGAGAGGAACTCTCATGTTGCGAATTTATAAGACGCGCGTTACATATGAAAATTATGCGGCTTACTGCTCACATTATGAAGTGAGCCAACCGGCTTTTTTTTATACTACGTCGGGTGGCAGACAAGCATACGGCTCGCCTGATGTAAAGCGGTTACCGTAGTCATATTAAAGCTTGCAGCATAAAATATTGCTCGCGCGCCGCCACCCCCGGTACCAACGCAGCATCTCCTTCCTTTCTTTCTGGTGACCTCACTCACTCTCAGGAACACAACAACCCTCAAGGGAATTGTTATTTGGCTGCGGTATTCTGTGAGGTAGAGGTACGTGTCCTAATCGGGTAGCTTACAATTACGCTCCCTACCTCTCTTTTCGCCAGAGCTTCGTTTGTCAGTCAGCAGGGTGCACCACGTGCAGGTGAAGTTGGCTTTGGTCCAAAGATCTTGATGAACCACTTACACCCCAAATTTGATTTGGATATGTAACACGCGTCTAGTAAATTCACAATATAAAACATTTTTTTTCAGTTTGTTCGGCTTGTAAGCTTTAACACGATCGAATGTAACCAAAATCACTCGCACTAAACACGCAGGCTTGTGTATTTAATGCGAGTTATATAAGTAGTTTTCGCAAGCATTTATTTAGTTTCACAGCAGAAATAACTTTTCAACTTTAATTCCCGTTGTTATTTTTCACCGCAGTGTCTGACATCAAATATTGCAAGTTAAATTTAAGCCACTTTCCAGCACCCAAGTGGGCTGTCATACTCGTTGGATTCGTGTGACAATGCATGTTCACCGAAATGTCACTATTGCTAATCCTATATGGCGGCAGCTATAGAATTGTGATTTATAATTTCCACATTAACAACCTCCATGATTTTTGTATCAAATGAAAGTGCATGATGAAAGAATTACAGTAAGTAAGCATTGTAGTTCAATATACTAATAACTAATTGGAATGTTGCACAAATGGGAAAAGTCCTAAATGGGTGCAATATCTATATATTACCACGTGAAGCAAAAACTTTGTGCCCCTTTTTACGAAAAATTCGCGGACAGAGAAGCATGACATTTCACACACTTATAGTTTTTAAAGAGAAGAAGTGCAGACTGCTGGTATTTTTTTAAATTATGCATAATAAATACATTAAATAATAAAAAAAAAAACATTACACACACTACCATATATTTGACACACATACGCATATATACTCTTTTGTTTATTGTTAAAGTACTAAGTAGAAGAGTACTACTTATGCTGTGGTAGAAGTATATGTACGAAATACATAGCCCCATTTTATAACATTTTCTCCATTGCAAATAAGAACAATACTCTCATATTCGATAAGAAAGTTGGTCGGTTGTTCGAGGGTCGTGTTTTCTTGTCCGTTTTGTGACCCCGTTTTACCGCCCTTTCAGGGAACATTGCAAGTTCACGTAAAACAAAATGGACCTCTGATACAGAACACACAGTCATCTATGTTATTGTTCGACGTAGGTGGGATTTTTACAAAAAAGCTGGGCTGCTTTTTATAAGCTTTGATTTAGTTTCACTTTGAAATGTTGAAATTTGGCACACTCATTTGGTTTCCGTGACAATGCACGGTTACTTAAATACCGTCATTTTAAAACCATTACAGCGTTCGTCCAAACAGCGAATAAAAATTTCCACTTTAAACCCTATGATATGGATATCAAATGATTGGAATTGAGGAGCGAAACACGCTAACTAAACATTTGTCCTCGCCAACTCCTATTCATCTCACTGCTGGAATAAGGGTCTTTTCTCAATCTAAGGGGTTTACAGCATACTCCACCATGCTGCTCAACCGTGGGTTGGCTGAGTCCAGTGTTTTCAAGCCGCTTAAAGCCACTGACTTAAAAATTTTAAATTCAAAATTCAAAATATCTTTATTCCTTGGACTTTATAAAGCACTTAGAAACGTCATACAAGTTAAATATAAGAATATTTACTTACAACTTAGTTACAACTCTTACTCCCTGAGTCCTTTCTCTCTGAATAATGCGCTAATTTGATTACCTTGTCTAGCAACTTCATAAACTGGAATTAATGAACATAGATAGCCTACTATCTATGTTCATTAATTCCAGTTTATGAACAATTTCACCTAATATCCCACAGACTCCCCATTCACCCATTTCCTTCTTATTATGCATCCTCGGCAAAAACATCACATAAACTCACACCAAACACTCATTTAAATGCCCCTGCTCATTCGATTCAAACCGCAAACCGTCAAATCCAGCCTCGTCTGAGCTCAATAGCGGCTCGATGTCATCCTACATTCGAGTAACAACTGCGGAACTATACCTCACCTCTTCTACTGCTATAAAAACCGAGAGGGACACTGATATCATTTTATTTTCTAGGGATTAGCCGGTAGCGGACGGAGTGTGTGGAACTGACGGCACGGAAATTACGGCCTTCTGAATTATCACGGCAATATTCATTGGCATTTAGACGCGACGACTGTTTTTTTGTTGCATCGTGTCGTATCGTGTGAGAGGAGTCAAGCTCAGTGAAGCGCTGTGCATGACTGCATTCAGTGTTGGAGGCGTAATTTATGACTTTGATTGATGTGCAGCGAGAGATGAGAACTGTGTTGTGTTTAGAGTTAGCTAGTATTTCTAGGAATAGACTTTAGAAATCATTTCCTAGTAGTTATAGTACAGTATAGTAGTTATAGTATTTCCAAGTATGTATACATTAGTAGCTAGTTTTTTTTCACACTACATCGGGTGAAAGATAAGCATAGGGCCCGCCTGATATGATGTGGTTACCGTTGCCATATTAACGCTGGAAACATGAAACATCGCTCGCGTGCCGCCCCCTCCGCACCCAATGCAGCAACTCTTTCATTTTTGGTGACCTCATATACTCGCAGGAACATAATAACCCTCTAGGGAGTTGTTATTTGGCTGCAGTATTCTGTGAGATACCAGTCGGGCAACTTTCAAATACGATGTACCTAAATACATTTTTTTTTGTAAATACATACTTATAATACATAGAAAACACCCAGACTAAGACAAAGAGACATGTTCATGCACACAAATGTTTATCATCTGCGGGAATCGAACCCGCGATTTCGGAGACAAAGTAGCCATTCCTAGCCATCGACCCCCGGGCTCGTCTTAAATATAGATGTTTAGTATTTATTATATGTAAATATTCACAAAAAAAAAAAAATAAGTACACTAATCTAGTTCTCATAGCACAAGTTTTCCTTAGTGTGGAACTAGATGGCAGTGTGTAATTTGTCCATTAAATTGATTCATTTATATAATAGATAACGCAATTTCTCAATATGTTTCAGCATAACAAATTTCATGAAATATTCGTTAATATGACATATAACAATATGCAATATGATATTAAGCCTCATACAAAGCCTTTGAAATTCATTTGACCGTCCTGAAGCCGCTGAAAGGATAGGCTTTCAGGTCTCTATTGACGGGCATATTGCGATGACCTATATGTAATAAATATGCGTGTATATGTTTATTATACAGTTTAAGGGTCTAATCGAAAGTAATATTGTTTAGTAGTAGTAATATTGCTTTGAAATTCTAACTTATCCATACAGTTTTTTTATACAAAGTCGGATGGGAAAACAAGCATATGGCCCGCCTAATGTCAAGCCGTTCCTGTAGCCATATGAAATATTAATCGCGCGACACCACTCCTGCTGCCAACGCAGCAACTTTCCTGCTGACTTCAATCACTCGCAGGAATACGACAACCCTCAAGGGAATTATTATTTAGCTACATTATTCCGTGAAGTAGAGATACTTGCCCATTCGTGCAGGTTACAAAAATGCTATGCCCTACCTCTCTTTTGACAGAGTCTCTTCCGCTAGCTATGGTGCACCTCGTGGAGACTAGATTGGCTATGGATCTTAAGACCGTAGTAAGCCACATCACCCTAAAATGAATAGACTATGTACCCTATCTCTCTTTTCCCACAGTCTTTTTTGTTAGTCGACAGGGTACACTACGTGTAAAAAGTTTGTCTTATTTCAATTACATTCTCTTTAAGTGGACCTATCATGCCATACTAAACATTACTGGGCTTCGTCTTATAAAACATTTGACAGCGATATAGATATTAAAAGACAGCTATTGTTACGTTCTAGCTTTTATATGCGCCACCAATATTGTCGATATTAAATATCTACGGTTATAGTTCAGAATAAGAAATAGTACTAGTACAAAATCATTACTTAATATTGCTATGTAATTAGCACAGCGCGTTCAAATCGTTGGTTTACATGGACCCGCCTATTCTAGCTTTCCTCTTCGTTTCTAAAACTGCGATCTGGTACATAAATGTTTAAAATAATTTGACAAATTGATAAAAAAACAGATTGCTTTATAATTTGATTTTATTATACGTCAGACTTTTTAGTTATTTCGATAACTTTAGATGAAATTGGTCTTGTTCAAACGACAAACTTTGCACTTTTACGTTGAGCGCGTGAGCGAGTGATAACCGACCGCTCTGTCCCGTCGACCGGGGTACGCGTCTTTTCATACGTAAAGTGCGGAGTGAAACAGCCGGGTTATATTAGATCGAATGAAGTATCAAACAAATAGACTAAGATGTTTTGACCTAAAGATGCGTTTTATCTGCCTCTATTATGGTAACACGAAAGCGAAGTAATTGCCCGGCATTCACACAGTCACGGGCTGTTTACTGTAGCGCTAAGACTTAAGTGCTATAACTAGCTAGCCAGCTATAGGATAGCTGCGCCTTTTCACATGTGCATATTGTACCATCTGAGGCGGGTTTCCGTAATCTTCTCGGTGATTGGTGTTACTTAAAAACACTTGGGGTGTAAGTAGTTCATCAACACCTTTGAACCAAAGCCAACTTCACCTGCACGCGGTGTACCCTGCTGACTGGCAAACGAAGCTCTGGCGAAAAGAGAGGTAGGGAGCGTAATTGTAAGCTACCCGACTGGGGAATGGACCTCCACCTCACAGAATACCGCAGCCAAATAACAATTCCCTTGAGGGTTGTTGTGTTCCTGCGAGTGAGTGAGGTTACCAAAAAGGAAGGAAGGAGATGCATAGTTGCCAGCGGGGGTGGCGACACGCGAACGATATTTCATGTCGCGAGCGTTAATATGGCTAAGGTAACCGCTTCACATCAGGCGGGCCGTATGCTTGTTTGCCACCCGAAGTAGTGTAAAAAAATAAAAACTACCTCGGAAGAATTCATTACGAACTCTATCAATCCAGGTCACACCTCCTCATCTACACGTCAGCATCATCATTTCATTGTCATGTATCTGATGCTCATCTGTCTTTTTTAGTTGTTCACCATTCGGATCTATACAGCTATATACAATATATATATATATACAGCTAATTATGCTATATATAACTCTGGCCGAATCTCTCTTATATAAATTCTGCCCTTGGTTTTATGGGTATACGAAGATCCGACAGCACTCCTGTAAGCGAGTGTCAACCGTCCGCTCTGTCCCGTCGACCGGGGTACGCGTCTTTTCATACATAAAGTGCGGAGTGAAACAACCCTTGAGGGTTGTTGTGTTACTGCGAGTGAGTGAGGTCACCAGAAAGGAAGGAGATGCTGCGTTGGCAGCGGGGGTGGCGGCGTGCGAGCGATATTTTATGTTGCGAACGTTATTATTATCTGACATAATTTTGTATTGAATTGAGACTAATAATCTGTTTGAAATTTTGTTTCAAATGTATCTACTCTGATTTTTGTATGCTCAACCAGCCAAACATGTAGAACAAAATAAACTGTATAACACCTGTATTCGTGCACTACACATGTTTAACAAAAATAAAAATATCTTGTATCTTAATATGGCTACGGTAACCGCTTAACATCAGGTGGGCCGTATGCTTGTCTGTCACCCGACGTGGTATAAAAAAAACTTTTTTAGGACACAAACTTGACAAACATGACTTATTACATTAAAAATAAACAGCAGGAGCAAGTTTACATTTTCGCCGCACGGTAGAAAGAGAGGGGGATATTACTGCCTCTCCTACGCCGCGCGGGTCTGCGCCGCTCCGTCTTACGAATTTTCGATCATTCCACGAGTCCTGACGCGATTTTAACATTTTTTACCCATCCCAAAAAGTGCACAACGGTGCTAAAGAAGTTTTTACTTCAAAAAAAAAAATCGGTTGTCTGTAAAGTCGGTTAACTGACGATAATTGAACGTGACAAAGTCATAAGAAAATACTGATGGAGTGTTTGCATTTTTCAAAAGAAAATTTTAATGGAACGCCTCAGAGCGAGGTAACGCCGCATACGTCGTTTTTTCGTGCGTGCAGCCGGCTCCATCGAATTATAAGACTTTGCCACGTCAAAAACAAGTTTAGCAAGTCTACTTCTACAGCATACTATATAGTGTACTACAAAGTATTTATATACTCGTATATGCCCCTTGCAGCAAAGTGTCATTAAGCTGTTAGTTATTTCCTTGGAGGATCACTAAGATAATGTATCTTGTAACTAGGTCGTGTGTAATTTGCACTTAGGTTATTTAGTCTAGTGACTCTAGTGTTAGTGCTTATCTATATTCTATTATATCTCATTTAGCTCGTGATAATAGGGTAATATGTCTAGCCGATCTGTTAATTGCTTTACGCTATGTGCCTAGATAAGTATTTTGTTTAGTTAATTAGTATTTTGGGGTGTAAGTGGTTCATCAACATCTTTGAACCAAAGCCAACTTCACCTGCACGCGGTGCACCCTGCTGACTGACAAACGAAGCTCTGGCGAAATGAGAGGTAGGGAGCGTAATTGTAAGTTACTCAACTGGGGAATGTACCTCCACCTCACAGAATGCCGCAGCCAAATAACGGTTCCCTTGAGAGCTGTTGTGTTCCTGCGAGTGAATGAGATCACCAGAAAGGAAGGAGATGCTGCGATGGTAGCGGGGGTAGCGGTGCGCGAGCGATATTTTATGTTGCGAGCGTTAATATGGCTACGGTAACCGCTTCACATCAGGCGGGCCGTATGCTTGTCTGTAAAGTATAAAAAAAAAGTGTAAGTTGCTCACTACGACACCCTGCTGGCTAGCGAAAGAGGCTCTGGTAAGATGAGGTAGGGTAGCGTATGTGTAAGCTACCCGACTGGGAAAATACGTATAATCCACCTCACTTAGTCTCCACTACAGGAGCACGACCCTCTCTCGTCCGTCCCAGACAGAAGGAGGATTTGGCCTTCACTCCCCACGCTGGCCAGACGGGTTGGGAGGCCTGATCGATGTTTTATTTATAATGTTCCCTTAGTCGCCTTGTACGACATCTACGGGAAGAGACGGAGTGATTCTATTCTAGTTTGCCGGAAACCACACGGCTGGAGTGAGGTTACCAGAAAGAAAAAAAAGGAAGGAATATAGGGTTTGGCTCATGAGTTCGATCCTTGCACAAGACAAATTTGTGTGCATGAACATGTCAGTTTGTCTTCGTCTGGGTGTTTTGTATCTATTATATGTAGGTATGTATTTACAAAAAAATATATAATTAAGTATTATTATATATCAGTTGTCTAGTATTTATAATATAAACTTTGCATAGTTTGGGACTAGATAGCCGCGTGTAATTTGTCTAGAATTAAATAAATAAATAAATATTTCTGGTCAATTTTACACAGCGCCATCTAGTCCCAAACTAAGCGTAAAGCTTGTACTATGGGTACTAGACAACTTATAAATGTACTTAAATACATTTTTTTTTGTAAATACATACTTATAATACATATAAAATACCCAGACCAAGACAAACAGACATGTTCATGCAAACAAATGTTTGTCATGTGCGGTGATCGAACCCGCGATCTCGGAGTCAAAGTGGCCATTGCTAACCATTAGACCACCAAGATCGTCAAATATTTATTTATTATTTATAATCATCCCATTGCTGGTATTACGGCTGATATTAAGGGTTGTCTACGAAACTAACCACGTGAACAAAGTCTCAAACATTTTCTATTGTGATATAAAACGAAAATACAGTTTACTCCACTTGCCTTTTGGCAGTAAAGTAAGTGCGTCGTAACGTTTCGATGTATAAGAATTTCCTGAGGGTACTATTTGCATTGCAATTGACACCTATCGCATGAAAACCGTACTCTACGTGACCCAGAAATTTACATTTTATATAAAACGTATTGGTGCTGAGACATTTTTTTTTTTTTTTTTTTTAATATGAGAGGGTGGCAAGCGAGCATGTGGGTCACCTGATGGAAAGCAATCACCACCGCTCATAGAAATCAGCAACACCGAAGGGTACCGATCCGTTGCCATCCTTTTACATGAGCATTTTGTTTTAAACCTTGTGATGAAATTTCTTCTATTAATTCTATTTTTTGAACATGAAAAAAAAAATGGGATGGGGTTGTGTCATGGACACGGACAAAAAAACAACCAGCCAAGTGCGAGTCTTACTCGTGCACGAAGAGTTCCGTACCATTATCTATAAAAATGGCAAGACAATCAAGTTTGATGTATGGAAGACGCCCTTAAATATTTGTTTTATTTTAATTTTTTTTTTTTTTAAAGTTAATATATAACTAAATATTATATGAATATTTGAAGCGTCTACCTACGTAAACCAATAAAAATATTATCTATCTATCTATCTATCTACCTGTTTACGTTATCAATATCGAGCAAAAACGAGCAAAAAAATCACGTTTGTTGTATGGAAGCCCACTTAAATATTTATTTTATTTTGTTCTTTTAGTATTCGATGTTATAGCCGCAACAGAAATACATCATCAGTGAAAATTGACGCATGACGTGAATGAAAACATGAGATACAGCCTGGTGACAGACGGATGGACGGACGGACAGCGGAGTCTCAGTAATAGAGTCCGTTTTACCCTTTGGGTACGGAACCCTAAAAAAGTCGAGCAGCTTAAAATAATACCATGCCTCTCTTTTCGCCAGAACCTCGTTTGTCAGTCAGTAGGGTGCACCACATGCATGTGAGGTTGGCTTCAAAGATGGCAATGAACCACTTACACTCTTCTTCTTTATACTACGTCCGAACAAGCACACGACCCGACGGCTCTTTAAGCCAAAGTTAACCTCACATGCTCGTCGTGGGGTAACTACTAACGAGGTCCTGGTAAAAGAAAGGCAGAGGACAGCGTAAATTATACGCTGTCCCGACTGGTGAAGTACCTTCATTTCACAGAATATCGCATGATATATTCTTAAAGAACTAAAGAGTTGTTATGATCCTGCGATTGATTGAGGTTACTAGGAACGAGGGGTTGCCGTGTTGGCGGATGGTGCTCCTTTATATTAAATGTAATAAATAAATATACCTGGACAAATTACACATGGCCATCTAGTCACAAACTAAGCTATGCTTGTAGTATGGGTACTAGATAACTGAAATAATACTTAAATATTTTTTTTGTAAGTGCATACATATGATAGGTACATAGAAAACACCCAGACCAAGACAAACAGACATATGACATGCACAGAAATATTTTTCTTGTGCGGGGATCGAACCCGCGACCTCGGAGTCAAAGTGGTCATTGCTAACCATTTGACAAACCGAGCTCGTCATATTAACTTACTGTCGCGACATTGTACGCATGTATCCCGGTATCCTTTGGGAACTTTCAAAAATCCTTTCATAACGTATGTTTAGGTTATAATATCTACCTGTATGCCAAATGTCAATCCCATTCGCCCAGTGCTTTGAGCTGTGCGTTGATAGATCATTCAGTAACAGCCTGCCTTTTGTTACAGACTAGCTGACCCGACAACGTACCCTATACCTTACAGCTAGTGCGCCCCGTGTGCCAACCTTCCGGTTATATCACGGGGATGCGAGTCTCTGGTCCAGTAAACCAACCAGACGACAGGACCTTTACCTGCTCCGCTTTTGCCCTCGGTAAACCAACCGAGCACGCAAGCGGAACAGTAGCAGGTCTTACTCCGCTTTCACCTGCGTGCAGGCTACTTGCGTACTCTTAAGTCGAGTAGCTCGTGGCGAACCGACATTCGGCGAACCAAGCATCGGGGCCCTACTGCCACTCCCCAATCTCCATGATGGGTACCGTAGCTGTATGGTTCGCTCATTTCCCGGCGCGCAAGTATAAGTACAAGCGCGCCTAGTGTTTCTGCACCCACACTGGGCGCCAGTTAGCTGGCTCTCTGATTTCCTTGACAGGTATCGGAGTTGTATAAGGCACGCTCACTCACTTCCCGGCATCCTTCAAAGAAGAAATGCCTACTCCAGGCCTACGGTAGGGTGACTGGGATGCCGGAAGCGATCGCCCGCCGTCCTCCTTGGTCAGCAGGCAAGTACCCGAGCTGCGATGTCAGCTTGGGAAGCCGACACCGCTGTAAGGGCCGCTCCAAGCCCCATTGAGAACCACTGTGGTGGCCCTTCGCCCAAGGCCAGTGGTAACCAACTCACTACGCGCGAGGTTGAGCGCCCGGCCGACAAATATGGCAAGGCAGACGAACATGCCCAACCTCTGTAGCTACACCACATGCACGTGAGTGATTACACGCGCATATAGCCACCTCGAATCCGGACCCATGACTAGCAAATTATGGGCTTGCCGCCAGTCCCACAGATACCGTGATCCAAACAGGCGGACCCGTAGTTCCACCTGCGTAACTCCTCACAGTTAGCTGACCCGAAAGACGTTGTCCTGTTTTATTAACAATGAATATTGAATTGGAATTGGTTTCGCGCTATCTATTAAATGACTGACAATTCTGTCAAACGCCATTAGAAAAGTAAATATAGTCGTTCAGTTTTCTTAAATTTTCTAATTTTCCGCGCACCTTTCTTATTTTTTTCTTCCATAAAAACCCTCTCCTGACAATAACAAATACAACATAAAAAGAAATAGCGAAATCGGTCCAACCGTTCACGCGTGAAGCCGTGACCAAAGGAAATAGGGATTCATTTTTATATAATATTTATATGCAACCGTCTACGATCACCACTTCACATCAGGCGGATCATATGCTTGTCTGCCTCTCGACATAGTATATAAATATCAAAGTGATAGTTTTTGTATGACTCTTTTGTATGGAGACCTCAATCCGTATCCGTCGAGCTGTCCAATGATATTTAAATAAGGACGTTAGAATCTGTTCAACGTAAAGTTCTATTGAAATCACCTCAGCTGTTTTCCATTGATGTGCGTTCAAGTCGATACTCAGATAAAAATAACTGAAACTATTCGTTTTAGCTTTTATTTTGTAACCGACAATCTCTTACACAACGACTTTACATTAACTAATTGATCTTTTATTATTTTAATATCGTATTGTAGTAGAAAGCTGACTTTTAATACGCTTTTATTAGGTCGACCTGTATGTAACTAACTATGTAATGGAATCTAAGGCAACTAATTTAACCATCTTCCAAGGATCGTAGCGTAATCAAAATTGGCAACTGTATGTAGTTCTGATGACAATACAATAATATGGTACTGTCGAACTGATCTGATGATGGAGCCGGAAGATATGAACTGGAACTTCATGATGGAACTTCGTATCATAGTCGTGTTTGCACTTGTGAGAAAGGCCACGTAATGGACTTTGAAAACTATCAGGTTTCAAGGTTATAACAAACAACAATACAACCTCACCTGCACGTGGTGCACTAGAAAGAAACACATCAAACTATGTGCTTTAAAAGCGTGTTTTTTTAGTTTTTTTAAACTATATTTATTTGTTGCTTCAACTGGTAGGTAAGCATACGACCCGCGATATGTGAAGTAGGGACCTTAGCTTGTAGATATTTGCAAAATAAATAATTAAACATTTCACATAACATAAAATTAATAAAAAAAAATGTAGGTAAACCGTAATTAAAATGTAGTCAAAATTCAGTTCCAATCCAGTCTATTCAGACTGATTGAGATTGTTCAATGTCAAATTTTGGTATTATCGTATCAAAATATGAAACTTCAAACTTTAATTTAAATGGAATGTTATTATGTCGAGATTGTGATCGAAAATTAAACAATCTAAAAATTTTATTTTACCAACATAAGAACTGATTATAAAAATTTTAGAAATGGAAAAATTCACCTTCCCCACCTAGGCGGCTATTCAAGCAACTTAATTAATGAATGAAATCATAAGTAAATATTTTTTTGTCAATTCACAATTCAGTCTCAATTCGGTCAACTTTCATATTGCGATCGTAGTTAAATTACAAGAATTGGTATTCTGATTACATGCATACAAAATACGAAAGGGCACTTTACGTACATTGGCGAAAACGTGACATCATAAAATAGCCTTTTGTAGAAAAGGCAACGGGAAAATCCAAAATTGTGATTTTTAAATTAAAATATCTCGAGATGTTTTTACGCTATCGAATAAGTTTTTTCGCCTGTGTGGTTATATTTCGATAGAGATGATAAGTTTTTTGCACGTACGCTTAAGAGATAGCTGATGCTGACGGTACACCCACCGTGTGAGAACAAGGCATCAATAGTGTACTTAGTATAGTGATAGAAGATTTATGAAATTGGTTGCGTTGTTTCAAATAAAAAAAAGGTTTTTGTAGTATCTACTGTACTTTGTCGCTTTATTATAGTACTAGCTTTCGCCCGCGGCTTCGCTCGCGTGACATTCGGGGCAAACTCGTGTTTACTCATTAATCAATAGAAGTACCCGTGAAAAATTTAGGATAAAATAGTCCAACTAATCTCGTTTTCCCATACAAACTTTGGACCTCCGTTTCACCCTCTTGGAGGTATAATTTGAAAAAACTTTAAGTAATTCGTGTCCACTACGTTATATTTTCAAATCGATGCCATTGTCGTAATTAACGTCCCACATAACCTAAGGATCAACACCCATATTGATATTATGTCATTTCAACCCCATTGCAGCTCTACAGAGTTGTCACGTCGGCTATGTTGGATTATTAAATAGTTGCTTTTTCGTAATCAGCGACCCGATATACCATAAAAACAAAACCTACGACGATTTTCACACTTTTTCACCACATTTTAGACATTTCAACGCCATCGCACGCCAATAGGCGATGATGGTCACGTTACAGCTCTACGGGTACAATAAAGAACAATAATAGGTAATTGCTGAAATAAAAACTATCATAGGTATGTCGTTTCCCAGGACTCAAGGTATCTCTCAACCAAATTTCATCTAAATCGATCCAGCGATGTAAGCATGAAGAGGTAACAGACATTCTGTCGCATTTCTAATATTAGTATGGATTGGCGTTCCGAAAACCCGTAAAAACGACACATTTAATGATAATATAGACATTTCAACCTCATCGCATCTCAATAGAGGATGATGGTCACGTTAGCCACGTTGAATTTTAAAATCGTTGTTGTTTTCGTAAGCGACCCGATAAACCATAAAAACAATACCCATGACAATTTTCAGACTTTTTGACCCATTTTACCCTTTTCGGGGTTGATATTTTCAAATAGATGCCATTTTTGTAATTGACGTCCCAGAAAACCATAAAATCAACACCCATTGATATTATGACATTTCAACCCCACCGCAGGGTGATTTTATGTCATGTCGGCTATGTTGGATTATAAAATAGTTGTTGTTTTCGTAATCAGCGACCCAATAAACCATAACAACAATACCCATGACGATTTTTAGACTTTTTCAGCCCGTTTTACCGCTTTAGGGGTTGTATTTTGAAAAATCCTGAAACATGTGTTTACTCATTTATTTATAGAAGTACTCGTGTACAGTTTCAGATAAAAGAGACCAACTAAAATTGTTTCCCCGTACAAACTTTGAACCCCCGTTTCACCCCCTCTTTCTTAGTGCACTCCTAGACATCATAAGGAACCTATGTGCCAAATTTGGAATCTCTAGACCCAGCAGTTTGGGCTGTGCGTTGATACGAGTATATATCAGTCAGACACTCAGGTTCCTCTTTTATATATTTCAATCCCATCGGACCCCCTCAGGGGTGATTTTATGACATATCAGTTGATATATCAGTCAGTCAGTCAGGACTTTGAATTATATATATATAGATAGAAGAGACTTCGTATTGATACGATTAAAAAGATTTTGCTGTTAGTTTTGCTGTTAGCTTAGATTGCTCAGGCAATCTTGCTTCGTAGTGATTTTAATGTTACAGTGCTTTTAATGTGTTTTATACTTTAAAAATAAATTGTTTAGTGTGCTCATATATAAATATGCTCATAAAACATCAAAACTGTGTCATAAATTCGATTTTATAAAACACATTAAACGCACTGCAGTAACACCAATGAAATAAACATCATTTTTAAATGCGAAACATAAAGAATAATTGACAACAACAATGTAAAGCTAAACGACGACAAGCAATTGTATACACGGTTTTAAGAATAATAAAGTTTCCACATAAAACTGCTGGGAAAAATATTTTTGCCGGCGCTCCGTATAGTGAGTGTCAAAGATGAATCTTCAGTTACATTGCGTGATAAAAGCATGACTTTGTATCAAATTTTACGCTACACGCGCCATAAGATAGACTAAATAAATAATGTGACGGAAAATTCGGGCAAAATACGGTGATAAAAAGGTGTAGAGAGAGGAAATTTTGGCAAGAACGCACAAATTCTCCTTTTGACCGCCTGTCTTACTTAGGAAGATGAAAATTCGTATTATAGAAGAGATATGATAATGCGAGGTGTCATGAGTCTGAATACGCTCTTGAGATAAGATGGGAAACAAGGGAATAATCAAATTTAAGGATTAAGTAGGAATTTTTTTTGGCAAGCAATGTATAAAGATGCAATGGTGAGTTGGATTAAGTTGTACCGTCGTGAATTTTCAGCGAAATTTATTGAGCTTATAAAATCGTCCGGTCGTTCTGTCTGTCCGTCCGTTGCCATGAAACTCAAAATTTCGAAATTCTGACTTCGGATTCGTATAGAGCATCAAAAAGTTGTAATGTAAAGTGACCTTGGTTTTCCGAAGAAAAGTCGTTTTATCTGTCCGTCCGTTACCATGAAACTCAAAATTTCAAAATTCTGACTTTGGATTCGTGTAGAGCATCAAAAAGTAGTGATGTAAAGTGACCTTGGTTTTCCGAAAAGAAGTCGTTCTGTCTGTCCGATGTTTCTTTATCTTTCTGCCTTTTTATCTTAATTAACATATATATAAGTTATTAAATGATTTTATTCTTTTGTATGTATCTATAAAACGCAACATAAACTGTAAAATTGGGTTAAAATTTTGCTTACCGGTGAACTATTGGCTCGTAAGCATTTGCTAAGAAAGGATTTTTGAAAATTATCATGATCAAATCACCTTCCAATTTTACCGAAAGATATCTAATTGTCGGTAATATTTCCGAAAAAATTCGTCTTACCCTTAACCCTTTATCAGTCACTAAATACCATCACGTATTTTATCCGTGAGGTGCTCCTTATTTTGCCTGGAATTTGTGGTAATAACAGCTCAATATCTTATTACACTCCCCATGGTCTATATGGCACAATAAATTCTAATGAGTGTACTTCTTACTCAGAAGCACCTATTTTTATGTTTGGATGCGAAAATGCTGAGATGAACTGGAATTTCTTGATTAGACTGATATATAAAGAACATATTTATCTGTTAATCTATAAGAACTGCAGTATATTAATTGAGTAAAAATCGTTCTTCAAATATATTTTTTTATAATTACATATATAAGACGGTGGCAAACGAGCATGTCGGTTACCTGATGGAAAGTAATCACCACTGCTCATTAAGTCGTCGGTCCCGGTTGATGTCGTAAGATGACAGTCGTCGAGCCAAGTTAGTGGCATTTAGGCGACTTGAAAACGCTGACCTCTTCCAACCGGCAGTTGAGCAGTATGGTCTAAACCCCTTCGATTGAGTGGAGACTCGTATGCTAGCACTGGGATGAATAAGGGTTGACGACGATTAGTACTAAATTATATTTTTTTATTTCACGAATAGGGCTTGCAAATGCTCGAATATTATCCGAATAATTCTATTCACGACACAGCTATTTGCCAGTTAAGCATGGCGATAGCCGATCTAACTTACCTGCCTTTCAAAATACTTTTGAGCCTTTAATAACAAAGAGACTATATTATGTTAACTTTAATCCCATATCTTCACGAATATTACATCGTCCTTAGCTTGCAGCATTTATTTTGCCCTTGACGTTATCGAACTAGTGTAGATGAATGTTCGTAATTGTTACAAATTAGCGTTGCGAAGTCATAAATTAGCGTAGCGTGAAAACACGTTTAGCTAAGAGCTAAGACGTTAATCATTACGAGCATGACGCGTCGGTGCTAGATAAATGATCTATTTCGATTTATAATTTTAAAAGCAGAATATTAATGGAATATAACTTCTTCAGAATAGCTTCAAAAGTTCCTTTTAGTTACAAAGTAAGAACAGAATATAAGAAAGTTACTTGGACGCTGATAAAATCACAAAAGACTGAATTTATTATGTCACTTTGCCCTTTATGCTGTAACGAAAATAGTTATTAGATGGACAAAAGATGTTTGTAAAATAGTTAGAAGTTTAACAAAGAATAAGAAAATGTTTAATTTTGCATTGTTTGGTATGATAATTCTTTTTCTATTTTTGTTAGATAGACTTTTTTGATCAAATTCAATGAAACGATACGAATTGAAGTCTACAGGATAGTAGTCCTATTTCCTACTATAACATAATAAACTAGCTGTGCCCGAAATTCGTAGGGGCGAATTGTTCGATCGAAAGCCTGATGGCGATTTATGGACGTTTCCACGAGATGCTAAACTGAGCTTTTACTATGACGTTCCTAAACAATATGATTTTATTACTGCAATAGAAATGTTTAAACGAATGAATTGTCTATTCCCTACTACACGTGAAAAAGAGACAACGCTATCTTCGTATAGCAGTATCTATACTGTGTTTTGTTCCAAGTCCTGCATTTTGATACATATAACCAGGCCGGATTGCAGCTCACTGGGCCGAAATCAAGGTTGCGTTGAGAGAGTAGATTCGCTGAGTGTATGTTTTTCATTGATTTCAACGGAAAATGTATTTGATGATCATTCCTCAAGCACATGATCGATCTCAATTTTTTTCGACACAAACCTCAAGCATGTCGAGGTCTTTAATTGTGACAAGTTTTATAAAAATCGGTTCAGTGGTTTTGGAGCCTATTTATTTCCGAGTGTGACCTTTCGGCGTAGGCGATCCGCTCGCTCCACTCAATAGTAATAAATAAAGTAGCACAGTATACTTTATACGTCTTTTTAGGGTTCCGTACCCAAAGGGTAATAAGGAACCCTATTTCTAAGGCTCCGCTGTCCGTCCGTCCGTCCGTCTGTCACCAGGCTGTATCTCATGAACCGTGATAGTTAGACAGTTGAAATTTTCACAGATGATGAAATACATCATCTGTGAAAATTTCAACTGTTTAATGTGCCGCTATTGCCGCTATAACAACAAATACTAAAAAAGTAGTTGCCGCTATAAAAACATAAAATAACTATTTATGGGGGCTCTCATACAACAAACATGATTTTTTTGCTCGTTTTTGCTCGCAATTGATAACGGCAATAGGTAGTGGAATACTCACATAATATTTAGTTATGTATTTACTTTAAGAATAAATAATTAAATAAAACAAACATTTAAGGGGGACTCCCATACAACAAACGCGATTTTTTTGCCGTTTTCATGGAAAATGGTACGCGTGCACCCTTCGTGCGCGAGTCCGACTCGCACTTGGCCAGTTTTATTATTGAGTGTAGCGTGCGAACTATTGTGTTTCCGTCTATTTAAGTTAGAAACGATCATAGTTTTTGTCCTTAAAGAAATCCCATCCCGGGACTAACACAATACGTGTAAATAAGCGATATTTATTCTCCTAACGCGGGTTCAGTTATTTCGTCGCCCTCATTTTATGAGAGGGCCAATAGTAACACTGCAACTTTATACCGAAAACAACCTATAAACTACACGACCTCTCCTTTCCCTCATATTGCGTGTTGTCAAAACTTCTTGCCTATGTTTTTGTTGTGAGCACTGAGGCAAAAAAGAAATACCGTCTTATTTTTACCTTACCTGAGGACCGCGAAACTTTCGATTCTGCACAAGAGTAGAAAAAACCTTATCTAGTTGGAAATTAAGTTAACAAACTTGAACGAAGTAAGTTTTCGGATCCTATACGCAACTGTGATGAGGTCACATATTTATGTAACGGCGATTCTGATGAGTTTCCAGACCATGTTAGGTACTTATGAGAAATAGAGTTTCTTTAATAAGAATCTGTTAAAAATACTCTTGTCCCTTATAAATAGGTTTTGTTAGAATTGTGTTCAAGTTAACAAACAATTTGCTGATAAAATTGGTTTTTGCTACTCGGCTCCTTTGGGGACGAAAAGAAAGGTTTTTGTAACCTAATAAAAGTCTAATCTTTGACAAGAAGTCTTATTTAGGTTCTGAAATGGAGATTGAATAAAAAAAATAAAGATATACCTTCGTACTTGTTTATTTCTTTTCATGCAAGTTGAAACAATTAAAGGATTCGCCTGATGGAATAAGCTACAAATATTTTTACTGGCTGCGATTATCGACGTTTGTAATACAAGGAGCATTACTGGTGCTTTGCCATTTTAACTACCAACGCAGCACCTTATATTTTAAGTCGTATCTTACAATCAAAATCATTGATTTAACAATAACAGCGTTACCGTGCGGTTTCAGATTTTTTATATTTTTTTTATTCTCCTGGATAAATAAATAAATATTTCTAGATATACATTACACACCGCCATCTAGTCATAACTAAGTAAAGCTTCATCTATGGGTATAAAATATTTGACATATATACTTAAATTATGTATACGTTTACAATTTATTTATATAAACACATACATATTTTATTAATTATATAATATACTAACGTATTTGTTTGCCACCTTAGTTGTATGAAAAAAACATGTAATGCATAGAAACTGCACAGACGATGACAAAGAAACATGTTCAAGTACACAAATATTTGTCTTGTGCGGGGATCGAACCCGCGATCTCGGTGTCAGAGTGTGCATTGCTAGCCATTCGAGCCATTCGACCATCGAGCTCGTCCTATATCGCTATATCGCTCGTTGTATAAATAAAAATAAATATGTATATCAAATTTTCTATCTTTCTTTCAAATTTAACTAGCCAATTTAATATATGAGTTGTTTTCAAAATAAATGTACGTCCCGAAAATTTTTGAAAATTGTGCCGTCAGGAAATAGTAAAAATAAGGCAATGTCAATGTTAGGAAATTGTTAGTCAATACAACCATGGTAAAACGTCATATCCTAACAAAACAATTTACTGACACTTTCGTGACGTACATTTATTTTAAAAACGCCCCTATATAAAATTTATTTCCTTCATCTTCGTCACAAAATACTTTAATAATTTCCGAAACCGCCTATCTTAAAGAATAGGGCTACCAAAAACAGATTTTTGAAGAAAATTACAGCCTTATCTACAAAATGAGGCCCTTCTCTCCTAGTCATTTACCCCGTAACCGAGGGTCGATTCTATGTGGGAATACGTAGGATTCACTTAGACGAAATGGTATAGGGATTTGTTATTGCCTATTTCAGTCCCATTTTGACCGAACTATTTCTATATGTACACTGTACAGCGTGTTATATACATTGTACAGGGTCTTATGTACACTGTACAGAGTGTAATTGACATCATTGGCAATGCTTTAAGAAACGATAGGAATACTCATTGCAATCTACTTTTAATAAGGAAGCAACTTTGAATGAATGAATGAGTTATTTATTTGCTTTGTCCCGGAAAAACATCTTATTCCCACGGGAAAAAATAAAGTTTATAATCATTTGTCCTTCTTTCACTGGATCACTAGATGGCGCTGTCTCATTTCTAAATCGCGCTATGGTTGTATATAAATATACACAAATCAAGGGCAGCTCCCTAAAACCACGCGGGCAAAGCCGCGGTAACAGCTAGTTGTACCATAGAAGTAATACATACTTATCCCATCAGGGATCTCTTCCAGTCAACCATAGAAAATCCAATATCTTATACTACATACATAGATACATGCATATACGTACTATATAGCTACACACATATAATTATTTTATTAAATATAATATACATACAGATATAATTATATAGATAGTTTATTACAGGTATTTATTGTGTGTATGTTCATTACTGTTAAGTTGAAAACTGTATTGAACTGAAACTGAACTGTTGCGTGATTGTTATTGTGTATTATGAAGTGGCAATGGGCCGATCACATCTGCCGAGTAAGTGATGGCAGATGGGGGAGGAAGGTATTAGTGTTGAGGCCGCGCGTAGGACGACGAAGTGTTGGGCAACCTTCCTTTCCTTCTAGATGGTCCGATGATCTTAAGAAAGCGGCAGGGAGCGACTGGATGCGGAAGGCGGAGGATCGTATCTGGTGGAAAGCATTGGGGAAGGCTTATTTCCAGCAGTGGGTAGATACAGGCTGATGATGATGAGATATAATTAGATAGATAGTTTATTATAGGTATTTATTGTGTGTATGTTCATTACTGTTAAGTTGAAAATTTTGAGTTACCGCATTCGAGATGTATTTGTAGAAATGTAACTCTCCAACTTGTATGTGTGAGTGTGGAATCAAATAAACCAATTCCTATTCTATTCTACTCGGATTTTACGTGACTCAAGACACGAACCGAAGAGATAGCAATAATTCTACAAGTACTAAAGGAAATAATTTCCGATCTCATATATTATTTGAAATGACATTGGAATCACACAGCAAGACCGAGAAATTGAAAATGAATGGGAATTTACTTGACCCTGTCCCGAAACGACCGCCATATTCCACACCATATATCATTCTGACATCGTTTCTAACTGCTATGAGCTTGTAGTTTTAACAATTTATATAGGTTAACGATTTATTCTTAAAAAATACGTGTGACACTCGGAGACTGCCGCGGTAAAGCTATTGCATAGCATTTTTTATCAACTTATAATTATTTATTTATTTATGCAGTATTTTTAATAACACATTTATACCTTCTCAGTAGTCATACAAAACCCAAACTGATATAGAATTGACAATAATAGTCTTATATTTGAAATAAAATGTTAATCCGAAACTCTTACGGTAGCACTTAAGCTCTCGTGAAAAGTAAGGTTAAACGCCCGAAAAACTACCTATATGTCAAATTCTTTTCATCTAGTGCAGGTGAGGTTGGCTTTAGTTCAAAGATGTTGATGAACCACGTACACCCCAAGTCCTCAAGTTTGGCTCCCGGCGTCGTTTTAAAACTGTCCTCTCGTCCAATATACCTCAATATTTCTCAATATGAATTATTTCAAGATTAAAGAATTCCTTTATAATTACATTAATACTTCAAACAGTTAAAGCTCTAAGTTGCACAGTGTGCGATAGAAAGAAGTTTGAGTATCTCTGAGTCACAAGAAAGAAAAAAAATACTTTTCTTCTTTCTTGAATTGTTTCTTTTATTGAATCGCATTAAGAGATGGTGGTAAGGGGGCTGAGTAATAAATTCAGGAATTATTATATCTGTAGTAGAATTAGTGTTACCGAGATAATTTTTGGGTTAGTTTTTTTTTATCTGAAGTGGTAAGGGGCTGGTTACATCGAGCACATCACTGACGGCAGTCCGTCTTTGTTTAATCATCATCATCATCATCATCAGGTCCATTTTAGTATCCACTACAGGAGCACGACCCTCTCTCGTCCGTCCTAGACGGAAGGAGGATTTGGCCTACACTCCCCACGCTGGCCAGACGGGTTGGGGAGGCCTGATCGATATTTAACAATGTATTTCCCTTAGTCGCCTTGTACGACATCCACTGAAGAAACGGAGTGATTATATTCTAGTCTGCCGGAAACCACAAGGCCAACACAACCACACGGCTTTGTTTTATACTATGCAGTAACTTACATTCAGTACTAAAGCCAATGTTTATGAACATCCCATGTCTCTAACTAAACGTCTTACATACACAACACAAAGAAACTCAATAGTGAATATTTCTTGTGACGTCATTTAAACAATTCGACTAAGTTAAACTGTTAAATCATTCTTTCCACCTTCTTGCCTTTAGAACTCTGTGATATATGGTTGTTCTAATTCGGCCGGTTGGCGTTATGCCAAACCAAGCTCCGATGTACCACTGGATAGTACGAACCGCAGACTTTAATATTTGTCACTGGAGATATATTGAAGTGTATGCGGGATATATTAACGTGGATGTTATTGTTCTAATTATTGATTAAAATCAGGTGATTATCGTCATCACCTGTATCAACTCACTGTTGGATTAGGCCATCCCCAATGCTTTCGACCAAATGCGGTCTTCAGCCTTCCACACCCAACCACTTTCTTGATGTCATTGGACTATGTAGAAGGGGGCCCATCTAACGCTTCGTGTATCACACGCGGTCTCCTCTCTAATAGCATAGTGGATATCCTAATACCTTCTTACCTTCTTTCTTTATGTACAATAAAGATATTACAAACAAACAAACAAACCTTCCTCCCTCATCTACCATCACTAACTCGGCAGATGTGCCGCTTCAGCTTGCTAACTGTGAAGGTTTTTTTTTTTTTTTTATACTACTTCGGGTGGCAGACAAGCATACGGCCCGCCTGATGTGAAGCGGTTACCGTAGCCATATTAACGCTTGCAACATAAAATATTGCTCGCGCGCCGCCACCCCCGCTGCCAACGCAGCATCTCCTTCCTTTCCTTCTGGTGACCCCACTCACTCGCAGGAACACAACAACCCTCAGGGGAATTGTTATTTGGCTGCGGTATTCTGTGAGGTGGAGGTACATTCCCCAGTCGGGTAGCTTACAATTACGCTCCCTACCTCTCTTTTCGCCAGAGCTTCGTTTGTCAGTCAGCAGGGTGCACCGCGTGCAGGTGAAGTTGGCTTTGGTTCAAAGATCTTGATGAACCACTTACACCCCAAATTATTAACCTAACCTAACCAGCCTAACCTATCCACAAAATTTCATCAAAATCGAATTAGCGCTTCGCGAATTATTATTATCGTCATCGTCATCATCATCAGGTCATTTTAGTCTCCACTACAGGAGCACGACCCTCTCTCGTCCGTCCCAGACAGAAGGAGGATTTGGCCTACACTCCCCACGCTGTCCAGACGGGTTGAGGAGGCCTGATGGATATTTTATAATGTACTAGCTTTCGCCCGCGGCTTCGCCCGCGGCTTCGCTCGCGTGAAATTCGGGGCAAACACGTGTTTACTCATTTATCTATAGAAGTAGTCGTGTAAACTTTAAGATAAAATAGTCAACCAATCTCGTTTCCCCATAAAATTTTTGGACCTCCGTTTCACCCTCTTAGGGGTAAAATTTGAAAAGTCCTTTTAACAAATTTTATATTCACTATATTATATTTACAAATCGATGCCATTTTCGTAGTTAACGTTCCAGAAAACCTTAGAAACAACACCCATATTGGTATTATTGCATTTCTACCCAATCGCACTCCTACATGTGGTAATTTTATGTCACGTCGGCATGTTGGATTATAAAATAGTTGTTGTTTTCCGTAATCAGCGACCCGATAGACTATAAAACAATACCCATGACGATTTTCAGACTTTTTGACCGCATTTTAGACATTTCAACCCCATCGGACCCCAATAGGAGATGATGGTCACGTTAGCCACGTTGAATTTTAAAATCGTTGTTGTTTTCGTAACCAGTTACTCAATAAACCATACAAACAATACCCATGACGTTTTTCAGACTATTGGGACCCATTTTACCCTTGTAAGGGTTGAATTTTGAAAAATCATGAAAACACTTGTTTAGTTATCTATAGAAGTACTCGAGTATAATTTAGAATAAAATAGCCCAACTAAACTCGTTTCCCCATACAAACTTTGAACCTCCGTTTCACCCTCTTAGGGGTAAAATTTGAAAAATCCTTTTAAATAATTTCTTGTCTCCTATGTTATATTTTCAAATCGATGCCATTTTCGTAATTGACGTCCTAGAAAACCATAGAATCAACACCCATATTGATATTACGATATTTCAACCCCATCGCACCCGCACAGGGGGGATTTTATGTCACGTCGGCTACGTTTGATTAGAAAATACCTGTAATTTTCGTAATCAGCGACCCGATAAACCATAAAAAGAATACCTATGTTGATTTTCAGACTTTTTCACCCCCTTTTAGACATTTCCATCCCATCGCACCCCCGTAGGGTCGACTTTATGTCACGTCGGCTGTGTTTGATTAGAAAATAGTTGTTATTTTCGTAATCAGCGATATAATAAACCATAAATACAATACCAATGACGTTTTTCAGACTTTTGGGACCCATTTTACCCTTTCAGGCGTTGAATTTTGAAAAATTCTGAAACACATGTTTAGTCAATTATCTATAAAAGTACTTATGTAAAATTTAGGATATAATAGTCCAACTAAGCTCGTTTCCCCATACAAACTTTGGACCTCCGTTTCATCCTCTTAGGGTTAAAATTTGAAAAATCCTTTTGAGTAATTTTTTGTCCACTATGTTACATTTTCAAATCGATGCCATTTTCGTAATTGACGCCCCAGAAAACCATAGAATCAACACCCATATTGATATTATGACATTTCAACCCCAAAACACCCCTACAGGGGGGATTTTATGTCACGTCGGCTACGTTTGATTAGAAAATAGTTGTTATTTTCGTAATCAGCGACCCGATAAACCATTAAAACAATACCCATGATGATTTTGAGACTTTTTCACCCCATTTACCTCTTTAGGGGTTGAATACTGAAAAATCCTGAAACACGTTTTTACTCAGTTATATATAGAAGTACTCGTGTAAAGTTTCGGATAAAATAGTCCAACTAATCTCGTTTCCCCATACAAACTTTGGATCCCCGTTTCACCCCCTTAGGGGATGAATTTTGAAAAATCCTTTCTTAGTGTACGCCTAGACGTCATAAGGAACCTACATGCCAAATTTCGAATCTCTAGACCCATCGGTTTGGGCTGTGCGTTGATATATCATTCAGTCAGTCAGTCAGGACTTTGAATTTTATATTAATTTTTTGTCCATTGTAACATTTTCAAATCGATGCCCTTTTTCGTAATTCACGTCCCAGAAAACCATATTGATATTATGACATTTCAACCCCATAACACCCCCACAGGGGGGATTTTATGTCACGTCGGCTACGTTTGATTAGAAAATAGTTGTTATTTTCGTAATCAGCGACCCGATAAACCATAAAAACCATACCCATGATGATTTTCAAACTTTTTCACCCCCATTTTAAACATTTCCATCCCGTCGCACCCCCACAGGGACGACTTTTTATCACGTCGGCTATGAATGAATGAATGAATGAATGAATGAATGAATTTATTTATTGCCTTAAATGTGGTATACAGATTGTACATACATAGCAGTGTTTAATTGTTTCACACATTTAGTCAGCATAACTGACATGCAATAGAATACATAATATGTTTGATTAGATAATAGTTGTTATTTTCGTAATCAGCGACCCGATAAACCATTAAAACAATACCCATGATGATTTTCAGACTTTTTCACCCCATTTTAGACATTTCCATCCCATCGTACCCCCACAGGGGCGACTTTTTGTCACGTTGGCTATGTTTGATTAGAATAGTTGTTATTTTCGCAATCAGCGACCCGATAAGCTATAAAAACAATACCCATGACGATTTTGAGACTTTTTCACCCCATTTACCCCTTTAGGGGTTGAATACTGAAAAATCCTGAAACACGTTTTTACTCAGTTGTATATAGAAGTACTCGTGTAAAGTTTCGGATAAAATAGTCCAACTAATCTCGTTTCCCCATACAAACTTTGGATCCCCGTTTCACCCCCTTAGGGGATGAATTTTGAAAAATCCTTTCTTAGTGTACGCCTAGACGTCATAAGGAACCTACATGCCAAATTTCGAATCTCTAGACCCATCGGTTTGGGCTGTGCGTTGATATATCATTCAGTCAGTCAGTCAGGACTTTGAATTTTATATTAATTTTTTGTCCATTGTAACATTTTCAAATCGATGCCCTTTTTCGTAATTCACGTCCCAGAAAACCATATTGATATTATGACATTTCAACCCCATAACACCCCCACAGGGGGGATTTTATGTCACGTCGGCTACGTTTGATTAGAAAATAGTTGTTATTTTCGTAATCAGCGACCCGATAAACCATAAAAACCATACCCATGATGATTTTCAAACTTTTTCACCCCCATTTTAGACATTTCCATCCCGTCGCACCCCCACAGGGACGACTTTTTATCACGTCGGCTATGAATGAATGAATGAATGAATGAATTTATTTATTGCCTTAAATGTGGTATACAGATTGTACATACATAACAGTGTTTAATTGTTTCACACATTTAGTCAGCATAACTGACATGCAATAGAATACATAATATGTTTGATTAGATAATAGTTGTTATTTTCGTAATCAGCGACCCGATAAACTATAAAAACAATACCCATGACGATTTTCAGACTTTTTCACCCCATTTCACCCCTTTAGGGGTTGAATATTGAAAAATCCTGAAACACGTGTTTACTCATTTATCTATAGAAGTACTCGTGTAAAGTTTCGGATAAAATAGTCCAACTAATCTCGTTTCCCCATACAAACTTTGGACCCCCGTTTCACCCCCTTAGGGGATGAATTTTGTAAAATCCTTTCTTAGTGTACCCCTAGACGTCATAAGGAACCTACGTGCCAAATTTTGAATCTCTAGACCCAGCGGTTTGGGCTGTGCGTTGATATATCAGTCAGTCAGTCAGTCAGTCAGGACTTTGAATTTTATATTTATAGATTTCCCTTAGTCGCCTTGTACGTCATCCACAGGATGAGACCGAGTGATTCTATTCTAGTCTGCCGGAAACCACACGGCCACACGGAATTAGTATTATATATCTAAATAATTATTTTCACAAAAATTACTGAACCAATTTCGTTGATAGACGAATTTAAAGTTTTTCTATGTATGTGAAAATCTATGTTCGATAGTTCTAAAGACACATTACATACAAAACATGTTTTGTGCATCAAACGTATTTGAGGATCTTGTTCCTTTTGCTCAGCTCCGTTGGCTCAGCCGAATTAAAATTGAAAAAAAAAACCGGCCAAGTGCGAGTCGGATTCGCCCACCGAGGCTTCCGTACATAGGATCATTATAAATTTTATATTTTTCATTATAAATAATGAATAATGCGTCGGAAATAATAAATAAAATATATTTTGCAATGTGCACATAAAGCCCTTTCATATGATACCCCGTTTGAACTAGTAGCTTCAATTTGAAATTTCGACCCCCTATAAAATATAGACTCCCTTTTTTTAAGATTTAATTACAAATGTATAGTTTTGAGATTTATTCTTGTACTTATAGTCAATAAGGATGTTACTTGCCAAATTTCATAGTCAACGGGCAGTACCCTATGAGTTTTGATTCCCTTGAGAATGTCGAAATATGCGTTTTTTGCTGAATAAACTTAGGAGTTTGATTTTTTTACAACTTCATGGGACCATAGACCTGAGTATACTGTTCAAATTTCAGCTTGATACTTCCAACCTTAACGCATTCTCGAGTTAGAGGGCCTTGACAGACAGACAGACAGACAGACGGACAACAAAGTGATCATTATAAGGGTTCCGTTTTACCTTTTGTGGTACGGAACCCTAAAAATCAATAACTATAAAAGCGTGCATCGATATTTTGACGACCCTAGCGCTACGATCCTGTCTGGGAATGAATTATGAACATGCATGTACGCATGAGCTTGACTTCTATTACTCTGTATTTTGTGGTATATATATGACTCACAACCATCTCTAGAGCCAAAGCCAACTTCACCTGCTCATGGCGTAACCTGCTGATGATCAAACGAGGCTCAGGGGCCCTACCGCCGAAGATGAAGCCGATTACCATCAGGATTTTTGATTGCGTTACATCGGGCGGGTCGACACTTGTACGATACCGGTCATCGTATTGAGGATCACGCTTTCCGATCGGATTGTGAAATGTATATGATCGGTTAGCCCCATAATATCTGATCGTACTTTACAGAACGCACTAGCAATCCCTTATGGGTTGTCGAGTTCTTGCGAGTGAGTGAGGTCACCAGGAAGGAGTTGCTTCGTTGGTAGCGGGGGTTGCGGCGCGCGAGCGATTACATGTCATCAAGATCATGTCGCGAGCGCTCATATGACTACTGTAACATCAGGCAAGTATAAAAAAAAAACTGGACAAGTGCGAGTCGGACTCGCCCACCGAGGGTTCCGTAGGTACGTAGTATCATTATTAAATTTGATATTTTTCATTATAAATAAGAAATAATGCGTCGAAAAAAATAAATAAAATATATTTTGCAATGAGTACATCAAGCCCTTTCATATGATACCCCATTTGAACTAGTAGTTTCAATTTGAAATTTCGACACCCTATAAAAAATATAGACCCCCTATTTTTTAAGATCTATTTACAAATGTATAGTTTTGAGATTTATTCCTGTACTTGTAGTCTATAACGATGTTACTTGCCAAATTTCATAGTTATAGGTCAACGGGAAGTACCCTATAGGTTTTGATTCCCTTGAGTGTGTCGAAATATGCGTTTTTTGCTGAATAAACGGCCGTAACTTTTTTCTACGTAAACTTAGCAGTTTGATTTTTTTTTAACTTCATGGGACCGTAGACCTGAGTATACAGTTAAAATTTCAGCTTGATACCTCCACGCATTCTCGACATAGAAATTCTTGACAGACAGACAGACAGACAGACAGACAGACAGACAGACAGACGGACAACAAAGTGATCTTATAAGGGTTCCGTTTTTCCTTTTGAGGTTCGGAACCCTAAAAAAGATAAAACATTTCAATTCCGAAAGTTAAATAGATTTCAAGGAGGTCTCCTAATAAATTTAATCTAGATTATCTATTCTGAGACACTCTAACTTAACAAGTTACTTAACCATTCAATTTTAATCTTAATGCCCTACCAAACAAGAACTAAAATCAAGTTATCCAAGACGCCGCTAGCATCAATTCCATTCAGCATTTTCTTGTATCTATACAATATCTCCAACAGATCCCTCGAGCCCTGAATAATCCATCGTACATAACGTGTGCGATGCTAACCTCCCATAAAACGAAGCTAAAAGCTCCCCTTAAGTTGGCCGGCGGAGCGTAAAATCGCCTTAACGGGTCTTAGTGGATCCACCTGATCTTAAAATGTAGAGCCTACAATTGGTACGGAATTTGTGAATGAAATTATCTTAACGAAACTCACAGCTGTTCGTAATGCGGGGTTAATGAGATTTTTTTGTTATTGTAAAAGCTGAGGAAGTAAATCTGTAGGGAATTATAGATATTGCAATGACAAAGTGAACATTATAATATGATATAGTAGGATTATTTTGGACTAGCTTGAACTTTGAATACTTAAATACATTTTTTTTTTGTAAATACATACATAATATAATACATAGAAAACGCCCAGACCAAGACAAACAGACATGTTCATGCACACAAATGTTTGTCTTGTGCGGGGATCGAACCCGAGACCTCGGAGTCAAAATGGCCATTGCTAACCATTCGATCACCGAGCTCGTCAAGTCAATAGTAATAACCATAACTGGCAGGGACGGACTTAAGACGTTTATCACAAACGTCAAACAAACTCAATTTAAACCGAAATCAAATTTTTGCAATCAAAAAATCCGATGGGAATATGTTACGTCTTAGACGGTAAGCCTTCCGGTCTCTCGTGGAAATTTTCAACTCCTTTCTTAGCGCATGCTTACATTATCATCATCATCATCATCAGGTTATTTTAGTCTCCACTACAAGAGCACGACCCTCTCTCGTCCGTCACAGACAGGAGGATTTGGCCTACATAATTTTTAGGGTTCCGTACCTCTAAAGGAAAAACGGAACTCTTATAAGATCACTTTGTTGTCCGTCCATCTGTCTGTCTGTCTGTCAAGACCCTCTATGTCGTGAATGCGTGGAGGTATCAAGCTGAAATTTGAACTGTATACTCAGGTCCCATGAAGTAGTAAAAAAATCAAACTGCTAAGTTTACGAAAAAAAAGTTAAGGAAGTACCCTATAGGTTTTGATTCACTTGAGAATGTGTCGAAATATGCGTTTTTTTGCTGAATAAACATTCAGCAAAAAAAAGGTACTTCCCGTTGACCTAGAACTATGAAATTTGACAAGTAACATCGTTATAGACTACAAATCTATACTTATAATAAATCTGTAGAGAGGTCAATTCTGTACATGAAATATATTTCCAAAATAACTATCTGGGGGTGATTAGTGATCGATACTGATACCAAAAATGCAATCAGTAAAATTTTTGTCTGTCTGTCTGTCTGTCTGTCTGTCTGTCTGTATGTTCGTTATAGAAACAAAAACTACTCGACGGATTTTAACGAAACTTGGTACAATTATTCTTCATACTCCTGGGCAGGTTATAGTATACTTTTCATCACGCTACGATCAATAGGAGCAGAGCAGTGAAGGGAAATGTTGGGAAAACGAGACAAGTTACTCCATTTCTTAAGCTTCCGTCGCGTGTTCAGCCTTAATGGTTGAAGCTACACAGAAATCATGTATGACGGAAATGTTCTCCTTGAAATTATATAAAAATTATCCCACGACAGCATATGTCTATCTTTTATGGTTGAGTCAGAAACTTGCCAAGCACCGCGCCCGTACACAATGAGTGCTGCCGCGCGGGGGGCAGGGAGCGGGCGGGTCGTTACGCGGCGTGGTACCACATGAGTAAAAAACGATGGTAGTTAGTACGGCATAGAAAAAATATGCCTAATATGTGCTTGCCCAAACGTGCAGACACGTGACAATTATTGTTTTGCAAATGCATTATTATTCGCTGCAAATTGTTTACAATTCGATTTGCTTACTTTAGTTGATAAATTATTAAATATTGTTTTCTTTAGTTGGGTCATTGTTTTGTTTATTTCATTCGTTAAAAGTAGATTACTTTCGAGTTTAATTAGATGTTATTACGTCATTATTTTTTGTTGCACATTTGGATGCTAGGCAGGTACCTAAGAACGGTAAGTTAATTGCCCTCACCAAATAAACAGTACTTTTTTGAGCGTTGTACAAACAAAGCATTTGACCATCTGTGAATGTAAACAAAAGATAAGAAAGCTTAATAGTTTTATGAATGAGTTTTTATGCCTTTGCATGCCGACTCAGTCAGAAGTCGCAATATCCGAAAAAAATTGGCATTCCGATTATTCTGCTCCGAAATTTAAGACCACAACTTTGCAATGGAACTCGGCTAAAACTAACCCAGTTGCAACAAAATATAATCGAGGCTCAAATTTTAACAGGTAGCGGTGCAGGAGAAACCGTCTCTATTCCCAGAATTCCCATAATCTAAATCTATAAAAGAAGAAACTGACTGACTGACTTATATATCATCGCACAGCCCAAGCCGCTGGGTCTAGAGATTCCAAATTTGTCAATTAGGTTCCTAATGACGTCTAGGGGTGCACTAAGAAAGGATTTTTCAAAATTCATCCCCTAAGCGGGTGAAACGGGGGTCCAAAGTTTGTATGGGTAAACAAGATTAGTTGGACTCTTTTATCCGAAACTTTACACGAGTACTTCTATACTTAAATGAGTAAACACGTGTTTCAGGATTTTCCAAAATTCAACCCCTAAAGGAGTAAAATGGGGTGAAAAACGTCATGGGTATTGTTTTTATAGTTTATCGGGTCGCTGATTACAAAAACAACAATTATTTTATAATCCAACGTGACGATCATCCTCTATTGAGGTGTGATGAGGTTGAAATGTCTATATATCGATGTATGTGTCGTTTTTACGGGTTTTCGGAACGCCAATCCATACTAATATTATAAATGCGACAGAATGTCTGTTACCTCTTCACGCTTAAATCGCTGGACCGTTTTAGATGAAATTTGGTTGAGAGATACCTTGAGTCCTGGGAAAGGACATACTTACCTAAGATAGTTTTTATTCCAGAAATTACCTATTATTGTCATTTATTGTACCCGTAGGGTGAAAACGTGACCATCATCTCCTATTGGGGTGCGATGGCGTTGAAATGTATAAAATGTGTTGAAAAAGTCTGAAAATGGTCATAGGTATTGTTTTTTAGGGTTCCGTACCCTAAGGGTAAAAAGGAACCCTATTGACTATTACTAAAGCTCCGTTATCCGTCCGTCCGTCCGTCTGTCACCAGGTTGTATATCATGAACCGTGATAGTTAGACAGTTGAAATTTTCACAGATGATGTATTTCTATTGCCGCTCTAACAACAAATACTAAAAAACAGAATAAAATAAATATTTATGGGGGCTCCCATACAACAAACGTGATCTATTTGTTCTTTTTTTGCTCACAATTGATAACGGCAATAGGTAAACGCCTGAAATACTCAGTCATAATATTTAGTTACATATTCACTTTAAAAATAAATAATTAAATAAAAATAAAACAAATATTTAAGGAAGGCTCCCATACAATAAATGTGTTTTTATAGATAATGGTACGGAACCCTTCGTGCACGACTCCTGATTCGCTCTCCTCCTGATCGCTGATTACGAAAAAAAATTGGTTGCCTGTAAAGTCGGTATACGGGCGAAAGTTTTACGTGACAACGACTTTGAGTGGTAAAATGTTTTCGAGTGGAAGGGACGCATGCCTTTCACTTTTTATGTCTGTCTCTCTCGCTCTTAGAAGGGACGCTCTTACAATGAGAGCGAGTGAAAGGCACGCGCCTTTCACTCGCTCTCATTGTAAGCGCATAACGTGAGCCAGTTTCTTGAAGTGTCCATAGGCTACGGTAACTGCTTTCCATCAGGCGGGCCGTATGCTTGTTTGTCACCTTCGTGGTATAAAAAAAAAAAAAAAAAAAAAAAAAGTGTCACCCGGCTAACCAATTTATAAGACGTTGTCACGTCAAAAACAACTATTTAATAATCCAACATAGCCGACGTGACAACTCTGTATAATAGGGTTGAAATGTCATAATATCAATATGGGTGTCGATCACAGAACTAATAATTATTAGTTCTGTGGTGTCGATTCTATGGTTTTCTGGGACGTTAGTTAGGACAATGGCATCGATTTGAAGATATAACGTAGTGGACACGAATTACTTAAAAAGATTTTTCAAATTTTACCTCTAAGAGGGTAAAACGGAGGTCCAAAGTATGTATGGGAAAATGAGATTAATTGGTTTATATGGGAAAACGAGATTAGTTGGACTATTTTATCCTAAATTTTACACGAGTACTTCTATTGATTAATGAGTAAACATGTGTTTGCCCCGAATGTCACGCGAGCGAAGCCGCGGGCGAAAGCTAGTACAGGAATAAATCTCAAAACTATACATTTGTAATTAAATCTTAAAAAACAGGGGGTCTTTATTTTTTTTAAGAGATCGAAATTTCAAATTGAAGCTACTAGTTCAAATGGGGTATCATGAAAGGGGTTGATGTGCACATTGCAAAATATATTTTATTTATTATTTCCGACGCATTATTTCTTATTTATACTGAAAAATATCAAATTTATAATGATCCTACGTACGGAACCCTCAGTGGGCGACTCGCACTTGGTCGTTTTTTTTTATTGATTTGGGATGCTTACATAGTATTAATATAATATTATATAATATAACCTATATGTCAAATTTCAACCCGATCCAACGGATCCCTAATCCATCCAATGATTTGAGCATAAAAGGTGGTTTGAGCTGTGTGTTAATAGATAAAATAATCTATATCTATACTCTATACTTATAATAAATCTGTAGAGAGGTCAATTCTGTACATGAAATATATTTCCAAAATAACTATCAGGGGGTGATTAGTGATCGATACTGATACCAAAAATGCAATCAGTAAAATTTTTGTCTGTCTGTCTGTCTGTCTGTATGTTCGTTATAGAAACAAAAACTACTCGATGGATTTTAACGAAACTTGGTACATATATTCTTCATACTCCTGGGCAGGTTATAGTATACTTTTCATCACGATGCGATCAATAGGAGCAGAGCAGTGAAGGGAAATGTTGGGAAAACGAGACAAGTTACTCCATTTCTTAAGCTTCCGTCAAGTGTGCAGCCTTAATGGTTAAAGCTACACAGAAATCATGTATGACGGAAATGTTCTCCTTAAAATTATGTAAAAATTATCCCACGACTGAATATGTTTATCTTTTATGGTTGAGTAAGAAACTTGCCAAGCACCGCGCCCGTACACAATGAGTGCTGCCGCGCGGGGGGCAGGGAGCGGGCGGGGGGTCATTACGCGGTAGATGTTAATACGTCATTACTTTTTGTTGCACATTTGGATACAAGGCAGGTACCTAAGAACGGTAAGTTAATTGCCCTCACCAAATAAACAGTACTTTTTGAGCGTTGTACAAACAAAGCATTTGACCATCTGTGAATGTAAACAAAAGATAAGAAAGCTTAATAGTTTTATGAATGAGTCTTTATGCCTTTGCATGCCGACTTAGTCAGAAGTCGCAATATCCGAAAAAAATTGGCATTCCGATTATTCTACTCCGAAATTTAAGACCACCACAACTTTGCAATGGAACTCGGCTAAAAGTAACCCAGTTGGGGGTCCAAAGTTTGTATGGGTAAACAAGATTAGTTGGACTATTTTATCCGAAACTTTACACGAGTACTTCTATACATAAATGAGTAAACACATGTTTCAAGATTTTTCAAAATTCAACCCCTAAAGGGGTAAAACGGGGTGAAAAAGTCGGAAAATCGTCATGGGTATTGTTTTTACGGTTCCGTACCCAAAGGGTAAAAAGGAACCCTATTACTAAGGCTCCGCTGTCCGTCCGTCCGTCCGTCTGTCACCAGGTTGTATATCATGAACTGTGATAGTTAGACAGTTGAAATTTTCACAGATGATGTATTTCTGTTGCCGCTCTAACAACAAATACTAAAAAACAGAATAAAAAAAATATTTATGGGGGCTCCCATACAACAAACGTGATCTTTTTGTTCTTTTTTGTTCACAATTGATAACGGCAATAGGTAAACGCTTGAAATACTCACAGTCATAATATTTAGTTATATATTCACTTTAAAAATAAATAATTAAATAAAACGAATATTTTAAGGGGGCTCCCATACAATAAATGTGTTTTTATAGATAATGGTACGGAACCCTTCGTGCACGAGTCCGACTCGCACTTGGCCGGTTTGATGGTATATCGGGTCGCTGATTACGAAAAAAAAAAACAACTATTTAATAATCCAACATAGCCGACGTGTCCCTGTAGGGGTGCAATGGGGTTGAAATGTCATAATATCAATATGGGTGTCGATTCTATGGTTTTCTGGGACGTTAGTTACAACAATGGCATCGATTTGAAAATAGTGGACACGAATTACTTAAAAAGATTTTTCAAATTTTACCTCTAAGAGGGTAAAACGGAGGTACAAAGTTTTGAGATTAGTTGGTTTATATGGGAAAACGAGATTAGTTGGACTATTTTATCCTAAATTTTACACGAGTACTTCTATTGATTAATAAGTATACATGTGTTTCCCCGAATGTCACGCGAGCGAAGCCGCGGGCGAAAGCTAGTAAATAAATAAATGGCATCTCATCCATAGAACAGAGTCTGATATAATCATGGAACAAAACTTGTTAAGCTAGCAAGAGTAGATATGGAATATGAATTCTTCAGACATACGTTTTCAGAATTTACTTATCTCATTTATCTTCCGATATTTAGAATTTAATAACGTTTAATCCCTAATTAATTTAATCTGACACACGAAAGGGAACTACCAACAATACAGGTCAGACTTTATTCTACGAATGAGTCGATTTATTTATTTTAATGCTGGTAACTAACCCTTTTATATATAACATCTGTTATGATACAATTGAAAACGATCAATAATAACGGTATAGTTTTTCTAGAAAAATATATCGTGGACGGTATGCACAATCTCCAATTTATTAATGTGTCGCTTGTCTTTTTCCATCCGGTATTAATATGACAATTAAATGAATAAATAAAAAAAAACCACCTTCTAGTCTAGTCAAATAAACTAAGTCCCTTTCATTTGATACCAGAAGGCCAATTCTAGTAATTTTTCTACGAAAGCAGATCGAAAGTTGACCGAATCGAGATTGAATAGGCTATTTTCCAATCTTTCTTTCAAAAGTTTAGCGGGAAAGTCCATTTTAAAAGTATGAAATTATTAAAAACTAATATTCCCATTGGAGAAGCTATAAAAAATGCTATAACTTTTATTATGATACTAATCACATAAACGTAATTTTTAACATAGCTATCGTACAAATTTCTGATTTGATGCATACAAAATACAAACCTGTGACGTCATAATTCGGTAATCTTTTGTATGGAGCGTTTTCGGGACAGTTTAAAAATTGTGATGTTCAAATTATCATATCTCGAGAGATTTTTGTGCTATCGAAGTAATTCTTTCACCTATGGTTATATTATGGAGACGTCCCTACATATCAAACCGAAAAAAATTTTAGTCAAATAGCCTATTGTGAATTGACTAAAATTATATACCTACTTGATTTCATTAATTAATTATTATCAATTCTTGTTGTTGACAAAGTAACATTCTTAGTTTGTTTAATTTTCACCCATATTTCGATATAATCCCGCTTAAATTTAATTTTGAAGTTACATATTGTGTTACGAGAATACCAAATGTGACATTTGTGTGATCGAGGCTGGATCGAAACTGAATTTTGACTATATTTTAATTAGGAGAATTGCCCCTCAGTTGAGAAATCGGTGCCTCCGTTCGGGAGTTACGATGATACAGACAGACATACACACAGACAGATACACATACATATACAGACACGTCAAACTTATAACACCCCGTCGTTTTTGCGTTGGAGGTTAAAAATTCGGATTCGAATTGTAGTAAGAATGTTAAACACTTTCAGGTCACGCAGGTCGTTTGCTTTTCTGTCAACTAACGTAGCATAAAAAAAAAACAATCAAAATCCCACTAGTTTTTATACATTTAGTGAGAAAACACGAACCGCCGGCGTAACATATCTTCAAAATATCTACCACTAACGTCATAAATAACCTAAAAGCAGAATCGAGTTACAAAACAACTCGCCCACTTATGTAACTGAAGGAGAGAAAAAATAAACGCTCCATTTCGGTGAAACGGTGAAGTTTTTTCTCGACAACCCTTTATAACTACTCTAGTCGACCTGTCACCGCCGCGGCATCTTAGGAAACAACAGTGGCACAAAGGAAGGCTGTTTCTTGTCATACTTAGTATGGACTTAATGCGGTTAGAGTCCCCGGAAATTAGTTTAGAAGTGAAATTTCGAGGTGTACAAGATTTTATTGTAAATTAGGTTGCGAAGTTGCAGCGGAAGTTTGTAAAATAGGGCGGTGTAATGCGGGAGGATAAGAAAAACAAGATGTATAAACACATAAAGTAGAAATTAAAAAAAATCTCTGATCTCTGTTCTCAATGAGTTTCTTGAAAATTGCAGAAGCTATTTTAATTAAATTTCGCAAAAACCTTTCCAATTGTATTGCATTTCAAATAAAATATGTATATGTATTGAAGTCAATGAACGACGAGCTCGGTGATCGAATAGGTGTCAATGGTCACTCTGACTCAGACACATTTGTGTGCAGGAACATGTCTGTTTGTCTTGGTCTGGGTGTTTTCTATGTACTGTATATAATATGTATTTACCAAAAAAAAACTTTAAAAATATTTTTCTTAAAAACACAAATATATTACGAACTATGAACGAACTATATACGAACTTTTTTTATCATGTTTAATTGGATTCTTAACCTTTGGAGTCGTCAATTTACTTTCAAAATAATTTACCAAAATTAAATACACACTTTGTATAACAAATGCATTAACAAATGAGCTACCGTATTCACCCAGCCATACAGTCTATTAATCGTCCATTAAAATTACAGTGCCTTTATCCCTCGGGGATTGTCCGTCTGTCCTCTCCCCTAGCCTATGTCAACGGGCTTTATTTTACGTATTCGCTGATTTATACGAGTATGCAGTATATAACACAGTCTAAGAGTCCGATGAGCGCTCATTACCCGACTGCCGAAGGAGGGTTATGTTTTGCAGGCGTATGTATGTATGTATGTATGTATGTCTTATTATTTGGCACGCTCTACAGCCTAAACCGTTTTGACAGATTTCAACATAAGAGGTGTCGCTAGATTCGTCTTAATCACGCGAGTGACATAGGCTATATCATATATAAAAAAAATCAATATTGCGGCTGTGAGCCGCAAAATTGTCGTTAGAGTAAATTTTTTTTTTTCTTATAAATAGGTATATCGATATGGGTATCAAAATAAAGGTCTCCATGACCTGATTTCAAATCATCATCATCATCATCAGGTCCATTTTAGTCTCCACTACAAGAGCCCGACCCTCTCTTGTCCGTCCTAGACGGAAATAGGATTTGGCCTACACTCCCCACGCTGGCCAAACGGGTTGGGGAGGATTTGAAATATATATTTGATATATTAGTTTTTGCCTGCGCCTTACTTGTGTTGAATTATATTATTGTTGCGCGTGATTAATAAATCTGTTGTAGGTGCAGTCGGGTTTTTTGATTTTTTAAATTAACTTAACTTATTTTCCTACTAGTCATCCAACGGAGTAGGCTAGACAAAGTAATCTTACGGTGCGGTAATTGGTGAGAGAGGGGCGGACGCGTCTCGGCTCGAGTAGCCATACATTGCTCTACGCTACTAGGGCGGGACACGCCACGCCAGCAAAGAACGATACAATATGTCAATGATAAAGATGTATCTAAATGAAAGCGGCATTTAGCGAAACATCAGAGGCTTTCATACACTGGTAATTTTATATATACTATGATAGTAGCATTAGTTGGTATTTCGGGGGTGTAATAATATCATTTACGCCCCGAATCCCCTTTGTTGTGGGGAAAGTTTTCGCAATGCACAACGCGGCTTTATTGTGCAATAAGTTTTAGATTGGATGTTGGAGAGTGTAGGTACTGTAGACAGAGAAGTATACCAATTCCAAAGGTTTGAAATCGTAGTATTCATAAAGGTACACGATTTTAAGTGCTACTGTTATGATTTTAAGGAGTTTCTGTAATGTACTAAGGAGTCAAACTGTAATATGAATATGAATACGGAAAGTGGAGTATTGCGATTTTTATATCTAAAAGAGGAGATAACCGAGCATGTGACTCACCTGATGAGTAATATGTATATATATCACTGCAGCACGTAAGATTGCATATAAATATTTTTAAACTGAATAAATTCACCTCCTACGGCTCGTAGCTTCCTGGTACCAGGAAGCTCTTTGTTTTTGTTGAAAGGAATTGCTCTTTCCTACTGAGCTCAGTTGGAAAGAGCAATTGACCTGGTATTAAGAGGTCGTGGGTTCAAAAGGTGTTTGTTTTACATTATAAAAATATTTATATAAAATTCGACAAGTTGGCCGAAATTATCTATTAAATAGTTAATATTCTGACTTTCGCATTATCAAAAAATAAAATATTTTTTTTTAATTAAAATAAAATTGTTTTTTCTTTATATTAGCTCAACAGAGTGATATCGCATGATGGTAAGCGGAAAGAGGAACCTAAATTGCATCGGAACTGACAACAGTGTTCTGTCAATTGAGACTGCCATGGTAACCCGGGAGGTGCTTTTTCACGCTTAGGTTGAATGATCCCATATTGTAGGAAAGAGGAAACACATGTGGTACATAAAAACCGGACAAGCGCGAGTCGGACTCGCCCACCGAGGGTTCCGTAGGTACGTAGTATCATTATTAAATTTGATATTTTTCATTATAAATAAGAAATAATGCGTCGAAAAAAATAAATAAAATATATTTTGCAATGTGTACATCAAGCCCTTTCATATGATACCCCATTTGAACTAGTAGTTTCAATTTGAAATTTCGACGCCCTATAAAAAATATAGACCCCCTATTTTTTAAGATCTATTTACAAATGTATAGTTTTGAGATTTATTCCTGTACTTGTAGTCTATAACGATGTTACTTGCCAAATTTCATAGTTCTAGGTCAACGGGAAGTACCCTATAGGTTTTGATTCCCTTGAGTGTGTCGAAATATGCGTTTTTTGCTGAATAAACGGCCGTAACTTTTTTCTATGTAAACTTAGCAGTTTGATTTTTTTTTAACTTCATGGGACCGTAGACCTGAGTATACAGTTCAAATTTCAGCTTGATACCTCCACGCATTCTCGACATAGAAATTCTTGACAGACAGACAGACAGACAGACAGACAGACAGACAGACAGACAGACGGACAACAAAGTGATCTTATAAGGGTTCCGTTTTTCCTTTTGAGGTTCGGAACCCTAAAAATGACCCTTAAAGCACATTTAAATTAAAAAGATCCTATCTTTACTAAACTGTACGTATAGAAAGTGTAAATAGACCCCGTTGACATAGGTCTAAGGGCTGACAACCGCGGACTATTAAGGCAAAAGGATTCTTTGCTTAAATTTAATACGAAAACTGAGAAAATAAAACCGGTCCGAGTACAAAGATATAGCAACAATGTACTGCTTAACTTCTAATGCAATCTTCGTATATTGTGTTTTAATTTGTTAATAACTGCTATATACAAACAAAAAAACAAACAAACAAACACTGTCTGCAAATTATTTATTGAATAAATAAATGAAAAATAAAATAGTTTTTTTTTCTTTGTTTTAGCTCAGCATAGTGAATTCGTGTCGCCTGATGGTAAGTGGAAAGAGGAGCTCAAATGACATCGAGAACGAACAACAATGTTTGTAAAATAATATAAACAGATAATATTTATTATATTAATATTTCCATGAAATAATGTGAACTTGTTAATAAAGAGCAAATTTCATAAAAATATAAGCCGAGACAACAAGGCTTATCGAGGCTTTCGAGAAGTTGGGGTTGAAGGAACCCTTTAGGACTTCAGCCAAGTTGGTCTGCACGTGGTGCAACGTGTTGATTCACTAACAAGGCTTGACTAAAATGAAGTAGGATCAGTCGAGTCCGACTGAGAAGAAGTACCTCACAAAAAGCCCCAGAAAAATACCAATAAAATTCAAAAATTCAAATTCAAAATATCTTTATTCCTTGGACTTTATAAAGCACTTAGGAACGTCATACAAATTAAATATAAGAACATGTATAAATCATTACTACTCTAAATCCGCAGAGCTTAGATTCACTTTCATCACACTATATTGAATGTGAAAGTGAATTTAAGTGCCTTTAAATACATTTGACGATTGTTGTAATCTGCAAGTGAGTGAGGTCACCAGACATAAGGTGATGCTGCGTTAGCAGTTCGAGTGCCGCTAATAATAATATCATTTGTATTGTAACGGCTACGGTAAGTAATCAGCGGAATGACGATTAAATTAATTGAAACCACAGAGTATGAGTATGCCAGTAAGTGACATTTTTTTTTAGACCTAAACGGGCCGTGCTGTGCGATCTTTATTGCATTAATAAATAAATATTGTCAGACAAATTACACAGCGCCACCTAGCCTTAAAGTAAGCGAAGCTTGTGTTATGGGTACTAGACAACTGATAAACATACGTAAATACTTTTTTTTTTGTAAATACATACTTATGATACATAGAAAACACCCAGACCAAGACAAACAGACATGTTCATGCACACAAATGTTTGTCCTGTGTGGGAATCGAACCCACGAGCGTTGGTGTCGAAGCCGCGTCATTGACCGCCACGCCACCGAGCTCGTCAATTGAGCTGCTATTTATTTAAATGACCTTATTAAAGTAAACCTTCTGTACAAATATTATTTCTTATTCAATATATTGGTTCGTTTCGACGTGACATAATTTTATTAAAAAAAACAATACTATCAGAACTGAATTTTGTGATATAAAAAATAAATTGGATTAATATGAAAGTATACTCTTTTAAATAAAAAAAGTTTTTTTCAAAACGGTTTATAAATGACGGGGTAATGAAGTAACAGACGTTAAAATAAAAATACCTCCTCCTTTTTTTAGAGTTGGTTAAAAATGAACAATCACATAAATGAACAAACAAACATATTCTCACATTTATAATAATCAAATGGAAGTATTGCTAACATTTTTGGGCCCGATCTAAATAACACAAATACTACATACGTATTAATACGGTATTTAAATAGATACATAATATTACCTAATATCTTATCATTTAATATCTATAACAGCAGTAGACATCGACTTAACATGCCAACTGGCTGCGTATTAGATAATCAACAGACAAACAGCTCGTGAGTAATGCCAGGCTGACATATCACTAAGTAAGATATTAGACATCATAATTACCACGTATTAATCCATTACGGAACTGATATTAGATATCACATGTAATTATGTAGTATGGAACTGCCCTATTTGTTGCATCTGGTCCTATTTTTTTTAGATTTTTATATTATTCTGTATATTATTGGTAAATGAGATTCTGGCGAAAAAAAAGTCGGTTTAGATGATAATTTTACGTGAAAACGTCATAAGGAGTTTTCAAACGTCATAATTATAATAACAATAGTTTATTATATTGTATTTATATCATATGTTATTACTGCTGAAATTGATTGAATTTTAAGTTGTTAACAATGTGATAATTTATGAATATTTTTAGGGTTCCGAACCTCAAAAGGAAAAACGGAACCCTTATAAGATCACTTTGTTGTCCGTCTGTCTGTCTGTCTGTCTGTCTGTCTGTCTGTCTGTCTGTCTGTCTGTCTGTCTGTCTGTCTGTCTGTCAAGAATTTCTATGTCGAGAATGCGTGGAGGTATCAAGCTGAAATTTGAACTGTATACTCAGGTCTATGGTCCCATGAAGTTAAAAAAAAATCAAACTGCTAAGTTTACGTAGAAAAAAGTTACGGCCGTTTATTCAGCAAAAAACGCATATTTCGACACACTCAAGGGAATCAAAACCTATGGGGTACTTCCCGTTGACCTAGAACTATGAAATTTGGCAAGTAACATCGTTATAGACTACAAGTACAGGAATAAATCTCAAAACTATACATTTGTAAATAGATCTTAAAAAATAGGGGGTCTATATTTTTTATAGGGTGTCGAAATTTCAAATTGAAACTACTAGTTCAAATGGGGTATCATATGAAAGGGCTTGATGTACACATTGCAAAATATATTTTATTAATTTTTTTCGACGCATTATTTCTTATTTATAATGAAAAATATCAAATTTAATAATGATACTAAGTACCTACGGAACCCTCGGTGGGCGAGTCCGACTCGCACTTGTCCGGTTTTTTTTTCTTATGATTATACGCGTAAATTTACAAATTTGCATGCTGTAAGGTAGAATAAGGTAGTACCAATATCGTTACTACTCCATCTGTATACATTACATTGCCAATATTAATATAAAATACCCATAAGATTCCTCCCCAACCCATCTGGCCAGTGTGGGGAGTGTAGACCAAATCCTCCTTCTGTCTGGGACGTAAGAGAGAGGGTCGTGCTCCTGTAATGGAGACTAAAATAACCTGATGATGATGACCCATAAGATTATTATTATACTGTACTACATGCTTCGGAGGGCAAGCCGTCGTCGGTCCTGACTGTTGTCATTAGATGACAGTCTTAGTGGCCTTTGGGCGGCTTGAAAACGCTGTCCTCCGCCAACCCGCAGTTGAGCACCGTGGTGATATACGCTCTAAACCCCTCCGGTTGAAGGGAGACCCGTATTCCAACAGTGGGATAATCATGAGTTGATGTCGATATACTGTACTTAGAGTACAAAAATGTTCCCACACCGTAAGCATTTGGTAAAAGAATTTCTCAAAATCGAGCCTGCAATAATACATTACAGGATACTCGTAATGCTCCCTGCAGCACCGTTACTATTACATATAAACAAACATTTACTCTTAAACATTAATCTTTTGTAAAGTTACTTAAGGCATGTCGTATCTGAACTAAGTGATTCTTGTATCGGCCATTAAAAGTATCACAAACTGTTTTACGGACATAACTTTTTTATTGTATCACTGCTCTATTGTTGCCGGTCCTCTTTCGGCCATTTACGACGCCGTACGGGAAACTTTATTTATATGCCGTACAAGCGATGGTCCATTGGATCTTAATACTTTTCCACTTTGTAGTTCTGCTACCTATTAATAAATTTTAGTACCTAAGACACTTTTATGTTATAAATTATAATATTTACAGTAATTAAATGAATTTGTGCACACCTAAGTATTCATAATCATTATTATCATCTTATATCTACCCACTGCTGGACGTGCTACGTTCTACCACTCGCACGTCTTGCACCATGCCAACTAGCGATAGTGTCTCCGCGAAAAACAAAACAGTACAGAGTACTTCTAAGCTACCCGACTGGGGAAGTACCTCAACTTGACAGAATACCGCAGCCAAATAGTAATTTCCTTGACGGTTGTTGTGTTCTTGCAAGTGAGTGAGGTCACCAGAAAGGAAGGAGTTGCTGCATTGGCAGCGGGGGTGCCGATGCGCGAGCGATATTTTATGTTGCTAGCGTCAATATGGTTACTAAACCGCTTCTCATCAGGGGGGCCTTATGCTTGTCGGCTACCCAACGTGGTATAAAAAAATATGGTGAGGATATAGCGAAGCTTTTCAAATCTTTCAGGTGCTGTTAAATGAACTCGTAGAACATTCAAATTTAACTTAATACAAGATGTACCCACACATGTAAATAGTCGTAAAACACCATATCAACGCACTATCTTGGTCACAATTCTCTCGCCAATCCTACGTCCCCATTTACGTAGTCACAAAAATATCACATAGTAAATAACATTACTAAGATACTCTGATTTGATCTGATACGACGAGCTCGGTGGCATAGCGGTTAATGACGCGGCTTCGACACCAACGCTCGTGGGTTCGATTCCCACATAGGACAAATATTTGTGTGCATGAACATGTCTGTTTGTCTTAGTCTGGGTGTTTTCTATGTATCTTAAGTAAAAATGTATTTACGTATATCAGTTTATCAGTTATCTAGTACCCATAACACAAGCTTCGCTTACTTTGGGGCTAGATGGCGCTGTGTAATTTGTCTGACAATATTTATTTATTTATTATTATTTTCCATAAATATTATAACGAACAATATACCCTTGAGTACTGTTTCTTTTGCGAGTGAGTGAGGTCACCAGTCATGAGCAGCTGATGCGTTAGTAGGGAACAACGACGTTTAGAATGCTTCTCGAAACTACAACAGTACTTGTATTTCTAACTCATGCTTCATAACGTGCACGTGATGATTAGCTACGCTACAATGGCTTTTCTTCTTCACCTATCTGACGATTGTGGCAGGAAGATGAATACCCTTAATCTTTGTATCTATCATAATGATAATTGCATATACATTGCTCTACTGTCTTTTATGCATATTTTAATAATAAATAAATAAATAAATATTGTCAGACAAATTACACAGCGCCATCTAGCCCCAAAGTAAGCGAAGCTTGTGTTATGGGTACTAGACAACTGATAAACATACGTAAATACATTTTTTTGTTTTGTAAATACATACTTATTATACATAGAAAACACCCAGACCAAGACAAACAGACATGTTCATGCACACAAATGTTTGTTCTGTGTGGGAATCGAATCCACGAGCGTTGGTGTCGAAGCCGCTTTGACCACTCCGCCACCGAGCTCGTCAAAATTTCAAAGTTAATCAGCGAAATTCTGCAATCTTGTTGCTTTGGGGCCACCAGTTGCGTGTTCATTGTCCTCGTTTGTGAATACGCAGATCCCAAATATAGAGGAGTGATGGTCACCACGAAATCAGCTATGTGATACTGGGGAATATGGATATCAAATGCTATAGTCTCCCTCTTGGTTGGCAAGTAAAGGAAAATTTGAAGATGATGATGATTCATCACTATCAAGGATCTAATTCGAAACGAAAGAAATCACACGAAGAACCAAAGTTATGGACATAGTTTGCGATGGCAGATGGGAGAGGAAAATCTTGGAGTGGAGGCCCCGTATCCTCTCTAGCTGGACTGATGCCTTCACAAAAGCGGCTGGAAGCGGGTGGATGCCGAAAGCTTCGTATATATTGGAAAGCATTAGAGAAGGCCTATGTGCAATCATCATCATCATCATCAGGTCCATTTTAGTCTCCACTACAGGAGCACGACCCTCTCTCGTCCGTCCTAGACGGAAGGAGGATTTGGCCTACACTCCCCACGCTGGCCAAACGGGTTGGGGAGGCCTGATCGATATTTGATAATGTATTTCCCTTAGACGCCTTGTACGACATCTACGGGAAGAAACGGAGTGATTCTATTCTAGTCTGCCGGAAACCACACGGCCACTAGTAGATTAGGGAAGGCCTATATCCAATAGTAGATAGATATAGGCTGATAATGATGATACAAATGATAGACACAAATAAACATAATTATACATTTTTATTATAATTGATATGATCATTACAAAAATATACTCCAATATTTATGTCGACGAATATATAGTCACCGTAAGTGCACTCAACAGCAGTTTTTACCACTTGCCCACTTCACGCCTAAGACTTTAAGTTTCTTGTCGCCGAGTGTACTGGGGAGGCACAAAGGGGAGAAAACTCAGGCTTTCTTCGTCAGGAGTACTTGGAAAATCTTAGTTGGTATACGTATTAGTATGTCTATGTCACTAAAGTTTAACGTGCAAAGGTGTTAGTGAAAATATTGCTTTCTGTAATAAGTCACACGAGGCGACTGAATACACTGGGCCGCAATGAAAGCGGGTCGGTAACAAAAACCTCAATAACTTCCAAATTATTGAAACTAGCTTTTTGAAATAAAGACTAAATTAAAATTTATTTCCTTACAAATATGTATAGGCAGCAGTAAAATCTTTTTAATTCTTTTTAGTGATTGTATTAAAACCATAAATAAAAAAACCGGACAATTGCGAGTTGGACTCGCCCACCGAGGGTTCCGTAGGTACGTAGTATCATTATTAAATTTGATATTTTTCATTATAAATAAGAAATAATGCGTCGAAAAAACTAAATAAAATATATTTTGCAATGTGTACCCCATTTGAAGTAGTAGTTTCAATTTGAAATTTCGACACCCTATATAAAATATAGACCCCCTATTTCTTAAGATCTATTTACAAATGTATAGTTTTGAGATTTATTCCTGTACTTGTAGTCTATAACGATGTTACTTGCCAAATTTCATAGTTGTACGTCTACGGGAAGTACCCTATAGGTTTTGATTCCCTTGAGTGTGTCGAAATATGCGTTTTTTGCTGAATAAACGGCCGTAACTTTTTTCTACGTAAACTTAGCAGTTTGATTTTTTTACAACTTCATGGGACCATAGACCTGAGTATACAGTTCAAATTTCAGCTTTATACCTCCACGCATTCTCGACATAGAAATTCTTGACAGACAGACAGACAGACGGACAACAAAGTAATCTTATAAGGGTTCCGTTTTTCCTTTTGAGGTACGGAACCCTAAAAATAAAGACGATTTCAAAAATTGATGTTTTTGTTACCGACCCGCTTTCATTGCGGCCCAGTTTATATGAACATATATCAAATAATAGATTAACAGTTTTATCCTATGGTTTAATTAGCTACTAAAAGAAAGATCCCAAAATTCGCTATTCATAAACGTATAAAGCGTTAAAACGTTCTGTAAGACTATAAAGCTCAAGGGATCACACTAAAGCATACAATAATATTTGATGTTAACACGTATTTTAGATTAATTTCATATTTTTGCAAGAACAAAAAGACGCTATTGCCACGTCGATTACGTACACAACGAGGGAAAGTGATAGTAAGTATATTAAAGCTCCGAGATGATAAGGATAGCCATACTCATAAATCTCCCAGGCTACGGGATAGTATTTGTCATATCAATGTGTTTGTGATCGCACTCCTTCGAAACGGTACAACCCATTTTTAGGGTTCCTTACCTCAAAAGGAAAAACGGAACTCTTATAAGATCACTTTGTTGTCCGTCTGTCTGTCTGTCTGTCAAAACTCTCTATGTCGAGAATGCGTGGAGGTATCGAGCTGAAATTTGAATGTAAACTGTAACTTTAACCTTCAAATTTTATCATGAAAATTCGCGTGTAAAATAAAATGAGCGAGTTGGCCACGTGATCGTCTAGCGGTACGTTGTGAAGGTAATAACTTGAAAATTCAAAGTAACATATGAGTATTAGAAATTATCATGAAATGAAAATAAACATGCAACTTAACTTTCTCAGAAGCCGCTTCTTCTATTCCGTAACTGCACTGTTCAGCTCAGTTAAACCCCGCGTTGTCGAACACATGTATTCGTGACTCAGTGCCCGGCTGATGGATGTCTCGTTATATGGAATTTTGGAGAAAATACAAACGTCAGATCGTAAAATATTGAAGTCTGTACTGAATTTTAAAGGACCCGCGATTTAGTTACAATTATAGATACTACTAGTTTGCCCGGGCAATTATTATTATAATCTGTGGAGTCCCTCCTCTTTAATGGGATGATTAGTTCTCTATAAAAATTAATTATATATATAAAGAACCGATCGTACCACCCGGTGCCTCTCTTCGGAATTTTAAAGCGTAAAACTCCTAAGATACAGACCCATATCACAGAATTTTTGACTCTAATAATTTACTTGACAACAAAGTCATCAAGGATGACAGGTCAGTTCAAAGCAAACGCGGGTCCTATTATTGGGAAAACAAAAAGTATTGTTCACTCCAAATATATTTACTTCTTTGTCTAAGAAATATTAATCTTTAATTATGAAACAGTTTCTTACTATTTAATAACTATAATTATAACTAAGTAATTGTAATTGTGTATAATATTTCTGTAAAGTCACTTTAGGTACATAACGAGCATTCTACTGTAAAAGTACGGGACCATTATTGTTCTATTTTTTTTTTTAATATCAGATAGTGGTTTGTAGATCGTGAACAGTAGTGGAAACCGTTTCATCAAATAGGCTTTATATGTGAAATTGAGCCACAAACTCCCACGGTGCTTGTCGGTTTAGAGCCACGACACAACTATCTCTTAAACATAGTCCTGTTGGTGCCCAATTAACACATATAAAAGCCTTTATACCAGGAAAAATCTTTAAATTTTAAAAATGCTCAAAGTCGTGTGCCATTTCGGACTCGGTTCTGTAAGTGTTGAAATAGTCACAACCTCAGAAAAGTTATTCCTAATAAGGAATAAGTTAGTTTACAATATTACGTTTAACAATGTGAATATGATTATACCTTTCGTCAACGCAATATATCCTTTTCTAAAGATAGAGAATAATATTTTTCTATAAAATATACATTTCCTTGGCTGTGATAGGTGTGAATATGTCAAGTGTACTTAAAGATCTACTTTCAGCTTTTTAACATGCGAGCCTTATATTTATAAACAATAGAAAAATGTTTCATAGAAATAAAAAATAAAAGGATAGTAATAAGGAAATATTTGTGATTAACTCATAAATATTTCACTTTAAACTTCAAAGAAAATGTTAAAAATGTTCAAATTCAGAGCGAATGATAAACCTATTAAATTTCATTAATTAAAATTTCTCCATTTCATAAAATAATCATCATGCAGAAATCTATTTCTAAAGGAAAATAGAGGAATCAGAGAATTAATAAAATAATAATATACAACCAGACTTGTCACAAATTATGGAGTTCCATGATGATTCAGCTTTCTGCTCCTTCATTTATCACTGTATTCGATTTCACGATAATAGTCTTACTAAACACAGTTATATTGATTGATTGAAATTACACAGTAAATATATTTTTAGTTAATTATCGCTTAATTTTAATTATTTAGCTGACTGTCAACGTCCAACCCTCAAATCGTACCCCGATTGACCCGTTTTATTTTAATTCTATATTACGCGGAAGGTCTAGCTTTGAATCCCATCCCCGTCCGACTGCCCTACTTAAATTCTTTATTATCCGAAAGGTCTACCTTCGAATACGACTCCCGGTTCACTGTCTACGTCCAACTTTTAATACGAACCCCGGCCGACTGCCTCACTTAAATTCTTTATTACGCGAAAGGTCTACCTTCGAATACGACCCCCGGTTGACTGTCTCGAAACCGCCCCGACTTGCGCCAGCGACACTTCCCCCCGCAGTTCACCCCTGCACACCCTTCGAAACGCGTCCATGCTTATATCTCTGTCATCCCCAAAGGATCAACATTCTCTGTCTCACCTCCTCCATAATCATACAAAAAAATGTCTTTGTTCAACAATGCTCATGTAAGTGGCTAACGAAAAATATTCAGGAAAATACTGAAACGACTTTTAACATAATAGAAGTCTGTTACAATACTCAGGTCTACGGTCCCATGAAGCTGTAAAAAAATCAAACTGCTAAGTTTACGTAAAAAAAAGATACGGACGTTTATTCAACAAAAAACGCCTATATAGACACATTCTCAAGGGAATCAAACCTCTACTAAAACATAACCCTCCTTCGGCAGTCGGGTAAAAATAAACCACACAAGATCAGCATATCGCTCATTTGCTGCAATTGGTCACATCTTACATTTATGTCGTTGCTGCAGATCACTTTTATATAGTTCAATCAAATAACATTTATTAATTGCAACAAAATAAAATAATGATTAGATGCGAACTTCTGAAATGTTATATGCCTGTTATGAAAAATCACAAAGTAGAATTAGCATATTAAAATAAATCCCAAAATAACGTTCGAAAACTATATGGCGGCTTTAATTATATAGTTTTTATGTGAGAGGGAGCCAAACGAGCATGTGGGTCACCTGATGGAAAGCAATCACCACCGCCCATGGAGAGCAGCAACACCAAGGGGTCGCATATCCGTTGCCAGCTTTACATATACTTCTACATTATAACCTATACTCCTTCCTTTATTTCTTTCTGGTGACCTCACTCACTCGCAGGAACACAACGATCCTCAAGAGAATTGTTACTTGGCTGCGATATTCTATGAGATGAAGTACTTCTCCAGTCGGGCAGCTTAAAAAATATGCTATGCCCTACCTCTCTTTTCGCCGGAAACTCGTTTGTCAGTCAGTAGGGTGCATAACGTGCAGGTGAGAATGGCTTTGTTGTGATGTTAATGAACCTACTTACACCATTATGCCTTTATTGCACGAAATGCGCGATATGAAAATAAATTGAACAAAAAACAAACCACGTTTTATAAAATCGCCAGTTCAATACCAGGATTACAATAAAAGATCCGTTTGTGGCTAGCTTAACAAAATGTACAGTACTGTGTGGATACTACATGTGTCGGATTTACTGACTTTCATTGGAAAATAAACTTAAAACAATTTTGCAACAGTTTAAAATGAAATACGATAATTAATTGTGTATTGTGGTACAGGGGCGGGAGGTAGGTGGTTGCAATTGAGTTTGTGGTTGTATAACCGAATGGTAGAGATAATTGACAATGTGATTTGATAAAATTTGTGTGTTTGTTGCCTTTAGGCGACTTGGAAATACTGGCCTGCGCCAATCCCTTCAGTTGAGGGGAGACCCGTATGCCGTGGGACGATTAAGGGTTCAGTTCACTAAAAGCCAGGTTTACGAGTGAAGCCACATTTTATTGTCTTTATACCTGCATATCTTTATATAAACCACAAACAAACAGAAATAGTGCGAAAACACTCTTATTAAATTGTCTGTCGTTAACTCATTTTTTGTTTTTATCGCTCTTAGAAACAAAAGCGGGCCAGTATAACATGACCCCGTGTTTTCTTTATTTCAACCCAAATTTTAGGGCATGTTAAGGATTTTTTCACGCTGGACTGGAAACTTAGGAACGTATTTCGCCCCCCGTCGCTTGGTTTACGATCCTAGTATTTCCTTACAGCATTACTTGAGTTTTATTCATGTTTCATTCGTTTTAGTAGTGAGAAAAAAATATTTTCCCTTTCCCTTGTGAATGGGGTTTCATTGCTTTTAAGAGCGTTGGATTGTTCTATCACAACTTTTATATGGCTGGAATAAAAGGAAAGCGTCAAGTATACACAATTTGCATAGTCATTAACAAAGCAATTTTAGGGTCATTAAGTTATGGTCATTCGCAAATAGCGCTTTTTGTTGAGTGTTCAGAGGCCCTACCGCCGAAGCTGAAGCCGATTACCAATGAACATTTTGATTGGAATAATAAGTCTTTTATTTTAGTTATTGAAAAATGATTTTCAGATTAGTCGGTAGAGAGCCAGAGTTTCTAGCAGCTAAGCTAAACGAACGTAAGCGAGTCTATCAATCTTGTATAATTACATACTATAGTACTAGCTTCCGCCCGCGGTTTGGTTCACGTAAACATATTAATGGGATAAAATGTACACCATGTGTCAAGCCAAGTCACATACTATCTGAGTTGAAAAATTCAATGAAATCCGTCCAGCTAATTTTGTGTGATGGAGTTACAATTAAACATACATTACAATCTTATCATAATCATCTACAAATAGGGTTGTTAAATTTATTACGTACTTGCATGTAATAAATAAATTTAAGTACTATATAATAAAATTATATGTAAGTATATTATTAGAAATAGGATTGAATGGTATTACATAGGATTACCTTTACATAAGATACCTTTACATAGGATTACCATTACATAAGAAACTTAATTGAAATTAAGTTTCTTATGTAATGGTAATAATAATTAACGTCCATAATAGCCGCCATATGTCAATCCTTCGTTTTCGCGGAAAGCGGTATTCAAGAAAAATCTTTTCAATGTTTTTTAGTGGGTTTGTTTATGGTAATGCAAAGCAATCAACACGGCCTACGGAGATCAGCAACACCAAGGGTTCGTAGATCCGTTGACAGCCTATACTCCTTCCTTTCTTTCTTTCTGGTGACCTCACTCACTCACAGGAACATAACAACCCTCAAGTGAATTGTTATTTGACTGCGGTATTCTGTAAGGTGGATCTACTTCACCAGTCGGGCAGCTTAAAAAATACGCTAAGCCCTGCCTATCTTTTCGCCAGAGCCTCGTTTGTCAGTCTGCAGGGTGCGCTACGTGCAGGTGAGGTTGGATTTGGTTCAAAGATATTGATGAACTACTTACACCCCAAATGTTTGTAATCTAAAAATTTAGAGAGGAGGCATCCAATGTTTCATCGTCCCACACCCCTAACCTATTAATAGCAAAAAGAGTAATAGAAAAAGAAAGGAAAGAGATGCTGCAATAGCAGCGGGGGTGGCGGCGCGCTAGCGATACTTTATGTTGCGAGCGTTAATATGGCTACGGTAACCGCTCCACATCAGACGGGCCACTTGTCTGCCACCCGACGTAGTATAAAAAAAAATCTACTGCCTTCTTGTCGGTCATATCATCCGATTAATAGCATTAAATCATGATCATCCAAAAAGATTAACGTCAAACCGAACTAAACCCCAAATCATCGATACAGAAATCGCACCCCATTTGATTTCTTGCCGACAAAGGTCCAGATAAGCCAATTTTACGCGCGCACGATTCTCGTGGTCGATCTGTGAAAATTATTGCCTGCTCCGAGAACATTACAGGTAGGCTCTTTGAGGATTACCCTTGACGGTAAGATTTATTTGAAGTTAGACGGAGGTGGCCGTTACGTCTCGGTTAGCCGGGATATGTGAACATCTCTTAGTTTCTGCCTATTAAAAAACTAATGGTGTTGTCGGATTGAAGTGAAATATCTGCTTAACGTATATTATTATATTCTTTATTGCACATAAATAAAATACAAAACAAATAAACACAGCATAAAAATTCCTAAAACTATGTTAACCAACCAACCCAACTCCAACCCGTTTGGCCAGCGTAGGGAGTGTAGGCCAAATCCTCCTTCCGTCTGGGACGGACGAGAGAGGGTGGTGCTCCTGTAGTGGAGACTAAAATGACCTGATGATGATGATGTAATACAAATGCAACAGTTTGTAGTTTTGCGAAGGCGAGCTATATCTCTAAGAGATCTCTTCCAGCCAACCTGTGCTGTGGAACGTTTTGTAAGATAACGGATATCAAGATTTTAATATGAATAAGAACAATAATATATAACTATTATATATGTACTAAATACAATTAGTATATATTAATACTACATTAGATACTAAGCTAACAAACAATTGAGAGATAAATTGTTTGTTTACTTGTTGTTGAATACAACAAGTAAACAAACAATTTATCTCTCAAAAAGAAAAGAGTTACTATGAAAGCAGTGGAATAGATGGAGCGCATAATAAATATCTTTAGATTTTATTGTCACCGTAATTATCTTCAATGTACAAAAAATACAGTACATAATAGATAAGATACAGTGTTAAGCTATCCGACTGGGGCAGTACCTCCACCTCGCAGAATACCACAGGCAAAAAACAATTGAGGGTTGTTGTGTTCCTGTGAGTGAGTTAGTTCACCAGAAAGAAAGAAAGGAAGGAGTATAGGCTGGCAGCGCATTGGCGACCCCTTAGTGATCTCTATGAGCGGTGAAGATTGCATTCCATCAGGTGACCCACATGCTCGTTCGCCCACTCTCATATAAAGAATATAAGAAAATATATTAGTGGAAATCACAAACTCAATTACATTACTGACGAGCTCGTTGGTCGAATGGTTAGCAATGGCCACTTTGACTCCGAGGTCGCGGGTTCGATTCCCGCACAAGTCAAACATTTGTGTGCATGAACATGTCTGTTTGTCTTGGTCTGGGTGTTTTCTATGTATTTTAAGTATGTAGGTATTTGCAAAAAAAAATGTATTTAAGTACATTTATCAGTTGTCTAGTACCCATAACACAAGCTTTGCGCTTAATTTGGGACTAGATGGCGCTGTGCAAAATTGTCCAGAAATATTTATTATTTTATTATTTATTTATTATATCATGACAAACTCGTTATTTTTAGGAATTGTCAGGAAAGTACTTCACCAGCGCCGACTTAAGCCGATTTTTCGTGTTCTTGTGAGTGAAGAGGTCACTAGAAAGAAGTATCAGTGCTGGAAGCAGGGCTGATAGCGCGCGAGCAATGTAAGTTATTGCAAGGCCGCTGTAACTACTTCACATCAGGGCCGCCGAAGCTGAAGCTGATTATCACTAGATTTTTATTTTTTATTGCGAAAATAAAACTTCTACTTAGATTGATGGTAATTGTGTTAAGGTTAGCTGGTGGAGACAATAGAGCTCTACCGTCTAAGCCAAAGAAGTTTGTTATTAACTTTAACCAATGACCTATTTTTGGAATCAAAATATTCGATCGTGAAATAAAACAGCAACTCACTTCAATTTAACTTTCACTTTATCAATAAATTAATCGGTACGTACACAATTCAACAGCAAATGTAAGTATATCCATACCAGCACAACTGTTCAACTCGACGGTTTTTCACCAACTACCTTCTCCCAGCACCGGTAAGTACTGCTCGCCCCACTCTCCCCACCACGTCACGTGATGCGAGTGGTGGGAATGCGGGAGCACATTATGACGATGTCGATAGCCGAGTCAATAGACATACTAATAAAAGTTATTTAAATTATAAAATAAATACGTGTGAATTAATAAAAAAAAGTACTGAAGATTGCTATTTGATTTAAAATTATAAAAATATATTTAAAAATCATGACAATCGTAATCGGCTTAAGTTTCGGCGGTAGAGCCCCTGATGGGTAATATTTTTTTTTATTTTTTTTATACTACGTCGGGTGACAAACAAGCCTACGGCCCTCCTGATGTGAAGCGGTTACCGTAGCCATATAATAACGCTCGCAACATAATATATCGCTCGCGCGCCGTCACCCCCGCTGCCAACGCAGCATCTCCTTCCTCTCTGGTGACCTCACTCACTCGCAGGAACACAACAACCCTCAAGGGAGTTGTTATTTGGCTGCGGTATTTTGTGAGGTGAAGGTACATACCCAGGTCGGGTAGCTTACAATTACGCTCCATACCTCTCTTTTCGCCAGAGCTTCGTTTGCAGGGTGCACCGCGTGCAGGTGAAGTTGGCTTTGGTTCAAAGATGTTGATGAACCACTTACACCCCAGAGTAATATGCTTGGTTGCCACCCAACGTTCAAAAGATAAATCAAGCAATCTGGAAAAATATACCTAATATTCAGTGAAGTAGCTAGGTCAAAAACAATGCCGCAAAAGATCTGCTGATATTCACATGAATAAATTACAACAATCACAACATTATTGCCTTGCAATCTTTATGGTTTCTGCCAAGAAATTCCTATCACATTCTGTGGGAAAATCACGGAGCAACTTCATCTCACATAGGTAATTTATTGTGGGGACGTGAAAGGACGATTGGACAGAATAAAATACCGCGGTTTTGTTTATGTGAGAAAAAAATATATCTTTCCGTAGACAAGGTATGCGTTTGCATATGACTGTGTTGTTGAAAAAAATGTGCATCTTGATATGAATGAATGAAATAATTTCATTCATTTCATGATGAATAGATTCTTTTGACGAGCCCGGTGGTTGAATGGTTAGTAATGGCCACTTTGACTCCGAGGTCGCGGGTTCGATCCAAGACAAATACAACGATACAAGACAAATATTTGTTTGTCTTGGTCTGGGTATTTTCTATGTATTATATGTATGTATTTACAAAAAAAAAAGTATTTAAGTATTATATCAGATATCTAGTAGGTACCCATTAGCTTTGCTTACTTTGGGACTAGATGGGCGTGTGTAATTTGTCCTGGAATGTTTATTTATTAATTTATTCATTAATAAATGAATTCATTCATTCATTCATTCATTATTCATTAATTCATTTCGCGCCTGAAAACAGTGATAATTGAACGTCGCTTATAAGCAACGTCTGCCGTAACCTGTCCATGGATGGGCTTATTTATCTAGAGTACCTCCGTGCTTCGGAGGGCACGAAAAAGCCGTCATTAGATGACAGTCGTTATGTCATATACCCCATCATTTGAGGGAATACCCGTGTCCCGGCAGTGGAATCAATAAGGATTGAGGACATACTAACATTATACTCTATGCTAGTCCCACAAACCTATACCTCATAATGTTAAAATCGATTTTGGATGTAAAGCGTGTCAAAGAATTAACCATAGATACAGTCGCACCTCCCGCCATCGGGGGGAAATCCATCCTCACCAATTGGAGCTAAGATGGTCTTCTTCTATGGTCTCTCAGGTTGTGAAATGAACTACCTGCCGAATTTTTCCGAAGAGACTGCATGGGCTTCTTTATGAAAGGCGTGAAGAGATTTGTACAGGGTCGGCAACACTTGAGTGATACCTCTGTTATTGCGAGCGTCCTTAGGTTGCGATGACTGCCTACTACTAAGGCTACTTTCTCTGGCAGTAGGATAAAAAACTGTGTTGATTACTAAAACTAACATCTTCTACATAATTATTTCTAAAACATTAGAAATCTTTGGATTTTAGGCGGAATTTCAGCGCTGTTTCGTACGAACACGTTGTAGTTGTAGGTCAGTTTCCGTACTTAACTGCAAGGGTAGTTAGCTTAGCTCGTAAATGACGGTTTGATATATAGCTTGCGGTAATTTTAGTACCTATAAATAAAAGTGTTTTGTTTTATTATTACTATCCTTGTTTTTTGTTATTTATGAATTTACTTCGTGCTTCGGAGGATCTATTTGTCTTGGTCGGGATGTTTTCTATGTATTATATGTGTGTGTGTATTTGCAAAGAAAAGATGATGAAAATGTTTTTAAATGCTAAATGCATTTAATAGTAGATTATTGCATCGAGCACAAAGTAATTTATTATTGCACCGAGTGCCTGATTTAGAGCCCGAGCGTTAGCGAGGGCTCTAATCTAACAGGCACGAGGGCAATATAAATTACTTAAGGCGAGGTGCATAATCTGCTTTTCTTTCAACTAATACCTATAGGAATAGTAGATAAAAGAAACTCATATCAAACAGTTAAAATAGAAGTTTCTATAACACTGTCGGCTTCATTTAGAATGTTTTCCGGAGTTAATGTGTCGCTAGATGATTCCATTTTAATTCGAAGCCGAAGCACTCAAAATCAGATAGTATCACACTTTTATCGTTTCCAAAAATATTGTCAAGCAAAATTAACAAAGATCCCGCCAAATCACTTTTTTAAATTTCGTTCATTTTTAACTCAGAGTTAGCAGCAATCATTTTTTAAATTTGGAACAAGTAGGATAGAAACGAATAATACGTACGAAAAAAAAAGTATTGATATCGGCTGGCTGAATAGAGCTAATCCATTGAGATTGGCACCTTTTGGTGCGATTAAAAAAAACTGTGCAATAATGAAATTTCATACATTTTTATTGCTCTAGAGCATTAAAGACTCGTTTTGTACTGAGTTTTTAGTGTGATTGTGATGAAATTAAAGCATAGTTGGAAGAAAAAACATTTTCATCATCTTTTCTTTCAGTTGTATAAAACTCATAATAAAAGAAAATTGTCCAGAAATATTTATATATTTATTTACTCTAGCCATAGTACTGCTCGTACATCATCAGCCTGTATCTATCCACTGCTGGATATAAGCCTTCCCTAATGCCTTCCACCAGATACGATCCTCCGCCTTCCGCATCCAGCCGCTCCCAGCCGCTTTCTTAAGGTCGTCGGACCATCTAGAAGGAGGGCGCCCAACACTTCGTCGTCCTATGCGCGGCCTCCACTCTAATACCTTCCTCCCCCATCTGCCATCACTTACTTCGCAGATGTGACCGGCTCATTGCCACTTCAGCTTACAGCCTCTGAAGGCTATGTCGACAACTTTGGTTCTCCGTCGAGTTTCTTCGTTCCGGATTCGATCCCGCAGAGAAACCCCGAGAATAGCCCTCTCCATCGCTCGCTGCGCGACCTTTAGCCTGTGGACCAGTCCGATGGTCAGTGTCCAAGTCTCTGCACCATAAGTCAAAAGCTCGTACGCGATTGCACAAAATACAGACTTTGCTAACACAGTATCTTCTTACATCTGGTGACCTCACTAATTCACATGAACAAAATAATCCTCAAGTGTTCTGTCATTTGGCTGCTTTCTTGTGTGAGGTAGAAGTTCTTCCCCAGTCGGGATCAACATCTCTCTCAATTTAAAAGATTTAAAATGTTTTATTTCAAACCAAACTCATTCCGTAATCATCTACCGAGTTACCGCGATAAACACAACATTTCAATTGAATTTCACATAGTTATTAGGCTTAATTTTCGTACATCTTTAGTGCAAACAAAATTATCACTTATGATCAAACGCATAGGCTCTTCATTTCTTTGCAGGTTTGTTTGATGTGATAAATTTTGTAACAGCGGCGGAGGCATTTAGATCAACGTGTTACAAACGTGTAATAGATAAACGAAATTTATCTAAAATTTAGTAGATACCTATTTATGCTAAGACCAGTCTTATTTAAATAATGGTCATTATTTAAATAATTGTTTTTAGTTTGCTTAATTGAGGAGTCAGTCTAATCGAACATGCAAGTTAAGCAATGTCGATCGTTAGCCTGTACATGAATGTGTTTATTTATCTTTAGTTCCTCCGTGCTTCGGTTGGCACTTTAATCCGTCGGTCCCAGCTGATGTCATTGATAGTCGTTAAGCCAAGTCAGGGGCCTTTAGGCGGCTCGAAAACAGTGGCCTTCGCCAACCCGGAGTTGAGCAGCGTGATGGAGAGAGGAGACCCGTATCGCAGTAGTGGAATCATTAAGGGTTGTTGACGTCGACGAGATGTTTTAGTTGATGTCAACAAAATAGTTTAGTAATTAATTTCTTAACTATATATACCGATACATATTAATCGCACGCTGAAACCCCCTCCCCGAAGTAAAACAACGAGTGGTGTCGTGGGAACCAAATAGGAACGAAGTTCCTTATTATAAAAATATTAATTTCCAGTTCTATTAAAAAAAAAACCGGACAAGTGCGAGTCGGACTCGCACACCGACGGTTCCGTAGGTACGTAGTATCATTATTAAATTTGATATTTTTCATTATAAATAAGAAATAATGCGTCGAAAAAAATAAATAAAATATATTTTGCAATGTGTACATCAAGCCCTTTCATATGATACCCCAATTGAACTAGTAGTTTCAATTTGAAATTTCGTCACCCTATAAAAAATATAGACCCCCTATTTTTTAAGATCTATTTACAAATGTATAGTTTTGAGATTTATTCCTGTACTTGTAGTCTATAACGATGTTACTTGCCAAATTTCATAGTTCTAGGTCAACGGGAAGTACCCTATAGGTTTTGATTCCCTTGAGTGTGTCGAAATATGCGTTTTTTGCTGAATAAACGGCCGTAACTTTTTTCTACGTAAACTTAGCAGTTTGATTTTTTTTTAACTTCATGGGACCATAGACCTGAGTATACAGTTCAAATTTCAGCTTGATACCTCCACGCATTCTCGACATAGAAATTCTTGACAGACAGACAGACAGACAGACAGACAGACAGACAGACGGACAACAAAGTGATCTTATAAGGGTTCCGTTTTTCCTTTTGAGGTTCGGAACCCTAAAAAATATAAAAATAACTACTTTACAAAATTATCTTAACACCTTTATTTTCTTTACGATGATTTATAAAGATATATAATAATAATATTGATCAGATGGTTTCCCTTTTGTCCACCAGTCGAGGTTGATAAAGATATATAATAATAATATTGATCAGATGGTTTCCCTTTTGTCCACCAGTCGAGGTGTAGTTATCGAATGATATAATAATAATAGCAAACTGCAGTAATAATAACAGTCATCATGTAGACTATAGATACATTAGACATTGTATAGCCATCATACATAGCCTATACATAAAAACCTTACGGTTTTTTTAACGTTACGTACGTTTTTTAACGTTACGGACGTAAAACTAAAGAATAAAAAAAAAAAAAATCGGTACTGAAAACTAAAACTACACGAGATATTTTTTTATCACTGTATTTACACCTCTCGCTCTCGGTTCCCAACAAGCGGTAGCCAGATTTATTTGTATGTGAATTTTCTTTTAGCGTTTTTTGAAATATGTAAAAATATGGACTAGTCAGCATTTCACATATTTTTATTTTACTCCATTTTATGAATTTATGTTTATTTTTATATCAAAATAATCCTAATTCGACACTTTTACAAACTTGCTGAGTGTTTTAAATAAATTTAAAATAATCCACGGGAAAATGGTATTCCTTTTTTACTATATATTCTATCAAGAAAACTAGATCTTGTGGTGTAAAAAATTGATATGTAATAAAAAAGGAATACCACAATGTTTAGAACCAAAGATAATCTCACTTGCACGTGAAGCATCCCATCCCATCAGTCGGCAGACTAGCGAAAGAGACTCTGGTAAAAGCGAGGAAGGTATCGTAGTACAGCTCATTTTTAAGCTGTCCGATTGAGGAAGTACCTCCACCTGTCAGAATATCTACAGACTTATTTGCTAACCAGCAGGAAGCATCGCATGCAGGCGAGGCTGACTCTGACTTTAAAGCTGATGTTGACCCAGTTCGCTCCGCAGTCCCAACGATAGGGATAGAAATAAATACATATTATCCTTATTTATTTTTACTTTATTTCATTTTACTGCGATCAGTTTTATACACTTAACCCCGGGTAACGCTATCTAGATCTATTCATATATCTAACCTTTATTTAATCCTCTTGAAAAAGAAATCCCAGTAAATTGCGTTAATAAATAATGCTGATAAGTAGGAAATCCGCAATATTCAAGACGTACGGTAACTAGATATATTCTACAGAAAAAAACTAGATACTTTTAAAGATTTTGTACAATTTTCAATCTTACCGTGTTGTGTTAAGAATCAAATTGATTGTTTACTTCTGATGCTGGCTGTACTCTCCAATCAACTGCGAGCAGGTACGAATTCGGCTATGTTCATAAAACATGATCTTTATTATTGAGCTTAAGAGGCAACATACTGTAGGGTCTTGCGTATAGAGATGCTAGATGTGGTATCATGAAGTTCTTTGATAGGATCCATGTGATCACTGATGAAAGCATTGTTGCGGAAATTAATTACTTTCTACATACCCATGTCCTACCTATAGATATTACCATCATAATTTGTTATCATCTATCCACAGTTGGAACCTGGATAGCCATCCCCTAATGCCTTCAATTCAAGGACCTCTGCCCATATCTGCCATCACTAACACGGCAAATGTGACCTGCCAACTCCAACTTGCAGACTCTGAAATCTATATCGACAAATTTGGTCTTCAGTCGAACTTCTTCGTTCCCCATTCGGTAGTTTAGTAAAAAAATGACTAGCACGGCTCTCTCCATCGCTCGATTTATGACTTTCGTTTATAGACCAGCGTAATGGTTAGAGTCAAAATTTCTGCACCAAGAGCGTACTGGTTAAAGATTTTGGTCTTTAGAGACTACGGTATTTTCGCCACTGCGAAATTTCCTAAATGCTGTACCAAATAGTGGAATATATCTATCGATCTCTTTGTTGCTTACTCACTCTTGTTCTAGGTAGACATAGTCCTTAACTACCTACTTTATCTGCCACATTCTCGACTACCACCTGGCATGAGACGACAAATTAATTTAACATAACTATTTGTCGCCTCCAAATTACCCCACGACTCGACAAGCGGCATTGAGAACCTTTAGCATCCGACAGAGATCTTCCAGTTATTTAGCCATTAAGACTATGTCATCGGAAAATCGAAGGTGAGAGACCTATAATACACATTATATGAATCTACAAAAAATTATGAAAAAAACATTTTTAAACAGTTTCAGTCATCATACCCCTCTCCCTCATCAGTCTAAGGCATTGATCATACAAAATAATAAAATCGTTGGGCCCGTGTTTCTATCCAATCAACTCAGTTTACGCTACGCCCAACGATTTTATTATTTTGTCTGATCAATGCCTTAGACTGATGAGGGAGAGGGGTATGATGACTGAAACCTCGGACCTACCGAATTATTTTTTAGCTTTTAGTACATTACTTTCAATAAAACCGTTTAAATTAAAAATGTTTTTTTCATAATTTTTATTTTCAAGTTTTTTAGTTCATAATTCCATTACATAGTACTTCTCATTCAATTAAGATTAGATTTGACTTTTGTCATTTTTTTTTTTTAATTTGTCTTGTATTAATTTGATACCCATATTGAAAATTGAGAAAATATGTAACCGCCAACCGGCCATTTTGTTGACGGCCATCTTGGATTTTATTATAATATTCATGAGAGCGACGAGCGACAAGCTATGTTCTACTAGTCAAGCTCTTTCATTTGATACCCATGTAATGGCAGTCGTGACAAAATGTGTAAACCACCATTTTGTAGCGGCGGCCATCTTGGATTTTCATTTTTTTTCATCTGAACTGTGTTCTACTAGTCAAGCCCTTTCATTTGATACCCATATTGAGGTAGTCGTGACAAAATTTGTAAACCGCCATTTTGTAGCGGCGGCCATCTTGGATTTAAATTTTTTTTCGTGTGAACTGTGTTCTACTAGTTAAGCCATTTCATTTGATACCCATATTGAGATAGTCGTGACAAAATTTGTAAACCGCCATTTTGTAGTGGCGGCCATCTTGGATTTACAATGAAACAGAATATAATTAATTGTATTGTCACCAGAACTAAAGGTGTGTACCAAATTTCAGATCAATCTGTAAACAGGAAGGGGGTCAAATTTCAATTACTAGATTTGACCCAAAAATATAAACAAATAAATAAATAAACAAATAAACAAACAAACAGGTCAAGCTAAATAAAACCGTTTAAAAAACCGGCTACGTGCGAGTCGGGTTTATGTTTGCGTATCATTAGAAGTTATAAAAAATCTTCGCCACATAACTCGAATCCTGAGGTCACACACTTAGTGTCGATTAACTTAATGGGATCTGTAGATCTAGGGCTTTGGCGACATATAATTATTATTCTACATGATATTTGAAATTATACATTTTTAGATGCGGAGTCCAAAAAGATAACCCCAAAAAGTAGTCAAATTGTAACTTTTGTCAAATTGTTGTAGTGGCCTTGTGAAATTAATTTAGTATTTATTGCAGTGACTCAATATTATTTCCCTTTTAAATCAACTATGCTTTAAGCATGTTACTTCCAGCGCATCTATCAATTCGTTAAGTACAACATTTTTTCTTATCCCCAAACATTCTGATCCCGAGGGGTCTTTTAGACGTCGGTTATGACAGGGGCTGGTTACCCTTATTGTGAATTAGAATTGTACATGTTGGATGAAAAATTTATAACCACTTCGATGATGATTTTTTTTTCTTAAAATTTTCAGGAAAATGCTGTGTACTTTTTCGTAATGACGAAACTGGGAATAATTTATAAGGCAACATCTGTTCCATATCATTTTATTAGGTTTTTTTTTATATTGATGTGATGTGATGTGAGGTAATAGTTATATGAAAGTGAATTGTTTATACATACCTTGCCACCACTGGTATGTACTCCACCAACCCGCAGTTGGGCAGTGTGGTGGAGTATGCTCTAAACTCCCTTCGATTGAGGGAAGACCCAGCAGAGGGATGAATATGTTTTGATGCATAGTTATCTTCCCATTAGGAATAGTGACGGGTACAACGGGTAAAATAAATGTTTGATATTTTGATCATATTTGCATGTTTGTGAAGCAATCACACGTAAACCGTTGAACAAATATGAATAAAATTTGATTTGGATTTTTTTTTAACAGAAATCATTAGTACAAATTTTACACTTTGGTCTCGGCCAACCCACAGTTGATCTGCGTAGTATAGTATGCTCTAACCCCCTTCAATTGAGGGGAAACCCATATTCTAGCAGTGGGATGAATTAGGGTTGATAACGATGATGACCACTTTGGTAGTACACAGATGAAAACGTCCCTAGAACTACACAGAACGCGACCAATTCTAATGGAATGATGAAATACCGATACTGAGCTCTATACAAATTTAGAAAAGCGTTTGCGAAAAAGCACCCGAGCTTAAGGTCATACAATTTCTCTGAACACACCCCATTGTACAGTCAGGAGAACACACAAAAGAAGCTGAATTTCGTTCGCCAGTTATATATATTCCAACAAATAAACTCTTAAACAAACCAACAACACATTAATACAAAGCCCGGTATATCGAAAAACATTTACGACTCAACTCTCCGCTCAGTAATGAATATAAAACTCATTTTGAAGCCTTTAAAAAATATTCTTAATTAAATTAATGGGAAAACGTTGTATCGTATTCGTCGAAAACAATTTATTACGTACTTTATATTTTTACGTCTGTAAATGTTTGGACGAATGTGTGTTTGTACAAATATTATGTTGTATAAGCAATTTCGCTTTAAAAGATATTAATTTCGGCGTAAATTTACTTTATAAAATTTATTTGAATAGTGAATTGAAGTATAAAATTCAATATTATTCTTTAGTCAACAAAAAATATAACAGAAATAATACAGTTTTATAAGTCATCATCATCATCAGGTCCATTTTAGTCTCCACTACAGGAGCACGACCCTCTCTCGTCCATCCTAGATGGAAGGAGGATTTGGCCTACACTCCCCACGCTGGCCAATCGGGTTGGGGAGGCCTGATCGATATTTGATAATGTATTTCCCTTAGTCGCCTTGTACGACATCCACGGGAAGAAACGGAGTGATTCTATTCTAGTCTGCCGGAAACCACACGGCCAAGTTTTATAAATGCAACTTGTTAATAATAAATACTAAAATAGGTCCGCAGGGCAGCTTGTATGGCGAGCTGTTGTGTGAGTAGCGACACCACGGACCCGAGTCTCCAGAGAGTCGGTCAGGGCCTTCGTCTCCGACGTGTCTTCATCGGTCGGAGTGTAAACACAAGAAGGCCCGCAGGACTCTCAGCTCTGGCTTGCCTTCATTGGCCGTCCAGAGAGGAGCCGCTAGAGCTATATGCTCCAGGGGTGGAAGTGTTAAAGGGCATCACGCCGCGAGTAACTTCGGAGAAAGCGCAGCACAACTCTCGACACCCCTGAGTCACTCACACCGGTGTTGCCCCCGGCCGTTTTCCTGGCATTTCGGGGGCCCATCTAGTGAGTGGCAAGCCACCGCCTGCCGCAAATAACTAGCAATAAAAGCAGTTATGGCAGGCGTCCGTCCCTCTTCTGTAATAGCCCGGTATTAAGTTCACCCAGACCTCATCTCCATAGCCCATTTATTTTCCATCACACTTGCAATAGTCTCAACGCCTGCCGAGACCTGCTCATGGGTATGTCGTTCCATTGACATATCCTGGAGCGGGTCACGGCGGGCGTACAACATTACATCAAACTTCTCAAAGGGGCCTCTACGCGTTGGATCCATATCCCCGCGCACGCCTATTAAATGACCGGGCTTGACCCGTGATTAAAAAAAAAAAAAAAAAAAAAAAAATAGTATTTATACCGTATCTTATTAACGTTTACGAAGCAAGTGATAGGGGTAGGTATCGCACCAAGCTCCCACCAAGACAATTCTCAATTCTTCAGAACCTTGTGATCAATAATGATGTTGTGGTGGTTTTCCATAAGCTCGAGTCATAGTCAGTTGGGCTGCTCCTGACACGTTTAGGCTACCTTACCTCGTTTAGATACGAGACTCGGTTGGTACTCGGCAGGGTGCTGTGCGTACAGGCTATCAAAGTGTTTTCGGCTCACTAATATCCTAAAACTCTGATTTAGTATATTTAATTTTAGAATTATACAATAAACTAGCTTTCGCCCGCGGCTTCGCTCGCGTGAAATTTGGGGCAAACACGTGTTTACTCATTTATCTATAGAAGTACTCATGTAAAGTTTGAGATAAAATAGTCCAATTAATCTTCTTCCGTTTCACCCTCTTAGGGGTAAAATTTGAAAAATCTTTTTAAGTAATTTCGTGTTCACTACTTTATATTTAAAATCGATACTATTTTCGTAATTGACGTCTTAGAAAATACCCATGACGATTTTCAGACTTTTTGACCCCATTTTAGACATTTCAACCCCACGCACCCCAATAGGAGATGATGGTCACGTTAGCTACGTTGAATTTTAAAATCGTCGTTGTTTTCGTAATCAGCGACCCGATAAACCATAATAACAATACCCATGACGTTTTTCAGACTTTTGGGACCCATTTTACCCTTTTATGGGGTAGAATTTTGAAAAATCCTGAAACACGTGTTTAGTCAGTTATCTACATAAGTACTCGTGTAAAATTTAGGATAATATAGTCCAACTAAGCTCGTTTCCCCATACAAAATTTGGACCTCCGTTTCACCCTCTTAGGGGTAAAATTTGAAAAATTATTTTAAGTAATTTCTTGTCCACTATGTTATATTTTCAAATCGATGCCATTTTCGTAATTGACGTCCCAGAAAACCATAGAATACCCATATTGATATTATGACATTTCCACCCCATCGCACCCCCACAGGGGCGACTTTTTGTCACGTCGGCTATGTTTGATTAGAAAATAGTTGTTATTTTCGTAATCAGCGACCCGATAAACTATAAAAACCATACCCATGACGATTTTCAGACTATTTCACCCCATTTCACCCCTTCAGAGGTTGAATATTGAAAAATCCTGAAACACGTGTTTACTTATTTATCTATAAAAGTACTCGTGTAAAGTTTCGGATAAAATAGTCCAACTAATCTCGTTTCCCCATACAAACTTTGGACTCCCGTTTCACCCCCTTAGGGGATGAATTTTAAAAAATCCGTTCTTAGTGTACCCCGAGACGTCATAAGGAATCTACGTGCCAAATTTGGAATCTCTAGACCCAACGGTTTGGGCTGTGCGTTGATATATCAGTCAGTCAGGACTTTGAATTTTACATATATAGATTCAACATTTTTTTCCCGCTAACTGTCGTTCCCATGAAAATTTTTCAAAATACAGCCATAACTAAAATTTATATTTACTAAGGTATGTATGCATGCTAGATAAGGTATGCATGCATGCTAGATTGAAAACATCTATCTTACGTGATTTAGATTTTTACATACAAAAGTTTTTTCCCGCTAACTCCCGTTCCCGTGGGAATTTTGCAATATCCTGTTGCAACTAAGCTTTAAGTTTACTAAGGTACCTGCATGCCAAATTTCAAGCGTCTAACTTAAGCGGTTTAGATTTTTCATACAAAAGGTTTTTCCCGCTAATTCCCGTTCCCGTGGGAATTTCGGGAATTCCTTTCTTAGTGCACCTCTACGGTACCTAAGCTACGTCCCTTCCAAATTTCAAGTGCCTACGTTTAGCCGTTTAGGCTGTGCGTTGATATGTCAGTCAGTCAGTTTCTCCTTTTATATATTTAGATAACTAGAGTGTGGAACGAGAAAATCAGACGAAGAACCAAAGAAATCAGACGAAGTACATAGCTCTCAAAATCAGCAAGCTGAAGTGGCAGTAAGCCGGGCACATCTGCCGAGTCGACGATCGCAGGTGGGGGAGGAAAGTTCTGAAGTGGAGACCCTGTATTGCGCAACGAAGCGGTGGATCTATGTATATCTTTAGACGGACCGTTGATCTCAAAAAAGCGGCTGGAAACGGGTGTTTGCGGAAAGCATCGCATATGGTGAAAAGTATAAGGTAAAACCTATATCCAGCAGTATATAGATACAGGCTGATGATGATGAACTGAACCGTTGAAAATCCAGTTTTCTGCACAATGCAGATTTTTTTTTATCTTAATTGCACGCAAATTGTGTACAATTGACGAATTTCATGGTCCGTTGTTAGATCAGTCAACGCTTACTTTTTATAGATTTGGGGTCTTAGTGTAAAGTTTTTTTTTGTTTTTCAGATAAAGAATTTTGGCGCTATCTCAAGCGTGGATAAATCACCTAATTTGGTAAGCATACCTACTGTTTTATTTATTTATTTTATTTTAGACATAAGACGAAGCCGCTCTGCGATACTGAACATTGTATGCCAGCGCGGCGAGATAACGGCAGCGCAGCTGAGTCAATATTTTATTATGATTATGATATGATACGGAAATCTAGGCCCTCCTAGATTTGACTAGTTACGCCACGGGTACCTCACCTAGCAAAGGCAAGTTGAGCCTCGCTTTGCTCGCTCGTTTTTTCGGTTACAACTACTTTTGACTGCATAAATCGGTTAAAAGTGGTTTTGGCCAACATCTTTAGTCAAAACTCTTTATGACCAATATTTGAAATCAAAAGTCGTTTGGAGGCGAAGTACATAAGGTTTAACTAGTCAAACCTAGGAGCACTAAAATTTCGGGTATTGAGAATACACCACAATACGCGACAGGCGACAAAAGTTGACAAGCAAGCCAAAATCACCGCGCCGCTCCATGTCGTATACTCGCATAGGAAGCACTAACACACAGACCGCACAGTGCGGTATTATCTATACTAATATTATAAAGCTGACGAGTGTGTTTGGTTGAACGCGATAATCTCAGGAACTACTCATTCGAATAAAAAAATTCTTATAGTGTTAGATAGCCTGTATTTCAAGGAAGGCTATTGGCTATATAACATCACGCTACCACCAATAGGAGCGGAGCACCAATGAAAAATATTGCAAAAATGCGAAAAACTATTTCTTTTGAGAGCTTCCGTTGCGTGCGCTGCTTAGACGGTTCGAGTTACGCAACAATTATATACGACGGAATTATTCATCTCAAAAAGATCTAAAAAAAGTCCATGATAGTATGTGCCTGTCTTTTAAAATTAGCTCACTATAACCTTTCAAATGGTAAGCTTAGGCTTCACTTTCAACGCTCTGTCTCACGCAGTCGAAGTTGCGTCAGCTAGTCTTTAGATATAACTCATACATCCTTGCATATTGCATCTGGGGTAGTATACTATTCTGATTTGGTATAACAATGGAGAATTACCAAGCATTCGATTTTGCAATTCACATTATTGGAATTCATGTGTTGTGTAACAAACTCATTGTTTTAGGTAGGTACCCAATAGTATGAAATATTTAAAATCCGTAGTGGATGGCAGTTGAGCTTCATTTGACTAGCCATCTCTTCAGGCTTTTAGTACCTTATTTGCCATATAACTGTCTCTCACGTTGCTAAGACGGGAAGTCAAATAAGCATCCTACTCCTACTAATTTCTTCTCATTTAATTCGTTGCTTATTCCAAGGCAGAGTTAGTTTTACCCCTGGGACTTCAGTGGACTTTATTGTTCATTGCCTGTTTTGGTGATTGCCGTTGTTCATCCTGGCTACACAGGAGACACAGTAGAGGGCCCCCGACCCCAGATATGTAATAGATTTTTGTACATTTTCCCTCCCTGTTTTCTTCAGATATGTAATGGATTTACATACAACTTTACGTCCCGGATATTTGAGAGGGAATACAGAGCAACTCTCTTTATTATTTTAACTTCGTAATATTATTTCATATGTTACTAGTACTACTTCGTTTAACAATAACAGTTCGGTTTACATAGTCAATTTAAAATAAATATTCTTCGCTTAGCGATAGTTATCATCATCATCATCATCAAAAACCCACATTCATTCCACTGCTCGAATATAGGTCTCCACTCATATATAATATATATCTTGTCTATGGACAGGTTTTTTAATCTTATCTTATAAGATAAGATATAATATCTTATCTTATAAGATAAGATTAAAAAACCTGTCCTGTGTGAATATATATTATATCTTATCTTATATTTAATATATCTTATCTTATACTTATATAACCATCCCTTTTTTACTTTGATGCCTTTTTGCACAATGTACTAAAAACACTCTTGCAATAGAACCAGCTTTTGACTATTCAGTACTTAAACGTTTTAACCCCTGTCGAATGAGTGGAGACCTATATTCGAGCAGTGGAATGAATGTGGGTTTTTGATGATGATGAACGTTGCTCAAGTCGCGGGTTCTATTAGGCTGCTAAAAATAACAAAGATATATTTATGTATTATTTTTTGTTATTGAGCAGTAACGTTAAAACGTACGGATCTCTAAACGACGAATCAATAAATTTTATTTACTCGTTGCTTGAATATAACAATTTTATCATTAAACTTATGTCAAACCATCAAAATCGGAAAACGAGAAACTATAATCCGCAGATTCAACCCCTAATAAATAAACATGAGCGAAGACTCGGCCGAATCGGCGTTATGTCCGATAAAATATGATAAGTAAATTTATTCGAGAAATAGTCCATCGTCAGAAATTGTCATAAAAATGGACGTCGTGAAAAAAGACTGGTGTTGGACGCTGTCCAAATCTGGCTGGACGTGTCTAACTCAGCAGAAATCAATTCTATATTGAACTGGTGTAACTAATAAACTATATAGTGCCATTTAAAAGCTGGAGAGGCGCAAATATGATTATAGCAGCTGGAGCAGGGACGACTAACGCACAGCTATAAAGAAATATTTACCAAAATATTCTTGATCAAATTCACGTCAATCGAAAGGATGCAGAGTATACTCCTCCACGCTGCACAATTGCAGGTTGGCGGAGACTAGTATTTTTAGGCAGCCTAAATGCCACTACCTTGGCTTAACGACTATCATCTAATGAAAACAGCCGCGACCGACAGCTTAACGTGCCCGCAAAGTGGAGCTCGAGGTAAATAAACCCATCCATGGACAGGATAGGAACTAGAAGACTCAAAAATGTATTTAAATAGATTTTTTTTGTAAATTCTTACATATTTTATTTTTAAGAGAGGTAGTGTACAGCGAAATTTATTACTGCAAAGTTATGCATCAGTGAGATCTAGATGTAGATCCTCAAACGACGAAAGTGAAATAGCTTTTATCTTTTTTATTTTTATTATTAAAGCATTATAATGATCAGGGCTTACAGCATAACAAAATAGCAAGATATTAGTAGTATCTGATTAATTGTGCATATCGCCGCTTTTGAAGTTGATCCAAGAAGTTCTTCAAAACATCAGTGAAATTGCATCAGTTTTGCTGCTGAGTTACTATAAGAAATTGACGAGCTACAAGATTTCTAATGATATTTTTCGGTATATCCCTGAATCCGGGACAATTATGAAGAAAACATATAAAAATCGGGCTGTTTGGGACTTGTATTCTAGGACTTAAAACATAAATTAAATTCATCCTGTCAAAAAATTAAAAAAGGTTTTATTTACTTTTTCCTTCCACAAAATTGTATGGGAGAAGAGGTCTTTTCTTTCTTTCTCTTTTTCGAAATATTCAGAGAGCACTCTGAGTATATAATACTTATACAGGTTTCTATAAAATATATTCACCATCATCATATGTTATGTAAGTCGTATAGAACTGTAAGCACCGAGGCACTACCCGTGCTAGCAGGTGTGTTACCGGTAGACTTAGAAGTACAACGCCGCGCTTCAATGTACTATACATCTAAAAATATGGTCCCTGATTTCTTGAAAACGCGTGATCGTGAAAAAATAGTTAGACTGTTCAAACCTATTAATGAAGTATTTGAAACATTGCTGTCTGAATGGCAGGAAAGGTGGGAAACTTCTACCAAAGGACGCCACTTGTATCTGTTCTTTCAATCGGTAAGAGATAGATTAAAGAAAAAGTGGTTAGGAGTAGACCACCCCGTTGCGCAATTTTTAACTGGACATGGCAATTTTAAAGCTAAACTCTTTTCGTTTAAATTAGTGCCGTCGCCCTTATGCGAATGTTCTACTGCTAATTCTGAATTCGATCAAACAGCACACCATGTTCTCTGGGAGTGTGATCTTTGGCAGCGGGAGCGGGATGACATGTTGAATTCATTGCAAGTTGCATCCGGGGTAGTATACTATTCAGATTTGGTAGCAACAAGGGAGAATTACCAAGAGTTCAGACGATTTTGCAATTCATATTATTGGAATCGATGTGTTAGGTAACAACTCAATGTTTTAGGTCCCTAATAGTGTTAGAAACTTAAAACCCGTGGTGCACGGCAGTTGAGCTTCACTTGACTAGCCATCTCTTTAGGCTTTTAATGCCTTTTTTGCCATATTGCTGTCTCTCACATTGCTAAGAGGGGAAGTCAAATTCCAAAAGCTTCCTACTCCTTCTAATTTCTTCTGATTAAATTTGTTGTGAGTTCCAAGGCAGCCGTAGTTTTACCCCTGGGACTGCAATGGACTTCATTGTTCATTGCCTTTTTTGGCGGTCGCCGCTGTTAATCCTGGCTACACAGGAGATACAGTGGTGGGAATGTGTGGTGGGCCCCCGTCCCATCATCATATGTATCCTACCTGTATCATCCGACTGCTGGATTATAAGCCTTCCCCAATGCTTTCCATCATATCCACTCCTCCGCTGTCCACATTCAGCTTTCTTGTGGCGCCTTACGCTTCGTCGCCGAATACGCAGTTTTCACCTCTAGGACTTTCCTTCCCCAGCTGTAATCACTGACACTACAGATGTGGCTAGGGCGCTGCCACTTAAGCTTTCTGACCATGAGGGCTATGTCAACAACCTCGGTTCTCCTCGGAATTTCTTCATTCCGCATTCACAGACAGGTCGCACAGCGAGCGACAGAGAGAGCTATGCTTGGGGTTTCTCTAAGGGATCGTAAAACCAGATCTGTGAACCAGCCCGACATTTAGTGTCCAAAACTCTGCAATGGAAAGAGAGAGAAAACTGCTCTGAGTTGTAACGAAACTTTAGGGATTGAAAATTACATACATCACATGGGTAAATATTTAAAACTGCTCTTGCAGGTAATAAAATTGTAAAATTACGTACGTACACCACAAAAAAAAAAAAAACATAAAGATGCATCATGAAACAGGACGCGTATTGGCATTGGACAGAGTCCAAATACAACAAAATGTTGCTAGCAATGCCGAAATTAATTCGATATTGAACTATTACGGTAAAAGATACTTTTTATACTAAGCTGGGTGCCAGACAAGTATACTGCCTGCCTGATGTGAAGTGGTAATGAAGTCTATAAATCGTGTTACACATATTCTTTTATTTCACAAAATTGTTGTTTGAAAAATATATGAATTAAATTAAATTAAATACTACGCTATAAGTACACAACGAATACAATACGCAAATATGCGTATTGTATTTTCTGCAGAACTAAAATCGTATGCAAATTTTCAGCAAAATGAGGTGATAGCAAATGGTTTTCTTTTATTACGTCGGGATGAGCATCAGGCAGACCGTCCGCCTGATGCGAGAAGCGATAATCGCAGCTATATAAACGCTGGAGACATAAAATACCGCTCGCGACTTTCTTCAAGCACAAAACACATTAGTGTGTAGATAATATAGTACAGGTTATAATCATCATCATCATCATCCACTGCTGGATATATATTTTTTATTTATTTTTTTAATCTACGTCGGGTAGCAGACAATCATACGGCCCCCCTGATGTGAAGCGGTTACCGTAGCCATATTAACGCTCGCAACATAAAATATCGCTGGCGCGCCGCCACCCCCGCTGCCATCGCAGCATCCCCTTCCTTTCTGGTGACTCACTCGCCGGAACACAACAGCCCTCAAGGGAACCGTTATTTGGCTGCGGTATTCTGTGAGGTGGAGGTACATTCCCCAGTCGGGTAGCTTACAATTACTACTACCCGAAGCGAAGTGAAGCTCTGGCGGAAAGAGATTTTCGCCAGAGCTTCATTTGTCAGTCAGGAGGGTGCACCGCGTGCAGGTGAAGTTGGCTTTGGTTCAAAGATGTTGATGAACCAAATCTACGTATTTCAAATTTTATCTCCATCCGTCCAGCCTTTTGCGCGTGAAAAAGTAACAATTATGTATTTTCTCTTAAAAATTTCAACGTTTGTTTACGATTGAGTAGGTACCTATTTCGAATTTTATTGCCACTAGAAATAAAGGTGAATACATAAATTCAGCAAAATCGGTTTGCTTCAAAATTTAAAACCAGGTAAAGTTAAATAAAAGCTTGCAATAAAAAAAAGACATAAAAATGAGCATCACGAAAAAGAAGGCATTGGAAGGCGTCCAAATCCAACAGGATGTTGCTAACTCAGCCGAAATCAATTCTATATCAAGCTATTACGGCAACAGATAATATAACGGACGTGATTCTTGAAAATTGTTAGTTGTGCAGTTTTGTTTCGCTGTCCTGAATTATTAATAAGGCATAGGAATGTGGGTAATGATTGTATTAATTATCATTGGCGCGAAGATTGCATATCACATTAGGGTTGTAAGTGGTTCATCAACAACAACCAAAGCGAACTTCACCTGCACGCGGTGCACCCTGCTGACTGACAAACGAAGCTCTGGCTATAAGAGAGGTAGGGAGAGTATTTGTAAGCTACCCGACCTGGAGATAGAGAGCGTAATTGTAAGATACCCGACTGGGGAATGTACCTCCACCTCACAGAATACCGCAGCCAGCAAATAACAACACCATTGAGGGCTGTTGTGTTCCTGCGAGTGAGTGAGATCACCAGAAACGAAGGAGATGCTGCGTTGGTAGCGGGGGTGGCGGCGCGCGAGCGATTTTATGTTGTGAGTGTTAATATGGCTACGGTAACCGCTTCACATCAGGCGGGCCGTATGCTTGTCTGCCATCCGATGTATTATAAAAATATATATATTCAAGTGTGTTTTTAGGTTGGCGTTTATTATTTTTAATTAATAATTGCTTGTCTGTAAAGTCGGTTTACGGACGATAATTTTACGTGATAACGTCATAAGAAAGCATCGGCCTATGGAGTGGAAAAGAGATAGATTCGTCAATTGTTCCGCGCTCTCGCTTGCACGCTTGGCTCAGTCGGAACGTGACAATGAGTCATGCTTTTTCGTGCATACAGCCGGCGTTTATCGATTTATAAAACGTTATCACCTCAAACATATATAAATATTGTCAGACAAATTACATATCGTCATCGTGCCCCAAAGTAAGCGAAGCTTGTGTTATGGGTACTAGACAACTGATAAACATACGTAAATACTTTTTTTTCTTGTAAATACATACTTATAATACATAGAAAACACCCAGACTAAGACAAACAGACATGTTCATGCACACAAATGTTTGTCCTATGTGGGAATCGAACCCACGAGCGTTGGTGTCGAAGCCGCGTCATTGACCGCTACACCACCGAGCTCGTCAAACTTTGAATATTATAGGGGTCCTAATGTTTCTGATTTTAAACGCAAATTTAATGCTGCTTCGAGGTTCAATAAAAAAGTGATTGCCAGAGCAAAATACGACTTCGCCGGCAGAATTGGTAAGCAGCTAGCTAGACACCCTTCTGGGAGCCGTGCTTTCTGGTCGCTACTGCTGAGGCTAACTTTTGTCCTTGCCACCATTGCGAAAACCGGATAGCAGTCTGGCCTATAGCGCTAAGGAGAAACCCGACCTATTGGGTAATGTCATTACATCAAACTCTACCAAGTCGTATGCTTTTTTTTTATACTATACTACGTCTTGTGGCAGACAAGCATACGGCCCGCGTGATGTGAAGCAGTTACCGTAGCCATATTAACGCTCGCAACATGAAATATCGCCGCCACCCTCGCTGCCAACGCAGCATCTCCTTCCGTCCTGGTGACCTCACTCACTCGCAGGAACACAACAACCCTCAAGGGAATTGTTATTTCTTGAGGTGGAGTTCTATTCTGTGAGGTGGAGGTACATTCCCCAGTCGGGTATCTTACAATTACGCTCTCTATCTCTCTTTTCGCCAGAGCTTCGTTTGTCAGTCAGCATGGTGCACCGCGTGCAGGTGAAGTTGGCTTTGGTTGAAAGATCTTGATGAACCACTTACACCCCAAAGACTTGTCTGTCTGTCTGTCAAGAATTTCTATGTCGCGAATGCGTGGAGGTATCAAGCTGAAATTTGAACTGTATACTCAAGTCTACGGTCCCATGAAGTTGTAAAAAAATCAAACTGCTAAGTTTACGTAAAAAAAAGTTACGGCCGTTTATTCAGCAAAAAACGCATATTTCGACATTCTCAAGGGAATCAAAACCTATAGGGTACTTCCCGTTGACCTAGAACCTACGGAACCCTCGGTGGGCGAGTTCGACTCGCACTTGTCCGGTTTTTTTATGTTATAAGCGTCCATAGTCTACCGGCTATTTAACAAGCAGAAAGTCTGCTACGTTTTCCACCAGAGTGGTTCTAAAACAGCGTGTAAATGGTTCACTCCTCTAACATAAAAAAACCGGACAAGTGCGAGTCGGACTCGCCCACCGAGGGTTCCGTAGGTACGTAGTATCATTATTAAATTTGATATTTTTCATTATAACTAAGAAATAATGCGTCGAAAAAAATAAATAAAATATATTTTGCAATGTGTACATCAAGCCCTTTCATATGATACCCCATTTGAACTAGTAGTTTCAATTTGAAATTTCGACACCCTATAAAAAATATAGACCCCCTATTTTTTAAGATCTATTTACAAATGTATAGTTTTGAGATTTATTCCTGTACTTGTAGTCTATAACGATGTTACTTGCCAAATTTCATAGTTCTAGGTCAACGGGAAGTACCCTATAGGTTTTGATTCCCTTGAGTGTGTCGAAAAATGCGTTTTTTGCTGAATAAACGGCCGTAACTTTTTTCTACGTAAACTTAACAGTTTGATTTTTTTTTAACTTCATGGGACCGTAGACCTGAGTACATAGATATGATACAGTTCAAATTTCAGCTTGATACCTCCACGCATTCTCGACATAGAAATTCTTGACAGACAGACAGACAGACAGACAGACAGACAGACAGACAGACGGACAACAAAGTGATCTTATAAGGGTTCCGTTTTTCCTTTTGAGGTTCGGAACCCTAAAAAGTGTAAAAAGTTACGACCTCTGATTCAACTCAATTTTATACACAAACCAAAAGTTCGCTACAATTAAAACGTATGCAATTTTTATTGATGCAAATAAAATGGAGTAATTTTTTTCAGTACAACCAGTTATTAGTTACAACTCGATTTTAGAATTCGTGTAGGTATATGAAACATGTTGTCACGATTGAGCACACTGTTTAAAAATAATAAAAACCGGCCATGTGCGAGTCGCACTCGCGCACGAGGGGTTCCGTACCATTATCTATAAAAACGGCAAAAAAAAAATCACGTTTGTTGTATGGGAGCCCCCCTTAAATATTTGTTTTATTTTAATTTAATTAATTATCAATTTTTAAAGTGAATATATAACTAAATATTCTGTGCATATTTCAAGCGTCTCCTTGTTGCCAATTATAAATATCGAGCAAAAACGAGCAAAAAAAAATCACGTTTGTTGTATGATAACCCCCTTAAATATTTATTTTGTTCTATTTTTTAGTATTTGTTGTTATAGCGGCAACAGAAATACATCATCTGTGAAAATTGGTGGTGGTGACAGACGGACGGACGGACAGCGGTGTCTCAGTGACAGGGTCCGTTTTACCCTTTGGGTACGGAACCCTAAAAAGGACGTTCTGATACAATGGTTCTAAAAAACAATCTACAGCAGTAATGGGATGTTCATCATCATTATTTCACTGCTGAACATAGGCGTCCCACTTAGACTTCAACAATGATCTGTTTTGGTGCTGCTTGGTTGTTTATCGTACGTCAATGGATGCTTGTATCTCAGTCGAAGGGGTTTGGAGCATACTCAACCACGCTGCTTAACTGCGGGTTGGTGGAGGCCAGTGTTTTTAATACCTACCCTATGAAGCACGCAGGAGCTACAGAAAAATAAACCCATCCATGGATAGGCTGCGGTCGACGTTGCTTGACTTGCGTGATCGATTAGACTTACACGCGGAACAACTCCATGGAGCTCCTCTATTATCTGAGTTTTAATTATAATCGAAGCAAAATAATATACTAAATAGCATTGCAGTTCAGTAATTTTCGTTCAATTTGATTGACGTTAGCGAAGCGCGAAACAATGCATAATGCAAGCATACCGTGCCAATAGCTTCCATGGGATCATATTCAGGAACAAACACTGGTCGTTATTGCTTTTGGTTGTGAAGGAGCTATGAAGTGTTTGGCGAATATGGTATTTCCAATAAGCTACTTGTCATGTCTTACTCCTATTAATTTCTTCTGATTACATTCGTTGTGAGTTCCAAGGCAGCCGTAGTTTTATCCTCGAGAGTGCAATAGACTTCACTGTTCATTGCCTTTTTTGGTGGTCACCACTGTTAATGCTAGCCACACAGTGGTGGGAATGTGTCGTGGACCCCCGTCCCAAAAGCTACTTGTCATTTCGATTTGTTATGTAAGGAGATCACAATAATATAGGTGAAATAATGACTTCGATAGCATAAAAAAATCTCGAGATTGGATAGCATAAAAAACTGAAAAATATCAATTTTGATTTATAACGTCACACTTATTTTGTATTAAGTCAAGTTGTTAGATATTTGTACGACGGCTACATTAAATATTGCGTTTATGTATTATGTAGCTAGTGCCGTAACAAACGCTATAATATTTAGTATTGTTATTTCAATGGTAGAATATTTTCAGCGAAATTTATTGAGCTTATAAAATCGTCCGGTCGTTCTGTCTGTCCGTTGCCATGAAACTCAAAATTTCGCAATTCTCGGATTCGTGTAGAGCATCAAAAAGTAGTAATGTAAGGTGACCTTGGTTTTCCGATATCAATTCGGGATTACGAAAAAAATTAAAAAAAATTCGCTATGGTGACGCATGCTGCGCGTCCGATGTTTTTAAATAATTTTATCCTTTTGAAATGGACTTTCCCAGCAAACTTTGATCGACTATAAAACTTGTGGGACATAAATTATTACATTTTTCTCTTGGTCTCAAATCGTTTTAGTTTTGTGTATTATCACAGTATAAATAATAGTAACTAGTATAGGTATTATGATACTAATAAATACTTTTTTATTGGAACATAGTCAAGTAGCTTGTTCTGCATCAACCATATGCATTCTACTGTGGGGATACAGGAGCCCTACCGCCGAATCTGACGCCGATTATCATTGGCTTTTTTGATTGCGAAAATAAAACTTCAATATATTTTTTGAAAAATGGAAAAATTCACCTAATCATAAAAAAATTCCGATCGGAATTGGCTTCAGCATTGGCGGTAGGGCCCTGAATCTCCTCTCAATCGATGGAGGTTTACTGCATGTTGGCGGAGGCCAGTATTTTCAAGCCGCCCAGTGGGCGGCTCCTGGCTTGGCGACTGCCATCTAAAAACAACAGCTGAGACCGACGGTTTAACGTATACTCCAAAGTACGGTATTAAAATTAACGGTTTTGCTCCCCTTGTGACGTCTAGTCAATTCAAGTTTATTGAATTTATGAGCGCTAGTCTGTCTGTCTATCTGATACACTCCGTCAATATGTGATGAATATGTTGCAGTAAATGTATGATTAACGCAGACTAAATACGTAAATTTCAGTGCATGTGACTACAATATCATCTTAGGCCAGTGAGTAAAATAATAAACTCAAATAATGCACGATTAACGTTTTTTTTTATATATATGAGCATGTGGATCAGCTGAAGGAAAGTAATCAACAACACTCATAGAAATCAGCAACGCCAAAGAGTCGCTGATTGGTTGCCAGCCTTTTAAGGGAAAAATTTACTGTATTTGTTCTTGAAGGCTCCCATGTTGTATTTATATTTGGGAATACTGCTGAGGGAAATTGATTCCACAACTTCACAGTTCGTGATGTCATACATACATCACAGTTTCACAGAACATACATTACATGATACGCGCGGCTCACCGTACTTTGAGTGCGTGGAGAGGCATATATGCCTAAACATGCCATGCTATTGAAGAAGAATGCGCACTCACTATTTTTTTAATCAATTTTCAACATGCGCTAATAAAAAATAGTAAAATTCGTAACTGTTTCAACAATATTTTATAAAATTATTCACCAACTGCCGACCGCGTATCAATTTGCATGTCACACGAACTCGCAAACTATTTCCCAAAAGAGGGACAAAATTCAATAATACCGCATCCATTTTTCCAGAGTGTAAGTGCAACTATGTTTCTTATTCATTGCTCCCTCGATGAGATGGGCTGGGAAATTGAAAACTAATATCGGATAAAAGTTTTCAGTGTATTTCGAATGTAAATGCGGGAACACATGGAGAATACTGAAGACCTGCCGGCCTGCTCCAAGTTAGACTATGCTATGTTAGCAATAGAGTTACAGAATCTCCAGTACGTAAAATACATAACTTTACTTGCAATAGTTACAATTCTCTAAATAAAAAGCGCCTAAATTCTTTTGCGATACCTGACAAAGGTGATTAAGTTGTAAGTGCGTAAACAAGTCTAAGATCCTATGTACACTTATTTATGCAATAAAGAATTTTGACTTTGAGTTTCTTAATTATTTGTCAAGATTTGTTTCTTAATTATTTGTCAAGATTATTTGTCAAGATTTGTTATTGAACACAAAGACACAATTAAAATATTTTAGGGAAAATTGTAGTGATTTTGAAAGAGCATAGTGCATATACTTCATATCTATTATAGTAGAAAAACGTACGCCTCCCGTTTATTACCAGCTCTGTTTGTCTGCGGCAGGCGGCAGTATATGCCAGTTTACTCCTCAGTAAATGGAGTCAATAATAAAAATAAATAAATTGTTAACCTATTACACAATTAAAATTTTATAATAGCTTGTCGCGATATTTATCTGCCTGTTTTGAGACATTTTATTTCTTATTATGTCAAGTCACTTAATATTGTGTCATAACCAGTTAGATACTGTCACATCTTGAATTTAAATAAATATTTCTGACAATTTACACAGCGCCATCTAGTCCCAAATTAAGCACAAAGCTTGTACTATGGGTACTAGATAACTGATATGTACATGAATACTTTTTTGTAAATACATATTTATAATACATAGAAAACACACAGAACAAGACAAACAGACATGTTCATGTACACAAATGTTTGTCTTGTGCGGGGATCGAATCCGCTACCTCGGAATCAAAGTAGTCATTGTTTCATTCATTCACATAGATGTGAATGAATCCGGGGCGTCGAATGATGTGCTATGCTTATTATTTACTCGCGACTTTATGCCCTTCGACACTTGCATCTCTTAAATATATTCAAACAACTCTGGCTGACCAATGAAGACAATCCGAGTAATTGAGAGTATTTCATGCCTTATTGAGTTTCCACCCCCATCGACAAAGTCATGCCATGCAGTCTGACCGACTCTTAAGAATGAAGGAACGGCTGGTTGTACCTACTCACCCATAGCTCATCACAAGCTGCCTGCTCGCGTTACTCCCGGCCATCGGTTTTTAACTATACACATAAATAAAATTGGAATGTCTGTTTATAATATTAAAATAACCGCTTTTTACTAAAGGGATATGAATGTATATGCGGTAGGTATATATATCAAAATATTTTTTTTATAATTTTTGTCTGTCTGTCTGTTTGTTCCAACTAATCTCTGAAACAGCTGGACCGATTTTGACGGGAGTTACACTGGTAGATAGCTGATGTAATAAGAAGTAATTAAGGCTACGTTTATTTTAGAAATTTTATATATTTTTATTATTATTAAATAAATAATAAAAAAAACTATCCCGCGCGGGCACAGCTAGTCCTTTAATATAATTGTAAACAAAAAGCCAAAGGATTTTGATAACCAAAAAACATTTTAAAGTGTTTGAAAACTTAATGCGGTTTTTTTTCACTCGGTGTGTTTAACATAAAAGGTCTCTATATCGTCTTGTTTTTCTCTTATTCGTTATATTTTTTCAATTCCGTTATATAGTAGCGCTGCATAATTTTCTTTGATAAGAAAATCTTTTGTTATTTTATTTTTAATAAGCATCAAATAGTCTCGTTCTACAGTATATAACTAATATTATCTTTGCATTTATGTTAAGATAAAACTGTGATAAAAGTGTTTTTAGCTTCATAAGAACTTAAGTTTGCCTTAGAGTTATTGTAATTTATGCAGACTGCTGCAATATCGATGCATTAATTTAATCATAATCTAACAAACTTTCAAGATTATACACTGCCCTGGACCAACGAAAAAGATCGAGTCTCAGTTACGACAAGTTCTTGGCAATAGGTCATAGGCTCCATGAATACTAAAACGAATACTGATATATACTGTTCAGAAAAAATATTCGCACTATATGACACAATTCGTCTGTAATGCTCGAGTGAAATTGACTAGAGCATCCTCCCTGAAGATACGACATGGTGTCCGTCGCATCAGCATGTCAACCAATAGACTAGCAAGATATACAGAGAGACTAGCAAGTTGAAAACAGACTCCACCCAACATAGGTGAGGTGGTATAGTCATTCAATGCGTGATCCATCCAGTGCAAGACCCTGAAGTAGAGATGTTATTCAAATGTGTGACCAAAATTTTTTAACTAAGTACCTTTTATAATTTTCAATCTGTATACGATGTCCTACATATATAAAGAAAACATTTGGACATTGTAACAATTTGACCACTCCATATATACGCCGCGTCGATAATGTCTACTTACACTTACTCTCTTAACTCCAAATTTGTGTCTTGACCACTGACACTAGATCCCGCCATTGATACCGACCCTGTAGAATGGCTCGACAGGCAGTCGGTATGTTGAAGCCCTCAAATATCGGTCTAGTACCTTCGAGCGATATCTAGAGCGACTAGATGAAACCCGTCTGGTCTTTCTGGATAGTAATTCTTCACACTGAGGTTATCTCCTATTCTCTCGACTTATTCTTGACTTTTCGACACAGCAGAATCTTTGAGCATCTGTGTCCAGTATAACGTTAGGCTCATTAAAAACTTTCTCGATTTCGGCATTTCCCAAAATTTCTAATTTCCATTGGGTGCTTGTACTGGACTCCAGACCTTACGGAGAATTTTCTGTTCTGATAATGCCTACTATTATTACATAAACAAATGAGGTTTGCTCGAGGACGAAGGATGGCTCGAGCATGCGACGAGGTGTCGATCCTTTGTTGTTGCTGATCTTCATGGGCGGTGGTGATTGCTTTCCATCAGGTTTCCCACATGCTCGATTGCCCCCCTTTCATATTATTAAAGCTTGAACATGAATATATATTCATGTTCAAGCTTTTTTGAACATGAATATATATATGCAAGAGAGTCCTCCAGTAAGTTCATTTTCAAAAAGTATGTTCGAGCTCATTTGCTGAATAATTTGTCCAGACACTAACCGTCAGTATTGTGTGTGATTTTCCAAAGATTGACTGGTAGATTTTCTTAATGAAGAACTTAAGAATGCTCTTACCGTTAAGTCCGCCTTTAATTTGTGGTCAATAAAGTGTAAATAAATAAATAAAAACCATACAAAATTAGTTTGAAACTTTCCGTGGCTTAAATCATTTGTAAGTGTAATTATTACACAAATGCACGCAAACCGTAATTGATTTATGACTAATTAAATTCATGCGACTAAAAGCATAGAAAATTTCAAACATGATACGTGCACATAATGAATTCGATAACGTTGCACATGCCAGCATATTGGGTATGCGAGTAAAGCATCTATAACTGAAGCATATCTATGGATGAGTTTATTAATTTCAAATTTCACCATGAAATTTAATCTTGACACATCCTTTTAAATAATATTGTTTAAGAACATTGATTGAGAAGAGAAGAAATTAGAAGAAAACTAGACTAAAAATCGTATTATACACCACAAAATAAAATTAACATTAAAAATTATATTTAAAATTTAATAAATAAACATAAACATTTTGCCATTTCGTACACGTATCTTTTAATTTTATGTAAAAACAATTTTTGTTTACGGTCCTAATGTACTTTAGCATAAATTTCTTGGAATAACAAAACAAAATTGTCCGTTTTAATTAATTAAAAACAGATAAGTACCAAAAAATATTTTTTGTGCAATAATGCTTTGTTTTTAAAGAATGTAACTTGGGAACCGAGCTTTACTCTTGCCAATATTGAGAGGTTCAATATCTAAATTTTGAGGATGCCTCGCGTAGAGGCGAAACACGTGTCGCAGAGACGACCACGGCAGTCGGGGCAGCGGCGGTTGCATTCATCTTCTGTTTCAGATGTTGGAAATTCGCCGAGACGACCACAGCATCTGGAGCAGAGACCATCAAAGCAGCCACGGCAGTCGCATGCAACTACTAACGGTAGTGGGTGGGTGCCGGCCGGCAGCAGTTTGCATGAACTAATTGGTGGCGGAAGCACGCAAAGTAGTGTAGATCAAATTGGCATCTAAAATTTATTTAAAAGGTGATATTTTACAAGAACTTTAATGCATGTAGTTCATCTACTCGGCAGAAGATGGCGCCATAAGTTAGGGACTGTAAGTCATTCTCTATGATGTTTTAATCTACTCTGCTAAGGTTGGTTTTTTCCAAATATGTAAATTAAAGTATCCATCTATGTGAAATGTTTTTTTTTTAAAGTCCCTGACAAATCGATTCCTAACTGTAGGCTCTCCTAACTACTTTTCGCCAGGCGCTTCTGTCATGGGTCATGTAAATATTAGTATAGGTATTTAAGTCATGCTTAATCCATATTGTTTTATTACATAAAAAAGTCTTAACCAACTAACATAATTTACCGATAGTTGTGGGAAAAACAATTAGGTATTTTAAACAAAAGAGTGACGATAGTTTACGAACTTATAAACTACTCCCGCGCGACCGCCTTCGAGTTTCTTTACAGTTAAAAATGTTTACGGACGTTTTTCTTATTAAGAATAATTTTAATAGCGTTCATACGCTTGCATAGCCATTATAATATCCAAGGTCTCTAACTGTAACTTTTTAATTATACGGCGAAGTATAAAGTAACTAACGAATATGGTAACCTACTAGCTAATTGAAACCTAGTGAAAGGTAATGAGGATGAAGGTGGTTAAAATGGAATGGCATGAGATGTAAGCGGCTCACCATTATCTTTAGAGCCAAAGCCAACCTCAGTTGCACATGGTACACACTACCGACTAACAAAAGCGGTTCTGGCGATGAAGAGATAACCTGACTGTGCATCTTGCTCCACTTTACAGAAAACCACAATCAAATGGGTCTCCCCTCAATCGAAGGAATTAAGAGCATACTCCCCCGCGCTGCTCAACTGCGGATTGGCGGAGGCCAGTGTTTTAGTGTTTTCAAGCCGCCCAAATACAACTGACTTGCCTTAACGACTATCGTCTAATGACAACAACCGGGAACGACGACTTAACGTGCCCTCCGAAGCACGTAGCCAAATACACTTACATACAATATCCTTTTGAGTTCCTGCGAGTAAGTTACCAGGTGCTTTTCTGTTTTTTTTTTATACTACGTCGGTGGCAGACAAGCATACGGTCCGCCTGATGTAAAGCAGTTACCGTAGCCATATTAACGCTCGCGCGCCGCCACCCCCGCTGCCAGCGCAACATCTCCTTCCTTTCTTTCTGGTGACCTCTCTCACTCGCAGGAACACAACAACCCTCAAGAGAATTGTTATTTGGCTACGGTATTCTGTGGGGTGGAGGTACATTCCCAAGTCGGGTAGCTTACAATTACGCTCCCTACCCCTCTTTTCGACAAAGCTTCGTTTGTCAGTCAGCAGGGTGCACCAAAAAGATGTGAGGAGATGCTGCATTAGTAGCCAGATTGGTAGCCGCTTTATAGGAGCAGGCTGAATATTTGTTTGGCACCCGGGATTTTAGAGCGTAATACACACGCTTTTATCCCGCTTCGATTGAGGGAAATCCCTTAACCCAATAGTGGAATGATAAAGGGTTACGGGACGGGGGCCCACCACACATTCCCACCACTGTGTCTCCTGTGTAGCCAGGATTAACAGCGGCGACCACCAAAAAAGGCAATGAACAATGAAGTCCATTGCAATCCCGGGGGTAAGATTACGGCTGCCTTGAAACTCACAACGATATTAATCAGAAGAAATTAGTAGGTGTAGCAAGCTTTTGGAATGATTAAAGGTCGACGACGACGATTATTCGCTCGCTCGTCATGTACTTCCAGAGCCATGATAAAAATGAATAGTTAAGCGTTTAAATTAAACAATATTGACTTTATACCATTATGCTTCCATTGAACTTCCATTCCATTTAGCCGAGTTATTTATGCTTGCTGGTTTGTGACGCGAAGGCACGGCTAAAGGATTTATTGTCCAGAAGCCAGCTGAGAGTGAAAAAGAACTCTATGGATAAGAATTGGAAGCTGTGAAAATAATGCTCACTTACCTGAGCTATCGTCGGCGTGTTTATTATTGGGTGTTATCTAATTCTTTGGCAATACTTTAAGGACAAATAGTAGTTCCAAGGCAGCCGTAGTTTTACCCCTGGGACTGCAATGGACTTCATTGTTCATTGCGTTTTTTGGCGGTCGCCGCTGTTAATCCTGGCTACACAGGAGATACAGTGGTGGGAATGTGTGGTGGGCCCCCGTCCATAAACACTTTAAGGACCTTTAATACCCATCATTACAAACAATTTTTACTATTCGTGCAACTTTAAAGGTTACGGTTAAAAGAAATTCAGCATCCCATACACCATATTCGATAAGATTTTTTTTAATACACCTAAGTTGCGAAACAAACATACGATCTGGCTGATGGTAAGCAGTCATCGCAGCATAAGGACCGACCCTGTAAAAACCCCTTCACGTCTTTCTGGAAGAACCCATATTTTCACGTCTTCTATCTGCATCAACCCATATCATCTCACTGCTGAGTTACATGTCTCCCTTTAATTGAAGGAGTTTAGAGTATACTCCACCATGCTGCTCAACTGCGCGGTGGCGGAGACTAATATTTTAAAGTCACCTAAAGACCACTGACTTGGCTTAACGTCTTTTATCTAATGACAATAGCCAGGACCGATGGCTAAATATCCGAAGCACGGAGGAGCTCGATATAAAGAAACCCATCCTTGGACTGGATATGGTCAATGTTGCTTAAATTGCGTGTTCGTTTTTTTTTTTTTATACCACATTGGGTGACAGACAAGCATACGGCCCGCCTGATGTGAAGCGGTTACCGTAACCGTATTAACGCTCGCAACATAATATATCACTTGCGCGCCGCCACCCCCGCTGCCAACGCAGTATCTCCTTCTTTTCTGGTGACCTCACTCACTCGCAGGAACACAACAACCCTCAAGGGAATTATTGATATTTGGCTGCGGTATTCTGCGAGGTGGAGGTACATTCCCCAGTCGGGTAGCTTACAATTACGCTCCCATACCCCTCTTTTCGCCAGAGCTTCGTTTGTCAGTCAGCAGGGTGCACCACGTGCAGGTGAAGTTGACTTTGGTTCAAAGATGTTGATAAACCACTTACACCGAAAATCGATTACACTGACTCGCACAGCGACGCCATTTGTTTTGTTGATTCTGGGTATTATGAAATTCATTGCCAATACCATAGTATAAGTAACAGAGTACTATTACGTACTAACGTAGCCAATAGGAATAGGAGTTCGAAAGGCATTCTCTGCTCTTTTCCTGCAAAACCGATGTCTTCATTTTAGACTCCACTATTTTTACTTTTTGGTGACCTCACTCACTTGCAGGAACACAACAACCTTCAAGAGGATTGTTATTTGGCTGCGGTATTCTGTGAGGTGGAGATATTCCTGTCTTTTCGCCAGAGCCTCGTTTGTCAGTCATACAGGGTACACCACGTGCAGGTGAGGTTGGCTTTGACTCAAAGATGTCGATAAACCACTTACACCCCAGAAAAAAGTTATTCGTAGTTAAAGTTTTCCGAGCAATATCAATAAGTTGAATTACATCCTTTATTTACCTTTATTATATCCAACTAAGCGTTTTAGCTTGTCTTTCTATGACGTCATGATGATTATTAAATTCGGTATCAACCCATAATCACTATTGGGATATGGGTCTCCCCTCAATAGAAGGGGTTTAGAGCATACTCCACCACGCTGCTCAACTGCGGGTTGGTGGAGGATTTATTATTAAATAATTGGATTATTAAATAAATAAAAAAAATTCCTGGACAAATTACACACGGCCATCTAGTCCCAAACTAATCAAAGCTTATACTATGGGTACTAGATAACATATATTATAATTAAATGCATTTTTTTTTTGTAAATACATACATATAATACATAAAAAAAGCCAGATTAAGACAAACAGACTAAGACAAGACATACAAATATTTGTCTTGTGCGGGAATCGATCCCACGTGGCCATTGCTAATTCGACCACTGAGCTCATCTGTCGAGTCGAGTGCTGGCCATGCAAACGAAGTCGCATGAATTCGCTAGTTCAGAATATAATAGTAAACAAAACAATTTTAACACTTACAAATTAGATCAAATCAAACCCTTCGAGCAACGAGCATCATTTATTCAATATAACCCCTATTGACAGTTTCAAACTGGGAGGGATAATTCGATATCTCCTCCATTTAGGATCGGTTTCGAATAAATGGAATATTATTGTGTTTATATTCGAGACGCGTAGCCAGTTTCGACGTCACTGGACCGGTTCTTGCACGACCTAAATCGTACCAGGCTTGCCGATATTCTGGATTTTGAGTTGTGCTAACAAATGTGAATTCATGTCTTAATTCGATGTTATCCGTGGAAATATTTTAGTGTATAATCTGTATGCCATCAAAAACATAACTTGTAAAAAAACCAGGTCTCGCAACTCAGTTCTTCTACCGTAAAGAGTTGTGAGATCTATGTAACACTAAGTCGGTTAATTTATTCAATCCATAATTAAGGGACCTTCCTACCTTCTTACCTTTACTTATTACGTAATTAGTTAACCTAATAACATCTTATACTGACCATATCAATATAAAAAATCTTTTATGTTTTAAATTAACAGATTGACTTGGCCATCGCACTAAACAATCTAATTTATTATAATATGTATCACTTGTGAGATACCTTGTGTTTAAATCCCATATAAATATATGGGATTACAAAGTTATTTATACAGTTAGTGTACCTATCTAGAAAACTGGACAGAAATTGCACAATATTTTAGTTTTTCCTTGATTTATACAGTAAACGCGAATTGTGTTCTAAATTTGAAGCTTCTATGTCTGTTATAAGTGCCTTAGAATTTTGATGATCGGTCAGTCAGTGAGTGAGTGAGTTACAAAATTAAGGAACTTTGACTAGATATAATTCTAAAACTACTGGTTCAAATTGAATGAAATTTTAAACATACCGTGTTTATACAATACCATAATACAATGTTTGGTTACTATAAATTCAGGCTCCTAGTTTCATCCACAACGAAGTTTTATGGGGTCGAAAAAGGCCTGAAGTGCTTCGAGAAAAGGATGGTACGGCCGTGCCGCTTTTTGCTCGACTTGGTGGGGGCACTGCCGTGCCCCCAGATCTATAAAAGACTATCGTTACTGACTGATCTATTCTATCTATTATTTTGGGAAAGCGATTTCCCAAAATAATAGATAGATAGGTAGTACTGGTCCTAATAATTTTAAAATTATTCGATTTCACCAGCGAAACGTAAAAACCTTAGAAATATTTTGGAGTTCAGGTTACAACATCATGCAATATTCAAATTAATGTAATTGAGCCCGGTGGTCGAATGGCTATAAATGGCTACTTTGAGTCCGAGGTCGCGGGTTCGATCTCCGCTCAAGACAAACATTTGTGTGCATGAACATATCTGTTTGTTTTGATCTGGGTGTTTTCTATGTATTATAAGTATGGATGTAAATACATTTATCATTTATACCTCGCTCACTCGCAGGAACACAACAACCCACTGTGTTCACAACATCAGTTGTCTAGCTTAGGTGTGTAAGTGGTTTATCACCTGTTGGGATGAAGCACTTACACCTCTAAGCTAGACACACTGTGAACACAGTGGGTTGTTGTGTTCCTGCGAGTGAGCGAGGTCATCAGAAAGGACGGAGATGCTGCGTTGGCAGCGGGGGTGGCGGTGCGCAAGCGATATTTTATGTTGAGAGCGTTAAGATCCCTATTACATTTACACGCTGACGAGCTCTCGCGCAGTACTAAACCCGCGAAGGCCGCCGGTGCATCGTTTTTTGTAGTAATTTTGAAGTTATATTTATCGTTTTTATTGAAATGAGATATTAAATTGATGCTACAAAGTTTTTTCATCATGAAGTAACAATTATTCTCGTATAAATTTTGCTCAATAATATTATCGTTTATTCGAGAAATTAACAGTTTACTTAAAGCGATTTTAAAAGTTTTTTTGGTTAAAAGAATGTTTTTTTAGGGTTCCGAACCTCAAAAGGAAAAACGGAACCCTTATAAGATCACTTTGTTGTCCGTCTGTCTGTCTGTCTGTCTGTCTGTCTGTCTGTCTGTCTGTCTGTCAAACATTTCTATGTCGAGAATGCGTGGAGGTATCAAGCTGAAATTTGAACTGTATACACAGGTCTACGGTCCCATGAAGTTAAAAAAAAATCAAACTGCTAAGTTTACGTAGAAAAAAGTTACGACCGTTTATTCAGCAAAAAACGCATATTTCGACACACTCAAAGGAATCAAAACCTATAGGGTACTTCCCGTTGACCTAGAACTATGAAATTTGGCAAGTAACATCGTTATAGACTACAAGTACAGGAATAAATCTCAAAACTATACATTTGTAATTAGATCTAAAAAAATAGGGGGTCTATATTTTTTATAGGGTGTCGAAATTTCAAATTGAAACTACTAGTTCAAATGGGGTATCATATGAAAGGGCTTGATGTACACATTGCAAAATATATTTTATTTATTTTTTTCGACGCATTATTTCTTATTTATAATGAAAAATATCAAATTTAATAATGATACTACGTACCTACGGAACCCTCGGTGGGCGAGTCCGACTCGCACTTGTCCGGTTTTTTTCTATATTAAATCAATGATATTCAAAATTCCGAGGCCGCTATGTACTATTCGACTATATAACAAATAACATTCTATTTTTTTTTATTTAATTTGATTGGAACAGTAGTACAATCCAGGAGCTGAAAATAGTGAATGCGCGCTTTTTTATTTAAAAAGTTAAGCAAAATTTACAAAAAGCGAGGCCGCTATGTACTATGCCAGTAACTATTCTGTACTATTCAATAAATCAACATTGTTAATGTATTTTTGTTTCCGAGAATTGAATAGAGATGTTTTGACTTTGACTTTGACTTTGAGATCAAGAACGCCAAAATTGGCCATTTTACGCAAAAATCACAGTCAAAATGTAATATGGCTCTTAATATTGCTACGGTAACCGCATCATATCAGGCGCGCCGTATGCTTGTCTGTCACCCAACGTAGTATAAAAAAAAGTATGTATATACAAAAAAATGTATTTAAATACATTTATCAGTTGTCTAGTATCCATAGTACAAGCTTTGCGCTTAATTTGGGACTAGATGGTGCTGTGTAAATTGTCCAGAAATAGTTAAATTGTATTTAATGCTAGATCTAAAATAAACTAAAAATCTATATAGCCTTCTAATCATTTTTTTTTAGAAAGGACGTGATAAATACTAAATAGGAATAACGGAATACGAAACTAAGAAACTGGACTAGTTTCTTAGTTTCGTATTCCGTTATTCCTATTTCGTATTTATCACGTCCTTTTTAAAAAAAAATGATTAAATCAAAACCTTTTCACTAACATTTTAAAATAAAATAAAATACTATTCTCCGAAAGATTCCTTAAAACGTGCTACGGTTTTTTCCAGTAGTATATGCGTCCCTGTGCTCCGCACCTCGGGTGTCTGATTGAATTTCTGTTCCGGATGATTTACCGGATATAAATAAGGGATTCTGTTACCGCCGGCCACCGCCTCATATGAACGGCCGTGATGAAAATTTCCATCGAATTTGTTTGTGCTTCATTTTTCTTTGTTCAATATTTTGTTATGAAATGGAAATATTAGCAAACAAATGTCATGGAGATAATAAATCCTGGACATTTGCCTAAAAGAAGTTCCCCATATATCATTTTAGAAATACGTAGGATTTCATGTAGTACCTACTCTGGTGATATTTTATCTCTTGGGTGTATCAATAAATAAACAAATGAATATTAATGGACAAACTACACAGCGCCATCTAGTCCGAAACCACAGTATAAGTAATAGTACTACGTACAGTATGGACACTCCCTGCCGCTCTCTCGTGGCGACCTCACCTCCCCTCTGAGACAAATAGGGAACTGTTTGTATGGCGTCGCACGCACACCCTCTCATTCGCGCTTTGCACAGACGTCATTGTTGATGTAGTAGTAAACGACGCGAAATTTGTATGGAGTGGCCGGGGTGTGCCGAAACTAAGCAAAGCTTACCTACTTAAGGTAACTGATGATTACTTAAATACTTTTTTTTTTGTAAATGCATGCATACAATACATAGAAAACACCCAGACCAAGACAAACAGACATGTTCATGCACACAAAATGTTTGTCTTGTGCGGGGATCGAACCCGCGGCCTCGTTGACGTAGTGGCCATTGCAAGCTATTCGAGCACTGAGCTCGTCATAGTTATAGTGCAGCATGTGCTCAACTGCACATGCTGCTCCGTGCCAACTAGGTAACGTGACTCTGGCGAAAAAGAGTTTCGATGCATCCAAGGAACACTACGCCAACTAAAATTTCGATAGTTTTCTTTTTTTATCTACATCGATTCATTACTTCAGTAACATTATGCTACCTGAATTTTATTTATAAAAGACACACAGACACAACTATATCGACAAATACAAACCGCTAAGTAAATGTATAATTCATATTAGCGGTGTGTATCTGGATGTGTATGTTTTGAGTTGGCGTAGTGTTCATTGGAGGTATCGATTTGTTAGGTTAGGTTATGACGAGCCCGACTGAGAAATAGTTCCACTTTGCAGAAGATCGCAGCCAAATGACAATCGACATTATCACATAATCGTCTCACTGTTGGGATACACGGGGTTGCACGGAGGAGCCCGAGATAATATATACCCATCCACGAACAGGCTACAGTCGCCGATGCCATCAAGCTCCTCAGTCCTGAGAAATAGCTCCACCTTACAGAAGATCGCAGCCAGCTTCGGGGTGTAAGTGGTTCATTAACATCTTTGAACCAAAGCTAACTTCACCTGCACGTGGTGCACCCTGCTGACTGACTAACGAAGCTCTGGCGAAAACAGAGGTATAGGGAGTGTAATTGTAAGCTACCCGACTGGGGAATGTACCTCCACCTCACAGAATACCGCAGCCAAACAACAATTCCCTTGAGGGTTGTTGTGTTCCTGCGAGTGAGTGAGGTCACCAGAAAAGAAGAAAGAAGATGCTGGGTTGGCAGTGGGGGTGTCGGCGCGCGAGCGATATTTTATGTTGCGAGCGTTAATACGGGCCGTATGCCACCCGACGTGGTATAAAAAAAAATAACAATCGGTATCATCACATAATCATCCCACTGTTGGGATATGAGTCTCCCCACAATCGAAGGGGTTTAGAGCATACTCCACCACGCTGCGCAACTGCGGGTTGGCGGAGGCCAGTGTTTTCAAGCCGCCCAAAGGCTACTGATTTGGCTTAACGACTGTCGTCTAATGACAATAACTGGGACCGATGGCTTAACAATACCATTATGGATTGTCACGTTCCTGTGAGTTATTAAGATCACTAGACATAAGGAGATACTGCATTAGCAGCAGCACGAGTAAAAAGCATTTATAGACACCGGCAACGGCTTTGTATCAGGTGGACCGTACCCTTAATTGGCATGCGATGCTAGAAAAAAAATATTGATGTAATTTACACATAAGTTAATGTTATGCATAGCTTGCATGACTCCCAGCCCAAATGTCTCAAATTCCCAAATTTCTGTATGCACAGTGAGATTGGCTGGAAGAAATCTCTTGAAGAGATAAGCTCACCATTTTATACTTTGTTTGTTCACTAATCTCTGTATTTGTTGTTATGCAATAAAGAATAAGTTTTTTGATCCTACCGATACACGATATTATGTTTCGTAGTGAGTCTGAATGCATCGATTTCAAACACTAGAATTTAAATCTATACATATAAAATTTAAAGTCCTGACTGACTGACTGATATATCAACGCACAGCCCAAACCGCAGGGTCTAGAGTATCTAAATTTGGCACGTAGGTTCCTTATGACGTCCAAAGGTACACTAAGAAAGGATTTTTCAAAATTCATCCCCTGAGGGGGTGAAACGGGGGGTCCAAAGCTTGTATAGGGAAACAAGATTAGTTGGACTATTTTATCCTAAACTAGCAAAGTACCCGTGCTTCGCTACGGGAACACTCCTGATTTGCGTCTATTTTTGTTAACATTCCAGATATTTCTTTTTTTCCCTATAAAGGACTGTTTCGTATTGACCATTATTACAAACATACACCATTTAGGTTAAGACGTCCCGGTAAACAATATTTTTGGCATTCGCACCAGGAGCCAATATTGCAAGGCTTCCAAAAGAATTTACTCCTGAGCTAGCTACATAGGTACAACTGATCATGAGAGAAGCAGTCCTGTCTCAAGTCAACCCCAGTAACCTTTAGAGACTGCCTCTGAGATTTGTTAATGGTCATAGCGAAGCATATCTTTATGGGAAATTGGAGATGGAGCGGAACAGGCCAGCTCCATCACCTTCCACAGCTATAATGGTATGGGGCATCATCACACATTCCACAAGTATAAATTTAGTCAATCTTGATGTCGTTGTTTGAAAAATACCGAAATTCTAATATCAAGTAGATATACCCCATATAGTCAGTACTTACAATAAGTTTTTCAATTAGTTTTCGGCACAATATGTAGCTTCATTTGAAGGCCGCAGTTTTTTTACGCCCTACACGCGCGATGGTCAACCTCCGGGGGTAACTACTGGGATTAGGTGAGTGATAAACCGTCACGGATAACCCCATGGTTTGAAATAATCTCTCGTATATACCCTTTCCTTAATAACGAAACCATAGCGCGCTGTACAAATGCTAGGTATAGCGCCATCTAGCGATGAGTTAATTAAAATATAAATATAACATTTTTAGACATTTCTTGGCTGGGCGCTGGTCAAAAGTTAATCAGTTACCCATAAACATCCCCTTTTTTATGAACAACTATTCCAGTAAGACTCAAATCGTAGTTGAATCGATTTCCAAAAAGAGGGTTTTTTTTCATCCCCCTATTTTCAACCTCTTAGGGGTGAAATTTCGGAAAATCCCATCTTAGTGTGCGCTTACATTGTATAGGGAACACATATCCAAAGTTTCAGGGTTCTAGCTTCAGTGGTCTGGGCTGTGCGTTGATTAGTGAGTCAGTCCGTCAGTCAGTCAGTGAGGACAAAAGCCTTTTACTATCTAGCTTTTCCCCGCGGCTTCGCTCGTGTGAAATTCGCGCATTTTAGATTATCAAAATCAAGTCTAACACGCAACGCAACCACCTTCATGTAGTACCTTTAATTGTACCCGTTCCGCCCTATACAAATTTAAAAACCTATTAGGATAACACTTCAGTCAACACACATGTCTTATTCCATCCGCTTAAAAACGATAAATCAAAGGTTAAAAAAATTACATGATGATGGTCACGTTAGCCACGTTGAATTTTAAAATCGTTGTTGTTTTCGTAGTCAGCGACCCGATAAAATATAAAAACAATAATATCCTTGATGATTTTCAGACTTTTTGACCCCATTTTACTCCTTTTTTTTGGATTGAATTTCGAAAAATCCTGAAACACGTGTTCACTCATTTATTTATAGAAGTACTCGTGTAACGTTTAGGATAAAATATCCCAACTAATCTCGTTTCCCTACACAAACTTTGGACCTCCGTTTCAGCCTCTTAGGGGTAAAATTTGAAAAATCCTTCTAAGTAATTTGGTAGCCACTATGTTATATTTTCAAATCGATACCATTTTCGTAATCGACGTCCTAGAAAACCTTAGAATCAACACCCATATTGATATTATGACATTTCAACCCCTTCGCACCCCCATAGGGGTGATTTTATGTGACGTCGGCTATGTTGGATTATAAAATAGTTGTTGTTTTCGTAATCAGCGACCCCATAAACCATAAAAACAATACCCATGACGATTTTCAGACTTTTTTACTCAATATTACCCCTTTAAGGGTTGAATTTTGAAAAATCCTGAAACACGTGTTTACTCATTTATCTTTAGAAGTACTCGTGGAAAGTTTCGGATAAAATAGTCCAACTAATCTTGTATCCCCATACAAACTTTGGACCCCCGTTTCACCCCCTTAGGGGATGAATTTTGAAAAATCCTTTCTTAGTGCACCCCTAGACGTCATATGGAACCTACTTGCCAAATTTGGAATCTCTAGACCCAGCGGTTTGGGCTGTGCGTTGATTAGTGAGTCAGTCAGTCAGTCAGTCAGTCAGTGAGGACAAAGCCTTTTATTGTGTGATGTTCAGTTTCGCGGCCACTTGGAGTGCAAGGCCAAACTGGCTTCTAAGAAGATTGGGGTCATCAATAAAGCCAGGCGGTATTTTACACCCCGACATCGCCTTCAACTATATAAAGCCCAGGTTCGCCCTCACATGGAGTACTGTTCGCATCTCTGGGCCGGTGCGCCCCAATACTTGCTTACTTCATTTGACCGCATACAACGAAGAGCAGTTCGAATCGTCGGGGACCCAATGATCTCGGATGGACTGGACTCTCTCTCTACACGCAGAGATGTAGCGTCTCTTTGCATTCTATACAAATTATATCACGGGGAGTGCTCGGATGAGCTGTTTGATTTGATACCTGCCGCTGAATTCCACTATCGTACAACTCGCCATAAATTAAAATTCCACCCATATCATCTTGATAATTGGCGATCTACTACAGTACGTTTCCTAAGGCATTTTATACCACGAACGGTTAAATTGTGGAATCAACTTCCCTCAGCGGTATTTCCAAACAATTACGACATGGGAGCCTTCAAGAATAGAGTATTTAATTCCCTTAAAAGGCTGGCAACGGATCGGCGATCCTTTGGTGTTGCTGATCTCCATGGGCGGTGGTGATTGCTTTCCATCAGGTGACCCACATGTTCGTTTGCCCCCCTCTCATATAAAAAAAAAAAAAAAAATTATAGATTTTACACGAGTTCACTTCTATAGATAAATGAGTAAACATCGGTTTCCGGCAGACTAGAATAGAATCACTCCGTCTCTTCCCGTGGATGTCGTACAAGGCGACTAAGGGAAATACATTATAAAATATCGATCAGACCTCCCCAACCCGTCTGGCCAGCGCGCGTGGGGAGTGTAGGCCAAATCCTACTTCTGTCTGGGACAGACGAGAGAGGGTCGTGCTCCTGTAGTGGAGACAAAAATGACCTAATGATGATGATACTCAACAATATTATGTTTCGTAGTGAGTCTGAATGCAAATACTATCCTATAGCTGTGCCTTTAAAAGACATACTGTTAAATAAATGTTTATATTTAGTAGCTGTTTTTTTTTTTAATTCGACAAGCTCGGTGGTCGAATGGTTAGCAATGGCCACTTTGACTGCGAGGTTGCGTATTGCGAGGTGCATGAACACGTCTGTTTGTCTTGATCTAGGTATTTACAAAAAAAAATGTATTTAAGTAGAGTATCAATTATCTAGTACCCATAGTACAAGATTTGCTTAGTTTGGAACTAGATGTAAGTATTGTTGTACTGGGGTGTAAGTGATTCATCAACATCTTTAAACCAAAGCCAACGTCACCTGCAGGCGGTGCACCCTGCTGGCAGACAAACGAAGCTCTGGCGAAAAGAGAGGTAGGGAGCGTAATTGTAAGCGCAGGAACACAACAACCCTCAAGGGAATTGTTATTTGGCTGCGGTATTCTGTGAGGTGAAGGTCTTTCCTTGAGGGTTGTTGTGTTCCTGCGAGTAAGTGAGAGGCAGTCATAGTTTTATGTCTATACATAAATAACATTGATAATGAATGTGGGTTAATATATATATATATATATATGTTATTAATATATATATAATATATATATATGGTGGTATACATATATATATATATATGTTATTATAGAATCGTTTAATGTAATGTTGTATATATAATACATTACATTGTGACATGATATAATTTAAATTTAATTTAATTTTAACACACACTAATATAAATTGAAAAAATCTCCCTGCACGTGACAGTAATCGAGAGGTTATCGATTCAAATCTTACCTAGGCGGGGGACGCGAATTTTTCATTTTTTTATATATTTATAATATTCTAGCAAGTTGACCGGAATCAACTAAGTATTTAAAATTATTTAAATTTAAATTCATTTATTTGTTGTTACATTCTTATTAAACAATGTATATTGTTTTGGAAATAAATGACTGATAATGAACTCAGAACTGCGGAATAGAAGACATAATAACAAATAATATAATTTGGAATAACGTTCATTTCTTATTATTTGATATCCATTGTAGATAAGAATAAGTTTGATATTTTACAGTACATCGCAAGCCAGCAATGTATTTATAATTATAGAAAATGAAATTATATGAATTGAATATTATGTCTTATATTACACACCCATCCATCGTGCTTTAGTATAATATTAAGTCAGCTGTACCGAGTATGTAATTAGACATCATACAGTACAACACATTTGTTATTAAATTAACAGCAGCCCATCAAGTTGGCAGGCAGAGAAACTAATCAAGTGAAATTGAATTCTCATCAACGTATCAAATATCTCATAATAATCTCCTTCACGTATTAGAGATATTAAACTTATTGTATTCTATACGATAATGATAAGTTTTATTGTGATTATATTTTATCTGTATCGAATAATCATAGAACAAAAGGGAATGGATAGTATTTTTGAAGTGAAAACTTCTATAGCGGCGTTGTGCACTTTTTGGGATGGGTAAAAACTGTTAAACTCGCGTCAGGACACGTATCCGAAAATTCGTAAGACAAAGCTGCGAGACTACAAAATTCAACTTAATGCAAAGACGATACGATTGAGATTGCTTTGAACATTTTAATTAATCGAAATAGTTTCGTCATGAACATTCGTAAGTCAAAACTGCGAGACTACAAAATTCAACTTTAAGCAAAGACGATACAATTGAGATCGCTTTGAATATTTTAATTAATGGAAATAGTTTCGGCATTGAACGCTAGATGTCTAGGTGCTACAAAGTTTTGCGTGGTTTCACTATTCCTAACAGGTGGTGGAGTGCCACGTATAAATACGTTGTAACATATTTCATCATTCTATTATAATTCTTATGTCGTTTCAATAAGACACAAAATATATTTTTGGAGTGAAAACTTTTTTAGCGGACACATAAATGATAGTAGTACTTTTATACTGATAAATAAAGAATTCGTGCGAAATTATTTCCTAACCATTTCAAAATATTATAAAATGCACAACGTTAATCTTCAAGTTTTCACTTCTACCGGCACTCCCGGAGTGCAACCCGTTGTTTCTTTTTTATACTACTACTGATATCACGTGCCTACGTATTTTGTAGATGTTACGGCTAAAGGTAAGTGTGAATATAAACTTAAGTTTAGTCTGGTAAACTTAAGTGTACCCGCAACCTCTTGGGTAAAAATGTAGAAGCATTATTAAGAACAAACCGTTCATAATAATGCTTCTACACTAACAATTCTTCTAGCCAAGGGGCTACGGATACGCTTAAGTTTAGCCGAAGCCGACTAAACTTAAGTTTATGTTCACACCTATCTTTAGACGTAACATATTCATTAAAGCAGATATTGCGTTTATGTAGCTAGTGTTGTAACAAAAGCTATAATATTTTTAATTGTTTCTCCAATAGCAATATTATATTAAAAAAAATATCCTTTTAAAATGGACTGTCCCACCAAAATTTAATAGGGCCCCGATGCTTGGATTCTCTGAGCGTCGGTCGCCACGAGCTACTCGACTTAAGAGTACGTAAGTAGCTTGCATGCAGGTGAAAGCGGAATAAGACCTGCTACTTCTACGCTTGCGTGCTCGGTTGGTTTACTGAGCGCAAAAGCGGTGCAGGTAAAGGTCCTCTCGTCTGGTTGATTTACTGGACGAGAGACTCGCAACCCGTGATATAACCGGAAGGTTGGCACACGGGGCGCATTAGCCGTTAGGTATAGGGTACGTTGTCCCACCAAAAGTTTGGTCGACCATATAACTAGTCTCAAGTAATATATTAAAATGAAAGACCGCAGATCTTTCTTTTTTGTTTATTATAGGACATTATTAAAGATTTATACAATTTTAAATATATTATTGTGTACGATGTGAATATCATCATCACGCTATATGATAAAAATTCTGAAATAAAAACAAATTTTAAAAGTATTATGTGCACAAGCCTATATTATAAACTCATATTGAAGCCCAACCCTAACTTATTCCAATCCGGTGTTCAAGAATCCATCCATTCCGCACTTCATTTCTCTGATATTATCATATCCCCAAAGTTACGACTCTCCGTGCCAGGGGTGTGCCAAAAACAGCTACTCAACTCTTCGCAACTCTAGTGTGATAAGTTTTTGATGGATATTCAAGCATGATTGCGTTGAACGAGCTACTGTCCCTCTTGGCAGCCCTGCCAACTATGCATGCCAAAAAAGATTCACAAGTGTGACGCTATAATTTAAACATATGCAAGGTACCCACATTTCATATGTTTGAATTATAGCATATGTTTGAGAACGCATACGCAAAAGAGTATAAGGAGCACATTTTCATCATCAGCCTGTATTTATCCATTGCTGGATATAGGCCATCTCTAATGCCTTCTACCATATGCGATCCTCCGCTTTCCGCATGCAGCCGCTTCTGGCCATTCTCTTGAGGTCATCGATTCTTACGACTTAGACTAAGGGAGTTGGACGCCCCTTTCCAGATGGAAAGGGGCGTCCAACGCTTAGTCATCTCATACGAGGTCACCCTTATTGGACTTTTCTCCCCAATATGCCATCACTGACTCGGCTGATGTGGCCGGCCCTTTGCCACATAAAAAGATCCCTGTCATCTTTATGAATGTCTCACTGCACGTGATATTTCCTTTCGACATAGCGCCGCTGTGGTGAAAGAGCGGACATATGGAGCCCGATTGACATCAATTCAAATTATTAGTTGGATTGTAAAAATATCTTTTTTTTTCGAGTACCTTTTTTCTACCACATAATGTGTCAAGCAAGTACACAATCCGCCTGATTAGAAGTGGTTTCTGTACCTATAGCTCAAGGGAAATATTATTTGGCTGCCGTGTTCTGTGAGGTTGAGGTACTTACCCAATTGGTATTCATACTGCTATGGAATAAGAAACATTACGTGAATTAAGAATATATTCATCTGTTTGCTAAATTTTATCATCCAAATCTTTTTAGCTGTTCTCAAACACAGTTTCACAAAATTTCACATAATGCATGCGTATTATGCAGAGTAACCTACCAAAGTATCAGCGCAGTTTGAAAATTATATAAAAAACCATATAGGACAAACAAACTAACCTTCATCTATACTTATAATAAATGAAAAGGGACTGTTTTGTTTGATCCAGTAATATTCGGTAAACCTAATACAGTTTCTACTGGAATGCAATTAAAGTAGAAGATAAAGAAATTTTTAACATACATTACTTCGTTGTCAAACAGCTAGCAATGGCCACTTTGACTTCTAGATCGCGGATTCTATCCGTGCGCAAGACAAACATTTGTGTACATGAACATGCTGTTTTTTATACTACGTCGGATAACAGACAAGCATACGGCCCGCGTGATGTGAAGCGGTTACCGTAGCCACATTAACGCTAGCTTACGATTACGCTCCCTACCTCTCTTTTCGCCAGAGCTTCGTTTGTCAGTGAGCAGGGTGCACCGCGTGCAGGTGAAGTTGGCTTTGATTCCAAGATGTTGATGAACCACTTACACCCCAAAATGCTTGTTTGTCTTGGTCTGAGTGTTTACTATGTATTAACAAAAAAATGTATTTTATCAGGTAACTGATATTATATTATAGTATTAAGTATAATATCAGTTACCTAATACCCATAGGCGTCGCTTAGTTTGAGTCTAGATCGCAGTGTGTAATTTGTTCAGGAATATTTATTAAATTTAATTATTTATTCATATTCATTAGGGATCGGCATGAATTAAAAAAAAACCGGACAAGTGCGAGTCGGACTCGCCCACCGAGGGTTCCGTAGGTATCATTATTAAATTTGATATTCTTCATTATAAATAAGAAATAATGCGTCGAAAAAAAATAAATAAAATATATTTTGCAATGTGTACATCAAGCCCTTTCATATGATACCCAATTTGAACTAGTAGTTTCAATTTGAAATTTCGACATATAACCCTATAAAAAATATAGACCCCCTATTTTTTAAGATCTATTTACAAATGTATAGTTTTGAGATTTATTCCTGTACTTGTAGTCTATAACGATGTTACTTGCCAAATTTCATAGTTCTAGGTCAACGGGAAGTACCCTATAGGTTTTGATTCCCTTGAGTGTGTCGAAATATGCGTTTTTTGCTGAATAAACGGCCGTAACTTTTTTCTACGTAAACTTAGCAATTTGATTTTTTTACATCTTCATGGGACCGTAGACCTGAGTACACAGTTCAAATTTCAGCTTGATACCTCCACGCATTCTCGACATAGAAATTCTTGACAGACAGACAGACAGACAGACAGACGGACAACAAAGTGATCTTATAAGGGTTCCGTTTTTCCTTTTGAGGTACGGAACCCTAAAAATAACTGGAAAAGTTAGAAGTTGTAATACGCGGAAGTCGCAAGTAACAGTTATTTAAAAAAAAAAAAAGAAAAATAAGTAGGAAGAAGATTATTTACATAAAAAAGCAGAATAAAGCGTACATAATGTGAATTGGCAACCAACAGCGAACCCTATGCCAAAGTGTGACTGAAAATGTAAAAACACTAGATGGTATCGTTTCACGGCTCGCAGCTCCCAAGTATTGGTCCAAACTTTGTAATTAAACTTCTGAAAGAGATCGTGTGAGCAAATTACCTAGATGTCCTTGTTGTTACGACGTGTGTTTACGCAAACCGTAACAAATTGTTTGCTACTGGTGTATCTATTTTTGTATACAGTGTTTACCTCTGGTTACATGTTAACTCTTTCCGGCACAGATTTTAGGGACCGGTTCTATAAACTTTTTTGAATAAAATTATGAGTTAGACCTAAAACTGTCCCAAAAAAATATTTTTTTCCTTTTCATTCACATGGGGGTCAGATACAAGGTGGTTATCTCTGGTAACCACTGTGAAATAAGTAGGTACTCATACAATTCTCTTAATCTTATAATGAGAATGTTACATAAAAAAGAAAACAAATGAGTTATCATAATCAATATGTATGGTGATCACAAAAACAGGTTTTTCCATCACGGTAGCACAATGGAACCTTACATATTCTACAGCTCCACACGGTTCGCACAGTCTTTTTTGGTGGTTTCCAACTGAAAAACCAGTGTTTCGGAAATAAATTTTAGTACACAACCAAACCGTGGCGCTAGCAGTAGTGGTCTTACTTAACACCTCCGTATTCACGCATTTTATCGTAGTACATGCAATATTCAACGGATATCGCTACTCGTCAAGACACGGTCAAAAATAGATGGTTATCGCAAATGACCACCATGAAGAAAAGAGATTTGGAAGATTTGGAATTTCTGTCATATAGGGTGCGTCCTCCTAAGTATATCAATAAATAAAAATTGGTTGTCTGTGAAGTCGGTTCACGGACGATAATTTTACGTGATAACATCATAAGAAACATAGGTCTCAGGTTAATGATGTTAGTAAACGGATGCATTATATTTCCCTCACTCAAGCGACTCGAGATGTTTCTACATTTCAAAACCAAAGTTATGCTAGCTCAGTTCTTCTTGCTTTCTATTCTTAACTACATGGATGTCTGCTATTTGGATGCGACTGAGGAGCTACTTAATAAACTGGAACGACTACAGAACTTGGCAATTCGTTTTATTTTTGGTCTACGTAAATATGATCATGTCTCCGTATTTCGTATTACATTGAAGTGGATCCCTATCCACCTTCACAGAAATGTGCACATATTATCCTTCCTTTACAAAATTCTAAAAAATCCTGTTGCACCCCAATACTTTCGTTCCCGTTTTCCCCTTGTACCTACTCCGAACCGTTCCCAACGCTGTCTCATCAAAACTTTGAACTATTCCACATCGAACACATGTATTTTCTTTCATTCGTTTACCGTTCCTGCGGCACTTCGGAACAAACTGTCTGGGCATATTAAAGATAGCTGTACTGTCGCTACTTTTTAAAAGAAGCTAAAGGGGCACTACCTTACTCGTGATGAGGTATAAGTTTAAATTAGTAAAAGATATAATGATGTTATGCATAGCTTGCATGACTCAATGTATGGTTGGCAGTAACAAATCTCTTGTAAGAAAAGCTCACTTTTATATGCTTCTAACCAATTTCTGTATTTGCTGTTAGGCAAACAAGAATATATATATATAAAAGTATCTAACAACTTAATAAAGACCGAGACCCCGATACCTAGCGTCACCTTGTAAAATGATTCATCATCATCATCAGGTCATTTTAGTCTCCACTACAGGAGCACGACCCTCTCTCGTCCGTCACATACAGGAGGATTTGGCCTACACTCCCCACGCTGGCCAGACGGGTTGGGGAGGCCTGATCGATGTTTTATAATGTATTTCCCTTAGTCGCCTTATACGACATCCACGGGAAGAGACGGAGTGATTCTATTCTAGTCTGCCGGAAACAACACGGCCAAATGATTATTATTTCTGAAATGCAAAAAAACTTGATAGAATGAGCTCACAACAATTGGTAATTAAAACAAAACTTTGTAATAAAATTTCTGAAAGAGATTGTGTGAGCAAAGTACAATATAAATGTCCTTGCTGTTACGATCTTTGTTTACGAAAATTATAATAAATTGTTTGCAACGATTGTATCTATTTTAACACGCACATTGTAAGATAACATGGAATATTTTTCTGGTGACCTCACTCACACGCAGGAACACAACAAACTTCAAGGAGATTGTTATTTGGCTGCAGTATTCTGTGAGGTGGAGGTTCTTCCACAGGTAGACACCTTCAATTTATACGCTATGCCCTACTTCTCTTTCGCCAGAGCCTCGTTAGTAAATCAGCAGTGTGTAGTAATGTGCAGGTGAGATTGGCTTTGGCTCCAAGATGATGGTGAACCACGTACACTGCAGATTTATTTTGCTTTTTGCTAATTTTAAATGACTGTTCTGTTCCGATTAAATTATGTTCTGGCCAAATTTAATACTGACCAAATTCCTATTTTTATCACATGGCACGCAGAACTCTACAACCGTACGACTTACGCCACCGACGTGAACTGACACGTCAGCGGGCGGAGCGAAGTGGTTCAAAAGCGACATTACCAACTCGCTAACGGTTTTAAGTTTGGAGAATAAATAAATAAATAATTATTACTGGACAAACTACACACGGCCATCTAGTTCCAAACTAAGCAAAGCTTGTACTATGGACACTAGATAACTCATATTATACTTACATATATATTTTTTGTAAATACATACATATAGTACATAGAAAACACCCAGACCAAGGCAAACGGATATGTTCATAAACACAAATATTTGTCTTGTGTGGGGATCGAACCCGCGACCTCAGAGTCAAAGTGGCGAATGCTAACCATTCGACCACCGAGCTCATCATCATAATAATATGTAATAAAAAAGGATTGTTGACGACCAAACTGACAGACGGTTTGGAACCTTTAAGTCTGAGAAAAGATTTCAAAAAGGGTGTGAAGAGGTATTTACAGGGTCGGCAACGCACGTGTGTTGCAGGTGTTCATAGGCTACGGTAGCTGCTTTCCATCAGGCGGGCCGTATGCTTGTTTTCTACTTTAGTTTACGGGGGCCCACCACACATTCCCACCACTGTATCTCCTGTGTAGCCAGGATTAACAGCGGCGACCGCCAAAAAAGGCAATGAACAATGAAGTCCATTGCAGTCCCAGGGGTAAAACTACGGCTGCCTTGGAACTCACAACGAATTTAATCAGAAGAAATTAGTAGAAGTAGCAAGCTTTTGGAATTTGACTTATTTTATGGTATAATCATATGTATAAGTATAATTATGGTATATCTTATTTAGTGGTATAAAAAAAATATTGAATCAACCTCACATTAATTACAAATGTAACTGCATCCGACACTGATCACGGTAATCATTAAATTACCGCCCAGTGCAACCCCATTTATCGTTCAACGACCTCGACTACTGTTTGGCAGCGGAGATCACTCGTGTTGCCAACGCCATGTAGCGCTCGCCACAATGACGTCAGCCTTCAAATAGTTTCCAATCGTACTTGCAATTCGATTCTCCATATTGATTTTAAATTCATAATCTGTGATGTGAACGTACTTCTCTAGTCGGACAGCTTTTGGCTAGGGTAACCGCTTCAGATCAGGCGGGCCGTATGCTTGTCTGCCACCCGACGTAGTATAAAAAAAAAATAAAAAAAAACTTAAAAAATACGCTATGCCCTACTTTTTTTTTCGCCAGAGCCTCGTTTGTCAGTCAGCAGGGTGCACCATGTGCTGGTGATAATAAAAATGTGAATGGCATACCTATGTGTACAATTACTATCAACAGTTTGGTCCTCATAAATAAATAAATAACCCTGCACAAATTACACACGGTCATCTAGTCCCAAACCAAGCAAAGCTTTTACTATGGGTACTAGATAAGCGAGATAATACTATAATTTGTTCCGAACACTCTAAACATTAACATAATACATAAGCCTCTCCAAACTATTTCAATTGGTCATGCAACTAACTTGAGCAACTTGAACCGAGCTTCGAAGCCTTGATCCTCAACTTGACATAACTACCTTCAGACAACACTTGAAATTTAAAGCCGAATAGCCTAATGAGAAATTATTGTCAACACATAAACTATGACGTCTGTGCAGAGCATGAATGAGCATGTGTGCGTGCGGTATAAACTGTTACAGATTTGTCTCAGAGGGGAGGTGAGAGCGGTAGGGACTTGCCATACTATACATAGTAGGTACTATTATACTTAGATATACTGTGATATTATTCTAAAAACGAGTCACCGAGTTTTACTGTACAATATAAAAAAATATAATTTCGGTTATGTATACCGTAGAAACACAGAACCTACCTTTCTAGAAATCGCAGTCGGTGAATATATCAAAGATAGCCCTCAAAATAATGTCATTAATAGAATATAATTAGCAGGAATAAATAAGAAAGTTTTTCGTATGTCATTTCCTAGAACAAGTATATTACAAAACTTATCTTACTAAAGTATCAATGATAATCAATCATTAATTCGATTGACATTTTTATTAGGAAAAGTAATTGAACTCTTCTTAGCCCTAAGTATAACTTAACATATAACGAAGATACATAATATTTCTATTTAGATAACATATTATTTACATTCCTTCTGACGCATAAGGACCAGCCCCCTTACCACTATCTCTTATTGCGATTCAATAACTGAATAGAATGTTTATTCATACCAATGAATAAGCGACTCTATTTCAAATGGAATAGAGTCACTTATTCATTAGTATGAATAAGTAATCTATTCAATTATTGAATCGCAATAAGAGATGGTGGTAAGGGGGCAGTACGCAAAATGACAATTACGAGTATTATACGTATAGACCAATACGCCTATGGACACATTTCCCCCATATTGGTTGATTAAAACTTACACACGACAACACGTCCTATCAATATTTCAATAAATTTGTTTGATACAATTCAGAAATTAAAATAATTTTACAATGTTTAATCTAAATATCTATAAGAAGAAACTGACTGACTGACTGACTGACTTACGAGTATATATATATATATCAACGCACAGACCAAACCACTGCGTCTAGAGATTTCAAATTTGGCAAGTAGGTTCCTTATGACGTCTAGGGGTGCACTGAGAAAGGATTTTTCAAAATTCAATCCCTAAAAGGGTAAAATGGGGTCAAAAAGTCTGAAAATCGTCATGGGTATTGTTTTTAAGGTTTATCGGGTCGCTGATTACGAAAACAACAATTATTTTATAATCCAACTTAGTCGACGTGATATAAAATCACCCCTGTGGGGGTGCGATGGGGTTGTCATAATATCAATATGGGTGTTGATTCTATGGTTTTCTGGGACGTCAATTACGTAAATGGCATCTATTTGAAAATATAACATAGTGGACACGAAGTTACATAGAACAATTTTTCAAATTTAACATCTAAGAGAGTGAAACGGAGGTCCAACGTTTGTATGGGGAAACGAGATTAGTTGTACTATTTTATCCTAAACTTTACACGAGTACTTCTATAGATAAATGAGTAAACACGTAGTTCAGGATTTTACAAAATTCCTAAAAGACTAAAATTGGGTCAAAAAGCCTGAAAATCGTCATGGGTATTGTTTTTATGGTTTATCGATTATATCGCTGATTAGGGTCGCTGATTACGAAACCAACAACGATTTTAAAATTCTTCTTGGCTAACGTGACCTTCATCCCCTATATTTGTTTGAGAGGGTACACTCTTCAGGTGGTCCCATATTAATCAAATCAGGATCTGGTGATGGGCTCCCTGGGAAATCGTGAGATAGAGGTGAAATTTATAGGCATGGACATGGATACAGTAATTGATGAGTTTTCTGATGTAATTAAGTAACATAATTTGCATTGGGAAGTCATCATGTGACACTGCTGAGCAGAGGAGGAACGGTTGGGAGTTAGGCAATAGTGCTGAGTTTTCTTAATTAAGTTATTCATGTATTTTCATCTAGAAAGCACCATGTCCTACTACTTAGCTATTATTAAAATAAAAAATATTCACTAAAAAAGAAATAGGTATATAAAACTTAAAAAAAATAAACCAACTGAAAAATCCTGATATGAAAAAGCCAAAAATAACTACTACCTAATTCCTGAGATTTTTGAAGTCTGTGTAATTTTTTTAAAGTTTGATTTATCCTTTTTAAGCTGATTTTATAAGACTTGTGTTATCCTAATAGGGTTTTAAATTTGTATTTGGCGTCAATCAGTGCTTATGCGAACGCGGGCGCCGCGGCGGGATCGGGATGGGTGTAGTAGTTATCGGGCAAGTTCTTGCATCTGTATTTAGTACAATTAAAGATGCTACGTGAAGGTGGTTGCTTTGCTTGTTAGACTTGGCTTGGATAATCTAAAATGCCCGAATTTCACGCGAGCGAAGCCTCGGGCAAAATGTAGTTAAATATATTTTCTCGGGAATTATAATTTTTCGGTAATTTGAGACATGGTCATAAAAAGTGATGAGGAATATACCGTATTTTTGTCAATCTGTCTGTCTGTTTGTTGGGACAAATCTCTGAAACAGCTGGACTGATTTTGACGGGACTTTCACTGGTAGATAGCTGATGTAAAAAGGAGTAACTTGGACTACTTTTATTTAAGAATTTTATTTTTATTAGTATAAATAAATAATAAAAAACTATCTATTCCGCATGGAAGAAGTCGCAGGCATAGCTAGTCTCTAATCTATAATAATAAAAGGCTTTGTCCTCACTGACTGACTGACTGACTGACTGACTGACTGACTGACTAATCAACGCAAAACGCAAACCGCTGTGTCTAGAGATTCCAAATTTGGCAAGTAGGTTCTTTATGACGTCTAGGGGTCTAAGAAAGGATTTTTCAAAATTCATCCCCTAAGGGGGTGAAACGGGGGTCCAAAGTTTATATGGGGAAACAAGATTAGTTGGACTATTTTATCCGAAACTTTACACGAGTACTTTTATAGATAAATGAGTAAACACGTGTTTCAGGATTTTTCAAAATTCAACTCCTAAAGGGGTAAAATGGAGTGAAAAAGTCTGAAAATCGTAATGGCTATTGTTTTTATGGTTTATCGGGTCGCTGATTACGAAAACAACAACTATTTTATAATCCAACATAGCCGACGTGACATAAAATCCCTCCCCTTATCATCATCATCCCCCTATGGGGGTGCGATGGGGTTGAAATGTCATAATATCAATATGGGTGTTGATTCTATGGTTTTCTGGGACGTCAATCAAGAAAATCGCATCGATTTGAAAATATAACATAGTGGACACGAAATAACTTAAAAGGATTTAAAACGGAGGCCCAAAGTTTGTGTAGGTAAACGAGATTAGTTTGACTATAGATAAATGAGTGAACACGTATTTCAGGATTTTTCGAAATGCGACTCAAAAAAAAAAGGAGTAAAATGGGGTCAAAAAGTCTGAAAATCATGATGGATATTATTGTTTTTATATTTTATCGGGTCGCTGATTACGAAAACAACAACGATTTTAAAATTCAACATGGCTAACGTGACCATCATCATGTAATTTTTTTAAACTTTGATTTAACCATTTTAAGCTGATGGAATGAGACTTGTGTGTTGACGGAAGTGTTATCCTAATAGGTTTTTAAATTTGTATTTGGCATCAATCAGTGCTTATACGATCGCGGGCGGTCGGCGCGGCGAGGACGGGACGGGTGTAGTTAGTAGTTATCTGGAAAGTTCTTGTATCCGTATTTAGTACAATTATAGGTGCTACATGACCCTCATGTAAAAGAAACTGCGTTATTCAAATGAAGCTACATCTGGTGTGGAAAACTAATTGAAAAACCTTTTCTAAGTACCGACTTTATGGTATATACCTACTTAATATAAGAATTTCGGTATTTTTCAAACAATGAAATCAAGATTCACTAAATTTATATTTGTGGAAGGTGTGATGATGCCCCATACCATTATAGCTTTGGAAGGTGATGGAGCTGGCCTGTTCCGCTCCATCTCCTACCACTTGCATGGAACGGAGGTGTATCATCAGGAGATTCGTGCCACCATTGTTCACGTATTAAACAACTGGAACGATGAGTTGTTGAGTGAGGACAGTAAATGATGCACTGTTGAGGAATCTCTCTTGATAACCCGCATTCCCATTATTCCATAAGACCACCCAGTTGAATTTAAGAGACTTCCCTTAAATTTCCCATAAAGGTGTTTCGCTATAACCATTAACAAAGCTCAGGGGCAGTCTCTAAAGGTCGCTGAGGTTGACTTGAGACAGGACTGCTTCTCTCATGATCAGTTGTATGTTTGCTCAGGAGTAAGTTCTCCTGGAAGCATTGCAATTTTAGCTCCTGGTGCGAATGCCAAAAATATTGTTTACCGGGACGTCTTAACCTAAATGGTGTATGTTTGTGATAATGGTCAATACGAAACAAAAATAGACGCTAATCAGGAGTGTTCCCGTAGCGAAGCACGGGTACTTTGCTAGTATAATATACAAAAGCAATCTCCAGTAAACTTTTCCAATGAGTTTATAATTTTTAATGATGTAATTGTATCATCCGAACAAAGTAATTAGGAGCGAGTGTGTCCGCTGATTTAGGTTGACAAGGAGTTATCTCACGGTCTTACCACACAAATCTGATTGACATGGGACCTTTGTGAATTAAAGATGTGATTAGGGAAGTTTCTTCAGGCAGTTGGGAGCCTGTTTTTACTACGCGGTCGGATTATAGTATTGTCATGGGCTGTGGTGTAAAACTAATTAAAAGAGTGATCCGGGTACATTTGTAATTGTGGCTTATGCTACTTTACGAAATACATTTTGCTAAGAAATAATACTAGTACAACGGGAAGTGGTTCTTTTTTGGGTTCCGTACGTCAAGATGAAAAATGGAACCCTTATAAGATCACCTTGCTGTCCGTCTGTCTGTCTCTCCGTCTGTCTATCGGTCAAGACCCTCTATGTTGAGAATGCGTGGAGGTATTAAGCTGAAATTTGAACTGTATACTCAGGCCTATGGTCCCATGAAGTTGTAAAAAAAAACAATCTGCTAAGTTTACGTAAAAAAAAATATACGGCCGTTTATTAAGCAAAAAACGCATATTTCGTCACATTCTCAAGGGAATCAAAACTCATAGAGTAATTCCCGTTGACCTAGAACTATGAAATTTGGCAAGTAACATCGTTATAAACTACAAGTATAAGAAAATCTCAAAACTGTACATTTGTAATTAAATCTTAAAAAAGGGGTTTAATTTTTTTTTATAGGGGTTGAAATTTCAAAAATTGAAGCTAGAACTAGTTCAAATGGGGTATCATATGAAAGGGCTTGATGCACATTGTAAAATATATTTTATTTATTTTTTCCGACGCATTATTTCTTATTTATAATGAAAAATATCAAATTTATAATGATCCTACGTACGGAACCCACGGTTGCCGAGTCCGACTCGCACTTGTCCGGTTTATTTTTGATTCAATGAAGAATAATCGCTCATTCAAACTGTGCGGTTCCGGAGAGATTTTCTTCCACGGACTCTCAGATTTTGGAATGAATGTTTTCTATGTATATTATATGTATGTATTTTAAGATATTTATTATTAGTTCTATATTAGTATTTAATATCTAGGTTTGTAAGAGCGGGGTATTCCAAACACAGGCATTGTTTGCCCAAATAGAAACCCTGTGAGGATTTCCATTTGGGCAAACAATTATTAATATAACCCATTTTATGTACAACATGATATGAAATAAAGATATATTATTATTGTTAAAAAAAAAGATATTGTTATCTAGTATCTATATTACAAGCTTTACTAAGTTTAGAACTCTAGAGCAGCGTCTAATTTGTACTGGAATATTTATTTATTTATCCAGTTATGGTCTGGTATTAAATATTCAATTGGCCGTGTGGTTTCCGGCAGACTAGAATAGAATCACTCCGTCTCTTCCCGTGGATGTCGTACAAGGCGACTAAGGGAAATGTATTATAAAACATCGATCAGGGACCGCCGAAGCAGAAGCCAATTACTATTGGATCTTTTGATTCCAAAAATTAGTCTTAGGTTAAAGTTATTGACAAACATCTTCAGTTTAGACGGTAAAGCTCTGGGGTTTCTAACAGCTGAGCTACACCCAACCAGTCTGGCCAGCGTGGGGAGTGTAGACCAAATCCTCCTTCTGTCTGGGACGGACGAGAGAGGGTCGTACTCCTGTAGTGGAGAGTAAAATGACCTGATGATGATGGTGATGATTAAATATTCAAAGAGTCTCTTATATCATTCAATCCATATTTATCCCACTATTGGGATACGCACTTACTCATCCCCCACTCAATCCAATTGCTTTAGAGAGTACTCTACTACACTGCTAAAGTGCTGGTTAGCAGAGGCCTGTTATTTTAAGCTGTCCAAAGGCAGTGGACTTGTGTTAACGATTATCATCTAACGATAACAGCCGGAACGGCGGATTAACGTCCCATAATGTACGTTAGAAGCATGGAGAAGCTCAAGATAAACCCATCCATAGACAGGTTGCAATCGACGTTGCTTAACTTGCGTGATCGATTACGCCAATAACATGGTTGTTTTTTCTAAATTATACGGTAGAAGTAATAAATTTCATCATTACGATAATAAATCATTACCTTGTTTTTTGTTCAATAAGGTACACCCTAAGTAACTCAGGACAACAATACGTTATGTAAAAAATAAGTTGGCAGCAAGCCAAGCCACGTAAAGAACCGCGTCCTTGTGACCTACATACATAAATTATGTCATCCCTTAAAAGGTGGCGCTCGGGTCGTACTCCCGCTATCACAGCCATATTTTCTATCGGAACCTCGTTCGAGACGTGTCTCGCCAAAAAGTTTTGATTGTTTCTCATAGATGGCGCTGTTTTTAATTAGTTTTATTGTTTCTGTTTTCTTATACCACGTCGGTTATGTACTATACAAACATACGACCCGTCTGATTTGTAAGCGGTTACCGTGGCCTATACTCGTGCAATAAAAACGAATCTAACTTTTATCATAATCGGTCCAGTCATTTATCAATTACGAGAAAACATATGAACGTACATACATAAATGTGAAATGAAAAATTGTGAAATTATATGGAGAAGGAGGTAAGGTAGGGTTCCTTTTTGACTTGAACATTAACGTTGTGCATTTTTGAATATTTTAGAATGGTTAGGGAATTTTTCGCACGAATAAATACGAATAAAAAACGAATAATTTATCAGTATAAAAGTACTATCATTTATGTGGCAAAACACAATATTCATTTATTGCACTATCGTACACAAACATGACAATTTATATTACAACATGATCTCTCAATGCAACAAGCCATAAGGAAACTTTGTAGCACTACGTAGAAGACATACATAGCCTTCGTAGCACGAAGCTATCTACGTACGTAGCGTTCATAGTACGACGTAGCAGTTGTAGGTAGCATTTGGAACTGTATCGCAGTATGTTTAGCAGTGGGATCACTGCTGGGATACGGGTCTCCCCTCAATCGAAGGGGTTTTGAGCATACTCCACCACGCTGCTCAACTGCGGGTTGGCGGGGGCCTGTATTTTCAAGCCGTCTAAAGGCCACTGACTTGGCTTAACCACTGTCCGATGAATCTCCATTGTTTTGTATTCAGTATGGCAGTGTGGTTTCCGGCAGACTAGAATAGAATCACTCCGTTTCTTCCCGTGGATGTCGCACAAGGCGACTAAGGGTATTACATTATCAAATATCGATCAGGCCTCCCCAACCCGTTTGGCCAGTGTGGGGATTGTAGGCCAAATCCTCCTTCCGTCTTGGACGGACGAGAGAGGATCGTGCTCCAGTAGTGGAGACTAAAATGCACCTGATGATGATGATGATAACTCATGACTCACACGTAATAGTGCGCTGATCGCTATAGACTTTTCACGTTAACCAACGGCCGTGTGCCCCGACACAGTCCCAATTTTTTTATCAACTATATTTACCCAATATTATTTATAGGCATTCCCCAAGTACTTTCCACCATAAGTGATTAACTTCCGCATTCAGCCACTTCTAGCTTATTTTCTTGTTGCCAAAAGCACTAACTTCTTTTGGCAAGAATACTGCATGTTTTATCTAAAATTCAAAATGTTTTATTTGTACACTTACTTCCTTTGAAATAAAATAGCTTTGGATTTGTCTAGTTTTGGTAGTAAGATAATATATCTTATTTTATTAATAGCTTATGATTGAATATGGAACGAGGAAATTCGAAGGAAAACCAAAGTTACCGCATAGCTCTCAAAATTACTGCCAAGTCAGCGATAGCAGACGGGATAGAAGATTCCTGGATGTCGCGTAGGGGCAATGAAGCGGTGAGTGCCATCCCTCATCCAGATGGAACAATGACGCCAAAAAAGCGGCTGGATGCGAATAGCGGAGTATCGCATTACGGTAGAAATCATTTGGGTAGACGAGACCTAAATCCTGCAGCGGGCAGAATTTCTTTTTCAACAATTCCTCATAATTGAAGGTCGTGTCCATCGCCATCAGTTTGGGGGACCAATTTCCTTCAATACTTGTTTAAAATAAGAAATTTCTTGTTCCGTGTAAAGAAGGAAATTGGTCCCCCAAACTGATAGCGATGGACACGCAGTGCAGTATTGCAAGGGACTTTAAAGTCCCTTGCAATACTGCACTGCGTGTCTTCCTAGATGACGTCAATCCACCTGGATACGGCATTTTCCCCCACTCCTCTTTTCTTTCACTTGCCCTACGATTTTCTAAGTTATCAAGTTATTTTCTGGAAATGTGACCGAAACTTGATAATTTAAAAAACTGCCAAGTGCGAGTCGGACTCACGCACAAAGGGATCCGTACCATTATCTATAAAAATGCCAAAAAAATCACGTCTGTTGTATGGGAGCCCCCCTTAAATATTTGTTTTATTTTAATTTAATAATTTATTTTTAAAGTGAATATATTACTGAATATTCTGTGAATATTTCAAGCATCTACCTGTTGCCGTTATCGAGCAAAGAAATCACGTTTGTTGTATGGGAGCCCCCTTCAATATTTATTTTATTTTGTTTTTTAGTATTTGTTGTTTTGTGAAAATTTCAACTATCTAACTATCACGGTTCATGAGATAGAACCTGGTGACAGACGGACGGACGGACAGCGAAGTCTCAGTAATAGGGTCCCGTTTTACCCTTTGGGTACGGAACCCTAAAAAGGTATAAACATATAATAAAGGGCGAGTTAAAGAAAAGAGAAGTAGGGGATGAAAAATTAAAGGTATTTATTGGGTAGACATAGTAATCATGCACGATAATATTCAGTGCAGATACTTTAAAATGATAAATGCTTTAAAGAAACTTCCTGAAACGAAATCAAAATGATACAATGACACAGAGTGATATGAAGAGAATACTGATAATTATATATGAATATGTAAGAATTTGAAATTCAAAGCCAAGTAAAGGATTATTTTAACCTGACCAAAGACTAACTAGGTAGTGAAATATTGGAATCGAACTCACACAAGACGTCGACGTTGTTTTCGTAGAAGCAAAACTTTTACTCGACAGCTCTGCCCCCTTACCACCATCTCTTATTGCGATTCAGTAACTGAATAGATTGCTTATTCATACCAATGAATAAGCGACTCTGTTCCATTTGAAATAGAGTCGCTTATTCATTGGTATGAATAAGCAATCTATTCAATTATTGAATCGCAATAAGAGATGGTGGTAAGGGGGCTGGATCGACTGAACTGTTTTGTTTATTGACGTGATAACGTCTTATAAATCGATGAAAGCAGACTGCACGCACGAAAAAGCATAACTCATTGTCTCGTTCCGCCTGAGCCGAGCGTGCAAGCGAGAGCATGGTACAAGCGATAGAGATACACGATCGTCCTAAGTTTCTTATGACGTTATCACGTAAAATTTTCGCCCGTGAACCGACTTTACAGACAATCAATTTTTTTGTATGTTTGTAATTTTTTTATTGTACATATTTACTAATTAATAAATATTAAATAGTATGAAGGTTGTGTTATCCAAGAGATCTCTTCCAGTCAACGTTTGAGTATTTGAAAAAAACTGCGAATTTAGTGAGGGTAGGTACACATAATAAAACATAAAAATATAGAAAATAAAAAAAAAAAAAAAAAACGATCAGAAATCCATAGCTACAAAATAAAATACATCGATAATTGAGCAGTCAGGTAAAGTAAGTCATATTAAAGTGTGTGTGTTAATAATACTTGAGGATTGACCTTAAGCTTATTGACGGCATTGCAAGACTAAGGTTATTGGCATCAACCCTTGAGTCCTTGAGAAGGAGAGATTTTGCCTCCCATTGTGTGTTCTATCGATTGTACAATGAGCTATGTTCAGGGCAGTTGTTCGATATGATGCCAAAAAATTCTAAAGTGCACCTTTACACTTTAGAAACGGAATGTTCGCTTACTGCCCGGTTCTAGAGAGGATTTCGCTCGCGGCCTATTAAGCTGTGAAGTGAGCTCCTAGTCGAGGTTTTTTTTCCCTGCAGGACTACAGCATGGTCTACTTCAAAAAAAGATTCATAGAGGGTCGGAAATGCGCGATTAATGCCCTTAATGTTGCATGCGTCCACAGACTGCGGTAACTGCTTTCCATTATGTAGGCCGTACGTTTTCCCACCTTTGTAGTATAAAAAAAAAAACCAGCCAAGTGAGAGTCGGATTCGCGCACAAAGGATTTCGTACCATTATCTATAAAAAAGGGGAAAAAAACCACGTTTGTTGCATGGGAGCCCCGTTAAATATTTACTTTATTCTGTTTTGTGTTAATCTGAAAATTTCAGCTGTCTAACTATTCATGAGATACAGCTTGGTGACAGATGGACGGACGGACAGCAGAGTCTATTATTATTATTATTGTTTCCAAAGAGGACGCCGGCTTTCGGGCGGGTGATCAACCTTACCTGAGGCCATTTCACCCATTTCCCATAGTCCTCCCTTTTGGGGAGGATGTGAGTTTATCCGACAATCACGGCGTTCCGTCGAACCTACCTGTTTCCTTGAAAATCTTACGATCTGTTCCACCTTCAGGTCTTTCAGGTCTTCTGTGTTTAGTGTATCCAACCCCGTGGTCTCCCATCTTATCAGTGAATACATGGGGGCACTCGGCAAGCAGGTGGAAGCTTGTTTCGTCGTCATCCATGCACTCCGGGCATTTGGGGTCGGTTTTCACTCCTATTAGTGTCAAGTGCCTGTTCAGTCGGCAGTGTCCTGTTAGCACTTCTATGACGAGCCTCATGTTGCCTCTGGAGAGTTTCATCAGTTGGCTGGTCCTTCTTTTCTCTAGGCCATTGATGAAGATCTTCGACTGTCTCATGTCTCATCTCACAGCAGAGTCTAAGTAACTGGGTCCGTTTTATCGTTTGGGTACGGAACCCTAAAAAAAACTATATTGATATATTCTCAAACGCATATATCTCTAGAGAGTCTCAGTAATAAATCTCATTTATATCAAGAAAGAGCTTTATATGTTCGCTTTTTATCGAGATCCAACGCTGAAACACTGGAGATCGCTTGAATAGAAACACGCCAGATTTTTGTTTGTATTCGCCTCCCCCGGGCATGCTTAAAGGATGGAAATTTTTAGCATAATATTTCGCTAGTATCAAATTTTGTGAGACACTTTTAGACATTATTTTAAAACGTGTCATTTTCAATGTTTCTCTATATAGTGAAATTTGCGTAGTCTATTTATCACACGGGGTGATGACAATGATGATGGGGGTTGGGGGGAAGGGGGAGGGGGAGATATGTATTGCCGTCGATCATTGGACTGAAATGATTTGCAATAAAGCAAATTTTTAAACAGAAAAAAAAATATATTTACAAAGTTTATGCTACGGTATTTCACAATCATTGATTTTAATACCAAAGACAGTTTTTCTAAACCAAAAACAGTAAAATTTTAAATATTCGCATAATTTAAATATAAATTTATATATTTTAAATTTAAATATATTTATGCATAGTATATATATGAATGAAGGTGTACCCACAGATCTAGGATTTTTATCACTTTTTCGTATTGACCTCATCTCCCCTTCGTGTCGTATTTATATACGTACTAGCACAGTATAAATAATAATACAACGTGCAGTATGGCGTCCCTGCCACTGTCTCGTATCTATCTCACCCATCCTCTGAGACAAATATGGAACAATTAGTATGGCGCCGTACACACACACGCTCATTCACGCTCTGCATATACTCGTACCTCATTGTTTATGTAGTAGTTAACGACACAACATTTGTATCGAGTGACCGGTATGTGACCTTAACAAAACATATTTTTTGAAAAATGGAAAAATACACCTGCCCCCCCTAGGTGTTATCAAAAAATAGCTGAATTTCATCTGCAACAATGGACTGCTATGCTTTGTTTAGTAGTGTAAAAAATTACTTAATAGGTTGATGACGCCACACTGTGACTCACGCAGTACAATTCTACATAGCGTACCCTATGAAAAAGTTATCAGATCTCGTATAAAGCCAAGCTCTAAAGACTACACGTTCTAAAAATTACAAGACCTACACGAGCTCTATCTTGGCTCTACATGAGATCTGACCACTTTTTCCTAGATTTTGATTAAGGTGTACACTACACTAGCCAAGATTCGTGATCTATGCGCCCTTACTTTACCAGGCCTAACTTCATATACTCTACATTTTAGTCAAAACGTGATGCTAAATAGCTACGACATTCAAACTTTGTATGTTCAATGATTGTACTGGTGTAATAATATCTTGAAATTTTTAACTATTTGGCATCATCCAAACCAAAGTTATGAGAGTTCAAAAAAATGACAAATCGTTTCAAGGAAAGGTAGCGCTCCGCCCTTGCGCCCTTGCGCTCCGCTTGGCTCGTCTTGGCGAGGGCACTCCCGTTCCCTCAGATAGGTACTCATTTATTGCGCTATCGTACACAAACATAACAATTTATATTACATTAAAAATAAACAGCAGGAGCAGGCATACATTTTCGCCGCGCGGTAGACAGAGACGGAGATATTACTTCCTCTCCTACGCCACGCCAGCTCCGTCTTACGAATTATAGATCAGGTCACGTGTCCTTACCCATCCCTACAAGTGCACAACGTCGCTAAAGAAGTTTTCACTTCAATAAATAAAAAAAACTGGGCAGCTATTACATACAGGAGATACTTACGGAGGCGTCAATCTTCTCTCTCTCTCAAAGTAAATAAGTTGTCAGAATAGCTGCCCAATAAATAATTTATATACGAGTACGTATAAATCTAGATAATCCTGTCAATACATTTAATTATTTCGTTCTCATTTAGCTCAGTGTAGTTCATTCGACACGTTAGATTACATTCGGTAATGCTATCACCAAACCAGTGTAATCCATTGGGATTAATGGAACTAGTGCGAAAATGAAGCTCAGATTTGCGAAACTGGGTAAAGGCTTCGATTGCAAAGTTTTTGGTTGCTTTTGCTCGCAGAAATCAATTTAAATCTTGTTACACGCTTATAATTAACATATTTTGTTAAAGTCATATATGTAACGTATTTTCTTTTTTGTATGTGTGTAAGGAGTACATCCATGTATGTATGTGTAACGTCACAAACTGGAATGAGAAAATAATTGAAATATGTTTACTATATAGAGGTCTTCTGTTATTTATGTATTAAACTTGTAATTTTCAAATTAAAAAATAAAAGCTAAATTTTGATATTAAAAAAGTGAGGTGCGCCGGCTTAAATAGGTATGCAGGGCCTATCTCTACTTTGTAACCTGTATCGCGGCGGCCGGACAATAAAAAAAACATTTTTTTTATACTACGTCGGGTGGCAGACAAGCATACGGCCCACCTGATGTTAAGCGGTTACCGTAGCCATATTAACGCTCGCAACATAAATTATCGCTCGCGCGCCGACACCCCTGCTGCCAACACAGCATCTCCTGGCTGGGGAGATACTTCCCCAGTCGGGCCACTTATTAATACACTGTACCCTACCACTTTCTTGCCAGTGCCTCTTTCGCTATTCAGTAGGGTGCACGTGCAGGTTGGCTTTGGCTCTAAAGATCGTGGTAAGCCACTCCAAAACCAAACCCTGAAATAATTTATTGTGCCTTGTCGGGTGGCAGACAACCATACGGCCCGCCTGATGTGAATTGGCCACCGCAGCCATATTAACGCCCGCAACATAAAACATTGCTCGCGCGCCGCACCCCCGCCACCATCGCAGCATCTCCTTCCTTTCTGGTGACCTTACTCACTTGCAGGAACACAACAGCCCTCAAGGGAACCGTTATTTGGCAGCGGTATTCTGTGAGGTGAAGGTACTTCACCTCACAGAATACCGTTTCGCCATAGCTTCGTTTGTCAGTCAGCAGGGTGCGCCTCGTGCAGGTGAAGTTGGCTTTGGATCAAAGATGTTTATGAACCCCTTACACCCCAAAGTGCCTATTTTAACATGGAATAATAGTTAGTATAGTTATAATTAATTAAGTGTTTATTTCTCGTGTAAATTGCACGTAAAATTAAATAGAAACATAAAATAAAATGATTCACGATTATAATATTATAACCGTATTAATTTAACAGACTTTAATCTCTGTTGTATAATTACAATTCCACAAATTGACGCACATCACACGAGTAAACCGTAGCGTGGGGGAAAATAATTTACTGTGTGCTTTTAGCAATATTCCCCAAAACATGATTAACACTCAAACCATACCAATTTTCACAATAATAATCCTTTAAGTGTAATTAAATATAATTAAAGAGCTTATTTCGTTTGTTTCAGATTTCATAATGGAGCGGAGAATTGCGGGAATTATATACATCCTCATTACATTTGCTCTAGTTAATGAAATGTCAATTAACGTACATGCAAAAGATAATAAAAGACGACCAAAAGAAAAGACCGGAGGTTTCCAAAAGAATATCTGTGATATTACTGATCGCGAATCCAAAGTCCATTGCTATTGCGAAAACACTAGAGAGCCAAGGAATGCAACCAAAGCGGAATGTTGGGTCTTCAATGGCGGAATACCGAGGGACGATCTCATCTGGCAAAGTTTCGCCTCCCAACCAAGTTTGAAAACTTTGTCTTTTAACGTTCGCGTCGATGGAGCATTAGAATACATACCCACAAAGGCGCTCCAGTACTTAAAAAACCTGAAATTCATTAACATTAGATACGGAGATATCTCCGAAATTTCATCTTATGCTTTTGCTAACTTAACGAATTTAACAGAAGCAACTCTATCCCAAAATCAAATAGAAGTTTTGCAGCAGTACGCTTTCGCTCATATGCCGAATATAACTCTCATAAATTTAGAAGATAATATGATTATGGAAATCGGTACGGAAGTATTTTACAACTTACCCAAACTGCACAAACTTGTGTTTACTAAGAACAACATATCGACTATAAGAGACGGCGCTTTTCTGCACACGTTCAATCTACTCGACTTGGACTTGAATAAAAACAACATATTCCATTTGAACCGTCACACATTTGATGGATTGGCCAACTTACGGAAATTGGATCTGAGACGAAACCGCATTTACAATTTGACCGAATTTACGTTTGCTGAGTTGTGGAACTTGCAGGAACTATTGCTGGGAAAAAACGACTTGAAGTATATTTCCGAAAGAGCATTTGATGGCTTGTCTCAACTTAAAAAGTTGAACTTGGATGACAACAAACTGGCCTCAATTCCTTCGGGATTATTTGCGGGTGTGAGGGGACTTAACTCCCTCGATTTACGTTCCAATGAACTACACGCATTAACTTTAGACGACATCAGGCCTATATTGGACAACTTGAAGGCGCAGAACAGTAATTTGCTACTCGAAGGTAATAATGAATATTTAATACCACCTTAGACTTTGCAAAACTTAAAACATTAGGTACGTTGAATATTAAACGGTTATGATACAGAGACGTTATTATTAACTTTAATACTTAGGAAGTTTGTTCTTTTATGATTCTTAAGAGTATTGTTAGAAATGAAGCGCTGGGGAACTGAGAAGTGTTTTATAATCTTTAGAAAATTGCTGTTTGGAAGTTAATCCTTGGGGAAAAATGTGTTTAAACAAAAGATTGACAAACATTAAATCTATGATTAAATTGTCCGTTTCTTTCTTACAGATAACAATTTCGTCTGCGACTGCAGATTGGAATGGCTGCATTTACTCCGTAACGAAACAAAGAGTTCAAATACAAAGACATCTCTAAACAATGTGACTTGCAAAATGGATCCGCCCATAGTCAGCTCTGCTTACAATAAAATGTCAGACGTTATAGAAAACAAAATAGATTATAACCAAGAGATCCTGCACGCTGGAATAACAATAGAAACGCTAAATGAAAAGATGAATATTACGGAAAAGAAAATTATTCATGAAGATGACAGCAATGATATAAGTAGTCCTAAGAAAGGGGTTAAAAGAAATGTTTTGAAGATTCCACCTGGGACACTTCCATGCCCTAGAGAAACAACAAAGGCAACAGAACCACCACAACAAATCATGGACCCAGTAGTACCAATACAAAATGAAATGAAGACGTTTAGATTACGCGAAATGAACTCTGCGCAAGTTAACTTTAGGTATAATATCGTATTATGGAGTTGTTTTGCGTTCTTCTTCACTTAGACTATGTAAGTCAATTTTGTTCTAGCTATTAAGATAAGCGAGGTAACAGACTTTAAATAAGCCACCAAAGTTTATTGTATGGGAATTAATTAATGAGCACTTAACAATAATGTGATTATTCACCATATGAATGTTGTACATTACCGGAAAATTAATGTAATTAGTATTAACGTTGTAAATTAATTTCGTAATTTGATCCATAGCGTTAAGTATTCTTGGTTCTTTCTTATAGAAGTATGAGCACTATGTTTGATTTGACATTCATTTGAAATTTTCTAGAAAATATTATTAAAATGGAAATTCATACTTGAAATTAAGCATCTTGAAATCATAAGAAAGAAAGCCTGTTGAGGAATCCTTCAATTGATGGCATTAATTTTTTTTTATCGCGTTTTAAAAAATGTACTATTCATGATAATAATAGTAAAAACTTTCTCCGTATAATACAAACACACCTTGATACTGACATAATTTCCGAGAATCAATAAAAAGACTGGCATTTTGCGATAAAATTTTGTTTTCACAATAATACTCGTACACTAACTTTTTTCTTATACTACATCGGGTGGCAGACAAGCGTACGGCCCACCTGATTTTAATCGGATACCGTAACCATATTAACGCTCGCAACATGAAATATTATGCTATTGGTATCTCGCAACATGAAATATCGCTCGCACGTCGCTACCCCCGCTGCCAACGCAGCAACTTCTTCCTTTTTGCTAACCTCACTCACTCGCAGGAACACAAAGCTTTTAAGAGAATTGTTATTTGCAAAATACGCTGTTTCCTAGCTGTCTTCGCCAGAGCTTCGTTTGTCAGCCAACAGACGAGATTTACTCTGGTGTAAAGGTTTGGTTTAAATAGATGAACCACTTACACTTATTTATGGTGTTGGGGTGTAAGTGGTTCATCAACGTCTTTGAACCAAACCCAACTTCACTTGCACGCGGTGCACCCTGCTGACTGGCAAACGAACCTCTGGCGAAAAGTGAGGTAGGGAGCGTAATTGTAAGCTACCCGAGTGGGAAATGTACCTCCACCTCATATAATACCGCAGCCAAATAACAATTCCTTTGAGGGTTGTTGTGTTCCTGCGAGTGAGTGAGGTCACCAGAAAGGAAGGAGATGCTGTGATGGCAGCGGGGGTGGCGGCGCGCAAGCGATTATGTTATGTTGCGAGCGCTAATATTGCTACGGTAACCGCTTGAGGTCCCTAGATAGGTTGGAGTTGCTGTGTCGGCAGTATGGTGAAGGCGCGAGCGATATTTCACGTTGTGAGCTTTTGTGTGTGATATATGGCTATTGGTATCCGCTTGACATCAGGCGGGCCGTATGCTTGTCTGCCACCCGATGTAGTATAAAAAAATGTATACCATTTTGTAAAAAGAACAACGACTGCCAGTCCAATCTAGTAAATAGTTTTCTGTAGGCTACTGTAAGTTAAAGATGTGCATGTCAAAGAGGGCAACAGGTGCATTTAAATACATCTCAATACATAACAAATTAGGGAGAACAAAAAATATTCAATATTAAAACATATTTTGTGGCAACTTTTTTTAATAAAAGTAAATGAAAAAATACCCTTCAATAAGCTTTCCTAATTGTAATTTGTCGAGTTTTACGATATCAGGGGGTAGCTTACCCCTATTTCATCCCCCGTTAAGCAAATGATAGCTGTATCAGATGCAATTCTATCGTGAAGTTTCTCAATTAGGGAGATTACGAAAAAGAAATAGGGAAAGTGGCGCCCTCTGGGATGAGTGTTGGAAGTTTTTTTAGTACTGGCAATCTGTCACTTTGATTGTATAAATTACTCGTTTAATTTTCTACTGTTCTGAGTATATTTTTGCTACGTTTACTTGATAGAAGAAAATCTTTTAGACGGGTCCTACCTAAGTCGAAGATCATCCAAGTATAGGAACGGGAACGCGCGTGTGATGCCCCTGGCTTATTACAGGCGTTCATGGACTGCCGTAATTGTTTTCCATCATTAGAAGTTTTCTCCCATGTACTGTCAAGCTGGGAAATGAACTGTCTGTCGAAGTTTTCTAAGGAGACAGCATAGGGTCTTTAAAAAGGGCGTGAAGAGGTTTTTACAGGCTCAACAAACTGCCCCTGGTGTTACCGGCCTTCATAAGCTACGGTAACTGCTTTCCATCCGGTGGACCGTATGCAGGATTTCTACCTTAGTGGTGTGAAAAAAATCAGACAGAAAAATCATTCAGATCTTTTTTTTATTTGAACATGCAGTCTCAACAGTCTAGGGTAATATCACAGTATAAGTATAAGTACTACGTAGTAATATTAATGGTAGCTTAGAAATAAACAATGCAGTACTTTATTTAACAACCTGTATTAAAAAAAGTACTAGTACTTTTTTTAACATCCTGTCTTAAAAAAGTACTGTAATACATCAACTTCAGCACCTGAAATCGATACACCCACTCCTATACCCTAAGCTAACTTTGGATACCTATACAACAGCGCTTAGAATTTTATAGCAAAGCGGAATTTTATACATTTGTATAGAGTTGATATACTATTTTTTGTCTACTGAACACCAGGCTGTCTACCGGCACACCTCGGTGACTCCATATAAATGTCGCGTTGTTTACTACTACATAAGCAATGGCGTTTCTGCAGAGCGTGAATGAGCGTGTGTGCGAGCGGCGCCATGCAAACGGTTCCAGATTTGTCTCAGAGGGGAGGTGAAGTAGGTATGAGAGAGCGCCAGGGAGTGATATACTGTATGTAGTACTATTATTTATACCGTGCTACCGGTTAAATTAAAGATTTACCGGTAAAGTTGTATAGCAAATATTGAATCCCATGAAATCGACATTTAAGCATTTAAACATTTGTTCCATATTTATTAAAACAAACAATACATTCAGTAAACTGTTATTTTAGTAATGATGGGGTGTAAGTGGTTCATCAACATCTTTGAACCAAAGCCAACTTCACCTGCACGCGGTGCACCCTGCTGACTGACAAACGAAGCGCTGGCGAAAAGAGAGGTAGGGAGCGTAATTGTAAGCTACCCGACTGGGGAACGTACCTCCACCTCACAGAATACCGCAGCCAAATAACAATTCCCTTGAGGGTTGTTGTGTTCCTGCGAGTGAGTGAAGTCACCAGAAAGAAAGAAAGGAAGGAGATGCTGCGTTGGCAGCGGCGGTGGCGGCACGCGAGCGATATTTTAATTTGCGAGCGTTAATACGGCTACGTTAACCGCTTCACATCAGGCGGGCCGTATGCTTGTCTGCCACCCGAAGTAGTATACAGTACAATAACAATAGTAAATGGGTTAGTCATGTAACATATACAAATTAAACAAGGCCTAATTAGTAATAAGCAAATGCAGCCATGATCAATTTATTTTATAATTGAATGGTGGTAGCTTTGGTCAATGAAAATTATGTATATTCGGTTAGGCTATAAATTGACTGTAAAATTATATTGTCATATTTATTTGTTTAATTTATGGAAATGTCATCAATCAGTGCGATTCTCTAGAAGGCAACTGGAAATTCGACGATGAATAAATTTATATTTATTTATTTAATTCATCTCCTAAAAATACTATTTGGCGTTAGCAGGCGTTCACCCTGGGGTACTACCGCTAAAGGTGAAGCCGATTGCCATCGGATTTTCTGATTCCAAAAATTAGTCTTAGGTTAAATTAATTGTCAAACATTTTTAGCTTAGTGGGTAGAGCTCCAGGGTTTCTACCAGCTGTGCTAAACATGATTAGCAAAAATCTAAGCAGTAGTTTCATTTTCGCATTAAAAAATTTCAATGGTCAAAGCAGCTACGGCGGTACGGCCCCAGATCGCCGAATAATTACGCAGATTATGTATATACCTATATTATTTTTTTTACTTTTACAAACCTTTGATGAAATTTTGTGGTAGACAGATACATAGATGGAGAGTATTTTGAAGAGTATTTTTCAAACTTTTTAAAGCATTTGCTGAATTTCCGCAGCAGATAATCGCTCTATTGTTGTTTGTATTTTAAGAAGTAATAATTTATTGTAATATTTAATTACTCGCTTATATATTTTACTCTAATCTTGTACTCGAAATCTTGACTTGAACTAGTCATGTATAGCGGTAAATCAGCGTTTGTGTAATTTTATGTAATTTATATGTGTATAAGTATTTGTGTTAGTATCTATACTTTGTATGTAACATAATTTGTAACAAAACTTATCATTTAATTTATTTCTGTAATGGTCTTTATTAAAATACGAATTTTATATTCATAAAACCTGTAAATAATGATAATTTGACTGTCTATACTTCGAAATTAGCTCTGATAATGATGATTGTTCTTAAGCCTCCCATGTCGTTAACACATTGCACAAACCGGGGCACTGTCCGAAGGGCCTCCAGTATCCTGCGGGCCTCTTATTCTTGTACCGCAATTTTAACCTCAGTAGTCATTATTTCACCTACGTTCACGAGCGTGTCATCATTTCCAGCCCCTCTACTATTGGGTCGAGGCTGACCCAGTAGTTCATCTTCGCCTCGGAGAGCCTCGGCCTTCACCGCCGATGCCTACCTCTGGACCGTTATGTCTTTTACTTGTAATGTTACAGTTTTGGCGACCAAACTTTTGATACTATGTAGCACGCCAAAGTAGCCTAATAATTTATAAAAAAATAAGCGCAATCTACCGCATCAATATGTCAACAAAAGAGAGATATAGTTTCCCTATTTGGTCAATGATGGCGCTATTCAAGACTTATTCTCGTATCTTCATCGCGTTTAGCAAAATTAAAAAGTAAAAATTAGGGCCCTACCGCCGAAGCTGAAGCCGATTACCATTCGGAGTTTTTGATTCCAAAATATGTTTTTAGGTTAAAGTTATTGACGAACATCTTCATCTTCAGCGTAGTTGGTAGAGCTCTAGGGTTTCGACCAGCTAAGCTAAAGATAATTAGCAACTATCTAATCAGTGGTTTCATTTTCGCATTCAAAAATGCCGATGGTTATCTTAATCTTCAGCTTCGGCGGTAGGGCCCCAGTAGGGTTGCCAACTTTTATTTACAAGAAAAACAGTATATTAAAAGCTGCGTAGCAAAACAAACAGTATAAAACAAATAGTAAGGCCCAGTGCATGCGGAGCAGTACAATAAACAGTGCTATGGTCAAATGAAGTTTTTTTCAACAGTATTAAAGCATAGAAAACAGTATAATACTGTTTTTAACAGTATGGTTGGCAACCCTAGACCCCAGGGACTCCACCGCCGAAGCTTAATCCGATTCCCATCGAGTTTAATGATTGCGAAAATCAAATTTCAGCTTAGATTTATGGTACCTGTTTAGCTGTCAGTAGCCCTGAAGGTCTATCTACTGAACTGAAGATGTTTTTCAATAACTAAAACATAAGGCCTATTTTTCGAATAACGCCGAAGCTGAATATTAAGATGATTGCCATCGGCATTTTTGAATGCGAAAATGAACCACTGGTCGTTAAACGGTTTCCATACAACTTTACCGTAACGTCTTTTTTTATAACTTTTCGTCCCAGAAATTTGAGAGGGAATAAAGAGCAACTTTCTCTCCTATTCTTAGGATAGAAAGTAGACCTTACAAAGCATGTGTAGTATAAATTTATATATCTATCTAATCTGTCCATCTAATGTCTTGATATTACTTAAGTAGTGCTCATACTTTTAGAACGTTCGTCTTGACGTATGTGCGTTCATTACAGTGTATAACGTTGTAAAAAGTATTTTGACAAGGTGTTTTTGTATGAATAAAAATACGGTGTAACTTTTTGTATGTATCTAGTTTTATTTCTAACCCTTTAAGTGACTATTACAGACCCTTTTTCCCATTTCGGTAGCAAAATTTTTACTTTTATAATATTATGTTGAGTGCAAAACAAGCATACGAATGGCCTGATGTAAATTTGGTACCGTATTAGGAGTGTCAGTATCATAATTTATGAGTCAAAGTCAAGCTTACGTAAGACAAATTTACTTGCACGCAAAAAAGAAGTAGGGTAAAATTTAAGTATAAGCCCGACAGGGGAAGTACCTCCAACTCACAGAAAACGGAAGCCAATTAACAATTCCCTTGAGGGTTGTTATATTCTTTCGAGTGAAAGAGGTTACCAGGAACGAAAAACCTAGCAATACTTTCTGCTGCAAGCATTTATAGGCTACGGTAACCGGTTCACATCGGGCGGGCCGTATGCTTATCTATCACTCTACGTAGTAAAAGGCTACATGCGCTTGCGTCCTGCTAACCCAGCATCTTCTCTAGTCTGGTAATCTCACTCACTCGCATGAACACACGATTTCTCAAAAATATTGTTTTGATACTTATTCGCCGGATGAGCTGAGATTCTAATTCTGGTTCTAAAGATATTGGAAAGCTACTTACACCCAATCAAAGTAAAATAGTGTTTTATTTAAAAAAGATTACCTCGTAATAAAATTCAATTAAATAGGAACTCTAAAAGGGATGACATAAAGTGGAGTATAGTTTGATCGAACGTGATTTGAATACCTAATAAGGCAGAGGAGACAAGTCATAGACACGACTTGCAAAGAAAACCGTACCCTCATGGAACAACATTCATTTTTTTGGGATGTAAGTCACTCACTACGATCTTTACAGCCTAAGACAACCTCAGATGCACGTGGTGTACCCTGCCGATTATCAAAAGATGCTTTGGCGATAGATAGGTAGGGTACAATGTATTTGTAAGCTACCCTACTGCTCAAGTACCTCCACTTCACTAAATACCGCAGCCAAATAACATTTCCCTTGAGGGTTATCGTGTTCTTGCGAGTGAGTGAGGTCACTTGAATGAAAGGAGTTGCTGATTTGGTAGCGGGGGTAACGGAGCGCAAGCTATATTGCATTTTGCTATGGTAACCGTTTCACATCAGATGGACGGTAACGTATGCTTCTCTGCCGCGATGTATAAATGACGTAGTATAAAAAAAAATACAATATCAATTCGCTGCGCTGTATTCATTAAAAACGAAATGACAGTAGCCTATGTTATGGAAGTTTGCAATAACAACATTACTCACTAACAGAAACCAAAAAATTCATGTATGTCACGTATTGAACCACTTATCACTAACTAACACTAACATTTTCACTAACTTCACTTGGTAGTGATGGATCCAGCAATCTATACTAATATTATAAAGCTGAAGAGTTAGTTTATTTGGTTGAACTCGCTAATCTCAAGAACTACTCATTCGAATTGAAAAATTATTTTAGTGTTAGATAGCATATTTTTTGAGGAAGGCTTTCGCTATATAACATCACGCTACCACCAATAGGGGTGGAGTACCAATGAAAAATGTTGCAAAAATGGTAAAAAAAATATTCCTTATGAGGGCTTCCGTTGCGTGCGCTGCGTAAACGATTAAGTTACGCAACAATTATATACGACGGAATTATTCATCTTAAAAAGTAAAAAAAGTTCGTGACAGCATTAGGTCCATCTTTTAAGATTGGCTCAGTATAACCTTTCAAATGGTAACGTGCATGGTAACGTGCTTCTCTCTCAACGCTCTGTCACACGCAGACGAAGTTGCGCGAGTCAGCTAGTATAAAAATAAAGCTGTTGCAAAACAGAGGTTACGCTGATATTTACAAGTAGCTCGAAGGTAGGACAGCTAAGAAATACGATTATAACTCTTATTAAGTACATCATAAGAACGTTAGAAGGATCAAAGTGTTAAGGCTGCAGTGTTCTTAGTAAGAATCGTATATAATCGTATATAATTCTTAGTAAGAATACTGCAGCCTTAACACTTTGATCCTTCTAACGTTCTTATGATGTACTTAATAAGAGTTATAATCGTATTGTGTGTGTCAAGCATGATCTGCTCTTAGATATACCATGTTACACAAGACTATTAAAAACTCTAACCTCAGGATGATTACACATATAATCCGCCGCCTTCCGCATCTAGCCGCTCGCAGTCACTTTCTTAAGGACAGAGGTAATAAGGTGAGAATAAAAATAATATATTACTAATTGGTGGAACAAAAATTCATGTAGTTTTACAAAACAATAAGTGGTCGTATTTTTTAGCACATTTTACTTTAACAACTACTTACAAGCATATCCCAATATCCCGTTGAAATTTTCAAAATGTCTTTCTTAGCAGATGCCTATGTTATATTAGCTATCGGTATGCCAACTTTGAGCTGAGTGCTTTGTACGAGTTTTTTGTTCGCGTTCGACCATGTTAACTTAAACAAACCGACCAAATAGAGAAGAACTCTCATGTTGTGAATTTATAAGACGCGTGTTACATATCAAAATTATGTGGCTCACTTGCTCACATTTTGAACTGAACAACCCGGCTAATTTGGATATGTAACACACGTTTGGTAAGTTCACAATATGAAACTTTATCTCAATTTGGTCGGCTTGTAAACGTTAATACGTTCGAATGTGAGCAAAAAACTCACCTAAACACTCTGTGCATTGATAGATTAGTAAATAACGGTTGCCTCTTACAGATACACAAGTTGATTGTACATTTCTTTTTGCACGATTTAAACACTTTGATCATTGCGTACCAGAAGGCCAATTCTCGTAATTTTTCTACGATCGCAGATCGAAAGTTGACCGAATCGAGATTGAATTATGAATTGACTAAAATTATATACTTGATTTCATTAAATATTTATTAACAATACTTATCGTTGGCAGAGTAACATTCTTAGTTTCTTTAATAATTTCGGTCATATTTCGATATAACCTTACTTAAATTAAACTTTGAAGTTTCATATTGTATTACGAGAATACCAAATTTGACATTTGTAAGATCGAGATTGGTCCAGAACTGAATTTTGACTACATTTTAATTCTGAGAATTGCCCCTCAGGTCTTTGTCAAATAAGTTTTATCACTTGGAAGCACGATTAACTATAAAACGGACTGCCAAGTTCAAACACAAATTCGCCCCAAACGGTATTTAAATAAACACACATTAAACTCGAATACTGATGTATCCCCAAGTTCCTTTTATCCAGAGAAGTGCATTAAGTGATCCGTACATTTTCAGTTCATTTATCCCGTATAATTCCACTATCTCGGCCGTTTTGTCTAGTAGAGTTAATACGGAAATCCCTTGAACATTCCCTTGTTCGAATTAAATTTATGGCTGAAGATTAATTTGTTGCCTATAAAATTAGACGGATTTGCTCCGTTGTTTGAGAGGGTAGGTTTATTTGAACTATCTATACATTAATGTTTATCAATGTAACAATATGTACAGTCTTACCGAGTATAATATTTTACCCTTTAAGCTTCAAAGTTTTCACTTTTTTAGGGATGGACCCAGAACATATTTCCATCATTGTCTCTCCAGTGTAGAAGCCACTACCAGAAAGCAAATGAACAATGAAGTCCATTATATACGACGTCGAATGGCAGATAAGCATACGGCCTGCCTGATGTGAAGCGGTTAGCGTAGCCATACTAACGCTCGCAACATGAGATATCGCTCTCGCTGCTGCTAACGCCGCAAATCGTTTCTGGTGACCTCATTTACTCGCTGGAATTCAACAACCCTCAAGGGAATTTTTATTTGGCTGCGGTATGATGTAAGGTGGAGGTACTTCTCCAGTCGGGCAGCTTACAAATACGCTGTATCCTACGTCTCTTTATCACTCTACCACTATAGTCTAAGGGATAAAGCTACGACTGCCTTGGAAGATGGGTATTTACGGGAATCAGTGAAGCTCATATGTGAAGATGGAGTACCAATGAAAAATGTTGCAAAAATGGTAAAAAAATATTCCTTATGAGGGTTTCTCTCTGAAAACGAACTCGTGGGCTAAGAGAAATATAAGAAATATCAAACAATTTCTCTAAATATATACCTCTCATATACGGTAGAAGACAAAAATAGATGCAAAGTCACTTCCAGTCCTCAAATTTTCAAAATAGAGAATTAGAAATGGACAAAATGGTAACAAGCACTCATGCATGCCCAGTATGGGAGCTAATTAAGAATTTCTCGACAATGCCAGGCATTTCGTCCATCAGTTGTTCTCACAGTACTAATATTAATAGGAAGTGGCCTCTTATTATTAGTTTTGTGGTAGTTCTAAACCTTTTATAAGCTCACCTTTGAAACGAGTCGCAAAATAAATGGAAGGATATTTGGGTGCTCCTTTCCTCAGATGACAACAGTACTCTATATGTTGTATAATGATTTTGCTCGTCAAGGTGCTACAACTGACATAATATATCTTCTCCAATGCTACACTCAAAAGAAACCATCTGCATATAACGTGGATGTAGGAATATTTACACACACAAAAACGCAATAAGGAAAAAGAAACAGTTAATGTATGGTGCGTTAACAGGTCATTAAGCTAGTTACTTATACAGATATGTTTTGGGGTGTAAGTAGTTCATCAACATCTTTGAACTAAAGCCAACCTGTACGTGGTGCACCCTGCTGATTATCAAACGAGGCTCTGGCGAAAAGAGTGGTAGAGCATAGCTTATTTTTAGAGCTGTCCGTTGTTGTGTTCTTGCGAGTGAGTTCACCAGAACGAAAGAAAGGTATAGGCTGGCAACGGATCGGTGACCCTTTGGTGTTGCTGATCTCCATGGGCGATGGTGATTGCTTTTCCAGTTGGTCATTAGGTGCCCCACATGCAAAAAGATCCACAAAAAGAAAAGATTTCTTTACAAAGAATGTGTGAATACACCGGATAGTGGTTCTTCTATCTTGACGAGTCTGGTGATCGAATGGCTAGCAATACCTACTTTGACTCCGATCGCGATCGCGATCAGTCAAGACAAATGTATTACAAGTACGTATATATAAAAAAAAACAATATTTAAACATATTTATCAATTATTTAGTACCCATAGCACAAGCTTTGCTTAGTTTGGGCTTAGATAGCGGTGTGAAAACACAAAATACAGAGAGTACAGAAGTAAAGGTACGTACAAAACACTTGACAAAAACGCACACGGCCACGAAATATTGGACCAAGTCCTAACTAGTACGCGCGCCAGTGTCACTCTATGCTCGCGCATGATGAAAACGATGTAATCATCACATGAGTAAAGAAACGGAAGAAAAGAAAAGTTATTATAATGTTAGTCCGGTCAAATTAGACCAAAATATAAGAGTGAAGGTAGATAAATTTACAACAAGCTGAAAGTGAATATTATTAAAAATAACATGTCAAAACTCCTCATCGTTCCGGTAATTCGAAAAAAAAGTTACTCGAGGTCAAACGTAAAAAAAATAGATTTTCGCAATTTTCAGCTATAGCTTATAGAAAATCTTTTTTTTTTAAGTTTTATCATTAAAATTACCTTCGACAAAATTATAGATCATAAAATGTATATATATAAAACAGGTCAAGGTAAAAAATAACTAAACAATCCCATAAATCAAGCAGTGAAAAACCAAAGCACAGATTGAATTGCTGAATTTAAAGACTATTGTATAGTATTTATCCTATCCGTAGCTCAATACAGTACTGCGTTTATAAGATCCAATCACACTTCACTTGACTGTGAAATTAAATCGTCCTTCTCGCAATCCAGTTACGTCACTAATTCTAACTACCACTGCAGCTTTCGATTCTGGATTTACTCCACTAACTTTAACATTAACGGTAGCTTAAATTATTTTGAAACCAGATTTAAAATTAGGTTTACTAATTAGGAAATACAGATGCGGAGGAATTTTTTGACGCGGTTTAGTAAAATATTTTATTTTTAACACAATAATATAAGACGCCATAAAATCCAGAAAAATATGAACGGTTTTGTATAGTAGTCAGTCTGACAGACCCTACCAGGCATTTCAAGGATTATACAAGTTTGTATAAATTTTCTTTAATGAACGTATTCCAGTTCTTTAACATAACTGACGATCTAAGATTTGTCCATACAAACGACTTAACCCATTAAGCGTACTACCTCGCAGTAAATAACAACCATTGCCCAAGCCGTCTGCGGTCACATAACAACAACTACTTGACATCTGGCGAGTCTGTAACTTCGCTAGATGTAACCGCGGCACGGACTCAAACCGCACTGCATAATCCGTAGTTCAAATATGTTTCTACTTCTCTTTACTTAAAACAAGACTGTTATGTTAATGAATGCCAGCGACTTCATTCAAATCTAAATCAAAAACACAAGGTTATAAGTGTAAGTAACATTTAAGTATAAAAAAGTTGTTTTGGTTCTAGATTAGAGATTAGAGAGGTATGGGCACTCCCTGCCGCTCTCTCGTATCGACCTCACCTCCCCCCTGAGATGAATCTCATTCTTCATCTGAATGACCTGTGATTAAAGGAAGAGGGAACGTCCGCTGGTGGCGAATTCTACAGCTTTATAAATCGTCGGAGAAATTAATTGCCTCACGTTTTGGAACCTAAGAATAACAACTATGTCGTATGAGGATGATATTTCCAAAACAAGCACGAATGGCTCTAAGGAGAATTGGAGAAAGGGAGACAAGACTAAAGCCAAAAATAAAGACTCTCTAACGTACCACGAAAAATTCAGATAAACCAAGGACAACAAAGAGAATAAACATAATATAATTTTGTAAAGAGAGCGCGCTACCATTTAATATTCAGAATATTATCGTGTGATCGTATGTGATATACTCACAAAACATTTCATGCAGAGGCCAGAATATCTTTTAATGAATATAAAATTTACTGACTTCCACTCGACCTTCATAATAATAAGTATTACAATCCAACCTTAAATAAATTCAAAGATAAGCTAGAATAACTTTCGATTCAATTTTCCCTGATCCCTAAATAGCTTTTCAAAATTCAAGCAGCATTCTACCCTTATTTTAAAGCACTATCAGTTCTATCTAAACAATATAATGAGTCTATTCGTAATCCAGTGGAACCGTACCCGAAATAAAATTTATGTGATAGGCTTAATGAGATTTACGACCGGAGGGGACAATGCAGTTAACAAGTACGGCTTCGGCCTTTTAGATGACGGGAAGGGTATTTGATGAACTTGATTTATCTCCTGCATGGTAGATTAGTACGAGTATATAGGCTCTCGCTGCGCTTCTTCTCATTCTGTTAACATAAGAATATAATGCGGCAAAAAACTATTCGCCGAGTACAAATTGTCTACTTGTAACCAGGGACGAGAGATAAAGGACGAACAATGTTCATAGTAAATTGCGTACACCGGAATTTAGTTACTCTAAAGAGCAATAGAGGTCGCTAAGAGTCGCAATTTAGATATAGGTAATTTGATTAGTAACAAAATCAGTACACGAAGGTTCAATTTGTTTAATTATGCTTTTCTGTTTTAATCAAAAATGGCTAGATGGCGCGCAAACTACTAGCACTCTATCAATGCTTAAGTAGGTACGTAGGTAGGTAGGTAGGTAGGTAGGTGGCTACCTACCATAGCACCTACGTACCGTTGTATCAAAAATGGGATGGCCGCGCGCCGCTATCCGAGAGTTTTTAAAACCGTTCCGTTTTACGTACCAATCGGTTGACACAAGAAGTCATGTGCTGTAAATAGAATGATTTATTAAAATAAAAAAAAGTTTCATACGACAATTATTGTTTTCAACATAGGCATAAAATTTTCATATGCATTATCAATTAAAATCGTAGTATGCTAATTATACTAATAATAGTTATATTATTAATAACAACGATATTTTATCAAAAGTTCTGTGGCGTAAATTGGACTTTATTGACACGGCGCGGAATTTTTTTCAACTTTTCTCACATCGAATCGACTGTATTGTTTGTGGTTTTTCTTTTACGTGATATTTCTCTATTTTTGCGACCATTTTTATTTCTATCTTCCATCCTATAATGGTTTATTCATTAGCTGCCCGGCTGGGGATGTATCATCACCTGACAGAATACGGCAGCCAAACATCCCTATAGGGTCGAGTTGCTGCGAGTGAGTGAGGTCACCAAGAAGAAAATCCAGGAGTTCTGCGTTGGCAGCGAAGGCGACCGTGGGCTACAATACTTCATGTTGCGATTTGCATTTATACAGCTACGGTAACTGCTCAACACCAGGAGGGTGGTATGCTTGTTTTCATCCAACATTGCACAAAAAAGCAAGTTACGGTTTTTTATGAATGTTTCTACTAAGTACATTGCTAAGTAGTCTACTACAAAATATTCTTAAAAAACCTTAATTTGCTATAAAAAATATTTTAAAAATGACAAAATCAAAGAAGGACAATGGTAGGATTTGAACTCGGTACTAGGCATTACGAGTAGAGCGCTCTTCGAAATGAGCTATGAGGCTAATTTGTAATATTGGCGAATTTTTGTATTATAGTGTATTACTTGTGAATTCGTATTCATTATGTTTTTTTAAAAGCAGACCTTAATTTGCTTTTAAAAAACATTTTTAAAACATATGCACGAAATTAGACAAAAGTATTCAATATAGCGTCCCTCGAAAACAGTTAAAAATCTTAAGTCCCGTCATTCACTGAAATCACAATATTGTGCAATTTAACTAAAAGAATATGGTGACTGTATGACAAAAAAATATTCTTATCACCTCTAGGCTGACAATAAGTCAGCCTGAGATACGATAAGAATAATATTTAAAAGAAATATCTACAACATATTAAAAAAATATCTACAACATAATAAAATTAGCTACAAAATATTCCTAAAAAACCTTGTTATAAAAAATATTTTAAAAATGATAAAATAAAATGATTATAACGGTGCGATTTGAACTAGGGACCTACGTATTACGAGTAGAGAGCTCTTCCAAATGAGCTATGAGGCTGATTTACAAGATTGGCGAATTTTTGTATTATGTGTGTATTTACTGTGAATAATTCGTATTCATTATGATTTTTTAAAAGCAATCCTTCATGTGCTTTTAAAAACATTTTTAAAACATATGCACGAAATTAGACAAAAGAATTATATTAAATATAGCGTCCCTCGAGAAAACAGTTAAAATCTTAAGTCCCGTCATTCACTGAAATCACAATATTGTGCAATTTAACTAAAAGAATATGGTGACTGTAAGACAAAAAAAATATTCTTATCATCCTTTAGGCTGACAATAAGTCAGCCTGAGATACGATAAGAATAATATTTACTTTCATAACAACAAAGATTTCGTTCACAAGTTGCTATTTTTCTTCGACCGCGGCGCTAGTTGCGCTAGTAACGTTGCACAAAAAATCTGCCGCTACTAGCGCCAAAAGTAACTAAATAAAACATAACATCACAAAGCATCAAGAGCGACATCTATTGGTAAGGGTAAAATTGAAGATTATTTTTTAGTGAAAATCATCATTAATTGTTAACTTTATTATTAGTGTTATATATCAGACAAAAACTATTTTGTGTAATTTTTAAAAATATTTTATGATTATGTATCAAATTTCGTTGAGAAATATTCGGTATTAAATTTTTTCATATCTTATTGCGCGCACCATCTAGAAATAATACAGAATTTTGACTTTCGTTCGGTGCACGATATTTTGTATCGGACTAAAACTCTATATTAATTTATTTACTCTATGTTGTAACTAATATGTATATTTGACACGTCGCATGACTAATACTTTGTGGTTATATTCGAGTTTCGAAGTACATGAGCATCGTCATTATCAGCCTGTATCAACCTATTGCTGAATATAGACCTTCCCCAATGCTTTCCACCATATGTGATCTTTCGCTTTCCGCATTCACCCGCTTCCAGCCGCTTTCTTGTGGTCGTCAGTCCATCTAGAGAGGGAGCGTCCCACTCTTCGTCTAGAACTCTTTGTCTCTTTGTCTTCGTCTTGTTTTAATAACATTATTTATTCCAATATTAGAAGAATTCGATATATTAGAAGTTACCCAGCACGCACGAACGTTACAAAATTTTTGAATGAAATATTATAATTATTAATGTGAAAATTTATATATTTTGATCTTTGACACTCAAAACTCAAATACCGCTCAACGGAATTATTATGGCTCTCAGTTTATAACCTCAATTGCAAGACATTGAGGATCGGATAACGATTTTTTGCTATGTTAGATAGCAGATGAACTGGGTTCAAAAGACAAGGTCAACGCATAGACTTTGTTCTTAGTTATGCCGTGCATAACTAAGTAACAAAGGCTAGTTATAACATTTTTCTATTTTATATGATTTTTTAATGACGTTGCCTCTGAACGACATAAACGCTTGTAATATTATCTCCCTCTATAAATTTTAAAGAGGTCCTTCTGCTTATCATAGTCATATGTAGTCATTATATTACATTAATTATATCATAGGCGAATCGTACCCTCTCTCTGGAGTTGCTTAAGCCTCAGCCTATCGAGACTGAATACTAACTGTGACAGAATACCAGACCAGATATTTTGGGAAATCTTTTACTTGTACGTGGGGGTCATCTATCATACGTCCACCACACGTATGCAATGTTCAACTGGTAATAAACACATAGCTAACAATGACACGATTCAGACACGATCCTTGTGATCCACGAGTGATACTTGTTTTATTTCTAGTGTTTATGGAAGTCACATTGTTTTTTTAATTGCTGAATATTTTAATGTACGTTATATTTGCGTAGATTTATACTGGCACGCGATTGCGAGGATTTTAATTCTTTAAACAATTCCCGCAGACAAGCTCCGGCTATCTGGCAAAAAAAGAGGTAGGGCATAGCGTATTTTCTAAGCTGCCCGACTGGGGAAGTTCATTCACCTCACAGAATATCTCAGCCAAATGACAATTCCCTTGAAGATTATTGTGTTCCTTCGAGTGAGTGAGGTAACCAGAAAGTAAGGAGTATAGGCTGGCAACGGGTCGCCGATCTCTTGATCTTTTGCTGATCCCACTAGCGGTGGTGATCGCCTTCCATCAGGTGACCCACATGCTCGTTTGCCCCCCTCTTATATAAAAAAATACACAGGTAATAGATGGATCTTATTATACGCTTTTGTAGGACGAATATTGTTTCAACGTCTGCAGCATTTCCCCAGAACAGAATGCCATAGGACATGACACTGTGAAATTATCTAAATAATATACTAATCTAACCGTATTTTGATCAGAAGGCCAATTCTCGTAATTTTTCTACGAACGCAGATTGAAAGTTGACCGAATCGTGATTGAATTGTGAATTGACTAAAATTATATACTTGATTTCATTAATTAATTATTATCAATTTTTGTTGTTGGAAAAGTAACATTCTTAGTTTGTTTAATTTTCACTCATATTTCGATATAATCCCGCTTAAATTTAATTTTGAAGTTACATATTGTGTTACGAGAATACCAAATGTGACATTTGTGAGATTGAGACTGGATCGAAACTGAATTTTGACTATATTTTAATTACGAGAATTGCCCCTCTGTTAGCAGTCCGTTGCTTTTTATAATATATACTGCAGAGCTAGTGTTCCTTGCAAGAGTTGTTATATGTGCATTCCACTGCAATTTCTAATTAAGTGAAATGCCTAGGAATTTAATTGACACAGTGATGTTTACAGATTCATTCTTAATTACAATACTTTTCAGCGTGAATCTAACATTTGCACATATTTAACCAGACGGAGCAGCCTTAAAACCCTCGTCTCCCTTTGTATGTTCTACGCGCAAATTGTACAATGGGTCGTCTTCAGAGGAGTTGTTTGAGATGATACCCACGGCCTCCTTTTACAATCGCAACGCTCGCCATCGATAAGGAATTTATCCTTTCATTTTAGACCCGAAATGTACTCGTGTGCGTTGTGTGAAAGAAATCAAGTTTAGTGTTATTTGTAATAATAAAAGGTGTTTTAGAATGAATCTAGTACAAAAATATAGCGACAAAAATATGTAAATACGTTAGTGAGAAGCAAACTACTCCGTCATCATCATCAGGTCCATTTTAGTCTCCACTACAGGAGCACGACCCTCTCTCGTCCGTCCTAGACGGAAGGAGGATTTGGCCTACACTCCCCACGCTGGCCAAACGGGTTGGGGAGGAACTACTACCGTATACTACCGTATGTCTTTTTTTTATCTATTTATTTTCTACCTCTAAGGAGGCATAGAAGGATGGAAAGCACTGCCTGATGGAAAGCAGTTATCGTTAGCTAAGGTCGAGTGCAATGCCGTATTACTTATTTCATAGAAAATCTCAAAAGGTCTTCCAGTACACATAACAACCAGGAATATCGAAGGAAGACTGAGTTTAGAATACTGTATACCAAATTAGCCTACAAACAGGGTTCTTTGCACGACACGGTATATTTTTATATGGCGTAGTAACATTTACATCTGGGAATACTCCTAGCAAATTATTCGATAGTATGTTAGAACGTCGAAATATATACTCAAGGTCTTCTCCCTCGAAGAAGGTTGTGAAATGAGTTAGCTGAAGATGTTTTCTCAGGAGATAATATAATACTTTAGGTATACATAGATAGACAGTCATTTATTCCCAAGAATATGGTAGTATACAAGATGTTTCGTTCCGTTGTTCGTGCATATCCTGCCTTATTGGCATTATGCTTCATTGGCGAAGGAATATTTACAATATTATTAAATAGAAGATAGATAGTCATTTATTCCCAAGAATATGGTAGTATACAAGATGTTTCGTTCCATTGTGCGTGCATATCCTGCCTTATTGGCGTTATGCTTTATTGGCGTAGGAATATTTACAATATTATTAAAATGTTTGTTACAAATTTATAGACTGGTAATTTGAGTACAGACTTTTACATTATAATTCCAAGTTATTATTTCACCCTTGAATTTTATTACATACTTAATACTTTAAGTAGGCGCGAAGAGGCTATTATAGACTCTGTTACGTCTTGTATGAATAACGCTTTTGGTATTTATTGTAAGCGGTCGACATTTGCATTTGACAGGTCGATGACATCGTTGTGCGTGTCAGTCTAATCGAACACACAAGTTAAGCAACATCGACCGCAACCTGTCCATGGATGGGTTAATTTATTTCGAGCTCCTGTTTCTTGTTTGAATGGCACGTTAAGCCATCGGTCCCAGCTGTTGTCTTTAGACGACAGACGTTTACCCAAGTCAGTGGCCTTTTATCATCATCATCATCATCAGGTCCATTTTAGTCTCCACTACAGGAGCACGACCCTCTTTCGTCCGTCTTAGACGGAAGGAGGATTTGGCCTACACTCCCCACGCTGGCCAGACGGGTTGGGGAGGCCTGATCGATGTTTTATAATGTTTTTCCCTTAGTTGCTTTGTGCGATATCCACGGGAAGAAACGGAGTGATTCTATTCTAGTTTACCGGAAACCACACGGCTTAAGTGTGTAACAGTGGCCTTTAGGCGGCTTGAAAACACTGGCCTCCGCCAACCCGCAGTTAAGCAGCGTGGTACGTTCTAAACCCTTTCGGTCGAGGGGAGATCCTAAATATTATTTTTGCTTTTTACCCAAAAATATAGCAATTACAACCCCATTCTTCTTTTCTACTATCTTATCATTTGTAGAAACTCTTTTATATCCGCACTTAGGCGTATGTATAATTCGCATGCACTTCTCGTCGGGAATAGGCTTCTTATTCACGTTTACGGGCACAGAAACAATGGGAAGTTGAGTGCACTTTCTTTAAAGCCGGAGAACTACGTAAGTATCATGATATAAGGAATATGAACTGTAAAATATTTGTAGATAAGAGTAAAAGTATAAAAAATCTTAAAGTATAAAATAAATAAATAAATATTTCTGGACAAATGAAAAAAAACAAATTAAGGGGTGTAAGTGGTTCATCAAGATCTTTGAACCAAAGCCAACTTCACCTGCACGTGGTGCACACTGCTGACTGACAAACGAAGCTCTGGCGAAAAGAGAGGTAGGGAGCGTAATTGTAAGCTACCCGACTGGGGAATGTACCTCCACCTCACAGAATACCGCAGCCAAATAACAATTCCCTTGAGGGTTGTTGTGTTCCTGCGAGTGAGTGAGGTCACCAGAAAGAAAGGAAGAAGATGATGCTGCGTTGGCAGCGGGGGTGGCGGCGCGCGAGCAATATTTTATGTTGCAAGCGTTAATATGGCTACGGTAACCGCTTCACATCAGGCGGGCCGTATGCTTGTCTGCTACCCGACGTAGTATAAAAAAAAAAAGACAATTTACACAGCGCTATCTAGTCCCAAATTAAGCGCAAAGCTTGTGTTATGGGTACTAGACAACTGATACGAGTAAATGTACTTAAATACTTTTTTTTTGTAAATACATACTTATAATACATAGGAAACACCCAGACCAAGACAAGCAGACATGTTCATGCACACAAATGTTTGTCTTGTGCGGGAATCGAACCCGCGACCTCGGAGTCAAAGTGGCCATTGCTAACCATTCGACCACCGAGCTCGTCAAGTCGTCGAGTATGGTCTAACGATATCACCAGGAAGGAGTTGCAACGAGAACGGTGGCGCGCGAGTGATATTTCAAAGGCGGACCATAGGCACGTTTGGTACCTGACGCAGTGTAAAAAAAAAATCACGCGCATAATTTGCAATAAGTTTCTCCATACAAAATTATGTTAGAGTTTAGCGTCATGTTTAAAACGTAATCAATTTGACATAGTGTACTTACAGTATTATTTTACAATTTTAATTACTCCAATAACATTGAAATGTATGTCATGTATCTAACATAGTCACCTGTCTAATTTTAATCCACATAAATAATATAATGATAAAGGCACAAAACTGTATAAAGGCCAGCTTATCTCTACAAGAGATCGCTTGACGTAAGATAATTTTTTACGTTATGTACATATTATTGTAAAGAAATTATTAGGTGTAAGCGGTTAATGGGGTGTAAGTAGTTCATCAACATTTTAGAACTAAAGCCAACCTCACCTTCACGTGGTGCACCCTGCTGACTGACAATTGAGGCCCTGGCGAAATTAGAGGTAGGGCATAGCGTATTTTTATGCTACCTGATTGGGGAAGTACCTCCATGTCACAGAATACCGCAGCCAAATAATAATTCCATTGAGTGTTGTTGTGTTCCTGCGAGTAAGTGAGGTCACCAGAAAGGAAGAAAGGAAGGAGTATATAGGCTGGCAAGGTATCGGCGACCCCTAGGTGTTGCTGATCTCCATAGGCCAGTGGTGATTGCTCTCCATCAGGTGATATACTTGTTTGCCCCTCTCTCATATAAAAAAACAATATCCTTGGAATATACCTAATTGACTTTGTTACAATAGATCATGTAATTTTATGTAAATACGATTATACTCAGTTTCCCATGAGAAAATATTCAAAATTCAATGAAATGTAATCAAAGAAATTCCACCCAGAAAGTTTTAAAGTGAAAAATCGCTGAGTAAACTTTAAATATTGAATCTTATGCAGATAAAGCGAATTTGCAGTATAGTAAACATACTATGTATGCAATCGAAAGTCACCGGAACATTCGCTAACCTAAATCTACTCACTTGTCTCTGTACACTTCTGATTTTACCAAGTCAACTAATACTTAAATAATCTAAAATAGCATTTAACGTTACATACATAAAGTTCAAACAGAACGCAGCGTTAAATTTGTAGGTCTTGCTCGAAACGTTTGGCGTCACGGCTTAGTGCTGCCCCTATCGATTGTCGATTATCGAATTAAGGTTTGACTTCATTATTTACGCATTGTGCATTCAAGCGTTATTTGCAGATAGATAAAGCGGTTGTCAGACGTCTTGTCTCAAGATTGCTTTGAGATCGTATTGAAAATAGATCTCGATATCAGCAAATTATGTCACCTGTGTACAATGGTTTGGTTTAACGGAACTGATGCTAAGTTTAAGACAAGGCGTTAACTTATAATATTTTCTGAATGAACTGACTGACTAGCAATGTTAATTTTAGCACCAAACGGGTGGCGAGTTGGAATCCCTTGTAAGGGGTTCCAACATTAATTTATTGTGAGCATGTCTATTTGTATTGACTGGGTTTGAATATTACCTATGTAAGTATTAACCTACTTACAAATAAAAATATTTAAGTATATTTATCAGTTTCTAGTATCTCATAATTACAAGTTTTATTTAAGTAGGCGGCTCGATGATGTTACATTGTTCAGTGCGGTATGTAGTCTCAAAATAGATACTGCTATACAACATTAAGCATTCAAAATTATAAGCAAAAAGCTATTAATTTCATTTAGGATATCCCATTTTACTTAAGTGTACCAGATTTTTTTTTACATTTTTTTCTTATATATATTCAATTACACATTTTATTACATTGGAAGTCAATGTTACTGCTGCAACTAGACAGAGGATATAAAGACAAAGGGTTCATTTTAATATTATAATTATAGATGACCTACACGCAGGTTGATTTGTGTAACAGTATCATGACATAAACTAGCTTTTGAGCTATTGTACGGACTGACATTAAATATTCGACATGTTTTGATTATTTTCATCGTCAAAATCACATCACTAGACTCGGAGCGTTCAACTGTACTCGCATTCAGTTCCCGCATATCTTGATTGTGCCTTCAAACAATCTGTATATAGAGCGGTGTTAATTTTCATTCAATCAAATTGTTTACATTTATTTAATTCAGAACTTTAGATTAAAGTTTTAATTGGAGTCACGTGGAGTACTTGTTATGGTATGTAGAACTTATTGCTCTGCATGCTTTTGAACTGAATTCAGACGAAATAATATTATTTTTGTTATTGTAGTTTTCTATACTAACAGCCGCTTGGAGACTGTAACATTTTTAGTTTAAGAAGATCCGGTATCTAAAAGATGTACGTAGCATTCATAGAATCACAAGGAACCCTTTTACACTGGAAGTTTTATTGTCCATAAGCCGTTGTCTGTAAATAAGTTTGTATGCTATAAACTCTCTAACAACTTCACCGATTTTGATGTATTTTGGTACATATGGAATAAACATAAACACTAATTCATAACGGGTCGGTACATAAATATCCGTTATATAATTTTTAGGAGATCGTGCAATGTAAAACTAGAACTCTCAGCATATCTGTCTGTCCATCGATCACAGCCAATTTGCTCCTAATCAACCGGACCGATTAGGTTGGAATTTCGTAAACAAATGAATTTCTGTGCCCAAACACGGACGAAATGGTAATGAGCGGCCTTTAGATTGGAGTAAAAATGTTAATAAAATTAGTATAAAAGTGGGGACGGGTTTCTCTGCTTCAGTGTGTTGATAATTTTTGAGTTTTGACTTAGAGTAAAAGCACATCCACTCCATGCAAATATCGCGTCGTTCGTACATATATACGTCGTACGTACATAAACAATGGCATCTATGCAGAACGTAAATGAGCATGTGTGCGTGCGACGCCATGCAAATTGTTCCAGATTTATCTCAGAGGGGAGGTGAGATGGATACGAGCGAGCGGCAGGGAGTGGCCATAGCGAAGAGGTTTTCACCTGGTTGATAGCGTGAGAATGATACCTTTGGTGTTATAGTAGGCTGCTGTAACCACTTACCAGTACTAGTATAAGTAATAGGCAGACCGTAAGTTTATTGGGCGTAGCCTTAGTGGTGTAAAAAATAACCGGACAAGTGCGAGTCGGACTCGCCCACCGAGGGTTCCGTAGGTACGTAGTATCATTATTAAATTTGATATTTTTCATTATAAATAAGAAATAATGCGTCGAAAAAAATTAATAAAATATATTTTGCAATGTGTACATCAAGCCCTTTCATATGATACCCCATTTGAACTAGTAGTTTCAATTTGAAATTTCGACACCCTATAAAAAATATAGATCCCCTATTTTTTAAGATCTATTTACAAATGTATAGTTTTGAGATTTATTCCTGTACTTGTAGTCTATAACGATGTTACTTGCCAAATTTCATAGTTCTAGGTCAACGGGAAGTACCCTATAGGTTTTGATTCCCTTGAGTGTGTCGAAATATGCGTTTTTTGCTGAATAAACGGCCGTAACTTTTTTCTACGTAAACTTAGCAGTTTGATTTTTTTTTAACTTCATGGGACCGTAGACCTGAGTATACAGTTCAAAGTTCAGCTTGATACCTCCACGCATTCTCGACATAGAAATTCTTGACAGACAGACAGACAGACAGACAGACAGACAGATGGACAACAAAGTGATCTTATAAGGGTTCCGTTTTTCCTTTTGAGGTTCGGAACCCTAAAAATACTGCTGCTGGAAATACAGGTCTATCTAGGTGCTGAGATGGCTGTATAAAACTTCGACAATGACTGTACCAGTAACCTAAGCCTATCGAGCTGCTGCGTACGTCAAGAGAATGTCATCTCCCCGGCATATTTTACCGTTACCCTGGAAGACGTACATTCAAGGACTCGATTGGAAAACATTGGGCTTCAATATAAATGGAGAATGGGTATATAGTGATATTGTGAACTAAGGCATAGTCATGCCGTACGCAAACACACAGAAAGTAATTTTACTTAGAACCTTTCAATAATTGTTTTTGATTAGCGCTAACATAGGTAACGCGGGACTGATGAGTGAATAGTGGGCATTTAGTACATATAATGTAATGTACATAGTGTAAAGTAATATAATGTAAAGTAGGTACATATAATGATTGTATTCATTTGATTGATACTAACAGTTTTGTTAGCAGAAATTTATATTATTTGACTAAAGGTAGATATTACCTTTCTGCTAGTTTTAAGCGACAGATAGCACTTTCGCTATCCTATTTTTTTGACATTTCAGCCAAAAACTTGGCTACAAAATCCGCTTCTATTGAGCGGACTGTTGACATGGAATTTTCTAATAATGACATTTCTAATCATTTAAATTAACTCATAAGACAACAGAGGTAACAACCTCTAGCACTAATTTATTAAATTCACAATTAATTGATTTAGCAATACAATCAAACAGTAACTATAACATGTCACTATGCCCACAAAAATGTAATAATTACAACACAAATAATAATATTAACCTGGTACATCAAAATATATATTGTATGACTGAGAGCAACTAGAACTGGAATTATTCATGAACTCTGATAATATTAGTATTATGTGTATTACTGAGCATTGGTTAAAGGGGTATCAGCTCATGTTCAATTTCAGCAACCACCAGGTCGGTAGTTCATTCTGCAGGGTCAATACAGTACATGGCGGGTCGCTAATTTTGCTAAATAAAAAACTTAAATTTAAAGAACGGAAAGATATTGTGTCTCTCTCTGTAGAATGTTCCATAGAACTATCCTGTGTACAATTAGAGCAGTTCATTGTTATATGTGTATATAAATCTCCTTCCGCGGATCTTAATTTATTTTTAGAAATCATGGATGAAGCCCTATGCAAAGTTAGTAACTCAGGTAAAACTATTTTGGTCTGTGGAGATTTTAATATTAATATACTTACTAATACAACTGCATCAAGTAAAATTTTAAGTCTTTTTAAATCCCATAATTTAGTTAACTTATTTATGGAGCCTACTAGAATAAGTGCCACCACGGCTCCCTGCTTAGATAATATATATACAGATATTAGTCCAACCCAAAAAAGTATCTATATATATAAAAGAAAGTCGTGTTTGTTACAACACTTATAACTCGAGAACGGCTGGACCGATTGCCATGGTTTTTGATTTGTTGGATTTGTTTCCGTCCCGAATAGCAGAATAACTCTTAAAAACATTGAAAAATTCTCGAAAAAATAAAATAAAAGAAAAAACATTTTCCCATACAAAATGTTCGTGGTTGTCGTAGCTGTCAAATGTGACGTTGTCGTACGTGCGTACGCCAAATGTATGCGTGCGTTCAGAAATGTATATTAAGCTCATTATAGAACAAATGTCATAGATTGAAAACAAATGTTAACTCTATTGGTCTCATTTTTACGTCTTGAAAGTTGGCTGTGATTTGTTTTGAAAACAGTTTTGTGGATTTAAATATTTATTGCAAAGAGAATGTAACCACTACGTTTTAAGAGACGGATGTACCATACAAATAGCGTAATTCTAATATGTATGAAATGGAAGCGAAAACAATCAGAATTTGTACCAAATTCGCTTCCGATTCATAGAGTCGTTTTTTTACTTTGAGTTGCGCCAGGCTGATTTATTGGTTCTAAAATATCTATGCGTGCGTTCAGAAATTTAAATCAAGCTCCATAAATCTATATAATATATAAAATAATGTCGTGTCTTGGTCGGGAAAGTATTAAAAACATTGAAAAATTGACGAAAGAATTAAATAAAAGAAAAAACGTTTTCCCATACAAATAGTGCCAGTTAAAAAGGATTGGAATATTTATTGATTGTTATGTAAATGTCAAATCGATTGGTCTCACTTTTACGTCGCGAATGTTGTCTGTGATTTGTTTTGTGGATTGAAATATTTATTGTTGTCAATTGGTACTTTTTTTGTGACTTTGTAAAGTACTGAACTTATTATTTACCCACTGCTGGGATACGGGTCTTCCCTCAACCGAAGATGTTTAGAGCATACTCCAACACGCTGCTCAACTACGGGTTGGGCCACTAACTTGGCTTAAGGACTGCCATCTAATGATAAACACCAGGACCGACGGCTTAACGTGCCTTCCGAAGCACGGACGAGCTCGAAATAACATAAACTCATCCATGAACAGGCTACGGTTGACGTTGCTTAACTTGCGTGTACAATTAGACTGACACGTGCCTCACGCCATCGTACTTCTCTATTATTTTCTATTATTCATTGTATTAATTTCAAGAAATCATAAATTTTGTTCATATATATATGTACATCACGACATTCATTGACTGTTAGGCGGTACGAAGTTCGCCGGGATAGCTAGTTATTAATAAATTGGATTCTGATCATTCTGGGCAAATGATAAGTATTAAAATAAATAATAAAAATGTTGTCAAGACAAAAATTACTTTTGTGCCAGTAACAGTGAGTCGCTTAGAACGTATGAGAGTAAACCTAACTAGTAACTTACCGTTTTTAGATAATGACTTGGAACCTAACTTGATGTATAATTCATTTTTTAATGCATTTCTTCACGAATTTAAATCAATATTTACTTCCAAGGAAATTACTTTTACCAATAGCCTTGTCTTTGGTGACTGGGCAACCGTAGGTATTTATAAGAGTAGGCAAACTTTGTACATGTTATACTATGAAAGACAATTCAATAATAGTGAAGAATTTAAAGAACATGTAAAATCATATTCGAAAATTTTCAAACGCGTTTGTCAAGTAGCAAAATCTATATTTATTAAATCAAAAATTAGACATAGTAGTAATAAAATTAAAGCCACTTGGACGGTTATCAATGAAGAGACTGGGAAGGGTAGGACAAAGGATTCAGAGTTTAAATTAAGTATCGATGGTCATGTTACCAAGTCAGATTTAGAAGTTGCCAATGCTTTTGAAATATTTTTTTCTGCTTTCCCTGTCACTTTAACTAGTGCCTTGGGCTCTTCCACCTCCGTTGCAGAGTCATTAATTAAAGATAATGTGCCTGAATTTTATAACGATTTTCATTTCCGTCATGTTAATGGGTCTGATTTAAAAGTTGCATTTAAATCACTTAATATTAAGAAAACGGCTGATCTATGGAGCATTTCCGTACATATTATAAAATCTTTATTTGACATTGTTGCTCCCGCCTTAATTGTGATATTTAATAGACGTATTGATTGTGGTGTGTTTCCTGACTTGATGAAATTAAGCAAAATTATTCCTTTGTTTAAATCAGGTAGTACATTAGACCCCACAAACTTCAGGCCAATATCAATACTACCTACATTTAGTAAGATTTTTGAAAAACTAATTCTCGCTCAGTTACTTAATTACTTTAATGAAAATAATCTGCTGCACACTAAACAATTCGGTTTCACTCATGGACGGTCAACATGTGATGCTGGGGTAAAATTACTAGAATGTATATATGAGGCTTGGGAGGAGTCACGGGACGCCTATGGGGTGTTTTGTGACTTATCTAAGGCTTTTGATTGTGTGCAGCATGAAACTCTAGTCAGAAAACTACACCACTATGGTATAAGAGGCATCGCTCTCAAGAGCGATCTCAAAGCTCGAAGATCAATCTTCTTACTTCTTATCTGAGTGATAGGGTTCAGAAAGTAGATGTTAATGGAAAGCGATCACATGGATCAACTGTAGCGATGGGGGTGCCACAAGGCTCTATTTTGGGCCCTTTCCTGTTTCTCGTGTACATTAATGATCTACCTCATCTTGTAAAGAATAATCACGAAATAGTATTGTTTGCAGATGACACTTCTTTAATTTTTAAGGTAAATAGACAACAATCAGAAATTGACGATGTAAACAATGCTCTTTCAAAAATAGTAAACTGGTTTAGTGCTAATAACCTACTTTTAAATGGTAGTAAAACCAAATATGTTAGATTTTTTACAAAAAATGAGAAACAAGTAAAAACCAGTGTGGTGATGGACAATGAGAGATTGGAATTGGTCAATAAGGTTGTCTTCCTTGGGATAACATTAGACTCTAAATTACAATGGGGTCCACATATAGAAACGTTATCAGGTAGACTCAGCTCAGCAGCTTACGCCGTAAGGAAAATACGTCAACTGACTGATGTTGACACTGCGCGTTTAGTTTATTTTAGCTATTTTCACAGCATTATGTCATATGGTTTATTGTTTTGGGATAGTGCTGCGGATGTTGACTCAATTTTTGTGCTCCAGAAGCGAGCTATCCGTGCTATTTATATGATGAGTCCCAGGGAGGCACTGAGAAATAAATTTAAAGAGATAAATATTATGACATTACATTCTCAATATATTTATGAAAATCTTATTTACGTTCATAAAAATCAAACTAAATTTAGGAAAAACAGTGATCTCCATCAATTTAATTTAAGAAATAAAAACAAACTCGCTGTGCATATTACTAGGCTCCATAAAATCTCTAACTCGTTCCCAGGTCAATGTATACGCTTCTACAATAAACTTCCAAATGACGCGTTTAAATTATCCATGGGTAAATTTAAAAGATTTATCAAAACTAGACTATGTCAAAAGGCTTACTATTGTATCTCAGATTACATAGATGATAAAAGTATTTGGAAATGAATTGCTCTTGTTATGTTAATGATTGTATTTGTGTTTAATGTAACGATATTGGCAATTAAAAGAGTCGGCCTTGAGTTTCTTGCCAGTTCTTCTCAAGAAGCCCCGTCGCCGGAACTGGCACTTAAATTCACTTTCACAGATAGTATGATGAAAGTGCATCTAAGCTCTGCGGATTTAAGTAGATAGTAATGATTTAGATACATGTCTTATATTTAATTTATATGACGTTTCTAAGTGCTTTATAAAGTCCAAGGAATAAAGATATTTTGACTTTGACTTTGACTTTGACTTTACCTAGCTGTCTTCTTGCCTCAATGGAAGCGCCGAACGAATCTATAGGTTAAAATATCTTATTTTGTAAAATCCAGTTAAGTAAATTTAGTTTTTGTCGCGAACTTTATGAGCGCGGTTGTGCTACTAAACAAATTTTCCTAATTTGATGTATATTTATTTTTAAGAAAGATAGTGTATTATGGTGCAAGTAATCTTTGATTAAAATGGTTTGAATCGGTGCTGTCGAGTCATTCCAAGAAGTCCTGCAAAACAGCAGATAAATTACATTATCGGTTTTACTATTGATTTATTGCAAGTAATGGAGAAACAAGAAGATTCCTGATTATATATTTCGGCATGCCCCTTAAGTCGGGAATAAGAAAAAGAAATACTACAAAGACGGGCTCTAAAAGGCTCTAAAGGACATTGATTGCAGAGCCGTAAAGCTATTTGTTAAATAAATATTAATTAAATTTATTTTTACAGCATTATATGAAGAAACGAGAAAATCATTTAAGTAATTTGATCGGTTTTTAATATTGATTGATAAGTGATTATATTTTATCTTGCATTTTTACAATACTATTACCGTTTTTAGGGTTCCGTAGCCAAACGGCAAAAAACAGAACCCTTATGGATTCGTCATGTCTGTCTGTCTGTCCGTCCCTATGTCACAGCCACTTTTTTCCGAAACTATAAGAAACTATACTGTTGAAACTTGGTAAGTAGATGTATTCTGTGAACTTCACACAAAAATAGAAAAAAAACAATAAATTTTGGGGTTTCTCTTAGAACTGAAACCCAAATTTTTTTTTCATCAAACCCATATGTTTGGGGTGCACTAGGGGGTATCTATAGATCAAAAATGATATTGAGGTTTCTAATATATTTTTTTTTCTAAACTGAATAGATTGCGCGAGAGACACTTCCAAAGTGGTAAAATGTATCCCCCCCCCCCCCCTTCCTGTAACTTCTAAAATAAGAGAATGATAAAACTAAAAAAAATATATGATGTACATTACCATGCAAACTTCCACCGAAAATTGGTTTGAACGAGATCTAGTAAGTAGTTTTATTTAATGCGTCATAAATCGTAACTTTTTATTATGTTACTTGCTGCTACGGAACCCTTATGGGCGAGTCCGACCCGCACTTGGCCACTTTTTTCATTAGCATATTTTATGGAGATATTTTTAAATAATATTTCAACCAGGAGAAAATTCTAGTTATCCATACAATAGAGGGGTCCATGTCAAATGCTTTGGACATTCTATTAAGTTCTGACAAAGGCCGTCTATTGTGGAACGTATTTTTTGGTCGCACCCGTTTAATTGGCGCAAGTCTGCGGCCGCCCAAAGCGATGTGATATTGGATCGGTTCGTATGAAGGCCATTGTTATTGATCTATTGAAAAGTTTTTTAATCTTTTCTTATGTTTGTACCTAAAACGTTTTATTGAAGACTAGCTTGCGCTGGCGACTTCGTGTGAGCATATCCCACTATCCCGTGGGGATATTAACAATTTTCATAAAAGTTGCCTGCCCCATGCATGGTATCTGTATATCAAATATCAACCCGATCCGTGCAGTGGTTTGAACTGTGCTTCGATAGATAATATGTTAACCTGGTCAGCTTAACGGCCAGGGTCCAAGTTTCTATACAATACTCATGGCGGGGAAGACGCACTGGTTGAAGTCTGTGGTCTTTAAAGTTTGCGGTATTTGCGCTGTAACATGATCTCTTAAAAAATGGATTATTTACTTCTCTTGTGCCAGAGGCTAGTTAGTTGTCGGCAAGATGCATGCAGGTGAAATAGCTTAGTCTCTAAATATGTCAGTAAGCTCCTTACAAAATTATTTACGGGTGCCGTAGCCATACAAAACGCTTGTAACATGATATCGACGGTGGAAAGGCAAAACAAAATAAGCGACATTTGGCCAATTGTTCAGTAGAGCTGTTTAAAGATTTTAAAATTGAAAAAATCATCATAACTTTTTTATTTATTGGAGGATATTTTTAATTTTTTGCGTGCAGATTAAACTTGATATTACCTATATACAGTATATAAAATAAAACGATTTTAATATATATTTTAAGAGATAGTGTCGTTTCATTTAAATGACTTTTCAAGTGAGTAGGGAAAAATACTTTATACGGCATCTAAGAAAAATGGTTAATGGGGTAAATTAACTTATGCGCCGTTTTTTATACAAGTTTGCCGGGAAAAATCTATGAAAAATCAAAGTAAAATTTAAACAAATAGGGATAAACAATTTATAACACTTTAACGAAAAAATTACGAATAGGAAAAAAGTATTATAAACTATGTATCCATATTAGTATACATTGGTAAAACACTTTATCGATCACAAGCAATGTTAAAATGTTATTGTTTTGCCATAGTCGGGACAGGGATTTGATTGATCTGGTTACTTTTCTAATTTGAAAATGTCTTCATTCATATAAAATTGTATTGTAATAGGTCTTATACGATCATTTGTACAAGACCGATTACAATACAATTTTATATCTCTTGCCTTTCATCATCGTCAAAATTTCTATGATGAAATTTTAACGATGGAAGGCAAGAGATTGTTAAGTTTTTATAATTTCAGCTTATGCATGTCAACTAGTCATGGATAAAGGTCTCTCACAAAGATATCCACACTGAACGATCAGCTGAACCTCGGAGTATATTGGTGTCTGGCGATCAACAGTCCATTCTGAAAGCCTCCTTTGATTTTATTATACCACTAAAGTAGCAAACAAGCATACGAGCCGCCTAATGGAAAGCAGTTACCGTAGCCTATGAACGCCTGTAACATCTGGGGCATTATACGCGCGTTGCCGATCCAGTAAAAACCTTCTCACGCCCTTTTTGAAGATTCCCATGCTGTAGTCTCCTTAGAAAACCTCGACAACCAGTTCATTCCACAGAATAACAGTACGCGGGATAAAACTTTTTTGGAACTCCACAGTACACGACCACTTAGGCTCAAATGTGTGAGGATGAAGTCCCTGTCGATGGCGAGCGGTGCGACTGTAGAATAATGTCAAACAACTCTGAAGACACCCCGTTGTATTGTACAATCGGTAGAACACACAAAGGGACGCAAAATCTCTTCTCAGACTTAAAGATTCTAGACCGTCTGTCAGTTTGGTATCGTCAACAATCCTCACAGCACGCCTTTCAATTGAGTCATGTTGAACACACCTAGTTTCTTCGACGACAGCTTTACCTTCTCCTTTAACTCCGAGAATCCCAATATTTTTGGCGATGGTAAGGGGTGTGTTCTGGAATTGAGAAGTCACACCAAAGGAGGTTTTCTTAGCGGTGAACACGCAGACATGTGTCTAAGTAGGGCCGAATTGAACGAAATTCTGTCGCCCCCAATCGGACACATTTTTCAATGTGCTCTCGATTTCTAACACAAGTTGTTCGCGGCTCTCCTCTACCAGAGAGCGGGCAATATTAGCTCGATCCGTGTAATAAGTTTCTCCGGTGATGTCGTCGGCATAGCAATGAATGCTGTCAATAGATAACGTATCATTGATATGCAGCAATAATGTCGATGCCATCGTAGCAACTGCTTTCCACAATGGCTCTAATATGCTTGTGCTGGACAAGAAGCTAGCGACCCATTCGCATAAACCCTCAGGTAGGTCTACCTGAGGGTTTATGCGAATGGGTATGCAGGCAACTTCGAAAGAAGACTACGATGCCATACCCGATCGAATGCCTTCGTTATATCCAGACTAACAGCCAATGTCTCACCTTGACTCTCCACGGCTGAAGCCAACAATGTGTAAGACACCAGTCGAGCGACCATGACGAAAGCTGTAGTGATGGTCGCTGATCAAGTCGTGCTCTTCTAGGCAATTCAGGAGCCGGTTGTTAATCAAGCGCTCCAATGCCTTGGAGAAAAGGGAGATAACAGCGATAGGACTGTAATTCGATGGGTCTGATCTGTCACCCTTTTTGGGCACTGGGTGCACGTTCGCAGTTTTACACAATGACGGATCTTGCCTGGTAGAATAAGAGAGAACAACAAGGCGCGTAAGAACAGGACACAACTCAGCAGTACACTGCTTTAGCTCCACAGCCGGAATGCCATCTGGCCCACTCGACTTATAAACGTGGAGGGATAGCAATGCCCGCTGAACATCTCGTTGAGTAAACGATATTTTCGGCATGGAATTAGCCACATTAGGAAACAGCACACCGCGGGATGGAAGGTGGTGAAGCGTCTCTGTCGTTCAAAATCGAGTTTGAGGCAAAGAGTTTCCCCAGCAGATCGGCTTTCTCCTTAGCACTGTGGGCCAGACTACCATCCTGTATTCGGAGTGGTAGAAAGAAACAGTTTCCTTCGGCACCCGTAGCAAGCGACCAAAAAGAAAAACCAGATGGGTGCTTAGCTAGGCGCTCACCAATCCTGATGATGCACTCAAATTTCGCCCTGGCAATTACTTTCTTACTGAACCTCGAAGCAGCATTGAACTCGCGTTTCAAGACAGAAACACCAGGATCTCCATTAATACGAGCCGTAGTCCAAGCATCGTATGCAGCTTGCTTGGGAGTTTGCTTCCCCACAAGACCGATTAAACCACGGCACTGTTGGGAATAAATAATTCCATTCCAGCCAAAACCCACTCAATCTCTATTCTTAATAGGTAATGAAGAGCCTCTTATCCGGCAATTCAAATTATATTAACAAAATCGGGGGATACAGTTAGTGTTGCAGCTATAAATCTATCATTTCCATCCAAAATTCAGTCACACCACGGGATAGATGAAGGCTCAAAGAATTTGTTTGTTTGTTTGTATGATCTTTATTGTTCAAATTACAATGTATAAGTACATTAAAAATAAAGCGATACAAAGGCGGACTTATCCCACATGGGGATCTCTTCCAGTCAACCTTAGAGTAACTGCGTGGAGTGGACATTACAATGATTGGCAAGTAGAACAATGAGTAAAAAATGAAAGGAGGGAATTCGCAAACAAATAAATAAATAAAATACACAAATAACTAAATCTTAAACTATAGTACACAGGCAATGAAAATATTAGATAATTTCAAGTCTCACCAGTAAATAATCTTTTTAATCCAGTCTTGAAAGAAAATAACGTAGGAGCCATCCGAACATCAACAGGCAGAGCATTCCACATTTTTGTCGATCTTACCGTGAAAGAGTTTGTATACGCATTGGTGTTTTGAGTAGGTATATCCAAAATCCGAGTTCCCGAACAACGCAGACGACAATCAACTTCCCGATACCGAAATCGTTCCTTTAGATAAAGAGGAGCGGATGGATTAAAAAGTACGTTAAAAAGCAGAGTGAGTATGTGGAAGTCTCTCCGAAACCTAATAGGAAGCAAACCAAGTTGCTTGCGAAAATGTGAGACATGGTCATATTTACGCAAACCGAAAACGTATCTAATACAAAGGTTCTGTAGACGCTCTAATTTATCAAACAGCTCTTCAGTCGGATCCAGATAGGCCACATCACCATAATCTAGTAAGGGAAGGAGAAGGGAGCGTGCCAACATCATTTTTGTACTGAATGGTAGAAAATCTTGCAGCCGTCTCAAAGAATGAAGCGACGCAAACAATTTACGACTGACCTCGTTAATCTGAGGCGCCCATGACAAGGTTTGATCCATGACAATACCTAGATTGCGAACAGATGAGGAGAAAGGAATAATTGTGCCTGAGAAAACAATGCTAGGTATTGACCTGGTCTCCAGTTTGGAAACAAAATAAGAACTTCCTACTATTATGGCCTGAGATTTTACGGGATTAATTTTTAGGCCGAAATTTAATGACCATGTTTCTATGGCAGCAAGGTCAGTGTTGATACTTTTAATAGCCTGTGCAAAATTATCCAGAGGGGCAGCGGTATAAATTTGAAGGTCATCGGCATACATATGATAAGAAGAGGAGATAGATGTAGTAATGTCATTAATGAACATTGCAAAGAGCACAGGAGAGAGTATGCCGCCCTGAGGGACACCAGCAGTCAGCTCGCACCAGTCAGATCTGCACTCATCGACCTTCACCAGTTGACGTCGACCCACGAGATAAGACCCAAACCATGCGAGCGAAGAAGGAGAGAAGTTATATGTTCGAAGTACTTGAAGCATTATGTCAAAATCAACTGAATTGAACGCGCTAGTGAAGTCTAGAAGAGCAAGAATTGTTAGCTTTTTATTATCAATATTACAACGTATATCATCAGTGACTTTGACAAGAGCAGAAACGGTGCTGTGCCCACCTCTGAATCCGGATTGATATTGGCTTAAGAGATTATATTGCTGTAGATGTTTTGTAAGGCAACGATGGACAAAGTGCTCCATAACTTTAGATAGTACTGGGAGGATAGAAATTGGCCGGTATTCGGAAAAAGATGAGGGATTAGGTTTCTTAGGAAAGGGGATAATATGGCCTAATTTCCACGAGCTAGGGAAAACCCCTGACACCAAGGAACAGTTAATAATATCCGCAAGAATAGGCGCAATTTCCTCCTTCACCAACTGAACCATATCAAGTGAGATAAGATCATTTCCAACAGCTCTAGACTTAATGGTATCTATAATCTTGATTACTTCCCCGGGAGTGATGATTGGAAATTCAAATTGAGGGCAATTATACATTGGGGAGTCAGCTAGATGTTTAAGTGTATTCTGTTTAATACCCGAAGTCAGGGATACCGGAGATGCACTAAAATGTTTATTTAAAGCATTCAGGTCTACGTTCCCTGTGAGGTTAGTTGGAGCTTTTCCTACACCCACGCTTTTGAGAAACTTCCACATCTTACCAGGTGAACAGTTTTCAATTGACTGGTGAATGTGTTCCCGCCTAGCATTTCTGCACATTTTGTTGCATAAATTACGCAACGCAATGTACTTTGCCCGGTTTTCTTCTGTGCAATTGTGTCGCAATTTAACTTTAGCTCTGTCACGCTTGGCCATCAGTTTTTTAAGGTCATCAGTGAGCCAGGGAGCCGGGAGATGCTTTACACGGACATTTCTGACAGGGGCGTGTTTGTCATAGATATTATTGATAATCCCATTAAAGGCTGTAAGCTTTCGGTCTATATTTTGCTCCAAAAGTACAGGGTTCCAGTCAATGTTACTGAGATCATCTCGGAAACTTCCACTATCCATGGCGTTGAAGTTGCGCAAGCTTAATATCTTATGTCTCTGCTTAGGAGGTCGAAGTTTGTAAGATACGTAGATAAGGTCATGTGCCGAAAAGGCTGGCGCATTATGTTGGCCATGAGCATCTACAAGCTCCGGGCTGGACGTGATAATTAAATCGAGTAGTGAAGGGGCACCATTATGAGGAAAGTGAGTGGGATTAAGAGGGGAAATGTATAAATTAAGCGAATTTAGAAGAGAAAGAAGATTTTTGGATCGATGGTCGTTTTTTATTAAACAAGTATTGAAGTCACCCATGATAATCACATGCTCATATTGGGCCCGTAAGTTAGAAAGGATAGATTCGAAAGACTGAAAATAGTTAACGTGAAGAGAAGGACTATAATAAACGCCCAGAAGGATTTTAGTGTGATGAAGAGTAACTTCCAAAAACAGATGTTCAGGAGCTTGGTACGCAGGGGCGGACAAAGAAATTATTTGGCTCGGTATATCGCTGCGCAGGTAAATTGCCACGCCACCATACCCCATCACTTTACCAGAATTATCTTGCGGCTTTGTACAGATGCGATCATTCCTAATAAGCCGAAAACCGGGCAAAGGGTACAGTGTGGATGGTAGTGAGGGTTTCAGAAAAGATTCCGAAATCAGAACCGCATGGATCTTTTCCGACGAGAAAGTAGACAGCAAGTCGGGGTAATGGCTAGGCACACTCTGTGCATTGATGTGGACGACATTGAAATTTTTCCTAAAGGTGGAGAAACTTACATCTAGATTATTGGCCAAAGAGGCAGCAGCATCAGAACTAGTGAGACTATCATTAGAAGAGGAAAGAGAAAAATATTCAGAGTCTGAGTCCACATCTGACAAGTCAGACATGGGTACAGGGACTAATGTAAGACTATAATATAATATTATTAAATGGTAAATATACTAATACACTTATCTGTTTAACTGTGTCTTTAAGTTGCCAATAGCACAACACCGCACCCACGCTGCACTCGAAGCTAGGGAAGCAGCATGATAGTAGCTATTAGAATGAAAATTGATACTTCCGTACCCGAACGCAGTTACTCGTCAGCTATTACAAACAGTATTAAACATAACACATAAAAGCAGTTAAATCAATGGACCGCTGTAGGCATAATACTTTATAAGAATTACACAACAATATGATAGTATTGACAAAAAACAAGAATAATCGTTGTACACCGCGTGCAATAATAAATATAAGTGGCATACAGAAAATATAAAATCGAAGATAAAACAATATGAAGAAAGAAAAAGACGACTACATACCGAATACTAGTAGCAGTAAACAATACTTGTAATAAAATATGAGATAATAATGACAATCGATTAATTGTGTACCTACGAGAGTAGTAATTTATTGAGACACCTACCCCACTTAGGTATACCGTCCCCGTTTGGTCGCCTTCGGCTCCACGGAGACGGTATACCTAAGTGGGGTAGGTGTCTCAATAAATTACGGAGACGACCTAACTGGCGTCATCTTCGTCAAAAATCTTAACTTTACTCGCAGATCACATTGGTCTCATCCTTTCTAAATATTCAAAAAAAGATAAGCGTTTAATTTACATAAAATCAAAATATTCCCATCAAGACGATAAATATAGTATATATAAATGTGTGCATGGCGAACATAACAGTCATTTTGACATAGCACTTAAAGAGACATGTTAACATGAAATTTATTAAACAACATCAGTCACTTCACTTTGAAAATGTGTGTTTGGAACCAAAAAATAAAATTTATCGTCATGGCAAATTACTGCCTAACACTGTCAGATGTATCATATGTGGTCCATCTAATTGTGGTAAAACTAATTTAATTATAGGCTTGCTTTTACATGAGAATGGTCTGAGGTTTAGAAACGTTTATGTTTACTCAAAAACACTTCATCAACCGAAATATCTATTTTTACAAAAAGTTTTGCAATCGGTTCCAGGCATCTCGTTTGCAAAATATTGTGATAAAGAAGAAGTAATTAATCCCCAAGATGCGAAATGTAATTCAATAATTGTTTTTGATGACGTAGCATGCGAAAATCAAAACAGCATGCGTGACTACTTTGCGATGGGCAGACACAGAAATATAGATTGCTTTTACTTAAATCAGACTTATACGAAAATACCAAAACAGCTAATTAGGGATAACGCTAATTTAATAATACTTTTTAAGCAAGATGAAACAAATATGCGTCATGTGTATGACGAGCATGTAAATACAGACATGACGTGGAACCATTTTCGTGAAATGTGTGCAAGAATTTGGAGTGAGCGTTACAGTTACTTGGTCATAAACAAGGATTGTAAAAAAAACGAAGGTTGCTATAGGAACAAATTCGATACATTTGTAGTTTTTGATTAATATTCTTATAAAAACATATACTTGAAACGATTAGAGTTAATCTTGATTAAGCACTAGCTCCATAAGGTACTGTACGCTTGTGATATTTATAATGGAGCAAACCTTAAAAAAACAAATTGTTAAAGCTGCAGAGGCAGTAAAACGAAAAGTAGAAAAGTTACGTGATACCGAAATTCAGAATAAAAATGTACTGGAGACAGTTTTTAAGCCGGTGACTGGTCCTCTTACAGAAATAATTAATGCCAAAAAGAAAAAATATAATGAATATGCTAATAATGACCAGTTCGATTCTTCGATAAACAAAACTCTGGTAAAAGGAAAATCAGGCTTATATAACGATTCTGTAATTTCTCCAAAATCTGATAAAGAAAAAAATGTAGACGTTGAGAAATATGAATATAATGATTCTCAAGAGGAAGGTGATGGTAATGATTATGTTGATGATGATAACGATACTGATGATAGTATTGAGAACAGTTTTCAGTCAATTGACAATAGCTCGATTTCAAATCAAGATGCGCATCCTGGTCCTTAAGCAGTGAAGTGCACAAAGACATTCCATTTGGAATTAGACATGATCATGGTAAATTGATGTTAGGCTCTGCTCGTGTAAAAATCGATGATGATTTCATCACAGTTGGTGGACAAAAACATGAAACAACAGCTGGATTAAAAGAATTACTGTGTTCTAAGATTCCCAACTTAAAAATAGTCACTGAAAATGATCTTAAAATTTATAAATCCTTATTAATTTACACAAATGCTCATAGACGAGATTATAATCCCGGAAAGCCAATCAAAAGCAATAAAGGTCAGAAATATTTACAAGTTATTAAACCAATGTTTAAATATCGTAAAGATTCTGATTTAACAGATAGTAGTGTTTCAAAAGGAGAAGGTCTTCCTGTGATGAAAAAATGGCGAGAAAATGTCGATTTCATTTATTGGGATGATCCTAATGAATTAGTTGAAAGACTAAAACTTTTAATCGCATCGAAAGATGCTGGCAACACAGGATTGGACAATGAAATAATATCAATCATTGAAGAGTTGCAAGAAAGTGGAATTATTAATCCTTAAAATGAGATGTCATAAACTAAAGTGTATCATTCGAATTTGGACTTGCTAATATATTACACCTTTAAAATGAATGTAGATAAATTTGGACACCATATTCATAAAAGAATGCGTCTGTCAAACATATTCAACATTTCCGAAAATGTTTTATTAAAGACGGAGCAAGGTGATTTTGATTTAAAGTTATGCACATTACGAGGTGTGAAGTATCCTGCAGCTTCAGATGAAGTTGCAAATAAGGAATACGTTGATCAAATTATAGAGAATAGATTTTATACAAAGGAAATCACTAATGACATGTTAATGAAACATAGAAATAAAATTATAAAAGACATAGAAGATATGCTTGAAGAGTTGCATGCTTCAGATTAACTTAGATAGATTAGATTAGAGATTAGATTTAGATTAACTTAGATATATTATCGACTCCCAGTTACGACAACACCATCGACAGCATCGAGTATCATTCATACAAACCGTACGTAACAAGCTTCAGTAGAAATGATGAGATTCGCATACCAATCAATCAACAGGATTTGTATATACTACCATCAGCAAGTACATTGTATTTAGAAGGCACTGTCAACATCTATAAAAATAGTCAGGGAAGTAAAGATAAAGAAAGAGTTAAAAATGTTCGCTTTTCTAATAATCCACTATTGTACCTTTTCCAAGATATTCGTTATGAGCTAAATGGAGTGGAAATAGATCGGATAAAAAATGCTGGAATTACTACAACAATGAAATCATTCATTTCTATGAGTGAAAGCGAATCGAAAATATCTGAAGCCTGGGGATGGAAAATCAATGGAACGGAAAATAAACACGGTGGATATTTTTCAGCTTCTATTCCACTCAGTAATATTCTCGGTTTCGCTGAAGATTATAAAAAAGTTATTATAAATTGTAAACATGAACTTATACTCTTGAGAAGCAACACCAACTTAAATGCTGTCATATTAAATGATGGTGAATTTATTGAAAGTATTGATATACACAAATTAGTATGGCGGGTACCGCATGTCAAAGTATCTGATAGGGAAAAATTACAGCTATTAAGACTTTTGGAGAAAGATCGATCGCTTCAACTAACGTTTAGAAATTGGGACCTTTATGAATATCCATTATTACCTCAAACATCAAAACATACGTGGGCTATTAAAACATCTTCCCAAATCGAAAAACCTCGATATGTGATCATAGGATTACAGACGAATAGAAAGAACAACAAATCGATTGATATGTCTCATTTTGATCACTGTAATTTAAGTAACGTTAGGGTATATCTGAATTCAACTTATTATCCATACGAAAACTTTGATATAAGTTTTTCTAAGAATGGTTATTCTTTAATATATGAACAATATGTTAGATTTCAGCAGTCTTATTACGGACGTCGATCAGAACCGTTGCTAAGCGCAGAACAATTTAAAAGTATAGCTCCACTGTTTATTATAGACTGCTCTCGACAAAACGATAATTTGAAAACAGGAGCAGTCGTAGACGTGAGAATAGAAATTGAAAGTGAATCAGTTTTACCAGAACAAACAGCAGCTTATTGCTTGATTCTCAACGACTGTATTGTAGAGTATAGACCATTAAGCAACATTGTTAAAAAAAGATGAACTCTTCAAATACTCTAATAGTTGACGTTCAAGGATTTAAAGATACAAAAAATAATTTTATAAGCAAAGAATTAGCTATTGCAACTCAAGAGTATACCTTATTGTTTTTAGTGAAACCTCCTTATCATTTTCAAAAATTATCAAAAGAAGAAAAAAGACAAGTAAGGTGGTTAGAACTAAATCGGGGAATCAACTGGGCTGAAGGCCACATTGACTATCGTGAATTTAAACGCATAATTGTTCCATATCTAAATTCTATGCAAATTTTTACTAAAGGTCTGGAAAAATCTAAATGGATTAAAGATATATGCTCCAACTGCACTGTGATCGACTTAGAAAACAAGGGATGTCCCAGTATTTCAAAACTGTCTAATATTTATTGTAAAGCTGATGAACTAAATTGTTTAAATCATAAAAAAGCGTGTGCGTTAAAAAATGTGATTTGTATAAAAAAATGGTACAATGAAAACCAATTGTTATTTAATTAATTTTATATATAAATAAAAAAGTTTTTTTGTGAAACAACTCGTTTTTATTCATATCCGTGAATTATACACATTACACATTTTTATACATTACAAAACTAAATTCACTTCAGAAAAAACCTACTAAAAGATATCTACTAAGTTATATATAATTATTTATTTTGATTTTCGACTTTATTTGCTTTAAATCATATACAATAGTTTATTTATACAGTTTTAATCATCATTAAAATCATTATAATTATGTTAACTAATATAAATACAGCTTACATTATAGAACTTACACAGGAGGTTTAAATTTACCTTAACTTAAGTTACCTTAAACTAAGTTTATACATCACACAAATCACACAAAATCATAATAATTTTCACAAAGTTTTTTGCTAATTTTATTTATTAACATTTGTGTCTCGTCCATAATATTGTCTACTGTATCACTTACTACGTACTGAGCATTTAGCACAATCACCTCCTTATTCTCATTTTCATGTTCTTGCTGTCCACTAATATCCAGAATTTTTATTTGGATCATTCGTACACCTTTTTTCTTCTCATTATTGATCACAAATGATTGACATGTAGGTTGCTTCCTCTTTTGAGGTCTCACTCTTTTCTCAGGAACGACCCCTTGCTGTTCTGGCATATGCCAGCTTAAACTTGGAGTCGGAAATCGCTGTCCACACTGTGAGAATATAATGTCTGAAGATTCCGACATGATGACCTAAAATAAAAATAATAATAATAATAAGTAACAATTAGTAATATATCAATATCACATAACGAAATAATATCACAGATATGCATATTAATACTTACAATTGATTTATTTAATAATTATGTGATGCAATCACTGCGATGACTATCGATCTAATGACAGGAAGGACTATGCAAATGTACTTGGTGCAGATATTTAAGCAAGTTCGAACTTGCAGCGGTGCGAAATGCGATATGTTATTGAAAATGGAGATAAAACACGTGCATAATTACAGGTTTGAACATGCTTTTTGTGGAATTCGTTGTTTTTGAGTTGAAATCAAACACATGTTTAGGTAATCTTAATATATATTTTTATTTAATAACTTTAACCTAAAAAATACAAAATTTTATCCTAAGTACTGCTATATTTAATTATAAAATACAATCATTTGAAATTAATTCAACTTACAATATTGTAGCATTTCCCCATGCCAAAGTAGATATCTTATCAGCTAATACAAATCGTTTATCATCATTGCTGGAGAGTGCTATTTTATTCGTACTCTGTGTATATATTTCATGTTTTATTGACTTAAACAATAAGTTTTTTTTGCGAATGATATCACAATTATACAATACGTTTTTATAATCTGAAATTTTGAATGATTTTGTAATACATTTTTTTGTGCCTTTAGCCTTTTTTATGGTTTTGTGTAACGTTTTAATACAATAAAGCTTGGAGCGCAGTCCTACAAATTCTTTAATAATTTTACCTGCCATTTCATCCTTAAAAAGACCGGGAACTTTCTTATTAATAGTGGGTAAGTTAAATTCGTTGTCAGAATCAAAATTGCTGGTATCAAAATATTTTAAGAAATGTGCTTTAACATCTTTATAAAAGTCGTCTGTATTTACATTGTAAACTAGACTATCCGTGTCGGTATAACATAATTCAATTCGTTCGCCATAAAATGGTTTCATTACAGAATAGTGGAAATCATACATATAACACTTCGATAGCTCTAATACAACAAATCCGATATATATCGGTTTATCGAGAATAACGCGCGAAGGTTTCATTTGTATCGCTACCAAATCAATCAATCAGCAAATACGGAAGCACTATGAAAATATGGGCTGGCTATCAATTTTTCTGCACAAATTGACTTTTTTGTCTTATTATTATGATCACACCATTTATTTACCAATTTTACGTCTATTCGTTGTTCAGTATTTTCTAAAGTCTTTCCAAAAATGCTATTGTTAAGCAGTTTAAAAAAATCTTGTTCAAACGCAGTTTCTGCTTTTTGTCGTAACTGTGTATTAAGATCAATATATTGTTTTAAAAAACAGCTTTGCTTGAATGTAATAGCGCGATGAATTTTTCTTAGCTTCAAACCATGCTGTAAACATTTTTTTAAATGTACGTAATGAATAACGTAATGATATTTATCATATAAATTTGGTATAAGTTTTTTATTCTTACCACCAGGTGGTAAACATTTTTCTGGACAAAATGGAAAGTCATTATGTTCAGCATGTAATGTTTCAGGGTAAATTAAATCCACTTCAAGTATATATCCATTGTCCGCAGTATCACTAATATCATTTAAATTACGCTATAAATCATGAATTTCTTGTTTATTTATAAATCTAAAATCAGAAAACGGTAAAGGTAGACACATACTATAACCGTATAAATTGTTACTATCTAAATACATGATAAATGAATTTGGACGGGATGGATCATAGTAATCTAAATATTTATGATTAGCTTCAACATGTCTTTTTGAACACATACAAACACCACCTCGAATACCTTTTTGTATCATTCTATACATTTCCATATCACTGATCAGTTCTAATTTAACTTTTGTTTTCAAAAGCATTGCATCGAAGGATAGACTTGGCGCTGTAAGATAAAATGCTGGATCGAGATTATAATACCGTTTACAAGTTTTTCTAAAACTCTCAAATACATCTGTCAACAATAAAACATCTGTCTTTAGATATAAATCAGTGTACATACCCATATTTTGAATATTGAATACGGACCAAACAGATTGAGCATGCTCATATTCCTCATCAGTAACTGTTTCATTAGTCATAGAGTTGAAAAAACTATTTTTAGAGGGCAAACAAGTGTCTTCATAACATTTCAATTCAGACATATAATCATAGGGGTACACTCCTTTGCGGGTAAGCAGACTAAATTGGTATTCATCCGGAAAATAAAACTTTAATTGAATAAACTCCTGTTTTTTCATAGTACTTACCAGTTTTTCTAAACTGGTGCCTAAAAATCTAAACGAGTCCACAAACCGAATCTGCATGCTTTCTTCGGTAGATATAGGTATAAACTTTGTGAAAGAAATATAGTTTTCTTTTGTTTTAGGTAACACTTTAATAGGCCCAGGAGCTTTACTTAATTCTTTTATGAAAAGGTGACAATCATACCCAGATAAATTATGAAAAAATATGGGTAAAAATTTCGGTAATTTGTATTTTAAATTACAAATACTGTGCGCGGCTCCCCTATAGCTACCGGTTATATGGCAGTGTTCTCTAATACGATCTGTGAATAAAAACTGATCGCATATATGACATGTTACGGCATTTTCAAAGTCACGAGCATTATCGTCTGTAAAAATAATGGGAGCGTTATTTTGTAAAATTTTATGAATTTTTTTGCATCTCTGTATGTAGACTTTATGAAATGAGCTACACAATCCACACCCCGGTACGTAACGTAACGGTTATACTTATCATCTAGCATACAGGTGATATGATAAGCATAAGCTATAGGCACATGTCGCTGACGAGTAACAGTATTCGTCTTAGTTGGATCTGGGTCACATGATTCGTACCGTTCTAGCATTGTTTCAAAGTCAGCGTATATAACAAAAGGTACAATTTGCTTTCGGTTATAATTTTCGAATTGTATAAATGATCCTTTTAGAGGTAATTCAGCAACAATACCGCTACAATTATGCGAGTAAAGAGCATTGTTTGAATTAAAAAACATTAAACAAACGTTGCATAGGTATTGCCTACCATGACGTTTCGTTATTTGGGTTTTAAGAAGCCGCGGTAAATCTTTAATGAAATAATAATGCGATAAATCACCACTTTCTAAATAAAGTATATGAATCACCTTTTCCTTAACATTTTTTGGTTTGTAAAGCGGTCCTACTACAGTGTTATTTTTTAAGCCATAAATATAAATACAAATATCAGGATTATTTTCCTCAAATTGCGCAATGTCCGAGAAATTTAAAGGAAAAGTTATGTTATTCACGTTTAAAACGTTTCGAAAATCAGGATAAGACGATATTCTTCCGGGATGATGCTTAGCGGGATATAAAGCAGCCACAACTGACCATAGAAAACAATACTCGTCTTTATTGTGAATATTAATACAAGCTTTTTTCGATTTGATCGCAGGTGGCAAATCAATAAATCCAGATCCTCGCAAAGGCTGATATTTATTAAGATTGATTTCTAAATGAACTACTTAAAAATGTCCAACCACTATCACGACCTTGAAATTCGTATATCTTTTTTGATAAAGTGTTTTCGGCTTCCGATGCTAACAAATCATAATCATAATTCTGATGAAGCGTATAGTTCTTAGTGCTAAATGACTTCATCTCTTGGGTATCATTTTTGAACATTGCAAATAAAGCAAAATATTCGAAATTAATTTTTATACAAGTATGTTTCTTAAGAGATATGTCTATTAACATCTTAATTTTTTCTCGAATACTGTTCAAAAATGAACCTAATGTATAGTTATCATTCGGATCAATTATTCTGTAGGAAGCTATGCGATTCCGAAATACAGAATGTATTGTTTCAACCCCTTCGCAAAAATGAGAAATATTTTTATTTTTATGATTAGTACTACGTAGGTGCCCTATCCAGTGACTGCGCTCAACAGAGATATTACAAATCGCACAAAAAGGCATTTTTAAGTTTGGGTACCACAAAGTATTTTAACTTAAAAACCTACAATAACAATCTTATCTATATCTAATCTATCAATTTTAGTTTTATAGTTGAATTATATGACAATAGCTATTTATTAATATAAAACTGCTAATAAACTTATTTACACTAACTATGCACTTTTCAAAGTTAGGGTACCACAAAGTATTTAAACTTTAAAAACCTAAGGTCAGAGTGTAAAGTCATAAATATGATTCGATATTTAAACAAGAAAATTAAGTAATAATCTTTATTCAAACGTAAAATGTATATCGCATCTTTCCATTTATTAACATTAACAATCTCATCTATATCTAATCTATTAATATAAAACTGTTAATAAACTTATCTATACTAACTGTGCACTTTTCAGTTTACCCCAAGGTATCTAAACTTTAAATTATCTGACTGTAAAATTAAAAAATATTGTTTCAATATTTGGACAAGGAAATCCAGTAAAAATATTAATTATTCATTTTAAGTTTGCGTTAAAGTATCTAAAACTTAAAAAATGTTATAACTATCAGACTGGAAAATAAAAAAGCTTTAAAATGTAAACATGAAAATCAGGATAACGTATCTATTTTATATTCATTTATCGCTGTAATAAACGGGCTCTGAATCGTTAAAAAATTCATGAACCCGTTTCATGAAAGTTTGAAGAGCATCCCATTGAGACGTATCCCTATTTAATTGAACTTTTAATGTCACTGAGGCTTTCTTCCACCGTTCCTCCGGAGGTGTGGATATTACGTCGACCGTTTGGTAGACTTTCACATCCACATAAAAGTCTCCATTCAAGTCTGCAGTACGTTTCACTTTGCCGTTCGCGACGCAGCTAACTAAAGACGATATGAGGGTCCCTCTGCTCGTTGTCGGTCTTACGACGTCCTCTTCCAATTCAAAGAGATCCCGCTCGCGCCTTTTTTTACTGTAATGTAATTAAACGTTCTATTAAGTACCAGTAATATCATATGAAAACTAAAGATGCAAGTGGCTTCCTTAAGAGCCAAAGCCAAATTCACCTGCGTTTGGTGCACCCTGTTAATACAACAAAATTAAACAAAGAAACGACGCACTGATGAAAGAGAGGTAGGGTGCATATATAGCCCAACTGGAAAGGACCTCCACATTACAGAATATCGCAGCTAAATATCAATTCCTAGACGCATGTTGTGTTCTGCGAGTGAGTGAGATTACCAGAAGTCTAGAAATTGATGCGACAGAAGCAGCGTGATAGCACACAAGCGACACCCTTTTTATTGCTAGCGTTCATATAATAATGATGATGATGATGATGTTCATAGGCTACGGCAACGTTTTACATAAATACCGACCGTATACTTGTTTACCACCGATGAGTGATAAAAAATCCCTCTACTGCACAGAATACCAAAATTTAATACCAATTCCTCCAGATTGTTGTGTTCCTGCAAATGAGTGAGCAGAAAGAGAGGACTTACTCACATGCTAGTCGAAGACGATTAGTAAAAGAAAGTAACATCGCTCATAGGCTACGATAACTTTTCCCTAGAAGTTGCGGAATTACCATTACTCTATATGTTACAAATTCATAGTCTACGGTAATCATTTTCTATGTGTAAATGATAATAATTACTCGTTACTGTAAATTACCTTGGTTTTGATCCACAAGTGCCGAAGACAGTGTCAGCGCCTTTGCGCTTCGTCGCGGCTTGCTTTTTTGGTTTTGTTGGAGGGTGTTTACTTTGTGTGCGATTCTGCACCGCCGAGTGGTCAGTTTCGGAGTCCGACCTGAAATCAAGCACAAAAGTATTATTTTTAAATATGAAGCAAAACTAAACTATAATATAATATAAAGGTATCAAGTAAGCGTGCTGCCTGCTTGATGCTAACCAGCACCGTAGCGTAACCCATGAATGTTTGCAACATCAAAGGTATTACTCGTGCGTTACATAGCCTATTTATAAGAACTATACATAGAGTGAATACATTTTGACGAGCTCGGTGGTCGAATGGTTAGCAATGGCCACTTTGATTCCCGCACAAGACAAACATTTGTATGCATGAACATGTCTGTTTGTCTTGGTCTGGGTGTTTCATAAGTATTATAAGTATGTATTTACAAAAAAATGTATTTAAGTACATTTATCAGTGGTCTAGTACCACAAGCTTTGTGCTTAATTTGGGACTAGATGGCGCTGTGTAAATTGTTCAAAAATATTTAATTGTTATTATTATTTATTTATTTTAATCCAATATCATTTTTGGAGACAATGTACCCTGCTGATTGACAAACGAGAATGTGACGAAATAAAGATAGGATACAGCAGTAGTTTGTTTAAGGAAGTGCCTCCTCCATACAGACACTCACAACCAAACAACAATTCCCTGGAGGTGTTTCTGCGATGCTGACAGATCATCCTAATATCACAGCTAACGACAACACTACTATAACTATGCTATATCAGGCGGTGATACATACCTGTTTGTTCCTCCACCCATCCTCCATCCTAGCTACATAGAAGACGCAGTGGTGGGAATGTGTGGTGGACCCCAATCCCGACACCTGTTTGATACTTAAAGTTATAATTAAAAAATACTTACTTACATTTTATGAAGTGGTCAAGGGTAACACTAACACCTACACACAACACTTCACTAGTATTATAACTCTAGACTGCCCTTGTATTACACTGATCACACTTTACACACTACTACACTGTACACTGCTCTTGTAAGTAATGATTATCACTCGAAGTCTCAGGAACCAATATGAAGTTTTAATCCAAATTAATCGCTTTTATTTGCAAGAAACACCAGATCAGCAATATTTTCTTCATTGCATATTAAACTTTAAATACATATAACTTACGAATCTAACACTACAGTCACAGACATAAGTGGGTCATTCTTAGACATTCTTAGAAATTTCCATACATTAATTCTCACGATCTAAGAAAATATTATTATTTTTTTCTCACGACATCCATGTAGGAGTTTTTAAGTATAGTATATAGCAAGAAAATATCATCATCATCATCATCATCATCGTCATCCCTATTAATGAGAGCATATTATCGAGAGAACAGAAATTTTAAGAGTTAAACAACAAGAAAACACAGAAAGTATTTACCAATAAAATTGATATTTAAAACTTTTATAGATTCGTTTCGAATTTTTTTTCTAAATAGGTACCTTTACTTGAGTTTATTCAATAATTTCTGTTTATATTAATGTTCATATTTACATATACAGATTTAGCTAAGATACATATGTGAATCGTAAAATGAACTTAAAATGAAACTATATGTTCAGAAAAGAAAATAGAAAAAAAACTATGTACAACTTAAAATAAAATTGCGACAAAATATTCCTCGCACCACCATCAAACAGCAATAAATTACAATCTATTCACTGTACTTGGATACTCTAGTAATTAAAATAATGTAGATGAAAATCAAATTTTTGAAGACTGAGAATCACCCATTTATGCTACATACGTCATCGTAATTACAAAGCGAAGTCTTATGATTACTAAAGCAAATTCGCATTAAGCGTGATAAGACACGTGTGTAAAATGACACTTTAAAATCACTTACACTTTGAAATAACAAGTTAGGTTTCGTGGGAACAGAATTATAAGCATGTTGTAGCTAAAGTAGAAATTAGTAGTTTTAAAGGTTGTGTGGCTAGTTATTTAATATATTTTTTTTCTGAATATCACAATTATATGTATTTGAATATGATCTACGAGCATATCAATATTTAATGTATTAACCAGTGCAGTTAACCTCTGTATTGAGGTAACATTTTTTATGACAGATTTCATTAAAATCCGTACAGTAGATAAAGAGTGAAAGGATCAGTGTTTCATGCTACTTTTGTAATATCATATATATACGATATCGATATACCGTACGAAGCAGTTATCACAACCTACACATATTTTCACTACCGTGTTGTAGGGCTCCTACGCCCCCTAACTTATTCTTATGGTATGTACCTCTTTAATCAAACAAGCTAACAAAAAGAAGTTTAAATATTAGTTTTATAGATAACACATTATACACTTTTATAAATCGGTTAATTAATACATTAAAGTGCGCACTTGGTTACAATTGTTTGAAGGACGTTCTCACGTCGCCGCTTGCTGCATGCGGGTTTCATATTTCTGTTGATAAGGAATTGCACGACGCGTTGATACAAGTTTATATTTGTCGACTTGATGGGAATATTTTTGATTTTATATAAATTGAACGCATAACTTTTTTGAATATTAGAAAGGATGAGACCAATGTGATCTGCGAGTAAAGTTAAGATTTTTGACGAAGATGACGCCAGTTAGGTCGTCTCCGTAATTTATTGAGACACCTACCCCACTTAGGTATACCGTCTCCGTGGAGCCGAAGGCGACCAAACGGGGACGGTATACCTAAGTGGGGTAGGTGTCTCAATAAATTACTACTTACGAGTTGAACACCAAAAAAAAAAAAGAATAATAATAAAAAAAAAAATACGTTGGTTTCTGGCAGGAATTTCAATGTGCAGGTTTGTGCTACTTACGAAATTTTCATAATTTACTGATTATAATCTATAATAATCTATAATATTTATATATTTTATTTATACAATTGGATTTAGAAATAGTGTGATATGCTCTGGTCATTAAAGATTTCACCAATCTACATAGATTATAGTCAATTTTTAATTAGAAGTTTATATCACCACTATCGAAGTGCTTCGAGATAGCAGCAAATCCGCACCATCGATTCCGCCGTTAACATATGTCATTAAAAGAAATTGTTTATTGAAAGATTCCAGACTATATCTTTCGGCATATATGAAAAGCAGGGATGTGCATACAATATTAAGATGTATTATTACAATGACAGTAGTCAGGCTACAAAGAACCCGTATCCAAAGATAAAAAAGTAAAACAAAACTTAACATCAACTGTCAGAAACGTCATATTCAGTTCATAACGAGACGTCAAGTTGTTCAATGCCTTCAAATCTAACCTTTTCTACCTTGCATTTTTACAATTATTATCAAGAAAAAGTGAAGTACATAAATACAGCCACAGTCAGTATTTGAAAAACATACAACGGTTATTACTTAATAGAAACCTACTACCATAAGATCACATTATTGGTACTACCTAAAAAAAAACATGACTGACCGTGATCGATGTGCGCCTTATTTGGTTGATGGCTTCGTCGCTGTCCTTGTAGACCGCACCTGCCGCGTGGGCTGCTCAAAATGCCCCATAGAAGACTCCTTCGAAGAGCTGGTTGTCACCGGCATTTTGGCTTTGGCATGAAGCTCCTGGACAATTTTCAGCTCCGCCATCGTCACCAGTTTATGTCGCGAACCATCGGGGGTCACAGCAACAATTTTCCCATCACCGCTCGACCAACACCCCTTGACTCCCAGGGTTTTGCGTGCCTCGACGAAGACTGTGTGACGTGTATTGGTCAGGAACTCCGATACTGTCCGGCCCGATCCCTTAAATAGTCTCTTTGCGGCCCAGACTTGATTACGTGCAGAGCTATAAATGAATCGCACCAAAATAGGACGGGGTTTTTCTGATGAAGCATGTTTCCCCAATCGTATGCATGTGTCAATGGCTTGCACAGTATCATCAGGCAGTAGCAAGACTTCCTGATACAGATTAGCAACCGTACCAGACAAGTCCTCATGTTCCTGCTCTTCCACACCATGTAACAACAACATCTTGGAGCGTGAGCGCATCTCCAGACTGTCTATGCTCTGCGTAACAAGCTCCAATTGTGATTTGAGCATTGACACATCTTTCCAGATAGTGGCCTTAAAAGTTTGAAACTCACTGGCTAGTGATGAGGCATCGTGGGTGTCACTGGTGGTGCTGCGGCTGAGAGAGTCTTCGAACGATGAAATTTTTGTAGTGAAGAAATCAGTCATCTCGTCCATGTTTTTCTTCAGCAGTGCAAGAGTGTCCATTCTTGAGTCTTGTATATTTTAAAGTGAAGTGATAGGAGTGAATTAATTAGCTGACGGTGAGGTGCAAGTGTTTAGCTATATAGGAAGCATGTGATAAAGGTACTTGACTTAATTATTCTATTTTTAAATAATAAATTATCTGCACTAATTCAAAATACGTGTTGATGTTTCTACTCCTACCCACCAAAAAATTACTTATTTATTACGGTAAGTTACCATTATGGAACATCACATCCGGAAATCACTTGATTGAGCAGTCACGTGCACACAACTGTCAAGTTATCGTTGCAACTGGTACCTTATTTATGTGAAACGCCAATTTGATCACACGATATTTATCAACTATTTCAAAAACACACATGTGAAGCGCCTATCTCGTAAAAAATCATGTAAGGAAAAACAATTGACTCACCAAAATAAAACATATTAAAGTTAGTGAAAGTAACTGATAAGTCGTTTACAATTAAAAATATGACAGGAAAAACAACTGAAACGCCACTAGTTGTGTTTTTCTTGCAAGGAACAATAAGTTATGCGACACGTCTTCTTATATGTTAGTAGGGAAAAAGTAATAAAAAGCCAAAGGTAAAAAATACACAGACGGGTAAAATGAATTATATGCCATCGTCGTAAAAAAGTTAGTTAAGTCAATAAATTAAAACACGCCGATGGTATTTTTATATCCATCATACGACAATGTTAATAATATATGTCATAAAATTGTCGTTTGAAGGGAGCGAAATTTTAAAATGGCCCTGTTATTACATTAAATGAAACGCCAAAAAGTACCTCCAAATAGACTGTAACCCAGACAGATCGATAGAGAATCAAAAATCCTATCGAACTGTATATAAAACTCAATTTCGGTCAAAATGGCGTTTCATTTGTTTTGCCTTTCCACCGTCGATATATTGCTCGAGCGCTGTCACCCCCGATGCCGACGTAGCAACTCCATCGAACTTGGTGACTCACTTACTCGTAGGGATACAACAACCCTCAAAGGAGTTGTTATTTTGTTGCGATATTCTGTGAGGTGGAGGTAGGTGCCTCTCTTTCGCCACAGCCTCGCTAATAAGTCATCTTTTTGGTGCACCACGTGTAGGTGGTTGGCTTTGGCTCAAAGATGGTGGTGAGCCTTTTACACCTCAATATCTTACGTTACGTCATTTAATCGCTACTTTTGACGTGTGTTTTATTTTGTATTCCATCATCGTCATCATCGTCAAGACTTCCTCCACTGCTCAACATGGATAGTACTTCTTTAACATAATGAGCAAATTTGGATGAAGGAACGAACGAACGAACGAAAGAATGGTAAATGAATGAACGAGCAAATGAATGAAAGAATGAGCGAATGAATTTTATTATGTTATTATAAAAAGCAAAAACATTATTCTTATATAAATTACGACCACTTTATCTCGTAATTTGACCAGCATCAGCCATAATACCCCAACTTATGTTGTTACATTAAGCAAAAAAGTTTATTTTGTCTCGTTCAGGGTAACTCGTAAACACTGAGCCTCAATAATCTCTATTTATTAAACTACTGCAGTATGGAGTCGACATCAGTTTGTACATTACTCACTAACGAGATAACTTTCTTACGACCGGATCTCTGATCTTTCCTAATCTGTGGGATCGAGGACGTGGAAGTAAGAAATAGTATTATGTTATTTATTACTGTTGTAATGGGAGATGTGTGGATTATTGTAGCTGTTTTTAGGGTTCCGTACCTCAAAAGGAAAAACGGAACCCTTATAAGATCACTTTGTTGTCCGTCTGTCTGTCTGTCTGTCAAGAATTTCTATGTCGAGAATGCGTGGAGGTATCAAGCGGAAATTTGAACTGTATACTCAGGTCTACGGTCCCATGAATTTGTAAAAAAATCAAACTGCTAAGTTTACGTAAAAAAAAGTTACGGCCGTTTCATCATTCAGCAAAAAACGCATATTTCAACACATTCTCAAGTGAATCAAAACCTATAGGGTACTTCCCGTTGACCTAGAACTATGAAATTTGGCAAGTAACATCGTTATAGACTACAAGTACAGGAATATTTGTTAATAGATCTTAAAAAATAGGGGGTCTATATTCTTTATAGGGTGTCGAAATTTCAAATTGAAACTACTAGTTCAAATGGGGTATCATATGAAAGGGCTTGATGTACACATTGCAAAATATATTTTATTTATTTTTTTCGACGCATTATTTCTTATTTATAATGAAAAATATCAAATTTAATAATGATACTACGTACGGTGGGCGAGTCCGACTCGCACTTGTCCGGTTTTTTTATATTAATATTGTGGCTTTATAATTTATATTATAAAGTTTTTAACTTTTCCATTATGCGAATTTTAGTATAGTACCAAGCGCCGTACCACGGTTCTATGGTGGGTACAGCGTTGGCGCTGTACCCACCATAGACCCGTGGTATGTGAGGGGTTAAAACGTAAACTTCTTTACGCGCTCGGCACTTAATTTAGTGGCTATTGTGAATGAGACTGAACCATCATGCTGTGGTGTATAACCCATCACGCTAGACTATGTAACGCTCGTCCGCATGGAAAAATTGGACTCGTTATCATCATCATCAGCCCCAATATCTACCACCAAATACGATCCTCCGCCTTCCGCATCCAGCCGCTTTCTTAATGTCATCGGACCATCTAGGAGGGCGTCCAACGCTTCGTCATCCTAATGCCTTACTCTCCCATCTGCCATCACTTACTCGGCAGATGTGACCGGCCCATTGCCACTTCAGCTTGCAAACTCTGAAGGCTATGTCAATAATTTTTTTCTCCGTCGAATTTCTTCGTTCCGGATTTTTCCGGATTTGATCACTCAAAGAAATCCCGAGCATAGTTCTTTCCATCGGTCACTGCTCGACCTTTACTTTACTGCCTGTGGACCAGTCCGATCATCAGTATCCAAGTCTCTGCACCATAGGTCATTGCAGGGAGGACTCACTGGTTGAAGACTTCAAGCATTGGGGTATCTGTGCGGTGAAATTGTGCCAAAGACGAGAGAGCGGCAGGGAATGGCCATACTTTCAAATGAACGTATCTTCTTGATGTTTATGTTCTTTCCATGTTCTGCAAGTATCGTATAAATAATATACATTTGGTTTAATAATGAAACATAAGAGCATTTATTTTCTATATTTTTCTTTATATGAGAAAAAGAGACTTCGAATCTACGAGTATAAATATAAAAATGAATTCCTATTTCGCTTGGACACGGCGTCACACGTGAACGGTTAGACCGATTTCGCTAATTCTTTTTTGTTGTGCTTATTATTGTCAGGAGAAGGTTTTTGTGAAAGAAAAAGAAAATAAGAAAATTAACTTTTCTAATGTAACTTTATGGCTTTTGACAGAAAGTCAATCATTTCACAGCGTGCGCGAAACAATTCGTATTCAATATTCATAGTTAGGAACACAGGACAACGTCTGATGGGTCACATAGTCTTATAATAAATACTAATCTTTGCGGGTTTGAAAGCACGACTTAAAATACTTACCTATTTAGTTCAAGTTTTGTTTATTTTCACCGCGGTGTAATCAAATCTTACAAGTTAACAATGACATAATTCCCAGTGATTGAGCTGAAATTTAGCGCAATCGTTTTGTTCCCGTGACAGGGTACGGTCACCTAGATGCCGCCATATTTAATCAAATATGGCGCCTACCACAAATTGGCGGTGTATAATTACCAATTTAATACATATGATATGATATGGTTATCAAATGAAAATGCTCGATGAGCTAAACACAGTAAATATATATTTTTTTTTTGTATTAGTACGTCCCGGCCACACCATACATAAGTCGCATCGTTTACTACTTCATAAACAATGATATCTGTGCATAGCGTGAATGAGCGTGTGTGCTTGTGGAGCCATACAAACTGTTCCAGATTCGTGTCAGAGGGGAAGTGAGGTCGACACGAGAGAGCGGCAGAGAGTGCTAATACCTTCGATCATATATAGTATGATCGAAGACTAATACTCTACATAGTAGTATTACTTATACTGTGGTATTTATTTATTTAATTTTTTGTTGTTGTCTATTCTTGTGTTCAAAGATATAGCAATATATCAGCAAATAAAACTGTAAGCTTATTGCCAACTGCCACCTCCAAACACAAACCAAATGTTGCCACATCCATTAAAACTCCGGCTGTATCGTTCCAATATTCTTGTAGCAACTTGAGCACACATGTCGGGATACGTGGCACATTTCGCTCATCGATTGCTACAAACAAGTTAATTACTAAATAAATGGGAAACAGCCCAACTTGAGTCAGCAACAAAGTTAATTACACGACATTTTTAGATAGAAGTTTTGTTACTATTGATTGGATTCACAAGTCTATCAGATGTTTACTAATAATAGAGCGTATTTTCCTTACGTAGATAACTAGACTAAGGGCTGAGTAAGTACATACTTGAAGTAGATTTACTAACATAGGAAGTGGACAAGCTACATAGCTCGTAGAACCGACAACTGTTATGGCAGAAAATATTTAAAATGGCGACTACGCACAGGAAAACGTAGCGTACGATTTCCCTCTACTAGGTAGACCAAAGATCTGATGTAGATTTTAAAGAGAAGAGCAATGAAAAATACATAGGATTGATCTTGTAAAGAGTGACAAGGTGATGGTGACTCATGTTGATGAACAGAAATTATCAAGTTCATTGCTATTTTTACAACGGAATCTAACCATTGAAGTGGCTCACAAACTGAATGAGTTAGCAATGGAGAGCTATGCTCAGTGTTTCTCTAATTGACCGAGTCCGAAACGAAGAAATACGATGGAAAAGTAAAGACATCGACATAGCTCTCAGAGTTAGCAAGCTGAAGAGGCAGTGGGGCGGCCACATCTGTCGCGTTAGTGTTAGCACATGGAAGAAAATTGTCCTAAAGTGGACGCCGTGTAACGAAGAAGAAGAATGTAGTATACTTGTGTACGAATTCACGGCCGAAACTCATTATATCATCATCAGCATGTATCTACCCACTGCTGGATAGAAGCCTTCCCCAATGCTTCCACCAAAAACGATCCTTCCACATCCAGCCGCTTTCTTAAGGTCACCGGACCATCTAGAAGGAGAGCGTCCAACACTTCGTCGTCCTACACGCGGTCTCCATTCTAATACCTTCCCCCATCTGCCATCACTTACTCGGCGGGGCCGATTGGCACTTTAGCTTGCAAACTCTGCTGGCTATGTCGACAACTTTGATTCTCCGTCTAATTTCATCGTTCCGGATTCGATCCATCATAGAAACCCCGAACATAGCCCTTTCCATCGCTCGCTGCGCGACCTTTAGCCTATGGACCAGTCCGGTGGTCAGTGTCCAAGTCTCTGCACCATATGTCATTGCAGGGAGGACGGAGGACATTGGGATATCTGTGCGGCGAAGACGTGCCCAAAAGCTGCCAAGGGCAGTCGAATGCGTCTATCGATCTCTTTTTGAAATTACCCCGGCCAAGCTGTATGGAATATGTCATAGAGTATATCATAGAGTAATACAATATATAATAAAAATCTAGTCCTTTTACAAAGTTTTAATCTAGGTACTACGTACTGATACGACGTGGTCACAATATAATTTCTATCAGAAGGAAACAAATAAACACAATAATGATTGCACAGTATACACTGCAACTGCAATGGCTTCATGAAGTGTAGTTATTTGCGTTATGTTTTGATAGCGTCTCTACAGACAATATTACACGTTGTAACCGCAGCTGTGTCTTCAATGAGGCTCTTTATACTTCACGATTGATTTTAATGTTTTATGATTAAATATTCATCGCATACGAGTCAAAAAGGAAATATAATTCTTGGTTTGACGCTTATTACTTTAAGCAAAGTAGTATGCGACTGATGTAAAATAGATTATGGCAATTAAAAGATCCATGAAACATGATTTCAACATGTTTTGTATGAAAGAAACAGGTAATGGAAAATATTAAAAATCAGTAAATATGCTGCTGTAAATTGTTTTATTTATGATATTTACAATACTTTCAGTGTAGCCCACGTAAATAATTCCAAAATAAATAAATATAAGTTATCAATTTTATTGTTACCGTTAAGTATCGCTACCAGACAACTTCATAGCTTCGATCAAGACGGATCTCAAACTATATAAGTCTTAGGGTGTTTGCACAAAAATCCAATTACCTGCTTACAGGTACATGTACACCGGTACAAGGCAAACTGTACTAATTTCTTATACTTATTTTATTGTACCGAGAGCAGGGACCAGTCACTTTATGTAAGCACCCATTGTATTCGAACCCATCCATCGACTTGATCAGTAAAGCGCGATGTGGACGCATTGGTTACGTGTATACACCTAGAAGATAACTGAAATAACCTAGTTATACTGGTATTAACTTCATCAATCAAGTTTACATGAATCGAATTGAAAACTTTTGCAATATTTTTTTTTTAAATCTAAATTCACAGTCATAAATCGTACAGTGTAAAGGGAACTATACACAGTGAAACTGTACAAGTTAAGACCATAGATAAAGGCTAGACACGCTTGCCTCTAGGAGATTACCCTGAGCCACTTCCAATTGTGTATTCTTAATTGTTAAATGTAAAGTTAAAAAACAGTAAGTTATTATGTTGTTTAATCTCTGGTATCTGCTTTATTACAAGCTTTAATATAGTTTTACAGTGGTGTTTGTAATCAAATCATGCAAGTGAAATTTGAGCCACTTTTCAAATTCCGGGTGAGCTCAAATTTGGTTCTTGAAAATTGGGTTCTTTGGGTTCTCGACATAGTTGGAGATTACCTAAATACCACCATATTTAATTCAATATGGCGGCACCAAGAAAATGGAGTTTTATAATTTTCACGTAAACGTATATGATGAATGAAATACAGTTAGTAGGTAAACAATTTAAATGTTTTTTTTAATGAAAAGCTAATAAAATTACCTATTAAGAATTTAAATTAAATATTATAATTTATTTTAGTTTTTTTTTATTTATATTAAGAATAATAATATTTGTAATAATAATATATTTTATTGTGAATAATATAGTATTTTTTATCGTGGGAATTTATTTCTTTTAATTATATTTTAAAAAAAATTACCGACTTCAAAAGGCACGGCAACTAATAGCATGCATATACACTGAAAATCATAAAATAATAATAATCCAGTACGGTGTATTTTTTTTATTATTACTATTATTGTCATAAATGCGAAATTTATTGTTATAATATTAGATTTATATCATAAGCATTCGAAGCAAACCATTTGAAGTCACCGGCCAATATACACTTACATACTCGTGTATAGTTTGTTGATCAGCTTGGCCCCGAATTCAAATGTTTTTCTTCAAATGCTTGGAATATAAAACTAACATTATCAAATTTCAAAGTGTACAATAGCCGAGTATTGTCATTAAATGAGTGTTAAGCAAAGTCAAGTGACCTTTAGCTTACTTAGCTTTAGCTACAGCTTAAGAACGCTGGCCTTCGCCAACCCGCAGTTGAGCTCAACTGCGGGTTCACCCTTGCCTTGGGTTTGCCTCGATTGAAAGGGCTTATATATAAAAATATTATGCATGGCATATGGAATAAGCCCTTTCAATTGAGGGGAGACCCATATCCCAGCAGTGGGATGAATAAGGGTTGACGACGAATACGTATGTAAAAGAGATGAAAGTATAAAAGAGATACGTATGTTCTCTCAAGTATATTTAAAGTAGGGTGTAGGTATATCGTATGGATGAAAACTCAGGTTCAAATCAGTGAAAACATATGAGAATAGGTTTGTATGGGAAATTTGTAGGTCTTTCTTCTATTTCCTTGCAAGAATGTGTTAATATGTTTCTTGTAATGCTGCTAGCATTAATGTTACGTTGCCAATGAGCAACGATTAGGGGGAAATATTTTATTTATAATTTTTGTTCCGTTCCTTTTACTTTTTTTCTCTGTTTTAAAGCAATGAATTATGTATTAGTAATAAGCGTATATTTTATAAAGTCTATGTATATAAATAAAAATTAATGTTGCTAAGCGCAAAACTGGAACGGCTCTATCAATGCGGCATTTTTTTTTCGTATTTTCGTCGTTTTTCCTTTAAGGCACACTGAAAGTTTTAATAAAGAGAAAAAATATAAAAATTGCACGGGAAAATAGTAAAAACCGGCCACGGCTCGCGTACGAAGAGTTCCGTGCCATTATCTATAAAATCGTCAAAAAACGCGTTTATTGTATGGGAGTCCACCTTAAATATTTATGTTTTTTTTTTTTTTATACTACGTCGGGTGGCAGACAAGCATACGGCCCGCCTGATGTGAAGCGGTTACCGTAGCCATATTAACGCTCGCAACATAAAATATCGCTCGCGCGCCGCCACCCCCGCTGCCATCGCAGCATCTCCTTCCTTTCTGGTGACCTCACTCACTCGCAGGAACACAACAGCCCTCAAGGGAACCGTTATTTGGCTGCGGTATTCTGTGAGGTGGAGGTACATTCCCCAGTCGGGTAGCTTACAATTACGCTCCCTACCTCTCTTTTCGCCAGAGCTTCGTTTGTCAGTCAGCAGGGTGCACCGCGTCCAGGTGAAGTTGGCTTTGGTTCAAAGATGTTGATGAACCACTTACACCCCAAAATTATGTTGTTTTATGTTATTTTAATTTAATAGTTTATTTTTAAAGTGAATATATAACTAAATATTATGTGAGTATTTCAAGCGCCTACCTATTGCCGTTATCAATTGCGAGCAAAAACGAGCAAAAAATCACCTTTGTTGTATGGGAGCCTCCTTAAATATTTATGTTATTCTGTTTTTTAGTATTTGTTCTTATAGCGGCTACAGAAAGATATCATCTGTGAAAATTTCAACTGTCTAATTATCACGGTTCATGAGATACAGCCTGTTGACAGACGGATGGCCGGTCTGACGGACGGACGGACGGACAGCGGAGCCCTATTAATAGGGTCCGTTATACCCTTTGGGTACCCGCCACATACTTAGGTTGTGTTACGTACGGTTCACCTGCGTGGGCAGATAGGGCTACTATAGGTGCAGCACGTCGCCTTGCGCTGATATTTTTATGTAAGTCGTATAGAACTGTAAGCACCGAGGCACTACCCGTGCTAGCAGGTGTGTTACCAGTAGACTTAGAAGTACAACGCCGCGCTTCAATGTACGAGGGTCAAGTAAAAAAAAAGGTTCCCAACGCTGTACACTCGCCGCGCGACATGCTATGAGAAATCTGGCAACACCGCCGTGTTCCTTGGTTCCCGCGCTTTATTCTCCCACCCGGACGAAGTCAGTACGACGCTCAGTGCCGGCCTGACAGCCATCCGAGATGGAGCCCCCAATCGCTGTCACCGCCAGGTGTGAGATTCGATCAGTTATCCGTTTTTTACACGCAAAAAAGGTAAAACCTATTGAAATTCATAGGCAGTTGCAAGAAGTGTATGGCGAAGCTTGCATCAGCGTTCAACACGTCCGCAAATGGTGTAGGGAGTTCTCCGAAGGACGCACAGACGTCCACGACGAGGAAAGGAGCGGGAGGCCATCGGTATCCGACGAAGTCGTGGCGAAGATCGAGCGCATTCTCCTCGAGGATCGGCGAGTAACGCTTCGGGAGCTGGCTGCCCAAGTTCCTGAAGTCTGTGAAAAAACAATTGACAACGTTTTGACGGAAAAACTGGGTTATCGCAAGGTGTGTGCGCGATGGGTCCCGCACATGCTGACAGAAACCCACAAAGAGAATCGCGTCAAGTGTGCCGAGGAGTTTCTTCGAGAACTTGCGGAGAATACCGAAGAATTTCTGGACTCCATCGTTACGGGAGATGAAACGTGGTGCCACTACGTTACCCCGGAAACGAAAATGCAATCACGACAATGGAAACATGCCGAATCGCCGCCACCGAAGAAATTCAAGCAGACGCTCTCCGCAGGAAAAGTGATGGCTACGGTGTTCTGGGACCGGAAGGGTGTCTTGCTTACCGAGTTTATGCCTACAGGGACGACAATAAATTCGAACAGATACTGCGAAACGTTGAAAAAACTCAAAAGGGCCATTCAAAATCGTCGGCGAGGAAGATTGACCAAAGGCGTTAGGCTGCACCACGATAACGCGCGCCCGCATGTTTCCCGGAAGACCCTTGCCTTAATCGAGAAATTCGGCTGGGATGTGGTTGAACAAACCCCCTACAGCCCTGATGTTGCTCCCAGCGACTTTCACTTGTTTCCAAAATTGAAACAACACTTGGGTGGACAACGCTTCAGATCGGACGAAGAGGTGCAGGAAGCGGTCACAAACTTCCTCAACAGCCTGGCGGCGGAGTTCTTCGAAGAGGGTTTTCAAAAGTGGATAACTCGTCAGCAAAAATGTATAGAAAAATCTGGCGACTATGTAGAAAAATAGTTTAAAGTACAAGCTTTCAGATGGTGTACTCCTCGATTATAATAAAAAATGCGTTACACCAGAAAAAATGTGGGAACCTTATTTTTTACTTGACCCTCGTACTATACATCTAAAAATATGGTCCCTGATTTCTTGAAAACGCGTGATCGTGAAAAAATAGACTGTTCAAACCTATTAATGAAGTATTTGAAACATTACAGTCTGAATGGCAGGAAAGGTGGGAAACTTCTACCAAAGGACGCCACTTGTATCTGTTCTTTCAATCGGTAAGATATATGATAGATTAACGAGAAAGTGGTTAGAAGTCGACCACCCCGTTGCGCAATTTTTAACTGGACATGGCAACTTTAAGGCTAAAAACTCTTTTCGTTTAAATCAGTGCCGTCGCCGTTATGCGAATGTTCTACTGCTAATTCAGAATTCGATCAAACAGCACACCATGTTTTCTGGGAGTGTGATCTTTGGCGGCGGGAGCGTGATGACATGTTGAATTCATTGCAAGTTGCATCCGGGTTAGTATATTATTCAGATTTGGTAGTAACAAGGGAGAATTACCAAGCGTTCAGACGATTTTGCAATTCATATTATTGGAATCGATGTGTTAGGTAACAACTCAATGATTTAGGTCCCCAATAGTGTTAGAAACTTAAAATCCGTGGTGCACGGCAGTTGAGCTTCACTTGACTAGCCATCTCTTTAGGCTTTTAATGCCTTATTTGCCATATTGCTGTCTCTCACATTGCTAAGAGGGGAAGTCAAATTCCAAAAGCTTCCTACTCCTACTAATTTCTTCTGATTAAATTCGTTGTGAGTTCCAAGGCAGCCGTAGTTTTTACTCCTGGGACTGCAATGGACTTCATTGTTCATTGCCTTTTTGGCGGTCGCCGCTGTTAATCCTGGCTACACAGGAGATACAGTGGTGGGAATGTGTGGTGGGCCCCCGGTCCCATACCCTTTGGGTACGGAACCCTAAAAAAATACCACTTTTCTTTTCACATAAAATTGACACAACGAAGTCCGTGCGGGCAGCTAGTACGAGTAATAATTAAAATCACATACTACCATATTCTTGTAAGATACTAAGTCCAAAAATTTACTGTTGAAGAAGTAGACATTATAATATGTAGCTACATCCGAAAGTCTGTAAGTGAGCACTGAAGAACTATCTTAAATTACACGCTCGTTAAGTTCTAAAATAAAAAATAATTGAGTGGCGTCCCAGGCCGATAGTGAAGTGGGACACTTCATTAAAAAGAAACGATTTTGCCGAGAGAAAAGGAACAATGCTTTGTTCAAACTAAGGATAGTAGCCTTAATGATGAGGATAAAAAGAAATGAAACTTTGCCTTATGGCGGTTCCCCCACCGAAAGTAGTGGCTCTGTCGAACAAAGTTTTCTGGTGAACGAAGTGAAAGTGAAAATATTAATGTGATAATTTTTTTTTTTTTTATTTCTTAAGGGTATCATTTAAGCTATCGCCAATTTAATTAGTTTTGTGTTTCTTAACTAATAGGGTTTGCCCGCAAAATAATAGATTTGTCACCAAAATGTAGTCACCAAACAATATAAAATCAATTCCACAATAAATCACCTAAAATCATGGAGATATGGGGTCTAGTACCAAATAAATGTTTTTGTATATTATATTGTCAATTATTAATAATCCAGCTTACTTTGCACCACATCATTCATAGCTAGGTTGACGGAGCTCCTATTTCCGATAACAGGACACAAGAAAACCCTAACCTAACCAAAAATCAACTCAAATCTAACCAAAACATGATTTATTACATTGACCAAGTATTGGTAAGACTCGTCAGTGAATATGACGCAAATTTGACTTCGCCCCCATTTTTTCATTAAATTAAGGAGCTGATCTATTTATTTGGTGACAGATCTAATATTTTGATGATCAAACGAATTAAATGATAATAATAGTTTGTTTAGCTGATGATTTATATTTAGAGACAGTTTTGATTAAAATGATGATTAATATTCTTCTTGGGGATAGATATTATTATTAGGGTACTACAGATTAGTGACACATCTAAACTTAGGTGACAGAAAATGTTGTTCCAAATTCTTAATAGGTAGATGGCGCTACACTGCGACTTCACAGTAGAAAAATATAAAATGAAAAAATTCGTCACCATCACAAACCTACCTGGGGGGCTACCGCCGAAGCTGAAGCCCATTACCATCTAATATTTTGATTCGAAAAATAGGTCTTACGTTTTAGTTATTGGCAAACATCTTCATCTCCGTCGGTAGATCTCCAGGGCGTCTACCAACTAAGCTAAATACAAATACCATAAAGCAACGCTGAAGTATGATTCGACGAGACGAGCTCGGTAGCGTAGCGGTCAATGACACATGACGCGGCTTCGACACCAACGCTCGTGGTGTGGTGAACACAACAACTCTCAAGGAAATTGTTATTTGGCTGCGGTATTTTGGTAGGTAGATTCGGGCAGCTTCATTGTACGCTGTACCCTACATCGTTTTTGCCAGAGCTTCTTTCGTTAGATTGCAGGGTGCGCCACGTGCAGGTGAGGTTGGCTTTGGTTCTAAGAATCCTAACGAGCCACTTATATGTAAATATAAAAAATTCTGGGCAATTTACAGAGAGCCAAATTCAAGCCCCAAATTAAATCAAAGCTTGTATTATGAGTACTAGACAACTGATGTACTAAAATTCATTTTTTTGTAAATACACTTAAAACATCCAGACCAAGACTTGTTCATGCACACAAATGTTTGTCTTGTGCTGGGATCGTTCCCGCGACCTAGGAGCCTTTGCTAGTCAATCGACCACCGAGCTCGTTACACTTGCACTTGCACACACATTTGACGCTAAAGAACGTTCCTTATATCTTTCTACCGGTAAATATAAAGATAGCTTTTATTAAAATGGACCCTTAAAAATACTGAAGAACTCCTCGCACTCACACTTACTCCATATAATTAAATCATCCAAACAGACACGTGTAACATCAACACGAAATTCTCAAGGCCATTATATAGCAATTATTGCTGTAAAATTATGTTCGAATAATTTTGAAAAGCTTAATTAAACTAACAATCTGTAATTGAAATTATAATATATCATTAATTATGACTTGAGTATATACAGAGATCGATGCTTGGTATTCCACTTATTTTTTTTTTTTTAAATAACATAAAATAAAATAATTTATTCAGGTAAATTATATAAGCGGAGCCTACCGGTACAAGTATTTTATAACTTAAAAGTGGGCTCCAACACCTGTTCATTATAAAATACTTGTATTTATTAAATGTAATATATTACATTTAATAAACAGGTGTTGGAGCCCACTTTTAAGTTATAAAATACTTGTACCGGTAGGCTCCGCTTTTCCATATCTATTCAAATGAATCTACCTTGTTGAACAATAATTAAACAAAAGTCAGAATCAAATAAGACAGAGAAAAAAAGAAACAAAAAAAAAAATACAAAGAAAAATTTTTTTGCGTGTGTTTTTTTTTTCAGTTTCCGTCAGTTGCGCAAATCGGCCATGTTGTTGCTAGGGTAATAGTGCCGTGTGCAGTGTCGTGCTACGTCGGCGATATGTATAGGAGCTGGTCGTGTAACTTGTGCGTATTTAGGGTAGGATAATTTGTCTAAGAACCGTATATGTAAGACTAGTGTTATTAGTGTCTCATCAATAATTATGTTCAATTTCATTGGTCCATAGTGCCCTCAAGTTGTACGCGGGTGATTTTCTATTTACGCATGCCATGTCATTTTCACCATTGTTCAATACTGAAATGAATTTTAGGGTGTAAGTGGTTTATCAACATCTTTCAACCAAAGCCAACTTCACCTGTACGCGGTGCACCCTAACTGACAAACGAAGCTCTGGCGAAAAGAAAGGTAGAGAGCATAATTGTAAGCTACCCGACTGTGGAATGTACCTCCACTTCACAGAATAGCGCAGTCAAATAACTCGTGATCAGTGAGTGAGGTCACCAGTAAGGAAGGAAGGAGATGCTGCGTTGGCAGCAAGGGTGGCGGCGCGCGAGCGATATTTATGTTGCGAGCGTTAATATGGCTACGGCAACCGCTTCACATCAGGCGAGCCGTATGCTTGTCTGTCACCCGACGTAGTATAAAAAAAAAGAAAGAAAGAATGACAAAAAAATAATTAAATAAGAATATTTTGATAAAAATGTGTAAGACGTGTCTAAGTGCCCAGGGTCCATTGACAGAATAATTAATTTAGCTTGGTTTCGTTTCGTTTCTCACTTACTCGATGGAACACAACCTCAAGAGAATTGGTTATGTTGCTGCAGTATTTTGGAGGTAATTTTTGTTTTTTATATGAAAGGAGGGGGGGGGGGGCGGGGAGGGCAAGCGAGCATGTGGGTCACCTGATGGAAGCAATACCATAGGGTCACCGATCCGTTGCCAGCCTTTTAGGGGAAATATTGACTCTGTTCTTGAAGGCCCCCATGTCGTATTTATTTGGGAATACCGCTGGAGGAAGTTGATTCCACAACTTCACAGTTCGTGGTAGAAAATGTCTTAAAAAGAGTACTGTAGTAGATCGCCAAATATTGAGATGATGAGGATGGAATTCCTAGTCAAGCAGCTTATAAATACACCGTGCCTTACATCTCGTTTTACAGAGCCTCGTCTACTAATTAGAAGGGTGAGCAACACGTGCAGGTGAAGTTGACTTTGGCCCTAAAGTTGATGGTAAGTCATATTTTAACAATATGATTGACGATGATCGAATAACTTTACACAACAAACAAAACGCTACGTGTATGTATTCATTACGTATTATCTAAAATCCACAGTGGTGGAATCTTATTATTAGCAACAAGGCTGCACATTTAATTATGTTTATCATTTTTATTAAGCTGTTAGACTCCCAAATAATAAATAATTAAATAAATAAGATTGCAGCCAATTGTAGAACCGCCACATTACAAAACGGCTAACTTTAGGCATATTGCATTTTAATTATCTTTTGGTTAGGTTTGTGTTATTATAACCGTAATTACATTACTATTTGATTCTATTATTATAGTATTGTTGGTGATACATCATCAGGTAACATTTCGGTCGTGTAATCATTATGATAAAAAGGCGGGTTGAAATAATGGCTCCGCCATTTTTTAAAACAGCTAGACATTATGTAATGCGGCGGATTTTACGAATTGGCTGCGACATATACACCACGTATAATCTTAAATATTTTCAAGTTTCAACTCTTTATAAATTTTAGGTATCGTAATATAGGCTCCAAGGTTTTAGCAAAACCCGGCCCATGTTAATTACTGGCCGATGTAACGGACGCAGTTACAGTTAATTGTACAGTTAAGTTAACTGAAAGTTATACTCGAGGTGTGGTCCAAGTATAGACTGGTAAATTTTATTTCAAATTTATTTTTCTATAAATTTGTTCGGAAGTATTCTTCTTCCTTACTATACGAAAGGATTACTAAGTGTTAAGTAATATCTTTGACTTGCGTATGAGAGATAAGGTAGAAGGCATAAATCTAAAATGTTATTTTTCTGTTTAAGGGGGAAATCGGTATTCATTACTTAATTATAACTCCAGAATTTCTCCATGTTATAGTTATACGTCTGTTTAATTCATCCCGAAGCTTAGATTTCTTAAACGATATTTATTTTTCAAAATACTCGTATACATATATTTTTTCACGTATGTCTTCGAATGGTTTGTTAACAATTTCAATTCGAATTTCAGAATTTTTTGTAAATGAAACATGAAGAGAGCTATGAAAAGGAATATACTCAACTTGAAACTTAGAGACAAATACCGCAATTCCCTTGAGGGTTGTTGTGTTCCTGCTAGTGAGTGAAGTCAACAGAAAGAAAGGAGTTGATGCGTTGGCTGCGGGGGTGGCCGCATGCGAGCGATATTTATATTATATTACGAGCGTTAATAGGGCTACGGTAACCGCTTCACATCAGGCGGGCTGTATACTTGTCTCCCACCGACGCAGTGTACTAAAAAGCTAAATAGTGAAATAAGAAGAAGAAATGTCATAGATGCTCTATCACACTGCCAGAATCTGAAATGGAGATGGCAGGCCATATATCGCTCGAATTAATGATCCATTACAGGATTTGTTTATGCAGTAGTCATCTGACATTAATATCGTCACTTTATTTTATATATGTCCTTATATTTATGTATATGTATATATTTGTAGGTACGTATATTTATATATGCATGTATATTTATATGTAACTGTGCATGTGAAAGTATGTAAATTAATGTTATTTTTATATTATTTTTCTCTTAAGTTATATATTATGTTTACAGTACCTATTTATTTGTTTGGAATAGTCGCAATCGTGTTGCTCTGCACTCCCAATGGTTGACTGGTAGAGAATGCAATAGCATTAAAGCTTTAAGTCCGCCTTTTGTACCCTTTTACTTTTTTTTTAAATAAATAAATTAATTAATGATAAAAAAGAACTAAAACAGTACGGGTGTACAACATTACATTTAATTTCTCTCAGTACCATCAGAGGACAGTAAAAAATCAAAATAGATCGATTCTCTCATGACTTAGACCATAGATTAGCCGGCAGGTGAAAGCATCGTTAACTCCGTTATAGGATGGGCAAACGAACATTTTTTTTTCTTCTTATTTCCCGCAACAGCCACTAAGCGGGTGTTGCCCGTAGTCTTTTTTTTTTTTTGAAAACATTTAATAGTCGGCGCAGAAATGAAATTTCCTGCTGTTTCTCACCTGGGAATTTCGCCTGCAAGAGGTAATATTTGAAGTAAACGTTTAAATTAGGGTGTATGTAGCTCACCCCGATCTGTAGAGCCAAAGCCAACCTCACCTGCACGTGGTGCACCCTGCAGACTAGCGAAAGAGGTTCTGGCAAAATAAAGGTGAAGTACCTCCAATTCACAAGAATACCGCAGCCAAGTAACAATTCCCTTGAGTGTTGTTGTGTTTCAGCGAGTGAGTGCGGTCTCTATATTATGTTCCCTCTCTGCTTAATGAATGTAATGTGTTGTCAGTTACATCTGCCTGACTTTGTAGCTACTTGTGTTCAATCCAAATATATAAAAGAGGAAACTGACTGACTGACATATAATTATATCAACGCATAGCCCAAACTGCTGGGTCTAGAGATTCCAAATTTGACGTCTAGGGGTGTACTAAGACAGGATTTTTTAAAATTCAGCCCCTAGAGGGTGAAACGGGGGTTCAAAGTTTGTATAGAGAAACAAGATTAGTTGGACTATTTTATCCGAAACTTTACACGAGTTCTTCTATAGACAAATGTAAACACGTATTTCAGGATTTTTCAAAATGCAACCCCTAAAGTGGTAAAATGGGGTCTAAAAATTCTGAAAATCGTCATGGGTATTGTTTTTATAGTTTATTGGGTCGCTGATTACAAAAATAATAACGATTTTAAAATTCAACGTGGCTAACGTGAGGATCATCCCCTATTGGGGTGTGATGGGGTTGAAATGTCTATACATCAATATATGTGTCGTTTTTTCGAGACACCAATCCGTACTAGGAGTTGTTTGACGTGATGCCAACGGCCTCCTTCTACAGTCGCACCGCTCGCCATCGACAGGGAATTCATCCTCACACATTGGAGCCTAAGTGGTCACGTACTGTGCGGTTTCAGAGAAGTTTTCTCCCGCGTACTGTCAAGCTGTGGAATGAACTACCTATCGAGGTTTTCTCAGGGGACTACAGCATGGGGTTCTTCAAAAAGGGCGTGCAGAGGTTTTTACAGGGTTGGAAACGCGCGTGTGATGCTCCTGGTGTTACAGGCGTTCATAGACTACGGTAACTGCTTACCATCAGGCGGGCCGTATGCTTGTTTTTCCACTTTAATGGTATAAAAAAATATTATAAATGGGACAAACTGTCTGTCTGTTACCTCTTCCACTATTAATAATTCTTATTTGTTTGAGAGGGTACACTCTTCAGGTGGTACCATATTAATCAAATCAGGATCTGATAAGGATCCCTGGAAAATCGAGAGAAAGGGTTGAAATTTATAGGCATGGACATGGATACAGTAATTGATGAGTTTTCAGATGTTATTAAGTTACATAATTTGCATTTGGAACTCATCATGTGCCACTGCTGAACTGATGAGGAACGGTTAGTAGTTAGGCAATAGTGTTGAGTTTTCTTATTTAAGTTATTCATGTATTTTCGACTAGAAAGCACCATGTCACTACTATTTACCCATTATTATAATAAATAAAATAAAAAATAACTAAATCCTGACACGAAAAATCCAAAAATAACTACTACCTATTGATTTATCCTTTTTAAGCTGATGTAATAAGACTTGTGTTATCCAAATTTTTTTTTTAAATTTGTATTTGGTGTCAATTATTGATTATGCGATCGCGGGCGGCACGGCGGCAGCGGGACGGGTGAAGTAGTTTTCGGTAAAGCTTTTGCATCCGCATTTAGTAAAATTAAAGGTGCTACATGAAGGTGGTTGCGTTGCGTGTTAGACTTGGCTTGGATAATCTAAAATGCCCGAATTTCACGCGAGCGAAGACGCGGGCAAAAGCTAGTGCTTTATAAAAATGTATACAAACAGGCTGTTCATAACCAATAAAAAGGTTTTGTTATACATAAGAGGAACCAATTTGTGACTTACAAATTGTTAGGTTAGCATACAGAAAACTTAATAGGCGAAGAAACATTTTTTTTTTCTTCCAACCCTCTGAGCGGATTGTTAAAAGTTTGGCGCGAATAGAATGCATACACGAGTTCCCTGACTCTTGCATACACTGCACTTTGGAGCTACGAATAAACAGAGTAAGAAATATTTCATTTTGTGTAGGTAAATCAGCGTAGTTCAAAAGACGAGTCCTTGGTTTAGCACTTAGATGATAATAGTAATTTATGGATATTCGCATCCATAGATCATCATGAGGGTTGCGGACTCACAACTGGCAACCGACAGAGAAGTATAAGACTGATAAGACTAAGAAGAAAATAGAACGACAATGGACAATCGACGGCTGGACTAGGGGAACGAACCTGATATGTAAATAGATATAATATATATTTCATACTATAATAAAGTCGTGAAATTAAATTAGTTCATTGACGAGTGCCTTTAAATCATATAATGAGTAATAAGTTTCTTAAATGATACTGACTTTTTAATGCCATAACGTGATGAATGTGACGTTGATAGGATTATGTAGTGTATAAATCAAAACTTAATTACTCGTAAGTACAGAAAATTGATTAATTGTCATCACTCTTACTTTCCTAAATTGATTTCGTTTCATTAATTTTTCTACTGGGACCTTAGATAGCTGCAGAAAAAATAAGGGCATCTAACTTATAACATCAATCAACTTCAATTAATTTATATAAGCCAGTCATATATATAAATACCAGTTAGAGATAAAAATAGTCAAGAATTGGCAAACTTGTTATTACATGAACTCATGGGATTTATTATTTCTTTACTATATAATTATTAACAATGGTTACTCACTAAATAAACCAGTGAACTAGTAAAGATCATACAACCATTGATGTAAACGGCACAAAACTGAACTCCGTGGAAGTCTAAATAAGGGCTATTTGGCAGGAAAACCTATGCTGTGTTTAGGAGGAAAATGTTCGGCAATGAACCTCTCTGTATAAAACGATGATGATATATTTGTCGGAGGACGGATGACCGATGGGGTCGAAAGGTTCTCGAGTGGAGACCACGTACCGGCAAGCGCAGCGTAGGACGTCCGCCCACAAGGTGGACAGACGACCTCATTAAGACCGTAGGATCGCGCTGGATGCAAGCCGCTTCCAACCGGTCTTATTGGAGATCTAGAGGGGAGGCCTATGTCCAGCAGTGGACTTCCAATGGCTGAGATGATGATGATGATGACGATATTTGTTACGCAAATTTAATGTTTTAAATGTAAAGCAAAGATTGACGACATTGTCTATATTTACCCGTTTCTATGCAAATCGTAGAATTTGTTTACAACGACTACCCCGCGACGCTTAGTCCAGCCTCAACAAACTAGGATCTGGCGAAAGAGAGGTAAGGCAAGCGTAAGCGTAATTAGCTGCCCGTTTTCTGTGAGGTGTAGGTAGTAGATAGGGGGAGTAGGTAGGGTCATTCGCTAGAGTGAATTACGTTCACCTCACAGAAGACCACAGTCAAATGTAATTTCACTAGAGGGTTATTATCTTCATGTACGTAGGAAAGGAAAGAATGACTTGCTGGCATTGGCATTGGCATTGGTGGCGCGCAAGCGATTGTTGCCATATTTCATGTAGCGACTTGCGAGTGTTTGGCTGTGGTAACCGCTTCGCTTCAGGCGGGTCATATGCTTGCCTACCACCCGACTACTCGTGGTAAAAAAAATACCGAGAATGTTTCTCTATAATTTGCCTATCTCCATTCTTTAGTTTAGCAAAGTCAGACTATACATTTTCCGAACATAGGCAGATTTTCCGTTCCACCGGGAACTTAGACGTCAGTACTCGCGACACGGGAATATGCTGAACTGTTACGAGTATAAGGTGAAAACTTAGCTTACAAAACAAATTCTGTATACATTACGTTTTCAAGTTTCGTTTTGAAACTTGAAAATGTATTGTATATCATGGGATTCAAAGCTGATGATCAATCAAATGATTCGAGAATTTCATTTCTCATACTCATTTCTTCGTCTGTATCTATAAAAGGTACATACCTTTATATATATTATGGGGTATCAGCGGCTCTCTTTCGCTAGTCAGTAAGAGCAAAAGCCAACTTTGGATCTTTAGAGCCAAAGTTGGCTTTGGCTCTTACTGACTAGCGAAGCTGATAGAGCCAAAGCCAACTTTGGATCTTTAGAGCCAAAGTTGGCTTTGGCTCTTACTGACTAGCGAAAGAGGGGTAGGGTATATCGTTTTTGTACTCTGCCCGACAGGAGAAGTACCTCAACCTCACAGTATACTGCAGCCATGTAACAATTCCCTTGATGGTTTGGTGTTCCAAGAATGAGTGAGGCAATCAGGAAGGAAGGAGTTACTGCGTTGGCAGCGGGGTTGGTGGAGCACGAGCGATATTTCATGTTGCGAGCGATAATATGGCTACGGTAACCGCTTCAGGAGGAGCTGGATGGCGTCGTTGCGCGTATTGGTCTAATCGATCACGCAGGTTAAGCAACGTTAACCGTAGCATGCCAATGGATATGCAATGCTTTTTTTTTTCGAGCGGGAAACACTGGGATACAGCTGTCAAATCGTTGCTCCGTATTTTATAATTATTAAATTAATTATTTTAACTATTTTATGTTGTTTAAATAGTGTATTTGGTGATCATTATTGTACGTTTGTTATGTACTGGTGTTTTGTGCATGTTGTCAATTGGTATTTGTGAAGATAATTGTGTTTGAGAGTGACGTTGCAAGTTTGGTTACCGGCTGTCAGCTGATTTGAAAATTATTAACAAGGTACTGTGTTTTTCACCGCATTCCTACTTGATTTTATAATTAAATACTGTCAATCTCAATTCCTAACTGCGTCCCGTTCATGCTTATCTTCACCTTTACTTGATAACTTGTTGTTTCTTTGTAATATAGATTGTTACTTTTGACTTCTATACACAGTAGTTACATACAATTTTAGTTTTTTAATCACTACTACTCTTTTTTTTTTGTTTCTTCTTTTATTGCACACATGCACAGTTATTGCATTAGTGCATACTCATATTACCACTAGGGTTTGCTCATATATATTATCAATTAAAGTCATTATTCTATAAAGTATAATTTTATTGTATTTTTATATTATACTAGCTGGCCCGGCGAACTTCGTACCGCCTAATTGTCAATGAATGTCGTGGTATACATATTAGTTGAACAAAATTTATGATGTCTTGAAATTAATATAATGAATAATAGAAAATAATAGAGAAGCACGATGGCGTCATTGCGCGTGTCAGTCTAATTGTACACGCAAGTTAAGCAACGTCAACCGTAGCCTGTCCATGGATGAGTTTATATTATCTCGAGCTCCTCCGTGCTTCGGAAGGTACGTTAATCCGTCGGTCCCGGTTGTAATCATTAGATTAACTCGAGGTCCTCCATGCTTCGGAGGGCACGTTAATCTGTCTGTCCCGGTTGTTATCATTAGATTATCTCGAGCTCCTCCGTGCTTCGGAAGGCACGTAAGACGTCGGTCCCGGTTGTTATCATTAGATTATCTCGAGCTCCTCTGTGCTTCGGAAGGCACGTAAGCCGTCGGTCCCGGTTGTTATCATTAGATTATCTCGAGCTCCTCCGTGCTTCGGAAGGCACATTAAGCCGTCGGTCCTGGTTGTTATCATTAGATGGCAGTCGTTAAGCCAAGTGGCCTTTAGGCGGCTTGAAATTACTGGCGTCCGCCAACTCGCAGTTGAGCAGCGTGGTGGAGTATGCTCGAAACATATTCAGTTGAAGGAAGACCCGTATTTAATATTACCCAGCAGTGGGTAAATATTACCCAGCAGTGGGTAAATATTAAGTTCAGTATTTTACTATGTCACAAAATAAAGTACCATGACACTTGACAACCAATTAATATTCATTTTCAAGCATTCATTCATAAACTATTTTCAAAACAACAACGGACAACTTTCGCGACGTAAAAGTTAGACCAATCGATTTGACATTTAATTGAAAATCAATAAATATCCCAATCCGTTTTCAAATTTAATTTTTCGACAATTTTGTCAATGTTTTAATACTTATTATCCTATACCCATATTTCTGAACGCACGCATACATTTGACGTACGCACGTTAACGTCACGTTTGACAGGTCCGACATCCACGAACATTTTGTATGGAAAAATGATTTTTCTTTTATTTTATTTTTTTCGTAAATTTTCCAATGTTTTTAATAGTTATTCTGCTATTCTGGACGGAGACAAATCCAACAAATCAAAAACCATGGCAATCGGTCCAGCCGTTCTCGAGTTATAAGTGTTGTAACAAACACGACTTTCTTTTATATATATAGATTTATTATTATCTCAATTTGACTGAGGAAACTCTCTGACTAAAGTACCTTGGTACTTGTTTATATAGTAGTTACGGCATTTTTTTGTGATTGTATATTGTTATTTTTCTCTTTTTTCTTGTCGGCTGTCGCTCACTTACTCTTTACTAAATAACATCATGTCATCCTCAACTCGCACTGTTACTAACCGCCAAGCGGATGTCAAATTGAAGAAAGCCTTGCAAGAACTTAAGGCCTCCAAAGATTTGAATGAGCGATTGCTGCGTGAGAGGGAGGAGAGTGAGGAGGAACTCATGAAAATACTAGAAAAAAATACTGAGCTTAAGAACCAGCTAACTGAACTAGATATTAGTTATCATGATATCCTCGATCAACGTGATTAATTACAGATTTTAGTGAACACTTTCCACCAGTGCAGCGATACGCATGAGCAAGCACTCAGGCGGATTGCTGAACTTGAAGTTGAGTTGGGTGAGGCGTATAAGCAAATTAACAATTATGAACACATAGCTCAACAGCGGGAATCAAAAGAGATTGACAGCCTTTATGATGAATTAATGCCACATGCATGTACGCCTCCCCTTACAACTAACAAGTCTCATAAAAAATTAAAGAAATGTTTAAAACTAAAGCGAACAATCAGTAACATTGAAAAAACTTTAAAACAGAAATATTGTAATAAGTCTTTAAGAAAATGTATGAATAATAATGTTAAACTTAATGTACAATTAAGTTTAACAGTATTAATTCAGTATAAAAAATGTTTGGTGGAAAGTGAAAAATCATATGATGTTGACACACAGCACTTGACATTAGAATTAAAGAAATTAGAAAATTCATTTAATGTTTTAAATTCTAAATATAACTTAGCACAAAAACAAATTCAAGAATATCTTTTAGCAATGGATGAACTCCTTGAGGTGAGTAAGTACAACGAAGACAGATTTGAGTCCTTAATTAAACGCTGTGCCAGTGATCAGGTCAATGTTTCATCCACTAACTGCGGGTCACAGAATTCAAATTTAAATACTTCGGACAGGCCGGTATCTAGTGCCTGTGTCAATGTCAATAAAATAAATGAAGCTAACGAACCGGCTAAGGCTAAAACTCTGATTTTTTCGGACGGCATTGGCTGCAACTTAGGAACAATTATGTTCAACAATTTAGAAGGACATATAATAAACCATTGCATGCCAAATGCCTCCTACAGGCAAATAATTAACAAAATGTTGGAAACGCAAGGAATTGATGAGAACACTATAATTGTTATTATGATTGGTGATAGCAACAAAGTTCCGAAAAAAGACATTCTATACTGTACAAACAAACTCTTACAGCTAAATATAGTCAAAACCATATTCTGTGCGTTCCCATACAGTAGCTGCCAGTCTACACAAGCAAACTCTAGGATACACTATTTGAACAATCTACTACATACACTGACATGTCGTCACAGTGATGATATTATATTTTTTGACATAAATAATTTTATTTCTGATTTTTATTTGACGAAAGACCATTTACATCTTTCTAAAAAATCTAAATATAAGATTTCTTCTTTACTTGCCTACAACATTAATTATATAACGGGTTTACACTGTAAACCAAATAATTATAATGTAGGCAACTTGACTGCAGATTTAAACTGCTTCACAGGACAGAGGGAAAGCTTGCTGAATTAAAAATTGTACATCAAAACATACAAAGCTTTCCTGGCAGCGAATTGCTTGTACAATTATTTTTAGAATTGAAAAATGTTGACGTTTTGTGCTTAACTGAACATTGGTTAAACGATAGTCAGATGATCTTTCATATTAATAACCACAAAGTTGCTAGCTGTTTTAACAGGAAGTTGATTACTAGAGGCGGTTCATTAATTTTAGTTAAAGATTGCATGTTAGTCAAAGAGCGTGTGGACATTACTCGGCTTTCTGTTGAATGTACTATCGATATATCTTGTGCCGAGTTAGACAAACATTTAATTATATGTGTATATAGACCCCCAAATAGTGTGTACAAAATATTCGAGGAAGTCATGGAGGATGTATTAAAGTTAGCATTTAAAAGTAATAAGAACCTAATTGTTTGTGGTGATTTCAACATTGATTTGCTTGTTGATAGTACTGTTAAATCAAATTTTTTAAATTTATTTAAATGTTTTAACTTGCATAACTTATTTCTTGAGCCCACGCGAATTACTCCAACCTCCGCTACCTGTCTGGATAATGTCTTCTGTAATTCGGAGTACTTATATAAATGTATAAATAATGACTTACCTTCAGATCACTGTGGACAGTTAGTCGTATTCAATAACGTAGTTGTGGAAAAAACCAAACTTATTTCGTTCAGACCAATTACTGGTACTAAAATATCAAAATTCAAAAATGTTTTGAAGGATAAGTTGCCACTAATAGTATACACGGAAAATGATCCTAACAAACTATATGGTGATCTTTTTAATGTAATGTCTGAAGAATTTAATAACATATTTGAACAAAAAGTGGTTAAAGTCAGAAACAATATTCAATTTTGTGAATGGGCTACCAAAGGTATTTATAAAAGTCGAGATACACTATATGATTTGTATGCTCAAAAATCGTATAGACGGGATGGCAATTTTACAGAACACGTTAGACAGTATTCCAAAATCTTCAAGAAAGTCTGTAAGGTAGCCAAGTCTAACTACATAAATAATAAAATTAAATTTCTACCAACAAGTGTAAAACTGTTTGGAACATTGTCAACAAAGAGACTGGCAAAATAAAAATTAAAGAAAACGACTACTCTTTGAAATGTAATAATAATATATTAACTTCAAATTAAGATGTTGCTAATGTATTTGGAAACTTTTTTACCAATGTTCCCATTGATACGACTGCCTCTCTCAATTCATCAGCTTCAGAATCCATAAGATTACTTGAGGATAATGTACAGCCCTGTGAGCATGCATTTAAATTTTGTCACATTACCCCAGATGACATTATTCGAACATTCAAACATTTAAATATTAAGAAATCTGAGGATCTCTGGGGAATGTCCACTCAAATTGTTCTTCCTATTTTGGATACTGTTGCTGCTCACCTGGCTATAGTTTTTAATGAAAGTATAGAGAGTGGTATTTTCCCAGATTTAATGAAACTTGGCAAACTTATACCTTTATTTAAATCAGGAGATAATCGTGAGCCTGGGAATTACAGACCAATCTCTATTCTGCCAGTATTGAGTAAAGTGTTTGAAAAGATCATGTCAAATCAGCTGCTCGCACATCTTAATAAGTTCCACATTCTACATAAGAAGCAATACGGGTTCACCGCCGGAATGTCCACTACAGACGCAGGAATCGCGCTCGTGAAATACATATTTGAGGCTTGGGAGACGTCTCAGGACGCTATCGGTGTGTTTTGCGACCTCTCCAAAGCATTTGATTGTGTTGATCATCAGACACTGCTGCTCAAATTAAATCATTATGGTTTTAAAGAGAAGGCTTTGCAAATGGTAGAATCATACCTTAGTAATAGAACTCAAACGGTGGATGTAAATGGCACAAAATCAAATGCATTTGAGGTAAAAATGGGCGTGCCCCAGGGTTCAATTTTGGGTCCTCTCCTATTCTTGGTATACATCAATGATTTGCCTGATTTGGTAGAAAAATTTGCCAACGTAGTACTGTTTGCCGACGATACCTCACTTATTTTTAAAGTTGCTAGGTATAAAGACAAAATTGATGATGTTAATAATGCTCTTTCTGCAATTTTGAACTGGTTTACTTCAAATAATCTCCTTCTTAACTCATACAAAACTAAATGTATTAAATTCACGTTACCCAATGTCAGGCAAGTCCATGCTGATGTAGTCATAAAGGACACCACCCTAGTTTATGACAATGATACTGTTTTTCTTGGTATTACCATTGATTCAAAGTTGCAATGGGGCCCTCATATAATGAAACTAGCTCGCAGACTCAGTTCCGCAGCTTATGCGGTTAGGAGAATAAGACAGATAGCGGACGAGACAACTGCTAGGCTCGTTTATTTTAGTTATTTCCATAGCATTATGTCATATGGCATATTGCTTTGGGGTAAAGCAGCTGACATTGATAAAATTTTTGTATTACAAAAGAGAGCCATTAGATCAATTTACAATTTGGGTTCTAGGGATTCACTCCGTGAGTTATTTAAGGAGATAAACATCCTCACTGTCGCTTCTCAATATATTTATGTAAATATTATGTACGTCCGTAAAAATATTTCATTTTACAAAAGTATGTGATATAACTAATGTCAACTTGCGGAACAAAAACAAATTGGTTATTCCAAAACATAGACTGGGGAAGGTCAATAATTCGTTTGTCGTAAATTGCATCCGCTACTACAATAAGTTGCCGGAGTCGGTCCTGATTTTACCCGACACTAAATTCAAACAGCGGCTTACTACAGGACCGACGATTACCTTAATGATAAAAATGTATGGCAAATTCTCGGCACAGGATGTGAAGCACAGGCGTCTTATCTTTACAAGTAGTATTGTGGATATACATATTTAGACTTTATACAATATGTATATACACTCTATACTATGATTTTTTTTATATTTTTATTTTTTTTACTATTTTATTTTACTTTAATTTTTTTGTTTTTTCTCTTATTTTGGTTGAATACCATTTTTTATTGTATTATGTATAATGATAATATTGTATGGCTATTTAAAAAAGACCTATATTGACAGAGTTTCTTTCGGCATTTCTTCTCGTCAATGGTCATTCCGAAATGCTGGTAGATAAAAAAATATACCTAATTGTAAAATACGTGTCTAAGTGCCCGCGAGGGCCCACAGAATAAAGAATTTTGACTTTGACTTTGACTTTGACTTTGATACGTTTATTCATTTCGAGCTCACTCGTGCTTCGGAGGGATATTAAGCTGTCGGTGAGCTATTATGAAAAAAAAAAAATCAAACAACTCCTCTGAACGCATAATTCATTATACAAACGTTGGAACACACAAAAGGAAGCGAAGTCTCGTCTCAAATTTAAGATTGCTGTTTATTACGAGGATCTCGTTCGTAACCGACAGGTTGCACCATATGCAGGCAACTTTGTTTCCATAGATCACGATGAACATCAAAGATCCTTTTTTTTAATCATCATCATCATCATCATCTCAGCCATTGAAAGTCCACTGCTGGACATAGGCCTCCCCTCTAGATCTCCAATAAGAACGGTTGGAAGCGGCTTGCATCCAGCGCGATTCTACGATCTTTTTTAATCAAGAAACCCATTATTACTAAGAAAGATTTTTTGTACATGTAAAAATCTTTCGTCCTTCTTACAAAAATCTTACCGAAACAGTACTTAATCCCAACCCATACATTTCCTAAAGAAATTTATCACTCAAAACAAGATGCAAAAGGGAGCCATCATTACACTTTTACCGCGGTTTTATTGGACGCTGAAAGAAATGGCGTACTTTTAAGCTCCAGTTCTGTTTTAGTTAAAGAACGGATGCTGGATTTTCGTATTTCCGTCTGACCGTCCCGCTGAGATTTTATCTCAATTCTTTAAGTACGATACACATGGCTTTTAAGAACAGCATGCTCAATCTAGAGCGAATCAATAATTTTGTATGTTGGTGAGTATGATAGGTTATTATTGCTTTAAACGTGATGTTCTGACATCGCTCCATTGCCTTCATGATCACAGGCAACCGTTTATAGAAAGCTATGAAGAACAAGTTGGTTTAGTGTTCTATAGTAAATTCTCAACTCTCTGAAAATTATGTACATGTGTGGTAATTGTTTTAGACTATATCTGAAAGCCAGATATCTGATATATTAAACGTTATATTAGATATGCTTGAGCATCGAAAATACACATAATTAAACAACAGTAGCTCTCAAAAGTTATTGAAATGATCAGATTATACTCGTAGTTATTTATGGCATGTTAGTTATGGATATGATTTTAGGTAAGTCGCTCACATTATCTTTAATTAATCTACCGGCTAGCAAACAAGGATTTATAAAAAGAGAAATAACGAAAACACTTCCCAGTCATCTCAACCGGGGAGTTTTTCCCATCCCAAAGAAAACCACAGTCAACAACAATTTTATTTTTTTGAGGATGTTACGTTACTGCAACGGAGATTGGTCACCAAGGGATGAAGTGTAAAAATGTGAGGAAATGCTGCCTTAGGGGTGCAGATAGCAGGGGCCGGGCTCATTATGTTGTAAGTGTATACACGCTGAGAAGCTTGTATATACTTACAACATAATGAGGGTTTATAACTTAATTATAGCAAATGAGAATTTGAGAACAAAAGAGGCAGAATCGCACTAAAAAACGGGGTTCTGAGAGAAAAGTAGCAGAACGAATAATTTTATTGCAGTTGCCGTACCCAAATAATATAGTTTTGCTACAAGTAATACGTTATGAACAAACTTTTAAAAAGATATTGCATTAGCAAAAACTGGCAATGGTGCATGTCTTCTATATTCTGCTATAAATGCGCCTTGCTTACATCTAATGAGTCCATTCATTCATTCATTCATGGTATAAATAAAACATTGTAACAAAAATTGTAATCTCAAACGAATTGCTCGATAGCCATTCAAGCAGTGTGTATCATATAATACAGGCTGATTGTTTCTCTCCTGTATTTCACTCTTCGTACACGTCCAGGATTTGTAGATTTAAAAAAAATCCCAAATCCTATCCCATTTTTATTCTATATTTCGACCAATTGCAATAATCTCGATTTTATTTATTTTTATTAGCTCTTCCTGGCGTGAGCATACTACAGTGAGGTGTTAATAATGTCATAAAATGTTGTGTGCATTGAGTGAGCAGAGCACACTCTATAAATACATAGATATATATTTACCAATTAGTTAAAGATCTAAATTTTATGCCTTTATGTAATTTATAATGTATTAGACACTAAAACTATTGTAAAACCAATCTTGCTATTAAAATTTGTAAAATAAAATTAAACCAAAGATAAGTTAAATGCCAAGGCCAGCCGAGTCTCTGTATTGTAATAATTTTACAAGTGTTCTAGTTTTTGTGAAAACTCTTTAAATCTACGTAAACTTAAATCTACGTAAACCGCCTTACAGACAATATTTTTATATAAGTAGGTATTTTGTTAACTAACCCACCAATCTGTCTTCCAACGTACGGTAAGATACGTGAGAAGCAGTTCCTTAAACTTGGCACATTAAAACCTTTGTACATGTCCTGTGGGGCCGAAGATAAGAGCACTTTACCTAATATTAAACTATAATGTTTATGGAGTCCGTTCATTGCACTACAGAGAGGTATGAAGCTGTTTTCTTGGTGGATAGTGCTTTTCAAATGACTTTTTATATTATGTTGATAAGTTTTAATGTATTTTTCAAGTCATAAAGATAAGAGTTGATGGTATAATAGTGTAACGTAGAAAAGATACGGAACTTATTTTACTGCGTCCCACTTCTATGCAATTATTGCTACATAGCAATAAAAAATAGAGTATTTATTTAATTAATTTAGTCTTAGCATCGAGCTGACTATATACGCTAAATAGTGACATGCTATTTATGTTTCTATGACTTATAGTTTCGTAATTATTAAGGTAAGCTGACTATAAACTATTCTATTTGTTACAGTCCAGTTTTCTGACCGACTCTACCGCCGAAGCTGAAGCCGATTACCATCGGGTTTTATGATACCAAAAATTGGTCTTAAGTTAAACTTATTGTTAGACATCTTTAGCTTAGTTGGTTCTCTGTGGTTTCTACCAGCTAAGCTAAACACAATTACCGCCAATTTAAGCTAACCTTTGATTTTCGCAATCAAAATTCCGATTTTTCAAATGACTTTTTATATTATGTTGATAAGTTTTAATGTATTTTTCAAGTCATAAAGATAAGAGTTGATGGTATAATAGTGTAACGTAGAAAAGATACGGAACTTATTTTACTGCGTCCCACTTCTATGCAATTATTGCTACATAGCAATAAAAAATAGAGTATTTATTTAATTAATTTAGTCTTAGCATCGAGCTGACTATATACGCTAAATAGTGACATGCTATTTATGTTTCTATGACTTATAGTTTCGTAATTATTAAGGTAAGCTGACTATAAACTATTCTATTTGTTACAGTCCAGTTTTCTGACCGACTCTACCGCCGAAGCTGAAGCCGATTACCATCGGGTTTTATGATACCAAAAATTGGTCTTAAGTTAAACTTATTGTTAGACATCTTTAGCTTAGTTGGTTCTCTGTGGTTTCTACCAGCTAAGCTAAACACAATTACCGCCAATTTAAGCTAACCTTTGATTTTCGCAATCAAAATTCCGATGGTAATCAGCTTCAGCTTCGGCGCTACCGCCGACCGCCAGTTTTCCGACCGACTCTACAGTCGGTGAGAAAACTGAACTGTAATAAATAGAATAGTTTATAGTTACCTTCATAATTACGAAACTATAAGTCATAGAAACATAAATAGCATGTCACTATTTAGCGTATATAGTCCGCTCGATGCTAAAACTAAATTAATTAAATAAATACTCGGCGGTAGGCTCTCTGGTATCCGTATGTATTGGAGTGATTTTCAAGACGTTTTACGTAAAAATATATAAAGTAGCGTCTCAAGGAAATCTGGCTGCATTGCATGCATGCTCTCGAAAAATATTGCCTTCCTTCTTCAATCGAGTAAAAATATATTAAGAGCGTGTCAAAGAATCACGAATTCATCATTATCATCAGGTCATTTAAGTCTCCACTACAGGAGCACGACTCGACCCTCTCTCGTCCGACCCAGACAGAAGGAGGATTTGGCCTACACTCCCCACGCTGGCCAGACGGGTTGGAAAGGTCTGATCGATGTTTTATAATGTATTTCCCTTAGTCGCCTTGTACAACATCCACGGGAAGAGACGGAGTGATTCTATTCTTGTCTCGGAAACCACACGGCCAATCAAAGTCAAAGAATTACACATACATAATTACAGACTCTAGAAAGTATTACCTTCTCTTCTTTGGTAGTTCGGTAAAAATATATTTAAACTTAAGGCTCCTCTTATTTTTCTCGGCTCCGACACCCGTTGATATTACATAAAGCTCTGACCCCTAACTTTCGTATATTCACCCCCTGTGGGCAAGTAAGTAAGTTTGTGGTCATCCGACCAAGTCCGCAAATGGTTCGGCTAATTTATTTATTTATTGCACAGGAAATGGACTGTGACGTTGCTTGGTACTTTTTGGTAGTTTACGGTAGGTTTTAATATATAGTATAAAACTTTGTTGCCAAATTTTGTGTTTAGATACTTGTAAAATTTTATGTCTTGTAACTATATAACCTACATTTCAGAATTACTCTTAGCAATCTTTGTAATTAATATATATTTGCGATGAATAAATTCAATTCATGATGAAAACATTTATTTGTATATCCAGCACACACATAATCAGTTATTTCCAGTCTTATAATAATTACCTATAAGCTTAGGTGAAATATAGTGTTAAAAATCGCAAAAAAAAAAAAAAACATATGTCTGCCGCAGTAAGTAAATGGCTATAGCACAGCTACATGTTTTGTACAACACGCTGTATTCATATCTAAGTGTGCCAAGATTCCCAACTCGACTATTTATGTAGGACTGATAGGTATATTATTTAATAATTTACAATATTTTTTCAAGTCAAGTGAGACCTAAGGGACTCCATGCGGTGAACTAGCGACACTCGAGTAAAGAAACTATTATTCCCTTCGCTAAATCCATAATGAATAAAAAACTGCATCCTCAGCAATGAGGGAACGACGAGGAAGAAGAAAAAGAAGAATTAGTCAACTTAGGATATTTAATGATACGTTCTATGTAGAATATTTCATTCAAGTTATTTTTTTTCTGTATTGGTAAGTGGCAATTAACTGGCCCCATCATGAACAATATATTACAGTAGAGACATCGCGTATCTGTAAGCCGATTTTTATCAGATTTTGTAATTCCAAAAATAAAAAACCCAGCTTAAATAGTGGCAATTGTATTTAACTTCGTTGTCAAACCCTTATATTCTTCTCATTGCTAGGATAAGGATATCCATCAATCGGGTTTCGAGCATACTCCACCATGCTGCTCAAGTACGGGTTGGGTGTAACTTAGCTCGAAGAAATTCTGAAGCTCTATTGACAAAGCTAGAAATGTTTGTCAATACCTTAAACCTAAGACCTATTTTTGGGACTCAAAATATTTGAAGAGACTCGGCTTCAGCTTGGGCGGTAAGGTCCCAGCTCAATTGATCAGATGCTACAGTATTACCAGACAACTGCAGACATCGAATTCCTCATCAATTTATAGCAGAAGTATCTTATCTGGGCTCATTGAAATGTAATCAGGTTACAGATAGTGTAGTGTATATTACTGATCAGAGTATTGTGATGGAGTAAGATAGAGATTGTTTTCTTGGTGCGGGCAGCGGGTTAAATATTTTTAGACAAATATTTTTTTTTTAATTTACACTTGATATTTATCATTTACCATTCGCAGGCACTTAGTTATGTCATAGAGTTTTATAAAATAATGATTTTTCATTTTATAATACTAAGTTTTATACTTAAGGGAAACCGCTACTTCTAAAAAAAATGTAGGAAAATTTATCTTCCTTTTAACATAGACAGTTCTAGCTATGCTGAATTACACAAACTGAGTGATAAAGGTAACATTGCCGTTAATCAAACACGTTCCTGTTTACCGGATTCCTTTCAAAACAGAAAGTTTCTGTGCATTTCGGTACGAATCAAAAGTCACATACGTTACGTTGACTAAAATGTGAAACCACATTTGGAGATACGAAAAATAAGACATTTACACTTTAAGATCGGTTGTGAGAATGTATTTCTTTTTTTTATATACTACGTCGAGTGTCAGACAAGTGTACGATTCGCCTGATGAGAAGCGGTTACCGTAGCCCTATTAACGCTCTCAACATGAACCATTCAAATCGACCACGGGCAACCAGTCCTGCTGCCCCCGCAGCAACTCCCTCCTTTCTGGTGACGTCACTCATTCGTAGGAACACTACCTCTTGAGGTATCTTATCTCTTGGATATGGGTCTCCCCACCTATATAAAACAACTTATTTCGAATATTTTCATTCAATAAGTTCGAAAAGAGCTCGACAAGGTATTTATTACGTACTATTAAGTTACCTAACAACTTGCGAGTGATGATTCTGACATATCACGCGTCGCGCGGCTATAGTATAGGTATAGCACCGTAGCATTGCTCGGTATGTACTCCTTAAACCCCTTCGATCAAGGGCAAACCCTAGAGAATATGGGTTAATAATGGTGATTTGAACATTAGCAAGTCTTACATACTTGAGCTCTAAACTCTCTCACCATGTCTATCTGGCCTAAAATCTCGCTTTGTCTTTGTGTAACATCTAGATAAAAAAAATAATTTTGATACATAAGAAAAACATTATTACATTGACGAGCTCGGTGGTCCAATGGTTAGCAATGGCCACTTTGACTCCGAGGTCGCGGGTTCGATCCCCGCACATGACAAACATTTGTGTGCATGAACATGTCTGTTTGTCTTGGTCTGGGCGTTTTCTATGTATTATATGTATGTATTTACAAAAAAATGTATTTAAGTATTATATATCAGTTATCGAATATCCATAGTACAAGCTTTGCTTAGTTTGGGACTAGATGGCCGTGTGTAATTTGTCCAGGAATATTTATTTATTTTTATTTATTATCATCCTTTTTTGAAATCGGTGAATAAATGTAGGTGGCACATATCCTTAGTGGTACAAAAATAATTTAAGAGTATCGTGACGTCGGATCGTAAACAATAAAGACTCGTGCACTCCAGCCAAAAGTGCGGAAAATAGAAGGAGTGTGGGCGATAAATAAAACCACTACCCAAAGCTAATTGGAAAGCCGACATATAAATCAGTGGGCACTCTAACTCTGCTGCTGGCAAAGAACAAAACAATTGCCAAGCTAAATGGCTAACGTCACAGTTGCCAAGACAAAGTATTTTGAAATGTGATTTTGAATTCCCAATTTACGTAATTTATTGCTTTGTAGCGAAATTTTGTTGATTGAATTATGATTTTCTTTTAAACTTCGATAGTATCGAATACTCAAGGCAAGTAATATTTTTTTAAAATACTCCACGTGCAAAAGAAGCGTACTGGCCGCCTGATGTGATGCGGTCGCCGCAGCCTATATATGCTTATAATACAATACACGTGTTAGTGCTTGTGCCCTGGCCCTCCCTGGAAACTACTCTGTATACAAAATCCCATTGTAGGCTGTTATGGTTTTGGCAGGTTTTTGATATACCTATGTATTTCTTTTTTTTTCGACCAATACTACGAATATCTAGTATAATATGTTTGACTTGTTTGCTATTGAATTTGCCTTCATTGAAGTACTCTTCTTGTATATTACCAGGTATGTGTCACACCTGGTTAGATTTGAGTTGATTTTTGGTTAGGTTAAGGTTTTCTTGTGTCCTGTCTTCGGAAATAGGAGCTCCGCGAAGCGGGGCTCCGTCATAGCTCCGTCGACCTAGATGATGAATGATGTGGTGCCAAGTAAGCTTAATTATTAATTTAAAAACGCCGAGTGAATTTCGATCATTCAATGTAGAATATTACTTAGTGCATTGCATTATAAAAATAAATTTATGGATTGCATTGCTTATCAATTGCATCATATAAAAAGACGTGTGGCACTCGGGGACTGCCGCGGTAAAGCTATTGCATAGCATTTTGTATCAACTTATGCAATTATAATTTTATTTATTTATTTTATTCATGCAGTATTGCTTTTTCTTTGATATTAATTCAAGTTACACTTTTTGAGCGTGGTGACCGATAAGAAAACAAATTTTTCTATTATTAAATAAATAAAACGAATTTCGTAGAGTCGTACAATACGTCTAATCGCACGCACACAACGCGTGTCGAAGACTGCCGAACTGAAACGACGTTAGACGATGCACGGCCTTCAAGCCACACCTCCTTGCCCATCGGAGTGGGGAGCGTGAGGTTTTTTCGTTACGGAATTTCTGGATTCGGTCCCCGCGCTCAAGGCCCGCGATAGAAGCTATGCAATAGCTCAAAAATATTTAAGGAATTAGGTACTAAGTCTCTAAAACAGTTTAGAAAACCATATAAAACGTTTTATGTTTATTGAACGCCGTTTCAATTTACAAAATTATTTGGGTCAACACACAAAACAGTCATTCATTCGTTCATTAACGTACTCAAAATCGTGAACAAAAGGTTATTTTTTATTGTGAATAAACATAATAAAAGGGAAGGATGACCCGCATTGTAATTCGGTTGTTTGGAATACCAGAAATATTTATGATGTGTGGGCATTCGTGTTAATTCCGGTCGTATATTTTTTTCTGAAAAAAGTGGAATATATCTTTGAAGTAGGTAAGTTATACTGGTTATTTTGTTATACAGGCATCAGCCTGGGGCCCTACCGTCGTTGCTGAAATCGATTACCAACGAGTATCTTGATCTGGCCGTGTGATTTCCGGCAGACTAGAATAGAATCACTCCGTCTCTTCCCGTGGATGTCGTACAAGGCGACAAAGGGAAATACAATATAAAACATCGATCAGGCCTCCCCAACCCATCTGTCCAGCGTGGGAAGTGTAGGCCAAATCCTCCTTCTGTCCGGGACGGACGAGAGAGGGTCGTGCTCCTGTAGTGGAGACTAAAATGACCTGTTGATGATGATGATGATCTTGATTCGAAAAATGACTCTTACATTTAAGTTATTGCCAAACACTTTCAGCTTAGTCGGTTGAGCTCCATCGTTTCTACTAGCTAAGCTAAACCAAACCCCGGCCACTCCATACAAAAATGGCGCTTTTGCATGTAGTAACCAAATGACGTCTGTACACGTGCCTATGTTTGAGTGACGTTCTCTAGGGCTGACATTATACAATTATTAGTCGGACATGTAAGGGGGTGTAAGTGGTTCATCAACATCTTTGAACCAAAGTCAATCTCACCTGCACGGGGTACACCCTGCTGACTGACAGACGAGGCACTGACGAAAAGAGAGGTAGGACATAGCGTATTCTTTAAGCAGCCTGACTGACGAAGTACCGCCACCTCACAGAATACCGCAATCAAATAACAATTTCCTTGAGGGTTGTTGTATTCCTGCGAGTGAGTGAGGTCACCAGAAAGGATGGAGTTGCTGCGTTGGCAGCGGGGATGGCAGCGCGCGAGCGATATTTAATGTTGCGAGCGTTAATATGGTTACGGTAACCGCTTCACATCAGGTGGGCGTAGTGAAGAAAAAAAAAACGTGTGACACTCGGGGACTGCCGCGGTAAAGCTATTGCATAGCATTTTTTATCAACTAATGCTCGTTTGCTCGTTCATCCATCCATCCATATCCATTCATCTATCCATCCATCCATCCATTCATTCATCCACCCATCCACCCATCCACCCATTCACCCATCCACCCATCCATCCACCCATCCATCCACCCATCCATCCATCCACCCATCCATCCACCCACCCATCCATCCATCCACCCATCCATCCATCCATCCACCCATCCACCCACCCATCCATCCATCCATCCACCTATCCAACCATCCACCCACCCTCCCATACATCCATCCATCCACCCTCCCATCCATCCATCCATCCACCCACCCATCCATCCACCCATCCATCCACCCATCCATCCATCCATCCACCTATCCAACCATCCACCCACCCTCCCATCCATCCATCCATCCACCCTCCCATCCATCCATCCATCCACCCACCCACCCATCCATCCACCCATCCATCCACCTATCCATCCATCCATCCACCCATCCACCTATCCACCCACCCTCCCATCCATCCATCCATCCATCCACCCATCCATCCTCCCACCCATCCATCCATCCATCCATCCATCCATCCATCCATCCATCCACCCATCCACCTATCCACCCACCCTCCCATCCATCCATCCATCCATCCACCCACCCATCCATCCATCCACCCATCCACCCACCCATCCATCCATCCATCCACCTATCCAACCATCCACCCACCCTCCCATCCATCCATCCATCCACCCTCCCATCCATCCATCCATCCACCCACCCATCCATCCACCCATCCATCCACCCATCCATCCACCCATCCACCTATCCACCCACCTTCCCATCCATCCATCCATCCATCAATCCATCCATCCATCCATCCATCCATCCATCCATCCATCCATCCATCCATCCATCCATCAATCCATCCAACCATCCAACCATCCATCCATCCATCAATCCGTCTGTCCGTCCGTCCATCCATCCATCCAAATTGTTTTTTTTTTTTACTTTCCATGTGTTGAGACATCCATCCACTGCACAAATAACTCTCATCTTTTACATACTCGCATATTATTTTAAACTGAATGGAGAATAAAATACAAGCGACGTCAATTCGTACGTTGTGGCATTCCTTGCGAACGGTTCCAAATCGGTTCCATAGGGGAGGTGAGGTCGACTAGTGATAGCGGCAGAGAGTGTCCATACTGTACGTTAGTACTATTACTTATAATGTGGCTAAACATAAGTAGCATAAATCTAAGTTGAATTTTAAGCTGCTTCAGCTTCGGTGGTGGGGTCCACGATTTTTTGATTGCGCAAATCTAACCTCACCTTAAATTAGTGCTAATAATAATAAGCTTAGCTTTTAGGGTCGGAGGCGCTCTACCGATTAAAGTGAAGATGTTTATCATAAATTTAAACAGAAGTTCAATTTTCTCAATCGAAATACGCGGTGGGAATCGGCTTCAGCTTAGGCCACAGTATAAATAATAATACTACGTACAGTATGGCCACTCCCTGCCGCTCTCTCGTGTCGACCTCACCTCCCCTCTGAGACAAATCTGGAACAGTTTGTATGGCGCTGCCCGCACACACGCTCATTTTCGCTCTGCACAGACGTCGTTGTTTATGTAGTAGTTCTCGACGCGACATTTGTATGGAGTGGCCGGGGTGTGCTTAGGCGGTAGGCTCTCCGGTTATTTGTAGTGTATCAACTTGCACCACAAGTAACCAGGACCCCTACTGCCGAAGCTGAAACCGATTACCGTCGAATATTTTGATTCGAAAAATAGGTTTAAGTGATTATTATTTAAATAGTTGTCTTGGCCAACTTGCCAGATAAATATTTTTTTGAAAAATGGAAAAATTCAACTGCCCCCGTAGGTGGGATTTGCACCCACAACCTCTCGATGACCGGTCGAGTGCTCTTCCAACTGAGCTACCAGCAAGGTTTGTGTTACTGTACTTTAGTAGTGTAATTACTTAATAGGTTGATGGCGCCACACTGTGACTCACACAGTAGAAATATAAGATGCAAAAAATTCGTCAGCAACACAAACTTTCCTGGTAGCTCAGTTGAAAGAGCATTCGACCGGTCATCGAGAAGTCGTGGGTTCAAATCCCACCTGGGGGGAGGAGTGAGGGGATTTTTTCCATTTTTCAAAAAATATTTAGGTTTAAGTGGTTGACAAACATCTTCAGCTTAGTCGGTAGAGTTCCATCATTTCTATTAGCTGAGCTAATCCGTTTGGCTAGCGTGGGGAGAGTAGGCCAAATCCTCCTTCCGTCTGGGACGGACGAGAGAGGGTCGTGCTCCTGTAGTGGAGACTAAAATGGACCTGATGATGATGATGATGAATCACAAGTAGTATAAAACTAAGTTGGAGCTCGATTGTCGCAATCAAAAAATCTGATGGTAATCGGCTTCAGCTTCGGCAGTAGGGCCCCAGGATTGAAATCGAATTGTAAATGCACTATGTATTTACATTTAAATTTTAATACAAGTCAGAATTATTCACAGACAACTTGCAACTAAAATTTTATATTTATGATGGTACAACTGATCGCAAATTAGTGTCACTAGTACCATTGATGGTACTAGAGATACAAAGTTGCGTCACTTATACCATCAATGATACTAGTCAATGGTACTACTGATCCGGAGGGTAATATAAAAACAAACTGGGCCCCACCGCCGAAGCTGTAGCCGATTACTATCGGATTTTTGATTTCCAAAACCAAACTTCGGCTTGGATTAGTGGGAATGTAAATTTAGAGAATTTGCTGGTGGAATTCCTAGAGCTCGACTGCCTAAGCTCAAAGGTTGTTGTGTTCTTGCAAGTGAGTGTGGTCGCTAGAAAGGATGGAGTTGCTGTTTTGGCAGTGTGGTGGAGGCGCGAGCGATAGTTCACGTTGTGAGCTTTTGTGTGTGTTATATGGCTATTGGTATCCGCTTGACATCAGAAGGGCTATATACTTGTCTGGCACCCGACGTAGTATAAAAAAGTATATGTAATTTTTAGATATCAGATTAGAGTACATTTAGAATTCTGTTTGCTTATCTGAATTATGTTTAACGTCCAAACGTGTGTTGCCTACATGATACCTTATTGTATATGCAACATTATAGAATTTAGATACTTATTTATGCTGTATGCGAATACGTTCACATCCTGGCACCCTGTCGTTGGTGATGGATTATGTTCAAAATGTTAAGTTTGCGTTCAGTGGACGCATGCCGGGCTCGGCTCGTGCGCGCTGTCGAGACACTCCTGCCGGGCTCGATAGCGCAGCGCTACGTCACCATGATTCCATGTAGATGCAATAATGCATGTTTCAACGTGGTTGGATTATCGAATTTATACAGTGGTAGCTGATAATAGTGCGTTACCAGCAGTATCAGGTATTTCCTTTCTAGGATTTCCATGCCCACCATACCTCCTAGATACCCCTAATTACTAATTAATTAGGATAGTACCCCTAATTACGTTTATATAAAGAGCGAGCAAACTTATCTTTTGACTTTTTTAATTCATCATCGTCAACCCTTATTCATCCCTCTGCTGGGATACGAGCCTCCACTCACTCTAAGGGGTTTAAAGCATATTCCACCACGCTGCTCACCTTGGATTGTCAGAGGCCAGTATTTTGAAGCCGCCTAAAGGCCACTTACTTGGCTTAACGACTGTCATGTACTGAAAACAGCCAGGACCAACGGGTTAACGTACCCTCCGAAGCACGTAGTAGCTAGTGATAAATAAACCCACCCATGGACAGGCTACGGTTGACGTTGCTTAACTTGCATGTTCGATTAGACTGACACGCGAAACGACGCCATTGAGCTCCTCAATTAATCCTCCTCAAAAAGGATCCATAGTCTAGTTCAGTGTTCTAGCAAAGTATGTGCCACGGCACACTGGTGTACCGTGGTCATTAGTTGGTGTGCCTCGAAAATTTTAGATTTATTCCATAAAGCTAAATAGAAGGACAGAAGAAAAATACTTACACAAATAAAAAAAACCGGACAAGTGCGAGTCGGACTCGCCCACCGAGGGTTCCATAGGTACGTAGTATCATTATTAAATTTGATATTTTTCATTTTAAATAAGAAATAATGCGTCGAAAAAAAAATATATATATATTATGCAATGTGTACATCAAGCCCTTTCCCTACCTAGACACCTAGATACCACATTTGAACTAGTAGTTTCAATTTGAAATTTCGACACCCTATAAAAAATATAGACCCCTATTTTTTAAGATCTATTTACAAATGTATAGTTTTCAGATTTATTCCTGTACTTGTAGTCTATAACGATGTTACTTGCCAAATTTCATAGTTCTAGGTCAACGGGAAGTACCCTATAGGTTTTGATTCCCTTGAGTGTGTCGAAATATGCGTTTTTTGCTGAATAAACGGCCGTAACTTTTTTCTACGTAAACTTAGCAGTGTGATTTTTTTACAACTTCATGGGACAGTAGACCTGAGTATACAGTTCAAATTTCAGCTTGATACCTCCACGCATTCTCGACATAGAAATTCTTGACAGACAGACAGACAGACAGACCGACAGACAGACAGACAGACAGACGGACAACAAAGTGATCTTATAAGGGTTCCGTTTTTCCTTTTGAGGTACGGAACCCTAAAAACGATTTTTTATTTATTGTCGTACCTCCAAAAATTTTCAATTTCCGAGACTTTTTGTTTTTAAGGTACATCTAACCTTATAGGTACACAAAAAGTTTGCGGAACACTGGTCTAGTCCACTGCATTGTATTTAAAAGGTTGATTAAACCAATTTTCAATGTTGAGCGTGCAGCAACTAAAATAACCTCCGCACAAACTTCATACATTTATCATGAGACATGAAATACTATCTCGATTTCACAAAGGCCGTGTTTCGCTAACTGCATGACTGTTGAACAAATGCATACGTAAGCGCGGCTTTGTGGAAGCCTTGTCGAGCCGAGAGCCGACGAGTATTGGAATAGACGTTTGAAAGCATCACATTTTGTTCACAAGGAATTTAAAATTTGGAGAATTTTTCAAAGAAAATCTTCTGAGCTTTCTTGTTTACTTATCCGACTGGATGAAACAAGACACATCTCGTATTATATAAATCTCTAATATATAAAATTCTCGTATCGCGATGTTTGTTATCAAACTCCTCCGAAACGGCTGGACGGGTTTTTATGAAATTTTGTGTGCATATCGGGTAGGTCTGAAAATCGGCCAACATCTATTTTTCATACCCCTAAATGATAAGGGTGACCCACCCCTAAATATTTTATTTTATTTTATTAACAAACAAATTTTATTATGATTTTGGCATTAAAAAATACTTACAACCCTAAATTTTCACCATTCTAACGTCAACCCCTTTTATAATGGCGTTTTAATAGCAAAAGAATATTTGCCGGGTATATACAAATCGCGGTGTTTGTGGGGTCGAACTCCTCCGAAACGGCTCAACATAATTTTATGTTTTTTTATATAAATATTTGGTTTGTATGAGGTCGTAAAATATATTTCATTTATTTATTTAACAGAACAACGTTTGCCGAGTCGGCTAGTTAAATTTTAAATTATATAAATAAATATTTCTGGGAAAATTACATACCGCCATTAAGTCACAAACTAAGCAAAGCTTATTCAATGGGTACTAGATAACTGAAAAATAAACTATAATAACTTTTTTAAAACATAAATGCAAACAGACATATTCATGCCCACAAATGATTGTGTGATGCGGGTATGGAACCCGCGACCTTGACGTCCAAAATTCTTTTAAGCGAATATAATATTGAGCCACATTTCGGAAACAGCCTTAAAGATATTGATTGTTGGACTGGTTTACTCTTTTTTTATACTTCGTTGGGTGGCAGCCAAACATACGACCCGCCTGATCCGAAGCGGTTGGAATATTAACGCACACAACATGACATATCGCTCACGTCGCCACCATCGCTGCCAACGCAGCAACTCGTAGTGTAACTTAGTTTCTTGCTTTCGTTTTTGAATTTTGATCTGATGATCTAAATACTTGAACCAAATAAGTACTTTTTCTGACTGAATAGATCCCTTAATGGGATATGACCGCCCTTGTATACATTGTATAAATTGTATCTCATGTTAACTGTATCCATTGTTATTATATTATTGTAAGCAATAAAGTTTAAATAAATAATATAAATTCGAAGCAGGCATAAATCATAGAATGTCTTGAGATTCAATGACATTTTCATTGGTACGTTTCATGTATCTTCTCGATGCAGATTCGACTTGAGCTTTATTTGCATACAAATCGTGTTGTATTCATCTCGACTCGTGTACTATTTGTAAAATGAAGCGCCTATTCATATTTTTTTGATAGAAAAATACTGACATATCAATGGAGCAAGAAGAATGTAGTATAAGAAAGATGGATCTCTTGGTCCATGGGGTCCCAGCACGAAAAGGTTTGTAAAAGAATTAGGAAAAAGATTGGTCGACGTAACCGGTGACCCAAGATCTGGCACATTCCTCGCCCAAAGGCTCAGTATAGCCATCCAGCGAGGTAATGTTACTAGCATGGAACGATGCCACATGGGCCAAACTTTTTACATTTATTTTAGTTTTAGGTTAGTTTTATTTTAGTATTATTTAATTTTAGGTACTTTAGTTTTATAGTTGAATTCTATGTATTGTTTATTTGAATAAAGTAAATTGATTTTTACAAATGTAAAAAAAAAGTATAAGAAAGAAAGGATGGAGTATATGGAGGGGGGCGGAGACGTCGACACTAGAGAGCGGCAGAGAGTGGCATACTGTACGCAGTATTAGTATTTATACTGTGATACTAGTTGCGACAATCTTTAGTGAACATGTCAAGTTATATCATTAACGTATCTCTTTTTTATCACGGATCAAGCCGGGTCTTTTGATAGGCGTGTGCGGGGATATGGATCCAACGCGCAGAGGCCCCTTTGAGAAGTTTGATGTAATGTTGTACGCCTGCCGTGATCCGCTCCAGGATATATCAATGGCAAAATATACCCATTAGCAGGTCTCGGCAGGCGTTGAGATTATTACAAAGTGTGATGGAAAATTAATGGGCTATGGAGATGAGATCTGGGTGAACTAAATAACGGGTTATTACAGAAGAGGTACGGATGCCTGTCATAAGTTCTTCTATTGCTAGTCATTAACGTTATTATTATAGTACAAATACTATGGTATGTTTTTAGCGATAACTTTGGTTACGTGAGTTGAACTTGCCTATGTCATCAGCTATACTTTGTATGAAAAATGACAGCGTTTGACATCCAAATTTGTTATTATTATTGAAATAGTTGTATTGGACAACTTGCCAGAATATTATAAATATTTTGAAAAATTCACCTGCCTCCCCTAGGTGGGATTTGAACCCACGACCTCTCGATGACCGGTCGAGTGCTCTTCCAAGAGTGCCTTGTTTATTATTGTAATTATTTAATAGGTTGATGACGCCACACTGTGACTCACGCAGTAGAATATAAAATGCAAAAATTCGTCAGCAACACAAACCTTCCTGGTAGCTCAGTTGGAAGAGCACTCGACCGGTCATCAGGAGGTCGTGGGTTCAAATTCCACCTAGGGGGCAGGTGATTTTTTCCGTTGTTCAAAATATTTATAATATACAAATTTGTAACATTGTGTTAGCAACATACGGGAAGAATATACCTTGTATCTTTCTACAATGGTTATTATTGTCTTTATAAAACCTATTTTTTATTACTTATTACCTACTTACTAGCTGATCCGGCGAACTTCGTACCGCCAAACAGTCAATGAATATCGTGTTGCTTATTAGCTGAAGTAAATTTAAAATTTTATGGAAGTAATACAATGAATATAAAATAACAACTTTTTTTGTGTTATTACCTTAAAAAAGTATTTAACTTATTATTAAGTTAAATACTTTATTAAGGTAATAACACAAAAAAGTACAAAAAACAGGAAAATTATTTGACACGCATAAATATTTGACAACCAATAAATAGCTCAATCCTTTTTCAACTGACACGTCAGATAAATTAAATAAAATAACTTACATTTTCCTATACAATAATTGTAGGTATATAGAAATGTAATTTTCGTCAATTTTCCAATGTTTTAATAGTTAATCTGCTATTCGAGACGGATACGAATCTAACAAATCAAAAACCATGAAAATCGGTCCAGTCGTTCTCGAGTTATAAATGTTTGAACAAACCCGACTTTATTTCATATATATATACATTACATAGCACACCTTATTAGTTTACTATTATCTCTCAGAATCGAGGTCTTATACAACATACAAAATAACATTATAATCCATTATTCATCCCAAGAAATTAAAAACTAATATCACTCTTCATAAAAATATGTACGTCTATTTCTTTAAGAAAACAGTAATAATTTCTTAAAACAAAACTGAAAAAACACAAAAGTGCTTTCGGTCGTTTATTCAGCTCCCGGATGACAGACTTGGGGTCAAACAAATAGGTAATTTTGCTCAAGGACCCACTATCAAAAGGGTCGACTATCAAATTTACATTTGGATATTTGCATACAATTTATAATGCGGGTATTACAGAATGTGGAAATGTATGCCTCTTGTAAACTACCCTTTATATTGTAAAAAAAAACGGGTTGCACTCTGGGAGTGCCGGCAGAAGTGAAAACTTGAACATTATCGTTGTGCATTTTTTATATTTTGGAATGGTTAGGGAATAATTTCGCACGATTGCTTTATTTATCAATATATATATTTTTTTACTAGCTTTCGCCCGCGGCTTCGCTCGCGTGAAATTTGGGGTAATACATGTTTACTCATTTATCTATAGAAGTACTCGTGTAAAGTTTAGGATAAAATAGTCCAACTAATCTCGTTGCCCCATACAAACTTTGAACCACAGTTTCATCCCCTTAGGGGATGAATTTTGAAAAATCATTTCTTTGTGTACCCCTAGACATCATAAGGAACCTACGTGCCAAATTTGGAATCTCTAGACCCGGCGGTTTGGGCTGTGCGTTGATATATCATTCAGTCAGTCAGTCAGGACTTTGAATTTTATGTATATAGATTCTATAAATTGATAGAACTTTTTTATTTATGAACCGATTGAAATGGAACAAACACTAAATGTTATGTAGAGCAAACCGTAACGCATTAGTGAAAACTGCGTTCAAATAGGTTAAGACGTTTCTAAGATTAGCGTGCATAAACGTACAGATAAACAGACAAACAGACAAAAATTCTAAAAATCATTGTTTTGGGTTCTATTGCGTTCATAAAGCCCCCCTGTAATAGATTTTCTTATATGTCTTCCATTTCTGCACACAGAGTTATTACTAAGCCAATTGATATATTTTTTGTGCCAATTGTGGTCACCCATCCTAGTTGGAACCACGACAGGGGTTGCTTAACTTGCGTTAGCGCTACGACCTCTAAGCATCTCTCTCATTGTATTATTTACTTTAATGATGATAACATAATACCTTCATAAAGTTTCAGTTAATTCAACTGAAAAGTTTCAGTCAATTCAATTGATTGGTTATTTTGTACCATTTTATATGTGATTCTTTAGATTGATATAACTTTTTTATTTATGAACCGATTGAAATGAAACAAACACTAAATGTTAAGTTGAGCAAACCTTAACGCATTAGTGAAAACCGTATTCAAATAGGTTAAGCCGTTTCTGAGATTAGCGTGCACAAACGTACGGACAAACAGACAAACAGACAAACCGACAAACAGACAAAAATTCTAAAAATCATTGTTTTGGGTTCTATTGCGTTCATAAAGCCCCCCTATATTAGTTTTTTTTATATATCTTCAATGTACAGACAGCGGCCAGTTACGATTTTATTATATGTATTGATTATATACTCATACTCAACGACATTGTGTCTTTTCTTTACGCTCGCTCGATTTGTATAGTTCCTCGCCTGCAGAATTTCGCAAGTAGACAACAGAATATTTAGAAAGTGCGATTATATAATTATGTGTTATTTAATTTAAATTATTTTAAATATTTTTTACGAAGTTATTTTTTAGATAAGTCGCCTTTGGCAAGAACTAAGTAACACTATTCAAATAGCTGTTCCAAAAGACTTAGGTACTTAGGACAGTGAGAGTAGTTATACTTAATACGACAATTTTAATGTAAGAAATTTTAATGCGTTTCCTGCTTTTATGTACAAGTGCTTAAAAGGCGTTTTGGTCCATTGACACTTAAAGAAGAATTTTACGAGCATAAAATGTGTAGTATAGTGAAACAATTTACTTACTCGTATGATAACGCTCACAATAAGAAATATCGCTCGCACGCCATCATCCCCGCTACCAACACAAAAACTCCTTCCTTTCTTGTGACCCAAACCCAAATATTTAGCTGCGGTGTTCTGTGGGTGGTGGTACTTCCCCAGTCGGGCAGCTTACAAATACGCCGTGCTCTACCTTTCTTTTGCAAGAGCCTCTTTAGGTAGGATGCACCAGGTGCAGGTGAGGTTGGTTTTTACACTTACACCCCAATCGTATGTAATGTGGTCCAACTTGACAGGATGGTGAAATAGAGGATGAATTTATATGTAAGTTTATATGTAAGTCCAAGCGAACAAAGTCGCGGGTAACCGCTAGTATTATGTAAACACAAAGTTATGATGCTATAAAAGAGAGTATCATAAATCACTACAACTAACGCCATCTATAAGATGTACATATAGATACATCGCTGGTTTATTGTTACCTTTGTTATTAAACTCAAACACAGAGAGCGTTACTTGTCCTTAATTGCTTAAGTAACAATAGGGGTGTCGACGACATAGTCGAATTTGTTACTTACAAAAACGCTTTAATATCGATTGAATATTTATTTTGTTGTTTAGGAAGTATTTTTTTTTATACTACGTCGGGTGGCAGACAAGCATACGGCCCGCCTGATGTGAAGCGGTTAACATAAAATACCGCTCGCGCGCCGTCACCCCCGCTGCCATCGCAGTATCTCCTTCCTTTCTGGTGACCTCACTCACTCGCAGGAACACAACAGCCCTCAAGGGAACCGTTATTTGGCTGCGATATTCTGTGAGGTGGAGGTACATTCCCCAGTCGGGTAGCTTACAATTACGCTTTCTACCTCTCTTTTCGCCAGAGCTTCGTTTGTCAGTCAGCAGGGTGCACCACGTCCAGGTGAAGTTGGCTTTGGTTCAAAGATGTTGATGGTTCATCAAAATCTTTGAACCAAAGCCAACTTACACCACTTACACACTTTAAAAGTTTTATTAAACTCATAAATAATTTTCATAGACATAACGTGTAACAAGTTCACGTGATAACGTCTTATAAATCGATGAAGGCTGCACGCACGAAAAAGCATGACTCATTGTCACGTTTCGCCTGAGCCGAGCGTGCAAGTGAGAGCACGGAACAAGCGATACAGAGGCCGATGTTTTCTTATGACGTTATCACGTATAATTATAGTCTGTAAACTGATTTTACAGTCAACCATTTTTTTAGATATGTTTTGAGATAATGTTGTAATAATGTGGGAACGATTTGGGGTGTAAGCGGTTCATCATAATCTTTGAGCCAAAGTCAACCTCACTTGTACTATACTTGTAGGGCACCCAGATAACAGACGAACGTGGTTCTGGAAAACTAGAAGTAGAACACGGAGTATTTATAAGCTGCCTGAATTGGAAAGTACCTCCACTTCACAGAATACCGCTGCCAAAAAATATTAATTTTCTCGAGGGTCCTTGCGTTCCTGTGAGTTTGTAAGGTCAACGGGAAAGAAGGAAGTGCTGCGTTGACGGTGACGTGTGAGGAATATTACTTAAGAAAGCGGCTGGACGCGGCTGGATGCGGAAGAGGTGGAAAGCTTCGCTGCCGTCCAAGAGTGCACCTCTTCTGATTCCTGCTCGCCCATCCGCGCTCCTTCTTGCCTCCCAGGCGTGGGCGAACCCGCGCAAAGCCGCGAAGTTCGCCGCTGATGATACAAGTTTCGCGAAATACACGGGTCCTATTTCGGCCTCGCTGCGCTGAATACTGTTCAACATCCGACCCCTTACGTCCGCGTACTTAGGACAGGGCCATAGTACGTGGTCTCAGTCCTGCTTAGTGGCTTATATCCAGCTGTGGATAGATACAGGCTGATGACAATGATTATGTATAGCTGCTAAAGCAGTTTTCTACCTTGACCATTCGGTTGCAATCGCATTCAGACTGTGAACTACGATCTGCTCTTAACTGTACAAATGAGGGTGGCTGTTGCTTTAAACCCAGTAGCTACATTATACCAATCGATTCTCACTCAAGTGATTCTCACTCAACTTTGGTCAAATCACTATTACGTATCACAAAGAAAAAAGCATTTCAAACATTTTTATATAATAAAATCACACATACGATAGTACTTATTTAGATTTATTTTTACCGACCGGTTTCGCTATAACAGCAAGGTACTATGATGTTGATAACCCTAACCTTGATAACCAATATGACCTTGTGAACCAGGTAGTTTTTTTTTAAATCATCTTAATACTTTGATATAGTTTAATAACATTGGATAATGGTTTTTTGTCAATTAACACCTTGATAATAATCATCATCATCATTATCAGTCTGTATCTACCCACAGCTGGATATAGGCCTTTCCCAAAGCTTTCCCCATATGCCATCCTCCGCTCTCCGCATCCCACCGCTACCAGTCAGTTTTTTGAGGTCGTCGGTCCATCTAGAGAGGGGGCGCCCTACGCTTCGTCGCCCCATAAGTGGCTTCCACTCTGACTTTCCTCCCATATCTGCCATCGCTGACTAAAGTGAAATTAAATTAAATTAAATTAAATTTATTCTGTCACTTGTGGGTACTTAGACACGTCTTATACATTTTTATCAATACATACAATAAAATCGTAACTGGCCGCTGCCTGTACATGGAAGATATACTCGTATAAGAAAAACTATTATAGGCGGGCTTTATGAACGCAATAGAACTCAAAACAATGATTTTTAGAATTTTTGTCTGTTTATCTATTTGTCTGTTTGTCTGTACGTTTGTGCACACTAATCTCAGAAACGGCTTAACCTATTTGAATGCGGTTTTCACTAATGCGTTACGGTTTGCTATACGTTTTCATTCCAATCGGTTTATAAATAAAAAAGTTCTATCAATCTAAAGAATCACATATAAAATGATACAAAATAACCGATCAGTTGAATTGACTGAAACTTTTCAGTTGAATTGACTGATACTATATGAAGGTATTATGTTATCAACGTTAAAGTAAATAATACAATGAGTGAGATGTTTAGAAGTCGTAGCGCTAACACAAGTTAAGCAACCCCACACAGTACAGAGAAGCATTATTGAAATTTTTATACGTATCCACATCCATATCTATATCGATATTCACATCCACATTCTCACCCTCACCAAGCGGACGATGTCGCGGGCACAGCTAGTTACAAATATTCTTATTTTTTTGTCATTATCTTTATCTACTAGCAGTTCGTTATTGAATTGGCGAAGAGTTGGAGATTCATATTGAAATCGTTCCACCGAGTGTCAAAAATGACCAATATCAAAATTTCTAACATTGATTATGGTATGAAACATCACCCTATCCAAATTTTATACTAAAAATAATATATAATCTGTTGAGTGTATCGGAAGTACAGAGTGGATCCGTGAATTTATGCAAATATTGAATATTTCACGGGGCATCAGACATCGTTGTAAAGGCCACTGTGTACTATCCGTTAAATAATGTTTGGGGTTCATCAACATCTTTGAACTAAAGCCAACCTCACCTGCGTGCACCCTGCTGACTGGCAAGCGAGGCTGTGGCGAAAAGAGAAGTAGGGCATAGCGTATTTTTTAAGCTACCCGACTGGGAATGTACCTCCACCTCACAGAATACCGCAGCCAAATAACAACTCTATTGAGGGTTGTTGTCTTCCTGCGTGTGAGTGAGGTCACCAGAAAGAAAGAAAGGAATAGGCTGGCAACGATTGGCGACTCCTTGGTGTTGCTGATCTCCATAGGCGGTGGTGATTGCTTTCCATCAGGTGACCCATATGCGCGTTTGCGCCCCTCTTATATAAATTAAAAAATAAAGCAAAAATCATTGACATTCATTTATGACAAAACGTATAGTGTTCAGATGTACACTGTAAGTAGACAACTATTTTCACTACAATCTAAGATGTTTTTACATATAGTTGCGGTCTACCTGCCTCCTCAATGGAGGCAGGTAGACCGCTAAAATAAAGCATGGTAATTGCCCGGCATTCACTCAGTCCTGCGTCACTTACCATACTAAAGCTCGCAACATGATATATCGCTCGCGCGCTGCCCCGCTGCCAACTCAGCAACTCCTTCGTATCTGGTGATCTCAGTCACTCGCAGGAATACAACAACCCTCAAGCAAATTGTTATTTATAGGCGGTATTTGGAGTGGAAGTAAACATAAATAGGCTAGACGACAATGATCAAAAATTATAAAAAGTACTTAACAGTGTCATAAAATATACAAAACTAGAACGATCTGTGATCTTGAAATTTTGATAACTTATGTCCGACTTGTTCTATGATCGATCAAAGTATAGTAGGAAAGTCCATTTTAAAAGAATGAAATTATAAAAAAAAATATTATTTTTGGATAAACAATCAAAAATACTATAACTTTTGTTATGGCACTAGCTACATAAACGCAGTATTTCACATAGCTGTCGTACAAATTTCTGTTTTAACGTATACAAAATACATAAGTGTGACGTCATAATTATGTAGCCTTTTGTATGGAGCGTTTTCGGGAAAGTCCAAAATTGTGATTTTCAAGTTATCATATCTCGAGAAGTTTTTATGCTATCGAAGTAATTCTTTCACCTATAGTTATATTATTGTGACGTCCTTACATAACAAACCGAGAGAAAAAATTGTCGTCTAGCCTATTCTAATTAAGTAATTAAGAGTTTTTCGATATGATGCCTACAGCCTCCTTCTACAGTCGCACCGCTCGCCATTAGCACTGTGCGGTTCCAAAAAGGTTTTCTTTCACGCACACTCAGGTTGTAGAATGAATTACCTGCCGCGGGTTTCCCAGGAGACTACAGCATGGAGTTCTTTAAGAAACGCGTGTAGAGGTTTTTACAGGTTCGGCAAAACATGACTGATACCTCTGGTATTACGAGTGTCTATAGCAGGGGTTCCCAACCGATAGTCCGCGGACCACCATTGTGCCGTGAGTGGTAAAATATGGTCCGTGATACAAACTTACAAGGAAAGAGATTGAACCCTATTAGAATAATGGATTTATATGACACTTATGGAACAAGAACCTCGTAGTGGTCCGCGAACAAAAAATGGTTGGGAACCACTAGTCTATAGGCTGAGATGACTACTTACAATCAGGCAGGTCGTATGCTTGTTTACCAACTAAAAAAAATTACACTTTTAAAATATACTTATCACAAAAGGTCCCCAATTTTCGATGACCGAACAAAAATACTCGGAATACAAACAATGACCATACACCACATTAATTTAGCTCACTGCACACACCAGTCCCATTGTATTCCTTAATTTACGTTACCTCCACGGCATTGTTTTACTCTGTATTAATTAATTTACCCTGCCCACGACTAATCCCTTGAATTTTCCAACGAAAAAAAGTGCTGAAAAAAACACAAGCGATAGGTAGTAAAATAACGTGGGGTTTTGGATGTATATATTTAAATACAGTTCAGTGGAGTTCTGAATGTTTTTGTTTCATAACGGTTCTGTTGCTGGAATAAAGGGTAGCTATAAATTTTGAGGTTAATCCTGGATCTGTGTTTGGAGTTGTCATAATTCTGAGGTATCGTTGAGGATTTTGTTTTATCGTGAATGATCTTTATTGTTTAGCCATATCAGATTACTGAAAATTTCCTCTGCAAACAATTGTATATAACCAACGATGATATAAATACTACAAGATAAATAAATAAATATTGTCAGACAAATTACACAGCGCCATCTAGCTCCAAAGTAAGCGAAGCTTGTGTTTTGGGTACTAGATAACAGATAAACATACGTAAATACATTTTTTTTTTTGTAAATACATACTTAAGATATATAGAAAACACCCAGACCAAGATAAACAGACATGTTCATGCAAACAAAATGTTTGTCCTGTGTGGGAATCGAACCCACGAGCGTTGGTGTCGAAGCCGCGTCGTTGACCGCTACGCCACCGAGCTCGTCAATATGCCACAACCGTCAAAAACGTACACCCGAAAAGTGAAGCAATTCGCAATTAGTTTCCACAAGCATCGACATCAACCGATAATTATCCTACTGTTGGGCTACGAGTCTCCGCTCAATCAATTGGGTTTCGAGCATACACCACCACATTGCCCTACTGCGGGTTGGCGGAAGCCAGTGTTTTCAAGCCGCCTGAAAGCTCCTTTTCGATTTTGGCTAAACGACTGTTGTCTGGTGACAACATCCGGGACCGATAGCTTAACGTGCCCTCCGAACCACGGAGGAGCTCGAGATAAATAAACCCATCCATAGGCAGGCTACGGTAGGCGTTGCTTAACTTGCGTGCAGACGTTTCTTAACTTGCGTGACCGATTAAATTCACGCATGACTGAGGATTCACTGCAGTACATAAGTAAAAGAAGTCCAGGAAGTATCATTTATGAATTTCAGTGATACTTTTTTTTTAACCACCGCCCATGGAGATCAGCAACACCAAGAGGTTGCCCATCCCTTGGCAGCCTTAAAAAAAGCCTTAAATATAGACTCTGTTCTTGAAAGCTTCCATGACGTAATTGTTCGGAAATATCGCTGAGGCAAGTTGATTCCATAATTTCACAGTTTGTGGTATAAAACGTGGAAGGAAACATACTGTAGTAGATCGCCGATTATCAAGATGATATGGATGGAATTTTAATTTATGGCGATTTGTTCGACAGTGGTACTCAACGACAGGTTATTAAGACATTATTTGATTAGGACACAAAGAAACGCTCTTTGGGGTGTAAGTGGTTTATCAACATCTTTAAACCAAAGTCAACTTCACCTGCATGCGGTGCACCCTGCTGACTGACAAACGAAGCTCTAGCGAAAAGAGAGGTAGGGAGCGTAATTGTAAGCTACCCGACTGGGAGATGTACCTCCACCTCACAGAATACCGCAGCCAAATAACAAATCCCTTGGGGGTTGTTGTGTTCCTGCGAATGAGTGAGGTCAGAAAGAAAGGAGATGCTGCGTTGGCAGCGGGGGTGGTGGCGCGCGAGCAATATTTTATGTTGTGAACGTTAATATGGCTACGGTAACCGCTTCACATCAGGCGGGCCTATGCTTGTCTGCCACCCGACGTAGTAGTATAAAAAAAAAACGCTACATCTCTACCTGTAGGGGGAGACTCCAGTCGATCCGAGATCATTGAGTCACCGACGATTCTTGCTCTTCGTTGTATGGGGTCAAGTAAGTACTGGGGTACGCACCAGCCCAGAGATGTGGACAGATTTGACGAGCTCGGTGGTCGAATGGTTAGAGCAATGGCAACTTTGACTACGAGGTCGCGGGTTCGATCCCCGCACAAGGCAAAAATTTGTGTGCATGAACATGTCTGTTTGTCTTGGTCTGGGCGTTTCTATGTATTATAAGTATGTATTTACAAAAAAAAATGTATTTAAGTACATTTATCAGTTGTCTAGTACTAATAACAAATAGCGCTGTGTAAATTGTGCAGAAATATTTATTTATTTAGATAATATGTTCGCTGAATCTCGTCGAAACGCAGCGTAGACCTACTAAATCTACTTGGGAATCTTGAAACAATTGTAATAATATTTTTTTGAGTGCCAATTGAGAGTGGAATTATCTTTCTAAAATAACAGGATAATTTATTTGTCAAATAACCTTGTTGTCGACCTTGTAGGTAACGGTATCCAAATATTTAAAGAACCGTCTATGTAGACGAGACGAAGTGGTGCATAAAAACTAGTACATGACTATTTTGAGTTACAAAATATCGCTTTACGTGTTTTTATCGAAAACTGTCATACAATACCACTGTAATACCCAAATATGCAAATGGCGGCCGTAAACAACTCATATAAATCACGTTAAAGACACATTATCTTGAATAAAATATCAGCTACGCATGCATTATCTTTGTTTGGGTACCGTTTGGCGTCGCTACCACGGAATTTGGTAGTCGGTGACATTTAAAAAAAAGTAAAATTGTAAACAATAAATTTTGGTCTTTTTTAGGGATTTCATTGCAATGTTACATACTATAACATAAAAAATAACAAAAATGGTTTATATGAACAAAAATAAGTTAAAAAAAAAACTAAAAAACACGCTGTAATCAGCGTGCCGATCAGTGATACTAAAAAACAAAAATAATTGCAGGCAAATTGATCTACATTACTTTGCGTGCTTCCGCCACCAATTAGTTCATGCAAATTACTGCCGACCGGCACCCACCCACTGCCGTAAGTAGTTGCATGCGACTGCCGTGGCTGCTTTGTTCGTCTCTGCTCCAGCTGCTGTGGTCGATTGGGAGTCGTCGTGGTGGAAGCACGCAAAGTAATGTAGATCAAATTGCCAGTAAATTTGACTTCCGCAAAATAACACCTGAATCAATTAACTATCGAAAAATAATTATTAATATAGACAGAAAATATAAATGAACAAACAAGATTAGTATTATTGAGAAAAGAGCGCGGGGAGGTTTGTGACATATTTTTCATTTATCCAGCACCCCATTACTAATTTAATAAGGCAGCCGTAGTCTTACCCCAGGGACTACAATAGACTTCACTGTTCATTGCTTTATTGATGGTCGCCGCTGTTAATCCTGACTACACAGGGGACACAGTGGTGGGAAAGTGTGCCGGGCAACCGTCACGTTGAAAAAAAAGCAGTGAGACATTTGTCACATTTGAAATAATGATTTGACTTTTATTTCACGCCTCCTGCAAGCTGAGTTAATCTGCCCGCCATTTTTTTTTTTAAACTACATCGGGTGGCAGACAAGCATACGCCCCGCCTGATGTGAAGCGGTTACCGTAGTCATATTAACGCTTGCAACATAAAATATCGCTCGCGCGCCGCCACCCCCGCTGCCAACGCAGCATCTCCTTCCTTTCTGGTGACCTCACTCACTCGCAGGAACACAACAGCCCTCAAGGGAATTGTTATTTGGCTGCGGTATTTTGTGAGGTGGAGATAATTCCCCAGTCGGGTAGCTTACAATTACGCTCCCTACCTCTCTTTTCGCCAGACCTTCGTTTGTCAGTCAGCAGGGTGCACCGCGTGCAGGTGAAGTTGGTTTTGGTTCAAAGATGTTGATGAACTACTTACACCCCTAAGCTAGACAACTGATAAATGTATTTACAAACATGGTATTCTGTGAGGTGGAGGTACATTCCCTAGTCGGGTAGTTTACGCTCTCAATCTCTCTTTTATTCACCATTTTAATTTTAATCGCCATTGCAAATATGTTAGGATTTCTGTTATTGTAGGCATAGATACAATGCAATCGATGGGGAATATTGTTCAGTACCATCATACATGTTTGAGTCGTATTGCCCCGGGTTGTGTGAATACTAAGCGACGTTTGTATAAACCTTTGTGCAGAATGTGGAAATGTTAGATAATATTTTATTATTTGCGGGATTTTTACGAAAGAATATAATTATCTAACCTAACCTGACCTATATTACAAGGCGTTAACCAGGGGGCCGATACCGCAGCGCTAATCACAGTTATAGCAGTACAAATATTTTAGTTTGTTTGTTCCATATAAAAAACAAAAACAAAAAAAAAACAAATAATAAATAAATATATCTGGACAATTTACACAGCGCCATCTAGTCCCAAATTAAGCACAAAGCTTGTGTTATGGGTACTAGGCAACTGATAAATGTACTTAAATACATTTTTGTTTTGTAAATACATACTTATAATACACAAAAAACACCCAGACCAAGACAAACAGACATGTTCATGCACACAAATGTTTGTCTTGTGCGGGAATCGAACCCGTGAACTCGAAGTCAAAGTGGCCATTGCTAACTATTAGACCACCGAGCTCGTCACTTTATTTATATAATTTTATTTTATATCATCGTCAACCCTTGTTCATTCCACTGCTGGAATAGGGGCCTGCCCCAATCGAGGGGGTTTAGAGCGTACTTCACCACGCTCCTCAACTGTGGTTTGTTCGGAGGCCAGTGTTTTCAAGCCGCTTAAAAGCCACTAACTTCGCTTAACGACTGTTTTCTACTGACAACAGCCCGGACCGACGGCTTAACGTGCTCTTCAAAACAAGGAGAAGCTTGAGATATATAAACCCATCCATGGACAGGCTACGGTCGACGTTGCTTAACTTGCGTGTTCGATTAGGCTGACACGCGCAATGAAACAATAGGCGCAATAAAACAATCCTCCTAATAGGCGCGTGATTAATAAAATTGTACATACATTCCACAAATTGCAGTAAATTGAAGATCAGATAAAGCAGTACAAAGATCGACTTAGGATTTCTTCCGGTCAAATGGTACAAAAGAATTAAAATTAAAGGCGTGTAATAATAACAAAGTACAATAACCGTGATGATAATGAATAGGCGTGTAAACTTTCCAACATAGTTTAAATATGTGAACATGTAAACACATATCAAGAATAAACAATAACTTTGTAGTCAATTTAATATTGATAATAGTTTTCCTTGAAGCTGTTTTGAACCAAAGGTAGGAGACATCTTTACGTTCAAAGGACGTAAGTTCAAAAGTTTTGAAGCTTGCACTGAAAATTATTTGGTTTAAGTGTGGCTATTATGTAAAAAGAATTTTCAGCAAAGTTTCCGCGGCACAATGCAACCAATGATCAATGTCACGAAACTGAAACCTTAACTAAAAAAATTGGCTGTCTGTAAAGCCAATTTACGGACGATAATTTTACGTGATAACATCATAAGAAAACATTGACCTATAGAGTGCAAGAGAGATAGATGCGTCGCAAGCCAAACGCTTAGGCCTATCGTGCCTCTCTATCGCAAGTTCTGCGCTCTCGCTTGCACGCTCGGCTCAGGCGTAACGTGACAATGAGTCATGTTTTTTCGTGCGTTCAGCGATTTATTATCACGTCAAAACTAAAACTGCTCCAGAGGCCATACCGCCGACGCTGAATATTTTGATTCGAAAAATAGGTCTTAGATATAAGTTACTGACAAACATTTTCATATTAGTCTGTAGAGTTCCAGGGTTACCACTAGCTAAGCTTAACACAAGTACTATAATACTAAGATGAAGTTTGATTTTCGCAAAATAAAAAAAAACAATGAAACAATGAGATTCAGCTTCAGCTTCGCAAAGATTGGTAGTGCTTTTATAACTTATGTATTTTGTGTTTTGCTATCTCTATGTAATATATGCGTATATTCATTGTTGGTCTACGGTATTTAGATATAGTTACACTATTATATTGAGTAGTACCTGTAAAATAGTAGTAAGTATGGAGCCCTTATGCGAATGTTCTACTGCAAATCATGAATTTGACCAAACAGCTCACCATGTTCTCTGGGAGTGGGATCATTGGTGGCCGGAGCGGGGCAACATGTAGCATTCCTTGTATGTTGCATCCGGGGTAGCTATACTATTCTGATTTGGTAGCAACAAGGGAGAATTACTAAACGTTCAGATGATTTTGAAATTTATATTATTGGAATCGATGTGTTAGGTAACAAACTCATTGTTTTAAATACCCGATAGAGTTAGATATTTAAAATCCGTGGTGCACGACAGTTGAGCCACGCTTGACTAGCCATCTCTTCAGGCTTTTAACCTTATTTGCCATACTGCTGTCTCTCACATTGCCAAGAGGTGAAGTCAAATTCCAAAAGCTTACTGCACCTAATTTCTTGTGATTAAATTTTGTTGCGAGTTCGAAGGCAGCCGTAGTCATACCTCCGGGACTGCAATGGAGTTCATTGTTCATTGCCTTTTTTGGTGGTCCCGCTGTTAATCCTGGCTATACAGAAGACACAATGGTGAGAATGTGTAGTGGTCCTCCACATCGTAAGTATGTAGATAAATAACTAGGCCGGCCCACGGGGCCGAAATCGAGGTATAGTGGAGCCAGTAGATTCGCTGAGTGTATGTTTTCCATTGATTTCAATGGAAAATGTATTTGATTATCATTCCTCAAGGACATGATCGATCTCAATTATTTTTCGATACTTACCTCAAGCTTGTCGAGGTCTTTAATTGTGACAAATTTCATCAAAATCGGGTAAATGGTTTTGGAGCCTTTCCAAAAGTGACTTTTAAGCGTTCCGCTAGGTCCGGTTTCTCCACTCAAATAAATATTCCCTACATGTTTTTTTTTTCTTTATTGTGATGGGCTTTGTCGTTTAACGACTATGTCGCCCCATAAAAACCACAACTCATTTACATTTTTAAATAAATTCACTTCCGAGTAGATAGGCGCAACGAGTAGTCAAACAATATGTCTAGGGATTATTTAGATAACGTTGTTTTTGCCAAAATTACTTTAACAATCACATGTGTATACGGCTTTACGTAGTAACATGTCATAGGCTTTTGTTGTGAATAAACAATGGAGAATTCAGTCATAAATTATTAGATGGGTTGTCAAAATGATGATTGAAGCTTGTTTAGCTGGAGGATGCGGTCGCCTCCAACTGTTTACGTTCGTAAGATGAGTTTTTGTATTATTTGCTTGCAATGTTAATAAAATACGCATATATTATTCCCACAATTTCATCTTCATATACGTGATCATAAAAAATAATATAAACTAAACGTCTAGCCAGTCTATATATAACCCTTGACTGCATAAAATATTATTATGAATCGTAAATGAAAAATGGTTTCGAAATGAAGAACATTCTGAGGCGCGCACTCTTACAAACGGATATGGTTTCTTGGGAATATCATGTTTAGTTTTTAATTTATGATCTTTTACGAAACAAAAAACCCTGCAAAATTCTAAGACTTTTTTTTGTATGTGTTCGAGGGTATGTTATTCGTTAATCATGTAGCTTTTTACACTTGTCTTTTTACCCGACTGACGAAGTAAGGAGGATTATGTTTTTCGAGTGTGTATGTGTGTTACGAGCTCGATGGCGTCGTGAGGAGCTCGATGATCGTTGCGCGTGTTAGTCTAATCGAACACGCAAATTAAGCAACGTCGACCGCAACCTGTCTAAGGATGGGTTCATTTATCTCGAGCTCCTCCGTGCTCCGGAGGGCACGTTAAGCCGTCGGTCCCGTCTGTTGTCATTAGATCACAGTCGTTGTTAAGCCAAGTCAGTGGCCTTAAGGCGGCTTGAAAACACTGGCCTCCGCCAACCCGCAGTTCTAAACCCCTCCGATTCAGGGGAGACCCATATCCCAACAGTGGGATGATTATGGGTTGATGCCGAATGTGTGTGAATTTCTTTGGCACGCTCTACAGCCGAGACTCCTTGACGGGTTTCAACACCATTACCCTCGATTTTTTTCACGCACGTCATATTTAATTAATATACTTTGTCACTTCCACGATTGAGACGAGATATGTTGAAACCCGTCAAGGAGTATCAGTTGTAGAGCTTGCCTATGAAATTCACACACATACACACTCGAAAAACATAAACCTCTTTTCTTCGTCAGTCGGGTAAATAGACAAGTATAAAAAGCTACATAATTATGTAGCTTACGAATAACATGGTATTTTACATATTGAGAAGCTCGATATTATTGTTGAGCGCGTCAGTCTAGTCGGTCACGCAAGTAAAGCAAAGTCGACCGTAGCATGTCCATGGATGGGTTTATTTGTTCCCTCCCCTCCGGACCTCAGAACTGTACGGACGTGTTACCGCTATATTAAATTGCTAAATAACATTAAAAATTGTAACTCACATCCTAATTTTATATTAATTACCAAAGTGAAATAATAGGAGAATAACAGTTATCTGCAATTCTTTATTCCGCGACGAATACCACAAATCCACAGTTAATTTATTCACGTAAGTGATTTATATACTACCTACTATTTACAACAAACAAAATTGTAACTACTGTGAAGCAAGTTGGGGGATCTTCTTTGACTGGACGGAAAGCAAATTTGTATGAAATCCTCGATACCGTCCACTTTGTCTTGACCCCTCATCGTGTCTGAGTTAATACATTACGATTCTACGTACTACTGATAGCTCGGTACAAGCGAGTAACAAAATATGCCTCTCAAGCGCACCCCGCCGTCCACGCCCGCGCCAAGTGCTGTTGCGGCGCCGCAGCCTATGGATTCGCCCGCGCCCAATTCGGCACCTGCTATTGAATTTTCATCCGTGGACTTGGCTGTACCGACTTCACAGACACTTCATCATAGTTCTTCGGACTCAAACATGGCAGAAAAAATTAAAGCGTTTCGTAAACGAAAACGTTCTTTCAGTGACGAGATGAGATTGGATGAGAAGTTGAATATTTTTATGAAGGATATAAAACAACTGTTTCAACAATTTAAAACGGATCAAGAGAGTAAAACTGATAGGATCTGTGCAGCTGTTGAGAAAATGGGTTTATCGATAGATTTCTTGGCAGAAAAATATGATTCTCTTCAGGCCAGGGTTATAAAGTTGGAGGAGGAAAAAGTGACGGATGCTCAATATATCAAGACTCTTGAACACAGGCTGGAGTTGTCTGAGCGCGCTTCTAGATCTACCTGTCTAGAAATAAGAAATATTCCCGTTTTGCCTTCCGAAAACAAGACCACACTCATAAATACCCTCATAGAAACTGGTAATGTGCTAAACGTACCAATTCAGAGGAGTGAAGTTAAGGATATCTTTCGATTAAACTCAAGAGACCAAGCAAACAAGACTATTATTGTGGACTTCACCTCCACACTGTTGAAAGAGAATATTATCAGCAAGTATCGTAACTATAATAAGGGTCCAACGAAGCTGACCACGGAACATCTGCATATTAACGATACACCGAAACGGATATTCATCTCAGAAAATCTCACTGCTAAAATGAAGAGATTGTTCTATTTGGCTAGAGACTTTGCTAATGTCAACGACTTTAAATTTTGCTGGGTTTCCCATGGAAAGATTTTCATCCGCAAGAGAGAAAACGGGCCTTTGATGCGTGTCACAAATGAGGCGGATCTACACAAGGCTTTAAGTCAATCATGACTAGATTTCCACTTCTACTCCCTGCTTAAGCTACGGAAAGTGCACCTCTATTTAGAGTTACTACATGGTGTTTTCATCTTTATTTTTTTGTTATTTTTGTTGGAATCTTTAATTTTTTATATTATTAATTCACCCTCAATTAAACTACACTTGTCACACATTAACACACATACACACTCATTTCACCACATTAAATATCTTCTGTACTTAACTTCAGTAAATGTCATTTCTGTTCTATGTTTAGGTACGAATGTTTCTGTTCCAATGTTTTGTCTAAACTACTATAATGGATGATTTACAAATTCTTAGTAGTGACCTTGAAGATATATCTGTATCTGAATCAGTCATTTGTTCTCCGGAACAAAGTCTACCTTTCATTAAAACAAATGATGCCTTAAAAATTCTGCACGTCAATATAAGAAGCATAAACTGCAATTTCGATAGTCTTCTTACATTAATACATAGATTAGATTATCAACTAGATATAGTAATTTTATCAGAGTGTTGGTTGAGCAAATCACATGTGATGCCATCACTTCCGGGTTTCGATTCTTATGTATCTGACTTTAAAAATCAAAACGATGGAGTCGTCACATATGTCAGAAAGGAAATAAAATGTAATATCACATACCCGAATTTTAAAGAGGCAAATTGTATTGTTCTTAGATGTTCAGACAAATTGGCTGTAGTAGCACTATATCGATCTCCGTCATATAGAGACTGTACATCATTTTTTAATGATCTGGATAATGTGTTACAGACTTTGACAACCTATAAAAATGTCGTTATGATTGGAGATATAAACATTAACATTATGCCTGGCAACTTAGATCCTACAGCCGATACATATCTTAATTTATTGGCATCACATGCTATGCTACCTGCTCACCTTCATCCTACTAGAGAGAATAATTGTTTGGATCACGCTATTGCTCGAACTTCTCATTGTGATTCAACGTTTATTCTTGATTCTTTGATAACAGATCATGCTCCAATAATATTCAGTTGCAAAACAAATCTTAAACTTAATAATAGGCTTAACTCTAATCAAACTTCCACACGCTTTAATATTCCAGCAATAGTTGATGATCTAGCCAAAGTAGATTTTTCATCTATTCTCAATAATACTGATCCTGAAATGGCGGCTACGGGCTTAATTGATATTATTTCCTCAGTAGTTGATAACCATACTTCTACTAAACCAATTCCAAGTAGAAAACGCGTCATAAAGCCCTGGATTACAGCCGGGCTTCTTCGTTGCATACGACATAGAGACAAACTTTATCGTACATACATAAAAAACCCTGAGAATTCAACGAACAAGGTTATATACATTCGGTACCGCAAATTTTGTAATAATCTCCTAAAGAAAATAAAACACGATTTTGAAGAACGAGAATTTCAAAAGGCTAATAAAAACACAAAAGCCACGTGGAATATTATAAAAAGAATTGGTAACTTTAACAAAAAACAATCTGCCCCTATAAACCTACTTGATCTTTGTGCAAACCCTCATCTGTCTGTGGACTCAGTCAATAACTATTTTGCTAACGTGGGAAGAAATCTTGCAAAAAACATATCCCCTTCTTCTAATTCAAATTCTCTTCTAATTGACACGTTTCCAATAATTCAATCACCAGTAAACTCCATGGCTTTGTTTAGCGTCGACAACGAGGAGATTCACCGAATAATTTTTAATCTAAAAGACCATAGTGCTGTTGGCTGGGATAGCATTTCCACCTCAGTCATTAAATCTGCTAGCCATATTCTTATTCCCATCTTTAATCATGTGTTCAATCTTGCTCTGAATACAGGTATTTTTCCTAGTGTTTTCAAAAAGGCTATAGTACATCCTATCTACAAAAGTGGTGACAGAGACAGTATTGCAAACTATCGCCCAATATCAGTTTTATCAGTTATATCAAAAATCTTGGAAAAAATTCTTAATCGTAGGTTATTGAAATTTATCAACGATAATGATGTTCTATCGGTTAATCAATTTGGCTTTCGCACTGGTAAGTCGACAGAAGATGCTGTTCTAGAAATGACAAATACCATTGTAGACAATTTTGACAATAAACTTAAGACTGCAGGAATATTTCTCGATGTTTCCAAAGCATTCGATACTGTCTCTGTTCCCATTCTTCTCTCCAAACTTGAGGAGATAGGGGTCAGGGGTGTTGCTCTCGATATGTTCTCAAGTTACCTTAGCAACCGTACTCAGTACGTCGTCATTGATGGGTTTAAAAGCAAAGAAGAATCTCTATTTTATGGAGTTCCGCAGGGTAGTGTCTTGGGACCTACCCTGTTTCTTATTTATATAAATCAGTTATGCAAGTTGAAGCTTCCAAACTGCAAAATTATTACTTACGCTGACGACACAGCACTTCTAGTTCATGGCCGAAATTGGAATGAGGTTCGCGACTATTCAGAACAGGCTTTAAAACGGGTTATGGACTGGATGTGCGCCAATGTGCTCACACTAAATGTTAACAAAACCAAGTGCATCGCTTTTTCTCCCCATCTATCCTCCCTAGCACCTTTATCGTTCTCTGTTAGGGCTCACATCTGTTCTAGAGATGCAAATTTATCAAATTGTAACTGTGTACCCATTGAGCGCGCCTTTTCTATCAAATATCTCGGCGTCATAATAGACGGTGCATTGTCTTGGAAACTGCATATTGACTCGGTTGCTTCGCGGGTTAGAAAATTAATATTTGTTTTTAAAAAACTTAGGTTGGTGACTAACTTCCGTTGTTTAAAGAATGTTTATTGCGCATTGGCACAGTCTATTTTAACCTATTGTGTGACAGCATGGGGTGGTTCAGCTAAATCTTATTTATTAAGACTCGAAAGGACTCAACGTGCAGTTTTAAAGGTACTCACAAAAAAACCTATTCGTTTCCCCACATTAGATCTTTACTCTTTGTGCCAAGTACTTACTGTGCGGCAGCTTTTTATACTGCACACTATCCTAAGAAAACACACCCAGCTGTTTTATGATCCCAAAATCATGTTTAAACGTAGATGTGATATCGTTTGTCCAACAGAAAAACGTCGTACGGCGGTCGCCAGTCGTCATTACAGTTACATCGGACCCATGTTGTACAATAGACTGAATAGACAATTAAATATTTATCCGCTCCCGTCATATAAATGTAAATTGAAATGTGTTGAATGGCTAAAATCATTGTCTTACGAGGAAACTGAAGGTCTATTGAAAATTATTGAGTAAACAGTAAACATATTAGCAGAAGATAAACCTAACCAAACACACAAAAACAAACTCACAAACTGACAAATATATTGAATATGAATACAAATGATTATCCATCATCACGCACAATACTAACTTTAAAACCACTCAAAAAGCGTTATAAGTCACATAACTTTTCTTGTTTTGCATAACCGCAAAATAATTTCTAAAAAGTACAGTGATATAATTCATACACGCAGCCACACACACAACACACATACAAACATACAAACTCGCACACACGACACACAAACATATACACGAACATACACACGCACTCACACGAAAACACACAACATTTAACACCCCTACATCTCCCTTTCCTAAAGAAGATTAGGCTTATTTTTGTTCTTTTTTTGTAATAAATATAGCTACAATAATATGTTAAAGACTATAGTGCTCACTTTTGTGTTTGAATTATATTCGGAGGAGAGCGTTGATATCTGCGACACAGTTCTATACTACTGCAGATGTCATCGTTACAATTGTTGAATTTGTATATAACAACTTTGTTCCAAATAAAGTATTATTATTATTATTATTATTATTTATTTATCTCGATCTCCTCCGTGCTTCGGAGGGCACGTTAAGCCGTTCGTCCCGGCTGTCATTAGATGACAATCGTTAAGCCAAGTCAATGGCCTTTAGGCGGCTTGATAACACGGGCCTCCGTCAACCTGCAGATGAGCACGCACCCTATACCTAACAGCTAATGCGCCCCGTGTGCCAACCTTCCGGTTATATCACGAGTTGCGAGTCTCTCGTCCAGTAAATCAACCAGACGAGAGGACCTTTACCTGCACCGCTTTTGCGCTCAGTAAACCAACCGAGCACGCAAGCGTAGCAGTAGCAGGTCTTACTCCGCTTTCACCTGCATGCAGGCTGCAGATTCAACCTGCAGATGAGCAGCGTGGTGTAGTATGCTCTGAACCACTTCGATTATAAAAGTGTATATCATTTACCCATTAGCAAAAATAAAGAAAAGAAAAATTTGCCCGATAGTAGATAGAGGTCAAATCCAGACCTACAGCAAGAATGATAAAATATGAAAGAAAGAACAGTATGACGAATAAAAGTACAAGAGGCATAAATGCTTACATTAGGGGTATATAGTAAATAAATAAAAAAATACCCCTTCGATTGAGGGTGGGATGACTAAGGGTTGATTACGATATTTTATCGCAAGCATACGAAGCCGGGGCAGATCTCTAGTCATTTATAAAGCAAGAATTATCTCTATGATTATAGCAGCAAACTAACCATATTTCATAATCATTCGCTAGTTACAAAACGTTCATAAAATAACGCAAAAACGGTAAAAACAAACCGGTTACGCTAAACGGTAAAATATGACCGGTTAAGCGCAGCACCCATAAACTGCGCTATTAAGGCGCGCCACTTTAATTCTTGTTAACTCCGCCGTTGCCTGGCCATTCAATATGTTACAATTTTACACATAGCATTGTGACCTGGATTTGCTATACGATGATTGCTATAGGTTGCTATACATTCGTTTGTAAAGGCTAGCTATTAATGCTATTGAGTTTTACTTCAAATCAGAGCTCATTTTAATTCAAATCAATGCTCTTAAGGATTGTTTTATTCTTCCTAGAAGTGAGGTCACCAGAAGTGAGAAATGCTGCATTAGCGGAGGTTTTGCGAATATCTATTAGGCAAGAGCACTCTGTGATGGCTACTAACATTATTACTTGAATTTAAAATTAAAATTGGAGTATAAAGTCTCTGAATACAACAAATGAAACTTTATTTGTCTGCTTTGTTTGAATTGTATTTCTAACTTGGTATGAAAAAAGATTTTAATTTTCTTTTATTAGCTATCAAATAAGGATAGAACAGTGCGGAAGTGGCGCCCATTAGAATGCAAACTACTGTGTCAATCAAAATTCTATAAAATTTAGAATCTATTCTAATATATAAAATTGTCCTGTCGCGGTGTTTGTTACCACCAAACTCCTTCGAAACGACTTGACCGATTTTTATGAAACTTTGTGTGCATATCGGGTAGGTCTGAGAATCGGCCAAAATCTATTTTTCATACCTCTAAATGATAAGGGTGATCCACCCCTAACTTTTTTTTGTTATTGACAGTATTTTTTTTGATTTTTTATTATGATTTATTGAATTATGATGCATTGAAAAATACATACAACTTCAAATTTTCACCCTTTACTAGATTTCTCAGATATTTATAACAAAACTAGCTGACCCGGCAAACGTTGTTTTTAGGAATCTAGTAAGAGTAGTTTCAATATATTAACCCCGTCCAAAATGAGGTGCGTAGAGAAAGAAAATAATGAATTGACACGCGCCATGTTAGCGCGGCGAAGCGTTGCCACACGTTCGTAACTTTGCAATTTTGTCCCCAGTGGGCGCTGTGCTCAATCTTACCTTTCTATTCAAAATTGTTTCAATGTTTCACATGTGCCAGCTCGTCCACGCCAGCAATTTTTTTCTTTTAATGCCGACGTCACTAAAAAAATTATCCACGTTCATAACAACATTTTGTAAGCAGTTACAAAAGTTACTCTTTATGTTTGGCCGATTATTATAGACTATTTTGAATACAACGTATCTCTCGTCTGATCGCGTAACATCGGAAATCTGGCTGAGCGCGCAGCTATTTGCGAATAGCTGTACATTTTAGAATGATTTTATAGCGAGCAACCGACTGGAAGAGATATCTATTCCAGACATTTGCTTGTAAAAAATATCGAAAAAATCTGAATTGCTGAATTCGGAAGCAAATAAAAGTGCTTTCATAGAAATATTGTTTCGACACACGTAGCCTAACGCACTAAGTGTATATCTGTTAAATCTACTTCTTCCTAGAAGTTCACTCTTGACAGAGTGGTCGTGGTCACCCATTGTCGCTCCCCATGACGATTGCTGCTCCCGCAATCCTTCTCCACCAGTCTCTGTTGGTGGCTTGACGAGCGCAGTCTGTCACTGACGTTTCGGTGACAGATTTTATTAAATCGGTCCATCTGGTTGGCGATCGACCGCGCGCTCTCTTGCTCTCGACCAGTCCCTGCACTACCAATCTCTCCATGGCGTAAAGGTTTCTGCTAACGTGTCCAAAGAACTTGAGGATTCGTAATTGCACAAGCGACGAAAGCCTCTGTCTTATACCAAGTTCTTTGAGGATGGACACGTTAGTTTTTCGAGCAGTCCAACTGATTCTGAGGAGGCGTCTCCAGCACCACATTTCCAGAACATCGAATTTGCATCGGTCCTGCATCCGCAATGTCCAGGTCTCTGCTGCGTACAAAAAGATCGGAAAGACCAGGCTATTCATAAGGCGTTCTTTAGTGTTTTTAGTAATACCCGACGTATTGCTAAAAACACTAAAGTCCAAATCTTGTCTAGCTTTTGGGCAGCCGAGCGAGTCATAGCATAACGCCGTTTAATTTCGTCTTCGCAGCCTCCGCAGTGGGTGATCGTGGAGCCCAGGTAACCACTTCACAGGAAACTGCTAACCACTTCACAGTTCGCGATTGTTGTGGTGCCTGGGGCATTGTCAGTTGGTCTATCCACTATCATCACTTTTGTTTTATTGCGATTTAGGGCGAGTCCGAATTCTAAGCTAGTGGTTTCCAGTATATGCAACAAATCACTGATATCTTCCTCAGATAACGCGAGAGGAGTTGTGTTAAGTTAAGTTAAGTCTACTACTATAAATTATTATTGATTGCCCTATGTTTATATTTCTTGATGTATTGACATACCTTCTATAAAAGTTTATATCAAAATTGTTTTTGCCATCCAGCGAGGTAATGCTGCTAGCATCTTGGGAACGATGCCACATGGGCCAAACTTTTTACATTTATTTTAGTTTGTTAGTTTAGTATTATTTAATTTTAGGTACTTTAGTTTTTTAGTTGAATTGCATGTATCGTTTATAGGTTAAATTTATTTAAATAAATACTATTTATACTAATAAAAAAAATAAGGTGTAAATGTCTCATCAATATCTTTGAACTAAAACCGACTTCAGCTGCACGTATACGTTCTGCAGATTAATTATAGATTTATAGGTCCCAATTTGTCGTAGCTCCTAAGTTTGGAAGGTACTCTCCTTAGTATTAGCTCCGACATTGGTATCTTGGGTGTTGACATATCGAGTGATGTTCAGTTTCACGGTCATTTGGAGTACAAGGTCTTAGCCAATTGGCGTCTAGGACAATTGGCGTCATCATTAAGAAGGAATTTTATTCCACAACATCGCCTACAAGTATATAAAGACCAGGTTAGGTTGCTCATATGGAGTACTGTTCACATCTCAGGGATCGTGTGCCTCTGTACTTACTTGCCGCCGCATACAACGATGAGCAGTTCGAATCATCGGTGGCTCAATAAAATCTAAAAAAGATCAACGCATTCAGTTTCCTCTACGTCCGTCGTGTACAGTTCGCAAGCTTTGCGCGTCGCGTACTGTGCGGTTCTAGAGAAGTTTTCTTCCGCATACTATCAAGCGTAAATGTATATGTGTAACGAACTGCCTGTCTAAGTTCTTCTTCGAGGATTCTTCCACAGGATGAAGAGGTTTCTACAGGATCGGCAATGCGCGTGTGATGTCCCTGGTATTACATGTGTTCATAGGCTGCTGAATGTGTTCATGCTTTACCTCAGGCGGGCCACATACATCTTTGTCACTCTAGTGGTATAAAAAAATATTGAAAAAATATTTCATTCACTATGTCTATATTTATACAATAATTCATAATTATGTTAATTAATTACCGCATAGATGCATTGGCAAATAAATTGAATGTAAGTCTATGTTAAATAAATAAAAAAATGTCTAAACTAAGGATATCATAAAAAAACTCGATATTTAACGTTGAGATCTCAGCGTTTTAGAAGCAGTAATGTAATAATTCTATCCGCTTACATAGAAATGGCTAGCGCAGACGGTCAACTCTACACTAGCCCCGTTCACAAGCGTATATTACATGTTGCGGTTCGCTGCGCTTACTTGCTACATTAGTGCTATGCTAGTACTCTCCTTGCTAAAGCCAGGCTTTCATGTTAATAGTCGACTTGTAAGAGTGTACTACGATGGATCTAATATTTTAGTGTTCTAGGATTGCATTTACAAGTTAATAGTTTACTCGTATGTAATATTAGTAGGATAGAAAGAGAAAAAAATTTAGAGAAGTTTAATAAATTCTATCTCATTCACACAAGAGAACTGAGTAACGTACGCCATTATTATGTAAGAAACGTGTAAGAAGCGATACGATTGTGTTTCGCATTATGTGCTAGTTTTAAAGAAAAGCACACTAATGTGCGAAACGAAAAATAAAGACAGCTAATGTCGCAGAATAGCGCTATCTCATGTTTGTCATGCCAAACCGGCGCGCACCTGAAGTCTATGGTTAGTATTACAAAACAATTTGACATAAATGTATCAAAGTTTTTGTAGTCATGGACGTGAGATTATGTCAATTTGATAATGGCATTACCCCTATTTCTGAGAGTAAACTCTAAACCCTTTCTAATGAGGTCATCCCTCATTAGAAAGGGTTTAGAGTGTACTCTACAGATGATGCAGGTTGACGGATACCAGTGTTTTAAATGTCAAGTATAAGTCGACATAACGCAATACGATTTACACACCGTTTATGACTTTCAAGGTACATTACTACATTTCTAAACTAAGAAACATATTTTTTTTAATATAAATTTGAAAAAGACGAATTTGATTTGTAAAGCTCTATCATATTATAAACAAAACATAGATATTGTCAAAAAAACCGGACAAGTGCGAGTTGGACTCGCCCACGGAGGGTTCCGTCCATACGTATCATCATAAATTTGATATATTTCATTATAAATAAGAAATAATAAATAAAATATATTTTGCAATGTGCACATAAAACCATTTCATATAATACCCCATTCGAACTAGTAGCTTCAATTTGAAATTTCAACCCCCTATAAAACATATAGACCCCCTATTTTTTAAGATTTAATTACAAATGTATAGTTTTGAGATTTATTCTTGTACTTGTAGTCTATAACGATATTACGTGCCAAATTTCATAGTTCTATGTCAACGGCAAGTACCTACCCTATGAGTTTTGATTCTCTTGAGAATCGGAATACGGGTTTTTTTTTTGCTGAATAAACGGCCGTATCTTTATTTTTACGTAAACTTAGCAGTTTGATTTTTTTACAACTTCATGGAACCGTAGACCTGAGTATACAGTTCAAATTTCATCTTGATACCTTCACGCATTCTCGACATAGAGGGTCTTGACAGACACACAGACAAACAGACAGACAGACGGACAACAAAGTGATCTTATAAGGTTTCCGTTTTTAACGTAAAAAAAAAGATACGGCCGTTTATTCAGCAAAAGACGTATATTTCTACATTCTCAAGGGAATCAAAACTCATAGGGTACTTCTCGTTGACCTAGAACTATAAGATTTGGCAAGTAACATCATCGTTAGATTCCTGAACTATTTATAATGATCCTACGTACGGAACCCACGGTGGGTGAGTCCGACTCGTACTTGTCCGGTTTTTTCATTCTACTACTGGGATACGGGTCTCCCCTCAATTGAACGGGTTTAGAGCATACTTCACCACGATGCTCAACTGCGGGTTGGTAGAGAATTGAGTTATTACATTATGCCAATAAAACTACAAGTTTTCCAATAAATAAACCTTCTGTTAATATTTTTTTTATAGTATATGATAGCATGCTTAGAATTTCACGTGCGAAGTATTCAGGGAATTAAATTACATGAACGTCGCTTTAGATGACGGAGGACTGAATTATCCCAAAGTTGTCATTGATGTTACAACTTTTTCGCTAAGCTGGGGATCTGTCACACCATCACGTATTTTTATTCTGTACGTGATATGGATGTATATCGCTAATATTTTTGACTCAGTAAAATTATTACAGATTTTTTTATTTTATTTATTTCCTGACTTACAACGATTGCAGGTTTTCTAACCTAAAGCAATAGTGTAACACAATTTTCAATATAATTTATGTATATCAAATAGTATAGCCTGCTATCATTATGAATTCCCTCAGACAACATTTTTTTTATGTGAGAGGGAGGTAAATGACCATGTGGGTCACCTGATAGAAAGCAATCACCACCGCCCATGGAGATGAGCAACACCAAGAGGTTGCCGATCCGTTGCCAGCCTATACTCCTTCTTTTCTTTCTTTCTGGTGACTACACTTACTCGCAGAAACACAACAACCTTCAATCGCAGGAAAACAACAACCCTCAAGGGAATTGTTATTTGGCTGCGATATTCTGTGAGGCGGAGGTACTTGTATGTACTATGTTGGGGTGTAAGTGGTTCATCAAGATATTTGAACCAAAGCCAACTTTACCTGCACGTGGTGCACCCTGCTGACTGACAAACGAAGCTCTGGCGAAAAGAGAGGTAGGGAGCGTAATTGTAAGCTACCCGACTGGGGATTGTACCTCCACCTCACAGAATACCGCAGCTAAATAACAATTCCCTTGAGGGTTGTTGTGTTCCTGCGAGTGAGTGAGGTCACCAGAAAGAAAGGAAGCAGATGCTGCGTTGGCAGCGGGGGTGGCGGCGTGCGAACAATATTTTATATTGCAAGCGTTAATATGGCTACGGTAACCGTTTCACATCAAGCGGGCCGTGTGCTTGTCTGCCACCCGACGTAGTATAAAAAAAAAAAATACTTCTCCAGTCGGGCAACTTAAAAAGTACGCTATACCCTACTTCTCTTTTCGCCAGAGCCTTGTCTTTCAGTCACCACGTGCTGATGTGGTTAGCTTTTGTTCAGCGATGCCGATGAACCACTTACACAAACTGACTAGCGTGCTATCATAGTGAATTCACTATGAGAACAGTTAAATGTTCTTGTCTCTCTGCATGATCGGCAGTGTGGTTAAGAGTCTCGGTAGCCTGCGGGCTGCAATTTCTCACTTTCTTAAAGAAGAAGAAACATTTATTGGAACATATGAATGAATGAATGAATGGATTACCCAAAACTATCACACAAATTACAACATAGCTGTATAAGTAAGAAAAAAAGAGGAACGAAATAGTGCTGCATGATGCCCTAAATTGGACCCAACTCAGCATTATGCCGTGGACTGACTTGAGGATGCTAAGTATGCGCTATCCTCCAAGAATAATGTTTCTCTATTCTGCTTTTGGCCTATGCTTCTCTCACAAAGTTGGGATATTGTTTGTTTAAATCGCATACAGGACGGGTGATAAAAACTGCCCTGTGAAACTCCGCCAACAATTGTGCGTGACGGCTGGAGTCTGTGTCCCCCCCCCCCCCCCCCCCCCTTCCGAGATGATGAAGGGGATGTCGCTTAGAAATGACGATACTACCACGCCAGTTATGGAGGCGTGTTCATCTGCCTTATGAATTTACGGAGTAAACCCTCTTGCCACATTTGGTCGAAAGTTTTATTTATGTCGTATAATTACTGATCCCGTGTTTGGGCCGTTTGGTTTCCGGCAGACTAGAATAGAATCACTCCGTTTCTTCCCGTGGATGTCGTACAAGGCGACTAAGGGAAATATAATATCAAATATCGATCAGGCCTCCCCAACCCGTTTGGCCAGCGTGGGGAGTGTAGGCCAAATCCTCCTTCCGTCTAGGACGGACGAGAGAGGATCGTGCTCCTGTACTGGAGACTAAAATGGACCTGATGATGATGATGATGAATTACTGATCGTGAGAAGCTCGATGCCGTCGTTGCGCCTGTCGTTCTAATCGAACACCGTAGCCTGCCCATGGATGGGTTTATATTATATCCAGCTTGTCCGTGCTTCAGACGGCACGTTAAGCCGTCGGTCCCGGCCGTTGTCATTAGATGACAGTCGTTAAGCTAAGTTAAGGCTTGAAAACACTGGCCTCCGCCAACCCGCAGTTGAGCAGCGTGGTGGAGTATGCTCTAAACCCCTTCACTTGATGGAGACCCGTATCCTGGCAGAGGCATAAGTAGGTAAAAGTTGACGACTATGTTCCTTAACAGGATAGAGCATCCTTTAATACATTTTTATTTACCCCAAACAAAATTCATTTATAAAACATATCCGCTAAGAAAAGTCACTTCAAAAATTAGCAAGCCGTATTCAAAATATTTAAGGTGTTCACGTCGTCGAAGAATATAAAGCATTACGAAACAGAGTAAAACGCAGCTTAAAAACGGAACATAAAATTCTTAGCATACCAAGTACAAAGATCCGACAAGCAACATGCTTTTTGCATGCCGCACTTAGAATTCCACGATTTAGATGTTTCTACTTAGGTACCACAATATTTTACCAAGAAAACTTTTGTATAAAATTAATGACATATTTTATGCTTTCGTGTAAGGAGTGTTAAAATTTGACTTTTTTTTCTTTGCTATAGTATTAAATCAGCAGTTCTTGTTACATAATATGACTATGGCGCGTCAATTTCGCAAATACTTTTTTTAGACAGAATTCTATTTATATGGTTTATTAGGTCTACACATACAAGTCGATCTGTCAGGTTCTTACGGGTTTTTTTCTTGTCATAAATTATAATGTACAGACGACGGGGAAGTAATATTATTTATTTTGTGTAGAGATGTAAATAAAGGCTATATATATATATATATTACCATGAGAATTGTATAATACGGTATAATACCAACATCGGCTGTATAATATGCATAAAACACAGTGCACATAAGTGACTATTTCAAATCGCATTTTTGACTTTGATTTGTATGTGATTATATACATTTTATAAATATATTGAAAAATGGTAAATTTCACCTGAACCCTATGTGGAATACGTTTTTTTTAATCATTAATTTGTATCTTGGGGACACTAACAAAACACAAAATAATAATAAAGATAGTACTCACGTATTATGACGTACCTACGAATGCAAAGACAACTCCCGCAGTAGAGATAGGCAGCGGGAAAAACACGACGGCAAAATTCCCGGGACTTTTCCCAAGTGGGAAAAAATCTCCAACTGTCGGGGTATTTTTTTTATTATTTGTTATAATTATCATGCATTTTTAAGATTCCGGTTTTGAAATCCTTATGGAATCACTGACCGTCCGCCAAACGTAGGTATATTACTGTCTACTGGACATTATGATTTACTATGCTATTAACGTTGATTTTTTCATAATGCCAAAGTGATTTAAAGCGAACTGTGAGGAATTCCGCGCTCATAAAAATATTATTTTAAATAGTCTACTTCGAAAAATAAAATACATAAAATATAAATCATACCAGTACTTTATTGTATATAAATCGGTATAATACATAGCAACTCGGAATTATACGATACATTTTCAACTCTAATTTTGTGCCTGCGGTTCGTACCTATAAACAATTAATTAATTGCACGTCTAATCTATTTTCAAACTGAGTGAGATCACTAGAAAGGAAGGAGTGACTGCGGTGGCAGTGTCGGTGGCGGCGCGCGAGCGATATTTTATGTTGCGACTGTTAATATGGCTACGAAACCGCTTCCGTAGTATGAAAAAAAACATACTAGAAATCACAAATTCTGATTTTATATCGCGAGTTTGATATTGCGAGCGTTAATATTGCTACGGTAACCGCTTCACATCAGGCGGGTCCTATGGTTGTGTTCCACCCGACGTAGTATAAAAAAAACCACAAGTTATTATATCAAAATAAATAATAACATCGTATTTTGAATATGTGCCGTTTGTACACCAAGTGACATTTACACCATATGAGTATTGGATAGTGGTCCGCTACCCTAAAAGTTTCGGAGCCACTGTTATAAAGTGTATTTCTTATGATACATGCATAGTATTAAGATAGCGGCATTGTATGAATTTACACAGAAATGGCACATTAAATCAAAAGCATGTGTAAGGGACACATTTCTTATACGAGCGTGTTACTGATAACTTTATCAGACTGTTCTACATTTAAGACAGCAAGTTTAAAGTGATAAATGTTCTAGAATTTCAAATAATATGTTGTACTAATAGAATTTTAAATAAAGTTTTTGACGAGCTCGGTGGTCGAATGGTTAGCAATGGCCACTTTGACTCCGAGGTCGCGGGTAATATTTGTCGGCATGAACATGTCTGTTTGTCTTGATCTGGGTATTTTCTATGTATTATATGCATGTATAAAAATGTATTTAAGTATTATATGCGTTATCTAGTATCCATTATAAGTACAAATTTTGCTTAGTTTGGGACTAGATGGCCGTGTGTAATTTGTCCTGGAATATTTATTTATCTGTACTAGTTGTGCCCACGGCTTTATTCGTGTAGATAATATAAAAGGTTTTAAAAATTTAAAGTAAGTAAGTTGTAAACATGTTGAGTAGAAATTATCCAGACCAAGATAAAGGGGCATTTCACGTGAAGCGGACAGGTAAAAAAATTTGATGTTTCCGATTTTAGTAATATTTGATTATGTTATATCTGTATATGTCCGCGACCGGGATACATAATATTTTTACAGTTTAGAGTCTGGTTCATGAGTTAAAGGACTTTAAAGTTTTGACTAACCGGCAGGCATGCGCTACTTAGAAGCCCATTACCTAGTTGTAAAAAATTACAATAAAATAAATAAAGTAGTAGAATTTATTCTTCAATTAATGAGCTTTTCAATTACATTTTTGAATATAAAAATTTTTTTTTTTTGGAAAAAAAAAAAATAGAATTTAGTTTTTAAAACTTGAATTTCACAAAGTTCGACCATTTTTATTTATTTATTTTTTTTATCTAAAAAATGCTAATAGTGTATAGATAATCCTTGCCAAGTTTCATAATGGGCGTGGAAGTCGTTTAGGACCTAGACCGGTTAGAGTGCCGAAGCGCAGCGGCTGGTGCCGGGTCGCGCTTGCTGCCGGCTAGCGCGAGCTCACAGGATTTGATTAATCAATTTTTTTTTCATAATTTTATCATACTTTGATGTACCTAAAATTACAATAAGTCATTATGTTACTATAACTCATAGGTTTATTTACAATTTTATAAGCTTTACTGCTTTTTTTGTTCGTGCGTTTTACTATGATACCTTCAGCAGTCGGAATGGACGCATGGTATTTCTTTGTGCCTGGTATTTTCACTGAAGACTCAAATCGGCTTTTGAGAAAACATCTGTTGCCTTCAATTTCCTATTTCTGAGCATTATATATATTCGTTTGAGGCATTGCCGCTTTAGCCCAATCGTACAACCGCTTAGGTGTGGTGATAATTTTGTTTGACGCCGACTGTAAACTAGCCCGTCAGGCATTTCAAGTTTCCACCAAAGCCATCACACGGCCCTTTGCCATATGATGTACTCGTAGCATGAAAATGTAATTCTACGTCTGTACCAAAATCCTGTTTAAAATAGAACAGGTTAATGAAATTGAATCTTTTTTTGAAGTGTTGTGATGCCCCGTCAGTAATCTATATATATTTTTAGTAGTTATGTTGTTTTTCTGAAGATGCTCGTGCAATTTTTTTTGAAAGGTATGGAAAGTACCAGTGTCATGTCTTAAATCGTCTGATATCATTACGATACTTCCGTGTTCTAAATTTTGCTCTTTTCTATAATAATACACGGATGTCAGGAGTGTGGCTTGGTCGTTGTTCCAGTGAAATGATTGGGCAGCATCTTGAACTATAAAATTGTAGTTTTCGGCAAAATCGCATTGAGTAATAATGTCTCCTTCTATATTATTATTGACTATTTAAAATACTGAGCTTGTTGGTCTGCTATGTAGGAGACATAGATTTGAGTCTTCAGTGACCATACCAGGCACAAAGAAATACCATGCGTCCATTCCGACTGCTGAAGATATCATAGTAAAACGCACGAGCAAAAAAAGCAGTAAAGCTTATAAAATTGTAAATAAACCTATGAGTTATAGTAACATAATGACTTATTGTAATTTTAGATACATCAAAGTATAATAAAATTATGAAAAAAAATTTGATTAATCAACTCCTGTGAGCTCGCGCTAGCCGGCAGCAAGCGCGACCCGCCACCAGCCGCTGCGCTTCGGCACTCTAACCGGTCTAGCTCCTAAACGACTTCCACGCCCATTATGAAACTTGGCAAGGATTATCTATACACCATTAGCATTTTCTAGAAAAAAAAATTAAAAAAATAAAAATGGTCGAACTTTGTTAAATTCAAGTTTCAAAAATTAAATTCTATTTTTTTTTTCCAAAAAAACATTTTTTTTTAATATTCAAAAACGCAATTGAAAAGCTCATTAATTGAAGAATAAATTCTACTACTTTATTTATTTTATTGTAATTTTTTACAACTAGGTAATGGGCTTCTAAGTAGCGCATGCCTGCCGGTTAGTCAAAACTTTAAAGTCCTTTAACTCATGAACCAGACTTTATACTGTAAAAATATTATGTATCCGGGTCGAGGACATATACAGGTATAACATAATCAAATATTACTAAAATCGGAAACATCAAATTTTTTTACCTGTCCGCTTCACGTGAAATGCCCCACAGACTTCATGCACACAAATATTTGACTTCTCCAGTGATCCAACCCGTGACTTTTCGGTCAAACTAGCCATAGATAGCCTTCGATCACCGGGCTCGTGTGACGTCTACGTCTCGAGAGGTGTAAAACAAATTAAAAAGTACTTGTTCAGGACTACAATACGTTTACTTGGTTTTATTTAGCACTTGCGATATGGACGTTTTAAAAAACGATTTTTCAACGAGTCCGTCTGTCTGCACCGCGCTCACTCATTAATCTAGTTCCCAGACACCGGTGACGAACACTACGATTGATGTCCTGGTGTAATATTACTAGAAGTGCTATATTGTTTTGTGAACTCTCATTGATGCAATTATGTGTTAGTAGTGTATCCTCCTGGATACACCTATCGGCCAACCCACGATATTTCATAATGAAGAGATGTTTACAACGAGACATTTTATAAACTAATTTAATATAATGTACTGTATTTAGTATCATAACCACCTCTTCTATAATAAAATTTTGTGTGGCGCGCCCGGTGTGCCTATAGACGGCTCCGGGAGTGTTTTTTGATTGTTTGTAAAAAAATAGTAGTTTATGAAACTGTTGCATAATAAGGGTTCTTAAAATACGAGTGTGAGTTTATAACATGAGCCGAAGGCGAATGTTATAATAGACCACACGAGTATTTTAAGACCTAATTATGTGCAGTTTCATACACTACTTTATCTAATCTCATGAAATATTATGATAATAATATTTTAAATACAACCATGAAGTTAATTTAACAGCTTTATTTCTTACTTAGAAATCCATTTGCAGATCGAGCATGCGTAGTGCGCATGCGCGACGCGCCGCGCGGCGCCGCGTTCACAGATTATGTAGAAAAATTTTGCATAGTTGCAATGTATTTGCATTGCAAATACATTGCAATGCAAATACATTGTTTAAAATACCTGTATCCAGGGCTGAAGCAGTATCGAAATGGAAAAAAATGTTATTTTTCGATTCAGTTGTCCATACGACAACTGTATCGAAAAATAACTTTTTAAATTTATTTTGATAGCTTGTGCGTAAAAACTGTCATTATGATTCTGTGTTTAGTTTTTTAATGTATAAATTTCAGTATGAGATTAGATAAAAGTTTTTTCAAAATTCCAGAAGATATCCCTAATCTTCCTATAAATATATTTAAATTGTAATATTGACATTGACAAATAAGTATGAATATTTTTTTTAAACTTCATCAGATAGCAAACAAGCTTGTAGCTTGATTGTCATTGTTTTGCATGCATTTTGGGCTGTAGCTCACGTGACTTCATTGGTTATCATAGATAGATCATGAATCAATTCAAAGAGCATCATTGCAATTAGGTATATAGTCGTATGTTGTTACCATAGCTGCTAACGCTACAAATCTGTGTTAGGTAACAAATTGTTGTTGTTGTTGTTTTGATACCCCATTAATGTTAGATAATTAAAATCCGTGATAAACTGCAGTTGAGCTTCACGTGACTAGTCATCTCTTTTTTTTTAAGCTTTTACTTCATATAGGTACGTATTTCACGTCAAAATTTATTCCCAGTTAATCTCGAGATTTACTTCTTATAATAGTGAATTGATTTCTAATAAAAATTCGTCACACTTCTAGATAATCTATGTAGATGTTTATATGAATGTGACCCCATTTTTGTAGTGGATTGATTTAGTAGATATGCTAAGTATATTCTATGCTTAATATAGAGCATATAGATTAATATTATTAAAACTTATGTGAGAAATCATAGTTAATTAATGAATTCATTTTTATATTTTTTTTTACTTACATTACCACTTTTAATGAAAACTTGAATTGAATACAGGATGTTGAATAATAATCTATATAAACTTCTCACCAATTATTCGCTCAGCGAATAAGCCTTCTAGCCACTTTACCTTTTGACGGCGATGCGGAGGAAGAATATTTTGACGCCATTTAGTTTAGGTACTAAGTATATTTTATTACTTTTAATTAGTTTTTGTCATTTCCCTTTTATATTTAATTGTATGCCATATTTAGTTTTTAATTTAATTGTATATTTTTATTTTTTTTATTGGTGAGTAGATTATATAGATTATTATTCAACATCCTGTATTCAATTAAAGTATTCATTAAAAGTGGTAATGTAAGAAAAAAAAATATTAACGAATTAAATTGAACAGGTTACTCATGTTTTTTTGTCGAAAAAGCCGATCGTCCATCCGTCCGACCGACCGTCGAGTCGAGTTCGATCTCATATGGAGCGTCTTCATCAGGGCGAATGTCCAGACGCGTACTCCTTCTTACTGTCTATGTGTGTTCGTCGCAATAGAAATAGGGAGTGCGCGTCACATTCACCTTGATGAAGGACTGTGGGTCTCCTAGATACATATGGGGGTCGCGGGCGAAAATGCAAAGGTTTGTAGATCATACGCTACAGTAAAAAAAGTAAGCAGGTCTGATTCTTGTTCAATAATTTATCAACTCAAATCCAACCAATTGAAGCCTATTTCTCTTCTTAATTCTTATGTTCACTGTTCTAATTAATTCAGCCAAGAACATAGTCGGTAGCAAATGCCATTACCATTTTTAAAGCTTCCATAGCAAGCTGAATTGTAGAAGTTTCTTCATAAATGGAGAGGTGGAGGGAAGAGGGGGGTCGCCAGAAATTTTTAACTTGTAAAGGGGTCCCGTTTTCAAAAAGATTGAAAAACACTGTCCTATCCTGTGTTATTACCCTTAAATGAGGATTGTTATATTCCTGCCAGTGAATGAGTGGGGGTGCCAGCACATGAACAATACTCATTTATTGCCAGCGTTTATAGGCTGAGGTAACCACTTTACATCGAGCGGGCCGTATGCTTTTATGGCACCCACGTAGCGACGTAGAAAAAAAGCTAAGCTAGGCTGGCAGCGACAACCGCTTTAAATGAAATAGTTAAACCTCAAAATAAAATCACGAGCCAGAGATCCTCAAACACCATATATAAAGCTATTGTGTATGAGAAGCACGTCTTTCCCTTCGCAAAGGTTCCATCTCGCGTGAAAAGGGTTAGATTTATAACCTTTGCTAACTCACTCGCTGTATATCCTATTATATTTGACACCTGCTGTAATAAATATGTTAAATTCCTTTTTATCTTTCAGATAAGTTAATTTATTGTTTTGGGATCGGCCAGAGTTATTAAACATATTTAATTTTGTAGATTAGATTTTTTTTTCAGTTCAGTTTTAAATGCGTATGGCATTTTTTTTTAATAATGTAAGGCAGAAATATTAAAATTTCTGTAATTAATAAACAAATATTAATTCATTCATTAATTCATTCGTTCGTTCATTTATTTTCATTCATTTGTAGAAAGCAATACAGGGATTTGTCATTTGCAGTTTGCTTTTCTAACGATCAACATTACCTAATAAATATAAGGCTTACCCCGCGGACCGGCAAAACATGTGAAGAAAAGAGCCAGCTAGACTAGCTTTATATAATATGTCATAATATATGAAAGTTATAGATTACGGATATAGTATATAGTTATGTTTTTTTGAAGTGAAAACTTCTTTATCGACATTGTGCACTTTTTGGGATGGGCAAAAAATGTTAAACTCGCGTCAGGACACGTGACCTGATCGAAAATTCGTAAGACGGAACCGGCATCGCGAGGGAGAGTAGACCGCCGGCGTGGCGTAGGAGAGGAAGTAATATCCCCCTCTCTTTCTTCCGCGCGGAGAAAATGTATACCTCCTCCTGCTGTTTATTTTTAATGTAATATAAATTGTCATGTCATTGTATCGATAGTGTAATAGATGAATATTGTATTTTACCACATAAATGATAATACTTTTATACTGATAAATAAAGCAATTCATGCGAAATTATTCCCTAACCATTCCAAAATATTCAAAAATGCACAACGTTAATGTCCATGTTTTCACTTCTGCCGGCACTCCCGGAGTGCAACCCGTTTTTTTTTTTCATTTTCTTTAATAATTTTAAGATTAGTTTATTTTTTGTTACTTTTGTTTGTAGTGTAAATTTATAGGCTATATTTTTTTACTTCTCTAATCTAATTAAATACATAATATAAGTATGACACTTTAAAAAAAATACTTCTATTATAAACGAGAGCCAACGTGGGTCCAAATTCAGTTATTACCTGAGCTGTATTTCAGCTAAGCCCACAATAACATTTCGGACTTTAAGTCGTTTACAAAACTAACTTTTACAAAATTTCCCTAATTGTACTCAGTTTTAACATTTACTATTTTAAGAACTAACAATATAACGTAATTGAGATAAGTTTACATTAAACAACAGTAAATTAAACAGTTTTTTTTATATACTGCGTCGGGGGGCAGGCAAGCATACGGTCGCCTGATGTGAAGCGGTTATCGTATGCATATTAATGCTCGCAACATGAAATAAAGCTCGTACGGCGCGAACCCTGTTACCAACGGAACAACTCCGTCTTTTCTGGTGACCTTACTCACTCGCAAGAAAACAACAACCCTCAAGGGATTTTTTATTTGCCAACGATATTCTGTGAGGTGGAGGTACTTACTTAGTTGAGCAGCTTACAGATACACCTTTTACTCAATAAAAGTAGCAGTATCTACTGTAACTGGTCAATCAGTGACACTAAGCAGCACTTCGCAGCGCTAAGCTATTTTCAAGACTTGAGTGTTAATTCCAACTTCTCAAAAAAAATCTCAAAAAAAAAAACAAAAACGCATTCCTTAAAAAAGACCCTTAACATGCAAAAATACACAGCAAGGTTTCTCTTTTCCTATTATGGTATGTAATCTTAAAAATATGTTTACTGGTTTGTGAGTTCCAATATATAAAAAAAAAATATTTTATTTAAACTTTCATGACTAAAAATTTGTGGCACAAAAGGCGGATTTAATGCTAAGAGCATTTTTTACCAGTCAACTTTTAGGAAAATCTGATACACGAATGCAGCTTTCAAGATAATGCAAAAAGTACAATATATTATGCTTAATTAAGTTCAAAATTGTATGCAGAAGGTAAAAAGGAAAACTAGGACCATGACGATTAGTATCTGTACAAATTATTCAGCAAATAAGTTTGAGTATTATTCTTGAAAATGAACTTACTAGAGTGATTTCTTTTGAATTCGGGTAACGTCAATATAATTCACAGCAAATTATACAGAAATATACATATATATAATATACACATACGTTAAATGAACATTCGTATTTTTTGCATTGAGAGCACAGCGCACCCCAAACTTCATACATTATTAACCTTGTTTTTAAAGCTACCGATGAAAATGGACAATACTGCCGGGGGTGAATCGGCTCATCCACTTAATTAAAGACTCGACCAGAGGCAGAATTTTCAATACATATCAATTATACATTGTATTTGGTGCATGCAGTGGAATAACAGCTTATTTTATTTACGGATTTTTTGGTCAATTTCTGCCAACAGCTATATAAATTATGAAAATCTTTTAAAACATGACATAATCCTGATGATCAAAAACCTGGCACGTGTTTTTTTTTACAAAGTAGGAAAAAGTTTTTGCATTTATGATGAGATTTGTGTGTCAATGTCTACATTTATCTTTAACCCGGTTTCACCGATTTCTACAAACGATTTTTATTTTTGGCAATAGTTCACGGATAGATATTATGGTATTAACCAACTTGTTATACTGTTCTCTTAAAAGAACATTCTATGAAAAAAAAATGTTTAAAAAGTTGATTCGATACGTCACTCGCGTACTAGTAGACCATAAATTATTTGTGTTAAAATTAGTAAGCGTTCAATTTTATTTTATTTTTTAAATAAAACAACTTTTGTTATGCCTATGTATTTAATTATTTCAAACAATAAAAAAATATTGAAATTTACAAAAATAATTAACATGGGATGTCTATCATCTGATACAACTAAAATTTTATTTTGATTATCATTATAAATACACATTTTGTTATTTTTAACTGTCGTTCTATCAAAAGAACGGTAGCAAAATGTACTGCTATAAAATGTCAAGTACTATATAGTATAAGGTGATATAAATGAAATAATCTGTATTATGACGTCAGATGAGTATGTTATAGTAAGTAAGTAGAATAACAAGAGATTGTTAACAAGAAAATATATGATGCATCCTCGTTCCACTACCTGAAAACTATAAAAATTCGTCTTCAGTTACAAAAACTGAAAACGATTCAAGGGATAACTAAGTACAAGACCTATTGCACTCATTCTATCTGAATTCAGATTCGAATTTCTACTGTAGTAGAAATTTCTACTGTAGTAGAAATTTCTACTGTAGTAGAAATTTCTACTGTAGTAGAAATTCGAAAGAAAATTCAGATAATATGATCATGAATATTATGAGCCCAGTTATTAACCGAGGATATTATCATGCTAAATTGTTCATAGTATATATTTTTACCACTACACTACTCGATATAAATAAACCTATATAGCGCCCAAAATTATGGAGACAAAATATTGAGCATCGCTACATTTCTGTTATACATATATTTCAAATACAGGTTTTTCGAAGTCCCGGAACAAAAATTGTTTGGGAAACACTGGTCAATTAGGGCAATTATTATACTCTGGGGGGCAGTATGTTTGTCAACATTGTATTATTTATAAATGTTGGTAATTTACCAACATTCTGTTTGCTAAAAAAAAAAACAATAGTTTCGAGTTCGACAAGACAGCTAGCGACATCTTGTTTGTCCAGGCGGAACTATTGGTGAAATTAATTTAGATTTTTTTTCAGTTATTATTAATATTTTGCATAGTTTTATTTTAATTTTCGTATTGAGTAATTTTTTACTACTTTTTGGGAGTGGAGTGGAGAAGTTCATGATGTCGTTATATGTGTCGGTATAATCTAACGTGCAAGTAAGACGCCACTGACTATAGTTGGTCCATGGATAGGGGTATATATTATAGGTATGAAAGATGCATTTCTTTACTGCTTATTAGACTATTTTGGATTCTTAGACACGTCCTACACTTTTTTTTTTAAATAACGTATTATTATTTCTTTTTTTTTTTGCTGTGAAACATATTGCGACGGGTCAAACCGACTGTTAGCGCATAGCGACGTATCTCCACGCGCTTGTAGCTTTGCAACTTCTCTTTCTGTTTGGTATTTTTTTGATTTATATATTTTTAGAAAATATTTCAAGGTGTATATCGCCGGGCGTTTCGCGACGGCTCAATTTTTTTCTATAATTATTTCGAAAGTGACCAATATGGAAGAAAAAGATGCTGATATAATGCGTGGTTAGAAAGAGCCCGTGCTGAATGATTTTCACAGCTCTGTAGTTAAGCTTTTTACTAAAAGCATAGTATAATTAATAGTATTACGTACAGTAGGCCACTCTAGGCAGATCTGGAACTTATTGTATGGACCAGCACGCACACACGCTCATTCTCGCTCTACACAGACGTCATTGTTTATGTAGTAGTTACCGCCGAAACATTTGTATGGAGTGGCCAGGGAGTATCAAAAGTACGGCTGGATCGATTTCGATAATTCTTTTTTTGTCTTTTTAAAGTGACCAATATCGAAAAAAACATACTGAAATAAACTTGCCAATACAGCCTGGTTAGAAAATCCTGTGCTGACAGCTCTATAATTTGCAAAAGTACGAGTACCTATTGTTTATGTGTTTCTTAATTGTACTTTCAGAAAGAGAAAGGACTGTTTCAGTCAATTTACTATAGATCCGAATGCAATTTACAACAAAAGGTTTTCCAGTCCTAGTAAGCCAATGCATCGGAATCCACAATTTATTCTTGCTTCTAAGATTTACGGTTACACGGTCCTCGAATTTTACGAAAGTGTTTAGAATTTTACGAGCATACCTAATGGATGCATAAATATACGTATACTTTATCCTCCACTTCGGAGAGCTGTATTAGGAAGTAGTTTCTCCCCAATCCATATAACATATTTTGCACATTGATAAATTATGCTGTTACATATGGTCAGCTTGACGTAAACTTTCTTAGCCAAATCAGTTTTCTTAAGAAAAAATATTCTTATGAATAAATATTTTCTATATTCTATTCTTTCTGCTATTCTGAAGAGCTCGGTGGCGTAGCGGTCAATGACGCGGCTTTGACACCAACGTTCGTGAGTCAAATGTTCATGTTCATAATATAATTTACAACGGCCAAAAGATTGATGAAGTAGACAGTACTGCGTTTTTGGGAATTGTTTTGGACAATAATTACTCTTGGACAAAGCATATAGACTCGGTATGTAGCAAATTAAACCGATTTTCATATGCGCTTAGGAGATTATCAGAAATAGCAGGGACAAAAACGGCTATCCTAGCGTATCATGGATATGTTGCCTCTAGACTCAGATATGGATTATGTTTGTGGGGAAATTCAGCCGAAGCGGTTAGAGCCTTTATCTCTCAAAAACAATGTGTCCGTGCGATAGTCCATGCTACACCTGAGACTAGCTGCAGGCCACTATTTAAGAGTTTAAATTTGTTAACTTTACCATGCATGTATATTTACGAAATATGTTTACTTGTTAAATTGAATCCACAACTGTTTGAATATTATGGCGATATACCGAGCAAATTCAATAGACGATATCCGGACAGATTAGTGGTTCCGACAACAAAAACAACTCTATTTAGTTCCAATTGTTACCCAATGGCGATCAAAATATATAATAAATTACCAAAAGATGTTAAAAACTTGCCGAATAGCAAATTTAAGAAAGAGCTACAAAAATGGCTAATCAATCGGTGTTTTTATACTGTCCAGGACTATTTAGCATATCGCCGATAATAATTGAAATATTTAAGGTACTTTAATAATATAAATTAATTAATTGTAATTACACTAATTGTTTAAATTGATCAATATTAATGACATAATGATATTATATATTCTATTGCATGTCAGTTATGCTGACTAAATGTGTGAAACAATTAAACACTGCTATGTATGTACATCTGTATACCACATTTAAGGCAATAAATAAATTCATTCATTCATTCATTCATTCATTCATTCATTCATTCATTCATTCATTCATTCATTCATGCACACAAATGTTTGTCCCACACAGGACAAATATTTGTGTGCATGAACATATCTGTTTGTCTTGGTCTGGGTGTTTTCTATGTATCATAAGTATGTATTTACAAAAAAAAAGTGTATATACGTATGTTTATCAGTTGCCTAGTACCCATAACACAAGCTTCGCTTACTTTGGGGCTAGATAGCACTGTGTAATTTGTGTGACAATATTTCTATTTCTTAAGAAAATACAGTTACATCCGTTAGATCACAATACCTTGATTTATTCTAATAATATTTGTTATAATTTATTTTTAACTAGCTGACCCAACAGACGTTGTCCTGACTTCTTAACTATGAAAATTGAAATGGTTCTGCGCAATCTGTCAAATGGCTGACAGTTCTATCAATCACCATAAAGTTACATTAAAAAGTCAATATGGTCGTTCAATTTTCTTAAATTTACTATTTTACGCTCAAATTTCTTATTTTTTTTTTCTTTCATAAGAACCTTCTCCTGACAATAACAAACACAACAAAAAAAAAATATCGAAATCGATCCAGCCGTTAACGCGTGATGCTGTGAACAATGGAAATAGGGATTTATTTAAATATATATATATATATATATATATATATATATATATATATATATATATATATATATATATATATCGATGGTCTAGAAGACAAATGTGCTAAGTACAAAATTTTGATAATGTAACATTTTAATGCCAAATGTATTAAATGAGCATGCTCTACCGCTCGCACTTACCCAAATGCCATAATTCCGTCTTTTTCTGCCTAAACTGTACTTGTACATTCATAGCAAGTGATGTCATTTTCCAGCCAAAAAAAGTAATGACAGTTATTTACGATCAGTTTAAACTAAAAAAAATGTTAAATAGATTTATAACATTTCGCTTTTGTTTACCATAATTGACAAATAAGCTAAATATTTTTATTACTTTTGTCATTTTGTAACTTTCGATTTCGGTTATATTAAAGGATATTAATGTTTTCAAGTGCCGATAGACAAATGGTATAAGTGGTCTTAGTGCTACTGAACACTTGTTAGCAAATAGTAAAAAATATTAAGTACTTTAAAAAATACTAGGCCAGAAAGAATTAAATGTACGAGTAGACAAATGTTGTAAATGATTTAAAAATAAAGTTCTAAGTAAACTGCAGGAGCCCGATAGTATTAACGTTGTTTAATTTAATTAACCAAGGCCTTAAAAAACAAGAAAAGAGAAGTTTTGATTTATCTTTGGGGGTTGATGCTACTCACGTCCGCAGGCTTTACCCTAGTTTCCCTGCACGTGACCCCTGGGTGGTGCTAATCGAGTAGCTTTTTCTGAAGTGGTAGAGCTAAGTTGGAATCATTTAATGTCCATGACAGGGTCGCGATCAACTTATGGACATTGAGTGACTGCAGCTCGTAATTGGGCCGGCTCGTCCGGGGCAGTACCACTCTCACACAGAAAACCGGCGTGAAGTAGTAGCTCGCTATTGCGTTTCGTGCGGCGAGTGTTGAGACCCGGAGCCCAATCCAAAAACCTCAACTCTGGATATGGCAGTGGCATTAGGAAGAAGAATACCCCAGGAGGGTACCGTCACCGTTGGTGAAGGAGAATCCCTTCCTGAGTTTCACTACTCAGGCCGCCCGACGTATTCTGGGGCGGGCACTATGCCACTCTGTATCTCTGCCAGGAGCAGGCGTAGGAAAAGGACGGTGGCACGTTCCCCTGAGCTCTATATCGAGCTATGTAACATAAGGGGACTTCACTCCAACCTGAATGCCGTCCACCAGCATCTTGAGACGGCTAAGCCAGCCTTGCTTTTTTTAACTGAGACACAGATATCCCCACCATCTGACATCTCGTATCTGCGCTACCCAGGGTACAAACTGGGTACGGCTTTGGCGAGCGACCAGAACGCACGAGATCCAGATGGCAAGCGCACTAGTCTCTCGCCAATTTCGCTTATAAATCTGGACTTTGCCTTCGCGATACAACCCTTCAACGATCTGGAATCAGCGTTGTATTTTTTTTTGAGTACGCCAGTATTTGGATCTCCAGTGGCCCGAGCATTGGACCAGGCACGGTAGGAATCTTGCTTCTGACGCGACGCGGCTCTGCAAGACCCACCGAACCATGGTCGAGATTTGCCGCCAATGGGCACCGCAGAATTAGGAACAAATAGTTCCATACCCTGCAGAACCACATCAGCGACAGCATTTGCACAGGCACTGGGATCATCCAGCGAGAAGCAAACTGGCCCCAAGGGGTAGGAACCATCGATATATATATATATATATATATATATATATATAGGTTATTTTTACAAAGCATGATAATGATATGTACGGGTTTCGTTTTCCCATTGGGTTGTACGAAATTAAAAAAAAAAAGATTTACGCAAGAATTCTCTTTGAGCGCCAGTTCTTAAAAACATATTCAATTTACTAAAAAAGTAGATGAAATGTCGCAATTTTATATGTTCATCCTAAATAGCATTTTTCAAGAAGAGACAGTCCGTCGCAAAAATTGAATTGCAAGAACGTAAAGCATCCCGGACCCGGACATTCTTGGAATAAATCCCGTTGCACCCTTGTCAAGCGTCGAGATAAGTGACCGAACTTCTTTGCCCAGTTCCAACCGTTTTGTTTTATCTAAACTGGGATCTCGTAAATTTTTCTAATCTTTCAACTATTCGTTTTCTTTTTGGCTAACTGTACTTGATACGTATAAATTGAAAATGCTTTTAAAATGTTCGCTATTTTTGTGCTGATATTAAATATTGTTGTTCAAAATTTGCGCGTGGCATTTCAATTAGCAGATTTTCATTTAGCCGTTTTATATAAAAGAATTACGTATATGGCAATACTGTAATTTAATTTTGTTACTTTTATTAAAGCAAACTGTTATTTAAATTGATGATTGATTGGCAAACAGACATATTACCATATTTCTTATACTGTGCTATTACTATACTTAAACATATATTTTTTGTAAATACCTACATATGGATATACATAGATAATACCCAGACGAAAATAAACAGACATGTTAATGCACAGAAATATTTGTCGTATGCGGGAATCGAACATGCGACCACGGAGTCAAAGTTGTCATTGGTAACCATTCAACCAAGCTCGTCAAATCTTTTACTAGCAGTCACCTACAACTTTCATACAAAATTTCATTCCCTATTTTAACATCACATATTTGTTGATAGCCAAAGAGTGCAGAACATGCAAAGGGTCTAACGAGATCATGAAACACTTGATGTGTCAATGTGACGCCCTAGCCGGCAAACGAATGGAAATCCTAGGAAAGGCATACCCGGACCTGGAGGACTACAGACTCTTCCCAAGAAGCGGCATACTGAAGTACATGGAACAGTCAGGGGAGAGTGACTAGCGGATTAGGGAGAGCACAAAAGATCCATGAGGGTCGACGTGTCACCGGTGCTTCAGCACTGGACCCACTTTAAGATAAGATAACATCACATGGGACGAATTAAATGATTTTAAAAATCCTTTATATCTAAAGGATTTTTAAAATCATTTAATTCGTCCCATGTGATGTTATCTTATATGCTATACGCGTCAAAAAGGTACACCAAAAATCTCAACCAAATGTCTCACTTCGCAATTAGCTCGCAAAAACAAGCTGACGAAGTGACTTTTGTGATAATTTATTAAAATATGTAAAATTGCTCTGTTCTGTATTATAAAAATGCACAATTTATATTGATACAGTAAATAAAGCTCAAGGGATCACATATCTGACATATCATACTAAAATACACAATAATATTTGATTTTAGGGTGTATTTTAGTTTAATGTCATATTTAACAAGAAAAAAAGTCGCAATAGGCTATTTTCCAATGTTTAAAAATTGTATAAATTATTTAACAATATCGTAAAATACACAAAACTATAAAGATCTGCAAAATTTCATTCTAATATCTTCAGTCAGAATTTTTTTAGCGTCGATCAAAGTTTGGCGGGAAAGTAAATTTTAAAAGTATGAAATTATTAAAAAATAATATTTCCATTGGAGAAGCAATAAAAAATGCTGTAACTTTTATTATGATACTAATCATATAAACGTAATATTTAACATAGCTGTCGTACAAATTTCTGATTTGATTCATACAAATTACAAACCTGTGACGTCATAATTCGGTAGTCTTTTGTTTGGAGCGTTTTGGGGCAGTCTAAAAATTGTGATTTTCAAATTACCGTATCTCGAGAGATTTTTGTGCTATCGAAGTAATTCTTTCTTCACCTATGATTATATTAAGGAAACGTCCCTACATATCAAACCGAAGAAAATGTTAGCCAAATAGCCGATTGCGCCGATGACGTACCTAGCGAGAGAAACAGATAGCAAGTATGTTAAAGCGCCGAGATGGTAAGTATAGCGATAGGCATGGATTTCTCAGCCAACGGGAACCGTTTTCTGATGCAATATAATTTAAGTAAATATTCCTGGACCAATCTATTCCCTAACTAAGCAAAGCTTGTACTATGTGGACAAGGTAACTGATATTATACTTAAATATATATATATATATTTTGTAAATTCATAGAAAACACCCAGACAAAGACAAACATATATTTATCTCATGCGGGAATCGAACCCGCGACCTCGGAGTCAAAGTATCCATTGCTAACCATTAGACCACTGAGTTCGTCTTACATTTACGAATTATATACATGTGCCATACATATACATACGAATTAGACAAAAAATATCCAATCTCATGAGCTAGACCAAATTATACATGCTGTGATTTTATTAAGATTAGTTAAGTACTTTCGGGGTTGTCAGTATCCCGTGTAAATTATCAAAAATCCTTTCTTAGTGGTTGCCCACTTCATAATAACTGCATGCAAATTTCAACCCAATCCGTCCAGTGGTTTAGATCTGTGCGTCGATAGACCAGTCAGTAACGGTCAGCCTTATGTATTTTTTTACCACAATCTATTCGTATGTTGATAGAATCTAATATGCATAAAATGTTATACATAATTATATTATTTAAAACCGTAGTGGGTGGGTGCCGGCCGGCAGTAGTTTGCATGAACTAATTGGTGGCGAAAGCACGCAAAGTAGTGTAGATCAAATTGCCTGTAAGATTATTTTTAGCAATAAGGCTGCCTTGTTGCATTTACATGTTTGTAACAAATTAATTAATAAAATAATGCGAGGATGAAATTCGAAGACGTTGCGCCATGACTAGATCCTCAGTAGAAAAACTCGCAAAAATTTGGAAGGATCGCAGAATAACCAGAAACACAAAGGTTCGTCTGATGCGATGCCTGGTCTTTCCTATCTTCCTATACGGAGCCGAGACGTGGACGCTGAGGATGCAGGACCGTCGTAAGATTGACGCATTGGAAATGTGGTGTTGGAGACGCATGCTCAGAATCCCATGGACCGCGCACCGAACCAACGTTTCCATCCTGAAAGAACTCAACATCAAAGAGAGATTATCGTCGACTGTGCAATTACGAATCCTCAAGTTCTTTGGACACATAACCCGCAACGAGGACTCAATGGAACGATTGGTGGTGCAGGGGAAAGTGGAGGGCAGGAGATCACGTGGGCGTTCTCCAACACGATGGACCGATCTGGTTAAATCTCTGACGCATTCCACTATCAACGATTGCTCTAGTTCCGCTAAACATAGAACTGCATGGCGGCGAATCGCAAGAACAGCGGTTACACATGAATCGACCGAGTTGTGACCACGACCACTCTGTCAAGAGTGCACGACTAAGAAGAAACAAATTAATAATTTTGTTTGTTTTTTTTTGTGATGTAAATTGCAACTAAAGCAGATTCTGTTTATTTATCTATCTAGTCTGACAGCAGACACCTATTTATTAATCTATGTACGTTTGGGTAGTGCACCAGACTTTGAAAATGACCGCTCGTCGTGATAATGTTAAAACTATTTCAAAATTTCTATTTTAAGATTCAAACCGCGCTGAACTTTAAATTATGATAAATTGCCACTTCGCATGGATAATAGGTGATATTAAAGGGTTTAAAGTTTTAAGTACAATAGCTATCCGTTAACGTTCTAACGTTTTATCTAAAGCTAGCCAGTGGGTTGAATTTTATGCCCTTATTTTAGCATTTCTTTTTTAATAACATTGGAAAGACTTGACTCCACACGAAAAATAGCCATTGACCTTTCCATTGAAAAAAAAAGAAACCTGTAAAATTGGTTGCCTGTAAAGTCGGATTACGGACGATAATTTTACGTGATAACATCATCAAAACATCGGTCGATGGAGTGGAAGAGAGATAGATGCGTCACAACCTCTCGCTTGCACGCTCGGCTCAGGCGGAATGTGAGAATGAGTCATGCTTTTTCGTGCATGCAGCCAGAGTTCATCTATTTATAAGACGTTATCACGTCAAAAAGTATATGGCAGTGATTAGCTTATCATCACGTTAATCGTATGCATGTTTGCCTCCTTAGTGATACCACACCCCGGCCACTCCATACAAATGTCACGTCGTTAACTGTTACATAAACAATGACGTGTGGGCAGAGCGGGAATGAGCGTATGTGCGTGCGGTGCCATTCAAACTATTCCAGATTTTCTCAGAGGGCAGGTGTAGATAGGAGAGAACAGTATCTGCCTCCATTGTATGACAGTATAAGTAAATCATCATCATCATCATCAGGTCCATTTTAGTCTCCACTACAGGAGCACGACCCTCTCTCGTCCGTCCTAGACGGAAGGAGGATTTGGCCTACACTCCCCACGCTGGCCAAACGGGTTGGGGAGGCCTGATCAGTATTTGATAATGTATTTCCCTTAGTCGCCTTGTACGACATCCACGGGAAGAAACGGAGTGACTCTATTCTAGTCTGCCGGAAACCATATAATAATAAGGTATAAATAAAAGTACATCATTATTTGGTGGTAATACAAAGAACACCTATATAATGCTTAGGCGTAGTGCACATAGGATAGATTTTTTAATGCCAACTGGAGGGAAAGCAATCTATATATTCTGCATCAACTTATATTCTTCTTCCACTGTTGCCATATGGGTCTCCCCTCAATCGAAGTGGTTTAGAGTGTACTCCACCACGCTGTTCAACTGCGGGTTAGCGGGCGCCTGTATTAATATGGCTTAACGACAATCATTTAACTATGACAACTGAGATCGACAATTTAACCTACCCTCTGAAGCACGCAGGACCTCGAGTTAATTACACCGATCCATAGACAGGTTACGGTCTAAGTTACTTAACTTACGTAATCGATGAAACTGACATGCGCAACATCGCCATTGAGATCTTCAAACGAGCTTATTAATGGATAATGCAAAACAAAACATTTATTGAATTTCATACCACACTTGGCGTCATATGTACATACAACAACAAAAGTTAGACGACAAAACACAGGCTCTCAAAGGCGCACGGACTTTGTGTCGTTCCCGGGATTAACATGGAAATTGAATCAGCTTGCAGGGTGAACTTAGCCGAGACAAAGCTTTGCGACTCCCGACTAGTTTATGTATGTATTTTTTCTCTTGTGCATGTCGGCGTTACATGTTTTTTTGGGAATAAAATTTATCGCGCTTTCGGGCTTAACTGTATTTTTAATGTACTGCAACATTATTTTTTTAATTGCTTTATAATCTCGCTCCAGCTTCCATCTTTGTTTGATAATTTTATATTATTTTTCACAACTTAAATTTACTTTTTTTTAATGTGTTTTCATAACGATTATTAAAACTTATTATTAAAACGTAGGCCCCCTTTTTTACTGATTTTGACATTGTAATTATTATTTTGTTTTTATTAATTGAATTTTGAACTGTAATTGTTTGAATATTTTTGATTACTTCATATTGACATATTGGCTGATACTGATGTTAATAATTACTAAAATGTATATTTTAGAAATTATATTATTATTTATTTCTAAAATGTGTATGAGGGCGTGAGTGATTAGACTGATACGCGCAACGACGCAATCGAGCTCCTGTTGAGAAGTTATTTGTATATAATTCTACGAATCCACGCAACTATTATATGTATTAAAAATATTGTTATTCTATGTAACAGTAAATCTACCCTCTTCCCTAATAAAGAAAACAGTAAAACTACTAAATGTATTTTCCTGGGAGAGGCCTTAAGTAGAAATTAACATTGTTAGTGAGCGAGTCAGGCGTTTCCGCGTTATTTGTTAGATTAACGCGGTAACTTTCTTAGTTATTCGCTAACAGCTTCATTGTCGAATAGACACGTAGCGATAACGTGATTTTTGTTGAATTCAATTATAACTGTTATTTGATAGTTATTTTGTGATAGATTTTGGGGTGTAAGTGGTTTATCTATACCTTTGAACCAAAGCCAACTTCACCTGCACGTGGTGCACCCTGCTGACTGACAAACGAAGCTCTGGCGAAAAGAGAGGTAGGGAGCGTAATTGTAAGCTACCCGACTGAGGAATGTACCTCCACCTCACAGAATACCGCAGCCAAATAACAATTCCCTTGAGGGTTGTTGTGTTCCTGCGAGTGAGTGAGGTCACCAGAAAAGAAGGAGATGCTGCGTTGGCAGCGAGGGTGGCGGCGCGCAAGTGATATTTTATGTTGCGAGCGTTAATACGGTTACGGTAACCGCTTCACATCAGGCGGGCAGTATGCTTGTCTGCCCGCCCAACGTGGTATAAAAAAAATAAAAAAATAGACGTAGGGCAAAAAGGGCTACATACATTATTTTCTATAGATTACAAACTAAAGTAACTGAAAATTACTTTAAAAATACAGTAATTAAAAAAGGGTTTGTAGTTAAAACTATGGTTCAAAAATATCGTTCCCATGTGGCAGGCAAGCAAGAATGGCATCGTTTCCACGCTGATTTTTAAGCCAACGACGGCGACCAATTTGAAGTTGAAACTGTAAGAAACTTCTTCTCAGATAAGCCTCATGGACGAAATGTCAGTATATAAGACATAAAATTTCATTTTCTGCTTTATGTCCAATAATTTTTAATATGTTTATTACATAGTATACATTTTACAACATTTTTTCTTTATTGCAAATTAACCGTGCAATACTAACTCAAAACTTCGATCAGTAACAAGTCACCATCATCATCAGCCTGTATCTACCCATTGTTGGATATAAGCCTTCTCCAAACCCACCAACGTAAACAAATAAACGTTTGGGGTGTAAGTGGTTCATCAACACCTTTGAACCAAAACCAACTTCACCTGCACACGGTGTAAGCCTGCTGACTGACAAACGAAGCTCTGGCGAAAAGAGAGGTAGGGAGCGTAATTGTAAGCTACCAGACTGGGGTGTCTCCACCGCACAGAATACCGCAGCCAAATAACAATTCCCTCGAGGGTTGTGTTCCTGCAAGTGAGTGAGGTTACCAAAAAGGAAGAAAGGAGATGCTGCGTTGGCAGCGGGGGTGGCGACACGCGAACGATATTTTATGTCGCGAGCGTTAATATGGCTACGGTAACCGCTTCATAAGTAAGTAAGTAGTATAAAAAAAAAAAGCAAATACGATCCTCCGCCTTCCGCGTCCAGCCGCTTTCTTAAGGGCATCGGACCATCTAGATCAAGTTACAAGTAAGTATTGCAAATTACTTTCAAGTAACATAATATAACATAAAAAAAACAACATCAATAAATAAGCAAAGTTATAATTTATTTGTTTTTCTCCAATATCAAAGGTTATAAAAATACTGAAGCTTCCATAACTGGGAACATTAATAAGGCAAGCTTAAAGTTAAAATCCCATTTGGAATTTTATTCGCTCTCAAAAGTTTTACAGAGCAGCTGAGTACTTTTGATTGACATTTATTAATTTCAGGCTTCACCTTTTTAAAGGAATATTTTATTTTAATACTAGTGGTTGCCTGTGACTTCAACTGGGTGGATTTTCATAGAAAATATATCATGACCTATTTTAACCTTTTAAAGGATTATTAAAAAAAATCCGTTATATATAATCTAAGTGCTGCCTTACGTCATTTTGTGGTATAACTCACTATCATTAAAGCCTAAGCTAATATCATGTGTACGTAGTGCATCCTGCTTACTAGCTAACAAGGCTTTGGCAAAAGAGAAATAAACTGGAGAATTACTTCCGACTCATAGAAAACCGCAGCCAAATAACAATGTCTTTGAAAACTGCTGGGTTCCTGCGAGTGAATTCCCGCTTTTTTATATTCTCTACCAGCCATAAATTTGACTGGTAGAGAATACTCTTAATAGACTAGTTAGCCTATACTCCTTTCTTTCTTTGTGGTGACCTCACTCACTCGCAGAATGACAACAACCCTCAAGGGAATTGTTATTTGACTGCGGTATTCTGTGAGGTGGAGGTACTAGTACTTGCACAGTTTGCCATTCAGCAGGGTGCACCAGGTGCAAATGAGGTTGGCTTTGGTTCAAAGATGTTGAATCACAATCCTACCCCGAAATCTTCGAAGCAATTAGTATGATTGCTCAGCAATAAAGTCGCTATCGAAGATAAACTCAATTTGTTTACTACACAAACATTTCACGTACAAATAACACTTATGTAAATATTCTAAGCCCATTAACCAGTAGTGGATACTAAATTAATTAATTCCCGAGTATTTCCATACATACTGAGAATAATCTCCCGTCTGTCTGTTTGCTCTGCACACTATCATCTGATACCGGTAATTGCTGCTCCATTGTGCCTCTAACAGATTAGGTTTGTGATACACATGATGCTTCGGCTTATTAGACTTGGACACACGATAGTCTACTATGTAATCTATAATAATAAAAGGCTTTGTCCTCACTGACTGACTGACTGACTGACTGACTGACTAATCAACGCACAGCCCAAACCGCTGGGTCTAGAGATTCCAAATTTGGCAAGTAGGTTCCTTATGACGTCTAGGGGTGCACTAAGAAAGGATTTTTCAAAATTCATCCCCTAAGGGGGTGAAACGGGGGTCCAAAGTTTGTATGGGGAAACAAAATTAGTTGGACTATTTTATCCGAAACTTTACATGAGTACTTCTATAGATAAATGAAAAAACACGTGTTCCAGGATTTTTCAAAATTCAACCCCTAAAGGGGTAAAATGGAGTGAAAAAGTCTGAAAATCGTCATGGGTATTGTTTTTATGGTTTATCGGGTCGCTGATTACGAAAACAACAACTATTTTATAATCCAACATAGCCGACGTGACATAAAATCCCCCCCCCCCCTCATCATCATCATCCCCCTATAGGGGTACGATGGAGTTGAAATGTCATAATATCAATATGGGTGTTGATTCTATGGTTTTCTGGGACGTCAATTACGAAAATCGCATAAATTTGAAAATATAACACAGTGGACACGATATAACTTAAAAGGATTTTTCAAATTTTTCCCCTAAAAGGGTGAAACGGAGGTCCAAAGTTTGTGTAGGGAAACGTGGCTAACGTGACCATCATCATGTAATTTTTTTAAACTTTGATTTAACCTTTTTAAGCTGATGGAATTAGACTTGTGTGTTGACTGAAGTGTTACCCTAATAGGTTTTTAAATTTGTATTTGGCGTAAATCAGTGCTTATACGATCGCGGGCGGACGGTGCGGTGAGGACGGGACGGGTGTAGTAGTAGTTATCTGGAAAGTTCTTGCATCCGTATTTAGTACAATTATAGGTGCTACATGAGGGTGGTTGCGTTGCGTGTTAGACTTGACTTGGATAATCTAAAAAGCGCGAACTTCACGCGAGCGAAGCCGCAGGCAAAAGCTAGATAGTAAAAGGCTTTGTCCTCACTGACTTGACTGACTGACGCACTAATCAACGCACAGCCCAGACCCCTGAAGCTAGAAACCTGAAACTTTGGATATGTGTTCCTCATACAATGTAAGCGCGCACTAAGACGGGATTTTCCGAAATTTCACACCTAAGAGGTAGTAATTTCACACCTAAAATAGGGGGTTGAAAAAAAAACCCTCTTGGAAACCGATTCACCTACGATTTTGAGACTTGGTAGAATAGTTGTATAGAAAAAAAAGGGGATATTTATGGGTAACTGAATAACTTTTGACCAGCGCCCAGCCAAGAAATGTCAAAAAATGTTATATTTATATTTGAATTAACTTATCACTAGATGGCGCTATGCCTAGCATTTGTACAGCGCGCTATGGTTTCGTTATTAAGGAAAGGGTATATACGAGATATTATTTCAAACCATGGGGTTATCCATGACGGTTTATCGCTCACCTCATTCCAGTAGTTACCCCCGGAGGTAATCCATCGCGCGCGTAGGGCGTAAAAGAAACTGCGTCCTTCAAATGAAGCTACATCTGGTGTCGAAAACTAATTGAAAAACATATTCTAAGTACCGACTTTCCCATAAAGTCGGTACTTAGAATAGGTTTTTACCTACTTAATGAATTTCCGTATTTTTCAAACAATGAAGTCAAGATTCACTAAATTTATATTTGTGGAAGGTGTGATGATGCCCCATACCATTATAGCTTTGGAAGGTGATGGAGCTGGCCTGTTCCGCTCCATCTCCTACCACTTGCATGGAACGGAGGTGTATCATCAGGAGGTTCGTGCCACCATTGTTCACGTATTAAACAACTGGAACGATGAGTTGTTGATTGAGGACAGGAAAGGATGCGCTGTTGAGGAATCTCTCTTGATAACCCGCATTCCCATTATTCATATAAGACCACCCAGTTCAATTTAAGAGACTTCACTTCAATTTCCCATAAAGGTGTTTCGCTATGACCATTAACAAAGCTCAGGGGCAGTCTCTAAAGGTCGCTGGGGTTGACTTGAGACAGGACTGCTTCTCTCATGATCAGTTTTATGTAGTTTGCTCAGGAGTAAGATCTCCTGGAAGCATTGCAATTATTGCTCCTGGTGCGAATGCCAAAAATATTGTTTACCGGGACGTCTTAACCTAAATGGTGTATGTTTGTGATAATGGTCAATACGAAACAAAAATAGACGCAAATCCCGTTCCCGAGTGTTCCCGTAGCGAAGCACGGGTACTTTGCTAGTAGTATATATAGAGATACTGAGCCCACACAGAATAAAAAGAAAAAAAATTCACTATTTTTTTTTATTCTGTTTTGGCTTTTAATTGATGCCCAATAAACATTTTTTTTTTATGTACATTGCTGTTTCTTTGCTATACAGAATTATCTGCTTATGTATAATATTTTGTATACCTACTAAATGAACTGTACTTACATGAAATCCAAATTAATGTGACAAGTAAGTTATTTAATTGTGATATGATTTTGATAGTTGAAAGGTAGAATGGTTTTGATTTGTGTACTAAGTCAGTGCGTTTTATTATGTCTTACTGGTTTTATTATACAACTAGCGATCCGTCCCGACTTCGTTCTTGTGAGAATTTCCTTGACAACATTTTTCATTGGTGCTCCGCTTTAATTGCTAGTAGCGGAATGCCTCGCGTAGAGGCAAAACACGTGTCGAAGAGACAACCACGGCAGCTGCAGTCGCATGTTTCTTTTGTTTCAGATGTTGGAGGTTCACCGAGACGACCACAGCTGGAGCAGAGACGACCAAAGCAGCCACGGCAGTCGCATGCATCTACTAACGGTAGTGGGCGGGTGCTGGCCGGTAGTAATTTGCATGAACTAATTGATGGCTTAAGCATGCAAATTAGTGTAGACCAAATTGCCTGTAAATTTGATTTCCGCCTGACTCAATTAACTATCAAATGTAATATAGCTTGTAATATAGCCTTCCAAGGTAAATGAGCTATCCAAAACTAAAAAAAAAATCAATTAGTTGCAAAATAAATTTTTAAGTGTACAAACAAACAAACAAACTCTTCAGCTTTATAATATTAGTAGAGATAGTAATATTTATATTCGATAAAGGTGTATTAATGAACTTAAACATATTTAACCTATATAAAAAGGTGCACGGGAGAATACCTTTAAGTTCACCTGATAACAAAAAAAACCCTTTGATAAAAAACATTTTTCTTTTTGCCCCTTAATTGTTTTATAGGTACTTTTTAAAATAATATAATAAAGAAACTTGTTATTTTTTCAAATATATATGGCCAAATAACCACATACTCTGGTCCCTAAACAATACTTTAATAGTTTAGATAAAGGATGAAATTAAGATGTAAAATTAGAGACTGCAGCTACGCAGCTCGGTACAGGTTATATTTTGTCTATTTTATTAAATGTATATTCAATTACAATAATTAAATTTGCGCCTGGTGTATCTTTGGTTTTAGAACAAATTAAAAATAGACATACAGGCCTCGGTATAATGATCCACGCAATTATCGCACGTATCGTTATAGCACACTCAATGAAAAGCCCACACACTACGTACGATTCTCCAGTTTTAATTTATACCAAAAAATAGTTAAGAACTGTCCTGAATAATGAAATATGAAATGAAGGTCGATTTATCAAAACTGAGTATGTTCTATCCAATTACTATATATAATCAATGTCACTATAAGTCGATTTCTGATCTTTGTAAGTACCAAGAATGTCAAATCCGATTTTGGTAAGACATTTCGAGCCCAACTGAAAAGTACCTCCACCCTAAGGAAAACCGTAGCCAAATAACAACGCCCTTGACGATTGATGTTTGTGCAAGTGCGTAAAATCCTCTTTACGTGCGAGTGCTTAAAGAGATGCTGCGTTAGCTGTGGAGTGCCAACTCGCGAATAATACTGCCTTGTGTTGTAATTGTAAGCGTCTAGCCCGCTGCCGTAATGCCACGGTTATTGGTTGCGGTATTCTGTGAGGTGGAGGTACTTCCCTAGTCGGGCAGCTTACAAATACGCTGCACCCTACCTCTCATTCGCCAGAACGTCTTTCGACAGTCGGCAGGGTGCACCACGTGCATGTGAGGTTGGCTTTGGCTCTAAAGATCGCCATGAGCCGCTTACTTAAAACTCGATATTTATCCGCTTTTGATGAATAAATGATGCGACAAGGTTGATTTCAATAATAGGAGTCGATTTTTTCCTTTTCCTTTTTTTCCGTAATCTGGTTCTTTAAACTTTTTCTTTGTAATGGTAAAATATTTTTTTTTTGTTTGTCATAGTAAACCTATTTAAAAATAATTTCTTCTGTAGAGAGCTACATGATCAACGAGTAACATTAGGCTACATAGAATTGCCCCCATGTCAATCCGGGGCAGGTCGCTACGACGCTAGTACTAAATATAGCTACTAAAACACAGTTTTGGTTACCATTCCGAACTCAACGCGAGAGGAACCAAAAGTGGGAACTAGAATATATTATACAGGATGTAATTTTAAAGACTGATAAATTGATAAATGTCAATTTGATAGCGGCGATTGTGTAACTGATGATCATGAAACAATAAAAAAACTATTAAAACTATTAGTCATTTTACTGTAACATTACAGTAAAATAACTAATAGTTTTTTTTTTACCGCTGAAAGCGATCAGAACAGAAAGCGCGCAGAGACAGCATGCGCGACAACTCCATGTGTCTCCAACCTACATAGTAAACTTGAGTCTCGGAGATAAACAAAAAATCGTTCGATAGCCATTCCGCGTTTATGGTTGATTAATTGATTCGTGATTAATACTAACAACATAACAGTAAAAATACACCTCCTATATATTACACCCTGTAATACAGTACCGATATATTAACATAACAGTAGTGTTAATCTCTGCTTGTTACCACCTACTTATGGTGCATTAACTGCGCTAGTCTGTACCTTGCATGTTATAATAGGACAAAGAGTATAATGATTACAGAATGGTAAATCTCAAGTCTCTCTATTATTTTTTTTACATACGCGCTAGTTGTAAGTACTAGAGAACAAGCGTACTGAAATAAAAATAGTCCGTAATAAATAGAGTAAAGAGAGAGAGAAAAAAGAGAGAGAAAAAAGAGAGAGAAAAAAGTGATCGAATCCGGAACGAAGAAATTCGACAGAGAACAAAAGTTTGGACATAGCCTTCAGAATTTGCAAGCTGAAGTGGCAATGAGTAAGTGATGGCAGATGGGAGAGGAAGGTATTAGAGTCGAATTGACGCGTAGGACGTCGAAGCGTTGGACGCCCTCCTTCTAGATAGTCCGATGACCTAAAGAAAACGGCTGGATGCGGAAGGCGGAGAATCGTATTTGTTGGAAAGCATTGGTGAAGGCTTATATCCAGCAGTGGGTAGAAACAGCCTGATGATGAGAGTTAAAAGGCCAATTTTTGTCTATAACTTCCTCGCGATATTTACTTCGTAAATATTGTTCTTTAGGCATATTACGAGGGTTTTTTTACGGGACGGGGGCCCACCACATATTCCTACCACTATGGCTCCTGTGTAGCCAGGATTAACAGCGGCGATCGCCAAAAAAAGGCAATGAACAGTGAACTCCATTGCAAGGGTGTAAATGGTTCATCAACATCTTTGAACCAAAGCCAACTTCAGCTGCACGCGGTGCACCTTGTTGACTGACAAACGAAGCTCTGGCGAAAAGAGAGGTAGGGAACGTAATTGTAAGCTACCCGACTGGGGAATGTACCTCTACCTCACAGAATACCGCAGCCAAATAACGGTTCCCTTGAGGGCGGTTGTGTTCCTGCGAGTAAGTGAGGTCACCAGAAAGGAATAGATGCTGCGATGGCAGCGGGGGTGGCGGCGCGCGAGCGATATTTTATGTTGCGAGCGTTAATATGGCTACGGTAACCGCTTCACATCAGGCGGGCCGTATGCTTGTCTGCCACCCGACGTAGTATAAAAAAAAAGTCCCGGGGGTTATCGCGAGTTTTATAAAAAAAACCGGCCAAGTGCGAGTCGGACTCGCGCACTAAGGGTTCCATACCATTATCTATAAAAACGCAAAAAAAAAATCACGATTGTTGTACGCCTCCCCCCCCCCCCCCTCAAATATTTGTTTTATTTTCATTTAATTATTTATTTTTAAAGTAAATATATAACTAACCTGTTGCCGTTATCAATACCGAGTAAAAACGAGCAAAAAGAAAAACACGTTTGTTGTATGGGAGCCCCCTTAAATCTACATAAATAATTTTGTTTTTTTTCGTATTTGTTATTATAGCGGCAACACAAATACTCAATACTCAATATCTTTATTGTATATAATATGTAGGTACATGTCGATCATAAAATACATCATCTGTGAAAATTTTAACTGTCTAACTATCATTGTTCATGAGATAAAGCCTGGTGACAACCGGACGAACGGACGGACAGCGGAGTCTCAATAATAGGGACCGTTTTTGGGTACGAAACCCTAAAAATACTGACAGCTAGTTCTATTTTATATTTTGTGATTTAAACATATCATGATTTGTTTTAAAAATACAATTTTAAATAATTCCAATCAATTTTACAAAACTTTGTTACCTTCATTTTTATTATGATCGCACTATATTTTCAATACATACGAATACTGACACGTGCAACGATGCTATCAGTAAATGAATCCTGTACTAAATTTACTCTCCCGACGATATTTCTGTAACCAGTCAGGTTGCCAGCTAATCTATGACGATATAATGTACCCGGTTACGGTGTCAGGATGTAGCAAATTAAGGGCTTGCAGTTAATGTCTCTAAGATTTACTGTGCATGCAGTTACGGCAATTATAGCAAGAAACAATATAATAAAAAAACTATAAGCACTAGTTAATGCATTAAAATAAATAAATCCGGCCAAGTACGAGTCGGACTCGCGCACGAAGGGTTCCGTACCATCTATAAAAACGGCAAAAAAAAACACGTTTGTTTTATAGGAACCCCCTTAAATATTTGTTTCATTTTTATTTAATTATTTATTTATAAAGTGAATATAAAATTAAATATTATCTGAGCATTTCAAGCGTCTACCTATTACCGTTATCAATTACACTCAAAAACGAGCATGTTTGCTGTATGGGAGCCCCCTTCAATATTAATTTTATTCTGTTTTTTAGTATTTGTTGTTACAGCGGCTATAGAAATACATCATCTGTGAAATTTTCAACTGTCTAACTATCTGTATATTTTGAATGGGTAGGGAATAATTTTGCAGGAATTAATTACTATCATTTATGTGGTAAAATACAATTCATTTATTGCGCTATCGTACACAAACATGACAATTTATAATACATTAAAAATAAACAGCACGAGCAGGCATACATTTTCGCCAAGCGGTAGAAAGAGAGGGTGATATCACTTCCTCTCCTACGCAGCGCTGGCGGTCAACGCCCCCTCCGTCTTACGAATTTTTGATCAGGTCACGTGTCGTGACGCGAGTTTAACATTTTTTACCCATCCCAAAAAGTGCACAACGCCGCTAAAGAAGTCTTTACTTGTTTGCAACAATTTTCACTGGATTACAATTCTTTTTATAACACTAAAGTGGCAAACAAGCATACGGCAGCCTGATGGAAAGTTACCTTTGGCCTATGAACGCGTGTTACACCAGGGACGCGACGATATGCGCTTAGCCGACGCTGTTAAAACCTCTTTACCCCCTTTTTGAAGAACCCCAAGCTGTAGTCTCCAGAAAAAAACTTCGATACATTCCGCAGCTTGTTAGTACGCGGGAGAAAACTTATCTGAAACCGCACAGTACGCGACCATTTAGGTTCCAATGTGCGAGGATAAATTTCCTGACGATAGCGACTGTAGAAGGAGGCCGTGGGCATCATTCATTATATTTAAAATCTGGACACTTTTTGTGAAGTTTGCATTAAATCCAAAATCCATTTAGATAACAGGTCAATACGTCGAAACTTTTTCAGTACACAATGTTATTGCTAGTTTTGTTTTTATATTCGAAGTAGGATTAATAGTTAAAGTTGTTTATATTACTGAATAGAGTGCTCCTTTCCTAAAATACCCTAAATAACACGTACTAAAAGGAATAACACGTACTGCAGGAATTTGTTAGTAATAATTTGACACTAAAATTGGTATTCTTAACAAATTTACACAATCGATTGGTCTCAAGTCACGTTATGGTGGAACTATAAAACTGCAGTAAACCACTTCTCACGTTTCGATTGCAATCGCAAACCTGCATCTTTACCTACACCACTGCAGCGGTCTAAGACTCGAATGGTTCATAAAATCCTTACGAACAGGATTCCTACAATTTTATTTGGCCTAACGGACAGGCGTCGATCGTCCACTGTGTGCTTTCGCACTCGTTTTTTTTTTTATACTACGTCGGGTGGCAGACAAGCATACGGCCCGCCTGATGTGAAGTGGTTACCGTAACCGTATTAACGCTCGCAACATAATATATCACTTGCGCGCCGCCACCCCCTCTGCCAACGCAGCATCTCCTTCTTTTCTGGTGACCTCACTCACTCGCAGGAACACAACAACCCTCAAGGGAATTGTTATTTGGCTGCGGTATTCTGCGAGGTGGAGGTACATTCCCCAGTCGGGTAGCTTACAATTACGCTCCCTACCTCTCTTTTCGCCAGAGCTTCATTTGTCAGTCAGCAGGGTGCACCACGTGCAGGTGAATATTGATAAACCACTTACACCCACTTTTTGACGTGAACACGTCTTTAAAATTGCTTCATTAAAAAAAAGAAAAACGAATGGTAATAAAATCTGCCCCCCTAGTCAAGTGTAATTCGTAGCGTAACGAACGTTAGATAGATCACGTGACATTTGTCAATTCTCATACTAAAATGTTCGATTTTGACAAATGTCACGTGATCTATCTAACGTTTGTGACGCTACGAATTACACTTGGCTAGGGGGGCAGGTGATACAGCTTGGTGTTGCAGCTACATATCTATCATCTCCATCGAAAATTCTATCACACCACTGGATAGACGAAGGATCAAAGAATACTAATGGAACATCGCGTGCAGGGGGAGGGGGAAGCGCTACCATTTAGAGATAATTTTAGTGGATATAACGTATTCACGTAGAACACACGGTCCATATAAGCATACGTGAAGCAATTGCTTCACACGCGAGTCGTATACTTTATGGTAATTACCTAAATATATAAAAATACTAAAGATTACCTTAGCTTATAGACGCTTTTAATAAAAGAAGTTTTGCTTTGCTTTGACACTGCAAATACATCATCTTCTTGCGTCTGGTGACCTCTGTCACTCGCAGGAATATATAAAATACAAAAACAAAATTCTTTATTTTTCCACTAATGTCTGTGCTAATTTTAGGATGCACAGTGCATAAAGAATACCTCCCGATTGGCCAGCGTGGGGAGTGTAGGTCAAATCCTCCTTCCGGCTAGGACGGACGAGAGAGGGTCGTGCTCTTGTAGTGGGTCTGATGGATCTAATGATGATGATGAAAGAATAGAGACCAACCTAGTAGGCGATTGTAAAAGCCTGCGGTAGGTGGTCTCGCTCCCCCGTTATTTAACGGATATTCTTTCATCAATTCCTAAGGGTGTTGTTATGGGCTGAGGTCTTCTTTAAGGTGCCTACCTATGACTTACCTTTATTTAAAATAAATAAATAGAGGTAAGTCATAGCAGCAAAGCATAGGAAGGTTTTTTCCACGGTATGTATTAATAACCTATTTCTGCTAATCTGTGTTTTTTCTTTTTAATAAAATGTCAAGTCAATGTCTATTTTTTATTTTAGAAAAATATTATCAAAAAAATATAAGCATATATTTTTGACACTGAAAAACCTATTCCGTTTCTGCTGTTACATGCAGAGTAATAGTCTGCATCGACCCATATTCATCCCACACTGCTATAGCTGGCAAGAAGTGGTTAGATTTTTTTTGTTTTTTAAAGAGCCACAGCACAAAATAAAACGAAAAAAGTTTAGCCTTAAAATTGCCTAGACATGGCAATTACATGGCATAAACTTTTTTCGTTTAATTTTGTGCTGTCGCTCTTAAGCGAATGCTCTACTGCAAATCATGAATTCAACCAAACAGCACACCATGTTATCTGGAAGTATGATCTTTGGCTACGGAAGCGGGACGACATGTTGAATTCCTTGTATCTCGCATACGGAGTATAATACTATTCTGATTTGGTAGCAACAAGGGAGAATTAGCGTTCAGACATTTTTGCAATTCATATTATTGGAATCGATGTCTTAGGTAACACTGTTTTAGTTCCCTAATAGTGCTAGATATTTATTTTATTTTTTTATTAAGCATACGGCCTACCTGATGCAAAGCGGTTACCATAGCCATATTAATGCTCGCCATATGAAATATCATTCCCCCATCCCCGCTGTTAACGCGGCAACTCCTCCCATCCTAGTGACCTAACTCACTCGCAGGAACATAACAACCCTCAAGGCAATTGTTATTTGGATGCGGTATTCTGCGAGGTGGAGGTACTTCCCCAGTCGGGCATCTTACGTCGTGCTTTACCTCTCTTTCGCCAGAGCATCGTTAGTAAATCATCAGTGTACACTACGTGCAGGTGAGATTGGCTTGGGCTCAAAGACGGTGGTAAGCCGCTTACATCCCTCCAAAATCCGTGGTGCACGGCAATTCAGCTTCACTTGAATCGCCATCTCTTTAGGCTTTTAATGCCTTATTTGCCATATTGCTATCTCTCACATTGCCAAGGAAGTCAAGTTCCAAAAGCTTCATACTTGTTTAAGATACCTTTAGATCAATTTCATCTTCACTAGATTTAATTTACGAGTATCTATGTGAATTCATATATGTGAATTAAACTTACTAATAGCCAACTGAATTCATTTATTTGAAAATATTTCTCAGTTATTACTGACGTCGCTTTGTTGCATAAATACAAGTTTGTAATAATTTATTGATTTACTGTGCTTTTTAATTTGTATTGTACAAATAAAGCATCGGACTGGTCCACAGGCGAAAGGTCGCGCAGCGAGCGATGGAGAGGGCTATGCTTGGGGTTTCTCTGCGGGATCGAATCAGGAACGAAGAAATTCGACGGAGAACTAAAGTTGTCGACACAGCCTTCAGAGTTTGCAAGCTGAAGTGGCAATGGGCGGGTCACATCTGCCGAGTAAGTGATGGCAGATGGGGGAGGAAGGTATTAGAGTGGAGGCCGCGCGTAGGACGACGAAGTGTTGGGCGACCTCCCTCTAGATGGTCCGGTGACCTAAAGAGAGCGGCTGGGAGCTGCTGGATGCGGAAGGCGGAGGATCGTATCTGGTGGAAAGCATTATGGATGGCTTATATCCAGCAGTGGGTAGATACAGGCTGATGATAATGAAATAAAGCATAATTATTCTATTTATTTGACGTTTTATTGGTACCTAACATTATGATTTCTCGAAAATTGGTCAGCTCTGTGTAAGATGAGAATATTAATTCAGTTTAGGGGTGCACACACCATTTGATATTTTAATAGAATTATCGTTATATCGCCAGGGGCATATTTTGATGGCTTTCTCTAATCGGGTCTGCTGAGACCTAGGGCGCACTGAAATTCATTTAGCTATATAAATTTGACAATAAATTTAATTTGAAACTTTGAGACTTGCACACGTAGGTATATGTGCTATACTATGATATAAAAAATATTAGTCTCATGTTTTTATATTACGTAGTATGACAAACAAGCATACGTACTGCTTGTTTTTTTTAAAGCGTTATCGTAATCTATAGACGCTTGCAATGCAAGGAGTAGTGCTTTTACGCTGGCAACCTCGCTATAGTTACAAATATCATCATCTTACTCTTTATATTCATCTGAATCATAATATTACAAACAACTGTAAAATTCATAGGTTAGAGATCACATTAGACGAGCTCGGTGGTCGAATGGTTAGGAATGGCCACTTTGACTCCGAGGTCGCGGGTTCGATTCCCGCACAAGACAAACATTTGTGTGCATGAACATGTCTGTTTGTCTTGGTCAGGATGTTTTCTATGTATTATAAGTATGTATTTACAAAAAAAAAAAAAAAATGTATTTAAGTACATTTATCAGTTGTCTAGTACCCATAACACAAGCTTTGCGCTTAATTTGGGACTAGATGGCGCTGTGTAAATTGTCCAGAAATATTTATTTATTTATTTATTTATTAAAGATTTATTAATAATATTGCCAAAACAAAAAAATAAATAACACTAGTCAACAAAAATTTGTAACAAATATGATTTTCGCTGTGCCCTCTCTCTTTTGTCAGAGACTCACAATAAAAATTGTAACATTCTACCTTTAGGGTGACAAATCAACATCGAGCTATGCTGCGCTGTACTGCGCTGTGCTATGTTTAGTCAACTCGCTCGTCTAATATTTAAATCAGGATACAAACAAACCATGCTGTGCTGCGCTGTGTGAGGCTACGCTCTGTTTAAAAACGCAGCAGTCTCGAGCGAGGCGCGCTAACCCGCCGTGCAGAGCCGCGCTGTGCCGAACTGTGCTATGTTTTTATGGAGCTCTGCTATGCTGCGCTATATAGAGCTGTGCTTATGGCTTTCTTACAGTCAGTTCTGTTTTTTATATATGGACTTATTAACGAATGTAAATAATTAAAATGATTTTTAGTCATTCGCAAATATTAAAAAAAAATCGTTTTCAGTGGCAATTATATTATTATATATTATTCAGTGAAAATTAAATTGTCCGTATTTTTCACGTATGGTGTGTGGTAACAAGCTACCGTAACTGGACTCTTTTAACGACAAAATAACACATAAAATATCCATATCCGCTTCTTCTTCACTTTCATCTTCATCGGATTCAACTATGTCGTAATGTTTACGTTTTTTGAAAATAAAGTCATTTTTGACGAGATAAACGACTACACGAGCTGCTGATTACTTTTAATACTGAGCTAAGCAAACCGCAGCACAGCTTGATGTTGATTGTTAAAAAAGAAACACTGCACAGCACACCGCAGTACAGCGCAGTATAGCAAAGCGGAGCACAGCTTGATGTTGATTGTTAAAAAAACGTAGCTTAAGAAACACAGCACAGCACAGCGCAGTACAGCGCAGCATAGCTCGATGTTGATTTGTCACCCTTACGATACAGCTTGTTCAAACTCATAGAAAAAAATGTTCCAATTTATGATAAGAGATGGTGCTGTCTATTGTTGTGAGTTTCTGAAACACGCTGTAGTTTCGAATTTGGTGTTATAAACCAATCGTGGCAAATGTGTGGTGACCAAGTATAAACTTTAAGACATGCCTATACGATTCGTCTGGAGTCTGAGAGTACCTGAATTTTTGAACTACGGTCATCGTTTACAGCTATTTTTTAACCCCCGATGCAAAAAAAGAGGTGTTATAAGTTTGACGTGTCTGTGTGTGTGTGGTTTTGTCTGTCCGTGGCATCGTAGCTCCGGAACGGATGAAGCGATTTCAATTTAGTTTTTTTTTTGTATTAAAGGTGACTTATGTGCGAGTGTTCTTAGACATGTTTGATGAAAATTGGTTAAGTCGTTTAAAAGATGTGGGGGGTTAAAGTGGGGAAGAATAACCGAATGTCTGCAATTATACTAGAGTGGGGTCTCAAATGAAAGCGCATCACGTGCATATTACAAAATAATAAGTTCAATGAAAATCGCTTGAGCTGTGAAAAAACTCTGGGGGTAAAAATGGGTAAAATACCCATAATGTCTTCAAATATATGGGGGGGGGGGGGGGGAGAAAATGTGGAGATGGAAATCCGAATGTCAGCAAATATACCCAAGTAGGGTGTCAAATAAAATAGCATCACATGCTCTTTACAATATTTATAATAAATATATTAAATAAAAAATATTCAAAAAATCGGTTGAGCCGTTTTAAGTTAATCTACATACATTATAATAAGTATGTAGGTACCTATAAAAAGTATAAAATAAAATATTAAATTAAAATTTTAAAAAAAAAAACCCCGACACAATAACTAAGTTCCCTTTAAATATAAAAAATAATAAAAGAAATTTAATCTTAAAGTACCTAAGTATGTATGAATAATTCTAAAAAAAAATACGTCGCGTTGGGGGACCGCTCAAAACCTAACAATTTAATTACAAATAGTCTAACCTAACCAAACTAAGCAACATAGATGAATCTAAAAATAAAAAATAAAAATATAATTTACTTTAAAATATTACGTTTAGGATACGACCATCAACGATGTCTGCCATCGCACCGGTCCCCCAACGCGGCGTATTTTTTTTTATAATTATTACTACATACTTAGGTACTTTAAGATTGAATTTCTTTTTTTTTTTTAATTTTTAATTTAATATTTTATTTATACAGTCTATTGTTTCACGCACACGACATAGTATTTTTCGGCTCACGAAATCTCAGTGAATAATGTAGGCCATTATTAAATTTACAGACGATTCATAGCCCTACCTATAGTCGAGGATTTTACCCCGGAAACGGGATTTCCGGGCTAACCGAGTCATCCCTTTAAAAGGTCTACAGCTATTACGGCCTCTCTCTTGTCACCCATGGAGATATATATTCTATTTTCTCGACACTGTGTATTATTTTCCTATACACAAAAAATAATAAATTTCTTTATTTTGTTTTGTTATGTGCGTTTAGTATAAATTTCTACAAATTTCATATAAATTGGTAGCTACGTGCAAAATTTATTTCTCATAGGAATTTTTAAAAGCTTAAATGACAACTAAATGGAAAAAAAAATTGACTTGGAGAGCGAATTGAATTAAAAGGTTAATAAATCGAGTGGTTGGGGTGTAAGTTGTTCAGCACGATTTTTAGAGGCATAACCAACCGCACTTGCACGTAGTGCCTGCTGACTAGCGAAAAAGGCTCTAACATAAAGTTGATTTAAAAAAAAAAATTGAAACCGACTCCAGTTGGCGAGCGCAGCTTATTGGCGGAATACCCTGGGAGACGCTGCTGCCCGTCTTCCGGAAGAAAAGTTATCGCGTGACACAAGATTCCTTAGTCGCCTTGTATGACATCCAGCGCAGGGCAATGGAGTGGCACAATTTTATTCTGCCGGCTACCATAGGGCAAATTCAAGGATTTCCCTCGATTTTTCTGGGATCCCATCATCAGACCCTGACTTGGGGAATATGGAACCACCTCGCAATTACCCTTTCAAATAAAAAAAAACCGGCCAAGTGCGAGTCGGACTCGCCCACCGAGGGTTCCGTACGTAGGGTCATTGTAAATTTGATGATCGGTCAGAAAAAATAAATAAAATAAATTTTGCAATGTGCACATCGAGCCCTTTCATATGATACCCCATTTGAACTAGTAGATTCAATTTGAAATTTCGACCTCCTATAAAAAAATATAGACCCCCTATTTTTTAAGATTTAATAACAAATATTTAGTTTTAAGATTTATTCCTGTACTTGTAGTCTATAACGATGGTACTTGCCAAATTTCATAGGTATATGTCAACGCGAAGTACCTATAGCTTTTGATTCCCTTGAGAATGTCGAAATCTGCATTTTTTGCTGATTAAACTGCCGTAACTTTTTTTTTACATAAACTTAGCAGTTTGATTTTTTTACAATTTCATGGGACCGTAGACCTGAGTACACAGTTCAAATTTCTGCTTGATACCTCCACGCATTCTCGAGATAAAGAGTCTTGACAGACAGACGACAGACAGACAGACAGACAGACAGACAGACGGACAACAAAGTGATCTTATAAGGGTTCCGTTTTTCCTTTTGAGGTACGGAACCCTAAAAATGAATTTGACCATACGTGCTTATAAAATTTAAGGGTTTCCCTTGATTTCCCTGGCATACCTTCATCAGATCCTGACTTGGTGAATATGAGACCACCTTGCAATCATACCCTTTCAAATAAAAAATAATTATGAAAATCGGTTCACTTCGCAAAGATATCGTAAAAATAACATACATACAAAAAAATATTCAGACCAAAAAAAAAATATTCAGACAAAAATATCAGGGTAGAGCACAACATATTTGTAGGCTGCCCGACTGGTGATGAATTACAAATAACAATAGCCTTTAGGATTGTTGTGTTTCTGCGAGAGTGAGGTCATCAGAAAGGAAAGAGTACCTGCGTTGGCAGCGGATGTGGCGGCGCGCTAGCGATATTTCGCGAGCTTTATGCATATGGCTACCGTAACAACTTGTACGCTTGTCACGTATACGCGGTGCAACCTGCTGTATAACAAACAAGTTTCTTGAGCAGAAGAAATATGGCACTGCGTAATTAAAAGCTGCCCGACTGGGGAACTGTCTCCACTTCACAGAAAACCGCAGAAAAAAAAAAAACAATTTCATAGACCTAGAGGGTTGTTGTATTCATGCAAGTGATTGAGGTCACTGAGTAGAAAAGAGTTGCTGCATCGACAGCGGGTGTAGCGGTGAGTGAGCGATATTTCATGTTGCGAGGATCGCTATAGTAACCGCTATATATCAGCGGGCCGTATGGTTCTATACCACAAAACGTGGTATAAAAAAAAAATTGCTAACATAATAAGTTTGTAACTCAATCTAACAAAAAAAAAACATATTATGTAACATAAGACTACCCGATATATTACCTGTGCAATAACTGGCTACCTTTACAAAGTGGGCGGCCCTTATTCATAATTATTTTGTTATTAGTTCTCCACACTGAACAGCACCTGCGTCTGACGGGTTTACTGGGATCATTTCTATGCTGTTTTATTTTTTTTCTGTCACAAAAGAAGCGTATTCCAAAATTTATTTTTTGGAACAGATGCGTGCTTACAGTTATGTGATTAAGAATGGTAAATTTTCAAGGATAAATTCTATAAAATTTACCATTTTTAGGTATTAAATATAATACGTGTTTCGAAGGGCAAATTAAGCCATGAGGGACCATTAGATGACAGTCGTTAAGAGAAGGCCTTTAAGCGACTTCAAAATACTAGCCTCTGACAGCCCGCAGTTAAGCAGCATCGTGGAGTAAGCCCTTTAGATTAAGAGGAGACCCATCACAACAGTGGGATGAATAAACGTTGACAACGATGTATGAAATAATTACCGTTACGTTAGTTTTTACCGGTTTCGGGTCTTTCATTAGGCGACAGAATAAGTAATAGTACGTACGTACAGTATGGCCACTCCCTGCAGCTCTTACAAGGCGACATCACCTCCCCTCTGCGTTGAATATGGAACTATCGCAAGGGCTACCACACTATGTTTATATATATATATATATATATATATTATATCTGCCCGCAAATATGTGCAATCAATTACAATAGTGAGATAAGTGTAAGATATCAAGATTAAATATTATTTCATCATCAGGTCATTTTAGTCTCCACTACAGGAGCACGACCCTCTCTCGTCCGTCCCAGACAGAAGGAGGATTTGGCCTACACTCCCCACGCTGGGCAGACGGGTTGGGGAGGAAATATTATTTAGCATAATATTATTTTTTTATGTATATATTGTTTTTATGGTATATGTGTATTGTTTATGTGGTATACGTGTATGTGTATATAGGTATGTTTATGTAGTTTATACGCCTCCTACTTGCTTGCTATCATTCTCGTTTCCTTTACCTTAAGGTTGTCAGGAAGAGATCGCTTAGGACCGCCTTTGTACTTTTATTATATCAATACCTCTGTAAAATCTTTTATTTGGTGCAATAAAGAATAATGTATTGTAAAGAAGAATTTAAAGTGGAAATAACTGAACTCCACAAAAATTACTAAAAAGCATACCTTTTCATTTGATTCATAATAATTCTAAATAAAACTTAAGTGTAAAATTCCATTACATAATTCGCTGGGTATAGTGGGTGGCGACTGAAAAATTTAATAACGGCCGGCAAGGAGTTATTACAGAGGTCTACCGACGTTGGCCACAGGAGAATTCCAATTATTCTAAAACATTTCCTCGGTAGCCAATAAAAACCAGCTACCAAGGTTTGTTCATTGAGTATAGAGATTGGTGATTGAAATGGATTGGAACCTAATTTATTAAACCATTGAAATCTTAAAACTATTAAAGTACAAAGTTATCTTAGTGCAGATAAAATTCAATATTTTGGCTTCTGTCACCAGTTAGTACGGTGCAAATTACATTTTAAACGCCTAAGGATGCCTCGCAGGGAGGCGAATCATGTATCGCAGAGACGATCATACCAGCCAAGGCTGCGGTAGCTGCACTATTTTTTTATTATTAGTAAAGTGCTGCATACAAGAAGCTTGTTTATAAAAAAAAGGCAGAAGTGAAAACTTGAACATTAACGTTGTGCATCTTTGAACGTTTTGGAATGGTTAGGGAATAATTTCGCACGATTTGCTTTATTTATCAGCTTAAAAGTACTATCAATTATGTTGTAAAATACAATATAATCATTTATTGATCATTTATCGTACACAAACATGACAATTTGTATTACATTAAAAATAAATACGATGCCGTGTGGGTTCCGGCAGACTAGAATAGAATCACTCCGTTTCTTCCCATGGATGTCGTACAAGGCGACTAAGGGAAATACATTATCAAATATCGATCAGGCCTCCCCAACCCGTTTGGCCAGCGTGGGGAGTGTAGAGCCAAATCCTCCTTCCGTCTAGGACGGACGAGAGAGGGTCGTGCTCCTGTAGTGGAGACTAAAATGGACCTGATGATGATGATGAAAAATAAACAGCAGGAGCAGGCATATTTTCGCCGCGCGGTAGAAAGAAAGGGGGGTACTACTTCCTCTCCTATGCCGCGCCGCCGGCTGTCTACTCTCCTTCCGTCTTACGAATTTACCATTTTTACCCGTCCCAAAAAGTGCACAACGCCGCTAAAGTTTTCACTTCAAAAACGTTATATATTCAGAGAGGCCAATTAATTATCTATGGTCTGTGCTATGGTCTTACTGTTTCTCAGCGACTAACTATTAGGTAGTTAGGTATTATATCATTGGAAATGTACGTACCAATTCTGTACAATTTCTAATCTATGAGTAAATCGATATGCTAACAGATTTCGATATTTAAGGTTGCCATGTTTGTTGCTGTAAGTAAAGTGGGTAATACTAAACTGAAGTTTTACGTACACTTGCACGTGGCTCACCACACACCACGTAACACCACACATACACGTACACACACCACAAACCCATATACCCCTAGTATATGGGTGTGTGGTGAGCCACGTGCAAATGTACGTAACACGTAACATTTTTATACGCACACCCTACACAGAACAGTCACACTTCATACACAAGTACACAACACACGGCATGTGTTGTGATCTGATATGTTATCTAGTAATATCTTCCAGATAGAAAGTCAGAGTTTTGCTCATAGAACAAATCCACACACTGAGCCACAACCATTTTGGATCACTGCAGCGCACACGTACTATTTTTCTTGTATGTTTGTCTGTAATATGTTTTGTCTTGTATCGGCATCAACCAATAATTATCTCACTGTTGGAATACAGGTCTCCCCTCAATCGAAGGGGTTTAGTTAGAGCATACCCCATCACGCTGCTCAACTGGGGGTTGGCCAAGGCTAGTGTTTTCAAACCGCCCAAAGGCCACTGACTTGGCTTGACTACTGTCATCTAATGACAACAGCCGGGACCGACTACTTAACGTGCCTTCTGAAGCTACTGAAAAGAAGCTCCGAAGCCCCGTGAGCTCAAGATAAATAAAACTATCCATGTTATGGATGGTTATATTTATCTTGAGCTCTATAGTATTAACGTCAACCGTAGCCTGTCTAGGCTACGGTTGACGGTTACTTAACTTGCGTGATCGATTAGACTGACGCACAACGACGCCATCGAGCTTCTCATTCATTTCTTATCTGGTATTCATTGTTTTTATATATGTGATTTTGTAGTTAACAAATATAGCTGTTATTTATTTACTTATCTATCGTTATAAGTGTGGATTTAATTACCGCATAAAAATATTAGTTGAACAAAGTTCATTGTCTGTTATGATTGGTTGTTACATAAGGATATAGCTGGATTACCGAGCGGCGCTCGGCATTTTTCAGTACAAAATCATTTCCAAATTATACGACATGTAGTGCCATCTATTGCCAAACAGCTAACATTATCTATATTTAAAAAGTTGGCGCTACATGGAGTCTTTTGCTGTTGACTAAAAGATGGCGTTATAAGTATCGTAATAGTAAAGTACCAACATATTACTTATACTGTGGTACCAGCCAAAGGTTTTTCTATGTTTTTTTAGGAGAAATCATTTTTTTCTAACAATAAAACCTAGTTAGATTGATTTCTCGTCCCTGTAAACACTTGAATTGTAAATTTTATGGAAATTATTGGAGCTGTTTGTAAGATCGAAGTGGCTTATATATTTATATACAATACTAGCGGCCCGCCCACGCTTCGCTGTGGTTCATTCTTCCGTTGCCATCTCATTCCTGTGGATTTCCCATACAAACCTTGTCCTGACAATTTCATACAAATTGAATGGAGAAAAATGCAAGGAATCAAAGTATATATTTTTATATTATAAATAGTGTAACTAGCCTGACTTTGTTTTAAATGAATATAGATATTTATATAATAACTAGCTAACTTTATATAATAATCAGCGGCGTTGCCCGCGTTTACTTTTTTTAATAAAAAGTCCTCGCTAATACCTTTGAGAATATGCGTACAAAGTTTCATGATGATATGTCTAGTAGTTTGGGCGTGAGAGTGTAACAAACAAACTCACATTCACATTTATACCTAATATTAAGTAGGGATTTATAATAATACAAGAATTACTCGTATATAATATAGCATTAATATTCGCTTAGAGTGTCCTACTCTAGACAAACTTGATGCAAGAGTCAACTAAACACACGGCCCAACTTATAATTAGGTTTGTCTAATGAACATGAGTTCTGAACTTAAGATTAATACATAGAATATAATGTCTATAGTATTAACAGTAATCAGTGATCATCCAGCTATCGATTATACCTCCACACTTGTTCATAAATAGCATCTATCATATCAAAGGAGCGAGACACATTATTTTACTTTCGTGACCCAGGACCATTTGGGAAGCCCTGAACTATATATTACTAGGCAACTTGATCTACACTACCCATTCGCGTGTACTGGGATTCCAGCCTATCCCGAGAAAAAAGTAGACCCGCATGATCTGGGTATAGTCCCCTATCCCAGCGCGCCGACCCTATTTCAAAAATTTATTTTTCCAACTTCCCATTATCCAGAGCCTTGAAACTTTTATTAAAAATTAGATGGATATAGTCTAATATGCGTCAAAAATTTAAAAAGTGACACTGGCAGTACAAAATTTTTCTAAAATCAAAAGTTTTGTTTATTATTGTCAAAATTTTTGCGCGTCGGCGATATCGGGTGGCGGTCGGCTCGGGTATTTTAATTATTTATTGTGATTAAAGTGTTTATTTCTACGGTTATTATATATCAAAAGAATCGTTGTGATGTGTACTTCGTGTGTGTGTTTAGTTAAATGAGTTTCGAAACACTCATGTTTATTTATGAACACGAAAAGTGGGCGCGCGTGGAAAAATCAACATGGCGCTGTTGTGTGTGTTGTTTGTTTACAATAATTAATATGCTATTTTAGTGTTTTAAAAGCAAGATAAGTGAATAATAGTGTATTGTAAACATATAAAAAATAGTTTTTAACAGAAATATAGTGGTATGTGTAAATAATGACATTTTATGTCAGCGCGCCCGCAGGGTTACGATCGTGATTTTTGTATGGGGACGAATCCGTGACTGGTGAGTAGTACTGATACTATTTATTTTATTTCTCCACACTGTGTAAACCTACGAAAGATATTAATATGTCATTTTAAAGCTGAAATAGTGTAGTTTATTTCAATATAAGTCTGATTGCTTCGAAATGAAAAGTTTATTGATAAAAACTTGTTCGAAAAAAAATTTTCGAGCAAAATGTTGATATACTTGACTTTTACTTTGTTTATTTTTTACTTTAGCTTCAATTATAGCAATTTGTGACAATGTAGTCTCATTCTGTATATTATAAGCTATCCATAGGTATTTTTTATTTCAATATAGCTGTAGTATTACGCCAGTTATAACGATTTTTGTTTGTATCGTCCGTATTTTGGGACCGCCGAACGGTTATGCCGTTCGGCGGACACGCGAGGCCTCCTTGGGTTGCGAACCTGGACACGCGAGTGGATGGTGCGTTCTTCCGCCATCAATTATTTCATGAAAACTACTGCCGGTCGGCACCCACCCTATACTGTTAGTAGATGGATGCGACTGCCGTGGCTGCTTTGCTCGTCTCTGCTCCACTTGCTGCGGTCGTCTCGGCGAGTCTCCAAACATCTGAAATAGAGAAGAAACGTACGACTGCTGCCGCCCTGACTGCCGTGGTCGTCTCTGCGATACGTGTTTCGTCTCTATACGAGGCATCCTCAGGCGATCTGTAGATGTTGATAGAACAACAACCTACAAAATTAAAGACTGAATCTATTTTGTAAGGTTAGTTTTGGTTATAGTTTGGTTTTTAAAGTTGAGAGAATTATTTTGTTTTATTTCTATAGTGAATTTAATTTTGGGGTGAATTTTATTTCATTTTGAAACAAAGTGATCTAGTTGACGATTGGTATTTACGAGTATATTATATGCATATTATAGGTATGTATGTCGCAGTTGTATAGTAAAATTCCATAGTTATGAAAATGGTATTGTATAAAATTAAATGTAGCTTTTTTACACACTACTCGCTTGCCGCGAGTAGCTCATAAAGCCGCGAGTGCCGGTAGCTAGGCCGCCCCGGCTTGGCCGTGCGCCGTGCCGCCGGGCATGTGTATACACCATGGATACACCGTTACAAAGACGCTTCTTTCTTCTTTCGTTCGCCACAGCTTCTTTCACTAGTCAGTAAGGTGCACCACTTGCAGGTGAGGTTAGTCTGCTGACTCACTTTCTCGCAGGAACACAACCACGTCAACCACCCTCAAGAGAACTGTTATTTGGCTGCAGTATCCTGTGAGAGAATGTGAAACTCAGTCTGCCCCCTTACCACCATCTCTTATTGCGATTCAATAACTGAATAGAATGCTTATTCATACCAATGAATAAGCGACTCTATTTCAAATTGAATAGAGTCGCTTATTCATTGGTATGAATAAGCATTAAATTCAATTATTGAATCGCAATAAGAGATGGTGGTAAAGGGGCTGTTGTTGTAATCTTATCTTGTCATAGTTTAGTAAAATCACCAACATTTATCAAAAACTACAATTTGAGAGTGCAAACCATGTGAACGGTCCCTTACATTATGACGTATCCTTACAGATCCACGACCGGCCACGTCATTATCCATCGAATCGAAGTAGTATTCTTAACCTTTGAGTGTCCATCGTTATTTTGATAGATGCCGCCATTTGTCTAAAGCATCCCTGGACGTCGACTTAGCGGAGTAACTTTTTATTTTTGATGCAAAACTATAAATCTTAGATATGAGAGGCGATTGTCCCGGTTTCGATTTGAGATCGTTTCTCTTTTATGGCAACCTTTTGTTTTTTTTTTTTTATGTATCGTTCCGCATTCAAGTGAAAATAGATGGTTTAGCATTTGTTAGGTGCGATTGAATAAAATGACATCCTTTATGGGTTGGAATTATTGAATTTATTTTTGAGAATAATATTTGTGAATAATATTGGAGTTTTTTTGATCGTTACGTTTTTATTTTTTATATACTACGTCGGGTGTCAGACAAGCATACGACCCGCCTGATGACTTCACTCACTCGCAGGAACACAACAACCGCAGCCAAATAACAATTCCCTTGAGGGTTCAAGGGAATTGTTATTTGGCTGCGGTATTCTGTGAGGTGGAGGTACGTTCCCCAGTCGGGCAGCTTACAATTACGCTCCCTATCTCTCTTTTCGCCAGAGCTTCGTTTGTCAGTCAGCAGGGTGCACCACGTGCAGGTGAAGTTGGCTTTGGTTCAAAGATCTTGATGAACTACTTACACCCCAAAACGTAATGGTTTTCGCAAACTTCAGAGTCGAGTTTATGAGATAGCTACAATACAATGAACAAGGCTTTTTCAAAGTAACCATAGACTAAGTATTTTTTCCTACACGACAAAACTCCAGTGCGGCAGCATAGACGTCTCTATATCCTTAGAGTGCTTTTCCAAGTCCTTTTTATCTTAATATAAATGCTTCTATTGTTTACATTGATAGCATGACAGCCACGGCAGACCAGTCCACTTATGCAGCACCCGTTCACGAGTGGATGCATGAGGAAGCCATCACCGCATTCAACCATTTTATTTGGGAATACGGCGACCCGCCACACGACACCAACACGAGTTTGAACTCTTTAGTGAGCATGACTACATGGGCAGTCAGGCCTGCACAGTAAAACCTCAATTTATTTCCCTAAGGTCTCTTTTCTTTCCCTTTTTATCATTTGACACTTCACTACCGGCGGAAAAGATTCGCGTGTCGCTCTTAAGATGACCGACTACGGTCGAGCAACAATATTTTATTAAATATTCCTGTCCCCAACTCCTATTCCTTTACCAAGTCCTTCAGTGTACATGTAGCGCGTCTTTGGAACTCGCTCCCAGTGGAAGTCAAATCATCACAAACTCTTTCCCTTTTCTAATCGCGCGTGGAGGAAACACTTGATTAGCACTTCTGATATTTTGAGTTAGTAATATTTTCGTATATGTTTATATATCCTAGATATTATAGTACACAGTATACCTTTTAAAGTTTGTGTTATTTATATATCTATTGTGAAACTTCTTAAACACTTCTGTTTACGTACATAATCATTCTTCATTTTTTTACTACTATTGATTTTCGCCAAGTTATAAGCATCCCTTCAGATTTTGTATTGATACAGTTTGATTGACTGGAAGAAATCCTTAAAGGGATAAATCCGCAATTGTACGTTAAAATCTCTTTTGTATTTATGTTTCTTATTATTCTTCTTCTTTATGTAATTATGAATATCTATTTTACAATAAAGTGTTTTTATATACAATTACTATACAATACAATACAATGACTTCTTAACAAATATTGTCAATATTTGTTTTGAGAGCTAAAATATTATTCTTAATTTGAAACTTACAAACAATTTCCAATCTCACTACGGCCCGCCTGATGTGAAACGGTTACCGTAGCCATATTAACGCTCGCAACATGAAATATGGTTCGCCGCCGCCATCCCTGCTACCCCGCTACACGCTAGCAACTCCTTCCCTTGTGGTGAACTCACTCATTCGTAGGAACGCAACAACCCTCAAGGGAATTGTTATTTTGCTGCGGTATTCTGTGCGATGAAGGTACTTCCCCAGGTACCCTAACTCTTCTTTGCCACAGCCTCTTTCGCTAGTCGACGGGGTTCACTGCGTGCAGTTGAGGTTGGCTTTGGCTCTAATGATCGTGTAGAGATAGAATCTCACGAGAATACAAGTAAGGCTTTATAGTTCACTTATTCTGCTTTTAATATGTTGACAAGAAATCGTATCAATCTGTTTCATATATCTTTACATAAAGATGGCGTAAGTTACACATTGTGTGAATGCGATGAAAACTATACATTTATCTATAGCTTTTTCAGTCTATGTAATAAACCTTGTCAAAGTTGATCTGCAATTATGACTGTGAGCCTAAATATTATTCTTAATTTGAAACTTACAAACGATCTTTCCCTAGGCTGGCAATGGATCGGCGGCACCTTTGTATTGCTGATTTCTATGAGCGGCGGTGATTGTTTTCCGTCAGGTGACCCACATGCTCGCTTGCCTCCCTCTCATATAAAAAAAACGGCCAAATGCGAGTCGAACTCGTCCACCGAGGGTTCCGTACGTAGGATCATTATAAATTTGATATTTTTCATTATAAATGAGAAATAATGCGTCAGAAAAAAATAAATTAAATATACTTTACAATGTGCACATCAAGCCCTTTCATAATGATACCCCATTTGAACAAGTAGCTTCAATTTGAAATTTCGACCTCCTATAAAAAATTATACCCCCTATTTTTTAAGTTTTAATTACAAATGTTTTGAGATTTATTTTTGTACTTGTAGTCTACCAAATTTCATAGTTCTAGGCCAACGGGAAGTACCCTATAGGTTTAGATTCCCTTGAGAATGTGTCGAAATTATGCGTTTTTTGCTGAATAAACGCCCATAACTTTTTTTTACGTAAACTTAGCAGTTTGATTTTGTTACAACTTCATGGGACCGTAGACCTGAGTATACAGTTCAAATTTCAGTTTGATACCTCCACGCATTCTCGACATAGAGAGTCTCGACACAGACAGACAGACAGACGGACAACAAATTGATTATAAGATCAGTTAGGTTCCGTTTTTCATTTTGAGGTACGGAACCCTAAAAAAGATTATCAGTATATAGTAATGTCACAAACTACTAAATATCTACATAGTATATGAGTATAGATTATATAAAGCCGCATTCAATACAATAAAAACAAGTAAAAACAATATTAATCGAAGCTTTAAATGGTAAGAGACAATTCACTGGAAACCAATTGGTTTTTAAATGTGCGATTGTACGACCGCAAAATAAAGTGGTTTAAATTATTGATGGCGACATGCATTAACAATACTCTCCCTGTGAAATTCACTAGTGAATATTTAGTGGATTTTGCTTGGATGCGTATTTTCAATATACGGTGAGAGTAGAGTTTAAGGTAGTGAACTCAGTAGCTTGGAACACGTTTTATCACATGTTTCAGTTACTAACATTTTGCATGACTCTGGCAATATTACTCATCGAAATGAATAGAAACAAAAAACGATAATGACTCCTCCTCCATTTCTCCTTCTAGAGTGCTGGTCTGAAATCCCATCCTCATACAGTTCTTGCAATCCCGTACCAAAAAGTTCGGCAACTCATTTCTCTGCAGAACCATAATGTTGTGGAATTTACTGCTGGCACACGTATTTCTCTCTACCCAGGGTTGTTTAGATGAACGGGGTGGACCAGTTGCACTGCGCTAATCGCAGCGATGGCGGTCCTCACATTTAGACTTCATTTGTGCTTTCAGGCAGGCATGGTGGAGACATTTTGACTCGCCACATTACAAAAAATGTACGTTCAGTTGTCGTAAGTGGCATGGTACATGTACAATGTGGTTGAAAAAAGAGTGCATTCCTAAAATAACTGATAAGTCATCAACTTATCAGTTATTATAGGAATGCACTCTTTTTATCACTCTTTTACAATTATACTTAATATTATTTTATATGTACGACGGTAAACTAAACTTTTATTTATTTCTTTGAAATATTGACGTAAACTATTATATTCCGACACTCAGATTTAATTTATTTTACAATAAATCACAATAAGTTATATAAAACACAATTTATCGTCGTATATTTTGAAAATATGCTTCCCAAACATTTTATTTATTATGTTTCATTGAAAAATCTCACGGCAATCGAATATGCATTTTCCCTTGCATAAAATTTTAAAGTATCATTTTCGTTTGCGGTGATATCATTTTCATAGCTTTTATATTGACAATGGAAATAATCGGTTTATTTTTGATTGCATCGTGTTTCTTTTGGAAGTATTAATGTTATTTTATTAATTTCTTGTAAATAATACTATTTTTATTATCTTGTTAATACTATGTTGGAATCACATATCTATCGAATCAAAAACAACACATTTGTTTATAATATAACTAGCGACCCGCCCCGGCTTCGCACGGGTGCAATGCTGATACTAAATGTACTACAGAAGGTCTTTGCGCTTTGTCCTATCCAGTCCTTCCCCAGTTATAGGCACACGCCGCCGGCTCCGCGGCCGGTACCGCCACAGCCGTTATGTCCCTGCATTTTAAATGTGTAATACGAGTATCTTCTAAACTATTCATTTAAATTACATGCTGTGAAGGGCCATATTGATCTATATTAAATGCGCAATGTATTTAAGGTACTTAATTGGATAAGGATTAATTCTGTATTGCTTAAAATCGCTTCGTAAATAAGGCATTATTTCTTGTAAAAAGCAAAGGATAAAATAACGGTTATTGTGTGTTACCACTAAGAGATAGACATATACCATCGCGAACTTTTTTGTAGACCATTTTAAGGTGAACAATACTGTACTACATTATTTTGATCTATCTCGTTGGGTTCAGCCAGCGTTTGCAATGAAAGAGCAAAAAAATGTGTTTATTTACGACATCACATTAGAAACCTCTAAATTATCAGTGTTTTTCTACTATGTTATGCATATATTATACATATAAACTTTCCAGTTGAATCACTCTATCTATTAAAAAAAACCGCATCATAATCCGTTGCGTAGTTTCAAAGATTTAAGCATACATGGGGACATAGGGACAGAGAAAGCGACTTTGTTTTATACTATGTAGTGATAATATAATCTCATCAATACTGATGTTTGGAATGTCTACGGTATAGTGTCGGGTTAACGGAGCTCGAAGATCACTTACACGAACAGCTAATGTAGGGATAGTTGCATGTGTAACATAGAGCTTGCCATAAAATCTCTCTCTCTCTCTCTCTCTCTATCTCTGCGAAGATCTCTCTCTTCGAAGAGAGAGCGCGGCCGTCCTCTCGCTTGACCGCCGGTGAATCCACGACCCCAAACCAAACTCTTCGATTACCGACTCATCTCTTTCTTGTACTCCAAATTTGGCATTGAACTCCCGACAACAACTGTAAAGTAGGTCTTGGTCATATTATATAATGGCCTTTAGAACGTCTTCAAACATGGCCTTGACCTCTTCGTCCGGGTGTGTCGTCGTTGGAGCATATACCTGTACTACTTTCAGAGAGTATATCCCCATCAGTTTTAGTACAAGATATGCTACCCTTGACGACACACTAGAGACCTCTCCCTCTCGTCGGATTTCCGACAGTCCTAGAAACAGGCCAGCACCATACGTTCCTATAATCAGTTCGGTCAGTTTATGGTAGTGGCCTGATGACTGGGGATTTTTAGTACCCCCTGGCCTGCCAAAATCAGAACCGCCACCTTGGTCAGAAATAGCAGGGCTGCTGGTTACTGGGGGGCATATACTGTGGTTGTAACTCATGTGGAAGTAATGCCCTTAAGTCGTCACGCTGAGCAGGCAAGTTGGCGACTATCGCCAGAGCATTGTTAGCTAGTCCGCATGGTGCACCACGTGCAGGTGAGGTTGGCTTAAACTCGAAAGACATTGATGTGTCCCTTACACCCCAAGTACGAATATTAAATAATTAAGCTTTAACTTCTTCAGCATATTTGTGAATTTATGAGGTGCAAATAGCCGGTCACAAGTTGAAGAAGAAGAAAACTTCTTTTTTTACTTTGCCATTAAACTAAATCGGTTTGAGGAAAACTGACCGCAAGTAAATAATAGCGGTCGAGTTTCCTCGATCTCATACATCAGGGGTCTACCGCCTAAGCTGAAGCCGATTTCCACCAAGTTTCTTGATTGCGAAAATCGAAGTTATATTTAAATTTGTGATAAACATCTTCAGTTAAATCGGTTGAGCGTATCGGTACTACTAAGCTCTCTACCGACTAAGCTTATTACTTTTTGCACTAATTTAATGTGAAGTTAGATTTTTGCAATAAAAAAAACCGATCGTAATCGGTTTCAGCGGTAGGGACCCAAGCGGTAGGACTGTCTAGTCTGGATAGTCTGGTTTTCTAATCAGACTCGCTCCAAACCCTTTGACCACCATATCGCTAGCTGACGTCCTACTTCTCTCTTATATCTATACTAGCTATTACCCGCTGCTTCGCCCGCGTAGTCCAGGAGAGCTGCCATTGATTTGTGTATATTTTTCTTTTGTTGTAATTTTTTACTTCATGGGATAAAAAGTAGTACCAATATGTACAAATTTTGTTAAAGATCGGCTGCATAGTTAAGGCGTGAAGAAATAACAAACAAACAAATTTACTTAATTAAACACTTATAATATTAGTATGGATGGAATGCCCACACTCAAGACAAAAAAAATTGTTCACCACATAAATGTTTGCCCTCTGCGGGATCGAATTATTTTTTCCGTGGGAATAAAATATTTTCCTGGATAAACAGTAGCCTATGTCACTCTCCAGACCGGAAACTATCCCCGTTAAAAAAATCATGTCAAAAGAAGGACAAATGATTACAAAGTTTTTTTTTATCCATGGGATTAAAATGTTTTTCCGGGATAAAAAGTAGCCTTTGGAGAGTGCAGACCGTAAACTATTCCCATTAAAAATCATGTCCGTACTTAGGTTCGTTTTGACGTGAAAGAAGGACAAATTATTATAAACTTTATTTTTTCTAGTGGGAATAAGATTTTTCCAGGATAAAGAGTAACCTATGTCACTATACATGCCTTAAACTATCTCCAAAAAAAATCGTGTCAATCCGTTTGTTACTTTCGACGTGAAAGAATGACAAACAGACAAACAAACAAAGAAACAAATAAACAAACACATTTTCACATTTATAATATTAGTATGGATATTTGTCACTACGCCTCATAATGTGTCATGTGTCAGTCACATATTTATTGAAATACAAAAAGATACAACTTCGGTTTCAACTCAACATCACTGAAAGAGCAAAATTAATTACAAACAATGGAACTTTTCATTCGAGAGACTGTGTCTTGTTTCTATTTACGATGGCACAACTCATAGTTTACGCAGTAAAGACTTCGTGTCGAAAAAGTTTTACTTCTCTTTTGGATTCAATATTACTTGTTTTTTTATTAGTGGTAAGTTTAAGAATGAGTATATTCGTAATAGATATATTGAAGTTACAGACTGGTAAGATTTACTTTTTGCGCAAATACCCCAGTGCTTGAAGACTAAAGTCTTCAACCAGTGCGTCCTCCCTGCAATGACATATGGTGCACAGACTTGGATACTGACCATCGGACTGGTCCACAGGCTAAAGGTCGCGCAGCGAGCGATGGAGAGAGCTATGCTCGGGGTTTCTCTGCGGGATCGAATCCGGAACGAAGAAATTCGACGGAGAACCAAAGTTGTTGACGTAGCCTTCAGAGTTTGCAAGCTGAAGTGGCAATGGACCGGTCACATCTGCTGAGTAAGTGATGGCAGATGGGGAAGGAAGGTATTAGAATGGAGGCCGCGCGTAGGACGACGAAGTGTTGGGCGCCCTCCTTCTAGATGGTCCGATGACCTTAAGAAAGCGGCTGGATGCGGAAGGCGGAGGATCGTATTTGGTGGAAAGCATTGGGGAAGGCTTATATCCAGCAGTGGGTAGATACAGGCTGATGATGATGAAGATTTACTTGTTGCCCTGTTACTTGTAAGTAAGATCGCCAGATATGATGCGTGTAGACGCGTAATGTGGTGCTGTTAATATTGAGGATGACACTTTTATAAATTTTATTGGGGGCTCCCAGTCCTAATGAATTATTTTCGTGTATTTGTCGCTTGCAAGATATAGATGCCAACTTATCCATGCTCTTTTTGAAGAAAACTTGGCTATTAATTAATTCGATAGTTTTGAAAATTAAATAAGGGAATGTTAACAATGTATGGAATTGTTAAAAATGCTGTGTCTAAATAATCCGATAGATTTTATAGTGTCAAGGTACAAGTATACGTGTGCAAGATTACAAATGCAGGCACCAGTTTACGTACACAGACAGGCTTAATTAATTTCTACTCTTCGTTCGGTCGCTGTGTATTTATAAAAATAAAATAATATGTAAAAAAACGGGTTCCACTCCAGGAGTGCCAGCAGAAGTGAAAACTTGAACATTAATGTTGTGCATTTTGGAATGATTAGGGAATAATTTCGCACGAATTGCTTTTTTTATCAGTATAAAAGTACTATCATTTATGTAGTAAAATAAAATATTCATTTGTTGCGCTATCATAAACAAACATGACAATTTATATTACATTAAATATAAACAGCACGAGTTGGCATACATTTTCGCCGCGCGGCAGAAAGAGAGGGGGATATTACTTTCTCTCCTATGCCGCGCCGGCGGTCTACTCACCCTCCGTCTTACGAATTTTGGATCAGGTCACGTGTCCTCATGCGAGTTTAACATTTTTTACCCATCCCAAAAAGTGCACAACGCCGCTAAAGAAGTTTCAATTTCAAAAAAATATAAATTGCAATACATAATGTTGACTGCTGTTTCATTCTTCACATTGTGATGAAAGCGACAATCATACTCTCATTCAACATAAATATTAAAAGCGTAAATAATGTGAGCTCGGCAGCTCAGCTCCCGGTTGGAAACTTATAAATTAAAAGATCAATAAAATTAAACATTTAAATTTTTGAATGTATATTGTGTACTGACAATCTTTCTACTTTGATTCAAAAGAGTTAAGAAGGATTACGTTTCAGATTATAATCTGTTGAATTTAATTTGTAATCTGTGAAATTTGAGTTACGGGTTTCAGTTATTTATAGCAATTTTGGAGTGTACGTGGTTCATCAACATCTTTGAACCAAAGCCAACTTGACCTTCACGCGGTGCACCCTGCTGACTGACAAACGAAGCTCTGGCGAAAAGAGAGGTAGGGAGCGTAATTGTAAGCTACCCGACTGGGGAATGTACCTCGACCTCACCGTAGCCAAATAACAGAGTGAGTACACCAAGAAGGAAGGGGCGGCGCGCGAGCGATATTTTTAACGTTGCGAGCGTTAATATGGCTACGGTAACCGGTTAACATCAGGCGGGCCGTATGCTTGTCTGCCAACCGACGTAGTATGAATAAAAAAAAAATACAACAATATCTGAATCTGCTAGTACTACTATAAACAAAACTAGAGCACGAAACAAAAACCGGTCACGTGCAAGAGTGATTCGTACACGAATTGATCCGTACATCCGTAATAAACACGTTTGTCGACCCCTTTTAATTTTAACCTTTATTTATTTGGCTGCGGTATTCTGTGACGTGGAGGTACTTCCCCAGTTGGGCAGCTGACAAATACGCTGTATCCTACCTCTCTTTTATTAGAGATTCTTTCATCTGGGTGCACCAAGTCACTTATAGCTTAATCAAGGAACATTTTTTTACTACAAGTTTACAAAACCAAATATCTCACAATATCCAAACTAGGCAAAAATCGAAAGGAATATTATCTTATCTTATCTTAGAGTGGGTCCAGTGCTGCAGCACCGGTGACACGTCGACCCTCATGGATCTTTTGTGTTCTCCCTAATCCTTTAGTCACTCTCCCCTGCTTGTCTGGAGACATGTTCCATGTACTTCAGTATGCCGCTTATAGGGAAGAAGAAGAAGAAGAAGAAGAAAAACATTTATTTGCTCATTACACAGCACATTATGTTTACACAAGACAACAAACAGATAATGTGAAGAGATAATGGGAAGAGCCTGTACTCCTCCAGGTCCGGGTATGCCTTTCCTAGGATTTCCATTCGTTTGCCCGCTAGGGCGTCACATTGACACATTAAGTGTTTCATGGTCTCGTTAGACTCCTTGCATGTTCTGCACTCTGGACTCTCAACAAGTCTCATTTTATATAGGTGTCCGTGGCAGGCATAATGGCCTGTCAGTGCCCCAAGCATGAGACGCATCCGTTTCCTGTCACATTTATGTACATGATTATACCAATTCATTGTACCTTCGCCAATAGTTTCCTTGGAGTGTAGCATTCCACTCATCTCCCTCCATTCAGCCTGATGCCTAGACTTCGCTCTGCTATTTATAGCCTCAATTACTGTCCCATATGAGAGACCTACAAAGGGTTCAGGTCCTAAAAAGTTTTTGCTTGATCCCTCCCTTGCCAGTTCATCAGCCCTTTCATTGCCCTCAATTCCTGTGTGCCCAGGAACCCAGACCAACTTCAGCCGATTATTTCTGCCCAGTTTATTAAGGGCATCCATACCCGCAAGAGCTAGCCTAGATTCCACCCTGTCAGAGCTCAGGGCCATAAGAGCTGCCTGGCTGTCGCTGAGAATATAGATGTACTGATTTGCGACCCTATTTTCTAGATTCATTTTCGCACAGGCAGTTATGGCAAAGGAATATTACTCACTAATAAGGCCATAAATACTTACGGAGAAAGAACCACCCTGTACATTGTTCCTAGATTACTCAATAAGTTAGATAAAACATTTAAAAGTAGCATTACTAAAAATAACATAAAGTATAAATTAAAAATCCATTTTCTCAAGAACCTGTAGTTCGTGCATTGTAAAACCTGTTTCTTGCTTATACCCCCATTTGTTGAATTGTGCGCGGATGACAACAGCTTATATTGTTTGTTCACCCTCGTTACAGAAAATGTAGTAGTACTTGTAACAGGACTGTGTTCATTTGTCTTAATGTATGGTTACGTAAATTAAACAGTATCAAATTATTATAATTATTAATGTATCTTCCAATTATGCAGAATGTAAACAGCCCAGACAAACCTCTGTGGTTTAAGGACTGTTTTATGTTAATAAATGTAAATGTTTTAGAAAATAAATAAATAAAAAAAAAAAAAGTGCATACGAGGAGCACGTGAGGTAGCTATAAAGATATTTATGAGCCACTTACACCCAAGTTTACAGTTTTTAATTAGTGACAAAAAAATTCTTACTTCAAACTTGGGTAACAAACAAGCTTATGGACCGACTATGTAAAGTAGTTACCGTAGCCCTTAGCTATAGTTGAATGCATTTTATTTGATCGTAGGTTATGTAAATAACGTTTTTACAGTACACTTAAAGCCCACTTACAATTAGGACCCCAATTTGGACCAAGTCCAGACTAAATTAGAAATCCAATTGGTCCACTATAGGCAAATTATCTGGAAACTAATTTAACTAATCTCATAATAGATATTTGCTATTCTCTTAACTGTTTTTGGCTAATTTCCATGTTCAATTACGTCATCAATATGAAAAGGGATTCGATGAAGAACTAAAGTTGTCGACATAGCCTTCAGAGATTGCAAGCTAAAGTGGCAATGGGCGCGTTACATCTGCCGAGTAAGTGAAGCAGATGGGGGAAGGTATTAGAGTGGAAGCCGCGCGTAGGACGACGAAACGCTGGACGCTCTCCTTCTAAATGGTCCGATGGCCTTGAGAAAGTGGCTGGAAGCGGCTGGATGTGGAAGGCGGAGGAACGTATTTGATGGAAAGCATTGGGGAAGGCTTATATCCAGTAGTGAATAGATACAGGTTGATATGATGAAAAGGGTGTATCTATCTAGTGCTGTATAAAACCATTGGTGTCTTCTCAGACCCCAACGCTTTCCATTATGTGCAATCTTTTGTGTCGCTGATTTAAACAATATAGTTGCGAGTTTGAGGTGTCTATCTAGGGATCATCATCATCAGGTCCATTTTAGTCTCCACTACAGGAGCACGACCCTCTCTTGTCCGTCCTAGACGGAAGGAGGATTTGGACTACTCCCCACGCTGGCCAAACGGATTGGGGAGGCCTGATCGATATTTGGTAATGTATTTCCCTTAGTCGCCTTGTACGACATCCATGGGAAGAAACGGAGTGGTTTTATTCTAGTCTGCCGGAAACCACACGGCTAAACTATCTAGGGATGGGCCATCTAATTCGCTTTGGTTTATATACAACATCGGATGGCAAACAAACGTGCGGCACGCCTGATGTGAAGCAGTTACTGTAGCCACATAAACGGTCGCATCACGAAATATCATTAAATATCATAACGCATCATGAAAGTACTTCCGCAGTGGTGTAGCTCGTAAATACGTTGCCCTATCATTCTTTTGCCAGAGCCTCTTTCGCTAGTCAGCAGGGTGCACCACATACAAATGAGGTTGGATTTGACTCTCAAGAGCGCGGTGAGTCAGTTTTACCTCAAAATGCTCTGCGCATTTAAGCAGCTCTGGTCGCATTTTTACCCGACTGCCGAAGGAGGGTTATGTTTTTCGAGCGTATGTATTTATGTATGTCTTATTATTTGGAAAGCTCTACAGCGTAAACCGTTTGACAGATTTCAACATAAGAGGTATCGTTAGATTCGTCTTAATTACTCGAGTGACATAGGCTATATCAATTATTAAAAAAGATCAATATGGCGGCTGTGTGCCGCAAAATTGTCGTTGGAGTAATTTTTTTTTCTTCTAAATATATCGATATGGGTATCAAAATAAAGGTCTCGATGATCTGATTTCAAAAATATATTTGATATATTAGTTTTTGCTTGCGGCTTTGCTTGTGTGCAGTCGGGTTTTTTGATTTTTTTTATTAACTTAACTCGTTGAAGTTGTTCATCTAGAAAGGGCCCCTCTAATATTTTTTTAACTGATATACTACACTTTATACTCTTGACTTATTCAAATCAAAAATCCGATGGTAAATTGATTCAGTAGGGTAGTTGAATCCATTTACCATCGGATTTTTGATTGTGAAAATGAAACTTCAACTTAGATTTATGCTACTTGTGTTTAGCTTAACTTGTAGAAACGACGGAGCTCTACCGACTAAGCTGAAGGTGTTTGGCAATAACTTAAACATAAAACCTATTATTCAAATTAAGATATGCGGTGGTAATCGGCTTCAGCCTCGTCGGTACGGCCCCGGCTCTGAAGAGGTCTCTCAACGATCAACAACAACAACAATCAACAAATTTGCAGTCAACATAACATTGTCGTTATGTTAACTGCAAATTGATGGTTTATTTTTGAGTTTTATTTATACGACTATACTTTGAGTTATATTTTTGTCCTTTCCATTATCATCCCAGTGATTACTGTACTTTGTTATTACGCCTTTAATTTTAATCATAATGTATATCCTAAGGGATAAGTCCGCCTTTGTACTGCTTTATTTAGCATTTTATTTGTAATTTTATTTTTGATGTACAATAAAATTATAACAAACAAACAAAAAAATGTCAATAATTAAATATTATTATAATATATCATTAGGTACAGTTTAATGATACAATATAAAGTCATATATATACAAGATAAACAACACGACAACAAGGGAGCGACTAAGCCATCTAAATAAGGAAGCCTTTAAATTGTCGAGATAGTGGAAGTTGACGCCCTTTGTTCAGGATTCTATCTCGGTTAACCCTTCATCACAGACTGTAAGCTCTATCTAAAGAATTTAGTTGCAAAGAAGATTGTTTCATATGGCCGGTTAGTTTTTGAAGTGAAAACTTTTTTAGCGGCGTTGTGTACTTTTTGGGATGGGTAAAAAATGTTAAAATCGCGTCAAGACACGTGATCTGATCGGAAATTCGTTAGACGGGGAGAGAGTAGACCGCCGGCGCTGCATAGGAGAGGAAGTAATATCCCCCTCTCTTTCTACCGCGCGGCGAAAATGTATGCCTGCTCCTGCTGTTTATTTTAAATGTAATATAAATTGTCACGTTTGTGTACGTTAGCGCAATAAATTAATATTGTATTTTACTATATAAATGATAGTACTTTTATACTGATAAATAAAGCAATTCGTGCGAAATTATTCTCTAACTATTCCAAAATATTCAAAAATGCACAACGTTAATGTTCAAGTTTTACTTCTTGCATTCCCGGAGTACAACCAGTTCTTTTTACTACGTCGTGTGGAAGAGAATTATACGACCCACCTGCTGTGAAGCTGTTACCGTAGCCATAATAATTCTAGCAACATGAAACATCAACTCCTACTTTTCTGGTGACCACAGTCACTCGCATAAACATAACAACCCTCAAGGTAATTATTATTTAGTTTCGATGTTCTGTGAAGTAGAGGTCCCCTTCGTCCCTCTCTGAGACCCTGGCAAAAAAGAGGTACCGTACAGCGTATTCGTAACCTGCCCAATTAGGAAAGTACCTCACAGAATACCGCTGTCAAATAACAATTGGCTATTTGACTAACATTTTTTTCTGTTTGATATGTAGGGACGTCTCCATAATATAACCATAGGTGAAAGAATTACTTCGATAGCACAAAAATCTCTGGAGATATATTAATTTGAAAATCACAATTTTTAGACTGCCCCAAAACGCTCCATACAAAAGACTACCGAATTATGACGTCACAGTTTTGTATTTTATATGCATCAAATCAGAATTTTGTACGACAGCTATGTTAAATATTACGTTTATGTAATTATTATCATAATAAAAGTTATAGCATTTTTTATTGCTACTCCAATGGAAATATTATTTTTTAATAATTTCATACTTTTAAAATGGACTTTCCCGCCAAACTTTGATCGACGCTAAAAAAAGTCTGACTGAAGATATTAGAATGAAAGTTTGCAGATCTTTATAGTTTTGTGTATTTTACGATATTGTTAATTTATTTGTACAATTTTTAAACATTGGAAACAACCCAATTCCCTTGAGGGTTGTTGTGTACTTAGCAGTGAGGTCACCAAAAATTAAAATGTTGCTGGTAAGGTGCTGTTTGATATTGATAACGGCAACAGGTAGATACTTGAAATATTCACAGAATATTTACTTATATATTCACTTTAAAAATAAATATTTAAATTAAGAGGGGCTCCCATACAACAAACGTGATTTTTTGCCGTTTTTATAGATAATGGTACGGAAACTTTCGTGCGCGAGTCTCACTTGGCCGGTTATTTTTATCATGATCACATCAGACGTGTTTACCAGATGAGTCAATTTGGTTTTAGTTAGATGTAAAGACCCAATACAATAATATAATAGCCTATTTTAAAATATTTTAAAAGACATTCACTTAAAAGACATTAAGCAAAGCTTTCCGTTTCAGTAAAACCTAGAAACATAGTTGAACAAACTATTTTTAAAAGCGAACTTTAAAACCCGTTAGAGCATATAAAATGTGAGGAATGTCGGTCGTCTATCACGGGATTAGGTAAATGGTTCGGGAGACGCGAGAGCGCATATATACCTACATTACAGACGACGTAGTTGGGACTAAAATGTTCTGGATATTTATAACATTACAGTATATAACTTCCTTATTATATTGGGTGTAAAATATTTTATATTACACTTGCTTTATAATATCTACTTACAATTCCAATAATTGAAGATAAAATCGCTCATTTTTTTCTCTAAAATTTTCTAAAAAAGTAGAGGCTATTACTTATACTGTGGTTATAGTATGAAAATCCAATGTTATACTGTGGTTATAGTATGAACATACCAGAAAATCAAGGAGTTAAAAATGTATTAAAATTTCTTCATCGTTGTCAGACATCCCAATTTTGGCGGTTCACTCCAAAAAATATGACGTCTGTCAACTGAAATACAAAATACTGAATGTCAGAATCTGAATCTCTAGAAATGTTTCTAGAGATTCAGATTCTGATATATGTATGAGCAATTTAAAAGTTTTCGATTTTTAAGTTATATTTTATAGCGCTGAAATATTTTTTATTATGTACACTCATGCCAGAAACACCTACGAGTACAGATTCACTTTAAAACAAAACTATCTAATGAATTTCTTTTACAGTCTCGCTTTTTTTTATCCCGATTTTTTTACTTCCAAAAGTTTTAAATCCCGCATTGATACGACGCTGGAAAATCTATTATTTACTCAATTATATCATTCGTGGCCATTCAGAGATCTCGTCTTACGGCTCGATCTCCAAATGCATACTCGTGATGTAATTAGTGCTTTACGCCCCTAGAATACGTGAACCGAAAATTTCTGGATCTTACATGGAACGAAAAATTTATTATAGAATTCGATAAAATATCATCTGACATTGTTATAAACTAATCAATATTTATTATGTAACTATTCAACAATTTTCACATAATAATGTATTTATTACATACTAGCAAAGTACCCGTGCTTCGCTACGGGAACACTCCTAATTTGCGTCTATTTTTGTTTTTTTTTTTCAGACTTTTTCACCACATTTCACCCCTTTTGGGGTTGAATTTTGAAAAATCTTGAAACACGTGTTTACTCATTTATCTATAGAAGTACTCGTGTAAAGTCTCGGATAAAATAGTCCAACTAATCTGGTTTCCCCATACAAACTTTGGACCCTCGTTTCACCCCCTTAGGGGATGAATTTTAAAAATCCTTTCTTAGTGCACCCCTACACGTCATAAGGAACCTACTTGCCAAATTTGGAATCTCTAGACCCAGCGGTTTGGGCTGTGCGTTGATTAGTGAGTCAGTGAGGACTAAGCCTTTTATTAATATAGATTCACAGTGATGTTCAGAGCATATCCGTGGTTACACATTACCTCATTCGTAAGATTTAGTGTAAAGTGCATCACGCTATAAACATGAAGTGGCATATGACCACGCCTCCCCTCTAAACATGTGATGTTTAGTGAATAATATATGTATGAAATACATTAAATGTATGTATAATTATATGACAATTGAGTATTATATATTAGACAATAAATATATTTTTATTTGTCCATGACTGTTTTAGATGAGAATTTTCTTGTTTCAGGCTTTTAATTTATACTAAGTAGTTGCGTTATTTTATAGTAGTTGGGTTTTAGTTTTTGAACTTACTTTTTATTTCAATTATTTTGAGGTAATAGTTTTGTGATAAGATATTTGCAGATCCTATAAACTTTATTTACGCATTTTGGGTAGATTTGAAGAGAAAATATGTACACCTCTGTGACATAACTTTAAAAATTATTCTGAATTAACAGGTACATTTTTGAAATGTGATAATTAAACCCTTTAATCTGATATCCAAATCTGTATCATTATAAGTTTTTTTTGTTTATCACTTTATGTCTTCTGGAGGGCGTCATATTCAACGTAATGTGACGTCAACAATATCTCTTTTGCTAAATTTTGATAAGTATTTTAGAAGTTATGAAGTACATAATTATGAACATACATACATATACACAAACATATATACCGGTTAAATTCGTAATCCTACATTTAGCTGCGCTTTTTGCTTTTTTAATTTTCCAGTTGTCATTTGTTTTTTTTTTATGTTGGCGCCCTATCGAAAATTGTGTGTCGCTTTCAAAATGAATTTAACTCGTAAATATTTTCATTCAATAATGCTAAAGAGCAGACAAATGGACACATACCTCACTTTCAACTGTCTAAGGTAATCAATGTCTATTAAGCAATTAACGTTAAAATAACCCATATGTAGTTGAAATAATGTTTATTGCGACAATAATTGACGGAATTGCTATTATCGAGGTATGCATTAGCCAAAACAACGAAAATATATCAGGTTAATAGGCTTGTTTATGTGGAGGGGTTCGAAAAACATTGCAAGGGTGGATTTTATGCTTTCTGTTGTGGAGAAGCGAGTGGATGTTCTTGTGTTGCAAGTACCTACAGACGTTGCTTTCTGCGTTGCGTTTGCTTTAAAGCTGACAACTAAATAAATATACAATAAGCTGGGAATTAAAACTGTGACAAGTAAAAAGCGAGGAACCGATTACGATAAATATTTGTTTAAAAAATAAATGTCATAAATGAAATTAATGTCCATTAATTAATGTAATTTAACCGGCGACTCACGTATTTTTGTCTGGAAAGCCGACTATTTGTAGAGATATAGAGTTGACGATTGAGGGGAGGACAGGGGCCCATCACACATTCCCACCACTATGCCTCCTGTATCATCATCAGCCTGTATCTACCCACTGCTGGATATAAGCCTTCCCCAATGCCTTCCACCAGATACGATCCTCCGCCTTCCGCATCCAGCCGCTTCCAGCCGCTCTCTTTAGGTCATCGGACCATCTAGAGGGAGGGCGCCCAACACTTCGTCGTCCTACGCGCGGCCTCCACTCTAATACCTTCCTCCCCCATCTGCAAACTTCCACTTCAGCTTGCAAACTCTGAAGGCTATGTCGACAACTTTAGTTCTCCGTCGAATTTCTTCGTTCCAGATTCGATTCCGCAGAGAAACCCCGAGCATAGCCCTCTCTATCGCTCGCCTCTATATGCCTCCTGTATAGGCAGGATTAACAGCGGTGATCACCAAAAAAAGCAAGGAACAATAAGTCCAATGCAGCCCCGGCGTAAGACTACGGTTGCCTTGGAACTCACAATGAATTTAATCAGCAAAGTGAGAGACAGCAACATGGCTAATAGGGCATTAAAAACCTAAAGAGATTGCTAAACAGAATGAGTGCTAGTCAGGACATTCATCGTGATAAAGATCTCTGTTTGAGAACAAAACATTTCATAAATAAATTTACTACGATTTCTCACGTGAGTCTTATTAATATTTATTAATGAAATTTTAATTGTCATTAATAACTTGATATGGGTTTCTTAACAAAACTATAATTTCGATTAAAACGTAATTTTACATGCTTTTATTTAGCTTCCCAGTGTTTGATTAAGCTGAAATTTGGCACACTCGTTTGGTTCTTACGACTATGAAAATAAGACGTTTGAGTAACTGAATATATTCAGTTACTCAAACGTCTTATTTTTTTATTAAATATGACGAACACCAAATGGTGGCGTTTTTTCCCTTTAATCCCTGTAATAAGGAAATTAAATGAAAGTGCTTGATGAACGAAACACAGTAAGTAAACTTTTTAACTACTAATAAACACTCGTTTTAATTTTTTTCTCATTTTCCTGCCTAAAAAAATAATTATCAAATAAATTTTCTAAAGAACCTAGTTAAAAAAGAATTAAATGGCTAATACCCACGAGCAACCTCGTAGGGTCAGGCGTGTCGTGTGCTTGATTGCCACCTGACTTATTATAAAAAATATCCATTTATATTAAAATAAAAATCAGTAAAAGGTAGTAACTAATGTCCTTATATTGAATAGTAAATTTTCAAACTCCACTAGTTCTGAGTGGCGGACTACTACTCGTATTAACTAATAAAGTGACATTATAATATCTACAGTTAAATTCACTCAGTGATAATTTCGTATTCAGACTATTACGCGAATAGACACAAGTCAGAACAGCTATAATAAACTACCCAGAGTTACTCAAAATGTAGAGTAAACAATATATTTTAAATAAGATGAGTAAAATTAATATGCTGATGGATATCGTATTGCTTATCTCCAGAAATAGTATAAAAACCTATCAAGTGCGAGATGGACTCGTTCCGCAGTATAATGTACAACAGTATACAATGTATTCAGTGCACAGAAAAAAATATGTACGTGCGCTATGCGGTTCTGAGTTTTATGGAGACTTTGTAAACTTTGTTTAAATGCAATAGAATACCTTTGCCTTGGCTTTGTATATATATGAAATGTGTGTTTTTTTTCAAAAGTCATCCAAACTTGTTTAAAAAATATACTGACGTAGCGGGTTGCGGCTGAAGAATTAAAAACAAATTATTTGTGCCAACGCAGCAACTAATTGTATTTAGTAAGAATCCTTACTGTATGGCAATAGGGTTGTAAAATCATCTTCTGGAAACAGTGAAAAATAATTATCTTTCATAGATCAAAAGATATCTTTTTAGTCTACTACTGGATAAGTGCTACTATGCGGTTGATTAATTTGTATGTAACAAAATAAATTTAAGATGAATATTTAATATATTTGACATCATTTTATTGTAATTTAATATGAACGCTTTCAGGCAGTATCACAAACGTATAACTTGACATTTATTCGTTTTATCTATATATATAAAAGCGAAATACCACTCACTGATTAATCACGAAATCTCAGAAACTATAACACTTACAAATTTGAAATTTCGCAGGTAGGTTCTTTATAGGGCGTAGACATCCGCTAAGAACGGATTTTACGACACTCCACCACTAAGTTTGTATGAAAGTACTATGTCTTTGAAGTAACAGGCTTGAAATTTAAAATGTATGCTCTTTATATGGTATGGAAGTGTACTAATAATGTATTTGCAGAAATTAACCCTTTTTTGGGGTTAAAACGGGGGATGTTAGTTTGTATGAAAGTCCAGTGTTATTGAAGTTAAAGTAGTTATGGCAGAAGGATTTTAAATGGTATTTAACAATTTTACAACTAAAAAAATATTGGCTATTTACTATTATAAGGAGAGATGTTTTTATTATAACAATAAAAAGTACTCGTATTTTAGGTTTTACATAGAGGTTTTGAAAAAATAATATCCGTCGACTTCATTGATTCCAAAAACTCGTCTAGATATTGATTGTTTTTATCTTTCTTTTATTTTTTTCATAAGGTATTTAGCTTTTTCGAATATAATTAAAAATTATATGCAAATAAGTAATTCCACGCGTACGAAGTCGCGGGCGGCCGCTAGTATTTAATAAAATTATCATTGTTACTAATATTTACACGCCATTTATAATGGCCGGATAAGTTGGATAATAATAAAATTGACAATTTGTATAAGAATCTTATTGTAGCAAAAATAAATATATTCATTCGGTCAATGTTTTAAAAATAGTTTATTAAGAACAAGTTTCTTGTATGACAACGCCTTTTAATTTTTAATTATATTTTATATTTTGTATTTATTTGTCATTATGGCTGTCACAATAATACATAATAGGTCAAAAATTCAACTGTCTAGCTATTACGGTTCAAGAGATAGAGCCGTGACATACGGACCGACAGAACTTGAATATTTTTCTGTATCGTATCGTACTATTCATACATGCCAAAGTTTGGATGGATGGATGTTTTTCTAAATCACCCCAGAATGGTTAAACTGGTTTAGATGAAATTTAGATTTATAGTATATTAGCACAGAGATAAATTATAATCTGGTTTAGCAAATAGGTTCTTTTTATCACAGAAAACAATCCTATTAACTAAGAGTATGAACAAAGTTCACGCGGACGGCCCTACATTGTATAAAATAAAGTCACTTTTTGCTTCTAACCTCTCCCAATCTATGCAATTTGCTGATTTTGATGCGGCTTTCCATATCGAATGTCTTCTAAAAGGTTTATATATTTAATATATTACGTCACACGGGCGAAGCTGCAGCGGGTCGCTAGTATATTTTAACAAACCTATGACCACATATAATGCTGTCTCTATTAAATTTTGTAGGTTTTAGTTAGTTCTGTACAAAATGTACTGTGGTCGGGACAAATTGACAGTGGAGTTCCCCGGCTACGACAGCTCCCTAGCGATTGATTATTGCATTTCAATATTCGATGCAGTCCACGCCGCAAATTGAAAAGTTCTCGTTCCAGAATTAGTTGTCTGTTATTTTCAAGAATGAATAGATCCACTAGTGTTCTGGATGGGACATTTTAATCTAAGATTGTCAATAGTGTGAGAGAATAGTAAATAAGGGTTAATGCAAAAAAATATGCTTCCGTAGCGCCAATATTAATGTAATTAGATTTTTTATACTATCAACGTCAGCGTTAAAAGGACTTATAAGGCCAACGACCGGTTGAACGGCCTAAATATCAACGGACGGATGCTGTGGAAGTAGACTCCTAGGAGCTCGAAGCCGTCACCGGGCAAAACATCGCATAGGATAGAGGACTGTGGCACTCTGTCATCGCGGAGGCCAAGAATCACTTGGGGTCGTTGAGCCAGCATAGTAAGTAGCATCGTCAGTTGTCGAACATAACGCTTAGGATCAGCATGTTAAAGCGGCAGTGAGGAGATTACTCCCGTTGTTGACCCAATACCTCCTTTTGAACTTCCTAGCATTTGTACTTACTTGTATGAATACAGCAACCATCTAGCACATCAACAAGTATTTGCCGTGATATAGTCGATAAAAGTGACTCGGTGCTTCGACTTCTCTGCGGAGGTCCAACGGTTCAAGCGATGCTTCAAGCTTAGTATCGTCAATAATCCGGACTGCACGCCTTTACAATGTATCAAGGGTAACGCTAACGTATTTTGTGGAACGTTACCAGTGGGGCGAACAATATTCACACTTGACCTGATTCACATTTTGTATGACAATAGTAGTCGTGCGGATGCGAAATACTGCCGCGTCCTGTTCAGGACTCCAAGTTTACGGGAAGCAATTCAGTATTGCATATTGGATGTAATCCCTGTGATTTACGTCTGCACTCATATTCAAGCCCATATGGTTGCCGTTGGGAAGAGAGACGTCAAGAATTATTGGGACGGGGTAAAAGTTTACCACATCTGTCTTCTAAGGTGAATTAGGAACAAGACGAACCCGGTGGTCGAATGGTTAGCAATGGCCACTTTGACTCTGAGGTCGCGATTTCGCACAAGACAAATATTTGTGTGCATGAACATGTCTGTTTGTCTTGGTCTGGGTGTTTTCTATGTATTATATGTATGTATTAAAAAAAAATGAATTTATAGTATTATTACAGTTATCTAGTACCCATATTACAAGCTTTGCTTAGTTTGGGACTAGATGGCCATGTGTAATTTGTTCTGGAATATTTATATTATTGTTTATTTTTGATGCCACACGATATATACTCAATCACCCTACACATACGTCATTGTTTGTTATTACTTAACAAAGTACCGTTTGTATGGAATGGCCGGACTGTGCCTCTAGGGCAGAGGTGGCCTTTATATTTCATAATAAAATATGCCCAAAAAATAGAACGTTTTGTAATTATTAAAATAAATTTTATAAAAGTTAACCTTTTGTTTGAAAGCTTTTGTTGGTAGGTGTTTCACATATACTCACAAAATGGAACTGGTTTTGATCAGCTATGATGTCGCCATATGTGTTCAAGTTGCGAATACGGTCACTTTTAACAACCAGAGAGGTTAGCCTGCAGGGAACGTTTACACGCACAGATTTCATAACCTTTGAGAATTAATGATATCTATGAGAGGATCATACGCATTAAAAAAAAACCTTTCACTTGCGTGATCTGTAACGGATTAAAAAAAAACCTTTCACTTGCGTGATCGGTAAACTGTTCTCTAAGGATTTTTTTTTTGACTAACGTCTTCAGTCAAGCTGCTTCGTCGCGTCTCTTTCCTCGAAGATGTCTTACTCTTAAAGGGAAGATGTCAGGCTTTGCAAAAACCTCGAGATCGAAGACCTAGTGTCCGAGCCCAATATCATTGGAGAGCTCAAATCGGCTAGACTCCCCTAGCTCGGACACGTAGAACCAATGGGAGAGGATTGTATCGTAAAAAGAGCCGTCATGGGACGACCAAATGGAAGGCGATCGATTGGGCGCCCAAGATACTGTTGGAGTGATGAGGTGCTGAAAGACCTGCGGAATCTCGGAGTTAGCACTTGGCGAGAACTGGCCCAGGATCGAAAGGCGTAGCGTCACCTGTCAGAGGCCAAGATCCACTTTGTGTCGCTGCGTCAGAGCTTTATTTGATTGACGGTGTCCGCTTGCAGGTGAGTGTGGAGTTTGCAGAAATTTGGCGTTTAAAGTCTATACTTTATATTCAAATGTAAGTCTCGAAGGTTAATAAAAACAGTTAAAATTATGTGCGTTACGTTTGTAGTCGATTAATAGGGTTTATGTGTGCCAAAGTTTAAAAAGAAAATTATAGCCCGTAAATGAGATTAAATAAACGGGACGGGGAGCCCACCACATATTCCCACCACTGAGTCTCCTGTGTAGCCAGGATTAACAGCAGCGATCACCAAAAATGACAATGAAGAGTGAAGTCCAAGTAAAACTACAGCTGCCTTCGAACTTACAACGAATTTAATCAGAAGAAATTAGTAGGAGAAAGATTTTTTTGGAATTTGACTTCCCCTCTTAGCAATGAGATTAAATAGTAAAATAATGTATTTTAGGATGCTTCCTGCGTATTATCATTAACATTGGTCCTTTGCGCCGCAGTAGACATCTTCAGCAGAAATAATGATGATGATTAAGGTACTTGTACATTTTATTGTCTTCGAAAGGGATATAAAGTGTGCAATTTACTCAGTTTACCATCTATTTATTTTTTTTCAGTGACTAACGCCATGTTAGTGTATCATATCACACTCTAATAATATGCGGTTATAAAAGTTATTTTTTGTTTATTTTGGCAACACATCTTATACAGATTACAGTAAGCAGATTTTTTTTACTAATATTAACAAAAGACCTAACAGTGCCGAAAATAATACATTATATTATAACAGTATATTAAGTTCAAGATAAGACGCGTATTTTACAAAATATACCTTATCTATTAGGTAGGGTATGATTAATATGTACAGGTTTAATATGTAAGTACATATAAGGTATACACAATTAAGCTTATTTGTTTCTTTCTTTTTTCAAATCAATATACTCAAACCCACTTATCTAAAAATTTTATGATTCGAATTCTTAAAAAAATATATTATAATAATTTAATAATTCCGTATTCGGATATTAAAAGTTACTGTCCTGTAATTACGAGTACATTAGCAATACAGGAGCGGGAGTTCTGATAAATGGATATTGTCCAATTTTGGCGCGCTAAGCACAATTATACTGCTTTAATAACTCCAAAGGCGCTACTTATTTATTCTAAATGAGTTTCATATTGTTACAAAGTAGTGATTGCCCGTAGCTTTATTCGTGATTTGTGTGTGATAATTAATGGATAATTACTCTTGGGAGTTTTGTCAGTGACCTATAAGCGGCTTGAAAACACTGACCTCAACCAACCCGCAGTTGAGCCGCGTGGTGGAGTATGTTCTAAATTCCTTCGATTGAGGGGAGATCCGTATCCCAGCAGTGGGTTGAATAAGGGTTGACGACGACTCTTGGGACTTACTCTATTTTTCTTTTACACCAACGCAACTGCAGTGCATAATCGTTACCAATAAGTATGTTAAGAATACTTAATAAAATTATTTTATAATATTAAATTAAACTTAGTTACATAAGGCTAATAATAATAATATAATTAATTCGTAATAGCCCGGTATTAAGTTCACCCAGATCTCATCTCCATAGCCCATTTATTTTCCATCACACTTCGCAATAGTCTCGACGCCTGCCGAGACCTGCTCATGGGTATATCGTTCCATTGACATATCCTGGGGCGGGTCACGGCGGGCATACAACATTACATCAAACTTCTCAAAGGGGCCTCTACGCGTTGGATCCATATCCCCGCGCACGCCTATCGGGCTTGACATGTGATTTAAGAGAGATAAAATATAATAAATTTAATGTACCTACTAACGTAGATTTCAATTAATAGTAAAGTGAAATTGACTTTGGCTAAAATGTGGCAGTGGACTATGGTAACTTATTTTGTATGAGATATACATAAAACAATATAATATATATTAAAAAAAAGGCAACCGTTTTACTTTATTTTTTGCAAAGAAAAAATAAGGAATCGATATTATATTTTTCGGAACCCGTACGCAAATCCGTGAGAGCAAAACGCTCATAAATGTTTACGAGTGCTAATGCTGCGATTTCCTTTATTGCTACTAGATTTGCTTCAGTGACTATCTGTAGGTTCGTATCACAGCTAGATATCAGACTTTTATTTCCGTTTATACCCAAGTTTCATTCTCCGTGTTTTTTTTTGCGAGTGGATAGTATAAAATTGTTTGTTCCTTGAATCTGCATTCCTCCTTTTACACAATGCTATGCTTTTTGATCCGGTTTTCAATATCAGTTAGATACGTATTCTTTTTTATTTTTTGTATACAATATAATCTAATTAATAGTCAGCAACATAAGCCTATATAATATTTAGCCGTGTGGTTTCCGGCAGACTAGAATAGAATCACTCCCGTCTCTTCCCATGGATGTCGTACAAGGCGACTAAGGAAAATACATTATAAAACATCGATCAGGCGTCCCCAACCCGTCTGGCCAGCGTGTGGAGTGTAGGCCAAATCCTCCTTCTGTCTGGGACGGACGAGAAAGGGTCGTGCTCCTGTAGTGGAGACTAAAATGACCTGATGATGATGATTATAAGCCTGCATTTATCCACCGCTGGATAGCCTTTCCCAATGCTTTCCACCATATGCGATCCTTTGCTTTCCGCATCCAACCGCTGCCAGCCACCTTGAGGTCGTCGATATTGAGAGTTGGCACCCAACGCTTCGTCACCCCATACGTGGCTTCCATTCTAGGACTTTCCTCCCCCATCGGCCATCGCTGACTCGGCAGATGTGGCCCACAGCCACTTCATTCAATTAATAGTAAAAAAATAACCGTGTTCTAAAAAAATATACCTATACGTGCGAAGAAGACTCGGTTGGCCAGTTATTAAATAATTAAACAATTAAAGTATAACTTTGTTCCACGCAAATAATTAATACTCTCGAAGTCACATTTTTTTATATATGAGAGGGTGGCAAACGAGAATGTGGGTTACCCGATGGAAAGCAATCACCACCGCCCATGGATATCAACACCAAGAGGTCGCCGATCCATTACCGGCCTATACACCTTCCTTTCTTATTCTTATTCAATTTGTTTACATTGTTCTTTCTGGTGCCCTCACTCACAGCAACCCTCAAAGGAATTGTTATTTAGCTGCTGTATTCTGTGAGGTGGAGGTACTTCCCCAGTCGGGCAGCTTAAAAATACGCTATTTGCTACCTCTCCTTTTAACAGAGTCTCGTTTGTCAGTTAGCAGGGTGCACCACGTACAGATGATGTTGGTTTTGGTTCATAGATGTTAATGAACCTCTTACACCCTAATCACTCGCATCAAATCCTCGAAATCGCAGCGATCCCTATGATATGATGCTCTATTATCTGCTTACTATTTCAGAATGTCAATGTTCGCCGATGATAATTTATAAGCACAATAAAGCGACTTGGCTTAACGAATGTCATCTAATAACAACCTGTGTCCTGTGTACGTGTGTGTGAGTGTGTGTGCGTTTCTGTGTGTGTGTGCAGAATACGGATCATATAAATATATAGGTAAATGTAAAAAAAAATGGCCAAGTGCGAGTCAGACTCGCCCATGAAGAGTTCCGTAGCAGTAAGTAACATAATATAAAAGTTCTTGTAGTTCGTTGTAACTTTGATCGATGTTTTAATAATAGTGTATCTTATTTAATTAAGTTATTGATAAGTAAACATTATAATTAGGTACCTAAAATGATGGGATTTAAATCTAACTTTATGCGAGCCCATAAATGCCTGTGATAGCTAAACATAACACAACAACAATAACAAGCCCATTTATTTCCAATCATTTACAATTATTAATTTTGCATGCATTTTTAAATTATTATTTCATTCATTATTTAGATTTATGTAATTTATATATATATTATTTAGTTTACATAGTATTTGTTATTTATAAATTATTTTTATTATCTCTCACTATTTAGCGCTGTGTTGCTTCATTTGTTATTATCGCCATTGATCGGAACCCCTTCACGGGTATAGGCCTCCTCCAGCTTTTTCCAGGTTTCTCTGTTCAATGCACATTTTCTCCAATCTTCTCCCGCTTTCTCTTTTATATCTTCTATCCACCTTTTTCTTGGGCGTTCCTTCTCCTTTTTCCTGTTGGACCTTCCCATTTAACCATCTCTAGTGTCCATCTTTTATCCGTGTATCGCGCAATATGGTCAGCCCATCTCCACTTCTGTTTTAGAGCATAATGTAAAGTATCTATAATTTTCGTTTTTCGTCTTATATGTTCGCTCTTTACTTTTTGTATTCTTCTTATTTTCAATATGCTCCTTTCCATTGCTTTCTGGCATGCCACTAGCTTCATTTTTATTTTAGTATTGTAAGTCCATGTTTGGCAACCGTATGTGAGAGTAGGTAGAATGCAGGTATCTAAGACGGTTTTCTTTAGGTGGAGGGGAAATTCTGAAACCCCAATATCTTTTTTGAAGACCTATCCATAAATACCCCACATATATGGGTTAGATAAAAAAAAAAATGAATTTCTGTTCAAAATTTATTGTTTTTTTTTTCCTATTTTTGTATGAAAATCTTAATGCGGTTCACAGAATACATCTACTTAGCAAGTTTCAACAGCCCCCTTACCACCATCTCTTATTGCGATTCAATAACTGAATAGAATGCTTATTCATACCAATGAATAAGCGACTCTCTATTACATTTGAAATAGAGTCGCTTATTCATTGGTATGAATAAGCATTCTATCCAGTTATTGAATCGCAATAAGAGATGGTGGTAAGGGGGCAGTATAGTTCTTATAGTTTCGGAAATAGGTGGCTGTGACATACGGACGGACAGACACAAACATGACGAATCAATAAGGATTCCGTTTTTTGCCATTTGGCTACGGAACCCTAAAAACACTCCCTGTAAAACACTTCTTTAAAGTGTAAAGGTGAGCAATGTCAGCATGCGAAAGGTTCCGTGTTCGATTACACGTTCTAGATTTAAAGCGCTGACCGTTTCGGAACTGTGCAAACAAATGTCTAGAACGTAGATTTAAGAAAATAGAATGATTAAAAATGGATATGGCACTTGAATTATTTGCAGTGTCTCATTCCCCAGTACTTGCTTGATCCGTAGAGATCTAACGTCTCTTTGCGTTCTATACAAATTATATCACTCTCAGTGTATTTAAAAGCTGCCCGATTGGGAAAGAACCTCTACCTCGCAGAATATCAAACCGCAGCCTAATGACAATTCTCTTGATGGTTGTTATGTTTCTGCGTGGGAGTGAGGTCACCAGCAAGAAAGGAGTTGCTGCGTTGGTAGAGAACGTGGTGGCGCGCTAGCGATATTTCACGTGGCAAACATTTACATGTTTACATCCATGTTCTAGTTTCGTGAGTATGTATATGGAGATTTTACGTGTATTATTTTTTTTTATTGAGAGGCGGGCAAACGATTATGCGGGTCACCTGATGGAAAGCAATCACCACCTCCCATGGAGTTCAGCAACACCAAGGGGTCGCCGATCCGTTACCAACCTATACTCCTGCCTTTCTTTCTGGTGACCTCAATCACTGGCAGCCTTGGCAGGAACACAACTCAAGGGAATTGTTATTTTGCTATGCAGACTTTCTTATGCCGTATCCACTTATACCTTGTCTATTATTTTCTACACAGAATTTTACATCTATGTTCTAGCTACGTGAGTGTCACACGGAGTCTTTACGTGCCTTTGTAAATTGATCTCATCCTTCCACTATGCGCCGTTTATTTACCCTTTGTAAAATTAACTTTAGCTAAATTGTGGTTGTTTTGTTTTAACTAGTCCATATTACTTCTGAACACAGGTATGTTCTTATTTACTAACTAAATTAGCTTAAAGCAGTGTAAGATAATTTTCTTTTGTAAAATATATTCTTTCAATTTTGGTCCCAACTAATATATTACTACACTAAACTAATATGTTAATAACTAGCTGTGCCCGCGACTTCGTCCGTGCGGAATAGTTATTTTTTTATTATTTGTTTATATTAATAAAAATCTAAAATAAAAGGAGCCTACGTTAGTCCTTATTACATCAGCATAAATACTGTCAGTTATTTGCATCATATGTCAGTCAACGGTTAATCCCTGAAACGGCTGGACCAATTATGACGGGGCTTTACTAGCAGATTCAGTCCAGCCGTTTCAGGGATTAGCCGGAACAAACCGACAGACAAAAATTGTAAAAAAAAATATTTTGGTATATGTACCGTGTATACATCCATATGCATTTTGTAAAAAGCACAGTTATTTTAATACTACAAACAGATACTTCAATTTTATTCATAATTATGTATAGATTGTTTTCGTATTAGAGTCCGGTAGATGTGGGTAAAATGACGGGAATTTTCGATAACTTTAAAATAAGTAGATATGAATTTCTTATTTATGCCCAAAAACTGCAAATTTTATCAGTGGCTTGTTCTTTTTCCATTATTAATTCGGGGTTGGTGCTGTATGTCTCTTTCTTCCATTCACCCTTAAATCAGCCGTTGATGCATGAGAACGTGACTATGCTATCATTGATTTGTTCACTTGACTTAGGTACATTTCATATAATTGACATTAAGAAAATATATAGGTACTGTTACCTTACACACATTTCACTTTGAGTATTATTATTCATTTAGATAGGTTTATTAAGAGAAAAATACATTCTAAAAATCTAATTTTATTTTGGCAAATGTAGACGAAACAAGATTATTTTTTATTGTAATACCTATGTATTTATCCACCTTTGAGCAAAAGAAGATTTCTATTCTATTCTCCAGCAGAGGTTTATTCAAGTGCTCTTTATAATTATTTTTTCTTCAGTTTTACTAATATCGTCTTGTCATCTACGATACTGTCTAGATTTATTTTTATTTACCAGTTTATACTTAGTAGCTTATGTTTAGTTCGTCTGCGAAAAGCCGGGCAGATTAAGTCAAACTCAGTTTATAAATTTGACATTAACTTATTTAGGCAAATAAAGGAATTTTATCTTATCTCATCTTATATTAAGTTAAAACATAGTGTCTGTAATCGATTTTTGTGAGTTAAAACCCACATTCCAATATTAGATTGAGCTTAAATTTGTCCTAATTCTTTGGGTCCCCTGGCAATGCACGATGATCTAATTGCTGCCATTTTTAACATAATATGGAGGCCGACAGAAAATAGCGATTTCTAATTTTCCCATTAATCCATGCGAAATACAGTAACTTAACTTTTAATCCTTTGATATTAATAACAAGTAAAAGCTTCTTTAAAAAAATATTGGAAAGTCAGTTTACGGACGATAAATTTACGTGATAACGTCATAAGAAAACATCGGCCGATAGAGTGGAAAAGAGATCCTTGTTCCGCGCTCTCGCTTGCCCGCTTGGCTCAGGCGGAACGTGGCAATGAGTCATGCATTTTCGTGCAGTCGGTTCGTTCGTTCGTCGATTTATAAGACGTTATCACGTCAAAATAAATAAATAATAAATAAATATTTCTGGACAATTTACACAGCGCCATCTAGTCCCAAATTAAGCGCAAAGCTTGTGTTATGGGTACTAGACAACTGATAAATGTACTTAAATATTTTTTTTTTAATACGTACTTATTATACATAGAAAACACCCAGACCAAGACAAACAGACGTGTTCATGCACACAAATGTTTGTCTTGTACAGGAATCGAATCTCGGAGTCAAACTGGCCATTGCTAACCGTTCGACCACCGAGTTCGTCTCAAAGAATCGTCAAAAAGAATGATATTTTTGTTCTATAATAAAATAAATAAGGGTGCAATATCGACACATCTTTGTCCCATTTTGGCTCACTTTTACGCCCATGACTACTCCACAACCACATTAAAACAAGAAATAAGCTCTGAAACGTTGGATATTCTACCTTGTTTGTGTACCGTGACTTGGTACGTGTACCATTATTCGTAAGGTAAATACGCACAGCGTGTTTATATTCGGTTACACGGCTGTGTGCTTGGCCAAGTTAAGGAAGGAACGCTGGTATTTGCTCATATTGATAGACACTATTCTGTAAATATTTTTCCTATTCGCATGTCTTGTACTAAGATAAATATAATGATTTTATTATGAACTGAATGTTCGTAACCCAAATGCTAAAGTTAGATGATAAAATTACTTAGAGAAACCCTAAATTTAACTAAACATTAATAATAATTATTGCCGGCTAATGCGTGTCCAGTCCTGTATGGCTGATTTCGAAAATTAGTTATACGGATTCTACCTGTATTTGATTGAGGTGGCTGCTTTATAATTTAAGTACTTTTTTAACTCTGTTCTCATGTAAGTGGATTATTGTAATCTATTATGAGAATAAATTCTTTAAACCTATAATCGTAAATATACTGTTAATTAAATACAATGTAATTTTATTAATGCACACTAACTACATCTTCCTAACCTTGTTAATGATATAAAAGCAAAACCGAATGTTAAAAATAAATATAACGTATGTATGTGTAACAACCCTTATTCATCCCACTGCTGGGATACGGGTCTCCCCTCAATTGAAGGTGTTTAGAGCATACTCCACCACGCTGCTCAACTGCGGATTGGCGGAGGTAAGTGTTTTCAAGCCGCCTGATGGCTACTGACTTGGCTTAAAGACTGTCATCTAATGCCAACAGCCGGGACCCGTTGGTCCCGGCTGTTGGCACTTCGGAAGGCACGTTAAGCCGTCGAATACGAATAGTACCAGTGGTTTATTAATAACAGAATGTTAATAATGACTGTCAACAGTCATCGTCAATGAACAGAACTTTTTTTATATCCCAAGCAAAGCTTATCTGGTCCTTTCCTTGAATTCGATAAAATAATCAAAATGGTACATACTCATGACACCGTTGGTCCCGACTTCAATGTTGTCAGTAGATGACAGTTCATACGCCTTCTACGGGTGGATTGAAAACACTGACCTTCGCCATGGTGGAGTATGCTTGCAATATAATATATAGACGAGCTCGGTGGCGTAGCGGTCAATGACGCGGCTTCGACACCAACGTGGGTTCGATTCCCACATAGGACAAACATTTGTGTGCATGAACATGTCTGTTTGTCTTAGTCTGGGTGTTTTATATGTATCATAAGTATGTATTTACAAAAAAAAAATGTATTTACGTATGTTTGTCAGTTGTCTAGTACCCATAACACAAGTTTCGCTTACTTTGGGGCTAGATGGCGCTAAAAAAAATAAAAATATCTTGCAACTGAATTGAGGGGAGATTCATATTCCAACAGTGGGATAAATATGGGTTCATGGCGATATACTTAAAATATGAATAACTTGGCTCACAGTCCAACACACATTTTTAGATGGTAGTATATACGAGAAGTATATAGTTATAGCCAAATAACGGTTCCCTTCAGGGCTGTTGTGTTCCTGCGAGTGAGTGAGGTCACCAGAAAGGAAGGAGGTGGAGAAGCGATAGATATTTAATGTTGCGAGCGTTAATATGGCTATGGTAACCGCTTCACATCAGGTGGTGCTTGTATGCCACCCCACGTAGTATAAAAAAAAAAGAAAAAAAAGGTTTTTGGTGTTTATGTGCGATTTTATCGTCTCATCAAATATCAGCCAGCTGATCCCAAGCTGATGTTTATTGAAAATTGGACAGAAGTCATAAACTTTGCCAAAAAATTTTAATGTAATACGCAATAAATCATTTTCGGGTGTCTTTTTTACTGAACAATAAAATAAAAAAATAAAATTCATTTATTTCGGATAAATTACATGATCCATTGATAGTACATAACATTTTGAAAATTATTGAGAATTTCAATTTTAAAATTTAGAACTTCAATTGAAATACCTACAAATCTCAATGTTAAATAAAATTAATGATGTCAATGTTTAGTTAAAATTAAATGTATATATAAATGTCCATTACAATGAAACGATTTACCAAATTAAATACAAATAAATAATCATAACCTATACAATACTGAACAATAGGTTTCTGGAATTCGATTTCCTTTTTAAGTATACTGCAAAGCATAAGGAAGGAGATGCTGCGTTGGCAGCGGGGGTGGAGGCGCGCGAGCGATATTTTATGTTACGAGCGTTAATATGGCTACGGTAACTGCTTCACATCAGGCGGGCCGTATGCTTGTCAGCCACCCGACGTAGTATAAAAAAAAAAAAAAAGCAACAAAGAGTCAAGTATCGAATACATTCATAAAATGATGTGAGATTTTGTAATATACACGGTTAACCTGTCCCTAAAAAAATTCTTCCTGTCGACCTTTTCATTATTTCAGTCGATGGAGATCCACTGCTGAACATAAGCCTTCCTCTTATATTTCCCAATGATCATTTTGATCATGCTGAGGGATTCGCAAAGTACGCTATGCCATATCTCTTTACGCCAGAACCTCGTTTGTCAGTCAGGATGCAATATGTGTAGGCGAGGTTGGCTTTGGTTTTATGATCGATAGATAGAGTATGCTTTATTTGCACAATAAGAGTACAGAGATTACAATTAAAATTATTAACAAAATGTTTTTTTGCAACAAGGCGGCTTTATTGCTGAAAGCAATCTTTTCAAGGCAACCTTGAGGTAACGAAACAATGCATGAATTGGGTAGGGTTTGGGTAGTGGTTTATGATGCTGATGAACCACTTACACCCCTAATATTCATGTATAAATGTCGCGCATTGCCTGTGAAAACTCTTGTTAGGGTTCCGAACCTCAAAAGGAAAAACGGAACCCTTATAAGATCACTTTGTTGTCCGTCTGTCTGTCTGTCTGTCTGTCTGTCTGTCTGTCTGTCAAGAATTTCTATGTCGAGAATGCGTAGAGGTATCAAGCTGAAATTTGAACTGTATACTCAGGTCTATGGTCCCATGAAGTTAAAAAAAAAATCAAACTGCTAAGTTTACGTAGAAAAATGTTACGGCCGTTTATTCAGCAAAAAACGCATATTTCGACACACTCAAGGGAATCAAAACCTATAGGGTACTTCCCGTTGACCTAGAACTATGAAATTTGGCAAGTGACATCGTTATAGACTACAAGTACAGGAATAAATCTCAAAACTATACATTTGTAAATAGATCTTAAAAAATAGGGGGTCTATATTTTTTATAGGGTGTCGAAATTTCAAATTGAAAGTACTAGTTCAAATGGGGTATCATATGAAAGGGCTTGATGTACACATTGCAAAATATATTTTATTTATTTTTTTCGACGCATTATTTCTTAGTTATAATGAAAAATATCAATTTAATAATGATACTACGTACTTACGGAACCCTCGGTGGGCGAGTCCGACTCGCACTTGTCCGGTTTTTTTTTAAATGTAGCACTGTCTCCTGGGATAACTTTGGCAGGAAGTTTAACCGTTTAACATTTTCATCATCTGTCAAATTATAAGAAGTAAAGTCCTGACTTACACACTCTGATTCTGATTCTGATTCCTGACTTTCAGTGGCACAAGCCAGTTAATACAGATCCTTGCTGTCAGTATATTTATGAAATAAAAAGGATTTTTGGAAATTCGTACGAGACTACACGTGACAAATTATTGAAGTCGTTTATTAACCGACCTCAAAAATTTAATGGTATTATTTTGGTAAATTCTATTTTTAATTAGTTTATTGCAATTGTGTTGCCAAATTAGTGAGCCTTTACTCTAAGTGATTTTTTTTACCCTGCATTTTTATGTAGGTAGTTGTAAAGAACTGCAAAAAATATTTGTGAACATAAAAATGGGTGAATGTTACTAAATAGGCACAAAAAGCAACAATATATTTTTATAAATAATAATTACAATACAACATAATATATTTCATAAATATTACTATTTGTATCATAACATTTCCAGAGTATATTTACGTAAAGTCACGGACAAAATAAGAGCGAAAACAACATTTCAAACAAATCCACTAAGATTTTACGAACGCAGAGATAATTCCATAATTCCGTGCGACTAGCGCCTCTATGAAATTTTCGGCTATCCTATGAACCATTTTTCATTATGTTTCCATTGTCTGTGTAGAGATGGCGTTACTGTCAACGTTTGAGGCTTGTTCGAGGCTTTTATCTAGGGTTTCGATATAACTAGAAACTAGGAACAACTACCAATTGCCATAGTAGCATATAAGTAAATAAATATTTCTGGACAATTTACACAGCGCTATCTAGTCCTAAATTAAGCGCAAAGCTTGTGTTATGGGTACTATACAACTGATAAATGTACTAAAATACATTTTTTTTGTAAATAAATACATAGAATACATAGAACCAGACCAAGACAAACAGACATGTTCATGCACACAAATGTTTGCCTTGTGCGGGGATCGAACCCGCGACTTCGGAGTCGAGCTTGATGGTCGAATGGTTAGCAATGGCCACTTTCCATTGCTAACCATTCGACCATCAAGCTCGTCAACTGTGACTGCGGGTTAGACTATCTTAATTTTCTGGTTTTATCTGATTTTATGCTATCTAAAAAATTATAATAAATAAAACATATATTTTTGACAATGTTTTTCCTTATGGCGTTTACCAATCACAAGAAGTTTTTTGTCCAATTCCTTGTGAACTTTCTGGGCAGAAATATGTTCACCTTTTATTCATGATCTTGGCAAAGTCTCTGCGACTTCTTCCGCTTGGAGATAGGCACACTGAGACACCGGTACCTAAACTTAAAACTGAAATGAGTTTTAATACTCTCCATTGGTGAATACCGTATGAAAATAAGAAAATCAGTAGTTTTTGATGGCAAAATAATAATTTTTGTTTAACATTAGTAAACAAAAACATGTTTTTGTTTTCATAAAGCAACCACAAAATATTGCTATGTCAAAAGTTTCATGTTTTTATTTACTTATGTTAAACAAAAAATATTATTTTGCCATCGAACATCTGCCTCGTCTGTCTGTCAGTCTAAATGTGATAAAATAAAATAAAAACTACTGATTTTCTTATTTTCATACGGTTTTCACCAATGGGGAGCATGATTGAGAAAGTTTAGGTATATAATTAATTATATTTTAGGTATATAATTGAGAAGCTCGATTGCGTCGTTGCGCGTGTCAGTCTAATCGAACACGCCAGTTAAGCAACGTCGACTGCCGCCTGTCTATGGATGGGTTTATTTTTGTCGAGCTCCTCCGTGCTTCGGAGAGCACGTTAAGCCGTCGGTCCCGGCTGTTATCATTAGATCGCAGTCGTTAAGCCAAGTCAGTGCCCTTATGGAGGCTTGAAAACACTAGCCTCCACCAACCCGCAGTTGAGCAGCTTGGTGGAGTATGCTCTAAACCCCTTCGATTGAGGGGAGACCCATATTCCAACGGTGGGATGATAGGTATATGCCGATATAATTAATTACAGTCTTGTCTAAACTGGCTGAATAATAATATCTAAACAATATGATGATTTTTCGGTGCAGGTCCACCACCCATTCCCACCACTGTATCTCCTATGTAGCCATGATTAACAGTGGCGTACAACAAACTTGATCCAAATCAGGTGACCGATTATGCATATAGCCCGCTTGATGTGTATCCCATAGACCGTATTCTAAAGATGTTCACAACACTAATTATGCCTCGCGCGCCGTCCACCTCGTTACCATCGTATGAATGAGTTTCTTGATAACTTCACTCACTCGCAGAAATACATCCATCCTGTAGGCCTTTATGAAACTATTATTTTGCTCCTGTGAGTACTTTCCGTCTGGTAGCTTACGTCTGGTAGTATACGTTGTATCCTACCAATATTTGCTAGAGCCCAGTTAATCAGTGCACCGCGTGCAGTTGAGATTGGAACACCTAAATTAATTTGCACTGGCTATCGACACAGTAACATTCTTTCGAATTTTCGAATCATAGTTTCTCCGCACGTTTGTACTTCGAAGCTTGGTTACGAAACCTTTCTTGTAGTAAACAATTTTTAAAACGCGCTGTGCATAATTTGTGGCCAGTGAATGCGACTGCTCGGGTATTTAACGCGTTATGCTCGGCTCTGTAACGTTCGTATGAGTAAAGTCAGCAGTCGGCAAGGAGGGAGCGAGACGCAGCGAAAGATCAAGTTTTCACCTAAGTCGTGTGGTTTAAAAAGTGGTTAAAAGTTGATCACCCGTTTCGCAATTTGTCATATTGCTAAGCGGGAAGTCAAATTCCAAAAGCTAAGAAGGAGTAAGAACCCCTACTAATTTCTTCTAATTAAATTCGTTGTGAGTTCCAAGGCAGCCAGGTCTTACCGGTCTTACCCCCAGGCCTGCAATGGACTTCATTGTTCATTACCTTTTTTGGTGGTCGCTGCTGTTAAACCTGGCTACACAGGAGATACAGAGGTGGGAATGTGTGATGGGCCCCTGTCCCGTTCTGTCGTTTGGTCAAACACATACATTTTTTTAATAGCGGCGCTGGCGCGCCTTATAAACTTACTCTTCGAACAACTAAATCTCTTGAACATAAAAAAGATATTGTTGAAAGATGTGCATTTTCCACGACAGACACTCACATTTTGATTGATGATCGGAAATCGCCCCTCTTTGTCTCACGCTGGGACTTTTTCTAACACTCGAGTCGACAAATGATTTATTGATTCCTTACATAGCTATTGTTCAATGTACTTTTTTTTGTTATTGAGGCTTTAGCTGAACAAATTGGCGCTCTCAGAAGGAGTTTTAGAATTCCTTAGCGGTGTTGGAAAAACGAAACACTTATGGCCTCACTTTGGTCACTTCTCTTTTTGTCCTATTAGGTAAAACTATAGATGCCAAAGCCATTATTAACTATTGTAATTACATAGTTAATAACTGTGAATAAAATAACGCTGTATGCTCCAGCATACAGCGTTATTTTAGTAGAGATGAATTTGAGCAGAGATGAAGTTTTTGCTTCTGTCGTATGGTCCACCATACGACAGAAGCAAAAACTTCATCTCTCGCTCGGTATCGTTCCCTCCCTGCCGAGTTTACCTGAACGAGTGTTGTTAGAGCGAGAGAACCGAGAGTGATGCGTTACATATCGGAGCGTGATAGCTCAGTCTCATTCGCTCCGCAAAATTAGTGCACGGCGAACCTAAATATGTTTCCATTAATATTATAAATATGGCATACGCATACCAAAATTCATCAGAAAACGGTTCTCGTCGCCTGGGCTATGACTATCGCTATCCTTATCATCTCGGCGCTTTATTATACTTGCTATCTCTTTCCCTCGCTAAGTACGTAATCGATGTAATGGCGCCTTTTAACTTGCAAAAATATGAAAGTAACTTACTACCTATACGCGTTATCAAATATTATTGTGTACTTTAGTGTGATATGTGATCCCTTGAGCTTTATTTACTTTATCATATTGAATTGTTCATACACGTAATACAAAAGACGGCATTTATACCTAATTCAATCAATTGTAATAAACGGCAGTTACGTCCGCTTGTTTGTGCGAACTAATTGTGAGGTGAGACAGTTGTGTCACTTTTCGGGTGTAGATGTTTGATGCTTGTGGCATATACATAGTATTTATAACATCATTGTAATAACCACTTTTAAATAAATAACTTTATCTAATCTCATACTGAATTAAAGAGATTAAAAAACTAAAGAGAATCTTAATGTCAGTCTTTTACGCACAAGACATCAAAATAAATTTAAAAAGTTACTTTTTGATACAGCTCTTCTATGGACAACTGTACTGTGTAATCTGTGAAACGTAATCTGTGTGACTACGTAATCTGTGAAAGCGGCACCGCGCGGCGCGTCGCGCATGCGCACCACGCATGCTCCATCTGCAAATGGATTTATAAGTAAGAAATGAAGCTGTTAAATTAACTTCATGGTTTTATTTAAAATATTATTGTCATCTATTTCATGAGATTAGATAAAGTAGTGTATGAAACTGCACATAATTAGGTCTTAAAATACTCGTGTGGTCTATTATCACATTCGCCTTCGGCTCATGTGATAAACTCACACTCGTATTTTATGATCCCTTATTATGCAACAGTTTCATAAACTACTATTGTATCCTTTAATCCAATTAAATAACAATGGTATTGAGTATCGTGATATTGGGAGCGGACGAGCGGTCCTATTGGAGAAATACCTCTAATACTTTTCAGAATAATAAAACCAATGAATAATAATTCTCGGGTTGTTGTGTTCGTGCGAGTGAATATTATGATGAACTTGAGGGTGTTGCTTTAAGCGGGGATAATGTGCGAGTAATACGTGTTATAGCGTCTGAAGGCCTCGATTCATACTGGGCTGAACGCTGGTTTACATTTGACATGATAAATAAAATTGTACCTGACGATTGAGCTATGTAAATTTCATCGAAATCTTAAGTTTAGATATCCAGAATTTGGGGTGTAAGTGGCTCATCATCACTATTATTGAGCCAAAGTCAACGTCACTTGCACGTGGTCTTGCTGATTGCCTAACAAGACTCTTGTACTCTTGTGAAAGATCACAAGAGTCTTGTTAGGCACAGTAGTTGAGGTGCACAGCGCCAATTTTAAATTGCACGATTGGAGCTGACTGAGGGAGTATCTTCACCTCACTGAATACCGCATCGAAATAACAACTCCATTGTGAGTTTTGTGTTCCTGCGAGTGAGCGAGGTCACCAGGATGGAAGGAGTTGCTGCGTTAGTGGCGGGGATGGCAAATTGCGAGCGATATATCGTGTTGCAACTGTTGTAAACGTTTATATGGCTACTGTAATAGCTTCACCCTTGGCGGGTCGCTTGGTAGTTTTCCAACCAAAAATAATACTCATTATAATTATATCCAATCTTTTGGCTCTTACACCCAGATTTATGCTCCATATTTTACACTCTTGAAGATTTTCACAGCGTAGTTGACATATCGTCAGCATATTTTCAGTTCTTCACAAACATTATTCGAGGGGTTGTGAGTTCTCATTCCGTTGGACTTAATGATTATTGTTCCATGGCTGAGATACGGATTTCATTTGAATACATTGGTAACAATGCATTGAAGGGAGTGCAAGGTACGAGCGTGAGCAGTACAATACGCTCAACCGCACGTTAAACCTCTAGTATCGCTTTTTCACTAATAAGCAAGGAAGTACAGCCTACGTGTTCGTTGAGCAGCAATAGATTCACTTCATTCACCTGGCTTCGCTTAGTGCAGCTCTAGTGAAAACGGCTAACCAGAGCGACGTTTTTGTACACATAACAAAACAAGCGCGGGTTGTGTGCGAGGATGTGTTGACAGAAATGTGTGCAAAGTACACGAGCAAGAAAATACCATCACTAAACGTTCTTTGTTAATGGTAAGGAAACATAAGTAGTAATTAAATCTCCTTCCTTTCTGGTGACCTCACTCACTCGCAGGAACACAACAACCCTCAAGGGAATTGTTATTTGGCTGCGGTATTCTGTAAGGTGGAGGTACATTCCCCAGTCGGGTAGCTAACAATTACGCTCCCTACCTCTCTTTTCGCCAGAGCTTCATTTGTCAGTCAGCAGAATGCACCGCGTGCACGTGAAGTTGGCTTTGGTTCAAAGATGTTGATGAACCACTTACACCCCAAGATGTTGATGTGCCATCAAGTGACAATTCACTCGTGTGATAATATGATTAAAGAGTCGCTGTAAATAAAGGTCCCACCATTTTTAAAACAACCACCCAGGTATTACAAATTGGCTGCTAAATATACATTTAGATGATATTTCCTTAAATTAACACCTGTCATTGATTAATAACTTAGCGGAACAATAACCGCGAATCTCTTTTCTCTTGCACTGCATTCTTTATTGTTTGTTTTATTCTCTTGTTGCATTATTGCCCAGATATCCAGTCTAAGGTGACCTCCACAGCTCCGGTTGTGAAGTAAAAATTCAACGACAAGTCATTTATATCTTCAGACAATACCGTGTCGTAGTATACTGGTTGCATTATTCAAACTAATGTGCATCGTCATTGCTCTCCATATCTTTATGTATTCATATGATGCCAAACAATATTTCATTTTTGTTCCAATCTGATTTCATAATTGTTTCCTTAACCTTTTGAGTAATGGAAATGTGGGAAATTTTCTCGTGTAGTAGAAATATTGCAGTAGTTAAATTTGCAATGATGGGTACCTATTATCCTATTAAGTTCGGTGATATCGATATTGTATTAGATAATTAATAATGACCAGATTTGAAAAATTACAAATAATCGTGGTTTATACGTCAACCGCGACATCGTATGCGCGTATCTCGGTATTCTGTAGAAATTTTAAAAAATTCTTCCTTAGCGGATACTTACGTCATGATAGCTACCTGTATGCCAAATATTAACCCGATCCGTCTAGTGGTTTGAGCTGTACGTCGATAGATCAATCAGTAATGGTTGTCTTTTATAGGAACAGTAGGAACAGAAGAAGAATAAGATAAATGTAAAATTATATTTTTCTAAATAAGTAAACTTTTTAAGCTAATCTAATGAACAAATTCATTTTTCGCGTGTGTCTTTATTTAACTAATTATATAATAAAACTTTATTCATTATGTTCGTTCATATATTCAAACACAGGCGATACCGCGGCCGGTTGCTAATTTACAAAAAAAAAAAAAAATGTTTTTCAGGTTTAAATATTTTTCAGTGGATTTAAAACCACTTACGCACGTATTTTAATATTTCTCATAAATTTATTCTAAGCGTAAAACAGTAATAAATTTAAGATATTATTACCATAAAATAAAGTTACGGTAGTTCAATGAATATAAATTACTTACTTTCCCAAATAGCGTACAAACAATTTTAAAATAACAATACCGAATTGGAAGTTATAACAAATTTTAGTCCGCATAATTTATATTTTACGTCAGAGTTTTCTAAATACTAAGGTGGCAAAGAAGTATTAGACTCGACTGGGAGTAAACAGTTACCTCTGCCAATGAATGCGTGCAACATTACAAATATACTTACGCATTTATTATAATATGCTGCAATACCCTGAGAAAAGCTCGATAGAAAGAGCCATTCTACATTTTAATAATGTGTAGGAGTACTATAACTTATACTGTGTGTGTGGGAGAAACTTTGTTTGTTTGTTTGTTTGTAGTATCTTTATTGTACATTGAAAAAAACATATCATACACATATCACATAAACTCCTTCTGACCTATCAGTATACAAATATTTAAATTAAAATATGACGATAATAATTAATTCATCCTCCCACTTCGAGCTCTAAATTACATAAAATAGGGCGTGACCACCAGAGATGTGCGAGGAAGCTGAGCGGTACGACTATAAGTACTGCGATGCTGCGATTATAGATGGGGAAAATACCGGACATTTACGATAAATGCCCAAAAAGTAGTTATAAATTCCCTATTTATGCACAAAACTAGGCATTTACAGGTTTTACGGATCATACATAATATTTATTGGTATCAAATAGTGGAAGGGGTGCAAAAACAATAGTCAGAGAAATAAATAAATAAAATCATTATGAATCTCAAGAACTTAACTTTACTGGGCACTTATCGTAAATGCCTGGCATTTTGCCCATCTCTAGATGGGCGTATTTTCTCCAGAGCTGAGTAGTGCAGATGCGTAGCAACGCTGTGAAACGGTGTGAAAATGAGCGGTGTGTGGATGCGTAGCGGGCTCTTTTCGGGCATGCGAGCGGGTACCTCGCACATAATTATTCCTCGCAACACATCCCTTGCAACCTTATTTTGTATGTACAAAAACCTTCCACCGCTAAACTATTTCCATAAGTTGCGTTGAGCATGGCTAGGTATACGCTTTACGTCTGTGTAATGGTGTATCCAGACATGCCCGACGGCACGGCCGACGGCCCACTCGTGGCTTTTCGCAGCACTCGTGGTAAGTCAGCGCCAAGGGAGTCTACAAGCCGGTGGTAATGCAGGCGGAAAAGCCGGCAGCATATGTGGATACACCATTAGTTGCTCTACTGGGGAAGTACCTCTACCTCACAGAATACCGCAGCCAGATAATAAATTTTGTAAGGGGTTCATCAACATCTTTGAACCAAAGTCAACTTCACCTGCACGCGGTGCACCCTGCTGACTGACAAACGAAGCTCTGGCGAAAAGAGAGGTAGGGAGCGTAATTGTAAGCTACCCGACTGGGGAATGTACCTCCACCTCACAGAATACCGCAGCCAAATAACAATTCTCTTGAGGGTTGTTGTGTTCCTGCGAGTGAGTGAGGTCTGGTGATCTCCTTCCTTTCTGGTGAAAGGAAGGAGATGCTGCGTTGGCAGCGGGGGTAGCGGCGCGCGAGCGATATTTTATGTCGCAAGCGTTAATATGGCTACGGTAACCGCTTCACATCACGCGGGCCGTATGCTTGTCTGCCACCCGTCGTAGTATATAAAAATATCTGAACAAAATATTCAGTACATTAGCTTGAGCACACAATATCGACCTACGATATCTTTTGTCGAATTGTTATCCCCTTACAAAATCAGTAAATCTGTAATGAAACTCTAGATCCAATCGACTTAACCCTCACGGGACGGCAACGAAATGACGTAAATTAAACTCCCACGTCATAGCTTCAACGCGTTCATATAAATCACTGGGCTGAGATAGCGTGTGCGAATTGGCTCTTACGTTATACGTAGGAGCTGCTATAGGCAGTTCAATTTAAAGTTTTCCCTTCCGATATCTATGACGCCTTTGGATCTATGTTTAGTTTGTAATTGGATTATTTGACAACATTGGTTGAACATTCATGTTCAGTTATCGGGACAGGGACCACCACTGTGTCTCCTGTGTAGCCAGAATTACCAGTAACCACCAAAAAAGGCAATGAGCAATGAAGTTCATTATGAGATTACCGCCATGTGGGACGTCGATTCAACAGTGATTGTTCCGATAGTTGTGACGGCCAATGACTTAATCGGCAAGAGCTTCGACCTATATCTCAAGAAGCTCGCGTTGGGAAGCTGGATCAAGGGTCAAATACAGAAAGCTGTCCTCCTTTGCACGGCACGTATTGTGAGGAGGTTTCTGTCTTTGTGACCTTAACCATCGATAGTTTGGATTTTGTTCCCGCTATCGGGGGGATTCTGTTTTATATATTTTTTAATGTATTTTTTTTATATTATATATTAAAAAATTCTGGAATCCTTACAGCGGTGCCAAGTTGACCACCGCTATATCGAGGAGCTGAGATGGTTGTATAGCGCTGCGACAATGACAGTCCGCGTCCAGGACCAGCAGTCTAAACCTATCCAGCTGCAGCGGGGAGTACGTCAAGGGGATGTCATTTCCCCGAAACTATTCACCGCTGCTCTGGAAGACGTATTTAAGACGCTGGACTGGAAAAAACGGGGTGTCAGTGTGAATGGCGAGTACATCTCACACCTTCGGTTTGCCGACGACGTGGTCATAATGGCTGAATCGCTGGAGGATCTCGGTCGTATGTTGGTCGATCTCAATGCTGCATCTCGACTTGTGGGGCTGGGGATGAATTTCGACAAGACGAAAGTCATGTACAACGATTTTGTCATCCCTAGCCCGGTTATCATAGAGAATGCAGCTATTGAAGTAGTTAAAGACTATGTCTACCTCGGTCATTCCATACAGCTTGACCGGGGTAATTTCAACAAAGAGATCGAAAGACGCATTCGACTGGGCTGGGCAGCTTTTGGAAAGCTTCGTCATATCTTCGCCGCGAAAATACCCCAGTGCTTGAATACTAAAGTCTTCAACCAGTGCGTCCTCCCTGCAATGACATATGGTGCAGAGACTTGGACACTGACCATCGGACTGGTCCACAGGCTAAAGGTCGCGCAGCGAGCGATGGAGAGAGCTATGCTCGGGGTTTCTCTGCGGGATCGAATCCGGATCGAAGAAATTCGACGGAGAACCAAAGTTGTCGACATAGCCTTCAGAGTTTGCAAGCTGAAGTGGCAATGGGCCGGTCACATCTGCCGAGTAACTGATGGCAGATGGGGGAGGAAGGTATTAGAGTGGAGGCCGCGCATAGGACGACGAAGTGTTGGACGCCCTCCTACTAGATGGTCTGATGACCTTAAGAAAGCGGCTGGGAGCGGCTGGATGCGGAAGGCGGAGGATCGTATCTGGTGGAAAGCATTGGGGAAGGCTTATATCCAGCAGTGGGTAGATACAGGCTGATGATGATGATGATGATTAAAAAATGTATTCAATAAGATTAAAATTAAATAAATGAGATAATAATAAAAAGTAATAATGAGTTAATTCACGAGGAATTTTGTGAGTCGGATCAGCCGACGAAAATAATAGGATAGAATCGGAAAAGAAAAATCTCCCATGACACTACCAGTAGTGCCAGGTAGTAGTGCCTAGGACAAAAAAGGGAATAAATTTACCTTAATGCTGCAATTTTTATTCCAATATGCCGGCCACCGTTGTCGATTTATAATATCCACTTTTAAAGCCCTATGATATAGGTATCTAAGAAAAGTGCTTATAACCGAAACACAGTATTTATTTCTTAAACTAATAAAAGCTTGTTACGTAACAAACATCTATGATGCAGAGACTTAGACACTGACCAACGGCCAGTCCGTTGGTTAGTGTCCAAGTTTCTGCACCATCCACACGACCATAGGATAAAGGTCGCGCAGCGAGCGTCGGAGAGGGCTATGCTCGGGGTTTCTCTGAGGGATAGAATTCGAAACGAAGAAATTCGACTACTATACTTATATCAAATCATAATTTTGCAAAGGCAAATAAAATGTACTTTAAATTGTAACAAATAAGTATCTTTATTGAAAGCAAAGTTTAACAAAAACTAAATTGCAAAAATTTTTATTTATCATTTGTATTCAACCAAAAATTTCAGTTATTTACAATATAAATAACAACATATAGAGATAAAAATGCGAACTTTATGATCAAAACTTCAGGTAAAGTCAAACCCTTCTCAATTGCCCCGAGACCTTTATTTGCCAAGGTTAGACCTCATCATGAAATACTTCAACTAATTCGCCATGTTAAACAGAATTTTAAATCTATATTTGCATTCAAATTCAAATACAACAAAACTTTTTAAACAAACGCCCTAAACGACCGAAAGGTCTTTAACGGGACGTCGTTGAAACAAATACAATAAAAAGACAAATTAAAAGTTTATTTGAGTTTTATTGTCAAACACGCCTCTCGTAAAGATCAGCAAAATGCGAGGCATCATCATCTTGGGAGGCTGTAAAGAGACGCTGCAAAAATAGGATCTTTTTTTATATACAAGTTATCTTTGTCAATTAGCAGTGTTTTGGCATCACAGTCACAGTTTGTGTAATTGTAATTACTTATAGTATTTACACTCCCTATGGCTCCATTTTCACCGACGCGGAATGGAATGGAAGCGTCAATTTCGCCTCATTACGCGAGAAGGCGCGCGAATTCGCCGGAATGCGCGCGTATTCGCTGAAATGCGAGTATATTGTATTGCAGTGATCAACTCGACCGACTCCCCTTTCGAGCCACTTACCGCGGATTCCACAGGCAGCGTCGACAGTAGCTAGGGAAATTCTCGAGAATGCGCGAAGATTCGCCGGAAGACGCGCAACCTTTTTTGGCTCCTATTTAAGTTTATACGTTATACAATTGACATAAAGTTTATTATGCTATGTACAATTTCATCGTAAAAAGTCGCTTCCATTCCATTCCACGGCGGTGAAAATAGATCCTATCTCTCGTATCGACCTCATCTGAAAGTTGAATTAGAGTGCTTAGTGCGAATCTATTGGTCGCGTTCGAACAACTTCAACGTAAACAAACCGACCAAATAGAAAGAAACTTTCATGCTATGAGTTTATACGACGCGTGTTACATATCAAAATTATGTGGCTTACTTGCTCACATTTAGAAGTGAGCAATCCAGGCTAATTTGGATATGTAAATAAATAATAAATAAATAAATATTGTGAGACAAATTACACAGCGCCATCCAGCCCCAAAGTAAGCGAAGCTTGTGTTATGGGTACTAGACAACTGATAAACATACGTAAATACATTTTTTTTTTTGTAAATACATACTTATGATACGTGTAACACGCGTCTATTAAATTCACAATATGAAACTTTTTCTCAATTTGGTCGGCTTATTAGTAGTCAGTCAGCAGGATGCACTACGTGTTGGTGAGGTCGGCTTTTAGTTTCGTCAATAGTTTCCAAATCGGCAGAGTACTTCAACTAATACATTTTTTATACTCCAATTTCCATAATTCTCTTCATGCTTTCAAGTTTCATGTGTACTATTATTATATGTTATCTCTAAAAATAATTTCGCCTGCCCTCTGCCCAATATCAGCAAGTCTGTCAAGTTTACTGATATTAGCATCGATTAAATGTTAATAAATGGAATATCAAATATCAAACTTTTCACATACCTACTTATTGCAAATGATCAAAGTTATATTAGATATTCGTAATGTCTTCTGTGAAATTTACACATATTATGATGTTTTGTACGATATCAACTGTAAAGTTTTTGATACAAATCTTATGTTTATTTATTGAGCGAATGAACAAAATTAGAGAAGTTTCCAAATTTATTTCCAGATATTTTTTTTGAGTGTGTGAGAATTTATTTCTTCACATGTTATATATTTATATTATATTAAAACAGAAAGTATATTATAATTAATTAAATGGCCTAAATAAAATTAAAAATACTGACAAAAATATGTTAAAATTAAATTTGAAATTAAATTAATATAACAACTTACATTAAAAACTAAAATTATAATAAAATACACAAAAAAAAAATATCATTATCTATATTAATTGTCCCGAGATTCTTCGGGGATTGTGGCCAAAAGGCTGGCCGCATTTCTACGCTGTATAGCGATGGAAATACTTTGGCCTAGATATTGGCCAGTCCTTTGGTCACCCGAAGTCAAAACCAGCTTCTTCGAAGTCTTCCCATCGTCCAAGGTACCAAAGTCATTTCATCGGGCCGTTGCCATCATTACGACTAAGGCCAGGAGGCTCTAAAATAGCTGGTGTATTTGTAGTAATTAGAGCTCGACGGATGATATCCTTGAGGCTGGTGTGATGGGAAATTCTACCTGCATTGCGTGTTTTGGTATGTTAAATTTCATGAAATTTAGTGTGTACTTATTCGATTTCAAATCCAATTCAATTCAAATCAATTCATTATATCATGTATAAGGTAACATCTGAGAAAGTATTTTCTCAGATGTCAGAAAATTCATGTTTTCGTCCTAGATAAATCCGTTAAAGTGCGCAATGTTCAATTTAATTCAATGTCACCCTATTATTCTGCCCTGATAACCCGAAAAGCGGTATCTCAATCAGAGTAAGTTTTGAGGAAATCGACTTTTTGCAAATTGTATATTTTAAAGATGTAAAATGTTTTTAAACGTTTTTTTTTACATATTATTTATTGACATACTCAAAAAATTATACACAATTTGTACCAATACCTATTTTGTGAGAACCGCTATTTTGATTACCAAGAAAGGCGTCAAAACTTGAGATACTGCTTTTAGCTTTGACGTGCTCGTAGAAAACTCCATACAAAAATATTGTATATTTTTGTTTGAAAAAAATACCTCTTTTACTTTGTAATAAAAATTATTTTATTATTTTTTTAACAACTTTATTAACTGCATAACGAAATTACATAAAAAATAATTAAGCTTTTATTTGCTTTATATGAAATAAAATTAATCAAAAGTTTGCAGGCCCCGCCAAAATGACATCCTATTGGCAGGTATTAAACTGGAGAGATTTTAAAATATTTTGTTTTCAGCGAAATTTATTGAGCTTATAAAATCGTCCGGTCGTTCTGTCTGTCCGTTGTCATGAAACTCAAAATTTCGAAATTTTGACTTGGGATTCGTGTAGAGCATGAAAAAGTAGTAATGTAAAGTGACCTTGGTTTTCCGATATCAAATCGGGATTTCGAAAAAAAAGTCGTTCAATCAGTCATACTAAAGACCTTAAAGTCCGTTTTAAAAACAATCTTCTGTATAGGCGTATCTCAAGCCAAACGAACTAATAATAGTCACAATTACTAAGCTGACTATGTTGAGCTGCATGTCGTTTTTATGAAGCCAATTAGCCGTATGTTAATACGGCTAATTGGCTTCATAAAAACAAAAAAAAATGTGACTATTATTAGTTCGTTTGGCTAAAGACAACTTGAGTTATAAAAAAACTTTTTAGTAGTTTTTTTTTATGTTTTAAATCAGATAGCGCTATTTGGCTTATACCATTAGATGCGAAATTGTAATAGCTATCGATTGGTATATAAAAAAAAAAAAACTAAAAAGGCGTATCTCAGACATACCGCCTTTCGGCTTAGCAGGGCAGTATTTTTCTTATAAAGTACATCTTTGAATAATCTAATCATGAATATTCAAATATAAACGTCTTGTTGACATAAACTATATTCAATTTGATAAGTTTATATAACTTAAAATGCTTTATTTGAACTTTAAATAATAGAATTTTGAAGCAGTTTTCTTGAGTTATATTAACTACTATATAATTTATCTACCTCAAAATCGTTTAAAACTATTAAAACATTAGTAAGTTTGATAAGTGCTAACTATTTTATGACTAAAGAATGGGTTTATTATTCAATTAGTGAGTTTGTAAAGCTTACTAGGTATTGAAAATTAAAACATAAAGTTTCAATAAATGAAGTAGAAAACGATGTTAATTTTGAAACAATTTTAGTAACGTAGTTTATTGTAATTTGTAATAGGGTTATAAGGCCGTCCCTAATTGTTTAGTTCAAATGTTGCCATTGAATTATTATTTTTTGTTTATAGCCATACTAAATTGTACAGAAAACCGGCCCTGTTCTATATGGATAGCTTGAGAAGATAGACTATCTCTGTCCTTATAAATAAATAAATATTGTCAGACAAATTACACCATGCCATCTAGCCCCAAAGTAAGCGAAGCTTATGTTATGGGTACTAGACAACTGATAAACAAACGTAAATACATTTTTTTTTGTAAATACTTACTTACATACTTATGATACATAGAAAACACCCAGACTAAGACAAACAGACATGTTCATGCACACAAATGTTTTTCCTATGTGGGAATCGAACCCAGGCGCGTCGTTGACCGCTACGCCACCGAACTAGTCTATCATCTCAGCGTTTAATATACTTGTTATCTCTTTCCCTCACTGAGCGCTCAATGGCGCAATAGAGCCTATTTTATTTGAAAAAATATCAAATGAACCTAAAATATGCGTTAAAATTAAACTTTTTTGTATGCATTCGTGTGATATTTAATCCCTTGGGCTTTATTTGCTTTGTTAACTTAATAGTTAATCATTTAAGTTAACGAATGTTTTAGGTTCATTTTATAGTTTAGCAAGGAAAATAGGCGACACTGAGCCAACTACGCGCTCAGTGAAGTGATATATATTTTGTAATATAACAGAGAGCATTTTTACCTCAATGAATTGTCACAAACGTTAGATACGTCGGCTTTCTTGTGTTGAACTAATTGCGAGGTAAGACAATTGGGTCACTTTTCGGGGGACACAATGACATTTTTGATTCTTTATGCGCAGTTTTACATCTTTCTTGGAATGGAAGCAGTAGATGTATTTTACAAAATAATGTCTACATTATAATACAAAATAAAATTCGAGACCCTAGTTGTTTCAAACATAATTCAACAACTTACCACTAGCCTCGAAACAAATATACATTAAACAGTACTGCTAAGCATCTAAATTTAAGTGAAGTGTACGCTACAATCTTTATTTGCCCATTACTTGGTGGCATTTTCTTGTTCTACGTAAGATTATGTTTACTGCGTGTTATTTATTGTCTTGATAACGTCCCGTAAACTTTAGAAGGTTGTATAACTTTTACCATCCTTTTAAGGAATTTTATGCTATTCTGATAGTAACCAATACGACATTTTGGGGAATTACAGGAATTTTCTTCATCAGGATTAAAGTGGTTCATTATAAATTTTCAGAAGCTCGATGGCGTCGTTGATCATGACAGTCTAATCGAACATGCAAGTTAAGTAACGTCGACCGTAGCCTGTCCATGGATGGGTTTATTTATCTCGAGTCCCGGCTGTTGTCGTTAAGCCAAGTCAGTGGCCTATAGGCCGCTTGAAAACACTGGCCTTCGCCAACCTGCAGTTGAGCCAGCGTGGTGGAGTATGCTCTAACCCTTTTAATTGAGGGGAGATCCGTATCCCAGCATTGGGATAAATAAGGGTTGTCAACGATAAATTTTAGGTTAATAATTTTTATATGAGGGGCAAGCGAGCGATCAAATTGAATTCAACCGATCTGTTGCCAACCTTTCAAGAGAAAAATTTACTCTCTTCTTGAAAGCTCCCATGTCGTATTTATTTGGGAATACTGCTGAGGGAAGTTGATTCCTCAATTTCACAGTTCGTGATAGAAAATGTCTTAAAAAGCGTATGTACGTGTGGTAGAACGCCAATTACCCAGATGATATGGGTGGAATTTTAATTTATGGCGAGTTGTACGATAGTGGAACTCAGCGGCAGGTATCAAATCAAATAGCTCATCCGAGCACTTCCCGTGGTATAATTTATATAGAACGCAAAAAGATCCAACATCTCTTCGTGTAGAGAGTGACTCCAGCTGATCAGAGATCATTGGGTTATCGACGATTGTAACAGTATGAAATATTGATGATTTATTGATGCACAGGCAGAATATACTTTAGATTAAAGCAAAGATTATTTCTTATTCTAGTATGTTTTATTCACGCCAGCAAAATTGAGGGCAGATGCTAGCGTAAATCAATACTAGTATTATAAAACTGAAGAGTTAATTTATTTCATTGTCCACGCTAATCTCAGGAATTACTAGTTCGAATTGAAAGAATATTTCAGTGTTGGATAGCAAATTTATCAAGTAATATAGGATATATAACATTCCGCGACGGCCAATAGGACCGGAGGTTTTTAATCCATGAAAAATGTTGTAAAAACAGGAAAAATTCTACGCGATCGAATCGGGTCACTAGATAAATAAACTTAGTTAATTAATAAAAAAGAATTTAGTTAGAATACCTGAATATCGACTGCATCGGTAAATATACATATATTCTGCTCAAAACTTTCTATACAGTTTTATGCAAACAATTCTTTTACTACAACAATTCTTAATTCAACTACAATTCTTTTATGCAAAGTAATATTGCTACCATGTCGAATGTAATTGTACAATTAATTAAATCACAAAACAAAAATTAATTTGTGGGTTGTATTTATCTTGTAAAATGTGCGGACGTGTGAATTTTGATAATAAATCAGATAACAATGAGTAACTACGGATGACAGTGGGGTAATAAATTTATTTGCTTATATTATTTTGTATTCGGGCTGTAAAATCCCTGTTCGAAATAAAAGCTAAAGTGTGCATATTGGATTCGTCATCATCATCATCAATGATCTCAATGTTGCATCTCGATCTATGGAGCTGAAGATAAGTCTCGATAAGACTAAAGTCGTATACAACTACTTTGTCATCCCTATTTCATCATCATCAGCTTGCATGTATCGACTGCTAGATATAGGCCGTCCCTAATGCCTTCCATCTTAATATGCAATCCTCCGTTTTTCGTAACCATCAACTTTTAACCGCTCCTTTATGGTCATCGATCAGTTTAGAGAAATGGCGCCCAACACCACGTCGACTTTGAGAGCTATGTCGACAACTTTAATTCTCCATCGAATTTCAGATTCAGTTCCAGATTCGGTCCCTAAATTAGGAAAATTGCCAGCACAGCTATCTCTATTGCTTGCTGTGCGATTTTAAATTTATGGACAAGCAAAACGGACATAGTTCATGTTTCTGCACCGTACATCATGGTTAAAACACACTGTTTGAAGACTTTGGTCTTTTGAGACTGCAATATTTGCGCACAGAGGATGCTTCAAAATGTCCCGAATGCTGCCCATGCGTCCAGTCGAATGTGTCTGTCAATCTCTTTATTGAAGTTAGCCTGGCCAAGATGTGTCACTTGTATGAAGTGGATGTAGTCCTTAATCGTTTCAAATAATAATAATTAATAAATAAATATTTTTGGACAATTTACAAAGCGCCATCTAGTCCCAAATTGGGCGTAAAGCTTGTGTTATGGGTACTAAAAAACTGATAAATGTACTTAAATACTTTTTTTTTTGTAAATACATACCTACTTATAATACATAGAAAGCACCCAGACCAAGACAAACAGACATGTTCATGCATACAAATGTTTGTCTTGTGCGTGAATCGAAACCGCGACCTCGGAGTCAAAGTGGCCATTGCTAACCATTCCACCACCGAGCTCGTCAAATTCCTATTTAATTATTAATAAATTTGTAATTTTTTTTTAATGTTTTACAAGACACATTGGAAAATATTGCTGACTTAGCAGTTGCCCAAATGCATAGGAGATATATACCTAACTTATTTGTCTATAAATTTAACATAATGAAAATAACTTACTAATAAATAAAATTAGGGGCATTTCACGTGAAGCGGACAGGTAAACAAAATTGATGTTTCCGATTTTATTAATATTTTGATTATGTTATACCTGTATATGTCCTCGACCCGGATACATAATATTTTTACAGTATAAAGTCTGGTTCATGAGTTAAAGGACTTTAAAGTTTTGACTAACCGGCAGGCATGCGCTACTTAGAAGCCCATTACCTAGTTGTAAAAAATTACAATAAAATAAATAAAGTCGTAGAATCTATTTGGAAAAAAAAAAGAATTTAATTTTTGAAACTTGAATTTCACAAAGTTCGACCATTTTTTTTTTTTTTTAATTCTTTTTTTAAAATAGAAGCGCAGCGGCCGGTGCCGGGTCGCGCTCGCTGCCAGCTTGCACGAGCTTACAGAAATTTATTAATCTATTTTTGTTTCGTATTTTTATCATACTTTGATGTACTTAAAATTACAATAAGTCATTATGTTACTATAACTCATAGGTTTATTTACAATTTTTTACAATTTTATAAGCTTTACTGTTGCTCGTGCGTTTTAATATGATATTCTGAGCATAATATATATTCGTTTGAGGCATTGCCTCTTTAGCCCATTCGTACAACCGCTTAGTGTCGTGATGACTTTGTTTGACGCCGACTGTAAACTAGCCCGTGCCGCCAGGCGTTTCAAGTTTCCACCAAGGCCATCACACGGCCCTTTGCCATATGATGTAGCATGAAATTGTAATTCGACGTTTGTACCAAAATCCTGTTTAAAATAGAACAGATTAATGAAATTGAATCTGTTTTTGAAGTGTCGTGATGCCCCGTCAGTAATATAATAGTAGTTTATGAAACTGTTGCATATTAAAATACGAGTGTGAGTTTATAACATGAGCCGAAGGCGAGTGTTTTAATAGACCACACGAGTATTTTAATACCTAATTATGTGCAGTTTCATACACTACTTTATCTAATCTCATGAAATATATGATAATAATATTTTAAATACAACCATGAAGTTAATTTAACAGCTTTATTTCTTACTTATAAATCCATTTGCAGATCGAGCATGCGTAGTGCGAATGCGTGTGCAAATTTCAGTATGAGAGTAGATAAATATATTTATCTAATCTCATACTGAAATTTACACATTAAAAAACTGAACACAGTATCTTAATGACAGTCTTTACGCACAAGCTATCAAGATATATATAAGAATTATAGCTTTTAAATTAACTTCATGGTTGTATTTAAAATATTATTATCATATATTTCATGAGATTAGATAAAGTAGTGTATGAAACTGCACATAATTAGGTATTAAAATACTCGTGTGGTCTATTAAAACACTCGCCTTCGGCTCATGTTTTAAACTCACACTCGTATTTTAATAACCCTTATTATGCAACAGTTTCATAAACTACTATTATTTTTTTCCATTTCGATACTGCTTCAGCCCTTGATACTGGTATTTTAAACAGGTTGCAATGCAAATACATTGCAATTTTGCAAATTTTTTCTACATATTGTGTGAACGCGGCGCCGAGAGGCGCGTCGCGCAAGCGCACTACGCATGCTCGATCTGCAAATGGATTTATAAGTAAGAAATAAAGCTGTTAAATTAACTTCATGGTTGTATTTAATAGTAGATTATTGCATCGAGCACAAAGTAATTTATTATTGCACCGAGTGCCTGACTTAGAGCCCGAGCGTTAGCGAGGGCTCTAATCTAACAGGCACGAGGGCAACATAAATTACTTAAGGCGAGGTGCATAATCTGCTTTTCTTTCAACTAATACCTATAGGAATAGTAGATAAAAGAAACTCATATCAAACAGTTAAAATAGAAGTTTAATTATTGAAATTAAAAGTTATGTTTGAGCAATTATTAAACGTAAGGTTAAGAGTTTTCTACCTTTCCAATCAATAAATTTCTCATAAGATTTTACGTATTATACTCGAGATTTTAAGGGTAAAAGATTTTCTATAACACTGTCGGCTTCATTTAGAATGTTTTCCGGAGTTAATGTGTCGCTAGATGATTCCATTTTAATTCGAAGCCGAAGCACTCAAAATCAGATAGTATCACACTTTTATCGTTTCCAAAAATATTGTCAAGCAAAATTAACAAAGTTCCCGCCAAATCACTTTTTTAAATTTCTTTCATTTTTAACTCAGAGTTAGTAGCAATCATTTTTTAAATTTGGAACAAGTAGGATAGAAACGAATAATACGTACGAAAAAAAAAGTATTGATATCGGCTGGCTGAATAGAGCTAATCCATTGAGATTGGCACCTTTTGGTGCGATTAAAAAAAACTGTGCAATAATGAAATTTCATACATTTTTATTGCTCTAGAGCATTAAAGACTCGTTTTGTACTGAGTTTTTAGTGTGATTATGATGAAATTAAAGCATAGTTGGAAGAAAAATATTATTATCATATATTTCATGAGATTAGATAAAGTAGTGTATGAAACTGCACATAATTAGGTATTAAAATACTCGTGTGGTCTATTATAACATTCGCCTTCGGCTCATGTTATAAACTCACACTCGTATTTTAATAACCCTTATTATGCAACAGTTTCATAAACTACTATTATGCTGCTGCCACTACGTCATCGTCGAAGGCAGCGCTCCACCAATCAACGCACCAACCCCCCACCACCCTTTCCAGTCGTGCGGCGCGCGCATTGGCGCGCAGTGTCCGGCGTGAGAGACAAAGCGTGGACGTGTCTGGACATTCGCCCTGAAGAAGGTCTCCTTTTGAGATCGAAACTAGTCTGCTTTCCCGACAAAAAGACGTGAGTGACCCGTTTAATTTATCTAATTAATTTACAATAGATTTTGTTTTTTAAGAAATTCAAAACATTAAAATTTATTAATTCAAATTACGATTTACCTGCATAAGAATAAAACATATCTAAACCATATATTAAACAGTTTATTTGCAACAGAGATCTTAGAAATGTTCAATACAACAAATCACAATACAACTTGCTTCAGAGAATAAATCATATTGCAGTTACTAAGTTACTTTAAATACGGCCATTTATAATAAAAGATGTTTATGCGAGTTCCAAAGTTTGAATTATTTTTCCTGCAAACAATAAAACTTGGTCGAACAATCCAGTATTATTTCAGTCTATTAAAGTGGAGGGATCATTCGAAAAAGTTGGACGTTTTGACATTATAAAGATGACCTTTTTGTCTCATGAGTTATGGGATAAACAAACAAAATTATAATTCTGAGTTCCTCATCATCATCAGCCTGTATCAACCCACTGCTGGATACAAGCCTTTCCCAATACTTTCCACCAAATACAATCCTTCGCCTTCCGTACCCAGCCGCTTCCAGCCGCTTTCCTAAGGTCATCGCACCATCTAGAAGGTGGGCCCAACCCAACGCTTGGTATATTCGCACCCCACGCCCTGCCCCGAACCGATACCGCCACCTTTCCCCAGGATAGCAGGGCTGCCGGTACTGGGGGCGATATATTGTGGTGTGTATTAATTGGAGAGTAAGCTCTTGAGTCGCCAAAGCCTCATCCGCTTATCTGCAGTGTGTACCACGTAAAGTGATGTTGGCTTCGACTCTGAAGACACCCCTGTTGAAATGGCACCACATAATATAAATTCATTGGAAATATGTACATAAAACTTTTAAATCGAAAGGGAAAAAATAGTTTCATAAGAGTGCATTATACAATAAACATTTATTTACAATCTTGACCCTGTTCAGTACTTCTAATAACACAGCGCTGCGAGGCGTCAGATTGCTAATTGTTTTCTCAGTCCCTATCGTGAATTTTGAATGCGGGTGTATTCGACTTGTATTGATGTGCCTTCATCTTTACGCAATTTATTATTAATGAGCCTAGTGGTTGAATGACTAGCAATGGCACAAGATAAACATTTCGCTCATTTGCTGCAATATGGTCACAGCGTACATTTATGTCGTTGTTGCACGTAGATCACTTTTATGATTATCCAACCAAATGAGACTTATTAATTGCAACAATAATACGATATGAAAATAATTAGGCACTTCTAAAATGTTATAAACCTATTAAGAAGAATCTGAAAGTAGAAACAGTATATCAAAATAAATACCAAAATAACGTTCGGAATATGCATGTTGACTTTAATTATGACGTTGTTGCAGCCAATGAGCGATTTGTATACTTGAACATCTCTGCTTTGGTCTGAGTGTATTCTATGTATTGTATGAATGTATTTACAAAAATATCATATTATGTCTATGTACCTTAAATAATTTTATGTTTTCATAGGTATGTTTGGCGTGTGGTTTTGGCCGTGTGGTTTCCGACAGACTAGAATAGAATCACTCCGTCTCTTCCCGTGGATGTCGTACAAGGCGATTAAGGGAAATACATTATAAAACATCGATCAGGCCTCCCCAACCCGTTTGGCCAGCGTGGGGAGTGTAGGCCAAATCCTCGTTCCGTCTGGGTCGGACGAGAGAGGGTCGTGCTCCTGTACTGGAGACTAAAATGATGATGATGATAGGTATGTTGTTAATAGTAACAATCATCATTTTAGTCTCCAGTACAGGAGCACGACCCTCTCTCGTCCGTCCCAGACGGAACGGTTCACAAAATAATAGTATTTTGTGAACCGCACTCGAGTTTTATCTGCTTTTCCCTAAAATTGACTGGTAGAGAATGCTCTTAGCATTAAGTCCGCCTTTTGTACCTTTATTCTATGGTCAATAAAGTTGAAATAATAAAAAAAAATGTACTAGTTAATCAGGTACATAATATAAGTTACCGCAAACTTCCCAGCTTCACAGAATTATATTACGTAGTCTATTAGTATCGCACGCAAAGTGTCTGAAATTTGTTGATCAGATCCACCATACATTTCTGGCTTCAGTGTAACTAAACCGCTGTGTTGCAGTTTCAAACTGGTTTCAAGTTCCTCGAAGGCTGCTTTTAATATTTGTGGCTTCATATTTAATACTGATTAGTTTGGAACAACCTTAAGATAAGATATTATATATTGCACGTACTACAAATACAGTTTTAGGTGGTACAGTAATGTAAACGGGACGGGGGCCCACCTCACCATCCCACCACTGTGTCTCCTGTGTAGGCAAGATTAACTGCGGCGACCGCAAAAAAAGGCAATGACCAGTGAAGTCCATTGCAGTCCCGGGGGTAAAACTACCGCTGCCTTGGAACTCACAACGAATTTAATCAGAAGAAATTAGTAGGAGCTTTTGGAATTTGACTTCCCATCTTAGCAATGTGAGATATAGCAATATGGTAAATAAAGCATGCAGCAATGTAAAGGAAAATGTCAATGAAATGGCTGAAATAAAGAGAAACGTAGGTACGTATATATAGTACGGCTGGTTAACTAAAAATTTATATGAACATTGGTCCCATCCGGCAGAAATCATGAGGCTTTTATATATTGCGTGTAGCTTTTATATATTGAAGTAGGAACACTTTGAAAAAAACTATAGTTTCCCTAAATCCCCCCATCGTTTCTGTCCGCAATCGCAGTTTTTTTTATCTTATTGAAAACTGCTAAAGCTGGGAGAAAACCGTCTAAGGCTAAAATGTTCTTTATAAAATTATCTACCTATTTTAGTTTAGTTGGGACGCATATTGCTAAGATGTATAGTTTTGAAAATATGCTACCATTGGTTTCCGACAGACTAGAATAGAATCACTCCGTCTCTTCCCGTGGATGTCGTACAAGGCGACTAAGGGAAATACCTTATAAAACAACGATCAGGCCTCCCCAACCCGTCTGGCCAGCGTGGGGAGTGTAGGCCAAATCCTTCTTCTGTCTGGGACGGACGAGAGAGGGTCGTGCTCCTGTAGTGGAGACTAAAAATGACCTGATGATGATGATGATGATATATTCTTTTTTGCATAACAACAAAACCAGAAATTAGTGAACAGACAAATATACAAAGGTGAGCTTATCTCTTCAACATATTTTTTCCATCTAACCCTACTGTGCATAAAGAAATTTTATATAGTTTGAGTAAACGATTAATAGCTACTTTTCCGTAACGTAATGTTAGTATATGGCTCGTCTATTTCACAGATAATGAAGCACAAAATAACTCCACACCAGACTGCTTACAAAGCGAAAAGACTACGAGGGCAAAATACCTAAAACGAAAAACATCTAAAACGCACTAAAATGCTTCAAGTGTAAAAAATACGAATGGCGTGGCTGGCGAAGAATCCGGTCTTTTTAATGGTGTTACTTTAAAATCAGGGCGTATAAAACATGCAGAGCTTATGTTTTGGTTCACATGCCTTTTAGATTTTTAGACATTAAGCATCTTTAGTCAGGTCAAGAGTGGACGACATTCAGGTAGTAGAGACTTAAGGCAAACCGGTGGTCAAATGGTCTTAATTAATTTTGACCCTAAGGTCGCGGGCTCGATCGACCTTGGTCGGGGAGTTTTCAATGTATTATAAATATTAGGCATTTACAAAAAATAAACAAAATGTATTTAAGTAAGTACATATTTTATCAGTAATCTCGTACCCATACTACAAGCTTTACTTACACCGAATTCACTTCATACAAATGTCGTGTCGTTTACATAAAAAATGACGTGACGTACAGAGCGTCATGAGCGTGTGTGCGTGCGGCGCCATACAAACTGTTCCAGATTCGTCTCAGTGGGGAGGTGACGTCGATACGATAGAACGGCAGGGAGTGGCCATACTATACGTAGTACTATTACTTGTACTGTGGTTACGGATTAGATGCCACTGTGTTATTTACCCAGGAATATTATTATTAATTTACTTCATGTAACTTAATATTTAAGTAATATTTAATAGATAATAAAACAATCTCAGATGTTTAATTGTAAGGTTTGATAAACGAGGGTTACTGACAGTAATATCATGCCCTTAAAGTAGTTTTGTTTGTTCAATCCCACCACTATTATACTAACCTCAAAATTGGGCGCAAACTTCTTGCCAATAAATCAAAATCTCTAACATCAATACAAGAACATTTCCCATTCACGACGCCCTCATTTCCTTCGGAACTTGTAACGCTGAAAATTCTCCCAACAATGCTTAGTTTCGCTGGTACTTAGTTCAGTTTGACATCCCTTTATTGTTTTAAGACTAAAATGATAGTTTCGTTGAAAATTCTAATTTTATTCATTTTCTGATAATACTTGAAAATTACTATATTTTAATGAAAATTATCTGTATATAGATCAAATACTAAGAAATAGTTTAAAAAAAGTTACTGTTACTGTTCTATCAGTGCATAGTCCAAAACGCTGCACGGATCGGGTTGAAATTGGACACACAGTTAGCTGTCATGACGTAAGCATCCAATAAAAAAAAAACCGGACAAGTGCGAGTCGGACTCGCCCACCGAGGGTTCCGTAGGTACGTAGTATCATTATTAAATTTGATATTTTTCATTATAAATAAAAAATATAATTTTTTTTTTTTTTTTTTTTTTTTTTTTGACAGCAGCTGTCATTGAGTAAACACTTAGTTGCATATATTAATATAAATTAAAATAATATTATACAGTTTAGTCACCAAAAATAAATAAATTCGTCGTAATATAGTGGCAGTTTTAACATACAGAGTTATCAAAACATTCAAGTGGCAATCAATAATAATACATACGTGAAATCCGAGTGAACTTCAGGGTGAGTGCTACCGCACACATCACAACATACTCACACATTGTTTAAGAGTTTAAGTATTATTATAAGTAATTATCGGCTTGACTAAACGAAATCACAATAACTATTTAATTACTTACACCGTATCGAGAAGTGAACACTATTATTATTCTATGGACACTGAACAACAGAATAAGTTGATTGTGGTGACGGTGATTACACAAAAATAAATAAAAATAAACTGCTAATACTTACCCGCATTTTGGTGTTACGATAGATATCGTGATTTTCGCCACTGTTATTATTAGCTAGTTGGTACAGTGGCAAGTTTAAGTACTTTCGACACTCAAGTTCGGAGTTCGATTCTCAACAGAGTCACATTATATTTTATTGACGAATTTTGACTTTTTAACAACAATTGATTATTTTTGAGTCAGATTATACTACTAAATTGATTAACTCGTTGCATTAAATATTGTTATTACATTATATTGACTATTACTATTTTGACATATTTTATTATTCTACAATGTCTGGAAGGAGTAAGAGACTTGTTACGAAAATAAGTGATGGATTGAATTGCGCAAAGTGCAATTTAGATTTAAACGGCCGGGAATTTCTTAAATGTAACAAATGTAAAAAAAAATATAATTTAACTTGCGTAAATATCACAATACAGAGATTTAAATTAATGACTAAACAAAACAAGGACATTTGGAAATGCAATGAATGTATCCGAAAAAATACAAAGAGCCACAACAATACGCCAGAAAATATAATACGAAAAAATAAGAGATTTAGTTCTGTGGAAAATCTATCTAAATCAAATATCAATAACGAAAATTTAAATTCTTCATCGCGGGAGGACAGCCCAATTAGTCTACCAAATGCATCACCAGACACGTCAATAGTAATAGAGTTAAAAGATGAAGTAAGTGAATTAACTTCCCAATTAGCTAGTGCACACGAGGAGATTGATAGATTAAATTCTGAAATAGTATCCATGAAAAAGGAAATAGAGAATCACATCAAGAAAGCCGCTTTATATAATAAATTATTGAATGAAAAAGGATCAGTACGGAAATCTTCTTCTCCATATAAGAAAAAAAAGAATCAATCAAAGCGTTTGTCCACACAACATTCTGAAGATTCATCAAATAACGACGACAATTTTTTTGAAATAAATGAAAGCTATAGAAATGAGAATGAAATGTTAAATAACGAATCTATTGATAGATCAATAGAAGAAGAAAAACATGAAGATGACACATCACAACCTCAAACTTTCAATGATGTCCAGAATCGAAATCTTTGTAACATGCACCCTAAACAAAGAAAAGTTTGTGTTTTGAGTTCCGATAATAAGAATAAATTATTGTCTATAATTGGAAATACTTTTTCAGACAGCAAATTCTGTCATTATTTAAAACCTAAGGTTGGGGTCCGAGAACTTTTGGATGGAGTGGAAACTAAATTAGTAGGATTTACTTTATCAGATTATTGTATAATATGTATTGGACACACTGACTTTGAAATGACAAATAATTATCAGGCATTAGTGGAATATATAAACAATGCACTCAAAAAGGTACAGCATACTAATGTTATAATATGCGTTCCTACATTCAAACTCAATAATTATTCAACACTGATTAATAAAAGAATTGAAATATTTAATCGCTTATTATATACAAACAATAAACTTTATCAATACGCGTTTGTCTTCGATTCTAATAAAAATTTGAGTTACAACTTCACATGTTTTACACGGTACGGCAATGTCAACAGAAATGGTCTCCGCATAATATTTGGTGACCTGTATACACTAATTGCAGAAATAGATTTTTATTATAATCAAGATGCAATTGTACACCTAGATGCTAAGACTGATCCATGCAATAAATTGCGAGATGCACAGACATCTCCAACTAATAATTCCTTTCGTGAGCAATAAGAATTCCTTTACAATTTTTCATCAGAACATAGCTGGAATTTTAAATAAAATTGATGATTTTTTGAACGCTGTCGAAGATTTAAAAGCCGTAAACTTAGAAGCGATGATTATATGTTTGTGTGAAACCTTTATTCAAAACGGTGATGAAGCAAATTTAGTGCTTCCTAATTATAAATTGGCTTCTCATTTTTCGCGGAAAAACCAAAAAAGAGGCGGTTCTTTAATATTAATTAGAAAATATTTAGAATTCAAGGAATTAAACATTTGTAAAAAATTATCACTCACTAATATTTTCGAATGCTGTGGCATAGAAATACCAATGTACAATTTAATTATAATTAATATATATAGAACACCTAATTCAGACATTAATTTATTTTTTTTCAAAATTCAATCATTATTGCATAATTTACAAAAAAAGAAAAATAGATACAAATTAATACTATGTGGAGACTGGAATATTGATATTTTAAAAGATAACAATATTTCTAAAGAGCTTATCAGTATTCTCAATAATTATAATTTAAAACCTCATATTACCACTCCTACACGCAAAAAAGCTTGCCTTGACCAAATTGCAAGCAACATGCATAAAGTAGAAGCTAAAACTCATTTGCTAGGGTTATCTGATCATGAAACCGCCCAGACAATCTCTTTCAAATTGAAATCGGTACCAAAAGAATATATCTTCGAAAAAACGGACTATAGCCTAGAAAATTCACAAAAGTTTTTTAAGTGCATATCCTCTCTAACTTTCTCCCAAGTTTATAATAACAATAATACAAATGATGCATTTGATGAATTTCATGAGTTATTTAAATTGTTCCACGACCTATGCTTTCCCAAAATAACCACGAAAGTATCAAATAAGTTCAAATATCAAAAATGGTTAAGTAAAGGCTTGAAAAGAGCTTGTAAAAATAAAAGAAAAATGTACATGCAATATTTAAAAACTAAAGCTAATAAAAATTATATGAAAAACAAATATCTAACATACACTAAAATATTAAAACAATGTATATACAAGTCACGGAAGTTGCAGAATAAAAAAATTATAGAGAACGCAAAAAATAAATGTAAAGGTACATGGCAAGTCATAAATGACAATATCAATCCAAATAATAAATCAGATAGTATTGACAATATAATAAAAGATGACATAGAATATACAGAGCCTAAAATCATAAGCGAACTTTTTAATGACTATTTTATTGAATTGACAAACTCTTCAAGTGATATTGATAACGCCAACAATTATAGTAACAGGTTCGCAAATGATGTAGTTAATAATCCCAATACAATTTTTTTGGAACCTACTAACGAAACAGAAGTCTACACCATTATTATGTCACTTAAAAATAGCAAAGCGGTAGGTTACGATAACATCAGCACCCATGCTTTAAAGTTATGTGCCAAATTTATATGTAAACCCTTGGCATATATTATAAACCTAAGTATGGAAGAAGGACACTTCCCAGAAGCTCTCGAATTTTCAATTGTAAAACCTCTACACAAAAAGGATTCCAAAACTGATATGAACAATTACAGACCGGTTACTCTTATACCGGTAATATCCAAAGTAATTGAGAAGGTTATGTATAAACGTATATACAAATTTATTATTAAACATGGACTATTAAAAGACGAACAATTTGGTTTCCAAGAAGGGAAGTCCACTACCTTGGCGTGTTTTAATTTAATTAATTTTGTGATAGATAGTATGAATGATAAAATACCGTTAATTGCTCTCCTTCTGGATATGAGCAAAGCTTTTGATTTTGTCTCACATAGTAAACTTTTATCCAAATTAGAGAAAAATGGTATCAGAGGAAATGCTAATAACTGGATAAAAAGTTACATATCTAATAGAAAACAATGTACAGAAATATCCAAAATAACTGGAACAAAAAAAAATATTTATAGATCTAAATATAGACCAAACACTTGTGGGGTACCGCAGGGCAGTGTTCTTGGGCCATTGCTGTTCTTGATTTATATAAATAATCTACCCAATATTACCAGACATAGGTGTTTCATGTTTGCAGACGATACAACAATAGTAATAAAAAACAATACAACTGATGACTTTAATGCGGACATTAACAGAACTTTACTGAATGTAATTGACTGGTTAAATCAGAACAACCTTAAAATTAATATAAATAAAACAAAAGTAATACAATTTGAAACGACTCAATCGAAATCATGTACATTATCCATTCGATATGAAAATAGTAAAATTGATATAGTGAACAAAGTTAACTTTCTAGGATTTACTCTGGATAAGCATTGTAACTGGAAGGCGCACGTAGATAAAGTATGTTCAAAAATTGACAAATTCGTTTACGCACTAAGACGGCTCAGAAATATCGCATCTATAGAAGCAGCTCTAAATGCCTATCATGGCTATGTGTCCTCAGTACTTGGATATGGACTTTTATTATGGGGAAACTCGGTAGATTCAAGTAGAGCTTTTAAAGCCCAAAAAAAGTGTATACGAGCTATATGCAACGCCCATTTTCAAGAACCATGCCTACCTCTTTTTAAAAAATTGCATATACTACCGCTGCCTTGTTTATATATTAAACAATTATGCATCCTTGTTAAAGAACATCCCGAATACTTTGTTACAAGAGGGGACATCAAAAATAAGCCGACACGGCATGAAAACATATTAATATTGCCAAATATTCGGCTGACACTATACAAAAATAATTCGTATTGTATGGCTATTAAAATATTCAATAATTTACCGGAACAGTTCAAACAACTGACCGTGAGATCTTTTAAGAAACAATTGCACCTCTGGTTAATGGACAAATGTTTCTATTCTATCCAGGAGTATTTGGACATCAAAAATAGGCGTTGACATTACATACATAATAATATATTTTAAAATCTAATTAATTTTATATAATTTTATTGTTGTAATGGTATGATATGGATTTTTAATTTTTTTATTTTATTTCACTGTGACATTGAATTTAAACTTTGACAATTTTCATAATTTAACATATTTTATTTTTGATGCTATTACTATAAGCGAGACATGACATTATTGCAATTTTACTGTGACCACTTTAGAACCTGCAGGCAGTAAATATCTAAATCATTATGTTAATTTGCACGCCCGGTAAGGGTAGAATAAGAGAAACTTTGTTATGACTTATTGAACAACCCCCAGTATGTACCTTATTTACGCAAATAAATTATTATTATTATTATTAATAATGCGTCGAAAAAAATATATATTTTGCAATGTGTACATCAAGCCCTTTCATATGATACCCCATTTGAACTAGTAGTTTCAATTTGAAATTTCGACACCCTATAAAAAATATAGACCCCCTATTTTTTAAGATCTATTTACAAATGTATAGTTTTGAGATTTATTCCTGTACTTGTAGTCTATAACGATGTTGCTTGCCAAATTTCATAGTTCTAGGTCAACGGGAAGTACCCTATAGGTTTTGATTCCCTTGAGTGTGTCGAAATATGCGTTTTTTGCTGAATAAACGGCCGTAACTTTTTTCTACGTAAACTTAGCAGTTTGATTTTTTTACAACTTCATGGGACCGTAGACCTGAGTATAAAGTTCAAATTTCAGCTTGATACCTCCACGCATTCTCGACATAGAAATTCTTGACAGACAGACAGACAGACAGACGGACAACAAAGTGATCTTATAAGGGTTCCGTTTTTCCTTTTGAGGTACGGAACCCTAAAAACAAAATTCTCTAAGGATACAAGAATATGAGTACGTTTATTATACGCTTTTACCTATCTCTTTGCTGATCAATATTTGAGGAACCTGGACACACGGAAGTTTTAATGGACTTAATATAATCCATAAATAATTGACTCACAGAGAAACTGGACCCAAACTGGGATTATCTCTGGTGTTAAAGTGACCCCAACTAATACCTACTCGTATATCTCAGCTAACTTATGCTCAGAACATATTAGCAATCATACAATACAATACAATACAATAACGCTTTATTGCACCAAATAAAATACAGACACAAAATAAAACAAAAGATAATACAAGAGGCGGTCTTATCGCTATAAGCAATCTCTTCCAGACAACCTTAGGGCAGGAAAGTATAAATGCAAATTTGAACAGGTGCAGTGAAAATAAAACAAAATCATTAAATGTCTTCAGTAAAAATCATATTTTGTGAAGAAAATTATATCTCTAAATAGTTATAAATATCATCACAATTTTTCTTGGCAACTCAGTTGGAAAGAGCACTCGACCAGTTACTGGGAGGTCGTGGGTTCAAGTCCCACCTAGACGGGAAAAATGAAACCATTCTAAAAATATTTTAATATATTGCGGTAAGTTAGTCCATATCAACTATTAAATACTAAAATAAATGTAAAAAAGTAACTTTATGTTTATTTATACGCTAGTTACTTGTCGTGCAATTTACATAAAATCATCTTTTTCAAAAGATATTTCTCATGGATATTATGAAATTAAACTGGAATTATGACTTTATTATTAAAGATTGTTAGAGTATAATAAATTAAATATTGTTATTGTTTAATTTACCAATGGAAAGCATTAATGAAGACCTATATGCAGAGGTGGATAGATACAGAAGATAAACACAATTACAATTCATCTGAGCTGAAGTTTTATTTCTGCAATAAAAATATCCGATTGGATTCTGTTTTAGCTTAGGCAGTAGGTAACCTTTGATTATGGAGTCTCGAGATATTTGATTTAAATAAAATTGTGTCAGTTTTTTATACAATTCAATTATGATCTATCTATTAAAGATCGCAGGGAGCCGATGGATGTAAATGACACTAAACTGATCATTGTGGAACTCTATCGAAGAAGCTTAATGTTCTGTAGTGGAGGTCCTTTGGCTGAAAAGGTAATGATGAACATGTCGAAGTTCTGAAATTGAAAAAAATTGTCTGAACCGTTTTAGTAAACCAGCATAAGTGCTACAATCGTACTTAATAATTCGATCAATGTCAATTCCACTTAATTCCAAAGACAACCACGACGTGAATTCGGAAATGAAGTTACAGTTATTATATGGACGTGGCTAACAATAGCCACGTTCACACATAATAAATCTAACTTAATATTCGAAGTTAAGGAAAAATACATGAAATCATTTCCTCGTAATAATATCTTATTGTTAACTAATATGTTCTTAAGGAAATGCTCGCACTCTCTTTAGTTGTTATTTCTTACCTCCCGCTGCTTTCCTTCAAAGCAACTAATAACGAGATTACATTTTCTTCTGCCTTTTGTTATGTCCTTTGTGAAGTATGTCCAGGTCTGAATAAAATATGTTATTTTCTGAAACATGCGTTAATTGTGGTAATGTATTTCGTTTCTACTTCAAACTTATGTTTTTTTTAAAATATTTTCTATATATTTATTAGACGTATTTATTTATGACAATAACTTAAATATTTACTTACTGCGTTTCGCTCATGAAGTCCATTTACTTAATATCCATAGCATATCGTGGTTAATGTGGAAAATTGTAAACCACCACTTTGTCATCATGAATTGTCACGAGAATTGTACAAGTAGGTATAACACATTTCAGATCAGTTGGACATTGACAAATGGGTCAATATAACTTACAAGATTTGACTACACTATTAAAATAAAAGCTTGTAAAAAGTCACCTATGTTTATATGTTGACGAAACCTTAAAGGGAAATATATTATATTAATTCTAAATATTGTACATTGGGACCGTATTTCATAATCACCTCGAAATGAAAATGAATGGATGAGATTATGAAGTAATGAGACCGGCAGGCTATTGTACTGTTTGATCTAGATCAATAGGGAATGAAGCATTAATTATGTATAAGTAGGTATATAGAAACTCCCTAGAAACAAGTGTCTTTTCGTTGTCAAAACGTTCCTTGAATTAAATATTAAATAAAACGGATTAACATAAGTCACCAATGAGTTAAGCTATCGAGTTTGTCCGTACATTATATTCTAGCTGAGTAACAAAATCTAGGCCTATTATTGTCTTAATGTTACAAAAACAGAAATCCTTTGTCTGGGCCCTAGACAAAGGCTTTCTGTTCTATATTTAGCCTCAGGGGCTTGTGTATAGAATGTACTGTGTGTATGGAATGTGTTTTATACAAGTACGAGAAAAAAATTATAGAGTCATCTAAAATTTCGTGTCTACGAACAATGTATTTAAAAAATCATTATGAAAATAAAACATTGTTAAAAATAATTTTCGCACAGTTTTAAATTGATAAATTGATAGTCAACGCGGATCTGAAAATGCAACGGATCCTCAATAGACCTACGGGCAACCTGATAAAGATCGCAGAGACCCGATAGATGCCAATAGCACAAAATTGATCATTGTGGAGATCTAAGAGGAGGCCTATGCGTAGCAGTGGACGTGCTTTGGTTTAAATGATGATGATGATTATTATTATTATTTAATGATGATGATGATGATGATAGACGAGTCCGGTGGCTAGCAACGGTTACTATGACTCCGAGGTCGAGGGTTCGATCCCCGCACAAAACAAACATTTATGCGCATGAACATGTCTGTTTGTCTTGGTCTGGGTGTTTTCTATGTATCATATAAGTATGTATTTTACATATAAAAATGTATTTAGGAACATTTATCAGATTTTTATTTAATTTAATTGTCTAGATTTATTAAATTGTCTAGAAATATTTACTTATTACTGTACAATTTACACATCGCCATCTAGTCCCAAATTATGCGCAAAGCTTAATGGGCACTAGACAACTGATAAATGTACCTAAATACATTTTTATTTGTAAATACATACTTATGATACATAGAAAACACCCAGACCAAGACAAACAGACATGTTCATGCGCATAAATGTTTGTTTTGTGCGGGGATCGAACCCGCGACCTCGGAGTCAAAGTGGCTATGGCTAACCATTCGACCACCGAGTTCGTCGAGACATAATTATTCATTATTCTAAAGTTATGTAAACCCCCGGATTCTACGGAACTGGCTATTGTTCTATTATCTAATATACCGATTACTCTACGTTGACTAAATGTCGACAAATCGAGATATTAATTTTAACATGAAAGGGTAAAGGGTATTGTGGTTTAATACGCGTGTTTGAGTGAGTAACGGGAAATTAGTTTCATGGCACCACATTGCCACATATAATATTATATATTAACATTACCAGTAAACTCTACGTTGTTATATGAATATGTATGAATAAATCACGTAGTTTAAGCAAGGTCGACTGTGCCTGTCCATGGATGTGTTTATACATGCCCTTGGGCGGCTTGAAAACACTGGCCTCAGCCAATTTGCATATGAGTAACGTGCTGGAGTACGCTTTAATCTCCTTCGAATGAAAGGAGGCAGGTATGACAGCAGAAGAATGAATATAGTTTATGCTATCCAAAATTGATTGAGACAGAGTGTAAACCAAAAAAAAAAAAATAGTGGCGGGAAAAAACACGCCTTATGGGAATAGCTATTTGGCTGCGGAATTTTGTGAGGTGGAGATACTTCCCCAATACACTGTTTCCCTACCTCTCTTTTGCCAGAGGCTCTTTCGTTAGTCGGCATGGTGCACCATGTGCAGGTGAGGTTGGCTTTGGCTCTAAAGATCATGGTGTAAAATGGCTAGTTTGCACCCAAAAATTAAATTGATTATGTTAAATTAAATTGATTAAAGATTTTCAATAGACGACTATTTTATGTTTAGATTAGATTGTTTAAAGACCACACTTACACGCGGCACACTAATTGTATTGTATACAACCCGCGCGGAACAATTGTACTATTGTAACATAACTGGATTTTCTCCAGTCTCATAATCACATACATTCAAAATAAACGTTTAAAGATATTAAATATTAAAATATTACTTACAATATTTAAAGTACGTTTAAAGTTTCTGTTTGAGGTACCTACTTTGTTACCCTAATGGGTTGAATATTACAGTCAACCCTAGGGCATCTACGCACGAGGTGCACGTCTATAGACCTGGAATATTTATATAACAGTTTTTAGTATGGAGTGGCCAAGGTTTGCCAATTTCAGTACACAGAGTTGCATAAATTAAGCTACACTAGGTTACTATGCCTATACATTATGCATCAAGCATAATGAATTCACAAATATTTTTTTCTTAAACGAAACAAAGATTGTCAAAATATCCATAGTATCCCTACTACAATTAGTATAAATGTGAATGTGAGTTTGTTTGTTAGCCTTCACGCCGAAACTACTCAACCTATCATCATGTCGGTGGGACATATGATAGTTTTATTAACAAAAATAGTAAACGCGGGCGAACCCGCGGGTTGAAATAGTAATATTTTTCATTTTATGTTTGAATATAAATTTATTGTATGTAAAATATTGCTGCAGCTGGTGTTCAAATGGCTACTATGCGAATTCTCTGAAGCGGAACATTTTAGTGAATTCTACGAATTTCCAGGACTGACATATTCCAATCAGTGCTCAATATTGTATTGACTTTAATTAATATTTAAGGCTAGCACTTCATCGTCTATATGTAAATATGATGACTTTAGTTTTATATTGTCCTCCATCAATATAGTAAAATGTTTTAATTGAATTTCAATAGCGCGGCAAAAAGTGTATAAATATGTTTTTCCTGTTGTCATGGGATTTTTTTAAAAAAAGTTGAGCGAATATAAATTGAATTACATTTGAAATTAATAAGAAAATATTATTTTTCCGCGTAATTTTGCAACTTTGCTATAACTGAAAAGCTAAAATAAACTTAACAATGCTACAGTTCCTGCATGAGCATAACTATGAGCATTATCTACCTATTAAAACTAAAAACATTTCTCTCGATTACTTTGACATGACTGCATTTTTTTCACGAGGCAATTTTTTTTTACCATTTGAGGAGCGCGATGGCGTCGTTGCGCGTGGGAGTCTAATCGATCACGGAAGTCAAGCAATATCGACCGTAGCCTGTCTTCAGAAGGGTTTATTTATCTCGGGCTCCTTCATGCTCCGGATGGCACGTTAGGCCGTCGGTCCTGGCTGTTGTCATTAGGTGACAGTCTTAAAGCCAAGTCAGTGACCTTTAGGCAGCTTGAAAACACTGACCTAAGCCAACCCGCAGTTTAGCAGCGTGGTGGATTATATATTGCTCAAAACCCCTTCATGAATGAATGAAAGGATGAATAATGGTTGACGACGATGATTTACTATTAAAAAATTAAAGCCTTGTCAGGGTAGCAATTAATACATCTTCATCTATTGTTCTGCGCCACGTTTTCCGGTACGCAGTCACCATTCCACGTGCTGAATCGGCCATTAGTTGTGGATTCTAGTAGTCTGCCATCTACTAGAACCCAGAACTAAATAACTAACTCACTATCACTTCAGTCAGCTGAACCTTAGAGCTATGTCGGTAACTCAAGTCTGCTATCACTTACTTATTCCATGTTCATTAATTCATGCATCCTTCCATCCATTCATTCGTTCGTTCGTTTATTTGTTCGTTCGATCATTCATTCTTTCGTTCGTTCATTCTTGCGTTCGTTCGATTGTTCGTTCGTTCGTTTGTTCATTTGTTCGTTGGTTCGTTCATTCATTCATTGAGTGATTGAGAGAGTGACGTTGAGTTTTCAAACGCGACATATAATAAAGAACCCTGTACCGTATGTTATTACGGCAATACACAATGATCACAGACTTTCAGTTAGTGTCATTCAGATATTTGTTTGGAATCCAGTTTCGGCAGCATTCGGCAAATTACGAAACTGGGAAGATCTTTCGTATATCGCCGAATGCTGCCGATTCACGTTGGCTCCGACGAGGTATCTCTTTGTTGGAGTTAAACCCCCCTAATTGAACTGTTTCTACCTACTAGCTAAACATATAGTCGAACAACTTTGAGAACAGAGTTTTCAACTATGACTGGAGTGGGTATAACATATAAATTCAAGTAATAGTAGTAATGTACATGTTGCCTGTAAACTACCACTGAATAATATCTATAGTAATTAATTTATCATTCAAAGAAGTATTTGATATTATGTTAATAAGAGGACGTGATCTACAGACATTAAATTTTTAATGCCATCAAAAACATAACTTGTAAAAAATCCAAGTCTCGCAACTCAGATCTTCTACCGTAAAAAGTTATGACATCCATGTAATACCAAGTCAGTTAATTTATTCAGTCCCTACTTAAGGCACCTTCTGTCTTAAGTTATTACGTAATTAGCTAACCTAACATTCATAGCAATATTTGATATTATGTTATTAAGAGGACATAGATCCGCGGACGGAGTCATGTGATCTACAGACATTGAATTTTTAACATACTCCCGCTTTGGTTTGTCTGCATACAAACTTAATGTTTTCTCAAAAAATTAAATTACTGGGATTTAACGTTTTTAACACCTTCTTATTTGTTAAAGATAGAGCATTTTAAGATGGCATCTAAGACATATTAAATTTGTGACTTGACTTAGATCGACTTAATATTGCCAAGTGATATTTGCATCTATGAGTTTTATTTAAACGTTTTATTAATTAATATTTTGGTTGAATATTGAAATGAATATACACATATTTTTAACAAAGAAGGAGAGTTGATGACATCATCATGATATCAGCGGAAAGTTGCATGAAATATGCCTCATTTGCTTATATGATATATTGCGAACTGCGGTTTGGTGGAAGTCAGATATAATTATTATATAGTTATTCAAACAGACTTGGTTTAACGACTGTCATCTAATGACAACGGCTTAACGTGCCCTCTGAAGCTCGGAGTCGAAGAGAAGCTCCAAAGCACGCAGTATATACTCATCGATTCATTGATCACATTTTGATCAGGCTGTCAACCATTTCCACGCGAATGAAGACGCGGTCATTAACTAGTGTATTGTATATGTGAAAATTTTCATAATATATGTCATGTGCAGAGATTAAACTAAATTAATGTGTCATCGACATTTTACATTAATTTTGGAAATTAATGTAAAATTATACTACTAAATTTATCATCACAGGACTGTTTCAACAATACTATACATATAACGAGAAGAATTTTACATAATGTAACAATGTACAAGAGAAATTAATATATTGTATTTATGCGATGACGATAACCGATTCGGTAGTGTTTAAAGTGTTTACAATAATTATTAATAATAATTAATTCCAATATTTTTTTATTTATTCAACTTACAACTTTTTTATTACGTTTTGTGATAGGATTAAAGACTCCTATTAAGTATTATAAATACTTATATCAGAAGACTTCGCACCTTCATAATAATTCGTATAAATTATGAATAAAAAAAAATCAATAATTGTCATCTATACTTATTTATATATATCTAAAAGTTCATAATCATTCTTTACAAATTACATGTCTTTCAGAGTTCGCGCGTATGGAATGCGGGGGCATGCAGTGTGTTAGTAAACTAATTAATACTAGGATTTTTAATTAATAAGACAATGGGTAAACGTGAGTCACGTAACTACGTACGATAGCATTATATATAGAGTACTATATCACCTAGTCACATCCTAGCTACCTCATACAAATATTGCGTCGCTGACTATTATAATAACATTAAAATGTGTACAGACTTGCAGAGCGTCAAGGAACGTGTGTATATATGTGTGCGGTACCGAAAAAACTATACCGCCGAAGCTGAACCCGATTACCGTCGGATTTTTTGATTGGGAAAATCAAACTTCACCTTAGATTTATGGTACTTGTGTTTAACTTATCCGATAGAAACCCTAGAGCTCTACGGAATAAGCTAAAGATTTTTGTCAATAACTAAAACGTAAGACTTATTTTTCGAATCAAAATATTTGATGGTAATCGGCTTCAGTTTTGGCGGTAGGCCCCCTGATTCGACTCAGATGATAGGTGAGGTTGATTCAAGAGAGCGACAGGGAGTTTTAGTACCTTCATACATAATAATATGTATAGATGTAAAGATTAAAAAAGTAAAACTTAATTTATTTATTTCCATTCAATCCTTATCATCCACACTCATTTTATTAATAATTTAGTTTAAAGCAACGCTTTGTCGCCCCAAATGAGGTCTCCGCTCTAGAACATTCCCCTCCCATCTGTCATCATTGACTAAGCAGAAGTTGCCGGACTATTGCCACTTCAACTTTGCTGAACCTGACTGCTATATACTCTCAGAATACATTTCGAATTTTAAAACCTAGCGTTAATATGGCTTCGATACCGCTTCACATCAGGCAAGCCATATGCTTGTCTGCTATCCGATGTTGTATAAAAAAGTATTGTCAATAAATAGAAGTAAGCGAGTACTGTGAAAAATTGAAAAATACTGTGAAAAATGTGTGGATCAAAATTATCTTGCTAGATTAAGGGACACAGACGTGAAACTAAACAAAATCTTGTAGAATACCTTAAAATCACATGAATGCACGATTCAAATCTATTCTCAATTTCTTTGGACGAGTCGTATGAGCTCTTGTATTTCTACAATGCAACATCCCATCATAGTTTTGTGTTTATACCCTAATGGAATTCACATCTGGTAGTTTCTACTGGAACAGATGAAATAAAAACACTGTGCTGTGTAATTCTTCCAGGAATATTTATTTCTATAACTGCGGATTGGCGGAGGCGGACTTCGCTTAACGACTGTTATTTAATGACAACAGCAGGTATCGACAGTTTGACGTGCCCTCCGAAGAATGAAGGAGCTCCAGATAAATAAACCCATCCACAGGCACGCTACGGTTAACGTTGCTTAACTTGCGTAATCGATTGGTGCGAGTGAGGTGGAGATTGTATTCTAGACGAGCAGCTTATAAACACGCTGTCTTTTGCGAAAGCCTCGTCAGTCAATATGCAGGGTGTACCGCCTGCAGGTGAGGATAGCTTTGGCTTCAAGATGATAGAGAGCTGTTTACATCTAATTTATCCTCTTCCTTAAATCGGTCCCTCACTGATGAGGATCGTAATTACGATGAAAGCGTTGCAGTAATTTCCTACAATTATTGCGGTCTTCTGCCTGATTGAGAGCGTGAGACACAGGCATTTGCAGCTGCCCAGCCACCTGATCAGACCATCTTTTTGGGCTTCGTCCTCTCGGTCGCTTACTATCTCTATTGCCAGTTATTATAAACTTCTCCAGGTTATCTGTACCGTGCCGCAATGTGTGTGAAGTACAGACGTATCTTGTGGCGGCACACAGCCGAGAGGCTGTGTGTCGAGCTTGAGTTCCTTTAGGATCGAAAGGTTCAGGATCGTAAGGAATACCTATTTTATACATATACATTGTTACGTATAAGTAGTTGAAATTGATATGTATAAAATAAATAAATATATAAATATAGTCAGACAAATTACACAGCGCCACCTAGACCCAAAGTAAGCGAAGCTTGTGTTATGGGTACTAGACAACTGATAAACATACGTAAATACATTTTTTTTTTGTAAATACATACTTATGATACATAGAAAACACCCAGACCAAGACAAACAGACATGTTCATGCACACAAATGTTTGTCCTGTATGGGAATCGAACCCACGAGCGTTGGTGTTGAAGCCGCGTCATTGACCGCTACGCCACCGAGCTCGTCTCCTATACTATATAATTATAATAATATGTACAATAATAAGCATGGCTTAGTTTATGTTTAGGTATTTGAAGAGCGGGCGCATATTTTTTCTCTGCTGTATTTCGATTGCTGACGTCAGTATCAGCACCAAATACATATTAGTTCTATATTTCTGTCCTATCGTATGTTAAGTCGTGGGTGGAAGAAACAATGCGTATAGGAATATCGAAATGCCACTTCGATATTATGTCGAGTTCCGGAACGCGGAAGCGGAATCTTGACGCCGATGATAACGTGTTATTTTGAATTTGTATTTACGAAAAGATGACATTATTAAACTTTAACATATTTTGTAAGGTGCTTTGCATCACCTACGCAGGATTCGATTTGCGTAGGCGATTCAAAGAGACACGATTGCGAAGCGACCCGATAGGGTGACATTCGAATTTGATATGCTACGGTGCATGCGTAGTCAAAGACCTACCTAACTGAACTGTTATACAACATGGACATTCGATATTGAATATATATAACAGTATCTACGACGAGAATTATGCCAATATACTGTTTTTTAGCTTCACAGATAATTATTTTGTAAAAAATGTTTTCTATTTAATCTAAATAAAATTGGAGTTCAGTTTGTAATATTAAAATAACCGCTTTTTACTAAAGCGTATGGATGTATATACGATAGCTAAATATACCTAAATGACATTTCTTACAATTTTTGTCTGTCTGCCTGTCTGTTTGTTCTGACTAATCTCTGAAACGGCTGGACCGATTTTGACGGGACTTTCACTGGCAGATAGCTGATATAATAAGGAGTTAACTTACTTTTACTTTAGAAATTTTATTTATTTTTATTAATAAATAATAAAAAAATAACTATTCCGCGCGGATGCAGTCGCGGGCACACCTAGTAAACAATAAAAAAATACAATATTATACCTAATCTTTATTCTGTCAATGTTTATTCTAAGGCTTTAAAATCTCCAAAGGGCGGGCCTTTGCAATGCCCTGATGAGCTGCTTAGTAAACAATAAAAAATTACAATATTATACCTAATCTTTATTCTGTCAATGTTTATTCTAAGGCTTTAAAATCTCCAAAGGGCGGGCCTTTGCAATGCCCTGATGAGCTGCTTAGTAAACAATAAAAAATTACAATATTATACCTAATCTTTATTCTGTCAATGTTTATTCTAAGGCTTTAAAACCTGCAAAGGGCGGGCCTTTGCAATGCTCTGATGAGCTGCTTAAGGTCTTCAAGCCTCGTTGGTCAAGTCCTCTAAAGAAAAATGCTGCGTACTGCGGGTGCACGAATCACATGCACCGACTTTCTGGTACTTGCCATAGTACGAGTTTAAAAAATGTTAAAGAAACCTTTCAGATTAGCAATTTTCTGCGCGTAGATGGTAGTTACGTCATACGTTATACGCACGCTTCATTTCGCGCTTTAAAAAGTTAAACGCGCTTATTCCAGCATACGCTGGAACCGTTTTCGGTTTCTGGAACTCGCGGCTCGCGCTTATAAGCGTGTATTATAAGTGCATATAAGCGTGTCAATGCTCGTACAAGTTGCGCGTGTGGCAAACGGCATCTACATGCACTTCAAAAAAGGAACTTAATTCAAGCGTTAGATCCAATAATGTTAGATCAAATAACATAATTTGGGATGTAAGTGGTTCATCATCATCTTTGAACCTAAGCCAACTTCATCTGCAAGCGGTGCACCCTGCTGACTGACAAACGAAGCTCTGGCGAAAAGAGAGTTAGGGCGCGTAACTGTAAGCTACCCGACTGCGGAACATACCTCCACCTCACAGTATACCGCAGCCAAATTTCGGTATGCTTGTCTGCCACCCGACGTAGTATAAAAAATAAGAAAGAGGTTACTTAGATTTAAAAAAGGTTATGTGTGGTTATGAAAAAAATTGGTTGCCTGTAAAGTCGGTATACGGGCGAAAGTTTTACGTGACAACGACTTTGAGTGGTAAAATGTTTTCGAGTGGAAGGGACGCATGCCTTTCACTTTTTATGTCTGTCTCTCTCGCTCTTAGAAGGGACACGCGTCCACGACACGCTTACAATGAGAGCGAGTGAAAGGCACGCGCCTTTCACTCGCTCTCATTGTAAGCGCATAACGTGACCCAGTTTCTTGAAGTGTCACCCGGCTAACCAATTTATAAGACGTTGTCACGTCAAAAAACAGTTGGCGTTTTATTCATCTCATCGTTATCAAACGTTACTCATACAACTGCTGGGATATATGTTCTGTATAACAGATCAGAGCATACTCCACCACGCTGCCCAACTGCGGGTTGGCGGAGGCCAGTATTTTTAAGCCGCTTATAGGCCACTGACTTAGCTTAACGACTGTTATTTCATTAAATAACAGTCGTCATTACAACAGCCGGGACTGACGGCTTAACGTACCCTCCGAATCACGAAGGAGATCAAGATACCCTTCAATATATAGACTACAGTTGCGGATGTTTATCTTGCGTGCTCTATTAGACTGCCCTTTTTATTCTTAACTAATATTTGTTATTCCTACCGTGCCCACCGAGGCTCGGAGGAACTCGAGATAAATAAACCCATCCATGGGCAGGCTACGGTCGACGTTGCTTAACTTGCGTGTTCGATTTGACTGACACGTGCAACGACGCCACCAAGCTGTTTTATTCGTCTACTTAAAATGTTATTGCTTTTTAAGCAGGGTCATAAAATCAAATTACAAAACTATTTCATGCTTCATCAGTAAATCTTCCTTTACAATTAAATGAAAATAAATCATAGCAAGCGAGATGAAAACAATAATACGGCAGACTCGTTGGCGAAAAGGTAATGTTGTTATCGTGCTTTTACCTTGATGAAGTTACTGATTGCAATGTTTTCCTTTGTTATAAATTATTGTTAGGCTTTTTTATACGGATGTAATAACTGTAATAGTAGTATATTGCAACTGTCATATAAGAAGGGGTATTAAAACACGAGAGTCTGTTTATCGAGTGTTTTAATACCTAGGTTATATGCAGTTTCATACACTACTTTATCTTCACTCATAGGAAAAATTGAAATTAAACAAAGTAGGTAGGTTCTTTTCTGGCAGGATACTTTCAGTTAACGCCGATGCCGCGTCTAGAATATCTGGCGGAGTGAAAATCTCGCCGTCACTACTTTCTTCTCCAATCATATTTTAATCACTTACAGGATTTTAGTAAACTTTTTTGGAATCCCGAATACAAAACACGATGGGCAAAAAAATGTATGGGAAGCGCGGGAAATTAAGTTCAAACTACTCATGCGTGCGCCATTTTTTTCACAGTTCGAACAGCGCATGCGTGCGCCTTTTTTTTTCATATTCAGCCTAAAACCATAGACTATTAGTTTAATGAATTAATAAAAAAAAGCGATACTATAATGAGTTTTATGATACAGTTGGCGGTACTATAATGGGTTTTATTTTTAATTTTATGTATATGCGTTTATAAAGTGCGTCTGTATAAAACCGTCTTTAAATTCGTAATTCGAATTTTTCGATTTGAGTGTAGATAAAACTATTTATTAAAACATCACTGATATCTCTTATTCACTCATTGAGAAAACAAGGAATTTTGAAAACTACTCGACTTATGAAGCTACAATTTGGTGGGTAGGTAATTTTTAGGTAGAAAATATTTAGAACGAATTTTGCAACAGGGTCGTACTAACAGGATTTAATATTTTTATGTAAGTCCTATGTTTTTGCTGATAGTCATATAATGGTAAGTTATATTAGTTAAAAGTGTAACGTAAATAAAAATGCAGTAATATTTTTTTCCCACAGTGGTTTTTCCAATAGTGATTAAAAGACAAAAAAAAATATTTCAAAGATGCGTGAAAGATGTTGTTTTAGTATATAAATATGTAGTACGCTTAACCTTTTATTTCAAGATTAAATCTGTAAAAAGAGTATCTGGGTTGTAAATGGTTCATCAACATCATTGAACCAAAGCCAACCTCACCTGCACGTTGTGCACCCTGCTGACTGACAAACGAGGCTCTGGCCAAAAGAGAGGTAGAGCATAGCATATTTTTTAAGATGCTCAATAGGCTTGTATCCCATTTTTTTCTATTTGTTATTTAAAGACGTCACAATAATATAAATATAGGTGAAATAATTACTTCGATTGCATAAAAACTTCTCGAGATATGATAACTTGAATATCACAATTTTGGAATCCCGAAAACGCTCCATAAAAAAGGCCACCACGTTATGACGTCACACCTTGCTATTTTATATGCATTAAATCAGAAATTAGTACGACAGCTATGTTAAATATTGCGTTTATGTAGCCAGTGCCGTAACAAAATTTTAAAATGGACTTTCCCACCAAACTTTGATCGAACATAAAACACGTCGGACATAAGTTATAGAAATTTTAAGAACAGATCGTTCTAGTTTTATGTATTTTACGTTACTGTTAGGGAGTTTTTATAATTTTGTAACATTGGCAACTAGCCTATTGGGGAAGTACCTCCGCCAAAGAACAATTCCACACAGGCTTGTCTTTTGCTTGAGTTGTTGGACGAGCTCGGTGGTCGAATGGTTAGCAATGGCCACTTTGACTCCGAGGTCGCGGGTTCGATTCCCGCACAAGACAAAATTTATGCCCATGAACATGTCTGTTTGTCTTGGTCTGGGTGTTTTCTATGTATTATAAGTATGTATTTACAAAAAAAAATGTATTTAAGTACATTTATCATTTGTCTAGTACCCATAAAACAAGCTTTGCGCTTAATTTGGGACTAGATGGCGCTGTGTCAATTGTCCAGAAATATTTATTATTTATTTATTTATTTTTCCTACGAGTGAGTTGGGTCACCACTAAAGAAATGAAGGAGTATAGAGTGGCAATGGATCGGCGACCCCTTGGTGTTGCTGATCTCCATGGGCGGTGGTGATTACTTTCTATCAGGTGACCTACATGTTCGCTGCCCCCCCTCATATAAAAAAACATCTTTGGGTTTCACCACCGTCTTTAGAGCCAAAGCCAATTTCACTTGCACATGGTGCACTCTGCCGAGCTAACTAGTCGAAAGAGAGTTGCCCGTTTGAGGAAATACCTCCACCTCACATAAAACCGCAGTCAAATAACAACAAATTGAAGAATTGGTATGTTTCTGTGATTGAGTAAGTCACCAGACGTAAGGAGATGCTGCATTAGTAGCGGGGATGCCAGCGCTCAAACTGTACTCTTTGTATTGTAAACGGCGATAGGTTATGGCAAGCGCTTTATATCAGGCGGGTAATATGCTTCTCTAGATTTTTTTACAATCGGGGTATCTGGAAAAATACATTTTTATGAAGAAAAAAATTGGTGGTCTGTAAAGTCGGTTTACAGAAGATAATTTTACGTGATAACGTCAACGTCGACCGATGGAGTGGAAGAGAGATAGATGCATTACAAGTCGCGCTCTCGCTTGCACGCTCGGCTCAGGCGGAACGTGACAATGAGTCATACTTTTTGTAAAGGTGCGTTCATCGATTTGTAAGATCACACGTGCGCAATCTAATTCGTATATTCTGTTATTAAATCCTTCACATAAATGCTCAGAATTCTACCTTAGAATCACTCGCTCCGTTCCTTGTAATAAGTTTATTTCTTTTGCTTCTCTCGATTTAATTTTAGCATTTGAAATAAATTCTAACTGCAATGACTGGTTACCATCAGGCAGACCGTGCGCTTTTTTATCATCTTCGTCGAATAAAAAAATGGGGTGTAAGCTGTGTCATTTTATCATCTTCGTCGTATAAAAAAAATAGAGTGTAAGCTGTGTTATTTTATCATCTTCGTCGTATAAAAAAATAGAGTGTAAGCAGTATCATTTTATCATCTTCGTCGTATAAAAAAAATGGAGTGTAAGCTGTGTTATTTTATCATCTTCGTCGTATAAAAAAATAGAGTGTAAGCAGTATCATTTTATCATCTTCGTCGTATAAAAAAAATGGAGTGTAAGCTGTGTCATTTTATCATCTTCGTCGTATAAAAAAAATGGAGTGTAAACTGTGTCATTTTATCATCTTCGTCGTATAAAAAAAATGGAGTGTAAGCTGTGTCATTTTATCATCTTCGTCGTATAAAAAAAATGGAGTGTAAGCTGTGTCATTTTATCATCTTCGTCGTATAAAAAAAATGGAGTGTAAGCTGTGTCATTTTATCATCTTCGTCGTATAAAAAAAATGGAGTGTAAGCTGTGTCATTTTATCATCTTCGTCGTATAAAAAAATGGAGTGTAAGCTGTGTCATTTTATCATCTTCGTCGTATAAAAAAATAGAGTGTAAGCAGTATCATTTTATCATCTTCGTCGTATAAAAAAAATGGAGTGTAAGCTGTGTCATTTTATCATCTTCGTCGTATAAAAAAAATGGAGTGTAAACTGTGTCATTTTATCATCTTCGTCGTATAAAAAAAATGGAGTGTAAGCTGTGTCATTTTATCATCTTCGTCGTATAAAAAAAATGGAGTGTAAGCTGTGTCATTTTATCATCTTCGTCGTATAAAAAAAATGGAGTGTAAGCTGTGTCATTTTATCATCTTCGTCGTATAAAAAAAATGGAGTGTAAGCTGTGTCATTTTATCATCTTCGTCGTATAAAAAAATGGAGTGTAAGCTGTGTCATTTTATCATCTTCGTCCTATAAAAAAAATAGAGTGTAAGCTGTGTCATTTTATCATCTTCGTCGTATAAAAAAATATAGTTACACAGCTACACTCCATTTTTTTATACGACACGGCCGTGTCCATACACGGCCGTGTGTTGTACGTGAAAACGGTATATGCACTAAAATTATCTCAAAGTGGCAGCGGTTCCTCCTCCCCCACACGCGATATTCCACAGTCCGTACTTAGCGTAATAAATTCTTTGATCCTTCATCTATCCAGTAGTGTGGATTAAGAGCATACTCTGCTATGCTACTTCACTGCGAGTTATTAGAGGCTAGTGTTTTCAAGCCGCCTAAAAGCCATTGACTTAGCTTAACTTAAAGTACAAGTCATGGCACTTAGCTTTTAGTCCCTGGATGCTGCTCCTGCATGTCTGGTGACCTCACTCACTCTTTCAGACTGCGGTTTTCTGTGAGATGGAGGTACTTCCCTAGTCGGCCAGCTTACGAATACGCTATACATATTGACGAGCTCGGTGGCGTAGCGGTCAATGACGCGGCTTCGACACCAACGCTCGTGGGTTCGATTTCCACACAGGACAAACATTTGTGTGCATGAACATGTCCGTTTGTCTTGGTCTGGGTGTTTTCTATGTATCATAAGCATTTATTTACAAAAAATGTATTTACGTATGTTTATCAGTTAGTCTAGTACCCATAACACAAGGTTCGCTTACTTTGGGGCTAGATGGCGCTGTGTAATTTGTCTTACAATATTTATTTATTTATTAATTATTATTTATACACCACCACTCTTTTGCCAGAGTCTCTATCGCTAATCAGAAGAATGCACTACGTGCAGGTCAGGTTGGTTTTGACTATCAAGATCATAGTGAGTGACTTACACCCTCTACATATTATATTGAAAAATTAAAAATAATTGACTGAGACCACTCATCGTTTCCATCCTGTATATATTTTTAACAAGAATAGTTTAATAAGATAGGATAAAATTGAAATTGCGTTTTCACTTACTTTTGTTTTAAGACCACTTTAATTTCTAGTGCCGATAGTAAAGATCATAAAACTCGACGTAGAACCATGTACGTTAACTGAACAGTTCCAGTTTTATACCACTAACATTGTGCACAACGAACACAAACTAAAGAAATGTTGGAATGACCACTGTGATATTTGTGTAGTAGTATGTATGTATATTTATTCATAATATTTTAATGAAGACATTTCATCAGCATCATCATCATCAGGTCCATTTTGTTCTCCACTACAGTAGCACGACCCTCTCGTCCGTCTTAGACGGAAGGAGGATTTGGCCTACACTCCCCACGCTGGCCAGACGGGTTGGGGAGGCCTGATCGATATTTTATATTGTATTTCCCTTAGGCGCCTTGTACGACATCCATGGGAAGAAATGTGATTCTATTCTAGTCTGCCGGAAACCACACGGCCAATATCTGTTCATTTAATAATATTGTTTCATTTTCACTGCGTCACCCACCTGTTCAAATATGCATTTGTCCTCTACCGTAAGGTTGTCTAGAAGAGATTACTTATAGCGATAAAACCAAATAAAAAAAAAAAATGGTATTAGTAATTTGACGAGATCGGTGGTCGAATGGTTAGCAATGGCCGCTTTGATTCCCGCATAAGACAAATATTTATGTGCATGAACATGTCTGTTTGTCTTCGTCTGGGTGTTTTCTATGTAGTATTTACAAAAAAAATGTATATAGTACCCATAAAACAAGCTTTGCTTAGTTTGGGACTAGATGGCCGTTGTAATTTGTCCAGGAATATTTATTTATTACGAAATGCCTATCATACATCAGCAATCTCTTACGCTAATGACTACACTATTACATAATAAACGAGGTATTAAGGCAACCTGTGAAAAAGACTGAAAATATATTTTCTTTTACAAATATTTGCACAATCATCTGCTTAATTAATTCTCCCTCAGCTACAATATTTTATCGTTACATTCCCCTTGAAAATATTTGCTGGCGAATCCAAAACAAACTTAGTCCATAAAAAATATTAATGTGCGCCTAAAAATTGGTGTTATAATAATTGACTCTCAAGAACCCGAGGTAGGTAAATAATGCGTAAAATTAGCGTTGCCTAATTACGGAGCAGCAGAGCTCGGGACCAAGATATAAAGAAACTGATACTTACGTTACATCGGATACCCGAAGTTTGGAAAGTAGAAGAGGAAAAATTATTGGCCACGACGACATTACACATTTTTTTATACTATGGACGTCAGATGACAAGCATACGACCCATCTGAGTGAAAAGGTTGCCGTAGCCATATTAAAGCTCTTAACATAAAATATCGCTCGCGCGTCACCACCCCCGCTGCCACCGCAACAACTCTTTCCTATCTGGTGACCTCACTGTATCAGGCAATTTATTATAGAATCGAATGTAATTTAAAACAAAACACCTACCGATTTCTAAGATATACAGTCCTCGAATTTGACAAGAGTATTAAGATTTTTGCGAGCATCCATAATGTTTTCATAAATTTATTGAGAAGCGACAGTGAGAATATTTACTTTTTCTTCGAAAACTTCTCGTGAATCCATGCTGTAAATATAACGGATAAACCTTTTTGAAAGGAGCTACAAATAGACTAGGGGCGCCGTAGCCACGTTCGTCAATTGTCTAATTCATCTAACAGCATATGCAGCGAACCTAAACTTACTTTTATTAATCAATTGAGTCAGGTGTTATTTTGCGAAAGTCAAATTGCGTGACTAATTTATTTATATGGAGCCCCACTGCAATTTCGAGTCCACTGTAAGTCCAAAAAATGCCGTGTCATTGATAAATTCTAATTAACAATTATCAATAAGGACTTCTGTAAGAAAAGACATTACATTTGGTAGATTCAATTTGATACGTTTGTTTTAGCCGAAATTGACAAAAGATTAACCAATCTAGAATTACACACAGAACATTATTCACCTTGGCAACATTTTCGCACTGACGAGCCATTTTTATTACAAGATATATCGTTAAGACAAGTTAGGCTGCTTGAAAGTACTCGCCCCGCAAGTTGCTCCAAACCCTATCGATTGAGACGAGACCCGTATCCCAGCAGTGGGATGAATAAGGATTGACGACACGTGTTACTTATTCAAAAAATCCGAAACATTCGAATCACGAATCAAAAAAAGAGAGCTGATGTCGTAGTGTTCTAGAGCCCTTTTTACTACTTTTTTTCTCTTTTTACGTACTTTATAAGTTGCTTGACTGGGGAAGTATCTCCACCTCACAGAATACCACAGCAAAATAACAATTCCTTTGAGTGTTGTTGAGTTCCTGCGAGTGAGTGAAGTCACTAGGAAGGGAGGAGTTGTTGCATTGGTAGCGATGGTGGCAGCGTATGAACGATTTCATGTTGCCAGCGTTTATATTGCTACGGTAACCGCTTCACATCGGGCGGGCCGTATAGTTGTTTTCCACCCAACATGGTATATATTAAAATTACGCTACGCAAAATGGCACTTCTATTTATACTGTATCTTCGCGTCAAGCTCTACTAATTGCTTACAGCGTTTTCAGCTATTTTACAATTTATTTTTCCGCTTCATTTCCTGCGGACTTCTTATAATTTCACGGGGTAAATTGTTAATTTTTCCCTGCTGGTATCCAAATGTATAATTAATGAATTTTATTGTCAAACAAGGGAATTTCTTGCTGTACTATCTTATTCAGATAAATACAGATTTGGCGGCTTCAAATATCTTGGTGTTCTTCAATGTTCTAAAAAAATATTATAGAAAAATGGACAGTCTAATGGACCAGTGATGTATGAATCTGAGGAGTGACCTAACTTATAACCTCACTTTGAATATTTTACCGACTGTACAAAAGATTTTTGAGTTAAAACTTAAACTTTTGAAGTAAAAAATGTTAAACTCGCATTAGGACACGTGACCTGATCAAAAATACGTAAGACGGAGGGAGAGTACCACCGGCGCGGCGTAGGAGAGGAGGAATCCCCTCTCCTTCTACCGCGCGGCGAAAATGTATGCCTGCTCCTGCTGTTTATGCGCATTTTATCAGGAAATCTAATTGTAAGCACCGCCATTGTCAAGTTATGCTCTGTTGTAACCTGTCAGGTATATAAATTAGTACTAGTTCTAGTATTAGGTGCATAAATTGTACCCTATCAGGCACTCCTACTTCCATAAACATAAAATTTGTTTCCGGAGCAAAAAATTTTGAATCACTGACAGTTTATTTTGTCAGCTGCGATTTGTAACTCACTCGCGGGAACACAAAAACCCTCAAGAAAATCGTTATTTGGATGCGGTATTCTGTGAGGTGGAGGTACTTCCCCAGTCGGGCAGCTTAAAAATATACTTTACCCTAACTTTTTTTTCGCCAGAGCCTCGTTTGTCAGTCAGCAGGGTGCCACGTGCAGGTGAGGTTAGCTTTGATTCAAAGATGTTGATGAACTACTTATACCCCAAACTTGAACAACTACATTTGTATTCTTTGAATCGTCAGGAAATCACTACTAAAAGCATTCCCTTTTTTTAACTCTCGTACGTGTATTTCGAGAACGAGAGTAGCGTGGACTCAACGCGGAGAGCAAAGGTCGACTAACGAACCAATAGCGCACAGGCAAACATGCGGTGCACGATCCGCCCGCCCCGTCCTACTTCATACCGCACCAAATAGACCGGTGTCGGTTACGGTAATAGTGTCGCGAGTTCAATGGTTTTTTACCATATCAAAAAATGTCCAACGCACCTAAAGAGGTTTTTACTTCCAATAACAATTGTTGTCCTGTAAAGATTAACCAGTTTACAATTTAGTTTTTTTTTTTTACTTGAATACGTCTTTAAAATTGATTCCATTCGGAGGCAAATCAAAAAAACGAATGATAACAAAATCGGGGAGTTTGGTGTTTCAGTTACAAATCTATCATCTCCATCCAAAATTCAATCACGGCACTGGATAGATGAAGGATCACAGAAATTGGTAATGAAAAAATTAATTGTATTAGCACAGTCTAAGTAATAGTGTATTAGTTTTCCCTTCTTACCACTTGTTTAGTCTTGCCATCTATTATTATTCTCAGCACATAGTTGAATCGTTACATTATGTACTTAATATTGCAACTTAACCGTACACACAAGTAACAACCACTACAACTTAGTGCCATCAAAGACTCATAATACAAAGTTAACTTCAACTAACACATCCATAAAGAGCTGAAAGTTTCTCACTGGAACTTCAAATTATGCAATACAAGCTTGCATGTCGAAAATGCCACTTTACCGCATGAAAACTTTATGTAAATTCTCAAGCCTGCCTGAAAGGAGTTACTGATATTTTAGTGTTTATTATTGAAACCATAAATTGTACCATAAAAGGATTACTAATGGTGATTACTAATACTACAACTGAATATATAAATAAATAAAAATTCCTGGACAACTTCCACCCTGTCATCTAGTCCCAAACTAAGCAAAGCTTGTACTATTGGTACTAGATAACTGAAATTATACTCAAATACATTTTTGTTTATAAAAACATACATATAATATATAGAAAATACCCAGATCAAAACAAACAGACATGTTCATGCACACGAATATTTGTCTTGTGCGGGGATCAAACCCGCGACCCCGGAGTCAAAGTGGAAATTGCTAGCCATTCGACCACCGGGCTCGTCAATATAAAATCATAGTTTGCCACGATTATAAAAATAAAAACATCTCAATGGCGTCGTAGTGCGTGTCTGTCTAGTTGTACACACAAGTTAAGCAACGTCGACCGTCGCCTGTCCATGAATGGGTTTATTTATCTCTTAACACTTAACTGGGATTAACGTGCCCTACAAAGCATAGAGGAGCTCGAGATAAATAAAGCCATTCAATGACAGGCTACGGCAGACGTTGCTTAACTTACGGGTGCGATTAGACTGATACGCGGAAATACGCCATCTAACACCTTTTATTTTAGAGCTCCGCTTCTCAGATACTTTTCCTTACATAATATTTTATGTTTCTACTCGTAAAAGCTTAATCTACATAATGTGCTTGTTTTATTAATTTGTTAAACTTTGTTATACAAGTAATATTAATTACGGTAAAAGTAATACAATAGCAATATTTAATATTTAAACATTGGCTTGGCCGTGTGGTTTCCGGCAGACTAGAATAGAATCACTCCGTCTCTTCCCGTGGATGTCGTACAAGGCGACTAAGGGAAATACATTATAAAACATCGATCAGGTCTCCCCAACCCGTCTGGCCAGCGTGGGGAGTGTAGGCCAAATCCTCCTTCTGTCTGTGACGGACGAGAGAGGGTCGTGCTCCTGTAGTGGATACTAAAATGACCTGATGGTGAATACAATAGCGGACTTGTCTCAGCATGCATCTCTTCCAGTCGACCATTGAATGATTTGTTATCTACAATTATGGTTCGTTTTTTTAGAAAAATCCTACGCCTATTAACATTATTAAACCTGCTACCAATCCGCTTTAGCTGGGGCCATTCCGCTGAAGCTGTAGCCGATTACCATTGGATATTTTAATTACCGACTAAGCTGAAGATGGCTGTCATTAACTTTAAGTTAAGGCCTATTTTTGGAATAAAAAAATTTCATGAGAATCGGCTTCAGATTAGACGGTAGGGTTCCTGGTTGGTTTACTGAGCGCGATATCGGGGCAGATAAAGGCCTCTTGCCTGGTTGATTTACTGGGCGATAAAATGGCATTTCGGTGATATAACCGATAGGTTGTTGCACAGAAGAGCAATAACTGCGTTGTCCGACTATCAAAAATAAAATCAAAAATAAAGACACTGGTTTAGACTTATACTATTGAAGTTCACACAAAAACATATCACCTTCACCATAGGTTATCTTTTTGACAAGCTTTTATTTAGGTTCACCGCGGTGTCTGTAATCAAAACTGGCAAGTTAAATGCGATTTTTAATTTTCACATGCACCCCTATGATGTGGGTATAGTAGTAAATTATTTAGTACTTTTAATTGTTAACAAAATGCTTGCTTTAAAAAAAAATAAGTACCTATTCTTGTTTTTGTATTGATATTAATATTTTTCTTTTTTAATCGTTTGCGAATAGGTATATGATTTTGTTTTTATTCAGTTTTAATCTATTGAGGGGGTAATCAGTTACTAAAATAGCCCGCTCGATCCATAGTTACACTAGTATGACTACGGATAATTTTATTTACCCATAGTCACATTGGGTAGTGAGACTATGGAGCCTATTTTATAAAATAGGTACACTTCCAAGATATAAATACTAATATTACAGTTACCGTGCTAAAATTTAGCAATAATTGACAAAAAACAAGAAGAAAAAGCCGAAAAGATCTGTAAGAATCGACACACTATGAATGCTTATCTCAGGTCTTGGATCTGTTCTAACAAAATATCTTGTCAAAGATCTTATCTATCTTTTAATATGATTTCAAAGGCTGGCAACGGACCGGCGACCCCTTGGTGTTGCTGATTTCTATGGGCGGTGGTGATTGCTTTCCATCAGGTGACCCACATGCTCGTTTGCCCCTCTCTAATATAAAAAAAAATCTGTCTCTTTTTCACTTCTCTTTGCTATGTCTCATTAGCCTCTTCTAGTTATGAATATATTGTTAGGATTAATATAGCTATTATTATATTTGTATTTGTCGTCAACTCTTATTCATCCCACTGCTGGGATACGGATATGGACCCCTCAATCGTAGGGGTTTAGAGCATACTCCATCAGGCTGCTCAATTGCGGGTTGGCGGAGCAGGAATAGATTATCTATTTAATTTTATGTATGCATTTTGGATACAATCATATTGTTGTACGCTTATTTCATACTGCTCCTCTTCAGTATCTTTATTTTTATTATTTTTGAGTTTAAATTTTTCCTATACTCAAAGACTGAAAGAGATCGCATGGCGATAAGACCACTGAATGTATGTGTAATGTAAAGACACAATGTATTTTTCTTTTGTTTTCTTTTATTATAAAGTGCATTATATTATATTGTATTCCATGAGCAATAGACTGCAATGCTATTTATTTTTTAACAAGACATCCTTCTGATAAATAAATATTACTAGATTCAGTAGTTCTATTGGTTTGAATTCGTTTACATTTGCTACTTCGATGGTCTTTAAGGTTCTCGGAAACGCTTGAACTTTTGAGCACAATTTGGCAGTCTGCCTACTACGTTTCGGAAACATTCAACTTTCCCTACAAAGGAAGTGCAGTGAATTCCCCTTAAAATACTTTCACTTAAGTTCTTGAAGTAAATAAAAACAAAATCTATGCTGCAAGTCGGCATTATCCCATAATCAACTCACATTTAGGATATAGGTCTCCTCTTAATCCAACTGGTTTAGAGGATACTGCATATTGGCGAGGCCAGTGTTTTCAAGTCGCCTAAACATCGACGCAACGAGAATGTCGAACTTCTCATATCGGCATATGCTGTAAGTATTTGTCATTTAAACAGTGGCTGAAAAACAGAACTCTAGTCGGAGAGACAAGTTTAAACTAAAGACTTGCTAGAATTGTCGGTGACCCAATGATCTCGGATCGGCTGCACTCTCTCTCTCTCTCTACACATAGATCTCTACCACGTAACTGGTCTCACGTAGATCTGTAGCGATCCTTTGCATTCTATACAAATTATATCATGGGGAGTGCTCGGATGAGCTGTTTGATTTGATAGCTGCCGCTGAGTTCCACTATCGTACAACTTGACATACATTAAAATTTCATCCATATCATCTTGATAAATAAGCGAGCTACTAGAGTACGTTTCTTATTACATTTTATACCACAAACGGTGAAATTGTGAAATCAACTTGCCTCAGAGGTATTTCCGAACATTTGCTACATGGGAGCCTTTAAGACCAGTGTCTATATTTCCCTTAAAAAGCATAGGCGGTGGTGATTGCTTTCTATCAGGAGACTCGCATGCTCGTTTGCTCTCCTCTGATATAAAAAAGAAAATAATTTTGGTCATTGAACTAATTCCACGTAACACATCTCGGAAAACAAGTGTCAGAGCGGTCAAACATTTTCATCTACGGTCTATATTGATCACTGAGCACGGGGCATTTTAAGAAACAGATAAGAATTTGATTATTATCAAATAAAATAAAGAATTATGATAATTTTGAACCGACAACTATATCTTTTTTTATTGAGACATGGCATGTGACAACCAGCGCCTGTCTGATGGGTCGAGAACTCTGAAGGCCAGGAATGGAAGTGACGAAAGCACACTGATGCTCTATGCTATGCTTGATTTGGATTTGGATTCAGCAACGTCATGTCCGCAGGGTACTTCTGTTCCTCGACGTCCATAAATCGAGTGGATCGGATGATCACTACTCCCGCTCCTGTGATTTATTATTATGTTTCATTTCTGTATTTATACTGCGCAAACGCTTTCTGATTTGACTTTACGACCCCTATCTAACAAATAGCTTAGACATAAGCATGTTATAAAATAGATCCATCACTAGTCAGCATTTGGCGTTGCATAACTTGTTCGATCATTTAGATTATCCTGCAGAAGATGCTAAAAACCTCCGAAGAATAATTAGCTGAACATAACTCAGAATTACTTTTAAAATCCGTGCATTTGCTTTTGCATTTACAAGCTTTAAAAACAATACAGCTAACTGAATATAAAAATATTTTCCAATACGGTCGTCTTATAAAGTTAACTGGAATATTCTATGTTTGTACTACCACGACGGAGCAAATTGCAAATTCTCACAGTAACTTTGCTAAGTAAGTTTTTCTTATGCACCAGTTTGCGTGAACGTCTTGTTCATACAAGCACGTGCGAGTTTTATAACTTGGACGGACATGGGCATGGCTGTTATTGTCAAATGTTGTTTATGAAAATAGTTTTATGAATTACGCGGTGTATCTTTAGACATAAAGCTCGTAGTGCACCTTGACGACAAGCGAAAGACGCTCTGGCAATAGAGAGGTATGGTACAGCGCATTTGTAAGATGCTCGATAGGGAAAGCAGCTCCATCTCACAGAATACCGAAGCTAATTAACAATTCCCTTGAGGATTGTTGTGTTCCTGCAAGTTTTTTTTTAATATTAGCTCAGCATATTGGCTCCGCTTCGCCTGATGGTAAGCGAAAAAAGGAGCCCCAATCGCATCGGCAACGGACAAGAGACAGTACAGTACAGAACGTCACGTCGTTCTGTGACGGAAAGGGAAGGATGGGATAAGGGAAAACAGTTCTTCAGAGCACTCACCATGGTAAAAGAATGTAGACACCAGAAAGGATCTGCTGCGTTGGCAGCGGGTGTGGTGCGCGCAAGCAATATTTCATTGTTGCTATACATATCCGTTAGTTATCGTTAAATATTCACTAGGTTTGTACTTTTGGGGATTTTTATATAATATTAAATATGTGGCTTTCAAAAAGTATTTCTGGTAAGAATATTGCTGAAATCTAGAAATATCTCCTCGTGTCGAGTCAAACCAGAGATGCATGCAAATGATGCCTTTTCAAAAAGTCACAACGATTTAGCCGCGCGTGTGGAAGCAAATATATTCCAAATTACATAGTCTGTATGCGGAATGCTTAAGACCTGAAATTTAGTTGAGAGTCATAATGAACTGGTCTATGTGTAAAAGAGAATTTTAATTTAGTGTAAGTGCCTAAATATGATTATGATGATAATGTCTGGACGTATTAATTTAAGAACATTATTCTTTCACAACATAATTATATACTGCGTCGAATGGCCAGCATACGCCTCGCCCGATGTAAAGCGTACATAATAATTATGAAATGTATTTAGAGTACTCTTATTAATGGGCATGACATAGGGTATATGGTTTCTTTTTAGACCTCTCTTTTGGGAGATCCTCGTTAGTCAATCAGCAGGGTGCACCATGTGCAGGTGTGCAGGGACGAGCCACTTACATCCCGAAAGTAAACAAAAAATATTTACCAATGTAGTCGACTCTTCTAGCTCTCGCAGTTAATTACTATGGTAGCCGTATCCCGGCAGTGGGATATATATGGGTTGAGATGATTTTTTTATATGCGGCGGGTGGTAAACAAACATACGGTATGCCTGATAAGTGCGCTGTATCCTAACTCTCTTTTGCCAGAATCTCGTGAGTTCGTCAGAAGCATCACGTGCAGGTGAATTTCGCTATTACAAAAAAATGATAATGACGTGGATCAATGGTCAATGATCAAAGGACATTTTCACTATTACACTGATAATTTTATATAAAAAAAAACCGACTACACAAATTATTCTTCAATCGTAAGCACCACTAAACAGTTAAAAACACTATCATAATTGAATTTTATGATAAGAAAAAAAAAATGGGACCAATCTGGAAGTGGAGTGTACTTCCAATCTGGAAGTGGAGTATACTTCCAGATTGGTCCCAATTTCTTTTTCAAATAAAATAAAGCTTTTTCAAATCGATTTATAAATGACGAAGTAATGAAGTAACGAACATACAAACATAAAAAATATACAACCGAATTGAGAACCTCTTCCTTTTTTGGAGTCGGTTAAAAAATAAACTTTTTTGTGAAGTAAGTAAATAAAAAACATGTATCATCTCATCACAAAGTGGAGTGGCCTTTACCACAACAAATCTACTCTCCTTTTTATTACACCATAAAACAATTTCGCCACCAGATATCCGGATACTTTGCGCCATAAATTTCAAAATAAAGCTACACAGCAGGAACTTATGACTGACCAGGCTCAAACCAGCTCAAGCCAAATCACACACAATCCACACGAGCCAATCCTATACTGCAATAAACGATTGTGAGAAGTGTCCTTTAAATCCGTATTGTTGAGGATGTTTTTATTTTGAGAGTCTAAAGGATCAGTACGATTTAGTATCTGGATTCATTGGGTGAAACGATTGTAAGGGAAAAGTGGATTGAATGGGTCGTTTCGAATGCATTGTTTATGTATTTATCATCTTTAAACAGGGTGGAAACGGTAAATAATCTTAATCGATTATTTTATAAGTTTTTTGTAAAACTTACTTAAATTACTGAACCTGAACGTAATTCACATGCTCTATCAAGTAGTATCTACATCTCATTTCGTCTCATCTCTCATCATCATTTTTCATCTCATTTCATCTCGTCTCTTCTCATCTCATCTTATCTCATAACATAGCATCTCGGTCTCGTCTCATCCCATCCTATCGCTAGTCTCATCTCATTTGATTTCACACCAATTATTAATTTTTCTGTTCGTGTTGACAACATAAAAGTTGCCACCAACCTGTGACTAAAGTTTCTGTAATTACCTTGTGCTATTAAATAAAAGTTTTTCAATTTTACAAATGTCGGGAATCGTGTTTCCATTTTAGGCGTTAACATCAAAATAAACCGTTTGTTACAGATATTTATTCACTCAGCTTTCAATTCGGAACATTGTTAGTAACAAAAACTTGCATTCAATGTGGACGAACGAATTAACCGACAAATTATTTTATTAATATACAGTGCGAGTCTTCATGCAGTGCACATAATAATATGAATGTGGATGAAACTAGAGCCATTTTTGTAGACGGGAATATAATTATATTCATGTTTTTATACAGTTTCCTTTTTTTTAAATCAATATGTGAACAAATTCTAAACATCAGGCAAATTGTGGAAAAAGGCTACGAATTCGACACTCCAATCGTCATGTGTTTTGTCGACTACAGTAAGGCGTTCGACTGCGTCGATTGGAACTGTATGTGGAGAGTGCTGTGTGATATGGGAGTACCAAGACATCTTGTTGCACTATTGCAGTCCCTGTATCGATACAGCCAGGGTATAGTTAGGGTCGACACCATTTCTTCGAAACCCTTTAAATTTGAAAAATAGGTACGACAGGGCTGCATATTGTCTCCTATATTGTTCAATGTCTACGGGGAGCACATCATTCGTCAAACCTTGGAAGGCTGGGATGGTGGAGTGAGCATCGGCGGGGTGAAACTCACCAATCTGCGCTACGCCGACGACACAACACTCGTGGCAGCGAGCGAGGCTGAAATGACTGAGCTGCTAAAGAGACTAGAACATGTCAGCAACGGCATGGGGCTCTCTGTGAACAGGTCAAAAACAAAGGCGATGGTGGTGGATCGCTCAGGCAAATTACGACCCAGAGGCTCTCTGACACTTGACACCGTTCAAAGCATTAATTACCTGGGCTCCACAATTTGCAATAACGGATCGTGCGAATCAGAGGTGCGTAGACGCATCGGGATGGCAAAGAGTGCCATGTCTCAGTTGCAGAACATATGGAGGGACAGAAACATCCGTGTCAGCACAAAGATTGGGCTCGTACGATCACTGGTATTCCCAATCTTCCTTTACGCATGTGAGACTTGGACTTTAAAGGCCGCCGACCGGAGCCGAATAGATGCCTTTGAGATGTGGGTTTGGAGACGAATGCTGCGCATTCCTTGGACATCGCGACGCACCAACGTCTCGATACTGAAGGAACTACGAGTGAAAACAAGGCTAACTACCATATGTCTGCAAAGAATACTGGAGTATTTCGGACACATCGCCAGGAGAGAAGGAGACTGCCTTGAGAAACTCGTAGTCACCGGGAAAATCGAGGGCAAAAGACCCCGTGGCCGTAGTCCGATGCGTTGGACTGACCAGATCCGTACCACTCTGGACACGACGGTGAGCGGTGCCATTCACGCCGCTAAAAACAGAAGTAGATGGCGAAGCGTTGTGCGTCGCTGTGCGGTTCTCCGGAGAGGTCACGACCCTCAGCATTGAGGAAAACGAAACAAGGAGGAGGAGGATGTGAACAAAACGTCATCATAACTTTTTGATTAAGGTCTTTAAGTAAGCTCACCTACCAATTTTTTTTTAATGACTGTTTACTGTATATCGCGCAAGACAAATATTTATGTGCATGAACATGTCTGTTTGTCTTGGTCTGGATGTCTATGTATTATATGTATGCATTTACAAAAAAAAATGTATTTAAGTATAAAATCAGTGATCTAGTATCCATAGTACAAGTTTTGCTTAGTTTGGGACTAGATGGCGATGTGTATTATGTCTTGGAATATTTATTTATTTCAACGATAATTTTGTGATAACGTTTTCCTGTCTACTGACAAAATCATGACTATTACATCAAGGTTTGTTTCATACGATCTTGGTAATATTATCAACTGCAGTTAATCAGGTGAGTAATCTAATTGAATCCATCGCTTGATTTTGATATGCTTTATCGATTACAATCGAAGTACATAGCTGTAGTTATTGACGATAATAGATTAATAGCGCCTACTAATTATAATTATATCAATAAATAGATCAAATTACTCAAAGGATCTATTATAACCCAATTTATTAAATAATGCATGTGTACTGTAACTATACACATAAATGGCTTCCGTCCGTGATTTAGTGAGTTATACTCGTACATACCGAGAAGCCCATTTAATGAATTGACAAATTCGGTGGTCGAATAAATAAATATTTCTGGACAATTTACACAGCGCCATCTAGTCCCAAATTAAGCGCTAAGCTTGTACTATGAGTACTAGATAACTGATAAATGTACTTAAATACATTTTTTTTGTAAATGCATACATATAATACATAGAAAACACCCATACCAAGACAAACAGACATGTTCACATCAACATGCCTATTTGTCTTGGTCTGGGTGTTTTCTTTTTCGAATATTTGTGTACATACACAAATATTCGTCTTGTGCGGGAATCGTACTCGCAACCTCGAAGTTAAAGTGGCCATTGTTAACCATTCGAGCACCGGGCCCATCAAAGTAATTATCTCAATATAAAGCCCCGTAAACATGAACAAATCAACGTTCAGTGAACAACAGAAAATTTGCATTAAAATGAAAAGTTTAATCTATATTTCGCTCCTTAATATCAATTTGCCATTTGATATTTACGACGTTCTCCAACAAGCAATAATTTTGATACAACGTCAAGAAATTGGCTATAAATTAGGATGAACCACCTCGACGGAGGCTTTTAATGTTACATGAATATTTATAGTAGAATTGACAGTGTAAAAAGAGATTTATGTATGGAAAGTCTTGTCTATCTTGTGATAATAATAAAGAGCAGATTACGATACTCGACAGAGATAAAGTGACGTAGATATACGGGCTTAGACACATTCTTGAACATGATAAATTAGCTATGCGACAGAAAAGAAACAGTTACTAAATAATAAATAATAATAATAAATATTCCTGGACAAATTACTCAATGCGTAATAATATCATTTGTCTAGTACCCATAGTACAAGCCTTGCCTAATTTTGGACTAAGCGAAGGTACTCGCTCCACTCAACCTCGATTTCGGCCCCGTGGGCTAGAATCCGGCCTATTATTATACATAAATACATTTTATTTGTAAATACATATATATAATATATAGAAAACAATTAAACCAAGACAAACAGACATGCACACAAATATTTTTCGACGAGTCCAAAATTAGGCATGGCTTGTGCTATGGGTACTAGATAAATTAAATTATTACGTATAATCACAGTACAAGTAATAGTATTGTAGTATAATATACATATTTTTTATAAATACATACATATAATACATAGAAAACACCCAAACCAACACAGACAGACATGTGCATGCACAGAAATATTTTTCTTGTGCGGGGATCGAAACCGCGAACTCGGAATCAAAGTGGCCATTGCTAACTATTCGACCACGGAGCTCGTCTTTCGTCGTATTTAATGACCACAAATTATTTAATGAACGATCACACATCAGTGTAAATCATATCTATACTGATGAATCGGTCACGTGAATATAGCTTTGTCTTTTTAATTATCGGGTGGCAGACAAGCATAAGGCCCGCCTGATGTGAAGCGGTTACCGTAGCCATAACGCACGTAACGTGAAATATCGCTCGCGCGCCGCCACCCCTATGCCTACGCATCTCTTTGCTTTCTGGTGACCTCATCTGGTCACTCGCAAGAACACAATAACCCTAGGGTATATATGTTATTTGGCTGCGGTTTTCTATTAGGTGGAGGTACTTCCCCAGTCGGGCAGCATACAAATATGTTGTACTCTACCTCTCTTTCACCGGAGCATCTATCGCTAGTCGGCATGGTGCAGATGAGGTTGGCTTTGGCTCTAAAGATCGTGGTGAGCCACTTACACCTCCTTGTCTCTTGTCTTGTCTTGGTAATGTTACTGTAAATAAGACGTAAGCAAATTAAATGCAAGGATCTGTGCACTTTTACTATACGCCGTGATAGCGGTAATAGGACGGTACCTCAACTTCGATGTCACGCTGCGGGCGCGATGGATTCGGTTTCTTCTCAACAAAACCTGCTACTAAGCCGTATAGGGGCAGTACTATAATATATGTATGATTGACCATATACGTACAATTAATATCCAAATTGCTTGGGTAACTATACATGTTAAAGTTCATCCAGCTAATTATATATAATTCGACGAGCTCGGTGGCGTAACGGTCAATGACGCGGCTTCGACACCAACGCTCGTGGGTTCGATTTCCACATAGTACAAACATTTGTGTGCATGAACATGTCTGTTTGTCTTCGTTTGGGTGTTTTCTATGTATCATAAGTATGTATTTACAAAAAAAAATGTATTTACGTATGTTTATCAGTTGTCTAGTACCAATAAAACAAGCTTCGCTTACTTTGGGGCAAGATGGCGCTGTGTAATTTGTCTGACAACATTTATTATTATTATTTATAATAATGCTAAAGAAAATAATCAGAGCTTATAATTGAATAATTTAATCTCCCCTCTAAAAAATATGGACCAAAGTCTTCGACCTCCTCCAAAGTTCGTCCTCCGCGCCATGCGACGCAGAAACTTGGTCTCTGACCTTTGAAAAGCGGAGGATCGCATATGATGGAAGGAATTAGTGATCCATTGCTGTATATAGGCATTCAATAGGTAATGAATTTTTCTTAAATCCAAGATCCAAGGCACATTAAGCCATGGATCCTGGTTGAATGGCAGTTAAATGACAGTTGTTAAGCCACGTCTGATAATTATTTAATATTATAAAGTCAGCATCTATTAATGGCTGTAATACTTTGCGTACTTTCGCCGCCAACATGTGACTGCCGTGGCTGCTTTGGTTGCGTTATTGCTCCAGCTGCTGCAGCAGTCGCGCATGCATCTACTAATGGTAGTGAGTAGGTGCCGGCCGGTAGTAGTTTGCATGAACTAATTGGTGGCGAAAACACGCAAAGTATATATAGATCAAATTGCCTGTAAATTTGACTTCCCTATAATCAACTTCACCTGAAACAAATTCCGCAAAATATCTATCATACAATGTTTACTTATGATGATGATGATGATTGACGTTTCAGCATTTGCCTAGCCAACCGCAATGACCCAATGGGGCTGCTAAAATCGCTCTAAGGGAAGAGTCGCTGTGTAATGTTTCTCATAACAGTTCAAACTATTACAACTACTTCCGTCCCATTGATCGCACGCCCCGCTACTCCCGCAATGTGCATAGACTTTAGAGTTTCATTTTACACAATATATACACGTCTAAAAAGTTGTTACAACCACCCGCTGTGGCAATACCGTTTGTCATACAATTACCTCTGAGCTTGCAACCTTGTTACGTGCTGCACAAAGATTTACAGAATACTAGCTGGCCCGGCGAACTTCGTATCGCCTTTAAATATTTTTACGTAAATTTTTCCGATGAGATATTAACTAACCTATGTCTCAAGTTGGATCAAACTGCACGCACTGTGCAAAATTTCATTAAAATCGGTCCAGTAGTTTCATTAAAATCGGTCCGCATTCCATCGCGGACAAACAACGTGACACGAAATTTTTATATATTAAGATGGAACTTTTTAATTTTTAGTTATACTAGGCTATATTTCATCGGATAGCAGGTAGCCTACTTGGCATATCAAATATATTTGATTTTGCCAAGAAACTTTGGCACAGAAACCGATATTTATTCCAATCGAGCCTACAGGTTGAACTTTCCGAAATCTGTGATCTAGCTAGTATTAATTCAAGTAAAAGTAAAAAAAGAAACAATTATTCTCACTGTAGCGTAGTAGTGTATATACTTAATCGTAACAAGAATTAACAAACAAAAGGTTTATTTTTGATTCATGGTAATAAACCTTGAATCACTACTTAATCGTAACAAGAATTAACAAACAAAAGGTTTATTTTTGATTCATGGTAATAAACCTTGAATCACTACTATATAGTAATTAATATAAAAAAAAAGAATTCTGTCAACCATTCCTGTGCTATTCTTAATTTTGTGGCTCCGTCCATATTTTATTAAGTAATAACATCGTTTAAAGAATCACGTATTTTTACGAAAATCAAACGAGTGTGCCTAATTTCAGCTTAATTGGACACTGGGAAGTGGGTGTAATATAACTTGTAAGATGTGGTCCATCCTGCTGACTGACAAACGAGGCTCTGGTGTAAAGAGAAGTAGGGCATAGCGTATTTCTTAAGCTGCCAGGCTGGGGAAGTGCCTCCAGCTCACAGAATACCGCAGCCAAATAACAATTCCCTTTAGGGTTGTTGTGTTCCTGTGAGTGAAAGAAGTCACCAGATAGAAAGAAAGGAAGGTGTATAGGCTGGCTACGTATCGTTGACCCCTTGGTTTTGCTGATCTCCATGGGCGGTGGTGATTGCTTTCCATAAGGTAACCCACATGCTTGTTTACCCCCCTCTCACAATATAAAATATGAAAATAAAAAGAAAGACACCGCGGTAAAACTAAATAAAAGCTTTAAATTGTAATTAATAGTAACAAGTATGTCTATTATGTCCTGTGTATATTGTATGCCCAGACCAAAATAATGCACGCTCATGTTCATGCACGCAAATATTGGTTATTGTTATTAATATACATCGCTGGGCCACATAAATCTATCCAACTATACTAAACTCTCCAACACACTTTAATTCCATGCTCTGAAATCGTAAAACTTGCCACTTTAGGTTTTCCACTAAAAAGAAAGCTGGAAATATTTTTGCGCTGTAAAAATTAAGGGAAAATTGTTTCAACTATAACTATATTAAGTGGCAATTCGTTTGGAATTAAACGAAAAGATTTTCCTGCATTCGTCCTTTTGGAGCATCGGGAAATACATTTACTTATATAAAACGGGATTTAAAAAAAGTTCATTATATATTAACGAATATCTTATAAAATGTAAACAAAAAAAAAGGAATAGCTCGAACGCGTTGCGCGTGACAGTCTCATCGATCACGCAAGTCAAGCAAGGTAGACCGTAGCCTGTCCATGGATGGGATTAATTATCTCAAGCTCTTCCGTGCTTCGGAAGGCACGTTAAACCGTCGGTCCCGGCTCTTGTCGTTAGATGACAGTCGTTGAGCCATGTCAGTGTCCTTTAGGCGCCTTGAAAACACTGACCCTCCACCAACCCGCAATTATACAGCGTGGTGGAGTTTGCTGTAATCCCCTTCGATAGAGGAGAAACCCGTATCCCAGCAATGGGGTGAACAAGGGTTGGCGATGAAGTTATCAGTCTCAACTTTGCCAACGCGCAGTTGAGCAGCGTGGTGGGTATGCTCTAAACACCTTCGATTGAGGGGAGAACCGTATCCCAGAAGTGGGATGAACAAGGATTGACGACGACAATGACGACGACAAACATAAAAGTTAAGTATAATTGACTTTGTTCTTGTTTTGTTTTTACCATTAATTCATATATAATTGTGTCATCTGAGGTTACATTAGTTGGATATATTTTAGACAGATAACAGACTAGATCCCCACGATACAGGCCTAGCCTAGTGTGGGGGTCGTCGGATAATTCTCTTTAAAAATAACAAAAGAAAATTATAATAATATCAAAAGAAAATTATAATAATAATAGAACTTTCTGTCCGCAGGGCAGCTTGTGTGGCGAGCTGTTGTGTGAGTAGCGACACCACGGACCCGAATCTCCAGAGAATCGGTCAGGGCCTTCGTATCCGACGTGTCTTCATCGGACGGAGTGTAAACACAAGAAGGCCCGCAGGACTCTCAGCTCTGGCTTGCCTTCATTGGCCGTCCAGAAAGGAGCCGCTAGAGCTATATGCTCCAGGGGTGGAAGTGTTAAAGGGCATCACGCCGCAAGTAACTTCGGAGAAAGCGCAGCATACCTCTCGACATCCCTGAGTCACTCACACCGGTGTTGCCCCCGGTCGTTTTCCTGGCATTTCGGGGGCCCATCTAGTCAGTGGCAAGCCACCGCCTGCCGCAAATAACTAGCAATAAAAGCAGTTATGACAGGCGTCCGTCCCTCTTCTGTAAAATCCCGGTATTAAGTTCACCCTAATCTCATCTCCATAGCCCATTTATTTTCCATCACACTTCGCAATAGTCTCAACGCCTGTCGAGACCTGCTCATGGGTATGTCGTTCCATTGACAGATCCTGGAGCGGGTCACGGCGGGCGTACAACATTACATCAAACTTCTCAAAGGGGCCTCTACGCGTTGGATCCATATCCCCGCGCACCCCTATCAAATGACCGGGCTTGACCCGTGATTAAAAAGAAATAGAACTTTTGTTAGATGGATAGTTTGTTGTCAGTAAAATTATAAACAATAAACGTGTGGAAATAACAATAAATGAACTTTACGATGAAGAAAACTGTACGACTGCTATGTTAAATATTATATTTTTGTGGCTGGTGCTGTTAGAAACGTTATAGCATTTTTTGTTGTATTTTTATTTAGTTGAAAATTTTTTCACTGCTGAGATACGGCTCTTTCCTCAACTGAAGGCTCAGGGTACAGCGTATTCCATCGTGCTCTTCAACTGCTGGATGGCGGAGGCTAATTTCCAAGCCATCCAAAGCAACTCATACAATTTAACAATCTAATTACAATAATAAATAAAAATTATGAAAAAAACATTTTTAATTTAAACGGTTTTATTGAAAGTAATGTACTAAAAGCTAAAAAATAATTCGGTAGGTCCGAGGTTTCAGTCATCATACCCCTCTCCCTCATCAGTCTAAGGCATTGATCAGACAAAATAATAAAATCGTTGGGCGTAGCGTAAACTGAGTTGATTGGATAGAAACACGGGCCCAACGATTTTATTATTTTGTCTGATCAATGCCTTAGACTGATGAGGGAGAGGGGTATGATGACTGAAACCTCGGACCTACCGAATTATTTTTTAGCTTTTAGTACATTACTTTCAATAAAACCGTTTAAATTAAAAATGTTTTTTTCATAATTTTTATTTTCAATTTTTTTAGTTCATAATTCCATTACATAGTACTTCTCCTTCAATTAAGATTAGATTTGACTTTTGTCATTTTTTTTTACTTTTAAATTTGTCTTGTATTAATTTGATACCCATATTGAAAATTGAGAAAATATGTAACCGCCAACCGGCCATTTTGTTGACGGCCATCTTGGATTTTATTATAATATTCATGAGAGCGACGAGCGACGAGCTGTGTTCTACTAGTCAAGCTCTTTCATTTGATACCCATGTAGTGGTAGTCGTGACAAAATGTGTAAACCACCATTTTGTAGCGGCGGCCATCTTGGATTTTTATTTTTTTTTCATGTGAACTGTGTTCTACTAGTCAAGCCCTTTCATTTGATACCCATATTGAGGTAGTCGTGACAAAATTTGTAAACCGCCATTTTGTAGTGGCGGCCATCTTGGATTTACAATGAAACAGAATTTATTTAATTGTATTGTCACCAGAACTAAAGGTGTGTACCAAATTTCAGATCAATCTGTGTACAGGAAGGGGGTCAAATTTCAATTACTAGATTTGACCCAAAAATATAAACAAATAAATAAATAAATAAACAAACAAACAGGTCAAGCTAAATAAAACCGTTTAATATACATATTTCTGGATAAATTATATAGCGCCATACAGTCCCAAATAAAGTAAAACTTGTACTATGGGTGCCTACTAGATAACGGATAAATACTTATTTTTTTTTAAATACTTACTTACTTACATATTATACATAGAAAATACCCAGTCCAAGACGAACAGACATGTGTTCATGCATACAATTGTATGCCTGCTGCGGCGATTGAACTCGTGACCTCAGAGTCAAAGTAGTAATTCAGTAGCAACAGACAGTATAACGTACTCTCTGAAGCACGGAGGAACGAATAGACGGCCACGTAAATCGACGACATATAGCTGCAACATTTAGTTCAAGCACGGGTAGTTTATATCAATCTGAGTTATATAACATACAAGGCTCTGACGATAAAAGAGGTAGGGCATAGCGTATTTCTTAAGCTGCCATACTGGGAAAGTACCTCTACCTCACAGAATATAGCAGCCAACAAATGCCTTAGGAGTTGGTGTGATGCGAGCGTTTATATGGCTGCGGTAACCGCTTCACATCAGGCGGTTTATGTCTGCCACCCAACGTAGTATAAAATGACCACCGTAAAAAGCATTTACTGCAAACATTCTCATACCAACCACTTACAACTTTAATCAATTGAATTAATTGCATCGTGTTGCCTTCGTTATATTGGACGAGTAATAAAAATCTTAACAAACCAATTCGCAAAGTATACCTTACAAGTAACAAATTAGGATTTATATTCCATTGTCGCGTTGAGAATGTTTTAATCACTCATATAAAACTCTACCTACATGGAATGAGGTGTAATTACAAAAGTCTCTGCGACACAGCCTGATTTTTTCGTTATTTTTCAGTGCTTTAGCTGGAAAAGTGAGAAAAGAATATTGAATCTTTCTATTTGCTGTGTCTTGTTGTTCTTGTCCTTTGGTGATGTTATTTGACTATTTTTATTGGTTTTTCTCACGTAGGTATTGTGATTCGTTTTATGATTTTATGCATTAAATTCCTTGTTTTTTTAAGATAATCAAAACTTCCGCGCGTTTTTTAGGACAAATACATGATTTTTCAAAAGTACTTTGACTGTTTTTGACTGCACAGACAAGGAGCTTTTGTCCATCGAAATAGATTTTTACATTGGGAGTCCTAAGATCCCTCGGTCTCATGTGCAGGAATACTACGCACATCTTATTTTAGAGATCGAGGATAAATCGAGCTAGAGTATCCGATTAGGGTCAACTGAACCTAGGTTCCTACTGCCGTAGCTGAAGCCAATTATAATCGGATTTTTTCATCATCACTCAAGTCTGCGCATTTACACACTAAGAAAACCCCATGCAGTGGCTCCACAATTCCAGAACACACCGCTCACAATCACCAAGTTTATCAGGATCCTTGGCGTCGACATGTCTAGAGATGTCCAGTTCCAGAGTCACTTGGAGGAGAAGGGCAACGGTACCGTCAAATAAACTGGGTGTACATAAGGTACTTTAGCTCGCGTCAAAAATCTCATATGATATACTGTTGTCAGCTCTGGGCGGGAGCGACCAAATCCCAGTTTGCACCTTGTGATACCAAGCTCACGGATGGGATTAAGCCATTAAGTCTGCGGAAAGACTTTGCCTCTCTTTGTGTAATCTACCGTTTGTTTAATGGGAATTGTTTGACATGATTCACACAGCCTTTTTCTACAGTCTCATCATTCACCATAAGCAGGGAATTCATCATCACTCGTTGAGACCTAAATGGGAACGTACTGTACGGTTCCAGAAGTTGAATGAACTCTCTGTCATGGTATATCTCTCTCATTATAATATTCTATATATATTATAATATTCTATATATATTATATTTTATAATATTCTATATATATTATAATATTATATGTATAAGCTACTATAACTGTTTTCCATCAGGCGGATGGTAAGCCTATTTTGATCAAAAAGTATACGGACAGAAGTCCCTCGTCTATGCAGGCATTAACGGTCAATTCGTATTATGCCATCTTATGTAGAGTAACTGTGGGAAGGGGACGAAAAATGTGTTTTTATTCATTCGTCGGATGACATGACGTAACTGCAATAGAGCGGGGAATTACTTCTCCGTCTATCTACGCTCTACTTTCATTAGTGTACGTCTTTTCATTAGAGTACGTCATTTTAAACGTTTTATGGTGTAAGTGACTCACCACGATCTTTAGAGCCAAAGCTAACGTCATGTGCTAGTGGTGCACTCTGCCGACTTGCAGAAGAGAGGTAGAGTACAGCTAAAGCGTATTTTGTAAGTTGTCCGACCGGGACAGTACCTCCACCACACAGAATACTGCAACCAAATAACAATTGAGAGTTGTTGTGTTTTGCGAGTGAGTGAGGTCACCAGAATGCGAGAAATATTTCATGTTGCGAGCGTTATTATGGCTACGTTAACCGTTTACCATCAGGCGGGCCGCCATGCTACCCAACGTAGTATAAAAAAATGTTTAAAATTAATCGTAACATACGCTAATGCCTATTTGCTTTAGTTGTGGTTTAAAATCAAACCACGTCCAAGTAGTCAAACTGTATGAGAAGTGACACAATGTGAAATGTATGAAAAATTGAAAAAGTTTCTTTCCTGGTGCAATTACATTTAGACAGATATACCTGATATTATCAGACTACTACTACTAGATAGAAACTACGTAGATATATAGAACTCTATAAAAAAAATATACGCATCAAATTGAGGACCTCCTCTGTTTTTTCGTCGGTTAAAAATGAAAAAAAGAGCTGTCGTCAGTCTAGTCTTCTCCACATTCCTGTACAGCACGGATACCTGGACTCAAAGAGCTAATGCCCGCAGGCGTGTTTGAGATGTTGTGTTGGAGAAGAATGTTGCGCATTCCGTAAACAGCTAGAAGAACAAATCAATAGATAATCAAGGAACTCAACATAAATACCAGGCCGGCATCTATTTGCATATAACGAGTCCTTAAGTGTTTCGGTTATGTTGCCCGGAATAGTAGTGACAACTTTAACGTTGTAGAGTATAAAATTATCCAGAAATTTTCTTATCCAGAAAAGAAAGTATTTTTTTTTGACGTGACAACGTCTTATAAATTGGTTAGCCGGGTGACACTTCAAGAAACTGGGTCACGTTATGCGCTTACAATGAGAGCGAGTGAAAGGCGCGTGCCTTTCACTCGCTCTCATTGTAAGCGTGTCGTGGACGCGTGTCCCTTCTAAGAGCGAGAGAGACAGACATAAAAAGTGAAAGGCATGCGTCCCTTCCACTCGAAAACATTTTACCACTCAAAGTCGTTGTCACGTAAAACTTTCGCCCGTATACCGACTTTACAGGCAACCAATAATTTTTTTTTTATAAATTTAACCATAACTCGCTTTTTTCGTGTTCACCAGTACAACGCTAATCGCAGAGATGGTAGACCTTATATTGTGTCTCCAACAACTTGACGCTTACCGCCAAGCGCGGTGAAGATATTTGCTTGGACTACACAATAAAAATCTTGCGTATACTTAAATAGTAAAGTAAAATGTGATATTGTAAAATCTAGTCCTAAACTAAAGAAAGAAAAAAATATGTTTCTTTTTGTAAATACATACTCGTACCTACATAGAAAACACCTAAACAAAATAAATGAAAAATAAACTTACTTTTTGGGATTTTTATTACTCATTATGAATATTTATTTTGTTGTGATTATACTTAAAAGGTCGTATTTTATTTGCAAAGAATATCTGTTTAGCAAATCTTCATTGAACAACAGCTATACGTAATATAAGACGATATTAAGTTCGCTGTTGAAGTCAGGGCGTCTGTCAATAGAATAGAATACAAGAAACTTATAACAATAAGAAGTACAAAAGGCACCCTATCGCCAAAGGAACGTCTTCTAGACAACCTTTAGGAAAGGAAACAATATTATAGTAACAAGTGGGTGGATTATTATTAGGTAAGTAATTACTAAACATGATATTTTTGGACGTGAATACTCTTTAAAATTGCTTCCATAGAGAGGCAATTCAAAAAAACCGGACAAGTGAGAGTCCGACAGGCGCGTTTCCGTGTTCCGTGATGTTGACGGTTCCGTGCATAGGATCATTATAAATTTGATATTTTTCATTAAAAATAAGAAATAATCCGTCGGAAAAAATAAATAAAATATATTTTACAATGTGCACATCAAGCCCTTTCATAATAATATGATACCCCATTTGAACTATAGCTTAAATTTGAAATTTCTTTCAAAAATATAGACCTTCTATAAAAAATATAGACCTCCCTATTTTTTAAGATTTAATTACAAATGTTTAGTTTTGAGATTTATTCTTCTATTTGTAATCTATATCGAACATCGATATAGATTACAAATAGAAGAATAAATAAATGTAAATGTAAAAATGTAATTAAATCTTAAAAAATAGGGAGGTCTATATTTTTTATAGAAGGTTCAACTTGCCAAATTTCATAGTTCAAAGTCAACGAGAAGTACCCTATGGGTTTTGATTCCCTTGAGAATGTGTCGAAATATGCATTTTTTGCTGAATAAACGGCCGTAACTTTTTTTTTACGCAAATTTAGCAGTTTGTTTTTTTTACAACTTCATGGGATCGTAGTCCTGAGTATACAGTTCAAATTTCAGCTGGATACCTTCACGCATTCTCGAGATAAAGGCTCTTGACAGACAGACAGACAGACAGACGGACAGACAGACGGACGACAAAGTGATCTAATAAGGGTTCAGTTTTTCATTTTGAGGTACGGAACCCTTTAAACGAATGATAACAAAATCGGGGGATACAGTTTTGTGTTGCAATTACATATCTATCATCTGCATCCAAAATTTAATCACGCGACTGGATAGATGAAGGATCAAAGAATTTATTACGCTAAGTAAGGACTATGGAACATAACGTTCGGTGGAGAGGGAAGCGCTGCGGTTTTGAGATAATTTTAGTGCATATAACGTATTCACGTACAACACACGGCCGTGTCCATGACGATCCCCATTGAGATAATATTAGGAAAAAATGGGATCCTCATCCCATTTTTTCCTAATATTATCTCAATGGGAAAAAAGTTACCCTATTGCGTGGAAACGAGCCAAAAGTTAATGTATAAACAAAATTCAATATTGCCCTAATTTGCCGGTAAACTGCACAACGATATTTCCTCTACCAATTCTAGTTTCAGTTTCAGCAAAAAGTTTCGCTACCTAGTTAACCAATGAAACTGTTAACGGTGAGACTGCAGTACTCAATATTTATTTTGCTTGCTTATTTTGGATGTTGACTATTTGAAAATTACATTATGGTATGTAGTTTATTAAAGTAGTATGATTAAACAACTTTGAATAACAACTCGTTTAGATTTTTGATACTGTTGCGAATATTATTCATATCACACAATAAAATAAGGAGCTCGATACCGTCGTTGTGCATGTCACTTTAATCGATCACGCAAGTTAAGCAACGTCGACCATAGCTTGTCTATGGATGAGTTAATTTATCACGAGCTCCTCCGTGCTTTGAAGGACAAATTAAGCCATCAGTCCCAGCTGTTGTTAAGCCAAGTTTTCAAGCCATCAGAACATTTTACTACTTCGAAACACAAAACGTTCGATAGGGTTTAGTACCGATGTCTTCTGTTGAAGTCTTCTATAGAAGCCTTCGTATGGACTACCCGAGGGGTTGTGCAGTTGAGTTGCCAGCTTTTTGTCTGATAGATGTATCCAGGTTATTTGCGACTGCAAATACTCCTGTTGGAGCAACTGCAGACAAATAATATTAATAAATTAAATTAATACGATCAGAATGGTCGTATTAATTTAATTTATCTATGTACGGTTTACCGTACACATATGTAATATCCATGCCTACATAGATATAACAATTACTTGAAGATAATTTTAGCATAGCTTGCAATATGCGCCGTATGTGGCTATGTTGCAATTAGGTGAATACAATTAATTTATTAAATTAGTGTACGTTCAACACTCGACGGGTTTGGTCATTTATTAGCTCTCCTCGGAGTCACCAAACCCTCAGCTCAGCTCAGCAGCATCAGCTCTTAACATAAGCATAGCTCTATGTAAAGGTCCCCATCAAGGTCCCTTACATTGTGGTCCTTCGTAGCCAACGTATAGCTGGACCTTCGCGAGTGAGAATATTCGTCGGTCCCGCGTACATGAACTAGCGCACGCGTTGAAAGTGAGCTCACGTGGCCCTACAACGTGACTTTAGTGAATCCATATTTTAGTGAACTTTTTCAACATTTTTGTAGTGCATTTATATATTGTGACTTTATTTGTATGACATTTTTGGTGAGTTATTGAAGAGGATATATCAAGGTATCAAGGAAATCTGTGGGTCAGGAGACTCATATCAACTCAACTCTTTCCTGCGCGAGTCCGGAGACTTGCATAGCAACAGCACAGCATACAAGTAAGATCGTTTCATTTTATACGCTTACTTTTACCAGCATAATGACCGAATTTGATGCTTTGTTTGATCGCCAAGCCAGCATTGTCGCCGAAATCCAGCGCATAGGCACTAGCTTTAGCAAAGACGCGTTACATCGGAAAACGCAAGAATATCTTAAGCTACGTTTACAGTCATTAGATAACCTCTGGGCGGAATTCGACCTAAATAACGAGCGGTTAGAGGCTTTGGATGAAAAATCACAAAGATATTTTAAGGAATGCATTTATGAGCGAACTAAAATATTTTTTATCGAGCTTCGTGAAAAAATAGCCACACACAAGCCTTATAGGGAAGAAAAATCTTCGGGTACGGGTCCGGAGATCACAGGTATTAGCAAAATTAAAGAACTATTGTCGCTACAAAGAACGAACTTTCGGGCGTTAAAACGTTTAATATCGAGCATTGACGTAGGCAACATAACGGAAAAATGGGAGCTTCAAGATGAACTATGCAGCATCCAATCAAGATGGAGCGCGATTGACAAGCTACATCTTGAAATTGACAACATTTTAGAAGGAGAAGATGAAATTTATCAACAAGAATTTATATCACTAGAAACATTATTTAAGAAAATTAAAAAACAGCTAAACCAAAAAATATCTTCTACCACTCATATTCAGCAAGCTACGCCTGTTTTAGAAATTCCCGTATTTTTCGGAAAATATGCAACGTGGCCTACCTTCTTCGATTTATTTACGGAGGCTATTCACAACAACAGCTTTCTTTCCAAAGCGCAGAAGATGCAGCACCTTAAAGGTAAAGTAAAAGGTGAAGCGGAGCGCCTTATTCAGCATCTAAACATCTCAGCCGAAAACTACGACGTTGCCTGGGAAATATTGATCCATCGATATAACAACCCTCACATATTATTTACAACTCAAATAGAAACGTTTTTAAACCAGCCGAATATTAATAAGCAGACATCATATGAAATCAAACGCCTCTACGACACTTCTACTGAATGTATACATGCTATCCATAACCTAGGAGTGGATACCACAACTTGGGATCCGATTCTAGTACATATAATCACTAAGAAGTTGGATTACGACACCTTCTGTTCTTATAAAGAAGCGCGTAAGTCACCCAGGGATCTAGCTTCTCTGGATGAATTAATGAACTTTCTCGAAAGTAAATATATTGCCCTCGAACCTACACAGAAAAGGGAATATTCATCTCCATCGAAGCCAGCACCTCCTCAACAACATAAACCTAATATCAAGCATAACTTCGGCTACAGTAAGTTTTCTTCGAAAGGATATCAAGCCGCTTCTACATCCACGTCTAAATGTCCTTTATGTAATTTTGATCACGAGCTCTACAGGTGCCACAAATTTATTAATATGGCAGCGGATATGAAATTGAGGACAGTTGCGAAACTTAAATTGTGCAAAAATTGTTTATTTAAACATTCGAGCGACAAATGTATTTCAATTAAAAGGTGCAAGCATTGCAATAGCGGGCATCATACGATGTTACATGACGCGTGCACTGCGTCATCGCCCACGAATACAACGCCATCAGCTGACCACGCGACACACCTGCCTACAGCTACGTCACGGGCAGTCGGTAACAAACCTCATGTCGCTAATTATGTTTCTGCTGACGATGAAGAAGTTTTATTAGCGACTGTCTTATTGAAAATAAAAGCGATCGACGGTAATTACGTCACACTACGTGCCTTGCTCGACCAGGGCTCTCAGATTACTTTAATATCCGAAAACGCCGCACAGCTTTTAGGGTTGCCACGCCGAAAATTTAGCGCATCTGTATCTGGTGTAGGTGCCAGTCCTAAACACAGCAAAAGCCTCGTCGCATTAGAGTGCGAATCTATTTATGGTGACTATAGTTTCAACACAGAAGCATTAGTTATCCCTCAAATTATAAGCGATCTTCCCAACGTTTCATTTTCAAAGCGATCTTGGCCTCACATCCAGCATCTCAGCCTTGCAGATCCTGAGTACAATGTGTCAAAACGGATTGACGTGCTGCTCGATGCATGTGTCTACTCCGATGTAATAATGAGCGGGCTCGTCAAAGGCACTATTAACGCACCTATAGCCCAACAGACGAAGTTCGGTTGGATTTTAACAGGTAACATAAAAACTTTCAATTGCAGCGTAGCAATCAACAATTTACAGGAGATTTCTAAGTATTGGGAAATGGAGGAAATTCCCAAATTAGACTCGACGCTTACTGAGGATGAACAACGCTGTGAGGAGCATTATGTAGCTACCACAAGACGCCGCAAGGATGGTAGATATGTTGTAGCATTACCTATGAAAACAAACTATGAAGCAAAGCTTGGGTCTTCGAAAGGAAGAGCTATAGCACAATTTAAGCAGTTGGAGCGTACGATGTCAAAAAACGAAGCATTTTCTGAAAGCTACAAGCAGTTTATAAAAGAGTATATATCCTTAAAGCATATGCGTTTAGCTACTGAAAGCAAAGCTCTTACATACTTCCTACCACATCATGACGTTATCAAACCTGACTCTTCTACCACTCAGCTACGGGTAGTGTTCAACGCATCCTCCAAAACTAGCACTGGATACAGCCTCAATGATGTAATGGAGTGCGGTCCAAATCTACAACATGATCTTCAATTATTGATACTGAACTGGAGACAATTTAAATACGTCATCACTGCGGACATAGAGAAAATGTTCCGACAGATTTTAATCAGAGAAAGCGACCAGCATCTTCAATCTATTGTCTGGAGAGAATCCCAGCATGATCTGCTTCAGGAATACCGCCTTACGACCATAACTTACGGGACAAGGGGGGCTCCCTATCTAGCCCTACGCACATTAAGACAACTAGCTATCGACGACGAAGCCAAATATCCCCAAGCATCCTTAGCACTGAAAAATCATTTTTATATGGATGACTTACTTAGCGGAGAGAATTCACTAGAAGCGACCAAGGATCTATTGAAACAGCTTATTGAAATTTTGAAAGGAGCGGGAATGAACCTACGAAAATGGTCAGCTAATGATCCACAACTTTTAGATGGTTTGTCATCTGAACAGCTCGATAAGCCTTTCGATTTCAAATGTTCTGAAACTCGAAAGACCTTAGGCCTTAGGTGGACTCCCTCATCGGATTCTTTTACTTTTACTAACAAGGTTGAAGCGATACAGACTAACAGGTCGAGTACGAAGCGACAACTACTTTCAGATATCTCGAAAATATTCGACCCTTTAGGCTGGCTTTCACCACTGACGGTTAGAGCTAAAATTATATTTCAAAAAACATGGTCTGCCAACATAGGATGGGATGACGTTGTACCAGAACAAATCCAAGGAGAATGGATACAACTTCAGCGTGATTTATCACACGTCGATCAGATTGAAATTCCGAGATATTTAGGAAATACTCAAAAGGCATACCAAATTCACGGTTATAGCGATGCCTCAGAAAAATCTATTTCGTGTGCCATCTACTTAGTAGCGCGCAATGATAAAGGAGTGTACACATCACGACTAGTCGTTGCAAAAACTAAACTAGCACCTCTGAAGCAAAAGGTTACTCTGCCACGTTTGGAGCTATGTGGAGCGCTACTTTTAGCTCAATTAATGAAAACTGTGAAAGCATCTTTAATAAATAATGACTACAGCGTTTATGCATGGACTGACTCAATGGTAGTCTTAGGTTGGCTCCATGGAGATATCACTCGTTGGAAACAATTCGTAGCGAATCGAGTTCAGCAAATTACTGAAATAATTCCGGCAGTGCATTGGAATCATGTACGGTCAGAAGACAACCCTGCCGACTGTGCCACCCGAGGTTCAACTCTAAGCAAGCTGCAAGCGAATTCCCTCTGGTGGAACGGGCCAGAATGGCTCGCTCAATTTAACCCTAGCAACATAAAAAACAAAACTTATGTAGCACCAAGTTTAGAAGCGAGGAAACTTAATGTAAACGCAGCTTTACAACAGAGCAACTCAAGTTTCATTGATAGCATATTAGTAAACAATAGCTCCCTGACACGTGCTGTGAAAACAATCGGTTGGATATTACGTTTCACCGCAGCGTTACGTCACAGAGCTAAGGAACATGACGCCTTTTTATCATCTGGAGAAATTATTAACTCTTATAACTTTATTCTCAAACACGTCCAAGCTAGCGAATTTGCGTGCGATTTGGGAAATATTAAGCATACAGGTCATGTTCGATCTAATAGCAAATTAGCGAGTCTTTGTCCTTATTTAGACGAAACTGGGATATTGAGAGTGGGTGGCCGTCTCGGTAATTCGAATTTAAACAGCACAGCTAAAAACCCGGTTATTTTGTCTAGTCATAGCCGATTTACGGACTTAATAATCGACCAAGCGCACTCTACTACTTTGCACGGTGGCCCACGATTAACCCTTTCGTACATAAGAGAAAAATATTGGATTTTAAGCGGTATGAGAACAGTCAAGCGACAGCTACGGAAGTGCGTCAAATGCAGACGTTTTAGCACTGAAAACCAACAGCAGATTATGTCTCAACTTCCGAGAACGAGAGTAACCCCTTCACGCCCTTTTTCTTTTACTGGGGTGGATTTTAGCGGTTATGTCAATCTTAAATTAAACAAGGGAAGGGGTGTAAAAACCTATAAAGGCTATGTCGCGGTCTTTGTTTGTCTGGCGACAAAAGCGGTCCACCTGGAATTAGTGTCGGATCTAAGTACACCAGCATTCTTAGCAGCTTTTCGCCGTTTCTGTGCTCGGAGAGGGACCCCTCGTCGTATGTACAGCGATAACGGCACAAATTTTATCGGAGCTAAGCGAATACTGGACAAGGAGTATCGAGCGATTATACAGACTATCAATCAAGATTTATTTAAAAAGGTCAGCGAGTTCAATATCGAATGGTCATTTAACGCTCCAGCATGGCCAAGCGCGGGTGGTATATGGGAAGCAGCCGTCAAAAGCTTCAAGCGGCATCTAAAACGTGTCTTAGGTGAGCAAAAACTTACCTACGAGGAGTTTTCTACTTTACTTCAGCAAATAGAAGCCTGTTTAAACTCGCGTCCCTTATATCCTCTGACAGAGAACCCTGAGGACTCTTACTTGACTCCTGGTCATTTCTTGATAGGTGACTCCTTACTATCTAGACCTCAAGCAGATCCAGATCATATCAATTTACCTGCTCGCTGGCAACTGGTACAAAGCATGAACAAGCAATTTTGGAAACTTTGGTCTACGGACTATCTTCAGCAGCTTCAAGAACGTTCAAAGTGGAGAGTACCCACTAAAAACTTAGCGATCGACGACATCGTAGTTATCAAGGAAGATAACTTACCTCCAGGCAAGTGGTCACTCGGTAGAGTTCAAGAGTTACACCCTGGAAAGGATGGGTACGTCAGAGTTGTTTCTATAAAAACTGAAAGCACCGTCCTCAAACGTCCTATAAATAAACTTATACTATTACCTGTGAAACCAGCATCCGATGATGATTCTCCAAAGGAACATATCGTTGAACAACCAGCAGCATCTCAACCAGGTAGCTCGACCACACGAGTCCGTAGAAGTAACAGGAAAATTAAAAGCTTCTTTACTATGACACTTTTACTACTTACCATGATTATTTCGCCTTCCTGTGCAAAGGATATTCCCAGTATACATTTCACATCATTAAACAACAATAAAGCTTTATACTTCGACAAGATTTCGAACTTACAATACATTCGAGACGAGTGGAGGCTGATAGTCTACTATAACCTTTCTAGCTATTGGCAAGCGATTGATGACATGGAAATATACGTGAGACATCTAAAAGGCATGACGATGAAATCTAACTCACAGTCTAAGGGAGTTTCTGAACAACTAGCGCACGAGTTAACAGAAATTGAGCACTACAACCGTTTACTACAGGCGCCTAAAAGCATGCGACAGAAGAGAGGCTTAGTGAATGGCGTCGGAAGCATAGCTAATTATTTATTTGGTGTTTTAGATGATAATTTTGCTCAACGATACGCCAAGGACATCGAAAAGATTAATTACGATTCTAAGCATATTAAAGATCTTATAAAAAACCAGACAACCATAATTGAAGCAGAATCCAACATAATACAGCGCAATGAAGAAATAATGAACAAACAACTGTCTTTATTTAATGATCAGCAAAGAATTATGTCGGCAGAAATAAACAAACTTCGCTCAGACTTTAGCAACGATATCTATATTACATCCTCAGCTTTATCAGCCAGCATTGTTCTTGAAAATCTGCGACGTATCCAAGACACCTTAATTGATACTGTGACCGATATTCATCATGGTCGCATCGACACACATCTTCTGTCAAGTGAGCAACTAGAAGAACAAACTAGTTATATATCTAGCCAACTACAAGGTGATTTGAAAATAGCAGTTCAACCCGGAAATATTCGACAATTATATAAAATGCTAAAAGTATTCGCAAGCGTCTTCAAAAATTACCTTATTATAGAAATAAAAATTCCGTTAGTTAGTAGCGAAATATATGAGCTCGATAAAATAATAAGCATACCACAGAACATCAGAAACATTTCATATCTTGCTATACCTACTTACCCGTACCTGGCATTTAATCTACGAAAAGATGTCATAATATTCTTAACAGAAAATGACCTACACACTTGTATACATATATCCGAAGAAAAGATAATGTGTTCCTTAGACAAACCACATTACGATTTAGATTTGAGACAAAGCATATGTAACATAACTTTAATAAACGCCGACAGAATAATATCATCCTGCAATTACGAGCAAGCGCCGTGTGTAAACAGATGGATTAAGTTACAGCGCCCGAACGTCTGGCTCTATTCGTGTTGCAACGAATGCAGTGTTCGCACATTCTGTTTATCAGGTATGACAATAAATACAATTACTGGCAATGGCCTTCTTGATATAGGTCAAGGTTGCACACTTAAGAGCGATTCCTTTACGATACACGCTCATAATAACTTTTTGAGTAAGGTGCATATCCAAGCTACCATCGAAGTCCCAGAGGTATCTATGTTAAACAACATCTCCAATACGTCTGTATCAAGCTATCACTTCACAACAGAGAACCACCAGCAAGCGTATAATAAGATAATGGAGGAGATAAACGACCTGAAACATGAATCAGCTTCCACCATCAGCGGTCACGATATCCACCAATACAGCGTCAGCTATGGTATGCTAGCGGTACTCCTGCTGTTAGGAATTGCTGCAACAGTCTTCCTAGTCAGAAGGAGGAGGAGACTTCAGCGCAGGTGGCTTCCCGCCCCCCTCGGGAGGGAGCGCCCGCCGAGAGACGCCGATCGAGACCACATGTCAAGTGACCCAGTAATAAGTGAAATTAGTGAGTTGCGAAAAGCAGTGAGCATGAACGTTTTAAGCGCGGCTCCACCTAAACCCCCGCGGGCAGTGTCAGTTCCGATTCCTACCGTATCATACAGTGAAATTTTAAGACCAACCGGGGGTCAAAAAGCTCCATGTGAATAGTTATTACCAATAGACATTTTACGAACATTGAAGTGTATTTTTAAGCAATTATATTAGCAGCTAGCATTGTTTTCACCTTATACCACAAAAAATATATTATTATAACATTTAGAATACATTCAGCTTTATTGTGTGGTTGCTATTGTAGGTATCATTTTAGAACTAAGCTATCTACCCTTCCTTTTTGGGTTGGCAAGATGTACGGTTTACCGTACACATATGTAATATCCATGCCTACATAGATATAACAATTACTTGAAGATAATTTTAGCATAGCTTGCAATATGCGCCGTATGTGGCTATGTTGCAATTAGGTGAATACAATTAATTTATTAAATTAGTGTACGTTCAACACTCGACGGGTTTGGTCATTTATTAGCTCTCCTCGGAGTCACCAAACCCTCAGCTCAGCTCAGCAGCATCAGCTCTTAACATAAGCATAGCTCTATGTAAAGGTCCCCATCAAGGTCCCTTACAATCTATTTAATCTAAACTTGTATTTTGAAATTCCTGATTCTAAGTTAAAAATAAAGAGATAAATTACCAGTATTATAATATAAATTTAATATTATTTTTATGAGAACTACATAGATAATTAGATAATTAATACACATAATAGATGGAAAAATCCTAGGTCTATAGTACAAAACCTCTTGGGATGAATATAATATTTATTAATGTGGAAATTGAAAGGGGGGAAACATATAAAGCGTTTTCAGGATTTTCTGTAATGGCTTAATTTTTTTTGTTAAATTGAGAACTAGTTATCACTTCAATGAAGGTAATATGACGTTATCAGTTCAATACTATCTAGTATTAATAATCAAAGTAACAATAGTATCAGACTGCGCCTATCAACCACAGTGCAGTCACGCATTTTGACCTTCTTCGGCCATGTATCTCGTCGTGGTAATGACTCTACAGCCCCCCTAGCCAAGTGTAATTCGTAGCGTAACGAACGTTAGATAGATCACGTGACATTTGTCAAAATCGAACACTTTAGTATGAGAATTGACAAATGTCACGTGATCTATCTAACGTTCGTTACGGTACGAATTACATTTGAATAGGTGGGCAGTGCATCTCGTGCAGGAAAAAGTGAAGACACCAGACCAAGTGATAGATCACCAATGTGATGGACGGACCAGATTAAGGCCGCAACTAAGTGCTCCGTTTTACAAATGTACTCGGTAAGCTGCAGTCCGCGACGTATGGCGCCATATTACCAAAATTATCACTCATCGTGATTCACAATGATAACCACTCTGGCAAGAGTGTACCGACTAAGAAGAAGAAGAAGAAGAAAAACCATAGTATACGTTACGACGTAAATATTGAGAAATCTATTGGTTATGTAACTGTTGTGTAACTTTTCACAAAATACATACATGTATATAGAATGACCAGTGACACCTTTTCAAAGAAATTATTTTAAAAATATTTTTTATTTTGTAATTTCTTTTGCGTAGCAATCAGAGCCTTAATTGGCGCGATGGCTGCAGTTAACTTGTTTCCCGTGTAGCGGTAACAATAATTTTTAACGGAAATCCTAACGACTTTTAAATATTCCAATATAACGGGGCTAGTCCCGATATATTGGTAACAAAACACGTATAAAATTCGAGTTGTTTTTTTTATACTACGTCAGGTGGCAGACAAGCATACGGCTCGCCTGATATTAACGCTCACAACATGAAATATCTATCACGCAAGGCACACCTTATTTCCTGGTGAACTCATTCACTTGCAGAAACACAACAACCCTCAAGGGAATTGTTATTTGGCTGCGGTCTCCTGTGAGGTACTTCTCCAATCGGGCACGTTACTATTACGCTCGCCCTTATTATTTATTATTATATAATGCTTGGCCTCCCCAACCCGTTTGGCCACCGTGGGGAGTGTAGGCCAAATCCTCCTTCCGTCTAGGACGGACGAGAGAGGTTCGTGCTCTTGTAGTGGAGACTAAAATGGACCTGATGATGATGATGATGATTTAATGCTTTCAGTACCAGTAATAAAGCTCGCAGGCTAACACTACCACTGCTTACGCAGGATTTTATTATGTCCGCATACATCGAAGAGCAGTCCTAATCGTCCGTGACCCAAAGATCTCAGATCGACTGGACTCTCTCTCTCTACACGTAGAGATGTAGCATCTCTTTGCGTTCTGTACAAATTATACATGGGAAGTGCACGGATGAGCTGTTTGATTTGATACCTGCCGCTGAGTTCCACTATCGTACAACTTGCCATAAATTTAAATTCCATCCATATCATCTTGATATTTGGTGATCTACTACAATACGTTTCCTAATACATTTTATACCACTAACGGTAAACTGTGAAAGCAACTTCCCTCAGCGGTAGTTCCGAACATATACGACATGGGAGCCTTCAAAAGCTGAGTCTACATTTCTCATAAAAGGCTGGCAATGGATCGACGACCCTTTGGTGTTGCTGATGTCCATGGGTGGTGGTGATTGCTTTCCACCAGATGACCCACATGCTGGTTTGCCCCCCTATTATATAAAAAGTCTAGTGACTTCATTCACAGACAGGAACACAATAATCATCAAAGATATTGTTGTTTGCAGTTTCCTGTAAGGTGGAGATGTCAAAATCAATAAGCCCTATGTCAAATTCGTCAGAGCCTGGTTAACTTGTCGTAGGGTGCATCACGTGTAGGTGAAGTTGGCTAATGCTCTGATAATGGTAGTCGTTTTCAGTCAAGTCAGCTTTTTCAAAGCATTGTAACATTTATTTAAGTTCAAATACTCTTTTATCTATAATATAAAAATGAATCACTGAATGTGTTGCTAAGCGCAAATCGATTTTGCTAATTCTTTTTTTAGAATATTCCCTGAAGTACTAAGATGGTTTTTACGCAGAGAAAAATTAAAAAAAATGCGAGGAAAATAAATCAACACCTTTTACCCGCGCGAAACCGAGGCGGGCAGCTAGTAGTAAATAAAACTTAAAGTAACTTTAATTCCTTAAGAACGATATATATTCACCCATCTGGCGCTCTGCCAAGTCAAATGTTGCTTAACCAACAGTTTGTTTTGGAAAAGATAGTATTTCCTAGTTCAAATTGGCTAGGATCGAGAAAATATTGTAATATGATGATAGTGTTCAAGTGACTTTTTTAAAAATATATTTTTTTTTTTACGAGAGGAAGGCAAACAATGTGACTGCTTTCCACCGGGTGACCCACATGTGGTCACCTGATGGAAAGCAATCACCACCGCCCATGGAGATCAGCAACACCAAGAGGTCGCCGATCCCTTGCCAGCTTAAACTCCTTCCTTCCTTTCTTTCTGTGATAAATTGTTATGAAGCTATGCAGGCCTGTTGTCAAGGCAAGCCGTGCTGAATGATATCATCCGCCCTTTTCTTGCCACCGTCAATATACCTGCTTTACTTGCATTGGAACCAAACCGTGTTTCGAAAGACGATGGTAATAGACAGGAAGCCTTGACCTTAATTCCTTTTAAGATGGAATGGGGTTTGGTTTGGGAGGCTACTTTCGTCGATACGCTAGCATAGTCCCATCTACAAGAAACAATACATGAGGCCGAGAAACGAAAAAAATCAAAATATCGCGGTCTCGACTCGGAATACGCTTTCCAGAGTCGAGACCTGGGTTTTGGGTTTTTCAAAATTGAAATATTCACCTCCCACCCCCCATCCCACCTGAGGCTCTACCGCCGAAGCTCCATTGGATTTATTGATTGCGAAAATCAAACTGCAGCTTCGAAGTACGGAACTCGTGTTTAGCTTAGCTCGTAGAAACCCTGAAGCTCTACCGATTAAGCTGAAAGTGTTTGTCATTAACTAAAATGTAAGACTTAGTTTTCGAATCGACATATTCGATGGTAATCGGCTTCAGCTTCGGCGGTAGGCCCTCGACGGAGATAGCGATTTGTTTTAAAATATTTTTGTAATATTCTGAAAATAATAATTATCATGGTATTTATTCCACGTCTCCATGCAGAATAAATACGTGAAATAAAATACGGACGAACTCACGGGTTTACAACCGCCACAGTATAAATACTAATTTCAAAAATGGATTCCAAAACGTCCCTACCGCTACGAAGAGCTACGAGTAATTATCTACGACAACGTAGACAGTTACAGTGTGTCGTAGCAGATTTCGTAGCCCTTCAAGTTAGACTGCGTAGCAGTGCTACATAATCGATAAAAATCATTAGGATTACATTTTATATCGTTTTACTTAAAGTCACGAATGCTTATATATTAGTCTTATTTACAATAACAGTGTAATATTTATTGGCAAACGTATAATGTTACTAAGTGCTACGATAACGTAAGCTTCGTAGCTGAAGCGTAGCCATCGCGTAGATATTTTTGTGTGTGCAATATTGTGCAATGCAATATTGACGAGCTCGGTGGTCGAATGGTTAGCAGTGGCCACTATGACTCCGAGGTCGTGAGTTCGATTCCCGCACAAGACAAACATTTGGGTGCATGAACATGTCTGTTTGTCTTGGTCTGGGTGTTTTCTATGTATTATAAGTATGTATTTACAAAAAAAAAATGTATTTAAGTAAATTATCAGTTGTCTAGTACCCATAACACAAGCTTTGCGCTTAATTTGGGACTAGAGGGCGCTGTGTAAATTGTCCACAAACATTTATTTATTTACTTATTGGTCGTACATTGGAATTATATTCAAAATATTTTTGAATACACAACGAGGTACTGCATGTAATGTAAGAAGATTAAAAATATATCCGCTTTTAACGTTACGTTGGAACATTGATGTAATATTACTGAAAAATATCAGTCTAGTAACAGTAAAAACACTGGTCTATGATCCAACCCATTATGGCGACGCGGAGGCTGTGGTAAATATATTGTTTTTTTATTCTCACGAGCATGTCACAGTACACTGCGGTGCAAGTTAGTAAATGTTGTGAAATATCAAAAAAAATCGAATAAAGGAAAGAAAATTATTTGACGAGCCCGGTGGTCGAATGGTTGGCAATGGTCACTTTGACTCCGAGGTCGCGGATTCGATCCCCGCACATGACAAATATTTTTGGGCATGAAAATGTCTGCTTGTCATGGTCTATGTGTTTTCTATGTATTTTATGTGAGTTATTCCAAAAAAATGTATTTATGTATATTGTATCAGTTATCAAATACCCATAGTACAAGCTTTGCTTAGTTTGGGGCTAGATGGTGCTATGTAAAATGTCAAGGAATACCTATTTATTATTGTTACATTTGTTTTACGCAGGATACCAAACAAGCATACAGGTCGCCTGATGTGAAACGCTTACTGTAGCTATATAATATATGCTCGCAATACTAGGAAAATTATTCCCCCGCTGCTAACGCAGCATCTCCGTATGTCTGGTGACCTGTCTCACTCACAAGCTACCTTAACACAGTTAGAAGAGCATTGTTAGACAAGACATTGTTAAACAAGCATTTTTCATCACAGGGACTTTGATAGTCCTTTGATTGCAATGTGTTTTTTTTAAATAAAATATTCCATTAAAGACCTCTTAATGCAAATGTCTGTACTGCAATATGAGTTTTCCATCTCTTAACAGAAAAACTTTTGCATAAATTGACCATCGTTATACACACAAAAAAACATCTTTAAAATATTCATGAATAAAAAAAAGTAATCAGAATTCAAACTCTACAACTAAAGAAAAAGGTGGAAAGCGTAATTTACGTTCCATTGTTATTCAATCATTCAAAATTCTCTCAATAAAAATTCACGTCTACTGTCATAATTAAATTGGTGCGTTTATCATAATTTATGTGCGTACACCACATCGGACTTACTACCCCTGTAAATATATTTCAAAGTATCTAAACATCATACAAATCATTGATTCGCCAGAATTGAGCACGCCTTCCTATAATTTTGATACTGGTCAAGTGCCAACATACTTGTGACGTGTAAGTAGAACTTTGTTGATATTTTATATAAATAAAGTCACTAATATTGTTCCACTTAATTAAGTTTCAACCTATAATATCTATGTGCACCAATAGGTTAAAAAAATAAAAAATAAAAAAATGTATGCACAGAAAAAAGATATCGTAAAAGTTAATAATGCGGATAAGTACAAGTACCGATCTAGTCGTGGATCTAATTACAGGTGATTTCATTTATTTAAAACACCTTTCAATATAAATACTAAAATATGCAAGAAATTGACATTTGCTTAAAGATGTATTGCACAATTTACCCGTCACTTGACCATTATATTAACATATTTTAAATTAGTAAGTATCTTCCATTAAAAAAAAAATCTGCCCTTAAGCTAACGTACTCGCAAGTGCATATGCATATAAATGTACAATGATAGTTTGAGAATATAAAAGGCAAGTAGCCTTTTATATTTAGTAAATTGCAATAATATGAATTCGTTATGGTCGCTACGCATCATTGAAAATTAATTCATGTAACTTATTCTCGGGCTTGGATCGACTTATATATTAACCAAACATTCGACTTGTGAACATCACAATAGTTTAATAATACACTAAAAGGGGTCTAATTATGCCGAATAAGAGCTTTTATAAAAATGGTTATTTTGAAATATGTCCTAGCCAATCACATTAGACCGGTCGCTCTACGCAAAATGTTTCATGACCTCAAAGCTAAGGGTTGTCTATATAATTTAAGGTATCAGGGATTAACGGTAACAACGATAATAAAATCTAAAACAGATGGATGACAGAGAATATGTTTTGTTAATGTAGAATAAAATACTGACCATTTGAACCATAGTTTTAGCCCTTAGACTGCAGTTTAAAAGATTGTGGTCATTAATCCTGTTAAAGCTAACAGCATCTGGGTACGTACGCACGTTTGTGAAAGTTAAAATACTGTTTAATACATTTATTGTTCTACGGTGTGGCCCAGCTAGTAATTTGGGGGCAAAACATCGGAGACTGCGCGGCCTTTAGTACTTCGCGCGCCTTTATGTCGTTCGGACGTATCGCGTTTCGCCCCGTACTGTAAACGCAGAGTCGAAGCTGAAAGTTCTGTACGCAACTACGTACATTTTAGATGTGACTAAATATAAATTGATTGGTGAGTGAAAGTGATATAAATAAATATTGAAACAGTGATTAAAAGTGTTAATTTACTTTTACTCAAGATTATTCGCAATGAATTTTGAAGGAATTTTCTGATTGAGTTGGATTTACCGGTGAGTCAATTTTTAATATTTTTATGTTAGTACATTTTTTTTAGATTATTAGAGACACAGGGAAAAGTCGTTGAATTTTTTAATAAATCCAGTCAAGTATGACTAATGCATATTAGCTGTTCAGTGAATTTATAGAATAACATCTACTTTTGTACCTGACAGGGATGGCTGTCGCCATAATGTGTATTCGGTATAAGCCCGGGTACTAACCTTTCCTCTTTTTTATCACAATAGACTAAAAGATGATTATATCCACTTCCATTGAGGTATAAAGTTCAATCTTGCGTTGTTAATTTTGGCGGATAATACAAAAAGCTTGGGTGTTTTGTGTAAAAAAGTATATACAATATTTTATTGACTTTACAGTTTTCATGCGACTAACTCGTAATATTATGTTTGAGCATGCTCTAAAAATCTATCAGTTTAATATTGCATTTTTGTTAATTAAGTATAAACAACATAAAGCAATAGACCCATTATACTAGGTCTATTGTCAAGTTTAATATAATAAATACAGGCTTTTAAATACAGGCTTTTAATTTAAATAAATAAATATTGTCAGACAAATTAGACAGCGCCATCTAGCCCCAAAGTAAGCGAAGCTTGTGTTATGGGTACTAGACAACTGATAAACATACGTAAATACATTTTTTTTTTGTAAATACATACTTATGATACATAGAAAACACCCAGACTAAGACAAACAGACATGTTCATGCACACAAATGTTTGTCTTATGTGGGAATCGAACCCACGAGCGTTGGTGTCGAAGCCGCGTAATTGACCGCTACGCCACCGAGCTCGTCAAGAATAAGAATAAACAAAAAAAGAATTAAACTAAAAATTTAATTAAATAAAAAACCGGACAAGTGCGAGTCGGACTCGCCCACCGAGGGTTTCGTACGTAGTATCAATATTAAAATTGATATTTTTCATTATAAATAAGAAATAATGCGTCGAAAATAATAAATAAAATATATTTTGCAATGTGTACATCAATCCCTTTCATATGATACCCCATTTGAACTAGTAGTTTCAATTTGAAATTTCGACACCCTATAAAAATATAGACCCCCTATTTTTTAAGATCTATTTACAAATGTATAGTTTTGAGATTTATTCCTGTACTTGTAGTCTATAACGATGTTACTTGCCAAATTTCATAGTTCTAGGTCAACGGGAAGTACCCTATAGGTTTTGATTCCCTTGAGAATGTCGAAATATGCGTTTTTTGCTGAATAAACGGCCGTAACTTTTTTTTACGTAAACTTAGCAGTTTGATTATTTTACAACTTCATGGGACCGTAGACCTGAGTATACAGTTCAAATTTCAGCTTGATACCTCCACGCATTCTCGACGTAGAAATTCTTGACAGACAGACAGACAGACAGACAAACAGACAGACAGACAGACAGACAGACACACAGACAGACAGACAGACAGACAGACGGACAACAAAGTGACCTTATAAGGGTTCCGTTTTTCCTTTTGAGGTACGGAACCCTAAAAAGGAACTAAGAAGTTTATTTATTATGTTTCACTTTCATTTGATACCAATAACATATAAAATTAATGTGGTAATTAGAAAACATCGTTTTGCAGCGGCCACCATACTGGTAATAAAATTGTTGCCTTTAGGTAATTGTGTATTGTTACTAATGAGTTTTTCAGGATTAATTGGTGACTTTAATTTAACTTGCATGATTTGATGCAGAAACCGTGGCGAAAATAAGTAAAAGCTTAAACATAAAAGTATATATAAATAAATCAAACGACGTTATCAGGTTACAACGATTAATGAGAAATAGGATGAGATGATTACATACGCCAAGTAGGGTCACCAATAAGCAGATAATTATAGTTCGCAAATGATTTTAAAAAGTACAGTTATCACAAATATCACATGTTAAAATTATCACCAATATAATGAATTATTTTTACGTCCTTGACTCAACATTTCAGTGATATCTTTTTTGTTTCATAACTTTCGTTTTTTATGCGTTTGCTTTATTTTTTATTTTATGGGAGCGTTACTTATTGGTAACTGTGAACTAAATTTAAGTAAACATTATTTAGAGTTTATTATTGTGCAATTTTAAGTGATCATAAAAATCTTAAAACCAAGTAATTTACCTACCATAAATAGTGAATTTGAGCAAGCAGCATAACGTTTTCTTTGGGAGTACGATTTTTGATATCAGAAGAGGATAATATCTTGAATTCCGCGCAGCAGCTTGCATATTACATTGCCATTAGTGATGATGTATACGTATTATCAAATAAGACCTTCTGCAAGTTATAAATTATGGAAAGGTATATCCGCCATCGATGTACTGAATATTTTGAGTTTTACTTTTTTTCTTTTTTTTATTATGTCGGATGACAGATGAGCATCAGGTCCGCCTGATGAGAAGCAGTTACCGTAGCCATATTAACGTTCCCAAATTGCAAACATGAAATATTGCAAACATGGTTTGCGCGCTGCCACCCCCGCTGCCAAAACAGCAACTCTCTTCTTTCCGGTGACCTCATTCACTCGCAGGAACAGAACTACCCTTAAAGGAATTGCTATTTGGTTGCAGTCTTTTGTGAAGTGGAGGTACTTGTCCTTTGCCGGACCGTAGCTTATAATTATGCTCGCTCTACCTCGTTTTAAATCCTGGCTTCAAAATCTTAGACATTGCTTCGGGCAAAGGATCAGATCCCTATTTAGGGCAACATTCTCCAGTTAGAATACAATATAGGTAATATTAAATATCGCCAACCTTCGTAGGAGATGGATGAATAAGAACTATACTATACTAACCTGATCTAGATAGACAGAGTATGCTTTATTTGCATAAATCAAATGTAAAGTACAGCAAATCAATACATTATTACAGACTTATAATAAAACAAGGCGACATTATTGCTGAGAGCAATATAATCAAGACAACCTTAGGGTAACGAAATTGTGCATGGCGTGATGATTACCACATTACTGAATTTATTTTGTTGTGGAGAAAAATAAACGCTTATTATTATAAACGATCTCTTTTCAATCACGGGTCAAGCCCGGTCATTTGATAGGCGTCCGCGGTGATATAGATCCAACGCGTAGAGGCCCCTTTGAGAAGTTTAATGTAATGTTGTACACCCGCCGTGACCCGCTCCAGGATATGTCAATGGAACGACATACCCATGAGCAGGTCTCAGTAGGCGTTGAGACTATTGTGAAGCGTGATGGAAAATAAATTGGTTATGGAGATGAGATCTGGGTGAACTAAATACCGGGCTATTACAGAAGAGGGACGGACGCCTGCCATAACTGCTTCTATTGCTAGTTTATAAACGATTATTAATAATTGTGTTGTTGTGTTTTGCATTAAAAATGTCTTCTATTTTCAAGCGATGAAATCAAATGAAATACAAAGCTGTGTACTCTTATTACGAGTACTTTCTTCTGATTAAATTCATTGTAACTTACACCTCCGCCATTGTAGTTTACCTTGTTAGTAGTAAATCTTTTATATTTTGTTACAGAAAGTATTAAATCGGTTTTATATAGTATTTCTATGAAATGAAATAATTACAAATATTTAAAAAATGGAAAAATTCACCTCCCCACCTAGGTCGGATTTGAACCGACGACTTTTTGATATTCGGTCGAGTGCTCTTCCAACTGAGCTAGCAGGAAGGTTTGAGATGGTGTCGAATTTATGCATTTTATATTTTTACTGCTATTGCCATACACACACGTGATACAATAACAATAAAAAAACATCACTTAATTAAATGCAGAGGAGTTTTTGTAGCAATAAGGCATTGACTCTGCTATATTTCGACGAGCTCGGTGGTCGAATGGTTAGCAATGGCCACTTTGACTCAGAGGTCGCGGGTTCGATTCCCGCACAAGACAAACATCTAGACAAGGTGCATGAACATGTCTGTTTATCTTGGTCTGTGTGTTTTCTATGTATTAAGTATTTATTTAAAAAAAAAATGTATTTAAGTACATTTATCAGTTGTCTAGTACCCATAACACAAGCTTTTCGCTTAATTTGGGACTAGATGGTGCTGTGTAAATTGTCCAGAAATATTTATTTATTTATATGATGACTATTCTTTTACAAATTACACACCGCTGTATCATCGGTACTAAATAACTGACAAATATACTTAAATACATTTAGGCCTCCGCCAACCCGAAGTTGAGGAGCGTGGTGGAATATGCTCTAAATTCTTTAGATTGAGGAGAGATCCGTATCGCAGCAGTGCAGTGGGTTGAATAAGGATTGTCGACCCAATTTGTAAATAGATACACCTAAACCTCCCCAACCCGTTTGGCCAGCGTGGAGAGTGTAGGCCAAATCTCCTTCTGTCTGGGGCGGACGAGAGAGGGTCGTGCTCCTGTAGTGGAGACTAAAATGACCTGATGAAGATGATGATGATACACCTAAACTATGACTGTCAGATATTTTTATGCACAAAAACATTCGTCTTGTGCGGGATTAAACCCGCGATTTCAGATTCAAAGTAGTCATAGATAATAATAGGGTCATAAAACTGCATATTATAACATAATTTTCACCAACTGATTATTGTAAAGTTCAAATTGATGATAACAGTTCTATAAGTGAGATATTTTTTTTTTCAGTGGGTTTTAATTACAACTGCTTTCTCAAATTTCAGCTTTATTAAGAAATGTCTTTGGAAGTGTAGCGATCTTAGGTCAAGTTTTAAACTATTTAACTAATTTCGTACTCTACCGGATGTAGGCCGGAGGCTTGGAGAGATGTTAATGATCAACCGGTCCTCAAAAAGGAGACCATTCTGACCCATCAAATTACTGCCCCATTGCCGTAATTTGAATGTAGTGCAAACTCATGGAACAATTCCTAAACAAGCAATTGATCCATTGAACCTAGAAGATCACTCTCTAATAATGATCGTCGGTATGGTTTTAGACCGAAACGATCAACAGGTGATCTTATAGCGTATGTGATGCACCTCTTGGGGAGATGTGATACACCTCAATCGATAGGTAAACATTGCCGAATCTATGGCAGTCAGCCTAGATATTTTCAAGACATTTGACCGAGTCTGGCGTAAAGCACTTCTGTACAAACTTCCGGCAAACGGTCTGCGCATTCAGCTTTGTGATTGGATTGATGGCTTCCTGCATGAGCGTAGATTTGGCGTCCTTGTAGATGGATGCACTTCGCGGTTTATGTCAGTGAACGCCGGTATTCCACAGTATTCCGTTCTATTATCCTCCCTCTTTCTTTTTGGATCTCATTTGTGAATGGGGTTTTAATAACCTGCTATTATTTAATAATAAGAAAACTCGAATTATGTGTGTGCGTTTACAGTAAAAACATCCCTTCCCACCTCCGGTCTTTAGGGCGATTCCCTCAGTATGCGAGATGGCCTGGAGATGGGCATGAAAATTCGCTGCAATCTTAACCAACAAGATTACTCATCTCAACAGCCTCCGAAAAACTTGGAGTCCTGGACAGGGTGCGAACTACTGAATAGAATTCTGCCGGTTTCCTTTAAGATTTGTTTTTTTTTTTTTTAAATAAACCCCTCGGCCACCACGTGACTCGCGCAGCCACCCCCGCTACCAACGCTGCTCCTTCCTTTTTGTATTATTAAAATGTAGTTACGTTCCATTTCTTCACTGAAACGCAAACAAAATTGGTTAAAAATAAAGATATAAACCGTAACAGAAATGGACCTTACCAAGGGGACGCGTTGGACATGGCAACTGGCCAAATTGAGGAAGCCTGCGAATGGACATCACTCAATGTCAGGTGACTGAAGGCTTTTTCCATTTGCATTATTATTTGCTGATGCTATTGGTTAAAATATCGATGACTCGCCCGCGAATTGGGGTGAACGTAAAAGCTTTCAGGATTTTTGTTTCTATATACATTAACTGGCGCAATCTGAAATATATGCGAGCTTTATTTATTTATATGAAAGAGCACTTTCTCCTGTCGATCATACAAAAAAAAACAATATTTATTGGAAAAATACATAAATAATTTTTTTACTGACTTCAAAATTTGTGCTTTAAAACTCGACTCGGATTTTTCGGTATATTGCACGATAGATAGATTACTTACTGATTTATCAACCATTAGTGGCTGATCTATCAACGTATAGCTCAAACCCCTAAAAGGAATGGACTTTCTTTTTATACTACGTCGGGTGGCAGACAGGCATACGGCCCGCCAGATGTGAAGCGGTTACCGTAGCCATATTAACGCTCGTCACATAAAATATAGCTCGCGCCCCGCCACCCCCGCTGCCAACGCAGCATCTCCTTCCTTTCTCATGACCACACTCACTCGCAGGAACACAACAATCAGCCAAATAACAATCCCCTTGGGATTGTTATTTGGCTGCGGTAGTCTGTGAGTTGGAGGTACGAGTACATTCCCCAGTCGCGTAGCTTACAATTACACTCCCTTCCTCTCTTTTTGCCAGAGCTTCGTTTGTCAGTCAGCAGGGTGCATCGCGTGCAGGTAAAGTTGGCTTTGGTTCAAAGATATTGATGAACCACTTACACCCCTTAATTTGGCATGCAGCTAGCTATTATGACGTAGGCATCCGCTTAGAAAATATTTTCGGAAATTCCCATGACATACTAGGATACGAGCGTACCAAGTTGCGGACGTAAGCTGCTTATTAATAACAAGGGAAGAAGAAGGAACTGCTTCACGAGTTCTATCAAATGATATCACAAATAGTTTGTAAACAAGTTATAAGTTAATTTAAAAAATCAAAAACCCGACTGCACCTACAGCAGATTTATTAATCACGCGTAACAATAATATAATTCCATACAAGCAAAGCCGCAGGCAAAAACTAATATATCAAATATACATTTGAAATCAGGTCATCGAGACCTTCATTATCGTCGGTTGGCAGACAAGCATACGGCCCGCCTGATGTTAAGCGGTTACCGTAGCCATATTAACGCACGCAACGTAAAATATTGCTCGCGCGCCGCCACCCCCGCTGCCAACGCAGCATCTCCTTCCTTCCTTTCTGGTGACCTCACTCACTTGCAGGAACACAACAATCCTCAAGAGAATTGTTATTTGGTTGCGGTATTCTGTGAGGTGGAGGTACATTCCCCAGTCGGGTAGCTTACAATTACGCTCCCTACCTCTCGTTTCGCCAGAGCTTCGTTTGTCAGTCAGCAGGGTGCACCGCGTGCAGGTGAAATTGGCTTTGGTTCAAAGATGTTGATGAGCCGCTTACACCCCAATAATTATATTATGTACCCTGAAAGGTCTTTAGGTACTTTATCAATCGACCTCAATTTTAGATAGATAGAATATGCTTCATTTGCTTAATACAAATTTAAAGTACAGTAAATCAATAAATTATTACAGACTTGTATACATAGAACAAGGCGGCCTTATTGCTGAGAGCAATCTATTCAAGGCAACCTTAGGAGCTTAGGAGAGGAGAATACTTATTCAAACAAAATATTTTGTTTTTATTTGTGACAACCCTAAGCCACTGTAGTATAGATCATTAACTATACCGGAAATTAAATAACTTCTAGAAACCCTAGTACTCCCTGAAGAGCCGGTTGTTGCTTCTACAGGCAATCAGCTGATTTAGGGTTGCACATTGCCCCATTTTATACATTTTTTATAACTTGAAAAAAAAAATATATGCAGGGTTGCACAATCTGTTATATATCGCTATGTCAGTCATTTCTTTACAATTGGTAGATATATTATGTTGCAAAACATATGTTAGTGTCTAGAGGCAAAAAAAGAAACTAAGAGTGTACTTATAAGACTACATGACAAACGTGAAAATTTCACAAACGTTACATACCCGAGCGTGACATCTCAGTCTCTTTACTCGTTTGTTAGTCACAAAATTAAGTGTTCATCTCGGTTAAAGAAGCTTTCACTTAAAATAAACTCTCCTCTAACTATTTCTATAAAGACTTCATTGAAGTATTTCTATGAAGATTATTTAAAAAAAATATATTCATCGCAAACTTTTTTATGGCAACAAAATTAGTTCGACTTTGGTTTGTCTCCTCATTATATTTTCCTTGACCGTCAAGTCTTTTATACTCTTGTATAATGGCTTTTGATTCTATTTTAGTTTTTATTAATTTGTTAGTAACTTTTTTATGAAAAGAAATCCTTAAGACATTCAAGCATTGAATGAAATTTCTTGTTCACAAAGACATTGTGAGCATGTTTGAAATGTAATTTAGGAATATATTCAATTTCTTTAAATATTACAAAGCATAATATTCAAAGTGTATAAACACATTTTTCTACAAAAATATTTTTATCTCTTTTTATAATGGTATCTATATATATAAAAGAAAGTCGTGTTTGTTACAACACTTATAACTCGAGAACGGCTGGACCGATTGCCATGGTTTTTGATTTGTTGGATTTGTCTCCGTCCAGAATAGCAAGATAACTATTAAAACATTGGAAAATTTACGAAAAAAATAAAATAAAAGAAAAATCATTTTTCCATACAAAATGTTCGTGGATGTCGGACCTGTCACACGTGACGTTAATGTGCGTACGTCAAATGTATGCGTGCGTTCAGAAATGTGGGTATAGGATAATAAGTATTAAAACATTGACAAAATTGTCGAAAAATTAAATTTGAAAACGGATTGGAATATTTATTGATTTTCAATTAAATGTCAAATCGATTGGTCTAACTTTTACGTCGCGAAATTTGTCCGTTGTTGTTTTGAAAATTGTTTATGAATGAATGCTTGAAAATGAATATTAATTGGTTGTCAAGTGTCATGGTACTTTATTTTGTGACATAGTAAAATACTGAACTTAATATTTACCCACTGCTGGGTAATATTAAATACGGGTCTTCCTTGAACTGAATATGTTTCGAGCATACTCCACCACGCTGCTCAACTGCGAGTTGGCGGACGCCAGTAATTTCAAGCCGCCTAAAGGCCACTTGGCGTAACGACTGCCATCTAATGATAACAACCAGGACCGACGGCTTAACGTGCCTTCCGAAGCACGGAGGAGCTCGAGATAATCTAATGATAACAACCGGGACCGACGGCTTACGTGCCTTCCGAAGCACAGAGGAGCTCGAGATAATCTAATGATAACAACCGGGACCGACGTCTTACGTGCCTTCCGAAGCACGGAGGAGCTCGAGATAATCTAATGATAACAACCGGGACCGACGGATTAACGTGCCCTCCGAAGCACGGAGGACCTCGAGTTAATCTAATGATTACAACCGGGACCGACGGATTAACGTACCTTCCGAAGCACGGAGGAGCTCGAGATAATATAAACTCATCCATGGACAGGCTACGGTTGACGTTGCTTAACTTGCGTGTACAATTAGACTGACACGCGCAATGACGCCATCGTGCTTCTCTATTATTTTCTATTATTCATTATATTAATTTCAAGACATCATAAATTTTGTTCAACTAATATGTATACCACGACATTCATTGACAATTAGGCGGTACGAAGTTCGCCGGGCCAGCTAGTTTTAGATAAATATCATCTGTGTTTACACAATTGGAGAGATAGAAAATATTTATATTTTTATAGTTTTCTTCGCAATGAATAAACTCAAAGACTACTGACGCGATTTTAAAAATATTTCGCTTATAGAAAACTACATGAATAGCGAGTAATATAAACTCTATTCTATGGCATCTACGAGTATGCGAAGCCAGGCAGGATGTCTTGAATAAATATAGTTAATAAAGATGTCTTTCTGTTTTAAATTTCTATGGTAGCTCAAATACAAATGATTTATTTGCAATAAATAGGGTGGATACAATAAATGCGGTTGGATCTTAAAAGTAAAGTTGCTTATGCCTATTTAGCCATATTATATGATAGCACGCAAATATTTAAGGTTACTCAACACCATCTTTTGATCCAAAACTAACCTTACCTGCAGATGCACATTAGTGAAACAGGCCAAGTCGAGCCTGACTGGGACCTCCATTTTGCTGAAGACCGCAGCTAAATAACATGCTTGGCAATTATAGTGCTCCTGAGAGTGAGTGAGGCCACCAGCAAAGAAACAGTAGCTGCTTTGGCCGCAGAGGTGGCAGTGCACGTAAGTAATAAAGTACAGGGGATTTGTTAAAAACGCTGTGCCCTGCTTCACCAAAACCTCGTTAGTATGTTAGTAGTACCACGTGTAAGTGAGGTTGGTTTTGGTTCAAAGATGGTGGTTAACTACTCACTTACACGTATTTATTTAACACGTTTGATGTTTTAATTTTTATCTGATAACATAGTGTAATAAAATATATTTAATAAAAATTAATAGCAAAAGAAAGATCTCAATAAGATCATTCGTCTGTAAAACCATATGTTGTATACCATCATCCACTATCCTATATCCGATCCTCCGCTTTCCGCATCCATTCCTTTCCTGTCGTTGCCTTGAGACACCCAACGTTATGTTGTCCCATACGAGGTCTCCACTCTAGGACTTTCATCTCTTATCTACCATCACTGAGTCGGCAGATGTGACCGGCCCAATGTCACTTCCGCTTGCTGGCTCTTAGAGCTATATCGACAACTTTGGTTCTCCGTCGAACTTTTTTGTCCCGGATACGGACTCTTAGAGAAATTGGTGACGGAAGCACGCAAAGTAGTGTAGATCAAGTTGCCTGTAAATTTGACTTCCGCAAAATAACACCTGAATCAATTACTACCTCTCGATTCGCCAGAGCTTAGTTTGTCAGTCAGCAGGGTGCACCGCGTGCAGGTGAAGTTGGCTTGGTTCAAAGATGTTGATGAACCACTCACAACCCAAACCACTCACACCCCAATATATAATATATTATAAACTACATATATACATTATTTCATTTCTACTAATAGACATCGTCGTGTTTTTTCTCATTCCGGGCGAGACGTAATGCTTTATTGACATCGCTTGATATAAATCATATAAAAATATAGCATCAAGGTACACGTGACATGAGGATAAAACGGACGGGATGGCACTTGAAGAAATACCTTATTATCACTTTACATCGCTATCACGTGTCCATTCCGTCCGAGGTATCATCCCCTTTCATACGTTGAGATCAAAGAGTAACATAATACAGGGTGGAACCTTAAATCTTTGTAACTTTTGTTGTATTTGTTAAAACTTTGTTAGTTTTACAGATTTTAAAAATGTTTATTTTCACAAATCTTTAGAGTATACGTCACATGCAATAGAGTGTGTCAAATCGACTATGAACAAAGGCGTGAACAATGCAATACGGTGTTTTAGTAATATTCATTTAAACAATTAATTATTTTTATTATTTTCATTCCACTTATCACTTTATAGCCATGTTTTGGTAGCCTACAAATTTTTATCACGTATATAAAAACCAAGTACAAGAATTGTTTAATTTAAACTAATTTAAAATATCAGAATATATGGAGCATCTGCTTACGCTTGTCACATTGAGTAATAGGCAATGCACACTGTATAGTTTTGACGTGATAGCAATGAACTATATCTATATAATAAATCGATGAACGCCGGCTGCGCGCTCAAAAAAGCATAACTCATTGTCACGTTCTGCAGGAGCAAAGCGTGCAAGCGATAGCGCGGCTTGTGACGCATCTATCTCTCTTCCACTCCATCGGCCGTTGCGTCCGAGTCCATCAATGTTTTCTTATGACGTTATCACGTAACATTATAGTCCGTATACCGAAAATGGTGTACCATTCAGGGAATGCACATTCAAAACTATCACTTGCAAGGCTGTAATATTCAGAAATACAGAAGCGTATAACCGGTAGCCACCGAGCACGGTACACGAGTAATCTATTCATGTTATACAGGCTTTCTATGAATATAACAAACAAGCACCGTTATCGGTTTAGATTTTAATCCTTTTGATACTTTTTGATTGTGTAGCTACATCAGCAATATTGCATATGGCGGGATGCGTTCAGGCCACGCTCGCCAGTCGGTCCGCGTCCATTAGGATTTCTAGGTTGGATGTACATATTGTCATAAATATTAGTAGTTTTTTTAGACTACGATGGGTGACAGACAAACATGTGGCCCGCCTGATGTGAAGCAGTCACCGTAGCCATATTAACGATCGCAACAAAATATATCGCTCGCGTGACGCCAACGCAGCATCTCCTTCCTTTCTGGTGACCTCACTTACTCGCAGGAACACAACAACCCTCAAGGGAATTGTTATTTGGCTGCGGTGTTCTATGAGGTGAACCCCCGCTGCCAACGCAGCACTACTTCCTTTCTTTCTGGTGACCTCACTCACTCGCAGGAACACAACAACCCTCAAGGGAATTGTTATTTGGCTGCGGTATTGTGTGGAGGTACATTTCCCAGTCGGGTAGCTTACAATTACGCTGCCTACCTCCAGTGCTTCATTTGTCAGTCAGCAGGGTGCACCGCGTGCAGGTGAAGTTGACTTTGGGTCAAAGATATTGATGAACCACTTACACCCCATAAGTATCCATAGTAATTGTACTTTTATTATATGAATAACACAATAAATAGTGTCGATCACTGTAAATAATTTCAGACAATACGTCTATCTCTATGCATCGATAAGAAATTCATCCTCACATTAAAATCGATGATCACGTACTATGTGGTTACGCAGAGGTTTTCTTCCACCTACTATCAAGCTGTGGATTGAACTGCCTATCGATATTTTCCCAGGAGTCTACACAGTATGGGGTTCAAAAGAATGTGAAGAGGTTTTTACAGTGTCGATAACACGCAAGTAGGGATTGCAATCCGGCATCATTTTCAGTCCGGCCGGATCCGACTGGATTCCCATCGATCCGGCCGGATCTGACCGGATCCGGCCGGATTGATCAAATCAGAATGATTTTCGCTTTTCGGTTCAAAATTAACTGTTAGTAAGTGAATCAAATGTCATGTACATACTTAATATAGGTAGTTTATAAAAAAATAAAACATATAGGTATATAAAATCAATTTTATTTCTAATCCAATGTTGAGATTAGACAACTAGCAAACAATTAAAATCTAGTAGTGTAGGTAACCAGTAAAATTTTAACGATGTAACGACTAACGAATAGCTGTCTTCCTAGATTTCACTTTCACAGATAGATCCATTATTTTAGTAAATAACTTTATAAAATCTAATATAATGAACCTTAAGTAATTTACTGAGATGAGTTCACAATAATCATTAAATTATTTGAAAATGCTAACAAACAAGTCTTATATTTATGACAGACACCATCTTGATTTGATGAATTTGTCTATGAATGGCACAATTATCACAATAATGAGTTTGTTTTATAATTACATCTCTTTAGTGTAATCAACTTACGGTAAATAATTATTTTCAGTAATAATTGTCTTAGTATTCATTATATATTATACGAAAATCGTTTTTATTTTGAAAAAAGGATCGTTGAAAACAAATAGTGTTAATTGTGACACCACGGGCAATGCATTTAAAGTACCTATTCATGCAGCAGATCTATTAATTTGCCAAAAATTGCTAGCACCGGATCCGTATTATGGATACGGGAGGTGTCCAATGCTTCATCGTCCTTGTTTTTATTAGATGAGCTCAGTGGTCGAATGGTTAGCAATGGCCACTCTGACTCCGAGGTCGCGGGTTCGATCCCCGCACAAGACAAATATTTGTGTGCATGAACATATCTGTTTGTCTTGGTCTGGGTGTTTTCTATGTATTATATATGTGTGTATTTACAAAAAAATATATATTTAAGTATATCAACAGTTATCTAGTACCCATAGTACAAGCTTTGCTTAGTATGGGACTAGATGGCCGTATGTAATTTGTCCAAGAATAAGAATAAGATAAGATAAGATAAGATAAGATAAATTTTATTGTTCAAAACTGTGTGATACAGGATGTTATACTGAATTTTAATGGTAACAACAGTTGCCCATTTCGGACGTACAATAATTATAATTGTTATGTAGTTATTTATAATAATCCAATGTTCATTAATAAAATTACAATAGTATTTGTGATATGTCATACATTAATTTCGTCAAAATATTCATTTAAATTATAATAACATTTACACAATAGCCATTCTTTCAGTCTTTTTTTGAATGCGACTCCATCTAGACATTTAATATGTCCAGGTAAATGATTAAATACCTTAATACCATAATTATATGCACTTTTGTCAAATATACGACTGGATGATTGTGCAATACACATATTATATTTATATTGCTGTCGTATGTTGTCCTTTGCTCCGCTCCGCTATAATATATAATAATAATAATATATATAAGTCCGCAGGGCAGCTTGTGTGGCGAACTGTTGTGTGAGTAGCGACACCACGGACCCGAGTCTCCAGAGAGTCGGTCAGGGCCTTCGTATCCGACGTGTCTTCATCGGTCGGAGTGTAAACACAAGAAGGCCCGCAGGACTCTCAGCTCTGGCTTGGCTTCATTGGCCGTCCAGAGAGGAGCCGCTAGAGCTATATGCTCCAGGGGTGGAAGTGTTAAAGGGCATCACGCCGCGAGTAACTTCGGAGAAAGCGCAGCACACCTCTCGACATCCCTGAGTCACTCACACCGGTGTTGCCCCCGGCCGTTTTCCTGGCATTTCGGGGGCCCATCTAGTGAGTGGCAAGCCACCGCCTGCCGCAAATAACTAGCAATAAAAGCAGTTATGGCAGGCGTCCGTCCCTCTTCTGTAATAGCCCGGTATTAAGTTCACCCAGACCTCATCTCCATAGCCCATTTATTTTCCATCACACTTCGCAATAGTCTCAACGTCTGCCGAGACCTGCTCATGGGTATGTCGTTCCATTGACATATCCTAGAGCGGGTCACGGCGGGCGAACAACATTACATCAAACTTCTCAAAGGGGCCTCTACGCGTTGGATCCATATCCCCGCGCATGCCTATCAAATGACCGGGCTTGATCCGTGATTAAAAAGATATATATATATAACAAATATATATAATATATTTGTTGCGACCGTATGCAAACAAATACTTGTATGAAATATCTGAAAACGGCTCAAGAATATCTTATAATGATGAATAAATTCAATACAATGAGAAAGAACGGAATAATAAAGCTTGAACGGCCAGCAAAAAAGTCTAAATACAAATATTTTAAGATTATATGCACAGTCCCATTTAAATCGAATGCTAAAGCAAACTCCATTAAGCTGAATAACAAACATTAAAAGACGATAATCCCGTCTATAAAGGAATTTTTCCGACAGCTGCTTAATATAAATTCTACTAGTTAAATACTCAGAAATGTAGGAGGAATTTAATAATAGCAGTGTGATGTCTGTTTAAAGAAGATCGTGATCTTTTTTCATATGAATTATAGGTAAAACCGCAATAAGTTAACATCATCATCAGGTCATTTTAGCCTCCACTACAGGAGCACGACCCTCTCTCGTCTGTCCCACACAGAAGGAGGATTTGGCCTATACTCCCCACGCTGGCCAGACGGGTTGGGGAGGCAATAAGTTATGCTACGCAGAATCAATGCGATGCGGCATGTATTGTTGTTTTTCTTATATGTGAGGGGAGCAAGCGAGCATGTGGGTGCCCTGATGAAAAGTCACTTTTCATCAGGGCACCCACATGCTCGCTTGCAACCGCTTCACATCAGGCGGGCCGTATGCTTGTCTGCCACCCGACGTAGTATAAAAAAAAAACTCATTTGCCCCCCAAAAAAAATAAGCAATCTATCTAATGTCAGTTTATACAATTAACTTTCTGCTAGCGTTTCAAAACAGAAAGTCATTTGGCTAGAGGTTCAGTAGAAACGTGCAAACTAATCGCGTATAGTTGAGTGTACAACAAAAATGTAGACGAGGAAATATTTCAACAGCCGCGCTGCTTCGGTTTGATGAAAAAATCTCACTTTGTTTAACTTTTTTTTACACTGGGTTCTCATTATATAAGAGAGTGTATCACTTGTAATTACAGGTTTTGGATTAGACAATATTGAATAGACTGTCAGTAGAGTGTCTCTTCTAAAAAAAAAACCGGACAAGTGCGAGTCGCACTCGCCCACCAAGGGTTCCGTGCGTAGGAATAATACGTAGGTATAAATAAGAAATAATGCGTCGGAAAAAGTAAATAAAATATATTTTGCAATGTGCACATCAAGCCCTTTCATATGATACCCCATTTGAACTTGTAGCTTCAATTTGAAATTTCGAAAAATATAGACCCCTCTATTTTTTTTAGGATTTAATTACAAATGTACAGTTTTGGGATTTATTCTTGTACTTGTAGTCTATAACGATGTTACTTGCCAAATTTCATAGTTCTAGGTCAACGAGAAGTACCCTATAGGTTTTGATTCCCTTAAGAATGTTTCGAAATATGCGGTTTTTGCTGAATAAACGGCCGTATCTTTTTTTATGTAAACTTGGCAGTTTGATTTTTTTACAACTTCATGGGACCGTATATCTGAGTATACAGTTCAAATTTCAGCTTGATACCTCCACGCATTGAACGCGAGATAAAGGGCATTGACAGACAGACAGACAGACGGACAACAAAGTGATCTTATAAGGGTTCCATTTTTCCTTTTGAGGTACGGAACCCTAAAAATAATAAAAAAAGACTTTTTTAAAAACAAGCTTTTATACTTGTTAATAAAAAGAACTAAAAAGTTAAAAATAATATAGATTAAATATTGATAGAACATTGAAGAACATTTAGCATATTACACCTACAATAATTTTCTTTTGCAATCACAATGTAACACGCTTTTATTAAATGATTTAAATTATTTTTAACTTTTTAGTTCTTTTTATTAACAAGTATAAAAGCTTATTTTTAAAAAAAGTTATTTGTAATAATTTTATTTTTAACTTTTTACTATTTTATTAACTATATATCAACTATTGGTGTAATTACTGGTAAGTTGTTTGTAACACAAGTCAAGTATTCACAAGTCTCTTGGCAACGTCCAAAGGGTTCGGTAGTCATCTCACTTACGAGTACTATCGTGCGATTTTCTAACGATTCGTTTTCTCTAAGTTTAGCTACTGCTAAACTATTTTTTTCCAAGCGTTGACGCTTGTGGACATCGCTTTCGTCACCATCACCACATCATCAGACCCTGGTTACCATCTAGCACCAAAGCACTCGTCAGGACGAATCATACGAGCCCAAACTCGATGGAGTTGTAGCGTCGTTTATACAGAGTTCCTCTGGCCATCTAGCCTCTCCATCATCAGACCCTGGTTACTATCTAGCACCAAAGTACTCGTCAAGACGAATCATACGAGCCCAAACTCGATGGGGTTGTTGTGTCGTTTATAAAGAGTTCCTATGGCCATCTTTCCCCGTCATCATCAGACCCTGGTTACCATCAGCACTAAAGTGCTCGTCAAGACCAATCAAACGAACCCAAACTCGATAGGGCTGTATCGTTTAATTAACGAGTCCCTATGGCCATCTTACCCCCTCCATCATCAGGCCCTGGTTACCATCTGGCACCAATGTACTCATCAAGACGAATCAAACGAGCCCAAACTCGATGGGGTTGTGTCCTTTCATTACCGAGTTCCTATGGCCATCTTCCTTCTACATCATCAGATCAGGTCCATGACATGATAATATTGCATTGTCATCTGATTTACATATGCATGCAAAATTTCAGCTCAATCGGTAGCCGAGAAGTGGATCAAATTTAGCTCGCAAGATTTGATTACAGACAAACATCGGGACAGCTATACTTTTTCATCCCCACTCAAAAAGGAGTGTTATGTATTGTACAAAAACACAAGATGTGTTCTTTAGCGATATATATGATCAAGTGATCCAGTCAAGGGTCTAGTAATCATCAGGAGTATTTTGGGGTGTAAGTGGGCTTCCCACCATCTTTAAGCCAAAGCCAACCTCACTTGCACGTGGTGCACCGTGCTCATCTACTAACGAAGCTCTATCGAAAGAAAGGTTTGATGAGAGATTTTTTTATGCAACTAGGGTGACAACCAAGCGTACAACTTGCCTTATGGAAAGCAGTCAGTCATCACAGCCTAGGGACGCTGGCGGCACCAGAGCCATCACTCACGCGTTGACGGCCCTGTAAAAATCCCTTTATCCTTTCTTGAAGAACCCCATACTGTAGTCTGGAAAAATCTTGGCAAAGAGTTCATTCCACAACTTGAGAATTCGAGGCAGAAAACTTCTCTGGAACCGTACAGTACGCGCTCAATTAGGTTCCAGTGTGTAAGTATGAAGAGATCTCTATTTTTCATAAATTCCCTTTCATTTTTGGGGCAATAAAGAATATTCTGCAATGACTAAAAAAATCTGTCTAGCTGTTTAAAGATCATGAGCTTTTTTCTAATTTGTGAAGATATATGAGCAACTTCCACGGACCTGATCGTTTGAAAATAAAAACATTCGGTCGCGCAGCATTCGCCACCATAGCGAAATTTGGTAATTTTATTTATTTATTTTGGCCACTTTCCCGAACTGATATCGGGAAACCAAGGTCACTTTACATCACTACTTTTTGATGCTCTTCACGAATCCGAAGTCAGAATTTCTAAATTTAGAGTTTCATGGCAACGGACAGACAGAACGACCGGACGATTTCATAAGCTCAATGAATTTCGCTGAAAATGGCTGGTAGCAATTGGACGTGGAAAGAGGAGGATCGCATATAGTGGAAAGCATTGGGAAAGGCCTTATATTATGAAAAATTTATATAATGCGCTCGTCCGAAGTCATCTCGAAACGAGCGCTATAATTTGGAATCCCCATGAGGATAAATACAAACTCATGGTGGAAAAAATTCAAAATAAATTCACACGTTTTTTGTATTTAAAAGAGTACGGGATTTATCCATATTATCCGCTTATGTATCCGAGCTTGTTCGTCATAGGTATGGTCGGGTACAACCGGCTAGCGGTGAGAAGGGATGTTGCACTGGTCAAATATATTATAAGTGTTTTGCGCGGATGGGTGCATCACCCAGACCTACTAGCAATGATTCAGCTGCAGGTGCCTGACGGGTATGTTGGTGCACGCCGCCAACCCGCTACATTGCGTCTTCCGTATGCTAGAACGAATTTGCTCAAATTTGCCCCTTTGTCACGAGCTATTAGCATTATAAATAGCAAGTGGTATTGATATTTTCAACTCTAGCCTGCCAATGATCACAGAAATGACGCAAAAATGTATTGAACTTGTATGAAATTATGAATTTATTATGTCTATATTTTGCAATTAATTTATTCAAATTTATTATTAATCTATTCAAATGTATTATTATATTTAAATGTATTTTTATTATTTTGTCTTATAACATCGCATTAGTGTAAGCTGTAATGTTGTTATAAATGTTTTCAATAAATAAATAAAAAATAAATACATTATTATCAGCCTGTATCTAGCAGTGGGTAGATACAGGCTGATAATGATGATGACGATGTCATAATACTCACGTAAAATGTATTTTTGGGAGAGAGTAGAAACTCTTAATGTTAAGTTTCAATAGCCAAGTTTTACCTACTCTACTCTTTGTAAAACCATTTGTTGTTTTCCAGTCACTGCAAGGAATTTACTTGCGCCAACTTGAGTGCCCGTATTTATTCGAATACCCTAATGTTGAATGCTGAATCAGCTAAGTTTCCGCAGCACTGCAGTGTTTCACTAAAATGGAGGATACCGTAGAAAATCGAAATTCTAACTTCTATTAGGTACTTACTTTGGTCTCTTATTATCCGGCTTTGAATATGGGATTACAAATGAGTCATGTATTTACACAATATTCATATATGAATGAACTAATTAAATTAAATTAAATTTTTACTGGGCAATTTACACAGCGCCATCTAATCCCAAAGCTTGTATTTTGGGTACTAGACAAATGATTAATATACTTAAATACATTTTCTTTTTTGTAAATACATACTTAAAATATATAGAAAACACCCAGACTAAGACAAACCGACATGTTCATGCACACAAATAGTTTGCTTTGTGCGGGGATCGAACCCGCGAGCTCGGAGTCAAAGAGGCCATTGCTAACCATTCGACCACCGGGCTCGTCATTCTATTCTTCCACGTAAGTTACCAGACACGTATACGAATCGTCTGATGTACAGCGGTTACTATAGTCTATAGTATCCTACAATATTAGGAGTATTCTGTGCGCTCGGCATCTCCACCATTTATATCACCTGCTATATTTGTATATAGCAGGTGAAATAAATGGTCTGTGTAATAATAATATGTCTTTGAAGGAGGCCTTGACCTACAGAGGGGTTCTTGTAGACTAAAATTTTTACCGCTTCACATCAGGCAGGCCGTATGCTTGTCTGCCACCCGACGTAGTATAAAGAAAAAAAAAAGTAAGAGAATAATATTATAAGATTAAAATAATTAGGTATGTAAAAATCAAAACTAATAACAAAATTTAGAAACCATAACTAAATACTAACATTAAACTATGTATGAAGCTATACATGAAGTCTAAACGTTTGTTTGTAATCTGTAAGAAATAAAAAAGGCTTTTTAATTAATTTAATCACTACATAGTATAAAACAAAGTCGCTTTCTCTGTCCCTATGTCCCTTTGTATGCTTAAATCTTTGAAACTACGCAACGGAATATGATGCGGTTTTTTTTAATAGATAGAGTGATTCAACTGGAAAGTTTATATGTATAATATATGCATAACATAGTAGAAAACACTGATAATTTAGAGGTTTCTAATCTGATGTCGTAAATAAACACATTTTTTTGCTCTTTCATTGCAAACGCTGGCTGAACCCAACGAGATAGATCAAAATAATGTAGTACAGTATTGTTCACCTTAAAATGGTCTACAAAAAAGTACGCGATGGTATATGTCTATCTCTTAGTGGTAACACACAATAACCGTTATTTTATCCTTTGCTTTTTACAAGAAATAATGCCTTATTTACGAAGCGATTTTAAGCAATACAGAATTAATCCTTATCCAATTAAGTACCTTAAATACATTGCTCATTTAATATAGATCAATATGGCCCTTCACAGCATGTAATTTAAAAGAATAGTTTAGAAGATATTACACATTTAAAATGCAGGGACATAACGGCTGTGGCGGTACCGGCCGCGGAGCCGGCGGCGTGTGCCTATAACTGGGGAAGGACCGGATAGGACAAAGCGCAAAGACCTTCTGTAGTACATTTAGTATCAGCATTGCACCCTTGCGAAGCCGGGGCGGGTCGCTAGTATTTGTATATGAGTGTAATGATGAAGATCTTCTAGTCTATCCTACTGCTAGCATACCATCTAATGTCTGGTGAGCTCACTCACATGCAGAATTAAGATAATACTCAAGAGTAATTTCGTGAGATCTTTGGCTGCGGTCTTCTGTGAGGAAGAGGTCCTTATCAGGGACCAAAAGAGTCAAAAAAGTGAAATGTAATAAATTTGAGGTTTACCATTATCTTTGCATGGTAAGCTAAACTCATCTGGACGTGGTGGAAGCTACCGACTAGCTAACAAAGCTTTGATAAAGAGAGAGGTGATAGGTGGAGTATGTCGATCTCGACCTGGGGACCTACCGCCGAAGCCAATTCCGATCGATTATATGACAAACATCTCCAGCTTAGTCCATAGAACTCCTGGGTCTCTACCAGCTAAGCTTAACACTATTAAGACCAATCTCAAAATCAAAAAATCCAATGGCAATCGGCTTCGGCTTCGGTGGTAGGTCCCCAGGTCGAGATCGACATACTCCACCTATCACCTCTCTCCTTATCAAAGCTTTGTTAGTTAGCTTCCACCACGTCCAGATGAGTTTAGGTTACCATGCAAAGATAATGGTAAACCTAAAATTTATTACATTTCACTTTTTTGACTCAATCATTTTATTATTATCATTTTCATTATTCAAGTCGCGCCACCTAACTGTATTTAAATTAAATTTGCCCTCTTCTACAAGGTTTCCAGGACGAAATTGCTTAGGGGACAAGGTTTCTTTGGTGTTGTCTTTTTTAATTTATTATTTTTTAATAAAAAAAAATATATTGTATACGATGACCTCGGTCGGTGATCAAATGACTTTATTAACTGACGTCGCAAGTTTAATTTACATTCGCCTTCGGCTCATGTTATAAACTCACACTCGTATTTTAATATCCCTTATTATGCAACAGTTTCATAAACTACCATTTTCACACAGTTACACCACAGTATAAGTAATAGTACTACGTACAGTATGGCCTCTCCCTGCCGCTCTCTCGTATCGACCTCACCTCCCCCGTGAGACCAATCTGGAACAGTTTGTATGGCGCCGCACGCACACACGCTCATTTACGCTCTGCACAGACGTCTTTCTTTACGTAGTAGTTAAGGATGTGATATTTGTATGGAGTGGCCGGGGTGTGGTTACACTAAGGGTTGCCAACCGTACTATCTCTAATAAATAAAATTCTCATATCACAGTTTTGGTTATCATACTCCTCCCAAAAGGCTTGACCATTAAAGATGAAGTTTTATATGTATATCCAGTAGATCTGAGAATAGGTTGTTATCTATTTTTAGGTTTACGTTTTTTCCGACGTATTATTTCTTATTTATAATGAAAAATATCAAATTTATAATGATCTTACCTACGGGACCCTCGGTGGGCGAGTCCGACTCGCACTTGGCCGGTTTTTCATTTTCTACTAAAATAATCCTAGGAATTATTTATATGGCAAAACAACGTTTACCAGGTCAGCTAGTAATATATAGTATTGTACTATAAATAATACAAATAAATATTTCTCGACAATTTTGCACAGCGCCATCTAGACCCAAATTAAGCGCAAAGCTTGTGTTATGGGTACTAGACAACTGATAAGTGTCCTATGTATAAATTTACAAAAAAAAATGTATTCACATTTTTTTTTTGTAAATTTATACATAGGACATATAACACATAGAAATCACCCAGACCAAGATCAACAGACATCTTCATGCACACAAAATGTTTTTTTGTGCGGGGATCGAACCCGTGACCTCGGAGTCAAAGTGGCCATCGCTAACCATTCGACCACAGAGCTCGTCAAAATATATTTATAATATATAATTAATAATTTCTATTTTTATGCCATATATATAGTCTTATATTCTAAAATGTATATTAAACTAAAACTAATCTAAATTAATATAAAATAATTGAATTAATATAAAATACACATAAATCCTATATCTTAATAACTTTAAAATTTTCGCGATTCACGATTAAAATGATAATAACCACGGGAATTAACGCGTTTATAATTTTTACAGATATATATTATCAGATAAATCCTATATTTCAGTAGCAGCAACTTGCATGCTATCGAAAATAAATTCGGGGTGCGTTTTTTTATATGTGAGGGGGGCAAACGAGTCTGTGGGTCACCTGATAGAAAGCAATCACCACCGCCCATGGAAATCAGCAACACCTTGACGTAGTATAAAAAAAACTGCTTTCGCAATCTTTTATTCAATTAACCTTTGAATGAACAATTGGTGCAATTTGGCACTTGACGAGTTTTGGCATAAAACTCCAGTTTGGTGACCCTTTGGAAATAGAGAAATGTAAAAATGATAGATTTACGTAGATAGAAATAAAATGCAGAGAAAGATGTCTGTTTTTATTGATGGCGATCATAGAGTAATTCCTTAGGGATGAGACGTTGAAAAAGTTCAGGAACGCTGATATAAAGGCTCGATCTATTATTAGGGGACACTTGCCCTCGATATATTAAGGAAGTTTACTGGATAAAGACAGTGAGGTAAACAGTTGGAAGCTAAATTCGGGTATTCAACTTGGTCTTATCTATCGTGGAATGTAAGATAACACTAATTTCCTTAGCTCTAATGTCAGTTCTGGGTAAACACTTGAAAATGACATGGGATTGTCTGATGACATACATAGGTTTGTTTGTTTGTAATATCTTTATTGTACATAAAATAAATTTACAACACAGTAATTTAAAGGAAAAGTACAAAGGCGAACTTATCCCTCACAGGGATCTCTTCCAGTCAACCTTAGAGTATCTGAGAGGATTTCTTGAATAGGCAAGTGGAGTACCAAACACTTATAAACACATATGTACATACATAATATTAAACAATAGAATATTATAAATAATACAATATTATAGGAGAAGAATATAATAAACATTGTGCAAATTAATAAAATAATATCGTCCTCAAATCAAGATAGGTTTTGCTTAATCTGCTAATAATGATATCATATTTAGGTTTTGCTTAATCTGTCGCATGTGTCAATAAGAAGGTGATTAAAAATAGCTCTGTAGAAGTACGTGGCCCATCAGGGATGTATGTCACTTTTTTCTTGGCATCTGTGCAATTTACGGTTTACTAGAGAACTCCACCTATGCATGTATTCCCGTAGTACCTGCACATATGCCCATATGCACTGCTTTAGTTGCAAGTTCAGTACAATAAAAGGTATTTTATTGTCGTACCTAATAACAAGATGAAGTTTAAAAAATCGCTACCCGACTACGGGCAAAAAAACAAAAATCTAAAAATTGATTGAAATGAACAGCTAGACATTCATACTCAGACTGCTAAAATCAAAACCTTTCCTTTTGGCTTCGCCGTAATCGGGTAAAAATTGCTTTTCTATAGATTTTAGATCAATCGCCACGAATACTTTACAAGATTCAGATTGTTTTCTTCGTAATTTGTTAATAGCCTTCTAGTATCCTAATCCTTGTTTGTTTTTGTGAACTTGTTCCTAAAGAGGAATGCATTAAATTATTTTCCTTCCTATATATCTTAATTTTGCTACCATTGTTCATTATGTACAGACAATTTATGATTATTCTGTCAATAGGTGTTTATATAATTGTTCATATTTTCGTTCTAATATTATAGATATTAAATTATTTTTATTTATAAATTACATTTTTAGGCAATTTGATCTACACTACTTTGCGTGCTTCCGCCAACAATTAGTTAAATATTCCGCCACCAATAAGTCCGGCAGTAATTTGCATGAACTAATTGGTGGCGGAAGCACGCAAAGCAGTATAGATCAAATTGCCTGTAAATTTGAATTCCGCAAAATAAGCCTTAAATGCATTTTGTTGCCAAATGTCTACGTACCTATCATAGTCTCTTTAAAAAAAAGCAATTACAGGTGCTGTGTTTCTGAACGAATGTTTGCAACTATGACTATTACTTTGATAAAAAAAATACAAAGTAACCCCTTGAAATTGGCGGGAAAACTATAATTATTTGACATTTCCGAGATGAAGACGAAAATTTTGTGTTTCGTAAGTTACGATTTATTGTTTTGTGACTTTCTCTCATATTCGGTGATAAATTTTGTTTATAAAATTACTATTTGATTAGAACAAAGGTAAGTGAACACCAATTTATGCAATATTTACGTATTTTTTTTCTTTTATTTTCTTTATCGTGCTAAATTATGTATGTTGCCAAATGTCTACAGTATGCATTGAGTATCATATCAATTTGCCTGTTTTGAGCATTTTAGTTGTTGCTGGTGGTAGATGTTTTTGAGTTTTTTCTTTACATTTTAGCATGCCTGATGGAATGCATGACAGGGATATTGAGCCTGCTCTCACCGCGTTAGAAAATGAATACATTGTAATGTATTCATATCAACAATGACCACGATTACTATCAAAATGAAATGGAGTTGTTAGAGTTGCATAGTGAACCTGACGAAGATCAACATGATACTGAAGATCCTCTGGCCAATGTACATGGTGAAGCTCCGCCTATGCAAGCCGTACCAGGATGTTCAGCAGGCCAACCAGTTATAGGTATACTAGGTGCAGTAGATAGGAGGTCAAGAAGTCATTTCAGTTCAGACTTTTCAGTTACGTGTTGGAAGGACAGCCAACTTGTGACTTTAGTTTCTACCTATGTTGGCTTCGAACTAGTTGGGACAGTCCCTAGGTATAATCAAAAATAGATACCACAAATTGAAATAGCTTGCCCAAAATTTATAAAAGACTATAATGGTCACAAGGAGGGCGTTGAAGAGGTATAGAATCAGAGTAAAGAGCCGGAAGTGGTATATGAGGTTGTTTTATTACATGATTGATATGATAGTGATAAATTCATGGGTGCTATCCAAAAAAGCTAACAAAAAAAGAGGAATCAGGAAGATCATGAGCCTTGGAGAAATGACAGGTCGGAAACGGAGGAAAGTTTTATGCCAATACAAAAAGTATGAAAATAAACGTGGCAGACCATCTAGTAGCATTGTTGAAAAGGAGTTAGAAGCTAAAAAACATCGAGGGCCTATGAAGACAGTTCCCCACAAAAGATATTAGGACTGGTGGAGTGAAACATAATGAAAGAAGATGCCACAGTAAGAACAGGTGTACATTTCCAGGTTGCAAGGGTTTTTCGCGCATAGAATGCACCAAATGTAATGTCGCTTTATGTCACACAAAGAATAGAAACTGTTTTGCTGCATTTAATTCATAAAAAGATCGCTTTTTTATTTGTACAATTCATTGTAAATCTTTTTACTATGATTTAATTTTATTATTCTCAAACGCATATTGTTGCCAAATGGCAACATATGGTTTTTTTAAATAATATATAACATAAAAAGTGCTAAAATTTTTTTCATTATTTTTCCTTTAATCTATAACCAATATACTACCCAAAAATATTTTTTTCATCCCTTTATATAAAATCGTGCATTTAAGGGATAACACCTGAATCAATTAACTATCTAAATTACATTTTGTCTACAAGTATCGCGTGAATTCGGAATTCTGACGTATGTTCATCGGTTGCACGCCAGACTTTTGATACGCGCAAGTTACGCGCGTAGTTAAATTACATTTAGTCTACAAGTATCGCGCGTATTCGAAATTCTGGCGTACGTCGCATGCACCCCAGACTCTTGATACGCGTATAACGTGCGTGTCGTGTCATGATACTAAAAGTCTACGCGCGTAACAGTGAGTGCACGGATTTATAAAAATAACGTGGGATGTAATCATTAAATGCGGATAAATCTTTTAATCCTCTTAATATAACTGAAATATTAAAAGATTTTAAGGACTTACGAAAATATACAAAATAAATCACTTGCTTTTTTAAATTTCCATATAAAAATATGAACATATTTACTAGCCTAGCTTAAGTTATTTAGTAATAAAAAATATAGGCGTTGTTCTAATAGGAATCCATTGTGTGGATATCGGCAGCGAATTTTATTCCTACGAATGTGCGACGAAATATACTGATATTAAACTTGCTGTCTTATTATATTAGCAAAATGATGATTCAAGCTACCAATTTGAGTTAATTTACTCCGTACAAAAAGGTGGTCGTACCTGTACGAACAGGTCCCTTCAATATCTTCAAGCAGCACTATTTTAACCTTATATACAAATTTGACACCATAATAGTTTATATCAAAATGCGTGACTTTAACAAAACACGAAAAAGTTACTGCTATTCGAAGATAGCTTTGTCTCATTTTGACGTGTTGCAGGGAATAGACGAATCATTCGCTTGAACATTTATATTGCAATAATAGATAAAAGTTTAGTAACGTCATAGACCAGGCCCTGATCACAATAGTTTCATAATTAACGCGATACTCGCGTCGCGATTAGGGCTCCACATCATAAAAGTAACTCATTTCTTACACAGTGTCTTGCGTAAGCGACTTTTTGACTCGTAAGACTCATAGTCTATTAAAATGTTCTACGTAACCAAATGCACTCAGGTCAGGGTGTGCGCTCGCCAATTCACAAAGCAAAGCGAACGCGATTAATTTGCTTCATATTTTTCACAGGAATCGGTTGATGTGCACCGTTCTTTTGTTAATTGGGACTGTAGCGTGCGGTAATTTACATGCGAGTAGAACAAGGCCATCGCGTCACACCGCTTTGCATTGTAATGTCATGTCACAGTATCAGAATAGCTTCGAATGCGCATTCGCATTGATATGCCGACTTTCATATACAGTATGTAGCCTTAGGATAGTTTATATCGTAGAGTGATAGTTAGGTCGTTTTATTTTTATGACCACAATTAAAAATTTGCTTCTCAGATTTTTTTTTAACTAGATGGCGCTGTATAATTTAACCATAAGCATTTATTAAAACCATAGACAACCAATTGGAAAACCAGATTACTACTAAAATAGTCTAAATTTGTAATTGCTTACATCGATGCAGCCTACGCGTGCAGTGCTAACCTGTTCACAAAGCAGACTTAGCTAGTAATTTATTGCTGCAGATGCGGTTCTGTGTTCACACCTTTGTTATGTATACTGCATATTTATTGGGCAATCCTCTGCACTATATTAAGGGTAGGTATTTCTATGCTTCTTCATCGATATAAATTAAGTAAACACGGGTCACGCATAGATAGTTTATTTGCTGTCTTGTTATTTTTGCACTATTAAGACCTAGGGCTCTGCCTTCGAAACTGAAGCTGATTAAACTTTAGCTGATAGAAACCATAGAATTTTACCAACTAAGCTGAACATGTTTGTCATTTACTCGATATATTCGATGGTAATCGGCTTCAGCTTCGGCGGTAGGGTCCCTGGTTCCGATGATAAATAATAGAATGCACGTTTACAGGTCGCGCGGAGACATACATTCATTAACGCACTTTGCGCATGGAGGAGCATACCTTCAAATAAACGATCGTGCGCCAGATTTGTGTCTACAGTCAATATAGTTTTAACAGTATAGAACATACAGTTCCGAGGTAATTTGAAACTTTATTTCGATACGTCCCAATGACATTTAACAATCTAAGTTTTATATTGATATGAGGCATATGTGCTGCATGGATTTACAAGTGAAACAATTCATTAGGCATAAGCGAGTGCCTTTTTTATACTTTTCGCTTGCTCGCAGGAATACAACAATCCTCAAGGGAATTGTTATTTGGCTGCGGTATTCTGTGAGGTGGAGGTACATTCCCAAGTCGGGTAGCTTACAATTACGCTCCCTACCTGTCTTTTCGTCAGAGCTTCGTTTGTCAGTCAGCAGGGTGCACCGCGAGCAGGTGAAGTTGGCTTTGGTTCAAAGATGTTGATGAACCTCTTACACCCCATTGGACTGCGTACCGGTTAAACAAGACAGTACTTTGTAAAGAAATTGGCTACTCAGCATTGTTTCAAAGTATTTTATAATATTTTATTTGATTATATATATAATATAATTTGAGATTATCACTGTCATCCGAACATATTTTATAATATGTTCGGATGACAATGAGTGTGTTCTTAAGGAGCATTTGTAGCTATAGCCTAGACATCTAACATTAACCATGAGATACGCTTGCCGGATAAAGAACATACGAGATTATCAGAAGAAATAATAAGCAGTCCTAATCGTCCGTGACCCAAAGATCTCAGATCGACTGGACTCTCTCTCTCTACACGTAGAGATGTAGCATCTCTTTGCGTTCTGTACAAATTATACATGGGAAGTGCACGGATGAGCTGTTTGATTTGATACCTGCCGCTGAGTTCCACTATCGTACAACTTGCCATAAATTTAAATTCCATCCATATCATCTTGATATTTGGTGATCTACTACAATACGTTTCCTAATACATTTTATACCACTAACGGTAAACTGTGAAAGCAACTTCCCTCAGCGGTAGTTCCGAACATATACGACATGGGAGCCTTCAAAAGCTGAGTCTACATTTCTCATAAAAGGCTGGCAATGGATCGACGACCCTTTGGTGTTGCTGATGTCCATGGGTGGTGGTGATTGCTTTCCACCAGATGACCCACATGCTGGTTTGCCCCCCTATTATATAAAAAGTCTAGTGACTTCATTCACAGACAGGAACACAATAATCATCAAAGATATTGTTGTTTGCAGTTTCCTGTAAGGTGGAGATGTCAAAATCAATAAGCCCTATGTCAAATTCGTCAGAGCCTGGTTAACTTGTCGTAGGGTGCATCACGTGTAGGTGAAGTTGGCTAATGCTCTGATAATGGTAGTCGTTTTCAGTCAAGTCAGCTTTTTCAAAGCATTGTAACATTTATTTAAGTTCAAATACTCTTTTATCTATAATATAAAAATGAATCACTGAATGTGTTGCTAAGCGCAAATCGATTTTGCTAATTCTTTTTTTAGAATATTCCCTGAAGTACTAAGATGGTTTTTACGCAGAGAAAAATTAAAAAAAATGCGAGGAAAATAAATCAACACCTTTTACCCGCGCGAAACCGAGGCGGGCAGCTAGTAGTAAATAAAACTTAAAGTAACTTTAATTCCTTAAGAACGATATATATTCACCCATCTGGCGCTCTGCCAAGTCAAATGTTGCTTAACCAACAGTTTGTTTTGGAAAAGATAGTATTTCCTAGTTCAAATTGGCTAGGATCGAGAAAATATTGTAATATGATGATAGTGTTCAAGTGACTTTTTTAAAAATATATTTTTTTTTTTACGAGAGGAAGGCAAACAATGTGACTGCTTTCCACCGGGTGACCCACATGTGGTCACCTGATGGAAAGCAATCACCACCGCCCATGGAGATCAGCAACACCAAGAGGTCGCCGATCCCTTGCCAGCTTAAACTCCTTCCTTCCTTTCTTTCTGTGATAAATTGTTATGAAGCTATGCAGGCCTGTTGTCAAGGCAAGCCGTGCTGAATGATATCATCCGCCCTTTTCTTGCCACCGTCAATATACCTGCTTTACTTGCATTGGAACCAAACCGTGTTTCGAAAGACGATGGTAATAGACAGGAAGCCTTGACCTTAATTCCTTTTAAGATGGAATGGGGTTTGGTTTGGGAGGCTACTTTCGTCGATACGCTAGCATAGTCCCATCTACAAGAAACAATACATGAGGCCGAGAAACGAAAAAAATCAAAATATCGCGGTCTCGACTCGGAATACGCTTTCCAGAGTCGAGACCTGGGTTTTGGGTTTTTCAAAATTGAAATATTCACCTCCCACCCCCCATCCCACCTGAGGCTCTACCGCCGAAGCTCCATTGGATTTATTGATTGCGAAAATCAAACTGCAGCTTCGAAGTACGGAACTCGTGTTTAGCTTAGCTCGTAGAAACCCTGAAGCTCTACCGATTAAGCTGAAAGTGTTTGTCATTAACTAAAATGTAAGACTTAGTTTTCGAATCGACATATTCGATGGTAATCGGCTTCAGCTTCGGCGGTAGGCCCTCGACGGAGATAGCGATTTGTTTTAAAATATTTTTGTAATATTCTGAAAATAATAATTATCATGGTATTTATTCCACGTCTCCATGCAGAATAAATACGTGAAATAAAATACGGACGAACTCACGGGTTTACAACCGCCACAGTATAAATACTAATTTCAAAAATGGATTCCAAAACGTCCCTACCGCTACGAAGAGCTACGAGTAATTATCTACGACAACGTAGACAGTTACAGTGTGTCGTAGCAGATTTCGTAGCCCTTCAAGTTAGACTGCGTAGCAGTGCTACATAATCGATAAAAATCATTAGGATTACATTTTATATCGTTTTACTTAAAGTCACGAATGCTTATATATTAGTCTTATTTACAATAACAGTGTAATATTTATTGGCAAACGTATAATGTTACTAAGTGCTACGATAACGTAAGCTTCGTAGCTGAAGCGTAGCCATCGCGTAGATATTTTTGTGTGTGCAATATTGTGCAATGCAATATTGACGAGCTCGGTGGTCGAATGGTTAGCAGTGGCCACTATGACTCCGAGGTCGTGAGTTCGATTCCCGCACAAGACAAACATTTGGGTGCATGAACATGTCTGTTTGTCTTGGTCTGGGTGTTTTCTATGTATTATAAGTATGTATTTACAAAAAAAAAATGTATTTAAGTAAATTATCAGTTGTCTAGTACCCATAACACAAGCTTTGCGCTTAATTTGGGACTAGAGGGCGCTGTGTAAATTGTCCACAAACATTTATTTATTTACTTATTGGTCGTACATTGGAATTATATTCAAAATATTTTTGAATACACAACGAGGTACTGCATGTAATGTAAGAAGATTAAAAATATATCCGCTTTTAACGTTACGTTGGAACATTGATGTAATATTACTGAAAAATATCAGTCTAGTAACAGTAAAAACACTGGTCTATGATCCAACCCATTATGGCGACGCGGAGGCTGTGGTAAATATATTGTTTTTTTATTCTCACGAGCATGTCACAGTACACTGCGGTGCAAGTTAGTAAATGTTGTGAAATATCAAAAAAAATCGAATAAAGGAAAGAAAATTATTTGACGAGCCCGGTGGTCGAATGGTTGGCAATGGTCACTTTGACTCCGAGGTCGCGGATTCGATCCCCGCACATGACAAATATTTTTGGGCATGAAAATGTCTGCTTGTCATGGTCTATGTGTTTTCTATGTATTTTATGTGAGTTATTCCAAAAAAATGTATTTATGTATATTGTATCAGTTATCAAATACCCATAGTACAAGCTTTGCTTAGTTTGGGGCTAGATGGTGCTATGTAAAATGTCAAGGAATACCTATTTATTATTGTTACATTTGTTTTACGCAGGATACCAAACAAGCATACAGGTCGCCTGATGTGAAACGCTTACTGTAGCTATATAATATATGCTCGCAATACTAGGAAAATTATTCCCCCGCTGCTAACGCAGCATCTCCGTATGTCTGGTGACCTGTCTCACTCACAAGCTACCTTAACACAGTTAGAAGAGCATTGTTAGACAAGACATTGTTAAACAAGCATTTTTCATCACAGGGACTTTGATAGTCCTTTGATTGCAATGTGTTTTTTTTAAATAAAATATTCCATTAAAGACCTCTTAATGCAAATGTCTGTACTGCAATATGAGTTTTCCATCTCTTAACAGAAAAACTTTTGCATAAATTGACCATCGTTATACACACAAAAAAACATCTTTAAAATATTCATGAATAAAAAAAAGTAATCAGAATTCAAACTCTACAACTAAAGAAAAAGGTGGAAAGCGTAATTTACGTTCCATTGTTATTCAATCATTCAAAATTCTCTCAATAAAAATTCACGTCTACTGTCATAATTAAATTGGTGCGTTTATCATAATTTATGTGCGTACACCACATCGGACTTACTACCCCTGTAAATATATTTCAAAGTATCTAAACATCATACAAATCATTGATTCGCCAGAATTGAGCACGCCTTCCTATAATTTTGATACTGGTCAAGTGCCAACATACTTGTGACGTGTAAGTAGAACTTTGTTGATATTTTATATAAATAAAGTCACTAATATTGTTCCACTTAATTAAGTTTCAACCTATAATATCTATGTGCACCAATAGGTTAAAAAAATAAAAAATAAAAAAATGTATGCACAGAAAAAAGATATCGTAAAAGTTAATAATGCGGATAAGTACAAGTACCGATCTAGTCGTGGATCTAATTACAGGTGATTTCATTTATTTAAAACACCTTTCAATATAAATACTAAAATATGCAAGAAATTGACATTTGCTTAAAGATGTATTGCACAATTTACCCGTCACTTGACCATTATATTAACATATTTTAAATTAGTAAGTATCTTCCATTAAAAAAAAAATCTGCCCTTAAGCTAACGTACTCGCAAGTGCATATGCATATAAATGTACAATGATAGTTTGAGAATATAAAAGGCAAGTAGCCTTTTATATTTAGTAAATTGCAATAATATGAATTCGTTATGGTCGCTACGCATCATTGAAAATTAATTCATGTAACTTATTCTCGGGCTTGGATCGACTTATATATTAACCAAACATTCGACTTGTGAACATCACAATAGTTTAATAATACACTAAAAGGGGTCTAATTATGCCGAATAAGAGCTTTTATAAAAATGGTTATTTTGAAATATGTCCTAGCCAATCACATTAGACCGGTCGCTCTACGCAAAATGTTTCATGACCTCAAAGCTAAGGGTTGTCTATATAATTTAAGGTATCAGGGATTAACGGTAACAACGATAATAAAATCTAAAACAGATGGATGACAGAGAATATGTTTTGTTAATGTAGAATAAAATACTGACCATTTGAACCATAGTTTTAGCCCTTAGACTGCAGTTTAAAAGATTGTGGTCATTAATCCTGTTAAAGCTAACAGCATCTGGGTACGTACGCACGTTTGTGAAAGTTAAAATACTGTTTAATACATTTATTGTTCTACGGTGTGGCCCAGCTAGTAATTTGGGGGCAAAACATCGGAGACTGCGCGGCCTTTAGTACTTCGCGCGCCTTTATGTCGTTCGGACGTATCGCGTTTCGCCCCGTACTGTAAACGCAGAGTCGAAGCTGAAAGTTCTGTACGCAACTACGTACATTTTAGATGTGACTAAATATAAATTGATTGGTGAGTGAAAGTGATATAAATAAATATTGAAACAGTGATTAAAAGTGTTAATTTACTTTTACTCAAGATTATTCGCAATGAATTTTGAAGGAATTTTCTGATTGAGTTGGATTTACCGGTGAGTCAATTTTTAATATTTTTATGTTAGTACATTTTTTTTAGATTATTAGAGACACAGGGAAAAGTCGTTGAATTTTTTAATAAATCCAGTCAAGTATGACTAATGCATATTAGCTGTTCAGTGAATTTATAGAATAACATCTACTTTTGTACCTGACAGGGATGGCTGTCGCCATAATGTGTATTCGGTATAAGCCCGGGTACTAACCTTTCCTCTTTTTTATCACAATAGACTAAAAGATGATTATATCCACTTCCATTGAGGTATAAAGTTCAATCTTGCGTTGTTAATTTTGGCGGATAATACAAAAAGCTTGGGTGTTTTGTGTAAAAAAGTATATACAATATTTTATTGACTTTACAGTTTTCATGCGACTAACTCGTAATATTATGTTTGAGCATGCTCTAAAAATCTATCAGTTTAATATTGCATTTTTGTTAATTAAGTATAAACAACATAAAGCAATAGACCCATTATACTAGGTCTATTGTCAAGTTTAATATAATAAATACAGGCTTTTAAATACAGGCTTTTAATTTAAATAAATAAATATTGTCAGACAAATTAGACAGCGCCATCTAGCCCCAAAGTAAGCGAAGCTTGTGTTATGGGTACTAGACAACTGATAAACATACGTAAATACATTTTTTTTTTGTAAATACATACTTATGATACATAGAAAACACCCAGACTAAGACAAACAGACATGTTCATGCACACAAATGTTTGTCTTATGTGGGAATCGAACCCACGAGCGTTGGTGTCGAAGCCGCGTAATTGACCGCTACGCCACCGAGCTCGTCAAGAATAAGAATAAACAAAAAAAGAATTAAACTAAAAATTTAATTAAATAAAAAACCGGACAAGTGCGAGTCGGACTCGCCCACCGAGGGTTTCGTACGTAGTATCAATATTAAAATTGATATTTTTCATTATAAATAAGAAATAATGCGTCGAAAATAATAAATAAAATATATTTTGCAATGTGTACATCAATCCCTTTCATATGATACCCCATTTGAACTAGTAGTTTCAATTTGAAATTTCGACACCCTATAAAAATATAGACCCCCTATTTTTTAAGATCTATTTACAAATGTATAGTTTTGAGATTTATTCCTGTACTTGTAGTCTATAACGATGTTACTTGCCAAATTTCATAGTTCTAGGTCAACGGGAAGTACCCTATAGGTTTTGATTCCCTTGAGAATGTCGAAATATGCGTTTTTTGCTGAATAAACGGCCGTAACTTTTTTTTACGTAAACTTAGCAGTTTGATTATTTTACAACTTCATGGGACCGTAGACCTGAGTATACAGTTCAAATTTCAGCTTGATACCTCCACGCATTCTCGACGTAGAAATTCTTGACAGACAGACAGACAGACAGACAAACAGACAGACAGACAGACAGACAGACACACAGACAGACAGACAGACAGACAGACGGACAACAAAGTGACCTTATAAGGGTTCCGTTTTTCCTTTTGAGGTACGGAACCCTAAAAAGGAACTAAGAAGTTTATTTATTATGTTTCACTTTCATTTGATACCAATAACATATAAAATTAATGTGGTAATTAGAAAACATCGTTTTGCAGCGGCCACCATACTGGTAATAAAATTGTTGCCTTTAGGTAATTGTGTATTGTTACTAATGAGTTTTTCAGGATTAATTGGTGACTTTAATTTAACTTGCATGATTTGATGCAGAAACCGTGGCGAAAATAAGTAAAAGCTTAAACATAAAAGTATATATAAATAAATCAAACGACGTTATCAGGTTACAACGATTAATGAGAAATAGGATGAGATGATTACATACGCCAAGTAGGGTCACCAATAAGCAGATAATTATAGTTCGCAAATGATTTTAAAAAGTACAGTTATCACAAATATCACATGTTAAAATTATCACCAATATAATGAATTATTTTTACGTCCTTGACTCAACATTTCAGTGATATCTTTTTTGTTTCATAACTTTCGTTTTTTATGCGTTTGCTTTATTTTTTATTTTATGGGAGCGTTACTTATTGGTAACTGTGAACTAAATTTAAGTAAACATTATTTAGAGTTTATTATTGTGCAATTTTAAGTGATCATAAAAATCTTAAAACCAAGTAATTTACCTACCATAAATAGTGAATTTGAGCAAGCAGCATAACGTTTTCTTTGGGAGTACGATTTTTGATATCAGAAGAGGATAATATCTTGAATTCCGCGCAGCAGCTTGCATATTACATTGCCATTAGTGATGATGTATACGTATTATCAAATAAGACCTTCTGCAAGTTATAAATTATGGAAAGGTATATCCGCCATCGATGTACTGAATATTTTGAGTTTTACTTTTTTTCTTTTTTTTATTATGTCGGATGACAGATGAGCATCAGGTCCGCCTGATGAGAAGCAGTTACCGTAGCCATATTAACGTTCCCAAATTGCAAACATGAAATATTGCAAACATGGTTTGCGCGCTGCCACCCCCGCTGCCAAAACAGCAACTCTCTTCTTTCCGGTGACCTCATTCACTCGCAGGAACAGAACTACCCTTAAAGGAATTGCTATTTGGTTGCAGTCTTTTGTGAAGTGGAGGTACTTGTCCTTTGCCGGACCGTAGCTTATAATTATGCTCGCTCTACCTCGTTTTAAATCCTGGCTTCAAAATCTTAGACATTGCTTCGGGCAAAGGATCAGATCCCTATTTAGGGCAACATTCTCCAGTTAGAATACAATATAGGTAATATTAAATATCGCCAACCTTCGTAGGAGATGGATGAATAAGAACTATACTATACTAACCTGATCTAGATAGACAGAGTATGCTTTATTTGCATAAATCAAATGTAAAGTACAGCAAATCAATACATTATTACAGACTTATAATAAAACAAGGCGACATTATTGCTGAGAGCAATATAATCAAGACAACCTTAGGGTAACGAAATTGTGCATGGCGTGATGATTACCACATTACTGAATTTATTTTGTTGTGGAGAAAAATAAACGCTTATTATTATAAACGATCTCTTTTCAATCACGGGTCAAGCCCGGTCATTTGATAGGCGTCCGCGGTGATATAGATCCAACGCGTAGAGGCCCCTTTGAGAAGTTTAATGTAATGTTGTACACCCGCCGTGACCCGCTCCAGGATATGTCAATGGAACGACATACCCATGAGCAGGTCTCAGTAGGCGTTGAGACTATTGTGAAGCGTGATGGAAAATAAATTGGTTATGGAGATGAGATCTGGGTGAACTAAATACCGGGCTATTACAGAAGAGGGACGGACGCCTGCCATAACTGCTTCTATTGCTAGTTTATAAACGATTATTAATAATTGTGTTGTTGTGTTTTGCATTAAAAATGTCTTCTATTTTCAAGCGATGAAATCAAATGAAATACAAAGCTGTGTACTCTTATTACGAGTACTTTCTTCTGATTAAATTCATTGTAACTTACACCTCCGCCATTGTAGTTTACCTTGTTAGTAGTAAATCTTTTATATTTTGTTACAGAAAGTATTAAATCGGTTTTATATAGTATTTCTATGAAATGAAATAATTACAAATATTTAAAAAATGGAAAAATTCACCTCCCCACCTAGGTCGGATTTGAACCGACGACTTTTTGATATTCGGTCGAGTGCTCTTCCAACTGAGCTAGCAGGAAGGTTTGAGATGGTGTCGAATTTATGCATTTTATATTTTTACTGCTATTGCCATACACACACGTGATACAATAACAATAAAAAAACATCACTTAATTAAATGCAGAGGAGTTTTTGTAGCAATAAGGCATTGACTCTGCTATATTTCGACGAGCTCGGTGGTCGAATGGTTAGCAATGGCCACTTTGACTCAGAGGTCGCGGGTTCGATTCCCGCACAAGACAAACATCTAGACAAGGTGCATGAACATGTCTGTTTATCTTGGTCTGTGTGTTTTCTATGTATTAAGTATTTATTTAAAAAAAAAATGTATTTAAGTACATTTATCAGTTGTCTAGTACCCATAACACAAGCTTTTCGCTTAATTTGGGACTAGATGGTGCTGTGTAAATTGTCCAGAAATATTTATTTATTTATATGATGACTATTCTTTTACAAATTACACACCGCTGTATCATCGGTACTAAATAACTGACAAATATACTTAAATACATTTAGGCCTCCGCCAACCCGAAGTTGAGGAGCGTGGTGGAATATGCTCTAAATTCTTTAGATTGAGGAGAGATCCGTATCGCAGCAGTGCAGTGGGTTGAATAAGGATTGTCGACCCAATTTGTAAATAGATACACCTAAACCTCCCCAACCCGTTTGGCCAGCGTGGAGAGTGTAGGCCAAATCTCCTTCTGTCTGGGGCGGACGAGAGAGGGTCGTGCTCCTGTAGTGGAGACTAAAATGACCTGATGAAGATGATGATGATACACCTAAACTATGACTGTCAGATATTTTTATGCACAAAAACATTCGTCTTGTGCGGGATTAAACCCGCGATTTCAGATTCAAAGTAGTCATAGATAATAATAGGGTCATAAAACTGCATATTATAACATAATTTTCACCAACTGATTATTGTAAAGTTCAAATTGATGATAACAGTTCTATAAGTGAGATATTTTTTTTTTCAGTGGGTTTTAATTACAACTGCTTTCTCAAATTTCAGCTTTATTAAGAAATGTCTTTGGAAGTGTAGCGATCTTAGGTCAAGTTTTAAACTATTTAACTAATTTCGTACTCTACCGGATGTAGGCCGGAGGCTTGGAGAGATGTTAATGATCAACCGGTCCTCAAAAAGGAGACCATTCTGACCCATCAAATTACTGCCCCATTGCCGTAATTTGAATGTAGTGCAAACTCATGGAACAATTCCTAAACAAGCAATTGATCCATTGAACCTAGAAGATCACTCTCTAATAATGATCGTCGGTATGGTTTTAGACCGAAACGATCAACAGGTGATCTTATAGCGTATGTGATGCACCTCTTGGGGAGATGTGATACACCTCAATCGATAGGTAAACATTGCCGAATCTATGGCAGTCAGCCTAGATATTTTCAAGACATTTGACCGAGTCTGGCGTAAAGCACTTCTGTACAAACTTCCGGCAAACGGTCTGCGCATTCAGCTTTGTGATTGGATTGATGGCTTCCTGCATGAGCGTAGATTTGGCGTCCTTGTAGATGGATGCACTTCGCGGTTTATGTCAGTGAACGCCGGTATTCCACAGTATTCCGTTCTATTATCCTCCCTCTTTCTTTTTGGATCTCATTTGTGAATGGGGTTTTAATAACCTGCTATTATTTAATAATAAGAAAACTCGAATTATGTGTGTGCGTTTACAGTAAAAACATCCCTTCCCACCTCCGGTCTTTAGGGCGATTCCCTCAGTATGCGAGATGGCCTGGAGATGGGCATGAAAATTCGCTGCAATCTTAACCAACAAGATTACTCATCTCAACAGCCTCCGAAAAACTTGGAGTCCTGGACAGGGTGCGAACTACTGAATAGAATTCTGCCGGTTTCCTTTAAGATTTGTTTTTTTTTTTTTTAAATAAACCCCTCGGCCACCACGTGACTCGCGCAGCCACCCCCGCTACCAACGCTGCTCCTTCCTTTTTGTATTATTAAAATGTAGTTACGTTCCATTTCTTCACTGAAACGCAAACAAAATTGGTTAAAAATAAAGATATAAACCGTAACAGAAATGGACCTTACCAAGGGGACGCGTTGGACATGGCAACTGGCCAAATTGAGGAAGCCTGCGAATGGACATCACTCAATGTCAGGTGACTGAAGGCTTTTTCCATTTGCATTATTATTTGCTGATGCTATTGGTTAAAATATCGATGACTCGCCCGCGAATTGGGGTGAACGTAAAAGCTTTCAGGATTTTTGTTTCTATATACATTAACTGGCGCAATCTGAAATATATGCGAGCTTTATTTATTTATATGAAAGAGCACTTTCTCCTGTCGATCATACAAAAAAAAACAATATTTATTGGAAAAATACATAAATAATTTTTTTACTGACTTCAAAATTTGTGCTTTAAAACTCGACTCGGATTTTTCGGTATATTGCACGATAGATAGATTACTTACTGATTTATCAACCATTAGTGGCTGATCTATCAACGTATAGCTCAAACCCCTAAAAGGAATGGACTTTCTTTTTATACTACGTCGGGTGGCAGACAGGCATACGGCCCGCCAGATGTGAAGCGGTTACCGTAGCCATATTAACGCTCGTCACATAAAATATAGCTCGCGCCCCGCCACCCCCGCTGCCAACGCAGCATCTCCTTCCTTTCTCATGACCACACTCACTCGCAGGAACACAACAATCAGCCAAATAACAATCCCCTTGGGATTGTTATTTGGCTGCGGTAGTCTGTGAGTTGGAGGTACGAGTACATTCCCCAGTCGCGTAGCTTACAATTACACTCCCTTCCTCTCTTTTTGCCAGAGCTTCGTTTGTCAGTCAGCAGGGTGCATCGCGTGCAGGTAAAGTTGGCTTTGGTTCAAAGATATTGATGAACCACTTACACCCCTTAATTTGGCATGCAGCTAGCTATTATGACGTAGGCATCCGCTTAGAAAATATTTTCGGAAATTCCCATGACATACTAGGATACGAGCGTACCAAGTTGCGGACGTAAGCTGCTTATTAATAACAAGGGAAGAAGAAGGAACTGCTTCACGAGTTCTATCAAATGATATCACAAATAGTTTGTAAACAAGTTATAAGTTAATTTAAAAAATCAAAAACCCGACTGCACCTACAGCAGATTTATTAATCACGCGTAACAATAATATAATTCCATACAAGCAAAGCCGCAGGCAAAAACTAATATATCAAATATACATTTGAAATCAGGTCATCGAGACCTTCATTATCGTCGGTTGGCAGACAAGCATACGGCCCGCCTGATGTTAAGCGGTTACCGTAGCCATATTAACGCACGCAACGTAAAATATTGCTCGCGCGCCGCCACCCCCGCTGCCAACGCAGCATCTCCTTCCTTCCTTTCTGGTGACCTCACTCACTTGCAGGAACACAACAATCCTCAAGAGAATTGTTATTTGGTTGCGGTATTCTGTGAGGTGGAGGTACATTCCCCAGTCGGGTAGCTTACAATTACGCTCCCTACCTCTCGTTTCGCCAGAGCTTCGTTTGTCAGTCAGCAGGGTGCACCGCGTGCAGGTGAAATTGGCTTTGGTTCAAAGATGTTGATGAGCCGCTTACACCCCAATAATTATATTATGTACCCTGAAAGGTCTTTAGGTACTTTATCAATCGACCTCAATTTTAGATAGATAGAATATGCTTCATTTGCTTAATACAAATTTAAAGTACAGTAAATCAATAAATTATTACAGACTTGTATACATAGAACAAGGCGGCCTTATTGCTGAGAGCAATCTATTCAAGGCAACCTTAGGAGCTTAGGAGAGGAGAATACTTATTCAAACAAAATATTTTGTTTTTATTTGTGACAACCCTAAGCCACTGTAGTATAGATCATTAACTATACCGGAAATTAAATAACTTCTAGAAACCCTAGTACTCCCTGAAGAGCCGGTTGTTGCTTCTACAGGCAATCAGCTGATTTAGGGTTGCACATTGCCCCATTTTATACATTTTTTATAACTTGAAAAAAAAAATATATGCAGGGTTGCACAATCTGTTATATATCGCTATGTCAGTCATTTCTTTACAATTGGTAGATATATTATGTTGCAAAACATATGTTAGTGTCTAGAGGCAAAAAAAGAAACTAAGAGTGTACTTATAAGACTACATGACAAACGTGAAAATTTCACAAACGTTACATACCCGAGCGTGACATCTCAGTCTCTTTACTCGTTTGTTAGTCACAAAATTAAGTGTTCATCTCGGTTAAAGAAGCTTTCACTTAAAATAAACTCTCCTCTAACTATTTCTATAAAGACTTCATTGAAGTATTTCTATGAAGATTATTTAAAAAAAATATATTCATCGCAAACTTTTTTATGGCAACAAAATTAGTTCGACTTTGGTTTGTCTCCTCATTATATTTTCCTTGACCGTCAAGTCTTTTATACTCTTGTATAATGGCTTTTGATTCTATTTTAGTTTTTATTAATTTGTTAGTAACTTTTTTATGAAAAGAAATCCTTAAGACATTCAAGCATTGAATGAAATTTCTTGTTCACAAAGACATTGTGAGCATGTTTGAAATGTAATTTAGGAATATATTCAATTTCTTTAAATATTACAAAGCATAATATTCAAAGTGTATAAACACATTTTTCTACAAAAATATTTTTATCTCTTTTTATAATGGTATCTATATATATAAAAGAAAGTCGTGTTTGTTACAACACTTATAACTCGAGAACGGCTGGACCGATTGCCATGGTTTTTGATTTGTTGGATTTGTCTCCGTCCAGAATAGCAAGATAACTATTAAAACATTGGAAAATTTACGAAAAAAATAAAATAAAAGAAAAATCATTTTTCCATACAAAATGTTCGTGGATGTCGGACCTGTCACACGTGACGTTAATGTGCGTACGTCAAATGTATGCGTGCGTTCAGAAATGTGGGTATAGGATAATAAGTATTAAAACATTGACAAAATTGTCGAAAAATTAAATTTGAAAACGGATTGGAATATTTATTGATTTTCAATTAAATGTCAAATCGATTGGTCTAACTTTTACGTCGCGAAATTTGTCCGTTGTTGTTTTGAAAATTGTTTATGAATGAATGCTTGAAAATGAATATTAATTGGTTGTCAAGTGTCATGGTACTTTATTTTGTGACATAGTAAAATACTGAACTTAATATTTACCCACTGCTGGGTAATATTAAATACGGGTCTTCCTTGAACTGAATATGTTTCGAGCATACTCCACCACGCTGCTCAACTGCGAGTTGGCGGACGCCAGTAATTTCAAGCCGCCTAAAGGCCACTTGGCGTAACGACTGCCATCTAATGATAACAACCAGGACCGACGGCTTAACGTGCCTTCCGAAGCACGGAGGAGCTCGAGATAATCTAATGATAACAACCGGGACCGACGGCTTACGTGCCTTCCGAAGCACAGAGGAGCTCGAGATAATCTAATGATAACAACCGGGACCGACGTCTTACGTGCCTTCCGAAGCACGGAGGAGCTCGAGATAATCTAATGATAACAACCGGGACCGACGGATTAACGTGCCCTCCGAAGCACGGAGGACCTCGAGTTAATCTAATGATTACAACCGGGACCGACGGATTAACGTACCTTCCGAAGCACGGAGGAGCTCGAGATAATATAAACTCATCCATGGACAGGCTACGGTTGACGTTGCTTAACTTGCGTGTACAATTAGACTGACACGCGCAATGACGCCATCGTGCTTCTCTATTATTTTCTATTATTCATTATATTAATTTCAAGACATCATAAATTTTGTTCAACTAATATGTATACCACGACATTCATTGACAATTAGGCGGTACGAAGTTCGCCGGGCCAGCTAGTTTTAGATAAATATCATCTGTGTTTACACAATTGGAGAGATAGAAAATATTTATATTTTTATAGTTTTCTTCGCAATGAATAAACTCAAAGACTACTGACGCGATTTTAAAAATATTTCGCTTATAGAAAACTACATGAATAGCGAGTAATATAAACTCTATTCTATGGCATCTACGAGTATGCGAAGCCAGGCAGGATGTCTTGAATAAATATAGTTAATAAAGATGTCTTTCTGTTTTAAATTTCTATGGTAGCTCAAATACAAATGATTTATTTGCAATAAATAGGGTGGATACAATAAATGCGGTTGGATCTTAAAAGTAAAGTTGCTTATGCCTATTTAGCCATATTATATGATAGCACGCAAATATTTAAGGTTACTCAACACCATCTTTTGATCCAAAACTAACCTTACCTGCAGATGCACATTAGTGAAACAGGCCAAGTCGAGCCTGACTGGGACCTCCATTTTGCTGAAGACCGCAGCTAAATAACATGCTTGGCAATTATAGTGCTCCTGAGAGTGAGTGAGGCCACCAGCAAAGAAACAGTAGCTGCTTTGGCCGCAGAGGTGGCAGTGCACGTAAGTAATAAAGTACAGGGGATTTGTTAAAAACGCTGTGCCCTGCTTCACCAAAACCTCGTTAGTATGTTAGTAGTACCACGTGTAAGTGAGGTTGGTTTTGGTTCAAAGATGGTGGTTAACTACTCACTTACACGTATTTATTTAACACGTTTGATGTTTTAATTTTTATCTGATAACATAGTGTAATAAAATATATTTAATAAAAATTAATAGCAAAAGAAAGATCTCAATAAGATCATTCGTCTGTAAAACCATATGTTGTATACCATCATCCACTATCCTATATCCGATCCTCCGCTTTCCGCATCCATTCCTTTCCTGTCGTTGCCTTGAGACACCCAACGTTATGTTGTCCCATACGAGGTCTCCACTCTAGGACTTTCATCTCTTATCTACCATCACTGAGTCGGCAGATGTGACCGGCCCAATGTCACTTCCGCTTGCTGGCTCTTAGAGCTATATCGACAACTTTGGTTCTCCGTCGAACTTTTTTGTCCCGGATACGGACTCTTAGAGAAATTGGTGACGGAAGCACGCAAAGTAGTGTAGATCAAGTTGCCTGTAAATTTGACTTCCGCAAAATAACACCTGAATCAATTACTACCTCTCGATTCGCCAGAGCTTAGTTTGTCAGTCAGCAGGGTGCACCGCGTGCAGGTGAAGTTGGCTTGGTTCAAAGATGTTGATGAACCACTCACAACCCAAACCACTCACACCCCAATATATAATATATTATAAACTACATATATACATTATTTCATTTCTACTAATAGACATCGTCGTGTTTTTTCTCATTCCGGGCGAGACGTAATGCTTTATTGACATCGCTTGATATAAATCATATAAAAATATAGCATCAAGGTACACGTGACATGAGGATAAAACGGACGGGATGGCACTTGAAGAAATACCTTATTATCACTTTACATCGCTATCACGTGTCCATTCCGTCCGAGGTATCATCCCCTTTCATACGTTGAGATCAAAGAGTAACATAATACAGGGTGGAACCTTAAATCTTTGTAACTTTTGTTGTATTTGTTAAAACTTTGTTAGTTTTACAGATTTTAAAAATGTTTATTTTCACAAATCTTTAGAGTATACGTCACATGCAATAGAGTGTGTCAAATCGACTATGAACAAAGGCGTGAACAATGCAATACGGTGTTTTAGTAATATTCATTTAAACAATTAATTATTTTTATTATTTTCATTCCACTTATCACTTTATAGCCATGTTTTGGTAGCCTACAAATTTTTATCACGTATATAAAAACCAAGTACAAGAATTGTTTAATTTAAACTAATTTAAAATATCAGAATATATGGAGCATCTGCTTACGCTTGTCACATTGAGTAATAGGCAATGCACACTGTATAGTTTTGACGTGATAGCAATGAACTATATCTATATAATAAATCGATGAACGCCGGCTGCGCGCTCAAAAAAGCATAACTCATTGTCACGTTCTGCAGGAGCAAAGCGTGCAAGCGATAGCGCGGCTTGTGACGCATCTATCTCTCTTCCACTCCATCGGCCGTTGCGTCCGAGTCCATCAATGTTTTCTTATGACGTTATCACGTAACATTATAGTCCGTATACCGAAAATGGTGTACCATTCAGGGAATGCACATTCAAAACTATCACTTGCAAGGCTGTAATATTCAGAAATACAGAAGCGTATAACCGGTAGCCACCGAGCACGGTACACGAGTAATCTATTCATGTTATACAGGCTTTCTATGAATATAACAAACAAGCACCGTTATCGGTTTAGATTTTAATCCTTTTGATACTTTTTGATTGTGTAGCTACATCAGCAATATTGCATATGGCGGGATGCGTTCAGGCCACGCTCGCCAGTCGGTCCGCGTCCATTAGGATTTCTAGGTTGGATGTACATATTGTCATAAATATTAGTAGTTTTTTTAGACTACGATGGGTGACAGACAAACATGTGGCCCGCCTGATGTGAAGCAGTCACCGTAGCCATATTAACGATCGCAACAAAATATATCGCTCGCGTGACGCCAACGCAGCATCTCCTTCCTTTCTGGTGACCTCACTTACTCGCAGGAACACAACAACCCTCAAGGGAATTGTTATTTGGCTGCGGTGTTCTATGAGGTGAACCCCCGCTGCCAACGCAGCACTACTTCCTTTCTTTCTGGTGACCTCACTCACTCGCAGGAACACAACAACCCTCAAGGGAATTGTTATTTGGCTGCGGTATTGTGTGGAGGTACATTTCCCAGTCGGGTAGCTTACAATTACGCTGCCTACCTCCAGTGCTTCATTTGTCAGTCAGCAGGGTGCACCGCGTGCAGGTGAAGTTGACTTTGGGTCAAAGATATTGATGAACCACTTACACCCCATAAGTATCCATAGTAATTGTACTTTTATTATATGAATAACACAATAAATAGTGTCGATCACTGTAAATAATTTCAGACAATACGTCTATCTCTATGCATCGATAAGAAATTCATCCTCACATTAAAATCGATGATCACGTACTATGTGGTTACGCAGAGGTTTTCTTCCACCTACTATCAAGCTGTGGATTGAACTGCCTATCGATATTTTCCCAGGAGTCTACACAGTATGGGGTTCAAAAGAATGTGAAGAGGTTTTTACAGTGTCGATAACACGCAAGTAGGGATTGCAATCCGGCATCATTTTCAGTCCGGCCGGATCCGACTGGATTCCCATCGATCCGGCCGGATCTGACCGGATCCGGCCGGATTGATCAAATCAGAATGATTTTCGCTTTTCGGTTCAAAATTAACTGTTAGTAAGTGAATCAAATGTCATGTACATACTTAATATAGGTAGTTTATAAAAAAATAAAACATATAGGTATATAAAATCAATTTTATTTCTAATCCAATGTTGAGATTAGACAACTAGCAAACAATTAAAATCTAGTAGTGTAGGTAACCAGTAAAATTTTAACGATGTAACGACTAACGAATAGCTGTCTTCCTAGATTTCACTTTCACAGATAGATCCATTATTTTAGTAAATAACTTTATAAAATCTAATATAATGAACCTTAAGTAATTTACTGAGATGAGTTCACAATAATCATTAAATTATTTGAAAATGCTAACAAACAAGTCTTATATTTATGACAGACACCATCTTGATTTGATGAATTTGTCTATGAATGGCACAATTATCACAATAATGAGTTTGTTTTATAATTACATCTCTTTAGTGTAATCAACTTACGGTAAATAATTATTTTCAGTAATAATTGTCTTAGTATTCATTATATATTATACGAAAATCGTTTTTATTTTGAAAAAAGGATCGTTGAAAACAAATAGTGTTAATTGTGACACCACGGGCAATGCATTTAAAGTACCTATTCATGCAGCAGATCTATTAATTTGCCAAAAATTGCTAGCACCGGATCCGTATTATGGATACGGGAGGTGTCCAATGCTTCATCGTCCTTGTTTTTATTAGATGAGCTCAGTGGTCGAATGGTTAGCAATGGCCACTCTGACTCCGAGGTCGCGGGTTCGATCCCCGCACAAGACAAATATTTGTGTGCATGAACATATCTGTTTGTCTTGGTCTGGGTGTTTTCTATGTATTATATATGTGTGTATTTACAAAAAAATATATATTTAAGTATATCAACAGTTATCTAGTACCCATAGTACAAGCTTTGCTTAGTATGGGACTAGATGGCCGTATGTAATTTGTCCAAGAATAAGAATAAGATAAGATAAGATAAGATAAGATAAATTTTATTGTTCAAAACTGTGTGATACAGGATGTTATACTGAATTTTAATGGTAACAACAGTTGCCCATTTCGGACGTACAATAATTATAATTGTTATGTAGTTATTTATAATAATCCAATGTTCATTAATAAAATTACAATAGTATTTGTGATATGTCATACATTAATTTCGTCAAAATATTCATTTAAATTATAATAACATTTACACAATAGCCATTCTTTCAGTCTTTTTTTGAATGCGACTCCATCTAGACATTTAATATGTCCAGGTAAATGATTAAATACCTTAATACCATAATTATATGCACTTTTGTCAAATATACGACTGGATGATTGTGCAATACACATATTATATTTATATTGCTGTCGTATGTTGTCCTTTGCTCCGCTCCGCTATAATATATAATAATAATAATATATATAAGTCCGCAGGGCAGCTTGTGTGGCGAACTGTTGTGTGAGTAGCGACACCACGGACCCGAGTCTCCAGAGAGTCGGTCAGGGCCTTCGTATCCGACGTGTCTTCATCGGTCGGAGTGTAAACACAAGAAGGCCCGCAGGACTCTCAGCTCTGGCTTGGCTTCATTGGCCGTCCAGAGAGGAGCCGCTAGAGCTATATGCTCCAGGGGTGGAAGTGTTAAAGGGCATCACGCCGCGAGTAACTTCGGAGAAAGCGCAGCACACCTCTCGACATCCCTGAGTCACTCACACCGGTGTTGCCCCCGGCCGTTTTCCTGGCATTTCGGGGGCCCATCTAGTGAGTGGCAAGCCACCGCCTGCCGCAAATAACTAGCAATAAAAGCAGTTATGGCAGGCGTCCGTCCCTCTTCTGTAATAGCCCGGTATTAAGTTCACCCAGACCTCATCTCCATAGCCCATTTATTTTCCATCACACTTCGCAATAGTCTCAACGTCTGCCGAGACCTGCTCATGGGTATGTCGTTCCATTGACATATCCTAGAGCGGGTCACGGCGGGCGAACAACATTACATCAAACTTCTCAAAGGGGCCTCTACGCGTTGGATCCATATCCCCGCGCATGCCTATCAAATGACCGGGCTTGATCCGTGATTAAAAAGATATATATATATAACAAATATATATAATATATTTGTTGCGACCGTATGCAAACAAATACTTGTATGAAATATCTGAAAACGGCTCAAGAATATCTTATAATGATGAATAAATTCAATACAATGAGAAAGAACGGAATAATAAAGCTTGAACGGCCAGCAAAAAAGTCTAAATACAAATATTTTAAGATTATATGCACAGTCCCATTTAAATCGAATGCTAAAGCAAACTCCATTAAGCTGAATAACAAACATTAAAAGACGATAATCCCGTCTATAAAGGAATTTTTCCGACAGCTGCTTAATATAAATTCTACTAGTTAAATACTCAGAAATGTAGGAGGAATTTAATAATAGCAGTGTGATGTCTGTTTAAAGAAGATCGTGATCTTTTTTCATATGAATTATAGGTAAAACCGCAATAAGTTAACATCATCATCAGGTCATTTTAGCCTCCACTACAGGAGCACGACCCTCTCTCGTCTGTCCCACACAGAAGGAGGATTTGGCCTATACTCCCCACGCTGGCCAGACGGGTTGGGGAGGCAATAAGTTATGCTACGCAGAATCAATGCGATGCGGCATGTATTGTTGTTTTTCTTATATGTGAGGGGAGCAAGCGAGCATGTGGGTGCCCTGATGAAAAGTCACTTTTCATCAGGGCACCCACATGCTCGCTTGCAACCGCTTCACATCAGGCGGGCCGTATGCTTGTCTGCCACCCGACGTAGTATAAAAAAAAAACTCATTTGCCCCCCAAAAAAAATAAGCAATCTATCTAATGTCAGTTTATACAATTAACTTTCTGCTAGCGTTTCAAAACAGAAAGTCATTTGGCTAGAGGTTCAGTAGAAACGTGCAAACTAATCGCGTATAGTTGAGTGTACAACAAAAATGTAGACGAGGAAATATTTCAACAGCCGCGCTGCTTCGGTTTGATGAAAAAATCTCACTTTGTTTAACTTTTTTTTACACTGGGTTCTCATTATATAAGAGAGTGTATCACTTGTAATTACAGGTTTTGGATTAGACAATATTGAATAGACTGTCAGTAGAGTGTCTCTTCTAAAAAAAAAACCGGACAAGTGCGAGTCGCACTCGCCCACCAAGGGTTCCGTGCGTAGGAATAATACGTAGGTATAAATAAGAAATAATGCGTCGGAAAAAGTAAATAAAATATATTTTGCAATGTGCACATCAAGCCCTTTCATATGATACCCCATTTGAACTTGTAGCTTCAATTTGAAATTTCGAAAAATATAGACCCCTCTATTTTTTTTAGGATTTAATTACAAATGTACAGTTTTGGGATTTATTCTTGTACTTGTAGTCTATAACGATGTTACTTGCCAAATTTCATAGTTCTAGGTCAACGAGAAGTACCCTATAGGTTTTGATTCCCTTAAGAATGTTTCGAAATATGCGGTTTTTGCTGAATAAACGGCCGTATCTTTTTTTATGTAAACTTGGCAGTTTGATTTTTTTACAACTTCATGGGACCGTATATCTGAGTATACAGTTCAAATTTCAGCTTGATACCTCCACGCATTGAACGCGAGATAAAGGGCATTGACAGACAGACAGACAGACGGACAACAAAGTGATCTTATAAGGGTTCCATTTTTCCTTTTGAGGTACGGAACCCTAAAAATAATAAAAAAAGACTTTTTTAAAAACAAGCTTTTATACTTGTTAATAAAAAGAACTAAAAAGTTAAAAATAATATAGATTAAATATTGATAGAACATTGAAGAACATTTAGCATATTACACCTACAATAATTTTCTTTTGCAATCACAATGTAACACGCTTTTATTAAATGATTTAAATTATTTTTAACTTTTTAGTTCTTTTTATTAACAAGTATAAAAGCTTATTTTTAAAAAAAGTTATTTGTAATAATTTTATTTTTAACTTTTTACTATTTTATTAACTATATATCAACTATTGGTGTAATTACTGGTAAGTTGTTTGTAACACAAGTCAAGTATTCACAAGTCTCTTGGCAACGTCCAAAGGGTTCGGTAGTCATCTCACTTACGAGTACTATCGTGCGATTTTCTAACGATTCGTTTTCTCTAAGTTTAGCTACTGCTAAACTATTTTTTTCCAAGCGTTGACGCTTGTGGACATCGCTTTCGTCACCATCACCACATCATCAGACCCTGGTTACCATCTAGCACCAAAGCACTCGTCAGGACGAATCATACGAGCCCAAACTCGATGGAGTTGTAGCGTCGTTTATACAGAGTTCCTCTGGCCATCTAGCCTCTCCATCATCAGACCCTGGTTACTATCTAGCACCAAAGTACTCGTCAAGACGAATCATACGAGCCCAAACTCGATGGGGTTGTTGTGTCGTTTATAAAGAGTTCCTATGGCCATCTTTCCCCGTCATCATCAGACCCTGGTTACCATCAGCACTAAAGTGCTCGTCAAGACCAATCAAACGAACCCAAACTCGATAGGGCTGTATCGTTTAATTAACGAGTCCCTATGGCCATCTTACCCCCTCCATCATCAGGCCCTGGTTACCATCTGGCACCAATGTACTCATCAAGACGAATCAAACGAGCCCAAACTCGATGGGGTTGTGTCCTTTCATTACCGAGTTCCTATGGCCATCTTCCTTCTACATCATCAGATCAGGTCCATGACATGATAATATTGCATTGTCATCTGATTTACATATGCATGCAAAATTTCAGCTCAATCGGTAGCCGAGAAGTGGATCAAATTTAGCTCGCAAGATTTGATTACAGACAAACATCGGGACAGCTATACTTTTTCATCCCCACTCAAAAAGGAGTGTTATGTATTGTACAAAAACACAAGATGTGTTCTTTAGCGATATATATGATCAAGTGATCCAGTCAAGGGTCTAGTAATCATCAGGAGTATTTTGGGGTGTAAGTGGGCTTCCCACCATCTTTAAGCCAAAGCCAACCTCACTTGCACGTGGTGCACCGTGCTCATCTACTAACGAAGCTCTATCGAAAGAAAGGTTTGATGAGAGATTTTTTTATGCAACTAGGGTGACAACCAAGCGTACAACTTGCCTTATGGAAAGCAGTCAGTCATCACAGCCTAGGGACGCTGGCGGCACCAGAGCCATCACTCACGCGTTGACGGCCCTGTAAAAATCCCTTTATCCTTTCTTGAAGAACCCCATACTGTAGTCTGGAAAAATCTTGGCAAAGAGTTCATTCCACAACTTGAGAATTCGAGGCAGAAAACTTCTCTGGAACCGTACAGTACGCGCTCAATTAGGTTCCAGTGTGTAAGTATGAAGAGATCTCTATTTTTCATAAATTCCCTTTCATTTTTGGGGCAATAAAGAATATTCTGCAATGACTAAAAAAATCTGTCTAGCTGTTTAAAGATCATGAGCTTTTTTCTAATTTGTGAAGATATATGAGCAACTTCCACGGACCTGATCGTTTGAAAATAAAAACATTCGGTCGCGCAGCATTCGCCACCATAGCGAAATTTGGTAATTTTATTTATTTATTTTGGCCACTTTCCCGAACTGATATCGGGAAACCAAGGTCACTTTACATCACTACTTTTTGATGCTCTTCACGAATCCGAAGTCAGAATTTCTAAATTTAGAGTTTCATGGCAACGGACAGACAGAACGACCGGACGATTTCATAAGCTCAATGAATTTCGCTGAAAATGGCTGGTAGCAATTGGACGTGGAAAGAGGAGGATCGCATATAGTGGAAAGCATTGGGAAAGGCCTTATATTATGAAAAATTTATATAATGCGCTCGTCCGAAGTCATCTCGAAACGAGCGCTATAATTTGGAATCCCCATGAGGATAAATACAAACTCATGGTGGAAAAAATTCAAAATAAATTCACACGTTTTTTGTATTTAAAAGAGTACGGGATTTATCCATATTATCCGCTTATGTATCCGAGCTTGTTCGTCATAGGTATGGTCGGGTACAACCGGCTAGCGGTGAGAAGGGATGTTGCACTGGTCAAATATATTATAAGTGTTTTGCGCGGATGGGTGCATCACCCAGACCTACTAGCAATGATTCAGCTGCAGGTGCCTGACGGGTATGTTGGTGCACGCCGCCAACCCGCTACATTGCGTCTTCCGTATGCTAGAACGAATTTGCTCAAATTTGCCCCTTTGTCACGAGCTATTAGCATTATAAATAGCAAGTGGTATTGATATTTTCAACTCTAGCCTGCCAATGATCACAGAAATGACGCAAAAATGTATTGAACTTGTATGAAATTATGAATTTATTATGTCTATATTTTGCAATTAATTTATTCAAATTTATTATTAATCTATTCAAATGTATTATTATATTTAAATGTATTTTTATTATTTTGTCTTATAACATCGCATTAGTGTAAGCTGTAATGTTGTTATAAATGTTTTCAATAAATAAATAAAAAATAAATACATTATTATCAGCCTGTATCTAGCAGTGGGTAGATACAGGCTGATAATGATGATGACGATGTCATAATACTCACGTAAAATGTATTTTTGGGAGAGAGTAGAAACTCTTAATGTTAAGTTTCAATAGCCAAGTTTTACCTACTCTACTCTTTGTAAAACCATTTGTTGTTTTCCAGTCACTGCAAGGAATTTACTTGCGCCAACTTGAGTGCCCGTATTTATTCGAATACCCTAATGTTGAATGCTGAATCAGCTAAGTTTCCGCAGCACTGCAGTGTTTCACTAAAATGGAGGATACCGTAGAAAATCGAAATTCTAACTTCTATTAGGTACTTACTTTGGTCTCTTATTATCCGGCTTTGAATATGGGATTACAAATGAGTCATGTATTTACACAATATTCATATATGAATGAACTAATTAAATTAAATTAAATTTTTACTGGGCAATTTACACAGCGCCATCTAATCCCAAAGCTTGTATTTTGGGTACTAGACAAATGATTAATATACTTAAATACATTTTCTTTTTTGTAAATACATACTTAAAATATATAGAAAACACCCAGACTAAGACAAACCGACATGTTCATGCACACAAATAGTTTGCTTTGTGCGGGGATCGAACCCGCGAGCTCGGAGTCAAAGAGGCCATTGCTAACCATTCGACCACCGGGCTCGTCATTCTATTCTTCCACGTAAGTTACCAGACACGTATACGAATCGTCTGATGTACAGCGGTTACTATAGTCTATAGTATCCTACAATATTAGGAGTATTCTGTGCGCTCGGCATCTCCACCATTTATATCACCTGCTATATTTGTATATAGCAGGTGAAATAAATGGTCTGTGTAATAATAATATGTCTTTGAAGGAGGCCTTGACCTACAGAGGGGTTCTTGTAGACTAAAATTTTTACCGCTTCACATCAGGCAGGCCGTATGCTTGTCTGCCACCCGACGTAGTATAAAGAAAAAAAAAAGTAAGAGAATAATATTATAAGATTAAAATAATTAGGTATGTAAAAATCAAAACTAATAACAAAATTTAGAAACCATAACTAAATACTAACATTAAACTATGTATGAAGCTATACATGAAGTCTAAACGTTTGTTTGTAATCTGTAAGAAATAAAAAAGGCTTTTTAATTAATTTAATCACTACATAGTATAAAACAAAGTCGCTTTCTCTGTCCCTATGTCCCTTTGTATGCTTAAATCTTTGAAACTACGCAACGGAATATGATGCGGTTTTTTTTAATAGATAGAGTGATTCAACTGGAAAGTTTATATGTATAATATATGCATAACATAGTAGAAAACACTGATAATTTAGAGGTTTCTAATCTGATGTCGTAAATAAACACATTTTTTTGCTCTTTCATTGCAAACGCTGGCTGAACCCAACGAGATAGATCAAAATAATGTAGTACAGTATTGTTCACCTTAAAATGGTCTACAAAAAAGTACGCGATGGTATATGTCTATCTCTTAGTGGTAACACACAATAACCGTTATTTTATCCTTTGCTTTTTACAAGAAATAATGCCTTATTTACGAAGCGATTTTAAGCAATACAGAATTAATCCTTATCCAATTAAGTACCTTAAATACATTGCTCATTTAATATAGATCAATATGGCCCTTCACAGCATGTAATTTAAAAGAATAGTTTAGAAGATATTACACATTTAAAATGCAGGGACATAACGGCTGTGGCGGTACCGGCCGCGGAGCCGGCGGCGTGTGCCTATAACTGGGGAAGGACCGGATAGGACAAAGCGCAAAGACCTTCTGTAGTACATTTAGTATCAGCATTGCACCCTTGCGAAGCCGGGGCGGGTCGCTAGTATTTGTATATGAGTGTAATGATGAAGATCTTCTAGTCTATCCTACTGCTAGCATACCATCTAATGTCTGGTGAGCTCACTCACATGCAGAATTAAGATAATACTCAAGAGTAATTTCGTGAGATCTTTGGCTGCGGTCTTCTGTGAGGAAGAGGTCCTTATCAGGGACCAAAAGAGTCAAAAAAGTGAAATGTAATAAATTTGAGGTTTACCATTATCTTTGCATGGTAAGCTAAACTCATCTGGACGTGGTGGAAGCTACCGACTAGCTAACAAAGCTTTGATAAAGAGAGAGGTGATAGGTGGAGTATGTCGATCTCGACCTGGGGACCTACCGCCGAAGCCAATTCCGATCGATTATATGACAAACATCTCCAGCTTAGTCCATAGAACTCCTGGGTCTCTACCAGCTAAGCTTAACACTATTAAGACCAATCTCAAAATCAAAAAATCCAATGGCAATCGGCTTCGGCTTCGGTGGTAGGTCCCCAGGTCGAGATCGACATACTCCACCTATCACCTCTCTCCTTATCAAAGCTTTGTTAGTTAGCTTCCACCACGTCCAGATGAGTTTAGGTTACCATGCAAAGATAATGGTAAACCTAAAATTTATTACATTTCACTTTTTTGACTCAATCATTTTATTATTATCATTTTCATTATTCAAGTCGCGCCACCTAACTGTATTTAAATTAAATTTGCCCTCTTCTACAAGGTTTCCAGGACGAAATTGCTTAGGGGACAAGGTTTCTTTGGTGTTGTCTTTTTTAATTTATTATTTTTTAATAAAAAAAAATATATTGTATACGATGACCTCGGTCGGTGATCAAATGACTTTATTAACTGACGTCGCAAGTTTAATTTACATTCGCCTTCGGCTCATGTTATAAACTCACACTCGTATTTTAATATCCCTTATTATGCAACAGTTTCATAAACTACCATTTTCACACAGTTACACCACAGTATAAGTAATAGTACTACGTACAGTATGGCCTCTCCCTGCCGCTCTCTCGTATCGACCTCACCTCCCCCGTGAGACCAATCTGGAACAGTTTGTATGGCGCCGCACGCACACACGCTCATTTACGCTCTGCACAGACGTCTTTCTTTACGTAGTAGTTAAGGATGTGATATTTGTATGGAGTGGCCGGGGTGTGGTTACACTAAGGGTTGCCAACCGTACTATCTCTAATAAATAAAATTCTCATATCACAGTTTTGGTTATCATACTCCTCCCAAAAGGCTTGACCATTAAAGATGAAGTTTTATATGTATATCCAGTAGATCTGAGAATAGGTTGTTATCTATTTTTAGGTTTACGTTTTTTCCGACGTATTATTTCTTATTTATAATGAAAAATATCAAATTTATAATGATCTTACCTACGGGACCCTCGGTGGGCGAGTCCGACTCGCACTTGGCCGGTTTTTCATTTTCTACTAAAATAATCCTAGGAATTATTTATATGGCAAAACAACGTTTACCAGGTCAGCTAGTAATATATAGTATTGTACTATAAATAATACAAATAAATATTTCTCGACAATTTTGCACAGCGCCATCTAGACCCAAATTAAGCGCAAAGCTTGTGTTATGGGTACTAGACAACTGATAAGTGTCCTATGTATAAATTTACAAAAAAAAATGTATTCACATTTTTTTTTTGTAAATTTATACATAGGACATATAACACATAGAAATCACCCAGACCAAGATCAACAGACATCTTCATGCACACAAAATGTTTTTTTGTGCGGGGATCGAACCCGTGACCTCGGAGTCAAAGTGGCCATCGCTAACCATTCGACCACAGAGCTCGTCAAAATATATTTATAATATATAATTAATAATTTCTATTTTTATGCCATATATATAGTCTTATATTCTAAAATGTATATTAAACTAAAACTAATCTAAATTAATATAAAATAATTGAATTAATATAAAATACACATAAATCCTATATCTTAATAACTTTAAAATTTTCGCGATTCACGATTAAAATGATAATAACCACGGGAATTAACGCGTTTATAATTTTTACAGATATATATTATCAGATAAATCCTATATTTCAGTAGCAGCAACTTGCATGCTATCGAAAATAAATTCGGGGTGCGTTTTTTTATATGTGAGGGGGGCAAACGAGTCTGTGGGTCACCTGATAGAAAGCAATCACCACCGCCCATGGAAATCAGCAACACCTTGACGTAGTATAAAAAAAACTGCTTTCGCAATCTTTTATTCAATTAACCTTTGAATGAACAATTGGTGCAATTTGGCACTTGACGAGTTTTGGCATAAAACTCCAGTTTGGTGACCCTTTGGAAATAGAGAAATGTAAAAATGATAGATTTACGTAGATAGAAATAAAATGCAGAGAAAGATGTCTGTTTTTATTGATGGCGATCATAGAGTAATTCCTTAGGGATGAGACGTTGAAAAAGTTCAGGAACGCTGATATAAAGGCTCGATCTATTATTAGGGGACACTTGCCCTCGATATATTAAGGAAGTTTACTGGATAAAGACAGTGAGGTAAACAGTTGGAAGCTAAATTCGGGTATTCAACTTGGTCTTATCTATCGTGGAATGTAAGATAACACTAATTTCCTTAGCTCTAATGTCAGTTCTGGGTAAACACTTGAAAATGACATGGGATTGTCTGATGACATACATAGGTTTGTTTGTTTGTAATATCTTTATTGTACATAAAATAAATTTACAACACAGTAATTTAAAGGAAAAGTACAAAGGCGAACTTATCCCTCACAGGGATCTCTTCCAGTCAACCTTAGAGTATCTGAGAGGATTTCTTGAATAGGCAAGTGGAGTACCAAACACTTATAAACACATATGTACATACATAATATTAAACAATAGAATATTATAAATAATACAATATTATAGGAGAAGAATATAATAAACATTGTGCAAATTAATAAAATAATATCGTCCTCAAATCAAGATAGGTTTTGCTTAATCTGCTAATAATGATATCATATTTAGGTTTTGCTTAATCTGTCGCATGTGTCAATAAGAAGGTGATTAAAAATAGCTCTGTAGAAGTACGTGGCCCATCAGGGATGTATGTCACTTTTTTCTTGGCATCTGTGCAATTTACGGTTTACTAGAGAACTCCACCTATGCATGTATTCCCGTAGTACCTGCACATATGCCCATATGCACTGCTTTAGTTGCAAGTTCAGTACAATAAAAGGTATTTTATTGTCGTACCTAATAACAAGATGAAGTTTAAAAAATCGCTACCCGACTACGGGCAAAAAAACAAAAATCTAAAAATTGATTGAAATGAACAGCTAGACATTCATACTCAGACTGCTAAAATCAAAACCTTTCCTTTTGGCTTCGCCGTAATCGGGTAAAAATTGCTTTTCTATAGATTTTAGATCAATCGCCACGAATACTTTACAAGATTCAGATTGTTTTCTTCGTAATTTGTTAATAGCCTTCTAGTATCCTAATCCTTGTTTGTTTTTGTGAACTTGTTCCTAAAGAGGAATGCATTAAATTATTTTCCTTCCTATATATCTTAATTTTGCTACCATTGTTCATTATGTACAGACAATTTATGATTATTCTGTCAATAGGTGTTTATATAATTGTTCATATTTTCGTTCTAATATTATAGATATTAAATTATTTTTATTTATAAATTACATTTTTAGGCAATTTGATCTACACTACTTTGCGTGCTTCCGCCAACAATTAGTTAAATATTCCGCCACCAATAAGTCCGGCAGTAATTTGCATGAACTAATTGGTGGCGGAAGCACGCAAAGCAGTATAGATCAAATTGCCTGTAAATTTGAATTCCGCAAAATAAGCCTTAAATGCATTTTGTTGCCAAATGTCTACGTACCTATCATAGTCTCTTTAAAAAAAAGCAATTACAGGTGCTGTGTTTCTGAACGAATGTTTGCAACTATGACTATTACTTTGATAAAAAAAATACAAAGTAACCCCTTGAAATTGGCGGGAAAACTATAATTATTTGACATTTCCGAGATGAAGACGAAAATTTTGTGTTTCGTAAGTTACGATTTATTGTTTTGTGACTTTCTCTCATATTCGGTGATAAATTTTGTTTATAAAATTACTATTTGATTAGAACAAAGGTAAGTGAACACCAATTTATGCAATATTTACGTATTTTTTTTCTTTTATTTTCTTTATCGTGCTAAATTATGTATGTTGCCAAATGTCTACAGTATGCATTGAGTATCATATCAATTTGCCTGTTTTGAGCATTTTAGTTGTTGCTGGTGGTAGATGTTTTTGAGTTTTTTCTTTACATTTTAGCATGCCTGATGGAATGCATGACAGGGATATTGAGCCTGCTCTCACCGCGTTAGAAAATGAATACATTGTAATGTATTCATATCAACAATGACCACGATTACTATCAAAATGAAATGGAGTTGTTAGAGTTGCATAGTGAACCTGACGAAGATCAACATGATACTGAAGATCCTCTGGCCAATGTACATGGTGAAGCTCCGCCTATGCAAGCCGTACCAGGATGTTCAGCAGGCCAACCAGTTATAGGTATACTAGGTGCAGTAGATAGGAGGTCAAGAAGTCATTTCAGTTCAGACTTTTCAGTTACGTGTTGGAAGGACAGCCAACTTGTGACTTTAGTTTCTACCTATGTTGGCTTCGAACTAGTTGGGACAGTCCCTAGGTATAATCAAAAATAGATACCACAAATTGAAATAGCTTGCCCAAAATTTATAAAAGACTATAATGGTCACAAGGAGGGCGTTGAAGAGGTATAGAATCAGAGTAAAGAGCCGGAAGTGGTATATGAGGTTGTTTTATTACATGATTGATATGATAGTGATAAATTCATGGGTGCTATCCAAAAAAGCTAACAAAAAAAGAGGAATCAGGAAGATCATGAGCCTTGGAGAAATGACAGGTCGGAAACGGAGGAAAGTTTTATGCCAATACAAAAAGTATGAAAATAAACGTGGCAGACCATCTAGTAGCATTGTTGAAAAGGAGTTAGAAGCTAAAAAACATCGAGGGCCTATGAAGACAGTTCCCCACAAAAGATATTAGGACTGGTGGAGTGAAACATAATGAAAGAAGATGCCACAGTAAGAACAGGTGTACATTTCCAGGTTGCAAGGGTTTTTCGCGCATAGAATGCACCAAATGTAATGTCGCTTTATGTCACACAAAGAATAGAAACTGTTTTGCTGCATTTAATTCATAAAAAGATCGCTTTTTTATTTGTACAATTCATTGTAAATCTTTTTACTATGATTTAATTTTATTATTCTCAAACGCATATTGTTGCCAAATGGCAACATATGGTTTTTTTAAATAATATATAACATAAAAAGTGCTAAAATTTTTTTCATTATTTTTCCTTTAATCTATAACCAATATACTACCCAAAAATATTTTTTTCATCCCTTTATATAAAATCGTGCATTTAAGGGATAACACCTGAATCAATTAACTATCTAAATTACATTTTGTCTACAAGTATCGCGTGAATTCGGAATTCTGACGTATGTTCATCGGTTGCACGCCAGACTTTTGATACGCGCAAGTTACGCGCGTAGTTAAATTACATTTAGTCTACAAGTATCGCGCGTATTCGAAATTCTGGCGTACGTCGCATGCACCCCAGACTCTTGATACGCGTATAACGTGCGTGTCGTGTCATGATACTAAAAGTCTACGCGCGTAACAGTGAGTGCACGGATTTATAAAAATAACGTGGGATGTAATCATTAAATGCGGATAAATCTTTTAATCCTCTTAATATAACTGAAATATTAAAAGATTTTAAGGACTTACGAAAATATACAAAATAAATCACTTGCTTTTTTAAATTTCCATATAAAAATATGAACATATTTACTAGCCTAGCTTAAGTTATTTAGTAATAAAAAATATAGGCGTTGTTCTAATAGGAATCCATTGTGTGGATATCGGCAGCGAATTTTATTCCTACGAATGTGCGACGAAATATACTGATATTAAACTTGCTGTCTTATTATATTAGCAAAATGATGATTCAAGCTACCAATTTGAGTTAATTTACTCCGTACAAAAAGGTGGTCGTACCTGTACGAACAGGTCCCTTCAATATCTTCAAGCAGCACTATTTTAACCTTATATACAAATTTGACACCATAATAGTTTATATCAAAATGCGTGACTTTAACAAAACACGAAAAAGTTACTGCTATTCGAAGATAGCTTTGTCTCATTTTGACGTGTTGCAGGGAATAGACGAATCATTCGCTTGAACATTTATATTGCAATAATAGATAAAAGTTTAGTAACGTCATAGACCAGGCCCTGATCACAATAGTTTCATAATTAACGCGATACTCGCGTCGCGATTAGGGCTCCACATCATAAAAGTAACTCATTTCTTACACAGTGTCTTGCGTAAGCGACTTTTTGACTCGTAAGACTCATAGTCTATTAAAATGTTCTACGTAACCAAATGCACTCAGGTCAGGGTGTGCGCTCGCCAATTCACAAAGCAAAGCGAACGCGATTAATTTGCTTCATATTTTTCACAGGAATCGGTTGATGTGCACCGTTCTTTTGTTAATTGGGACTGTAGCGTGCGGTAATTTACATGCGAGTAGAACAAGGCCATCGCGTCACACCGCTTTGCATTGTAATGTCATGTCACAGTATCAGAATAGCTTCGAATGCGCATTCGCATTGATATGCCGACTTTCATATACAGTATGTAGCCTTAGGATAGTTTATATCGTAGAGTGATAGTTAGGTCGTTTTATTTTTATGACCACAATTAAAAATTTGCTTCTCAGATTTTTTTTTAACTAGATGGCGCTGTATAATTTAACCATAAGCATTTATTAAAACCATAGACAACCAATTGGAAAACCAGATTACTACTAAAATAGTCTAAATTTGTAATTGCTTACATCGATGCAGCCTACGCGTGCAGTGCTAACCTGTTCACAAAGCAGACTTAGCTAGTAATTTATTGCTGCAGATGCGGTTCTGTGTTCACACCTTTGTTATGTATACTGCATATTTATTGGGCAATCCTCTGCACTATATTAAGGGTAGGTATTTCTATGCTTCTTCATCGATATAAATTAAGTAAACACGGGTCACGCATAGATAGTTTATTTGCTGTCTTGTTATTTTTGCACTATTAAGACCTAGGGCTCTGCCTTCGAAACTGAAGCTGATTAAACTTTAGCTGATAGAAACCATAGAATTTTACCAACTAAGCTGAACATGTTTGTCATTTACTCGATATATTCGATGGTAATCGGCTTCAGCTTCGGCGGTAGGGTCCCTGGTTCCGATGATAAATAATAGAATGCACGTTTACAGGTCGCGCGGAGACATACATTCATTAACGCACTTTGCGCATGGAGGAGCATACCTTCAAATAAACGATCGTGCGCCAGATTTGTGTCTACAGTCAATATAGTTTTAACAGTATAGAACATACAGTTCCGAGGTAATTTGAAACTTTATTTCGATACGTCCCAATGACATTTAACAATCTAAGTTTTATATTGATATGAGGCATATGTGCTGCATGGATTTACAAGTGAAACAATTCATTAGGCATAAGCGAGTGCCTTTTTTATACTTTTCGCTTGCTCGCAGGAATACAACAATCCTCAAGGGAATTGTTATTTGGCTGCGGTATTCTGTGAGGTGGAGGTACATTCCCAAGTCGGGTAGCTTACAATTACGCTCCCTACCTGTCTTTTCGTCAGAGCTTCGTTTGTCAGTCAGCAGGGTGCACCGCGAGCAGGTGAAGTTGGCTTTGGTTCAAAGATGTTGATGAACCTCTTACACCCCATTGGACTGCGTACCGGTTAAACAAGACAGTACTTTGTAAAGAAATTGGCTACTCAGCATTGTTTCAAAGTATTTTATAATATTTTATTTGATTATATATATAATATAATTTGAGATTATCACTGTCATCCGAACATATTTTATAATATGTTCGGATGACAATGAGTGTGTTCTTAAGGAGCATTTGTAGCTATAGCCTAGACATCTAACATTAACCATGAGATACGCTTGCCGGATAAAGAACATACGAGATTATCAGAAGAAATAATAAGTAAGAAATAGTGAGCATTTCGTTATTTCTAAATTTACTCGAACCACACATCTTGAAGCTCGATTCTTTGTAATGTAATGTAATAATCTGATTGAAAAATCAATAAGCGTTATGTTGTAATATGTCATCGAGCAAAGGCGCGAGCGCAGTAGAAACAAACATTAGGAAAAGTATGGGCAAGTTATAAAGTAATGTTAAAGGTAAAGGCTCACTCCCTGCGACCATTACGTCGAGCATTCGCCAGAACGTGACATGGACATGATATAGGAAACTGAGCAATAGAGGCGCCCTTCGCTTCGTCGCGCCATAAGTGGCCTCCACTCTAGGACTTTTTTCCCCTACCTACCACTCATCTGATATCTTAGAGAAAATTACAGTGTGTACTTATCTCTAACGTATTAAGATTATTAGGGGTGTAAGTGGTTCATCAACATCTTTGAACCAAAACCAACTTCACCTGCACGCGGTTCACCCTGCTGACTGACAAACGAAGCTCTGGCGAAATTTATGGGGTGTAAGTGGTTCCTCAACATCTATAAACCAAAGCCAACTTCACCTGCACGCGGTGCACCCTACTGACTGACAAACGAAGCTCTGGCGAAAAGAGAGGTAGGGAGCGTAATTGTAAGCTACCCGACTGGGGAATGTACCTCCACCTCACAGAATACCGCAGCCAAATATCAATTCCCTTGAGGGTTGTTGTGTTCCTGGGAGTGAGTGAGGTCACCAGACAGGAAAGAGATGCTGCGTTGGCAGCGGAGGTGGCAGCGCGTGAACGATATTTTATGTTGCGAGCGTTAATATGGCTACAGTAACCGCTTCACATCAGGCGGGCCGTTTGCTTGTCTGCCACCCGTCGTAGTAAAAAATAAAAATAAAAGACATTTTGTCAATCTCGAACTTACTTTGAAAATACCTTATCGTTGCGACTCATCGTTGCCAAAATGAAAAGATTCCTCTCATCTTTCAGTTTATATGGACGTAGTCATGGCCATAAGCTAGTATTACGTAATCAATTCATTGCTATATTTATTGCATGTAGCTATAGCATCAGTAACAGTGCAATGTCAATACCATAGACATGCCCCCGCGGGAGTTCCGCAAGCAATTTGTAGCCCGAGATGCAACGTACCCTGCGACTTTGTCGGACAGTACAAACGCTTGGTTTGCAGTTCGCAAGCGATGGGGCGAAAACGTTTACCGCTCTTAATGGATATTGGTTATGAATTATAGCTATAAGCACAGATGTTATTGTCACCGTTGTCGGTTCTATATTAGTTTTGTATTATAAATTGGAGTAATACTTATTGATATTTACTAGTTTACCCTCAGGAAGTTATCAGCATAATCATCATTATCAGCCTGTGTTTACCCATTTATGAATATCCTTATGAAGGCCTTTCCCAATGCACCACGATGCACCACATCCGACAGCTACCGGCCACTTTTTTGGGGTCGTCGGCCTATCTAGAGAGGGAGCGCCATACGCTTTGTCGCCTATATGTGGCATCCACTCTAGGACTTTCCTCCCCCATTTGCTGCCCCTGACTCGGCAGATATGGCCAGCCCACTGCCACTTCAATTCGCTGACTCTGAGAGCTATGTCGACCGTTTCAGTTCTCCGTCGAATTTCTTCGTTCCGGATTCGATCCCGTAGAGAAACTCCAAGCATTGCTCCGTACATCGCATGCTGTGCGACTTTTAGTCTGTGAACCAGCCCAACGGTCATCGTACAAGTCTCTGTACCATAGGTCATAGCGGGGAAGACGCATGGTCGATGTCTGTACTTAGGAGATAATTTAGAGAAAATAATAAAGCAATATTATTTTTTCTAAAATACCGCCTAAATGTGCGTGTTGAATCTCCACCTACTCTCTAACCTAATACTTAAACTAAAAAAAAATCGGTTGTCTGTAAAGTCGGTTTACTGACGATAGTTGAGCGTGACAACGTCATAAGAAAATACTGATGGAATGTTTGCATTTTTCAAAAGAAAATTTTAATGGAACGCCTCAGAGCGAGGTAACGCCGCATACGTCATGTTTTTTCGTGCTTGCAGCCGGCTCCATTGAATTATAAGACGTTGTCACGTCAAAAAAACAAAATTCCTTTAGCGAGTTATTTGACTGCGGTAATAAAGTAGTAAAGAGGTACTTTCCCAATCCGGCAGCTTACAAATACGCTGTATCTAACATTTTTTTCACCAGAGCCGCTTGCGCTAGTCTGCACCGCGTGAAGTAAGATTGACTTTAGCTCTAAAGTTTGTAGTAAGCTACTTACACCCCTTCTAAGGAACAGCTACGTTTTTTCGCCAAAATAAATCCTTACCATTTGTCACATAAATTATATTTCGTAACAATCATGCCCAGCGGAATCCATTGCCTACTGATAGAACCGTCCGTGATCGATCTGTTGTTTTTCAGCGGACAACTTAGGGCAACATATCTCTTTGGATCTCATTTGTCCTTGGCAAATAAATCATCTATCTCTTTCATGTCTCATCTGTGAAAAAGGTTAAAAGGAATTCGTGTGTGAATTTTGGCAAATAGATATATGTATAGCTCATCGCCCCTGCGAAAAAAATACGCTCTAAGTTTATCTATTATACAAAAAAAACAAATCTTGTCTCTTTAATACATAGGTATAGACTAGTGGCCGCCTGGGACTGCATCTAGGGATGCAACATCGTTCATAAAAAACATCGATACTGAAACATCGATATTTTTTAAAGTGCAACATCGATGTTGAAAACATCGATGTTTTAGGACGATACATCGATGTTTTTTCGATGTTTTCTTTAATTACTAGCAGGGTCAGCAAATACAGCCTTGAAATACAGAGAAAAGGCTTTTTATTATAAAAAATATTGAAAACCTACTTAGATTCATTTTGGTAATCATGATTACTGACAATGTCAAACAATTAGTTACTTTAAACAATACATCCAATAACGTATGAGGATATAAAAAGTAGTTGAACGACAAATTAAACAAATATCAGAAAGACAAAGATAATCAAATTTATTATGAATTAAACAAAACTTATTTACTATTTTTTCTCAATATAGAATTCAAAAATAATAATTTCGACAATCTACTGCCGAGCAACCGGTTTCTTTCTTGGGTAATTATAGAATCAAACATCGTTCATAAAACATCGATGTTAGTGAACGATGTATCGATGTTTTCTTGTAGTTCAACATCGATGTTTTACATCGATGTTTTACATCGATGTTTATGAACGATACCTCGATGTTTTAAAACATCGATGTATCGTTTGCATCCCTAACTGCATCCGCGTGGAGGTAAATTAACTAAATAAATAATTCTCGTTAACTCTGCTTTTACTAACCGTATTAAAATGAAATATGCGCCAGGTTCTAAGGTAAATGTCTAACAATACGACTGTGAAAACCACATCCAATGGCATTGAGTAGTTTTTACGCGATGCACGTATAAATATACAAACATATAGACAGACAAATATTCTAAAGGCTTTTATTGCTCTTATACCCCTCCTACTATTTTTTCTTCTGAATGTTGCTTTCTTTGGGTGATGTTTCACCCAAAGAAAACAACATTCCACACCACAACACTGGCCAGTTAAAATATGTTATATGTATTGATTAGATTGCTGTTTCTCATATTTATGCACCAAGGTGACAAGCATTATATGACATGAAAAGTTTGCCTCTACGGCACACGAGTTATGTAATATGTACTTTGGAATAATACTGCACTGTACATGCAAAAAAAAAAAATTTGCTTTCTTCTCAGTTCTCTTGCATAATATCTGTGTCATGACTTCTCAGGATTTTTAAATTAATTAATTTCTTAGGCAATGAAATTTTCATGTGATGTTGCAATGCATTTATTTATATAAATTATCAAACTATCATCTATATATATAAAAGAAAGTCGTGTTTGTTACAACACTTATAACTCGAGAACGGCTGAACCGATTGCCATGGTTTTTGATTTGTTGGATTTGTTTCCGTCCCGAATAGCAGAATTACTCTTAAAAACATTGGAAAATTCTCGAAAAAATAAAATAAAAGAAAAAACATTTTCCCATACAAATGAAAGTGTCAGTTGAAAAAGGGATTACGATATTTATTGGTTGTCAATTATCAAAACGTCAAATCGATTGGTGTCACTTTTATGTCGCGAAAGTTGTCTGTGATTTGTTATGAAAATTTAAAAATGTCAAATCGATAGGGGTGAAAACGCTTTTCCCATGGGGTTCGAGCGCAAGAATCAAATCAGAGTAAACATCAAAAGAAATGACAATTACAAATCACCAAAATGATAAAACCTATTTCAAAACTAAAAAAAATAAAACAAAACGTTTTTTTTTTTAAAATTTAACAATAAGGAAATCTTTATTTTTATGAAATCTTCAGTTTTTATGGATACGGGTCTTCCCTCAACCGAAGGGGTTTAGAGCGTACTCCAACACGCTGCTCAACTGCGGGTTGGCGGAGGCCAGTGTTTTCGAACCGCCTAAAGGCCATTGACTTAACGACTGTCATTAAATGATAACAAGCGGGACCGACAGCTTAACGTGCCTTCCGAAGCACGGAGGAGCTCAAGATGAGCTAATGATAACAACCGGGACCGCTGGCTTAACGTGCCTTCCGAAGCACGGAGGAGCTCAAGATGAGCTAATGATAACAACCGGGACCGACGGCTTAATGTGCCTTCCGAAGCACGGAGGAGCTCAAGATGAGCTAATGATAACAACCGGGACCGACGGCTTAACGTGCCTTCCGAAGCACGGAGGAGCTCAAGATGAGCTAATGATAACAACCGGGACCGACGGCTTAACGTGCCTTCCGAAGCACGGAGGAGCTCAAGATGAGCTAATGATAACAACCGGGACCGATGGCTTAACGTGCCTTCCGAAGCACGGAGGAGCTCAAGATGAGCTAATGATAACAACCGGGACCGACGGCTTAACGTGCCTTCCGAAGCACGGAGGAGCTCAAGATGAGCTAATGATAACAACCGGGACCGATGGCTTAACGTGCCTTCCGAAGCACGGAGGAGCTCAAGATGAGCTAATGATAACAACCGGGACCGACAGCTTAACGTGCCTTCCGAAGCACGGAGGAGCTCAAGATGAGCTAATGATAACAACCGGGACCGACGGCTTAACGTGCCTTCCGAAGCACGGAGGAGCTCAAGATGAGCTAATGATAACAACCGGGACCGATGGCTTAACGTGCCTTCCGAAGCACGGAGGAGCTCAAGATGAGCTAATGATAACAACCGGGACCGACAGCTTAACGTGCCTTCCGAAGCACGGAGGAGCTCAAGATGAGCTAATGATAACAACCGGGACCGACGGCTTAACGTGCCTTCCGAAGCACGGAGGAGCTCAAGATGAGCTAATGATAACAACCGGGACCGACGGCTTAACGTGCCTTCCGAAGCACGGAGGAGCTCAAGATGAGCTAATGATAACAACCGGGACCGACGGCTTAACGTGCCTTCCGAAGCACGGAGGAGCTCAAGATGAGCTAATGATAACAACCGGGACCGACGGCTTAACGTGCCTTCCGAAGCACGGAGGAGCTCAAGATGAGCTAATGATAACAACCGGGACCGATGGCTTAACGTGCCTTCCGAAGCACGGAGGAGCTCAAGATGAGCTAATGATAACAACCGGGACCGACGGCTTAACGTGCCTTCCGAAGCACGGAGGAGCTCAAGATGAGCTAATGATAACAACCGGACCGACGGCTTAACGTGTCTTTCGAATCACGGAGGAGCTCGAGGTAATATAAACCCATCCGTGTACAGGCTACGGTCGACGTTGCTTAACTTGCGTGTTCAATTAGACTGACACGCGCAATGACGCCATCGAGCTTCTCTATTATTTTCTACTATTAATTGTTTTAATTCCATAAAATCATAAATTTAGTTCAGCTAATATGTACCACGACATTCATTGATTGTTAGGCAGTACGAAGTTCGCCGGGACAGCTAGTTATTAATAAAATACAAATAATGTATAATTATAATAGTATTAATCTTACATACCCTTTGCTCGTAAGTAATGTACTGAGATTGGGAACATTTTCTTTTTCTTCAGTATAACTCTTTTGACAGGTAGCGAGAGCAGTAGATCCAGTGGACTCCCCCCTCCCTTCTCCTCATGGAAGATCGGAACTGTTTCCTAATGCTGCGAACCTTTAGCTGAAGAGGCCTATGCTATCTCGTTGGCCTTCCCTATTTCTATTCTTATTATTAGGTAGATTCTTTGAATAATAGAGAGAAGGAAAACCTCCTAGCTAAAAGCAGTTGTTCACAAGATAAGTCTCCTAAGTCACTGTGCAACATTTAATTAAATCTTTACTGCATTCGACAGCTCAGCAATTTTTTTCGTGACACAGCATCGCTATTAGTTTAACACGTGTCATTTCATGCGATGCTAAAAATATTGACCTAAATTGACGACCTATTTACTCTCGTGGAAGTACTACCAGCTTTTCGATGGAAAATATTAAAATTATAACGGTCGATAGCTTGGTTTGAGATGCAAGTTGAATTTTTGTGGTGAACCCTACCTTATTTTCACAGGCTATGATCTGTTATTGGTAGAAATATGAGGACATAATATTATTGCTGTTCTGGTTGCTTGGTCGGAAATCACAGTTGTCACTGGAAAACAAACTGTTGTTATACAAATGCATCCTGAAACCAATCTGGACTTACGGGACTCAGCTCTGGGGAACAGCCTCCAGCTCCAATCCAGAAATACTTCAGAGATTTCAGTCCAAAATGCTGAGAGACGCACAATCAACTACATCAGGATCTTGAAATAAAAACAGTTCAGAAAGAGATCAAACACTCAATGAAATCATTCAGGGAGAGAATAGACGATTATCCCAATATATTGGTTGCGTCTCTAATGAAAAGTAATTCAAAATTCAAAAATCCAAAACAAAAATCCTCTAGAGATTTATAGGGAATATTATGAATAAAGGACGCATGTCACTGGACTGACAGCTCTCCAAGACAAATAGTATGGCCAATGTTTTTAAGCCGCCCAAAGGACATTGACTTGGCTTAACAACTGTCGTCTAATGGCTACGACCGTGACCGACGGCTCATCGTGCCCTCCGATGCACGGAGGAGTTCGAGGCAAATAGAACCATCTATAAACAGACTACGGTCGACGTTGCTTAACTTGCGTAATCGATTCGACTGGCACGGGCAACGACTCTTTTGAGTTCCGCAAGCAGGCAGGCAAGCATACGGCCTGCCTAATGTAAAGCGGTTACCGTAGCCATATTAACGCTCACAACATGAAATATGCTCGTGCGCCGCCACCACAGCAGCCGACGCAGCAAGTCCAACACCAACGTGTAGGTACTTCCCAAGTGGGGTAGGCACACATATAGCACAGTTAATCTACCAGCCAAATGTGATATGACTGTACTGAAGTATTCACTGTCGATAAGATTGGCTGAAAAAAATCTCTTAAAGAGATTAATTAGCTCGCCTTTGTACACCATTTTATATGAACTATATTTTATGTTATATTAATAAATGCATTGGCCGTGTGGTTTCCGGCAGACTAGAATCACTCCGTTTCTTCCCGTGGATGTCATACAAGGCGACTAAGGGAATCTAATATCGATCAGGCCTCCACAACCCGTCTGGCCAGCGTGGGGAGTGTAGGCCAAATCCTCCTTCCGTCTAGGACGAACGAGAGAGGGTCGTGCTCCTGTAGTGGAGACTAAAATGGACCTGATGATGATGATATTTTATGTACTCCAAATTTCACATCAAGGAATATCATATAACTACTTAAAGCAGCATAAGGCGTCGTATAAAAAAAAAACTTCATGAATAGGAAATGAAGTCTTGGTAAAAGTGAACTAACTAAGATTTATTACTTTACCTAGAGCAGTCTGACTTAAGCAACATCCTCATATAATATTAAATTAAATTCTTTACGTAGCCTTCATTTCTTATTGAAAGAAACAGGACTAATTAGCAAGTAATTAGTGCTGTGTCTCGTGCAAAAGTAAAAAAAAACGCTAGTAATAAAATCATATAAACAGAACTACTGTAGGACGAGCTCGGTGGTCGAATGGTTAACAATGGTCACTTTGACTCCGAGGTCGCGGGTTCGATTCCCACATAAGACAAACAGATGTGTGCACGAACATGTCTGTTTGTCTTGGTCTGGGTGTTTTCTATCTATTATAAGTACCTATGTAATTACAAAAAAAATGTATTTAAGTACATTTATCAGTTATCTAGTACCAATAACACAAGCTTCGCTTACTTTGGGCCTAGATGGCGCTGTGTAAATTGTCCAGAAATATTTATTTATTTCGTGTTGCATATATAAAGACATTTTTGTTTACTATGAATACTAATTATATCATTATTTGGGTACAAGCTTATTTAGAAACGTCTGGGGAGATACGGTCATGTTCAAAGATGACCTCCAGATTATATAAATCCAAAAAGTCTCGAAGAAAAAACACGGGTTGCACTCCGGTAGTGCCGGCAGAAGTGAAAACTTGAACATTAATGTTGTGCATTTTTGAATATTTTGGAATGGCTAGGGAATAATTTCGCACGAATTGCTTTATTTATCAGTATAAAAGTACTATCATCTATGTGGTTAAATACAATATTTTTATTGACCTATCGTAAACATGACAATTTATATTACATTAAGTAAACAGCAGGAGCAGGTATAATACTTCCTCTCTTACGCCTCTCCTACGCCACGCCGCGCCGCTCCGTCTTACGAAGTTTCGGTCAGGCCACGTGTCCTGACGCGAGTTTAACATTTTTTACCCATCCTAAAAAGTGCACAACGCCGCTAAAGAAGTTTTCACTTCAAAAAAAGATAAGAAAACGATTTGGACGTAAATCTAGCACTAAACCGAGTGGAAGAAAAGAACAGAGAAGACCGACACCAAAAAAATGGGATCGATTTGTTATATAAAGACGTGACAATAATGTAAGTTTATTATAGGTGAAAGAATTATTTCGATAGTATAATAACTTGAAAATCTCAGTTTTGAACTCTTCCAAAAACGCAACATGCAGAAGTTTCGTTAATTATAACCTTATAACAATACATGTTCCTATTTTGTATGCATTAAATCAAGAATTTGTACGATATCTATGTTAATTATTGCGTTTATATAGGTAGTGCCGTAACAAAGTAGAATATTATTTTATATTATTTATTTCTATTTTACATCACTAAGGTGAAAAATAAGCGTAGCCCGCCTGCTGGATAGTATTTTTTTTTATTTCTCCAGTGGTAATATTTTTCCCACCAAACTTCGATCGACCATAACAATAGGTCGGAAATGAAAGATTGCAGATTCTAGTTTTGTATGTATGTATTTTACGATATTGACAGTTGTACATTTTTTTTGCATTTTAGAGAATTATCAAATATCAGTACTATTGAGATCTAGGTCGATTTTTTGCGCCGAGCGCGAACATGTATTTTACCTTTCATTTTTAAATATATAAATCGGTATTATAGTAAATGATAGGAGATATTAATATGGCATAATAATGTATCTATTATTATTTAATAATATAATCGAATAATAATTAATAGTAGTCCACGAATACGAATAAAATAACATGAGCATTCTCACTTCACTCGATTTCACGCCTAGACTATTTCTATTTGAAACTATAATAATAGTATTCGATAAAACGATCTCCTTATCCACAAAAGTACTTTGTTTCAGAAGGAAAAACACGCACGTACGATCTCATGAATAACAAAATTGAATGAATAATCGACCGGTCTTTTATCATTGATACAAATAGTGCTACTTATTCTCGTGAATACTGTTTGATACTGTTTTATTGGATACTAGTTTGCGTCCGGGACTTTGTACAGGCATATACCAGTATCCTATGAGCATTTTCAAAAATCCTTTCTTAGCGAACAACTACGTCATAATAGCTACCTGTATCAAACCCCGGCCACTCCATACAAAAATGGCGCTTTTGCATGTAGTAACCAAATGACGTCTGTACACGTGCCTATGTTTGAGTGACGCTCTCTAGGGCTGACATTATACAATTATTAGTCCGACATGTAAGGGGGTGTAAGTGGTTCATCAACATCTTTGAACCAAAGTCAATCTTACCTGCATGGGGTACACCCTGCTGACTGACAAACGAGGCTCTGACGAAAAGAGAGGTAGGACATAGCGTATTTTTTAAGCAGCCCGACTGACGAAGTACCACCACCTCACAGAATACCGCAGCATAACAATTTCCTTGAGGGTTGTTGTGTTCCTGCGAGTGAGTGAGGTCACCAGAGAGGATGGAGTTGCTGCGTTGATGGCATGGCGCGAGCGATATTTAATGTTGCGACCGTTAATATGGTTACGGTAACCGCTTCACATCAGGTGGGCGTAGTGAAGAAAAAAAAACATAGTAAATACACTACACTGACTTCAGCCAATATTTACAAAACGCCTTGTATAATTGCCATTGCTAACTTACCCAAAATGTTATATTTTCTAATCACCACTAAATCAAACGTTCGCCTTCCGAACACCGGTTCATTGTAATGGTCAAACCATTTCATTCTTACTAATTGTAGCTTTTTACTATTCATATAAATGCATGCGCAATGATTTGATTCATTTTCATAATTCACATGGAACAAACGTAATTTAAAACTAATACCACACATGACATCACGCACAATAAACATTGAAATGTAAATAAGAAAATTGTAATCATTAACAATAAACCACCATAACTCAAGTGACAGCAATGTCAATTCCGCGTCTGCGCACTCACTTGCTCTTTGAGACATATAATGCTATCCTTTTCTCATCTCGTATTAATTGTATCTTGTATCCTACTTTGACAGACACGAATTAGTTATGATGAAACTATGGCTGCCGCATGCTTTTTAGGTAATTTATAAAAAAATCTGTACTTTATTTCATCCAAAGGGATCGAATAAATTTATTTTTTTGATTTTCCATGTGTTGAGATATCCATCCACTGCACAAGTAACTTCCATCTTTTAAACTGAATGGAGAATAAAATACGAGCGACGTCAATTTGTAGGACGTTGCATCCATTGCGGACGGTTCCAAATCGGTTCCATAGGGGAGGTGAGGTCGACTAGTGAGAGCGGCAGAGAGTGTCCATACTGTACGTTAGTACTATTACTTATACTGTGCCTGTATACTAAACTTTAACCCGATCCTTTAGTAGTTTGTGTTGCGCGTTGATAGATTTAAGGAAACATGCTTATATGTAGCCGTATTTGCTCAGGTTTTGTGGCCCAACCGTCTAACCTAAAGCCGGTTCAGATCGAAGATTTTGCTTTAGAAAATAGAACCTAGATTTAAGTGGGAAACTACTTCATTCTAGTTGGTATAGTTCCAGATTCTGTACCAACTAGGTTATAATAGATTGACGTTCATTTATGCCAAAGTAACGCTCGTAACATTAAAATATCGTTCGCGCGCCGCCACCCCCGCTGCCAACGCAGCATCTTCTTCCTTTCTGTTGACCTCACTCACTCGCAGGAACACAACGACCCTCAAGGGAATTGTTATTTGGCTGCGATATTCTGTGAGGTGGAGGTGCATTCTTCAGTCGGGTAGCTTACAATTACGCTCCCTACCTCTCTTTTCGACAGAGCTTCGTTTGTCAGTCAGCAGGGTGCACCACGTGCAGGTGAAGTTGGCTTTGGTTCAAAGATGTTGATGAATCACTTACACCCCAATGCTAACGTGCTATGTCAACAATGTCGATCACCTTGATCTAGATTCTGTCCCTTATATATGAATATAGTAATTCTCACAACATTTCTTGTATTCTAACGTCATTTGTTATTCAAATCGGACTCATTTGCAAGTGAAAAGTGGAGTGATTTTAAATTAGTCGAGATTTTTCGTGCATTCGTTTTCCATAAGTAAATACCTTTTAGTTGAAACAGTTTCTAGTGAAAAAATGGAGATTCTTTTTAAATGCAGGGGCTGTGTGATTACTTAGCATCAGGTAACAGACATAGTCCCCCCCCCCCCCTCCCCCCCCTTCACATAATAAAAACAAAATATAGACTTACATTTGCCGTACCTGCCTATGCATGAACAACTTTGTCGATGAAATTTTGTTTTGCTCCATGCCGGGTACCAATTCAGCATACAGCCCTCCTAATGTATGCGAATACTGTGCAGCCTATAAACGCTATCAACATAGAGAGTATTACTCGCGCGCTGGCAATCACGCTACTTACGCAAGCGGCAAAGTCCGGTGACTTGTTTGGTTGGTTGTTCCTGCGAGTGAGTGAGACTCACTCATAACGGTGATCCTCAAAGGTTATAGATATTTGTCTGCGGCCTCCTATGAGGTGGAGTTAGTTCCCCAATTAGATTATATTATGTTCCAGTTCTCCTTCGCAATAGCATCGATTACTAGTCGCCTGGGTACAGCACGAGCTAGCTTCCTTACTTTTTTTCTTTTCATTGTTGACTTTGACTCTGAAGATGGGTGTGAGACTCAATAGTTGACCATACCGAGAACCAAGCGAACGAAAGCACAAACAAAATATTACTTGTGTGTAGTCACACAGTATAGGCTACTTTATTTCTTTATGGCTGACTGAAAACTATCGTTGGTTCGGCCGGCAGCGTGCTAGACACTGGTTAACATAAAGCTGAGACAATGTATTTTTGGTACACAAATAACTTTTCACCATTTCGTTAAGTGATGATGTTCTTAACGTTTGTATGTGTTTGGCAATAAACTTATATATAATTTCATTACAAACGAAACTAAGTATGTTTGTATTGTAAGCTCAATTCGCTACCACGTCTTTTTATACTTCAGTTCACACATCTCAGTAGCACGCGACTTTTTTACACGTCGGCGTGTAAGAAAGCCGTGTTGGCCGTGTGGTTTCCGGCAGACTAGAATAGAATCACTCCGTCTCTTCCCGTGGATGTCGTACAAGGCGACTAAGGGAAATACATTATAAAACATCGATCAGGCCTCCTCAACCCGTCTGGGCAGCGTGGGGAGTGTAGGCCAAATCCTCCTTCTGTCTGGGACGGACGAGAGAGGGTCGTGCTCCTGTAGTGGAGAAAAAATGACCTGATGATGGTGATGATGATGTGTAAGAAAGGAAGTGGGAGCAAACTGAGCCCCGTTTTGCTACGTTCCCGGTGGGGTCTACACTTTATACTCTAAACTGTGAGCGTGTACTTTTTACAGTAATTTAGCTTGCGAGCTTTACTTTACTTTATTATTTTGGGAATATTCAAGAAAATTAAACGAACGTTATATCCTAAATTAAGGAATTAAGGTTTATTGATGACAGGTGTAACGTTCACCATTATCTTTGAGCCGAAGTAAATGTCCTTTGCACATGGTGCTGGTGGTGGTAGCCAAGTACCCAACTGCTTGACTGACCAGACTCTGGCAAAGAGAGGTAAGGTCACAGCGTTAAACTTCAACGAAAATCGCAGTCCAATAACATTCTTAAACGCATAGAGGATTGTTTTGTTCCTGACGTGATGAGGTTACCAGGAAGACAATAGTTGCAGCGACAGCAGAGGGGATGACTATGCCCGAATAACTGTTTCATCATCATCAGGTCCATTTTAGTCTCCACTACAGGAGCACGACCCTCTCTTGTCCGTCCTAAACGGAAGGAGGATTTGGCATACACTCCCCACGCTGGCCAAACGGGTTGGGGAGGCCTGATCGATATTTGATAATGTATTTCCCTTAGTCGCCTTGTTCGACATCCACAGGAAGAAACGGAGTGATTCTATTCTAGTCTGCCGGAAACCACACGGCCATATAACTGTTTATGTTGCGGCTATAGTGACCGCTCCCAACAGGCGGGCTTTATGCTTGTCTGCCACCCGATGTAGTATAAAAAATTCTAATCAACAGGGAAAACTACTTGTTTTATTTAAATATGATGTAGGTAGCATATGAAATTCAAAACGAGATTAAAGCTGTTCGTGGAAGAAATAATGTGAAAAAAATTCCAAAGTATGTTCATTTCACATCTGGTAAAATGAGAGAGATTCATCTAAAAATGTAATATGAGAGAGATTCATCTGAATAAGAAATATAAGAGAGATTCGTCTGTATGTTTAAAGACGATTCCGCGAAATATCTGATCATGTGGAATAATATCAGGTATCTACGGTACTATGGCAGATTTTTTTTTAATTACGGTTGGTTTAACATTTCATATTTATTTTTTAATGTCATTCTTTGCTTTTCAAATTGTTACAGTCAAATGAATCAATGCTGAGTATTAATTTATTTGAATAGCTTCCGCCCGCGGTTTTGCTCGTGTGAATGTTGGTTATCGTAAATTTTGTGGGGGGTAAAAGGGATTTGGGTTGATTTGGGATAATGTTGTAAATAATTATTCTCATTAAGAATATTATATGAAATTTTATGGCAACCGGTCCTGTAGTTAAGGCGTGAAAGCGGAACATGTTTGTTCCGCTTTCATCGTACGAGGCAGAGGCGATGAATTCCACTATCATAACTTTATGCTCGTTTGACTCAATTTTAAATACGGCTAGGGCAAATTATCAGTCCCCAAAGGGCAAATTAACAATCCCCTTGACTGTTGATGCATTCCTGCGAATGAGTGAGGTTACCCGGAACAAAGCAGTTGCTGAGTTGGCAGGGGGGATGGTAGCACGCGAGCGATATTTCATGTTGAAAGCTATGTATATATAAATAAATATACGGCTACGGTAACCGCTTCACATCAGGCAGGCCATTGTTTACCATCCAACGTAATATTAAAAAGGCATAGTTATTCATAAGCACGTATTTTTCTGATACAGGAAGCGTGACTAAGAACTCAATTACTCAGAGCAAACTACGAAATGTCTTACAACGCATTAAATCCCTGTAAGCCTTAGCAGTAGTTGGCAGGCTCGTGGACAAAAGCAGGTCGCTGAAGCGAGCAGCGCAGTCCTATTGTTTAACGTCGGCCGGTAAGGTAGGTAGTACACCGATTGAATATAAACTAGATTTTTTTGGCTTTGATTATCATTACAAAAGTTAGTTGTCAAGTTTTTCTGCATTTTGGGGGTTGATGCTACTCACATCCCCAGACTATATCACTGTACGTATTTTTTTTTATACTACGTCGGGTGGCAGACAAGCATATGGCCCGCCTGATGTGAAGCGGTTACCGTAGCTATATTAACGCTTGCAACATAAAATATTTCTCGCGCGCCGCCACCCCCGGTGCCAACGCAGCATCTCCTTCCTTTCTTTCTGGTGACCTCACTCACTCGCAGGAACACAACAACCCTCAAGGGAATTGTTATTTGGCTGCAGTATTCTGTGAGGTGGAGGTACATTCCCCAGTCGGGTAGCTTACAAGCTTACGGGTAGCTTACAGGTGAAGTTGGCTGCGGTATTCTGTGAGGTGGAGGTACATTCCCCAGTTGGGTAGCTTACAAGCTTACGGGTAGCTTACAAATGAAGTTGGCTTTGGTTCAAAGATCTTGATGAACCACTTACACCTTAAAACGTAACCCCTGGGTGATGCTTATCAAGTAGTTGCTTTGAAGAAGTAGAGTCAAACTGGTGTGATTTAGTCGCCATGGCATGTTCACGAGTGCGTTATAGCCATTGTATGACATTAGTCCGTAATTAGGCCGGCTCGTCCAGGGCAGGGCCGCTCTCACTCAGAAAACCGTCGTGAACTAGTAGCAAGCTACTTCGTTTCGTGCGGTAAGTCTGGATCCTTGGAGCTCCTTCTCCTGTATAATATTACAACTGTACAAGAAAAAAAAAATACCCCAGGAAGGTACTGTCATACATACATAATTAAAAAAAGTATTTAGTCATTCACCAACATCGAATAAAGTTACAAAAAGAGTAATGATCATCGAGGCGAGAACGTAGAAGCGAGAGTTCAAATTGGCCACACATTTACAACTGCGCTATTGACTCGATAATACTCACTGGCGAAATACGAGTATGTATTGGGGGGGGTGTTAGGTTTTTTTTGGGTAACGGAATTTCTTGATTCGGTCGCCGCGCCAAGCCCGCGATAAAAGCTATGAAATATTACCATTCTGCACTGCTTCTATATAAGTGTGCGAAATTTTCATATTTCTCTGTCCACGCAGTTTTCGTAAAAAGGGATACAAAGTTTTTGCTTCACTTTAATATATAGATAAATTAGGAGGAGCTATAATCATATAATACTTTTCTTAATTAATTATTTTAGATTTGTTTAATTTGCGCCTTCGTGCCGCTGAAAACATTGTAAGTTCATTAATTGACGACCTCGGTCACACCTCGGTGGTCGAATGATTAGCCCCGCCCAAGACAAACATTTGTGTGCATGAACAGGTCTGTTTGTCTTGGTCTGAAAAAAATGTATTTAAGTATAATATCAGTTATCTAGGAACCATAGTGCAAGCTTTGCTTAGTTTGGGACTAGATGGCTGTGTGTAATTTGTTTATATATTTATTCTTGTCTGTCATCTGAAGTACTATACAAAATATACATATTTCTGCACTCAGTGTCTTCACACCGAAAAGGTCTGTAAGTCAAAACTAGTGTAGCAAGATGCTGGCCTTTGCTGTCGTTTTCAACTTAAGCTTATAATTTACCTGTGCTATATATAGGATGAGATTAATTTTCTTTTTGTTGTTGTTGTTGTAAGTAACTTTATTGTACAAAAATTACAGTAGAAAAAGAATGATTGCACAAATTTGTATAAAGGCAGACTTATCCCACAGAGGGATCTCTTCCAGCCGACCATTCTTTTTCTTTCTTTATTTTTTATCGTATTTTATTATATTTTTTATCGTATTTATATATATAGGTTAGATTTTTTTTTCTTTCCTAAATAATTTCATAAATGGACCTAGGATAATTAAGAAAACAAAGAAAAGGTGTGTGCTTAATAGGATCATACTGAAATGCCACTAGATGTGAGTAGATGTTACGTTAACAGCAAGGGTGCCAAGGCGTGAGCTTACTTACTCCTACTGCGATCGTCTACGCCGTAGACGATCGCAGTAGGAGTAAGTAAGCTACCGTAGACTACGGTAACCGCTTTACATGGCACCTTCTGAAAAAAAAATGCGTTGAAATGAAATTATTTTTTCCGTCATTGGGTCCTTGAGGGCACCTAAACACGTACACATTTTATAAATAACATTTTATTATACGAGTATTGTATTTTTTTTTAAATAATATACTTATATTTTTTGACATTAAGTAATCAAACATACTCTGCAAAATAATCTTAAGTATCGCAATGTACAATAAACAGTAGCGCAATCTATTCCCAATTGTTCTTAAATATATGCCCTCACTTGCTATCAATTTTCGTGCCTTATCTCTGTCTCTGTCAAATGTTTTATGTTCAAATGTTTTATCATGCCTAAAATAAGGATGAGTGGCACAATACTGTTTATGAGGCAATGATCTTAAGAGCCAAGAGGGGACCAACAGACACACGACAATTTTTAGAGTGGGAGGTCAGCAGAAGATCCATAAGGGACATCACATGCTCCGACGCATCGGGTACCCGGGTGGGCGAGGAAACAAACTGTGTCAGACCATATGCTGAAGCTCTGGACACTAAAAGACTAAAACTACTCAATTAGCGCCACCCGGGAGTCACGTGCAGGGAAACTAGGGTAAAGCCTGCAAATATTAGTAGCATCAACTCCCAAAGGTTGTAAGGTGGTAAACCTTCAAAATGTTAAATTGTTAACTACATTTGCACATCAAGTAACGTGCACACCGTTCTATTCAGCAAATATTCCGCCGACCATTTTAATGCGAGAATGCTTGTATCCAACGAGCCGTGTAACAGTACACTCCAGTCCGGCACTCACAAAATATAATATATAATGCTATGATACTAGGTACTTGATGCGCTTGGTATAAAATTGTAGAGATTTTATTTTGAAAGGAGAATTCGAAGTTGTCTCCATGTAAAGTATTTTTATCTACACTTATGTTATAAGTCTTCTGGAATGTTATCACAAACATTATTTTGCGCATGGGAAACCTTAAGGCACTCAGCAAGCGATGGTGAGAGCTATGCTCTGGGTCTCTTTGCGTGATAGAATCCGAAATGAGGATATCCGTAGTAGAACTAAAGTAATTACCATATCTCTAAGCATAAGCAAGCTGAAACGGCAGTAGACCGAATCGACAACCGCTGGGGAAAGGTTCTCGAGTAGCGACCCCGTACTGGTTGCAGTGTGGGATGACCCTTAACTAGGTAGAACAACCTCAAAAAAGTTATATGGATGATGCCTGCATCATCGTTACGATGAATACGGACTGATATGATGATGAATATGATGATAATGTCATAGAGGGTGATACTATTGTCACAGTATAAGTAATAGTACGTATAGTAAGGACACAAGTATTTAATCTTTCAGTTTAAATTTTCATACAAATCTTTATGATCACAATGAAACGTAGATCATTCTCATATTATAACATGACTCTAAAATTTAGTGACTTTTGTAAAGAATTTATATTCGAAATACATGAACAGTTAGTATGTGGTACACTCCAATGGCACTTCTTCTCCAATAAGATCTTAAAACTACTTACTGTATCTATGTCCATGCCTATAAATTTCAAACCTTTCTCACGATTTCCCAGGGAGTCCATCACCAGTTCCTGTTTTGATTAATATGGGACCACCTGAAGAGTGGACACTCTCTAACAAATAAGAATTATTAAAATTGCTGTACAATTGACGGAGAAATCATTGAAAATATATTAAAAAATAATTTTATCAAAAAAAAAGACCGACTCCAAACATTACTCTACATTTATGTATGTATACAGGCTGATCATGATGAAAAAAATATGGAAACCAATCTGGAAGTATACAAACTGAAACGTGTTTCAGGATTTTTTACGTGCAAGTGGGTTGGCTTTGATATAAACATGTTGATGAATCACTTGCACCCCAAAACATATTTTATTAGGATATGCCGTATGTAGGGACCTGAGTTAGTACATTAAGAATGTTTGAGATAAAAGTATTAAAAGATGCTCTTGAGTAGGCCCGCTTTTACTATTATGGGTACCAACTTCATTATGATTCTAACAAACTCGCCAAAAATATTACGAAAAAAATCTCTATATGAACCTTCAGTTCAAAGCACCTTTAAAATAAGCTTATTTTCCAGTTCGCCATCACCCCGGGTCTCATCAAAAAGACAAATTACGAGTAAGTCATTTAAGAAGCTGGAGCTGAGATTACCCCATACCACAGAGCAAATATCAAGCAGTGACTCGATTTGAAATATATCGCTACTTTTATTCTTTTTTTTTGTCATTTATTTTACGGCCCTGAATATAAGTCCTTAAGAGCCTGTCTTTCATATCAATTCTTCATCTTTGTCCCGATTTTCGAGAATAAATCGTCAAGAAGCAAAAAAATCCATTAATTTACCCACCATTACAGGTGGTATTCATATTTTTATACTCCGTCGGGTGGTAGACAAGCATACGGTCCGCCCGATGTGAAACGGTTACCGTAACCATATTAACGCCCGCAAATGATATATCGTTCACGTGCTGCCATCCTGACTGCGATCGCAGCAACTCCTTCCTTTCTGGTGACCTCACTCACTCGCACACAAAAACTCTCAAAGGAATTGTTATTTGCCTGCGGTATTCTGTGAGGTGAAAGTACTTCTCCAGTCGGGTAGCTTACAAATACCCTGTACCCTATGTAGACAAAAAAAAGAAACAGTGTTCTCTCTTTTATCAGAGCATCTTTCGTATGTCGGCAGAATGCGCCACGTGCACGAACGAAAGTGCTTTGGCTCTAAATATCGTGGTGAGCCACTTACACCCTGTAATAAATAGTTAGGGGGTCGTCCCATAGTTAAACAGGAGGTATAATGAGGTATATAGAGGACTAATATTACGGCTAGACAATAATTCAAAACTATGTTTATTATTTGTTACAACTAAACATTTTTACGCTTTATAAACATTTCTTACTTATTTTTTTTATTGTGTGATATTTATTAATGTCCCCGCTAAAACTGTAGATAATTTTACATTTTGATATAGGTAACTAAATGTGTACCGTTAGCAAACGGCGGTGTCTGATGTGCCGGTTAATATAGTTCGTTATTAACCCTTATTCATCTCTAGACAGTAGAGTTAAGGAAGAAAAAATGCTTTGTCTATACCAAACTTAATTGAATATTGATTTTCTTCGTAAGCCCCTCAATATCAAGCCTTACTAATTCAAACAAGTATAAAGATATTCAATTGAAAATTTTATAACGATAAAGAGATTCAATTGAAAAATTGAAGCACTGCACAATTGTGCAATGTAATTAACACTATACAATTTTACACTACTAACCAAGCCAGCGCGTTTTGAGTACACCAGGAAGCTAAAGTTTTACATATATTAACATGGCAAAGTATGGACGAGCTCAAATGTTTCGGTTTTATATAATAAATAAATAAATATTGTCACACAAATTACACAGCGCCATCTAGCCCCAAAGTAATCGAAGCTTGTGTTATGGGTACTAGACAACTGATAAAATACGTAAATACACTTTTTTTTTGTAAATACATATTTATGATACATAGAATACACCCAGACCAAGACAAACAGACATGTTCATGCACACAAATGTTTGTCCCGTGTGGGAATCGAACCCACGAGCGTTGGTGTCGAAGCCGCGTCCTTGACTGCTACGCCACCGAGCTCGTCATATGAGTTTTTCAAGCACAAAAAAATAATTGTTTTTTATCTAAAGTCGGTTATACACGTTGGCCGAGCGTTGCCCAGTGATGGCAAGCACCAACATGTAGACAGCCTATTTGCTTAGCCTTGTCATCACTTGGTGTCGCTCGCCTAGTTGGCCGAGTGAAAGCCAAGCGCCAACGTGTGTAGACGTCATAAAATGTGTACCGTAAACAATCATAACTAGCCAAAGTATATTTTATGAACGAGTGTTCTATTTTTTACTTACTTCAAATAAATATTATTTTGCAATTTTTGTTAGTTTTACAGGTTTGAATGAAGTTGACTTACTTTCTTAATATGTTTTAAGTGTGATCGTAATATCATCTCTCAATTTTAGCATGATATAACATTTTTTCCCTAATGTGTGGTTTTAGTATGATCGCAAAAATTATTTATAGATATGGTGGTTAAGGTATAATACTGAAATACCCGCAATCTGCTTTTAGAAATTCAATAAAATTGATTTCTGGTACTATCATAGTCAGTCAGGAAACTGACTGACTGATCAATCAAAGCATAGGTCACCGTGGACAACTGGATGATCAGAGATGAAGTTTAGCTTCTGTAACGAAATGTTTGTTTTTTTTAGAAAGAGAATCTTAAACCTTTTCCAAAATAAAGTACCCAAAAGTTACTCCTTACAATATCAACTATCTGTCAATGAGTCCTGTCAAAATTAGTCTCGTTGTTTCTTTTTTTGACGTGAACATGTCTTTAAAACTGCTTCCAAAGAGAGCTTCACAAGGCCATTAATTCCGTCGCAGAGTCACCTACTGAGCAAAGTCACATACTCAGACTATATACTGGCAAGAAGAAAAAGCACTGTCATTGGCGGGAACACCAAGATCGCCATTAATAAGAGAATTGAATTGGGAGTTCAAAAAAACAATTCACTTTCACACTAATGATAACAAAATCGGGGAATACAGTTTGGTGTTGCAGCTACAAATCTATTATCTCCATCCAAACTTCAATAACACCACTGGAGAGATAGATGATAAGAATTTATTACGCTAAGTAAGCAGTATGGAACATCGCACGAGGGGAAGGGAAGCATTGCCATTTTGACATAATTTTAGTGCATATACAACACACGATATACTTACAGCATACAATACACTTTTCCCGTACAACACACAACCGTGTTCATGTCACAGCCGCACCCCTTTTTATATTATGTCAGCCCTCTTAACTTAAGGGCAGGTAGCCATATTAACGCTCGCAACATGAAACATCGCTCGCGCGCCGTCACCCCGCTGCCAACGTAGCAACTCCTTCTTTTTAGTGACCTCACTCACTCGCAAGAACACAGCAACTGTTAAGGGAATAGTTATTTCGCTGCGGAATTCAGTGAGGTGGAGGTACTGCCTTAGGCGGACAGCTAACAAATACGCTGCATCCTATATCTCTGTCGCCAGAGCCCGTTTTGTTAGTCGGCAGGGTGCACCACGTGCAGGTGAGGTTGGCTTTGGTTCAACGACGTTGATGAACCACTGACTGGTTCACCGATGTTGATGTTTATAGTCACAAGATAATAATATAATTTGTAAAATATTCAATGTTATTCATACTAGCACAAGTAAAATAAATGAGCTGTCAATTAGCAAATGATATCAATATTTCAATTTAGCCCTGAAAATACGAAACACAACAGCCCGATGCTTCAGCTCGTTGATTGGGTATGTGATTGATTATTAGTAATATGTGTACGTTTTTGTTCAACTAGGTTTTATTGAATATCTATCTATATTGTAATACCAGCTGACCCGGAGAACGTTGTTTTGAAAATTATACTAAAATCGCTATAAAAAAAACCGGACAAGTGGGAGTCGGACTCGCCCACTTAGGGTTCCGTAGGTACGTAGTATCACTATTAAATTTGATATTTTTCATTATAAATAAAAAATATTGCGTCGCAAAAAATAAATAAAATATATTTTGCAATGTGTACATCAAGCCCTTTCATATGATACCCCATTTGAACTAGTAGTTTAAATTTGAAATTTCGACACCCTATAAAAAATATAGACCCCCTATTTTTTAAGATTTATTTACAAATGTATAGTTTTGAGATTTATTTCTATACTTGTAGTCTATAACGATGTTACTTGCCAAATTTCATAGTTCTAGGTCAACGGGAAGTACCCTATAGGTTTTGATTCCCTTGAGTGTGTCGAAATATGCGTTTTTTGCTGAATAAACGGCCGTAACTTTTTTCTACGTAAACTTAGCAGTTAGATTTTTTTACTACTTCATGGGACCGTAGACCTGAGTATACAGTTCAAATTTCAGCTTGATACCTCCACGCATTCTCGACATAGAAATTCTTGACAGACAGACAGACAGACTGACAACAAAGTGATCCTATAAGGGTTCCGTTTTTCCTTTTGAGGTACGGAACCCTAAAAATAGGGGTTGATGGTAGAAGGGTGAAAATTAAGGGTTATATATATTTTTCAATGCCAAATCATAAAAAAAAATTGACAATAAAATAAAATAAAAATGTTTAGTGGTGAGTCACTCTTATCATTTAGGTGTATGAAAAATAGATGTTGGCCGATTCTCAGACCAACCCGATATGCATACAAAATTTCAAAAAATTGGACCAGCCGTTTATGAGGAGTTTGGTAACAAACACCGCGGACGCGAGAATTTTATATATCTATACATATAAAATTCAAAGTCCTGACTGACTGACTGATATATCAACGCACAGCTCAAACCGCTGGGTCTAGAGATTCCAAATTTGGCAAGTAGGTTCCCTATGACGTCTAGGGGTACACTAAGAAAGGATTTTTCAAAACTCATCCTCTATGAGGGTGAAACGGGGGTTCAAAGTTTGTATGAGGAAACAAGATTTTGGACTATTTTAGTTGGACTATTTTATCATAAACTTACACGAGTTCACTTCTATAGATAAATGAGTAAACACGTGTTTGCCCAGAATTTCACGCGAGCGAAGCCGCGGGCAAAAGCTAGTTAGATATATGTATGCAATACACTATGCCCTAATTTTCTTTTCACCCGAGCACTGATTGTTAGTCAGCAGGATGCTCGACGTGGCGGTGGGGTAGGCATTGGCTCAAAGACGGTGATGAACCACTAACACCATAACTTGCACTTACTGGTTTAACCATTTTCGTCATCGTCGTCGTAAACGATCATTCATTCAAATGCTGGGATAGGGATCTCCCCTCAATCGAAGGGATTTAGAGCATACTTCATCGCACTGTTCAACTGCGGGTTGGCGGAGGCCAGTGTTTTCAGGCCACTTATATGCCACTGACTTGGCTTACCGACTGTCATCTAATGACAACAGCCGCGACCGGCTGCTTAACATGCCCTCTGAAACACGGACAAGCTCCAGACCAATAAACACGTCCAAAGATAGGCTACGGTCGACATTGTTTAACTTACGTGTTCGATTAGACTGACGTGTTTTGGGGTGTAAGTGGTTCATCAAGATCTTTGAACTAAAGCCAACTTCACCTGCACGTGGTGCACCCTGCTGACTGACGAACGAAGCTCTGGCGAAAAGAGAGGTAGGGAGCGTAATTGTAAGCTACCCGACTGGGGAATGTACCTCCACCTCACAGAATACCGCAGCCAAATAACAATTCCCTTGAGGGTTGTTGTGTTCCTGCGAGTGAGTGAGGTTACCAGAAAGAAAGGAAGGATATGCTGCGTTGGCAGCGGGGGTGGCGGCGCGCGAGCAATATTTTATGTTGCAAGCGTTAATATGGCTGCGGTAACCGCTTCACATCAGGCGGGCCGTATGCTTGTTTTCCACCCGACGTAGTATAAAAAAAAACGTGCGCAACGATGCCATCAATTCCTCTTGCTTTGAGCCATAGCTCCTATGATTGCATTAATCACCGAATTTCTTCTACCGTTGTTTACGGGGGGCAAAGTCATAGGTGAAACTACAAAACATAAGAATTATTCAATAAGCCCAAAAATGTTAATAATAAATAAATATTGTCTGACAAATTACACAGAGCCATCTAGCCCCAAAGTAAGCGAAGCTTGTGTTATGGGTACTAGACAACTGATAAACATACGTAAATACATTTTCTTTTTGTAAATACATACATAGAAAACACCCAGACCAAGACAAACAAACATGTTCATGCACACAAATGTTTGTCCTGTGTGGGAATCGAACCCACGAGCGTTGGTGTCGAAGCCGCGTCATTGACCGCTAAGCCACCAAGCTCGTCAAAATGTACAAACAAAACCAAAATACATTTTTATTTGTTCAGTATTTTTTTACCATTAATACGGCATATTTTAATTTCCTCGAAATTTAATGCAGTAATAAACACTGCAGCATTTTATAAACTTTATCGGCAATACCCACGCTTTGATATGCCTTTCAAAAACATCAAACAGAGAACGTATGTAAATAAATAAGTAAAAATTCCACAAAGTGATCTCGAGCCCTAATTTAAACGAAAATCGTATTATTATTTGAATCAAATATATTGGTTGAGGAAAACCTACTTCTTTTGAAGTTGAGGCATTTTCTTTTCATCTGTACCGATTTATTTCAGGCAATGTGATGAGCTTGTGAGAATGAATATTTTTGATTGAGACGTGGCTCCGATCTGATTGATTTGATTTTGTTTGGAATTTGTGAAATAAAAATCGTAGAAGTTTTTTTATACAACGTCAGGTACTAAACTAAAGTACGGCCTGTCTGTAGTTGAAACAAAACGAAACGAGGTGTATAGTGTATAAAACTAAAAAATAGACCAAATAAATCCGAGTTTTTATTATTTTTGTTACCAGAGCTTGCAAATATTCAAAGTCAAATAATTCATACAAATTCGATTAATTACAAGGCCTACTTGTTTTAAGCTTTATTACAAAAGTTCAGCTCCATACATTTTGGAAAACATTTGTATTAAAATAAATATCAGTTCGGCTCGGCGGTAAAAAGATACAACCATACCAATACAAACCATAATCTGCCAATCAATACAAAATTGTATTTTTACATAATATCTGCTCACGCGATATACCCATTTTAAATTATATTACATTTTGCTTTTGACGCAGAATGAGTAATTTAAAATGTGTATAAAATTGCAGTTTACATAAAAAGCAATTCAATTTCAAAGCTGAAAAATATCACAAACATTTTTCATCTCATTTGCACATTAATCTGGCTGAGTATACCTTATAAAAACTACACGCAGTAGTAAATGACATAGGCGTAGAAAAAGCTCTGAAATTACAAGTTGAAAGCTGGAAGTTGTTATGAAGTGGAAGCTTGTATTAATTCAGCAAGAATTTTGCACTCCACCATTCACGGAATGGAAAAAAAGGTGCGCGCATATTTGTTTTTCTATCTTTTACATTAGCAGCTGACTGCGATGTCATCTGCGTAGATGTCTAAAATAAACAATCATTATTAATAAACTCCGCTGAGGCATAATAAGTATTAAAAATATTTTCGAATTTAAGTAACATCTAGAATTGCAATTTTTTGCGTGCCTACCTGTCATTTAGCAAACCCTAACCCTTGTTAGTTAATCAGGAGTGTACACCACGTGTAGGTTTTGTTTGACTCAAATATTATGGTGAACCACTTACACTGCCAGCTAATTATAGTAGGTCAGTATTTCATGTAATCAATTTTATCGCCATATTGCATACTTAATATTGCTACATATAGCATAGGCTTAGTTTAAATCCAGTGTCAATATCACAAATCTGTTCCCGCAGGAGTTTCGCATGCAATTTGTAGTTGATTGTATTGCTGTCTCTTGCACTGCTGACTAGTTGAATTAATTTTCAAAGTAATAATAAACTAAATTTACTTTGATTATTAAAAGTAGCTATCTCTGTCATTCATCTAGTCTGATCTTTGATGAAGGTACTTCAACCCATATTTAAAGAGGCCTGTGTTTCTTGTTCTCTTGTCATTATTTTATCATATATGATTGCATACGCTTCATCGTAATCTAATGGTAAGGAAATAGGTCTATTTCCTTGCCAGCACCAACCTACGTAGTACCTACAGACCACGCAGTAGCTACAGGGCTCTCTGTTTGAATATCCCAGCAGTGGGATGAATGAGCGTCAACGATATTGTTTTATATACATTGTGTTATAATATATTTTGACGAGCTCGGTGGTCGATTGGTTAGCAATGGCCACTTTGACTCCGAGGTCGCGGGTTCGATTCCCGCACAAGACAAACATTTGTGTCTGTTTGTCTTGGTCTAGGTGTTTTCTATGTATTATAAGTATGTATTTACAAAAAAAAATGTATTTAAATACATTTATCAGTTGTCTAGTACTCATAACACAAGCTTTGCGCTTAATTTGGGACTAGATGGCACTGTGTAAATTGTTCAGAAATATTAGAAATTATTATTATTATTATAAATAAAATTGTGTTTCCTGTTGCAAATTAATTAATAGTATATAGTTATGAAAAGGAAATTTACGTCCTTTTATAAAATTTATTCTGTTGTATACAAATTTTCAAGCATATATTTGGCATACAGGAACACAACAACGCTCTTGGGGTTGTTGTGTTCCTGCGAGTGAGTGAGATCACCAAAAACGAAGGAGATACTGTGTTGGCAGCGGGGGTGACGGCGCGCGAGCGATATTTCTTGTTGCATTCGTATATTTTTCTTGCTTGAATACCACCCGACGTAGTATAAAAAAAATATATAAATCTCAAATATGCCCGCAGCTTTACGTTTGTTGCGTTGATTTTCATAAAACGGCTCTGTAGAAGGAATTATTATTTCAGGGCTGAAATTTAATTAGTCCGCATAAGCGACTGAAGCTGATAACATCGCCCTTCGAGTTTTTGTGTATTTTCCCTGAAAATTCTGAAACACGCTTTCGCTTTCAATACCTTTTGTAAAGGGTGCGGTGCGGTTTTGTGCGTAATGTGTTAAGGGGATTAAGTCTTTACGTTTCTATTAATTTGCTATTAAAAATATAACAAATGAATAGTACCGTAGGCCAATAAGTGATTGTTACCATCCTTAAGTGTAAGTGGTATATCTTTGAACCAAAGCCAACTTCACCTGCTCGTGGTGCACCCTGCTGACTGACAAACGAAGCTCTGGCGAAAAGAGAGGTAGGGAACCCGATTGGGGAATGTACCTCCACCTCACAGAATACCGCAGCCAAATAACAATTCCCTTGAAGGTTGTTGTGTTTCTGCGAGTGAGTGAGGTCACCAGAAAAGAAGGAGATGCTGCGTTGGCAGCGGAGGTGGCGGCGCGCAAGTGATATACTATTGTGCGAGCGTTAATACGGTTACAGTAACCGCTTCACATCAGGCGGGCCGTATGCTTGTCTGCCACCCGACGTAGTATAAAATAAGAAATAAAAAAAAGTTGGCATTCATATATACATTTTAATTAATAAGGTAATTTTTACGATTACCAACAATAAGTGTTTTTTATTAATCCCACTTTGCCTTGATGGAAAGGGCAGGCATAGACCAAATGTGGGGGTTGTTGTGTTTCTGAGTGAGTCAGATCACCAGAAAGGAAGGAATGGCTGCGATGGCAGCGGCGATGGCGGTGCGCGAGCGTTAATATAGCTAAAGGTAACCGCTTCACACCAGCCGGGCCGTATGCTTGTCTGCCACCTGACATGAAATAAAATTTTAATTAATTTAAGTAATTTTAATTTTATTTCTAGAAATTTTTATATACACTTTCCACCATACTATGACGATCCCGGTGGTGGCCGAATGACTGGCTGCTCTGACATCTATGTGATTGAAGTACCTTGGTGCCGGCACCGTACATGACAAATATTTGTGAACATGTATGTTTGTTTTGGTTGGATCTAAGTATTAAATGTACATTACAAAATAAAAAGTATTTGTGTATGTTTCACAGTATCTAGTACTTACAGCATCTGTATCTATCCATTTCTATACTTATAGGCCTTTCCCAATGCTTTACACCAAATAAGATCCTGCACCTTCCACGTTCAGCCGCTCCCAGTCGCGTTCTTGTAGGAGGACATCTAACGCTTCGTCGTACTACGCGCGGCCTCCACTCTAATACCTTCTACCCCCATCTGCTATCACTTAATCGGCAAATATCATCGGCATGTCACTTCAGCTTCCAAACTCTGAAGGCTACAATTGTTGTTCAGATAAGTAGGTACTCTTAAGGCCTTTTGAAGCCAAAGGCTTTTAATAGACATTATTGATTTTAGAACATTTAAAAAAAAACACGTTTAATTCGAAGTGCCCTAGCAAAACCAGAGAAGCAACATATATAAAAAGAATAGAAAGAACATGTATCTGGAAGGTAATATCTCTAGAGAACACCGACGTGTCCTTATATGGGACGTTATATGCTTACGTAAAACCTGCCGTGCACTCTCGCGGGATAATTTGAAGTTGAAATAGGATTTTTTTTTCACTGCCAAAGCTACTTATCTACTTATTAGTACTAGTACTTGTCGTAATTCTAATGATAGAAATGCGAAGGCATGTGTTTAATCCATTGTTACCATATTATTCTACTCTTTAGAGGGCATTGATGCCCTTTGCTCAATATCGTAACTCAGTTTCATAACTAGTTACGTTAGAAGATTATTTTAAAAAAGACGTGTGGCACTCGGGGACTGCCGCGGTAAAGCTATTGCATAGCATTTTGTATCAACTTATGCAATTATAATTTTATTTATTTATTTTATTCATGCAGTATTGCTTTTTCTTTGATATTAATTCAAGTTACACTTTTTGAGCGTGGTGACCGATAAGAAAACAAATTTTTCTATTATTAAATAAATAAAACGAGTTTCGTAGAGTCGTACAATACGTCTAATCGCACGCACACAACGCCGTGTCGAAGACTGCCGAACTGAAACGACGTTAGACGATGCATGGCCTTCAAGCCACACCTCCTTGCCCGTCGGAGTGGGGAGCGTGAGGTTTTTTCGTTACGGAATTTCTGGATTCGGTCCCCGCGCTCAAGGCCCGCGATAGAAGCTTTGCAATAGCTTAAAAAGATTCGTTTTAAAGGTAATGATATGGCCTATGAACTAATACAAACATTTAAAGCAAAATTTTAACTAAAAAGCAAAAAATAAATTGAAGTATTAAAAATTTTCCATAAAATTATCTAAATTTACCAGTTTTTCAAAGTTTTTACAAAAACTAACCCTATTAATGTATTTGCTTTTTGTATTCTGAGAATACATTTTGAGATTATCTACAAAACGGTATCAAAATTACTGCTATGGATGTCATACTTTAAGAGTTGTTGTTGTTTGAACAGGACCCTTGCGCGAGCGGTCAATGGTTATTTTGTAGATAAATATATAAATTGATGTAATGAGCAGGATAGATAGACTTTCTATCCCACTCATTCACCTAACAACAATAGCAAACCTGTCCAATTATTTGATGCCACTGGCCACTAGATGGCACTAGTGGTATTTCTACATCGCGCTATGGTTGTGTGTATAGGATTAGTTAAACCTTAAGGGTAATTTATCGTCACTCGATACGAGATGGCGTTAGTGGCAAAATTGTAACTCGTTATTAAGATTTTCTTTGTTACTCATATACCTGTTGTACGGAAATTTTTTGTTAGTAGTGGTATTGAGAAAAACCCACAGTTGTAAACCTACATGTGCAATTAAATATCGATGCCTTACAGCCGAAAAGGTATATTTCAAACTTTACAGGAGAGTGATTTAAAGTTAAAATTTTATGAAAACACACCTTGCCCATCGGAGTGGGGAGCGTGAGGTTTTTTCGTTACGGATTTTCTGGATTCGGTCCCCGCGCTCAAGGCCCGCGATACAAGCTATGCAATAGCTTAAAAAATCTTAACCAGTTATTGGTAGACGAGCTCGGTGGCGTAGCGGTCAATGACGCGGCTTCGACACCAACGCTCGTGGATTCGATTCCCACATAGGACAAACATTTGTGTGCATGAACATGTCTGTTTGTCTTAGTCTGGGTGTTTTCTATGTATCATAAGTATGTATTTACAAAAAAATGTATTTACGTATGTTTATCAGTTGTCTAGTACCCATAACACAAGCTTCGCTTACTTTGGGGCTAGATGGCGCTGTGAAATTTGTGTGACAATATTTATTTATTTATTTTATTTTATTTCAAAAAATCATTACTTCATTTTTGTTATTGCTTGTCATAGTTAGTTGTGAAAATGGATAAAAGAAATGCATTTTCGTAACTGTCTTTATTTCAAACTAACTAGCAATGACCCAGCAATTTACATCCTCACTTCCTACGCTGTATAAAATTTATTAATGTTAAAGCAAATTAATCTTCTAAAGCTATATCAGTATATAAATAAATACAGTTAGGAACATGGATTTATTTTATTATTTGTCCTAGCTGGGGACCTACCGCCGATGTTGAAGCCGATTTCCATAGCATATTTTATAGCAAACATCAAACTTGGCCTTTGTGGTAATTGTTTTTGTTTTAGCTGGTAGAAACTTTGGAGCTCTACCTATTAAGCTGAAGATGTTTGTCAACTGTCAAAACAACATATTCGATGGTAATCGGCTTCAGCTTCGGTGCCAATCAAGTTGGCGGCGAATGCCAGTTACAAAAATGCAAAACATAATCTTTTTAACTGGCTAAGAATATGTGAATAGAGAAAAAAAACTACCTAGTTATGAAACTTAGTTACGATGGTGGACGAATATTTACATGTTATGATAATAAATAAATATTGTCAGCAAATTACACAGCGCCACCTAGCCCCAAAGTAAGCGTGTTATGGGTACTAGACAACTGATAAACATACGTAAATACATTTTTTTTTGTAAATACATACTTGTGATACATAGAAAATACCCAGACTAAGACAAACAGACATGTTCATGCACACAAATGTTTGTCCTATGTGGGAATCGAACCCACGAGCGTTGGTGTCGAAGCCGCGTCATTGACCGCTACGCCACCGAGCTCGTCGTATATATAATATTTACATTAACATGCTGAGCATCGACAGTTTAATTCATAAAATACACCATACTATGTTCTAGCAAGAAACTATAATACTTACACTCAATAAAAATCATGGTGTTTTTCTGAATACAGCAATAATGCAGACTATTCTGTTTATATATCTTGATTAAGCGTACCCAACAATTGGCATAGAGCCAGAATTACCAAATTAGTGGTCCTCAGAGCCATTCTTGGCTGAATGAACAAAGTTTTTATCTGATGTTCATATAGCATGTGTTTGAGATGGGAATAATAATTGTAATTATATTTGCTGTGTTTTGTTTTTTCTTACTCAGTAAATAGATTTTTTACTAACTTTGTCGTAAAGAAGGGAATAAGAATTTGTATGTTTATTTGTACTTAAGATTGATTTCAAATTGAAGTTTTTTTATTTGAAAGCTGGTTATTTTTAAATATCGTGTGAAATGTTTTTAGGGTTCCGTACCCAAAGGGTAAAAAGGAACCCTATTACTAAGGCTCCGCTGTCCGTCCGTCCGTGCGTCCGCCCGTCTGTCACCAGGCTGTATCTCATGAACCGTGATAGTTTGTCAGTTGAAATTTTCACAGATGATGTATTTCTGTTGCCGCTATAACAACAAATACTAAAAGACAGAATAAAATAAATATTTAAGGGGGCTCCCATACAACAAACGTGATTTTTTTTGCTTGTTTTTGCTCGCAATTGATAACGGCAATAGGTAGACGCTTGAAAACTCACATAATATTTAGTTATATATTCACTTTAAAAATAAATTATTAAATAGAAATAAAACAAATATTTAAGGGGGGCTCCCATACAACAAACGTGATTTTTTTGCCGTTTTTATAGATAATGGTACGGAACCCTTCGTGCGCGAGTCCGACTAGCACTTGGCCGGTTTTATTTATTAATTATTCTTCATTTTAGAAAAAAATATACTCATCATCATCATTATCAATCAAATTTCTTCCATTGCAACTAGTTGCGAAACTAGGTTGTCTATTTATCCACCGTTAGATGTACTATATGCGATCATTTGTTTCTGCTTCCACCCGCTTTTGTGCAATCGGTCTATCTGGAGATATTATACCTACTATATTTATAATTATATTATACTAGCGGGCGCCCGCTACTTTCTTGTCCTATTTACCCCTAGGAGATAACAACTATTTTATCCCATAAGTTGAAGCAAAAACTACACACAATGTGGAAAATGTCATCAAGATCTGTTAAATCGTTTGTAATTTTATCGCGGACAAACATCGAGACACGGAATTTGGATGAGACTCGCTGGAGAAGCCACTGCATTGCCCTGTTGCCAGCCTAGACGAAATCCTGTGACCCCAAGTAGTAGAAAGCACACACACTAACCTGGATAATGTGAAGGACGTTGACGGGTTCACCAACGACGGGACATGTGTTCTGTCGACCGGTCAGCTAATACACGAACGCTCACATATGTTGCACTTCCACTAAGCCAGGCAGAGATTGATCGTAGACCGAACAGTCAGTGAACTTCTAGCAAGTATTATATTAGATGAAAGATTTTATTACATCACACGCGTCGGGGCTCAGTAGTTCATTTTTTAATTTTTGAACCGAACTGTTCTGTTCTATTAAGTAACACGGGGTGGCGCGCGTGTCGCGCGCACCAAACGTTGATTGGCCGACGCATTGAATATAATTTGCGTCGGACGTGTTGGCGGCAGATTTAAATTAGGAAGGGAAACATTTAGGATAGGAAATTAGATCAGGAATGGTTTGATGTCTGTACATTTCCCCCCACTTGAAATTCACTAGGATTTCACACGTTAAAGAATCTTCAATAATTTTTATAGTTGTGCTCGATATAACTTAATATTCATAAACTTAACTTAACTTAAAGAACAATACCATCGCAATAAGATAATATTGTTCACATATTTATATCTTAGAAAATTAATTACAAGGTAGCGGACAGACCTTGACTACAGGTCGTCGCATAGTTTTTCCGTTTACAGTTCGGAGAGTAACCACCCGGACGATATCATCGGAGCCAGGATGAACTTGATCCACGCGGGCTAACTTCCAAAACAAGGACGGAAGATTAGGTTCGTTGACAATTACCAAATCGTCTACCTTTAGGTTAGGCGGACCAGGTTTATACCATTTAGTTTTTTGTTGAAGCGTGTGAAGATAACCACGCTGCCAAATACGCCAAAAACTTTGAGTGACCTGCTTAATCATTTGACAATGAGAACGAGGGCATCGTTTGGACAAAAGCAGAGGATGTAACGCTGATGAGGATAGTTTCGCCTCATCTATACGTCCCCCCACTCGCAATAAACTCTCCTCATCAAGGAAGGGAGATAACTTTTGAAGTGATTTTTCACATTGTTTATGATTCCGTACTTGATCGACTTGCGATGTCATATAATGATTTTGAGTAAACTTAACTAGTGCCTTGACAGAATTATTGAGCTCAGAACTGGTAAGTGCAAAGAATTTTCGATCTGCCTTAGCCGTTCTTGCGTTTGAAATAAACCGAAAACACCACGCTAAAACTCTTTGAAGTTTCGTGAAAGAAGAACATTTTTCTATGAGATTCGTTAGTATATTATTTTGTACTTGAACAATGTGAAAACTCTCAGTGACTAAAGGTTTTAATTCAGGCAGCTCTTCTTTAGCTACCAGCACTTGCTTGGAAGGCCAAGAACTAGGTAGGGCTTGCAGCCAAGCAGGGCCCGTCCACCATAATGGATGGCTGGCAAGTTCAGTACAAGACACGCCGCGACTGCAGCAGTCAGCCGGATTGTCTTCCGTTGCAACGTGATACCAAAGTTCGGGACTGATCAAGGCCGTCGCCTGAACAACACGATTAGCAACGTACATTTTTAACAAATGTGGTGCTGTGTTTAACCACGACAAGGTAGTCATGCTATCGGAATAAGCTCGGACGGAGCTGATGTGAATTTTATCTTTTAGAAGGTTATGCATGTGAGACAGTACTCGTGCTAGAAGCACCGCTGCGCTTAGCTCGAGTCTATTTACTGTAGTAGGTTTTATAGGAGCTACTCGAGACTTCCCTATCAACAAATTAGTAATGGTAGGAGATTCGACATTCTGTGTGACGACACACAAATATACACAGCAGCCATATCCTTTTAATGAACCATCACAGAATCCTACTAAATGTACCTCGATAGGATCGGAAGGTACAATATGTCTTGGAAGCGAAATATTTTGTAAGTCTGACAGATTTGCCGCTATGCAATGCCATCTTTTGGCTAAATCTTTCGGGATAGCTTCGTCCCATGACAAGTTTAAACGCCACATCTCTTGTAGTAGAGATTTAGCAGCAAATACAACCGGGCCGATCCAACCTAAGGGATCGAATATCCGGGCAACTATAGAAAGTATAGACCTTTTAGTGAACTGAACATCAAACGAGTCCGAAAAAGTATACGAGAAGTTATCATCCGATGGATTCCAACGGATTCCTAATATTTTGACAAACTCCTTTCCCGATTCCTCGAAGGATTTGGAAGTTTGACAGTGATCTGGAGGAACATCGGACAAAAGACTCGGTTCGTTTGTACTCCACTTTCGAAGTTCAAAGTGACCTTTTGAAAGCAAGGACGTAATGTCTGCTTTTAACTGCCTAGCACCGTCAAGAGACGAACTTCCAGTTGTGACATCGTCCATGAAGGTTTCTTCGAACAGCACTTCAGATACACGACTCGCATATTCGGAGCCATGATCTTCCGCTAGTTGACGAAGAGTTCGGATGGCTAGATATGGGGAACTACTGACACCATATGTCACCGTATTTAGCTCGTATTCCTTTAACGGCTCGGTAGGCTCGGGTCGCCATAGGATGTGTTGATAGCACCTATTTTCAGGTCTAATTAAAATTTGCCGGTACATTTTACAAATGTCCGCGGTAAATACAACTTTATGTAGTCGGAATCTAGTAACTAAATCGATAATGTCGATTTGAAGGTTTGGTCCAACATGTACTATATTGTTTAAAGAAAAGTTACTAGTAGTCTTACTACTAGCATCGAAGACTACTCGAAGACGTGTCGTAGAACTTTCAGGGCGTACGACGCAGTGATGAGGAATAACGTATCGATCAGTAGACGAAGAGTCTGCAGGCTGCATGTGTCCTAGGTCTTCGTACTGTCTCATAAATTCCTTATACTCGTCCTTCAACTCAGTTGGTTGACTAAGACGTTTTTCCAGGTTAAGAAAACGATTAAAAGCGTGACGGTATGAGTCTCCCAAAGGGGGAGCGTCATCCTTCAACATGATTGGTACTACATACCGACCGTCGGAAGTGCGGTAAGTACCGCTTTTATATTTTTGTTCACAAATATCATCCTCGGGAACGGAAATTGTACATTTCGGCGGTTCCTCGGACTCCCAGAACCGTTGAACGATCTCATCGAGCGAGCAAGAAGACGCGAGGAGTGACGTAACGGGTTCACTGGGAATTTTATTTTTTATGTTATGAAAATACTGACCGGTTATCACCCAGCCGAACACACTGGATAGCGCGCAGGGTAATTCGGGACCGGGAGTGAAACGCGACCCGGTGTATATTTGATCAAAACATTCAACACCTAATAAAAGATCGATCGGACCGGATTTATAAAATTCGCAGTCGGCGAGATCAAGGTGCATAAAATAATCTCTGACGACTAACGGTAACGTTTTCGAAGGCAGAGCAGAAGTAATTTTAGGTAAAACTACTAATTTTAGGTCAAATTTAGGCGACTCACTCGTACGAGGTATTATCGAGCCAAAAGTGTAACCCTTTATATTACAAACAGCGTTTTGTCCAAGACCGGTAACACTTAAATTACATTTTTTAATGCGTAAACCCAATCGCCGTGCGCACGCACTCGTTATAAAAGAATCCATCGAACCACTGTCAATAAGGGCGCGCGCATACTGAAGTGAGCCATCCGCGTGATAGACGCGCACTATCGCCGAGCCTAATATTTTTGTACGATTAACCGAGGTACGACTTAAATTCTCCGACTCTGTGGCGCTAGCGAGTGTTGTACTCGTGCTAGGGTCAACTAAGTTTGAATTAACTGTATGAGTTAATAAACTTTTGTTTTCGACATGCAAAAGAGTATTATGTTTCGCGTTACAAATAAAACAAGTGGCTTTGGATCTACAACTAATATCGTCGTGACCAGACCTTAAACAATTTTTACACAGATTTGATTTTTGAACGAAATTTTTACGCTGTTCAATAGTCATTGAATGCAGTTTACCACATCGATAAATTGAATGATTTTCATTACAACATAAACAAACATAATGACTTGATTTATTATTATTATTGGAAGCGACAAATGATGATCTTTGTACAAACTTTGTAGGATGTGTACTACTGTCCTTACGCGTACTATCGACTTTCTGAGTCATACTACGAAATTGTTTATTTTTCGTGTCTGGTGAAGTGGTCGAAATGGGCTGACTAACTTCTAGAATTTTTATATAATTTTGTAAATAAACAACTAAGTCGTTGAATTTAGGAATATCATTACTATTTTGCAACTCAAAACGTTTTTTAGTTTCATGGTCAAGTGACCTTGATGCAATATAGAACAAAATGAACTCGAGTAAATCATCAATTTTTAATGCGCGCAAGGCGTTGACACTCTCATAAAGTACATCCGTAAACTCAGATAAGTTAGATAAAGACGGCTTATTGAGCGGCGTTAGCTTCAATAATTTATCCAAATAAGTTGTCGCTAAAATACGCTTGTTGTCGTATCTTTCTAATAAAGCACTATAGACTACAGAGTAATTAGCTAAAGTTATAGGAACGCCTTTAGCAAGTGTTAATGCGCTTCCCGATAAACACGAAAGTAAATAATGGAATTTTTCAATATCTGACAGTGCGATATTATTATGTATAAGCGGGACGTACCTATCTTTAAAGCATTCCCAATTTTCAATATTTCCATCGTACTTGGGAATATCTAATTTGGGCAAGCGAACCTGGGCAATAGACGAATGACTAGGCCCATCGCTAGACTTAGAAACAGTCGATGTACCAAGCGAATCGGCAAACTCGACGGCTAAGTAATATAACTCGTCGAAGGACAACAAGGATTTATTATCGTATTCATGATTCGGATTCACTAATAATTGTAATCGATTTAAGTTTTCATGTGAATCGATAAAATTCTCCCTAATTTTCTCAATCGACTTATATCGAGCCTTAAATGCCGATATTTTGGTTTTATCTTTATTGGCATTTATAGATAAATCATAAATAATTTGCATACTTTTAAACTGATATTCACGTCTATTTATGTATTGCTGCAATTCAACTTTCCCGGCTTCCGTCATCTTGTTTTAGTTTTGTAACTAATTGAAGTAAAATAGTAGTTAATATCGCCAAGTACCTAATCTCCCAACGGCAATCGGTAAGAAGTAAGTAACAACAATCTAAGTAGGAAGATATTTAAATATAATTAGGTACACAGCCGTACCCAACATTAAATAAAACTTGAAAAATTGTATTATCCGATGTACCCGGTACGTAGGTATGCAGGTACAAGTGAACAACTAGACTATTTATTATATTTTCGAGCACAACTAATTAAAAAAGAAACTCCAAAAACCCGCATCAGTCAATGCAGCAGCTTTAATTCCTTTTTACTAACGATATAACAACGTGAATAATGATATTTAGTTTTAAAATACTTTGAAATAATTCGTTACGTAATATTAGGTAACGATATTAGGTATAAAATATTAGGTATGACAGCTGCGTTACGCGGCCGCAATTATTACGGAACAAGTAGGTAAGTAGATATTTGACGCGTATACTGCGAATTTACTAAGAAATCAGTGAATCTGTGGTTATTTTTTACCACTTATGGTATTCACTGGATCTATTATGAATATAAGAATAAGATTAATTTAATTTAAAACGTAAATACTTGACGTTTAATGAGATTATGCGAGGTTTTGAGTCCTCACAGGAGGCACCATTTAATGGATGAGACTCGCTGGAGAAGCCACTGCATTGCCCTGTTGCCAGCCTAGACGAAATCCTGTGACCCCAAGTAGTAGAAAGCACACACACTAACCTGGATAATGTGAAGGACGTTGACGGGTTCACCAACGACGGGACATGTGTTCTGTCGACCGGTCAGCTAATACACGAACGCTCACATATGTTGCACTTCCACTAAGCCAGGCAGAGATTGATCGTAGACCGAACAGTCAGTGAACTTCTAGCAAGTATTATATTAGATGAAAGATTTTATTACATCACACGCGTCGGGGCTCAGTAGTTCATTTTTTAATTTTTGAACCGAACTGTTCTGTTCTATTAAGTAACACGGGGTGGCGCGCGTGTCGCGCGCACCAAACGTTGATTGGCCGACGCATTGAATATACTTTGCGTCGGACGTGTTGGCGGCAGATTTAAATTAGGAAGGGAAACATTTAGGATAGGAAATTAGATCAGGAATGGTTTGATGTCTGTACAGAATTTTTATATCAAAAAGATTAAAAATAACAACATAAAAAGTACCCTATGCCACCTTAGACTATTCCCTTAAAAAAAGAAAATTCATCGGTCCCTTTCGACGTGAAACAATAAACAAACAATAAACAAACAAACACACTTTCACATTTTAATATTAGTAAGCAAATATGGATATAAATGTCCCTGTTGACCTGCCCCTTATTCTCTTGATATTAATAAAATGACTTACCCCTTATTCGGTCCCTGGACAGGATCCAGTGACCCTATATAAGTAGAGTAGTCGATACGAGTACGCGCTATAAATGACGTTGCTGCTACCACATGCCTAATATGAATTCTTATATTGAAATCTCCAAAAAATAATTCAAATCCTATATATAATGTGGCTGCCGTATCAAAACCTTGAACGCATTATGATATGGTATGCGTAAGGCGTTGTATTTATCCTACAGCATCCACTTAGTATAATCACTGGCAATAAGGAATATTTAATGACAATTTTACTTACATTCTGATAGAAGTTTAACGTACAAATTGTAACTTTTATAATATATAAAAGTTACATTAAACGTCTCTCTCACGTGGCAGTCACATCAATACCTTGAACGCATTATTATTATGGATATTATAGTACGCGCAAGGCGTTGTATTTGAGCCACAGCATCCACTTATACATATTATTATAATCACTGGCAATAAAGGTTATTTAAAGACAATATATTTAAATTATTAATTACAATTTGTACATTAAACGTTACTCTCATAGATTGTAATTATTGTATCGTCGTCGAAACTACAAAATGTGGCAAATAGCTTAATTTGGAAGCAATAAAATATTCATTGCTTTAAAATATACTCGTAAAACTTCAATCATTTAACTGCGCCAAACTAACGGGAGAAGTTTAATGAAAGCCAACAAAAATAAGAAATTTAGATATTTCACTTATAATTGTGTACTTTGTTCAAAACGGTTTTCTCCAAATCTTGCGTATTTGATTAATAGTATTTGCCTTCAGCTAAAGATCTGTGAACAACAGGCAATTAACAATTTGTAATAATACTGTTTCGCAAGCTTGCAGAATAATTTTATGGAAGGTAGCATTTTGCCAGGGACGTAAAAAAGGACGTAAGTATAATTTTTAATTATATTTAGAGATGTCGATATAGTGTCATTAGAAATCAAAAAATATAATCAGAACTAAATAATTAGCACATACATAACTATTTATATATGAGGAGCACGGTGGCGTCGTTGCGCTTGTCGTCTTAATCGAACACGCAAGTTAAGCAACGTCGACCGTATCCTGTCTATGGATGGGTTTATTTATTTCGAACTCCTCCGTGCTTCGGAAGGCACGTTAAGCCATCGCTCTCAGCTGTTGTCATTAGATGACAGTCGTTAAGCCAAGTCAGTGGCCTTTAGGCGGATTGAAAACACCAGCCTCCGCCAACTCACAGTTGAGTAGCGTGGTGATGTATGCACCAAATCCCTTCAGTTGAGAGAATACCCATATCCCAGCAGTGGGATGAATGAGAGTTAACGACAATCATTTGCTAAAAACATACTTTATAACTATATATCGTAGATATGTCGTCTTAATAACTATTTTCTCTCAAATCTTCAATATACTTTCATTCTATATACATTGTAGTTACTGTAAGCTTAATTCGTTAAAAAAAATCTTGCCAGAAATATGCAATAGTTTCATTAGAAGTTTTTTTATAGTACAATTGCCAATAAATTTTATTAGATTATTGTATTTTAGTTTATTTAATTTAATATTCTAAATCTTGCAGTAATTGGTAACATTTTTACATAAATTTACAGTTGTTTTAAATGTTTAAACTTATGTCAAAATAATAGAGATATTATTTTGACATATGTATAGATTTTTACACTTTCGCGTTGCATGATTTATGAAATACTAGCGGCCCGGTACGTGCTTCGCTACGTATAAAGTGAAATACTAAAAAAATTTAATAAACAAAAAAAAAATTTATTAATTGGTAGCTATTTTAAAACTTAATCCAAAACATTTGGATAAACAATATTTTTTGTTTTTCCATTTTGAGCATGAATAAACAAACGGGGTACCGACTCTGGAACAGGCAACATAATTCAATTCAATTCCTCTTTGTGGCGATCGTGGTGTTCTCGCCAACAGGCAACATAAAGTCGAAGCACGTCCAAAATGAAATGACCGAATGAATGACATAACAACATGGTTGTACTGTCAACACTGAAAAGAGTTTCAATTTGACAGCACAATCCCCATCTGAAAAATGTTTCAATTTGACAGCATCAAATCAGACATCAGACAAATCCCCATTAACAAAATGATCCGCCATTTATTGAATTCATTTGTTACAAAAAATGTGATAAATGAAGAACCACTCTACCGATTTTTAGAAACAACTTAGTCCGAATAAACCCTAAACATTTGGTTTGGATAGGTGAGCCCGTTCTTGAGTTATAAAATTACAACGAAAAGTGGCATTGATTTTTATATATATATAGATAGATAGATTTGTTACAAAAAATGTGATAAATGAAGAACCGCTCTACCGATTTTGTGCAAACTTCACCTAAACCATCTACTAAATAGTCCGAATAAACCCTAAACATTTGGTTTGGATAGGTGAGCCCGTTCTTGAGTTATAAAATTACAACGAAAAGTGGCATTGATTTTTATATATATAGATAAAAACGGGAATTAACGCGACCATGCATAAGGGTATTTACAGAAACGTCAGGCTATAATAAAGGTATGTAAATACCCTTACGGATGATCGCGTTAATTCCCGTTCTTATATTTCATATAAGTATAGATTATCCAAATTGTTATAAGTATTTATTATGTACAATATTCGTTCTGAAATAATAAATGAATTATCATTTCTTAAGTGCCTAGAGCGCGTTTATTTTCGTTTCATAACTGTGAGGAAATGTATCTCACAATTCTTAAGTATTATTTACTCGGGAAATTATCTCCGCCTCCGTTGGTTTACTAAGAAAATCGTATCGGATTATTACATTGTTCTTGTAATAATAACTAAACAGGATGTGGTTTTGCCTAGAGCAGTCAGTGACGTGGGATTTATGTGACATGTAGACAGATGCTACGAAAACTCTGACAGTGATTTAATTCAATAACAATAACTTTATGTAACAAAGGTATTCCTTAGTAACTTAGAAACTGAGCAATTGTTTATTTAAGGAAAATAATAATATGATCGACTAAAAATTAATAAATGACTAGGTTAGGTTTGGTATGGTTTAATAATTGTATAATAGTCGGTAGTTTGTAATTTAATATTGGTTCGATTTATTACTATCCTTTATATAACTGCCCAGGTTTTGTAGCACTTGGAAATGCCGAGAAAAATCGTTGTTATAACTTAAACTTGAAACAATGCTATCGTAAACTTTTTTTGGGATTATTAAGAGAAATATTTAATAATTTTAATTATTTACGCAATGGACATTTGGGATCTATGGGAAATATTGTGATACACATGCACTTGCGCCCCTATCAGCTCGCCCTATCTGCTCGCGTAAGTGATTCCCGAGTTCCGCTAACCCGACACTACACCGATGATATCCCTGACATCAGCTTAAAATGATGATATAATATTTATTATAACAACTGCTGAAGGAAGATTATTGTACCGTTATTTGCAACATTATATAGTTTTGTTATATGTAGGTATGTTTTTGAAGTGAAAACTTCTTTAGCGGCGTTGTGCACTTTTTGGGATGGGTAAAAAATGTTAAACTCGCGTCAGAACATGTGACTTGATCGAAAATTCGTAAGACGGAGGGAGAGTAAACCGCCGGCGCGACGTAGGAGAGGAAGTAATATCCCTATCTCTTTCTACCGCGCGGCGTAAATGTATGCCTGCTCCTGCTGTTTATTTTTAATGTAATATAAATTGTCAATTGTCTGTTTATTTTTAATGTAATACCTATTGTATTTTGTCACATAAATGTTAATAAAGCAATTCGTGCGAAATCATTCCCTAATCATTCCAAAACATTCAAAAATGCACAACGTTAATATTCAAGTTTTCACTTCTGCCGGCACTCCCGGAGTGCAACCCGTTTTTTTTTTATTAAAATCGCGTCAACGGTTTTTCCATAAGAGATGAACAAACTAATAACCAAACACGTTCCTACTTCCTCTAATTATAATTATTATTAGTTAGATAGTTCTGAAAATAAAGGAAAATAACTAATTAAAGCAACAGCAGTTCACTGCATGTCACGAGTAAATAGGTCATTTGAGAGGAAGTGATCGACCACGACTGATGAGATTATTAACAGTTTCAGAGCATGGCCAGTAAAATAATATATTTTAAAGCCTTGTCTCCATATCATATTTGACGAGCTCGGTGGCGTAGCGGTCAATGACGCGGCTTCTACACCAACGCTCGTGGGTTCGATTCCCACACAGGACAAACATTTGTGTGCATGAACATGTCTGTAAACATACGTAAAAATGTAGTTCAGTTGTCTAGTACCCATAACACAAGCTTCGCTTACTTTAGGCTAGATGGCGCTGTGTAATTTGTCTGACAATAATTTGTCTGACAATATATAATAGGTAGGGGAAAAAGTCTTTTCGCATTATAGTATGTATGAACTTGTAATAAAATCTCTTTGGTTATACCATTTGTGTCTGGCAGGTTTTGATATCATTAAAAAGTTTATATTTTAAAAAAGATAATTCCAAATTCAAATTAGGTAAATGTGTGATTTTCATTTGTTTTTTTTACTGTCAAGATGAGTGAATCTAATGAAGAAATTCGATTCATTTTAAAATTTTACTACAAAAAAGGTAAAAATGCAACGCAAGCTGCGAATGAAATTTGTGACGTTTATGGACCTAGTGCAGTGTCTGTGAGAGTAGCACAAATTTGGTTTAAGCGTTTTCAATCAGGAAATTTTGATGTGAAAGATGCACGTCGCTCTGGTCGCCCTGTTACGGATAAAATGGATGCCATTTTTGAAAAAGTGGAGCAAAAGCGGCATATCAGTAGTTACGACGTAGCTGAAGGATTAGGAATTGACCACAAAACAGTTTTGGCGCAATTGAAAAAAGCTGGGTACACTAAAAAGCTCGATATTTGGGTGCCTCACGATCTCACTGAAAGAAACCTAATGAACCGTGTACTCATTTGCGATTCTTTACTACGACCTAATGAAAGCGAACCGTTTTTGAAGAAGCTTATAACTGGTGATGAAAAGTGGATCACGTACGACAAGAACGTGCGAAAAAGGTCGTGGTCAAAGGCCGGTCAGGCTTCACAGACTCTGGCAAAACCCGGGTTAACCCGCAACAAGGTGATGCTGTGTGTATGGTGGGATTGGAAGGGTATTATTCATTATGAGCTGTTACCGCCAGGCAGGACTATCGATTCTGAACTCTACTGTGAACAACTGATGAGATTAAAGCAAAAAGTTGAGAGAAAGCGGCCGGAATTAATTAACAGAAGGGGTGTGATTTTTCATGATGATAACGCTAGACCTCACACATCTTTAGCCACTCAGCAAAAATTAAGAGAGTTTGACTGGGAGGTGTTAATGCATCCGCCGTATAGTCCTGACCTTGCACCTTCTGATTTCCACCTGTTTCGGTCTCTTCAGAATTCTTTAGGCAATGTCAGGTTACCATCACGAGAAGACTGCCAAAACCACTTGTCGTGGTTTTTTGAACAGAAGTCCCAAAATTTCTATAGTAATGGGATCATGTCTCTACCTACAAGATGGCCAAAAGTTATCGAACAAAATGGCACCTACATACTTTAGTTAAATGTAAATAAACTTTATTAAAAAATGTTTTGAATTTTCATATAAAATACGAAAAGACTTTTTCCCCAACCTAATATATATATATGGAGTAATCTTACGATGCTTTCGATGGACAAACAAGGCTTCGACCTAATATATAATAGACATAATGAGGAGTCCGGTGATCGAATGGCTAGCAATGACCACTTTGACTCCGAGGTCGCGGGTTCGATCCCAATATTTGTGTGCATGAATATGTCTGTCTGTCTTGGTCTGGGTTTTTCTATGTATTATATGTACAAATTTACAAAAAAAGTATTTATGTACATATATCATACTTTGGGGTGTACGTGGTTCATCAAGATCTTTGAACCAAAGCCAACTTAACCTGCACGTGGTGCGCCCTGCTGACTGACAAACGAAGCTCTGGCGAAAAGAGAGGTAGGGATCGTTTTTGTAAGCTACCCGACTGGGGAATGTACCTCCACCTCACAGAATACCGCAGCCAAATAACAATTCCCTTGAGGGTTGTTGTGTTCCTGCGAGTGAGTGAGGTCACCAGAAAGAAAGGAAGGAGATGCTGCGTTGGCAGCGGGGGTGGTGGCGCGCGAGCAATATTTTATGTTGCAAGCGTTAATATGGCTACGGTAACCGCTTCTCATCAGGCGGGCCGTATGCTTATCTACGCCACCTTGTCTTGCCACCCGACGTAGTATAAAAAAAAAAAAATTAGTTATTAGTACCTATAGTACAAGCTTTGCTTTGTGCGGGACTAGATGGCGCTGTGTAATATGCCATGGACTATTTAAATTGAAATAGTAGAGATAATGCACCATACAATGTATGAAACTCATATCAGACAACAAAAAAAATTTAATTAATGAAATTTTGATATAATTATAGTTAAAAATATTATTGAAATATATGACATCCCTGGATATGCCTGATGTATGATAACATTGATAACCAGTAAAACAGACATCAATTAGAGAGGATAAATAGCAAAGTTGAAGAACGTGTCACTTACATTAGAGGCATGCACGAAGATCTTAGTTTGTGATTGAAACTTGTCCGTAGTTATCTGTTAATTAACTAATTAATTTATTACGCAACGGTATTTAATTAAAATGCAGCCCGAGTGGAGTTGACGCGTAGATATTGTGTTGAGTTGGGGTATAATAGGTTTTGCAACAACTTTGAACCAAACCCAACCTCACCTGCACGTGGTACACCCCACTGACTGACAAACGAGGCTCTGGCGGAAAGAGAGGAAGGACATAGAGTATTTTTTAAGCTGCTGGACAGGGGAAGTACCTCCACCTCACAGAATACCGCAGCCGAATAACAATTCTCTTGAGGGTTGTTGTGTTCCTGCGAGTGATTGAGGTCACCAGAAAGAAAGGAAGGAGAATACTCCTTAGTATATATAGGCTGGCAACGGATCGGAGATTGGCGGCGGTAAGGATAGCTTTCCATCAGGTGACCCACATGCTCGTATGCCCCCCTTTAACATAAAAAAAGATGTCTATAGGTACCTATTTATAGAAGAAAACTAATTCGGTCAAAGTGCAGCTTAAACCATTTAACATATTGAACTGAAATAAAATAATAGTAAAGTATTTTATGAAAATTTACACGAGACACCGGTAAGCGATGACAAGCAAAGTTAGTTAAAGATATGTGTATTTGTATGTGTCATTAATTACTTATGAAATAAAGTTATTAACGAATAAATTTTATTTCGGTTTTTTGTCAAGTGCAACACTGGCAGTAGTGTTTTTTTTTTATTATTTTACTATAAATCATTTTATTGCAACGTGCGTTACAGTAACACGGTGTTTCTATCAGCGGCCAGTTACATTTAATAAAGTAACATTTTTAAAGCACTAGGTACTCTTATTGTTCGCCCGCGAATTCGTATGTGCGAATAACGTAAGAATTTTCAGACATATCTTCCCTCAGCGGTATTTCCGAACACTTAAGACATGGGACTTCAAGAACAGAATCTATTATTTACCTTAAAAGGCTGGCAATGGATCGGTGAATCCTTGGTGTTGCTGATCTCCATGGGCGGTGGTGATTGCTTTCCACCAGGTGACCCACATGCTCATTTGGCCCCCTTTATATAAAAAATAAATAAAACATATTTTATTACCGAATGCCTGATAATAGTTATTTGTAAATAAATATCAGCCAGATCCATCCCGTGTGGTTTGAATTGTGTGTTGATCGATCAGTAAGTCAGATTATTTTCTCTTGTAAATATTTGTATAGATGTTATAATATCCATATATAGATTAAACCAACACGGCTAAGCCTTTACCAGGCCTATCTCGCTCTCATATCGTTTCTGGATTTTTATTTTCAATACGTGTAAGTACTCTCAGACGATGAAAACCAGTATTTTAAACCTTAAGCCTTAACAGTTAGGATCCAAAATCCAATAACACACGGTATGCTACAAAAAACGAACATATTATTACTCGCCTAATACCAAAATTCTGTAGTCCCTGAATACGTTACGCACCATTTATTCGATTGCTACGTAAGATATACTATATTATTATGTGTGGATAGAAAAAGGTACGACCAAGGTTACAATACTTCATTGAAATGAATATCAAAATACTTAAGTTGTACTTAAGTGGGGCTCAATTTGTTTTTCATTGAATATTAAAAACAAAAAGCTTTGTTATGGGAATGCTTATTATTGAACAGATGCCAAGACAACATTTATTTTTTTATATACCTATTTTTATTTCTGAGTGCTTAGTGCGTGTTTTTGTTCGTGTTCGATCATGCCAACGTAAACTAACCGACCAAATAGAGAAGAACTCTCATGTTGTAAATTTATAAGATGCGTGTTACATATCAAAATTATACAATACAATACAATACATTACTCTTTATTGCACCAAATACAGGATAAGAAAGTAGTAACATGATTCTAAAGTACAACGGGTGGCCTTATCGCTATAAGCAATCTCTTCCAGGCAACCTTTGGGTATAGGAAAAAAGAATACATCTAAGAGGTAGGTGGCGCAGTTAACAAAGTAAAGACATAATGAAAGACGTAAAACATACACACATACACATTGGTAGATATATAAACATTAAACTTTACAGATAACATTTAACAATAACGTGGAAGGGGGACAAGGAAAAATATATACTGACTATACTGAGACCATTGAAAGGTAATAATCTTTGACTAGCTTCTTAAAGTTCTCAAGTGTTTGAGCTTGTCGTATAGCAAGCGGAAGAGAGTTCCATAGTTGGACTGCCTGAACACAAAAGGATTTGGAAAAGAATTGAGTGGAATGAGAGGGAGTTACAAGACGAAGTTGAAGAGCACTACGAAGATTAACGCCTCGGATGTCAGAGTGATATGTGAAGGAATCATTAAGATATAAAGGCGTGGAAGGATTATGTTATATCGGGAGCGGGACACAAGTGAAACGCGTCGCTAGTTGATTCGCACTGGTCTTTATTTCATATAAAGGGCGGTGCGCAGCACTCACCTTACGTATATCTACCTACATATATAACATCCCTCCACCCATAGTTTGAACTTATACAATCAAAAGAATTTCTTATAATTAACGCGGGGCAAGTTCCGTAGCGTTCGAGTCGGAGCCTGAAGATCCGATACCTGTGTTCGGGAATTCGTTTCGGGAGTTGTATGTGCAGGACCCGGCTCGGGCGCTCGGTGTGGAGAACTCTCGATCTCTCTCGATCCCTGGACAGGGGATGCCATGATTTCTGGCGATATGCTTCCATCCTCCTCCCGTAATGGCTGAATGCTCATATTAGAGCCATGGTCCGTGGGTAAAGAACATACAGGGTTCAAATTCCTTGGATCTTCTGGTCCAAGTTGGCCCGTTAAGCTATCGTACAAGCGGTCGGTCTCCTCAGCGAGCCAGTGTCCCTTCCTTATCTGGTTCTTGTGTTTTTTCAGAGTCTTCCCACTGTTTCTATCTACGAGTTCGTATGTTACTTTGCCCAATTTCTTTCTAATCGTCCCTTCTTGCCAACTATATTTATGGTTTGTAAAGTTCTTAAATAAAATTTTGTCTCCTATTTTAAAATCGGGTCTGCGCTTGCCTCCGTACCGATTACTCTGCAAGAACTGTTGTTTCCGCACGCCGTCAGAAAGCTCGTCGGGTGTGGACGATGGCGACATGATAGGGTTGATCAAGTCTAATCTTGATCTTAACGATCTGCCAAATACAATCTGAGCAGGAGATTTACCGGTTGTACAATGAACAGAGTTACGATAGTGGAATAAATATTTTAATAAACTGTTACTGACTTCTTCGTTATTTTTACAAACAGAAATAGCGCATTTTATACCTTTTTTTACGATTTTGACGAAACTCTCAGCTTGACCATTACTCATAGCGTGATAAGCCGGGGATGTAATGTGAATGATGCCGTTTGATGTGCAGAAGTTTTTAAATTGTTCTGAACAAAAAGATGTACCATTGTCGCTTACTATAGTATGCGGAATGCCAAACCGTGAAATAAACTCATATATTTTTTTCAATACTGCTTTTGTATTGCTGCAGTTATTCATGTTATAACATTCTACCCACTTCGAATAGGCGTCTACTATTACTAAGTACATTTGATTATTTATCGGCCCGAGTAGATCTGTGTGTAATCTGTAAAATACGTGAGGAGGGTATGGCCACGGTGCTAGCGGAACGCGAGGCGGCGATGGTCTAATTAAACTACAGGTGGGGCATTTATTAATTAAATCTTCTATTGCCACTAAGGGTTTGTGATCGGTTCGTAATGTAAAGGGTGTTGTCCTGGCGTACAAATATTGATGAAATCGTTTGACTCCGAATATAATTGCGGTAGCTTCTTTTTGAATCTGAGCATAATTTTTCTCAGCTGCATTAAGAGTCCGTGAAGCGTACGATACAGGTCGCTCCACCCCGTCCGGTCCTACCTGTGACAGTATACAGCCTAGGGCCTTCGGAGACGCGTCTACAGTTAGGATGGTACTTGCCTTAGGGTCAAAGTGTATTAACGTTTTTTCGGATGCTAACCTGTTTTTAATTTCCGTGAAAGCTAAGTCGTGTTCGCTTGTCCAACACCACTTAGTCCCCTTTTTCAATAACTCATACAGGGGACTTAATATGGAGGACGCACTCGGAACAAAATTCCTATAATAATTAGCCAAGCCTAGGAATGACTGCAGTTGACTTTTATCTTGAGGTCTGCTTGCCCTCACGATAGCGTTAATTTTATTTGGAGATTTTTTTATACCATTTTTGCTGATGACGTAGCCGAGGTAAGTCACTTCGGGTTTAAAAAATTCGCATTTATCTTTGCGTAAAGTTAATCCGGCCTCCCTCAACTTTAGTAAAACGTTTTGCAGTCTGTTTAAATGCTGTGATTTGTCGTTTCCCGTTATTAGAATATCATCTAAAAATAACAATACGCCATCCATCCCAAGTATAGACTCCATGACCTTCTGGAAAATTGCTGGAGCCGAACTTAAGCCAAAAATTAATCTTTTAAACCGAAATAAACCGCGATGCGTATTTATACACGTTAAATTGTCTGGGTCGTCGATGCAAATCTGATTGTAAGCGGATGACATATCTAACTTTGTAAAGTATTCGCCGCCGTGTAGTTTTGAAAATAATTCTTGCACTGTTGGTAAGGGATACTTATCGATCAGTAATTGTTTATTTATTGTTTGGGAGTAATCTGCACACAAACGTACGGATCCGTCTTTTTTTAATACGGGGACAATTGGCGAGGCGTATTCGGAATGACTAATTTGTTCTATTACGCCCTCCGCGATTAGCCTATCAATTTCTTTGTCGAGTTTATCGCGAAGCGCGAAAGCTATGGGCCTAGATTTCAAAAACACTGGTTTTGAACCGTCTTTTAATTTAAGCTTAACTTTGAATTTATTAAAGCACCCTAACCTATCTGAAAATATGTCTTTATATTGCAAAAACATACGATCCAGGGTTAAACCAGTTTGTGACGTATTTATGCAGTGGATAGGACTGATGTGTAATTTGAATCGCTCAATAAAATCCCTACCTAACAATGGTGGCCCGCCTCCTCTTATTACACAAACGTTCAATATGTGTGTTTTTCCCATGTATGAGAAGGGTAGCTTTACCATACCTACGCAAACAATTCTACCCCCTGAATAATTAGATAGTTTTTTTGAAGTAGCCAACAATCGTACATCTTTAAATAGATTTTCGTAGGTTTCCTGAGATATTACAGTTACTGCGGACCCGCTATCCACTTCAAATTGAAAAGGCAGACCGTTAACCAACACTGTCTCAATCATAGGGGCACCGTCGATACACCGAATATTATTTAACATGAACTTACCGTCATCGTCCCCGCCCGACTCGCCTTCCTGAATGTATTTTATGCGATGACACATCCTTCGTAAATGCCCTTTTTTGTTACACTTGCTGCACGTATAACCTACAAACCGACATTCACTTTTATTGTGATTTTTACGACCGCACACTGCACACACTTCCTTATTCACAGTATACACTTGTTTTCCATGCTTAATTTTGTATACAGCTTCGCTGCCGCCGCTGGGCTCCGTTGACGACACCGCCGGCGCGGGCGCAGATGCTGCACCGGCGCGTGCGCACCTCACGCTTTCCGCCATATCTATCGCCTTCGATAGGGACAACCCGTCTATACGACTCGAGTATAGCTTCTCTCGTTCCGGACCTGGCTGCATGCCCGTTACGAACTTGTCCAGTAACGAGTCCTACTAACTAACTAACGAGGCTTTTGAATCCACAATAGACTGCGAGACTGCGCAGCCGTGCGGCCCATTGTGCTGGCGTCTCACCGGCCGATTGTACTGCGGCATAAAAATGATGCCGTTCCGCAAATGCACATCTTTTGGGGATAAAATGTTGTCTCAGTGTGCTCATCGCTTCTGAGTAGCTCACCTCCTCTAATTTTTTTGGTAGCAGGAGGTTTCTAGCTAACTGGTAGGTGTTGTCGTTGAATGCGCTCAACAGAATTGCGCGCCTCTTCACTTCCGCCTTATCCGCTGTCGCGTTAATTTCATTTGCCACAAACCATTGTTCTAATCTGCTTTCAAATGTACCCCAGTCGTTTATTTGATGGTCAAAACTGGGATACGGTCCGTAAATATTTTGTGACATTATGTTTGAGGGTAAACGTATATCCTCGTCGCCACTGTTATATCGGGAGCGGGACACAAGTGAAACGCGTTGCTAGTTGATTCGCACTGGTCTTTATTTCATATAAAGGGCGGTGCGCAGCACTCACCTTACGTATATCTACCTACATATATAACAGATTAAAAAGGATAGAGTATAACAAGCCGAGAATATGCAATTTCCTGCGAAAACGAATTGGGAGCCACTTGAGCTGAGAACGAAAGTGAGAAACATGGTCATACTTACGAAGCCCATAAATGAAGCGAATACAGAGATTTTGAAGACGCTCAAGTTTACAAAGTTGCTCCTCCGTGACGTCGATATAACACGAATCTGCGTAATCAAGGATCGGGTGGATTATAGACTGTGCAAGCGCAATTCTGGTGTCGATTGGCAGGAAATTTCTAAGCCTCCTGAGTGAGCAGGTCGCAGCAAACATTCTTCTACTAACCTCGGCAACTTGAGGGATCCAAGAAAAGGTGTTATCGAATTAAATTCCCAAATTTTTTACCCGGTCACTGAATGGTATGTGTACCCCATTATGTGGCTTACTTGCTCATATTTTGAGCAACCCGGCTAATATGCTACACGCGTCTGATAAATTCATAATATGAAACTTGTTTTCTGTTTGGTCGGTTTGTAAACGTTAACACTTTCGAACGTGACCAAAAGACTTGCACTAAGCATGCACTCTGTTTATATGTTGTTTTGAAAAGGAGTTAGATGGCGTCGTTGCATGTGTCAGTCTAATCGATCACGCAAGTTAAGCAACGTGTGCCGTAGCCTTTCTATGGATGGGTTTATTTATCTCTTCGGAAGGTACGATAAGCCATCGGTCCCAGTTGTTGTCATTAGATGACAGTCGTTAAGTCACATTAGTGGCCTTTGGGCGGCTTGAATGCCCAAAGTTTTTTTGACTCTAGGGAAATTTTACTGATCGATTTCCTGCATGATCAACGTACGGTGAATGTGGCTTACTACTGCCAATTGTTACCATTGGCAAAAGACGCCTATCGAAACAAAAGACGAAATATGCCGGTAAGAGATGTCATTCTCCTCTATGACAATGCCAAACCTCACACTGCGGCTTTGACAAGAGATATACTGGAAGAAATGCACTGGGAACCCCTTGAGCAGCCTCGCTATAGCCTTGACTTATCCCCCTGTGTTTTTTTTTGTTTGCTCCTTTGAAACAATCACTGGGAGGACAGCGATTTGGAAGCAATGAAGAAGTCGAAGAACATTTGCGCAATTGGCTTACATCCCTCTAACTTTCTACGACCAGTGTAATGTAATAATAAATGTCAAAAACAAACCCGCGGTATTTCCGTAGTTAATAAGTAACGCACGGCGCCTTTCGGCGAATTCTAAGGAACCGGCATTCGAGGCCGATTAGAAGAAGTCGTTCCGGGAACAAGCGACGAATTCTGAGAAAAGGAAAAACGTTGAAAGTCCGTTGAAATGGAAGCTACAAATGCAAGCCAATGGCGAAAGAGACGCTGAGTGACCGTGCGATGAAAACTACCAATACAAGTCATGTCCACGTGGACTGATTGTCAGTCAGACGAATGACAACTCAGATCCTAGCTAATTATTACCGTCGAAATGTTATGACCGCACAACGAACGGACCAATAGAAATTGGGCAAAAAGGGGCGTGACATGACGCCACGCGGAACCACGGAAGGGAGCGCGGGCGCGCTCGGAGAGCAGTCCTGGGGTGGCACTAAAGACGAAGAGACGCGACCACAAGTTGGCCGGTCGAGCCGCCATTTTACCCGCGAGTGAAAGATTCGGTAAAGTACTGCCGAGGGAACCAAGTGGAAGGCGTCTGGTGGCGAGTCCGCACGAGGTCCAAGAGGTAGCAGCCGCAACCTGCTGCGGGTACGAGCTTCTCACGTCGGCTGTGATGTCCACGCACTTTGCTTCGGGGCTACGAAGTCGATACGCGCGGTCTGCTGGCAGAGATGCGTCCTCACCGTGGAGTCACGGGTATGTTACAGTGAGTTATTAAGGGTCACGAATAATCGTCGTTACCAGAAGCGTTTCCGAACCATTTCATGTCGGGATATTATTGTATACTTCAATAGATTATACCTACTTCGATTTATATCTGTCCTTACGTTGTATTTCTCCATAAATGAACCCACCCCTAGAGATAAGATTTAGTACAGAGGTAACCGCTGCTCACATCAGCGAGGATCCATACTGGCATGAGTAAGTAACCAGGATCGGTTACCCGGCTGCGAGTGAGTCGGTTTCCCAAGGTAATACTATTACTTATACCCTGTACTAAGTGGTAATGGTAATAACAAATAACTATCATTACACCAGGGAATACGGAAACTCCCAAATCGGAGGCAAAAGTGTGTAGACCACGCAGGAGACTATATATAAAAATGTTAAATTAATGATTTGTGTATAAGGTTGTTCATTATTCCTTAGCATCCGCCCACAGTTGAGCAGCGTGATGGAGTATGCTCTAAACCACTTCGATTGAAGGGAGACCCATATCCCAACAGAAGGATGATTATGGCTTGATGGCGATATAATATTTAGCTAATAATAATATCCCATTGTCTCACTCAAATACTTTGCTAAGTTCCATATTAACAGGATGAAAATAAGATAATGAATTAAAGTTAAAGCACATACTCGTATATCAAATCGAAAAAAAAATCAACAACGCCTCATCTCATCGGCTCGCTGTCAACTAGGCGTCAACCTAACCCGAACGGAAAACGCTGGGCATGGCTAGGCGTCACCGCGCGGGTTGCTAGCTGTCAACTCGAGGACGACTGTCACGTCACTTACTTCCAGTCCGTTATAATGATACGGCGAGTTGACCAAACGTTTCTGGCAGTTCGGGAGCTTATCAGGGGCCCTACTGCCGTAGCTGAAGCCGATTATTACCATCGAATATTTCAAATCGAAATATAGGTCTTACGTAATTGACAAACATCTTCAGCTTAGTCGGTAGAGTTCCTGCGTTTCTACCAGCTAAGCGCAACACAAGTACTATAAATCTAAACTGGAGTTTGATTTTTGCAATAATAATTTTAACAAAAAAAACCGTCTCCAAACATTACTCTATATTTATGTACGTAGATACAGGCTGATGATGATGATGATGAACAAAATATGGGACCAATCTGGAAGTATACTCTGTCAAATAAAAAAAAAGTTTTTTCAAATCGGTTTATAAATCACGGAGTACTGAAATAATAAACCTAACAGTGGGTAGATAAATCTATACATATAATAAAACAGTAAAAATAATATGTCTGTACATTGAATATATTTACAAAAAAACAATTGGAGGCGATGGAGATATAGTAATAGAGTAAGAATTTTAAAAAAAATGTCTGTCTGTTTGTCTGTTTGTCTGTTTGTACACGCTAATCTCTGGAAGTACTGGACGGATTCGAATGAAACTTTTTTTGTTATATAGCTGTTAAGCCTGGGCAAAATATAGGGTATAATTGATTTTGGAAAGTGGAACACCTAATGCAGCACCATAATGGTTCAGGTAAACTATAAGAAATATAAAAATGACACCTTAGCAAAAGTTGTTCAGCTTGATGAGCATTTTCTTTTGAGATATAAAAATCCGAGATTTGGAACACCTGATGCAGAACAATAATGGTTCAGGTAAACTATAAGAAATATAAAAATGACGCCTTAGCAAAAGTTGTTCAGCCTGATGAGCATTTTCTGTTGAAGTATAAAAATCCAAGATTTGGAACACCTGATGCAGAACCTTAATGGTTCAGGTAAACTATAAGAAATATAAAAATGACGCCTTAGCAAAAGTTGTTCAACCTGACGAGCATTTTTTGTTGAGATTTGGAAAATCCAAGATTTGGAACAACTGATGCAGAACAATAATGGTTCAGGTAAACTATAAGAAATATAAAAAAGACGCCTTAGCAAAAATTGTTCAGTCTGATGAGCATTTTCTGTTGAGGTACAAAAATCCAAGATTTGGAACACCTGATGCAGAACCTTAATGGTTCAGGTAAACTATAAGAAATATAAAAATGACGCCTTAGCAAAAGTTGTTCAACCTGACGAGCATTTTTTGTTGAGATTTGGAAAATCCAAGATTTGGAACACCTGATGCAGAACCATAATGGTTCAGGTAAACTATAAGAAATATAAAAATGACGCCTTAGCAAAAGTTGTTCAATCTGATGACCCTTTTTTGTTGAGGTATAAAAATCCAAGATTTGGAACACCTGATGCAGAACCATAATGGTTAAGGTAAACTATAAGAAATTTAAAAATGACTGATCAGCATTTTTTGTTGAGGTATATAAATCCAAGATTTGGAACACCTGATGCAGAACAAAGTTAAATTTATTTGCATAAACAACACGTGATTACAATAAATTATTGTGTTTAAAAAAAGTAAAAAAATACGCTATAATAATAGTCAATAGAACTAAAAAAGTTTTTAAGTAACTTTTTAGTTCTATTTGCTATTATAGCGTGTTTTTTTACTTTTTTAAATCTATTTATTACAATACATAGATTACAATAAATAGATTAACAAAATATTGAATGGATTGTAAAAAAAAAACCGCGGGGTGCTACTTTTATTCTTACCTGCTACAAGTTAGACGCAATCGTTTTATTTTATTTACAAAGGTAATGTGGTCTATTTAGTCAGTTTATTATAGACGTGTACGCTAAAATTGAAATGGAACGATTGGTATATATTCGCACAAACCACGTGCAACAAAATACGTGCATTTGCGGGACGCTATGTAGCAAGATCAGAGTTTATTTGATTTGGTGGTGGAGTGTTTTAAGCAACGAGGGGAAACTGTTTTTCTTAACTGCTCCAGGAGGGACTGGAAAAACATACCTGACGAGAGCAATCCACGCTGAAATCAGGCGCCAAAATAAGATTTCGCAGCAGCATCGTCAGGTATACTACTAGGCGGAAGGACGCAAATACAATGTTCAATATCCTACTCGATTTAAACAGAATTGAAACACCGACATGCTCTGTGACACGAAACTGTGACAAAGCGAAGGTGTTTCAGGATTGCTGTCTAATCGTTTGAGATGAATGCGAAATGGCTAACAGTAAGGCACTAGAAGCTGTAGGTAGAACTTTACGTGCCCAAGAGTTTTCAAGAATATTATTAAAATTTGGGGAAGATCTTTTTTCTGAAGTAAAGTCAAAGGCAGCGCAATATAATTGAAGCTGAGATTCTCACTGGGAGTGGTGCCGGTGAAACTGTATTTATTCCGCGTATACCACACTTCTCAAAAAAAAAAACCATTTTAATTTTAAACGTACGCAGTTGTCTGTGACCACTTGCTTTGCTATGACAATAAAAAAATGACTAAAATTCGCTGGTGACAAGCTTAGGACTGGTTGTTTTTCGCATGACCAACTTTACGTGGCTTTCTCGAGAGTTAGTGACGCTTCAGGTCTGTTCATATTAGCTCCCGAAGGAAAGACTCCCTTAATTTTTGTTTTAAACTATGGTTACAATGTTAAACAAAAAAAAAAATGACTTTTAACGTATAACAAATATTTTCTTATGTATCTACATTAGTTCGTATTTGTATTAATATGCCGGAATCATAAAGTCCACGCGAACGAAGTCGCGGGCTTCAGCTAGTATATAAATAAATATTGTCAGCCAAATTACACAGCGCCATCTAGCCTCAAAGTAAGCGAAGCTTGTGTTATGGGTACTAGACAACTGATAAACATACGTAAATACATATATTTTTTTTTTATAAATACTTACTTATGATACATAGAAAACACCCAGACTAAGACAAACAGACATGTTGATGCACACAAATGTGTGTCCTATGTGAGAATCGAACCCACGAACGTTGGTGACGAAGCTGCGTCATTGACCGCTACGCCACCGAGGTCGTCATAGTCGTCGTCGTCGAGCAGATTCAGGCTGATGAAATGAATGATAAAAAAAATATAGGACCAATCTGGTATACGCTTTCAAATAAAAAAAGTTTTTTTTTCAAATCGGTTTATAAATCACGGAGTAATTAAGTAATATACATTAAAAAAAAAAGAAATACAGTCGATTTGAGAACCTCCTCCTTTGTTGGAGTCGGATAAAAATGCGAAGGGAATCGCCTTCAGCTGAGCCGGCAAGGCCCCTCGAAGCGAGGTACCTTCGTTACGATGCTGTTTATGGAGCTTTTTACATATCATATTGAAAAGCCCGAGTTGAGGCGATGCCGTTTCGTTTCCGAGTCGATATATTTGCCTTTGTGCTTCACTAAAATAAATAGCATCATTAAAGTGTTTGTTTCTCTTTGTACGTTTTACTGTACATTGGCTTGTGCTCATAAGAAGTTCTTTGATGTTATGCCAACGGCTTCTTTCTATTATTGGACAGCTCGTTATAGATAGGGAATTCATCCTCACACCAGTGCTGTTCCAGAAGCGGCTTCCTCCGTGAACTCTCAGGTTGTAGAATAAATATCCTGCCAAGGTTTACACAGATGGCGTGAAGTTCTTCAAGAAAGGCATAAAGGGGATTTCACAGGGTCGGCAATGTTGGCAAATTTTGACGAGCTCGGTGGTCGAATGGTTAGCAATGGCCACTTTGACTCCGAGGTCGTGGGTTCGATTCCCGCACAAGACAAACATTTGTGTGCATGAACATGTCTGTTTGTCTTGGTCTGGGTGTTTTCTATGTATTATAAGTATGTATTTACAAAAAAAAAAATGTATTTAAGTACATTTTATCAGTTGTCTAGTAACCATAACACAAGCTTTGCGCTTAATTTGGGACTATATGGCGCAGTGTAAATTGTCTAGAAACATTTATTTATTATTTATTATAATGTGTACTTGGATACATTTTGTCTTGAACAAGCGCCCATAAGCCGATGACTGCTATTCATCATAAAAGTATGTTTGTTTTCTGTTCTGTTGTTTCTCTGTAAAACTTAATCATACAATATTATTTCACATTTGTAATATTAGCGCAAGTACTTTTTCATATACGATACCTCTAAGGAACACTACGCCAACTAAAATTTCGATTGTTTTCTTTTTTTATCTAAATCGATTCATTACTTCAGTAACATTATGCTACTTGAATTTTATTTATAAAAGACACACAGACACAACAAAATCGACAAATACAAACCGCTAATTAAATGTATAACTCATATTATCGGTGTGTATCTGGATATGTTTGTTTTGAGTTGGCGTAGTGTTCATTGGAGGTATCGATATTATGTCATATTAGTAGTTACGTGCTTCGAAATACACGTTAAGCCGTCGTCGATCCCGGCATTCCCGGCTGTTGTCATGAGATGACAGTCGTTTAGCTAAGTCAAGCGTTTGGGCGGCTTGAAAACACTGGCCTCCGCCAACCCGCAGTTGAGCTGCGTGGTGGAGTATGCTCTAAACCCCTTCGATTTAGAGTAGGCCCGTATCCCAACAGTAGGATGATTATAGATTATTTTAATACTTATTATCCTTATCCGAACGAAGACACATGCAAAAACAAAAATATCATAAAAATCGGTCCAGCCGTTCATGAGTTATATATGATGTAACTAATACGATTTTGTTTTATATGTATTTTCAAAAATGGAGTGAACGGGGTCGGCAACGCGCGTGTGATGCCCCTGGTGTTACAGGCGTTCATAGGCTACGATAACTGCTTTCCATCAGGCGGGCCGTATGCTTGTTTGCTACTTTAGTGGTATAAAATATAATGTTTATTCACTTTATCTCCCTTAATTGCCAAACGCCGGGCGATCATGCGAAGATCACGCGTCATATGTGAAATTAAACATGACTCCTCGTTATTGAGTAGCGTAATTTAATTTATTACAGATAATTTAATCGTGTTTGAATCGTATTATCGCATGGTCGCGCTAGGTGTGTGCCAATTAGTGCTTTTACTGTAAAATCAACAATTTCAAAATGTATATCTATAGCTTTCAGTAGTCCCCTGTCATACATTCTGGCCAGAGTGGTCATGGTCATCATTATGAATCATGATGAATGATCGCTTTGATAATAAAGCGCCATTCATCGCGGACTGCAGCTTTCCTAGTGCACTCGCAAACCGAGTACTCAGTTGCGGCCTTAATCCAGTCCGTCCATCTCATGGGTGATCCTAGTACTCTATCATTGTCATATTGATCATCATCATCATATCAGCTCGCATTCATCCATAGAGTGTCACACGCCACTGCCTGACCGATCGACTTGCATGCATGATCGACATGCTATACTCCCTACAAATTTCTTGAATTCGTCGCTCCATCCAGTATGGTCATCCCACAATGCAGCCATCAGCACGAGATCGCCACTTGAGATCCTTTCTTTGTTACGGTATGTGTTTTGTTTGATTGTAAAAACTTTATTCATCATCATCATCATCAGCCTGTATCTACCCACTGCTGGATATAAGCCTTCCCCAATGCTTTCCACCAGATACGATCCTCCGCCTTCCGCATCCAGCCGCTCCCAGCCGCTTTCTTAAGGTCATCGGACCATCTAGTAGGAGGGCGTGAAACACTTTGTCGTCCTATGCGCGGCTTCCACTCTAATACCTTCCTCCCCCATCTGCCGTCAGTTACTCGGCAGATGTGACCGGCCCATTGCCACTTCAGCTTGCAAACTCTGAAGGCTATGTCGACAACTTTGGTTCTCCGTCGAATTTCTTCGTTCCGGATTCGATCCCGCAGAGAAACCCCGAGCATAGCCCTCTCCATCGCTCGCTGCGCGACCTTTAGCCTGTGTACCAGTCGGATGATCAGTGTCCAAGTCTCTGCACCATATGTCATTGCAGGGAGACGCACTGGTTGAAGACTTTAGTCTTCAAGCACTGGGGTATTTAAAAACTTTATTGCAATACAACAAATAGGTATGCAAAAAATATGTAGTATAATGGCGGGCAGAGTTCTCTTCCATTCCAACTTGTGTTATGATGTACATTAATTAGCTAATCGGAAACCCCCTTTGATTGACAGAAGACACATGTTTCAGCAGTGGGCTGAATTTGGGTTAATGTAGAGATGTTATCTATCTTGAAATATTTTAATTAAATGTTACTTTTGCGTGCTTGTTGGCGATTTTTGAAATAGTGCCTACTCCCAAATAACATATATGAATATTCACAATAGAAAATATAAATATGTATTACTAAAAACTAAAACAATTTTTTTACTGAAAACAACAATGAGTAATCACCAAAAACCATTAAACTTTTTCAAGTTGAAAGAAAAGCAGGTGGGTCCCATTTCTGATCCCAAGCGATCTAAAAAATTTCCGCAATGCGTCTAAATTATACAGAAACCATTTTCTTATTCAGTTTAATGGTCAAACTGGGTAGTTACCGCATACTAACAAAAGTACACTTGGGAATGCGAACTGAATTTTATTTTAATATCTCGTATAGTTGTATGAAATGAGGCGACTTAAGTACTGACAGTAATAAAAGTTGGTTATGACACGAACGGAACGGTTATTTGAAATTATATTTCAGTTAATAGTACGTTCTTTTTTATATGATGGGTGCAAACGAACATGTGGGTCACTCGATGGAAAGAAATTACCACCGCCCATAGAGATCAGCAACTCCAAGGGGTCGCTGATCCGTGGTCAGCCTATACTTTGTTTCTGGGGACCTCACTATCTTGCAGAAAACTGGGCCTCCCTCAATCGAAGGGGTTTAGAGCGTACTCCACTACGCAGCTCAACTGCGGCTTGACGGAGGCCAGTGTTTTCAAGCCGCCCAAAGGTCAATGACTTGGCTTAACGACTTTCATCTAACGACAACAGCCGGGACCGCTGGAACCCTCCGAAGCACTCGAAGGAGCTCGAGATTAATAAACCCATCCATGGACAGGCTACGGTCGACGTTGCTTAACTTGCGTGTTCGATTAGACTGACATCCACAACAAAGCTACCGAGCTCCTAAATATTATCGTTTATAGATACAGAAGTATTGAAACCACTACGTGAGAGCTGTCATTTCTAGCGAATAGACCAAGGAACTTGTCAAGTCTATTTCACTTTAAGTGGCAAATAACAAATAAAACATTACCAAGTTAAACAGAACAAAGATCTAAGCAACACATTGCGACACAATGCGTCAAACGACACTTCAGCTTAAGTTTCATGACGTAAACAATTTCGCGTCTTGTGCTTTGGGACAGCACTTGAGAAGTTTTTAATACGCAACTCAAATATTAGGAAGTTTGGATACATGCTATTTTGTGTTTAAGTAATATTTGCAGCCTTAAATATGTTTACTATGTAAATGAAATGTCAGCAAATTGGACGTAAACGTTACTGTCTTTGGGTGTTATCCTCCGTCATCCTAATTGTGATAAGTAGGTAATACATACATACATACCCCTTGGTGTCGCTGGTCTCCATGGGCGGTGGTGATTGCTTTCCACCAGGTGACCCACGTGTTCGTTTGCCCCCCCTCTAACATAAAAAAAATAAAAATAAAAAATACAAGGTTTAAAACTTTAAATCTTTATCTACAAAAAAAGGATCAGGAAAAAACATGCCAGCGAGTAAAGGACCGCGCGTAGAAAGATTGGCTATACTCGTATTTAGGTAAATAAACGAGTAAGATGGGCAGCGTAAAGAGATTTGAAATGCTCTTTATTGGGTCGGAGCTAGAGTCGCTATTTGTTTAACGACTTTATTAAGTGCAATTTCTGTGCTTGTACTGTTACTTATTCTATGCCTAAAGGTTGAATCAGTAAACAGTCTCTATAATAATGTACGCACGCTTACAAAAAAAAATAATTCTAATTCTGCAACTGTAGTTGCAAATTGACGTGGTGGCTTATGATGTTTAATCTTATTACTATAGCAAAGAGCATTAAAAAATTTCAAAGCGTGAACTATATGGTATAATTTTAATATTATTACACAGATATGAGCCGTTTTAAAGTTATCCATCAACATAGTAAAATAATTACACGAATCCGTGCGAAAAAATCGGGCAATACCACCACTAAACTTATTATGTGCGAGTACACAAAATATGTTCTCTTTTTTTTACAAAATTTCAAACCAACCGATATTTTCATGTATTTGTAACACGATTCACTGGATATCGTAATCAAATTTTTTATATTTCTAATGTTACTTAATAACTTTAAATAAAACTGCGAGTAAAAAAAGGATCGCCACACAAACGCAATATGACAATAAATTATTTTTTATTTGATGTTAGTATTGTATCATTTGAGTCGTGTTGGTCACAATAGAAATTGACACTTATTTGTGTAATGTGATCACAGATTTAATTGTTACTCAAACATTATATTGGATCCCTTCATGGCAATTAAAAATAAATAATTTATAATTAGAGATGTGCGATGTGCAGACTATGACTTTGGCCCACCAGCCTAGACTAGCCGATTAGTCGGTTGTAATGCGACCGGCTAGTAGGCGACTAATCCGTCAAGCTAATCACGGTTTCAGGGTTATTCGAAAATTTCCGTGACACTTCGATTACAGCTGCTTAGCAAGTCGTGACCCCTCAGCCCTACCGCCGTCTGCGAACAGGGGCCCAACCGCCGAAACTTCCCAGCCGATCCCCATCGAATATTTTGATAGCAAAAATCAAACATGGCCTTAGATTTGTGGTAATTCTGTTTATCTTAGCTGGTAGAAATAATGGAGCTCTACCGACTAAACTGATGTTAATCAATGACTAAAATGTAAGACCTCATTTTCGAATCTATACCTATATTATGTATACCGAAAGAAACTCTGTCAATATAGACCTATATTGACAGAGTTTCTTTCGGCATTTCTTCTCGTCAATGGTCATTCCGAAATGCTGGTAGATAAAAAAATATACCTAATTGTAAAAGACGTGTCTAAGTGCCCGCGAGGGCCCACAGAATAAAGAATTTTGACTTTGACTTTGAAATCAAAATATGCGATGATGGCATCAGCTTCGACGATAGGGCCGTAGGTCGGAATGATTACTTTTTTATTTTTATTTGTTTCTATAATAGTCGACAATCTTTATTCATCCCATTGGTGGAATATGGGTCTCCCCTCATTCAAAGTGGTTTAGAGCATACTCCATGCTGCTCAACTGCGGGTTAGCGGATATATTTTTTTTAAATAGAGGTATTGATCCATTTGATGAAGAAAGTGATTGATTGCTAGTAATTGATTAAACCACTGAGGTTTGTGAGATTAACTATGTACTGCATATGGAATGCAGTAGAAATATTGAATATAGAGTTATCTATATAAGAAAGAAAGAAGAAGCCCTGAGGACACAGCCCGATGCGCTGGTTCCACCAGATCCTCACCGCTTTGGAAACGTCGATGATCGAAGCTGTGTACACCCCGTGAATTAAAACATTGCTTGTGGAAGTGGTCACGGCCCTCTGCATTGAAGGTAACGACGCAAGAAGGATATGAAAGACACTTACATTGCCATTATTTCCCTTAAAAATCTATTTTCACTAGGTAAATACAACTGTTAAAGTGATACACAATACCCTCCTCTATTCCAACCTAAGCAATAAAACTCAAACAATCCAACAGAGATTTCATTCCGCCGAACACATGACGACACCCATACTTCAAACGACACTTGTGCGCCAGTTTTATGCCATAAACAATTTGTGAAGTCAGACCTCGCGTCAGGGGATCGAGCTTGTAAAGTTTCCAAGTGTATGAAGATTCGTGATTGCCTTTGATATGCGTATTTCTTTTAGCACTTAATGTTGACGTACTGTCACAGAATAGTAATTGAGACAGACAGAGACCTTTTTTGGGATGAGTTTTGGTGTGGCAATTGAACTCTAGAGATTCTAGAGTTATTTATTCTACTCTCCTTTTTTGTGCTACATCGGATGGCAGACAAGAATACGGCCATCCTGGTGTGAAACGGTTACCATATAAACGAACGCAACATGAAATATCGCTCGCGTGCCACTACTTTCATTACCAGTGTAGCAATTCCATTCTTTCTGGTGACTTCGCTCACTCGCTGGAACAAAGCCCTACCTACAACGGAATTTGTTATTTGGCTGCAGTATTCTGGGGAAATACTTCATCCCTACAGAAGTAGTTTGGGGTGTAAGTAGTTCATCAACATCTTTGAACTAAAGCCAACTTCACCTGCACGCGGTGCACCCTGCTGACTGACAAACGAAGCTCTGGCGAAAAGAGAGGTAGGGAGCGTAATTGTAACCTAGCCGAATGGGGAATGTACCTCCACCTCACAGAATACCGCAGCCAAATAACGGTACCCTTGAGGGCTGTTGTGTTCCTGCGAGTGAGTGAGGTCACCAGAAAGGAAGGAAATGCTGCGACGACAGCAGGGGGGGTGGCGGCGCGCGAGCGATACTTTATGTTGCGAGCGTTAATATGGCTACGGTAAACGCTTCACATCAGGCGGGCCGTATGCTTGTCTGCCACCCGACGTAGTATAAAAAATAAAAATAAAAAATAAAAAAGTAAGAAGGAAGTATTTCCCCAGTCGGGCAGCTAATTATTGCGTTGCCCTACCTCTCTGCCAGAGCCTCGTCAACGAATTAGAAGGGTGCACCACGTGCAGGTGATTATAGCATTGGCTCTAAAGATCCTAGTGTAAGCCACTTACTCTTTTTCCAGAGCTGTGTCTTTCTTTTTAATCACAAGTCAAGCCCGGTCATTTGATAGGCATGCGCGAGGATATAGATCCAACGCGTAGAGGCCCCTTTGAGAAGTTTGATGTAATGTTGTACGCCCGCCGTAACCCGCTCCAGGATCTGTCAATAGAACGACATACCCATGAGCAGGTCTCGGCAGGCGTTGAGACTATTGCGAAGTCTGATTGAAAATAAATAGGTTATGGATACCGGGCTATTACAGAAGAGGGATGGACGCCTGACATAACTGCTTATATTGCTAGTTATTTGCGGCAAGCGGTGGCATGCCACTCACTAAATAGGCTCCAGAAATGCCAGGAAATCGGCCGAGGGCAACATCCGTGTGAGTGATTCAGGTATGTCGAGAGGTGTGCTGCGCTTTCTCCGAAGTTACTCGCGGCGTGATGCCCTTTAACACTTCCACCCCTGGAGCATATAGCTCTAACGGCTCCTCTCTGGACGACCACCGAAGGCATTATAATTATTATTATTTAAATAGATGATTTCGGCCAACTTGCCAGAATATTATAAATATTAAAAAAAAGGAAAAATTCACCACCCCGTATCTTGTTTAGTAGTGTAATACTTAATAGGTTGATGGCGCCACACTGCGACTTCATAGCAATAAAATATAAAATGTAAAAATTCGCCACCATCAAACCTTTCTGGCAACTCAATTGGAAGAGCACTCGACCGGTAATCGAGAGGTCGTGGGTTCATATCCCACCTAGGCAGAGGAGGTGAATTTTTCCATTTTTAAAATATTTATAATACAATTTTAGTGTTATAAACAGATGCCCGATGAAGTTTCCAATTCATTAATTTCACTTCAGTGATAGTAAGGTTTTAAACTGGATCTAGAACTAGTAACTCATGGAGCGTAAGTTTTCAATGCTGAACTATCAGTAAACTGTACCAGGACGAGCGAAAATAACTAAGTTTAGTAAGGAAGATATTGTCGTGAGTTTGGTTATATTTGATAAAGTTTTGTTTCTTTGTATCAAATAGAGATATCTCTGGTTATATTGGATAAAAAAATCAGTATTTAATATTGACACTACATTTTGTAGGATGTAGTAAAGATATTGTTTAATTACTTACATAAAAGAAAATAGTGGCGGCGTGCCGCTATTTTTTTGGGAGTGCCAACTGAAGTGAAAATTTGAACAATTAGGTGTGTATTTATTGAATCGTAGGAAAATAATTTGTACCACTCAGAGCATTCTCTTTTTCTAACTCTCGTATGTGTATTTCGGGAACTAGCTTCGATCAACAGTATATTGTTGATCGAAGGGAACGAGAGTAGCGTCGACCTAACACGGAGAGCAAAGGTCGACTGACGAACAAATAGCGCACAGGCAAACATGTGGCGCGGGACCTGCCCGCCCCGTCCTACCTCATACCGCACCAAATAGACCGGTGTCGGTTATGGTAACAGTGTCGCCAGTTCAATGGTTTTTTCCCCCATTTCAAAAAATGCCCAACGCGCTTAAAGAAATCTTCACTTCAAAATATACACCTGAACTTATTTTCCAAAATATATTGTGGCAAAATATTGGCGTTGTATAACATCTGCATAGGTATTAGTGCTGAGCGATGGTCAAATCGGCATCATGTTATATATATATGTCGAGGTCATATCTTAAAATTAATCACATCATAAAGTGGTTGACCATTTCATGAAATAATTGTATTTCCTGATATTGTCAGCTAAAACTGGTCATATCGTTTAAATGTCAGCGTTTAATGGTACGTCAATCCACGTTTTGCTATATCATTAATGTAGGGTTTGCGTGATATAGGTTTAATAATATCGCCGGTCGGAACCCAGACGCACTGTACATAATCTAAATTCGTCTGAGTTTCGAAATTAGAAAATTGAAGACAACTAGACGACCATATTAAAGTAACTTGTAGTTTGATAGAACTGTCAGTCATTTGACAGATTGAGCGAAATCAATTAGACTTTAATATTCATTGTAAAGAAGACAAGACAACAGGAAAGACAGGTCAGCTAGCTGACCCGACAGACGTTTCTTCTAAAAGAAAATAGGCACGCATATAATTGTCAATAAATTTGATTGCAACTCATAATATTTAAGTTAATGTATTTACAAAAACAAGAAAACTACAAAACAGGGACATCAATATTGTTACAGCGATTCCTCGGCATAGCTTATGTAAAATGATGTTTGAGCCCAGCGAAGGAAACGATGTTGTCGTTTTCGCCTTAGTATAGAATGTTTATCCCCATATATTTGTCTTGTATCATCACTGAAGAGGCAAGTTAAATCTGAACACACAAATCTTGAAACGCGAGTAGTGGCAACAAAGAAAAATAATAGCTGTCACGCGCTGCTCCCATAAATACACGAATGTGAAAAGAGAACGAAAGTGCCGCGTATTTTAAGCGTTTATCTTGAACCTTTTGCTGACAGCGCAAAATTAAATTATTACTTTCACTGAGGTTATAACTAGAGTGACAAAAATAAGTGCTCTTCCACTTTAAGGATAAAATCTGTTTATTTACCTTAGAGGTATTTATGAAAATTTTGAAAAATATGTGATGTTAATGTTGGGGTGTAAGTGGTTTATCAACATCTTTGAACCAAAACCAACCTCATCTGCAATTGATGCACCTTGCTGCCTGACAAACGAGGGTCTGGCGAAAAGAGAGGTAGGGCATAGCGAATTTTTTAACGTGCCCGACTAGGGAAGTACCTCCACCTCACAGAATACCGCAGCCAAATAACAATTCCCTTGTAGGTTTGCCACTACACATAAGTCACCAGAAAGATAGGAAAGATTATAGGCTGGCAATGGATCGGCGACCCCCTGGTGTTGCTGATCTCCATGGGCGGTGGTGATTGCTTACCATCAGGTGACAACACATGCTCGTTTGCCCCCTCTCATATAAATAAAAATGCCAAAGTGAATAGAACATCCACCATCTTAATAATGTGCAAAGTGATGTTCATGCCATCTCATAACGATGATTGTACTATATGGCACTTGTACGTGAGCACTTTTTTGTAAGATTATTATAGAATTTTATTTAGTACAGTAAACAGATTTTAATTATACGGCCCGCCTCAGGGACTATTCCCTTCAAAGGTCAAAAGACGCAAGGAGATGATTCAACACACACAAGTAAGGTTGATTTTGGTTCATAAATAAGCCATCACCGCATTACAGTTAACAAAAACCGGAAACTAATCCTTTTGTAAGAAAAGGGGACGTCTAAGGTACCTTTCGTATATAAGGCAAACGCAAGGGTTGACAAATTTTCCGGAGCATATGTACAAGACATATAAATTTATATATAACCTACATACCCTAGCATGTTTATAAAGTTGTAAATTGCAACTTACAATATTTGTAATTTTTATATTTTTGTAATTATCTGAATTGTGTTACCTCAGAGACGTGCGCAAAGGACTGCAACACAGTTTAATATTAACGCGGTCGTACGTTACTGTTTTTATATAACTATGTGCTTATGTTGTTATATAAATTCTTTACTCCCCAACCCCAGCCAGTGGGGAGTGTAGGCCAAATCCTCCTTCTGTCTGGGACGGACGAGAGAGGGTCGTGCTCCTGTAGTGGAGACTAAAATGACTTGATGATGAAATTCTTTACTATAATACCAGCGATCAAGGTACACAGCAAGCCAATATTGTCTAAATACGTACCGATTAAAACCTATGTGACTTCGTATTATAAAAATATTATCAAAATATACGTGAACGTGACACCTTTTTATAGAAGTACTCTTCTGAGTTATTCAGTACCTGAAGTGTTAAAGAGGGGAGATTAGGTTCCTTCTAACCTCTCTGTCCTTATCTTTTGACCCGACGTTCGACAATTTCCTTCCCTTGGGAATTAACGAAACTCGTAATTCATTGCTCCTGAAACTTTTTAACAATGCAAAACCTTCCACTCTTGCTAAATACAATTTGATAGCAGTCGTAAATATAAACCGATTTTACTGTCTGTATGTAAATTCCTATCAGTAGCGATATCAAAACGTACTTAGACTTGATATTCTAACTTTGGGTAAATGTAGAATTAAATTACATATTACCATATCTTAGAATCTTAGCAATATCGAAGTTATGTGCTTAAGAGTATTATTTCTATTCAAATCATAAAACAATACCAAATGTTTATCATCTTGATTAAGAAATTTTACTACATTCAAAGTAATTTTTTTTTTAAATAATTTGCAAGTTAATTCTTTTAAACCACATCTCAATTAAGGGAGACAAAAAATAGATAATGATCTGATCTAATTTAAAGTGTCCCTTATAGTTTCGCCATGACCGTCTGTCTGTCCGTCTGCGGCATAGCTTCATGTTTCGCTTGAAGGCTTCATGTATATAGCTATAGAGCAAACTATTACCACACGCCGGCCACTCTATACTAATATCGCGTCGTTCACTATTACAAAAACAATGACGTCTGCACAGCGCGAAATTGGGCGTGTGTGCGTGCGGAGCCCTACAAACTGTTCTAGGTTTGTCTCAGAGGTGAGTTGAGGTCGATACGAGAGAGCGGCAGGGACGGACAGGGAATTTAGACAAATTCTGTTGAAAATATTACTAAAATGAAGTTGGTAGTTATGTCAAACAGGTAGTAAACACAAGTTTCTGAACCATGTAAAATTATGGAAAAATAAAATTACTAAGAACATTGATCATTCGTAAAGTTAGTAATAAAAAGAAAAAGTTCTCAATTTTGGTTTGACGTGGCATGTTACGAATACGTCCGCGTATGCAACTAAACTATACATGAGTTAGAACCACAAAACATCACATATTTTCAGCATCAAGTAAGGCTCACACAACCATCCCCGCTGCCATCGCAGCAACATCTTTCTTCTTAATAACCTCGCTCCCTCGTTGAAACATAACAATTCTCAAGGGTATTATTATTTGGCAGTGAGATGGAAGTAATTCTTCTATCAGGCAACTTATAATTAAGCTGTACCTTACATCTCCTTTTCCGGAGCCTAGTTAGTTAATCTGATGATGCATGCACTACCCTGATGATGCCTGCTGGATGCACTACGTGAAGGTGAGGTTAACTTCATCTCAAAGACTATGGCAAGCCGCTTATACAACAACACATCGCACCCCCGCCCCTGTGCGACACTGTCACTTTTGTAAAAAAAATGCAAAAATGAATTAAATATTTAAAAATTGTCAGAGGGCGTGAGTGTCATTGTCACGCCCTCTTACGGAAACTATGTGTACTACAAAAGTAACGTTATCGCAAAAAAAGTAAGTGCTCTATGACATTTTTTTTAAATATTTAACCGTTTTTTGCACCGGGGGTACGACATGTAATATCGTAGTCAACGAGGAGACGAGTCTCCTCTCAATTGAAGAGGGTTTAGAGCATACGCACCACCTTGCTCAACTGCGGGTTAGCGGCGGCCAGTATTTTCAAGCCACCTAAAGGCCACTGACTTAGGTCAACGACTGTCATCTAATAGCAACAGCCCGGACAGACAGCTTAACGAGCCCTCCGAAGCACGGAGGAGGATATAATATAAACCCATCTATGGACGGGCTACGGTGGACAATGCTTAACTTACGTGCTCGATTATACTGACACGCGCAACGACGCCATCGAGCTCCTCATATGTAATATGTTATGCAATAAATAAATGTGATACATTCACATAACTTTATAAGAAATACTGATCTTGCTTTTCCCTTTTATTTTTCTCTTTGTTTTTGTTTGGAGAAACTTTCTTTGGCTTTGACTTTTGTTATATGTGCATTTCATACATATTTGATACGCTTTGATATTGTGTCACTTTTGAGCCTAGCGTACACGGGTAAAATCGGACGAGTAGAAGTCCATTGCGGAGTTACCAGCACGCTACGAATATGAACAATTGCGTCAGTAGTCAATGTAACGCTACTCTATCGATTTAAATCTACCCGTGTACGCTAGGCTCAAGAGTGACACAATATCAAAGCGTATCAAATATGTATGAAATTTGTTTTTGTAAATACATACTTATAATACATAGAAGACACCCAGACCAAGACAAACAGACATGTTCATGCGCACAAATGTTTGTCTTGTGCGGGAATCGAACCCGCGACCTCGGAGTCAAATTGGCCATTGCTAACCATTCGACCACCGAGCTCGTCAAATTCATCATCATCAAGACGGTATAACAATTTAGAGGGAGTCATTAAATGGAGTTCAAACAACTTCTTAAACATAAACAACCATTTGCATTACAAGCCTCCACCACCAATTTAAAACCATGAAATCATATACTTGTTTCCGACACGACCAAATACGTCACGCCAAATGAAACACATTTCTTGAATGTAATTCCCAAGACGCTAGAACTTAGACGATTTAATTTGGAGAAATTACTCTAGGTTCCTTTCATTAGAATATCTCAGCTGAGACAAATGAACAAGGTGGCTGAAAGCTTGATTTCATGAAATGTATGAATATGACGAGTCAAATGTAATAAGTTGAAGTAAATTAATTAGCATTCGCAATTCAAGTTAGGAGGAAAGATGTAGAAGTTATGTTGTAAATTAATTACAAAAAAGCAATTTTTTTATGACCACGATTTCCACAAAATAACACCTGAATAGTTTATTGATCTAGGTGTTATTTTGCAGAAATAAAATTTACAGATATACGTTGGGGTGTAAGAGGGGTGTGCAGGTGAAGTTGGCTTTGGTTCAAAGATGTCGATCTTTGAACCAAAGCCAACATCACCTGCACGCGGTGCACCCTGCTGACTGACAAGCGAAGCTGTGGCGAAAAGAGAGGTCGGGAGCGTAATTGTAAATAATTTTATATATTTGAAAATTGCCTGTAAATTTGATTTCCGCAAAACACCCAGGACGGGAATCAAACCTGCGATTATTGGCCCAAAGCTATTTTCTTCAAAAAATTTGATATAACTTGATTTCCTTCTCGTTTGATGATTGCATTTTCTGCAGATGCATCAACCCATAATCATCCCACTGCTGGAATAAGGGTATCAGTCATTGAAGAAGTTTACATTGTACTTCTCCACGCTGCTCAACTGCGGGTTGGCCTTAGCTCGAAAACACTGGCCTCCCAGTGTTTTCGAGCTAAGGCCCACTGACTTGGCTTAACGACTGTAATCTAACGACAACAAATGGGACCGACGGCTTAACGTGCCCTTCGAAGCACGCAGGAGCTCCAGATAAATAAACACATGCAGGGATAGGTTGCGGTCAACGTTGCTTAACTTGCGTGTTCCTCAAATCCATTAATCACTCCCTACATAATATATATAAATACAAATACAAATTGTCTTTATTGTGAACAACAGGTTTTACAGATGTTACAAGTTTATATCGATCCATTCTGTGTTCCACCACTTAGGCAAACAATAATTATTAACTTTAACCAAACACTAATCATGCACCTTACAGATTTCTGTCATTCTGATAATCACTAACGCTATAGTAGCATTTATCAACTAACAGAGCATGGAATTTCTTTTTAAAATCAGTAATTTCCTTAATGCTACGTATTTCTTCTGGTATCCTGTTGTAAATACGAGGCATACTGATATGCCAGAAAAGACGCTCTTACTTAATAAAGCCGTTCTCGCAGGCTTGGAAAATATTTTATTTTTGTGTCTGTCACGTGACTTAAAATTAAATAGCTCCATGTTAGTTTTAACGAATAAGGCACATTCAAAAATATACAAACAGGGCAGAGTTAAAAGCTGATATTTTTTAAACAACGGTTTACATGAATCGGTCTGTTTTAAACCATACATGGCTCTGACATAACGCTTTTGGGCTCTAAAAGCGTTGTGTCAGATAAGTACGGAGTAGCTAGAGATAAATAAAACCATCCATAGAAAGGCTACGGTTGATGTTGCTTAACTTGCGTAATTGATTAGTTTCTAGCTCCTCACTGCTTCCTATTCTCTGCTATTATGCATGCCAGGGCAGGCTCAGAAGTGATATAAGATGCAACACCCCCACTGAAGCTTACTGTTGGCTTTAGAGCAACATCCCTCTAATTGAATTGCGTTTCCTGTAAGGTGGAGGTATTCCCAGTTGGGCTGCTCTTGATTCCCCTTTCCGTGCCCTATATTTCCTTCGCCAAAGCCTTATTTACTGATCGACAGGGTACAACACGTATATAGAATGATTGCGAGCTATTTATACCATGATCTTTTTTTTTTTGTAGTAAAAACTTCTTAGCGGCATTGTGCACTTTTAGGGATGGGTAAAAAAATGTTAAACTCGCGTTAGGACACGTGACCTGATCGAAAATTCGCAAGACGGAGAGAGAGTAGACCTCCGGCGCGGCGTAGCAGAGGAAGTAATCCTCCTCTCTTTCTACCCCGCGGCGAAAATATAAGCCTGCTCCTGCTGTTTATATTTAACGTAATATAAATTGTCATATTTGTGTACGATAGCGCAATAAATGACTATTGTATTTTACCACATCAATGAGTACTCTTATACTGATAAATAAAGCAATACGTGCGAAATTATTCCCTAACTGGAATGGTTATAAATATTCAAAAATGCACAACGTTCTGCCGGCACTCCCGTAGTGCAACCCGTTCTTTTTAATTTAATTTGAAATCAACGAGTCTTCTGTGGCGAACTGAAATCTCGCGATTATAGGCTATCTACTTTACATTTTTTTATTCTTTATGTAAGGACATCTCAATAATATAAGCATAGATAATTATTTTGATAGCTTAAAAACTTTTCGAGATATTATGATAACTTGAAAAATCACAATTTTGAACTATCCTGAAAACTCTACATGCGAAAGGCTAGTTGATTATGTAGTCACATTTTGCAGTATCAATGAAAAAAAAAATTAAAAGTAAAAAGTTTTTTTTTCCTTTAGTCTTCTTTAGAACAAATAATCTAAAAACTAAAACACACACATAATAACCGACAATATATACATACGTAAAATGTCTTCCACTGCAACTCAATTTGAAGACTGTACTTGAAATTCATTGAAACGAAATTGAGAGAATCAAATTTCGTAGAAAAAGATCAAAATTAACATTTATAGGTGTAACTAAAGCAACCTAACCGTAGCATTGGTTCAATACAGCGGAGCGACTTGGACGCTTTCCAGGTCCAATGACCAGAAATTGCTGCAATGAAAGAAAATAAGTGATGTCCGTATAGAGGTAAGCCGTGCACTGTAATACTGAATTTGATTTTATATATATTTTTATTGTAGGAGACGTATATTAGTTTCCGTTGCATTTACACAAGAAAAAGATTAACTGACGCCATCATCATATGAGGAAATGGTACAGTTTTTTTTTGACAATTTACACAGCTCCATCTAGTCCCAAATTAAGCGCAAAGCTTATACTATAGGTACTAGACAATTGATGAATATATATTTTTTGTAAACACTTACTTATAATACTTAGGAAACGCCCAGACCAAGACATACATCTTTCACACAAATGTTGGTCTTGAGCGGGGATTGAATCCGCGACCTCCGAGTCAAAATAGCCATTGCTAACCATTCGACCATCGAGCTTGTCCAATTGATACGATTTTTTTTATACTACCTTGGGAGGTAGATAAACATACGACCCATCTGATGTGAAGCGGTAACCGCAGCTAAATATCGCTCACGTACCGCCATCCCCGCTGCCAATGTAGCAACTCTTTCCTTTCTGGTAACTTCACTCACTCGCAGGAATACACCAATTCTCAAGTGAATTATTATTTGGCTGCTGTATCCTGTGAGGTGGAGGTATTCCGCAATCGAGCAGCCCATAAATACCCTATCTCTCTAAAAGCTACCTTTTTCTTTCCCGTCACGTGCTCGTTGTTTCAATGGAATACTGCCACCATAATAATACTGCCACTATACCGGGTGTCCCACGGCCATGCCACATGGAGGGAAAATATATTAAATATTGAAAACAGAATATTTTACTGAAAGAAGATATCATTTTATTTTTTTAAATAAGTAGAAATGCATTCACGGATTTTTTGAAAATCATCTTTCAGCAATTCAATCACCAGAAGACATCATTTTATTTTTTATAATAAATAGAACTGCTTTCACAGATTTTTTAAAAATCACCTGCCTTAACCGGGAATCGAACTCGTGAATTGTACAAAAAACCATTATGTATTTTATTACACGCTTTGAAAGAGTTAATCATAAGGATTATATTTTAAAAAATAGTCCTTATAATTAACCCTTTCCTTTTTATTTAATACACTTTCCCTCCATGGCCGTGGGACGCCCTGTATAATATTATAGTATTATATGACTATGTATAAACTAGACTGAAGTCTGAATGTCACTCCACTAACTAATTTCAGTTATTAAAATTAGATGTCTGGCTCACTTATTTTCAGATATCTTTGTCTATTAAGTATTCACTGACTCTATGATAACAATGCCTTTATTTCAAGAAATTAGATGTTTTTTCAAGATATTTTGATATGATTTATATTTATTATATAATTATGATATATAAAAATATATTTCAAGCTATGTATCGTGTTCTTCTTCTTTGTCAACCTCTATTGATCCCTCTGCTGGGATAAAGTTTAGAGGTTTTAGTTTACAGGTTGGCGGACCACTGATTTGGCTTAACAACTGTTATCTAGCGAGAACAAACGGGACCGATGGCTTAACTTGCCCTCCGAAGCACGGAGGAGCTCGAGATAAATAAACCCGTCCAGGGATAAGCTACGGCTGACGTTGCTTAACTTCTGTGTTCGATTACCCTGACACGTGCAACGATGCCATCAAGCTCCTCATTAATTTCAGTCAAGAATATATTTCAAGCTATGTCTAAGTATTAGTCTAAGTATATACATATTTATTTATTTAATCAATTTACAATGATTATGTAACTATGCCACTGATTAATATCCATACTTAGTGTAAGAAGTTCATCAAGATCTTTGAACCAAAGCTAACTTCACCTGCACGTGGTGCACCCTGCTGACTGACAAACGAAGCTCTGGCGAAAAGAGAGTTAGGGAGCGTAATTGTAAGCTACCCGACTGGGGAATGTACCTCCACCTTACATAATACCGCAGCTAAATAACAATTCCCTTGAGGGTTGTTGTGTTCCTGCGAGTGAGTGAGGTCACCAGAAAGAAAGGAAGAGATGCTGCGTTGGCAGCGGGGGTGGCGGCGCGCGAGCTATGTTTTATGTTGCAAGCGTTAATATGGCTACGGTAACCGCTTCACATCAGGCGGGCCGTATGCTTGTCTGCCACCCGACGTAGAATAAAAAATAATAATAATACTAAGCGTTCGCACGCTTACTGTTGACACGCGCACCACGCATACATTCCATGTCTATTATATACTTAGTATGTCTCTACAAATACGTACAAAACTTGCTCCTATAATCTAGGAGTCTGCAAATCATAATTGACGACAAATTGCTAAAACATTGCAGGCTTTAGCTCCGTTATTCTCTTCATCTACAATACAAAGCCTTCTTTGTTTGTAATCGCCAGAGATAATGAAGTATCCAGCGAAATATCGATGCAGATAGTAACGGTGCTCCGCCATTGTATTCAACAATAGCTTTAAGAATTTCACGAGACGATACTGTGTTAAGAGCTTTTTCGGCAATACAATTCTGTTTATTATTCCACTTTTGCGTCACTATGCAGTTTTAAGACATTTTCTTGTATTATTATATTTGTTTAAGGTTATAACATAGAACTTTTATATCGAATAGTTTAGTCTAATCATGCTTGCAAAGATTTTCATGCAAAATTTCTGTTTTATTGATGAAAGTAAGTTTTTGGGGTGTAAATGGCTCTCCACTATGAGCCAAAATCAACCTCACCTACACTAAACTACTCAATTTACTAACGAGGGTCTAGCAAAAGGAATGGCACAGCGTATTTTTGGATACCCGACTGGGGAAGTACCTCCTTACAGACTACCGTAGCCCAATAACAATACCCTTGAGTGTTGTTGTGTTTCTGTGAGTGAGTGAATTCACCAGAAAGAAAGGAGTTGCTGCTTGGTAGAGGGGGTGGCGGCGTATGAGCGATATTAATGTTGCGATTGCGAATGTTAATATGACTATGGCAATCGCTTCTCATAAGGCGGGCCGTATGATTGTCTGCCACCCGATATATCCTAATCCTGAAAGATAAGAATCCTGAGTGCAGTGAGGGATTCAAAGTAGGAATCATCAAAACAGTATTGCTCCAGAAATGGAGACTCTACTTATACTATTTATCACGCTTTAAGAAAAAATTAATAAATGCAACTATAGTAACAATGTAAGAATAATACTTTCATTCTCACTACTTGAGGAAGAACATCTTATTTTGTATACTATATACAACTATATAAAATCCTAATTTGAGTACGAGTAAACAACTATGAGTGAAAGCAAAATTAATTTCGCGTGTTTTTTTTTTTTGGACATACTTTTTTGTTTAATTTGGCAAGCGCGCGGTTAATTTATTATACATCCTGTGACTTGTTCATACAGTGTTCATGATTGATCTATTTGGTAATTGGAACTGCTACTAACAATATCCATGTTCCCAATTCAAGTCAAGTTTACTCCCTAGGGATTAAATCATTGTTTTAGTCCCTGTTAACGTTTAACAAACTAGCTCTTTTCCAATCGATGTGAAAAAAATACTTTATATAGTATAGTATATTATATTATACGTATGTTAGTTTTAATATATTTTTTTATGTCTTGATAATAAACTGAGCGAAGGATTTTTTATTCAAAAGTGACATCACTTTCGCTGCACCGTGGGCCTTAATAATACGCAACAAGAAACAAAAGTAGAATATGACAGTAGTAGTCTATCTCACCATTCAAGCTGTCGGTCGTAGAAATCGACATTACTTTCCCTGGCGAGATATGTGGTTTGTTATTTTTCGTACAAGGAAAAGTGTTTACATCTACGTCAAAATATATTTATTCTTTAACTGTAGCTACTATGTTCTTTATACTATCTAGAGTGACATTCAGATACAGTAAACATAATAAAGCAGTACATAAAGTCTATCACAATGCACAATCTATTCTGACGGCCGGTGAGCATACCTAACCGCGTTACGTTCGCTTCAAAAAGTTGCAACGTGCAACGGGCCGCATTATGACGTCGCGTCGTCGAGATGTCACATGTGATAATAAAGACTTTAGTTTGTCTGTAGAATGCTCAGAATCAATATGTGATAGCATTTTGAACGCAGCTGGCGTGTTATGTAATAAAGTGTCGATTGTAGCCATTGACAATAATATTAACAGTACTTCACAGTATAAAGTAAGTATGAACGCTTCACTACTCTCTCAAACTAATACTCTAAAATGAATCTAGGGCCGTTTATTCAACACTGCACGCACACACACGCTTTTATACTTTGCAAAAACATTGTTTACGTAACAACAGAAGGCATTAACGAGCCGGCATTTGTAGACAGTGACGAAACAGTAGGCACAACACGAAGGCTTTGTAGGCAGTGGCCCTAATGCGACATTGGACGTGCCATACTGTTCTATATATTTACTGTGCCTTAGATATTTATACTCCGATAACATTGAATGCTAGACATGAGTGTTCTCGACACAGATATTCTATTGTACCTACCATATTTATGAAAAATATTGGCTTGTTATATACACTTTTGTTGTTTCCTCTATTTTTCTTTAAATTTCTTAGTGAAAGTGTATTTTGCGTAGCTAGAAGTGTATTGTGTGGGTATTTTTGAATATGTACTGAAGTTTATGTACTGAATATGTACTGAAGTAGTTCGTCGCAAATCGAGACGATTGTTTTTATTCACAATAATTTTAGATGAATTTGAAAGTTACAGTACAAATTGTAGTAACTAAAAACTAAGATTTTTTACCTAGATGCGTTACATTGCTACAGGCAGGAAAGTAAGAGGACGGCCCACTTTGACGTGGTGGACTGGTATGGAAAAATTAATAGATAAAGCCCAATTACCCAACCCGACAACCCACGATAGGCTATCTTGGCGCCGTAGGATAAAGAGAGCCGACCCCACTTAAAGTGGGATAAGGACAAGAGAAGAGAGAGACATGCGTTACATGTCTGTATTGAATCAAGACAAAAGCAAGATGAATGTCAGAAATTCACTCAGTCCCACGACATTTAGCGTAGCGGCAAGACATTAGCGCTAATAAAGAACTATTTTGAAAAGTTGTAAATAAAATGCCTTCCTCTGTGTTCTGTATTATCCTTTCTTAGTGTACTGATCAAAGCTGTTATATTTCTATATGTAACTAAGCATAAAAAACGAACACGCGAAAACTAAGCCAATTGTCTCACCTCGCAATTAGTTGGCGTAAGCAAGTCAACCTATCTGATGTTTGTGACAATTGATTGAAACAGGCAAAAAATGTGACCTCACTCACTCGCACTAACACAACAACCCTCAAGGGAATTGTTATTTGGCCGCGGTAATCTGTGAGGTAGTGGTACGTCCCCAGTCGGGCAGCTAGCAAATACACCGTACCCTCATTTTTCGCCTGTCTGTTTTCTGTCTGTTTGAGTCTGTTTTCGTCAGCAGGGTGCACCAAGTATATGTGAGATTGACTTTAGCTCTAAAGATCGTAGTGAGCTACTTATATTTATAGCAATAATCAGAAATATTTTCCCTGTGTTCCTTGTGAGACCTACCAATCCGCTTGAGTGCCTGGTTGGTTTACTAGGCGCGATATCGGGGCGGGTAAAGGTCGTCGTGCATGGTTGGTTTATTGGGCGAGAGACTCGCAATCCTGTGATATAACCGGAAGATCGGTGCGCAGGGGAGCATTAGCTGTAGGCATAGAGTCTTTACCCTGTGTTACATTTTAAATGTTGAATAAGTGATAAAAAAGTTTTCTACAATTTTCATTTTTGTCATCATTTTTGAAGTATGAATTTTTATTCAGTACCGGTGCTAGTTAGCTTTTATAATTCTCTTAATCTCTTGTGCATGTTAGGCAATATTTTTCTGTAGATCACTTTAGTTTATAGAAAGTTTGCGCGTTCACCGCTAAGAAAACCCTATTTGCTGTTTCTCCTAACTTCCAAAACACCCTTTACCATCGCCAAAACTATCGGGATTCTAGGAGTTAAATCTCCAGCGACGTTCAGTTTCATTGTCATTTAAAGGGGAAGGTCAATATGGCGTCGAATAATCTTAGGTGTGGGAAACATGGCGAAGCAGTATTTCAACTCGCGGCAGGGGCTTGTACTTTACAAAGAAGTATTCATTGTCTCCTTAGACGATTTGCATGTCTCAAAACTCTGGGATATCAAAATGCCTCATTTTATATAGGTGCCTATGGCAGGCATAATGGCCCGTCAGTGCCCCAAGCATGAGACGCATCCATTTCCTGTCATATTTATGTACATGCCTGTATAGTTGTGTCGGGCGTATTGAATATGAACACACTTTATTTTAAACTCCGTATAATGTCTATATCACAATAGTTTTATACAGTTCAGAAGAACGTACACTGAAAAGAAACACTAAGAAACACAGTAAGTACATATAGGAAGAATAAATACGAATACAATGGAATTTAAAAGACGAAAAGTCGCGCTCGAATTAACAAGCTGACTGTTATGACAATAATATAATTTGTTATAACGTTATAACAAAAAATATTTTTTGTGAGCGCGATAGATGTCAATCGCGGTGGTGCCCTGCAACGCATGAAACAATTTATGGTGCCCTGCGACGAAACATTTTACCAACTGCGGTGCGTAAGGTGGCATTCTGTTATTGACAGTAACTGCCACATCTGTACCAATTCACTGTACCTTCGCCAATGGTTTCCTTGGAGTATATTTGCCACCTTAGTATTATAAAAAATATATCAGTACTTTTAATGAATAATCATGAAGTTAACTCAGTTAACGATTATCATATGTATATAAGTAGTATAAAAAAAACCGGACAAGTGCGAGTCGGACTCGCCCACCGAGGGTTCCGTAGGTACGTAGTATCATTATTAAATTTGATATTTTTCATTATAAATAAGAAATAATGCGTCGAAAAAAATAAATAAAATATATTTTGCAATGTGTACATCAAGCCCTTTCATATGATACCCCATTTGAACTAGTAGTTTCAATTTGAAATTTCGACACCCTATAAAAAATATAGACCCCCTATTTTTTAAGATCTATTTACAAATGTATAGTTTTGAGATTTATTCCTGTACTTGTTGTCTATAACGATGTTACTTGCCAAATTTCATAGTTCTAGGTCAACGGGAAGTACCCTATAGGTTTTGATTCCCTTGAGTGTGTCGAAATATGCGTTTTTTGCTGAATAAACGGCCGTAACTTTTTTCTACGTAAACTTAGCAGTTTGATTTTATTTTTAACTTCATGGGACCGTAGACCTGAGTATACAGTTCAAATTTCAGCTTGATACCTCCACGCATTCTCGACATATACATTCTTGACAGACAGACAGACAGACGGACAACAAAGTGATCTTATAAGGATTCCGTTTTTGCTGTTGAGGTTCGGAACCCTAAAAAAAACTAATTATCCATACGAAAAAAACTTTCAACTAGATTTGCTTCCTAAAAGTAATTTCAGTTCATGTCATGTTCGTGTGATATTAAACCAATCTTATGAATAAGCACTAAGAAGGCTAATTTAGAATTAAATTGGATAAAGTTACGTATAATAAAACGATTCCCTTGACAATACAGTCTAACATGAGAGAGGGCATTAACGTGAAAATAAATACCTACTGCGCAATTGCTCTCGTACCGTTGATCCGATTTGGAAGAAATTACAAAGTAAATCCAGATGAAATATTCGTAAGAAGCATTGTTTGAATTTCTAAAGTCAATTATGTTTAATCGAAACTCTGTTAGGTCGATACTAACACGTAGATACATTTAAATAAAATATGAATTCCCAAGGCACGACTCAAGGGTAAACGAGATAGGAACTTAGGACGAAACAAACAAGTTAAGATAAATTACTCGTACCAATTCTACTATGTAGAATGTATTATGTCGCGCAACTTTGAATCTTATTGCGATATAGTTATGTATTTTATAGATTGTTATCAATAATTGCAAGGAATCGTAATTCTGGATCGAAATATAACATTTCCCAGTAATAAAAAAATATCGATTAATCAGTCGAATTCTTTTACGTGATAACGTCTTATAAATTGATGAATGCCGGTTGCACGCACAAAAAAGCGTGACACATTGTCACGTTTCGCCTGAGCTAAGCGTGCAAGCAAGAGCGCGGAACAAGCGATAGAGAAACAAGATCGGCCTAAGCGTTCGACTTGTGACTCTTCCACTCCATCGGCGGATGTTTTCATATGACGTTATCATGTAAAATTATCGTCCGTAAACCGACTTTAAAGACAACCAATTTTTTTTTGCTAAGTCGGATGATAGAGAAGTTTATGACTTGCCTAAATTATTTACTTTTTGGCAACCTCACTCACTCACATTATTGCAACAAACCTCTAGACCTCCATCAATTGTTACCAGAGGTTTACTATCAGATGGACCTACTTCCTCAGTCGGGCAGCTCTATCGAGTAAGTGATGGTAGATGGGGGAGCAAGGTGTGAAGGTCACGCGCAGGACGATGAAACGTTGGACGCCATCCTTCTAGATGGTCCGATGACCTGAAGAAAGCAACTGGAGCCGGCTGGATGCGGAAGGCGGAGGATCGTATTTAATGGAAAGCATTGGGAAAGGCTTATATCCCGCAGTGGGTAGATACTGGCTAATGATGATGATGATGAGTGAGTTGGTGAGGTTGGTTTTATTTCACGGACTTATACTTCAAGAATTTGTACAAATTCATGCATTTACATTAGGTTATCAGCAGACGAAAAATATGCCTTGGCAAAATAGAGATTCATGATTTTCTATAAGATGGAAATACTCCCTGTCTGGTCATTCCTAACTCAATTTGGTCTGTCCTACCCAAGTTCACTGATCGGTAGTTTACATCACGTCCAGGCTAGATTAACTACCACCCACACCCAGAAATTCTCCACACTGCACCAATGGTTGCTGCTACGTATTTTTTATAATAATCATTTCATAAAGCATACAAATTTAAAAGGAACTCGATTTTTCTTTGTTTTTTATACTATTTCGGGTGGCAGATAAACATACGGCCCGCCTGATGTGAAGCGGTTAATGTAGCCATATTAACGCTCGCAACATGAAATATCGCTCGCGCGCCGCCACCCCCGCTGCCATCGCAGCATCTCCTTCCTTTCTGGTGACCTCACTCACTCGCAGGAACACAACAGCCCTCAAGGGAACCGTTATTTGGCTGCGGTATTCTGTGAGGTGGAGGTACATTCCCCAGTCGGGTAGCTTACAAGTACGCTCCCTACCTTACTTTTCGCCAGAGCTTCGTTTGTCAGTCAGCAAGGTGCACCGCGTGCAGGTGAAGTTGGCTTTGGTTCAAAGATGTTGATTAACCACTTACACCCCAAATCGATGGCGTCGTTGCGCGTGTCAGCCTAAAACAACACGTAAGTTAAGCAACGTCCACCGCAGCTTGTCCATGGATGGGTGTATTTATCTCGAGGTCCTACATATTTCAGACCGCACGTTATGCCGTCTGTCCCGGCTGTTGTCTTTAGATAACAGTCGCTAAGCCAAGTCAGTAGTTTTAGGGCACCTTGAAAATACTGGCCGACGCCAACCCACAGTTTATCAGCGTGGTAGAGCATGCTCTATGAATGAATGAATGAATGATTTATTTATTTGCTATGAATGTGGTTGAATACAGATATTATTCACATAAGTTTAGAGCCTTGACATTCAGCCAATAATGGCATGCAAAATGTACATAATATGCACGTGCAACAAATTACAATTAAGTTTTAAATCAATAGAACAGTAACAATGTTTAATAGTCAATTTATGACAATTTTATAATTTAAATATTCATTTAATGAGTAAAAACACTTGTCATTAAGCCATGTTGATAATTGAATTTTAAATAGTTTTAAGTGAAGGTCAGTTAAGGATGTGGGTAATTTATTATAAATTTTAATGCAATTAATATGACAATTCGAATGAAAATATGTTGTCCGTATTGTAGGAAACATTAGTCTACCCGGATGTCTTTTTGCTTTTACTGCATTTTGATCTCTTCGAGTAAATAAGTGCATATGTGATTTTACAAATATACAGCACTCTAGAATGTACATCGAAGGCACAGTCAATATTTTGAGTTTCCGGAAAAGGGGTTTGCATGATGTCATTGGCGGCACGTCGCAAATTGCACGAACACACTGTTTTTGAGATATAAAAGCAGCATTTATGTCTGCTGAATTTCCCCACAAGACTATACCATATCTCAGATTCGTTGCAATGTACCCATGATATGCGATTAAGGCTGTTTTTTGGTTGACCTGCTTTGTCAGTCGCCATAGTGCATATGCAAACCTATTTAATTTAGTGCATATTTTTTTTACATGCTGTTTCCAAGAGCACCGGTTGTCAATTGTAATGCCCAAAAAATTTACTTCGGGTGATTCTACAATTGGTTTATTACATGAATTTATTGTCAGTTTCGATTTCTGAGGTCTTTTATTGTAAAATCTAAGATATTTTGTTTTGTCTATATTAACGTGCAGATTATTGATGTCAAGCCAATTTATTACTTTATTTACTGTCACATTTATATCATTACTAAAATTTATATCAACAGGTTCTGATATAACAATTGAGATATCGTCAGCAAACAGTGTACATTGATGATTGGTCACGTTGGGTAAATCGTTAATATAAATGATAAACAATAATGGTCCCAGAATTGTACCTTGTGGGACACCTACTTTATTGAGTGCTAATTCGGATTTAAAAGTAACTTCTTCTTTTAAATCATTAATGTTAGTAATTTCTACATATTGATGTCGATTTGTTAAATAACTATTTAACCATTTATTTGCTACACCTCTTAATCCATATTTTTCACATTTATGTAATAAAATTTCATGAGAAACAAAATCGAAAGCTTTGCTCATATCAAAAAATAGAGCTACGGTGTCTAAATTCTTGTCAATATTTTCTGTGACTTTTTTTACCAAATTAAAGGCAGCAAGAGTAGTAGACTTGCCCTTACGAAATCCATTTTGTTCGTTTTTTTAAAATATTGTATTTCTCCAAAAAAGATGTTAACCTTTTGTGCATGGCCTTCTCAAATACTTTAGCTAGAATAGGTGTCAAAGCGATAGGCCTGTAATTACTCATTTCATTTTTTTCAACTTTTTTATAGACAGGCTTTACTACAGTAATTTGCATAAGTTCAGGAAACTCACCCTCAGTGAATGACATATTTACTAAACCCCTTCAATTGAGGGCAGACCCGTATCTCAACAGTGGGATGTATATGTGTTGATACCGAGACAATTTTTACTCCCGTGATACCCTATACATAAAAAACCGGACATGTGCGAGTCGGACTCGCCCACCGAGGGTTCCGTACGTAGGATCATTATAAATAGTTCAGGAATCTAACCCCCTATTTTTAAGATTTAATTATTAATGTATAGTTTTGAGATTTATTCTTGTACGTGTAGTCTATAACGATGTTACTTGCCAAATTTCATAGTTCTAGGGCGGGAAGCACCCTATGAGTTTTGATTCCCTTGAGAATGTGTCGAAATATGAATTTTTTGCTAACTAAACGGCCTATCTTTTTTTTACGTAAACTTAGCAGTTTGATTTTTTTACAACTTCATGGGACCGTAAACCTGAGTATACAGTTCAAATTTCAGCTTGATACCTCCACGCATTCTCGACATTCGACAGAGGGTCTTGACAGACAGACAGACAACAGACAGACAGACGGACAACAAAGTGATCTTAGAAACCCTTATAAGATCACTTTTCCGTTTTTCCTTTTGAGGTACGGAATCCTAAAAATCACAAAGTAAAGTCAGATTTTTAAAATAACTGACTATTGTGATAAAATCAAAATTATTATTTGTTTCAGCTGACATACTTTATGCTATGTTGAAATAGCGAGTTTGTGATCTGTCTTTCTTACATGATGTATTATACTCGATCTGTCAGTCCTTTTCTATTCACATACACAAAACCCAGGCAAATAGATGGGCGTCTATTTTTAGGTAATTGACCGTAACATTTGAATTTATCTTTTTTGGTAACTACTGATGAAACGAATGCCCACGACACAGGCCTAGTCTAGCGTATTGTGATAGGTTTTTTTTATGTACTACGGGTGGCTGACAAGCAAGCAGGAGGTGGGGGAGGAAAGTCTTAAAGTCGAGGCCGAGTATTTGGCAACGAAGCGTATGGTGTCTGACCGACGAACTCAAAAAAGGACTGCCCCCTTACCACCATCTCTTATAGCGATTCAATAACTGAATAGATTGCATATTCATACCTATGAACAAGCGACTCTATTCCATTTGAAATAGAGTCGCTTATGCATTGGTATGAATAAGCATTCTACTCAGATATTGAATCGCAATAAGAGATGGTGGTAAGGGGGCTGGTAGCGGTTAGATACAGGCTGATATGACGTCTTTTGGTAGTAAAAAAAGTCTAATCATTATAACAATTCCAACACTAAACTTCAAAACAGAAGTATTTCTTTGAATATAAAATTAAAGGAGGAGAACGAAAGGATTTAAGAAACTTGGAGTGTAAATGGTTCTGCATGATCTTTAGAGCCACAGACAACTTCATCTGCACGTGGTGCACCCTGCTCACTGACTAACGAAGCACTGGCGAAAAAGAGGGCATCGCAATTGTGACCTGCCCGACTAAGGATGTACCTCCACCTAACAGAATACCGCTGCCATATAACAATTCTTTGCGGAGTATTATGTTTCTGCGAATGTGTGGTTACCAGCCCCCTTACCACCAACTCTTATTGCGATTCAATAATTGAATAGAATGCTTATTCTTACCTGCTATGATTAAGCATTCTATTCAGTTATTGAATCGCAATAAGAGTTGGTGGTAAGGGGGCAGGTAGGAAAGAGATGCTGCATTGGTCAATGGGGGTGATGGTACGTAAGCGATATTATATGTTGCGAGCGTTTATATAGGTAGGATAACTGCTTTAATAATAATAATCGTTTATTTCAGACAATTGTAATGTAAACAAAACAAGTCCATATACCTTAAACTAAAATATATATTTTTATAAGTGTTTATTTTCTTGACAATTCTATAATATATTGCCCTTAGTCGGCACTGTCGGCAGCATATTCCGCGCGGTGTCCTGTAACCGGCCACGAAAGCGTCGGAACAAAAGACCTGAAGACCAGAATTCCTCTGGAATTGAAGTTCACTCGGTGGCGCGATTGCAACCCTTCGACTCTCAAATTGTAGTTGGTCTTCACTCGGATGTACTCTACAATCACCTCGTCCTTTGTAGAGTAATGCAGGCAGGCTTTGCGGTACGATACGCACAAGTAATTACGAAGGAAAGCTAGACAGTATAAATGAAGAGTCAGAACATGTCAGTACCAGTAATGAGCGACACTGTTAGCGATGCGAGACCATCTTTTGTTTCACTAATTAACCAAGTTTTAGCCACTTTGAAAGGAAGAATCTATCTTATTTCTTATCTATTATTCGTCTTTTGACGTACCAGACTCAGCTAAGTATATATAACACAAAGAACATTATAGGCAATTTGATCTACACAACTTTGCGTGCTTCCGCCACCTATTAGTTCATGCAAATTACTGCTGGCTGGCACCAACCCACTACAGTTAGTAGTTGCATGTGACTACCGTAGCTACTTTGGTCGTCTCTATTCCAGCTGCTGCGGCCGTCTCTGCGTCTCTCCAACATCTGAAACAGAAGCATACGAGTCAGTGTGGCGGCAGTCGATTAACTATACAACATCTGAATCAATTAACTATACAAAAAATATTGTTTATCCTGCCGAAAATATAATTGCATTAAATGTTTTTTAAGAGAGATTATAGTATAGTACGAGTATACTTAAAAAAAAGCGTGTAATAACGTGATGATAGGGTGGCTTGTGGAGGGATAGAGCCTTTATTATAATTTCTTAATGCTACGGTAAAACATACAAATTAGCCATTGTGCTCTACATACTACAAGCGTGAAAGAGTTTATACAGAATTGGCTACGCGTGAGTCTATAGGCTACGATGACTGTTTACCATTAGACTTATGCTTGTTTACCACCTTAGTTGTATAAAAAAACACATCCAAATTAATACTCATAAATAACTTAAAAAATACGTATATACAAAGTTGAAATTGTTGCACATAAATTTAAATAGGTGTGATATTAAGCTCCCATAGGTTGTCCCATAGTCGGCGAAAAAACAATCAGCTACCAACTATTTTCTCGCTAAAGAAACTTACAATAGATATTGCCTTAATTTTTTTTTTCCTCTTAATTATACATTTAATTTATATATTCATTTGTTAGAAAGATAATATTTACAATAAGAATTTTTACAAATAAAATATTTACAAAGAGGTAGAAAAACAAAGGATGAAAAGAAATAAAACAAAAATTATAAATAAAAAAAATCCCCCAAACCGTTGTCCGTTGGTAACGTACCAAGAATGCTGGCAGCATTACCTCGCTGAATAGCAATGCTAATCCTCTGAGCAAGGTAATGGCCAGCCCTCTGGTCACATGAAGCCTCGACCAACCTCCCGCATATCTCTTTAAAAAGATTGCGGGCTGATGGACCCCACGGCCCTAATGTCTCTACCCCAAACGGCTCAAATATGTAAGTGTTAGTCAGTCCAGCATATTTGCGCCGTTTGAGTGACTCTGCTGATGTCGCAGCCATACCGGCCTTAGACTCAGTGACCGGGAGATGGGAGGGAGCCAGAGTGTCAACACAAGTGGCATCCCACACTAAGGCACGCCCCAACCTCCAGGGCACTAAAGTCATTGCCTTAATTAATAGTTGATGCTGCCTGTTCACACTGCGTCGGCGAGACGTTCTACTCGTCGCAACGACAAGACAAAAAGAGAGCGTATATCAAAAATAATACTGCTAAGCGATACTCGCTTGACGATGAGAACTCTCGATGAAAGATTCTCGTTTGATGCCGTACAAAAAAAAGTAAGAAGTCAGTTTCGTTCGCGTCGACATTTGTTTATATTCCAGCGACAAAACTGTCGGAGCTACACTGCTCGCTAACTTGTTTATATCTGCTAGCTTTACTCATTTCTCGTTCATCGCCTGTGCAACAAGTGCTTTAGGAGTTTTACAATAACCTCACTCGTTCTTAGAAAAGCACGTCTTTTACTCTGTCTTTCTTTCGGAAATTGTCAAGGTGCATCATGAATGAGGTTAGTTGGAGTGATGGTGAGTTATTTACTTCTTAAATTAGGCCAGTCAATCCAATCCAATTTCATTCTTATTTAAACCGCTCGATAACCAGTTGCCAGTGGGCGGATTGAATAAAATTACAAGCTCATAAAGCACTTATCGCACCGACTCGCGTCGATGAACGAGAAACGCGTAACATTAGCAGTTATAAACGAGTTAGCGAGTAGCGAGATCGGGGGGCACGTTAAATAACCTGGCCCGGTTGTTGGCATCAGATGAGTGGCCTTTTGGCGGCTTGAAAATACTGGTCTCCATCATCCCGCAGTTGAGCAGTGTGGTAAAGTATGCTATAAACCCCTTCGATTGAAAGAGGGCCCCTATCATAGGCATGGGATGAATATGGGTAGACGACGAGTAGCAAGCATGTAGCTCCGATTAATCTATCGCTGGGCAACAAGTGAATGTGCGACGAATACGACACGCGATTAGTACTTGTCACTTTTTTATAATTCTTAATAACAACATTTACGACCAGAAATTTTGGGAACACATCTAAGAGGCCACAATGGATTGACTACCCATTCGTTAACACCGACTGATTATCAATAGCGATCTAGCTGCTAACTGATAGCAGCTAGCTAACTGATAGCTGCGGATCAGTTATGTGAATCGCATGGAGCCGGTTTGCAAAGCAAAAGACAGATAGAGCACTTAGGGCTTATTTATAAACTAATAATATTTAATAATATAAATATTTCTGGACAAATTGCACAGCGCCATCTACTCCCAAATTAAGCGCAAAGCTTGTACTATGGGTACTAGATAACTGATATTATAATTATATATGGACACAAATATTTGTCTTTTGCGGGGATCGAAACCGCGACCTCGGAGTCAAAGTGGCCATTGCTAACCATTCGACCACCGAGCACGTCTAAACCAGTCGTCAACCAGTGATTGTTATTTCATGTTCCAAACGTTTATATGGCTACGGTAACCGCTTGACATCAGACGGACAGTATACGTGACTGCCACGGACGAATTACAATGAAAAAAGAAAGCGTATACGATTAAATTCACATACGTAACGACGACATCCCTGGATGAAAAGAAATGCACGATTTTTCCATATACACAGATATTAGAGACAAATATTATACAGAAAATATTCGCCATTTTTTCCTGTAGCTCATATCCGTTCATTAGACTCGAAGGTTTCCTCCTCACTCGCGTCATTACCGTCACTTGACACAAGTCACATTTCTTTGTGATTTCATGTATCATTACGTTGAAATTGTATTTGGGTAGGTCAATTATGTTCACGTGTCGGAATGATCATACTGCTTTATTTTTTTTTTATACTACTAAGGTGATAAACCAGCATACGGTCCGCCTGGTGGAAAGCAGTTACCGCAGCCTAGGGACGCCTATAACACCAGAGGCATCACATGCACGTTGCCGACCCTAAACCTCTTTCTGGTGACCTCATTCACTCGCAGGAATTGTTATTTGTCTTCGGTATTCTGTGAGGTGGAGGTACATCCCCAGTCGGGTAGCTTACAATTACGCTCCCTACCTCTCTTTTCGCCAGAGCTTCGATTATCAGTCAGCAGGGTACACCGCGTGCAGGTGAAGTTGGCTTTGGTTTAAAGATGTTGATTAACCACTTACACCCCAATTTTTCAAATTTCTTAATATTTGGGCAAAACGGATCGACACCGCATCAACTCCAGTCGTTTGGTATTCTTAGGTGATATCTAAACGTGTCCCCTAGGTAATGTCTGAACCAACGTTACTCAAAGTGAGTTCTGCGAATCCTTGCAACTCCGCAAGCCATCTGGGAGAGTACTGCCCGCAGTCATAACAAAATGAATAAATAAAATATGGTATAGTAGCAACAAATCAAGTTAACTTAATCTATTGCTTACTATAAGCATCCATAATCATCTCACTGCTGGCATATATTTTTATGATTACTTTTAAAATTAGGGAGCCTAATATACATTCCCACCACTGTGTCTCATATACAGATAGTACCAATGAACATAGAAGTCCACTACAGTCCCTGTGTTAAAACTATGGTTGACTTAGAACTTACAATGAATTCAATCAAAGAAAATTAGCAGAAGTACGTAGCTTTTTTTTTGGCGTTGGCCGTGTGGTTTCCGGCAGACTAGAATAGAATCACTCCGTCTCTTCCCGTGGATGTCGTAGAAGGCGTTGAACCAAAAGCCGCGTCAATGACAATTCGTTTCCAAGTTGATAGGTATTATGTTCTATAGTCATAGCTAGAGAAAGCTATAGACAAATTGATAGTTTAACATCGTTACAAAATAGAAACGTAGTCTATTATACCTTTACGGCTATAAACTTATTAGTCATTGCTGCCCATAGACTCATAATACTACAGATGCCAGTTTGTGCGTGGCAAACATATATGATAGAGAATTTCAAAATTTTATTCAGCGCTGTCATTTATCATTAACACAAAGTTGCGCTATCCATTGCAACAACAAGCACTCGACTCTAAAACAAAAAAATCATGTCAATCTGTATCATTTCCTTACTTTTTAATGATGGAGTGACACAGTAGTTAGTCTTTTTAGTGTGTGAATGCGACAGAAACTATCAATTTGTCAATGGTTGTTATCTGTATACGCTGCTGCGCTTCCAATAGATACAGTTGTCTACATAAACTATGTACATTTTTTATGCAACAATTTTTATTTATTTATATCTATCTGATGTTTGCCACACCAACGAGGCGTCTATAAAACGTACAACATTCTCTGTCCATGGCTGAAAATGTTGAGCTTCCATTATTTGAAAGAAGCAATAAGACCTTCTTAATTTACAAACGAATGTATTTCGATTGTCGAGCTCGATGGTCAAATGTCTAGTAATGACACTTTGACTCTGAGGTAACGGGTTCGATTTCCACACAAGACAAATATTTGGTTGCATGAACATGTCTGTTTGTCTTGGACTGAGTGTTATCTACTCGTATGTGTATATGAACACAAAAAAATAATATATTATCAGTTATCTAGCACTCATACGAGAAGTATAAGCTTTGCTTAGTTTGGAACTAGGTGGCAGTGTGTTATTTATCCAGGAATATTTATTTATTATTTGTTGATACTGTTGATTGTTGGCACTTGGTGGAACATTATTATCATAATGTTATAATAAAGCACTTGTACTATTCCACGTTATTATATTTAATATTACCGACCGGTTTCGCCGCTAAGGCATTATCAAGGTAAACAGATGGTGTTTACCTTGATAATGCCTTAGCTTGATAATAACGTGGAATAGTACAAGTTCCTTATTATAACATTATTTATTTATTTAATGTCGATCTAAATATATAGACCATTTACTTGGCCCAGTGTACCCATAATCATTACAGCAATCGAAGCAGATATTGTAAATTCAAAGCAATTTAGATACGCTCGTTCTCTGATAGCCGTCGTAAATAATACAGCAAATGGGCATACCTATTTGTACAGTTTGCCTGAAATTAAAATAAATGTGCGTTGTAGCACTCGGAACGACGCTCGCCGGTTTGAAAGATAGGAATGCCAAAAAAGAGTAAAAAATGTTGGTTTGTTTGTACAAATATATTGTATTGATAGCAGAACATACAAGTACAGATTATGAATTACGACGAGCTCGGTGGTCGAATGGTTAGCAATGGCCACTTTGACTCCGAGGTCGCGGGTTCGATTCCCGCACAAGACAAACATTTGTGTGCATGAACATGTCCGGGTGTTTTCTGTGTATTATAAGTATGTATTTACAAAAAAAAAATGTATTTAAGTACATTTATCAGTTGTCTAGTACCCATAACACAAGCTTTGCGCTTAATTTGGGACTAGATGGCGCTGTGTAAATTGTCCAGAAATATTTATTTATTATGAATTGTTATGTACCACGTCGAGTACCAGACAAGCATACCGTGTTGTTGTAAAAAAGAGAAGAAAAAACTTATTTTTTGACTCAGTTTAATAAAAAAATACCATTTAAAAGACATAGTAATAGTTCTAGCGCCGCGTCAGGTACGTAAAGTCGTATTTTTAGGGTTCCGTAGCCAAATGGCAAAAAACGGAACCCTTATTGATATATACCCATCATTTAGGTACCTAATTATAATGTTTACTTATCAATAACTTAATAATAAAAAATACACTATTATTAAAACATCGATCAAAGTTACAACGAACTACAAGAAGTTTTATATTATGTTACTTGCTGCTACTGAACCCTTCATATGCGAGTCCGACTCGCACTTAGCCGCTTTTTATTTAAAATTACCATAAGAAACCCGGAGAAACCAGGATACGTATAAACAAAGTCACGTCGATAGATCTAGTCTGTAGAGTAGATTTATAGTACTTTTCTTTATTTCAACAGGAATGAAGACAGTTAAGTTAGCAGTAAACTTACTCAATTTAATCAATGTTGCAAGTTATCTCATTTTCCATTCCATGTGCTATGATATAAGTTACTTACATTGTTTGCATTGGAAAGGAAATAACTTTTGTTCGCATTCCAATAGACTTTAACATATACGGCTACCAAAGTAAAACATAAATCACTTTTGTTTACGAAAGTACGAGGTAAAACGGAATTCACTTGGGCAATGTCGTTATATAATCCATTTCTCAAAAATATACATTTCAGGTAAGTAAGGATACCAGGTATTTCGAAAATTCTCTAGAGACATCACGAAATCACGTATTTATAAATAATCGTTCAATCAATTTTTAACCGACTCCAAAAAAGGAAGAGGTTCTCATTCCGGCTGTATTTTTTATATGTTTGTTACTTATATTGAAATAACGGAGTAACCGTTATTTCTAATCAGATTTGAAAAAAACTTTTTTTATTTGGAAGAGCTTAACTTCCAGATTGGTCCCATTCTTTTTTCATCATCGTCATTATCATTGGCATGTATCTACATACATAAAATGTAGAGTAATGTATTTTTTTTTGTTAAAATTTTAATTTACATCGTCCAGAAAAGTATACTAACTGACCCGATACACGTTGTCCTGTCTTCTTAATTCAGATTGTACAAAACCAATTTGAATTCAATATTCATTATATTGAATTCAAATTGGTTTTGTACAATCTGTCAAATGACTGAAAGTTCTGTCAAAACACATATAGTTACCATAGAAAAGTTTACATGGTCATTCAGCTTTCCTCTATTTTCTAATTTTTCGCGCAACTTTCTTATTTTTTTCTTTAATAAGAATCTTCACCTGGCAATAACAAAATTAAATATTAACATAAAACATATTTGCGAAATCGGTTATTTTAGATGTATTTATTAAAAAAAAATGTATTTATATACATATATCAGTTATCTATACTCATAGTTTAAGCTTTGCTTAGTTTGGGGCTAGCAAAGAATATTTATTATTTATAGTACAAACTTTGGGACTAGATGGCAGTATATAGTAATTTGTCCAGAAATTTTTATTCATTTAGTTTAATTATGAATCGATACAATAGTATGTACGTCAAAAAAGGCCATAAGCATATATTAATAATAGATGACCACTGCTCTGCAATTAGATTATTCTTTGGCTTTATATTTCACTTTTTCAATATGACTTTAAATTTGATTCCTTCACAATATTAGCTTCACAATTCTGGAATCCGCTATCGGACTCGTTGAAAGGAATTTTAATTAAATTTTATATCAAAAAGACATTTTATGCTAACCTTTAAAATAGTAAAATCAAATATTGTACCATCATCTACATTTATTAGTATGAAATGCAAATAAATAAAATTTGTATGTTTTATTGATAATTTATTTATAATAATTTATTTATATATTTTAAATATAATTTTTATGTTTACCTCTAAGGAAGGATTTTTGAACATTCCCACGAGACACCGGGATACGCCCGTACAAAGTCGCGGGCAAGAATCAACACACAGCTCAAACCAAAGGCCGAATATGAAGCCGATTACCATCGAATTTTTTGGCTGCAAAAATTCTTAGGTTAGGTTATAGTTATTGACAAACATCTCCAGCTTAGTCGGTAGAGCTTTCGCATTAAAAAATTAAAAGAAAAAAAAACTTTCTTAAAAACAAGCTTTTATTACTTCTTAATAAAAAGAACTAAAAAAAAAAAAAAAATTAAACCTGAAAAGATCCATTTTTTTATAAATAAAAGCGTGTTACATTGTGATAGAACATTTACCATATTACACCTTCATTATTTTTGTTTTGAAATCACAATGTAACACGCTTTTATTTATACAAAAAAATGGATCTTATCAGGTTTAAATTATTTTTTACTTTTTAGTTCTTTTTATTAAGAAGTAATAAAAGCTTGTTTTTAAGAAAGTTTTTTCTTTTAATTTTATTTTTAACTTTTTAGTTCTATTTCGCATATTATATTGTCGTATATTTACGCCCATCAAACCACCACCACTTACCACCCATCAAAAACGGTTGTGTCACTTAATTACCGAGTTCCATCATCAGTTCCTGGTTACCATCTAGGACCAAAGTACTTGCCAAGATGAATCAAACGAGCTCAAACTCGATGGGGTTGTGTCCTTTAATAACTGAGTTCCTATGGACATCTTCTCTCTCCATCATCAGACCCTGGTTACCATCTAGCCCCAAAGTACTTGTCAAGATGAATCAAACGAGCCCAAACTCGATGGAGTAGTGTCGTTTAATTACCAAGTTCCTATGGCCATCTTGCCCCTCCATCATCAGATCAGCTCCATGTCATGAAAATATTGCATTGTCATCCGATTTATATATGCATGCAAAATTTCAGCTCGATCAGTAACCGGGAAGTGGATCAAATTTAAGTCACAAGAATATCTTACATAGTTAGTTACAAGTGAAGCTAAATAAAAGCTTGTAAAAAAAAGGGCTTCAGCTTCAGCGGTAGAGCCCCAGATCAAGTTAAAATTTGCCATACTTACATTTGTCACTATTTAAGTTAATAATTTTAATTTAAGTTAATATATAAATAAATAAAGTTAGATTTGTGTTAGGTATGTCTTTTACTCGTTTCACGAATTCGTGTATAAATCCAATATTCCCAAAGGTTGTCCATCAAATAATTGTGGTCAATAAATTTTATAAATAAGAGATAACCACAACATGTCAGCTACATGCTCTCTCAGAAGGAATAGTATTAAAACACGTTAGGTACGAATTACTTATTTACTGTATTTTTCTTCATAGACACGAACACACCTTCATGCTTGACTTCTATGTACCTATTTGCATTTATTTTAATTTATTACATAGGTCGCGCAGTGAGAGTTGAGGCGAACCAATGATGTTACAAATACTAGTATTTAACACAGTACTCAAACAAATGCATTTCAATGTATACACTTGTTTTGTTGGAAAACAATGCATACATTGTTTCCTAACAAAACGGCTGAAATGCGTCTGTGTCAGTACTGTGTTAGCTTCAACTGTCGGTTCGCGATTTCGTGACGGCATGCAGTGCCACCGAGCGCTAAGCAACTATTGGCCGTCAATTATACAATCTTCTAATAACTTTTAAACTTTCGCGTTGCATGATTTATGAAATATAAGAACGGGAATTAACGCGATCATGCATAAGGGTATTTACATACCTTTATTATTGCCTGACGTTTCAACCAGGTTGCACCGGCCGTGGTCACAGGCTGACGTCTGCCTGTGACCACGGCCGGTGCAAACCTAACTTTTAAACTCCGCCGTTGACGGTCCCAAGCCCTTATGAGAAAGGAGGAGGGTTGGTTGCAGGAGAGACCAATCCAACCGTAAAAGGTCAACGTCGAGTCTCGGGCGACGGTTAAGTAACCCGATCGGATATCAGCAGAGGTAGGAAATGACCACTGCAACTCGCAACTTCGCTTCATTAAAGTGAAATCGGGGGTCTCGGCTTAGCCGCCCGGGCCAAGAGGCAGTAAGTCTCTATAAAAACTTACCCCAATCCTACGGTGGGATACGTGCCAAGAGGATGGATGACTGATGGGACATCAGCCGCGAGCGCCACCCTCAATGGACCTGGCTCACATTGTTGTATAGTGCCTTCACATGGGAATGGGCGTTACCCTGTGTGTGACCTGTTTAATACGACCCTACTCGTGGGAACAAGAATGGAAAATAAAGAACAATCGAATACTCTCTCTCAATCCGAACAACCTGAAAAACCTCAAGAAAAAATATTAAGCCTACAGATATTTCATAAATCGTTCTTCAACATTACAAAAACACAGTCACTAAACAATCTCGCCAACTTAACACAAGCCAATAAGGGGACAGACACAACTACAACCGATCTTGATGTCGAAAAATGGACCAAAATACCTGACAGAAAACGGCAACGTGAAAGCCCTGAAACAAGTAAAGCCCAAAAACAAAAGAAGCTTGACACCTACTGGCTGAGTCAACCAACACCAACACCACTATCTAATAGATTCTCTGAGTTAGATACTGACACGCAAGACACACAGACTAATGTAATCGTTGAAAAACCGGCGAAAGCTCCGCCCATATATGTAGACCGTGTCAATAATATCCAACCTCTGCTAAAACTACTAGACGAGGTAGCTGAGGATAACTATGAGATAAAAGTCCTCCGTAATGATCAAGTCAGGATACAGCCTAAATCTACGGAATTGTACACAAAAATAGTTAAAAACCTGCAAGAAAAAAACACAGAATTTTATACATACAGGCCCAAACAAGACCGAGGTTTCAAAGTAGTCCTCAAAAATATTCACCCCTCCACTGATTTAGAAGAAATAACAGCCGAATTAGAACTGCAAGGACACAAAGTCACTAACATTTGGAATGTCAAGCAAAGAATTACCAAAAAACCTCTACCAATACACTTTGTGGAATTAGAATCTAATAGTAATAACAAACATATCTATGAAATCAAAAGTCTTCTACGCTGTAGGGTAATTATTGAACCGCCAAGACCAAAACGGGAAATCCCACAATGCGGCAATTGTCAACAATACGGACACACACGAAAATATTGTTTTAGAAGCCCCAAATGTATAAAATGTGCTGGTGATCATGCTTCTCATAAATGTGAACGAAAAGAACGTTCTGACAAAGTTAAATGTATACTTTGCGATGGCAACCATCCTGCAAACTATAAAGGTTGCTCAATATATAAGGAGCTCCAGAAAATCAAATATCCTACCCAGCCAGCAAAACATCGACTTATATCACAAACCAGACCCCAACCAGACAAGGAAGATCGCATGAAGCAACAAGATCGTCCATCATATAAGCAAGTTTTATTATTCAATAAACCTCCACATGGTGCAGATAATAATCAAAGCACAAATGAATTGCCAATAACCCAAACGAACAACATGACCGAAATTATGAATACTATGACTCTACTAATGCAACAACTAACGTCAACGACAAAACTCCTAATGGAAATCATGACCAAATTAACACATTCTATTCATTAAAAATAGCCCTCTGGAATGCCAATGGGCTCACAAACCATGTCCTAGAAATAGAGACTTTCCTAAAAACTAATAATATTGATATCTTTCTGCTATCTGAAACACATTTTACGAAGAAAAATTACCTCCAAATATCCAACTATAAATTTTATCAAACAATGCACCCAGATGGTACAGCCCATGGAGGCTCCGCGATCCTCATCAAGAACAATATAAAACATCACGAGGCTGAGGCATATAGAACACCTGAGATACAAGCTACAAATATCGTCATTGAGGATTGGAGGGGTTGCTTGACTGTCACTGCGTTATATTCTCCCCCAAAACATGCGATCAAAAAAGAAGATTATATTAACTTCTTCAAAACGCTAGGACCAAGGTTTATAGCAGGTGGAGATTATAACTCCAAAAATACCCGGTGGGGCTCTCGCCTAACAACTCCCAAAGGGCGTCAGTTACAAGCAGCAATAGATGATCTTCACTTGGATACAGTATCGAATGGGGAACCAACTTACTGGCCGACGGACCCCAAAAAGGTCCCAGATTTGGTAGATTTTTGTGTTATTAAGGGGATTCCTAGCAACTCTTTCAAATGTGATTCTCTTCAAGAACTCTCTTCTGATCATAGCGTAGTGGTACTTGAGGTTGCTCAAGAAATCATGCATGTTAAACCGACAGCAAGGCTACACAAACGTAGGACTAACTGGGATGGATTCCGTTCCATAGTAGAGTCCACAATTAATACTAAGCTGCCTCTCAAAACCGAAGAAGATTTAACTGCTGCGGTGGAACATTTCAATGAGTGTGTTCAAAATGCTGCTTGGGATAGCACTCCTACTGACAAAAACTATACGGAACCATACTGTTCAAAGTCTGTTCGTGAACTACTAGCCGAAAAAAGACAAGCCCGTAAACTGTGGCAAACTACTAGATACCCTGGTGACAAAACACGATTAAACTACTTAACAACTAAACTTAAAAAATTGCTGCATACTGAAAAGAACGAACAAGTACAGAACAACCTACGCAATCTTGATGCTACGGCTGCTGGTGACTATTCCTTGTGGAAAGCAACTAAAAAACTCAAAAGGCCCACTGCCTCTAATCCGCCGATACGCAGAAAAGACGGGTCCTGGGCAAAAAGCGACAAAGAAAAAGGTGAAGCTTTTGCCTCTCATCTAGCCGATGTCTTCGTACCGAATACTGCACAAAATGCATCAAAGAACAGTAGCAAAGAAGTAATTAACTCCCTCAATGAACCCTACCAACTCGATCTGCCAATTGATAGGATCAAGAAGTCAGAGGTCAAAGAAACAATAAGAAAATTGAATCGACATAAAGCTCCAGGATATGATTTAATTACTGCAAAAATACTCCTTGAATTACCTGAAATAGCAATACAATTTCTAACACAATTATTTAACTGCATCCTGACCAGAGGTATCTTTCCACCTCAATGGAAGATAGCTCAAATTAAAATGATTATTAAACCTGGTAAAGCTCCTGAAGATGTGTCTTCCTACAGACCAATTAGTCTGCTACCCATCTTGTCGAAGGTAATGGAAATACTCTTTCTAAAGCGACTAAACAAAGTAATAACAGAAAATAAAATAGTTCCTGATCACCAATTCGGCTTTAGAAAGAGACATGGCACAGTAGAACAGGTGCATAGACTGGTCGAAGAAATACATAAAGCTTTCGAAAACAAGAAATATTGTTGTGCGGCATTTCTAGACGTTTCCCAAGCCTTTGACAGAGTTTGGCACGATGGCCTACTACATAAAATAAAAAAACAACTGCCAGCAAACTTTTACATTTTCATAAAATCATACCTTGCCGACAGGTCTTTCTACGTTAATCAAGGGGAAGATATGACCAAACTATACAGAATACATGCTGGAGTACCACAAGGAAGCGTGCTTGGTCCGATTCTCTATCTGATTTTCACCTCAGACCTGCCCATGACGGATGGCGTCGTGATCGGAACGTTTGCAGATGACACAGCAGCATTAACTGTCCATGATGAACCGACACAGGCAAGCAACATGCTTCAACACTCACTGGACAACATTACGGAATGGCTAACTACCTGGCGAATAAAAGCGAACGAAACAAAGTCAGTTCAGGTGACCTTTACAATGCGACGTGATACATGCCCTCCTGTATCACTCAACGGAGTGCAGATACCGAAAGCAAACGAAGCCAGATATCTTGGGCTTTATTTGGACCGCCGACTCACCTGGAAAAAACATATATTCACAAAACGTAAAGCACTGGGGATCCAACTGAGGAAAATGTTCTGGTTGCTTGGTCGGAAATCACAGTTGTCACTTAAAAACAAATTGCTGTTATACAAATGCATCCTGAAACCAATCTGGACATACGGAAGTCAACTCTGGGGAACAGCCTCCAGCTCCAATCTAGAGATACTTCAGAGATTTCAGTCCAAATTGCTGAGAATAATCACTGACGCACCTTGGTTTGTCACAAACAACCAGTTACATCATGACCTTGACATAAGAACGGTTCAGGAAGAGATTAAACACTCAATGACATCATACAGGAAGAGAATAGACAATCATCCCAACATATTGGCTGCGTCTCTAATGAAAAGTGACTCTAGATTTAAAAGGTTAAAAAGAAAGTCCCCTAGAGATTTATAGGGTATATATGAATAAAGGGCGCAGTCACTGGACTGACAGCCCTCCAAGATAACTGACAAGTCCTTAACCCTATGCTGAATGTTCTCATGGAACAGATTGCATAAAAAAAACAAAAAAAAAAAAAAAAAAAAAAAATTCCCATTCTTATATTTCAACAATCTTCTAATATATAAAATTCTCGCGTCACGGTGTTTATAATTAAACTTCTCCGAAATGGCTCGACCGATTTTCGTGAAATTTTGTGTGCATATCGGTTAGGTCTGCGAATCGGACAACATCTATTTTTCATCCCACAAAATGTTAAGGGTGATCCTAATTTTTTATTTTATTTTTTTAGACAAAAGTATTTGATTTTTTTTTAATGAAAATACATACAACCCCATATCACCCCTCTACGAGCAACCCCTAAATTTATATAGCAAAACAACGTTTGCAGGGTCAGCTTGTAGCAATATACTCGTATAATAGCATAACTAGCTTAGTTATTAAGTTAAGTTTATTACAAATTCTAACAGAAGATTTTCGCAATGAAAAAATCTGGGAATCGGCTTCAGCTTAGGTTAGACGGTAGGTCCCCTGGATCTCCACTCAGTCACCCTTTAACTCCATCTGTCATCAGTACATCTCATGAGGTATCCTGCCCATTGCCACTTCAACTTTCACTTCCATTGGAAATACTGATACCAGTCCTTCTTCGGATTTCCTCGTTCCAGATCTTATTCAGTCTTGTCTCTTTATGCCACCTTTATGCTTTGGAAACGTGAGCTTTCCAGCCAGGCTAAAACAAAAACCTTCAACCAATGCATATTGCTAAAATTAACTTATGGATGCGAGACGTAGGTGCTCACCGACTCGGTAATGGGCCTCCCCATTTTTGTTTTAGCTGCCTGGCTGACTGGATACCTCATGTTTCCAAAGCTGTACCAAAGACGTACAATGAAACACAATACATCATAAAATATTTGGTGGTTTTATATAGTAATCGTAATTATTCCTGCATCCACATAATTCGTATGTCATTTCATCACATACAATTCGAATTTATTCGCTAAATTTAGAACATCGTAATAGTATCGCATTTCCTATAACATTAGTATGTCAATAACATCCTGACAAATTATTTGAGGTTGAATCGAGGGACCTTCCCGTGAAACCGCATGTTTGTTGGATAGAATCTTTTCATGGAAATGCGACACAAAGGAACCATTGTATGTTTACTTACATAATAGTGGTCATGTCTGTCAGTTTGCATTGCGATTTAGGGCTAAGAAGTAGGTGAACTTGATAGTTTCTCTATATATTGAGGACTAGCTGAGTCCACGATTTCATTCATGTAGATGAGAATGAGGAAAATAAAGACTTTGAGGTCTTGACACACTGCAGTAATCATACTGCAGTGTGTCAAGACCTCAAAGTCTTTATTTCCCTTTATAAGCATCAGCTTATGAAATATCTAACGATTGAATGTTACCTCGACCTCACAGAATACCGCAGTCAAACAGGCGGTAATTGCTTTCCATCAGGTGACCCACATACTCGTTTGCTCAGCTCTCATATATAAAAAAAAACCTGAACGTATATTTGGCTATTTTAATAACTTAGACTTTAAAAAATGTTCACTACATAATGTAAAGGCTCATGTACGTACCCTTCTATCTTTGTTTTTTATATTATACATTATGCCGGGTGGCAAACAAGCATAAGGTCCGCCTGATGTAAAGCAGTTACCGTTGCCATATTAACGCTCGCAACATCGCTCGTACCCCGACACTCCGTCGGCCAACTCAGCAAGTCTTTCGTTTCTGGTGACCTCACTCACTCGCAGGAACACAACAATCCTAAAGGGAATTGTTATTTGGCTGCGGTATTCTGTGAGGTGGAAGTACTTTCATAATCCTACTATATGCCCTACCTCTCTTTTCACCAGAGCCTCGTTTGTCAATTAGCAGGGTGCACCACTTGCAGGCGGATTTGGCTTTGGTTCAAAGATGTTGATGAACCTCTTACACCCCAAATCTCAAATCAAATCAATAAAAATTATTCAAAGAATGTATCGCGTACTGCTGCCCTACCTGCGTTTTAAGAGCAATGTCTCGTCACAATAGACTGAGAAGCAGTAGTTTGACTTCATAGTAGCGTCCAAATCAACGCACGCACACAGACATACGTCACTCACTGGACGAATAGCGTCGCCCGCTACGTTATTCGCTCCGGGCCCCGTTTCGATTCCATAACGTGAATATAGCGCTCGGATCGAACTATAATATTGAATAATGGAACGTGTATATGGCAACGTGTATACTGCCGTGTTTATGGGTGCCAAAATTCTTTCATGTTAATAAATAAATAATTATTAAAATAAACATATGTTTATTCCTAACCTTGAACTACACACATACAATAAAAATCTACACAGGTCTGCTTTAGTTTTTGTAGATGCCAACCCTAGCGCTCCGTCGAGCAGTAGGCATACAATTGATACAATTCAAAAATATGGCGGGGTCAAACTACTGCTTCTCAGTCTATTGTGGTCTCGTGTCTACGCAAAATCATCTCTAATCTTGAGAAATAGCAACAAACACAAATGAATACTTTTTTATTAGGGACAATATATAGCAGTTGTCGAAATACGCTGAAATATGATAAAAACACAAAGGGGTTTCATCCAAGATAATATACCATAAAAATCAGAATTTATATCTTGTTTTTCCTAGGCTTTTACCTATACTTTGCTTTTGTTGTTTATCTTCGATAGTGTACTTGAGTTTCGGTTACCTTAGGAATTTGAGGATATCTAGAACAGAAGGTTAGCTATATAAGTTATTGAAATAAAAGTACGTTCTGCGTTGCGCTATCCAACTGCGAACTGGCACTTGGCAGCAGGGGTGGCGGCGCGCGCGTGAGCGATATTCTACTTATGACTACGGTAACCGCTTCACATCAGTATGGCTGTAAACTTGTCTGCCAGCCGACGTAATATAAATAAAAGGAACTTGGTATCAAAACTCAGTTGTAAATTGTTTTAGAGACAGTTTTTATCGAATTTCACATACACACACATATTGTTTTTTCTCAAATCAACAATACACAATATTATGTACTTACTTTGAATAATTTTTAATTATTTTTTTGACAAATAAATTCAATTATTCGGTTTTCATATCACAGAATAACAAATCATTTTTATTCTCTCAAATTGTTTAGTTAATAAAAAAAATAATTAGATAAACCAATGATATTATAGAAAACCATACTATCGAGTAAGTGAGATTCGTTCTCTGTTGGTCGCAATTCCGACTTAGCCTTCTATTGCAGTTCGTTTCTTTTATGCGAAACGAAATTATTTTTTATTAAATAATTCTGTCTGCAAAACAAAGGAACACCATCGAAATCCATCCTAAAGAACATTCATTTGTATGGAGTGATCTCCATCCAAGCGTACGTATCTTAAACAGGGGTACCATAAAATATCATTAATCTCAATTGATGATTAATACCCTTCCGTGCTTCGTCGTCTTGCTTGGATTTACTGTATAAAAATAGGTGCTTAATTTAAAAGAATACAATAAATATTGTGTCTGTTTGACATGCAAAGGGAAACTTGTTAATATTTTCGTTCGTGCGTATTGAGGTAAATAATTTCACTAATGTGTTCTGGGACATATTACGAAATGAAAAAAATATACGTACATTTAGAGAGACAGTAATTTTGTATGTGGTACTGTATATGTGTTACGTATGTCATAATATGGAATGAAATATTCTTAAGACATTCTGATCACTAGGGAAAATAGCTAGGCGAATTTAATTTAAATAGAATTAATGTCTGATAAGAACTCATAAACTGTAAAGTCGGTTTACGGACGATAATTTTACGTGATAACGTCATAAGAAACAGGCTATCGCTTGTTTTGCGCTCTTGCTTTCACGCTCAGCTCAGGCGGAACGTGACAATGAGTCATGTTTTTCGTCAAAAAATCAAAAACCGCCCATATAAAAACATCGGACGCGCAGCATGCGCCACCATAGCGATTTTTTTTTCGAAATCCCGAATTGATATCGGAAAACCAAGGTCACTTTACGTTACTACTTTTTGATGCTCTACACGAATCCTAAGTCAGAATTTCTAAATTTTGAGTTTCATGGCAACGGACAAACAGAACCGACCGGAGAATTTCATAAGCTCAATGAATTTCGCTGAATATATCAACATCACAGAAATCTAAATAACAAGGCACTAGAAGTCGTAAGCGTGCGTGACTTTGTCGCCGCTCAGGTGACTCTTATAGTCACCATATTGACTAACGCGTTTTGTTGGCAATCAGATGCTCTCGATACGTGCGTGTATAAATATCCTGTTTTGTAGCATTTTCCATTGCGGAAAATTTTCCAGTCTTACTTTTTTAGTTTATAAAGGAACTTTTTTCGGTTTTTAAATACTGTTTTATATGGTATACGAGGTAAATTAAATTACTCGTTTTGACATAGACACTCGGCTTCTTTCCCTGCAAGCAATTTTGGCACAAAAGGATATTTCTGTACATTTTAAGTGAAATTTATCACAATAGTAATATCACTGCAACGAAATCCACAAGCGTTGATAACGCATTAAAGAAATGCATCTACACAAAGCTGCGATGCATCGGCCACGCCCGCAGCGTTTCAATCCATATACGAGTATTATGTTCTATGAACGGCCTGAAGTAAATCCTAAAAAATAATTAAGTTTGAGTGTTCTCTACTGTATATAGATACAGCCCCCTTACCACCATCTCATATTGCGATTCAATAACTGAATAGAATGCTTATTCATACCAAAGAATAAGCGACTCTATTTCATTTGAAATAGAGTCGCTTATTCATTAGTATAAATAAGCATTCTATCTCATTCATACTTAATTCAAGGATAATGTTCTGAAGAGCTCTTTAATCTGCTCCCTCCTTCGCTATTTCTCCAGAGCCACTCATGCTGGTCTGAAATCCCATCCTCATAGGATACAGTTGTTGCCTTCCTGCACCCAAAAGTTCGGCAACTCATTTTACTGCCGAACCATAATATTGTGGAATTCACCCCCGGCACACGTATTTCCCTCTTAATATAGTCCAGGGTAGTTTAGATGAAGCGTGAAGAAATACTTATGTGGGTCGTCAAGGGGTGGACCGCTGGAGCGTGCTAATATCGCAGTGATGGTAGTCCTCACATTTAGTCGTCACTTGCGCTTTCCATCAAGCATGAACTACGAATCGATTTATACTTACTTTCTTTTTTTAACTGCGCTTTCTATCAGGTAATCTGTGAAATTGTGGAATCAACTTCCTCCAGCGGTATTCCCAAATAAATACGACATGGGGGCCTTCAAGAACAGAGTCAATATTTCCCTTAAAAGGCTGGCAACGGATCGGTGGCCCTTTGGTGTTGCTGATTTCTATGGGCGGTGGTGATTGCTTTCCATCAGGTGACCCACATGCTCGCTTACCCACCTCTTATATAAAAAAAAACAAAAAAAAAAAAGGTAAGGTGGAGTCATTCTGACCGACCACATAAAAAACGAAAGTGAATATAAATCGGTCCGTACTAAATGTAATTAATCTTAAACATAAATACACGAATACACGCATTAAATTTAATAATACCAGTCTGCATCGAGCTTTAATAACAGGGTTAATAATATCTTATTAAAACTTATATGAAGTTGAGTACAAAATTAATTAATTAAGTTAGTTTGATATCTATTTAAACTTTGTGTATAATGCTAAGTAACCCTCCCTTTAGATTATGCATGCTTTATTAGCCATATTACTGCGTCTGACTTTGCAAAGATAGAAAGTTAAATTTGATATGCCAAATTTCCAACTGATACTATTTTAATGTTATTAAAAGTCACGTGAGACATTCTTATAAATTTAATTTCTTAAATGAAATGAGCCACTTGCGTATATTTGTCGACTACTTTCGATATCAGACGGAAACCTTCGTCAGGGTGAGTTTCCAGATGCATCCACCCACTTTCAGTCGCGTCGAACGTTCTTTGCAATTAACAGAGGGTGGATGCATCTGGACACTCGTAACTTATAAATTTTTACACTGCCATCTAGACCCAAACCAAGCAAAATTTGTACCATGGGAACTAGATAATTGGAAGTATAGTACATATATAGAAAACACCTAGAACTTGACAAACAAACATGTTCATGCACACAAATATTTATCTTGTGCGGGAATCGAACCCGCTACTTCGGAGTCAAAGTGGCTATTGGAAGCCATTTGACCACCGGGCTGGTCATTCTTAAACAATGCTCATTAATGAACTCTAAATTCTCTAAATTTCTAATTTCTAACCCAAAAGTTTTGGGATGGCCAGTGATGAGTCAGTCAAAAGGTAATGGAAAGAAATTTTGTGGTGTATGTTGTTTATTAACATCTTTGAATGAAAGCCAAACTCACCTGCAAGTGGTGCACCCTGCTGACTGACAAACGAGGCTCTAGCGGAAAGAGAGGTAAGGTAAAGCGTATTTTCTAAGCTGCCCGACTGGGGAAATACCTCCACCTCACAGAATACCGTAGCCATTTGGCTACGGTATTCTGTTTCTCGAGAATTTTTTTTTTTATTGTTTGTTAAGGGATTAAAACCACCACTAATAAATAGAAATAACCACGGGAATTAACGCGATCATGCGTATAAGGTATTTTTACATACCTTTATTATTGCCTGACGTTTCTACCAGGTTGCACCGGCCGTGGCTGAGTGTGACTGCCCTTGAGGAATGTAGCGTTTCTGCGAGTCAGTGAGGTCACCAGAAAGGGAGGAGTTGCTGCGTTGGCAGGGGAAGTGGCTGCGAGCGAGCGATATTCTATGTAGTGGGCGTTAATATGGCTACTGTAAACGCTTTACATCAGGCGGCGATATATTTGTCGTAGTATACAATGTGCCTTTGATCATTACATACAAGCGATAGATAGTGATTAACACTACACTACGAAAGCATTTCACTATAAGAAATAACTCCCTTTACTCCCTTCTGTCTGTCTGCCTGGTACTCAGCACAGCACTACGGTGATTTATTCAGTGGTATGGTTTAATATTTAAAGACCCACCGTACCACCAGAGGTACGGCCAGGGGTACGGTGGGGTCTGAAGCGTATTATATTTCTATATTACAACCTTTGATAAATTCCACGGGACTTATCGAATCGAAATGTCAATAGGATGTCAATCATACTAAGCTCTTATTTTCCCTGCTTCCCCTATTTTATTAGGGCAATATGGTAAATTATTTACTTTGTATCAAAAGCTACGGATGCCCTTAATAGAGGCTTATAAATTTCATGGCGTACAAAGAAGTCGACGTTTTATTATAGGGTACTATTGTCTCGATGGTATTTATATTGAAGTTATGAGATTATAATAATTGGGTTTTTGTAAAACTTTAACGCTTATTGGAAATTAGAATTGTTTTGCATTGTGTCAGTCTAATCGATCACACAAATTAAGTTACCTTGACCGTAGCCTGTCAATGGATAGTTTTATTTATTTCGATCTCTTGCGTGCTTCGAAAGGTACGTTTTGACATGAAGTCAACAGCCTCCTACAGTCGCTCCGCTCAACATCGGCAGGTAATTCATTCTCATACATTAGAACCGAAGTTATTACGTATTGTGAGGTTTTCTCCCACGTATTATCAAGTTGTGGAATGAACTGACGGTCGACGTTGTAAAGAGATTTTTACAGAGTCAGCAGCGCCATCGGCAGCGCTAACTGCTGTCCATCAGACAGACCGTATGCTTGTATGCCACCTTAGTGGTAAAAAAAATAATTGAGACGCCTCGTAACCAAAATCGATGAAAAGTTTTGATAAAATGTTATTTTTAGGGTTCCGTACCTCAAAAGGAAAAACGGAACCCTTATAAGATCACTTTGTTGTCCGTCTGTCTGTCTGTCTGTCGAGAATGCGTGGAGGTATCAAGCTGAAATTTGAACTATATACTCCGGTCTACGGTCCTATGAAGTTGTAAAAAAATCAAACTGCTAAGTTTACGTAGAAAATAGTTACGGCCGTTTATTCAGCTAAAAACGCATATTTCGACACACTCAAGGGAATCAAAACCTATAGGGTACTTCCCGTTGACTTAGAACTATGAAATTTGGCAAGTAACATCGTTATAGACTACAAGTACAGGAATAAATCTCTAAACTTATACATTTGTAAATAGATCTTAAAAAATAGGGGGTCTATATTTTAAGATCTATTTACAAATGTATAGTTTAGAGATTTATTCCTGTACTTGTAGTATTTTATAGGGTGTCGAAATTTCAAATTGAAACTACAAGTTCAAATGGGGTATCATATGAAAGGGCTTGATGTACACATTGCAAAATATATTTAATTTATTTTTTTCGACGCATTATTTCTTATTTATAATGAAAAATATCAAATTTAATAATGATACTACGTACCTACGGAATCCTCGGTGGGCGAGTCCGACTCGCACTTGTCCGGTTTTTTAATTAATCCTATAAGCTTTTGTTCACTGTTGTACATTGCTTCTCAAATGCAATTTGCAATTTACTATTGATATATATATATATATCAATAGTAAATTGCAAAATGAATATATATATATATATTCATTTTTTCATTTCAGCCTTATTCATATACATATACACGGTGAAATTTACGTGGTTGTTTTCCCGGATAAGGATGGTTTGCCTTCAGCAGTACTATCAATTCATAGAGTTAAATTTGAAAAATACAAATGTTTCTTTATTTTCAAAGAAATTAAAAAATATTCCGAACTCGAAAGCGTGAGAAACAATAGTACGAGCCGTCGCAGCGCGATGCCGAAAGGTCTCCGTCTGCCTGCGCGCGCATCTTTTGTAATGCGCGCGCCGCCGCCTGCTTTGTAATACTTTGTATACGCCGGCGGCGGCCGGATCGTGCCGAGCGTCGCAGTCGCACCGGCGCGGCGGCGAAGCGGAAGCGACTGTTAGTCGACCCGCCGGTTCCGTGCGAGTTACACGCGAAACACGCGTCGCGCGCGGGCGCGTCGATGGACCACCACTACGTTTATTCCAATTTGGAATACCTTTCTATGGTGCAATTATACGCTAGGGCTAATTTATGACTCTCATGCCGCCGTACGACTTTATGCTGATCCGCGACATTTAGAGTCGCTCCATCTTCGTGGAATTTTGGACCCCCAAGTACCACAGGCTCGGACGATCGTAGCGGCGACGCAGCGCCTCCTCGATCACGGGCAGTTCCGACCGCCGGCGCATGCACAGGGTAGAGGTCAATCCCTTTACGCCCCAGAGATCGACGAGGACATCATCGAGTATTTCGACCCTCGTCGAAGTACGCGCATGGCCGCGACGACCTTTGGCGTAAGCCAATATTACGTGTGGAAACTTCTACATAGTGAAAAATTGCATCCATACCACTTTCGTAAAGTTCATACCCTCCACGAAAATGACGCAACGGCCAGAATTGCTTCTTGTGAGTGGCTAATTCAAAATGATAATGCCACTATTTTGATACCATTAGACGTAATAGAGACACCTTATTATAAATAAAAGACAATCAAATAAAACGTGCACGACTGTGTATTGAACGCAGTGGTTTACACTTTGAACAATTACTTCGATACCGCGAAGTATAAATGCGAACGAATCCTGCCGTTTATCAGTAGAGCAGGTAAGTTGACTAAAATAATTGTAAATAATTTGATTCCAATTTTTTAAATAATTACTCGTCTATGATGATGGCATTTCGATGCTTCAACACAGATATTTTTTTTTTCTAAAGCTGGTTTTAAGTTTTATGTTTATAGTAAATAACATAATACGGTTAATAAAGGAGGTAAAACTATTTATGACGGTCCTAAGCCCGTAAAGTATGAAGGAAAAATTGGATTATTTTAGCATTTTGTACTTCATAGCATTTTATAACTAAGTAGGCAAACATTCAATCAGCTGGGTGCGAGAGGTTAATGAACGTGCAGGGTGGCGCGCCAGCCGTTGCCCCCGCGCTCGCGTGTCTGTGTCTGTGCGAGCGGTCCTACTATTGTTTCGCGCTTACTTTCGAGTTCCGTTTTTCACATTTGTTAATTTGTTACTTTTTGTTTGGAATATAAAAAAATATTACGTATGTATAGTACTACTAAAGGCAAATCATTCTGCCGCGGGAAAACAACCACGTTAATTTCACCGTGTATATTATATCATATAAGTATATGAATAAGGTTGCTTAAGCGCTTGTGCTGTCACAGTATAATATACAAATAAATATTCGAAGAACATATTTCATATAACAAAGATTTCATTATAATAAAATAAACGAAACAGCTTTATACCCACTCCCGTTTTTGCATCTCACTTTTTCACAGAATTCCCTTTTCTCTAATTAAATTCAAATTGCGCGGCTCTCAGGGACCGGTTTTAACCAATAATTTAGTTATATGGCTTTCCTTTTAAGGTTAAATCATTTATTTTACGTCCTTCACTTACCTACGCGGCAAGAATAACAAAATTTTAGAATATTTTTATATTCACTTTTTTTATACTACGTAGACAAGCATACAGCCTGCTTGACGTGAAGCAGTTACCGTAGCCATAAAAACGCTTACAATATGTAATATCACTCGTGCGCCACTACCCCTGCAGTAATAGCAGCAACTCCTTCCTTACTGGTGACCTCACTCACTCGCAGGAATACAAAAACCCTCAAGGGAATTGTTACTTACCTAACGTGTCGAGCAGCTTACAAAATACGCTATACCCTATCTCTCTTTTACCAGAGCCTCTTTCGCTATTAGGCAGGGTGCACCACGTGCAGGTGAGGTTAGCTTTGAAATAAATACGAATAAGAAAATTATAGAACATTTTTATCAAGATGAACTTGGTGGTCGAATGGTTAGTTAGGTAGCGGGTTTGATCCCCACATAAGACAAATCAATATTTGTGTGCATGTACATGTCTATTTGTCTTGGTTTGGGTGTTTTCTTATGTATTTACATGAAAACGAGAGCTCGGTGGTCTAATGGTTAGCAATGGCCAATTTGACTCCGAGGTCGCGGGTTCGATTCCCGCACAAGACGAACATTTGTGTGCATGAACATGTCTGTTTGTCTTGGTCTGGGTGTTTTCTATGTATAATAAGTATGTATTTACAAAAAAAAAAAAATGTATTTAAGTACATTAATATTACTTGTCTAGTACCCATAACACAAGCTTTGCGCTTAATTTGGGACTATATGGCGCTGTGTAAATTGTCCAGAAATATTTATATTTATTTATATGTAATGTGTTTAATTATAATATCAATTGTCAAGTACCCATAGCTTTGCTTAATTTGGGACTAGATGACCATGTGTAATTTGTCCAGAAATATTTATTTATTTATTATTATTTATCAAGAATTTAAAGTCTCATCTATTGGACTTGTCAAATAGCATGTCTGAAATTTTATTTTATTTACCCTCCCACGATAAACGCTAACAAAACGCTCCCCATATCAATGTATCAAATAGAGTAAACACGCAAACCCTTTGCGTAATACATCATCTGACGCAAGCAGGCATCAACAAAATATGCCTAAACATTAGTGGCAGTAAATACGCATTATGAGGGACACATGTAATGAGACCCTTCGGTGACCCAACTTACGTACAAATGTTCTTGGTGTTTACTTGTTTCGCTGCTTACATTTAAGAAGGGTATTGAGGGTTATACTCTTACCGGTGGGGATGCGGGTTACTTTGTATCATCATCATCAGGTCAGTTTAGTCTCCACTACAGGAGCAGGGCCCTTTCTCGTCCGTCACAGACAGAAGGAGGATTTGGCCTACACTCCCCACGCTGGCCAGACGGGTTGGGGAGGCCTGATCGATGTTTGATAATGTACTTCCCTTAGTCGCCTTGTACGACATCCACAGGAAGAGACGGAGTGATTCTATTCTAGTCTGCCGGAAACCACACGGCCAAAAAACGGGTTATTTTGTATACTAGGCCGGATTCTAGCCCAAGGGGCCGAAATCGAGGTTGAGTGGAGCGAGTAGATTCGCTGAGTATGTGTTTTCCATCGATTTCAATGGAAAATGTATTTGATGACCATTCCTCAAAGACATGATAGATCTCAATTTTTTTCGACACTAGCTTGAAGCATGTCGAGATATCTAATTGTGACAAGTTTCATCAAAATCAGTTCAGTAGTTTTGGAGCCTAGTCATTTCCAAAAGTGACTAGGCTCCAAAACTACTGAACGAACGAACTGAACTGAACTACTGACGGCGTATATAAGCGTTTCGCTTGCTCCGCTCAAGAGACAGTGTTAATTTATAGAGTAGTTTCACCAAAACATTATATGTTATAGATATTTTGAATCCTTAATGAAAATGAAAATTATATGTTATGACATTCTTGAAGAAAGGTGTAAAGGGGTTTTCAATCGGTCGGCAATAACCCCGGTGAGAGCTAAGTCTGAAGACTTAGGATCTTGAACACTTAAGAAGGTAAGCAAGCAGTCGTCGTAACCAGAGGGGCAATTTCTCGATTTCCCAAATGTCAAATTTGGTATTCTCGTATCACAATATGAAACTTCAAATTCTAATTTAAGTGGGATTATTATATTGCTATATTACCGAAAATTACACATAATGTTATTTTGCTAACAATTAGAATTAACAATAATTGATAAATGAACTCAAGTATATAATAATTAGTCAATTCACAATTCAATCTCCATTCGGTCAACTTTTGTTCTGCGATCGTAAAATAATTACGAGAATTGATCATCTGAACTGAAGGTTGCGACGACTGCTTGCTTACCACAAGGTAGGTGGTATGCTTATGTATCCCCTTAGTGGTGAAAACAGGGCTTCTGATTTTTTGAAGGTGTCCGGCTATAATGTCTTCATTTCAACTAATGGAAACTCAGGTAAAGACCAAATATGGGAACCGGCAAAACTGCGATTAGTGCTGCAATGGCGGTCCATACTTGACGGCATATACGAGTATAAATATTTGTACATTACGCTGAAATAGGAAAGGATTGAAACAAGAGGTCACAAGCAGGTGCTGACAAGTACAACCTTATAGTTCATCTGAGAAATGAATTGCCGAACGTTTTAGTAGGTGAAAAAAACCGAATCCTATAAAATTATAATTTGAAGCATGAGTAGTGGGAACAGTAATTTTATTAGCATGATTTCCTCTTTTTCTGTCTTTACTAATTAAATAAACAAAATACTTTACGTTCATCTAAAAATAACTTAAATAACATTTATAACTTTAATAATTTCCCCTTCTAACTGAAACGATGTCTGCAGAGGCCAGAAAAGTATTTGAGTTCAACTCCACAGCGCCCTTTTCATAATAAGGTCTGACTTACATTTATGAGATACAAGTCCTTAGAAAAACTTATACAATTTATCATAACGTACATTTTGTAGGAGCTATAATTAAGAGTTGATGGAAAGAGAATTTTATTGTGACGAGCTAGATGACACCGTTACGCATGTCAGTCTAATCGAACACGCAAGTTAAGCAACGACGGTCATAGCTTGTCCATGGATGGGTTTATTTATCTCGAGTTCCTCCGTTCTTCGGAGGGTACATTAAACCGTCGGTCCCGGTTGTTGTTATTAGAACTAGTCGTTAAGCCAAGTCAGTGGCCTTTAGGCGGCTTAAATCCACAGCAGTAGGATCAATAAGGATTGTCGACGAATTTTATTGTTAGACTTTTAAAATTTAAAAAACATTGTAAAATTTTAAATTCATTTTGACCGTCCTTCTGTTATTACTTAAAGTGTAACCGACTAGGTACGTTGTTACGTTGTTACGTACCTAGTCGGTTACACTTTAAGTAATAACAGAAGGGTGTTCAAAAATAAACACTCTGTACTTAATTGCTTTATTCAATTTTATTAGAGTGCTTTCAGATTAGCGTTTTATAAAAGCTATAGATGGCCAAAATGCCGAGCGTTTATAATAAATTCCCAAAAATACATAATATAAATGCCCAGTTTTAGGGGATATAAACAGGGAAGTGTTATTGTACTTATTGGGTATTTATCAAATTATACTTACTTATTTACTATATATTAGGGTAATACTCGGCATTTTGCCCATCATCTAGTCTAGTATAAGCTCGGCTTTCAAAGCTTGTGTAAACGCGCAACGATGTTATCGAGCTCCACAGACAGGCAAGGGCGGATCCAGCTTTGGCGCCAGGGGGAGGTCACATAGTTGTGGTCAAGTCACACTCAAGTTATACTTAAATTTTGATAATGTGTAATAGATACAAGTAAAAAGTAGGTATTTTATTAATGTATGTAATTATTATACTTAATCTATATTGGGACAAAAAAAAATATAAAAACATTAAGTTTAACAATTTTAATTAGTGGTCCATCTAGGCCCTGGACCCAGCCCAGGGGGCGGCCATGACCCCCATGACCCTCTCCCTGGATCCGCCCTTGCAGACAGGTTGGTAGGTTGGTAGTAGAAGTGGGTCAAATTAACTAGCAGATTTTGATTACAGACACCACATTGAAACTAAATAAGTTTGTATAAAGAAAGAAATAGATTAATTTATTATCTCAGTTTATCAAGGATACAGTTATATCACACCCCGGCCACTCCATATAAATATCGTGTCGTTTACTACTACATAAACAGTGATGTCTGTGCAGAGCGCGAATGAGCGTGTGTGCGTGCGGCGCTATACGTATGGTTCCAGATTTGTCTCAGAGGGGAGGTGAGGTCGACACGAGAGAGCGGCAGGGAGTGGCCATACTGTACGTAGTACTATTACTTATACTGTGGTTATATATAACACAAGATAAAATCAGTGTGTAGGTACGTAAATGAAGAACCATTGTGGGTCGCAACTCGGCATAATGTTAGAGACCTCCTAGAGGCGCTATTTTTCAATTGAGCTCTCAGAGATATTTCGAATTCAGGCATCAATATGAAAATAACAGTAATCCATTTTCATACCGCATACCATTTTTGTAAGCACAAGTTAATTTCGTACCACATCCACTCTTTGCCACGACCATGAGAATCCACGAAAATATATACCTCACCTGCACGTGATGCACTCTGCCAACAAGTGAAAGCTCTGGAAAAGATAAATAGGGCGCAGTGTGTTTGTTAGCTGTCCGACTGGGAAGCACGTCCAACACTCACAATACCGCAGCCAAGTAACAAATCCCTTGAGGATTGTTGTGTTCCAAATGCTTAAAATATTGATATACCTTAAAGATAACTAGAACTATCTATATATATATTGTACAGATTTAAGGAATATTCATCGGTTTTGGCTCCCTGTACCGTCGGAATACAATTCCCTGAGGCCGAAATTCGGGACTTAGGAATATCTCTTCAAATGTTGCTGGAAACCGGAACACATACGACTTGAAATTAATCCTTGTTGGTTTCAGTCTCGACAGGGAAATTCTCGGAAACCCGTGCTCAGAAATCACCTCTCATTGATGTATTGGCTCACGTTGTTTCTACTCATGTGGGTGTTAAATTGAGAGATATGCATCGCAGTTAGTAGCTCAGCAGCACGAAGTTGTATTGCTATGTCTGTAGCATGGGCAGTACCTACTACACCAGAGTAAAACCATCATTATTGACCCTGGGTTTTTTTTTTTACACTACATCGGGTGGCAGACAAGCACACGGCTCGCCTGATATGAAGCGGTTACCGTAACCATATTAACGCTCTCAACATTAAAAATTTCGCTCGCGCGCCGCCACGGCCGTTGCCAGCGCAGCATCTTCTTCCTTCTAGTGACATCACTCACTCGCAGGAACACAACAACCCTCGACATAGCTTACAATTACGCTCCCTAACTCTCTTTTCTTCATTTGTCAGTCAGCAGGGTGCACCGCGTGCAGATGAAATTGGATCTGGTTCAAAAATATTGATGAACCTCTTACACCCCATGGGTCTTTTCCATATTTCTGACATAGACTTCGGTTTACGGGGACACCTTCATTTTGCTGGCCTAGAATAGGCTACTATACAGATGGTGTTGGTGTGGATGCTGGATTTGACAGCAGTTTGTTACCTGTACCAGGTGTGGTCGCTGGGCGGTCATCAGCCTATGATGAAATAGTATCGATACTCCACTATAAAACCAACTGGCTAACCTTTTTTTTTTTCTATTTCTACTACGTCGGGTGGCAGACAAGCATACGGCCGGCCTGATGTGAAGCGGCTACCGTACCCATATTAACGCTCGCAACATAAAATATCGCTTGCGCACCCCCGCTGCCAGCGCAGCTTTTTCTTTCTTTCTGGTGACCTCACTCACTCGCAGGAACACAACAACCCTCAAGGGAATTGTTATTTGGCTGCGGTATTCTTTGAGGTAGAGGTACATTCCACAGTCTGGTAGCTTACAATTACGCTCCCTACCTCTCTTTTGGCCAGACCTTCGTTTGTCAGTCAGAGACATGTTGCCGCGACAGTCATGACTTTTTTTTGTATGTGAGGGGGGAGGGGGGTAAACAAGCATGTGGGTCCAACATGATGGAAAGCAACCACCACCGCTCACCAAGGGGTCGCCAATCCGTTGCCAGCCTATAGTCCGTCCTTTCTCTCTGGTGACCTCACTCCTTCGCAGGTACACCACAACCCTCAAGGGGATTGTTATTTGGCTGCGGTGTTCTGTGTAGTAGAGGTACTTCCCCAGTCGAGCAGCTTACAAAACATGCTATACTCTACCTTTCTTTTAGCCAAAGCCTCGTTTGTCAATCAGCAGGGTGCACCACGTACAGGTGAACATGGCTTTAGTTCAAAGATATTGAAGAACTACTTAAACCCCAAACTATAGCTCGGTAATAAAACTCATGCCGTGTGGTTTCCGACAGACTAGAATAGAATCACTCCGTCTCTTCCCGTGGATGTCGTACAAGGCGACTAAGGGACATACATTATAAAACATCGATCAGGCCTCCCCAACCCGTCTGGCCAGCGTGGGGAGTGTAGGCCAAATCCTCTGGAACGGACGAGATAGGGTCGTGCTCCTGAAGTGGAGACTAAATGACCTGATGATGATGATGAATAAAACAAACCTTCAAATATAAAGAAGGTTTTTTACCGAATCCTGATTTGAACCCTAACACGATATAATTTAATTAATTTGCACAATGTTTATTGTATTCCTTCCCTATAAAATTCTGTTATTTGATATATCTATGTACATAATTATGTATTTTTCCTTATTTGTTACTCCATTTGCCTATTCATAAAATCCTCTCAGATACTCTAAGGTTGAATGAATGAGATCCCTGTGAGGGATAGGTCCCCACTTTTCCCTTGACTTACTATGTTGTAAATTTAGTTTAAATACATAGATATTACAAACAAAGCATTACCTAAACTTGTTTCTATCTATAAAACAAAAATATTCGCAAGATTTACACAAATAGCAACTATTTGTCGAGAATTTCACTTATAAGACCTAATCCAATATTGTCATCAAAAGTCAAGAGTGAAATATAATATGACATTAGCAGCAGTATATACGCATTAGGAGGGACATATGTAATGAGCCCTTCGGCGACCCTGTTTGCTCACAACGCCCTTGACATGTAGGGAGGGTTGTTTTTGCTTTTCCACTGAGATTTCAGAGGCTCTTTTAGCTTACCAAGATTGTTTACGGCAATAATCTAATAGTTCATTTCATACTATGTACACGTCAATATTATAAAAAAATATCTGTTTTGTATAGAATAATATACTTATCATGATCTGATTGGAGTGTAAGTGGTTCATCAACATCCTTGGACCAAAGCCAATTTCAACTGCACGCGGTGCAACCTGCTGACTGACAAGCGAAGCTCTGGCGAAAAGAGAGGTATGGAGCGTAATTGTAAGCTACCCGACTGGGGAATGTACCTACACCTCACAGAATATCGCAGCCAAAGAACAAATTCCTTGAGTGTTGTTGTGTTACTGCGAGTAAGTGAGGTCACCAGAAAGGAAGGAGATGCTGCATCAGCAACGGGGGTGGCGGCGCGCAAGCGATTTTGTGATGTTGCGAGCGTTAATATGGCTACGGTAACCGCTTCACATCAGGCGGGCCGTATGCTTGTCTGCCACCCGTCGTAGCATAAAAAAAATATTAATCTTAGTATGTATTTACAAATATATATATATATATATATATATATATATACGTAATGTTTATCAGTTGTCTAGTACCCATAACACAAGCTTCGCTTACTTTGGGACTAGATGGCGCTGTGTAATTTGTCTGACAAATAATATTATTATAAATAATAATAATAATATTATTGTGTCCGCAGGGCAGCTTGTGTGGCGAGCTGTTGTGTGAGTAGCGACACCACGGACCCGAGTCTCCAGAGAGTCGGTCAGGGCCTTCGTCTCCGACGTGTCTTCATCGGTCGGAGTGTAAACACAAGAAGGCCCGCAGGACTCTCAGCTCTGGCTTGCCTTCATTGGCCGTCCAGAGAGGAGCCGCTAGAGCTATATGCTCCAGGGGTGGAAGTGTTAAAGGGCATCACGCCGCGAGTAACTTCGGAGAAAGCGCAGCACACCTCTCGACATCCCTGAGTCACTCACACCGGTGTTGCCCCCGGCCGTTTTCCTGGCATTTCGGGGGCCCATCTAGTGAGTGGCAAGCCACCGCCTGCCGCAAATAACTAGCAATAAAAGCAGTTATGGCAGGCGTCCGTCCCTCTTCTGTAATAGCCCGGTATTAAGTTCACCCAGATCTCATCTCCATAGCCCATTTATTTTCCATCACACTTCGCAATAGTCTCAACGCCTGCCGAGACCTGCTCATGGGTATGTCGTTCCATTGACATATCCTGGAGCGGGTCACGGCGGGCGTACAACATTACATCAAACTTCTCAAAGGGGCCTCTACGCGTTGGATCCATATCCCCGCGTATGCCTATCAAATGACCGGGCTTGACCCGTGATTAAAAAGAGATACATATTATTGTTAATAAATATTATTATTAGAAAACGCGAAAATTTTTCTCTGTACGCTTGCGCGTTTATATCCTTTTGATGGGATACACTTCTCCAATTCGCATGTTTTTAAATAATCTTTCTTCCGAATGAAAAAGTAACGAAACTGTAAAACTGCTTTGCTTTGAGTCGAGTCGCTTACCGATAGTGGTACATAAATAAGTAAATTTATTCTGCGATCTGGGGACCTACCGCCGAAGCTGAAGCCGATTACGATCGGATTTTTTGATTGCGAAAATGAAACTTTAGCTTAGATTAGCGGTAATTGTGTTTAGCTTAGCTGATAGAAACCCCAGAGCTGTACCGACTAAGCTGAATGTATTTGTCAATAACTCAAACCTAAGATCTATTTTCGGGATCAAAAAATTCGATGGTATTCGGTTTCAGCTTCGGCGGTAGGGCCCTCGTAGGGCGGTAGTCTGCTTAATTTGAGTGGCGTTTCGCGCGGCTCATTGCGAATCCCGCGTGGTCGATGGATGGATGCAGCAGCTTACGCCGTAAGGAAAATACGTCAACTAACTGATGTTCACACTGCGCGTTTAGTTTATTTTAGCAATTTTCACAGCATTATGTCATATGGTTTATTGTTTTGGGGTAGTGCCGCGGATGTAGATATTTTTGTGCTCCAGAAACGAGCTATCCGTGCTATTTATATGATGAGTCCCAGGGAGACACTGAGAAATAAATTTAAAGAGATAAATAATATGACATTACATTCTCAATATATTTATGAAAATCTTATTTACGTTCATAAAAATCAAACAAAATTTAGGAAAAACAGTGATCTCCATCAATTAAATTTAAGAAATAAAAACAAACTCGCTGTGCTTATTACTAGGCTCCATAAAATCTCTAACTCGTCCCCAGGTCAATGTATACGCTTCTACAATAAACTTCCAAACGACGCGTTTAAATTATCCATGGGTTAATTTAAGAAATATATCAAAACTAGACTATATCAAATGGCTTACTATTGTATCTCAGATTACATAAATGATAAAAGTATTTGGAAATGAATTGCTCTTGTTATGTTATGTTAATGATTGTATTTGTATTTAATGTAACGATATTGGCAATTAAAAGAGTCGGCCTTGAGTTTCTTGCCAGTTCTTCTCAAGAAGCCCCGTCGCCGGAACTGGCACTTAAATTCACTTTCACATTCAAGATAGTGTGATCAAAGTGAATCTAAGCTCTGCGGATTTAGAGTAGTAATGATTTATACATGTTCTTATATTTAATTTTTATGACGTTTCTAAGTGCTTTATAAAGTCCAAGGAATAAAGAATTTTTGATTTGATTTGATTTCATTTGATGGATTTTTGGCAATGGTCAAGTCTGAGACGATCAGATTATGGAGACGGATGTACGCGGAATTGATTGGCGGCTCACCCGCTCACTTTGATCCGCTCTTGTTGCTCTATTTGAGCAGCTCCATTCGAGCAGCTCACGCGCTCGCGCTCGCATGTCGAAACCCATCTTTATAAGATCATTCGTGTAGACACACGCAGGCAGACGCCTGTACAACCATAATGAGAATATTTGTATATTCTCATTATTTACTGAACCGATTAAGTTAAAAATTGGCCACAAAAGTTGAAATGCGGACATATTTTTAATTTGGGGTGTAAGTGGTTTATCAACATCTTTGAACCAAAGCCAACTTCACCTGCACGCGGTGCACCCTGCTGACTGACAAACGAAGCTCTGGCGAAAAGAGAGGTAGGGAGCGTAATTGTAAGCTACCCGACTGGGGAATGTACCTACACCTCACAGAATACCGCAGCCAAATAACGGTTCCCTTGAGTGCTGTTGTGTTCCTGCGAGTGAGTGAGGTCACCAGAAAGGAAGGAGATGCTGCGATGGCAGCGGGGGTGGCGGCGCGCGAGTGATATTTTATGTTGCGAGCGTTAATATGGCTACGGTAACCGCTTCACATCAGGCGGGCCGTATGCTTGTCTTCCACTCAACGTAATATATAAAAAAAAATATATATATTTTTATTTATACTTACCAAATACATATATATACAAATTGCATAAAAATCTCTCGCGCCATTTCGGTTTAGTGCACCCACAAAAACTGTCATACGAGATTTTTATATTATATATCATGTACATAATCGAATTAAGATTTCATATAAGCAGAAAATACTATATTTTGAGACCAATATAAGAAATTTCACCAGTGCGAAGCAGGGTCTATTTGGTAGCAGTTTACAAAATGAATTCAAGTCGTGTATAAGGCAAACAGATAGATTTATTGTTACTTCGAGGGTTTAGGTATAAATAGGTCTTCCGCTATGACCTCGAACAACCCCGTATGTAAATGCAATGAAGGCTGTATATACATCCTTGTAATGTGAGACTCGAGAAAGCTCAGGACTATAACGGAAATGTAAAATGCGGTAGAATATACCCCATTGTACCACACTGCGAGGCGTAAAAGCCTATGTATTAAATCAAATGCCGGAACTAAAAGAGAAGAGAGGCCCCATCTAGAGCGTGGTAATATTCGTCGATATGAATTACTCTTCAGTAGTGTACACAACATGTAACAATAGGTTACAAAATAAAAGTAACCTACTGCAATGAATAATTCCTTTCATAGCCACATTGACTTAAAAAAAAAATATTTTGGAACCGCGACATAAGTGCCATATTGCTTAAAATACAGTTTTTAGTACTTACCTATAATTAAAGACATAAAACAAAGGTTATAGAGCATACAAAGGCCCTTTATTTAACATGGCGCGTTGTCGGAATAGTCCCCGAGTTTATTTATTAGTTTTTTTAATTGAAAGAGTATACTTCCAGATTGGTCCCATAGTTTTTGACGTGACAACGTCTTATAATTCGATGGAGCCGGCTGCACGCACGAAAAAACATGACTCATGCGGCGTTACCTCGCTCTGAGGCGTTTCATTAAAATTTTCTTTTGAAAAATGCAAACATTCCATCAGTATTTTCTTATGACGTTGTCACGTTCAACTATCGTCAGTAAACCGACTTTACAGACAACCGATTTTTTTTCATCATCATCATCAGTCTGTACCTACCCACTATTAGATTTGTTATTTCACTACTTTCAAAACGATTTATAAATGACGGAGTCTTCATCATCATCATCATCAGCCTGTATCTACATACCGAAATGTAGGATAATGTTAAAGTCGGTTTTTATTTAGTTAAAATTATGTCTATCAAGCAAAGTCTTTCTATCATGAAATTTAACTAATCAAGGAATAAGATACATAAGGTGCTAAATTATAACATACCTATATTTTTTTCAATGCTTCGGTATATATAGTTATCGAATAAATCTGGTTTCAAATTCCGGAATAAAAAAAAGAAAACAAAATGTTTTATTACGAACATCAGTCGCCTTAAACATCAAACGTACTATGAATCCTTTCATATTATAAAGTGTTCCCAGCGATTCTCTTCTATTAAAAATGGATCAATAACATGAATTACCCAACGGGCTATATTAACAACTGTAGTGGAACAAAATAGCAGCCTGAATTGTAAAATAAAATTATTTCCACTTCCATGCAAAATTCCATTACATTATACCATAGCCAAACCATAAATGTCAATCTCATTTGAGATAACGAAATTGGGACGCCCTTAAACAAAGAGCCTTTAGTTTCCTGGTGAAAGGTCTCATATACTCGAAGGTAGGTGTTGTGTACCCTACACACCTTATTTTTATCATCACATTAAGGGCTCTATGCATATTTACGGACAAAATGAACAAGAGTTACCTTTTATGGGCGAAGAAAATCGAAAGACGTGGTACAAGTCAAACGTTTAAGCGATTGTATACGTAATGTGTACCGTAGCAAATGTTGAGTTTTTTTCTTATAAAAATCAATGAAATTCAAGACTTAGCTACTTCATCATCATCAATTAAATCAAAGGACGTCCACTACTGAATATAGGTCTCACTCTTAGTATTACTTATACTGTGCTCTTAGACTTCCTTTAATGATTTGCATTGTCACGCTTATATCCGTTGGCTCCCTGTGATCTTTATCAGATCGACCGTCCAAATGGATGGACAAACTAAATCAGTAGCGTCCTATTTTGCGCTTTCTATTAGCTATGAACCTGCCCAAAAGCTACATAGATAGCCCTAGTTGTGCTAGGGATATTCTCAATTCTGAATCTATCACGTTACCCCGAATTACTCCTAGTATATATAAAGGGCCATAACTCTACGGTATATATTGTTATTATTCGTTTCTAGTTTCGCTTGCCATAAAATCAGAGCACCGATTCAATATTGATAGAGAAAAATAAAAAAGAATCAATAAATAAAAAACATAACAAAATTTCAGTCGTTGTTAATAATATAATCCTTTCATTTTATATTCATATTGTAAAGGGTTTTTTTGGAATTTCAAGATTTACTAACAAACTCCGCGATGAAACCAAATAAAAGATTGTATTAAGAAAATTAAAACCAAACGACATACTTTTATAAATTGGACCACAACTCAAAAGGTCGGTGTAAAATAAGTGAAGTGATTACCGCATTGAGAGGAGAACCGTGTTTTGGTGTACTGAGGTCCTTGAAGGATATATGCTATAGTCCATTTCTAGAGCTCCCACAATAAATTAAAGGCTTTTGAACATTTTAGAAGCTCTCTTGGGAGCATGTTGACGGATTTGAACGCTTTTGTATGTTCTCAAAGGGTATTTCTGTAATAGTGCCGTCGAATATGTATTCTATGGTATTGATTTAAGGTTTTCCATTAAAGTGGTTCGAGTAGGGTTTAAGAGGCTACAATTAAGTTTCAAGTGTAGGTCTGAGTTCTACCTTACAAGAATCCAGCATTAACCTGTTTGAGTTGTACCAGACTTAGAATAGGATAGATAGATTAAGGAAAAATTAAGAAAACGATGCAAGTCATTTTGCATACGTACAACGACGTGATGGTTAATTATATAGCGATTATGTTGACTACGCATACATTATTATAAGCCTCAAGAAATAAAATTCAAGTTTGCATGCTGCGATGTACAGAGCTACATTTGAATCTTCTTTACATGATAGATAACGGATTACATCCAAAATGGAACTGACCATCAGCATGTTGAAGTATCACTGGGCAGTCCATATATCTAGCAAAACAAAAGGCATTTTTTTTTATTCAATGGATGGATGGGACGAGCTCGATATCGTCGTTTCCCCTGTCTATTAGAACAAGTTAAGCAAAGTCGATGCTAGCTTATCCATGGATGGGTGTATTTATTTCGAGCTCCTCGGTACTTCGTAAGGCAAGTTAAATCGGCGGTCCCGGCTGTTGTCATTAGATGACAGTCGTTAAGGCAAGACCGTGCGCTTCAGGCGGTTTAAAACAGTGGCCTCCATCAACCCACAGTTAAGCAGCGTGGTAGAGTCATCTCGAAATCCCTTCGATTGATGTGAAACTCGTGCCCCAGTAAGCAGTGAGATGAATAAAGAGTTGACGACTAAAATTTATACTAGTAACTACATACTGTAAAAGTATGTCCGATCGGCGGTCCGTGTAATGAGGGTCTCTACCCTAGTTTCGATTGATTGCATTCTGTCCGTCTAATAGTATCAATCTAGAATCGGGTAAAGTTAGCAGGGAGTGGATGAATACATACAGCGCAAAGCCAATTGTCATAGAGTTCCAAGAGAAGACTTATATTCAGCTACTAGCTGATACCCGCGACTTCGTTCGCGTGGACTTTATGATTCCGGCGTATTAATACAAATACGAACTAATGTAGATATATAAGAAAATACTTGTTATACGTTAAAAGTCAATAAGTTTTTTTTTTTATTTAACGTTGTAACCATAGTTTAAAAAATAATAATAATAAGGGAGTCTTTGTTTTATTTGTATTATCTTTATTGTTCAGATTACAACGAATGAGTACATGTAAAATAAAGGGATACAAAGGCGGACTTATCCCACACGGGAATCTCTTCCAGTCAACCTTAAGTCTTTCCTTCGGGAGCTAATATGAAATGACCTGAAGCATTACTAACTCTCGAGAAAGCCATGTAAAGTTGGCCATACGAAAAACAACCAGTCCTAAGCTTGACCAGCGAATTTTAGTGATTTCTTTATTATCATAGCCAAGAAACTGGTCACAGAGAACTGTGTACGTTTAAAATTAAAATGTATTTTTTTGGAGAAGAATGGTATACGCGGAATAAATACAGTTTCACCGGCACCACTTCCAGTGAGAATCTCAGCTTCAATTATATTTCGCTGCCAGACATTTACTTTACTTCAGGAAAGAGATCTTCCCCAAATTTTAATAATATTCTTGAAAACTGTTGGGGACGTAAAGTTCTATATAAAGCTTCTAGTGCCTTACTGTTGGTCATTTCGCATTCATCTCAAACGATTAGACAGCAGTCCTGAAACACCTTCGCTTTGTCACAGTTTCGTGTCACAGTGCATGTCCGTGTTTCAGTTCTGTTTAAATCGATTAGGATATCGAACATTGTATTTGCGTCCTTCCGCCTAGAAGTAATGTGAGCATCTAAGAAAAACAGTTTCCACTCGTTGCTTAAAACACTTTCTACATAGCGTCCCGCAAATGCACGTATTCTTTCTGGTTTGTGCGTATATATACCAATCGTTCCATTTCAATTTTAGCGTACACGTCTATAATAAACTGACGAAATATACCACGTTACCTTTGTAAATAAAATAAAACGATTGCGTCTAACTTGTAGCAGGGAAGAATAAAAGTAGCACCTCGCGGTTTTTTTTTACAATACATTCGATATTTTGTTAATGTTATTTTAAGTAACTTTTATAGTTCTATTTGCTATTATAGCGTGTTATTTTTACTTTTTTTTAACTATAATTTATTGTAAACACATGTTGTTTATGCAAATAAATTTAACTTTGTTGCAAATCTTGGATTTTTATACCTCAACAGAAAATGCTCATCAGGTTGAATAACTTTTGCTAAGGCGTCATTTTTATATTTCTTATAATTTACCTGAACCATTATGGTTCTGCATCAGGTGTTCCAAATCTTGGATTTTTATACCTCAACAAAAAATGCTCATCAGATTGAACAACTTTTGCTAAGGCGTCATTTTTATATTTCTTATAGTTTACCTGAACCATTATGGTTCTGCATCAGGTGTTCCAATTCTTGGATTTTTATACCTCAATAGAAAATGCTCATCAGGTTGAATAACTTTTGCTAAGGCGTCATTTTTATATTTCTTATAGTTTACCTGAACCATTATGGTTCTGCATCAGGTGTTCCACTTTCCAGAATCAATTATACCCTATATGTTGCCCAAGCTTAACAGCTATATAACAAAAAAAGTTTCATTCGAATCCGTCCAGTACTTCAAGAGATTAGCGTGTACAAACAGACAAACAGACATAGAGACAAACAGACAAACAGACAGACATTTTTTTTTAAATTCTTACTCTATTACTATATCTCCATCGCCTCCAATTGTTTTTTTGTAAATATATTCAATGTACAGACACATTATTTTTACTGTTTTATTATATGTATAGATATAGATAAACGAATGAAATGATAACAAATATACTCGAACGTTTGACAATTAAGTTGTTAAGTAACCAAGTTAAGTATTGCCAGGTAATTACAAAAAAATGCTATCAAGTACACATATAGCGCAAGTTTTATTTAACCCTAGACAGCTAACCTTCGTCGATTCGACGACTATGCGACAAAAAATTAACTCTCTGCTTTCGGCACATGCGTCGATCATCGCAATGTAACTTGTCAACTCAGTCTTCGCCTAGCCTTTTGGGAGATAACAGTATCCGACAGATAAGTCCACAATTTTTCGATAAATTGAAATAATGCTCGTCGTTTCGACGAACGGTTACGGTTTTTTTTTGCAACTTAAGGTTTTCTAACTTGTGGTTTTTATCACGAATTTATGATGATTGCTGTCCGAGGAATGTATAGCGCGTTTATTATTGGACGAGGAAGACTTCAATGAATCTGAGGAATGTTCTATACAGAAACTGAACATAATGTGGAGGTGGATTTTGTTCTGATAACTAGTCAGAAGAGTCATTTGGTTTGCTCCTCAATAAAAGAATTCACCAGTGGATTTCCTTTGCTTTGATTGTTAATGTGCTAAAGTTTTAGCAACTAGAACATTGGCTAATAATCCAACTGGAAATGCGTGTCATACCGACACTCATTTTCTTTTCCAGTATATACCTAGATAAAAAGAAACCATTACTATCTGATCTATCAACGTAAAACTAAAACTACAGGAGGGATCGCGTTGTAATCGAGCATACAAGTAGATATTATGATGTAGGCATTCGCTAAGAAAGAATTTTGGAAATTCGCAAGGGATACCAGAATAAGCGCGTAAGAATTCACCGGCGCAACCTAGTCAAAAACAACAAAATATTATCTTCAAAGAACGATGAAGGTAAAGGTCAGTCATCAATGACTTTCAAGTAGCAAAGATAACAAATAGTTTAAAAAGAAAAGTCTGCGGCCTATGTTCCTATAAAAAAACCCATGGTAAAGTTGTTAATTGACAAAATGTAACACTGGAATTTGTGGTCAACATAAAGTTGATTTTTGCGTAAAATGCACTTCAAAAATTGGACTTTTTTATATTTTTCTAAATATTCAAAGTTCTGTAATTAAGTATGCAAAAAAAGAATGGCTACTTTTTGTTGTTTCTTTTTATTTTTAATTTTATAGTTTATCAGCTGCTTCACATGTATGTGCCATATACATAATGAAAAGTTATATTACTACATGAAAAAATACTGCTCAAAAAAATGTTCGTCGTTTCGACGAAGGTTACGGTTTATAGGGGGTGAGCGAAGGTTAGCTGTCTAGGGTTAATGTGGGATTAGATGATGTGGAATTTATCCTAAGAATATTTATTTTAATATGTTAATTTTTTTTTTTTTTACAATTTAGACAGCGCCTTCTAATCCCAAATTAACCGCAAAGCTTGTTTTATAGGTACTAGACAACTGATAAATGTACTTAAATACTTATAATGCATTGAAAACACCCACACCAAGACAAATAGACATGTTCATGCACACAAATGTTTGCCTTGTGCGAGGATCGAACCCACGACCTCGGAGTCAAAGTAGGCAAAGTGTCGAATGGCTAGCAATGCTAGCCATTCGACAACCGGGCTAGTCAAATATATAAATCAAATGTTATCAATGTCTCCCATATCACAAGCCATTGATGAATTTTATTCTATTAACGTCAAGATTTGCTACACCACGCTATATTTTTATCTTATTTATGGACTTATGCTTATTATCACGTTACAAATGGCCGGCGGTCATACCGGCGTCGCGGCGGCCGAACCGGCTCGCGCGTCTCTACATGCGGCACGCGGCGTACGACAGCGCTAAGGCAGTCTTCAAGATACACCACAAAATAGCTTCTTCGTATTTTAATATCCATATCAATCAACCTCTAATGTTGAGTATTTATATTATTCAAATTAAAAGCATGTGTTATGGTAGGGCGTTGTATGCTGCACATGTAGTATCAGAATCTGTGTGCAATCTTCTCATACACGAGGCTGCTCAGTCGATTTGAAAGGTCGTTTATTTCCTGTCATATTGGACACATTCATTCAGAATGTGTTAGATATCATTCACACATTTGGAAATATTGGAATGCGACAAATTAGTGTATGCCACTCAACTCGCACACGGTGATAGACTTGCGCTAAATGATTGCGGTACGAGTATCTATGTTTAATCTAAATCTATAAATTTCGTTGCCGATTTTTTATTTTGTTTTTCGTTCTAGATAGTTGGCGAAAAAGTAAAAAAGACTAGACCGAAAACAATATAAGATTTCCATCAACACTTTTCCTTTGTAACGAAAACGGCATAATGTATAACCAAATTTTGGATTGGATCTGTTATTCTAAATTAAATAATGAAATTAAGTTAAAGGAAATCCAAAACCTAAAACCAATAAGATTATAAAAAAAATTTCAGAAGCCGAAATTCCAGTCTAAATCTCTCCTGCTTATGTAGGATAGCAATGTTTACAACCCGTCTAAAACTCACATGGTTTTTATATATATAATTTACTCGTATATCAAAAAGTATTTCGTTCCAAGCGGATGTCCTATGAGACCTCTCGGTTTTTATCCTTTTCGTGTTGGAGAATTCCTTAGTCTCTCAAATGAGCCAATTTCCTTAAAATGTGAATAGACAAGATCACGCAAAGAGCATAATTTTATTCCAAGCTGTACTAAGCCGTAACTGAAATTAAATTTCAAACAAAACAGAAGCGCTGATACACCGGCGTTTCAGTCATTTAGCCTCATTAAAAATAATGTAAGTGTTGAAAAAATGGCTTCAGTAGATTAAATAGCAGCAATTGTTTTTGGCGGTGGTATTTTTCATTTAACCCTACAGCCTGAGTGTGGGTGAGACATTAGTGATGGGCGGGCGTTTGGGCGGTTGGGCGGCGACCCGCTAAACGGCCGTTACCCTTTTGTAACTTTTTAAGAAGCTTTGGCGTTCAGCTGCGGAACAAAAGTAGAAATGTGTTAATTTTTTGCGGCTAGAGTTATTTTTTTCCTCTTGACATGATTGGATTTTGCGTTGATTTATTTACTGAATTTTTTGGAGTGAAAACAATATTTAAACTAGTATTTAAATATTTGGCAATATACGTGTCTAAATATAATCTTAGTATCTGATCGTGATATTGACATATTTAAAAAGAGGCTGGGGAAGTACCTCCTCCTCGCATAATACCGCAGCAAAATAACAATTACCGAGAGGATTGTTGTGTTCCTGCGAGTAAGTGATGTAACCAGGAAGGAAGGAGTTGCTGCGTTGGCAACAGGGGTAATATTTTAGGAGAGAACATGAGAACAACAATAACATATTGTTTCATCATCATAGCGTCCAAGTCTCTGCACCGTAGGTCAGAGCTTCTAAAAGCATGCAAAATTTTATGGCAATCAATTGAATAGTTAAGGCATGAACGCGGAAAAAAACTAATAATTTTTTTTTTTTTCATTGCGCTGTAAGGACAAACGTTTGGTCATCCTGCAGGAATAAACCATTAGATTAATAATTCCCGTGCAAATTACACAGAGGCATCTAGTCCCAAACTAAACAAAGCTTGCACTATGGGTGTTAGATAACTGATATATGTAACATAAATATATTTTTTATAAATATCGTATATACATAGCAAACACCCAGACCAAGAGAAATAGATATGTTCATGTACACATATGTATATGTGCATAATGATGTACGGTTATGTTCCAACATCCCTCTTCTCCCATAACATAAAAACATTTTATCTGTTATTCCCTTAGCGTTATATTTTTATGATTTTTATTGCCTACATCTCAGAAGTTTGGTGAAAATTTACAACAAACATTTCTTCTTTTTTAACAACATTTCTTTGATACATTTTTACACATCTATATAGGTAAATAAACATACAGACCGCTTGATAGTATACAGTCATCGTGGTCTAACGATGTCTGTATACAATCAACGCCTATAATTCTAGTTCACATAACATATTTTACCCTTCGGACAATTGCCAATTTAAATAAAATTGATCAACTTATAATGTAACCAACTATTCTTATTAGTAAAGGGTAATTTGGTATTTTATATTCGTTCCATTAAATATTTTTTAATTTCGTTACACTACATCGAGTGGCAAACAAGCATAAGACCTACCTGATTTATAGCCGTTTGTTACTTGCACGTATTGCAAACGTGCGTGCAAGTATGCACGCTTTGTCGTCCCATACGAAGTCTCCACTCTCGGAACATCCTCCCCCATTTGCCATCACTGACTCGGCAGATGTGGCCGAATGTCACTTCAGCCTGCTCTGACTCTGAGAGCTATGTCGACAAGTTTGTTTCTCCGTCGAATTTATTCGTTCCGGATAAATATCAAATATCGTATATTTTGATATTTATTGTAAACGTCGGAATTTTGAGAACCCTGACGTAGAACCTTAAAACGTCTTGTACAAAATTAATACTCTTCATACTAATGAACGGATATTAATGAATGAAATAATAACGGCTCTTCGTGTCATCGTGTTCATACGCTGCTCGTCAGATGCATGCATGCTCGCCATGCCGCGGGCTGACTATAATGAGCATCAAACACTAAACAGGTACGATACATTTAGAGCGGGACTCTATTATATGTGCGTATCTGATATAGCCTCTCTCGATCGTCTTACCTAGAGCAATGTCACGCTCTGAATACATTGTATCTGCTTAATGTGTCACTTGTTTAAGCGACAAGCCGTGTGTGAAACTATTGAGAGTTGTATGTAATCGACATGATCTTGTACTGCACGCGGAAAATAAACATGTACGCTAGGATTAGGAAGGAAATCAAAAAAACTATTGATAACAAAATCGCAGGATACAGTTTGGAGTTGAGGCTACAAATCTCCATTCAAAATTCAATCACAGCACTGGATAGATGAAGGATCAAAGAATTTATTACGCCATTTTGAGATAATTTTAGTGCATATAACGTATACACTTACAACACAAATCGGTATCTATGATACAGGCATACGTCATTTTTTATTAATTTTCGGATATATTTTAATTTTAATGAATGAAATTTACCCTCCTCTGTATGTTTCGAAAGGCTTACACTTGCCTTTTGTTACAAGTACTTGTTATTTATATTAGAAAACAATAGGCAACTTTTGAATCCGATATTATCCGAAAGTCTTTCTTCAAACGCTTTGCTACATTGTTCGGATTAATAATTAGAAATTTGAAAGCATACACCAAGTTTCGATAGATGATTTGGATCGGAAAATTAATAAAATTTCAGAATTTACCTATAAGGAATCGAAGGTAACCAATGTAGATAGCAAGCTAAGAATAGTAACAATGAAACTAGAAGTCAGTGCAAGTGTATTTTAGAAAATATACATTGTTTAAAATCTATATATATTTTTATTAGCCATTTACACACACACACACACATATATATATATATCATCTCAACCATTGAAAGTCCACTGCTGCTGGACATAGGCCTCCCGTCTAGATCTCCAATAAGACCGGTTGGAAGCGGCTTGCATCCAGCGCGATCCTACGGTCTTAATGAGGTCGTCTGTCCACCTTGTGGGTGGACGTCCTACGCTGCGCTTGCCGGTACGTGGTCTCCAATCGAGAACCTTTCGACCCCATCGGTCATCCGTCCTCCGTGCTATGTGCCCTGCCCACTGCCACTTCAACTTGCTAATCCGCTGGGCTATGTCGGTAACCTTGGTTGTTCTACAGATCTCCTCAATTCTGATTTGATCTCGCAGAGAGACTCCGAGCATAGCCCTCTCCATAGCTCACTGGTGACACACACTGGTCGAAGACTTTCGACTTGAGGCACTGCGGTATGTCGGACGAGAAGACATCACGCAATTTTCCGAACGCTGCCCTGCCGAGTTGGATTCGGCGACTGACCTCTTTCTTGAAGTTGGACCTACCTAACTGGACTACTTGTCCTAGGTAGACGTACGAGTCAACAACTTCAAGAACGGAGCTCTCAACAGATATTGGAGTGGGTACAACATGGGCATTACACATTACCTTCGTCTTGTCCATGTTCATTTTAAGACCCACTTGTTGAGAAACTTGATATATATATTAGAATATAAGAAAAATAAAATGAAATTGTTTTAGATTTAAATGGGCAACTGGCCGTGTAGTTTCCGGCAGACTAGAATAGAATCACTCCGTCTCTTCCCATGGATGTCGTACAAGGCGACTAAGGGAAATACATTATAAAACATCGATCAGGCCTCCCCAACCCGTCTGGCCAGCGTGAGGAGTGTAGGCCAAATCCTCCTTCTGTCTGGGACGGACGAGAGAGGGTCGTGCTCCTGTAGTGGAGACTAAAATGACCTGATGATGATGGGTGCCACTGCCTCTCAGGAGGTCTTAAATGGGTGCCTCTCAGGAGGACCCATTTAAGACCTCATACCAGAGGCACCCATTTAAAGCAGAGATTATGTACATTGTAATACCTCTTGTCATGAAAATAAAGAATGAAGAAAAATAACTTCACTTCATTTGTACACGTATAATTTATTTAATTAAAATTTGCCGAAAAAGATACACTAATACACTTAAAGAAAGTAAAATTAATAACGCAAAACGTTGGAAATAATAAAAAAATATTTAAGGGGAATAATTATTTGAATTAACTTTAAAAGAAATTAAAATTAAAATTTGAAATTAAAGAGGTAGATTGCATAATTATAAAAGACGGCGTGATCGAGTGGTGTTGATGGATATGGGTGAGATGGGATGAGAGCCGACAGTTTGTAAAAATGCAACTAAAACTTGGTAGCCCGACTGTGAGGTTATTGGAATTTAGAAAAAAAGATTTCACTGGTGATTCAATTGATCACCAGTGGGATCGGAATTAAATGGGAGGAAGAGACTTCTTTAAAAAAAAAGCCGGACAAGTGCGAGTCGGACTCGCCCACCGAGGGTTCCGTAGGTACGTATTATCATTATTAAATTTGATATTTTTCATTATAAATAAGAAATAATGCATCGAAAAAAATAAATAAAATATATTTTGCAATGTGTACATCAAGCCCTTTCATATGATACCCCATTTGAACTAGTAGTTTCAATTTGAAATTTAGACACCCTATAAAAATATAGACCCCCTATTTTTTAAGATCTATTTACAAATGTATAGTTTTGAGATTTATTCCTGTACTTGTAGTCTATAACGATATTACTTGCCAAATTTCATAGTTCTAGGTCAACGGGAAGTACCCTATAGGTTTTGATTCCCTTGAGTGTGTCGAAATATGCGTTTTTTGCTGAATAAACAGCCGTAACTTTTTTCTACGTAAACTTAGCAGTTTGATTTTTTTTCAACTTCATGGGACCGTAGACCTGAGCATACAGTTCAAATTTCAGCTTGATACCTCCACGCATTCTCGACATAGAAATTCTTGACAGACAGACAGACAGACAGACAGACAGACAGACAGACAGACAGACAGACAGACGGACAACAAAGTGATCTTATAAGGGTTCCGTTTTTCCTTTTGAGGTTCGGAACCCTAAAAACAAAGGAAAATCATTAACTAAATAAAAAAAACACTAATATCGGAACTATAAAAATAAAACGGGACAATGGCCGCAGTGTAGCCCCGTGTACCTTCCTCTTCTAATATCGGTCCGGCCACAAGCACGGAGAACCCGGCCACCGACGGCCCGCCTGGATCCGCTACACGCACAAATTGACGTGCAGGAGCACCGGTGAGACGATCGTCCGCCCCCAGCCCTCCGTATAACGGTCAGAAAGGTTGCCAGGCGGAGTCCACCACGTGAACGACGGGAGACAGCGGGCAACGAGGTCTACTGTTACCCCGTACGGTTTAGCTAAAATAAACAAACACATCCTATCAATAATCCACACGAAAGTAACTAGCAAACTCAAAACCCACCCCTAATGCATCGGAAATGCCCTCGACTTACCCAGTAAACCTGGCTTCCAAATTAAGTTAAACGATTATTGCGGCTGGATTTCACAGCCACCTTAAAAAACAGGACAGCAATGGCTCATTGGCCAATTCTTTCACAAAGAACACCACAACTTCGACAAAAATAACACGCCACGACGAATTCAAGAAAATATCTCACGGAAAATTCCAAACCGATCGCCTTGACAACGCAAACAGAAACCAACTCATTTTCAAAAAAATCTAAACTGACACTAAAAGCTGCCAGCAAGTAAACATGGAGATTTCACATCTTTAGAGGTCGGATCACACACAATTGAAAGATAATTATAGGCGGCGCCGAAAGTCGACAACTAGTAGCGTTTATTTAACGCTACAGCATCCTCTCACCAACAAAAAAAAAAACCATAAACCCAACAACAACGACACCAAGACCCAACAACAATAACAAGAATGACAGGCAGAACCAACATCAACAACAACAACAACAAACAATGCCAACAAAAGAAACAACACCCGTATCAAACCACAACAAAAAATCCAACATCAACAACAACATCCAAACGGATCAAGAACGTAACGCAATGAATTGCCGAAAATAACTGCGCAGAAAACGACCACAAGTGTGGACAAGAATAAATATTTTAAAGAGATAAAGCACAACCTCACTTATCACATAAAGTACTCACCTTCCTAGTCGGACAAAGTATCCACCAATTGCCATCAGAACTACATCAGAACACACTCCAGAACGGAGATACAAGAAATACACAAACGAAACAAGAACCAAAAGAACATTAAAAGGACATGGAACGGACAAACACGTCTTTTAGAATTTTGAGAATCAGTTAAAGTAACTCAAATACAAAAAGAAAAACAAATTGTAAACAAACAAAAAAAACAAATCATTTCAAAATATCTTTTATGTGATATGTGCCCACGTGTTCCGAATCCGCATCAGCCAAATTAACTTTAAAAGAAATTAAAATTAAAATTTGAAATTAAAGAGGTAGATTGCATAATTATAAAAGACGGCGTGATCGAGTGGTGTTGATGGATATGGGTGAGATGTGATGACAGCCGACAGTTTGTAAAAATGCAACTAAAACTTGGTAGCCCGACTGTGAGGTTATTGGAATTTAGAAAAAAAGATTTCACTGGTGATTCAATCGATCACCAGTGGGATCGGAATTAAATGGGAGGAAGAGACTTCTTTAAAAAAACAAAGGAAAATCATTAACTAAATAAAAAAAACACTAATATCGGAACTATAAAAATAAAACGGGACAATGGCCGCAGTGTAGCCCCGTGTACCTTCCTCTTCTAATATCGGTCCGGCCACAAGCACGGACAACCCGGCCACCGACGGCCCGCCTGGATCCGCTACACGCACAAATTGACGTGCAGGAGCACCGGTGAGACGATCGTCCGCCCCCAGCCCTCCGTATAACGGTCAGAAAGGTTGCCAGGCGGAGTCCACCACGTGAACGACGGGAGACAGCGGGCAACGAGGTCTACTGTTACCCCGTATGGTTTAGCTAAAAAAAACAAACATATCCTATCAATAATCCACACGAAAGTAACTAGCAAACTCAAAACCCACCCCTAATGCATCGGAAATGCCCTCGACGAACCCAGTAAACCTGGCTTCCAAATTAAGTTAAACGAGTATAGCGGCTGGATTTCACAGCCACCTTAAAAAACAGGACAGGAATGGCTCATTGGCCAATTCTTTCACAAAGAACACCACAACTTCGACAAAAATAACACGCCACGACGAATTCAAGAAAATATCTCACGGAAAATTCCAAACCGATCGCTTTGACAACGCAAACAGAAACCAACTCATTTTCAAAAAAATCTAAACTGACACTAAAAGCTGCCAGCAAGTAAACATGGAGATTTCACATCTTTAGAGGTCGGATCACACACAATTGAAAGATAATTATAGGCGGCGCCGAAAGTCGACAACTAGTAGCGTTTATTTAACGCTACAGCCTACATAAAGTATTCTTTGGTCATAGTTTCGAACTCCAGGCTTTGGCGGTACTTTTCACAAGTCTGTCCCGCGGTTCTCGCTACACCCTTTCATCTTAATGCACATTACAACAATTAAAGGTATTCAGCATACTTAACTTTTTTCATCACGCTCCGTCCCGGACAAGCCGAGGACGGGGCATGAGGGCACTTGGAAAAAACACCTTATTTACGTTGCCTTAGGTCGTTATAACCTTGGCGTGCTCGGCCTGTTCCGTCCGAGATCCCATTACGTATACTGAGACCTTTACATTACTAGTACTTATCAGAAGTAATCGGAAGTGATCTGCGTGGGTGGGGCTAGAAAGGCGGCGGGAGTTTCTGTAGAATGTGACAAATGCGTACCAATAAATGTCGAATGTCACCGGCGAGTTACGTTACGACTCGCTCGGGTCAGTGACTATCTGCGCCGATTCCCCGGACAGACCGGTTCTAATTACTTCCGATAAGGTTCGATAGATGGGCGCAATCTATCTGCTTTCTTTGTGTATCCGACATAAGGGACCAGAGTTTCTTCCTCCCTTTACCAATGGCGCACCATGTCATAGTTATTATAGTGGGTCAACTGGTGGAAAGCAATCACCACCGCGCATGGAGATCAGCAACACCGAGGGGTCGCCGATCCGTTGCCAGCCTAAGTATTAGCATAGAGAAAGGATGTGTGAATGAATGATTCGGCTTCAACCCATAATCATCCCACTGTTGGGATATGGGTCTCCCCTCAATAGAAGGGGTTTAGAGCATACTCCACCACGCTGCTCAACTGCGGGTTGGCGGAGGCCAGTTTTTTCAAGCCGCCCTAAGGCCACTGACTTGGCTTAACGACTGCGATCTAATGATAACAGCCGGGACCGACGGCTTAACGTGCTCTCCGAAGCACGGAATGAATGATTAGTTATTCCTAATAGGCTACTGAACATTTTTTTTCGATTTGTTATATAAGGATGTCACAATAATAACAATAAATTGTAGGTAAAAGGCTGACAACCAACAAATCGGCGAACCCTTGGCGTTGCTGATTTCCATGGGCGATGGTAATTGCTTTCACTCGTGTGATGCACATGTTCGTTTGTCCTCTCTTAAACAAAAATTGCTACAAATAGGAAATTGAGTGCGGTATCATTCATTTCGATTACTTTACACTGGCGACATAACGCTTAGAGCATGACAACGGCTGTTCTCTCGCTGGTGGTAATCATGGACGTCTCCAGGTGATCGGGTACCCGATAGGTTTTGTTAGGCGAAATTTAGACTTCATCTGTCCTCGTATTTATAGCGACCTTTAACAGGTGTTAGTAGAACGGCGGTTAGGTTAGGTTAGGAACAATGGAGCAGTCAACGGACAGTTAAATGTTGAACTGTCATGGGCGTTTGCGTTTCGGTTCACGAATCGAAGTTATATAGAGTAAGAAAAGTATTAATTCAATTAAATTGTACGGTTCTATGTCAACATTGAGCAAAGTACTGAACAAATTCATTTGAAGAATAAAGTTGATTTAAAAAAAAAACATTGAAACCGACTTCAGTTGGCGAGCGCAGCTTATTGGTGGAATACCCCGGCAGACGCTGCTGTCCGTCTTCCGGGAGAAAAGTTATCGCATGACACAAGATTCCTTAGTCGCCTTATACGACATCCAGCGCAGAGCAATGGAGTGGCACAAGTTTATTCTGCCTGCTACCCTAGGGCAAATTTAAGGGTTTCCCTCGATTTTCTGGGATCCCATCATCAGACCCTGACTTGGTGAATATGCACCTCGCAATTACCCTTTCAAATAAAAAAAAATGAATTTGACCATACGTGCTTATAAAATTTAAGGGTTTCCCTTGATTTCCCTGGCATCCCGTCATCGGATCCTTACTTGGTGAATATGGGACCACTTTGCAATCATACCCTTTCAAATAAAAAAAGAATTATGAAAATCGGTTCACAATTCGCAAAGATATCGAATAACATACATACAAAAAAAATATTCAGTCGAATTGAGAACCTCCTCCTTTTTTGAAGTCGGTTAAAAAAACGGGTTGCAAACTCCGGGAGTGCCGGCAGAAGTGAAAACTTGAACATTAATGTTGTGCATTTTTGAATAGTTATTCCTAAAGTTGTAGTATTGGTTAAGGAATAGATTCGCACGAATTGTTTTATTTATCAGTATAAAAGTACTATCATTTATGTAATAAAATACATTTATTGCGCTATCGTACACAAACATGACAATTTATATTACATTAAAAAGAAACAGCAAGAGCAGGCATAAATTTTCGCCGCCCGGTAGAAAGAGAGGCGGATATTACTTCCTTTCCTACGCCGCACCGGCGGTCTACTCCTTCCTCCGTCTTACGAATTTTCGATCAGGCCACGTGTTCTGACGCGAGTTTAACTTTTTTTACCCATCCCAAAAAGTGCACAATGCCGCTAAAGAAGTTTTCACTTCAAAAAAACTTCACGAGATATTTGACTTCAAAATCATAATATTGGACTTTCCCGAAAACGCTCCAAACAAAAGGCTAGTTTATTTTGCCATCACAATGTTCCCGTTTTGTATGCATTTCATCATAAATATGTTCGACAGCTATGTTAAATTTTGCGTTTATGTAACTAGCGTCGTAACAAAAGTTGTAGTATTTTTTATTGTTTCTCCAATAGATTTTCCACCAAACTTTGATAGACCATAAAACAAGTCGGACGCAATTTATCAAAGTTTTGTATACTCTACGGTACTGCTATTTTTTTTTATCAAATAGGTCCCTATTCTGGTAATTAATAGAGACGCTTGCTTGATATCAAATATGTCACCGCCTCTAGTAGCCATTTGGGGTGTAGGATGTGGGGCTCTGGCGAAAAGAGAGGTAGGGCATAGTGTATTTTTTAAGTTGTCCGACTGGGGAAGTACCTCCACCTCGCAGAATACAAACAATTCCCTTGAGGGTTATTGTGTTCCTGCAAGTAAGTGAGGTCACCAGAAAGAAAGTAAGGAATAAAGACTGGCAACGGAGCGGCGGCCTTGGTGTTGCTGATCTCCATGGGCGGTCGTGATTGCTTTCCATCCGGTGATCCACATACTTGTTTATTCCCCTCTCATATAAAAATAAAACCGGACAAGTGCGAGTCGGACTCGCCCACCGAGGGTTCCTTAGGTACGTAGTATCGTTATTAAATTTGATATTTTTCATTATAAATAAGAAATAATGCGTCGAAAAAAATAAATAAAATATATTTTGCAATGTGTACATCAAGCCTATTATGATACGCCATTTGAACTAGTAGTTTCAATTTGAAATTTCGACACCCTATAAAAAATATAGATCCCTATTTTTTAAGATCTATTTACAAATGTATAGTTTTGAGATTTATTCCTGTACTTGTAGTCTATAACGATGTTACTTGCCAAATTTTATAGTTCTAGGACAACGGGAAATACCCTATTGGTTTTGATTCCCTTGAGTGTGTCGAAATATGCGTTTTTAGCTGAATAAACGGCCGTAACTTTTTTCTACATAAACTTAGCAGTTTGATTTTTTTACAACTTCATGGGACCGTAGACCTGAGTATACAGTTCAAATTTCAGCTTGATACCTCCACGCATTCTCGACATAGAAATTCTTGACAGACAGACAGACAGACGGACAACAAAGTGATCTTATAAGGGTTCCGTTTTTCCTTTTGAGGTACGGAACCCTAAAAAGTAACAGAAAAGCACAGATACAGTTCCACTACTGTATTAAAACTATTGTATTATCAATGCAGTTGACCTGCAGAGGCAACGGTAACCAGGGCGGAACGTTTTAATGTCTGAATTGTTCTGCACCAGATAATTTTACTGCAGACATTGATATAGACTGTGTCGAAGTGCTTTCCGTTTCTGAAATTACATTTGGTCTGACCTGAATACAGATTTTTTGTTAGTTGACTGCTTAAGTATCGATAAAATCATTCATAGTCTGTGGGTATTTTTCCTGGCCCTCGCCCTAGGCGTACGTACAATGACCAAATGTGACGCTATGTGTTGATAAAGGGCCAAATTAGAAGTATCCGAAATCGACGGGTCTGCATGAGGAGGTTAATGAATGTGGAAGAAGCAAAGGAAGTATGTTTGGATCGGTGCACCTGGCGTTCCGTGGTCTCTGCCTACCGCAACGGGAGACAGGCGTGATGATAAGTAAGTAAGTATTTTTCCTGGGTCTTAAATAATACTTGTTCTTGTAGAGATTGAGGGGAGACACACGATATTCCTATTTAGTACATTTTTGACATATTTTTTATTATTTTTTATTAGCTTTTGACATATGTAGTTAAGTTTAAATGTCATTCCAAAAATATACTCGTTTTTCGCTTTATAATTGTTAGACATTTGTCAGATTTAGAGTTCTAAAACTTGTACAGCTGACAGTTAATTTCTCAGCTTTCTTTTCATATTATTTTCAGCTACAGAGAAAACCTTTCTTTAAGTTATAGATTTTATTTAATGCATAATTTCACTAGAAGGCAGAACTAGTGCCAACACTATGAAATCAAAAGTTTTTTTATTAATACATCTTATCAGCTCGGTGCTCTTCTCTTTCTCGCACCAGAGAAAGAGAAGAGTGATCTTATGGACTTGGTGGCGTCGTTGCGTGTGTCTAATCGAACACGCAAGTTAAAAAACGTCGGCCGTAGGCTGCCCATTATCATCAGGTCATTTTAGTCTCCACTACAGGAGCACGACCCTCTCGTCCGTCACAGACAGGAGGATTTGGCCTACACTCCCCACGCTGGCCAGACGGATTGGGGAGGCCTGATCGATGTTTGATAATGTATTTCCCTTAGTCGCCTTGTACGACATCCACGGGAAGAGACGGAGTGATTCTATTCTAGTCTGCCAGAAACCACACGGCCGGGGCCGAGGCTGCCCATGGTTGGGTTTATTTATCTCGAGTGTCTCCGTGATTCGGAGGGCACGTTAAGCTGTCGGTCCCGGTTGTTGTCATTACAGATGACCGTCGTTAATCCAAGTCAGTGACATTTAGGTGGATTGAAAACACTGGCCTCCGCCAACCCACAGTTGAGCTGCGTGGTATGCTTTAAACCCTTTCAATTGAGTGGAGACATATCCCTTGGGGTAAATAAGGGTTGACAACGACCTTACATAAAATATTAAATATGAAAACAAAAGAGATCACCGCTGACAACAATCAAATTTACATAAAAAAAATCCGCAGACTCCCTTCGATTCATCAATATCATCAATTTACTTCATTGACATTTATAAAATACATAGTATCTAAGTATAACTTGATATGCGCGTCTTAGAAATCTACAATTTGGTACATACAAAATGGAATTGCTCTTAAAATTTCTTCGGCAAAAGTCTATCTCACTATTCCTTAGTGAGTTAAATCCAATATGGCGGCCGCTCCAAGATACAGCAAAAAGTTCTTTGCAAACTCCAATACGCGTAGACTCCTATCAAACACAAAGCTTTGACGAGAGAAATTTCATTAATGTTTACTTTTCACACAAAATGACATAACAGTGAATATTACAAAATAGCTCCTGAATTTCTTTTAAAGTATTCAAATTTATCTCCTTTCAAGGTATCAGGAATTTATATTCGCGGAAAATTTCAAATTCCCATTTGTTTGTATCATTTTATTTGTTCTTCGTACGGTAGTCAAAGAGTATTTATTATTCGACGACTGACGCGACCTGATAATCAATTATCTATACATTATAATAAAGCAGTAGAAACCATGTGTTAGTAGATTTAATAAATTCATCAATAACAAATGAGTAAAATGAGTAATAGAATTTAAAAAAAAACTTTTAGATCTTTAGTAGTATTTTAGATATATATATATATAGAGCAGGTAAAGATACCTGGAAATGTGTTAGCAGAAGCGTCTTCTATATACATATAAACAGTTCGCCTTTTGTATACAAAAAAAATGTAAAATAAATAAAATGGAACTTATAACTTTGATGAATTCTTTGGCGATTATTGCAATACTAGCCAGTGGTTTCTTCCAGAGTGACCATACTGAGATAAAGGATAACAATGGGTGTCAAATGTTATCCAAAGATATTCAAATATTTAGCCACAAAATTTAATTTAGTGGGGCCTAGTTATTCGATCTGAAAAACAACAATAGTAATTTCCAAAATGCTGCTAATAAAGTAAACTAAATTAACAACTAAAAATATGTGTCTGTCGTACATATTCGAAAAAAATATTGTAAAGGAAATAACCTCATTCCTCGAAGCATTACGACTTCACACCAAACGTGACACAAATCTTGGGGCATATTTTTATTTCCCTCGTACTCTATTCAATATTTCGTTGGTTACAATCCACATAGGAACCTCTGCTCGTGAACTAAGTTGACACCAAATATATTTATTCACTTCTTTTATGGATTCTGAATATAGATATCTCGAATATCAATGATTTCGAGATATCTATATCTCGAATAAAATTTAAAATGCCATATCTGGCAACTTATTTTTTTCATCAATGTATTTTCGTCAGGCGATTCACAGACACTTGCTTTAATATCGCTGGACCGATATTTATCACGTTTGGAAACGTTTTGGTTTTTTGTATCGCCGCCGGGCCGATATTTTACGGTTCTGGATACGTTTAGCGATTTTTAGAATCTGGTTGGATTGTATACTTGGCAAATTGGCGGATGTCGCATTTGTAATTGGCCCGTATCTTGATTTGTGCGGTCGCACCCTGGACAGCGCGCGTAGGTATATGACCGCGTGGTGCATATTATCTGGACAGTGAAACTGAACTGAACCTTATCTTAATCTGTAAGTTATTTTATATATATAATTATGTGTTAATTTATTGTTCATTAAATATAATTTAGTGTCAGGGCAAAATTCATAGGCCTAGCACGCCCTTGACACACTGGGGAGGACACTGTACTGTTGCCAGATGTAGTACCTCTGTAAAATTCTCATACATTTACGTTTACAATTAAAACATCCAGTTATCTTTAAACATTAGTCTAGACAAAATCCTATATTTATAAACAGTGACCATTGAATAATGATATGGGATGACACCTTGAAATTCACTTTCAGTTTCTCACATATACTAATATTATAAAGCTGAAGAATTTGTTTGGTTGGTTGGTTGAACGCGCTGTTCTCAGAAACTACTAGTTCAAATTGTATTTATTGCTAAATAGCCCATTAATTCAAGAAAGCTATAGGCTATATAACACGCTAAAATGAATAGGAGCGGAGCATTTATGAAAAATATTATAAAAACGGGGAAAATTTATTGCTTTTGACAGCTTTTGCTGCGTGTGACCAGCTTAAAAAATACACCACCCTACCTCTCTTTTCGCCAGAGCCATGTTTGTCAGTCAGCAGGGTGCACCACATGCAGGTGAGATTGGCTTTGTTGATGAACCACTTACACTCCTGTTGATATCACTTACAGTAAAGTTCTTATTATATTATCCAACTCAACCCCGACTCAATTTGAGAATTGGCATGAAATTGCATAGCACAATGGCGTATTGAACGTCCAACTCGCTATATGTTAGCTGTTAAACTCAACTATTAAATTGGCGTGGAATTGAAAGGTTTGGCCAATTTAAAAGTTGAGTCGAGATTGAATTGAATAATGTAATGAGTTTAACACAACAATCCTCCAGAGTATCGTTTTTTAGCTGCAGTCTTCTATGAGACTTAGGTATCAGTCAGACTACGTATATTTATAACATACAGCTGAAATTAGTACAATAAATATAAAACAACACACACATACCTACAGATATGTCACGCATTCCACGCACTCGTAGTATTTTATGAGATTAAAAAATCAAGCACGTCCCAAACAGGGTGAGTTACGTAAGGTAAACTTTGTCATTGTGATTGCGACACCCAACGCTTCCGTTAACAAGATCACCGTGTTTTATTGTACACAAAGTAGAGCTCATATGTTTACGAGCTCGGTGGTCGAATGTCTTGGATACATTGACTCCAAGGTGGCGGTTTTGATCCCCGCACAAGACAAACATTTGTGTGCATGAACATGTCTGTTTGTCTTGGTCTGGGTATTTTCTATGTATACGGCATCAACCCATAATCATCCCACGGTTGGGATATGGGTCTCTCCTCAATCTAAGTTGTTTAGAGCATACTCCACCACGCTGCTCAACTGCGGGTTGGCGGAGGCCAGTATTTTGAAGCCGCGTAAAAGCCACTGATTTACTTGGCTTTCTATGTATTATAAGTATGTATTTACAAAAAAAATGTAATAGTACATTTATCAGTTGTCTAGTATCCATAGTACAAGCTTTGTGCTTAATTTGGGACTAGACGGTGCTGTGTAAATTGTCCAGAAATATTTATTCATTTATTATTTATATATAGTAGCAATAAAAATCTCACAAACAAATGGACCTTATTATGCAGAATAGATCTAACCGAAAAACTATGCCAAATTGAGAGATATACACATAGATTAACAATTGGTCGCCGCTCCGCTTCGACTAGATGCCGAACTATCTAAAAACAACAGCTCCGTGAATGCGGCAACTCAATATTATAGTGTGCGTAAAACAATGTGCAGAGACGCTAGTGTGCGTGAAGAATTGTATTGCAACTGATGTGCAGAGATGCTAGTGTGCTTGAAGAATTGTATTGCAACAGGCTGGGGTACGCCGAGCGGAGACCAATTGATAATCTAAGGATATACATAACGAGAAACTTCAAATCTAGTTTTATATATTCGCAACAGATTCTAGAAGTTTGATGACATATGCTTCCCAAAAATTTATACTGCGTGATATTTTTGTACCTGTTAAACTTTAAATATCTTTAACTTAAAACCAACAAACTGTGGGTTGTATCTATTCTGTATCATCATCATCATCATCAGGTTATTTTAGTCTCCACTACAGGAACACGACCCTCTCTCGTTCGTCCCTGGCAGAAGGAGGATTTGGCCTATTCTGTATAACAGGGTCCAAATGTCTTTAATTGTCATGATGCAATAGGACCTAAATCAGTGTACGTTAGCAATAGAAAATGTCTAATCACACTATTATCAACTATTATTATCACCTAGCCATGTTGTTGAAGAGAATCAAATGAAAACATCTGCTTACACTCGGCTTTCTCTCTCTCTCTCTCATCAGCATCAACCGTTAGTTACGGCTACATCCGATGCTTTCGTTTCGGAGCCTGGGGTCTGCTTCCTTACTTTTTCTTCTCCACTTCGTACTGTCTTCAGCATCCTTAATTATCAGACCAATATCACGCATGTCACGCCTTACGGCGACAAGCAAGCATTTTTACTCTTTCTATCTCTTTATATATTGGGGCGCCTTCACACTAGCCTTTGTCTGCATCTCATATCTTGTCGAATGAACGATTCTAAAAAAAATTGCCCAATATTTATATTCGTGTTGATTGTAATGCCTCAAATACTACCGAATATTTTTTTTATGCCCAACGAACTTATACTACTCATTATATTAATCAAAATCTTCATACTTGTTTAAATACTCGTACTTAAAACCAAAAACAATTTCATTTAGAAACAAAGAAAAACATTGCTCCTTTACTATACGTATACCTGCAGCAATCTTTGTTTTATTTGAGTTTTCTCATTCTCACAATGTTCTTACACCACGTGAATAGAAACTTCAATGTTTCTTAGCTTAATACAAAGTCTAGGGTTACCGCCTCCCACTTCTGAATTTACCGGTTCCTGGATAAAGACATGTATCAACTTATTAAAATATATTTGTGGAATGCTAACATTTCTATAAAGTTTGTTATTAAAAGATATACCTACTTTAAAACGTTATAAGAAACTTAATAAATAAATAAATATTTCTGGACAATTTACACAGCGCCATCTAGTCCCAAATTAAGCGCAAAGCTTGTGTAGACAACTGATAAATGTACTTACATATTTTTTTCTTTTTTGTAAATTCATACTTATTATACATAGAAAACACCCAGACCAAGACAAACAGACATATTCATGCACACAAATGTTTGTCTTGTGCGGAAATCGAACCCGAGACATCGGGGTCAAAGTGGCCATTGCTAACCATTCGACCACCGAGCTCGTCATAATGTGGACATGAATATTATATAGGTACATAAAAATAAATCTAATATAAGAAATTTTCTTGTGACGCGCCTTACCTTCACAGAACGTCACGCCGCGTCTACTATGACACATTATCAGAATTATAAATTGCGTGAGGTGAGATAAACATATTCCATGATTTTTTCTATACATTTTCATAATATAGGTGTAACCAATAAGTAAAATCCGGGAAATCTGACTACCCTGCCGTCAGATCTCAACGTTAAAATTAATTAAATTGCTCTTACCAACGGCAATCTAATATGTAGATCTTGTGAGAATTGAATAATCCTCAATCCTTGTACCAAATAACGTATTATCCAGTTAGAACCGGTACACGTGCACATCTTATATCGCTTGAGGCGGGAGAGTCGTAACTTCTGTATACATATGTAATTATCGGTTACGTAGTACCGGTTTTGGAAACTTTCGTATTTGTGTTACGTTCATAGCAATACATTATATACTTTTAATAGTTGTTTTCTATACCATATAGCCAAAAACAGTAGACAAGAAGCAATTATTAACCAAAACCAAAATTTCGATTGAAAATTTTGTAACATTTTTTTTATTTTGTCTACATTTTTTTTTGCCGATGCCATATTGTGTAATATACCTATATACCCTGTGTTACTCTCACAGCTGAGACTAATGAAATGACATCTTGTCTGCTGAAATTATGTTACGGCGCGAAATTATTGTGCCTAAAAAACAAGCGAAATATAGATGCATGGGAAGAATAAGTGCGTAGAATGTGTGTGAACAACAGGCAAGCAATATATGTATATTACTAATAACTTCGTGATGTAATTGGTTGAATTTGGTTGCATAGTATTGTGTCATAATAGCATAATGCAGATTAAAACATATAACATCAAATTTACTACGATTTATTAGGTATGCGATTCATAGACACCCATACTAAGTTAAGCGTACGGACTCTTACTGATAACACGCGCGCCACGCATACATCCCATGTCTACTATATACCTGATCTGTGCTCAGTTATCTTGCCAATTCCACTGTTACAAAAGAAAACTTAGATCTGGATCAGATGAGATATGCAAAAATGTTTTTTACTACACCGCGCTATTCTTCGCTTACAGCATGACATATGAAATCACATTTTTTACCTTTCTCTGCTTTGGCTTGAGTCCGTCTCTTTTAGATATATGGCGATTTATATATACGGAGTTATTTATAACCCAGGGTGAAAGAAAAAACAAAAAGTGGTAAGAAACATTCTGTAATTAATAGAGTGAGTGAGGTTAAGAAGGAAAGGAACCTCCATTCCAAATTGTTACATCGTAGTTCCATTACTGTAACTAGGTGGATAATGTAAATAATGTGACTTTTATTCTACTCAATTTATATTACTAAAGTTGCTGCAATTGCAACAGGGGTGGCATCATTTGAGCGATACTTTTTGTTGAAAGCATCTATTATATGCTACGGTTACTGCTTTATATTAGGCTATCCGTATACTTGTCTACTCGACGTAGTTTTGGAGTGTAAGTGGTTCATCAATATCTTTTAACCAAAGCCAACTTCACCTGCACGCGGTGCACCCTGCTGACTGACAAACGAAGCTCTGGCGAAAAGAGAGGTAGGGAGCGTAATTGTAAGTTACCCGACCTGGGAATGTACCTCCATCTCACAGAATACCGCAGCCAAATAACAACTCCCTTGAGGGTTGTTGTGTTTCTGCGAGTGAGTAAGGTCGCCAGAAAGGAAATAGATGCTACGTTGGCAGCGCGGGTGGCGGCGCGCGAGCGATATTTTATGTCGCGAGCGTTAATATGGCTACGGTAACCGCTTCACATTAGGCGGGCCGTATGCTTGTCTGCCACCCGACGCAGTATAAAAAAAAAGTAGTAAAAAGAAATATGTGAGACTCCAATAAAAGACATAGATAAAGGATAATTAATCAAACCCAATGTCTATCCTAATTACAATTTCTACTGGATACAATGGCTACCTAAGTGCCTAAGCTATCAAATTCGTTTCAGTAACGGTCCATCAAACACTTCAATTAAATCGCTATTACGTATCGCCAATCCAATAATGACCCCGAGTTGAATTCCCAAGAACATCAGCCTCCTAACGTATAATCCGGGTATAGACGATACATACACATAGTACTGCTTCCAGTACTCATTATAATATCGCCTGGGGTAAAGCAAAATGCCGAAATACGTAACATCTTTCGGTAAGAATGAGGAGTGAGCTAAATTCTGACATTGTGGAAATTAGATTCTTTAAAGTTAGAGCGTTTCGACAGGGCGCAACGGCACGGGGTTCTTTTCTGGAATTCGTAATATTTTTGATGTATATTAGGATACCGGTCAAACGCGGTTTCATACCAATCCCAAAAAACTTTACATTTAATTAATTTGAATTAGATCGTTTATGTGACGTAATAAACAAGTGATTTGGGTGGTTCAAGGGGTGGGGTAGGAGGGGGGAGGAGGACAATAGGGAAATAAACTGAGGTTTTGCTATGCAGCCATGACAGTCCAGGCAGTCATGCTCACTAAAGTGTTCAAACTGTTGGTGGTGTCTTGTAGCGGGTCAACGTGTTCCCAATAAAGTGGTTGAACGCGTGCATTAACTCGTGAACGGGTGCTGTCAGAGGGGACTGGTCTGCCGTGTTTGTCATGGTTGCAAAGCAAATAATAGAAGGATTTAGATAAGTAGTATTAATAGACAATAATATAATTATTAGCACACCAGTGACGTGCAATTAATAAATTGGAAGAAAATTCAGACAAAAGTAAGATTGATTGACTATTATCAATAAAAGAAAACACGAAAAAACTGTCCATAATATTTATTTGTAGTTAATTTTGACAAGTCTGACAGATATGCTCTGATTTAGTGACAATAAGGTCTACTAGTCTAACTACCAGTCATTAAGACGTCTCATATTTAGCTTCCCAATAGTTTGAGATATTTAAAATCCATCGTAGCAGTTGGTTGGCCATATTGCTATCTCTGACTTTGCTAAGAGGGAAAACCTAATTTCAAAGTTTCTCTCTCCTATTAATTTCTTCTGATTAAATTCGTTGTGAGTTCCAAGGCAGCTGTAGTTTTGCGTCAGAGACGAACGAATTTCATCGTTCATTATGTTTTTAGTGGACACCACTGTAGTTCCCACTTCATTTCTGTAGGCGACACAGTGGTGAGACTGCCGAGTTTCCTGCATAGTTAGGATTGACAGCGGCATCCAGGAAAGAAATAATAAATGAATAAATAAATATTGTCAGACAAATTACACAGCGCCATCTATAGCCCCAAAGTAAGCCAAGCTTGTGTTATGGGTACTAGACAACTGATAAACATACGTAAATACATTTTTTTTGTAAATACATACGTATGATACATAGAAAACATCCAGACCAAGACAAACAGACATGTTCATGCACACAAATGTTTGTCCTGTGTGGGAATCGAATCCACGAGCGTTGGTGTCGAAGCCGCGTCATTGACTGCTACGCCACAGAGCTCGTCAAAGTAGCCATATAAATTTATGTACCTACTACATACGTAATACTGGCGTACGCATTACGTATTAACTCACTGAAATGAATAATGAAGTATGAGTCAGTCTCAGGGGTAAAACTAAAGGATGATTATGTAGTTCCGAACTTGTTATATATTTTTTTGTTTTATTGCTGTTGTGGGAATGGAAATGAATGCCTGGATTTAATGAAAGATGAATGAACGAGTTCAGGTAGATTGGTGATATTGACGGCCACTGTGGAGGTAGGTATTGGTGGTGAAAGCGAAGATGCCAATTCAACGATTCAAAAAGCTGGTCTTCAACTTAAGTTAGTTTAAGTTAGGCAGGTGTTACGTCGTATCAGAGCAATTATAAGGAAAGTTCCAGATCCTTTTTAGGGTTCCGTACCCAAAGGGTTAAAAGGAACCCTATTACTAAGGCTCCGCTGTCCGTCCGTCCGTCACCAGGCTGTATCTCATGATCTGTGATAGTTGAATTTTTCACAGATGATGTATTTCTATTGCCACTATAACAACAAATACTAGAAAACAGAATAAAATAAATATTTAAGGGGGCTCCCATACAACAAACGTAATTTTTTTTGCTCGCAATTGATAATGGCAATAGGTAGATGCATGAAATACTCACATAATATTTAGTTATATATCCACTTTAAAAATAAATAAAAATAAAACAAAAAATTCAAAGGAGGCTCCCATACAACAAACATAAAGTGTATTATTTAAAACAACAGTATTTCTTTATCGGCATTAACCCGTAATCATCCCATTGTTCGGATACGGGTCTCTATAAATAAATAAATAAATATTGTCAGACAAATTACACAGCGCCATCTAGCCCCAAAGTAAGCGAAGCTTGTGTTATGGGTACAGGCAACTGATAAACATACGTAAATACATTTTTTTTTGTAAATACATACTTATGATATATAGAAAACACCCAGACTAAGATAAACAGACATGTTCATGCACACAAATGTTTGTCCTATGTGGGAATCGAACCCACGAGCGTTGGTGTCGAAGCCGCGTCATTGACCGCTACGCCACCGAGCTCGTCAAATCGTCGTCTCTGTCTTTATAAAACAGTTTGGGCGGTTTGAAAACAATGGCCATCATCAACCCTCAGTTCAGCAGTGTGGTGGAATATGCTCTTCGATTGACCCATATCCAGTGAGATGATTATGGATTGATTTCGTACAAGTAATAAATCATCATCATCATCATCAGGTCCACTTTAGCCTCCACTACAGGAGCACGACCCTCTCTCGTCCGTCCTAGACGGACGGATGATTTGGCCTACACACCCCACGCTGGCCAAACAGGTTGGGGACATAAAAAAATACAAGTAATAAATATCAATAATTATTACAACCAAACTTACAAACTTGACATTTATAATATTAGTATATACAAGGAAATTATCAAATAAAATACGTACACTCAACGCACTGCCATAAAGATTTTATCACCAGTAATACCTGACCCACGGACCCGCTCGCGTGAATATTATTAATAATAGTAGCTCTATTAAAATGATTTATGTTTGTTAGTTACATCCATGAAACAGTTTACCTGAAATTTTACAATGTACAGTATTTTGATAAGGGGATGAATTAAACATGCTTAGCAAATTACGAAATTAAAAATAATTACCTGCTTTTAAAGCTGTAGGAGGTCGGTGACGTCGTTGCGTGTGTCTAATCGAATACGCAAGTTAAGCAACGTCGGCCGTAGCCTGTCCATGGCCATCCATGGACAGCCTACTATTTATTTATTTCGACCTCCACCGTGCTTCGGAGGGCACGTTAAGTCGTCGTTCCCGGATGTTGTTATAATAAATAAATATTTTCGGACAATTTACACAGCGCCATCTAGTCCCAAATTAAGCGCAAAGCTTGTGTTATGGGTACTAGACAACTGACAAATGGTACTTAAATACTTTTTTTTTTTGTAAATACATCCATAAAATACATAGAAAACACATAGACCAAGACAAACAGACATGTTCATGCACACAAATGTTTGTCTTGTGCGGGAATCGAACCCGCGACCTCGGAGTCAAAGTGGCCATTGCTAACCATTCGACCACCGAGCTCGTCAAATATTAGTGTTATTATAGATGACAGTCGTTAAGCCAACTCACTTGTCTTTAGGTGGGTTGAAAACATTAACCTCCGCCAACCCGCAGTTGAGCAGCATGGTGGAGTATGCTCTAAACACCTTCAATTGAAGGGAGAGGAATGATTCTGCCACAGTATAAGTAATAGTACTACGTAGGTACAGTATGGACCCTCCCTGCCGCTATCTCGTGTCGACCTCACCTCCCCTCTGAGACAAAATGAGACGTCATTGATTATGTAGTAGTAAACGACGCGAAATTTGTATGGAGTGGGTGGGTTAGCTGGGTTGAAAACATTAGCCTCCGCCCACCCGCAGTTGAGCAGCATGGTGGAGTATGCTCTAAACACCTTCAATTGAAGGGAGACCCAATATCCCAGCAGTGGGATGAATAATAGTTAACGACCACGATTCATAAACAAAAGAACATATCTACAAAACCCAGTTGAAAAAGTTAGTCATATTTTAAGTAACATTATCATTTTATAAATTTCACATAATTTTATGAAGTTACAGTCTGGTAACACGCAATGTTAATTCAAGCTATATTACAGGCTGAAGGCATTTACTTGACGGCTGTAATTGTATATGCTCAGAGTTCTAACGTAGCAATTCTGTGTTTTGATAACGATTCTGTTAATACATGGGTATGTGTGTGTGTATGGCTAAGGAATTTTATTCTAGTTAAACACGCAAGATAAGCAACTTTGCATGCTGTCCTAGGGTCGGTTTAGTTGTTACCCGCGGCTTTGCTCGCGATTTTTTTTATATCAGAGGGGGGGGGGGGGGGCAAATTAACATGTGGGTCACCTGATAAAAAGTAATCACCATCACTTATGGATATCAGCAACACCAAGGCTCGATCGTTGCCAGCCTATACTACTTCCTTTCTTTCTGGTGACCTCACTCACTCGCAGGAACACAACAACCAGCAAGGAAATTTTGGGGTGTAGTGGTTCATCAAGATCTTTGAACCAAAGCCAACTTCACCTGCACGCGGTGCACCCTGCTGACTGACAAACGAAGCTCTGGCGAAAAGAGAGGTACCTCCACCTCACAGAATACCGCAGCCAAATAACGGCTCCCTTGAGGGCTGTTGTGTTCCTGCGAGTGAGTGAGGTCTCCAGAAAGGAAGGAGATGCTGCGATGGCAGCGGGGGTGGCGGCGCGCGAGCGATATTTTATGTTGCGAGCGTTAATATGGCTACGGTAACCGCTTCAGATCAGGCGGGCCGTATGCTTGTCTGCTACCCGACGTAGAATAAAAAAAAAAAAAAATTTTTTTCAGCAGTACAAACAGTAATTTATATCACATACATTATATTTATTTTATATAAATGTGTAAGTGTTGGTTTGCTTATTACAGCGAAACCGCTGACATTATGATAAAAAATTATATAGAACTGTACAAACAACTATTATACACAACAAGTTTTGCCGTAATCTTTATACAATAATACAAAAAAAAAATTCGTATATTCATTGTACATATAAAATTCACATCAATGTTCATTACTTTGTTTGAAATTGGTTCAGACTAGAAAAATACAGTTTCAATTTCAGATACAATCTTTTAAATAATAAAAAAAGAGAATCGGCTTTATTGAAGTTGATTCTTTTAGAGATAAACTGACTTCAATGAAGTTATATAAAAATAAGATATTTTGTTTAAAATGTATTATTTTAAAATTTTTACTTTATAGTTGGACATCTTTAGATTCCATTTGCATGTGAACCACGAGAGTTCTCTCGAATACGAAAATAATGTTATAATTTGGTCTATAAACACTGGTTTATACAGGCACCGGTCCGTCGCGTATGATAACAATTTTACATTTTTTTTTGTTGTGATCCATCGAAATATCTCAATTCCATGGCGAGATTCTAAAAATAAATTGTTTTTTATGCCTATTGAAATACCCTCTTACGAACACAAGAAGAATTTCAAAAGAGGACTATTTAAAGAGTCCATTTAAAGAGACCAAGAGTCCGAGATTCTGAACCATCTTATTTTTTTGGAATCGGTTATAAACAAACTTGGCTTTACAAATCTTTATACTAAAAATCTTTTAAAGTGACTATCTGTTCAATTTACAGTGTATTTCAATTCAAACATCACAAGTCATAAACTACAGTAGTAATTCAACCCAGGATATTCCGCCATATTTACCCGGCTTCAGTCCCATAAAGCCTATATATACTCGAGCCTAGGATAATATCCGGCAAATGGCAACTGTGGTGGCCATTAGCCAAAGTTTCATCCCCATTTGCTCAGCGGGTCACAGCGTAATGTTTTATTGTAATTTACTGACATTTGTTATAGTATTATTTGAGTAGTTTAAATGGGCTGAAGTTCTAGAAGCTTAGGGAAATGTTGTAAGGTAATTTAATGGATGGGGAAGGAAAAAACAGTAACACTTTTTAACCATCAAAATGGTCCTTTGTTTGACCTGTAAATATGTGAGTATATTTGCAATTTACAAAAAAAAAATACTGATAGGATTTTGATATATTTTCGGCGACTTATTTTCTACGATTTAGATATATTTTTACATATCGACTGCATATTGCTCTGAAAATGTTAGGATAGCAATGTTTTCTGCTTGACTATAAAAAACAGAGCTATAGACTAAAACATAGGAAAAGTAAAACTTTCCATGATTATTTATTTCTATAAATCAAAAAAAAGGGGTTAGAGCATACTCCACCGCGCTTCACGGAAACGGATGTTTTCAAGCCGTTTAAAGACCACTGACTTGGCTTGACGACTGTTATGTAATGATAACAGCTGGAACCGACGGATTAACGTGACCTACGAAGTACAGAGAAGCTAGAGATAAATAAACCCATCAATGTACAGGCTACAGTCGACGTAGCTTAACTTGCGTGTTCGATTGACACCCGCAAGGACGCCATAGTGCTCTTAACACGTCTATATTATTCTAACGTAAATGAATATTCTGGTACCTATATCAAAGAAAATTCAATCTGTGTAAACAAGTAAGATGTCGAACTTTAGCGTCCTGTTCCGACCCATGCCACAGTAACAAGAGTTCGTGCATTATTCATCAGTGCAACATGCAACTTCGTCTACACTGTGACAATCATAGTGAGATAAATATTCATGTAAGATAGACGGCTGGATTGTAGCTGATATGTGTTGAAGAACTGTGCAAAATCTACATGGTCAAAATACACTTGAATAAAGTAGCCATTATATGTGGTCCTATGTCGATCACTTCGGTTCTCCATTGAATTTCTTCGTTTCGGATTCGATCCTTTAGAGAAACCCAAGCATTGCTCTCTCCATCGCTCGTTGTGCCTACTTTTAGACTGTAAATCAGTCGACGGTCAGCGTTCAACATTCATTACTCGCACGTACTTTAAGGCAATCAAAACAAGTTAAGTTAATTAAAAAAATCAAAAACCCGACTGCACCTACAACAGATTTATTAATGGGTATCATTTAAGCTATCACCAATTTAATTATGTAGTTTTGTGTTTCTTAACTAATAGGGTTTGCCCGCAAAATAATAGGTTTGTCACCAAAATGTAATCACCAAACAATATAAAATAGATTCTACAATAAATCACCTAAAATCATAGAGATTTTTGTATGTATTATATTGTCAATTATTAATAATTAAGCTTACTAGGCAGCTTAAAATTAGACGTTCACATTCTTTTTCTTTCTTCGCACATTGCGTGTATAAATGCGTAGGTATGTAGATATAGTTTATTTGATGACATAGTCATTAGATGGCAGTCAGATTAACCCGCATTTGAGCAGCTTGGTGGAGCTCTAACCCCCTTCGAATGAGGGAAGAGTCGTATCCTAGCAGTAGGATGAACATGGGTTGATGCACCTGATAATATATTTTTATATGAGGGGGGCAAAGGAGTAAAGAGGTCACCTGATGAAAAGCAATCATCACCGCCCAATCAGTAACACCAAGGGGTCGCCGATTCATTGCCCGCCGATACCCTTTCTTTCTTTCTGGTGACCTCACACTTTGCAGGAATACAAAAACCCTCAAGGGAATTTGGTATTTGACTGCGGTTTTCTGTGAGGTGTTGTACTTCCCCAGTCGGGCAGATTAAAAAATACGCTATGCCCTTTTTTTTTTTTATTTTTTTTTTTTTTTTATACTACGTCGGGTGGCAGACAAGCATACGGCCCGCCTGATGTGAAGCGGTTACCGCAGCCATATTAACGCCTGCAACATAAAATATTGCTCGCGCACCGCCACCCCCGCTGCCAACGCAGCATCTCCTTTCTTTCTTTCTGGTGACCTCACTCACTCGCAGGAACACAACAACCCTCAAGGGAATTGTTATTTGGCTGCGGTATTCTGTGAGGTGGAGGTACATTCCCCAGTCGGGTAGCTTACAATTACGCTCCCTACCTCTCTTTTCGCCAGAGCTTCGTTTGTCAGTCAGCAGGGTGCACCACGTGCAGGTGAAGTTGGCTTTGGTTCAAAGATCTTGATGAACCGCTTACACCCCAAAGCCCTACATCTCTTTTCGCCACAGCCTAGTTTATCAGTCAGCAGATTACACCACGTGCAGGTGAGGCTGGCTATGGTTCAAAGATGAACAACTTACTCCACTTTTTTATTCCATCACACACAAATCCCCGGGCGATAAACACGGAAGTAATTTTCCTTGTCAAGTGCCACCATGTTAAGAAATCCACTTCTCGTGTACTTCCCTCTCAGCCAGATTATTATTAATATCCTCGCCCTTATAATGCAATATAAGATGAGAGATTTCATGAAAAAGTTTTAATAACCTATTTTTATACCTTAACATTACATTTTGTATCAGTTAAATTGTTTTATATCTTCCAATGAAAAGTAATCTTTCTTTTCAAAGTTACTTCTTTATAATGTGATATTAAGAGGGCAGCATACCATTGAAAATGAAAACCTAGCTTGCAAATTAAACTTTTGAATTAAGCTCTTTATTAGATAGATAGATAAATAGAATATGCTTTATTTACACTGTACAAGTTACAGAAACAATTTATTCAACATACAGAAAATATTCACTTAAAGAGTAGGTATGTATGTGCAACAAGGCGGCCTTATTGCTAAGACCAATCCATTATCAAAATATTATCTCCGAGGAAGACTATTAGCATAGACTTTTTGTACTACCTTTGCCTTGGTTTGTACTACCGATTTTACAGTCATAAGTGTAGTACCACTGACCTTACCTTTAACATGTACTTATAACGATATTAAATATTTCTTTTTTTTATGTGACGAGTATGTCACCTGAAGGAAAGCAATCACCGCGGAGATCTGCAACACAAAGGGTTCGCCAATCCGTTGCCATCCTATACTCCTTCTTTTCATTCTACTGACCTCACTCATTCGCAGGAATACAACAACCCTCAAGGGAATTGTTATTTGGCTGCGGTATTCTGTGAGGTGGAGGTACTTACTTCCCCAGTTGGGCAGCTTAAAAAATCCAATATTTTCTTCTTTTCTTTTCGCCAGGGCCTCGTTTGTGAGTTAGCAGGGTGCATGATGTACAGGTGAGGTTGGCTTGGATCAAAGATTTTGATGAACTACTTACACCCCAAACACACTATTACACAAGTTGTTTAACTCTAGATAATATTTCTTCCAAAAAGGGCGCGAAGAGGTTGTTAAAAAGTCTGCAACGCCTCTGCATATGGCAAGCGTACATACGCTGCGGTATCCTTTTGCAATCAGGCGATCCGCATGCTTGTTTGCAACCTTAGTGGTATAAAAATCAGCATTGTAGGTTAAGAAGAATTGCTTCTAATTCAGCTTGCAAGATTTGACCTAAATAAACAAACATACATAATGATCTATATAAAACATACATAAACATCAGGCAGTGATCTGGCTACATCTGCCGAGTCAGCGATCGCAGATGAGGGAGGAAAATCCTAGAGTGGAGGCCACGTATGGGGAGACGAAGCGTAGGGCGCTCCCTCTCTAGATGGACCGACGATCTCAAAAAAGTGGCTAGTAGCGGTTGAATGCGGAAAGCGGAGGATCGCATATGATGGAAGGCATTGGGAAAGGCCTATATCCAGCAGAGGGTAGATACAGGCTGATGATGATGATAATGATCTAAAAAGAACCCTGTTGGCAATTTCCTTTCAAATATTTTACCTTCCTAATGGTCAAGTTCGAAATGTCAGTAGATAAGAAAAAGATAATAACTATATAAGATTTATAACAACATGAGATTGACGAGCTCGATAGTCGAATGGTTAGCAATGGCCACTTTGACTCCGAGGTCCCGCACAAGACAAACATTTGTGTGCATGAACATGTCTGTTTGTCTTGGTCTGGTTGTTTTCTATGTAGGTATTATAAGTGTGTATTTACAAAAAAAAAAATGTATTTAAGTACATTTATCAGTTCTCTAGTCCCCATAACACAAGCTTTGCGCTTAATTTGGGACAAGATGGCGCTGTGTGAATTGTCCTGAAATATTTATTTATTTTATTTTATAAAAAAGCATGAGACGTGTCTAAGTACCCACAACGGACCAGAGGCAAATGCAGAATTTTAAGTTTTAGTTCATTCCATTTCATACATCCATTGTACATAAAATAAAAGCTTGTAATGAAGTACAATAAAACTTAAAAATTTCTAACAGAAGCTTTTCTAAAAGTTTAGGAAAAATAATAGGTAGCATTATAAATTTAAAACATGCATGTTCTGGAATTAAATTCCTCAAATATTACCCCAGACCGGGAAAATGAGAAAAACTTAACCTCAAATTCTTGCCCCAGGGCCCCATTCTATGTCTTTATGCAATACACAGAATTCTGTTCTTTATTTTTACCCTCTGCTCAATAGCAACCGCGAAAGCTCGCTTAATAAGAATTTTAAAAGCTACTTTATACTCGTAAGTATGCTTTAGATTCAGAATTTCAGACTAATATGTAGATGTTTTTCTATCCATTTAATTTAAAACATGAAAATTTTTATTATTTCCAGTTTTTTTTACTTTAAATATCATTTTGTTTTTAAAACGTGGGGTGGCAGAAGCGTACGGCCCGCCTGATGTGTCCGTTACCGAAGTCGTTATCGTAGCCATATTAATGCTCGCAAGATGAAATGTCGCTCGCGCGCCGCCGCCCCTGCTGCCAAGCAGCAACTTCTTACTTTCTGGTGACATCACTCACTCGCAGGAACACAACAACTTCTAAGGAAATTGTTACTTGGTTGCGATATTCTGTGAGGTGGAGGTACTTCCCCAGTCGGCCAGCTTACAAATACGCTGTTCCCTACCTCTCTTTTACCAGAGCTTCTTTCGTTAGTCGGCAGGGTGCGCCATGTGCAGGCGAGGTTGGCTTTGGCTATAAAGATCGGGGTGACCCACATACGAGTACATCCCAAATTTTCGTAAATTGTCAAAAAAGTAGATCTTGTTTATCATGGGGTTTGAATAAAATATCGATTGCATTTGACTTTTACCACGTCGAGTACCAAACAGCATAGTTGATAGTAAGTATATTAAAGTGTCGAGATGGGAGATATAACGATAGTCATAGATCTCTCAGGCGACGAGAACCGTATTCTGAAGCAATTTTGTATGGGTATGCCATATCTATAGTATTTAACATCATTGGCCATCGCAAGAAAAAGTAAAAGATTAAGCAATTTCATAAAATAAAACCGACTATAATCGCCGTAATTAATTTCCCGTCTTATTATCTCTCGATTTAAGACTGCTGAAATAAAAAAGATACGTAAAGAGAAAAAACGTTTGATACTTATTAAAAGATATATATCGGCGGACCGAATTCCTATACAGGGACTTCCTCGTGGGAATTGTTTGTCAATTTCCTCCAATAATGACCACGGTTTAACTAAATCCCATCCATATATCATTCATTGGCCCAAAACCTTTAATCTTTTGTGAACGTACTTGAAAAGCATTTTCTATAAATTACCCTTCCGAGTCACAAAAATGGCGGAGGCGACGGTACATTTGCCGTAATTAATTTGTCCATTCCATCAAGCTTGTCCCTTCAGATTGAGGTCGCAAATTGAATGAGGAGAATGTATGTTTTGAATGAGAATGAATGTGTGAGTAAATAGAGGGATCAGTGATAGCGATACGTGGTAAATTTTGGCGTTAGTGAAATAGAAAATTTAGTGACGGTTCTGGAGTTACTCCTATAAGTTGGACGATTAATCTATGATGACTCCTGAAGTCGAGTAACGACAAGGATGAGATTTTAGATTATTCTGTAAGAATTTGGTGGAAAAATTGTTGCTGTTTAGAAGTCAAAGAATGGTCGAGAATCCTCTAATAGAATTCTTCTGGTAGACCGTTTGTAAATCTGTTTTTTCACGACAAAAAAAATATTTACACATAATTATGTAGAAAATATAATACTGAACCTTACAATTGTAAAATTCTAATGAGCTGAACATTATTCAGGTAGACAGAGGAAAAGAAAAACAAACAAATGAAATATTCTCCCCAGACTTATTTTCCTCTGGCGGGGACCGGTGCGCCTCAGTACTTGCTTTTTTCTTTATATGAGAGGGTGGCGATGGTGGTGAGTGAGCATGTGGGTGGTGGAAAACGACGAAAAACCCATGGAGGTCAGCGACACCAAGGTCGCGTGAGATTGGCTTTGGTTCAAAGATGTTGATGAACCTCTTACACCCCTTTGTTTACTTATAAAGGCTTGCTCCATTTGACCGCATACAGAGGAGAGCAGCGAACGTGGAGACTTTCAAGTACACAGTCAGGAAAAAGGCTGGCAACGAATCGAAGAACTCTTGGTGTTGCTGATTTCTATACGCGGTTGTGATTACTTTCCATCATTCTCGCTTGCCCCAATCATATAAAAAAAAAACAGTTGCCCATATGAATCAAATCAAATCAAAATATCTTTATTCCTTGGACTTTATAAAGCATTTAGAAACGTCATACAAATTAAATATAACAACATGTATCTAAATCATTACTACTCTAAATCCGCAGAGCTTAGATTCACTTTCATCAACTATCTTGAATGTGAAAGTGAATTTAAAATATTCCAAAATGAAAAGTGAAATATTACAATTCTTCCTACCACTCCCACACCTACTGAATCATTGCAAAAGCGAATACCTTAAGCATACACCCTAAAAAGAGAAGCATAACGAAACGTGAAACTCAAAAACAAACTTTTTTAAGTCTAGAGACTCTGCCAACTAATCTGAAGACTTGTTATTATTACAAGTCTTCATTATCTAGCATAGCTAGCAAATTGTAAAGATAATTTTCTAACATTATCATTTGACAACCATCTTCTTAATATTACGGGGGCCCACCACACAGTCCCACCACTGTGTCTCCTGTGTAGCCAGGATTAACAGATGCGACCGCCAAAAAAAGGCAATGAACAATGAAGTCCATTGCAGTCCCGGGGGTACAACTACGGCTGCCTTGGAACTCACAACGAATTTAATCAGAAGAAATTAGTAGGAGTAGGAAGCTTTTGGAATTTGACTTCTCCTCTTAGCAATGTGAGAGACAGCAATATGGCAAATAAGGCATTATAAGCCTAAAGAGATGGCTGGTCAAGTGAAGCTCAACAGCAGTGCACCACGGATTTTAAGTATCTAACACTATTGGGGGCCCTAAAATATCTTCTTAATATATAAAAAAAATGTGTTTGTCCGCGAAGGATTCCTAAACTACTGAACCGATTTTAATAAAATTTTGCAGAATGTGTGCAGTTTGATCCATCTTGTCAAGATAGTTTATAATTCATCTGAAAAATTAACGTAAACGTATTTAAAGGCGATACGAAGCTCCCCGGGCCGGCTAGTAATTTTATAATTTCTGTATAACTATAGCCAAACAGATCCGTAGATTTTTTAAACCTGGGTCTATACTAGATCATAACGTAACCTTCTGATTTTTAAATTTTGACGTCGCCTCAAAGATTTTAAGATCGGCTTCAGTTTAAACGGCAGAGTCCCACGATTGCGGCAATCATGTTCAGGCGTTTTACCGTAAGCTAAAGACAATTTAAATTACATGATTTGATTCAATAAATCTGGCTTCCATTTAGGGTTCCTTCCGCCTTCAGCTCAATTGATACAACTCCTAGTTTCCGGCGCGGCGTAGGCTGTACGGCGCCTACTCAAATCGGTAGAGACTAACTACACAGGGTAACTAAAGAAATTAGATTATACCACCGTAAGTACCTCGTAATTGAAAATTAAAAAAGTCTGACATAAGTCGTCTTGAGCTGAAGCCGTAGGGTACTTGGCTCTCTGAGGACCTAGGGGAACACCTTTCTGTTCTCGTTGCGCCAGATATAATTATATCTTTTAATTGATTGTTAATTGTATAGGTTGACATACGCTATATCGCTAATCGTATCATTACATCGCCAGTTTTGACTTATGTTACAGAGCCATAGTTTCTAAGTATATCATATCTATACATACACCTATGTTAATATAGGGGCCAATCTCGTACGACAGCTTAGGCTATCGTACGAGATAGGCGAGATGTGCGCTGCACAACCCTAGGTTGCAGCTGTAATTTCTGTATATGATATACTCAGAACAAACAAGCTGAAGTGCCAGTGGGGAGACCACATCACTCGCAAAAATTACAATAGAGACCATGGATCGAAAGTGCAGTACTTTCGATAGGACTTGACGAGATAGTAACACCAACAATCTCGTCAAGATCATAAAAAGTCAAGAAGGAGAACATGAATACTATACACAAAAAAAGATTGTACTCAGCAATAATATATTTTGGCTCAAATGTAAATGATGTTATTCATTGCACCTTACTTAGTCTTTAAATTATAGAAAGCTCTAGCCTTTAAACCGATATTCAATTCGATTAACAAGCCATAAATGATTTTATAAAGCACCAAAGTTGTACATTTTGTCAGGCAATATCTGTTTAATAGCCCCTGGTCTCACTTTCGTAGCCCCAACGTGATTTTCTGGGTGAAAGGTACGCTTCACATTTTAATAACGTCCCATTCCTGTCCTCTGCACGTCGCTCCGACCGGTTATACTGCGGTTTATGTGAAATTTTGATCCCGTAATTGTTTTCAGAGTTGCGTTAACTTAGTTTTAAGGGTCGTATGTGGTACGCTTCGAAAGATATTTTAAATGCGTGCCAGGATCCGAATTTTAAATTTGATTTGCTAATGAAATTATCTTGTCACGTATCGAGCAAAGAGTAATTTTATACTGGGAAAGTACCGAGTTGAAGTTGTAAATCTATATAAGTGAAACGGTTTACTTAATCGCATTTCGTAATGCACTCATTTTATTATTCATTTATGTTTTCATCTCCTCCGACAACTTTATCTTTTTCTAATACTTGCCCGTAACTTGTCAATTTCCTAACTCGTATCTTTATAACTTCTAAAGCATTATTCTTTCGATATCAACTATATTTATTTTAGAATTTATTATTATATAAAAATAATCAATACATATTTCTTGTGACTAAATTTGTTGTTAAGGCAACCACAGTTTTCCTCGGACTACAATGAATTTTACTGAACATTAACTTTTGGTCATAGCTGTTAATCTGGACTACACAAGAGACATAGTGCTGGAATTATTTGGTAGGTTGCCGCTCCTTTTTTTATTTATCTACTTAATCTTATTACTTGCAAATCTTGATATAGCATCTCGAATTCTTTTAAAAATAAAAACAAAACCATATTTGTAACAAACTCCATTTGCCTCCAGCTTACCGTAACTCCTGTTTAAGATGCGGATAGGGTAAAGAATGTGGAATTGGATTTATAAGAGAATATAAAATGTTTTATATTGTTTGCGAACAGTACATCTGCCACGATTCGTTTTTACTGTAACGTGAAGTTTCTACAAGGGATTTCTATTCTTAGCTTTTTAGAATGTACCCATTGAGAATAATAAATAGACTCCTAATATATAAATAGACTAAATAGTCCGACTTAGCTGATATTTACATTACTCATTTGGTTCTTAGGACAATGAATAATTATCTAAATGCCATCATTTTTAATGCGGCCATCATAAAGTGATGGTTTATAATTACCACATTGACCCCAATGATATGGATATCAAATTAAAGGGGTTGTTGAGCGAAACACATTAAGTAAAAATTGTAGTTATTTTGTTTACATTTTTTTTTTTTTACATTTAGTCATAATTTTCTTAGTTTTACATTTAGTTTGTATGGATGGTACTGTATAATTTAAATAGTAAATAGGATAAAATTAAATTATTTCATCCTCAACTAAAAGTGTGTGACAAATTTAATTTAATTAATTAATTTCTTATCTCACTGAGTTTTATTAATATTATTGTTCAACTAAGATGTTTACTCTATAGATGCGTTCTACCTGCCTCCATTGTAGCAAGAAGAAAGCAAGGTAATTACCCGGCATTCATTCAGGGCCGTTTTACTTACAGTCGAGACAAGAAGCTAGTGCTAATCTGAAACAATTAATAAAAAGTTGTCTATGCGTATTGCATGTATACATGGTTAGGTATTAAGTAAACGCTTCGTAGCCAATTTTTAATATTGTGATGTTCGTCAATTACCCACCTATAGGTTAGATTCAGATTCAGATTCATTTATTCCTCAGAATACGGTATTACCATGATCGTACAAAGCTGTATGGTACAAACATATTCTGCCATTGTTGGCGTAGGAATTATTACAAATTATGAAATCAGTCTAAAAATTAATTAAAAGTAATACAATTGTCAAGGGTTATTACAAATTATTATAAATGTCACAAATTAATTGATTAATAATATACTTAATTTTTTTTTTATAATAACACATTTACATTCTTGTCTTATCATCTAAATATAATGTCACTGCTTGTGATTTATGTATTCATTTACGGTGTAATAGCATTTGTTTAGAAGCCAATTAAATAAAGTGCGTTTGAACTTATTATAAAACGGTATTTGTCTAATATCTCCCTGTAAAGTTATATTATATCATATTCAATACTCGAAAACTTAGTTAGCTCCTAGGTAGTTAAATGTAAAAGCAAGTTGAGGTTAGGTTAGGGTTAGCTTGTGATTAACAAAAGCCAAGCGGGCGAAGCGAGCGAGGCTTGACTTGGCTTTTGGAGATAGAGCGGGCGCTGTATGGAGTTGAGTGTGCAAAATATGAGGACCGCATTCTATAAACAGTTTTGAATTCAGTATTCTTTTTTTTTTTCAAAAGAGGATCGTATAGGTCGATCGATAAGATTTTTGTAATCATTTTATGTAATCATTTCTTTTTATAAAAAAAAATACATAAAATATCCTTTTATGTAATATATTTTTTTTTCAACATTTTTTTTTATTATTTTTTATTTCCACTTAGTAGCTATAAGTATCTTTAATCTTATGAAACAATTGGATATTTTCAATAAAACAATGATTAAAATTGTTGTAAAGCATTTGTTCAGTCCATTTACTCGATATCCAAGGGAATGGGGTATAAAAAAAAATTGGACCAAGAAACTTCCTGGCAACATTCAGAATCATAATCTACAAGCTTTTCTGAATTCAAAACTGTTTATAGAATGCGGTCCTCATATTTTGCACACTCAACTACCTGTGGCGCCTGCACTAAGAGGGAGGTGAGGTACCTTAGGTTTAACTAGTCAAACTTAGGAGCTCCTAGATTCGGGTATTGACTATAGTCAATACCCGAATCGAGGCTTGACTTGGCTTTTGGAGAGGGAGGTGAGGTACCTTAGGTTTAACTAGTCAAACTTACTTAAGGTAATGTTATGATGTTCGTCTATTGGCCGCCTAACATTAAAAATTGGCTACGTAGCATCATAACATTAAAAATTGGCTACGTAGCACTTATTTAATACCTATCCTTTAATATCATTTAATACCTGCATGTATACATGTACATGCAGGACGTAAATATAGGAAAAGAACGTGAACAAACAGGAAGGCATTTTATCTGCAAGTTTTCATTGATTGTTTTTGATTAGCGATAACGTCTTGTCTCGACTGTAAGTGAAGCGGGACTGAATGAATGCCGGGCAATTACCTCGCTTTCTTGTTGCTATTCTTATTCGCTTGCTTGCTTTCTTATTGTCATTTACAATGATAAAAGTATAGTAGTCTTATCTAAAACTTGTTAATAAAGTAACTATTTTTAGTATTAATATTTTTTAATTAGAACCATGGGATGCAAGCTGTTCGTCAATTTACGTAGAGATTAATATATTAGACGTGTTAGGAGCCCGACTGTAATGAATGTTTGTGGGTGACGTTAACAGCGATGCATGGCTCGCATTGCCTCGTCATTATGTACAGTAAAGATAAAATCTGAGTAAAATTAATAAAATTTTAACAATTTGTTTTATATATTTATTTATTTGTAAACAAACAAGTAAGGCGAATAATCGCATATGGTGGAAGGTATATGTCCAGCAGTGAATAGACACAGGCTAATGAAGACGATGATGATGATTGGAATAAGTGTGCATTTTCCCATTAAAATATGAACGTACATCCTCATTATTTTATATATATTATAGTTATTATTTATTAGTAAATAGTCTTAGATTACACACTCAGCATTGGATTCAATAATTTTAACAAAAAAAAATCGACTCCAAACATTACTCTACATTTATGTATGTAGATACAGGCTGATGATGATGATGATGATGAAAAATATGGGACCAATCTGGAAGTAAATTCATTGAAATAAAAAAAGTTTTTTTCAATTCGATTTATAAATCACGGAGTAATTAAGTAATAAACATTAAAATTAAAATACAGCTGAATTGAGAACATCCTCCTTTTTTGGAATTGGTTAAAAAGCGTGAAAAATGTATCGTAAAACTTTTATTGTCAGCAGTTCTCGTATTGCTGAAAGGTCGGCGTACGTGTTGGAGATCGGACGACTTCCGAGTGAATTCCTGAAATAAGTTTATTGTATCGGTATACAATATATATTTCATTCACAATAAAGTTATTTTTATATTTTAATAAATACACATGTATTTGAAAAAATCGTTTTAGAATGTATACTACTGATGACGATATATATATCGTCGTTAACGCTGATTCATCCCACTTTAGGATATGGAACTCTCTGCTCAACTGCGGCTTGGCGGAGGCCAGTGTTTTCAAGTTAAGGCCTCTTGTACACGCTAAGAAATTTCACCGTGTCTACTGCAGATAGGACCAATTCATCATGTACACAACAAGAATTTTGTCGGATCTAGGCACGAAAACCACCGCACCGCAGCAAAACGTCGCGCGTCATGTCTAGCACAGACAAGATTTTTTCTTGGTCAGCGCGGAAGCAGTGTACACAGTTCGTGTGTAGAAACGACACGAATTCTTGCATAGGCCCGGCGACTTTTCTTAGCGTGTACAAGAGGCCTTAAGGCCACAGACTTGGCTTAACGACTGTCATAATGAAAGTACGGAGGAGTTCAAGATATATATACCAATCCATCGGCAGACAACGGCTAACGTAGCTTTTGCGTGTCTGATTTGACTGACTCACGCAAGACGCCATCGAGCTCCTCTGTTTAGGGGTAAACAGTCTAATGCTTGAAATTCTAAAGTTTAAATTAGAGAATGAATTTAATTTGGACTATTTCTTTTTTCAGGTAAGAGATATATTTCGAAGACTTTGATGGATCTCTTGTAATTAAAATCACTTCAATCTATTGGAAAATAATAAAGGTAAAATAGTTTAATTTTAATAAACGAAGACGATAAATAATTCCTATGTACCTATAGTGCGATCGAATCCTGAGTCGAATCTTGAAGAATTCGTTCGACGCCGTATTCACATACACACGTTTCGGGTGTAAGTGGTTTACCACCATGTTTGAGCAAAGCCAACCTCATCTGCACGTGGTGCACTCTGCCAATTGTATACGAGGCTCTGGCGAAAGAGAGGTAGGGCTAGCGTAATTTTAAGAAGCCCGATTGGGGAAATACCTCCACCACACAGAAGACCACATCCAGATAACAATTCCTTTATGGGTTATCGAGTGAGTGAGATGACCAGAAAGGAAGGAGTTGCAACTTTAGCAGCGGGGGTGGCACGGTGGCGCGCTAGCGATGTTTCATGTCGCGAACATTAATATCGTTACGGTAATCACTTTACATGAGGCGGGTCGTATGTTTGTCTGCCACCCGACATAGTATAAAAAAAGTATAAAATACAATCTTTGAAGTTATGCTGAAACACACAAAGATGCCCTCGATCTCCCCTAAATCCAGCATAAATGCTTTATATGCCTTAAGAAATCAACTGTCTAACTCATAATAACTCAGAAGGTTCTAGTCTCTTCACAAAATGCGCGACAACCAGAAGTCGCTGCTTCAGAAGTTCATAATTATACACCACAATTAATTAACGTAAAATATCAAGCCTATACGTTTAAAGATACAATTACTAATCTTGGTTATGTAAATTTATCGTACGTTGTTATTCTCCGGCAATGGTTTCAGGGGAAGAATCCAATTACAAGTATTATAATATGCTCGTGTTTCAAACTTTTCCCGTTTGTATCCGCTGTAAATATGACTATGAGATGTTTGGTCCTAAAATTAATTTTGCCTCTTTATATGGCTTTGTGAAATTTTGCGAGGTTCGTGTGACTTTCGTATATAACGTATTTAAAAACATATTTACTCTTTTATAAAATTATTTTTAAATATAATATTAATATGATTATTTAGAAAATCCGGTCAAGTGTAACTTGAAGGTAACAAAGGGTATAATTAGAATTACTTAAAAATAAAAAATACTTAAGTACCTATTCCTCAACCCGAAATATCTACCCGAAGCGGCAGGGAGGCAAGAACACTAGCCAGTGTTCTTGCCTCCCTGCCTGCCAAGAACGCAACCCCGTTTCCTTGCTGAATCGCAATGCTGACTTTACTACACTTATTGTATAGTCTATATAGGTATAGACGGTCTGGATAGATAGACTTTTTTTCTGAAACTACACGTCCGAATTTTATTATTATTGTTAGTACATTTGTTGAATACTAAGCATACAATAAACTTTTATTATCTTTAGATACTTACTTACTGCTGCGGCGTAACGATCTAAAGTGAATCTTAGCCGACACCAGATGATGCCACGATTTCGATACGGGTCATCTCTCTCCAATTGCAAAGTCCGAGGTTCCGCAGGTCCATCAGCACCTTATCACTCCAGAGGTACCTCGGTCACCCAATCGGTCGGCTACCACTTGGTCGTCCAATGAAGGCTCTTTTTACGGCACGATCCTCCCCCATTCTTACTACGTGTCCGAGCCAGTTGAGTGTACCCGGTTTGAACTCTCAAATATATATTTTACTCATACACCAGGTCTTCGACTTCGAGGTTTTTGCGGATCCTCCAGTTGCCATCTGCCCTTTGTTGTTTGTTGAGTTGATCCCAGGATTTTTCAACATTAACAACTTATCTTCTTCTTTCAAGGTGAGTGCATGCCTCGCGTCCGTGCATCAAAATTGGTCTAATAACAGTCTTGTAGACACGACTTAGTTCTTCTGCATATCAGCTTGGACACTAGAACCTTGTGAAGTCCAGCTGTACATAAGGGCGATTTGGAGACTACCCTACCTATTTCTATAATTTACTTTAGGTTAGTTTACTTTAGTTTAGGTTAGGACATATTTTAGGAACGGGAAAAGCCATTTTTAGGGTTCCGAACCTCAAAAGGAAAAACGGAACCCTTATAAGATCACTTTGTTGTCCGTCTGTCTGTCTGTCTGTCTGTCAAGAATTTCTATTTCGAGAATGCGTGGAGGTATCAAGCTGAAATTTGAACTGTATACTCAGGTCTACGGTCCCATGAATCTAAAAAAAAATCAAACTGCTAAGTTTACATAGAAAAAAGTTACGGCCGTTTATTCAGCAAAAAACGCATATTTCGACACACTCAAGGGAATCAAAACCTATAGGGTACTTCCCGTTGACCTAGAACTATGAAATTTGGCAAGTAACATCGTTATAGACTACAAGTACAGAATTAAATCTCAAAACTATACATTTGTAAATAGATCTTAAAAAATAGGGGGTCTATATTTTTTATAGGGTGTCGAAATTTCAAATTGAAACTACTAGTTCAAATGGGGTATCATATGAAAGGGCTTGATGTACACATTGCAAAATATATTTTATTTATTTTTTTCGACGCATTATTTCTTATTTATAATGAAAAATATCAAATTTAATAATGACACTACGTACGTACCTACGGAACCCTCGGTGGGCGAGTCCGACTCGCACTTGTCCGGTTTTTTTTATAATATTTTTATTACGGAAAATGTTCCGACTGCAATGAAAATTTTGTTTATAGTTCTGTTTGTATACTGTGGTATATTTCAATTTTTGTCACGCTGTCATCATCGTCGTCAACGTTATTCGTCTTACTACTGAGATACGGGCATTAGTCTAGGCTAATTATATATTCATTATAAACTTACTAGAAATGTCATCACATCGAGATAAACCCCATCCAAATCGGATTAGTAGTTTTAGTGTTGTCATTCGGCAACCAATCACGTTTTTCTCAGGGTATAGCTAACGGTCGTCAATGTTTTTTTTTTCGCACTTCGCCTGCAATAGATTCTGTGAGGTGATGTGCCTATGGATCAACTCGAAACAATTAAATTTCATTGATAGACCTGCGTACTCAGCGTACCTATAATAAGGGCCTGGAACCGCTATCAAAAATATGGGTAACGTATTGATAATTATTATTTTCTATTTCTATTCTTATATACAGGTATAACAATATAAACCGGTATTATGCCTACTTAAATAATACCTCCATAAATAGAATAAACGAAACGCTCGGACTGCGCCAAAGGTCCAGAGCACACCAGCCAGCTGTCATGCGATTTAACAATACTATATATTGTTGTGTGGTATGGCTATATACTAATGTGTGGAGTCGGTTTTTTTTTGTATGTACACATTTATGTCTCTACATTTATGTATGTACAGATACAGGCTCATGATGATGATGATGAAAAAAATATGGGACCAATCTGAAAGTATACTCTTTCAAATAATAAAAGTTTTTATCAAATCGGTTTATAAATGACGGAGTAATGAAATAACAAACCTAACATGATGACGATGATGATGATGAATGAAAAAAAAAATATATATATAGCTATTATACCGCTATCAGGTATTTTTTGGTATATATCAGCATAGTAGATGTTATTAATAACGGTAAAAAATATTAACGGTATGTTGTCCAAGCCACTGATACAAATATTCGTAAATACCGATATTCTAAACCCTGCCTGTAAATATCACAAGATCTCTATCTCTTCTATCTACGCACAGCAGGTAATAATAAAGTAGTGTTGTCAGTGTCGACGGACCAAATGCGACATTTGTTTGTAAGAAGGACCCTCTTAACGAATAACCCACTTTAATTCCCTTTTATCCCTACATCCACTTTTCGTCCAAACCTCGCACTACCGCAGCTTACCAAGGCCTCCTATTGTCTGAAAATCAAACACCCTGGACGTTATTCTCTCAGCCCATTGTCTTGGCCAGAAACAAATTAAATAGAACAGTGTGTACCGTAGTGAATAAACCTACTTTTATGTACCCATTGTATCGGAGCCTTAAGCTTACACGTGTTGTGTGAGTTGTATCTATCTTGAAAGTTATTATAAGAGCGTATATCAAGATATCGGGAACGGATATTTGAAAGTATATTCTATAACAATATCGTTACTCGACACAATAATGTATTTTAGTCAACTGACAAAGATAGGAGGGTTATGTTTTTCGAGTGTATGTATTACAGCCTAAAAACTACTCGACAGATTTCAACTTTATTATAAAATATATAATATTTATGAGTTGTCATTAGATTCGTCTCAACTGCGAGACATTGGATATATTATTCCAATATGGAAACCGCGAAAAAAACTGGAAGGGAAAAGTAAAAAAACTGTTTCAATTTTACAGTCACGTTTTGTTTCGGTTAATGTTAAAATTGTTTTTATTACACATGCCTTTGATCTCCAGTTACTGCTCTAAAAATAGAGCAAATGTAGTTATGTTTCGAAATATAAAAAGTCATGGAAATTATTCCAAAATTTTTACTAAAAATGTATGAAAAACAAGGCGGATGCTGAAACAAACAAACAAGACAATGATGTGAGGAGGAGGTCAAGCTGGCGTCGAAGAAACTTGGTGTGCTCAACAGGGCGAAGCAGTACTTCAATCCGCGGCAAAGGCTTATGCTCTACAAAGCTCAAGTACGGCCGCATATGGAGTTCTTCGGAAGTTCGGAGGGAAGAGCGATTGTGCAAAATAGCCGAAATCTCGCTGATTTAGAGATAGACATTACGCTGTGTGACCTTTTTTTATTCAGTAAAGGGTTCTGTGGTTATGTTCATGTACCAGTATTTTCTTTATTATATAGATGCAAATTTATCACAAAACAATTGAAAAATATGCATAAACTTATCTCAAATAGATATTTTTCCAAACAACCTTGCTTTAAGGCATTATTCCCCAGAAAAACTTTTTCCAAGTCGGTTTATATGAAATCTTTCATCTAGGTGCCATATTCAATGCTCACACGACTCGAATATGAGTCAGTGTGATTTATGACATGGACACAAATTTTTGAATTGCAATTTCGTCGGTGTCATTTATACGAGAAGCTATTATTGAAAATGCTCAGAAAGTTGGCAGCCGTAGAACGATATTAAAATATGAATAATTTTTCATAACTTCAAATACTTCAAATATTTGCCACGGTTTGGAATTAAGCAACTTTTGTTACTTACATCGTTATCAACCCTTATTAATCTCACTGCTGGGATACGGAAATCCCCTCAATCGAAGCGGTTGAGAGCATACTTCACTACGCTGCTCAACTGCGGGTTGGCGGAGGCCAGTGTTTTCAAGCCGCCTAAAGGCCACTGACTTGGCTTAACGACTGTCATCTATTGACAACAGCTGGGACCGACTTATCGTGCTTTCCGAAGCACGGTACTTAATTGCTGTTGGTTAAATGGTTTTTGTTAACTATATAACTGCACTTGTACACATTTTTTTATTAATGAAATTGGTATTTCTCGCGAATAAATTATCATAGAGATGTAATCAAAAATTACCTTTGCTTGGAAGAAACAAAAGTAAAATCTAGATGAGAATTAATTTCTCTTATAGAAGGTACACTAGGTGAAAAATGGAAAAAAACACCTCTCAATTTTAAGTCAAGACAACTATTTAAATAATAAGACATAATGCTATCCTGAACTTTTTTTAGAACTTTTTATTAGGAACTATTCCATAATACGAGTATATGATTGTTGCGTAATTTTATCTATTTAAGCAGCACATGCAACGGAAGCTCCCAAAAAGTAATATTTTTGCCCGTTTCTGCAACGTTTTTCATTGCTGCTCCTCTTCTATTTGTCATTGTGTGATGTTATTTAATTTATAGCTTTCCTCCACAAATGGGCTATCCAACACTGTAAGAATTAGTCGATTCGAATCAACAGTTCTTGAGATAAGTGCGTTCAATCAAACAAACCGACTCTTCAGCTATAGAAAATCAGTATATGTAGAGAATCCTGCGTTACATTCCGTCGCATTGAATAATTAATCTTTAACGTTTAAACCCTACTTTCTAAGATCAATTACCGATTCCTTTCGGAAACATTGTAGAATATTCTCAAACTATCCTTTAAATGTTAATGTCTCTACATTTTGCCTTACTGCATATGTATTAGGAGAGATAAAAGCGGCTGTACAAACATACTAATTTGTAAAGCGTTAAATACAGCGATCTGAGAGAAAAAATTTAGAGGAAGAAAATGCATTTCTTTAGTACAAATACTACAATAAAGGGTTGCGAATTGACGAGCTCGGTGGTCAAATGGCTAACAATACTACTTTAACTCCGAGATAGCGGGTCCCATCCCCGGACAAGACAAATATTTGTGTGCATGAATATGTCTGTTTGTCTTGGTCTGGGTCTTTACTGTGTATTAAAAATAGGTATATCTACAAAAAATAATGTTTTAAGTACATTTAATACTCATCTAATACCCATAGTACAAGCTTTGCCCTTAATTTGAGACTAATTTGGTCGTTTTATTGCTGTAATTAATGGATTTTTATGTGTTACCTAGTTAATCACAATTAGGAATCTAACCTATTTAATTGATTTTTTTATTAGTAGGCCCAAGCAGACGTCTATCGCCGATGCTAAAAGTAACACTTTTAGCATCGGCGATAGACGACTTTGCTGCTTTTTGAAAGGTAAATGCAGCGACAGTCGCTCTGCACTGCACACGTAAAACCTATCTACCTATGGCGGCGATAGAGTTGTGCAAAATAATTACCGGTGTTTTTAGGTATATGGGGTGTAGCGTTTACACCCTATGCACCTTTAAATACCGTTTGCAGCTATTGGATGATACAGCGATCGAACACAGCAAAAAGCCAAAACGTGACGCAGTATCGATGCAGTCTCTAAAACGCGCGTTTCCTGCGACTCATTGCAGCAAGTTGATACAATCCTAAAAATACTAATCACAATACCATGTCTGCTATGGACATAATTTAGGCACTGACCCTATAAATGTCATGAAACAAGCGAAAAGACAAAATCTACAATGAAAATAGTGACAATGATCCTAATAATTTAGAAAATTAATACATATCTTGTTTATTACATTGCCGTTTTTCTTATTGCCAAGATGAAAAGTCAAATTCCAAAGCTTTGTACTCCTATTAATATCTTTTGATTAAATTCGTCCTGAGTTACAAGGTAATAAACTCAAAATTGGAAATCAGGGAAATACATTGCAGACTCAACAATATATTTCATTGTTCATTGCTTCTTTGGTGTCGCCATTATCAATCCTGGCTACACAGGAGATACTGTAGTGGGTAACGGTCTGATGTACCCTGAGCAAAAATGATCACACCCGCATTATGAAAATCAGCAGCAACCAGAGGATGGTCAATCCATTGCCAATAACGAGTACAATTATATTTATAAAATGTCTTTTTGGGGAAACACATTTTAAGGCTCGCTTGTCACATATGTACGGGAATACCGTCGAGAGAAATTCATTCCACAATTTCCTAGGCAGATAATGCCTACAAACGAACTATGGATGAACTGGAATTGCAGTAATTCTCCATTTCTTTTTACTGCTGTAAAGTCGCAGTGAGCCATCTATAACCTATCATTACTGATGAATAAAATTCGTTAATTTTTTTATATGACCAAGTTCATATCCACGTCTAGGTGAGCTAAATGAAAATGAAAAATGTTTATTTCTTTCACGATTTACATTTAAGAATGTGGAGGGTGGGCTCCTTCTTTTAAATGTGAGACACCTGTGTCAGAAGGAGCCACTCCTCCATAACAAATAATGGTTTTGCATAATTTAATAATTAATATCAATATATATAATAACTTGTAGAATACATATTTATTTATTTATTCAGATATCTACAATATATTATAACGAAAATATAAGGAATCCAATATTTATTTTGATTTTAATTGATTTTAATTTTATAGTCTAAGGCGTATGTAATGTCTACATGAAGTCGAATGCCATCGTACTAATGAATATACTGAACCTCTAGCTGTGTGTGTGTGTGAGTGTGTGTGTGAGTGTGTGTGAGTGTGTGTGTGTGTGTGTGTGTGTGTGTGTGTGTGTGTGTAAATATTTATAAAGTGCAATATTTAATAGCTAAATACTTAATAGCTTTTAATGCCTTATTGGCCATATTGCTAAGAGGGGAACTCAAATTCCAAAAGCTTCTCTCTACTGCTACTAATTTCTTCTCCTTCTCCAAGGTAGCCCTAGTTTTACCCCCGGTACTGCAATGGACTTCACTGTTCATTGCCCTTTTTGGTGATCGCCACTGTTAATCCTGGCCACACAGCAAACACAGTGGTGGGAATATGTAGTCCCCCCCCCCCCCCTATTAATAGCTAAATACAGTTGCAGTAGCTCACTATCCAGGTGATTATAGATAGTGTTTAAAATGTCTGATTTGCACTATTCAAAATACATTAGCGGTTAATTAATAATTCCGTTTCATCCAGTATTCTAATTACATATATTATGCAAAACTAATACGCGGTAACCCTAACCGAACAATTGAAAATACAATTTGGTGGTTTTGCTCCATATTGTTTTAAGCCACGTCGTTCAGAATGCATTATAATATTTGTTCCGGATTTTAAAACAGCAAAAATGAACGGAATTGAATTGAATATTTTAATTTAAATCAACAGAATATACAGTTAAATGCAATTGTTTCTTGTAAAAATATCATCGTTTTACGCTATTTTGTAACAAAAAACGAAATATTTTTATATGCACTCAAATTGAATTCGCATACATTTAGATCTCAAAAAATAAAAATAGAACAGAGTGCTAATAAAAACTATATAAGCATCGCTCAAAAGCCCCAGGCATTTGAGCGATGCTCTCACATATTTTATTTAAAAAATTAGAGCACTTAAGATATGTTTTTTTATTCAAAGTGGCGACTTTGCTTTCGGGGCTACAAAGATCTATATTTTAAAGCACTACAGTTTAATACTACAAGACGTTACCACATACAAACATCCTCGCATACTGACGTACACATAGGTAAATAACTCTTAACCAAAATACATAATATTCATTTATTGGGATTACTGAAATGAATAAAGTGCTTCTTACTGCTTCCGTTGAGTAATCCCAAAATGTTTATGAACGATACAGCGCGAACAAGGGCCGGCCCTACCGGCTAAGCAGAATCCGATTTCCATCGGTTTTTTTTATTACGTAAATCAAACTTTACCTTAGATTCATGGTGCAGGTATTCAGCTTAGTTTGTAGAAATCCTGGAGCTCTACTGACTAAGCTATGTTTATCAAAAAGTTATACGTCAATCTTATTTTTCGAATCAAAATATTCAATAGTAATCGGCTTCAGCTTCGGCGGTAGGGGCCCTGGTATATGAACGAAGGTTAATCTTCCTTAAAAACCTTCGTTCATACACCAGGGTACTGAGAGACAACATGACAGGAAGTGACGGATATGATATTCTGATATACGATACGATGGATTCGACTTTTCTAATGATGGTACAAATAATGATAATGCGTGAAGATATATAAGTTCTAGTAAAGAATCGTTAAACGTATTTACAAAAGACGGAAAGACGTGAATTCTATATATATTTTGACAAGAACGATCGATAAAAATTGTAAGATGTTTGAGGGTAACTACTATCTTCGAGTCAAAACCAACCTCACCTGCACGCTGTGCACCCTACTGACTAATAAACGAGGTTCTGACGAAAGAGAAGTAGGGCGAGCGTAATAGACCTTCATGACCAGGGTACTTCTACCTCATAGAAGACCGCAGCCAAATAAAAATTCCCTTCAGGGTTGTTATATTCCCGCGAGTGAGTGACGTCACCGGGAATGAGGGTGCTGTTACGTTGGCATCGGGGGTGGTGGCGAATGTTGCGATTTGCGAGATTTCATATGGTTATGGTAACTGCTTTCCATCAGGCGAGCCGTATGCTTGTTTAGGACTCGGCATAATATAAAAAGAAAAATAAATAAAAAGCAACTGTAACACGTACCGCCTCATTTCATTGCTCTGACATCCCTACATGCATATAATGGCTGCATTTTGTGCAATAGGCATGTGATCAATGTTATAAAAATATAAAAAGTCTATATCAGTAACGTAAAATACATAAAACTAGAACAATCTGCGATTTTAAAATTTTAATAACTTATGTCCGACGTGTTTTGTGGTCGATCAAAGTATAAATAAATAAAATAAAATAAAATACTATAACTTTTGTTACGGCACTAGCTACATAAACGCAATATTTAACATAGCTGTCGTACAAATTTCTGCATATAAAATAGCGTGGTGTGACGTCATAACATTGAAGCCTTTCGTATGGAGCGTTTTCGGGATAGTACAAAATTGTGATCTTCAAGTTATCATATCTCGAGAAGTTTTTATGCTACCGAAGTAATTCTTTCACCTATAGCAGACCTATAGTTATATTATTGTGACGTCTTTAAATAACAAATTAAAAAAAAACAATGGTTCACAAGCCTATTAAGATGTTTTTAGGGTTCTGTACCTCAAAAGGAAAAACGGAACCCTTATAAGATCACTTTGTTGTCCGTCTGTCTGTCTGTCTGTCTGTCTGTCAAGACCCTTTATCTCGATAATGCGTGGAGGTGAAATTTGAACTGTATACTCAGGTCTACGGTCCCATGAAGTTGTAAAAAAATCAAACTGCTAAGTTTACGTAAAAAAATGATACGGCCGTTTATTCAGCAAAAAACGCATATTTCGACACATTCTCAAGGGAATCAAAACCCATAGGGTACTTCCCGTTGACCTAGAACTATGAAATTTGGCAAGTAACATCGTTATAGACTACAAATACGAGAATAAATCTCAAAACTATACATTTGTAATTAAATCTTAAAAAATAGGGGCCTATATTTTTTTATTTCAATTGAAATTTCTAACTGAAGCTACTGGTTCAAATGGGGTATCATAATTATGAAAGGGCTTGATGTGCACATTGCAAAATATATTTTATTTATTTTTCCGACGGATTATTTCTTATATATAATGAAAAATATCAAATTTATAATGATCCTACGTACGGAACCCTCGGTGGGCGAGTCGGACTCGCACTTGTCCGGTTTTTTTCGTATAAAAACATTTGACTTACCCCTCCTCTACGGCATGAAGTATTGACCAATGTAATTGACCGGAATTTACTCAGTCCCGCTCCACTTACCATCGCGGCAAGACGTTTTTTAATTAAAAGCAATTATTGAAAAGTTATAGTTATAATCCTTTCCTGTGATTTAATTTTATTACGTGAAGACACAGTCTTCACGTTCTTTTCCTTTATTCATAACTAGCAAAGTACCCGTGCTTCGCTACGGGAACACTCCTGAATTGCGTCTATTTTTGTTTCGTATTGACCATTATCACAAACATACACCATTTAGGTTAAGACGTCCCGGTAAACAATATTTTTGGCATTCGCACCAGGAGCCAAAATTGCAATGCTTCCAGGAGAACTTACTCCTGAGCAAACTACATACAACTGATCATGAGAGAAGCAGTCCTGTCTCAAGTCAACCCCAGTGACTTTTAGAGACTGCCCCTGAGCTTTGTTAATGGTCATAGCGAAACACCTTTATGGGAAATTGAAGTGAAGTCTCTTAAATTGAACTGGGTGGTCTTATGGAATAATTGGAATGCGGGTTATCAAGAGAGATTCCTCAACAGCGCATCCTTTACTGTCCTCACTCAACAACTCATCGTTCCAGTTGTTTAATACGTGAACAATGGTGGCACGAACCTCCTGATGATACACCTCCGTTCCATGCAAGTGGTAGGAGATGGAGCGGAACAGGCCAGCTCCGTCACCTTCCAAAGCTATAATGGTATGGGGCATCAACACACCTTCCACAAATATAAACTTAGAATAGGTATTTCAATTAGTTTTCGACACCAGATGTAGCTTCATTTGAAGGACGCAGTTTCTTTTACGCCCTACGCGCGCGATGGATTACCTCCGGGGGTAACTACTGGAATGAGGTGAGCGATAAACCGTCATGGATAACCCCATGGTTTGAAATAATCTCTCGTATATACCCTTTTCTTAATAACGAAACCATAGCGCGCTGTACAAATGCTAGGTATAGCATTTAGTGATAAGTTAATTCAAATATAAATATAACATTTTTTGACATTTCTTGGCTGGGCGCTGGTCAAAAGTTAATCAGTTACCCAAAAACATCCCCTTTTTTTTATAAACAACTATTCCACCAAGTCTCAAAATCGTAGGTAAATCGGTTTCTAAGAGGGGTTTTTTCAACCCCCTATTTTAACCTCTTAGGAGTGAAATTTCTGAAAATCCCGTCTTAGTGCGCGCTTACATTGTATAAAGAACACATATCCAAAGTTTCAGGTTTCTAGCTTCAGGGGTCTGGGCTGTGCGTTGATTAGTGAGTCAGTCAGTCAAGTCAGTGAGGACAAAGCCTTTTACTATCTAGCTTTTGCCTGGGGCTTCGCTCGCGTGAAGTTCGCGCTTTTTAGATTATCCAAGTCAAGTCTAACACGCAACGCAACCACCCTCATGTAGCAGCTATAATTGTACTAAATACGGATGCAATAACTTTCCAGATAACTACTACTACGTATCGTATAAGCACTGATTGACGCTAAATACAAATTTAAAAACCTATTAGGATAACACTTCAGTCAACACACAAGTCTCATTCCATCAGCTTAAAAAGGTTAAATCGAAGTTTAAAAAAAATACATGATGATGGTCACGTTAGCCAAGTTGAATTTTAATATTGTTATTGTTTTCGTAATCAACGACCCGATAAAATATAAAAACAATAATATCCTTCATGATTTTCAGACTTTTTGACCCCATTTTACTTCTTTTTTTTGGGTTGAATTTCGAAAAATCCTAAAACACGTGTTTACTCACTTATCTATGGTCAAACTAATCTCGTTTCCCTACACAATCTTACCTCCGTTTCACCCTTTTAGGGGAAAAATTTTAAAAATCCTTTTAAGTTATTTCGTGTCCACTGTGTTATATTTTCAAATCGATGCGATTTTCGTAATTGACGTCCCAGAAAACCATAGAATCAACACCCATATTGATATTATGACATTTCAACCCCATTGCACACCCATAGGGGATGATGATGATGGGGGGGGGGGGGGGAGGATTTTATGTCACGTCGGCTATGTTGGATTATAAAATAGTTGTTTTTGTAATCAGCGACCCGATAAACCATAAAAACAATACCCATGACGATTTTCAGACTTTTTCACTCCATTTTACCCTTTTAGGGGTTGAATTTTGGAAAATCCTGAAACACGTGTTTACTCATTTATCTATAGAAGTACTTGTGTAAAGTTTCGGATAAAATAGTTTAACTAATCTTGTTTCCCCATACAAACTTTGGACCCCCGTTTCACCCCCTTAGGGGATGAATTTTGAAAAATCCTTTCTTAGTGCACCCCTAGACGTCATAAGGAACCTACTTGCCAAATTTGGAATCTCTAGACCCAGCGGTTTGGGCTGTGCGTTGATTAGTGAGTCAGTCAGTCAGTCAGTCAGTCAGTCAGTGAGGACAAAGCCTTTTATTATTATAGATTCATAATTCATTTATTCACATTATCATTTATAACATTTAGTACATTTACAAAAGTGGTAAAATAGATGGTCAAGTATATGCTATAAATTACCTATTCGAGGCATTCGTGAATTATATTATTTATCTCAGAGTCAACAAGTTAAACTCTTATATATATATCTAAATTTTTACATGTCATAAATCGCATACATTTTATATATCAATATATGTCAATTGGTATAAATTACATTTAATACATAATTATTTAACACATTAATAAATATCAGAGATTAAATTGTTGTTAAATTAAATTAAAATGTCAACTTAAAAATTAAAATTTATCATTCAAAAATTGTCCTATATTGTAATATGATTTACCCAATAACAAAGTTTTCAAAGCATGCTCAAATTTACTGCCTTGGAGGATTTTCAAGGAGCTCGGCAAATGATTGTAAATTTTCACGGCCATAAAGTACGGTCCATTTTTAAATAGCTCTAGATGTGGTGTGGATTGGGATAAATCATCACCGCGGCGTGTCATATAGCGCCTAGGCATCTCGCCGATTTGTGTGAAATAGTGAGCACGTTTCCTTACAAGTCGACACAATTCAAATATATACATACTGGTGAGAGTAAGGATTTTTAATTTGACAAATAATGACCTACAAGACTCTCTAGGGGCCGTTAATGTAATGATCCTGAGGCAGCGCTTCTGTAGTATGAATACTGCATGTGCGTCAGTCGAGTTACCCCAAAATACGATCCCGTATCTAATCCATGCCGCAGCGTGGCTATGGTACGCAGTCAGAGCACACTCCTCATTTGTGCATTTCCGCAGTTCGCGTAGTGCATAGGTAAAGCTACTGAGCTTGCTAACTACTGTATTCACGTGCGGTTTCCATGACAGAGTTGAGTCCAGAGTTATGCCTAATAACGAAAATGTGTCTACTTCTTCTATTTTATGTCCTTTAAGAGATATATTTAGCGGCAGTCTTGATCTTTGGTATGGCCGGAATTGCATCAATTTTGTTTTTTCAAAGTTCAAACCTAAGCATATGTGTTCTAATTGTTCATTTATTTTTAGTAATGAGGTTTCTATTTCATTATGCAGTCTGTCTACATCATTATGGTCGCCGGTGATAACAATAGTTGCATCATCTGCGAATAGGATAAGATTGTATGGACAAACTGAAGGGAGGTCATTTACATATGTTAAAAACAACAAACAACCCAAGACGCTTCCTTGTGGTATGGATCCTGACACGATTTCTCGGGAGGAGTTTATTCGCTTTAATTCTCTACTGTAATTATCATAATGAGTAATTTGGACAAATTGTTTTCTGCCACTTAGATAAGAAGTAAGCCATTTACTCACTCTCCCCCGCATTCCCAGCGACTCCAATTTATTTAACAAGATTTTGTGCGAGACTCTATCATATGCCTTGGACATGTCCATGAAGATTGCAATTGCACACTTACCTTGATTTAATGCATTTAAGATTTCAACGTTACAATCGAATACAGCAGTTAATGTGGAGTGATTCTTGCGGAAACCATGCTGTTTCTTGTTTAAGACTTGAAAATTTTCTAAAAAGTTGTACATTCTTTTGCATATGATTTTCTCAAAAATTTTTGAGTTTACTGGCAAAACAGCTATAGGACGGTAATTTTGAGCGCTATGTTTATCTCCTTTTTTAAAAGCAGGAATTATTTTTGCTAATTTCAAATCCTCTGGGAATTCACCCCGTTCATAGGACTGATTTACTAAGAATGTCAAGGGAGGTACAAATTCATCGATACAGTGTACTAATAATATTGCTGGGATATCATCATGCCCACAGGTGATATTTCTTTTTAGATCTAAAATAACTTTTCTCACTTCCATTTCCGTTACTGTATCTAAATATAATGAATTTGTTAACAATTGTGGACTAAGCTTATCTTGATTAGAAGAGGTTGATTTGTTGTTATTTATGTTTATAAAATATTTATTAAACATATCAGCTATTTTTGATGGGCATGTAATGAATTCATGGTCATGATTTTTTAAAATTAAATTCCGATGTTCGTATTTATTATTAGATTTTATTTTCTCATTAATGATGTACCACATAGTTTATGTTATTAATAAAGAACTTGTACTTCCTTTTTGCCTTTGTTTGCTTACTGCATGTATATATATGCGTAAGTATTGTGTAAACGCCTTGTAGCTACTTTTCACTGTCGTGTTGTTCAAAAGCTTCCTAAACCTAATAATTTCTTCTGATTAAACTAGTTGCGAGTTCCAAGGCAGCCGTAGTTTCATCCCGAGACTGTAGTGGACTTCAATTGTTCATTGCCTTTTTTCGGTCGTCGCCGCTGCTAATCCTAGCTATACAGGAGACACAATGGTGGGAATTTGCGGTGGGCCCCCGTCCCGTTAAAAAAAAAGATCGACTAGTTGGAAATAAAAAAAAATATGAACATGGCTATCTTATTCTGATGCTACTACTTCACCTGGAATCTGCTGGATACCTAACTCCTTATCAACTTACTTTAGTGTCATGTTTTTTTGTTTAATTGGTTTCAGTGAACAGTGAATATAAAATGTTACAACTGTCCTCGGTGAAAAAGGTTCAGAATATATACGCAGATATGTTTATATCTAAATGCTTTTCCCCATACGTACTCATATGTGAATTATGTTTTCTGTTTCATTTCGTCATTTGCTGCTATATTTTATTCGCTCAAGATGTCCAAACCACTGGAGCGTTCTATCACTGTTCCCTAATTTCGTGATACATAAAAGATTGCGAACAAATCATTACGAGGATGATAATATTAAGGTCTGTTCACACAGTATTAATAATAAGAAAAATATTGGGCTGTTTAACTAATTACTGGTTCTGTAAATTTACCAAAAAATAAGGCTTCACTTTACTCCTATTTATATTACTTATGATTTTTGGCTTACAGCCCCAATATATCGCTACCGCCCCTTATGGACATTATTTCCCTAAATTTGCAACGGATTTGGAAATTTAAAAATAGTGTAAATTAAAGATAATTTGAATACCAAACTAGGGAGTGTAAGTCACTATAAAGCCAAAGCCAACATCACCTGCACGTGGTGCATCCTGCCAACTAATGAAAGAAGCTCTGGCGAAAGGGAGGTATCCTGTGAGGTGGAGGTAGTTCCCCAGTCGTGAAGCTTAAAAAATACGCTAAGTCGTACCTCTCTTTCCGCCGGAGCCTCGTTTGTCTGCAAGATACATCACGTGCAGGTGAGGTTGGCTTTGGTTCAAGGATGTTGATGAACCACTTACACTCCATAATTTTAAAAGTTGCTTTCATGCTTGTTATCTTTATTATTTTTTCCTGAAAAAATAATAAATTAAGGTAAATATGCATCATATCAATTCATCAACAATTTCTTCTGTGACTAGCGGATACATATATACTATACAGATAAGGATATACTACAAAGATATACTGATAAGGTCATAGTAGCTGAAATCCGAATTAATAGAAATAAAAAAGTATACAACAAAAAAAAAAGAGTCTAAAAAAATTCCAACACAAAAAATAATCGCAGTGTTTAAGTATAAAACAGAAGTTTTCAAATCGAACGGCAAACATTTTGACTTTAATGACGCACTTGAAAGCCTAAACTGAACCAATGAATCGGAATATAAAGGATTTAACGTCAATTTTACAATATTTTAGACAGAAATTGAAATTGAATATTTTGATTCAGATGATTTTGAAACAAATGAACATTGGAATTAAGTTGATATTTCATTGCAAATAGAAACTCGATTGAACCTTTAGTTAGCTTCAAGGGTAAATTCGTTGAAATTTCTTTAACAGCCCGTTTACTTAATTTCCCTCTATGTTGAAGTTAAAGCCGGCATTGTTTAACTTTTTTGGAAGCTAAATCTGTTTCATTGTTACATCGAGTACATTTTTGCGCTTATTTGCATTACAATTGTTAACTGGAAGTCGTGATTTTCTTTTATATATAAGTATTTCTAGTGTAAGAAGTTTCTGTCGATTGACAGATGTACTTCTGCCTAAACCGCTGAACCCAGTAGCAGGGAATTTGATGTCATTATTTTTAGGAAGAAAAGGTGAAATAACAATGGAGTCTGTCAATTTAATATCCAATGGAACTAAAAAATTAAACATGGATATGAAAAATGAACAAAATTTTTAAACAGAACAAGAGCTTGTGTTAAGAATGACCGCTCTTCCAGAGTTCATAAAAGAAAGTGACAATATGAAAATATGGCTACGTATATGATTTGATACATCAAAATCAAAATCGTGTGTGTGTATGTGTGTGTGTGTGACTGAAAGAGAGAGTGTATGTGTGTGTCAACTAACTAAAATATTTTTTTTGTCGGCAATTAAACAAAATTTCTCTATTATATAGGTATATAGAATAATATTAATTAAACAACTTGTTTTAAAATATTCCACAAAACTCGTTACGTATGAATAGATAAAAAAGATATTTATTTAATTCTGTTACATTCAGAAACTGCAATAACAATAACTAAACTAAAATTATTACACGAACGAAGTCGCGTTCAAAGCCATTTATAACTATGAATCATTCTGACAATGCCATTACCAGTTAATTGTGCAGTGCTGACGCAGCGAAGGTCCCAGTTTCCGATGTTCGATGGCTGGTAATTAGTTTTGAGTCTGATTTTGCTTCGATGAATATTTGCTGTTAGCAAACTTGTTACATCCACTATTGAACTATCTAAGGCAAATTGGAGATAATTCTTCTTTAACTACAATTTCTCGTGTGCAGTGATTATTATTATTATTATTTTATACTACGTGTGGCAGACAAGCATATGGCCCGCCTGATATGAAGCGACTACCGCAGTCATATTAACGCTCGCAACATCGTTCGCACGCCGCCACCCCCGCTGCCAACGGAGCGTCTCCTTCCTTTCTGGTGACCTCACTCACTCGCAAGAACACAACAACCCCCAAGGGAATTGTTATTTGGCTGCGGTATTCTGTGAGGTGGAGGTACATTCCCCAGTCGGATTGCTTACAAGTAACGCTCCCTAACTCTCTTTTCGACAGAGCTTCGTTTGTCAGTCAGCAGGGTGTACCACGTGCAGCTGAAGTTGGCTTGGGTTCAAAGATGTTGATGAACTACTTACACCCCATAATTATATTAGTTTTCTTTGTTATTACGTTCGTTATTCTTTAACATCTCACTGACTGTTCAATTTTGGATCAGTACCATTAATTTTTGTATCATTCGCTTGAGTAAGTAATTCAGGGATAAATAATCTTTTAGTATTCGCTAAGTCATTTTCACCAAGACAAGCATACCGCCCGCCTGATGCGAAGCGGTTACCGTAGCCACATTAACCCGCTGCCAATGCACGGTGGTACAGCGCCCGAACAAAGGCGGTCATAAATATGAAAGTTTTGAATTCGTTAATTTTTTTTATTGAAAGCGAGTTCAAATATTGTACAAATACATATTATGGTCGATAATATAATATATATGTCATTAATAATATTCTATATGTTACATGATGTTAATATAATGTTGCATTATTTGTCCTCCTTTTAAGAAATTGCATTTGACTATAATTAATCAAAGTATTTCATAGTGGAGTGTATGTTCTATTCACTAAAAGTAGTGAAAAACATTTTAAAAATTAAAAAAAATAATACGGTCTTGAAAATTTATTATAAAAATTTAATTATTAAAAAAACTAAGAAAATTCAATATACAATTTTTTTTTAATGTTGTTAGGTGAAATATATGCTAAACCCTTAACATTTCTAAAACCTGACTAGACAACATGTTTTTTTTCTTACGGGGAAGTTTCCGAAGACTAGTGATCAAAGGATCTGAACTGACTAAAAGTCTATTTATTAAGTCTGAGTTTGTAAGCTCGCGCGACATTTTCCGAGTATGATCTCGTCTAAATGCCGTAAGGTTTTTATTATTTGATGCGGCTGCTTCTTCGGAAAGTTCCCCGATAGATAACAAACATCAGAGCCATGAATGAGGATCTTGTGGACGGAAGCTGGGAGATTTACCACGGATTGTAGCACTAAAAGTCGTGCCGTCTCCAAAGCGTATTCTCTAAATTTATCACAGTCAATGTTAAAGCCCGATGACATAGCTTCTAATATATTACTAAAGCGATCAATCAGATCTTTGTTTAAGCCTGTGACTTATATATATCCTAAGACGCCCCCGAGATGGTCCCGGTAAAATATCATCATCCTCCTGAATACTCTGGTACCCACTTACACTTTTTGACAATTCAATAAATCCAATCAGAATGCTTAATCAATAATTTTGATTTATTCTGCCTTACATATTTCCAAAAATTACCTAAACTTTTGCATAAATTAAGTATACGATTATCTAAAGCCTTAATGTCTATAATTTCGACGTTTTCGTATGACGGCAGAAAATTTTCTAATACGTGTTGGTGTTTCTGCATACGGCTCCCACTTTTCAGTGACCAAATTTCAAAGAAATACATCCTTGAAAAGGAACACTTGACGATTGTACCTGAAAATTTAAGTTAAAAGTGATTCAAATGGTTCGTAGTACTTACTACGCCCGCCTACGCAGTCGTAGAGGCTTTGGGGCTGGTAGGGGGGGTAACAGGCAGTAGTCAAGCTAAAATATTTTGAAAATACACAGTTTAGCCTTTAATCTTAGCTAAGTCCCATTGCCTGCCGATGCCTGCCTTTTTTTGTATCTCAACACAAAACGGAGGTAATTGTAAAAATTTGTCATAAAAATGTTGAGGCGTAGCATCATTTTATACCATAAAACAAAGTAGTAAAAATTAAAAAAATATTTCAAAATGCAATAAACATACCTTGTTCTTGGATATCCATGACACAAAAACAACATCAAATACCAGAATTCTCAGAAATCACTTAGGAAAAATTCCTCGCAGATGAGTCGCCGATAACAGGGAACTGCACTAATTACAATGCGTTCACTTCCGAGGTCAAGAAGTAAGTGATAATTGAAACAAATACTCGATACATATACTTTATATACCTCTGGATAGCTTGCTTAATGGGCTATCGTATTGTGTAAATGAATTTTGGATTTGTGACTATAACTTTTTGTGATTTTTGACCTACGGGCGTACCACCGTGCAATGCAGCAACTCCTTCGTTTTGTTGACCTCACTAACTTGCAGGAATACAGTAATCCTCAAGGAAATTATTATTTGGGTGCGGTGTTCTGTGAGGTGGAGGTGCTTCCCCAGTCAGGCAGCTTAAAAAATTCGCTATGCCCTACCTTGCTTTTCGCCAGAGCCACGTATGTCTGTCAGCAGGTGAAATTGGCTTTGTTCAAAGATTTTGATGAGGTACCCTTGACCAATTAGTCATTTTTTGATATAAATCAATCTTGTTCAGCTAAATAAATAATTTGTATTTGTTTTTGTATTTGTGATGATTTAAGCTTATATGTATTCAACAAAACTATCAGTATTCATAAATTTTGAAAACAAATATCCCCAGATTAAATTCAGCACGTGGATAATTTATAATTTACATATTTGTTATGCATAGCACTGTTGTATACATTTCAAATTATAATAATTATAATTTAATTAATGTACATGTTACAGTTATTTATTACATGTATATACAGAGCTTTTGATTTATCTGCCAGGATTGAAAAGGGTAGTAGTATTACATATGCCGATTTCGATAGTAAATGAAATTTGTGCCCCACGTGTTATTTTTTTTCTCTTAGGAAATAAAATCGCATCATGAAAAGATTAGTTTACTTTGTATGAACCATCCCTCTGTGTCGCAGTCTAGACGGCGTGGTCAATGCGCTCGGGTATGACCCGTGCCGAAAGGCTACGTCACGAGCTGCCAAACGCTTTCCGAATACGGTGATAACCGCGGTAAAGCCAAAGTTTACTCAAACGTTGGGCCGCCCTTTGTAAACGTCGCCGCTTCGCAGCGATGTCTCGCTTGATCTCCTGCCGCCCGCCCCCGCACGGGCGACGCGGCAACAGCGCTCGCGCCGCGAGAAAGAAGGAAGAAAGGATCCAAGGAAACGAAAACAGTGTTAACCGTGATTCGTCCGTGTGTTGACCTTATCATGCCTATACGCCGCAGTTTTACGAAATGTATAAATTTCTCGAAATGGTATGGTATGGTTTCTTGTCGCGAGTGTAAATGCGCACGCAGAATATCTGTACGAAATTCAATACAGATAGACCTCGATCAGTTACAGAAAGCGGTAGTGGACTTTTTCCGCAGACATTCCATGGCAAAAAAGTGGTAAAACATGTATGTAGACGTGGATAAATTAAGTGGCTAATTGTGATTTTGTGTAAACAATTTGAATGAGCTTTTAAACACGCCAAGTTATTGTAGAACATGTTATGTGACTGCGTTATTTTTGAAAACTAACATCGTAACTAAGTGTTTTTATGATGTTTCCATAAACAAACACATACATTATTCGACGAGCTCGGTGGCGTAGCGGTCAATGACGCGGCTTCGACACCAACGCTCGTGGGGTTGATTCCCACATAGGACAAACATTTGTGTGCATGACCATGTCTGTTTGTCTTGGTCTGGGTATTTTCTATGTATCATAAGTATGTATTTACAAAAAAAAACTGTATTTACGTATGTTTATCAGTTGTCTAGTACCCATAACATAAGCTTCGCTTACTGTGGGGCTAGATGGCGCTGTGTAATTTGTCTGACAATATTTATTATTTATTTATTATGATATTAATTTGACAGTTCAAAACCTGTGATAATAAGTGTGATGAAAAGTTCAATGACCTTGATAAGGACAATCATCTGCCCTCCTGTAAGTGTATGTTATTATTACCTATCAGTTTTACATTTGGTTACATTTTTTTTACCTATCCTATTTTGATTACAACGCATTTTAAAGGAAATATGCAATTGGGACGACGCTACCTACGTACAGCTGTTATTGTTATTATCGACTTCATCTGATAGCGCGGAATGTATTAAGCACTATGAAACCAGTTCATTGACTACGTTATTTATTTTTTCAAAGCTTATTAATGATATTGGGACGCCATATTTCTTCACTAACGTAACAAGTAGGCTTAACACTATCTGCCATTAAATTCCTGGCTAATACAAAAAAAGCACCTTATATATTGATGTGTATTTTTGTTTATGAATCAGGAAATGATTCATAAACAAAAATAGAATAATATTATCAACATGATGTTTTTTTGTATACATGACATTTCAACCATTTTGTATGTCGAGGTTCTACTAAAGGCTGAAGCACTTTCTGCTATTTATATTTTCTTTCCAAACAGACACATTTTTGTCCTCAAGCGATGCTTTTAGATTGAGGACTGAATCAATTTTATAAGTCTTTCCTTGAGAGAGCTGTAGACCCTAAATATACAAGGCATATAACCCTTAAGGGTTTCCCAAAGTAATCCAACAATGGCAGATTGCGTCGAAAATGTATCTATTCGACTGAAACTACGGACAATTTCGATAAGACTTTAAGCGGACTTAGTTCTTCAAGGTTTTCGTTACTTCTTATTTCTTTTCATAAGTTATTTGTTGTAAAATATGGCTGTTGTTGTGATTTATGTTTACTTTACAAAGAACTAAGTAAATGTTTGTAAAGCGGTGTTGTAACTATTATATTTGAGACTTGCTTTGGCCGCGAAATCGTTCGCTTGAAGGATCATCATACCACCACATACCCAATATTGGGGTCTTTGGGCCTCCTGATTCAATATTTGGAGTAACAATTTTTATTTCCTCTTTTTTTCAAGATGGCCGCCGTACAACGTAATTTAAATTTTTTGACATGTTTTGTTTTCTCTCATGTTTGTATAAATGAAAAGAACAAACTTGAAGACTTGTTGAGAATAATGAAGTCTTAAAAAGTCGGTCACCTGTCTCAAAACGGAATCGGATAGACTAATACTTCCGAAATTAAAGATGTAGTATTAAGTAAGCCATTGCCAGATCCACCATATTTTTTTCAAAATGGTGGAATTTCAAGCTGCCGTACATGTTACAAACGTTGCGTCGCAAAGTTGCACCGATCGAGATGAAAATTTGTATTTGGGAGTTTTTCATGTTTCTTAACACAATTAATTCACTTTGAAATAGCCAAAATATTACATAATATTAACATTAATTTTTAAGATAATTTTGTTACTAACATTTTATGGACGAGAATGTCTGAGAATAAATCATTATTATTAACACGAATATGAGGTCAACTTTTTATTCAAGATGGCGAATATTATTTATGTATGCGTAGTAGCGTATGAAGTGGTGTAAAAATAATATTTCCTACCACATTTCATGCAAAGGCTGGAATTACATTTCACAGGATTATTTTAGCGTTATTTAACTGAATGAATTTTAAGTCTAAAATAAATAATTAAAATTTCGGTATACAATAAACGCATACGAGCTCACTGATATCACGTTTTTCTTACCACTATTATGTCACAGCATAGTAGTTGTATTACTATGCTGTGATTATGTCAACCAATCACGCTTCATTTTTTGAGCCAATTAAATTATTTTTGTCACTTTCTCACCCAGGGCAAACGCGTGAACCGAGATTTGTTCCCTTACATAAACCCGGAATAAAATTTTCTTCACCGTTTGCTGTGCAATCTGTGAACCAGACTCGATGGTCATTGAATATTTTGCACCGTCGGTAATTATAAGTTAGTACAACTTTTATTAACATGACTAGTTTCATAAATAACATTATTATATTCAACCTGAAAATTCCCTCTAAATATTGATAAGAGAATTCTTGAAATCGGATAAATAGTTTTGGAAATTACAAAGTTATCAACTTCATCAGTTTATATTTATTAGAGAATATTTCAAGGGTCTTAAATGGTATTTGTTTGTCAGCAAAACCTTTGTAAAATACAAACGTATTTTACTACTCTTTGATTAATTCAGTTTTCAAATCTCCAATACTCAAATTAACTGATAAAATTACACTCTTAGTAAGTAAGATCATAGACTAAGGATTAAATCTATTCGTTTTCTTAAATGATTCTTATTCTGATTTTATTCCATTTGATATAACTTATCAAATGGAATAAAATCAGTGATTATGAACATTTTCTAGTGTCAAATCGACAACGGTGTGGCAAAAGTTTTCTCCATACAGTGATCAAATTTTAATGATCCAACAATTTTTGTCACATCAATCTAAATCAAATGACCCCTAATCTGAAGCCACAGGGACCCTACCGCCGAGCCGAAACTGAAGCAGATTACTATCGACATTTTTGATTCCAAAAATTGGTATTAGGTTAAAATTAGTGACAAATATCTTCACCTTTCAGAAGGCATAGTAAAGTGGCTGATGTTACTAAGAGGGTGGCGAAGTTGAAATAGCAGTGGGCAAGACATGTAGCCCGAAAGTCAAATTCGTGGTGTAAGAACATATTGGAATGGAGACCATGGGGTCACGAAAGACCTACAGGAAGGCCACAGATGAGGTGGAAAGATGACATAGTTGCTGTAGCAGGGCACAACTGGATGTCAATTGCCCAAAATAGAAGAACAACATGGAGAGTATTGAAGGAGGCCTAAACCAAAAAATTGATTGAATAAGGCTTAAGGATGATGACGATCTTCATCTTAGTCGGTCTACTAGCCGAGCTAAACATAATTAGCAACAATATAAGCAGTACTTCCATTTTCGCATTCAAAAATTCCGGCGCAATAAAAAATTTTCGGCGGTACGGCCCCAGGGTAGATACTGGTGATTGTGCTTAGCTTAGCTGGTAAGAAACCTGGAGCTCTACCAATTAGTCGGTAAGCTGATATTTACCATTTGTAATTTTTTTTACATTTTTGTCATTAACCTAAACATTAGACCTATTTTTGAAATAAAATTTTAAGTTCTGTATCTGGCTTCAGCTTAGACGGTAGGGTCCTCTGGGGGCCTACCGCCGAAGATGAAGCCGATTACCATCGGTTTTTTTGATGGGTACTATTTAAATAGACTTCTTTTTAATAGCATTAATCGCCTCTAAAAATCTAAATTACTAACTTAGCCACAATCAACGCGCGACTGGATAATACTATCTTAGCCACTAGTTATCTTCAATGTAAGCCGCTCTAAATATAACTCAGCATGGTGGTTATTTTTTAGCATCTAAATTTGTAACATGCATTCAAGCAGTAAACTTCTAAAATATTAATATATGGCACCAAAATATTACTTCTATTGGCTTCTAATTTTATAACTCGGTACGTTTAAAATATACCTCATCTTACATTAATTGATCGTCAAATTTATCTGAAATGATCATCAAATAGTATATTAAAGCCACTAATATTACCTAGGAATTATTGAAGGCAAACAAATTAAAATTCTTTATTACAAAAAATCTACTGTGAATTGAAATACTATCATTTTTAGTAATAAAAAAAAAGATATAGAAAGTAAAATAATAACTTAACCTATTCTAACTATTTTCGATACAATACGGTCGATTCACATACTCTAACTCCGGCTGGCCACCGGAGGTGGCCGTATTTTTTTAATTACATTTTATATGTATTTTTCTTATAAGGCCCCCCTCGCCCCCCTTGCTTTTCTTAATAAAAACTTAGTTACTTAGCGCACTGTACAGTTATTGAGTAACGAAAATGAAAATTTATGAATACGCACAGTGGCTATTTTCACGATAAAAAATATGATGTATAAATTTACATGCTAAGTTATAATATATGATGTTGTATATTAAAGCTTGAATGATATTTTTTTGTGGAGCTTGTATTGAGGCTGTAAAAGATAAAATGGGAATAAGTTGTGAAATCCGTGGCTGAGTTAGTAAATTACGTGACAATGTATAAATCAGAATGACAATGAAAATAATTGTTGATCTTTACTTGATGCTTTATTTACAATATTTAGAAGGCGTTATAAAAAAGACAAATTAGTTTTTTAGAAGCTAACTCATTATCCCGTTGCTTAGTTATAAAAATAGAAGTTTCATCACGTAGCCTAAAAAAAATTTTGTGGCTTGACTTATAATTTCTCTTAGTCGGTAGAGCTCTAGGGTTTCTACAAGCTGAGCTAAACATAATTAGCAAAAATCTAAGCAGTAGTTTCATTTTCGCATTCAAAAATTCCAATGGTAATCGGTTTCAGCTTCGACGGTAGAGCCTCTGGTCAAAAATCGGCTATGCTATTAAACTGTAGGATTGCCTAGACCCGTGCCTTCAGTCCTACCGAAAACCACTTGGCCCAACGATAAAATAAATTTACATCCAGGTAAGATTAAATCTAGTACTGACGATGATGGTGTGCTATTTACATCCACAATTAAGCTGCCTTTTGGCCCAAAATATCTTGATAAGACCAAACTCCGTCATAACAGTGCGGTTCCACTAAAGCGAACCGATAATGAGACGTGCCACGATTCACCAATCATATGGTGTGAATACATATCTATTCTCTTACTTGATTTCTATCATTCTAGTTTCCTCTATCTTAAGAGATCGCTTAGCAATAAGACCGCCTTTTATGATCCGAGCAATGGCCAAATTAACATCATAATTTTGTACATGTTGTTTGAAATGTTGTATGTTGTTGTGTATTGTATCATGTTGTGGTGTTAATTAACATATTTTCTTTCTTTCTTCTTTCATTTTATACTTTTGTAGTATGAACATCTCTGTAAAATTGTTTTATTTGGTGCAATAAAGACCATTGTAACTTACAGTATCTATTCTTTTATCAATTTTTAATGGAAACAGTACAGCCAAAGAGAAGTAAAATTATAGAAAATTATGGAAAGACAGTGATCAAACTGAATAGAGCGTAGCGGGGTACTTTATACAAAATGAGGCTCTAGAGTATTATACGCAGCGAGATTTACATCATCTACATCTTCCCACTGTTATTTAGCAAGGATGTAATATAATAAGGTAGCTCGTCTCCAAACTTCACTCCGCTTCAATGCAAACGCTCCCTTTATTTCACATCTCATTCCCCACAGCACGTTCCGCTCCGCGTCGGTGAAACCGCACCCTAACTCCCTTAAAATACCTCCTAATGTAACAGAAGTCCATAATTACGTCGTATCGCTACAGACAGCCAACATTACATTTTATGTTATATTAGAGGGGCAGGCATCTCGGCTGGTATCATCGGGGTCCCAAACGGCTTGGTTCGCCAAATCATAAATTATTCAAGTAACTCATAACAGGGTAGCGATGGCGTCGCGTTGAAAGTTGTATTGGATTTATCGTCGACACGCCGAGTTGTGGCTGTTATTTAGTAACATGCTCGTAAACTTGTGTGATTTTAGTTTGCATTCCTCAAGAATGTTATTATTCGTAACTTTCTTGGAGTTTACTCCTTAAGAATTCATTTTCGTACACAGCTCGTAATTCGATACTGAAATAGTAAAATCGATCCTTTTGAGGTGTAAATGGTTTTATATATATATATATTATACATTTGGAACTAAGCCAACCTCATCTGCACGTAGTGCACCCTGCTGACTGACAAATTGGGCTTTGGCGAACAGATTGGCAGGGCATAGCGTATTTTGTAAGCTGTTCGACTGGGGAAGTACATCCACCTTACAGAATACCGCAGCCAAGTACCTAATAATTCCCTTGAAGGTGTTCCTGTGAGTGAGTGAGGTTACCAGGAAGGCAGGAGTTGCTGCGTTGGCAGCGGGGGTGGGAGCGCGGGAGCGATATTTAATATTGCGAGGGTTTATATAGCTACAGTAACCGCTTCAGATCAGGCGTGCTCTACGCTTATTTGCCACGCTACGTAGTCACTACATAGTATAAAACAAAGTCGCTTTCTCTGTCCCTATGTCCCTTTGTATGCTTAAATCTTTGAAACTACGCAACGTATTATGATGCGGTTTTTTTTAATAGATAGAGTGATTCAACTGGAAAGTTTATATGTATAATATATGCATAACATAGTAGAAAAACACTGATAATTTAGAGGTTTCTAATGTGATGTCGTAAATTAACACATTTTTTTGCTCTTTCATTGCAAACGCTGGCTGAACCCAACGAGATAGATCAAAATAATGTAGTACAGTATTGTTCACCTTAAAATGGTCTACAAAAAAGTTCGCGATGGTATATGTCTATCTCTTAGTGGTAACACACAATAACCGTTATTTTATCCTTTGCTTTTTACAAGAAATAATGCCTTATTTACGAAGCGATTTGCTTAACAATACAGAATTAATCCTTATCCAATTAGGAAGTACCTTAAATACATTGCGCATTTAATATAGATCAATATGGCCCTTCACAGCATGTAATTTAAATGAATAGTTTAGAAGATATTACACGTTTTAAAATGCAGGGACATAACGGCTGTGGCGGTACCGGCCGCGGAGCCGGCGGCGTGTGCCTATAACTGGGGAAGGAATGGATAGGACAAAGCGCAAAGACCTTCTGTAGTACATTTAGTATCAGCATTGCACCCGTGCGAAGCCGGGGCGGGTCGCTAGTACAGCATAAAACAAATCGTGCTTTACTAAAATGTTAATTTATTAAAAGTATTTATTAAACTTTCTAAAATCGTATATCTTGGGGGATCACGTTAGTTTGGAGCTGGATGTTGCTGTGCAATTTATCTAGGAATATTTATTTAATAATCTAGTTATTCGCAGCGAACTCTGACCTTGCAATAGTCTTTTTAATTCAATTCAAGATATATTAATGTCAAAAACTACTACAATACATAAAATTTTTGGCACCAAATAAAATAATTTGACATAGTTATTCATAGTACTCCGCCAATACGCAGATGAGCAGCGTGGTGGAGTATGCCTGAACCCCTTCAATTAAAGTGAGACTAGTATCCCAGTAATGGGATGAATGAAGGTGTCGACTACTTCATGCTACAAAAGTATAAAAGTCTGTCTTATCGGTAATCGAACTCTTCCAGACAACCTTAAGATGGAAGAAACGAGAATCATTAAAAGCAAGTAGAAGGTTAGATATGTATTTCACACCATATAATAGTAACAATATAATTATGATAATATGTGAATTTATTTACTTACTTACCAAGTTATATCAAAATCACCTCCTGGTTAGACGGAAGGTTTGACGGAAGACGTTGGTTAGGTTAGTTTGTTGACCAACAAAAACGAAGCACTTTTGTAGAGAGGGAAGAGAATTACCGAGGTTTAACTAATCAAACCTAGAAGCGCCGTATTAACTATAACTTATATAAGTTACGATCCGCTTTAGGAATATCCATACGCATACCATTTTGAACGTTATTCGATAGTTATAGTAGGACTAAATCCCCAATGGCTTCCCTAAAGGCTGTGCGTGATACATCCTGTAATAAACAGTCCTGGCCACAGACCACCGGGGCTGGTCTATGCATTAATGAATATTTAAGTGCTCCACGATTTGCGGTTCCACTCAGGCGTTTTCAAATGCTCAACCAGCTTAACCCATACTCACCTCCTCCCTATTTTAGTCACTAATCCACCTATCGGCGGTCTCGTGGAACGCTGATAGGCTATTACTTTTAATTTGGATCTAAATCTATTTATTCCTGAAAATTATGAACATGAAATAAAAAAAAAACATGAAATTAAAACTGAAACGAAATTGCTATGCCTAAACTTAATTTTTATTGTGGCATTAACAACTTTTATTAAGTTTCACTCACTTCTTACAAATTGATTATTTACTTATGGAACATGAGTTTTAAAAATACTACTTATTGATTTTTTAACACAGTTACATTCTCCTCGCTCCCATTTCAGACTCAGACTCACAGTCTTTAACATGCACAATATCCTCAGTTATATCTGATTCCACGTCACTACAGTCCTCGTCCCGCATCTTCTTCATCTAACACCTCTTACTACAGTAATTTCATAATATTTTGATGTTATTATTCATTTTGTCACTAAAACAATTAAAACAAACAAATACTAAAAAGTCATACACCTAACACAACCTACCTGCAGTCTCGGAGACCGCTAGCAAAACATTTTTACTTATCCAGGCCAAACGTGTATAGCATAGGTATATAGACGGTCTTCGCCACACGACACGCACACTTCGTAACATTTGAATTTGAAAACTCGTCACGGTCTCTGAGACCATAGGTAGGTGACTAAGGATTAATGTACTGTTACATTTTGCTACTTACTTTACTACGAGTATTTTAATGCTGCGAGACGTAATCATGGTGGTCGAATATTCAATTGCAAAAAATGCCGACCTTCATTTTTTATTTAAAAAAAAGTAATATTTATAATAACAAAACATTTTATTCAGGGAAAGAAAAGTTTTATTATAATAAAGACCACGCGGACGAAGCCGCGTGAAGAATAACAGATAGTAATTAATAATATTTTATCATTATCAGCCTGTATCTATATGCTGGAGATAGGCCTTTGCCAATTCTTTCATCATTCATGCGACCATTTGATTTGATTGATTGATTTGATTTGATGATGAGCTCGGTGGTCGGTTAACAATGACCACTTTGACTCCGAGGTCGCGGGTTCGATTCCCGCATATTTCATCTTTGTGTTCAATAACATGTCTGTTTGTTTTCGTCTGGGTGTTTTGTATGTATTATATTAAGTATGTATTTACAAAAAAAAAGGATAATATTTAGATATCATAGTAGTTTAGGACTAGAGATAATTTGTGTGTAATTTATTATTATTTATTTCATCATTCCACCTTAAACCATTCCACAATATTTAGGACAGTTACTAGTTGCTGACAAGTGAAGTTCTAAATACCGCACTAACCACACACTTAGTATGAATGAGTGAATATGTATTTTACCAGATTAATTTTATACAGTTAGATATACCTATCAATTAATGTAACAAGCAACTAAAAAAAACTTTGCCTTAATAATACACGCATGTTAGCAGCAATAGCTAGCGATATGTTTTATTATCTTAGTACGAAACAATTTGATTAATGCAGTTCACGGACATCGTGATATTGCTATAGTGTTGTATATTCGATCGGTTCTTTTTCAGTGAGTGAAATCGGAATATCGTAATTGTCAATTTCGTTCTTCTTGTCAAACTGCATAATTCTAAGTTAATAGGAAGTAGGCACCCTATTGGTATTTACTTGTGAAATGAAATATAAGACTTGAATAGCCGTATCTTTTGATTACTTGACTTAGAAGCTTAATTTTTATATAGCTTTAAATGATAATTGACTACCATATTCATTGGGCTTAGTTTCTAAATGATGAATCTACGCGCTCTTGTGAAAAACATTTGCGTGTCTTAACAAATGAACTCACGAATCGACTGACAGCGAAGTAATATATAAAAGAAAATATTTTTTCTATTTGACAGCCACCACTTCTCAGGCTGACAAATTCAAGCTGAAGTGGCAATGGGCCGGTCACAACTACCGAGTAAGTGATGGCAGATGGGAGAGGAAGCTATTCAAGTGGAGACCGCACGTAGGACGATGAAGCGTTGGATGCCCTCCTCCTATGATGGTCCGATGCCCTTAAGCAAGCGGCTGGATGCATCATGAAAATAATCGTATTTAGTGGAAAGCATTGAGGAAGGCTTATATCCAGCAGTGGGTATAACCAAGCTGATGATGATTTCTCAGGCAAATGAATCAAAAACGAAATTCCAAGAAGCTCAAATAATAAAGTGTGTTTATTCACCTGTCTGGACCAGTCTAATTCTAAAATTGAAGTAAAAAAAATCCAATTTAAAAAATGTTCAAACGAATTGAAACATTCAATAGAAATCCACATGAGTTCAACAATTTACTTATGAAATCGTTGTAAAACTAATGCCGCTAAATCACTGCTAGGTACACCGCAATTTTCCCTCAAACCAGATATTTTCCTTAGTAGGTAGACGTGCAATCGGATGTTTTATAGGCGATTAGCTTCCAACTCCAAGGACCAGCGAAGCAAAGCAATTTATTATTTAATCTGTTCTTTGAAAGCACGATATATCTAAAGTTGTTAGTGGTATCCACTACAGAGACATGTTTTATACAGATATTTATTTAGAACTAGTTAATAATAATAAATAAATATCCCTGGACAAATTACATACTGCCATCTAGTCTCAAACTAAGCAAAGCTAGTACTATAGGTACTAGATAACTGATATTATACTGAAATACATAATTTTTGTAAATGCATACATATAATACATACAAGAAAAACCCAGACCAAGACAAGCAGACACACATATTTGTCTTGTGCGAGGATCGAACCGGCAAGCTCGGAATCATAGTGGACAGTGCTAGTCATTCGACCACCGGGCTTGTAATTTATATTATGTTAAACTACACAATCCTAAAGGCTTCGTGAAGAAGAAGCCATGCCACAAAAGTGAAAACTTCATCTCACTCAATCTCTCGACGACGACTCGACTTTGACGAGCTCGGTAGTCGAATGGTTAGCAATGGCCACTTTGACTCCGAGGTCGCGGGTTCGATTCCCGCACAAGACAAACATTTGTGAACATGTCTGTTTGTCTTGGTCTGGGTGTTTTCTATGTATTATAAATATGTATTTACAAAAAAATGTATTCAACTACATTTGTCAGTTATCTAGTACCCATAACACAAGCTTTGCGCGTAATTTGGCGCTGTGTAAATTGTCCAGAAACATCTATCTAAAATATTTAGCTATCTCGCTCTGTCGCATTCCCTATTCCCTCCATGCTGACTTTACCCGAGTGAGCGTTACAATACCTAGCGTTACGTCACTTCCAATTGGGAAATCATCAAATTGGGGTGTAAGTGGTTCATCAACATCATTGATCCAACCTCACCTTCACGTGGTGCACCCTGCTGACTGACATACGAGCGTATTATATATATGCGACGAGCTCGGTGGTCGAATGGTTAGCAATGGCCACTTTGACTCCGAGGTTCGATCCTTGCACAAGAAAAATATATGTGCATAAACATGTCTGTTCGTCTGGGTGTTTTCTATGTATTATATGCATGTATTTACAAAAAAAAAATAGTGTATTTAAGTACATCAGTTATCTAGTACCCATTAATAGTACAAGCGTTGCTTAGTTTGTAATTTGTCCAGGAATATTTATTTATTTACTAGCGACCCGCCCCGGCTTCGCACGGGTGCAATGCTGATACTAAATGTACTACAGAAGGTCTTTGCGCTTTGTCCTATCCAGTCCTTCCCCAGTTATAGGCACACGCCGCCGGCTCCGCGGCCGGTACCGCCACAGCCGTTATGTCCCTGCATTTTAAATGTGTAATATCTTCTAAACTATTCATTTAAATTACATGCTGTGAAGGGCCATATTGATCTATATTAAATGCGCAATGTATTTAAGGTACTTAATTGGATAAGGATTAATTCTGTATTGCTTAAAATCGCTTCGTAAATAAGGCATTATTTCTTGTAAAAAGCAAAGGATAAAATAACGGTTATTGTGTGTTACCACTAAGAGATAGACATATACCATCGCGAACTTTTTTGTAGACCATTTTAAGGTGAACAATACTGTACTACATTATTTTGATCTATCTCGTTGGGTTCAGCCAGCGTTTGCAATGTAAGAGCAAAAAAATGTGTTTATTTACGACATCACATTAGAAACCTCTAAATTATCAGTGTTTTTCTACTATGTTATGCATATATTATACATATAAACTTTCCAGTTGAATCACTCTATCTATTAAAAAAAACCGCATCATAATCCGTTGCGTAGTTTCAAAGATTTAAGCATACATAGGGACATAGGGACAGAGAAAGCGACTTTGTTTTATACTATGTAGTGATTGGTCGACTTCAAAGAATAACAAATAAACAAAGAACTACTCCATTCACATTTATATTGTTCCTTTATTAGTATGGATTTATAAATACACTAGCGCCCGAAGCGTGAACACGGTATCGAGACAAAGAGCATCACATCTGTCAATATATGTTATTCCCATACTAGGTCAGGGCTGTCTATCCTGACCTAATGTGTGAACTGCAAGCAAATCTTTATTACTTTGCAACGTTTTCTGTTATGTAAAGAAAATAAGCTGTTAAATAATGAGGAACTTAATGGCGTCGTTTGCGCGTGTCTAATCGAACACGCAAGTTAAACAACTTCGACCGCAGCCTGTTTATGGATGGGTTTATTTATCTCGAGATCCTCCGTTAAGCCGTCGGTCCCGGCTGTTGTCATTAGATGACAGTCGTTAAGCCAAGACAAGTGGCCTTAGGTCGGCTTGAAAATACTGGTCTCCGCCAACCTGCAGTTGAGCAGCGTGATGGAGTATGCTCTGAAACCCGGGAAGGGAGTAGTGGGATCATTATGGATTGATGGCGTAAAGAAAATAAAAATAAAAATACCAGTCATGTTTTGTACGTAGGTCTCACTAAAAGTTTTGGGTAACTTAAAAAAAACAACATGTTATAATCAAAATATTATTGCTTTTAAAAATACTCTCCTTTATATTTTAAACATTTTTTCATGCGATCGAACCATTTTTTAAAACAGGAGGATCTCAGATCTGAATGCATGTTTTCTACGTGCTGATTGAGCGCTATTACTGCCTCTTCGGAGTTGGTAAAAGTGAAACCTCTCATCAAATCTTTGATTTTGGGTAAAATACAGAAATCACAGGGTGCTAGGTCGGGGCTATGTGCAGGATGGGTGACGAGTTGTACTTTTTCGGAAGCTAAAAATGACTTTGTTTTGTTGGTCGTGTGTGAAGAAGCGTTGTCATGATGTAGGAGAACGCGGCTTTTTGGTCGTCTTTTGCGAACATTTTTCTAACACCCTTGGTAAACAAATGGTAGAATACCACTCGGCATTAATACTCTTTTGATCTTCAAGTGGAATTGTGCAGATGGAACCCGTAGCCGAGAAAAAAAAACGCGATCATTTTTTACCAACGTATCTCGCCTGCCTCACTTTTGTTGGTCTGTTCTCATTTTCAAACACCCATTCACAAGATTGCTGTTTTTTTTTCGGGTTCAAAACAATAAATCCACGTTTCGTCACCTGTGACAATGTCATAAACAGCATTAGAATGTCCGTGGTCGTACTTCAGTAGCATCTGTGAGCACCATTCCACGCGAGCCCACTTCTGCTCCGCTGTCAGTTCATGAGGGATCCCACGTCAACAAAGTTTCCTAACTTTTAATTCTTTGTGTAAAATTTTCTGAATTTAGCTCATACCAATCCCCAATAGTCCTCGAATTGTCTCTTGTAATCCGCGGGTTTTCTTCAATTAGCCGCTTAACAGTAGCCACATTATTTTCGTTGACGGCAGTTGAAGGCTGCCCTTCACGAAATTCGTCATGTAAATAAACCCGACCTCTCTCAAATTCAGCAAACCATCGCCTCACGGTGCTTAAACAAGGTGCTTCGCTCCCAAAAGCATTTTGAAGACGAGCGGCACAGTCTTGCGGAGAAAGAGAACTTTTAAAATCATAAAAAATCATCGCTCTAAAATCTTTTCGACTTAATTCTATTACGTTGCGTACGTAGAACTTTGATGTGTGATAAAAAACAATTGACAAATGATTTCCCGCCATTTTTTTTTATTACTAAGAAGGTTGCAAGTCGTTTTAAAAAATATAACATACGAAATTAAAATAGAAGTGCAAAACTTTTAGTGTGCCCCATGTGTATGTACCAAACTTCAACCAAATTTATTACTCTGTTAACGCATAAAATAATACCTCATCCGTCCTTCAAAACTTTCAAAGAGATTTACGAATAAATTAGAGTCAACATTTTAGCGGTCGCTATTATATGAACTAACCTGCCTCTATTTTGTTACATTATTAATTAAAGCAACAATTATAATTAAACATGTAAACTTATATTCCACCTACATTCTCTACATAATTTATAAAGTCACATTCATCTAACATTGTAATTATGTAACACGAAGCCTTTATACCCTTTGATCTACCTAGACATGATTATCTACAAGTGAAATGAGTGAAATTTATAATAAGCCCATTCTTGGAAGAAATTTATTCCACGAACAGGCTTTAATTTGATGGCTGCGGTATTCTGTGAGGTTCAGGTACTTCCTCAGTCGGGCAGCTTAAAGAATACGCTATGCCCCACCTCTCTTTTCGCCAGAGCCTCGTTTGTCAGTCAGCAGGGTGCACCACCTGCAGGTGAGGTTGGTATTGGTTCAAATATGTTGATGAACCACTTACACCCTAATTATAAATGTTACTAAAATTGTAATAACAGAATTACTAGGAGGTTTTTAAGTACTCACAACATACTTACTCTCTGAGATCTAGATACTTATAGATCATTGTTCATATTTCATTAATTTTCATTATTAAACGATTTTACTTTATCCGTGTTTGTTAGGCTTTAATACTGTATCACACAATTCGCGGAAATGATATGTAAATGTGTACTCATTGCTACGTATGATTATCTAGAATAGTTGCTTCTGACAGCATTAAATTCCAAGAATATTATAGATTTTCTATCTGATGTAGAGGATTCGTGAGAAAGTAGTATAGATGCGATACATTTTCACAAGAAATGCATAAAGAGAGAGAGAGAGAGAGAATAAATTGTGTTGAACAATATAAGATCATTTAGTGGAAACCATTAGCTAAGGCCTGGCCTATATCTAACAATGGCTGATGATGATGATTATAGCGATCCCTCTACAGCGTACAAGGTAAAACACTTTTCAATCACAACTAAAGAATATCGGATCATCTCCTTCCTGTTGGGAAGTACAATGGGGTTATAAAAATATAAATTTGCATGTAGGCACATCACTCAGTCAAATAACCAATTGGACAGGCAACAAATATTTTTCACTACCTTTCACAATATATGTTATTAAATTTGTTTTTTTTTCATATGAGAGGAGGGCAAACGAGCATGTGGGTCACCTGATGGAAAGCAATGACTACCGCCCATGGGATCACCAACACCGTTCCGATACGTTGCCAGCCTATATGTACACCTTCTTTTCTTTATTTCTGGTGACCTCACTCACTCGTTGGAACACAACAACCCTCAAGGGAATTGTTATTTGGCTGCGTTATTCTGTGAGGTTCAGGTACTTCCTCAGCCGGGCAGCTTAAAGAATACGCTATGCCCTACCTCTCTTTTCGCCAGAGCCTCGTTTGTCAGTCAGCAGGGTGCACCACGTGCAGGTGAGGTTGGTATTGGTTCAAAGATGTTGATGAACCACTTACACCCTAATTATAAATGTTACTAAAATTGTAATAACAGAATTATTAGCAGAATAAGTTAAGGAAATGTTATAAAAATATATCACGTGTTCTAATAGGTATATTATGTACAACGGTACAACACCACTAAATCTCATATAGATATTTTTGACTTGCGCCTATCGTAAGTAAAAAATAACATTTTAATGCCTCTGAAAGGAAATCCTTGTCGTATGATGGAGGGGAAAAATACGAAGGGAGAACCAAGCAAATGCGTGTTGAACTCCGGAGAGAGGGTTCTGTACGATAAATATGGTACGTACGAGGTGTAACGGATGTCTTCGTAAAGCGGAACGAGAGATATATCACAAAAAAAATTGGATATCTGTAAAGTCGGTTTACGGATGATAACTTGACGTGATAATGTCTTAAGAAAACATCGGCCGATGGAGTGGAAGGCAGATAGATCCGTTATAAGCCGAACTCTTAGGTCGATTGTGCCTCTCTATTACATGCACGCTCGGCTCAGGCGGAACGTGACAATGAGTCATGCTTTTTCGTGCGTGCAGCCGGCGTTCATCAAAAATTCATAAGACGTCAAAAACAAACTTAAAATTATGTTAAAAAACACCTCAAAGCCGTATTTAGGCCACGTAAATTTCATATAAGTCTTCTGTAACTAAATAAATGAAGAAATTAGTTTTGTATTTTTTTTAGATTTTTTTGTAAATGAAATATCGGACTTAAGATAGGCGGAATAGCCTACTTTCAAAATTAACTTCAAAACTATTTATTTTAAAACTAGCTGTTATCCGCGGCTTCGCGTAATCCGCGTGATCATATTTTAATATATTTTTTTCCCCCCGTAGATATTTTTCGTAAATCCATAAGATATTTTCCGGAATAAATAGCCTAAGTCACTTTCCAAATATAATATAGCCTTAAGCTATCTCAGTAAAAAAAATCTAGTCAATGTATGTAACATAAGTATGTATTTACAAAAAAAATGTATTTACGTATGTTTATTAGTCTTCTAGTACACATAACAAAAGCTTCGCTTACTTTGGGGCTAGATCGCGCTGTCTAATTTGTCTGACAATATTTAATCTATTGGTTCCTTTGGGCATGAAAGAAGGACAAACAAATACACCTGCACATTTGTAATTATGTATATGGAAGTATGTTTTATACTATTAAAAGTTCTATAAAAGACTCACACGAAAAATCTTATCGGAAGATAAATTAAATTAAATTAAATATCTTTATTTGCGGTAATACGGTGGATCGAAATAGATGATAAATTCAATACATACACATACAAAACAAGCGTGTCACACAAATACTTGGCATGCAAATGTATTGAAAATTTATTAATTTATTACTACTATATAAATATGTCAGCTTAATAATAAAACAAAATAATATAAAATAAAAAATATTAAATAATATCACATATCACACAGTACAAACTTATTTTAGCAAAAATGACTCCCACAAACAAATTTAATTTATTTACGCTATCATTCATAATTACTTACGAATTTCTGTAGTAGTTTTGTATACTTGGGCTACTACTATTACCTAGTCTGTGCTGCTAGCAATTTGTTTTATACGACTACGGTAACAAATAAGCACACAACCTTCATCACGCAAACAAAACCCTCTTTACGCCATTTTTGAAGAACCCCATACTGTAGTCTCCTGTGAAAACCTTGGCAAGGAGTTCATTCTACAACTATCGAGGTAGAAAACTCCTCTGGAACTGTACAGAACGCGCCCAATTAGGTTCCAATGTGTGAAGATGAATTCACCGCCTACGGCGGAGGGCGGCGACTGAATACAAGCCATTGTACAGACGGCAGAATACATAAAGAGAGGCAAAGTCTCTCCTCATACTTGTGATGTAATAATGCTATATGTCTGTAAATTTCCATATCTACCAACCAACCGGTACCAATGTAATTTGGTATGGGTAATCCATTACCCATTCATTGCATCAGAAATCGTTTCCTGCTGTTGCAAGAATAGATAGCTATTGATTTCTAAATAGTTTCTAAATAGTTACATAGGCTATGGCCATCCTTATAATATCAACGATTTAATAAACTTACTATCTCATTTCTTTTCACCTTTCACCAAACACAAAATGGCACCGTTTGGAGCCAATTCTCCTTTCAAAAACATGAAATTAACTAAAACACGTGCTAAAATCAATTATTATTGTGTACTTTCATGTGTTATGTGATCTCTAAGGTTTAATTACTTTATCAACATATATTATGCATTGTCGAAATACATAAGACGGCATTATTACCTATTTCAATCAATTGTCACAAACGTTAGTTTCGTCTGCTTGCTCGTGTGAACAAATTGTTTGGTGAGATATTGGGCTCACTTTTCAGGTGTTCAGTTTTTACGCTCAGTGGCTTATCTATAGAAATAACCTAACATCATTCTCTGCTAGTATATAGATAGATAGCTTTTTGTTTCTTCTACACATACAAGAAATTGCTAGGATAAATAAAACAAGTATACATAATTAGTATATTCACAAAAAAGGGCATCATCTCAGTGCATAAAATCGCTCAAGATTTTAGACACTGGTTTTATGCTGCATCTAAAAGTCAGTCACAACATACAACTGTCACATAGATACAGTTAAAGAATTAAAAATATGGTAGTCATTTATGAGCAAATGCAAACATGTAAAAAAGATCATGAATATACTCAAGTCATGGTCAAGTCGTTGCTGGTCCAATAAAAGTACTTTAAATTTATTTCTGAACCTTATTTTACTATTAAGTAGACACAATGGCGGAGGTATGTTGTTCCAGCATTTCGTGGCTGGATGTCGAAAGCTACCATCATAAGCGGCTATACATATCTCACAGTCATTTTATTCGGAAAAAATAGTTTAAGTTAATTGGTTCAGTAGATTCAAAGTTAGCTATGACAGACACAGAGAAATAGTACTAGCTCTATCAGGCAGATATAAAAGATCCAGTGAGGCTCTCCGTTTTTCATAAAGACATACGAAACCCTAAGAACAAAGGAAATGTGTTTCTAAACGTAAGGAATTAAGTAGTTAACCCTTAACCACCTACCACCCGTCTCACAGACCGCAACGAATTTTCAAACTCAAATATTTTGAAATGTGCATGTGGCAGAGCAGTGTGCGTCCATATACTTTTTCTACACAACTATCACTACCGCGCCTGTGCTCGGTGAGTGTATACGTGCGTGAGTCTATGCTAGGTGAGTAAAAATATTTCGCCAGCGGTCTCCTTGACCGCACGTAGGTGGTTGCGTGATTTTCTTATATTAATTTGTATTTTTGTTTTAATGTCAAAATTAATAAAAATTAGGATAATATTCAACGTTGGCTTCAGGAAGAGTTGACTAACGAAGAAGACATGCCGAATGACGATTGTAGTGACGTAGAACCTGACTTAACTGAAGACTTTATGCAGACCGAAGATTGCGAATCAGACTCTGAAATTGAAGGTGATAATGACAGTCCGCTTGAGCCCGAACCCACGGTCTCTTCACACTTGCAATCATTGTCTGGCTTTTCGGATGATGATATTCCAGTTTTGCACTTTCAATCTAGAGGTAGGTCCAGAAAGAAGAACTATTTTGGCGGCAATCATTTTCGCTGGGGCTCTGAGCCGAATATCGCTCGTGCTAGAACATTGCGACATAACATAATATTGTGGAGTAAAACCACCCGTTCCGTGGTGTGCTTAATAATTCTACAACACTTGATATTTGGAGTCTTCTGGTTACTGACTAAATGTTAAATAAAATAGTACTGCACACAAATGAAAAAATGAGGAAAATTAGTCCAAAATACACAAAAAAGGCTTGTGTACATGACTTAGCTGTTATGGAGCTGAAAGCTTTCATTGCTCTTTAGTTTTACATGGCTATATTTCAAAGAAAACCGCAAGCATTATGTATCATGGTATAGTACTGATCTTAGTGTCCCTACAAAATGTGCTATAAATGCCGCAAAAAATGTGAATGATTAGAGGTTGCAATTTTGTTCAAGTTTAAATTTATTTGTAGATTTTATTATTTTATTTCATAGATAAGTCATTTAGTTTCTAGGTGGTAATACCAAAAAGTTAAAATTTCCACTACTTAGTGCCATAAATTTAATTTCCTTAAAATTCATTTTTTTGTATCGGAATTACAACTACATGAGTAATTATAAGTTTTACAAAGATCTCTATATAATTTGTGTTGTGTAGAAGTCAAAAATAAAGCTGTAAAATGTATGCAAGCATTTTATTCAATTTAAGGTTGACTCTGATATGCCTATCTGATAGGCATATCAGAACGGGCACGACCTTCAGTAATGAAGAATACGACGAAGAAGAAGGTTGACTCATTACCCTAGATTCTGAATTATATGCATTAATTTATGAGGAGTCTCCAGGACCGCAGGTAGGTGCTTAAAGGACAGAAATTGGTGGTAGGTAGTTAAGGGTTAAAAAGACATTAGGTTTGATAAAATTCCAATTATATGTAGGTTTAAGCATGTATATGCATTATAATAACATACATAATAAATGAATGCATACCTAAAACTGATCTGGAAAGTACGGAATAAATAAGTACCAAACTAATACCTCAAAATATCAATTACGAAATAAAAACAAACTCGCTGTGCATATTATTAGTCTCCATAAAATCTCTAACTCGTTCCCAGGTCAATGTATATGCTTCTACAATAAACTTCCAAACGACGCGTTTAAATTATCCATGGGTAAATTTAAGAAATATATCAAAACTAGACAATGTCAAAAGGCTTACTATTGTATCTCAGATTACATAAATGATAAAAGTATTTGGAAATGAATTGCTTTTGTTATGTTATGTTAATGATTGTATTTGTATTTACTGTAACGATATTGGCAATTAAAAGAGTCGGCCTTGAGTTTCTTGCCAGTTCTTCTCAAGAAGCCCCGTCGCCGGAATTGGCACTTAAATTCACTTTCATATTCAAGATAGTGTGATGAAAGTGAATCTAAGCTCTGCGGATTTAGAGTATGATTTATACATGTTGTTATATTTAATTTGTATGACGTTTCTAAGTGCTTTATAAAGTCCAAGGAATAAAGATATTTATAATTTTGAATTTTTATAGTATATACAGTATATTTATAGCATAGTGCGTGAGAAAAAATCTTCTGGACTGTTGATTGTACAGTAATCTTTGGGATTATTTTTTTAGAAAGTTTATGAAGTGTTCTAAAAACGGCCAAGATGAATGCCAAGCTATTACCGTGTATATTAATGTGAAAAAATAAAATAAAATATTTTTTGTATTATAATTAAGAAAAATGGTTGCGATTAAACCCTTTATTTCTTCGTAAAATACGATATTATATCCGTTCGATCCTTCTTTCAGTTCAGTATGTTTAAATTGCCGATTATATATTGACGAGCACGGGGTGGTCGGATGGCTAGGCATGTCTACTTTGACTCCGGGGTCGCAGGTTCGATCCCCGCACAAGACAAATATTTGTGTTCATAAATATGTCTGTTTGTACTGATCTGGGTGTTTCCTGTGTATTATATATATCTAGTATCCATAGTACAACATGTATACAGTAAGCTTTTCTTAGTTTGGGACTAGATGACAGTGTGTAATTCGTCCAACAATGTTTATAATTATTTATTTATTGCTCGACATCTTCAGATACTCTAATATATATTTTTTTACAATTTAAGGTAATTGCTTGACATACTATATGGCGAGCAAAAAGATATTAAATATTCATCGTTAGTGACGACGACGCGCTTTATGCATCGAATTTCAAAATTTCAAATAAATTAGTTTATTACTAATGTTGAAAAATAATATATTCATTTACGTAAATATTATATTCCTTTAAAGAGAGAAAAATGTTTTTCATACAAACTTTGTTACCGCGTTCAAAAACAAATTACCTGTTAATGACATGTTTGGTACATATATATGTTTAAATTTACTCTTTGATGTACCACATTTTTTTATCTGTGTTATTTTTGTATCTGTCTATTTATGTATATATGCGTTTTAAGTAAGCGATTTAAGTATCTATTTGGAATTACAAATGTAAAACCTTTGACCAAGCAGGTAATCACTTAGCTGATGAAGATGACGAGCTGGTCGAATGACTTGCAACGATACTTTGACTCCGAGGTGATACTGGAGAGAAAGATGGAGATGCTGCGTTGGCAGCGGGGGTGGCGGCGCGCAAGTGATATATTATGTTGCGACCGTTAATACGGTTACGGTAACCGCTTCACATCAGGCGGGCCGTATGCTTGTCTGCCACCCGATGTAATATAAAAAAGAGGTCGCGGTTTGAATCGGGGACACAGGACAAAGATTTGTGTGCATTAACATGTCTGTTTGTAAAATTATAAATAGTAATGGGAGAAATAATAGTAAATTTATTAATGAAATTAAACACCTCACTCGCGTAAATTATGACGGGATTTATTTAAACTCGTATGTATATTCTCCTCCCCAAACCGTCTGGCCAGCGTGGGGAATGTAGGCCAAATCCTCCTGTTTGGGACGGATGAGAGAGGGTCGTGCTCCTGTAGTGGAGACTAAAATGACCTGATGATGATGTATATGCTATTGGACATCTAGATACATCCAGATGTATTTCTATATAAATTTTATCTTTTATTTAACCCCTTATTGGATATATAAAAAAAAAAACTATTCTATTTCTCAAGTTGACTCCTGCGTAAACAACTTGTCTCTAAACAACTTGTCTCCGGCGACATGTCATGCCTGACACAGGTCGCACTCTTGTGACGTTGCAACATAAATGAGTTAAAAATAACACGTTTTTACCTACAGATGCGTTCTACTTGCCTCTAGTCATTAATAAATAAATATTCCAGGACAAATTACACACGGCCATCTAGTCCCAAACTAAGCAAAGCTTGTACTATGGGTACTTGATAACTGGTATTATACTTAAATATTTTTTTTTTGTAAATACATACATATAATACATAGAAAATACCCAGACCAAGACAAACAAACATGTTCATGCACACAAATGTTTGTCTTGTGCGGGGATCGAACCCGCGACCTCGGAGTCAAAGTGGCCATTGCTAACCATTCGACCACCGGGCTCGTCAAACATTCGCTTTGCTATGTAAGGACGTCACAATAATATAACAATACGTGAAAGGATTACTTCGATAGCATAGAAACGTCTCGACATATGATAACTTGAAAATCTCAATTTTGTACTATCCCGAAAACGGTCCATACAAAAAGACATGTTATGACTTCACGCCTTCCTATGTTGTTATATTGAATTAGATCTACATATGTTAATTATTGCGTTTATCTAGTGCCGAAACAAAAGTTTTAGTATTTTTTATTGTTTTTCCAACGGTAATATAAAATAAATAGTTAAGCGTTTTGTAGCCAATTTAACTGTCGTAATGTTCGCCCATTTCCCGTCTGAATATGAAAAGTAAAAGTTTTGAAATCTTTTTTTTTTTAATTTATTTCAATTATATTATGGACAGTCACCTAACTGGAAGATACAATATTGAAATAAATCATGTAACTATTAAACTTTCAACCTTAATAACACCTGCCAAGACGATTTGACTTAATTTACACATCAGAGTAAACAATTTAACTTGGAAATGGCCTGTTAATTAACTCCTCAACTAGCTTCGTTTGCGCAAACATTCGAAAGAGAAGGGTTGGGTAATAAATTAACTCTGCCTGCCCTTGATTCCTCAGAATTCATTATTATGTACATAAATGATTACACTTCTATTAAAAGTGTTGTAGGTGACTTGTTTCAAAGGCAAAGCTAACCACATCAGTTTGCCGCGATCTAACACTGCAACGGCACACGCTGACCTACTACAATTCCCGCATCGTTAATGCACATCACACACTAAGCAGATACGGTAGAGAGACACGTATGTAGTAGTATCTCGCTCGAATTGTATGCTTAGTGTGTGATGTACATAACAGTGTAACTGTGGGTGGCAAATCAGGCAAATTACCACAGGGCTCTGGCCTCAGAAGCCCCAAGTAGCCTACTCAGATTAACACAAAGCCTGGATAATATATAAATGAAAGCTCTAATTAATATATAAAAAATGTTAATCGAGGATCATTATATTATTATTAATACGTGAACCAAAAATTTGTACCACTTTTTAACCGACTTCAAAAAAGGAGGAGGTTTTCATTTCGACTGAATATTTTTTTTGTATGTATGTTATTCGATATCTTTGCGAATTATAAACCGATTTTCATAATTCTTTTTTTATTTGAAAGGGTATGATTGCAAGGTGGTCCCATATTCACCAAGTCAGGATCTGATGATGGGATGCCAGGGAAATCAAGGGAAACCCATAAATTTGCCCTATGGTAGCAGGCAGAATAAACTTGTGCCACTCCATTTCTCTGCGCTGGATGTTGTACAAGGCGACTAAGGAATCTTGTGTCACGCGATAACTTTTCTCCCAGAAGACGGGCAGCAGCGTCTGCCGGGGTATTCCACCAATAAGCTGCGCTCGCCAACTGAAGTCGGTTTCAATTTTTTATAAAAAATCAACTTTTTATGAAAATTGCGTTGACAGTGTAGTATCAAAATTTACACACTTATAGTTAATATAGAGAAGAAGTGCAGAATGTTAATATTTTTTATTAAATTATGCATAACAAATCATTAAAACAATGAAAACTCATTATACACACTACCATTTGACACACTCACGCATGTTATACTCTTTATGGATAAATTTCGACCAATGGGCGACCAGTAGTAATAATTAATTAGGCACGCTCTTCAAAATAAAACTTAATAGGTAGATCATTAATCAAAAGGCACAAAATAGATTATATAGTTTAGGTGATTTATTGAAATATATCCAAAGATCGAGATAGGGCGAGAGCATGGACATGCTCGCTTTGCTTCAGTGTAACCCGGTTTGCCGTTCCAGTCCTCGCCCATTCTCCGTCTCGTGTCTCCTAGGGGTTCACAAATGCAACTAGATAGGCGAAAGTGTACATGGAGCAATGTCATGGACGTACTCTATCACTATCCTTCTTGTTTCAGATTTCGAACCAAAACTGAGCGAGAGCCTTTTCTCACGACAGATTTCTGTATTTGGGTGACAGAAATTGATATGTATACTAAACTCAAACTTAATCAGTAAGTTCTGATAAATTAGGAATGATAGATGGATAGACAACTATATGAGTATTCTAGAGTATTCTAGAGTCGTATAAAAGACAAAAAAAAAAATTGAAACTAAATCAAATAATTTATTCAGACGAAATAAAGTCAACTGTAGTTTGAACCTATACTTACGTTATAACGTTACTATTAGGTATTCGGACTTATTTAACTTATATGGACAGCTGTCCATGCAAGATTCAAAATGAGTTAACTATTTATTCTATTACGTAGTTTAACCATGATCCAATATTGGACATTGTAGCAAACTTTCCATTTAAGACGTAGAGTAACTCGTAATTGAGCCATCATGGTTATTTAACGAGGTACGTAACTAATATTAATGTCTGGATAGTAATCTGTAGGGAGTTCTCTGATGATATTGCTGGGCTTATTACATTTTAGTTGTCAGAATTTGTTTTGCGTAACGTTATGGGGTGTAAGTAGTTCATCAACATCTTTGAACCAAAGCCAACTTCACCTGCACGCGATGCACCCTGCTGACTGACAAACGAAGCTCTGGCGAAAAGAGAGGTAGGGAGCGTAATTGTAAGCTACCCGACTGGGGAATGTACCTCCACCTCACAGAATACCGCAGCCAAATAACAATTCCCTTGAGGGTTCTTGTGTTCCTGAGAGTGAGTGAGGTCGTCAGAAAGAAAGGAGTATAGGCCGGCAACTGATTGGCGACCTCTTGGTGTTGCTGATCTCCATAGGCGGTCGGATTGCTTTCCATCAGGTGACCCACGTATGCTTTGCCCCCCTCTCATATGAAAACAATCTCCTTGTATACGATGCGTTCATAGACTATGGTGGGAATGTGGTGGGCCTCCGTCCAGACTATGGTATCCACTTCCCATCAAGCGGGCTGTGAGCTTGTTAATCATTAGGGAAACAAAATATAATTCTTTTTCACAATAACAAATGCGTAAATAAGTGAATCGTCATTCGTACATTGAATGAAAGAAAAATCTAATTTGAATTTTCCGTATTTCCGGTTCATTATTTTCCATTCTTCGGTATTTCTTTGAGTCATCCGGCGTAAATAAAATAAATAGGTTATTTTTTTGCAACGCAACATTTTTAATGTGAATATCTATATGTATATTTATGTATTCAGGTTTACCAAAAATAGGGATGATAGGGAGGTTTAAAAATAAAATTATGTTATAAAACATATTAAAGCAAGTACTATACGAAATATCTTTGAAACTATACTATACAATAACTAGTTTAGATTTTTAATACTGTTACAAAATTATTAATGACTAACTGTGCGACTTCGTCCGCGCGGAATACATGTAGTTATTTTTTTAATATTTATTTATATTAAAGTAAAAGCAGCCAAAGTTACTACTCATTAGTTTAGCTATATGCCAATAAAAGTCCCATCAAAATCAGCCCAGCCGTTTCAGAGATTAGTCGGAACAAACAGATAGTCAAACAAAAATTGTAAAAATGTTATTATCTGTATAAACTATTTTTATTATGTTACTTATCTAAGTAACATAATAAAAACAGTTTAATTTAACAGTCAAAAGTACATACAAAATCACACACACCTACGATACTAAAGAAGTTTTTAATTTTGTTTCCGTTGATTTTAAAATTTTAGTTTTTAATAATTTTTTTGTCTTCAAGTTCGCAGTTGAGTATGCTCTAAACCCCTTCGAGGGGAGACCCATATCCCAACAGTGGGAAGATTATGAATTGATTACCTATACTTTGCATGAAATTTGGCACTCGGACAACGGATGACTTGGATCAATAATTAGGATACTTTTTCAACGTTAATGTGTACACGCAGGCGAAGCCATGGCCGACAACTAGTGTAAATAAATCGGAAATTAAACCATTATAGAGACAAAATTTTGATAAATGAATATGAAAAGAATAATTGCCCTTTAAACCGTCTCCACTTCTGATTGTTCTGCAAACATCTATCTTAATTTGTACGTCAAAAGATGACTGATTGTTCCCAAGACTTGTATTCGGTGAAGATTTTCTTAGAATTTTTTGAACACCCTAAAGATTTTATGTCTACGATATAATGGTAACGGAATATTACTTAGAGATTATTTTGTTAATTTATTTTTGTTTTCGGTTGGCGTGATTGAATACTGAATAGAGAAACGTTATTCAAGATGGTACTTACTCTTAATTAATCTGAGGGAAGATGGCGGATCTTTGCCGAAACCGATTTAAACAAAAAAAAAAACACGGTCAGTTCCGCAGAACTCCAAGGCTCTTACTACATAGGTCATAGCGTATTTTTTTAATTGCTCGACTGGAAAAGTACTTCCAGAAGAAGAAGAAGAAGAAGAAAACATTTATTTGCACATTACACAGTACTGTACAAACAAGTTCAACAGACACAATAAGATAACATAAGAAAATATAAAGCACTGTGCAATGTCATAAAATTGGGACCATTTTATGACATTGCACAGTGCTTTATATCTACTCAGTATAAAAACCGAAATCTGTAATAGACCCGGCACTGATTTTCAGTCCGGACCAGGGAGTCTACCGCGCAACGTGAATACGATTACCATTTGGCTAAAATGACACCGTTCGTCCACTAAACGGATATCGTCGCACCGGTGAAACGATGTCCGCCGGTCTTCAATTCCTTTACCAGTGACACGTGTTCGAGGGATCTTTGAATGAATGATATGCTTAGACTTTGACATTTGTAGTTACCGCCGAAAAAACGAATATCAATGGGTGAAGATCCACCGGTAATGAGAACTGTCAGTTGAAACAGTCTACCTTACTGTGGTCGGTTTGAACTGAATATTCGTATTTCTACCAACTTTTGCTAGTTATTACTTATTTTTTGTTTCTATTTGTACAAATATTATGACCTCCTAAACGAATTAACAAAAAGCGGCTATGTAGTTAATCTATACGCTGTAAAAGTAGGAGCGAGCCAGCAAAATCTCTCTATAACCTGCTGAAAGACCTTGGCTTGCCCAGAAGTGCAGTAAGTTCTATACTAGAACGAGTATCTAAAGCTGCATTAGCAGGTTTATACCAGATTTGGCAGGGCAGGGAGAGAAACGCAAGTGAAGTGAAGGTGAGTGTTGATGTACGTCGGAAAGGGGCCCCTTAAACCTACACCCGTGTCATAAGTCTCGGGATCTACTTGGGGTTTCTCTCTCTGCCACACGATGGACCTGGCACCCGCACGGTGAATCCATGGAAGCTAAGAAGTTCGTCTCTCTTTAAACCCTTCTACTATAGTGTATTGTGTGTGTGGGCAACTAATAAAACCCATGACAGGAAACTGGATACTTGCCAGAACGCTATGGAAAGGAGCATGATGGAAAAAAAGCTATCAGATAGAATCAGGAACTCAACCATAATAGAACAAACGAAAAGAACAAGCAATGTTACAGTAATAATAAGAAAACTAAAATGGAAATGGGCAGGCCATACCATTAGAGGTAAAGACAAATGGTCAAAGACAATAATGCACTGGTTTACTGGACACAGGAAAAGGAAAAGAGGCAGGCCATTTCGAAGATGGGCCGATGAAATAAGGGTTACAGCAGGTGTAGGCTGGACAACAACGGCAATGGATAGACAAAAATGGAAAAAGTTGGGGGAGGCCTTTGCCTATAAAAGGCAAACAGGCATGGTTATCGATGGAAAAAAACAAGTGGACTTGATACTGCCAATTTAAATGGAAACATGCAACAAATGTGTTGAAGAAGTTATTTTTATTTCATGTAATATGTCTGAATAAAGGCTTTTATTATTACTATAGTGTGTTAGTGCAATATTGAACGTTTGTGTCTTGTAATCTGTGTTTTACACGAACTATGGCGTTAGCGGCATTATCTGCTGCAGCGAAGAGGAACGGCTCAAGAAGCTCGAGACCTTAGAGCGCAGGATGCTACGTGATAGCAGCCAGCCTATGCTCTTGTCAGAGAGCAGTTTTATTGATAATTTTAGGTTATCAAAGTCGCATTTTCTGACTTTGTGCAACGATTTGGCTCCGTTTTTGTCAACGGCCCAACACTCATCAGCAGTGCACCCAGAAATCAAAGTAGGTTGATTTATCACGAGAGCTATAAAAAGCCTGATGGTCGATGGAAAGTAATCACTGTAGCCTATAGTAATACAAAACAGCGAGCTTCTATTTTTTTTTATACTACTTCGGGTGGCAGACAAGCATACGGCCCGCCTGATGTGAAGCGGTTATCGTAGCCATATTAACGATTGCAACATAAAGTAATGCTCGCGCCCGCCACCCACGCTGCCAACTCAGTATCTCCTTCCTTTTTTAGGGTTCCGAACCTCAAAAGGAAAAACGGAACCCTTATAAGATCACTTTGTTGTCCGTCTGTCTGTCTGTCTGTCTGTCTGTCTGTCTGTCTGTCTGTCTGTCTGTCTGTCTGTCTGTCTGTCTGTCTGTCAAGAATTTCTATGTCGAGAATGCGTGGAGGTATCAAGCTGAAATTTGAACTGTATACTCAGGTCCACGGTCCCATGAAGTTAAAAAAAAATCAAATTGCTAAGTTTACGTAGAAAAAAGTTACGGCCGTTTATTCAGCAAAAAACGCATATTTCGACACACTCAAGGGAATCAAAACCTATAGGGTACTTCCCGTTGACCTAGAACTATGAAATTTGGCAAGTAACATCGTTATAGACTACAAGTACAGGAATAAATCTCAAAACTATACATTTGTAAATAGATCTTAAAAAATAGGGGGTCTATATTTTTTATAGGGTGTCGAAATTTCAAATTGAAACTACTAATTCAAATGGGGTATCATATGAAAGGGCTTGATGTACACATTGCAAAATATATTTTATTTATTTTTTTCGATGCATTATTTCTTATTTATAATGAAAAATATCAAATTTAATAATGATACTACGTACATACGGAACCCTCGGTGGGCGAGTCCGACTCGCACTTGTCCGGTTTTTTTCTGGTGACCTCACTCACTCACAGGAACACAACAACCCTCAAGGGAATTGTTATTTGGCTGCGGTATTCTGTGAGGTGGAGGTACATTCCCCAGTCGGGTAGCTTACAATTACGCTCCCTACCTCTCTTTTCGCCAGAGCTTCGTTTGTCAGTCAGCAGGGTGCACCACGTGCAAGTGAAGTTGGCTTTGGTTCGAAGATCTTGATGAACACCCCAAAACGGCATGGTCGCAAACACTATAATATAACTCAAGGAAAATAAATAGTTCGTTCGTAATAACATACATTTATAAAGAATTAAATCATTTATTTAACAGTAAGTACATATATAAAAACAAGAATGTACGTAAATCACAGAGTTAGTTTTAAACCACAGCATAAGTTATAATAGTACTACAAACAGTATGGCGACCCCACCTCGAGTCGAATGTGGAACTGCGCCGCGTATTACGAAAATTCGTTCGTAGTATATAATCTATCCTCAACTAAACTTAAATGGTAAAATGATTTATTTCTTATTTTTAATCAATACAATTAAACTATTTGTTTTTAAATTATTTTTTTCCAGTTTTAACAACGAATTTTACACATTATATCAATGTAATCGTTGATTTGACAGGTCAACATTTTTGGATTTTTATATTCCACAATTTTTATAGATAACTAATAATAATAATAAAATAATAAAATGTTTTATTTTCTCACTAATCAATACAAACACAATCTGTACGTGCAATTAAACAATCAGGTAAATACACCAATGCGACAATAAACATTGGTAGTATCGACTGCGTGAGACTGGAGCCTCTGAACTAGGCATAAGCCTGTATCTCAGCGCACCAGTGCTCACCTCTCGGTCAAGACGGAACAATTTACATACCATACATAAATCACGGAACTTAAAAGTATAGACAGGCACTATAAAATATAAGATACGTACATATAGCAGTTTGCAAAACAAATCAAAGGGAAGAAAGAACTGACATTAGATTGTACAATAACCAATTACAAAATGTGTGAAATATTTGTTGTATCAGGATAACTGTATTTAATGCAGTCTCATAATCACAATCATTCAAAATAAACATTTAGAGATATTTATTAATACAATATTATCAAAAGTATAACATCTTACGTTACAGCGCAAGGTGCATATGCAGTCAACCCTAAGGCTTCTTCACACACATTTGCACAAATGCAGACGCGGTCTGTTTCTCGTATGGAGTGACCGGGGTGTGTGTGTGTTACAACATACGTTTGCACCCATCTCCGTTTTTATTTCAAAATTAATGTATTTATTAACAATTCGTATTATGCTAAACAACATTCTAAGCTGACGATAACCATACATTTCAGAATGACAATTGTATCTTTTTTATTACAAATATAATACGCTCAATTTACATAAAATAATTAGAGGAATTCCTCTGTCATGTATGCTTATAAAATACTAAAATAAATAAAAAAGGTAAATTGCGATTTATAAACTAAAATAGGTAAACAAACTACTTGGGCACGCTGTCACAGTACTACGTATAGTACGAATCACAAGTTAAAGGATTGGCGAACTTGCGGCCGCGGACTTGCGAAGGCGTTCACCAGTCGCTGCAACATTTGGTTGTTGGCAACAGCAGCATCTGCGAGGTCTTCGGCGGCTACAGCTAGCCGCTCCAGTGTCGAAGCAGTAGCTTGAGCTACCCTGTTGTTCTCTTCGGCTGCTGTTGCTAACCGGTCAATTGCATTCGCCAATCTATTTTCATCCTTCCGGGGCACCAACATTAAAACGGTTGCCTGAAAAAAAAAAGTTAAATTGTATAAACTTTATTGGTGCATCCTGAAACATAACACATACCGTTGTATATTTTTTCATTAGTATTGAAGTAATGATGACATTTGGCCTACCCTCTCCTTCCCCGGTGTATTTTTGAAATAATGTATTGTATGATAATAATATGCCTTGTTACATCAGATAGTCAGTGCTGTCATATTGGTGGTGTTATAGGGAATGAACCAACGTAGAAATTATTGTCATAAGATTATTAGCACATAAACAAAGAAAGGAAGAAAGTAACAAAAACATGCGTAAGCCTTGTTATACCATAACCCTGGCAGTCATTAATAGATGTAACTTGTCAGTATTTTTAGTTTTGACTAGATACATACCTATAGTAGGTACAGACACTTATAAGAGATACGTATGAACTGCCTAATGACATGGATTAAACCATTTCAATAGGTAGTCCACCTATTGTTTTGTAGGTATACATACAGTATCAAACACAAATTATTTACTAAGATATCTGTACGTCTGATTCTCGGCTCCTGATTATATATCTCTTTTGTTGACTGTATGTTGTTTACATAATGCAAATTCATAACAAAACATCAGAAAAGTACTTACGTCTTTCCATTTTATGGGGGGTTTGGTGGTTCCAGACCCCACCGCGTTCAGCCTAGCTGCAAGTGACACCCACTTGTCGTTTGGACAAGGGTGCCGCATGCGAGGAAACACGCCCAGTTGCCAGCGCAGGATTCGCGTGCATATAATCCAAGACCAAACGCTCTTGGGCATTTGATACAACCATAAGCGCTGGCATCTAGAAAAATATAAGTCGACCGTAGTCAGTCACTTGTACACTTCACCTCTTATGTTATTTAATTACAGATAGATGTTTCAAAAAAGCCGTGAAATATCACCTTCTTCAAATAATTTCAAATAAAAATCTGAATTTAAATGGTGCTTATGTAAACAAAGACACACAGTCTAAAAATACTTCGTTTACCACAGATTATAAATTATACCCCACTACATTGTAGTTTTGCGTTTAGTTGTGTTTAATTTGTTTTATTTTTTTTATCAAAGTAATAATCACAATTTAAAATAATAATTTACAGTAAAAATAAAAACTATATTTTCTTAAAAATTATATATTATAAGTATTTCTCAAATTCTAGACAAGCTACAACATTATTACGAAACGCAGGCCTTAAAACTAGATAAATCATTCGTTTATGAACTGTCCGCACTAATACGTCTAGAATATTGTCTATGGTGATACCCAGTGATTACCACCCAGTTGTCCAACGTTTCCCCGGTACCAATTGGATGAAATTCCATGGGTGGGAATGGACATAAATACCAAGAAATTGAATGAAATTCACTGATTTCCCCGGTAGGCCCCCAGTTGCGACATCACGGACATACATGCTTAGAAACAACAAAAAAAAAAAAAAAAAAAAAAAAAAAAAACCTCCAAGAATACCGCAGCCAAATAACAATTCCAACACCCCCCTCCCCTAAAATCCCAGAGTGACTAACACTAATATTGTTGGTTTTGTTTTATAAAAACAAAAATTTTGTAAAGCGTTGTTAATAAAACAAGACCGCAGCTACTACAGAGTTAAAATTAAAAATATTTCTCTTGAAATTCCTTCGAGAAGAATAGTTCAATAAATATTTTAATATCATCTAGAATATATAAAGATTAAAATGGTATTGTTTAAACGTCATAATAGATAAGAGTGGCATTTTTAATAATATAAAAATGATTTTTATACTTACGTTATAACCCTTGTTTCACTGTACAATGTTCATAAATATTAAGAATTTGAAATATCCAAATTCTTTTACAACGGTTATTTAAAATAGATAACAGCTTGTGGTTACAAAATGGCGGGTGCCTCATAAATATCAATTTTATACCAATATTCCACGACAGCCGTACAGCTTGCAAAACATAATTCATGACTAGGCTAGACATCTCCAAAATCTATTCCGAAATGATTTATGATTGAACATGTTTGTGATTCCACATAAATCAATTTAGAAGTTAGTGAAGTTAAATTTTGAAAGGGAATTTTACATATGAAAATTCATTTTAGTTACATAATATGTTTATTTAAGTTATTGCCTGTTACTTTCTGCATATAACATAAGATAATAGTAGTATATGAAACTGTTGCATAATAAGGGTTCTTAAAATACGAGTGTGAGTTTATCACATGAGCCGAAGGCGAATGTAGTAATAGCATCACACGAGTAATTTAAGGCCTAATTGCAAATGCACATGCATTTGCATTGCAACCTCCTTAATATAGCTGAACCCAGGGCTGAAGCTGTATCGAAATGGAAAAAAATATTTGTCGATACAGTTTTATATAAAGAGCTGTGTCGAAAACTAACTTTTTAAATTTATTTTGATGGCTTGTGCGTAAAAGATTGACATTAAGATTCTGTGTTTAGTTTTTTAACCTCTAAATTTCAGTATTAGAGTAGATAAAATATTTTTTTTACTGTTCTGATGTCATGCTAAAGTATAAGTAAAGTAGTATAAATATATTTACAAGAGTTGTCCATTACGGACGTATAATAAAAAATATTATATTATTATATGAAATATAAGAACGGCAATTAACGCGATCATGCATAAGGTTATTTACATATCTTTATTATTGCCTGACGTTTCAACCAGGTTGCACCGGCCGTGGTCATAGGCTGACTGTGTGTGTGTGTGTAAATACTCTTATGAATGATCGCGGTAATTCCCGTTCTTATATTTCATAAATTATGCATACGCGAAACTTTGCGAAAAAAAAAATAGTACATCATCTTCATTAATAAAATTACAATATGATTATTTATTTACAACAAATCATTTTATCAAAATAAACTGGGCCGCAATGAAAGCGGGTCGGTAACAAAAACTTCCAAAATATTTTAGCTAGCTTTATGAAATAAATACTGAATTAAAGTTTATTTCCTTACAAATATAGGCAGAAGTAAAATCTTTTTATTTCTTTTTGGTGATTGTATTAAAACCATAAATAAAAAATAAAGACGATTTCAAAAATTGATGTTTTTGTTACCGACCCGCTTTCATTGCGGCCCAGTGTAATATTAAATTTTAAAAAAATACACTATAGCCATTATTTCATTTTTTTTAAACGTGACTCCATCTAGATATTTAATGAGTCCTGGTAAATGATTAAATACCTTGATGGCATAATTTTAATGTACTTTTGTCAAACATACGACTTGATGATTGTACAATATACAGGCTGTTATTGTTCTGAATGATATGCAAAAAATCGAAAGAAAGAAATGAAAGAGTTGCTATGTTGGCAGCGTGGATGGCGGCGAGCATTTATATGACTGCAGTATCTGCTTCACATCAGGTAGCCCATAATATTAAGTCACTCTGCCAACCGACGTAGTATAAAAAATATCTCATCGATTTTCACTTTGTAACCACATTGAATTTTGTAGGCAATCTTGATACTCGACTCACGATTTCCAACAGTTACTGTTTTCAATTAAATAGGCGTTACCCTTATTAATTGAGAACATTTAAAGGTCTTTCATTAGACCAAATTACTTTCAATTTAATATTCCGTATAAGTGCTCTGAGAGCTTTGAATTCGTATTTTGTTTTCTTCGTGGCCTATGGGTTTTAGCCTGAGCGTTAACAAAATAAATTAACTTAGTTTTATTACATTTCCGCTATTTTAATGATGTTTCATTTGTTTCAGGTAGAAGGTATGCGGGCTCAGAAGCTACCCGCTACCTTGCTACTGTTGCTTTTTGCAATAGAAGCCCTTGACGCCAATAGAAGAAAGCAGAAAGATAAAATACCACCAACAATCATCAATATATGCGATATAAGTGACAGAGATTCCAAAGTACATTGCTACTGCGAATCCAGTCAAGAGATAAACAAAGCTATAAAAACAGAATGCTGGGTGTTCAATGGTGGCATAGAAAAAACAGATCCGCTATGGACAAGTTTCTCCTCACAATCAAATATAGAAACTCTTGCGTTCAATGTAAGAGCAGACGGCGGACTAGATTTCGTTCCAACAAAAGTTCTTCGATATCTACGAAAACTAAGACATGTTAGCATAAAGTATAGCTCAATACCGAGAATTGAATCTAACACATTCGTTAACATAACATCAGTTCAAGAAATAACACTAACAAAAAATCAGATACTATTTCTAAGCAAACACTCATTTTACAACTTACCCAACCTCACAGTTCTTACTCTAGACGAGAACAGAATAACAGAGCTAGTAACAGAAACATTTTACGAGTTGCCAGCACTTCAGAAATTATACCTTACTAGCAATAACATAAGTGTCATACAAGATGGAGCCTTTAGAAGTACTGTAAATTTACTAGAACTAGAATTGGATAGAAATAATATTAGTGAACTTAGAAAAGAATGTTTCGATGGTCTTGCTAACCTTAAAAGATTAGATTTAAGAAGAAACAAACTATCTGCCCTCAATTCATTTACGTTCACTGAACTATGGAATCTTCAAACATTGTTGTTAGATTATAATGAAATTTATATCTTGGCTCAGAGGACATTTGATGGATTATCACAATTAAGAAAGTTGAGTTTAAGCCACAACAAACTTGTAACTTTGGCTAGTGGACTATTCGAGGGTGTCAGGGGACTCTCGGCATTAGATTTAAGATATAATAAGTTAAAAAGATTCACAATCGAAAATCTTCGACCGATTTACGACAATTTGAAGAATCAAAACAGCTACATTTCTCTGGAAGGTACGTATATTCTATAAATATTTCTCGTATTATCACGTTTTTTTTTTGTTTTCAAATAATTCGATACCAGGGCTACTTTCAGATAAAACTCATTTAATAGTTTTATGCGGTGAGATTGCGGCCAATAATAAAAAGGCTGTAAAAAGTTATCCCACGTTAAAATTTATGACTTTGAAGATCAGAGACAAAACCTGACTAGTAATATTCGCAAAAACTTTCAGTAAGTTTGAGATATTGCCAGCTACAGAAGGGAATACATTCGTGGATTCACAGAAAGTTGTAAAGCCGTCTTGTTTATAATAAAACACATTATCACCCAAAATATATATCTCAGATCACGGAGTTTGGCTTACGTGAAATTTATAGCTTGTACAATGTTAATACAACCTATAAATTTTGCCGTAACCTTAGTAGTCTTGATTTCCGGATATCCGTTGACGGTTTCACGTACACTACGCATCAAAATACAATATAAATTCTTGGCTTTTTACTCAAGTAAAAACATAGATTTGTTTTCAATAACTGGGACAGATTGTTCAAAGATATATCTATCTATAATAATATATATAAAATTCTCGTGTAACAATGTTAATTACCTTACTCCTCCGAAATGGCTTGACCGATTTTTATGAAATTTTATATACATAATCAGTAGGTCTGAGAATAGAATGTTATCTATTTTTTATGGCAAAACAACGTTTGCCGGGCCAGCTAGTTACCAATAATATTCATCACCAGGTCATTTTAGTCTCTACTACAGGAGCACGACCCTCTCTCGTCCGTCTTAGACGGAAGGAGGATTTAGCCTACACTCCCCACGCTGGCCAGACGGGTTGGGGAGGCCAATAATATTGTCTTTGTAGAAATATCAAGATGGTACAGGTGTTTTTTATTAATAGAAGAAAAACGTTATATTTATTGCAGAACTATTTTTAAAATTGACTAACATTTTCAACAATTTTCAATCTTGCAATGCAACGATTCACAACACGTATATTGTATTTATTATGTCAGTAAAATGTTATGTCGATGTATACAATACTGGTGCTTATAAAAACTAATATTGATATTGGCTTAAAACTTCAGTTATAGCTACTATTAGACCTATGTTATTACCGACCCACAGCAGCCTGATCTCTACTTAAATATATGACGTTGTTAGTTGGGTCATTTTCAAAACTAGGCCACGCTTATCTTGTTTTTCGTCGAAAAGGTCACGAGAAAATTTTCGCAAGTAACAGATAAATATTAGAGGAATATCTGAAATGATATTTTTATAAATATTCTTAATATTTTTTTATTGAAAGTTATTACTAACTATTTAAAGGTATGCTTAATTATACAAAAACGATCGATAACTACCTTTAAATAGTTAGTAATAACTTTCAATAAAAAAATTCTTGGCTTACTCAAGTAAGAACAAAATAAATTTACGAAATATGGTAAAGTAATTACTTTAAATGTAAATTTATTTTGGGTTGTTAGTAGTTATATTTTATCAAGCTTATTCAATTATAATATTATTTAATTAATTATATAAATTACCTTATTCAATATTAAATTAGTTTTTTCTCAGTTGCAGAAATTTGTATAAGATTATAAAAGTAATATGTAGTTAATATAAATAACTATTTGTTAGAATAAACAAAGGATTATATCTATTACAATAAGAAAAGACTTATACAGCCCATTGTACAGATTAATTCGATTTTATTTTAATTTTACAGAACATTACACATTATTCACTTTCAACAGACAATACGTTTCATAACACAGATTACTTATGTTGAAACTGTTCAAAGTAAACTGATTGTAAAATATTGTTAGAAACCAACGCCATCACTTGTGTTTACATTTCCGAGCGCATAAAAATGGAGCTAATGAAAAATTAACAAAATTAATTACCCATTTACGGGCTATGAATCAGCCTTAATGGTTCAACGAGGCTTTTGGTACAATAAGAAATTAATAAACAAAAGCCAACGATAAAGAAAATAGCCTCTTATTATTTACATTTTATATTGTCTGGGGGTCATATAAATTCATTAATTATAATAATCAGATAATTGTATAATTCCTATCATGAATATTGTATATCTCCACCTCACAGAATACCGTAGCCAAATAACAATTCCCATGATTGTTGTTGTGTTCCTGCGAGTGAGTGAGATCTCCAGAAAGAAACAAAGAAAGAAAGGGAGGAGTATAGTACAGCTAGCAATGGATCGGCTTTGCCCGTTGGTGTTGCTGATCTCCAAGGGCGGTAGTGTATTGCTTTCCATCAGACGACAGTGACGACACACATGCTCGTTTGCCCCCCCCCCCCCTCATTTAAAAAACAAATTAATCATATATAGACGCGCCATAGCCGAACATGACGGTGCTAAAAAGTAATTAAAAAGCCAATTACTCAAACTATATATTATCTACGCATGTATATACGCAGTATGCAAAGAAAGATAAAACATGAATACCTATAATAGTATATAAAAAGAGACGAACGTATATTTTAAATTGAGAACAGCTAGAACGTTATCGGCAAATATTCCCACTCATAATGGGACATAATTTTTGGAACTTTTTGAATATATGCAAATGATGCAGAGTCGAAGAAAAGCGGAATGCAAAACGAACCCATTCAGCTTTTCATGAAGATTTTACACATTTATTGGGCTGCTTTTGTTCATTAAAAAAAACTAGTTCATACAAATAGTAATACAAATTATTTTGATCGCACCTAAATATTACCACTTGACTTTGGCAATAGCAGGCTAGTGCCTACTATTGCCCAATATTAAAAACTACGTTGGATGCCAAACAAGCATATGGCCCATCTAATATAATAGCAGTTACCATAGCCTTATCAATGCTCGCAACATGAAATATCGCTCGCTCGTCGCCACCCTAGTTTCCAACGCAGCAACTGTTTCTTTCCTTGTTCCACTCGACTCGCAGGAACACAAAAACCCTCAACGGAATTGTTATATGGTTGCGGTTTTCTGTGAGCTGGATGAACTTCCCCAGTTGATAAGTATGACCTATAGAATCAATAATTATTATTTCGCATCAAAACTACTAAGTTAGGATAGTAAATCATACTCTACATAGTGTTCAAATCCTTCTAAGTCATTTTATAAATACATAAAATGCATCTTATTTACATTACTTTGCTGTCAAAAAGGCCACTTTAAAAATAAAATTCTTTATTGCCCTTCAGGAAGACAATAAAGTATTTTTAGGTCGCTTAACAGTTTATGGCTCGTTTAACTCGGTTTTATTAAGTCTATTTAAACGGTTTTTTTTCATTGTGCTATTGTTCTGCTTAAACCCTCTCAGTTGGTATTTGCTTCTAAATTGACTATAAAAAATGATATAGGTAAATAAATGTATTTTCTCCCGACATACTTTTTCTTTATTTGAGGTTGACTTTGATGGATCATTAAAATAAAAAAATAAAATCTTATTTTGATTCCACTAGATAAGTCGTAAAAGAAAAATATTTTTATCAGATAAAATCCGATAAAATATTTTTCATAATAAAGTAGCCTTAACAACTGAACAGCTGATAAAGAATTATTTCAAGAGATTGTACCTGCTAGCGTAGGTACAATCTCTATAACATTGCCCAATTTTCAGGGGCTCGCATTCATTAACTGTATTAATTCGTAAATTGTATTGCCTAGAGAGCACCCAATTCAATTATTAAAAATCAATTATGCTCAGTTCCAACTTCGAAAGTCGTCATTAGTCCAATTAGAGGATTTAATTAAGACTCCAATTGTTACAGGAAACGAATTCGCGTGCGATTGTCACCTGGCATGGATGCATAAACTCCGGCATGAAGCAAAAAGCGTCAAAGTGAGAATGTCACTCGAGAATTTCATTTGCAAATTCAATGCGGAACCATCAATGAACTCACATTTCACTTATTTTGAAAGGAGTGTAATAAATACGAACAATCTATATGAAGGAGATGAAAAGAATAAGGATTATATAGATAATTCCGATGACGTATTTCATGATGAAGTTGATGATAATTATGCAGATGAGCCTAAATTAGTGAAAGCGGAAAATGACAAGACTCTTCTACAGATACCTCTTGAACTCCTTCCATGTCCTCCGGAGGTTAAAACGGTAACAGATCGGACATATACCTATCCGTCTCAAAATGAAGCAAAAGACTATAGAAATCTTATATCTAATTCGTCAACAATTCACAGAAACGTTCAGTTTGTGCTACATTTTTTTTTATTTCTCTTCTTATTGAGATATTAAAAGACTTCATTAGCTAGTTAACGGGATTTTTTTCTTTTTAATGAAGGAGCTTCAATACTTATGTAATGAAAAAGCGTCTGTTTTGTTAACATTATTTATTGTGTAATGGTTATCTAAATTGTAAATATAGTCTATTCAATTTCTTAGCCATAAAATACTGTATGAATTTGTAAATAGTTAATGAGCGTCATGTAAAAAATGTGATATAAATATAAGTGTAATTACAAAAGAGAATAATTAAGTATTCTATTATTAATTAATACAATTTTCTAATGGAAATAAAAGTCATTTACTCTATATCTATAAAATTTTATACTTATTTTTCAGGTTGATATTTTATTGAAAAAAATATAATGTAAATATTGTAAGAAGATTAATATTATAATAAATTATAATAAATATATTGTATATAATAAAATAGGTGTGTATTGACTGCGACTGGTAATGTTGTCAAAGAATTATTGAGGTATTGAGGTAATTTTTTTTTTTTTTTAAAGATAAGTTGATTTTTTTCTTGTTCTAAATCTTGTACAACATTAATTTAAACCAAAAAAGTAGTGTAGATCAAATTACCGTTAAACAAAAATGTTACTAATACCTCTGCAGTTAAGTTTCAAATTTGTATTCTGTAATTTACTTTTCGGGTAATTCAGATTGAATTTGTTTGTCTTTGAATGTTGTACATTATTATATACTTTATAGTAAAAAATAATAGGATCTGTAAATATAAACCGTAATGTGGCAAAATAAGAGATGTTTTCATGTAAAAATATGCATGAAACGTACAGAAATTGATTCCCAGAATTGATATTATTATTTGTATTTATCACATAGTAATTTATCAATACACGCAGTAATTAAATACGTATATACAATATAATATTAATGGTAATGTTGAAATAATTATAATGATATTGAGTGTTCACATTTAATTTATATCTAATTTAACATTCATTTTAATACCCGGCACGCTACCGCCGAAGCTGAAGCCTAGAAGAGAATATTGATCTTAGGTTTAAGATAATGACAAACATATTCAGCGTAGTCGATAGATCTTGACGAGCTCAGTGGCGTAGCGGTCAATGACGCGGCTTCGACACCAACGCTCGTGGGTTCGATTCCCACACAGGACAAACATTTGTGTGCATGAACATGTCTGTTTGTCTTGGTCTGGGTGTTTTCTATGTATCATAAGTATGTATTTACAAAAAAAAAATGTAATTACGTATGTTTATCAGTTGTCTAGTACCCATAACACAAGCTTCGCTTACTTTGGGGCTAGATGGCGGTGTGTAATTTGTGTGACAATATTTATTATTTATTATTATTCTATGTATCATAAGTATGTATTTACAAAAAAAATGTAATTACGTATGTTTATCAGTTGTCTAGTACCCATAACACAAGCTTCGCTTACTTTGGGGCTAGATGGCGGTGTGTAATTTGTGTGACAATATTTATTATTTATTATTATTCTATGTATCATAAGTATGTATTTACAAAAAAAATGTAATTACGTATGTTTATCAGTTGTCTAGTACCCATAACACAAGCTTCGCTTACTTTGGGGCTAGATGGCGCTGTGTAATTTGTCTGTCAATATTTATTTATTATTTATTTATCTTCATGACTTCTACCAGCAGAGCTAAACACATTTAACGCCAATTTAAGCAAAAGTTTTATTTTCACAATCAAAAAGTCCGATTCTAATCGGCTTCAGCTTCGGCAGTAGGGCTCTTGTTCGTTTTCCGCCATAGATTCAACCCTAAAATTTGGTCCATTCTTGTATCAACATCCAAAATAGTTTAATACCGTCTAAATCGAAAAGTCTGTAATAATTTGCATAATTTTGAATGTTGTTTTATGAAAATATCTCCCTGAATATTTGAAATCAATTTAGACTCAACCGGCTCTGTGGCTGTGGTAATATTTGTAAAGTAATTTAAAGCACATTGGATAATATTGTTTTAATGTTTCGGACAATTTGTGTTTTGGTCGGGTCTGTCTAGTCTAGGCCATTCTAATGTTAATTATGCCATATTTAATTAATAGCTAAGAATCAAAATGGCGGCGCAATTTGTTTCAATATCGATTGATATTTCTTAACGTAAATATTTTTTTCCCTTTTGAAACCCAACAATTAAAAATGTTTTTAATGAAAAAGTGCATTTCTATCTATAAACATACCTTTGAGAAATAAAGTTGAGCAAAGTACATTACGTTTATTTAAATAATTAGAGCCCTTTACGAAATAAAATACGTAAAAAAACTATATACCCGTACAAGTTTTCATAAAGATATGGGATAAAGGAGGAATATCTATTAAATATTTACTAATTAAATCTGAAAAGATCTTGCATTACGATAATTAATAGTAAAGTTCACGAAAAATAATAAGGGATATAGATACTAATGACAAAGAATTATGATAAAATATAATATAATATATTTTACAAATAAAATTTATTATTAAAATTACATTACATAAATTTATCATAAATGAAGGATTAACAAATACCTACTTATGTCTTATATAATTTTAAATATGGTAAAATTAATACTTAGAATTTAATTAGACATTACAGCATCGCAGTTAACTTTATAGCCTGAACATGAAGAGACTTTATGTAGCGACATATTGTTGTAATTAATTTATTTCCAGCGATTGAGTATCGGTAAAATATGCTTATCGAATTTAATGGCAAAAATGTATTCGGTAAATTGAATTTCAAACGACCAGAATCATTACTATTTTGCCTTTTAGAATTTTTAGAGCAGGCAACACTGAGATCAAAGCGAAATGAAACGAGGTTCGCTTCACTTCGTTCATGTTGCTCGAATACTAGAGAGATGACTTCGGGTTCTCAGCTCCCAAGTACGCATCGATAGCATATTTTAGTTCTGGAATTCTCAGTGTGAACTGACGTATTATTAGACGCGGTAGCGGCATGAGTGAAGCTAAACGTAACGAGGTTTGTTTCGCTTCGTTCATGTCGCTCAACAACTAGAGAGATGACATTGGGTTCGTCAGCTCGCTAGTTCGCATCGCTAGCGTATTTTTGACGCGGTAGCGACATAAGCGAAGCTAAACGTAACGAGGTTCGCTTTACTTCGTTCATGTCGCTCAACTAATATAGAGATGAAATTGGGTTCGTCAGCTCGCAAGTTCACATCACTAGCATATTTTAGCTCTGTAATTCGCATTTTGAACCGAATAGGAAAAGACGCGGTAGCGACATGAGCGAAGCTAAAGGTTACGACGTTCGTTTCGCTTCGTTCATGTCGCCTAACTACGAGAGAGATGAAATCAGATTCGTCAGCTCCCAAGTACGCATTGCTAGTGTATTTTAGCTTTATAGTTCGCAATGTGAACTGAAATATAAAAAGACGCGATAGCGACATGAGCCAAGATAAACGGACTTAGTAGCTTCGTTTCGCTTCGTTCCCGATGTAGTGCCACTGGGTGATAGCGGCTGCAGAATGTCGGTGTGGTATGGTATGCTTTATTTACATGTAGCACTGACCATCTTCTATTATTACCCAGCCGCCACAAATTTCGTGTCATCAACAATACTCATCACGAGCATTACGGACATTTAATTTTATATCAATTGCTGACATTATTTTATTTTGTTCCATGAGTGTTGTAGGACTATCCTAAAGTCTGATTTGAAATGAATGAGTATGAAATTATTCATAAATAACAGTGTTATATAGCTACTATAAAAGTAGCTCGAATCAGTACACTCTTTAAATCTTAATTTCCAACTCAATCCAAAATTTTACTGTAAAAAGTCCGTTTACAAAACCGTTGTCGATCATTATTTCATTATAATGATTTATTTTATTTCTTTAAACTTATTCCATTTTGCATCGTGATCTTGAAACTTTGTTAAGACTGTATCGCTACAAAATGTCCTTTTTGTCTTTTTTTTACAATACAAATTATAGATAGTCACTACTATATTGTACATAATCCGTTGTATAAAGTATTTATTACTTTTAAAATAATTTCATTAAAGTTGATGTTGGAAAACCATGGGATTTTATTCAAGCACCCGTTTTATGAAGCAACTCATAATTAAATCTACCAAAATACAAGGTAATTAATATAAATAACTTTGGTGAACAATATGGTAAGAACTTATAATTTAAGAGTTAATTTTAATTGAAATTCTTAGAAAATTTTCCTTTTCTCATTTTAGATTTATTCGAAAATTCTAATTTTATTCGAACTAAACAAAAATAATATGCAGTTAACCAGTAATAAAATACACACAATTTAATAATACAATGTTTGTTATGTAATAAATAGACGAGCCCGGTGGTCGAATGGCTAGCAATTGCTACTTTGACTCCGAGGTCGCGGGTTCGATCCCCGCACAAGACAAACATTTATGTGCATGAACATGTCTGGTTGTCTTGATCTGGGTGTTTTCTATCTGTTATAAAAATGTATTTACAAAAAAAAATGTATTTAAGTACATTTGTCAGTTGTCTAGTACCCATAGCACAAGCTTTGCGCTTAATTTGGGACTAGATGGCAGTGTATAAATTGGCCAGATTTATTTATTTGTTATGTAGGTGTAATATTATGCAATGACATTAGTAACCTCACCGCCGTTAGACCGCCGACATAAAGGCTGGCAACGGATCGGCTACCCCTTGGTGTCCGCTGATCTCTATGGGCGGTGGTGATTGCTTTTCACCAGGTGACCCACATGCTCGTTTACCCTCTCTCATATACATCACAAGTCATCAAGAAGTTAGCAAAATGTTATTCAATGCACACGTATCGTCGCGTAATCGTACCATACGTCTTTTGATTGTTGCAAGCAATACAACTGTAACGGAGTGTATTGAGCACATACAACTGCCAACAAACTCTGTTCTCATCAGTTTGAGGTGTAAGTGGTTCATCAAAATCTTTGAACGAAAGTTAACCTCACCTGCACATGGTGCACCCTGCTGACAATCAAATGAGGCTCTGGCGAAACGAGAGGTAGGGCATAGCGTATTTTTAAGTTGCCCGACTGGGGAAGTACCATCGACAAAATAACAATTCCCTTAAGGGTCATTGTGTTCCTGCAAATGATTGAGGTGACCAGAAAGAAAAGCAGGGGTATAGGTAACGGATCAGCTACCCTTGGCGGTAGTTTAAATAACATTTTACTAACTTCTTGATGACGCAATATGACAAAATGTCACTTAAACATGACAATGCCATGTAAATAACCATATGCAGTTGCACCTACGATTTCCATTAAAAAGGCTCCAATTGTCCATGAAACTGTTTGGCACCGTGCCATCTTCTAAACGTAGCAATCGAGCAAGCTTTCTAAAGTTTATTTAGTTTCGTCGCGGTCAACTACGAGTATGTATGCCCTTCGCCAATCCGCATTTGAGCAACAAGTGACGGAGTACTTGTCTAGACCCTTTAAATAGAGTGGAGATCCGTATTAAAGCTGTGGGATGAATGTGGATTGATGATGAAATAACGTATTGCACTCCGAGAGTGCAACACGTTGTGCATTTTTGAATAGTTAGGGAATAATTTCAGAACCAGAAATTATGCAATTTGAAATAGAGTCGCTTATTCATTGGTATGAATAAGCATTCTATTCAGTTATTGAATCGCAATAAGAGTTGGTGGTAAGGGGGCTGAACGAAAAAATTCAATTGATTGTTGATATAGCTCTCAGAGTCAGCAAGCTTAAGTGGCAGTGGGTTGACCACATCTGACATGTGAGTAATGGAAGACGAGGGAGCAAGGTCATGGAGTGGAGGCCGCGTATGGGACGATGAAGAGTGGGACGCCTCCTCTCTAAATGGACCAACTACTTCAAGAAAACGGCTACAAGCGGCTGTATGTGGAAAGCGGGAGGATCGCATATGTGGAAAGCATTGGAGACTATATCCAGCTGTATTTTCCATCGGCTTTTGAGAATCATCATTCATCATCATCATCATTATAAGCCTGTATCTACCATACAGGCTGATAATGATGATGATGATGAATGATGATTCTCAAAAGCCGATGAGCTTAACTCAGTTTCTTCGAGCTTGTTTGAAATGAAAACCAGAATTTTCGGGCGTAAGTTAAAATTTTAACCTAAATATTATGCGTACAGACAAAATCAATCAGTGAAACTTGTAACATTATACCACATGCACACAAGTCATTCAAAATCCATAAATATCGACGTAATAAATTCGTATATAAAAAAAAACCGGCCAAGTGCGAGTCGGACTCGCGCACGAACGTCACGTTTGTTGTATGAGAGCCCCCTTAAATATTTATTTTATTCTATTTTTTTGTATTTGTTGTTATAGCAGCAACAGAAATACATCATCTGTGAAAATTTCAACTTTCTAACTATCACGGTTCATGAGATACAGCCTGGTGACAGACGAACGGACGGACGGACGGACGGACGGACGGACGGACGGACGGATAGACGGACGGACGGACAGCGGTACCCTTTGGATACGGAACCCTAAAAAAATATCTCCGAAAATTCATTTCAGAGTAGGCATCCAGGAATAATGAAGTGCTATGTTAGCAGCGACGGCGATGACTTCATGACTTGCGACTCTCTTCACGTCAAAAAAACCCAATATTACAGAATTCTGCAACCTGCACCCCATTACAATATAATCACACAAAAACTCATTTCATTTTCATATCGACAACTTTCAAGATACACTTCACATACACAGGGGTATAATGCGACAACTTCAGCGCGGATCCACCTCAATTTTCGGAGCAAGCGAGAAAATAACCCAACTAATTAAAACAGTGTTAAAGTTTAGCCCTAGGGTCTCGTAAAAACTTGGCATTCTCGGTACAGAGAGAATGTTTTACGTGGAACATTTCAGAACATTTTGTTATGTAATGAAGGAGCCCATATGTATTTGCGGCCGGCAGAGGGTGTGAGTTTTGAGTGCCGGCAAAAACTTTTTGCTTGGTACACTTGTATTATAAATGTATACGAATATACGTATGTTTTATATTACAGTTATTTTCGAGAATTTTTTAACAACATTGTCCTACTAGTGCGCTCCTCGAACAAGAAATTATGTAGGTATTAATATGTATTAAGTTCTCATAATAAGTGAATGTATAATTCTTCTATGAGAATGAATTAATAAAACCAAATTTTATTATACTACTAACATGTATAATGAGTGAAACGGAATGAACGATCTACTTTTAGGATATGAGTAGAAGTGTCATTATAAACAGTTATAAAAAGATCATTTCAATGCTTACATTCAAGACACACTTCACATACACAGGGGTATAAAAAATAAAGTTTAAAAAACTAAAACCCGACTGCTAAAACACACTCTAAAAAGTACGAAACAAGAAAATAGTCTCCGCTGAAATTATTATGTACATACTATAAAACAATAACCGACTTATAAATAAACAACTTGCTTACACGTAGTATATTTTAAGGTAGTTTTTTTATACATCATACTGATAGAGATATGCATAAAGGATAGCCGTGGTCGTATGCCACTTTAATTTCATTTCATTATTATAATGAATCTGTTTTGCTACAGTAGGTGGCATACGACCACGGCTATCCTTTGTCTAATTATGATAACTAGTTTAGAAGTTATGAGGGAACAGATGAACATCCATAGCCACATACTTACATACATACAAAATCATAACCCTCCTTATTGCTTCGCCGTAGTCGGGTAAAAACCAGAAAAAAATCCATGCTTTCTATTTAAATACATGTACACGTAGGTGGATATTTTAATGCCTGATTTTTAAACCATGTGGTACTAAAATAATACTCTTTAAAGTTTTAAATAATGAGCCTATTCAATTTCACTCAAAGAAAACCTTTTTTTTATTTTTGAAAAGAAACAAATTACATTAAAATTTTATATATATGTCGCAAGGGAGAGATTCCTCTCGTCTGTGGGCGCATCGTTGGCCATGTTGAACAACAAGGGTTTAGCTCGAGATAAGAAAAAGACACGTTGCACTTATTACTTCAACAACAATGACTATACAAATATGCTTAGACCAGATGAGTCTAATCGAGGTGCACGCGCAGCGAACACTGTCCACGTAGTGTTTTTTTTTTGACGCTCGACGAAAGCGGGACCACCCCCAGCTGTACTGTAGGGAGGCGGAATATCTTCTTCGATACCCCATCAGCCTAGTTGCTACTAGGATGACCTTTCAAAGGCAAATCAGGCTTTAGCTGACTAAAAACCGCCTGCCTAACTACTTTTAGCCACGATTTAAAAGCGCAAACGGAACGCTAGAGGTGAAAGAGGGGAGAAGGTGTGTAGTCTGCGGCGCGGGCCGGCGAGGGACTCCGAGGGGACCCTACCGCGAGGCGGTTACCAGCTCGTCGGAGAGTACACATCGCGATCGGAAAAGAGAGTCGTAGTGGCACTCTGTCTGCTTTTATCTGTTCGCCCCATTTTGCCCCACCTCGTCGCAGCCGTCATCGAAGCCAATGTCTTACATTCTAGGCACCAAAAGTCAATTGAGTGACTTTATTTCCAACCCTATTGATTGACTTTTAATTTTCAACACCAATTTCCGGCGCATACTATTCCCACACCCAAAAATCCAACCGGCTAAAATTAGAAATAAAGGCATGAATCGATAGTGTCCATTATAAGGATTAAAATCTCACTGTTGTAAATACGGGACTTAACGCAATCGATTTTTTTATTTACCCGATATTTCGGCGACGTTGCTGGTGTCATGATCACGGAACGACTGAAGAACAGCGAGCAGGTGTTAATGAGGATAATCCTCATCTTATTGTAAATTTAATAAAAGTAGAAGCAGGAAAGACAAGATAAAGCACTTAAGTGTTTGTCGGATTACGTTATGTTCGTAATTGACAATAAATTGTTGTCGCGCTCAGTTAAAATAACTTTAGATTTCATGGTTTCCCTTTCATCATTTATCATCAATGCCATATAAGTACAAGATATTTTTATTTAGTATTTCAGCCGGTTCTATTCCTTGTTATCAAAAACGTATTTTTAAAATATTTTAATACAGTTAAGAAAAAAGAATTAATTTTTCAAATAAAGAAAAAAATCCTCACTGTCGCTTCTCAATATATTTATGAAAACATTATGTGAGCTCGTAAAATCTTGTTGCATTTCTAAAATTTGAGGTCTTTTATATACCTATAAGTAAATTGCATTACACTAGTAATCCTATAAGAGGAAGAAACATAGTAGACATATTACACCATAATAAAGGCAATGCTATCTTAGTACCCATAATACAAGTTTTGCCTAGTTTGGAACTAGTTGGCGCTGTGTAATTTGTCCTTAAAAAAATATTACTACGACCACTTCCAGATAATCTAATGAACATGTAAATAATGAATTCACAATGAAAAACTACGAAGTAAAATTCAAATTTAGCTTGTTTTGTGTCATAAAACTATAATAATTTTATGTTGTTCTTGGAAATGCGTCTCATTCATAAAATTTTATCGCTTGTTTTATAAATTTTATTGCGGGACATGTTATTATTGTCACTGGGCCAACACTGTAAAGTCAAATTATTATTTTGCGTAACGTAAAATTATTAATTAACTACTAGAATTTAACCTCTTAGGTTTCGATGCAATTTTAGATTAAGAGTGTCAATTATCAACGTCTATGGAAACTTAGTTGTTAATAAAAAAAAGTCTGTTAAAATGAACTAAAAAGGTTGCTGTGAACCGTGGTGGAGTATGCAACGTGAAGGACCATCCCAGCAGTGATGGTGTAGGTGAATGATTAAGGGTTGACTGGATATATCGGTTATAGTGGAATAAAAATATATTCAAGTAACAAAGGATTTTCGATATTACCGAAGGGTACAGGAATTTTCAGTTGCAATTGAAAAATGTTGACAGTGCCTTCATGTTTAGAACATTCATATAATTATCAAAAATATGTTGATAAACATTTGGCGTGTAAATATTTCACCACGATCTTGAGCCAAAGCCAACCTCACCTGCACGTGGTGCACCCTGCCGACTAGCCAAAAAGGGTCCGGCGAAAGAGAGGTAGCCATGCCAGAATAGGGAAGTATCTACCGCACAGAATACCGCAGCCAAATAACAATTCCCTTGAGGGTTGTTGTGTTCCTGCGAAAAAAGAAGGAGTTGCTACGTTAGGCAGATATTTCATATTCCGAGCGTTTATATGGCTACGGTAACTGCTTCACATTAGGCGGGCCGTATGCTTTTCTGCCACTCGAGTTAGTATAAAAAATGATTTTGTGAATACTACAACCACTTCAAAAAAGCCGTAACTAAATACGGTAGAAATAAAAAATAAGAATATAAACCTATCACTAAAAGTTGCTATAAATATAGCATCTTTATTATTTAATTAATATGATAACAATATGATACCCGTGAAGACGCAAACTCAAGAATAAAGTGTATTATATAGAATGACATGAAGAAATTTAAGACCATTTCTTGAGATATTTATAAAAGACAGATAATATCATATTACATCAACTCCTCATCTCACGTCTAAGAAACTATGAAATTATCATATAATCTTCACGCTTTAGAACTCATAAAATGTAATTATAATAATAAAACTTTATTATGTCGTCTCTGAGTGCTTAATAACTTGACACGTGTTACGAAGCGGTCATAAATTAGAGAAATAACACGCCACCGAATGTATTTACCTGATTTAATAAAATATTACAACTCCGTCTTACAACCTTCTATAACAATTTTATGAAACATAAGAAAAGTTATTATTCCATATAACATAATATAATACAGCGTGAGTAATTTATTTTGACAGGAAACATAAAGTTTTTACGTAGCACGAAATGATTGAGGAAAGGAAAAATGTAATATTTTCAATAAATAAATAAATATATACCAGAAAAAAGGAAGGAGTATAGGCTGGCAACGAATCGGCGACCCCTTGGTGTTGCTGATCTCCTTGGGCGGGAAGGGGAGGGGTGATTGCTTTCCATCGGGTGACTCACATGTTTGTTTGCCCCCCTCTCAATTAAATATATATATATATATATATTTCGAGACAAATTACACACTGCCATCTAATCCCAAACTAAGCAAGCAAAGCCTATGGGTACTTGATAACTGATATAGTACCAAAACACATTTTTTTTTGTAAATACATACCTATATATAATACATAAAAAACACCCAGACCAAGACAAAGAACAATGTCCATGCAATGAAATATTTGTCTTGTGTCGGGAACGAACCCCTCGAACGTTAAGTGGCCATTGCTAGCCATTCGACCATCGTGCGCAAGTGAGATTGAAAGCACTTTCTATCTCACTTGTATACATTAAAATGTATCTCTGTGAGTACTCTACGAGAGTAGCGCGTTATACTATCTCTACTAATGAGTTTTTCTAGCGTTCCGTACCCAAAGGGTAAAAAGGAACCCTATTACTAAGGCTCCGCTGTCCGTGCGTCCGTCCATCCGTCCGTCACCACGCTATATCTCATTAACTGTGATAGTTAGACAGTTGAAATTTTCACATATGATGTATTTCTGTTGCCGCTATAACAACAAATACTAAAAAACAGAATAAAATAAATATTTAAGGGGGCTTCCATACAACAAACGTAATTTTTTTTGCTCGTTTTTGCTTGCAATTAATAACGACAATAGGTAGACGCTTGAAATACATAATATTTAATTTTATATTCAATTTAAAAATAAATAATTAAATAAAAATAAAACAAATATTTAAGGGGGGCTCCCACACAACAAACGTGATTTTTTTGCAGTTTTTATTGATACCCTTACGGAACCCTTCGTGCGCGGGTCCTACTCGCACTTGACCGGTTTTTTTATACCACTAAAATTGAAAACAAGTATACGGCTCGCATGATGGAAAGCAGTTACCGTAGCCTACGAACACCTGTAACACCAGGGGCATCATACGCGCATTGCCGACCCTGTAAAAACCTCTTTGAAGAACCCCATACTGTAATCTCCTGAGAAAACCTCGATAGGCAGTTCATTCCACAGCTTGATAGTACGCGGAAGAAAACTTCTCTGGAACCGCACACACAGTACGCGACCACTTAGGCTCCAATGTGTGAGGATGAATTCTCTGTCGTTGGCGAGCGGTGCGACTGTAGAAGGCCGTGGGCATCATGACAAACAACTCCTCTGAACACACCCCATTGTACAATCGGTAGAACACACAAAGAGAAGCAAAATCTCCTCTCAGACTTAAAGGTTCTAAACCGTCTGTCAGTATTTATACTAATTTCATAGGTACTTGACTTTTCATATGAAATACTGCAATAAACGCTAACCAATATAAAACTTCGGGTGTTACGTTTAAAATTTATTATAATAGTGTAAGTTTGACACAGTTTTTATGTTAACGCTCGACATTTTTATATGAAAATTTTAGTGGCGGTCTAACATAACGTTTCGGGAATTGAATTGTGTATTAAATTTTATCACTCTTCTGTAGCTACAGCTAAGAGCAAATCATGTTATTATAATTCTTATTACGTACGGTATAAAACGGTACAAAGGTCGAAGTGGCAAGTTCCAAGTACTCTTAGCTGTACAAATAAAGTTAATGCCTAATAAATAACACCGCTAAATGTCTTACTTGTCATATTGCTGTCTCTTATTCAAGGGGAAGGCAAATCCAAAGCTTCCTACTCATACTAATTTTATTGAATTCTAAAACAGCCGTAGTTACCCCCGGGACAGCAGTGGACTTCACTGTTCACTGTGTAGCCAGGATTAACAGCGGCAACCGTTAATCCTGGGTACATAGGAGACACAGGGCGATGGAAATGTGTAGTGGGCACAGGCCCACCACACATTCCCAACATAAGGCTCATGCACATGATCAGCAGCTGTGTTATGTTTGGGACAGCCCAAACATAACACAGCTGTTGATCATGCACTTTTTTTGTAGCTACTCTCACGACTTGACCTCCTCCTCTTAGTCCAATCTCAAACTGGAGACATCGAGTGGTGACAGTTGCTACTCTCACGACTTGAACTCCTCCTCTTAGTCAAATCTCAATCAATTTTTCTAATATACTGTACTGAGTAGGTATTTACTATAACTTATACTGTGGTAGAGGTGGAGACATCGAGTCGTGATAGTTGCTACTCTCACGACTCGACCTCCTCCTCTTAGTCAAATCTCAAACAATTTTTCTAACACACTGTACTGAGTAGGTATTTATTATAGGTTATACTGTGGTAGAGGTAGAGACATCGAGTCGTGAGAGTAGCAACTGTCACGACTCGACCTCCTCCTCTTAGTCAAATCTCAAACAATTTTTCTAACACACTGTACTGAGTAGGTATTTACTATAGGTTATACTGTGATAGTATCTCAGAGCAAGGTTAACAAACTCCAACAGATCTACTTTCACATTACAGACCTGAATTAGGTGACCTAGCGTGTCTGTCCTACGCGCAGATATTTTGAAACGAGCCATTGACCCTTTTACTGAAATTTAATAAAAGAGGAACAAACTGTCTGAGTACAAACCATTTGTCATCTGAATTTCAGTCTGATTACATTGCTGAAGTTGATTATTGGCACTTGGTGGATCTTTATAGAAATCCGTTCTAGTCCCTGTTGTAATTAATAAAATCAATTGTTTTTTAGCTTTTAAGATTACTCGCTGTTGCTCTCCGTTTTTTCATTTCTTTTTTTCTATGAGATGGGGGCAAGCGAGCATGTGGGTCACCTGATAGAAAGTAATTACCACCGCCTATAGAAATCAGGAACACCAAGGGGTCGTCGATCTCATGATAAGATGAGTAAATAAAATTTGGCATTAACTTAAGCCGAGAAAGGATAAGATAAGATAAATTTTATTTGTAAATTACAGGTTTCATTACAAATGTCTTAAATTCCATTCCGTTCAACTTTAATTCGCCATCAGGCATACAAATTTTGTTTCATAGGTTTATAATTCTGGCATACAAATATAAGTTTCAGCATTTTTAAATTATAATTATTATTATGTAAATGTCTTTTCTAACAGATAGTCATACGGCTTAGTTTTAAACGTTCTGAACTCATTACATCTTCTAATGTCTACTGGCAATTTATTATATATTCTAGCAGACTTCACAAATACACTACTACCAAACAGAGCCGTTTTATTATTTAACCTGAGTTGTAGCGTAAGTAAGGACATAGCCTTTTGGCACGATATTACCGACATGCATGCGGGCGAAGCCGCGAGTGGAAGCTAATAAAATTTTAGGGATGTAAGTGGCTCACTACGATCTTTAAAGCCAAATCCAACTTCACCTGAACGTGATGAACAGCTGCCGACTAGCGAAAGAGAGGTAGGGTACAGCGTATTAGTTAGCTGCCCGACTGGAGAAGTACCTCCATCTCATAGAATACCGCAGCCAAATAACAATTCCCTTGAAGGTTGTTCTGTTCCTGCGAGTGAGTAAGCTCACTAGAAAGGAAGGAGTGACTGCGTTGGCAGTGGTGGTGGCGGCGCGCGAGCGATATTTTATGTTGCGACCGTTAATATGGCTACGTAACCGCTTCACATCAGGCGTGCCGTATGCTTGTCTGCCACCGGACGTAGTATAAAAAAACATTCTAGAAATTACAAATTCTGATTTTGTATCGCGAGTTTGATATTGCGAGTGTTAATATTGCTACGGTAACCGCTTCATATCAGGCGACCCGTATGCTTGGCTGCCACCCACGTGGTATAAAAAACAGTAAAGGTCAAAGAACTTTTACAGGTCAAAATAGATAATCTCACCGTGTGGAAAACGAAAATATAATATTTTAGGTAAACAATGTACGTATTTACTTATAGAAAATCCCAAAGTCGTAAGATCTAAAAGGATAAAGGCAACAGCTGCTTTAAAGACGGCAGATTAAACACAAAGAGGGAATTTGTAGATTGTGGAGGGTAGAGAATTTGGATGTACCTAACGTGCAATATTTTTATATTTTTATTGTCATTTTTGTATACTCCCCGACGAGGACCCTATGGCGAGCAGTTTCGCAGCTGGAAGTACGTGTCATGGATCCGGATTCGAGGTAGCTTTATGTGCGTGTAATCACTCATGTGCACGTGTTTAGCTACACAACGTCGTCTATACAACGTGCACATAGGAAATACTTAATATATGTATATTTCCTCATTCATACAATATGGAATCCTTCAAGCAAAGCGTGAACAAGCATCTTGTAGGCCAGCATGGCTGCGTCAACTGGCAAGACATTAAGGTCTCTTGTCCGTTGCCGATGCGCTTGGGGCTCCTCTTTTCGCTTACCATCAGGCGAAGAGGAGCCAACATGCTGAGCTAAAAAACAAAAACTATGGTTGAGCATGTTCATCTGCCTTGCCGTAGTTATCGGCCGGGCGTTCGACCTCGCGTGTAGCGAGTGGACGATTGCTGACCTAAGGCGTAAGGGCCGCCACGGTGATCGCCTACGGGGCTCGGAGCAGTTTTAGCGCGGCTAGCTTTCCCAAAGCCGGTTGCGCAGCTCGGGTGCCAGCTTAGCAAGAGGACGATGAGGAGGACGCCCCCCTAGCCAAGTGTAATTGGTCGCGTAACGAACGTTAGATAAATCACGTGACATTTGTCAATTTGAACATTTTAGTATGAGCTCCACAGTTCAAATTAGCGATCGCTACGCTTTTCTACTTCGCAAACTGCTACTTGGCTAGCCCCCTGGTCCCTCTACCGCAGATCAGGGGTAGGCGTTCTTCGGGCATCGGGAAGTGAGCATGACTTACAGCTCCGGTACCTGTCAAGGACATCAGGTAGCCAGCTATCTGGCGCCCAAGTGTGGGTACTATTACACTGGGCGTACTATATTTAACAACTTATTGTTTATGTGTTCAGAAGTGGACATATAGGCCGAAATAATGAAGATAATTGAATAAAAAATGTTATGAGGTTAAATATATTATAGTAAATACGGAAAACCAATGTTGTCAACATAACCTTCAGAGTTTACAAGGTGAAGTGGCAATGAGCCGGTTACATGTGCCGAGAAAGTGATGGCAGATGGGGGAGGAAGGTTATATTAAATTAGATTAGAGTGGAGGAGGAGAAGCGGTGAACGTCTTCCTTCTACATGGTCGGATAACTTTAAGGCAGCGGCTGGATGCGGAAGGCGGAGGATCCAGCAATGAACTAATGTACCTAAAAAAAAATAATGAACACATCTCAATGTGTGAAGTCAGAATTGGAACATTGGATTGTTTCTTTTTTTCCTCAATTCGAAAGCTTTTTACATTATGGTACAAAAGATATTACAAACTACATTGCACAAAACTTTTCACTGTCATAATTTATGTACCTTAATTTGTAACCGTATATCTGTATCATTTATATCGAATACTACTTAAAACAAAACCTTGAACCTGAAATCACAAATTGTTTTGGCACTATTAAAATACACAGTCATTCTAAGACATTTTTCTTATTAAGTACGCTGTTATTATTATTAACGACAGTCGACTGTCACTGTTCAGATGAGCACTGATTTTTGAATTTCCAAATGAGTACGGGCATTCATTTTACGATGAGCACTTTAATTTCGGCGCGGTCACACTGTGGTAAGGGTGAAGCTAAGGACTTCAGTCCTTTGATGTTGAACAAGTATTGCATAAAAAAGTATTTATTGGATATATTTTTAGACGTTTTAATATGCAACGGCACACAAATATTGATAAGTACCCATTTGCGTTATTCCTGCAGATATGAGAGAGTTTAGACAGTTGGCGAATATCAAAGAAAAATGTCTTCATATTGCTTATATTAAGTTTCATACTAAAGTAATAATAAGTTCGGCTATAAATTCTTGAAACAGAATTAATGGTTCAATTATTTATTTCAGAAAGGACGTAATTCCATGAATAATTTTCCAGACGAAAAAGAACAAAGAACAAAGAATACTGTGACTTTTCTCAATTATATGAAATAAAAATGATATTAACCCTAGTTGCGAGTAACTAAAGGGTTAATAAGGGAAGGAAATTACATAAGGTAACCCCAAAATTATATGAATAATTCTGAATAATATTAAATATATCAGTAAATCAAACTATTTTATTATTAAAATGCTTTATTAATTGTATATTATTTAAAAAGCACAACTTAAAATAATATGTAATTAAATAAAAACACGCTAAATTAAATTAAGTATCAAAAATTAACAATTGGTGGGTACTTTTATAGACATCAAAATTAAACTAAAAACGAAATTAAACAAATAAGGTTTTATCCGAATGAATTCAATCTTCATCTTGGACATTATTCATTCATCTTGGACTTACATTATTTTCAATTCTTTCATTCTAATTTAAAAACTTTTGTTTTCTACGACCGCCTACTACTACCACTTTCTGTCTGTTGTTAAGTTGCCTCTTTAAAGACTTTTTCTAACAATTTGCCTGACAATGTAGTGGAGAAACAACATTAGTCCGGGGAATAATGTTGTATACCTTACCTACATGTCTAATTGGGCAATTATTATTTCAACGTGGGAAGGTGGACTGGTGCTGTTTTTAACAATATAAATGTATTTGCTTATGTGAAAACTTCTTTAATTTTTTCTGAGAATTGTTTCTGAAAACATAAGTCACCACCTTGACGAAATTAAGAAAGCTTATCTGATAGGCATTGTCGACTTAATTTTCTCAGAGTTATAACTTATGTTTTTATCCCAAATAATCTAATCTAATTTCCTTTGTCATGTACGAGTGTTACGATTTTTTTTTTCGAAAAAGAAATATCTAATAAAATTATCCTATCCTAGTAATTAGATAAAATAATATGAATGTTTGTGAGTATGTATTGACAGGTGAACGGCTGAACGGATTTGGATGTGATTTGGCTACTCCGCCACACTGCTCAACTACGGGTTGGCGCAGAACGGTATATTCAAGCAGCCCAAAGACTTGGTTTAACAACTGTCATATAATAACAATAGCCGGGACCGACTTAACGTACCCTGCGAAGCACGTAGAAGCTTGAGACAAATTAACTTATCCATAAATTGACAAGCTCGGTGGCGTAGCGGTCAATGACGCGGCTTCGACACTAACGCTCGTGGGTTCGATTCCCACACAGGACAAACATTTGTGTGCATGAACATGTCTGTTTGTCTTGGTCTGGGTGTTTTCTATGTATCATAAGTATGTATTTACAAAAAAAAAATGTATTCACGTATGTTTATCAGTTGTCTAGTACCCATAACACAAGCTTCGCTTACTTTGGGCTAGGTGGCGCTGTGTAATTTGTCTGACAATATTTATTTATTTATTTATTTATTTATAAACAGGTTTCGCTCAAACTTTGTACATGCGCAATGACGCGATGTTAATCGTGAGCTCTGAGGATTGTAGACGATTCCAAGCTCACAAACTTAAACCATTAATTTTGAGAGGAAAATTTGTCTCTCTGCGTATTCTACTATCTGTACAATTGGTTGTGTTCAGAAGAGTTGTTTGATATGATGTCCACGGCTTTATAGTCGCATCGCTCGCCATTAACAGGGACTTCATCCTCACACATTCGATCTGAAATGGTCACGTACTGTGCGGTTCCAAAGAAGTTTTCTACCTCAAGCTCTCAACTTGTCAAATAAACTTCCTGCCAAGATTTCCTAGGAGACTTCTTTATGGGGTTTCAAGAAAGGCGTAACGAGGTTTTACAGGGTCCGAAACGGGTGAGTGATAGTTCTAGTGTCACAAGTAACCATAGGTTGCGATGACTGCTTACTATCAGGCATGTCGTATACTTGTTTGCCGCCTTAGTGCTATAAAAAATAACGACATTTTTCTCCTTAAAAAGAATAATTTACTAAACCTTTTTATAAATTCATCTGGATAAAATTAATTTAATTCATTACTTACAACGAAAAGATATCTTTAAAAAAACCCTAAAATATTTTAAGTAGAAATTAGATTTAATGTAATTTTAAAAACACTGGTCGTTATGAAAATCTATTTATCACCCGGCTATCTAGAATCTAGGCAATTTAAAATTTATATTCGTTAAGTACTACTCATATCTGAATCTGTGACCTTTACTTTTGTGCAAAGCCTCTTATTCCTCGGGATTTCAGCTTTGGAGCTATCGTCCTTAACTATTGAAATGGGTCATTCGCTTCGGCCTCAATGAGGGTGACGAAAATATTAAAATTTGAAATTATTTGTGTTTGCACATACAGAACAGGTTTTGAAATGGAGAGCACCTAATTCCCAACTCGTTAATATTAATGACTTTTTTTTAAATTTGACATAGATTTTCTTTAAAGATTATCGCCTAATTTATTTAAGCTATGCAACGCAGTAAAAATGATATTAGTTTAAATAATGCTAGTACAATGTCGTGGAGAAACAACATTAGCCCGGGGGATAATGTTATTCCTTATCTACATGTCTAATTGGGCAATTACGAGTATTATTCTGTCAGTTTTTAAGTTATCTTTTTAAAGACTTTTTCGAACAATTTGCCTGACAATGTTGTGGAGAAACAACACTAGCCCGGGGACTATATTCCTAATACATGTCTAATTGGGCAATTATTATTTCAACATGGCAAGGTGGACTGGTGCTGTTTTTAACAATATTAATGTATTTACTTACTCCTTTATTATGTCATTTTTTCAAAAAAATATAAGTCACAATTTTGACGAAATTAAGAAAGCTTATCTGATATGCATCTTTTCTTGACTTATTTTTTTCAAAGTTATAACTTATGTTATTGCCCAAAATAATCTAATCAGTTTTCCTTTCATATACCTACATTACGATTTTTTTTTTCGAAAAAATAAATTATCCTAAATAAAATTATCCTATCTTAGTAATAGGATAAATATGAATCTTTGTGAGTATGGATTGACAGGTAAACGGCTGAACGGTTTTGGATGTGATTTGACTATTCCGCCACACTGCTCAACTACGGATTGGCGCAGAACGGTGTTTTCAAGCAGTCCAAAGACTTGGTTTAACAACTGTCATCTAATAATAATAGCCGGGACTGACGATTTAACGTACCCTACGGAGCATGGAGAAAATTGAGGAAAAAGTAACTTATCCATAAACAGGCTTCGGTGGACGTTGCACATGCGCAATGAGGCGATGTGAAACTCGGAGGATTGTAGACGATTCCAAGCTCACGGACGATATTGAATCATTAATTTTTAGGAGAGATTTTTCTATCTACATTATTCTACCGTCTATACAATTGGTAGTGTTCAGAAGAGTTGTTTGATATGCTGTCCACTTTCATAGTCGCATCGCACGCTGTAGGCAGGGAATTCATCCTGACACATTTGATCCGAAATGGTCACGTACTGTGCGGTTCCAGAGAAGTTTTCTACCTCAAACTATCAACATATCGAATACCCTCCCTGCCAACTTTTTCTTAGGAGACTACTGTATGGGGTACTTCAAGAAAGGCGTAAAGATGTTTTACAGGGTCTTTCAACGCGTGAGTGATTGTTGTAGTGTCACACGTAACCATAGGTTGCGATGACTGCTTACCATCGAGTAGACAATATAGTTGTTTACTGCCTTAGTGGTATAAAAAATAACGCCATTTATCTCCTTAAAAAGAATAATTTACTAAACCTTTTTATAAATTCATCTGGATAAAATTAATTTCATTCATTACTTACAACGAAAAGATATCTTTAAAAAGCCTAAAATATTTTAAGTAGAAATTAGATTTAATGTAATTTTAAAATTACTGGCCGTTATGAAAATTTATTTTTCACCCGGCTATCTAGAATCTAGGCAATTTAAAATTCCTATTCGTTAAGTACTACTCATATTTGAATCTGTGACCTTTACCTTTTGTGCAAAGCCTCTTATCCCTCGGGATTTCAGCTTTGGAGCTATCGTCCTTAACTATTGAAATGGGTCATTCGCTCCGACCTCAAAGAGGGCGCTGAAAATATTAAAATTTGAAATTATTTATGTTTGCACATACAGAACGGGTTTTGAAATAGAGAGCACCTAATTCCCAACTCATTAATTTTAACGCCTTTGACATAGATTTTCTTTAAAGTTTATCGCTTAATTTATTTAAGCTATGCATCGCAGTATAAGTGATATTAGTTTAAACAATGCTAGTGCAGTCAGTTTATATAATATCAGAACATTTCTAATATTATATAGCTGAAGAGTCTGTTTGTTTGATTGAACGCGCTACTCTCAGAAACTACTCATTCGAATTGAAAAAATATTTTAGTATTAGATAGCCTATATTTCAAAGAAGGCTATATCACGTTATCATCAATAGGAGGGAAGCACCAATGAAAAATGGGAAAACAATATTCCATTTGAGGGCTTCCGTTGCGTACGCTGCGTAACCAGTTCAAGTTACACAAAAATCATGTATGATGGAATTATTCATGTTAAAAAGTTCTAAAAAAAATCCGTGATAGCATAAGCCAATCTTTTAAGATTGGCTCACTATAACTTTTGAAATGGTAACCTTACGCTTCACTCTCAACGCTCTGTCTAGACGAACGAAACGAACGAAAGCTCTCTAACGTAGACGAAGTTGAGCGAGTCAGCTAATCTATATATATAAAAATCAATGCCACTTTTCGTTGTAATTTTATAAAATTGGTTTGGACTATTTAGTAGATGGTTTATGTGAAGTTTGCACAAAATCGGTAGAGCGGTTCTTCATTTATCACATTTTTTGTATCAAATCTATATATATGAAAATCAATTAATTTTTTTTAGTATTTCACTTTATACGTAGCGAAGCACATACCGGGCCGCTAGTATATTATATATGTCATAACCACTTGTGCTAAAACATGGCTATAATAACATTTATTATTTAAATAATTGATTTCGGCCAACTTGCCAGAATATTATAAATATTTAAAAAATGGAAATATTCACCTCCCTTGCCCAGGTAATATAAAAAATGAAAAAAGTCGCCACCATGACAAACCTTCCTGGTAGCTCAGTTGGACTCTCCTGGTGGGAGAGCACGCGACCAGTAATTGAGTGGTCGTGGGTTCAAATCACACCTAGACGGGCGAGGTGATTTTTTTCCATTTTTTTTTTATATTTATAATAATAACATTTGTATATAGTGTAATGAGACATTGGTTATTATAAAGAATTTTAATAAAACACCGTATCGCATTGTGTCAATATACCAATGTTCATACTTCTTTAGACGCATTCTATTGCTTGTGTATAATTTAACCCTTGGGGTGCCTGGTGGGTCTGACATACCCGTCACTTATTGAAATCTTCAATATATTTTTAAATACTTGACAAATTCCGACACGCTCCTAAGTAGCATCGCGATATGAAACAAAGACCGTTTCGTAGCCCTTCCCGCAATCCACAGCATGCACGCGTACAAGAAAACACACATTTTAAGTTAACGCCTGCAGGACCCGACCAGGCTCGCGACGTAACTTTTATTCGGTTAGTAAATATTTTTTTATTTTTATCATAATAATATTTTTTGTGTCAATTTTATGTAAAAAATATTGTTGCAGTTAAAAATGGCCAGGCGATTAACTGAGTATCAGTTAGTCGCATGGAGACAGAAAACAAGCATTAGAAAATAGGTTATGGGTGAAAATGACTCTTTAATTTTTGATGAAAATTTTCGAGTTACCCTGTCATGCCGTTTTCATAACATAAACGTATTACAGGTTCTGTAAAAATTATATTATCATGTCACAAAATGGCGATTTATTTCTATCCTATACGAAAATTATAAACGTGCGAAACTCAGTATGTATTTTTGATTTTTTTTTATGATCACCAATTAAAGCTTTTTTCAATAAAAAAAATGTTTATTCGTTTTTTACATAAAATAATCAATCACCACTGCACATAGAAACAGCAAAACCAAAGGATCGCCGATCCGTTGTCAGCCTTTAAGTATACACTCTGCTTCTTCTTCACTTCGCTCTTCTTCTTCGCTCTTTTCGTCATGAGGAAGATATGGGGTCTTAGAAAGACCTTGCTAAAAGGGTGTAGATACCTCACCTCTCTCGTCACGAATTCGACCCCAGAACAATAGAAACACTTGTGTAAGAACATTTTGTATAACTATATTGGCATGTGTTTCTATTATATATATCTAGTACCCATAGTACATGCTTTGCTTAGTTTGAGACTAGATGGCGCTGTGTACATTTATCTAAATAAACAAACAGAGGTGCAGGAAGACCGTACTTTTGAATGAAATGGCAAAAGTCCTCGATTGACATATTCTTTTGACGTGATATAAATCGATGAACGCTGGCTGCATGTACGAAAAAGCATGACTCATTGTCACGTTCCGTCTGAGCCGAGCGTGCAAACGAGAGCGTGAAACAAGCGTTAGAGAGGCACGATCGGCCTAAGCATTTGTGACGCATCTATCTCTCTTCCACTCCATCGGCTGATATTTTTTAAAAGACGTTATCATGTGTCACAATAATATTATCGTCTGTAAACAGATTTACAGACAACCATTTTTTTTTATTCGCACTATATATGCACAGCCGAAGTTTAATCCAATATAATATATAAGCTATAATATTGAACATGTGAAGCGTTCACAAGTCGCTAATCGCTAGCCTCCACACGAATCCCGGCACAAAATTAATGATCTGAGAGTAAAGATGCCAAGATCGTGCCCTCAAGACAATTTCCTTTGTGTCTTCCTTATTGGCCTTTTGTAACGGTGAATGATAATTACATTGATAAAAGAAAGATTGATGTAATCTACATATATAATAAAACCATAACTTATAATACGTTTGTACGCGCAACATACTAAAATCATTGACTGAATTAAAAATCCGATAACATTTCTTTTTACTGTAACATTAATTATTTGTTTCATCACAATCTGTATGTCATAGGGCAGAGACTTGTACATTGACCATCAGGCTGGTCCACAGGCTAAAGGCGCGCAGCGAGCGAGGTTTCTCTGAGGGATCAAATTCGGAACGAAGAAATTCATCGGAGAACCAAAGTTGTTCACATGCATGGCTATGTTCAGAGTTTGCAAGCTGAAGTGGCAATGCACCGACCACATTTTTTTCAGTGTTGACAGTACATGTTGTTATGTCATTCATGCGTTCATTTCATTTTGGACGAGCTTCGACTTTATGTTGCCTGTTCCAGAGTCGGTTGTTTATTCATGCTCAAAATGGAAAAACAAAAAATTTTGTTTATCCAAATGTTTTGGATTAAGTTTTAAAATAGCTAGCAATTAATAAAATATTTTTTTGTTTGAATAAATGAATTTGGTGTTCCAATTAATTTTTTTTATTATTTCACTTTATACGTAGCGAAGCACGTACCGGGCCGCTAGTTATAAATAAAATAATCTTAGAGTTCAAACAAAATGTTTTACACATGGCCGAGGTTACTGAGTCCAATATTTTTGTTTTTAGTAATCCACTTGTTTATGCATTTTTATTTGACAAATACATTATTAAAACGCAAAGTCACAAAAATGTTGACTTTTTGGATCATAAAGGACTTTACGACGGTAGGCAATAACCCAACATAAATTTGAGTGTGTCAAAGAGGTCAATCGTTGAATTTAACCCTTACTGCGTAATAATGGTCTAAAATTCTCTATTGCAAGAGTTAGCACTCCGCAGTGAATAATTACTCGGTCTCAATAGAATTACTCGGCGATACTGTGTTAAAATTTATTACTAAAGCATGTAGTACGCAATGTACGTGAGAAAACTATGTTACCTTTTCAATAAAATTGAATACACGACGTAATCAATTACCTTATTAAGGCAATGTCAATCCTTAAAGTACATAATACATCACTTAGCCAATTTATGCTTCGAATTTAGTTCACGAAATTGATGAAACGTTTTGAATTGATTGGTGTTATAATGTGATTTCCAAATACAAACACGTGAAGAACTACGAGTATTTCTTATTAGGAGTGTGTGTTAAAAATAGGTGTTGTAACCGTGTGGAGAACTATGATTTTTTAACACACTTTTATTAGGTCAGGTCGACCTAATAAAAGTGTTAAAAAATCATAGTTGTATGTAGGGAACTAACTATGTAATGGAATCTAAGGTAACTAATTTATCCATCTTCCAAGGATCGTAGCGTAATGATAATTGGCAGCTGTATGTAGTTCTGATGACAATACAATAGTATGGTACTGTCGAACTGATCTGATGATGGAGCCGTAAGGTATGAACTGGAACTTTATGTTCGAACATCGTATCACAGCTGTTTCTGGATTTCTTAGAAAAGTCTTGTAATGAACTTTGACCACGATTAGGTTTCAAGGTCTGATGATGAAGCGGGAAGAAAAAGGAAACTGGCACTGACATGATGGAATATCGTATCATAGTCGTGTTTGCACTTGTGAGAAAGGCCACGTAATGGACTTTGAACACGATCAGGTGCATTTATGAAAGCGTGTTTTGCTAGTGTTTTTAACCTATTAATTTATTTATTTTATCAAATAGCTTTACGGCTCTAGAATGAATGTCCTTTTGAGTCCGTCTTTGCATTATTTCTGTATCTTATTCGCGGCGCGGCTTCAGAGACGTGCCGAAGAATATCGTCAGGAATGTTCTTGTTCCTTCATTACTTGCAATAAGACAACAGTAAAAGCGATAGTGCAATTTTTCTGCTGTTTTGCACGACTTCTTGGCAGTCCGGATTCAAACAATTTTAATCAAAGTTTCTACTAATTGTAAGTACTCAAATCTTTACTTGCAACATAATACATCTAGTATGAATCAATATAATTATAATTAAATTATGAAAATTTGATTAGAAGCACAAACGCGCTCACCAACTTTGCGCCAAAAAGTCCGGAGGAGATTCGATAGAAGGTGTAAGTGGTTTTTGGGGTGTAAGTGGTTCATCAACATCTTTGAACCAAAGCCAACTTAACCTGCCCGCGGTGTACCCTGCTGACTGACAAACGACGCTCTGGCGAAAGGAGAGGTAGGGAGCGTTATTGTAAGCTAACCGACTGGGGCATGTACCTCCACCTCGCAAAATACCGATAACAATTCCCTTGAGGGTAGTTGTGTTCCTGCGAGTGAGTGAGATCACCAGAAATGAAGGAAGCATGTCGCCGCTAAAAAGATAAGAATTTCATCAAAGTAACCTAATCTAAGAAAATATCGTGAATCGGTATGTGGACTAATAATTATGATTATGCCCAGCTACGATACACACGATTGCGTGATCAATCATACATACCCTAGAGACGTTTTGTCTTCATGTAATATTTTTTGTTTCTGAAAAACAGCCGCTCGTTTCATCTACAGAAAATGACAGCCCTAATTACGTACTATGTCTGAACGAAAGATAGAGAACTCTTAGATAGAATTTAATAATGTGCATATTTTTTAATTATTTGACGAACCCGGTAGTCGAATGCCTAGCAAAGGCTACCTTGACTCCGAGGTCGCGGGTTCGATCCCCGCACAAGACTAATATTTGTATGCATGAATATGTCTGTTTGTCTTGGTGTGAGTGTTTTTCTATTTATTACATTTATTTATTTAAAAAGTATTTATGTAGGTACATTATATAGGTTATCTAATACCCATAGTATAAGCTTTGCTTAATTTGAGACTAGATAGCGCTGTTTTGTCAAGGAATATTTATCTATTTATACAAAACCGACTGTACTGATTTTCTATATAATATAGACTTCATTGTTCATTGCCTTTTTTGGTGGTCGGCGCTGTTAATCCTGGTTACATAGGAGACACAGTGGTGGGAATGTGTGGTGGGCCCCCTTCCCATCATAGGTGAGCTTTTCTCTAACCTAAAAATAAATGAATACATAAACTTACATTTACATACACATATTATATCAATAAATACACAATTATACCTACATAAGCATAGTGTTATAAAATTACTATGTGAGTGAAATAGTGCTTTTATAGCCTTTAAAAAAATTATTGCATATGAACACTCTCTAATTTCTGTTAGTAGTTTGTTCCAAAGTTGCGCTCCGTGAAAAATGAACGAATTAAAAAAATAATTTGTGTTTGTCGAAGAAAAATACACAGGTATGAAGTATATACTTCTGTACTTTATCCAAATATCATGAAAAAATATTTCATAATAAAATATAGAATATGTATAATATACCATCATATTTGAACTGAAATTGTACTTTATAACATCCTATTTGTTGTTATTCTGCGACCATGGTGTATAATTTGAAAACAAACTATAAAAAACTTTAACACAATTTCAGTAACTTTACCTAACGAACCAATATTATAGGATACTTTAAAAATGAACCCGCCTGAAAAAAAAAAACGTAAAAAATAAACACCGTCCCGTGTTTTGAAGAGAAATGGAGCGAAAAAGCGTAAATTCTGTAAAGTTAAATGACACTTTTTGGGTAAAATACAGGGGAATATTTTTTGCGATGTCAAATTACTGCGTTGTAGAGATTGCATATTCGAACTTTGTTGTTAAGTATGTTTTACTTGATTTTACTTGAACAAATAACGTAATATTTAGATTTTTTTTAACCGACTCCAATAAAGGAGGAGGTTTACAATTCGGTTGTATTTTTTAGGGTTCCGTAGGTCAAAAGGAAAAACGGAACCCTTGTAAGATCACTTTGTTGTCCGTCCGTCTGTCTGTCAAGACCCTCTATGTCAAGAATGCGTGGAGGTATCAAGCTGAAATTTGAACTGTATACTCAGGTCTACGGTCCCATGAAGTTACGGTCGTTTATTCAGCAAAAAACGCATATGTGTTGTTATGTACTGCCTATACTATTATACCATATAAAAAACGCATATTTCGACACATTCTCAAGGGAATCAAAACCATAGCGAACTTCCCATTGACCTAGAACTATGAAATTTTGCAAGTAACATCGTTATAGACTACAAGTACAAGAATAAATCTCAAAAATATACATTTGTAAATTAAATCTTAAAAAATAGGGGGTCTACATCATTTCTTTATATACTAGTTCAAATGCGGTATCATATGAAAGGGCTTGTGATGTGCACATTGCAAAAAAAAAATTTTTTTTCCGACGAATTTTTTCTTTTTTTTTTAAAGTATAATATATTTATTTAGTACTAATTTAGGGATAATATTTACAATAATAATATTTACAAATAAAATATTTACAAAGAGGTAGAAAAAAAGGAAGAAAAGAAATAAAACCTCCTCCTTTATTTCTTATTAATAATGAAAAATATCAAATTTATAATGATCCTACGTACGGAACCCTCGGTGGGCGAGTCCGACTCACAATTGTCCGGTTTTTTTTTTGTTTTATTATTTGTCTCTTCATTACTTCATCATATAGAAACCGTTTGAAAAGAACTTTTTTTTTAATATTTCCAGATTGGTCTCATTGTTTTTTCATATCATAAAATTCAGTTTTGATAGGTTTTTTTAACTTTTTATTAGTGCTGACGATTGTAGAGTAACTTTTAGAGTGGATTTTTTTTTGTTATATCACTCTCGCGCGCCGCTATCCTAGATACCAACGCAGCAAACTCCTTCCTTTCTGGTCACCTCACACACTCGCAGCAACACAACAACCCTTAAATGAATAGTTTGGCGGTATTCTTTGAGGTGGAGAAACGTCCACAGTCGGACAGCTTACGAATTCGCTGTACCATAACTATTCCTTGTCAGAGCCTTCTTCGCCAGTCGGCAGGGTGCATCACGGTAGGTGAGGTTGGTTTTGGCTCTTAATATTGTGGGGACCCCCTTGGGTGGGATCTTGCACCCCCTTTTCTCTTTTAGTGAGAAACTTAAATGCGTAGCATACGTACTTATGTTAATGTGAAGATATGCAAGGTAAACCTTGGGGCCAAAACTGATTATTATTATGGTTATAAGAACAAGTAAGACCTTTGTGGCTATGTGTACCAATTTCAGTAAAAAACAAGCTGGCCAGACGGGTTATTATTTACGGTGGAGGCCTGATCGATGTTTTATAATGTCCCTTAGTCGCTTTGTACGACATCCACGGGAAGAGACGGAGTGATTCTATTCTAGTCTGCCGGAAACCACACGGCCTATTATATATTATATAAATAATAAATAATAAATATTTCTGGACAATTTAAACAGCGCCATGTAGTCCCAAAGTAAGCGTAAAGCTTGTATTATGGGTATTAGACAACTGATAAATGTACTTAAATACATTTTTTTTGTAAATACATACTTATAATACATAGAAAATACACAGACCAAGACAAACAGACATGTCCATGCACACAAATGTTTGTCTTGTGTGGGAATCGAACCCACGACCTCGGAGTCAAAGTGGCCATTGCTAACCATTCGACCACCGAGCTCGTCTATTATATATATATTGTAATATTTACGTTCATAAAATAAATTTTATGAACGCAAATACTCCGCATCACACGCAACCGGACATGACACTCGCTGCGTGATAAATGTAAAAAAGCGGTGAAACTTTACAACGCTGTAAATTCTGGCCTCATTTCGATTAAATTAAAACTATTATTACTTGCACGAGTTAACGTATTAAATGCAGTAGCTTTTATGGTAATATTTTAATATGTTGATGGGTGGATGTATGCGTGAAGATGAAATAGAAATAGAAATATATTTATTTCAACTTCACACATACAATGGTACACAAATACAACAAGACATATTATATAAGTTGTGATGTTGAAATTTTGGCCCACCTTCAGGGATCACTGCTGAGATAATAAATAAATAAATATTTCTGGACTATTTTTCACAGTGACATCTAGTCCCAAACTAAGCGTAAAGTTTGTACTGTGGGTACTAGACAACTGATAAATGTACTTAAATATATATTTTTTGTAAATACACACTTATAATACATAGAAAATACCCAGACCAAGACAAACAGGCATGTACACAAATGTTTGTCATGTGCGGGGATCGAACCCGCGACCTCGGAGTTAAAGTGGCCATTGCTAACCATTAGACCACCGAGCTCGTAAGGCTGAGATCAATCTCAGCCCTATTTTTCAGTGCAGGCCAAAAGTGACAATACCGATAGGTACAATGTAATTCAATGTATACAACAACAAGAAATAATAATAGTAACAATAAATAGACAGTATATCATAGTGGCTATACAATCGTTTACCCATTGATACGTAATAAAATCGATGCCAATACTGGCAACATTGCGCAACAGCGGTACCAACATGACCAATCGTGTATAATGGGGTGTAAGTGGTTTATCAACATCTTTGAATCAAAACCAACTTCACCAGCACGTGGTGCACCCTGCTGACTGACAAACGAAACTCTGGCGAAAAGTAATTGTAAGCTACCTGACTGGGGAATGTACCTCCACCTCACAGAATACCGCAGCCAAATAACAATTCCCTTGAGGGTTGTTGTGTTCCTGCGAGTGAGTGAGGTTGGCGTTGGCAGCGGAGGTGGCGGTGCGCAAGCCGCGCAAACGCGCGCGGTGAGCGTTAATACGGTTACGGTAACCGCTTCACATCAGGCGGGCCGTACTGCCACCCGACATAGTATAAAAAATAAAAAATAAATCGAACCAAGCCAATATGTCCAGGTTAAAGAGCTCGCTGGCGTCGTAGCGCGTGTCAGTCTAATGGAACACGCAAGTGGTGAACCGGCCGGCGTAGCTTACGTCGGCCGGTTCATGGATAAGTTTATTTATTTTGAGCTCTTCCGTGCTTCGGAGGGCGCGTTACGCCGTCTCGCTTAACGTTAATCGAACACGCAAGATGAGACTGACACGCGCAACGACATCATCTCCTTTACATACCTATACATATGTATATCGACGAGCTTCGTGGTCGAATGGTTAGCAATGGCCACTTTGACTCCGAGATCGCGGGTTCGATTCCCGCACAAGACAAACATTTGTGTGCATGAACATGTCTGTTTGTCGTGGTCTGGGTGTTTTCTATGTATTATAAGTATGAGTTTACAAAAAAAAAAAAAGAAGTAGATTTATCAGTTGTCTAGTACCCGTAACACAAGCTTTGCGCTTAATTTGGGACTAGATGGCGCTGTGTAATTTATTTATTAATTATTTATTTATTTCATACCACGTGGGTGGCTTTGGCTCTAAAGATCGCGATGAGCCGCTTACACCCAAAACTTTTACGTGGAAAAAAAACTCACCTTTGAAGTATTTTGAAAATATCAGTTAAGAATTTTCCAAGTCCGATTTCAGAATTCTCTACTCTATTAATTATAGTACCAAGTAAATTTTTGACAGATTTACGACTGCTCCGTACTTCGTCCAAGTTTTATCTACATTCATTTCGCTGAAAAATTGAATGAATAAGAATGAAAACGAATAATTCTTAGGAGACAACTTTTAAAACTTCTGCTTGAATCTTTAGAATATGTGTGTTAGAAGTTATTATGTTTAAGCTAGGTGTAGTCAGGAGTCTTAAGTATAATAGGATAAGGAGATAAATTAAACGAACAACAAACGAATAAAAATTGTAGCTGAAAACATTCTTTATAAATAAGTTCCTACATTTATATGACGAAATGCATATCGTACCGATGTAAGTAAGTAGTCACGTGCGCGCCAAAAGTCTTTTGACGACCCATTACGATCGGATTTTTTGATTGCGAACATCTAACCTTAAATCAATGCTAATAAAAATAAGCTTAGCCTGCAGGGACGGAGGCTCTCTACCGATTAAACTGAAGATGTTTATGACTAATTTAATCAGAAGTCCGAATTTCGCAATCAAAAAACTCGATGAGAATCGGCTTCGGGTTAGGCGGTAGGCCCTCAGTTCTGAGGCGCAATAATTTTATCATCATCAGGTTCATTTTAGTCTCCACTACAGGAGTACGACCCTCTCTCGTCCGTCCTAGACGGAAGGAGGATTTGGCCTATACTCACCACGCTGGCCAAACGGGTTGGGGAGGCCTTATCGATAATTGATAATGTATTTCCCTTGTACGACAACCACTGGAAGAAACGGAGTGATTCTATTCTAGTCTGTCGGAAACCACACGGCCAACGACGTTGCCTTTGAGACTAGGTAATATGACCTATCTTTCTCCTATTGGTCAAATTAATATGAATAGAATAATTTTCTTTCCGTTATTTTTTTTTTACACTACGTCGGGTGGCGCCGCCACCTCCACTGCCAACGCAGCAACTCCACCTTCCTGGTGACTTCACTCATTTGCAGGTGCACAACAACCTTCAAAAGGATTGGCTGCGGTGTTCTGTGAGGTGGGGGCACTTCCCCAGTTGGACAACTTACGATGACGATTCCGTAGTTGCCCGTTCGACGATTCGTAGTTCCGTATTTCGTCTATATCGGTTGTATGGGGAATTTTGTAATGCTGAAAAAATGTGATCTGGTTCTATCTAACGTTAAGTTAATAGTCTCTGAGCTAAGCCGCGGATGGACGGACAGACAGATAGATAGACAGACATGGCGAACTTATAAGGGTTCATTGTGGGAACCCTAAAAATGAAACTTCTAAAGGTTTTTACTAGCTTTAATAAAAAAAAACCCTTTGCAAAAGTGAGTTTCAACGCTGCCGTTGCATAATTAAGATTAGATTTTACTGCGTAAAAACTTGAACACCAAAATCCTTATTCTACAAACATACGAAATGCACAAATAAATACATGCAGGGAAACAGGTGTTAGTAACATATGAAAATAGAAGCACCAGTGTAACTTGACATTCGCTACTTATTAACTCTCAGCACATTAACGTAGTGAAAAGCCCAAGTTAGAGAAGGTCAGGGGTCTGGTTTAAGTGGGCGTGAGTTTACTCTAGGGACGGAATTACGGGGAAACCTCTCGGAAGGTTCAAGATTGGGATTAACTGAGTACGGATTATTGGAATTGTTTAAGTTAACAGCCGAAATCCAACCTTAGTTCAGGCGTAATGATGTAGTTGTTAATTTAAGTTTAAACGTTTCAGTGCTGATTTTGAAATAATAGCAGTGAAATTATCCTGATGATGGACTGGTGACTAGCGGCAGTTAGTGGATGACAGGAAAGCCCGGCGTTGTTTGGTGCTGGAGGCCAAGACCCACCTTGAGTCCCTGTGCCAACATAGTAAGTAGTAATTAATGAAACTAAAGTAATTTGTTATTTATTTAGTAAAACTTTATTGACCACAATAAACTGGTATAATAGGCGGACTTAATGCTAATTTATAATAAATCTATATGAGATTTAGTGGTGTTGTACCGTTGTACATAATATACCTATTAGAACACGTGATATATTTTTATAACATTTCCTTAACTTATTCTGCTAATAATTCTGTTATTACAATTTTAGTAACATTTATAATTAGGGTGTAAGTGGTTTATCAACATCTTTGAACCAAAGCCAACTTCACCTGCACGTGGTGCACCCTGCTGACTGACAAACGAAGCTCTGGAGAAAAGAGAGGTAGAGAGCGTAATTGTAAGCTACCCGACTGGGGAATGTTCCTCCACCTCACAGAATACCGCAGCCAAATAACAATTCCCTTTAGGGTTGTTGTGTTTCTGCGAGTTAGTGAGGTCACCAGAAAAGAAGGAGATGCTGCGTTGGTAGCGGGAGTGGCGGCGCGCGAGTGATATTTTATGTTGCGCGCGTTAATATGGCTACGGTAGCCGCTTCACATCAGGCGGGCCGTATTCTTGTCTGCCACCCGACATAGTATAAAATACGTAGTATAATAGGTGGACTTAATGCTAATTGCATTCTTTACCAGTCAACCATTGGGAGTGGAGAAAATTGCGAAGGCGGATAAATGATAGGTGAATCCTATTGGATTTATTATGTGTTTATATTATGTTCGGTATATGTATTTTATAATATAGTACTATTGTACTACAAACATAAGATAATAGAGTCTATGTTTCCCTTAATAGGATGACAACGGATCCGTGACCCCGTGGTGTTACATGCTCGTTTGCCCCCTAATATATGTATGTATAAAAAAACTTTAAACGCACACACACATAAATTAATCCAATAATAGTAGTTTATGAAACTGTTGCATAATAAGGGTTATTAAAATACGAGTGTGAGTTTATAACATGAGCCGAAGGCGAATGTTATAATAGACCACACGAGTATTTTAATACCTAATTATGTGCAGTTTCATACACTACTTTATCTAATCTCATGAAATATATGATAATAATATTTTAAATACAACCATGAAGTTAATATAACAGCTATAATTCTTACTTATAAATCCATTTTCAGATCGAGCATGCGTAGTGCACATGCGCGACGACGACGACATGCAAAGTTGCAATGTATTTGCATTGCAACCTGTTTAAAATACCTGTATCCAGGGCTGAAGCTGTATCGAAATGGCAAAAAAGTTATTTTACGATACAGTTGTCCATAGAAGAGCTGTATCGAAAAATAACTTTTTAAATTTATTTTGATAGCTTGTGCGTAAAGACTATCATTTAGATACTGTGTTTAGTTTTTTAATGTGTAAATTTCAGTATGAGATTAGATAAACATACATAAATAAACTACCGATACATACATAATACATACATTAAAAACATCGGGCGCACAGCATGCGCCACCATAGCGATTTTTTTTTTCGAAATCCCGAATTACTACTTTTTGATGCTCTGCACGAATCCGAAGTCAGAATTTCTAAATTTTGAGTTTCATGGCAACGGACAGACAGAACGACCGGACGATTTCATAAGCTCAATGAATTTTGCTGAAAATATTCACCACACACACATCTTTATAAAGGTAGGTTCCTGTTACAAATATTAAAAAAAACCCAACACATATCATCGCCAAGCGATTTACGCTGTAGAGCGTTCCAAATGTATTATTCGTCAGTCGGATAGAAACTTATTAATTCAAATCAAAATTTCTAGTCAACCACCAATAAAATTCTATTATCTATATTAAGGGTCACTTATACGATTATGGCCGTATGGTTTCCGGCAGACTAGAATAGAATCACTCCGTTTCTTCCCGTGGATGTCGTACAAGGCGACTAAGGGAAATACATTATCAAATATCGATCACGCCTCCCCAACCCGTTTGGCCAGCGTGGGGAATGCAATCCAAATCCTCCTTCCGTCTAAGACGGACGAGAGAGGGTCGTGCTCCTGTAGTGGAGACTAAAATAAACCTGATGATGATGATGATACGATTATTTATCCAGTCACAAAATATAAAGTGGGTACAGTATTATCTTTTGAGCGTAGTTGGGAATCAAAAGAACTTGCAATCATACAAAATACATTCAATCTGGTAAGAGGAATGTAGAAGAAAGAAGTCGGTCAATCTGGTAAGAGGAATGAAAGGTCGTCGTCGTGTTGTATATATTTTGAAACACCTCTTTGATAAGTTGATTGCACAATTTTACCGTTGTTGGTAATAAATATATATTTACAAAACTGAAGTATTTCAATAATCAGAACATTTAGAACCCATATTTCAAACGATATATAGTTATTGTTTAGAGAGTGTCCAGTAATTTATTCACGAATATCTATATATTTTTTATAATTTTTTAAAAGTTGGTAAACTATTTATAGAATAGGTACTACTAGGTATCTACAGAAGCTTTTTTTTTATTTTAAAATGCGGTGTACGGCCCCGTCGTGCGTTATCCCTTATCTCTTCGCCTCATTACACAATCAGACTCTTCCCGTTAGGTACAAGCTTTGCGACTCTGAAATGTTCTGTCATTAACTATCCAAAGTGTCTAAAGTCTGCCCAAAAAATCTTATGAAAGATTTCTCTTAACTCCGTTACTAGTATAGTATTATATTCTCGTTGACTCCGTCTAATACTTCTTGTTTTTTTTTTATTTAATTCAGTTTAGTCTGTCGTATTAGTATGATATAAAGTACGAAATAGTAATGGAAGTATTAGAAATATATTTATTGAACTTTTATTTTAAGTTTGACGAGCCCTATATCGAATCGCTAGCTATAGCTACTTGGAATCCTAAGTTGCGGGTTTGATTTCAGCACAAGACAAATATTTGTGTGCATGAACATGTCTGTTTGTTTTGTTTTATGTGCTTTTTTTATATGAGAGGGTGGCAAGCGAGCATGTGGGTCACCTGATGGAAAGCAATTACCACCGCCCATAGAAATCAGCAACACCAAAGGGTCACCGATCCGTTACCAGCCGTTTAAGGGAAATATTGACTCTGTTTTTGAAGTCCATGTCGTATTTATTTGGGAATACCGCTGGAGGAAGTTGATTCTACAACTTCACATTTGTTTATATGCTTATATTCTTTCTATGTATAATATGCAAATATTTACCAAAAAAAATGTATTTAAGTATAATATCAGTTATTTAATACCCCTAGTACCCATTGCATACGGTGGAAAGCATTAAGGGAAGGCCTATATCCAGAAGACTGGCTTGCTTTGTTTACATTTTCCTTCACTACACTTCATGTAAAAACAAAAAACACACATTATTCCCTTACTCAAATTATTAAAAATAATTGTGATTCTTCTCAAGATGTTTTAGGTACAGATAACAGAACATTTAAGCCATTTAATTTAAAAAAAAAAGTACAGGAAAAGGTGAGCGACGGCGACATCAAGGGTGCCGCGCGGATTCTCTTCTCTAACGACTCACTATCCCCGGACTCGACAGCTACCCTTGTAGCACTGCAAAATAAACATCCTGCAGCTCCAGCAGCACCTTTATTACCGAACCCACTGTCCGAACCCTGCCTCCAGTGTTATGATAAGGAGGTGACAGCAGCCATTTTCTCCTTTAAAAATGGCTCCGCAGCCGGTTTGGATGGCCTGTCACCACAGCACCTCAAGGACCTGGTGTCGGCTTCGGTTGGCAATGCCGGTCAGCATCTTATTGGTTCTCTCTGCAAGTTAATCAATCTGATGCTGGCTGGCGGCATCAACCAGGAGGTGGCTTCGGTTCTTTATGGTGCTAACCTTATCGCCCTTACAAAAAAAGATGGTGGGGTGCGGCCCATTGCAGTTGGTTCGGTATTCAGGCGAATCGCATCAAAAATTTCTGTCCGGCATATACTCCCAAAACTAAAAAACTTATTTTCCCCCATTCAGTTGGGTTTTGGCATCAGCGGAGGATGCGAAGCAGCAGTTCATGCAGCTCGCACCTTCCTTCAAAATGACAATTTCAAAAATGAGGTGCTGCTTAAAATTGACGTCAAAAACGCTTTTAACTCGGTCAATAGGGTCACCATGTTAAATGAAATATGGCACAACATTCCAGAACTTTTTAATTATTTGAACCAATGTTACCAAAATCCATCTAAATTAATGTATAAACACCATGAAATTTTTTCAGCTCTTGGGTGTCAACAGGGTGACCCTCTCGGTCCGGCCATTTTCAGTTTGGCAATCAATCCAATTATACAAAATTTACATTCAAAATTTAACGTGTGGTATTTAGACGACGGGACCTTAGGAGGCGATGTAGACATTGTCCTTTCTGACCTTAAAAATATAATAACAAAATTTTCTTCTATAGGTTTGGAACTAAATTATGCAAAATGTGAGATCTATTTAGGCGAAACTCTAGTGAATAAAAATGAAATTATTCAAAAATTTAACTCAGTAGCTCACAATATCAAAATTGTTGACAAAAAATCACTTTGCCTTCTTGGGTCCCCTATTTTCCCTGATTCGGCCATACCATGTATAGAAAATTCAATTAAAAAATTTAAAGACCATTCTCACCGCCTATTGGAAATAAATCCTCATTCGGCCCTATTTATTTTGAAATTCTGTCTTTTTGTTCCTAAATTTACTTACGCTTTACGCTCTTCTCCTCTTTGGCTACATAAAAATTATTTGTGTTCCATAGATAATTTATTAAAAACTTGTTTGGAATCAATATTAAACATTCAGTTATCTGAAAATTCTTGGTTACAGGCATCTCTCCCTATCAGGTTTGGCGGCTTAGGTATTCGAAAAATTTCTAGTGTATCCTTGCCAGCTTTTCTTTCTTCGGTCCACAGCACATCCGCTCTTTCGGCAAATATTTTAAAAAGGTCTCTTCCAAATTGCAATATATCCTTTTTGGACGAAGCAAGGAAAGCTTGGCAAGTGGCCTGGCCGAGCCCAAATTCACTTGTCTCTCGCCAACGGAGCTGGGATGAAGTGATTTGCGATGCTACATTCAAAAATCTTTTAAATAACAGCACAGGCTCCGAGCACGCCAGGCTCAAGGCAGTTTCACAAAGGGAATCTGGGCATTGGTTAAATGCGTACCCATGTCCCAATATAGGAAACTGCCTTGATCCTGATACCCTCCGCGTTGCAATCAGTCTAAGACTCGGAGCCAAGGTGTGCACTCCACACAAATGCCCATGTGGCACCGACGTCGACCAACTGGGACACCATGGGCTGTCTTGTATTAGGAGTGCCGGTCGTCTATCTCGTCACGCCACTCTTAACGACATTATCCGTCGCTCTCTTGCCAGCGTCAATGTACCGGCTATCTTAGAGCCGCAAGGTATCGTACGTGACGATGGCAAGAGGCCTGACGGTATGTCTCTCGTTCCCTGGAAGATGGGTAGAGCCTTGGTGTGGGACGCTACATGCGTAGACACCTTGGCTCCTTCTCATCTTGCAGGAACGAGAAGTCACGCTGGCGCGGCGGCTGAGACGGCTGAGCGACTTAAGATCAACAAATACAGTGTTATCGGCCCCGAATATACATTTGTCCCATTCGGGGTCGAAACCCTTGGTCCATGGGGTCCCAGCACAAAAAGTTTTGTAAAAGAATTAGGAAAAAGATTGGTCGACGTAACTGGTGACCCAAGATCTGGCACATTCCTCGCCCAAAGGATCAGTTTAGCCATCCAGCGAGGTAATGCTGCTAGCATCTTGGGAACGATGCCACATGGGCCAAACTTTTTACATTTATTTTAGTTTTAGGTTAGTTTTATTTTAGTATTATTTAATTTTAGGCACTTTAGTTTTATAGTTGAATTGTACGTATTTTTTATTTAAATAAATCAGTACCTCATTAAAAAAAAAAAAAAAAAAAAAAAAAAAAAAAAAAAAAAAAAAAAGCAGTGGATAAATACAAACTGATGAAGATGTGTCATGTCAAAATTACTCATATCCTAAATAAGATTTATTATTAGCATATTTTATATGCTAATTATGAGCAAATTATCAAACGGATGGTCAGATTTTCTTGAATCGATAGTTAAGGACACTATCGATAAAGTCAACAACCTTAATCGAAATCGATTTATCGGTTTAGCAACTATGAAATCTTAGACAGACACCATGTTAAACTTATATTACTCCCCTTTTTTTCCTTCAGTGATTAAAAATGACTCAAATACATTATAGGCACAGTACAAATTGTTGCATTTAACATTGTTATTGGCAGTAATTGCCATTCCTTGCCACTCTCTCGACTTGACCTGACCTCGCCTTTTTCCAATTTTTAAATTTAAATTCCTTTTTTTGAATTCCTTTTTTTAATTGAATCCGAATTGAATTGCCGACAGTGATGCCCATCGATTTTTTTATTGTGAAAATCAAAAATCAGCTATGATTAGTGACAATTATGTTAAGCTTACCTGGTAGAAACCCTCAAGCTCTAAACAAACAGCTACAAAGGTAAAAATGTTTATCATTAACTTAAACCTAAAAACTATTTTTAGTAATTTGTTTGATTGGAATCAGTTTCAACTTGGGCGGTGTCCCTGGAACAATATGGTCGATACACCACACGCACACGCTCTCTTCGCACTCTGCACGGACATCGTTTTATTCATCATCATCATCATCAGCCTGTATCTACCCACTGCTGGATATAAGCCTTCCCCAATGCCTTCCACCAGATACGATCCTCCGCCTTCCGCATCTAGCCGCTCCCAGCCGCTTTCTTAAGGTCATCGGACCACCTAAAAGGAGGGCGCCCAACACTTCGTCGTCCTACGCGCGGCCTCCACTCTAATACCTTCCTCCTCCATCTGCCATCACTTACTCGGCAGATGTGACCGGCCCATTGCCACTTCAGCTTGCAAACTCTGAAGGCTATGTCAACTTTGGTTCTCCGTCGAATTTCTTCGTTCCGGATTTGATCCCGCAGAGAAACCCCGAGCATAGCCCTCTCCATCGCTCGCTGCGCGACCTTTAGCCTGTGGACCAGTCCGATGGTCAGTGTCCAAGTCTCTGCACGATAAGTCATCGCAGGGAGAACGCACTGGTTGAAGACTAGTCTTCAAGCGCTGGGGTATCAGTTTCGTTGGGGTATCGTAACTGGGGTATCGTTTTATTATGACATACTTATTAAATAATAATCATAATTATCAACGTGACATTTTTATGCAGTGGCTGCGGTATGTCATAATAAAAGTCCTTGCAACAACAAAGTATAATCTTTCAGAGTTAGCAACAAACATAATATAGTATTTACAGAAAACTGAAAAGTTTCCTACTTGGGTAGACTTGGGAGACAGTGTCAAAGATTTATGACAAACTTATGACCTGTGTGTAAGTTTTCTTTGATAACTTTCCAGGTATCAAAGAAGAAGTTATGTGAAACAGAAGTCTTGGAGTCTTTAAACTTAAAATACTTTCTAAAGTTTAAACTTGAATGCACTCGTATGCAGTAATGTTGAAGTTAGAAAATGGCTGAATTAGACTGCGCTCCTTTGGATACGAATTGCTTCGTCCGTAAACGTACGAACATTGTTCGTATGTTTTCTATTCGTACGAGTCGGATGCAGTGTGAACGCTTCCATAGTACTTGGAAGATAGGAATTGTTTGTGTGTATTCGCACGTTGCCGTGCGAATCAAATTAGTATCGGAAAGGTATCCAAAGAGAGCGCAGTCCTACGTGATAAGACCGCAACTAAATAAAATTTCTTTTAGTAAAGTATACTTATGTGATAGTTCTTAAGTACATTTATTTATTTAAGCTTTATTGACCATAGAATAAATGTACAAAAGGCGGACTTAATGCTAAGAGCATTCTCTACCAGTCAACCTTTGGGAAATTCAGATAACACACGATTACATTATATTATGTCAGAGTGTAAGAAGCTAAACACAATCTTTAAAGCCAAAGCCCACCTCACCTGCACGTGGTGCACCCTGTCGAGCAACGAAAGAGGCTCTGGCAAAAGAGAGGTAGGGTACAAAGTATTGGAAAATACATCTACCGTACATAATACTGCATCAAAATAAAAATCTTTTGAGGGTTGTTATATTTTTGCGAATGAGTAAGTTCACCAGAAAGGAAGGAGTTGCTGCGTTAGCTGCGGCGGTGGCGGCGGGCGAGTGATATTCACATTAGGCGGTCCATATGCTTGTTCGTCACCAGAAGTAATATAAAAAAAAAACCGGACAAGTGCGAGTCAGACTCGCTCACCGAGGGTTCCGTACGTAGGATCACTATAAATTTGATATTTTTCATTATAAATAAGAAAAAATGCGTCGGAAAAAATAAATAAAATATATAATTATATATATTTTGAAATGTGCACAAGCTCTTTCTTATGATACCCCATTTGAACTAGTAGCTTCAATTTGAAATTTCGACATCCTATAAAAAAATATAGACCCCCTAATTTTTAAGATTTAATTACAAATGTATAGTTTTGAGATTTATTTTTGTACTTGTAGTCTATAAAGATGTTACTTGCCATATTTCATAGTTTTAGGTCAACGGAAAGTATCCTATAGGTTTTGATTCCCTTGAGAATGTGTCGAAATATGCGTTTTTTGCTGAATAAACGGCCGTAACTTTTTTTTACGTAAATTTAGGAGTTTAATTTATTTACAACTTCATGGGACCGTAGACCTGAGTATACAGTTCAAATTTCAGCTCGATATCTCCACGCATTCTCGACACAGAGGGTCTTGACAGACAGACTGACAGACTGACGGACAACAAAGTGTTCCGTTTTTCCTTTTGAGGTACGAAACCCTAAAAACTGGCACGGAATTTACTTGAAGAGTTATCTGCCGTCAATCATTTGATGAGCCCGGTGGTCGAATGGCTAGCTATGTCCACTTTGACTCTGGGGTCGCGGGTTCGATCCCCGCACAAGACAAATATTTGTGTGCATTAACATGTATGTTTGTCTACATATGGGTGTTTTATTTGTATTATATGCACATTGGCCGTGTGGTTTCCGGCAGACTAGAATATTCTACTCCGTCTCTTCCCGTGGATGTCGTACAAGGCGACTAAGGGAAATACATTATCAAACATCGATCAGGCCTCCCCCCGTCTGGCCAGCGTGGGAAGTGTAGGCCAAATCCTCCTTCTGTCTGGGACGGATGAGAGAGGGTCGTGCTCCTATAGTGGAGACTAAAATGACCTGACGATGATGATATGCACATTTACAAAAAAAATTATAAGTATAATATCAGTTATCTAGTACGTGTAGTACAAGATTTGCTTAGTTTTAGATAGTAGTGTGTAATTTATCCTGGAATCTTTACTTATTAATTGGAGTAAATGGAGTGATCACTCCATTTAATAAGTAAAAATTCCAAAAGTCACTAGGAAATGAATAGGCTCTAAAACCACTGAACCGATTTTGATGAAACTTTTCACAATTAAAGACATCGACATGCTTGAGGTTTGTGTAGAAAAAAAAATGAGATCGATCATGTCTTTGAGGAATGATCATCAAATACATTTACATTGAAATCAATGGTAACATACACTCAGCGAATCTACTCGCTTCACTCAGCCTCGATTTCGACCCCGTGGGGGTAGAGTCCGTCCTAGTTTATTATTTAATCTACAGATTATGTAATCTTGGGTTGTACTTATTTCCTACCCTAATGCTATAAAAATGTACCCAGTCGGTATCATTCACTGATCGTAAAGCAAACTCTCCTTATAGCATAGCATAAAAAAGTAATAGCCCTTGCATGTGTGTAGGCTTTAAATGCATTTATATCCATTTCACGCGCACACAAAACTCTGAAACCACATTTGGTATTACAAACAGCTCCCGCCGCTGTCAATAAGGACTATAATGGCATACAAACACGAGACAATGTTTCGGTATGTCGCAGGAATTGAAAAGACTAGGCATATTATATATATGTCTGTAATTATTTGAATATTTCAAATTAAAGAACGGCGCTAGCATTTTTTTATGAAATCTACATACATAAAATAAGGAACTAACTGACTGTCCGACACATCAATGTACACAGCCCAAACCGCTAAGTCCAGAGATTCCAAATTTGGCACACAGGTTCCTTAAGAGGTCAGAAATTTCTACGGGATACGGGTAGCGTACGAAGTCGCGAGCGCAAGTTAATTTATCATATGAGGTAAACCTTCAAACAAAGGGTTTGTTTGAAGGTATAATTTGGGAGAAAAAATGATCTTGTTATCTCTAAATTCAGGTGAAATTAGTTTCTCCAAAAACACACCGGGCTTTGCTCCGTCATCTAAGTACTTTTAAATAACTTAAAGGAACAACTTAGAGTAGACTTAAAAGTTACGCTATTTTTCAGTTATAAGTCTGCCTGAAGTAAATCGGTTACTGCCTGTAGATGTTTGTGAAACAAGAGGTACCTATCACTTGCGCTGCTGACGAACCAGTCAGTTGAATTCAGGGTATAATACATGAACACAACATCATCGAGGATTTTCTGGGTTATCCGGCTATGGTCTTCAATAAGGTGGAGGTACTTGACCTGTCGGACTTGACATGCCCTGCTTTTTTATCACCAGACCCTTTGCTAGTCAGTAGATGCACCACAAGCGAAGCTCCAAAATAGGTAGCGATTTACTCAAACCTCAAAAACCATAGATATAAAGAAATGTTTCATAATTGGCAGCTACTTTCTTATTATCTGTTTTTTGACGATAATTAACTACTACATGACCATCAATTACAAAGCCTGCAATTTCGATGTGTGCTCAAAGAAGCCTTTATGCAAAGGCCCAAAACTGTCTTGAATACAAAAGACCTATTTCTAGAATTCCTGCCACATTTATAGTAAGAAAGTGTGTTCAGTTCCTACTTAGAACAATCAGAACGCCTACGCCACAGTATAAGTAATAGTCCTACGCGCAACTTGTTGTAGTGTAGGAACTGCCAATATTGATTTAGGGGTATATTACATGGTATCGAAGTCTCAGAATATATTAAGACTACTTTAGAAATTTTGCTTATTCTGTGAACTTTACTCCGTACATTGTAATCCTATATTGACTTCGTATTCGAACCGTGTCCTAACAAATGGTTAGAATCGTACATACATTGAATACAAAACTTATAACAATGCATATATACAGGTTGTTCTATAAAAAAAAAAGAAAACTGAAATATAATAAAAAAATATACATAGAAATTGTGCATATTCGTGGAGTTCTAATCTTATAATAATATAAAAATATGCAGGTTTTATAAATCAATGTTTCAATTGACGATTCTTAAGAAATTTTAAAACAATATTTTCTTGATATTTTTTTATTTTATTACAGTAAAAAATAACGTACATTTTTATGTAAATAAAAATAAAACATTAGTAATCCAAACTTATAAGTTTAGATTACTAATGTTTTATTTATTTTTTTAGTAAAAAATAAAAAAAAATATGAAGAAAATATTGTTTTAAAATTAAATTAATTTAAAATTGAGTATATAACATAAACAAGATTGAATTTACATATTGGTAAATTATGTTTTCGTATATCAATATTTTTTGCAACGATGACAAAAAAACGGAGTTATATTGCTAATTCGTGCTAGCACAACCAACGTAGCGTGCGTATATTTTTCATCACAGGAAAATAATTCGACATAGTTTTAAAAAAAATAGGTAAGTAAGTGTGAATTTTAGGAGGAAAAATATGATCTGTTACTTTAATCCATGAGATCTGCGCCCGTAGTATAAATTCCACAAAGATTTAAGCTGACACTGTCGTATTTTGTTGACGTTTGTATGCAAATTTTATTAGCGGTCTCTGGCATAGCATTTCGGAAACTTGAATTTTTATACAAAATATTGAACGCGAACGCAGTAGTCACGTAAATCTATATATATAAAAGAAAGCTTTTCAAGCTTTCATACTCCACTAGGCAAGTTCCGTCTATGTGGAAGACTGCGAATGTGCACCCTGTGCCTAAAAAGGGCGACAGGTCAGATCCATCGAATTACAGGCCTATTGCTGTTACCTCCCTTCTCTCCAAGGTGATGGAGCGTGTAATAAATACTCGGCTCCTTGGATACCTAGAGGATCACGACTTGATCAGCGACAAACAATATGGCTTTCGCCATGGTCGCTCAACTGGTGATCTTCTAGTGTATCTTACGCACCGATGGGCTTTGGCGGTGGAGAGTCAAGGTGAGGCATTGGCGGTTAGCCTGGATATGGCTAAGGCGTTCGATCGGGTCTGGCACCGCAGTCTTCTTTCAAAGTTACCTGCATACGGTCTGCCCGAGGGGTTATGCGAATGGGTTGCTAGCTTCTTGTCCAGCAGAAGCATTAGAGCCGTTATAGATGGCAGTTGCTCCGATAGCATGGACATCAATGCTGGCGTCCCGCAGGGTTCTGTATTGTCCCCGACGCTGTTTCTGCTGCATATTAATGATATGTTGTATAATGACAGCATTCATTGTTATGCAGACGATAGCACCGGGGACACTTATTACACGGGCCGCGCAAATATCCCTCGTTCTTTGGTGGAGGAGAGCCGCGAACAACTTGTGTCGCAAATTGAGAGCACATTAAGTAGAGTGTCCGACTGGGGGCGACAAAACTTAGTGCGATTTAACCCCTCTAAGACACAAGTCTGCGCGTTCACCGCTAAGAAAACCCCATTTGCTGTGGCTCCACACTTCGAAAACACACCCCTCACCATCGCCAATAATATTGGTATTCTAGGAGTTGACATCTCCAGCGACGTCCAGTTTCGATGTCATCTGGAGGGGAAGGTCAAGCTGGCATCGAAGAAACTAGGTGTGCTCAACAGGGCGAAACATTACTTCAACCCGCGGCAAAGACTTATGCTTTACAAAGCTCAAGTTCGGCCGCATATGGAGTACTGTTGCCATCTATGGGCGGGAGCGCCTAGATACCAGCTTGCACCCTGTGACTCGATTCAAAGGCGTGCTGTGAGGATTGTTGACGATCCCAAACTGACAGACGGTTTAGAACCTTTAAGTCTGAGAAGAGATTTTGCGTCCCTTTGTGTGTTCTACCGTTTGTACAATGGGGTGTGTTCAGAGGAGTTGTTTGACATGATGCCCACGGCTTCCTTCTACAGTCGCACCGCTCGCCATCGACAGGGAATTCATCCTCACACTTTAGAACCGAAATGGTCACGCACTGTGCGGTTCCAGAGAAGTTTTCTTCCACGTACTATCAAGCTGTGGAATGAATTGCCTGTTGAGGTTTTCCCAGGAGACTACAGCATGGGGTTCTTCAAAAAGGGCGTGAAGAGGTTTTTACAGGGTCGGCAACGCGCATGTGATGCCTCCGGTGTTACAGGCGTCCATAGGCTGCGGTAACTGCTTTCCATCAGGCGGACCGTATGCTTGTTTGCCACCTTAGTGGTATAAAAAAAAAAAAAAAAAAAAAAAAAAGAAAGTCGTGTTTGTTACAACACTTATAACTCGAGAACGGCTGGACCGATTGCCATGGTTTTTGATTTGTTGGATTTGTTTCCGTCCCGAATAGCAGAATAACTCTTAAAAACATTGGAAAATTCTCGAAAAAATAAAATAAAAGAAAAAACATTTTCCCATACAAATGAGTGTCAGTTGAAAAAGGGATTACGATATTTATTGGTTGTCAAATATCAAAACGTCAAATCGATTGGTGTCACTTTTATGTCGCGAAAGTTGTCTGTGATTTGTTATGAAAATTTAAAAATGTCAAATCGATAGGGGTGAAAACGCTTTTCCCATGGGGTTCGAGCGCAAGAATCAAATCAGAGTAAACATCTAAAGAAATGACAATTACAAATCACCAAAATGATAAAACCTATTTCAAAACTAAAAAAAATAAAACAAAACGTTTTTTTTTTTAAATTTAACAATAAGGAAATCTTTATTTTTATGAAATCTTCAGTTTTTATGGATACGGGTCTTCCCTCAACCGAAGGGGTTTAGAGCGTACTCCAACACGCTGCTCAACTGCGGGTTGGCGGAGGCCAGTGTTTTCGAACCGCCTAAAGGCTACTGACTTAACTTAACGACTGTCATTAAATGATAACAACCGGGACCGACAGCTTAACGTGCCTTCCGAAGCACGGAGGAGCTCAAGATGAGCTAATGATAACAACCGGGACCGATGGCTTAACGTGCCTTCCGAAGCACGGAGGAGCTCAAGATGAGCTAATGATAACAACCGGGACCGATGGCTTAACGTGCCTTCCGAAGCACGGAGGAGCTCAAGATAAGCTAATGATAACAACCGGGACCGACGGCTTAACGTGCCTTCCGAAGCACGGAGGAGCTCAAGATGAGCTAATGATAACAACCGGGACCGATGGCTTAACGTGCCTTCCGAAGCACGGAGGAGCTCAAGATGAGCTAATGATAACAACCGGGACCGACGGCTTAACGTGCCTTCCGAAGCACGGAGGAGCTCAAGATGAGCTAACGATAACAACCGGGACCGACGGCTTAACGTGCCTTCCGAAGCACGGAGGAGCTCAAGATGAGCTAATGATAACAACCGGGACCGACGGCTTAACGTGCCTTCCGAAGCACGGAGGAGCTCAAGATGAGCTAATGATAACAACCGGGACTGACGGCTTAACGTGCCTTCCGAAGCACGGAGGAGCTCAAGATGAGCTAATGATAACAACCGGGACCGACGGCTTAACGTGCCTTCCGAAGCACGGAGGAGCTCAAGATGAGTTAATGATAACAACCGGGACCGACGGCTTAACGTGTCTTTCGAATCACGGAGGAGCTCGAGGTAATATAAACCCATCCGTGTACAGGCTACGGTCGACGTTGCTTAACTTGCGTGTTCAATTAGACTGACACGCGCAATGACGCCATCGAGCTTCTCTATTATTTTCTACTATTCATTGTTTTAATTCCATAAAATCATAAATTTAGTTCAGCTAATATGTACCACGACATTCATTGATTGTTAGGCGGTACGAAGTTCGCCGGGACAGCTAGTCTACTATATAAAAATAAGTCGGGTTTTCCTTCCTGACGCTATAACTCCAGAACGCACTAACCGATTTCCACGGTTTTGTTGGAAAGGTCTCGGGCTCCGTGAGGTTTATAGCAAAGAAAATTCTGGAAACATTTGAAAAGAAAAGCGGGAAAATCTTTTTTCACATACAGCGCCATCTGGTGGCGAAACGGAGTTCGCCGGGTTTGCTAGTTATGTATAAAACTTACATTGGAATAAAACAAATTTGATTTGTGGGACTGTACAAGTACTTTAACAGAGATCCCAGATCTCTTTTTTTAATTATTATTATTTAAATAGTTGTCTTGGCCAACTTGCCAGATAAATATATTTATTTTGAAAAAGGAAAAAATTCACCTGCAACCCTAGATGGGATTTGAACCCACGTCCTCTCCATGACCGGTCGAGTGCTCTTCCAACTGAGCTACCAGGAAGGTTTGTGTTGGTGACGAATTTTTGCATCTTATATTGTACTACGTGAGTCTACTAATTAAATAATAATAATTTAATTAGTTTTGTGTTATTATACACTGTGTTTAGTTAGTTTAGTTTTAGTTGTAGTGTAATTATTTAATAGGTTGATGACGCCATACTGTGACTCACGCAGTACAATATAAGATGCAAAAATTCGTCAACAACACAAACCTTCCTCGTAGCTCAGTTGGAAGAGCACTCGACCGGTCATCGAGAGGTATTGGCTTCAAATCCCACCTAGGGGGCCAGGTGAATTTTCCCATTTTACAAAATATATTCTCTGTTTTAATTTCACTAATAATAAGTTTTGCATTAAATGTTAAGTAAAATATGGAAAGGCAAAGATATTTTTATACAAAATATTGTTGAGATATGATATACGACATTTTACAACATCCTCTATAAACACGAGCAAAGAAAATCCTAAATAAACTAATATATTCTCAAAGTTCGTAGACACAGTTGAATTACCTTGCCTTAGTAAAGGTTAGAACAAATTATTTTAAAGCAACATGTGTTGTGGAATATTATAGCGCAATGTACAGTCACGTCCAGTGTACTTAAAGACTAAAATGGCGTGCTCACAATTATAAGGTTTGAATAGTAATATAAACCCTAATGCAACATCGTAACAATTTTCATTACTATTTGACAGATGGAAGCAATTTCTTTTGCAAATTCTATGTGCGTTTTGCATTATTCTGTTGGTATTTTATAAAAACCGGCCAAGTGCGAACCAAGAATTCCAAATAAATAGAAAACACCAATTATTTCAATAGCGAAATTATACGTTGATAGAAGATAGAAAAATAAAGTTACCGTTATAGCTGAAAAAATGTTCCCTCATACATTGTAATACGTCATCTATAAATGAAAATGCAAGTTTGTAATTGCATTTTTAATGTGATTAAAACGACAAAGTAATAAGAAAAATTAAGAGCAGCCCGGCGACGCCATTACTTCCATCTTACAAAAAAATCATACATACAATGAAAACAATGTATAGGCTATAATATATATAGGAAACACTAAACATAAACACATTAAACACAGTTGCGTCACAGTGCCTGAGTTGAGGCCGCTGCAAATTGTTTTAGAGCGGCCCCCCTGTTTGTGAAACACTCTAGACATTCACGGGCGTGCCTCGAGTGCACGCTCTCTGGCAGCACAGATACACTGTGTTGCAACTCTATAAACTATATAAATTACAGACTGAGTAAATTTGACAAGAATTGCACTGTGGGAAATAATCTAAGTTGTATCAAAATTGCAGCAGCGCCTTTTGTTAGGGGCCAATACTGTTTATGCCTCTATCGCAGGTCTTCTTTTGGTAGAGATCAATTATGTTATATTTCTATAGATATGGCATACCCATACTGAAATGTATCAGAAGACGGTTGCAGCCTGGCCATGTTGCATGGATAGCTAGTTATAACTAGATACATAAACTATCATCAACCTTATCAAATAAGCTATTTAATAAATTTGCTATCATCGAGCGCAAAATGGCACCAGTTTTTCTTGCAAATAGATGAAATTATCAGAAGTACGTGTAATATTTTTGTGTACCTTTGTGATCTCTTGACTTTAATTATTTTATTAACATAAATTATGCATTTTTGAATAACAGAAGACGGCAGTTTATCTATTTGAACCAATTGTTATAAACGTCAGATTCGTCGGCTTGCTTGTGCGAATTAATGGCGAGGTAAGACAGCTAGTTCACTTTAGGGCGCGTTCCCACTTTGTCTGACTACAAATAATCGTGTAGTTTTAAGTGTCGTGGCTTATATATTTATATGGAGGTGTTCACATATAGAACGACATGATTTATTGTCGTCTACGATATTTTTTTGCGGTGACGACAGATTGTCATGAAAGTGAGAACGGCTAGCACGACAGCCGTAAAACGATATTGAGTCGTAACGATATAAATCATAAACGTAGAGGCGACTGTAGATTTGTAGCTTGCTAATGATGTGTAAACGACAAAGCGACTGTCGTGAAACGATAAAATGTCATCGCGATCCAATGAGAACAGCTATGAGCTATACGTTATAATGGGTACAGTAAGACGAGAGTCGTCCGACGATAAATTAACCGTTACGACATAGTGGGAACGCGCCCTTACGGGTGTTCGTTTTTGACGCTTAGTGGTATATTTATAGAAATTTAACATCATTGGTAGAGATTAAAGAAATACACAGTATAGCTATCAATGAAATATAAAATTGCTACTGTACGAGTATAAAGGAATTATGCAAAGAGAACACGGACATACGGATGAATAACGTCGCCGTGTCTGATTAGTCCCGGAGGTATTATTTCTCCAAAAGTGCTCTCCGAACGCTTTCGATGAGGTCTGGCACCTCTGTATTCTGTCGAAGTTACCATTATGCCGGACCTTTCCTTCTTGACCAGCAAAAGCACAAAATCTATAGTTAATAGTAGTTACTCCGACAGCATGGGTTTTAATCTGTAATGACGCCGTCGCTGTTCCCACTGCAAATATATGATTTGTCCATTGATGTGCGAAGCGTCATTCCTATGCTAATGAGTTTACTGGGGATACTTGTTACACATGCTGTGTTAACGTCCCTGTTTCCAAGTGAAGGAGAGTCGCGAACGACTTGTATCGGAAATTGAGAACTCTGTCCAGGGTATGCGATTGGGGGCGGTTAATTTTAGGCCCAATTCAATCTCACTAAGACACACTCACAAGGCTGTGAAACCCCATTTCCTGTTGATTCACAGTTCCAGAGCACATCTTTCACTGTCGTTATGAGCAAGGTATTCTCGTAGTGGAAATCTCCAGCAACGTACAGTTCAGAAGTCACCTGAAGAAGAAGTTCAAGTCATCGTTCAAAGAACTCGGTATGTTCATCAGAGCAAAGCACTGCTTTCACTTTTATTGCAAGATTGCAAAATGATAAATACATGTAAAATAATTGATTTATAATTTACATAAATATCAAGATACTATATTAAAGAATAATATTTCATCAACTCTTTGCGAACTGATTAGGTATTTCATATGTTTTAATCAGTCTGTTAAATTAATACTCATATAATATGACTAAAGCGCATACTATTTGAATAAAAGTTTATTAGGATAAAAAGTAACATTTAGGGAAAATAGAAGCTTAATAATAAAGTAAACACGTTCAAAATATATCTAACGAAGCGATGTAGAAATTATATAAACTTTGAACTCGCTAATATGTTACACAAGATTGTAAATCCCGTCTCAGTTTCTAGCGTTTACTTGGCAGCGAACCTTTAGGGCACTTTTCCATTTGCTCCAGACATCGTTCTTAAACACGTGGTGCACAGCAGTTGCACGGATTCATTTAGAAAACTGTGTTATATATATATCGTGGCCGGGGCTCAAAACCTTAAAAACAATTTTTTGAATGCGAACATGACACTACTGTTTAGATTTGTTGGTAAGTATGTTTAACTCAGCTGAAAGAAACCCTAGAGCACTACTGGCTAAGCTTTCTATTTTTATGTCTGTTAATAAGTTTAACCTAAGATTAATTTTTGGAATCCAAAAATCCGATGGTAATCGGTTCCTGCTTCGACACTAGACATCACTCACGCATTCCCGATCAAGTAAAAACCCCTTAATTAATAATATCAATGAAATACTTCCTAATATCATCACAAAAAAAAGAAGTTGAAGAAGTATCTGTTCCTGTATTACGCGCGCATACAAATGCTCACTTTAAACAGACGCCAACATCCCGTTTACCTACGTTACCAATCACACAACAGCTTACATTTAAGAAGGTTTAGAGTGGAGGCCATGCGTAGATCGATGAACCGATGGACGTCCTCCTTCTAGATGATCCGATGACCGTTAAGAAAGCGTCTGGATTCGGAAGGCGGAGGAAAGTATTTGGTGAAAAGTATTGGGGAATGCTTAAATCCAGCATTGGGTAGGTACAGGCTGATGATGATGATTACACCTAGATATCTAATTACCGGTAGTCATAAGGCTATGAGGGGCCTTCTTTATCCAATATTAAAGGTTAAATATTTTAACGAGCTTTGTTCCACTTTTACGTAAATTGAACCGTTTTTTATAGAAACCCAAACATCATCTTATTATAAAGTTGATACTGTTGATGGTTGGCACTTGGTAGAACATTATTATCATAATGTTATAATAAAGCACTTGTGCTATTCCACGTAATTATATTTCATTTTACCGACCGGTTTAGCCGCTAGGCATTATCAAGGTAAACAGATGGTGTTTGTGTTTCTCCAACCATCTTGTTACCTAGATAATGGCGTAAAGGCAAAACAGATCCGTGAAAATTTATTTAATAACGCGTGCAACCTGACAAGTGTTTTGTAATAGGAATAAATGGAACTACATTCTACATAGATAAGTGGATTGAAGTATATCCAACAGTATATCAGTATCTATAAAAGGCAACTGTTGCTGACTGATCTATAAAATCAACAAACTGCTCAAACCAAGCAATTTTGGGGTGTAAGTGGTTCATCAAGATCTTTGATTCAAAGCCAACTTCACCTGCACGTCGTGCACACTGCTGACTGACAAACGAAGAAAAGAAGGAAGAAAAGGCGAAAAGAGAGGTAGGGAACGTAATTGTAAGCTACCCGACTGGGGAATGTACCTCCACCTCACAGAATACCGCAGCCAAATAACAATTCCCTTGAACCCTCAAGGGAATTGTTTTGTTCCTGCGAGTGAGTGAGGTCCACCAGAAAGGAAGGAAGGAGATGCTGCGTTGGCAGCGGGTATGGCGGCGCGCGAGCAATATTTTATGTTGCAAGCGTTAATATGGCTACGGTAACCGCTTCACATCAGGCGCTTATGCTTATTTTATTTATTATGCTTGTCTGCCACCCGACGTAGTATTAAAAAAAAAAACCGGACAAGTGCGAGTCGGACTCGCCCACCGAGGGTTCCGTAGGTACGTAGTATCATTATCAAATTTGATATTTTTCATTATAAATAAGAAATAATGCGTCGAAAAAATTAAATAAAATATATTTTGCAATGTGTACATCAAGCCCTTTCATATGATACCCCATTTGAACTAGTAGTTTCAATTTGAAATTTCGACACCCTATAAAAAATATAGACCCCCTATTTTTTAAGATCTATTTACAAATGTATAGTTTTGAGATTTATTCCTGTACTTGTAGTCTATAACGATGTTACTTGCCAAATTTCATAGTTCTAGGTCAACGGGAAGTACCCTATGGGTTTTGATTCCCTTGAGTGTGTCGAAATATGCGTTTTTTGCTGAATAAACGGCCGTAACTTTTTTCTACGTAAACTTAGCAATTTGTTTTTTTTTTACAACTTCATGGGACCGTAGACCTAAGTATACAGTTCAAATTTCAGCTTGATACCTCCACGCATTCTCGACATAGAAATTCTTGACAGACAGACAGACAGACTGACAGACAGACAGACAGACTGACAGACAGACAGACGGGCAACAAAGTGATCTTATAAGGGTTCCGTTTTTCCTTTTGAGGTACGGAACCCTAAAAACACTGGATGGATAAGGTTAAAATTTGGCACACAAGTAGATATTATAACGTAAATATAAGCATGTGTCTACCCAGCTGTTTTCAGCATATTAATTCAGTAGAACTAATCCAGATCTAATTCTGTACATCACTCATAAGTCTCCTCTCCATAATATGGGATCCCGCTGGGTGTAGACACATAAGCTAGCTGACCCGTGCGACTTCGTTGGACGGTAAACATTTTTACGAAAAAGTCTTTTCATTTTTCGGGTTAATATATAGTGTATGACACTCACAAATAACGTGGCTTTCTATTGGTAAAATAATTTTCAAAATCGGTTCAATAGATCCAGGGATTATCCCTACACCCTCACAAACTCACAAACTTTACCTTTTTATAGTTGACGAGCTCGGTGGTCGAATGGTTAGTAATGGCCACTTTGACAGTGAGGTATCGGGTTCGATCCCTGCACAAGACAAATATCCGTGCACATGAACATGTCCGTTTGTCTTCGTCTGGGTGTTTCTATCTATTTTAAGTACCTATGTAGTTACAAAAAAAAAATATTTAAGTACAATATCAGTTATCTAGTACTCATAGTACAATCTTTGTTTAGTTTGTGAGTACATGGCAGTGTGCAATTTGTCCTGAAATATTTATTAATTTATATTAGTATCTTTGTAGAATTATATATAAAAAGATTTTTAACAATTCCCACAGTACCTACCTACTTTATCCCTTTAGCATTTTGATAGAATGCGAAGCTAAGTTGAGTGTCCGTGAGACGCAGTAAGCATCTCTATCCTTTCAAAAGAACACTGAAAGTAAATTGAGCGTGTTTTTCATGAGCTTTATTTCAGGACAGAGGTAAAATAATAACATACGCCCTAGACCTTTTTTGTAGAAGTTGAAATATGCTTTGATATAAAGGCGGAGTATAATATCACTCGTCGTTACACATATACTCGTGAAAGGCGTCTTCTTGGGTGTATTTTTAGTTTTTACTGAAAACTAGTATCTGCCTGTGGCTTCTCAGTAGTTCATCATCATCATCAGGTCCATTTTAGTCTCCACTACAGGAGCACGACCCTCTCTTGTCCGTCCTAGACGGAAGGAGGATTTGGCCTACACTCCCCACGCTGGCCAAACGGGTTGGGGAGGCCTGATCGATATTTGATAATGTATTTTCTTTAGTCGCCTTGTACGAAATCCACGGGAAGAAACGGAGTGATTCTATTCTAGTCTAACGGAAACCACACGGCAAAAAAAAAAATCATTTTATACAAAGTATAAAATACTTTGCATCTAGGTGTTTACACCTGAGAAGCCAAGTATTTTACGTTTCAATCCAAAACAAAGTTGGTTTTTCAGGTGCAAGGGACTCACCACCATTTTTCAGCCAAATCTAACCGCATCTTTATGTGAATCAGTCATAAACTATTGTATTCTGGCATGGGGTGGGATTGCAAAAAGGACGTTAATAATACTGGAGAGAGATCAGCGCGGTTTTTGAAGGTGTCTCTTCGGAGACCTCGTCGGTTTTGTACAGTAGACTTGTATAAAGAGGCGCAAGTGCTAAGTGTGCAAACTGTGTTTGATGCGCGCCATGCTGCATACACATAGATATGTGTTAGGCTCGTCTACTTACAAATCAATGCTAGAGAAAAGAGTCTCCAAGCTACCTGTTCCACATGCGTCGACTACCTTTGCACAACGCTTCAAGGCTTTTCTCTTTCCTCTGATTTATAACCGGTTGGTTGAGAAGGTCAGTTTGAGGTGTTGTCCCATATATGAGGCTGGACATCGTTTGAGGAATTGGTTGTTGTCTTTGGACTACGAGGAGACAGAACATATACTAAAAGTCACGTTTTCAGCAACTTGCTGCATTGGCAGCAAGGGATGCAGATCGCGAGTGATATGTAATATTGCGAGATTATGCTGTTTCGCTTATAAAGGACTGAAAGAATGTGAACTTTTACAACACAGGAGTTATAGGTGGAGCTCAATCGCGTTTATGCCCGTATCCGTTTAATCGAAGACGCAAGTTGAGCAACGTAATTATCGTTATTTATATCGGGCTCTTCCGTACTTGGAAGGTTATCATTGTTTTGTGAGCAAATTGAGTTTGTGCTGTACGTGATACTACTATGAGTAGTATAGTACTCCGTAGTAGATACTCCGAGCAAAGCTCTCTCCAATGCTGCGCAATTTTGAGCTATCGAATGATGCCCATATTAAGGGACCATGTCTCGGCACCGAATGTTACTGGCAACATATACTGCACTTTCGTCTTGAGACATTGAGGTATTCTGAACAAGAAGATTTGTCGTATTTTTTTCCAACGCTGCTCAATGTTCATGCAAATTGGATCGACGTGAGACCTTTTTCTCGAAGTTGGACCTACCTAACTGAATTGTTTGCCCTTGATAAACATACTCGTCAACAACTTCAATAACGCAGTTTCCAACTATGATTAGGGTGCGTATGAATGTCCATGCAGTCGACTTTATCTTCGTTTTGTCCATGTTCATCTTAAAACCTACAGTTGTAGTTGAGTTGCTGCATCGTGGTCTTAGAGAATTGTGCTTAAGTCCTTCAGGAAAGTGAGTAATACACTCACAATTGATGTTGATGTCGTATCCTTTCCAGTCCAGAAGTTTAAAGACTGATGTCTAATGCAGTGGTCAACAGTTTCGGAGAAATAACGTATCTCTGTTTGACGTCCCTCTGAAATTGCACTGGTCCTGTAATCGGACCGACATGCTGGCGATTTCGTATATACCCCTCAACACTTCCATATACCTATGGGGGGCCCAGGGGCGCCCCCTGGGCAGCAGAGATTGGGAGTAGGACTACTCCTAATCTGAAGCTGATTACGACCGGATTTTTTAATTGTGATAATTTCACGTTACTTTAAATTAGCGCTAATAGTAATAAGGGTCGGAGGCACTCTACTGATTAAACTGGAAATTTTTACCGCAAACTTAAAGAGAAGTCCGATTTTTGCAATAGAAAATCCCGATGGGAATCGGCTTCAGCTTAGGCGGTAGGGCCCCAGGGCCCGAAATCAAATCAAATCAAGTCAAAATATCTATATTCGACGATCTCGGTGGCGTAGCGGTCAATGACGCGGCTTCGACACCAACTCTCGTGGGTTCGATTCCCACACAGGACAAACATTTGTGTGCATGAACATGTCTGTTTGTCTTGGTCTGGGAGTTTTGTATGAATCTTGTTTTTTCAAAAAAAAAATGTATTTACGTATGTTTATCAGTTGTCTAGTACCCATAACACAAGATTCGCTTATTTTGGGGCTAGATGACGTTGTGTAATTTGTCTGACAATATTTATTTATTTATTTATTATATTCCTTGGACTTAATAAAGCACTTAGAAACTTCATACAAATTAAAAAAAAAAAAAAAAAATATTTTATTTAAATAAAAGGAAAATTATGCTACGGTACAGTTACTTAAATCTAATCTATATATATAAAAGAAAGTCGTGTTTGTTACAACACTTATAACTCGAGAACGGCTGGACCGATTGCCATGGTTTTTGATTTGTTGGATTTGTTTCCGTCCCGAATAGCACAATAACTCTTAAAAACATTGGAAAATTCTCGAAAAAATAAAATAAAAGAAAAAACATTTTCCCATACAAATGAAAGTGTCAGTTGAAAAAGGGATTACGATATTTATTGGTTGTCAAATATCAAAACGTCAAATCGATTGGTGTCACTTTTATGTCGCGAAAGTTGTCTGTGATTTGTTATGAAAATTTAAAAATGTCAAATCGATAGGGGTGAAAACGCTTTTCCCATGGGGTTCGAGCGCAAGAATCAAATCAGAGTAAACATCAAAAGAAATGACAATTACAAATCACCAAAATGATAAAACCTATTTCAAAACTAAAAAAAATAAAACAAAACGTTTTTTTTAAATAAAATTTAACAATAAGGAAATCTTTATTTTTATGAAATCTTCAGTTTTTATGGATACGGGTCTTCCCTCAACCGAAGGGGTTTAGAGCGTACTCCAACACGCTGCTCAACTGCGGGTTGGCGGAGGCCAGTGTTTTCGAACCGCCTAAAGGCCACTGACTTAACTTAACGACTGTCATTAAATGATAACAACCGGGACCGACAGCTTAACGTGCCTTCCGAAGCACGGAGGAGTTCAAGATGAGCTAATGATAACAACCGGGACCGACGGCTTAACGTGCCTTCCGAAGCACGGAGGAGCTCAAGATGAGCTAATGATAACAACCGGGACCGACGGCTTAACGTGCCTTCCGAAGCACGGAGGAGCTCAAGATGAGCTAATGATAACACGGGACCGACGGCTTAATGTGCCTTCCGAAGCACGGAGGAGCTCAAGATGAGCTAATGATAGCAACCGGGACCGACAGCTTAACGTGCCTTCCGAAGCACGGAGGAGCTCAAGATGAGCTAATGATAACAACCGGGACCGACGGCTTAACGTGCCTTCCGAAGCACGGAGGAGCTCAAGATGAGCTAATGATAACAACCGGGACCGACGGCTTAACGTGCCTTCCGAAGCACGGAGGAGCTCAAGTTGAGCTAATGATAACAACCGGGACCGACGGCTTAACGTGCCTTCCGAAGCACGGACGAGCTCAAGATGAGCTAATGATAACAACCGGGACGGATGGCTTAACGTGCCTTCCGAAACACGGAGGAGCTCAAGATGAGCTAATGATAACAACCGGGACCGACGGCTTAACGTGCCTTCCGAAGCACGGAGGAGCTCAAGATGAGCTAATTATAACAACCGGGACCGACGGCTTAACGTGTCTTTCGAATCACGGAGGAGCTCGAGGTAATATAAACCCATCCGTGTACAGGCTACGGTCGACGTTGCTTAACTTGCGTGTTCAATTAGACTGACACGCGCAATGACGCCATCGAGCTTCTCTATTATTTTCTACTATTCATTGTTTTAATTCCATAAAATCATAAATTTAGTTCAGCTAATATGTACCACGACATTCATTGATTGTTAGGCGGTACGAAGTTCGCCGGGACAGCTAGTATAAGATATATTCAAACCAAGGTATGTAGCCTCTGATTTATCAGTGGTCCCACACTAGGCAGAAATGCCTGTCCTGTGGTAACCTTGATTCCTTTAACAAGAGAATTATTAATGACTAAGCCGGCTATAAAATTGTTTGAAAATTGAGAACTTGTAATATAGTATGGCAACATATAGGTGTTTATGAAGTGACAACTGATAAATAAAGTTCATGAATTAAAATTATAAAGTATCACATTACTTTATAATGCGTAAAAAATCCTCTGTATAATCGTACGTCCATGGTAAAATCAAAGAGCGTATCAAGGATTTAGCTACTGCAGGAGAGGTTTTCTTAATGTTACATTTTTTGCAAATTTTGTTATAAATAAATGGGGATGCAAACTGAGTGAAGCGATGAGCGAAGGCAGAGTTCACAAGGGGAGCGTATATCCTGTAGACTCGCCTCTGCAGCAGTATGGGATAGTGAGGAGATTTTATGACTTGGCAGTGGGTGTCAATGGCAATTTTAAGAATGTAAAGCTTGCGCACACTTAAGACATTCGCTTCTAGATACAAGGACACAGTGGGATACAAGACTGGTTTGCGAAACATTGTTTTAAGTATAGCTCTTTGGGTCCTTTCAAGATTAATCATATAACAGGAGGAGGCACCACCCCATATGGAGATGCAATATGAAAGGATGGACTCGCAGAGCGCCCGGTACACAGTAATCAATAGATAATGGTGGGCGCATTCACGAAGATATTTCATGATGTGAATTAGCTTTCGCAGTCTCTTGCAAGTGGTGTCAATATGAGAAGCAAAGGATAACCTTTCATCAAGAGTCACTCCCAGATATCGCGCCGAAGATGATCTCTCAATCGATTCACAAGCACAGTTATGATAGGTATCTCTGGAAGGACTCCTGCAACTGTGGATGATGATTTGGGGTATTTCGGCAGGAGCTGACGCGGCTGTTTTGTAAAAGCAAAGCAACTTTGATTTGTGAGTGTTGAGGGTTAAAATATTGCTTTTCAGCCAGTTTGAAATGATTGTCATGCCACTATTGACATTATGGAAGCAGTCTTTCCAACTTGACCCTGTGAAAAGAATTGCGGTGTCATCCGCGTAGCATATAACTGAAGCTTGCGGAAGATCAAGCGAGGCTAGACTATTTATGTAAACTAAAAACAGGGTGGGCCCCAGGATACTGCCTTGAGGGACTCCAAACGAGATTGGTTTTAAGCCACTCACCTCCGAATTGACTTTTAAACATTGCTGTCTCTCATTCAAGTAGCTAGAAAACCATTTCAGCGCCATACCTCTTACTCCCATTTGTTCCAGCCTAAGTAACAATATTGAGATAGACACGGTGTCAAAAGCCCGTGAGAAATCGAGAAAGACCCCTGTACAAGGCCGTCCATTATCCAAGTGAGATACAATAGTGCCTGTCAGTAAGGACACTGCTTGTTCAGTGGATCTGTTCTTTCTGAAACCAAATTGATGATTAGATAATAAATTATGAGATTCCAAAAATTTAACTAAACGCTCGTTGACTAATGCTTCTAGTAGTTTTGAGAATGTACCCAATAAAGAGATTGGTCTATAATTTTTGGGGTCTTTCTTTGGGCCACTTTTGTGTATCGGCAATACAGCCGCTGTTTTCCAGTTTTCTGGAAATATGCCCGTTTGAAAACTTAAATTAAAGATATGTGCCAAAGGAACAGAAACATATTTTCCAATCATCTTTAAAATTCGATTTGTAATACCATCAATACCAGGCGAGCTGTCATTTTTTAGAAGGTTGATGCGTTTCTCGACCTCACCAGGATCCGTCGGTGTAGCAAAGAATGAATCGACAGGACCATCGTTCAAATTAATTTTGGCTGCCAGAGATTCTTCGGTCGCATTAATATCGTTAAGAATTTTATTTGCCAAAGTTTTGCCAATTGACGAAAAGTATTCATTACAGTGATCTAGAGAGGAGATTGGGGTATCTTTGATTTGAGTAAGTTCATGTGTGGAGGACTTTGAATGTTGAGTATGTATTACTTGACGGATACCTTCCCAGAGCTTTTTAGGGTTCCGCTGATTTTCAGCGAGAATTTTTGAATCATGAATGTTTTTCAGTTTTCTAATCAAATTGTTATAAAAGTTACGGTATCTAGTATAAATTACTTTTTTAACAGGATTATTAGGGTATTTGCGTACTTCAGCATGGAGTTTATCCCTTTGTTTGGCACATCGTATCAAGCCGGGAGTCATCCATGGTTGAATGGTAAATTGGGAGTGACAGATTCGGACAGTTTTAGAGTTATTGTTGATAGAAATGCGAATTTTGGATTCAAGGGACTCTGCAGCTTTTGTAGGACAGGTTAGTTGTAAAATATCAGACCAGTCACTTGCTTTTATATCAGATAACAGACCTTCAAAATTTATTTTGGTGCGATTACGATTGTGGAGTTTTATTGGTTTAGAAGAATCGAGTGAAAAGCCAACCATGTTTGGATGATGATCAGTCAAGGCTGTATGACAAACTACGGAGATTGCAGTTGCTCTGTTTGGTATGAAAATGTGGTCTAGACATGCTTTGTCACGTGTGTGCCTGGTGATTGCCGGAACGTAGCCCAGCTGTGACATCAAGCACAGGTATTGATGATGTGCATCTTCCGATGTAATTTCAATATTTAAGTCTCCGGCTATGATAAGACGATCATTATTGACAATTTTGGAAATTTCAAATTCAAGAGATGTCAAAAAAGGTGTCTTTTCGAGAAAAGATGGTGATCTGTAGATGCCCAGAATAGAAAACATGCCAGGAATCTCAGCCAGTACACAGTTTGCATCCGCAAGGGGCGGTTCTGAAAAGTGTGGTGACCAATTATTTTTAATGTAAACCACAACTCCTCCTGCCTTATTAATAAACTTATTTGACTTTGAATAGACGTATCCAGGTATATGAGGAATCACAGAGGCATCGGAGATCCAACACTCGGTCAATACAATAGCATCGAATTTTATATCAAGTCTTGCCAAAAGAATGGTGAAAGCATTGAAATTATGATTAACACTTCTAATGTTCATGTTTAAGACTTTAAATTGGTGATTACAGATTAGCTTATTGCAATTCTCAGCTACATCAACAGCATGGCATGGTATATCAAATGAATTATCAATATTATGTAATAGATCTAAGGAGGCCATAATTTTATACAAAATAAAGATTTTGTTTTGGAAAAAATCAAAATAACCATGCTGTATAATGAATTGATATTATGTAAGCTCGTGACTGTATTTAAATTTATAAGTGATGGCCAACATTGACAAGACTCGGAAGTGTCCGTAATCCACAGAAAATTATCAAGTAGTAAAAAAGATACACAAGTGAACACTTCAAGGGGAGGTCGCAGGTGCAGGTTCACCCAAACTAAGAATGTCACTATGCGACGCAATGCGCAATATGGGAGACCCCTCTCTTTTTCGCACGTAAATGCATCCATTCTTGACCCAGCAAAACTTGAAATCGCAAGCATTGGCTCTTTCTCTTGCTGCGCGAAATAAGTGCCGATTTTCCGTGGTGAGTCTTTCATTCACGTACACTTTCTGCTCTGGGCAGCCTTCAACAATATCCTTGCTATTTAGATTGCGTCTCGCTCTAGCCTCCATGAAAAAATTATCCCGGGTAGTTTTCCTTGCAAACCGTACAACGAGCGGGCGTGAGTTATTTTTATTGTTTGGGTCAGCATTACTTCGCCGAGCTCCAACCCTGTGGGCCTCCTCGATATCACTGGAGTCCAGAGTCATCCCTATTTTTGCGGCAATGACCAAGGCTATATGTGCTGGTTTCTCAGCCTTGTTCTCTTCGATGCCTAGTATCTCCACTTCATTTTTAAGACATTGCTGATTCAAGGAAGACAAACGACTTTCTAATGTATTCAACGCCATTTCCAGTTCCAAATTTCGCTGTTCTAAAAATACTTGCTTGGATTCCAAGTCTATTTGCTTCCGTTCAAGAATTTCTTGTTTTGTTTCTATAGCCTCCATTCTTTTCCCACTCTCCTGGAGAGCCAGGTTGATAGCATCCAAACGGGAGTACACTTCAGGTTTGAATTCATCAAAACCCTGCCGCATCTCCTTGAATTCCTGATACAGTGCTTGATAGACATCTTCTGGAGCCGATTCAGTTGCAACTGCTTCTTGTGATTCGGGTTTAGAGGCTGACTCCTTTCGCTGCTTTATGTTGTCTGGTTCCCTAAGAGCTGCAGTACGTATAGGCGTTGAAGAGTCCACAGTTTTTCTTTGTCGAGCTCCACACTCGGGACAGATCCAGGCTTCTACTTCAGCTAGCGTAAGTCTCTCTGCATTGGCGCAAGTAAGGTCATAGGTCTTTTTACAAGCCTCGGCAGAGCAAGTGATTCGGCGACCACTTATTTTTTGACGACATCCTGCACATGATTGGCTACTTGAAGCACGCGGCATTATGTAAGGATAGCGAAATAGAGATTTACCAATGTCCGTAGTACAGCGTCACTTGGTACCGGATTGATGAAAGTGTCGCAGTAACTGTCGCTAATGTCGCAGTACAGGGGCAAACCGGCTCAGAGACAGTCGAGCGAGCGATGAATCATCCGCAGTCGCCGTGCCACGCACCGCTTGTCCGTAACAAATAAGATAATGTTCGTTTTATATTTTATGGATTAATACGAATGTTTAGGCAGTGAACTTCACTTTATTTTTTTTTTATTGTTACGAGCACTGTTTAACCACACTATTAGCTTTCGAAAGATATAATAATAAACTGTTTGAGAGAACTTAGGACGATAAATTTTTTTTTTTTAACTGAGAGCTACACTAATTCGTTACCGCACTAAGCGCCGGCCGTGCGCGAATTCAAATATAAGAACATGTTTAAATATAAGAACATGTATCTAAATTATTACTACTCTAAATCCGCAGAGCTTAGATTCACTTTCATCACACTATCTTGAATGTGAAAGTGAATTTAAGTGCCAGTTCTGGCGACAGGGCTTCTTGAGAAGAACTGGCAAGAAACTCAGATTTATGTAATCTGAGATACAATAGTAAGCCTTTTGACATATATTTCTTAAATTTACCCATGGATAATTTAAACGCGTCGTTTGGAAGTTTGTAGAAGCGTATACATTGACCTGGGAACGAGTTAGAGATTTTATGGAGCCTAGTAATATGCACAGCGAGTTTGTTTTTATTTCTTAAATTTAATTGATGGAGATCATGTTTTTCCTAAATTTAGTTTGATTTTTATCGATCGTATTGAAACCTTTCTCATAGTAAACAAACGCTAATCATAATAGCCGATCATACTCGGTCTTCTGTATAATATACAGAACGCACCTTTATAATATGCTGACGCAGTGCATGAATGTGCTCTATGGTTGAAAAGCCTTTGCGAAACCCGGTTTGTTCGGCTGGAAGCCATCGGACCTTCGGGCGAAACGATTCGAGATTACTCTCGAAAACAACTTGACAACTTGTTAACTTTATTGGTTACATTAAAAATACAAACACATGTTCTATCTATATATAATTAGTATAAATAACCTACGTAATATTTTTCTTATTTGCTGTCTTAAAAGCTCATAAAAGAAATTTCCACATTTCTATTCGGAAACATACTTAGCATTTTTTCTGACAGTCATCCCCAACCTTTTATCACGGGACGTAACGCCGCCGCAACGCCTTAGTAAAATAGCAATTTCTTTTTGCATATTTTATTGAGTTAATGGTAAAGCCACGCAGCGAACAGAAACTAATCTTCTTTAAAAGTGGGTCGCTTATTAAATCATGAGCTAACGTTGATGTCAGGGAAACTCCACTCAATTCAGCTATTTTATTCTTGAAAGTTAATAAAAAAAGGCTTATGGGTGCTAAATTTTGAATTGGATGTAAGATAGTTGGAATTGTAAGTTAGAATAAAAAACATGTACTTTAAGTTTGTTTTTTAAAAGGTATGGAGTAATTCCGACTTAGTATCTTCGTTGGTTTAAATGGTTAAATGGTTGGTTTAAACTTTTTTTAATTTGCGGACCACTACCAGGTTTTTGTTGGGTGTAGGGTAACCGAGTGTCACATAAATCCATTATTCTATAACTCAAGATCTTAGCATTTTGAATAATAATGCTCAACCTTTTTCATTATAAGTTTGTGCCACGGACCATTGTTTACCTCTCACGAACCACTGGTGGTCCGCGGACCACCGGTTGGGTACCCCTAGTACCTAATGACAAAGCATAAAGCTCGTCACACACTAAGCAGATTGTGATATATTTAAAATGAGACACAGCTTTAGATGACTGGGGCGACTGCTATAGATATGTTTAATAATAGCGCGGTTTGAAATTGCTGATTGCTCATAATAACGGATTCATTTTTAATTTTATGGCCCTGAATACAGGCTCTAAAGAATTATGGCATCAAACATCGTAAAAATCATAAGTTTAGAGCATGATTTTTGTATTTTATTTCATTAACTATACTTATAGGGATCTAAAAAATAATACAGAAACTATCAAATCGCATGGCGCTGTATGGTCTATGCTCTAAACACCGTTAAGAAGACCCCTGAAGAGAGACCAATAATATGAGTTGACAAATTGATAGGCATGCCACTTCTGATATATTATATCAATGCAAAAGAAACAATCCCCTTGAGGGTTGAGGCGTGTGAGTGAGGTCACCAGAAGGCAAGGAGTGGCTGCGGTGGCAGCGAGCCTGATATGGCTACGGTAACCGCTTCAAATCAGGCGGGCCGTATACTTGTCTGCCACTCGACGTTGTATAAAAAAGGGAGCAAAAGTTTAAGTTTAGAGCACACTGCTCCACGGAGCTCTGTGCTTTAAACCCCTAAAAAAGAAGAAATGAAATAGAATTCTAAAATAGAAGAGGGGGATTTGTTTTATTTTTTTTGGGCTGAATCTTCAAGAATTTTATTTATTGTTTTAACTTTCTTAGGGGGGATTTTGAATAAGATTATTAATTTATTTGAAATTAAGATTATTTTCTTTTTTATACAGTAGGTAGAGGATTACTATCATCATTGACGACGATCAATGTTATCACATTATGTAGGAAGTCTATAAACTGGATTCTGAATTATGAATAAAATTTTCATGAAAGCACTGATTTATAACTGAGCTGTAACTTATCCTCTACTGCGTATAATATAATATAAAACTTTGCTCATTACATTACTCGCAGTTAACGGGAATAAAACTACGGATTGTGGACTGAAACTACCAATTAACGTACTTTTGTCAACTTTTGAATGGCTTATTAAAAACAACAAAGTAGATTAAGGCTTGATGTATACAGTGAAATTCGTCAAATTGTACTTGTACCTACTTGTAATTATCATCGCTATCTGCCTGTATCTATCTGGATATAGCCCCCCTAATGATTTCCACCATATACGATCCTCCGCTTTCCGCATCCACCCGCTTTCAGCCACTTTTTTGAGGTGGTCTGTCCAACTAGAGGAGCCGCGCCCAACGCTTCGTTGCGACATAAGGGGCCTACACTCCAGAACTTTCCTCCCCCATTTGCTATCGCTGACTCGGCAATAGTGGTCGGCCCACAGTCACTTCTGCTTACTAATTTACAGAGCTACGTCGACAATTTTATTCTTCTTCTGATTTCCTAGTTCCGGGTATGACTTTTAGTTTATAGCTTTTATGTGTAATATCGTCCCTCATTAGAAGCGACTCGCCTGATGATAAGTAGATGCTTGCTGAAGCATTAATGATGATGAGGCAATAATGTTTAAAAAAATCACGTCCCCACATACTGCAGGAAGCATCCGTTGCTGCTGTTTCCTGAAATGCTTCGTAGAATCTTTCTATATTTCATATTATTGTATTGTGTTTTTAGTAATTTCTCTCAGTAACCATACTGCTAGACTGGTGAAAAGCGATTACCATAGCAATGTAACACGCTTGTTCATATACATACTTCCATACTAAATTCTTTCACGTCTAAAGTATCGAAAGGATTGACATGATTATTTTTTTGAGATAGTTTATGGCCTGGAGAGTGACATAGGCTACTTTTTATCCCGGAAAAACATCTTATTCCCACAGGAAAAAATAAAGTTTATAATCATTTGTCATTCTATCACGTCGAAAGGAATCTAAGTACCGACATGATTTTTTTAACGGGGATAGTTTACGGTCTGGAGAGTGACATAAGCTACTTTTTATCCCGGAAAAAACATCTTATTTCCATGGGATAAAAAATAAACTTTGTAATCATTTGTCCTTCTATCACGTCGAAAGGAACCTAAGTACCGACATACATTGTTTTTCGATCCTTCAGCGTTAGAGGTTCGCGGGTTCGATCCCCGAAGAGGGCAAACATTTATGTGGTGCTAATATTATAAGTGTTAAAGTAAATAAATTCATCCGCAGACGATGATGATTAAAATTTGTACATATTGGTACTACGTTTTATCCCACGAAGTAAAAAAATTGCAACAAGAAAAAAATAAACACAAATGAATGGCAGCGCCCCTGGACCACGCGGGCGAAGCCGCGGGTAACAGCTAGTAATACAATAAGTAATACTATTGCTCGCGCTGCATCAAATTGGAATCGACTTTAGCTTAGGCAGTAGGGCTGATCAGAAAGTCGAAACTAAAAACAGGAGCGGTTTTTACGTTTTTGTATTATCGTATACAGATTACTTTCTAACAGTCATGGTATTTTGATCGTTGGCAATCCATTTAAATAGCAAACTAGCGAAAATATTCTATCCATCTATTATTTTAACATATATTTCTGCAATATCACGTAGTTTCGCTTATTTGCATTGGTGCTAAATCATGTAACGCCTGATAGAGTTTCGGTAGGCGAACTTAGGTCATAAAACCTCTTGTCTGTCTAGACAGACAATTGCTGTTTCAGCACGCAATTACTCAGTAATTATGCCTCTACTTTCACGCTCGGCATTTCATTGAGTTGAGTGTTGTCCTGCTAAAACTAAGAGTCGTTACATGTGCACAATTCCTTAATAAGGAAACCCGCTAACACTGTTGCGACTTAGTAAACTGGCGAATGTTTAGGGATAATTTAGTTCTGTAGCAGCTTGTGTACGTAAAATTATGTGGATGATATAACAAAGCTGTCGGCTAGTAGCCAAAATGGGCGCAAAACCGTTACTGAAATTTATGGTGTTGGCTTGCGCAGATGATAAAACTTTGATATTTAAGATATCCTCTTAACTTATTAATGAACGCTTTGGTATATCCAATAGACATTTTCATTAGACAGTGGACATTCTGTTAATACTAAGTAGACTAAAGTATTTAAGTATTGCTGTCAGTTATTTAGGAACTTTATTAGGAGCTCTGCTTAGTGAGTTCTTCAAGAAAGGCATTACGAGGTCAATCAATCAATCAACATATTTATTTGCAATTTAATAATTTACAAGTAATGTAGAAATACATAATTGCAACCTCTGACTACTTTTTAACTTTCGGCATGCAAATCTATATTTTAAATGGATAAATACGTTACAAAATTGTCAGTAATGGAGGATTATTGTGCTTCCAATATTTATATCATATCATAAAACTATTACTCAACAATATTAAAATAAATATGACATAGAAGCCTTCAAGAACAGAGTATTTTTTTCCTTTTAAATCGGCAACATATTGCTGATTTCTATGGGCGGTGGTAATTACTATCCATCAGGTGACCCACATGCTCGTATGGCTGGCTCATATAAAAAAAATCTATATGCATGTATAGATCTCAGAGCTTAAATAGAGAGTCAAAAAACGAAGCGAGACGAATCGCCTGCAACTGTAGTACTAACATTCATATCGGAGTGGATGTGGATTACATCCTCTGTTTTTATGTAGAGCTCGTGACGTGTAGAAATGACCGGTGTCGTATTCAATAAATTGTTTTTAATCAATACAGGGTGCTCTTTAAACGATCATTATTGTAAAATGGTGTTAAGTTCTCATAGTAAGTGTATTTGTAAATTCTTCCTTGAGAATAAATCTAAATCTTCGTTTCAGCAGAATAGGTATGCAGAAATAATAACCCTAATCTTTTTTTGTTGTGTTTATATATATTATACTAGCTGCCCCGGCGAACTTCGTACCGCCTAACAATCAATGAATGTCGTGGTACAAATTGGCTGAACTAAATTTATGATTTTATGGAATTAAAACAATGAATAATAGAAAATAATAGAGAAGCTCGATGGCATAATTGCGCATGTCAGTCTAATCGGACACGCAAGTAAAGCAACGTCGATCGAATCCTGTACACGGATGGGTTTATATTACCTCGAGCTCCTCCGTGCTTTGAAAGACACGTTAAGCCGTCGGTCCCGGTTGTTATCATTAGATTATCTTGCGCTCCTCCGTGCTTCGGAAGGCACGTTAACCGTCGGTCCCGGTTGTTATCATTAGATGACAGTCGTTAACCCAAGTTAGTGGCCTATAGGCGGCTCGAAAACACTGGCCTCCGCCAACCCGTAGTTGAGCAGCGTGTTGGAGTATGCTCTAAACATCTTCGGTTGAGGGAAGACCCGTATCCCAGCAGTGGGTAAATAATAAGTTCAGTACTATACAAAGTCACAAAAAAAGTACCAATTGACAACAATAAATATTTCAATCCACAAAACAAATCACAGACAACATTCGCGACGTAAAAGTGAGACCAATCGATTTGACATTTACATAACAATCAATAAATATTCCAATCCTTTTTAACTGGCACTATTTGTATGGGAAAACGTTTTTTCTTTTATTTAATTCTTTCGTCAATTTTTCAATGTTTTCAATACTTTCCCGACCAAGACACGACATTATTTTATATATTATATAGATTTATGGAGCTTGATTTAAATTTCTGAACGCACGCATAAATATTTTAGAACCAATAAATCAGCCTGGCGCAACTCAAAGTAAAAAAACGACTATGAATCGGAAGCGAATTTGGTACAAATTCTGATTGTTTTCGCTTCCATTTCATACATATTAGAATTACGCTATTTGTATGGCACATCCGTCTCTTAAAACGTAGTGGTTACATTCTCTTTGCAATAAATATTTAAATCCACAAAACTGTTTTCAAAACAAATCACAGCCAACTTTCAAGACGTAAAAATGAGACCAATAGAGTTAACATTTGTTTTTAATCTATGACATTTGTTCTATAATGAGCTTAATATACATTTCCGAACGCACGCATACATTTGGCGTACGCACGTACGACAACGTCACATTTGACAGCTACGACAACCACGAACATTTTGTATGGGAAAATGTTTTTTCTTTTATTTTATTTTTTCGAGCATTTTCCAATGTTTTTAAGAGTTATTCTGCTATTCGGGACGGAAACAAATCCAACAAATCAAAAACCATGGCAATCGGTCCAGCCGTTCTCGAGTTATAAGTGTTGTAACAAACACGACTTTCTTTTATATACGAGGGTCAAGTAAAAAAAAAGGTTCCCAACGCTGTACACTCGCCGCGCGACATGCTATGAGAAATCTGCCAACACCGCCGTGTTCCTTGGTTCCCGCGCTTTATTCTCCCACCCGGACGAAGTCAGTACAACGCTCAGTGCCGGCCTGACAGCCATCCGAAATGGAGCCCCCAATCGCTGTCACCGCCAGGTGTGAGATTCGATCAGTTATCCGTTTTTTACACGCAAAAAAGGTAAAACCTATTGAAATTCATAGGCAGTTGCAAGAAGTGTATGGCGAAGCTTGCATCAGCGTTCAACACGTCCGCAAATGGTGTAGGGAGTTCTCCGAAGGACGCACAGACGTCCACGACGAGGAAAGGAGCGGGAGGCCATCGGTATCCGACGAAGTCGTGGCGAAGATCGAGCGCATTCTCCTCGAGGATCGGCGAGTAACGCTTCGGGAGCTGGCTGCCCAAGTTCCTGAAGTCTGTGAAAAAACAATTGACAACATTTTGACGGAAAAACTTCAACGCTTCAGATCGGACGAAGAGGTACAGGAAGCGGTCACAAACTTCCTCAACAGCCTGGCGGCGGAGTTCTTCGAAGAGGGTTTTCAAAAGTGGATAACTCGTCAGCAAAAATGTATAGAAAAATCTGGCGACTATGTAGAACAATAGTTTAAAGTACAAGCTTTCAGATTCAGATCTCCTCGATTATAATAAAAAATGCGTTACACCAGAAAAAATGTGGGAACCTTATTTTTTACTTGACCCTCGTATATAGATATGTCGACGAGCTCGGTGGTCGATTGATTAGCAATGACCACTTTGACTCCGATGTCGCGCGTTCGATTCCCGCAAAATACAAACATTTGTGTGCATGAACATGTCTGTTTGTCTTGGTCTAGGTGTTTTCTATGTATTATAAGTATGTATTTACAAAAAAAAGTGTATTTAATTATTGCTTTGCGCTTAATTTGGGACTAGATGGCGCTGTGTAAATTGTCCAGAAATATTTTATTTTTATTTTTATTGTGAGAAGATTTTTATGAAAAAAAATTAAGGTAGTTGAATCGAATATTAGAAAATTTAAGAAAACTGATACACCATATTTTATTAACTTTTCGGTTTGATGTTGTCATTAGATGAGAGTCGTTAAGCCAAGTCAGTGTCCTTTACGCGGTTTGAAAACACTGTCCTCCGCCAACCAAGTTGAGCAGCGTGGCGGAGTATGCTCTAAACCCCTTCGATTTAGAGGAGACCCATATCCTAGCAGTAGGATAAGGGTTGACGAAGAAGAAGAAATCGTCAAAACTCGTGTGATTTCTTTGGTATTAGTAACTGTTTTTCATCAGGCGGACTGTATGCTTATTTAACTCCGTAGTATAAAAATGTTCGTGGCATAAGAGATTGCTATGCTTTTCACTTCGCCTGTATTTAAAATGTCAATAATTATTAAATAATCACTTCCATTAACGTAGACCTTATGCTCAATTTTGATACCCACGGGTTGTTCAAAAAACACGCGCTTCAATAATTAACTATATAAATAAATATTTCTGGACAATTTACACAGCGCCATCTAGTCCCAAATCTAGCGCAAAGCTTCTGTTAAGGGTACTAGACAACTGATAAATGTACTTAAATATATTTTATTTGTAAACACATACTTATAATACATAGAAAATACCCAGACCAAGACAAACAGACATGTTCATGCACACAAATGTTTGTCTTGTGCTGGAATCGAACCCGCGACCTCGGAATCAAAGTAGCCATTGCTAACCATTCGACCACCGAGCTCGAATTACTTAAATGATTCGATCCAAACCGAATACTAAGAAGTAAAAGCAATTAAAAGGTTGTTAAATCCATATCGTTAGAAATTTAGGTCTGTTTTAGCCTCTAATCATCCTGTCAGCAGAGCTTAGCAAAATTAAATCAGCATGGCCACATTACCCCTCGTCCATATCTGTCATCCCCTGTCTCTATGCGGGCGTTTTATTAAAACTGCAAAAACGACCCGCGATGGCAAACAAGGGTTAAGTACGAAATGATGGCTTCATAGAACGGAAAATATATACGGTTTGTTTTGCGCAAAAAAAATGGCATTTTCTTTTTAAATTGCTGGTTTCCGTGTCAATTGGTTAGGATTATTTGGACTCGTAATTGGGTGAAATATAAAATGCTTGTTACTGTTACAGTAAAAAAATATTATGTATTTGTGAAACAAAAAATATACAGGCAATTTGATCTACACTACTTTGCGTGCTTCCGCCACCAATTAGTTCATGCAAACTACTACCGGCCGGCACCCACCCACTACCGTTAGTAGTTTCATGCGACTGCCGTGACTGCTTTGGTCGTCTCTGCTCCAGCTGCTGTGGTCGTCTCAACGAATCTCCAACATCTGAAACAGAAGATACATGCGACCGCCACTGCCCCGACTGCCGTGGTCGTCTCTGCGACACGTGTTTCGCCTCTACGCGAAGCGTCCTCAGGCGATCTGTAGATGTTGACGGTTAGAACAACAACCTACAAATGACAAGTCCATCGCATTGCCGGCCTTTATATAGTGTTGGAAGTGGAGGGGGTAGTGGGGGTAATGGAAAATTATATTAAGGATAGGAGAATTACTAACGTCAAGTTGTTTATTCATTAATGGAATTTTTGAATCTTTGTGTTTGATTATTTCTAATTGTTGCCTAATATTAAGTTTTAGTCCTTTGTCTGTCATGTGTAGTATTTTGTATGAATTATTGGGAGATAACATGTGTCCTTCATCTATAAGATGTTCCGCGAAGTGTGACTTTTCTGGACGGTTGTTTTTATAAGCTGATATCATATAGATAGCAATAAACTACAAAAAATATAAGCTATGTTAGTACTTTTGAGTCCTCACTCGATGGCGTAGTTTCACGCGTCAGTCTAATCGAACACGCGAGTTAAGAAACGTTAGCCGTAGCCTGTCCGTGGATGGGTTTATTTATTTCGAGCTCCTCTGTGTGACATGAGGGCACATTAAGCTGTCAGTTCTGGCTGTTGCTGTCATTAGATGAGAGTCGTTAAGGCAAGTAAGTGGCCTTTAGGCGGCTTGAAAACACTGGCCTCCGCCAACCCGCAATTGAGCAGCGTGGTGGAGTATGCTCTAAATTTCAATTGAGGGGAGACCAGCCCCCTTACCACCAACTCTTATTGCGATTCAATAACTGAATAGAATGATTATTCATACCAATGTATAAGCGACTCTATTGCAGTTGAAATAGTTGAAATAGAGTCGCTTATTCATTGGTATGAATAAGCATTCTATTCAGTTATTGAATCGCAATAAGAGTTGGTGGTAAGGGGGCTGGTATACTAGCAGTGGGATGATGAATAAGGTTTGACGGCGTATTGTTGTGATCGCAATAAATTAAACCGTGTACTTCGCGAACATGAACTTCGAATACGAACATTTGGTTTGTAAGTATGGACGTAAAGTTGTTACGTTACGTTTATCACATCGTTCTACCTAAATTGGATCGCCGACGAACATTTCTGACGAACACAATGTTTGATGATCTTTAGCAGTACGCATAGTCAACACAGTTGATACGTTGGTATCATGAAACGCAACAAATTTGTTTGTACGTACATTTTGTATTTTTAAGTAACTTTTATGTATATGTAAAAATCCTATTTAAATAACAATTACTGAGAGGATGTTTAGTAAACATTTATAACATACATGACAAGCTCGGTGGTCGAATGGCTAGTAATGGCCATTTTGACTCCGAGGTCGTGGGTTTGATCTCCGGACAAGACAAACATTAATGTGGATGAACATGTCTGTTTGTGTTAGTCTGGATGTTTTCTATGTATTACTAGCTGTCCCGGCGAACTTCGTACCGCCTAACAGTCAATGAATGTCGTGGTACATATTAGCTGAACTAAATTTATGAATTTATGGAATTAATACAATGAATAATAGGAAATAATAGAGAAGCTCGATGGCGTCATTGCGTGTGTCAGTCTAATTGAACACGCAAGTTAAGCCACGTCGACCGTAGCCTGTACACGGATGGGTTTATATTACCTCGAGCTCCTCCGTGCTTCGAAAGACACGTTAAGCCGTCGGTCCCGTTAATGTTATCATTAGATTATATTGAGCTCCTCCGTGCTTTGAAAGACACGTTAAGCCGTCGGTGCCGGTTGTTATCATTAGATTATCTTGAGCTCTTCCGTGCTTCGGCAGGCACTTTAAGCCGTCGGTCCCGGTTGTTATCATTAGATGACATTCGTTAAGCCAAGTTAGTGGCCTTTAGGCGGCTCGATAACAAACTTCGAAAACTCGAAGTTCAGCAGCATGGCGGAGTATGCTCTAAACCACTTCGGTTGAGGCCTTTCATAACAATAAAGATTTCCTTAATGTTTAATCAAAATTTAAAAATGTTTTGTTATATTGTTTAGTTTTGAAATCTCTGATTTGATTCTTGCGCTCGGACTCCATGGGCCAAGCGTTTTCACTCCAATCGATTTGACATTTTTCAATTTTCAAAACACATCACAGACAACTTTCGCGACATAAAAGTGACACCAATCGATTTGACATTTTGATATTTGACAACCAATAAATATCGCAATCCTTTTCAACTCACACTTTCATTTGTATAGGAAAATGTTTTCGTCAATTTTCCAATGTTTTTAATAGTTATTCTGTTATTCGGGACGGAGACAAATCCAACATATCAAAAACCATGAAAATTGGTCCAGCAGTTCTCGAGTTATAAGTGTTCGAACAAACCCGACTTTGTTTTATAATATATATATCAGCACAGTATAAGTAATAGTACTAATCAGTTAACTAGTAGTACAAGCTTTGCTTAGTTTGGGACTAGATGCCAGTGTGTAATTTGTCGAGAATTATTTATATATTATTATACTAGCATTCCGCCGCGTGGCTTCGCATGCGAGCAATTTGTACAAAATTCATGAGTTTGCTTGTCTGTTTCTATTTTTTTCCTTCTATATAAATACATAATGACATAATAAATACCTAGAGAATTGGGATAAGGTCACCAAATGATAAGAATTGATGCGTTTGCAACGAGGATGATGGCGCGCAAGAGTTACTTCTTGTATTGCAAGCATATACAGGCTACAGTAATTACTTTACATCAAGCAAACCGTATGTTTGTTTGACACCCGAGTTGATATAAAAAAAACTACTATTTTGCTCTCAATAATTCTAACACCAATGCAATATAAGTATGATTCGAGTCTGCAGTGCATTCGTGATACATTTTTAGTAGTGTAGTACTGAAGTCATAAGGGAATTTATTGAACCTAGAGAACGGTTTTATTATATCCATTTTATTTAGTGTCATCGGCAAGCCCAGAGGGTTAATGTTTTATTAGGCTCTTCAACTACATCTTTATTGCTGTTAGTATAAAAATATGGAGCTATAAACACGTTGCCATAATGGCGGAAGATAAAAAAAGAACTTGAATTATGAAGAGAAAAACAACGCTAAATAAGTAATTCCGACAAGAAACGTCATTGAATGAAAATTGACGTTTATTTTTACCTCGATAATGCTATAAGTACTCGAAAGCGATCGGTAAAAATAAATTTATTCATGTAAAACAGTACAAGTACTTTCTTAATAACAGAAAGTTAATAATGTTCCATCAAGTGCCAATAATCAACAAAATAGTATCAACAAAATTAAAGTTACTTATACAATTGTAAAAATGTAAAAAAATATGCAATACTTATGTACCTATATAACATGATTATAAATTTGTATTCTAGAAAGTTTGTTTACTTCTTTAAATATATTCAAATTACTTCGAACACAATAATAGTATGCAAATAGAACAATTGAAATAAATTTACATAACATTAAACGTGTACCTAATTTAAATACTTTTTAAATAGTGGTATAACTCGAATAAATGGCATACATGATAGCTTAATTATATTTTTTTATATAAATAATCATTTAAATTTAATCTATCTGTATCCAATTTTATAGCATAATATAATAAGATAAATGTAACATATTTTTTTTTTAATTATTATATTATTATAATAGGCTGGGACGTGCCTTGGTGTGGGACGTTACATGCGTCGATACCCTGGCCTCGTCCCACCTCACGGCTACAGGGTCTAAGGCCGGTGCCGCAGCGGCTTCTGCAGAATGCCTCAAACGCCGCAAATATAGTAATTTAAGCAACAGTTACATATTTGAGCCGTTTGGGGTAGAGACCATGGGGCCGTGGGGCCCGTCAGCCCACAAATTATTTAGGGATATTTCAAAAAAATTGGTCGACACGTCCTATAACCAGAAGGCTGGCCATTACCTTGCTCAGAGAATAAGTATAGCTATCCAGCGAGGTAATGCTGCCAGTGTTCTGGGGACACTGCCGAAAGACAACGATCTTGGGGATATTTTTTATTTGTAAGTTTTGTATTTATTTACATATATATTTTTTTTTTATCCCATAAGTTTTTCTTTGGTTTTTAGATTAATTAGATAGGTTTTTAGATTAGTTTTAGTTTAATGTGTTTTTATTTTAATAATGTTATTAGTATCATAATAATGTCTATATTAAATAAGGAATTATACACAATACAAAGTCTCCATTATTATATTTACTATTTTAAGTTTGCAGTGCCCTACGAGTATGATTCATGACTAGAATTCCCTGTAAAATCTATACTAATATTATAAAGCTGAGTTTGTTTGTTTGGTTGAACGCGCTAATCTCAGGAACTACTTATTCGAATTGAAAAAATATTTTAGTGTTAGATAGCCTATTTATCGAGGAAGGCTATGCAAAAAGTCTCAAATATGGGAAAAATATTCCTTTTGAGAGCTTCCGCTGCGTGCGCTGCGTAAACGGTTCAAGTTATAAAAATTATATACGACGGACTTATTCATCTTAAAAAAAAAAAAAGAGTTAGCATGTGTCTATCTTTTAAAATTGGCTCACTATAACGTTTCAAATGGTAAGCTTACGCTTCACTTTCAACGCTCTGTCTCAGGCAGACGAAGTTGCGCGAGTCAGCTAATATATTATAAGAAGCATGTGTTTATACAATTTCAAAACAAGCAATAAATACATAAATACTGACAAATAACTTTTGGGGTGTAAGTGTTTTTTTTTTTTTTTTTTTTATACTACGTCGGGTGGCAGACAAGCATACGGCTCGCCTGATGTGAAGCGGTTACCGTAGCCATATTAACGCTCGCAACATAAAATATCGCTCGCGCGCCGCCACCCCCGCTGCCAACGCAGCATCTCCTTCCTTTCTGGTGACCTCACTCACTCGCAGGGAATTGTTATTTGGCTGCGGTATTCTGTGAGGTGGAGGTACATTCCCCAGTCGGGTAGCTTACAAATTACGCTCCCTACCTCTCTTTTCGCCAGAGCTTCGTTTGTCAGTCAGCAGGGTGCACCGCGTGCAGGTGAAGTTGACTTTGGTTCAAAGATGTTGATGAACCACTTACACCCCAAAAGTTATTTGTCAGTATTTATGTATTTATTGCTTGTTGTATTGGTTCATGAACATCTTTGAACCAAAGCCATCTTCACCTGCACTTGGTGCACCCTGCTGACTGACAAATGAAGCTCTGGCGAAAAGAGAGGTAGGGAGCGTAATTTGTAAGCTACCCGACTGGGGAATGTACCTCCACCTCACAGAATACCGCAGCCAAATAACAATTCCCTTGAGGGTTGTTGTGTTCCTGCGAGTGAGTGAGGTCACCAGAAAGGAAGGAGATGCTGCGATGGCAGCGCCAAGGGGTGGCGGCGCGCTAGCGAAATTTTATGTTGCAAGCGCTAATATGGCTTCGGTAATCGCTTCACATCAGGCGGCCGTATGCTTGTCTGCCACCCGACGTAGTATAAAAAAAAAAGTATTCGAGACTCTTTGCATCCATCATTTAGCACTAAATTTGAACTGAAAAGCAAAGCAAAAAGTGCGAAAAATAAATCATTGTATTTTAAATAAACAATACAATACAATACAATAACGCTTTATTGCACCAAATAAAATACAGACACAAAAAAAAACAAAAGATAATACAATAGGCGGTCTTATCGCTCTAAGCAATCTCTTCCAGACATTACCTTACCTTAGAATTAACATTAAAATTATTCAAAATATTCCTCACAAACATACACATAAAGACCAAAACTGATTAAAAATAAACGAGCAGAATAATAATTTTGAACACAACGTAACCCCTATTAATTTTCATCCGTGGGACTTTATTAACACCGAATTCTACAATACAGCAAAATTCCTTCTTAACCAAGAAGATTTATGTTTTTAAATACTCTTTTTTAAAACGAAAATTTTATTATACTCCTATTTACCCAAATAATGGGATGAAAGTTTACCATTTACCGTTTTAATTATTATTTACTGCTATTATTTACCGCGTAATTTATTTTTTGTGTAGATTTGATAACATAATTTATAAGGAAATTATAGGGTTTAATAGGTGGGCTATTACGTGCAATTTTTAAAAACACTTAATCTGAGAATTCTTCCTAGTCGTTCACTCTTGACAGAGTGGTCGTGGTCACTTATTGTCGCTCTCCATGACGGTTGCTGCTCTCGCAATCTTTCTCCATCGATCTCTGTCGCATGATGAGCGATGAGATGATGAGCGCATTCAGTCACCGACGTTTTGGTGACAGATTTTATTAAGTCGGTCCAACTGGTTGGCGATCGACCTCGCGCTCTTTTGCGCTCGACTCGTCTCTGCACTACCAATCTTTCCATGGCGTCAAGATTTCTGCTAACGTGTCCAAAGAACTTGAGGATTCGTAGTTGTACAAGCGACGAAAGCCTCTGCCTTATACCTAGTTGATGAGGATGAACACGTTAGAATAATCTGAGAATAGTGGAACCAAAATTTGGAATGGATTTAATCCATGATATTTATTTCATACTAGCTTTCGCCCGCGGCTTCGCTCGCGTGACATTCGGGGCAAACACATGTTTACTCAATAATCAATAGAAGTACTCGTGTAAAATTTAGGATAAAATAGTCCAACTAATCTCGTTTTCCCATATAAACCAACTAATCTCATTTTCCCACACAAACTTTGGACCTCCGTTTTACCCTCATATAGGTAAATTTTGAAAAATATTTTTAAGTAATTCGTGTCCACTACGTTATATTTTCAAATCGATGCCATTATCCTAACTAACGTCCCAGAAAACCATAGAATCGACACCCATATTGATATTATGACATTTCAACCCCATTGCACCCCTACAGAGTTGTCACGTCGGCTATGTTGGATTATTAAATAGTTGTTTTTTTCGTAATCAGCGACCCGATATACCATAAAACCGACCAAGTGCGAGTCGGACTCGTGCACGATGGGTCCCGTACCATTATCTATAAAAACACATTTATTGTATGGGAGCCCTCCTTAAATATTTGTTTTATTTTTATTTAATTATTTATTTTTAAAGTGAATATGTAACTAAATATTATGACTGAGTATTTCAGGCGTTTACCTATTGCCGTTATCAATTGTGAGCAAAAAAAGAACAAAACGATCACGTTTGTTGTATGGGAGCCCCCATAAATATTTATTTTATTCTGTTTTTTAGTATTTGTTGTTAGAGCGGCAATAGAAATACATCATCTGTGAAAATTTCAACTGTCTAACTATCACGGTTTATGATATACAACCTGGTGACAGACGGACGGACGGACGGACAACGGAGCCTTAGTAATAGGGTTCCTTTTTACCCTTAGGGTACGAAACCCTAAAAAACAATACCTATGACGATTTTCAGACTTTTTTTTAACACATTTTATACATTTCAACGCCATCGCACCCCAATAGGAGATGATGGTCACGTTTTCACCCTACGGGTACAATAAATAACAATAATAGGTAATTTCTGGGATAAAAACTATCTTAGGTAAGTATGTCCTTTCCCAGGACTCAAGGTATCTCTCAACCAAATTTTATCTAAAACGGTCTAGCGATTTAAGCGTGAAGAGGTAACAGACATTCTGTCGCATTTATAATATTAGTATGGATTGGCGATCCGAAAACCCGTAAAAACGACACATATATCGATATATAGACATTTCAACCTCATCACACCTCAATAGAGGATGATCGTCACGTTAGCCACGTTGGATTATAAAATAATGGTTGTTTTTGTAATCAGCGACCCGATAAACCATAAAAACAATACCCATGACGTTTTTCACCCCATTTTACTCCTTTAGGGGTTGAATTTTGGAAAATCCTGAAACACGTGTTTACTCATTTAAGTATAGAAGTACTCGTGTAAAGTTTCGGATAAAAGAGTCCAACTAATTTTGTTTACCCATACAAACTTTGGACCCCCGTTTCACCCGCTTAGGGGATGAATTTTGAAAAATCCTTTCTTAGTGCACCCCTAGACGTCATTAGGAACCTACTTGGAATCTCTAGACCCAGCGGTTTGGGCTGTGCGATGATATATAAGTCAGTCAGTCAGTTTCTTCTTTTATAGATTTAGATTATGTGAATTCTGGGAATAGAGACGGTTTCTCCTGCACCGTTACCAGTTAAAATTTGAGCCTCGACTATATTTTGTTGCAACTGGGTTACTCTATTCTATATTGTTATGGTTTATTCTATTCTAAAGTGGTCTTAAATTTCGGAGCAGAATAATCGGAATGCCAATTTTTTTCGGATATTGCGACTTCTGACTGAGTCGGCACGCAAAGGCATAAAGACTCATTCATAAAACTATTAAGCTTTCTTATCTTTTGTTTACATTCACAGATGGTCAAATGCTTTGTTTGTACAACGCTCAAAAAAGTACTGTTTATTTGGTGAGGGCAATTAACTTACCGTTCTTAGGTACCTGCCTAGCATCCAAATGTGCAACAAAAAATAATGACGTAATAACATCTAATTAAACTCGAAAGTAATCTACTTTTAACAAATGAAATAAACAAAACAATCATCCAACTAAAGAAAACAATATTTAATAACTTATCAACTAAAGTAAGCAAATCGAATTGTAAACAATTTGCAGTGAATAATAATGCATTTGCAAAACAATAATTGTCACGTGTCTGCACGTTTGGGCAAGCACACTTAGGCATATTTTTTCTATGCCGTACTACCATCGTTTTTTACTCATGTGGTACCACGCCGCGTAACAACCCCCGCCCGCTCCCTGCACCCCGCGCGGCAACACTCATTGTGTACGGGCGCGGTGCTTGGCAAGTTTCTGACTCAACCATAAAAGATAGACATATGCTGTCGTGGGATAATTTTTATATAATTTTAAGGAGAACATTTCCGTCATACATGATTTCTGTGTAGCTTTAACCATTAAGGCTGAACACGCGACGGAAGCTTAAGAAATGGAGTAACTTGTCTCGTTTTCCCAACATTTCCCTTCACTGCTCTGCTCCTATTGATCGTAGCCTGATGAAAAGTATACTATAACCTGCCCAGGAGTATGAAGAATAATTGTACCAAGTTTCGTTAAAATCCGTCGAGTAGTTTTTGTTTCTATAACGAACATACAGACAGACAGACAGACAGACAGACAGACAAAAATTTTACTGATTGCATTTTTGGTATCAGTATCGATCACTAATCACCCTCAGATAGTTATTTTGGAAATATATTTCATGTACAGAATTGACCTCTCTACAGATTTATTATAAGTAGTATAGATAAGATTTTTGCAAAAAGTAACTCGGAAGGTGTAAATATCTTTAATATACATTTTTTAAAATTTAAGATTAAAGATGGAATTTACCGAAATTCTCCCAGGATATTGGTATACAAATATACAAATAAACTCCGCCAGGACATCTGCTCCGCCAATGGTTACACGCGCACGCCAATTCTGGATGAAGGAAGACACTCTTAAGCTAATCGAGCAGAGGCGGAACTTAAAAGCATCCGGAGCAAAAGTCCAAGACTTGAACAGGTTGTCAGCTAAAATCCAAGCAGGTTGTGGGAGATACCATAATACCTACCTCTGGAAGGTATGTGAGGAGATTGATCTTCTTTCATACAGGAACGAGTCTAGAGTCTACAATAGTATACAAGAAAAAGTCTAGTTATACAAGAAAGTTCGCTCTTTAACCAAAACACTGACTTCAAATTCCTGGGCCATTGAGGATAGTGAGGACAGAGTACAGTGCCGAGCAAGAGCCATTCAAGACACATTCTCATATCAGAAGTCAGAATAGCCATCAACCATCTTAAGAATGGAAAAGCCACCGGAAGAGATGAGATTCCTATTGAAACCATAAGAGCCTTGGGGGAGATTGGTGTGACCATATTTCACAGACTCTGTAACATCATATGGCGAACAGGCATTTGGCCAAAAGAATAGACTCACACGGTATTCAATCCATTACACAAAAAGGGTTCTACAAAGAAATACTCCAATTACCGTCTTATTGCGCTAATATCCCACGCTAGTAAGATCAAGTTACACATCCTTAATGAACGGCTCAAAAACTTCCTAACCAAGGAAATAGAACCAGAGCAGGCAGGATTTGTCAAGGGTAAAGGGACCCGTGAGCAAATATTTATTATCCGACAAATCATCGAGAATTCTCGTGAGTTCAACAAGCCAATATTCATCTGCTTTGTTGACTTTTCGAAAGCATTCGATTCGGTGCAATGGCCATAATTATGGGACACATTACTGCAAATGGGTACACCGAAACACCTAGTGCACTTACTGAGACGCCTCTATGTAGATGGAACCGCATCAGTTAAAACAGACCAGGTCTTCTCAGATAAGTTTCATCCAAGTGCTGGAGTCAGACAAGGGTGCATAATATCTCCACTTTTGTTCAATACATACACAGAACTGATTATGCGTATAACCCTTGAAGACTGGACGGATGGCATAACCATAGGTGGATATAAGATAACTAATCTAAGATATGCCGATGATACCACCCTTTTTGCTACTAGTGGTAGTCGCATGGAAGAACTCCTCCTAAAAATGGAAAGTCAAGCCTAGACTTTGGTTTGAAGATAAAACGCAGCAAAACTAAGATAATGATTGTAAACAGAGCCCAAAACAACTTGCAGAACATAAAACAAATCGCGAACTGCGATGTCGTACAATCCTACATATATCTTGGGGCTCTTATCTCAAATCAAGGGGCCTGCATAGATGAAGTTAAGCGACGTATGGCTATTACTAGGAGTGCGATGGAAAAGCTCAGGAAAATATGGGCCAATAGAAACATCACAAAAGCCACAATGATTCGGCTCGTCAAATCGTTGGTGTTTCCTATATTCTTATATGGCGCAGAAATATGGACTATACGGCGGACGGAGACAAAGAAAATTGACGCCTTGGAAATGTGGTGTTGGAGGAGGATGCTCCGAATTTCGTGGACTGAATTCCGCACAAATTCCTAGACATTAAAGAACGTCTATCCACCTTGGTGCAGAGTCGTATTTTGCAGTTCTTTGGACATGTTAATCGCCGCGGAAACGACTCCATAGAGAGACTTGTTGTGCAGGGGAAAGTTGAAGGCACAAGACCACGGGGCAGATCGCCCATGCGTTGGACCGATCAGATGAAGGCGGCGGTGGGCGCCCCAGTACACGAATGTGCTCGATTGACGACCAGCAGGTAGAGGTGGCGAGACGTCGTGAGGCGAGCTGCTGCCTCATCATGATAACCACGACCACTCTGGCAAGAGTGAAGCGACAAAGAAGATTGGTATGCAACTTGTATACTAATCTTCTGCTGCGAGTTATGGATAGGGTCAACTGACCCTACCCATAACTCGCAGTTGAGCAGCGTGGTGGAGTATGCTCTAAACCCCTTCGTATGAGGGGAAACCCGTATCCCAGCAGTCGGATGAATAAGGGTTGACGACAATTGGTATACAGAGTTGGCGCTGAAAGGTAATAAACATAAAATTGTTACTAATGTGGAGTACGATGGAGTCGTTGCCTGTACCAGACTAATCGCAGTTAGTTATACAACATCGACCGTAGTGCGATAATGGAAGAGTTTTTTGATACCGGGGTCGTCATGCGTTGTAAGGCATCTTACCATCGGTCGCAGCATTTGTCATTCATTAAGCCAAGTCACCTTTGGGCGGCTTGTTCACAGTTCTCCACCAATTTGCAATTAAGCACTATCACACAGTACACTCTTTAAATTATTTTAGGTAATATATTCAAGGAGTGGGATAGTTTGCGGATGAATAATATGCAAAATAAAACTACTATTATTTACTCAGTCAATAAAGGGTTAAAAAAGAACTAATTGAGTATCAATCAAACTAATTGAGAATGTCTTGGAAAAACAATAGCATAAAATAAATTATCGACTCGCATTTTAGTAATTTATCAAACATCACTAATCCCTAAACCATTTATTACCATTACAAAAAAAAAAAAAACTAAGAGAAATAAATTGATTCTTTAAGCGGTCATTAATTGAAATTCAGCCTTAATGTAGACTTGATAAAATATAGCAAAATGATTGAAGAGCTGCCTCAATCAGAAAATGCGGACTACAATGAAATTCAGCGAAAAAAAGTATAATTGGAACATTTACGATTTTTCCCAGGTTCACGTAATAAGTGGCTGTTCTCTCGGGAAATTTTTGCTGCAAAAATATTATCTGTGAGCGACATTTTTCCGACCCTGTCAATGGATTCGATTCGTTAACCTATAAATTGTTCAGAGAACTTCACAGAAATTGCGTGGGTTTTTTCCGGTAACAAGTAAGTATACGACCTGGAACCCTACGGCCTAAGCTGAAACCGAATCCCATCGAATCAAATCAAATCAAAATATCTTTATTCCTTGGACTTTATAAAGCACTTAGAAACGTCAAACAAATTAAATATAAGAACATGTATCTAAATCATTACTACTCTAAATCCGCAGAGCTTAGATTCACTTTCATCACACTAGCTTGATTGTGAAAGTGAATTTATGTGCTAATTCCGGCGACGGGGCTTCTTGAGAAGAACTGGCAAGAAACTCAATCGAATATTTTGATCACCAACAATATGTGTTAGGTTTGAGTTATTGACAAATATTATTAGCTTTGTCGGTAGTGCTTCATCGTTTCTACCAGCTAAGCTAAACACAATTGCCACTAATGTAAGGTGAAGTTAGATTTTCGCGATCAAAAAATCCGGTGGCAATCGGCTTCAGGTTAGGCGGTAGGGCCACTGCTTGGTAAGTAATCATCGCAGTCTATTAATGCCTGTGACACCAGAGGCATCACTAGAGCCGTCAATGACGCATTGTAGAAACTCCTTCACGCCTTTCTTGAAGAACCCCAAACTGAGCCTCCTGGGAAAACCATAGCTGGGAGTTCATTCCACAACCTAATTGCTCAAGGTAGAATACTCCTTTGGAACTATTTCGGGTTTAATGTTTCAGAACGAATTGCCAACCTTTGGTTAGCAGTACGACCATCGAAAGATGCAGTTGGCATAGGGTTGCCATCCATCCGGGTTTCCCAGGATTGTCCTAGTTTGGAGAACGTCCTGGGAGCGTCCGGGCAGAGTTTTATTTGTATAGTCGAGGGTTAAAAGTTTTAAATCACTACCGCCCGCCTCATGCTGCGAATAACCATCTTATCACATGTAGGGATGGTCCTTCAGCCTTGCTTGTACTAAACGAGTAGTTACCATACCTCCGACACAGCTATTAGACGTCGAGTATAAAAAAAATACCGAAGAAAGATGTATTACTTTTAATTTATATTATAACCTTCCAGTTCCATAGTCCTACGAAGAATGTTCACTTGTGCCGCTTACGCTCCTACTTTTCGTCTCATTTCCGCGATAAAAATCAAGTATTCTGATTGGTAGTAATCTACCAATCGGAAATGACCAAATATCGTTTAGCCAATCACAGACCAGCGTAGTCAATAGCTTGAAAGAATGTGTCGCCAGTGCAACTAACTTAAATTAAACATTACAAAATGATACCGAAACTAACAAACCCTAACACACAGAATAAAAAAATAGTACTAGTGATAAAAAACACTAATGAATGTCCGGGTTTTAAGATTCAAAATCCCGAGTTTTCACGCTTCTTATCCTGGTTGCTAGTCTGTCTAATGATAACTACCGGGACCGGTTGTTTAACGTGCCTTCTGAAGCACAAAAACTCATCCATGGACAGGCTATAGTCAATGTTTGCTTAACTTGCATGTCTGATTAGACTGACACGCGCAACGACGCCATCGAGCTTCTCCAAGTGAAGAGGTAGAAGGAATATCGCAATTATTTAAAAAAAAAATATCTCTAGAGCAAGAAGGAATAGGGTCGAGATCGGAGGGAACAGAAGAATCTTGTTGTTGAAGAATCTTGGCGATGCATTGTCATACCAATGACCTTTAATAATAATTAATAATAACCGTCTTACAATTAAATGTTTCCTAGAAAAAAAGAAACGAGTAAACAAAAACGGAAGCTTAATACAAAATTAATTTACTTTCCTTTGAAACAATACGTACAGAAAAATCTTTATAATTTAATTTCACGAATACAATAAACGCTGGTTACACCAAAAAAGCAAATTTACTCTCTAATTAAAATGTTATACAAATTTATAATTTATTCTCAATTTTCAGCGAAATTCATTGAACTTATGTAATCGTCCGGTCGTTCTGTCTGTCCGTTGCGATGAAACTCAAAATTTCGAAATTCTGAATTCGGATTCGTGTAGAGCTGCCATAACCTAGTAACATGTTGTATGGAGTGTTTTCGGGAAAGTCCAAAATTGTAATTTTCAAATTAATACATCTCGAGAGAGTTTTGTGCTATCAAAGTAATTCTTTCACGTGTGGTTTTATTATCGTGACGACCTTACATATAAAACCGAAGAAAACGTTGGTCAAATAGCCTATTCCCTTGAGATGACAGTTTGACAATTACCAATTGAACTGACTGAAGCATGTAGCATCATACCACAGTATAAGTAACAGTACTACATCATACGCACCTCAAATTGATCAGCGCATAATAAAATCTAAGGGAATCGTTTCACGCCACTCAGAACCTTATTCGGATTGGAATTACTTGCGACGAAATTTAGAATTCCATATTATGTATTCGATTGAATCCGTTTGATCGGATTTTCTGCCGTACAGTTACTTTTCTTTACAATAGTATAAAATATTCTCCATGCCAAGGATAGAAAACCAGTTTTATTTAATTTTACTATCCATAGTACTAAAGAAATAATCGAACCAAGGTTACCGACATAGCCCAGCGGATTAGCAAGTTGAAGTGGCAGTGGGCAGGGCACATAGCACGGAGGACGGATGACCGATGGGGTCGAAAGGTTCTCGAGTGGAGACCACGTACCGGCAAGCGCAGCGTAGGACGTCCACCCACAAGGTGGACAGACGACCTCATTAAGACCGTAGGATCGTGCTGGATGCAAGCCGCTTCCAACCGGTCTTATTGGAGATCTAGAGGGGAGGCCTATGTCCAGCAGTGGACTTTCAATGGCTGAGATGATGATGATGATGATCCATAGTACTTGTCTGATTTTTTTTTATATGAAGGGGAGGTAAAAGAAAGCAATCTCCACCGCCCATGGAGATTAGCAACACCAAGGGGTCGCGGATCCGTTGCCAGCCTATACTCCTTTGTTTCTTTCTGGTAACCTCACTCACTCGCAGGAATACAACAACCCTCAAAGAATTCTTATTTGGCTGCGGTATTCTGAGAGGTGGAGGTACTTCCACAGTCGGGCAGCTTAAAAAACACGCTATGCCCTACCTCTCCTTGCGCCAGCATCTCGTTTGTCAATCAACAGGGTGCACCACGTGCAGATGAGGTTGGCTTTGGTTCAATGATATTGATGACCCTCTTACACCCCATTTAGATCTGATTTGAAATATTTCATGGACTTTTGTTGTTGTTAATAAATTGGTTACATAAAGAGTGTTTTTGACCAACTTCCTTAGTTAAAACAATTTTTTGAACTTTGCAGTCACAAGTGGTTTGGAGGTGAGGTACTCGAGTTTTAACTAGTCAAACATACGAACGCCTCGATTTCGATATTCACTATAACATACAATGCCATCTAGTGTCAAACTAAACAAAGCTAAATAAATAAATATTTCTGGACAATGTACACAGCGCCATCTAGTCCCAAATTAAGCGCAAAGCTTGTGTTATGGGTACTAGACAACTGATAAATGTACTTAAATACATTTTTTTTTGTAAATACATACTTATAATACATAGAAAATACCCAGACCAAGACAAACAGAATGTTCATGCACACAAATGTTTGTCTTGTGCGGGAATCCATCCCGCGACCTCTGAGTCAAAGTGGCCGGTTGTAGTACTATTGAGTACTACAACTAGAAAACAGATAACCTTAAATGTTTTTTTTTTAACTACACATAGAAAAATTGTCTTGGTAATTAGATTATTGTTAGAAAACATAGCAATGGCCACTTTGACTCAGAGGTCGCGGGCTGGATTCCCGCACAAGACAAACATTTGTGTGATAGTTGTAGTACTCAATAGTACTACAACTAGAAAACAGATAACCTTAAATGTTTTTTTTTTAACTGTACATAGAAAAATTGTCTTGGTCTGGGTGTTTTCTATGTATTATAATTATGTATGTATTTACAAAAAAAAAAGTATTTTAATATATCATCAGTTATCTAGTAGCCATAGTACAAGCTTTGCTTAGTTTGAGACTAGATGGCCATGTGTAATTTGTCCAGGAATATTTATTTATTTAAAAAGCCATGGTCATTCATACAAATGCTTATCTTGTGCGGGGAACGAACCCGACTCTTGGTTATTTATTTTGTACTTTTAGTTGATCACAAATGCTAATAGTTTGTTCTTTTTGAGAATAACTAACTCGAGAAACGAAGAAGTAATGAATGACATCTTTTTTGCCAATTTCGGCAGAAAATACTAAGAAGAAAGTATATTTTTTTCAATACCGTATAGACTTCGTGAAATGGAAAACGTCGATTTCAAAAGGATTCGTCCGGGGTATCTCGAAAATCTAATATGAAAGCAGATAGACTTACTCGAGCCTCTTACAGATTACAGGGGATTACGTATTTATGTGCCTCAGTTTACATTTTCCCAAACTAAATAACATATTCACTGAAGTGGAGCCAAAAAGTTTGGTAATGTATTTTGTGGCTGCTTTTTTATCAAGTTGCGGTCAAGCCAAATTGGTTCATATTTCAAAACATTGCCCATAAAATATCTCGGTCGATTGATCAAGCTATTAGTACAAAAGTATAATAACCGGAGTAAATAATGGAACGGAAAACGGAAATTACAATCTAATCTAAATGGAAATTATAAAATATATAGTTTATGGAAATTATAGAATACATAGCAAGGAGCTCAATAGCTAATTATTATAAAATCAAAATCAAAATATCTTTATTCCTTGGACTTTATAAAGCACTTAGAAACGTCATACAAATTAAATTTAAGTACATGTATAAATCATTACTACTCTAAATCCGCAGAGCTTAGATTCACTTTCATTACACTGTCTTGAATGTGAAAGCGAATTTAAGTGCCAGTTCCGGCGACGGGGCTTCTTGAGAAGAATTGGCAAGAAACTCAAGGCCGACTCTTTTAATTGCCAATATCGTTACTTACATTAAATACAAATACAATCATTAACATAACATAACAAGAGCAATTCATTTCCAAAATTTATGTAATCTGAGATACAATAGTAAGCCTTTTGAAATACCTAATTATTCGAGGAGTTCGATAGCGTCGTGTTTTAGTCTAATCGAACACGCAAGTTGAGCAACGGCGACCTTAGCCAGACAAACAGATGGGTTTATTTATCTCGAGCTCCTCCATACTTCAGAGGGCACGTTAAGCCGTCGGTCTATTTAACCATTTGTAGGCAACGGAGATGCAAGTTAAGCAACATGGGCCATAGCCTGTGCATGGATGGGTTTACTTATATCTAAATCTTCCGTGCTTCATGATAGTCATTAAGCCAAGTCAGTGGAGTTTTGGCGGCTTGAAAACATCGGCCTACGCCAACCCACAGTTGAACTGCATGGTAAAGTATGCTCTAAACTTTTTCGATTAAGATAAGACCCATATCCCAGCAGAGGGATGAATAAAGGTTGACGTCAACCTCTCTCGAGGTCCGCTAAGCTCATGCCGATTTCCATCGGATTTTTTGATTGCGAATATCAAACTTCGGCTTAGATTTATGGCACTCGTTTTTAGGGTGTAAATGGTTCATCAAGATCTTTGAACCAAAGCCAACTTCACCTGCACGTGGTGCACCCTGCTGACTGACAAACGAAGCTCTGGCGAAAAGAGAGGTAGGGAGCGTAATTGTAAGCTACCCGACTGGGGAATGTACCTCCACCTCACAGAATACCGCAGCCAAATAACAATTCCCTTGAGGGTTGTTGTGTTCCTGCAAGTGAGTGAGGTCACCAGAAAGAAAGGAAGGAGATGCTGCGTTGGCAGCGGGGGTGGCGGCGAGCGAGCTATATTTTATGTTGCGAGCGTTAATATGGCTACGGTAACCGCTTCGCATCAGGCGGGCCGTATGCTTGGCTGCACCCGACGTAGTATAAAAAAAAAAAAAAAAACTCGTAAACACGGGTGCCATAAATCTAAGCTTCACATCGGTAAAGCTACAGGGACTAGCTAAGCTAAACAGCTTAGCCTTGTAGCTTTACCGATTAAGCTGAGATTGTTTGTCAATAACTAACACGTAATGACCTAGTTTTTAGGGTTCCGTACCCATAGGGTAAAAAGGAACCCTATTACTAAGGCTCCACTGTCCGTCCGTCCGTCCGTCCGTCCGTCACCAAGCTGTATCTCATGAACCGTGATAGTTAGACAGTTGAAAATTTCACAGATGATGCATTTCTGTTGCCGTCATAACAACAAATACTAAAAAATAGAATAAAATAAATATTTAAGGGGGCCCCCATACAACAAACGTGATTTTTTGCTCGCAATTGATAACGGCAATAGGTAGATGTTTGAAATACTCACATAACATTTAGTTATATATTCATTTTAAAAATAAATAATTACATATAAATAAAACAAATATTTAAGGAGGGCTCCCATACAGCAAACGTGATCTTTTTGCCGTTTTTATAGATAATGGTACGGTCCCCATCGTGCGCGAGTCCGACTCACACTTGGCCGGTTTTATTTTTAGAATCATTGACGAGCTCGGTGGTCGGATGGTTAGCAATGGCCACTTTGACTCCGAGGTCGCGGGTTCGATTCTCGCACAAAACAAATATTTGTGCGCATGGACATGTCTGTTTGTCTTGGACTGGGTGTTTTCTATGTATTATAAGTATTTATTTACAAAAAAAAATGTATTTAAGTATATTTATCAGTTGTCGAGTACCCATAACACAAGCTTTGCGCTTAATTTGGGACTCGATGGCACTGTGTAAATTGGCCAGAAATATTTATTTATTATTTTATTTATTTTAGAATCAAAATATTCTATGGTAATCGGCTGGTCCCTGATTAGTTTTATGTACAAAATTATTACAACAACCATAAATTATTACTAAACTGTAGAATTTGATCGAAACCTTTACTTTAATAAAAGAAGTTTGTTTTTGAATATTAATTATGTAACTTTAAAGGCTTTGTCCCTTATAATGCGGTTTGGGTTTACAAGCCGAGCAAGGGTTCGAAAAGTAGTTATAACCAGCTGCCACGTTTTGTGTGGACTAAACGTCCAGGGCAAAGGGTCGTGAAAGGCCGCCGGCAGTTTAATAATATATAATATTCGTTAAAAGTGTTATTTTTACTCTAGATTAATAAAAAGGAAATGGGTTTTTTACTTGCTTTGATACAATTTCGGAGTGTAAGTGGCTCACCACGATCTTTAGAGCTAAAGCCAACTTCATCTGCACATGGAACCCCCTGCCGAATAGTCAAAGATGCTCTGACAAAAGAGAGGTAGCGGACAGTGTATTTGTAGGCTGCCCGACTGGGGAAGTACCTCCATCTCGCAGAATACCGCAGACAAATAACAATATCCTTGATATTGTGTTGGGTTTGGGCTTGGGTAATCGTGTATCTGCGAGTGAGTGTGGTAACCAGAAAAAAAAACCGGACAAGTGCGAGTCGGACTCGCCCACCGAGAGTTCCGTAGGTACGTAGTATCATTATTAAATTGGATATTTTTCATTATAAATAAGAAATAATGCGTCGAAAAAAATAAATAAAATATATTTTGCAATGTGTACATCAAGCCCTTTCATATGATACCCCATTTGAACTAGTAGTTTCAATTTGAAATTTCGACACCCTATAAAAAATATAGACCCCCTATTTTTTAAGATCTATTTACAAATGTATAGATTTGAGATTTATTCCTGTACTTGTAGTCTATAACGATGTTACTTGCCAAATTTCATAGTTCTAGGTCAACGGGAAGTACCCTATAGGTTTTGATTCCCTTGAGTGTGTCGAAATATGCGTTTTTTGCTGAATAAACGGCCGTAACTTTTTTCTATGTAAACTTAGCAGTTTGATTTTTTTTTAACTTCATGGGACCGTAGACCTGAGTATACAGTTCAAATTTCAGCTTGATACCTCAACGCATTCTCGAAATAGAAATTCTTGACAGACAGACAGACAGACAGACAGACAGACAGACAGACAGACAGACAGACAGACAGACAGACGGACAACAAAGTGATCTTATAAGGGTTCCGTTTTTCCTTTTGAGGTTCGGAACCCTAAAAAAGGAAGGAGTTGTTGCGGGGCAGCCGCGAACAATATTTCATGTTGCTACATTTAATATGGCTACGATAACCGCTTCATATCAAGCGGGCCGTATGCTTACCTGCCACCCGACGTAGTAAAAAAAAGATGACGTAGGCAAGTCCAAATTACGTGACCAAATCTGTCAGTAAAGACAATACCTGGTATTTTTCTACTATGCAAAACAACTATGGATTACTGTTATTCTCAAAGGTTGACTGGTAGATAATGTTTTTAGCATTGAAACCGCCTTTTGTAGCCTCATATAATTTTATGGTCAATAATATTTAAGTACATAAATATAGTTCCTTGTATTCTCAATAATTAAAATCTAACTTATCTCCAACCGGGCGTTGTATACTGATCATTAGGATTGCACGCATATATATTCCTTCGATCCGCGATTTTTGAAGTTCTTGGCTGGCTTAACCAAATTAGAGCAACGCCTCTAGCGCCACCTAACCTCCCGCCGAAGTTCAAGCCGATTACCATCGGAATTTTTGGATGCGAAAATGGAACTACTGCTTAGATTGTTGCTCAGGTAGTAGAAACCATAGAGCTCTACTGACTAACCAAGAGAATTTTGTAAATTACTTTAACTTAAGATTAATTTTTGGGATCCAAAAATCGATGGTAATCGGCGTCGACTTTGCCGGTAGAGCTACTGGTGATAATAAATATATCTAAATTACATTTTACACACAATCACTCCCATCGCAAATGCAAGTTAAGACGACTTGCGGGAGTGATAAAAGTATTAAGGGATGTCGTGCTCCTCCTTAGGAATTATTTCACTTAATTCAAATTCAATTAAAAAAAGAGGAAAATGATCATATATTTCCCACTCGTATCAAGTGGTGGAAAAAAGGAGAATTTAACAATTCCAGTCTTATCAGTGCCTCGGGACCAACTAAATTAACGAGTGATACGTGACTTGGGAAGTAAAGGAAATAGTACCTATGTTTTTTTCTCTTAAACCGACTTGAGAGAACATTGTGGGAATTCCACTAACAGATTGGTGAGTTAACTGTTATATTGTCTTTGAAATACAATCTGTCATAAAACTAAAATTATATATATTATATCATAAAAATAATAATATACAATGCTTGTGTTTACTTTACTTGTTTGTTGAATATAGCTTTATTTTTATTGGGTCATAAAGATAAAATTTTATTCAACAGTTCATCGCTTAATTATGAATATGAAATTTCACCTAAGTTTGTGAAGTAAACACAAGCATTGTAGTTTGAAACTAACAGCTAAAGGGAATGTTTGCCACCGCAGGCAATCTAAGTTCGAGACAAGTATCTAGTATCTTGTGCAGTAACCTACGTTTAAAAGTAAACGTACGTAAACTTCACTTCAGACCCACCGTACCCCTGACCGTACCTCTGGTGGTACGGTGGATATTTTAAATTTAAACCATACCACTAGCTAATAGTGTTGTAAGCATCATAAATTTAAGCCATTTCAAATAATATAAATTTAATATAATACTCGTTGTATCAGTAGCGGGATTACTATGTAAGTATTTTATTTGTTTTTATTTATTTATATTTTATTTACCATAGAATAAGGGTACAAGGCGGCTGTAAACTTTAGTAAGAAAACCATCAGCTCTCAATGCATAGCCACTGTAGATATAAATAAGAGCAGTACACTAAAAAGCAGTACAGTGCTTCAGAATAAACGACCTGAAGGAATTTCCGAAAGTGACCGTTCTTTATTATATGATATAATTATTATAATATTTAGTTGACATTACTACTTTTCCAAGACTATGTCTACCTCGGGCAAACCATTCAGCTTGATCAGGGTTTAATTTCAATCGCACATCTTCACCGCACGGTTACCCCAATGCGTGAAACCTAAAGTCTTTAAACAGTGACTCACACTCCTGACCTATGGTGCAGAGACTTGGACACTGATCTTCAGGCTGGTTCAGAACTTAAAAGTCGCACATCTAGCTATGGAGAGTGCTATCTTAAGAATCTCTCTCAGGGATCGAATCTGGAACGAGGAAATCAGGCGAAGAACAAAGTGGTTGACGTAGCACTCAAAATCAGTAATCTGAAATGGTAGTGGGCCGGCCACATTTGCCGAGTCAGCTATGGCATCTGCCATCTGGGGCAGGAAAGTCCTGGAATGGATATGTCACAACGAAGAGCCGTTTAGATGGATGGACTTTAAAAAAGTGACTCGAAGCGGGTGGATGCGGAAAGCGGAGTATTGCATATGGTGGAAATCATTAGGTAAGGTCTATCCAGCAGAGGATAGATACAGACTGTAAACGATGATGATAATACTTTTTTAAATAATTTGCACTGGGGAAGATAAGCAAGTAAATGTAGAACTTACCTTATATTTTTAACCGACTCCAAAAAAGGAGGAGGTTCTCAATTCGGCTGTATATTTTTTAATGTTTGTTACTTAATTACTCCATGATTTATAAACGGATATGAAAAAAAACTTTTATTATTTGAAAAAGTATACTTCCAGATTGGTCCCATATCTTTTTCTTCGTCATAATCATCATCAGCCTGTATTCATATAACAAACAAACTAATGAAATAACAAACCTAACAGTAGCTACCTACTGTTAGGTTTGTTATTTTAACCGTTTTGGTTAAAATGTATATATATAACTTTAATCATTAGTTATGTACCTATAACCGACTGATTACCAGCATAGAATTGAACCACCCCTCTTATCACGAGGGTGTAAACAACATAGGTATAAAGTAATAGGGAAGAGGGGCACCAGCAACACTACACAACAGAACAGAACAGAACTACCGGATAATAATGCCATCACCCTATGCCAAACGTTCTGATTATAGCCAATTCTCCCCAATATGATGAACAAGTCTATAGGTTTAGCCTATGTTCAGCAATGGATGTGTTTTGGCTGAAATAATCATAATGATTATGAAAATCTGTAAGCCGATAGTCAATATTAAAGTTACCTTACAAAAAACAAATTGTATAATAATCGACTGTGTCTGCTGCTTCAAGGAGAAATCTTTCTGTACGTTTTTTCTACCCGCACGTAGAATTATTTGCTAAAATATTCACGTAAGTCTCGTATCTTACACGACGTTATCTCAGATTATATTGTTCTTGTTTACAATATATTTAGTACTTTTTTATTTGCCAGCAAAGAGCCTTCTACATTTTTAGATTACTCTGAGATCCGTTATTTGCATAGAGAGTTCTGGCGTAGGCTTTGGGACACTTGATGTTTGAAAATGACAACCCAATATTCATCCTAAATTTCTTATTAGTATCGGGCTTTCGCCTCAGGTTTCTGTTCAATCGATGGGGTTTAGAGCGTACTCCATACTGCTGAAATGCGAGTTGGTGGATACTAATGTAAGTAAGGTGTTCGCTACTCACCATTTTCTTTGACCCATAGCCAACTTCACCTGCACGAGGTGCACCCTGCTGATTAACTAATTAAACTCCGGGAAAAGAGAGGTAGCGTTATTAGAAGCAGGCCTAAGAAAGTACCTCCACATCACAGCAGATCTCAGGCAAATGACAATTCCTATAGGACTAGAGGGTTGTGTATCTGTAAATAAATAAAATGAAAGAATTGCTGCGATAGCAGCAGGGGTGCAGATAGGCGAGCTATTAGACAGACTACTGACATTACTTAACTTACGTGATTGATTACCCTGGTAGATTATTGGTTGGGTATATGATAATGGTAAATGACGAACAGCACAACATGTTCTCTGGGAGTGTGAGCTTTGTGGATAGGAACGGGACATGTTGAATTCCTTGCATGTCGCATCCGGATTAGCATACAATTCTGATTTGTACTAACAAATCAGAATTGTATGCTAATCCGGATAGGAAGAATATAACAGGAAGAATTACGAAGCGTTTACACCATTTTGCAATTACTATTATTGGAATCGATGTGTTGTGTAACAAACTCACTGTTTTAGTTCCCCAACCACGTTAGATATTCAAAATCTGTGGTGCACGGCAGTTGACCTTTTTTCTTTTTTAGGGTTCCGTACCTCAAAAGGAAAAACGGAACCCTTATAAGATCACTTTGTTGTCCGTCTGTCTGTCTGTCTGTCTGTCAAGAATTTCTATGTCGAGAATGCGTGGAGGTATCAAGCTGAAATTTGAACTGTATACTCAGGTCTACGGTCCCATGAAGTTAAAAAAAATCAAACTGCTAAGTTTACGTAAAAAAAAGTTACGGCCGTTTATTCAGCAAAAAACGCATATTTCGACACACTCAAGGGAATCAAAACTTATAGGGTACTTCCGGTTGACCTAGAACTATGAAATTTGGCAAGTAACATCGTTATAGACTACAAGTACAGGAATAAATCTCAAAACTATACATTTGTAAATAGATCTTAAAAAATAGGGGGTCTATATTTTTTATAGGGTGTCGAAATTTCAAATTGAAACTACTAGTTCAAATGGGGTATCATATGAAAGGGCTTGATGTACACATTGCAAAATATATTTTATTTATTTTTTTCGACGCATTATTTCTTATTTATAATGAAAAATATCAAATTTAATAATGATACTACGGAACCCTCGGTGGGCGAGTCCAACTCGCACTTGTCCGGTTTTTTTTTTATACTACGTCGGGTGACAGACAAGCATAAGGCCCGCTTGATGTAAATCGGTTATCGTAGCCATATTAATGTTCGCAACATAAAATATCGCTAGCGCGCCGCTACTGACGCAGCCGACGCAGCATCTACTTCGTTTCTGGTGACCTCACTCACTCGCAGGAACACAACAACCCTCAAGGGAATTGTTATTTGGCTGCGGTATTCTGTGAGGTGGAGGTTTATTCACCAGTTGGGTAGCTTACAATTACGCTCCGTACCTCTCATATCACCAGAGTTTCGTTTGTCAGTCAGCAGGGTGTACCGCGTGCAGGTGAAGTTGGCTTAGGTTCAAAGATGTTAATGAACCTCTTACACCCTAAAACCTTCACTTAACTAGCCATCTCTTTGGGCTTTTAATGCCTTATTTGCCATATTGCTGTCTCTCATATTGCCATGAGAGAAAGTCAAATTTCAAAAGCTTCCGACTCCTACTAATTTCTTCTGATTAAATTTGTTTTGACTTCCAAGGCAGCCGTTGGTTTACCCCCGAGACTGTATGAAGTGGACTTCATTGTTCATTGCCTTTATGGTGGTCGCCGTTGTTAATCCTGGCTACACAGGAGACATGATGGGAATATACATATAAATAAAATAAAATAAATAAATATTCCAGGACAAATTACACACGGCCATCTAGTCCCAAACTAAGCAAAGCTTGTACTATGGGTACTAGATAACTGATATAATACTTAATTATTTTTTTTTGTAAATACATACATATAATACATAGAAAATACCCACACCAAGACAAACAGTCATGTTCATGCACACAAATATTTGTTTTGTGCGGGGATCGAACCCGCGACCTCGGAGTCAAAGTGGCCATTGCTAACCATTCGACCACCGGGCTCGTCTATATGGTAGGCCTCCGCCCCGTTTGATGGTAAATGATGAATATTAGGAAGCTATATTGACAATTTTAATTCTCCGTCGAATATCCTCATACACATTTATGAGAAAAATCTGAAGAATATGTCTTTGAAATTAAAAGCTTTTCAAAGTTAATATTTAAAATCTTATAATATATTATAATTTCCGTTCCTAATTTCAAAATACATCAGAAATATGAGGAATGAGGTACGCGTTTACCATATAATATGTAAAGTGACACCCAAAGCATTTTCCGGGCGGGAGCCATCTGCTCATTCCGCCCTCAATTATTCAAAGAATCTTTCTCTTGCATTTTGGATAATGAAATTTTAATAATTTTCCTCTCTTAAGTCAGCACTTATCCCTCTGATGTTATTAATTTTATTATATTCCTTTTTAATAATCTATTTTTTTTTTTTTTTAAATATCGTATTTAGAACTTTGTTTACTATGTCGGAAGGCAAATAAGCGTACGGCTGGCTGGTCTGAAATAATCATAATAGCATAGTAAATATAACCAGTATTTCTAGCCTAGTATATTATTCAATGTCACCTCAGCTGCCATCGCATCAACTTCTCTTCAAGACCCCGAGCCCCGACTGGTAATCTCGCTTTTTCATGTCGGGTGGCAGACAAGCATACGCCCCGTCTGATGTCAAGCGGTTACCGTAGCCAAATTAACGGTCACAACACAAGATATCGCTCGCGCGCCACCACCCCCGCTTCCAACGCAGCATCTCCTTTCTTTCTGGTGACCTCACTCACTCGCAGGAACACAACGACCCTCCAGGATAATTTAACTTTGGTTTACAGTGAGTTAGAAGCACAACACGGAGTACCTCTCTTTCGCCAGAAACTTGTTTGCTAGTCATAGTAAATGAGCCACTTATATGGCAACCTTGACATTAACCTTTTTACCGCCAAATACGAACGAATCCCTCATTCGGTCACAGAAATAAATTAATAGTTTAAAAAACATTAGAAAAACACGCTTATATAAATGCACCTGATCGTGTTCAAAGTCCATTACGTGGCCTTTCTCACAAGTGCAAACACGACTATGATACGATATTCCATCATGGAATGCCTATCTTCCGGCTTCATCATCAGACCTTGAAATCTAATCGTGGTCAAAGTTCATTACAAGACTTTTCTAAGAAATCCAAAAACAGCTGTGATACGATGTTCCATCATGAAGTTCCAGTTCATATCTTTCAGCTCCATCATCAGATTAGTTCGACAGTACCGTATTGTTCATCACGATACGATCCTTGGAAGATGGTTAAATTAGTTACCTTAGATTCCATTACATACAGGTCGACCTAATAAAAGCGTGTTAAAAATTCAGTAACGGGCAACATTTTCCTTGTGCATAAAATGCTGTAGTAAATGTGTTAATTTGTTTATATATATACAATACAATATATACGTACATATACATATATATAGAACATATAATATATATAACTAGCGACCCGCCCCGGCTTCGCACGGGTGCAATGCTGATACTAAATGTACTACAGAAGGTCTTTGCGCTTTGTCCTATCCAGTCCTTCCCCAGTTATAGGCACACGCCGCCGGCTCCGCGGCCGGTACCGCCACAGCCGTTATGTCCCTGCATTTTAAATGTGTAATATCTTCTAAACTATTCATTTAAATTACATGCTGTGAAGGGCCATATTGATCTATATTAAATGCGCAATGTATTTAAGGTACTTAATTGGATAAGGATTAATTCTGTATTGCTTAAAATCGCTTCGTAAATAAGGCATTATTTCTTGTAAAAAGCAAAGGATAAAATAACGGTTATTGTGTGTTACCACTAAGAGATAGACGTATACCATCGCAAACTTTTTTGTAGACCATTTTGAGGTGAACAATACTGTACTACATTATTTTGATCTATCTCGTTGGGTTCAGCCAGCGTTTGCAATGAAAGAGCAAAAAAATGTGTTTATTTACGACATCACATTAGAAACCTCTAAATTATCAGTGTTTTTCTACTATGTTATGCATATATTATACATATAAACTTTCCAGTTGAATCACTCTATCTATTAAAAAAAACCGCATCATAATCCGTTGCGTAGTTTCAAAGATTTAAGCATACAAAGGGACATAGGGACAGAGAAAGCGACTTTGTTTTATACTATGTAGTGATTACAAACATACATCTCGTTGTAATTATTCTTCTTCAAAATAAACGATTTTTTTTCACTTTTGACAACCCTGAGGGTTGTCAAAAGTTGTTATTGACTGAGTTACTTGTTGTTACAAGCATGAGGCAGGATTTGTATATTATTTGAAACTAGGCTCTTACAATATTTCTATAAGACGAGCTCGGTGGTCGAATAAAGTGTATTTAAGTACATTTATCAGTTGTCTTGTACCCATAACACAAGCTTTGCGCTTAATTTGGGCACTCAAAAAAAAATCGGTCAACAAAGCAACAATAAAAGCGTTGTCAAAAATTTCCTGTTGGTCCAACTAAATAGTTTGCTACTATCACAGAAAGAATATAGTGCTCATTGCAACGTTTTTATTGTTCAGTGTTTGTTGTGATAGGAACAACACAGCTTTTGTTACCATGGAAACGTTATTAGATAATTAGCTCGGCCGACAATGGAACGTAGTAGGTATATTAAAGTATAAGTTTGTCACAAAAATCTAACAAATTAACTAACGCTGTAGTGTATAAGTATCTTTTGTAAAATTAACAATTTTAATTATAGCAATATAAAAGTTGTCATGTTTACAAAGTACCATGCATTACAATGGCAAAGTGTGCGCGGGCGCGGGGCAAGAAGGGGGTGACGACGGTGACGTACGGACACACAGGTTGCATCATCCATCCAGTTGCGTCATGCGCGACGCGCGTTCTTTCCTAATAATCCATTTAATTTTGTAATTTAAATGCTTGTCAAGCAATTTTGAGTCTGTCTTCTATCGTCTTTTACATAGCTGGTGTACTGTAGGTCTGTGTGGACATTCAAACGGTCGATTTTCTTGAACGCTGAAAGAAAAGTTACAACAGTACTGTGATAGTGCATTTTTACCTACCTACAATACAATGGAGGAATTGGAAGAATTCCTTCATGACGCCAACTTGGGACATCTTGTCCACAATATGATCGGTAAGTCTTCTTATAACGTACCTACCTACCATCTACCTTACATGTTTTATTGAAAATAGCTAATTTTTTATTCACAATAAACAGTTATTGTCGTACACTTAGAATTACAAACATGCTTTGTTGAGGGCTACATGCGACGAACTGTGCTCAACAATACTCAACATTGTTAATGGGACAATTTGGGGTGCATGTAGGTTATGGTCACAAAAGTAGTAAGCGAATAGATCTGAATAATAATTTCAGATGCCCATGGGGACATTTTCTTTTTCCTTTTTTTGTAGAACAAGGAGTAACTCTAGATGTTTTACTAATAGCTAACGATCATGAATTCAGTCTGCTCACACCACAAGGTGATAGACAAAATCAAATTACGAGCTGCATTGCAAAAATTATGCGCCTAACTCAGCGGCCCATAATGTGCAGTTAATAGCCGGGCACTGCGCCCTACCTCTCTTTTCACCAGAGCCTCGTTAGTTGATCAGCGATGCGCCACATGCAGGTTGGCTTTGGCTCCCTGATGATAATGAGCCACTTACACCCTAAACGCTACACAGTACACACTACAATTTATAAATCTATCTGCAAAGAAATAGTATCATAAAAAAATCTTTACTTACCTATCTATCTTGTATGTTATAAAAGTTATCAACCTTTTTAAAAAACTGTATATTTTTTTTCAGGATTGGAATTTACAATTGGATGCAGAACTAGCAACCTCAGAAGCATTCGACTTGAAAACATTGGGAAGTGGAAACGGCAGGAGTCTGCGTCGGCTTTTGATGACAGTAACTATTGGAAGACTTACTTGCAAAGGCGGATAAACTGAACTCACGCGATCGCGCTTTTATTGTAAAGCTAATATAATATCAAGCATATTTGTCTAGCGCAACAAACTTGACAGGCATGCTTGATCAACTGAGGCAAGTATTGTTAATTTTAGGGTACCTACCTACTCACAATAAATACTTACTTATAAATTATGTTGTTCTTAATTTTACTATAATTTCCTTTTTTGTACATAATTTACTAAGCTCGTTTTGGTACCCTAACAAAGTTAGTTTGTCTCTCTCAATGTTATGTTTATGGGTGTTTACACATCAGAAACTACATTTCAAGCCTCGCTTTTACTGCTACGGTGACCTGGACAGGTGCCTGCTGTACAGTCTGTCACCGGTGCATTGATAGTATATTAAACAATAGAAGAAATATTTTAGAAGTGCTTATATATTGTACTTTTTTAGAAAAATATCTAATTTCGAACTATGATAGTATACATAAGCATTTCTAAAATATGTCTTCTATTGATTGAATATACTATCAATGCACCGGTGACAGACTGTACAGCAGACACCTGTCCAGGCCACCATTGCAGTAAAAGCGAAGCTTGAAATGTAGTTTCTGATGTGTAAACACCCATAAACATAACATTGAAAGAGACAAACTAACTTTGTTAAGGTAGCAAAGCGAGAGAATTTGCTATGGCAACTAAGGTGCTTTGCTGGGAAAGCAAAAGAAACTTCGCTTTAGGAACTAAGTTTCTTTGCTGCGGAAACAAAAGGAGATCTGCTGCAAGAACAATGTTGCTATGCTGGGATAGCAAAATGAGAGTGGATCAATAAAAAAAAAACTTTGTTATGATAGCAAAAATTTTGTACAGGTTACAAAACAGAATAATTGTCGGCGCAACAAAATTGTGTTGTTCTACTGACAATATCGAATTGTTGTAGTATTAAGGCATACTGTTGTTAAAAATATTGTTGCGCTAACAACTTGCTTCATAACAATAAAAACATTGCAGTAGAGACTATACACTATGAACGGCTCCCCCCTGTTAAAGTTTTGTTGTCGTACCCAACAATATTTTTTTCTGAGTGGGACTACATGACGCTGTGTAAATTGTCCAGAAATCTGTCACTGCATCGTGGTCAAATCCCACACACATCTTGTGAGTCGGATGCATCCATAGGCTTCGATGACTGCTTCCATCAGGCGAATCGTATGCTTGTTTGTCAACTTAATGAGTAGTTTAAAAGCTACCTAGGTAACAGAAGCATATTAGAACAGTACTCAGATCCTTAGGTATACTTTCTAGGCAGTTTCATTAACTTATCGGTATATCAGTCAGTCTGACATATTGAGGTCACAGCAAACTATCTGCATCAGGATCGGGGATTGTTAGCCATCCGTCAAGTGTCAACTTTGACGACATTCATCGATGCCTATTTGACGTGAACTATCAGTCGCTCGATGTTCGGATAGGTATAGATAAGGAATGTAATCAAACCATTATATTACTGTCAACAGAACATAAATAATAATAAATATTTCTGGACAATTTACACAGCGCCATCTAGTCCAAATTAAGCGCAATGCTTGTGTTATGGGTACTAGACAACTGATAAATGTACTTAAATACATTTTTTTTTGTAAATACATACTTACAATACATAGAAAACACCCAGACCAAGACCAACAGACATGTTCATGCACACAAATGTTTGTCTTGTGCGGGAATCGAACCCGCGACCTCGGAGTCAAAGTTGCCATTGCTAACCATTCGACCACCGAGCTCGTCAAAACATATTTATTAAGTATATAGCATTATATATGAGATTCCATTAAAAGAATCTGGTCGACTGAACCTTGTACAGGATCCTTTTATAAAAAAAATTGGTTGTCTGAAAAGTCGGTTTTCGTGATAATGTCATAAGGAAAATCAGTCGATGGAGTAGAAGAGAGATAGATGCGTCACAAGCCGAACGCTTAGGCCGATCGTGCTCACGTTCGGCTCAGGCGGAATGTGACAATGAGTCATGGGTTTTCGTGCGTGCAGCCGGCGTTCATCGATTATAAGACGTTATCATGTCAAAAACGTATTTTAAAATAATACACGGGAATGGGGATGTTTGATATTTTTTCTGACACCAGATGTTGCTAGGTGGGCGTCGAGTCCAGAATGTCAAAATGTACTGTATTTTTAGACAGTGAAACTTCAAGACAACAAGACGTCAACAAAACATTTGACAAGATGCTATGAATTGACAGATGATTGGACCCTACGCTACAGTGCTGTCAAAAGACCCTCATTAACGCGATCCCGCATGTAGGGTATTTTAACATACCTCTAATATTGCCTGACGTTTCGACCAGGAAAATTATCGTCCGTAAACCGACTTTACAGATTTGATTATCTGTATTTTAGATACCTACATACAAGAATTGCTCGTTTAGTTACTTAAATATGACCTAAGATTTTGAATAACCATTTGAAGATTATCATAAAAGTTCGAAATTAACCACAATTTTAAAAGGGTGTGATTTTATCAATTACCTAATGCATTTTCATTGTCCTAATAAATTATATTTGTTCCTATAATTACAGATTTATCACCTAAATGGAATCACCAAATAATATAAAAAGGCTTACTTAAAGATCAATTAATAATTACTTGGAAACAATATCAATCATCAAATAATTATATTGGGATTTCAAAATAATGAAATTGTCACTAAAACAGAATCACCATACAATGTGAAAATGTTTACCTTAAAATTAATGTATAATCACTGAAAAATATTCATCATCTAGGATGACGGAAATAGAATATACTATATATAATCCTATTTCCAATGACAGGACACGAGAAAACCCTAACCTAACCAAAAATCAACTCAAATCTAACCAAAACATGATTTATTACATTGACCAAGTAATGGTAACACTCGTCAGTGAATATGACACCAATTTGACTCCGCCCCTATTAGCCATTTTTTCATTAAATTAAGGAGCTGATCTATTATAAGTGACAGATCTATTATTTTGATGATCAAACGAATTAAATGATACTAATAGTTTGTTGATTAGATTTATAAGGTGAAAGATTTGCTATTTTAGGTACAAATGTATTATTGCTGCTCGTGACTTACTTTTTAGAGGACAGATCTTATATTCAGACTATATAAAAAAAAACCGGACAAGTGCGAGTCGGACTCGCCCACCGAGGGTTCCGTAGGTACGTAGTATCATTATTAAATTTGATATTTTTCATTATAAATAAGAAATAATGCGTCGAAAAAAATAAATAAAATATATTTTGCAATGTGTACATCAAGCCCTTTCATATGATACCCCATTTGAACTAGTAGTTTCAATTTGAAATTTCGACACTCTATAAAAAATATAGACCCCCTATTTTTTTAGATCTATTTACAAATGTATAGTTTTGAGATTTATTCCTGTACTTGTAGTCTATAACGATGTTACTTGCCAAATTTCATAGTTCTAGGTCAACGGGAAGTACCCTATAGGTTTTGATTCCTTTGAGTGTGTCGAAATATGCGTTTTTTGCTGAATAAACGGCCGTAACTTTTTTCTACGTAAACTTAGCAGTTTGTTTTTTTTTTAACTTCATGGGACCGTAGACTTGTGTATACAGTTCAAATTTCAGCTTGATACCTCCACGCATTCTCGACATAGAAATGTTTGACAGACAGACAGACAGACAGACAGACAGACAGACAGACAGACAGACAGACAGACAGACGGACAACAAAGTGATCTTATAAGGGTTCCGTTTTTCCTTTTGAGGTTCGGAACCCTAAAAGTGATCAAACTATAATTTAAGATACATATTTACATTAAGCCGATGATTTATATTTAGAGACAGTGTTGATTAAAATGATGACTAATATATTTCTTGGGGATAGATATTATTATTAGGGTACTGCAGATCAGTGACACATCTAAACTTAGGTCACAGACAATATTGTTCCCATTTTAAAACAGCTCGGGCTTTTACCAATAGGACTCGGTACATTATTAGGTCTTACTGCAAAAATCTGATTTTTGAGTAGAGCGAGCAAGGCTTATACACGCCGATAAGTTACTTTTGGAAATGAATAGACTCCAAAACCATTGAGCCGATTTTGATGAAACTTGTCATAAATTGAGTTCGATCATGTCCTTGAGGATTGATCATCAAATATATTTTCCATTGAAATCAATGGAATGCATACACTCAGCGAATCTACTCGCTCCACTCAACGTCGATTTCGGCCCCGTGGGCTAGAATCCGGCCTAATATCACAAGCCGTCATTTCACAGTATTTTTTAAAGGCTCTTCCATTATCAACACATCCTTAACGAATATCCAATAATCGACATTCTATGTTCCTCACGCATAAATATTGAATGAGCGTATTCTAGGTAAGATGTGGCCGGCAAGAGAATATTCTGTTTTATTTTAGGATTACACCAGATACAGTTATATTCTAAAGGCGCAAAGGATATTTATGACACAAAATGAAAAAACTAGGCTTCACAGTACCAGTAACTAGATAAATATGCGGAACCCAGAGAAAAATGGCATTGATAATTATAAAATATAAGTTTGATTTATGGTAATTTAAGCCTCCTGGTTTAACGTCAAGTTTATGTATTAAAACTCACTCTTGAGGACTTATTTATTAAGCTACTAAAGTGATAAATAATTCAAGTTGAAAGTATTAGTCTGTACTTTAGATGGTATAGAAACGATGGGAGTGACTAGCGTGACACTCTGCTCGACGCCTGCCGACTAAAAGCTTCCGGTAACGTCACACACTCTAAGCTTGGCGCCGCAGGTGATTTTTTTAGAGACGAACAATCGAAATCAATGAAAAATGTAACAGGGTACATAATACTACCATATTATTACGATAAAATGTAATATGGTAGTATTATGTAACCAGTGACACAGACAGGAAGTGACATTTGATAGAAGATCATAAGCATTCTTTGATTGACAGGAAATGATTAAATACAGAATAAGATTCAATAAGAATTATTTGTTTTATAACTACAGATTTCATCATCATCATCATCAGGTCATTTTAGTCTCCACTACAGGAGCACGACCCTCTCTCGTCCGTCCCTGACAGAAGGAGGATTTGGCCTTCACTCCCCACGCTGGCCAGATAGGTTAAGGAGATGATCGATGTTTTATAATGTATTTCCCTTAGTCGCCTTGTAAGACATCCAGGGGAAGAGACGGAGTGATTCTATTCTAGTCTGCCGAAAACCACACGGCCAACAGATTTAACAGCAATTAATAAACCAATTTTGTGCCTTAAGAGTAAGTACTAAATTATGTAAGTACTAAAATTATCTGAAAATGGCAGCACTTCCCTCTCCCCCGTACGCGATATTCCATAGTCTTTCCTTAGCGTAATAAATTCCTTCCTCCTAATAATAAAAACCTTCATCTATCCAGTGGTGTGGTTGAATTTTAGATGGAGATGATAGATTTGTAGCTGTAACACCAAACTTTATCCCCCGATTTTGTTATCATTCCTTTTTAGGGTTCCGAACCTCAAAAGGAAAAACGGAACCCTTATAAGATCACTTTGTTGTCCGTCTGTCTGTCTGTCTGTCTGTCTGTCTGTCTGTCTGTCTGTCTGTCTGTCTGTCTGTCTGTCAAGAATTTCTATGTCGAGAATGCGTGGAGGTATCAAGCTGAAATTTGAACTGTATACTCAGGTCTACGGTCCCATGAAGTTAAAAAAAATCAAACTGCTAAGTTTACGTAGAAAAAAGTTACGGCCGTTTATTCAGCAAAAAACGCATATTTCGAGACACTCAAGGGAATCAAAACCTATAGGGTACTTCCCGTTGACCTAGAACTATGAAATTTGGCAAGTAACATCGTTATAGACTACAAGTACAGGAATAAATCTCAAAACTATACATTTGTAAATAGATCTTAAAAAATAGGGGGTCTATATTTTTTATAGGGTGTCGAAATTTCAAATTGAAACTACTAGTTCAAATGGGGTATCATATGAAAGGGCTTGATGTACACATTGCAAAATATATTTTATTTATTTTTTTCGACGCATTATTTCTTATTTATAATGAAAAATATCAAATTTAATAATGATACTACGTGTAGGTACGTAGTATCATTATTAAATTTGATATTTTGGAACCCTCGGTGGGCGAGTCCGACTCGCACTTGTCCGGTTTTTTTTTTTTTAATTGCTTCCCTAATGCACAGAATCTAAGGAAGCAAATTTAAAGACGAGATATTCACGTCAATAAAAAATAGAAAAGGTATTCGGACACTGTAATATATTTACATAATAATTATCTTTAACAAAAGTATAAAATGTGGTTAAATACCCACAGGGGCAGTAGCAAATAAAGAAATTTCATTTCTAAGTATTTTGTACAATGTATGGCAGAGTAAAGAAAAGATTCCAGCTGTCAGATTTAAATTTCAAATGCGTATGGCAATAAAACAATATAAGCGTCAAAATACCAAGATTCATAAGCTTGGGGAATTGATTCCGCGCGCCTCGCCATCACCAAAGTACGTATGAACTATACGTACCAGTAAGGTGACACTACGTTTTATAGACATGGTTAGACGTGGCAAACATGAGATATAGAATGTTTGTATAGCGTTTTCATATAACTGTGTGACAGATTGCTACCCTTTCCTTTGAAAAAACCAACCCGCTGCGAGACAGATCGTGTCTGTCACCCAGATGTGACAGAAAAGATGAAAAAAAAAAATATGCAAAATTGCAGCAATGTATGCACACTTGTCTTGGATTTTCCAAGTATTCAATATACTTTTTATATATTTGTGGCAATAAAGTAGCTTCAATTCATATTATTTTTTAATGTGTAAAGCTCAAGTGTGCTCCTCGCCCGAAGTAAAGCGCAGGTGCGGACCACCATCACTACGATTAGCACTGCGCTTGCAGTTTGACTCACCCCTTAACGATCTATGTAAATATTTCGTCACGCTTCATCTAAAGGACCCAGGATTAAAATAAGTGGGAAATACGTGTCCCGGCAGTGAATTACTCAGCTTTATGGTTCGGAAAAAACATTAATTGGCGAACTTTTTGATGAGCGATGAAACAACTGCATCCTATGAGGATTAGATCTTAAAGCAGCATGAGTGGCTGGCTATAAGAAGGAAAGGAAAATGGATAGAGCTCTTTAGAACATTCATCATGATAGATATGGTAGAAGACACTCGGACTACCAATGATAATGAGAAGCTGCAGGGATTCGAGCGTATTAGTAACCTCAGAGTTCCCCATAATACGGAGAGCACGACGCTGTAATCGGTCAAGAGCATAAAGTAAGTACTTGGGAGTACCATCCCAGAAATGAGAACGATACTCCACGTATGAGCGAACTTGTGCTTTATGACAAAGCTCGGGCGTGAGGAACCGTCTCAGTTCAGGATTCCCATTTTCTCAGAGTTGCAATGACACTTTTAATGTAGTCTTTGGAAATGAGATCGCTCCTGATATTCATGCCCAAGATGTTGAGGCAGTTTTGAACCAGCGAAGAGTTATTCTCAAGAACAGGCAGATAAAGAAACCTTTGCAATGATAGAACACACCGAGTTTTTTTTTATTGAACTTCAACATGACGTCCGAGCTTATTTAGCAATGCGGTCTAAAACCAGGGACCCTACCACCGAAGCTGAAGCCCATTACCATCGGATTTTTTTAATGCGATCATGACACTACTGCTGCATCAGCAGGTCATTTTAGTCTCCACTACAAGAGCACGGCCCTTTCTCCTCCGTCCCAGACAGAAGGAGGATTTGGCCTACACTTCCCACGATGTTTTATATTGTATTTCCCTTAGTCGCCTTGTACGACATCCACGGGAAGAGACGGAGAGATTCTATTCTAGTCTGCCAGAAACCACACGGCCACTACTGCTTAGATTGTTGGTAATTATGTTTAACTCAGCTGGAAGAAACCCTAGAGCGCTACTGACTAAGCTAGAGGTGTTTGTTAATAAAGTTTAACCTAAGACTAATTTTATTAATCAATTGTCCCTGATCGAGTTCAAAGACAAATTCCCGTCTTCTATCATTTATATCGTCCATACCCGTCATGGATCGTCCGACACATGAAGTGTGCTATCATCTGCATAGCAATGAATCTTACCTAGTGATAACATATCATTTAAATGCAGTAGAAACAGTGTGAGCGATATGACGGAGCCTTGTGGGACTCATGCTTTTGTATGCATAAAGGGCGAGGTCTGTGCATTTAATTTAATCTGTAACTTGTTAATAAAATGATTTTATCAAATCAAAATATGTACGCTTTAGCCCTGATACATAATGATTTCAATCAGCAACCATTCTCTGACAATCGGTACTCCGATGAACTGTTAGATAATATTTTTAATTTTGATGTGATAACTTCTTATAAATCGATGAACGCCGGCTGCACGCACGGAAAAGCATGCCTCATTGTCACGTTCCGCCTGAGCCGAGCGTACAAGCGATAGAGAGGCAACATTGTCCGAAGCGTTATGGCGGCGTATCTATCTCTCTTCCACTCCATCGGCCGATATTTTCTTCTGACGTTATCACATAAAACTATCGTCCGTAAACCTTAGATTAAAACAAAAAGGGGAAGATACGGTATGTCCTTACATCGATTATTCGACAACTGTGCTAATTACAACTACATGCAAAAACTTACCCCCACAGATACATTTAAATTGTCGTGTATATTGTAATCAATGACAGAGACAGGAATGCGTGCTCAAACTGTAGTGCGAACGAAATAATAATATCAATCACTGGTACGCACCCACATGTAACACTCGCGCGCGTTTTCGTTTATTCTATCTCGTTTTCACAAACCATTGCATAATATTTTTTAAAGAAATTGATTTTAATATAATTTTAAATTCTTTTAAATACTTACGCATGAAAGGTAATTGCAGTAGACTTTTTTTGTTTTCCTGAATGGTTGAGGCACTTGTCAAATGAACAAGAAGGCATTCTGACTGAGATGCATTAAAAGTGTTCAAACGCGCAGTGAAACGGGACGTTTTCACGAAACAAGGTTCCGCTAATGACTGAGGATAGTGCGTCAGCGAGACGCAGTTTTGTTGTCTCATGCGCTGTGACTAGGTACCGTATCTTCCCCTTTTTGTTTTAATCTAAGCCGTAAACCAACTTTACAGACAACCATTTTCTTTTTTGTTAGTGGTGTTTGTACGTGTGTTATTTCTATTGCTCGTCAATAACACTTTCTTACTCTGAGCCGCAAGAAATGAAAATAATTTATTCTCAAACCGGAGAGAACTAACTGCAGTCCAGTCGCATGTGACGTGTTCCTTAAACCTGTGTATACAAATTATGATTATGACGTCATTACACCAGCTGGTATTATGTAAACTACAAGACGTGTCATATTGCACTACACAAAGAATTTTCCCTTATCTTTGCATAAGATAATAAGAACACTGCTCGTAAAGACACGGCGTATAATACAAACATGAAATATGAACGCAGGTGCTGTGAAAAGTCATTGCGAAGTGCAATTTTTGTCAAGATTCTTTAGGCAAACTTTGAGAGCGCTGTGTAATATGTTGCTAAAGTGTTACTAAAATTATAATGTTTCTTGTTGCCAACATTTTATGGGGATATAGCTATGCTGACGCTAATATACAGAATAGTTTTATTTTACTGTTTATACAAAAAGTTTGGTTTTGTACAACAGTTACTCGCGGCTTCACCCGCGTGGTCATTATTTTGAGTACAGCGACCGATCAAAATTAGGGCCACAATAATTAAAAAGGACGTTCCTTTGCTTCGCTTATAATGTATAGTTTTTACAAAGACTTTCTAAATAATTTAAGTTTTAACTAGCGAAGAATATATCTATTGATTCGATAGGCTAACCTAAAGGTCCATGGAGAAATATAGGTCATCTTGAATCGATAGCGAATCCACATATATTTTACCCTTTTATACGGCCTTTATTTCATCAAATTAGCTGATGCATGTAAAAAATATAACTATTTTGAAGAACACCCTTTTGGCCAATTGTGTATAGTCATTAGATAGTAGGATCATATATCGACTACTCTTTAATTTCGCTATAATACTATTCGGTAGAAAATAATGTATTAATACTTTATGTCATACCATTTAATAATAATTTAATAGGTTTGGTGTTATCAAAAAATAGTCAATATTTAACATAGATTACTATGTTAATTTTTGGCATTTCTTACTAGCTTTAGCCTGCAGCTTTGCATGTGTTGTGTTGCTTTTTAGACATGTTCCTAATTTGTGAATCTTTGTTTGCATTTATATGAGTACTTTTTTTATACTACGTCGGGTGGCAGACAAACATACGGCTCGCCTGATGTGAAGCGGTTACCGTAGCCATATTCTCGCTCGCAACATAACATATCGCTCACGCGCCGCCACCCCCGCTGCCATCGCAGCATTTCCTTTCTTTTTGGTGACCTCACTCACTCGCAGGAACACAACAGCCCTCAAGGGAACCGTTGTTTGGCGGTATTATGTGAGGTGGAGGTACATTCCCCAGTCGGGTAGCTTACAGTTACGCTCTCTACCTCTCTTTTCGCCAGAGCTTCGTTTGTCAGTCAGCAGGGTGCACCGCGTGCAGGTGAGGTTGACTTTGGTTCAAAGATGTTGATGAACCACTTACACCCCAAAAGTAAAGTTTATAACAGCCACTCAATGATTATTATATCCATCTATCTATGAGTATATATATAGTTTAGAGATTTGGTAACAAAAAAAAATAGGTTGTCTGTAAAGTCGGTTTACGGATTAAAATTTTACATGATAACGCCATAAGAAAACATCGCCTGATGTGTGATGCTGAGTGGAAGAGGGATAGCTTGCTTGCACGCTCTCGCTTGCACTCTCGGCTCAAGCGGAACGTGACAATGAGTCATGCTTTTTCGTGCGTGCAGCCGGCGTTCATCGATTTATACGACGTGATCACGTCAAAAATGCTTTCAAAATTTAGCTTTCCATATAAAGATCGATTTGTTTTTCTCTAATTCAGAACCCCTTCTTACTACATTTCTGGCACGGCTCTTATCTGCTAATATCGGCAGATTGCTTGCGGAACTGATTCTCGAATAGGTAACATAAACCTGTCTGCGAGAAAAGCATTCATCCCTTAAGTCCGCCCCGGCCATTTGTAGCGTTTGCCCCTGAGCTTTATTTATAGTCATAGCAAACTTTATTCTAATGATATTATACGAGTATATTGTAGGTAAACGCGGCATTATTTGATATTGGTATATAAGTTGCTCAAAACGATCATCAGAGCCATAGCCGACTTCACCTGCACGTGTTTCATTCTGCCGATTAACGAAAGAAGATTTGGTAGCAACAAGGAAGAATTACCAAGCATTCAGATGATTTTGCAACTCTTTATTATTATTATTTGAATTGATATGTTAGACAACAATGTTTTAGGTCGCCAATAATGTTAGATATTTAAATTCAGTGGTGCACGGCAGTTGAGCTTCACTTGCCTAGCCATCTCTTTAGGCTTTTGATGCATTATTTGCCATATTGCTGTCTCACATTGCTAAGAGAAGAAGTCAAATTCCAAAACCGTCTTACTACTACTAATTTCTTATGATTAAATTCGTTGTGAGTTCCAAGGTAGCCGTAGTTTTACCTCCGGGACTGCAACGGACTTCACTGTTCATTGCCTTTTTGGCGGTCGCCGCTGTTAATCCTGGCTACACAGAAGACACAGTGGTGGGTGGTGGGCCCCCGTCCCGTTTTTTAACGAAAGAAGGTCTGGCGAAACTGGCGTACATATACACTGTACTATAGTACAGCGTATATGTACGCTGCCCTGACTGGGAAAGTACTTCCACCTCACAGAATATCGCAGACAAATTACAATTCCATTGAGGGTTGTTGTGTTCTGCGAGTGAGTGAGGTCACCAGAAAGGAAGGAGCTGCTGCGTTGGCGGCGTTATTACGTTATTAGCTACGGTAACTGCTTCACATCAGGTGGCCCGTATGCTTGCCTACCGCCTGACGTAGTATAAAAAAAACTGGACAAGTGCGAGCTCGAAGTCGAGCGACTCGCCCACCGAGGGTTCCGTACGTAGTATCATTATTAAATTTGATATTTTTCATTATAAATAAGAAATAATGCGTCGAAAAAAATAAATAAAATATATTTTGCAATGTGTACATCAAGCCCTTTCATATGATACTCCATTTAAACTAGTAGTTTCAATTTGAAATTTCGACACCCTATAAAAAATATAGACCCCCTATTTTTTAAGATCCATTTACAAATGTATAGTTTTGAGATTTATTCCTGTACTTGTAGTCTATAACGTTGTTACTTGCCAAATTTCTTAGTTCTAGGTCAACGGGAAGTACCGAATGTCGAAATATGTTTTTTGCTGAATAAACGGCCGTATCTATTTTTTACGTAAACTTAGCAGTTTGATTTTTTTATACTCGTACATGGGACCACAGATCTGAGTATACAGTTCAAATTTCAGCTTGATACCTCCACGCATTCTCGAATTAGAGGGTCTTGACAGACAAACAGACAGACAGACAGACAACAAAGTGATCTTATATGGTTTCCGTTTTTCCTTTTGAGGTACGGAACCCTAAAAAGGAACGATAACAAAATCGGGGGATAAAATTTGATGTTGTAGCCACAAATCTATTATCTCCATTCAAAATTCAATCACACCACTGCACTGGATAGATAAAGGATCAAGAAGTTATTACGCTTAGTAAAGACTATGGAACATCGCATGCGTGGGAGGGGAAGCGCTGCCATTTTGAGATAATTTTAGTGCATACAACGTATTCACGTACAACACACGGCTTGTCCATGACACACCTCATTTTCATTTTTATAACTTTTAAGTTTTTTATAACTTTACTTGTTAAAATATTACGTTTACGTAATGCCTATTTTTCGAATCACAATGATGGTAATCGGCTTCAGGCTGATCACTGAAAATCATAGTCATTTTGTTTTCAGACATGTCAATACAGTAGCAAATTTATTTGTAAGTAATTATAGCGATCGATTCAATGAAACCTAATGATTCGTTGTAGATAATAACAGGCGAACTGTTCGAATGGCTTAATGATAGAATTTCTATCAAATTATTACATTATTCTAATAATTACTTCACATATTCATTGGAATATTCATAATTATGAATAATAATGCTTAATGATAGCAGTATGTTGTATGTTTACAGAATTTCATAAATTTCCACTATAAATGTGTCCTCTAACAGAACAGCCCCCTTACCACCAACTCTTATTGCGATTCAATAATTGAATAGATTGCTTATTCATTCCAATGAATAAGCGACTCTATTTCGAATAGAAGTGCAGAACGCACTATATATATAAATTATGCATAAAATATAGATATCAATAAACAACATACTACCATGTATTTAACACACACACACATATGAGTGATTGAGGTCACTAGAAAGGATTAAGTTGCTGCATTGGCAGCGGAGGTGTTGGCGCAAGAGCAATATTTCATGTTGTGAGCATTAATGTGGCTACGGTAACCGCTTCACCTCAGGCGGACCGTATGCGTCTGCCACCCAAAGTACCAAGTATAAAAAAAAAACTTAAATATATAATAGCGGATCAAAAATGCCCTGAATTGCTTCGAGAAAAGTATGGTACGGCTGTGCTGCTTTTTGCTCTACTTGGTGGGGGCACTGCTGTGCCCCCAGATTGTTATAGTCTATACTATTATTATAAATTAATAAACTAAGAAAGTTTAAAAAAACTAAGAAAAACACGCTTTTAGAGCACATCAAACTAGAAAGTGAAAAATAATTCTTAATACAAGCTGAAAATAATAATGATTGAAAAATACTAGCGTTATTGTTGTCGCCTACGTCACTACCGGTTGCAGAAGCGATGGCGGGGAGAACGGTGGGGCGCAATATGGCGGCTCAACAACGAGGACTCGCTAAAGCGGCAAGGGCATTCTCTTCGCGGCACTCGACCAGAAAAGACGTTGGCTAATGCCCACGTCCTAGTCTAGTTAATATTTTATAGTGAAGCTACTGGCTAAATTTCATATATAAAATTAAAGTACATTTAAATCAAGTATTGTTTTTACTAAGAGTGATTTTATCAGTAGTCCTGTATGCCCCTATTTATAATGTGGCCTTATGAGCCCGGTTATTATTGACGTGTATATTATAGTATTAAAGTATATGTACTAATCTGTGTTTTTCTTATATCAGAAGTGGGATAGAACCACGCTATGCCGCGCAGACGCAGTAAGGAATCTAAGAAGCGCCGACGGTCACCTTCGACATCAAGTAGCAGCTCGTCGTCGTCGAGCAGCAGTTCTGATAGTTACAGGCGGAAAAAAGGGAAACGTTCAAAGAAGTCATCGTCAACCGTGAGTCACAATACAATTCTATCATCTGTGGTACCTCAGTTTGATCCATTAGTTGACGATATATATATGTGGATAAATGTAGTAGAAGCTAATGCCCGTGCCTTTGGATGGTCTGACCGAGTTATTAAATATCAAGCGCTACAGAAATTATGTAATACGGCTAAGACATGGTTTGATTCAATACAAAAAAACGAGACCAAGTGGACCACGTGGCGGTGGAAAGACTGGCGAAAAACATTGTTAGATACGTTTCAAATTAATCGCAATATGTTCGTTATGCTCAAAAATCTAATGGAAACCAAACCGGTCGAGGGTCAATCTCTTTACGAATTTTACTTTGCCCAAAAGGATAAAATAGATAGAATGAGATTGTTATTTTCTTATCAGGATATAATTTCGATTATCGTAGGGTTAATAGGCGATAAAAATATAACCACTGCAGCAGAAGCTGGCAGTTTTCGGTATTGTGAAGATTTGGCTTCATTTCTACATAGTAAAACTTATCATATAAATGAATCAAATCAAACTCGAAAGGATAACCTACCGTCCACTTCCAAGCATCAGCCATACCGTAATCGTTTTAAGAAAAAGGATACTAGTACCTCTGAGTCATCTGCAAACCAAATGCGTAACTATACTTTTTCTTGTCATAGCTGCGGAGAAACTGGTCACAAAAGAGTTCAGTGTCCGCAAAAAGATGCGAAATGTAATTTCTGTACAAAAACTGGTCATTTAGAAGCAGCGTGTAGACTAAAAGCGAAAACTAAAGTTGAGAAGGATTCCGAAGTTAAGCTGATTGCTACGCTAGAATCTAAATTTAAGTTCTATAAGCAAGTGTCATTGAATGGTTCTATACATCAGGCATTTATCGATATGGGAAGCGACTGTTCATTGATTTTATCGAGCTTAGTCAAAAAACTAGATATATCCCCGTACAAATTGGATAGCCCTATAAGATTAACTGGCTTTACTCGTGAAATTTGTTTTGAGGTTTCTGAAGCTATAACAGTTTTGTTGAAAATAGATAACGTAGAACGTCTAGTTACTTTTTATGTTATAAATGAATTATCTGGATGTGATATTTTGATTGGTCGTAATTTTACAGAAGATAAAACAATAATGTATTCGCGAGTAGGAAATGAATTGACTTTTCAATCAATGTTGTCGGTTAATGCTATTTCAGTTGGCAATTTGAATACAGATTCTTCAGAATACATATCTACGCTTAATGAAATTCTACAAAAGTATTCTGGTTGCATATCTGAGGATTTATCTACTCTTGGCAAGACTTATTGTGTTGAATTGGATATCGAGCTTACAACCTCAAAGCCAATTTCACATCGTCCCTATAGAATGTCCGAAACTGAAAAACAGACAACCAGAGAAATAGTTGCAGACCTACTTCAAAATGGCATCATTCGCGAAAGTAACTCCGCGTACGCTAGCCCAATAATTTTAGTAGACAAGCCCTCAGGTGAAAAGTGGTTGTGTGTAGACTATAGGTCACTCAATAAGATCACAGTTAAGGAAAAGTACCCTATGCCAATGGTCGAAGATCTCATAGACAGGCTTAGTAATTGCAAATATTTTACATCTCTTGATTTGAAAAGTGGGTACTATCAAATAAAAATTAATGAAAACTCGATACACAAAACTGCGTTCATTACACCAGATGGGCATTATGAATTTGTCAGAATGCCCTTCGGATTATGCAATGCACCATCCGTGTTTCAGATATTAATGAATGTAATATTGGGACAGCTACGTTTTAGTAAAGTTATTAATTATATGGATGATTTGCTTATCGCGACTGAGACTATTGACGAAAATATAGCAATAGTAGACGAAGTTCTAAATATCCTGCAGAATAATGGACTTACCATTAATTTAGATAAATGTCACTTTTTTAAAAGGAACATTCGCTTTTTGGGTTATGAAGTATCAGATAACGGTGTTCGTCCTAGCAGCAAAAAATTAGCTGCCATTAAAGAATATCCTATGCCAGAAAATATTCACAAGGTGCGGCAATTCCTTGGTCTAATAAATTATTTTCGAAAATTCATTAAAAATTGTGCCCTGCTGTCAAAACCATTAACTAGTTTACTAAAGAAAGATGTTCCATGGCACTGGGGCAATGAGCAAATAGAAGCTTTTAATAACCTAAAACGCGAGCTCATCAATAACGCAGTCCTCTCAATTTTTGATCCAAAGTTGCCAATAATTCTGTATACCGATGCTAGCCGTGATGGTATTGGCTGTGTACTGGTACAGGTCACAGATCAAGGAGAAAAATCTATACACTTTTATAGTCGCCAAACTTCCGTAACAGAAAAACAATTCCATTCGTTTGAATTAGAATTTTTAGCCATAGTCGTTGGTCTTCAAAAATTCAGGCATTATTTACTAGGTTCTAAATTTAAAATCGTAACAGACTGTAATGCCGTTAAGTATTCAATGACCAAACATGAAATTAATTCTAGAATAGGTAGATGGCTGTTACAGACACAGGAGTTCACATTTGACATTTTACATCGTCCAGGTTGTCAAATGCAACACGTTGATGCATTAAGTAGAAATCCAGTTAGTAAAGCTCATGCGAGCTCTGAATCTGTACTAGCTATTACTGAATCAGATTGGCTTTTGTCGGTACAATTGCAAGATACAAATATATGCGCTATTAAAGATATTTTAGAATCAGGTGAGGCCGAAACCCATAAACAAATTTTTCATGATTACGAGTTACTAGGTAATAAAGTCTACCGCAGAACGGAATATGGTAGGCGTTGGGTTGTACCTAAAGAATGCATTTGACAGATCATTAAAGCAAACCATGATGATGTTGGGCACTTCGCTGTGGATAAAACCTTAGAACGCATAAAAGCACGATATTGGTTCCCTCGCATGAAAAAAGTTATAACTAAATATGTAAAAAATTGCCTCAATTGCATTTATTTTAAAAATAGTCACGGTAGAAAACCTGGAAAATTATTTCCTATACCTAAGTATGCGAGACCATTCCATAGATTACATATTGATCATTTAGGCCCTTTTGTAAAAACAGCACGAAATAATACACATGTACTTGTAGTTGTTGATTCTTTTACAAAATTCATTTTCATATACGCTGTTCGTAATACAGAAAGTAAAATGGTGATCAATGAGTAAGAAAAAATGTTTAAAATTTTCGGAAATCCCAAACGAATTATATGCGATGCTGGGAGTGCATTCACGTCGAAACTATTCGTTAAGTTTTGCTTAGACAAAAATTTTTTCGTTCCAATGGTCCAATGGTCAAGTTGAACGTTATAATCTAACCATTCTTGAGGCATTACGTACTATGAGCGCAAACACTGAAGATAACAAGTGGGACCAATATATTACGGCTATTCAGCAAGGTATAAATAGCACAGTAAATAAAACTACATCCGCAGTACCATGTGAGGTTCTTTTTGGATACCGTCTAGATATGAACTCTGATAGATTATGTGATGAAATGAAAGAGGAGGTGCAGGTTGACGTTACATCTTTAAGAAAAAAATTAGACGAAAACATCAAGAAGTGTGCAGAAAAGCAAAAGGAAACATTTGATTCTAAACGGAAGGAAGCTATTTCTTATAAAATAGGGGATTTAATTGTAATAAAAATACCGAGTCAATCCAATGATGGCAAAAGTACTAAATTAATGCCATTATTTAAAGGACCCTTCCAAGCGACAGAAATACTAGGCCATTTATTTATTTATTTATTTAAAATCTTTATTGACCACAAATTATTAATAAGGGTACAAAAGGCGGACTTAATGCTAAAAGCATTCTCTACCAGTCAACCTTCGGGACAAGCAGAAAATCACGAATGCGGTTCTGAAGAATCGAAACAAAATCAGATTTAACTACTAAAATATAATACTACAACTAATAAAATAGAATTAATAATTGCTACAGAAAATATTATAAACATACATATCATAATTATATATTTAATAAACATACATATACATACATAGAAATACATAAATTCAGCGATGATGATGAGGATGATGATGATGAGTCAGTGCTTAGTTAGACCGTCTAAAAGATATGCATGGGTTTTCTTTTTGAAATTAAATTTGCCCGAAATTGCCCTAACAGACTCAGGTAGCGCGTTCCAGAGGCGTGAAGCTTGTAATGTGAAGGAGTCAGACATAAAACCAGAGTGGTAAAGTGGAATAGAAAGTAGACGTGTATTGTCAGAACGTAGTTGGAGACTATGAGAATCACAAAGATACTGGAATTTGCATTTTAAGTAATCTGGACTTAGGGGATTGGTTAAAATTGAGTGAAGTACACAAAGCAATCTTTGCTGCCTGCGCTGGCAAATAGGAAGCCATTTAAGTTGAGACCGGTATGAAGAGATATGGTCAAATTTTCGAAGGCAAAAGATGAAACGAATAGCGTTGTTGATGAGCCGGTCCAACTTATTAAGAAGATCTACATTTAGGTCCGGATAACAGACATCAGCATAATCAATGATTGGTAGAATTAGTGAAATAACGAGAGTGACCTTAGTGCTAAATGGAAGAAAATTCATGATGAAAAAAGGTCATGATCGCTATAAAGTGACTGATATGAGAGGAGCAGAGAGAACATCAAGGAGGTATGAAGGTACAACATGCGCAGAGAATATGAAGCCATGGATTAATATTGGAAACATGAATCAAGAGAATATGTAGGTATTCCGGATGTTGTCAAAAGGTAAATACAAATTTTAATAAGTTTCGGTTAAAGATAAAACAACTCAAATCATAATTGTTTTCTTAAGTACATTCTACATTACAACGATAATATAAATTTATTGTTGTCTGATGTAAATTAACTTTGACCACAATAGTAAAATCAGTATACATGCGAACTATTGCTTCTTAAGTCCAAACAAAGTACTAACTGTAAACGAGATTTCGATCAGGGTAAAGTCTCAAATGACCGAACAGTAAAAAGAAGAAGCACTGTAATAAGTCACGGAGATTAACCACTGATATAATAATCTAAAAATTTACGTTTTACTTTGGAGGGTGTGTCCCCCGAGCATATACAGTATTAACTCTATATATATATTCATTATTATTATCATGTTCACAGCAAATTCCCATCAGACCCTGACGCTTCCGAGGGCGAAAGCGTATGCAGGACGGCCGGATGTTGTCGCCTACGTCACTACCGGTTGCAGAAGCGATGGCGGGGAGAACGGTGGGGCGCAATATGGCGGCTCAACAACGAGGACTCGCTAAAGCGGCAAGGGCATTCTCTTCGCGGCACTCGACCAGAAAAGACGTTGGCTAATGCCCACGTCCTAGTCTAGTTAATATTTTATAGTGAAGCTACTGGCTAAATTTCATATATAAAATTAAAGTACATTTAAATCAAGTATTGTTTTTACTAAGAGTGATTTTATCAGTAGTCCTGTATGCCCCTATTTATAATGTGGCCTTATGAGCCCGGTTATTATTGACGTGTATATTATAGTATTAAAGTATATGTACTAATCTGTGTTTTTCTTATATTATTGTGAAAAAAGCGTGAGGCGCTTTTTACAATACAATCACAATGTTTTGTTAGACTATTTATTGTTATTTTAAGTTGCTCGATATACGACTTTTTCCCAGGCACACCAACTAATGATCACAGTACACCGCGGCACATATTTTGCGGAACACTGCTCTATACCCCTCTTCGATTGATGGGAGACCCTTATCCCAATAGTGGGATGATTATTGGTTGATGGCGACTACTTGAACTGAAGTAGAACCACCTATCATCCAAATGGACGTCAGGTTTAATAAAATGATCACGAAAAAGTGTCCAAAGTTAAATTGTTGAAACCTAACGAAAATATTTCCAATTTTTGTCAAGAGATGGCGTTGTTCATTATTTGTAATTTTCCAAATAGCGCAATAGTTTCGATCTTGACGTACGAGTATTATGGTACACTGATCTGATACAGTATGACCATTCCGTCAGTGCAGGGTGTCTTCTGCGGTGGGGAAGCAGCCGCCGGTAGGTCCTTTTCTTTTTCAACGCTGGATTCCCCGCGGTCGAGGGGTCCCTGCTGAACTGCTACGGAGGGTCCGCTCGGCCTTATCCTTGCGGCTGAGTGTACTCGGCATTCGCCCTCCTTCTCATCGTTAGGTTAGTTTTCGCTTTCAAAGCCTTTGGGCTAAAAGCAAGCAATTATTTTCGAAAAAAAAAGATATAGTATGAAAATGTCAATGAAGAATGGCAATTCTCAATGTAGAATGGCACGCGAAAGGGCTTCTTTTCATAAATTGCATCTCTTTTCGTTCGAACAGTTTTGAGCGCAGGCAAACCCAAAGGCTATTGAATGTTACATTCAATGTAGAATTTGGGGTGTAAGTGGTTCATTAACAATTAAACAAGTTCATTAATAACATTGCTGCACCCTGCTAACAGACAAACGAGGTTTTGGCGAAAAGAGAGGTAGGGCATAGCGTATTTTTAAAGCTGCCTGACTGGGGAACTCCACCTCACAGAATACCACAGCCAAATAACAATTCCCTTGAGGATTGTTGTGTTTCTGCGAGTGAGTGAGGTCACCAGAAAGAAAGAATATAAGGAGTATAGGCCGGCAACGTATCGGCGACTCCTTCGTGTTGCTGCCTTCATGGGCCTTGGTGATTGCTTTCCATCCGGTGACCCACTTGTTCATTTGCCCCCTGTCATAATATATAAAAAAAAAACTTTATTTCCGAATCTAATTTTTATAATGTTCGCCACTGTAAACCCAGCTACGCTGTACTTCTCCACGTGTACGTCTAAAAGTTACAAACCTTCAGTGTTTTTCGGGTAAAACTGGGTTGTTATTCTAAAAAAGGGTTCCGCTCGCTGAGTGTAAACCAGTGATTTTTTAACGAACCTTTTTGTGAAGGCTTGAGTAATTTATTTTCAGCTTTATGCTAAATCCTGAACTAATTTTGTAACAGAATTTCATCACAAAAACTTGTAACAAAAAATCTTAATCATGCTTCACCGAACATGAAAACATAACGTTGGGAAAATTATTTCCTTTTACTGGCTTCTATTTAATTTTACCCCGTTGTATGTATATCAAATCTTGAAGGTAATATATGCTCCACTTCTTAGTGTTCGATTGAGCTGAATTTTATTACACCTGTTTGATCCTCGTGACAATACACGATTACCTAAATGCCGCCATTTTTAATCCAATATGGCGGCCACCACAAACTAGCGATTTTACGAGTACATACATATATACAATGATATTTAGAGGACTTCTTTTGTTTATTAGCGGAGTTTACCATGTGTAGGCAGGCTTTAAATCTAAGGAAGGCGATAAGCCCCTTACGCCTCTAAAACCAAGATGGAAAATGAATATTCGTTCGCTTTTATCTCTTCTACTTTATGTCCACAACTCTCGTATAAATAGTAGTACAGTTTTATTAGTAAATTGTAAAATAAAATAGGTACAGTTTTTTTTATTGTCCACTTTTATTTATTTTTTATACCACTAGGGTGGAAAAGAAGCTTACAAACCCCTTGATAGTAAGCAGTCATCGTTGTCTATGGATGCTTCTGATACCAGAGGTTTAACACACAGAGGCGACAGATCAGAATCTGATAACGACAAGATCTCTGATATCTCTGATCTCTGACGACAAGGTATCTGATAAGCACAAAAAGAAGAAAAAACTGTTAGGGATGATTTGAAGATGTATTATGGTTTGTTTTGAGAAGTGTTACGGATGGTTTTGGGATTTGTTACGGGTGGTATTGAGATGTGTATGTTTGATTTTGCCTATACTGTTAAATTTATCATACTCGTACATACATACCAGCTCAATGTAATTAATTACATACTCTATACAGATGCAGATATACCCCAATGCTTGAAGACAAAGTCTTTTTAATCAGTGCGTCCTCTCCGCTATGACCAACCGTGCAAAAACTTGGACACTGACCATCAGGCTGGCTCACAGACACTTCCCGCCTGAGTAGCTTCGAGTTTAGTATCGCTAGTGCCCTAGAGGGGGATATTTGCGTCGGCCAGGCCCAAATCGGTAAGTTAGATCGGTTTAAAATTCTCGAGCGGCCTCTCAGACCTTATGTCACCACTTAAGTAACTTTTTTGAAATTTCACTATATTGATTTATTACGGTTATTTTCACACAAAATCCTGAAAACAGATTGAAAACACGGAAAACCTGTGCAAGTCGTCCTCCTAAATTGAATCGTAAATAGAATTACCAATGTATGTCATGCAAAAAACATGTGTGTATGTGCAGTGTGCGAAGCAATTATGCCCTAACTGTCAATAAAAAATACTAAAGTTTGACAGTTGTCATTTTTGAGACATGACACTTATCATAAGAGTTAATTTTTTTTTTAAGTTGATTAGTGTTTGAACTTTGATTAAAAAATATATATGTTACAATTATGTTGATTTTTAATATTTTACAAGCAATTCTTGATCTCGAGCCTAGTTTTTCGATTATATAGACCAAAAACTTCGTAACTACAAGTACATAATTAAAAATTATATTTAGACTACATTAAGTGGTTTTAATTTTTACTTTAGTACATAATTTAACACAAAATATGCATTAGGATAACCTACCCTATTTAATATACGTATTATAGACCAGATAAAGCATCGGCCTGTCAGGCCGCACGTCACCAGTTATGTTACAAAAAAACCACGTCATCAGTCAAATGTTAAGATCGCGCAGCGAGCGACAGAGAGAGCTACGCTTAGGGGTTTTCTAAGGGATCGAATCGGGAATCGAAAAAAAAATAAAAAAATAAATAATAAATAAATATTGTCAGACAAATTACACAGCGCCATCTAGCCCCAAAGTAAGCGAAGCTTGTGTTATGGGTACTAGACAACTTATAAACATACGTAAATACATTCTTTTTGTAAATACATACTTATGATACATAAAAAACACCCAGGCCTAGACAAACAGACATGATCATGCACACAAATGTTTGTCCTATGTGGGAATCGAACCCACGAGCGTTGGTGTCGAAGCCGCGTCATTGACCGCTACGCCACCGAGCTCGTCATCGATGACGAACCTAGGTTGTTAATGTAGCTCTCAAAATCAAGAAGCGTAAGTGGCAGTGGGCCCGCCACATCTGCCGTGCCAGCTAAGCAGATGGGGGAGGAAGGTCTTAAAGTGGAGTGGAAGTGTGGGGTCACCCCTCTCCAGTCATCTAGAGTCATACCGACGACCTCAACAAAGCGACTGAATGTAGAAAGCGGAGGATCGTAAATCATGGAAAGCATTGCCTATATCCAGCAGAGAATAGATACAGGCTGATAATGATATACAAACTTTGCTCGAATTAACTACACATAGTAGTATATGGAAATTTACAAACGGAAGTAATTCTACAATTAGAAACTAGGCAAGACTTCGTCAGCATTACAAAGGAATCCAAAACAATTTGTTAATGGACTTATGCGAAACAATAAATGTTTTGTTACAAGTAAAACTACACGTACCTACACTCAAGCTTTACGCAAATAACATTGACATGGCACACGCAAGCAAACAATGCCGACATCAATTATTTAAGCATGGTGTGGTTACATATGCAGCGGTTTGTAGATATCTCTGGTACGTGTCATGTCTTATTACATGTGTTTAGAAAGAATGGGGGAAAATTCGAATGTTTAATATTTATGAGAGAGTAAAACAAACTTTATTCAAATAAACTTAAGCTCTAAACAATACATATAATTAAACTATAAAACTAAAGTACATAAAATTAAATAACACTAAAATAAAACTAACCTAAAACTAAAATAAATGTAAAAAGTTTGGCCCATGTGGCATCGTTCCCAAGATGCTAGCAGCATTACCTCGCTGGATGGCTAAACTGATCCTTTGGGCGAGGAATGTGCCAGATCTTGGGTCACCGGTTACGTCGACCAATCTTTTTCCTAATTCTCTTATAAAGTTTTTGGTGCTGGGACCCCATGGACCAAGTGTTTCGACCCCGAGTGGAACAAATGAGTATTCGGGGCCGATAACACTGTATTTCTTGATTTTAAGCCGCTCAGCCGTGTCAGCCGCCGCACCAGCTCGATTTTTCGTTCCTGCAAGATGAGAAGGAGCCAAGGTGTCTACGCATGTGGCGTCCCACACCAAGGCTCTACCCATCTTCCAGGGAACGAGAGACATACCGTCAGGCCTCTTGCCATCGTCACGTACGATACCTTGCGGCTCTAAGATAGCCGGTACATTGACGCTGGCAAGAGAGCGACGGATAATGTCGTTGAGAGTGGCGTGACGGGAGAGACGACCGGCACTCCTGATACAAGACAGCCCATGGTGTCCCAGTTGGTCGACGTCAGTGCCACATGGGCATTTGTGTGGAGTGCACACCTTGGCTCCGAGTCTTAAACTAATAGCAACGCGTAGGGTATCAGGATCAAGGCAGTTTCCTATATTGGGACATGGGTACGCATTGAGCCAATACCCAGGTTCCCTTTGTGAAACTGCCTTGAGCCTGGCGTGCTCGGAGCCTGTGCTATTATTCAAAAGGCTATTGAGTGTGGCACCGCAAATTACTTCATCCCAGCTCCGTTGTCGAGAGACATTTGAATTTGGGCTCGGCCAGGCCACTTGCCAAGCTTCCTTTGCTTGCTGTAATATTTATTAATAAATAATACAGAGTTTTTTTTATGACAGTTTAGGAAGAGGACAGAAGGAACAGTGAACATAAATGTACGACAGAGAAAGCTTAAGTACGGAATAATAAATCAAGATCTTTCATAGAAACAATTATTGGCTTCTCTCCAGGAGTCCAGGCACAGAAAATAATAAAACTTACATATTATATAGTTCCTGCATGCGAGCGACACAGAAAATATTAGTAATTAGAAATATCGGGTGTGTATATGTATAATAACATAATATGTTTTAATATTCAATTCATCTATTTTCATTTCCTATAATTTTTAATATATTTCTGGCTTGCAATGAACAAAAAAATATCAAACCTAACCTAACATACAATGAATATAAAGTTATAATGAAATGAACAATAAATTATTATTTACAAAATACTTTATGTGTGCAACATAAATAATGTATGGAAAGTGAAACATTCATTTGAGATCAAAGTAATTTTTAATATGTTCTAAATTTTTTTTTATTTTTTTATTTTTTTATTTTTTTTTTAAACAAACAAATTGTCTTTATTGTGAACAACAGGTTTTACAGATGTTACAAGAGCATCATCATCATCGTCAGATCATTTTAGTCTCCACTACAGGAGCACGACCCTCTCTCGTCTGTCCCAGACAGAAGGAGGATTTGGCCTACACTCCCCACGCTGGCCAGACGGATTGGGGAGGCCCGATCGATGTTTTATAATGTATTTCCCTTAGTCGCCTTGTACGACATCCACGGGAAGAGACGGAGTGATTCTATTCTAGTCTGCCGGAAATCACACGGCCAGGCCCATATGTATATATCACAAAATATTCTATACGTTATAAAATAGCTCAGAAATCGCTTGAACTCGGACCATAACCTTACCCCACTTTAGAGAACAAAGCAGGCATCAGTTAGATACGTTAACATTGTAAATTGTAAAGGAGAGGGATGAAATGGGGAGCTGATATTGATAATAAAAATAAACTGAACAATAATGAACGCCCAATTAATATCAAAATATTTCGTGTTGAAAATACGAACAACGCTTGGGTATAATGAACCATTTTATTAATATTCCCATGCGTCAAGAGATAAATTTGATGCAATCTTTTCAATTTTAATTATTGTCAACGTCATTGAGTTGACTTTTTTGCTATTCGGGTGACAATTAACTGTTACAGCCCAACCAATGGAAAGCGAGATCAAGTACCGCAGCTTTAAAACGTTTGTTTGTTTGAGTAAGTACTCAAGAGTTATATATGTTGTGTTTGGGGTGTAAGTGGTTCATCAACATCTTTGAACCAAAGCCAACTTCACCTGCACGCGGTGCACCCTGCTGACTGACAAAAAAAGCTCTGGCGAAAAGAGAAATAAGGAGCGTAATTGTAAGCTACCCGACTGGGAAATGTACCTCCACCTGTGAGGTACTTACCTCCGTACCGTACTTCCTCAGTCAGGTCACTTACAAAATACGTAATGCTACCTCTCTTTTCACCAGAGCCTCGTTTGTCATTCAGCAGGATGTACCCGTGCAGGTGAGGTTGGCTTTGATTCAAAGATGTTGATGAACTATTTACACCCCAAACATATTTCTAGGCAGGATTCTAGCCCACGGGGCCGAAATCGAGGTCTAGTGGAGCAACCCTGAGGGTATGTTTTCCATTGATCTCAGCGGAAAATGTATTTGATAATCATTCCTCAAGGAGATCATCGATCTCAATTTTTTTTCAACACAAATTTAATCAATCAATAAACATTTATTTGCTCAAAATGTAGGTAGGTATATATATAGATGGCATTAGACAATTTCCCATGTACATTTTGTCTTGTATAAGACATGCAAACATAATAGTCTTTTATATAAATTACAACCATTTAAAATATTTGTATCTATTAAAATGTTAAAATAATTATGCTCAAATGTCGTACTGGAATGTCAACAATATCAATACAAATAATTACAAAATAACAGATTATGCAATATTAGGTAATAATTAATAATAGCAATATAAATCAAAGAATGTCATTGTTCAAGCATGTCGATGTTTTTAATTGCGACAATTTTAATCAAAATCGATTTTGGAGCCTATTCATTTCTAAGAATGACTTTTCGGTATATAAAGTACTAGCTGATGCCCGCGACTTCGTTCGCGTGGACTTTATGATTCCGGCGTATTAACACAAATACGAACTAAAGTAGATACATAAGAAAATATTTGGGGCAGTATTACACGTTAAAAGTCAACAAATTATTATTTTTATTTAAGATAGTAACCATAGTTTAAAAAAAAAAAATGAAGGGAGTCTTTCCTTCGGGAGCTAATATGAAAAGACCTGAAGCGTTACTAATCCTCGATAAAGCCACATTCTTGGCCATTTCGCATTCATCTGAAACGATTAGACAGCAATCCTGAAACATTTTCGCTTTGTCACAGTTTCGTGTCACAAAGCATGTCGGTGTTTCCGTTCTGTATAAATCGAGTAGATAATTGAACATTGTATTTGCGTCCTTCCGTCTAGAGGTAATATTATGGCTGCAATACCTGGCGATGCTGCTTTGTGATATTATTTTGGCGCCTGATTTCAGCAAGAATTGCTCTCGTCAGATATGTTTTTCCAGTCCCTCCTGAAACATCTAAGAAAAACAGTTTCCCCTCGTTGTTTAAAAGACTTTGAGTCACAAAATCTTGCTACATAGCGTCCCGCAAATGCACGCATTCTTCTGGTTTGTGCAAATATATACCAATCGTTCCATTTAAATTTTAGCGTACACGTCTATATAAAACTGACTCTTACATATATATATATATATATATATATATATATATATATATATATATATATATATATATATATATAAGAGAAAATCACTGACTCACTCATCACGAAATCTCAGAAACTATAACACCTACAAACTTGAAATTTGGCAGGTAGGTTCGTTATAGGGTGTAGACATCCGCTAAGAACGGATTTTACGATACGGGGTTGGAAGTTTGTATGAAAGTCCTATATTTTTGAAGCAAGAGACTTGAAATTTAAAATGTATGCTCTATAGATGGTGTGGAGGTGTACTAATAAAGTATCTTTGGAAATCAATCCCTTTTTGGGGTTAAAACGGGGGTTGGAAGTTTGTATGAAAGTTCTATGTTTTTGAAGTAAATGGCTTGAAATTTAAAATGCATGCTCTATAGATGGTGTGGAGGTGTACTAAGAATGTATCTTTGGAAATCAACCCCGTTTTGGGGTTAAAACGGGGGTTGGAAGTTTGTATGAAAATTCTACGTTTTAGAAGTAAGAGACTTGAAATTTAAAATGTATGCTCTATAGATGGTGTCGAGGTGTGCTAATAATGTATCTTTGGAAATCAACCCCTTTTTGGGGATAAAACGGGGGTTGGAAGTTTGTATGAAAGTTCTATGTTTTTAAAGTAAGAGACTTGAAATTTAAAATGCATGCTCTATAGATGGTGTGGAGATGTACTAATAATGTATCTTTAGAAATCAACCCCTTTTTGGGATTAAAACCGGGGTTGGAAGTTTGTATGAAAGTTCTATGTTTTGGACGCAAAAGACTTGAAATTTAAAATGTATGCTCTATAGATGGAGTGGAGGTGTACTAATAATCTATCTTTGAAAATCAACCCCCTTTTGGGGTTAAAACGGGGGTTGGAAGTTTGTATGTAAGTTCTATGTTTTTGAAGTAAGAGACTTGAAATTTAAAATGCATGCTCTATAGATGGTATGGAGGTGTACTAATAATGTATCTTTAGATATCAACCCCTTTTTGGGGTTATAATGGGGGTTGGTAGTTTGTATGAAAGTTCTAAGTTTTTAAAGTAAGAAACTTGAAATTTAAAATGTATGTACTAATAATGTATCTTTAGAAATCAACCCCTTTTTGGGGTTAAAACGGGGGTTGGAAGTTTGTATGAAAGTCCTATGTTTTTGTAGTAAGAGACTTGAAATTTAAAATGTATGCTCTATAGATGGTTTGGAGGTGTACTAATAATGAATCTTTAGAAATCAACCCCTTTTTGGAGTTAATTTTACTTTATGGAAATCCAATGTTATTGAAGTTAAAGTGATTATGGCAGAAGGATTTTAAATGATATTTAAGTATAAAAAATATTGAAAACAACTACATACTTACTATTATTAGGAGGAATGTTTTATTATAACAATAAAAAATACTTTAGGTTTTACAAAGAGGTTTTAAAAAATAATATCCGTCGACTTCATTGATTCCAAAAATTCGTCTAGATATTGATTGTTTTTAACTTTTTTTATTTTTTTCCTTTCATTAGGTACCTATTTAGCTTTTTCGAATGTAATTAAAAATTCTTTGCAAATAAATAACTCCACGCGTACGAAGTCGCGGGCGGCCGCTAGTATATATATATATATATATATATATATATAGTTAGACGCAATAGTTTTATTTATTTACGTTATATATATATATATATCTATATACGTTATATATATATATAATAAATGTATATATATATAACGATATATAACGTAAATAAATAAAACTATTGCGTCTAACTTGTAGCAGGTAAGAATAAAAGTAGCACTGCGCGGTTATTTTTTTACAATACAATCAACATTTTGTTAAACTATTTATGCTCATCAGGCTGAACAACTTTTGCTAAGGCGTCATTATTATATTCCTTATAGTTTAGCTGAACCATTATGGTTCTGCATGAGGTATTCCAAATCTTGGATTTTTATACCGAGATGGAAATTTCGTGTCCACGTTTTCAAATCGATGCCATTTTCGTAATTGACATTTCAGAAAACCATAGAATCAACACCCATATTGATATTATGACATTTCAACCCCATCGCACCCCCACAGGAGTGCTCTTGTGTCACGTCGATTATGTTAGATTATAAAATAGCAGTTGTTTTCGGAATCAGCGACCCGATAAACCATAAAAACAATACCCATGTCGATTTTCAGACGTTTGCACCTCATTTCACCCCTTTAGGGGTTGAATTTTGAAAAATCCTGAAACACGTGTTTACTCATTTATCTACAGAAAAAGTTCTCGTGTAAAGTTTCGTATAGAATAGTCCAACTAATCTTGGTTCCCCATATAAATTTTGGACCCCCGTTTCACCCCATTAGGGGTTGAATTTTCCAAATTCCCGTCTTAGTGAGCATCTACGTCCTGAAAGGAACCCCCATACAAAATTTGAGACTCCTAGCACTTGTAGTTTCTGAGATTTCGTGATGAGTGATTTTCTATAAAGAAAAATTTTCTTTAAACTTTAAATGACGATAACTTTTTAATCTGACATTAGATTTCGATGAAACAAAGCCTATATGTTGCTCAGGGATGAGCTTAATCTTTTAGTGAAAACCGCGTAAAAATCTGTTCATTAGTTTTAAAGATTAGCGAGTACATACAGACAGACAGACAAAAAAATAAAAAAAATCTTTTTTGTGTTCTGTTACTCTTTTTTTATCGCCCACACCAATTTTTTGTTAATTTTATCAAATGTACAGACACGCGGTTCCTACTGTTTTATTATATGTATTGATTCTGCTCGATTCACTCAAATAAGTCATTAACTAAATGATTAATTGCTAAACCATACAATTTTGAGTCAATTAATTACATTTTCATCAATTTTACCAATATGAGCTTCTCTACTGGCGGATATTGACGGTCAATGGCGCGGCTTCGACACCAACGCTCGTGGGTTCGATTCCCCCACAGGACAAACATTTGTGTGCATGAACATGTATGTTTGCCTTAGTCTGGGTGTTTTCTATTTATCATAAGTATGTATTTACAAAAAAAAAATGTATTTACGTATGTTTATCAGTTGTCTAGTACCCATAACACAAGCTTCGCTTACTTTGGGGCTGTACGGCGCTGTGTAATTTGTCTGACAATATTTATTTATTTTATTATATTACGTTTTGAATACTAAATTTGATACTTACCTAGTAAGTACAATACCGTGTGAACAGGACTTAACGCTACAATATCTAACAACATACTAAACTGTATGTTGGTTTACTTACTGTTCGCATAAGATGCATACAGGTATACAATATATTTGCCTGAGGCATCAATTTAACGATCCTCAAATACCTACTATCATTCACGTTATTGCCTTTGAGTGGTTTTCCTCCTGAGCTGCGTGAGAAATCCGAGTGATATGAAGATGCGTTGCGGAGCTGTGAAATCGAATATTTCTGTCCAGGTGTAACATAATAATGTTATCCTTATTTTTAAATTTTATAATTATAGGTTAAGTACATAAATATAAAATATCTTCTTATAACTAAATTTAAAACTATTTAAAATATTATCTATAAAATTAAACAACTTAAAAATAAAAAAATAAAACAAATATATATAAAAACTTTTATTTACAAAAAAAATAAAGACATAATCTGCTAACACTTCTCATACTTAACATACATTACATACTAAAATATTTGTCAACATACAGACAACAAATAACAATTTATTGTATGTTAGTGGACAATAAATACGCTCGGGGCGAAGGACGCGCGGGGAAGATCACCGCTGTCGCGTGTCGCTCCAGCGGCCGACATTGGTCCGCGCGCGACCATCGACGATTAGAATTTCATTAAGAACACCCGCGTACCACTGCGGTCGGGTCAACTGTTACATTCAAATCTCGAGTGAAATTAATAATTTGTGTACCTTATAAATAAATAAGGAGTGAACTTCTGTTATCTTTAAACTGAATTATAAGTTCTGTATCCCGTGTCTGGGTAAGTTGTGCAATATATTTTTATTTTTATCAGTATAGGGTATATAACATATTATAAACGCCGATTAACGGTAATGTAGAATGGGCACGTAGATGTGTCCCTGTATTCTCCTAAATGATATATGTATGTATAATAATGCTTAGTGATGTCACAGAACATAATATTAGTACTTATGTAGTAGTGCTTTATTTTGTAGTGAGTAGAATGCGTAGGTGGTGTTCATGTACCGCCTAAGTACTATTAAATACTCGTACATATTGTGATGCTTAGTAGTACCACAGTATAAGTAATAGTACTGTAGTACATTGCCTATTTTTGCAGTCTTTTATAGTTATTGTCAGTTTGTGTATGTAATACAGGAACATAATAGTTTGTACCTAGATGTTACCTAAATATAGTTATTCAAATTTTGTATCTAAAAACACCTACTTATTCAGTATCTACGTGTTACTGTAACCGTATCTGCTTTTCATGACTGCCACTTCATCCCAGTAAAATTTTGTAAACCTGAGCCTCTTATAGTAGTACTAGCTAGCCAATTTTCTCCGGCTTTGCTTGCATCAATTCGCCTACTCCATATCGCTTGCTCGCCAGGACCAGTGACGAAACTAGTGTTGTTTGTATAATATACTTACTTCATATTGATGTTCGGTCAGGAACTACGTTCGGGCTGAAATTGCTGCCACTCATACCTCAAGCTTCATACCTCAAGCTCAACACCTTACCTCATCTCCGAGACTCGTTTTGGATCCCAGCAGCCTGGCAACCCGGCGGAAGCGGCTACATTCAGGGGAGTCAGGCAAGGAAAAAGGGAAGGGCAGCCTTGATTGGAACCAACACTTCACAAACCTACCCACGTCTGAGACTTAACTTATCTATTATACAATATAGACTTATAATACTTACTTAACTTGGCCGTTTTATTCTATCTCACAAATAAAACGTGACAATGGCGCCCAAGCTTAGTAATTAAAGGTTTAGAAGTTGGTTCCACTTCAGGTTTTTTTTTCCTTTTCTGGTGATGGTTGTGTGCACGTTATCGCTGTAAAACGATGATAGTATGTTTTTGTCAGGTTATGTGTTGAATATTAAGCTTCGCTATTAATATTATATTATATTTTTCTCTGTAGTAAGGAGCACATAACTTGACAGAAGATTATATAAAAAAAAAAAATTCACGAATATTCTTACTTCATTCTTAATTTTCTTTTCTTAACTTGTTTATACTTCATCGTTCTAGTTCAAGGTATATTATTGTGACAGAACGGAATTAGTTTTTTTTTGTGTGTGTATATTTGTTCTTTCATTTTTTTTATTTTTTTATTTTTGCTTTTGTCGCAATTTGCACAACGTACCTATACAAGGGGATTAAACATGGCTTATCCTATTAAATTCCTTCACCTCCAAAAATCAGAGTTGCAATATGAGGTCACAATTAGAGGAGACATTCCTGCTAGCACTGTCCTAGAGCTTAGACGACAAGTGTGCAAACTAACACAAATTTACCCTTCGAATGATATCGCTTTTTCTTGTCTAGACTTAATCGATGATATCAAGGGCATCTCAGAATCTTTAATTAAAGCTAAAGTTAATTTAGATACTTTATATTCGGCATTGGACGAAAACTTAATTGACCGCACTCGCTCCTTGTTGAATCATCTTCATCATAGGTTCCGTCGACTAGAACTGCCGGAAGTAACATCGGAAATAGTATCAAAAATAAAAAATTTAAAAACCACCTTCGAAGATTATTGTAGCTTGTTTTTAAAAGTTATTGAACCAGAAGAATTTAGAGACTCAGAATCTGCACCCCTTGATAAAGATAAGGCTACTGCCGCCAATGATAACTTTAATGTAACGGTCCATTGTGATCGTGGCCTCTCATCAGACTTTGCTAAGATTAAATTCGATGGCAAGACATGTGTTAGATCTTTTATTCAAAAAATAGAAGAGACTCGCGTGGCTAAGAATATTTCTGGTGATAAACTTATGGCATATGCGTATGAAATATTTACAGGCGATGCCTTACACTGGTTTCGTTCGGTTCGCGATAATGTGAAACGTTGGGATGAGTTAGTTATCAGACTTCGTCAAGATTTTGACATATTTGATTACGATTACCGTATGATCACTGAAATTCGTAATCGTACTCAAGGAGAAACAGAAAATATTATTGTTTATCTAGCAATAATTAAGGGCATGTTTTCTCGTCTTAGCACACCTATGCAAGAAAAGGATCAACTTGATATTATATTACACAACATTCGTCCTTGCTACTCCAATGTACTGGCAAATTATCCAGAGGTGTCTTCTATTTCCCACTTGCAAACACTTTGTCGCAATTTTGAACAAGTCATAGCCCGTTCAGAAAATTTTAAAGAACCAGTAGCCTCATCTTCTAAAACTTTGGCTCCCGAATTTGCTTATAACTTTCCTAATAAATTAGTAAAAAATTATACCAATTACAAATTCTACTCTAACAATAACACAAACAAAGTACAGACAAATCCTAGTAATGTTTTTGCTATTTCACAATCAAAATTCTGTTACCGTTGTCGATTAGATACACACAGCATGAAAGAATGCCCCGCTGATCGTGTCATATTTTGTTTTAAATGCGGAAAGAAAGATTTTCGTTCTACAGATTGTCCTGACTGTAATAAAGTTATAAGTGCACAGGGTCCAAAAAACGACTAGGTGAAAATTGTAGTAAGGCAGCACCCAGTTTTTTCGATGACTAGGATTGGAAGAACTGGTTGCTGACTATAAAAAACTTTTTCTCAACATATAATATTGCTTCAATTTTCACTTCGAAGCCGAGTTGCGACCCTCGTCCTTATATTAAAATAAATATTGAAAATAACTACGACTTAAACATTTATGGCTTACTGGATTCGGGCTCAGTAATTAGTATCTTGGGTCAAGATTCTTATAAAATTCTACTTACACATGGATACACCTTATATAATGATCACCCTATAACTGTGACTGCCGCTGGTGGTCAAAAATTATATTCCCTAGGTTACATGCTTCTACCTATGGCTTTTGATAATAAAACTAATATTATTAAGGTGCATGTCATTCCGGAGGTTAACTCAACCTTAATTCTGGGAATTGATTTCTGGAATCAATTTCAAATTCTACCTAAATACCTAAACAATATAGACTATCTTTTTGACGACCCTAATACATTGAATATTTCTCACGAACCCAAGGTCTATGGTTATGAGAATCTAAAGGTATCGGAAAGAGCTCTTGCCGATAGCATTGTTGTGGACTTTAAATCCATTTCTTTTGAGGAGAAGGGTCTTGGTAGAACCGACGTCATCACACATAGTATTGATACCGGCGATTGCGAGCCAATTAGGCAACGTTATTACCGCATGTCTCCTGTAAAACAGAAGATTATTATTGAACAGGTCGATGAAATGTTATCACTAGACGTCATTGAGCCATGCGAAAGCCCGTGGTCATCACCGGTGCTAGTTGTCAATAAAAAAGACGGCAAGCCGCGGTTCTGCCTGGACAGCAGAAAACTTAACTCCGCTACAAAAAAAGATGCTTATTGCCTTCCTTATGTGTCTGAAATTTTAGACAATTTGAGAGATGCTAAGTTCCTTTCTAGCATTGACCTCTCTAAAGCTTTTTGGCAAATTCCCATAAGAAAAGAGGACAGAGAGAAAACCGCATTCTACGTCCCAGGTCGTGGTACACTTCAGTTTAAAGTTACGGCTTTTGGACTATCAAATGCACCAGCCACCCAGCAACGCTTAGTGGATACTCTTTTCGGCCCTGAATTTGAGTTAAAGGTTTTTGCATACTTGGATGACATCATCGTTATCAGCAACTCTTTTAGCGAGCACGTGTCTTTGCTACAGCGAGTTCTGGCCAAACTATGTATGGCAAATTTAACGGTGAACTTGAGTAAATGTCAATTTTTCCGCAATCAACTACGCTACCTTGGTTATCTTGTAGATGCGCAAGGTCTTCGCACTGACCCAGAAAAGGTGGTAGCTATAGTCAACTATCCAACCCCTAGCAGTAAAAAAGAGGTTAAACGTTTTCTTGGAACAGCATCGTGGTATCGGAGATTCATTCCAAATTTTAGTACGATTGCAGGACCTCTAAACAAGTTAACCTCTACTAAAAAGAATGCTCCACCTTTCTCCTGGACGAGTGAAGCGGATGTCGCATTTCAAAAGCTAAAATCTCTTCTTGTTGATGCTCCTGTCTTGGCATGTCCAAATTTTAATCACCCTTTTGAAATCCATACGGACGCAAGTAATTTTGGCGTTGGTGGCATGTTGTCTCAAACGATTGATGGAGTTGAACATCCAGTCGCCTACATGAGCAGATCTCTTACCGGACCCGAGAGAAACTACAGCGTCACAGAACGTGAGACACTTGCTGTGTTAGTAGCCCTTGAACACTGGCGATGCTATATAGAGAGTGGGAAACCATTTACCGTCTATACTGACCACTCAGCTCTAAAATGGTTTCTTTCCCTTTCAAATCCATCTGGAAGACTGGCTAGATGGGGTGTTCGCTTATCAGCTTTCAACTTTAAAATAACACATCGTCGCGGTAAGGACAACATCGTACCAGATTGCCTTTCTAGACTTCCTACTCTTGCTGCAATTTCGGATGCCTCTGTCCCAACAACTCAAGACTCTTGGTATCTCAACATTTTTCAGGGTTGCCAAAATTCACCTACAAGCTTCCCTAACTACAGAGTTGAAAACGATTCTTTGTATCGTTTTGTGAAGAGCAAAAACGTGCTTACTTCCGAATTTGATTGGAAACTCGTTGTTCCACAAGAGCAGCGCCTTGGTGTTCTGAGAGATAATCATTCAGAACCCACAGCAGCTCATTTTGGCATTTTTAAGACATATAAAAGACTTCTGATTCGATACTATTGGCCTAAGATGTATTCGGACGTAGTTAATTACGTATCTACATGTGAAACTTGTTTAGCCTATAAACTCTCAACTCAAGGAACTTTGGGTACGATGGGAAGACCTAAGGAATGTAGTAGACCTTTCCAAACAATATCTATAGATCTGGTTGGCCCTCTACCAATCTCTAGAAAGCAGAACTGTTACATTTTTGTAGTAACGTGCTGTTTCTCAAAATATTGCCTCATGTTTCCCTTACGCAGAGCGACCGCTGACCTTGTCAGCAAACATTTAGAAGATGGTGTTTTCTTGGTTCACGGCATCCCTCAGACTATTATTTTAGATAATGGTGTGCAATTCACAGGTCGTGAAATGGAATCTCTATTAAAAAAATATTGTGTACCTAATGTTCATTATACACCTAAATATAGTCCCCAGGTGAACACCGTAGAGAGGTATAACAAAACCATTATTACAGCGGTGTCCACATTTGTTCATGATGACCACCGCTCATGGGATGTAAATATGCCGAAAATACAATTTGCCATGAACAACTCTGTGAATGAAACAACCGGGTACACACCATCATTTCTTGTCCATGGTCGAGAATTAGTAACGAGTGGGTCTCACTATATAGATAACGACATCCCGAACGAGCTAATTTTTCTTCCACGCGACTTGTACGCAGAAAACTTGGGTAATTTAGCAAGCGTGTTCGATCAAGTACAGTTTGCCCTTTGGCAAGCCCATTTGAAGAACACACAACGCTATAATCTAAGACGTAAACATGCAGAATTTAAAGTCGGTGATGTCGTATGGAAGCGCTGCTACTTCCAAAGTGATAAGGAATCTCACTTCACAAAAAAATTTGCCCCAAAATATTTAACACTAGAGCGCACGCGCGCTCTACTATGGTAGATCGTACGTACTCATCTGCGTGTCACTCTTTCATTTCTTGACGTTTTCCCCCGCGCCCCTAGATAAGCCTCGACAATAAAATTACGCAACAGGTTAGTAGCGCGCCAAGTGACAGCGCAGGCGCATACGACCATATTTACCCGCCAAATTCTCCATTCTACTATAGTAGTACGTGCGAGTATCGGTGTAACAAAAGCTAACGTAAGTAAACTAATTATTTAACTATCTAATTAGCAATTTATAATTATAATATTATATTGTTATTGTAGTTTTGTGGTTGAGATGTATACAGTAAGCTATTAACAATATCTTTTGTTGATTATTTAGTAACTTTTGTCGCTCTTTTGCAGTAAAAACTTGCTCAAATATGGATTTAGCTATGGAAAGAAAAAAAAGAAGTTTTGGGATGGCTTGAAGAAGAGGATGGTGACGAAGTTCTTTCGAGTGAGTCAGATGATGTAGAACGTGAAGTAGCACCCATACCAATGGAACAGATTGAATCTGATCACTCACATTATTATTCCGAAGATGACATACCTCTTTCTGAACTTCCATCAAATAATAAGAGCAAATTGGTCCACAAAAAGTGATGCAAACGTTGTGCTAGATGGATCTGCCCTAATCACTAAGCTGTCCTGTGTATTGAATGTGAGGATGATTAAAAAAAAACTCTAAATATTTTATACATTGCTATTATATAACGTTGCTTACTATTACGTGATAAAAATGTTGATTTTTAAAGACTGTTCTAAAAATGTTCCTAACGTAGTATTTAAGTATTAAAGTTGTTACTTTTCTCTATTATGGTACTTATTAATAAACCAATACATTAAATAATCCTCTTTTTTAATTTGAAAATCTTCCTGTTTAAAAGTAAAAGTAAGTTTCTTTTTCTACTCTGGTAGAGCACGCGAGCAAACTTGTAAAAAAAGGGGGCGCGTGCACTGTAGTGTTAAAGTGTAGGGTAAAAGAGAAACGATCTCCCTTAGTGTACGTTCTTGAAGATATGACTGGGCATGATCTGGGAGCCTGGCATATAAAGGATCTCAAATTTGTAAATAATATGCAACCACCTGTTTGAGTTAGTGTTTGTTATGTTGTGAGTACAGATTTTACATAGGTAAAATCTTTTCTTGGAAGGGGGGTACTGTAACATAATAATGTTATCCTTATTTTTAAATTTTATAATTATAGGTTAAGTACATAAATATAAAATATCTTCTTATAACTAAATTTAAAACTATTTAAAATATTATCTATAAAATTAAACAACTTAAAAATAAAAAAATAAAACAAATATATATAAAAACTTTTATTTACAAAAAAAATAAAGACATAATCTGCTAACACTTCTCATACTTAACATACATTACATACTAAAATATTTGTCAACATACAGACAACAAATAACAATTTATTGTATGTTAGTGGACAATAAATACGCTCGGGGCGAAGGACGCGCGGGGAAGATCACCGCTGTCGCGTGTCGCTCCAGCGGCCGACATTGGTCCGCGCGCGACCATCGACGATTAGAATTTCATTAAGAACACCCGCGTACCACTGCGGTCGGGTCAACTGTTACATTCAAATCTCGAGTGAAATTAATAATTTGTGTACCTTATAAATAAATAAGGAGTGAACTTCTGTTATCTTTAAACTGAATTATAAGTTCTGTATCCCGTGTCTGGGTAAGTTGTGCAATATATTTTTATTTTTATCAGTATAGGGTATATAACATATTATAAACGCCGATTAACGGTAATGTAGAATGGGCACGTAGATGTGTCCCTGTATTCTCCTAAATGATATATGTATGTATAATAATGCTTAGTGATGTCACAGAACATAATATTAGTACTTATGTAGTAGTGCTTTATTTTGTAGTGAGTAGAATGCGTAGGTGGTGTTCATGTACCGCCTAAGTACTATTAAATACTCGTACATATTGTGATGCTTAGTAGTACCACAGTATAAGTAATAGTACTGTAGTACATTGCCTATTTTTGCAGTCTTTTATAGTTATTGTCAGTTTGTGTATGTAATACAGGAACATAATAGTTTGTACCTAGATGTTACCTAAATATAGTTATTCAAATTTTGTATCTAAAAACACCTACTTATTCAGTATCTACGTGTTACTGTAACCGTATCTGCTTTTCATGACTGCCACTTCATCCCAGTAAAATTTTGTAAACCTGAGCCTCTTATAGTAGTACTAGCTAGCCAATTTTCTCCGGCTTTGCTTGCATCAATTCGCCTACTCCATATCGCTTGCTCGCCAGGACCAGTGACGAAACTAGTGTTGTTTGTATAATATACTTACTTCATATTGATGTTCGGTCAGGAACTACGTTCGGGCTGAAATTGCTGCCACTCATACCTCAAGCTTCATACCTCAAGCTCAACACCTTACCTCATCTCCGAGACTCGTTTTGGATCCCAGCAGCCTGGCAACCCGGCGGAAGCGGCTACATTCAGGGGAGTCAGGCAAGGAAAAAGGGAAGGGCAGCCTTGATTGGAACCAACACTTCACAAACCTACCCACGTCTGAGACTTAACTTATCTATTATACAATATAGACTTATAATACTTACTTAACTTGGCCGTTTTATTCTATCTCACAAATAAAACGTGACACAGGTTACGGGAGATAGCGGATATATCGCTCATTGGCTGCAATATAACGTACATTTATGTCTATGTTGCACTTAGATCGCTTTTGTGATTGTCAAACTAAATAACATTTATTAATTGCAACAATAATAAACTAAAAGAATATTTAGGTATTTCTAAAACGTTATGAGGCTATTAAGAAGAATCTGAAAGTAGAAATAGTATATCTAAATAAATACCAAATGACGTTCGTAAAATGCATGTTGACTATAGTTATGACGTTGTTGCACCCAATGAGCGATATTGACTGATCTATAGCATACTCCACTATTTCAAACTGTTGTTTTTTTTATGAGACGGGGCAAAGGAGCATGTGGATCACCTAATAGAATGCGATCGTCACCGCCCATAGAGATCAGCAACACCAAGGGATCGCCGATCCGTTGGCAGCCTTTTAAGGGAAATAAAGACTGTTCTTGAAGGCTCCTATGTTGTAATTGTTCGAAAATGAAACGGTGAAACTGTGAAATCAACTTCCCTCAGCGGTCTGAGGGAAGTTGATTTCACAGTTTCACCGATATAAGATAATAAAATCACTTGATTAGAACTCCTAAATAGTTTTTGGCATACGTAGGTATATAAAATAACAGCCTAGCTTACATAAATTTCTGCACTCTTAACTGCTAACGATCCAGTGCGTAATATATCACACGCTCTACCTAAATATAAACAGACAGAGGCAAACAACTAATTGAGAAGGAAAAAAGAATTTTGCGCAAAACCCTTTAGAACCCTTATCTCAGAAAATGGATGTTTTCCCTTTGACTTTGTACCTACTTGGTGGTTGCGTCCACTTGTACCCTTCGGAGTCCGATTTATTTGCACAATAACAACATAATACTGCTTTGTAAGTGATCCTAACAAAGTACTTTGCAAGGGACTAACAATAGTGTGTTAAGTGGAACACTTGGTTCATTATAAAAGTTGGGTCTTTAGAAGTTCTTAAAATCTTAAATTTTAAGAACAAATAGAGGAGGAGTGCTCGGAGCGCCTTCTGTACTAACGAGTTTGTTAAGACAACGACATTTAATCTTTGTTTTCCTGATGTTATGATTAAGTAATTTTGATGGAATATTGGGAATTAAATAGCAACGTTAATACTATCGAAAAGAACATTTTTTGGACCAAATAAAGGTAATATTTTTTATTTTCGGAAAGAGAGGCAAAACGTCTAATAACCTACAATATATATAGAAAAGCTTATGTGACTTTTGAGATATTCTTGAAAACACCAAAACCTTAATATGGCAGGACTATAAATAAAAATTGATTTCAATTCAATTCAACTTATTTATGGAATAGAGTCGCTTATTCATTGGTATGAATAAGCAATCTATTCAGTTATTGAATCGCAATAAGAGATGGTGGTAAGGGGGCAGTGTCTCATTAGTTAGTAAAAAAGACTTAAAAATATATACTTATAAATAGTAGGAATAATAAAAATAAAAGGGGACAAAAATATTCTCTCGTCACAACATTCTTATCAATATACCGGTACATGGAATAATAGTTTTGAATATAGCTACATATGAAAAGAAGTTTCGTAAATCTCTCATTTAACATGTTACAGATTCGCCTAAGAGGGAAAATGAAACTCGAGAGAGCAGCAGAGAGTAGCCATATTAGAAGAGAATCAGAAACTATATAATCTAACCTAACCTAGGTGGTCGGTTAATAGAAGTACTATTACTTTTACGGCTCGATCCTAATGTTACAGTCCACATTAGCAAAATGAGACGTTTCAGCAAATTAACGAAACCTAGTCGAGATGAAGGGTAGCTTCCATTCTCTGATTAAAACTTTTCATTTATTTCAATTAGCCTGAAAAGCGAAACCTGAAATTAGGCTCATTCCGTTTAATTAATGCCCCGGCGCTCTGTAACGGCCGGAAAAACTTTTTTTTAAACACGCCCCTGGGTAAGGTGTGGAAGATTTAAATTATAATTTAGCAAGGCTCTCTCAGGTGCGAATTTTATTTATGAATTCTCAAGTATATATTTTTTTCGTGCTAAAAGGCGAGTTTATTAAAATGTACATGCTTGTTTGCTTACAGTAAAACATAAGACAAATATTAATAGCTATCTAATGTAGTATGTTGTACTCTTCGATTTATTAATAAATTTGTACTATAACTAGATGTATAATGATGTACAATACTATACAAAATAATGTCTGCAGTAGGCAAAAAAGACATAAATCTTACTTATTTATGAACAATATTAAAAAAAAACTATAATTCCATAACACGCATTGTAAATTCGCCCTTAGACTTTCGGTTTAAGATTTACAATTCAGAGTAGTTCTTATGTCATTTATATAAAAACAAGCTTAAGACAAAGACAATCTTTCATTTGAAAATAACTTAAAATAATGTCAAATATGAAAACGTTCGAGTATGGTTACGTGAAAGAGCTCCCAGATCGTAATTTGGGTGCTGTTTCGGTGAGGACGTATTTTGGGTGTTGATTGTGAATCTAAAGTCTGTTCGCCGAGAGGTGATAAATATTATAAAATGTCTCGAAATAGCAACTGTCGCTTAATTATCGCATTCTGTATGACGGGCGTCGTTTATTTAGCGGGCGCCACGCGCACTGAGTTTTATGGTACAAGGCATGCAGTTGTCGTCAAGCATAATGCCGCCGTCGCCGGCGCCACGCCACGTATTGGATCCGTATCCCCACTCATACTCTAACAATGAACCGGGATGATTTCCGTGAATTTAAAAGAGATAATAATGATAATCTACAAACAAAACATTGTTATTCCGTTTAACTTTTTCATTATATTATATCGCAAAAAATAATTAGCGGTTAGCAATTTAAAATGAGTTTAGAACCCCTGATGACATATTTTTTTTATCAACTCCCGGCGAACAGACTTTAGTTGTAGTATCAGTGATCGAAGGTCTATAAGTTTGTAATAAACTAGCGATCCACCCCGGTTTCGCCTGTGTGATATTTTCTCCTTTAATACAACGTTTTTTATTGACGCCCCGCTTTTATATCTAGTATCCTATTGCTCATGGCGAGATGTTACATAGCCTTCCTAGATGGGCTACCCAACACTTTATAAAATGTTGCAGGGTTGATGAGTAAATAAATAAATATTTCTGGACAATTTACACAGCGCCATGTAGTCCCAAATTAAGCGCAAAGTTTGTACTATGGGTACAACTGATAAATGTACATAAATCTAAACTTATAAACTAATATAATAGGTAGGGGAAAAAGTCTTTTCGCATTATAGTATGTATGAACTTGTAATAAAATCTCTTTGGTTATACCATTTGTATCTGGTAAGTTTTGATATCTTTAAAAAGTTTAAATTTTAAAAAAGATAATTCCAAATTCAAATTAGGTAAATGTGTGATTTTCATTTGTTTTTTTTACTGTCAAGATGAGTGAATCTAATGAAGAAATTCGATTCATTTTAAAATTTTACTACAAAAAAGGTAACAATGCAACGCAAGCTGCGAAAAAAATTTGTGACGTTTATGGACCTAGTGCAGTGTCTGTGAGAGTAGCACAAATTTGGTTTAAGTGTTTTCAATCAGGAAATTTTGATGTGAAAGATGCACGTCGCTCTGGTCGCCCTGTTACGGATAAAATGGATGCCATTTTTGAAAAAGTGGAGCAAGATCGGCATATCAGTAGTTATGACGTAGCTGAAGAATTAGGAATTGACCACAAAACAGTTTTGGCGCATTTGAAAAAAGCTGGGTACCTACACTAAAAAGCTCGATATTTGGGTGCCTCACGATCTCACTGAAAGAAACCTAATGAACCGTGTACTCATTTGCGATTCTTTACTAAGACGTAATGAAAGCGAACCGTTTTTGAAGAAGCTTATAACTGGTGATGAAAAGTGAATCACGTACGACAAGAACGTGCGAAAAAGGTCGTGGTCAAAGGCCGGTCAGGCTTCTCAGACTCTGGCAAAACCCGGCTTAACCCGCAACAAGGTGATGCTGTGTGTATGGTGGGATTGGAAGGGCATTATTCATTATGAGCTGTTACCGCCAGGCAGGACTATCGATCCTGAATTCTACTGTGAACAACTGATGAGATTAAAGCAAAAAGTTGAGAGAAAGCGGCCGGAATTAATTAACAGAAGGGGTGTGATTTTTCATCATGATAACGCTAGACCTCACACATCTTTAGCCACTCAGCAAAAATTAAGAGAGTTTGACTGGGAGGTGTCAATGCATCCGCCGTATAGTCCTGACCTTGCACCTTCTGATTTCCACCTGTTTCGGTCTCTTCAGAATTCTTTAGGCAATGTCAGGTTAACATCACGAGAAGACTGCCAAAACCACTTGTCGTGGTTTTTTGTACAGAAGTCCCAAAATTTCTATAGTAATGGGATCATGTCTGTACCTACAAGATGGCAAAAAGTTATCGAACAAAATGGCACCTACATACTTTAGTTAAATGTAAATAAACTTTATTAAAAAATGTTTTGAATTTTCATATAAAATACGAAAAGACTTTTTCCCCAACCTAATATAAACTGCGGTATTCTGTGTCCCAACCCAGTCGGGCAGCTTACAATTACGCTCCCTACCTCTTTTTTTGCCAGAGCTTCGTTTGTCAGTCAGCAGAGTGCACCGCGTGCAGGTGAAGTTGACTTTGGTTCAAAGATTTTGATGAACCACTTACACCCCAAATATTATATATATAACAACTTATTGCTATGTCAACAACATTCGTATATATGATCTATGTATATCAAATATGGACATATAGCCGCTATACTATACTACTTTGGGTGTCAAGCTTACGATGTCAATAATGTGAAGCGCCTGATGCAAAGCGGTTCCCGTAGCCGTATTACCGCTCGCAACAACAAATATTTCTCGCAGGTTGCCACCCCTGCTGCCAACGCAGCAGCTCTTTCCTGGTGACCTCAATCACACAGGAACATAAAAACCCTATCTCTCTTTTCGCTGTTTTATCTGTTTGCCTTGTTCAACCCTCGTATACACATTTAAGTCACAGTCTCATCCACAGTAGATCAATGGGCTTGTTGCCCATGTTACAAAATTATAAAAAATCTCTATCAGTAACGTAAAATACATAAAACTAGAACGATCTGCGATCTTAAAATTTTAATAACTTATGTCCGACGTGTTTTATGTTCGATCAAAGTATGGTGGGAAAGTCCATTTTAAAGGTATAATATTATAAAAAATAAATGTTAGCATTGTAGAAACAATAAAAAATACTATAACTTTTGTTACGGCACTGACTACATAAACGCAATATTTAACATAGCTGTGGTACAAATTTCTGATTTAACGCATATAAAATGGCATGGTGTGACGTCATAACGTGGTGGCCTTTTTTATGGAGCGTTTTCGGGATAGCCCAAAATTGTGATCTTCAAGTTATCATATCTTGAGAAGTTTTTATGCAATCGAAGTAATTATTTCACCTATATTTATATTATTGCGACGTCTTTAAATAACAAATCTAAAAAATACTGTTTTTATACTACTTTGGGTGTCAAGCTTACGATGTCAATAATGTGAAGCGCCTGATGCAATGTCAGCAATGCAAGGTTCCCGTAGCCATATTACCGCTCGCACAACAAATACTTCTCGCAGGTTGCCACCCCTGCTGCCAACGCAGCAGCTCTTTCCTGGTGACCTCAATCACACAGGAACATAAAAACCCTATCTCTCTTTTCGCTTTTTTATCTGTTTGCCTTGTTCAACCCTCGTATACATTTAGGTCACAGTCTCACCCGCAGTAGATCAATTAGTCTCGATTGTATTCAATCTCCATTAAGCCATTATACACTTATCTGAGCCATTATGCTACTGTAATTAGTCATTAATTTGTATTGGTTATTCAGATGGTTTAAGTGAGAAAATCTAGGACGAGGAAAGTCGATGGCCAGACGACGCCATATTTTTTTTATGCGACTACATTGACAAAGAAGCGTACGACCTGCCTGATGGTAAGCTGTTATCTCGGCCTATGGAAGCTTGCGACACCAGATACATCATTCACGAGTTGCCGACTTTGTAGAATCCCTTAAGCATGGCTTGTTAACCCACTGGTCACCACCAACCCCAGAGCGGGGTTGGTGGTGATCTTGCTGACGTAGCCTGATGATTGTCATCTAATGACTGCACCGTCGGCTTAACGTGCTCTCGAAAGCACAGAGTATCTCGAAATAAATAAACCTATCCATAAATACATTATATAACATCGGTCAGACCTCCCCAACCCGTCTGGCCAGCGTGGGGAGTGTAGGCCAAATCCTCCTTCTGTCTGGGACGGACAAGAGAGGGTCGTGCTCCTGTAGTGGAGACTAAACAGACCTGATGATAATGATGATGAACAAGTTACGGTCGCTGTTGCATAATGTGCATGTCGGATTAGACTGACACGGGCAACGACGCCATTAAGTTCCTCAGGCCGAAGTCCATACAAGGAAATATGTAAGAAAAATTAATATTAGGAATCTTTATGAGAGCAATAATTGCCAAAACTCTATTGGTGTGTCCTAAAGTTATACTGATAGAAAATGCTTTAGCATTAAAAAAAAAATAAAGGCCAAATATTTATTTATTTATTGCTCTCATGTTGTATTATAAAATAGGTGTTCATATAGGTCTTTGTTACATTTGTTCCAAACATGAACCCAGATAAGGCACTGCAAACATACATATTTTTATCAATTAACATTCTTCTTTTTACAAATTACAATTTCTGAATTACATACATAAATTGCTAAAATTCTTCAATTGTCAATTTGCATGCATATCACTTATATTATTATACAATTGTTAATAGAGATAGAAACAGAATAAAAGTAAAAAAAAGTCTATAAACCATTTATGTAAGACATGTATGTAAGTAAATTAAAATAAAATAATAATAACAGTAGACTTGCGCAAAACAGTTCACTGAACTGAAAAGAGAGATGCAGTTCTTTTGACGCAAATGAACTACATCACTCATCTAGTTCATTTAGTTCAGTTGCTTCATTTAGTTCAATTACTTCTGTAGTTCTTTTGACTCACTTAGTTCGTTTAGTTCAATGTATCTTTGATTCAATCTACTCAGTAGTTCTGTTGACTGTTTCCTTCTACATTCTTCTCAGTTCTATTGCATCATTTTGATGGCATTGTATTTTTGTATTAAGTAAGTACCTATAACTAATTAAATATTTTATAAATTCCCTTACAAATATTGATTTTCCTTCAAACTTTTCACAGGCTTAGGACTGTCAACCTTGACTAAAAAGAAATTACTTAGTAGTTAAAATAATAATTAATATAAAAATTGAGCCTATTTTCGCTAACAGCTTATGGTTCTTATGTCCTTAGCCTTCGAGTTCTAATTCGGTCAGTCAACCACGCACGAAACTATCTGTCTCGTTTTATCTCGAACAATTTCAGAATCTTCCGTCCTTTTCGCTCTCTATTTGGCATTACAACGTATCTCTCTCATTCTAGCTCGTACGCTTTATGTATTTCCGTTCTTTTTACTCTTTGTCACTCGATTGAACTAAATGACGCAGTGAACTATATGGGACAAGAAAGAGTGAGTGACAAGAACCGGCTTGTATGGTGAACTGGTACAATTGAACTACTCACTCAGGAACTACACAAGTCTAAATAACAGTGGGAATTGATAATGATGTCGTCGGCATATACTTTGTCTGATTATACAGAGCGTTGTCAGTTAATAAATGCCCGCTGTTTACTAATATCAGTACTCTTACTTGTACTGTGCTAATATGCCGAAGGCATATTTTAAAACACTGCGTCATTTTGTATTATAGCCAGAAACAGTAGCACGTCCTTTGTGATAATGGCGTGGCAAATTGTCTAAATTAGTTTATAGTCTTGCCGTGTGCAATGCTGTTATATCAAAACAATACAAATAGTGGCGTCTAATTATTAAAACAATTGTATTTCAACGAGAACTATGAAGTTAACGCGTGGTGTTAATAAAAGTTATTATTCTAAGTTTACCAAATATGTAAAATAGCGCTCAACTGTGACTAGGGAGAGTGAAAATACAATAAACGAAATCTAAAGTCATTGAGATTATCCGTTAGATTAAAAGGCTAGGTTATCCACGAAAGTTGTTATTTGTCGGACATCTGCCGAATAATATATATTGGTGTTCAAATATCTGCGGAGTACTTTTAGTGGAAACAAACTTTTTTATAAACTGAGATACAAACTGTAGTAGTATGCCATTTATTATTTTTAAATATAAAATTTATAAAATCTGTTTAGTACAATCCATTTCGTATGATTTCAGTAAAACTATTTTAATAAATATGTTACGGTCAATGTAATAAACTGAAAACTATTAATAATGAAGCTAACTTGGCACCGCATTATTAATTAATGGAGCTCTGCTTCGCCGGGCTCCTATTTCCAGTGACAGGATACAAGAAAACCCTAACTTAATCAAGAATCAACTCAAATCTAACCAAAACACGTTTTATTATATTGACCAAAGGTCAATGACTATTAATAATCATAGATATAAAAATGACCAATGTATAACATCGCTCGTAACACAAAAACAAATATATTTTATTTGAAGCCATGGTCACCCCAAAAACTCCGTTTTGGCCCACTCGTTGATAAGCCAAACGCATCTACAATTTGCCTTTGGCAAATCGCAAATCAGCGAGCATTTAGAAACTGACGACGCCCTTTGTAATCAGACGAATAATACGATTTGCCTGCTACATCCGTGGTCACAAGTTGACTAGTGCGAAATACTGTGACCACAACCGGTGCAACCTGATCGAAACATCATCCCATTAATTCCTGCAGTTATCTATATATATAAAATTCAAAGTCCTGACTGACTGATATATCAACGCACAGCCCAAATCGCTAGGCCTAGAGATTCCAAATTTGGCACGTAGGTTTCTTATGACGTCTGGGGGTGCACTAAGAAAGGATTTTTCAAAAATTCTGAAACTGTAAATGTCTGAAAATTGTCATGGGTATTGTATTTATTGCTTAACGGATGGCTGATTACGGAAATAACAACTATTTTCTAATCAAACGTAGTCGACGTGACATAAAATCCCCACTATAAGGGTGCGATAGGGATGAAATGTCATAATATCAATATGGGTGTTGTTTTTATGGTTTTCTGGGACGTCAATTACGAAAATGACATCGATTTGAAAATATAACATAGTGGATATAAAATTAGTTTAAAGGACTTTTAAAATTTTACCCCTAAGAGAGTGAAACGGTCCAAAAATTCTATGGAGACACGAGATTAGTTGACTATTTTATCCTAAATTTTACACGACTACTTCTATAGATAAATCAGTAAACACGTGTTTGCCCCGAATTTCACGCGAGCGAAGCCGCGGGCGAAAGCTAGTTAATGATATATAATACAATGCGAAAGTTAGTATATGAATAAAAGAAAATTGTACCGAATAAAATCGGTTGTCTGTAAAGTCGGTTTACTGACGATAGTTGAACGTGACAACGTCATAAGAAAATACTGTTTGCATTTTTCAAAAGAAAATTTTAATGGAACGCCTCAGAGCGAGGTAACGCCGCATACGTCATGTTTTTTCGTGGGTGCTGCCGGCTCCATCGAATTATAAGACGTTGTCACGTCAAAACATTTTATTTTTTAATTTTGAGTCGTAGGAATAAGTATATTAGCGCATCACACAATAAACTGAAGGTTTAACTTAAAATAGGATTCATGTTTCATTTAGATTCGCATAGTAGAAGTGGATTTTTTAATATACCTACTACGTCGGGTGACAGTCATACACCTGATGCAAAGCCCACCTTAATTGAAGCCGTTACCGTAACATATTAACGCTCCCAACATGAAATAGCGAGCGAGGTTTGGCTTGCTTTTGGAAAGGCAGGTGAGGTAGCTTAGCTTTAACTAGTCAAACCTAGGAGCGTCTAGATTTTGGATATTGACTATAACATACACATACAATAATAACACTTGTGAATATTTCAGAATGCCATTTATTATTTAAAAAAATCCACGTCGAAGAAGTCACAGGCGGCCGCTAATACATCTAAAAATATGGCTCCTGATTGTCTAAATTTAGCGATCGTGATATTCGTGATAAATGACTTACTGAATTTCGACTTCATTGACATGATACTTGGAAGCCATCTACCTGAATGACAGGAAAGATGAAAGATTTCTACAAAGGGCCTCCATCATTTCATCATTCAGAGATAGATTAAATTCAAAATCTTTAGAAGTCGACCGTTTTGCTGAGCAATATTTACCGGGTATACTACTTTAGAAGCCTGGTGCTAGCACAAGGGACACGTGTTTGTGGACACGAGTAACTATTTATATTATACTAGCTGTGCCCGCGACTTCGTCCGCGTGGAATAGTGTCTTTGGGCAGCATTTTTAAATATTTCGGCTAATTATTTTACAAATAAGACACATACGTATTAATACTTATATGAGTTGCAGTGTGCCATCTAGTGCTTATATAGCTCTTTTGTGGAACATTGTACATTCATCCCAACCAACAGCTTACACTGCTGCAACTTTCTTCCGCGCTCACTGCTTTTGCTAATGTTACATACCGGCATGTCCTCATCAGCTAAGTTCAATGGTAGTTTTAGAACCGAGTGCGCTATACCCCTATAACTATTTTGCTTTTAACCGTAAACACAGAAAACAAAACTTCTTATTATGAAAATAACTTATTTAAGTATTTTATTTAATTGTATAAAAACCTATTTAAAAAAATATTATAAACCCAAATGAATTAAATTTAACTAATTTTATTGACCCAAATAAACAAAATCTCTATACTAAGTATAACTTTTTACACTTGTACTTAAGAACTTGTTTTTATGAACCATTTGTAACCGATTCCTAGAAATCCCTTTCGGATATTGCGACTTCTGATCGAGTCGGCATGCAAAGGCATAAAGACTCATTCATAAAACTATTAAGCTTTCTTATCTTTTGTTTACATTCACAGATGGTCAAATGCTTTGTTTGTACAATGCCAGTTTCTCATTTTGTAATGACTGCGTAAATGTTATCTACATCAGGATAGCACTAATATTTTGTCTCTTGTCGCAAACTTATAAAACATTCACTTATACTTTACATATTTCCATACAAACTTTCATCCCCTATTCCCTATTGTTATTTTACCCCCGTGTGGGTAAAACTTTTACAAACTTTGAATGTCATATTTATTTATATCGAATCAACAGCCTAAAAAATAAGTTTCAAGCTTCTAGCTCTAAAAATAACGATACTTCCATACAACCTTTCACCCCCCCTTTTAACCCCTTACAACCCTTTTTTTGCATTAAAAAGTAGCCTATGTCCTTCCTCAGGCTCTAAGCTATCTGTGTACCAAATTTCATTTAAATCGGTTCAGTCTAAAAATAACGATACTTCCATACAACCTTTCACCCCCCCTTTTAACCCCTTACAACCCTTTTTTTGCATTAAAAAGTAGCCTATGTCCTTCCTCAGGCTCTAAGCTATCTGTGTACCAAATTTCATTTAAATCGGTTCAGTAGTTTTGCCGTGAAAGCAGGACAGACAGACAGACAGACAGACAGAGTTACTTTCGCATTTATAATATTAGTAAGGATTAGTAAGGATAAAAAGTTACTCGTGTCCACAAACACGTTTTGTCTGTTGGTCCTGTCTGAATGTTTTCTATTTTTGAAGTGAAAACTTCTATAGCGGCCTTGTGCACTTTTTGGGATGTTTAGAAAAATTTTACCTCGTGTCAGGACACTGTCTACCGCGCGGCGAAAATGTATGCCTGCTCCTGCTGTTTATTTTTAATGTAATATAAATAGTCATGTTTGTGTAAGATGGCGCAATAAATGAATATTGTACTTTATCACATAAATGATAGTACTTTTATACTGATAAATAAAGCAATTCGTGCGAAATGATTCCCTAATCTTTTTAAAATATTCAAAAATGCACAACGTTAATGTTCAAGTTTTCATTTCTGCCAGCACTCCTGGAGTGCAACCCGTCTTTTTTTATATCAACCCTCAAGGGAATTTTTATTTGGCTGCGGTATTCTGTAAGGTGGAAGTTCAGCCGCTTACAAATGCCCTCTCCGCTGCCTCTACCGAGGTGTGGCAGCGTCTGAGTGATAAAATTATGTTGCCAGGCGTATATATAGGTTACAGTCACAGCCATATATACCAGGCGTGCCAGCTTGTGCCAGCGACAAGCATATGGTATGTTGCCCGATGTAGTATGAAAAAATTTGAGCCGTAAGCCTTAGTAATATTATTACCTAAATCGGAAGCTTTACTGCAAGCTGTAATTTTTTTGCGCACAACATATACACGCAGAATGAGCGCACAGCACAATCTTGGCTAAAACAATTATCTTTTAGCCAGATTGACAGAACCACCAAACCCATCGAGCACCTTTTGTAATACTCCTTTTTCCACTGTCGGAGAAAAGGCAAAAATTACCAACAATATATCATTAAATTAAGCCTCGGAGGCGTCCAAATGAAAAAAAGTTGACCTATTTCCCGCTGTCCGAGGTACTACAAAAAAATATTTTCCCGTAGTCGCGGAAGTTGTTGCCAGCGACGAAATTAATTTCATTATTGGACCTACAGTGCCCATGGGATTCTTTGAGTGTTGCCCTGGAAACTTATGCGGCCAGGCGCACCCGTCAGGATTAATTTGTAAATTTATACAATTTTTTTTTTGTTTGAGGGCGAGTCACATGTCATAATTCCGCACGGGGACGAGAGTAAATTTAAAATTTATACAAACAGTAGTTTTGCACATATTTTTCCTTCTTGTTTATTTTTTAAATTTTCACCTTTTTTTTTACTACGTCGGGTGGCAGACAAGCATACGGTCCGCCTGATGTGAAGCGGTTACCGTAGCCATATTAACGCTCGCAACATAATATATCGCTCGCGCGCCGCCACCCCCGCTGCCATCGTAGCATCTCCTTTCTTTCTGTTGACCTCACTCACTCGCAGGAACACAACAGCCCTCAAAGGAACCGTTATTTGGCTGCGGTATTCTGTGAGGTGGAGGTACATTCCCCAGTCGGGTAGCTCACAATTACGCTCCCTACCTCTCTTTTCACCAGTGCTTCATTTGTCAGTCTGCACCGCATGCAGGTGAAGTTGACTTTGGTTCAAAGATGTTGATGAACCACTAACACCCCAAAAATCACCCGTATAGTTATTTCTCTATATATTTCGGAGGAGCTCGATGATGTCGTTCCACGTATCAGTCTAATCGAACACGCAAGTTAAGCAACGTCGACCTTAGCCTGTCCATGGATGAGTTTAATTATCTCGAGCTCCTTCGTGTTTCGAAAGGCACGGCAAGTCGTCTGTCCCGCCGGTTGTCATTAGATTACAGTCATTAAGTCAGTGGCCCTTAGGTGGCTTGAAAACAATGGCCTCCGACAACCCGCCGTTGAGAAGCGTTGTGGAGTATGGTCTAAACTCCTTCGTTGAGGGAAGAACCGTATTCCAAGTGGCATGAATAAGGGTTGACGACGATGATGATGACGATGATTATTTCTCTATGTATGTGTGTTTGTTCCAGCTAATCTCAACAGCAACACCGATTTTAGCTATATTTGAAGAAGAAAAAAAAACAAACGAAATTCATAATCATCATGATCACTTATCACTCACTGAAATTCTCCACTTTTCACATACAGCCACATTTTTTAAGGTCTATTTATATGGTGACGCCCCACATTGCATCGCCATTTACGCGGCCTCTACCCTAGAACTTTCCTCCCCCATGTGCAATCACTGTCTCGGCAGACGTGGCCATTTCACTGCTACTTTACATTCTAACTTTGAGCTATGTTCTTTTAATAATAATAATAATAATAATCGTTTATTTCAGACAATTGTTATGTAAACAAAACAAGTCCATATTATAAATACCTTAAACTAAAAATATATATTTATATAATTCATTTTCTTGACAATATCTATAATTAGACGCGCTTAGTCGGCAGCGTATTCCGCGCGGTGTCCTGTAACCGGCCACGAAAGCGGCGGAACAAAACACCTTTCGGCCAGAATTCCTCCTTCGTGAAGGTAGAAAGATGTTCTGTTGGAACCCTCACCACGAAGGAATTGAAGTTCACTCGGTGGCGCGATTCCAACCTTTCGACTCTACAATTGAAGTTGGTCTTCACTCGGATGTACTCTACAATCTCCTCGTCCTTTGTAGAGTAATGCAGGCGGGACACGTACAGCAACGTCGTCGGCACGGCCGGACGCAGCAGGTGTCTGGGTCCTGTCGGTGCGGTGCCGCACTTGTTGCGGCTCGTGGGCTTCTTCCTTCTCTCCACTTTGATGAAGCCCTCGGGGTCGCACTGGTCCTTTCGTGAGCCCTGGAGCGCATTTACACAGGGCTTGTGAGGATTTCGTTGCTCCCTTTGTGTCGTAAGCCGCTTTGGTGGCTTAGCGGCGGCGGCGGCGTATGCACGATCGGGAGTTGTCGTGCCTATTCGTGACGTTTCCGGCTGCGGGGCCGAGGTGCGGGCTGCGGGACGCGGTGTCACCGGCGAAGTGATGGCCGACGCAAAACTGCTGACGGCCGCAGGTTGCGCCCCGTGTCGTGCAATCACACCAGAGACCTCGTGTGACCTACTTTCCGAGCCAGCGCCGCGCAACGACGCTACCTCGGCACGCAGCTCACTTATGGTGGTCTCGGAAGCCTCCAATCTGGACTGCACTGCGGCTAGGCTGGCTGTCAGACTTCTAACATCCTTAAGCAGCACTAGTACATCGACGTGGTCGTAGCTGTATGGCGGGAGCTTATGAAGTTCCTTCGCCACAAAAGCGGGCACGTCATCGGGATCAGTCCCCTTTAAGAGTGAGATAATATCTTGGAGACTTTTCTCACCCTTTTCGTCCCTTCTGCGGGACGGCATCCGGTCGGTCATCCCGAGCGTCTCGTACAGCAGCACCTTGGCACTGCAAATTTCTTCTACTTTGAAGTTAGTCTTGCAGAGCTGCAGAATACTAACTTCATCCATGGTGTCGATGGCGTTCTGGATAAACGCCAGTACTTCGTTGGCTATGAGCTGTTCGGAACTCATAGCGGTAGTCGTGCAGCGGCTATAGCCGCGCGGATCGCGAATTAAAAATTCGTATGCAGTGTGGCGCGTCCGTCATCGAGCGCGCACTGCACTGCACTGACTTTTAACGATGGACTGCTATGCCTTGTTTAGTAGTGTAATATTTAATAGGTAGATGGCGCCACACTGTGACTTCCCAGCTGTAAATGTACAATACAAAAATTTGCCACCAAAACAAAACTTCTTGGTAGCTCATTGGTAAAGATCACTCGACCGGCACTCTTAAGGCACAAAATAGGTTTGTTAACTGCTGTTAAATCTGTAGTTGGCCGTGTGGTTTCCGGCAGACTAGAATAGAATCACTCCGTCTCTTCCCGTGGATGACGTACAAGGCGACTAATGGAAATACATTATAAAACATCGATCAGGCCTCCCCAACCCGTCTGGCCAGCGTGGGGAGTGTAGGCCAAGTCCTCCTTCTGTTGGAGACGGACGAGAGAGGGTCGTGCTCCTGTAGTGGAGACTAAAATGACCTGATGATGATGATAATATTCTGGCAAGTGACCAAAATCAACTATTTAAATATTAATTATCAGAATGTATAGTTATAATAAATAATGCAAAACGATTGTTAAATAATTTATTTAGGTTAGTTTTGCATCAAATAATATCACAAGTTAATTTGTGGTTATATCAAATTGTGGTCTGACAGACCGAGCGGACTGATACATGCAAACTGACGTGGATTATTTTGTATGTTCTAAATAGTTATATTAGCATTTAATTTAAATAAATTATTATTTATTTTTGTTAACTGAGAAAATACAATCTAATTATAGAAAACGAAATTAAACTAAAACTAATCTAAAGATCTATCTATTTTATCTATAAAGAATAGAAAAAGTTACCCGATAAAAATAAATAAATAATAATTTACCTACAAATAAAAAATATCCCCAAGATTAGCATTGCCTGTGGGCAGTGTCCCCAGAAGACTGGCAACATTACCTCACTTGATAGCTATACTAATTCTCTGAGCAAGGTAATGATCAGCCTTCTGGTGACAGGAGCAATTTTTGAGAAATGTCTCGAAATAATATGTGGGCCGATGGACCCCACGGCCCCAAAGTCCATTTAATTATATTTTCGTAATATATTTACGGACAATATAATAAAGTGGTACTAACGCTTAGTGGTGGTAATGAAGTGGTTATTCAAAGTTTCCGACGATTCGAATCCTGTTTTCGTTGGATTTGTGTTATTTTCGGTTAGGTTGGGGTTTTGTTTGTGTCCTGTCACAAAAGACATGCTCTCCGTAAATCAATTCTCCATATCTAACTGATGGGCGATAAAAAAATAAATAATAAAATTTTATATGATGGAAACTTTTTATCGAAGGTTGATATAAAGTAACTAATATGCATCACACCCGAGATATAATACAAGAGAGAGATAATGTACCTATTTTTAAAAGTTGCTCTGTTATTTCGCACAACGAAAGCGACTATAATAGTGAGTAGGTAAAGTTACTAACAGTACTTCTTCTACAATCCATCAATGGGGATTTCTACCACACAAATTAGAGCCGAAGTTGTCAAGCGCCATGTGGTTCCAGAGAGAACTTACTATCAAGCTGTGGAATGAAATGCCTGTCGTAGTTTTCCTAGGAAATTATAGCATGGGGTTCTTCAAATAGGACGTACAGGGGTTTTACAACTTGACAACGTGCATGTGATCGGCTGAAGCTAGTTACTAAAACCTAAACATGAATGGAAGGAGCTCGATGGCGTCGTCATATGCCTCAGTCTAATCAAACACGTAAGTTAAGCAACATCTGTCGTAGCCTGTTCATGGATGGGATTATTTATCTCGATCAGAGGACTCTCATAATGATAAACATATATACCAATAAAATAAACACACATATGTCGATCTATGTTAGTCTGTGACTAACATAGAGCGACAATACTTTAGTGCCAAAATAAATCTCCCTAAAAGGTTAACATGGATTTTCTTTTTGAAACTGAATATATTTAAAATTACCCTAAGTGATGCAGACAGCGCGTTCCAAAGACGTGAAACCTGTAGACCGAAGAAGTCAGCCATAAAGCCAGACTGACAAAATGGAATAGAAAACAGACGAGTATTAGCAGATCAAAGTTAATGCCGAGATACTGAAATTTGCTTTTCAAGTATTCTTGGAAAATATTGTAAGTCGTTCACCAATATCTTTAAAGCCTAAACTAATCGCAATAACTATCACAACGTTCCAAAATTATAAAATAAAATATTTTCAGTATCGCAAAGTACACAAAACGAACGATAATTATGTGAATCTATAATTTTAATAATTTAAATCTGAATTGTTTGGTGTTCGATCAAAGTTTGGTGGGAAAATTCATTTAAAAAGGAAGAAATTATAAACAACTTACCATGGAAAAACCTACTACATTTTTTGTTTTATGTATATACCATTTTTATGGAGCGTTTTCGAGAAGTCTAAAATTAATATTTTTAAGTTAAGTATTATATCTCGAGACGTTTTTAATACTATCGAAGTAATTCTTTTACCTATAATTATGTACGAAGTTTGACTTTTAAAACTTTTAAATAAAATAGAATCTTAATGGTGTAAGCAAAACATAAATAAATCCAATAAGTACTTACGATGTCACAGGTTTGTGTGTTTTCAGTAGAGTACTGAAAATGATATTTTCTATCAAACGAAAAATAAAATTAGTATCTTTACTTTGAACTTGGCTAATGCAATAAGACACGAGATCATAATATTACGCGACAGCTAAGTTAGGTCAATAATGAGCTCTGAAGATATTAAGGTAAATAATATATCTTTGCTTTAGGCAATTGGGTATATCACCTGTGTTTATTCAATGTTTATGTAAAGACGGAGAAAGACGTAATATCGTGAACCGTTGATCTTATTTTGTTGGAATCCTGTGGATAATGTACATACATCACATACTTGCTTGGAATTGTAAGCATTTCACATTTAGAGTGCGTCGATACGAGTATGAAAGATGACCCGTTTGGGGGTGTAAGTGCCTCACCACGATCTTTGGAGCCCAAGCCATCCTTAACTGCACTTGTTTCATGCTGCGGATTAGCGAAAGAATCTCTGGCAAAACAGAGACTAGAGGGAGTTAGGGTACAGTTTATTTGTAAGCTGACAGACAGGGGAAGTCCCTTGACCTAACAGAATACCGCAGCCAAATAACAATTTCCTTAATGTATAGTGGGAATAGTTATTATGTTCCTGGGTAGGTCACCAGAAAGGCAGGAGTTGCTTCGTTGGTAGTGAGGGTGGCGACGCGCGAGCGGTATTTCATTAATATGGCTACGCTATGGAGCATCTGATTACGCTGAGCTCAATGAGCTCTATTTAAGCTATATGCGATGCGCATATATGATATTCCTATGCTCTATAGTTTTTATATACTCTATGATTCCTCTATGAATACATTTTGACATATAGAAATTGAAAAACAATTGAACTCGCAACTAACACTAGATTTTTTCATTCTATTTTTTTTTGCCACAAAAACTCGCGATTATATTTAAAATCGCTTTTGAAATTGCCATTACAGAAGTGAGTTTATGATTCAGAAGAAAATTAATTTGAAATTTTTAGAACATTCTAGAAGGCTCCATTCTAGATGATTCCAGACAGGACCGCGACACTGCTTCCCTCTTAGAAATGCTCGTCCCGAGCATCTTCATTACTGCCGTGATAAGAAGCTGAGCGGTCAATGTGAACCTCCTTATCCAATAAGAATCAAACGTCCCACATCTCTCATTCATCATATAACTTTCATTCATCTTTTTCATTAGTTATGTTATCTCCAAGGTAAACCTTTCATACACCTTACATTCTGTTCCCACATACGTTTCCTGCTTATCTACCAAGTTAGATTAGAATCAATTAAGCTGTTTGCGAGTAATAATTATCTTCACGTGTATCATTTTCTACATTCTCATCGAATTAAATCACAATCAGAATACTGGTCCAAGAATTATCGCGACACACTTTTCTTCCCAACTCGATTAATATAATCATTATCAGTGTGTATTTAACGACTGCTAAATATAGGCCTTTCCCTAATGCCATTTCCACCTATTACGAACTAGCTGTTATCTTGAGGTCATCAGACCATCCAGATGGGGGCGTCGAACGTTTCGTTGTCCGACCACCTCCACTCTAATATCTTCCTTCCCCATCTGCCATCACGGGCTCTATCGAACTCTTCAAACTCTATCTATAATGGGGTGTAAGTGGTTCATCAAGATCTTTGAACCAAAGCCAACTTCACCTGCACGTGGTGCACCCTGCTGACTGACAAACGAAGCTTTGGCGAAAAGAGAGGTAGGGAGCGTAATTGTAAGCTACCCGACTGGGGAATGTACCTCCACCTCACGGAATACCGCAGCCAAATAACAATTCCCTTGAGAGTTGTTGTGTTCCTGCGAGTGAGTGAGGTCAGCAGAAAACTCAGTCCCTTTGCCTTCGCTCATGTCGCTACCACGACTTTTCTCACATCGTCTAACTACTGGGCCAAACTTGCCAGCGATGCGAACAAGATGGCTTCGAAAAATAGCTGGATGAGTAAGGCTGGAGGATCGCATTTGATGGAAATAGAAAAAGGAATAATTTTGTTACCAAATTAGAGTACAATTTCCTTTACATTTTACACTTATTTAAACTTGTAACTTAAAATAGAGTTAGTGTTTGCAGTAATGAGTGCCTCAATACTGCAAACATTAACAATTTTATTGTAGATGAAGGGTTACATAAATAGCTGCATACTTCGTGCAAATGTAGTGTTTCACTAGTTCGGTTTTGAATACACGGCGTTGCAGCAACCTTTCATACGACGTTGACTGAAGAACTATTTTATGTTGTTTGAGAGTAATTCTCAAAATGTAAAGCTGGCGAACGCTTAGTTCCGCTGCTTCAACATAGAGCTGGGTGGTGGGATATCGAAATGCCCTTTATAACATAAGTTTAACCACCGAGCGTTGAGCTAATTCTATTTCGGCAATTTTCGTTGAAAATTTCGATGAGAAACATTAAGTAATGCTTATATCCAGCAGTGGCTGATGACAATCATTATATTTCTAAAAAGGACTTACACGCGATCTGTATTACACTAATAACATAGTATATTTCCAACTAAATCCCAATCCTCAATCATTATATAATGGATTAACTTGCTCAAATCTGTTCATGTATGGGATTACGGTCAAACTTTGTGCTAAGAGTTAAGACCTAGTTTAAGGGTGTAACTAAGTTTTGCTACTAATGTCCGTATTGGTTATCGCTGTTGAACAAATTGTTCCCCAGCGGATATGTCACTTCACTAGCGATTATTTGAAATGGAGTTCAAAATAGAGAGTCTAACCATCTCCGAATACTTGTCGACCATTAACGCGACTATCGGTCGGTTTCTTTCTAGTGACCTCACCTGCGAGTGAGTGAGGTCACCAGAAAGTAAGGAGATGCTGCGTTGGCAGCGGGGGTGGCGGCGCGCGAGCGACGTTGCGAGTGTTAATATGGCTACGGTAACCGCTTCACATTAGGCGGGCCGTATGCTTGTCTACCACCCGTCATAGTATAAAAAAAATACCAAAATTGTTCGGTTAAGTGGTTATAAGTTATATTATTTATTATATCTAGTCCCTACAATAATACTTAGGTATTAAAAAGTCTATAAAAGTATAAAACCCAAACCGTAGTACCTAGTATTTTATGAAACAATACCATTACGAAAAGGTCTCCAATAACATAAACGTCGATTAAGTAAAGACCTTAACGTGTTTCAAGATACTTAAATATAACTTAACTGGTAGCAAGTGCGAATGGTCTTACCTCCATTTCCCTTATTATATTAGATATTTATGGGATGCCTCAAACGTTTCCGCTATGTTTTTGTACATTACGAGGTTTGAATAAATAAGGATGCCATGGCAGATCTCAATCGTATTGAGGAGGGTTCTGTTTACATATAAACTATGATTATAATATATGTTTTTGACGTGACAACGTCTTATAATTCGATGGAGACGGCTGCACGCACGAAAAAACATGACGTATGCGGCGTTACCTCGCTCTGAGGCGTTCCATTAAAATTTTCTTTTGAAAAATGCAAACATTCCATCAGTATTTTCTTATGACGTTGTCACGTTCAACTATCGTCAGTAAACCGACTTTACAGACAACCTATTTTTTTTTATATTACGTTGGGTAGCAAATAAATAGGTATATGGTCTGCGTGATGAAGGTTAGAATGCGTGACTGAACTGTGGTAGATAGGCGCTGCCTGATGCGGTTACCGTAGCCATATTAACGCTCGCAACCTAAAATATCGCTCGCGCGCCGCCACCCCCGCTGCCAAGGCAACATCTCCTTTCTTTCTGGTGACCTCACTTACTCGCAGGAACACAACAACCCTTAAGGAAATTGTTATTTGGCTGCGGTATTCTGTGAGGTGGAGGTACATTCCCCAGTCTGGTAGCTTACAAATTCAAAGATGTTAATGAATCACTTGCACCCCAAAACATCTCTGTTCTCATCACTTCCAATAGTGTATATAATATCTACCATATATAACTGTTCTGCGAAGACTGCTTACAGTCAGGTGGGTTGTTTGCTGGTTTTCCACCTTAGTTGTATAAAAGAATATACCTACTACTAAATTAATTAAATAAATTAAACGGGTCACTCACACACTTTTTGTCGGGTATTGCCAACGGCCTGGAAACCAGTGCTCCAGTTTGAGTCTAAAGAGAGTCACGATACAGTCGCCAATGCTGATACTGTCAGTTTTTACCACCACATGGTAAGCGCACTAGATGACCACGCGCCCGAAGAGATAGAAGAAGTGGATCCACCGGCTACCACTACGTCATCGTCGAGGGCAGTGCTCCACCAATCAACGCAACAACCCCCCACCACCCTTTCCAGTCGGGCGGCGCGCGCATTGGCGCGCTGTGTCCGGCGCGAGAGACAAAGGGTGGACGTGTCTGGAAATTCGCCCTGATGAAGGTCTCCTTTTGAGATCGAAACTAGTCGGCTTTCCCGACAAAAAGACGTGAGTGACCCGTTTAATTTATTTAATTAATTTAGTATAATGTCTCACGTGAGTTTTAATAATATTAATATACTACTAAGATATATTCATAGTTCAGATGAAGCATCCAGAGAGACCGTTCTCGTAATTAAAATGTAGTTAAAATTCAGTTTCAATCCATTGTTGATCTAATAAATATCAAATTTTGGAGTGTAAGTGGTTCATCAACATCTTTGAACCAAAGCCAATCTCACCTGCACGTGGTGCACACTACTGACTGATAAACGTGGCTCTGGTGAAAAAAGAGGCATAGCGTATTTTTTAAGCTGCCCGACTTGGGAAGTTTCACAGAATACCGCAGCCAAATAACAATTCCCATGAGGGTTGTTGTGTTCTTGGTACTGAGTGAGGTCACCACTTACACCCTATAATTTATGTTAGATTATATCGAAATATGATTTTTTTTTTTTGTTTTAACAAACTAAGAATATTATTTTGCCAATAATAAGAATTGATAATAATCAATTAATCAAATCAAGTATATAACTTTTAGTCAATTCACAATTCAATCTCGATTCTGTGAATTTTCATTCTGCTATCGTAAAATAAATACGAGAATTGGCTTTCAGGTACACAATAAAACATCGAACGCGCAGCATGCGCCACCATATCGAAATTTAACTCGGCATTTTCATTTTCGGAGTTTGGCCACTTTCCCGAATTGATATCGGAAAACCAAGGTCACTTTACATCACTACTTTTTGATGCTCTACACGAATCCGAAGTCAGAATTTCGAAATTTTGAGTTTCATGTTAACGGATGGACAGACGGAACGACCGGACGATTTTATAAGTTCAATAAATTTCGCTGAATGTAAGGTGTATTCTTTTGAGCACACCCGCGTCATATCGATGACATAAGGACACGCTGACACATGACATTTCGACACGATCAAAACATTGACTTTGTGATATTCGGTGTTGATACCGAGCGTCGAGTGTAAAATATATTTTTTTTTTGTCGTTGTTTGTATAATATTGTATGAATATGTGATGGTTTATATGTGTACAAATGTGTATGTGTGTATGTTTTACGTTTTTCATTTTGTCTTTACTTCCATTCTATACCCAAAGGTTGCCTGGTAGAGATTGCATACGGCGATAAAGCCGCCTGATGTACTTTATAATCATGGTTACTACATTGTTATCCTGTATTTGGTGTAACAAAGAGTAATGTATTGTGATGCCATATTTGTATGGAGTGGTTTTTTTTATACTACGTCGGGTGGCAGACAAGCATATGGCCCGCCTTATGTGAAGCGGTTACCGTAGCCATATTAACGATCGCAACATAAAATATCTTTCGCGCGCCGCCACCCCCGCTGCCAACGCAGCATCTTCTTCCTTTCTGGTAACCTCACTCACTCGCAGGAACACAACAACCCTCAAGGGAATTGTTATTTGGCTGCGGTATTTAGTGAGGTGGAGGTACATTCCCTAGTCGGGTAGCTTACAATTACGCTCCCTACCTCTCTTTTCGCCAGAGCTTCGTTTGTTAGTCAGCAGGGTGCACCGTGTGCAGGTGAAGTTGGCTTTGGTTCAAAGATGCCGATGAACTACTTACACCCCAAAATCATTATACTCATCTATATCGTCTCGTATAATTATTATAAATTAAAAGGTAAATAAATATTTCTAGACAATTTACACAGTGCTATTCTAATCCCAAATTAAGCGTAAATCTAATGGTACTACACTTTACTTAAATACATTTTTGAAGTGAAAACTTCTTTAGCGGCGTTGTGCACTTTTTGGGATTGGTAAACAATTTTAAACGCGACCTGATCGAAAATTCGTAAGACGGAGGGAGACTAGACCGCCGGCGCGGCGTAGGAGAGGAAGTAACATCCCCCTCTTTCTACCGCGCGGCGAAAATTTATGCCTGCTCCTGCTGCTTATTTTTAATGTAATATAAATTGTCATGTTGATGAACAATAGCGCAATTAATGAATATTGTATTTACCACATAAATGATAGTACTTTTATTCTGATAAATAAAGCAATTCGTGCAAAATTCCAAAATATTTAAAAAAAAATACAGAACGTTAATGTTCAAGTTTTTACTTCTGCCGGCACTCCCCGTGTAACCCGTTTTTTTTTTTTGTAAATACATACATGTAATACATATAAAACACCCAGACCAAGACAAACAGACATGTTCATGCGCATAAATGATTGTCTTGTGCGGGGATCGAACCCGGAATCAAAGTAACCATTGCTAGTCATTCTACCACTAGGCTTACAATTCAATGACACACCGGTATTACTGTCATGACAAACACTCGCTGTAACCACAGTATAAGTCATCATCATCATCAGGTCATTTTAGTCTCCACTACAGGAGCACGACCCTCTCTCGTCCGTCTCAGACAGAAGGCGGATTTGGCCTACACTCCCCACGCTGGCCAGACGGGTAGGGGAGACCTGATCGATGTTTTATAATGTATTTAAGTCTTAACCCTTACTCGCCTTGTACGACATCCACGGGAAGAGACGGAGTGATTCTATTCTAGTCTACCGGAAACCATACGGCCAATATATGTATAAGTAATAGTCTGTAACTCAATTCAAACGCATTACCTGGCGACTGGTTAACTTTTAAAAACAGTACTAACTTTCCATGAACTTTGACCAAGCAAGATCGATGTTGCACCCAAGTAAATCCCAGATTGTAAATTTCATCGAAAACATTAGGTAGATGCATTTGTAAGATTCATCTAATATATTCTATAGGAGCTCGATGGCATCGTTGCGCCTGTCAGTCTAACCGAACACGCAAGTTAAGCAACGTGGACAGTAGCCTGTCCATCCCCGGACATCTTTTTTTAATTTTTTTTTATACTACGTCGGGTGGAAGACAAGCATACGGCCCGCCTGATGTGAAGCGGTTACCGTAGCCATATTAACGCTCGCAACATAAAATATTGCTCGCGCGCCACCACCCCCGCTGCCACCGCATCATCTCCTTCCTTTCTGGTGACCTCATTCACTCGCAGGAACACAACAGCCCTCAAGGGAACCGTTATTTGGCTGCGGTATTCTGTGAGGTGGAGGTACATTCACCAGTCGGGTAGCTTACAATTGTAAGCGTAATTACGCTCCCTACCTCTCTTTTCGCCAGAGCTTCGTTTGTCAGTCAGCAGGGTGCACCGCGTGCAGGTGAAGTTGGCTTTGGTTCAAAGATGTTGATGAACCACTTACACCCCATCCTCTTTATCCCCGGTTGTTGTGATTAGATAACAGTCATTAAACCAAGTCAGTGACCTTTAGGCGGCTTGAAAACACTGGCCTCCGCCAACCCGCAGTTGAGCTGCGTGGTGGAGTATGCTCTAAAACACCTTCAATTGCTAGTCTTAAATAAACATAGGTCGAGCATTTTTTTTTTTTTTTATTTAATCCAACGCTTTTACACTCAAAACATAAATTTAGGGGTAGGGAATTGGGATCGAGGAAAATCTTACAACATATCAAAAATCCTTTAAAATGCCTCACGTTATTACTGGACGCCCCCTAAGGGTTGACGAAGAATAAATAAATAAATATTGTCAGACAAATAACACAGCGCCATCTAGCCCCAAAGTAAGCGAAGCTTGTGTTATGGGTACTAGACAACTGATAAACTAACGTAAATACATTTTTTTTTGTAAATACATACTTATGATGACATAGAAAACACCCAGACTAAGACAAACAGACATGTTCATGCACACAAATGTTTGTCTTATGTGGGAATCGAACCTACGAGCGTTGGTGTCGAAGCCGCGTCATTGACCGCTACGCCACCGAGCTCATCAAAGAAGAAGAAGTAATAAGAAGAAGAAGTGAGATTATCGCGCATATACCAGAAACGCTCGCATTATAGTACAGATATTTCTTAAGCATTGAATCCTCCGCCTATTTAGCATCGTGCTCTCACCACTGACTCAGCAATATTTAAAAAAATTCAAAGCAATAAAAAGCAGGTCAAACACAATTGTAAGCTCGATCGGGTATCAAAAGCATTCAGTGAGGACAGCGCCTCTTTTACGGCGCATTAGCAACAAAGAAAGACGATTACCTCGGTCGGATCCCCATAACGACTACTATACTTCACGCTCAATCGTTGGATTAAGCTGCTATTTGTATTTGTCTGCAACTGTCGCTTTTACCCTATTTAACGGACGAGCACTCAGTTGAAGAAATGCCCCAATTACGGTCATTTAACTCTATATAAATAAAGAGAGTAAATTAATGTGAGGCAGGTTTACAGGAGGACTTGTTCTCTTGATAATTGGCGATCTGTTTAATACAGTATCCTAATACATTTTATACCACACGAACGGTGAAACTGTGGAATCAACTTCCCTCGCGGTATTTCCGATCAATTATGACATGGAAGCCTTCAAGAACAGAGTCCTTTAAAAGGATGGCAACGGATCGGCGACCCCATGGTGTTGCTGATCTCCATGGGCGATGATTATTGCTTTCCACCAGGTGACCCACATACTTTTTTTTGACGCCCGACGCGCGCGGTAGCACCCCCAGCTGTGCTGGAGGGAGGCCGAAAATCCTCTTCGATCAGCCATCATCCCCTCAGCCTGGCTACCAGACTGACCTTTCAAGGGCGAATCAGGCTTTAACTGACTAAAAACCGCCTGCCTAACTACTTTTAGCCAGGATGGCTTTAAAGGCGCAAAGGGAACGCAAAGTGAACCCACATACTCGTTTGCCCCCCTCTTATATAAAAATACCTATTAATTTCCCAAAGTATATCCACCAAATGATATTCATCAATCAAGTTTGTATTTGACTCAAGAAATTATTGGTCGGTTTTGTATCGTTTGCGTCAATCTTCAACCTGCAATCTTCATCAAATTGTCAGTCTATCCAGGGAGGTCTGTCTACACAGGCCGCCACTTTTATGCGTCATGGCCTGTCCATTATATATAGCAGTCGCGGCGGCAGCAGTCGTACGTTTCTTCTGTTCCAGATGTTGGAGATTCGCCGAGCCGACCGCAGCTGCTGGAGCACAGACGACCAAAACAGCCACAGCAGTCGCATGCATCTACTAACGGTAGTGGGTGGGCGCCGGCCGGCAGTAGTTTACATGTACTAATTGGTGGCGGAAGCACGCAAAATAATGTAGATCAAATTGCCTGTAAATTTGACTTCCGTAAAATAACACCTGAATCACTTAACTATCTTTTAAATGAATAATAAATATTTTTGGACAATTTACGGTGCCATCCAGCCCCAAACCAAGCGCAAAGCTTGAGCTAGGGTACTAGACTACTGATAAATGTACTTTAATGCATTTTTTTTTGTAAATACATACTTATAAGACATAGAAAACACCCAGACCAAGACGAACAGACATGTTTGTCTTGTGCGGAGAACGAACCGCGACCTCGAAGTCATTGAGGCTAGCCAATTGACCATCGGGTTCGTCTACTATCTAAATCAAAAAGTATTGAGGGTCAATTTCATTGTATTATTTCCAAAAATTGCACCGCTGTGGAGCCGAGGCGAGTCGCTAGTATAATATCTTAAAGACTATGCGGTATCAATTCATTCTAAATTAATATTAATTTATCCTATTGCTTGTTTGTACATTTTCTCCATCACCAAGTCAGAGTTTGACAAACAGCACCGTTTCAAATAATCCTTAATTTGTTTTCGCTCAATGTTGGGATTACGGTGAGTGTTCGGGCGAATGTGTTATTGTATTTGGGGCTTAGCTGTGTTTATAACACGTATTTGTTGTAAAGTCGATTTGTGTATTTATCTGTAATATACCAAGAACGAATGCCGAACAATTTTGGTGAAGAAATTTACCAATTAGAGCCAGTTAATTCGATGTGAATATAAAATGAAGCCTACAATATTCGAAATACCAGTGTCTTAAGTTATCAATTATATACGAGTTAATCAATATTTACTTGGTAATATACATATACTAGCTGTCCCGGCGAACTTCGTACCGCCTAACAATCAATGAATGTCGTGGTACATATTAGCTGAACTAAATTTATGATTTTATGGAATTAAAATGATTAAGTTTGGTTTATAATAATTATGATGATAATATTTGGGTGTAAGTGGTTCATCAACATCTTTGAACCAAAGCCAACTTCACCTGCACGCGGTGCACCCTGCTGACTGACAAACGAAGCTCTTGCGAAAAGAGAGGTAGAGAGCGTAATTGTAAGCTACCCGACTGGGGAATGTACCTCCACCTCACAGAATACCGCAGGCAAATAACGGCTCCCTTGAGGGCTGTTATGTTCCTGCGAGTGAGTGAGGTCACCAGAAAGGAAGGAGATGCTGCGATGGCAGCGGGGGTAGCGGCGCGCGAGCGATATTTTATGTTGCGAGCTTTAATATGGCTATGATAACCGCTTCACATCAGGCGGGCCGTATGCTTGTCTGCCACCCGACGTAGTATAAAAAAAAAAGAAAATAATAGAGAAGCTCGATGGCATAATTGCGCGTGTCAGTCTAATTGAACACGCAAGTTAAGCAACGTCGACTGTAGCCCGTACACGAATGGGTTTATATTACCTCGAGCTCCTCCGTGCTTCGAAAGACACGTTAAGCCGTCGGTCCCGGTTGTTATCATTAGATTATCTTGAACTCCTCCGTGCTTCGGAAGGCACGTTAAACCGTCGGTCCTGGTTGTTATCATTAGATGACAGTCGTTAAGCCAAGTTAGTGGCCTCTACGCGGTTCGAAAACCCTGGCCTTCGCCAACCCGCAGTTGAGCAGCGTGTTGGAGTATATGCTCTAAACCCCTTCGGTTGAGGGAAGACCCGTATCCATAAAAACTGAAGATTTCGTAAAAATAAAGATTTCCTTATGGTTTAATCAAAAAAAATTAAAAAACGTTTTGTTTTATTTATTAGTTTTGAAATCGGTTTAATCGTTTCGGTGTTTGTAATTGTCATTTCTTTTGTTGTTTACTCTGATTTGATTCTTGCGCTCGGACTCCATGGGCCAAGCGTTTTCACCCCAATCCATTTGACATTTTTCAAGTTTCAAAACAGATCACAGACAACTTTCGCGACATAAAAGTGACACCAATCGATTTGACATTTTGATATTTGACAACCAATAAATATCGCAATCCTTTTTCAACTGACACTTTTATTTGTATGGGAAAATGTTTATCCTTTTATTCTATTCTTTCGTCAATTTTCCAATGTTTTTCATAGTTATTCTGCTATTCGGGACGGAAACAAATCCAACAAATCAAAAACCATGGCAATCGGTCCAGCCGTTCTCGAGTTATAAGTGTTGTAACAAACACGACTTTCTTTTATATATATAGATAATAGTTTGTTTAAAATGTTATTTAGAACCTTTAAGTCTAAGAAGAGATTTTGCGTACCAATAGTACAATCAGTAAAACACACAATACAGAGAAGTTGTTTGATATGATACCCACGGCCTCCTAGGTCTTCTACCGCTCGCCATCGACAGGGAATTCATCCTCACATGTTAGAGCCAAAGTGGTCACGTAGTGTGCAGTTCCAGAGAGGTTTTTTCCCACTTATAGTACGTGGAATGAACGTACAAGCTGTGAAATGAACTGCTTGTCGAGATTTTGGCTAATATAAAGAGGCCTGAATAGGTTTTTACAGGGTCGGCAACACGCTACGGTAACTACTTTCTATCATGCAAACCGTATGTTTGTTTTTCACCTTAGTGGTATAAAAAAATCTAATGTTCTGAGAATCTGTTCTGAGAGTTCTGTTTATCAATATATTGTTTCGAACAAATGACTTTCTGAGACTATACGGTCTTTTTAGGAGTATATGCTCCTAAAAAGACCATATTATCACGGAATACGATCTTTGTTCATTTAAATACAATATTTACTTTTATTTTAATACCTGTTTCACGTACTTGGATTATTCGACTCAACGCTATACAATTTTCTCTAAGGCGCGAAAACCCAACTTTATTATGAACCTTCATCAAACTTTGCGAGTACGGTTTTTCTTATCCAATTGCAAACTTAACATACAATATACTATACTAGCTTTCGCCCGCGGCTTCGCTCGCGTGAAATTCGGGGCAAACACGTGTTTACTCATTTATCTATAGAAGTAGTCGTGTAAAGTTTAAGATAAAATAGTCAACTAATCTCATTTTCCTCCTCTTACCTCTTAGAGTAAAATTTGAAAAGTCCTTTTAAATAATTTTATGTCCACTATATTTACAAATCGATGCCATTTTCGTAGTTAACGTTCCAGAAAACCATAGAATCAACACCCATATTGGTATTATGGCATTTCAACCCGATCGCACTCCCACATGGGGTGATTTTATGTCACGTAGACTATGTTGGATTATGAAATAGTTGTTTTTTCCGTAATCAGCGACCCGATAGACTATAAAACATTTTCGTCACGGCCCAAAACAGTTTTGACTGATTTTTGTAGTCAGAAGTGAGTTTAACTAAAGTTTTTAGTCAAAAGTGGTTTTGTCTGAAGTACAGTTCAGACTTAATCAATAAATTTAAATCTGAACTTAAATCAATACCCGAAGTTTAGGCACTCCTATGTTACTTCCCTCTCAAAAACCTAGTCGAGCCACGCTTGCTTGGCTAGCTCGGCATTTGTTAATCACTGGCATAACCTGGCCTAACCAACATTGTTGGCCAAAACTACTTTTTACCCGACTGCAACGAAGGAGGGTTATGTTATGTTTTTCGAGAGTATGTATGTATGTATGTATAATTGTTTGCCACGCTCTGCAGCCTGAACTGCTGGATGGATTTTGGCTTGAGAGGTGTCGTTAGATTCGTATTTGCTGTGAGAGTGACATAGGCTACATCAAATATAAAAAAAAATCAATATGGCGGCTGTGAGCCGCAAAATTGTCATTGCAGTATTTTTTTTTCTTCTAAATATATCGATATGGGTATCAAAATAAAGGTCTCGATGACCTGATTTCAAATATATATTTGATATATTAGTTTTTGCCTGCGGCTTTGCTTGTATGGATTTATATTATTGTTACGCGTGTTTAATAAATCTATTGTAGTTGCAGTCGGGTTTTTGATTTTTTTAATTAACTTATAACTTGTTACTTAAAAATATAAAAAAAAATGGAAAAATTCACCTCCCTCGCCTAGGTGGGATTTGAACCCACGATCTCTCTCTTACTGGTCGAGTGCTCTTTCAACTGAGCTACCAGGAAGGTTTGTTATGGTGACGAATTTTTGCATTTTATATTTTCTGCTGTGTAGTCGCAGTGTGGCGCCATCTACCTATAAAGTATTACATCACTAAACAAAACATAGCAAGGAAGAGTACCCGACCGGATGGACCGAGAGGTCGTTGGTTCAAATCTAGGCGGGTGAGGTGAATATTTACATTTTTAAAGTATTTATAATATTCTGGCAAGTTGGCCGATATCAACTATTTAAATCAATGGTTCCCAACCTTTGTTTGTTCGCGGACCACTACGAGGTTTTTTTTTTTGAAATAGGGTCCCCAAGTGTCATATACATCCATTATTCTATAACTGGATTTGTTATTATTTCCTATGATAGTGCTATGCTTTTTCATTATAAGTTTGTATCACGGACCATATTTTTTACCTCTCACTGGTGGTGCGCGGACCACCGGTTGGGAACCCCTGATTTAAAACTACTTTTTACTGTCTACTTAAGTCATTTACAAGCGGTTTAGACCGATGTCTTTAGTCAAAACTACTTCTGACTGATTTTTGCAACCAAAAGTAGTATTGACTGGTTTGTAGGTACATAAATATTTATAAATTAATAAGTATCTGATATGATATCGAAAAGAGCTTGCCTTTCATCCGGCTCCGTAAGTATAAATATATAAATCAATCGAGGTCGTCATCATACATTATTCGCGCTGCAAATCACCAGAACAACTGCTGCAGTTTGCACTTCGGTCAATCAATAAGTCAATAATTATTATAAATACACATTTAGTGGTGACTGGCATAACACACCAAACGTGTGTGCCAAATTTCTTCTCGATCGGACTCAATCAATCGATTGATTGAATTTGATTGATTGACTGGGAAGTGAGTCAAAAACTTTCAAGATTTGATTACAAACACCGGCACATAAACCGCGGTACACCCTGCTGATTGACAAACGAAGCTCTGGCGAAAAAAGAGGTAGGGAGCGTAATTGTAAGCTACCCGACTGGGGAATGTACCTCCACCTCACAGAATACCGCAGCCAAATAACAAATCCCTTGAGAATTGTTGTTCCTGCGCGTGAGTGAGGTCACCAGAAAGGAAGGAGATGCTGCGTTGGCAGTAGGGGTGGCGGCGCGCGAGCGATATTTTATGTTGCGAGCGTTAATATGGCTACGGTAATCGCTTTACATCAGGCGGGCCGTATGTTAGTCTGCAACCCGACGTAGTATAAAAAAATAAAATAAAAAAAAAACAATCCCTACTAATATTATTAATGTGAGTGTGAGTTTGTTTGTTACGCTATCACGACGAAACTAATCAACCGATCATCATGAAACTCTCTATTAAAAAAATTGTAACATCTATCTGTATGCACATGTTGTAAAACTGCATTATAGAAAGATAAAAATAAACCATTTTGAATTTTTTTATTACAAAAAAGTAAACGTGGACGAAGCCGCGGCCGCGGGTGGAAGCTAGTGTAAAATAAAAGCTTGTATAGCATACGATATTAAACTGTATTATATACCTATATTTGACCTAGTACATTTCGTTTTCAATCACCCACCAAACAAACATACATTGCACGTATTCGAACCGGAATTCGGGAAACGGAAGCTACTACATTTACCACTCAACCACGCTCCTATAAATAATAGTTTATATTCCTATTTTTCCGTATATTTATATAAATCTTATTCGTGTATTATTAGAGTTCAAATTTGTATGGGTTTCTTGGTAGCCCAAACCCCTATCAAACGATCGATTTGATGTGGGAAAAAGTGTTGCCATACATTTCTTGATTGTTGAAGCAAATGCATAAAAAGGAAGAATGGATACTTGATTATAAAAAAATACTTAACTTAGTGTTATAAACAACTTTTTTCTTTAGAAACGATAGTAGTGTCATGGGTAATGAGTTAATCCACAGGGAGTTTTGATATGAGGGTCGGATCATCCAATGTGAATAGTAGAGTCTCGCGAAAGAAAAATCTTCTATAACACTACTGGTAGGGCCATGCAGTCACTACTGCCTAGGGCAAGAAATAGTTTTTTTATGTATTCTACGACGAATGACAAACAAGCATACTCATACATAGCATAGCATAGGCTCGCCTAATGTGAAGTGCTTACCGTAGCCATATCATTATCATCATCTCAGCCATTGGAACAGTCCACTGCTGGACATAGGCCTCCCCTCTAGATCTCCAAGAAGACCGGTTGGAAGCGGCTTGCATCCAGCGCGATCCTACGGTCTTAATGAGGTCGTCTGTCCACCTTGTGGGTGGACGTCCTACGCTGCGCTTGCCGGTACGTCGTCTCCACTCGAGAACCTTTCGACCCCATCGGTCATCCGTCCTCCGTGCTATGTGCCCTGCCCACTGCCACTTCAACTTGCTAATCCGCTGGGCTATGTCGGTAACCTTGGTTCTTCTACGGATCTCCTCATTTCTGATTCGATCTCGCAGAGAGACTCCGAGCATAGCCCTCTCCATAGCTCGTTGGGCTACTTTGAGCTTGTTCATAAGGCCCATAGCGAGGGACCACGTTTCAGTGCCGTAAGCCATATAAACGCTCGCAATATGAAACTTTGCTCGCGCGCCGTAATGCCAACGCAGAAACTCTTTCCTTCCTGATGAGCCTACTAGCAGAAACACAACAACCCACACGAGAATTGTTATTTTGCTGCTGTATATTCTGTAATCATCTGTATTGCCGTGTGGTTTCCGGCAGACTAGAATAGAACTCAGTCTCAGAAAAACGATAATTTTCAAGGAAATATACGATTTAGCATAACTTATTGTATTCTCCCACGTGCGTAACCGAATGTGTTTACGAGCAACGTTTTTTATGGCTTAATATCAACATCACCATAAGATATTTTTAGGGTAATGTGTAATTTTAATTTCTTCGAAATATATTTTTGTAATAAACGAATTTTTGACATATATGTGTATGTAACTAAAAATATAAGAATAAATATCATCGACTAATTTTAAAAATAAATTTATAAACGAGAAACCACTAACAAATCTTTGCAATGTCCAACAGGCTTCACAGTGATGTATGTAATAATCTGTACAGACAGGGGAAGTCAAATTCACAAAAGCTTCCTACGACTACTAATTTCTTCTGATTAAATTCGTTGTGAGTTCCAAGGCAGCCGTAGTTTTACCCCCGGGACTGCAATAGACTTCACTGTTCATTGCCTTTTTTGGGGGTCGCCGCTGTTATATTGAATATTGATCGTATTTATCAACAACGAGGCACTGGCAGAAAGATAGGCAAGGTATAGTCTATTTTGCAAAACTACCCGAGTGGAGAAGTACCTCCACGTCACAGAATACCGCAGTCAAATATTAACTCCCTTGAGGGTCGCTGTGTTCCTGTGAGTGACACTCGCTCGCAAGTTGCTGCGTTGGTAGCAACTTTTCTCACGCGAGAGAGATATTTCATATTGTGTCGTCTACATGACTGCGGTAATTGTTTGACATCAGGCAGGCCGTTCTCTTGTTTCCCACTCTATCGTATAAAAATATATTGATCTGCAAACTTGACATGAATAAATACTTTTTTAGCATGATGAGGTAAAATCTCAATTATAAGGCAACACCTGGGCTTTACTTTTTTAGCATGATGAGGTAAAATCTCAATTATAAGGCAACACCTGGGCTTACTAACGCGAGGTCTCAAATTTCGACCCACGTCACGTCGCACGACATAATAAGTAGCTCAAGTGCTGAGATTTTTATTATTAAATAACATTTGGGCAACGGCGGCATTGGCGACATATGGAACCGTTAATTTTCATTGGTTTTTCCATCTGAAAAAAGGCACAAGACGTACTATGTAGCTGTAATATGAAGCAGTTACTAACAACTTATATATATAACACAAAGTCGAGTTACGTTACACCACACCCCGGACACTCCATACAAATCTCGTGCCGCTTACTACTTCATAAAAAATGGCGTCAGCGCAGAGCGCCAATGAGCGTGTGTGCGTGCGGCGCCATACGAACTGTTCCAGATTTGTCTCAGAGATGAGGTGAGGTCGACACCAAAGAGCGGCAGTGTGTGGCCATACTGTACGTAGTACTATTACTTATACTGTGGTTACACTATTTATAATCCAAGATTGGGTGAATCGATTTTTATTATTTTTGATTGCCTGAATATGTCTACGCTTCGAATTATAACTAATAAAACGACGAGAAACGAGAAAAACTATTGAAAAAAATATGTATTATCTATGTATATTCCACCAACTACACACATACAAATATCTATATATATATTCCACTAACGTTGCTTTACTTGCGTGATCGATTGCATTGACACGCTCAACAACACCATCGTGCTCCTCATAAAAACATGGCTTTATGGAAACAAAAATAACAAGTTGAATACGAAAGCACCTTGTTTTACTACACGCCCTAAAAAGTCTAGGAAATAATAAAACCAAGAAAAATATGATCAGAAAACAACAATTGATTTTTTATCGTAAAAAATAAGACGGTAATACGTATCTAATATAAAAGTGGATACTTGGAAACACAATTTGTGGATCCACCACTCGAGTTTTCAATACACATTTAGTGAGAATGCTCGTAAAGTATTTATTTGCCTGTAAAAATATTGTAATAAAACAATACTGCTTCGCCATAGTCGCGCTCATCTCGTAACTTCAAATTACATTGTACGTAGTGATGGGAATGCTATATCGATGTTTCGATTACTTTTTTGGCCGATCGTACGGCCAAGAACGTCTGTTAGTTTTGCCACTCAAATGTCAATGTTTGTCAATTGTTACCCAAAATTTGAAACTCAAATGTTCTTAAGGTTAAACTTTTATTACCTATTAAAGAAAATAGACCTTCTTAATTGAAAAAGTACAGACGAATGTTATTATCCCTAAACTTTCGTTCTCCCTTACTTTAAAGACCACTCAACTAACCAACTAGATGGTCTGATGTAATACGATTATGCTTGTCTTTCTTCCTAATTGTTGGACAAGTTATCTTCCGAGTAAGATAGAAGAAAAGTTTGTGATTGTGACGATTTTTAGGGCACACTGGCTTTACAGCATACCAAAATATCTTTCATAAAAATGAGTCTCTATTTCCCTTGGTCATCGCATCACGTGTGAACGGACAAAACAATTTCTCTAATTCTTTTTTTGTCGTGTTTCTTACTGCCAGGAGAAGGTTTTTATGAAGAAAAAAATTAAAGAAATTGAGCAACAAATTAGAAAAATTAAGAAAACTAAACCACCATTTTAACTTTTCTGATGTAACTTTATGACGAAACTTTCAGTCATTTGACAGCGAGCGCGGAATCAATTCAAATTAAAGAAAAATGCAATGTATTTTTCTTCATATGTCGACCCCAAATAAAGAGAAAAGGAAAAGCCAATGATGATGATATGATTGGACAACCATAAAAGTGATCTAAGTGGAACAACTACATAAATGCAAGTTGTGACCATATTGCACTGAATTAGTGATTTGTTTTTTCGCAATGTGATATTTATGCATTATGTAATGTATAAAGTATCGACATGCTAACACCCATCCTTACGAAAGGTTAGTCGTGCATCAAATTGAATATATTCATAAAAACCGCCCCAGTACCCATATTATGTCAGACTTCACTCATTGTTGACGCTATTTGACAGTCAAGTGGTTACGTTAAGGCAAAGACTTATAATAAAACACTACATTTTGTAGACGCTAGTTTGGCATGGCAAACATGAGGTAGAGAATGTCGTAGGTAAAAGCTTTTAAACTGTCGTAGCATGATTTTAATGATAAGAAATACGGGAATCCATGATCGCTTTAATTCAATTATTTATTAAGATTTAAGAGGACTAGCATCGCCACTGAATATATAATAATAAGTAATTCAATTATTTATTAAGATTTAAGAGGACTAGTATATAATATAATAATAATAAAACTTTATTTGTTGCACAAGACACACATATTAAAGTATAAAGAAGTGGAATACACTTAGAATGGACACATGATCATTACTTACTTATAGCTGGGATGTTAAATTTTGGTTAAATAAATATTTTTGATTTTTTTTTGTTTAAGTTACACAAAAAACACTTAATTAAGTAGGCAGTAAAAGTTACGTCATTATGTTCATATTTAGTACATTCTTTTTATAAATCGTTGGCAAACGATTATAAAAACGAAAATTATAGAACACCTATTATTTTCGCAACGATCATGAAATATTTTTACATCATTCGTCCAACATCTAACAAGGAAAATATTTTTGATTATGAACAAAATCTGCCGTATATATTACAATTAGCAATATATCTCATTGCCTTACATGACGATGGCGTAAGTTATTCTTTTTCTTGTGTGAATGGGATGAAAACTCGCAATTTGTCTATAGTGTTTCTCTGTCTATGACTTTAGACCTTGAACAGACATTGCTTAGGCTGCCTTTTGAACTGTTATGATACTGTATTCTATATACTTATATATATTTGATATTCTTTATTGCTTAACATCAAATATTGAACATACACGTATGTAAAGGTGATCTTATCTCTTTAAGAGATTTCTTTCAGCCGACCCTACTGTGCATTCAGAAATTTTACATGGCTGGGAATCGAACAAGCTATGCATAACAATAAAATACTAGTTTAAACTTATCACTCATGGGTATAGTAATTTGGCTGCAGTATTCTGAGAGGCGGAGGTACTTCCCCAGTCCTGAAACAAGCAGGCCATCCAATATCTTAGCTACTGCTGTAGGGAGGAGGAGTTCGATCGAAAGTTTGCTTCGTCCGAGATGTCTCCTGTCCCGCTCTTCGTTATGAGTACAACAGAGGTTTTCATTAAGTCTGCTAGTAAGTATAAGAATGGCTTACTAAGCATGGTAAATTTAATTATAATATTTTTTTTTTTTTCCTTTTAAACTAGTGCCGTCGCCCATATGCGAATGTTCTACTACAATACAAATCATGAATTCGATCAAACAGCACACCATGTTCTCTGGATTTCTCGTTGTTGTTTGGGGTGTTAGTGGTTCATCAAGATCTTAGAACCAAAGCCAACTCCACCTGCACGTGGTGCACCCTGCTGACAAACGAAGCTTTGACGAAAAGAGACATAGATAAAATATGCTTTATTTGCACAATAAGAGTACAGACATTACAACTAAAATTATTAACAAAATGTTTATGATACAAGACGGAGAGGTAGGGAGCGTAATTGTAAGCTACCCGATCTGGCGAATTAGACTACGACGGGGACAGACAAGCATCGGCCGGCATGATGTGAAACGGTTACCGTAGCCATATTAACGCTCACAACATAAATTATCCCTCACGCGCCGCCACCCCCGCTGCCAAAGCAGCATCTCCTACCTTTCTTGTCACCTCACTCACTCGCAGGAACACAACAATCCTCAAGGGAATTGTTATTTGGCTGCGGTATTCTGTAAGGGAGAGGTACTTCCCCAGTCAGGCAGCTTAAAAAATATTTATACTCTACCTCTCTTTTCGCCAGAGCCTCGTGCAGGTGAGGTTGGTTTTGGCTTCAAAGACTTTAATTAACCAATTACACATACTATCCTTATTTCTATGGTAAGGGATTACCCTTACCATAGAAATAAGGATAGTGTAGTACAAACACATCAGTTTCATAATGAATTTCTACCCAACGCAACTAACATTTACCGTTTTTAGAAATGAATATTTACACTATTAAGCCGAGTACACATCTCTTGATTACCGACTAGATAGAGATATATTTTAACGTGTTAACTTCTCTTCATTTTCTGGACAATATGCGTTAAAGCAAATATTTGAACAGCGTTCTATTTCACAAACTGAGATTCTTCAGAAAACATTTTGCATTGGTTTTGTACGTAACTTTAGACGTTATTTGAGTTCATCCGAATCAAACGGGAAAAACGAAACGCATACCATACAGGTTAACGGATCCATACACGTAGCATTATAGTAATCCTCTTTACATGTTCGGGATGTTCACGAGCTCGGTGGTCGACTGGTTAGCAATGGCCACTTTGACTCCGAGGTCGCGGGTTCGATTCCCGCACAAGACAAACATTTGTGTGCATGAACATGTCTCTTTGTCTTGGTCTGGGTGTTTACTATGTTCTTTTTTTTTTTTTTTTTTATACTACGTCGGGTGGCAGACAAACATACGGCCCGTCTGATGTGAAGCGGTTACCGTAGCCATATTAACGCTCGCAACATAAAATATCGCTCGCGCGCCGCCACCCCCGCTGCCATCGCAGCATCTTCTTCCTTTCTGGTGACCTCACTCACTCGCAGGAACACAACAGCCCTCAAGGGAACCGTTATTTGGCTGCGGTATTCTGTGAGGTGGAGGTACATTCCCCAGTCGGGTAGCTTACAATTACGCTCCCTACCTCTCTTTTCGCCAGAGCTTCGTTTGTCAGTCAGCAGGGTGCACCGCGTGCAGGTGAAGTTGGCTTTGGTTCAAAGATGTTGATGAACCACTTACACCCCAAATGTATTATAAGTATGTATTTACAAAAAAAAAAAAATAAGTACATTTATCAGTTGTCTAGTACCCATAACACAAGCGTTGCGCTTAATTTGGAACTAGATGGCGCTGTGTAAATTGTCCAGAAATATTTATTTATTTATTTATGTGGTGGCTCACTATCCTTAGAACCAAATTGAACTCCAAGTATTGTCAAATTTTAAAAGCGGTTACCATAGCCATATTAACGCTCGCAATATGTAAAACTCCTTCCTTTTGGTGACCTCGCTCACTCGCAAGAACACAACAACCCTCAAGGAATTGTTTTTTGGCCGCCTGTTAGGTGATGGTACTTTTTCAGTGTGGCAGTTAACAAATACGCTTTCCCCTATCTCTCTTATCATCATCAGGTCCATTTTAGTCTCCACTACAGGAGCACGACCCTCTCTCGTCCGTCCTAGACGGAAGGAGGATTTGGCCTACACTCCCCACGCTGGCCAAACTGGTTGGGGAGGCCTGTTCGATATTTGATGTTTTTTTTTTTTTTTTTTTTATACTACGTCGGGTGGCAGACAAGCTTACGGCCCGCCTGATGTGAAGCGGTCACCGTAGCCATATTAACGCTGGCAAGATAAAATATCGCTCGCGCGCCGCCACCCCCGCTGCCAATGCAGCATCTCCTTCCTTTCTGGTGACCTCACTCACTCGCAGGAACACAACAACCCTCAAGGGAATTGTTATTTGGCTGCGGTATTCTGTGAGGTGGAGGTACATTCCCCAGTCGGGTAGCTTACAATTACGCTCCCTTCCTCTCTTTTCGACAGAGCTTCGTTTGTCAGTCAGCAGGGTGCACCGCGTGCAGGTGAAGATGGCTTTTGTTCAAAGATATTGATGAACCACATACACCCCTAAATTTAGTATTTCCCTTAGTCGCCTTGTACGACATCCACGGGAAGAGACGGAGTGATTCTATTCTAGTCTGCCAGAAATCACACGGCCAACTCTTTGCAGAGCCTACCTCTCTTTTGCAGAGCCTCTTTCGCTATTAAGCAGGGTGCACAACTTGCAAGCGAGTTTGGTTTTGTCTCTAAAGATAGTGGTGCATCACTTACACCATATCCTACACAACATATAAAACACCCAAGCTAATTCTACTCCTGAATTCTTCTGATTAAATCATAAATAAATAGTAATCGACGAGCTCGGTGGTCGAATGGTTAGCAATATCCACTTTTATTCCGAGTTCGCGGGTTCGATCCCCGCACAAGTCAAACATTTGTGTGCATGAACAGGTCTGTTTGCATTGGTCTGAGTGTTTTCTATGTATTATAAGTATATATTTACAGAAAAAAAATATTTAAGTACATATTTTATCAGTTGTCTTGTACCCATAACACAAGCTTTGCGCTTAATTTGGGACTAGATGGCACTGTGTAAATTGTCCAGAAATATTTATTTTTTATTATAATAAAATAGAAAACAAATATTTATGTAGGTATGACAGAATGCCATCTAGTCCCAAACTAAGCAAAACTTGTACTATGGGTACTAGACAACTATTTTTTTAAATATATATATAAAATGCATACAAAATACCCAAGCCCAGACAAAAAGACATTTTCATGCACCCAAATGTTTTTCTCGTGTGGGGATGAACCAGCGACCTCCGAGTCAAAGTGGCCATTGTTACCACCAGTTGTGTGCACTGCCGTTGACTCGTTACGAGGGCTCTTCCACCACCATCCCTTCTAGACGTTCCAGAAGTTCGAAACGAACAAAGAATAGAAGGGACGAAGAGTACCCAGTTGGCCATCCCGGAAAGGCGAAAAGGAAGAGGGCGCCACCTAGCTACGTAGTGGACAACTGTATCCAAAGATATGGAACGGGCTCAGCTGGACACGCAAACAACCCAGGATAGACTATCCTGACTCCTAAAGACGAGGAGAGCCGACCCCGAATGAAGATATAAGGCAAGGAAGAAGATTTTGATCGCAGCCAAAAATAGAATATTACCTTTGAGAATTCCTGTAAGTAAATGAGGTCACCGGACGTGAGGAAATGCTACGTCAATAGCGGAGGTGCCACGAAAACAATGTTGTATTGTAAGTCACAATAGCCTACAGTAACGCATACGGACCTAAAGCATATCAGGCGGGCTGTATGCTCGTTGTATGATAACCTCTTTCCATTGTTCCTAGTGACCCATATTCCGTACATGTCAACAAAAAACGTACACGTGCTTTGTAACAATAAGGCATCAATCATCCCTGATGTCAGAAAGCGTGTAAATAAAAAATTGCCACTTTCTCCCGACCTCGTGACTTATAGAAGCCGATACTTTCTTAGACAAATGATACCGAAATATGTAAAGATGTCGATACAGGGTAAGTATCCGTTCACATAGACCGGCTCAGAGAGGAGATTTTGGTCGCGTTTAAAATAGTGTTTTGGGTCATCGGAATAAGGTTTATTTTTAAAATTTACATCGGCTCTCGAGCATTCTCATATAATAAAAGAAGCGAAATTATATCGCTCGCGTGCCGCCAGCTCCATTGGCCACGTAGCAACTTTGTACTTCTTGGTGACCTACTACTACTACTACTAGCAGGGTTACAACAATCCTCAAGGGAATTGTCAATAAGCTGTGGTATTTTTTAAGTGGGAGATACTTCCCCAGTCGAGCAGCTTACAAAATGCACTTTGTTCTACCTCTCTCTTTGCCAGAGCCTCGTTTGTCAGCCAGCAGGATGCATACAGGTGAGGTTGGCTTCTGTTCAAAGATAAACCATTTGCGTCCAAAAATACAGAACTTTTTTATTCTATTTTTAACAGACTTCAAAACATTTAGATATTAAAACATAATAATAATATTTTTTTGTTTATTCTTATTTTAATATCTTTATTTCTATTTTGCCTCATCTAAGCTCAAAGTATAAGATATTGCTATAAGCGACAATATTCTCGACTTATCAGATGCAAATCTATAATCTCAAAATCTGTTGTTTCAAAATCAATGATTCAGGAACGATTTCCGTTCGTCGGCTATACGTCAGTTGGTTGATCCCGCCGTCTGAAATGACATCGGAATTTCATATCAGGATATAGACATAAAGCCTCCATTATCCGTCTGACATACCCGAAAAGATATTATATATATTCAATAAACTTAAATCGCTAGTGTTTTGGTGCAGTCTGGTAGTCGAGTGGCTAGCAATGGCTATTTTAACACGGAGGTTGCGGGTTCGATTAATAAATAGGTAAATGTTTCTGGACAAATTACACACCATCTAGTCTCAAACTAAGGAAAGCTTGTACCATGGGATAACTGATAACATATTTAAATTCATTTTTTTTTGTAATATAATTGCCCCCTTAAACCTACACCCGTGTCACAAGTCTCGGGATCTGCTTGGGTTTCTCTCTCTGCCACACGATGGACCCGGCACCCGCACGGTGAATCCATGGAAGCTAAGAAGTTCGTCTCATAGAAAATACCCAGACCAAAACAAGCAGACATGTTCATGCACACAAATATTTGTCTTGTGCGGGGATCAAACCCGCAACCTCAGAGTCAAAATGGCCATTGCTAACCATTCGACCACCGAGCTCGTCAATTATTATAATTATACATTATACATAGTAGTTGACCCGGCAAACATTGTTTTGCCATTTATTTAGGGCTTGATGGTAGAAGAGTGAAAATTTAGGGTTGTATGTATTTTTTTATGCCACATTATTAAAAAAAAATATATAATACTAATTTTGTCCAAAAAATAAAAAAAGATGTTAGGGGTGGACAACCCTTATCACTTATTTGTAAACCGACTGGGAAAGTACCTCCACCTCACCGAATACAGCAGCAAGCAAGAAAAAAATATACACAAATAAATGGGAGCTCCCCTGGACCACCCGGGCGAAGCCGCGGGTAACAGTATATTATATATCGGATTCATTAAGAGTCGACCGTCTTATTGTAAATAATTTAATATACCTCTCGCCGAGTTTCCATTGAAAATAAATGTACACAACTGAAAATTATACATGATTTCATATTACTGTTAATGATTACAGCCTGCACTAATTACTTCGTTTTGATGCATCAAAATGTAGCTTTCAGCTTTTACATTTCGACAGAGAAATTGCACCGAAATTCATTGAAACATATTGAGGCGATATATATTTAACGAAAATCGATAGTTCAAATCAGCTAAAAGTGGTCCTATGTTATGTCAATTACTACTGCAGCTAATAAAAAAAAAACAATTATTTGCGTAAGTAGTTTTGACATTTTGACTGTATTTTATTTCCCAAAGCCTTGAACCAAAACGATGACAGAAATTTGGGTCTACAATTTGCAGGCTTTATTCTCAATTATCTTTCTCTCATACGTAGACGAAGTTGCGCGGGTTAGTTAGTTATCTATATAAATAAAAAACCGGCCAAGTGCGAGTCGGACTCGCGCACGAAGGGTTCTGTACCATTATCTATAAAAACGGCAAAAAATCACGTTTGTTGTATGGGAGCCCCCTTAAATATTTATTTTATTTTGTTTTGTATTTGTTGTTATAGCGGCAACAGAAATACATCATCTGTGAAAATTTCTACTGCTTAACTATCACGGTTCATGCGATACAGCCTGGTGACAGATGGACGGACGGACGGACAGCAGAGTCTCAGTAATAGGGTCCGTTTTACCATTTGGGTACGGAACTCTAAAAATGAATGTTGCTAAGGGCAAAACTCGAGAACGCCTCGACCAATATAGCTAATTTTTGTTTTCATATTTTCGTTAAGACATAAGGAAAATTCTTATGGACAAAAAATTAAAAAAAATTGCGAGCAAAGTGTGTTTTGTTCTTCTACCCGTGCGAAGCCGGGGCGGATCGCTAGTCATTAATAAATTACCTGGAACAGTACAAGTGTTTTATTAATAACTTGTTATCAAGTACATTTTTTTCTTATACTACGTCGGCTGGTAGACAAGCATACGGTCCGTCTGATGTAAAGCGGTAACAGTAGCCATATTAACGCTCGCCACATGAAATTTCCCTCGCGCGCTACTACCCCCGCTACCAACGCAGCAACAGAAAGAAATCTTTCTGGTGACCTCACTCACTAGCAGGTAAACAACAATTCTCAAAGGAATTGTCATTTGCCTTCGGTGTTCTGTGAGGTGGAAATAAGTACCTCCATTACTAAGTACTGGGGAAGTCCCCAGTAAGCAGATTACAATTAACTACGTCTTACTTCTCTTTCGCCAGAGTTTCGTTAGTCATTTAGCATGATGCATCACGTGTAGGCTTTGGCTCAAACATGAGAGTGGAGCCACTTACATCCCATAGATCTTTGCAACATGCTTGCTTTAAAGTAAAGTTTTTCTACCATTCATGTCACAGGGAATGGATAAACAAATTGATTCACAAGTATAATCCATCAACACGACATGTACACTCAAATTTTATATCCGACATTATCAGTACATGGCATGCAAAATAGGGTACAAGTTGAAATAGTCGATACTAATTAAGCCTCATTTCAGTGTTCCAAAATGCATCCGATTCAGTATTCACCGGAACAATGCGGCTGCAGAAATTGCGCGGAAACTAATTGCAACATTCCATTTGTGATTTGATCCGTGTAGCAATGATGGATATTTTACTGCAGTCTTTGGTGGAAATTCGGCGAGTGAGAATGCACTTCTAAATCTATAATCATATAAGAAAAACACAGATTAGTACATAGTACTTTAATATAAACGTTAATGATGACCAGTACTTGATTTAAATCTACTTTAATTATTTTTAATTATATCAAATTTACAGAATTACAAAGTTAACTTGACTAGAACGTTGGCATTAGCCAACGTCTTTACTGGTCGAGTGGCGCGAAGAGAATGCGCTTCGGCGAGTCGTCGTTGCCTAATCGCCATATCGCGCCCCACCGTTTTCCCCGCAATCGCTTCTGCAACCGGTAGTGACGTAGGCGACAACAACCATCATCATCATCAGCCTGTATCTACTGCTGGATATCGGCTTTCTACAATGCATTCCACCAAATAGGATCCTCTGCCTTCCGCATCCAGCCGCTTCCAGCTGCTTTTTTGAGGTCATGGGACTATCTAGAAGGTGGAATTCCAATGCTTCGGCTTCACTGTAATACCTTCCTCCCCAATCTGTCATTCTGACTCGGCAGATGTGTCCGGTCCATTGCCACTCCAGCTTGCTAACCTTCAGGTTATGTCGACAACTTAGTTTATGAACTAGTGCGATGGTCAGTGTTAAAATTTAAAATGTACTACGATAAATAGGCTTGAAAGCAAATTAGTGTATGTTCTGTGTTTTGTAAAGCTTCATGCACTTAAAATGTTTACTCTGCGGCGAATTAATTGAAATTAAATTAGTGCAACATACTTCAAATGCATCGAGACATGTTTTTGTGCTGACATTGACGCAATATTTTAATAAGTTACTTTATTATATGAATGCGATGACTAATTATCAAGCGGTCAATGCACTAATCAACGATATTACCTATAAAAGTTTACATTTCTTTAGCACAAAATTATTTGACCGCTCGAAAATTCAAATAGAATATAACCACAAAATTTCATGAAACATATTGATGTCAAACAAAACACTAGTATCTAGAGCTATGAAACTAATAAAACAAAAAACAGCGTCTTGGCAATCTGTCAATAGTGTTTTGAATGCTAATGTCGATTTTTTCATCATCATCGTCAAATTGAATTGTGTTGTGTTTTTATATAAAACAAACAAATTATTTTTTCAATTTCAATACGATATAAGATTTATTTACCCAATGAGTTTTAGTGTTCGTCAAAATAATATTAGAGAAAAGGATTGAATAATAAATATCAAACTTGACTTAAATTCGTCCTCTGAGCTTAAACTAGTTAAATTTGATGCACAAAAATATGAACAGACCCTGGATATTCAACATAAATTTATCAGATTCATCGGATTTATAAGTTCATAGTTCATTATCATAGATGCTTGATGTATTAAATTCAAGATAGAATGTGAAATGTGTAAGAAATGGCATCTTGGTGGAATGATTTAAAAGTACTAAATGATTTTTTGCTATGCGTACCTTTATCCGTAGGTTGTATTATTGTTTGTATTATAAGTTTCTTATATGGAATATTTGGAATGACCATTTTGTTATCAATTGCATTAAGATTTTCTGAATGGAAGACAGTATATAATTATAAGGTAGACGTTTTAGTGTACCTACTGGTATTGTTTATTTTAATGTCACCATTTTTAATAACAAGTATAATACTTTTAATAGGAATCCTTAACAAAGATGACGTTTGTATTATTATATACATGTGGAGTATTTTAATTCATTTAATTTTGTATTGGTCATTGACTATAGGCTTATCAATTTATTGTATATTTATAAATTTTAATTGCTTTCAAAACTCTGGCTTCGGGCAAGTTATAACTAGTAATGTAATATCAGTTTTCTATACATTTTTCTGGGTGTATCTTATTTTTACTGTGAATAGTTTCCGAATGAATTTCTAAAAGATGTATAATATCAATAGAAGGACTAAAAGGATTTTTATTTTTTGTAACAAAATATTAGTTATTTATTATTTTATCGAAGCTTTCAAATGTTATTTCTGTTAAAATAAACTCACTTGTACTATATATTCAAACTTCAATATACTACTTAAGAGTGGCAAGCAAACATACGGTCCACCTTTAGCAATTCATATTATTGGAATCATGTATTTGGTAACAAACTCACTGTTTTAGGTCCCCAATAGACATTTAAAATCCGTGGTGGATGGCAGTTGAGCTTCACTTGACTAGCCATCTCTAAATGCCTTATTTGCCATATAACTCTCTCATGTTGCCAAGAGTGAAAGTAAAATTCCAAAAGCTTCCTACTCCTACTAATTTGTTGAAAAAATTCGTTGTGTGTTCCAAGGCAGGCGTTGTTATATCCCCAGGACTGCAGTGGACTTCACTGTAACTCCTTGCTTTCTGGTAACTGCACTCACTAGAAGAAATACAACAACCTTCAAAGGAATTGTTACAAAGGAGTTGTCAGTTGGCTTCGGTATTCTCTGAGGTAGAGATACTTTCCCAGTCGGGCTGCTTATAAATACATTATATCTTATTACTCTTTTGATATAAATAATAAATAAATAAATATTGTCAGACAAATTACACAGCGCCATCTAGCCCCAAAGTAAGCGAAGCTTGTGTTATGGGTACTAGACAACTGATAAACATACGTAAATACAATTTTTTTTTGGAAATACATACTTATGATACATAGAAAACACCCAGACCAAGACAAACAGACATGTTCATGCACATAAATGTTGTCCTATGTGGGAATCGAACTCACGAGCGTTGGTGTCGAAGCCGCGTCATTGACCGCTACGCCACCGAGCTCGTCATATATAGAATCGATTGTCTCTCAGCAGGGTGCACTACTTACAGGTTAACTTGGCTTTGGCTCAAAGATGTTAATGAACCACTTATTTGACGAGCTCGGTGGTCGAATGGTTAGCAACGGTTACTTTGACTCCGAGGTTGCGGGTTCGATTCTCGCATAAGACAAATATCTGTGTGCATGAACATGTCTGTTTGTCTTCATCTGGGTGTTTTCTGTGTATTATATGTTTATTTACAATATATATATCAGTACCCACAGTACAAGCTTTGCTTAGTTTGGGACTATATGACAGTGTATAATTTGTGCAGGAATATTTCAACGGTCCCTACGTATAAAGCGACATGTCATTTCAGACATGTCTGTTTATACTACTATATAGTAATTAAAGAATATTATTATCGGACAAATGACTTAATTTCTTACTTTTTAATTATATACAATCAATAAAATAAAAAATAAAATGTTTTACGGGCAATCTATAGCAATTTATGCAATAAAAAAAAATTGCCATTTATGACATGTCGCTTTATACGTAGGGACCGTCGATTTAATATATTTATGTATACTAAATCTCTTACTGTTGTGGTGTTAGTACTTCCATCGGCAGAACCATCGTTGTGTAACATTGTATGATACTATTTACAAAATAAATTGTTGCAAAATGTCACTGTAAACGATAATATGAGCACTTTAATATTATTTTTATATTCAATTACCTACTTTGTTCGAAGCTATTGCACGTCGTAAACAAAAAGCACATATTCAACGTCGAGAATATTCAATTATGAGGTATTCCATATTTTTTGAGCCCCTACTGGATTTCTTTAGTGGTAAAGGTTGTCACTTTGATGTTTTTTTTTTTAAAGAGATATAATGCTTGTGTATATATAAAGCTTGGTACACAGATCATATATATATATATATATATATATATATATATATATATATATATATATATATATATATATATACCAAGAGGTCACCGATCCGTTGCCAGCTTTTAAGTGTAATATAGACTTCTATAAATATATTTTTGGCTAGTATTTAAAATCCCTTTTTTTAAATTGAAATTTAGACTGCGCGTTTAATGCAAACAAAACTGTTTAATGAAGTAAGTAAAGCTGTTTTTACTGAATTGTCTGTTATTTACACATAAATATAATAATTATTTGAGTCATAATAAAATCTATAGGTACTAATATTATAAAGCTGAAGAGTTTGTTTGTTTGGTTGAACGCGTTAATCTCAGAAAGTACTAATACGAATTGAAAAAAAACATGATTTTATTGCTGATAGCCCATTAATCGAGGAAGGCTTTTGGTTATATAACATAGCGCTACGACTAATAGCAGCGGAGCACCAATGAAAAATGTTGCATAAAAGGGGTAAAATTATTCCTTGCGAGAGCTTCCGATGCGTAGGCTGTGTAAATGGTTAAAGTTATGCAAGATAAAGGAATTGGTCTTTTAAAAAGTACAAAAAAAAAATATAAATAAATATATATTGTCAGACAAATTGCGCAGCGCCATCTAGCCCCAAAGTAAGCGAAGCTTGTGTTATGGGTACTAGACAACTGATAAACATACATAAATACATTTTTTTTTGTAAATACATACTTATGATACATAGAAAACACCCAGACTAAGACAAACAGACATGTTCATGCACACAAATGTTTGTCCAATGTGGGAATCGAACCCACGACCGTTGGTGTCAAAGCCACGTCATTGACCGCTACGCCACCGAGCTCGTCAATTTCACGGTTGCAAATGTCTATCTTTTAAAGTTGGCTCACTTTAACCTTTTTATGGGTAATCCTATGCTTCACTATCAACCCTCTCACACACGCAAACACAGTTGCACGGGTCAGCTACTATTATATATGTATTTTATTGAAACATGTCACCACTAAACTTTTAAGAACACGGCTGGAAAGGTTTTCGCTAGCTTCGATCTTTTAGTGGTCACAACTTGTTCACATGCATGATCTAACTTTTTTCCACGTGGGAAAATCCATTAAGAATACCATGCCTCACATCGGGCAGTTTTGTTATGTCGGAGTCTGCTGCCATGGAGAAGTGGCAGCTATACTAACTAAAATTCCGCGATCTTCTTCTCTTCGCCGATTGGCGAGACCACGGTAACTGCGGAGGCATGATATCCGGGACCCACCGACCCACCGACGGTTGTCCCTGATGAGCCTTCTTCTTGGAAACCCGAGTTTCTCACCTCCTCGACCAATGACGCATCGCGATACCTACGGCTCGTCAATACCTCGTTCAAAAATAATTTTGAACGAGGTTTTCTTCCTCAACTGCTTAGGGCTGATGAAACCGGCTCTCCGGGCGTCAATAGACATTACCGGCCTCGATTTCATCTCCCCCTTCCTCGGTAATTTTCTAACGAAGTTTTCTTTCTCGACGATACGTAGTCCCTGTGTACCCCAGCACTAGGTACACTGACGAGCGTTTCTCCACTGTGCGCCTCACCGTGACCTTTGGCAACGGGCAACAAGATTTCCGAAAATAAATAATATGCTTTCAAACTACCTATTATTCGGTATGTAAAGTTGTTTCGTATAATAAAGATTTCTTATGTGAAAAAGAGAAATGAAAATTGAAATAATATGCTTTATATTACACGAGATGTAAAGTTAGGCTATAAAAAAAAAAAAAAAAAACAATAATACTAAGCTTCTGTATTTATAATCTAAATATTTTATATATTAGTCCATTCAAAAAGTCCATAGGATGACACATAGATGGCGTTGCTAGAAAATTTTCCATATGTTTTTTATTTAGTACTAACCTTCAAACAATACGTGTATAAATTTGACAGCAATCTGACTATTGATTCGTGAGTTATATAATTTTGTGTGAAGCAACTTTTGTTATTGAAAAAAAAAATGGCAAAAAGTAAATTTCGAGATTTGATAAAGCATTGCTTTTTGATGAAAAAAGTGCAGTGGAAACCAAACAATGGCTTAATAAACATTATCCGAACTCTGCTCCATCGAGGCAAATAGTAGAGAAGTGGATTCCTGAATTTAAACGTGGTCGTACCAGCACAAATGATGCAGAACGCAGTGGACGCCGAAATGAGGCCGTTATTCCAGAAAACATAAAAAAAATCCACAAATTGGTTATGAACGATCGCAAGTTGAAGGTGCACGAGCTAGCTGACATTGTAAAGATATTAGATGGTAGTGTTATTACCATTTTACATTAACATTTGGGCATGCGAAAGCTTTATGCAAAGTGGGTGCCGCGTGAGCTCACAGTCAACCCAAAAACAACAACCAATTGATGCTTCAGAGAAGTGTTTGGCGATGTTATACCGCAATAAAAAGTAATTCTATCGTCGATATGTGACAATGGATGAAACATGGCTTCACTATTATACACCAGAATCCAAAAGACAGTCAGCTGAGTGGACAGCAGTCGACAAACCGAATCCAAAGGGAGCAAAGACGCAACAGTCGGCGGGTAAGGTGAAGGCGTCTGTATTTTGGAATGCGAACGGAATAATATTCATAGACTATCTCCAAAAAGGAGCCACCATCAACAGCGGCTATTTCTGTGCACTTTTGGATAGATGATGGCTGTAATCGCAAAGAAACGGCCACATTTGCAAAAAAAAAAAAAAGTTTTGTTTTACCAAGACAATGCACCGTGTCACAAATCGATGAAAACTATGGCAAAATTTTATGAATTGAGCTTCGAATTGCTTATCCACCCACCGTATTCTCCAGATTTAGCCCCCAGCGACATTTTCCTGTTTTCAGATCTCAAGAGAATGCTTGCTGGAAAGAAATTTAAGTCCAATGATAAAGTGATCGCTGAATCTGAGGCCTATTTTGACGATAAAGAGAAATCGTACTGTAAAAGTGGTATCGAAAAGTTGGAAAATCGCTATAATGGTTGTATCGCCCTCGAAGGCAACTATGTTGAATAATAAAATCAACTTTTGTCAAAATTTAGTTTTTTTCTTACTTATCCTACGGACTTATTGAATGACCTGTTATTTTAGAAGAAACTGACTGACTGACTGACTTATATATCAACGCACAGCCCAAACCGCTGGGTCTAAATATTCCAAATTTGGTATGTAGGTTCCTTATGACGTCTAGGGGTGCACTAAGAAAGGATTTTTCAAAATTCATCCCCATAAGGGGGTGAAATGGGGGTCCAAAGTTTGTATGGGGAAACAAGATTAGTTGGACTGTTTTATCTGAAACTTTACACGAGTGCTTCTATAGATAAATCAATAAATACGTGTTTCAGGATTTTTCAAAATTCAACCCCTAAAAGGGTAAAATGGGGTGAAAAAGTCTGAAAATCGTCATGGGCATGGTTTTTATGGTTTATCGGGTTGCTGATTACGAAAACAACAACTATTTTATAATCCAACATAGTCGACGTGGCATAAAATCACCCCTGTGGGGGTGCGATGGGGTTTTTAAATATATGAAAGAAGAAACTGACTGATTGACTGATAGGTAGGTTCTTTATGACGTCCAGGGGTGCACTAAGAAAGGATTTTTCAAAATTCATCCCCTTAGGGGGTGAAACAGGGGTCCTAATTTTGTATGGGGAAACAGGATTAGTTTTACTATTTTATCCGAAACTTTACACGAGTACTTCTATAGATAAATGAGTAAACACGCGTTTCAGGATTTTTCAAAATTCAACCCCCAAAGGGGTAAAATGGGGTGAAAAAGTCTGAATATCGTCATGGGTATTGTTTCTATGGTTTATCGGGTCGCTGATTACGAAAACAACAACTATTTTATAATCCAACATAGCCGACGTAACATAAAATCATACCTGTGGAGGTGCGATGGGGTTGAATTGTCATAATATCAATATGGGTGTTGCTTCTATGGTTTTCTGGGACGTCAATTACAAAAACAGCATCGATTTGAAAATATAATATAGTGATCACGAAACTACTTAAAGGATTTTTCAAATTTTACACCTAAGAGGGTGAAACGGAGGTCCAAAGTTTGTATGGGGAAACGAGAGTTGTTGGACTATTTTATCCTTTAAACTTTACACGAGTACTTCTATAGAAAAATGAGTGACACGTGTTTCAGAATTTATCAAAGTTCATACCCTAAAAGGGTAAAATGAGTTCAAAAACTCTGAAAATCGTCATGGGTATTGTTTTTATGGTTTATCGGTTCGCTGATTACGAAAACAACATTGATTTGTGACCATCATCCTCTATTGGGGTGCGATGAGAGATATTCAGAGATAGCTTGAGTCCTGGGAAAGCTCATAAGATGGTATTTGTCCCAGAAATTACCTGTTATTTTTATTAATAAATTTACAAAAGGTACAATAGTACGTGTACCTGTAGGGTGGTTCTATGTTCGACTTTTTTTTTTTAAACCACCAGTGTGGCAAACAAGCATACGGCCCGCCTGATGGAAAGCAGTTACCGTAGCCTATGAACGCCTGTAACACCAGAGGCATCACACGCGCGTTGCCGACCCTGTAAAAACCTCTTCACGCCCTTTTTGAAGAACCCCATGTTGTAGACCCCTGAGAAAACCTCGACAGGCAGTTCATTCCACAGCTTGACAGTACGCGGGAGAAAACTTCTCTGAAACCGCACAGTACGTGACCACTTAGGCTCCAATGCGTGAGGATGAATTCCCTGTCGATGGCGAGCGGTGCGACTGTAGAAGGAGGCCGTTGGCATCATATCAAACAACTCCTCTGAACACACCCCATTGTACAGACGGTAGAACACACAAAGGGACGCAAAATCTCTTCTCAGACTTAAAGGTTCTAAACCGTCTGTTAGTTTGGGATCGTCGACAATCCTCACAGCGCGCCTTTGAATCGAGTCACAAGGTGCAAGCTGGTATCTAGGCGCTCCCGCCCATAGAAGGCAACAGTACTCCATATGCGGCCGTACTTGAGCTTTGTAAAGCATAAGTCTCTGCCGCGGATTGAAGTACTGCTTCGCCCTGTTGAGCACACCTAGTTTCTTCGACGCCAGCTTGACCTTCCCCTCCAGGTGACAACGAAACTGGACGTCGCTGGAGATTTCAACTCCAAGAATCCCAATGTTTTTGGCGATGGTAATGGGTGTGTTTAGGAATTGAGGAGCCACAGCAAAAGGGGTTTTCTTAGCGGTGAACGCGCAGACTTGTGTCTTAGTGGGATTGAAATGAACCAGGTTCTTTCGCCCCCAATCGGACACACTATTCAGTGTGCTCTCGATCTTCGACACAAGCTGTTCGCGGCTCTCCTCCACCAGAGAGCGGGGAATATTAGCGCGGCCCGTATAATAAGCATCCCCGGTGCTGTCGTCAGCATAGCAATGAATGCTGTCAATGGACAACATATCATTGATATGCAGCAAAAACAGCGTCGGGGACAATACCGAGCCTTGCGGGACGCCAGCATTAATGTCCATGCTGTCGGAGCAACTGCCATCCACAACGGCTCTAATGCTTCTGCAGGACAAGAAGCTAGCGACCCATTCGCATAAACCCTCTGGTAGACCGTATGCGGGCAACTTCGAAAGAAGACCACGGTGCCAGACCCGATCGAACGCCTTCGCCATATCAAGACTGACAGCTAATGCCTCACCTTGACTCTCCACGGCTGAAGCCCAGCGATGTGTAAGATACACTAGAAGATCACCAGTCGAGCGACCATGGCGAAAGCCGTATTGATGGTCGCTGATTAAGTCGTGCTCTTCTAGGTATTTCAGGTAGCCTGTTGTTAAGGACGCGCTCCATTACCTTGGAGAGAAGGGAGGTAACAGCGATAGGCCTGTAATTCGATGGGTCTGATCTGTCACCCTTTTTGGGCACAGGGTGCACGTTCGCAGTCTTCCACGACGACGGTACCTGCCCGGTAGAATAAGAGAGCGCGAAAAGGCGCGTAAGAACAGGACACAACTCAGGAGCACACAGCTTTAACACCACTGCCGGAATGCCATCTGGCCCACTCGACTTATGAACGTCAAGGGATAGCAATGCCCGCCGAACATCTCGTTGAGTAAATGAGATTTCCGGCATGGAATTACCACACCGCGGGATGGAAGGCGGTGCGGCGTCCCCGTCGTTCAAAGTCGAGTTTGAGGCAAAGAGATTCCCCAATAGATCGGCTTTCTCCTTTGCACTGTGGGCCAGACTACCATCCGGTTTTCGGAGTGGTGGAAAGGACGACTGACAAAAGTTGCCCTCGGCAGCCTTAGCAAGCGACCAAAAAGCACGGCTCCCAGACGGGTGCTTAGCTAGGCGCTCACCAATCCTGCCGATGAACTCAAACTTTGCCCTGGCAATTACTCTCTTACTGAACCTCGAGGCAGCATTGAACTCTCGTTTCAAGTCGGAAACACCAGGATTAATACGAGCCGTGGTCCAAGCCTCATATGCAGCTTGCTTGCGAAGTTTAGCTTCTCTGCAAGACCGATTAAACCACGGCCGCTTCTTAGCACCTGAAGTAGCCACCCGACGGTTTGGAATAAATAATTCCATCCCAGCCAAAATCGTCTCAGCTACAGCAGATGCACAGGTGTCTATATTTTCCGACCCGAAACAGAGCCGCCTCCACGGGTACGATGCGTAAAATTCACGCAGTCCATCCCAGTCTGCTGACTTATAGTGCCACATACGACGCCATCCGGTATACCGGGGTGGGTCAGGGCTTGCGCATGGCACTTGGGTCCGGATGAGGCAGTGGTCCGACGAGTCAAGAGGCGCATCCACCGAGACTCTATACCCATCCAGATGTGTGGTCAGCAGAAGGTCCAGTAGAGAGCTAGTATGGTCCTCTATATCTGGTATTCTCGTTGGAGAATGCACCAGCTGTGAGAGACCATAGGCCAGAGCAAAATCATGAACAGACCTCCCCGAGAAGTCAGTGGACCGAGAGCTGAGCCAATCGGCATGGTGGGCATTGAAGTCACCCAAAATCGCTAACTCCGCGGAGGGGTACCTCTCAAAGACTTTGTCAGTCGCCAATTGCAGGTGCTCGATCAACCGAGTTGTGTCTGCATCACCGCTATGAGACCTGTAAAGGCACGCGTAGATACGGGTGCGGCCGCCCTGATCCACGCGTACCCACAACACTGACAGGTCCCTGTCTTCAAGGCCGTGAAGACGTCGACAGCAAATATCATCCCGGACGAACATACATACCCCGGCTCGACGTACAAAAGAATGTTCAAGTTTGTACCTGGGGTATAATAAGTAAGAAGTATCGGCCGGGCAAGATATTTGCGTCTCCGTTAAAAAAAGGAGGGTCGGCTTTGCAGTTTCGAGGTGCTGGTGAACTGCATTTATGTTTGTGTGAAGTCCTCTGACGTTACAAAAGTCCACGTCGAATGTGGATGAGGACGCACTGAAGAAACCTTCTTTTTTTTGTTCCTGGCCATTAAAAGGGGGTAAGAGGATTATGAGAGAAGTTATTTCACTGACGGCGCGAGGGACAAGAAAAGCGCGGTGTCTACCCCCGCAGCACAGTGCAGGTAGTACGGTTTGCTAGCGCGGCGGGCGGAAGGGCCCCCGGTCCCCCCCTGCTGCAGCAGCCGGGTCCACTCCGGTCTCCTCCTCCGGCACGACTACTACAACAGGGACTTTTCACAAGTTGGCGGTTCAGCCTCCCGGGGCGGAGATTAGGTGATCCCCGGGTTCGGGAACCCTACTAACCTGCGGGCGGCCAGCGGACAGCCGTTTCACCGGGTCTCCCTGACCGCCGCGCCAACACGCCGCGCCTACACCACTAGCGGCGGTTCGACAGCCGCTGGTCCCTCTGCCGTCAGCATAACAACTCCTCTAAAACAGCCCTGGTGACCTAGTTAACTCGCAGGAACACGGCATAGCCATTATGGCTGCGGTTTTTTGCCAGGTGGAGGTACTTCCCCAGTCGGATGCTGGCCAAGCCTGGAGCGAAAGATCACACAATGCCCCTCCCCCATATGACAAGTAAAAGAGAAGCACAGTGTGATCCTTCACTGCGTCCTACCTCTCTTTCGCCATCGCCTCATTAGCTGGTCGGCAGGGTGCACCACGTGCAGGTGAGGTTGGCTTTAGCTCGAAAGATGTTGATGAGCTACTTACACCCCAAAACTTTATGTATTTTTGTAATATAGTTTCAATGATTTCTCCGTCAGTTGTCCGTGTACAGCAATTTTAATAATTCTTATTTGTTTGACAGGGTACACTCTTTAGGTTGTCCCATATTAATCAAATCAGGATCTGATGATGATGGCTCCCTGGGAAATCGAGAGAAAGGGTTGAAATTTATAGCCATGGACATGGACACAGTAATTGATGAGTTTTCTGATTTTATTAAGTTACACAATTAGCATTTGGAAGTCATCATGTGACACTGCTGAGCTGATGAGGGACGGTTAGGAGTTAGGCAATAGTGTTGAGTTTTCGTAATTAAAGCATTCATGTATTTTCATCTAGAAGGCACTATGTCACTACTACTTACCCATTATTATAATAAATAAAATATTTACTGAAAAAAATAAACTTAAAAAAATCAACTTAAAAATCCTGACATGAAAAAACCAAAAATAACTACAACCTCCTGAGATTTTAGAACTCAGTGTAATTTTTTTAAAGTTTGATTTATTCTTTTTAAGATGATGGAATAAGATTCGTGTTATCCTAATAGGTTTTTAAATTTGTATTTGACGTCAGTCAGTGCTTATGCAATCGCGGGCGGCGCAGCGGGAGCGGGACGGGTGTTGTAGTTATTGGGAAGTTCTTGCATTCGTATTTAGTACAATTAAAGGTGCTACATGAAGGTGGTTGCGTTGCATGTTATACTTGGCTTGGATAATAATTATAAAATGCCCGAATTTCACGCGAGCGAGGCCGCGGGCGACAGCTAGTATTAGTATAGATTTAAAAAATGCAACATTGAGGGAAGTGAGCCTAACTTTGTATCTCGTGTTATTTTAAAGCATATTACTTAAATTTTCATTTCAACTCAAAAACTACTGAACTCATTTTAAAAATTCTTTAAAGATTATATTAATCGCTAGTATTCTATAATTAATATTAACTTTCATTATTTTAATAGTGACAGCCCTGTGTAGAACGACAGCGCTACCTAATAGTCTTTTTACTCATTTTATTCGAGTCGACGCTCGAGTAAAGTTTCCTTTTGCTTTTGCGCCGAGATTTACGTATTTTTATATGGAACGCTAGCAAAAGTAGGTTCCGTGTATAGAATCTGATAGATTTTCTAAATGTATAACACCCATTACAGTCGGTCTTGAATTCTTATTGAAAATCACAACCGAATTGGCTTGCAATTGGGACATACGGACGGACAGATAGACAGACAAACATGACGAATACATAAGGGTTCTGTTTTTAGCCATTTGGCTACGGAACCCTAAAAAGGCAGTTAAAGTGTCCAGCAGGTAGTGATATGATTTTTTGTCGCTTGCAGAAGTCAGAGTGAGAGAGTGAGGTTACCAGGAAGATTGACATCTTACAGTATACCGAAGTCCAATAACATATAACATTTTAAATGATAATAACCACGGGAATAACCGCGATCATGCGTTTAATATATTTTTTACATACTTTATTATTGCCTGACGTTTCGACCAAGTTGCAGATCACATCCTTAAATCATGCACTAATTACTGAATGGATCGAATTCCATCGCACGCAAGTACTCTCTACGATTACCATTTCTTCTCAAGAGTTGTGCGTGATTTTAATCATGACATGCGAAATTAAAAAAAATATATAACACATAACAAAGGTTTTTGTGTTGTTGAGACCCTTGAAGGTTTTTGTGTTGTTGAGTTCCTGCGAGTGAAGTCACTAGGAAGGAAGGTGTCGCTGAGTTGGCAGCAGGGATGGCGACGCGCAAACCAAGTGGGCCGTATGCCTGTCTGTCATCTGACGTAATATAAAAAAAACGGGTACATTTTAATTAAACCCATAAATTTATAACATAATTATAAAAAACATCAAATGAACAGTATTACTACTGGTGAAAAATTGGAAGTAACATTTGCAGGACATGGCCGCAACTAAGAATTTAGAATAAGCAAGAAACAGAATGATTTAGAAACAAGTTCACACTGCATGTGATAGATCGCCCGAGACTCAGAGACTCGCGTAATATACTAGGCCAGGGCTGCTCAATCTCATAGTCCCACGTATTCCTATTAAATTTGCTAGACAACTACGAACACTTAGAAATGGTTTAACAATAGCACTGCTATTAAAAAAGGTCTTCGAACAGTGTCTTTTGAAAGTGATAACATAGGGAATGAAGATGTTCTTTACCTACTGGTCGTGTGGGAACGCTCAAGAATTCTCGGCGAGCAATGGAGAGAGCTAGACTGATAGACGAGAGATGAGAGTGACAACCTTTAGAGAGTTTAAAGTAGGGAGATAATAAACGCAAGTAGTTTAGGATTGGGGAATTTGGCTCTCTAGAGGAGAGACCTATGTTTAGCAGTGGTCGAATACGAGCTGAGATGACAATGATGACACGATTGACTATATCTACATCAACCCACAATCATCTACTGTTGGGTTGGTTAAGAGCATATTCCACGCTGCTCAACTGCGGGTTGACGGAGTGCGGTTGCGATGATCGATGATTATATTATTTATTATTGTATATTTTAGGGAAAAGTTCACGTCTTATTAAGGTAGCTATCGAAGACAAATATTTTTTTTATTTTTTATTTTAAGATAATACAGTCACAGGATAATCAAGAGTGTTGCTTCAGTAAACCCTAAATTGATTTTATAAAATGTTTTCAGAATACGATAATATAATATTTATACCCTTATAAACTGAAATTTTTATCAATTTAAATTTTATTTTTACTCCTGCCATATACCAAATGTTATCATGAACCTTTAATAAACCTTAAATAAAAGCACTTATACTATGCTAAAAGATAAAAATCGACTCTTCCTAATGTTGTGGTTAGAGTTGAGCGCTTAAACGAAAAGCGCTTAAAAAAGTCTGCTTATCAGCGTAAGCAGATAAGCACGCTTATAAAAATAAGCCTTTTTCGTTTAAAATTTTTACAATGTTGTCTGATAATTTGACAAATTTGATATAGCGCCATTATTAATTGATACACATAATTACTGCCACGTCGCGTCGTGCTGTATTAGCTAGTCATATATGCAATAATATACCTTACCATCAACTAGTTTAGGTTTACTATCGATTAACGTTCGTTTCATTTTCGTTTAAACAAATGCGTTTCGTTGAAAAAAGCGTCAGTAATCCTCATTCAATATTGAACCTTATTCGCAGGTGACCTTAGGATTAATGTTGTTTAAATTTCTTTCACTTTAGTTTCAAACATGATTTTCGTTTAAATAAACAACGCTTACGCTTTTTTAAGCAGTACGCTTTTTGTTGTCAACTGGTAAGTGCGCGTGTGAATGTTTGCACCAATGCTTTTGCTGTTGTCGTCGGTCGATTAATGCGATTTTTTTTGCTTTGCTGCGTTAAGTATGTTCATGCGTATTCAAACTTTAAATAATTGTAAATACTTATAGAAAAGAAATCGGATGCAAATAGATACTGTCTGTGATCGTTAACCATTGCATTGTCTTAAAGCTGCGACTAAATGTTTAAACGTTTTCCATAAGCGTAGACGCCTCAAGTAGCATCAACGACAAAAAAAGCGTTTAAGTAAAAAGCGCGCTTAAAAAGCGCGCTTTTGATAAAAAGTACAACGTTTAAACGTTTACTAATTTTAAGTCGTTTTTTCCAACTCTAGTTGTGGTCGATTAAAATTTTCATCTCAATTCATCAAAATCGTGTAAGTAGTTATTTCAAAATACTAGAAGTTTTTGAACTTCTAATGTTTAGAAATAAAAGGTTTATAATAAAAGGCTAGCGAACCCCTTAGCGTACGCTTTGACAAGCCCTGATCTACGCTAAGGAAAATTGTGTTCGTTTCTGTGTCGGGTTTTTACTCCACTCTGGTAATGGATACTCTGTGCATGCTGTTTTAAAATTAAAGGACATTTGTTTAAAATGCACAATAGAGTGCGAATTTTAAATTAAAAATAATGGATCCTGCTATACAAACTGAATAGGTAATGTGTTCATTTTTATTCGAAGCCAAGGGAAATCAAATATTATTTGAAAATATATGGATGCAAAGCATGTGCTAGTAATTGGAGAATTATGATAAATTGAACAATTTGTTCATGCATAGAATTGAAATGTAATATTTATTTAATTTATTTTTTTAGTGTTGCGTACCTACTTTTAAAGTAACAAGAAATGTTTAAAAAACTATTCTTCCTTCAGGAAAAAATATTGAAAGAACACCCTGGCCATACAACTACAAACCACGTCTGTATACGTGTAACCACAAAAATCTAAATTGTTATTTAGATTTCTGTGCGTGCAACTACGAGTACCTATGTGTGTAGATGCTCTAAAGTTGACTGCAATATTCAACCCATACGAAGCATCGTAAGTAGCCCTTTGGATCAGTAGTACCATTGACTAGTACCATTGATGGTACATGTAACACAACTTTGTATCTCTAGTACCATCAATGGTACTAGTGACACTAATTTGCGATCAGTTGTACCATCATAAATATTGGTTGTATTTGTATCACTAGGACCATTAATGGTACTAGTGATACAACCAATGTTTACTATATTATAAACTATGTAGGTACTTCGTGCTGAGACGTAAGACGTTATATTGTAAGTAATATTTTAATAATAAATATCTTTGGACATTTCATTCATTCATCTCAGCCATTTAAAGTCCACTGCTGGACATAGGCCCCTCTAGATCTCCAATAAGACCGGTTGGAAGCGGCTTGCATCCAGCGCGATCCTACGGTCTTAATGAGGTCGTCTGTCCACCTTGTGGGTGGACGTCCTACGCTGCGCTTGCCGGTACGTGGTCTCCACTTGAGAACTTTTCGACCCCATCGATCATCCGTCCTCCGTGCTATGTGCCCTGCCCACTGCCACTTTGGACATTTATTTGGAATTAATGTGATTAGGAGACTGAATAAAATCCGCGTATACTTATTAAAAACTTAAACATAATCGTAGGCCTCGATTGAAAAGTTGGAATCAATATCATGAAATTGAAAACTCAAAGATTTCGAGTATAAAATTTCTAAAATTCTTTGATGAAACTGGATAAATTGGCTTTACATAAGAAATAAATGAAACATTATTTAAAACTGCTGATGGTAAGCAGTCATCACAGCCTATGGACACAAGAGACATTGCTCACGTGTTGGAGTCCTTTTAAAATTCCCTTTCTTGAAGGCAGGTCGTACACTTGTTTACCACATTAGTAGTATAAAAAATCCCTACCCGTAAAGCACCCGCTTAACCCTCAAAGGACTAAGTACCTGCCCCAATAGCGAATAAATATATTTGAATTGTAAACAAATAAATTGGTTAGGCGCGTCCCGATGCGCTGAAACTCAGACGGCTCGCATTAGTATGCGAACGCGCTACCACGCTTACAAAATCGCATTCATTGCTCATACAATAAATTAATCTGGGAACATGAATTAATTTATCTCCACGGTCCAACAAAGATATTTATCATGGTCGTTCTCGTTCTATAAATAAAATTTCAATGTAGTCTGTATGTATTTGTAACATTGAAAATAATTTTAAAATAACTTTTTAAAGAAAAAATAAATTTTCGGGTTTTTTCCTGTACTTGAAAAGTGAGTCAAATTTCATAATTTTAGATAAACGGAAAATAGCGGATATCCTCATCATCTCTATAGTTCTATGCTAAACATAGGCCTCAATCCTAAAGAACCACACGTCTCGATCCTGATTGCTTAGTGCGGGATATTTGGTCACATTCGAACTTGTTAACGCTTACAAGCCGACTAACATTAAAAACAAATGGGGTGTAAGTGATTCATCAACATCTTTGAACCAAAGTCAACCTCACCTGCACGTGGTGCACCCTGCTGACTGACAGAAGAGGCTCTGGCAAAAAGAGAGGTAGGGCCTAGCGTATTTTTTAAGCTGCCCGACTGGGTAAGTAAGTACCTCCACCACACAGAATACCGCAGCCAAATAACAATTCCCTTGAGGGTTGTTGTGTTCCTGCGAGTGAGTGAGGTCACCAGAAAAGAAGGAGTTGCTGGTTGGCAGCGCGCGAGCGATATTTTATGTTGCGAGCGTTAATATGGCTACGGTAACCGCTTCACATCAGTAGGCCGTATGCTTGTCTGCGATCCGACGTAGTATAAAAAAAAAAAACAATTTTAAGATTTGAGATCATGATGAAGGTAGCACTCTGAGCGACCTGGATACATCGACTCCCTACAACTTTCTCGAGGTTGTAGCTCCATCTAGTGGGGAAAAGCACCCTATATGGTTATGATTCTCTTGCAAGTATCACTTTGTATAGACAAACTGCCGTATCTTTTGACCGCATTGACTTAGAAGTTTGTTTTTTTTTTGTTTACAGCTCAAAGGGATTACAGACCTAAGTCATCATCTTCATCGTCATCAGGTCATTTTAGTCTCCACTACAGGAGCACGACCCTCTCTCGTCCGTCCCTGATAGAAGGAGGATTTGGCCTACACTCCCCACGCTGGCCAGACGGGTTGGGGAGGCCTGATCGATGTTTTATAATGTATTTCCCTTAGTCGCCTTGTACGACATCCACGGGAAGAGACGGAGTGATTCTATGATTCTATTCTAGTCTGCCGGAAACCACACGGCCAATTCTTAAAACAGACCTAACTTAAGTATTTGATGTTATTTCAACCTGACATCTCTGTGCTTTCCTAAAGCGCCTTCCAGACTCACGCCGAGAACCCCCGAGAACACCCGATAAGCGTGAATGTGATCGCTTTCTCGCCGTCTCGTTCTCGCGCTTGCCTGTTCTCCGAACGTTGTCGGTATTTTTGCCCACTTCAAAGGGTTTCTCGGGCGAGAAAAGAGAACGGAGTCATATTCTTGTTCGATTCGGTCTCAGTGCTACCATGGCATTGATTTGATAGTGTGTTGTTGTGTAGTCTGTGGTCGCCATCGCCACGCTATTATTTAATTACATTTGTAATTTCTAATTTTAGTATTCACAAGATTATAATATGCTAATGCACACAAAACCAAAGCCGCTGCGCTGTCGTCCATTCCGGATAACGATCAAGAATGCGAATGAGAAGGTCGCATGAGTGTAGATGTACTCTCGGTTCTCGTGCAATTTCTCGGCAAGACTTCCCGCGTGATTCTGTAGCGCCTATTAGAAAAAAAAACATTTTGACAGACGGACGGAAAACAAAGTGACACTATAAAGGTTCCTTTATTTCTAATCGAAATATAGCAATAAAGATTAAATAAGAAAATAAAATAAGGAACACCCCAAACAAAATTTTGCGAAATATACCTTAAGTAACTGCTAATTAAGTTTTGTTCTTTAGAACAAAACATGTAGCTGACCTATAGACATTTTGTGTTACTCCGGTACATATATGTGTCTTTTTTTCACCTAATTTAAATTAAGCTTATATGTAACCTGGAAATACTAGTAACGTGTGTGCAGAAAGTACAAATAAACGTTTCATTCTTATAAGAGACTTCAGTAGTCGTATGGAATTGCGGGCAAAAACTAGTTAAAATAATATAATCATACATTTTAACCTTTTTTTAGCTTTTAACTTTTTGCTTCCACCAGACAGCTAGAACTCGAGAGCCAACTTTAGATGGATTTATATTTTTAATCGCGATTGTTTGAAAAATTGGCCATTTTACAAAATGACTATCATGTGTCTAACTGTCCCGATTACGGTATCTCTAAGCAGTGTTAAATGTGCAGCCAAATTTAAAATCGTGCTTTAACTTTTAAATATCAAAGATAAAAAGTTATTTTTTGATTTAAGTATTAAAAAAACAAGTTGGCCGAAATCGACTATTAAATTATGAGACCAGCTTGTAATTATTTTATTTTTAAGAGCTTTTATGAAGCTCACATTAGCGCCGCCATTGACGCCGCCATTGACGCCTGTTGTATGTCTTCAAAAAATTGGAAAATCTTAAAGCAATCTTATTAGAAAATAACTAATACAAAATAATTGCTAAATATTATATATTATATATAATAATATATATAATTAAAAGAAATGTATTATTAATTGGTATTTATTATCCGACTGACGAAGACCGGAGGGTTATGTTCATCGATCGGATCAGCAGGGTGACTTTTGACGCAATCGAATTAGAATCGAATCGAAATCAGATCGAATAGATGTCAAATGGTACTCTTGAGATTGAAATCAGCATCAAATCGAAATGAGATCGACTTGAACTCAAATGTCACTTTTGAATGGTACTTTTGAAGTTTGAGATCGCGCCAAAATCGAGAATGAGATCGAATTCATCTGTCAAAATTTTCGATTCCGCGGTTGGTGTCGTGTTTTGTGATTTTCTCATAGTTTAATAAGTTTTCGCTTGTTTATTGAGTAAAGTGTATTTACATAGCGTTAAAAATTAAAATGGCAAGATTTTCTAGTATGAATTTAACTCGATTGAAGAAGCTAGTCGTCTCGACAAACGACATCGCAGGAAGGCTATGATTATAGCTCACTATGTGAGCGTTTTGGACTGGATGGATGACTGTGAATTTGTGAAGAATTACAGATTAAACAAAAGCCTCTTTTGGACTCTAGTGAGATACTTGACGCCTTATTTACAATGACCGAAAATATCAAGTGATATATCTATTATGTACAAAGTAAGTTAAGTTTTAGCACTTTTGCTATAGGATACGTATTAAAATAGTATCTGTACCTGCATGCTTTTAAGCAAGGAATAGAATAGCTAAATCTCTGTTTTTGTAACTTTCTAGTAATTTACATTATAGTCTCATTTTTGAGCTTCATGTAATCTAGCAGCATTTAGTCAAAACCTCTCATGATATTTCTTGTTTATTTACAGGTAGGTATCATTTTAGCCACAGGCAGGCAGCAATGGCACTACTATGTCTCTGCAATCTGCTCAAAATGCACAAGAGAAGTTACGGTTGCACTAAATCATTCTGATATATTAACATTATTAAGGTTCCCGGCACTTGAGAAAACAATACAATTAAATTGAAGTAAGAACATTTTCTTATTATTATTTTAAATAGTTGTTTCGGCCAACTGGCCAGGATATTATGAATAGTTTTTTAAATGGAAAAATCCCACCTAGACGGGGGGAGGTGAATTTTTCTATTTTTTTTTTTTATAAGAATATTTTTTTCTACACCTTTTGATTTATTACATATTACATTTCAGTCTACTAAGTAATTATAATGTTTTCTAAAGTAGTTGATAAAATGACACTTTATATTAAGTAATTATATTTATTTTTTGCTTTATGCCTCAGTTTCTATGAAAAATACCAACTGCCAGAAACTATTAGGTGTATTGATGGAACCCAAGTAGCTATGGTTCGGCCATCAGAAAATGATGAGTGGTATTTCAATAAACAACATTACCAGTCTCGAAATGTTCAAATTGTAAGTAATTATTTTTGTATTGCAACTCCCTTATTGGGCTATAAAATTTATCTTGTGAACTAACAGAGTCACTAAATATTATTAAACAAATCTAACTGCATCTGTTATTTGATTGTATATTTTTTCTGTGTGGCATATAATAAGATATGTGAAACAGTATACATGGACAAAGTTAAGCCTTAAACTTAATTCAATGAATTTATATTGCAGCATGAAGAAAAATATCTTACAAACCTATTAAGAGTTTTAAATGGCAATCGCATAGTTGTCTTTGAATTTACTTTTGGATTAGAATTTGTTAAGCATCAGTTTTAATTTTTTTTTATTAATAACTTGTTTCTTGTTACAGATGTGATTTTGATTTAAATATAATCAGCATAGGTACATATCATGCTGGTGTCACGCATGATTCATACATATCAACAACCATGAAGTGAAAAGTTTATTCCAGTCACAGACCAAGAGGAAATGGTGTGTTTATTTGGTGAGTTTATGTGTTATATGTATATACTTTTTATCAGTCAATTCTTATTAAATGTGTATTTTGTTTAATAGTCTTCATTATAAAATTTTATTTTATTCCTACAACTGAAACTAGAAAGTTTACAATGAATATTTAACTTGACTGACTAACAAAAATAATTTCGTCATTTCAGGTGTCTCTGGTTATGCACAAAGAGAGTTTATGATGATCCCAAGAGCATCACACAAAAGCATTATTTGTCTGCTTGTAATAGAGTGAAGGGGACCATCGATCTTCTTAATGCTTGGTGATGTCTATTGAAACAACCGTAATGCATTATAAGCCAGACCGAGTGGAAAAAAATATTAATGCTTGCACTGTGTATGCATAATATATGCAACCAAGGTCGTATTGTTGCACCAAGTAGTGAAATACGGCAGATACAAGAGGAACATAGGCAAGAATTACAGGAGTCGCACAGAATATGTCATGCAAGCGGTTTGAGTCAGCAGCAGAGATAAACTGTTGAGTTAAGAAGTGGCAATCTTGCTAGAGCACATACATGGACCCGTTATGGCAGACCAAATGGTTTAATACATAAATAAATATTCAAACTACTGTTATGTTTTTATTATTAACTCATTTAATATACCCTTTAACAGAATCAATATTTTTTGTAATAGCATTATTTAATTCATATTAACAATCATACATCTTAGTTGTTGATAGAATCAATACTATTTAACAAAATTACTATGCTAAAAACAAATTACTATTTCTTATCCTTGTAGTCGCACTATTTTGAGTGCATAACACACTAAGCACATGCGATTATTATTTTCGCCTCAATATCTACTAGGCAATCCCACTCATCTTGCAGATGTGAGCGGCCACTGATGTATAATGTCTACCAGTCTCACACCCTTGTCTGGCCCTTTCTCTCGACTATTTAGCAGGTCTCTGTGCTCTGTTGGGCTGCCGAAGACGTCGAGTAATATTTGTAGGATGGGATGGTGTCGATGCGTTGCTGAGTAATGGAAGAATTGGTGAACCCAAAGGGTTGTAAAGGTCTTGGTAGACAGGTCGACAGTTCATTGTGAACTACCAGGCTGAGAATCTGTTAACAAAATAAATATCAATTAATAGTACCACTATTACTATAAAGTTGTAAGTATGCTAGTTTACATGTAACATAATCATGCTACCTCCTCCAGGAAGGCTTCCTGGTAACTCACACACTGGGGGAAACGACTGCAGATTATTTTAACCGAAGTCAGTTAATACAGTTGGTTCCCTAAGACAACGGACCACTTCACCATCCTAGTCAGTTATCTTAGGGAACCAACTGTACGATAGACGAAGATATGGTAATTGCATTCTGTATTAGTCTACCATTTGGAATGGAGAGAAATATGATAGTCTTTACAAAATGAACTTACTTTAGCTCACCTCGCCCCATTTTCACTGCACATCCTAATGAATTCAATATCTTGGAGAACTCCTGCCATTCCCTCTTTGCCTCTTACTTTCCCATCGCGGTGCGCAAATGTCCTTTAGAAATTCCTGGATTTGTTTCCAAGCATTCCAGCAAAGATTGCATTTGTATCTGGGTGGGTTGCATTTTCTACAAAAAAACATATGTTTTATTGAAATATTAACATTGATGATAACCCAATTTAAAAGTTTAATGGAGATCATAACTACAATAACTAAATAATTACCTTTTTACAAAAGCTCACTATACACTTGTACCAAACAAACAAGAAATTAAAATTTCGCGGGAAAGAAACTTTATTTTGACATTTCGTAACATGACATTTGTTTGTTTTTAATTCACATTTTCCGTGTGTTGTACATTTTCTTTTTCAAATGTAAAAGGCTTTTACGGATTTTTACGTGACTTATGCACTATAAGTGAACTTATTTTCTTCGAGTCTAGAGAAATACGTATTAATACAATTTAATTATTATTAATTTCGGTAAATCGATAAAATTATTTTACAAGAAATTGTCAACGAAAACAGTCTAACTTTTGCCCATATGCCGGAAGTTACGTCAGCGTTTGATGCTAATACGATCCTAAATTCGATTTCGATTTGATTTCGATTCCGTTCAAAAGTACAAAACTTGAACCGAATTGAAATCAGATCGAACTCATATCAAAATCGAAATCAGAATCAAATCAAATTCAAAAGTCAGCCCCCAGGTTTCAACAATATGGGGTGTCATTCGATTCGCCTCGGCTGTGAATCTCTGCAGTATTTAATTTCCATATAGCGACCGCGAAAAAAAAATACGAGGATAAATACAAAAAAAGAATTGTTAGAATCAGTCGGGTTTTTATTTTCCGTTAATAATTTCTTGATCTCTCTAACATTTGATTACAATTCTTAAACTTTAATAACAATGTGTTTGTTATTTTTCTTAATTTATTAGTTAGTTTTTTTTCACAGTATATAAATCTATTTTATATAAAATAAAATATTATCTAAATATATAAAAGAAGAAACTGACTGACTGACTGACTGACTGATATATATATCAACGCACAGCACAAACCGCTGGGTCTAGAGATTCCAAATTTGGCAAGTAGGTTCCTTATATTGTCTAGGGGTGCACTAAGAAAGGATTTTTCAAGATTCATCCCCTAAGGGGGTGAAACATTGGTCCAAAGAGTACTTCTATAGAGAAATGAGTAAACACGTATTTCAGGATATTTCAAAATTCAACCCCTAAAGGGGTAAAATGGGGCGAAAAAGTCTGAAAATCGTCATGGGTATTGTTTTTATGGTTTATCGGGTCGCTGGTTACGAAAACAACTACTATTTTATGACCTAACATAGCCGACGTGACATAAAATCACCCCTGTGGGGATGCGATGGGGTTGAAATATATAAAAGAAGAAACTGAGTGACTGACTGATATATATCAACGCACAGCCCAAACTGCTGGGTCTAGAGATTCCAAATTTGGCACGTAGGTTCCTTATGATGTCTAGGGGTGCACTAAAAAAGGATTTTTCAAAATTCATCCCAAGGGGGTGAAACAGAGGTCCAAAGTTTGTATGGGGGAAACAAGATTAGTTAGACTATTTTATCCGAAACTTTACACGAGTACTTCTATAGATAAATGAGTAAACACATGTTTCAGGATTTTTTTAAAATTCAACCCCTAAAGCGGTAAAACGGGGTGAAAAAGTCTGAAAATCGTCATGGGTATTGTTTTTATGGTTTATCGGGTCACTGATTACGAAAACAACAACTATTTAATAATCCAACATGACATAAAATCACCCCTGTGGGTGTGCGGTGGGGTTAAATGTCTTAATATCAATATGGGTGTTGATTCTATGGTTTTCGGGGACGTTAATTACAAAAATTGTATCGATTTCAAATATCAACCCCTGAAAGGGTAAAATGGGGTCAAAAAGTCTGAAAATCGTCATGAAGAAAGAAAGAAGAAGAAAATACATTTATTTGCACATTACACAGTACTATACAAACAAGTTCAACAGACACAATAAAATGGGTATTGTTTTTATGGTTTATCGGGTCGCTGATTACGAAAACAACAACGATTTTAAAATTCAACGTGGGTAACGTGACCATCATCCTCTATTGAGGTGCGATTAGTTTGAAGTGTCTATATATCAATATATGTGTCATTTTTACGGGTTTTCGGAACGCCAATCCATACTATTATTATAAATGCGACAGAATGTCTGTTACCTCTTCACGCTTAAATCGCTGGACCGATTTAGATGAAATTTGGTTGAGAGATACCTTGAGTCCTGGGAAAGGACATACCTAAGATAGTTTTTATCCCAGAAATTACCTATTATTGTTATTTATTGTATCCGTAGGGCGGTAACGTGACCATCATCCCCTATTGGGGTGCGAGGGCGTTGAAATGTCTAAAATGTGGTGAAAAAGTCTAAAAATCGTCATAGGTATTGTTTTTATGGTATGTCGGGTCGCTGATTACGAAAAAAACAACTATATATAATCCAACATAGTCGACGTTACAACTCTGTAGGGGTGCAAAGGGGTTGAAATGTCATAACATCAATATGGGTGTTGATTCTATGGTTTTCTGGGACGTTAATTATGACAATGGCATCGATTTGAAAATATAACATTATCATCAATCTGTATCTATCCACTGCTGGATATTCATCCCCTAGGGGGGTGAAACGGGGGTCTAAAGTTTGTATGGGGAAACAAGATTTGTTGGACTATTTAATCCGAAACTTTACACAAGTACAGTTTATAGATAAAGGAGTATACACGTGTTTCAGGATTTTTCAAAATTCAACCACTAATAGGGTAAAATGGGGTCAAAAAGTCTGAAAATCGTCATGGGTATTGTATTTATGGTTTATCGGGTCGCTGATTACGAAAACAACAACTATTTTGTAATCCAACATAACCGACGTGACATATAATCACTCCTGGGGGGTGCGATGGGGTTGAAATGTCATAATATCAATATGGGTGTTGATTCTATGGTTTTCTAGGATGTCAATTACGAAAATGGTATCGATTTGAAAATATAACATAGTAGACACGAAATTACTAAGATTAGAAAGAATTACCTACCTATCTATATTTATACAATTCAAAGTCCTGACTGACTGACTGATATATCAACGTACAGCTCAAACCGCTGGGTGTAGAGATTCCAAATTTGGCAAGTAGGATCCTTATGACGTCTAGAGGTGCATTAAGAAAGGATTTTTCAAAATTCATCCTCTAAGGGGGTTAAACGGGGGTCCAAAGTTTGTATAGGGAAATAAGATTAGTTGGATTATTTTATCCGAAACTTTACACGAGTGCTTCTATAGATAAATGAGTAAACACGTATTTCAGGATTTTTCAAAATTCAACCCCTAAAAGGGTAAAATTGGGTGACAAAGTCTGAAAATCGTCATGGGTATTGTTTTTATGGTTTATCGGGTCACTGGTTATGGAAACAACAACTATTTTATACTCCAACGTAGCCGACGTGACATAAAATCACCCCTGTGGGGTTCCGATGGGGTTGAAATGTCATAATATCAATATGGGTATTGATTCTATGGTTTTCTGGGATGTCAATTCAATTTCAATTACGAAAATGGCATCGATTTGAAAATATAATATAGTGAACACGAAATTACTTAAAAGGATTTTTATAATTTTATATCGGAGAGGGTGAAATGGGGTCAAAGAGTCTGAAAATTGTCATAGGTGTTGTTTTTATGGTTTATCGGGTCGCTAATTACGAAAACAACAACCTGTTGGGGTGCGATGGAGTTGAAATGTCTATATATCAATATATGTGTCGTTTATACGGTTTTTCGGTATGCCAATCCATACTAATATTATAAATGCGACAGAATGTCTGTCTGTTACCTCTTCACACTTAAATCGCTAGACCGATTTAGATGAAATTTGGTTCAGAGATACCTTCAGTCCTGGGAAAGAACACAAGATAGTTTTTGTCCTAGAAATTACCTGATATTTATTTATTTACGATTACAATTATTATGCATTACATATTGTTATTTATTGTACCTTTAGGGCGGAGTTTTTCAGGATTTTTCAAAATTAAACCCCTAAAGGGGTCAAATCGGGTGAGAAAGTCTAAAAATCATCATGGGTGTTGTTTTTATGGTTTATCGGGTTGCTGATTACGAAAACAGCAACTATTTTAAAATTCAACGTGGCTATCATGACCATCATCCCCTATTGGGGTGCGATGGGGTTGAATTATGTATTATATCAATATATGTGTCGTTTGTACGGTTTTTCGGAACGCCAATCCATACTAAAATTATAAATGCGGATGGACCGATTTAGTTGAAATTTGGTTCAGAGATACCTTGAGTCCTGGTAAAGGATATAAGATAGTTTTTGTCCCAGAAGTTACCTGTAATTTACCTGTAGGACGGTTCTCTGACAATTTCTCCGTCAATTGTACAGCAATTTTATTAATTCTTATTTATTTGAGAGGGTACACTCTTCAGGTGATCCCATGTTAATCCAGTCAGAATCTGATGATGGGCTCCCTGAGAAATCTAGAGAAAGGGTTGAATTTTATAGGCATTGACACTAATTGAAGAGATTGAGGATACAGTAATTGATGAATTTTCCGATGTTATTAGGTTACATAATTTGCATTTGGAAGTCAACATGTGACACTGCGAGCTGATGCTGAACAGTTAGGAGTTAGGCAATAGTGTTGAGTGTGTGTTGTTGTTTTTTTAATTAAGTTATTTATGTATTTTCATCTAGAAGGCACAATGTCACTACTACTTACTAATTATTATCACTACATAGTATAAAACAAAGTCGCTTTCTCTGTCCCTATGTCCCTTTGTATGCGTAAATCTTTGAAACTACGCAACGGATTATGATGCGGTTTTTTTTAATAGATAGAGTGATTCAACTGGAAAGTTTATATGTATAATATATGCATAACATAGTAGAAAAACACTTATAATTTAGAGGTTTCTAATGTGATGTCGTAAATAAACACATTTTTTTGCTCTTTCATTGCAAACGCTGGCTGAACCCAACGAGATAGATCAAAATAATGTAGTACAGTATTGTTCACCTTAAAATGGTCTACAAAAAAGTTCGCGATGGTATATGTCTATCTCTTAGTGGTAACACACAATAACCGTTATTTTATCCTTTGCTTTTTACAATAAATAATGCCTTATTTACGAAGCGATTTTAAGCAATACAGAATTAATCCTTATCCAATTAAGTACCTTAAATACATTGCGCATTTAATATAGAACAATATGGACACATTTAAAATGCAGGGACATAACGGCTGTGGCGGTACCGGCCGCGGAGCCGGCGGCGTGTGCCTATAACTGGAGAAGGACTGGATAGGACAAAGCGCAAAGACCTTCTGTAGTACATTTAGTATCAGCATTGCACCCGTGCGAAGCCGGGGCGGGTCGCTAGTAAGAAATAAATAAAAAAAAATACCAACTGAAAACTCCTGACATGAAGAAGCCAAACATGACTACTACCTACCTCGTGAGATTTACCCTCCTCCTGATATATGTCAGTCGGTTGTGAAGAAGCGCATTCGGTTGACTAATAGACCAAGGTGATCACGGTTTCTGGGGTATTTGACCACTTCCGCGACACTTCGTTTACTGCTGATTCGCGCGTTAGATTAGGTACATAATCCCTACTAATATTATAAACGTGAATGTGAGTTTGATTGTTATGCTTTCACGCCGAAACTACTCAATCCATCATCATGAAACTTTGTGCACATATTCTTAAAGGTATTAGGACATAATATGATACTTTTAATTATAAAAAGTATACGCGGGCGAAGCCGCGGGTAAAAGCTTTCGCTATATATAGTTACGTAATAAATTAACACTACAAACTAAATTAACTAAAAATGAATTAATCTTAAAATTAATATTATATATATAAAAATAAAAAGAGTTAGTTAATTAAACTAAATAAAGATCAACAGAAATCGAGGGAATAATAAATCAAATTGAAACAACGTAGAATCAATAACACCTTCACATTGCCGTCAAAGAAATATCTTCAAAAAAGCTTTATACTGATATTTTATTACACTAAATGACAAAGGGGCCATTGATTACGGGAGTATTACGTTTTACTTTTAATTTGGATCCTACCCCTCTCTTGCTTCAGCCTTTGGTAACAATAATAAAAAAATATTTTACGAATATTATCAAATAAAATAAATAAGACGTGTCGTTAGAAATAAATTCGAATATCGTTATTTAAATTTGCCTAATCAAAAGGGGGAACGGATCTCTAAATTTAATTTAGAAAATTTGCCTTAGCAGGTAAAACGTCTAGCCAATTTGCCAATTTCCGTAAATTGCATTTTATCTGTAACCCTTGCGACTGATAAGATTTTTTTTTTATCATTACAAAAATAAATTAAATGAAGTAGAATTGTGTTTTATTCTTTTTTCATTTGGATGTGAAGTACGAAACAGTGATGCATGTGTTCCTGCAGTGCCCTGTATCACCAACCTTAAGGTCAAAGCCAACCTCGCCTGCACCTGGTACAAAGAGGCTCTGGTGAAAAGAGATGTAGGGCATATTTCCCCCAACTAGGGTAGTATCTACAACTTACAGAAGATCGTTGACGAGCCCTACCGCCGAGCTGAAGCCGATTACCAAGAGATTTTTTGATAGCGAAAATCAAACTTCAACTTAAATTTATGCTACTTTATTGTGTTTAGCTTAGCTGGTGGAAACGATGGAGCTTTACCGGCTAAGCTGAAGGTGTTTGGCAATAACTTAAACGTGAGACCTATTTTTAGAATCAAGATATTCGGTGGCAATCGGTTTCGGCTTCGGCGGTAGGGCCCCCGGTGGTGGAATCGCTAACAATGGTCACTTTGATTCCGAGATCTCAGGATAAATCCCCGCACTAGTCAAATATTTGTGTAAATATTTAAATCAAATACTTTATATCGTAATAAATTACGTAATGTATATACCAATTAAATTGTAATTGTTGTATTATCTGATTATGGACGGGGTGTAAGTCGTTCATCAACATCTTTGAAGCTAAGCCAACTTCACCTGCACGCGGTACATCCTGCTGACTGACAAACGAAGCTCTGGCGAAAAGAGAGGTAGGGAGCGTAATTGTAAGCTACCCGACTGGGGAATGTACCTCCACCTCACAGAATACCGCAGCCAAATAACGGTTCCTTTGAGGGCTGTTGTGTTCCTGTGAGTGAGTGAGGTCACCAGAAAGGATCCTTCCTTTCTGGTGACCTAACTCACTCGATGCTGCGACCGATATTTTATGTTGCGAGCCTTAATATGGCTACGGTAACCGCTTCTCATCAGGAGAGGCGTATGCTTGTCTGCCACCCGACGTAGTATAAAAAAAAATAAAGGAAAAAAAGACCCATATTGGCAGTTTCTTTGCGGATTTCTTCTTCTCCAAAGCTCAACACCGAAATGCTAGTGGATAAAACAAAAATGACGGAAAAAATAAAAATATTATTTAGGTATATATTTATAAAATGTGTAAGACGTTTCTAAGTGCCCACAAGGACCAAATAAGGATCGGATAAAAAATATTATTTCATTCCATTTCGTTCTGTTCCGTTCCGTTCCATTCTATTTGTGATTTATAAACCGATTTGAAAAAATCTTTTTTTATTTAAAAGAGTATACTTCCAGATTGGTCCCATATTTTTTTCATTATCATCAGCCTATATCTACATACCTAAATGTAGAGTAATGTTTGGAGTTCGGTTTTTTTTTGTTAAAATTATAGTAAATCAGCACCACGTAAAAGTGAGATTGGCTTAGGCTCTAAATATAGTGGTAAGACTCTCACACTCCAAAGAAATAATATAAAAAAATAAAATTAAGTTATTAAATTTTCTTTATATGCGATTAAATGCCACATATAATACAAATTATATTCTAAAGATGTCTTACACCACAAATTTCTTCTAATTAAATTCGTTGCGATTCCAAAGGTTGCCGTAATTTTACCCCCGAGACCGTCTTGAACTTTACTCCTCATTGTTCTCCGCTTTCGTGTGATAATCCTGTTAATCCTGGCTCCTGTGTAGACACAGAGCTGGAAATGTGTTGTACGCTTGTCCCTTATATTTTATTCATTATGTACAGGGTACATAACGTCACTAGAATCTCATTACCTTGATAACGTCGCAAGGACAAGGCTAGTAAAAATAATTACAAGTAAGTACACGTGAAGACATATGAATAATGACGAGCCAAGTCAAATGGCTAGAAATGGCTAGTTTGACTCCAAGCTCGCGGGTTCAGACTCCGAACAAGACAAATATTTGTATGCGTGAACATGTCTGTTTGTCTTGGTCGGGTGTTTTAGATGTATGTACATATGTACAAAAAAATGTATTTAAGTATAATATCAGTCATCTAGTACCCTTAGTACAAGCTTTGCTTACTTTGGGACTAGATGGCGATGTGTAAATTGTCCTTAAAAAAAATGAGACGAGGCAGGTCAAATGACTAGCGATGGCAACTTTATCACCAATGGTAGCGGGTTCAATCCTCGCACAAGAGGAACGTGCTGGCTGGTTTACTCTGAGCTCTCTGCTAGGCTTTTAAGTGTTGAATATAATTTGGCCGTCAAAATAATACTGTTACAAGCTAGGGTTCTGGATTTGGATGTAAAACGCCAATGACAACTTGCAAGGATTTATTCACGCAGGGTCTGGTCTGCAGGTCTTCACAACACGAAGTCCACACGAAGATTCCAAATCGCAGGTCAAATCGAAGTCCAATAGTATCGCTGAGGTCGTAGGTTATCACTTGTCACGCAGGTAGATTCGCTCAAAGTTAACTCTTCCGAAGTCCAAACTGAACTGCCTATGCGCCGCGGCGGTCGCTATTTATATCCGCCGGCAAGGGTTCTCGAATGTTCCCGCATGTACATGCATGTACTACCCATCGGTAATTCATCGTAATGTCTCGAGACACATCTCGAACATTTTCATGTCATAGTGTTATGAACCTTATGGCACTAGACATACGGGTCATTATTGCTTGCATCGAAGTATGCGGCGACTATTCTAAAAGGTTCCATTCTAGATCGTTCGAGACAGGACCGCGACACTGCTCCCCTCTTAGAGATGCTCGTCCCGTGCATCTTCATTACTGCCGTGATAAGAAGCTAAGCGGTCAATGTGAACCACTTTTTGTGCACCTCTCGGCTGCCGTTGAATTCGATATGTCACGTCATTCATCCGAGTGACCACTTTGTACGGCCCTTCCCATCTTGTCTGTAACTTCGGAGACTTTCCTTTTCGTCGAGTTACGTTGTGAAGCCATACTAGTGCTCCTTCTTCGAAGCCGTTTGTATTTGCTCGACGGTCGTACCTGGTTTTCATCTTTTCACTCGACTGCAACCCATTTTCCCGAACTATGGCATGAATTTCTCGCATTTTCTCACGTAACTCGGAAATGTAGTCGTGTAGAGTACGTGGGTCATCAGGAAGTCCTCCAGTTATCAGATCTACTGGTATTCTCAGTTCTCTCCCAAAATTGACACGTGCTGGGGTTACCTTTGTGCTTTCATGTTCAGCAGTTCGGTAGGCCAGGAGAAACGGCGGTATATATTTGTCCCAATCTCTCTGGTGGTTGTCAACGAGTTTCGCCAAATGTCTCTCAAGTGTCTGATTAAATCTCTCTACCATGCCGTCGGATTGAGGATGATATGGGGTGGTCCTAGTCTTATGCATATTTTGCAGAGTTCTTGAAATATCTGTGACTCAAAGTTCCTACCTTGGTCGGAGTGTATTTCCAAAGGCACACCAAATCGGCAAACTACTTCTTCAAACAACTTGGATGCAACAGTAGTGGCTTCTTGATTAGGTATGGCGAATACTTCTGGCCACTTAGAGTAGTAATCCATAACTACCATGAAGTACTTATTTCCTGATTCCGTTACAGGGAATGGTCCAGCCACATCAACTGCAATGCGTTCCCATGGCGCACCAACATTATAAAGTTGCAGGTTTCCTCGGCTTCTAGTTGATGGACCTTTCACCGCAGCGCAAGTAGCGCACTTGCGGCACCAATCTTGCACATCCTCTCGACAATGAAGCCAGTAAAACCTTTCCCGGATCTTTGTTAAAGTCCGTTTCACGCCCAAATGTCCACCTGACACGCCATCATGTACTTCACGAAGGACATCTTGTACCTTATCTCTTGGGACAACTATCTGAAGATGGAACTCTCTGCCGTTAGGTTTTTCCCATTTACGGTAAAGTATTCCGTTCTGAAGAATAAAACTGTCCCATTGCGCCCAGTATGCCTTGGTGATAACACTAGTAGGGGCGACTTCGCACCATCTTGGCTTGTCCTCGCCTCGTTTCTTCCATGCGACAATGAGCCGTACATCTTCGTCATCTTCCTGTGCTTCTTTCATCGCCTCATCTTCCCAGGATCTCGATGGGCCCATTCTTGTCAATCTCAATGGCAGTTCCTTTGTATCTTGTTTGGCACAGTGCTTGCAGTCTTCAGGACATGGCCTTCTTGAGAGTGCATCAGCATTTCCATGCGCCTTTCCGCTGCGGTGTTCAATCACAAAGTCGTACTCTTGCAGTTGTTCGATCCATCGAGCAACTTGACCTTCTGGATTTTTAAATTGTAACAGCCACTTCAGGGCGGCGTGGTCAGTGCGAAGTGTAAACCGCATGCCAATGAGATATTTGCTGAAGTGCTGTAATGTCTTTACCACAGCCAAGAGCTCCCTTCTTGTCACACAGTAGTTCCTTTCAGATTTCGACAGCGATTTACTAAAATAGGCCATCACCACTTCTCTGTCGCCTTGTTTCTGCGATAACACACCACCGATTGCTGTGTTGCTGGCGTCCGTGTCTACAATGAATTGGCCGCTAGGTTGTGGAAATCCCAAGATTGGAGTCTCGCAAAGACATTTTCTTAGTTTCTGAAAAGAACCCTCGCAGGTCTCATCCCAATGAAATGGCTGCTTGTCTTCAGTTAATCGGTGTAAAGGCTTGGCAATTTCGGAGAATCCCTTAACAAAGCGTCTGTAATACGCGCATAGCCCTAAAAATGCCCGCACTTCTGTCTTATCTTTGGGAGTAGGCCACTTTTGTACTGCTTCGATTTTGTCTGGATCAGTCTGTATGCCTTCGCTGGTAATCACATGGCCGAGATAGTTTACTTTGTTCTTAAACAAACTGCATTTTTTCGGATTTAACTTCAAGTTGGCTCCCTTTATCTTTTTCAAGACCTGCTCTAGGTTCCGTAAGTGGTCTTCAAAATCTCTGCCCATGATTATGACATCATCCAAATAGACAAGGCAAGCGTCTCCAACTAATCCTGCCAGTACACACTCCATAAGTCTTTCGAAAGTAGCCGGCGCGTTGCATAATCCAAAAGGCATGACGTTAAATTGCCATAAACCTTTACCAGTTGAAAAGGCTGTCTTTTCTTTATCCTTCGGATCAATTTCTACTTGCCAGTAGCCGGATTTCAGATCTAACGTCGAGAACCATCTCATACCACTCAATGTGTCCAGTGTATCATCGATTCGTGGTAGTGGATAACTGTCCTTCTTTGTCACATTATTAAGTCGTCTATAGTCCACACAGAACCTTGTGCTACCATCTTTCTTCTTGACCAACACAACTGGAGAACACCATGGACTAGCAGAAGGTTCTATAATTTTGTTTCTTTGCATGTCTTCCAACATGTCTTGAACTTCCTTTTCTTTAGCAATTGGTATACGCCTTGCTCGCTGACGGATAGGTCGCTCATGTCCGGTGTCAATTTTGTGCTGAACTAAAGATGTTCTTCCAGGATTTCCTTCGTCAGAAGAGAAGATTTCTCCAAAACGCAGTAGCAACATCTTGGCCTTCATGCTCTGCGAATAGCTCAGATTACTTTTACAATCTTCAAGCAGTTTAGTGGCTATAATTTCGCTCCTGGTGTTCGACGTACCTGAGCTTGAAGGTGATTGGCAGTTTCTCATCCAAACAGCTTCCTCACATCTTCCAATAACTTCACCTTTGCTTAGTCTAATCTCTCGGTCGCACAAATTCACAACCCTTACTACAGCGGTCTTACCTCCACGGACGGGAGTTCTTGCTGTCAGCACTTTCTTACAGGTTGCACTGCCGGGCGTATCTTCAATCAGCACACATCTATCCGGCTGATTCTTCTGACTCAAAGGCAGTTTCACCTTTACTTGAGCTTGTGCTCGTCCAGGTATTACGATTTTATTCAGGCACGTTACTTTTCCATCGGGACCGCCAAGTATGAAGTTTTCCTCATCACCACATTTAAAGACACCGTTAGTGACATCGATGTGACAGTTGTGTTTCCTCATGAAGTCTAGGCCCAGAATGCAATCATCCATAATTTCGGCTACGATTACGTCATGAGTATATGACGACTCGCCAACACGTATCGTAACCAACTTTTCCCCTAGGACGGGTATCTGTTGGCCAGAAGCGGAGAGAAGTCTGCATAAACTGGTGTCTTTGCGTCTCCCTACAGCATTCACTAGATCTGGTCTCACTATTGTTCTAGAGGCTCCTGTATCTAAGGTGATTTTGCAGTCTATTTCGTTCACTCTACCGCGTATTAGTAGACTGTTCCCATTCCATGCTTGTGAGATTACGGTTGCTGGGGCTTCCTCCGCTCCAGCCAGTACCCGCCCCGCAGTCCTGGCTTTTACTCGTTTCCCTGATTCACGGTAGAGGGCGCAGCATCATGCTTCTTTACCAACTCTTCAAAACGCTGCTCCATTTTGTTTAGAAGTGCATCCAGCCTGTCGTCAGTTTTGGTTGGTTGTCTTTCCTTCTTAGGGCACGTGAACTGCAGATGTCCTCTTTCCCCACATTTGTAGCACATGGGCCCGGAGTTCCTTTTGGACGGCGTCTTGATCTCCTTAACATCCTCCGTAACTTCACGGAGTTTGTATCCTTGCCGGATATCTTGTCGCACAGCTTCAACTTCCAGGGCGTGTGCGAGTGCTTCTTTTAATGAGGCATGGTGGCGAAGCTTCACTGCAGCCCTAATTTCAAGATCCTTGATTCCGTCAACGAAGGCTTGAAGAATGTTGGTGTCCACCATCCTACTATCAGCAGAAGGGTACGCCTTTCGAACCAGCTTTTCGATCTCCAGCGCCCATTGTTGAAGTCCTTCACCTGGGCGCTGGGTCCGGTCCCGTAGCTGGGCACGAAAAACGTGTTCCAAGTGTCGTTCCCCATATCTAGCCTCAAGTGCCTCCAGCAGGTCTTTAAAGTCGCTGCCTGAGGTAGGTAGTGCCTCCAGCACAGACAAGGCCGAACCTCTGAGCGCGACGGTGAGGGCTGTCAGGCTCTGTTCGTCCGTCCACCCATTCGAAGCAGCGACAGTTTGAAACTGCTGGCGGTAGGCGGCCCAAGACGTAGTACCGTCGTAAGGAGGCACCTTCACCTTAGGTCCCTGGATTATGCCGACAGCTCCGCTCGACGTAACTCCAGCAGCTTCTATACGCCGAACTTTCATCTCCAGTCCAGTGAGGCCAGTTTTCACATTTTTTAAGTCGTCCTCTAATTCGGAAACCCGTCCATTCACTATCTCTACATCTTCATGTAGCTTAGCTACCGTATCGCTAAACTTGGTAACGGCAGAAAGAATCCTTTGTTGATCTGCCTTTTGTTCTTCTCGCAGGCCCCTCATCTGCTTGCTTTGTTCTTCTCTTATCCTCGCCTGCTCATCCATCATGCCCTTCATCATTGCCATCAGGCACGACATATCCAAAACCTCCGTTGAAAGTTTCGGAGGTTTAATGTCTCCGGTGGGCGTGGCCAGGTGGGCGTGGCTAGAGGGCGGGGCCTGTTGGTCGGTGGGCGTGGCCTGCTCGGTGGGCGTGTCCCGGTGGGCGGGGCCAGGGGGAGTGGCTTGGCCGGTGGGCGGGGCCTGACCGGTGGGCGTGGCCTGGTGGGCGGGACCAGTGGGCGTGCCCCTATGGCCGGTGGGCGTGGCCTCAGGGGCAGTAGGCGTGGCCTCCGCAGCACATTGTGCCCTAGTCCTCACGCCAGGAGTATCCTCCCTCGGAGTCAGTGGCATCTCCAAATCCCCAATTCTGACACCAAATGTTACAAGCTAGGGTTCTGGATTTGGATGTAAAACGCCAATGACAACTTGCAAGGATTTATTCACGCAGGGTCTGGTCTGCAGGTCTTCACAACACGAAGTCCACACGAAGATTCCAAATCGCAGGTCAAATCGAAGTCCAATAGTATCGCTGAGGTCGTAGGTTATCACTTGTCTCGCAGGTAGATTCGCTCAAAGTTAACTCTTCCGAAGTCCAAACTGAACTGCCTATGCGCCGCGGCGGTCGCTATTTATATCCGCCGGCAAGGGTTCTCGAATGTTCCCGCATGTACATGCATGTACTACCCATCGGTAATTCATCGTAATGTCTCGAGACACATCTCGAACATTTTCATGTCATAGTGTTATGAACCTTATGGCACTAGACATACGGGTCATTATTGCTTGCATCGAAGTATGCGGCGACTATTCTAAAAGGTTCCATTCTAGATCGTTCGAGACAGGACCGCGACAATACGATTATGAAAATCAAAAAATAAGAGAAAGCGATAGAGAAATAATTTTAAGAAATATTACATTGTCGTCGTCGTCAACCCTTATTCATCCCACTGCTGGGATACGGGCCTCACCTCAACCGAAGGGGTTTAGAGCATACTCCACCACGGCTGCTCAACTGCGAGTTGGCGGGGCAGTGTTTCCAAGCCGCCTAAAGGCCACTCACGTGGTTTAACAACTGTCATCTCTTGACAATAGCCGGCTTAACGTGCCCTCCGAAGCATGGAGGAGCTCAAGATTAATAATCCCATCCATGGACGGACGACGCTATCGATCTCCTCATGTTACATATCGCTCTCTAACTGTAAAGTACTATATTAAAAGAGATATTAAAGCACGAACTGATATCGAGAAAATTCGTTAGGTATATATTTCCTCGGTACGCTTTGTGCACAGAAGGTGAGAAAGGTATTTTTAATCGCACACCCTGTACGATGCCGTGAATTTAATTTCTGAGCGCACGATTTCTAAAATTTTTCTCTGTATTGTTATGCTATAGCTAAGATATTTTTACCAATAGATGCGTTTTTCCTTCCTCCATTGCTGCAACGGGACGGGGGCCCACCATACATTCCCACCCATGCCTCCTGTGTAGCCAGGATTTACAGCAGTGACCACCAAAAAATCCACAGACCCTGCAGTTCCCGCAATCTTCGGAGGCATTGAAAATGAATTTAAGAATAAAGCAAATCTTGCGAAAAGAATTTTAATTATTTTTCAATGTCAAAAATAATTTTATTCACGCTCGTAAAGGCACACCTATAGGACACAATTATTAACCAATTTCACTCGGAGAGGTCTCAATCGACGCGCAATCTATCTTCGAAGATGTGTTTTCCTCATTTTTTCGATATATGTAATAGTATTTTTTTTATTAATTACTTACTAAAAAAAAGATAGATTTTTTTTCCCGATTTTATTACAATTTTCAAAATTTCTCAAAAGCTATCCAGCCAATTTTCAAAATTACTTCACTATCGGATCCACAATTAAAGTCTGAACCTGGGGACACTTGTTCCATGGCGAAATCTCAATTATCCTTGGAAATATAGTGAAAATAGCTTATTGGCCGAAAAGGATTTGATAGACATTTTCAATGTCAAAAGGCTAAAAATAAAGTCCACTGCAGTCGTTGGTTATCAGGTTGGAACTCACAACGAATTTAATCAGAAGAAATTAGTATTTCTTCTGATTAAATTCGTTGTGAGTTCCAAGGCAGTCACACCGAATTTAACCAGAAGAAATTAGTATTTCTTCTGATTAAATTCGTTGTGAGTTCCAAGGCAGTCGTAGTTTTACCGCCGTGACTGCAGGAGTAGCAAGCTTTTTGACGTTGACTTCCCTTCTTGGCAAGATGAGACACAGTTATATAGCATTATTTATCCATTATAATATCCATTGCGGCAAGTCAAAAACAAAATTATTATCCGGCATCACTCAGTCCCGTGACACTTCGCTGCAAGACTTTAGTGCTAATCAAAAATAATTCCTGAAATGTTGTAGATCACTACCATTCCATGTGTTCCCCTTCTTTTCCGACGAGCTCGGTGGGCGAATGGTTAGCAATGACCACTTTGACTCCGAGGTCGCGGGTTCGATTCCCGCACAAGACAAACATTTGTGTGCATGAACATGTCTGTTTGTCTTGGTCTGGGTGTTTTCTATGTATTATAAGTATGTATTTACAAAAAAAAAATTATTTAAGTACATTTATCAGTTGTCTAGTACCCATAACACAATCTTTGCGCTTAATTTGGGACTAGATGGCTCTGTGGAAATTGTCCAGAAATATTTATTTATTTATTTCCTTTCTTTGCATACTACATGTATAAATGCGTCATCATTAACAGCTTGTTTCTACCCACTGTTAGATATAGACCTTTCCCAATGGCTTGCAATATCTGCGCTTCTTCGCTTTCCGCATCCAACCGCTACTAGCCACTTTGAGATCGTGGTCGCTACTATGTCGAGTAGTTCGCTAGTATGTGTAGGTCGAGCTAGGTGGTCGAATGGTTAGCAATGACGTCAACACCAACGCTCGTGGGTTCGATTCCCACATAGGACATACATTTGTGCGCATGAACATGTCGGTTTGTCTTCTCTGGGTGGTTTCATGTTATGTATCATAAGTATGTATTTACAAAAAAAAAAAAAATGTATTTACGTATGTTTATCAGTTGTCTAGCACCCATAATACAAGCTTCGCTTACTTTGGGGCTAGATGGCGCTGTGTAATTTGTGTGACAATATTTATTTATTTGTTTATCTAGAGAGGGGGCGCCCTACACTTCGTCACCACATACGTGTCCTCTACTCTAGGAGTTTCGTCCCTCATCTGCCATCATCTGAAAGCACTCGAAGAGCCTGGTTGAATGGCTATTTTGACTAAGTCGCGGATTCGATCCCGCACATGAAAATATTTGCGTGCATAAACATGTCTGCTTATCTTGGTCTGAGTATTTTCTAAGTATTATGATTCTTTTTCCAAACATAATATCTGACATGATACTAGGATCAATGACCTAAACTTTGCTTAATTTGGGACTAGATGGCGCTGTGTAGTCTGTTTAAAAATATTTATTTAACAAGAGAAACTCTTGTATGCAATACTTATGTAAATATACCACGATAATCTCAAGCGCGGAGATTCTTATTACAAGCCTCGATCCCACCAATAGGTCATACTTTTGGTCATCCCACGAGAACACCTCAGTTTTTTGGAATAAAAGGTAAGTATCCTTTTATTAAATATGGACTTCTAACGTGATGTACGTAACACACTCTGGCGAAAAGAGAGGTAGGGAGCGTAATTGTAAGCTACCCGACTGGGGAATGTACCTCCACCTCACAGAATACCGCAGCCAAATAACAATTCCCTTGAGGGTTTTGTGTTCCTGCGAGTGAGTGAGGTCACCAGAAAGAAGGAGATGCTGCGTTGGCAGCGGGGGTGGCGGCGCGCGAGCGATATTTTATGTTGCGAGCGTTAATATGGCTACGGTAACCGCTTCACATCAGGCGGGCCGTATGCTTGTCTGCCACCCAACTTAGTATAAAAAAAAAAAAAAAAAAAAACACTTCTTGGGAATCGGTTTAGTTATTAAGCCATTCAAGCGCCACCAAACTATATTGTATGTATGTATATATTAGGGTACTTACTGATAGAGCTTACAAATTAGTTCAACACAAAAACAAAAATCTCGTTCGTTTGTCTTGGTCTGGGTATTTTCTATGTATGTATTTACAAAAAAAAAAAATGTATTTAAGTATAATATTAATTATCTAGTATTCATAGTACAAACTTTGCTTACTTTTGGGAGTAGATGGCTGTGTGTACTTTGTTACGAAATATTTATTTATTTCGCTTAATAAGATCGAGGTAATTTACAAAATAGGATGGCCGAAATAGGTCCAGCTAGATATCAACAGCCGTTGGCGTGGCGACGTTTTATGTGGCGATGCGTCACCATGGTTAGGCGTGCAATGTGCAAGGAGGTTGGACTTGCCTATATAGATAATAGTAGTCTCTTAGACCATAATTTTCCCAAAAGTTTCCGAAAGAAGACCTTTTTTTGTTAAAAATAGGCTTGAAAGAGGCTCTGGCGAATAAACAGTAGGCATATCGAGCCTGACTGGAGAAGTACCTTTCCATACAGAACGCAACCAAATAACAATACCCTTTAGGATTGTTGCGTTCCTGCGACTGAGAGGTACCCAGATGTGAGGCGTTGCTGCGTTAGTGCACATTGCAAGCTTCTATAAGGCTACAATAACCGTTTCACATCAGGCGGGTCGTATGCTTGTTTGGTAGTGCCAATCAAGCCAGGTTCCAAATTGGCACCCGGCCTGGTCTAAAGAAGTTTTTATCGTAAGTGATTGAAACACAAGATTTTTCAATTAAATTTAAATTTGATAAGAATTAGTATCAGTATATGCATTGTTTATTAAATCTTTAAAAATAAAGTCCAATTCCACTCAGATCCACGGACGAGGCTCCACCGGGACATAGATCAATTCGATACCTCCAATGAACCGCCAACTGAAAACATACACATATACACCAGACTGATATACACCGCTAATATGAGTTATACATTTACTTAGCGGTTTGTATTTGTCGATTTTGTTGTGTCTGTGTGTCTTTTATAAATAGAATTCAGGTAGCATAATGTTACTGAAGTAATGAATCGATTTAGATAAAAAAAGAAAACTATCGAAATTTTAGTTGGCGTAGTGTTCCTTGGCGGTATCGAATTGAAATTTTTTTTCCTATTCAATACACCGGTTCTTTATTATATGTACCTTTTAGTGGTATATCGAAGTGGAATAAGAATTGTATGATTTATTTAGATCCACACCTAAAATGTGGATACAAAAGGAAATATATATATATCTGTAGATCCCTACCGGTGAAGCCTCGGCTATAATGAGGTAAAACCAGGCAGGTTACTTTAAAATTTTCACACAAAATCTCCAGTCCTGTTAGGTTCCCCGGTACTAGAGCTTGATAAAATTTGCTTATATGCATATATTATAACAACATCATGGCATAACACAGCTGAAACAATAAAATTATAAAATAAAATTACTCACAACAACTGTGTTCTCGCCGCAACGCAAACATTACAACGCGATTGCGTTTCAGGGCTGGTGCTCCCCGCTTATCATGTATAAATTATATAAATAAATAAATATTTCTGGACAATTTACACAGCGCCATCTAGTCCCAAATTAAGCGCAAAGCTTGTGTTATGTTTACTAGACAACTAATAAACATACTTATAATACTTAGAAAACACCCAGACCAAGACAAACAGACATGTTCATGCAAGCAAATGTTTGTCTTGTGCGGGAATCGAACCCGCGACGTCGGAGTCAAAGTGGCCATTGCTAACCATTCGACCATCGAGCTCGTCTATGATAATAAATATGTAAAAATGCATTGAATGTACTTAAATGTACCTATTTCGCAGGAGACCTGGTGGTTCGTAACACACAGGTATTTTTACCTAACACCGTACACCAGCTTCCACAGACAAGTAGGTAAGTTTAGGGACGTGGGTAAGTTCTATTGTATTATTAGTCGATTATACTGTTATGTACTTGCCTATATAATATATTCTAAGAACTGGTTGTAAAAAACTAATTGCTTGTTTGTGGGTACAATATAAATAAATAATAAATAAATAAATATAAATAAATATTTCTGGTCGATTTTACACAGCGCCATCTAGTCCCAAACTAAGCGTAAAGCTTGTACTAGGGGTACTAGACAACTGATAAATGTACTTAAATACATCTTTTTTCTTTTGTAAATACATATTTATACTTATAATACAGAAAATATTTATTTCTTTTATTATTTATAAAACATTTGTTGATTTATCCATAGAATAAAGTTCGATCGGTATTGTTGGTAGGTCACTTTGGTGCGTTTTAGGGGGAGTTAATGTCATATTGAATTAGATAAAAAAATTCTAAAAACGTATGTCTGAAGACTTCATAATCCATAACTAACTTATACTCCATATATATAACTTCACTCGTTTTAGTTCCATGATCACATCGGTCTCTGTCTCTGTTCTACGGGTGAGTCGTTATATATACATATACCTAACTTCAATGAAAAAAGTTGTTATAATTTTCTGGTTGTCACTTCATAAACACATATGTTGCCATACCATATTACTAGTTTTCAATTTTCAAACAATTTAATAGCCGGCTTAGTCCTTAATAATTCTCTCTTGTTAAAGGAATCAAGGTCACCACAGGACAGGCATTTCTGCCTAGTGTGGGACCACTGATAAATCAGAGGCTACATACCTTGGTTTAGAAGATATCTTATATTATATTTAAGTAACTGTATCGTAGCATAATTTTCCTTTTATTTAAATAAAATATTTTGATTTTTGATTCTAAGTTTATCAGACTTTATCACCAAAATTTTCTCTACTACCAAAACAAAATTATCGGCTTTCTAAATCTTTTTTTCGTATATACTATGTCGCACGAGTCGGGTGACAAACAAGCATACGGCCCGCATGATGTAAAGCGGTTACCGTAGCCATATCAACGCTCGCAATATAAAATATCGCTTGGGCTTCGTCACCCCCGCCGACAATGCAGCTGTTCCTTTATTCCTGGGGACTCTACGCACTCGCAGGAAAACAACAACTCTCGAGGGAATTGTTATTTCCTGGACTTTATGAAAGCGTATTATATTCACAAAATGTATGTTATCCTACCCTGAACACGAAAACCGGTACATAAACTTTTCGACAACATAATCTTCTTTGTACAGCTTTGAATACTCAAGTAGGCACAATAATAGGTAAATATTGAGGATTTAACGTTCTTGGCAGCAACCTTGACAGATTTACCGATATCTACATTAATATTATAAAGCTAGAGTTTATTTAGTTTGTTGATCGTGATAATCTCAGGCCTTACCGCCGAAGCTAACGCCGATTACCATCGTTTTTTTTTAATTTGAAAATGAAACTACTACTTAGATTGTTGCTAATTAGGTTTAGCTCAGCTAGTAGAAACCCTAGAGCTCTACCGACTAAGCTGAAGATGTTTGTCAATAACTTTAACCTACGACCTATTTTTGGAATCGAAAATTCCGATATTAATCGGCTTCAGCTTCGGCGGTAACGTCCTTTGTTCGAATGAGGATGTTTGATATTTTTTCTGACATTAGATGTCGCTAGGTAGGCGTCGGATCCAGATTGTCAAAATATATTGAATTTTTTGACAGTGAAATTCTAAGACGACTAGACAACACAAGACGTTAACAAGACATTTGGCAAGATGCTATGAATTTACAAATGATTGGACCCTACGCTACAGTGCTGCCAAAGGACCCTCATGTTTTAGTGTTGGGTAGCCCATTTATCGAGGAAGGCTACAGGTTATATAATATCACGACGAAATCGATCTACTACTAAAAGGAGCATCGATTAAAAATGTTGCAAAAACGGGGAAAATCTCACACGGGCAAAGCCGGATCTAGCTAGTCCAGAATAAAGTTTCACTCGCTATCTGGAGTTTAAAGGACGATATTGTAATATCGTGCTTTTGTATTGTAATTTTCTTTGTATATCATTATAAAAAGAACCTTAACAAGGAAACAATTACGAAATAACAAGGAATGAAAACCCATTACGGTTTATATAAGAACCTTAAATATTAACTATTTTCCTTTTAATATTTTCACCTTTACATTCGACTTCTTTCTATCATAGTTTAGCCACACCCCGGCCACTCCATAAAAATGTCGCGTCGTTTACCACTACAAAAACAATGACGTCTATGCAGAACGTGAATGAACGTGTGTGTGTGTGCGATACCATACAAACTTTTCCAGAATTGTCTCAGAGGGGAGGTGAAATCAGCACGTGAGAGCGGCAGGGAGTGGCAATACTGTATGTAGTAGGTACTATTACTTATACAGTGGTTTAGCTTTCGCTAAAAAGTTCACAAAAAAAATGTTACCGATCTGCTGTGCACTTTTATTGAGAAAATTACCTATCATCATTATTATTTCGGCGGACATATGTCCACTTCTGAACACATTGTCTTCTCCCATAGACTAAAATTCTACAATAAGGTCTTTTTATATGAAAGAAGGGCAATCGAGCATGTGAGTTACCTAATGGAAAATAAGCACCACTACCCAGATAACTCAGTAACGCTAAAAGCTCGCTGATACGTTGCCAACCATTTATGGGAAATATGACTCTGAAGGCTCCTATTACGTATTTGTTTGCGAATAATGTTGAAGGAAACTGATTTCACAATTTCTCAGTTTGTAGTAGAAAGTGTCGTAAAATACATATTATGGTAGCAGGCCAATTATCAAGACGATATTAAATTATTGCCATCATAAAAAGAATAATCAAGATATTTTTGGACTTGTGTTATTTGAAAAATCGGTTGTCTGTAAAGTCGGTTTACTGACGATTGTTGAACGTAACAACGTCATAAGAAAATACTGATGGAATGTTTGCATTTTTCAAAAGAAAATTTTAATGGAACGCCTCAGAGCGAGGTAACGCCGCATGAGTCATGTTTTTTCGTGCGTGCAGCCGGCTCCATCGAATTAGACGTCACGTCAAAAACAAACGATTCAATTATAACAGTTTCCGCAAAGTTATCCGTTAGTCTGTGCTTTGGAGGGGCATGTTAAGCCGTCGGTCCTGGCTGTTGTCCTAAGATGACAGTCATTAAGCTAAGTCATTGGCCTTTGGGCGGCTTGAAATCACTGACCTCCGCCAACCCGCAGTTGAGCGTGGTGGAGTACGCTCTAAACCCCTTCGATTGAAGCGAGAGCCGTATCCCAACAGTGAGATGATTATGGGTTGGCGATGTCGCCGACGCAAAGTTATAGAACCGGTATAACATTGCTTTTCATTTTTGAAGATAGCAATGGAATGTTGAATAAACCCTTTTAAATAGATTGTTGTCGAAGATAACGGATGCTATATAGTTAATTCCATTGATGACTCGAGATTAAAGACATTAATGGATTAAATCTGAACAAATTTACCCATAAAATAGATTAATCCTGATATTTCAAATACTTCAAAGGAATTTAATACCCGTTACTAAACGTTACTTTGAATCTATAGTATTCGATAAACGGGAGCTTTAATTTGTAGAGTTTCTGATATAAAAGATATAAATACATTAGAATTTCAACTTGAGTAAGTTCAATAAAGTAAAGTAATAATCTAAGAGTGGAAATTATTGTCATTGTGAAAAGAAAAACCTATTTTCGGACTTGTGTTATATGGAAATCAAGCAATTCTATTATAAGAGTTTATGCAAAGTTATAGCGCCGCCAACCTGCAGTTGAGCAGCGTCGTGGAGTATGCTCTTAATCCCTTTAATTGAGAGGAGGCCCATATCCCAGCCGTGACATCTCACTGCTGGGATATGGGCCTCCTCTCAATTAAAGGGATTTAGAGCATACTCCACCACGCTGCTCAACTGCAGGTTGGCGATGAGTAAGGGTTGAAGACGAAATATCGCCGGTATAAAATTGTTTTTAATTTTTGAAGATAGTACTTGTTTTTAATTTTTGATACTAAGTTTAGTTTGTAGCATGGGGTTCTTCAAAAAGGGCATGAAGAGGTTGTTTGCCAATGTAGTGTGTAGTTAGTATAAAAAAGGTGCATACTGTTTTTTTTTTATAAATTATTTACAAAGTTTCTTTTATTCTACACTCTCCGGGCGTGCGCAAATTATCATACATAGATTTATCATAAAGTGAAATGTACACAGTTTTGCTGACGAATCATGAGAAAACTTTCTCAATATATGAACTAGAATAGACGACGAGCACGGTGGTCGGATGGGTAGCAATGGATACTTTGACTCCGAGGTTGCGGGTTCGATCCCCACACAAGACAAGAGAAATATTTGTGTAACTATTATATGTATGTATGTACTTACAAATAAAATAAAATGTATTTAAGAATAACATCAGATAGGTAGTACCCATAGTACAAGCTTTGCTTAGTTTGTGACTAGATGGCAATGTGTAATTTGTCCTGGAATATACGAATATACCTATATAAACTAGAATATTTTACTCTATGCTTAAACCACATTGACATATTCAAAGTACCCCTCCGGATCAGTAGTACCATTGACTAGTACCATTGATGGTACAAGTGACACAATTTTGTATCGTCACTTGAATAAAGTAACTTTGATTAACCTTCCGTGAGTGAGGTCGGGTATATCATACCCGATACATTTTTAAACGCAGATTATTTAATATCACGGTTAAAATGCGAGTCCTGTCGTTTCATTAGCTAGAGCTGAAGTCAGATATTCACAGATTACATAATAGTTACTTCAGATTACATACGGAAGGGTGTCCCACACGCAACTGACTGATACACGAGGCACAAATTTATACTCTGTCCGCCAACTCGTAGATGAACAACGTGGTAAAGTATGCTCTGAAATCTTTCGATTGAAGGGAGACCCGTAGCCCAGCAGTAGGATGAGCAAAGGTTGATGACGGTAAGTGACGAAAAAGACGGTAAAAGACGGTATTTATATGCTGCCCGACTAGGAAAGTACCTAAGTCTCATAGCTGGCTGCGGTAAGGAACGGGGGCCCACCACACATTCCAACCACTGTGTCTCCTGTGTAGCCAGGATTAACAGCGGCGACCGCCAAAAAAGGCAATGAACAATGAAGTCCATTGCAGTAAAACTACGGCTGCCTTGGAATTCACAACGAATTTAATCGGAAGAAATTAGTAGGAGCTTCCTAGCTTTTGGAATTTGACTTCCCCTCTTAGCAATGTGAGAGACAGCAAAATGGCGAATAACGCATTAAAAACCTAAAGAGATGGCTAGTCAAGTCAAGTCCTGGCTGCGGTAAGACAAACAACAACTCCGTTTATGGTTGTTGTGTTACAGTGAGTGACTGAGATCACCACGATGTGAGGTGCTGCTGCCTTGGCAGCCGGGATGGTGGAACGGTAATTCACGTTGCGAGCGCTTATACGAGAGCTACGGTAACCGCTTCACATCAGGCGGACCGCATACTTGTCTGCCAGTTGACGTAGTATAAAAAAAACTGGTTTAGTACAGTTTTTGCAATGCATAAACGGCTTATTTAGCGCTTATATGGCAACGGTAACCGCTACAGACCAAGCGGGATGTATACTTGTTTGGCTTGTTAACCCGATTTGGTATAAAAAAAAACAATCGTCTGAGGAGAAACAATAGTTGTTCGCCCCATCCATTCCACTGTTGGGATACAGTCCCCTTAATGTTAGGCTTACGGTTTAGAGCATACTGCACCACGCAACTGCGCTTTGTGCACAGAAGGTGCACAAAGCGTACCGACAACAGCAATAATAGTTGTTGGTACTATCTAATTATACTTACTGCAGATTGATAAACTCAGTAATCCAAAAGCAACTGCAAGCATGAAGTGCATAGTAAGATAACCAGTACGGATGAAGTAGATTCCTCCAATCACTCCCAGTACTGTGTTATATGACGCTAGTATCAAACTCAGCCATAGAGATACTTCTAGAAGCGGTGGTCTTTTCTGTGAAAAAATAATATCATGTATACTACATGAAATGATGAATAAGCGATGGAGAGAGCAATGCTTGGAGTTTCTTTACGGGATGGAATCCGGAACGAAGAAATTTGACGGAGGACCAAAGTGGTCGAGATAACTTTTAGAATCAGCAAGTTGAAGTGGCAGTGAGCTGGGACATCTGCCTAGTCAGCGGTGGCAGATGGGGGAGGAAAGTTCTAGAGTGGAGGCCACGTATAGAGCGACGAAGCGTAGAGCGCCCTCTAGATGCACCGACAACCTCAAAAAGGTGGCTGATAGCGGTTGGATGCGGAAGGTGGAGGATTACATATGGCAGAAAGCATTGGGAAAGGCTATGCCACAGCATAGTAATACAACCAGTACTTTGCTTGGTGGCTATGCCTTTCCTATCCTTATTTTACATTATTATCAGCCTGTATCTACCCACTGATATATATATATATATATATATATATATATATATATATAGATCTACGAGTAGCAGTGGATAGACACAGGCTGATAATGATGATGACTGCTAGCTTACAAAGTGCTTCCCTTGAGTACAATTAAGCGATCCTTGTTTGGACTGGTCTACGTAAACTGTATATAAACTATTCATTGCATTATCTATAGTCTATAGTAGTGCATTGTAGAAATGCTGACGCGTCTGTTTGACCGGGCCTTTAAATAACAGAGCTCTAAGTAGGTTTTGTTAAATAAAAAATTATAAAAATAATAATAATCATCAACTGCACACGAACTTGTCGTTTTTAATTTCTAAAATCAAAAGAATATTTATTCCGATGACATCAGGACAAATAATTATGGTTATCTAATAAATCAGGAGGCCTACTGTGTAAGCCGAAGCTGTTTCTTCTTGGTTTCAGCTTAGTCTAGTCCAGTATTCCGCAAACTTTTTGTCATCAGAATCAGAATCAGAATCAATTTATTTGTTTAAACATAGGTGAAATGTTTACAAGTGTAAGATGTCATCATCTAGGAATACGAAAAATTTTGGAGCTTGGTACACCATAAATGAAAAATCAGTTTTTATTTACATATAAAAAATAAATATTGTCAGACAAATTAGACAGCACCATCTAGCCTCAAAGTAAGCGAAGCTTGTGTTATGGGTACTAGACAACAACTGATAAACATACGTAAATACATTTTTTTTTAAAATACATACTTATAATACATAGAAAACACCCAAACCAAGACAAACAGACATGTTCATGCACACAAATGTTTGTCATATGTGGGAATCGAAACCACGAGCGTTGGTGTCGAAGCCGCGTCATTGACCGCTACGCGAGCTCGTCTGAGTACACCATAAATGATAAATCAGTTTTTATTTGTGTAAGTATTTTTCTTCCGTCCGTCTATGTAGCTTTATGACATAACCTTATTTTACCGAGGCACACCAACTAATGACCACGGTACACCAGTGTGCCGCGGCCAGGGGCGCCGACTCCGTGGGTGCTCGGGGGCTCGAGCACCCACGAGAAATAAACAGTGGGTGCCGAGCACCCCTGAGAATAGACATCAAGAAACAAATCAGTAATCGCCTCTTAGGGATGGGCGTTTTTCATTACTCGACAACCCGTTTAGCGCAGTGGTTTAGAACGACGGTTGAGACGCAAGGGTCGCGGGTTCGATTCCCGCACCAACACAAATGTTTGTTGAAGAAACATATATTTGTGCTGGGTCTTTGTGTTTGTGGGTTTCACACTTTTTCGAGTCATCAAATGAGCATGAGCACCCATGAGGTTTTCTAAAAGCCGGCGCCCCTGGCCGCGGCACACACTTTGCGCAACACTGGCCTAGTGTACACTAGTATGCGTATAAAGACATGATTGCAGTTGCACTGTAGTCGTTATACAAAAGGTTACATCAATCGACAAGATCGCTGCACGAGTGCCGCCGGCAGGACTTAGTTCAAAGGGAAACATGCGCATGTTTTGCTTTGAAATAACCAGCCGGCCTTGGGGCAAAGATCTGAAGATGCATTTGCAATCTCGTCAAGAACGAATCTGCTATTTTGCGGGGTTCCGTGAAATAGATATAGTATTTCAGCTCGCTACAAATACTTCTGCTTTAGAAACCGCAAGTTTTTTTTCTATATCAGAGGAGGCAAACGAGCATGTGGGTCACCTGATGGAAAACAAATACCACCGCCCATGGAGATCAGCAACTCCAAGTGGTCGCTGATCCGTTGCCAGCCTATACTACTTTCTTTCTTTCTTTCTGGTGACCTCACTCACTCGCAGGAACACAACAACACTCAAGGGAATTGCTATTTGGCTGCGGTATTCTGTGAGGTGGAGGTACTTCCCCAGTCGGGCAGCTTAAAAATACGCTCTGCTGTACCACTCTTTTCGCCAGAACCGCATTTGTCAGTCAGTAGGGTGCACCACGTGCAGGTGAGGTTGGCTATGGTTCAAAGATGTTGATGAACTACTTACACCCCAACAAAAAAGTGCGACCTGGCATGAAATACTGTTGTCATCTCTGGGCGGCTGCACCAAATACCAGCTGGTACCTTGGTATTCGATTAAGAGAAGAGCTCTGAATATTGTAGACGATTATGAGTTTGAGAGCTCATGGATGATGAGCTGAGATGACTGCTTACCATAAAGTGAGTCGTAAGTATATTTGTAGTAAAAAAACATCGGACGCGCAGCAAGCGCCACCATAGCGAATTTTTTTTTTTCGAAATCCCGAATTGATATCGGAAAACCGAGGTCACTTTACAGTACTACTTTTTGATGCTCTACACGAATCCGAAGTCAGAATTTCTAAATTTTGAGTTTCATGGCAACGGACAGACAGAACGACCAGACGATTTTATAAGCACAATCAATTTCGCTGAAAAATTATCCAACCTTACATACTATATTTATGATAAAATTGTTTTCAACTTTAATGCATTATTACCTATTACTTACAAAGTACTAAACAATCATCTCCAAAGTCAAAATTTACGTCAATACACGTGGTTTACTTATTAACAAAATATAGCTCTGGTAAAAGCGGAGGTCAGAGTCTATGCCATAAACTATTAGCAGAACCTACGAAGTATTTCCGAGTTTAGGGCACGTTCCATTCCTCAATATCTTTTTGTTCAGACAATAGGCTATTATGATATAACTATAAACTAAATTAACTAAAAATAGACTAATCTTAAAATACAAACTTAAGTAATTAAAAATAAATAGGGAAAGAAAAAAAAAGAAATATATAACTAAACGGCGTCAAATAATTCTTCCGCTTCATTGTCTACATCATATCTTTCTTGTATATCATAATATTGTATAATTTTATATAGATGTGTTGTCTAGTATCCATAACACAAACTTTGCGCTTAATTTGGGATTAGATGGCGCTGTGTAAACTGTCAAGAAATATTTATTTATTTATATTATCAGATGTCTAGAACCCATAATACAAGCTTGTGACTAGAAGGCAATATGTAATTTGTCCAGGAATATTTATTATTATAATTTATTATTTCAACTGGTTTAGTATAGTCACTATGTAATCATTGATATCGACATAGATATCGCATCAATCAAAATTACTAAAGAGTTGTGATCCTGCTAGTGAGTAAAATTTTGTAGCAGCAATAGTAACGGGCTGGCGGCATTTGTTTAGGAAATCGTTTTAAATCAGGCGGATCGTATACTTGTATTACCCTACATGGTATATATAAAGGTTCACCATTTACCAGCTGAACCCTAAGATTCAACCTGTTATTTCACTCGCTTGTAGAGCTCCAAAGAATAACAATAGTCAGCGTACTCACTTCAAGGAGATTACGGGTAAGAATATTTTACCTAGATTTTAGTATTTTTTTATACTACGTCGGGTGGCAGACATGCATATGGCTCACCTCATGTCAAGCGAAACCGTCAAGCGAAAACCTATTTTAATGCTTTCAATATGAAATATCGCTCGCTTTTTTTTTTTTGTAAATACATACTTATGATACATAGAAAACACCCAGACCAAGACAAACAGACATGTTCATGCACACAACACATGTCCTATGTGGGAATCGAATCCACGAGCGTTGGTGTCGAAGCCGCATCATTGACCGCTACGCCACCGAGCTCGTCATTAAATATATTGCTAATCTATGCAAATGGATATTACTACGCTTTATAATAATGTGTCGTTTGCATATTTACGTTTGAATTTATGTCTGTCATGTAATATTTTTTCTTCATCACTTTTTCATGGTTATGGATGGAAGGATACTCCGCCAACCCGCAGTTGAGCAGCGTGGTGTAGTATGCTCTAAACCCCTTCGATTGAGGGGAGACCAGTATCGAAACAGTGGGATGACGAGAGAGATGACGAGACTATTTCATGGATTCCTCTCATAGACTCAAAGAATAATTCGAAGAGATAAGGATAAGTCCGCCCTTAAGCATATAATTTTTTTTTATAGATCTGTGTTAATTAATTTCTTATTGTAAAATTGTATTGAAAATAAAATTTATGAAGTGCTGCATTGGCAACGGGATTTAACTCACCGATAGTGCACCCATAAATAACAATATTCCGTGCAGAACTTGAGGAGGTAATTCAGCCACGATCATAATTTGTATCACATTCGACATATGCCCTTTACTGTTTGTGCATACCAGAAAATATAAGAGAACGTAGCATATTAGTGAACCCTGAAATTATATAAAAATATGTCATTAGAATGCAGTATTAATTTTCTTCTTCTTTTTCTATAAAAGGCAGCAGTTTCTGACTGATCTATCAATGCACAGCTCAAACCACTGGACGAATCGGGTTAAAATTTAGCCTTCCGTTTCACATCGACCACTTTCTAATTGGTCCACTTCTCTTATCGTTCACTACCTAATTGGTTCACTCCTAAAACGTCCATCATCAGTAGCAGCAAATTGCAATCCACTGTTGGACATAGACCCCTTTCAAATTTCACAATGAAATCAATACTTTAATTGTTTAATTTGTTCATAAGCAAATGGACCATTATGGAAATGGTATTTTTGGAAATAGTCATTTTAGTACAGGTCGTTTTAGGTACTGAACTATCAAAATGGACGATTTAGGAAAAGGCCCTTTTAGAACTGGATCTTTTAGAAAATGGACCTTATAGGAAGTAGATAAAATTAGAAAGTGGACGTTGTGTACCAGAAGAAAATTTTGCATAGAGATTTTTTTGAAAATTCTCATACCTATCGAGACATGCGTATAGACTATAGATGGACGGAAGACCGATTTCGTATGCAACGAAATCGGTCCTCCGTCCATCTATAGTCAAGTTACCTGTACGTGACATACTACGCCGACTAATAAGCTAGGCTGTGGCGAATAGGGAATGAATAACATGACTTGAAAATTACCTCCATTTCACAGAACACCGCAGCCAAATAATAATTACCTTGAGGCTGGTGTCATAGTCAGTGTGGTTAGTACGCGTCGCGGTTCACGAGCGAGCGAAGTTCTTGTTCCTTATATAATTTCTTAATGAAGTTTTGTTATATAAGGAATTAACTACACTTATTCGGCGTAATTCAGTTTTTGTATAGAAAATATTAGTTTTGTATGGAGATTAGCGAAGCGAGGTTTTTGTACATACAAAACAAGCGAGATGGAGGTGACGAAAGTGTTGCGAGGAATATGTTTCGAGGAGCCGTTGTCATTCGCTTCTTATTATAATTTTCTACTCAATATTCATGCCACCAATGAGCTGGGCTAGGAAAACTACTTACACCCCAATGAGTGTAAGTGGTTCATCAACATCTTTGAACCAAAGCCAACTTCACCTGAACGAAGGGCACCCTGCTGACTGGCAAACAAAGCTCTGGCGAAAAGAGAGGTAGGGAGCGTAATTGTAAGATACCCGACTGGGGAAATCCACCTCACTGAATAAATACCGCAGCCAAATAACAATTCCCTTCAGGGTTTTTGTGTTCCTACGAGAGGGTGAGGTCACCAGAAACGAAGGAGATGCTGCGTTGGCAGCGGGGGGTGGCGGCGCGCGAACAATATTTTTAATGTTGTGGGCGTTAATACGGCTACGGTAACTGCTACAGATCAGGCGGGCCGTATGCTTGTCTGCCACCCGACGTAGTATAAAAAAAAGCTTGCTTGCACATGTCTAGTGGAAACATATATGTCATCTCATAGGTCCGGTAGCATCATCACACCGTTTAGCTATCACACACAACGTGGGAACAATCAAGGTGGGAATGCAGCCTAATAATTTATGCAGCTGGAAGAAGCCGACCTATCGGTAGTTAAATCGTCTAGCGAAACGCGAATAGAGCTGGATAAATGTAGTTACTTCCTAAGTCCTTCCTAGGTAACGACCTACGCTTACGCTTCTGCGAGTGAGTGGATCATGAGTAAAAGCTGCGTTAATACGACAGCAATACTGTAACCATCTATAGGCTACGGCAATCCCTTGAATTATATTTAATTTGCTTGGACTAAATTATAGAAAACTAAAAACCAAATGTAAAGTCCCATCTATTTAGTAGAGTCGTAGAGTTGAGCAAATCATCCCGAATTTGAAACAAGTGCCTATTTAATCTCACTTCAGCAGAAACGAACTTACGGCCCGGAAGCGGAAACAGATGCTGCCAATGCTGGCACCGTTTAAAGCCAGTCAAGCAGAAAACTACTTAAGGTAAAGCTTCCCAAACTGCGCGCCGTGTCAACCCCGAGTGTTCAGCAAGTGTTATCCAAACTTTTATCGTATATAATATGACATGTGCTGAATATGGAGATAATTGTTGAAGATGTCGGAAAAAAATTATGCCGATGGGGCTTTACTGGTCAATCATGAACATACATCAGTCGGCCTCGCTCATACTATCACCTAATCGTCGCGTCAGCAGAGGTCATCGCGAACATCGACCTACCCAAATATACACTACATCGCCAATTTACACATATGATACACGAGTACAAATCACAATAGTGTTTAAATAAATCAATCCTCATCGAGGCCTTTGACTCAGCCATCATTCCTTGAATTAGCTGGCTACCGGCTGGTAGAGCCGGGCATGGCTGCCCGTCTTTTACCAATGCTAGATGGAAGGCGAACATGAATCGTATGTCCTCACACTGAAGAGAAACCTCTTCAAACTTTTTCTAAATTGTCGATCGAGCAGACACTGAGAGATTCGACTCATGTCGGTACATGAGTCGAATCTCTCAGTGTCTGCTCGATCTCGGTTTCTCTTCAGTGTGAGGATATGCGATTCATGTTCGCCTTCCATCCAGCATTGGTAATAGACGGGCAGCCATGTCCGGCTCTACCAGCCGGTAGCCAGCTAATTCAAGGAATGATGGATGAGTCAAAGGCTGAGGACTACATCAGTAGCATACCAGTAGTGTATGGTAAGGTTTAGTATATTAGAACCATAAAGTTAACATACCTAACGGAATAGAGAAACAAACATAAGCTGTCAATAGAAACTGAAATTGAATTACATTGATTTCCTTTGCCGCGTAAATACCTAAATTAAATAGAATTCATCCAGCACAGATGACTAGTACACCTATTCGCGCCCTTATGGAATATGCAAATAATATGATACTAAAAAAATATATTAGTAAAACACATAAAATGACCACTGCTAAGAAAGATTGGGAAACTCTGATTAAAATATACTTGCAAGTTTCATCCATCCGATACATAAAATAGCGTCCCGAAGCGCTTTCTTTCTAAAATTTATCTCGTCTCGATCCAAAGGCCTCCCATCTGGGCGTACTAACATTTTTCCTTAACTTAAACCATTGATTTTGTTCAAAAAATATTTGTATTCAATTTCCAATTGGTTTTGTTGATTTGTAAAATTGAGTGACGTTTGTTTTTTAATTTTCTGTTAGTGACGGGCAAAGGAATTTTGGTTGAAAGAGCCGTGAAAGTAATTTGTTTAGGAAACGAGTTTATATTAAATGTTTCATTTTATTTGTTGACATGGTTATACAAAGTCATAAATTATTAGTCCTCGTTGAGTACGTAATCGGCGCAATGGTGCCTTGTTTTTTTTGCAAAATTATGAAACTAACCTGAAATTTTCGGGTTTACGCTTTTGACGCTTGTCGCATATCTGTAGTATTTATAATATCATTTTGTTATTTTTTTTCATTATTTTAAGATGCATCGCTGGTTAGAAATACAGAAAAAAATATATGTTTTATATTACCGTTAACGTTTTGTAAAACAGGGACAATGAATCTATCGGGGGTTTTTCAGTCCAGTCCAGCCCGCCGCCAGTCGAGCGACATTTGCCTCGCTTTTTTCGTAGAACGCGCAACTCCTAGCTTTAATTAATAGACTTTAATTAATACTGCTTCAGTGGTCAAGCTATTTTTAAAGTTTAGTTTTAACGCCAGCATGGTCTGCTGTACCAACGATACTCGAACGTACTATTTCATAGTACTATTTATTATTCTGTGGTATATCAAGTTTGGCAACCGATTGCAACTATTGCAAGCAAGACTGTCTATTTGACTTGGGAGGGATGATTTTATTTTATAATATATATTTTTTTTTATATAAGAGGGGGGCAGACGAGAATGTGGGTCACCTGATGGAAAGCAATCACCACTGCCCATAGAGATCAGCAACACCAAGGGGTCCCCGATCCGTTGCTAGCCTATACTCCTTCCTTTCTTTCTGGTAACCTCACTAACTCGCAAGAACACAACAAGCCTCAAGGTAATTGTTATTTGGCTGAGGTATTCTGTCAGGCGAAGTTACTGTCCCAGTTGTGCAGCTTGAATAATACGATATACCCTAGCTCTCTTTTCGCCAGAGTGAGGTTGGCTTTGGTTCAAAGATGTCGATGAATCACTTACACCCCTAAATATAGTGGGGCAAGCGATCATGTAAGTCACCTGATGGTAAACAATCACCACAGCCCATGGACATCAGTAACATGAAAAGGTCACAGGTCCGTTGCCAGTTCTTATAAAAAAAATTAAAAGGAAAGCTTAAAACGATCTAATTGTAGACATATTTTTAGAAAAAGGGAGACATTTCATTTTATTTATCTTTTCTCTGTAGGTATCTATATAACACAACTGTTACTGACTCATCTTTCAATACACAGCTCTAACCACTGGATTGTTCGGGTTGAAGTTTGGCAGACAGCTAGGTAGCTATTATGACGTAGGCATTCTCTAAGAATGGGTTTTTTTGAAAATTCCCAGTGGAAACTGGGATACGCGTGTACGTAGTCGTAGAAAAAAAAATATTTCTGGACAATTTACATACGCCATCTAGTCCAACATTAAGCGCAAATCTTGTACTATTGATACTAGACAACTGATAAATGTACTTATATACATTTTTTTTTGTAAATACATACATATAATATATAGATAACACCCAGACCAAGACTAACATGTTCATGCACACAAATGTTTGTCTTGTGCGGGGATCGAACCCACGACCTCGAAGTCAAAGTAACCATTGCTAGCCATTCGTCCGCCGGGCTCGTCTACATGTAATATACCTTCATAATAATATAACTACCTTCTAGAACTATTAAAGTTATTTTTAAAATGGATAAAATTAAAAAAAATAATATTCAACTGTCTATAATTGTAATCTTTGGAATTAATGATGTTTGACAATTGTGATAAATTTTTGTATACAGGCTCACTACGAGCTAAAATTTTCGGATCATTGTTATTTTTAGATCCTTCAAGAAGTATTAACGGAACTTTATAAATTACTAACTGACCCGGAAAACGTTGTTTTGTCATATAAATTATTCCTAGGATTATTTTAGTAGAAAAAAAAATAGATATCAACCTATTCTCAGAATTTCTGATATAAAATATAAAATTTAAACAAAATTGGTCAAGCCGTTTCAGAGGAGTATGGTAACTAAAACTATGCTACGAAAATTTTATATATTAGATTATTTCAATCGGTCTGTCTGACCGATTGGAAGAATAATTTATAAGGTTCAGTCCATTTTATTTTGCATCTAACCATATTCATCAAGTGCTCATCAAATATACGGTCCTCTGTTCATTCATCGAAAGAGTTTAGAGCGTACTCTACTCTACTAACGATTCGCGAAGGTTTTTTAGGCAACTCAAAAATTCAATAAATTTCAATAATTTTGAAGAATAACTCTTGAAGAAGCTTGAATTATAATAATTTGTGAAGGATAACCTTCACCTTCATTCTTAAAGGAGCTTGAAAGAAAGAAAGAAATTAATTTAATTTCACCACACTTCACTACCTACAACTACGAGTATATAAGGAGCGGAACGTGCGGGTGCCGCCAAAATGGTTCCAATTCGGCATAGTTGAGGTAGATAATCCCATCCATAGATAATCTACGGTCGAGATTGCTTAACTTGACTTTGCCTTTTTATTATTGCGCATGAATAATTCATAGCCCTTGAGTGTTTTGGATCTTATATAGAGTTCTAAAGACTCATTAACAACACTCTCATTAACCAGTCTTTAAGAGCACAAATTGAAAGTAAGAGGTGATGATACCACTATTTTCATTTAGTAAATATCCTTTTAGTATTACATCTTTTGATGTGTAATAATCCTTCAAGCAGAATTGAAAGCATCTACTTTGACTAAAATTTAATCCACTACAAGACTAAAGGCCTATTAAACTTTGCTACAGTTAGCTGCCCATTATAAAATATTCATGCACTTAAATAATTCGTGCTTCTGCCTGTTAATATTCTCAGTGTGAATATAGTGCCGGAATGAAAACTATTTCGGATTGATCTAGGAGGCAAAATAAAAATGAAACAGGAGAAAGAAAAAGGAAAAAAGTAATATAAAAAAAGATATATATTACTCCAAATCAGAAGCATTACAGAAGCATTACAAAGCGAGGATAGGGATATTTACACTTCTATAGTGTAAATATCCCTATTCTTCACTACGCATTTACACTAACAGTAGGTAAATGGGCACAAATTGCTTAAATAGTTACTTCGTAAATAGGTAAAACAATATGGCTGTTTTGATGTGCTATTATATTCTGAAGTGTACTGAAGCACAAGTTTTAATGTGGTGTGATTTGAGATCCTTTTGCCAACAGAGGACCTTTTAAACGTAGCTCAATAATAGGTTTACGACGTAGTCAGACAGAATATCCAGTATACGAATAATGCAAAATGCTGCTAAAAAACTATAAGCCGATTGTCCAATCATAGTCCAATCTTATAGCTATATAGTTGAAAAGTAAAAGTTACCATTATTTTTTAATACTCATTAATTTGGTGAAAGACATGTTTTTTTAATTTTTTTATACTACGTCGGGTGGCAGACAAGCATACAGACCGCCTGATGTGAAGCGGTTGCTGTAGCCATATTAATGCTTGCAACATAAAATATCGCACGTGCGCCGCCACCCCCGCTGCCAACGCAGCATCTCCTTCCTTTCTGGTGACCTCACTCACTCGCAGGAACACAACAACCCTCAAGGGAATTGTTATTTGGCTGCGGTATTCTGTACATTCCCCTGTCGGGTAGCTTACAATTACGCTTCCTACCTCTCTTTTCGCCAGAGCTTCGTTTGTCAGTCAGCATGGTGCACCGCGTGCAGGTGAAGTTGGCTTTGGTTCAAAGGTGTTGATGACCCACTTACACCCCAAAAATGGGGATGTGACGAAAAGAACGATGAATTTGAATGTGAATGGACATAATGAGTCGACGACTGATAAAAAGATGGATAGATATAGATAGAGATGCTGCGTTGAAAACGGGGTGGCGGCGCGCGGGTGATGTGTTATGTTGCGAGCGTTAATATGGCTACGGCAGCCGCTTTACAGCAGGTGGGCCGTATGCTTGTCTGCCACCCGACGTAATATATGATAAAAAAACATCGCTGGTTAGAAGTTTATATTACTGTTAACGTTTTGTTAAACAGGGACAATGAAAAACCCCCGATAGTCCAGTCCAGCCCTACAGTCGAGAGACATTTGCCTCCCTTTTTTGAAAGACACGTGACGAAAAGAACGACGAATTTTAATGTGAATGGACATAATAACACGACGACCGATAAAAAGTTGGATAGATATAGATAGAGACTGTGTGAAAAATTATATATATACTAGCTGTCCCGGCGAACTTCGTACCGCCTAACAATCAATGAATGTCGTGGTACATATTAGCTGAACTAAATTTATAATTTTATGGAATTAAAACAATGAATAGTAGAAAATAATAGAGAAGCTCGATGGCGTCATTGCGCGTGTCAGTCTAATTGAACACGCAAGTTAAGCAACGTCGACCGTAGCCTGTACACGGATGGGTTTATATTACCTCGAGCTCCTCCGTGATTCGAAAGACACGTTAAGCCGTCGGTCCCGGTTGTTATCATTAGCTCATCTTGAGCTCCTCCGTGCTTCGGAAGGCACGTTAAGCCGTCGGTCCCGGTTGTTATCATTAGCTCATCTTGAGCTCCTCCGTGCTTCGGAAGGCACGTTAAGCCATCGGTCCCGGTTGTTATCATTAGCTCATCTTGAACTCCTCCGTGCTTCGGAAGGCACGTTAAGCCGTCGGTCCCGGTTGTTATCATTAGCTCATCTTGAGCTCCTCCGTGCTTCGGAAGGCACGTTAAGCCGTCGGTCCCGGTTGTTATCATTAGCTCATCTTGAGCTCCTCCGTGCTTCGGAAGGCACGTTAAGCCGTCGGTCCCGGTCTTTATCATTAGCTCATCTTGAGCTCCTCCGTGCTTCGGAAGGCACGTTAAGCTGTCGGTCCCGGTTGTTATCATTTAATGACAGTCGTTAAGTTAAGTCAGTGGCCTTTAGGCGGTTCGAAAACACTGGCTTCCGCCAACCCGCAGTTGAGCAGCGTGGTGGAGTACGCTCTAAACCCCTTCGGTTGAGGGAAGACCCGTATCCATAAAAACTGAAGATTTCATAAAAATAAAGATTTCCTTATTGTTAATTTAAAAAAAAAAACGTTTTGTTTTATTTTTTTTAGTTTTGAAATAGGTTTTATCATTTTGGTGATTTGTAATTGTCATTTCTTTTGATGTTTACTCTGATTTGATTCTTGCGCTCGAACCCCATGGGAAAAGCGTTTTCACCCCTATCGATTTTACATTTTTAAATTTTCATAACAAATCACAGACAACTTTCGCGACATAAAAGTGACACCAATCGATTTGACGTTTTGATATTTGACAACCAATAAATATCGTAATCCCTTTTTCAACTGACACTTTCATTTGTATGGGAAAATGTTTTTTCTTTTACTTTATTTTTTCGAGAAGTTTCCAATGTTTTTAAGAGTTATTCTGCTATTCGGGACGGAAACAAATCCAACAAATCAAAAACCATGGCAATCGGTCTAGCCGTTCTCGAGTTATAAGTGTTGTAACAAACACGACTTTCTTTTATATACATATATAGATATAGATATAGATATAGATATATAGATATAGATATAGATGTATGGAGCTTGATTTAAATTTCTGAACGCACGCATAAATATTTTAGAACCAATAAATCAGCCTGGCGCAACTCAAAGTAAAAAAACGACTATGAATCGGAAGCGAATTTGGTACAAATTCTGATTGTTTTCGCTTCCATTTCATACATATTAGAATTACGCTATTTGTATGGCACTTCCGTCTCTTAAAACGTAGTGGTTACATTCTCTTTGCAATAAATATTTAAATCCACAAAACTGTTTTCAAAACAAATCACAGCCAACTTTCAAGACGTAAAAATGAGACCAATAGAGTTAACATTTGTTTTTAATCTATGACATTTGTTCTATAATGAGCTTAATATACATTTCTGAACGCACGCATACATTTGGCGTACGCACGTACGACAACGTCACATTTGACAGCTACGACAACCACGAACATTTTGTATGAGAAAATGTTTTTTCTTTTATTTTATTTTTTCGAGAATTTTCCAATGTTTTTAAGAGTTATTCTGCTATTCGGGACGGAAACAAATTCAACAAATCAAAAACCATGGCAATCGGTCCAGCCGTTCTCGAGTTATAAGTGTTGTAACAAACACGACTTTCTTTTATATATATAGATTTGTAACCGATTCCTAGAAATCCCTTTCGGATATTGCGACTTCTGACTGAGTCGGCATGCAAAGGCATAAAGACTCATTCATAAAACTATTAAGCTTTCTTATCTTTTGTTTACATTCACAGATGGTCAAATGCTTTGTTTGTACAATGCTCAAAAAAGTACTGTTTATTTGGTGAGGGCAATTAACTTACCGTTCTTAGGTACCTGCCTAGCATACAAATGTGCAACAAAAAAAAATGACGTAATAACATCTAATTAAACTCGAAAGTAATCTACTTTTAACGAATGAAATAAATAAAACAATGACCCAACTAAAGAAAAAAATATTTAATAACTTATCTACTAAAGTAAGCAAATCGAATTGTAAACAATGTGCAGTGAATAATAATGCATTTGTAGCGGAAAAAATAATAATTGTCACGTGTCTGCACGTTTGGGCAAGCCCACTTGGGCATATTTTTTCTGTGCCGTACCACCGTTTTTTACTCATGTGGTACCACGCCGCGTAACGACCCCCGGCCCGCTCCCTGACCCCCGCGTGGCAGCTTTCAATGTGTACGGGTGGTGTACGGCGTTGAGATAGGCAAAATGCCTGGCATTTACAATAAGTGCCCAGTAAGAACCTGTAAATGCCCAATAAATGCCTAGTTTTGGGCATAAATAGGGAATTTATAACTATTTTTTGGACATTTATTGTAAATGCCCGGCATTTTGCCCATCTCTAGTACGGCGCGATGCTTGGCAAGTTTTTTACTCGCGTTAATTTCAGTTTCTCATTTTGTAATGACTGCGTAAATGTTATCTACATCAGGATAGCACTAATATTTTGTCTCTTGGCAAACAAACTTATAAAACATTCATTTATACCTTACATATTTCCATACAAACTTTCATCCCCTATTCCCTATTGTTATTTTACCCCCGTGTGGGTAAAACTTTTACAAACTTTGAATGTCATATTTATTTATATCGAATCAACAGCCTAAAAAATAAGTTTCAAGCTTCTAGCTCTAAAAATAACGATATTTCCATACAATCTTTCACCCCCCCTTTTAACCCCTTACAACCCTTTTTTTGCATTAAAAAGTAGCCTATGTCCTTCCTCAGGCTCTAAACTATCTGTGTACCAAATTTCATTTAAATCGGTTCAGTAGTTTTGCCGTGAAAGCAGGACAGACAGACAGACAGAGTTACTTTCGCATTTATAATATTAGTAAGGAAGTAAGGATATCGAATCAACAGCCTAAAAAATAAGTTTCAAGCTTCTAGCTCTAAAAATAACGATATTTCCATACAATCTTTCACCCCCCCTTTTAACCCCTTACAACCCTTTTTTTGCATTAAAAAGTAGCCTATGTCCTTCCTCAGGCTCTAAACTATCTGTGTACCAAATTTCATTTAAATCGGTTCAGTAGTTTTGCCGTGAAAGCAGGACAGACAGACAGACAGACAGACAGAGTTACTTTCGCATTTATAATATTAGTAAGGAAGTAAGGATATCGAATCAACAGCCTAAAAAATAAGTTTCAAGCTTCTAGCTCTAAAAATAACGATATTTCCATACAATCTTTCACCCCCCCTTTTAACCCCTTACAACCCTTTTTTTGCATTAAAAAGTAGCCTATGTCCTTCCTCAGGCTCTAAACTATCTGTGTACCAAATTTCATTTAAATCGGTTCAGTAGTTTTGCCGTGAAAGCAGGACAGACAGACAGACAGACAGACAGAGTTACTTTCGCATTTATAATATTATATATATATATATAAATATATAGTAAGGATATCGAATCAACAGCCTAAAAAATAAGTTTCAAGCTTCTAGCTCTAAAAATAACGATATTTCCATACAATCTTTCACCCCCCCTTTTAACCCCTTACAACCCTTTTTTTGCATTAAAAAGTAACCTATGTCCTTCCTCAGGCTCTAAACTATCTGTGTACCAAATTTCATTTAAATCGGTTCAGTAGTTTTGCCGTGAAAGCAGGACAGACAGACAGACAGACAGACAGAGTTACTTTCGCATTTATAATATTAGTAAGGATAAGGATATCGAATCAACAGCCTAAAAAATAAGTTTCAAGCTTCTAGCTCTGAAAATAACGATATTTCCATACAATCTTTCACCCCCCCCTTTTAACCCCTTACAACCCTTTTTTTGCATTAAAAAGTAGCCTATGTCCTTCCTCAGGCTCTAAACTATCTGTGTACCAAATTTCATTTAAATCGGTTCAGTAGTTTTGCCGTGAAAGCAGGACAGACAGACAGACAGACAGACAGACAGACAGAGTTACTTTCGCATTTATAATATTAGTAAGGAGTAAGGATGAGATAGGGGCAATGGAGCATGTGGGTCACCTAATCGGAAAGCAATCACCACCGACCACTGAGAAAGGCAACACTAAGGGGTTGCCGACCAATTGCCAGCCTTTGGAAATATAGACTCTGTTCTTGAAGACTCCCATGTCGGAAAATTGGTAACCATAGCAATGACGCCTCATAATATAATGAATGAAAGAAAAAGACATACTTCGCTGACATACACCAAATAATGGGAAAAGGACAAATTAAATGACGATGATGATAATAATCTAATCGAAGCGTTGCGGACACCTATTATTAATCAATATCTTTTAAACTATTTTAATATGGCTAGATACTAATCAGAAATTACTAAGGCTTCAAATAAAGTAACCGATTCTGACACCCACGACGGGTCTCGAGACATATATAGCATAGAACTTAATTAACTAAAGCATTCACTAAGGAAAACAGTAATTAAATAAACAAGATAAAACCTTGCCAATGAATAAATTCGGTTCCATTCCCTTTTCCATCAGTTCATTTGTCCCCGATCTCACGTTTTGGGAACAAATAAATTAGCATTCAGTGATGTAGGTATCGGTAGTCGCTTTAATAGCAGTTATCCTTAATTTTGTCTGACAGTATACCTTTATTGTATTGCTTCCGATTAAGGATTCTACATAGTATAAACAGCATGCTCTCAGTGACTTGGAATAATTTATTATTAAATCTATACAATCTATTATAACTGCTTGTGTGATGAGGTCGAATCTACTCCGGCTCTTCCACAAATTACTCAAAATTCAGAGAAGTTCCAATTGGAACCTCATATCTGATTCAGCTCGCTGGAAACTACTGCGGATATTGATAAGACAGTAGACCAAATAATGGAGGTAACACACGTACCCGGCAAAATACACTTTGGTCGGCGGTATAATGCTAAAGAAGTTAAACATTCTATCGAGACTCTAGCTCTTATGAAGAGGCGACGAGATGTGACAGCATCTGCAAAAGCTTCTACAGAATATGTAACTTTGAACGAGCAGATTAGAAAGCTCATACGACTTGAACTATTATATATTGCACCTTCAATACCAATTGCATTGAAAATGCGATAGTGCGCAATAAAGGGCTGAAGGTCTTTTCACAGCCTTGGAGAAGCGCGACTGTCAAAGCAGAGGATGGCCGTATCGTCTCTTCAAAGCCTGAAATATTTGTGGAAGTAGAGAGATTTTATAGCTGTATAGCTATATATACTTCTATATGTTCTATACATATATACTTCTTTATGGTTCACATACGTCTCTACACCGGCTACTCTTGTAGTTGATAACTGAGCTCTGTTAAATAGTTTTAAAATTTTAATTTATATTTTACCACGATTTACGGATGATCTGAGCTTTAACAAAAATAAGTAAAAGCATTTTATCTACCTAAAATTCAGCTTCCCTCCATTCAAATGGATTAGAAGATAGAAAGTAATTGCAAATGTATATGAATCCGAACTTCGTCGCAACCATTAATTTAGACAGAAGTTACCTTTTATGTAATTTCAAGATATCCTTATTGATCCTTATTCCCCCAAGATGTTTGAAAGTACATTCGAGACGGTATTTCCATTGAGTATATAATATGGAGGCATAAAAAATAATTAAAAAAGATTACTAGGCAGTGCTCTGGCGAGGTTTTTGTCACCAACGTAAAGTAGTTAGTGACAAAAATAGCCCTATATATCAATAGCACACATATTTTCAATTTATAACTGTCTTTCTAGACTTACTTTCATCAGATAAATTGCAAAAATATTTGATATTAACTATGACAGCTCAACAAACATTAAAACAAAAGATTATATTGTTATATAAATTTTACATTTTAGATACATCACTCAATTGTTTAATGAAATTCTTTTCATGAACAAATCCATAAATTTTGAAATTAACGATTTGAAACGTGCGAATTATGATTGCGAAAATTTATATTTTACTAAGAAGTTTCTGCTACTTTCTGTATACAAACTAATACAAATCCACTACTATACAGGATAACAATATACCACAATTTACAACAAAAGAATGTAGTGAATATGCACTGGTGTATTAAATTTTCTTTAATATAAACCCTCACAGATACATACTTTATTGATGAAAATTTAAATAATATCGCTTAGCCTCTTTTGCTTATACTATGACGATTGCACAATATACGAGTACTCTTCCATCTCATCATTAAAATCAAATATCTCTTTGGAATCACGGATCAAGCCCGGTCATTTGATAAGCGTGCGCGCGAATATGGGCCCAACGCGTAGAGTCCGCTTTGAGTTTAAGTTTGTTGTAATCTTGTACACCCGCCGTGACCCACTCCTAGATATATCAATGGAACATTATAGCCATGAGCAGGTCTCGGTAGGCGTTAAGACTACTGCAAAGTGTGATGGAAAATAAATGGGCTATAGGGATGTGACCTGGATGGACTAAATATTGGGCTAGTGCAGAAGAAGGACGGGCCCCTGCCATAACTGTTTCTATTGCGCGTTATAAATAATAAATCAAATATTATTATTAATCATCAAATATTCTACACTCATTATAATATTGCAAGTCGCCTCCTACTTTTAAATTATCCATGTCCCTTTTGATGAAATTATACATAGATAAAGATCAAAGCCCCAAGTTGCAAAGTACGAAAACGCATTAATCTCCAAAAATATTTCGTCTCCGCTTTTAATGTTTTACATGTTTTGTCGGTGTAGCAATTTTGGTAATTACATTTTAGCCGTGAAATTTCTTTGATTTCAGCAAATATCACGTCCTGAGTGCAAATCTGTTGACTTTAATTTTCAGGAAGTAATATCTCATGCCGATGACCTAGTTACGGGTGTTAATGTAATTCTGGGGTGACATTAAAGTTTTAGGTAGCGATGTTGGATATTAAATGAAGGTATTGCTTAATATTTACGGTCATTTGGACAACAATTGGTACAGCTTGACATATATCATTTTAACAATGAGATCGATAAGGTTAGGCATTCGATTAGGCGAGCCATATTGACGCTAGGAATATGAAATATCGTTCGCGCGCTGCCATCTCCGCTGCTAATGCTGCAAGTCCTTCCTTTCTGGTAACCTCACTCACCTGACGCTGAGTGTGGTTACCAAGAGGACAAATACTGCAACCCTCAAGGGAAATGTCGTTTGGCTGCGGTATTCAAAAGTTTACTGTAGTAAAAAGGCCCGGTGGCGTCCTTGCGTGTGTCAGTCTAATCGAACACGCAAGTTAAGCAATGTCGACCGTAGCCTGTCCATGGATGGGTTTATTTATCTCGAGCTTCTCCGTGCTCGGAGGGCTCTTTGCCATTATAGATGACGGTCGTTAAGCCAAGTCGTTAAGCTAAGGTGAAAAAACTGGCCTCCGCCAACCCGCAGTGGAGTATGCTCTAGATACCTTCTATTGAGGAGAGATTCCAGCAGTGGGATGCGATGGATAGTGGTTGACGAAGACAAATAAGAGGTCAACTGTGCGATTCCAAAGAAGTTTTCTCCCGCGTACTGTCAAGCTATGGAATGAACTGTCGAGGTTTTCTCATAAGAGTATAGCTTGGGGTTCTTCAAAAAAAGCGTCAAGATGTTTTTTCAGTGTCAGCGTGTGAAAACCTTGATGTCACAGGCATTCACAGGCTGTGGTAGCTGCTTTTCATCAGGCGGACCGTATGCTTGTTTGCCAGTGTACTGGTATAAAAAACGAGGTTATTTTCTAGGATATAAAGTAACCTATGTTACTCTCCACACCATAAAATTAAAATTACACACTCATTTTTTTTGCAACCAAAATTATTCAAAAACATACAATTATTGCCTTTTACCGGTCTTAAAAAAATAATCATAATTATACCCATTCTTAAAGCTCTTAAAGGCGAAATCTTGGCGATTATAAAATCAAACTCCAAGGCCTAAATTAACTTTAAATTAAAGGTCGCTACTGCTAATTAAGTGTTGTAGGGAAGAAACATTAGTTTTGACCCGAGGCTTCTTGACAATTTATGTAATTGCACACTGAAAGGGTTAAGCTTAGAGCTGTTAGTTAACCAGAGCCTTCTACTTACTAGACAAAGTATTAACTTGAATGTACGAGTAACAAGACAGTTCACCTAGAAAACGGTGCTTAATAATTCCTTCGTGTAGTTTGTAACCAGACAATCATGTTTTCTGCTTCTTGAACTTAATATTTTTATACTACGTCAGGTGACAAGTAAGCATACAGCCCGCCTGATATGAAGCCGTTACGATAGTCATATTCATTTCCAGGCCAGCAGCTCGCAACATGAACCCGCATTGTGTGCAACGTGAACTGGTGACCTGACTCACTCGCTGGAATACAATTATTGTTATTTAGCTGCCATTTTCTGTGAGGTACTTCCACAGTCGGGCAACTTATAAATAAATTTTATCTATTTTTAACACACTTTTATTAGGTCGACTTGTATGTAACTAACTATGTAATGGAATCTAAGGTAACTAATTTAACCATCATGCAAGGATCGCAGCGTAATGAAAATTGGCAGCTGTATGTAGTTCTGATGACAATACAATCATATGGTACTGTCCAACTGATCTGATGATGGAGCCGGAAGATATGAACTGGAACTTCATGATGGAACATCGTATCATAGCTGTTTTTGGATTTCTTAGAAAAGTCTTGTAATTAACTTTGACCACGATTAGGTTTCAAGGTCTGATGATGAAGCCGGAAGATAGGCACTGGCATTCCATGATGGAATACCGTATCATAGTCGTGTTTGCACTTGTGAGAAAGGCCACGTAATGGATTTTGAACACGATCAGGTTTCAGGATTATAACAAACCTATCGAGAACAATACAACCTCATGTGCACGTGGTGCACCCTGCTGACTGACAAACGAAGCTCTGGCGAAAAAAGAGGTCGGGCATAGCGTATTTTTAAGGTGCTTGGTTGGGGAAGCACCTCTACTTCACAGAATTCCGCACCCAAATAACAGTTCCCTTGAGGGTTGTTGTGTTTGTGCGAGTTAGTGAGGTCACCAGAAAGAAAGCAAGGAAGGAGTATAGGCTGGCAATGGATCGGCGACCTTTTGGGGGCTTTCATAGCACATCAAACTAAAAAGTGAAAATTAATCCACGTCCCACGCTATTTTCACAATAATGCTAGTATTTTTTACTCATTATTTTTTTCAGCTTGTATTAAGAATTTGTGGTCACTTTTTAGTTTGATGTGCTTTAAAAGCGTGTTTTTTTTAAACTATTTTATATTTGGCAGAGCCTCGTTTGTCAGTCAGCAGGGTTACCAAGTGCAAGTGAGATTGCTTTTGACTCAAAGATATCGAGGAATTACTTACACCCCAACTTAAACCGCTGAACCGGTTTAGACGAAATACTGTGACAGTGACGGTGGGCAACTATGGAATCCTAACACCGCGCGTGACCCGACACGCACTTGGCCGGTTTTTAAAGTCGAACGGAGAATCAGACATTTTAGTCATTTTTTGACTTTCTCCAAATCCAAATGTGTATATGTCAATTTTGTATGAAAATGTGCTAAGGCCCCGGTTTATGACGTCAAGGTTTTTGTCTCATCAATTTAAATCACCTATAATTTAAAAGTCACAGTAATTATAAAAAGCTACAAAAAATACATTTTTATAAAATGTTTTATAAAAATGTAATTTGTCTAGTAAAAGAAGAGTTGGAAAAGACTCGACGCGCGATCGATATTTCATGTTGTTAGTATTGATATGACTACGGTAACCGCTTCACATCAGGCAGGCTTGTCTGCCACATAACGTAGTATAAAAAACTGAACATAATTGGGTACTTTTTTATACCGTCACGATCCCTATTTTGCAGGCATGCATTAGAAACATCAGATGCTCTGCGTCGATGCAGTACTCTAGTGATTTAAAAACTATTTTACGGAAATCTCGATTTAATTCTGTTAAACCAGTGATTCATACGAGCTCTCTGTAACGTGTTTGAAATATCGCATTTAGTTGCAAGAGAGCCGATAGCAGCAAAGATCGATGGTCCGCATTCTATGCAGTGGTTCCATAGATCTATTACTTAATAGATTGAATATCATTGTTTGGATTCCGTAGGTCTCGTCACAGGTGCATATATCTACTTGTTTTGTTAATTTTGCTCTATATCTGTTTAATCGATTTAAATCTGTACACAGTATTTTGAATGCAAAAATTCATATTTGTACACATGAATTTTTGCAACCGAAACACGATCCTGTAATCTAAATGAAGTATGAATAATTGAATACAAGGAGTCACATAAGGGGCTAAACGTGCCGCCTAATTCTAAATTACGCTAGATCCAAGTAGGTCTATTTTACAGCACGTTTTTTTTTGGACCAATCTAGGATATATAATAAAGTTGAAATAAATTTATTTGAATTGACCAATTGAATTTGCCACATAAGGTGAAGGTGCCGTCTAATTCCAAACTACGCTAGATCCGAGTAGATCTATTTTACGGCACGTATTTTTTTGTGTGGGCGAATCTAAAATTAATAATAAAGTTTCCATAAATTGATACCACAATAGTGATAAAATCACCTTCTTATTTATTTTGATAGCAGTATAAGCATATTTAGGTGCAGAAAAAGTGGATATAGCTGATATTGATGTTCACTTGTAGATTCGACGTATTATCATATTAGAAACCTCGATTGCTAGTTATTTTAGTTTATGACGTCGCTCATATAGGATAATAAAAATTATTAAAAAACCAGCATTGAAAAAAAAACTAATTTGGCTACCTATTTTAGCTAACACGATATGTAATTAATTAGTAACCGCTTTTTATTAAAGAACAGGTTGGCTTAACTATATGTGTATTTAGTTAGATTTAAAATAATAAGTTTTATAGTTATTTAAAAAAGCGAGTTAAAATTAGTAAATTATCTCAAAAAAGTCAGGTCCTCAGGAATAAAAAAACAAACAACGAAAAATTCTGTGCTGTCCAATGCGGATTCGTTGTCTATGTTACACATCGTAACTGTTACCACTATGCTGTTCCTCAGAGGTAAAGGGTATCTTGTAACAATGATTGGGTGAAATATACGAAATGGGAAAACCATATAAACTGTATAGTTTATTTTTTTCGTATATGTATTTACAATACCCAAATGGATTATGTGATGTATTTACATTACACACACCCGTTGGAAATTAATTTGATAGAAAGAGATCCAGAAAGTTGTGGTAGAAAAGTAGCGAGCAAGTAGAGTCTTTTATTAAACAGTAGATCTCCATTTGCTGAAATTATGTTGAATAGTAAATAATATAAATAAATAATAAATAAATATTGTCAGACAAATTACACAGCGCCATCTAGCCCCAAAGTAAGCGAAGCTTGGCCGTATGCTTGTCTGCCACCCGACGTAGTATAAAAAAAAAAAAAAAAAAAAAAAAGCTTGTGTTATGGATACTAGACAACTGATAAACATACGTAAATACATTTTTTTTTGTAACTACATACTTATGATACATAGAAAACACCCAGACCAAGACAAACAGACATGTTCATGCACACAAATGTTTTCAGCATTTCAATAACTTCCTACTCAAAATGAGGGTTGTTATAAGTTTGACCGCTATGTCGGTCTGTCTATCTATAGGACAACGTATCTTACATACGTACTCAAATATACTGTACTGTACTGTATGTAAATTAATACATTTCAGTACGTACTCAAATGTATTTTAATTTTAATGCGGTTTTTTTTTTCATTTGAAAGCTGGTTTTCCAGCGATGGTTCTAAGACATGTTTCATCATAATAGGTTTAGCCGTTACAAGGTTATCTACTCTATTTGTTAGCTTCGGTAAGGATCTTAGACGCATATTGGGTATTTACTTTACCATCAGACATTTGTTTTGACAAGTGAGCTGAAAATTAGCTGGAGTTCATTGCTAATAATAAAATCCGAAGTTTGATTTTTGGAATCTGCAAATCACATCTGAATCTGGCTTTCCAGATAAATATATTAAAAATTTCGTTTGCGACCCTGAACAGATATTTAGAGTATTTTTATTGAGTCCTTCTATATTTTCCTGAAGATTCAAGGACAAACTATAATAATAATGAAATAGCATATAATTATAATTACAGTGAAATGGATGCAAATTTTAATTGTGTTTTTTTTTTACATGTGAGGGGGGCAAAGGAGCATGTACAATGCAATAAAGAGCCATGGAGATCAGGAATACCCTGGCGTTGCCGATCTGTTCCAGCCTTTCAATGGAAATAAAGACTCTGTTCTTAAAGGTTCTCATGTCGTAATTGTTCGGAAATACCACTGAGGGAAGTTGATTCCACATTTCATATAATTATTTTTTTATACAACTAGACTGATAGATAAGCATATCTGCACCTGCCTGATAGTAAGCAGACATCGCAGTCTATGGACGCTTGCAACACCAGATACATGTGCCCACTCTATAAAACCTCTTTATGCCTTACTTGATGAACCCAACATGTTGTTTTATTTATCGACGAGCCAGGTGGTCGAATGGCTAGTAATTGCTACTTTGACTTCAAAGTCGCGTGTTTGATCCTCGCATTAGACAAACATTCGTGTGCATGAACATGCCTGTTTGTCTTCGTCTGGGTGTTTTCTATGTATTATAATTTATAAGTACCTATTTGCAAAAAAAAAATATGTATTTATGTAGGTACATTTATCAGTTGTCTAGTACCCATAGCACAAGTTTTGCGCTTAATTTGGGACTAGATGGCGCTGTGTAAATTGTCCAGAAATATTTATTTATTTTTCTTCTAAGACTTCGTACACGCGTATCCCAGTGTCCACTGGGAATTTTCAAAAACTGTTTCTTATAGGATGCCTACGTCTTAATAGCTACCTGTCTGCTAAACTTCAACCCGAATAATCCATAGATTTGAGTTGTGTGTTGATAAATGAGTCAGTAACCGTTGTGTTATATAGATACCTACAGAGAAAAGATAAATAAAATGAAATGTCTTCCTTTTTCTAAAAGTCTGTCTCCAATTAGGTCTTTTTTTAAGTGCTATCCTTTTTTTTGATTTGGGACTAGATGGCGCTGTGTAAATTGTCCAGAAATATTTATTTATTTATAAAGTTTGCCTCATTAATCAAAATAATAGTACCTATTTGAATTCATGCAGCTTTTATCTGAGGTTCCATTGTAAGCTAAGAATTTCTGGCGCGAAGCCGAGTCCTTAACGATATTTATTTGCGTTTGCAGTAAATTGAATTTCCTTTCAGACAGCTGCCGTCTCTATGGGTTTAAATAGTACTCAACATATATTAAAAGATAAAATTAGCCACTGGTTAAAATACAGATGCTTCAATACTTAATGAATAAATCACTCTATAGCTACATAACAAACGTAGAAAGTACTTTAAAAATTCTAGATAGAAAATTATATATTTTTTTAAACAAATTACCAAAAAAAGGGTTCAAGGGCTACATATTATTTTGATGACTAGACAACCTGATATGGAACTTTAATTATTCAAGTTGGTATAAGAGATATGGTACTTCAGCAAACATGCATTTTCTATTGCCATAATTTATATGATGATGATTGCCATATTTTTATGAGTTTTAACGAATGATGACAAGCTCGGTGGTCGAATGGCTAGCAACGGCTTCTTTGACTTCGAAGTCGCGGGTTCGATCCCCGCACATGACAAACATTTGTGTGCACGAAAATGTGTGTTTGTCTTGGTCTGGGGGCTTTCTATGATTTATATGTATGCATTTACAAAAAAAAATGAATTTAAGTATAGTATCAGCTATCTAGTACCCATAGTACAAGCTTTGCTTAGTTTGGGACTAGATTAGCAGTGTGGAGTTATTTTTTTAATACCTTAAATGCTAAGCCATTTTAAGTCAGAGGCTGGAGCGTGAAGTAGGTTTTGGAAAAAAACCTGTGTTACAGGTCACGAGGCCCCAGTTTGTCCAGGAATATTTGTTAATTAATATTAATAACTCTAACGTCCGGAACATTTCTGATAGAACTCTATGATAACCGATAGCAAATTGAGGATAGGAGCCTTCGGTCATAAATAACTTTAATGATCGAAGGTCTTCATCGGTCGGAGTGTCTACACTAGAAGGCCTGCAGGACTCTCAGCTCTGGGCCTTCATTGGCTGTCTAGAGTGGAGTCGTTAGAGCTATATGCTCTAGGGGTGGAAGTATTAAAGGGCATAATGCAAGTAAGTTCCGAGTAACTTCGGAGAAAGCGCAGCACACCTCTCGACACCCCTGTAGTAGCCCGGTATTCAGATCTCATCTACATAGCCCATTTATTTTCCATCACACTTTGTAATAATCTCAACGTCTGCCGAGGCCTGCTCATGGGTATATCGTTCCATTGATATATCCTGGAGCGGGTCACGGCGGGGGCACAACATTACATCAAACTTCTCAAAGGGACCTCTACGCATTAGATCGATATCTCCACGCACGTCTATCAAATGACCGGGCTTGACCCATGATAAAAGAGAAAAAAATAAAATAAAACATTCTTGTGATACCACATTCATTCTTGTTTCAATGTACAGTGACTAGAATGTTGTGTTTTGCGAATGTGGTACTAAAAGATCATGATATTTTGAGAATATGATGTTTTGCGAATGTTGTGTTTTGCAAATGTGGTGGTTTACGAATGTGGTCTTTTGAAAAAATGATATTTAGCGACGGAGGGGTTGATATAATATCAGTTGATATTTATTGTCTCAGCTAGTAAATTTACCTGTCCGATGTCACCTGAATACATTTTACAGTAAACTAAAACATTGATTACTACCTATTTCCGAAAAAAAAAAAATAACAATCTTATTAGAAATTTCGGATATTCCTCGTACTATGTACGTGAACGGTTAGTTTTTTAAAGAAATTTAATAATTTATGAAAGTAGAGTCAGATTTTATTTTTGACAGAATGATCATTTCCAGAATAAAAGTCGCATCTTTTATATGCATGATATTTATATATCGGATATAAATATCATGCTTATAAAATATATTTTTTATAAACTAGCGGCCCGCCCATGCTTCGCTGAGGTTCAATCTTCACGTTCCCATTTCATTTCATGCAGCCGTTCGAAAGTTATCCGCGTACCTACATACTTTTCTGAAATTCATTTTTATATATTACTAGCGGCCCGCCCCGGCTTCGCACGGGTTGAAGAACAAAACCCACAAAAGTCACCTTGCTCGTAATTTTTATGATTTTTCTCTCCATAAGAACCTTCCTTATGCCTTAATGAAAACAAACATTAGCCAAATTAGTCGAGCCGTTCTCCAGTTTTGTGCTTAGAAACACATTTGGCGATTCATTTTTATTATTATAGATAGAAATATATATGTTTTGGGAATCCTGCTAGCAACATAGTTTCTTAAAAGAAAACAAAATTAATAGCAGAAGACTGGAAACTTCTACTTAAAAGTTTTCAAGTATAATTATATTTAATACTCATATTTCTACAAAGAGATCCCTTACGGAACGTCTGTCAGACCCCACCAGGCATGCCAAGAGACAACGTTACTGTACGCCATCTTGTTAGTATACACAATGTTTTATTGAATAAGTAAATTTGTCATTTTCATATTATTTACAGCAAAATTGTGGCACTGCTGGTTTAATTTGCAGAAACGAGAACAGCAGAATATTATGCAACCAGTTCCATTTCCTAAAGTACGAGTATATTTAATTAACGTGTTTGTAAGACTCTCCTACTAAAATATGTGATTTACTATAGTATCATAATTATGCATTCGGAGGAAATATTCGATAATTACTTTTCTATATTCTCTTTCTCTTCTCTGCAACTTAAACCGGTAGTAACTCAAATTTATAATTATAGTGATGCTAATTTTCCTTCGGTGCAGGTAAGCGAGGTTGCCAGACATTCTACACAACCACAAAAGTAATGAAATAAATATTTAAATAAATTGAATTCCACGTGTAACCTCTGGATCCACACTAATCTGATGACCTTGTTATCCAAGACTGTAAAGGGCTGTTCCATTAATATTTTTTGTCCAATTTGCCTGTGGTCTTTGTCCACTGCTTGGATCGGCAGTTTAGAAATAAAGGCCTCCGCGTACTGGCCGACCGCGACCGCACGTTACCGAGCGCCTCGTACAAATCGCACAAAAAAAAAAAAAAACTCGAGCATAATTTTTAATATCGTAACCTCGAGATTGTATATTTTGTTTGATTTCAAAATTGATGACCATATTACCTCACAAAGATAATTACTATTATTTTGATATCTTTTTCTTTCAATAAAATAAATTGAGCAGGAATAAAACGAAAAATATTTTTTGAAATTGACATTATGTTCGCGATTTTTCTCTATCAAGCAAAGTAAAAGCTCAGTATAAGTAATAGTACTTCGTAGTAAGAGGTAATCATTTAAGGAATCGAGGAATAAGATAGATTAGATGCTTAATTATACCATATATATATTTTTTTTTCAATGCTTCAGTAGGTTTCCCTTCCATTTACACTTCACAGTAAAATTATTAGGGCACTTACACTGTAAAGTGAAGAGGTAAATACAACTGCATATACAGAGATGTATATGCAATCACCCCTATCTCTTTGTTCCGAATTCGCAAAGGAATGCAAAATACTTGCTAGGAAACAATTAGGGAAGTTTGTCGAAGTAGACTTTTAGAGTTTAATTAACCTTTTACTTTCTTGTCTATTTCAAAGAAAGGGAAACACTTTCTAAGTGAACTACGGAAGTTAGATATAGAAAATTTTTTTTTTTTTTTTTTTTGTAAAATCGGTTTACAGTCGATAATTTTAAGTGATAACGCCATATGAAAACATCGGTCGATAGAGTGGAACAGACATAGATGCATCACAAGCTTGTTCCGCGCTCTCTTTTGCACGCTCGGTCAAGGCGGAACGTGACAATGAGTCATGCTTTTTCGTGCGTTCATCGATTAGTAACTATTAGTAAGACGTTATCACGTCAAATATGTCTTTCTCTCATACGAACGTAACATACAATATAATATTACCAGTCTGATTGTCTCATCTCCATTAGTAGGTACGCGCGAGCAGGAATTCTCACGTTATAGCAGTTAATTTAATTAGATATACTAATATAATTAGTGCTAGTATAGGACACAGGTGTATCATATATGTATACGTATATCTAATCTAATACAGAGCAGCAGGAGTATTCACATAATGTTCATATATATAATATTGTAAGATACTTAAGGTGTGATTTCACTAAAGCAGCACGGAGACGAGCTACATTTACTGTTCTGTGTTTCACTTGCGATGTTCAATGTATGTAAATGCAGGTCTTTACGCAGCTCCGCTTCAATGAAACTGTACCGTTATCTACGACATTTTATATATAGACGGACGTAGGCAAATGTCAAGACAGTAAGACATTTTATTAAATAACAGCTGCCCGCCCCGGCTTCGTACGGGCAGAAAGTGGTGTTTAATTTTCCTCAAAATTTTTACGTCTTTTTTCCCCATAAGAACCTTCCTGAAACTAACCTACCTTAACGAAAATAGCAAAACAAAAATTTATAGAATTGGTCGTCGTTCTCGAGTTTTGCGCTTAGCAACATTCATTTTTAGGGTTCCGTACCTCAAAATGAAAAACGGAACCCTTATAAGATCACTTTCTTGTCCGTCTGTCTGTCTGTTTGACTGTCTGTCTGTCTGACTGTCTGTCTGTCTGACTGTCTGACTGTCTGTCTGTCTGACTGTCTGTCTGTCTGACTGTCTGTCTGTCTGTCTGACTATCTGTCTGTCTGTCAAGACCCTCTATGTCGAAAATGCGTGAAGGTATCAAGCTGAAATTTGAACTGTATACTCAGGTCTACGGTCCCATGACGTTGTAAAAAAATCAAACAGCTAAGTTTACGTAAAAAAAAGTTACGGCCGTTTATTCAGCAAAAAACGCATATTTCGAATTCTCAAGGGAATCAAAACCTATAGGGTACTTCCCGTTGACCTAGAACTATGAAATTTGGCAAGTAACATCGTTATAGTCTACAAGTACAGGAATAAATCTTAAAACTATGCATTTGTAAATAGATCTTAAAAAATAGGGGGTCTATATTTTTTATAGGGTGTCGAAATTTCAAATTGAAGCTACTAATTCAAATGGGGTATCATATGAAAGGGCTTGATGTACACATTACAAAATATTTTTTTTTCGAGGCATTATTTCTTATTTATAATGAATAATATCAAGTTTAATAATGATCCCACGTACGGAACCCTCGGTGGGCGAGTCCGACTCGCACTTGTCCGGTCTATATAGATTTTATGCACTCTAATGACCACTTGAACCATAATACACTTTATTATGAATGAATAATAAGGAATGTTTTTGAGTAAAATTTTCTATCTTTCTGGCGGGAAAGTACTCTTAATACTGTAATTCTTAATACTTAATACTCTTAGAGTACTTTCCCTCCAGGTGGCATTAGAAAATTCCACCATGTATAGTTCATAATTCATAATTCATAATAATTCATAATTCATTTATTAGTTCATAAACATGGGTAATAATACATTGGTGTTAAATATGAATACAACAGTAGGAACAACCATGATTCGCCTTATTGGCATATGAACATAAACATTTGAATGTAATCATCATTCAAGATATTATATTAATTAGGTACTGAGTCATTTGCATATCAAAATTGAATTCGAAAACAAAACAATGAGAATTAAATTAAAATAATGTCAATAAATACAAAGAATGTCATGAAATCATAAGATAATGTCAAAATACAGGTCAGCGAATAATAGAATTTTGTCATAATTTATTAGATAATTTATCATTTATAAATACTCTAAGGTCATAGTACGTTTTTTCAACAAGGAAGCCACTGAGTGCAGTTTTAAATCCATTATGGTCATGAATGGATCTAATAGACTGTGGAATTTTATTATAAATAATCGGTGCCATATAATTTACGCTCATTCTGCTGAGTAAAGTTTTACACGAATTAACAAATTTTAAAGTACCTTCACGACGGCTTCCGACGGGATTTGATTCAAAATAGTGTGGGTTCTTTCTGATAAAGATTGCAACCTCATATATATACATAGATGGTAGAGTAAGAATTTTATATTTCCGAAAGTAAGGCTCACAGGAGTCATCCTGCATTAGGCCGAACATGGATCTAATACATCTTTTCTGGGCTTTAAAAACACACTGTTTGTCGGTCGTGTTACCCCAGAACAATATGCCGTATCTTAGGCTTGCCGCCACGTATCCATGATAGGCTGTTAAAAGAGTCTTGATATTTGAAACGTTTCTTAATTTACGCAGTACATAGGAAAATTTATTCAACTTTTTTATTAAATTATCAATATGGTATTTCCACGTCAACTTGTTATCTATTGTCAAACCTAAGAATTTTGTAGAATCCACTTCTTTTACTTTTAGTTACGTAATCTTAAAATGTACAATGTTTTGAAGACCCCCCATGCTGTAGTCTCTTGGGAAAACCTCAACACCCGTTCATTTCACAACTTAATAGTACAGGAGAAATCTTTTTTTTTTATACTACGTCAGGGGGCAGACAAGCATACGGCCCGCCTGATGTGAAGCGGTTACCGTAGCCATATTAACGCTCGCATCATAAAATATCGTTCGCGCGCAGCCACCTTCGCTGCCAATGCAGCATCTCCTTCCTTTCTGGTGACCTCACTCACTCGCAGGAACACAACAACCCTCAAGGGAATTGTTATTAGGCTGCGGTATTCTGTGAGGTGGAGGTACATTCCCCAGTCGGGTAGCTTACAATTACGCTCCCTACCTCTCTTTTCGCCAGAGCTTCGTCCGTCAGTCAGCAGGGTGTACCGCGTGCAGGTGAAGTTGTCTTAGGTTCAAAGATGTTGACGAACCACTTACACCCCAAAATCCCTTGTGAAATCGCACTGAACATGACCACATCGATTTCAAAGTGAAAGAACTCCCTGCTGATGGCAAGCGGTTATAGGAAGAAATTGTTGGCATCATATCAAACAACTCCTCTGAAAATGTTGAAACAATGCCAAAAAGTTTCATTTATCCCAGTTGATTGGAATGGCTAGTTTGGTTGGAACTAAACGCTTGTTTGAACACTTTCTGCGATTCAAACGTCATTTCACACGCAAAGAGATGCAGACGAGTTCAGGCAATTGGCTCAACTCGTCTGCATCAATTGAAAATCACTGACCTGTTTCATTTGCACTGGTTCCAAACGTGTGTCAATAGTCTTTACGTAAACTGCTTTTCCAAAAATTTTTTATTTAGCAACCTTTTCAATGAGGTGCAAATATTGATGACCAATTTTATACATGGATCTGAGGGGTGATGGTATTTCTTAAGTAACGCGCGAGCAACTTCTAATAAAAAAAAAAAACCGGACAAGTGCGAGTCGGACTCGCCCACCGAGGGTTCCGTACGTTGTATAATTATTAAATTTGATATTTTTCATTATAAATAAGAAATAATGCGTCGAAAAAAATAAATAAAATATATTTTGCAATGTGTACATCAAGCCCTTTCATATGATACCCCATTTGAACTAGTAGTTTCAATTTGAAATTTCGACATCCTATAAAAAATATAGACCCCCTATTTTTTAAGATCTATTTACAAATGTATAGTTTTGAGATTTATTCCTGTACTTGTAGTCTATAACGATGTTACTTGCCAAATTTCATAGTTCTAGGTCAACGGGAAGTCCCCTATAGGTTTTGATTCCCTTGAGAATGTGTCGAAATATGCGTTTTTTGCTGAATAAGCGGCCGTAACTCTTTTCTACGTATACTTAGCAGTTTGATTTTTTTACAACTTCATGGGACCGTAGACCTGAGTATACAGTTTAAATTTCAGCTTGATACCTCCACGACGGACAACAAAGTGATCTTATAAGGGTTCCGTTTTTCCTTTTGAGGTACGGAACCCTAAAAATAAAAAAAATACTTGGTAATTCTCCCATGTTACTACCAAATCAGAATACCTAGTATACTACCCCAGATGAAACATGCAACGAATTCAATATGTCGTCCCGCTCCCGTAATCTATATTGAAAAACTTTAGTGTCCAGCTTTCTCTTCTCTACAAGACTGAAGTTAAGTTCTATGTGGAGTATTATATCTCTTTAATAGTTCCGCATATTACCTTCTTGAGGCTCTCGACAAATTGTAGCGATGGGCTCATCGATGAAGAAGTCACCAAGGCCCTAAAACCACTTCATCTTTGTAGAGATATTTACTCGCTAAGCGTATTTTATCGCCTCTACCATGGTGAGTGCTCTAAAGTACTGTTTCCCTCATTATGGTATCAAACCTAATATAATAGTGTAACAACCTTTTTTCATTATATGTAACTTATTACAAACAGCGCTACGTTTGTGAATTCATTCAGAGAACACGAAAACAGATCAATTCTTTCCGCTATTTCGTTCAGAGTGGGCAGTGCACGCGTAAGCGGTGCTTTGACGAGAAGGTCGGTGCGGCCGCGAGGCACTGCCAGCAGCTGCGGCCGGCGGCGACGCCACACGTATCTGTCTGGGACACATAGACCGGTAACACTCAACAATTGAGTATTGCTCGTTTTGCACCTAATTAATTTAAACATGTAAGATGCTAAATACAACTCCCTGCGTACCCGCAGTTCGTTATACCCCACCATACCCAGTACAAATAAATTAGGGTACATGAGGGGATAAAAAGGATATACCCCATACTTCCTTAAATATATACATCTAATGAATTTATTTTGAATACGCTCCAACATAAGGCTATATTTAGCTTCATGCGGAGCCCAAATAACTGCGTTGCATTCCAGATTGCTTCTAACCAGCGCATTGTACAAAGCGACGATCGCTCCAATATTTGCAAAACCATGCGCCCAACGAAGTATAAAGCCCAAATATATAATAGCCATGGCTAAAGACGCAATGACACGCCTGCAGGGAATCTGGAAAAACCGAGGAATAAGTTATAAAACAAAAACCCGGTTGGTCCGAGCCTTAGTATTCTCTATTATTCTCTATGGAGTGGAGACGTGGACTATCCGAGCAAGAGAGAGACAGAGAATAGATGCACTAGAGATGTGGTGCTGGAGGCGGATGCTCCGAATACCATGGACGGCCAATCGCACAAATGTATCTGTTCTTTCTCAACTCGGCATTGAGACCAGATTGTCCACCACGTGTATGCTTTCTTATTTCGGCCATGTGATAAGGTGAGGAGATGGCAGCCTGGAAAGGCTTGTTATTGTTGGCAACACCGAAGGCAAGAGAGCACATGGCCGTTCACCAACAAGATGGTCTGACCAGGTGAAGGGGGCCGCCTCCTTTTCTAAATTCTATCAGGCAGTGAAGGCCACTTCGAACAGGAATCGATGGAGACAGATTGTCCGTTCGCGAGGTTCCTGTGACCACGATCCTCAGCAGTGAGGGACCGACTGAAGAAGATATACAGCCGAATTTAGAACCTCCTCCTTTTATGGAGTCGGTTCAAAAATCAAGCAAATTGCACATTAAAATAAGAGCACACAATGTAAATTTATTCCTCTATAAATTCCGTGACACGTGTATTGTAATTACTCGTAACATACAGTGCAAAAGGATTTTGCATTCGTTCCACAATTTGCTTTATATAAAGCCATTTACATTTTTCCAACATTTATCCCTTTTTAACGCTTATACTCGTACTAAATTGATGGTCGTAGTTGTTAACATAAAATCGTGGCTCCAGTGACACTGTTTTGTGTTTTCTAATACCTAACACCAAACATCTAACAAAACAGGTAACTTTCACACAAGGGAAATTGTTATTTGTAAATATGTTTAAATTGAATAAAAGAATAGGTTCCCCAAAAGATGTTTATTCTATAGCCATCACAAGTAGAATCCGACGGAACTCCTTCTTAATTATTTCTGAATTATTATGTTACCGTAAAACTAAATTACGACGATCTCGGTGGTCGACTGGTTAGGAATGGCCACTTTGACTCCGAGGTCGCGGGTTCGATTCCCGCACAAGACAAACATTTGTGTATAAGAACATGTCTGTTTGGCTTGGTCTGGGTGTTTACTATGTATTATAAGTATGTATTTACAAAAAAAATGTATTTAAGTACCTTTATCAGTTGTCTAGTACCCATAACACAAGCATTGCGCTTAATTTGGGACTAGATGGCGCTGTGTAAATTGTCCAGAAATATTTATTTATATTTATTTATAAATAACGTGTATATTACATTTGGTTGTGGTATTCTGTGAGATGAAGGTACTTCCCTAGTCGGGCAGCTTACAAAATAAATACTCTGTGCCCTCTCTTTCATCTTCTTTCTGCATCTTTCCGGCAGGGTGCACCACGTCAGGCGAGGTTGGCTTTGGCTTCAAAGATCGTGGTGAGCTATTTACGCCCCCACCACACATAAATCTGTTTTCCTTCTTCATAGAAGTTGATAATGCTATTATAATCAAATTCCAAAAGCTTCTTACCCCTACTACTTTCGTCTGATTTTACGTTTACGTTGTGAGTTCCAAGGCAGCCATAGTTTTACGTGCAGTAGACTTCACTGTTCATTGCCGTTTTTGGTGGTCGCCGCTGTTAATTCTGCCTACATAGTAGTGGGAATATGTGGTGGGCCCCCACGTCTCGTGCCAAGAAATGCTATTATCGGATATATTTATCGTTCTTTTTACGATAATAGGCTATTTGACAATGATCAAAAATTGTATAAATTATTTAACAGTATCGTAAAATACACAAAACTATAAAGATCTGTAAACTTTCATTCTAATATCTTCCGTCCGACTTATTTTAGGGTCGATCAAAGTTTGGCGAGAAAACCCATTTTAAAAGTATGAAATTATTAAAAAATAATATTTCTATTGGAGAAGCAATAAAAAATACTATAACTTTTATTATGATACTAATTAGATAAACGTAATATTTAACATAACTGTCGTACAAATTTCTGATTAGATGCATACAAAATACAAACCTGTGGCGTCATAACTCAGTAGCCTTATGTATGGAGCGTTTTCGGGAAAGTCCTTATTTGTGATTTTCAAATTAACATATCTCGAGAGATTTTTGTGCTATCGAAGTAATTCTTTCACCTATATTATCTATATAATATTATTGAGACGTCCCTACATATGAAACAGAAAAAAATGTTGGGCAAATAGCCTATTTGATGATGATTAATGAAAAGCAAAGAAAAACGACAATAAATTAAATCTTCAACACGTGTATTGTAATTAACATATAAAATGTTTCAAAAGGATTTCCACGTTCATTCCATCGGCCGTTCATTGCATCGCACAACCCATTAACATTTTAACCGCAGTAACTGTTTTTGTCAGTCGTTTGTTGAGAAATTATTCTCATTTGTCGATTGTTTTTGTAAAGAAATGAATTTTATTTTTTAACAATGTCGGATGTCGCTTTGGATCCAGTGCAAAAATTGAATGAAATCGAAAAATAATAAGTAATAAGTTATTGATCAATATCTTTGAACGAAAATTAACCTCGTCTGCACGTGGTGCACCCTGCAATTTGGCGAAAAGGGTAGGGCACAGCGTTGTTTGTAATCTGGCCGACCAATGAAATACCTCCAGAATACTGCAGCCAAAAAAAAATTTCTTGAAGATTGTTGTGTTCCTGTGTGTGAGTGAGGTCACCAGAAAGAAAGAAGTTGTTGCGTTGGCACCGGGGTGGCAGCGCGCGAGTAATATTAACAACTGTCCTGAGTTCACGGCGCGTTTTGCACGGCAGTTGAGCTTCACTTGACTAGCCATCTCTTTAGGCTTTTAATGCCTTATTTGCCATATTGCTGTCTCTCACATTGCTAAGAGGGGAAGTCAAATTCCAAAAGCTTCCTACTCCTACTAATTTCTTCTGATTAAATTCGTTGTGAGTTCCAAGACAGCCGTAGTTTTACCCCCGGGACTGCAATGGACTTCATTGTTCATTGCCTTTTTTGGCGGTCGCCGCTGTTAATCCTGGCTACACAAGAGACACAGTGGTGGAAATGTGTGGTGGGCCCCCGTCCCATTATAACTGTCCTGAGTATCCGCTTCGCAACAGACGAGTTGTATGCTTGTTTTCCACTCGAAGTATCGTTTTTTTTATATGAGAGGGGGAAACGAGCGCGTCACCTAATGGAAAGCAATTACCACCGCTCATGGTGATCAGCCAAGGCAAGGGGTCACCGATTCGTTACTAGTCTATACTTCTTCCTTTCTTGCTTTATATGTATAAAAAAAATCCAGAATCGATGAACTGTTTGCTGAACACAATCGGAGGTCCAAAACTCCGCTAAGTCGTGTCATGATTAAAAGAATGAGAGCTGGCTGCAATATGGAGGAGGCTTATCTATTTGGGAGACCAACTGACCGTCTTTCTGTCGGTTGTGAAACAACGAAGTTTTGACTAGTTAAACCTCAGGTATCTCATCTCCCTCTTCAAAAGCAAGTCGAGCTTCGCTCTTTTTACCCGCGACGGAACGGAGACGGTATATGCGTTTGGGGTGCTAGGATGTTTGTGCAAATCAATGTTGCCAATTATCTCCAAAACTACGAGTCCGATTTTGATGCGGTTTTCAGTGGTGGGTTCGGGTTTGATTGGTACATGTTCTTAGATAGGTGTTATAGTTACAACTCATCAGGGGGCGCTGCAGTACACATTTGTTTGTGCAACCAATGTTGCCATTTATCTCCAAAACTACTAGTCCGATTTTGATGCGGATTTCAGTGATGGATTCAGGTTTGATTGGAGTATGTTCTTAAATAGGTGTTACAGTGACAAATCACCAGAGGGCGCTGCAGTAAACATTTGTTTGCGCAAAACCAAAACTACTAGTCTGATTCTGATGCGGTTTTCAATTGTCATAACTGTGCATGCTCTCTAAAAAGTTTGAAATAAAAACAAAATTTAAAAAATTAAAAAACCCACGACGGTTAAAACGTAGTTGAAAAAGGATAAAATAATTTTGAAATAAAGAATTTATGCTATGAACTTAATAAAAAAAAAAAATCAAGAAAATCCGTCGGGGGCTGCTTACAACATAAATATAAATAAGTATACAAGTTACTATAAAACTGCCAAACTAGTTCATTAAATGGCAGCCCCAACGGATTTTCTTGGGTTTTTTTTATTAAGTTCATAGCATAAATTCTTTAAGTCGGGGTTTCAAAATTATTTTATCCTTTTTCAACTACGTTTTAACCGTCGTGGGTTTTTTCAAAATTTTTAATTTTGTTTTTATTCTCTCTCTAGTTGGCAGGATTGAAGTGTTCTAGGCTGTAAGATTCAAATGTGGCCTAGGTGTGTAGGTACTTGCAGTCGATAAGTTTTGTTTAATGATATTTTCAAACTTGTTTCAGTTAAGAATCCATAGGAGATCTAAGATATTTTTACATATGTATGCGTTCTACCTACCTCCATTGTAGCAATAAGAAAGCAAGGTAATTGCCCGTCAACGGCAGCAAGACATTAGTGCTAATCAAAACAATAATTGAAAAGTGTCTTTCTATGTGTTGACGTTCTTTATCTTTATAACCTTATTCATCCCACTACTGGGATGTATCCCATTCGATTGAGGAGAGACCTGTAGGTCTCTTCTCAATCGAAGGTTTTAGAGCATACTCTACCACGCTGCTCAACTGCGGGTTGGCGGAGGCCAGTGTTTTTTTAAGCCGCCTAAAGCCGAGTCAGTGACCTTGGCTTAACGACTATCATCTAATGACAACAGCCGGGACCAATAGGTTGACGTACCCTCCGAAGCACGGAGGCACTCGAGATAAATAAACCCATCTATGGACACGCTACGGTCGACGTTGGTTAACCTGCTTGTTCAATTAGACTGACAGGCGCAACGACGCCATCGAGCTCCTCGTTTCTTTGCATAGATACTGTTACACATGCGTAGATATTGAATAAGCGCTATGTAGGCAGCTTTTACTGTCGTGATGTTCGCCCGTTTATATATAAAAAAATCACAGAACGAAAATTTACGTAGAAATAAAATACTCATATTGCTAACATAAATTATATTAAAGTGGCCGCATAACTTAGAAATAATTTAGTGACTATTCTACTAAAATAAACTACATGATCTTTTGGGAATCCGCGAAATAAGTTTCACAGCGGTTCTTTTGGTTGAATTCTTCCAACAGAGATATGTCTAGATGCCTATTTATAACACTAGTCACTCTACAATCTTGAGCAGCTAATGCATGGTCGCATTGCAAATCATAAACTTTAACAGGCTGTTTGGTATATTTGGATAAGTTGTAATCATAGGGGAGTGGAGCTGCCTTTGGATGAGGTATTCCTTTCATCAGTACCAATTCTGATTCCAATACGAAGTTAGGTTCATACTTTCTACTCAACAATATCCTTCTGTATGCAGAATTCAGCAAGGTTCTCTTGTATTCGTGAGAGTATTTGACATTCCTGAGTGTGATTATGCAGTTCTCAACTTTCTGATGCCAATCATCAATCTTTTGCAGTTCTTCGGCTAATCCTATGTTGTCTTCGCCAGACATGAGTTTGTACATGTGTTGAATTATCGTGTTTTGTAGTTCGCTATCAGATAGATTGCCTAAATAAGCATCCAGCTGGACTCGTAATGCATCTGGGCTGCTGTCCAAGCAGTACACGATGCCGACGTGACCTGTAAAATATATGCGAATGTTTTGTTTAGAGCAATGCAATTTAAGGTGACTAAACGTGGTGAATTTCTGCAGTAATAGATTTTGCACAAACGTGTCTCTTGAATTTTTACAGATTTTCGTGTATGTTTGGCTCATCATCATAATCAGCCTGTATTTACCCACTGTTGGATATAAGCCTTCTCCAATGCTTTCCACCAGATACGTTCCTCCGCCTTCCGCATCCAGCCGCTCTCAGACGCTTTCTTAGGGTAATCTGACTATCTAGAAGGAGGGCGCCAAAGTATGTTTGGTTATTGCCTTTGAAATAATATCCTTGTCAATATTACTTGGGAATAATATACATTGTATGTATTTCATTAGCTAAAAAAAATTTTTTTTTGTTGATTTTATATTAATTTTATACTAGCTTCCACCCGTGGCTTCGCCCGCGTTTACTTTATTTTTAAATAAAAAGTATCCTATGCCCTACCTTTGAAAATATATGTATATAGTTTTATGAAGATCGGTTGAGCAGTTTCGACTTGCAAGCGTAACAAACAAACTCACATTCACATTTATAATACTAAGTAGGATGTAGACAGCGTTTTGAATTTGAAAGGTAATTGATACGATGATAGCTCGCGACCTATATGTGGTCTATAAGTTACGAGCGCCGCTTCACACCAGGCGGGCCATGCATGTATACTGTGGTGTGTGAACACCTTTATAAAACATATGATTAGTATATAAGTCAAAACTCCAATGTATTAAAAAGAGTAGTAATAAATCCGTTGCAATGAACACATCCTATTATTGACAAATTGCATACCTCATATGGCGACCCTGCCAGGATTCGAACCTGGAATCTTCTGATTATTTGGATTATTCTGATTTTGTTCACTTTTAATTGACCATATTTATTTTTGCACTATGTAATTCAATATTTATGTTCAAATATTTACAGACACCAAAAACATTTTCCATGTCCTTTTTAAAACATTTATTAACCTTATTCATGGCTGAACAAATCAGTAAAGAATTTAAATGAAATAACGACTGTTTGCAATGGATCAAGTTTTCTCGTTTATTTGCAGTTGGTAATTAATATAGCCCGTTTATTTACCTTCCTTCTCGAACAAGGCTGCCAACTCTAAAGCAACATTGACTCCAAACGAATAGCCCAATAGATAGAACTTTGATTTCAGCTCGAACCTCTTCTTCATGAACTGAAAGTGGAAATTAATTAATAAACAATGGAACTTTTACACAGAATGTACTTGTTTTGCCGTACTTTGTTTGTAGACGTATATTCATCATCATCATCAGCCTGTATCTACCCACTGCTGGATATAAGCCTTCCCCATTGCCCAATGCCTTCCACTAAATACGTTCCTCCGCCTTCCGCATCCAGACTCTTTCTTAGGCGTGAAACACACGGCGGGGCGGGCCGGGTCGGTCAAATTGACCGCGAACGATAGTGCAAAGGCACAGTATTACCACACCCTGGCCACTTCATACAAATGTCATGTCGTTCACTACTACAGAGACAATGACCGGCGGCGCGGTCTTTTTGCCCTCCGTGTGCGTTAATTCCCTTTGCCACAGTTTTAAAAATAGTAATACCACAGTATAAGTAATAGTACTACTATATGGCCACTCCCTGCCGCTCTCTCGTGTCGACCTCACCTCCACTTTGAGACAAATCAGGAACAGTTTGTATGGCGCCGCACGCACACAGGCTCATTCGCACTCTGCACAGACGTCATTGTTTACGTAATAGTAAACGACGCGACATTTGTTTGGAGTGGTCGGGGTGTGGTTATAGTGAGCCAATCTTAAAAGATAGACATATGCTGTCACGGACGTTTTTTTAGAACTTTTTAAGATGAATAATTTCGTCGTATATAGTTGTTGTTATAATTGTTGCGTTATAGCTCTCAAAAGGAATATTTTTTTCTCATTTTTGCAACATTTTTCATTGGTGGTCCGCTCCTATTGGTGGTATCGTGATGTTAGGCTCTCTAACACTATAAGATTTTTTCCATTCGAATGAGTTCCTGACACTGGAATTGCGCTTAGCGCGGGTATTCATAATTCTTACCTTCATGATGCTGGCCGCCATTTGAGGAATGCTCTCATTAGTAAGATCTGGAGCCAGTTGGAAGACCATGGACTGTACTTTAAGCCTTTCGCAGACTTGCGAGAATATTTCGTAGTGTCCTTCGAATCCAGGTATAAGCATTAAATATGCTGCCTTTGGATCTAATTCTTCTTCTTTCTATAAATTATAAAAAATACAATAAGAATTGAAAATTACCTGGAAAGCCCAGCACGATCTTTAGAGTAAAAGCCAACTTCACCTGCATGATGTGCATCCTGTCGACTAGCGAAAGGGGCTCTGGCAAAAGAGAGGTAGGGTATAGCGTATTTGTAAGCTGTCCGACTGGGGAAGTACCTCCATCTCACAGAATACTGCAGCCAAATAACAATTCCCTTGAGCTTTATGTTGGGAGCATTAATGTGGCTACGGTAACGGCTTCATATAAACCAGACCGAATGCTTGTTTACCACCCGACGTAGTATAAATAAAACCGGCCAAGTGCGAGTTGGACTCGCGCACGAAGGGTTCCGTACCATTATCTATAGAAATAGCAAAAAAAAAACACGTTTGTTATATGGGAGCCACCCTTAAATATATGTTTTATTCTGTTTTTTAGTATTTGTTGTTATAGCGGCAACAGAAATACATAATCTGTGAAAATTTCAATTGTCTAACTATAACGGTTCATGAGATACAGCTTGGTGACGGACGGACGGACGGACGGACAGCGGAGCCTTAGTAATATGGTTTGTTTTTTACCCTTTGGGTACGGAACCCTAAAAAGGAAAGTTTCTCGAAATTTACCAGAAAAATACCAATTTTGAATGTTAAAGTTTCGGATAAAATAGTCCAACTAATCTTGTTTCCCTATTCAAACTTTGGACCCCCGTTTTACCTGCTTAGGGGACGAATTTTGAAAAATCCTTTCTTAGTGCACCCCTAGACGTCATAAGGAACCTAAGTGGCAAATTTGGAATCTCATCAGCAGTCAATCAGTCAGAACTTTGAATTTTATATATATATATATATATATATATAGATAAGTCTGTGTAATTACTTTTTTAAATAATTTTGTATACATTTCACGTTTATAAAAAAAAAAACGGTCTTGTTTTCAGATGGAAGTACATAAGCGGCGGCGCGCGAGCGATATTTTATGTTGCGAGCGTTAATATGGCTCCGGTTACCGCTTCACATGCTTGTCTGCCACCCGGCGAAGAATAAAAAAATAAAAAATAAAATAAAAACAACGTAATGATAGAAATACGATGCGATGACTTATGGTGCAGAGACTTGGACACTGACCATCGGACTGGTCCACAGGCTAAAGGTCGCGCAGCGAGCGATGGAGAGGGCTATGCTCGGGGTTTCTCTGCGGGATCGAATCCGGAACGAAGAAATTCGACGGAGAACCAAAGTTGTCGACATAGCCTTCAGAGTTTGTAAGCTGAAGTGGCAATGGGCCGGTCACATCTGCCGAGTAATTGATGGCAGATGGGGGAGGAAGGTATTAGAGTGGAGGCCGCGCATAGGACGACGAAGTGTTGGGCGCCCTCCTTCTAGATGGTCCGACGACCTTAAGAAAGCGGCTGGGAGCGGCTGGATGCGGAAGGCGGAGGATCGTATCTGGTGGAAGGCATTGGGGAAGGCTTATATCCAGCAGTGGGTAGATACAGGCTGATGAAGAAGATGATGATGATAGAAATACCTATATCTATCATTACGTTATTTTTATATCTTTCCTAGTATAGAAAAAATCTTCTTTATGTATCGTAATCGTACCTCGGTAGCGTTACTTAATAAGGAAGGCAAAGGATGCATAGGTTCCGCTGCCAAACATTCGTCTTTATCGATAAATCGAATAAAAGCTCCCAATCCTCCATCAAAGTTGGTAGTAGGAAGCATCAGACCATCTCCTATTGTTTTAAGCCTGAAAATAATTTTAACTGATTTATTATTCAAATAATTTGGGGTCACCGGTGACCCCATGCGGGCAGTTATGTAATTTTCTTCATGCTAGTAACTAAGGGTTAAAAAAATGGGACAGGGAAGTAAAGGTAAAGTTTTGGGGTGTAAGTGATCCATCAACATCTTTGAACCAAAGCCAACTTCACCTGCACGCGGTGCACCCTGCTGACTGACAAACGAAGAGGTAGGGAGCGTAATTGTAAGCTACCCGACTGGCGAATGTACACTCCACCTCACAGAATACCGCAGCCAAATAACAATTCTCTTGAGGGTTGTTGTGTTCCTGCGAGTGAGTGAGGTCACCAGAAAGGAAGGAGATGCTGCGTTGGCAGCGGGGGTGGCGGCGCGCGAGCGATATTTTACGTTGCGAGCGTTAATATTGTTACTGTAACCGCTTCACATCAGGCGGGCCGTATGCTTGTCTGCCACCCGACGTATTTTTTTTTTGTTTTTTTTTTAAAGGGGATCTTTTTCTATTCTCGAATCGAATCGTCATGGCAGGATTACACAGCCTAGAGGGATAGCCTAATACAAGCTAAAACGTCTGTCAAAGAGAATTATTATTATAATGCTGAATATTCAGGAATGAATTAAAAGCTAGGAAGAGCAAATATAATTCTATGTTAAAAACAGACAGAATAACAGACTTTAATATTAAAATAACCATCTTACCTCTTTGAGCACCGCTCCTTTGTGTTAAAAATAAATAAATATTCCTGGACAAATTACATAGCGTCATTGACCGCTACGCCATCGACGAGCTCGGTGCGTAGCGGTCAATGACGCGGCTTCGACACCAACGCTCGTGGGTTCGATTCCCACGCAGGACAAACATTTGTGTACATGAACAAGTCATTGTCTTGGTCTATGTATCATAAGTATGTACTTACAAATATATATATATGTGTATATATATATATATATATATATAATATATTTACGTATGTTTATCAGTTGTCCAGCACCCATAAAACAAGCTTCGCTTACTTTGGGGCTAGATGGCGCTGTGTAATTTGTCTGACAATATTTATTTATTTTATTATAGCGATTATATTTTATTATAGTGGGTACTAGATAACTGATAAATACCTAAATATTTTTTTTGCAAATACATACATATAGTACATAGAAAACACCCAGACCAGAACAAACAGACATGTTCAGGCGCATAAATGTTTGTCATATATGGGAATCGAACCCGCGTCCTCGGAGTAAAAGTGATCAATGTATTCATTTTTTTTATATTATGTCGAGTGGCAAACATGCCACCTGGTATAATAAAAGTTAATTAGGGTTATGACCTTCGAGAAGTCGGTCACCGTAACCTATAGACTCTTTCGACAATAGCGGCTGATGCACCAGCTTGCGTGCTGGTACCCTTAACAGCAATATCTTCTTGCACAGCAATCCTCAAGGGTATTGTGAGGTGAGGACTGTGAGGTCGTAGTTTCCCAGTCGGTATCGACATACCTTACCTCTCATTCACCAGAGCCTTGTTAACTAATCGACAGACTGCATTGTGAGTCATATACACATGAGTCATAACTAAACCTCATCTACACGTAGATGAGGTTTAGCTACTATACTCTATTAAGTTTTTTTTTTCTTTTATACAATATAGGGTGGTGAACGAGCATACAGCTCACCTGATGTGAAGCGGTTACCATAGCCATATAATCGCTCGCTGAACATGATATATCGCTCGCGCACCGCAACGTAGCATCTGCTTCCTTCTTGGTGATCTCACTTACGCAGGAACACAACAAACCTCAAGGGAATTGTTATTTGGCTGCGGTATCTATTAGGTGGAGGTACTTCCGCAATCGGGAAGCTTATAAATGATCCGCCCAAGTTCTCTTTTGTCGGAACCTCATTTGTCAATCAGCAGGGCGCACCATGTGCAGATGAGGTTGGTTTTGGCTCAAAGATTGTGGTCACTAGGTCAAAGCCACTTACACCGCATTAATTAAATTAAATGGGTCACTGACGTTTTGTGTCGCGAATGTCGACTACCAAGTTGTCAAATTAAACTACCATAATAAATTTAAATATCAAATGGTACCTTTCTATAGTCATCTTTAATATGACTTCAGTTGGATAATGAATTTTGAAGAATTCCTTAATAATTGTTTTTATTTCTTCCAAAACAACTTCATTTAATTTAAGGTCTTCAATTGTCAACTCCTCGTCGACTTGTTCCGAGTTATGTAAACCTAAAATGGATTCAATAATATAAAAAATATGACAAAATAGAAAACTTCGCAATGTACCCGTAATTAATTAAATATTAAGGATAACACAAATACCAATAATAATCAATGCTTGATCAAAATAATTGGGACTACAATGCAAGTACCCGTTATAAAATAAAAAAGAATCATCAATAACAGGAAAGGACCTGAAGATGATGATGATGACCTGATGAAGATCCCAGGGCCGCCAGACGTCACTTATTTTATGATGAGTGCATGATTGAATAGTATTAGAGTGCACTATGATCGTATGATTACCTGTTACCTTGGCCAGACGGCCGTTCTACAGGTATCAGGTAATAAAGGTACGTAAAAACACTACTCACCTGATTTAAATCTGATAGCTGATTTTTATATATATATATGTTACACAATATAGTTAAAAATCAGTAATCAATACTCCCAGACACTTCCGGCTGGCAGTACTTACTACCTTACAGACGCTTTAACGTTTCGCGTGCCGCGGTCCCATGGCGGGTACAGCGCTCCGTACAGAATTGACAGGTCGCTGCACGCGAATATAAGTGAGATTTATATTTTTTTTTTTTGAGACATTTAAAGCGTCTGTAAGGTAATACTGCCGACCGGAAGTATCTGGGAGTATTGATTTCTGATTTTTAACGATATTATGTAACATATGTAAAAACTAGCTATCAGAATTTAGATGAGATGAGTAGTGTTTTTACGTACCTTGATTACCTGATACCTGAAGAACGGCCGTCTGACCAAGGTAGCAGGTAGTCAAACGAACATAGTACACCCTAACACTACTCAATCATGGCCATTTTGTTAATCAGAAAATAAGTGACGTCTGGCGGCTCAGGGATCTCGGATTACTAGGAAAAGTTCAAGCACTGGTGCTCAAATAACAAATGATGGTTAAATAAAAAAGGTGAATTTTAATTCATTTGAGGTGAGAGTTCCAACCCACCATCTATCAACCTTTTTAAGGGAGGAATTTTGGCCGGAGGGCGTCGTATTTCGGAAGTTCCGAGGTCGGTTGTCGAATGCAATGCGATACACGTCGCCGTCTGAACATGCTGTAGTTTAAGTTAGTTTAGTATATTATGTGTATGTTAGTTTTAAAGTATTTATCTATGGACTTATCTTTATTGTTAATTGTAAACATGTAGGTCTGTAATAATTGATTTTATTTATTGTTATTAAATAAAAAAGAGTTATCAATAACGGGTCAACTAGAAAAAGACGTAACATAAATAAAAAAATACAGCTGAATTGAGAACCTCCTCCTTTTTTGAAGTTGTTTAAAAAGTGAAGGACGTAACATTGAAATTATCATATATATTTTTTTTATATACGCCGGGTGGCAGACAAACATACGGCCCGCCTGATGTGAAGCGAAAACCGTAGCCATATTAACGTTCGCAACATAAAATATCGCTCACGCGCCGCCACCCCCGTTGCCACCGCAGCATCTCCTTCTTTGTGTCTGGTGACGTCACTCACTCGCAGGAACACAACAACCCTCAAGGGAATTGTTATTTGGCTGCGGTATTCTGTGAGATGGAGGTACATTCCCCAGTCGGGTAGCTTACAATTACGCTCCCTACCTCTCTTTTCGCCAGAGCTTCGTTTGTCAGTCAGCAGGGTGCACCGCGTGCAGGTGTTGATGAACCACTTACACCCCAAAATATCAGCCAATACATATACAGAAATATAACTATTACTCTCGGTATTTCAGCATCAACCCATAATCATCCCACTGCACTGTTGAGACACGAGAAATTTTGAATTATATTGCATACTCCATCACGCTGCTCAACTGCGGGTTGGCGGAGACCAGTGTTTTCAAGTCGCTCTAAGGCCAATGACCTGGCTCAATGACTGTCATCTTCGCTTAATGACAACAGCCGGGACCGACGGCTTAACGTGCCCTCTGAAGCACGGAGGAGCTCGAGAAAAATAAACCCACCTATAGACAGGCTGCTGTCGACGTTTCTTAAATTGCGTGTTCTATTAGATTGACACGCGCAACGGTGTCATCGAACTCCTCATCATTACTAACTTCGTTTATTCACTAAGTAATTTTACCCAGAGGCGTTAGTTTGGGTAATTTATATTATTCTGTCATGTTTTTTTTTTTGCATTCTAGCATTAACGGTCGAAGATTAATATAATTCTATATTAATCTTCGACCGTTAATGTTAGAATGCAATGCAACTTTGAAAATAGGATTATAACCAATTTGTAATCAAATTTACATCTATCTATAATGACAAAATTGTACTCTAACCTTTGAAAGTAAGGGAAAAAAAAAAAATGTAAGCTTCAAAGTGCACGCATCCCTTATTTTTAAAGTTTCATTATCATAAATTACATTTAAACGTAGTTCAATGCACTGACATAAGGCTTACTTTAATTTTGTTCTCTTCTTTTGATTTCATTATAATAGGTTATTTATATTGTACTCAAAGTAAAATGTAATAAATAAAATTATTTTCACTCTGTTTGTTTTCGAAAAAATAAATAACCGTTGCAATTATTTTGCAACGCTTATTTCGACAACAACTCGTCTGAAGGCAATTATATTTTTAAGTTAAAAATTCAGAACGTTCTTTTAAAAAAAAACTATAATACTAAACTTAAAAGAAATTATGCTACATTTTTATTCTCTAATTTCATTCTTGACTTACTTACCGATAACTTTAGAAATACGCTCCACAAAGTTAGCATCCCAAAGCTTTTTCAAATTGTACGTCAATACACTACGATGCTTCAGCTTCAAACTCACATCCATTGCGTTTAAAACTGCCGAAACTGATTGTGGTTTGATATTTGATTGGAACCTGTTTGGGAATCTCTCCACCTGAAAATGATTTTCAGGAATTTCAATTTACATTTTATTTTTAGGGTTCCGAACCTCAAAAGGAAAAACGGAACCCTTATAAGATCACTTTGTTGTCCGTCTGTCTGTCTGTCTGTCTGTCTGTCTGTCTGTCTGTCTGTCTGTCTGTCTGTCTGTCTGTCTGTCTGTCTGTCTGTCTGTCTGTCTGTCAAGAATTTCTATGTCGAGAATGCGTGGAGGTATCAAGCTGAAATTTGAACTGTATACTCAGGTCTACGGTCCCATGAAGTAAAAAAAAAATCAAACTGCTAAGTTTACGTAGAAAAAAGTTACGGCCGTTTATTCAGCAAAAAACGCATATTTCTACACACTCAAGGGAATCAAAACCTATAGGGTACTTCCCGTTGACCTAGAACTATGAAATTTGGCAAGTAACATCGTTATAGACTACAAGTACAGGAATAAATCTCAAAACTATACATTTGTAAATAGATCTTAAAAAATAGGGGGTCTATATTTTTTATAGGGTGTTGAAAATTCAAATTGAAACTAATAGTTCAAATGGGGTATCATATGAAAGGGCTTGATGTACACATTTCAAAATATATTTTATTTATTTTTTTCGACGCATTATTTCTTATTTATAATGAAAAATATCAAATTTAATAATGATACTACGGAACCCTCGGTGGGCGAGTATGACTCGCACTTGTCCGGTTTTTTTTTAGGTTGGTAATGGTAATTGGTTGATGAAAAACGAACAAATGATGAAAGAGATTATATTATCCGACGTATTAATGAACCCAAAAAGAGAAATATAGAAAGAGAATTATAATATGTTGCATATAACTTTATCTGATAAATATTGTATAGAAAAGACTAAACTACACTATTCTTTAAAAAAATCAACTCTACCTTTCACTTAAATTAACCCTTTCTGATACAAAATTTGGACCATTTATGTAGTTTCAAACTTAGATAATTATATTTAATAGTTGATATAGGCCCACTTGCCAGATGTTATTTAAATATTTTTAAAATGGAAAACTTCATCTCCCCGCCTAGGTGGGATTAAAACATTTAAATCAATATTAGATAATTAAAAGTAAATCCAGTTATACTATGCAACTTTTGACAACACATGATAGACACACATCACACGACATAATCACTCTTCGTTTAAAATTTATTATACTGTTCACAATTAGTTTCTCTAGGTACCTGTAATACGAGTATTGTGGATTGAATTTCTAGGAAATTATTTATGCAAATGAACTCGTAACCAAACTAGCTCGCAACAACTGAAAAGCCTTTATTATAAACCAACCAACACAAACACTATGAACAGTAAGTATGTTTCAAATTCCCAACTACATTTTAACTAATTAAAACATACCTCATCCATTGCAATGCGAAGAGTTAGAGCCGGTAGTCCGAGTTCGTTGCGCGCTTCGCAAACTTTCTCGCAAACAGAAGCAGCGTATTCGTCCGAAGCGTTTTGTGCGAAGCACGTTATGACTACGAAATGGCTAGAAAAAGAACATTGAAGTGAATGTTTTGTGTTTAGCTGACGGTGGAAAATTTGATTAAATAATAGGTATAGCTATATGATATTTGTACCGATAATTATTTAGAGTAGTTATGGATGGAAAGAGATGGTGTTATAAAACAGGAAAAAGTATGTAACAAATACACTACCCTGTGCTTCTATAATACCTGAAACATTTATTGGATAACTAGAGGCACCTATATTGGATTAAAAAAAAGAGACAATAAAGAACTGATTAAAGCATAAAATAAAGAGGAATGTGTCTAAATACGGCGAAAATGGATCTATCAACCAATGCAAACAGCTAGTACTATTATTAGTTTACTTAAAAAAAAAATACAGGAAGTTTTATTGAATGACAATCATGTAGTTGTAATATAATAATCAACATTTTGTTTCTTAGAACAAAACAAGTAACTGACTTACCTTTTTGTGTTACTACCGCACGTATGATTATACCTTTTTTTAATATCGCTTATGCTTATAGGTAATTAATCGTATAAGACAGGAAACAACTATGTGTGTGTCAGAGATACAAATAAATGTTTCATTCATTCATAGTATTGCCTGGAAGAGATCTATTCTCACCTCTATATATCCCTGACATATCTCAATTTATGCAAGAAAGGATCATATTGTCACACCACAGCCTACAAATGTCGCGTCAGTAACTACTACATAAACAATGACATCTGTGCAGAGCAAGAATGAGTGTTTGTGTGTGCGGTGCCATAGAAACTGTTCCAGATTCGTCTTAGAGGGGAGGTGAGGTGGATAAGAAAGAGCGGCAGGGAGTGGCCATACTGTACGTAGTGCTATTACTTATACAGTGTTATTATTATGTATAAAATCCTACAGTGAAAGTTCTTATAATTTGTTGGATAACTAAAAAATACAAAGACTAAGAAATAATTACCTCAGTTCAGGGCAATGATTCCTTGAGATCAAATCTAAGTTGGACACGATTAGAGCATTCTTATTGAACTTTTGCACAAAATCTTGCGGTACAGCGTTTTTCTCCTCCATTTTAGAGTCTTGGACGAAGAAAATCCCTTGAATTACTCCTAATTTGGTCCCTTCCTTGAATAAGTTAGTACATCCCGTCTGAGTTTCAAGGTTCTCTGATGAAAATTTCACTGATACGCCGAATTTTCTCCACGATCTAGAAAATAAGCTTTGCTATTTAAACCGCCTTGTATTATTAAGCAAAGAGCTCGATGGCGTCATTCTTCATGCCATTTTAAACGATCACTCAAGTAACATCGACCACAGCTTATTTGATTAGATTTTTGCACTCAAAAACTCGATGGGAATCGGCTAGGCGGTAGAGCCCTTGCTCTTAGCTGCAAATATGGCTTCTAGATAAGCGCACTTTTAAACTACAATCGGGACTAACCCACCACCGCATCTCCTGTGTAAGCAGGATTAACAACGGCGACCATCAAAGAGGCAATGAACAATGAAGTCCACTGCAGTCCCGCGGTTAAAACTACGGCTGCCTAGGAACTTTTAAACAAGTGTATTGTTACTCAGCATTTATTTTATTCTTGGAAAGAATTGAAGTTGTTACTCACGCCAGTTTGAGATGTATGTACCCAGTAGCTGTATTGGATTTCATATGTAGGACGAGTTTCTGCGCTCCTCTCTTAACGAGATGGTCGACTAGCTCGATAGATAATGCATTATTATTTGTTATAACGACGTAAGTGCCTTTTGAGGAATAATTCATCCTAAAATCAAAACAATTTAACACTTAAATATTAGGATCAAAAATTGGAGTTACGTGCCACAAATAAGAAAAAAAAAGTATGCTGCCGAATAGTTTTTTTCTCGGGCAGTTAAAAAATATGCTATGCCCAACCTCTCTTTTCGCCAAAACATCTTTTGTCAGCAGGGTGTCCCACGTGCAGGTTGGCTTTGGTTCAAAGATGTTGACGAACCACTTACACCACTCTTACATTCAATACAACTTTAATTGCAATCATAAATTATTATATACATATACACATACATCATCATCATCAGGTCATTTTTTAGTCTCCACTACAGGAGCATGACTCTATCTTGTCCGTCATAGACAGGAGGAGGAGGTCTAAACCTTATCCAGTATACCCAGAATATCCCACCAAAGTTTCATTGCAATCGGATGAGCGTTAAACGAATGCATAAAGGACGTACAGACAAACATTCATTTTTATATATATACCATACCTGGGTACAACACTAATCCCCTGACTCATAGTACTGGGATCCTTCATTCTGATTAAAACTTGGCCCCTCTGCGCATTACTTGATATAACTCTGAAGGCTCTATTAACTTCCGGTGGCGAGTATACCATTCGCATCAGCGGTTTGACCACTCCAGTCGCAATATTTTCGCTTAGCATCAGTTGCAATCGCTAAAAAATATTAAAGCGACAAATTAATGTTGGGAGAAATTCTTGTGTAGAATAATATATCAAAACATAACAGTAATATAAAAAAAACCGGCCAATTGCGAGTCGGACTCGCGCACGACGGATTCCGTATCATTAAAACGGCAAAAAAAAAAAACATGTCTGTTGCATTGCATGAGAGCCCGCCTTTAATATTTGTTTTATTTTAATTTAATTAATTATTTTTAAACTGAATATATAACGAAATTTTGATATTTCAAGCGTCTACCCGTAGCCGTTATGAATATCAAGCAAAAACGAGCAAAAAAAATAAATCAATGTATGGTAGCCCCCTTAAATATTTAGTTTATTCTATTTTTTAGTATTTGTTGTTATAGCGGAGACAGAAATACATCATCTGTGAAAACTTCAACTTAGTAACTATCACGGTTCAAGAGACACAGCCTGGCGACAGACGTACGGACGGACGGACAGCGAAGTCTCAGTAATAGGGTCCGTTTTACCCTTTGGGTACGGAACCCTAACAATTGTAGTATGGCAGGCGTCCGTCCCTGTACTGTAATAGACCATTACCTTGAGAATAAGAATAAGAATAAGAATAATTTATTTGTTAAACATAGGTGTTTGATGTTCACAATGGTGTTGGTTTATATTATTAACAGATCTCTATGTTTTGCCCACAGGCATACAAATGTTCATAAACATAATACTTTACAAAAGTCAGGCTTTGTGGATATAATATTGTCATTATTAATTAAATTTTCATACAAAATTAATTTATACACAGAAATGTCACAAAATTCCATGCACAGTAATCTTTGTATCAAATAATTATAATAAATGTATGTCACAATATATAAAAAATGTCAAAAAATAAAAAATTATAGTAATTAATTAATAACCAATTATCACATTGTTGTATCATTTAGAAAATCATTAATAGAGTAATAACATTTGTCGATAAGTATAGCAGACAATCTATTCTTAAATATTTGTAATGGTAACAATGTCAGTTGATTGGGTATTCTATTATAAATCCTGCTTGCCATGCCCAGGATGCTTTTTTTAAATAGACTTGTTTTACAAATTGGCGCACTGAGTTTGTTTACATGCTGTGCACGCGTGGGATTTCGTCGGTTATTAGAGAATTTTGCAAATAACTCTGGATTACTTTTCACGAATATTGCCATTTCGTAAATGTACAATGAGGGGAAAGTCATGATTTTCCTTGACTTAAAGATTGGTATGCAACTGTCATCTACTTTGAGTCCAAACATTGATCTAATGCACCGTTTCTGAGACTTGAAAATGCTATCCCGTTCATTACAGTTACCCCAAAATAGTATTCCATATCTCAGCACAGATGCTACCAGACCATGGTAGGCCGTTACGATAGCTTCAGGCATAACGGTTTTATGTAATTGGAATAAGGCATATGCGGAGCTATGCAGCTTTTTACATACTTCTTCTACTTGGGGTTTCCATGTTAACTTATTGTCTATTAATAAGCCTAAGAATTTAATCTGTTGCGTTTCATCTAAACTATGACCACCATAGTTAACATGTATGTTACTATGTTGAGGTCTCTGAGAAAAATGCATAATTTTTGTTTTGTTTAAATTAATTATTAAATTATTTGATTTTAACCAAGTTATTATGTCATTCAGTGTATTATTTATGTCATTATTGTATTTTATTTTATCGGTGCATTTTATAACTGCGGTGCTATCGTCAGCAAATAGAATCATTGGTTGGTTGGTAGCTTTTGGTAAATCATTTATATATATATTGAAAAGTAGAGGGCCTAATACGCTTGTCCAGAATTAATTTCCATAGACCATATAATTTGCAACACATTATGAAGTAGTCTCAATGCTTGTCAAGACCCGCTCATGGGTATCTTGTTCCATTGATACATCCAGAAGCGGGTCACGGCGGACATCCAACATTACATTAACATTTTTGTTTGCTTTATTTCACTTCGCTGGCCTTACCCGTGATTAAAAAGAGATACAAATAATCGTAAAAAAATAGGATTGCAAAACTAAAGCTATCTTGGAACACCCACACCCAATTTCGGGCAGTAGTTTTTATGTGATGTGGGAACAAACATACAGATGTTTTAAAAATAATAGTCTTATTTTAAAAACCTACATAATATGTAAGCGCAGACATCGTACAGTTAAAGATTTAGTGTCTGTAAAGATTTCAGCTACAATATACAGAGTAGACGTAGCTGTTGCGCGGCCAACATATACAGGGCTCTTTTGCGTATATTCGCTGCTTGCGACCAATGCTTGCCGACGATCCCTCAAGTGTTGATTTTTCGTGCACAAACTAAAGGTAATTTGGCGGAAGCTGCAAACAGCAATCACACGTTGGCGGAGCATTGGTCAAACTCGGAACAACGTGTACTGCACATACTCATAATTCATCATAAAAACTATTTGCAAATACGAACGTAGTCTCTCTGGTAACGTTACATTATATAATGCTTGCACTTTGCCAAAAAAAAATCGGGTGACGGTTCCACGTCTAGCAATTAACGTACACTCGTGGAATTGCATAACGTTATACGACTTGTTTATTAAAAATTAAATTATTTTGTTGTGTTGTTTGTTATTGTGTTGCGTGTTGTTGTTGTGTGTTAATGTTTATTAAAATATGAGTTGTGTATTGTTTTATAATTTCGTTACATTATACTCGTACAACTTTATTAAAATTCACGTGACCCGCTCCGTCTTTGCACGAGTCCAATTAAGAGAAGGTCCCACTGCTGGGACACGGGTCTCCCATTAAAGAGATTTAGAGCATACTCCACCACGATGCTCAACTGCAGACTGGCGGAGGTCCGTGTTTTCAAGTCGCCTAAAGGCCACTCAGCCTATCGATCATCGAGCTAATATTGAATATAGATGCGTATAATATGCATTGCGTACAAATCAGATTAAATCATTTTTCAAAACTTCTCTGCTTATACTTTCTCATTCCTCATACTTTGATATTTTTTTTTTTTTACATTTAGGGTGAGGTCAAACGAGCGTAATTTTTGAGTTGTGTAATTTTTGAGTTGTGAGTCGCGTAATTAACGACGGTTTCATATAAATATTTATATGAAACCGTCGTTAATTACGCGACTCACAACTCAAAAATTACGCTCGTTTTGAGTGTACAGCGACGACGTAAAATGAATTCGTCATCATGTACACTCAAAATCATTTTATAAATATACAATAGACAATATACACAATATACAATAGACAAGGACAAGACAAACGTTTGTGTATATAAATATAATATCTTTGTCTTTATCTGGTTATTTTTAAATATGCATCAGAAATCCAGGTACCCACAGTGCTTTGCTTAGTTTGCGACTAGATGACATTGCAAGATTTTTTCAGGTACATTTATTTATTTATTTTCAAAATTATGTAAACGAACATGTGAGTCACAGCTATCACCATCACCCATGGAGATCAGCAAAACCAAGGGATCGCCGATCCGTTGCCAGACTATACTCCACCCATTCTTTCTTTCCGGTGACCTTACTCACTCGCAGGAACACAAGATCCCTCAAGGAAAATGTTATTTGTCTGCGGTATTCTGTGAGGTGGGAGGTACTTCTCCAGTACCTCTCTTTTCGCCTAACCCTCGATTGTCAGTCAGCAAGGTGCACTACATGCATGTAAGGTTGGTTTTGGTTCAAAAATATTGATGAACCACTTCCACCCTAAAACTTTCATGTGCAGGTGAGGCAGGCTTTACTCCAAAACTTACACCCCGGTCTACGTTTGTCTAAGTTCTACTAATGATCTGAAATTTCATGATTTGCCAATAGCGACTGAAACAAACAAATGAGTATTCATGCAGGTGTCCGAATATGTATACATTTTGCGACGCTCCGCATCGCATACATGAATGTTTAATTGTTTGTTTTGAATGCTTATCTATATCGCCCTAAATGTTAAAAAAGTATTAATAGGAGCGATTAAATTCATGTTAGTATATTAATTCGTTGATACCGACTGTTTATTAATTATTATTAGTAATCTCTATTTTATCACGGGTCAAGTCCGGTGATTTGATAGGCTTGCATGAGGATATAGATCCAAAGCGTAGAGGCCCCTTTGAAAAGTTTGATGTAATGATTACGCCCGCCGTGTCCCGCTCCAGTATTTATCAATGGAACGTTATACCCATGAGCAGGTCTCGGCAGGCGTTGAGTGTGTTATTGCAAAGTGTGATGGAAAATTAATGGGCTATGGAGAGGAGAACTGAGTGAACTAAATACCGGGCTATTACAGGAGAGGGACGGACGCCTGCCATAACTGTTACTATTGTTATTATTATTTATCCCTAATATTATAGCAGGATATATTGCCAAAAGAACTTAAGTTCAGCTTTATTTATCTAGAGAATGGGGCAGTCCAGGACAATGCTATGTATGTGGTGATATACATAAAGACCGGTAGATTAACCCTACAAAATATCAAGCTGAGATTTGTTGGAGAATTAGTTTTATTGTTTATGGTTTTATTGATGGCTGAAAAACATAGTGACAGATTGTAGGAATTTGAATTCAAATAAGAGAATGTATTTTGTTTGGGGTTTGAGAAAATTTAGTTGTAAAGAAGTTGTCAAGAAGAATCAGGAAAAAGATGTGGTAGATTGTGGTTTATCGTTTTAAGTTTTATTTTGATGAAATATATTTTATTATGAGAAGATGAAGTTTTTAATAACATTTTAGATAGTGTGTTCCCAAAAGGTGATAGTGAATCAACCCTGTAGGAAACCCCTCTCAGCACGTTGTGATTCCGCAACAGGTCATGGGCCTTGCAAAAAATAATATTTTTTTGATTAAGAGTTTATATTAATAAATTAACATGGATTCCGAAAATATGGGTGAGAAATTTAAAACTGATTTTTATCCTATACTAAACAGTGACTGTGGTTATACCATATGGAAGAAAAAGATGCTTATTCTTTTACACGCTAAAGATTTGCATGATGTTTTGACTGCCGAATCAAAAGAAAAGGCATGTACAAAGAAAGACAATAAAGCAAAATACCTAATTATCAATAGTTTGCACGACAAATACATTAATCATATTATAGAATGTAATACCGCTAAGGATATGATTACTAAATTAGATAATTTATTTTTGGGAAATAAAGAAACACAAATTTGCACTTTATTGGAAGAATTTTATAATTTCAAAATTACAGAAAACATCATGAATGACATTAGTAAACTGCAAAATAAAGTAACAAAAATTAGGAGCCTTGATTTTCAAATGGAAGACCAGCAAGTCATATCAAAAATATTAAGCTGTTTACCTACAAAATTTGACTACTTTCGAACGGCGTGGCAATCAACTGGAAAACAAGATAGGAATTTAGATAATTTGATTTCAAGAATATTAGTGGAGGTGAATCATCAAGACAGAAAGGAGAATGATGAAAGTGAAACAACTGCCAACACGTTTTATATTAAAGACTGTTACAACTGTGGCAAGAAAGGACATGTTGCTAAATTTTGCAGAAACAGAAATACACATAACAGGATGGAATACAAGGGAAATGCACTACAATGTTTTAAATGTTTAAGAATTGGACATAAACATACAGCTTGCAAAGAAGAAAATAACTGTAGTATTTGTAAGAATGACTCACATTATACAAAATACTGCTTAGATAGAGGATCAAGTACTGTAAGTAATGTCAAATCTTTAACATTCAGTTCACATGAAATAGTTGAATTTATAATGGATTCTGGAGCAAGTAACCATATAATTAATAATGATAAATATTTACAAAATTTAAGCAATAAACAATATAGAATAGCAACAGCTGATGGTAATATACATACTGTTAATAAAGTAGGAAAACTGTACAGTAGAAATAACAATTGGACCTTCAGTGATGTTCTATATGTTCCAAAAATGATAAAAAATATTATTTCAATACCGAAGCTGACAGATTATAATTATGAAATTAAATTTTTCAGAAACCAATGTAAGGTCTACGATGATGGGGTCTGCTTTCTTACTGCGACCAGGGGCAGTGACGACCTGTACTACGTAAGAATTCCTATTGAGTATGTTAACCACATAGGAAATTCAAGGTCAGTCAACTTTTCTAGAATATCAAAAGAGGAATTTTGGCATAGAGCATTAGGACATTCCTCGATTAATAATACTAAAGGCTTAGTACGTGGTATTAATCTTGATATTAAAGATAGTTTGGACATCTGCGAAGTCTGCACGCAATCCAAGTTATGTAGAAAACCTTTCATAACAGAACGTCATAGGGCTACAAAGCCATTAGAAATTGTTCATAGCGACATCTGTGGGCCAATAGGGGTTCCAACTTTTGACGGATATAAATATTTTATTACATTTTTAGATGATTACACACACTTTATGAAAGTTTTTCTTATTAAAAGAAAAGATGAAGCATATTCTAAAATAATTAATTATATTAATGTGGCAGAAAATCATTTTAATACTAAAATTAAAACTTTTAGATGCGATAATGGGGGAGAATACTCTAGTAATAGATTAAAGAAATTTTTTGAAGAAAGGGGAATTCAAATAGATTATAATATACCATATACACCCCAACTTAATGGGAAATCTGAGCGATTAAATAGAACAATTATGGAAAAGACTAGAGCGTTACTATTTGATATGAGTTTACCAAAACAATTATGGGGTGAAGCGGTACTTACTGCAGCATATTTAACTAATAGGTGCTCGAATAGAATTAATAGTAGAACGCCGGCTGAAATGTGGTTCAACAGAATTCCAAATTTAGAACATTTAAATATTTTCGGCTCTTTGGCTTATTTTAAAAATAATAAACCTAATGTTAGTAAATTAGATTCAAGGTGCAATAAGGGTTTATTAATTGGTTATACGAATAACGGTTATAAGATTTGGGATCCAATTAATTTAAAAATACATTATTCTAGAGATGTGAAATTTGATAATAATAAAACAAAAGTTACTGAATTTTTAAAAGAATATAATTCGAGTTATAACATGATGGATTTATATAGAATTTTTTGTGATGAAAATGTTAATGAGTGTTCGGTGGATAGTGATTCTCACTTTGAGAGGGGAAACAATAGATATATTCATGCAGGGTCGAATAGTGATGGGAATACACAAGTGATAGATATTGTCGATGATTATAATTTAGAAAATAGTGATGGAATTAGTGCGGTTAATAATGATGAAGAATTTTTAAATAATAATGAAGAAAGTTTAAAGAATAATGATGAGGTTTTAAATAATAATAATAGTGAAGAAGATAATGGTGTTTGTGTAAATGAAATAGTGGAGCCAGAGATTTTAAATGAAAATGTTCAAGAAAATGAAGATGAAGATGATGAACTATTTGAAGATGCAAATGAAATAATTAATGAACAAATTCCTAGAAGAATTTTGCCTAAAAGAGAGAGAAGATTACCAGAGAGATTGAAAGATTATGATTTAGAAAGTTCGTTTTTAACTTATGGTGAAGCAATTAAAGGTGATGAGAAGTTGTTATGGCAAAAGGCCATTGATGAAGAAAAAGATTCTTTGGAAAAGAATAAGACATGGGTTATTGTAAATAAGTCAGAAGCAGAAAATAGAAAAATAATTACAAGTAAATGGATTTTTACAATTAAACCAGGTGGAAAATATAAAGCTAGATTAGTAGCAAGAGGTTTCTTACAGAAATATAATATTGATTATAAAGAAACATATAGTCCAGTGGTTAATACTACAAGTATACGTTTACTGTTGGCAATTGCGGCTCAAAGAGGATACAAGATGAAGCAATTTGATGTGAAGACAGCATTTTTATATGGAGATTTGGAAGAAGAAATTTTTATGGAAATACCAACAGGCTATAATATTGAAAATAGTAAGAATAAAATTTGTAAATTAAAGAAGAGTTTATATGGACTGAAACAAGCACCACTTATGTGGAACAAGAGGATAACCGAATATTTAAAAAAGTTAGGTTTTATACAATTAAAATTAGATCCTTGTTTGTTTTTCTGTAAAGAGAAAGAAATATATTTAGCAATTTATGTTGATGACGGAGTTTTAATCGGAAATAATATTTTACAATTAAATAATATAATAACAAAATTAGAAAAAGAATTTGAAATGAGAAAGTTTGATAAAGTTGAAAAGTTTCTTGGTATTGATATAGACGTTAGAGATAATTTTGTAAAAATATATCAAAAGACATATGTAGAATCATTAATTAATAAATATAATTATGAGAATTTGAAACCAAGTGTTTATCCGGATATTTTGATCGATACACATCAAGAGGGGAAAGGGAGTATTGATGATGTGCATCGTTATAGGACATTTATAGGTTCTTTATTATATTTAGTGAATAAAACTCGTTTAGATCTTGCTTTTCATGTTGGGTATTGTAGTCGATTTCAAGAGAATCCTAACTTAAATGATTTTCTAAATATCAAAAATTTGTTTAGGTATTTAAAAAGCTCTGTTTCGAATGGGATTACTTATTTGAGAGGGAGTGATTTAACTTTGAGAGCGTATTGTGATGCAGACTTTGCCGGTGATCCTGATACTAGGAAAAGTACGACTGGCTTTGTCATTCTGTACAGTGGTGGACCTATTCATTGGTGTTCGCGTAAACAGTCCGTGACTGCTCTGTCCAGTACAGAGGCAGAATACATCTCAGCTGCCGAATGCATTAAAGATCTATTATACGTTCAAAGATTAATTCATGAAATAACTGGTAAAATACCAAAAACGGAACTATTTGTTGATAATCAGTCGGCTATTGTATTAATTAAAAATGGAATCTTGAATAGAAGAAGTAAACATATAGACGTTAGATTTCACTTTATTAAAGAAAAAATTCAAGAAAATAAAATTGAGATATTCTACTGTCCAACAAATTCAAATTATGCGGACATATTGACAAAAGGATTAGACAGAACAAAGTTTTTAAGACTAAGGAAATATATAGTTAGTGACACTTAATTAAAAATGAACATAGTGAAGTGATTTAATGTAATGTTATAGATATAATGATAGGTTAAGGTTGTTTGGCTGATTAATTGGAAATTTAGTTTTAAGGTTGTTTTGATTGATTAATTTGAAATTTATATATTAAGGTTGTTTAGGTAGAATTATTTTAAATTAATATTTATGGGGTTATATTTATTTAGATAGATTTGTTAAGTGGGGAATATGTGTATGGGATTTAATAAGTTAGTAAATATTAATTTAAGAGGGGATGTTGGAGAATTAGTTTTATTGTTTATGGTTTTATTGATGGCTGAAAAACATAGTGACAGATTGTAGGAATTTGAATTCAAATAAGAGAATATATTTTGTTTGGGGTTTGAGAAAATTTTGTTGTAAAGAAGTTGTCAAGAAGAATCAGGAAAAAGATGTGGTAGATTGTGGTTTATCGTTTTAAGTTTTATTTTGATGAAATATATTTTATTATGAGAAGATGAAGTTTTTAATAACATTTTAGATAGTGTGTTCCCAAAAGGTGATAGTGAATCAACCCTGTAGGAAACCCCTCTCAGCACGTTGTGATTCCGCAACAAGATTTGCCAAAAATTGGTACTTATAGGGCAATGAGATATCGTCATATAGACTTCTTTTTGATTAAATTTTTCTCGTAAATTATAATATTGACACAAAAATTAGTTAGGACTAATGGTTGCCATAAAGAAAATAAAGATGTGTTACAAAAAAATTTTCGTCTGCAGATAGAAAATCCGTTCCAGTGTGCGGAAGTGCCTTAATATTCCAGTGGATAATTTAGTATTATACAATCACATCAATGTGTATTATTTTCCTATATTAAATAACTTACCTTTTTGTCCTCTGAATATTCTGGTTTGAATATTGTAGCTATGTTGATACCAGTGTAGGTCTTTTCTTCAAATAAGAATTCCATGCCAAAGCTTCTGTTTTCGTACATATCATAATGATTTATATCGTAGAACATTCCAGTAAAACCAACACATTTCATGGCAGCCTAAAAGAAAGTAAATATTTATTAGTAAGTTTATGCTTTACTAGCGACCCGCCCCGGCTTCGCACGGGTGCAATGCTGATACTAAATGTACTACAGAAGGTCTGCGCTTTGTCCTATCCAGTCCTTCCCCAGTTATAGGCACACGCCGCCGGCTCCGCGGCCGGTACCGCCACAGCCGTTATGTCCCTGCATTTTAAATGTGTAATATCTTCTAAACTATTCATTTAAATCCACTCGCGTGTCCAGGTTCGCAACCCAAGGAGGCCTCGCGTGTCCGCCGAACGGCATAACCGTTCGGCGGTCCCAAAATACGGACGATACAAACAAAAATCGTTATAACTGGCGTAATACTACAGCTATATTGAAATAAAAAATACCTATGGATAGCTTATAATATACAGAATGAGACTACATTGTCACAAATTGCTATAATTGAAGCTAAAGTAAAAAATAAACAAAGTAAAAGTCAAGTATATCAACATTTTGCTCGAAAATTTTTTTTCGAACAAGTTTTTATCAATAAACTTTTCATTTCGAAGCAATCAGACTTATATTGAAATAAACTACACTATTTCAGCTTTAAAATGACATATTAATATCTTTCGTAGGTTTACACAGTGTGGAGAAATAAAATAAATAGTATCAGTACTACTCACCAGTCACGGATTCGTCCCCATACAAAAATCACGATCGTAACCCTGCGGGCGCGCTGACATAAAATGTCATTATTTACACATACCACTATATTTCTGTTAAAAACTATTTTTTATATGTTTACAATACACTATTATTCACTTATCTTGCTTTTAAAACACTAAAATAGCATATTAATTATTGTAAACAAACAACACACACAACAGCGCCATGTTGATTTTTCCACGCGCGCCCACTTTTCGTGTTCATAAATAAACATGAGTGTTTCGAAACTCATTTAACTAAACACACACACGAAGTACACATCACAACGATTCTTTTGATATATAATAACCGTAGAAATAAACACTTTAATCACAATAAATAATTAAAATACCCGAGCCGACCGCCACCCGATATCGCCGACGCGCAAAAATTTTGACAATAATAAACAAAACTTTTGATTTTAGAAAAATTTTGTACTGCCAGTGTCACTTTTTAAATTTTTGACGCATATTAGACTATATCCATCTAATTTTTAATAAAAGTTTCAAGGCTCTGGATAATGGGAAGTTGGAAAAATAAATTTTTGAAATAGGGTCGGCGCGCTGGGATAGGGGACTATACCCAGATCATGCGGGTCTACTTTTTTCTCGGGATAGGCTGGAATCCCAGTACACGCGAATGGCTAAAGTATTAGGTTGGGGAAAAAGTCTTTTCGTATTTTATATGAAAATTCAAAACATTTTTTAATAAAGTTTATTTACATTTAACTAAAGTATGTAGGTGCCATTTTGTTCGATAACTTTTTGCCATCTTGTAGGTATAGACATGATCCCATTACTATAGAAATTTTGGGACTTCTGTTCAAAAAACCGCGATAAGTGGTTTTGGTGATGTTAACCTGACATTGCCTAAAGAATTCTGAAGAGACCGAAACAGGTGGAAATCAGAAGGTGCAAGGTCAGGACTATACGGCGGATGCATTAACACCTCCCAGTCAAACTCTCTTAATTTTTGCTGACTGGCTAAAGATGTGTGAAGTCTAGCGTTATCATGATGAAAAATCACACCCCTTCTGTTAATTAATTCCGGCCGCTTTCTCTCAAGTTTTTATTTTTTTTGCTTTAATCTCATCAGTTGTTCACAGTAGAGTTCAGAATCGATAGTCCTGCCTGGCGGTAACAGCTCATAATGAATAATGTCCTTCCAATCCCACCATACACACAGCATCACCTTGTTGCGGGTTAACCCGGGTTTCGCCAGAGTCTGTGAAGCCTGACCGGCCTTTGACCACGACCTTTTTATGCGCCAAAACTGTTTTGTGGTCAATTCCTAGTTCTTCAGCTACGTTGTTACTACTGATATGCCGATCTTGCTCCACTTTTTCAAAAATGGCATCCATTTTATCCGTAACAGGGCGACCAGAGCGACGTGCATCTTTGACATCAAAATTTCCGGATTGAAAACGCCTAAACCAAATTTGTGCTACTCTCACAGACACTGCACTAGGTCCATAAACGTCACAAATTTTTTCGCAGCTTGCGTTGCATTTTTACCTTTTTTGTAGTAAAATTTTAAAATGTATCGAATTTCTTCATTAGATTCACTCATCTTGACAGTAAAAAAAAACAAATGAAAATCACACATTTACCTAATTTGAATTTGGAATTATCTTTTTTAAAATTTAAACTTTTTAAAAATATCAAAACCTTTCAGATACAAATGGTATAACCAAAGATATTTTATTACAAGTTCATACATACTATAATGCGAAAAGACTTTTTCCCCTACCTATTATGTACTCTGTGACCATATTGCAGCAAATGAGCGATATATCACTACATAGTATAAAACAAAGTCGCTTTCTCTGTCCCTATGTCCCCATTGAGCGATATATACACCAAACTTGTAGTAAATATACAACCTGCAGCTTAATATATTAACTTTGACGTTTATTATTCGCATATTATTAATTTTGACATGTGCAATAACCAAATACTTATTTTAACATAGACTACAATTTGTTATGTAAGGACGTCACAATAATATAACTTTAGGTGAAAGAATTACTTTCATAGCATAAAAAAAATGTACGTTTTCGTAATACAGAAGACGGTATTTTTACGTATATCAATCAATTGGCACAAATGTCATTATTGTCGGCATGATTGTACGAACTAATTGCGAGATCTACAATATTTATAACGTCATTGTATACAACCAAATTCAATCAACACGAAGTTATTAGTAGTATATAGGTTATAGTCAATGTAATAAATTAGTTATTATTCATACTGACTAATACTTGGTCAATGAGATAAATCATGTTTTGGTTAGATTTGAGTTGTTTTTGGTTAGGTTTGGATTTTCTTGTGTTATCATCATCGTAAATAGGAGTTGCATGAAGCGAAGGCTACGTCAACCTAGATAATGAATGATGTGGTGCCAAATAAGCTTAATCATTAATAATAGGCTATTTGATTTACATTTTTTTCGGTTTGATATATAGGGACGTCTCCATAATATAACCATAGGTGAAAGAATTACTACGATAGCACAAAAATCTCTCGAGATATGTTAATTTGAAAATCACAATTTTTAGACTGCCCCAAAACGCTCCCTACAAAAGACTACCGAATTATGACGTCACAGGTTTGTATTTTGTATGCATCAAATCAGAAATTTGTACGACAGCTATATTAAATATTACGTTTATGTGATTAGTATCATAATAAAAGTTATAGCATTTATTGCTTCTCCAATGGAAATATTATTTTTCATACTTTTAAAATGGACTTTCCCGCCAAACTTTGATCGACCCTAAAATAAGTCGGACGGAAGATATTAGGATGAAAGTTTGCAGATCTTTATAGTTTTGTGTATTTTACGATATTGTTAAATATTTTTTACAATTTTTAAACATTGGCAAATAGCCTATTGACAATTTATTGCAATGACTGTAACATATACATATTGCTTGCCTGTCGTTGTGTAAGTTTGGTGAGGTTGGTATTATATAAATCTAATATTAACTCATTTCCATTTGATTTCATTTCCGTGCCTAAGCTCGACAGTCCTTACCTGAGGGAAAGTGGATCTGACGTGCAAGAGAGATGCATGAAAGACGGACTTATAAGTGTAAATAGGAAGGGCCTATCTCAAAACTATTGAGCTTCAAATAACGGTCAACAATTTAATGCTCTATTTCATGGTGGAAAAACAACAGGTGTGTTTTTCTTTTCTTCACTTGCAGTAAAAAACATACATGACGTTTTTTTTATACTACGACGGGTGGCTGACAAGCATACGGCCCGCCAGATGTGAAGCAGTTACCATAGCCATATTAACGCTAGCAACATAATACATCGCTCGTGCGCCGCCACACCCGCTACCAACGCATCGCCTTCCTTTCTGGTGACCTCTTCCTTTCTGGTGACAATCTTCACGGGAATTGTTATTTGGCTGCGGTATTCTGTGAGGTGGAAGTACAATTCCCCAGTTGGGTAGCTTAAAATTTACGCTCCCTACCTCTCTTTTCGCCAGAGCTTCGTTTGTCCGTCAGCAGGGTGCACCGCGTGCAGGTGAAGTCGGCTTTCGTTCAAAGATCTTGATGAACCACTAACACCCTCAGTTTCTGTCATGTTGTTGATAATGCGCAGTCCATTCGTCAGTTTTACATCAATGGTAAATAACGTACCTGACGTGCAGCTCCAGCGTAGGTGTTGAGAACGATGTCGCAACGCTTGTCTTTTGTTTCGTTTTTAATAACACTATAGAATAGATCGTCTCGAGAATTAACGATGTAGTTTTCTGAAAAATGACTTCTCTCTTATCAAGTTGACACTAGTCTGGTACAAAAGAATGTATAATACGCTTAAATACACAATGCTAGTACATATCTATATTAAATAAAAAAATGTTCGCCGAAATTTATGTATGCACATTACTTTGAAACAATTGCACCGAATTGGTTAATTCTTTATTTATTGCTAGAACAAGGTTTATATAAAAAAAATTAAAAACTCGAACAGATTTATTTTAAATCTCATGTATGGTGGTACTAAGTTCGCCGGATTAGCTAGGTACAAATGAAAAATAAATTAACCCACCCCATCTCACTACTGTGAGATGTGGTGGGTTAATTTAATTTTTATACATTTTTTATTTTCTAAGCAAAAACATATATAGCATACTTGCAATACTTTTTTTTTTGCTTTTTTAGCCCATTATGACTAAAAAAGGAGGGGTTTTTGTCCACAAATCACTGTCAGTTGTTGCTAAAAATCACTGCCAACATATTATAGCGAAGTTTAGATGTTGATATCTATCTAGTCAAGTTAGCTTAAGCCGATTTTGTTCCATGATCACATCTTACTCTGTTCTACGGATAAGTCGATTTGATTACATCGTTCCTGATTTCTATTGAGAGAAACTTTTTCTTTTTTAGTAATAATTAGGTAATGAAATTATCCAGCAATCAAATAACTGCAACTAACTATCAGAATCAAATTTATTCTAATTAGTACTTTATTTTGGCTTTGTGTGCATTTTTTATATAAGATGATATGATGATATTTTAGCAGAATTATCAGCGTTTTGTTCATTTTTGAACAAAACATGTAGCTGAGCTATGTGCCTTTTTGTGTTACTGCGGCACACATGTGATTGTTTTGTCACTATATTGCAGTATATGTAATTATTATAAAACTGGAAAGAACTTATTATGTGTGTGCTGGAGATACAAATAAATGTTTCATTCATTCATTCATTTTACCTTTAAGTTGCGGGAACAATTTGAGTAAAAATTCTTTCTTTTCAATACTATCGACAGTTGTGAATATATTACAATTGAAAGCCAAGCATATAGAAATCACAGCTTGACCTAACGCAGATTGTCCGTCATTGACAAACACTGTAGCTCCAGTACGTAATTCACATTTGATACCCTGAAATGAAAATAAACTATCAGCTTGTTTAAATATTGATACTTGTTTAAATTTTATTCGCCACACTATATAAATGTTATTTACAATCACACTTTCATTAATCAAATGCAAGATCTGGATTTTTTATTAATATTATCGTGATTAAGAGAGCCTTTTCTTTAGATCAGCGGTTCTCAAACTTTTTTTAGTGACGGAACCCTTTTGGAAAGTGAATTATTTGACGGAACCATACAATAAAACGTTCGACCAGAGAGAGGTGCTTTGATTATTTTTTTTGCTAAATTCTTGCGGAACACAGTGGTTCCGCGGAACGCTAGGGTTCGCGGAACACACTTAGAGAATGGCTGCTTTAGATATACACATAAAGCACCGCTTTTGGCTGAAAGAGGTAGGTCGAATATGGTATTAATATTTTGGTTCTTTTAGCACCACGCCACACGCACCGCCTATAGCGAGGAGAAAAGCTTCAATGGCAAAATTAATGCAGAAACTAACAGTAATATTTGCAACGGCAACTAATATAAAAACTGCATCTGATATTACAATCGACAAAGAAACTCGGTAGTCCAAAAAGTATAATTTCAAAATGTATTTCATGGCATGAATCAATTAATAGTAGTGATTGTAAGGACTTACCAGACAATAGAATGCATAAATGTACGGCAATGGTACAGTAGCTGCTTCTTCAAGACTCCAATGTTCGGGAACTGGCCAAAGTAGTCCTGTATCGGCCTCAACTGTACTTGATATAGCACCTCCTAGTACTACTCCCATTACTTTCTCTCCGCTGAGAATTGATAAAATTGAGAATTAAAAAAATACAATAGGAAGATGTGACGTCACAACTCGGTGGTACTCCTCTCTCTGTTGTATTGAGCGTTTTCGTTTTTTTTATGCTAAAGAAAGTAATCTTTCATATAATTCTATAGTTAAATTATTGTAACGTCCTTGTAATCGAAAAAAAAATGGTAGACAAGCCTATTGTGGAAGATGTTCTGGATACTTTTTATACAGGTTCTCTGTTAAGATGGGGCGAAACCGCGAGTAGAAGCTAGTATAATGGAATATAAACTAGTGTGTACTTATTATCTGCAATATTTGTGGCTAGCCCAGTCTAATAAACACTACACACACAAGCTATATCTATGACCTTTAGCGATAATTTATATTTCATCTGACAACTGGACACTCCACATACTTCCTCAGTAAAAATATTAAACTCTTACTTAGTGTCAATTCCACTGAAATCCATGCCGTATGCGTGGTCATCGGCAGTATTCACTCCAAGAGCTTTCTGGGCATCTCTAACTGACACCGCAGCGTAGCAAACCTAAAACCATTCAATGTTTTTGAAAAAATAAAATTAGTTGATAAAAATTGTCCATTAAGGTCATAAATTTTAAACAAATTATCAACAATATATTCGACATTCATTAAAAATATATTTGAATGCACGTATATTCAAGAAAATGAACATAAAAGATGTTCAGGTTCAAATTAACACCATCGAATTTTAGTCAAGTTAACTTTAAACATTTGTTGTTGTTAGGTGTTAGTATTATAAGAAACAGTAACTATTAATCCAGTTGCATCAAAGAAAGTATATAATGTTAATAAAGTTGTAAGAGACCTGGTGCAAGCGCGCCCTAAGCTACGCCGGTATTAGTTAGAAAAAATGAGCAATTTGAGATAGTTATATTTTTTATTATTTCATTATTTTTGACGTGATGACGTCTTATAATTCGATGGAGCCGGCTGCACGCACGAAAAAACATGACTCATGCGGCGTTACCTCGCTCTGAAACGTTCCATTAAAATTTTCTTTTGAAAAATGCAAACATTCCATCAGTATTTTCTTATGACGTTGTCACGTTCAACTATCGTCAGTAAACCGACTTTACAGACCATCGATTTTTTTTTAAAGTATGTGTGTAATTTTATAAATACATTCTTTAGAAACTTGATGTATATTACACGGTTAAGCATGTAATATACATCAACATTAAATTCAGAAGAAATAGAGTGGATGTAAATTCCATGCCACAATCTTGAAGAACGAATGAATTCGAATACATGTTTTAAAGCGTATTATGATAATGCGTTTAAATCTAGGGACCAATAAATTTTGTTTTTGAGCATTCCAACTAATACCCAGTCTGAAGTATAAATAAAATTTATGAATTAGAAAATATTAATAATTCGGAATATATTTTTAAATTCTATAACTCTTTTAAAATAATTATTCGCTAAATATTGATAAATACTCAAAATTTCGTTGCCACAAGTACAGGATTATGTTTCATCAATTTTGTTTGTTTGCACAAATTTATTGCTTACATGTTACATATTGTGTATATTCAGCAGTAATATATAGTTTGCAAAGGCTTGTTCCTTTGAGGAATCGCTTCCAGCCAACGATTTTTTTTTTCTTTTGAGTTACTGAATGAAATCATGCGGCCAGCGGTGAGGAGATAACAAGAGAGAAAGTGATATGATGAAATAAAAAAAATAAAGTGATAATTAAATAACATAAGTGATTGATATAGTTAAAATATAAATGAATAACAAACAAATACATTTGAATAAATAAATTTTCATAAAATATATAACAATTTTACTTCTAAAAATAATGAAATAGATAATAATGTAAGTTCAATGTAGGAGGACCAAAAAGTTTCTTCAGTTGCGTTTTTAGGGTTCCGAACCTCAAAAGGAAAAACGGAACCCTTATAAGATCACTTTGTTGTCCGTCTGTCTGTCTGTCTGTCTGTCTGTCTGTCTGTCTGTCTGTCTGTCTGTCTGTCTGTCTGTCTGTCTGTCTGTCAAACATTTCTATGTCGAGAATGCGTGGAGGTATCAAGCTGAAATTTGAACTGTATACACAGGTCTACGGTCCCATGAAGTTAAAAAAAAATCAAACTGCTAAGTTTACGTAGAAAAAAGTTACGGCCGTTTATTCAGCAAAAAACGCATATTTCGACACACTCAAAGGAATCAAAACCTATAGGGTACTTCCCGTTGACCTAGAACTATGAAATTTGGCAAGTAACATCGTTATAGACTACAAGTACAGGAATAAATCTCAAAACTATACATTTGTAAATAGATATAAAAAAATAGGGGGTCTATATTTTTTATAGGGTGTCGAAATTTCAAATTGAAACTACTAGTTCAAATGGGGTATCATATGAAAGGGCTTGATGTACACATTGCAAAATATATTTTATTTATTTTTTTCGACGCATTATTTCTTATTTATAATGAAAAATATCAAATTTAATAATGATACTACGTACCTACGGAACCCTCGGTGGGCGAGTCCGACTCGCACTTGTCCGGTTTTTTTTAAGTTATAAAAAGCTAAGGGGTTTAATAATCAACCCTGTTTTATTTTTTTATGATTCTTTGTATTTAGTAAATAATATATTTTTAGTCGGGTCCCAACTTTTGCATCATGTACCTCTTTAAATTTCATGAACATTATATTTAATATAGGCTTCAGATTAGGCATTAGTTAAAATAAAAAGAAAACTGTTTTACCTGAACTGTATTGATTGTGCGAGGTGATGATGGAGCTTCAACCCATGTCAAACCATCTAGGTCACCGGATATCGTGTTAACCAGAGTTACGTTCCGAAGATTCGTTGACTTTGAGGTAGGCAAATAGTAATATCCGCCCCATTGTCCCTAATTCATGAAAATAATATCAGATTTAATATTTCAAAACGCCTGCAGCGTAATAAATCGATACTAGTTTTAAAATAAGCCTTCAAGCAAATAAATAATAACATTGTCTTTAAGGTTCTTGAGAATTTCTGTAGTATTAAATAGAATTTGCTTTAATTTTTGGTCAAAGTTTGAACTTGATTTTTATTTTCATGTAAAAAAATCTCATTTTCACAAATTTGTTCTGAAAAGGCTATTAAACTGAGTTTTACTTACAGTCGCATATAGGGTACATAAAAGCTAGTGTGTAACAAACGGGTAATAGGTCAGTAATTACCTTCTTAAGAATATTCAAAGTCAAGTTCTTTTGTAGTTGTTCTTTGTATATGCTGTTTTCGGGGTCAAAAGCTGGTGCATTGTAATCGTCTACTACAAATAATGATATTTTATTGCCGTGCTTTTTCTTGAGACCTTTTACTAATCCTGTGGAAGAATTTTGTGAATCAGTAACCATAACCATCGATTTCCAATGAATATTTGTCTTATATTGTTATTTTGAACAAAAATTGATAAAATTCGTTATACTAGAATTATTGTTGCTTCTAGAAAGTGATTTTTTATTAAAAAACATTACATTCTACCCACTATTGACCATTGTTTACATTATATGTATCTGTCCAAAACAACATTACCAATCAAACCGCAGTAAGGTTGTCTTTCCGAAATCAAAAGAACACGTTTAGTTTTCTTCAATTCTTCTTCTATTTTGGATACCCACGAGAAATTGTCATCATGTACTATGTGAAGATAGGTTACGTTATCATTCTTATTCTGTGCTGCTTTCTTAAGCAGCATCAAAATTCTTTTGTCTACTGCCGTAGCAGTAACAACGTTGAATAATTTTGTATTTAATGAATGAATTTCGTTTGTATCTTGTTCGGATGCCAACACAAAAGAATCATTCTTGAGAATATCATATATGCTCTTTACTTTCTGTAATTAATATAATAAATTAATATTAATTATGTGCGGTAAGTTGTAACTTATTTAGCCTATAATCAGAAAAATATGTAAGTCTACATTCTATTAGGTATCTGTAAACAGTACTGTAATATATAAAACATTATAAATTTAATTAAGTATTTTATATAAACTTATGCCTCAACTAATTACCTTTTCATTTCCTAACAAATTGTGGACAATTATCACATCCGCTTCTTTGATTTTTTGATTTTTAGCAGTTAATTTGTCTAAATCAATATTTTCTTCAATTACATGGAAATCAAAATCGTGTGTAATTATATTAGAAGTTACAGATTTGATAACATTTGATATTGTAGATGTAGTATTCACTAATTCAGTAATTTTTACTGTTTTTTCTGCTACGTTATCTGCCACAATTTGTAAATTTAGTAAGAGAGATGTAGGTGCCTGAAAAGTATAATTACTTATTATTTTCTATTTAGTAGAATATTATAGATTTTGTAGATGTATAGAAATTTTACTTACGTCAACATTGCCTGTAATAAAATGAGGAATAAAAGAGCGAGTTTCGATTGCATGAGGATCTTCATCAACTTTCGGAATATCAATGAACTTAAGACCATCGATTTCTATTCCACCACACCTTTAAATTACCAATCATCATCATTAAAATTCATGCTAAGCACAAAGTACAGAATGTTGAGGAAAAAGTAATTCGAATTACCTATATGAGATTATATTTTAAATAAAGTTAACAAACAATATGATAACAAAATAAAACGTGGTCCTAGAGTATCCAATGAATTTGAAAAAATAACATTTAATCGATACGTGAATAAAAATAAAAAACTAAAACTAAAAGATTTTTCATAAATTGTTTACTTGAGTTAATTTAGAAGATAAATTATTATTTCTGACCACATCTATTGGAATAATACAATAAATAATTAAATACTTTTCTCGGATATTTTGTACTATTTTGTATTTAGTTTATATATTGTATCAAGTGAGAGTTTTTTTTTAATCTGTGAATGCATTTATCTTACATTACTTGTTGGCTTTCAGTTAAATTGTTTATGTGCTTAACATACTTCAGTTTTGTAATTACATATACTATACTCATATAATGAAAATTGTACACACCTAGTAATCCCATAAATATCGTAAACTTTGGCATCATAAGTAGATACACCATTTTCCATCTTCGTTTCTACTTGTTTATGGTCATCAACGTTAATGCGCAATTTCTTAATTAGTTTCGGCACAGAGATACCATCATGATTATTAACAATAGTTGTCAATTGTATAAGAGAATCAAGCAATATGATCCATTCATTCACGGCGTTAACTGTTGCCGTATTACGAGTTAAATTAAGTGTCTGCATGGTCTTCATGTCATTCCTAAAACAAATCAAATCTAAGTAAGTAATGGATATTTTATAAATGAGAAACAATTTTTTTTTTCTCGTAGCAGCATACTTACAGCAACTGCTGGGATCTATCGAAGGGATTTAAAGCATACTCCACCAACCTCCTCATCTTTTGTTGGTTGGTGGAGGCCAGTGTTTTCAAGCCACCTAAAGGCCACCGGCTTAGCTTTACCACTGTCATCTAATGACAACAGCCGGGACCGACGGCTTAACGTGCCCTCCGAAGCACGAATGACCTCAAGATAAATAAATCTATCCATGATCTGGATACAGTTGACGTTGCTTAACTTGCGTATTTGCGTTAGACTGATATGCGCAACGACGTCATCGAGCAACTCACTTACAGTACTTACAGCAACACTATGACCTAATTTTAATAATAGGTATACTGTTTTTTATCTAACAAAGTCACACAGGACACGTGACCAGATCGAAAATTCGTAAGACGGAGGGAGAGTCGACCGCCGGCGCGGCGTAGGAGAGGAAGTAATATCCCCCCTTTTTTTACCGCGCGGCGAAATTGTCTACCTGCTCCTGCTGTTTATTTTTAATGAAATCTAAATTGTCGTGTTTGTGTACGATTGCGCAATAAATGAATATTGTATTTTACCACATAAATGATAGAATTTTTATATTGATAAATAAAGTACCTAATTCGTGCGAAATTATTCCACCATTCCAAAATATTCAAAAGTGCACAACGTTAATGTTCAAGTTTTCACTTCTGCCGGCACTCCCGTAATGCAACCCATTGTTTTTTTTTAGTTTTATTTTTAAGAACCTATTATTAAGATTTTTTTTTTATATTTTAGTTCAGTTTGTACTTTGTTAACATTAGATTCTAGTTAGTAAATAAACAAACCTAAAATTAGTCCACAATTTATTGAATCCAGTACACTAAGAGTATTTAACTTAAATAACACTTTCAAAGGATTTACGGTTATGGTATTAAGAAAGGTATCTTAAATAACTGTAATACCGAGTCCCAAGGCATTAAAGATTTCATTATGGTACTTTGTCGCTACACTTAAGAACAATGTTATATGTTATAGCCACTCAGATAGTCATATTAACTTGCAGGCAATTTGATCTACACTACTTTGCGTGTTTCCGCCAACAATTAGTTTATGCAAATTACTGCCGGCCGGCACCTACCTACTACCGTTAATAGTTGCATGCAACTGCCGCGGCAGCGTTGGTCGTCTCTGCTCCAGCTGCTGTGGTTGTCTCGACAAATCTCCAACATCTGAAACAGAAGAAACTGCTGCCCCGACTGCCGTGGTCGTCTCTGCGACACGTGTTTCGCCTCTTCGCGACGTCAAGTTGTTTATTCATTAAAGAATTTTTTGAAATTTTGTGTTTTATTTATTTCAAATTGTTCCCTAATATCAAGTTTTAGTTCTTTGTCTGTCGTGTGTAGTATTTTGTATGAATTAATGGGGGATAAATTATATCCTTCGTTTATAAGATGTTCAGACTTTTCTGGACGGTTGTTTCTATTAGCTGATTTAAATAAATAATAAATATTGTCAGACAAATTACACAGTGCCATCTAGCCCCAAAGTAAGCGAAGCTTGTGTTATGGGTACTAGACAACTGATAAACATACGTAAATACATTTTTTTTTGTAAATACATACTTATGATACATAGAAAACACTCAAACTAAGACAAACAGACATGTTCATGCACACAAATGTTTGTCCTATGTGGGAATCGAACCCACGAGCGTTGGTGTCGAAGCCGCGTCATTGACCGCTACGCCACCGAGCTCGTCAAATATGTTCGTTAAATCTGGTTTGAAAATTACTCCATTAACTATCTTATTAACTTACTTGTAACTAAATCCTCTTGCATTCATCATTCTGTATATATCTTTATTGGTCAGAATAATTTCTTCTTCAGTTGTTTCTGGTTCATCTAAGTCTCGGTAAACTAGTTCCGAGCTTTTGGCTTCTTTTACGACACCACTTATAATATTTACACCCTCATAGCTTACCTGAAGGAAAAGAAGGAATGTTTTTTAAATAAAATTAACATTATTTTTATGTAAAATGTCTTACTTAGCAAAGTCTACAAACGAAGCGATTAAAACGTAGCAACGACTCAGCGTTTAAAGCAGGATTTATGAATTAAAATAATTTATTTTCTCATCTGTAATGGTTTCCATAGGTAGACATTCCATGAATTGTGTTTTAAAATTCTTAATGATTTCCAGAAAAAAGCTGTTTCGAGGACAAATTAGAAATTATAGCATTTTCAGTTTCTAAATCGTCGTAAACCCATACTCAAATCACTACTGGGATACAGGACTCCACTCAATTGAAGGGATGTAGAGCATACTCCATCACGTTGCTCATCCGCTGGTTGGCGGAGGTCTGTGCTTTCAAGCCGCCCAAAGTCCACTGACTTAGCTTAATGACTGTCTTCTAATGACAACAGCCGGGACCAACGGCCTAACATACCCTCCGAATCACAGAGTAGCTCCAGGTAATATAAACCCATCCATGCACAGATTATGGTCGACATTGCTTAACTTGCGTGTTCGGTTAGACACGCGCAACGACACCATTGAGCTACTCTATTTCCTAAATATACAGTATGTATTTTTTTTTATGAAAACTTACATCAAATGTATTACTTCCTTTGTGCACCATAACTCCAAGTCGCAAGGGCTGATCTGACCTAATGGTTATTTCCCCGTGGAAAATGACGTTCTCAAACACAACACTCATATCTTTGAAGTGAAGATCCTTCTGCATTGCTATTGTTTCCCATAAAAGCACTAAGAGACCCGCTTCAGGAAAGACGTGTAAACCTGAAATTATTAATGCAAGTTATCATAATAAATTTATAAATAAACTTGTGTGTGACTTGCATAATAAATCTGTAATTTTATATATATATATATATATATACTGTATGATTCAAGTAGAGAATGTTTTGCACATCCTTGTCTCGTTACTCATCCCACTGCTGGGATACGGATATCCTCTCAATCGAAGGAGTTTAGAGCATACTCCACCACGCTGCTCAACTGCGGGTTGGTGGAGATCAATGTCTTCAAGCCGCCTAAAGGCTGACTTGGCTTAACGACTGTCATCTAATGACAACAACCGAGACCGACGGCTCAACGTGTCCTCTTAAGCACGGATGAGCTTGAGATGAATAAACCCATTCATAGATAGGCTACGGTCGACGATGCTTAACTTGGGTGTTCGATTAGGCTGAAACGCGCGCCATCGAGCTTCTCATATACTCATTATTTAATTATTAAACTTGAGCTCGGTGGCGTAGCGGTCAATGACGCGGCTTCGACACCAACGCACGTGGGTTCGATTCTCACATAGGACAAACATTTGTGTGCATGAACATGTCTGTTTGTCTTAGTCTGGGTGTTTTCTATGTATCATAAGTATGTATTTACAAAAAAAAATGTATTTACGTATGTTTATCAGTTGTCTAGTACCCATAACACAAGCGTCGCTTACTTTGGGCTAGATGGCGCTGTGTAATTTGTCTGACAATATATTAAATATTAAAACGAAATAATATTTACTACTACTAATACGTTGTAGTATTGCCATAAAACGAGGAAATGCTGCCAGCATCTTCGGTACAATGCCACGGGGGCATTTTTTTTAGATAATATGTAGTTTTATTTTTATTTTTAATTTAGTTTCTTAGAAATAATTGTATGAAAAATGTTAATAAATTATATAATTGTAAATAAATAATATATTTACCATTTCTCATGTAACCCTCCATAAATAAATAGTCATCATCATAAACGGACATCACGAATGTACGAACAATGGATGTTATTCGTTTTTGGCCGAAATAGTCAGCTACGGGCCTAGAAAAAATAAACTTCCCTGTCAACAAACACTTTTTTTACGCGAATATATTATGTCATTAAAATTGCTTCCATAAGGAGACAATTAGTGCAGGCGCCACAGGTAGTTGAGTGTGCAAAATATGAGGACCGCATTCTATAAACAGTTTTGAATTCAGAAAAGCTTGTAGATTATGATTCTGAATGTTGCCAGGAAGTTTCTTGGTCCAATTTTTTTTTATACCCCATTCCCTTGGATATCGAGTAAATGGACTGAACAAATGCTTTGCAACAATTTTAATCATTGTTTTATTGAAAATATCCAATCGTTTCTTATGATTAAAGATACTTATAGCTACTAAGTGGAAATAAAAAAAAAACAAAAAAAAAATTAAACAAATATTGCTGAAAAAAAAAAACAAAAAAGGAAATTTTTACATAAGCAATCAAAAATGTTCATTTATATTTGTACAGTTTGTTTTTTTACCCTCGACGGAACGGAGACGGTATATGCGTTATTTGGCAGTTTTATAGTAACTTGTATACTTATTTATATTTATGTTGAAATTTAAAATAGAGATGGCAGCCCCTGACGGATTTTCTTGGATTTTTTATTAAGTTCATAGCATAAAGTCTTTAAGTCGGGGGTTTCAAAATTATTTAATCCTTTTTCAACTACGTTTTAACCGTCGTGTTTTTTTTCAAAATTTTTAATTTTGTTTTTATTTCAAACTTTTTAGAGAGCAAGCGTAGGTATTACAATTGAAAACCGCATCAGAATCAGACTAGTAGTTTTGGTTTTGCACAAACAAATGTTTACTGCAGCACCCTCTGGTGAGTTGTCACTGTAACATCTATCTAAGAATATGCACCAATCAAACTCGGACCCATCACTGAAAACCGCATCAAAATCGGACTCGTAGTTTTGGAGATAAATGGCAACATTGGTTGCACAAACAAATGATTACTGCAGCGCCCTCTGGTGAGTTGTCACCGTAATACCTATTTAGGAACATGCACCAATCAAACTCGAACCCATCACTGAAAACCGCATCAAAATCGGACTCGTAGTTTTGAAGATATTTATTGGCATTTGGCAACATTGGTTTCACAAACAAATGTTTACTGTAGCGCCCCCTGATGAGTTGTCACTGTAATACCTATCTACGAACATGCACCAATCAAAACCAAACCCGTCACTGAAAACCGCATCTAAATCGGACTCGTAGTTTTGGAGATAAATGGCAACATTGGTTTTACAAACAAATGCTTACTGCAGCGCCCCCTGGTGAGTTGTCACCGTAACACCTATCTAAGAACATGCACCAATCAAACCCGAACCCATCACTGAAAACCGCATCTAAATCGGACTCGTAGTTTTGGAGATAAATGGCAACATTGATTTGCACAAACATCCTTAGCACCCCAAACGCATGTACCGTCTCCGTTCCGCCGCGGGTAAAAATAAAAAAGTATTAAAAAGAAATAATAATAATAATACTAACATAACATGCAAATCCTTATTATGCAAAATGTAGATACACATTCTCCTGAAAATGGAAAGTGTATTGCCGGTCCTCACATTTTGCATACTCAACTTCCTTTTGCCTATGCGTTATTGTACATTCAAGTGCATTTTATAAATTACTCCTTTGTTTTCCTTATTATAAAAGTGATTGGTATTTACATTTGATCTTTGATTTATTTTCTACATCAGTGTTTCTGGGAAGTCGGCACTGATCCATGTGGAACTCCTACTATTATATTATTATTATGGAAGTCCTTTCAGTCAGTTCTCCTTCCTCTCACCTGAAATATTCGATTTGCGAGACAGGACTCTACAAGTAGATAATAGCTATGGGGTAGAGATGTCCTTGTCTTGCACAGAAGCCCTTTGTGCCACACCTTATCAAAAGCTGTTTGTATGTCCAGAAACACGGCAAAGCAGTATTCTTTTTTTTTTTCAAAAGAGGATCGTACAGGTCGATCGATAAGATTTTTGTAATCATTTTATGTAATCATTTCTTTTTATAAAAAAAAAATACATAAAATATCCTTTTATGTAATATATTTTTTTTTCAACTATTTTTTTTTTGTTTTTTTATTTCCACTTAGTAGCAAGTATCTTTAATCATAAGAAACAATTGAAAATTTTCAATAAAACAATGATTAAAATTGTTGTAAAGCATTTGTTCAGTCCATTTACTCGATATCCAAGGGAATGGGGTATAAAAAAAAATTGGACCAAGAAACTTCCTGGCAACATTCAGAATCATAATCTACAAGCTTTTCTGAATTCAAAACTGTTTATAGAATGCGGTCCTCATATTTTGCACACTCAACTCCATACAGCGCCCGCTCTAAATTCAAAAAAACGAATGGTAACAAAATCATACATATGATGGGGATACAGTTTGGTGTTGCAGCTACAAATCTATTATCTCCATCCAAAATTCAGTCACACCTCCGGATAAATAAAGGATCAAAGAAAATATTACGCTTAGTAAGGACAATGGAAATATCGCGTGCGGGGGAGGGAGAAGCGCTGCCCTTTTGAGATAATTTTAGTGCATAACGTATCCACGTACAACATACGGCCATCCATGACACAGGCACATCCCATTTTTTTAGATTACGCCCCGTCTGCTGTAAAGCGGTTGCCGTAGCCATATTAACCAACGCAGCAACTCCTTTATTTCCGCTGACCTTACTCACCCGTAGTAACACAACAACACTTTAAGGAATGGTTATTTGGCTGCGGTATTCTGTGAGATGGAGGTAGTTCCCCAGCTTTAGAAATACGTTGTACCATAACTCTTTTTCGCCAGGGCTTTTCGCTAGTCGGCAAGGTATACTACGTGCAGGTGAGGTTTTCTTTGACACTTACACCTCAAAATGAGTGGAATATGTAATATATCCTTAATTGGATATCTAGTAAACTCCCTGCCCCCTTACCACCAACTGTTATTGCGATTCAATAATTGAATAGAAAGCATAATTCAATAATTCATACCAATGAATAAGCGACTCTATTTCGAATCGAACAGAGTCGCTTATTGAGTTGGTGGTAAGGGCGCTGGTAGCTCAATTGGAAAGAGCACTCGACCGCTAGTCGTAGTGTACCACTTAACCCAAACACTTTTTTCATATTATGTGGAATAACAAACAAGCATATGGCCAGCCTGATGTAAAAGCGATTAGCGTAGCCTCACTCAAACCACTTGGATTAAACTCAAAAGTCACTTGGGACACGTCGAGTGGAAGACAAGCATGCGGCCCACCTGGTGTGATGCGGTTACCGTAGCCATATTAACGCTCGCAACCATAAAATATCACTCGCGCGCCACCACCCCCGCTGCCAGCGCAGCATCTCCTTCCTTCCTAATGACCTCACTCACTCGCAGGAACACAATGTGAACACATGTGACACTCATTTGTGAAGAGGTTTTTACACGGTCACAGGGTGTTACAAGCGTTCATAGGTTACGGTAACTGCATTCCATCAGGCGGGCCATACGCTTGTTTGCCACTTCATTGATATAAATATGTATATTAAGTATATTTACCATTTCTCACTATGCTGCCAGCCCACTAAGTGAGACAGAAAAGGTGTTTCCGTCGAAACCGGGAACTCTATTTTAGGGTATAAAATGTCCACTTCGGGATACAGGCCCACTTCGAATAATCTGGAATTTGAATAAGTTATGAATATTTATTGTTTCTACGACCCACTTTGCGTTATACAGAATTATAAATGAATGCTATGCTTCATCCTTTATTTAAAATACTTTTTTGCTTTTGTAACGACATTCAAATTTATTATTCGACTAGCTGGCTGTACCAGAATGCAGTATTCGGATGGAATTTAATAACTCCACTAAGTAAATTTTATTAAATACCTTTTAATTGTGTAGGTCGATTTTGATGAAACAAACACTAAATGTTACTCTGACTAAAGATTCATCTAGACATTTGAACCCTGTTATGTAGAATAAATCCAACCAACATTTTGTTACTTTTAAATTAAAGCTATTTAAAGTTTCATCATCATCATCATCAGCTCGTTTCAGTCTCCACTACAGGAGCACGACCCTCTCTCTTCCGTCCCAGACAGAAGGAGGATTTGGCCTACACTCCCCACGCTGGCCAGACGGGTTGGGGAGGCCTGATCGATGTTTTATAATGTATTTCCCTTAGTCGCCTTGTACGACATCCACGGGAAGAGATGGAGTGATTCTATTTTAGTCTGCCGGAAACCACACGGCCTATTTTTAGTTATTTGAAATTTAATAGGTATAAAAATATCACGCAGTATAAGTTTTGGGAAGCATATGTCATAAACTGCTAGAATCTGTTGCGAATATATAAAACTCGATTTTAAGTTTCTCGCTATGCATATTATTATATCTCTTTTTTTTGCCATAGTTTTTGACGAGCTCGGTGGTCGAATGGTTAGCAATGGCCACTTTGACACCGAGGTCGCGGGTTCATTTCCCGCACAAGATAAACATTTGTGTGCATGAATATGTCTGTTTGTCTTGGTCTGGGTATTTTCTATGTATTATAAGTATGTATTTACAAAAAAAAATATGGATTTACGTACATTTATCAGATGTCTAATACCCATAACGCAAGCCTTGTGCTTAATTTGGGATTAGATGACACTGTGTCAACTGTCCAGAATTATTTATGTATCTCTCTTAAATCACGGGTCAAGCCCGGTCATTTGATAGGCGTGCACGGGGATATGGGTAGAGGCCCCTTTGAGAAGTTTGATGTAATATTGTACGCCCGCCGTGACCCGCTCCAGGATATGTCAATAGAACGATATACCCATGAGCAGGTCTCGGCAGGCGTCGAGACTATTGCGAAGTATGATGGAAAATAAATGGGCTATGGAGATGAGATCTGGGTGAACTTAATACCAGGCTATTACAGAAGAGGGACGGATGCCTGCCATAACTGCTTTTATTGCTAGTTATTTGCGGCAGGCGATGGCTTGCCACTCACTAGATGGCCCCCCGAATATTATTATTTATTTATATTTTTTCCGTTGGATTTATTCTGCATAACAGGGTCTATTTCATCATCATTATTATCATCTGTATCGCCTATATAATAGGCCTTTCCTAATGATTTCCACCATATGCAATCCTCCGCTTTCCGCAACCAACCGCTACCAGCCACTTCTTTGAGGTCATCGGACCATCTAGAGAGGGGTAGTTCAGTTGGAAGAGCACTCGATCGGTCATCGAGAGGTCGTGGGTTCAAATCCCACCTAGGGGGGGCAGGTGAATTTTTCCATTTTTCAAAAAATATTTATCTGGCAAGTTGGCCAAGACAACTATTTAAATAATAATAATTTAATTAGTTTGGTGTTATCCAAAAATAGCTGAATTTCATCTGCAACGATGGACTGCTATGCCTACTTTAATAGTGTAATTACTTAATAGGTTGATGACGTCACACTGTGACTCACACAGTAGAAATATAAGATGCAAAAATTCGTCAGCAACACAAACCTTCCTGGTAGCTCAGTTGGAAGAACACTCGACCGGTCATCGAGAGGTCGTGGGTTCAAATCCCACCTAGGGGGGCAGGTGAATTTTTCCATTTTTAAAAAAATAATTTCCTATCTGTCATCGCTGACTCGGCAGATGTGGCCAACCTACTGCCACTTCTGCTCGCTGACTCTGAGAGCTACGTATATGAGAACGAAGTTGCGGGCGCGGTTCTAAATACAGTTAAGAAGTTTAAATCTTAATGGTAAAGTTCGCATGTTAACTTAAAATTATTGTGTGTAAATGGTTTAAGAAAAGACTAGAAAGAAAGATATTCATTTATAAAATATGTAAGACCTACTAACGTAGTTTCTATTTAAGTACCAAGCCCACGAATTTGTTATGATATCAATTAATTCAAGTAACATAAAGTCAAGTTCAAATAAATGCACGAGAGAATATTATATTGTCTTCTTATGTTCTTAAATGAAACTATTGATCAAATTAAATTACTAGAAATGTTAGAAATCCAATACCAATTGCAATTTCAATTACTTTGTAACTGATGTATTTTAAAGTAGCTAAAATTACAATTATGGTATTCCATTCCAATATAAATCAAGCAATAAATACATCACTATAATTGACCATTTTTCAATTAATTGGAAATGGACCTATCCTAACAAACGGATACTGAAATTAACATGCTCTTCTCTGAATTTAAATTTAGGCCATTTCGTCTATATTGTAAGAGTTGTCAATTGGCAATTGACAAGGGTTTTAGTATGTACGCAATTAAGTTTCATTTTGAACATCACAAGATACAGAAATTGTATACAGTCTTAATTAAATTTTAATAGAAATCTGTAATGATGTAAACAAACTAATATTATCGCCATTACTCAGTAATCACTTCACTTTAACCACACTCCGGCCACTCCATACAAATGTTGCATCGCTAAATTACGTAGTAGACATAAACAACGACGTCTGTGCAGAGCGTGAATGAGCGTGTGTGCGTGAGGCGCCATACAAACTGTTCCAGATTTGTCTCAGAGGGAAGGTGAGCTCGACACTCTCGTGTGTATGGCCAGTCCCTGCCGCCCTCTCGAGTGGCAGGGACTGACCGAAACTTGTTTTTACGACCGAAATCGAAACCGAATTTCGGCAAATTTCGGAAAAATTTCCGGCCGAAACCGAAACCGAAACGGAAACTTTTTACGAAACAAGCACCAAGTACCTAACTATTGTTTGTTTACGTATAGCATTAGCGAATGAGTTAAATTAACCACTAAATATCCACATAGTTATGTTAAACTTGATTTTACTATAATCTATGCATTAGTTTGTTATACTAAATTATTTTTCGATGTTTACTACCTACATTTCTACAATATCACATGATAAAACTTACCGAATTCAAAACAAATCACATGAAAACTCACAAACAACAAAAAAAACGCACTGCAAACACAAACAAGTCATGACATGATTAGGCACGCGGCAAAATGTCTTCGTCGCTTGGATGGAATTTACCGCGCCGACGAGCGATATATAATCGAGCACGGCGCGGGAACTCCCGAATGCAGTTTCGGTTTCGGTCGCAGTTTCGGCAGGTTTGCCGCCGAAACCGAAACTAAACCGAAACTCGTTTTTTTGCCGAAACTCGACCGAAACCGAACATTCGGTCGGACACTAGGTCTTTGATTGTGACAAGTTTCATCAAAATCGATTCGGTGGTATTGGAGCCTATTAAATTCTAAGAATGACTATTCGGCGTATATAATCGTTTCGCTCGCTCCACTAAATAAAAAAATACTCTACTTACTTTCCAATAGCATCCAATATATACTTTATAGGGTCGCTGTGTCCACGTCTCGTTAATGGTACATGAGTGCAAGTTTTGTGGGATCTCTTGATTATAGCTTGAAGTAATCCATGGGGTGCTATTTCAATGACTGTTGCATCGGATGGTATTAACTTAGCAGTTTCTTCAAAGAGGACCGAATTCTATAAAAAAGACATTTTTTGTTCATAAGCGATCATGTTGTCACAGACAGGAGGATTTGGCCTACACTCCCCACGCTGGCCAGACGGGTTGGGGAGGCCTGAGCGATGTTTTATAATGTATGTTCCTTAGTCGCCTTGTACGACATCCACGGGAAGAGTCGGAGTGATTCTATTCTAGTCTGCCGGGAACTACACGGCCAAAAATCCTCCTGTCTGTGACGGACGAGAGAGAGTCGTGCTCCTGTAGTGGAGACTAAAATTACCTGATGATGATGATCATGTTGTCCCAATTTTTTCCAGTCATCGCCAACCCTTATTTATCAAACTGTAGGGATATGGGTCTCGCCTAATTCGAAGGGTTTTAATACTGCGGGAGGGAGTTGAAATCTCCCCGGAAATACGCAAACACCTTATTTCGACAAAAGATAAGATTTTTATAGATTTTGCCACATGTAGATTCGTGGACGAAATAGAAGTCGTGCGTTGTTTGAAATGTCAGCAGTATGGGCATGTATACTGCTGACATTTCACGCAACGCACGACCACGGGATGGCGAAGCTCAGTGTCTTCTGACTTGACTTAACGACTATCATCTAATGGCAACCGCCTGGACTGCCCTCTGGAGCACGACGGAGCTCGATTAGATAAACCCATCCGTGGACAGGTTACGATCGAAGTTGCTTAACTTGCGTGTTCGTGTAGACTGACACGCGCAACAACGCCATCGAGCTCAAATTTTGCCTCAATTAGGACGAAATCATACATATTAAAATTTACACTATAGTAACTATAGTTACTATAGTGTAATGCTCGACTATAGGCTAAGCAAGCTGGTATAACATAATATTAAAGAAATCTTTAATAATGAATATAGACTCAACAAACTTAAAAATGATCAATGGCAATTGTCTCGGATTTCAAGATATCATGAACACTGCATGAAGGTAAGTTTTTAATTTTTTAAAGTTTATTTTAGTAAAGTTACTGAATACTTACTAGTAAATTATTCGTGTGATATTCAGCCGAAGAGAGTTCTGCAATGGGTTCATCCCATTTTTCTTGTGGAACAGAAGTTGACACCCATTTCTTGCTACGTGGCTTAGGATCCTTGATTACTTCTCCTAGGTATTTCAAAAGACCGGGGCCTGAAAAAAGATGATTGATTATAATGGACCGGAAGAGTCTTTATTTATTTATTTATTCAGAACTACTTATCATTACAGGTAAACTCACCCAATGCAATAATGTAACAAACTAACGTCAAAAAATAATGTCAAGTTCACATTAAAATCAATTATTAAATTAAATTACATTACAAAGTTTAAATTTAATAAAAAATACAATTAATATATGATTATAAATATTCAATGTCACATGGTCAAAAAATAAAAGAATTAAATTTAAAAATAATGTCTTATGTTCATACTTGCTACTTGTATATCTATGGTCACATGTCATATTAAATATCGCATGATTAAAACATCTATAGTCTTATACTGTCCTTCTCTCTCTCTCAGTTTACTAAGTGGCGAAGTCAAATTCCAAAAGCTTTCTGCTCCTACTAGTTTCTTCTGATTAAATTCTTGTGAGTTCAAAAACAGCCGTAGTCTTACACTCGGGACTGTAATGGCCTCCACTGTTCACTACCGTTTTTGGTCCTGTCGCCGCTGTTAATCCTGGCTACACAGGAAACACAGCGGTGGGAATGTCGACGAGCTAGGTGGCGTAGCGGTCAATGACGCGGCTTCGACACCAACGCTCGTGGGTTCGATTCCCACACAGGACAAACATTTGTGTGCATGAACATGTCTGTTTGTCTTGGTCTGGGTGTTTTTTATGTATCATAAGTATATATTTACAAAAAAAAATATATTTACGTATGTTTATCAGTTGTCTAGTACCCATAACACAAGCTTCGCTTACTTTGGGATTAGATGTTTAAAAAAAATTGTGTGGTGAGCCCCCGTCCCGTTATACTGTCCTTATTAATTGTGTTGTAGTAATGATTTAGTAATAGTAAGTTTAGAAATTTCAAGTAATTTACTTTTAACATAAAAGTTCTAACATAAAAGAAAATTTGTCCGTTTTATTACAAAAAATAAAAGTTTTAATTATGCCATACAACTTTAAAATGCATGACTATTTGCTTTTCTACAGTCCGCACAAATCTTCATAATACATTCCAAACCAACCTGCATTTATCGTCTATTTTCTTCAAAAACATATGTATGTTTATATATAATTTTATATGTATTATTATATTTTGTTATTTATGTAATGTGTATTTTCTGTTGTACTATAATATAATATTGTTATTAATTTATACCGCATTCGTATATAATCTGCTCTTCCCGAAGGTTGTCTCGTAGAGAATGCTATTAAACAAATATTTGTCTTTTTTTTTTATATGAGAGGGTAGCAAACGAGCATGTGGGTCACCTGATGGAAAGCAATCACCACCGCCCATGGAGATCAGCAACACCAAGGGGTCGCCGATCCGTAAATCCGTTGTCTTGTGCGGGGATCGAACAAGCGACCTCCGAGTTAAAGTGGCTATTGCTAACCATTCGACCACCGTCTCCGTAATCAATTGTGGTAAATAAAGTTTAGATAAATAAATAAAACCAAATTGGAGAAGATCCTCATCTAAAATTAACACATGAATTCTTAACTACAAATGTAAACTATCATACTGAGAATTGTGTTAAACTTATGTAAATCTTGAAGCAAGATAATGAAGCCATTCTTGGGCACTTTGCCATGTTACGAGATAGGTGGAAAGACTACGAATGTAGTTTACGATGTGACTTTAGATGTTATTTGCTGCCTTAATTAAACTGCAGTTGTTATGGAACTTTTAAGTTTTAGTTATTTGTATTTGGGTGCATTAGGGTGCAACTCAGAGGAGGTGCTCTACATCGCAATTTTTGAATGCGAAAATGAAACTACTACTACTACACTGGGCCGCAATGAAAGCGATTCGGTAACAAAAACATCAATTTTTGAAATCGTCTTTATTTTTTATTTATGGTTTTAATACAATCACGAAAAAGAAATAAAAAGATTTTACTTCTGCCTATTGTAAGGAATTGTAAGGAAATAAACTTTAATTCAGTATTTATTTCATAAAGCTAGCTAAAATATTTTGGAAGTTATTGATGTTTTTGTTACCGACCCCCTTTCATTGCGGCCCAGTTTATTTTAAGCTTAGCTGGAAGAAACCCTAGAGCTCTACTCCGACTAAGCTGAAGATGTTTGTCAATAACTTTAATCTAAGACCAATGTTTGGAATCAAAAAAACCGATGGTAAACGGCTTCAGCTTCGGCGGTAATAGATCCATTACCGCCGAAGCTGAAGCCGATTACCATCAGTTTTTTTTATATACATTTTTTATTATGATTCTTTAATCGACAAAATCAAAAATAATAAATATGTATATTAAAAATAAAAATAATATAAAATATGAAAACAATAAAAAAAATATGAAAAAAATAAACTAAAAAAAACACTTTACAATATTATTTCCCATCATTTTGTTTATTATCATACATATAAATTCATAATTATGGAGAAAGGGGTATTAAACTCTCCGCAACACCCCATAGGGAACTTCGTTTTAAAAATATTTTTATAGCTGCTGAACATTCAGCTAGATTACACACAAGAAATAATTATGATTAACTTTACCTGCTTCAGCAATGTATCTTGAGTGATATGCTATGTTGGAACATGGCACTTCCTTAGCAAAGATTCCCTTGCTAGTGAGGTCGGCAACAAATGTCTTCATGATGTCTGCTGGTCCTGATATGGTCGCAGACTCGGAGCTGTTGTGGCAGGCTACTTCGATCTCAGGCGGGCATAATGCCAAGATCTATGATATGAGAAAATATGAGAATAAATAGTCAATAGTACAGTACTTTATAAAATCAGTCACCAAAACATCAGTGACAGAATGCGCTCGTCAAGCCACCAACAGAGACCGGTGGAAAGGATTGCGGGAGCAGCAACCGCCATGGGGAGCGACAATGGGTGACCACGACCACTCTGTCAAGAGTGAACGACTAAAGAAGAAGTACAGTAGTAAAAAAAAATAAGGAGGAACATAATTTTTTTACGAGGAGGTCTATAAATACATAACTATAAATAAATATTTCTGAACAATTTACACAGCGCTATCTAGTCCCAAATTAAACGCAAAGCATGTACTATGGGACTAGATAACTGATAAATATTTTAATACATTATTTTTATAAATACATAGAATACACCCAAACCAAGACAAACAGACATGTTTATGCACACAAATGTTGGTCTTGTGCGGGGTTCGAACTCGCGACCTCGGAGTAGCCCATTCGACCACCGGGCTCGTCATAGGAAAGAATATATGTATTTATACATTGTATCTGTGCTAAGAATTCATAATTATGGAGAACTAGCTGTTACCCGCGGCTTCGCTCGAGTGGTCCAAGGGACACCTCCCTTGGACCACTCGAGCGAAGCCGCGGTTTCATTTGTATATATTTTTTTCTTGCTTGCTGCTGTATTCGGTGAGATGGAGGTACTTTTCCAGTCGGCCAGTTAACAAATACGCTATACACTACCACTCTTTCGCCTATGTCGCTACGGGACAGGGTGCACGACGTGCTGCTGAGCCTGGCTTTGGCTTTAAAGCAATTGTTTGCTTGGTTGTTTAAAAAAAAACATATTAGCTATTACGTTCCATTCGACTTGAAAGAAGGACAAATGATTATAAACTTTATTTTCTCCCGTGGGAATAACATGTTTTTCCTGGATAAAAAGTAATAGGTATATGTCTGATAACTGTTCAGATGGGAAACTATCCGATATCAATTCGGGAAAGTGGCCAAAATAAATAAATAAATTTCGCTATGGTGGCGCATGCTGCACGTCCGATGTTTACTAATTGTTTTTGATTAGCGCTACCGTCTATCCGCGTAGGTAAATGGCGCGGGACTGGGTTAATTTATTTTTTTTGTTGCTACAATGGAGGCAGGTAGATCGCATCTATAGGTAAAACGTCTAAGGAGTGATCCGTTTAATTAACTTACTAATAAAGTCTAGAAGCTCAATGGCGTCGTTACGCGTGGTTTGAGTCTAATCGAACACGCAAGTTAAGCAACGTCGACCGTAGCCTGTCCATGGAATAAACCTATTATTTATCTCGAGCTTTTCTGTGTTTCGGAGGGCATACTAAGCCGTCGGTCCCTGTTATCTTTAGATGATAGATGGATATCTTTAGATAACAGTCAGTAAGCCAAAACTGCCCCCTTACCACCAGCTCTTATTGCGATTCAATAACTGAATAGAAAGCTTGTTCATACCAATGAATAAGCGTCTCTATTTCAAATTAAAGAGAGTCGCTTATTCATTGGTATAAAAAAGCATTCTATTCAGTTATTGAATCGCAATAAGAGATGGTGGTAAGGGGGCAGTGGTCTTTAGGCGGCTTGGAAACACCGGCCTCCGCCAACCCGCGGTTGTGCAGCGTGTTGGAATATGTCTCTACACTTTGATTTGATTAGATTGAGGGGAGGCCCGTATCCCAGCAGTGGATGAATTACGGTTGACATTGACTAATAAAGTTATTTTAATGTACAACTTTCATTAATTTAACGTTACCCTTGCCCATAATCAATTTCTCTAAAGAAGTATTAAGTTTTTTTTCCAATAAACTATATAAATTCAAGTTAATACAGTTCAGCTGGGACAATCTGACATTTCGAATTCAACAAAGTTTAAGGACTCTAATCCTTTATTACTTTAATAAAATGCCTAGTTAAATACTGCGACGATATTTAAAAGAACATAAAGAAGTTGTCAAATAATGAGTAATCGTTAACAAGTAATTAAGTGTTGTGAAAGTTTTGTTTTCGTTACATAAATTTTTGGAATTGTTGAATAAAAATTAATATACAAATCTGTCTCCAATAGTAGATGGTAGATTAGTCTTATTTATTTGTGTATTAGAATACAGTTAATTAGAAATTAAACAAAGATTGTCATTAAATAATAATCGTTTTAAAAGAAGCGCATAAATTTTATTGGTGAACGCAACGAGAGCATTTCAGATACATTTTAATGTGCGCGAGTGAGATGCAAACCATTTTTGGGGTGTAAGTGGTTCATGAAGATCTTTGAACCAAAGCCAACTTCACCTGCACGTCGTGCACCCTGCTGACTGACAAACGAAGCTCTGGCGAAAAGTGAGGTAGGGAGCGTAATTGTAAGCTACCCGACTGGGTAATGTACCTCCAACTCACAGACTACCGCAGCCAAATAACAATTCCCTTGAGGGTTGTTGTGTTCCTGCGAGTGAGTGAGGTCACCAGAAAAAAAGGAAGGAGATGCTGCGTTGGCAGCGGGGGTGGCGGCGCGCGAGCAATATTTTATGTTGCAAGCGTTAATATGGCTACAGTAACCGCTTCACATCAGGCGGGCCATATGCTTGTCTGCCTCCCGACGTAGAAAAAAAAACTACTTCCACCTCACTTGTACACTATGAATGCGTCTGTCTGAGTAGTGTGTTCGCCTCTTGCTGCGTTATCTATATCTTTTATTATTGGTCACGTATAAATTTTGCTAAATTTCAAATTTCCAAAATATATTGTAGAGAATGACTACCATACCACTCCATGGATGTGAAATACAATGCACTCCACTACCAAGAAGCCAAACTTCGAAGCCGCCTACTCCTACTAATTTCTTCTGATTAAATTCGTTCTGAGTTCGAAAGCAGATGTAGTTTTACCCCTGGGACAGCAATGGACTTCTTATGCGGCGGGACAGCGGAACAGCGGTGGGAATGTGTGGTGGAACTATACTCCACTACGCTGCTTTAATACAAATTGGCTTAACATGAGCGCTTGACGAACCTAGAGTAACTAGCAATGACTTACTTCGGCAATGCTTTAACTCTGATGTCGTAGGTTCGATCCCCGCACAAGAAAGCCATTTGTGTGCAAATCTGTCTTGGTAGGTATGTATTACATTATATGTATATATAAAAAGTATTTAAGAACATTTATCAGTTATCTATTACCCGAAATACAAGCTTTGGTTAGTTTGGGACTAGATGTCACGGTATGATATGTAAAAAAGCACGAAGAAGCTCGACACCAACAAACCCACCCATGGGCCTGCCCATGGGTGGGTTAAGTTAAGCAACTGCGACCTGTTGCATTTGCTTAACTTACTTTATCGATTACACTGAAATGCGCAACGTCTCCATCGACCTCCACAAAGGACTAGCGCTATCAAGGAATTCAACTTAAAATATCTCAATGACATGTAAATTAACTCTATAGTTTGTCGTCTTGAGACAACAAAGGACTCAGAACAAAATGAAATTGTACTTACAGATTTATATCCCAGACCCACTGCAGCCATAGATCCACGGATAAAAGGTGTCTGTACGGAGACAAGACCTCGGCTGTAAGCTGAGAGAATCATCTCCTCTGCAGTGAAGCAACCGTCAGCGTACGCACAACCAAGTTCTCCAACACTATGTCCTATGAAAAAGAGAACTCTTATCAATTCGTGTTACCGTATAGTTGAAGACAATGAGGCTTAATGCACTTTAGTGTTGGCAAGGAATTAAGCATCAGTGCAATCGCATGAGGTGACATCGGCGATGCGGGACACTTGCGTTATACTTCTTGCTCTAACAAATGATGTGAATAACCAACTAAAAAAGCAACAAAATATGAAAAAATGTGATTCCGTACCGACAGATGTTAACCCTTAGAGTACACAATATAAAGACACATTGTAATTCAAATATAAACTTGTGAAAGTTATCTAAGTAGAATTTCCTTTTCCATATCAAAACTTACACGGCCTTAAAGATATTTTTGAATATTTCCTCATATACAATTGAAAATTATTTCGATAATGTGGATCCCCACAAATATTTACTTAAACCGTATCTTCACATTTAATTGGCGTCCTTTATTCGTTATCTTAACATAATAATTTAAACTCACCAATAATATTATCAGGTACAATTCCCAATGCTTTCAGTATATCAGTGAGACCAATTTGCACAGCAGCTATACCCACAAAGGAATTGAGGATATTGTCGTAAATAGTCTTATCAGGATCAGTCAGAATTCGAACGATGTCTATGCCTTTAGGTTCCAATACTTTGTGGCATCTGAAACAATCCAAGATCTTAACGGCATTTATAAAAGTGTTGATGTGATAAGAGTCGTGATGGTGATGATGAATGTTTGTATTTTTTTATAGAAGAGTGGGCAAACGAGTATGTGAGTCACCTGATGGTAAGCAATCACAACAACCCTTGACATCAGAAACACCAAAAGGTTACAAATCCGTTGCTAGCATAATTGTAAACGATTTTTTTTCTACCCGGATTCGAGACCTGTTCAAATGATGTCACACTTATTGGCTCGGTGCTCGTTCACGCAGTCTAGAGAAATATTGACTTGACTAGTGTATCGTGCACCCACGCATGATACAACTACGCACGATACATGCGTGGATGCACGATATTAATCTATATTAAAGCAAGTCAATAGTATCGTGCGTGGATGCACGATACAATAGTCAAGTTAATATTTATCGTACTATTACTCGTACTTATTTTGCATAACAATGAACATTGTGTACATTCAACAAGACATTGATATGCAGAAAGAACAAAGTAGGGGACAACACGCAGCCTTGTGGACCTTATGGTATACCAAGATCCAATGGCAATGAATTCGAGCATGCTCCGTCGACTATGACTTTAATGCTTCGCCCAGTGAGAAAACTGGCAGGCCACATACAAAATTTCTCGGATAGGACAAAGGAAGAAAGCTTGGTAAAAAGTGCTTTATGGTATATATATGTAAGAATAGTTCCAACGTACCTAGACCGTACCTACCATATAATTTTCTTTTGTATCGATGTATCGAATCCTGAAAATCGATACCCCATTGTATGAACGCGAGACCCGTGCCCTATTTATGTCGAAAATTAAACAATAAGATCGCAAGTCACCCATCTTCTCAATAGTATCGATAGAAGCATCGTATATTGGTATTGGGCCTTTTATGTTCAGTTTAATTATAATATTTATTAAAAGCTGCGATCAGTTTTCTGTGTATATTTGTATATAATAGAGTTGTAACTTCAACAATATCTAACTTTTCCATTATGGTGCAAACAAATATTTATGTTTATTAATGTATTATTAACGTTATGTGATATATTTTTATTTCTATAATTTTATATTATGTTAAAGGTCAACCAGGCACATGGTTACGTACTGTTTGTTGTACCATAGACAGAAAATCCTAGCTTTGCGATATGGACATTCCCTGTCGTTCTTTCGTATCGACCTCGTCTCCCCTCTGTGACGAATCGGAAATAGTTTGTATAGCACCGCACGCACACATGCTTATTCATGCACAGACGTCGTGTTTATATAATAGTTAACGACGCGACTTTTGTATGGAGCAGGCGGGTGTGACCGGCCAGCCTGGTATAAGACGATTAATGTAGCAAATATTTGGATGCTTGCAAATACAAATGTATCCACCGGTGCTAACTGTCTTCAACGCTTATTCATCCCACTGCTGGGATACGGTCTCCCCTCCTCAAAGGGGTTTAAAGCATACTCCGCCATGCTGCTAAACTGCTGGTTGGCGTGATAACAAAGCATGTAATTATCTGGCGACCCTAAACACTCGCAAGAACAGAACAATTTTCAGAGTATTTGATTTGATTTTGGAAACTTTCTTGACAATTTTAGCAATTACATCATGGCACATCTGTACTTGCAACACATAAAGTATCACTATTGCAAACCTCTTGAGATTCATGCCACCTTATTCACTCGCAGAATCATGATGCAGTAGTAAGAGAGTGAGAGGCGAATGAGGTTCCCAGACGTGAGAATTTGTTGCATTATTTTAACTTACTTTTCGATGGCTGCTGCAAATATAGGCAAGCGCATCAATTCTGTGCCCATACCAGCCCATTGGGATCCCATGCCGCTGTACACAAACCATACGGGATTGGTACTTCCTGGATAGTACTCTGTGTTCTCGGATAATGCCACTGTCTCGTTCTTTTCATTAGTATCTGAAAAGAGCAGATATAATCGATTAACCAAAGAAATAAAGAAAGAAAGCAGTCTAATTACAAAATCCTCTTGCTCCAACTAATTTCTTCTGATTAAATTCGCTGTGAGTTCCAAGGCAGCCGTAAACTTACCCCCAGGACTTCATTATTCATTACATTTTTTAGTGGTGGCCGCAGTTAACTACACAGAAGACACAGTGGTGAGAGGAGGGCATCTGAAAGCTGACCAACTGGGGAAGTACATCCACCTCACAGAATACCGCAGCCAAATAACAATTCCCTTGAGGGTTGTGTTCCTGCGAGTGAGTGAAATCACCGGAAAAGAACGAGTTGGCAGCGGAGGTGGCGGTGTGCGAGCTATATATTCATGTTGCGATCGTTAATATGTCTACAGTAACTGCTTCACACAGGCGGTATGCTTGTCTGCCACCCGGCATAGTATAAAAAAAACCGGACAAGTGCGAGTCGGACTCGCCCACCTAGGGTTCCGTAGGTACGTAGTATCACTATTAAATTTGATATTTTTCATTATAAATAAGAAATAATGCGTCGAAAAAAATAAAAAATATATATTTTGCAATGTGTACATCAAGCCCTTTCATATGATACCCCATTTGAACTAGTAGTTTCAATTTGAAATTTCGACACCCTATAAAAAATAAAGACCCCCTATTTTTTAAGATCTATTTACAAATGTATAGTTTTGAGATTTATTCCTATACTTGTAGTCTATAACGATGTTACTTGCCAAATTTCATAGTTCTAGGTCAACGGGAAGTACCCTATAGGTTTTGATTCCCTTGAGTGTGTCGAAATATGCGTTTTTTGCTGAATAAACGGCCGTAACTTTTTTCTACGTAAACTTAGCAGTTTGATTTTTTTATTACATCATGGGACCGTAGACCTGAGTATACAGTTCAAATTTCAGCTTGATACCTCCACGCATTCTTGACATAGAAATTCTTGACAGACAGACAGACAGACAGACAGACAGACAGACAGACGGACAACAAAGTGATCTTATAAGGGTTCCGTTTTTCCTTTTGAGGTACGGAACCCTAAAAAATACTAGGCATTTTATATATTGGCTGAAATAGTTTGCACATAGTTAATAATTGCACATAGTTTGCAGACAACATCCACAGTTCCACGAATAACATTTGAAGCATTTGGTTACGCGGTTCATCATTACCTTCACAATTAAAGTCAACATTAGCTGCCCGTCGTGCACTCACAGTATAAGTCGAGTTCCTCCGGAAAAGTTCCATCTCACCGAAGCTGCATTAACAGCGGGGGTGCAAATATGTATATGGCTTTGGTAACCGCTTCACATAAGCTAGTCAAACGCTTATTTACCCGGTGTTTGATACCCGGATCTTATATAAAATAAAACATAAATATATAATGGAATCATGCGCATAAATATGTCACATAATAAGTGCATATATAATACTTACGCAATTTAATATGAATTAATAAATATATTTATTTCGATTATTAACATATTAATGATCGAATATATACACAATAATGCCCGACACTCGACACGACAGTGGTGGCAGATGGGAGAAGAAGATATTAGAATGGAGGTCTCGTAGGACTATAAAACGTTGGACGTCCTGCTTCTAGCTGGTCCCATGATAATAATAATTAATAAATAATATGGGGAGTATGTGGTTTATCAACATCTTGAACCAAAGCGAACTTTACTGGCAAGCGGTTCACTCTGCTAACTGACAAACGAATCTACGATCAAAGATCGAAGTTGCTTAACTTGCGTGATCGATTAGAATGACCCTCACATTTATACACTTACCAAGGATAATGTATCCACGAGCCATGTGCCCAGGAATATCAACTTTATGGATATTTCGAAGAAGTCCGATCTCTTCTGGATCAATTGGGTGATCTTTCAGTGCGTCCAGAATCTTCTGTACGCCGTCTTCCTGCCGTGATGATATAAGAACTAGCTCTGGGATGCTGCTCTTGTAGCGTTGTGTGTCCTTGAAGAAAAGAAATTACGCATTCAAGTACCTATATATATTAAAAGTAGCCTTCATAGTTTGCCAGCTGAAGTGGTAATGAGCCGGTGACATCTGCGCAGAGTAAGTGATGATAGATGGGGGAGGAAGGATGACCTTAACAAAAGGTGTGGAAGGCGGGGGATCGTATTTGCTGGAAAGAATTGGGGAAGGCTCCAACATCTACCCACTGCTCCAGCAGTGGATAGATGTTGGTGCGACAAGTTGATGATGATGATGAAATATATATTTTAGAAGTGTAAGAGGCTGCCATCTTTGAGATATAGTCAACCTCGCCTGCACGTGCAGCCTGCTATTAGACCAACCAGGCACTGTTGAAAGAAATGCCCTGCTGGCATGCCCGACTGGGCAAGTACCTCGCAGAATACATCAATCAAAGTGGTCATGGCTAGTTATTCGACCACCGTGCTCGTCACCATAGCTTTTGTCTTCGTATCCTCTACTAGTCATCGAACCACTTGTGTGTACTGTACATCTTACTTTCTAGTGAGTTAGATTAGGTATCAAACTTACTTTTATTTCTTGTCTGACTTAGATAAAAATAGCGTTCAAGAAATATCGTTTACTTTTGCTCTCAGACTTATTTTCAGTGAAAGGTAAAAGTATAGAGATATTTAATTCACTTTGCTCTGAAGCAATATATCATTGAGCAAGATAAAACGAAGCCTGTACCTATATGAAAGTGCTACTGCAGTGGTTCTAAAACTGTTTAGTACTTTAGTTTTTGGGGGTGTAAGTGGCTCGTCAACATCTTTGAACCAAAGCCAACCTCACCTGCACGTGGCGCACCCTGCCAAACGAGGCTCTAGTGAAAAGGCAGGCAAGGCATAGCGTATTTTTTATGCTGCCGGACTGGGGAATTACCTCCACCTCACAGAATACCTCAGTCAAACAACAATCCCCTGGAGCGTTGTTGTGTTCCTACGAGTCAGTGAGGTACATAGTACACAAAATATGAATTTCGCACATTTACACAGCTACTGATTTGTTATTAAAATTTATAATTCCTCTATAAATTTTGAGCTGAATATGACTGATTGACATATGTGTACAATCTGGCTACAATGTGTCTAGTTAGCGTCAAAATGGATAGTTCAATTTGTTAAATTAAAAAGTAAATGTTTGAGAAAATATTTCGACACTTGGCAGTCTCGTCGTTAACGCCATATATGTATACAGCTTAAAGATTTTCGATATACATACTTGACAGATACAAGCCATTTTTTTTGCAAATACTATATACATTTTTGCACGTTACTGTACATTTTCTTTCGTATATCACTTCGTTGAGAGATATTTAACTACAAGACATCCAGTTATTTTAAATAAACGTATTTATACAAAATAAAATGATATTTTTGTAATATCAATATTTTGACGTGATAACGTATAGCTCGATGATCGCCGGCTGCAAGCACGAAAAAGCATGACTCATTGTCACGTTCCGCCTGAGCCGAGTGTGCAAGCGAGAGCGCGAGAGCTTGTGACGCATCTGTCTCTCTTCCACTCCATCGGCCGATAATTTCTTATAAAATATTGGGGTGTAAATGGTTCATCAACACCTTTGAACCAAAGCCAACTTCACCTGCACGCGGTGCACCCTGCTGACTGACAAACGAAGCTCTGGCGAAAAGAGAGGTAGGGAGCGTAATTGTAAGCTACTCGACTGGGGAAAGTACCTCCACCTTACAGAATACTGCAGCCAAATAACAATTCCCTTGAGGGTTGTTGTGTTCCTGCGAGTGAGTGAGGTCACCAGAAAGGAAGGAGATGCTGCGTTGGCAGCGGGGGTGGCGGCGCGCGAGCGATATTTTATGTTGCGAGCGTTAATATGGCTACGGCAACCGCTTCACATCAGGCGGGCCGTATGCTTGTCTGCCACCCGACGTAGTATAAAAAAAAAAAAAATATATATATATATAACGTTATTATCACGTAAAATTATATTTCGTAAACCGACTTCACAGACAACCAAATTTTTTTTAATGACATAATTTCACTGCTGTTATTTCAACCGAATCTGGATTTGGATGAACGTTGCCGTTGGATGCCGTTTACGCATGATAAAAAACAACATCGTGACATTTTGCATACGTGACATTATACTCCAATAAATGCGTAAAATGATTTTAGTTTTAGAATTATCTAAAACTAAAATATATTAATATTAGTTAACCAATAAATAATTCATGTAATAGATGGTTATAACCAACTATCACATGAATTAATTGGTGTTATAACAACAAGAGCATCTTACAGAAAAGCTTACAAGTTGAGAATCGCTACCTAAACGTATTGGGGAGGTCGTAAAAGTGCGCCAATACATTACGTTTTACAACCACCGTTTCAGAATACTTAAAAATTAAGTGGGAAGCCATTTAACTACTTGCCACTAATGGTTTTTTAATTACTTACTGTAATATAATCAGAGTTTGGTATACAACTTTACATATGTAAGCTCTATTTTACATACTTTCATCGGGATATCTGTAATCAAATCTTGCAAGTTAAATTTCAGCCACTTCCCAGTATCCGATTAAGATGGAATTTGGCACAAACGTTTGGTTCTCGTATCAGTATATAATTACCTACGTACCGCCATTTTTAATCCAATATGGCGTCCGCCACAAAATGGCGATTTGTAAATTCCATTTTAACCTCTGTTCTATGGGTATTAAATGAAAGGCTTGGCTTGAGGAGTGAAACACAGTAAGAAAACTAGACAGTAAACTCTTGACGTGACATCGTCTTATAAACCGATGAAGGCCGGATGCATGCACGAAAAATTATGATTGATATGATGATTATCACGTTCCGCCTGAGCCGAGTGTGCAAGCGAGAGCGCGAAAAAAGCTATATCTCTTCCACCCCATCGGCCGATGTTTTCTTTTGACATTAGCACGTAAAATTATCGTCCGCAAACCGACTTTTAATTGCTTTTTATTGACAGCTAGTAAAAGCAAAGTTATTGACACAGCTTCCAAAGTTAGCAAGCTAGTGATAGCTAATGAGGGAGTAAGGTTCTAAAGGGGTTGCCACGTCTGGGGCGACGAAGCATTGGAAGCACCATCTAGGTAGGCCAATATCATAAAAAAAACTGCTAGAAGTAGCTGGAGGCAGCAGGTGGAGGCTCGTTTTTCAAAGTTGGAAAGCATTAGGGAAGACTTATGTCCAACAGTGGGTAGATACAGGCTGTTGACTATAATAACTGCGCCAGAAGTAAAATAATGGTACGTATGATCTAAAGCGGTTAGCATAGCCCATGTAAGCTTCTAGAGACTACAGTAAAGGCTTCAGAGAGTATTCTAAAAATGTTAAATTTCAGTAGCAAATCCGCACGTTGATTTGCCCACGTGAATTTAAACTTTTCTTTCTGTGCGTGCTCACATTAGCGTTGATAGACATTTCTAATTTAATATTATTTTACGTGCATTTGAGAACCTACGAAATTCAATCTTCTTTACTGTTGATGAATAATTTCTTTGAAATTTTTAACACTTACCTTTGGTTTAAAATGACCCTTCAAGACGATGTGCAGGTTCGCTCCGGAGTATGAGAAATTGTTCAACCCTATAAATCCATTTCTATCGAAGGGTGTGTTTTCTGTCACTACTTGTATTTTTCCATCGCGAACAGAAGGGATGTGATTTTGGGGTTCTTCGTAATGTAAGTTAGCTGGTAATATTCCCGTTTTAAAAGCTAGGCATGCCTGTAAACAGATAATCTCGTAAATAAAATAAAATTAAGACAAAACATTTTGAACAAAGTCTTTGTTATTAATAGGTACGAGTTTAGAAAAAACTTGAAAGATTTTGATAGAACTACTGAATTCGAGCTGTCCTTTGGACAGGACTTTTATTTGGACATATTTTACGAAATTTTGAGCTGAGAGTAAAAAAAATAATAATATATTATCGACTTTTTTTGGCACATCCTAATATATTTATAATATATTCAATAAGTTTAGGTATGTGGGTATATGGTATCTACATATGTATGTATCTCTGTATGTGTGTATGTAGTATATGTATGTATTTATCTAGACATTGTGCTTAATTTCAGCTGCCTGGCTTTCGGTTTCCTTTGGGTATTCTATGGCTGACTGGACTTTTATGGTTATTAGCACTGTATTACTTTTATAGTACAATAAAGTGTTTACAAACAAACAAACATTTCTGTTATATTGTCAAGAACAGGTTTCATAGATGGTTAGGTGTGGTCAAAGTTCTGTAATACAAAGAAGGGTATATTTATTCCTGGACAATTTACACAGCGCCATCTAGTCCCAAATTAAGCGCAAAGCTTGTGTTATGGGTACTAGACAACTGATAATGTACTTAAATATATATATTTTTTGTATATACATACATACTTATAATACATAGAAAACACCCATACCAAGACAAACAGACATGTTCATGCACACAAATGTTTGTCTTGTGCGGGAATCGAACCCGCGAACTCGGAGTCAAAGTGGCCATTGCTAACCATTCGACAACCGAGCTCGTCAAATGCTAGTTTATCTGATTCTTTCATCTGCTCTACTTGGAATTACATTTGGAAAACGTTGATCTGCTCTGTAGAACCTAGGATCTGGTCGTATTACGGATACTTAGTTTGTTCTCATTATTAAGCATTTTGTATTATTTAACTTTGGTGTAATGACATTCTTTCAAAGATTTTTTTAGACAATTAAATATTTCTGGACAATTTACACAACGCCATCTAGTTCCAAATTAAGCGCAAAGCTATGGGTACTAGGCAATTGATAAATGTACTTAAATACATTTTTTTTTTGTAAATATATATTTATTATACACATACATAGTTAAGATACAGACCAAGACAAAGACATATATTCAAGCACACAAAATTATTGTCTTGTGTGGGGATCCAATCCGCGACCTCGGAACCAAAGTAGCCAATCGGCCACCGGGATTGTCATATTTTAATACACAGTATAATTAGTTCATCATCAGGTCCATTTTAGTCTCCACTACAGGAGTACGACCCTCTCTCGTTCGTCCTAGACGGAAGGAGGATTTGGCCTACACTCCCCACGCTGGCTAAACGGGTTGGGGAGGAATGATCGATATTTGATAATGTATTTCCCTATTAGTTTTAGTCGCCTTGTAAGACATCCACGGGAAGAAACGGAGTGATTCTATTCTGTTCTACCGGAAACCACACGGCCAATTATATATTATAATTAGTTGTTTTTACAAAATTTACCTTCGTCAAAGCACACACGCCTGAAGCTGGTTCACTGTGTCCCATATTTGATTTTACGCAACCTACTTTAATTGGTTTGTCTTTAGCAAACACTCTCCCAATTGCTTCAAGTTCATTGCCATCGGCTTCTTTAAGGGCTGAAAACAACATTGTTACATTAATTATAATCATTGCATTAAGGCAAAATTTTGCTTCTCTGAAACAAAAAAAATGGGGTGTGGCTGTGTTGGACACGACCGTGTTGTACGTGAATATGCACTAAAATTATCTCAAAATGGCAGCGCTTTCCCTCCCCCCGCACGTGATTTTCCATAGTCCTTACTTAGCGTAATAAATTCTTTGATATTTCATCTAGGAGTATAGACTGGCAACTGATCGGTGACCCCTTAATGTTGCTGATATCCATAGGCGGCAGTGATTGCTATCCATCAGGTGACTCACATGCTCGTTATCCCCCTCTCAAATAAAAAAATATAGTTTAGATGATAAATAAATAAATATTTCTGGACAATTTATCAGCGCCATCTAGTCCCAAATTAAGCGAAAAGCTTGTACTATGGGTACTAGACAACTGATAAATGTACTTAAATACATTTTTTTTTTGTAAATACGTACCTATAATAAATATAAAACACACAGACCCAGATAAAAAGTCATGTTCATAGACAAAAATGTTTGTCTTGTGCGGGAATCGAACCCGCGACCTCGGAGTCAAAGTGTCCATTGCTAACTCAAAAGTACCCATAGAAGTTCACAATTTAATATTTACCTGAGGCATACGCTTCGACATAATTAATATCACTTGGGTTCATGCCTATCCCGGCGTAGAATGCTTCAAAAAATTTTTCCATCTCTTCAATCTCACGCGTAGGCAAGAAATCTTCACCTACGATTGGCTTTGTCGCATAATTTTCATTAGCGTGGTAGACTTGAGAGTATATTCTGTAATTAGAAATCAATTGTAGCTTCCGACCACGGATTCGCTCGCTAAAATGTCAGTTATTGCGCCAACAGGGCTAACCTTTGGTCTTCCTCAGGGATAGCTCGTTTTTTGGGGATAAAAGATATCTTATTCTGGACTTCTAAAATGATAAATGCACAATTTCCTGGCAATAGTTGTAGTAATTTAGGGTTCACTCCTAAATTACTACAACTATGCAGAACGAAGAAAAAACTGACTGTCGCATATCACTATCACTATTTATTATAGTATAAAACAAAGTCGCTTTCTCTGTCCCTTTGTATGCTTAAATCTTTGAAACTACGCAACGGATTATGATGCGGTTTTTTTTAATAGATAGAGTGATTCAACTGGAAAGTTTATATGTATAATATATGCATAACATAGTAGAAAAACACTGATAATTTAGAGGTTTCTAATGTGATGTCGTAAATAAACACATTTTTTTGCTCTTTCATTGCAAACGCTGGCTGAACCCAACGAGATAGATCAAAATAATGTAGTACAGTATTGTTCACCTTAAAATGGTCTACAAAAAAGTTCGCGATGGTATATGTCTATCTCTTAGTGGTAACACACAATAACCGTTATTTTATCCTTTGTTTTTTACAAGAAATAAATACAGAATTAATCCTTATCCAATTAAGTACCTTAAATACATTGCGCATTTAATATAGATCAATATGGCCCTTCACAGCATGTAATTTAAATGAATAGTTTAGAAGATATTACACACTAGCGACCCGCCCCGGCTTCGCACGGGTGCAATGCTGATACTAAATGTACTACAGAAGGTCTTTGCGCTTTGTCCTATCCAGTCCTTCCCCAGTTATAGGCACAAGCCGCCGGCTCCGCGGCCGGTACCGCCACAGCCGTTATGTCCCTGCATTTTAAATGTGTAATATCTTCTAAACAATTCATTTAAATTACATGCTGTGAAGGGCCATATTGATCTATATTAAATGCGCAATGTATTTAAGGTACTTAATTGGATAAGGATTAATTCTGTATTGCTTAAAATCGCTTCGTAAATAAGGCATTATTTCTTGTAAAAAGCAAAGGATAAAATAACGGTTATTGTGTGTTACCACTAAGAGATAGACATATACCATCGCGAACTTTTTTGTAGACCATTTTAAGGTGAACAATACTGTACTACATTATTTTGATCTATCTCGTTGGGTTCAGCCAGCGTTTGCAATGAAAGAGCAAAAAAATGTGTTTATTTACGACATCACATTAGAAACCTCTAAATTATCAGTGTTTTTCTACTATGTTATGCATATATTATACATATAAACTTTCCAGTTGAATCACTCTATCTATTAAAAAAAACCGCATCATAATCCGTTGCGTAGTTTCAAAGATTTAAGCATACAAAGGGACATAGGGACAGAGAAAGCGACTTTGTTTTATACTATGTAGTGATTTAAAATGCAGGGACATAACGGCTGTGGCGGTACCGGCCGCAGAGCCGGCGGCGTGTGCCTATAACTGGGGAAGGACTGGATAGGACAAAGCGCAAAGACCTTCTGTAGTACATTTAGTATCAGCATTGCACCCGTGCGAAGCCGGGGCGGGTCGCTAGTTTTAATATAACTAAGGAATTTCCTCAATTTCTTTTTAAACATAGGTATTTAATGCAAGAAGTCATTATATGCCGTTTTAAAATGATATCAATATTATTAAAACCCATATAAAAATATTTCTGTCAAATTAATTATAATAAGCTCAAGTGCTCATCATTCAGTATGCGATATTGAAAGGGTGACCATGTCTAGATTCGCCCTGATAAAGTTCTTTATTTAAGATTTAAAGAAATTAGTCAGCTTTCCCAACAAAAACACGTGAAGAACCGATTTAATTTAATTTATTAATTTCATTGATATCATTCTTACGCAATGGCAGCTTAAATAGATTTTTTTATATCTGTTTAATAACTTAATTGTAAATTTCATTATGTCGTACTGTTCAAACTCATAGAAAAATAGTTCAAAATTGAGATAATAGATGGCGCTGACCATTTTTATCGAGTTTCTGAAATGAGCTATGTTTTGGTTTGTGGAGTTATAATATCAGAGCGTGAGTAATTGAACCTAGCATAAACCTGTGTTTGTGGCAAATGTGTGGTAACTATGATGTATATACTGATGTACATAATCATTTTTCATTTTCATATACTTTAATAAACGGTTCGTCTGGAGTCTTTTTTTTATAAACTACGTCGGGTGGCAGACAAGCATACGGCCCGCCTGATTTGAAGCGGTTACCGTAGCCATATTAACGCTTGCAACATAAAATATCGCACGCTCGCGCGCCGCCACCCCTGCCGCCAACGCAGCATCTCCTTCCTTTCTGGTGACCTCACTCACTCGCAGGAACACAACAACCCTCAAGGCAATTGTTATTTGGCTGCGGTATTCTGTGAGGTGGAGGTACATCAGGTCTCTGGCATTTTTATTTCGAGTCGGCGAGTCCCTGACTGTAGTTTTTGATTGAAGTACGATCGTCATACACATACCTTTTTGCATCTTTTGCTCTTTGTACAAATAGCACATTAATAGTATCAGCTCTGACATAACCGTCAGCATTATTATCAAAGCATTTTGTTTTGCCTTCTGTGCTGAGGAAACCAGCTCTGAAATAAAACAAAAAGTAATAAAATAACATATCATCCTCTTCCCCTTTTATTATTATTTATTATGTCATACATTAATTATACATATGAATAATCAAACCATATTACTTCATGCATAAACAACAGTATGGAAGGCCGTCACATTGAGCGACTCGCCATTTAGAATATTACGTGAGGTTTTTTATTATTATTGTGCAGCATTGACGAGCTCGGTGGTCGAATGGTTAGCAATGGTCACTTTAACTCCGAGGTCGCGGGATCGATTTCCGCACATTTTTTACGTAATTTTTTCCGATGTGTTATAAATTATCCTATCTCTCAAGTTAGATCAAACTGCACACACTGTGCAAAATTTTATTAAAATCGGTTCAGTAGTTTATGTTCCATCGTGGACAAACAACGTGACACGATTTTTTTATATATTTAGAAGATAGGAAGATAGGATTATCTGTATGCAATATTTCGTTCAACAATATATTTTTTTTTTATACTACGTCGGGTGGCAGACAAGCATACGGCCCGCCTGATGTGAAGCGGTTACCGTAGCCATATTAACGCTCGCAACATAAAATATCGCTCGCGCGCCGCCACCCCCGCTGCCAACACAGCATCTCCTTCCTTTCTGGTGACCTCACTCACTCGCAGGAACACAACAACCCTCAAGGGGATTGTTATTTGGCTTCGGTATTCTGTGAGGTGGAGGTACATTACCCAGTCGGGTAGCTTACAATTACGCTCCCTACCTCTCTTTTCGCCAGAGCTTCGTTTGTCAGTCAGCAGGGTGCACCGCGTGCAGGTGAAGTTGACTTTGGTTCAAAGATCATGATGAACCACTTACACCCCAAAATGTCATCTTAATAGGTGATTTGTAATCAAATTATATAGTTTATTAACAGTCAAATAAGTTTTGATTAAGTGGAATGAGCGAAACGCTTATATTCGCCTAAATGTCAATCTTGGAAATTAATAGACTCCAAAACCACTGAACCGATTTTGATAAAACTTTTCACACTTTTCACAAAGACCTCGACAAGCTTGAGGTTTATGTTGAAAAAAAAATTGAGTTTGTTCATGTCCTTGAGGAATGATCATCTAATATATTTTCTATTAAAATCAATGGAAAACATAAGTCTAGCGTGAGCTAGAATCCGGCGTAGTTACAGTTTTAATTAATTTCTTACCTCTTTATGCTTAGAGATACGTAGGGGTGCATGCAAAGGTTGCAACCGCCGACAATGGCAGCATCACAGTGCCCGCTCGTTATACTTTTATAGGCATGTTCCAAGCATGCCATTGAGCTGGCGCATGCTACATCAAGAGCATACGAGGGACCCTTACTGTCCATCCAGTAAGAAATACGGTTGGCATACATAGCTCGGTTACATCTGAAATATCAATATAAATCATAAGTTGAAATGTGCCTGAAGGTGGAATTCTGGTCGAGTTGGTATTGATGAATGAAATGATGAGCAGAAATAGAAGTGGACAGGACACATAGCAAGGATGGACTCAAATCGGTGGACCAAAAGAGTCATGGAGTGGCGACTGAGTTAGGGGACATCCCGCAATGCGTTGGGTGGTCGACATCAGGCTTCACGCAGGCCGCAACGGGATACAAGTGGCACGGCAGCAAAAATGGAAAGATAAGGAGGAGGCCTATGTCCTACAAAGGATAAAATAAAGGCTGCTATGGTGGGATGGATGGTATTGATAGAAAAAGCGCTGCGCTTCAATGCTGCCAATGCGCTGAAACGCGGCGTTCGCTGCACTGCGTCTGTGGTAACAGCGCCGAAGCATTTAAAAACTATAGACGAATTGTCTAAAGTTTTTAAATGCTTCGGCGCTGTTTGAAAATATTTATCTAAGAACGAGAAACATGGCGGTCAATCACATATTCAGTGCAGCTTTTGTGATGACTTTTATGTCATAGCCTCATCTCATTAATTCACCTTTAAACAAGATACCTCATTGATTATGTAAAAAAAAGGTATTATTGAGAAACACAAAATGGATTCCACGTGTAATTAAACATTGATAAAAAAAAATGATTTTATGAATCAAACAACCTTTGACTTCAGATACTAATTAAAAAACGAAAATCCTCTAAAAAATTTTGGTAACATTTCTAATTTAATTAAGTAACATTGAACTGTTTTAATTGACTACGTTCACCTTTTTTAAAACAAATCAATTCAAATTAATTCAAGACGGAACAATTACATTATGCTGAATTTCATTATTATTCCTGTTTTTAAATAGCTGTCGATTAACATTATTAAACGATAAACATACTTAAGAACCACCGTAAGAGTGTTAATAAATAAATAAATATTCCTAGACATATTAGACATTGCCATCTAGTCCCAAACTAAGCAAATTTTGTACTATATATATGTGTATTTATTTCAGATTGACAATATATATTTTTTTTTATGTCGTACAGTAGACAAACAAGCAAGCGGGCCACCTGATGGAAAGTGGTCACCGCCGCCTATAGACATTAGTAACACAAGGGGCGCTACCAATGCGTTGTCCAATAAGGAGTTGGAGGAAGGGAAGGAAGGAAGGAGGGGATAGGGAAGGAGTTGGGCTTCCGGATCTCTCACTCACCGAATGAAACGCAATGCTGCTTCACGTCGATATTCTGTGAGAGGGTGGTACTTCCCCGGTCGAGCAAGCCCATTTCATAATTGCTCTACCACTCCAATATTTTTACACTGTATTTACAATCCATAATGTTTGTAACAAAGAAACTTACAGACTATGTTAGTAACTATAACTATACAGTGGGGGGAGACTATAGGTACTAGATAACTTATACTATACTTAAAGTAATTCCTTTTTTTTTAAATCATCATCATCAGGTCATTACAGTCTCCACTACAGGAGCACTACCCTCTCTCGTCCGTCCCAGACAGACGAAGGATTTGGCCTACACACCTCACGCTGGCCAGACGGGTTGGGGAGGCCTGATCGATGTTTTATAATGTATTTCCCTTAGTCGCCCTGTACTACGACATTCACGGGAAGAGACGGAGTGATTCTATTCTAGTCTGCCGAAAACCACACCGCCAGTGTTTTAAAATACGTACATATAATTTATAGAAAACAACCAGACTAAGACATGACAAACATTTGTGTACATGAACATGCGTCATGTACACAAATGTTTGTCATGTCCGGGGATCGAACCTGCGACCTCGGGGTCAAAGTGGTCATTACTAGCCATTCGACCACCGAGCTCGTCTCTGTGTATTACAAACAGTAAACTCACAAAAAAAGGGGGTGGGGGTGGGGTTCCTCACGTGCAGCTCCCGCTGGGTACGGTTGAGATCTCAATTTAAAAAAAGTGTATTTATAATAAATCGGGTCTATATACATTTTGTAAAGGATATGAATAGCAATATTGTCACTTTACTCGTTACTAAAAATATACAAATTCGCAATCAATGTACCCTATATTGATTGCGAATTAGTACGCATTGAGTTAAAAAGAATGTTTGTTAAGTTTGTCTATCAAACTAAGTTTAAAAAAAACATTGATTTTATAGGAAAATAAATTGCTTTGGTTTAAATCTTGTGTTTTGCTCGGGATTTTTGGATCACGCGGCATTTGGATCATCTCGCCTGTTGCCTACTGTTGTTGTAGTAGACAGCGCAGCGGTTGTGTGCTGTCGCCCGCCGATTGATTGATATAAATTTATATTCAAATCAGTAACTTTACTACAGTTCGTATAATATAAATCAGATGTTCAACCGGTGGTCCGTGAGAGGTAAATTATGGTCCGGGATTCGAAGTTATAAGAGTTAGAGTACTATTATAGAGTTATAGAATAATGGATTCGTAGTGGTCCGGGAACAGAAAAAAGGTTGGGAACCACTGATATAAATGAACGTGAATTGACTGTGATTTTGTTATTAATAAAGCACTTACCAGATAAACAAAGTTTTTTACGTAGCAAATGCTTGCAAGAGTACATGAGGAGTATCGCTTCCTATTGCTTCTCCGTTGCTAAGGCACTACCTCCTTAGGAATTTCCTCAAATAAAGTTCAACAAATACTTAGTACTAACTTACCCACTGATGCCGAAGCCGTTTCGCTGAATGATCTCGAAGATTATAACTTTCTCAGATTCCGAGAAAGCTGATCCAATGAACACACCCACTCTCTTGCCGCGAAGCTCTATAGGATTTATGCCTAAAAACATACGGAGTGTCTCTGTATTACCTGGCTTTCATAACTAAAGTTATTAAAGTCGATATTTTCAGTCAACAATCATTGACAAAAATAATAAAGCTATTTCTAATAGAACCTAAATTTCTAGTAGTATAACAAAGAAGTGGTCTGACACATTTGTACTTTTCAAATTCAGTAGATCTATTTTGTCTCTCAAAAATAATAGAAGACCAACTTTAGCAATATTAACATTTGATAGGAAGGTTTGACAAAACTGATAGATCTTAATGTCATTGGCACAGGCGTTAGTTTTGCCCGTATGACATTAAATATTATCATATAATTATACAGTGTGTCTGGGATGAAACTACAGATAATTTAGGGTCGTCATCAAATTTCATCGACGAAAACACTAGGGGGAACCATGCCCCTTTCATTGGAATGTTAGCCATATTTAATTTTAAGTTTTGTTAATAATATCTCAGAAAATAATCAAATGTCGTGGAACTAAAAGCCCTACGGTTACAAAATAACATCTATTGAAAGCCGACAATATTGTCTATCACAATTGAACAGAATTTTGAACTATACAATGATATATAAAATTATAGATTTTAGCGCGATATTTAAGATATTTTCAATGTTATCTTCAAAACTGGCTCATTAATTCGATTTTTTATACTATTATATTTTTAATGTACCTTTAAAATGATCTCTTGGTATTATAAATTAAAGACAGTTCAATATGGCCATTGGGTTTGCGCTGTCCGATTTGTAGCTACTTATTTAGATGCTTATTTTTTATGCAACCTAGAGAAATAATTTCGGCACCATTTTAAAATTATCTGAGAATGTATTTTTTTATATAGGAGACGGGGGCAAACGAGCATGTGAGTCACCTGATGTAAACCACCACCCATGTCAAAATCACCACCGCCCATGGAGATCAGTAACACCAAGGGGTCGCGGATCCGTTACAGCCTATACTCCTTCCTTTCTTTCTGGTGACCTCACTCACTCGCAGGAAAACAATAACTCTCAAGGGAATTGTTATTTGGCTGCGGAATTCTGTCAGGTGGAGGTACTACTACCCCAGTCGGGCAGCTTAAAAAATACTCTATGCCACACCTCTCTTTTCGCCAGAGCCTCGTTTGTCAGTCAGCAGGGCGCACCACGAGCAGGTGAGGTTGGCTTTGGTTCAAACATGTTGATGAACCACTTACACGCCAATAGTAATAGTATAAAAAAATTACTTTATGCACATTAAGGCACCAGTTTTTATGATAACAGAGAAAATTATCTTAAATTGTCACAATTTATGAGTATAAAATTGCTGAAGTAAATTAATTTAACATATCAGTGATACTTTTTTGTTCAGAATTCTGTTCTTTCGTGATAAATAATATTATCCGCATTCAATTGATATTTTTTTTTTTTGTAATCATAGGGCTTCTAGGTCACGAAATATTTTTTCTGCCAGTGATATTGAGATTCTACATATTATAATAACTATGAAATGATGTACCCGTATCTACAAATAAATAAATATGAATATTCTACATAAAAATAAAATAATACACGGCTGCCTTTCGAAAAAGGGAGGTGTATGGACCCAAGGGCGTGTTTTTGGCGATGAAAATTGAAGTACTACACGATCCTCAATTATCGCGAGTTTCGATCGTGAATTACCGTGAAGTATAGACTAAAATATTGAATGAAATTTAATACTACATTAAGATCCTTTGGGAATTGAAGAGAAACAGATGCGAATTTATACTTTGTAGTGTACATTACATTATCACATATATATTATATCAGTGTACTTTATGGTGATATTGTTATCACAAAATAAAATTATGGAATCCTTCCATTATGTCGATATTTCCCCTAATGTAAGCTGAATTACTTGACAGGAATATGGTGACAATAAAGTTACAAGCTCTAATTGTGACATACAGTTAGTGACAAACCCTAGGAAACCCACCTGAGTCATATACAGCGCCGTAAGCATGTTCCAACAACATTCTGCTCATGGGTTCCATAGTGATTGCTTGTTTGTAGTGAACTTTGAAAAATTGCGCGTCGAATTTTTCAATTCCCTCGACCTTCCCAAGGTAGTCAGAGACTTCTGGATGATTGAACACCCAGCGAGGTTCAGCTTTGGTGATCATGTCCACCTGTTTTATGAAGTAATTTATACAATTAAAATATATGAAAGAGTCATAAGGCATGTCATGTCCAACTGGCGGTATATTTTCACCTCACAGGAACTTTTTCATGGATAAAAATTAGCCTATGCAATAAATAGAACAAAGCCTATGTACAACTCCAGAATACAATCTATCTCTATGCCAAATTTCATGTTGTGTTTTTAGGGTTCCGACCGCAAAAGGAAAAACGGAACCACTATAAGGTCACTTTGTTGTCCATCTGTCTCTCTGTTTCTCTGTCCAGACCCTCTATGACGAGAATGCGTGGAGGTATCAAGCTGAAATTAGAACTGTATACTCAGGTCTACGGTCTCATGAAGTTGTAAAAAAATCAAACTGCTAAATTTACGTAAAAAAAAGATACGGCCGTTTATTAAGTAAAAAACGCATATTTCGACACATTTTCAAGGGAATCAAAACACATAGGGTACTTTCCGTTGACCTAGAACTATGAAATTTGGCAAGTAACATCGTTATAGTCTACAAGTACAAGAATAAATCTCAAAACTATACATTTGTAATTAAATCTTAAAAAATGGGGGGTCGAAATTTCAAATTGAATCTACTAGTTCAAATGGGGTATCATATGAAAGGGCTTTATGGGCTTTATGATCCTACCTACGTACGGAACCCTCGGTGGACGAGTTTTTTTCTGGTCCGGATTTTTTTTATATTACGTCGGGTGGCACAAGCATACGCCTCGCCTGATGTGAAGCGGTTACCGTACCATATACGTAGCCATATTAACGCTCGCAACATAAAATATCGCTCACGCGCCGCCACCCCCGCTGCCAACGCAGCATCTCTTACCTTTCTGGTGACCTCACTCACTTGCAGGAACACAACAATCCATTCACAATTCGCATTTATGTAGTAGTGGTAGTAGTAAGATTATATACTTACATTGTTATAAAGATTTTCTTTGAATTGCAGGATACTGTTGGAACTTGGGAATACCCCAGACATCCCAGTGATGACGACTTCATCACCAGTGAGGGTTGCAGTTGGCGTCTGAACTGGCTTCCGTTCACCAGCCAAGGATTCCTGAGGAGACGGCGCCATTGTCGACGAAGTTTCAATCACCGAGTGGGCGATAGAACAACCGGCAATTGTCATAGACATAGTTTATTTATAAGAATGGTAAGTTATGCGGAACAATGTTTGCATGTAATTAAAATGTTTTTATAGGGTTTCGTATATTTATTTTTGATCGGGGCTGAAATGTCGGTGTTTTAAAATATCGACAGGAACACGCAGTTGAGCAGCGTGGTGTAGTAAGCTCTAAACCCCTTCCACTGAGGGGAGACCCGTATCCCAACAGTGAGAAGATTATGAGTGCCGATCTAGAAACATGGTTACAAATAACTTTACTCGATGATACCAATATTTTTAATGTTATTTTTCAGTATCGTTATTTGATGAGAATAAGGTGGGCTTAGATTATCAATTGGTCTCCGCTCCGCTTCGACTAGATGCCGCGGCGCACTTGTAAATTGCGGCAACAAATACTACGCCGAACTCGGCGTACCCGATCCTGTTGCAATACAATTCTTCACGCACACTAGCATCGTTTTACACACACTACAATATTGAGTTGCCGCATTCACGGAGCTGTTGTTTTTAGATAGTTAGTCTATGAAGGTGGGGTAAATAACGTTATTCAGTAATCAGTGAAAATAGAGAAAAGACAGAAATTGGTACTCACGGGTTACGGTATGTGACGTAGTGTGGACGTAGAGCTGACAACGATAAGGACAGAATGCATAAATAACTGTAATTTGATAATTTTTATGCACTGCCAACTACGATAATCTCTTAATACGCTAAATTAATAATAATAATATTCTAATGTAATGGATTAATAAGAAAACCTATCATTAGCAATATGTTTTAGCAATACTATATGCCTAATTATAATTATGTAAGGTGTTGGTTTTCTAAATAAATAAATAAATGTTTGTCTGTCGGTTTACGAGCGATAAATTCACGTGATAGTATCATAAGAAACATAGGCAAATCGTGCTTCTCTATCGCTTGTTCCGCGCTTTCTCTCAGCTCAGGCGGAACGTGACAATGAGTCATGCTGTTTCGTGCATGCCCCCGGCGTTATTTATGACATATATATAAGCACGTCAATAAATACATAAACGCTTTACTTTGTTGATGGATAACGTTATACAATAACGATATTTGAATATCAATACAGAAAGGAGAAGGTTTGGTTTTAGGACTAATTGTGATCCGTATAAAAGGGTCCAAAAACACAAAAGACAAAAGAAAAGATTTCAATGTGAAAAAAAGCACCTTTAGAGGCCACTGTAGAAATACCTTGGATGAATAGTCACAAGGACTAATGAACGTGAGTACGACGTTAAAGTCCCCATGAATAGCACCCAGATGTACAGCTGGCCTTCACAAGGTTCTTCAAGGTTTCAAGTTAAAGCTGACACGCAGACCAAGATTCACGTCTACAGGATTATTATTACCGTAATGTATGATGCATCGAGGCTTGGACACTAATCTTGAATTAAGAAAACAAGTTATTTTATTTTTATTTTTTTGGGCAATTTACACAGCGCCATCTAGTCCCAAATTAAGCACAAAGCTTGTGTCATGGGTACTAGACAAATGATAATGATATGTACTTAAATACATTTTTTTAGGGTTCCGAACCTCAAAAGGAAAAACGGAACCCTTATAAGATCACTTTGTTGTCCGTCTGTCTGTCTGTCTGTCTGTCTGTCTGTCTGTCTGTCTGTCTGTCTGTCTGTCTGTCTGTCTGTCTGTCTGTCTCTCTGTCAAGAATTTCTATGTCAAGAATGCGTGGAGGTATCAAGCTGAAATTTGAACTGTATACTCAGGTCTACGGTCCCATGAAGTTAAAAAAAAATCAAACTGCTAAGTTTACGTAGAAAAAAGTTACGGCCGTTTATTCAGCAAAAAACGCATATTTCGACACACTCAAGGGAATCAAAACCTATAGGGTACTTCCCGTTGACCTAGAACTATGAAATTTGGCAAGTAACATCGTTATAGACTACAAGTACAGGAATAAATCTCAAAACTATACATTTGTAAATAGATCTTAAAAAATAGGGGGTCTATATTTTTTATAGGGTGTCGAAATTTCAAATTGAAACTACTAGTTCGAATGGGGTATCATATGAAAGGGCTTGATGTACACATTGCAAAATATATTTTATATATTTTTTTCGACGCATTATTTCTTATTTATAATGAAAAATATCAAAATTAATAATGATACTACGTACCTACGGAACCCTCGGTGGGCGAGTCCGACTCGCACTTGTCCGGTTTTTTTTTAAAAACATACTTATAATACATAGAAAACACCCAGACCAAGACAAATAGACATGTTCATGCACACAGATGTTTGTCTTGTGCGGGAATCGAACCCGCGACCCCGGAGTCAAAGTGGCCATTGCTAACCATTCCTCCACCGAGCTCGTCGTTATTTATGGATAGTATTTATGGCGGAAAGGCAAATCATGCGAAAACTCTGGACCCGTTTAATAAGAATCACATTTTCCAATTGCATAAAAAAATTATTAGTGTCCTGGTTTGATAGATATGTAAGAAATGCAAATACTATGCTTAACCCTTAGCCACCTGACGTATATTTCAAATACACTACCACTTAACATCGGTCATAGAGACCGCTTGCTTATTTTTTTTATGATAAAGTTAATTCAATTATTGCAATAAATTAAAATCACGTTTTTGTTGTCATACTATTTTTAGTCATGTTTTATTATGATTAAATTATTATAAAAACAAAAACAGTGCTTAAATTAAACAGTGAAAAGTATGCCTAAAGATATTAAAAATCAACACTGACTTAATAAAATTAACACTTTTTCTTTTTATAAGTTTAGGAACTTAGAATTATTGAGATTTGACAGAACAAGAAGAAGAAGAGAGAAAAGAAAAATTAATAATATTAATATTATTAATAAGTAATATTAATATGTTTACATACCTATGAGATCGTCTAATTACCTATGTGTGTGTATTATCTATATCTATCACAGTAAATCATTATTTTATATAACTATGTATTTGCATACCTATATGATACCAAAATTAACATTTTTTTTTTCAATATATTCTCCTTGTGTACCTGCCATGTCTTATCTCTGCACCACCCTAAGATTGACTGATAGAGGATGCTTGTACAGCATTGAATCCGCCCGCCTAAACTTATTTTGTGCATGAAGTTTAAATAAATGTTCCATATGTTGTTATTGTAGCATTAGATCGAAATTGCCATGTAAACTGAAACCACAGTATAAGTACTTTTACATGCGGCAATTCAAATGAGATGTATTATACGAGTATCTATGTCAACTTTATCTAACCATTTAGCTATATTTTCCCTCATTTGATGCATTGCTATCGTACAAAATTAAAAAAAATACATATATATAAACAAATGTAACGTAACAATCTGACGCTGGGCACATGGGCCGCAGGCAAAAAATTCCCCATTATTTTTTTATTCGCGGGCATTTGGAACTGCCAAGCTCTCGGTACGAACTGGTGGTAGAAGGGAATGGGTATGTCGACTCGTGAATATGTCGCGCGCATAATAACGGAAACAATGAAAAAGTAATTCTCCAGAGTATCTGACACCGACGTCAAAGGGTTAAGTTACAAAGCAAATAGATTTTACTGAACCGATTTTGTTGTCCAATGGGGATGTTTGATATTTTTTCTGACATTAGATGTCGCTAGGTAGGCGTCGAGTCCAGATTTTTAAAAATGTACTGAATTTTTTGACAGTGAAACTTTAAGACGACAAGACAACACAAGACGTCAACAAGACATTTGACAAGATGCTATGAATTGACAAATGATTGGACCCTACGCTACAGTGCTGCCAAAAGACCCTCATTGATCGGTTGAGTATTTTTTGAGATAGATAAGCGTTAACCTGAAAATAAATATTACGCTATGTAGTTGTCGTCGTCAACCCTTATTCATCCCACTTCTGGGACACGGATCTCCCCTCAATTGATGGGTTTAGAGCATACACCACCACGCTGCTCAACTGCGGGCTGGCTGAAGTCAGTGTTTTCAAGCCGCCTAAAGGCCACGGACTTGGCTTAACGACTGTCATCTTGACAACAGCCAAGACTGATGTCTTAACATGTCCTCCTAAGCACGGAATGATTAGGTTAGGTTAACCGGACTTTGATGAAAATTTATGTCTAAGTAGTAAGGGTATTTCGTATTAGTAAGGGCATTATTTACATCGGGTGGCAAACAAGCATACGGCCGTAGAAGCGGTTACCGTAGTGATATAAACTCTTGCAATATGAAATATCGCTCACATCCTCGCTGCCAACGCAGCAACTCCTTCCTACCCGGTGACCTTAATTACTCGCAGGAACACAACAACCTTCAAAGGAATTACTATTTTCTATGTATTTTTATGTATTATAGTATAGTATAGTATAGTATAGTATAGTATAGTATAGTAAAAACTTTATTGTACAATAAAACATAAATAGACAATTACAAAAATAAAATAAAATAAAACACAACAGATTTTATCGTACAATGGCGGACTTATCCCATTAGGGATTTCTTCCAGTCAACCATAGAAAACCTAAAGGATATTGGAATTTTTAAAATTTGGCAGTAGGTATATTGATAGTTAGATACTTATTAGAAAAAAGAAAAAACAAAGAAAAAAATAGTAATAATAATAATAAAAAATAAAATAAAAATACCATGAAGGATTTGTTGGTACATAAACAGTACATAGTGGCATATAATTTCAAAATAAATATAAACATATAAATATCACATAATTTAAAAGAAATACAGTATGTATATAATACAATCGAGGACATATTATTATATGTATAAATAAATATGACAACATTACTAACACAAAATATCAGGAGTTGCAATCAAGTGTCTCTTCACGCGTGATTTGAATTCTGAAAGAGTTTGTGACATTTTGACATCCACTGGGAGCGAGTTCCAAAGACGCGCTGCATACACACTGAAGGATTTAGTGTAGGAATAGGAGTTGGGGACAGGAATATTTAATAAAGGATTGTTGCGCGACCGTAATCGGTCATCTAAAATGCGAAACGAGAATCTTTCCCGCAGGTAGTGAGGTGCCGAAGGATAGAAAAGGACTTGAAAAAGGAGACTAAGGATATGGAGACTCCTACGCTGCCGCACTGGTAGTAAATTAAGTCGATTTCGAAATTCCGTGATGTGGTCAGATTTACGCAAGCCAAAAACATATCTGATACACACATTCTGTATTCGCTCCAACTTACTCATTAATTCTTCCGAAGGGTCCAGATATGCAATGTCTCCATAATCTAGGAGCGGAAGCAGAAGGGTACGCATCAACAAAGCTTTGGTGTTAACAGGGAGAAAGTTTTGAAGCCGTTTCAAAGAGTGTAGGGAAGCAAATATTTTGCGGCTAACTTCGTTGACTTGTGGAGCCCAGGATAGAGTCTGATCTAAAATGATGCCCAGGTTTTTGACTGAAGTGAAATATGGAATGATGTTACCATCAAATACAATATTGGGATATACTATATTTTGCAGTCGTGACGTGTAATAAGAACTATCAATAATGATTGATTGTGACTTGGATGGATTAATCTTTAGACCAAAGTACTTAGACCAATTGGCAATAACTGAAAGGTCATTATTGATAATACTAACTGCCTCATTAAAGTTATCAAGCGAAGCAGCCGCATAAATCTGCAGGTCGTCAGCATAAAGATGGTATGATGAAGAGATCAAGGAAGTTACGCTATTAATGAAAATTGAAAAGAGAATAGGAGAAAGTACTCCTCCCTGTGGAACACCCGAGAGAAGCTGGCACCAGTCAGATCTAGTTTCATCAATCTTGACCAGTTGGCGGCGATTGAAAAGATAAGAACGAAACCATGATAAGGTCGATGGAGAAGGATTAACTGCACGCAGCATGCCAAGCAAAATATCAAAGTCAACCGTATTAAATGCACTTGAGAAGTCAAGTAACACTAAGAGCGTCAATTTTTTATTATCAATATTATGTCTAATATCATCAGTGACCTTGACAAGTGCCGAGACAGTGCTGTGTCCAGGTCGAAACCCCGACTGGTGATCGCTTAAAAGACTATGCTGACGTAAGTGGTTAGATAAACGTTGATGAACAAAGTGCTCCAACACCTTAGAAAGAACAGGTAGAATAGAGATAGGCCGATAATCAGAGAAAGAAGAAGGATTAGACTTTTTTGGTAGGGGGATTACATGGGCATCTTTCCATGACGCAGGAAAAACCCCAGAAGAAAGAGAGCAATTAAGAACGTCAGCTAAAAAAGGGGAAATGTGTTCTTTTATAGGATCCAACATACTAATGCCGATCTCATCATGTCCAACAGCCTTAGACTTAATAGTGCCTACTAGTTTGATCACCTCAGCTGGAGTAATCTCTCCAAGATCAAAAGGGGCACAATTTAATGAAACATCATTTAACCGAGTCAATGTACACAATTTCGATTGAGGGTCAAGACTGACAGGCGATGTACAAAAATGTTTATTTTAGGAGTTAAGGTCTACATTTGAAGGACAATGGGCGTGATCCCTGCCAACACCATTAGCTTTAAGAAATTTCCACAACTTGTTAGGAGGGCAGTTCTCAATTGAAGAGTGCATATATGCACGCCTGGCTTCTCTGCAAACTTTATTACATCGATTACGCAAAGTTATGAACCTCTTGTGATTTTCTGGGGATGGGTCATGGCGCATTCTAATTTTAGCTCTATCCCTACGGGCCATGAGAGTTTTTATTTCGATGGTTAGCCAAGGTGCAGGCAAATGCTTGACTCGAACTGGACGTAGAGGAGCATGTTTGTCATATAAATTCAGAACAATTTCGTTAAATGCCTCTAACTTAGCATCTACATCAGTAGCCGACAGTACGAAATCCCAGTTCGCATCACACACATCACTTAACAAATTATCCCTGTTAATGGCGGAAAAATTACGCAATAAGACTGTTTTATGTCTACGTTTCGGTGGGCGCATCTTGAACGAACCATAGATCAAATCATGAGCCGAGAAGGCCGGAGCATATTATGTATGTTCTTACAAAATAAATATATTTAAGTATTATATCAGTTATCTAGTAACCCATATACAAGCATAGTTTGGGACTAGAAGACCGTGTGTAATTTGTCCAGGAATATTTATTTATTTGACTACGGTATTTTGTGAGGTGGTACTTCTCCAGTCGGGCAGCTTGCAATTACGCTCACCTTGCCATTATTTCGCCAGAGCCTCCTTAGTCAGTCAGCAGGGTGCACGACGTGCACTTTGGTTGGCTTTGGCTCAAAGATGGTAGTGAACCACTTACAAACTAATCAAGTGCGTAAGTAATTAAAATTGATTTTAAAAAATAAGTCTAGATAGGTCAATATCATCATCAGCCTGTATGTTTTGGGGTGTAAGTGGTACATCAAGATCTTTGAACCAAAGCCAACTTCACCTGCACGCGGTGCACCCTGCTGACTGACAAACGAAGCTTTGGCGAAAAGAGAGGTAGGGAGCCTAATTGTAAGTTACCCGACTGGGGAATGTACCTCCACCTCACAGAATACCGCAGCCAAATAACAATTCCCTTGAGGGTTGTTGTGTTCCTGTGAGTGAGTGAGGTCACCAAAAAGGAAGGAGATGCTGCGTTGGTAGCGAGGATGGCGGCGCGCGAGCGATATTTTATGTTGCGAGCAATTAATATAGCTACGGTAACCGCTTCACGTCAGGCGTGCCGTATGCTTGTCTCCACCAGACGTAGTTTAAAAAAAATAAATATACAGGCTGATAAAACACGGAAGTCCACGGAACCCTAATTAAATTTGTCAATGTACTAATCAGGAATATTTTACTAAAATACAATAGATCGTATTTTTTGGTAATAGAATATTTATGAGTTCAAAGTTAAATAAACATTCTTTTAAATTTTACCGTTATCTACATAGTGATGCATTTTACCGTGGTTTGAATCAAGTTATTCAAGTAAGAGGGGCACATTAGCCTTAAAAATATTGTAAGTTAAACTCTGTAGATGGTTCTTTGAAAAAATAAAAATATATTAGGCAACACAATAATAACGTTCATGTCATGTTATTGTTAAAATATAAAATGCGTCTTATTGATACATTTTTTTTATTAGTGTTTTTAATTTTTTTGATTTCGCGACCTCTTTACACTGTAAAGGGGTTCAAAAAGTCAGTATGGGGTGTAAGGGGTTCATCAAGATCTTTGAACCAAAGCCAACTTCACCTGCACGCGGTGCACCCTGCTGACTGACAAACGAAGCTCTGGCGAAAAGAGAGGTAGGGAGCGTAATTGTAAGCTACCCGACTGGGGAATGTACCTCCACCTCACAGAATACCGCAGCCAAATAATTCCCCTGAGGGCTGTTGTGTTCCTGCGAGTGAGTGGGGTCACCAGAAGGAAAGGATGGAGATGCTGCGTTGGGAGCGGGGGTGGCGGCGCGCGAGCTATATTTTATGTTGCAAGCGTTAATATGGCTACGGTAACCGCTTCGCGTCAGGCGGGCCGTATGCTTGTCTGCCACCCAAAGTAGTATAAAAAAAAAGTCAGACTTTTTCAACCTGTAAATAAGGAGGATGGGCTTGTTCATAAACGTAAAAAACAATTTAGGTAGTCTTATAAATTGTTTCTTCATCTGCCTACGGCACAAGGGGGTCGTCAGAATTTTTCAACCTGTAAAATTAAATTTTACAGGTTGTAAAATTCTGCACAAGGGGTTGTAAACTTTATTTACCACAATTTAAGGGTACATAGGCGGTCTTAATGCTAAAAGCATTCTCTACCAGACAACCTTTGGGAAGTGCAGATATACACGAATGCGGCATAAAAAATAAATTTTATTGTACACCTTGTCTTTTTCTTTTTGCTGGTAACCCCCTAAGTCTGGCTTCGGGACCCCCCCTGGGGGTCGGGGCTCACAGATTGAAAAACACTGGTCTCTTTAAATTTTATTATAATATATAATTAAAGAGAAACTTGAAGAGAGTATTACCATCCTTTTTTATCTGAAAATTGGTCTTAGGTTAAAGATATTGACAGACATCTTCAGCTTAGTCGGCAGAGCTCTAGGGTTTCTATCAGCTGAGCTAAACATAATTAGCATCAATCTAATCAGTAGTGTCATTTTCTCATTCAAAAATTCCGATCGGTAATCAGCTTCAGCTTCGGTGGTAGAGCCCCTGACCAGAGTTGGGTGGGTGAGTTTGCAGTAAATATGGCTCACCACCATCTTCAGAGATAAAGCCAACCTTCCCTGCACATGATGTACCCTGCCGACTCGGCTGCGCCAGATGAAAACCTAGCAAGGGACATTTTAGATAAAAATGTTTTTATTGCAGAATCGTTATAAACTAGTAAGTCTCTACAAATTAAAAAAAACACCTGCGCGAAATCTTACAAATAACCAGAGTTTTGAAAACTCATAACCTAGTAAGTGCACTATGTATCATTCCAGAAATATTTACAAACCTAGTATGTCGCACTGACCATTATCAAACCTGGCAAGTCTCTGAGACTTGCTAGGTTTGGTTTGCTCTCCTGTAAAATTTTGGTTTGAGCACTTGCTAGATTTTCATCTGGCGCAGCCGAACTAGAGAAACACACTCGGGCGAAAGGGAGGTAAGGCATGTGTAGCCCGACTGGGGAAGTACCGTACAGAACACTGTAGACAAATAACAAAATCCCCGGGGATTGTTGTGTATTTTAGAATGAGTGAAGTTATCAGATGTGAGGAAATGCTGCGTTAACAGCGGGGGAGCCAGTACGTAAGCAATACTACATGTAATGAAAGCGTCAATATTGCTACGGTAATCGCTTTATATCAGATGGGTCGTAGGCTTGTTTGGTACTCGGCATTATATAAAAAAAAACGGGTTGAACTCCGGGAGTGCCGGCAGAAGTGAAAACTAGAACATCAACATTATGCATTTTTGAATATTTTGGAATGGTTAGGGAATAATTTCGCATGAATTGCTTTATTTATCAGTATAAAAGTACTATCGTTTATGTGGTAAAATACAATATTATTTTATTGCGCTATCGTACACAAACATGACTATTTATATTACATTAAAAATAAACAGCAGGAGCAGGCATACATTTTCGCCGCGTGGTAGAAAGAGAGCAGATATTACTTCCTCTCCTACGCCGCGCCGGTGGCGGTCTACTCTCCCTTCGTCTTACGAATTTTCGATCAGGTCACGTGTCCTTACGCGAGTTTAACATTTTTTACCCATCCCAAAAAATGCACAACGCTAAAGAAGTTTTCACTTCAAAAAGCTTGAGTAGTTATAAATAAATATTCTTGGACAAATTACACACGGCCATCTAGTCCCAAACTAAGCAAAGCTTGTACTATGTGTACTAGATAACTGATATAATACTAAATACACTTATTTTTGTAAATACATACATATAATACATAGAAAACGCACAGACCAAGACAAACAAACATGTTCATGCACACAAATGTTTGTCTTGTGCGGGAATCGAACCCACGATCTCAGAGTCCTTTGCACCTAGCTTTCAATTATTAATATTAAATAATTATTATTATACATTAAAGTACATTAATGTAAAATCAGCAACGTTACTGCTTACGCCATTCACTGTTGACTGAATGGATAATAAAGGAAATTTCCTTAAATTTTAATGAAATAGCAACTGTTTTCCTGTTTGTAATGGACCAAACTTTTCTCGTTTATTTGCAGTTAGTAATTAATATACCCGTTTATATGTACCTTTTCTCAAACAAGGCTGTTAACTCGAAAGAGACATTGACCCCGGACAAACAGCCCAGAAGATAGAACTTTGATTTCAACTCGAACCTCTTCCACGTGAAATGAAACAGAGGAAATTAATTACAAACATTTGAATTTTCGTATCGAGAGTCCTTACTTGTTTCTAGTTACTTGTTTGTATTACAAATAATTTAATGAATGGTGGTAATGAAGGATAAATAAATAATAAATAAATAAATATTGTCAGACAAATTACACAGCGCCATCTAGCCCCAAAATAAGCGAAGCTTGTGTTATGGGTACTAGACACTGATAAACATACGTAAATACATTTTGTTTTGTAAATACATACTTATGATACATAGAAAACACCCAGACCAAGACAAACAGACACGTTCATGCACACAAATGTTTGTCCTGTGTGGGAATCGAACCCACGAGTGTTGGTGTCGAAGCCGCGTCACTGACCGCTACGCCACCGAGCTCGTCGATAACAATCATAATAAATTAATAATCTATGGATTAATCCGATTGCAGTGAAACTTGGTGACAATGTTTGTGGGGTCAGCTAGATATAAATATTCCAGGACAAATTACACACCGCCATCTAGCCACAAACTAGGCAAAGTCTGTACTAAGGGTACTTTCATCATCATTATCATCAGCCTGTATCTATCCACCGCTATATCATAGGCATATATGGTGTGAGGCATTAGGGAAACCTAATGCCTCACACCTTATGCGATTCTCCGCTTTCCGCTTACAGCCACTTCCGGCCGTTCCCTTGAAATCATCGGTCCATCTAGAGAGGGGCGCCCGACACTTTGTCGCCCCATACGAGATCTCCACTCTAGGACTGTCCTCCTTCATCTACCATCACTGACTCGGCGGATGTTTTTTTTTTTTATACTACGCCGGGACAAGCATACGGCCCGCCTGATGTGAAGCGGTTACCGTAGCCATATTAACGCTCGCAACATAAAATATCGCTCGCGCGCCGCCACCCCCGCTGCCAACGCAGCATCTCCTTCCTTTCTGGTGACCTCACTTACTCGCAGGAACACAACAACCCTCAAGGGAATTGTTATTTGGCTGCGGTATTCTGTGAGGTGGAGGTACATTCCCCAGTCGGGTAGCTTATAATTACGCTCCCTACCTCTCTTTTCGCCAGAGCTTCGTTTGTCAGTCAGCAGGGTGCACCGCATGCAGGTGAAGTTGGTTTTGGTTCAAAGATCATGATGAACCACTTACACCCCAAAATGGGATGTGGCCAGCCCAATGCCACTTTAGCCTGCTGAGTCTGAGAGCTATGTCGACAACTTTGGTTCTCCGTCGAATCTCTTCGTCTCAGATTCGGTCCCGTAGACAAATGTCAACCATAGCTCTCTCCATCGCTCGCTGAGCGACTTTCAAATTATGGACTAGATTAGCGGTCACAGTCCAAGTTTCTGCACCGTAGATCATGGCAGGGAGGATACACTGGTTGAAGACTTTGGTTTTTAAAGTTTGCGGTAAAGATAAATATAGCGAATAATTAGACTTTTTTAAAAATAATCTTCATAAAACATTTTTTGGTATTCAATAAAAGTTATAAGCTACTTCATTTGAATTATCTTCTTAATGTTGAAGAAATCGTAGTTGTGAAATATACACAATAAACAAATTAACTTTAATAATTTAACTAATATATTAATATTAGTTAATAAGTAAAGTTAATTTGTTTGTTAGTTCATACTTCACGCCTTAACCAATGAATTATTATTGAACTATAGTATGAAAATAGCTTGAACTTTGGGAAGGTTACAGGTTATTCAGTAGACTAACCTTCAAAACTTCAGGAGAACTCTATGTGAGTGGAGGCGAATTGAAACTACTTTAAAATGTTTAGCAAAACATGTATAGTACGATGCAAAACATTCACTTATAATATGTATATGGTCCCACAACTCGCACTCAGCGAATTTATTATAAAGATTAGAAGAACAAAATACCTTCATAAATACTCAATATCTTTATTGCATATATTATGTAGGTACATGTCAATCTTAAAATACATGTTAGTTTCAAGTTATTACATATTATGACCCTATAAGGGTATGGCAACAGTCTGAATCTGTAGTGTACGGAACGGTTTATTATATTATGTCATCTAATTTATCATTTAAAAATCGTCAAGAGTATAATAACATTTGGCTTCCAGTAAGGTCTTTAATTTTTTACTGAAGTTTGCTCCTTGGTCAATATCTTTTATTTTATTTGGCAATTTATTAAATATTTCGACGGCCATTGAATTAGGGCTAGAACTAGGGCTAAATGACGGCAGGCTGGTCGAATAGCTAGTGACTACTTTGACTCGGAGGTTGCGTGTTCGATCCCCGCACACAACACTTGTGTGCATGAACAGTACTGTTTGTCATAGTCTGGGTGTTTCTATTTATCATAATAAATAAATAGATATTGTCAGACAAATTACGCGGCGCCATCTAGCCTCAAAGTAAGCGAAGCTTGTGTTATGGTTACTAGACAACCGATAAACATACGTAAATACATTATTTTTTTTGGGAATACATACTTATGATCCATAGAAAACACCCAGACTAAGACGAACAGACATGTTCATGCACACAAATGTTTGTCCTATGTGGGAATCGAACCCACGAGCGTTGGTGTCAAAGCCGCGTCATTGACCGCTACGCCACCGAGCTCGTCATCTTAAGTATCTAAAATATCTAAAAAAAAATATTTGTGTATTTAAATATAATTATAAGTTATCGAGTACCCAGAGAACAAGCTTATTTTCCTCTGTCGAAGAAAGAACAATATGTAAATCGACTATATATATCAGTCTGTATCAGGCTATATGGTGGAAAGCATTGGGGAAAGCCTATGCTGGATATATAGGATCCTCCACTTTCCCCATCAATTCGCTTACAGCCGCATTCTCGAGTTCGTTAGTTCATCTAAAGAGAGGGCGTCTCACTTTTCGTCGCCCCATACGCGGCTTCCATTCTAGAACCTTCCTCCCACATCTGCCATCACTGACACAAAAGAGTATTTTTCTTTGCAGATACGTTTTAAACCTCAAAGATTAGAATCTTCATAACATTCGGGCTAAACAGTTCTTTGAAATAAAATCTAAGTCAGACACTATCAGACTGTTATTTTTGGAAAATCTTGTTTACGGAAAATCTTGCGGTATAGCGTTTTTCTCGTCTATTTTAGAGTAATTAAAAAAGAAATGGTCTCTTCCTTAACTTAACACATCCCGTCTGAGTTTCAAAGTTTTCTGATAAACAACATTTCACCGAATTTTCTCCACGTTCTATAAAAACAAATTTACTGCCTTTAAAAGATTAATGAATATGTTAGTTATTCTGACTTCAACTTAAACCAATCAATACCTATTACACTTCTTATTTCAAAAGATATTATGTAATTACATTCATCACATCATCTTTCATATTTATAAAGTTCTTGTCATATGATATTCTTAATTAAATAAAAATAAAAGTTAAAAAGTAAAACCCGTCTACGGAAACGGAAAAAGTTAGGGATAGTTTCTAAGATTTCTATCATTTTGATATTTTCCAACTGACCTACGCCTACGGCCTTATAATTCAGTAACAGAGACCTCAGAACGAATCTCTAGCTTGTTGTTTACCTTTCCGTAGTCGTGCTTTAGTTTTTTTACTTTTATTTTAATATATTTTTGTTGTTTATAAATAAATAAATAAAAATAAAATTAGTTTACTTTAAGCCTATTAACCCATACATACATTGAAAGGAAACAATATCTTATATTATTATTATTTATTTAATAGGCGAACATACCTCTAACCGACATATTATATGTTACAGCAGTGTCGGATAAAGGGCCAATCAAACCTGTCTATCGTCAGGGCGACGCAGAAACGGGTTAGAAGCTTTAGGACTACTTCTCGATGAGACTAGTCCTGCGCATCATTGACGCGTACCCCTTACGTATTTATTTGTTTTACGTTAATTTTTTTTAGTTTATCATTTTATTCGTAGCATGTTTCGTAGCCCGGTCAGTTCTTCTAATGAGTTATGGTCGAGGGGATTATGAAAAGATTTCTGGGATCTCTCATAAATAATCCATATAGAGTTTTGGCAGTGCGATGGAAATCTTTGGCAAAAATGTTACTTCCTAAATCCACCACTGCACGTTCTAATTTATGGACAGTCACAGCCCAGTACAGAATTAGTGGTAACATTTTTCGCAAAAACTTTCGATATTCTAATGGATATCAAAATTTCATAATAATTAAATAATTATAAAATATGGTTGTCTGTAAAGTCGGTTTACGGACGATAATTTTACGTAATAACGTCATAAAAAAACAATGTCTGACGAAGTGGAAGAGACATAGCTTGTTCCGCGCTTTCGCTTGCACGCTCGGCCCAGGCGAAACGTGACAATGAGTCATGCTTTTTCGTGTGTGCAACCAGCTTTCATCGATTTATAAGACGTTATTACGTCAAAAATATTGTTTTTATTATTTATGGTCAAACTAATGATTTATTTGAAAAAAGTTTAAATAATCCTGATATTGATTTGAAAAACTCTTTTGATTAATATCGAATTTGACAAAGTATCACCGATTTTTTTTTCTTCATTCCTTTTTTGACGTGACAACGTCTTATAAATTGGTTAGCCGGGTGACACTTCAAGAAACTGGGTCACGTTATGCGCTTACAATGAGAGCGAGTGAAAGGCACGTGCCTTTCACTCGCTCTCATTGTAAGCGTGTCGTGGACGCGTGTCCCTTCTAAGAGCGAGAGAGACAGACATAAAAAGTGAAAGGCATGCGTCCCTTCCACTCGAAAACATTTTACCACTCAAAGTCGTTGTCACGTAAAACTTTCGCCGGTATACCGACTTTACAGGCAACCAATTTTTTTTACGTCACAGCCACCATATTGGTTATGTTTGCAAAGAATGTAGTAAATGACACTATTAAAATAAAGACAAAACAATCGATATCTCATTTATTGGAATCAGTTCAGTAGGTTTTGAGTTAGGTATGATCGAACATCTAAACACAGTCACATACATAGATTTCCCTTGCTTTACTTCACATTAGTCGGGGGTAAAAAGATCCTAGTTACGTCATCTGAAGCAGACCAAATCACGAAATTTTATCAACATTTTCCTTCCAATTTTCCGTTAAAATGGACAGAAAAATATGCGAAAGAATGTTAAATTGGATCCCGTTTATTCCTTTTGAAACACGGGTCTCAAAACCATATTGAAACCTAATCAGCCGTTAAAATGCATCGATGAAATAAAATTATAATCTCATATCCCGCATACATGGCACGTGTGGGTGTGTCTATTAATAACTATTCGGGTAACATACAGAGATGTTTAAGTTTACGGTTTGCACTGAACGGTTAAATTGCTGTGTTTGTTTGTTCTAGTATCTATATGTTACAGTCGAATATATATAACACAAAGTCGGGTCAGTTATCTCAAGAACAGCTGGACTGATTTTTATAATCTATAAATTTGTTGTTTTTAGGGTTCCGTACCCAAAGGGTAAAAAGGAACCCTATTAATAAGGCTCCGCTGTCCGTCCGTCCGTCCGTCTGTCTGTCACCAGGCTGTATCTCATGCACCGTGATAGTTAGACAGTTGAAATTTTCACAGATGATGTATTTCTGTTGCCGCTATAACAACAAATACTAAAAAACAGAATAAAATATTCACTTTAAAAATAAATATTTAAATAAAAATAAAACAAATATTTAAGGGGGGTTCCTATACAACAAACGTGATTTTTTTGCCGTTTTTATAGATAATGGTACGGCACCCTTCGTGCGCGAGTCTGACTTGCCTTGACCGGGTTTTTGGATTTGTCTCCATCTCGAACAGCAGAATAGCTGTTCAGATGTCAGAAAATTTACGAAATAGAACATTATGATTAAATTGTCAGGCCAAGGTTTGTATGGGAAATCGACAGGAATGAGATGGGAACGGGAAGATCGACCTCCAGCAAAGCGTGGGCCGCTAGTTTTAAATAAATTGATTAGTGGTTCGTTGCGATCAAAATTTCATTAGACTGTAAAATTCATAAGTGCGGTGTATTGGTATTTAATAATCGTTAAATAATAGGAGAATAAATAAAAAAAAATGTCTGTCTATCTGTACATCTATATATTAGTATGCGATTCACAAAAAAACTACGTCACATAATTAAATGCTAATTTCACAAATTTGTATGCTAGACTTAACATTGGGTATATGTTTATCCGACTGACGAAGAAGGGATGTTTATTTATTTTTTTGTATATTTATTGCCAAAGGGCACGCCTAAACCACTAGACAGATTTCAACATATAAAGTATCATTAGGTTCGTCTTAATTGTGACAGTGACACTGGTTATATATCAAAATAAACAAAATATTTAAGGATTTTTGACGTCGCAGCTGAGCAGCAGTGGCAACGAGTGAGCAATATTTCATGTTGCGAGCGTTTATATGGTAACCGTTTCACATTAGACGAGTTGTAGGTGTATTTGCCACCTGACGTTGCATAATAAAGGATAAGATATATGTTTACATAATACAACACTATTATTTACATTATAATAATCACAGAACGTCACGTACAGGATTGCGATATCACAAATTCACCGTTGGGATCACTTTTTAATGGTGCGACATAGATAGGAGTTGCCAAACTTTTTAGTACGGGAGTACTAAAAAGTTTGGCAACTCCTATCTATGTCGCACCATTAAAAAGTGGAACCCGTTACCGGCATATGTATTTCCTCATTCATACAATATGGGATCCTTCAAGCGAAGCGTGAAGAAGCATCTTGTAGGCCAGCATGACAGCGTCAACTGACAAGACATCAAGGTCTATTGTCCGTTGCCGATGCGATTGGGCCTCCTCTTTTCGCTTAACATCAGGCGAAGCGGAGCCAATATGCTGAGCTAATAAAAAAAATACAAATATATACCTAGATGGTCTGTGAAGAAAAATACAAATATAAACTGTGAAGTGGTCCAGTCCTATATATACCTTGGCTCTCTTGTAATGAACAGCGGTGGCTGCGTGGATGAAGTAAAGAGACGTAGGGCTATAGCTAGAAGCGCAATGGATAAGCTGAAAAAAATATGGAAGAACAGGAACTTATCTAATGCCACTAAGACCCGGCTCGTAACAACATTAGTCTTCCCAATATTTTTATACGCTGCAGAGACGTGGACTTTACACGAAGTGGAAAAGAAGAAGATAGACGCTTTAGAGATGTGGTGCTGGAGACGATTGCTCGGAGTATCGTGGACCGAACATCGCACAAATGTCTCCATACTTCAACAAGTCGGTGCACCCTACTGACTGACAAACGAAGCTCTGGCGAAAAGAGAGGTAGGGAGCGTAATTGTAAGCTACCCGACTGGGAAATGTACCTCCATCTCACAGAATACCGCAGCCAAATAACATTTCCCTTGAGGGTTGTTGTGTTCCTGCGAGTGAGTGAGGTCACCAGAAAGGAAGGAAGGAGATGCTGCGTTGGGAGCGGGGGTGCTGGCGCGAGCGATATTTTATGTTGCGAGCGTTAATATGGCTACGATAACCGCTTCACATCAGGCGGGCCGTATGCTTGTCTGCCACCCGACGTAGTATTAAAAAAAAGCTAACGTTCCTGAACTATAAGCATGAATTGTGTATCAAGATTAAACAAAAAAGAAATGACAAGCTTTTTTAGCTGTTAATAAAAAAAGGAACTAAAAAGTCTACTTACCGTGTTTTGCTCATTACGCCCTTATGGCTAGCATCATAGGGGTTCATATGAAAATTATAAATCGCCATGTCGTGGCGGTCACCAGTTTGAATTAAAAATTAGGTGACTATCGTGCATTCGTCCGCTTGAAGTCTTTTGAGATACCTGGCAAGGGTGACTAAGTTGTAGGTGCTTAAACAAGTCTAAGATCCTCTGTACACTTAATTATGCAATAAATAGTTTTGACTTTGTTACGACAACCAAACGAGTGTGCCAATTTTCATTTAATCTGAAAGATTTCCAACTAACACTTAATAAGACAACAAACCCCACGGTGAAATATATAAAAGCATGTAAAAACTGGTTACAACGTGTAACCCTTACTAAAGAAAGTTTCTTCAATAAGACTCTAGTTATTTTAAAGATTGAGATATGGTTTTAAACCTAACTGCACTTCAAACTTTTTCTCATTTTAAACAGTTAGTAAACTATTACAAGTTAGATGGTTTTGTAGCGTAAATAAAAACTTGAACGTAATCTAAACATAAAGTGTAGGATTTCGTTCAAATTTCTTTTTAAGAATTGGCTCTTTTAAAGTTTGAAGCTGATGTGGATTCTATAATAGTTTTTTTTTATTCGATCCATGTTATTTTAGCCGCGATGGTACAGTCCGACAGCAGAATTATATAATACAGTTAGAATACGATTGTTGTATTCGCGAAGAGCGAATATAATTAAAAGTTAGTTATATTCGCTGTTTTTAGGGTTCCGGTTTTCTAACCCTATTACTCTCTTACTCACTCTCTTTGTCCGTCCGCCATGCAGTGTGGTTTCCGGCAGACTAGAATAGAATCACTCTGTCTCTTCCCGTGGGTGTCGTACTAAGGCGACTAAGGGAAATAAGATTTTGGGGTGTAAGTGGTTTATCAACATCTTTGTACCAAAGCCAACTTCACCTGCACGTGGTGCACCCTGCTGACTGACAAACGAAGCTCTGGTGAAAAGAGAGGTAGGGAGCGTAATTGTAAGCTACCCGACTGGGGAATGTACCTCCACCTCCCAGAATACTATACATATCAGTCTTTTACGCACAAGCCATTAAAATAAATTTAAAAAGTTACTTTTCGATACAGCTGTTTATGGACAACTTTATCGAAAAATAACTTTTTTTTTCGATTTCAATTTCGATACAGCAGCAAGCAGGTTGCAATGCAAATGCATTGCAACTTTGCAAAAAAATTCTACATAATCTGTGAACGCGGCGCCGCGTCGCGCATGCGCACCACGCATGCTCGATCTGCAAATGGATTTATAAGTAAGAAATGAAGCTGTTAAATTAACTTCATGGTTTTATTTAAAATGTTATTATCATCTATTTCATGAGATTAGATAAAGTAGTGTATGAAACTGCAAATAATTAGGTCTTAATATACTCGTGTGACGTTATTATCAAATTCGCACTCGGCTCATTTGATTAACTCACACTCGTATTTTAAGAACCCTTATTATGCAAAAGTTTCATACACTACTAATTCTGCATTGGAATGAAATAATTCCAGCCGTAAGCCTGAACCGTAAGCCGTAAGCCGTCAACGCTGAATCAGCTATAATACGCTCGTTATCCCACAATGTGTAAAAAATGCCACGACCGTCAATGTGCCGGATGCCTCACCTTATTGTCCCCATTCACACTAATGAATGCCGCCTCTCATTGTAGATATCGCGCTATAATGGACCTGACTCTGGTAATCTAAATGTACATCCGATTTTCGTAACTTCGAAGGAGATGTTTTGAATCGCTAGTATTTTGATGTACCTAATAATATCAACAAGAATCATATTTTTCCATCTATATTTATTAGTGATTGTAATCATATAATGGTGCAAAAACATTTTTTGCATCAAATTGTTTTTGCAAAAAAAAAAGAATTATCAAAATCGGACTACTCTATAAAAAGTTGTACGTGGGTTTTTTTTTTTTTATATACTACGTCGGGTGGCAGACAAGCATACGGCCCGCCTGATTTGAAGCGGTTACCGTAACCGTATTAACGCTCGCAACATTATATATCACTTGCGCGCCGTCACTCCCGCTGCCAACGCAGCATCTCCATCTTTCCTGGTGACCTCACTCACTCGCAGGAACACAACAACCCTCAAGGGAATTGTTATTTGGCTGCGGTATTCTGTGAGGTATATCATCAGTCGGGTAGCTTACAATTACGCTCCCTACCTCTCTTTTCGCCAGAGCTTCGTTTCTCAGTCAGCAGGGTGCACCACGAGCAGGTGAAGTTGGTTTTGGTTCAAAGATGTTGATAAACCACTTACACCCCATCATACATAAAAAAAAATATACGCGTCGACTTGAGAACCTCCTCCGTGTTTTCGTCGGTTACAAATCAAATTGTTTTTGCACCATCAGCAGGCAGTACGTTGATTTGGTTACGCATTCAAACTTACCAAGTTTACTGTCACAACCAAAATTGCGACATTTACAATAAATATTTGTGTCTTTGATTGATGCTGGAATTTTGCAATTTATTTTGATGGGATATGTTCAATCTTGGCCGTGTGGTTTCCGGCAGAGTAGAATAGAATCACTCCGTTTCTTCCCGTGGATGTCGTACAAGGTGACTAACGGAAATACATTATGAAATATCGATCAGGCCTCCCCAACCCGTTTGGCCAGCGTGGGGAGTGTAGGCCAAATCCTCCTTCCATCTAGGATGGACGAGAGAGGGTCTTGCTCCTGTAGTGGAGATAAAAATGGACCTGATGATGATGATCAATCTTATTGGTTAATGTAAAATGTTCAAACCCCATTGTTCAATTCACAGTAACACACAGAACCTCCGCTCTGCCTTACCTTCTTTAGTGTGGTCGAGGAGCTAATGAATGGTGTTTGTTTGAAGATTAACAACACAATGTTCGCCTGTATATTAAAAATATAATTCGCTAATTAGATATTTTACAATGAGTAATGACAGTGAAAATTTATGACAAGTCACTAGAAAAACGAACGCGGTGAGATCTATGACTATGTACAAACTTTGTGCATGACGGAGGTTCCGCCACACTTCCTACCTTACCTTCTCCTTTGTTTTTCTTAACATACAGGTATTACAGACATAATTCTTTTCTAATTATCTATGTGTATGTATTACGTGTATTTATGCATATTATACATATATTTTGATATGTACCTGCAATGTCTTGTCTCTGTATCACCCTGAAGGTTGAGTGGTAGAGAATGCTTGTATAGTATTAAGCCCACTTGTGTACCCTTTTTAGTGCATGAAGTTTAAATAAATAAAAGAACAAGTTATTTAATTGTGTATTGTGTTATTTTTCACCATAAAGTATGTCAGAGTACTTCATACATACCATTGACATGCTAAGTACATAGTATTTTAAGTGTTTTCACTGACGTGTACGTTAATGTACGCAACAGTGTAAATATTACAGATAAGTATCAATACACGCCTGATGAGATGAAACCAACTTAAGCAATGTAACACCTAAATTTGTCAGACTAAAAGCTGCTATACATTAATCAACATGTTAGCCATGTTGTCTAACAATTTAGCTGTGTATGGACGTGTTCTCACTCTCTTTGTCCGTCCGCCATGCCGGGTGGTTTCCGGCAGACTAGAATAGAATCACTCCGTCTCTTCCCGTGGATGTCGTACAAGGGACTAAGGGAAATTACCAAATAGGCAAACATCGATCAGGCCTCTCCAACCCGCCTGTCCAGCGTGAAGAGTGTAGGCCAAATCCTCCTTCTGTCTGGAACGGACGAGAGAGGTTCGTGCTCCTGTAGTGGAGGCTAAAATGACCTGATGATGAATGGACGTGTTGTCAATTAAAATATCTGCCAACATGATTGACAACACGTCCATACCCAGCTAAATTGTTAGACAACATGACCAACACGGCTAACATGTTGGTTAATGTATAGCAGCTATAAAGAAGTGGTTAATCTGACTAGAGCTTTATAAAAACCAGTTAAAAACTTTTTGAAGTAAAATTTTCTACATGTAAAGGTGAAAAGTGGAACAACAGCTGAACATTCAGTGAGCCGTTAAACTGAAACGTGCTAGAAATGTGTCCGGAAATGAAAAATTTCCACCGCAATTCTTTTCCTTTATGCAGTAGCCCAAAAATTGTATAAGTTCTCAAAAAAATTATAACTTTATTGGTTAATTTTTATTTATTTTCAGGTAACTTCGAAATATCCGCCGCCCAACCCGCAGTTGGGCAGCGTGGTGGAGTATGCTATAAAGTTCAGAGCATACTCCACCAACATAGAGCTTTAGAGTTAGACAATGCTGCCCAACTTAATTCTTTTTAACTTTAGAGTATAAACCCCTTCGATTGAGTAGAGTTCCGTATCCCAACAGTGGGATGATTATGGGTTGATGTCGAACTTCGGAATATCTCGCGTGATTAGTTCACAAAATCTCAAAAACTGTGTTTGCGTACACAGTTTTTGAGATTTTGTGAACTAATCTGTAAATATAAGAACAAAGTATACGCAACTTTGTTCTTACTTGCGTACACAGTTGTATGGTACGTAACAACTTTGTTGCATATGCGTACCACTAACGAAGATCAAACATTGTGTTCGTAAATATTTTCGTCGTTTGAAAGATATTTTGATAAACATTACGTAACAACAACGAACATACGCACAAACCAAATGTTCGTGTTCGACGCTCATATTAACGAAGTTCGCGTTCGTTCTTGCGTACACAACTAAACAAAAAAGAAGATCTCAATGCGATAAGACTCCACTAGACGAAGCTACGAAGTAAAGAAATTGTTAGGAAGGGATCGATGGGTGCAGGTAAGGTTGCTCAGGATCGGTAATGTGACTCTTTAGGGGGATGGCTTATGTGTCTACGTTCAGCAGTGAACGAATAGTTATTAATTTAAATATCATCCCATTTTCAATCTGTTTCGTATGATCTAGGATAGCAGTACACCGAAATAGTACAGTTTTGGCTGTTTGTCTCTAGAATGCACTTCCAAATAATGCGATAATGGCTAAATCTATTAATTCTTTTAAGAACCAGCTAAAGACGCACTTCAGCGATGTTTCCGACACATGAAATCATTGTATTAACCTACATTGTTTTATTGTAGTTGTATATATTATTGTGTGTGGGTATTTGTCCATCTTTATATTTGTGATAACTTATTCTGTATCTATTGTACTTAAATTAATGTACCTACTCATAACCCTGATCTAAATAGTGCACTTTCAAGCATTCTATGGTTGACTGGATCCCTTCTGGGATAAGTCCGCCGTTGTTTATAATATTCTGTATGTTACGAGCTAGGGTTCTAGATTTGGATGTAAAACGCCAATGACAACTATCAAGGATTTATTCACGCAGGGTCGCCTATGCGCCGCGACGGTCGCTATTTATATCCGCCGGCAAGGGTTCCCGAATGTTCTCGTATGTACATGTGTGTACTTCCCTTCGGTAGTTATCGTAATGTATCTCGAACATTTTTATGTCATAATGTTATGAACCTTAGTTCAGTAGACATACGGGTCATGATTTCTTGCAGCGAAGTATGCGGCGACTATTCTAGAAGGTTTCATTCTAGATGATTCGCGACAGGACCGCGACATGTACTTGTAATTTTATATATTTGTACAATGAAGTTTTACAAACACATAAAACCTACCAAACTTCATAAACATCTGAGCACCAGTTCAAAAGTTAACATTTACAATAAGTTTAGTTAAAGTTAAATCACGGTGTGATTCTATTCTAGTTTGACCGTGTGGTTTCCGACAGACTAGAATAGAATCACTCCGTGTCTTCCCGTGGATGTAGTACAAGGCGATTAAGAGACATTATAAAACATCGATCAGGCCTCCCCAACCCGTGTGGCCAGCGTGGGGAGTGTAGGCCAAATCCTTCTTCCGTCTGGAGAGGGTCGTGCTCCTGTAGTGGAGACTAAAATGACGTGATGATGATGATGACGTAACAATACACAAACACCTATGTTGTTTCATCCATACTCGACTTGAAAAACCTGCACACTTTGTTCGATCGGTCAGTTGAAACTCAAGTGTAAGTTGCTTATAAGTTCGATAAGTCGCAAAAAGCCGCAAAGTGACGAATACGTAACGAAGACGTAAGTAGCCGAAAGGTACTAAAATGCTGCAAAGTCTGAAAAAGTCGCACAAAATATAATTATATTATTTTAAGGACACGTAACTAAAATCAATATCTATAAACGTTTAGATTTATCGCATTAAAGGTGGTAGCGAGAGTCACTTACAATAACTTCCAATATCCTATCCCATCTATAGCTTCCCATCAAACATCGAACTTGTATGCGGTTGCGGTGGCGGCAAGGAATCTCGAGATAGGAACTCCAAAGTTTGCGTTTCTACAATGACACTGCTAACTACGAGAAGTAGCTTAATAAGGTAAGAAGGCACTCCAAACTTGTTTCACATTAATTTGCGTAGCGTAAGTTGATTTCTGAAGTTGCTAATGCGAATTCTTTAGTGTTTATCAGTTGAAACACTTGCTTTGTTTTATAAGATACACTACTGAATAATGAGAAAAGTTGAGTCTGCAATGCTGCGGCGGCGTCGCATTGCTCGTTGGCTATAAACAGGCGCTTTTGTCCCCTCGCTAACTTCAAGATGAGGTTAATGGCATGTCAGAAGTGCAGTGTTACTTTAAACTGTTGTAAACTTTTTGTCTTGTTAGTTATTTTGTCACATAATCTAAGTTGGAACTGATACCTGTGTAACATTAGTAGGTACACTGTTATTTATTTTGTCTTGAGCATGTTGAACGAATTCTTGAACAGTCCCCTCCCCTTACCACCAAGCCTTATTTATTATACATTATTCAGCTTTATATATTACTAGCTGTCCCGGCGAACTTCGTACCGCCTAACAATCAATGAATGTCGTGGTACATATTAGCTGAACTAAATTTATGATTTTATGGAATTAAAACAATGAATAGTAGAAAATAATAGAGAAGCTCGATGGCGTCATTGCGCGTGCCAGTCTAATTGAACACGCAAGTTAAGCAACGTCGACCGTAGCCTGTACACGAATGGGTTTATATTACCTCGAGCTCCTCCGTGATTCGAAAGACACGTTAAGCCGTCGGTCCCGGTTGTTATCATTAGCTCATCTTGAGCTCCTCCGTGCTTCGGAAGGCACGTTAAGCCGTCGGTCCCGGTTGTTATCATTAGCTCATCTTGAGCTCCTCCGTGCTTCGGAAGGCACGTTAAGCCGTCGGTACCGGTTGTTATCATTAGCTCATCTTGAGCTCCTCCGTGCTTCGGAAGGCACGTTAAGCCGTCGGTCCCGGTTGTTATCATTAGCTCATTTTGAGCTCCTCCGTGCTTCGGAAGGCACGTTAAGCTGTCGGTCCCGGTTGTTATCATTTAATGACAGTCGTTAAGTTAATCGTTAGTCAGTGGCCTTTAGGCGGTTCGAAAACACTGGCCTCCGCCAACCCGCAGTTGAGCAGCGTGTTGGAGTACGCTCTAAACCCCTTCGGTTAAGGGAAGACCCGTATCCATAAAAACTGAAGATTTCATAAAAATAAAGATTTCCTTATTGTTATTTAAAAAAAAAAAAAACGTTTTGTTTTATTTTTTTTAGTTTTGAAATAGGTTTTATCATTTTGGTGATTTGTAATTGTCATTTCTTTTGATGTTTACTCTGATTTGATTCTTGCGCTCGAACCCCATGGGAAAAGCGTTTTCACCCCTATCGATTTGACATTTTTAAATTTTCATAACTAATCACAGACAACTTTCAATATTTTTAAAATATTCAATAATATATTAATAAATATTCCAATCCTTTTTAACTGGCACTATTTGTATGGGAAAACGTTTTTTCTTTTATTTAATTCTTTCGTCAATTTTTCAATGTTTTTAATACTTTCCCGACCAAGACACGACATTATTTTATATATTATATAGATTTATGGAGCTTGATTTAAATTTCTGAACGCACGCATAAATATTTTAGAACCAATAAATATTTAAATCCACAAAACTGTTTTCAAAACAAATCACAGCCAACTTTCAAGACGTAAAAATGAGACCAATAGAGTTAACATTTGTTTTTAATCTATGACATTTGTTCTATAATGAGCTTAATATACATTTCTGAACGCACGCATACATTTGGCGTACGCACGTACGACAACGTCACATTTGACAGCTACGACAACCAAAGAGAATGTAACCACTACGTTTTAAGAGACGGATGTGCCATACAAATAGCGTAAATTCTAAATGTATGAAATGGAGTGGAAACAATCAGAATTTGTACCAAATTCGCTTCCGATTCATAGAGTCGTTTTTTTACCTTGAGTTGCGCCAGGCTGACGACAACCACGAACATTTTGTATGGGAAAATGTTTTTTCTTTTATTTTATTTTTTCGAGAATTTTCCAATGTTTTTAAGAGTTATTCTGCTATTCGGGACGGAAACAAATCCAACAAATCAAAAACCATGGCAATCGGTCCAGCCGTTCTCGAGTTATAAGTGTTGTAACAAACACGACTTTCTTTTATATATATAGATTTAATTATTGGCCTGAATAAGCTTCTATTCAGATAATGAATCGCAATAATAGTTCGTGGTAAGGGGACTGGTACCTCAACTAACCGTGAGTATATTCTCAAACATTTTGTTTTTTCTAAATTAAGTATGATGCCGTTGTCATCTGCCCACATGCTGATATTTTCAAAATCTGTTTGTACATTTGTTTGTATTTTTTTTTATGTCTTTATCAGCACATATTAGGCACATGTCATCGGCATACATTAAGACTTCACAACTATTCACTACATTAGGTACACTGTTCACATGCATTATATATCCAACTGGCCCATACACAGATCCAGTGGGGACGCCGTGTCTGACACTAGCCTCGTCACCAGAGATGCCATTCACCACTGTGCGCAAAGTACGGTTCTGCAAATAACTTTTGAACCAGTCGTTTGTAGGCCCTCTGATTCCACACTCTTCCATAGCTTCCAGGAGCTGGCCATGGTCTAAAGTATCAAATGCCTTTTTAAAATCAATAAAAAGAACCAGAACTTGATCTCCGCTGTCAAGGCTATTGTTAACATATTTGGTGAACTGATGCAGAGCTGTGTTCGTGCTACGTCCCCGCCTAAAAGCGTATTGTGATTCGGAAATCACATTGTTTTCATCTAGGAATTTGCTTACTTGTGACACTACAACTTTTTCAACGAACATTTATGTTTTATATTATCTATTTCTTCTGTAAATGCCTTTGAAAAATTACTACAAATATTTACTAAGCTTTCAGTTCTTCCCAAATAATTCATTATAGTGCTATCTAAACTATTTTTCGTTCGTCCTAACCATTTATTTATATTATACCAATTTTTTTTAAATCATTGTTACATTTCCTTATTTCTTCTTGCCGATATTTATTTTTCGCTTCATGTACAAGTTTATTGACATAATTCCTAATTCGCGTATATTGCAACTTACAGTTCATATTAATTGGATTTGCCTTATACGCTTTAAACATTTCGTCCCTATATTGTAACATTTTGCCTAATTGTCTATCTATCCAAGGTGGACGTGTTCTGCGTTTGCCATTAGTAATTTCTATTTTACATTCTTCATAAACTTTACCAAATAAATAACATAACTTTTCATACAAAAATATCGGATTATCAATAGCCAATAACTCTGACCAATCGACTAAATCTAATTTACTTTCTATTAAACGGTTACTTACAATATAACGCTTCGTTCCATTTACGTACGGTTTGCTGTTGTCTGGCATATTATTCAGTCGCAATCCAATCATGTAATGATCTGACAGGTTACAAGTGAGTATGTGTGCGTCAGCGCAGTGAGCCCCGGCCACTCGCACCTATATAATGATCAATACACGAGGATACACGATGTCCTTCCACGATCGCTTCCCGTGTCACCTCCCCGGCCGGTATGGCACACTGTAATCCGAGCTCACACATAGTCTTTTTATAGTTGGAAATAGTGAAATTCTCTTTATCGCCTAATATATTTGAATTAGTATCTCCAATCAATATAACACTGTCTTTCATTGGCACATTTTTTATTAGTGTATGTAATTCTTTTATAAATAGCATTTTATTACTTTTCGGTGGCCGCTATTATATGAACGAATTTGTTCGTGGTGCCAATTTTCCCATATATAATTTCCGATGCAAATACAACTGGCACTTTTGATGAAAAATTTAGGCCATTTTTCACATACATTAAAACACCTCCTCCTCTCCTTTGTTCTCTAGTATTGGCGTGCATCGTATAGCCCTCAATGTTATATAACTGTAATTCCTCTTGTTTTATATTAATTTCTGTCAATATTATAATATCAATCTTTTCAGATATAGAATGGGCCATTCGAAAAAAGTCGTCTTGTTAAAATATCTCTTTCGCATAATGTATCAATTCGTAAACCGAGTGGACCTGGGGCCCCACCGCCGAAGCTGAAGCCGATTAACATCGGAATTTATGACTGCGAAAATGAAATTACTACTTATATTGTTTGTAATTATGTTTATATTAGCTGGTAGAAACCCTGGAGCTCTACCGACTAAGCTGAAGATGTCTGTCAATAACTTCAAACTAAGACCAATTTCTGAAATAAAAAAAATTATAGTAGTCGGCTTCAGCTTCGGTGGTAGCCCTGAACCCACAATTTACGATCTTCCAAGCAAGCAATAAACTTACTGAGTTATTAACTAAAGATTTTGAATTATAGTACGTAGTACTATTACTTATACTGTGATTAGAGTTATATTGTCTTTGATAATTTGTCTCTTACGGCCGTCAGCATCGGCTACAAATAGTTGTCAAACTTTGTACAATATTTTTATTCCACTATAGATTGGAATAGTATAAGTGATTTTATTATAAAAAAAAAATGTTGAAAAGGTTCCACCAAGTGCCAACAATCACCAGCATTTACATTACTGGTATAATAATTTATATTACACTCGAATAATTATTTACATATTTATTATGCATCTCTCTTAATTCACGGGTCAAGCCCGGTCATTTGATAGGCGTGCGCGGGGATATGGATCCAACGCGTAGAGGCCCCTTTGAAAAGTTTGATGTAATGTTGTACGCCCGCCGTGACCCGCTCCAAGATATGTCAATGGAACGACATATCCATGAGCAGGTCTCGGCAGGCGTTGAGATTATTGCAAAGTGTGACGGAAAATAAATGGGCTATGGAGATGAGATCTGGGTGAACTTAATACCCCGGTATTAAGTTCGTTCCCGGTATTAAGGCGTCCGTCCCTCTTCTGTAATAGCCCGCTATTACAGAAGAGGGACGGACGCCTGCTTATAACTGCTTTTATTGCTAGTTATTTGCGGCAGGCGGTGGCTTGCCACTCACTAGATGGGCTCCCGAAATGCCATGAAATCGGCCGGGGGCAAAACCGGTGTGAGTGACTCAGGGGTGTCGAGAGGTGTGCTGCGCTTTCTCCGAAGTTACTCGCAGCATGATGCCCTTTAACACTTTCCACCCCTGGAGCATATAGCTCTAGCGGCTCCTCTCTGGACGACCAATGAAGGCAAGCCAGAGCTGAGAGTCCTGCGGGCCTTCTTGTGTTTACACTCCGACCAATGAAGACACGTCGGAGACGAAGGCCCTGACGGTGGCCCTGACCGACTCCCTGGAGGCTCGGGTCCGTGGTGTCGCTACTCACACAACAGCTCGCCGCAAGCTGCCCTGCGGACACTTAATTATTTATTATTATTTGGGTGACTTGCAGCGAAATACATGTAAAGATTATAATACTTATGAGTAGAACTATGCTAATTACAAGTGTCCGTCAATAGATTTAAAAAGAAACATAATGAAAAAACATAGATTGATGTATAAGTTACTGTTATGAATGGATTAATAAAGAATCTAAATTGTCCATTCGTAATTATGCAAATATAAGTTACATAAAGAAGCCATTTGCAAGATGCCTTTTTATAGTAGTGGTGCTGGTACAGCCCCCTTACCACCAATAACTGAATAGAATGCTTATTCATACTAATGAATAAGCGACTCTATTTCAAATAGAATAGAGTCGCTTATTCATTGGTATGAATAAGCATGCTATTCAGTTATTGAATCGCAATAAGAGGTGGTAGTAAAGGGGCTGAACACCGGTACCCTACCGCCGAAGCTCAAGCCGATTACCACCGGATTTTTTATTGCAAAAATCAAACTTTAGCTTACTTTTATGACGAGCTCGGTGGTCGAATGGCCACTTTGACTCCGAGGTCGCGGGTTCGATTCCCGCACAAGACAAATATTTGTGTGCATGAAGATGTCTGTTTATCTTGGTCTTAAGTACATTTATCAGTTGTCTAGTACCCATAACACAAGCTTTACGCTTAATTTGGGACTAGATTGCGCTGTGTAAATTGTCTAGAAACATTTATTTATTTATTTATTTAGCGCAATTGTGTTCAGCTTAGCCGGTAAAAACCATAGAGCTCTAGCGAATAAGCTAAATATGTTTGTCAATAACTAAAACGTAAGACGTACAATATTCGATGGTAAACGTCTTCAGCTTCGGCGGTGAGGGCCCCTGGTCGATATCAATACTAGCGATGTTAAAAGCAAAATAATTAATATTAGACGCCACCGAGCTCGTCTAATTAATATTAGACGAGCTCGGTGGCGTAGCCGTCAATGACGCGGCTTCGGCACCAACGCTCTTGGGTTCGATTCCCACATGGGACAAACATTTGTGCGCATGAACATGTCTGTTTGTCTTGGTCTGGGTGTTTTCTATAATAATAATAATAATAATAATATTGTTTATTCTTTCTCCACAAGCTTTACAAAACAACACATTTTGAATGGTAATAAGTAAGGTGGTGAACGGAATTCCATGCCAGTCAGAATACTTAACAAAATGCCTTCAATATTATCAAAATGTTCTGGGGCTAGGAATTTCGCTTCACAAACAAGTAAGCTGTGGAGAACTGGCGCCTGAACTAGGCTTCCAAAGAAGCCTGTTTCACAGGTCACCAGGTCCCCACCCGGGTTGAAAAACATTAGTAAATATATAACAACGAGTAGGTAATAATAACTAAGTATACAGCTTTAAGTGAAGAAACATTACTTAATAAAAGAACATTAAACGGAATAATGCCTGTGGCAATTTTTGTACAAGCATAACATTTATCGTAACAAATCGTTAATAGCCATGGTCAAGTGTCAGGTCTATTCATCTATCTAAGTCCGTACCTAGCCCTACGAGCAAGTCTTGGGATCGGTTGAAGCGAATAAAATCACCACCAGGTACGGAAAGAAAGCCAGTATCAATATCACAATAGTTTATATCACTACATTGGCTAAATAAAATTGAATAAGGTAGGTGTTACATAATTGGGTGTAGCAGGGACTCGGTCTCGTTATAGCTAAGTGTGAGGAGCCAGTTTGTAACAATCTTCTTACACGTGTATTTGGTATAGGGAAGGATTGCTAATCTGGAGTTGATATTTTTATAAAGGTAAGGTCCTAGAAAAGTGTAGAACCTTCTCGCAAATGAAGTATTATAATGGGAGATTAGTAATTGTTTTCTATAATTGCGGAAATTCAAATTCGACTGGAAAACCAGATCCGAGTGCTGTCTTAATACTGAGGATAAGATAAAAAGTTGACGAACTGTGAGTACTTGACAGTTTTTATATAAATCAGCAGTAGGGTACCGATAGGGTTTAAAAGTACACACTTTGAGAATGGCTCTTTGCGCTCTTTCCAAACTAATAAGATGGGACTTAGCAGCACCTCCCCAAGAAGTTATACAATAGCTGATGATTGATTGGCACAGTGCCATATAAGTCATTTTCAGAATCTTAGGGGCAGCGATATGGCGCAGTTGTTTAAAAATAAATAATAGTTTTCTGACGCGTGCAGTAAGCAGATGTATGTGTGGTTTAAAGTTCAGGTTGGAATCGATAGTGACACCTAAATATTTAATGACATTGGTCATTTTTAAATTCGAGCAGTCACACGAACCGGTATCACAAAGTTGACTAGTCCATGAATGAGCAATTAGTTTACAAACATAAGGGTCTGGCAAACCGATGTTTCTAATAGTGTAGATCATATAGCTGGTCTTTTCGACATTCAAGGTAAGTGTGTTGTTCACTAGCCATTCTCTGACTAGATCAAATCCCACCTGCGCCGAGTCAAAAGTTTCCGACCAACTATTTCCAGTGAATATAAGGGCGGTGTCGTCAGCGAAGGAAATAACTTTACCATTTTTTAGAGTCAAATTACAGAGGTCATTAATGTATGCCAGAAAGAGACTAGGACCCAGAATACTGCCCTGTGGGACTCCATAACGAATCACCTGGTCAGAGCTTACGTATGAACCAATAGTCACACGTTGTATTCGATCTGACAGGTAGTCTTGGAACAACTTAAGTTGTGTGCCTCTAACACCCAGGGTCTCCAACTTAGCTAGCAACTTTGGAATAGAAACCGTGTCGAAAGCCTTCGCGAGATCCAAATATACTACCAAACATTTTAATTTCTTATCCAGAGCATCTGCAATGTGATTAGTCAAAACATCAACCGCTTGCGCAGTTGATCTTCCGACCCGAAAACCATACTGATGGTCTGATAAACATTTACTACGCTCGAGATAGCCCACTAATCTTTTATTAATGATACGCTCTAGGATTTTGGATATCGATGGAAGGACAGAGATAGGGCGATAGTTGTCAACACGGTCTCTATTTCCGGCTTTGTAAATTGGATGTACCAGAGCAATTTTAAAAACTCTAGGGAAAACACCATATTCTAAACACAAGTTGTAAATATGCACCAGAGGAGGGGCAATTATCTGCTTGTAACGCTTAACAAAGGCGGACGATATACCGTCCCACCCTACCGCCGTATCACTTTTCAATGCATCAATTAAATTAAGGACCTCTTCTTTGTCCGTACCAAGCAACACTAGAGAACCGGCCACATTAGAAGGATTTACCTTGGCGGTACATTTAAAGTTTTGGGGCATCTTCTTCGCCAATGTTTCACCCATACTAGAAAAAACATCGTTAACGTAATTCACTGAACTAATCGGTGTATGTTTAATGTTCAGTAGATCCTCAGAAACAGTATTAGTTTTGCGCATGTTAGTTATATTCCGAATAGATTCCCATATTTTTTTAGAATTTGTTCCTGCCTTTGTCAATTCTTGCTTGTCGTGTTGGCGTTTAAGCTTTTTCAAAAGTTTAGTTAAGAAATTACGGTATCTTTTATAGGTTTTCATTAGGATTTCATTATTGGGATTATCTTTAAGCTGTCTATGTAAGTTATCACGAGTGCGCATACAACGCAATAGTCCGGGCGTAATCCAGGGCTTAACGGTACTTTTACGTCGAGGTAGGGTAACCAATTTAGTGTTGGACTGAATACATTTACTAATGGAGTCTACTAAATAAGTAGCTGCATATTCAGGATCATCAGAATTTAAGCAAAGTGAGAAATCAATCTTTTCCATATCTGTAGTTAAGGATGTGTAATCAACCACAGATTTTGTTTTACTTCGATTTATATGATTGGTTGTAGTAGATAGGGCAAGTAATACTGGTCGATGGTCAGTCAAAACTGTATCAATCACGGTTGTAACGGCCGGCATATCGGTTTTTAGAACCACGTGGTCCAAGCAGGCATCACCACGTGTAGGCAATATGTGAGCAGGGAGTAGCCCATAGAACGCAAGTAGCTCCAAATAATCCAAACTTTGGTGATCGTTGCCGTTAGCGGCTATATTTATGTTGATGTCACCTATAACTACAATGCTTTTAAAATTAGATAGTTTAGAAATAATGGCATCTAGGCTTAGTAAGAAATTGGAGATGTTACGGAAAGAGGGAGATCTATAGATAGCAATTATCGCCGTGTGCGCTCCTAACTTCAATAATACGCAATTCGCGTCTACAAAATGAGGTAATTCTACAACAACATTTTTTAAACATTGTTTTGCGTAAACCACTACCCCCTCATTTTGGTTACTATTGTTTGTACTACTATAGTTGGAATAACCATCGAGAGCAGGGATGTTAGGTGTTCCTTTAAGCCAGCATTCCGTGAGAACAATAAAATCTATGTCTAAGTTTATTCTAGTTAGTAGGGTTTGGAGCTGGGGAAAATTAGCAGAAATGCTTCTGATGTTCTGAGTCAAAATCGTCAGTTGATTATGAAGATTAGGAAGCTCAATTTGAATACATTCAGGTTTACTGACTCTTGATTCCGAGACGGAAATACTATCAATGTTATTTAGAACGTCATTAACAATATTGAATTTTAAAATATATGGGTGAGGAGGTATAGTTAGATGTGGCTAACGATGGTAAGTATAGTATACTGTTGTCTGATGTGACAATAAAAATAGGGTTTAGCATATTTAAATCTAAGCGCTCGCAAATATAACAAAATAACATAAATGAGTTAAATAAAGGTTTCGACTTGATCAAAGTAAACAGTAGAAAATTTGTAGAATTCAAATAGTACAGTACTAAAAACAAATAACATAAATTATATTGAAGAATGCCAAAACAAATATAAAAGTAGTGATTACAACCATAAGCACAAATATCATCTAGATATAGTGCTGAACCCGGCAAACATAGTCATTTGGTAGGATCTATCTTTTTTATATCTTCTTCTGAGTCAATTCGCGTGAAAGGACCTCCATCGACTCTACGAAGGAAAACCCTCCCATAGTTAGTCCAACAATACCGAAACTTATTTGCTGCAGCATATTCTCTTGCCAAGTAGAAGAGTTTCTTCGCCTTAGCAGTAAGGCTCTCAGACAGGTATATAGGTGTAAGTGGGCAATCCAAACGCAGATTAGCAGAAGAAAATTTATCGGAATTGTCCTTGTTATAGGATTTAATAGCTCGTAAAAATTCGTTCTTCAATACGACACTATTTAGCTCCACTACAACTGGTTTACGCGTCCCCGGCTTTCCCCCCATCCTATAGGTGTCTCTTATGTCAGACGTTTGTACATCGATATTTAGAGCTCTGCCCGTCCTCTTGACAATGTCTACCAGATCCTCTTTAGTCTCCTTTTCTGGCATTGGAACATTTCGTAATTCTATGGAAGAACTTTTTAGGTTTCGCTCGAGGTCTTCTATCTTGGATTCCAGAGAGTATATGTATTCGCGATCCTTTTTCTTCTCATCTTCTAATGAGGTTATTCTCTGCGACATTTCATCGAATTTAGTAGATATAAAGTCCATAGAGATGCGCATCTCCACGTTTTGGTCCTTGATCTCGTTCAATGTGTTAACCATTGCATCATACTTAGCATTTTGCTCCTGTTTCCAAGCCGAAAACATCTCTGCAAAGTAATTCTTCAATTCACTGTAATCGTTATCTCTAGGACGCTTGATCGGACGCAGAGGGAGTGACATGTTCCGTTTCAGAGTTTCCAGCGTGATTGGTTGTAGGTCATCCGTAGAAATAGATGAGATATCCGGCTCAGATCCGTACTCCATGGGCGGATTATTCTTAGGCGGTGGTGTTACCGAACAAGTTACCAGGCTATGAGAACTCTACAAGAGTACTGATTATATTATTAGAGTATGTCTCTGTGGAGTAATCCACCACACCACCAACCACGCACTAAGTAAAGGATAAAAGTACTAAGCACACATAAACGTGAAGAAACTAGTTGCTTTTAGTCTCTGCTACTTTACACGGTAAAGGCTTCGATCGAGGCGTTCAAAGTACCAGGAACTGATAAATGAGATGAAGTGAAACGATGGATGGCCACCTCCCCCAGAAATGTCCAAAAAACTTCGAAATAAATGACAGACCTTTGTATCAAGCACTAGGAAATCAGAAGCAATCAGAGGCTATAATTGCTTATTCAAACAGATTCGTAATTCTGTCTGTTATCAATATCGCCAAAATACGCCAAATCGCTGCGTCAAAGTACCAGGCCCTCATAAGTACAAAGATGTTATTCTTGTAGTAACGCTCCCGATACCCAATTGCATATGAATGGCCAGCGCTGTCTCTGTTACACTCGCGTATACTTGCTATAGGTTTCGCCGCAACACACAGTCGTATACACACTATACAACAATGCGCACACGCAGCCACTACCCACTGCTTGTTTGATTCGCTGTCACTTTCCCACTCGTTGCGCAGCTGAACGAATGCTCACGCGCGCAGCGTGTTGCTGTATCTCCTTTTTCGTATAGGAAAAGGTAATATGACCGTTTCACTCACAGTGTTCCTTGAGGTGAAGTTCTTCGTGTAGTTATTGCACCACTTGCATATTATGTTCTCCGAATATTTAACAGATATTAAATTTCGCACAAATAATAGTAAAATAATTATTAAATTACTAGTAAGCGTCTCAAATACGTCTACTCGTAATCGAGGTCCGGGAGGAAGGGGAATCATAAGTATGTATCATAAGTATGTATTTACAAAAAAAAAATGTATTTACGTATGTTTATCAGTTGTCTAGTACAAATAACCCAAGCTAGTAATTCATGTCTGACAATACTTATTTATTAATATTTAAAATATCATTCCACAATATCGTTTAATTTCCACAGTATTAACACGAGACAACTCTGACAAAATTGAACGAATATTTTATGCAACGTGATCTTGAAATCTAAATCATGGTTGAATGTACATGGTATACAAGCAGATATATTTCATGCAGACGAAATTTCGCGATGTAAGCTCCTTGTATATTAATAAAATGGGCATTTTACATCTTTACATTTTCGTTATTTCATTGTATTTTTATATTTGCGCTTTTTTGACAGAGTAAACGAAGTAACTGAACATGATCTCCAAAGCGAATACTCTTTTATTGACAACGCCCTTATAGGCTACGCTCATCTCTTTACATCAGGCGGGTTGTATATTTATATGGAAGCACTTTATATCTCTATGATATACGTGGAGACAGACAAGATTTTTGCGGGCAATTGACAAAAATCCTACCTAGGATTTTTATCAATTGCCCGGAAAAACAAATGCATGCAACACTCACGTCAGAGCTGATTAATGTCTAACCTCTTCCGGTATTGTGTTACAGAGTGAAGCGAGGTTACTATGAGATCGTATGAAATAACGACTCAAGCTAGAGTACTTGGAAAACAGACGATTAATATGATTAATTTTTTCTTACTTAAAAATGTTCCTTGTTTCTGTCAACTTAAATCAAATTAGATAGTTAGTTGATTATTTTGCGGAAGTCAAATTTACAGGAAATTTGATCTACACTACTTTGATTATTATGAAACACAAGTACCTCCTAGCTAGCAGCAAGCATATATTATAGAACAAAACAAAAACAAAAAAAAATATAAATAATTTATATTTATATATATTTTTAGGGTTCCGTACCTCAAAGGAAAAACGGAACCCTTATAAGATCACTTTGTTGTCCGTCTGTCTGTCTGTCAAGAATTTCTATGTCGAGAATGTGTGGAGGTATCAAGCTGAAATTTAAACTGTATACTCAGGTCTACGGTCCCATGAAGTTGTAAAAAAATCAAACTGCTAAGTTTACGTAGAAAAAAGTTACGGCCGTTTATTCAGCAAAAAACGCATATTTCGACACACTCAAGGGAATCAAAACCTATAGGGTACTTCCCGTTGACCTAGAACTATGAAATTTGGCAAGTATCATCGTTATAGACTACAAGTACAGGAATAAATCTCAAAACTATACATTTGTCAATGGATCTTAAAAAATAGGGGGTCTATATTTTTATAGGGTGTCGAAATTTCAAATTGAAACTACTAGTTCAAATGGGGTATCATATGAAAGGGCTTGATTTGTACACATTGCAAAATATATTTTATTTATTTTTTTCGACGCATTATTTCTTATTTATAATGAAAAATATCAAATTTAATAATGATACTACGTACGGAACCCTCGGTGGGCGAGTCCGACTCGCACTTGTCCGGTTTTTTTTTTTTGTTTTTGTGACTTAAGTGTTATTTCTTTATTGAAATAATGAAATATTTATGTTAAGTGTCATTAGTGGTTCTTTTACTTTAAGCTATACCACATGTACATAAAAAGGTACAGTAGAAATAAAAGTGGCGCCAATGTCTTTATAAGAACCGCCGAAGATGAAGCCGACTAACATGGGATTTAATGATTCCATAATTTGGTCTTAGGTTAAATTTATTGACAAACATCTTCAGCTTAGTCGGCAGTGCTCTACAGTTTCTTCCATACGAAAATACGAGTATTATGAAAACAACAACTATTTTATAATCCAACATAGCCGACGTGACATAGAATCACGCCTGTGGGGGTGGACAGTGGACACAAAATTAGTTAAAAGGACTTTAAAAATTCTACCCCTAAGAGGATGAAAAGAGCCAAATGTCCAAAATTTGTTTGGGGAAACGAAATTAGTTGTAATATTTTATTCTAAACTTTACACGAGTACTTCTATAGACAAATTAATAAACACGCATTTCACGATTTTTCAGAATTCAAGCCCTAAAAGGGTAAAATGGTGCCAAAAAGTCTGAAAGTCGTCATGGGTATTGATTGTTTTTATGGTTTATCGGGTCGCTGATTACGAAAAAAACTAATATTTAATAATCCAACATAGCCGACGTGACATAAAATAACCCTTATGGGGGTGCGCTGGGGTTGAACTGTTGTAATATCAATATGAGTGTTGATTCTATGGTTGCCTGGGACGTCAATTACGAAAATGTCATCTATTTGAAAATATAACATAGTGGACACGAAATGACTTAAAAGGATTTTTCAAATTTTTCCTCTAAGAGGGTGAAACGGAGGTCCAAAATTTGTATGGCGAAACGAGATAAGTTGCAATATTTTACCTAAACTTTACACGAGTACTTCTATAAATAAATGAGTAAACACGTGTTTGCCCTGAATTTCTCGCGAGCGGAGCCGCGGGCGAGAGCTAGTTTATTAATAAAAAGCGCGATATATCAGCATGTCGAGTACAAACAATATCTTGTCGTCGTTTGTTAGTACTCAGGTATTTTGTTATTTTAGGCACGAGAGTTGCGCGAGTTTACGCTTTCAAAATAACTATGTGTAATAATATATTCTTAAGTAAATATCATTTGTAATACTCCTACAATATTCTCCTGAAGTATAACTTTGACGTTACGATAAATGTTAGTATGAAAAGCAGGCATTTGTCAAATGTCCGAGTGCGGTACACTAGAATATTGTGTGACAAAGTAACTCTAGCATCGTGTTATGTGTCCAGACATAGAGTAGACTAGATGTATCAGAGTACCTTTAAGTAGTGTTGCCGTCCGGGTTTCCCCGGATTTGTTCTAGTTTGGAGGTCGTCCAGGGAGCATCCGGCCGGGGTTTCATTTGTAGTCCAGGGTTAAGTTTTAATTTCACTACCGTCCGCTTCATGTTGCGAATAACCGTCTTATCACAGATTAAAAAAATAGTACTACATAGTACAAAAAACACAGATCTCATGTCCGGGTTTTAAGATTCAAAAACCCGGACATGAGATCGGAGCTTTCACGCATCTTGTTCTGGTTGCTAGCGTTTAGAGATGACAACCCTACCTTTAATTGATATACTCAGGAGTGAGTGTATTCAGTTCAGCTCTATAGATCAACAGGCTGAAGTATCAATGGACAGACTATAATAGTATGCAGAATCGACCGCCATTGGAAATTGGACAAAAAGCTATGCTATAATATTTTTTTGACTGGGAAAATACCTCCACCTCGCTGAATACCGCAGCTAAATAGAAATTCCCTTGAGGATTGTTGTGTCTCAGCGAGTGATTGAGGTGACCATTAAGAAAGAGTTGCTGCGTTAGCAGCGCGGAGGGCGGCGTGCGAGCGATATTTCATGTTGCGAGCATTAATATGGCTGCGGTAACTCACATCAGGCGGCCTGTGGGTTTGTCTGTCACCCGACGTCGTATAAAAACAAGACTAAAATATTTTAAATTAAAAGCGATTAAAACATTATTCTATTATTATTTTATTTTCCGACAATCAGATAATCATGGTCAGAGTCACAGACCAATTTCGCTACGAGATCTGCCATGCCACCAGAACCACACCAACAACCACAAAATACAATACTCTCTGTATTTTGTGGTAGAACCCTTGTTTTAACGTTCTTTAAATGCTTCCATTACATTTGATGAGTAGGATTATTATTAAAAAAAGTAGTAAAGTTTATTAACTTTACTACTTTTTTTAATAATAATCCTATCGGATCACTGAATATTTTCAGTGTTCCGATCATTAATTCCCATAAGTGATATCATATTATCATTGTGGTTAATGTAGAAATTATGCATTGCCATTTTATAACGACTGCCATATTGCCATTAGAATCAAACGATTGTGCCATTATATTGGCTAATTGGGAAGTGGTTTAAACTTAAATGCCAATATTTGATTACAAATACCACGATGAAACTATAAAGTTTGTAAAAGACAAGTCTTTCTTCTTATTATGCTCAATAAACGGCTCAGTTCAAACATCATTAGCGGCGCCGCGGCGGGATAAGTCCATTTGAAGCGGTATCTAGGTTGCCATAATTCTGTGCTCTAGATTGTTTTGTAAATTTCATTACGAAAATTGAAGGTATTTGCTCAAAACGTTTCCAGCTAGTGTTGTAAATTTATTTAAGCACTAGTTTGGGCCCGCGACTTTGTACGCGAAGATCCCGATCCTATTGAAATTTACAAAAATATTTTTTTAGCGGATGACTACGTCATAATAGTTACCCATATGCCAAATTTAAATCCGATCCATCCAACGGTTTGAGCTATGCGTTGATAGATGAGCCAGTACCGATTGCCTTCTATAGACACAGAATAAGAAGACACAGCTCGGTGGCGTCGTTGCGTGTGTCAGTCTAGTCGAAGTTAAACAAGATCGGCTGTAGCCTGTCCATTGATGGGTTTATTTATCTCGCGCTCCTGCGTGCTGTCGTTAAGCCAACTCAGTGGCTTTTAGGTGGCTTGAAAACATTGGCCTCCGCCAACTCGTAGTTGATCAGCGTGGTAAAGTATGCTCTAAACTCCTTCAATAGAGGGGAGATCCATATCCCAGCAGTGGGATGAATAAGGGTTGACGACGATGTGCGGGCCATTATTTCAATGTTTATTGCGATTCAATAACTGAATAGAATGCTTATTCATACCAATGAATAAGCGACTCTATTCGATTTGAAATTGAGTCGCTTATTTATTGAATCGCAATAAGAGGGGGCTGTTCTGTATTTTTGTATATCACTCTTTGGTACTAGACAATCATACAGCCCGCCTGTAAAGTTGTCACGGCTTGTAGACGTATATATAATATATGCTAATTTTAAAGCATAATCCCTTAAAAAAAACCCGTCACGGCAGTCTTTTTGCGTTTTGTGTAGAAACATGTTCAGAGATATTTCACAAAATAATTAATAAGAGTACAGTCCCGAGTCGGAATTTACTACACGCTTTAAAACAGGAATTAATAAACTAAACTAAAGAAAAATTCCAAAAGCTTCCTACTCTTAATAATTTCGTCTGATGATCCCCTGATTCAGGAGACACAGTGGTGGGAATGTGTGGTGGACCCCCGAAAATACCTCACAAAGCACCTCCGTACTACACCCGTCGGGCACCTAACAAATACGCTATACCCTATATCTCTTTTGCCAGACCCTCTTTCGATAGGCGGCAGGGTGCACCACGTACAGGTGAGGTTGGCTTTGGCTCTAAAGATCGTAGTGAGCCACTTACATACCTAAAACTAAATAGAAGCTTCTAAAAATATTCCTATTTTCTTTAAATACGCAACATGATTTTACATTTAACTTCCATTTGTAGTTCTCTCTCAGTAAACATTATTTTTACAAAGTGAAATGTTCTCGGAAATCCATTATACGGAGATATAAAGGAATTATTTTTATATTATTTCTTTATTTAACTAAAACGTGTACCTCATGAAAATTGTGAAAAAAATGATGAAGTTTATACATTTATACAGAGTGGCAAGTGATCGCACGAACGGAAGGATGTGAATCTGTCTTATAGGTAATCGGAATCTATGCCCAAAAGTGCCGTACAAAATATTTAAAAAAAAAATTGCCTTTTTCTTTATATTGCGTCATGTAATAATAGAGATACATAATAATAATAAGACCGCAGTGCAGCTTGTGGCGATCTGTTGGTGAGTTAACGACATCACGGGTACCGAATCTCCAGAGAGTCGACCAGGGCCTCCGTCTCCAGTGTATCATCGTCGGTTAGAGTGGAAACAAGAAGGCCCGCAGGACTCTCAGCTCTGGCTTGCCTTCATTGGCCGTCCGGAGAGGAGTCATTCGAGCTTTATGCTCCAGAGGTGAAAGTGTTAAAGGGCTTAATTATTAAACTAATTGAACATGTGGCAGAGAATTATACGGGCCGCCTGATTTGAAGCGGTTAGCGGTTGGCCATATTAACACTCGCAACATGATATCGCCTGCGTGCCGCCACCTCCGTACTCGTAGCACTTCCTTCTGTTTCGGTGACCTCACTGACTCGCAGGACCACAACAACCCTCTAGGGAATTGTTATTTGGCTACAATATTCTGTGTGGAGGAGGTACTTACCCCGGGTAGCTTACAAATAAGCTGTATCTTACCTCTCTTTTGCCAAAGCGCAAGTCGGCAGGGTGCACCACGTACAGACGAAGTTGGCTTTGACTACTATACCGCCTTGTTGCGCATATATATTCTATAAGTTGATATTTTCTGTATACTAAATTGTTTCTGTAGTTTGTATAGTGCAAATAAAGCATATTCTATCTATCTATCTATATATATATTTGTGAAAATCATTTATTTAGACTTCTTCTTTACTATATTACTATTTGATTTAACCGCGCCTATTATGAATCCTTTCAAACACTCTACGGTTGGCTGGAAGAGGTCTCTTTCAGAGATAAGCCTTCCTATATACTGGTTTAATTTATTTGTCTACTTTTCTTTCTATTGTTTCGTGGTATAATAAAGAGATTACATACATTATCTATTGCTGGAAGTGACAGCAAGAAAAAGTATAAAAGTCGGCGCGAACACGTGTCGGTCTCATTCCGTTGCGAGTCGTCGAAGCGTCAACTTATATTCATTTTGAGTACTTTTGTAGAAACTCTTGCCAATTGTTTAATTTTGTTGTAATTTGGATTAAATCAGTGGCTTGGAAGCTGCCGTTAATGTCATTTTTTAATATTTTTATAACAAAATGCTAAAATCAGAAGTTGGATAGAATTTATCGCCATTTAACCGCCCTATTTTTGACAGCTACAGGTTTTTCATAGAAGTCGAACAGTAACCGATCTCGTCATGAGGACGAGATGGCAGCAATGCGATCCCGACTGCGAGCGTTGGAAGTGCGTGCAGGGAGCCGGCCTAGGCGGTCGGCAGGCCGTCCGGCGTCCTCGCCGCGCACGCCACCAGCCCGGCGCTTGCCGAGCGTGTCGAACGCGCCACCGCCATCCCGGCGTGAGTTCAGTGCGCAGTTGTTGTCGTTGCCACCGCGTGCAGCGAGCTCACGGCGTGAGTCGCCGTCTCAGCGCGCATCTGGCTCATGGCGCGAGTTATCGTGCCGGCCAGCGGTCCGCACGTCGCTGCCACCGCGTGCAGCGAGCTCACGGCATGAGTCGCCGTCTCAGCGTGCATCTGGCACATGGCGCGAGTTATCGTGCCGGCCAGCTCTCAGCACGTCGCTGCCATCGCGTGCAGTGAGCTCACGGCGTGAGACGCAGTCTCAGCGTGCATCTGGCACGCGGTGTGTGGCATCGTGCCGGCCAGCGGTCCGTACACGATGCCGAGCATCGTCCCTGTCGAGACGACGGACACGGTGGCGGCCCGCCACCAGCGTCCCTGCCGCCGGTGCTGCCGAGCGAGGCGCCCGCAGAGCCTACCCATGCTGCGGAGTCCATCTCCGAGCAGGCCGTCAGCGATGCAAGCATGCCGCTTGGGGTCACGAATCATCTCGTGGATGCTATTCGTTTCATCAACACCTCGGTGAGATCCAACCAATATTTTTATCCAAGTTTGCACAATGAAGTTTACCGTCTAACCGTAGAACTAAATGCCTAAACAATTGGGCGATTATGAGTGCAAACCTTTGTGTCAGAAAACACCCGATATCGCCAATATTTTATTTGAGGTGATGAGTATCAATTCGGATAGTTATTCTACATACGCTAATTACGCCCGTCGATCGTTACTTCGACTGCATGGTTAGTACAGGGACTAAGTGACGAATTGATTTCCGCATCTAGTAAGTTGCGTACTGCCCAAAGAATATTTCTTTGTCAAAAAAAAAATAAGCATACGCCTAGTAATCCTATTACGTAAACATCGTTTAGATGACGGTAAATGTTTTTTGCAATCCTAAAATGAATTCAGGCGAAAGTGTTAGTACTAGTGGTTTATCTAATGCAAAAACTATGCATCGAGTCACCATTCATACCCGAGTTGTGTTCATTTTGTAACAAGCATGGGCATAAGATCGAACATTGTTTTGCCAAACAAAAATCCGAGACGCGCAATAAAAATTAAGTTAATTTTAACTACCCACTGTGTTATTTAAGACTAGCAATTTGACTTTTCAATTTGGCAAATGGAATACTTTTGGGGTTTGATATATCCGTTTACGGAGACAGTTACATGTCTGTAATTTTTGATGAGTACGTTCAGATTTATTTACCGAAATCTAGAAAAGGAGAATGTACTTGATGGTGAGAACGTTTTTATTTTTGTGGTTTCATCATTTTATTATAAATCCGATACAGTGTGTTGGCTTTGACTTTTGCTGTATCTACTTAAGCAGTAGGTACTAGTAGCTACTCCGGAAGTAATTCTGGGAGACGTTCTAGAATTCGTTCTAGGAGCCGGTGATGCTCGTCTTAGACATCATGATTTATGTTCTAGTCGTAAACGCAGACGACATAGCTGTTTTAGCAATGTATTAACTCAATAAATGCAACAAATTCTAGATCAATTGACATCATTGCGGACAGCGTCGGTCATCTCGACCGTGGCTACGTGGGCCGAGTGGCCTTGCGTCTCTGGTGACGTCGCCGCTGCAGCCGCCGTTGGCAGAGACTGTGCCGATGGTCTGGGTGCTGCAAGTGAGTGAGAGCTGCTGCTGCGAGTCGGCGCTCTGCAGCTCCGCTTTTGCCGGGGTACTCCGTGAGTGCTACTACGGATCGAGGCCCCAGCACGACTGATCGTACAATGGATGCTATACGATCCAATCAATACGATGGTGAGATCTAACCAAGCTATTTTTAAATCACTGTCGTCGCATTGGCTATTAAGAATTTAAGCTTCTGTCAGATATAGCAGACGTTTCATACGAGGTCATGAGTACTATCGCCTCGAGCTCGCCGATCTTTACTAAAGTTACGTATAGTCAAAAGGTTAAGTGATCAGCTAATTACGGCTATGATGATAAGGGGTATTACGGATCCACAAATCCGTGCCTCTGCCATGAATGCAAAACTAGAGCCAAATGAATTAGTGGCATTCTTTTCTATTTACGTTAAATCAAATATATCCAATAAAAAGTTTAGTAATAGTTCGCATCCTATAATAGTTATGTCGAAAAGTCACAAGTAGATCATGATATCATTCTGAAGCGAAGATTTAACGATGGTAACTGTGCTAAGGGACCTAAAACTGATTCGCAATGGTGGCGATAATGGTCAAAAGGGTTTTGTCCATAATTCTTCTAAAATTGAGCCATATGGTTTTTGTAGAAAACCTCGTCATAAGGTCGTGACTTGCTTTGCGATATGGTAGATGAGGGTATAACGACTCTACGTAATGCACTCCAAACGCTGATGGGATTGCCCATCAATCTGAGGAACTACTTGTTTTTGTCACCTAAGATAGAATACTTAGGTCGCGCTATAAGTCATAGTCAGGTACAGCCGAGCGATAGTAAAATCAAAGCATTCTCGATTCTGCTGAGCAAAAATTGTTACAAACTAGTTAACTAGGTAGCCCATGGTAAGGTAGTTGGTGGGTGTACCTTCAAGAGTTAGATTTTGTTTGGACAATAAAAGTGGGCATTTCTGTGACATATACTATCTGGGTGGGAGTCCTGCTAATATATGCGCCGTCCAAAGGCCACTAAGGTTTAGACGCAGAATCTTAAAATTTGTTAACGAATAAGCCTCTACAATAGTGTGATGTGACCTTGTCGAGTTGTCAGTGATGATTCGATTGTTTTGTTTCAATTGATTGCAGGCTTGGGCTGTACGGTCTTTGCGACTCGTTGATGTTGGCCCATAAGCAGCGTCTGCAGCTGGTGTTGGGTGCGCTGCTGCACGTCTCTGTGGCGCGCTATGGCTAGCGCTTCAGCAGATGCTGGGTGCGCTTGTGCGTCAGGCCGGGAGGTTCAGCCGATGCTGGGATCGCTGCCAAGCACTACAGACGGTGCTGGGAGCGAAATGGACAAGCTTCACGCCGTGCATCTGTCCTACCGTGGTTAAAACAGATCGGTCGTATTCTGTTGGTTGTGTGAGCAGACCTCACATTCTGCTAATTGCGTGAGCAGACCTCACTATCTGTTAATGTGAGAGCAGACCTCTCATGTTAATCATGTGAGCAGACCTTACATGCTAGTTGTGTGAGCAAACCTCACATGCTAATCGTGTGAGCAGACCTTACATGCTAGTAGTGTGAGCAGACCTCACATAGTCACTCTAATGGGCTGACCCCATTACACATGTTGTTAGTACCTTACATGCTTGTAGTGTGAGCAGACCTCACATAGTCACTCTAGTGGGCAGACTCCATTGCATATGTCGTTAGTGAGCAGACCTCACTTAGTTGCGATTGCGGTAACACATAATAAGATGAACATTTGTTCCACAGCTTATGATGATGTTCCTCCAGAGTCAGACGAGGTGGACGTCGGCGAACTGAAGCTGAACCTTGAGCTGCAAGGTGTACCAGTTCCTCAAGATGAAGCAGTCCCTAGCACATCTCGAGGCGGTGAAGAACCAGAACCTGAAAGACATGGGGAGATCGAGGACGCTCTCCTGTCAGGAAAGGCCGTGCTGGAAGTGACAGCAAGAAAAAGTATAAAAGTCGGCGCGAACACGTGTCGGTCTCATTCCGTTGCGAGTCGTCGAAGCGTCAACTTATATTCATTTTGAGTACTTTTGTAGAAACTCTTGCCAATTGTTTAATTTTGTTGTAATTTGGATTAAATCAGTGGCTTGGAAGCTGCCGTTAATGTCATTTTTTAATATTTTCATAACAAAATGCTAAAACTATAATATAAAAAACCGGACAAGTGCGAGTCGGACTCGCCCACCGAGGGTTCCGTAGGTACGTAGTATCATTATTAAATTTGATATTTTTCATTATAAATAAGAAATAATGCGTCGAATGACTTGAATGAATTGACCATTATTTCTTATTTATAATTAAAAATATTAAATTTAATAATGACACTACGTACGGAACCCTCGGTGGGCGAGTCCGACTCGCACTTGTCCGGTTTTTTAGAATATTCCTTGAAGTACGAAAATGGTTCTTACGCAGATAAAAAATAACAATTACGAGGAAAATAAAACACCACTTTTTACCCGTGCGAAGCCAGGGCGGACAGCTAGTATGAAATAAAATCACACAAGTTCAGATCAAAGACTGTTTGCGAAATCGATTAGATTAAGCCAATTTACCACCGAACCCTATTTAGGCAAATATTCCTGCAGTTATTCAGGATTCCGGCAGTACTCCGAGCTCGGACCCTCGTTTCCATACGAATCGTTGTTTACTATTGCCTCCAGGGTAGTTTCCATATTAATGGGGTATCTGTATTGCTTCTTTTTCCGCTGTATTCGGGATTAAAAAATGATTCAATTTGTTAATGGAATATTTTGTTTGTAACATACCGTGATTTTTCCAAAGACTAAGGTTAAGGACGTTTGGGGTGAAAGTGGTTCATAAACATCTTTGAACCAAAGCCAACTTCACCTGCACGCGGTGCACCCTTCTGACTGACAAACGAAGCTCTGGCGAAAAGAGAGGTAGGGAGCGTAATTGCAAACTACCCGACTGGGGAATTGTATCTCCACCTCACAGAATACCGCAGCCAAATAACAATTCCCTTGAAGGTTGTTGTGCTCCTGCGAGTGAGTGAAGTCACCAGAAAGGAAGATGCTGCGTTGGCAGCGGCGATGGCGGCGCGCGAGCGATACTATATGTTGCGAGCGTTAATATGGCTACGGTAATCGCTTCATACCAGGCGAACCGTATGCTTGTCTGCCACCAGACGTAGTATAAAAAAAAGAAGACCAGGGGCCCTACCGCCTAAGCTGAAGCCGATTGCGATCAATTATTTTGATTCCAAAAATTGGTCTGAGATTAAAGTTATTGACAAACATCTCCAGCTTAGTCTGTAGAGCTCTAAGGTTTCTACCAGCTGCAGTAAACATAATTAGCAACAATCTAAGCAGTAGTTTCTTTTTCGCATTAAAAAAATCCTTAAGCTTGAGAGGTAGGGGCCCAGGGATCAGCCCCCTTACCACCAACTCTTATTGCTATTCAATAACTGAATAGATTGCTTATTCATACCAATGTATAAGCGACTCTATTTAAAATTGCATAGAGTCGTTTATTCATTGGTATGCATATGCATTCTATATGAATATGAATCGCAATAGAGATCCCACCAAAAACATTTTCATGTGAAAATGTTGCCAAGACGAGTCTACATAGCTTACCCTGTGAAAAAGTTATCAGATCTCGTATAAAGCCAAGCTCTAAAGACTACACGCTCTAAATCACCAAGCTCTACACTACACCTTAATCAAAATCTATTAAAAATTGGTCAGATCTCATGTAGAGCCAAGATTCTTGATCTATGCGCCCTTACTTTACCAGGCCTAACTTCACATACTCTACATTTTAGTCAAAACGTAATGCTTGGCCGTTTTCGTAACGTCGTCGTAGCTAATGACATTCAAACTTTGTATGTTTAATGACTGTACTGGTGTCATTATATCTTGAAATTTTTAAATATTTAGCATCATCCAAACCAAAGTTATGAGAGTTCAAAAAAACGACGAAACGTTTCGAGAAAAGATAGTTAGTGCCCTTGCGCTCCGCTTGGCTCGTCTTGGCGGGGGCACTCCCGTGCCCCCAGATGGTGGTAAGGTGGCTGATAACCTTTTTTTTATATCGAAAATTATACTTCGATTCTTCAATCTATAGTGTCATCGTCGTCGTCGTGAACCCTTATTCATCCCACTGCTGGGATATGGGTCTCCCCAATCAGTTAAAGTGGATTAGAGCACACTCCACCACGCTGCTCAACTCCGGGTTGGCGGGGCCAGTGTTTTCAAACTACCTAAAGACCACTGACTTGGCTTAACTACTGTCATCTATAATGACAACAGCCGAGACCGATGGCTTAACGTGGCCTCTGAAGCACGCAGGAGCTCGAGATAAATAAACCCATCAATGGATAATCTACAGCTGACTTGCGTGTTCGATTAGACTGACACACGCAACGACGACATCGAGCTTCAAAGAGTCAATCAAAGAATAATAGCTGAAATAATACTTAAATAAACTTTAAAATTGCTCACCTGAAAATTAGACTTACAGCACAGTATTTAAATAATAGTACTAGGTACAGTATGGCCACTCCCTGCCACTCTCTCATGTCGACGTCACCTCCCTCTCTGAGACGAATCTGTAACAGTTTGTGTGGCGCCGTACGTACACACGCTCATTCACGTACTATTTATTTATTATTAAACGACGCGACATTTGTTTGAAGTGTGCTCAGTGGTTACACCGGTGTAACAAATCAGTGTAACCATGGGTCGGAAGGGGAGTGGTATTTACCTAGATAGACGAAATAGTCGAGAGAGATCACTTGCCATTTCCACCCTGTATAGATGAAGTCACATTACCCACTTAACTCTTAAGATACGATCTCGTAATGTTGAATCTCACCCTGAAACGCACACTCCTTAAAATCCCACGGCATGGCTCCGGTTTCCATACGAATGGGTGTTTACATTCATGCTTCTATAGCCTGATTTCCATATATATACCGGCATTTTGCCCTATCGCATGTTATTTATTGATCGTTAATGACGTAACAACAGTGTTAATAACCAATTGTTGGCGTACTCTGCCTTAATGGAATTCGATGTTAGATATCTCACAGAGAGAATGTCTTTGGATCACATTATGAAACAAAAAGCTGTTTTGTTCAGTCAAAATTAGCAGTTTTGTGTTTTTACATAACGGGTCGGAGAGCTCACGCCGCCGCGTCTCCGCCTCGTCCCCGCCGCGCCGCCGCGTCCGCGGCTTGACGCTGTTAGGTGAGCACACTGTATAATTATATTATTAATTATGAAAATCTAGATCGGCGCGCCGCTTCCGCGCCTCACCGCCGCACAGTGATCCCACGTTCATACTACGGTGGTAAAAAAACAAAAAATCTCATAAAATAAAATAAAAAAATATGAAAATGGTTTATTTGTAGACATTATCTTTAATATATAAAATTCTCGTGTAGGTACCATACTCCTCCGAAACGGCTTGACCGATTTTTATGAAAATTTGTGTGCATATCGGGTAGGTCTGAGAATAAGTTGTTATCTATTTTTTAAGGCAAAACAACGTTTGCTGGGTCAGCTAGTTTTATTTTAAAATCAATGACAAATACTTTTTTTGGTTTCCAAATTATATAAATCAATATTATCATCATTATTCATGAAGTTGCTGGAAAACATTTTTAGTTTTTTCGTCATTCGTACCTTTTACAGCAAGTCGAACATAAACATTTGTGAGAACATCATCATCATATCATCAGCGTGTATTTGCTCACTGCTGGATACAGGCGTTCTCGGTCCAGTTTCAAGACATTGTGGAGTAATGTTCAAAAGTCGCCATGCTGGACATTCGGGTAGGAGACTGTCACCAGAGCCGCGTCAGTTCAGTGATATACTCAGGTGTGAGTATATTCAATTCAGCTTTATACAGGCTGAAGTTGAAATGGATAAACTATAATGTATGCAGAATCAACCGCCATTGGAAAACGGACAAAAAGGCCATAATATTTTATATATAGCGGTATATTTTGAGGTGTGCTTACCACTATTTTTGGAGCCAAAACCATCCTCATCTGCATATGGTGCAGCCTACCGATTAGCGAAAGTAACAAAGAGACTCTGGTAAAAGAGAGCTAGGGCATAGTGTATTTTTTTAGCTGACCGACTGGGGAAGTACCTCTATCTCACAGAATACTGCAGTCAAATAACAATTCCCTTGAGGGTTGTTGTGTTCCGGCGAGTGAGTGAGGTCGTCCGTAAGAAAGGAAGAAATATAGGCTGGCAACGGACCAGTAACTCCATGGTGTTGCTGATCTCTAATTTTCTCCCTTTGGGGCGGAGTTTGCCCTAACATATAAAAGTAAATAAAATAAATAAAGCTGATTAAAATCATAAAATCTATAAAGTCAATTTACTACGATTATTTATCATCTCACTCGGTTTTGAAGAAAAAAAAACAATACATAATGTGGCGCCATTATTTTTTATTTTTCTATTCTGCTAGGTACGCCCAGTGAATGACACCTCATATATTGAAAATCGATCAAGCGGTTTACGTATACCTACATAAATACAGTAGAAAAACATAACCCTTCTTCATCAGTCGCGTAAAAAATCAACAGTACCTTAGTATTGTATAACCTCCAGCTGTATTCTAGTCAGTGTTAAGTATTCACTCCACGTAATCGCGTTTCATGGGGTAACACCTTTAGTCTTGCCCTCTGAGGAGTCAGTACGTGGCAGATTAGCTTAATCCGCTCACCGACCACCGATTAGAAGGCTAAGGGTGTTTTTACACTCAACGACATAATCTATATCTCTGCTTCTGTATCCACAGTAATATAAATAACTTGCTGGTTGTTTAAGGCCCTAGTAGACTCATAAGCAGTGATCGGAATAGCTAGAGTGATTTGTTGTACTTGCGTAATGCTGTCATAATATGGACATGCCATTTTCGGTATTTCTGGATTTTAACGGCAGCAACTTCGATGTCCATTATTGTCAAACATGTGAAAGAAAGTTGCGACTGTACAGAGTATACTTTTAGAGTTCCCGCACGAATTGCTGCCAAATACGATCTGAGGGGTAATTCTCATAATTAAAATGTAGGTAGTCAAAATTCAGTTTCGATCTAGTGTCGATCTCACAAATGTCACATTTGGTATTCTCGTATCACAACATGAAACTTCAAAGTCTAGTGAGATTACAATATATATATATATATATATATATATATATATATATATATATATATATATATATATATATTAGGGTGGAGTGATAATGTAGGAAAAATTTTTTTTTTTATTTTTTTTTAATGGAATAGCAATACAAAGTTGCCTTTTAATGAGTAAATTCAGCATACAAAAGATTGTTTACTTGTCTTGATGTTATGAGGTGCCCCAACCCAATTGAAAATTAGAAAATAACAAAATTTTTAAAAACATTGATCCAATTTTGAATGATAGTATTTTTCTAGATTTCCTGTCCCTTATAAAACAAACTACATTGTGATACGTTAAATAAAAACCTGGTTAGTAGTATTAATGTTTTTAATCAAGAAAAATAAAAAAAAATATATATTATCAATCAATAAATCAGAAATAAGTAGATTATTTGGTATTAAATTGTTTTTTGTTTCAAAATTAGGCATTTGCTGCCGTGATAATAGTCTTGACCTTATGAAACTGTCTTGTGTCTTTTCTCCACAAACTGCACTTGAAGCTTCGGTCACCAATTTGATACAGCACTCGACGGCTTGGGTATGGCACGGAAAATCTTTAATATTCTGTCATGTAGTCAAACCGCTTTTGATAATCTCTTTTAAGGCTTCATCAGATAAATTGGAAGTCAGAGGTGGATCAGTTATCTTACAGTCTTGCCACGTAATTAAGTTGGTATCTTCTTGGTTGGTATAATCTTTAGCATCGAAATTTAAAGCAGGCACTTTAAATATTTTCTTTGGTGGCGGAGCAGCTACTTGTTTTGGCGATTGATAAGGACTAGAAGCTACGCTATTATTGCTTGAACTGGAGCTTTCGGTTGTTAAGTCATCAGGCAAAGAACGAGAACAAGACGGTTGGTTAGGATCCATTATCTCTTTGTTAGGCAGTAATTCTTTTTCTTGTCTTTTTAATTTTTTCATATTTTTTACATTCGCAACCAAATCTACACCGCCTATCATCATTTTTCTTGTAGTTCTTTGATCAAGTAAAAAATATACTTCTTCCTTGGGAACACGGCTGTCTTTTGAGCAATTACACTCTGAGATTACTTTGCATTTGCAACTGCAAACATCAAATAACCGTTGGGACTCTGTAACAAATTCATTTATTTTCTCTTGATATTTCTTGTTCGTTTGACGGCCTTGATAAGGTTTTAGTAAGCTTCTATATTTGTCATGGTAAGATCGAATAAGTTGTAGTACTCTCTTAAAGCTGACAGTAGGAAGCGACGCTTTTCGCCAGATATTTAAAACTTCCGTAGCCAATCTTTGGGATATATCATGAACTGTCAGCTCATTTGTTGTTTTGTCACGCTTTAATTCATATTTAATAAATAAGTAATTTTTCATAACAGCATTATAAGTTGGTAATTGAGACACTGGTAACTTCTCCGGTAAACCAAACACAGGAACGGGACACACAGAATATGATATAACGTTAATTTGGCAATATTAGACGTTGGTGTTTTTTGACAAAATTTTGCGAATTTCTCTAAAGTTCATGATGTTGGGGGCACCTCTAAATTTATCATGTGCCAAATAAAATTTTGTATGTATATTTGTGAACAATAACAGCAACTTTTTACAGGTATTCCGAAACGAATATGAAAAAAAAAATTTTTCACTCCACCCTAATATATATATATATGTAATAGTACTGGTAAAGATTAACTTCCCGGAGAACATAAAACTTCATGTCCGCGATTTACAGGCGAGTGTACAGACAGCTTAATAAAACAGTAAAACAAAAGTGTCAGTAAATCCTAGTTTGTTAGCCAGCAGGATGCATCACGTGAAGTTAGCTTTGGCCACAATCCAATTAATAGTACTCTTTGGCTCAAAGATAATGGTGACCCACTTACACCTCTAAATTGTATAAAGAAATACTATAACACAGTTTATTTATAACCTAGTTCTGTGATTATACTACATAACCCTTAACGCCCAATTTCTGTTATTGAAATATGACGAAATGTAACAAGACATGATTCATAGTATAGGGACACTATGATCAAGTATTGTGTAGTATAGAAATTTATGTTAATGAAGTAAATAAAGCCAAAGGGATCATATATCGCACGAAAGTACTAATAACATTTAATTCTAACGCGTATTTTAGGCTAATTTCATATTGTATTATTCTGCAAGGAAAATAGGCGCCATTTCGCCAATAACGCGCTTAGTGAGGCAAAGAGATAGCAACTATATTAAAGCGCAGAGATGATAAGGACAGCGGTCGTCTACCTTCTAGATCAGTGTTCCGCAAAGTGTGTGCCGCGGCACACTGGTGTACCGTGGTCATTAGTTGGTGTGCCTCGGAAAAATAAGGTTATATCATAAAGCTAAACAGACGGACGGAAGAAAAATACTTACACAAATAATATATACTGATTTAACATTTATGGTGCAACTCCAAAAATTTGCGATTTTCCTAGATGTACCTTAACCACAAAAAGTTTGCGAAACACTGTTCTAGATAAAATAAGTAGCTACATACAGAATCCATATACAAACAGGAACCGTTTTTTGACGCAATTTAAAATGGGTATGCCATATCTAGTATATAAAACATCATTGCATATTACATGCCTACATTATACGTGATTATATACAGCATATTATCTCTCAGCTAATAATATCTCCACAAAACCGACCAAACAACAATTGTTTTACGCAGAAGCCAACGTAATGTTATGAACTTAGTTATGTACATAAACTTAAGTAAAGTTAATTATCGGAAAGTCGTTGTTCTCGTGGCATCGCGCCAAATGGCTGCCTTTGATATTCGTTGTTTATTTTTTCCGAATTTATTGGTGAAGTGTTTGTTTGGTATTGATGATTTATTGTTTGTTTCTTGTTTTATAAATCGTTGCTGCAAATGTCAAGTTGAGATTGAAATAATCCAGTACCCTGGATTTCTGATTTCATATGTTTATTTATTTAGAAAACCGACAGCTTGCATGATTATGGTTAAGTATACTTACACTTTTGGGATGTAAGTGGTTCATCAACGTCTTTGAACTAAAGTCAACCTCATTTGTACCCTGCTGACTGACGGACGAGGCTCTGGCGAAAAGAGAGGTACAGAATACCGCAGCCAAATAACAATTCCCTTGAGGGTTGTTGTGTTCCGGCGTGTGAGTGAGGTCACCAGAAAGGAAGGAGTTGCTGCGGTGGCAGCGGGGGTGGCGGTGCGCAAGCGATATTTCATGTTGCGAGCGTGTTAATATGGCTACGGTAACCGCTTCACATCAGGTGGGCAGTTTGCTTGTTTGCCACCCGCCGTGGTATAAAAAATAATAATAATACAGTTTTATTAAAACGTATATGATAGGTTTTCCTATTATAATATTAGTATATGTACGAAAAAAACAAAACACACTTGCATTTGCAAGTGAGCTGCGATTAACTGTACAGATACAGGTGGGTCTCCTGCAAGTTTGTTTTCAAAACATTCTGCAAGAACATTGGACAAAGAGGTGTTATAACTTATAAGCTATCCACTTTAGCGATGATGTTGCGGTGTCGGGGCCGCAAGGAATTGGGCCTCCTTCCACTCGGTTACCCTCCCGATGACCCTGTAGATACCTTCTCAGACACCTTCTTTGTGTTGCCCAAACTTCCTTCAGCTGCGGGTCTGTGCTTCTCGCACCGTGGCCTCGTACTTGCCCTTCTGTTAGAGGTACAGCAGGACCACATTTGTCTACGCGACGACATAGCCTTCGGATCCTGCGTCGCTTGGTGTTGGTCTATCGTTTCAGCTCCTGCAATTTCTCTGACCACAACTGCAGCCTAATTCGGAACTAACTTCAACAAAGGAAGTTAGTTCCGATTGGTATAATAGGTGTAATCTGACTGTGTTGTTTTTATTAACACTTGATTTACCTCGTAAGTCTTATTAAAATTTTAAAACAAAAGCACAAACTGATTTTTCAATAACAAAAATAAATGCTAAATAAAATACAAATAATATATAATATTAAATATTTCTTTTTCTTTTCAAAATCTTATCCTAGAAAATAAATTTATACGGTTATCCTTTAAACATATCTCTATCAGTATGAACTATAAAAAACTACGTTAAAATATACTACGTGTAAGTAAGTTGTTTATTTAAAAGTCGGTAATTCTTTTATAGTATGTACATAATAATTTCAGCGGAGACTATTTTCTTGTTTCGTACTTTTAGAGCCTGTTTTTAGTAGTCGGGTTTTAGTTTTTTAAACTTTATTTTTATGTATGAAATGAGTTTGTTGTATGAAAGCCCCCCTTAAATATTTGTTTTATTTCAATTTAATTATTTATTTTTTAAGGGAATATATAAATAAATACTTTGTGAATATTTCAAGCGTCTACCTGTTGTCGTTATAATATCGAGCAAAAACGATCAAAAAATTACATTTGTTGTATGGGAGCCCCTCTTAAATATTTATTTTATTCTGTTTTTTAGTATTTGTTGTTATAGCGGCAATAGAAATACATAATCTGTGAAAATTTCAACTGTCTAACTATCACGGTTCATGAGATCAGCCATTTGGGCACGGAACCCTAACAAAATGAAAGAAATTGCTCCTGTACTAAACTTTCCGAAGCTAAAAAACATTTTACGTTACCAAGGCACCAGAAGATTACTCCCCGGGGCACTATCCCGCTGAGATAACAGCTTAAAGTCCACGAAACTGTAACATTATAAGTGACCTGCCCTTTGAGTTAAAACTTAAGTAAACAAGATAAAAATGGGTTTATCGTCGTGTAGGTAGTTCTTTATCACTTACAGTTTTTTCCTTAAAAAATAAGTAAGAAATTGAAGTAAAGTATTTTTATTTTATATTTTATTCTTGTGTCTACTGAAATAGTTCAGTGACATTATTAATGGCTTTATGTTCTAAAATGTCACTGAACGACATTTTAGAACATAAAGCCATTAATAAGTAAGACACTTCTTACGTATGTACAAACATAATCATAAATATTATTTTAGCCAAGCTGCTGATACCTGCGAATCGTAATCGGCTTCATTCAGCTTAGCCGAAGCTCAAGCCATCAACCATCGGAATTTTTGAATGCAAAACGGAAACTATTGCTTAGATTGTTGCCAATTATCTTTAGCTCGGCTGGTAGAAATTCTAGAGCTCGACCGACTAAGCTGAAGATGTTTGTCAATCACTTTAACCTAAGAACAATTTTTGGAATCAAAACAATCAAATCAAAATAATCGGCTTCAGCTTCGGCGGTATTTTTGAATGCCCTTTTTTTTAAGGCCCCTGGGTCGTGGATCCATCCATCTAGTAAGCGCTCTTACACACTAGCGAAGGGTTCCGTACCATTATCTATAAAAACAGCAAAAAAAAGTCATGTCTGTTATATGGGAGCCCCCCTTAAATATTTGTTTTATTTTAAACAAATATTTAAGGGGGGCTCCCATGCAACCATCTAGCCTCTGGTATTGTACTACACAATTCTATTCGTCTTGCAATACATTTTATAAGTTCGTCGGCTATTACTCAGTAACTTGTAAAGTCTACTTAGCCGTGATAGTTTTCCTTTTAAATTCACTATATGGACTACTTCCATGATTTTTGTCATATTTCTAAATATAACAGTTTCGTTGATGGGGGGAGGGCACACTTGCGTCTAACAAAAAATTGCACGTTAAATGTAAATAATTCGCAAACAGATTACTATATCGAAAAATGATCTTCCCACACTCCCTATGTTTCTAAAAGACCTATCCAACGACACACCACACCATGGAGTAGGTGCAGAAAAAAAATTCATCCCCATTTTACATGTAGGGGAGGTACCCCGAAAAAAAATATTTTTCAAAATTTTATTCTACCACTTTGTCAGCATAGTTAATATGTGTCTACATGCCATACAACTATCTAGTATCAAGCGTCTCTGAGCTAGGCCGCGGACGGACGGACAGAAGGACATGGCGAAACTATGTATAAGGGTTCCTTGTTTACTACGGAACCCTAAAAACATAGCAAGACATGCCTCATGTTCAAGTAGAGAACATGACAATGTAATTATATGAAAATAACGACATAAACTTCAAGTCTGAGGACGTAACATTATTAAAACATAGATAACATTACCGGAGGCTAGCAACGACATAATAAGAGGTCTGGTCTATATACTCCAGGGATTCTTAAAGGGTACGCGTGTCTGTACTAGGATGCATAATTTTATTAATTTGAGAATTTATTGTATGAACATTTTTGCTTCCTATAAGAGTAGCTAAATAAGAAGAAACTATATTTACCATAATACCTTGTTTAAATGGCAAATAAATATTTATTCATTCATTCATAAGACTGTTCGTACTCTGCGGTGGAAAATTAACAAACTGTATAATTAATGAAGTAATGATACAAGTTAACAATTAAATTATTTAAATACACGAATTCAGCCCCCTTACCACCATCTCTTATTTCGATTCAATAACTGAATAGATTGCTTATTCATACCATTGAATAAGCGATTCTATTTCAAATGGAATAAGCGACTATATTTCAAATGGAATAGAGTCGCTTATTCATTGGTATGAATAAGCAATCTATTCAATTATTGAATCGTAATAAGAGATGGTGGTAAGGGGGCTGTTTTCAAACTTATTCAAAAATAAGTTTTTTTATTAAAGGGCTAAGAAATTTTTCGATCATCGTCATGCCATCACTATCACAGTCCCCATCGCCTATAGAAATCACCAACACTAAGTTGTCGCAGTTTCTTTGCGAGCCTTTTATGGGAAAAATTGTCTGTGTTTTTAAAAGTTTTTATTATATAGATTAATTTTTTACATTTCATAATACCTGTTATTCAATACATAATTTAATAATGGTGTTACAAACGTCCATAGGCTGCGGTAACTGCTTTCGATCAGGCGGACCTTAGTGGTATAAAAAAAAATAGAAACTCATATTATGTCATGTTTAAAACATTATCGCGTTAATTTCAATTAAATCGGAGTGCAATTTTCGAAACGGTCATTTAATGCAATATTTTGGACTTGTTTAAAACGTGCTGGTCTGGTATTACAAAGTACTCTGTGGGTCTGGTTTTTAATATCTACAATTCTACTTGATATTACAGTGAAAGGAACTTTATTTCAACCGGCTATCACACGACATCTGTCGATGTTGTCTTTTCTTCAGTTTATAAATAAAAATGAATCGTCGAAATGTATGTACGGGCATAACTTACGAACATCTGCACCAAATTTGATATTTTTTTGTGTTCGTTATTGGCAGCACATAGTTTGATAAAATCTTTTTATCTACTCTCATACTGAAATTTAGAAATTAAAAACTAAACACAGAATCTTAATGTCAGTCTTTTACGCACAAGCCATCAAAATAAATTTAAAAAGTTACTTTTCGATACAGCTCTTTATGGACAACTGTATCGAAAAATATTTTTTTTTTCCATTTCCATACAGCTTCAGCCCTGGGTTCAGCTATATTAATCAGGTTGCAATGCAAATGAATTGCAACTTTGCAAAACAATTCTACATAATATGTGAACACGGCGACGCGCGGCGCGTCGCGTCGCCCATGCGCACCACGCATGCTCGATCTGCAAATGGATTTATAAGTAAGAAATAAAGCTGTTAAATTAACTTCATGGTTTTATTTAAAATTTTATTATCATCTACTTCATGAGATAGTTAAAGTAGTGTATGACTGCACAAAATTAGGTCTTAAAATACTTGTGTGATGCTATTATCACTCGTGTGATTATGCAACAGTTTCATAAACTACTATTTTTATATCGATACAGATAAATAAAATTAGTGTGTCTATTTGTAATTTTTAAATAACCGCTTTTTACTAAATGCATATGGATGTATACATTGGCCGTGTGGTTTCCGGCAGACTAGAATAGAATCACTCAGTTTCTTCCCGTGGATGTCGTACAAGGCGACTAAGGGAAATACATTATCAAATATCGATCAGCCCTCCCTAACCTGTTTGGCCAGCGCGGGGAGTGTAGGCCAAATCCTCCTTCCGTCTAGGACGGACGAGAGAGGGAGGATATCATTTTATACTATTTTAGTCTGTCTGTTTGTTCCGGCTAATCTCTGAAACGGCTGGACCGATTTCGATGGGAGTTTCAATGGCATATATAAGAAGTAGACTACTTTTATTTTAGATTTATTTTTTATGTTTTTAATATAAATAAATAATAAAAAAAAACTATTATGTGCGGGCAAAGTTGCGGGCACAGCTAATTCTTATAATATGAAAAGTGAGTGAATGAATTAGACAGAAAACTGAGATCTTCAATATATTAACATAACATTGACATCGTTATCGTTACAAACAGGAACTTTGAACATATTCACGAAAAAAATATGGCGATACCTACGAAGTACGCAGTTCATATGTAATAAAATAATGTACAATAAAAATGTACAGACTATGATTAGTTACTATAACGTAGGTAGCAATCTGCTATAAAGCTGAAGGGGTACAGGCGAGGGCAATGAAGTGTTTTTCCTCATTTCCTTTCTCAGAAATGTCTTACCCAAAAATGTTTAGTGGCATCGACAAGAACAATATTAAGATAAGATAAGATTTGCGATAATAAGGTACACCAAAGATGTTACACAGATTACATGTCCAACTTATTATACGCAGGAGCGTGCAAATATTTCGGTCATTTTATTATAATATTAAATTTATTTATCACTCACTACCTATAGTAAAAAAAAACCGGACAAGTGCGAGTCGGGCTCGCCCACCAAGGGTTCCGTACGTAGTATCAATATTAAATTTGATATTTTTCATTATAAATAAGAAATAATGCGTCGAAAAAAATAAATCAAATATATTTTGCAATGTGTACATCAAGCCCTTTCATATGATACCCCATTTGAACTATTGTATTTTCATATTGTAGTTTCAATTTGAAATTTCGACACCCTATAAAAATATAGACCCCCTATTTTTTAAGATCTATTTACAAATGTATAGTTTTGAGATTTATTCCTGTACTTGTAGTCTATAACGATGTTACTTGCCAAATTTCATAGTTCTAGGTCAACGGGAAGTACCCTATAGGTTTTGATTCCCTTGAGAATGTGTCGAAATATGCGTTTTTTGCTGAATAAACGGCCGTAACTTTTTTTTACGTAAACTTAGCAGTTTGACTTTTTTGCCGTACACATTGCAAAATATATTTTATTTATTTTTTTCGACGCATTATTTCTTATTTATAATGAAAAATATCAAATTTAATAATGATACTACGTACGGAAACCTCGGTGGGCGAGTCCGACTCGCACTTGTCCGGTTTTTTTTTATTGCTTCTCCAATGGAAATATTATTTTTTAATAATTTCATACTTTTAAAATGGACTTTTCCGCCCAACTTTGATCGTCCCCCGGAAGAGATTAGAATAAAAGCAGATCTTTATAGTTTTGTGGATTTTACGATACAGTTAAATAATTTATACAATTTTTGAACATTGCCAAATAACCTATTAACTGGGTTTTATGTCTACTTAAAGACATTAATTATTAATATCTACTTACTTAATTATTAATTATTATTAATACTACTGAAATAATTCCAGTAGTATTTATTAACATAATTACCCACCTTTTAGTAGTCTTTCCGTACATCGGACGGTGACTCGGTGTCTCGTTTCGTAACCTATTACGTGTCCGCTTCCGTCTGCAGACCACTTTGACATTGGCCTGCCTGACTACTTTCTCCGCAGCAACACGGATAAACTGCGAGGTCTTGACCATTTGTAAATGTTATATAGACTGCAGTGTCTTTTTAAATATCACTGTATTACAGCTATTAATATGATTATATCATTGACTTATGTAGATTTTGTCATCAATGGCTTCAGTGTAAAATAGACTAAGCATGACAATGACGTCAAACTATTATGTAAATTATGAATGCTGTGTTTTACATGTTATCGATATTAATGTAAGATTAGTAGTCGCCCGATGGTCGAAATTCGACCATAATTAATTTAAATTATAAGTTTGAACATTATTAAGGTCAATAAAAAAAAAATCAAGAAATGATTATCTCAGTAAAATTAAAAACTATACAAAAACAGAGGTTCACTCCTTCTTTTAAGTGTTTAACACACCTGTGTCAGAAGGATCTGCTCTTCCTCATCGACAAAGAAAATGTACTTACTTAATCACTAGTTTACATTTCAATAACAGAAAATATATTAATAGTACTTATCTACACTACTATTACAAAGAGGAAAGATTTGTATTTTTGAGTGTGTGTATGTTTGTAATGTATTAACTTTTTAAAAAAATATTTCACCATTGGAAATCTACAGTCACCCTGAGTAACATAGGCTATATTTATTGCTAGAAAAGATTAGGGATCCTTACTAAAACTCCAACAATGTAAAAAAAATACTTAAAAAATTCCTTACACCGCGTGCGCTGCAAAAACTATTGATGATAGAACAAAATAATGTACTACGACTTTGCCGAATTCATCATTATCTACAAAAAGTCTCGCGACAGCATATGTCTAAAGGCCGATTTACATCAGATGAGCGAATGCTCATTCTATCCCTACTCTATTAAATTCTTTTAATGTAAACAGACGTAGAGCATTCTTTCGTTGTTCTTGTATTTAATAAAATAATAAGGCATATGAAATAATAACAGACAATATATATATATGTATGTAGTGTGTGTGTGTGTATGCGTGCGTGTGTGTGAGGTGAAGGTTCTATTGTCAAAGACTATGCTTCTGTAATCACTTCAGTACGACAATAGACAAATAAAATTTAAGACAAACAATATTAATCTACTCTCAATTTGACCACAGACTTTAACAATAAACAAAAGAGTATATATGCGTTTGTGTGTCAAATACATGGTAGTGTGTGTAATGTGTTTTATTTATTTAATGTAATATATTATGCAATTTTTTTTTAATTATTAGCATTCTGCACTCCTCTATATAAACTATTAGTGTGCGAAATTTTATACTCCACGCAATCTTCGTAAAATGGGGTGCAAGGTTTTTGCTTCACGTATTAATATATAGATTAAGACCTATGTTACATTAATAGTATTAAGTTAGTAAATATATCCAAAAATCGGGTGACCAAAGGACTGGCAATATCTAGGTCAAAATACTTCCATCGCCATACAGCGTGGAAATGCGGCCAGCCTTTTGTCCACAATCCCCGTAAATTGTCGGGACATATAATATGTTTTTTTTCTATGTATTTTATTATAATTTTAGTTCATAATTTAGTTATAATTTATTAACAATTAAATTTTAAGTTATGTACCTATATGTAATTTTAGATTATTTAGTTTTTTTTTTTTATAATAAAGCTTGTTTTTTTATAATAGTGTTGTGTAATTATGTTAGGCTTGAGTAAACATATTAAAATAAATAATCTTGAATAAATATATTTTTACTTATAAAATAAATAAATAAATATTCCTGGACAAATTTTTCACTGCCTACAGTTGGCAGTGAATAATTTGTCCAGGAAAAAAGCTTAACTTAGCTAACTAGTTACTAGTAATTATTAAGTTTGACATGATGCCCACGGCCTCCTTTTACAGTCGCACCGCTCGCCATCGACAGGGAATTCATCCTCACACATTGGAGCCGAAGTGGTCGCGTACCGTGCGGTTCCAGAGAAGTTTTCTCCCGCGTACGGTTAAGCTGTGGAATGAACTGCCTGTCGAGGTTTTCTCAGGAGACTACAGCATGGGGTTCTTCAAAAAGGGCGTGAAGAGGTTTTTACAGGGTCGGCAACGCGCGTGTGATGCCCCTGGTGTTACATAGGCTACTGTAACTGCTTTCCATCAGGCGGGCCGTATGCTTGTTTTCCACTTTAGTGGTATAAAAAAAAAAAAAAAAAAAAAAAAAAAAAAAAAAAAGCTTTTTTTCCTCTCTGAATTCCTTACCGCAATCTCGGAGTCAAAGTGGCCATTGCCAACCATTCAACCTCCGGGCTCATCGAAATAGTATTTGGTTGTAAATGCTTTTTCAAAGCGATCTTCACCTGCACGTGGTGTCGTCTATCAAACGAGGCCCTGGCGAAACTAGAGTAGAGCGTGTCAAGTCCGACTGGGGACAAATATCCACCTTACAGAAATCCAATACTTGCCAGCGAATGAAGTCACATAACGTGAAGAGAGGGAGTGCCATGGAAACCACTTTACATTACGTGGGTCATATGTTTTTTTTGAACTTTCGGTAGTGTTGCAAAAATAACTTTTATATAAAAAATCCTTAAAGTAGGAATAGTACTTGTTGATATTGTAAAGTCTTTATTGTTACAATAGAAATTACATAAACATGATGATAAAAGTACACGTACAATGGCGGACTTATAAGGGATCTCTTCCAGTCAACCATTCAATGAGTAGTTAAAAAGATAATTTTGGCGAGAACTGAGGTACAATCTGATTATCCAAATTCTTGGTAATAAAATTAACTACTAATAAAATAAAGTGCTTTAATACTATAAATATTTTTTGAAAAATGGTAAAATTCACCTGTCCCCCTAGGTGGGATTTGAACCCACGACCACGACGATGACCGGTCGAGTGCTCTTCAACCTGAGCTACCAGGAAGGTTTGTGTTGCTGACGAATTTTTGCATCTTATATTTCTACTGTGTGAGTCACAGTGTGACGTCATCAACCTATTAAGTAATTACACTACTAAAGTAGGCATAGCAGTCCATCGTTGCAGATGAAATTCAACTATTTTTTGATAACACCAAACTAATTAAACTATTATTATTTAAATAGTTGTCTTGGCCTACTTGCCAGACAACTATTTAAATAATAATAATTTAATACTATAAATCTGAATATCCATCATCATGAAACTTTATAGATATTCTCAACGGTATTAGGAAGGAAATAGGATACTTTTTATTTAAATATGTAAACGCGGACGAAGTCGTGGGTAGGAGCTAGTATATAATAAAAGAATTATAAAAAAAATGGTTCATTGGTAAAAGATCGGAGATAAAAAAAAAACCAGTCAAATTAAGAACCTCCTCCATTTTTGAAGTCGGGTAATAAAATTAACAAATACATCAGGAAATACTAATGCATTATCATTTGTTCATTATTGGAAGATTAATGATGATCACGAGTATTACATTAGTCATGAATCAATTACAAGTTAATGTAATTATAGTAAATGTGATTATGACGAAATCGTAATAAAATAATTAGTTTTTAGGGTGCAAGTGGCTCACCACAATAGAATTGGGGTGTAAGTGGTTCATCAACATCTTTGAACCAAAGCCAACTTCATCTGCACGCGGTACACCCTGCTGACTGACGAAGCTCTGGCGAAGAGAGGTAAGGTAGGGAGGGAATTGTAAGCTAACCCGTCTGGGGAATGTACCTCCACGTCCTCCACCTCACAGAATACCGCAGCTAAATAACAATTCCCTTGAGGGTTGTTGTGTTCCTGCGAGTGAGTGAGGGCACCAGACACTAATGAGAAAGAGATGGCAGCGGGGGTGGCGGCGCGCGAGCGATATTTTGTTGCGAGCGTTCATATGACTACGGTAACCGCTTCACATCAGGCGGGTCGTATGCTTGTCTGCCGCTCGACGTAGTATTATATAAAAAAATGATATTTAGAGCTAAAGCCAACTTCGCTTGCCGGTGGTGCACCCTGCCGAAACTCCTTTGCTTCTTAAAAAAACTCTAGCTGTGAAAACCTCGGTAGAGCCTTCATTACGCAACTTAAATTTGTGGAAGAAAATGTCTTTGAAGATGCATTATATGTTACTATTTTATTATATGGTATCTTATGTCCTTCCTAATACCTTTGAGAATATGTATACAAAGTTTCACGATGATCGGTTGAGTAGTTCCGGCATGAAAGCGTAACAAACATGCTCACATTCACATTTATAATATGAAGTAGGGATACTCGTATGTAAAACTTTATAATGAGAAACCGGCTATTGAGAAAGCGTTGGTACAAGCCCTATGTAGGAGGGCGAGGTGTTTCGATATAATATCAGTCAATTTCTATAGTCGCACCGCATGTCATAGCTAGGAAATTAATTAGAATCAAAATGGGTGCGTACTATACGGCTACCCAACCCGTTTAGCCAGCGTGGGGAGTGTAGGCCAAATCCTCCTTCCATCTAGGATGGACGAGAGAGGGTCGTGCTCCTGTAGTGGAGACTAAAATGGACCTGATGATGATGATGATGATGACTATACGGCTGTAGAGGAGTTATCTATTTCAAACTCCTAGGATGTAGAGACCACAGTAAAGGGTTCTTTAAGAAAGGCGTAAAGAAGTTTTTCAGGGTTGGCAACACGTGAGTGATACCTCCGGTGTCGCAAATATCCATAGGTTGCAATGACTGCTTACCATGGGCATGAGGCAGATCGTACGCTTGTGTCTCACTTAGCTGTTTAACAGGACGGGGGCCCACCACATATTCCCACCACTGTGTCTCCTGAGTAGCCAGGATTAACAGAGGCGACCACCAAAATAGGCCAATGAAGTCCATTGCAGTCCCGGGGGTAAGACTACGGCTAGGCAGCCGTAGTCTTACCCCCGGGACTTAAATTTGTTGTGACTTCCAAGGCTGCAAGTCACAACAAATTTAATCAGAAGAAATTAGTAAGATTAAGAAGCTTTTGGAGTTTGACTTTCCTATTAGCAATGTGAAAGACTGCAATATGGCAAATAAGGCATTAAAAGCCTAAAGAGATGGCTAGTCAAGTGTCTCAACTGCCGTGCACCACGGATTTTAAGTATCTAACATTATTGGGTTTCTAAACCCTGTTATAAAAAAAATATATCACCTATTTATTATAGAAAAATGTGTGTGCTAAAGGCCACATGAGGTAAAAACTCATCTCTCGCTCCCTCACTGTCAATTTTATCACAACGAGCGGTACAAAGCCGAACGTGACGCTAGTCATAGTTACTAGCCACAAAATAAATTGCTCACCACGCCTAAAGAAGTACCTATTCACTTAAAAAAAACGAGTGGTATCTTGGGACACCAGATAGGAACGAAGTTCCTTATAATAAAAATATTAATTTCAAGTTCTATTCGAGGTATAAATAAAATAATTATTCGGTTATACCTTTTTATTATGTTTTTTATCGATAAAAAAAGAAAAAAAAAATACAATATACAAAAAAAAAAACTTAACAACTACTTTACAAAATTATCATAATATATATAAGGAATAAGGAACTTCGTTCCAAAAACTGTTACTTATTTGGTGACTTTGGCTGCATTGTGTGAGGATGAATTTTGCCGCTGTAGTACGATTATATAAGGAAACAGTAGGTATCATGCCGAATGACTCCTTTCACAGACCAAAGGTTTCGCACTTTCTCCAGGTATTGACTTGTCCAAACACAGCAGGAATATATGGACACTTTAATATGACATTTTGTACTCTAATTATCTTTTATAACTCAAAATCATTAATAAAATTGTGTCACAAAGCAAATTTGCATTATGCAGTAACGCTCAGTATTATGCAATTTCTAAAGACGACTTCAGACTTTCCGATTTAATATGTTAAGAATGGAATGGATTTTGTTTTAAACGAATATGAAATTTATATTCGATTAAAACAAAAATAAACATTTGTAATTTTATTTTATTTTTTTAATATTTCGTAAGTTACAAATATGTATACATAGTTAAACATATGTGTTGCATTTCCAAGGAAAGGATATTGAATGGAGTGCCTTTCAAAAATTTCTCATGACAATGACAGCGCTCTATTTTTTTTTATTACCACTAAGGTGGCAAACAAGCATACGGCAAGCCTAATGAAAAGCAGCTACCGTAGCCTATGGGCACGTAAAATCTTCTTCAACAATCGAGGGTCGGCTTCAGGATACTTTCAGGCACACTTTCTTCAAAAGATGAATATACAATTCGCGTTATGCTGTTTGCCATTCTAGGGTCCGCTGACAATGTAAAGTGTGTTTTAAAAACCCTTTGCATAGTAAAACAGTGTTTTAAAAATTTACATGTAAGAGGCCGTTATACCTGAATGAGTACATCCTGAAAACTCCTAATGAAAAATTTTTTTGGAACGAAGTTCCTTATGGGGCGTTGCGGAGGGGCACCCTAGCAAAAAACGTCCGTAACATTAAAAAAACCGTAAGATTTTTATTATGTATAGTCTATCTATGTATGATGATAAACAAAATAAAGATGTTACGATAATTTTGTAAAGTAGTTTTTGACGTGACAACGTCTTATAAATTGGTTAGCCGGGTGACACTTCAAGAAACTGGCTCACGTTATGCGCTTACAATGAGAGCGAGTGAAAGGCGCGTGCCTTTCACTCGCTCTCATTGTAAGCGTGTCGTGGACGCGTGTCCCTTCTAAGAGCGAGAGAGACAGACATAAAAAGTGAAAGGCATGCGTCCCTTCCACTCGAAAACATTTTACCACTCAAAGTCGTTGTCACGTAAAACTTTCGCCCGTATACCGACTTTACAGGCAACCAATTTTTTTTTAGTTTATTTATTGTTTATTATTATTATTTTTCTATATTTTTTATTTTTATCGATAAAAAATTCATAGTAATAAATTTATACCTGAATAATTACTTTCTTTATGCCTCGAATAGAACTTGAAATTATAATTTTTGTAATAAGGAACTTCGTTCTTATCTATCCCATGACACCACTCGTTTTTGTTACATATTATTTTGCTCTTGTTTTAAATTAAAAAAAATATATATGTTGATTTGGTTCGATTCACTTTGGCGCTTAATGGATTAATTTGTTTTAAATAGAGTAAATACGTTTTATCTTAGGGCTAGTAAATACTAGCCTATAATAATAACTTTGGGGTGTAAGTGGTTCACCAAAGCCAACTTCACTTGCACGCGGTGCACCCTGCTGACTGACAAACGAAGCTCTGGCGAAAAGAGAGGTAAGGAGCGTAATCGTAAGCTACCCGACTGGGGAATGTACCTCCACCTTACATAATACCGCATTCAAATAACGGTTCCCTTGAGAGCTGTTGTGTTCCTGCGAGTGAGTGAGGTCACCAGAGAGGAAGAAGATGCTGCGATGGCAGCGGGGGTGGCGGCGCACGAGCGATATTTTATGTTGCGAGCGTTAATATGGCTACGGTAATCGCTTCACATCAGGCGGGCCGTATGCTTGTCTGCCAGCCGATGTAGTAAAAAAATAAAAAAATAAATTTGATGCCGGTACTTCTTTTGCGATTTTTATAACAAAAATCCCTAAATGCTAGTAAAATAAGAGAGGAAAAAATAATATATTTTGATTATTATAAAATGTATGACATACTTATCTGAGTGCCTATAAAGGACCAGTAATAAAAAAAAGTTTAATTTCATCAAACACACTTTATTCACATCACAAAGAGTTGTATTTTCTGCTGTACGCAAATGTTTCCACAAACACGTCAAGTCGCGTCATAATGCAGCGCGTGGGTATGCTCCTTAACACTGGCGTAACACTGTAGTAGGATTCGAAGAGTGGTGGTAGCACTCCAAGACCAGTTGGAAGGTCGTCTAAAGCGTGGCAGGTCTAGTGAAGTGATTGTACTGTGATTTGCGGTATGTTCTGTGTTTATTTATAGTTTAGTTTTGTGTTTTTTTACGTTTTTTGGATACTATCGGTACGGTGAGGTTTTAGTTTTAAGCATTAATATTAATATTTTATATGCAAAATAAATGATCATTATTTTTTATATTAAGGATTGTAAATGAATACCATGATGTTCGAAAGGTCACTTCAACACAAAAGACCGTGGATTCTATCCCCACATAAGATAAATATTTTGTATGCATGAACGAACATAAATATATTCAAACAAAGGTGACTTTTGCCATTTAAACCAAGGCAAACAGAAATTTATCTTGATTTGGCTGTTCGCTATATACCTTTTATTTTGTAAACAGATTTCTAGAACTTTAAAACAAAGCATGTTTATCAATTATTTCGGTCACGTAATTTAAGACACCCATAAAGAGTGCTGGCCGTGTGGTTTCCGGCAGACTAGAATAGAATCACTCCATCTCTTCCCGTGGATGTCGTATAAGGCGACTAAGGGAAATACATTAGCAAACATCGATCAGGCCTCCCCAACCCGTCTGGCCAGCGTGGGGAGAGTAGGCCAAATCCTCCTTCCGTCTAGGACGGACGAGAGGGGGTCGTGCTCCTGTAGTGGAGACTAAAATGACCTGATGATGATATATAGTGCTAGTAAGGTGAATAAGGTCATTACTAGGACTTTTCCTCATATTAAAGCGAGGCACAGGAGCATGTTGGTCAACTTTTACCACCGGGTGCCAAACAAATATACGGTCCGCTTCATAAAAGCAGTTACTTTAGCATGCAGATGCTTAAGATACATAGAGGTCGCTTGCTAGCACTTCTGTTGCTAACGCACCATACCACCATTTTTAAGTATATCTTATTTCTAAGAATTACATTACGAAAACAAATGCGTAACAAAAAGTTAATTAATCAATCAAAAGCTTATTTGCGAAGAATAAAGTAAATATACAGGTGATATTAAAGTTATGTAGTCTATCTTATTCTGCTGTATATAACAGCGTGCAAAAAATACAATGGTAACAATATTTAAATTATTAAGTATATACTTGCAAAAAAGAAATATACACTTTTCAATTATGTGGTTTGATTAATACTATCTATGTATTAATCATACCGCATAATTGTAAAGTGTATTGTTATTTATATGATGTCAACGCTCGATTATAGTCAAGCTAATGTAATTTAAAATAGTTTGATACAGGTAATTTTAACTCTATTAATCTCTAGTAGCCTATCTTTACTTTGACAACAGCCACTTATTATCTGTAGGGACGATTGTATGTTAATTTGCTTGTAACATTTCGAAGAACAAAATGAGGTACAAGTGGCTCACCACGATCTTTAAAGCCAAAGCCAACTTCACTTGCACGTGGTGCACCCTGCCGACTAGCGGAAGAGGCTCTGGCGAAAGAGAGGTAGGTGAGGTAGAGTACAGCATATTTGTAAGTTGTCTGACTGGGGAAGTACCTCCACCTCAATACCGCAGCCAAATATAAATAATAATAAATAAATATTCCTGGACAAATTACACACTGCCATCTAGTCCTAAACTAAGAAAAGCTTGTACTATGGGTACTAGGTAGATAACTGATAATAATACGTAATTAATGTTTTTTTAAATACATACATATAATACATAGAAAACACGGCAAACTTAAAATACATTGTGTACAATCCTATCTTTCTTTCAAAACATATATTAAACTGAAAAAGGAAAAGTCTGTAAAAGCAATCGAAAGTAAAAGAAACTTTGTTTGAATGTAAAAAAGGATAGTTTCATAATAACAACACAACATAAATTTAAATGATTAAACATTAGCCCGTAAATATTTTTGAAATGCAATATTTTCTAAATATTATGCATGTCATTATTTAAACAATAGAAAAAACATATTTTCACACGACACCGAGAGCCTATAATTGCACAACGGAGAGGTCACCCATCATTTATACATATTAGAAGTTGTTAGTCGATGTTAGGCAATATACAAATGGCCTTTCAATCATTAATACTTGACATTAATAAAGTGCATCTTTAGTAAAGTTAAGTGCATGTTTTTCTATACTATTAAGGTGGCAAACCAGCATACTGCCTGCCTGATGGAAAGCAGTTACCGCAATCTATGGACAACTGCAATTTTAGTGCATCACACATTACCGACTCTACAAAAATATTTTCACGCCCTTTTTGAAGAACCTCAGGCTGTAAGTTCCTGGGAAAATTTAGACAGGCAGTTTATTCCACAGCTTGATAGTACGTAATGGTATTTCTGAAATAGTGAAAAGCCTATCATAGAATATTAGCCGGCGTCCGAGACTTCGTCTTCGTGATATTCCTTCGCCTTCCATTCCCCGTTTACATCAGATTAATAAGTTAGATCTCCAGTATTAGAACTTTGAAAATCACATACAATTTAGAGCAGTGATGCATGCAATCATAAAAACAGACAGAAAAAATCTAAAAGTAATTATTCTCGCTTCGACTGCTCAATTTCATTATTTTTATATTTAATTAATACAATTTAATTATATGAATATGATAACGAATATTAACATTTCAGTAGTTAATATGGTGTACGATGAAGCGTTGGACGCCCTCCTTCTAAATGATCCGATGATTTTATAACGTTGCTTACCATTAGTCGGGTCGTATGCATGTTCCCCATCTTTGTTGTCTAAAAGTAATTTATGCATACAAAGACACGCTCGAAAAACATTACCATTAAGAGAGGTAGGGCATAGTGTATTTTTAAAGCAGCCCGACTGGGTAAGTACCTCCACCTCACAGTATAATGCAGCCATAAACAATTCCCTTGTGGGTTGCTGTGTTCGTACGAGTGAGTGAGGTCAGCAGAAAGAAAGAGAGGAAGGAATATAGGCTGGCATTGGATCGGCAATCTCTTGTTGTTGCTGATCTTCATGGGCGGTGGTGATTGCTTTCAATCAGGTGACCCACATACTCAATTCCCCCCCCCCCCCTCTCATATAAAATGAACCTTTCCATATTCTGTGGTCGGGTAAAAATAAACACTTATCTGCTTAAATGAACCAACGATCACTTCTATACAGGATGATTAAACAAAAAGTACTAAACAGATTACGTTCCAAAATTGACAAACAATTGTTTTGAGTTAGTCAATCAAGCTCTCTGCCTGTTCGGTTCGGAAACGGATTAAACGATTCCACTTTCGACATCAAATTCGGCAATACACTTAAGTGCCTCTCATCGGAGCGTTTGGGTCGTATTGACAAAATGGGAAATACTTTGGGTGCGCCCTGTATTTCATAAAGATAAATTTATATATATTTCGAAGTATATTTTATTTTTGTAAATGTTGTCGCGTTTTTATTTAATTTTGTTATTACTTTTTATAATGTTATAATAAAGCACTTGTACTGTTCCACCAAGTGCCAACACTTTTGATTTTTTTTATACTACTCCTGGTGGCAGAGAAACATACGGCTCGCTTTATGTGAAGCGGTTACTGTAGTCATATTAACGCTCGCAACATGAAATATCGCTCGCGCGTCGCCACTCCCACTGCCATTTCAACAACTTTATACTTCCTGATGACCTTATTCACTCGCAGGAACACAACAATCTTCAAGGGAATTGTTATTTGGCTGCGGTATTCTATGAAGTGGAGATACTTCCCCAGACGGGCAGTTTATAAATACGTTATACCCACCTCTCTTTTTCCAGAGCCTCTTTCGCTAGTCGGCACCGGGTGCACCACGTGTAAGTAAGGTTGGCTTTGGCTCTAATGATCTAAATGAGCCACTAAACCCCACATATACTCAAAAAAACATAACCCTCCATTGTTTGTCCGTCAGGTAAAAACGCAAATCCGTGATAGGTATGAACTGTAACAAATTGAAGTTATTTGGTACAAATATCCGCTCTGGACGCCTTCGATTGAGGCGAGACCTGTATCCCGTCAGTGGGATAATCATGGGTTGATGTCGTCGTTGTCGGTACAAATATCAACAAATACCTAAAAGGGATACATCTCGGGGACGTTAAGAACTCTCCATCATCAAAGACAACCTCACCTGTGTTGTACCCTGAACTAACTCCGATAAAAAAGCAGTAAAGCACAGCATTTGAATAACAGAATTAGCTGTCAGACTAAGAAAATACCTCAACCTTGCAAAAGAGTGCAGCTTAAGGGGCCAGATCGTGAAAACTGTGAAAAGAGTGTTACGATTTTTCATATTTAACCTATTTAGATATGATTGATATCAATGATAATTTGTATATATTACAATCAAAGACTAAAAATTATTGTATGATTATATTAAACTCTTAAAATCTAATAGTTGTTTTATAATAAAGGTCAACAAACGCACAAAATTGAGAAAAAATGCAAAAACATGCCTTCGTATTTTTCAGATTTAACCCAATAAATCAACACAAATTGATAAAAAGAAACACTTTTTGAACACTGAAGAAACCAATAAATATAACATATACTTTTTTTTTGTACCTTTACAAACAAAGACTTCCTCTTTTAAAGCCCTAAAATCTAGATATGTTTTACGTAAATTCTCCATAGAAAAATGTATGAAAAATGACGCACATTCCGATATTACGAATTAGTACTCTGGGTCGCCGCTAATCGCCAGTGTGTTTTTATATGTCAAGGTGACACCACGCGCGTCGGATGCTCCAGCAAAATTACGTGTTGTGAATTTGTGTTTTTTGTGAAAAACTGTAAGTATAACTAATTTACCAATATAATGAATGTATATAAATCGTAAAAAATACAAAGAATGAATTAGATACTTTGTTGAGTAGGTTATTTTATGAACCTTGTAAAATATGTATCAATTCAGGCTTGAAACATGATTTCAACATGCTATAGCCAATATCATAAACGTATCTAGTCGGTAATCGAGAGTTTTTTTCGCAGGACTGATTGAATTTGAATTTGCCAGGGAAAAGAAAGTTTAGTACGCATTATAAAAATATGAAAGCCAAAAGATCTCGGAAAAAATGTAAGTTCCTTCCTACTTATTTATTTATCTGCCTACTTTACTACGTCTTGTCCTAAATACCTACCTAGAAAAAAATTACGAGATTTCTGTGAAAGTGTCATGTAAAAATCCTAGTTTTATTTGTGTGCTTATCCTGTCTAAGTAGTAATAATAATATAATTTATTTTCATTTGAACAGGGTACATTACAAAGCTAATACAATACCTATGTCATATGATTTAGATCGCTTGATTCAGACATATACAATAGCATGTAAATATTGGTTTGTATTATAAGTAATAAAGTCAATTTCTACCTAGTATTCGTTTTCATGTTCATCATTATTGTCTAAATATCAGATTGTGGAAGTAGGTATGTTTCATAACAGAAATAGCACGGGCACGCGGCTTTGTCGACATACTTACCGCCAAAGAGACGCGACGCGCCTAGGGTCTGGTGTTGTACAAAAATTACAAAATAATTATAAAGTGGATAATAATGATGAATAATATTTCCAGTATTGAAAATAAAGAAAACCTTCAGGCCGAGACTCCAAGCAACACTGCTATGCTTAGACTACACACTATAGACGTAAGTTGTTATACGTAATTCTTGTAGACTTATTACATAAATAAACAAACTACCTTGGGGTGTAAGTGGTTCATCAAGATCTTTAAACCAAAGCCAAATTCACCTGCATGCGATACACCCTGCTGACTGACAAACGAAGCTCTGGCGAAAAGAGAGGTAGGGAGCGTAATTGTAAGCTACCCGACTGGGGAATGTACCTCCACCTCACAGAATACCGCAGCCAAATAACGGTTTCCTTGAGGGCTGTTGTCTTCCTGCGAGTGAGTGAGGTCACCAGAAAGGAAGGAGATGCTGCGATGGCAGCGGGGGTGGCGGGGGTGGCGGCGCGCGAGCGATATTTTATGTTGCGAGCGTTAATATGGCTACGGTAACCGCTTCAGATCAGGCGGGCCGTATGCTTGTCTGCTACCCGACGTAGTATAAAAAAAAAAAAATACCTAGTTAGTGATGGACGAAGACAAAATCTCAGTAGGGTGAAGTCTTCTAGTATCGGCCTCCTCCTAATATCGGCCTTTGCGAGAAAATGGAATATAGGGTAAGTGCTCCATTGAATGAACCCTTAAGGGCATTCCAAACTTTGAAAATTACAGCCAGCTACTTATGAGATCCTAACCAAAAAATATTTTATTTTATTATGTTCACAATTTATTCATGATTGATACAGTATACATATTTTAGCAAAAATGCTGATAGTTATTGAGATAATCTGCATTTTATACAAATACTAGCGACCCGCCCCGGCTTCGCACGGGTGCAATGCTGATACTAAATGTACTACAGAAGGTCTTTGCGCTTTGTCCTATCCAGTCCTTCCCCAGTTATAGGCACACGCCGCCGGCTCCGCGGCCGGTACCGCCACAGCCGTTATGTCCCTGCATTTTAAATGTGTAATATCTTCTAAACTATTCATTTAAATTACATGCTGTGAAGGGCCATATTGATCTATATTAAATGCGCAATGTATTTAAGGTACTTAATTGGATAAGGATTAATTCTGTATTGCTTAAAATCGCTTCGTAAATAAGGCATTATTTCTTGTAAAAAGCAAAGGATAAAATAACGGTTATTGTGTGTTACCACTAAGAGATAGACATATACCATCGCGAACTTTTTTGTAGACCATTTTAAGGTGAACAATACTGTACTACATTATTTTGATCTATCTCGTTGGGTTCAGCCAGCGTTTGCAATGAAAGAGCAAAAAAATGTGTTTATTTACGACATCACATTAGAAACCTCTAAATTATCAGTGTTTTTCTACTATGTTATGCATATATTATACATATAAACTTTCCAGTTGAATCACTCTATCTATTAAAAAAAACCGCATCATAATCCGTTGCGTAGTTTCAAAGATTTAAGCATACAAAGGGACATAGGGACAGAGAAAGCGACTTTGTTTTATACTATGTAGTGATGGGGTATATTTGTATAAAATGCAGGTTATCTCAATAACTATCAGCATTGAACACACAAATCACCAGAGAATGAACAAAAAAATCCAGTGAATAAACCTTTTGAAACCCATTGAATGAACTACCACTTTTATATATCAGTTCTATATATAAATTATTATGTAAGAATTTATTTCGGGTAATTGTTATTGTAAATATATATATTTTTTTATTATATTAAATAGACGATATGATTACTATTATAATTGCGTGTTACTTGATATTTTATAACCTAAAGAGAACTATCTAACTTTTTTTTTTTATACCACTAAGGTGGCAAACAAGCATACGGTCCGCCTGATGGAAAGCAGTTACCGCAGCCTATGGACGCCTGTAACACCGGAGGCATCACATGCGCGTTGCCGACCCTGTAAAAACCTCTTCAAGTCCTTTTTGAAGAACCCCATGCTGTAGTCTCCTGGGAAAACCTCAACAGGCAATTCATTCCACAGCTTGATAGTACGTGGAAGAAAACTTCTCTGGAACCGCACAGTACGTGACCATTTCGGTTCTAAAGTGTGAGGATGAATTCCCTGTCGATGGCGAGCGGTTCGACTGTAGAAGGAAGCCGTGGGCATCATGTCAAACAACTCCTCTGAACACACCCCATTGTACAAACGTTAGAACACACAAAGGGACGCAAAATCTCTTCTCAGACTTAAAGGTTCTAAACCGTCTGTCAGTTTGGGATCGTCAACAATCCTCACAGCACGCCTTTGAATCGAGTCACAGGGTGCAAGCTGGTATCTAGGCGCTCCCGCCCATAGATGGCAACAGTACTCCATATGCGGCCGAACTTGAGCTTTGTATAAGTCTTTGCCGCGGGTTGAAGTAATGTTTCGCCCTGTTGAGCACACCTAGTTTCTTCGATGCCAGCTTGACCTTCCCCTCCAGATGACATCGAAACTGGACGTCGCTGGAGATGTCAACTCCTAGAATACCAATACTATTGGCGATGGTGAGGGGTGTGTTTTCGAAGTGTGGAGCCACAGCAAATGGGGTTTTCTTAGCGGTGAACGCGCAGACTTGTGTCTTAGAGGGGTTAAATCGCACTAAGTTCTGTCGCCCCCAGTCGGACACTCTACTTAGTGTGCTCTCAATTTGCGACACAAGTTGTTCGCGGCTCTCCTCCACCAAAGAACGAGGGATATTTGCGCGGCCCGTGTAATAAGTGTCCCCGGTGCTGTCGTCCGCATAACAATGAATGCTGTCATTATACAACATATCATTAACATGCAGCAGAAACAGCGTCGGGGACAATACAGAACCCTGCGGGACGCCAGCATTGATGTCCATGCTATCGGAGCAACAGCCATCTACAACGGCTCTAATGCTTCTGCTGGACAAGAAGCTAGCAACCCATTCGCATAGCCCCTCGGGCAGACCGTAAGGCTAAGATGCCAAATGCTTAAAACATAATATTAATACTGGATTATTATTATAAAATATTTAATATTATTATTCATCACTTCTATGTTAGATTCTCCTTTCTCTTCTAAACTATTATATTTCTATAATAGAAGATTGGTTCTATATGTCATCATTATTTATTAATTTCTTTTTAGCTTGCATTTTGCTGTCTTTCCATGGTCGTTTTAGCTGAAAGGCACTTCTATGTGGAGATCTTTATTTATTTTATTTAATCAGTTCACTCCGTCTGGTTTTCGTCCTGGGCACAGTACTATTACTGCACTTCTAAAAGTTACTGAAGATATCAGGCTAGGTATGGAGGATAAACTGGTAATAATAAAAGAACACCTCGTTCGAATATTGGTCAAAAAATTGACAACCGTTTATAAAAGTTGTGTACAAAAAATTAGCCAACTGCATTAAGGCTAAGATGCCAAATGCTTAAAACTTTGTGTTCATTGACTAGATTTTCTTCAATTTCGTGATCCAATTATCGAACACCCCTATAATTTATTTATGATAATTAAAATTTATGCAATCTGCTTTTTGTAAGATAAAACAGTTCTTTTTACATCCTACTATCAAATTTTGTTAACACTATCACATTTATAGTGTCTACAAAGTGAATATCAAAACACGAAGTCTCAGCAATGCCCTAAATTCTGCTCCATACAATCAAAAATACGACAGAATACTTTCATTTTAGGCGGTCGCGATTTTGAAACTATAGGTCACAGGCAAATACCTGTGTGTTCAGTTGACGTAATATAATGTTTCGATTGAGAAAAAAATACTGGCTTGAGTAGAAAAGCTTAGATTTCTTATTATATTGAAAAATGTGTGTTTTGTTCATTCACTGGTGGGTGTTAATTCACTGGAGCACTTACCCTAACTATTAAAATAACACTAAAATTATAATAGTTTTTATTCAAAAAGCGACTCTATATGCGAATAATCCATATTTTGGTGCGGGTGCTTCAATATTTGAACGTTCAGTTGGCAATAGAGCACGCGCCGGTACCGACTTGTGTCGGTGGTGTGGCAGTGGCGAGTCAAATCCCGGTTGCGAGCGCATTGAGTTAGTTAGTATTTAAATGGAATTAAACATACCTATGGTATTTTATATTGTTTTTTATTGAAGAAAAACCAAGGTTTTTACATTTACTTGTCTTTTTTATGAAATAATCGCAGGGTCGAGGTTAGGGATCTTTATTTATTGATAAATCCCAATATCGGCCACCCGGCCGACATTAGGAAAATGCATGAAAACGCTAAACAACATGTTTAGCTATTTTTTATGTTAACAGGAATATTAATAAGGTTAAAAATGAAATAACAGCTTTTTTTATTAAAATTATTGTCCTGAACCGACTTTACAAACAACCAGTTTTTATTACGTTTATTTATATAAAACGTTCAAGATTTTGATCTAGTGTTATGTGTTTCAAAGATGTATTCTAAGGGAGTTCTTAGCTATGTTTGAAGAAATTTGGCCCATTCTTTTTTAATTATTTTTTATAAAAAAAAATAAAGCCATTATCTTTCTTTACAGGAACTAGTTATTGAAAACAGTCAAGAGGGAAAGGTGGATGAAGTGGAAGTTGGGCGTATAGTAATAGATATTTCTTTTTTTTATAAAGCTCTTCAGGCCATAGGGGACCACGGTCCAATGGATTGTAAGTTAAGTTACCTCAGTATAATAGGTGAAGTAAAAGTTGGTCTTGACTCAAAACTCATCATGAAATGTAGTATGTGTAGTATGAAGTTTACTGTGTGTTTGGTTGAAAAGAAAGAAGATCGCATGGAAGTGAATCATCAAATTGTATCTGGTATCATATCATCTGGTGGGAGCTACTCTCAGTTAAAAACATTAACTGCCGCAGTAACCGTTACCAATCATGTCACCTTCATTATACAATGAAATTAATAATACGGTTTGCGATTGGTGGGAAAAGACAGCAACACATTCCATGGCAGAAGCTGTCAAGGAAGAAGCAGAGTACGCAGTCTATAGGTAGTGTTGATAAAAATGGTACACCATTAATATCTGTTGCTGTTGACGGTTGTTGGAGGAAGAGATCTTATGGTAAGAATTTTTCCGCCTTATCCGGCGCAGCTGCGATAATTGGCATTAAAACTAATAAAGTATTGTTTTTTGGAGTTAAAAATAAATACTGCGTAGTCTGTGCACGAGCCGCAAAGAACAACAGTCAGCCCCCGGAACACCATTGTTTCAAGAATTATTCAGGATCATCTACCGGGATGGAATCGACCATAATAGTTGAGGGGTTTAAACGTTCCATTGTTGATCACGGTGTAATTTATAATAAATTTGTAGCAGACGGCGATTCTAGTACTTATAAAAAAATATTAGATTCGCGTCCGTACGATAATTTAATAGTAGAGAAAATTGAATGCAAAAATCATCTTTTACGAAACTACTGCAATAGCTTGGAGAAACTGTCAAAAGACACTAAGTATCCTTGCGAATTGCGGAAATTCCTAAAAGAAAGGTATTTGCGTTTAAGAACGTTGGGCGGATCAAAATCAGTCACTCGAAGAAAAAATAAAAAATCTTAGTGAAGTTAACCTAAATGGTCCACAACACGTATTTGGTAATCACCAACATTGCAAGGAGTATTTCTGTAGACCTGATACTCGTCGAATAGAACCTGTTGGATTACTTCCAACAATTGTTGGATGCGGATTAATGGACGCGGTAGAAATTTTAAGTAAAAGACTGTCATATCATTCTAGAAGTTTAATTCATAATTGCACAAGTAATATAGTTGAAAGTTTTAACGGAGTAATTGCCAAATTAGTTGGGGGTAAGCGTGTAAATTATTCTTCCCGTGGTTCTTATGGGGGCCGATGCGCAGCTGCTGTTGTGTCTTTTAATACGGGATCGATTCATAGTAAAACTCATGAAGTCATATTTAAATGTAGTCCGATTCCTTTGATCGCGAAAGTGGAAAATTGTAATCGTAGAAACCGTTTAATTGCTAAACCTAAATTAAGATTGAAAAAAAGCCACAACACTGTATCGAAAGACGCTCACTATGGACCAAACTGCGAAAAACCTGATTTGAGTCCAGAATTATATGAGAAAGCCAAGCCATCTTTTTTAGCCGATTTAAAGTTGTCTTGTGCTGAAAGAGAGGAGCTTGAAAGGTCGACCCATTTGCAAAGAAGTAGTGCTGAGTGGATGAGTACAAGGAGAAAATTACTAACCTCATCATCATTCGGGGAAGTTTGTAAAAAACGAGAGAGCACAAGTTGTGCTGCTTTTGTTGGTAAAATCGTTTATGGTAGTAATATCTCCAGTTTGCTTGCTGTACGGTACGGTATCGAAAACGAAGAAACCGAAATTAGACAGTTAGAAATTCAAAAGAATATTAGTATACAAGGTTGCGGTTTGTTCGTCGACGATCAATATGAATTTCTTGGTAATACACCAGATGGCATTTATGCAAACGGTTTAATTGAAATTAAGTGCCCACATTCTTTAGCTGGCATGACTCTTGATGAAGCAATGGCCAAACATACCTTTTGGGCAAGGCTTCCAAGAGTTATGTCATAAATAAAAATCATAACTGGTATTTCCAAATTCAGGGACAGGTACATATTACTAAAAGAAACGTTTGCATGCTTGGCATCTGGTTTGGTGCTACTGTACCTATGAAAGTTTATATTTTAGAAAAGGACGACAAATTTTGGAAGGAGAAAATGGAGATGAAATTAGTTAGGTTTTATTACGATTGCCTACTTCCAGAATTAGTTGATCCTCGGCAGTCACGAAGCATGCCCATTCGTGACGCGCCCAGTATCATAGAGGCTATGAAAGAGAGGAAAGAAAGACCTTTACGTGTTTTGAAAGAGAAGAACGCCTAATGGTTTTGAAAGAGACTGAGGTAACTTAACTATCCAGCCGGTCGATTCACGTAAACACGCCAGTCCAAAAGTCGTTTTAACTTAGAAACTTAGAAATCGCCTTTTGGTTTTCTGTTTTAAACGCACTTACTTATCTAGTCTTGGATTGTCATAAATCTTTCAATAGCTCAATTACTATACAATTCCTATACGATTTTGAAGAGTTACCTGGTGTAAAGAATCATCAAAATTGTTTCAAAAATACAGCGAATTGAGAATCTTCTTCTTTTTTTAAGTCGGTTAAAAGGGCTTAATTTGCAAAAAATGAAGTGACATTTTTAAGTCCTTACGCTACGGTTTTTGTTACGTGAATCGGGCAGCTGGTACTCATTCTGATAAGTTTTGCAATAGCAATTGATTTTATCATCAAATTAGCAGAAATCAAAATTTGATCAGTAATCGTTAAAATGAAAAAACATTAGAATTTTGAACTCATATTTTGTTATTGTTTACTTACTTTTAATTAGTATATTAATAATTTATAAACTTGTGTTTCATTTATTTTTGTACAACCCTAGCACGCTTTTTAGATGGCGACTCATATTTGTTATTGTTTACTTACTTTTAATTATATGAATCATTTTTATACTTTCGTATACTAGCGTAGCAAAAGTTATTAACTCAAAAATTACATGCAAACAAAGTTGAAAAAAAAGTTGACATGGCCGATAATTGGTGCCACCACCCTATTTGAGTTTACGCAATAGGCACATTTCCTTGCGTAGAGATATACACTAGCGAGGAAAGCTCGATGTTATTTCGACCGTACTTCCTACTGAATTTGCAATTATTTTGTTGAATGAATATTTTACGAAATAAGAATAAACTTTGGTAGGAAAATTACAAATAAATACATAGTTGGAATTTTTGGTAAGTAGAATACAAAAAGGTCAGTCCGGACCTGCTCTTGGTTGTTTAATATAAATAGAAAAACATAAAAATTGTGTCTCAACTACTCTTATTAATCTAATTAGACTAAAATGATAATAAATATTAAGTAATTAATATTTATTATCATTTTATAACGAAAAACTAGTCTTAGAATATTTTACACTCGTCGTTTATTTCCAATAATTCAACATTTTTGTTATGCTGTAAATATTCAACTTCAATAACAATTGGAACGTTTGTCGCAAAACATTTTGAAAATCGCGCTGTCTTTGGGTCATTCACCCGCCTCGTCGGTTGTTTCAGTAAACAGTAGCGCTGCGGTCGCTCGAAACCGATGTCGCGCCTAGACAATCTGGGCCCTTAATAACAATTTCCTAGTGGCTAAGAGGGTTGACATGTTCCTATATGTAAATCAGTTTACCAGAAAATGTATATTTACATCTTCGTATTTTTTATTTATTTTGGGAAATAATCTAAAAACAGCCAAGATCAGTCATAAGGTGTTATCCTCTGGAATTCTAGATTAATTAAATTAAATTAAATATTCATTTATTTCAGATTTGAGTATCAAAATAATACATTATCATTCGTTTATGTATGAATTAATTATTTATCATGTCAAAATTATATTAAAATAGAGTGTCAATTTAATAGGTATCATGTCAAATAAAATAGCTATGTCAAAAATAGGAATAAAAATGAAATAAAATGAAATTGTCCAGTTCATATAAGTACCTTTTATAATTAACATGTCAAAATAAATTGGAAAATAATAACATGAGCCACAAAAGTACTAATTTGACATAGCTATTTTATTTGACATGAATGAACCACAGACATGTTAGGTTTGACATATCAAACCAAAATATAACCATATCAAACTAAAACATATTTTATATCAACTTTAGTCGCCAAGTCAGTATAATAGTCGCCCAGTTTCTCAATTTTAGCTCGATTTATTAATTTAAAAAACAAAATTGTACAGTATGTAGTATGTAAATTTATTATGATTTAATATAATGTGTATATATGATAATCAGTTAATAACAAAAATAAAACAAAATAATTTATGTTTTATGTGTTACGAAAAAATAAATTACGAGTGATGCGATTTAACCGTTCTTTTCGACATTTATAGATACCATTCCCTTAATTATTTGTACTTTTATTAAGTACTCTAACAAGAGTTCTAGTGGAGATTCTTCATTACCAAGAATAGCATTCACAATGAAACGAACAGTTAATTTAGTTTAGAGTAAATTGAATATTTTATTCTAAACTAAATTACTAATTCGTTTCATTATCGAAACATTATTAGTAACATCATAAAACAGTATAATAACACTCTCTGCTCAACTTCAATTAACATGATTCGTGTAATAAATATTAATTACTGTAGATCAATGCTCACCACTACTGAATAACCGCATAACTCATACTACATAAATATCAAAATATTCACTTATACCGTCAAGATTTATATATCTACTCTTACATGGAAGAGTATTGACATGAATTACTACTAGTATACGGTCATAAAACAGCAATCTATTGCGTTTTTTATAAAAAGTACGGTTATGTAGTGAGCCATTCACGCAGTGGCCGATGGAGGCTACGCCTTTCACTTTCGATCGCTTGTCGTGTATGTATACGTGTTTTTTCTTACTATGACACAATAATAAAGCGACATATTGTTGTTGCGAACAATAGTAGGGGTTGCCGAGAACGCAGTGATGCGAAAAATTTATCGATAATATTGCAGTATGTAATTTTGAATCGGTAACATCATATGTTTACGTTAGCATCAATAATCGAATATCGAGCTCAAGCCAACATTGTTAATTTCGATAGAATGTGCATTAGCATATATATTAACGTACAATCTATTTTAGTACCCTATTACAATCGTTTATATCACATAGATAGTAAAATTTTGTATTATTGGTAGGCAATCCCATATTTTATTCCTATTTTCTACCATGGAACTTCACTTGCGTCTAGATTTCATTCTACTGACTTTCAATCCATAGAAACAACTTCTCAAAATGCTACGGGGAATGCTTACAATATGTCTTGTTAATAAAATTCGTTTTAATCCGAAACTCCGAGTACTTTCTTTAGAGTGGAGGCCGCGCGTAGGACGACGAAGTGTTGGGCACCCTCCTTCTAGATGGTCCGATGACCTTAAGAAAGCGGCTGAGAGTAGCTGGATGTGGAAAGCGGAGGATTGTATCTGGTGGAAAGCATTGGGGAAGGCTTATATCCAGCAGTGGCTAGATACAGGCTGATGATGATGAATCCTTTCAGCACCGTACGTCATGACGAGGTGGACGCACTGGTTGAAGACTTATTCCCGTTACATTTAGTTCTATTAATGAAGAATTTAGTATTTTGTGCGGTGATGATATGTCGAAGCTTTCCGAAAGCTACCCAGCCCAATTGAAAGTGTCAATCTATTTGTTGAAATTAACTATAAAATGTGGTTATACATAATTTTATAAACATTACATTAAAGAATATTCGCATTATAACATGGATATTTTAATCGATACTAACGTTACATCACTATTTGAGGTTCTACGGTTAAAGGTGAATGATTTACGCTTTACGATTGCGGGCAGCAATAGCTGAGGAAATCTTTGCGGGGTTAACAACGGAACTTTGCAGGTTCCGGAGATTCCGGCTGAATAAATCTTTCAGGAGATGGCTTCAGTATGATAGGCATTTTTTAAGACTGCTCTATTTTCCCCATTTAAGGGGGCGTAGATCCATAATTTGTGATTGTAAAATCGAGTTTTATTTGATAACTGTACCTTTTGAAAAGTGTGTGTTATATATAATTTGATCTTAAAAAGATATTGTAATTTACTATTGTTTCGCTCCATGAAAAAAAAAAACGCAAACATGAAGTCAATTCCAAAGCAGTTTTCATTTTCTTCCCGTTGCATTTAGTTGTTAAAATAAGATGAATAACTTTATTGTTATTACATACCTGTGCTACTTGCCTCATTAACTTCTAAAACAAAGTAAGAAGAAGTCTCCCAAGAAATTTATATAACCTCCAAAATCAACTAGTAGTAATATTATATGTCCAATTATAATACCATCGTGAACCCTTACTCGTACTTGGTCGTGTGGTTTCCGGCAGACTAGAATAGAATCACCCGTCACTTCCCGTGGATGTCGTACAAGGCGACTAAGGCAAATACATTATAAAACATCGATCAGGCCTCCCCAACCCGTCTGGCCAGCGTGGGGAGTGTAGGCCAAATCCTCCTTCTGTCAGGGACGGACGAGAGAGGGCCGAGCTCCTATAGTGGAGACTAAAATGACCTGATGATGATGATGATGATAATGAACCCTTACTCATCCTGATTTATTTACTCGTGATTGGTTTAGAGCATACTCCACCACACTGCTCAACTGCGGGTTGGCGGATGCCAGTGTTTTCAAGCCGCCTAAAGGCCACTGACTTGCCTTAGCGACTGTCATCTAAGCGACGTTACTTAACTTGCGTTGCTTGCGAGTTTGATTAGACTGACACGCACAACGACGTGATCGAGCTCCTAATATTCTTATATCTTCTACTTTTTCAATAATTCAATGTAGTTATAGAATAAAACTAGTGTGGTAACTCTAAGCTAGGGATACATCGCCTTAATTTTAAAAAGGTACGTTGTGTAACTTATAAAAAAAAGATTTATTGGTATTTTGTAAAAAAATATATAGAAAATCTTACTGACGTATTTTTAAATTATTCATCATCATCATGAATAGCCTGTAGTTACTCACTGATGAATATAGGCCTCATCAAATGCCTACCACGCCACCGCGCCGGGGTATCGCGGCTCAAAATTTTCTATATCAGGACTAGGGTTGTCAGATAGAAACTTATCAAATCCAGGACAATTGTAGGTCAACGGTGTCGGGTCGTGGCCATAGTAAATAGTATCTTGTTTATTTATTTTCAAAGGATTTATATTTGAAAAGGAAAATGTCATTTATTTTCAAATACATACTTTTATTAGATAGGTATCTACGAACTTAGTAGGTACATAAATTACGTCACACGTTAAGGGCTCCCCCTTGGTGAGGGTCGACGAAGTGTGATATTGTGTGACAAGGACGGGGAGAGGGGTCAAAAATCATGAAATTCTTGTGACGTAATTTATGGATCGGGTAGCCGAAACGTAGGCAGACCAGCGGCCCGATGGTCGGACGACATTAAGAAGACGGCAGGCCCGACCTGGACGAGATACGCCGCAGACAGAGAAACCTGGAAATCCATGCAAGAGGCATACGTTCAGCAGTGGACACGTATATGCTGAGAAGAAGAAGAAGAAGAAGAATTTATGGATGGCCCCTAATTAACGCCAGTTATAATTTTGATGTTACAAAACTAGTAAGTTTTCGGGATCCGGGACAATAAGGTCTAATTACTGGACACGGGACAAGACACAAAATTCGGGGGCAATCCCGGATGTCCCGGCCATCTGGCAAGCCTACAGGACGTGGTAAGCTGTGGTAATCCGAATATTAATTCACAAAATGATTTTCATCGTGTAAATTATTCATTAAAATTGGATCAACATTTCGTCCAATGGTTATTAATTAGTTGATATTAAACACGGATATTTCAACCAATTTTAATTCATAACAAGCTTAAAAATTGAACAAACGTTACATTTTGGGCTTAATCATCACTCTTAGAGCTAAAGTTAATCTCATCTGCACATGGTGCATTCTGCTGACTGATAAACGATGCTTTGACAAACAGAGAGCTAAGCGTATTTATTAAGTACCTCCACTAATACCCCAAATATAAAATATATATAGAATACCGCAAGCAATTATTATTTGCGTAAATATAACACATAGGCATCAGACTTTTTTTATATATACCACGTCGGGTGCAGAGAAGTGAAGCGATTACACGCGCCGCCATCCCGCCGCCAATGCAGCATCTCCTTCCTTTCTGGTGACCTCACTCACTCGCAGGAACCCAACAACCCTCAAGGGAATTGTTATTCGGCTGCAGTATCCTGTGAGGTGGAGGTACATTCCCCAGTCGGGTAGCTTACGATTACGCTCCCTACTACTACGGGAGCTTCATTTGTCAGTCATCAGAGTGCACCGCGTTCATGTGCAGTTGGCTTTGGTTCAAAGATGTTAAAGAATCACTTACACCCCAAATTTTCTCAATTTGATCGCCTTGTAAACGTTAATACGTCGAATGTGACCAAAAAAAAAATCCTACTAAGCACTCAGTAACCATTGAGTAACACGACCATGACTTGCAGATGACAGATTGGGCAAGAGATGATGCCAGTCAATTTGCACTAATATTTCTTCTTAAATAAATTTCCGAAACAGCATGCAATTCGTTGCAATTTATCGGAAAACGTATCTATTCTTATTTTTTTTTTTTTATACTACGTCGGGTGGCAGACAAGCATACGGCCCGCCTGATGTGAAGCGGTTACCGTAACCGTATTAACGCTCGCAATATATCACTTTCGCGCCGCCACCCCCGCTGCCAACGCAGCATCTCCTTTTCTGGTGACCTCACTCACTCGCAGGAACACAACAACCCTCAAGGGACAAGCATACGGCCCGCCTGATGTGAAGCGGTTACCGTAGCCATATTAACGCTCGCAACATAAAATATTGCTCGCGCGCCGCCACCCCCGCTGCCAACGCAGCATCTCCTTCCTTTCTTTCTGGTGACCTCACTCACTCGCAGGAACACAACAACCCTCAAGGGAATTGTTATTTGGCTGCGGTATTCTCTGAGGTGGAGGTACATTCACCAGTCGGGCAGCTTACAATTACGCTCCCTACCTCTCTTTCCGCCAGAGATTCGTTTGTCAGTCAGCAGGGTGCACCACGTGCAGGTGAAGTTGGCTTTGGTTCAAAGATGTTGATAAACTACTTACACCCCGAAATCTTATCTTGTAATGGGTCCAATGCTGCAGCACCGGTGGCGCGTCGACCCTCTTAGATCTTTTGTGCACTCCTTCGTCGTCTACCCCTACTCATGCCACTACTGGGATACAGGTGTCCCCTCAATATGCCTCATTAACTATTAAAACAAAGTAAGAAGAAGTCTCCCAAGAAATTTATATAACCTCACAAAATCAACTAGTAGTAATATTATAGGTCCAATTATAATATCATCGTCAACCCTTACTCATCCTACTGCTGGGACACGGGTCTCCCCTCAATTAATGGGTTTGGAGCATACCCCAATACGCTGCTCAACGGCGGGTTGGCAGAGGCCAGTGTTTTCAAGCCGCCTAAAGGGCACTGATTTAGCTTAACATCTGTTATCTAATGACAACAGCCTGAACCGAGGAACGTGCACTCCAAAGCACGAATGAGTTCGAGATGATATTAACCCATCCATGGACAGGCTACGGTCGATGTCTCACACATTTTTTATTAATATTATTCTTATTTTTTGTCATTACTTTTATCTATTAGCATTTCGGTATTGACCATTGGCGAATAAGAAATACTTGAAAGAAACTTGCCAATATGGGTCTTTTTTTGCATAATCAGATAATACTAAAAGAAAAATAATACCGAAAAGTCTTGTAATGAACTTTGACCACGATTATACGATTAGGTTTCAAGGTCTGATGATGAAGCGGGAAGATAGGCATTCCATGATGGAATATCGTATCATAGTCGTGTTTGCACTTGTGAGAAAGGCCACGTAATGGACTTTGAACACGATCAGGTGCATTTATAAAAGCGTGTTTTTCTAGTGTTTTTTAAACTATTAATTTATTAACGCCTTATTTGCCGTTTAATGCCTTATTTGGCGATCGCCGTTGTTAATCCTGACTACACAGGAGACATAGTGGTGGGACTATGTGGTGGGCCGCCTCCTTCCCGTAAAAAAAATATGCGTTTTTACATAAAGTAAAGATCAAAGATATTGATGAACCACTAACACCGCAAATAAATACAAATAAAAACATCATTATATATCTACGACAGGTAATGAGATAAATACTCCTCAACATAATAACCGGAAGTGACGGAGCGGGAAATGGACCCAATTCTGCATTGATGGATGACCAAGCAATCTGTAGAATCGTTTGAAGTTTACCTCCAAAGGAAATTCCGGCAACAGAGGGCGTATATGCTAACACGAGAACGCAATTCTCGATCCTTAATTACTACTATATACACTACTACTTTATTATATTACTACTACGAGTATGTATATAGGACATACTACATTTTTTTTTATACTACGTCGGATGGCAGACAAGCAAACGGCCCGCCTGATGTGAAGCGGTTACCGTAGCCATATTAACGCTCGCAACATAAAATATCGCTCGCGCGCCGCCACCCCCGCTGCCAACGCAGCATCTCCTTCCTTTCTGGTGACCTCACTCACTCGCAGGAACACAACAACCCTCAAGGGAATTGTTATTTGGCTGCGGTATTCTGTGAGGTGGAGGTACATTCCCCAGTCGGGTCGCTTACAATTACGCTCCCTACCTCTCTTTTCGCCAGAGCTTCGTTTGTCAGTCAGCAGGGTGCACCGTGTGCAGGTTTGGCTTTGGTTCAAAGATCATGATGAACCACTTACACCCCGAATTTATTACTTTGACATTACAAACGATACATTTTGGGGACCAGAAAGGAAGGAGATGCTGCGATGGCAGCGGAGGTGGCGGCGCGCGAGCGATATTTTATGTTGCGAGCGTTAATATGGCTACGGTAATTACGGTTACGGTAACGGTCTGCCACCCGAAGTAGTATAAGAAAAAAAAAACTTAAATGAATTGGATAATTGAATTTTATTTAATTTTTATTCCTATTTTTGACATTGCTATTTTATTTCATATGATTTTATTGAATTGATACTCTATTTTAACTTAATTTAATTACTATACCGTGTATTACGGTATTACCTCTGTTTTTGACTGCCTTTGACTTCTCGTCTTCGTTCTTCATAATTATCTTTAATACCACATCTGCTATGAAATAAGTATAATATACCTACAGCCTTATGCACTATCAAGGGTCATAAGTGAAGTACCTAAACTTTAACATTGAATAAAATAAGTATTATTATATGTATTTATTCCGACCTTTAGAAATAAATGTAAATATATATACAGATAAATAAAATTGGAGTGTATGTTTGTAATATTATACGATAGATATACCAAAATAACATTTTTTTCAATTTTTGTCTGTCTGTTTGTTCCGGCTAATCTCTGAAAGGGCTGTACCTATTTTGACGGGAATGTCACTGGTAGTTATCTGATGTAATTTAAGATACTTTTTTTTAGATTTTTTTTATTGATATAAATAAATAATAAAAAAAATACTATTCCGCGAGGACGAAGCCGCGACCCCAGCAAGTTTAGAAATAAATTTACGATAATTTCAATATTACATATATATTCTAAAATGTATATTAAACTAAAACTAATCTAAAAGCCTATCTAATTTATCTATAACAAAGAAAAAGTTGTGGGATAAATAATAAATATATAAATATATATATATTATAATAAATGTGTGTTTTCGAAATAAAGTGTTAACATGTAACTAGCTGCATGGTCGGCAATTGGGTCACGGTCGTTCATTCATTGATGGATGGTCGAGCGATCCATTACACCGCACATTTGATGTTTATATCCGAGGCGAGTCAAGATAACGGGTTAAAATCCTGTTGTATGAAAGACTGAGATAGGAAATATAATTCCTAATCCGCTATTTGCGGCCCGCGATCACGCTGCAGCCTGCTGTTCAAATAGTATAAAAAATATTATTATACAATCTATATGACAAGTATCCACGTTAGCGTACCCAGATTTTATATACATTTGCAAAGATGCATAAACATTCGCGTGGGAGCCCTCCGAAAATATTTGTACATAAATATCTCACATTTTTATAAATAGGGATCGTATTTTATTTTCACTAAGTCGGGTTTTTATTTAGGTTATTCGTCAAAGAACGCAATCCCCAAATATTTAGGCAAACTCCATACATATGTACCTAAAAATCCCTAAAAAGCTGTCAGATGGTCGAGCGATCTATATTGTGACCGTTGCCTTTGTGAAAACTGTAATACAGATACTAACCGGTTAGTGATGACGTCAATAACTTTATTGACGTAATGACGTAGGTTCCACGCACCAAGATATCAGAAAACCTTTTTGATTTAATTAAAAAATATATATATATATCTGACATTTTAACAAGCATTTCATACATCATTCACACTGTTCGGAGACGGATCTCCCCTCTATCGAAGGGGTTTAGAGCGTACTCCACCACGCTGCTCAACTGCGGGTTGGCGGAGGTCAGTGTTTTCAAACCGCCACTAAACTTAAAGGCCACTGATTTGACTCTTGAAACGACAACAGCCAGGACCGACGGCTTAAGTAAACCCATCCATGGACAGGCTACGGCCGCCATTGCTTAACTTGTGTGTACGATTGGAATGACATGCTCAACGACGCCATCACACGCCATCGACCTCCTCTAACGGCGACGCCATCAATATAAATAACGCGTATTTCCTTTGATTTTAATCATCATCAGGTCATTTTAGTCTCCACTACAGGAGCACGGCCCTCTCTCGTCCGTTCCAAACAGAAGGAGGATTTGACCTACACTCCCCACGCTGGCCAGTCGGGTTGGGGAGGCCTGATCGATGTTTTATAATGTATATTTCCCTTAGTCGCCTTGTACGACATCCACGGGAAGAGACGGAGTGATTCTATTCTAGTCTGCCGGAAAACACACGGCTAATTTTGATTTTAATATCGTGCACATATTGTCCATTATCGATGGCAGAATAATATGGAACACAAATTGACAACTGTATAAAAACCTTATTTTGACATATAAATATTCATTCAACAAACAAGAAAAACATAGGTACATAATATATGTATATAATCTACATAATACATGTAGTATCTCTTTTTGAAAAATATTAACGAAGCTGTGGAAGTGCCGGTTTAGGTATAGAATTCTTTGTTTTACGACTAAATTTGTATCTGTAAATGTTTTTACGCTGGCATTTTTAGAAAACCGCTAAAGAAAAACAGTCCTCAAATTACTAACTCATCCGCCACGAGCGAGGTTGGTTTTGCTCATAAACACAATAGTGAGCGACAAGGCACTTCACTTCATATAATTTTTTTTGGAGTACTCTTGTACAATCGTACAAATCGTGTATCTATTGTTCGATGTTGTTATATAGAACAGAGTCCTTAATGGGGTGTAAGTGGTTCATCAACATCTTTGAACCAAAGCCAACTTCACATGCACGCGGTGCACCCTGCTGACTGATAAACGAAGCTCTGGCGAAAAGAGAGGTAGGGAGCGTAATTGTAAACTACCCGACTGGGGAATATACCTCCACTTCACAGAATACCGCAGCCAAATAACGGTTCCCTTGAGGGCTGTTGTGTTCCTGCGAGTGAGTGAGGTCACCAGAAAGTAAGGAGATGCTGCGATGGCAGCGGGGGTGGAGGCGCGCGATATTTTATGTTGCGAGCGTTAATATGGCTACGGTAACCGCTTCACATCAGGCGCGCCGTATGCTTGTCTATCATCCGACGTAAAATAATAAAAAGAAAGCGAGTTTTAACCTGAATACGTCTTTAAATTTGCTACTATACGGGGGCAATCCAAAAAATGTAATGTCAACAAAATCGGGGGATGCAGCTTGGCGTTGTAGTTTCGAATCTATGCTACTACATCCAAAATGCAAACACTCCACTGGATATATAAAGGATCAAATAATTTATTACGCTAAGTAAGGATTATTGAACATCGCGTGCGGAGGAGGGGGAAGCGCTGCCATTTTGAGATAATTTTAGTGCATATAACGTTCACGTGCAACACACGGCCGTGTCACAGTATTACTATTAAAACTGTGGCCGTGTCCATGCCACAGCCACAACCCAGTTTATGTTCGCCTTAGATCATGTCAACGCAAACAAACCGAACAAATAGAGAAGAACTCTCATGTTGTGATTTACACTCGTGTTACATATCTCGGTGACGAGCTCGGTGGTCGAATGTTTAGCAATGGCCATTTTGACTCCGAGTTCGCGGGTTCGATTCCCGCACAAGACAAACATTTGTGTGCATGAACATGTCTGTTTGTCTTTGTCTGGCTGTTTCCTATGTATGTATGTATAAGTATGTATTTATAAAAAAAAAATGTATTTAAGTACATTTATCAGTTGTCTAGTACCCATAACACAAGCTTTGCGCTTAATTTGGGACTAGATGGCGCTGTGTAATTTGTCTGACAATATTTATTTATTAACACACGGCCGTGTCCATGCCACAGCCACACCCCAGTTTATGTTCGCGTTAGACAAACGAAGCTCTGGCGAAAAGAGAGGTAGGGAGCGTAATTGTAAGCTACCCGACTGGGGAATGTACCTCCACCTCACAGAATACCGCAGCCAAATAACAATTCCCTTGAGGGTTGTTGTGTTCCTGTGAGTGAGTGAGGTCACCAGAAAGGAAGGAGATGCTGCGTTGGCAGCGGGGGTGTCGGCGCGCGAGCTATATTTTATGTTGCAAGCGTTAATATGGCTACGGTAACCGCTTCACATCAGGCGGGCCGTATGCTTGTCTGCCACCCAAAGTAGTATAAAAAAAAAAAAAAAAAAACTAGCACTAAGAGCTCTGTCTCACCAATCACCTTACCTCACAGTTCGCTACGTAACTATTGCATTCTGTGCTATTGCGTAACTTTTATAATGCGGATTTCCTTTGATTTACAATGGATGATATATTGATGTGTCATCAGCACCAGCCTGTATTACCTACTGCTGGATACAGTCCTACCCACAGAACATATTTATGATCTGTGGTCCTACCCATCAGGGGGACTAAGGCCTTGGCAACCTAGGCATGTTCCTAGGGCCCGTAATTTTTGGGGCCCGAAAGTTAGGTTTTTAATTTTTATTTTGGACGTGTAAGTGGTTCATCAACATCTTTGAACCAAAGCCAACTTCTCCTGCACGCGGTGCACCCTGCTGACTGACAAACGAAGCTCTGGCGAAAAGAGGGTAAGGAGCGTAATTGTAAGCTACCCGACTGGGGAATGTACCTCCACCTCACAGAATACCGCAGTTGAATAACAATTCCCTTGAGGGCTGTTGTGTTCCTGCGAGTGAGTGAGGTCACCAGAAAGGAACGAGATGCTGCGATGGCAGCGGGGGTAGCGGCGCGCGAGCGATTTTTTATGTTGTGAGCGTTAATATGGCTACGGTAACTGCTTCACATCATGCGGGCCGTATGCTTGTCTGCCGCCCGAAGTAGAATAAAAAAAAAACGTGCTAACTTCTTTAGTAGGCCCGGAAATACAATGTTGCCTAGAGCCCGCTTTAGCTTTAGTACGCCACTGCTACCCATAGACCTAGTATATCCAATAGAACAAAACAAAGTATTATATCAGTGAGTACCCATAGCACAAGCTTTGCTTTGTTTGGGACTAGATGGCGCTGTATAATATGTTTTTTTTTATATGAGAAGGGGGCAAAAGAGCATGCAGGTGGCACGTAATGGAAAACAATCGCCACCGCCCATGGAGATCAGCAATACCAAGAATTCACCGATCCGTTGCCAGCCTATACTCGTTTCTTTCGTTCTTTCTTTCTTGTGACCTCACTCACTCGCAGAAACGCAAAAACGCTCAAGGGTACTGTCATTCGGCTGCGGTACTCTATGAGGTGGAGGTACTTCCCCAGTCGGGCAGCTTAAAAAATACGCTATGCTCTACTTCTATTTTCACCAGAGCCACATTTGTTAGTCAGCAGGGTGCACCATGAACCCCTGTCCAGGAATAATAATTAATTAAAATATTCTATAATCGATTTTAGTAAATTCCAATTGGATACCGGAATGCGCGCGTTCGAAGTCGCGGCTGCAAGCTAGTATTTTCATTATGTTGTCGTTATTTTCGTATGTGAGGTATTTTCGAGTATTTGTATTTTCAAACGGAGCCGGGGTTTTTTCAATTTAACCAATTATTATAATAAATACATACGAATAAACCACAGAAAACACTGAAACAAAACACTCGATTGAAAATGTTACTTTTGTTTACATTAATTGCATAACAAATTGTAAATTCAATACACTTATATTGACATTGTATATATTGCAATGGTGCCATAAATACTATGGATATGCGACTAGCGTCAAAAACGTACACCCGAAAAGTACCCCGAATGTCTCACCTCGCAATTAGTTTGCACAAACAAGCTGACGAATTTGATGTTTGTCTGACAATTGATTGAAATAATTAGAATACCGTCTTTTGTATTACGAATATGCACAATTTACGTTGATAAAGTAAATAAAGCCATTGCTAGTAAGATCGCATAACACATGACAGTACACAATAATATTTAATATTAACGCGTATTTGAGGTTGTTTCATATTTATGCAAGCAAAAAAGATGCCATTGCGCTGATTACGCACTCAGCTAGGGAGTGAGATAACAAATATATTATATCCGATATGATAGGGACAGCGATACTTTCTCTGACAAGCAACAGGTTTTTAACGCAATTTAGTATGTGTATGCCATCGCCATCGTTAGCCCTTATCCACTCCTGGGATACGGGTTTCCTCTCAATCGAAGAGGTTTAGAGCGTACTCCACCACGCCGATCCACTGTGGATTGACGGAGGATTAGTTGAGAGGTTGGATATGTATGCCATATCTATAGTAATTATAACATCATTGATATATTGTAAATAATAGTCCAGTGCCTGCAGCAATGGTTACTTTGATATCGTATTCCAAAATAAATACAAGTAATTTATTTGCTAAAAACACGGTATTAATAATACCTACCTAGTGAGTGGGGAACACCGCCTGCCACAAATAACCAGCAATAGCGATAGTTATGGCACGCGTCCATACCTCTTCTGTGATAGTCTAGTATTAACTCTACCTACATCCTTATAGCCGCTGCCAACCCGCAGTCGAGCAGCGTGGTGCAGTATGCTCTAAACCCCTTCGATTGAGGGGAGACCCGTATCCCAGCAGTGGGATGAGTAATGGTTGACGACGACATCCTTATAGACCATTTATTCCAATTCCAATACCTGCGGAGACGTGCTCTTTGGTATATAGTCCCTTGATATATCCCAGAGCAGGTTATAGTGGCCGTATACCATGACATTAAACGTCTCTCAGGGGCCTCTACGTGTTGGATCCATATCCCCGCGCAAGCCTTTCAAATGACCGAGCTTGACCTGTGTAGTACAGAGATAATTATTATAATAATGACGAGCTTGGTGGTCAATCGCCAGAAATAGCCACTTTAACTCCGAAGTAGCGGGTTCGTCACTGCATAAGACAAATATTTGTGTGCATGAACATGTCTGTTTGGCATGATCTGGAAATATGGACGAGATAACTCGCCTGAGCCGAGCGTACAAGTGACGAGACCGCGAACAATCTCTCTTTCACTCCGTCGACCGATGTTATCTTATGACGTTATCAAGTAATTTATCGTCCGTAAACCGACTTTACAGACAACCATTTTCTTTTTTAGGGTTCCGTACCCAAAGGGTAAAAAGGAACCCTATTACTAAGGCTCCGCTGTCCGTCCGTCCGTTCGTCCATCTGTCACCAGGCTGTATCTCATGAACTGTGATAGTTAGACAGTTGAAATTTTCACAGATGATGTATTTCTATAGCCGCTATAACAACAAATACTAAAAAACAGAATAAAATTAATATTTAAGGGGGCTCCCATACAACAAACGTGATTTTTTTTGCTCGTTTTTGCTCACAATTGATAACGGTAATAGGTAGACGCTTGAAATACTCTCATAATATTTAGTTTTATATTCACTTTATAAATAAATAATTAAATAAAAATAAAACAAATATTTAAAGGGGGCTCCCATACCGGCGGAACCCTTCGTGCGCGAGTCCGACTCCGCACTTGGCCGGTTTTATTTTTTATAAAACAAGAATCCCAAGATTCTCCTAGAACAACAATATTGAGATAAATCAAATCCTGAAAATGAATCTGTACATTTCCATGTACTGAATACCTAGTCTTTACACTAATAATACCTAGGTGACAGGGCTTAGCTAGGGTAGTTTATGAGAAAACTAATTTTCCCAAAATGAGGAACTCGCTAGATCGATTTTTCGCTCTCATTGTAAAATCAAAATCTTTAGTGCCTTAATTTGCAAGATTGTCAAACATAACATATATACACGGGGCGTGATTCAATGCTTGAGATTTTTTGAAATGAAAACTTCTTTTGCGGCGTTGTGCACAATTTGGGATGGGTGATCCCCCTCTCTTTCTACCGCGCGGCGAAAATGCATGCCTGCTCCTGCTAGATATTTTTAATGTAATATAAATTGTGATGCTTGTGTAGGATAGCGCATTAAATGAATATTGTATTTTACCACTTAAATGATTGTACATACTGATAAATAAAGCAATTCTTGCGAAATTATTCCCTAATCATTCCAAAATATTCAAAATTGCTGCATTACGTTAATGTTCAAGTTTTCACTTCTGCCGGCACTCCCGGTGTGCAACCTATTTTTTAAAGAAAATAGTTGGGTCGCATACATCCCAAAACGAAATGCAAATTAAATCTGCGATTTAGACAAAAAGCCAATTCGATTCGGGATGCAAATACCCAGAGGATGTTGAATCCGGGATAATGTTATGATTATTGTTATCGCCATCGTATCTCTATGAATCAGTGGCAAACTGTTTTTCTATATCATTGTTTTCTTATGGAAATTTGAGATCAAGTCATTGTTTTTGGCTATTAGGGTTGCCAAAATAAAAAGTTTTAACAAGAATATTTTCAATTGCGAATTATCAAGAGATCAATTTGTTATACCTATGGTGTACATTATAGTAGTCAGACTTACTCGTATCTTTCCAAATTTTCACCGACAAATGACTTGACTATTGAAAACATCATTTTTACCGTTTCATAAATCCACCAAGTCAGTACAGAGCGCACTTATCGTATGCTTGATGTAAAGTGGTTAACATAGCCATGAACTGCGAACCCTGCTTCTTACGCAGTCTCTTTGCGTTGAAGTTGACCTCATTTATTTGCAAGTAAACAACCCTCAACGGAATTGTTATTTGACTATGATCTTTTCATGATGAAGCACCCTTACTATTATATATTTACAAACGTATAGATAGTTATGAATAAAATAAAGAAATATTTCTGGAAAACTTACACAGCGCCAGCTACTCCCAAACTAAACAAAACTTGTACTATGGGTTCTAGGTAACAGATGTATGTATAAACTTACGTAACATTTTTTGTACATAAAACACCCAGACCAAGACAAACAGACGTGTTCATGCACACAAACATTTACCATGTACGGGGATCGAACCCGCAACCTCGGAGTCAAAGTGGCCATTACTAACTATTTGACCGGGCTCGTCAAGATGATATAAATAAAATTTCAGTTATATCCATGCCAACTGGCACGATACTTAGCCTCATTTTAGGTATAAAAAAAATAAGAAGCGTGATAGAGATTCGTATCTAGGTCAAAGTAAATCTCACCTAACCTTAACCTTAATTGTCTACATATCGAAAATTCATTTTTTATAAATTTGCATACTTGTTTGAATATAATATAGTCTGAATAATTTGACGAATCAATACCCTATTTTTATTAAAATAAGTAGGTAGATTTTGAGGGAACTTTAAATAAATAAATATTCTAGGACAAATTACACGTTCCCATCTAGTCTGAAACTAAGCAAAGCTTGTACTAGAGATATTAGATAACTGATATTATATTTAAATACATTTTTTTTGTAAATATATACATATAATACATGGAATACACCCAGACCAAGATAAATACATGTTCATGAGCATAAATGTTTGTCATGTGCGGGGATCCAACCCGCGACCATTGCTAGCCATTCATGATCGTCAACTTTAATACATTTCGTATATTTGTTGGGCATTCTAATTACCTTTATCTCTTGCAATTTGTCCGCGGTGAAAAGGAGTAGTCTTTTTGAGTACTTAATACATTTCTTACATTTCTTTTAAAATTAATCCCTATATCTGACAACCCTGAAACAGATGAAATTTATTCTAGTATATCTCATTTCTTATGACAATTGAGGGCTGGAAATTACAAAGGTGTTAACTATTCAAAATTTAATTTTGTGTTTTTTTATTCACAAAGGTGGTAAATGTATACGCCAATAACATTACAAAGGGGCTAAGCCGTTACTTTCATATGTTAGTTCCTATCATTTCGCAAAGATGGCACTAGTGTCAAAAAGGAAGTAGTTTTTCTTACAATGGTGTCAACTATCAATTATAGTCTGTGTGATATTTTTCGTATTTATTGCGTGGCAAAACGCTACAATGGATGAAAATAATCGAAAAAGGCGTAAAAACGGCGAAGGAACACTTTAAACAGAACAAAAAAGGAAGAAAATCAGGGGTGAAAGCTACTTGACGTGTAAAAATGACCTTATCCCACCAAAATTGCCCCCATCTGAGGTATGTAAATGGTAGTAAAATCATGTTTAAACACGATATACCCATATTATTCTTGTTTTTCTCTTTACAGGTTTCATGCAAGTGTCTTTATGATTGTAAAAAGATATCGTCTGATTTCAAACTTGATCTATTCAACAAATACTATCAACTTGACGAGAGTGGTCAAGGTACTTAATTATTGTCGTTAATAAGTATGAGACCAGCTAAAAACCACAAGAATACTGGCGTTGAAGTAAGAGACACTGTCTGTTATAATAAACCTGATGGTTCTGGAACACTGTGGAGAACATGCAAGAAAACTTTTATGGCAAAAATTAATCTTAAGTTTTTGGTATCTGGACACTCATTTTTACCCTGTGATAAGGATTTTGGGGTTACAGAAAAACCTAAAAAACGGTGTAAGTCATATGTGCCAAAAGATTTACCAAATATGGTGGCATCAGCTAGAACAAATCCACCATATTTCAAGGTTGTTCCAATGGAACAGATTAATTTTTTTGATATTGAAAAAGTCGCTGACGACTTAATCAATACGAAAAAATTTAACATTTCCAAAGTTGTATGGTTAAAACTTGATTTTAAAGATTAAAGGTATGGTGTATATGAAAGAGAACTTTTCAGAAATAAGTGATTTCAATGCTGTTAAAATTTGGAAAAAAGGAAAGGGAGTAAATGATTTGCTAAATTTAAATATGGAAGTTTCTAATAGAGTAAATACTTTACAAAAGGACGAACACAAAGAGTACTATAGGAATTTGTGTACTTAAAAATAACTAAAGATACAAATAAATACATACTGTTACATACTCGTACAAATAACACTATAGTAAGTTTAAGAACTAAGACAGTTAGCACCTTTCCATGGAAATAGGCTAACTCTTTTAGCACTTTTCTTATTATTTTGTGTTTAAAGTGTTATAAAAATAAAATATTATAAGTGACATACTATTTTAATAAGATATAAATATAGAACTATGATTCCTGGATAGAATTTAAGACAATACTTAATGGCTTTGGAGTACTTTTTTCTGAATAAACAGTTTTTTCTAATTTACTTCGTTTTATGTCTAAATCACTTAGCCCCTTTGTAATTTCCAGCCCTCAATTATTCTAGTAGTTTTCATGAATATCTCAATATTATCAATCGCTTTATTTTTTGAAATACATATTTGTTTACAAAATATTAAGTAGGTATACTTGTTCTTATTATCATTATCCTGTATTAATAATAATAATTTATAATAATAATAATAATGTGATAATAATTTATTTGACGTAAATATTTTAGTACATTGCGACTTAGGAATAACACTAACCTTATCACATCATCTATTTATGAGTACTGCCGTCTAAATTAGGCTTAGCCTGTATCTTAGACGACAGTTTCTTCCGGTGAGACGACAGTTTCTTTCGGTATTTATAATTATGTCATAGAATACTATATTATGGTATTACTTATTGTGTCTACATATTCATTTATTTCTAACGTTTCCATATTGGATATCTACGGCACCATATTTCCCGTAGAAAAGAATCTATCTTCTTCTTCTTCTTCTTCTGGTGCCATGTCCTAACTAACGTAGTCGATCATTAAGGCTATTTTGACTGTAGATATTGTTGCCCTAAATAGAGATCTGGAATAAGTACCAGATCCCTATTTAGGGCAACAACTCGAATGGTTCTTAGACTTTGAAGCCAGGATGTGTGTCTTCGGACAGGTGCTCTACGATCCTGTATCTTTCCCTGGATTATAAGCTGCAGGAAGTCGTCTTTGATATTTCGCATTATATGCCCCAGGTATCCTAAATTCGATTTTGATGGTCTAAAGAATTTACGTCTATGTAAATCCTAATCTATTAAAAACCAGATAAAGTTAAAAGAATACAGGAAATTGTTTTCTTCTTACATGAGTTTTAATTAAAAATGAAAAATAAATCCTTCTCAATACTTAATATTTTATTGTTTTTCAAATTTATAGTCAAAGGTCATAGGTGTAGTACCACGTATCTTTCATTTAATTGAATAAAACACGCATTTATTATATTAAAATTTGCCGAAATTAATTTCTAGTGAATAATTAGGGCTATGAAATAAATAAATATTTTGTTTAATATCGTGATAAATATATATTTTATTCAATAGGAATACAGCAACCCTCAAGGGTATTGTTATTATAGTATGTTATAGTTTAGTATATTATAGTGTATGTTATAATAGACAGTCAGTTTAAGGAGAACAGAAACGTCAAAGATTACTAACGTGCAGTGATATAGTACAATTAACCAGTTTGCTATTTGAATGCATATTATAGACTATTAGATAATTATAGAGTGGCATAATTTTAAAATGAATACGTGAGAATTACCTTGTTGCATCATTATAATGACTACCAGAATTTTAATGAGCGTTTTGCACCTGACGTAGAAAGCGGTTGCGTGTGGACAATCGTCACGTAAATGCTGTCTTACTTGTTTGTAGACATACAACATCGGTTAAGTAATTAACTGAATATTTCGTACGCAAGCTGTTATCGTTAACAATCATGTTAATTACTTTAATTTCTGATAACGTTGTTATAGTAATTATGAGGGGGACTAATCTTTTATAAGGTATTAGATGGCCGACAAGTATTAAACAGTGAAGAGAATGGCCAGCAGTAAACAGCGAAGTGGTGACAGTTACCTGTAGATGAATGCAGTATAAAGTATCGCTCGCGCTCCGCCTTCCTCGCTAGTGTTGCGTCAACTAGTTCCTTTTTTGCAACTTCGCTCGCTATTAGGAATAGAATAATCTTCCAAGAGGCCACTAGGAAATTATTATTCGGCACCAGACTCTTGTACGGTAGATATATTTCCCCAGTAGGTACCTTATCATTACGCTATATCCTACCTCATAGCCCGGCTAGTTCGTCACTTCCGAGTTCCGTTAGGAACGTCACCGGTATGTAAGCAGAGTGCATCATATACAGATGACGTTGCTTTGGCTAAATTATGTATTTACACAAAAAGAGATGCTACTTGGATACATTTGATTTATTAATATGAATGTCAATGAATGCAAGTTTGAAGTAAATACATTTTTATCCATTGCATATATTGGATCTCTTACCATAAATATGTAATACAATCTATCTCCCAGTTTTAAAAAAAGTCGTCTTATATAGCTTGTGACCGTAACTTTGACTGCGGGAATACAGTATACATTATCAAGATAAGAAGTATCCTGTATGATAAACCAAAATATATTCTATTTCCGTGCAAAGTTTTATCCAAAGCCGTTCAACTGATTTCGCGTGAACTAACATTCATACAACCCTACATCCAACTACTATATAATTAATATTAGTATTTTTTTTAATATGAAATATTTTCTTCCTTACAGATCATGAAGCTGCTGTGGTGCTGTTTGTCTGCAGCATTATTAACAACAGTCTTTGCCGCAGTTGATGTAGAAAAGACAGTGAGACAAGTACAAAATATACTACAGGCAAATGTTGAATTGCCTCGGTTAACAAGAGACGAGATACTACAACTATTAAACGACATAAGAGCAGAAGACGCCAAGAGTAAATCTTCAACCGAGCAATCTCAAGAAGTAACAACAAAACCTTATAGTGCAGAGGAGAATGAAATTAGTCCGGTAACTAAAGTTCCTCACATCAAAGATATTAAAAATGAAAAAGATCCCGGAGAGTCGACATTAGCTCCAACTATTGTTGAATCTACAACTAAAAAGGGAGAGCCAACAGTTATGGTAGTATTACCATATACACCTCGCGATGGGTCATCTTTACAAGAATTATATACTAGGCCACCAAGAGTAGAGGTTGTTCCAGTATCAATGGTAACCCCTACGCCCATGAAATCATTGAGTCCCAATGAAAAGTTGCAGCAGACTTTAGAAAATAATGCCAAATTAGCTAAAAAACAAAAACTAGATATTCCTAATGAATTGCAAGCGTTCTTAGATGCCCATGGTCTGAAAGGAAAGCCTGGACAAGATAATTTTCTTTTACCATTAGAAGGATTTAAACCTCTACCCCCAGCCAAGGTAGTAGATGGGACTGTTCAGTTACCAGAAAACATTCTTTTGACTTATGATTTAGTTCCTTCAAATTCTGAAGATAATCCAGTTATTCAGGATGACGGCTACCCACTGACACCAAATTATTTATATCAACCTCTCCGCCCTGAATTGCCGTTTGAGCTAGATACTTCATCGTCAGAAAACAAGAAAACAGTAATTCCATATGACTTACCGAAAATTCGTCAAACTAAATCTACAGAAAAAAAACCTAATTATGAGCCCATTGATTATGATTCTGTGAAAGTGATACCGTTACGAACAGGAATTAGTCCGTTGGAAAGTGATAAATCTACAGAAATAAATGAACCAAACAAAAGACAAGCTAACGAATCATCTACCGAGTCTTCGCAGAATGAAACAACTACAGTGGCACCAACAGATGACTCAAAAAATGTAGATAGTGATGTCCCGGCACTTGACTCGGCAGCAGCTGATACTGACTCAGGTGCTTCAATCGCTGATTTAGAAGATTCTTTTGGAGGAGCAGCACCGGAAAAACCTGGTGATTCAGAACTGCCGCCACCAAAAAAAAATGGTTTCTACTGGATGCTAGATTGGAATAGTTTCCTCGAAGTTGGCGACGGAGAATCAAAAGTGAACATTCGATTTGAGCCGAAATTAGGTGATCCGCAGATGTTTTTGCCTGTTAACGTTCCGTGATTTGTATTCCTAAAATAGATGTAATATTTTAATTTCTAGTCTTGTGATTAAAGATTCTGCTGTCGAAAGTATTATGAATCAAAAGGATAAGGTAGTGACTATAATTAGTGAACCGTGGTGTATTTAAATAACTTTAAATATTATAATTTATTGTAATTGCTCCAAGGTATATGTGGGCTCTGTAACAATACATCATTAACAATTCAGATTTATTTTAAATTCTCAATAAAGTTTTTACTATAAACAATCAACTACCAACATCTACACAATTAAAGGCATATTTTTTAATAATCTAGACATAATTTTAATGAATTATATCAAGGTACAGATTTTGTACTTTGAAAGCTAAATAATGAAAACATGTTTAAGGATTTCTAAAATGAAATATAATCGAAACCAATGTTTTTTTATAGACTTTTTGCTTATCAGTCAAAACACATATTGAATTCTTAAAAGTAATATTAATAGACTGCTATAGACATTAAATAAGATTCTTTTCCTACTGCATAGGTCATAGAAGTCTACAGTGAAAAAGAGAATCAATAAGCAATTCTATTGAAGTCGCATCATAAGCATACCAAACAACAGAATCCTCAAGATATTTTATTACAAAAGTAATACACATTAGCAGCAGGATGTCATAATGCCTGTGAATAATTCAATTAAACATATTAGCCCCAATTGCAATTATTGGAATTCGAGTAAATAGACGTAGACTAATGTTCGCACTTCTGATACAAGAGAATTCAGGTTTGACGGCTTCTAAAGTGCATCCCAGACTATTCACAGTGAAATGCGCCAATGGAATGTGAAATAGGTCTGGGTTGTCGGACCAAAACGTATTCAATTGAAAGTGAAATCGTTTCGCATGTGGAGTTACGATACGATAACTGTTTTATTAGTAGTAGTGAGAAGCCATTGATTTGTATGTAGGTTTTGTATTGAATTACAATAATTGAAACGAGAAATGTGTGGTCTTATTTTACTTTTACTATGTGTTTTCATGTCGGTTAGATTATGATATTACTTCGGGTCGGGCCGGACCGGAGATGGTTTCGCTACGCTAAGGTAACCTACCTATAAGAATGGGACAACTGTCCCAGAACCTTAAAACATGGTTTAATTTCTAAATAGGTACTTTAATTCAATCCAGACCTATCCCTTCATACTACAATACCTTGTCCTAAGAGAGGATAAGTTCAGCGATAATTATTTTCTTTAAGCTGGGATTATTGTTTTTGTTATATACCGGGTAGAAACAGCAAGAAATTTCACTCGTTATTGTTAAATAAACAAGATATTGGATAACTGATTTATTGATCCTAAAAGAATTTCATAATTTTTATGAAATGGTATCAATAATAGTTTCTAAAACAAACTGGATCTTTCCAAAAAATCGATGTTTTTACGTACCATATATTTGCATAGAGTGAGATATTAAAACTACAGGTGTACCTGTTTGCTGTGTAATTGTTATGAATTGGAATTGAAATACGTATAATCAATAATTGGAAGCTTATATGCCCTTGATAACATGTTGATAACTCATTCATTCAAGTCCCACCGAGGCGGAGGAGATGAACTTTTCCATTTTAAAAATATTTGTAATATTCCAAAATCAACTAATAATATACTAATAAAATATCTATTAAATAATAATTATTAGATATTACCTGGTTATTATCGAGTGTATAGTATCTTTTTTCGCCAACGTATACACCGGGTCGAAAAATATTATCTATATATTAATGCAGATAATATGTACCAAATTCTATGCAAATTTGTTCATCTCTCTCCCAGAACTTGATCACAAACGCAATATCCAAATGACTTGCTAAATTTTCGCAATTTTAAAATAACTAAAGAACCTTCACAGCAGTAAAATATAAAATGCAAAAATTCCAGTTCATATAGAAGAGCACTCGACCGGTAATCGAGAGGTCGTGGGTTCAAATCCCACCTGGGCACGAAATAAAACAAAAAATAATATAGTGTGACACGCGTAAGTATTAATTCATCTTTCATCATTACAACCAAATCATATCCACTGCTGAACTTAGACCTTTCCTTTAGATGTCCGCCATGGTCATAATCATCGGTTTTGTGCCGTTTGCATCCCTCGCCTCCCTGCAATCTTTATTAGATCAAACGTGGGTCTCAAATGGATATGGAATATTTTTGGTCGGTATATATAGTAAGGAGAGATTCTGCGCTGCGTTTTTTAGCCCGCGTTTACCATTCCATAACCTTTCTGCCACATTGGCCATCAGTTCTGATACTTGCTGCTCCTAAGAACTACGTCAGTACTCGTAACTCGATAGCATAAATATATACTTATATGTAGAATAATGTTTGAAGTCGTTCTTTTTTTTTTTTGTTTAAATTATGGTCGCAATGATCTCTTATTTTATATATGAATTATTAATTGCAATAAAGACACATTGAAAAAATTCTATACACAGTAAAATGTAGATATTTTATTCTAGATTTATTTTCAGAAAATGTTTTTTTTTTGTTTTTGTAGAGGCATGAAAGTTTTTGAATAATTATTGTTTATTAGTTATTTGTTAGAAATGAAGGGATTAAATTTGTCATATAATGTTCTTTTTGCAATAAGCGATTTAGATACGTTCTGGCATCACAGAGTTGTAATCATAAACACTTCGTCTAATTGAGTATGAGCTTTAGCAAAGTTGTAATAAATGCGATACGGTGTTTTATTTCTGTTATTTATGTTCTTTTACATAATATTATATGAAATTATAATTATTATTATATTCTTTCGTGTAATATTATTTACATCATATTACTATTAATAACAGTTACTGTCAGCTATATTTAAGTACAAAAGCTTATCATGCAAAAAATCACTGCACTCGTAGCATTAAAGTATTAGTGTTGAATTCTTTTTCAGCGATGAGTGTCAGTCTTTCTATTTTTCTATTACTCGTCGATTTGAAGTTGCTTAAATACTCTTATCCCCACGTGATTCACCTAAGTTTAAGTGACGTATACTTAATATATTATATCGAAATTTCGAAACCTGCGGCGGAAGAATTTAATTCCTAACGACCAATATTTTTAAACACATCGTGAGGAAACCCACGTTAAATGATACCTCTTGGGGATAATTATAATCTTTATTCCTGCAGTAAAATCCATATTAAAATGTACCTACTCGTAGCATTGATACATTCGCAGATCTCGCAGGTGGATCGAGATGATAGATCCTAGTAGATGGAGCGGATTTTTTTATATGAAAGTGGGGCAAACGAGCATGTGGTAGCATTAGTGAAGGTAAGCAATCATCACCGTCCATGGAGATCAGCAACACCAAGGAGTCCACCAGCTTATACTTCTTCCTTTTTATCTGATCGCCTCACTTATTCGCAGGAACACAACAACCCTCAAGGTAATTGTTATTTAGCTGCGATATTCAGTGTGGTGGAGGTACTTCCCCAGTCGGGCAACTTACAAATATTATTTGGCTGCGGTATCACAGAATACTGCAGGTGATGCAGCTGGTGGAGGTACTTACCCAGTCGAGCAGCTTAAAAAAAACGCTATGCCCTACCTCTCTTTTTGACAGAGCCTCTTTTGTCAGTCAGCAGGGTGCACCACGTACAGGTGAGGTTGGCTTAGGTTCAAAGATATTGATGAACTTCTTATACCCGAGTTATATATAATATATAATATATAGGATATTATCCACAATGTGAGAACACAGGGTTTTGAAAATCTTCTTGTCACAGTGGAGCGTAGCAGCGGAACACGAGTCTGAAACCTTACCAGCTCGATCGTAGGTAACATCGCATAGGAATAATATAAATAAGTGGGTGCAAGGACTCTGAAACCATCTCAAAACTATTCCAAAATCATCCCAAAACATACCAAACTTGTCCCAAAAGTATCTCAAAACCAGTCCTCAGCCTGAGGCCTTTAGCTACCTAAGTGGGAAAATGGGTTAGTAAGTTGTCATTTTCGGAAATTGTCGTTTTCGAAAATTGTCTATTTTGGAATAGACGTTTCAGGAAGTTGTCGTTTTAGGAAGTTGACGTTCTCAGACTGAGGGGATATTTCTATTCATTTCCACCCCATTCCATTAGTAATTAAATATCTCTAATAATATCAAACTATTTAAAAGGTTGTGTTGTTCCATACTAGCCTAGCCAACCCTGACAGGGTTGGCTAGGCTAGTATGGAATGACAATACTTAAGTAATTAGTTTTCTCTGAGATTCGTTATTTGAAACATAATACAAACCTTTTATTGTGCTAATAAATACACAAACGTGATTCTAACGTTCGAAACTGAGAAATAGACGCTTTATAATAGTAACTACCTACGTTGCAGCTGTCAACAGTCCCTAACTCATTATCCTTGCCTCACTAAGGCACCACAGCAACCTCTATCGCATTAATCTGGCGAGATTGAGCGGCGGCCGACGACGCAAGATGCCACGCCAGCACTCCCCAAACTTTGATTACATCGCAACGAAGTCTCAACTTCTGATACTGTGGCGTATCCCAATCTGATTAGTTTGTAACACTGAGATTACTTGACTTTCACATTTTATGACAGTTTATCTTTATAAGTCTTTCGACGCAAAGACTTATAAATATAAACTTATAAACGAGTTTCGAGAACATGCGGTGTTTTTTGCATGCTTTAATTAATTAAGTTATTATTATAAATTAATATTAATTTATTATTCATATTAATAAAATAAATACTAACTAATTACTTAATTAATTAAATTAGTATCGCCATGCTAGAGGTTGGTGTATCGGGAATTAAAAATAAATGTATTAATCTTATGACATCGGTTTAAAATAAGCATGTTACACCATAGTGATTCTAATAACAAAGTGTGCCACTACAAGTTGTGGATGAAATATATTTATTGAGAGCTGAACTGCTTTAAATTTTCTCTACTGATATCCATTTATAACATCAGGATATTTAACATCACGCCATGTTGTCTATAATCCAATGTTACAATTTAAATTTGACCCACTTACCTGTGTCCTATTGATCTTAAATTTGAAACGCTTGTTTGGTTATCGTAACAATGCACATTTACCTAATCGCCGTCATTTTCAATAGCGATTTATAATTTCCACATTAACCCATATGACATGGATTATGGATATCAAATGAAAGGACATGAGCGAAACACAGTAAGTAAAGTTTTTTTTTTTTTTTATTAACAACTTATAAAAGCTTGTTTAGTAAAAAAAAATAATTTGTTGTTTTAAAGAAGCGGTGGACGCTCTACTTCTAGATTAATCTAGATGGTCCGATGACCTTAAGAAAGCGGGAGCGGCTGGATGCGGAAGGCGGAGGATCGTATCTGTTCGAAAGCATTGGGGAAGGCTTACATCCAGCAGTGGAAAAATACAGGCTGATGATGATGATGATGATGATGAATATTGTTTTCAACTTGTTTTCAATTAAAAGTCATAAGACTACATGTGCAGTGTACAGTGGCAGTGTTGACTGGCATAAAGACACTATTGTCTTTTGTCAGTTGCCGCTGCAATTTAGGATCCTTTTTTCGTTTACCATCAGCAAGGCGGAGCCACTAAACTGAACTAATATAAAAAAAAACTGGCCAAGTGCGAGACCGAGGGTTCCATATTTAGGATCATTATAAATTTGATGTTTTTCATCATCATCAATACATATAATAAAACAGTAGGAACCGCGTGTCTGTACATTTGATAAAATTAACAAAAAATGGATGTGGGCGATAAAAAAAGAGTAACAGAACACAAAAAAGATTTTTTTGATTTTTTTGTCTGTCTGTCTGTATGTACTCGCTAATCTTTAAAACTACTGAACAGATTTTTAGGCGGTTTTCACTAGAAGATTAAGCTCATCCCTGAGCAACATATAGGCTTTCTTTTATCGAAATCTGATGTCAGATTAAAAAGTTATCGTCATTTAGTTTAAAGAAATTTTTTCTATAGAGAAAATCACTGACTCACTCATCACGAAATCTCGGAAACTACAAGTGCTAGGAGTCTCAAATTTTGTATGGGGGTTCCTTTTAGGACGTAGATGCTCACTAAGACGGGAATTTGAAAAATTCAACCCCTAAGGGGGTGAAACGGGTGTCCAAATTTTGTATGGGGAACCAAGATTAGTTGGACTATTTTATACGAAACATTACACGAGCACTTCTGTAGATATATGAGTAAACAAGTGCTTCAGGTTTTTGCAAAATTCAACCCCTAAAGGGGTGAAATGAGGTGCAAACGTCTGAAAATCGTCATGGGTATTGTTTCTATGGTTTATCGGGTCGCTGATTCCGAAAACAACAGCTATTTTATAATCTAACATAATCGACGTGACACAAGAGCACTCCTGTGGGGGTGCGATGAGGTTGAAATGTCATAATATCGATATGGGTGTTGATTCTATGGTTTTCTGAGACGTCGATTACGAAAATGGCATCGATTTGAAAACGTGGACACGAAATTTCCATTTCGGTACAAAAATCCAAGATTTGGAACACCTGATGCGGAACCATAATGGTTCCGGTAAACTATAGGAAATATAAAAATATCGCCTTAGCAATAGCTGTTCAGTCTGATGAGCATTTTTTGTTGAGGTATAAAAATCCAGGATTTGGAACACCTGATGCAGAGCCATAATGGTTCAGCTAAACAATAAGAAATATAAAAATGACGCCTTAGCAAAAGTTATTCAGCCTGATGAGCATAAATAGTTTAACAAAATATTGATTATATTGTAAAAAAAATGATCGCGCAGTGCTACTTTTATTCTTACCCGCTACAAGTTAGACGCAATAGTTTTATTTATTTACAAAGTTAACGTGGTCGTTTAGTCAGTTTAATATAGACGTGTACGCTAAAATTGAAATCGAACGATTAGTATATATTCGCACAAACCAGACGAATGCGTGCATTTGCGGGACCCTATGTAGCAAGATTTTGTGATGCAAAGTATTTTAAACAACGAGGGGAAACTGTTTTTCTTAGATGCTTCAGGAGGGACTGGAAAAACATACCTGACGAGAGCAATCCTCGCTGAAATCAGGCGCCAAAATAATATCTCACAGCAGCATCGCCAGGTATTGCAGCCATATTACTTCTAGGCGGAAGGACGCAAATACAATGTTCAATATTCTACTCGATTTATATAGAACGGAAACACCAACATGCTTTGTCACACGAAACTGTGACAAAGCGAAAATGTTTCAGGATTGCTGTCTAATCGTTTCAGATGAATGCGAAATGGCCAACAATGTGGCTTTATCGAGGATTAGTAACGCTTCTGGTCTTTTCATATTAGCTCCCGAAGGAAAGACTCCCTTAATTTTTTTTTAAACTATGGTTACTATCTTAAATAAAAATAATAATTTGTTGACTTTTACCGTATAATACTGCCCCAAATATTTTCTTATGTATCTATATTAGTTCGTATTTGTATTAATAAGCCGGAATCATAAATGCGTCGGAAAAAATAAATCAATACATATAATAAAACAGTAGCAACCGCGTGTCTGTACATTTGATAAAATTAACAAAAAATGGGTGTGGGCGATAAAAAAAGAGTACCAGAACACAAAAAAGATTTTTTTGATTTTTTTGTCTGTCTGTCTGTCTGTCTGTCTGTATGTACTCGCTAATCTTTAAAACTACTGAATAGATTTTTAGGCGGTTTTCACTAAAAGATTAAGCTCATCCCTGAGCAACATATAGGCTTTGTTTCATCGAAATCTGATGTCAGATTAAAAAGTTATCGTCATTTAAAGTTTAAAGAAAATTTTTCTATAGAGAAAATCACTGACTCACTCATCACGAAATCTCAGAAACTACAAGTGCTAGGAGTCTCAAATTTTGTATGGGGGTTCCTTTCAGGACGTAGATGCTCACTAAGACGGGAATTTGGAACGGGGGTCCAAAGTTTGTATGGGGAACCAAGATTAGTTGGACTATTTTATACGAAACTTTACACGAGCACTTCTGTAATGTCGAAATATGCGTTTTTTGCTGAACAAACGGCCGTAACTTTTTTTTACGTAAACTTAGCAGTTTGATTTTTTTACAACTTCATGGGACCGTAGACCTGAGTATACAATTCAAATTTCAGCTTGATACCTCCACGCATTCTCGACAAAGAAATTCTTGACAGCAGACAGACAGACAGACGGAGAACAAAGTGATCTTATAAGGGTTCCGTTTTTCCTATTGAGGTACGGAGCCCTAAAAAGATATCTCCATAAGCTACTAGATTTCAGGCAGAAAATGATCAGCATTACCAGTCTGAAACTCACTGCTGTATACAAAAGGTTTTCCCTAATAATTACTATCATATAATATTCTCCCAATTCACAATCACCTCCGGATTTCTTGAGGTCTTTGTTTTTTGTTGTCACAAGTTTCAGCTTCCGGTGCGCAACATTAAATTCTAGAACATTACTCACCTAAATTTCTGACTTTGAGAGACGTTGGGAATGTCAGCATTACTGTGGCATTACACTGAATTTTTTTTTTCTACTACGTCGGGTGGCAGCAAGCATACGACCCGCCTGATGTGAAGCGGTGCCCGTACCCATATTACCGCTCGCAACATAAAAATATAGCTCGCTCGCCGCCAGCCCCGCTGCCAACGCAGCATCTCCTTCCTTTCTGGTCTCCTCACTTACTCACAGGAACACAACAACTCTCAAGAGATTTGTTATTTGGCTGCGGTATTCTGTGAGGTGGAGGTACATTCCCCAGACGGGTAGCTTACAATTACGCTCCCTACCTCTCTTTTTGTCAGAGCTTCGTTTGTCAGTCAGCAGCGTGCACCGCGTGCAAGTGAAGTTGGCTTTGGTTCAAAGATGTTGATGAACTACTTACACCCCATTTCTCGCTACGATTTTTATTCCTTGAAAAACCCTGAACATAGCTTTCTTCATCGCTCGCTGAATGACTTCTAACCTGTGAACTAACCCGATGGTTACCCTCAAAGTCTCTGCATCGAAGCCATAGTATTGGGCATTTGTCCGGTAAGTTCGGCCTCTTTGTTAAAGTTTTCCCAGCGAAACTACACTGAGGGACTCGAAAGCTTTTTCAAAGTTCACAACAGCAAATTGTATTACGTAGTTTCCGGACCAAATTCCCTGTCTGTAATCTGACCCGGTGTCTGTAATCTTCGCAATTATTACGGATATACATTTCGTATTAACCTTTAAAAATGCATATATATCTAAGGCCAAATTTGTTGAAGAACAGCCTTCAACAAATTTTGTCACATTTTTTTATATATATTTTTTTTTATACTACGTCGGGTGGTAGACAAGCATACGGCCTGCCTGATGTGAAGCGGTTACCGTAGCCATATTAACGCTTGCAACATAAAATATTGCTCGCGCGCCGCCCCCGATGCCTCCTCCTTCCTTTCTTTCTGGTGACCTCACTCACTCGCAGGAACACAACAACCCTCAAGGGAATTGTTATTTGGCTGCGGTATTCTGTGAGGTGGAGGTACATTCCCCAGTCGGGTAGCTTACAATTACGCTCCCTACCTCTCTTTTCGCCAGAGCTTCGTTTGTCAGTCAGCAGGGTGCACCACATGCAGGTGAAGTTGGCTTTGGTTCAAAGATCTTGATGAACCACTTACACCCCAAATACTATACTATATCGAATAGCAAATAAGCATAGTCTGATTGATGTGAAGCAGATACCGTACTCATGGTATGCTCCCAACATGAAATACTGCTCTTGCGCGCCACTACCCTCGCTGCCATCGCAGCAACTCATTCCTTCCTATTATACCTCACTCACCTGTAGAAACACAACCACCCTTAAGGGAATTGTTTATTTGGCTGCGGTCTTCTGAGAGGTGGAGGTACTCCCCCATTCGGGTAGATTTAAATACGCTGTGCCCTACCTCTCTTTTGTAGTGACTGTAGTGACTGTAGTGGAGACTAAAATGACCTGATGATGATGATGATGAGACGAAGCTATGTAACGTATTTTTTGAAACTGAACTCATTTTCTTTTTATATTAGCTCAGCATATTGGCTCCGCTTTGCCTAATGGTAAGCGAAAAGAGGAGCGCCAATAGCATCGCAGTTGACGCTGCCATGCTGGTCTACAAGATGCTTCTACACGCTTCTCTTGAAGGATCCCATATTGTGTGAATGGGGAAATACATATGCCGGTAACGTGTTCCCCCTTTTTAACCGACTTCAAAAAAGGAGGAGGTTCTCAATTCGACTGAATTTTTTTTTTGTGTGTATGTTATTGTGAACCGATTTTCATAATTCTTTTTTTATTTGAAAGGGTATGATTGCAAGGTGGTCCCATAGTCACCAAGTCAGGATCTGATGATGGAATGCCAGGGAAATCAAGGGAAACCCTTAAATTTTATAAGCACGTACGGTCAAATTATTTTTTTTTATTTGAAAGGGTAATTGCAAGGTGGTTCCATATTCACCAAGTTAGGGTCTGATGATGGGATCCCAGAAAAATCGAGGGAAATCCTTAAATGTGCCCTATGGTAGCCAGCATAAAATTGTGCCACTCCATTGCTCTTCGCTGGATGTCGTACAAGGCGACTAAGGAATCTTGTGTCACGCGATAACTTTACTCCCGGAAGACGGGCAGCAGCGTCTGCCGGGGTATTCCACCAATAAGCAGTGCTCGCCAACTGAATTCGGTTTCCATTTTTTTTTTAAATCAACTTTATTAATGATGTGACACAGATGTGAGTTGTCGTCGTCGTTGTCGACGTAGTCCACGAAGAGCACCCGTCTGAATAGCACCTATGCGAATAGCACCTAGCCTAGTCCACGAAGGGCACCTATCAATATTTTTGGCAGGTGCTCTTCGTGGATTCAAATTTATTTTTACATTTTTGTCCACGAAGAGCACCTACGACTCAGCAGCCTAGTGCTGGGGTGTATATGTTTTACAGGACGTTACTAAATGAAAAATATCGATAAAATAAGGTAAGGTAAACAGATTTTTTTTGCGTTTCTACAAAAAATATGTTATTAAACGTGGTTATTTATCATTTTTACCCACGACGGAACGGAGAACGGATTTAATAAAAATACAATGTTACATAACGTAACATTGTATTTTTATTGAAATAAAAAACTTAGTATTTAAGTAATAACGATCACTTGAATGGTACGTAACGTTGGGGGTGCAGAAAAACGTTACGGCGCGTTACGTGAGGGGGAGGGAGGGTCAAAAATCTCTAAAAATTGCGTTACGTAATGTAGTATTGTTAATTAGTAACATTTCACACTTGTACCATAATGTACTAGTAAACTCCTCTTGTACAAAGGAAGTTAGAATTGCATCTGTCAGACGAAAATGTAATCTAAAATTCAAGTAACAAGTTAAATAGTTTCACAATACACAGTATGAAATAACACGTACTAATATAGTAAGTTCGTGGAACAGATGCGAATAACACAAGTGGTGATAAACTATATTGCGACGTTTCAGTTTTAGAAATGCCTACAAGTTTATGCTAATATACATTGGATAATGTAAATGGAAATTCGTTATAACAAACCCTACGAATTTCCATTTATAACGGTTATAACCCGTTATAACGGGTGGCAAGTAATGTATAAGAATTGTTTATGTTGTGATCTTGTGAAAATGTTAAATCATATTATATCCACAGTATAAAGTACAGCGGGACGGATGCCCATGACACAATCCAACCACTCTCCTGTGTAGCCAGGATTAACAGCGGTGACCAAATTGATCAAAAAAGCAATGAACAATGAAGAATTGCGATGAATAATAACTAGATGATAGAGGGGGGGGGGGGGGGGGACGACGACGAAGCGTTGGGTGCCCTCCTTATAGATGGTCCAATGACCTTAAGAATGCGGCCGGAAGTGGTTGGATGCGGAAGGCTGAGGATCGTATTTGGTGGAAAGCATTGGGGAAGGATTATCCAGCAGTGGGTAGATACAGGCTGTTGATGATGATAGCCACAGTACAAATAAGTGGTAAGTACAGCGGGACCGAGCTTCATCACAGGATACACGTGGCCTGTGTATACAGGGTTAACAGCGGTGACCAAATTGACTAAAAAGGCAAAGAACAATGAAGTCTCCTTGGATGAATAAGGGTTGGCGACGTACGATGCGACTAAAAGGGCTCATATATCCATCGCCAATGGTAGGAGCGAGGAAAATAGCAAGAGGTCTCTATCAATTGATGTTAGAAAAAACATCTGTTCCGTGCACGTCCGAATCATTATCCTGGTAATTTCCGTAGGATAGTGACATAAAGAAAGACATTATCCGCGAACACGCACCACGAAGTTTCACCATATCGAACTCATAACACCAATCGTTAAACAAACACTCATCTACACTACGTACCTTGAAATTTTCGTACTTGACCGTATTTGTCATTTTAAAGCCCAAACTTACACATCGTTGTCATTCTTAATGCGATTGACAATATAATAATTATAATAAAAGTATCTAAGTATAAAACATGTTACTAAAAATCGAATTTGGTTACCTATAAATAAAAAATCTAGTGTACATACCCAATATTTTTGTCATACGCTCCAACGAAATTGGCAACTTCATGAAATGAAACATTACAGAGCTTTAATTCTGCAGTAGAGCTTTAATGCTGCTGGAATAACAGGAATAAGGTATAAATATTACGAGAAGATTACCAAAATACGAGTACATTAGTGCAAACTGAAATCAAATCGGTTATATTGTTTCGATGATTAGCATAAACAAATGCCAACAAGATACAGATAGACAGAAAATCTAAAATCTATCCCACCAAAAACATAAATGTAAAAAAGGAGAGCCAAGTTCAATACAAAAATTATGCTTGGCTGTGGGCTTCGCAGCAAAAAGAATGGAGATCTAAATGAGTGCCAAGTTCTATGCAAAATCCAAATATGTATTTATATGAACAAAATTACATTATGAACAAGTATTAAACTATATTTCTTTGTTTAATGGATACCTATAACAATTGCTGTTATTTAAAAAAAAAAAACCGGACAAGTGCGAGTCGGACTCGCCCACCGAGGGTTCCGTAGGTACGTAGTATCATTATTAAATTTGATATTTTTCATTATAAATAAGAAATAATGCGTCGAAAAAAATAAATAAAATATATTTTGCAATGTGTACTGTGTGTGTTTTTGGGGTGTAAGTGGTTCATCAACATCTTTGAACCAAAGCCAACTTCACCTGCACGCGGTGCACCCTGCTGACTGACAAACGAAGCTCTGGCGAAAAGAGAGGTAGGGAGCGTAATCGTAAGCTACCCGACTGGGGAAAGTACCTCCACCTCACAGAATACCGTAGCCAAATAACAATTCGCTTGAGGGTTGTTGTGTTCCTGTGAGTGAGTGAGGTTGCCAGAAAAGAAGGAAGGAGATGCTGCGTTGGCAGCGGGGGTGGCGACACGCGAGCAACATTTTATGTTGCGAGCGTTAATATGGCTACGGTAACTGCTTCACATCAGGCGGGCCGTATGTTTGTTCGCCACCCGACGTAGTATAAAAAAAAAAAAAAAAAAAAAAAAAAAAAGTGTACATCAAGCCCTTTCATATGATACCCCATTTGAACTAGTAGTTTCAATTTGAAATTTCGACACCCTATAAAAAATATAGACCCCCTATTTTTTTAGATCTATTTACAAATGTATAGTTTTGAGATTTATTCCTGTACTTGTAGTCTATAACGATGTTACTTGCCAAATTTCATAGTTCTAGGTCAACGGGAAGTACCCTATAGGTTTTGATTCCTTTGAGTGTGTCGAAATATGCGTTTTTTGCTGAATAAACGGCCGTAACTTTTTTCTACGTAAACTTAGCAGTTTGATTTTTTTTTAACTTCATGGGACCGTAGACCTGTGTATACAGTTCAAATTTCAGCTTGATACCTCCACGCATTCTCGACATAGAAATGTTTGACAGACAGACAGACAGACAGACAGACAGACAGACAGACAGACAGACAGACAGACAGACAGACAGACAGACAGACGGACAACAAAGTGATCTTATAAGGGTTCCGTTTTTCCTTTTGAGGTTCGGAACCCTAAAAAGTGAGATCTTAAAGTAGGTGAGATTTGACTTGGCCAGTTTTTATCAGAATTAATTAATTAATTATTATATATTGTCGCGGTCCTGTCTCGAACGATCTAGAATAGAACCTTTTAGAATAGTCGCCGCATACTTCGATGCAAGCAAGCAAGTATTTGTCATTTTAAAGCCCAAACTTACACATCGTTGTCATTCTTAATGCGATTGACAATATAATAATTATAATAAAAGTATCTAAGTATAAAACATGTTACTAAAAATCGAATTTGGTTACCTATAAATAAAAAATCTAGTGTACATACCCAATATTTTTGTCATACGCTCCAACGAAATTGGCAACTTCATGAAATGAAACATTACAGAGCTTTAATTCTGCAGTAGAGCTTTAATGCTGCTGGAATAACAGGAATAAGGTATAAATATTACGAGAAGATTACCAAAATACGAGTACATTAGTGCAAACTGAAATCAAATCGGTTATATTGTTTCGATGATTAGCATAAACAAATGCCAACAAGATACAGATAGACAGAAAATCTAAAATCTATCCCACCAAAAACATAAATGTAAAAAAGGAGAGCCAAGTTCAATACAAAAATTATGCTTGGCTGTGGGCTTCGCAGCAAAAAGAATGGAGATCTAAATGAGTGCCAAGTTCTATGCAAAATCCAAATATGTATTTATATGAACAAAATTACATTATGAACAAGTATTAAACTATATTTCTTTGTTTAATGGATACCTATAACAATTGCTGTTATTTAAAAAAAAAAAACCGGACAAGTGCGAGTCGGACTCGCCCACCGAGGGTTCCGTAGGTACGTAGTATCATTATTAAATTTGATATTTTTCATTATAAATAAGAAATAATGCGTCGAAAAAAATAAATAAAATATATTTTGCAATGTGTACATCAAGCCCTTTCATATGATACCCCATTTGAACTAGTAGTTTCAATTTGAAATTTCGACACCCTATAAAAAATATAGACCCCCTATTTTTTTAGATCTATTTACAAATGTATAGTTTTGAGATTTATTCCTGTACTTGTAGTCTATAACGATGTTACTTGCCAAATTTCATAGTTCTAGGTCAACGGGAAGTACCCTATAGGTTTTGATTCCTTTGAGTGTGTCGAAATATGCGTTTTTTGCTGAATAAACGGCCGTAACTTTTTTCTACGTAAACTTAGCAGTTTGATTTTTTTTTAACTTCATGGGACCGTAGACCTGTGTATACAGTTCAAATTTCAGCTTGATACCTCCACGCATTCTCGACATAGAAATGTTTGACAGACAGACAGACAGACAGACAGACAGACAGACAGACAGACGGACAACAAAGTGATCTTATAAGGGTTCCGTTTTTCCTTTTGAGGTTCGGAACCCTAAAAAGTGAGATCTTAAAGTAGGTGAGATTTGACTTGGCCAGTTTTTATCAGAATTAATTAATTAATTATTATATATTGTCGCGGTCCTGTCTCGAACGATCTAGAATAGAACCTTTTAGAATAGTCGCCGCATACTTCGATGCAAGCAATAATGACCCGTATGTCTAGTGCCATAAGGTTCATAACACTATGACATGAAAATGTTCGAGATGTGTCTCGAGACATTACGATGAATTACCAATGGGTTAGTACATGCATGTACCTACGGGAACATTCGAGAACCCTTGCCGGCGGATATAAATAGCGACCACCGCGGCGCATAGGCAGTTCAGTTTGGACTTCGGGAGAGTAAACTTCGAGCGAATCTACCTGCGAGACAAGTGATAACCTACGACCTCAGCGATACTATTGGACTTCGATTTGACCTGCGATTTGGAATCTTCGTGTGGACTTCGTGTTGTGAAGACCTGCAGACCAGACCCTGCGTGAATAAATCCTTGCAAGTTGTCATTGGCGTTTTACATCCAAATCCAGAACCCTAGCTCGTAACATTTGGTGTCAGAATTGGGGATTTGGAGATGCCACTGACTCCGAGGGAGGATATTCCTGGTGTGAGGACTAGGGCACAATGTGCTGCGGAGGCCACGCCTACTGTCCCTGAGGCCACGCTCACCGGCCATAGGGGCACGCCCACTGGCCCCGCCCACCAGGCCACGCCCACCGGTCAGGCCCCGCCCACCGGCCAAGCCACGCCCTCTAGCCCCGCCCACCAGGACACGCCCACTGATCAGGCCCCGCCCACCAGTCAAGCCACGCCCCCTGGCCCCGCCCACCGGGACACGCCCACCGAGCAGGCCACGCCCACCGACCAACAGGCCCCGCCTTCTAGCCACGCCCACCTGGTCACGCCCACCGGAGACATTAAACCTCCGAAACTTTCAACGGAGGTTTTGGATATGTCGTGCCTGATGGCAATTTTGAAGGGCATGAAGGATGAGCAGACAAGGATAAGAGAAGAACAAAGCAAGCACATGAGGTGCCTGCGAGAAGAACAGAGGGGCCTGCGAGAAGAACAGAGGGGCCTGCGAGAAGAACAGAGGGCAGATCAACAAAGGATTATTTCTGCCGTTACCAAGTTTAGCGATACGGTAGCTAAGCTACATAAAGATGTAGAGATAGTGAATGGACGGGTTTCCGAATTAGAGGACGACCTGAAAAATGTGATAACTGGCCTCACAGAACTGGAGTTGAAAGTTCGGCGTATAGAAGCTGCTGGAGTTACGTCGAGCGGAGCTGTCGGCATAATCCAGGGACCTAAGGTGAAGGTGCCTCCTTACGACGGTACTACGTCTTGGGCCGCCTACCGCCAGCAGTTTCAGACTGTCGCTGCTTCGAATGGGTGGACGGACGAACAGAGCCTGACAGCCCTCACCGTCGCGCTCAGAGGTTCGGCCTTGTCTGTGCTGGAGGCACTGCCTACCTCAGGCAGCGACTTTAAAGACCTGCTGGAGGCACTTGAGGCTAGATATGGGGAACGACACTTGGAACACGTTTTTCGTGCCCAGCTACGGGACCGGACCCAGCGCCCAGGTGAAGGACTTCAACAATGGGCGCTGGAGATCGAAAAGCTGGTTCGAAAGGCGTACCCTTCTGCTGATAGCAGAATGGTGGACACCAACATTCTTCAAGCCTTCGTCGACGGAATCAAGGATCTTGAAATTAGGGCTGCAGTGAAGCTTCGCCACCATGCCTCATTAAAAGAAGCACTCGCACACGCCCTGGAAGTTGAAGCTGTGCGACAAGATATCCGGCAAGGGTACAAACTTCGTGAAGTTACGGAGGATGTTAAGGAGATCAAGACGCCGCCCAAAAGGAACTCCGGGGCCATGTGCTACAAATGTGGGGAAAGAGGACATCTGCAGTTCAAGTGCCCTAAGAAGGAAAGACAACCGACCAAAACTGACGACAGGCTGGATGCACTTCTAAACAAAATGGAGCAGCGTTTTAAAGAGTTGGTAAAGAAGCATGATGCTGCGCCCTCTACCGTGAATCAGGGAAACGAGTAAAAGCCAGGACTGCGGGGCGGGTACTGGCTGGAGCGGAGGAAGCCCCAGCAACCGTAATCTCACAAGCATGGAATGGGAACAGTCTACTAATACGCGGTAGAGTGAACGAAATAGACTGCAAAATCACCTTAGATACAGGAGCCTCTAGAACAATAGTGAGACCAGATCTAGTGAAAGCTGTAGGGAGACGCAAAGACACCAGTTTATGCAGACTTCTCTCCGCTTCTGGCCAACAGATACCCGTCCTAGGGGAAAGGTTGGTTACGATACGTGTTGGAGAGTCGTCATATACTCATGACGTAATCGTAGCCGAAATTATGGATGATTGCATTCTGGGCCTAGACTTCATGAGGAAACACAACTGTCACATCGATGTCACTAACGGTGTCTTTAAATGTGGTGATGAGGAAAACTTCATACTTGGCGGTCCCGATGGAAAAGTAACGTGCCTGAAGAAAATCATAATACCTGGACGAGCACAAGCTCAAGTAAAGGTGAAACTGCCTTTGAGTCAGAAGAATCAGCCGGATAGATGTGTGCTGATTGAAGATACGCCCGGCAGTGCAGCCTGTAAAAAAGTGCTGACAGCAAGAACTCTCGACCGTGGAGGTAAGACCGCTGTAGTAAGGGTTGTGAATTTGTGCGACCGAGAGATTAGCCTAAGCAAAGGTGAAGTTATTGGAAGATGTGAAGAAGCTGTTTGGATGAGAAATTGCCAATCACCTTCAAGCTCAACTACGTCGAACACCAGGAGCGAAATTATAGTCTCTAAACTGCTTGAAGATTGTAAAAGTAATCTGAGCTATTCGCAGAGCATGAAGGCCAAGATGTTGCTACTGCGTTTTGGGGAAATCTTCTCTTCGGACGAAGGAAATCCTGGAAGAACATCTTTAGTTCAGCACAAAATTGACACCGGACACGAGCGACCTATCCGTCAGCGAGCAAGGCGCATACCAATTGCTAAAGAAAAGGAAGTTCAAGACATGTTGGAAGACATGCAAAGGAACAAAATTATAGAACCTTCTGCTAGTCCATGGTGTTCTCCAGTTGTGTTGGTCAAGAAGAAAGATGGTAGCACAAGGTTCTGTGTGGACTATCGGCGGCTTAATGATGTGACAAAGAAGGACAGTTATCCACTACCACGAATCGATGATACTCTGGACACATTGAGTGGTATGAGATGGTTCTCGACGTTAGATCTGAAATCCGGCTACTGGCAAGTGGAAATTGATCCGAAGGATAAAGAGAAGACAGCCTTTTCAACTGGTAAAGGTTTATGGCAATTTAACGTCATGCCTTTTGGATTATGCAACGCGCCGGCTACTTTCGAAAGACTTATGGAGTGTGTACTGGCAGGTTTAGTTGGAGACGCTTGCCTTGTCTATTTGGATGATGTCATAATCATGGGCAGAGATTTTGAAGACCACTTACGGAACCTAGAGCAGGTCTTGAAAAAGATAAAGGGAGCCAACCTAAAGTTAAATCCGAAAAAATGCAGTTTGTTTAAGAAGAAAGTAAACTATCTCGGACATGTGATTACCAGCGAAGGCATACAGACTGATCCAGACAAAATCGAAGCAGTACAAAAGTGGCCTACTCCCAAGAATAAGACAGAAGTGCGGGCATTTTTAGGGCTATGCTCGTATTACAGACGCTTTGTTAAGGGATTCTCCGAAATTGCCAAGCCTTTACACCGATTAACTGAAGACAAGCAGCCATTTCATTGGGATGAGACCTGCGAGGGTTCTTTTCAGAAACTAAGAAAATGTCTTTGCGAGACTCCAATCTTGGGATTTCCACAACCTAGCGGCCAATTCATTGTAGACACGGACGCCAGCAACACAGCGATCGGAGGTGTGTTATCGCAGAGACAAGGCGACAGAGAAGTGGTGATGGCCTATTTTAGTAAATCGCTGTCGAAACCTGAAAGGAACTACTGTGTGACAAGAAGGGAGCTCTTGGCTGTAGTAAAGACATTACAGCACTTCAGCAAGTATCTCATTGGCATGCGGTTTACACTTCGCACTGACCACGCCGCGCTGAAGTGGCTATTACAATTTAAAAATCCAGAAGGTCAAGTTGCTCGATGGATCGAACAACTGCAAGAGTACGACTTTGTGATTGAACACCGCAGCGGAAAGGCGCATGGAAATGCTGATGCACTGTCAAGAAGGCCATGTCCTGAAGACTGCAAGCACTGTGCCAAACAAGAGACAAAGGAACTGCCATTGAGATTGACAAGAATGGGCCCATCGAGATCCTGGGAAGATGAGGCGATGAAAGAAGCACAGGAAGATGACGAAGATTTGCGACTCATTGTCGCATGGAAGAAACGAGGCGACGAAAAGCCAAGATGGTGCGAAGTCGCCCCTGCTAGTGTTATCACCAAGGCATACTGGGCTCAATGGGACAGTTTTATTCTTCAGAACGGAATACTTTACCGTAAATGGGAGAAACCTAACGGCAGAGAGTTCCATCTTCAGATAGTTGTCCCAAGAGACAAGGTACAAGATGTCCTTCGTGAAGTACATGATGGCGTGTCAGGTGGACACTTGGGCGTGAAACGGACGTTAACAAAGATTCGGGAAAGGTTTTACTGGCTTCATTGTCGAGAGGATGTGCAAGATTGGTGCCGCAAGTGTGCTACTTGCGCTGCGGTGAAAGGTCCATCAACTAGAAGCCGAGGAAACCTGCAACTTTATAACGTTGGTGCGCCATGGGAACGCATTGCAGTTGATGTGGCTGGACCATTCCCTGTAACGGAATCAGGAAATAAGTACTTCATGGTAGTTATGGATTACTTCTCTAAGTGGCCAGAAGTATTCGCCATACCTAATCAAGAAGCCACAACTGTTGCATCCAAGTTGTTTGAAGAAGTAGTTTGCCGATTTGGTGTGCCTTTGGAAATACACTCCGACCAAGGTAGGAACTTTGAGTCACAGATATTTCAAGAACTCTGCAAAATATTGGGTATACATAAGAGTAGGACCACTCCCATATCATCCTCAATCCGACGGCATGGTAGAGAGATTTAATCAGACACTTGAGAGACATTTGGCGAAACTCGTTGACAACCACCAGAGAGACTGGGACAAATACATACCGCCGTTTCTCCTGGCCTACCGAACTGCTGAACATGAAAGCACAAAGGTAACCCCAGCACGTGTCAATTTTGGGCGAGAATTGAGAATACCAGTAGATCTGCTAACTGGAGGACCTCCTGACGACCCACGTACTCTACACGACTACATTTCCGAGTTACGTGAGAAAATGCGAGAAATTCATGCCATAGTTCGGGAAAATGGGTTGCAGTCGAGTGAAAAGATGAAAACTAGGTACGACCGTCGAGCAAATACAAACGGCTTCGAAGAAGGAGCACTAGTATGGCTTCACAACGTAACTCGACGAAAAGGAAAGTCTCCGAAATTACAGACAAGATGGGAAGGGCCATACAAAGTGGTCACTCGGTTGAATGACGTGACATATCGAATTCAACGGCAGCCGAGAGGTGCACAAAAAGTGGTTCACATTGACCGCTTAGCTTCTTATCACGGCAGTAATGAAGATGCTCGGGACGAGCATTTCTAAGAGGGGAGCAGTGTCGCGGTCCTGTCTCGAACGATCTAGAATAGAACCTTTTAGAATAGTCGCCGCATACTTCGATGCAAGCAATAATGACCCGTATGTCTAGTGCCATAAGGTTCATAACACTATGACATGAAAATGATCGAGATGTGTCTCGAGACATTACGATGAATTACCAATGGGTTAGTACATGCATGTACCTACGGGAACATTCGAGAACCCTTGCCGGCGGATATAAATAGCGACCACCGCGGCGCATAGGCAGTTCAGTTTGGACTTCGGGAGAGTAAACTTCGAGCGAATCTACCTGCGAGACAAGTGATAACCTACGACCTCAGCGATACTATTGGACTTCGATTTGACCTGCGATTTGGAATCTTCGTGTGGACTTCGTGTTGTGAAGACCTGCAGACCAGACCCTGCGTGAATAAATCCTTGCAAGTTGTCATTGGCGTTTTACATCCAAATCCAGAACCCTAGCTCGTAACAATATATATATATATATATATATATAATTATTTATATGTATAAATATATATATATATAAATAATTATATATATTGAATAACTTTATAAAATGACTGATGTAATAAAAACTGGCCAAGTCAAATCTAACCTACTTTAAGATCTCACATTTTTTTTAGTAACAGCAATTGTTATAGGTATCCAATAACACAAGTTTTTTTATGGGGACACAACTTATTCTTTGACTTAACTTTATTTTTATATTTCTGTTATATACCAAATATAATAATATATATATTGAAATAGTTTCAAATATTTGCTTGTAACGGTCCCAACGCTACAATAACAAAAAATGTATGGGGACTCCCCCTATTTTTTAACTTTTTTTATTTTTCGATTTTTTCCTACGCTTACACACAATTACCGAACTGGATTCCAAATTTCATCCTCCTAGATCATCTGGAAGTAGGTTAGGTTTAGATACTATAAATCAGTCAGTCAGTCAGTCAGTGCTAAAATTTACGACTTTTTGACCTTCATATCTTTATAATCGTTTGAGCTAGCTTCATGAAATTTGTAGTTATAATTAAACTGTTGTAGATATAATTAAACACACGTAGTTTTATGTGTTTACGTTAAAGAGGTTTTGAGTTATAGAAGGGTCAAAAGTGGCACCAAGTGGTTCGTTACACTCGGGGCTGGCTAGTCAGTTCCTTTGCTTAAATTTGGCTTGACACGCTGCCGCGTGTCTAGATTTTTTGGCCATGGTAATTTATGTTACCGAGGCCAAAGTGTGTATTTATTAAAATATAGGTATAAATGGCTCATTTACTATTTTATCCAAGTTTATCTCATTTAAAAAACTAATCACTTACTACTCTTCATTTTGAATTATTTTGTTCGAAGAGACATAATAATCCGTTATTAATATTCCTAACATTAACGAGGGGGCAAACGAGCATGTGGGTCACCCGATGGAAAGCAATTACCACGCCCATGCAGATCTGCAACACCAAGGGACTTAAACTTTTAAGGGAAATAAAATAAATAAAAGTGAATCTGCTAAAAATTCGTCAAAATACAAGGTACAGTCGGTGTTTATTGGCATTTGCGTGGACTGATCTAAAACTATTAAAACAGTTAGACAAAGTTAATTTCCGAAGATTTGTAGATACCAGCCTCTAATAACCCTTATAAAGTCCTGCACTTGCGCGAGGTAAGTTTAGATTATTATTATTTTTTTTATACTACGTCGGGTGGCAGACAAGCATACGGCCCGCCTGATGTGAAGCGGTTACCGTAGCCATATTAACGCTAGCAACATAAAGTATCGCTCGCGCGCCGCCATCCCCGCTGCCAACGCAACATCTCCCTCCTTTCTAGTGACCTCACTCATTCACAGGAACACAACAACCCTCAAGAGAATTGTTATTTGGCTGCGGTATTTTGTGAGAAGGAGGTACCTTCCCCAGTCGGGTAGCTTACAATCTCTCCCTACCACTCTTTTCGCCAGAGCTTCGTTTGTCAGTCAGCAGGGTGAAGTTGGCTTTGGTTCAAAGATGGTGATGAACCACTTACACCCCAAGATATAAGTTTATCGGACGAACGTATTCAAACGAACCGTTTCAATTAACATTGCTACTGTGTACAGACATGGAACAAAATGTTAGCTTCGTTTGTATACGTTGATATTGGCAGGGGGCATACGCGCCATACAAAAAGCAATTTTTTGTATTAAACCGGACGGCCATATGGATGATAAGTCAATGACTATCAATATAGATTTTATCGTTGCTTGTATAATAATGACTAGCTGAGTCGATTTGATATTTATTTGACAATAAAGAAGTATGACAATCGTTTTTCAACTGATACTGTTTGTATGGGAAAGTGTTTTCTCTTTTATTTTATTTTTCGTCAATTTTCCAATGTTTTAATAGTTATTCTGCTATTCGGGACGGAGACAAATCCAACAAACCAAAAACAATGAAAATCGGTCCTGCGATTCTCGAGTTATAAGTGTTCGAACAAACCCGACTTTGTTGTTTTAAATATATAGATTTTATCTGTAACAACCATATTTTTTATATAAAATTGTATGTATGTAGGAAGGTCACTTTGTAGCGATGTGCTACCGCTGTGCTGCTAAGCGGAAAATACATCACCTACTCGACATACAGTCTAAGTTAATACAATAATTCCTTTGTTCTAAAAATCATATCTGTTATTTAGTTTCTAATAAATCACTTGTTCACTACTCAACACTGGTTTTACTACACCCGCAACATTGGTGACCCCAACGTGATCCAGCGAGACCAAGGGATATCACACAAGCGTGACGACCCTTCCAAAAAAGGAAAATAAATTTCTCGCGGGTGCAACGTGCATATTTCCACCGGCCTCCCACAAGCGGGTCCTCGGAAATTTAAGAAGCGCACACACTCGTCAGAACAAGCAAAAAAGGCCCCCTAAATCACCATGGCCAAGCGGCAGCCTCAATTTTGGACCGATTCACCGCGACTATGGTTTTCGCAGTTTGAAGCGATCATTGCTCCTCAAAAACAGGGCGATGAATACAAATTCAACGAGGTGATATGGAAGTTGCGAAAGGATGTCATTCACCAAGTCAGCGACACTCTGACTAGGCCGCCTGAAGACAATAAATATGCCGTCATCAAGGACCGACTAATCAAGTGTTACGAAGAAAGTGAACATCGGCGATTTCAAAAATTGCTCGCCGAGTTGGGTTTAGGACATCAAAGACCCACTCAACTACGGAGTAGGATGGGGGAAGCTGATTGCACGCAAATGCAAGATACCATGCTAATGGAGGAGCAAATAACCCCGGACGGGAACTAAGAAGAGCATAGAACGGAGCGGAACTCTATGCTGTGAATCCGTTACCTGAATTTCTATCACCTACTTGAACAGTGGTTATAGATTTCTGGTGGATACAGGCGTCAACATATCCGTATTACGAAAAACAACACAGAATAAGGAACCGGCGAACGAATTCACATAATTTGCCGCAATGGAAATGACACATTAACGTTAGATTTGGGATTACGGCGCACTTTCTCGTGGACATTCGATATTGCTGACGTCAAGATGTCGATCCTAGGTACTCACTTACTAGACCATTACCAGCTTATGGTACATTTGCATGAAAAAAACATTGTGGATAAAATCACATTGCCCAGAACGCCCGCCAGTTTATTTACAGCAAAGAATTCAGTCGTCAACTATCTTCTACTGTCAACGTAGAAGATATAGATCAGGTTTGCGGCCTATATCATAGAGTTTTAATGTTTATGTCACAGTTTTTCAAACAACTTTGACATAATAGGCAACAGGAAGATTGGTCTGCATGACATAATGCGGTGATTTTTCCAGTTTCGCTGTCTGATTACTTTCCATACGTCCATAGGTTTGGTACATATTGTAGTCTCAGTGCTGCTTTCATAATTATGTTTGTTAGCTTTACTAATGCCTATCTCAGAAGGTTATGTAGTAGTTCTCCTGATAAGAGATCAAAACTTATGATAAGAGATTTTTTTCGGTAAATATGTTGCGTCAGACTTCTCTTGTAGTAGTAGTTAGTTGAAGTTTGATATCTGTTTGCTCATTGGTTTCGTCGCTAGTGTTATTAGTGAAGAATTCGTGAATTTTGGGTTTATTGATATTCCTTTTACTTCAGATACTGTGTTTATTTTTGAAAGTATTTAAGTGGGATCGAATATTGGCTTAGACAAGAGATATTTTTAACATTTTTAAATGCTTTACTTAGTCGTCATCAACTCTTATTCATCCCACTGTTGGAGTAGGAGTCTCCTCTCAATCGAAGGGGTTTCAAGCATACTCGATTGCGCTGCTCAACAGCGGGTTGGCAGAGACCAGTGTTATCAATTCGCCTAAAGGTCACTGCCTTGGTTTAACGACTGTCATCTAATGACAACAGCAAGGACTAACAGCTTAACATTCCCAAATCATGGAGTAGCTCAATATAATTAAACCCATCTATCGACAGGCTACGGTTGACGTTTTTTAACTTGCGTGTTCGGTTAGACTGACACGCGCACCGACGCCACCGTACATATCGCTCTTTACTTAGAATTAAATATTAAGTAAAATCTTCTTTCAGTAAAGTTTCATATCTAAATTATTCCTGTATCTATTGCAAAAAATCAAAATGCAGTTTATACTAAATGTTGTGATAGACATCGATCTATATAATTATGTATTTATCTATGAATATAAATAAAATGTACCAAAACGTATTTCATACTGAACACTGTGACAGAATCACTATTATCCAAATGTCGCAAACTGCTATATCTTGGTTATTGTTCTGTGGATTTTTGGCAATGGTGTATGTAAGTACTTTTATATACTCACAAAAATTAGTTTGTTGAACGCGAATAGGCCAGAATGTAAGGTTTCCCTTGACTCAAACATTAATCGGTTTCGTCACAGACAGACATAGGTTTTTTTAAACCACTAACGTGGGAAAACAACCATACGGCCCGCCTGATAGAAAGCAGTTACCGTAGCCTATTAATGCCTGTATTACATTTCGGTATACCTGTAAAGCCAGCTAAATGCCAGGCTATTGTACTTGGTAGCTCTAAGCAGGTTCCCAAGATTGATTTCAGCTCTGTGTCGCCTGTTATGAAAATACTGTCATTTCGTTCAATAATACTGCCAAAACCCTAGGTCTTTATATAGATTCCACTCTTAATTGGACCTCGCAAATAACTGAGGTGAGTCGTGGGGTCATTTGGGCATTGAGTTTCCTTAATCGGTTTAGGAATTTACTTCCAATTAGCACTAAGGTCATTCTTGTTAGATTGCTTATTTTCCCTCTCATTGATTATGCTGATGTCTGTTATCCAGATCTAAGTGTAGATCTTTTCAATAAATTGGACCGACTTATCACCAACGCAATTCGTTTTATCTACTGTCTTTGCAAATTTGATCATATCTCTTCATATCGGTCTCAATTAAATGGCTTCCTATTTATCAGCAGAGGCAACAGAGATTACTCAGCGTATTTTACACGAAACTAGACGTCGCTGGAGATTTCGACTCCAAGAATCCCGATACTTTTGGCGATGGTAAGGGGTGTGTTCTGCGGTAATTCCGGGATCATAGCAAATCAGGTATTCTTAGCGATGAACGCGCAGACTTGTATCTTAGTGGGTTTGAATTGAACCAGGATTCTGTCGCCCCCAATCGGACACTCTATTCAATGTGCTCTCGATCTCCGAGACAAGTTGCTCTAATGCTCCTGCTGGACCTTTTCGCATAAACCCTCAGGTAGACCGTATACAGGCAACTTCTAAAGAAGACTACGGTGCCAGACCCCATCGAACGCCTTCGCGAATAGGTACTTGGTTTCGAACCTTCTATGTATATTAGCTCACTGCAATCTACACTAATATTATAAAGCTGAACAGTTTGTTAGACTGTTTGTTTTGTTGAACGTGATAATCTCATGTTACTGTTACTGACAGTTTGCTAATCTCAAGAGCCACTGGTTCAAATAAAAAAATTGTTTTGTGTTTGATAGCACATGAATCGAGGATTGCTATACGCTATATAACATCACGATACACGCTACGACTAATAAGGGCTTCAAAGAGAAATGTTACAAAAACGGGGAACAATTATTTCTTTTGATAGCTTCCGTTACATGCGCTGATGTTAAAGTTAAAGTTACGCAACAACAACAACAAGCCGACTGCTACTTGATTTTGCCTTAGATTTTTCTACTACGAATATTGAGTACTAGCTGTTACTCGCGGCTTCCCCCGCGTGGTCCAGGGGAGCTGCCATTGATTTGTGTATATTTCTCTTTCTTTTGTTGTAATTTTTTTACTTCGTGGGATAAAAAGTAGTACCAATATGTACAAATTTTAATGATGATCGGCTGCATAGTTAGGGCGTGAAGAAATAACAAACAAACGAATTTACTTACTTTAATACTAGTATGGATGGATTTAATACTAGGATGGAACGCCCCTCACTCAAGGAAAAAAAAATGTGTTCACCACATAAATGTTTGCCCTCCGGGGATCGAATTATTTTTTCCCATGGGATTAAGATGTTTTTCCGGCATAAAAAGTAGCCTAAGTCACTCTCCAGACCGTAAACTATACCCATTAAAAAAATCATGTCCGTACTTAGTTTTCCTTTGACGTGAAATAAGGACAAATGATTACAAACTTTATTTTTCCCCCGTGGGAATAAGATGTTTTTCCGGGATAAAGAGTAGCCACCATCACCATCTCTTATTGCGATTCAATAACTGAATAGAATGCTTATTCATATCATGGAATAAGCGACTGTATTTTAAATGGAATAGAGTCGCTTATTCATTGGTATGAATAAGCAATCTATTCAATTATTGAATCGCAATAAGAGATGGTGATAAGGGGGCAGTATGGAACAATACCTCTAATTAAGTTATTACTAACTCACTAACTTACTAATTATCACTAACACACTCGAGTAAAAACTTTCGTCTTCCCGTGTAATACGAAGAGTTGAGAAATATTACAGTAGGAAAATTAATAAAAAATAGTATAACTTTTGTTACGGCACTAGCTATATAAGCGCAATATTTAACATATTTGTCTGGCTGTCTCCTTCTCACTTACACTACAATCGATTAGGCTACGAGATTTATAACACAAAAACTATATAAAATTTTGCAATTTCTTTCACGTCTCAAATAATTGTAATTATAAAAATATAATTACATATATACTTGACGATACCATTTTTTTAGAAACATAGTGCCTGCGCAGATTGTCTGTCGTCGACTTTTTAGTCTACGACAGAAAATCTACGGAGAAATCTACTAAAGATATAATATTTTTTTTAAGTGCCTGCAAATTATACCAGAAAGAGCAGAGTTGCACTATGCTAACGAATCGCATGCCCGCGATGTTTTTATCAACGTACGCAGGCAGCAAAGAAGAGGCAAATATGTGGCAAATATTGGAGGAACTCTTTTACAATCATGGGGAAACAATGTTACGGTATGTCAGTAACTAAGATTACGTTTAACAATATAATATATTCTCAAATATATTTCCACAGAAGTCACATAATGTACAGTACTTTGGAATTATTCTACACATTTTTAGTCTTCAACGTCTTCACCTGAATCACAGTATAACTAATAGTATTTGAACTCTCATTTTCATCCACGCTCTTCCGTTCTTCCGTATGTCCTTATTAAAATTTAAGAATGATTTTACGAATAATTAAATAGTTATGAATGCGCTGGAGATAATAATATATGAATGCTCATAGAACTGGCGATCTGCATACAACGTTTCGACCGACAATTTTTTTGATAATATATTTGATGCGATATACCATAGTGCGTGTATGAGACAATAATATTGCTTCTCTAGTCTCCCTGAAAGCACTGTCTAGCTATAAATATATAGTATATTCACTGCATGTGTGATACGCTCTAGGGTTCAAAGTAAAGGCCCCAGTGATATCACTCTTTACATATTTATTTCATTCATCAAAAGTAGCTACATTCATACTTTTGTTAAAAATAATATACATCATATTACATGCACAACCTATTACGGCAAATTTAACGTATTATGGTAATTCCTTTTTCATGGTTCGGAGGGCACGTTAAACCGTCCCAGTTGTTATCATTAAATGACAGTCGTTATACCAAGTCAGAGACCTTTGATGGGATATCCGTATCCTAGTTGTGGTATCATCATCAGGTGTATTTTAGTCTCCACTACAGGAGCACGACCCTCTCTCGTCCGTTCTAGACGGAAGAAGGATTTGGCCTACACTCCCCACGCTGGCCAAACGGGTTGGGGAGGCCTGATCGATATTTGATAATGTATTTCCCTTAGTCGCCTTGTACGACATCCACGGGAAGAAACGGAGTGATTCTATTCTAGTCTGCCGGAAACCACACGGCCAATTGTTGTATAAATATGGGTATTTAGCGCGTCTTCCGGGGAATCCTCGCGCAATCTCAAGAATTCCCCTAGCTACGGATCGTATTTATGTTTATATGTTATTAAAATGGCATAAAGATAATTATGCTATGAACAATTTCGTTGTAAAAAGTCGCTTCCATTACATGTTTAAAATTAATTTTTTGATATGTTTTTTTAGTTGCACCTCATCTTATATGAATATCTTCACAATGAATACAAAAGGACATTTGTAGAATTTCATTTGAAAATATGCGATTTGATAAATTCTGATCCTTACTTTGGGAAAGCAGTGAAAAATGCCGGTGTTCGTTCATGTCCTGTTAGTCCGGTAAGTACCTATTTAAAGGAATGTGCAGTCGGTGCACCAATTAACTCACTACTGCACCGACGTTGTAGAACTGAGAAAGAATGGTTAGTCGACCATTATGAAAAATAATTAAGGAAATTAAAATTTTATGTCTTAAGCAATATTATCTAATATTGCTTGTTGAATCACGACCAAGTCGGTGCCAAGCCGATCGGCAAACATATTATTATGTATATATTGCGACCGACTTCAAATGGTTCACTTTTGCTTGTAAAACTAACAATATAACAATACATTTCACATTTATGACATTAATTGTAATAATAAAAAAAATACATCGTACTGGATTATTATTATTTTATGGCTGTCTGGCCTTTTGAACTAGGTCTACTTTTTTTTTTTCAAAAAATAAATATGCATAAAAATATTTTTCTGGACAATTTACACAGCGCCTAGTCCCAAATTAAGCGCAAAGCTTGTGTTATGGGTACTAGACAACTGATAAATGTACTTAAATACATTTGTTTTTGTAAATACATACTTATAATACATAGAAAACACCCAGACCAAGACAAACAGACATGTTCATGCACACAAATGTTTGTCTTGTGCGGGAATCGAAACCACGACCTCGGAGTCAAAGTGGCCATTGCTAACCATTCGACCACCGAGCTCGTCAAATTAATTTCAAAACTTACATAGTTGTGGTTGTGTGCCTAGTGCGCTCTGGTGTAGCATACAACGAGTATGATGACGCACGACTGACGAGCCATGGGCGGAGATGCTGTCAACGCAATGTGAATTGTGATCTACCCGCTTCGATCAAATTGAAGGCAGCCCTAAAGCAGTCGGCATCTGCTGACTTGTACATACAACATGGACATATACGGGTAGAATAAAATCGGTTGGATAGCAAAACATTGCGGAGCTACGAGCACGCTAAAAATTGTAATAATGAAACCACTCGTCAATATAACCCTGATCTACCGATTTTACTCTACCCGTGTCCAAGAGACTTAACCCTCTGGTGACGTTTTAAAATCAACACTTTTTTTTTACGTTTTTTTTGTTTACTTTCAGGGTTATTATTTAATGGCGAACATGTCGATACCTTCAGAAGATTTTCCGTACGTGTGGCCATTCGAACGAGCAAGGTGTATATTTCATGTTGTTGTTTCTGACAGTGGCGCCGTCATTAGTAACGGAAGCATATACGTCACTTTTAAACAAAAAGTTATCGCAAAAGCAAAAACTAAACTTATATGAACACATGTAGGAACATAAACGACGCTTCTGTCATAATTATAATACATAGTAGCTGACACGACAGACGTTGTCCTGCTCCCTTACCACCATCTCTTATTGCGATTTAATAACTGAATAAAATGTTTCAAAAGGAATAGAGTCGCTTATTCATTGGTATGAATAAGCAATCTATTAGGTTGGGGAAAAAGTCTTTTCGTATTTTTTATGAAAATTGAAAACATTTTTTAATAAAGTTTATTTACATTTAACTAAAGTATGTAGGTGCCATTTTGTTCGATAACTTTTTGCCATCTTGTAGGTAGAGACATGATCCCATTACTATAGAAATTTTGGGACTTCTGTTCAAAAAACCACGACAAGTGGTTTTGGCAGTCTTCTCATGATGTTAACCTGACATTGCCTAAAGAATTCTGAAGAGACCGAAACAGGTGGAAATCAGAAGGTGCAAGGTCAGGACTATACGGCTGATGCATTAACACCTCCCAGTCAAACTCTCTTAATTTTTGCTGAGTGGCTAAAGATGTGTGAGGTCTAGCGTTATCATGATGAAAAATCACACCCCTTCTGTTAATTAATTCCGGCCGCTTTCTCTCAACTTTTTGCTTTAATCTCATCAGTTGTTCACAGTAGAGTTCAGAATCGATAGTCCTGCCTGGCGGTAACAGCTCATAATGAATAATACCCTTCCAATCCCACCATACACACAGCATCACCTTGTTGCGGGTTAACCCGGGTTTTGCCAGAGTCTGTGAAGCCTGACCGGCCTTTGACCACGACCTTTTTCGCACGTTCTTGTCGTACGTGATCCACTTTTCATCACCAGTTATAAGCTTCTTCAAAAACGGTTCGCTTTCATTACGTCGTAGTAAAGAATCGCAAATGAGTACACGGTTCATTATGTTTCTTTCAGTGAGATCGTGAGGCACCCAAGTATCGAGCTTTATAGTGTACCCAGCTTTTTTCAAATGCGCCAAAACTGTTTTGTTGTCAATTCCTAATTCTTCAGCTACGTCGTAACTACTGATATGCCGATCTTGCTCCACTTTTTCAAAAATGGCATCCATTTTATCCGTAACAGGGCGACCAGAGCGACGTGCATCTTTCACATCAAAATTTCTTGATTGAAAACGCTTAAACCAAATTTGTGCTACTCTCACAGACACTGCACTAGGTCCATAAACGTCACAAATTTTTTTCGCAGCTTGCGTTGCATTTTTACCTTTTTTGTAGTAAAATTTTAAAATGAATCGAATTTCTTCATTAGATTCACTCATCTTGACAGTAAAAAAAACAAATGAAAATCACACATTTACCTAATTTGAATTTGGAATTATCTTTTGTAAAATTTAAACTTTTTAAAGATATCAAAACCTGCCAGATACTAATGGTATAACCAAAGAGATTTTATTACAAGTTCATACATATTATAATGCGAAAAGACTTTTTCCCCTACCTATTATTCAATTATTGAATCGCAATAAGAGATGGTGGTAAGGCTGTCTTCTTAACAAAGAATATTAAATTCGATTTGGTTTGGCGTAATCTGGTAAATGATGTTTCAGTTTTCTTAAATTTTCTAATTTTTTTTGTGCAAATTTCTTATTTTATATTTCATACGAACCTTCGCCTGACAATAATAAATACAACGTAAAAAGAAATAGCGAAATCCGTCCAGCTATTCACGCGTGACCAAGGGAAATAGGGATTTATTTTTATATGTATATAGGTTGATATAATTGCCTTCTAGTGCATATTAATAAATATGTGTGATCAATAGACTATTTTTCTTTCTTTTTAGGGTTCCGTACCTCAAAAGTAAAAACGGAACCCTTATAAGATCACTTTGTTGTCCGTCTGTCTGTCTGTCTGTCTGTCTGTCAAGAATTTCTATGTCGAGAATGCGTGGAGGTATCAAGCTGAAATTTGAACTGTATACTCAGGTCTACGGTCCCATGAAGTTGTAAAAAAATCAAACTGCCAAGTTTACGTAGAAAAAAGTTACGGCCGTTTATTCAGCAAAAAACGCATATTTCGACACACTCGAGGGAATTAAAATCTATTATATATAGGGTACTTCCATTATATACAGGGAGCTTTTGATTTATCTGCCAGGATTGAAAAGGGTAGTAGTATTACATATGCCGATTTCGATAGTAAATGAAATTTGTGCCCCACGTGTTATTTTTTTTCTCTTAGCCTCTCAACTGTCGACCAGCCTCCTGGAGGTCGATTTCAATCGATTTCAAAAACCGCGCATCTGTCGACCGCCTCCTGGAGGTCGATCTGTCCGGACGTATTTTGAGAGTGTGAAATTAATCTTTAAAACTATACGTGTACAGCTCAAACTTTAACAACGTTTAGGAAAAAATGACAAGGACAGACAGTATCCTCAAGTGCTATTCAACTGGCATCCACTTAACGACAGTTTGTTTATTCAATGGCGCACATGTGTTCGTGAAGGTCACGGCCACCCATTGTGTAGTGTTATTGTTAGTTTTTTGTTTACATTCCTTCAATTGTTTCACGTTTTTTTGGTTTGTAAATAACAGGAGATTGTTAAATTTAACTGTTTTTTAAAATAAACGCAACAGAATTTGCTCCATGACATACAGTTTGAGTGGACGGGTGAAAACATAGCTCATACTACTTTCACCTTATAATTAACATATATTACAAGGTAAAATTGTGCAAAACTATATTTATTCTGTTAGCATATACCATACAAATTTCAACAATACAGTTTTATAAATATCTTTAATACATTTTTTTTTTGTTATCTTTTTTTTAATGCGACGCGGCAATATCGCGAGAGGCCATTTTGGGGGTAACGTATAAAAAATGACAGATGCGCTAAGTAGGTAAGATTTACGGTCGACAGGTGAGAGGATACGAAATAAAATCGCATCATGAAAAGATTAGTTTACTTTGTATGAACCATCCCTCTGTGTCGCAGTCTAGACGGCGTGGTCAATGCGCTCGGGTATGACCCGTGCCGAAAGGCTACGTCATGAGCTGCCAAACGCTTTCCGAATACGGTGATAACCGCGGTAAAGTCAAAGTTTACTCAAACGTTGGGCCGCCCTTTGTAAACGCCGCCGCTTCGCAGCGATGTCTGTCGCTTGATCTCCTGCCGCCCGCCCCCGCACGGGCGGCGCGGCAACAGCGCTCGCGCCGCGAGAAAGAAGGAAGAAAGGATCCAAGGAAACGAAAACAGTGTTAACCGTGATTCGTCCGTGTGTTGACCTAATCATGCCTATACGCCGCAGTTTTACGAAATGTACAAATTTCTCGAAATGGTATGGTATGGTTTCTTGTCGCGAGTGTAAATGCGCACGCAGAATATCTGTACGAAATTCAGTACAGATAGTCCTCGATCAGTTACAGAAAGCGGTAGTGGACTTTTTCCGCAGACATTCCATGGCAAAAAAGTGGTAAAACATGTATGTAGACGTGGATAAATTAGTGGCTAATTGTGATTTTGTGTAAATAATTTGAATGAGCTTTTAAACACGCCAAGTTATTGTAGAACATGTTATGTGACTGCGTTATTTTTGAAAACTAACATCGTAACTAAGTGTTTTTATGATGTTTCCATAAACAAACACATACATTATTCGACGAGCTCGGTGGCGTAGCGGTCAATGACGCGGCTTCGACACCAACGCTCGTGGGGTTGATTCCCACATAGGACAAACATTTGTGTGCATGAACATGTCTGTTTGTCTTGGTCTGGGTATTTTCTATGTATCATAAGTATGTATTTACAAAAAAAACTGTATTTACGTATGTTTATCAGTTGTCTAGTACCCATAACACAAGCTTCGCTTACTTTGGGGCTAGATGGCGCTGTGTAATTTGTCTGACAATATTTATTATTTATTTATTATGATATTAATTTGACAGTTCAAAACCTGTGATAATAAGTGTGATGAAAAGTTCAATGACCTTGATAAGGACAATCATCTGCCCTCCTGTAAGTGTATGTTATTATTACCTATCAGTTTTACATTTGATTACATTTTTTTTACCTATCCTATTTTGATTACAACGCATTTTAAAGGAAATATGCAATTGGGACGACGCTACCTACATACAGCTGTTATTGTTATTATCGACTTCATCTGATAGCGCGGAATGTATTAAGCACTATGAAACCAGTTCATTGACTACGTTATTTATTTTTTCAAAGCTTATTAATGATATTGGGACGCCATATTTCTTCATTAACGTAACAAGTAGGCTTAATACTATCTGCCATTAAATTCCTGGCTAATACAAAAAAAGCACCTTATATATATATATATATATATATATATAGGGTACTTCCCGTTGACCTAGAACTATGAAATTTGGCAAGTAACAAGTCCAGGAATAAATCTCAAAACTATACATTTATAAATAGATCTTAAAAAATAGGGGGTCTATATTTTTTATAGGGTGTCGAAATTTCAAATTGAAACTACTAGTTCAAATGGGGTATCATATGAAAGCGCTTGATGTACACATTGCAATATATATATTTTTTTTTTTGACGCATTATTTCTTATTTATAATGAAAAATATCAAATTTAATAATGATATTATGTACCTATGGAACCCTCGGTGGGCGAGTCCGACTCGCACTTATCCGGTTTTTATTTCTTCTATATAACGACAACGACTATATTTTGACGAGCTCGGTGGCGTAGCGGTCAATGACGCGGCTTCGACACCAACGCTCGTGGGTTCGATTCCCACACAGGACAAACATTTTGTGTACATGAACATGTCTGTTTGTCTTGGTCTGGGTGTTTTCTATGTATCATAATTATGTATTTACAAAAAAAAAATGTATTTACGTATGTTTATCAGTTGTCTAGTACCCATAACACAAGCTTCGCTTACTTTGGGGCTAGATGGCGCTGTGTAATTTGTCTGACAATAATAAATAAATAAAATAATATAAGTATGTTATTAAAGCATGAATAACTGAGTCAGCCTTTTAAAGGTTTTGGGAGACTCGTAACTACGTGATTACCGTCCGGTAATGGGAAAAGTTTGTATTTTTTTTTTATCCCACTAAAGTGGCAAACAAGCAAGTAAGTTCATGGAACAGATGGGAATAACACAAGTTATAAATTATATTGAGACGTTTCAGTTTCAGAAATACCTTTTTTATTATACCACCAGTGTGTCAAACAAGCATACGGCCCGCCTGATGGAAAGCAGTTACCGTAACCTATGAACGCATGTAACACCAGGGGCATCATACACGCGTTGCCGACCCTGTAAAAACCTCTTCACGCGCTTTTTGAAGAACCCCGTGCTGTAGTCCCTTGAGAAAACCTCAACAGGCAGTTCATTCCACAGATTGACAGTTTATGGAGCAAACATTGCATAATGTAAATGGAAGATTGTTGACAAGCCCTGTATAGAGTGGCAAGTAATATTCAAATTCAGTTTATTGGTAATTACAAGTTTGGTTTACAATGATTTGCGATCTCCTGTTAAGTTAAAATAACCTGTATTAGAGGAGTCCCCTCTTCTCCGTGGCAATTTCAATCTTGTAATACAAAACTAATTGAAGGTAAAAATATTTCACAAACTTTATGGTTATATCTACCTACAGTCTTATTCTAATCTAATTCTAAAAACGTATCTCCTTAACATTTATACTTATATAAATTGTGTATGTATGTTCGAGATACAATATGTATGTGTAGTGTGAGTGTTAGTGTTATAATCTATATATATAAAAGAAAGTCGTGTTTGTTACAACACTTATAACTCGAGAACGGCTGGACCGATTGCCATGGTTTTTGATTTGTTGGATTTGTTTCCGTCCCGAATAGCAGAATAACCATACAAAATGTTCGTGGTTGTCGTAGCTGTCAAATGTGACGTTGTCGTACGAGCGTACGCCAAATGTATGCGTGCGTTCAGAAATGTATAATAAGCTCATTATAGAACAAATGTCATAGATTAAAAACAAATGTTAACTCTATTGGTCTCATTTTTACGTCTTGAAAGTTGGCTGTGATTTGTTTTGAAAACAGTTTTGTGGATTTAAATATTTATTGGTTCTAAAATATTTATGCGTGCGTTCAGAAATTTAAATCAAGCTCCATAAATCTATATAATATATAAAATAATGTCGTGTCTTGGTCGGGAAAGTATTAAAAACATTGAAAAATTGACGAAAGAATTAAATAAAAGAAAAAACGTTTTCCCATACAAATAGTGCCAGTTAAAAAGGATTGGAATATTTATTTGATTGTTATGTAAATGTCAAATCGATTGGTCTCACTTTTACGTCGCGAATGTTGTCTGTGATTTGTTTTGTGGATTGAAATATTTATTGTTGTCAATTGGTACTTTTTTTGTGACTTTGTAAAGTACTGAACTTATTATTTACCCACTGCTGGGATACGGGTCTTCCCTCAACCGAAGATGTTTAGAATATACTCCAACACGCTGCTCAACTACGGGTTGGGCCACTAACTTGGCTTAAGGACTGCCATCTAATGATAAACACCAGGACCGACGGCTTAACGTGCCTTCCGAAGCACGGACGAGCTCGAGATAACATAAACTCATCCATGAACAGGCTACAGTTGACGTTGCTTAACTTGCGTGTACAATTAGACTGACACGTGCCTCACGCCATCGTGCTTCTCTATTATTTTCTATTATACATTGTATTAATTTCAAGAAATCATAAATTTTGTTCATATAATATATATGTACATCACGACGTTCATTGACTGTTAGGCGGTACGAAGTTCGCCGGGACAGCTAGTCTATCTATATATATAAAACAAAGTCGGGTTTGTTACAACACTTATAACTCGAGAACGGCTGGACAGATTTTCATGGTTTTTGTTTTGTTGGATTTCTCTCCGTCCAGAATAGCAGAATAACTATTAAAAACATTGGAAAATTTACGAAAAAAATAAAATAAAAGAAAAAACATTTTCCCATACAAAATGTTCGTGGTTGTCGTAGCTGTCAAATGTGACGTTGTCGTACGTGCGTACGCCAAATGTATGCGTGCGTTCAGAAATGTATATTAAGCTCATTATAGAACAAATGTCATAGATTAAAAACAAATGTTCGATTCTCTATTGGTCTCATTTTTACTTCTTGAAAGTTGGCTGTGATTTGTTTTGAAAACAGTTTTGTGGATTTAAATATTTATTGGTTCTAAAATATTTATGCGTGCGTTCAGAAATTTAAATCAAGCTCCATAAATCTATATAATATATAAAATATTGTCGTGTCTTGGTCGGGAAAGTATTAAAAACATTGAAAAATTGACGAAAGAATTAAATAAAAGAAAAAACGTTTTCCCATACAAATAGTGCCAGTTAAAAAGGATTGGAATATTTATTGATTGTTATGTAAATGTCAAATCGATTGGTCTCACTTTTACGTCGCGAATGTTGTCTGTGATTTGTTTTGTGGATTGAAATATTTATTGTTGTCAATTGGTACTTTTTTTGTGACTTTGTAAAGTACTGAACTTATTATTTACCCACTGCTGGGATACGGGTCTTCCCTCAACCGAAGATGTTTAGAGCATACTCCAACACGCTGCTCAACTACGGGTTGGGCCACTAACTTGGCTTAAGTACTGCCATCTAATGATAAACACCAGGACCGACGGCTTAACGTGCCTTCCGAAGCACGGACGAGCTCGAGATAACATAAACTCATCCATGAACAGGCTACGGTTGACGTTGCTTAACTTGCGTGTACAATTAGACTGACACGTGCCTCACGCCATCGTGCTTCTCTATTATTTTCTATTATTCATTGTATTAATTTCAAGAAATCATAAATTTTGTTCATATATATATGTACATCAAGACATTCATTGACTGTTAGGCGGTACGAAGTTCACCGGGACAGCTAGTATGTAATAAAAGAAGATAAATAAGTAAATAATTTTTTCTAGGTCGTTACGGCAGATTGATGGAATGTGGACTTTAACAGGTTTTCAGTTTGTTCGTATGTTAATCGGATTAAATATGTAGAAATTGTGCTTTTACATTGTGTTTCTACACAATGTAAATGCACAATTTCTACATAAGTACAAGAATTGTTTATGTTACGAACTTGTGAAAATGTTAAATCATATTATACCCACATATAAATAAATAAGTCCTAAGTACAGCGGGACGGAGGTCCACCACATATTCCCACCACTGTGTCCCCTGTGTATCCAGAACTAACAGCGGTGACCAAATTGACCAAAAAGGCAATGAAGAATCAAGTCTACTGGGATGAATAAGGGTTGGCGATGGACGATACGACTAAGGGACTAACCACACTTATTCAGCTCTATTCAGCTGTTGTCCATAGAAAACACCGATTTTTAATTACGCATTCGTTCAGCTTTCCGCATCTATTCGATTTTGACAAATACAAGACAAATGTGTTTTTGTCATGTGAATGCTTTAGATAGAGTTGAGCGCTGTTCCGCCGCGTTCAGCCAGTTCCGCCGCGTTTACATTTTTTCCACTTCTCAGTTATCCGGCGCCGTACTCAGAAGATAGAAGCGCTTCAGCGAACTTAACACGTAATCACGACTTTTCAGAATTTTACAAAGTAAGGACAAATGTGTTTTTATCATGCGAATGCTAGAATACGGCGCTGTTCCGCCGCGTTTAGCGCTGTTCCGCCACGTTCGGCAAATAGTATAATCGCATCTCAATTATCCAGCGCCGTACGCAGTAGATAGAATACTTCAGTGCTTCAGTGGAGATAACACGCTATGACGGCTTTTCAGAATATTACAATGCTGTATGCGACTGATAGAAACAGAACTGTATAAAAGTAACCAAAATCATTCAACGAAATGCGAATGCAGGAAAATAAATGTAGTTAGTCCCTAAAAGGGCTCATATTGTATATCACCTGCTTTGTGACTTTCAATCTGCGGATATTAGCAAAACTCCTTTTCTATAACGAATCGTAGGAGCGAGGAAAATAGCAAGAGATCTCATATCGATTGATGTTAGAAAAACATCTGTTTCGTACACGTCCGAATCATTATCCTGGTAATTTTCGTAGGATAGTGACATAAAGAAAGACATTAGCCGCGAACACGCACCACGAAGTTTCATCATCTCGAACTCATAACAGCAATCATTAAACAAACACTCACCTAGTACTACGTACCTTGAAATTTTCGTACTTGTCGTACCGTATTTTTTTATATACTACTAAAGTGGCAAACAAGCATACGCCCCGCCTGATGGAAAGCAGTTACCGTAGCTTATGAACGCCTGTAATACCAGGGGCATCACACACGCGTTGCCGACCCGGTAACAACCTCTCCATGTTGTAGTCTTCGGAGAAAACCTCAATAGGCAGTTCGCTTCACAGCTTGACAGTACGCAGGAGAAAACTTCTCTGGAACCGCACAGTACGCGACCAGTTAGTCTCCAATGTGTGAAGATGAATTCCCTATCGATGGCGAGCAGTGAAAGAGGAGGGCAGTAGAAGGAGGCTTTGGACATCATGTCAAACAATTACGCTGAACACCCCCCATTGTACAATCGGTAGGACACACAAAGGGACGCAAAACCTCTTCTTATTTATAATTTTCAAATTATTTATAATTTTTGAAAGATAAACTTTTATTAGCAAGCAATGATGATGTTTCTAAAATGATAACTTTGTTTCGTTTTAGAAAATTATAATTACGCATCGTTGTCATTCTGACTGACAAGCCCTGTGGTCGAATGGCTAGCAATCTCCACTTTTACTCCTGGGTCGCGGGTTCGTCCCAGCACAAGACAAACATTTGTGTGCATGAACATGTCTGATTGTCTTTATAGTGCGCTTACTCGCACGAACACAACAATACTAGGAAAGTATTTCTTGGCAGTGCTGTGATCTTTATTTTTATACTGCATCACCAGTTGGTGCCTTGATGCCAAACAAGCATGCAGGCTGTTGGATGTCAAGCGTTTACCATAGCTTATAGACGTTTGTAATACAATTAGTATTGCTCATGCGGAGCCATCTCCGCTACAAAAGCAGCATCTTATGTGTGGTAAGTTAAAGAAAGACCAAAGTTATTGTTATTTGGCTGCGGTCTTCTGTGAGTTGTACCTATATACTTTCCCAGTCAGGGGCCCTACAGCCGAAGCTGAAGCCGTTTACCATCGGAATTTTTGAATGCGAAAATGAAATTACTGCTTAGACTGTTGGTAATTATGTTTAGGTCAGCTGGAAGAAAGCCTAGAGCTCTACCAACTATGCTGAAAATGTCTGTCAATAACTTTAAGGTAAGACCATTTTTTGAAATCAAAAAAACCGATGCTATTCGATGATGGTCGGCCTCAGCTTCGGCGGTAGGGCCCTAGGTTGCCTCTATCGCCAGAGCCTCGTTTACTAGTTGATAGGTACAGGTGAGGTTGACTTTGACTCAGTTCGTGCTGCAGACCATCAGGCAAGTGTAAGTCCCTCATGTTGACGTATAGTCAATGAAGCATGTAAATGTATAATTACCGTAGCCTTCGTTTGCAAATTTTCATAAATAACAGGAAATTTGGAAAATCACTACTATACGCATCGCGAGCCCTGAGTTCGTGCTGACATACTTCCATAAAGAATGGTGGAACCTCCACATACCCTACGTATGTATATGGTGTCCCAAAATTAACGCAAGATTTTAATTAAATATAAAACACAGTTTTTAGTTTTCAGTTTGTGATTTTTTTATTGAATTATAAAATCCATAGGATAGGGTTATTACAAATAGGTTTGTGTTCGTGATGAATTTTTGCATTTCATATTTTTTTTACTGCGTTAGTCACAGTGTGGCGTCATCAACCTATTAAGTAACTACAGTACTAAACAAGGATAGGGTTATTTATGGAATAACACAATGGGCAAATGTCCTCTTATTTCTCATTAGATTCGCTGCTAGGCTATATCAGTGATTTGAACTAAGTTGCGTTTGTAAGTACAGATTATACGAATGGATAGGCAGGTAGTTTAAGTTGTAAGAATTCGTAGGTTGAAGTGTCATGCAACGATGCATACTTCACTTATAAAGTTCTGGGATAATGCCAATGAAAGTAAGGTCACAACGATAGATGATCATGCTGCCAAATATGCGGTCCAAACTTTAAAACCGAAATTAGGTTATCTGATATGAAAGGATTATAGTCCACTAGCGACCCGCCCCGGCTTCGCACGGGTGCAATGCTGATACTAAATGTACTACAGAAGGTCTTTGCGCTTTGTCCTATCCAGTCCTTCCCCAGTTATAGGCACACGCCGCCGGCTCCGCGGCCGGTACCGCCACAGCCGTTATGTCCCTGCATTTTAAATGTGTAATATCTTCTAAACTATTCATTTAAATTACATGCTGTGAAGGGCCATATTGATCTATATTAAATGCGCAATGTATTTAAGGTACTTAATTGGATAAGGATTAATTCTGTATTGCTTAAAATCGCTTCGTAAATAAGGCATTATTTCTTGTAAAAAGCAAAGGATAAAATAACGGTTATTGTGTGTTACCACTAAGAGATAGACATATACCATCGCGAACTTTTTTGTAGACCATTTTAAGGTGAACAATACTGTACTACATTATTTTGATCTATCTCGTTGAGTTCAGCCAGCGTTTGCAATGAAAGAGCAAAAAAATGTGTTTATTTACGACATCACATTAGAAACCTCTAAATTATCAGTGTTTTTCTACTATGTTATGCATATATTATACATATAAACTTTCCAGTTGAATCACTCTTTCTATTAAAAAAAACCGCATCATAATCCGTTGCGTAGTTTCAAAGATTTAAGCATACAAAGGGACATAGGGACATAGATAGCGACTTTGTTTTATACTATGTAGTGATTAGATGTAGAGTTACTTATAAATTGAATGGGGGGGGGGGGGGGTTCTCGGGCATTGCAGTGTTCGATAAGACTGACACGCGACCTAGACCCCCTCGCTCTTTACTTACAAGACTTTTCAGGAAAGCTTCCTATCTAAATTATTTATAGTAATTTCCTTCCGGGTGGCATCACTGTGGAACTTCCTGTACACGTATCTATTGCAAAAAATCTAATTGCCGTTCATATTAAACAATGTGATAGACATCGATGTACTCGTACATATATAATTATGTATTTATCGGTGTATATAAATGAAATGTTCCAAAACGTACTTCATACTGAACACTGTGACTGAATCACTATTATCCAAATGTCGCGAACTGCTATATCTTGGTTGTTGTTCTGTGGATTTTTGGAATTGGTGTATGTAAGTACTCTTTTAAACTCACAAAAATTGGTTTGTTGTACCCGAATGGGCCAGAACATACGGTTTCCCTTGACTCACACTACAATCGGTTTCGTCACAGACACACATAGGTAGTTTTTTTTTATACCACGGTGAGCAATCAACCATACGGCCCGCCTGATAGAAAGTAGTTACCGTATCCTATGAAAGTCTGTAATACCAGGGGCATCAGACGTGCAATGCCGACCCCGTAAAAACCTACTCACGCCCTTTTTAAAGAACCCAATGCTGTAGTCTCCTGAGAAACCCTCGACAAGCAGTTCATTCCACAGCTTGTACACAGGAGAAAACTTCCCTGGAACTGCACAGTACATGACCACTTAGGCTCCAATATGTGTGGATGACTTTCCTATTAATGACGAGTGGTGCGACTGTAGAAGGAAGCCGTTGGCATCATGTCAAAAAACTCCTCTGAACACACCCCATTCTACAATCGGTAGAACAGACAAAGGAACGCAAAATCTCTTCATAGACTTTTTAGAAGGGTTTGAACCGTCTGCCAGTTTGGAATCGTCAACAATCCTTACAGCACGCCTTTGAATTGAGTCACAAGGTGCATGCTGGTAGATACCAGCATGCACCTTTTGACTACCTGTGGCACCTTGTGCTAGGCGCTCCCACGCGTAGATGACAACCGTACTCCATATGCGGCCGTACTTGATCTTTGTAAAGCAGAAGTCTTTGCCGCGGGTTAAAATACTGCTTCGCCCTGTTGAGCACACCTAGTTTCTTCGACGCCAGCTTGACCTTCTCCTCCAGGTGACAATGAAACTGGACGTCGCTGGAGAATTCAACTCCAAGAATCCCAATAATTTTAGCGATGGTAAGTGGTGTGGTCTGGAATTAAGGCGCCACAGCAAAAGGGATTTTCTTAGGGGTGAACGCGCAGATTTGTTTTTTGCGGGACGTCAGCATTCATATCCATGCCATCTACAACGGGTCTATTGCTTCTGCTGGACCCTTTCGCATAAACCCTCTGGTGTACCTGAGGGTTTATGAGGGTTTCGAAATTGCCTGCATACGGTCTTCCGTATGCAGGCAATTTCGAAAGAAGACTACGGTGTCAGACCCGATCGAACGCCTTCGCGAATAGGTACTTGGTTTCGTGCCTTCTGCGTCTAACGGCTCCCTGCAATCTATACTAATATTATAAATCTGAAGAGTTTGTTTGTTTAGTTGAACGTGCTAATCTCAAGAGCTACTTATTCGATTTAAAACATATTTTTTGTAGGATATCATCACGCTACGACTAATAAGAGCGGAGCATCAAGGACAAATGTTGCAAAAACGGGAACAATATTCCTTTTGATAGTTTCCGTTGCGTGCAGAAAAACCTAAAATTATAAAATGTTCCTAGAGAAATGGTATCGTCAACGAGTATATATCGACGGCGGAAAGCGAAAACGTCCTAGTCCACAAAATATGATTTTTTTTTATTGCACTGTTCGAATCAGTAAAAAAATTTGCATCAAATGGTCCGGGTCCCATAATTCTACGATGAATAGATATAAAATTAACATTTTGAAAAAACAGGTTTTAACTTAAACGCCTGCATTCAAAAAGGCTGTAAGCTACAGAAAAAACCAGTAATAACTTCTACAATGTCGATTACAACATTTTCGTTTTCCGTAAAAAAAAGATGTATGTTGGTTACGCTCTTTGTAATGCTGGCTCCAGTACGTACTACTACGTTTCATTTTCGAAAATACGTACCGTTACTTTCCATAAAAAAAACATAATGTTTTTTAAAATATCAATGTTACCAGGTACAGAAGCTACAGAAATTCATATCTATGAGATTATTTTCATTCTTCCTACAGCTCTAGTTCATGTATTCTGCTTACCACGTTCTCGCGTTTCAGCTCCATAGTGCAACTACAGCGTTTTAACATTCTGTAAAAATAGTTCAAAATGTCGTAGTCAACAAAATTAAAAAAAAAAACAATTGTTAGAATGACATTTGAGAGTTCGAATTATATTTAGAAAATAATAACAAGTCTAATATCAAAAAAATGTGAGTCTAAGTTAAAAAACACGCTAGTTATGATTTTTTGAAAAAAGTGTAAAAGTATTTTGGCTCTGGTGAACATTTTATTTTTTGTGGTTGACTACGTTTTCGCTTTCCGCCGTCGATATGTAGTGTAATATTTTTTTCAAGTGCCTGCAAATTATACCAGAGAGAGCAGAGTTGCACTATGCTAACGAATCGCATGTCCGCGATGTTTTTGTCAACATACGCAGGCAGCAAAGAAGAGGCAAATATGTGGCAAATATTGGAGGAACTCTTTTACAATCATGGGGAAACAATCTTACGGTATGTCAGTAAATACGATTACGTTTAACAACATAATATATTCCTAAATATATTTCCACAGAAATCACATAATGTTCAGTACTTTGGAATTATTAATAGGCAGAACTTTATATATAAGTATAAGTATTATATAACGAACATTGTACACATTTTTAATCTTCAACGTCTCCACCTGAACAACAGAATAAGTAATACTACTACGTACAGTATGGCCACTCCCTGCCGCTCTCAGCAGGTGACCTCACCTCCCCTCGGAGTCGAATGTGGAACTGATCACAAGAGCTACCACACGGCACCGCGTATTACGAAATTCTCAAATAAACTTTTAAATGATACAATGTTTTAAATGACTGCTTTTTTCATTTGATAATCACTTTATTTTTTCCAGTTTCAATAAAAAACATCGGACGCGCAGCATGCGCCACCATAGCGAAATTTATTTATTTTGGCCACTTTTCCGAATTGATATCGGAAAACCAAGGTCACTTTACGTTTCTACTTTTTGATGCTCTACACTTACAGGAATCCGAAGTCAGAATTTCGAAATTTTGAGTTTCATGGCAACGGACGGACAGACAGATCGACCGGACGATTTTATAAGCTCAATAAATTTCGCTGAATATTGCATATTCGTTGAAATTGATTCGACAGTTCGTCATTTTTTGCTTTTTTGGATGTTGAATGTTGATATATTCACCACATTTTCAATAAACAATCACGACAATAAATTGTATTATAATAACTAATTACAACCCGCGTAAAACATTTAGTGTAGCACGGTAACGTAACTTGATTTAATGCAGTTAAAATAAACGTTGAGAGATATTTGTTATTACAATATTACTTACATTATTTAAAGTATAACTGCCCCCTTACCACCATCTCTTATTGCGATTCAATAACTGAATAGATTGGTTATTCATACCAATGAATAAGCGACTCTTGGGGGCTGACGTCTTTCGTCACAGCGCGCTGTACCTACTTTGTTATGCAGTCAACCCTAAAGCATCTACGCACACATTTCTACGTATACCAGACATAGTCTGTTTATGTAGGAGTTTTTTTGTATGGAGTGGGCAGGGTGTGCCTGAACTCTCATTTTCATGCACGCTGTTCCGTTTCTTTATTTCATGGTTGAAAACCACCAAGTACGTCCTTACTAAATTATAAGAATGATTTTACGAATAATTAAATAGATATGAATGCGCAGGAGATACTAATATAATAATAATAAATTATAATCCGTCCCTCTTCTGTAATAGCCCGGTATTTAGTTCATCGAGATCTCACCTCCATAGCCCATTTATTTTCCATTCTTCTTTATCGCTTCACTCTTGCCAGAGTGGTCATGGTCATCATGATGTGGCAGCAGCTCGCCTCACGACGTCTCGCCACCTCTGCCTGCTGGTCGTCAATCGGGCATATTCGTGTAATTTTCCAATTACACTTTGAAATAATCTCAACGCCTGCCGAGACCTGCTCATGGGTATATCGTTCCATTGATATATCCTGGAGCGGGTCACGGCGGGCATACAACATTACATCAAACTTCTCAAAGGGGCCTCTGCGAGTTGAATCCATATCCCCGCGCACGCCTATCAAATGACCGGGCTTGACCCGTGAATTAAGAGAGATAAATAATAATAATAAATATGAGTAAGTACTCGTAGAAATGACGTTCTGCATACAACTTTTCCACCAACAATGTTTTGGTGAATATCCATATTCATACCACCAGGAAACGGATCCCCCATCAAAGGCCTCTGAGTTAGTTTAACGACTGTTATCTAATGACAACAACTGGGACGGCTTAATGTGCCCTCCGAAGCATGACAAAGGAATTAGCATAATACGTTCAATTTGCTGTAATAGGTTGTAATATAATGTATATTTATTTTAACAAAAGAATGAATGATGAATAGTAACTTTTGATGAATGAAATAAATATGTTAGGAGTGGTATCACTGGAACCTCCACTTTGAACCCTATAGCACATCGCGCATGCGGTGTATATAGTATACAGTGTGTCCCAGTATACATTGTAACCCTTAAAGTGGGTGAAAATAGATAAAAAATTATCAACAAAAAAACATTAAAAAAAATAAACATATAATAATATGTTTTCTATATTTTTTTTTTCATGAATTAATATTTTTATTTTTTACTAAATACTACGTATATTGAAAAATTCAGTGAAAAAAAAAATGACTAAATGCACAGTTTAGGTGTATGTAACGACACTTTTTTGCTTGCTATTTGAAATCGATCGATTACTTAGAAAGAAATCGTTATTTAAGATAGAGAAAAACAAAATACTTAATTCATGAAAAAAGAATGGAAAAATGTATTTTCTGTCATTTTAACCGACGAAAAAACGGAGTAGGTTCTCAATTCGACGCTTATATATTTTTTTTTTTTATGTATGATCATGCACAACTTCTTGTAGAGTAGTCCGATTTTGATAATTCTTTTTTTAGTGGAAAGGGTATACCCCAAAGTTGGTCCCATATAAATTTGGAAAAAAAAAATCAACTCTAAAGGTAGGAAAACAGAGGATGATTGATTGTTCACTCACTGATTGTAATGAAAAGACCACGCATAACTTTTCACAGAGTAGTCCGATTTTGATAATTCTTTTTTTATTGGAAAGGGTATACCCCGAGGTTGATCCCATATAAATTTCGAAAAAAATGTCAACCCAAAGAGTAGGAAATTAGGGGATGATTGGTTGTTCACTCACTGATTGTGATGTATGACGCATAACTTTTCACAGAGTAGTCCGATTTTGATAATTATTTTTTATTGGAAAGGGTTAGTCCCAAATAAATATGGAAAGTAAGTCGGGACCTATATGTGCTCTAAATTCACTAAGCCTCCATTTCTAGAATGGGTCCCGACTGCTACATGTTTTCTTGTTTTATGGGTTTTTCATTTTCAAATTACACAGAAAAGCATTCGGGTTTTTTAGTTTTTTAAATTACCGTTTTTATGTTATGTTTTTTAGTTTTATTTATTTTGATATATGCAATGTCGCTCTCACAGTAAATACATATATTAGATATGTATTTTTTATTATGACTTTATATACTTTTTAGGGTTCCGTACCTCAAAAGGAAAAACGGAACCCTTATAAGATCACTTTGTTGTCCGTCTGTCTGTCTGTCTGTCAAGAATTTCTATGTCGAGAATGCGTGGAGCTGAAATTTGAACTGTATACTCAGGTCTACGGTCCCATGAAGTTGTAAAAAAATCAAACCGCTAAGTTTACGAAGAATAAAGTTACGGCCGTTTATTCAGCAAAAAACGCATATTTCGACACACTCAAGGGAATCAAAACCTATAGGGTACTTCCCTTTGACCTAGTACTATGAAATTTGGCAAGTAACATCGTTATAGACTACAAGTACAAGAATAAATCTCAAAACTATACATTTGTAAATAGATCTTATATCTTCCGTTTTTCCTTTTGAGGTACGGAACCCTAAAAATAGGGGGTCTATATTTTTTATAGGGTGTCGAAATTTCAAATTGAAACTACTATTTCAAATGGGGTATCATATGAAAGGGCTTGATGTACACATTGCAAAATATATTTCATTTATTTTTTTCGACGCATTATTTTTTATTTATAATGAAAAATATCAAATTTTATAATGATACTACGTACCTACGGAACCCTCGGTTGGCGAGTCCGACTCGCACTTGTCCGGTTTTTTATTTTGACGTACCCAGTGTCACTCTCACAGCAAATACGAATCTAACGACACCTCTCAAGCTAAAATCCATCCAGCCGTTCAGGCTGCAGAGCGTGCCAAACAATTATACATACATACATACTCTCGAAAAACATAACCCTCCTTCTGTCGCAGTCGGGTAAAAAGTTAGCAATGCCTGGGGCAATTGTTATTAATATTTCAAGGGTTCGAGTGATACTACTCAAAACATCATTGTACATACTGCGACCTGCCTGCCTGCGAGTGAGTGAAGTCACCAGAAAGGAAGGAGTTGCGAGTATTACTATAGTACCTACCTAATATAGACGTAGTACAAAAAAAAAACTACATCGAATGTTACTTAACTGATGTTTAAAATATTTTTTTACCCGACTGCGACAAAAGTTATGTTTTTCGACACTCTCTCTCGAAAAACATAACCCATGTTTTTTGAGAGTATGTATACTATGTATGTATGTATGTATAATTGTTTGGCACGCTCTGCAGAACAGCTGGATGGATTTTAGCTTGAGAGGTGTCGTTAGATTCGTATTTGCTGTGACTGCTGTGAGAGTGACACTGGGTACGTCAAAATAAAAAAAAATAAAAATGGCGGATTTTTGGCGCCAAGTTCAAATGCAAATGCGCGCTGCAGTCTGGACGGCTCGATGGATTTTAGCTTGAGGGGTGTCATTAGATATGTATTTACTGTGAAAGCGACATTGCATATATCAAAATAAATAAAACTAAAAAACATAAAATAAAAACGGTAATTTAAAAAACTAAAAAACGCGACTGCTTTTCTGTGTACTTTGGAAATGAAAAACCCCTAAAACAAGAAAACATGTAGCAGTCGGGACCCTACATGTGCTCTAAATTCACTAAGCCTCCATTTCTAGAATGGGTCCCGACTGCTACATGTTTTCTTGTTTTAGGGGTGTTTCATTTCCAAATTACACAGAAAAGCAGTCGGGTTTTTTAGTTTTTGAAATTACCATTTTTTTTATTATTGTTTTAGATGCACCTCGTCTTATATGAATATCTTCACAATGAATACAAAAGGACATTTGTAGAATTTCATTTGAAAATATGCGATTTGATAAATTCTGATCCTTACATTGGGAAATCAGTGAAAAATGCCGGTATTCGTTCATGTCCTATTAGTCCGGTAAGTAGCAATTTAAAAGAATGTATAGTATTTATAGCAGTGTTTTTCAACCTTTTTCTTGATGCGACCCCCCTGGTATAAAAAAATATTTCGCGACCCCCTTGACCCTTCGGTTTTTTTTATCATTTATGTGTGTATGTTACTGAATTACCAATATTCATTCCATACAACGTATTTATGGTCTCCATGATTAGGATATAAGTACATACTTATCGGATATAAAAACACTTACAATTACGTACATCGGATACGTCGCCATACGGTACGTACGCACGACTAATGCCGATGCCTGCCGCCCGGCGAGTGTGGAGTGGTGGTGGTGGCGCGTTGTTGAGAGTGAACGAGCGAGCGGAACACAACGAACGATGCGGGGGAGGGGTGCGGGACGATGCGAAGCGATACTCGCTCGGTTCCACGTCAACAATCAATTGTTTAACGACCGTTAGAAATTGTTTTTAACTTATTGTAATAATTACGCATTTGTAGTGATTTGTCATAGTTTAAAATGGATAAATTCCTGAAAAGATCAACAGAACCGTCAACTTCTGGTGATAGTAGTGGAAGTAAAATAAAGAAAAAACGTCTTTATGATGACAATTATTTGAAATTCGGGTTTACTGTGATTGACAATAAACCACAGTGCGTTATTTGCTTTGAAACTTTATCAAGAGAAAGCATGAAGCCATCGAAGTTAACACGCCACCTTAACACAAAACATCCAAATGAAAAAAATAAGCCCGTGGATTTTTTTGAGAGAAAATTGCAAGCTCTTCAACATCAAAAAACTGGTATAGTACAAATGTCCAACCTAAATGAGAAAGCGTTGCTGGCTAGTTATCGAGTAGCTTTTCGTGTGGCTAAAGCAGGAAAACCTCACACTATTGCTGAAAATTTGATTTTACCAGCTATATTAGATATAGCAGATGTTATGTTTGGGAAACCAGAGGTTGAAAAACTCAAAAGTATACCTCTCTCTGACAATACCGTTCAACGCAGGATAAGCGATATGGCCACTGATGTTCGTGATCAAGTCATAGAAAAAATAAAGGCTAGTACTTTTGTATCTTTGCAATTTGACGAATCCACGGACATTGCGGGTTGTGCGCAGTTTGTAGCTTTTGTGCGTTTTGAATCCAGCGATGAATTAATAGAAGAAATACTATTTTGCAAAGCCCTTCCCACAAATACTACAGGTCAGTGTTTGCATAAGATGTTCCTTGAAGCTACGCAAGATATGGATATCGATTGGGCAAATAAATGCATTGCTATTTGCAGCGACGGAGCAAAAGCGATGACTGGTGCGAAGAGTGGATTTATTGCTAGGCTGAAAGAACAGATGCCAAACGCTTGTTGGGTGCATTGCTTTCTCCACCGCCAAGCTCTTGCGGCCAAAGCCTGCCCACAGGAATACAGCCAAGTTCTAAATATTGCTATAAAGATTGTAAATTCTATTAAAGGAAAAGCGTTGCAGACACGATTGTTTCGGATTATTTGTGAAGATATGGGGGCACTCCACCAAAATTTACTTTACCATACAGAGGTTAGGTGGTTGTCAAAAGGTAAAGTACTGGCCAGAGTTATGGAACTTCGTGCTGAACTTTTAATATATTTACAGCAGGCAAAGTCAGAATACTCTGAATTCATTTGCGACCCGGAATTTCTTTTGAAATTAGCTTTTCTTTCTGACTTATTTGAGCATTTAAATATCTTGAATAAAAGTCTTCAAGGGCGAAATGAAAATGTCATCACTGCAAAAGACAAAATACGTGGCTTTACAAAAAAAATTGACTTGTGGTCGTCGTCTTTGAACCAAAATAACTTTGAAGCTTTTTCGTCGACACAATCTTTTACTGAAGAAGTCGGTTGTGAGGTGAACATCAAGACATATATACCTGGTATGAAAATGGTGTTAGATAATTTGAAAGAAGAATTGTGTCATTACTTCTCAGAGCAAGAGATATCGGAGAACACTGGGCAGAGGTGGATCATAAACCCATTTTTAAATGCAGCTATAAATGAGGCTAGTTTACCAAATAAGCTCAAAGAGAATCTGTTAGAAATATCTGCCGATGGGATGTTACACCTGGAATTCAAGTCTTCTAATTTGGATACCTTTTGGCTAATGAGAAAAACAGAATACCCGGAATTGACAACTGAGGCTTTGAAGTGTTTGATTCCATTTGCCACCTCGTACTTATGCGAATTGACATTTTCATCGATGGCCCAGATAAAAAGTAAGCAAAGAAATCGCTTAAATTTGGAAAACGATTTAATTCTATGTGTCGCAAAAACAGATCCACGATGGGATAAATTAATCAATAAAAAACAAGCTCAACCTTCGCATTAACGCGCGTCGTCGTATTTTTTGTTTATAACATATTAAAATGTTTACGAGTTTGTTATGTTATGTTGTTTGTTATATCCTTTTGTTAAAATTATCTTACAGTAAGAGTAATTTGAAAGTTAGAGTCTTACTTAATAAATAAATATTAATTGTCTTTATTGTTTTTTTTTTCTAAAGTACCCGACCTCTGGCGACCCCCCTACAGAAGCTTCGCGACCCCCCAGGGGGTCGCGACCCACAGGTTGAAAAACACTGATTTATAGTATATATAGTATAGTATTAGTTGTACCCAATTAACTAACCATAGGCCGCGCATAGGACGACGAAGCGTTGGACGCCCTCCTTTTAGATGGTCCGATTACCTTAAGAAAACGGCTGGAAGCGGCTGGATGAGGAAGGCCGAGGATCGTATTTGGTGGAAAGCATTGGGGAAGGCTTATATCCAGCAGTGGATAGATACAGGCTGACGATGATGATGATGATGAATTAACTATACCACTGTACCGCTGTTTTCGAACTGAGAACAAAATTAAATGGTTAGTGAACAATTATGGAAACTATTAAAGATATTTAAATTATATGTCATAAGCAATATTATCGAATGTTGCTTGTTGAATCAAGACCAATGTCATTTGAGATTAATTTTTGTTATGTTGTGGTGTTCAGGTCGACTTAATAAAAATAATAAATGGTACAACATTACATCAAACTTCTCAAAAGGGCCTCTACTCTAGGATCCATATCCCCGCGCACGCCTATTAAATGTCCGGGCTTGACCCGTGATAAAAAAAGAGACGATAAAAATAATAATAAATATTTTATATTTAATATAAATTTACACAGCGCCATCTAGTGCCAAATTAAGCGGAAAACTTGTGCTATGGGTACTAGACAACTGATAAATGTTCTACATTTTTTTTTAAATACACACTTATGACCAAGACAAACAGACATGTTCATGCACACAGATGTTTGTCTTGTGCGGGATCGAACCCGCGACCTCGGAGTCATGGTAGCCATTGCTATCGATTCGTCCACCGGGCTCGTCATTCGTTTAAGTGTGATCAATGTGTTAGAGAATTTCACCTTCACCCATCTACTTAAAAACCTGGCGTTGGTCGAACGTGTAACCATGTAACCTCCAACTCAGAAATTCAATGTTCAAACCCTAGAAGCGGCTGCCATTTTTTTAACTTTTATTCAAATGAATAATTATTAATTATAAAATAAATCGAATAATTCAAAATTTAATCAATCAATTTATTTAGAACATTATATTTTAAACATGTTGAACGCGGTTAGGTTAACATCGAAAACCAAGCAAATGTCATTTTCAAATGAAAATCATAAAATAATAATAATCCAGTACGGTGTACATAATCTTTTACTATTAGGATAAAAGCCGGATAGTTGCCTCGGGCGGATACATGCCTTAGGTTAGGAATATAAGTTGTATTGGAGCTTTACTAGATACAATAAGAAGTGACGCCCCGCAGGCATCAGTGCGGCGTGCGGCGTAAGCTATCGGAATAAGCATACGCGTTTTGACCGTGTGAGCAAAAATATTCCGCGGCGAAACTTTGGCCGGCGTTATAATTATATTGGTAAGTAATTTCTATTGAATATTTTTATTACTGATCGTTGTTTCAGTTACATTGTTTATTATGTATTATTTCAAAATATTTTTTATTTATTTGGTAAATAAAAAAGGAAACTATCCGCTTCAAAAAGGACTTACTTTCGCGGATAGTTGCCCCTATATTGACAAAAAAAATTTTAACAAGCAGATTTTTTTTTGTTGTTTTTAAGACTAACTTTTTATCGTTTTAAATACAATTTGTTGTAAATAAAATAAATACCTACTTAACTGTTATATATGTTTATTCTAGACAAGCAAATGCCTCGCTAATATATGCGAAAACCAGCCGTGGTGCCACGCAAAATAAACTGGACAGAAGAAAGAACTTACCTTGGAAGATTTGAGACAAAAAAAGATGTATCATTGAAATTTCTCGAATTGAAGCTCGGAGAAGCCGGTTTTCCTCCACACAGAATTGTGATTCGCCAATTAGCTTATCAGTTTGCCGAAAAGTTGGGATTAAATCACATTTTTAACAATGAGAGTAAAATGGCTGGACCGCAATGGCCAAAAAGTCAGTCGTGTGCACGCACTCAGTGACGTTGCGCGTTTCTATAGTTATTCCCACTTGCTACATCTAAACCGGTTCTTATAGTGATGGGAAAGTTATCCTTTGATATCGATATTACCTAGTCATGGATCGTTACGTTACAAGATCAAACTCTTTCGGTAAACGCAATCTGGAATACGAAGATGTCGATGGTGAATGGAAAATCCCCAGAAGAACTTCACCCCCAGGCAAGTCAAAGAAATCGGAAGCAGTGAAGACATCAAACTCGTTTGCTGCTTTGCAATCTTTGCTAACTCAAGACTCAACGCATAAGGCTATACCAACCGACCGTTCTCATGATACTAATACCTCAAGGAAAAGGTTTGGAGCTGTTCCTCCCATCATATTAGAGATGAAATCGACATGGACACACGACTATATCAAGACACTTGTGCTGAAGTATACCAAGAACTTCGCTTTGCAATACAAAGGTACAACAAAATTATTGTTTCTTGTCATTCCCCGGGCTGTCATCAAGCCGTCAAGGAGGGATTTCGTGACGAGGGGCTGGCTTTTCACACTTTTCCTCGTAAGGATGAAAAAATGTATAAGGCAGTCATATTTGGGCTTCCTGGTTATATTGAAGACTCCTTGAAAGAAGAACTTGAGTTACTGGGGTTCAAAGATACGTCAATTCGTAAAATGAAAGTATCTGATGAAAACAAAGCACAGTGCCCGCCTTTCTTAGTTCAGTTACCAGCTGGCTGCGACTTTGCAAGATTTCGACAAATCAAATACATCAGCAATTGCGTCGTCCAAATTCGCAAATTTCAAGCGAAGAACATGTACGGAACACAATGTTATAGATGTCAAGGTTTTGGACATTCATCCCGAAATTGCAATTTAGCACCACGATGTGTTAAATGTATTCAGCCACATTCTACAGCAGAGTGCCCCAAAAAAGACAGAACTGAGTCAGCACAGTGTTGCAACTGCAATGGAAGCCATCCTGCAAATTACAGACAATGCACCGAGCGACAGAAATACGTAAAGATCATACATGAACGCCAACTGCACGCTAAGGAAATACGGAATCAAAGAAGCAATCTAAAGACAAACTCCACCAACGGGCGAGCCTGAACATCGTTGCATCTACTGGAACTTGGAATACCGCAGAGCTCAGTGCAGAAGCGTAGTATAGAAAAAACTTACCACTATAAAATCTATCAAGAGTAAATTTTTGGCATGCACAAATATGATGGATAAGGTGATACTCGTTCTGACTCACCTCGGTCATTATGTCTAATAACTCACCTAGTTTACTTGTATTATACTGGAATGCTGACGGCATCCGTACTAAGGTCACTGAACTCCTGGATCTGGTAAGCGAGTTTTCTGTTGACATTATAGCGCTATCTGAGACTAGAATTTCCCCTTCTTGCAAACTTGTTACTCCTGGTTTCATTACCGTCAAGATAAAAAGAAGGATGGTCGTGGACAAGGGGTAGCTCTTCTGATTCGTTCCGACATATGCCATATTCCTATTTTGGATTTGAATACTCAAAATTTAGAGTGCATAGGTGTCCAAATCAATATATCAAACCGCAACGTGACAGTATTTTCTTGTTATCAATCCCCTAATTTACCTCTTTTGCACAGGGATCTCGACCTTGTTCTCAATATCAATCCAAACACACTTGTTATGGGCGACTTAAACTCGAAACACCCCTACTGGAATAATAGCTGTTCTAATGCACACGGCAAAACGCTTTATGACCATATGATTAAACAATGACTATGAAGTGTTAGCACCTTCAAGTCCCACATTGACTCATTATTGTGGCACACATAAACCCTCCACTCCAGACGTTATCTTAGTTAAAAATATGGGCAATACTACGGACCCAAATATTTTAGTTCGTCTATCTTCAAATCACCTACCAGTATTTTTCACTATAGAAGGGGCATATAGTAAAAGGACTAAAATTAACTTTAATTATAGTAAAGCTGATTGGAAAGGATACAGATCTCACCTAAATAACAACTTAACTTTAAATTCTAACACCTTTAATTCTCCAGCCAGTATAGATTCCGCGATTGAACACATCACTACAACAATCTTGGATGCTAGAGACAAGTACATGCCAGTAATTGAGACAAATGCAACTGCCACAAAGTTACCTAGACGTATCCAAAGCGACATTAAAATAAAAAATCGCATCCGTAGGCTTGCATTAAAAGAAACTGATCCTATCGTCAAACGTTTATTATTCGCTAAAGTAAATGAATTACAATATAGTATTAAAGCCAAGATCCGAAACCTAAATGATGAAAAGTGGAATAAGAAACTCAGCAGTGTAAACAATCCCAGTAATGATTTCTGGCGTCTATGCAAATCAATTAAACATAGCCCTCCAGCTTTCCCTCCACTCAAAGGCCCACAAAATACCATTCTGTCGTCAGTTCAAGAACAATGCGAAGTTTTAGCTGACAGTTTTGTGGAGAACATGAACCTTACAAGAAACTCTGTCAGTGATTTATCAACTGAATCAGCCGTCAAGGAATCAATTGACCGATTAAATAGCAGCGTTAACACTCAATCAGCTCTACCACTTGTTCGACCTGAAGAAGTACGAAAGGTCCTAAATAAATTAAAGCTTCGTAAATCTCCGGGTATAGATGAATTAACTAATGGTTTACTCATAAATTTATCTCAGAAGGCAGTAGTTTACCTGACTAAAATCTTTAATGGTTGTCTTACAATTGGTTATTTCCCATCATACTGGAAGTTTGCAAAAGTTATAGCTTTGAAAAAGCCTGGCAAAGATCATAGTATTCCTTCGAATTATCGCCCTATCAGCCTTCTCCCCAGTTTAGGTAAAATATTTGAATCCCTCATTTTGTCATGTCTCCTCAAAGATACTGAACAGATACTACTAAATGAACAATTTGGCTTTCGTAAATCCTATTCCACTACTCAGCAACTCGCTAGAGTCTCTGAACACATTGCTCACAATCTCAATGAAGGCAAATCAACGGGTATGGTCTTGTTAGATGTTGAGAAAGCTTTCGATACGGCCTGGCACGAAGGCTTACTTCACAAGCTAATTACAAATAATGTTCGAATTTCCTCAGTGAAACTCATCCAGAACTACTTAGCAAATCGCTCGTTCTCAGTATACTTAGGAGAAATCTTTTCGAATCCCAAATTGATACAGGCTGGTGTCCCTCAGGGTTCCATTTTGGGTCCCTATCTCTTTATCTTGTATCTAAATGATATACCCAAACAACCACGAACTAATCTTGCAATTTATGCAGATGATACAGCAACATGCACCTCAGATGCTGATGTAGATCTAATTATAGGCCGAATACAATTATCTCTCGAAGTTTTAGATGATCACTTTAGGAGATGGAAGCTCAAACTTAATGCAACCAAAACAGAAGCTATTCTTTTCACGAATAAGCGATCACTTCCATCTAGATTAATCAAAATTAACGACCACCTATTCCTTGGAGTAGAACCGTAAAATACTTAGGAGTTATCCTTGATGATAAAAATAACTGGAATAAGAATACTGAAACACTATGTATCAAAGGTACGAAGGCTATTAATGTATTGCGTCCAGTATTCAACAGAAAGGCCAAAGTCAGTCCAGAAACAAAACTTTATTCCACTCTCGTAAGACCTTGCTTAACGTATGCTGCACCTGCCTGGAGCAGTATAACTGATTCAAATTATAACAAAATACAAATTATCCAAAATAAAGCACTTAAAATCTCATATAATACACCATTTTATACAAATTTGAAAAAATTACACTTAAAAATCAAATATCCTTTCATAAAAGATTTTGTATTAAAAGTTTCACGTAAATTCTACTTACATCGTAACCCCAAACATCAAAATTCATTAATTTCAGCAATAGGTAAAAGCAGATTAGATACGTTACGTTATTCTCGACATTACAGTCGATATCGTTTACCACATCACTATTTCTTAGGTGAGTAACGGAGGCTCGCTTACCAGATGAAGAACCGCGTCCGTTCGCGGCGTCTTGATTGCATTTCTACCCTCTTACGTGTAGTAATGCAAATGTTAACACAAGTATAATTGTCATGTTTAGAATAGAAATTTATTGTTATCCTTATAATATGTATTTATAATTAAGTGTTAATTCATAATATCATTTTATCATAAAGTGTTGTGTTAGTTTATAACAAGTCAAAATGTGTAAAGTCGCCACTAAGACTTTCATTGTTTACCTACTTATAAATTGTGTACATTTTGGAAACCGTTAACAATGATGATAAATGTTCGAAAAGGTGAGTCAGCCTAATGATCTATTTTTCTTTTAAGTGTATTGCACCTAGAATAAAATCTTTTTGTAATACTTTTACTATTATGTATTTGTAAATAAAGACATTTTAAAATAAAAAAAAAATCAAGCAATGGCCAAAAAAACTTTCTTGAAACAAATCCTGAAATAGTTTTGACAAGCTGAGGGTTTATCAATTGAAAGAACGAAGGGTCTCAACAAAACAAAAGTTTATTTTAGCAATTTTTTTTTTCAAATTCTTACCAACTATTTTAACAAAGCCAGATAGAATATTTAATGTGGATGAAACCGGTGTCCAACTCAATAATAAAATTGGTAAAGTATTAGCTAAGAAAGGTGCTAAAGTAGTAAAATCAGTTACTTCCGGTGAAAAAGGAGAATCAATGACTGTTGTTGCTTGTTGCAACGCTATTAGTGATTTTCTCCCACCGGTTTTGATTAACTGACGTAAATAAGAAACCAGAATTCAAACAGGGTCTTCCGCCTGGTTGAGAACCAGGCGGAAGACCCTGTTTGAATTCTGGTTACATGCAAAAGAAAGCATACATTACCTCAGAGCTTTTTTATAAATGGCTGACTGGACATTTTATTCCACGCAAACAGCCAGGAAAGGCATTACTGATTTTGGATGGTCATTCATCGTACTCAAGTGCTGTCAATATGCTAGAAAGTGCTCGGGGCAATGCAGCACGAAGAGGTCCGGTGACGCGGATGCAGCATAGATGGCATAGATGCGGGACTGTTGAAAGTTGTTGTAGATCCGGGTCGGCTGTCGTTTATCAATTTTAAATTTATAATGCTTATATGTTTGCAACGTTTTTTTTTAATTTTAATAAATGTTTTTCACTATTTTGTAGGTCTTCTTCTTAGCTTGAAAAGGATATATATATATTGTAACTGATTAGTAACTTTTAACCACTGTTTCAATCAAATATTACGGAGTACGGCAATAACAACCCACACTATTTGAATGCTTCGTTCGTACGCATACCTATGCCTCCTGTAACATACTACGCACCGTCGATCGCAGACGACGACTAACGAGCCATGGGTGGAGATGCTGTCAATGCAATGTGAATTGTGATCGACCCACTTAGATCAAATTAGGCAGCCCTAAGGGAGTCGGCCCTTACCACCAACTCTTATTGCGATTCAATAACTGGATAGAATGCTTATTACGTATAATATATACCAATAATAATTATTATTATATACCAATGAATAAGCGACTCTATTCTATTTGAAATATTTCTATCCAGTTATTGAATCGCAATAAGAGTTGATGGTAAGGGGGCTGATGATTCGTAAACCCGGACATATACGGATAGAGTAATATCGGTCGGCCAGCAGTTCATTGCGGAGCTATCACTACGTTAAAAATTGTAATAATGAAACTAGTCCTCAATGTAAAGCTGCTCTACCGATTTTACTCTACCCGTGTCGAAGGTTCTAGTGACGTTTTAAAATCAACACTATTTACTTGTTTTTTTTGTTTACTTTCAGGGTTATTATTTAATGGCGAACATGTCAATACCTGCAGATGATTTTCCATACGTGTGGCCATTCGAAAGAGCAAGGTGTACATTTCTCATTGCTCTTACACACAGCGACGCCATCCTCGTTAACGCAAGCATATACGCAACGTTTAAACAAAAAATCATGGCAAAAGCTTAATAGTAATTTTTAAAACATAAGTACAAAAATAAACGGTGCTTCTCTCATAATTATAATACATACTAGCTGATCTGACAGAATTTGGCCTGTCGTCTTAACAATGAATAAATTCGAATTGGTTTCGCGCAATCTGTCAAATGACTGACAAGTCTGTCAAACGACATAAACTTACATTAGAAAAATTGATATGGCCGTACAGTTTTTTTTATTTTTAGGGTTCCGAACCTGAAAAGGAAAAACGGAACCCTTATAAGATCACTTTGTTGTCCGTCTGTCTGTCTGTCTGTCTGTCTGTCTGTCTGTCAAGAATTTCTATGTCGAGAATGCGTGGAGGTATCAAGCTGAAATTTGAACTGTATACTCAGGTCTACGGTCCCATGAAGTTAAAAAAAAATCAAACTGCTAAGTTTACGTAGAAAAAAGTTACGGCCGTTTATTCATCAAAAAACGCATATTTCGACACACTCAAGGGAATCAAAACCTATAGGGTACTTCCCGTTGACCTAGAACTATGAAATTTGGCAAGTAACATCGTTATAGACTACAAAAATAGGGGGTCTATTTTTTTTATAGGGTGTCGAAATTTTAAATTGAAACTACTAGTTCAAATGGGGTATCATATGAAAGGGCTTGATGTACACATTGCAAAATATATTTTATTTATTTTTTTCGACGCATTATTTCTTATTTATAATGAAAAATATCAAATTTAATAATGATATTACGTACCTACGGAACCCTCGGTGGGCGAGTCCGACTCGCACTTGTCCGGTTTTTTTAAACTTTCGCGTTGCATGATTTATGAAATATAAGAACGGGAATTAACGCGATCATGCCTAAGGGTATTTTCATACCTTTATTATTTCAACCTGGCCGAAACGTCAGGCAAAAATAATTTTTATTACCTGACGTTTCAGCTTATGAATTAATTTTTATTACCTGACGTTTCGGCTTATGAATGATCGCGTTAATTCCCGTTCTTATATTTCATAAGTCGTTCAGTTTTCTTAAATTTTCTAATTTTCTGCGCAACTTTCTTATTTTTAATTTCATACGAACCTTCGCCTGACAATAACAAATACAACGTAAAAAGAAATAGTGAAATCGGTCCAGCCGTTCACGCGTGATGCCGTGACCAAGGGAAATAGGGATATTTTATTTTTTTTTCTTTTTAAACATCACATTTTATTTAATAAATTAGGATACAAATTTACACTATAAACTAAATTAACTAGGTAACAAAAAATAGACTAATCTTAAAATACAAACTTAAGTAATTAAAAATAATAGGGATTCATTTATACATATATATATATATATGTATAAATATATATATATATATTAATTTAAACTAGAAGTCAATTATATCAATCTATATATATATATATATATATATATATATATATATATATATATATATATAGATTGATATAATTGACTTCTAGTTTAAATTAATAAATATGTGTGGTCAATAGACTACTTTTCTTTTTTTTTTTTTCTTCTATACAAGAAGTATAGAAGAAAAAAAAATACCTATGAAAACATAAAAAGTAATTTTATGTTTTCATAGGTATTTATTGTGTGTACGTTCATAGCTGTTATTTTGTAAACCGCATTCGTGTGTTATCTGAATTTCCTAAAGGTTGACTGGTAGAGAATGCTCTTAGCATTAAGTCCGCCTTTTGTACCTTTATTCTATGGTCAATAAAGTTTAAATAAATAAATAAGTATGTTATTAAAGCATGAATTAAAGAGTAAGTCATTTTTGGGAGGCGCGTAACTACGTAATTACCGTCCGGTATTGGGAAGAGTGATCTCTGTTTGCTTCCAGCGAATACTTAAGTATTTCGGACATGTCGCTCGTAGAAACCCTGACAGGCTTGAGAAGCTTATGGTAGTTGGCAAGGTCGACGAGAAAAGACCACGCGGTCGCTCACCTACCCGTTGGTCAGACCTAGTCAAAACACTAACTGGCCTGCCAATAGCCGAAGCTTTTAAGACTGCCGAGGACAGGAAAACGTGGAGGAGTATAGTGCACAGAGTGACCAAGACTTCAAACTACACACGACCTTCAGCAATGAAGAATACGACTAAGAAGAAGAAGAAGAATTGGGAAGAGATTTTATATTTTTTTTATACCACTAAAGTGTGAAACAAGCATACGGCCCGCCTGATGGAAAGCTGTTACCGTAGCCTATGAACGCCTGTAACACCAGAGGGATCACACGCACGTTGCCGACCGTGTAAAAACAGAGGTTTTACAACGTGCGTGTAAAAACCTCATGGGGTTCTTCAAAAAGGGCGTGAAGAGTCACGCCCTTTTTGAAGAACCCCATGCTGTAGTCTCTTGAGAAAACCTCGACAGGCAGTTTATTACCCAGCTTGACAGAACGCAGGAGAAAACATCTCTGAAACTGCACAGTACGTGACTACTTAGGCTTCTATGTGTGACGATTAATTCCCTGTGAAATGACAAATTTAAGTAAGCGAGAATTTATTTACAATATCTAAAGAATTTAAATTATTTCTCTATTTTTTCTGATATCTATGTCTCGTTGAGGGACTTACCCCATAGAAGGCGATTCACGAGTAGAGCTAGCAACTATATAAACGAGTTGGCAAGTAGTAAGTGGCGAGGGTTTAGTTCCGATAGTTTTGTTGCTGGGTTATAAGCGAGTGTGCAAATATAACTGGCGAATACTCGCATTCGTCACTTGTTTGTAAGGCTTGGTATCAAGCGAAAGTCTCTCAGTGGGTGTTCCCACTGCTTATTTGGCTGCGGAATACCGCAGCCAAATAAGTAATGTATAGGTACATTCCCAGGTCGGGTAGCTTACAATTACGCTCCCTACCTATCTTTTCGCCAAAGCTTCGTTTGTCATTCAGCAGGGTGCACCGCAAGCAGGTGAAGTTGGCTTTGGTTCCAAGATGTTGATTATCCACTTACACCCCTAAATATATATAATATAATATTTTTATTCAAACAAAATGCGAACAAATAAAAACTAAAGCGTTTTCACAAAATTTTACTCTTAGAACCACTTTGTTGAGAAAATGTATGGAAGTCAACCGTTCAACATTATCGCATAGCCGAAAGAAGTTGCGATCAGTTTGAGTTGCCAAGTTTTGGGTTCCACTTATCGGGAAGTCCTTATCTTAAAGACAGCACATCAATATAGACTGCTTTGGCCTCCGAGGCCATTACTATTTGTAAGTTTCAGGGCTATGTCCTGAGGTAAGCGAATTCGTTGCCTATAAAGATAATAGAAAATCTTAAGCGCTACCTATCATTGAGTTTTATATATACCTAATATAAAAGGTGTGTGGAACAACGAATTCTGATCCTAATATTAGAGGATTTTTTTTTTATACCACTAGAGTGGAAGAACAAGCATACGGCCCGCCTGATGGAAAGCAGTTACCGCAGCCTATGAACGCCTGTAACACCAGGGGTATCACACGCGCGTTGCCGACCCTGTATAAACCTCTTCACGCCCTTTTTGAAGAACCCCATGCTGTAGTCTCCTGAGAAAACCTCGACAGGCAGTTCATTCCACAGCTTGACCGTATGCGGGAGAAAACTTCTCTGGAACCGCACGGTACGCGACCACTTAGGCTCCAATGTGTGAGGATGAATTACCTGTCGATGGCGGGCGGTGCGACTGTATAAGGAGGGCATCATGTCAAACAACTCCTCTGAACACACCCCATTGTACAATCGGTAGAACACACAAAGGGACGCAAAATCTCTCCTCAGACTTAAGGGTTCTAAACCGTCTGTCAGTTTGGGATCGTCGACAATCCTCACAGCACGCCTCTGAATCGAGTCACAAGGTGCAAGCTGGTATCTAGGCGCTCCCGCCCATAGATGACAACAGTACTCCATGTGCGGCCGTACTTGAGCATTGTAAAGCAGAAGCCTTTGCCGCGGATTGAAGTACTGCTTCGCCCTGTTGAGCACACCTAGTTTCTTCGACGCTAACTTGACCTTCCCCTCCAGGTGACAACGAAACTGGACGTCGCTGGAGATTTCAACTCCAAGAATCCCAATACTTTTGGCGATGGTAAGGGGTTTATTCTGGAAGTGTGGAGCCACAGGAAATGGGGTTTTCTTAGCGGTGAACGCGCAGACTTGTGTCTTAGAAGGGTTAAATCGCACTAAGTTCTGTTGCCCCCAGTCGGACACTCTACTTAGTGTGCCCTCGATTTCTGACACAAGTTGTTCGCGGCTCTCCTCCACCAGAGAGCGGGGAATATTAGCGCGGCCCGTGTAATAAGTGTCCCCGGTGCTGTCGTCGGCATAGCAATGAATGCTGTCAATAGACAACATATCATTGATATGCAGCAAAAACAGCGTCGGGGATAATACAGAGCCTTGCGGGACGCCAGCATTAATGTCCATGCTATCGGAGCAACTACCATCGACAATGGCTCTAATGCTTCTGCTGGAAAAAAGACTAGCGACCCATTCGCATAAACCCTCTGGTAGACCGTATGCAGGCAACTTCGAAAGAAGACTACGGTGCCAGACCCGATCGAACGCCTTCGCCATATCCAGACTGACAGCCAATGCCTCACCTTGACTCTCCACAGCTGAAGCCCAGCGATGTGTAAGATACACTAGAAGATCACCAGTCGAGCGACCATGACGAAAGCCGTATTGATGGTCGCTGATTAAATCGTGCTCTTCTAGGTATTTTAAGAGCCGGTTGTTAATGATGCGCTCCATTACCTTGAAGAGAAGGGAGGTAATGGCGATAGGCCTGTAATTCGATGGGTCTGATCTGTCACCCTTTTTGGATACAGGGTACACGTTCGCAGTCTTCCACGATGAAGGAACTTGCCTGGTGGAAAGAAGAGCGCGAAAAGGCGCGTAAGTACAGGACACAACTCAGGAGCACACAGCGTTAGCACCACTGCCGGAATGCCATCTGGCCCACTCGACTTATGAACGACGAGTGATAGTAATGTCCGCCGAACATCTCGTTGAGAAAACGAGATTTCCGGCATGAAATCACCACACCTCGGGATGGAAGGCGGTGCTACGTCCCTGTCGTTCAGAGTCGAGTTTGAGGCATAGAGATTCCCCAGCAGATCGGCTTTCTCCTTAGAACTATGGGCCAGACTACCATCCGGTTTTCGGAGTGGTGGAAACGACTGACAAAACTTTAGACAGTAAATAGTAAAGTGAGCAAATACTTTTCACAATCTCACGGTAACCATTCGTGTGTGTTGCAGTTAATATAGATACTTAGTTTATTAAATAATTAGAACTTAACTTATAAAGTCTAAGGTGCGAGCATGGAGACGAATGAAACCAGCTAAATCTTGAGTAGAACTGGATTATATTTGATTAATATTCTTAATATAAATGCGTACATAGATTAAACATAACATAGAACTTAAAATAGGTACATACATAATATTACCCTTACATCACCGCACATATTGAAAAAAAAAATTATTACATTTTGTTTTTTTTTTTACATATTATAAAAGCAAATAACAGCAATTCTAAAATCTAGGTACCTACATGATACAATTTGGTACGATTCTTATGGACTATATCCTTTTTACCATTATTATTAACTATTTCTACATTTGGCGGTATCTCCTTTACTACTTTATATGGACCTAAATATATTTTATCTAACTTATACGTATCATTTTTTATACTTAGGCGTATCATTTTTTACTAAAATTAAATCATTTTCCTTATATGTAACAGGGTTAATATTTTTATCGTATACAAGTTTTCTATTTATCTTATTTCTTAATAAATTATCCCTAGCCTCTTTTTGAGAAAGTTGCAAACGGTATTTCAATTCGTGTGGATAACTGTCGAAATTATAAATAGGATCTACATTTTTGGAAAGATTGCTGGAGAGAGAACATTTCTTACCAAATACCAATTCAAAAGGGGTGAACCCAGTTTCTGTATGCACTCCTGTGTTGTACGCGAAACACCAGAAGGGAATCCACTTACTCCACATATCGGGTTTGTTCTCCGTTTGAATACGTAAAAATGCATTCAAATGTTTGTGAGTAACTTCTAAAGCTCCTATAGATTGATGATGGTGCGCTGTAGAATTTAATTGTTTTATCTTTAATAATTTACATACTCTTTAAATATCTCCGATAGAAACTCCTTCCCCCTGTCCGTCGCTATAACGTTTGGTATACCGTAGAATAGAATAGAATAGAATAGAATATCATTTATTTGCTTGAACATACAACTATTTAGTAGATAAGATGTCATGTTACAGTCAGGTTACAGTATGTTCACCTTATACAGAGGCATGCAAATTTTCCATTTTAAGCAATTGCGTAAATATAGATAATTTAAATATTCATTTGCGTCTTTTCAATTATTACAATTAAGTTCAAATTAATATGTCCAACGTGTATGCATATAATTGTCAATGTTAAAATTTATGAAATTGCGAAGAATAATAACAATTAAATAGAGTCAAATTTAATATAAATAAAGAATTAGTTACTTATGTCAAAAATATATGCATATAATTGTCAATGTTTAAGCTTATGAATAATAACAAAATTAATACCCAAATTCTCTCATTGAATAGAAGCATTTTTCTATAAGCCATTTCCGAAGTTCCGTCTTAAATCGGTTGAATGGCATCTCTCTAATCCCCTGAGGTATCTTATTATAGGTCCTGATTGTACTAAATAAGCAGTTTCGCTGTAATAGACTGCTGTGACACACTGGCATTCGTAATTTCAAAGGATCACGCTGTGTATATTTACTGTTATCACAGTTTTTTTTAAATAGTTCGGGGTGTTTTTTTACAAATATGCCTACTTCTATTATATATAGGGCTGGAACTGTCAATATATTAAGTTTTTTAAAAAATGGCCTGCAGGATTCTAGAGGTCCTATCCCACATATTGCTCGTATACATTTTTTTTGTGCGATAAGTGCTTTCTCAATATGTGTCGAGTTGCCCCATAATAATATCCCGTATCTGAGGATTGAACCCACGTAACCATGATACGCGGTCAGCGCTGCGTTTTCGCCAACCGTAGTACGTAATCGTTTTAACGCGTACACAAATTTATTTATTCTTGTGCAGACATTGTTTATATGCATTTTCCAGTTGCAGTGTTCGTCTAGGGTTAGACCTAGGAATTTGATATTATCATCTTTGCTAATTATCTGATTATGATATTTTATTGTCATATTTTTATTACGCATGTTATAATTTGAAAATTGAATGTATTTAGTTTTTTGTACGTTTACGCATAGTTTATTTGATTCTAGCCAATTTATTATTTTGTCCAAAGTAATGTTAATTCTAAATTCATAGTCAGTATGTTTGTTATTGTCAGGTATGATGACAGAAATGTCATCTGCGAAGAGGACGCATTGTTCAGTCGTAATATTTGGCAGATCATTTATATAAAGGAGAAATAAGAGTGTTGAGAGCACTCCTCCCTGTGGTACACCTGTTCTGTTGTGTTTGTATCCAGATCTGTATGGAGTACTTAAAAGGTCCTCATCTATACGCGTAATCTCGACACATTGTTGTCGGTTGGAAAGAAAACTTCTAATCCAGTCTAAAGCAGGTCCTCTAATACCGTACCTTTCACATTTATCAATTAGAATTTCATGATCTACCATGTCGAATGCTTTACTCATATCGAGGAAGATGACAGTAACTCGATTTTTTTTTGTCGACATTCTCAGTAATGGCTTTCACAAGAGAGAATGCAGCTAGGGTCGTGGATTTGTTTTTTTGAAAGCCATTTTGTTCCCTTTTAATTAACTTTAATTTATTAAGAAACTCGATAAGCCGTTTGTACATAACTTTTTCAAAAATTTTTGAAAAGACTGAGATGAGGGCTATCGGTCGATAATTATTAAGTTCGAGTTTGCTATCTTTTTTGTGTAGGGGTTTTACAATGGATTTAATAAGTCTATTGGGGAACTTTCCTTGTAGTAATGATTTATTAACCGTGTCAGATAATACGGGAGCAATCACGTCTGAACAAGATTTTAATACTATAGTAGAGATATTATCAAAACCAACCGAATTAGTGTTCTTTAGTGATTTGATGTGTCTAATTATCTCGTCACTACTACATGGTTGAAGAAATATGCTTTCACTTATCCTATTTATTTTCGCGTATGGTTCTTTAGCCTGCGTTGCACTGGTGCCTTTTACCGTTATTGGCATTTCAATGAAAAAGTCATTAAATGCACTTGCAATGTCATTAGGTTTGTCAATTGTATTACCATTTATTTTAATTAAATTTATTTCTTGTGGGCTTTTGGTTTTATCAGATTTGTCTTTTATAACGTCCCATGCTGCCTTACACTTGTTTTTTGAATTATTAATATAGTTATTGTTTATGCTCTTTTTTGATGAAGTGATACATTTTCTTAATATTTTTTTATACTTCATGTAAAGAGATTTGTTGACACTTGTGTTTTTGTTATGAAGTTGGTATCTTAGTCTTCGTTTTCGTTTACATGATATTTTGATGCCTTTCGTAAACCATTTTGGAGCGGACGTATTTGCATTTATTTTATTTTTTTTAATTGGAAAACAAAGATTGTAGAACATAATAAAAGTATCATGGAAAAGTTGGAAGGCTATGTCGCTATCCGGTTCATTATATATCTCATGCCAAGACAAACTAGATAAACATTCCCTAAATTTTTGAATATGTTCATTATTAAAGTCTCTAGTCATTTTATACCAGTGACTAATCATTTTGGGTTTATTTCCAGGGAAACAAAGAGTTTGTGCGGTGTCATGGTCAGATAGGTGAAATGGGTGTATGTCACCGGTCGCGTCATTGATGTTGCTCAAAATGTGGTCAATACACGAGTTTTTTCGTGTGGGTTTATTTATATGAAATTTAAGGTTATAATTATATATTAGGTTTTTGAAAGTCGCTGATAAATTATTATTCTTCAAAATGTCAATATTCATGTCACCTGTGATAATTATTCGTTTGTTTTTATTAATAGTCAATTTATGTAGGATTAATTCTAATTTGTCAAAGAAAACATTTATATTCGAATTAGGGATTCTATACAAGCAGATAATAACACATGCAAAAGTCGGTATTTCGATTCCGCAACATTCGAAAACCTTGTCTTCGGCTAAATCTTTGCAGAACTTAATAGTTTTAAAATCAATTAAATGACGCAGTAATATACATACCCCTCCTCTTTTGTCATTCCTGGAATGAGAGCAAACTAAGTTGAAGTTTTTGATATTGACGTGATGCTCATCCCCAGATCTAATAAAGGTTTCTGAAATACAAATGATGTCCACGGCTTTTTTTTGTTGAAATAATTCGTCTAGACACAATTCCAATTCACTACTTTTGTTCAATAAACCGGCAATATTTTGATGTAGGAGTACTATAGAATCATTAACATTATTTCTGTTACTAACGAAAAAGGTGGGCCTTAATAAAAAGTTGTTGACGAAAGATTTCGCAACCTCTTCAGATTTTTTTAGAAATTAATGGATAACATTCTACATACTTAGTGAGTTCGCATTGTATAGTTAATGCATAGCAATAATTATGGTAATCTATCTCTAATGGACCAACAAGATCTAAAAATACTTTTTCGAAAGCCGTATGAGCTGTACTAGTAATAACCATAGGCTCCTTTGGAGTTGAATACTTTTGTCGTTGACAACTGTCACAACGCTTTACAAATTCTCGAACGTCGTTCTCAATACTAGGCCAATAATAATATCTCTTTATATTGTTTGACATCCGCCTCATACCAGCATGGCCACTACTAGGTAAGAGATGAAAGTCATTCAAAATAACTCTTCTATCATCCTTGTCCTCAATTCTTTCTACATTGCTTAGAATACATATTCGCGGGCCTACCCTACTTTTATTGTTCTTTATTTCTGTTAATAACTTCTTTATAAAAATTTCATTATCTTTACTCTTCAATACGTATATTTCTTATAACTTTAATAAATTACAAAATTTATCTAGCTCTCTCACAAATTCGTCTCGCGCCATTTGTGATTGAGAGTTTAGAAATTTCACGTAAATAGTTCTTTTACTTTCGCAGTAACAAAATATTTTATTTTCTTTAACAATACTACTCATTTTTCTTAAGTTCTGTAAACTTTTAAAATCAATAAATCTTAATTCAACTGATTCTTTTGGTTTCATATGGGTACTTATGACTTTTGGTTGATCAGGCCTCAAGTCTGAAGAATCCATATTCACCTTTGAGTCAGGACTATTTAATCTTTTCGCTTGTGCTCTCGTCATTACATTCACTACTTTTTCATGCATTTCTTTCAAATCATTCAATGTGATTCTAGACATTGCATCTGCAGCTGCATTGTCAGAACCATTAATGTATTGTACTTCAAAATCATACTCCTCCAACGTGATTCTGAATTTCATTAGCCTACTAGAGGGATCTTTCATATTGAACAGATATACTAGTGGTCTATGGTCGGTAAGTATTTTAAATGGTCGACCATACAAGTACGGCCGAAAATACTTCACGGCCCAAACTATCGCTAGTAGTTCTTTCTCTATTACTGGATAATTCTTTTCACCTTTGTTTAAGCTTCTACTAGCGAAAGCTACTGGTCGTCCATTTCCGTTCGACAAAATCGCGCCGATAGCATTGTTTGATTCATCGGTATTAATAATAAACCGGTTATTCTCTGACAGATCAGGATATGCCAACAAAGTTGCAGTTGTTAAGCAATTCTTTAAAGTTTCAAAAGATTGTTGACATTTACTGCTCCATTCGAATGGTACATCTTTTCTAGTTAATTTATTTAATGGATGTGCAATTTCTGCGAATTTAGGTATGAACTTACGATAATAATTAGTGAAAGCTACAAAACGCTTAACTTCGTCTGTGGTTGTTGGACATGGATAATTTTGTACTGCTGTTACTTTTGCAGGATCAGGCATTATGCCATCACCAGAAATAACATGTCCCAAATATAGAATCTTTTTTCTTAGAAAGTCACACTTTTCTGGGTTTAATTTTAAATTAACAACCTTTAATCTATCAAAAACGTCTTGTAAATTTTTGTTATGCTCTGCTAAATTTCTACCGAAAACTATCAAGTCGTCCAAATAAATTAAACATTTCTCAAAATTTAGACCAGTCATTGCCATGGTTATCATTCTGGAAAACGAGCTTGGACTTGTTTTCAATCCCATTGGCATACGAGTCATTTGATACTGTCCTGAATGGAAAGCTGTAAATTTTCTACTATTTTCATCTAGTTTAACATTATAATATCCTTGATGTAAATTTAAGTGCGTGAAATAAATGCTACCTGTCAAAGATTTTAAAATTTCCGTAATGTCAGGTAATGGAAACTTGTCATTCTCTAAACAACTACCGATAATCGACTACTAGTCTCCATTTTTTGTTTTCGGCAGATGTTGACTTTTTAGGTACTAACAGTATTGGACTAGACCAATTGCTTTTGCTAGGTTCAATTATACCTTCATCTAACATTTTATAAATTTGACGATTAACTTCATCTTTTTGAGAGTATGGGAGTCGGTATTGTTTTGAAAATATAGGACTAGTGTTAGGTTTTAAAGAAATAGTATGAGTGTATATATAGAGAGTAGTATTTAATTTATCCCCGGAGAAGTAAAATATATCCGAATATTTCACACAAATATTTTGAATAGCTTTTTGTTCCTCATTATTTAAATGTGAAAATTTGATTAAGGAAAATATTTTTTTAACTCTATCTGCATTTGTATGTGTTTTTTCAAATGTACAAATGTTGAATTCACTCATTTTTTCAATTTTAATTTCTATTTCGGGTAATGACAAGTAATTCTCGGTTGTATTTAGTATACGGATAGGTACTAATCCATCTTTAGGTCTACCAGCAGAACCGGCCACAAACACGCCCTCTTTTATTTCTTTTGATAATACGACACAATCTTCCATAATATTTGTATGTATAAAATGTATGGACTCACTTCTAGCAGAAATGTCAAAAGTAACGTTACATGTGTTTACCAAAGGTAAGGAATATATTTTGTTATTAATTACCAAGGTCAAATTATTCTTATGAAAATCTAATTGAGCTTTGTACGTGTTTAAAAAATCACGTCCTAAAATTCCATTCCCTTTAATAGGTAAGTTATTAAAAACATAAAACTTCTGACTAATCGTTTCATCATTACAAGTCAAAGGTAAATACAAGTATCCTATCGCCTGGACTTTGCCGCCTAAGCCGTTTATTGTTACACTCTCTTTATGTATTGGAATATTCCATTCACAAGCGTATTTATACGTACATGCTGATATCGATGCTCCAGAATCTACTAGAAAATATTTTTTCTTATTATGGTATGTTGATGAACCTAAACGAAAAAACTGATTCACTGCCGCAGTAGCATCTGAAGTATCAGATTCTGTCGTATTTTCCGAATTATTATTTATCATATTAATATTATGCTCTTTATTTATCCCTTGATTTCCTCTATTTGAAAAATAAAAATTTCCTCTGTTCTGCTGACTCTGACTGCCTGTTGTTCCTCGATTAAATCCTCTGAAGTTTCGGGCTTCTTGTTGTTGTCCTCTATACGAAGAAAAGTTGCTGCGTCCTCCACGCTGACCTCTATAGTTATTTGAGCGAAAGCTGTTGTTATAGAAATTATTATTGTACGGTCTTCTATACATACCCATTATTTCTCCTGACAAGACTTCCTCGTCTTGCGCTGCCTGCACTGCATCTTTCAGTGAGCTGTAGTTTCTTGCAGAAATAATCGTACTTAATCTACGATTTCGTAACCCGTCGGCAAATTGTTTAATAGCCATTTTTTCGTTAATTGGTTTTAAGATATTATAGCATTGTTCATTGCCGTCGGCTTGCGTAATCGTCAGATCGACAAATAAGTCTGTAATTTCCTTCCCATAATCCACGATCGACATATCATTTTGTCTAATTTTTTGCAATGTATTTTGAATAATATTAACTCGCGAACAGTATTATACTAAGTTTTCAACTTTAACTGGGCTTCTTGTGAAAGCCTACTTTTTAATACAAAGTTTATTAAGTTTTGTTGACAAGTATTATTCTTCAACAAAGTACTATAATAATCAATATTGTCAATCAACTGTTTTGTGTTTGACTCCTCATTTGTCATTACAGGTAAAAGATTTAAGGCAGTTCTTAAATCAAACGAATCCATTTTGGTCGAGCTTACAGGTTTATCGCTCTCATACAACAATAAAATCTCTTTACGCAAGTCTAAAAATTTTTGACAGTAATTTTCTATCAATACAATATCATCATTACTATAATATATTTTTTGTCCTTATTTTTAAAATCAATCAGCCAAGTATCATATTTATTATAAATTGCATTAATTTCTATTAATTTACTCGCTAATATTTTTTCTGACCTTTTAGTACCTAACTTTATTAAATATACTCTAATTTCCTTTAAATCGTTATACAATTCCAAAATATCCATAATTTACTCACCACCATAATGTAGAATACAGTAGAAACATTTTAGTACCTGTAATTCATATTAAAACATTAGTAATTATCACTTTTCTACTTAAGAATCTATTTATAGATTTCTGCAATAGTTTTAACTAAAAACGTAGTCCAAAGTTCACTCCGCGCATGATCCGTATATGGTATGTCACTGCATTCTTTGTAGACTCAGTTCATTATTAGATGACATCACTTTATTGATACTCGTACTCGATTGGAAAAATGTTTTTACGTCCCCTTATACATACGTATTTCATTTTAATTAATCCACTTGATATATTATTTTATCACTAATTTAATAAGATTTAATATTATTCGTATCTATTTATTTAAGTTCACAGACACACACAAAAAACGCTTCTTTATTATTATTATTTTTGACTTCGCTTCGCTATAATTATCATCATCATAAATATTACACCATCATGTCAGCATTGACTGGCTCCGCTTGTCTTGTCTTCCTAATAAGGCTGGCGTATCTTCTAAGCCTTATGGTATCCAATTGCCGTTCAATTTGTTTCTTGTGGCACTTTCTGTATATCTTATACAGAACAATAATTAATCCTATGGCGAGGATTGTACTAATTACGACCAGGAGGATGTTGGTGGTCGTGTGCAGCTGTTCTGCGCGAGCGTTGTTGCTGCCAACTCCAGCAGTTTGGGCAATTACCACTTCTTCTTTACTACCTGGAGCCTCCCATCTTGATCGATATTCTTAGATTGTAATTTAAAAAAAGCCCATTATAGAAACTCAAAAATCTATCACAGTACGAACGGAATGCAATGTTATTGAACACTTTTCCTTTCTTGGACGCGTCGCGGTCGCGGTCGCGTTACCGGCTGGGTCGCCATCTAAGGTGCGAGCATGGAGACGAATGAAACCAGCTAAATCTTGAGTAGAACTGGATTAGATTTGATTAATATTCTTAATATAAATGGGTACATAGATTAAACATAACATAGAACTTAAAATAGGTACATACTTAATATTACCCTTACAAAAGAAAAAACTAATAGTTTAAAAAACACTAGAAAAACAGAAAATGGGTTTATTTGTCTCGAGCTCCTCCGTCCTTCGGAGGGCAGGTAATGCCGTCGGTCCCGGCTGTTGCCATTAGATAACAGTCGTTAGGCCAAGTTGGTGTCCATTAGGCAGCTTGAAAACACTGCCCTCCACCAACTCGCAGTTGAGTACGCTCTAAACCCCTTCAATTGAGGGGAGACCTGTAACACTTAGATTGACGACAAGTCAAAAATTGTTTTGTTTATCAAAAATCTATCCCCAAATATCTAAATTAATATTAATAGGTAAAGAAATAGACAGTGGTCCACAGAAAATTCCCAGCATGGTACATTTCCATATCTGAATGGTTTAATTATTTTCACTCTCTTCTTTATATAAAAGAATGATGAAGTGGGGTTAATAATTTTGAAAGTTTTCCCTTTACGTGGATACTAAAACCTAGCTCTATTCCTAGTTTTAACTCTTTAGATAGGTACTTGTATATCCGGCCACATAGCTCGTCGACAACCGCTGGTGAAAGAAGCTTCTCGAGTGGCGACCCCGTACTAGCGGACCTTGTGTGGGATGACTCCCTTCTAGATTGGTACCTCAAAAAAGCTGTAGGGAGTCGATGGATGCAGGTCATTCAGGATCGGGGCATATGACTCTCTAATGGGGTGGCCTATGTTCACTGTTCAGCAGCGGATGAATATGGGCTGATATGATGATGAGATATATCCCAAGTAAGATCGGTTCCCTAAGATAATTACTGAACACTTTGCCATACTGAACTGGGTCATACCGCCTAAATTGACCATCGGACTTTTTAAATGCAGAAATCAAAGTTCAGCATAGATTATACACTTCTGGACACATCTATTGGCCCACCTTGCATTTTCAGTTTCGTTTGGTCCTAGCTAAAATTTTATATTAGGTCGAGCAAAAAGTTTTTATGCAGTTTTGAACCTGGCACATTCATAATTTCATTCAATAGTCTTTTTTTGAATTTCGAATACAGAATTTAAAGAAACAAAAGACAATTTGGAGCCTGTTCGTTGATATCCAACAATCGAATACTAAGAAAACTTGATTTTATTGGTTTACTTGGATTTAATTCTTGAAAGTGTGATTTTTCTCTTTGGTTTTGCAACAAACATTACTTATTCTTAACATTAAAGTGAGGTTCTATCAATAATCTATGGATACTTCGCCTGAAGTCGCCGCCCAAGCTGTGGCACTTATCCAGGCCGGACACAGCCAAAGAAATGTGAGTGCTCAACTTAATTTAAGTCGATCTGCGGTCCGAAATGTTTATCGGAGGTACCTAGAGACTGGCGGCTTTGTTCGTCGCCAAGGAAGGCCACTATTTCGGGTCACAACTGAAAGGCAGGATCGATTCATCGTGACGACCAGCTTGAGAAATCGTCACCTTACCTCCATTGAGATACCAAACCAACTTCGTGACTTCCACGGAGTATCTGTGAGCGCTCGAACTGTTCGGAGAAGGTTAAAAGAACGCGATATGGTACCACACAAGCCAGCTAATGGCCCCAAACTAACGCGAGCCCACCGAACAGCGCGCCTTCATTTCGCGCGCACTCATTTAAATTGGACTCAGCAGCATTGGAGCCGTGTACTCTTTTCTGATGGGTCGATAATTGTGTTACATGGCAATGATGGAAGGAAGAAGGTCTACCGACGTAAGGGAGAGCGTTTCGCACAATGCTGCTTTGAAGAGAGGGTTGCTTATGGCGGTGGCTCATGGACTGTCTGGGGCGGTATATCCGCGAGCGGCAAAACTCAACTTGAGGTTGTTACGGGACCACGGCTGCCAACATTAAATGCTGAAAGGTACATTCGTGAGTGCTTAAAACCTCACGTGATGCCATACGCGGACTATGTGGGCCCAAATTTTCTTTTTATGCATGATAATGCAAGAGCCCATACGGCCGGCATCGTCAGAGAATATCTTCGGGATGTGAACATCACAGTTATGGACTGGCCAGCAAGAAGCCCAGACATGAACCCCATTGAGCACATGTGGGACGAGCTAAAAAGACGTGTTAGGGCTCGTCAGCCAGTTGCCCAGACGATGCAGGAGTTGAAAACTGCCATAGAAGAGGAATGGGGGAGGATCCCTCAAAATTTCATAGAGCGGTTGATAAACTCTATGCCTAATCGTATGAGAGCTGTAGTAGATGCCCATGGAGGCAACAAGCATTATTAAATTAAACTTTTATTTGATAAAAATGTTTTTTATTCAAAAATAAACTGCCTTAATCAAGGCGCATACCCGACTTGTTAGGCGTAGCTCCATGTCGTGTGGTATTCTGAATTCAAATTTAAAACAATATGATCGAAAAAGATGGTAAAATGTATCAGGTTTAAAACTGCATCAATAGTTTTTGTTCAATCTAGCAATCATATTTCGGTAGGGGCCATCGAAACCTAAACTCTAAGGTGGGCCAATAGATGTGTCCAGAAGTGTAGTATTCGTGTTTACTTCAGTCAGTAGAGGTCTAGAATTGCTACCAGCTAAACTAAATGACCTGATGATGATGATGAAACTAATACTAGAAGTACCAATAATTTAAGCTAAAGTTTTATTTTCGCATTAAAAAAATCCGAGGGGATCGTCTTCAGCTTAGGCGGCTGTTTAGCAAGCTGGTCCACTTAGGGAACCACCTGTACAAGACCTATTTCTAAACATAAAAATCTAGGGATCTCGTGTACAGCTGGTTTATTATATACTTAATTACTTCACTGGCTCAACGACCCAAAGAGAATCCTAGCTCCGTCAAAAGACGCTCCCTGCTTCTGCCTTGCGCTACTTGGTGATTTGTTTGTAGAGCGTCAAGATCCTTTGATACTTCATTTTTCTATCTGTGTCTAAGGCGTCCGACATGGCGTTTTCCACAATGTTGTCCCACAAATGCTCTTCTAGTTGCCCAATCCTATTCCATCCTCTCTAGGTGGCAAAACCAGCGAAGTAGGCAGCCTTGTACTCGCCACTGATATTGGGCTCAGCTACTAAATGGTCCACCTCTTGTTCTTCCGAACGCTCTATGTGCCATCATCACGTTTTTGTTTCCATAATTTTATTGATTTTCTTATCTTTCTCTCTTCCACGTATAATTTGTTTTCCTTTCTAAGGGTTAGTGTCCAAGATTTGGATACATAAGGATTGGTGCAATCTTAGTCCTAAATGATCTTAATATTAGTGTCCAAAATTGTAATTCGAAAAACAGAGCAAATCTTTATATCTATCTCTTATTATACATATTTATTTTAATTTATAGTTTCAACTGTCTCGTTAAATCGTTTAAATCCTCAACATACAAAGAAAAGAAAAGAAGAAAGACCTCGACGGCGACGTTGCGCATGTCAGTCAAATCGATCAAGCAAGTTAAGCAACGTCGACCGTATCCTGTCTATGAATGGGTTTGTCGGTCCCGGCTGTTCTCATTAGATGACAGTCGTTAAGCTAAGTCCGGCGGGGCGGCTTGAAAACACTGGACTCTGCCAACCTGCAGTTGAGCAGTGTGGTGGAGTATGCTCTAAAGATCAAGATCCTTCGATTAAGAGAGACCCATATCTCAAAAGTGGGATTATTATGAGTTGATGCCGTACAGCGCTTGCTATATTTTGTTCTCTTGTTAAAGAAAAAATAACGGCGATTATTATTGACATTAATACGGTTGCGCTAAGAGACCATTATTTTCTACTTGAAACTATTTTTAGGTCGAGAAATACTGGTAAGGGTCGACGCTTACTTTGTGAGTTAAAGGGCTCTCGACTCAAACCGACGGTCAATTGACTTTGAAACTAGAATCCGTTCGCTTTTCAACTCGAAGGGGCTTCAAGGATGTATGGACACCTTAGAACTTACTTCTTGCATTGAAGTTTTTAGAGTGAGAGGTAAATAGTAGGGGCCAGAACTTTAAAGTTAGATTTATCTTAAAGGCGTGGTTTAAGTTAGGAAATGGATAGATTGTTTATCATTTTAAAATCAATATAACTGCTAATGTAATTAGTGAGAACAGAGGAGAAATTTTAATAAATATGAAAAGATAGGTGATTTAGGTGTTATTAATTGATTAAGTTTTAAGTTAAATTTACAGGTAATATGCAATTATTGAAATTAACAGGCAACGCAAAATATTGTAGATTAAATGGATTTGATCTATGAGTATTGATATTGGATACTAACAATATCAATGTGAAAGTATTTCTGTCTGTTTGCTAAGTTATCACGGCTAAACAGCTGAACCGATTTGAATGGAATTTGGCATGGACGTAGATTATATCTCGTAGGTATATATAGGACATCCCTTCCTGGGATATAATCTACGTCTACTTACGGCAACCTTTTGATGCAATAGAACCGACGTTCGGGTAGACAAAGCTGGAAGTTATTCAACAAAACATATCGCTTGGTTTTCGCAAACCCCGAGCTGCTAGAATCTAACATGATAGCACAGTAAAAAGATATAGTACTACGTACTGTATGGCCACTCCCTGGCGCTCTCTCGTGTCGACCTCACCTCTACTCTGAGACAAATTTGGAACAGTTTATATGGCAACGCACGCACACACGCTCATTCAGGCTCTGCGCACACATCATTGTTTATGTATTAGTAGTAAACGACGCGATAGTTATGGAGTGGCCGGGGTGTGGTGACAGACACTTTTCACGAGGCTTAACGTAGAGGCTCGTCTGTTTAGAAAATAGATAATGGGTCACGGTCTCTATTTATCCCAATAGTACCATAAATAGTACAACTGCTACCGAATTGCTTGAAATGGTGCTATTGGGGACCATTCCAAATAATTTTATGAAGGTAGATACAATACAATATACTTTATTACACCAGAAGAAAAGAAAAAACACAGTAAACAACATTAAGTACTAGTACAAACAGACAGCCTTAGGGTAGAACAGACATATAAATATTTTATACAAAAATAGTATGTTACTACTGACACTAATGAGGTGGAAGTAAAAATTGTTACTGATGAATATTAGATAATATAGTGATAGATAGAACATAGATAGTGGATTTTGACAAGATTTTTAAACGAAGTTAACGATTGAGCATAGGTAATTGAGATAGAAAATCTCTTTCTATCTCAAACAGGAAAAAATTGAAAAACTAAAGTGTCAGAAAAATCTGTGGAGAACGATGAAAGTAACTGGATTGCTTTTTAGACCAATATAATAAAATTTTACGGATTATTTTTTCGAAAGAAATATTGGGAAGTATGTCCAAAACGGACGGACGAGAGAGGGTCGTGCTTCTGTAGTGGAGACTAAAATGGACCTGATGATGATGATGTCCAAACCACAATTCTGAATAAGTATGTCACAGCTAGATGTTGTTGTTTTAATAAACTCAACGAGTGTTGGACATTTGAGTCATAAATTATCATCCATCAAAGTTCGGAAACTTTTCGAATACCAAGTTTGAAGTAAATTTGGCCAGAAATCTATTATTTTATGTAAAAATTTCGCAATTTCGATTCTATCCTTGATATTCTTCTAACATTTATTTAACTACTGTTATTTATAATAATAATAATATTAAGACGGAGTCGGCTAAAATATAAAATAGCATCTTCAAGGCAATTCGCAAAATCAAAATATATACGTAAATACATACGTAAACTGCCATTGCCATTGGAATGGAAACTGAGTAAAGTTATGTTTTTTTAAGAATTTTTTTTTTTCAACGAATATAAATAGAAAGGAAAATATTAAATTGATCCTCAAAAAACACTTCATTTGTTTACCCTAAAATTAATTCATCAGCTTGGTTGACGGTTGTTCTATTTCCGATGACAGGACACAAGAAAACCCTAACCTAACCAAAAATCAACCTGAATCTAACCAAAACATGATTTATTACCTTGACCAAGTATTGGTAAGATTTGTCAGTGAATATGACGCCAATTTCACTCCGCCCCTATTAGCCATTTTTACATTAAATTAAGGAGCTGATCTATTTATTAGGTGACAGATCTAATATTTTGATGACCAAACGAATTAAATGATACTAATAGTTTGATTTGAATTAAATTTATAAGGATTTGCTATTTTTAGGTACTGCTCGTGACTTACTTTTTACGGACAGATCTTATATTCAGGCTATATAAAAATGTGATCAAACTATAATTTAAGATACATATTTACATTAAGCCGATGATTTATATTTGGAGACAGTCTTGATTAAAATGATGACTAATATATTTCTTGGGGATAGATATTATTATTAGGCTACTGCAGATTAGTGACACATCTAAACTTAGGTGACAGAAAATATTGTTCCCCATAAAAAATACAATATCGTTGATATTCTGCTCGAAAGGTTATAATAGTTGGTATTTTGCGTAAAGTAACTGTTCCGTTTTGCAAAGTTGGCCTTTTACGGAAACAAAATGAAATTAGAATGTGGCCGTTTATGGTATTATGCGTCAAATTGCGCACGCCGCTGACTGATTTGGCTTAACGACTATCATCTAATTACAATATCCGGGACCGACGGCTTAACGTGCCCTCTGAAACACGAAGTCGAAGAGAAGCTCCAAAGCACAATACAACACAATACAATGATCACATTTTGGTCAGTTTGTTACATACACTTTAAAATGTCTTCGCGAACGAAGTCGAGGGCATCAGCTAGAAATATACAAAGGAAAGTCAACGAGCGAGTCTGCCTGGGAAAGTATCCTCACGGAAATATCATCAATCCTTCTTTATCCCACTGCCATCAATGAAAGGCTTTTCTGAGCATACTCCACCACGGAGGAGGACAGTGTTTTCAAGGCCACTTGACTTGTCTTAACAACTGTCATCTAATGACAACACCTGGGACCGACGGCTTAACGTACCCTTGAAACTTCAAAGATAAATAAACCTGTTCAATCCATAGACAGGTTATGGTTAATCTCGTTTAAATATTTTTTGAAAAATGGAAAAATTCACCTGCCTGCCCTAGGTGGGATTTGAACCCACGACCTCTCGATGACCGGTCGAGTGCTCTTTCAACTGAGCTACCAGGAAGGTTTGTGTTGCTGACGAATTTTTGCATCTTATATTTCTACTGTGTGAGTCACAGTGTGACGTCATCAACCTATTAAGTAATTGCAGATGAAATTCAGCAATTTTTTGATAACATTAAACTAATTAAATTATTATTATTTAAATAGTTGTCTTTATGTGTAGTTGTCTATAGGTGGGATTTGAACCCACGATTTCTCGATGACCGGTCGAGTACTCTTCCACCTAGGGGGGGCAGGTGAATTTTTCCACTTTTCAAAAAATATTTATCTGGCAAGTTGGCCAAGACAACTATTTAAATAATAATAATCTTGTTTAACTTGCGTGTTCGATTACACTGGCACGCACAACGTCGTCTTCAAGCTCCACACTTCACCGAATTCCGCAGGCAAATAAACAATGCCCTTGTTGATTGCCGTGTTCCTGCGAGATAGCTTATCAGATGAAAGGAGATGCTGCTTTTACAGCGCGGGTGCCAGCTCGCGAACAATACTCGTAGTACAGCAAACGTATTTATAGCTACTGTAAGCTCTTTACATTACGCGGGTCATACGTACGCAAAATAGAGATATATTACAAAAAAAAAACCGGCCAAGTGCGAGTCGGACTCGCGCACGAAGGGTTCCGTACCATTATCTATAAAAACGGCAAAAAAAAACACGTTTGTTGTATGGGCCCCCTTAAATATTTATTTTATTCTGTTATTTAGTATTTGTTGTTATAGCGGCAACAGAAATACATCATCTGAAACCATGAAAATTTCAACTATCTATCTATCACGGTTCATGGGATACAGCCTGGTGACAGACGGACGGACGGACGGACGGACGGACGAACAGCGGAGCCTTAATAATAGGGTTCCTTTTTACCCTTTGGGTACGGAACCCTAAAAACGATTTATATCGCACTGATAAAAAGATAATCGGTAGTGACAGCAATTTTGTTCAATTTTGCCTTAATTGCAGTAATAACAAACGGCAGTTCTGAATATAATAAGTAATAATAATATTATGCAAAATTCTATATGTACCTACGGTTAAATACTTGTCAATGATGTTATACATGCAATAGATACACATCAATATTAAATTGTGTCAGAAAATGATTCCCGTGCCTGGGAGATCTATGACCATCGCTGTCATATACTTGCTATCTCTTTCCCTCGCTGTGTACATCAATCAATCGCCGCAATGGCGTATTTTTTCTTTCAAAAATATGTAATTAAGTATGCGTTAACATCAAAAATTATTGTGACCGTTCGTGTGATCTCATGTGATCCTTAATTTACTTTAGACGGCATTTTACCTAGGTATGTATCTCCATTAACTTTTCTGAAGTTCCCCAGGGATCTTTGCTAGGACCGCCGCTACCTTTCATTAATGACTTTCGTTCTCTGTTTTTACTATGATATTTTAGTATTTCAAAGTTTTTCTTATTTGCAGATGATTATTAAGGTTTTAGACTAAATTTAGTGACTAAAGTTACTACGACTAATAACATTTTTTTTTTAAATAATAATAATTCTTGGACAGATCACGTAGGTACTATTTGTGGTCAATTTACCCGATTTTCATTATACTATTGAGACTTATGCAACAGAAGTAGCCGGAGAAAAAAAAATGGCTATACTTGCACTTAATAGAGATGTTGCCTCTAGACTTAGATACGGCTTATGTTTGTGGGGAAACTCCGCCGAAGCAGTTATGCTGCGGCTACACTACCTTACCGTCTACCGGGCTGTTACCGCAATAATTGTGGCATTAAATTACTGTTTAAATTATTATTACGTTATAATTATGCGTGAAGTGGTGTGGTTACACTAGTGTTTACCTAGATATGTCAATAAATTAGGCGGTAAAAATATATTTTTTCAAGATGGAGGTTGAAGCCTCAGCTGTTATATTTATTTAGATGGTTTCGGTTTTTTCTTCTTCAAATCATCATCATGTTTATCGGGGGATAACCGACTGAAAGCCCATAAAAAGATACGGTTCGCATTGGAATAATTCCAAAACTCAAGCTTTTTTCATTTGACCACTCCATGTCGGTCGATACGTGCGTCGTCGTTGAACTCATGTTGAACACTGGACAAACGGTAGTATGGCCACAAAAGCATTAATTACTGCGGTAATTCTCTTTGATGTGCGAAAAAAGACCGCCGCCGGAGCTATTGTCTACCGCCATTTGCCATATTGATTGGCATTGTAAAATTATGGCCTTACATCGTGCTTACACCTAGGCGTTGTTGAAATTATGGCAATAATTATTGGCATGTCACGGTAGTGTAGCCGCAGCATTAGAGATTAGAAATTTCGACAACTCGCAACACGACGTGTGACACGGATCCCCGCCCAACCTTTCTGCAGGCACACATCTATCACTCATAAAATCTTTTAAGGCATGAAAATATTATTTTTGGTTAGGAAAGGCTCGGCGAAATAAAGGTTGTGAATCCCTGATCTATTAGTAGACCGCTGTAAGTTTTCAAATAAACAAGTTGTAAGTTAATTATAAAAATTAAATACCCGACTGCACCTACAACAGCTTTATTAATCACGCGTAACAATAATATAATTCCATACAAGCAGAGTCGCAGGCAAAAACTAATATTTCAAATATATATTTGAAATCAGGTCATCAAGACCTTTATTTTGATACCTATATCGATACATTTAGAAGAAGAAAAAAATATTGCAAAGACAATTTTGCGGCTCACAGCCGCCATATGGTTTTTTTTTATATTTGATGTAGCCTATGTCACTCTCACAGCAAATACGAATCTAACGACATCTCTCAAGGTAAAATCCATCCAGCCCTTCAGGCTGCTGAGCGTGCCAAACAATTATACATACATACATACTCTCGAAAAACATAACCCTCCTTCTGTCGCAGTCGGGTAAAAAGTAAAAACTCAAATAATACAAATTGTCATGTACACAATATCATCATAATTTCGACATTAGGATTTATATTCAAGTCCAGATATTGTTCAATGAGCTATGGAGATAATTTACGTACAAAATTATCTGAACGGAAACGTGGGCAACTTATTAAAAAGTCATTTTGTTGTAGTAGGCAAAAAGCTATTTTGTTTGTAAATTCATATTTTGATAATTATTTGGTAATTCAAAACTACTTACATGCTATTAATACTGGCTAAATAGGTATCGTCAACTGGCATCAATCCACTGTTGGACATAGGCCTCTCCTAATGCCTTACACCATATGCCAGCCTCTTTCCGTGGTCCGCCCACTGCCACTTATTGACTCTAAGTGCTATGTCGACATCATTTAGGGTGTAAGTGGTTTATCAACATCTTTGAACCAAAGCCAACTTCACCTGCACGCGGTTCACCCTGCTGACTGACAAACGAAGCTCTGGCGAAAAGAGAGGTAGGGAGCGTAATTGTAAGCTACCCGACTGGGGAATGTACCTCCACCTCACAGAATACCGCAGCCAAATAATGGTTCCCTTGAGGGCTGTTGTGTTCCTGCGAGTGAGTGAGGTCACCAGAAAGGAAGGAGATGCTGCGATGGCAGCGGGGGTGACGGCGCGCGAGCGATATTTTATGTTGCGAGCGTTAAGGCGATTACATCCGTCAACGACCTTGGGCATTTGGCGAGTACCCCGCGCGCGGTCCCCGCACCGCCCGCACCTCACCGCAGTAACATCGCGTTGCGCGCTCTATGAATAGTAAAGCGCAGTTGGGTCATAATTTGTCTCGTACATTTATACCTTTGCGGAACTGGTCGCTTAGAGACAAATAGAAGTACTTAACCTACATTATCTGTATTACGTACAACCTATCGACTAGCATTCGTCTGACTATTCTAAACGTTTTGATTCCTTTCTGATCATACGACAGGGAGTAATTTTCTGATAAATACTTATTCTTATAATCTAATCTATTTCTTATTTCTTCTTAGGGCATTATTGAAAGATAATCCAGAAGCCTCCTAGCTAAATTCTTATAGAGGGATTCTAAAATGTGGGTTTCGATTGTAAAGGTGTCAGGATTCTGTACTGAACACTCTACTAGTACTGTAGGCCAATACGTAAACTACCCATTTCCGTTGGCGCTGGCGCTGCGCTGACTCTTATCTATTGCAAAGAAATGCAGTTTTTTTTTATATATAGGTATATTTGATCAGAGCTAGATAAAAACGGACATGAATAACTTACCGCGTGGTTCATCATAATGTAGTGAAAACATTTGTTTTCTTTTTTTAAGTTATGAAAACATATTTTTATTAAAATGTTTTGGTAGTGAAATAAGAACCCGAATTTCGATAAAAAAAAATATATTATTTTATTTTATATTAGGTAATTATAAAAAAATATGTATAAGTAAGTACTTATTAAAATGAAAATAAAATATTTTACAAAATATTTTTTTCATAATGTATACCTAGGCATTGATCAGACAAAATAATAAAATCGTTGGGCGTAGCGTAAACTTGAGTTGATTGGATAGAAACACGGGCTCAACGATTTTATTATTTTGTCTGATCAATGCCTTAGACTGATGAGGGAGAGGGGTGTGATGACTGAAACCTCGGACCTACCGAATTATTTTTTAGCTTTTAGTACATTACTTTCAATAAAACTGTTTAAATAAAAATGTTTTTTTTTTTAATAATTTTTATTTTCAAGTTTTTAGTTTATAATTTCATTACATAGTACTTCTCATTCAATTAAGTTTAGATTTGACTTATGTCATTTTTTTTTACTTTTAAATTTGTCTTTTAAATTTGATACCCTTAATGAAAATTGAGAAAATATGTAACCGCCAACCGGCCATTTTGTTGACGGCCATCTTGGATTTTATTATAATATTCATGAGAGCGACGAGCGACGAGCTATGTTCTACTAGTCAAGCTCTTTCATTTGATACCCATATAGTGGTAGTCGTGACAAAATGTGTGTAAACCACCATTTTGTAGCGGCGGCCATCTTGGATTTTCGTTTTTTTTTCATGTGAACTGTGTTCTACTAGTCAAGCCCTTTCATTTGATACCCATATTGAGGTAGTCGTGACAAAATTTGTAAACCGCCAGTTTGTAGCGGCGGCGGCCATCTTGGATTTACAATGAAACAGAATTTATTTAATTGTATTGTCACCAGAACTAAAGATGTGTACCAAATTTCAGATCAATCTGTCAACAGGAAGGGGGTCAAATTTCAATTACTAGATTTGAGCCAAAAATATAAACAAACAAATAAATAAACAAACAGGTCAAGCTAAATAAAACCGTTTAAAAACTAAAAAACCCGACTGCTTTTTTGTTGACACAAAAAAGCAGTCGGGTTTTTTTAGTATTTTAAATTACCTACCGATTTTATTTTTCGTTTTTTAGTTTTACTTATTTTGATATATGCACGACATTGCATATATCAAAATAAATAAAATTAAAAAACGTATAATAAAATCGGTAATTTAAAAAACTAAAAAAACCCTAAAGACTGCTCTCCACAGTAAATACATATCTATTGACACGACACCCCTCAAGCTAAACTTCACAGAGCCGTCCAGACTGTGGCGCGCCTTTGAATTTGAACTTGTTGCCAAAAATCCGCCATTTTGATTTTTTTTTATTTTGACACAGAAAATACGAATCTAACGACACCTCTCAAGCTAAAATCCATCCAGCCATTCAGGCTGCAGAGCGTGCCAAACAATTATACATACATACTCTTGAAAAACATAACCCTCCTTCTGTCGCAGTCGGGTAAAAACAATGCGACGACAGGGCACAATGAACAGTGGGATGGAGCGGCGCGCGGGGGTGGGGTCTCAAGCAACCTAACGTAGGTCCGTTCAGCAACACGTCTCGTCCCGCACTGATATTTTAGACGAGCGAGGGGAATTCGAACCTCGCGAAATCGATTTATCTTTCTTGATTAGTCAAAAATATTTTTTTTCGATAACTGAATAAACCAAGTTATGTAATTACATATAATGAAAAAGTATACAAAATTTTAGATGATTTCGATACATATTGTAGGAAATAAATGGTTTTATGTTGAAAATTATAGTGGTTTTTAATAATTTTTTTCTATGAGTTTCTGAAATTATTTTAAATTCTGATCAAACCATGTTCTTGTGTATATCTTGCAAAATATTATATATTTTTTTCAGATCAGTAGGCTTAATATTTAGCGAGAAAAATGGTTTTATAATAACCTATTATTCGAATGTTGGCCACTGTATACGCCTTAATATGACTACGGTAAACGCTTCACATCAAGCGGGCCGTATGCTTGTCTGCCACCCGACGTAGTATAAAAAAAAAAAAATCATTGGTTCTCCGTCTAATTTCTTCCTTCCGAATTCGGCCTTTCAGAGAAATGCCGACTATTCCATCGATCGCTGTGCAAGTTTGAGTAATATGTGCTCCAACATCCGTGCCCAACGATCAGAATTGAACTTTCTGCATTTTGGCGGCGAGGTTGCTTTGGTTAATTAATGGTTGGTAAATACGTATTGCCTTGTGGTTTCCGGCGAACTAGAATAGAATCACTCCCTCTCTTCCCGTGGATGTCGTACAAGGCGACTAGGGGAAACACATTATAAATCATGATCAGGCCTCCCCAACCCGTCTGGCCAGCGTGGGGAGTGTAGGCCAAATCCTCCTTCTGTCTGAGACAGACGAGAGATGGTCGTGCTCCTGTAGTGGAGACTAAAATTACCTGATGATGATGATGATGAAATACGTATAAGTTTAATGTTTTTTTTTATTGTTACTTCCAGTAGCAGACTAAGGTATGACCCGTCTGTGTATCTTGCGAGGAGATGCATTAGCAACGGGATTGACATCGCGGGAGCAATAACTAACTGTAATTGCTATTTAAATGAATATTGACGAACTCGGTGGTCGAATGCCTAGCAATGGCCACATTGACTCCGAGGTCGCGTGTTCGATCCCCGCACAAGAAAAAAAAATGTGTTCATGAACATGTCTGTTTGTTTTGGTATGGGTGTTGTCTATGTAGGTATTATTATATGTATGTATTTACAAAAAAAAAATGTAATAGTAAATAGTAGTTTGTGATTAATAAATTATTCGTCACTGCCACCATGCTGGCAGTCGCAATGTGATGGAGCCCTTATAATTTTACAAATTTATTACAGATGGTAACTCTGATTATACTGAAATTGATCATGATGATTCAAGCTACCTATGTGGCAATGTATGTACTATAAAAGCCAAACATAATATTTTTTAAGCCACGAAAGTGACAAACAAGTGTACGACCTGCCTGATGGTAAGCAATTATTGCTGCCTATGGACATGCTGTATTTACACACCGCTCGCCATCAGCAGGGAATTCATCCTCACACATTAGAGCCTAAGTGGTCGCGAACTGTGCGGTTCCAGAGAAGTTTTCTCCCGCGTACTATCAAGCTGTGGAAAGAACAGCCTGTCGAGGTTTTCTCAGGAAACTACAGCATGGGTTTCTTCAAGAAGGGTGTGAAGAGGTTTTTACAGGGTCGGCAATGCGCGTGTGATGCCCCTGGTGTTACAGGCGTTCATAGGCTACGGTGACTGCTTTCCATCAGGCGGGCCGTATGCTTGTTTGCCACTTTAGTGGTATAAAAAAAACAATTCGACAAAAGAAGACAAACACGTAAAATTTCTCATTTCCCGAAACTTTAGTAAAATTATTACATTGCTTGTTAGAAAATCTCGAGATATTAGAGGAGGGAAATAAATAAAACAAATAAACAAAAAGGTTTGATCGCACTATATTTTTAATAAAAATCGAACCACCACCCAAATTCCAAATTTGGGAAGAATCCAAAAAAATCTGAAAGATACTGAATTTTTGCAAGAAAATCATTGAAACATGACTGATGTGCCGCGAGCCCGCGAGGCGACCTAAAAGATAGTTCATATCTTGTAGACATATATATATATATATATATTAGGTTGGGGAAAAAGTCTTTTCGTATTTTATATGAAAATTCAAAACATTTTTTAATAAAGTTTATTTACATTTAACTAAAGTATGTAGGTGCCATTTTGTTCGATAAGTTTTTGCCATCTTGTAGGTAGAGACATGATCCCATTACTATAGAAATTTTGGGACTTCTGTTCAAAAAACCACGACAAGTGGTTTTGGCAGTCTTCTCGTGATGTTAACCTGACATTGCCTAAAGAATTCTGAAGAGACCGAAACAGGTGGAAATCAGAAGGTGCAAGGTCAGGACTATACGGCGGATGCATTAACACCTCCCAGTCAAACTCTCTTAATTTTTGCTGAGTGGCTAAAGATGTGTGAGGTCTAGCGTTATCATAATGAAAAATCACACCCCTTCTGTTAATTAATTCCGGCCGCTTTCTCTCAACTTTTTGCTTTAATCTCATCAGTTATTCACAGTAGAGTTCAGAATCGATAGTCCTGCCTGGCGATAACAGCTCATAATGAATAATGCCCTTCCAATCCCACCATACACACAGCATCACCTTGTTGCGGGTTAACCCGGGTTTTGCCAGAGTCTGTGAAGCCTGACCGGCCTTTGACCACGACCTTTTTCGCACGTTCTTGTCGTACGTGATCCACTTTTCATCACCAGTTATAAGCTTCTTCAAAAACGGTTCGCTTTCATTACGTCGTAGTAAAGAATCGCAAATGAGTACACGGTTCATTAGGTTTCTTTCAGTGAGATCGTGAGGCACCCAAATATCGAGCTTTTTAGTGTACCCAGCTTTTATCAAATGCGCCAAAACTGTTTTGTGGTCAATTCCTAATTCTTCAGCTACGTCGTAACTACTGATATGCCGATCTTGCTCCACTTTTTCAAAAATGGCATCCATTTTATCCGTAACAGGGCGACCAGGGCGACGTGCATCTTTCACATCAAAATTTCCTGATTGAAAACCCTTAAACCAAATTTGTGCTACTCTCACAGACACTGCACTAGGTCCATAAACGTCACAAATTTTTTTCGCAGCTGGCGTTGCATTTTTACCTTTTTTGTAGTAAAATTTTAAAATGTATCGAATTTCTTCATTAGATTCACTCATGTTGACAGTAAAAAAAACAAATGAGAATCACACATTTACCTAATTTGAATTTGGAATTATCTTTTTTGGAATTGGAAGTCTTTTCGCATTATAGTATGTATGAACTTGTAATAAAATCTCTTTGCTTATACCATTTGTATCTAGCAGGTTTTGATATCTTTAAAAAGTTTAAATTTTAAAAAAGATAATTCCAAATTCAAATTAGGTAAATGTGTGATTTTCATTTGTTTTTTTTACTGTCAAGATGAGTGAATCTAATGAAGAAATTCGATACATTTTAAAATTTTACTACAAAAAAGGTAAAAATTCGCAACGCAAGCTGCGAAAAAAATTTGTGACGTTTATGGACCTAGTGCAGTGTCTGTGAGAGTAGCACAAATTTGGTTTAAGCGTTTTCAATCCGGAAATTTTGATGTCAAAGATGCACGTCGCTCTGGTCGCCCTGTTACGGATAAAATGGATGCCATTTCTGAAAAAGTGGAGCAAGATCGGCATATCAGTAGTTACGACGTAGCTGAAGAACTAGGAATTGACCACATAACAGTTTTGGCGCATAAAAAGGTCGTGGTCAAAGGCCGGCCAGGCTTCACAGACTCTGGCGAAACCCGGGTTAACCCGCAACAAGGTGATGCTGTGTGTATGGTGGGATTGGAAGGGAAGATATTCATTATGAGCTGTTACCGCCAGGCAGGACTATCGATTCTGAACTCTACTGTGAACAACTGATGAGATTAAAGCAAAAAGTTGAGAGAAAGCGGCCGGAATTAATTAATAGAAGGGGTGTGATTTTTCATCATGATAACGCTAGACCTCACACATCTTTAGCCACTCAGCAAACATTAAGAGAGTTTGACTGGGAGGTGTTAATGCATCCGCCGTATAGTCCTGACCTTGCACCTTCTGATTTCCACCTGCTTCGGTCTCTTAAGAATTCTTTAGGCAATGTCAGGTTAACATCACGAGAAGACTGCCAAAACCACTTGTCGCGGTTTTTGGAACAGAAGTCCCAAAATTTCTATAGTAATGGGATCATGTCTCTACCTACAAGATGACAAAAAGTTATCGAACATAATGGCACCTACATACTTTAGTTAAATGTAAATAAACTTTATAAAAAAATGTTTTGAATTTTCATATAAAATACGAAAAGACTTTTTCCCCAACCTAATATATATAAGGTCCTAACTTATTAATTGACAATACTGAATTGAGGATGCGTATTGCTTAAATACATCACATTACTAATGGAATTTCACGGCTAGCAATTATTATTTTTTTATTTTAAGAAAAAATAAATTATCATTTTAATCAAATAAATACCATATACTGAACGCTTTAGTGAAGAAAAGTGTTTGTATAACAAAATTTATTTATCAGTAAAACATGTTTAAAATGTTCTTTTTTATCTTTACATAAAACCGTCCTTGTTCACGAGTTCATACCAGTGCAAATGTTGGTAGTATCATGTGCGCATGTGCAGTCTACCTACCATTCATGCTTGCGCGCTGCGCGAACGGCGAAAGACAATCAGTCGCCGCTAAACTGAGTTTGTGAGCGCACGCGTGTTTTCTGCATTACCGGCCGGCGCCGCTACCGCCCGACAACGTAGTGCTCTTGCTCGTACGTTTTAGTTTTAGTGTGATTTGTTCAAATTTGCCATGCCAAACCGACGTTACACCAACCAGGAATTCCTGGCAATGGTAATTGCGTACCGTGATAGTGAAGTGATAGTGGGGAGATTGTTCTGCAAGCGTAGAATCTACTAGAGCGAAGGCTCGGAACACGTGTCAGCAGGAACACGATTCTCACAGCTGTTTACCCTTCCGAGAACATGGACGGTTCGACCAACCTGCGGTGGACGCTGGTAGGACTCGATATCCTGCTGTCTTGAGGAGGAAATATTGGACTTTTTTAGTCAGCATCCGATGGCAAGTACCTCTGACGTATCTACATATCAGCTGCGATTGCGAGTTCTCGACATTTCAATCTACGCTATTGAATTGAGACCTCATTAGATCGAAAGAAAAAATAAATACTGTACCGTTGGTCTCGATATACCCTACATCTTGCCAAAACCGCGTCTGTTTATCAGCTGGCTGCACCACGTGCACTAAAGATCAGCTTTAACCCTAGTAGGTAATTGGTAGTGCATTGATAATAATGATACTAATGGCCGTTCGCTTATGAAAGACAGCTGTGAGGGCGATGACCTTGTGCTTCCGAGAAATCAACAGACATCGACTTCCGAGAAATCAACAGATTTGACGAGCTCGGTGGCGTAGTGGTCAATAACGCGGCTTCGACACCAACGCTCGCGGGTTCGATTCCCACATAGGACAAACATTTGTGTGCATGAACATGTCTGTTTGTCTTAGTCAGGGTGTTTTCTATGTATCATAAGTATGTATTTACAAAAAAAAAAATGTATTTACGTATGTTTATCAGTTGTCTAGTACCCATAACACAAGCTTCGCTTACTTTGGGGCTAGATGGCGCTGTGTAGTTTGTCTGACAATATTTATTTATTTATTATTTATTTATTTATCGGCCGTTACGGCTGGCCCTCTACTTTACTTATTGGGGTATGTACGGAAGTTAGAAAGCTAGCTACATACCTATGCCGTCAACTCGTATATGGGCGATGACTTCTTTTATTTAAATACGGCGCGATTGAGTTTAGATGAAATTTTAGGTACCTAACTAATTTTTTGACAAAGTTGTTATTATGATTTTAATGTTATTGAATGTTTCTTTTGAATCTTTTGCAACAATGAGTCTTGCGGCCCTATAAAAAAGTAAAGGGGTATGTTTGGCTTACCGCGATCTTTAGATCCAAAGCCTGCACGTGGTGCATCCTGCCGACTAGCGAAAGAGACTCTGGCGAAAGAGAGGTAGGGTAAAACGTATTTGTAAGTTGCCTGAGTGGGGAATACCTCTACATCACAGAACATCGCAGCTAATTTACAATTCCATTGAGGGTCTTGTGTTCCAGCGAGTGAGTGAGGTCACAAAAATGAAAGGAGTTGCTGCGTTGGTAGCGGGGTTGGCGGGGGCGCGCGAGCGTTGTTACCGTCGCGACCGTTAATACGACTACGGTAACTACTTCACATGGAACATGTCTCCAGACAAGCAGGGGAGAGTGACTAAAGGATTAGGGAGAACACAAAAGATCCATGAGGGTCGACGTGTCACCGGTGCTGCAGCACTGGACCCACTCTAAGATAACTACTTCACATCAGGCGGACTGTATACTTGTCTGCCACGCGACGTGGTATAAAAAAGTTAAAAAGAGAGGGAAAAACAGAGTTCAACGCTCGCACGCGTCACCGTAGCTGTCATATGTGGCAGGTACTTGGTCGTATACGTATCGTCGTACCTAACTAGTCATTATTACAATTTCATTCTTACGCGTGATGGTAAATGCGTAAGGGAGCACGTTAGAATATTTTTTCTTGGTATACAGAAAAATAATATCATTTTAAAAACATTTTTATTTATGCAAAATTTCATTCACAATACGATGTATACAAGCTATAGATGCCAACCATATAGTATTGTCAATTAAAAGGTTAGGACCTTATATATATATATATATATATATATATATATATATATATATATATATATATATATTGTAGACAGTAACAGAAAGAAATTACCTAGAATAAATTTATTAAAGATTTTATTATAGCTACGCGCATGAAGCTTGGGCGAATTGTTAATTATTTAAAAGGTTATTAATATAATCTGTTAATGTGACAAAATGGCACCCGTGATGCGAAGAAAATTAGAATAAAATTACATGGTCAGTTTTATTCTATACTCACGTAAGAAATAATAGTCAAACAATTAATTAAATTTTGTCAGGGAAAGCTTAGAGTCGATCTCATACGAATATGTCCAGACGCGCACTCCGTGTCTTCCTCTTGCTGCTTTGACAGTTGGTGGATCCTCTTCTATGTCTACTGGAGGACAGTCGCTTAATTTGCTTACCATGTGATGGTAAAAACTGACCATATCAGCTTTCGCCACGTTATGGTCACTGTCTCCAAATTGAAACTGCAGCACCGGTTTCCAGGCTGCGAGCAATGCTCAACCAGCCAGCCACCTACGCAGCCCCCTTACCACCATCTCTTATTGATATTCAATAACTGAATAAAATGCTTTTTCATACCAATGAATAAGCGACTCTATTCAATTTGAAGCTGGTGGTAAGGGGGCTGTAGTCGGCATTCCCGACAAAAATATGTGTGTTGTGTTCACCTACATATTTTTGAATTTAATTAATTAATTGACTATGGTCAGTTTTCTTATTTACTCGTACTTAATAGACTAAAGATGCATGAATTGCGACGCAATAGTATTATGAGCTTTATGTTGTGGTATTTTTCCTATAGTCTTCTGTACAAATGTAAGATATAAACTGCCCCTAATAATTACATCACCACTGTCAGTAGCTACTATGGTTGAAACTGCTTTTGCTCGTTCAAAAGGCCAGACATAAGGGAAGTCGTTCTTGGGCGCAGTCAAATTCGCCAGTAAGTATTTACCCTGAAAAATAGGCATACATGTTACACTTAAAGTCCGAATATCAGGCGGTAAATCCCTGAATTAACTAAGTCTTAGGTAAAAGTAAACAGATTTGAAAGAAAAAAAGGAAGGAGTCCTTTCCTTTTTTTCTTTCAAATCTGTTTACCTTATCCTTTCAGTTCCAAACGTCCTTTTGTATCTATATAATTTGAAATAGAGTCGCTCATTCATTAGTATGAATAAACATTCTATTCAGTTATTGAATCGCAATAAGAGTTGGTGGTAAGGGGGCTGATGATGATAGGCTAGCAACGGATCGGCGACCCCTTGGTGTTGCTGATCTCCATGGGCGATGGTGATTGCTTTCCATTAGATGACGCACACGATCGTTTTCCTGCCTCTCAATAATAAAAAAGAAATCCCCTACACTCAGAGACAAATCTGGAACAGTTTGTTCGCCTTCTCACTCACACACGCTTATTCACCCTCTTCACAGACGTTGTTGTTTGTATAATTTTGTATAAATATGTGATGGTTTATATGTGTACAAATGTGTATGTGTGTATGTTTTTCGTTTTTCATTTTGTCTTTACTTCCTATACCCAAAGGTTGCCTGGTAGAGATTGCATATGGCGATAAAGCCGCCTGCTGTACTTTATAATCATGGTTACTACATTGTTATCCTGTATTTGGTGTAATAAAGAGTAATGTATTATAATGTATTGTGATGCCATATTTTTATGGAGTGGTTGGGGTGTGGCATGAGACTCTGGAGGCACGAGAAGTGGAATCTTATCAATTCAAAGGAAAACCAATTCATTTGTAACTCCAAAGTCCTGAATAACAATTTTTTTTTAGTGAAACAATATAAAAAAATATTTCATCATCATTATGTCATTTAGTCTCCACTACAGCAGCACGGCCCTCTCTCGTCCGTCCCAGATAGACGGAGGATTTGGCATACACTCCCCACGCTGGCCAGACGGGTTGGGGAGGCCTGATCGATGTTTTATTATGTATTTCCCTTAGTCGCCTTGTACGACATCCGCGGGAAGAGACGGAGTGATTATATTCTAATTTGCCGGAAACCACACGGCCAGTTGCTACCCTATACTCCTTCCTTTTTATTCTTTCAAACCTAAAAATAATTGGTTATACATAATTAAATACTTACCGGCTTAATAGGACATGAAGTAATACCAGCAATGTTTATTGCTTTCCCGACGTAGGGATCCGAATTTATCATATCGCATACTTTGAAATGAAATTCTACAAACGTCCTTTTGTATTCATTGTGAAGATATTCATATAAAATTATATGAATCTAAAAAAAAAATGAAAATGTAATATTAAATTTGATACGACATCGTAGCGGCTGAAGTGCACAACACCATTTCTATTAGTAGATATTTTTATTGAATTTTAGCGGCTAAATTATAATTTATCATTCGTTATATCGAGTCCTCGTCATCAACACTTATTTCATCCACTCTACTCAACTGCGGGTTGGCGGAGGTCAGTGTTTTCAAGCCGCCTCAAGGCCACTGACTTTAACGACTGCCATCTAACGATATCAGCCGGGACCGTTGGCTTAACGAGCCCTACGAAGCACGGAGGAGCTCGGGATAAATAAACCCATCCATGGACAGCCTGCGGTCAACGTTGCTTGACTCGCGTGAGCGATTAAACTGCCACGCGCAACGACGCCATCGAGCTCCTCATATATTTTATACTGTTATATCGAGTACTAAAAAGCAAATAAAGGAAATGAACATGCAAAAAAACAAGCTTGTGCACTAAGCAGACCACACAACTGAAAGAAAACTTCTTTAGCTCCATCTAACGTAACTGGCTATGGGAGAAAGAGAGAAACAAAATGTGCACTCGCAGCTCTCTCTGTGTTGCCCCTACAGTAATATACGAAACGTAACTCTCTCTCTTCCTATCTTCACTAATTTATAATTATCTCCCTTTCAACTTCCATAGGCCTCACCCAGTGGCGTGCACAGAGATTTTTGACAGGGTAGGCAGAAAATTTTAAAAGATAGCTTTTAGAACTTATAGAAGTTACCAAAAAATACAGCATGTTGATTTTGGTTTGGTTTTTTGCTGCCGTGGTGAAATTATGAATATCGATGTAACCCGCGTCATTCCATACGGTTTTATTATTTGAAAACAGTAGGCAGGGAAAACAGAACAAGCGATTGCTGTGTACACAACCCGTGAGCCAATAATGTAAATCGTATTGTTTTGCATTAAACTTACGATTAATTTTGCCTTTAGTTTGTATTAAATCCAAATCCGGTGTACAGCGGCCTTTCTCAATCACTTGTTTTTTTTTTCACCGAAAGATTGTTTTGAAAACGCACCATTTTTAATTTCCCTACACACACACCACCTGAACAACTTTCGCAGTGAATATTATCCATTTTTATCAACTTTAAAATCTTATTTTGTCTGCTATCACACGTCAATCAAAACGAATAAAACAAACAATGGCGGTCCAGTTTATAAACAAAATAAAATTTAACATCAATTTTATACGAAAAAAAGAAATGGCACTTTCTTTCACTCTAATTTTATATGGAGCAAAGTACTCTTTCAATTAGTTACATAGCTAAATGTTCACGATACTTCGGTAATTCGTTCTTGTTCGGCTTTAAGGCAGTGTCTCAATATGCGCTTGTGTGCGTGCGTTATGTCATTGTGGGCAACGTATTTACAGGAACGCACACTACATCACTACACTATCCGCATTACCAACGCGGCACGCACACATACGTAATTTTAGACGGAAATGGTTCGTGTCTCTGCCGAGCTCCCTTTGCGGGAGCGCTAGTATAGCACATACATATCGATGTATTGGATGGTATTTTAATAGCTTGCACAGAAACCGATAGATTTTAATACTAAATATATTTTAATACTAAATATTAGCTACAGTACACCGATTATAGAGCAGTTTAGATTTTTTATTTATTGATTGATACGAAATATTAGTTAACTATGTTTAAGAATTAAGAAACATCGGATTGTATTTATCAAATTGATAGGGTAGGCAATGTATTTTTGTCTATATGGATTGCACGCCACTGGCCGCACCAGATCACACTTTTCGTAACGCTCTCGTCATACTTACTTCCCAAGTCAAGCGCGCGTAAAGAAGTTTTACATCAAAAACTTCGTATATGTACAGTCAAATAAGTACTTGTACACAGTCATACTACGGTATAAGATGGTTGGAAGATAAAACAGACAACGAATGTCATTAATAAAAAGGTAGCAGCGAGCCTAGCCTTTACCTACCGACGTGTGGCCTGTGAGGCCGCGGCGGGTAGACATTTTGAGCTGCGCACGAGAGCTCTACACTCTTTAGTAGCTGCGAGTTTAGTTACGCCAACGCCGTTGAGTATGATAATAGCGTCGGCGAACACGCCTCATTGGGCCACGACGTTGGGCCTCTCAGGCCCAACATCGGTAATTACGTGACTTTTTTGTTTGCGCTATGGTCAACACAAAGTGCTTTTATACTGAAACCTGATTGCTGATTTGAAAAATAGATGTATCTGGAACGTCAAGAGGACCGTTTACCTACAAACAATACATACATTTCTAAAAGACCACGGCGTCCTATAAATATTTTGGATCTGAATAATGAAACTTTGATTGGGAGTTTGATTGCAGACGACTCCAGCGGATCGGAAGTAGAGGACATTGGCGACGATTTTATACCAGATATCAGCGATCACGATACAGGTACTGATATAACTCACGATGAGGTATAGCCTCATCCCCAAACACAGGCGGAAACTATTTACGAGTGCGCTAAATAAACTGGCCCTGATTGTGTGTGACTTTGTTCTTGGACGTTTTTTTTATTTGAAGTATTCCAAATGCTGTTTATCATTTTTCAAGTAGATTTAACCCTAAAGTGTAGGAAAAAGTGTTTTTGGAATTCCTAAAAAGTGAAAATATTTTTAAGTCAAAAAGCATAGCCTAGAAAGGCATATAATTAGAAAGTTTAATAAAGTTGATTACTATCTTTATCTTTTCTTTCATTATAAGATCCCAAGTTAACAATAGAAACTATAATTTGACATATTAGCGGCCTCTCAGGCCCTACGTCGGTACTAGTGTGACAAAAAAACCACGTCGGTAGCTAAAACAGTGGACTTCTCAATTCGACGGTATTTTTTTTAATGTTTGTTACTTAATTCCTTCGTGCTTTATAAATCGATTTGGAAAAAGCTTTTTTTATTTGAAAGAGTGTATTTCCAGATTGGTCCCATATTTTTTTCATTATCATCATCCTGTATCTACATACATAAATGTAGAGTAGTGTTTGCACTCGGTTTTTTTTTGTTAAAATTATCGATAAATGTGCTTAACGGTGTGAAGAGGAAGAAGCTAGAGAACTTTGGCGAACAGGGATACTTTTGAAATACGGCGATATTTACTCTCCCAAAAATACATACCGTAACATTATTTCCCCAAGTATGTGAAATAGTACCTCCTATGTTTACCACATAATTGCCTCTTCGTTTTTGCCTGCGTACATTGAACAAGATGTCGTGAATGTACGAGCTATTAAAATATTCGGACTCTGTTCTTTCTGGTATAACTTGAAGGCACTAAAATGTACAAATGAATATTGGTGATCCAGTTTATCAATTAAATAGCGTGTACTTGGTGCGTAACAAATATCAAATAGGCCCTATTGTTATGTCCATTAAACTGATTTACGTATAACCACAGTATAGGTAATAGTAGGTACTACGTAGTATAACTGAAATCATTAAAAAATAGCAGACAAAGCTGCCTTCACCTTTTTGTACTTTTTATGCATTCAAAACGAAACATACCGCTTGAAGTGAAAGCGGACCAACAGAGGAAAGTCCTTCAATCAAATAGTAGACTGAATTCAAAAGTCCGTTTAACTACTCGCACTAAAATCTTTAGTGGATTGGATTGTTATTTGTCTGCATTGTTCTGTAAGGTCTTTCTTCAAAGACTCGTTTTCCTGTTTGGAAAGGTGCAGGACTTTGGCTCATTATTTTTATACTACGTCGGGTGGAAGACATACGAACGGCTTTATGTAAGCGGTTACCGGAGCCATATAAACGCGCGCAATAAGAAATATCACTTGAACGTTGCCACCCCCGCTGCCGCAGAATTTCCTTCTGGTGATGAGATCACTGGCAGGAACACAGCAGAAACACAACAGAACCTCAAGGTAATTGTTATTTGGCTCCGGTATTCTGTGAGGTGGAGGTACTTCCCCAGTCGAACAGCTTACAAAATATGCCCAGTGGCTCTTTTCGCCAGGTCAAATGAGGGTTCATTTGACAGCTTCACGTGCTGTGGTGACGTTGACAATGGTTCAAAGATATTGATGAACCACTTACACCTCAAATAATTTTAGCATATACAATGTGTTTAGGATGGAACTAGCATTAATTCTAAATTCATGCAGTACATCATCAAGAAAAACATCCCCTTGTGTTTTTGTCGATGAAATCGGGTGGGCCCATACGCCCATACCCCACCCTCTTGGAATGGCAGATACGAGTATGATTAATTTTTATTTTTATTACTTATAATATCATTGATACAAAAAGTAGTCAATTAGCAACTTATTTGTAACTGCCCCCCTTACCACCAACTCTTATTGCGATTTAATAACTGAATAGAATGCATATTCATACCAATGAATAAGCGACTCTATTTCAAATCGTATAGAGTCGCTTATTCGTTGGTATTCTATTCAGTTATTGAATCGCAGTAAGAGTTGGTGGCAAGGGGGCTGTACTTTTTTGCAAAGTATAGACAATATTTACCAATATGCAAAAAAAATTTTTTTTTTTTAAAGCTGTTAATATTATCTTTCATTTATGTATAGAATTTTATACAAAAAAATAACACTACTTTATTGTATATGCTATAATAATTCGTATATATTTAAAATATGTTTCCTGTTATCTTAAAAATGGGCTTATTAATGTGATTCTTATATTTTTTATTATCAATTATAAAAACTTACATATACAAATGAAACAATTCCACAAATCAAAAGTAAAAATACAACAATTCGCGTCATTTTCGTAATAGAAATTCGTCCATAGTGGAATCTTTTTGATGGCATGGAACAAGTGTTGATGTATAAAAAATGTAATTTTAATTATAGGTTTCGAAATATATTTTGATGGGCTAGTAATCGTTACGCACGAATAAACAGTAAATAAGATAGTTAATTGATTCAGGTGTTATTTTGCGGAAGTCAAATTTACAGGCAATTTGATCTACACTACTTTGCGTACTTCCGCCACCAATTAGTTCACGACGACCAAAGCAGCCACGGCAGTCGCATGCAACTACTAGCGGTAGTGGGTGGGTGCCGGCCGGCAGTAGTTTGCATGAACTAATTAGTGGCGGAAGCACGCAAAGTAGTGTAGATCAAATTGCCTGTAAACAGTAAATAAAACGATGACTTTATTGAGGTTTTGTCTATTGATTGGCGGATCGATACTGAGTGATATTTTATTATTTTGAAGGCGTCCTATCCACTTGACATTCAATCAATTTTGTGTAGTGCTGATATTATGCAATCTGCTTAAGAGTCGGCCATTACTAACGATTTTATTTTTAAGCTATTGCATAGCTTTTATCGCGGGCTTTGAGCGCGGCGACCGAATCAAGAAATTCCGTAACGAAAATAAAACTTAACACGATTTGACAACCAATGTCAAATATGACTTTCTCAGAAGTGACCGCTATGAACGAATGGATGAATGGACGGACGGACGGCAAACAAGCAAACGAGAAAACGGGCAAACGGGCAAACGGTCAAACGGCCAAACGGACAAACGGCCAAACGGTCAAACGAGCAAACAGGCAAACGGCCAAATGGCTAAACGGCCAAACGGCCAAACGGGCAAATGGCCAAACGGGCAAACGGCCAAACGGCCATACGAGCAAACAAGCTAAATAAATAAATAGTTATAAATGCATAAGTTGTTAAAAAATGCAATAGCTTTACCGCGGCAGTCTCCGAGTGTTTTTTTTTTTTCAATAAATCGACGTTTTTTTTTCAATAAATTTTAATAATAATGTCATTCAATGAATGCAAAACGGACGAGCTCGGTGGTGGAATGGTTAGCAATGGCCACTTTGACTCCGAGGTCGCGGGTTCAATTCCCGCACAAGACAAACATTTGTGTGCATGAACATGTCCGTTTGTCTTGGTCTGGGCATTTTCTATGTATTATAAGTATGTATTTACAAAGAAAAATGTATTTAAGTAAATTTATCAGTTGTCTAGTACCCATACCACAAGCTTTGCGCTTAATTTGGGACTAGATGACGCTGTGTAAATTGTCCAGAAATATTTATTATGTATTATTATTTAACATAGCATTTTATTGGATATAAGACCTATATAGCCAATGTACCATAGTTTGTCACTAATACTGAGCCGCCAGCTGAATGACATAAACGGCATACAATTAATCAACATATAGTCATCGTTTGATCGTAGATTTGCCCAAAAAAAAATACAGTACTTTCATCCACCTTGTTACCTACATCTGGATGGATAGATAATCCATCAGCGCATGTAATATTGCAAGTTTATATAAGATTTTCACTAACGATGTCTGTTCTAAATGATCTTTGTTGTCTATCGGTCCATTTGCCCGTCACGGGGTTATATGTTTTTAATCGTAATTAGCACACACTTGAGTTTTCACACACCTATGTGTATCATAGCAGCTATAACAACAAATCAGTATACTGGGCCCTTTGTATACGAAATCCGAGTCACACGTGGCCAGATTTGTTTATGTACTTACCATTTAATAAAGTTATGAAAAACCATGAATTATTTGAATACGTAGTTTGAAAAACAAGTAATTATAACTCCATAAATTGACAATAGGGAAGAATAGAGACACATAAAATCATATTTAAACTTACTTGTTTTTAATTATTTGAAACGCAAAATGTTACTGTATACTATACCTATCCCTACTTCACTACTAATATTATAAATGTGAATGTGAGTTTATTTGTTACGCTTCTACGCCGAAAGTACTAAGCGATCATCAATAACCTTTGTACATATATGCTCAAAGGTCATAGGACACTTATTATTAAAAAAAATAAAAAAATAAACGCAGACGTCGCCGCGAATGGAAGCTACTTCATCTTCTAATTTCAATCGATGAGAGATAGATTAAATTAACAGGGGTTAAAAGTTGATCATACCGCCGTGCAATTTTTAATTGCACATGAATACTTTGAAGACAAACTATCTATCAAACTTGTATCGTCTACGTTGTGCGACTGTTAATTTAGGGTTAGGAGCGCAATTACAATATGTAATTCCATACACGTAAGTAACCGGGATTAATAGTAAGGGAGAATTACCAGGTGTTTCAGCGATTTTTAATCTATATTACCGCAATTTCATGTCCCAGGTGACAATTCACATACAAGTTCCCAATATTGTATATTTAGTTATTCGCAGTACAAGGCAGTTGAGCACTTAAGCTTCAATTGGATAGCTATCTCTTTTGAGGGTTTTAATCCTTGCCTTACTTGTCATACAGCTGTCTCTCACGTTACTAAAGTGGACAGCCAAACTCCAAAGCTTCCTACTCTTATTAATTTATTCTGAACAAATTCGTTATGAGTTCCAAGGCAGCCGTAGTGTTACTCTTGGGACGTGGGCCATGGCCGGTGGTGATTGCTTTCTGTCAGGTGACCCACATGCTCGATTGCGTCCCCCTCATATAAAAAGAGCTCATTCTGTTCAAGCGCCGACGTACTTTTTGAAGAAATGGCCCATTTTGTGGAACCAATAATTCTTTAGACCAAAAAGCATTCTGTTAAATTCATACTGGCCATCCGGTGTAACAAATGAAATCTAACTATACTCATTATTTGTTTAGTATCTAAGTATTATCAAGATAGGCACTTATTAATACTCAGATAATAAATCCAGTGTATTAAAAACAGCTTATCCTGATAAGTCATCCGCTTAAATTGTCTGTAGCTCTGGTGGCAGAAAGTAGAACTATACTTAATAATTTTACTTAGTAATTTACATCTATCATAGAGAGATGGGAAGGGGGCCCACCACACATTCCCAACACTGTGTCTCCTGTGTGGATCCTGGCTGGATTAACAGCAGCGACCGCCAAAAAAGGTAATGAACAATGAAGACCATTGCAGTCCCGAGGGTAAAACTATGGCTGCTTTGGAACTCACAACGAATTTAATCAGAAGAAATTAGTTGGAGTAGGAAGCTTTTGGAATTTGACTTCCCCTCTTAGCAATGTTAGAGACAGCAATATGGCAATGCCATGCACCACGGATTTTAAGTTTCTAACACTATTGGGGACCTAAAACATTGAGTTGTTTCCTAACACATCGATTCCAATAATATCAATTGCAAAATCGTCTGAACGCTTGGTATCATAGAGAGATAATAATAATTGAGACAACCAAAGGAAGGCTCATGTAGCAATATAGCAACACCTTGTCTTCCAGTCCAACGTCTTAAATACGTCTTCTAGCGCAGCGGTGAACATTTATGGGGAGATTACATCTCCTTGTCATCCTCCCCGCTGCAGCTAGATGGTCTTAGACACTTGAACTTGGACGCGAACAGTCGTTTTCGCGGCATTATCAAGACATCTCAACACCTCAATATAGCGGTTGTCTATTTATGCCAACTAGAACGCTGGAAGGAGTTCAGAAGAGACCAATGCATCATCTCCAAATTTAAAGTCGCGCAGCGAGCGACGGAAAGGGCTATGCTCGGCATTTCTCTAAGCGACCGAATCTGGAACAAAGACATTTGACGTTGAATCAAAGTTATAGCTCTCAGAGTCTGCAAGCTGAAGTGGCAGTGAGCCGGCCAAATTTGCTAAATCAGCGATCGTAGATGGGAGGACAGTCCTAGAGTGGAGACCTGTTAGACTGGCGAAGAGGTGTCCCCTCCCCCTTCTCTAGATGGACTGATTGTAGATCTGAAAAGAACGGCCGGAATCGGCTGGATGCGGAAAGCGGAGGATGGCATATGGTGGAATGCATTAGGGAAGGACTATGTCGTGCAATGGATAGATATAAAGACTAATGATGATGATAATGATGTATGCATATTGGCTAACTTGCCTTTTGAAGTTGGTCATATTTATATACATAAGAGGTGTAATTGGTTGAATCTTTGATCCTAAGCCAACTTCACCTTCACGCGGTACACTAGGGTTGCCAACGATACTGTTAAAAACAATATTAATCTGTTTTTCACTACATTATACTTTTTGCTGTTGAATAAAAATAAAGTATACACGATACTGGTTTCAGCATCAAAATTCTTAACACTAGTGTTATACTTATTTTTATTTAGTCATTAATAGCATACTAACTATTAATTTAATAAAAATGGGTTTCTCATTTATTTTAATTTTAGTTATAATTGTGGGGAGGCGTATGAAGTTTTTAAAAAAGTCTGTAAATTAAGTTGTGCGAGAAGCTCTTAAAAATATGTAGGTATTTAATACAATAAAATAAGTAAAGTACTGTTAATTTTTCTAAAATACTGTTTAATATTGTTCTCGGATCTAAATATACTTTATTTCTTGAAAAAAAAAGTTGGCAACCCTACGGTACACCCTGCTGACTGACAAACGAAGCTCTGGTGAAAAGAGAGGTAGGGAGCGTAATTGGAAGCTACCCGACTGGGGAATGTACCTCCACCTCCCAGAATACCGCAGCCAAATAACAATTCCCTTGAGGGTTGTTGTGTTCCTGCGAGTGAGTGAGGTCACCAGAAAGAAAGGAAGAAGATGCTGCGTTGGCAGCGGGAGTGGCAGCGCGCGAGCAATATTTTATGTTGCAAGCGTTAATATGGCTACGGTAACCGCTTCACATCAGGCGGGCCGTATGCTTGTCTGCCACCCGTCGTAGTATAAAAAAAAATATATACACATCTGCCATGGAGATTTTGAAAATCGGGTTATGAACACCATCGTCGGTGTTTCAAATCACCTAAAATGCATTAAAATCGGTTCACAATTGGCGGAGAAACCGTTGAACATACATAAAAAACCGGCCAAGTGCGAGTCGGACTCGCGCACGAAGGGTTACGTACCATATCTATAAAAACGGCTAAAATATCATGTCTGTTGTATGGGAGCCCCCCTTAAATATTTGTTTGATGTTGATTTAATTATTTATTTTTAAACTGAATATAAAACTAAATAATAATATTCTGTGAATATTTCAAGCGTCTACCTGTTGCCGTTATCAATATCGAGCAAAAATGCAACAAAATCACGTTTGTTGTATGGAAGCCCCCTTAAATATTTATTTTATTCTGTTTTTTAGTATTTGTTGTGAATAGCGGCAATAGAAACACATCATCTGTGAAAATTTCATCTGTCTAACTATCACGGTTCATGAGATACAGTCTGGTGACAGACGGACGGACGGACGGATGGACGGACGGACGGACGGACGGACGGACGGACGGACGGACGGACGGACGGACGGACGGACGGATTTTCAGCCCCGACGGATTTTCTTGAGTTTTTTTATTAAGTTTGTAATGTTTTAAAAATTTTGAAGTTGGTTGAAAAGGAAAAGTAAGTAGATAAATTGAAGAGTAGAATGAAAATAAAGGTAGAGAGAGAGTAAGTAAAGTAATAGTACTGAAACCTGAAATTTGAAGTATAAGTAACAGTAAGGTAAAAGACCCGCTTATGGTAAGCGCTCTCTCAGTATAAGTGTAGTACACAAATCTGAGGGTGGGAATTAAATGAAAGTTACAAATCGCCAGACAGAGTTTATTCCTATGGTTCAAAACATCTCCATTGTCTCCCACATACAAATTCACATTTCATATATATTCAAAGCTAATTTTACAATATTCAGTTAACAAAATATCTAATGGGCGCCAGACCTGTTTATGCCAGGTCAAAAATACAGTAATTATAAGCAGCGGCAGAGCAAGTTACAATTTAGTTTCTCAGGGCGATGAGTCAGAAGGCCTACATTCTTATTGCGATCATAATATAAATGGTTTGGTACAGAAATTCACTATTACGGCAAAAGTCCACATAAATTGCTCGATCGGTAACACCACTTAGCTGTACTCAAGCTATACGGTCTTGAGGCCGCTGTATCCAGCTGACCCGAGTGTCGGAGTGGCTCGGACTGCGTGCCACGTCACCACTGCGCAGTCAGTCTCACGACCGGAGTGAAGAGGGTATATTAAAAAACCTCCCTGTGGACAATATGCCCGCCATTAGCACAGGGAATCACTTGTGCGCCTAATCTAACACTGCCCTAAGCAATTAACAAAATTTACATACCGACTGGAGGTTCGATCCACGGCCTGGGGAATAGCGCGGCCGAATGGCGCCGCAGAAAGCGCGTTGATGCCCGCGCTGCAGGATGCGCCGTCAAGGGGAACGCGACAGGATATGCACGTCGAACCCGGAGTGACGTAGTCCACTGAAATTCACCATTTTCACAATTCACAAACAGTACGGCCACTGGTTTCTCGCTCCACGCCTATTCGCAGATACCAACTCACCGGTTCTGTCGAATGAGGTTATGTGGACCGTCCCGGGCGGGCTGATTCGTCAGGCGCTTCGGGCTGACGTCGAATTCGGGTGCCTGGAATCACAGTCTTCGACGTGTCCTGCCGACGCTCGGCGAGTCTGGAGTCTTCTACTAGGGGGCTCCCAACGACAGAAAAAGGCCGCCCCGAGCGCGCGGACCCGTTTTGTCATTGCCACCAATCCCCACTCCAAAATGTATATGGAATCTTCCAGAACATTAAAGATACCTCCTTTTAACAATAACAAAATTATTTTTTAGAATTTCAATAAAACCATTGTACGTTTCCGCCATCGACAATACGTAAGTCTAGAGTCAAGTCAACGACAACGCTTCCTTTCATAAAATTGTTGGCAACCACCTTCAACAAATCACATATTACTAAAACTAACAGAAGCGACCATCTCAACCTGAATTCGGAAGCCGAATCACGCACTCCATTCACGAATGGAACTCTCCAGGCTTCTTGCCTTCCATCACAAAACACGACAGCTAACAAACACGATTAGAAAAATCAAAACTACTTTAAAATTAAGATTAGAACAATTGTACAAGACCATTCCATTCGTAAACGAAAGTCTCTCAAATGGTTTATCTTCAAGAGAAAATCCAACTCGCCCGTCAATTCCTCTCAGCAACTCCAATATTCCTTAAAAAAAATGATTAACGAATATCTAAATCTACGAATGAGAAACAAAACTTTCGAGCCGACTATCGACAAGTGCGGGCCTTCCAGGGTCCGCAATTCTGCAAAAGCAAAAATTAGATCAGCTGTCGGAACAGCAGACTGTCAAACGAAACGTCAATATCTCTCTTCGTAAACAAGAAATGTTTACACATTCCCAAAACAATGTAATATGTGTTTAAGCCTGAAATTAGTGCCACAATTAAAAATTCACGCGTTACAATATCCCCCAAGCCAGGAAAAATTTGCTCCTGCAAATTTCCTGCTGTCCCCAGCAGTATACCCCTGAAACAATACTGCCATCCATGAAACGAAAAAACCAATGAACAATACTCTGCCTTTACGAATATTATAAAAGACTAAAACTATGCGACGATTTGGTAGAAAGATAGGTAGGTCGGATATGATATATGACATGGGATGAATATAAATAAACTAAGTACTGGGCTATTGTTGTCTGAAATAAATACTTTATAATACTATAATATAATCTCGAACCAAATTCATACTCCTATCATACATGGTCTGTGTCATGGTTAGAGAAATCAGGAAAATAAAATTAAAGTGTTTAAAGTGAGCTGTAAGATAAAGTAGAAATAAGGAGAAAATATAGGAAATATAGGAACACGGGTGAAAATAATTAGAACCCCCCAAGACTATCCATATAGACCCCTGAAGAAAAAAAATAGTATACACTGACTCGCTACCCAATCCACAACAACTACAAATTTCCTTTTCATACTTTCTCTTAATCAAATCAATCAATCACACTGTCTCTCTATCATTCTTACCTCTAATCACCAGCATACCTGCATCCATAAATATTAAAATGACATAAATAAGTTTGTATATATGGGAATAAATTATAAAATATGTTAACTCCTTATTAGATAATTCACCCACTCAAGATGTATTGAGTTACTCTATTCAATTTTAGAGATAACTCGTAGTCTAAAAGCTTCCCCTTATTAACCAATAAGTTATGAGTGAAAACCCCAAAAAAAGTTGTTCATCTAGTATCCTAAATATTAAGGCTTATTTAATGAGTTATGACACCGCTCTGATATAGATGCACATTAAGTATGAAGGAATAACCTGAGTCATTGTTTACAAATTACAAGGACTCACTCGCTTGAGTTAAAGTTATTCATGAAAAAGGTTAAAGTCCGTATACTAAGGCTTATGGCTTTATTTTATAAGTAGCCTGCACCGCTTGTACTATTGCAATCATGACAATTAAAATAAATAAACTATTTTTCAATGTAAATAAATAAATATTGGTATTTTAATATATACTGAACATATAAATAATAAATATACATGTCTTTTAACTTTCCTCGCTCAGTCTACCAAATCCACCTGATGGTAAGCTTCCCTCCACCTAAAATAAATTAAACTCAAAATATAAAAAAATCAAGTCAGTGCAAGTCCTTTGTACTGACTTGTTTGCCTAATTCTTCCAGTGATCATTCCTAAAATATTCCAACAACCAGGACCAATCTTTTCCTAACCATAACTAATCTCTATACGTCCGGGTATTTGGTTTGTTGAATCTAAACCACCCGCACAAAGTGATGAAAGAGGCACCACTATACCCCTGTGGATCAATGAGTCCTAGGAGTTGCCGATAGACAGGTAAAAACATAAAAGAAAGAATTGTCTTTAAAACAAAGTAGACAACCCTATAAACACCAGCCTACCCAATGACAACTCAAGCTAGGTTAGTCTCTCAAGGAACCAAAATAAAAAATTAGAAACGTTTTCCTAACGTCCCCTAAAAATAATTGCTTCATCTCTAAGATGACTCAATTAAAAGAAAAAAAAACCCCGTGGAAGAAAATCCTGTTGAAAACCTGGTCGCTGAAAAAAATGGAAAGAATACAATCGCCTATATGACGATAATAAAATGGAATGTACTGAATGGACACATGGAATAAAATGTACATTTTAGTTATGCACCATTAAAAAAATAGCAAGCTACCAAATACCCAATAACATCATCTCAAAAAAAACAAACAAATCTATCCGTCCCGGTAAAATTGGTTGACTAGATTAATCAAATTAATTCTGCCTGGTTGTTCAAACCCTGTCATAGCAAAGAAAATATTATAAGCTGAAGCACCCACTACACAAAACCTACTCAACAATGAATTTTTTTATTTTATATATAAACTCCCAACAGTAACAATCTAAAAGAAATTTTAATGAAATATTGCACATTATTTAGTTAAACTCATTAATTACACTAACCAGTGAATTGAATTGCATTATGTAATTTATGTTTAAATTACTATATCTCAAATTATGAATTTTACTCCTACATGACGACAAAACAAAACATGGAATGCTCAAATATTTATATTCATTAATTGTGAGCACATTCAAAATTATTATAATATTTTTCTCAAGGAATGTCAAATTAAATAATTTCACTGGTCATTAAATAGATTTAAGAAATTGTATTGTAAAAACCCTGCATTAATAAAATATTTCTTTTGTAATAAACTAACTGTCATAACTGATGCATACACTTCATCCATGTTGAAATAGTGATAACTAAGATACACCTATAAATCAACATAAATGGGTGTATGCAAGTCGAAAGCCTTCCCCAGCGCAAGCCAAAAGCATCTCCCAGCCAAAAGTCAAAAGGGTGTCCTAACGGCATGCCTACCAATATTGTTGTCATAATTATATCCAAAAAAAAATCTTTTTAAATTTAAGCACCACATAAATATTTCAAAATACTATAAGAACCGAACTCCATGATATAAAAAAATATGGGACCAATCTGGAAGTACACTATTCAAAATAAAAAAATCTTCAAATCCGTTCACCAATGCCGGAAGTGATGAAGTATAAATATAAAAAAAATTACAACCAAATTTAGAACCATTATTTCTGAGTCGGTTAAAAACTATCATTTTGTACTAATGATGCTTTGTAAAAAAAATCCCTACTAAACTCATCAATTAATCAAGATAAAATCCAACTGTGAACTTTCTTAAGTGAATTTATCATGTAAATTTCAAGATAAGTAACAAAAAAAATCACAATTGTTTCACAATTTCAGAAAAAAAATCCACCCTATCAATATTCATATACTTCTATACCAATACTATTGGTTGTCTAATAATATTGGCATGCGGCACTCACTGTCAACACTGTTTAAAAAATTACCCCCGAGGACTACCACTTCCTGAACTATGGAAACTAAATTCTGCCATATTAAAATAAATTCACCCGACCGCACCAGAACCGACTTTGTATTAATAATATGAAATATAAAGAGTGTATCGCGAGCCATTCTTCAAATATTAAAATTTAAGTTCGACTTTTATGTAAATAATAAAAAAATTATGATCGCAACAAGTTACACTTGAGTCTCACAATTAATATGCCGTTGATAAACAGGTATTCAAGTATCTCAGAAAAAATTTTGATCGCTACAAATACACACAAATTTCAAGACAGATATGCCCTCAATAAATTAAATTCACTTGAATTTCTACAGAAGTATGCCCTCGATAACGAGTTAAAATTTAAAAGTTAAAAAAACTTAAGCGTTAAACAAAAATATTTGTTCCCTCTGAGTACACTTGAATTTAAAAAAAATATATACCCTCTCACTATAAAAAATTAAGTTTCAGTTAAAATAATATTTGCCGCAATAAGTTACACCTGAATTTCAAAATAAGTAAGCTAAAATAGTGGTACACTGTTACACTGCTACAATAAGTTACACTGTTATACTAAAACGCAGGTAGTTATACAGTATGAAAAAAAAATTTCCTAAAAAAAATGCACAGTAAATGTTAAACACAGGTTAAACACAATAAATATTAGGTTAAATCAATACAAAACCAATACACAATTGCATAAAATTAAGGTATGATCGCAATAAGATTTACCAGTTAAGCGCCACTGTAATGTTTTAAAAAATTTGCAAGGGTTTAAAAGGTAAGAAGTAAGTAGGTGGAAGAGTAGAATGAGAATAAAAATGAAGATAGAGTGAAGTAATAGTACTGAAACCTGAAATTTGAAGTATAAGTAACAGTAAGGTAAGAGACCCGCTTATGGTAAGCGCTCTCTCAGTATAAGTTTAGTACACAAATCTGAGGGTGGGAATTAAATGAAAGTTACAAATCGCCAGACAGAGTTTATTCCTATGGTTCAAAACATATCCATTGTCTCCCACATACAAATTCACATTTCATATATATTCAAAGCTAATTTTACAATATTCAGTTAACAAAATATCTAATGGGCGCCAGACCTGTTTATGCCAGGTCAAAAATACAGTAATTATAAGCAGCGGCAGAGCAAGTTACAATTTAGTTTCTCAGGGCGATGCGTCAGAAGGCCTACATTCTTATTGCGATCATAATATAAATGGTTTGGTACAGAAATTCACTATTACGGCAAAAGTCCACATAAATTGCTCGATCGGTAACACCACTTAGCTGTACTCAAGCTATACGGTCTTGAGGCCGCTGTATCCAGCTGACCCGAGTGTCGGAGTGGCTCGGACTGCGTGCCACGTCACCACTGCGCAGTCAGTCTCACGACCGGAGTGAAGAGGGTATATTAAAAAACCTCCCTGTGGACAATATGCCCGCCATTAGCACAGGGAATCACTTGTGCGCCTAATCTAACACTGCCCTAAGCAATTAACAAAATTTACATACCGACTGGAGGTTCGATCCACGGCCTGGGGAATAGCGCGGCCGAATGGCGCCGCAGAAAGCGCGTTGATGCCCGCGCTGCAGGATGCGCCGTCAAGGGGAACGCGACAGGATATGCACGTCGAACCCGGAGTGACGTAGTCCACTGAAATTCACCATTTTCACAATTCACAAACAGTACGGCCACTGGTTTCTCGCTCCACGCCTATTCGCAGATACCAACTCACCGGTTCTGTCGAATGAGGTTATGTGGACCGTCCCGGGCGGGCTGATTCGTCAGGCGCTTCGGGCTGACGTCGAATTCGGGTGCCTGGAATCACAGTCTTCGACGTGTCCTGCCGACGCTCGGCGAGTCTGGAGTCTTCTACTAGGGGGCTCCCAACGACAGAAAAAGGCCGCCCCGAGCGCGCGGACCCGTTTTGTCATTGCCACCAATCCCCACTCCAAAATGTATATGGAATCTTCCAGAACATTAAAGATACCTCCTTTTAACAATAACAAAATTATTTTTTAGAATTTCAATAAAACCATTGTACGTTTCCGCCATCGACAATACGTAAGTCTAGAGTCAAGTCAACGACAACGCTTCCTTTCATAAAATTGTTGGCAACCACCTTCAACAAATCACATATTACTAAAACTAACAGAAGCGACCATCTCAACCTGAATTCGGAAGCCGAATCACGCACTCCATTCACGAATGGAACTCTCCAGGCTTCTTGCCTTCCATCACAAAACACGACAGCTAACAAACACGATTAGAAAAATCAAAACTACTTTAAAATTAAGATTAGAACAAATGTACAAGACCATTCCATTCGTAAACGAAAGTCTCTCAAATGGTTTATCTTCAAGAGAAAATCCAACTCGCCCGTCAATTCCTCTCAGCAACTCCAATATTCCTTAAAAAAAATGATTAACGAATATCTAAATCTACGAATGAGAAACAAAACTTTCGAGCCGACTATCGACAAGTGCGGGCCTTCCAGGGTCCGCAATTCTGCAAAAGCAAAAATTAGATCAGCTGTCGGAACAGCAGACTGTCAAACGAAACGTCAATATCTCTCTTCGTAAACAAGAAATGTTTACACATTCCCAAAACAATGTAATATGTGTTTAAGCCTGAAATTAGTGCCACAATTAAAAATTCACGCGTTACAATATCCCCCAAGCCAGGAAAAATTTGCTCCTGCAAATTTCCTGCTGTCCCCAGCAGTATACCCCTGAAACAATACTGCCATCCATGAAACGAAAAAACCAATGAACAATACTCTGCCTTTACGAATATTATAAAAGACTAAAACTATGCGACGATTTGGTAGAAAGATAGGTAGGTCGGATATGATATATGACATGGGATGAATATAAATAAACTAAGTACTGGGCTATTGTTGTTTGAAATAAATACTTTATAATACTATAATATAATCTCGAACCAAATTCATACTCCTATCATACATGGTCTGTGTCATGGTTAGAGAAATCAGGAAAATAAAATTAAAGTGTTTAAAGTGAGCTGTAAGATAAAGTAGAAATAAGGAGAAAATATAGGAAATATAGGAACACGGGTGAAAATAATTAGAACCCCCCAAGACTATCCATATAGACCCCTGAAGAAAAAAAATAGTATACACTGACTCGCTACCCAATCCACAACAACTACAAATTTCCTTTTCATACTTTCTCTTAATCAAATCAATCAATCACACTGTCTCTCTATCATTCTTACCTCTAATCACCAGCATACCTGCATCCATAAATATTAAAATGACATAAATAAGTTTGTATATATGGGAATAAATTATAAAATATGTTAACTCCTTATTAGATAATTCACCCACTCAAGATGTATTGAGTTACTCTATTCAATTTTAGAGATAACTCGTAGTCTAAAAGCTTCCCCTTATTAACCAATAAGTTATGAGTGAAAACCCCAAAAAAAGTTGTTCATCTAGTATCCTAAATATTAAGGCTTATTTAATGAGTTATGACACCGCTCTGATATAGATGCACATTAAGTATGAAGGAATAACCTGAGTCATTGTTTACAAATTACAAGGACTCACTCTCATACTAAGGCTTATGGCTTTATTTTATAAGTAGCCTGCACCGCTTGTACTATTGCAATCATGACAATTAAAATAAATAAACTATTTTTCAATGTAAATAAATAAATATTGGTATTTTAATATATACTGAACATATAAATAATAAATATACATGTCTTTTAACTTTCCTCGCTCAGTCTACCAAATCCACCTGATGGTAAGCTTCCCTCCACCTAAAATAAATTAAACTCAAAATATAAAAAAATCAAGTCAGTGCAAGTCCTTTGTACTGACTTGTTTGCCTAATTCTTCCAGTGATCATTCCTAAAATATTCCAACAACCAGGACCAATCTTTTCCTAACCATAACTAATCTCTATACGTCCGGGTATTTGGTTTGTTGAATCTAAACCACCCGCACAAAGTGATGAAAGAGGCACCACTATACCCCTGTGGATCAATGAGTCCTAGGAGTTGCCGATAGACAGGTAAAAACATAAAAGAAAGAATTGTCTTTAAAACAAAGTAGACAACCCTATAAACACCAGCCTACCCAATGACAACTCAAGCTAGGTTAGTCTCTCAAGGAACCAAAATAAAAAATTAGAAACGTTTTCCTAACGTCCCCTAAAAATAATTGCTTCATCTCTAAGATGACTCAATTAAAAGAAAAAAAAACCCCGTGGAAGAAAATCCTGTTGAAAACCTGGTCGCTGAAAAAAATGGAAAGAATACAATCGCCTATATGACGATAATAAAATGGAATGTACTGAATGGACACATGGAATAAAATGTACATTTTAGTTATGCACCATTAAAAAAATAGCAAGCTACCAAATACCCAATAACATCATCTCAAAAAAAACAAACAAATCTATCCGTCCCGGTAAAATTGGTTGACTAGATTAATCAAATTAATTCTGCCTGGTTGTTCAAACCCTGTCATAGCAAAGAAAATATTATAAGCTGAAGCACCCACTACACAAAACCTACTCAACAATGAATTTTTTTATTTTATATATAAACTCCCAACAGTAACAATCTAAAAGAAATTTTAATGAAATATTGCACATTATTTAGTTAAACTCATTAATTACACTAACCAGTGAATTGAATTGCATTATGTAATTTATGTTTAAATTACTATATCTCAAATTATGAATTTTACTCCTACATGACGACAAAACAAAACATGGAATGCTCAAATATTTATATTCATTAATTGTGAGCACATTCAAAATTATTATAATATTTTTCTCAAGGAATGTCAAATTAAATAATTTCACTGGTCATTAAATAGATTTAAGAAATTGTATTGTAAAAACCCTGCATTAATAAAATATTTCTTTTGTAATAAACTAACTGTCATAACTGATGCATACACTTCATCCATGTTGAAATAGTGATAACTAAGATACACCTATAAATCAACATAAATGGGTGTATGCAAGTCGAAAGCCTTCCCCAGCAGCAAGCCAAAAGCATCTCCCAGCCAAAAGTCAAAAGGGTGTCCTAACCGCATGCCTACCAATATTGTTGTCATAATTATATCCAAAAAAAAATCTTTTTAAATTTAAGCACCACATAAATATTTCAAAATACTATAAGAACCGAACTCCATGATATAAAAAAATATGGGACCAATCTGGAAGTACACTATTCAAAATAAAAAAATCTTCAAATCCGTTCACCAATGCCGGAAGTGATGAAGTATAAATATAAAAAAAATTACAACCAAATTTAGAACCATTATTTCTGAGTCGGTTAAAAACTATCATTTTGTACTAATGATGCTTTGTAAAAAAAATCCCTACTAAACTCATCAATTAATCAAGATAAAATCCAACTGTGAACTTTCTTAAGTGAATTTATCATGTAAATTTCAAGATAAGTAACAAAAAAAATCACAATTGTTTCACAATTTCAGAAAAAAAATCCACCCTATCAATATTCATATACTTCTATACCAATACTATTGGTTGTCTAATAATATTGGCATGCGGCACTCACTGTCAACACTGTTTAAAAAATTACCCCCGAGGACTACCACTTCCTGAACTATGGAAACTAAATTCTGCCATATTAAAATAAATTCACCCGACCGCACCAGAACCGACTTTGTATTAATAATATGAAATATAAAGAGTGTATCGCGAGCCATTCTTCAAATATTAAAATTTAAGTTCGACTTTTATGTAAATAATAAAAAAATTATGATCGCAACAAGTTACACTTGAGTCTCACAATTAATATGCCGTTGATAAACAGGTATTCAAGTATCTCAGAAAAAATTTTGATCGCTACAAATACACACAAATTTCAAGACAGATATGCCCTCAATAAATTAAATTCACTTGAATTTCTACAGAAGTATGCCCTCGATAACGAGTTAAAATTTAAAAGTTAAAAAAACTTAAGCGTTAAACAAAAATATTTGTTCCCTCTGAGTACACTTGAATTTAAAAAAAATATATACCCTCTCACTATAAAAAATTAAGTTTCAGTTAAAATAATATTTGCCGCAATAAGTTACACCTGAATTTCAAAATAAGTAAGCTAAAATAGTGGTACACTGTTACACTGCTACAATAAGTTACACTGTTATACTAAAACGCAGGTAGTTATACAGTATGAAAAAAAAATTTCCTAAAAAAAATGCACAGTAAATGTTAAACACAGGTTAAACACAATAAATATTAGGTTAAATCAATACAAAACCAATACACAATTGCATAAAATTAAGGTATGATCGCAATAAGATTTACCAGTTAAGCGCCACTGTAATGTTTTAAAAAATTTGCAAGGGTTTAAAAGGTAAGAAGTAAGTAGGTGGAAGAGTAGAATGAGAATAAAAATGAAGATAGAGTGAAGTAATAGTACTGAAACCTGAAATTTGAAGTATAAGTAACAGTAAGGTAAGAGACCCGCTTATGGTAAGCGCTCTCTCAGTATAAGTTTAGTACACAAATCTGAGGGTGGGAATTAAATGAAAGTTACAAATCGCCAGACAGAGTTTATTCCTATGGTTCAAAACATCTCCATTGTCTCCCACATACAAATTCACATTTCATATATATTCAAAGCTAATTTTACAATATTCAGTTAACAAAATATCTAATGGGCGCCAGACCTGTTTATGCCAGGTCAAAAATACAGTAATTATAAGCAGCGGCAGAGCAAGTTACAATTTAGTTTCTCAGGGCGATGCGTCAGAAGGCCTACATTCTTATTGCGATCATAATATAAATGGTTTGGTACAGAAATTCACTATTACGGCAAAAGTCCACATAAATTGCTCGATCGGTAACACCACTTAGCTGTACTCAAGCTATACGGTCTTGAGGCCGCTGTATCCAGCTGACCCGAGTGTCGGAGTGGCTCGGACTGCGTGCCACGTCACCACTGCGCAGTCAGTCTCACGACCGGAGTGAAGAGGGTATATTAAAAAACCTCCCTGTGGACAATATGCCCGCCATTAGCACAGGGAATCACTTGTGCGCCTAATCTAACACTGCCCTAAGCAATTAACAAAATTTACATACCGACTGGAGGTTCGATCCACGGCCTGGGGAATAGCGCGGCCGAATGGCGCCGCAGAAAGCGCGTTGATGCCCGCGCTGCAGGATGCGCCGTCAAGGGGAACGCGACAGGATATGCACGTCGAACCCGGAGTGACGTAGTCCACTGAAATTCACCATTTTCACAATTCACAAACAGTACGGCCACTGGTTTCTCGCTCCACGCCTATTCGCAGATACCAACTCACCGGTTCTGTCGAATGAGGTTATGTGGACCGTCCCGGGCGGGCTGATTCGTCAGGCGCTTCGGGCTGACGTCGAATTCGGGTGCCTGGAATCACAGTCTTCGACGTGTCCTGCCGACGCTCGGCGAGTCTGGAGTCTTCTACTAGGGGGCTCCCAACGACAGAAAAAGGCCGCCCCGAGCGCGCGGACCCGTTTTGTCATTGCCACCAATCCCCACTCCAAAATGTATATGGAATCTTCCAGAACATTAAAGATACCTCCTTTTAACAATAACAAAATTATTTTTTAGAATTTCAATAAAACCATTGTACGTTTCCGCCATCGACAATACGTAAGTCTAGAGTCAAGTCAACGACAACGCTTCCTTTCATAAAATTGTTGGCAACCACCTTCAACAAATCACATATTACTAAAACTAACAGAAGCGACCATCTCAACCTGAATTCGGAAGCCGAATCACGCACTCCATTCACGAATGGAACTCTCCAGGCTTCTTGCCTTCCATCACAAAACACGACAGCTAACAAACACGATTAGAAAAATCAAAACTACTTTAAAATTAAGATTAGAACAATTGTACAAGACCATTCCATTCGTAAACGAAAGTCTCTCAAATGGTTTATCTTCAAGAGAAAATCCAACTCGCCCGTCAATTCCTCTCAGCAACTCCAATATTCCTTAAAAAAAATGATTAACGAATATCTAAATCTACGAATGAGAAACAAAACTTTCGAGCCGACTATCGACAAGTGCGGGCCTTCCAGGGTCCGCAATTCTGCAAAAGCAAAAATTAGATCAGCTGTCGGAACAGCAGACTGTCAAACGAAACGTCAATATCTCTCTTCGTAAACAAGAAATGTTTACACATTCCCAAAACAATGTAATATGTGTTTAAGCCTGAAATTAGTGCCACAATTAAAAATTCACGCGTTACAATATCCCCCAAGCCAGGAAAAATTTGCTCCTGCAAATTTCCTGCTGTCCCCAGCAGTATACCCCTGAAACAATACTGCCATCCATGAAACGAAAAAACCAATGAACAATACTCTGCCTTTACGAATATTATAAAAGACTAAAACTATGCGACGATTTGGTAGAAAGATAGGTAGGTCGGATATGATATATGACATGGGATGAATATAAATAAACTAAGTACTGGGCTATTGTTGTCTGAAATAAATACTTTATAATACTATAATATAATCTCGAACCAAATTCATACTCCTATCATACATGGTCTGTGTCATGGTTAGAGAAATCAGGAAAATAAAATTAAAGTGTTTAAAGTGAGCTGTAAGATAAAGTAGAAATAAGGAGAAAATATAGGAAATATAGGAACACGGGTGAAAATAATTAGAACCCCCCAAGACTATCCATATAGACCCCTGAAGAAAAAAAATAGTATACACTGACTCGCTACCCAATCCACAACAACTACAAATTTCCTTTTCATACTTTCTCTTAATCAAATCAATCAATCACACTGTCTCTCTATCATTCTTACCTCTAATCACCAGCATACCTGCATCCATAAATATTAAAATGACATAAATAAGTTTGTATATATGGGAATAAATTATAAAATATGTTAACTCCTTATTAGATAATTCACCCACTCAAGATGTATTGAGTTACTCTATTCAATTTTAGAGATAACTCGTTGTAAAGGTCCTAGGGAGCGTTGTACGGTGCAAATGAAAACTCAAGGCGAATATCAAGCGTTGTTTTACTTTCGTTGACTTTCATTGACAAATAAATTTAACATAACAAAACAGTACTTAAACCACCGCGAAACAAACCATAACGCGATGCAGCTTTCGAACAGCGCCATCTGTTATTTCGGTGGTGAAACAAATAATACTAAATAAGGCGTAAACATACCGCCCGCCATGGACAACTTGTCCATCACAACAGTTAAAAACAAACTGTGTAACTTAACTATGAAATTATTGACAAGTTACTTCAAATAGCAATCAGAACATGAAACATAACAAACTAAAACATGAAACATTTGCAAAAACTATTGCAATGTAAAACAACTTAATGAATTACATCACATTGATTAGCAATGGACTGTATAAGTACTTGTATAACTTATAGAATACAAAATGTTATTCTGATATTTTCAAACAAAAATTGAGACATATCTACAAAACATACGTAAATTTTATTCTGTAACTGGTAACACACAAACCTTTGATACAGGTCTCTTAATTACCTTGCCATTACATTTGAGACTGACGACGCGTGCAATCTTGTCCAAACCTTCATGTTTGTCCACGACGATACCAAAAAGCCAATTTGCTGGAGGTAGGTCGTCCTCCTTGACTAATACCACGTCACCAATTTCTGGCCCAGGTATTTGTTCTTGCCATTTCCGACGATGAAAAAATTGCGTGAGGTAGTCCTGAGACCAACGTCGCCAGAAATGTTGCAACATCCTTTGTGACAATTGCCAACGCTTTAAGTTACTAAGGTTACAAACTTCATAATTCACGTCAGGGGCTAACACTAAAGATTCTCCGACTAAAAAATGTCCTGGTGTAAGAGGAGCTGGATCACCAGGATTGTTACTCATTTGAGAGAGTGGACGAGAATTCAAACAAGCCTCGATTTGTGTCAAGACCGTAGCTATTTCCTCGTAAGTCAGAGTCGCGTTACCGATTACACGTTGCAGATGGTGCTTTGTCGACTTGATCCCTGCCTCCCAAAGTCCACCAAAATTTGGACTTCTGGGTGGGATAAAATGCCAGACTGTGCCGTTGTTGGCAAGTGAATCAGCGATGTCTGTTGCTATGCCAGACCTTTCCGCGGAAAAAAGTGACTTTAGCTCCCTAGCAGCACCCGTGAAATTCGTACCATTATCACTCCATATATCGGCACAATGTCCCCGTCTGGCCACGAAGCGTTTAAAAGCAGCCAAGAAGCTATGAGTAGTCAAATCACTTACGGCTTCGAGGTGAACTGCTCTGGTAACCATACAGACGAACAAACAGATGTAGCCTTTATATGAGTGATGACCTCTGCCTTTGGTAGTACGAATGCTGATGGGACCCGCAAAGTCAACACCGCTGCGAAGAAAAGGTCGGCAAGCAGTGACTCTTGCGGATGGAAGTTGGCCCATCAGTTGATGTTTTATACGAGATCCATAACGAATGCAGCTAATACATTTGCGAACATAAAAGTTTGCCAGATTCTTGACGTCAACAATCCAGTATTTACTTCTCAAATAATTGATCATGAGCTGCGGTCCGCCATGAAGTGTTCTCTCATGAGCTTCAGCTATTAACAAATTAGTGAAGTGTGATTTTCTTGGAATCAGAACAGGATGTTTTGTCTCTTCACTCATTTGTGACCTATGTAATCTCCCGTCAACTCGCATAATACCAACTTCATCGATGAATGGATTGAAAGAGGTAAGCTTGCTTTTCTTGTTTACTTTACCGTGTTTAGCTAAATTATCTAAATCATCTTGAAAATTTAAAACTTGACATTGTCGAATGCATGTGTTTAAAGCTTCTGTATATTCTTGACCAGTAATAAATATTTTTTTATTTTCAGGTTGGTGAGCTGAACGTGTTTGAAGAAATTTCCTGCAGAAAGCGACTACTCTGACTAGTTTTCGTAAAGATGAGTATCTTTCCCACAAACCGAATTGTTCATTTGTAGTAGCATAACATACCTTCTTCGTCTTCCTTTCCTCCAAATTTGTTTCTTCTACCTTCTGCCTGTTGTAAATAATTTTCTCATGTTTCAGCCAATGTGGTCCCGTATTCCACAAGTCATTTGGATACTCATGCGGTCTGAGCCCTCTGGAGGCGCAGTCCGCAGGGTTGTCTTTTGATTGGACGTGTGACCACTGCGTGCTGTCTAAAACCGTTAAAATTTCTGAAACTCTGTTGGCAATGAAGGTTTTCCACCGACTTGGATGACTCCTCAGCCAAGCGAGTACAACCGAAGAATCAGTCCAAGCGTGGATGTTTTCCTTGGGTATTTGAAGAACATTAGATACTTCCAGGAGCAGTTTTGATAACAAGACGGCACCACACAACTCTAGCCTGGGAATCGACACTTGTTTCACAGGCGCGACCTTCGTTTTTGCGGTAAGTAAACGTACATGCCGTTCACCATTTCCACTAATTATTCGAGCATATACCGCGGCAGCGTATGCGATAGTTGAGGCATCGCTGAAACCATGCAACTCCATGAGCTGGTCGTCTGCTTTTGAATTAATCCATCTAGGAATTCGGACAGTGGTAAGTAATGACAACTCGTTCCTGAAAGTGAGCCACTCTTTTAACAACTGGGGTGGAAGTTTATCATCCCAGTCAATTCCAGAAATCCACAATTTCTGGATGAAGACCTTTGCTGTGATAATGGTAGGTGCGATCCACCCAAGAGGATCGAACAACCTTGCCACATCTGATAAAACTTTTCTTTTAGTTATAGGTTCACCTGGCGGCGGCAGTTGAACGGAATATTCGAAGAAATCAGTGCGACGATTCCAGGTAAGTCCCAGAATTTTCATGACCGAATCTATTTTTAGCTCTAGACTTCCAATTTCTTCCTTACTTCCTTCCTTTATTTTTTCTATTAAGTCCTCACTGTTACTAGACCATTTTCTCAGTTCAAATCCAGCCCTTCCCAGTAATTCCTTGATTTCCTTGTAAACCTTTATCCCTTCTTCGACATTTTGACAACCAGTTAGTAGATCGTCTATATAAAAATCGTTTAAAATTCTTTCAGATGCCAAAGGATAATGAACGCCATCGTCTATGGCTGCTTGCTGAAGCGCTTTCACCGCGAGGTAAGGCGCCGAGGCTGTCCCGAATGTTACTGTCAGCAATCTATAGTGCTGTAAGTCGCATTCAGGATGATCTAGATTACGCCACAAGATGCGTTGATAGTCAGCGTCTTCAGGAAATACCCTCACTTGTCGATACATCTTCGTAACGTCGGCCACGAGGCAGATTGGATGTAAACGCCAGCGTATAATAAGATGTCTGAGATCGGACTGAAGAGTTGGACCTATCATTAGTTGACTGTTCAAGGATACACCATTTGAATCCCTACAAGAAGCATCAAATACGACGCGGATTTGGGTTGTCGATTTATCTTCCCTGATGACGGGATGGTGTGGTAAGTATATTGCATTTGGATTATCACGTTCTTTTTCAGGTACCGCCTCCATGTGTCCCAAATCTAAATATTCCTGAATTACATTAGAATATTGAAGCTTAAGATTGGGATCTTTTAGTAATCGTTTCTCAAGTAAGTGAAATCTGCGAGCTACAATATCTCGGGAATTACCATACCTGCATGGCTTCTCCTCACGGAATGGTAATTTGACAACATATCTACCGGACGCGTCACGTACGGTAGTAGACTTAAATAGCTCCTCACATCTCTGTTCCTCAGGAGTGAGGTGCTTCCTGGAGTCTGAGTTGTAGCTGTCGGACTCCAATTCCCAGAACTTGCGAAGAAGTTCGTTTTCGTTACACTGGGAATGTAAACTGACAATAGAGTAACAAGATTTTGTCTCATTGTTACTAGAGGAGTTGATTTGACCAGATATGATCCAGCCTAATTTTGTTTTTTGAGCAACTACTGACTCAGATGACCCTCTTATCAGACCCTCTTGAAGGATCTGCGCATATATTTCAGCACCCAATAATAGATCAATTTTATTGGGTACCGTGTAAGTAGGGTCTGCTAACTCTAAGGTTGAGAGTTCTATTGAAGCTGGTAGGATGAATTTTCTTTCCGGCATAAACGTAGTTAGCTTCTTTAAAACATGAGCCTTTACATCAACAACAAAGTTGGGGTCGTGAAGTGATTGAATTTTTAAGAATACTACAGACTTAGAGGGCACAGAACCCGTCTGATCACTTCCCAGCCCTGAAATTTGACTCTTGCTTGAATACTTTCTTAAACCAAGAAGCTGAACCGAAGCTTCAGTGATAAATGAAGCCTGCGAACCCTGGTCTAGCAATGACCTTAGAGTGATATCCGTACCAGTCCTTGATTTAACCTTAACTAAGGCTGTGGCCAATAACACTTGACTGTGTACTTTAGAAAAACATGTTACAACATTTCCGGTTTCGCCTTGAGGTGAAGACGACATCGTCGTCGGTACAACATTTACACTAGCCGATTGATTACTACCAACATGAGAATCGACTGAATGTACAACTTTCCTAAGGTGTAATAATGAATGATGTCGTTTTTTGCATATCTTACAACGTGTGGTTTGGTGGCATGAGATTGCAGAGTGATTGGGACCTAAACAATTAAAACAAAGACTACTTGTTTGAACAAAATTACGTCGCGTGTCTATGTCTTCCTTGGCAAACTTTTTACAATTATACAATTTATGGTTTTCGGAACAGTAAACACATGAAAATACAGTAGATACATGCAATGATTTTGGATTGAATTTCTGAGTGCGATTTGTACTAGTGGGTTTATTTACTTTATTATCTAAAAATTCTAAAGATCTAAAACGTGTTTCAAGAAATTCTTTAAATTCTGTTAATGTGGGTAATTCATCAAAAGTCTCGCTAATTTTAACCTCCCATAATTTTCTACTTTCTGTATCCAATTTTAGGCAAATGATATATATAACAATTACATCCCAAGACTCTATATTAATTCTCAAATTTTCTAATGCATGTAAACACTCACTTGTTGTATCCAAAAGTTCTTTAATTGCATGTGACGATTCCGAAAACAATGATTTCTGACTCATAAATCTTTTTAAAATGGAATTAGCAAGATACCTTTTGTTATTGTAGCGTCTTTCCAATTGTTCCCAACATACCGTATAATTGTCATGAGTAATAGGGACGTGACGTAACAACTGCTCAGGTTCGCCAGTAAGGTGACTTTTTAAATAGTGTAGACGTTGGACATCGTCTAGAGCCTTGTTGTTATGCACTAGTGACATGAATAAATCCCTAAAACTTATCCATTCAGAATATGATCCAGAAAATACAGGTACAGAAATCTTCGGAAGTTTGACCTGGAAAGATTGACTATCCGTTTTAGAGTTACATGTAGATGCGCTACTATTGCCGTTTAAATCCCGCAACATATCCTTTAACTCGGTCTTATAATCAATATAACTTTCTTCTGTTACATCGTACATATCAGTAGTTACATATGTGGATTTCAACAGTTCCGCTTTATTTGTTCCCTTTACAATTTTTGCATGAGTGTCGGTAAATTGTAGCCAAGCCTTTTCTAAATTTTCTAGCCTCGCTTCTATATAAGAAATTGTAATTCGCTCTTTTGGCGATTTTTTAAAGTTTAATCTAGCCTTTGATATTTTAGATTTAAGATCATCCTGTACACTAATTAATGATTCCATTGTTGTGTATGAATTTATTTACCGATTCTCAAACAAACACAAAAATACAAGTAGGTACTACAATAATGTTGCAGTATGACACAGGTAAGTATATCAATAATTATTTATTTTTAGTTAGGTACACAATACTCGAATAACCAACAAATCCAATTAACACATATTAAAATATTTTAAAGTTCATTAAATTTTGTTTGGATACTGAAGACTGATGCACAAATCCAGGAGAAAGATTGTAAATTTTTTAAAGTTTCAAATTCCAATGTGTTGCAGAACCGATATGTGAATTTTATAAGTCCAATAGAATAGATGCGTAAAATTTTACAAGTCCAAGATTTATGATGCGAAATTTTTCTAAGTGTTTTTTACTTAGAAATTGAATGAGTGAATTTTATAAGACTAGTAGAACAAATGCGTAAAATTTTACAAGTCCAAGATTTTTAATGCGAAATTTTTCTAAGTGTTTAAGACTTAGAAAATTCTGACCAAAATCGGGCATAGGTTCCCCGTTAGTTCACTTTTTCTTGGATTATTCTAAGTCCTAGTTGCTTCTACTTGTTAGTTAAATCTTGAAAATTTTACAAGTTGAAAGTACTTACAGTTTGTTTGCCACTCATGTATACACTGCACTCACACTATACATACACTTGCTTCAGACCCGATGAATACTTCCTTGACAGCTAGCGCCCTCTTGCGGCGGCCGGTCAAGGTACCATCAGCGGCAATCCACCACTGTGTCGGCGCCTGTGCAGTAGGAACTTCCCACTTGCCACACGAAAATAGCTTCTAATCCGGCTCGAAGGACCAATGTAAAGGTCCTAGGGAGCGTTGTACGGTGCAAATGAAAACTCAAGGCGAATATCAAGCGTTGTTTTACTTTCGTTGACTTTCATTGACAAATAAATTTAACATAACAAAACAGTACTTAAACCACCGCGAAACAAACCATAACGCGATGCAGCTTTCGAACAGCGCCATCTGTTATTTCGGTGGTGAAACAAATAATACTAAATAAGGCGTAAACACTCGTAGTCTAAAAGCTTCCCCTTATTAACCAATAAGTTATGAGTGAAAACCCCAAAAAAAGTTGTTCATCTAGTATCCTAAATATTAAGGCTTATTTAATGAGTTATGACACCGCTCTGATATAGATGCACATTAAGTATGAAGGAATAACCTGAGTCATTGTTTACAAATTACAAGGACTCACTCGCTTGAGTTAAAGTTATTCATGAAAAAGGTTAAAGTCCGTATACTAAGGCTTATGGCTTTATTTTATAAGTAGCCTGCACCGCTTGTACTATTGCAATCATGACAATTAAAATAAATAAACTATTTTTCAATGTAAATAAATAAATATTGGTATTTTAATATATACTGAACATATAAATAATAAATATACATGTCTTTTAACTTTCCTCGCTCAGTCTACCAAATCCACCTGATGGTAAGCTTCCCTCCACCTAAAATAAATTAAACTCAAAATATAAAAAAATCAAGTCAGTGCAAGTCCTTTGTACTGACTTGTTTGCCTAATTCTTCCAGTGATCATTCCTAAAATATTCCAACAACCAGGACCAATCTTTTCCTAACCATAACTAATCTCTATACGTCCGGGTATTTGGTTTGTTGAATCTAAACCACCCGCACAAAGTGATGAAAGAGGCACCACTATACCCCTGTGGATCAATGAGTCCTAGGAGTTGCCGATAGACAGGTAAAAACATAAAAGAAAGAATTGTCTTTAAAACAAAGTAGACAACCCTATAAACACCAGCCTACCCAATGACAACTCAAGCTAGGTTAGTCTCTCAAGGAACCAAAATAAAAAATTAGAAACGTTTTCCTAACGTCCCCTAAAAATAATTGCTTCATCTCTAAGATGACTCAATTAAAAGAAAAAAAAACCCCGTGGAAGAAAATCCTGTTGAAAACCTGGTCGCTGAAAAAAATGGAAAGAATACAATCGCCTATATGACGATAATAAAATGGAATGTACTGAATGGACACATGGAATAAAATGTACATTTTAGTTATGCACCATTAAAAAAATAGCAAGCTACCAAATACCCAATAACATCATCTCAAAAAAAACAAACAAATCTATCCGTCCCGGTAAAATTGGTTGACTAGATTAATCAAATTAATTCTGCCTGGTTGTTCAAACCCTGTCATAGCAAAGAAAATATTATAAGCTGAAGCACCCACTACACAAAACCTACTCAACAATGAATTTTTTTATTTTATATATAAACTCCCAACAGTAACAATCTAAAAGAAATTTTAATGAAATATTGCACATTATTTAGTTAAACTCATTAATTACACTAACCAGTGAATTGAATTGCATTATGTAATTTATGTTTAAATTACTATATCTCAAATTATGAATTTTACTCCTACATGACGACAAAACAAAACATGGAATGCTCAAATATTTATATTCATTAATTGTGAGCACATTCAAAATTATTATAATATTTTTCTCAAGGAATGTCAAATTAAATAATTTCACTGGTCATTAAATAGATTTAAGAAATTGTATTGTAAAAACCCTGCATTAATAAAATATTTCTTTTGTAATAAACTAACTGTCATAACTGATGCATACACTTCATCCATGTTGAAATAGTGATAACTAAGATACACCTATAAATCAACATAAATGGGTGTATGCAAGTCGAAAGCCTTCCCCAGCAGCAAGCCAAAAGCATCTCCCAGCCAAAAGTCAAAAGGGTGTCCTAACCGCATGCCTACCAATATTGTTGTCATAATTATATCCAAAAAAAAATCTTTTTAAATTTAAGCACCACATAAATATTTCAAAATACTATAAGAACCGAACTCCATGATATAAAAAAATATGGGACCAATCTGGAAGTACACTATTCAAAATAAAAAAATCTTCAAATCCGTTCACCAATGCCGGAAGTGATGAAGTATAAATATAAAAAAAAATACAACCAAATTTAGAACCATTATTTCTGAGTCGGTTAAAAACTATCATTTTGTACTAATGATGCTTTGTAAAAAAAATCCCTACTAAACTCATCAATTAATCAAGATAAAATCCAACTGTGACCTTTCTTAAGTGAATTTATCATGTAAATTTCAAGATAAGTAACAAAAAAAATCACAATTGTTTCACAATTTCAGAAAAAAAATCCACCCTATCAATATTCATATACTTCTATACCAATACTATAGGTTGTCTAATAATATTGGCATGCGGCACTCACTGTCAACACTGTTTAAAAAATTACCCCCGAGGACTACCACTTCCTGAACTATGGAAACTAAATTCTGCCATATTAAAATAAATTCACCCGACCGCACCAGAACCGACTTTGTATTAATAATATGAAATATAAAGAGTGTATCGCGAGCCATTCTTCAAATATTAAAATTTAAGTTCGACTTTTATGTAAATAATAAAAAAATTATGATCGCAACAAGTTACACTTGAGTCTCACAATTAATATGCCGTTGATAAACAGGTATTCAAGTATCTCAGAAAAAATTTTGATCGCTACAAATACACACAAATTTCAAGACAGATATGCCCTCAATAAATTAAATTCACTTGAATTTCTACAGAAGTATGCCCTCGATAACGAGTTAAAATTTAAAAGTTAAAAAAACTTAAGCGTTAAACAAAAATATTTGTTCCCTCTGAGTACACTTGAATTTAAAAAAAATATATACCCTCTCACTATAAAAAATTAAGTTTCAGTTAAAATAATATTTGCCGCAATAAGTTACACCTGAATTTCAAAATAAGTAAGCTAAAATAGTGGTACACTGTTACACTGCTACAATAAGTTACACTGTTATACTAAAACGCAGGTAGTTATACAGTATGAAAAAAAAATTTCCTAAAAAAAATGCACAGTAAATGTTAAACACAGGTTAAACACAATAAATATTAGGTTAAATCAATACAAAACCAATACACAATTGCATAAAATTAAGGTATGATCGCAATAAGATTTACCAGTTAAGCGCCACTGTAATGTTTTAAAAAATTTGCAAGGGTTTAAAAGGTAAGAAGTAAGTAGGTGGAAGAGTAGAATGAGAATAAAAATGAAGATAGAGTGAGGTAATAGTACTGAAACCTGAAATTTGAAGTATAAGTAACAGTAAGGTAAGAGACCCGCTTATGGTAAGCGCTCTCTCAGTATAAGTTTAGTACACAAATCTGAGGGTGGGAATTAAATGAAAGTTACAAATCGCCAGACAGAGTTTATTCCTATGGTTCAAAACATCTCCATTGTCTCCCACATACAAATTCACATTTCATATATATTCAAAGCTAATTTTACAATATTCAGTTAACAAAATATCTAATGGGCGCCAGACCTGTTTATGCCAGGTCAAAAATACAGTAATTATAAGCAGCGGCAGAGCAAGTTACAATTTAGTTTCTCAGGGCGATGCGTCAGAAGGCCTACATTCTTATTGCGATCATAATATAAATGGTTTGGTACAGAAATTCACTATTACGGCAAAAGTCCACATAAATTGCTCGATCGGTAACACCACTTAGCTGTACTCAAGCTATACGGTCTTGAGGCCGCTGTATCCAGCTGACCCGAGTGTCGGAGTGGCTCGGACTGCGTGCCACGTCACCACTGCGCAGTCAGTCTCACGACCGGAGTGAAGAGGGTATATTAAAAAACCTCCCTGTGGACAATATGCCCGCCATTAGCACAGGGAATCACTTGTGCGCCTAATCTAACACTGCCCTAAGCAATTAACAAAATTTACATACCGACTGGAGGTTCGATCCACGGCCTGGGGAATAGCGCGGCCGAATGGCGCCGCAGAAAGCGCGTTGATGCCCGCGCTGCAGGATGCGCCGTCAAGGGGAACGCGACAGGATATGCACGTCGAACCCGGAGTGACGTAGTCCACTGAAATTCACCATTTTCACAATTCACAAACAGTACGGCCACTGGTTTCTCGCTCCACGCCTATTCGCAGATACCAACTCACCGGTTCTGTCGAATGAGGTTATGTGGACCGTCCCGGGCGGGCTGATTCGTCAGGCGCTTCGGGCTGACGTCGAATTCGGGTGCCTGGAATCACAGTCTTCGACGTGTCCTGCCGACGCTCGGCGAGTCTGGAGTCTTCTACTAGGGGGCTCCCAACGACAGAAAAAGGCCGCCCCGAGCGCGCGGACCCGTTTTGTCATTGCCACCAATCCCCACTCCAAAATGTATATGGAATCTTCCAGAACATTAAAGATACCTCCTTTTAACAATAACAAAATTATTTTTTAGAATTTCAATAAAACCATTGTACGTTTCCGCCATCGACAATACGTAAGTCTAGAGTCAAGTCAACGACAACGCTTCCTTTCATAAAATTGTTGGCAACCACCTTCAACAAATCACATATTACTAAAACTAACAGAAGCGACCATCTCAACCTGAATTCGGAAGCCGAATCACGCACTCCATTCACGAATGGAACTCTCCAGGCTTCTTGCCTTCCATCACAAAACACGACAGCTAACAAACACGATTAGAAAAATCAAAACTACTTTAAAATTAAGATTAGAACAATTGTACAAGACCATTCCATTCGTAAACGAAAGTCTCTCAAATGGTTTATCTTCAAGAGAAAATCCAACTCGCCCGTCAATTCCTCTCAGCAACTCCAATATCCCTTAAAAAAAATGATTAACGAATATCTAAATCTACGAATGAGAAACAGAACTTTCGAGCCGACTATCGACAAGTGCGGGCCTTCCAGGGTCCGCAATTCTGCAAAAGCAAAAATTAGATCAGCTGTCGGAACAGCAGACTGTCAAACGAAACGTCAATATCTCTCTTCGTAAACAAGAAATGTTTACACATTCCCAAAACAATGTAATATGTGTTTAAGCCTGAAATTAGTGCCACAATTAAAAATTCACGCGTTACAAGTTCATAGCATAAATTATTTAAGTCGGGGGTTTCGAAATTATTTTATCCTTTTTCAACTATGTTTTACCCGTCGTCGTGTGTTTTTTTTTTTTTTAATAATTTTGTTTTTATTTCAAACTTTTTAGAGAGCAAGCATAGGTAATACAAATGAAAACCGCATCAGAATCAAACTAGTATTTTTGGTTTTACACAAACAAATGTTTACTGCAGCGCCCTCTGGTGAGTTGTCACCGTAACACCTATCTAAGAATATGCACCAATCCAACTCGAACCCATCACTGAGAACCGCATTCAAATCGGACTCGTACTTTTGGAGATAAATGGCAACATTGATTTGCACAAACATCCTAGCACCCCAAACGCATATACCGTCTCCGTTCCGTCGTGGGTAAAAATCAGGAGAAAATGATACACTTGATTTTTTGCACAAATGTTTAATGGAGAATCTGTTTAACAATAAATAAATTTAATGTGCTGACATAAACGCAGTTACAGGTATTGCAATGCGGATTCATTTCGGTTTTTTTCCAAAGGGCTTCTGTTTAAATGTGAGGTATAAGCTACCATTACCAATAACAGCACCATTTCCAGCAAATATTACAGTACCGATTGCTTTTGCTCGTTGAAAAGGCCACACATAATTAAAGTCGGGCACGTTAAATTCCGTAATTGTCAATGAATAATTACCCTGTAAGAAAAGACAATTATGCACTCCAGGCAGAACAAAGACATCCTTGTCAAGTAAAATTAATTTGGGAAAAAGGTTGAGATGGAAATATAGATCAAAACCAATTTAAACCAAATGTACCTATTGTTTAATGATTTTGACTAAATGTAAGTCAATAATATTAGTTATATTTATTTTAATAAATAAATATTGTCAGACAAATTACACAGTGCCATCTAGCCCCAAAGTAAGCGAAGCTTGTGTTATGGGTACTAGACAACTAATAAACATACGAAAATACATTTTTTTTTGTAAATACATACTTATGATACATAGAAAACACCCAGCTAAGACAAACAGAGATGTATATGTGTATGTATATATGTATGGATAATTGTGTATAACTGTGCATGTGTAAGTATGTTTATTAATGTTATTTTTTTATTATTTATCTTTTAGGTTTACGTAATATGTTTACAGTACATATTAAGTTATTTTTGGAATAGCCGCAATCGTGTGACTCTGCACTCCTAATGGTTGACTGGTAGAGAATGCAATAGCATTAAGTGCGCCTTTTGTATCATTTTATTGTGGTCAATAAAGTTTTAAATAAATAAATGTTTATGCACACAAATGTTTGTCCTATGTGGGAATCGAACCCACGAGCGTTGGTGTCGAAGCCGCATCATTGGCCGCTACGCCACCGAGCTCGTCCAATAATAATATTATTAAAATTCTCATGAAGATGAATATATTTGGATATTAAACGAACTAACCTGTTCTATTCTAATTATACGAGAGCATCCGAAAAGATTAACATAAATACGATAACATGTGTAGTGTAGTGACATTAGCACATACCGTTTCACAGTATTTCGAGAATTATTATTATCTTTTTTTGTAGGTATCTCATTTGACCTACACCACAGTCGCACCAAAACTTCCTGAGCGGTCGTGTAAATGACGCTTGGCTGTGTGCGTGCGCCGATTTGGGCGCTAGTATGAAGTTAAAGTACGGGTGTAGTGGTGTGGTGAGTGAGGTCACCAAGAAAGAGTGAGTTACTGCGTTGGCAATGGGGGTGGCAGCATGCAAGCGATCTGCCACCAAGAAAGGTCACCAAGAAAGATCGATTCTTTCGAGCGCGAGCGTTAATACTAAAATAATGGCTACGGTAACCGCTTCATATCTGACGGGCCGAATTCTTGTTTTCCGCCCGAATCTTTTTGAAGACTTGTAAAGCTTCTTACTTGTTAAGCTTCTCATTGAATTCGTTGTGAGTTCCAAAGCAGCCGTAGTTTTACCTCCGGGACTGCAAAATATTTCACTGTAAATTTTTTGGTGGTCGCCCGCGCCGCCGTTATGAATCTTGGCTACACAGGTGAGACACTAGTGAGAATGTGTGGTGGGCCCCCGTCTCGTAAAACTTGTACAAAATTGCCAAAACTAATCCTGCGGCTCTCCATATTCCTGTCTCGAGTCAGAAAATCGACTGTTCCATTGATATATGACTTATCTTCCCGGTATTTTTTTTTTATACTACGTCGGGTGGCAGACGAGCATGCGGCCCACCTAATGTGAAGCGGTTACCGTAGCCATATTATCGCTCACAACATGAAATATCGCTCGCGCGCTGCTACCCCCGCTACCAACCAGCAACTCCATCCTTTCTGGTGACCTCACTCACTCGCAGGAATACAACAACCCTCAAGGGAATTGTTATTTAGCTTCGGTAATCTGTGAGTTTGTACATTCCCTAGTCGGGTTACAATTACGCTCCCTACCTCTTTTCGCCAGAGCTTCGTTTGTCACTCAGAAGGGTGCACCGCGTGCAGGTGAAGTTGGCTTTGGTTCTAAGATGTTGACGAACACCTTACATCCCAATATATTTCTTCTTTTCGATAGTGTAGTAGCTACGACGGTTGCCGCAACTAACGCGATTTTAGCTTGTTTGGATAAAGTTGGAGGCATGTCAACCTGATCATTGTCTAGTAGTACGGAATGCACTGTCCCCTTACCACCAACTTTTAATGCGATTCAATAATTGAAGTTCTGATCAGTTGTTTTTAACTAGTTAGTGGTACTTATGTTGGCAGAATAATTTTAGAAGTCTTTTTTTTTTGTTAAAATTATTGCATTAATAATATGCAAAATAATAAAGTAGCCGAACACTTACCGCTTTAACAGGACAAGAAGTTATCCCAGCGGCGACCAAAGCTTTCCCAATATAAGGGTCTGAATTTATTAAATCACATCCATGGTCGAAGTGGAATTCAACAAACGTCCTTTTGTATTCGTTATGAAGATACTCGTAGAAGATGACGTGAAACTGTCAACATAAAATCATTATAAAAATGCGAAAACTTAAGGACGATATAAATTATATTAAAATGATTTGATTCTTATTTGAGCTCCGGGGTAATCAATAATCTAAATCAGAAAATTATTAGACCAGGAATAATAGATAAATAAACTAGGCCAGATTCTAGCTCATGAGGCCGAAATCTAGATTGAGTCGAGCGAGTAGATTCGCCGAGTGTATGTTGTATATGAATCTCTTTTTAATCACGGGTCAAGCCCGGTCATTTGATAGGCATGCGCGGGGATATGGATCCAACGCGTAGAGGCCCCTTTGAGAAGTTTGATGTAATGTTGTACGCCCGCCGTGACCCGCTCCAGGATATGTCAATGGAACGACATACCCATGAGCAGGTCTCGGCAGGCGTTGAGACTATTGCGAAGTGTGATGGAAAATAAATGGGCTATGGAGATGAGGTCTGGGTGAACTTAATACCGGGCTATTACAGAAGAGGGACGGACGCCTGCCATAACTGCTTTTATTGCTAGTTATTTGCGGCAGGCGGTGGCTTGCCACTCACTAGATGGGCCCCCGAAATGCCAGGAAAACGGCCGGGGGCAACATCGGTGTGAGTGACTCAGGGATGTCGAGAGGTGTGCTGCGCTTTCTCCGAAGTTACTCGCGGCGTGATGCCCTTTAACACTTCCTTCCCTGGAGTATATGAATTATTATCATTTAAATACTTGTCTTGGACAACTTGCCAGATAAATATATATTTTTTAAATTGAAAAATTCACCTGCCCTGCCTAGGTGGGATTTGAACCCACGGCCTATCGATGACCTGTCGAGTGCTCTTCCAACTGAGCTACCAGGAAGGTTTGTGTTGCTGATGAATTTTTGCATCTTATATTTCTACTGTGTGAGTCACAGTGTGACGTCATCAACCTATTAAGTAATTACACTACTAAAGTAGGCATAGCAGTCCATCGTTGCAGATGAAATTCAGCTATTTTTTGATAGCACGAAACTAATTAAATTATTATTATTTAAATAGTTGTATTTAAATAATCTTAATATATAAAAATTACGTGTCACGTTGTCTGTCCGCGATGGAATCCGAAACAACTGAACTGATTTAAATCAAATTTTGCACACGTGTGCAGTTTGATGCAACTTGAGATATAGGATAGTTTTTAACTCGATTTATTCTATTATTATTTTTTTATTGGAAATAATTTGTTCATAATTATCTGTGAGTACCGTATCTACTATTGTAACAAATGGCGATGTAAAGTAATTTGGTACGGTAATCTTAATCTTCTTCTTATTAATATATAAAAATTACGTGTCACGTTGTTTGTCCGCAATGTAATCCGAAACTACTGAACCGATTTAAATCAAATTTTGCAGACGCGTGCAGTTTGATCCAACTTGAGATAAAGGATTTTTTTTTTTATGGGAGAGGGGGGCAAACGAGCATGTGGGTCACCTGGTGGAAAGCAATTACTACCGCCCATGGAGACCAGCGACACCAAGGGGTCGCCGATCCGTTGCCAGCCTTTTAAGGAAAATTAAAACTCTGTTCTTGAAGGCACCCATGTCGTAGTTGTTCGGAAATACCGCTGAGGGAAGTTGATTCCACAGTTTCACTGTTCGTGGTATAAAATGTCTTAGGAAACTGTCATAGAAAATAATTGGCGATCTACTACTGTACTGTAGTAGATCGCCAATTATCAAGATGATATGGATGGAATTTAAATTTATGGCGAGTTGTACGATAGTGGAATTCAGCGGCAGGTATCAAATCAAACAGCTCATCCGAGCACTTCCCGTGATATAATTTGTATAGAACGCAAAGAGACGCTACATCTCTGCGTGTAGAGAGAGAGTCGATCCGAGATCATTGGGTCACCGACGATTCGAGCTGCTCTTCGTTGTATGCGGTCAAATGGAGCAAGCAAGTACTGGGGCGCACCGGCCCAGAGATGCGAACAGTACTCCATGTGAGGTCGAACCTGGGCTTTGTATAGTTGAAGGCGGTGTCGGGGTGTAAAATACCGCCTGGCTTTACTAATGACACCAATCTTCCTGGAAGCCAGTTTGGCCTTGCATTCCAAGTGACCGCGAAACTGAACATCACTCGATATGTCGACACCCAAGATGGCAATGCTAGTTCTAACACTAAGGGGAGTACCTTCCAAACTAGGAGCTACGACGAATGGGGACTTTTTAGCGGTAAACGCACAAACCTGTATCTTGGAGGGATTTAACTGCACCAAATTCAATCTACCCCTATACGAGACATGTCCAAGGGACGTCTCAATCTCAGACACAAGTTTTATTCGGTACTCATCGACGCAATCCCGAGAAACATTACCTTGGCCAATGTATCTTACGTCCACTGTGCTGTCATCCGCATAGCAATGAACATTGTGTATAAGCAGCAAGTCATTGATATGCAGAAGAAACAGCGTGGGGGACAATACACAGCCTGTGGTACGCCAGCATTCAAGGGTAGTGGGTCCGAGCATGCTCCATCAACTACAACTTTAGTAGCCCAAAGGATGGAAGCTTGGAAAGTAATGCTTTATGCCACACCCGATCGAAAGCCTTTGCTACGTCCAGACTAGCAGCCAATGCCTCGCCCTTGCTTTCCACTGACTCCGCCCAACGGTGAGTCAAGTATACCAGAAGATCACCAGCTGAGCGACCATGGCAGAAACCATATTGGCGATCATTTATCAGCTGGTGATCCTTTAAGTAGGCTACCAGCTGTTTGTTAATAATAGTTTCCATGATTTTGGAAAATATGGATGTTATCGCAATGGGCCTATAATTGGACGGATCTGAGTAAGTGCCTATTTTAGGGATCGGGTGGACTAAAGCCTCCTTCCATGAGCAGGGGACCACGCCAAGTGAGTAAGAGTACCGAAATAGGCGTGTTAAAATCGGAGCCAACTCTAGAGCACATGTTTTTATAACAATAGGTGGAATGCCATCCGGCCCACTCGACTTATGGATGTCCAGGGAGAAGAGTGCTCTACGGACAGCTCTTTGCGAGAACTTAATGTCCGGCATAGAGCTCTCACACCGTGGGATGTTTGGCGGTGTTGCTCCCTGATCATCGAGAGTCGAGTTAGACGCAAAGAGAAGTCCCAGAAGATCGGCCTTTTCCCTTGCAGTATGGGCCAGTGAGTCATCCACTCGGTGCAATGGTGGAAACGACGACCGACAGAAGTTACCTTGAACAGCCTTGGCGAGCGACCAGAACGCACGAGACCCACAGGGCAAGCGCACTAAACTCTAGTCAATTTTGCTAATGAATTTGGACTTTGCCTTGGCGATGCAGCCCTTAAAGGATCTTGACGCAGCGTTATAATTCTTCTTAAGGACACCGGTATTTGCATCTCCAGCTGCCTGAGCCTCGGACCAGGCTCGGTAAGAATCCTGCTTATGATGCAACGCGGCTTTGCAAGACCTATCGAATCATGGTCGAGATTTGCCACCAATGGGCACCGCAGAATTAGGAATAAAAAGGTCCACGCCCTGCAGAACCACATCAGCAACAGCATTAGCACATGCGCTGGGATCTTCCAGCGAAAAGCAAATTCGCCCCCAAGGATAGGAGGCCAGGAAACTACGCAGCCCATCCCAATCTGCTAACCTAAAATGCCACACATGACGTGTGCTGGCTGTGCGCGGTCGCCTTTGACGTGTGAGTGGCACAATACTCTTTATGAGGCAATGATCCGAAGACCCAAGAGGGGCGCCAACAGACACACGATAATTTTCAGGGTGGGAGGTCAGCAGAAGATCCAGAAGAGACGCCATATGCTCCGACACATCCGGCACCCGCGTGGGCGAGGAAACCCGCTGTGTCAGACCATGTGCCAAGGCAAAGTCATGGAAAGTTCTTCCATAGCCATTCGACGTGGTGGGCATTAAAATCACCCAGTACCACAATCTCTGCAGAAGGCATCTGCTGGAGTATATTGTCGGTCGTCGTCTGTATGTGCTCCACAAGACGCTCCGTTTCGACATTTCCGCTGTGGGACCTGTAGAGGCACGCGTAAATGCGAGTGCGGTCCTCAAAATCAGCGCGCAGCCACATAATTGACAGGTCCCTCACTTCAAGACTGCCAAGACGTCGACAACAGATATCCTCCCGAATGTACGCGCAAACACCGGCTCGTGGCCCAAAGTAATGTTCCACTTTGTACCCTGGGTAACGCAGATATGAGATGTCAGCAGGGGGGAATATCTGAGTCTCCGTCAAAAAGAGTATGGCTGGCCTAGCCGTCTCTAGATGATGGTGGACAGCATTGATGATGGAGTTAAGTCCCCTAACGTTACAGAGCTCAACGCAGAACTCAGGGGGAGGTGCCACCACACTCTTCTTGCGTTTGCTCCCGGCGGAAATATAGAGCGGTGTAATGCCCGCCCCAGAATACGTCGGGCGGCCTGAGCAGTGGTGCTCAGGGAGGGATTCTCCGTCACCAACGGTGACGGTACCCTCCTGGGGTATTGTTCTTTTTACTACCGCTGCCATATTTAGAGTTGGGGTGTTTGGATTGGGCTCCGGGTCTCAACACTCACCGTGTAATGTTTAAAAATGTAAAGTGGGTTTTAAAAGAAAGAAGTAAGTATGAAGTAAGCGGAAGAGTAGAATGAGAATAAAGATAGAGAGAGTAAAGTAATAGTACTGAAACCTGAAATTTGAAGTATAAGTAACAGAAAGGTAAGAGACCCGCTTATGGTAAGCGCTCTCTCAGTATAAGTTTAGTACATAATTCTGAGGGTGGGAAGGAAATGAAAGTTACAAATCGCCAGACAGAGTTTATTCCTATGGTTCAAAACCTCTCCATTGTCTCCCACATAACAAATTCACATTTCATATATATTAAAAGCTAATTTTACAATATTCAGTTAACAAAACATCTAATGGGCGCCAGACCTGTTTATGCCAGGTCAAAAATACAGTAATTATAATCAGCGGCAGAGCAAGTTACAATTTAGTTTCTCAGGGCGATGAGTCAGAAGGCCTACGTTCTTATTGCGATCATAATATAAACGGTTTAGTACAGAAATTCACTATTACGGCAAAAGTCCACATAAATTTGCTCGATCGGTAACACCACTTAGCTGTACTCAAGCGATACGGTCTTGAGGCCGCTGTATCAAGCTGACCCGAGTGTCGGAGTGGCTCTGACTGCGTGCCACGTCACCACTGCGCAGTCAGTCTCACGACCGGACTGAAGAGGGTATATTAAAAAACCTCCCTGTGGACAATATGCCCGCCATTAGCACAGGGAATCACTTGTGCGCCTAATCTAACACTGCCCTAAGCAATTAACAAGATTTACATACCGACTGGAGGTTTGATCCACGGCCTGGGGGAATAGCGCGGCCGAATGGCGCCGCAGAAAGCGCGTTGATGCCCGCGCTGCAGGATGCGCCGTCAAGGGGAACGCGACAGGATATGCACGTCGAACCCGGAGTGACGTAGTCCACTGAAATTCACCATTTTCACAATTCACAAACAGTACGAGCACTGGTTTCTCGCCCCACGCCTATTCGCAGATACCAACTCACCGGTTCCATCGAACGAGGGTATGTGGACCGTCCCGGGCGGTGCTGATTCGTCAGGCACTTCGGGCTGACGGTCGAATTCTGCAACAACACACCGCATCGGTAACACGACTATACCAAGAAGACGACGCCCTAACCGCTTGCGAATTGTGCTCACCGGGTGCCTGGAATCACAGTCTTCGACGTGTCCTGCCGACGCTCGGCGAGTCTGGTGTCTTGCTACTTGGGGGCTACAACGAAGGAAAAGGGCCGCCCCGAGCGCGCGGACCCGTTTTGTCATTGCCACCAATCCCCACTCCAAAATGTATATGGAATCTTCCAGAACATTAAAGATACCTCCTTTTAACAATAACAAAATTATTTTTTAGAATTTCAATAAAACTATTGTACGCTTCCGCCATCGACAATACGTCAACGACAACGTCAAGTTTACGACAACGCTTCCTTTCATAAAATTGTTGGCAACCACCTTCAACAAATCACATATTACTAAAACTAACAGAAGCGACCATCTCAACTTGAATTCGGAAGCCGAATCACGCACTCCATTCACGAATGGAACGAAGAAGCCTGGAGAGGCTTCTTGCCTTCCATCACAAGACACGACAGCTAACAAACACGATTAGAAAAATCAAAACTACTTTAAAATTAAGATTAGAACAATTTTACAAGACCATTCCATTCGTAAACGAAAGTCTCTCAAATGGTTTATCTTCAAGAGAAAATCCAACTCGCCCGTCAATTCCTCTCAGCAACTCCAATATCCCTTAAAATAAATGATTAACGAATATCGAAATCTACGAACGAGAAAAAAACTTTCGAGCCGACTATCGACAAGTGCGGGCCTTCCAGGGTCCGCAATTCTGCAAAAGCAAAAATTAGATCAGCTGTCGGAACAGCAGACTGTCAAACGAAACGACAACATCTCTCTTCGTAAACAAGAAATGTTTACACATTCCCAAAACAATGTAATATGTATTTAACCCTGAAATAAGTGCCACAATTAAAAATTCACGCGTTACAACCGTACGAAACGCAGTAGCGCGAGCTATTACTTCACGCCGGTATTCTGCGTGAGAGTGGTACTGCCCCGGACAAGCCGGCCCAGTTACGAGCTGTATTCGTTCAATGTCCTAAACTTGACCGCGATCATGTTCTAAACACTAAACGACTACAGCTTGGCTCTACCACATCAGGAAAAAGGCTACTCATTTAGTACCACCCAGGGGTCACGTGCAGGGAAACTAGGGTAAAGCCTGCGGACGTGAGTAGCATCAACCCCCGAGGATACTTTTTAACTCGAATTATACTCGCATTATGTATACCTCGGCCGACGAGTTCCGTGTCGGCACCTAATGGCTGTCGCAGAATACCGGCGCTGTGTGTATTACACAGCATTAATGCCGAGCGATGGCCAATTAACATCATAATGATGTACATGGTGTTCGTATTGTATTGATTGTTATTGTGTATTGTAGAAATCTATTGTGTCATGTTGTGATGTTAATAAACATATTTTCTTCGTTCTTCTTTCTTCTTTCTTCTTTCTTCTTTCTTCTTTCTTCTTTCTTCTTTCTTCTTTCTTCTTTCTTCTTTCTTCTTTCTTCTTTCTTCTTTCTTCTTTCTTCTTTCTTCTTCATTATTTTTTTATTGCAAATTATTTGTTCATCTGTGAGCACCATATATACTATTGTAACAAATGGCAGTGTAAAGTAATTTGGTAGGGTAATCTTAATATATAAATATTTTGTGTCACGTTGTTTGTCCGCGATGACATCCGAAGCCGTGTGTTTTCCGGCAGACTAGATTAGAATCAGTCCGTCTCTTCCCGTGGATGTCGTACGAGACGACTAATGGAAATATGTACATTATAACACATCGATCAGGCCTCCCCATCCCGTTTGGCCAGCGTGGGGAATGTAGGCCAAATCCTCCTTCTGTCTGGGACGGATGAGAGAGGGTCGTGCTCCTGTAGTGGAGACTAAAATGACCTGATGATGATGATGATGTGGCTCAGTAGTATCTTTATAGCCAAAACCAACCTCACTTGCACATGATGCATCCTACTAGCTAGCAAAAGGGGCTTTGGTGAAAGAGAAATAGGACATGTCGAGCCTAGCAGAATAACTATTAAAAAATCGGAAAAATTAACGTAAAAATATTTAAAGACGATACGAAGTTCGCCGGCTCAGCTATTAAAATTATAAAATGCGTTGGCTTCATGAGACCAAATAATTAAAATAACGATCATCATCAAGAAGAAAACTAGACCTAAGTTTAGTTTTCTTCTTCGGTGTCTACATCAAGATAACATTCATTGCAAATGAAGGTAGTGTGCCTTCTACAAATATTTCTGTGACAAGACGTGCATTGGGTCAAACGTTTAATTTGACCATACCTTATGATTTTCCAAAAAAAAACTTCGCATTGAGCGTCGCGCGTAACCTTTTCGACGCAGGCGCGTGTAGTCTTTTCGACTACTGCATCGGGACTAAAACAATTGCGATATGTGGAGTGGGGGGAGCGTCCCGAGCGACGGTATATTCTTTATTTTACTCCCAATGACATAGCGACAGGCTACTAGATATGAGAAATGCATGTGATGGGTAATAATAATACTATGAACGAAAATGTACTAAGCGCGGTCGATTCGACTACGCGCGCCCGCTTGAAGGTTAATAATGTGTTATATTAATGGAGGATACTTAGAAAAAATTTCTCACAACATTGTGAGACATAAATTCGAACATTTTTTAGGGTTTTGAGATCTTTGTCGCTTTACGTAAGCATGAAGATATACGTGATCATGAGTATTTGTTTACTATTTTAAAATCGAATTAGGTGCTGAACTCAAATGACAGTGGTTAAAATTATCTACAAAAAAACCGGCCAAGTGCGAGTCGGACTAGCCCACCGAGGATTCCGTACGTAGGATCATTATAAATTTGACATTTTTCATTATAAATTAGAAGTAATGCGTCGGAAAAATAAATAAAATATATTTTGCAATGTGCACATCAAGCCCTTTCATATGATACCCCATTTGAACTAGTAGCTTCAATTTGAAATTTCGACACCCTATAAAAATATAGACCCCCTATTTTTTAAGATTTAATTACAAATGTATAGTTTTGAGATTTATTGCTGTACTTGTAGTCTATAGCCATGTTACTTGCCAAATTTCATAGTTCTAGGTCAACGGGAAGTACCCTATAGGTTTTGATTTGAGAATGTCGAAATATACATTTTTTGCTGAATAAACAGGCGTAACTTTTTTTTACGTAAACTGAGCAGTTTGATTTTTTTACAACTTCATGAGACCGTAGACCTGAGTATACAGTTCAAATTTCAGCTTGATACCTCCACGCATTCTCGACTTAGAGGGTCTTGACAGACAGACAGACGGACGGACGGACGGACGGACGGACGGACGGACGGACGGACGGACGGACGGACGGACGGATGGACGGATGGACGGACGGACGGACGGACAGACAGACAGACAGACGGACAACAAAGTTCTCTTTTTATCTTCTTAAGGTTCTCTTATCTTATAAGCGTTCCGTTTTTCCTTTTAGGTACGGAACCCTAAAAAGGTGTCGTTTATTCTGCTATCGAATTCATTCAAAATGGAGAAATTCAATGAACTGTTCCCAGAAATTTCTGAAGAAGTATTCGTCCTAGCTTGAATCTGATATCATTTGGCCACAGTTCAGTGAACAAAATATTTCAGTTCCAGGGACCAGTGACGAACCATTGATCCCAATTTATCACTCCGAACCAATTGAAGAAGATCAGGAGACAAGAAGGAACGAGCATGTTAAACGTTAATGCATGTACCTCAACCCAAAAAACGAATCGAAAACAATTTGAAGAACTTAGTGATCGTCAAAACCGGAGACGTTTTTCAGAGTGTATTACGTACAAAGTACAAAGAGTGAATCTAAAGAACTAGCATTCTCAGCAGTTGCTGCACTTCAGTCTACTGGGAACCGAGAAGTTGCTGAAGTACTAAAACATTATGCGCGAGAATCCGTTTCCAAATTAAAAAAATCGCTGATAGATATCGATACTCTAATACTCGTACATCTTCCAACCAGAGATGAGTGGAAGAACAATGAATTCAAACCCAAGGAGAAAAATAGCCACATATGATATACCCATGGTTTCAAAACTGAAGAAGGTATAATTAAGTGATGTTATTTACTGTGATTATATCACGTGTATGTTTGGCAACGAAATTTATTTCATTATTTCATTTACCGATATATTATTTCCCCAGCCATGTAGTATTGTACCACCGACATTGATCACGTAGTTTCCTCTTTTGCTTTGTCTTCGCACGTTCAAGTATACATTTTGAAGATATGTTGAATTCACGAAATAGATCTCTGTTCTCTCTGGTATCAGTTGCAACAGGTCCTGTAAATAAGACAATAACTTATTCATCTCAGAAAGATACATATTATATCATAAAGAAGTGGAATACTTTAACAGCTTCCATATTATATACATATGACTAGCCCGGTGGTCCGATGCGGTATTCTGTGAAGTGGAGGTACATTTCCTAGTCGGGTAGCTTACAAAAAATTACGCTCCCTACCTCTCTTTTCGCCAGAGCTTCGTTTGTCAGACAGCAGAGTGTACCGCGTGCAATATAATAAGATTTTGATGAACCACTTACACCCAAAATTATGAATGCAGAGTTCTTATACCTTCGATCGATAGACGCATTCGAGTGGGCTGGGCAACTTTTGGAAAGCTTCGGCACATCGCCACTGCAGATATACCCCAATGCTTGAGGACCAAAGTGTTCAGTCAGTGCGCCCTCCGCGCTATGGCCTACGATGCAGAGACTTGGACGCCGAACGTTGAGCTGATTCATAGGCTAAAAGTACAGCGAGCGACGGAGAGAGCGATGCTTGAAGTTTTTTATAGAAACTTCCCTTAGCGCAACGAATCCGGAACGAAGAAAGTCGGCGAAGAAACAAAGTGGTCGACATAGATCTCAGTGTCAACAAATTGAAGTGGCAGTGGGCTGACCAGATCTGCCGAATCATCGATGGCAGACAGAGGAGGAAAGTCCTAGAGTGGAGGCCACGTATGGGGCGACGAGGCGCCCCCTCTGTAGATAGACTGACGAGCTCAAAAAAGTAGTAGCAGTTGGATACGGCAAGCGGAGGATCGCATATGGTGGAAAGCATTGGGAAAGGCCTATATTCAGCAGTGGGTACAGGCTGATAATGATAATGATGATGAACCGCTCCACATTAGGCGGGCCCTATCCTTATTTGCCATCCGACATAGTATATATAAAAAATGGAAGTGTGGTATATAGATGACCTAAAATGCATATTTTTTTATTACCAATTATTTCCAGAGCCTCTAGTATAATAAAGCGGAAGACCTTTTTCACGTGACTGATTCCTGTAAGCAGACCTTACTTAGGCTACCGAAGTTAAAATTACGAAATGTGACATGACACCAGTAGACACTTTTTATAACCAAAACAAGCAGTAAGAGATAATTTCACGGAATTCAGCTTCGAAGAGTATAGATATACTAGCAAAGTACCCGTGCTTCGCTACGGGAACACTCCTGACTTGCGTCTATTTTTGTTAAGATTCCAGATATTTCATTTTTCCCCCATAAAGGAAGAATGCGAAACGCATTGACCATTATTACAAACATACACCATTTAGGTTACGACGTCCCGGTAAACAATATTTTAGGCATATGCACCAGGAGCCAAAATTGCAAGGCTTCCAGGAGAACTTACTCGTGAGCAAACTACATATAACTGATCATGAGAGAAGCAGTCCTGTCTCAAGTCAACCCCAGCGACCTTTAGAGACTGCCCCTGAGCTTGGTTAATGGTCATAGCAAAACACCTTTATGGTCAATTGAAGTCTTTCAAATTGAACGGGGTGGTCTGATGCAATAATGGGAATGCGGGGTATAAAGAGACATTCCTCAAGACCGCATCCCTTACCGTCTTCACTCAACAACTGTAACTCATTGTTCATTGTTGTAGTTGTTTAATAAGTGAACAATGGTGGCACGAACCTCCTGATGAAGTGTCATCAGGAGGTTCGTGCATCATCAGAGGTGTACCTCTGTTCCATGCAAGTGGTAGGAGATGGAGCAGAACAGGCCAGCTCCATCACCTTCTACAGGTATAACGGTATGTGGCATCATCACATCTTCCACAAGTATAAATTTAGCCAATATTGATGTCATTGTTTGAAAAATACCGAAATTCTGATTTTAAGTAGGCATATCCCATAAAGTCGTTACTTAACTTCATTTAAGGGAAACAGTTTTTTTTACGCTCCACGCGCGCGATGGACAACCTCCGGTGGTAACTACGGGGATGTGGTGAGCGATGAACTCTCATGGATAACCCCATGGTTTGAAATAATCTCTCGTATATACCCTTTCCTTAATAACGAAACCATAGCTCGCTGTACAAATGCTAGGTATAGCCATTTAGTGATGAGTTAATTAAAATATAAATATAACATTTTTAGACATTTCTTGTCTGGTCAAAAGTTAATCAGTTACCCATAAACATCCCTTTTTTTATGAACAACCATTCCACCAAGTCTCAAAATAGTAGGTGAATCGAATTCTAAAATGAGGGTTTTTTTTCAACCTCTATTTTCAACCTCTTAGGGGTGGGATTTCGGAAAATCCCGTCTTAGTGCGCGCCTACATTGTATAGGGAACACATATCCAAAGTTAGTTTTAGGTTTCTAGCTTCAGTGGTCTGGGCTGTGCATTGATTAGTGAGTCAGTCAGTTAGTCAGTGAGGACAAAGCCTTTTATTATCTAGCTTTTGCCTACAGCTTCGCTCGCGTGAAATTCGGGCATTTTAGATTATCTAAGTCAAGTCTAATACGCAAAGCAACCACATCCATGTAGCACCTTTAATTGTACTAAATACGGATTTAAGATCTTGCCGGATAATTACTACACCCGTACCGCCCTCGCCGCGCCGCCCGCGATCGTATAAGCACTGATTGATGCCAAATACAAATTTAAAAACTTATAGGGATAACACTTCAGTCAACACAGAAAGAAGTCTTATTCCATCAGCTTAAAAAGGATAAACCAAATCTTAAAAAATATTACACGATGATGGTCATGTTAGCCACGTTGAAGTTTAAAATCGTTTTTTTTTTTAATTTTACTCCTTTTTTCGGGTTGAATTTTGAAAAATCCTGAAACGTGTTTACTCGTTTACTCATTTGTCTATAGAAGTACTCGTGTAAAATTTAGTATAAAATAGTCCAACTAATCTCGTTTCCTTACACAAACTTTCGACCTCCGTTTCACCCACTTAGGGGTAAAATTTGAAAAATCCTTTTAAATAATTTCGTGTCCACTATGATATATTTTCAAAGCGATGCCATTTTCGTAATTGACGTCCCAGAAAACCATAGAATTAACACCCATATTGATATTATGACATTACAACCCCATTGCACCCCCATAGGGGTGATTTTATGTCACGTCGGCTATGTTGGATTATAAAATAGCTGTTGTTTTCGTAATTAGCGACCCGATAAACCATAAAAACAATACCCATGACGATTTTCAGACTTTTTCACTCCATTTGACCTCTTTAGGGGTTGAATTTTGAAAAAATCCTGAAACACGTCTTTACCCATTTATCTATAGAAGTACTCGTGTAAAGTTTCGGATAAAATAGTCCAACTAATCTTGTTTCCCCATACAAACTTTGGACCCCCGTTTCACCCCCTTAGGGGATGAATTTTGAAAAATCCTTTCTTAGTGCACCCCTAGACGTCATAAGGAACCTACTTGCCAAATTTGGAATCTCTAGACCCAGCGGTTTGGGCTGTGCGTTGATTAGTGAGTCAGTGAGGACAAAGCCTTTTATTATTATAGATAGATAGGGAATGAAAGTTTGTATCAAATGGATGGAAAACATTGACTTCTTACTTGAAGTTTTGTACTTAGACTCTGGAATAAATTTAATAAAACCTATTTCAGCTCTTACCAAACCAAATTTATTAAAACAAGAAATTATTAACCGAAACAGAAAATCTCGACTAAAAATTGTATTCATCATTTTTAAACGGTTTTTAAACGGTTTTATTTAGCTTGACCTGTTTGTTTGTTTATTTGTTTATTTATTTATTAAACGGTTTTATTTAGCTTGACCTGTTTGTTTGTTTATTTATTTATTTGTTTATATTTTTGGGTCAAATCTAGTAATTGACATTTGACCCCCTTCCTGTTGACAGATTGATCTGTAATTTGGTACACACCTTTAGTTCTGGTGACAATACAATTAAATAAATTCTGTTTCATTGTAAATCCAAGATGGCCGCCGCTGCAAAATGGCGGTTTACAAATTTTGTTACGACTACCTCAATATGGGTATCAAATGAAAGGGCTTAACTAGTAGAACACAGGTTACATGAAAAAAAATGAAAATCCAAGATGGCCGCCGCTACAAAATGGTGGTTTACACATTTTGTCACGACTACCACTATATGGGTATCAAATAAAAGAGCTTGACTAGTAGAACACAGCTCACGATGAATAGTAAACAGTTCACACGAAAAAAAAATTACAATCCAAGATGGCCGCCGCTACAAAATGGCGGTTTACAAATTTTGTCACGACTACCTCAATATGGGTATCAAATGAAAGGGCTTTACTAGTAGAACACGGTTTACATGAAAAAAAAAATGAAAATCCAAGATGGCCGCCGCTTACATATTTACGGTTACATATTTACTCAATTTTCAATATGGGTATCAAATTAATACAAGACAAATTTAAAAGTAAAAAAAAATAAATACAAAAGCTAAATCTAAACTTAGTTGAATGAGAAGTACTATGTAATGAAATTATAAACTAAAAACTTGAAAATAAAAATTATGAAAAAAACATTTTTAATTTAAACGGTTTTATTAAAAGTAATGTAGTAAAAGCTCAAAAATAATTAGGTAGGTCCGAGGTTTCAGTCATCACACCCCTCTCCCTCATCAATCTAAGGCATTGATCAGACAAAAAAATAAAATCGTTGGGCCCGTATTTCTATCAAATCAACTCAGTTTACGCTACGCCCAACGATTTTATTTTTTCATGATGGGGTGAAAACCCCTGTGGGGGTGGTGGGTGTCACGTCGACTATGTTGGATTATAAAATAGTTGTTGTTTTCGTAATCAGCTACCCGATAAACCATAAAAACAATACCCATGACGATTTTCAGACTTTTTGACCGCATTGTACCCTTTTAGGGATTGAATTTTGAAAAATCCTGAAACACATGTTTAGTCCTTTATCTATAGAAGTACTCGTGTAAAATTTCAGATAAAATAATCCAACTAATCTTGTTTCCCCATTCAAACTTTGGACCCCGTTTCACCTCCTTAGGGGATGAATATCCAGCAGTGGATACATACAGGCTGATGATAACGATGATGGTGATGTTATATTTTCAAATCGATGCCATTTTCGTAATTGAAGTCCCAGAAAACTATAGAATCAACACCCATATTGATATTATGACATTTCAACCCCATCGCACCCCCACAGGAGTGATTTTATGTCACGTCGACTATGTTGGATTATAAAATTGTTGTTGTTTTCGTAATCAGCGACCCGATAAACCATAAAAACAATACCCATGACGATTTTCAGACTTTCTGACCCCATTTTACCCTTTTAGGGATTGGATTTTGAAAAATCCTGAAACACTTGTTTACTCCTTAATCTATAGAAGTACTTGTGTAAAGTTTCGGATAAAATAGTCCAACTAATCTTGTTTTCTCATACAAACTTTGGACCCCGTTTCGCCCCTTTAAAGTATGAATTTTGAAAAATCCTTTCTTAGTGCACCCCTAGACTTCATAAAGAACCTACTTGCCAAATTTGGGATCTCTATATATTGACATAAAGTATATTATTAAAAAAATTGAGGGAGGGATAATACCTTGTTTTAATTTTATTTGATAAATGCTGAAATAGGTTTTATTAAATTTAGTCCAAAGCTTTTTTTGTTTTAATATTATAAATACAACATATCTTTCCGTGATAGCACACGCAGATGAATTTGCGCGAGTCAGCTAGTTAAAACATAAGGTGAAAGATATATAAGTAGAAGGGTATAGCAGAGGGTGAAGTGTATAGGAGAAGTAGAGAATAGAAAAAGACAATAATCAATAATAACGTTATTATACAAAATGCTCGTGAACGCAGCCTATTAAATTCCGCATATATAGACTTACATAAATTCCGCAAAAACAACCAAATAAAAGCAAATACGTTATTGCCCGAAACATTGTCGCTATATATTAAGCTTTTCAAAAAAACATTTAATGATCACATATTAAAATTATTAAAAAAAATTAAGATTTTATCGCTAACAATCATATCTTTTCAAATACATGGCAAGTGCGTGTCGCATCAAAAGTCAGAAATAGTGAACATTTATCGGTAGGATCATTTTACAATACACGTACCGGCTGAACTAGTACTTTTCGAGAAAATTCCTGAAAAAAATAAAATGTTTCACTGTTGAAAACATGCTCATAGTCCGTGAGCCAGATAGTAATTTTTGTCAGTCATTTCCTCTCAAGCGATAACTCGTGAAATACTTCAGAGAGTTGTATTATGCCGTATGGTAAACGCCGTGGGTGGGTTGGGCAGCGGCATCCTATTAATCACGTAAAAAAATAATTGTTTTCAGTCATTTCCTCCCAACTGAAAATTTGTTAAATGATAGTTAACGCAATTATTCGAAGATAAAAAGTCAGCTGGCCGTACCGTGGTGGATTATACGTCAGCTGGTCACGCGAACATGCAAAAAAAATTTTTCGTTCAGTCATTTCCTCTCACTTGAAAATTTGTCAGATGATAGCTTATATGCAACTTTGAATAAATAAAAACGTCAGCTGCCTCTATGTTAGTGGAAAGGGCGTCGCCTATTCCGTGCCAATTCCGATCACAAGCTAGTATAATATATAGAAAAGGAATCCATTCGCTATCACGCACGCATTTCTTCAACAATAACGTAATGATTGATCTTTATTCTGAGTAACTATGTAAGTAAAATTTTAGTTAAATAAATAAATAATAAATATTCCTGGACAAATTGCACATGGCCATCTAGTCCCAAACTAAGCAAAGCTTGTAATATGGGTACTAGATAACTGATATAATACTTAAATACATTTTTTTGTAAATTTATAATACATAGAAAACACCCAGGCCAAGATACAAGACAAATATTGTGTGCATGACACAATATTTGTCTTGTGCGGAGATCGAACCCGCGACCTCGGAGTCAAAGTGGCCATTGCTAAATATTTCACCACCGAGCTCGTCAGAATTAGTTTGAGTTAGGGTGCAAGTGGCGACGAATATACATTAACAAAACATAGACAAATACGTCTATGTTTGAGTCAAAACTCACTCCACCAACTGATTAACTAACCCTAAAACATGTCACACGAACGTACCGAACCCTAAAACGCTAAACGTTTTACTCACGAAATATAATATGCATATTAAAATATCATTTAAGTACATAAACTAAAATAATTTAGGTGTTATTATGATTATATCTGCGGAAGTTCGTGTAAGTACCTAATCGCCATATTTAGAGCAAAAACCAACATTATTTGCACGTGGTATTGACCTTCGATCATATAAATTAGGCGCTGACTATTAAACGAGGATAAGGGGAAGGAGAGGTAAGGCATACCTCTTTCCGCAGAGAGAGAAAGGAAGCACCTCACAGAACTTGCCAACCAATAAAGACGACCAACCAATTAAGATTTTACAATACAATATTCTTTATTGCACCAAAAATAAAAGATTTTACAGAGGTATTAATATATTAAAAGTCCAAAAGGCGGTCTTATCGCTAAGCGATCTCTTCCAGACAACCTTAAGGTAGAGGAAACGAGAATGATAGTAAACAAGTAGGAGGCGCATAAACTACATACACATACACGTATTATACATACATCTTATAAACAATACATACATAATATTATAATTATTCTTCTTCTTCTCCTCAGCATTTCTGTGTCTACTGTTGGACATATGCCTCTTGCATGGCTCTCCAAGAATATCTTGAAGCGGCGATTCTCATCCAGGTCGGCCCTGACGACTTTTTTATGTCGTCAGACTATCTGGCAGCTGGTCTGCCTAAACTTCTACTTCCTGTATAATTGTGTATAATTTTATAATTAGATTATAGTATATACAAACATAACATATACTAAATAACAGGTAAGATATATACATAATAAGTAAAATATAGCATAAACTACATAAACATAAATAATTATGAAGCTATCATGTAATACGGCCCCCATGCCTGTGCCTACCTATAGACAGAGACCTGTAGATAATAAGGACTGGAACTGGCGCAAGGCAGACTTTGTTTCACTGTATGCTGCCCTAGCAAAATACTCGTGCTTCGCTACGGGAACACTCCTGATTTGCGTCTATTTTTGTTAAGAATACAGATATTTCATTTTTTCCCCATAAAGGACTATTCCGCATTGACCATTATTACAAACATACATCATATAGGTTAAGACGTCCCGGTAAACAATATTTTTGTCATTCGCACCATGAGCCAAAATAAAATTGCAAAGCTTCCAGGAGAACTTACTGAGCAAGCTACATAAAACTAATCATGAGAGTAGCAGTCCTGTCTCAAGTCAACCCCAGCGACCTTTAGAGACTGCCCCCGAGCTTTGTTAATATTCATAACAAAACACCTTTATGGGAAATTGAAGTATCTTTAATTGAACGGGATGGTCTGATGGAATAATGGAATTGCGGGGTATAAATAGAGATTCCATAAGAGCGTATCCCTTACTATGCTCACTCAACAACGGTAACTCATCGTTCCAGTTGTTTATTACGTGAAAAATGGTGACTTGAACCTCCTGATGATACACCTCCGTTCCATGTAAGTGGTAGGAGATGGAGCGGAACAGGCCAGCTCCATCACCTTCCACAGCTATAATGGTATGGGGCATTATCACACCTTCCACAAGCATAAATTTAGTCAATCTTGACGACATTGTTTGAAAAATACCGATTTTCTGATATTAAGTAGGCATACCCCATTAAGTCGGTAGGTACTTAAAATAGGTTTTTCAATTAGTTTTCGGCACCAGATGTAGCTTCATTTGAAGGACGCAGTTTTTTTACGCCCTACGCGCGTGATGGCTAACCTCCGGGGGTAACTACGGGGATGAGGTGAGCGATGAATCGTCATGGATAACCCCATGGTTTGAAATAATCTCTCGTATATACCCTTTCCTTAATAACGAAACCATAGCATATAGTGCGCTGTACAAATGCTAGGTATAGCGCCATCTAGTTATGAGTTAATTAAAATATAAATACAAATAACATTTTTAGACATTTCTTGGCTGGGCGCTGGCCAAAAGTTAATCAGTTACCCATAAACATCCCCTTTTTGAACAACTATTCCAGCAAGTCTCAAAATCGTAGGTGAATCGATTTCCAAAAAGAGAGTTTTTTTTCAACCCCCTATTTTCAACCTCTTAGGGGTAAAATTTCGGAAAATCCCGTTTTAATGCGCGCTTACATTGTATAAGGAACACATATCCAAGTTTCAGGTAGCTTCAGTGGTCTGGGCTGTGCGTTGATTAGTGAGTCAGTCAGTCAGTGAGAACAAAAGCCTTTTACTATCTAGCTTTTCCCCGCGGCTTCGCTCGTTTGAAATTCGCGCATTTTAGATTATCCAAGTCAAGTCTAACACGCAACGCAACCACCTTCATGTAGTACCTTTAATTGTACTAAATACGGATGCAAGAACTTTCCAGATAAGTACCCTTCCCGCCTACGCCGCGCCGGCCGCCCGCGATCGTATAAGCACTGATTGACGCCAAATACAAATTTAAAAACCTATTAGGATAACACTTCAGTCAACACACAAGATAAATAAAAGTTAAAAAAAATTACATGATGATGGTCACGTTACCCACGTTGAATTTTAAAATCATTGTTGTTTTCGTAATCAGCGACCCGATATAATATAAAAACAATAATATTCTTGATGATTTTCAGACTTTTTGACCCCATTTTACTCCTTTTTTTTGGGTTGAATTTCGAAAAATCCTGAAACACGTGTTCACACATTTATCTATAGGAGTACTCGTGTAAAGTTTAGGATAAAATAGTCCAACTAATCTCGTTTCCCTACACAAACTTTGGACCTCCGTTTCACCCTCTTAGGGGTAAAATTTGAAAAATCCTTTTAAGTAATTTCGTGTCCACTATGTTATATTTTCAAATCGATGCCATTTTCGTAATTGCGATTTAAGCGTGAAGAGGTAACAAACAGACACTCTGTAACATTTATAATATTTGTATGGATTGGCGTTCCGAAAAACCGTAAAAACGACACATATATTGTTATAGTCGAATATAGAACCTCCTCCTTTTTTGAAGTCAGTTAAAAATACGGTCCATACAGATTGTCTTCTTGAGGGCTAATAGGAAGCATAATTCATTATTTTAACAATATTTGTGACCATATGTTTAAACAGCGGTAGCGCCGCTGTTTAAACATATGGTCACAAATATTGTTATAGTCGAACATAGAACCTCCTCCTTTTTTGAAGTCAGTTAAAAATACGGTCCATACAGATTGTCTTCTTGAGGGCTAATAGGAAGCATAATTCATTATTTTAACAATATTTGTGACCATATGTTTAAACAGCGGCGTTAGTGTGCTGCGTAAACCATCTAATATTCTTGTTAAGTCGTTTAAAACATGAAATTTATTGAAGCATGGCTGCTACAAACAAAATATCTCTTTTAGTTGTAAACACACTATAAAATGACGCAACCGACCACATCAAAATCAGGAGAAAATGATACACTTGATTAATTTGCACAAATGTTTAATGAAAAATCTGTTTAAACAATAAATTTATTCTGTACTGACATCAAGGCAGTTACATGTATTGCAATGCGGATTCATTTCGGTTTTTTTCCAAAGGGCTTCTGTTTAAATGTCAAGTATAAGCTACCATTACCAATAACAGCGCCATTTCCGGCAAATATTGCAGTACAGATTGCTTTTGCTCGTTGAAAAGGCCACACATAACTAAAGTCGGGCAAGTCAAGTTGCATAATAGTTAATGAATAATTATCCTGTAAATAAAGGTAATTATATACTCCAGGCAGAACAAAGACATCCTTATAAAGAAAAATAATTTGGGGAAAAGGTTGAGATGGAAATATAAATCAAAATCAATTTAAACCAAATGTACCTATTGAATATTTGGTTTTGACAAAATGTAAGTCAATAATATTAGTTCATCATCATCATCAGGTCATTTTTAGTCTCCACTACAGGAGCACGACCCTCTCTATCCGTCTCAGACAGAAGGAGGATTTGGCCTACACTCCCGATGCTGGCCAGACGGGTTGGGGAGGATAATGTTAGTTATATATTAATAATTATTAAAATCCCCATGAAGATGAATATATTTGGATATTAAACGAACTAACCTGTTCTATCCTTATTATACGAGAGCATCGTCCGAAAAGATTAACGATATTATAAATACGATAGCATATGAAGTACCGTATAACACACGCCATTTCACACTATTTCGAGAATTATTATTATCTTTTTTGTAGGTATCTCATTTCACTTACACCATGTTTGTTTGTTGTGTAAAATTTATTGTACAAAGACATACAATTAAAAGTCAAGAATATTATAAACGATGGCGAATTTATCCTAGAAGAGAACTAGCTTTTCCAGTCAACCAAAAATGCTTGAAAGTGAACTATTTAGATCAGATACATTAAATAGATGCAGAAGCAGTTATTACAAACACAAATATAGACAAATACACACAGTAATACACACGACTGCCTACAATAAGACATAACTTAGATAGATACAAAGAATTCAGGTGTCGGAAACATCACTGAAGTGCGTTCTTAGCTGGCTCTTAAAAGAATTTGTAGATTGAGCCATCATCACATTATTTGAAAGTGCATTTCAGAGACGTACAGCTAACACTGTAAAACAATTAGTATAGGTAATTAGTAGGAGCTATGGGCATATGGGGAGGGATTTGAAGAAACGGAGTTTTGCTGAAGCGAATTCGGTTGTCTATAACACGAATCTTTAAGCATTCCTTCAGGTAATCTGGAGCCATTGCATAGAAGAGGACTAGAAGAAGAAAGTTTTCTTATACTACATAACTATATTGGAGTTTGTGGCAGAGAGAAGTTATTTAGAATTTTAAATAATTCCGAGAGAATGTAGACATAGCGTCAAAATTTATAAGAATGTCCATGACTCACATGAGTTAACTTTAAATAACAAGTTGGGTGTAAGTGATTCTCCACGATCATTAGAGCCAAAGCCAATCTCACCTGCATGTGCACCTTGCCGACTAGTGAAAGAGATTGTGCCAAAATTTTGGTATGGCGGCGTATGTACAAGTTACCCGACTGGAGAAGTGTCTCCACCACACATAATACCGCAGCTAAACAACATAATAATATCCCTTGAGGGTTATTGTGTTGCTGCGAGTCAGTGAGGTCACCAAGAAAGACTGAGTAACGCAGTAAGCGTTGGCAATGGAGGTGGCAGCACGCAAGCGATATTTCTTTCGAGCGCGAGCGTAAATACTAAAATAATGGCTACGGTAACCGCTTCATATCTGGCGGGCCGAATTCTTGTTTGTTGCCCGACATATAAAAAAATATACCGATGAATTATATCAATCTTTTTCAAGACTTGTAAAGCTTCTTACTCCTACGAATTTCTTCTGATTGAATTCGTTGTGAGTTCCAAGGCAGCCGTAGTTTTACCCCCGGGGCTGCAATAGATTTCACTGTTCATTTTTTGGCGGTCGCCCGCGCCGCTTGAATCATGGCTAGACAGGAGAGACACTGGTGAGAATGTGTGGTGGGCCCCCGTCTCGTAAAACTTGTACAAAACTACCAAAACTAATCCTGCGGCTCCATATTCCTGTCTCGAATGAGTGAGTCAGAGAATCGACCGTTCCATTGATATATGTGACTTCCCTTCTCTGTATTTTTTTTTATACTACGTCGGGTGGCAGACAAGCATACGGCCCACCTGATGTGAAGCGGTTACCGTAGCCATATTAACGCTCGCAACATGAAATATCGCTCGCGCGCTGGCACCCCCGCTACCAACCAGCAACTCCTTCCTTTCTGGTGACCTCACTCACTCGCAGGAACACAATAACCCTCATGGGAATTGTTATTTGGCTGCAGTATTCTGTGAGGTGGAGGTACTCGCCCCGGTCGGGCAGCTTAAAAAATACGCTAGGCCATCTCTTGTAAAACTGTAACAGTAACGGCATAACCTGGCCACTCTATACAAAATATGACTACACAAACACACCGCGTCTATATGCTTGCAAATGTGTGTGATTCCTTAGGGGTGACTGCTTATCGAAGAAGGTGCACTACCTTAAAAATATAATGTATGTAATTCGTAAATAATAATCTTCCCTGACATATAATTCTGACATTCAACATTGATGTAATTTGTATCGTATTGACATAGTAAATTATCTTGTAACAGAATGACGTTCTGACATATCGTTATAACTACTTTGTTTGACCTTATATTCTAATTTGCTTGACAATATTTTATTGTACTGTAATTTTGACAATTGATTGAATTGACATAGCATTATCGTGTAATTAAATTTGTTTAATACAATTTGTTATTTAAATTTAATTTTGCATGCCGAAACCGGTTAAGTGTGCGATCTGTTACTCTATTATGTGTTCCACCTTTGTAACCCCAACTTAATGTGAAATAAATATCATTCATTCATTCATTGCACTGTGACGTAAGACGTTATACTTTAGGTAATATTGTAATAATAAACATGGGAGCGGCAGGGAGTGGACATACTCTACGTAATACTGTTACTTATACTGCGGTAACGGAGAAGATAATCCAATTTTTGCATGCAAAGAAAACCCATTTTTGCATTAATAACATGCAAAATAATAAAGTAGCTGAACACTTACCGCTTTAACAGGACAAGAAGTTATCCCAGCATCGACCAAAGCTTTCCCAATATAAGGGTCTGTATTTAATAAGTCACATATACCGCCGAAGTGGAATTCAACAAATGTCCTTTTGTATTCGTTATGAAGATACTCGTACAAGACGACGTGAAACTGTCAACATAAAAACATTCTAAAATGCGAAAACCTAAGGACGATATAAATTATATTAAAATTATTAGATTCATATTTTAGCTCCGCGGTAATCAATAATCTAAATCAGAAAATTAGACCAGAATATTAGACCAGGAATAATAGATAAATAAACTAGGTCGAATTCTAGCCCACGGGGCCGAAATCGAGGTTGAGTGGAGCGAGTAGATTCGCCGAGTGAATGCTTTCCATTGATTTAAATGGAAAAAGTATTTGATGATCATTCCTCAAGGACATGATCGATCTCAATTTTTTCGACACAAATCTCAAGCATGTCAAGGTCTTTAATTGTGATAATTTTCATCAAAATTGGTTCTCTGGTTTTAGAGCTGCTCGCTCCGCTCAATAACCTGATTGGTCCTTTAAATTTGGAAGTTTTTATTAGTGTGTAAATCACGTAAGAAAGGACTATAGGCACGCTAATGTAGTAATACATAAGTCAATGACTATTATATTTCTATTAGATATACCACTAAGCGTCAAAAATGAACACGTGCAAAGTGACCCAATTGTCTCATCTCGCAATTAGTTCGCTCAAGCAAGCCGACAAATATAACGTATGACAATTGATTGAAATAGTTAAAAAATACAGAGATAAAAGCATTACTAAAAACGGCAAGAAGTTGAGAGTGAAAGACAGTCCTAATAATATTGAACGAGTGAATTTACTGACGATTATAATTATGCACTAACTGGTAGCCGTGGCTTCGCCTGCGTAATCATCATTTTGATGATAAGAATCCCGTGGGAATAAGATGTTGTCTCGGGATAAGAATAAAGAGAGGTAGAGAGCGTAATTGTAAGCTACCCGACTGGGGAATGTACCTCCACCTCACAGAATACCGCAGCCAAATAACAATTCCCTTGAGGGTTGTGTTCCTGCGAGTTAGTGAGGTCACCAGAAAGGAAGGAGATGCTGCGTTGGCAGTGGGGATCCCATTGATTTAAGTGTGCATGAACATGTCTGTTTGTCTTGTGCGGGAATCGAACCCGCGACCTCGGAGTTAAAGTGGCCATCGCTAACCATTCGACCACCGGGCTCGTCAAAATCTATGTCACTCTCTAGCCTATATCTCGTCGTGGTGATGACTCTATGGAGCGTCTCGTAGTTCAGGGTAAAGTTGAAGGCATCAGACCGCCCATGAGATGGCCGGACCAGATCAAGGCTGCTGAGTGCTCGGTTTGCGAGTGCACAGGAAAGTTGTAGGCCCCGATGAATGGCGCTGTATTATCAAAACGGTCACTCATCGTGATTCATAATGATGACCACGACCACTCTGGCAAGAGTATACCGACTAGGAAGAAGAATGTCACTCTCCAGACATTAAACTATCCAAGTAAACAAATCACGTGCATTACTAAAAAAGCCGAGCTGACCCATAGACTGACGCTTTTTAGTTCGAACACAAATGCCCTCGCCGCGCTCCTTTGGATGGCATCCGTCACAGTTGTGTCGTGTGGACGTCCAAATTGTGGACTGAAGAATAATCTCGTCCATATATAGTCGTGTCAGTCTAATCGAACACGCAAGTTAAGCAAGGTCGACCGCAGCCTGTCTATGGATGGTTTTATTTATCTCGAGCTCCTCCGTGCTTTGGAGGGTACGTTAAGCCGTCAGTCCCTGCTGTTGTCATTAGATAACAGTCGTTAAACCAACTCAGTGGCCTTAAGGCGGCTTGAAAACACTGGCCTCCGCCAACCCGTAGTTGAGCAGCGTGGTGGTCTGAACCCCTTCGATTGACGGGAGACCCGTATCCCAACAGTGGGATGATTATGGGTTGATGCCGAATGCCGAATTTTATTATAAATATAAAATTATCACGAAAATCCTGTAGAAGACACGCAGACTACCAATATCGAGGAAAGTGAAATAGATTGCAGCTTTATGGACATGGAACGGGAGCGCAGGGCATTGGCGGCAACGTGCAATATGTTGGTTCGCAGGTTCGCTCGGTGTAGTAAGGAAGCCAAAATAACTCTATTCAAAAGGTATTGCCAAACCATCTACACCGGTGATCTGTGGATCAACAATACGCTGGCGGCCTACAACTCCCTGCGTGTACAGTATAATAATGGATTCAGAGGACTGTTGGCGCTGCACAGTGGATCGACTCCATACAAAGGGCCGGACATAGGACACTACCTTCCGAGATATGGGACAAAATATGTTTTTTAACTAAGTTAACAGTTAACTAATTTCTTACCATGCTGGACTGGCAGTTAGTTAAGAAGAAATTAGTTTAGTATTAACTAATTTCTTACACTGTTTACCTGGAAAATAAGAAGAATGCACCAGCCGCATATCCTACTGTATGAATCTTAAAAGGCGATTGATGAAAAAGATTTTAGGCCACACATCTGCTTTTTAAACAAGACATCCAAGAAGGAAGTTTGAGGATGACCTCAAGCGGCAACCCATATCAATGCATCGTAATTGTAAGTATTTTGTGATAGATGTACCTCGGACAAGCTGAAGCTTGGGATGCAACCTGCATGCACACTTGGATGAAGATGAAACTAATTATAGTTTACTTTCATTACAAAGACACATTTATAAAAACAAATTACTTAATTTTGATTTAACCTTCAAGCGGGCGCGCGGTCATTTGTAACGGCAGCGGTCGCGCGTAACCTAAAAGACCTATGGGATATATCAGAGAGAGAAAACACTTATTAATCAATATCATTTTTTATTTTATAGCTAGAAATTCGGGCATTTTAGACTATCCAAGCCAAGTCTAACACGCAACGCAACCACCTTCATGTAGCACCTTTAATTGTACTAAATACGAATGCAAGTAGTTTCCCGATAACTACTACACCCGTCCCGCTCCCGACGCGCCGCCCGCGTTCGCAAAAGCACTGATTGACGCCAAATTTAAATTTAAAATTTAAAAAAACTATTAGGATAACACAAGTGTTATTCCATCAGCTTAAAAAGGATAAATCAAACTTTAAAAAAATTACATCGACTTCAAAAATCTCAGGAAGTAGGTAGTAGTTATTTTTGGCTTTTTCGTGTCAGGATTATTCAGCTGGTTTTTTTTTTTTTTTAGTTTATTTCGTTTTCAGTGATTTTTTTTTTGTTTGTTTATTATAATAATGGGTAAATAGTAGTGACATGGTGCCTTCTAGACGAAAATACATGAATAACTTAACTAAGAAAGCTCAACACTGTTGCCTAACTCCTAACCGTTCCTCATCAGCTCAGCAGTGTCACATGATGACTTCCCAATGCAAATTATGTTACTTAATAACATCAGAAAACTCATCAATTACTGTATCCATGTCCAAGCCTATAAATTTCAACCCTTTCTCTCGATTTCCCAGGGAGCCCATCACCAGATTTTGATTTGATTAATATGGGACCACCTGAAGAGTGTACTCTGTCAAACAAATAAGACATATTAAAATTTCTGAACAATTAACGGAGAAATCATTGAAACTATATTAAAAAAAAATGCATACAGTCGAACATAGAACAGGTACAATAAATAACAATAACAGGTAATTTCTGGGATAAAAACTACCTTATGTCCTTTCCCAGGATTCAAGGTAACTCTGAACAAAATTTCATCGAAATCGGTCTAGCGATTTAAGCGTGAAAAGGTAACAGACAGACTCTCTCTCTCTCTGTCGCATTTATAGTATTAGTATGGATTGGCGTTCCAAAAAACCGTAAAAACGACACATATATAGAAATTTCAATCTACATCGCACACCAATAGGGGATGATAGCTACGTTAGCCACGTTGAATTTAATTAATTTACAAGTTTAATTTAAAATCGTTGTTATTATTATTGAAGTTGATATTAAAATCGTAATCAGCGACCCGATAAACCATAAAAACAATACCCATGACTATTTTCAGATTTTTGACCCCATTTTACTCATCATCATGTGACACTGCTGAGCTGATGAGGAACGGTTAGGTATTGTTGAGTGAGTTGAGTTGTTGTTGAGTGCTTCTTAATTAAATAAATTAATGTATTTTCGTCTAGAAGGCACCATGTCACTACTACTTACCGATTATTATAATAAATAGTTTAAAAAAATATTCACTAAAAAGAGTATATCCTCTCAAACAAATAAGAATTATTAAAATTGCTTTACAATTGACGGAGAAATCATTGAAACTATATTTTAAAAAATGCATACAAACGAACATAGAACCATCCTATAGGTACAATACATAATAATAACATGTAATTTCTGGGACAAAACTATCTTATGACCTTTCCCAGGACTCAAGATATCTCTGAACCAAATTTCATCATAATCGGTCCAGCGATTTAAGCATGAAGAGGTAACAGACAGACACTCTGTCGTATTTATAATATTAGTATCGATTAGCGTTCCGAAAAACCGTAAAAACGACACATATATTGATATAGTGATATTTTAACCCTATCGCACCCCAACAGGGGTTGATAGTCACGTTAGCCACGTTGAATTTTAAGATCGTTGTTGTTTTCATAATTAGCGACCCGATAAACCATAAAAACAATACCCATGACGATTTTCAGACTTTATGACCCCATTTTACCCTTTTAGGGGTTGAATTTTGAAAAATCCTGAAACACATGTTTACTCACTTTATCTATAGAATTACTCGTGTAAAGTTTAGGATAAAATAGTCCAACTAATCTGGTTTCTCCATACAAACTTTGGTTTGGATTCACCCTCTTAGGGGTAAAATTTGAAAAATCCTTTTAAGTAATTTCGTGTCCACTATGTTATATTTTCAAAACGATGCCATTTTCGTAATTAACGTCCCAGAAAACTATAGAATCAACACCCATATTGATGATATTTCAACCCCATCGCACCCCCACAGGGATGATTATATGTCACGTCGGTTATGTTGGATTATAAAATAGTTGTTATTTCCGTAATCAGCGACCCGATAAACCATATAAACAATACCCATGACGATTTCAGAATTTTTGACCCCATTTTACCCCTTTGGGTGTTGAATTTTGAAAAATCCTGAAACACGTGTTTACTCATTTGTCTATAGAAGTACTCGTGTAAAGTTTCAGATAAAATAGTCCAACTAATCTTGTTTCCCCATACAAACTTTGGACCCCCGTTTCACCCCCTTAGGGGTTGAATTTTGAAAAATCCTTTTTAGTGCACCCCTAGACATCATAAGAAACCTACTTGCCAAATTTGGAATCTCTAGACCCAGCGGTTTGGGCTGTGCATTGATATATATCAATGCACAGCCCAAACCGCTGGGTCTAGAGATAGAGTCAGTTTCTTCTTTTATATATTTAGATTTAATTCATATTAATTTTGGACTTTGTTAAATCAAGAGTTAGCAAATGTTTCGTAAAAGTTATAGTCCATTAGCTTAAAAAGGATTTATCAAACTTTAAAAACATTACACCGACTTCAAAATCTCAGGAGGTAGGTAGTAGTTATTTTTTCCTTCTCACTCTCCTTACCTCAATGCAATTTCCCCATACAAAATTTGAACTTGCGTTTCATCCTTGGGTAAAATTTGAAAAATTCTTTCAAATTTTAGTAATTTCGTGGCCAAAGTTATATTTTCAAATCGATGCCATTTTGGTAATTGTCGTCCCATAAAACCATAGAATCAACACCCATATTGATGTTATGACATTTCAACCCCATCGCACCCCCACCAGGGGCGATTTTATGTCACGTCGACAATGTTGGATTATAAAATAGTTGTTGTTTTCGTAATCAGCGACCCGATAAACCATAAAAACAATACCATGACGATTTTCAGACTTTTTGACCCCATTTTACCCATTTAGGGATTGAATTTTGAAAAATCTTGAAACATGTGTTTATTCATTTATCTATAAAAGTACTCGTGTAAAGTTTCAGATAATATAGTCCAACTTATCTTGTTTCCCCATACAAACTTTGGATCCCCGTTTCACCCCCTTAGGGGATGAATATCTAGCAGTGAATAGATACAGGTTGATGATAATGATGATGTTATATTTTCAAATCGATGCCATTTCGGTATTTATCGTCCCAGAAATCCATAAAATCAATACCCATATTGATATTATGACATTTCAACCCCATCGCACACACATGGGTGATTTTATGTAACGTCGACTTTGGGTGATTTTATGTAACGAAACCACAGGGGTGATTTTATGTAACGTCGACTTTGTTGGATTATAAAATAGTTGTTGTTTTCGTAATCAGCGACCCGATAAACCATAAAAACAATACCCATGATGATATTCAGACTTTTTGTCTCCATTTTACCCTTTTACTCATAGAATTTTGAAGAATACTAAAATACGTTTTTACTTATTTACAGTACAGAAGTACTCGTGTAAAGTTTTCTTATAAAATAGTCCAAATAATGTTGTTTCCCCATATAAACTTTGAACCCTCGATTCACCCCCTTAGGGGATGAATATCAAGCAGTAGATTACAGGCTGATGATGACTATGATAATGATGTTATATTTTGAAATTGATGCCATTTTCGTAATTGAAGTCCCAGAAAACCATAGAATCAACACCCATATTGATATTGTGACATTTCAACCCCATCGCACCCCCACAGGGGTGATAAAATCACTCCTGTTGTGGTGGTGGGTGTCACGTCGACTATGTTGGATTATAAAATAGTTGTTGTTTTCGTAATCAGCGACCCGATAAACCATAAAAACAATACCCATGACAATTTTCAGACTTTTTGACCCCATTTTACCCTTTCAGGGATTGAATTTTGAAAAATCCTGTAACACGTGTTTACTTATTTATCTATAGAAGTACTCATGTAAAATTTCGAATAAAATAGTCCAACTAATCTTGTTACCTCATACAAATTTTGGACCCCCATTTCACCCTTTTAGGGGATGAATTTTGAAAAATTCTTTCTTAGTGCACCCCTAGACGTCATAAGGAACCCACGTGCCTAATTTGGAATCTCTAGATAGACCAAGCGGTTTGGGCTGTGCGTTGATATATATGTCAGTCAGTCAGTTTCTTCTTATAAAAATCTTTTTGTAGAACATTAATTTGTCGGAAAAAATAAACTTAAGCTTAAGTAAAAACTATGTTATGAAAACAGAAAACACAAAGTCACTATTCATTGAATTAAAAACCCAGTTTAGAAAAAGAACCATCTATAGGTGCCTGTATCTAGCTATAAATATCTAATGACTAATTACAAAAAATAAAATTATAAAATGCGTTGGCTTCATGAGACCAAATAATTAAAATAACGATCATCAAGAAGAAAACTAGACCTAAGTTTAGTTTTCTTCTTCGGTGTCTACATCAAGATAACATTCATTGCAAATGAAGGTGTGTGCCTTCTACAAATATTTCTGTGACATGACGTGCATTGGGTCTTCGATTGTCTCCTTTGTGTTGATCTGGTCGGAAGTTTCTGACCCTTGGTCACTGAGTACACTTCTCGTAGTACTTCTTCCATAATGGCACTCGATATTATCGGTCGTCCACAACTCATTTTTGTAAATAAAACGTTTAATTTGACAATACCTTATGATTTTCCAAAAAAAAAACTTCGCATTGAGCGTCGCGCGTAACCTTTTCGACGACAGGCGCGTGTAGTCTTTTCGACTACTGCACCGGAACTAAAATAATTGCGATCTGTGGAGTGGGGGGAGCGTCCCGAGCGAAGGTATATTCTTTATTTTACTCCCAATGACAGAGCGACAGGCTACTAGAAATGAGAAATACATGTGTCAGGGGCCATCCATAAATTACGTCACACGAATTTCATGATTTTTGACCCCTCCCCCCGTCCTTGTCACAGTTAGTCACATTTGTGAGACCCCCCCCCCTCCCTAGTGTGACGTTACATCTTTTACAATTTTAAATCTAGACATTACTGAATTAAAACAGCAGTTCCGTAATTACTTTTACTTCCATTTAAATATTTTTTTAATAAAATTAACATCAAATCAAACATTTCAAGAAATTAACAAAACAAAAAACTAAAAACATTAAAAAAATACAAAACTTAATCATCTTGAGTCCATGGACTTTGAAACCACTCCTTTAAATTATTTATAACTAGCATAGCAGCCACTTCGTTCTCGTTTGGGTTGTTAATGTCAGGAACATTCGTTGTGTCAACATCTTTTTCATCCAACCATACAGCATCTTCGTCATCATTCAAACAAAGAATTTCTCTGACACGTCTAGCAGCAATTCTTTGAGGACGAATCTTCGCGATGGGCAAAACTTCTTGTTGACTCTTATGTGATTGCTTGTGTTGATTAGTGGCCTTGTATGATGCAAAATATATACCACAGATGCCACATGATCGCTTAAATAAGTATGCCTCGACACTGGGGCAATAGCTATCATACGGAACTTGCTTCAAATGTGATTGCGCTCGGAGATCCAAAGCTAGTTGAAGTAACAGTGGAGCGAATTTACCTTCGGAGTCATCTTTTTCTACGGTTACATACCCGCTTGACGTCTGACTAATTAAAACAGGTGGTGGCAATAACCCCTCTCGTAATAGTCGCCAAAGGCTAGATCGTCGCACACCACAACAGTGGACAGCCTCGCATTTTTCTATTTGTAATAAATATTGTGATTCACGCACGTGATCAGCGTACCAAGTCGCAACATTTTTCAATTCCTTAGCCTGTTGAATATTCAGTCTAGTATCTGTTGGCACAATACAATACTGGTATCAAGATGTAAACCGAAATTGTCATGTTTTAATACAACACCAGTAAGTTCGCGACTAAGAGACGCCATTCGTCGTCCCACTCTGTTGAAAACACTTCTTCCTGGAGCATTTGTGGCAATGTAAATAGCATCCAAGTTAAAATCTTTAAAATGGCGTATAGCTGAAATTATAACTCGCTCGTATCGCGGATTTTCGTCGGGACCACCATCGCAAGTAAAAATAAATACGGGTTTTACAAAGCCTTCACGAGTTCTCATAATTTTTTCGAAAGCAGGCATGTCAGAAAGTTTGTGAAAGTCTGTAGCATGAGTCTCTGCATTAGAAGAATAATGCTTTCCACTACGAATTGCTACTTAAGTAGGCCCTGAGTGTGTCACAGCTTCAGGTTTCCCTTCGCCATCTTTCTTTATTACAATACCTGCATAAACAGAGGGAATAAGTTTATGTTTTTCCTCCACCACGAAATCATGATCCGGGAATTTTACACGATAATCAAGGTGCATTAATATTGGTGCTTGTGCGTTTGCTGCTGTAATACCCAATGGCACGCGTGCTTTGTCATCCATTGATAAAAAGAAAACTTGATCGGGACCCAAAATTTAAGCTAAATCTATCTATTCAAGATTTCTTATGGTAGCAGTACAGAATGTGCCATCTTTATGTTTTAAATGTAGCGTTGAATCTGGTTTGCATAGTTTAACAGGAACAGTTACGACGTGTCTTTTACCTTCCTCTGTATTGGCTCGTCGGGGAAGAAGTCTCAAGTATAACCCTGATCGACTGATAGTATATCCTTGTTTACAAAGTTCGGCTTGTAAATCGTCCAATGTTTTGCAGCACCTTATAGTTTCAGTGCGACGTCGATCATCAACTGCACCACCAAAAATTGCAATCTCTTTTATGACTTCAAGTATACCGAATTGGTTTTCGTCTATTCTAGGCCGACCAACAGAATCTCGGATTTTTAGAGCTGCTGAAAAGTCGGTATTAATTTCACAAAGCTCTAAAATGTTTTGTTTTTTCGTGTCACGACTTTTTTTTGTCGTTCCGCTGCGCTAATCTTTCGCTTCAATATGTTTTTTTCCAGCTGAATTTCTTTCCTCAAAGTTGCTATTCTTTTTAATGCTTCATCTGTAGCTACACCAGTATCGCGTGCTAACAACAAGCTATTGAGCTCAGATTTTAGAACTACAATTTTATTCCTAGAAGCGCTCTGACTAGGCTTTAATTTAGGTATTGTTTGAAGCTGGTATTCACTTGATTGTATAACGATATCTTTAGTGTCTTCTGGCATGTCTTGCTTAGTATTTCCCTACAATTAAAAATAAACATGTAAAGTGTTGAATATGGAAATCATAACCAATAAAAGTACCCACAAACTCGATACAGCTATTTGTTTAATTAATGAACATCTGCCCCTGTGCGGGAATCGAACCCGCGGACATTGCATCAATAACGGAATATTATTTACTAGCTGTTACCCGCGGCTTCGCCCGCGTGGTCCAGGGGAGCTGCCATTGATTTGTGTATCGACGGTTAAAAGGTAATAGGGCATAAGCGACAATTTGATCGAAAATGAGTTATGAATGCCATCCTACTTAAAATTTTCCGTTCTTTCTAATGCGCTTACTCCCATGGCTCTACGATGACTTTTTTGTCGTTTATGCCAAAGCAAAAAACAGCGTTTTCGAAGTATGCCTCGGAGTAACCGACGAAATTCTAGGCCTTTTTTGCCCTTAAGGTGCTTGTACCCCTGCAAAAATGGTTTCAGTTTTGGTTGACGGTCGCTAACGCGTTTTTACTTTTAACTTGAGTAGACATTCCGGGCGCTTACGGCTCTTTACTATTAGCCCCTGTTTTGAAACCTGGAACTAATGCTCCTTTACCTTTCTCGTTAAAATTAATAGGCGTCGGTTATACCTTACTACTTTTTTTTTGTTTACCATACAGTTGTCGCTTATTCGCAATTACTAAAATTCATTTGTTATTGAACTGTCGGTTATGCCTTACTACTATTTACAAATTAACAATATGGTTGTCGCTTATACGTAATTACTAAAGTCTAAGTTCATATTGAACTGTCGATTATACCTTACTATCAATTACAATATTTCAATACTATTGTCGCTTATTATTCCACTTCCATTTACTATTTTCATACAACTCCGTCGCTTACGATATTTTGTATTACTTGGTTGTACTCCAGCGGCTATTCAGCAAGTCGCTTATACCTTAAATCCTCCTGTCTCTTTCGCTCAGTTGTTCTTACCACTTATATGCTGATGATTTCCAAATATATGTGCAGACAACGACAGAGAATGTGAACAACACTGCAATTGAAAAATTAAATGATAACCCATGTAATGTCAGCTCTTGGTCTAGAGATTTTGGTATACCTGTAAAACCAGCTAAATGTCAGGCTATTGTGCTTGGTAGCTAGGCAGGTTGCCACGATTGACTTCAGCTCTGTGTCGCCTGTTATGTTTGAATATACTGTCATTTCGTTCAATAATACTGCCAAAAACCTAGGTCTTTATATAGATTCCACTCTTAGTTGGACCTCGCAAATAGCTGAGATGAGTCGTGCGGTCATATCGGCATTGAGTTTCCTTAATCGGTTTAGGAATTTTCTTCCTTTACCTTCATTACAGTAAAACCTAGGTCTAAATATAGTGTAATGTATTTCCAGATCTAAATGTAGATCTCAATAAATTGGACCAACTTATCAACAACGCTATTCGTTTTATCTACTGTCTTTGCAAATTTGATCATATCTCTTCATATCGGTCTCAACTTAAATGGCTTCCTGTTCATCAACGGAGGCAACAGAGATTACTCTGCATACTTCTCACTATTCTAACTAGTCCTCTCTCTCCGGAATACTTGAACTGCAAATTTCAATTTGTGACTCTCACAGCCTTCCACTTCGTTCTGACAATACTCGTCAGTTTTACATTGCCCTTTGCCATTCTGGCTTCAAGTCTGATTCCTTCACACTGCAAGCTTCACGTCTATGGAACGAGCTGCCTGAATGACTTAGAAGGATCTCAAATAAATTCAATTTTAAAAAGAAAATCCACGCTTATCTTTTGCACGGTTTAACGAAGAACAGAATCATCATCTTCCTATATTATCTATCTATGTATCTGTATGTATTTTTATAATAGTGATATATTCTTATGTATGTTTATTGTATTTGAAGGAGTAATATCGTTTATTCTATTTATTTCTCTAAGTTAAATAGTCATTACATTATATCTATTTCGTAGACACTGTTCTATTTTATTATTTTTGTTATCTGTTTTAGACCCGCATTCGTGTATTTCTGCTATTCCAAAAGGTTGACTGGTAGAGAATGCTTTTAGCGTTAAGTCCGCCTTTTGTGCCCTTATGTAATTTTGTGGTCAATAAATTTTAAATACATTATAAAACATCGATCAGTCCTCCCCAACCCGTCTGGCCAGCGTGTAGGCCAAATCCTCCTGTCTATGACAGACGAGAGAGGGTCGTGCTCCTGTAGTGGAGACGAAAATGACCTGATGACGATGAAATTTTAAATAAAAATAAAATCAGTCGGCTTAAATCTTTCGGTCGGTAAACTTCAGTAATATTCTCCTATCATTTATCCTAAGGTTGTCCAGAAGAGATTGCTTTTTAGCAATAAGGCCGCCCATTGTTCGTTAGATTATTTGAAATAAGTTACTGTAACTCAATTTTTAATATGCAATAAAGAATTTTGTATTTCGATAGATAATGAGTTTATATAATACATTATAGTGATGGGTAACCCTTTAAATGTAGCCAGTTATTTAACTCTTGGTTTAAAAGAGAATCGTGTTGGTTGTTGTTCTATTATTGACAAGACCTGACATTTAATCCACGTTACTATTTCTTTACTAGCTGTTAACACCTTCGCCCGCGTGGTCATTATTTTAATGAAACTTTTTTCCTATAGGAATAACATGAATAAAAAGTAATCTACGCCACTCTCCAGACAGAAAACTATCCACTGTTAAAAAATCATGTCGGTATCTAGGTTCATTTCGACGTAAGAGAAGGACAAATGATTACAAAGTTTATTTTTTCCCATGGGGTTAAGTTTTTTTTTCGGGATAAAAAGTAGCTTATATTACGCTCCAGATCGTAAACTATCCCCGTTAAAAAAATCATGTCGGTACTTATGTTCTTTTCTACGTAAAAGAAGGACAATGATTAGAAAGTTTATTTTTTCCCATGGGATTAAAATGTTTTTCCGGAATAAAAATTCACCTATATCACTCTCCAGACCGTAAACTATCCCCGTTCAAAAAATCATGTCGTTACTTAGGTTTCTTTCGACGTAAAAGGACAAATGATTACAAGTTTATTTTTTCCCATGGGATTAAGATGCTTTTCCGGGATAAAAAGTAGCCTATGTCACTCTGCAGACCGTAAACTATCCCTATTAAAAAAATCATGTCCGTACTTAGGTTCCTTTTGACGTGAAAGAAGGACAAATATAAGCTATAAGCTTATAAGCTTTATTTCTTCCCGTGGGAATAAGATGTTTTTCCGGGATAAAGAGTAGCCTATGTCACTCTCCAGACCTTAAACTATCTGCAAAAAAATCATGTCAATCCGTTTGTTACTTTCGACGTGAAAGAAAGACGAACAACAAGCAAACAAAAAAACACACTTTCACGTAAATATTATTATGGAGTTTCAGTAAACTTACAACTAGCTTAAGTGTATTTTAACATTACAGTGGTATTGATGGCCAATTAAAAGGTTTCACATATAGCACTCGAAAAAAAAATCAACGGTAGTACTTAAATAAACATTACAAAATGATTCTAAAATCAGAGGAAAAACATTTTAGTTAATGATCGCTTCAAATGAGCTCATATTATAGAGATACGTCTGCTTATATTGTTGGATATTCTCGATTTCCTTATGGTATATAAATCTTGATAACGTGGAAGTACTACATTACCTTTTTTAAATTCATCTACCAGTGTCGTTAATGTCTAATAACCTCACAATATTATTGCTAAGCTCTGTATCTTATGCTTTATTAACTTTTGGCGCAATTATGTGAATATTCACTTGTCCTCCTCTACCCAATTAAGTTATGATATAGTCATGTCGTTTATGCCCTATTACTTATTGGTACGAGGATATCAAATGTAGTTAAGTCTTCTATACTCTTGGTATTTTTACATGTTTAAGTAACTTATGCTGAATTATCTCACGAGGAAAATAAAATCAATTGAGCTAAGCGACATAAAACCACATAAAACAACGTATAATTATATTAATAAAAGTGCCCATTTATGCCTTTATATTTTCATTCTACAGCTGTTTTGGTTTTATCAATAAAAGATAGTAAATAAAAAAGTTATATCCATTTTTCTGCAATTTCAAACTTTGAACTACTTTCCTGAACAATTTGGTTTTGGTCGCTTATACCCTATAACCTTTTAACCGTCGGTATATTTTTTTGTTGTTGTAATTTTTTTACTTCGTGGGATAAAAAGTAGTACCAATATGTACAAATTTGCATTGCATACGTAGCCTACGTCACTCTCCAGACCGTAAACTATCCCCATTAAAAAAAATCATGTCCGTACTTAGGTTCCTTTTGACGTGAAAGAAGGACAAATGATTATAAACTTTATTTTTTCCCGTGGGAGTAAGATGTTTTTTCCTGGATAAAAAGTAGCTTATGTCACTCTCTAGACCTTAAACTATCCCCGTTAAAAAAATCATGTCGGTACTCAGGTTCCTTTCGACGTGATAGAAGGACAAATGATTACAAAGTTTATTTTTTAACCCATGGAAATAAGATGTTTTTCCGGGATAAAATGCAGCATATGTCACTCTCCAGACCGTAAATTATCCCCGTTAAAAAAATCATGTCGGTACTTAGGTTCCTTTCGACGTGATAAAAGGACAAATGATTACAAAGTTTATTTTTTATCCCATGGAAATAAGATGTTTTTCCGGGATAAAAAGTAGCTTATGCCACTCTCCAGACCGTAAACTATCCCCGTTAAAAAATCAAGTCCGTACGTAGATTCCTTTCGACGTAAAAGAAGGACAAATGATTATAAACATTATTTTTTCCCGTGGGAATAAGATGTTTTTCCGGGATAAAAAGTAGCCTATGTCACTGTCCAGGTCATAAACTATCTCCAAAAAAAAATCATGTCAATCCGTTCGTTACTTTCGACGTGAAAGAAGGACAAACAAACAAACAAACACACTTTCACATTTATAATATTAGTATGGAAAGTATGGAATATGGATATGTTGATCATGTGATTATGATAACAAATTGAGATAAATATCTATAATTCTAATTTATCTAAAATCAATAACAATTATTATGTGAAGTTAAAAAATAATAAATAACATCACTAACATCTTTGAACCAAGGCTAACCTCATCTGCACGTGGTGCACCCTGCTGACTAACAAACGAGACACTGATGAAAAGAGAGGTAGGGCATTGCGTATTTTGTAAGCTGCCCGACTGGGGAAGTACCTCCACCTCACAGAATACCGCAGCCATATAACAATTTATTTGAGGGTTGTTGTGTTCCTGTGAGTGAGTGAGGTCACCAGAAAGAAAGGAGGAAGTTGCTGTCGGCAGCGGGGGTGGCAGCGCGCGAGCGATATTTCATGTTGCGAGCATTGATATTGCTACGGTAACCGCTTCACATCAGGCGGGCTGTACCTATGCTTGCCTGCTACCCGACGTAGTTTAAAAAAAATAATCGAATGAGATCACTTATCGTTTTTACCCTGTGTACATATTTAGTGTTCCGCGAAACGACCTAGCAATACGTAGTCAGTTTAGGTTGGTTGTTTATATTACAAAATTCGAACTTACCTTTACGACCTCGGACTCCAGGTGTATTCGTGATGTTGACGACGAAGGAATTTTAGAAAAAAAATTCATTAGTGTTGCTTCTTTTTTGTCCTTTTTATTTGTAATTCTTTTATTTTAGCTTCCACCTTACCTTCGACATTATCACTGTTTTTTAAACTTTTCCATAATTCATTCACTTTTTCTTGAATATTTTGTTTTTTTTTTTTGTCAGCATAAGCTGCACTGTATGTTTCGTAAAATTTGCGGTAAAGAAGACCTAAATCACTGTTATTATTCATTTTAAATTACTTTCGTAAATTATAAATGATTACCAAGTAGCAGAATTCCACTCAAACGTCCTCCGTACGCGAGTTCCCCAAACAAAACAGCTTCGGGCGTCCGAGGTACGCGCGTACCACAGAAATTTAAAAAAAAAACCAATTTTTCAAAAAATTTTTGTTCCCACTTCGCTTTGTCCAAAGCCCTGAAAATTCTACTAAAAATAAGATGAATATAGTCGGCTACGTGGTAGAAATTTAAAAACAGATACTGGCAATACAAAATTTCTAAATAAACAAAAGTTTTGTTTATTATTGTCAAGTTTTCTGCGCGGCGCCATTAAAGTCGGCGGTCGGCTCGGGTATTTTAGATAATTATTGTGATTAAAGTGTTTCTTTCTACGGTTATTATATATCAAAAGAATCGTTGTGATGTGTACTTCGTGTGTGTGTTTAGATAAATGAGTTTCGAAACACTCATGTTTAACTATGAACACGAAAAGTGGCCGCTGTACTGCGCATTGCAATGGCGGCGTTGTGTTTGTTTGTTTACATTAATTAATATGCTATTTTAGTGATTTAAAAGCAATAAATAGGTGTAATAGTGTCTTGTGAACATATAACAAATAGTTTTTAACAGAAATATAGTGGGATGTGTAAATAATGAAATTTTATGTCAGCGCGGCCGCCGGGTTTCGTCGTGATTTTTGTATGGAGACGAATCCGTGACTGGTGAGTAGTACTGATACTATTTATTTTATTTCTCCACGCTGTGTAAACCTACGAAAGATATTAATATGTCATTTTAAAGCTGAAATAGTGTAGTTTATTTCAATATAAGTCTGATTGCTTCGAAATGAAAAGTTTATTGATAAAAACTTGTTCGAAAAAAAATTTTCGAGCAAAATGTTGATATACTTGACTTTTACTTTGTTTATTTTTTACTTTAGCTTCAATTATAGCAATTTGTGACAATGTAGTCTCATTCTGTATATTATAAGCTATCCATAGGTATTTTTTATTTCAATATAGCTGTAGTATTACGCCAGTTATAACGATTTTCGTTTGCGTCCGCGGCCCCTTGTCCGTATTTTGTGCACAAATTTATGCTGTGGACGTCTAAGCGATTTTTTTTTCGGGGGGGAGACGTCCCAGTGGGAAAAAATTTATCTGTTTAATCTGCGAAAGTCAATTGTCAAATGAAATAGAAATAAAGAAATCGACGATAAACGCGGCGCGTTTGGCGGCATTTATCTAAGGGCGCTTAGGTGATTGACGCGTAACACTAGTAGAGCGAGTGGCCGACAAAATAATTTGAACCTTATGGCTACATGAATAGAGCTGTTAATGTTTTTGCGTTTTAACACTTTGTATTATAATAGATTTTGAAATGTGACGTCAGGAAATTCAGAATCCCTCCCACCCCCCTGTCACACAATATGGATGCCCCCTGATGGGTAATAATAATACTATGAAAGAAAACTTAGAAAAAAATCTAATGATTCATTATAATATATGTTGTGAGTCATAAATTCAAACATTTTTTAGGGTTTTGAGATCTTTATGTTGCTTTACGTAAGCATGAAAATATACGTGATCATGAGTATTTGGTTTACTATTTTAAAATCGAATTAGGTGCTGAACTTAAATGACAGTGGTTAAAATTATCTACAAAAAAGGTATCGTTTATTCTGCTATCGAATTCATTCAAAATGGAGAAATTCAAAGAACTGTTCCGAGAAATTTCTGAAGAAGTATTCGTCCTAGCTTGAATCTGATATCATATGGCCACAGTTCAGTGAACAAAATATATCAGTTCCAGGGACCAGTGATGAACCATTGATCCCAATTTATCACTCCGAACCAATTGAAGAAGAACAGGAGACAAGAAGGAACGAGTGTGTTAAAAGTTAATGCATGTACCTCAAGCCAAAAAACGAATCGAAAACAATTTGAAAAACTTAGTGATCGTCAAAAGCGGAGACGATTTTCAGAGTGTATTCGAGTAAGTACAAAGAGTGAAGCTAAAGAACTAGCATTCTCAGCAGTTGCTGCACTTCATTCTACTGGGAACCGAGAAGATGCTGAAGTACTAAAACATTATGCGCGAGAATCCGTTTCCGATATTAAAAAAATCGTTGATATATATCGATACTCTAATACTCGTACATCTTCCAACCAGAGAGAGTGGAAGAACAATGAATTCAAACCCAAGGTGAAAAATAGCCACATATGGTATACCGATGGTTCCAAAACTGAAGAAGGTAAAATTAAATGATGTTATTTACTGTGATTATATCACGTGTATGTTTGGCAACGAAATTTATTTCATTTACCGATATATTATTTCCCCAGCCATGTAGTATTGTACCACCGACATTGATCACGTAGTTTCCTCTTTTGCTTTGTCTACGCACGTTCAAGTATGCATTTTGAAGATATGTTGAATTCACGAAATAGATCTCTGTTCTCTCTGGTATCACTTGCAACAGGTCCTGTAAATAAGACAATAACTTATTCATCTCATAAAGATACATATTATATCACTAGCTGATGCCCGCGACTTCGTTCGCGTGGACTTTATGATTCCGGCGTATTAATACAAATACGAACTAATGTAGATACATAAGAAAATATTTGGGGCTGTATTATACGTTAAAAGTCAACAAATTATTATTTTTATTTAAGATATTAACCATAGTTTAAAAAAACAAAAATGAAGGGAGTCTTTCCTTCGGGAGCTAATATGAAAAGACCTGAAGCGTTACTAATCCTCGATAAAGCCACATTGTTGGCCATTTCGCATTCATCTGAAACGATTAGACAGCGAACCTGAAACATTTTCGCTTTGTCATAGTTTCGTGTCACAAAGCATGTCGGTGTTTCCGTTCTGTATAAATCGAGTAGAATATTGAACATTGTATTTGCGTCCTTCCGCCTAGAAGTAGTATGGATGCAATACCTGGCGATGCTGCTGTGAGATATTATTTTGGCCCCTGATTTCAGCGAGGATTGCTCTCGTCAGGTATGTTTTTCCAGTCCCTCCTGAAGCATCTAAGAAAAACAGTTTCCTCTCGTTGTTTAAAAGACTTTGCATCACAAAATCTTGCTACATAGCGTCCCGCAAATGCACGCATTCTTCTGGTTTGTGCGAATATATACCAATCATTCCATTTCAATTTTAACGTACTCGTCTATAATAAACTGACTAAATAGACCGCGTTACCTTTGTAAATAAATAAAACTATTGCGTCTAACTTGTAGCAGGTAAGAATAAAAGTAGCACTGCGCGGTTATTTTTTTACAATACAATCAATATTTTGTTAAACTATTTATGCTCATCAGGCTGAACAACTTTTGCTAAGGCGTCATTTTTATATTTCTTATAGTTTAGCTGAACCATTATGGTTCTGCATCAGGTGTTCCAAATCTTGGATTTTTATACCTCAACAAAAAATGCTCATCAGGCTGAACAACTTTTGCTAAGGCGTCATTTTTATATTTCTTATAGTTTAGCTGAACCAATATTGTTCCTGCATCAGGTGTTCTAAATCTAGGATTTTCTAGCTGATGCCCGCGACTTCGTTCGTGTGGACTTTATGACAACAACAACAGTTTCCCCTCGTTGTTTAAAAGACTTTGCATCACAAAATCTTGCTACATAGCGTCCCGCATATGCACGTATTCTCATGGTTTGTGCGGATATATACCAATAGTTCCATTTCAACTTTAGCGTACACGTCTATATTAAACTGACTAAACAGACCACTTTACCTTTGTAAATTAATAAAACTATTGCGTCTAACTTGTGGCAGGTAAGAATAAAAGTAGCACTGCGCGGTTATATTTTTACAATACAATCAATATTTGGTAAACTATTTATGCTCATCAGGCTAAACAACTTTTGATAAAGCGTCATTTTTATATTTCTTATAGTTTAGCTGAACCATTATGGTTCTGCATCAGGTGTTCTAAATGTTGGATTTTTATACCGAGATGGAAATTTCGTGTCCACGTTTTCAATTCTATGCCATTTTCGTAATTGACGTCTCAGAAAACCATAGAATTAACACCCATATTGATGTTATAACATTTCAACGCCATCGCACTCCCACAGGTAGGGTTGCCAACTTTTTTTACAAGGAAAACAGTATATTAAAAGCTGCGTAGTAAAACAAACAGTATACTAAGGCCCAGTGCATGCGGAGCAGTACAATAAACAGTGCTATGGTCAAATGAAGTTTTTTTCAACAGTATTAAAGCATAGAAAACAGTATAATACTGTTTTTAACAGTATGGTTGGCAACCCTACCCACAGGAGTGCTCTTGTGTCAGGTCGATTATGTTAGATTATAAAATAGCTGTTGTTTTCGGAATCAGCGACCCGATAAACCATAAAAACAATACCCATGACGATTTTCAGACGTTTGCACCACATTTCACCCCTTTAGGGGTTGAATTTTGAAAAATCCTGAAACACGTGTTTACTCATTTATCTACAGAAGTGCTCGTATAAAGTTTCGTATAAAATAGTCCAACTAATCTTGGTTCCCCATACAAACTTTGGACCCCCGTTTCACCCCCTTAGGGGTTGAATTTTCCAAATTCCCGTCTTAGTGAGCATCTACGTCTTGAAAGGAATCCCCATACAAAATTTGAGACTCCTAGCACTTGTAGTTTCTCAGATTTCGTGATGAGTGAGTCAGTGATTTTCTGTATAGAAAATTTTTCTTTAAACTTTAAATGACGATAACTTTTTAATCTGACATCAGAGATCGATAAAACAAAGCCTATATGTTGCTCAGGGATGAGCTTAATCCTTTAGTGAAAACCGCGTAAAAATCTGTTCAGTAGTTTGAAAGATTAGCGAGTACATACAGACAGACAGACAGACGAAAAAATCAAAAAAATCTTTTTTGTGTCCTGTTACTCTTTTTTTATCGCCCACATCCATTTTTTGTTAATTTTATCAAATGTACAGACACGCGGTTCCTACTGTTTTATTATATGTATATTGATGATGTATTGATGATAAAGAAGTGGAATACTTTAACAGCTTCCATATTATATACATATGACTAGACCGGTGGTCCGATGCGGTATTCTGTGAAGTGGAGGTACATTCCCTAGTCGGGTAGCTTACAAAAAATTACGCTCCCTACCTCTCTTTTCGCCAGAGCTTCGTTTGTCAGACAGCAGGGTGTACCGCGTGCAATATAACAAGATTTTGATGAACCACTTACACCCAAAATTATCAATGCAGAGTTCTTATACCTTCGATCGATAGACGCATTCGACTGGGCTGGGCAACTTTTGGAAAGCTTCGGCACATCGCCACTGCAGATATACCCCAATGCTTGAGGACCAAAGTGTTCAGTCAGTGCGCCCTCCCCGCTATGGCCTACGATGCAGAGACTTGGACGCCGAACGTTGAGCTGATTTATAGGCTAAAAGTACAGCGAGCGATGGAGAGAGCGATGCTTGAAGTTTTTTAGAGAAACTTTCCTTAGCGGATCGAATCCGGAACGAAGAAATTCGGCGAAGAACCAAAGTGGTCGACATAGCTCTCAGAGTGAACAAATTGAATGGCAGACAGAGGAGGAAAGTCCTAGAGTGGAGGCCACGTATGGGGCGACGAGGCGCCCCCTCTCTAGATAGACTGACGAGCTCAAAAAAGTAGTAGCAGTTGGATGCGGAAAGCGGAGGATCGCATATGGTGGAAAGCATTGGGAAAGGTCTATATTCAGCAGTGGGTAGATACAGGCTGATAATGATAATGATGATGAACCGCTCCACATCAGGCGGGCCCTATCCTTATTTGCCATCCGACATAGTATATATAAAAAATTGAAGTGTGGTATATATGTGGCCTAAAAATGCATATTTTTTTTATTACCAATTATTTCCAGAGCCTCTTGTATAATAAAGCAGAAGACCTTTTTCACGTGACTGATTCCTGCAAGCAGACCTTAGGCTACTGAAGCTAGAATTACGAAATGTGACATGACACCAGTAGACACTTTTTATAACCAAAATATGCAATAAGATATAATTTCACGGAATTCAGCTTCAAAGAGTATAGGGAATGAAACTTTGTATCAAATGGATGGAAAACATTGACTTCTTACTTGAAGTTTTGTACTTAGACTCTGGAATAAATTTAATAAAACCTATTTCAGCTCTTACCAAACCAAACTAATTAGAACAAGAAATTATTAACCGAAACAGAAAATCTCAACTAAAAATTGTATTCATATTTTTTTTGTTACAATCCTCCCGCCATTTTTTAATAATATACTTTATTTATTCTCACAGCTGAGAGGAATCTAATTACATCTCATGCATTGAAATCCCTCAAGCTGTTTACGGTGTAAAGCGTGCCAATTTACATAGTGTGTTCAGAAAATAACGGGAATTTTTAATTTTCGCGGATTTGGAGATCCAATGGTCATTTTTTTTATTTATTTTATTTATTTATTTTCTTCGTACATCTTACATTAAAATACATATAATTTCGCCAAACTGTATGCCAGTTTGTTGGCGACTTGTTATGCACTAATTACATAAAGAACACACACGTCACATCTATTACTTACACATATTATTATGTAGTATATAAACTGTGAGCGAACATTAGAGCAACTAGTGATACCGGTACTGTCAGTCAATGTCTGGCAATCACTCACACCACTTCTTCATTTACTCTATCCAGTAACCAATTAAATAATTTTCTTTTAAATGCAAATTGACTACGACAATCTGTTACACAAAAAAATTGATTAAGTATTTTTGGCGTCATATACCTTCTGGTTCTCTCGCCAAAATAATTACAAACATTATGTATCTGTTTCTCACGTTTTGCCTAAGAGTGTAATCAGCAGTATTTTTTTCAACTTTATATGTATCATTCTTATATTGTTCAATCGCTAATAACATTTTCACTTTTTCTTGTATTGGTAGAATTTTGCATTTCCTAAATAATAATTTATAATTTCCATCACATGCTCTTTTTGTCTCTATGTCCACAATATTTTTTAAAAATCTAGTTTGTAAGTTACTTATTTTATTAAGATAGGTATTAAAAGTGCATCCATATGCAGTCAAACCGTAGCTTATGACCGCGTCAACCAGTGCATGATACATCATGTACAGTACTGATCTGCTGATTACATTTCTAAGCTGTATAAACTTACACAACACGGCCCTTAATTTATTACACACTATGTCAATGTGGGATTTCCAGCTGAAACTTCTATCTATCGTTAAACCTAAATATTTAATTTTGTTCACAAATTCAATACTCTTACAATCGCATGATATTGTATCATTATGTAGACATTCATACGAGTGTCCAATAATGTTTAAATATCTTTCAGGATATTTCATATATGGGGACTTTATAAGCATACATTTTGTTTTGCTAACATTAATCAATAAACCATTATCCTGAGACCATTTCAATACATTATCGAGATCACTTTGTATATATTTTTCTAGATTTACGATACTTCTGTCAGCGTACATCAGGCATGTATCGTCTGCGTACATATATGTAGAACAATGTTTTATTACATTACTGATGCTGTTTACATGCATGATGTACCCTACAGGGCCATACACGGATCCAGTCGGCACGCCACTCGTTATTTTAGCTTCTTTGCCGGTTGTTCACTGATCACAGTACATAGCGTTCTATTATGCAGATAACTTCGAAACCATTCGTTCACCGATCCACGGATACTAGCTTCACTCATGGCTTCCAGTAATTGTTCGTGATCCAATGTATCGAATGCTTTTTTGTAATCAATGAACAAAACGACCACATACGTTCTACTATCTAAATGTTCATTTATTAGATCAGTGAACTTTGCCACCACCGTAGCCGTGCTACACGCCCGTCTGAAGCCGTGCTGAGTATCCGAAATTATCATATTTTCTTCCAAATATTCACTAATTCTACCTATTATTACTTTCTCTACTATTTTATTAATAACTGAGCCTGAGCAGGCCTATAGTTCGAGTAGTCTAAATGACTTCCCTGTTTGAATATTGGGCGTATAAGTGCTTTTTTTTTAATGTCTGGGTATAAACCGGTTTGTACCCAGACTAACATTTATAAACTTTGCCAGAACTGGGCTTATTTTAATTTTAAACAATTTTAACCCTACATTGCATACTGTACCATGTCTGGCACAATCAAAATAATTAACTCTACTGTTCGTTTAAAGACACCTATCGTCATATGTCAGCCGACGGAAGAATCTTTACACACCTAACAACGGTTTAGTAATGGCAAGTGTCACTAGATGGTGTTAGCTATCGATTGATAATGTGATTTGTATGCAATTTGAAAAATCAACGCGAACTCATGGTTTACGTAAATAGAAAATTCTTAAAAAAATAGTTTTTTGAATATTTGGAAGCGGAAAAAAATATATTTACATTGGAAATAGTGTATATTAAATGAAGGTAAGTTATTTTTTTTTAAATATTACTGTTTTATATTCTAACATATCAAATCATTTAAATGTTCCAGATATGGTACACCATGCATTAGTTCACATCTAAAATTTTGTTTCGGTTGGTTTTTATTACTGATTATGGCGAAGAAGGTATTGTCTAACGAGTTGATTGAGCAGTATTTAGATATACCATGAGAAAGTGACGACGGCCAAGACTTTTTGGGTGCGGGAAGTGATGATGACATGACGAGAATCAGATAAAACTTGCACCAAATGAATGAAGACAGTGACCCTGAAAATGATATTGCGCCTACCAGATATGTACCATTATCTTTTACTAATTTTAGTACTACCCTCGCTGAAGATATAAATGAAGAATCAACAAATCCTCAAGCCAGCATTTTCAAAGAACTTCTACGTTGGCATGATGACCTCCAAGTAGGTCATCATGCCAACGTAGAAGTTCTTTCACTATGCCAGTTAGAAGAAATCTGAATTCGAATAATGTAATTGCTATTTAATAATTAATAAAAATAAAGAAAATAAATTTAAATTGGAAAAAGAAATCTTTACAGGCTGATCATCCCCAATTTTCTAGAAATACATATTTAGAGCCACCAATCACAAATTTAGATTTATTGCAATATTTTTTTGATGCTGATCTACTAAACCACATAGTTGAAGAACTTCATATATTCGGCATCCAAAAAAAACCCATCTAAACCGTTCTATATCACTACATACGAATTAAAAAAGTTTTTAAGTATATTATGTTTGCTCATGAGTATTCCTCCATTAGCTAATATACGGATATACTGGGAATCTGAGTTAGCCTTAGTTTACCTATAAGTAGTAAGAGAGACGATGACCATGAATCATTTTGAGAAGATAATACAATTCTTGCACTTAACTCCTGACAAGTCCTTACAAGTACCCTCAGGTAATCCAGGACATGATCGTTTCCACAGAATAAGGCCAATACTCGAAAATACATTGAAGTGGATTGCCCTAAAATATTAAAAATGTATAATCAGCATATGGGGGGAGTGGATTTATTGGACAAATTTTTTGGGAAGTACAAAATAAAAATGCGTACTAAAAATGGCATCTGCGTTTGTTTTACCATTTTCTCCATAAATTGAGACATTGTCGCCATAAATTGCTGGCTACTACGCAAGAGGGTAGGAGAACAGAAGAATGAGCCAACTCCAATTAAATTAAAAGATTTTAAACTGGAAATAGCTAAAAGTCTTTGTATGTGTGGCCCATTGTTACAAAGAAAAAGAGGAAGACCGTCTTCTGCAGCAGATGACATGATTGAGAAGTAGAAAAAAAGTAATGCAGCAATCCTTCCCCCTCGAGATGTAAGACGTGATAAATTTGATCATCTTCCTATATGGAACGAGAAGAGACAAGGATGTTATGTTGCGAAAAGTGTCGTGTTGAGTTGTGTTTGAACAAAGTCAACAATTGTTTTAATAAATTTCATTCGTAAATAGAGGTATTCTTAATGTAAAACTAAATATATGAATGTGTTCATTGTTCCTAATTATAAACCAAATATTAGTGTAATTGCATACTGTACCACATATGGAACAGAATTGAAAAAATAAATATCTACAAAATCAATGAATTCTAATTATTATTATTATCATTTATTATGTCTAGACACTATATAGAACCACTTATATTTATTTGACAAGATTTAAAAAAATCATGCATTGTAGGGTTAAATCTGTTACTCGAATTCGGTCAATTCCGGGTGATTTATTACTACTTAATTTGTCAATTATCTTTTCAATTTCTTCCGATGTGACTTTTCGATAACGAAAGCTTACATTACTTGACTGTACATAGCTATCCCGCGATAAAAACTTTTTCTTACACTTATGTTTTATATTGCTTATTTCTTCTGTGAACGTTTTGGCAAAGTTTGTACAAATGTTACTTAATGTGTCAGTTTTCCCAAGACTTTTAATTATGACATTATCTAAACTCGGTTTGGTGTTACCCAACCAACTATTAATGGTAGCCCATGTTTTCCTTAAATCGTTCTCACATTTTTACGAAATTTATTTTTACCATTATTTATAAGTTTGTTAGTAAAATTTCTATGCCGAGTGTACTCAAGTCTATAATTCATATTATTAGGATAGACCTCCCATCTACGAAACAATTCATCTCTACGTTTTATCATTTCATTCAATTGTTTATCAACCCATGGTTAACTTAATCTCTTATTCCGAACTGTTTTATTAACCTTACAGCTATTATATATATTGCTAAAAATATTGTAAATATTTTCATATATTAATAAAGGACAATTACTCTCTAACAATTTTTCCCAGTCGACTTTCTCTAACATCTGTTTTACCAACTTATTATTTAAGATATATACCTGTTTATCTCCTTGCTCGAGCAATGGCTCGTCGCATCTATCGCCAGCAGCTAGGTTAACTCCAATCATGTAATGATCGGATAACTCACAAGTGAGCATGTGTGAAGAGATGCCGCACTGACTACGCACCCACACATGGTCAATACATGTCGCCACTAGCTGGTCCGTCACAATTTCTTCCCGCGTGTAATCACTGATAACGCACTGCAACGCCCTATCACACAGCGCATTTTTGTATTTTCACAAATTGCACTATTTTCTCTTATATTAATATTAACATCACCTATTAACACAATGTGAGGTTGTCCGGTATCCGTTTTATTATGTTATTCAGCTCTTCTATGAAACACAATTTATTTGTACTGGGGGGCCTGTACATCGCTATAAGATGAGTGTAAACTCCTGCGATGTTCACTTTACTATGTAGCACTTCTGCCGTATGCCCTACTATACTTCTTGTTTCATTTGATAAATAGCTCTTTGTATACATTAATAGCCCTCCACCTCGACGGTTAGTCCTGGTATATGCATGCATATTATAATCCTCTATCTGATATATTGCCAATTCTTCTTCTTTTATATTTATTTCACTTAATATTATTATATCTATTGAATATTTGCATTTTTCCATCAACAATAATAATTCATTATAATTTTTTCCTACAGATCTGATATTTAAGTGAATTATTTGCATGTCTTTATTCGTATTTTTAATATATGTACTCCATTCTTCAATATTATTATATCTTGTGTATTCAATATCACTAACGATATTTACTAGTAGATCGTTGAATTTTGATAGTAAGGAATTCACCAAGTGTATTCACACAGACCCAGCTGACTGTTTTGTTTACTCAACGATGTCACTGTCAAACCGGCGTAACCATTCACTTATATCAGTCTCACATCGAATGTTGTGTATTTTTGCATTCTCATCTTGTTTTACTAATATTCTTGAGTTTTGAACCCATATGAATTTACATTTCGTTTTTAGCAATGTTTTGGTATTCCAAAGTAAGTGGCGTCACTTTTACTACATATTTTGCGTAAGATTTTCATTAATTTATAAACGCTTATCGTTTTTGTTCGACAATATAATATCATTATTAGTTAAGCATGTTTTTCTTTTTTTCATCCACTCGTTTTTGGCTGCCTTTGAGCATAGTGTCACAATAATTGGGCGCGGCCGATTTTTGCCATTCTTTTTGCGCCCTACCCTCTTTACTTCTTCTATCTCACTTGTATCTAAATTTAATTTAAGCAATATTTTTAAAATTTTTTGCAAATCTTCTTCTTCCGTGGTATCCACTCCAACAATCTCAATATTTTTTTCAATTTATTTTTCTTTCAATCTTGCTATTCTTTCTCCTAAGGCTGCATTTATTTTCTCTAAGTTAAAATTTTTGTTTTCCAACATATAAATCTTTCTCTCTGCCATTTCTTTAAACTCATGCATCTTTTGATATTGATCTGCATAAAATTCCACCGTCTCAGTTAAATCGTCTATCTTTTTCTGCATTTGATATATTACCTCCAGTTTATTATTCACTTCGGCTAATAATGTCTCTGCATTCGTTTTTTGAAGGTCAACGGTAATTCTCGGTGCTTGGTTATTCGGACTTCCCACATTCTTGTTACATACTTCGCACATTTCGACTTGTTTATAATGTTTTGTAGCACATTTTTTATGGTACACTGTCTCACAAGCTCCCTTACAGATTATAAAATCATCCTTCGTATTTGATACAAACAAGTTGCACTTTTTGCACTGGTTCATTTTAATATATACTCGTAGTTACGCGATCTTATAAAAATGACTTTTATCGCACGTCAGTACGCCGAGTGCATGCGCACGAGACTGATTAATTACTAGCTTTTGCCCGCGGCTTCGCTCGCGTAAAATTCGGGCATTTTAGACTATCCAAGCCAAGTCTAACACGCAACGCAACCACCTTCATGTAGCACCTTTAGTTGTACTAAATACAGATGCAAGAACTTTCCCGATAACTACAACACCCGTCCCGATCCCACGTTCTATAAGCACTGATTGGCGCCAAATACAAATTTAAAACCTATTAGGATAACTCAAGTCTTAATCCGCCAGCTTAAAAAGGATAAATCAAAATTTAAAAAAATTACACTGACTTCAAAAATCTCAGGAAATAGGTAGTAGTTATTTTTAGCTTTTTCGTGTCAGGATTTTTCAGTTGCTTTAGTTTTTTTTTTAGTTTTATATATTTCTTTTTAGTGAATATTTCTTTTTATTTATTTATTATAATAATGGCTAAGTAGTAGGACATGGTGCTTTCTACACGAAAAATCATGAATAACTTAATTAAGAAAACTCAACACTATTGCCTAACTCCTAACCGTTCCTCCTCAACGCAGCAGTGTCACATGATGACACTGCTGCATTGAGAGAGAAAAAAATGCATACAGTCGAACATAGAATAAATCGGTCCAGCTATTTAAGCGTAAAGAGGTAACAGACATACACTCTGTCGCATTTATAATATTAGTATGGATTGGCGTTCCGAAAAACCGTAAAAACGACACATATATCCTGAACCACGTGTTTACTCCTTTATCTATAGAAAGAAAGAAGAAAGAAAAACATTTATTTGCTCATTACACAGCACAGTATAAACAAATCAACAAACAGATAATATATTTAAAAAAAAAAAAGAAAATTAAAGTACTGTGCAATGTCGCAAAATGGTCCCAACTCAGCATAAAACCGAAATCTGCAACAGACTCGGCACTGATTTTCAGTTAGGACCAATTGCAACATCACGGACATACAAGCACAATAAGAATAAAACAACAAAAAAGAAACAACATAAAAATTACACACAAAATCAAAAAAACTCAATAACATTAACAACTATTCTAGACATTTCATATAACTAATACATTAACGATATTTTAAGTAAAATAGGTAAGTTAAATAATATAAAAAGAAAAGTAAATATTAATAATTATGATATTCTTTCGTCCTCAATCGAAATTCAGTCATTCGCATTCAATCAACAATCGACTCACACACAGCACTCAGACGTCCCATCACTAACCCGCACTTCCCGTTCCATCAAACATTCATTTCATTCAGTCATCATTCATTCATTTTATTACATATTGTGAATATATCATTGCAAACAAAACAAGAATCTTACTTCTAAATATGTCTGCAAATACAGTAATAGCTACTGTATTTTCACACGTGAACTGGACAAGATTAGCCTACACAAACAACATAATTCACATATTATTAAAACTGTGTCGCGTGCAGCTCAAGAAAATCAAGATTTCTAAAACAGAGAATCGCAGGCTTGTAGCCAGGAAGCGCTATCGAGATCTGGGAATAAATGGCGGCTTCACATTATTATCTAGGTGATAAAAAATAAGGGGGGTAAGGGGGAGAATGACAATAACATCTAGTCAACCCCAAAAGTCAACCTCACCTGCACGACCTGGACTTTTGTAGATGAACCCAGGTACGGCGGCTCTCTAGCTGTTGTGGTGCCCCCTGCTAGATAACGGACGAGGCAATGGCGACCGAGCTGTGGCGGAATAACCACTCACCTGCTCGGGCAACCGGGTGGAAGAGGCTCCAGCAGCCTTGGGATCTAAATAATCTCTAAAATGTCTGGCGCAGAAGGCAATGGGATACCACTGCGGCTACATTCCCAAGATAGTCACATGAGAGCACAGAATAAGGAAACACGATCGCCCTGCGAACCGATTAGCGACCGGCGCTGCGCTGCGTCCGGGGCGTGCGGTGTGAAGTTGGCTACCGGCCATGGCAGGGTAGGAAACCAGGCCCCCCCATGGAAACTCTGCTACTGGAAACTCCATCAAGCTGCGACGCCTCCAGACGATAGGAACTTGGAATGTGCGTGGCCTAAACAAACCTGGAAGACTTACCGTATTGGAACGGGAGGTAGTTAGAGTGGGTGTAAACATCTGTGGTTTAAGCGAAACACATTGGAAAGGCAGCGGACATCTACAGACAGACCACCACGTCGTATACTTTTCTGGCAACGACATTAGCAGCAGCAACGGTGTGGCTTTTTTAATACCTGTACATCAGAAAAAAAGTGTGATGGGGTACGACCCAGTAAGCGATCGGATTATCAGCATCAAGATAAAAGCTTCACCAATGAACCTTAACATCGTTCAAGTATATGCCCCCACCTCTACGGCAAGCGACGAGGCAATTGAGGAGTTCTACTCTGAACTAGAAACAACAATAGAGAAGATACCCAATAGAGAGTTATTGGTCGTCCTAGGAGATTTGAACGCTAAGATCGGAGAGAACGCTCATCAGCTGTCAAGATGCGCAGGAAGATTTGGGCTCGGAAAGAGGAATGAACGAGGTGAACGCTTAATACAATTCGCGTCAGAAAACGACCTGCTGATCGTAAATAGCCTTTTCGAACACCACCCTCGAAGACTGTACACTTGGGTAGCACCAGATGGAAAAACTCGCAATCAAATAGATTACATCATGACTCGTTCGCGATGGAGATCATCTGTAACAAATGCCCACACTTTACCTGGGGCTGATTGCGGATCTGACCACCAACTATTGATTTCTAAGTTAAAGCTCAAGTTGACAGCAGCTAGAATCATTAAAAAGCCGAGAAAGTTGGAGGTGAGGGATGGTGTTGGATTTCGTTCGCTTATCAAACAGAAGTGGAAGAAGTAGTCAGAGGCAGATCTGGCTGACGAAACACCCGATGCACTATGGGACCGTACTAAGACACTCATCACCACAACTGTCAACGAAACCGCACCACCGATTACAACTCACAAAAGACAGCACTGGATGACTGACAGTACCTTCGAACTCGTCGAAAAACGCCGGAAGATGAAAGCAACAGGAGCGGACATCAAGGATCTTAATAACATGTCGGCACAAATACAATGTAAATGTAGACAAGATACCTACTTGCGCAATATGTGTAAAGAAATTGAGGCTCATGCAGACAGATATGAGTCAAGAGACTTGCACCACAAGATCCGTCTCATTACTAAAACGTTACCATCCAAAACCTGGGCAATCGAAGATCATAATGGCCAAGTAGTTACTGAACTGGATAAAATTTCGAAAGTTTGAAGAGATTATTGTCAGTCGCTGTTTGAAGATCCTCAGTCGCGAAATTTTCCACCAACGGAGCCTACGAGTGATATGCTCGAGCCGGATATACTTAAATCAGAGGTGAGAGCTGCTATTCGACATCTGAAGAATGGAAAAGCCACAGGTAGAGATGATATCCCAATTGAAACTATACGAGCATTGGGAGAGCATGGCGTTCATATCTTCCATATAATTTGCAACAAAATATGGCACACAGGCAAATGGCCCTCTGAATGGGCTCACACGATATTCACTGCTCTTCATAAAAAGGGTTCCACGAAGAAGTGTAGCAACTTTCGACTTATTGCACTGGTAACACACGAGAGCAAAATAATGCTACACATCATAAACGAGCGACTGAAAGCATATTTATCCAGAGAAATTGCGCCAGAACAAGCCGGTTTTGTGAAGGGAAAAGGAACCCGTGAACAAATTCTCATCGATCGTCAAATCATCGAAAAGGCTCGAGAATTCAACAAGCCGACATACATATGCTTTGTTGATTTCTCCAAAGCATTTGACTCGGTGAAGTGGCCAATGTTGTGGAAAACACTACTGGACATGGGCACACCACAACACCTCGTGCACCTGCTCAGGGAGCTCTACGAAGGGGGTACAGCTTCAGTGCGGACCGATGACCTCCTCTCAGATAGTTTCCATCCAAGTGCAGGCGTTCGACAGGGATGCATAATTTCACCTTTATTATTTAATATCTACACCGAGCTTGTAATGCGAATCACTCTCGAGAACTGGAACGATGGCGTGGTGATTGGTGGATACAAAATTTCGAACTTACGGTACGCAGATGACACCACCTTATTTGCGAGTAACGCTGACCGTATGGAAGAATTGCTTCTCATAATGGAGCACATAAGCCTTACGTTTGGGTTGAAAATAAACCGATCTAAGACCAAGATTATGATCGTGGATCGCGTCAACGCCAATTCGCCCGAGGTGACACAGATTGCGAACTGTGACGTGGTGAAAGCCTACGTATATCTTGGGGCTTTAATCTCAAACAACGGCGGATGTGTAGATGAAGTGAAACGACGTATGGCCATGACCAGAACTGCGATGGAGAAGTTGAGAAAAGTGTGAAGGAATCGTAACATCACCAAAGCCACTAAAATCAAGCTCGTACGAACACTTGTATTCCCCATTTTTCTTTACGCTGCGGAGACGTGGACAGTGCGTGAGTTGGAAAAGAAAAGGATAGACGCTCTGGAAATGTGGTGCTGGAGAAAGATGCTCGGGATATCATGGACGGAGTTCCGCACCAACATGTCCATACTCCAAGAATTGGGCATCACACAGCGTTTGTCTGCCGTAGTATTTTGCAGTACTTCGGACATGTCTCTAGGCGGGATAACGATTCCATAGAGCGCCTGGTCGTTCAGGGAAAGGTGGAAGGGACAAGACCACGCGGAAGATCACCTATGCGTTGGATTGACCAGGTTAAATCGGCAATGGGAACCCGTGTATCTGACTGCGCCAGACAGTCTGCCAACAGGGAGAGATGGCGGGAGATCGTGCGGAGAGCTGTGTCCGCTTTCACCACCGATGTGGATGCCTCTACGTGACCACGACCGCTCTGCCAAGAGCGAAACGACAGAGAAGATAAAAAATAAGATATACCTATGTGGTTCGTCATCAAACCGGTGAGTACCTATCGATTCTACATAAAATACAAAAAATATCTAAACTGACTATTTGTGGTTGTGACATTATTGTTGTGACAAGTCGGCCATTGCTGTTCGATTATAAAACCCATAATTTGTATGTATTTCGCGCGTCTCCCCCTTATTACTCATTAATGGCTTATAGAATAAAGATTTTTGACGTGTCAACGTTTTATAAATCGATGTACACCTGCTGCACGCACCAAAAAGCATGACTCAAATTCACGTTCCGCCTTAGCCGAGCGTACAAGAGTGAACGCGCAACAAGCGAGATAGGCACGATCGCCCCAAGCGTTTAGCTTATGACGCATCCATCCCTCCTCCCCTCCATTGGCAGATACCTTCTTATAACATTATCACGTGAACTCATTGTCCGCAAACTGACTTTATAGACTACCAATTTTTTGTTTGTTAATTAAGTGGGCTTTTAGAGCAGTGATGAAGGTTTTCTTTGTTTTTATAGCTCTTATAGGAGGAGGTATAATATTCCAACACCGACTGGAAACGAACCTAAAACTGCCCCGAAAAGCAGCTGACCTGTGTTGAGGCGTAGAGAGGCGATAGAGGGCCGCGCGCGAAGAGTAGCAGCGAGCATTCTGCATCCACTCCAGCTTTGTATGAAGGTAATCGGGTTCACCAGTCTTAACAATACCAAACAGAAGACTAGCAAAATGAAGACTTCTGCGGGATGCCATTTTCAGTATATTGGCATTGTTAAGGAACGGAGTGATGTGGCTGCGGGGTGGCACAGTAAAACAAAAGCTATATAGAAGTACTCGTGTAAAGTTTCGGATAAAATAGTCCAACTAATCTTGTTTCCCCATACAAATTTTGGACCTTCGTTTCACCCCCTTAGGGGATGAATATCCAGCAGTGGATAGATACAGACTGATGATGACGATGATGGTGATGTTATATTTTCAAATCGATGCCATTTTCGTAATTGAAGTCCCAGAAAAATAAAAAGAATCAACACCCATATTGATATTATGACATTTCAACCCCATCGCACCCCCACAGGGTTGATTTTATGTCACGTCGACTATGTTGAATTAATAAATAGGTGTTGTTTTCGTAATCAGCGACCCGATAAACCATAAAAACAATACCCATGACGATTTTTAGCCTTTCTGACCCCATTTTACCCTTTTAGTGATTGGATTTTGAAAAATCCTGAAACTCTTGTTTACTCATGTGGAGACAAAATATGCATTCATCGGCACGGCGCGCACGCATCGTAGACACGGCAATACTAACCCACCGGCGCGAGCGAAAGTGACTATATCTGCGTGCGACAGAGACAGCGATAACAACAACATGCAGCCTCTCTTTCTTCAGCTGATACATGAGCAAGGCGCTGATTGGATATTTACTCGTTTTACTTATTATCTATTTACCTTATAAAATATTGTATATAAGAAATCTAAATTAAAATTATTCGACAGCCGTACACAAGCAATTGGAGTCTTATTTATTACCTCAAGATAGCTAACACGACAGTGGCGGGAACAACCTGACGTCTGGTTCGCGCATTTTGAAGCAATTGTAAACCCACTGAAGACCGGCGACGAACAAAAATTATTATTATCTATTTACCTTATAAAATATTGTATATAAGAAATCTAAATTAAAATTATTCGACAATCGTACACAAGCAATTGGAGTCTTATTTATTACCTCTAGATAGCTAACTCGACACTCATTTATCTATAGAAGTACTCGTGTAAAGTTTCAGATAAAATAGTCCCACTATTCTTGTTTCCCCATACAAAATTTGGACACCGTTGTGCCAAATTTGGAATCTCTAGACCCAGCGGTTTGGGCTGTACGTTGATACGTTATATTATAAGTCAGTCAGTCAGTCAGTCAGTAACATTTTCAGCTGTATTCATTGTATTCACCGCTGCGAGGGCAGACGTCGTTGTCGGTCGTATCACACGAGTAAAGAAACGGTTTACTCATGTAGTCGTATCCTAAACGCAATATTTTGAAGTAATTTTATAAAAGATTTATTTTCTTAAGCTTATTTTTAAAATCATCTATGTTGCTTAGTTAGGTTAGGTTAGACTATTTGTAATTAAATTGCTAGGTTTGGAGCGGTCCCCCAACGCGACGTATTTTTTTTAGAATTATTAATACATACTTAGGTACTTTAAGATTGAGTTTCGTTTATTATTTTTTACTTTTTAAAAGGAACTTAGGTTATTGTGTCGGGGGTTATTTTTAATTTAGTTTTTTATTTTATACTTTTTATAGGTAAATACTTATTATAATGTAGATTTTGTTAAGTTGTAAATATATAGTAAAGTGTAATATTGTAAAGTGCATGTGATGCTATTTCATTTGCGACCCTTCTTGGTTATATTTGCTGACACATCTCCCCCCCTCCCCCCCCCCCCCCCCCCCCACATAAGACATTGGGTATTTTTCCCGCTTTTACGCCCAGAGATTTTCACAGCTCAAGCGATTTTCATTGAACATATTATTTTGTAATATGCATGTGATGCGCTTTCATTTGAGACCCCACTCGAGTATATTTGCAGACATTCGGTTATCCTTCCCCACTTTCACCCCCCACAACTTTTAAACGGCTCAACCGTTTTTCATCAAACATGTCTACTCACTCGTACGTAAGTCACCTTTAATACAAAACAAACTAAATTGAAATCGCTGCATCAGTTCGGGAGCTATGACGCCACGGACAGACAGACACACACACAGACACGTCAAACTTATAACACCCCTCTTTTTGCGTCGGGGGTTAAAAAACACAATAATCAATACTAACGTTATTATACAAAATGCACGTGAATGCAGCCTATTAAAGAATATATATAGACTTACATAAATTCCGCAAAAACAACCAAATAAAAGCAAATACGTTATTGCCCGAAACATTCTCGCTATATAATAAGCTTTTGAAAAAACATTTAATGATCACATATTCAAATTATTAAAAAAAAAAAGATTTTATCGCTAACAATCATAGGTATCTTTTCAAATACGTAGGTCACACTAAAAGTTTTGCGTAACTTAGAAAAAAAACATGTTATAACCAAAATATTATGTTTATTGCTTTTCAAAATACTCTCCTTTACATTTTAAAGATTTTTTCATGCGATCGAACCATTTTTAAAACAGGAGGACCACAGATCTGAAGGCATGTTTTCTACGTGCTGATTGAACGCTATCACTGCTTTTCGGAGTTGGTAAAAGTGAAACCTCTCATCAAATCTTTGATTTTGAGGAAAATACAGAAATCACAGGGTGCTAGGTCAGGGCTATGTGCAGAATGGGCGACGAGTTGTACTTTTTCGGAAGCTAAAAATAACTTGGTTTGTTGGCCGTGTGTGAAGAAGCGTTGTCATGATGTAGGAGAACGCGGCTTTTTGGTCGTCTTTCGCGAACTTTTTCTAACACCCTGAGTAAACTAATGGTAGAATATCACTCGGCATTAACACTCTTTTGATCTTCAAGTGGAATTATGCAGATGGGACCCGTAGCTGAGAAAAAAAAGGCGATCACTTTTTTACCAACGTTTCTCGCCTGCCTCACTTTTGTTGGCCTATTCTCATTTCCAAACACCCGTTCGCAAGATTGCTGTTTTTTTTCGGGTTCAAAACAATAAATCCACGTTTCGTCTCCTGTGACAATGTCATAAACAGCATTAGAATGTCCGTGGTCGTACTTCAGTAGCATCTGTGAGCACCATTCCACGCGAGCCCGCTTCTGCTCCGCTGTCAGTTCATGAGGGATCCAACGACAACAAAGTTTCCGAACTTTTAATTCTTCGTGTAAAATTTTCTGAATTTGGCTCATACCGATTCCCAATAGTCCTTGAATTGTCTCATAGGTAATCCGCGGGTTTGCTTCAATTAGCCGCTTAACAGTAGCCACATTATTTTCGTTGACGGCAGTTGAAGGCCGCCCTTCAAAAAATTCGTCATGTAAAGAAACCCGACCTCTCTCAAATTCAGCAAACCATCGCCTCACGGTGCTTAAACAAAGTGCTTCTCTCCCAAAAGCATTTAGAAGACGAGCGGCACAGTCTTGCGGAGAGAGAGAACTTTTAAAATCATAAAAAATCATCGCTCTAAAAACTTTCCATTTTCGTTGCGTACGTAAAACTTTGACGTGTGATAAAAAAACAATTGACAAATGATTTCCCGCCATTTTTTTTTATTACTAAGAAGGTTCCAAATCGTTTCAAAAAATATAACATTCCAAATTAAAATAGTTCCGATTAGCTAGAAGTGCAAAACTTTTAGTGTGCCCCATGTACACGGCAAGTGCGTGTCGCATCAAAAGTTATTTATGACTTTTGATGCGTAAACATTTATCGGTAGGATCATTTTACAATACACGTACCGGATGAACAGAAAACTCCTAAAAAATAAAATGTTTCACTGTTGAAAACATGCTCATAGTCCGTGAGCCATATAGTAAATTTTGCCAGGCATTTCCTCTCAAGCGATACTCGTGAAATACTTCAGACAGTTGTGCCGTATTATGCCGTATGGTAAACGTCAGCTGCCGCTCCGTGGTTGGGTTGGGCAGCGGCATTCTCTTAATCACGTAAAAAAATAATTGTTTTCAGTCATTTCCTCCCGACTGAAAATTTGTTAAATGATAGTTAACGCAATTATTCGAAGATAAAAAAGTCAGCTGGCCGTACCGTGGTGGATTATACGTCAGCTGGTCACGCGAACATACAAAAAAAATTTCGTTCAGTCATTTCCTCTCACTTGAAAATTTGACAGATGATAGCTTACATGCAACTTTCAATAAATAAAAACGTCAGCTGCCTCTATGTTGGTGGAAAGGGCGTCGCCTATTCCGTGCCAATTCCGAGCACAAGCTAGTATAATATATAGAAAAGGAATCAATTCACTATCACCCACGCACTTCTTCAACGTTTAATTAATAACGTAATGTAAAATTAAATAATTGATCTTTATTCTGAGTAACTATGTCAGTAAAATTTTAGTTAAATAAATAAATAATAAATATTCCTGGATAAATTGCACATGGCCATCTAGTCCCAAACTAAGCAAAGCTTGTAATATGGGTACTAGATAACTGATATAATACTTAAATACATTTTTTTGTAAATTTATAATACATAGAAAACACCCAGGCCAAGATAACAGACATGTTTATGCACACAATATTTGTCTTGTGCGGAGATCGAACCCGCGACCTCGGAGTCAAAGTGGCCATTGCTAAATATTTGACCACCGAGCTCGTCAGAATTAGTTTGAGTTAGGGTGCAAGTGGCGACGAATATACATTAACAAAACATAGACAAATCCGTCTATGTTTGAGTCAAAGCTCACTCCACCAACTGATTAACTAACCCTAAAAATGTCACTCGAACGTACCGAACCCTAAAACGCTAAACGTTTTACTCACGAAATATAATATGCATATTAAAATATCATTTATTAACTACATAAACTAAAATAATTTAGGTGTTATTATGATTATATCTGCGGAAGTTCGTGTAAGTACCTAATCGCCATATTTAGAGCAAAAACCAACATTATTTGCACGTGGTATTGACCTTCGATCATATAAATTAGGCGCTGACTATTAAACGAGGATATGGGGAAGGAGAGGTAAGGCAAGGCTCTTTCCGCAGAGAGGGAAAGGAAGGATCTCACAGAACTTGCCAACCAATAAAGACGACCAACCAATTATGATTTTACAATACAATATTCTTTATTGCACCAAAAATAAAAGATTTTACAGAGTTATTAATATAATAAAAGTCCAAAAGGCGGTCTTATCGCTAAGCGATCTCTTCCAGAGAAACATAAGGTAGAGGAAACGAGAATTATAGTAAACAAGTAAGAGGCGCATAAACTACATAAACATAACTACATACACATACACATATTATACATACATCTTATAAACAATACATACATAATATTATAATTCTTCTTCTTCTTCTTCTCAGCATTTCTGTGTTAACATATGCCTCTTGCATGACTCTCCAAGAAGATCTTGACGCGGCGATTCTCGTCCGGGTCGGCCCTGCCCTCTTTTTTATGTCGTCCGACCATCTGGCAGCTGGTCTGCCTATTATAATTAAATTATAGTATATACAAACAATACATATACTAAATAACAGGTAAGTTATATACATAATAAGTACAATATAGAATAAACTACATAAACATAAATAATGAAGCTATCATGTAATATGGCCCCCATGCCTGCGCCTACCTATAGACAGAAACCTGTAGATAATAAGGACTGGAACTGGCGCAAGGCAGACTTTGTTTCACTGTATGCTGCCCTTGCTGAAATTGACTGGTGTGACTTATACAAAACAGATGACGTAGATTCGGCTGTGGATATATTATATTCAAAATTGTATGAAATCATTAAATTATTTGTACCACTGTAGACATATTCGTCATCTAATACTAAATATATATACCCAAAATGGTACACGGGTGAAATAATATTCAATCTGAAACGTTATCATTTGAAAAAATATAAATTGAAAGGTAAAGATTACTATAAAGAATTGTTTAAGTACGTTAGATGGCGTGCCAAAATATTACGGTTGACATATTATGGTTGACGACCTTTACACAACTCAACGCAGGAGAATTACATGATCAAATAAAAATAAGTTATCACATAATAAGTTGCGTTATAAAATTGTACTACATCATAAATGCCTGATTTTTACTGGTTAACAATAAAAAAAATATTTTTGCAGGTAATCTCTTTACTGTTTTTCTTTAAATTAATATAAAACCGGTGCGTGTATTGTCAACGACACCACTGAACCACACCACTGTGGTGTCGTTTACAATTTTTTTTAGGTAACCATACCACCGTAATGTAGTTCTAATACAAAACATATGTCATGCATTTATCGATAACAATTATTTACCATTCGTAAGATCATGACATGACATAGATGGTCTCTTTATGCTAATACTAGCTTTTGCCCGCGGCTTTGCTCGTGTGAAATTCGGGCATTTTAGATTATCCCAGCCAAGTCTAACACGTAACGCAACCTTCATGTAGCACTTTTAATTGTATTAAATACGGATGCAAGAACTTTCCCGATAACTACTACAACCGTCCCGCTCCCGCCTCGCCGCCCATAATCGCATAAGCACTATTGACGCCAAATACAAATTTAAAAACCTATTAGGATACACAAGTCTTATTCCATCAGCTTAAAAAGGATAAATCAAATTAAAAAAAGAAATCGACTTCAAAAATCTCAGGAGTGTTCGGATTTTTCAGTTGTTTTTTTTTTTAATTTATTTCTTATTTAGTGAATATATATACTTTTATATAAGTATTATAATAATGGGTAAGTAGTAGTTACATGGTGCCTTCTAGATGAAAATACGTGAATAATTTAATTAAGAAAACTCAACACTATTACCTAACACCTAACCGTTTCTCATCAGCTCAGCAGTGTCACATGACGACTTCCAAATTATGTAACTTAATAACATCAGAAAACTCATCAATTACTGTATCCATGTGCATGCCTATAAATTTAAACTCTTTCTCTCGATTCCAAGGGAGCCCATCATCAGATCCCAATTTGATTAATATGGGACCACCTGAAGAGTGTACACTCTCAAACAATTTACGGAGATTAAAATTGCTGTACAATTGACGGAGAAATCATAAAAAAATACATACAGTCGAACATAGAACCAATGTTTCTATTCATTTATTAACATTAAAATAATATTTTATTGACTGTAATCGTTATTTATTGAACATAGAATACAGGTACAATAAGAAGGTGTAAAGAGACTGTAACATTTTGATGTTCACTGGCAATTTGTTCCAAAGGCGAGCAGCGAGGACAGCAAAGGATTTAGTATAGCACTGAGAGCTGTGATGAGGAATTACCAGGTATGGAATTTTGCTTGGACGAAGCCGGTCAGCAGAGACACGAAATTTGAATTTTTCCCAAAGATACACAGGCACTGTTGGATGAAAGAGAACTTGAAAAAGGACGGAAAGAATATGAAGATTTCTACGGAGTCTTATGGGCAACAAGTTGAGTTTTGCGCGATACTTAGATATGTGGTCAAACTTACGTAAACCATGGATATATCTTATGCACATATACTGAATACGCTCCAGTTTATTTAGAATTTCTTCATAAGGGTCCAGGTAAGCTATATCCGCGTAATCTAAAACTGGAAGGAGTAGGGTATGAACCTTTTCAAAGAGTGAAGTGATGCGAAAATCTTCCGACTAACTTCGTTGACTTGAGGCGCCCAAGACACGGTTTCGTCCATGATGATTCCCAAGTTTTTTACTGTAGAGGAGTAGGCAATAATGTTACCATCAAAAATTACATTGGGGCTCATCATATTGGACAATTTGGAAACAAAATAGGGGCTGCCAATAATAATTGAATTTTACTATTAAATGGATTGACCCTTAATCCGAAATTTCTAGACCACTGTGCAATGGCGCTGAGATCGTTGTTGATAGTGTTGACCGCACCTGCAAGGTCCTCCAGCGAAGCTGCCGTATAAATTTGGAGATCATCAGCATAAAGATGATAAGAAGAAGATAGCAACAAAGTAATGTGATTAATAAAAATTGAGAAAAGAATGGGAGATAACACTCCACCTTTGGGTACACCCGCAGTAAGACAGCACCAGTCAGATCTAGAGTCACCAATTTTCACAATTTGACGGCGATCAAATAGGTAAGACTTGAACCATGATAAAACCAATGGTGATAGATTGAGAGCACGAAGCATTCCAAGCATAATGTCAAAATCAACCGTGTTAAAAGCGTTAGAAAAGTCTATTTGAACCAGCAGTGTTAATTTTTTGTTTTGGATGTTCAGTCGAATATCGTCGGTGACCTTAACGAGTGCCGTAACGGTGCTGTGTCCAGTGCGGAAACCAGACTGGTGCTGACTCAACAGATTATGCTTTTGAAGATGATAGGGTAAGCGCCGGTGCACAAAGTGCTCCAACACCTTAGAAAGGAAGGGTAAAATGGAAATTGGGCGAAAATCTGAAAAAAATAAAGGCATAGACTTTTTTAGAAGATGAATTACATGAGCCTCTTTCCACTTATAGGGAAAGACACCAGAATAATGTCAGCAAGAAACGGTGCAATATGCTCCTTGATTGGATCAATCATACGTAGGAAGATATCATCATTGCCGACCGCTTTGGACTTTATGGATCCTATCAATTTCACTACTTCATCTGGCGTTATCTTACCAAGCTCAAATAAAGGAATTGATTGCGGTGATGCCATGTCAAACTGGTTCAGTGCTGATATTTTAGGAACGGGATTTATAGTAACAAGAGAACTGAAGTGCTTATTTAAAGCGTTCATATCGATATTATATATATATATATATATATATATATATATATATATATATATATATGATAAGAAACCTAGCTATACGCGTGTTATCAACAAATATAGTGTCTTGTGATAGAGTGCCTGTGTTTTCGGCGCCCCGTAGCTAATCTTTAAAGAAAACAAATAGCAGCAGGAATAGTACCTGCCTACAATATTTAAAAAAAATATCCCCTAACTCCTATCCGTTAAGAAGTTGTACCTTGCATCATACTATGAAATTGCATATGAAATTTGAAAGATGCTCTTGAGTTTCCTAGGCTTCCATCATCAAATCTCGTCTTCACGCTAATGAGATCACCTCAGAAGTTTTGAAAAAAAAAAAAGAATTTTAAAAATCGGATTAGTAAACCTTCTAATGTTCTTATTAAGTTTTTATAGCACAAAATTTATTACAGCATGACTGCGGCTAACAAGATGTCTTTTCGTGGTAAACACACTATAAAATGATACAACCACATCAAAATCAGGAAAAAATGGTGGTGGTTTGGGGTGTAAGTGTTTCATCAACATCCTTGAACCAAAGCCAACTTCACCTGCACGCGGTACACCCTGCTGACTGAAAAACGAAGCTCTGGCGAAAAGAGAGGTAGGGAGCGTAATTGTAAGCTACCCGACTGGGGAATGTACCTCCACCTCACAGAATACCGCAGCCAAATAGCAAATCCCTTGAGGGTTGTTGTGTTCCTGCGAGTGAGTGAGGTCACCAGAAAAGAAGGAGATGCTGCGTTGGCAGCGGGGATGGCGGCGCGCGAGCGACATTTTATGTTGCGAGCGTTAATATGGCTTCGGTAACTGCTTCACATCACGCGGGCCGTATGCTTGTCTGCAATCCGACGTAGTATATAAAAAAAAAAACAATTGATTTTTTTGCATAAGTGTTTAATAAAAAACCAGTTTTTACAATAAATTTAATCTGTGCTGACATCAAGGCATGTATTGCAATGCGGATTCATTTCGGTTTTTTTCCAAAGGGCTTCTGTTTAAATGTGATGTATAAGCTACCATTACCAATAACAGCGCCATTTCCAGCAAATATTACAGTACCGATTGCTTTTGCTCGTTGAAAAGGCCACACATAATTAAAGTTGTCCAATTCAAGTTGCATAATTGTTAATGAATAATTGTCCTGTAAAAGAAGAGAATTATATACTCCAGGCGGAACAAAGACTTGTCAAGTAAAATTAATTTCGGAAAAAGGTTGAGATGGAAATATAAATCAAAACTCTGTAACACTAACGGCATAATCTGGCCACTCCATACAAAGAATGACTCCATAAACAGACCGCGTCTGTATACTTGCAAATGTGTGTGGTTCCTTACGGTTGACTGCATAACGAAGTAGGTGCACTACTTTGCAGTCGACATAAGACGTTATACTTTAGGTAATATTGTAATAATAAACATGGGAGCGGCAGCGAGTGGCCATAATGTACGTAGTACTATTACTTATACTGCGGTAACGGTGAAGATAATCCAATTTTTGCATGCAAAAAAAACTAGTTTTGCATTAATAACATGCAAAATAATAAAGTAGCTGGACACATACCGCTTTAACAGGACAAGAAGTTATCCCAGCGTTGACCAAAGCTTTCCCAATATAAGGATCTGTATTTAATAAGTCACATGCACCGCCGAAGTGGAATTCAACAAATGTTCTTTTGTATTCGTTATGAAGATACTCGTAAAAGATGACGTGAAACTGTCAACATAAAAACATTCGGAAAATGCGAAAACCTACAGACGACGGGACCTGTATTATATAATAAATTACCAGACAACTTAAAAATATTACCCACACAACTGTTCAGAAATAAATTGAAATTATTTTTGATTCGCAAATGTTACTATTCTGTTAATGATTATATAACTGACGTAAATATTATAATTTAATGCTTAATCTATTATTGTTTGAATTGAATGTATTTTTAATGTAATTTTAAGAACTTGACTTTATGAATTTAATATTTAGTAATATTTTTTTTTGACATATAATTGCAATTGTTTTAATTTAATAATTATCAAGTTTTTGCATGTCTTATTTAAGACGAAATGTATAAGGGTCGAGTTCTGTACATCACCTAATTATTGTACCTACATTTCTAGCAAATAAATATTTATGATTATGATTATTATATATCTCTTTTTAATCACGGGTCAAGCCCGGTCATTTGATAGGCGTGCGCGGGGATATGGATCCAACGCGTAAAGGCCCCTTTGAGAAGTTTGATGAAATGTTGTACGCCCGCCGTGACCCGCTCCAGGATATGTCAATGGAACGACGTACCCATGAGCAGGTCTCGGCAGGCGTTGAGACTATTGCGAAGTGTGATGGAAAATAAATGGGCTATGGAGATGAGATCTGGGTGAACTTAATACCGGGCTATTACAGAAGAGGGACGGACGCTTGCCATAACTGCTTTTATTGCTAGTTATTTGCGGCAGGCGGTGGCTTGCCACTCACTAGATGGGCCCCCGAAATGCCAGGAAAACGGTCGGGAGCAACACCGGTGTGAGTGACTCAGGGATGTCGAGAGGTGTCCTGCGCTTTCTCCGAAGTTACTCGCGGCGTGATGCCCTTTAACACTTCCACCCCTGGAGCATATAGCTCTAGCGGCTCTTCTCTGGACGGCCAATGAAGGCAAGCCAGAGCTGAGAGTCCTGCGGGCCTTCTTGTATTTACACTCCGACCGATGAAGACACGTCGGATACGAAGGCCCTGACCGACTCTCTGGAGACTCGGGTCTGTGGTGTCGCTACTCACACAACAGCTCGCCACACAAGCTGCCCTGCGGACTGAGTCATAATAATAATATTAATAGTCATAATAATAATAATGATTATTATTATTATTATGACGATATAAATTATGTTACAATTACTAGATTCTTTTTTGAGCTCCGGGGTAATCAATCAATAATCTAAATCAGAAAATTATTAGACCAGGAATAATAAATAACTAAACTAGGCCGGATCTAAACTCTAGCCTACGGGGTCGAAATCGAGGTTGTGTGGAGCGAGTAGATTCGCTGGGTGTATGTTTTCCATTGATTTAATTTGAAATTGTATTTGATGATCATTCTTCAAAGACATGATCGATCTCAATTTTTTTTCGACACAAACCTCTAGTATGCCGAGGTCTTTAATTTTGACAAGTTTCATCAAAATCAGTGATTTTGAAGTCTATTCATTAAATTTTCAATAATGACTTTTCGGCATATACCTAGAAGCGTTCCACTTGCTCCGCTCGCTCCACTCAGTAACCTGCTTGGTCCTTGAAATTTTCAATTTGTAATAAAAAATGTTATATTTCAAAAATGAACACCTGCAAAGTGACCCAATTGTTTCACCTCGCTATTAGTTTGCACAAGCAAGCCAAGAATAGTTAAAAATCATAGAGGTAAAAGCATTACCAAAAACGGCAAGGAGTTGCGGGTGAAAGTCAGTCCTACTGATAAGGGAAACGCCGCCGTAGTGATGAATAAAACTGATTACCTAAGTGAACTACAGCAGTTGTTGTGTGACAATAATGTCAGTTTTTATAACCCCACAGCTAGAGTGACGCGAAGTTATTCAGGATAACCAGGACCTGTTCACTGAAGAAGAGTACGAAAAACTATATAGTCCAAAGTCACATCAACCGCCGAAGTTATACGGGCTACCAAAAATACATAAGTCCAACGTGCCACTGCGACCAATCGTAATCAATCAAATTGCTTCCCACACATATGATTTTACTAAGTACATTGCGTCAGTATTACAGCCACTAGTCGTGATTCTTCGTTCAGATTATAAATAACCTGAAGTTGGAACCTAATGACATGAGACGAACTCCTTAGCTTCCATGGATTCACCGTGCTTCCATCGTGTGGTAGAGAGAGAAACCCCAAGTAGATCCCGAGACTTGTGACACGGGTGTAGGTTTAAGGGGCCCCTTTCCGACGTACATCAACACTCACCTTCACTACTTGTGTTTCTCTCCCTGCCCAGCCAGCTTTAGATACTCGTTCTAGTATAGAACTTACTGCACTTCTGGACAAGCCAAAGTCTTTCAGCAGGTTATAGAGAGATTTTGCTGGTATACCTCTCGCACCTACCTCTACAGCGTATAGATTAACTACATAGCCGCTTTTTGTTAATTCGTTTAGGAGGTCATAATATTTGTTTTGTTTTATCGCGTGGTCTTTGGGTATGTTAATCTCCCATGGTACAAAGAATGGAACATGGAAAAAAGGAAAATGTCCGGTCTTGATGTCGAAACACCCACATCCTCTGGGATTTTATAGTGCTTTTCATACGTGTCCATTAAAATAGTCCAGTCAGGTGCTGCACTCAGGATTGAGTAAGGCTTGTTCTTGGAGTTTGACGTTGAGCCTTCTTTTACAAAGTTAATTTGTCTTTTGTTTGTCGTTAATCCTTTTTGGGCTCTAGCTATTGAAAGACTTATGGCTTCACGTATGATTTGAAGTACTCTGTCATGGCGATGTGAGTAATGAGGGGTCACTTGCATCCCACCAATAGGTGCCTTGCTGTACATATCGCCTCTCCACAAGTATAGCAACATTTTTCAGAGGCTTTTCCCCACCTAACTAAGTTACTCTGGTCAGGGAGGGTCATTTGAAAGGCACTAGGATAGAATTTTAATAAGGCAGGAGACCAGTCGTATAGCAAGGTGCGCCACTTCAGAGCTAGCGGGATGCAAAACTCGCCTACGGTTAACCACTCACTTTGCATTTCTAAATTCATAGCGTGCACTTTGTAACAGTCATTTTCGTCTTGTTGTAGAAAGGTTTTTACTATGTCTTGGTCTTCCCTTTTCTTTCTCGCGCCCAACCCAGCTCGATTTGCCTGTGCACCTACCATAAATTGTTTGTTGAAGTCTAGATTCAAGGTCTGTGGCATATTTGTCTTTTGGGAGAGATTTAACTATTTCGTCTTGCGAGTTTTGTAAAACATGCATTTTTGTAACTCTCAGGTGTTTATAGAGTTCAGAAGGTTTCTTTAATTTCAGCCCAAAACTATTGTGATCCCTAAATAGAGTCGAGGGATCAGCCGGATGTGCCAGTCCGAACCATAACTTTAATATCTTTATGACATTAGCATCTAACTTTGCCAAGAGGGTTTTACCGACGTCATATACTAGGAAAGGCCAAGTGAGTGTTATCGCGAAAATCCTGAAGAAGATACTCAGATTACCATTATCGAGGAAAGTGAAGCAGACTGGGGCAACTTTACCGATATATTATTTCCCCAGTTATGTAATAATGTACCACCGATATTGACGGCGTAGTTTCCTCTTTTGCTTTGTCTACGCACGTTAAAGAAAACATCGTGAACATATGTTGAATTCACGAAATAGAGCTCTGCTCTCTCTGGTATCACTTGCAACAGGCCCTGTAAATAAGACAATAACTTATTCATTTCAGAAAGACACACATTACATCATAAAGAAGTGAATTAGCAGCTTCCATATTTGACGAGCTCGGTGGTCGAATGGCTAGCAATGGTTACTTTGACTCTACATTTTATTAATTTTCGTTTAAAAATAAAGTAGTTATAATCTAATTTCATCACTATGACATCTTATTATTATAATTTTAAGATTACAGCAATATTCGCAAATACTATTCTTAAGAAAGAATAGTATTTGCGAGTCTTAAATAAAAAAAAATGTTGTTATCTAACACATCGATTCCAATAATATGAATTGCAAAATCGTCTGAACGCTAGGTAATTCTCCCTTGTTGCTACTAAATCTGAATAGTATACCGCTACCCCGGATGCAACTTGCAATTAATTCAACATGTCATCCCGCTCCTGCCGCCAGAGATCACACTCCCAGAGAACATGGTGTGCTGTTTGATCGAATTCATAATTTCATAATTAGCAGTAGAACATTCGCATAAGGGCGACGGCACTAATTTAAACGAAAAGAATTTAGCTTTAAAATTGCCATGTCCAGTTAAAAATTGCGCAACGGGGTGGTCGACTTCTAACCACTTTTTCTTTAATCTATCTCTTACCGATTGAAAGAACAGATACAAGTGGCGTCCTTTGGTAGAAGTTTCCCACCTTTCCTGCCATTCAGACAGCATTGTTTGAACAGTCTAAGTATTTTTTTCACGATCACGCATTTTCAAGAAATCTGGGACCTTATTTTTCGATGTATAGTTACATTGAAGCACGGCGTTGTACTTCTAAGTCTACTGGTAATACACCTGCTAGCACTTGTAGTGCCTCGGTGCTTACAGTTCTATACGATTTACATAAAAATATCAGAGCAAGGCGCTGGCTTTAAAGCAATTTACGACGTGCTGCACCTATAGTATAATATATACTATAAATAATTTTTAACGTTTTGAAAGTTAATCCCCACGTAGAGGTAGAAATTCGTGTTAAGGCATAGAAATTCTTTTTTGCTTTTTCACCTACTTGTTTCATGTGCTCGTTATTAAAATTTCTATCCAAAAGCGAGGGACCTGTCAATTATGTGGCTGCGCGCAGATTTCGAGGACCGCACTCGTATTTACGCGTGCCTCTAGAGGTCCCACAGCGGAAATGTCGAAACGGAGCGTCTTGTGGCGCACATACAGACGACGCCCGACAGTATACTCGAGCAGATGCCTTCTGCAGAGATTGTGGTACCTACTGGGTGATTTTAATGCCCACCACGTCGAATGGCTAGAGACTCGATCAACTGACCATGCTGGAAGAACTTTCCATGACTTTGCCTTGGCATATGGTCTGATACAGCTGTGTCAGACCACTAGCGAGACTAGCGAGGAAACTAGCTAGTGCCTGTGGAAAATTTTAAGCAAACGTAAAGCAGAAACAAATTATTGCCTAAACTTGGTGCAGAGGAAGAAGAGGACATGTTTTCTATACAGGGGAAACTGAATAGGAATGGTAGTAAAAACATGAAATTCAAACGCGATGGCGAGAGGACATTAACATGAAACATTTTTGTAATAGTGATATAATAATTATTATCTATGTTTATTTCATTCGAATGAGTAATATCGTTTATTATTCTTTTTTACTTTCACTTAATTGAATAGTCATTGCATATATCAATTTTCTAGATACTGTTCTATTTTTAGGGTTCCGAACCTCAAAAGGAAAAACGGAACCCTTATAAGATCACTTTGTTGTCCGTCTGTCTGTCTGTCTGTCTGTCTGTCTGTCTGTCTGTCTGTCAAACATTTCTATGTCGAGAATGCGTGGAGGTATCAAGCTGAAATTTGAACTGTATACACAGATCTACGGTTCCATGAAGTTAAAAAAAAATCAAACTGCTAAGTTTACGTAGAAAAAAGTTACGGCCGTTTATTCAGCAAAAAACGCATATTTCGACACACTCAAAGGAATCAAAACCTATAGGGTACTTCCCGTTGACCTAGAACTATGAAATTTGGCAAGTAACATCGTTATAGACTACAAGTACAGGAATAAATCTCAAAACTATACATTTGTAAATAGATCTAAAAAAATAGGGGGTCTATATTTTTTATAGGGTGTCGAAATTTCAAATTGAAACTACTAGTTCAAATGGGGTATCATATGAAAGGGCTTGATGTACACATTGCAAAATATATTTTATTTATTTTTTTCGACGCATTATTTCTTATTTATAGTGAAAAATATCAAATTTAATAATGATACTACGTACCTACGGAACCCTCGATGGGCGAGTCCGACTCGCACTTGTCCGGTTTTTTTTTATCTGCTTTAGAACCGCATTCGTGTATTTCTGCTATTCCCAAAGGTTGACTGGTAGAGAATGCTTTAAGCGTTAAGTCCGCCTTTTATACCCTTATGTAATTTTGTGGTCAATAAAGTTTAAATTTTCAGCTCGAACTCTCTAATCGCTTTGATTGCCTGGAGAACTTAGCATCAGTGGACGAGATTAACAACAGGCTCGTAGAAACTGTTCAAACGGTAGGTTCTAAGTTCTTTAGACCCCGCCGTTCAAATAGACCTCAGAAACTTTCCGATCACACTCTAAACCTCATGGCTGAACGACGTTCGCTGAGACTGCAGTCTTCCTATGACGCGCAGTCATACAGGCGGCTCAATAGACAGATCTCGAAATCCTTGCGGCACGATATACGTCTCTTTAATAGGAAATATATTAAAGAGACGATAGAGCGGAACAAAGGCTCCAAAGTGTTTGCAAGGAATCTGTTTATAGGGCAAAGCCAATTGACCAAGCTGAAGAGAGAAGATGGCGGTATAGCGTCGACCAAGGCCGAGGTATTGGAGGAGATCGAAAGGTTCTATGGACATATGGATCGAAAGGTTATCGGCTTTAGGATTAAAGGCTTCCGTTGCTAAGCCTGCTAACAGCGCGGCCAAAGACCCAAGAGCCAAGCTGACCCGACACTTCACCGAGGATATCCCGGACATCAGCCTGTACGAGATTAGAATGGCCCTGAATCAGCTTAAAAACAACAAGGCGCCGGGTGATGACGGAATCACGTCAGAGCTTCTGAAAGCGGGTGGAACACTGGTACTAAAAGTCCTTCAGAAGCTCTTTAACACCGTCGTCCTCGAGGGCATAACGCCTGAAGCATGGAACAGAGGCGTGGTGGTGCTGTTCTTTAAGAAAGGCGACAATACCTTATTAAAGAACTATAGACCCATCTCGCTTCTGAGCCATGTTTATAAGGTGTTTTCAAGGGTCATTACGAACCGTCTCGAGCGCAGGCTTGATGACTTCCAGCCTTCCGAACAAGCCGGTTTCCGAAGAGGCTTCAGTACCATAGACCACATCCACACGCTGCGGCAGGTTATACAGAAGACCGAAGAGTATAACTTGCCACTTTGCTTAGCGTTTGTGGACTATGAGAAAGCCTTTGATTCGGTCGAGACATGGGCTGTGCTTGAGTCTCTCCAGCGATGCCGTATTGACTATCGGTATATCGAAGTGTTGAAGTGTTTGTATAATAACGCCACTATGTCGGTCCGAGTACAGGAACAGAGCTCGAAGGCGATCCCTTTGAAAAGAGGCGTAAGACAGGGAGACGTGATATCTCCGAAACTGTTTACGGCCACTTTGGAGAACGCCTTCAAGCTCCTGAAATGGAAAGGATTCGGCATCAATGTTAACGGCGAATACATCACTCACCTTCGGTTTGCCGACGATATCGTAGTCATGGCAAATTCGATGGAAGATCTCAGCACGATGCTCGAAGGCCTCAATCAAGTTTCTCAACAAGTGGGTCTTAAAATGAACATGGACAAGACGAAGGTAATGTGTAATGCCCATGTTGTACCCACTCCAATATCTGTTGAGAGCTCGGTTCTTGAAGTTGTTGACTCGTACGTCTACCTAGGACAAGTAGTCCAGTTAGGTAGGTCCAACTTCAAGAAAGAGGTCAGTCGCCGAATCCAACTCGGCTGGGCAGCGTTCGGAAAATTGCGTGATGTCTTCTCGTCCGACATACCGCAGTGCCTCAAGTCGAAAGTCTTCGACCAGTGTGTGTTACCAGTGATGACTTACGGCACTGAAACGTGGTCCCTCACTATGGGCCTTATGAACAAGCTCAAAGTAGCCCAACGAGCTATGGAGAGGGCTATGCTCGGAGTCTCTCTGCAAGATCGAATCAGAAATGAGGAGATCCGTAGAAGAACCAAGGTTACCGACATAGCCCAGCGGATTAGCAAGTTGAAGTGGCAGTGGGCAGGGCACATAGCACGGAGGACGGATGACCGATGGGGTCGAAAGGTTCTCGAGTGGAGACCACGTACCGGCAAGCGCAGCGTAGGACGTCCACCCACAAGGTGGACAGACGATCTCATTAAGACCGTAGGATCGCGCTGGATGCAAGCCGCTTCCAACCGGTCTTATTGGAGATCTAAAGGGGAGGCCTATGTCCAGCAGTGGACTTTCAATGGCTGAGATGATGATGTGATGATGAAAGTTTAAATAAAAATAAATAAATAATAACGTTATTATACAAAATGTACGTGAACAAAGTCTATAAAAGAATAGAGAGACGAACTTCTTAGCTTCCATGGATTCACCATGCGGGTGCCGGGTCCATCGTGTGGTAGAGAGAGAAACCCAAGCAGATCCCGAAACTTGTGACACGGGTGTAGGTTTAAGGGGTCCCTTTCCGACGTACATCAACACTCACCTTCACTATTTGTGTTTCTCTCCCTGCCAAATCTGGTATGAACCTGCTAATGCAGCTTTAGATACTCGTTCTAGTATAGAACTTACTGCACTTCTGGACAAGCCAAGGTCTTTCAGCAGGTTATAGAGAGATTTTGCTTGTATACCTCTCGCTCCTACTTCTACAGCGTATAAATTAACTTAACTACATAGCCGCTTTTTGTTAATTCGTTTAGAAGGTCATAATATTTATTTGTTTTATCGCGTGGTCTTTGGATATGTTAGTTTCCCACGGTACGGTAAGTTCTACCAGTACTGTAGAATAGTAGATATATAGACTTACATATATTCCGTAAAAACAACCAAATAAAAGCAAATACGTTATTGTCCGAAACATTCTGGCTAAGTATTAAACATTTGAAGATATAATTTTAGATTAATAAAATGCATGCCCTTTTACTGATTTTATCACTACGTAACAATCATATATTTTTTAAATACATGGCAAGTGCGCGTCGGATTAAAACTTAGGAATAGTGAGCATTTATCGGTAGGATATTTTTCCAAAACACGTGCCGGCTGAACTAATATTAATAATAATAAAAACTTAATACTCCTCGAGAAAAGTACCGAAAAAAAGCGGCCAAGTGCGAGTCGGACTCGTCCACGAAGGGTCCCGTAGGGCTTAATCAATATAGATTAATAAACAAAATATATCTCCGCAGAATCAGGTCGGGAACCTACCCCCCGCGCGCTCCGCACCCGCTACCGATCAAGGTACGCCCCGTGCGAATTATAATTATTATTTACATCATTTTTGAAGACCTGTCCATAGATACCCCACACGTATGGGTTAGATGAAAAAAATTTTTTTGAGTTTCAGTTCTAAGTATAGGGAACCCCCAAAATTTTTTGTTTTTTTTTTCTATTTTTGTGTGTAAGTCTTAAAGCGGTTCACAGAATACATCTACTTACCAAGTTTCAACAATATAGTTCTTATAGTTTCGGAAAAAAGTGGCTGTGACATACGGACGGACAGACAAACAGACATGACGAATCCATAAGGGTTCCGTTTTTGTGCCATTTGGCTACGGAACCCTAAAAAGACTCAGTCAATAAATATTTCACTTTTGAAAAAAAATGCTCATTTTGTGTCATCATGCACTATCGACGTTCCTATTCTGCGAAACAATCGTCGTGTCCTTACAACCCGCAAGTTACCCGACAGCAAACCAAAACGAGGTTGAATGATTATTAATCACTGAATTCCATGCTATTGATAATTTATAACCAACCTCTGAGAATCAGAATCAATTTATTTGTTTAAACATAGGTGAAATGTTTACAAGTGTAAGATGTTGTTTACAATAATGGTACCTCTATGTTTTGCCGTCAAGCATACAAATTTTTAGAAATAAATCGTATCATAATATAGCTAGACACTATATATAGCTGGGCAGATATATAATATTAAAGCAAAGTACAAATTTCATATTATATTACAGTATGTCAAACTATGTATATTATATCTTTGTATCATGTCAATGTATATTATAGTAAAATTAAAACAAAATTTCAATAGTCAACAAAATTAGCAATAGAAACCAAAATTAAAAGAATACATTACTATCATTCAAATAATCGTTAATGGAATAATAACATTTGTCAGTAAGCAATGCCGATAATTTAATCTTAAATAATTGGAATTTTAATATAGTTATCTGTGGGAATTTTATTATAAATTTTTGCAGCCATACCTAAATAGTAGTTTATGAAACTGTTGCATAATAAGGGTTATTAAAATACGAGTGTGAGTTTATAACATGAGCCGAAGGCGAGTGTTATAATAAACCACACGAGTATTTTAATACCTAATTATGTGCAGTTTCATACACTACTTTATCTAATCTCATGAAATGTATGATAATAATATTTTAAATACAACCATGAAGTTAATTTAACAGCTATAATTCTTACATAAATCCACTTGCAGATCGAGCATGCGTAATTGCGTAGTGCGCATGCGCGACGCGCCGAGCGGCGCCGCGTTCACAGATTATGTAGAAAAATTTTGCATAGTCGCAATGTATTTCCATTGCAACCTGTTTAAAATACCTGTATCCAGGGCTGAAGCTGTATCGAAATGGTAAAAAAGTTATTTTACGATACAGTTGTCCATAGAAGAGCTGTATCGAAAAATAACTTTTTAAATTTATTTTGATAGCTTGTGCGTAAAGACTGTCATTATGATACTGTGTTTAGTTTTTTAATGTGTAAATTTCAGTATGAGATTAGATAAACACTTTTTTGAAATAAGCTCGTATTGCATTTTTGTGTCATAAGTTTGTTTATGTGCTGTGCACGCGATGGATTTCATCGCACATCTGATAGTTTCACGAACAACTCAGGATTAGTTTTAACAAAAATTGCCAATTCATATATATGCAATGATGGAAATGTCATTATTTTCATTGTTTTCTCTCGGTTGAAATTAGTGTACTTCTTCATTTCAATCGCTTCATGCACAACTCTTGAGAAGAAATGGCGATCCGTAGAGAGAACTTGCGTGCGATGGAATTCGATCCAGTGATTAGTGCCTGCCCCCTTACCACCATCTCTTATCGCGATTCAATAACTGAATAGAATGCTTATTCATACTAATGAATAAGCGACTCTATTTCAAATGGAATAAAGTCGCTTATACATTGGTATGAATAAGCTATCTATTCAGTTATTGAATCGCAATAAGAGATGGTGGTAAGGGGGCAGATTCAAGTATGTGTTCTGCAATCGTTGATTTGGTAGTCTGGTGTTTCTGTAATAATGGTATGTAAAAATACCTTAATTGCATGATGACCACGGTAATTAATGCTAATTGCATTAATTCCCGTGGTTTTTATAATATTAAGCAATGGATTTAAAGTACACAGGTTTTAGTTAGCTTTCCAGAAGTCCGTAATAGTTTCTTTAATTCGATGTTTTTTTGACTAACTGTATCTCCACAACCAACGGACTTAAAGTACTGAAGTTACGTTCAAATTGCACAACATATGTAAATATCGTAGATACGATGCATTTAAGTGTCGATATTGAGATATCTTTGACCAGCAGTTTTCTTCGCAATTAATAAACCTAGAATACTCAGACTAGGCTCAAATTGTAACAAATTTAGAGTCTAGTTAACTTTAAAAAACCGGACAAGTGCGAGTCGGACTCGCCCACCGAGGGTTCCGTAGGTACGTAGTATCATTATTAAATTTGATATTTTTCATTAAAAATAAGAAATCATGCGTCGAAAAAAATAAATAAAATATATTTTGCAATGTGTACATCAAGCCCTTTCATATGATACCCCATTTGAACTAGTAGTTTCAATTTGAAATTTCGTCACCCTATAAAAAATATAGACCCCCTATTTTTTAAGATCTATTTACAAATGTATAGTTTTGAGATTTATTCCTGTACTTGTAGTCTATAACGATGTTACTTGCCAAATTTCATAGTTCTAGCTCAACGGGAAGTACCCTATAGGTTTTGATTCCCTTGAGTGTGTCGAAATATGCGTTTTTTGCTGAATAAACGGCCGTAACTTTTTTCTACGTAAACTTAGCAGTTTGATTTTTTTTTAACTTCATGGGACCGTAGACCTGAGTATACAGTTCAAATTTCAGCTTGATACCTCCACGCATTCTCGACATAGAAATTCTTGACAGACAGACAGACAGACAGACAGACAGACAGACAGACAGACAGACAGACAGACAGACAGACCGACAGACAGACAGACAGACAGACAGACAGACAGACAGACAGACAGACAGACAGACAGACAGACAGACAGACAGACAGACAGACAGACAGACAGACAGACCGACAGACAGACAGACAGACAGACAGACAGACAGACGGACGGACAACAAAGTGATCTTATAAGGGTTCCGTTTTTCCTTTTGAGGTTCGGAACCCTAAAAAGTAGATGGCGGTACTCAAAGACGCTTTCTTTATGTAGTTTTTTCGAAAAACTGAAAAATATGCCAGAATTTCGAAAAAAAATCATATTAGACTGCATGTATCTCCGCCATCAGTAAACCTAGAGTACTGAAGTTACTTTGAAATTGTAACAAATATAGTTGACTTTAGATAAATATAGAGCGGTTATGAAAAAGGTTTTGTTAAGGTAGAATTTTCAAAAAAGCTATAAAAAAGAAATTTCTCGAGCAGAACAGGGTTTTCAAATTTAAGTATAAGCTACACTCAAGGGACCAAACAACATATATAAATATATATATATAAATTAAAGTCGGAGTTACTAAGGGTAGTATTTATATCAGAATGTGAAATTACGTAAAATTGTTAGGACAAGATTTGTATGAGAAATGAATGCCGCTAGAATGAGATGAAAACGGGATGATTGAGCCACAGCAAAGCATGAGCGGGCTAGTATCTAATAAATATTGTAATTTTTAATATGCAAAAAACTTTCCAGAGATATGCAGACTATAACGACAACAACTGCATGTAAATGTATTCAGTGGTTCTCGAGATGCCACCGCTGCCATGCTGATAAACAAAGGTACAGCTGTAGAATATTTGTATTTCATTGATTTACCTTGACATTCGACTTTTGTACCATCCCTAAACGTTATGTAATAAGAGTTACAATCGCATTGCGACTGTCAAGCATGATGTTCTCCTGACTAAAAATCTAGCCAGATGCTTCTTTATACTCTGTATTGAACATTGATGATTTGATTAATCAAGGTTGACTCCTCGTGAACATTATAATAGTCATTGATATCAAATATCCTTTATAACTCATGCTTCGGAGGTCACGTTAAGCCGTCGGTCCCGGTTGTTGTCATTACATGAAAGTCGTTAAACCAAGTCAGTGGCCTTTAGGCGCCTTGAACACACTGGCCTCCGCCTACCCGCAGTTCAGCAGCGTGGTGGAGTATGCTCTAAAGCCCTTCGATTGAATGTAGACCCATTATTCAAACAACTGCTGGGATATGGATCCTAGCAGTTGTATGAATAAGGGTTGATTACGATCCTTTATAACTGCTACAAGATTGAAGTAAGCAAGTTATTTACCCCGCCGCCACACTATGCTCCTCGCGCTGCACATCGCCTTGCTCCTCGCGCTGCCGCGATGTTTCCCTCTCCTGCCCACACACTGCTCTACTCGCGCAATCATTCGCGGCGCTCCGCACTTGAACATTTGCCTTTGCTATACATTGGACGATGAAGCTGTGGCAGCGTGCGCGATATGCATTTTTATTATAGCGAAACGAACCTTTTTTTTATGGACTAACGGTCTAAAAGATACCATCAAACACTTCTTTTTTGCTTTCAGCTCTTCTATGGAAATGTGCATAACAAGACATGATTAAAATATATAAAATAATTGACGAAATAATTGTGCGAGCATCTCATGGAAGCCTTAAGGTGTAAGAGGATATTTATATTTTTTTAATGTTAGAACTCTAGCAAGCTTACAATTCGCCTGAATAGAGCGATTATATAGACGAGACTACAGTAAATAATAAATAAGTGAAGAAGATAATAATAAGTTTAAGGACTGCATATCAGCTTTTCCATTTTCTGATGTTTTGAGCTGAATGAAAGCATTTCAGCTATTTTATTTTAATATGACTGTTCCGTAATTTGTGTTTTCCAACTATAAAGGAAATAAATAATGGACCCTTAAAAGGAAAATGGCTCACAAAAGTTATCAAGAAATTTAATGAAGTGAAGTACTTATTTTACTTCAATTATAAGATGAACAATTTTGATACAAGAGAATAAAAGCAAATTCAAAATATATAATCCTTAGATCATGTATATGAAATTCTCATAAATAATAAATAAATAACTAAATAATAAATAAATAAATAACTAATAAATTTATACAAAGTAGTAAAAATAGTGACATAAATAATATATTTAATGATTATTTTATTGACATAACAAAGAAAGTAAACTTGACAAATAAAACCACACTCCAAACTAAAACGAATTTTGACATAACTAATCCAAATACAATATTTTTGAAACCAGTAACAGAGAACGAAGTCTATTATAATATTACTAGCTTTCGCCCGCGGCTTCGCTCGCGTGACATTCGGGGCAAACACGTGTTTACTCATTAATCAATTAAGTACTCGTGTAAAATTTAGGATAAATAGTCCAAGTAATCTCGTTTTCCCATACAATCTTTGGACCTCCGTTTCACCCTCTTAGAGGTAAAATTTGAAAAATCTTTTTAAGTAATTCGTGTTCACTACGTTATATTTTCAAATCGATGCCATTGTCGTAATTAACGTCCCAGAAAACCATAGAATCAACACCCATATCACCCCATATTGTTATTATGACATTTCAACCGCATTGCACCTCTACAGAATTGACACGTCGGCTATGTTGGATTATTCAATAGTTGTTTTTTTTCGTAATCAGCGACCCGATATACCATAAAAATATTTGTTCCAAAATCTATGTAGTAATCTTTTCGTTATTGAGTGTAGTTAAAATTGTTGTATAACTTTAATTGTGTATTGTTAATAGTCAATATGTATTGTTAATAGCAAAATGTGTGCTTTCTCGCAATTGATTGAGCTTCTTTCGATGACTGTAAGGTTGACTGGAAGAGATCTCTATTAGGGATAAGTCCGCCTACGTATTACTCTTTACTTTTAAGAATTGTATTACATATTGTTATTGCATTAAAGAACTTACAAACAAACAAACAAAAAACCATACCTATGACGATTTTCAGACTTTTTCACCACATTTTAGACATTTCAATGCCATCCCACCCCAAAAGGGGATGATGGTCACGTTACCGCCCTACGGGTACAATATATAACAATAATAGGTAATTTCTGCGATAAAAACTATCTTAGGTATGTCCTTTCCCAGGACTCAAGGTATCTCTCAACCAAATTTCATCTAAATCGGTCCAGCGATTTAATCGTATAGAGGTAACAGACATTCTATCACATTTATAGTATTAGTATGGAGTGGCGTTCCGAAAACCCGTAAAAACCGATGATGGTCACGTTAGCCACGTTGAATTTTAAAATCGTTGTTGTTTTCGTAATCGGCGACCCGATAAACCACAAAAACTATACCCATGACGATTTTTATACTTTTTGACCCCATTTACAATACAATACAATACAATACAATACTCTTTATTGCACCAAAACAGTAAAAATAATGACAATAATGACATATTAAGTACAAAAGGCGGCCTTATCGCTTAGCGATCTCTTCCAGGCAACCTTTGGGTAGAGGAGACATGAAATAAAGGTAGATAGGCGCAGCATATACTATATAGGTACATTATAAATATACTTATAATAGGTCGGGGAAAAAGTCTTTTCGCATTATAGTATGTATGAACTTGTAATAAAATCTCTTTGGTTATACCATTTGTATCTAGCAGGTTTTGATATCTTTAAAAAGTTTAAATTTTAAAAAAGATAATTCCAAATTCAAATTAGGTAAATGTGTGATTTTCATTTGTTTTTTTTACTGTCAAGATGAGTGAATCTAATGAAGAAATTCGATACATTTTAAAATTTTACTACAAAAAAGGTAAAAATTCAACGCAAGCTGCGAAAAAAAATTGTGACGTTTATGGACCTAGTGCAGTGTCTGTGAGAGTAGCACAAATTTGGTTTAAGCGTTTTCAATCCGGAAATTTTGATGTCAAAGATGCACGTCGCTCTGGTCGCCCTGTTACGGATAAAATGGATGCCATTTCTGAAAAAGTGGAGCAAGATCGGCATATCAGTAGTTACGACGTAGCTGAAGAACTAGGAATTGACCACAAAACTGTTTTGGCGCATAAAAAGGTCGTGGTCAAAGGCCGGCCAGGCTTCACAGACTCTGGCGAAACCCGGGTTAACCCGCAACAAGGTGATGCTGTGTGTATGGTGGGATTGGAAGGGAAGTTATTCATTATGAGCTGTTACCGCCAGGCAGGACTATCGATTCTGAACTCTACTGTGAACAACTGATGAGATTAAAGCAAAAAGTTGAAAGAAAGCGGCCGGAATTAATTAATAGAAGGGGTGTGATTTTTCATCATGATAACGCTAGACCTCACACATCTTTAGCCACTCAGCAAGAATTAAGAGAGTTTGACTGGGAGGTGTTAATGCATCCGCCGTATAGTCCTGACCTTGCACCTTCTGATTTCCACCTGTTTCGGTCTCTTAAGAATTCTTTAGGCAATGTCAGGTTAACATCACGAGAAGACTGCCAAAACCACTTGGCGCGGTTTTTTGAACAGAAGTCCCAAAATTTCTATAGTAATGGGATCATGTCTCTACCTACAAGATGGCAAAAGGTTATCGAACGTAATGGCACCTACATACTTTAGTTAAATGTAAATAAACTTTATTAAAAAATGTTTTGAATTTTCATATAAAATACGAAAAGACTTTTTCCCCAACCTAATATATAACTATACTTAAACATACATATGTGCATGAATATAAATAAATACATACATAAACTACGTAAATGTACTTATTATGGAAAAGCCGTCAGCGACAGATAAAATTGCATAAATAAATAAGTTAAGTAGAAGTAAGTGAAATTACCCTTTTAGGGGTCGATATTTTCAAATCGATGCCATTTTTGTAATTGACGTCCCAGAAAACCATAGAATCAACACCCATATTGATATTATGACATTTTAACCCCACCGCACCCCTCCGCAGGGATGATTTTATGTCATGTCGGCTATGTTGGATTATAAAATAATTGTTGTTTTCGTAATCAGCGACCCGATAAACCATAATCACAATATCCATGATGATTTTCAGACTTTTCACCCCGTTTTACCACTTTAGGGGTTGAATTTTGAAAAATCCTGAAACATGGTGTTTACTCATTTATGTATAGAAATACTCGTGTAAAGTTTCGTATAAAATAGTCCAACTAATCTTGTTTCCCCATACAAACTTTGGACCCCCGTTACACCCCCTTAGAGGATGAATTTTGAAAAATCCTTTCTTAGTGCACCCCTAGACATCATAAGGCACCTACGTGCCAAATTTGGAATCTCTAGACCGAGCAGTTTGGGCTGTGCGTTGATATATATCAGTCAGTAACTCAGTTTCTTCTTTTATATATTTCAACCCCATCGCATCTCCACAGAGGTGATTTTATGTCACGTCGGCTATGTTACATCATAAAATAGTTGTTGTTTTCGTAATCAGCGACCCGATAAACCATAAAAAATTGTTTTTATGGTTTATCGGGTTGGTGGGTATTGACCCATGACGATTTTCAGATTTATTCGCCCCATTTTACCACTTTAAGGGTTGAATTTTGAAAAATTCTGAAACACGTGTTTACTCATTTCTCTATAGAAGTACTCATGTAAAGTTTCCGATAAAATAGTCCAGCTAATCATGTTTCCCCATACAAACTTTGGACCCTCGTTTCACCCCCTTAGGGGATGAATTAAAAAAAAATCTTTCTTAGTGCACTCCTAGTCATCATAAGGAACCTGCGTGGCAAATTTGGAATCTCATCAATATGAGTCAGTCAGTCAGTCAGTCAGTCAGTCAGTCAGTTAATATAAATAAAATATTGAAAAACTGTAAATTTAGTGGATATGACAAAATTACAACTAAAATCCTTAATTCATGTGCTTCAAATCTGTACCGTCCACTTGCAAATTTGTGAAACCTCTCTTTTATCGATGGAGATTTTCCCGGTCAACCAAAGCTTTCTATTGTAAAGGCTATGTTCAAAAATGGTGACAAATTGGGCCTTAACAACTTTAACAATCTAATAATAGTGTCTTCATCGTTAAGAGTGTAAACACAAGATGGACTCGCAGCTCTGGTTTGTCTTCATTGGTCGTCCAGATAGGAGTGGTTAGAGCTATATGTTGCAAGGGTAGAAGTGTTAAAGGATATAAGATCGAAGAAAGTGCAGCACACCTCTCGACACCACTCACACTGGTGTTGTCCTAGGCAAATTTTTACTGGTATTTCGGGCGGGTATATAGTGAGTGGCGATCCACCGCGCCGCCTGCCGCAAATAACGAACAATAGCGGTAAATATCGCAGGCGCCCGTCTATTTTGCAATAGACCAATATATAGTCCACCCAGGTCGTCCTCTTAACCCATTTATTTTTTAACATACATTTGCAATAGCTTCAATGCCTGCCGAGATCTGTTCATGGGTATACTCCATTGATATATCCTGGAACGAATCACGGGTCACGGGTTTAAATTTGGCATACAGGTAGAGATACGCGCGTACCAATTCCGGCCGGTACGGGCACAAGCTAGTAAAATATATAAAAAAACAAATTCATTCACTATCATCCAGGGACTGCTTCGACATTTAATTAATAACGTAATTAACGTAATGATTGATCTTTATTCTGAGTTACTATGTCCGTAAAATTTTTTATAATTTTAATTAGGATGCAAGGGGCTTATCGTCTTCTCTGAATCAAAGCTCACCCCTCCTGCTGATTAACTAATGATCATTCGAACATACGGATCCCTAAAATACCCAAAATATGATATGAATAATAAAACATAATTTAACTAACTACATAAACTAAAATAATTTAGGTGTTATTATGGTTATTTCTGCGGAAGTTCGTGTATGTACTCGTACCTAATAGCCTTGTTTAGAGCAAAAACCAACTTCATTATGGACGTCGTATTGATCATATATTACAAGCTGTCTAAAAAACGACGCTCTGGGGATGGAGAGGTAAGGCCTAAATATCTCTGTCTCCTCAGAGAGGGAAAGAGCCTCAGAAGTTCTCAACTAATTCAGATGACCAACCAATTAAGATTTTAAAGGTATGGATCTGAATTATTAGCAATTACAAAACATACAGATGTAATTTTAACTATAAATAGTTGACATGAATTATCCTGAGTAAACGTAGACAAGGAATTAATTCCTTACCTTAACTCCGAGGGGACATCTTCTCTGAAATTAGTACGACTATTTCAGTTCTAAAGTACTTATGAAGAAGAATTCCCTATCGTAGTATTTCATAATAACCCCCTTATCTCAGATGTTTATAAAGCGAAAATTTTGAAATAATTAGAGGTGATAAATGTAAACGTAAATATTACAGAAATAATACGGAGCTACCACAGTGATTTGTGGAAATGAGGTAAAACCTTAAAAACAATTCGCGAGACGCGCCTCAAAAGCACCTTATTGCAAATAGCAATAAGTAAGAAGGTACACCAAGCGGCGTACCAACACCGTTAAGCTGGTATTCGGTACGTGTTGGCCTATTGTAAAAACGCAAGTCAAGCAATTTCGACCGCAGCCTAGTTTCAGATCACTTTTGGTTGGTTTTGGATCTGTTATAGTGCTAGTCAAGCAACGTCAATCGTATCCTATTTTGGATTTGTTATTTAAGATTTAAATGAATTTATTTAAATTAAAATATACAATCAAAATAAATACTAGATATGACTAACTATATATATACAAACAAAAAAAAAGAAACGGAAATAGTAAAAACTAATTAAAATTAATAAAATATAATATCTAAATTGCACCAAAAAATTCTTCCGCATCGCCATCAAAGGGTAACGTGGCCAGAAGGCTAGCAGCATTGCCACGCTGGGTGGCAATGCTTATTCGCTGAGCGAGAAATAGGCCTGCCCTCTGGTCGTGGGAAGAGTCGAGTTAAGATTTCAATTGTAATTTGGATTTCGGATTTTGGATTTTCGTTTTTATCCCTTAGCTTTTGGATATCAGAATTTCAGGAATTAGAGTATCTCAGACTTCGAGATTTCGGCACTTTGGGACTTCGCTACTTCGAGACTTTGGGATTTCGCGTCTCACTTCAGAGTTTCGGGGTTTTGAGATTTCGAGATTTTAATTTAGGATTTCGGACTGCGACTCGGTCATAGCTATACACACCCGCCTAACAACAGTGCATGTGCGGTTGAAAAGCAAAGGGCTTTTGAAAAGCTAACACTAGCTAAGCTAAAACTAGCTTGCGTCCGTGACTTCGTATACGAGTACACCGGTATCCCGTGGGAGTTTTTAAAAATCCTTTCTTAACTATAACATCCGCTAAGAAATGATACCTGTATGCCATATTTCAACACAATCCGTTACATGGTTTGAACTGTACCTTGATCGATCAGTCCGTAACGATTCATTTTAAATATATACAATACATATTTTTTGCCGTAATCTGAACTACTGCTTCGCACTATTGAGTACACAGATTTCAGGTGCTTCGAACTGATGGTGTAGTGTTTGACACCAAGAATTGTCTTGGGGGTAGTAAATGAGCCATGGAGTTGAGAATGTCTGCATACGATTTATGCTGAAAAAATAGTTTCTTAAAAGGACTCGAGTACGACTTGATTGTCAGTATCAAAAAATTGCATCTATTAATGCTGATAATGACGCTGATGCTCCGCGAATGTTGATGCTAATACTGACCCATTTGATTACTCAAAAATCATAAATGATGTTGTAAGGATAAAATAGCTGCAAATAATTTAACGTTTTCTAACGTTAAATTATTTGCAGCTATTTTATCCTCGTTTTCTAACGTTAAATTATTTGCAGCTATTTTATCCTCACAACATTACAGCACAATTTAAAACATATATATTAGCATCAGATAAGTCCATGCAAAGTAAAAAAAAATCGAGTGTGCTTTAGACCACACGACTGTAGTAAAACTTCTTTAGCTTTTTAGCTCTACTAACTTATATATCTCTCTCAACTTACGTTCGCCGTTTCCGTAACGCTCTCGTCACGCATTCACCAGCTTACTTCCCAAGTCAAAGGTACGTAAAGAAGTTTTACTTCAAAAAACATTACCTACATCCTATGTAACAAATAGTCGGAATACTATGAGTATGTATTTGAAACAACCAAAGCGTAGCTCGATATCAAACACGGCTTATAAAATTTCTACAATGTGAGTATACTGCAAAAATAAACAATAACTTTAAAAGAAAGCTCAAACAAAACTTCTCAATACTTGGCCTCACAGCACCAATAACAAACAAAATACATAAATAAACCCTTAGGTAATAAATGCCAGTTGTTCTCAATTCCTATTTCTAAACTGTCGAAAATCCAACGGCCAAAGTTTCCATTCGAAACTAAACTTAAATTTTACTAGGTATAAAACATCTATCGTTATCTACAAACACCTAATAAAACATTTAAGGGGAAAATAAAACAAGTTCAATAAAAAAAGTCGAAACAGACTGTCCTGTAAGTTAACTCTTTAGGTTTGTTCCACTTAAGACTACTTATTGTAAGCCGCTTCGGAAATAATCTTTTAAAACAATAAATTCTTGTTAGGCAGAATTTGCATGCGGTTTTGATCTTTATTGCCAACGAGAAAAGTTTTGAATTTTGAAGAAAACCCATTTCACGCGAGAAGAATGTAAGTATACCTATATGAATAAAATAATAAACATACAATGTTTGTCATAAATATGTAAATAATACACTGTATCTTTTCCTTGGTTCCGTAACTTCGGCCAAAGTATTCCCTTTTCACATTCACAAAGAATATTTTATTTAAATATACTCGTACTTCTTGATATAGAAGGAAATGAGAAAATTGACTATTTATTTTAAATTTAGTAGTGTCTTCAATAAATAGAATATTATTATACTAGCTTTCACCCGCGGCTTCGCCTGCGTTTAGGTACTTCTTTCAAATTGAAAGTATCCTATGTCCTTCCTAATACCTTTAAGAATATGACATATTCTTACAGGTACATACACATTGTGTATAAAATTTTATGAAAATGAAACACGCGACCATGTTCATGTAGCATCTTTAATTGTACTAAATACGAATGCTCGAACTTTCCCGATAACTACTACACCTGTCCCGCTCCAGCCGCGCCGCCCGCGATCGCATAAGCGCTGATTGACGCCAAATACAAATTTAAATCCTATTAGGATAACACAAATCTTATTACATCAGCTTAAAAAGGATAAATCAAACTTTAAAAAATTACACCGACTTCAAAAATCTCAGAAGGCAGGTAGTAGTTATTTTCGTGTGTTTCATGTTTCAGTTGGTTTATATTTTTCGCGGCTTCGCTCGCGTGACATTCGGGGCAAACACGTGTTTACTCATTAATCAATTAAGTACTCGTGTAAAATTTAGGATAAAATAGTCCAACTAATCTCGTTTTCCCATACAAACTTTGGACCTCCGTTTCACCCTCTTAGAGGTAAAATTTGATAAATCTTTTTAAGTAATTCGTGTCCACTACGTTATATTTTCAAATCGATGCCATTGTCGTAATTAACGTCCCAGAAAAACATAGAATCGACACCCATATTGATATTATGACATTTTAACCCCATTGCACCCCTACAGAGTTGTCACGTCGGCTATGTTGGATGTTTAAATAGTTGTTTTCGTAATCAGCGACCCGATAAACCATGTAAATAATCCCCATGACGATTTTCAGACTTTTTCACCCCATTTTACCGCTTTAGGGGTTGAATTTTGAAAAATCCTGAAACATATGTTTACTCATTTATCTATAGAAGTACTCGTGTAAAGTTTTGGATAAAGTAGTCCAACTAATCTTGTTTCTTCATACAAACTTTGGACCCCGGTTTCACCCCCTTAGGGGATGAATTTTGAAAAATCCTTTCTTAGTGCACCCCTAGACATCATAAGGAACCTACGTGCCAAATTTGGGATCTCTAGGCTCAGCAGTTTGCGCTGTGCGTTGATATATATCAGTCAGTCGTTCAGTTTCTTCTTTTATATATTTCAACCCCATCGCATCCCCACCGGGGTGATTTAAAGTCACGTCGGCTATGTTACATCATAAATTAGTTGTTGTTTTAGTAATCAGCGACCCGATAAACCATAAAACAATACCCATGACGATTTTCAGATTTATTCGCCCCATTTTACCCATTTAGGGGTTGAATTTTGAAAAGTCCTGAAACACGTGTTTACTCATTTCTCTATAGAAGTTCTCATGTAAAGTTTCGGATAAAATAGGCCAACTAATCTTGTTTCCCCATACAAACTTTGGACCCCCACATCACCCCCTTAGGGGATGAATTTTGAAAAGTCCTTTCTTAGTGCACCCCTACACATCATGGCAAATTTGGAATCTCTAGACCCAGCGGTTTGGGCTGTGCGTTGATATATATATCAGTCAGTCAGTTTCTTCTTTTATATACTTAGATTGAATGCAATCGTGAAGTAAATAACTATTGTCTTGTCTTAGGTACCTACATAAATCTACTGGTCACCGGTTCGAGCTGTCGGTATTATAAAATAAGTTTATAGAATATAGTACAGTTCGCTTTGTATTCACACGTACCTGTAAGCAGGTGATCTGATTCTTTATGTAAGCTCTCTTAAGATTAATTTTCATTTCAAAATATTTAGTATTTCCTATTTTTTTTTTTTACAAAATTTCAATTTTATTCAAGGAGACTATACGTTAATTTTGAAGTCAAAGTGTGTGGGAAATTGGATGATCGTGTACAACAAAGAGCACTTCTAATAGCTACCGCAGCTATACGTTTCGACACTTCTTAAGCCATATCTATTAAGAGTTACAATCACATTGTGACTGTCGAGCACAATCTGCTCTTACGTAGACATACGAGTACATTAGATGACGTTATTATTTATTTTTGATTTGAATTTTGTTTTCGCCTTGTGCCTTCAAATTGTAGTTATTTATTTTTATGAAAGGGAACAAACGAGTATGTACATCACATGATGGTAAATAATTACTAGGTATGTAGTTCATAATCTATATGAATTGGTGGTGTCTACCAATGTGCTGTACACGTCAAAATTTAAATATTTTAAATTCGATAAGATTTATATTAAAATAATACTAACAGTACAGTATAAGTAATAGTACTAACGTACATTATGGCCACTCTGACACGAATCTGGAACAGTTTTATGGCGCCGCACGCACACACGGTCATTCACACTCTGCACTGACGTCATAGTATAAACATATAGTAGTTACCAAAGCTAATTGAAGTGGTTAAAGACTATGTCTGCCTCGGTCATTCCATACAGCTTGGCCGGGGTAATTTCAACAAAGAGATCGATAGATGCATTCGACTGGCTGGGCAGCTTTTTGAAAGCTTCGGCATATCTTCCCCGCACAGATACCCCAGTGCTTGAAGACTAAAGTCTTAACCCAGTGCGTCCTCACTGCAATGACATATGGTGCAGAGACTTGGACACTGACCATCGGACTGGTCCACAGGCTAAAAAGGTTGCGCAGCGAGCGATGGAGAGGGCTATGTTCGGGGTTTCTCTGCGGGATCGAATTCGGAAGGAAGAAATTCGACGGAGAACCAAATTTGTCGACATAGTCTTCAGAGTTTGCAAGCTGAAGTGGCAATGGGCCGGTCACATCTGCCGAGTAAGTGATGGCAGATGGGGGAGGAAGGTATTAGAGTTGAGACCGCGCGTAGGACGACGAAATGTTGGGCGCCATCCTTCTAGATGGTCGAATGACCTTAGGAAAGCGGCTGGGAGCGGCTGGATGCGGAAGAAGGAGGATCGTATCTGGTGGAAAGCATTGGGGAAGGCTTATATCCAGCAGAGGGTAGATGATGATATCAACGCTACATTTGTATGGTGTGGCCGGGGTGTGCTAATAGTTTATGCTGATATTACACATTGTTTACAAATCTGCTCTAACTTTTCTATACAAATAAATCAGCAGCTATGTAGAACATTATCCCACCTACAAAATAAACTAAAAGTTGTTCGAACAAAGGGAGTAATACCCGGTTCTAAACGCTCTCAACCATTACAGTAGACGTTTCAAAGAAAGGGATTTAACGAACCAACATCCGTTGCGATTGAAATACAAGTTTGTTTTCCATTTGTTACTGAGCATTGAGATGAACTGGATTAAACTGGATAAAACAAACTAAGAGTTTCACACTTTGCCAATAGCACAGGGCATAGCTTACAGAGGGGAGCCGAAAATTCGACAAGTAAAAACAACGCCAAGTACAGTCTTACAGTTTAAATAAATAAATAAATATTTCTGGACAAATTACACACTGCCATCTAGTACCAAACTAAGCAAAGCTTGTACTATAAGTACTAGATAACTATAATCATACTTAAATACATTTTTTTTTTGTAAAACCATTCATCTATTACATAGAATTACAAGACAAACAGACATGTTCATGGGCACAAATGTTTGTCATGTGCGGGGATCGAACCCGCACATGACAAACAGAGACCGATGCTAGCCATAATGGGTATCGGCAAATATATCCTAATTTATAAAAAAATTGACAAAAATAATTCGGTCCTATAATCAGTAGTAATTTCGATTTTATCAGAAACGGATAAAGGTTTCTGTCTTTTTTAAGAACAACAATTAGTTGCAAGCAGTGCGACCTACACAGCAAATACAGTGACGACAGAGGTTGACGCAGAGTGTGTGTGTTAGATTTATGGATAGAGATATCAAAATTGGAGTACAGGTTCGAAACATATATACAACGTGTAACTTCAAGTACGCAAAACCTAAAACTAGTTTGTTCAGAATCATGAGTAGAATCAATTCCATAATTTTCATCCATTTTTCAAGTAACTGGTTTTGAAAAATTATTATTATTATTTTTAATTGCCGTGTCTATTATTAAATTGCGCTCGACAATCAAGCGAGAAAATGTGAAGTAGGTAAACAAACGTAATACCGCCGCGTCCAGAGAGTGGCGCTTACGCGTCATTGACGTGATGCTTGCTCTTTAATATTAATATCTGCCTATCGTAGCCATTGGCATTGTCTTTTTGATAAGAAAGCGCCATAGAGCTCAGAAACTATTACAATTATTAGGAAAACAAAAAAGTGTTCATATCTCCGAGAAAAAATTTCGAAGTTATTACTTAGATATATCAATTTACTAGCGACCCGCCCCGGCTTCGCACGGGTGCAATGCTGATACTAAATGTACTACAGAAGGTCTTTGCGCTTTGTCCTATCCAGTCCTTCCCCAGTTATAGGCACACGCCGCCGGCTCCGCGGCCGGTACCGCCACAGCCGTTATGTCCCTGCATTTTAAATGTGTAATATCTTCTAAACTATTCATTTAAATTACATGCTGTGAAGGGCCATATTGATCTATATTAAATGCGCAATGTATTTAAGGTACTTAATTGGATAAGGATTAATTCTGTATTGCTTAAAATCGCTTCGTAAATAAGGCATTATTTCTTGTAAAAAGCAAAGGATAAAATAACGGTTATTGTGTGTTACCACTAAGAGATAGACATATACCATCGCGAACTTTTTTGTAGACCATTTTAAGGTGAACAATACTGTACTACATTATTTTGATCTATCTCGTTGGGTTCAGCCAGCGTTTGCAATGAAAGAGCAAAAAAATGTGTTTATTTACGACATCACATTAGAAACCTCTAAATTATCAGTGTTTTTCTACTATGTTATGCATATATTATACATATAAACTTTCCAGTTGAATCACTCTATCTATTAAAAAAAACCGCATCATAATCCGTTGTGTAGTTTCAAAGATTTAAGCATACAAAGGGACATAGGGACAGAGAAAGCGACTTTGTTTTATACTATGTAGTGATAATAATAAAACTCAGTTGGGGTGTTTGAGGTTTTGTGTACTTGGAGTTACACGTTGTATACAAACATATATAATAATTAGTTAGCTCTTCCGCGACTTTGTGTGCATAAAACCATTTTTACTATCCTTTTCATTCCCTTTCTTCGTCCCGCCATCTAAATATTGATATCCAAATATTATGCTTTTAACCATTCTTCCCGTTCCTAATTGATATCTCTTTTCCAATCCTTCCGGGTCAAATTTCCGTATTTTTGATAACGAACAATTTTAAAATATTTGAATGTTTTATTTTTTTATTTTTAGGTACCTACTTGGCCTTGGCGCAATGCGGCTTTCCCAAACAATAGAAGCAAGGAATTAAAACTGTGTTAAAATACAATCTCTGGACACAGTTCACATATTGAACAGTATCTCAACTCCTGCCACCAATATTTAGACAAGTCCACATTAATCGAAAGCGTTTCAAAGATAAAAGAAAACAGCGGCTGATAGAGTGGAAGAAAGATAGATGCGTCACAGGCCGAACGCTTAGACCGTGCTTCCCTATCGCTTGTTCCGCGCTCTGGCTTGCATGCTTGGCTTAAGCGGAACGTGACAATGAGTCATGCTTTTTCGTGCGTGTGTGTAGCCGGCGTTTATAAGCGTTTATAAGGCGAAATTACGTCAAATAAAATAATTTTTGCTTTGTGGCCAAACCGAGACCTTGCAAATTCGAATTAACGGAAATAGAACTATAACGTGCCATGATTCCATTCGTTTGTTAAACACATGCAGGTTGTTAAGGTCTTGCAAATAATCAGTTGTACAATATGTATTTGCCTAATGAGACGTACGAGTACAAACTAAGTAAGAAAATTAATAAAAAAATGTATGTAATGCCAACTGATAAACGTCAATGTACGATAATAATTTTAAAAAAAAAATACAAATATAAACAACTATTACAAGAAACATTATTTATTATATTTATACTTCGGGGTGTAAGTTGTTCATCAATATCTTTGAACCAAAGCCAACTTAACCTGCACGTGGTGCACTCTGCTGACTGACAAACGAAGCTCTGGCGAAAATAGAGGTAGGGAGCGTAATTGTAAGCTACCCGACTGGGGAAATGTACCTCCACGTCAACGAATACCGCAACCAAATAACAATTCCCTTGAGGGTTGTTGTGTTCCTGTGAGTGAGATCACCAGAAAGGAAGGAGATGCCGCGTTGGGAGCGAGGGTGGCGGCGCGCGAGCGATATTTTATTTTGAAAGCGTTAATATGGCTACGGTAACCGCTTCACATCAGGCGGGCCGTAGGCTTGTCTGCCGCCCAACGTAGTATAAAAAAAATACGTGTAATAGTCAATTTTGTGGCTTAGAGTGCTTACATAAAACGACTGGTTACCGATCCGAGCTCTATAATAAAATAAGTGTATAAAATAATAGTAGTTTATGAAACTGTTGCATAATAAGGGTTATTAAAATACGAGTGTGAGTTTATAACATGAGCCGAAGGTGAATGTTATAATAGACCACACGAGTATTTTAATACCTAATTATGTGCAGTTTCATTCACTACTTTATCTAATCTCATGAAATATATGATAATAATATTTTAAATACGACCATGAAGTTAATTTAACAGCTATAATTCTTACATAAAAATCCATTTGCAGATCGAGCATGAGTAGCGCGCATGCGCGACGCGCCGCGCGGCGCCGCGTTCACAGATTATGTAGAAAAATTTTGCAAAGTTGCAATGTATTTGCATTGCAACCTGTTTAGAATACCTGTATCCAGGGCTGAAGCAGTATCGAAATGGTAAAAAAGTTATTTTACGATACAGTTGTCCATACAAGAGCTGTATCGAAAAATAACTTTTTAAATTTATTTTGATAGCTTGTGCGTAAAGACTGTCATTAAGACTACTGTGTTTAGTTTTTTAATGTGTAAATTTCAGTATGAGATTAGATAAAGTAGTTTTCTTTATATTCACACATACTGGCTACTTGTATGCAGGTAATTGGGTTCTTTATGTAAGCACCCTAACAATAGAGAGAGTCACGATACAGTCGCCAATGCTGATACTGTCAGTTTTTACCATCACATGGTAAGCGCATTAGATGACCACGCGCCCGGAGAGATAGAAGAATTGGATCCACCGGCTGCCACTACGTCATCGTCGAAGGCAGCGCTCCACCAATCAACGCACCAACCCCCCACCACCCTTTCCAGTCGTGCGGCGCGCGTATTGGCGCGCAGTGTACGGCTTGAGAGACATAGGGTGGACGTGTCTGGACATTCGCCCTGATGAAGGTCTCCTTTTGAGATCGAAACTAGTCGGCTTTCCCGACAAAAAAAGACGTGAGTGACCCGTTTAATTTATCTAATTAATTTAGTATAATGTCTCACGTGAGTTTTAATAATATCACCCTAACAATAACATTCCACAAGATATATTTTATTAAATATCATTAAATTATTCCATATTATTAGATGAAAACTTTGTAATTATTTTTAGAAAGAAAGGTTCTCATTATTCGGTCATAATTAAAGATTTGTGACATGTATTACCGTTTTTTTTATTTATTTAAAATGTATTTATAGTTGGTGTAAATTGCATTACATTGCATTGCTTGCGCTTGCAATTTTTAACACTGTACAAATTTACAAAAGAATTTAGATGTGAGTTGCAAAAATTGACTACATATTTATTTTTTCCGATCTACGATTGATTGTTACTCAAAATACTTTCCTATGCGATTGATATAATTCAGGGTCCCAAATGCATTTTCAGTGTCGACCAAACATTGGATCCATGAGCATTGCAAGTCATATATCATCATCATTCGATTCTCCTTTTCCCATTATTTGAGAACGGCGCAGCTTGTCCTTATCTTTCATTCATTTAAATCAGCCGTCGTTCTACAGTTACACTTTTCTTACCTATATCTCTCACACAATCCATCCTCTTTTTTTGCTCTTCGTCTTTCATTATCCATTTACATTCATCGTGTTTTTGTCACATGTCTTACAACCCATTACATTATGTGCTCTAAACACGAAAGATGATTTCCTCCAATATTATAACACACACACACCCAAATTCCATTTATTTACCTTGATAATGCCTTAGCGGCGAAACCGGTCGGTAAAATTAAATATAATTACGTGGAATAGTACAAGTGCTTTATTATAACATTATGATAATAATTCCACCCACCAAGTGCCAATAATCAGTATCAACTTTATGATTTCCTCTCGTCATTTCCTTTGCAAGCTTTTCATATATATTGTGTTTAATTAGATTATGAAGGCAAAAACGTGGGTGTATACGTACATTAATATCTTTACGAATTAGCCAATTAAAAAGTATGTGCTTGCAGTCCATTATTTAAAATTGGCCTCTAGATAGTACGAGTATGTATAACATACGTTATCTATTTATGGAGTTATCTATAAGCGTCATATGCTAAAGTGAGTAGGTACAACGGTTTCTGCTATTTATATGGAGATGGAATACTGCTTCAATATGTCTACTGTGTTTTGTGAGCTGAAGGTATGTCAACGGATATAATTTATCTATCATTCGTGCGGGTTCCCTTGTAAACGAATATTACGAGTACATTTTTAACAAAACGATATTTCAGCTACGTTTTTTTAATTTAGATTCAAATAGGGCTTTCATTTTGTTACTGTCTGTATCATCAACTCCCTTATTCATTATTTTCTTTCAAATAACCGGCGTTTTTTTTTGTGATTTACCATTTTTCAGTTCGCTTGTACTATAAATTTTTCATGGAAAGTTTGGATCCCAAGCTTTCTTTAGAATTGAGTTGAGATTTATTTTGGGCATCGTCGGCATTGTGCATGTTCTAATTTCGAGAGGTATAATAAACAATAATAATTTAAAGATGAGCGAGTTTCTGCATTATTTATTTACTTATCTCAGAATTGTTTCCGTATTCTGAGATACTTATTTACTCTTTAGAGTTATTGGTACGTATTTTAAATGTGCAAGTTTGTGAGTATATATATGTGTATATATATATATATATATATATATATATATATATATATATATATATATATATATATATATATATATATATATATAGCAGTTCGTCAACTGACTGATGTTGACACTGCGCATTTAGTTTATTTTAGCTATTTTCACAGCATTATGTCATATGGTTTATTGCTTTGGGGTAGTGCTGCGGATGTAGACTCAATTTTTGTGGGAGACACTGAGACACATTCTCAATATATTTATGAAAATCTTATTTACGTTCATAAAAATCAAACTAAATTTAGGAAAAACAGTGATCTCCATCAATTAAATTTAAGAAATAAAAACAAACTCGCTGTGCATATTACTAGGCTCCATAAAATCTCTAACTCGTTCCCAGGTCAATGTATACGATTCTACAATAAACTTCCAAATGACGCGTTTAAATTATCCATGGGTAAATTTAAAAAAAATATCAAAACTAGACTATGTCAAAAGGTCTATTGTATCTCAGATTACATAAATGATAAAAGTATTTGGAAATGAATTGCTCTTGTTATGTTATGTTTATGATTGTATTTGTGTTTAATGTAACGATATTGGCATTTAAAAGAGTCGGCCTTGAGTTTCTTGCCAGTTCTTCTCAAGAAGCCCCGTCGCCGGAACTGGCACTTAAATTCACTTTCACAGATAGTGTGATGAAAGTGCATCTAAGCTCTGCGGATTTAAGTAGATAGTAATGATTTAGATACATGTTTTATATTTAATTTGTATGACGTTTCTAAGTGCTTTATAAAGTCCAAGGAATAAAGATATTTTGACTTTGACAGTAGCAGTTTGTTTGCGAATACATACACTCACTTAACTAATGAAGTTATTTATTACATACTAACGAATTAAATATACATTTTAAACAATGATTTATGCGTTAATGAAATCCCAAGAAACGCCAACCAGACCCCAAACCTAATATAGATTATATTAGGTACGTAGTACTATTACTTACACTGTGATTATATTACTACCTCGGATGTGTTACTGCTTGGCCATAGACACATTCGACTGGGCTGGGCAGCATTCGGGGAACTTCGGCATCATCATCATCATCAGGTCCATTTTAGTCTCCACTACAGGAGCACGATCCTCTCTCGTCCGTCCTAGAAGGAAGGAGGATTTGGCCTACACTCCCCACGCTGGCCAAACGGGTTGGGGAGGCCTGAGCGATATTTGATAATATATTTCCCTTAGTCGCCTTGTACGACATCCACGGGAAGAAACTGAGTGATTCTATTCTAGTCTGCCGGAAACCACACGGCCAACTTCTGCATATATAGCGCAAATACCGCAAACTTTAAAAACTAAAGTCTTCAACCAGTGCGTCCCGCCATGACTGTAAGTGTTCAAGTCTCTGCACCGTAGATCATAGCGGGAAGGACGCACTGATTGAACACTTTGGTCTTCAAGCGTGGGGTATAGATTTCAATAGTGAAAAGAGGTTTTACAAAGTGGATAGTAAATTTTATCTATACTACTTTGCGTGCTTCCGCCACTAATTAATTCATGCAAACTACGGCCAGCCGGCACCCACCCACTACCGTTAGTAGATGCACGCGGCTGCCGTGGCTATTTTAGTCGTCTCTGCTTCAGCTGCTGCAGTTATCTCTGCGACTCTTAAAGAGGAGAAAAATGCGATTACCACCGCCCCGGATACCGTGTTCGTCTCTGCGACACGTCTTTCCCCTCTACGCATAGCATCATCAAGCGATCAGTAGATGTTAATCGTTAGAAGTGACAAAATGACAAGTCCATCACAGTACCGCCTTTTATAGTTTATTGTATTTGAAGTAGAAGGGGTAAAGGAAATTATATTTAGGATAGGAGAATTATAAACATCAAGTTGTTTATTAATTACAGGAATTTTAGTTTTATTTTTATAAAGGATAGTCGCTGAAGCTATCAATAATTTAAGTTGTCTTTTATGTGCAAAGTGGAAATACAGCTTAAATAAATAATAATAAATATTGTGATACAAATTACACAGCGCCATCTAGCCCCAAAATAAGCGAAGCTTGTGTTATGGGTATCATACAACTGATGAACATACGTAAATACATTTTTTTTTTGTAAATACATACTTATGATACATAGAAAACACCCAGACTCAGACCAAGACAAACAGACATGTTCATGCACACAAATGTTTGTCCTGTGTGGGAATCGAACCCACGAGCGTTGGTGTCAAAGCCCCGTCATTGATCGCTACGCCACGGAGCTCGTCGTCGAGTTAATGACACGTCATTAATAATGTAAGCTTTTTTTTCCACTTTGACATAACAAATACTAACAATAACTTTTACTTAACAAATACTAATCTTGTATAACAAGACAATTAAATAATAATGTTTTTAGTTATACAAATAAATATACATAGCGACTCCCCACAAAACGGGTAAACCCTGCGAGGTTTTTTGTTTGTGGGTACCTATATATGATGTCAATATATGAAATGAGGTGTCTTGTACAATAAAGTAAAAAAAAAAATTAAGAATTTTTCTAGTTACAAAGTAGAAGAAAATGCCTGTCTGTTTTTACGTCAAAGTAACTGAAGCTATCGATTCCAGTGGATTACCGCGTAAGTACAAGATCATTTATCACAGCCAATCGAGACAGTCTAGCCGCACCCTAATAAGAGCTTTAGTATTATATGAACTTAGGATTCCTTACAACGATGGTTTGTTATGTAAAATTGATTATAAATCATCTAATTTAATTAATTAATCCTATCTAGTAGCCGTGGCAAATATTATTGGAGAAATTAAAGCCCAACGACTTCACTGGTTTGTCCAAGTAGAACGGATGGGAAGTGATCGGAGCATCAGGAGATGCTCTTCTGACGCTTATAGCCAACCTGTAGGTCAGCGTCCTATCGATCGACCAAAATATAGCTGAAGCGATAGAGTGGAGGCAGATTGTGCGACCATGATGTCAACAACTGGCAAGAGCTTGCACAACTAGAGGGTTCTTATGACTGAGGCCTAGATTCACTTTCGGTTGAATCGGTTTAGGAATTTTCTTCCAATTAGAAAGAACTAAGGTCATTCTTGTTAGATCGCTTATTTCCTAACATTGATTGTGCTGATGTCTGTTATCCAGATCTAAATGTAGATCTTCTCAAAAAGTTGGACCGGTGTATTAGTAACGCTATACGTTTTATCTTCTGTTTTCTTAAATTTGACCATATCTCTTCATATGGGTCTTAATTTAAGTGGCTCCTTATTCATCACCAGAGGCAACAGACATTACTCAGCGTACTCGTACCTACTCACTATTTTCACCAGTTCTTTCTCTCCGGAATACTTAAAGAGCAAGTTTAAATTTCTCTGTGTCTCTCACAGCCTTCAACATTCATTATGACAATACTCGTCAGCTTTCCATTCCACTATTCCACTCAGCCTTTATGTCTGATTCCGTCACACTAAGCTTCACGTCTTTGGAACGCGCTACCTAAATCGCATAAAGGGATTTAAAATAAATTTAATTTCAAAAAGAAAATCGATACTTACTTTTTAGACGGTTTAATAAAGTACTGATCCACTTCTTCCTGTATCTACGTATGTATGTACTCGTATGTTTATTATTTTGATATAATGCAATATGTAATGTTTATTTTATTTGAATAGAATATCCTTTACTTATTTTACTTTTTTTCATGTGGGTCGCCGATCCGTCGCCAGCCCTGTTATAATTGAGAATATATCTTCCATATCTTATTCTTCCATTTGTTATATGAGTAGCTTTACTTTGCTCAACAAAATATAGTTAAATGTATACAGAAATTTACGTATTTGCTACTATTAATTGTAAAGAAACCTTTGTGATGTAAAGGTATTTTATTAAAGAAAAATAAAGTCTTTATTGCGGCCCGGTGTACAAGGAAAATGCAAATACCGACCCCTGATAATGTCATTTTATTTTTTGAATAGATTAAGAAAGAAACTTGTAAAAAAGGTATTAAAATTTGCAGATTAAAACATAATGGTTGTCAACTTAGCAGTTAAATAAAACAAGTCGGTCAACGACAGTAACGGTGATCATGGGGAGGCGGGAGGCGGGAAGCTCCCAGTAATGGGGAGTGGGGAGTCACTTAACTGAAAAAATACAGCTGATTCTACTGTACTTCATTAAACAGTTTTGAAGTCGCCACTTACTTTTAAATGGTATTTGAATTATTATGAACTGAACACAGATTATATTAATAAGTTTCTTTGTACTTTATTCATGAGTCACACTTGTTTACCCCGATCTCGGGATATTGTTGTTATACCACTAAAATGGAAAACAAGCATACCTGCTAATAAGCCTGATGGAAATCAGTTACCGTAGCCTATGAACGCCTGTATCACCAGGGACATCCCACGCGTGTTGCCGTCCCTTTAAAAACCTCTTCTCGCCCTTATTGAAGAACCCCATGCTGTAGTCTCCTGAGAAAACCTCGACAGACAATTCATTCCACAGCTTGACAGTACGCGGGAGAAAACTTCTCGGGAACCGCAGCACGGTACCACTTAGGCTTTTTTTTTATCTCTGGTTAAAGTATTACAGGTAGTTAAAAAATATACGATTAGACACCAGTTCGTATTTTAACTACCTCAAGTGATAAGTTTAATGCATACGTAAATGTAAGTCAAATTGTAAATGCTAATAGTGAAAAGACCTATTCATACCAATTCATACCAATGAATAAGCGGCTCTATTTCAAATTGAATAGAGTCGCTTATTCATTGGTATGAATAAGCATTCTTTTCAGTTATTGAATCGCAATACGAGTTTTTGGTAAGGAGGCAGGTCTCTATGTTACAGGCTCGGACTAGTATAGACACTTGTGTGATGGACTCGACAAAACAATAATGAGTATAGAGTCGCTTATTCATTGGTATGAATAAGCATTCTTTTCAGTTATTGAATCGCAATACGAGTTTTTGGTAAGGAGGCAGGTCTCTATGTTACAGGCTCGGACTAGTATAGACACTTGTGTGATGGACTGGACAAAACAATAATGAGTGATTACTTTACATATATCACAGTATAAGCAATCCCTCTAAAAACATTCTGTAAAAATCTAGCCAAGTCTCGATGGAGCTGCATGTTTATCTCTAAAACGTAATGAAATCTAGACAAAGTCGTGCCAAGTCTAAGGTTCCTTACTGCGATTTCTTTATTATTATAGTTAATGTTGTGTGACTTGGCCGTTGAAGGGTACACAAGGGTACAAAACCAGGTGCTCCATGACACCATTCCACGAATCTGTCGCCAGAACCGCTACCCATTGACGATGGAAAATTGCCACTTGGAAAACGTTGATTCAATAACCAATCAATTGTAGGCTTGATAAAGCTGCGTATTTTAATAATACTTATGTATATAAAGCTTATGATAAACAAGCAGCTCCATCGAGACTAGCCAAGTCTCGATGGAGCTGCTTGTTTATCTCTAAAACGTAATGAAATCTAGTCAAAGTCGTGCCAACGTCTTTTAAAGAATGTTTTTGGTGGGATTTCACTTCTTTTTGTAGAAACGTACCCGCATATTGATTTATTTTATTACATTTTCTTATTTGACACATTTTTTTTTCTTTTTAGGAGTAGTTTTTTTATTTTTACAAATCTTTCTTTTCTTTTTTTTCCGGTCCAGATTCTTGTACAGTAGCAACAGTTTTTCGTATTGCCCATTCGCGTTCATTATTTATTCTTTTAGACGATTTAGACGGTTTAATTTCTGAAAGATCGGCGCGGTATTTACGCCTAAGCCGGTTGTATTCGGTGATCGCTGAAGCTTGAGCTATTATACTCTAGAAGTCAACATTTATGAGGTGTACCCCATAAAGATTGGTTACTCGTGAAAGCGCCACGTAGGCTTAGCCACAAGAGAATATGGAGGTGCCAATGTCCATATAGTCCAAAATTGCATGTTTTTAAGAAATAAAATAAATATCATCATCATCATCAGGTCATTTTAGTCTCCACTACAGGAGCTCGACCCTCTCTCGTCCGTCCCAGATAGAAGGAGGATTTGGCCTACACTCCCCACGCTGGCCAGACGGGTTGGGGAGGCTTGATCGATGTTTCATAGAAACAATGTATTTCCCTTATTCGCCTTGTACGACATCCACGGGAAGAGACGGAGTGATTCTATTCTAGTCTGCCGGAAACCACACGGCCAATAATATATATAAAATTTATATATTTTTTTATATTAGCTCAGCATATTGACTCCGCCTCGCCTGATGGTAAGCGTAAAGAGGAGCTTCATCGGCAACGGACAAGAGACCTTAATTATCTTGTCAGTTGACGCTGCCTTGCTGGCCTACAAGATGCTTCTTCACACTTCGCTTGAAGGATCCCATATCCTCCTGAGACCCAGAACTTTTTAAGTTCGAAAATTTAATAAAAATCAGATCAGTGGGCTACAATAACTTAATAGATACCAGGAAAAATAAAATAAAAAATCTTTGGTGGAAAACTAGGATTTTCTCAATGTTGTGTATAAACAACATCGGTTCCCAATGACTACTGAAATTAAACTCGAATCGAACTACACTTAGTAAGTTTTTTACAAAATTTACGGAAATATTGAAATAAAAACCCATTTTTATCTAAAATATTCTGAATTTAATCAAAACATAACAATTTTTGAGATCTTTAGACGTTATTAATTAAACTTATATTAAGAACAATAGTAGTATATGGTTTAGTAATCACAGCCAGCAGATTTGCTATTGTTGTTTTTACTTTTTAGTATCTACTCAGTAACACAATCTCGAACTTATTGTTAAATAATCACAGTCAGCTGATTAGCCTCACGTTTCCTTAGATCTATTAGTAAATCTCTCTCTTTATCATATCGCCATGTGACCATAACTCCTTGTCCACTAAAATATATCTTGGTTGGAACAATGGCCGCTCCAAAGGAGAAAAATCTCCAATCCAGTTATTGCCCGTTGACTGCGCAGTAGAACTGCGAGTACTAACACTCGGGCCTCCTCTAGTTCTTAACGGTCCACTTGTTCTTACTCCCCTCTGTTGTCTTGAACGACCTCCTCGTGTTCTAGCTCTGCCTCTAGTTGTAGAACGCCCAGGATAGAAAGACGACGAAGTAGAAATTTCTGACAACGACGAGATTTCGCTTTCAGATTCTGAAAGAGAACCTGAATCAGTGTCACTTGGACTAAATTCTCTCACAGGAGGTAGCTCTTCTGACTGTTCATTGTCATCGTCATCTGATAAAATATCCACATCCGAATCTTCGAGTGCGTCGGTAATGTCTGCATCTCTCAAAACTGAAATGAAATGAAATATATTTATTAGCAGGCAAACACGGTAGACATGATATAATAGGTTAATAATACCTAATTCGATAGAACAAGCGTGTTGCGCCAACAATCGGCATGCAAATATTACGAAGTCATGCATATATAAAATTTATAATAATAAATACGATTGAATAATTAATTATGTCAAATGATTTAATTGTAATTTATTTATGACGGCGCTTCATGTCAATATTGCCAAAAATAAATAATTAAAAATGACAAAAATAAATGAAATCTCTTAATGTTGTATAGGTACTACATCCAGACTTCGGACATGTAAGTACGGAACTGAGAACCGGTGTAGTAAATATATAACATAGGTAATTTAAATCAAATATATCGTAATTATCTATCGCAATCTGCAAAATATTGTTTGGATTTCAAAGAAGACTATTAGGATTATAGTATCACACCAAAAAAATAAAGTAAATGTTATAGCTTTGTATAAAATTTAAAGATTACTCACCACGTGGCCGCCGTTGTTCTGCCATCGTTCGGAAAAAGTAGCCTAATGTCAAAAAAATATGACAAGTTGTTAAAAATGGCCGCATAATGTAGTAAAGCAACATCTCCTCTAATGATCTTATTGCAAAACTTCGACTAAAACTCAACAGATGGAGGTGTAATGAATTTTTATTCTTATGTTGTATATATACTACCGCAAGCCTCAGGAGGATATAGTATGAATGAGGAAATACATATGCCGGCAACGCGTTCCACTTTTTACCAAATGATACCAACGGTGAACTTGTGATATCGCAAGCCTGTACGTGTCGTTCTGTGACGGAAAGGGGAGGAAGGGATAAGGGAAAACAGTTCTTCAGAGCACTCTCCAGGGTATAGGCGGTGAAATACGCAAATATTATTATCTAACTTCCAGCTATGCTCTACATGTATATATCCACCAATGTCAAGAAGAATTTGGAATGTAAGTGGCTCGTCACCATCTTTGAGCCAAAGCCAACCTCACCTGATCAACTGACGAGGCTCAAGCAAAAGAGAAGTAGTTCATAACGTTACTATAAGCTGCCCGACTGGGGAAGTAACTCCACCTCACAGAAGACTATGCTAAGTTGGTACCATTTTGGCGTCTGTCGTTTTAAGTGTATGATGTCAAAAAAATCAATTTCTTCTTCTTTCTTGTTATAATCCATTTCATGGTATAAATCCATTGCCATTCAAAATTGTATCCTAAAGCCCCCCGTCGCTGAATATCATATTCTCAAAAGACCATATATGTAAACCACCACATTCGCAAAACGTCATATTCTCATAACATCATGATCTTATAAGACCACATTCGCGAAACACAACATTCTTGTGATACCACATTCAAAGTACGATGTCACAAACACAGTATTGATGTGATAAAACATCAGTACAGAATTACAGACCAAAAAAAAAGACGTGTGGCACTCGGGGACTGCCGCGGTAAAGCTATTGCATAGCATTTTGTATCAACTTATGCAATTATAATTTTATTTATTTATTTTATTCATGCAGTATTGCTTTTTCTTTGATATTAATTCAAGTTACACTTTTTGAGCGTGGTGACCGATAAGAAAACAAATTTTTCTATTATTAAATAAATAAAACGAGTTTCGTAGAGTCGTACAATACGTCTAATCGCACGCACACAACGCCGTGTCGAAGACTGCCGAACTGAAACGACGTTAGACGATGCACGGCCTTCAAGCCACACCTCCTTGCCCGTCGGAGTGGGGAGCGTGAGGTTTTTTCGTTACGGAATTTCTGGATTCGGTCCCCGCGCTCAAGGCCCGCGATAGAAGCTATGCAATAGCTTAAAAATTTGTTGTCTGTAAAGTCGGTTTACGGATGATAATTTTACGTGATAACGTCATAACAAAACATTGGCCGAAGGAGTGGTATCTCTCATACATGCGTAACATGCCGAACGCTTAGGCCGGTCGTGCGTCTATATCGCTTATTCCGCGCTCTCGCTTCACGCTCGGCTCAGACGGAACATGACAATGAGTCATGCTTATTCGTGCGCGCAGCCGGTGTTCATCGATTTATAATACTCAAAAATTTAAACCATATCGATATCCAAACAGACACGATGACTGCCATATAAAAGGACCCTCGACCCAACATTACAAAACTTGTCTTAAATGCTAATAAAAGATGCTGGTGTTGGAACATCGACAATGAATATTTCATGACGGGGCTATTGACGACCAGCGAACTAGACCCCACTCGGTATGGGGTGCAATAGACCCAACGGAATATTTACTTAACAAGTTTGCGTATTGTTAAGAATAAGCAACTAATAATAAATGGAGTTCTAAGAAATTTTTTAGCTTTTACCGAGAAACTACATGAAATAACATCACCATCATCAGGTCATTTTAGTCTCCACTACAGGAGCACGACCCTCTCTCGTCCGTCACAGACAGCAGGATTTGGCCGACACTTCCCACGCTGGCCAGACGGGTTGGGGAGGCCTGATCAATGTTTTATAATGTATTTCCCTTAGTCGCCTTGTACGATATGCACGGGAAGAGACGGAGTGATTCTATTCTAGTCTGCCGGAAACCACACGGCCAATTTTATTTTTATTTTTTGTCATTATTTTTATCTACTAGCATTTCGTTTTTAGACCATTGACCAAGAAGAAATGCTTTTTTTATACTACGACGGATGGCGAACAAGCATACGACCCGCCTGATGTAAACGGATACTGTAGCCATATTAACGCTCGCAATATAAAATGTGCCTCGCGTGTCGCTACCCCCGCTGCCAACGCAGCATCTCCTTCCTTCCTTTCTGGTAACCTCACTCACTCGCAGGAACACAACAACCCTCAAGGGAATTGTTATTTCGCTGCGGTATTCTGTGAGGTGGAGGTACTTTCCCCAGTCAGGTTGCTTACAATTACGCTCCCTATCTCTCTCTCTCTCGCCAGAGCTTCTTTTGTCAGTGAGTAGTGTGTACCGCGTGCAGGTGAAGTTGGCTTTGGTTCTCTTTGAACCAAAGCCAACTTCACCTTTGTTTTGCCCATGCTTGAAAGAAACTTGCCAATTTGGGTTTTTTAATAAAATAAATAAACAGATATGTAATATAATAATCAGAAATTACATGTTTCCAGGAATATAGGGAAAAATCGTCATATCTTATTAATGTTCCTAAAATAGGTACATAATAATCCCAATTGCTGATAGAAATTTCTGTCCACGAATAATATTACGGGAAAAAAATTCAATACCCGAGAGGCAGA